>JAGIQG010000013.1:9296834-14296834 GCA_024679065.1 Sphyrna mokarran | reverse complement strand
GCTGTTATATATTTATTAATGTTCCCGCAATGTGGTGTTCCTGCCTCTCCAGAAAAGAGTTTCCATATAACCATGTTTTATAACAATAAGAATAATCAAGCCATTTCTTGTGTTCTTTCCACAGATAAAATTGAGCAAGTGTTCAACTCAATCGCGTACGAACATTTTAATACTTTCCCCAATTTAGTGAAAGCAAGCAAGGTATGAATTTTAGGAAATGTTTTATTAAGGTCGAGCTTCTGAACATAATTACATAGACTATATAACACAAGGCAAGGCACAGGCATGGAACAGTGGCACAGTGGTTAACATTGCTGTTTCACAGCTCGAAGGGCATGGGCTCGATTCCCAGCTTGGGTTGCTGTCTGTGCAGAGTTTGCACATTCTCCCCGTGTCTGTGTGGGTTTGCTCTGAGTGCTCAAGTTTCCTCCCACAGTCGGAAAGATGTGATTGGCCAAGCTTGAATTCTCCCTCAGTGCATCTGAACAGGCACCAGAGTGTGGCGACTAGGGAGTTTTCACAGTAACTTCATTGCAGTGATAATGTAAGCCTACTTTGACACTAATGAATAAACTTTTGTTTTACTTTACCTTTTTCAACTCAGACAACCCTTCCTGGCAATTCCACTCCACTATACCTGAATCCTTCCTTTCTCACCTCACTCTATCAGCACAATCTTCTCTATCTGGCCTCAGATTGGATTGATCTATACTACCAGCCTCAACCCTGTCTGTGTAACAGGTTTTATGCTCTCACCAATCTCTAATTAAAAAGTTCTCCACTGAACTCTCTGATTTTTTGATAACTATCTGATATCGAACATCTCTACTTTTTCTCTTCACTACAATCACAATTTCTGCATTTATTCCATTAAAACCTTGCGTATATTTTCAGCTGGCATGGCGGCACAGTGGTTAGCACTACTGCCTCACAGTCTGAGAGACCCAGGTTCGATTCCCAGCTTAGGTCTCTGTCTGTGCGGCGTCTGCATATTCTCCCCGTGTCCATGTGGCTTTCCTTCAGCTGCTCCAGTTTCCAGAGACGTGCTGGTTGGATAGATTGGCCATGCTAAATTGCCCCTTAATGTCAGGGGGATGAGCAGGGTTAACACATGGGGTTAAGGGGAAAGGATCTGGATGGAATGCTTATCAGTGCAGGCTCAAAGGGTTGAATGGCCTCATTCTGCACTATAGGGATTCAATGATTCTAAAATCTCTACTAGGCCTTTAAATTCTATTTTTTAAAAAAAGAGACCCAACCTGTTCATCATTGCTTTAACCTCCATATTTAACATAAACCTTTGCAAACTGCCCTAATAATGTAGCTCCTTTAGTCTTTTTTCTGGGTGCTTCTTTGCAGCATTCTCAAGAAGAACACTACGTCCTTCCCGAGGTGCACCTGAGCACCATACTCCAGCTGCCAAAAACGGAAGTTGACAGGGAACAAGGCTGAGGGTTATTTTACATTCTCAGAAGTTTCTCAAACACTTCTGTCCTTTATTCTCAGGAGTTAGTTGCTGATGTCCGCCAAAAACAAGAGCAGGGCGCAGAACAAAATCTGAAGCTACATTTTAACATGGAGGATATGGTTTATGCACCCGATGCGATGTACAGCTTCAAACTGGGAGCCTTACAAGCAAGGCTTCAGAATAATCAGCAGAAGGACCTCAATTCATCACGGGATCTTTCTAACCATGCAATGGCTGCTCACTTACAAGCCTATTATCAGGTGGGCCTTTGAAAGCAGAATAACGTTTATTCCATGTTACATGCTCCTGTTTTGTTGTGAGAGAACACTACACCAAGGGAGATGTCTTCTTTCGAAATGGCTTTAAATTGGGGCTACCTGTCCTCTCAGATTGCACTATTTTGCAGCGGGGTGGGGGAGAACTCCCTGCTGTCCTGGACAATATTTATCCCTCAACTCACTTCACTGGTACGGATTGTTGTTCATTGTAACCTGGGTCCTTGCTGTGAGCAAATTGGTTTCTTCTTTCAGTGATTGACAGGATGTGACCCACACTCACATTGTGCCTCTGAGCGTCTCCCCTGGTTATTTCAGAGGGCAGGTAAGACCTAGTCACAACACCGTGGCTCTGCAGTCTCATGTAGACTAAACCAAGTGCCTTTGGGCAGATTTTGTTTCCTCAAGCACATTTGTGAACCAACTGAGTCATTGCAACAATCGGCTAATTTAACTGTCACTTTTACTGACGATAGTTTTTATTCCAAATGTATTTAATTGATTGAATTTAAACTCTCCAATTTCCATGGTGGGATTTGAACTCACATCGCTGGGTCATTGGCCCAGCCCTGAGCCATAATAGAATCACTATGCTGTGTTTTCAGCACAACAATAGTGACAAATTCATTGGCTATGAGGAGTTCTTTGTATTCATTCCTGGGACATGGGTATTGATGGTTGAGCCAGCATTTATTGCCCATCCTTAGTTGCCTGAGTGCAGTTGACAGTCAATCACATTGCCATGGCTCTGGAGTCACACATAGGCCAGACCAGGTAAGGGTGATAGATTTCTTTCCCGAACCAGATGAGTTTTCCCATAATCGGCAATGGCTATCAGTGAGATTCTTAATTGAATCCAAATTCCATCATCTGCAGTGGCAGGATTCGAACCCAGGTCCCCAGGACATTATCCAAGTTTCTGGATTAACAATCTAGTGATAATACCACTAGGCCCTCGCCTCTGTGGATGTCACGAAAGGCTTCAGACTTCTTTTTCTTTTTTTACCTCATTCCCCATAATCAGAAGGCACTGTAGTTTAAACCTTGAGCCCATCCAAGTGACCTTAATTACTTATTTCCTTAGATTGCTATCGATCGATTGGTTCAAATGGTTCCCATGGTGACAAGGTATCATCTTCTGCAAGAGTTCGCCAACCAGGTCAAGTTGGAGATGGTTCAAACTTACATGAATGAAGCATGCACTGACGGTCTCCTGGATGAGCATTCAGAAATAGCAAAAAAGCGTAAAAGATTCACTGATTCCCTGGTACAACTGAGCAAAGTGAGAGCTCTTCTGACGTCCAACGAACTCAGTAGAGTGCAGTGATACAGTCTGCTTTGACATTTCCTTTCTCTTCACGGCTTTCCCCAAAGCTCTTTCTTTCACGGTCTCACTGTTTCTGCGCTGCGTTTCATTTCTACCTGCCCCTTCCAAACACTGCAGAGTGGCGCTGAATGGAAAGAAGTTTTTCTCTGAAGGTGGAGTGCGGAGATGTGTCTCCGGTGCTGCTTGTGATGCTCAGGGCAATAGTTTCTCCTGCAACACTCTGATTTTTTTTCAGTCAATTCACCTGAAGTCAATCAAACCATGCCATGGAATTTCTTCAAGCACAAATTATAATCATTAGAAATCCAAGTTCCATGAATCATAAAATCCCGACAGTGCAGAAGGAGGCAGGGCTGATTCTAAATGCAGTGCTTTTCAAACAGGCGCAAAGAATTGGTACTGCACGGTGGCACTACTGCCTCGCAGAGCCAGGAGGCCCATTGAACCTGCAATATCCCAACCAGGCCCTGTCCCCATAACCCCAGGTATTTATCCCCCTGATGCTGAGGAGCAATTTACCATAGCCAATCAACCTGGCCCAAATATCATTGGAGTGTGGGAGGAAACTGGAGCAGCCAGAGGAAACCCATGCAGACACAGGGAGAATGTGCAAACTCTACACACATGCAGTGAACCAAGGTCAGAATCGAACATGGGTCCTTAATCACAAGACTGGTCACATCCTTAGATCTAAGTAGTCACATTTGTGTATTTCCCGCATCTGCATTCATTTTCAGGCCTTTGTGGAAACTTTTACAATTAAGCTGTTATTGTAGGCACTTAGAAGCTAATTTCATGTTTTCAAAGCTTTTCAATGTAATATTCTCTGACATTGATTGAGAAACTAACTGTGTGTGTTTTCCCAAGTCATTTTAATTATTTGATATCAGGATGCTCAATAGTTGCTGCATATTTTTGTATTAAATTGCAATAGGTATTGCTATGAACTGTATCAGGGATTTTTTTTAAAAGCCATTAAAATAGATAATGATAATACATTCTCAAATGTCGTTGATTGTGATGATTCATATGAAGTTTTATATTCAGTGATACACAATACATCAGCCTGAAACTCAGGAGAAGATAAATCCCTTTTCTAAATCAGCACCATTTTGGCCATAATCTCTACCTCAATTGATGGTTGTGCTTAAGGTCAAAACTCCAGGCTGAAGCTCTCTGCATAGAAGATTAGTGTCCTTAATGGGATTCTCCAGTCCCGTCGGCAGTGCACCTCCACCCATGGATTTCCCATTGGCATGGAGTGACATCAATGGGACAACGACAGGACAGGATAACTCCGCTGCTAGCAAACAACACCTCCCACTGGTGGGAAGCACACGGTTGGATAGGCTGGAGAACCTCACCCTCCACTTCCAATTGCTATCGCGGAATTAATGCAGAAACCACTTGCATTATTTTACTGGGGTGACACAACTAATTACATTGCTGTGGCTTTGCTATACACAAACTCAACTCCTGTGTGTTAACACATTGAATTATTTCCTATCATATATCTACAGCACAACAGTGATGACACTTTGCTGATTGGTAAGTGCCTTGGAACATTCTAAGGTCATGAAAGATGTTATTGGGTTCAGGTTGCTGTTAAGAATGCCACTTGCTCACAAGTCTGGAAACAGACAGGGTAGCGGGACAGTGGGTGGCTACAAGGCTTGGGGTCTTGCAGCAAGCATTTCTTGCTTCCTTTCTGCTTTGCAATTAGATGTTAATGTGAGAAGTGGATTTTACAATGGAGAAACTCAATAGATATGTTAAATGAGCATTAGTTGAATTTAACAAAACTGGATCAACTTACATTAGAGGAACAATGTTGAATACGTATAATTACAGTGAAATAAATGGTAACAGTGCATCTTGCTTTCACTTTATGTGTTTTATGAATTATTTTGAGTCATTGCATTCCAGATCATTGCAGAATAGCATTGTACATTAGGACCCATATTCGTGCAGGAGCTGATTATCCCTCGACTGAGTTTGGCTGTCTTGCCACTTTCTCACGAGTCCACAAAAAGACATAGTAGAAGGACAAAGGGTATCTACAATGCTTCGGGGTCTCAAATTTATTTGGGTGACACTCAAAAAAATAATTGCACATTTTACCGGGTAATGGAAACTGAAGAGGGAATAATCAAGTTTCTGATTTGACCATCAGACTTCAGTTCTGGAGAAAAACTAGGAAAATGGGGATAACAACTGATACTGGTCTCCAGTTCTGACCCAGCCCAGGCATTTTGGGGTTTTACTCTTTATTGTTTGGTCCTGAGATGCAAAGCTTGGGTTTTGGAAATTTCCGGTCCCACCATGGAAGAGTCACTATCCTGTGTAAATCCAGAAATGTTCCCACCTTGGCTATGCACAGTAAGAAGTCTCACAACACCAGGTTAAGGTCCAGCAGGTTAATTTGAAATCACAAGCTTTCAGAGCACTGCTCCTTCATTGGGTGATGAAGGAACCTGATGAAAGAGCAGTGCTCCAAAAGCTCATGATTCGAAATAAACCTTTTGGACCGTCACCTGGTGATGTGGGACTTCTTACTGTGTCCCACCCCAGTCCAATGCCAGCATCTCTGCCTCATGGCTGTGCATAGAAAATGAAAGGCTGTACACAATTAACAAATCAAAAGGACTTAGATAACTGAGGACTGATAAAAAGCTTTCGTTTGAGATAATTTTAAGAATTAATTTTGTGGGACATGGCCAGGATGTTCCGAGGTACAATCTTGGAAATGTGCTGTAAGGAGAGGTGGTGGCGTAGTATTATTGTCACTGGATTACTAATGCAGAGACCCCGAGTAAGATCGGGAGACCTAGGTTCAAATCCCCCCAAGGCAGGTAGTGAAATTTGAATTGAATTAAAGAAGCTGGAATTAAAAGTCTAATGATGACCATGAAACCATTGTCGATTGCAGTAAAAGTCCATCTGGTTCACTGATGTCCTTTAGGAAAGGAAATCTGGCCTACGTTCCACTCCAGATCCAAAGCAATGTGGTTGACTCTCAAATGTCCTCTGAAATGGGAGGGCAGTTAGAGATGGTCAATAAATGCTGGGGCCAGCCAGTGATGCCCATATCCCAGAAATGTATTAAAAAAAAAATATTGTCAGCTGGGGTGCAAGAATTGGCCCAAAGTTAACAATCTGGGAAGAATGAGGGGAGAAAAGAAATCAATCCCATTCCCATGAGTTACCTCATGGACTTTAGTAAGGCGTTCGATAAGGTGGCCCATGGAAGGCTTCTGCAGAAAATGCAGATGTATGGGATAGAGGGTGATTTAGCTAATTGGGTTAGGAATTGGCTAGCAGATAGAAGACAGAGGGTGGTGGTTGATGGGAGATATTCATCGTGGAGTTCGGTGACAAGTGGTGTACCTCAGGGGTCTGTTTTGGGGCCCCTGCTGTTTGTAATTTTTATAAATGATCTGGATGAGGGTATTGAAGGATGGATTAGTAAATTTGCGGATGACACTAAAGTCGGTGGAGTGGTAGATAGTGAAGAGGGGTGTTATAGTTTGCAGAGAGACTTGGACAAGTTGCAGAGCTGGGCCGAGAGGTGGCAAATGGAGTTTAATGTGGAAAAGTGTGAGGTAATGCACTTTGGCAGGAATAATAAATGTGTAGAGTATAGGGCTAATGGTAGGATTCTTAATAGTGTTGATGAACAGAGGGATCTTGGTGTATTTGTGCATAGATCCCTGAAAGTAGGCAGTCAAGTCGATAAGGTTGTTAAGAAGGCATATGGAGTCTTAGCTTTTATTGGTAGGGGGATTGAATTTCGGAGCCGCAACGTCATGTTGCAACTGTACAAAACTCTAGTGCGGCCGCACTTGGAGTATTGTGTGCAGTTCTGGTCCCCACATTATAAGAAAGATGTGGAGGCATTGGAGAGGGTACAGAGGAGGTTTACCAGGATGTTGCCTGGTATGGAGGGCAGGTTATGAGGAGAGGCTGAGGGATTTGAGGTTGTTTTCGTTAGAAAGGAGGCGGCTAAGAGGAGACCTTATGAAACATATAAGATGATTAGAGGTTTAGATAGGGTGGACAGTGATAGCCTTTTTCCTAGGATGGAGAAAGCTAGCACGAGGGGACACAGCTTTAAATTAAGGGGTGATAGTTATAGGACGGATATCAGAGGTAGGTTCTTTACCCAAGGGTGGTTAGGGAGTGGAATGCCCTGCCTGCGCAGTTGTAGATGCGCCAAGTTTGGTGGCGTTTAAGAGGTTAGTTGATAAGTTTATGGAAGAGAAGGGAATGGTTTAGTTTGGAGGGTCATTGCTTTTTTCATAATTGGTCGGCGCAACATCAAAGGCCGAAGGGCCTGTTCTGCGCTGTAATGTTCTATGTTCTAAACTCAGTAAAGTTTTACAACACCAATTTTAAATCCAACCAATTTACTTGATAGGAAATTCACGAGCTTTCGACTCTATAGCCTTCGTCAGGCAAATGCAGTGTTCTGGTCTGCAATAGCACTCATATCCACACAGACAGTTACAGATTGCTGATTAGAATGCGAATCCTTACATCTAACCTGCTATTCAAGTGTTAAAGTGGCTAACAATGTGTGTGAAGGGAATCCTGAGCATTGGTTAGAGAATTGTGTATTTTCTCAGACAGCACAGTAAGTGAGGTTTTTTGCTAACCCAGGCAAGTTACGGGGGTTACAGATGGTGTGTCATGAAGCCAAGATCCCTATTAAGACCATCCTCATGTGTGCGGAACTTTGCTATCAGTCTCTGCTCGGCAACTCTGCACTGTCATGTGTCATGAAGGCCCCCTTGAAGAACATTTACCCGCAGGTCGGAGGCCAAATGCCCATGACTGCTGAAGTGTTCGCCCACAGGAAGGGAACTGTTTTGCCTGGTGATTGTTGAGCGATGCTCATTCATCCGCTGTCATAGTATCAGCAATCTGTAACTGTCTGTGTGGATATGAGTGCTATTGCAGACCAGAACACTGCATTTGCCTGACGAAGGCTATAGAGTCGAAAGCTTGCGAATTTACTATCAAATAAATTGGTTGGATTTAAAATTGGTGTTGTGAAACTTTACTGAGTTTACCCCAGTCCAACGCCGGTATCTCTACATCATGACTACTATCGACACTGCATACTGCCGGATCCAAGTGGAGAGGATCTCCAAGAGGATTGCACATATCGACACAGACATCAAGTTTCTACAGAGTTGCAAGAAAGCAGACAGGAAACCAAAGGGACTACAGATCACGAACCCACTCAGGTCAACCTATAACACAGAATATACTGAGAGGCTTTGCCGTCGCACCTCTCTCACACTCCTCAATCACCTCATACACCAGCTCTATAGCAAAGGCAGTAGAGATCTCCAATGCGGGGAGTACATGGAATGAGAGCCCGGAGGGTGTTCTGAAGGTCCAGATCAAAGGTTTTGATCGGAGTGTTGAGTTGACGAGTGTGTTCTTTGGTCAGATCTGCTGGTAACTGTCTGTAGTGTTTCACATTGTTTAGTTGTCAGTACACTTCTTCACAGTAGTCCGTTCTGTTCAGTATGACGGTGGAGCCTCCTTTGTCTGCTGGTTTGATGACAATGTTGCGGTTGGTCTTGAGAGCACGGATGGCCTTGCTTTGTGCTTGGGTGATGTTCCGGACTGTCTTGTAAGTGCGGTTGATGAATCTGGTGTTCACACACCTCCTGATGGCTTGGGCATACAGTCGGGGGCAGCGGCCTATAGCAAACGCTGCACCCTGGAAAGTAAAATGGAATACATAATCTCAACTTGCGCTCAGGACGCAGATCAGCTGCGAAACTTTGCCAAGCAGATGAGACAAAGAAACTACACCATTTACATGCACAACAAGAACAGGAAACTTGAAAAACTCGGCATCACCACCAGCAACAACCAAGCCTCCCTTGGCACCACAGTAGAAAACAACACAACCGCAGGGAGGTCCATTGTTAACTTGTCGGACTACACACTTCAATCAGAGGAAATCGAAGTTCTCAGCCGAGGGCTCAATTTCTGTCCCACCACCAAAATGGACCCCATCAGTCTTGCAGCAGATACAGAGGAATTCATCAGGCAAATGAGGCTGCGTGAGTTCTTCCACAAACCCCAAGAGGCCAATAGTGGACTCAATGAGACAGCTAATGAACCAGAACAGCCGACAGAGGGATCCGCAGTGCAGCAACCAAAGAGGAATGAATCCAATTGGACTCCTCCAGAAGGCCGCTGCCCCCGACTGGACATGTATGCCCAAGCCATCAGGAGGTGCGTGAACACCAGATTCATCAACTGCACTTACAAGACAGTCCCGAACATCACCCAAGCACAAAGCAAGGCCATCCGTGCTCTCAAGACCAACCGCAACATTGTCATCAAACCAGCAGACAAAGGAGACGCCACCGTCATACTGAACAGAACGGACTACTGTGAAGAAGTGTACCGACAACTAAACAATGTGAAACACTACAGACAGTTACCAGCAGATCCGACCAAAGAACACACTCGTCAACTCAACACTCCGATCAAAACCTTTGATCCGGACCTTCAGAACACCCTCCGGGCTCTCATTCCACGTACTCCCCGCATTGGAGATCTCTACTGCCTCCTAAAGATAGACAAGGCCAACATACCCGGCCGTCCCATCGTATCGGGCAATGGGACCCTGTATGAGAACCTCTCCGGCTATATCGAGGGCATCCTGAAACCCATCGTACAAAGAACCCCAAGCTTTTGTCTTGACACTACGGACTTCCTACAGAAACTCAGCACACATGGAGCAGTTGAACCAGGGACACTCGTTGTCACAATGGATGTCTCAGCGCTCTACGCCAACATCCCCCACGACGATGGTATTGCTGCAATTACTGAGGTATTGCCTCAGTACTCAATGCCAACAACTGCCAGTTTCCGGATGCAATTTTACAACTCATCCGCTTCATCTTGGACCACAATGTCTTCACCTTCAACAATCAGCTTTTCATCCAGACACACGGAATAGCCATGGGGACCAAATTCGCACCTCAGTATGCCAACATCTTCATGCACAAGTTCGAACAAGACTTCTTCACTACACGAGATCTTCAACCAAGGTTATATACTAGATACATTGATGACATCTTTTTCCTTTGGACTCATGGTGAACAATCATTGAAACAACTGTATGAGGATATCAACAAGTTCCATCCCACCATCAGACTCACCATGGACTATTCTCCAGAATCATTTGCATTCTTGGACACACGCATCTCCATCAAGGACGGTCACCTCAGCACCTCACTGTACCGCAAACCGACAGACAGCCTCACAATGCTCCACTTCTCCAGCTTCTACCCTCGACACGTTAAAGAAGCCATTCCCTATGGACAAGCCCTCCATATACACAGAATTTGCTCAGATGAGGAGGATCGTGACAGACACCTCCAGACGCTGAAGGATGCCCTCGTGAGAACAGGGTATGGCGCTCGACTCATCAATCGGCAGTTCCAACGTGCCACAGTGATAAACCGCACTGACCTCCTCAGAAGACGAACACGGGACACGGTGGACAGAGTACCCTTTGTTGTCCAGTACTTCCCCGGAGCGGAGAAGCTACGACATCTTCTCCGGAGTCTTCAACATGTCATTGATGATGATGAACATCTCGCTAGGGCCATCCCCACCTCCCCACTTCTTGCTTTCAGACAACCTCACAACCTCAAACAGATCATTGTTCGCAGCAAACTACCCAACCTTCAGGAGAACAGTGACCACAATACCACACAACCCTGCCACAGCAACCTCTGCACGACATGCCAGATCATAGACATGGACGACATCATCAAACGTGAGGATACCATTCACCAGGTACACGGTACATACACTTGCAACTCGGCCAACGTTGTCTACCTAATACGTTGCAGGAAAGGATGTCCCGAAGCATGGTACATTGGGGAGACCATGCAGACACTACGACAGCGGATGAATGAGCATCGCTCAACAATCACCAGGAAAAACAGTTCCCTTCCTGTGGGCGAACACTTCAGCAGTCATGGGCATTCGGCCTCCGACCTGCGGGTAAATGTTCTTCAAGGGGGCCTTTGTGACACACGACAGCGCAGTTGCTGAGCAGAGACTGATAGCCAAGCTCCGCACACATGAGGACGGTCTTAATAGGGATCTTGGCTTCATGACACACCATCTGTAACCCCCGTAACTTGCCTGGGTTAGCAAAAAACCTCACTTACTGTGCTGTCTGGAGAAAATACACAACTCTCTAACAATGCTCAGGATCCCCTTCACACACATTGTTAGCAACTTTAACACTTGAATAGCAGGTTAGATGTAAGGATTCGCATTCTAATCAGCAATCTCTGACTGTCTGTGCTGATGTGTGCTATTGCAGACCAGAACACTGCATTTGCCTGACGAAGGCTATAGAGTCGAAAGCTCGCGAATTTACTATCAAATAAATTGGTTGGATTTAAAATTGGTGTTGTAAAACTTTACTGAGTTTACCCCAGTCCAACGCTGGCATCACTACATCATTACCTCATAACACCAGGTTAAAGTCCAACAGGTTTATTTGGAATCACGAGCTTTTGGAGCACTGTCCCTTCATTGGATGAGTCACTCTGAAAGCTTATGATTCCAAATAAACCTGTTGGACTTTAACCTGATGTTGTGAGACTTCTCACTGTGCCCAACTCAGTCCAACGCCAGCATCGTCCCCTCATACAAGCTATCCAGTCACCCCCTCCACAGGGAATACATGGGAATTGGATTGAGGATGGGATTAGTTGTGATTTTGATGGTTCCTCGGATTTCCTCGTTACATTTCAAACGTACTTCATTGGTTTTAAAACGGTGTCATGCTGGCACGAAGGGAGCTATTTAATTGTTCAGCCTTTATTGTCCAATAATTCAGAGAGGGGAAGGTTGCTGGTTCTCAGGCATTTAAAAGAAACAGGAAAAATCCTGTTGATTTGACAGATTAAAAAAAAGGCAGACGCACCATGAGAACAGTTTCTTTTATTGAACTATTATCAGAGGCTCATAACAGCAAAAACACACAGTTATAGTAGGACTTCACTGCTATTAGCGTGAAGTCCCATTCGTGTATCTGTCAGGTATGATTCAAGTCTCGCTGAATAGATCAGCCAGATCTCTTAAAAATCATTGCACTTTGCAAATAAAATTAGTATTCCAACCAACAGTAAACCATTGTACAATTGACACAAGATAAATAAAAAGTGTGCTCCAGTGCATCAGACCCAAGTAACAAAACGCCAACCCTATGCGGTGATTTTTGTCTGGCTATTTACCAGACAAAGAAAAACTATCAAACCTAAAACCCGAGTTAAATCCTTTCTTGCTGAACACCTTATACCAAGAATCAACATTGATGATACTGTGATACACATGAGTTATATCAAGAAATTGCCAGGTTTTTCTTTAAAAGACAGAGGCTGGAATTGTCCATCCGTTCATGTGGGCAGGAATTTCCCCTCCTGCTCCAGTGAACGGACATTTGGCTTGGTACCAAATTCTCTGCAGTGGAAGTGTGGCGTTGAATGGCCGCTAAGTCCGTTCCCTGTGTGTTGAAGTGCGGGGCAGTGGATAAAGGGTAAAGAATTGTGGAAAGTAAACAGGTTAACTACTTTACAAAGAGGAGGTAATTTTAGATGTCTATGCTGCCAAGGTTTAGCCTTGTATTTATTAGAAATTTGGCCTCAATTTTTCAAGTATTGTGGGTGGTTGAGGTTCTTGCTTATCTGACTTTATAAATCTAACTTTCAGTATAACAAATTAAGGAGTAACGTAATTGAAGTGTTTAAGATTATCAAAGTATATTGTTGAAAAAAGACTTTCTTGTTGAATCTTTTCATCTTGAACTAATCAGGAATGCCAAATGTAAAGGGAACAACAATTGCTAGTATATGAGCAAAGAGTAATGATTGGTTGTCAGGTGGGCTCTGATTGGTGGAGAAGCTAGAGTAGAGAATGCACCAGTTGACAGTGACAGAATTGTTCTGATAAGTGTAAAGCAAAAAGTTTTGACAAAAGATGACTGCTTTTTTCAGCAATGCTCAAGTTCTGTATTCCCGAACGACTATGCTCAAAGGTAGAGACAGAGAGAGACAATTTGCTCTGCTGAGCAAGCCAAAAACAAGGGAGGCCTAAAACTGCATTAATGCCAAAACATGTTAGGACATGCTTCTTCATTCAGAGTAGAGGAAATCTGAAATTTTACAGCTGAGGTACAATTGATCATTTCAAATTGGAGATTGATAGATTGCAGGCAAGGATGCAGAACCAAGTGGTTAGATGATGTTAAGAACATGTTAAGGTTGAATGGTCCTAACATGGTTTATATATTCAATTCACACTTACTTAATAAATGATTGAATACAAAGGCAGATGACAGGAATATTGGTTTCTCTGAGACATTTTTATCTCCATTGGCTTCTAGATGGAGGTCAACATCAGTAACTCCCCAAAATTTGTCAGTTTGCTGAATATGTACTAGCGCTATCGAGAGATGTTTCACTTCAACACATGGTCAGAATTTGCCGGGCTTTTCTCAACCTTTTCAGGCGACAGTTGAGAAACTTGCGCTTCTCAAAGACATCTTCCTCTTCCACCAGCAGTTCGTCCGTCTGCTCTTTGCCCTGCAACAGTTGCAGCATGTTGCGTTCCAGTTTGCTCGCGTACTCCTGCAAGAGGTAGAACCGCAGCACCATGGGAACCAGGTCGGCTAGTCGGTTCGAAGCAATCTGCAATAGAAAGATTCACCCGTGGTCAAGCAGTCTTCTCTTTGGGATCCCGCAGGCTAGAAACTGAAAGTTTACATTGGATCAAATAGGCCATTTAGCCCAACCAATTTATACTCTACTCAAACCTCTTCCCATCTTTTTTTCATCTACTGGTGTTGGGGGTCTGATAAAATGACAAAGAACAAAGAAGAGTACAGCACAGGAACAGGCCCTTCAGCCTCCAAGCCTGTGCCAATCATGATGCCCTAACTAAACCAAAGAGAAAACCTTCTGCCCTTACTTGATCCATATCCTTCTATTCCCTCTCTATTCATGTACCCACTCAGATGCTTCTTAAATGTTACTACAGTGCCTACTTGAACCACCTCCTCTGGTACCGCGTTCCAGGCACTCACCACTCTCTGCATGAAAGACTTTCCCTGCACAACTCCTTTAAACTTTCTCCCCTCTCACCTTGAACCTGTGTCCCCTTGTAATTGACACTTCCACCCTTGGAAAAAGCATCTGACTATCCATAATTTTGTAGCCCTCTATCCTCAGCCTATGTCTTTCCAGTGAAAACAATCCTAATTTATTCACCCTCTCCTCATACACAATGCCCTCATGACCAGGCAACATCCTGGTGAAACTTTTTTGTACTCCCTCCAAAGCTTCCACGTCTTTCTGGTAATATATTCGCACTGATAGAGAATTGATTAAATAAGAGGAAACACAGTGAGGATAAATGAGTCATTTACGGGTTGGCTAACCAATGAAGTGCTGCAGAGATCAATGCTGGGGCCTCAAATACTTGCGATCTGATTTGGACAAAGGGACCAACTGTTTCAGAGCCAGATTTGCTGACAATGCAAAGATAGGTAGGAAAGTAAGGACTATTCTGTGCAGCAGAAGGTATTTGGTACACAAAGTGCAGTCAACAGCCCTTTGTAGGTGCCACACGAGACAAGGTAAACAGAATGATCAACCCTCCACACTGATTAGAATAAGATTAAAGATGGACAGGTCCAGCCCAATAACAACTCACCATGTAGTAGGTCTCCAAATGAATAGACATTGCGGTGATGTCGGTGTCCATGGAGATCAGCTGCTGGTTTTGCTGCTCCTCTGGTACCTCGTACTCGCTCTGGATTTGATTCAGCTTGTTGCAATAAATGATGTCCTGGCTGTAGACCATTTTCTCCATCTGAAAGAGAGTCTTCAGCATCTGTTCAGCTTCCACTTCCTGCTTCTGACGGATTTCATCAATCTTACTCTGCGGGGAAGAGTTCCAATATTTTACAAGCGCTAGAAACATAGAAGGTAGGAGCAGAAGGAGGCATTCCGCCCTTCGAATCTGCTCCGCCATTTATTACGATCATGCTGATTGTCCAACTCAGTAGCCTAATCCTGTTTTCTCCCCATAACCTTTGATCCCATTCACCCCAAGTGCTACATCCAGCCGCTTCTTGAATACATTCAATGTTTTGGCATCAACTATTTCCTGTGGTAATGAATTCCACAGGCTCACCACTCTTTGGGTGAAGAAATGTCTCCTCACCTCTGTCCTAAATGGTCTCCCTGAATCCTCAGACTGTGACCACTGGTTCTGGATTTTCCCACCATCGGGAACATCCTCCCTCCATCTACCCTGCCTAGTCCTGTTAGAATTTTATAAGTCTCTAAGAGATCTCCCCGAATGAACTCCAGCAAAAATAATCCTAACATCGTCAATCCCTCCTCATTCTTCAGACCCGCCATCCCCAGGATCAACCCGATAAACTTGGTAAACTGGCCCAGTAGTTTGCAATGGCTTCTCTCTTTCCTGGACACTGCTTTCTGTCTCCTCTCTTTAAATGTAATGTGTGCTTTCCTTTGCAAACAACTCCACCCTCACACATCCTTCCCCCTCTCCTTTCCCCTGCAGTGCACACAAACACAGGCAATAGGGCTTTCTAGCCCTTTTCATGGGTTCCAATTTTGTGATATCATGGCCGGAATTTTACCGTCCTGCCCACAATCAGAGTGGGTGAGGGGCGGATCGTGAAAAAGTCCGTTGGCCTCGGACAGGATTTTAGGTTCAGAAACAAGCTAGGCCATAAGATCCTGTCCCAATGTCCCAAACCATTTTAGTTTAGTGACATTAACTGTCACTAATGGTGGCCTGAGACAAATGCAACCCTCATCCAGTTCCTGATCCGACTGAAAGTCCATTCGAATCATTGGCCATCCGCATAAATAGGAAGAAGGAAAGTGGTCTGTCACGTACCTTGATGCTTTTCAGTAGGTTTGGCAACCCTGCAAAATGCTGCATCGCCAAACCATTAAAGACTGCTTGGACCTGATCTGTAAGCAAAATAGGAAAGCGTTCATTAGAGGAGGGAGTTTTGAACAACTTTCAGTTGTGAATGTTTCTTACTAATGCAGTTCGAACAAACTGATTAAAGGGTGGGGAGGTAGCCAAGGAAAAGAATCACTCAGCACAAAATCAAATACAACTGCTCCAACATGAACCCATCCAACGCTTTGCTAAGTTCATTGTTCTATAAGAATATTAAAGCAGGTTGCCCATTTAATATGTTGACTATCTAGGGCACAGATCAGTTAAGTAGTCAACATCCTTTCCCAAAGGTAGGGGAGTCAAAAACTAGAGGGTATAGATTTAAATGAGAGGGGAGAGATAGAAAAGGGTCCAGGGGTACATTTGTTTCACACAGAGGGTGGTGAGTGTCTGGGACAAGCAGCCAGAGGGAGTAGTAGAGGCGGGTACAATCTTGTCTTTTAAAAAGCATTTGGACAATTACACGGGTAAAATGGGTATACAGGAGTATGGGGAAAACATGGGCAATTGTGACTAGCTTAGTAGTTTAAAAAAAAGCGGCATGGACAAGTTTGGACAAAGGGCCTGTTTCCATGCTGTAAACCTCGATGATTCGAGGTAGGTGGTGGCAGTAGTGGTGTTGGAGAGGGAGAGGGGAGAGGCAGGGGAAGGCTGACGCTGAGGCTGGAGGGTTCAGATTCGAGGGTGTTACAGGATAGGTGCTGAGAAGTTACTTCCCCGTGCGGGAGAATCTAGGACCAGAGGACAGAATCAAAGAGTGAGGGGTTGTCCATTTAAGACAGAGATGAGGAGGAATTTCTTCTTTCAGAGGGCAGCGAATCTGTGGAATTCTTTACCACAGAGAGCTAATAAAGGCTGGGTCATTAGGTTTTTTTAAAATTCATTAGTGTCGCAAGAATAATTACATCAATGTGGCAATGAAGTTACTGTGAAAATCCCCTAGTTGCTATACTCCGGCACCTGTTTGGGTGCACTGAGGGAGAACTTAGCATGGTCAATGCTCCTAACCAGCATGTCTTGCAGACGATCTCGGGTCACAGTCTGTACAGAGCCTGCACATTCTCCCCGTGTCTGCGTGGATTTCCTCCGGGTGCTCTGGTTTTCTCCCTCAATTCGAAAAATTGGTAAGGTGATTTGGGCACGCTCAGTTGTCCCTTAGTGTCAGAGGGGATTAGCTGGATAAATACATGGGGCTATAGGCTGGTTGGGATTGTTATCTGTGCAGGCTCAATGGGCTGAATGGCCTCCTTCTGCACTGTAGGGATTCTATAATGTTCTATTATATCATCACTATTTATGGGGACCTTGCCTGTGCAACTGGGTATCATGTTCCCCACGGTTATGAACAAGTCCTCACTTAAAAGTTGAGGTTGCGTGTCTGATAATTTTGACTTTAAGTGAAATAACTTTAAGTGAATCTTGGTCTCTCACAGGAATTAATGTTAAAGTTGGAGTTAGGATCCTCCTGACATTTCTCACCCAGGGGAAAAAAAAGGGCAAGTTAAAATACTGTACCATACATATGCAACAGTGTGCATCCCTAGCTTTTAATAGCTTGTAAGTTAAAATATTTTACCAAATATAACACGAAACAGAAATAAAATTATTTTTACAAACTACAGTGCAGTACCTCAGGGCACAGGACCTTCCAATTGACCTGGCTGCACTCCACTGGTAGAGGTTGGTCGGTGCAGTTACTGGTACTGACCACTGTATGCCATCAGATAGAGACCAGGACTCAGTGCGGAGTCTAGTGCCAGGATTTTACCACCTCACCCACCGTGGAAATCAGAGCAAAATGGGCAAAGGCGAGATCCTTTGACATCAGGCCGGACTTTACGGTTTCGGAACAAGCGAGGTAATAAAATCCGGTCTTAGGAGCGAAGCATCGATCCTGAGGACTCGGGTAAGGACAGAGGGAAGGTGGGGAGGGTAAGGGTTGGCAAGGCCGGGGATCGGCAAGGCCGGAAGAAGGGCTGAGGGCGAGGGTGGAAGCATTGCAGGAAAAGTCATATGAGCTGACAGGCCACAGAAAAGGAGGTCTGCAGCAAATAGGGTGAAAGTGACTATCACTGTGCTGTGCAGATACATGGATTTGGGCCTGTGTCTGTGGGAGTTTGCGCATTCTCCCCGTGCTTGCGTGGGTTTTCTCCGGTTTCCTCCCACATCCCAAAGATGTGCTCTTAGGCTAATTGGCAAAACAATTTCTCCCTAAATTGTTTCAAATTTGGTTTTTAATCCATAAATCTATAAACATGGACAGGGATCGCGGGTAGAGGTGGGAACATCGTGGTGGCAGCGCGGGCTCGTTGGGCCGAAGGGCCTGTTTCCCATGCTGTTTTGTTCTTTGTTCTATATATTGATGCTGTATGAACAAAAGTGGAATAATGTAAAGGGAGCTAATGTTACATGGGGACTTTCTGTACGTTATAACAATGGCGGCAAGGCACGATGGCACAACGATTAGCTGCCTCAGGGCACCAAGGACCCGGGTTCAATTCCCGGCTTGGGTCGCTGTGTGGATGGAGTTTGCGCATTCTCCCTGTGTCTGCACGGGTTTCCTCCAGGTGGTCTGGTTTCCTCCCACAGACTGGAAGACATGCTGGTTAGGGTGCATTGATTCAAACAGGAACCAGAATTTCACAGCAGCTTCACTGTAGCGTTAATGTAAGCCTCACCGATTATTAATAAATAAACTCTATTGAAAACAATGTATTGCATGCATTACAAAATGCTCTGGGATGTCCTGAGATAACTGCACTATATAAATGCAAATCCCTTGCTTCACACTGTTATTATCTGTCATGTTGTAGAAGGAAGCTTGGATCGTACACATGACTGTACCATACCTGCTACCACTTTCAGCATACTTAGAGAGGGGGCCTCCAATTTCATGATCTGATTCTTGGCGAGCGACTCAAAAATTCTGTAATTGGTGAATCCTGGTAACTCTCTCCCACGGGACTTCTCTGTATACTCTGACACTTTGTCACTCATTATGTCCTTAACTGCAACAACACCAAGCAAAAAAAAACACACACTCATTGCCAGGCCCACATTTCAAAGTCCTGAGATTTATTTGAAGACCTTACTTATTTAACCAGCTCATTGAACCAGCTACCAGTTTCTATTTACTGATCTTTGCCCCGATGGAAATGCACGCCTTCCAGCTTCCTCTTGGAAGGGGTAGCTCTAGATTCCAGGATTTTACAGCCCCTTCCACCTTGCGGGATATTAGCACCCCAGCCAGCTGAATGGAGATTTAAATGGCTTGGCGTATCCACCTCCCCCCACCACGGGGGGACACACAGCAGGGCGCTGGGGGATGTGGGGGTTAAATATCCCAGCCAAAGAAATTGAGGCCTAGTATTTTCAGATTCATCAGCAGCCTAGCTGGTTTTAAACTCCTGTCTTTGAAAATAAAGATAATTCCAAAATCCTTCATGAATGGAAGCAGAGAAGGGTTGAGTCCAGAAGGTTTAGAAATGTTTCATAAAACCTTGGTTGAAGAGATGGATTCAGACAGATTTTAACTCTGCAGAGATAACTGGAAGTTTGAGGGTGGGAGTGGGGGAGTGTGGAGTTCCAGAAACAATGGACGGAACGTTCCTGTCCACCCACCAGGAGAATCGTAGCGCGCAGGTCAGAAAATGTAACTGGACCGTGCAAAGGTCCACTGACCTCAGGTGGGAATTTTTGGCCTTTGTGGGTGCGTACGGCCAAAAAAATCCCACCCAATGTATCTGAATACTCAACCATTGAGGGAGTGGCAGGTGTTGGGGGTGGGAAGGAAGGACCATGCATAAAATGCCAGAATACTTCTGGCTTTGTCCAGCGCTGGCACTCTTGTATATGACTCAGGGACTGGTGGGTTCAAACTGGGAGGAGAATATCACCTTTGCTGACTCGCCAGTGCAATGCTAAGGGAGTACTGCAGTATCAAATACAACTCTATGCGAAGGTGCTGCTTGCTGACTCAGGTGGAAGTCAAAGATCCCACATCAAGAAGAAGGTTCTTCAGATGTCCTGGTCAACAGTGGTCAGGTCAGGCCAACATCAAATCTGATCAGTCATCTTCATTGCTAACTATAGGAACTTCCTGCACATTAATTGGCTGCTGTGTTTTCCGACATAATAACAGCGCCTGCACCTAGGTTGATTCCGAAGTGGAGAGGGTCGGCTTATGAAAAGAGACCGAGTAAACTGGGGCTGTACTCATTGGAATTCAGAAGAATGAGGGGAGATCTTATAGAAATATATAAGATTCTGAAGGGAATAGATAAGATAGAAGCAGGGAGGCTGTTTCCACTGGCAGGTGAAACTAGAACTAGGGGGTCATAGCCTCAAAATAAGGGGAGCAGATTTAGGACTGAGTTGAGGAGGAACTTCTTCACACAAAGGGTTATGAATCTGTGAAATTCCCTGCCCAGTAAAGCAGTTGAGGCTACCTCATTGAATGTTTTTAAGGCAAGGATATATAAATTCCAGTAAAGGAATTAAGGATTATGGCGAGTGGTGGGGTAGATGGAACTAAGTCCACGAAAAAAATCAGCCATGATCTTATTGAGTGGAGGAGCAGGCTCGAAGGGTCAGATGGCCTACTCCTGCTCCTAGTTCTTATGTTCTTACGAGAGTTTCTTAAGAAATCAAAAGATGCAATATCAATGCAAGTTCGTTCATAAAGACATGCATGCATGTGATGGAGCTTAATGCCCAATCGCAATGTTAATGGAGGCTTCTGTCAATGAAAAGGTAGAATACTTACACTCTGTTTGATCTGCATCAAGAAGGTCGTGCCACTTGCCAAAACTCTTTCGCACCACTGTGTATAATTTCATCTCATCCTCATAATCCCGCGAAT
Organism: Sphyrna mokarran; assembly: GCA_024679065.1. Taxonomy (NCBI): domain Eukaryota; kingdom Metazoa; phylum Chordata; class Chondrichthyes; order Carcharhiniformes; family Carcharhinidae; genus Sphyrna; species Sphyrna mokarran. The sequence goes on along the minus strand of JAGIQG010000013.1, from coordinate 14,275,841 downwards.
ATTCTCCAATTGTCAAGCTGAAAGTATCGTCAGTGTAAGCCCGAATTTTCTGCAATTCATTGGAAAGTTTCAGTTAGTCTTTTAACTGCAATTTGGCCAACAAACCCATACCAGCATCTTTCCCTTCTTCACCACCTCCTACACACAGTGGCACAGTGATTAGCACTGCTGCCTCACAGCGCCAGGGACCCGGGTTTGATTCTTGCCTTGGGTCTCTGTCTAGAGTTTACACTTTCTCCCCATGCTGCGTGAGTTTCCTCCAAATGCTCTGGTTTCCTCCCATAGTCTGAAAGACATGTAGGTTAGATGCATTGGCCATGCTAAATTCTCCCTCAGTGTAACTGAACAGGAACCAGAGTGTGGTGACTAGGGAATTTTCACAATAACTTCATTGCAGTGTTAATGTAAAACTTTCTTATGACGCTAATAAATAAACTTTATGAAAAACAGGTTGATGATAGATGTGTCTCTACTTAGTAAAATGCAGATTCCTAGCTCTGGGGATAGTAACACTCTTTCAATGCACGCACCAACGGTTAACATGTGTGTTTCAAAGGGGAGATGGTGGCATCGTGGTAAAATCACTGGACTAGTAATAAAGAACAAAAAACAAAACAGCACGGGAAACAGGCCCTTCGGCCCAACGAGCCCACGCCGCCACCCCGATGTTCCCACCTCTTCCCACCTGTCTATGTTTATAGATCTATGGAATAAAAACCAAATTTGAGACAATTTAGGGAGAATTTTGCCAATTAGCCTAAGAGCACATCTTTGGGATGTGAGAGGAAACCGGAGCACCCGGAGAAAACCCACGCAAGCACGGGGAGAATGCGCAAACTCCCACAGACACAGGCCCAAATCCATGTATTTGCACAGCACAGCGATAGTCACTGAACTGTCATGTTACCCATCAAGTGGTCCAGGTCAAGCGTACACTAACGACGTGAAGCACTAGGATACTCTCGAAAAAATCCAAGAGCAGCCCTCTCACGATCCATCACATGTATGCCCCTTTTTAGACAACAAGGTGAACCAAAGCACCTGTAGGATAAAAACAAGTACATCAATATCATCACCTATTTAACACTTCCCAGGGACTCCCAAGGCTCATGATCCCTATTTTAAATCAGTTTTCTATACCCCTCTGTAAGAAATCAAAATTATGATTGCTTTATGATCCGCGAAGCAATGCCTTGTTATTAAGTGTGTATGAAAAAACATGTCCTTGGGCAAAATGCCATAAATGACTCATGTATTCAAAAACAACTAGTATAACTGCGTAAATAACATGAGAGAGGCGCGTGAACACTCTCAGGACTGTCGAAGATTGGCTATTACCAAAAACAGGGCAGGGAAAGGAGCCTGATCAACTCACTTTCTCAGCCTTTAAGAAGGGGATCTCCCAGTGTCTCGGTGGACGCTCAACCGTGGGATACGCGCGCATCATCCGGTATTTTCTCCGGACAAACGTGTTGGTCCTTCACCGAGACTGAAACGGGCTCCCCAGTCGTTGGAAGGGCGAGGGCACAGTCCTGAGTGTAAATATATGCAGCTGCTTCATTTTAATCAATGCCGTGTAAATTGCATTATTAGTGTAGTTAGTAGGAATAAAGGTACGAAAGATAAGAACCTAATCTTATTGCGGTCTGAGTCATTTCTCTCTCTCTCGAGTCCTGCAAAATCTTTTACCCTCGTACCGAAACACCCTCCATTCCCATTCTGTTCATGTGCCCATCTAAGTATTTCTTAAATAACTCCAGAGTGTCTGTCTCCACCACTTTACGTGGCTGCGCATTCCATACCCCCACCACCCTCTGCGTAAAAAAACTCCCTCTAGCATCCAAATTATACCTTGCCCCCCTCACCCTAAGCCCATGTCCCCTCGTGCTATTTGAGTCCATCCTAGGAAAAAGCTTAACCCTGTTTACTCTATCTATATCCCTCATAATCTTGTACACCTCTATTAGATCTCTTCTAGAGATTCAGGCTATATGTCCTCAGGACAAGGATTCAAATTCCATCAAGGTATCCATTAGAATCTGAATTAAAGTAACAAATCTTGAGTGTATCACTAAACTCAGTGATAAAGCTACCAATTATTGTGAAAGCCCATCTGATTTACTGAATGCCCTTTACTGTAGGAAATCTCCCACTCTTACCTGGTCTCTCCTACATGTTATTCCAGACTGGCAACAATGTGGTTGACTCTCAACTGGCCTTAGAAATTGCTCTCATTTCAATTCAAGGGGTGATTAGAGATCACAGAATACTACAGTGCAGAAGGAGGTCATTTGGCCTAGTGAGTCTGCACCGAATCTCTACAAGCATCTTACCCAGCCCCTATCCCCATAACCTGCAATTCATTGGAAAGTTTCAGTTAGTCTTTTAACTGCAATTTTGCCAATACCAGCATCTTTCCCTTCTTCACCACCTCCTTCACACACCAGTTAGCACTGCTGCCTCACAGTGCCAGGGACCCGGGTTCAATTCTCGTCTTAGGTCACCGTCTGGAGTTTGCACATTCCCCCAGAATTTACTCCACTAATCCTTCTAACTGGCACATCTTGGGACACTAAAAGCCAATTTATCATGGCCAAGCAATCCAGCCTGCAAGTTTTTGGAGTGTGGGAGGTAACCAAAGCACCTGGAGGAAACCCACGCACACACGGGGAGAATGTGCAAATGCACACAGACAGTGACGCAAGCCGGTGCTAATCACTGTGCCACGCGGGGATGTGCAACAAATGCTGGCCTTGCCAACAACATCTCATAGAAGGACAAAGAAAAAGAATTGTACACCTATATCGCAGTGCAATGGTTATGTTAATAGAGAAGTAATCCAGACACCGCAAGTTCAAATCAATATACAGCAGCTCTAAGGATTGCGATTCACTTTAGATGAAGCCATTTTGAATCACATTAACCATTTTCTCTCTATAACTCAAAAAACATATCTTTGAGACATAATAAGAAATCCCACACAGGTTAATTTGGTATCACAAACTTTTGGAGCGCTGCTCTTTCATCCAGTGAGTGATCATGGTTGCTATTAGTGGGGACTATCTATGATCTTCGCTGGTGAGGACTTCCACTGCCCTGGACGACGTGGGCTCACCAATAAGATTGAAATTATCTTATAAATATTTAAATCATCCACATACCCTTTCTGAGGCTGCTAACACTAACAAAAATGGCCTTCATCACCAGATGAAGGAATAGCACTACGAAAGCTCATGATTCCAAATAAACCTGTTGGATTTTAACCTTGTGTTGCGAGACTTCTTACTGTGCCCAACTCAGCCCAATACTGGCATCTCCACATCATTTGTGCCATATATGCGTGACATTATTCTTAAAATTACCAGTATCTCCTACCCAACGCTGAACAGATTTATTCCACTGACTGCTAGCTGCAAATTCTCAGAGCAACACTTAATGGTTGCTCACTCAAACTGACATCCATCAATCCAGGATTTTCCCAATTCTTTTGTCACAATGTGAAACCTTTTCTGAGAGAGAGAGAGAGAGCTCTGGACAAATTCTCTCTTGCACTTACATCGATGAGGAAAGGAACTTTGTCATCATCAGCCTCCGGAACACCCGTTCCCAACATTTCCAGTTCTTTACTGGTTTCACCAATCTTGCACCGGACCTCTTTTTCGATTGTTGGCAGGGTTCTCTTTAAAAGGACAAAATATATAGAATTGAAAGCCTATAAGCAAACACCCACACCTCACCCTACCCACCAAACCACCCCCCCCCCCCCGCTCCAATTGAATTGTGAAACTGCTTTTACCACTGACTTTAATTTAAAAAATCATTTTGGTATCTTCCCAACTTTTGCACTTCCCTTTGTTTTGGGAAAGAAATGAAACAGGAATATTTTCCACCCCTGGTCGATTCGCATGGCGGGATGGGAAATTTAAGCACGAGGCTAAAAACACGAATCGCATCCCACTTTGGACCATTCGCAATCCTCCCAGGTCATTTTTTGTTGGTGTTAGCAGTCTTGGGAGGGGCATGTGGTTGAATTAAATATTAAAAGAGAATTTAAGCATTATTCGTGGGCCCGGGTCATCTAGTGCAGTGGAGGTCCTCATCGGAGAAGATCACAGATAGTCCCCATCAACGGTGACTGAATGTGATGACCTCATCGGGTGGGGGGTGGGGGGGGGGGACTGAATGGCATTGAAGGTGATCAGGGGGACGGGAGTGGGCAGTGCCCACTGGGTACCAGGCAGTGCCAAGGAGACGGGTAGCTGATAGGAGGGGAGCTGGTGACGGGGCCAGCAATCTGGTCCAGAGGCATTGTTCTGGGGGGGGGGGGGGGGTGGGGGGAACCAGGAGTCAAGGCCAGCAATGTTTGGGAGGAAGGAGTAGGAAGGCAGCCACTTCCATAGGGAGGAACGCTATGTCTATGATGGTGGTCGTGGTAGTAGGGAGGGGAAGCAGGTTGGGGAAGTGAGATAAATAGATCTCCCAGTATACTGGGAGATTGATGCACATGCGCAATGGCACCCTGAGCAGTCCTTTGCCAGCCTTTCTGGCAGGATTAAGCTCTGTCTCTCTCCTCCTCTCCACTGCCTCCCCTCCACTGATGTGACACTCCCAACTGCCAAAAAAAATGGATAGAGTGGTACAATTGTGCGGGGTAGCTCTCTGAAAAAACATGGAATGAAACAGTTTTCATAACGCGATTGACACTTGGAATTTTCTTGGGAGGATCTGCAGCAGGTGGCGGGAGGGGAAAAGGAGGGGAGAGGGAGGGAATGGGGTGGTGTCACCTCCCCGAGCCATACAGCTCTGTCATCTTACTGACATGAGAGGGGGCAATTACAAAGAGCAAAGAAAATTACAGCACAGGAATGGACCCTTTGGCCTTTGAAGCCTTTATAGAAAATCAGTTTGAAATGATGGGAAATATTGCACTGGATTCTCCCGCAGTGTTACTTTGAAAAGTATTTAATTTTCTCCCTTTAGCCCTGTGGGATGATGGAACCCCTTTGCGATTCCAATTTGATTTCACTCTGCACTTACTTTCTTCAACTCAGTTTTAGAATCACAGTGTCCTACAGTGCAGAAGGAGGCCATTCAGTCCATTGAATCTGCATCGACCACAATCCCACCCAGGCCTTATCCCCACAGCCCACTGCATCTATCTTAGCTAGTTTCCCTGACACTAAGGGGAAATTTAGCATGGCCAATCCATCTACACCGCACATCTTTGGATCTTGGGAGGAAACACTGGTGCTGTGAGGCAGCAGTGCTAATCACTGCGCCATCATGCTGCCCACTTTTGTGGGTGATATATTTCAACGATTTAAGGTGACAGCAAATGATCTTCCTCATCATGCAGAAAACTCGAGTAACTTCCTTCCGTAAACAGTGTCATGGAATCTTATATAGCCATCTGCGCCAGACCTTAGTTGAACATCATATGGTGAGGTGATGGCCTAGTGGTATTATCTCCAGACTATTCATCCAGAAACTGTTCTGGGAACCTGAGTTCAAATCCCATCACAGCATTTGATTAAATTTAAATTCAATAAAAAAAATCTGGAATTAAGAATCTACCATGAAACCATCGTTGGAGAAAAAACCCATCTTGTTTATTAATATTTTTTTAGAGAAGAAAATCTGCCGTCTTTACCTGATCTGGCCTACATGTGACAGCTATGGGGTTGACTCTCAATTGTCCCCGGGCAACTGGGGATGGGCAATAAATGTTGGCCAGCCAACAATGCCTCATGCCCCATGAATGAATAAAGAAAAATGTGATCTTAGGGTGCTTCAGACAATGTGGCATTCTCTCATTAATGTCATCCCTTGTCAATTAGTGTGACCACAATCTAAACAGGGGCTTTAGGTCAGAGAAGAGATACTTGTAACAGTGGCAAGCCAGCAAACAGAGGATTAGTGAGAATGAGAGCCAAAAAAGAAAAGCTAAAGAAGCTTTTTAATCATATAAAATGAAAGGGAATAGGTTGCACAAAAGCACAATGTTATGATTCACCCTGGTCCTGATATGTTCCTGTCATCCATGGTATAAATTCAACAAATCACCTCATTTCTCACATTATACTGTAATGGTAATTATTTGCTTTCTATTTACAGTTCCACAAATTATAGGGTAGCACCAGTTAAAACTTATTTTTGTTGATGTACTTCTGCTTAACAGAAATCAATATCTGTACAACTATTTCATTCTCTTTTTTCAAAATCAAAGGTAATAATGCTGGAAAATCTCAGCAGGTCTGTAGACCTGCTGAGATTTTCCAGCATTTTTCTCTTGGTTGCCAGACCTGTTGAGATTTTCGAGCATTTTCTCTTTTGATTGACAGACCTATAGAGATTTTCCTGCATTTTTTTCTTTTGGGTTGCCAGATCTGCTGAGATTTTCCAGCATTTTTTCTTTTTGGTTGCCAGAGCTGCTGAGATTTTCCAGCATTTTTCTCTTCGTTGGCAGACCTGCTGAAATTTTCCAGCATTTTCTCTTTTGGGTTGCCAGATCTGCTGAGATTTTCCAGCATTTTCTCTGTTGGGTTGCCAGATCTGCTGAGATTTTCCAGCATTTTTTCTTTTGGGTTGCCAGACCTCCTCAGATTGTCCAGCATTTCCTCTTTTGGTTTCAGATTCCAGCATCCATAGTAATCAGCTTTTAATTTTTTTCAAAGTCATTTCTCCAGGGGAAAAAAAAGATGGCAATCAATATTGTCATTTTTCCCTTTTGAGAATTTTCTTCCACCTACAAAAGTACTTCTAAATATGGGCATATTTAGGTCACTACTTTGTTATTCACAATGATGTGTTGGAGTAAAACACGAGAGTTATGCTTGCATAGTGTTGGCAACACTGCAGCCCAAATCCAATGAGGAAATCAGGACAGCCTTCTGTACTCATGGGAGTGATCAGAGAGTGGAACGCATTACCACTGGGAGCTGTTGAGGTGAACAGCTCAGGTACTTTTAAAGGGGAGTTGGATAAGCGGCACGGTGGCACAGTGGTTAGCACTGCTGCCTCACAAGAACCTGGGTTCGATTCCCGGCTTGGGTCACTGTCTGTGTGGAGTTTGCACATTCTTCCTGTGTCTGTGTGGGTTTTCCCCCGGGTGCTCTGGTTTCCTCCCACCGTCCGAAAGATGTCAGCTTAGGTGGATTGGCCATGATGTCAGGAGATAGCAAGGTAAATATGTGAGGAGAGGGCCTTGGTAAGATCGTGGTTGGTGTAGGCTCGATGGGCTGAATGTAAGGATTCTATTCTATAACATATGAGGGACAAAGGAATAAAAATGGTATTTTGATAAGTTGGTGAAGTAATGTGGGAGTAGGGGCCCGTGATATATAAACACCAGTTAGGTCCAGTGATCCATTTCCGTGCAGTAAAGTTCTATGTATTTTGGACACAGATCGTTTTATTAGCGGTGGTGACGGAGGTGTAGTTAATAAGATGCAGTAAAGCAAAGAGAGTTACTGACCCGGATCTGATTGACAAGTTCCGTTGTCAGTCTGGCAGCCACGCACTGAACTGTTGCCACTTTTTCTTCCAAGAGGGTTCTGTGCAACAGAAAAAGGCAAGCACAATGAACAAAGACATCACATTGAAGTTCTCACAGTCCACTAGGTGAGGAAGATCACCTGAACTCAGACAGCAACAGAAAAAAAAATCAGACTGCTGGGAGCTTGAGCCCCGAAGGAAATAGGGGCTTATGAGGAGCAGCAGTTAAACTGGGCCCTGCCTCAGGGTCAGTGAGTTTGAAACTCCATCCTGTCAACTCCACACTCACCTCAGAGTTAGAATTGTGGCTCCAAATTCCTGGGTTGGATAAAGGGCACGGCTTAAAATTTGTACCTTTGAGTGGTCTGGTTTTAGAATCATAGAATCCCTACAGAGCAGAAGGAGGCCATTCAGCCCATTGAGTCTATACTAGCTCTCCATCCAGGCCCTATCACCCCCAATTTCCCCAAACCCAAACATCCTGCGACACTGGGTTGAAATGACGAAGTAAGCTGGGAATAGGCTCCTGTGGTGTATAAACCCCAGTTAGGCCAAATGATCCATTAATCCAGCATCACTGGGTCAAAATCCTGGAATTCCCTCCCTAACAGCATCATGGGATAATCCATAGAACATGGATGGCTGCGGTTCAAGAATCATAGAATTCATACAGTACAGAAGGAGGCCACTCAGCCTATCAAGACTGCACCAATCACAATCCCATCCAAATCCTATCTTCTTAACCCCATGTATTTACCTTGCCAACCCCCTGACACTAAGGGGCAATTCAGTATGGCCAATGAACCTAACCCACATTTCTTTGGACTATGGGAGAAAACTGAAGCACCCAAGGGGAAATCCATGCGTTCACAGGGAGTGCGTGTACACTCCACACAGATAGTGATCCAAGGCCAGAATTGAACCTAAGTCCCCGGCGCTGGGAGACAGCAGTGTTAACCACCATGCTGCCTGGAACAGAATTCCCAATTGGCTATAGGCAGCCCTTTATGGTGTCAGCAACGTGCAAATGGCAGAATTTAGGACAGGCTGAAGTCATAGCGATGTTAAGTGGCTTCCATCTGCTCAAGAATAACCAGTCAAAATGCACAGCACCAGGGCCATTCATTGTGGTTTATGGAGATTGATTGTGGAGAGTTTTGGCTAGATTCACCAAAAACACTGCACTAAAGCTCTCTCATTGTTATATTCAAAACCTTGCCCTCAATGTTTACATTCGATCTTCATCAGGAGAATTACCAAGAAACAAGTATTGCATGATGGAAATCCCACCAGACAACCTCGAGGAAGGGGCCATGAGGGGACCAGATTGACAAGGCAGCACAAGTGCAGAGCATCTCAGAACCACCCACGCTGTGGAACTGGCTCGCTTAACATTCATTGCCTCAGCCCTTGGATGCGAAGAGTGACCATTGAGGTGAGGTCCCTGATAAAAATGCCCAGCTTTATTTTGTTATTGATTGAAATTAACTGGCTTTGTCTAGCTTGACGCTATCCAGCAGTGGCTATTAGGCATCAAAAATCTTAACACAGTATTTGTGATGGAAATTGGTGAACTTTGAACACAATACGTCAAGAGATATTTGTGCATTTTGTCAAATGCACAGCAGGAATCTAAATTTCCATGTCACAAGTGTCTTACTGTAAATAAGCCAAGGTTGAATGTAAGGAACAAAATGGCTGACTGACATACCGTTTCTGGAATCTCCTGGGACTACAAAATGGCTGCCACATGTTATCATCAGGACTCACCAGATCAGGGGGAGGGGGATTACTTTCCTATTTAATTATCCACGTCATTGGGTTTCTATCAGGCCTGGAGAATAAAATTGGGGCTAACTGGGTTAATCAGATTAAAACTGCCTTAAAATCTACCATTTTCATACACACGCGAAATTCTAAGGCACAGAAACACAAAGTCAACAAAATAACAAATGTTATATTCAACCTTACCGGAAAAACTCATTCTGTTTGAAGAAAGTTTTCTCCCTTTCCAATGCCTCAGCCAAAGTCAGTTGCTCATTAATGTCTTGCTGTCCACGGCATTTCACAACCATGTAGCCTTTATTTAATGCAACAACCTCGTTCCTGATGATTTTAAGGATGCTTTCTTCTGTCCCCTTGTCGACCAGGTCGGGCTTTGTCAATATACCTGGTAAACAAAATGTCAATGATAAGGCTTCAGTGATGGACGTAAGAGTCACAGAATCATTGGGCCCATCTCCTCTGTCCAAATGTATTCACTGCACAACAGCCATCTTGGAAAATCTCATTCTCTGGAGCTCTCTCCAGACTCATTACTATTTCACTTCATGTCACTCTTTTGAGCTGGGAAATGGAATGCTCTTCACAATGGAGATTCAGCAACCAACAAAATATTAGTAGGTCAGGTACAATATGAGTCACACATAGAAGGACATGGGCAATAGGTAAATGGGAACACCATTATCCTTAGTCACACATCTTCTGGAAAAATATTGATTGTTGAGATTTGGGGAAGGAACGTAAGTGACTGAATTGCTCTTTAAAAAGAACCCATGATGGACTTTCAGAGTTGAGATCCAGGCTACAACTCTGGTTGGATCTTCAATTAGGTTAAAAAATCACATACATATAGGCTTCCCTACAAAGTAGACTTACCACTGGGAGATGAAGAAGTTGGTTCCAAGGAGGGAGTCAAACCTTCCCACCTCCCCTCCCTCCAGAAGCCCAGTCTGCCACCAAACATTTTGATGTCCCTCAGCTGCACCCCTGGTGCATGTGGGGACCGTCTGTTGCCATTGCAAAGCAGGTAACCCCCATGAACACTAGAGCCAAATTGATACATCTCAGAAGAGTGCCTGCAACATGCACTCTGGCCCACTCCCCGCTTCAGGAGAGGCAGTGGCGCAGTGGTAATCTTACTGGGTTAGTCATCCAGAGACCCAGGCGTAATGCTACAAGGACATGGGTTCCAATCCCACCACGGCAGCCGGTGGAATTCAAACTCAATTAATTTAAAAGTTCTGGAACACGAGGGTAATACCCACATACTAATAATACCCTTCCCCTTACCTAGTTTGGGCTCCTGACTCACAGCAACTGTGGGTGGCCCTTAACTGCCCTCTGCAATGGCTACCGAGCAAGCTACTCAATTCAAGGGCAATTAGGGGTGGGCAACAATTGCAGGATTTGTCAGTGGCACTCACATCCCATGAAAGAAAAAAGATTCTGCGGATTTTCATCATTGTATCCTTTATGAGCGATGTAACATCTGAAATAATATTAATCGCAATATTCTGAGGAATGTAATATGACTGAGTGTATGGGCAATGTATGAGCAGTTAGGGTTCTGGAAGCATGTCCTTTGCTGCCATTTTCTCAGCCATGAAGCAGAATCGTCAGCCATCTTGTGAGTCTGGAGCTGGGAGGGGAAGGTGTGGTGGGCAGTGCATGTTTTTGCACTGAGCTCGGTTGTTTGCCAAAGAAAATTAATATTAAAATCTTCATCAACTTTAATGTCTCCACACCAAAATAAATGATTTTCTTATTAAAAAGAAACTGAACTCCAAGGGCCAGATTATCAGGCTCTTCCCATCAGTGGGACATTCCACCACCTCCGGCCTCCCCAAACTCTGGAATTCCCTCCCTAAATTTCTCTGTTTCTCCTCCCTCAATTCAGTTCAACTTTATTGTCATTGTTCAGCGCACAAGAACAACTACAATGCAAAGTGAGCTTACAGCCTTCCAAAACACAAAGGTTAGTCACGATCAAATAGTGCCAATAGCCATTCAGTGTATACACGCATATTGCACAATGCCCGCTGCCTGAGAATAGGTTAAAGGTCAGAATTCAGCTGGGTAACATCAATGGGGGAAGAAGGTCTTCCTGAACCTGGTCATACGGCCTCGAATGTGTCTATAGTGCCTTCGAGATGGCAGGGGAGGCGAACAGTGTGTGGCTGGGATGAGTGGGATCTCTTGTAATGCTGAGAGATCTCCGCACACAGCACTTGTGAGTGCCCCTCAAGACGCTCCTTAAAGCCTAACTCTCACCTCACACACAGTGACCTGTCCTGGCGTCACCTCACGGGGGCTCAACGTCAAAGTTCACTCGATGCGAAACTTGTGAAATGTCTCGGAATGTTTTAGAACATCAAAGGCACTAGACAAAGGTGGGTTGTTGTTGCATAATCAGAACCAATCACGATTGCACATTTTTACAAGCATCGAAAAGAAACGAGAAGCTTTCTTCCTACCTAGTGTTCTCCCTCCTGACGGATCTGCTTCCTGAGCCATTTTCAAAGCCTCTGTGGTGGCAATGTCAACATTACATGGGATGACGACAAGGTTAATGGTTTTATCCTCCCTAATGTACGAACTGATCAACTCCTTGATCTGAAGAAATGGGGAAGAAAATCGATTCATTAGTGAAAAACGCAGGTTTATATAAATGCCTTTCATGACCTCAGGAGATTCCAAAATGCTTTACAACAAATGAAGTAACTTTAAAATGTTGCAATGCAACAGCCAATCTACACACAGAATATGATTAAAAATTCTAAATGAATGTTGGTCTTTAAAACCCATAGACCATAGTGCCATGGGTGGCACAGTGGCAGAGTGGTTAGCACTGCTGTCTCACAGCATCAGTGACCCGGGTTCAATTCCAGCTTTGGGTCACTGTCTGCGAGGAGTTTGCACGTTCTTCCTGTGTCTGCTTAGGTTTCCTCAGGATGCTCCAGTTTCCTCCCATACTCCAAAGATAAGCGAGTTAGGTGGATTGGACGTGCTAAATTTACCCTAGTGTCGGGGGATTACCAGGGTAAATATGTGCTGTTATAGGAATAGAGCCTGGGTAGGATTATGGTCGGTGCAAACTCAATGGGCCAAACGGCCTCCTTCTGCACTGTAGGGATTCTATGACTGAAACACAAGGATGTCAATTGTATATTGATTGGTGATTATTGGTTCGGGAAGGTGGTGAGCATTAACTTGCCCCAAGAAACCCTGTTGAGGCCACAGTTAGAGTACTGAGTGCCGTTTTAGTCACCGCATTATAGAATGGATGGGAATGCGTTGGAGAGGGTGCAGAGGAGATTTACCAGGAGGCTGCCTGGGATGGAAGATCTGAGAGGTCTGAGGAGAAATTGTATAGGCTGGGTCTGTTTTTCTTAGAGCAGTGAGGGCTAAGATGGAACTGATAGAGATGTATAGGATTATGAAGGGCAGAGATTGGATGAATTGGAAGGCGCATCTTCCATTAGCAGATGGGTCAATAACCAGGGGATAGAGATTTAAGGTAAGAGGTAAGAGGCGAGTTGAGGAGAAACTATTTTACTCAGATGGTGGTGGGAGTCTGAAACTCACTGTCTGAAATGATGTGCTTGTGTCAAAAACTCTCGTAACAATTAAGAAGTATTTAGATATTCACTTGAGCTGCGGTAATCTCCAGGGTTATGGGCCAAGCACTGGAAAATGAGATTAGTACAGTCAGGGCTTTCTTCACCAGCACGGACATGATGGGCTGAATGGTCTCCTCTGCTGTAAACATCTCTCAATCTATAAAAACAGACTGAAACAGACCAAGAGATGCTTGCTTGTACTCTGTGTCAGTAAATATTTATAAAATGTATAAAGATTGGCTTCAGTTATATAGTTTTTATTCATTTGTGGGACATGGGCATCGCAGGCTGGGCCCGCATTTATTGCCCCTCCCTGAGGGCATTTAAGAATCAACGACATTGCTGCGGCTGTGGAATCATATGTAGGCCTGACTAGGAAAGGACGGCAGGTTTCCTTCCCTAAAGGACATTAGTGGACCTGATGGGTGTTTCCAACAATCAACAATGCTTTTATGGTTATCAGTAGATTCTTAATTGCAAATATTTTCTACTGAATTCAAATTCCACCATCTGCTGTGGCAGGATTCGAATGCAGGTCCCAGAACAATAGCTGAGTTTCTGAATTAATACTCCAGCGATATTACATCACCAAGTGGATTGTGCAGTAAGGAGTGGAAGTTGTTGGACTACTGATTCCATTGAAAGGTGGAGTATGTTTGAGGAAGTAGAGGGCCTGTTCCTTGTATTATCTTCCTCAAAAACAGAGATCAAATAATTTGATTTTATTGAAAAGGACAACCTGTTCAACAGGACACTGGTGGATGTTTCCTGCTTGTCTTCAAAATAATGGGATCTACTGTGTCCACCTGAGGACCAGCTGGAGCCTAGGTTTAAAGATTTATCTGAGAGAGGGGACCTCCGACCGTGCTACTACTGTGAGGAGAGAGTAGAATTCAAATATTAATTTGATCTTCAGTTAAGAACTACGAGTGTATGAGCAAGGGCTAGATATCATAGAATCCCTACAGTCCAGGAGCAGGCCATTCAGCCCATCAGGTCTGCACTGACACTCTCCAACAGAGTATTTTAGCCAGGACCATCCCCCTGCACTGTCACCATAACCCTATGCATTTGCCTCACTAATCCCTCTAACCAACATATCTTGAGACACGAAGGGACAATTTAGCTCTGCCAATCCACCTAAACTCCACATTTGGAGTGTGGGAAGAAACTAGGGGAAACCCATGCAGACATGGGGAGAATGTCCACACAGACAGTCACCTGATGCCAGATGCCTGGGTCCCTGGCACTGAGAGGCAGCAGTGCTAACCACTGTGCCACTCCGACCAAGCAGCGAGCAAGAGTTGGGTTTAAGGAGCGGGTGAACAAGACAAACCAGTGAAAATAAATGCATAAGGGAAAGAAATGGGAATGAGACAGCCAAGTGGAATGATGAGGTTGATGGACAGATGAACCTAAAGCACGAGGGATAAGTTAGAGATGAGAGAGGAGGATCCAGAAGGTGGAACATTAAATGTGAAAAACACATATGCGCACACACATACACAGACGCTTGCACACACACACAACACATGCATGCTTACATATACATGTGCTCATACGCACAGGCACATATACACATACACACATGCGCATACATGCACATGTGTACACCCACACATTATTTACTACTTTTTCATAATTAAAATGTTCAGGTATTCAGCTGGATAAGGTATTTGTTGTGATTGTTTTGCCACTCCGCTGCTGCTGGCACGTACGTTACCTGCTCGCCAATGTCCTGCGGCTGGTTACCGACTGCCACTCTCGCTATTCCTGGCAGATCGATTAACGTTAGGTCAGGAGAGATGTCTGACTCCACTTCCAGACTGATCAGCTCTGAGCTAATTCCCAGATCCTTTCCAGCCATGGTGTTCTGAGCTGGAAACCAGAGCAAACTCGGCATTAATCACATGGTGCAATTTCCGGATAGAGATACACAGGGCACACAGAGATGAAATGATTCCTGCCCCCCAAACTCCCATCATCAGCTTAGTCACCATCAATTACCTTTCGCTGCCTGACACTGATCCAGGCTCCTGTGCTGATCTCAATGTGGCAACTCAATTACATTCTCCTAGTCTTTGCCTGCTACATCATCTGTCTCTGCCTTTCTGCAAACCTGAGGTCGGGGAGCAAGCAGAAGGAGATGATGGTGCGCAAGTTTGAGGCATCAGGCAGTTTGAATAGAGCTAACAGTTTGAATCAGGAGGACACTTCTCTCTCCAGATGCTGTCAGACCTGTTGAGATTTTCTATTTTTACCCCCCCCCCACCCCCCCAAACCTTCAAGAAGGCAGCCATTCAGTCCATTGTGTCTGCACCAACTCTCTGGCAGAGTATCTTACTGAGTCTCCCTACCCTACCTTATAAACCAGTGCATTTACAATGGCCAATCCCCCTAACCTGCATCTTTGAACTGTGGGAGGAAACCAGAGCACCTGGAGAAAATCCACGAGGAGAACTTGTAGACTCCACACAGACAGTGACCCAAGCCGGGAATCAAACCCGGGTCGCTGGTACTGTGAGGCAGCAATGTGCCATTGGCAGATGAAGAGAAAACCTAGAGGATAAGTGAATAACCAGTGGCACATTAATGAAAGGATCTGAAGTATTCAGGTATTCAGTCTTGAAGGGCTGAATGGCCTCTTCCGGCTTCAATTTTCTATGTATTTCGATCGAAACCAAAAAGCAGTAAGCAGAAAACACTGTGTTTTGAGCAGAGGGAGCATACCTTTGACAATTTCTTTCTCCACCTCAGATGGGTCTGACAGTTCTTTCGAATAATTCTTGTAACTGATTTGTCCTTTCCATTTTGCTGTCGTTTTGTTTTTTTTCAGCTTCAGTTCGAGAGGACATCTTGTCACAATGCCTGTCAAAGAGAGAAAAGTGGTGATCTTCAAACGTGCAATAAATCAGAAAGAGGACCTCGCATGGGGGTTGTTCAAAACTGTTACTAAGTTAGGCGGCTCCTCCATTCTCCACTGAGACAGGATTGATACAAACCCAACTTTAAAGCTTCCACCTAAATGGCCAACTATCTAATTTTACATTTTACCTCCAGGAAAGCAGAAACAAGAGTAGACCGTTCAGCTCTTCGTGACTGCAATATAGTTCAATTTAGATTACTGTGATCCATATCTTGTGTCTACCTAGCATTGGAACATGGAATATAGAACAGTACAGTACAGGAGCAGGCCCTTCAGCCTACGATGTTGGGCCAAACGTGATGCCAAATTAATCATAGACCTTTCCTGACCAAACTCTCCTGATTGCAGTCTAGAATTTTCCAATGGATTTCAAGCCTCAACAGCTCTTAAATGGAGAGAGTTCCAAATTTCCATTGGCCTTAGTGTGAGGAGTTACTACCTGACATCATCCCAAGGCCAAGTGTTCATTTTAAGGATATGACCCATTGTACTAGGCTCCCTCAGTGGGGGAAATTCTATAAGCAATTTGCTTGACCATTTTTAAAATTTATTTGTGGGGGTATTGCTGGCTAATCCAGTTTTTATTGTCCATCCCAAACTGGCCTTGAGGAACTGATGGTGGGCTGTTTATTTTTGAACCACTGCAGGTACACATAGTACTGTTAGGATGTTCCAGGGTTTTGACCCAGCAACAGGGCAGGATCGACTGATTTCATTCCAAGTCAGGATGGTGTGTGATTTGGAGGGGAACCTGCATGTGATGATGATGTTCCCATGAATCTGCTACTGTTCTCCTTCTAGGTGGTAAAAATCGCAGATATGGAAGGTGCTGTCGGAGGAGCTTTTGTGAGTTGCTGCGGTGCATCTTGTAGGTGGTGCTCACTGCTGCTCACTGTGAGTCAGTGGTGAGTGGGTGAGTTTTTAATCTGGTGAAAGGGTGGGCCATCAAATGGACTTCTTTATCCTTATGTGGTGTGAAGCTTCTTGAGCATTGTTGGAGTTGCACTCATCCAGGCAAGTTCCATCACACTCCTAACTTGTACCCGATAAAAGGTGAATAGATCTTGGGAGAGACATCTGGATATAAATTGTCCCATTGCTAAGATGCATGGGTTCATGAAGGGGAGATCATGTTTGAATGATTTGGTGGAATTCTTTGAGAACATTACTTGTGCAGTGGACAATGGGGACCCTGTGGATGTGATATATCTGGATTTCCAGAAGGCGTGTGACAAGATGCCACACCAAAGACTGCTACATAAGATAAAGGTGTTATAGGTAATGTATTGGCATGGATGGAGGATTGGTTAACTATCAGAAAGCAAAGAGTGGGGGATAAATGGATATTTTCCTGGTTGGCAATCAGTAACTAGTAGTGTCTCAGGCATCAGTATTGGGACTGCAATTATTTACAATTTACACAGGTAATTTGGAGTTGGAGAGTAAATGTAGCATGCCAAAATTCGCGGATGACACTAAGATGAGTGCTTAATGAGTGTTCAAAACTGAGTGTTTTTAAGGCAAGGATAGATAAATTTTTGAACAGTAAAGGAATTAAGGATTATGGTGATGGACAGGCAAGTAGAGCTGAGTCCATGAAAAGATCAGCCATGATCTTATTGAATGGTGGAGCAGGCTCGAGGGGCCAGATGGCCTACTCCTGCTCCTAGTTCTTATGTTCTTATGACTCAGGTGAATTACTCATTGCAGGATTCCCAGCCTCTGACCTGCTCTGGTAGTCTCAGTATTTATATCCAGTTCAATTTCTGGTCAATGGCAACCCTGAGGATGTTGATCTTTTCACATTTCAATCATTTCACTCTTTAATGTTCTATATTCAAGGGAAAGCCAGCCTGGTTTATGAAAACTATCCTCATAATTGACTTCTTCTAAATTTAGATCTGGTAAATCTGCACTGCACCCCCAGCTAATGCCAGAGTTCCCTGGAACTCAACAAGAAGCTGTCAATGGAATCTAACCAAAGCTGAAATTTCCACCCATTGTGGTCCAGCCCTTCTGATATAGGGCTCCATCCCATTAGCTATTTTAATTATTTTTGTATTTTTATATTGTGGTGTTTGAAAGCATTTCTTGGTGAACTTTTGAGGTCCTTGGAGGCAAGGCATTCAGAGCTAGATAGATTATTGATAAGCAAGGGAGTGAAAGGTAATTGGGGTGATGGGGGAGCTGGTGTTTGTAAGGGGTGGAAATTACAATCAAGATCAGCCATAATCTTATTGAATGGCTTGTTTGTGAGACGTGGGCATCACTAGCATTTATTGCCCAACCCTGAGGGCATTTCAGAATCAACTACATTGCTATGGATCTGAAGTCACATGTATCATTGAATCATAGAACCCTTTAGTGCAAAAAAGAGGCCCTTCGGCCCATCCAGTCTGCATCGACCGCAATCCCACCCAAACCCTATCCCCAATATCGCTACATATTTTACCCACTAATCCCTGTAACCTAAGCATTTCAGGATACTAAGGGGTAATTTTAACATGGCCAAACAACCTAACCCACACATTGTTGGACTGTGGGAAGAAACCAGAGCACCCAGAGGAAACCCACGCAGACACGACGAGAATGTGCAAACTCCACACAGACAGTGACCCGAGCTGGGAATCGAACCCACATCCTGGAGCTGTGAAGCATCAGTGCTAACCACTGTGCCACCGTGCCACTCTAAACCAGCCCAGGTAAGGGACACAAATTTTCTTTCCTGAAGGACATTAGTGAACCAGATGACTTTTATAACGATCAACAACGGTTTCACGGTCATCATTAGTCTGTTAATTCCAGATCTTAACTGAATTCAAATTTCACCATCTGCCATGGTGGGATTCATAAGTATAAATAAGTTTATTTATTAGCATCACAAGTAAACTTACATTAACACTGCAATGAAATTCCTGTGGAAAATCTCTTAGGCGCCTGTTTGGGTACACTGACGGAGAATTTAGCATGGTCAATGCACCTAACCAGCATGTCTTTTGGAATGTTGGAGGAAACTGGAGCACGCAAAAGAAACTCATGCAGACACAGGGAGCATGTGCAAACTCTGCACTGCCAGTGACCCAAGCTGGGAATTCAACCTAGGTCCCTGGCTCTGTGAGGCAGCAGTACTAACCACTGTACCACCCTGGGTCCCCCAGACTCTTAGTCCAGGCCAACACCATTGTGCTATTGCCATCCATTACTTCTCCTAACTTGCGTTTATGTTTCGTACATGTTGAAATTGGGGAAAGCAAAAGTTTGCCACTTCTGATGCCCTACGTTGGGATAAGATATGGCAGAGCTCAGATGCCCAGTTTACACTCCCCTCTATTCAGATGCCTTACCCTCAATCCAACCCTCAGTGAATTACTTTTTGTTTTTATATCCCACTCCAGCTAACTTGACCAAGGTTGCTTATCAATGTAGTTTTAGTTCTGTGGGCCTTCTCCTTGAGAAACAGGATTAAGTTGTAGAAGTTTCCAATGTTTTAATAACATCACCCTGCCCTCGACGTGAAGCCAGGCCCCAGAAGATATTCCGCCCCATCCACTCCTTTTCAAAGGAACACCAGTTTCCTCCAATGCCTCAGTCCTGACGCAAAGGGTCAAATTCTGTGTGCGTTCATGAGGTTTAACAAATCTGGTAATTGTTGCATGAGACTGCACTTGTAATGATGGAAGCTAACTGGTCTAGGTAACTCCAGTAAGAAAGTAAGGGGGTGGGGATAGGACAGTGGAGATAGAAAGGGACTTGGGTACTTAACATTGGGAACCTTCTTACCGCTACCCCTGGGAAGAGCTACTCCAGACAATGCCTCAAGGACAGAGCTTTTCCCAGAGCTTTGGTCTCCAATTACAGCAATGGCTGGCAGAGAAAGGTCCTGATCCACACCCAAGGCTCTCAGTGAGTCTATCAGATCAATACAGGGACGAACCTTCTCTTCATATTGATTGTACAGTACTGCATCCATGACCTGAAAAATCAAAAGCAAAGTTTACAATACATTGATAGGTTTTGCTTAATTGCCAAATTATTTATTGGGCATTGCTGCACTCTGATTATGCTAAAATACAATCTCAAAGCCTGGATAAATGGTCTATAAGTTCCTCAGTGGGAGTTTAATTTTTTTAACAAGACTCTAATAGAAACGGGAACAGGGAAAGGCCATTTGGCTTCTGAAGCCTGCTCAGCCATTCAACAGGATCGTGGCTTATCAGACATTTCATCATGTCCACTTTCCTGTCCTTACCCCACAACCCTTGATTCTTTTACTAATCAAAAATCTATCTACTTCAGCCTTAAATATACACAAGGATACTTGCCCTCTGTGGCAAGGACCTATAATACAAAATACTAACATCATTAATGGAATTATGAAAACTCCTGCTTGTCATTAAAAACCCATTACGCTCACTTATATCCTTTAGGGAATAGAATCTGCCAGTCTGAACCACTTAGAACTCCAGACCTAAGTGTGACAGACTCTAAAACGGCTTAGCGAGACACTCAGTTGCCGAGAACGGGGCTCACTGCCAGCTTCTCATGGACAGTGCTATATTTGGTTTTACCAACGATGCTCTCATCTCATTAATACATTTAAAAAAAAATCCCTGGCAACATTGCTCCAAGTTGAATCTGGACATAGTCCAATCACCAAGCTAGGGATGGACATGTTCTGATGGCAAAGTCATAGAGTCATAGAGGTTTACAGCATGGAAACAGGCCCTTCGACCCAACTTGTCCATGCTGCCCTTTTTATTAAAATCGCTAAAGTCATCCCAATTGCCCTTATTTGGCTCATATCCCTCTATTCCCGTTTTACCTATGTAATTGTCTAAAGGTTTTTTAAAAGACAAAATTCTATCCGCTTCTACTACTACTTCTAGCAGCTTGTTCCAGACACTCACTGCTGTGTGTGTGAAAAAATTGTCCTTCTGGACACTTTTGTATCTCTATCTTTTCACCTTAAACCTATGCCCTCTAGTTTTAGATTCCCCAATCTTTGGGAAAAGGTATTGACTATTTAGATGATCTATGTCCCTCATTATTTTATAGACCTCCATAAGATCACCTCTCATCCTTCTACACTGCAGAGGAAAAAGTTCCAGTTTATCCAACCTCTCCTTATAACTCAAACCATTAATCAGTCAAGTCCCAAAGTTGCCAGACCAGGGATGGACATGTCCCGGTACTACAGTCGCTAACCCACAGATGGACATTTCCTGATGGCAGAGTTGCCAAATTAGGGATGGACGTGCCCCAATGGTAGAATTGTCAAGTTGGGAAAGGACATGGTCTGGTGGTAGTGTTGCCAACCTTCCAGGATTAACGAAAAGGTTCCATGAATTGAAAATTAACATCCTGCATATTTTTGTGAGCAGGATCATCAGAAAGTTAAAACAGGTGTTTGTTTTATTCATTGTAAAAATGCTAGAAATGGAAGGAAAAAAAAACAGAAGCTTTCGATTGGGGTAGGCTGTAATATGATGAAAACTTTAGGATTACGTTTCGCAATATTGCTCCATCAGCAGATTGCAGAAGAGGCGACTTTACGGAGTTGGATCAGGAACAAATGAAACACTAAAGAGATGAGCTCTGATCCAATGCTGCTGCTTGTCATGAACACTACAGGAAGACACTTCCGATAGTGATTTGGGGGTGTGAGGGGGAGGGGGGGAAGTGGGTGGTGGGGGGTTGTTGTGGTGGTGGTGGAAGGATGATTTTATCAATTAAGAATAGATGGGTTGGAGTCATGGAAGTTACTAAAAATGAAGCATGACTGGAAGCTGGTATCAGCACGCCATCATCAGATCTAGCAAGCTGCAAGTCAGTTACTGGCTCACTAGACAGATGGGCGTGGGGAATTAGCAGAGTATTTAATCTCAGTTACAGGAAAACGAGGCAGTTTGTAACTTTCCTTTGCATTTAACGCTACCGGTATCAGCTCCCCAGGACAACTACCCAGCGATAATCCTGTGCTTTGCCATCTCTAGCTCAGAGAGAACAGCATCTTCACCCCACTACCCATCACCTGCTGGCAGTGGCATAGTGGTATTGTCACTGGACTAATAATCCAGAGACACAGGGTAACGCTCTGGGAACCTGTGTTCAAATCCCACCATAACAGATGGTAACATTTGAATTCAATGAAAATGTGGAATTGAAAGTTTAATGGTGACCACAAAATCATTGTGGATTGTTGAAAAAACCCACATGGTTCACTAATGTCCTTTAGGGAAAGAAATCTGTGGTCCTATACGTGACTCCAAATCTATACATAGATAGCAATATAATTGACTCTTAAATGCGCTGGGGAAGGGCAATAAATGCTGGCTCAGCCAGCGACACCCACATCCCACCAATGAATAAAAATAAACCTAATGTAGAAATTTCTAGTGTCTGCTAATAGAATCCCTATTGTGCAGAAAGAGACCATTCAGCTCCTCAAGTCTGCAGTGACCACAATCCCACCCAGAGCCTATTCCTGCAACCCCACCTATCTACCTCATTAATCCCCTGATGCTAGGACCAGTTTAGCTTGGCCAATCAATCTACCGACACATCTTTGGGCTGAGAGGGGAAACTGGAGCATCTGGAGGAAACCCACGCAGACACGGGGAGAATGTACAAACGCCACACAAGCAGTGACCCAAGCTGGGAATCGAACTTGGGTCCCTGGCGATGTGAGACAGCAGTGCCAACCACTGTGCCACCATGCCGCCCATGGGCAATAAATGCAGGCCCAGCCAGCGATGCCCACATTCCACAATTAATAAAACCCAATGTAGTTGTTCCTACAGCTCATGCTCAGTGTGATTAGTCAGATGAAGACCCATTTCACGAAGTGGACTTACTGCAGTGTGAGTCTCCATCTTGGTGTGCGGCTGAGAATGTGCACCCGTGGACGGAATAAAGTCCCCTCGGAAATCAGCCATCTCCCCTAACATCATTCAAGGCTCTTTGTCTACATACAAAGGGTCTGGAAAAAACAAATTGGTTATGAGTTATTTGTGGTCAGGTATCAATCTTGACAAGTACAATATTGCCAGCAGTTGGTGAAACACAATCAGCGTATTTATGCTAGAAATATTTGTCATTGTGTCACCAGCTAACTGCGAGTTCCCTATTTCTCTACCTCCGATTGAGGGGGACGCTGGTGGGCCACCAACTTCAGGTACTCCACTGCACCTATCAGCTGGACTGTTAGTGGCAGCCTGTCCTCTCCCTTGCCTATGCTCTCTTCTGCTACAAGGGACAAAAAAATAAATCAGAGTGATTGGGCATTGGCCAATTATGCTTGCTGTGATTTTGCACCCGTGTTTGCCAGGAGCGCAAATGGAGAGCCGGAAGCAAAACAGAGCAGTAGTCAAAAAAAAACGAGCATCTCGATTTCCAATTCTCTGCACCCCAAGCCATTGACATAGTCAGAAAGGTTGAGTGCCTAATTTCCATGTATGGGTAAATAATGTCAGCCAGGTGCTTTTTAAAGATGGGAATGATGGAAAGGAAACCTGCTGGGGGCAAAAGGATGGGGGAGGAGGGAGACAAAGTGGCCAAGCAATACCCTAACATTGCCCCCTGACATCCTGGAACTGCTCCCTGGCACTGCCTGAAGGAAGTTGTGGGGCACAATGCCAGAGACAACACCAAGAGGAGGAGGGGACGGAATCCTTTGTGGGGTGGGTGCAGTTCACTTATCCGGGATGGGAGGAGGGTTCATTTTTTAAAAAATTGAATGCTCTTCCTTCATCAGGTGAGCAGAGAGTTGGGTTCACAAACAGGGTATATATTCACATGGACTCAATTGCAAGGGGTGTCTATATAAGTCCTGTTTGTGAACCTAACTCTCCACTCACCTGATGAAGAAGCAGTGCTCCGAAAGCTCGTGCTATCAAATAAACCCGTTGAACTTTTAACCTGATGTTGTGAGACTTCTTAGTGTGCCCACCTCAGTCCAATTCTGGCATCTCCATATCTCATTTCAAAAAATTGATGAACGGGACATCCCCATTTAGAAACAATACCATGATCTCGTTATCTCCTGTATTGCTATTTTTTTTTCCAGCTCCGCCCCACCAGCGCGATGGCGTGGGCCAAACACCCTTATTTGTTTGGGCGTGTTTGAAAATGTGGTGGGAAAAGCCAGCAATGCAACCGAACGAACCGTTGTAGAAATTTTCTTTTCTCACCTGAGTCAACACTTCTGGGGGAAAAAAAGACAAAGAAAAAACTCCCAGGCCGCAGTGTACTGCATGAGGATCAGGTTGAGAGACGGTGGTGGATGAACAAAGACAGAGATTAGGAAGTGTACTCGTAGTGAAGGAAGGGTGCAGCTGCAGAAATTTAATGGGCAAAAGAAGTGATGTGACGGAGTCACTTGAGACAGAATTATTGGGGTGTGGATGGAGGAAGGGGTGGGCGAGAGAGGTGATACAGGTGTGGAGATAACTGCACTACAAATATAGATGACTCTGTAACTGTACTCATTTACTCCTGACCTGATCTGGATTGCTCCTGAATTTGATCAAAATCAACTCTAGCAGGGTTCTCCACTTTTTGAATTGGGGGGATTGATGGTAGAGGGTCAGGGAGCATCCTGACTACACTTAGCAGTAAATCCAGAGAAACATAATTGATTCTGGATACTTCTGCCCTTGAACTTCATATATATATTTTGAACTCAATTTCTACAATGGCTTTTTAAGTAGAGAGCTTCAGATAAGGCTCACTATGCAGCTCAGAAACACTGAGGTCAAAACTGAATACCTTAGGCTGGAATGGGAGAATCCGACCCATGGACTTTACTTCCAGGTATTGGGGTACAAATTCTCTGTAACTGCCCCCAAGCCCACCCCCAACCCCCCTTTACATTATCATCAGCATCATAATCACCTGGTCAGAATTCCCACTCCAGCAAAGCACGTTATTAACAGGTAAGGGCAACGCAGTGGCACAGTGGTTAGTACTGCTGCTTCACAGCACCAGGGACCCGGGTTCGATTCCCGGTTTGGGTGACTGTCTATGTGGAGTTTGCACATTCTTCCTGTTTCCTCCAGATGCTTCAGTCTCCTCCCACAGTCCAAAGATGTGCAGGTTAAATTGCCATGCTAATTTGTCCCTTACGGTCCAGAAACGCGTAGCTCAGGGGATGAGTGGGTTAAATATGTGGGATTACGGGACTAGGAGCTGGGTGGGATGCCCTCTGTCAGAGAGTTGGTGCAGACCCAAAGGGGCAAAGCACCTCTCCTGCAACTGTAGAATTCTATGTTTACAAGAATTACTACTTGTTGTGCTGGACTAACTGGATTTACAGCTTCAGCGAAGCGATCTTTATAATAACAGGTGACAGCCATGACAACTGGAGCCAAGGAAGCATTAGCAAACAGCACGACTGGGACACTGGTAAGCTCTGGGCCGGATCAGGAAGGGAATTTTAGCATTGTTTGTCAGGACAAGATGGTAACAATACCACAGACTTCCAAAGAGTCAAACCTTGCTATAAATAAGGTAAAAGAGAATTGCTGAAGCAATATGATTCAGGTTATTTTTCTAATTTCCTGGGAAGTACAATTTACCATGAGGAACCTGTTCCTATAGTGCTTCAGCCTATCACAATTATGGCAATAACAGCTGGCAAACGAAGCATTAACCCATCCATTAGAAATAGGGTCCCCCCTGGCACCTAATGTCACAGATTCAACTGCATTTAAGAAAAATAAATTGGTTTTAAATAGTTTGGCATCTCCAGTAAATTAGTGGACGGAGCAAACACCTTTGCAATGTGTGCGTGTGAAAACAATTACAATACCTCTCCACTTCTTATCAGGGAGAGAAAATAAAGATGACCAAACACACTGAACTTCAGCAGAAAAATTGTGGGGGAGATTGCCAACAACATGGGAATATTCCACTTGTAATCTGCTAATGGTTAAGAATCCAAGTTTTATTCATTGTAATCACAACTGTGCTGACAACAATAATAAATCCAGTCAAATCAAATCAGTTTTACTCACGGGTCTAAAGCAGGTTTTTTTTTTCTGGCGGGGGGGAAGGATGAATCGCAGAGGATCTGTAATCTTGCTTTTCCTACCGGAGTCTTGAGATAGTTACGGGCTTTGATGACCCTCCTTTGGATGCTAAAATTAGCAACAGGGGCGGAAGATCTGGTCTTTCAGTGAAACATAGCAGGGATTCCAACCGCAGAAACCGAGTCAATTGACTTGTCGAAATCTGCATAACCCTGAAGATCACAAACTGACTGCGCCTGTTATCGTCTGGCAGGTTTGTATTTCCTTTCTCAGAAATCACATGATTTGTCGGTACAGTTTCGTTTCCTACTAAGTTGCGATTTCTCGACCGACGTTTCTGCGTTCGGTTCAACTTGATGAACATTATTCCCCAAATCATTATCTGGAAACGAATGTGAAACTAGCGTTAAATCAAAGTTCAATTAATAGAGCAATGAAATAATTATAGAATTTAATATTTTTTTTCAAAAAGATGATGGTTTTTAATTCGACCACTAATAGTGATGGAATAATGTATTGATAAGGGCTCGGGGAAGAATGGGACAGTGGACATCTTTGCGTTTACACAGGTTAAAATCTAGTCTAGCATTTGGGTAACGACACAACTAACCGCAACCCCCCCCCCCCAAAAGAAACGTCCCAGCTACTGCCTGGTCCAACTATCAGCAAACCATGAGTTCCCCCACCAACACAACCCTATTTATTTATTAGTGTCACAAGTAGGCTTATATTAACACTGCAATGAAGTTACAATGAAAATTCATCCAGGCGCACGCCTGCCCCCCTCCCCCCTCACCAAACTATCTCTGACCTGATTGCCCCTACCCACTTGGCTAACCCCCAAATATCCCAATTTTTATGATAAATACCAATGATAGTGATTTTTTTATCAATATATTAACAATGTGACTGAGCATGAGGCAGTGATAAATTTCTGTTCAATTGTCAAATTCTTGTCTAAATGCACAAAATCTGCATGTCACCATTCCGAAGGAAAACATCCAAATGATCTCCAAGTGCTCTGACCAGTTATCCATCTACCAACATCTACCAAAGTGCTGTTGCCGTGGCAAAGTGGTTAGCATGGCTCCCTCACAGTGTTGGGGACACAGGTTCGATTCCTGGCTTGGGTCACTGTCTGTGCATGTTCTCCCTGTGTCTGTGTGGGTTTCCTCCAGGTGCTCCGGTTTCCAACCCCAGTTTGAAAGACGTGCTGGTTAGGTGCATTGGCCATTCTAAATTCTCCCTGAATGTACCCGAACAGGCACCGGAATGTGGCACGAGGGGATTTTCACAGTAACTTCACTGGGCGGCACGATGACACAGTGATTAGCACGGCTGTCTCACAGCGCTAGGGACCGGGGTTTGATTCCTGGCTTGGATCACTGTCGGTGAGGAATCTGCACGTTCTCCTCATCTCTGCGTGGGTTTCCTCCAGGTGCTCCGGTTTCCAACTGCAGTCGGAAAGACGTGCTGATTAGGTGTGTTAGAACATAGAACACTACAGCACAAACAGGCCCTTCAGCCCACAAGTTGTGCCGATCATATCTATACTTACCAGGCCATAGACCTAGTTGTAACTCCCAATCCCATTAAATCTCGTGTACTCATCCAGAAGTCTCTTAAAAGACCCCAGCGAGTTCGCCTCTACCACCACTGACGGCAACCTATTCCTTTCACTCACCACCCTCTGAGTGAAAAACTCACCTCTAACATCCACTCCGTACTTGCCCCCCAGCACCTTAAACCTGTGTCCTCCCGTAGCGACCATTTCAGCCCTGGGAAATAGCCTCTGAGAATCCACTCTATCTATTCCTCTCAACATCTTATAAACCTCTATCAGGTCGCCTCTCAACCTTCATCTCTCCAGGGAGAAGAGACCTAGCTCTCTCATCCTATCTTCATAAGGCATGGCCCCCAATCCAGGCAACATCCTTGTAAATCTCCTCTGCACGCTCTCAATAGCTTCCACATCCTTCCTATAGTGAGGCGACCAGAACTGCGCACAATACTCCAAGTGGGGTCTGACAAGGGTCTTATAAAGGTGTTTGCCATTCTAAATTCTCCCTCGGTGTACCCAAGCAGGCGCTGGAGTTTGGCGGCTAGGGGATTTTCACAGTTATTTCATCGCAATGTTAACGTAAGTCTACTTGTGACACTAGTAAATAAACTCTGTTGTTTGTGTGAGATTAGTATTTGCTACAATACATTGGTGAACACACAAATAAAACTTCTTCACTGGTCCTAAAGGATGCCCTGGTAAGTGGAAAGGGTTACATAAATGCAAAAGTTTTGTCTTACATCGACAATAAGTTACATTTCTTAAACTCTCTCCCCCCATCTTGTCATATCTGCAGAATAGAAACTTATGCAAATCAGATTGGTAACATGTTAATGGGTGGAGACAAGTCTATGACTTCACGAGTTCTGTCAGATTGTTATTCTGTGGACCGGGCCACATTGATACACAGGTACGTAGCTCATCATGGAACTAGATTTTGTCAAGGATTTTCAGCTAGAAATGTTTAACTGAATCTGTCCAGATTCAAATGTGTTGCATTTTTTTTTCTTTCCTTGCTATGTGTTTTGTAGGATCAAGGAGACATATCTTGCCAGTAGTGCCTGGGTTAAAGGGATGGTAGTGATGTAAAGGAGGCTGCAGGGAGAGATGTCAGGTGCTGGTGTTGGAGACTCAGTGATGTTACTGAGCTGGGAGATGTGCGTGTGAAACAGCAGAAGCTTTTCTGCCTGTTCCCTTCGCTCTCTGTCGATTCCTAGCTGTGGAGCTCTTGCTTCTGCTTCCACTGTGAAAGTCAAACTCACAGTAACTTCAGCTCATTTCCCAAAGCCTTTTCACTGACACTGCCAGCTCCCTGCAACGGGGGGAGGAGGGTTCACTCTCATTACAAACAAGTCTGTCGCACCCTCTCCTCAACCCGTCCTCCCGTTGCCCGATCTCCCCCCACCGCCACCTCGGATCTTGCGGCCCCTGGGATCTCCTCTCTCCCCTCTCCCCACACCCTGTTTCTCTCTGCCCCCCCCCACCCTGTCCTCTCTCCCCCCCACCCTATCTCTCTCTCCCCCCCACCCTGTCTCTCTCTCTCTCTCTCCCCCCCACCCTGTCTCTCTCTCTCTCTCCCCCCCACCCCCCTGTCTCTCTCTCTCCCTCCCCCACCCTGTCTCCCTCTCTCCCCCCCACCCTGTCTCCCTGTCTCCCCCCCACCCTGTCTCCCTCTCTCCCCTCACCTGTCTCTCTCTCTCCCCCCCACCCTGTCTCTCTCTCTCCCCCCTCCACCCTGTCTCTCTCTCCCGCCAACCCTGTCTCTCTCTCCCCCCGACCCTGTCTCTCTCTCTCCCCCCGACCTCCCCCCACCCTGTCTCTCTCTCTCTCCCATTCTGCCTCCCAGAAATTTGGGCACTGGCTTCATGATCAGTATAGACAGAGATACTTGGCCTCTTGCCCCTGCGCCGAGACTTGGACAATCCTGATGTGGAGGCAACATGGTGCTAGAGTGGTTAGCACTGCTGTCTCACAGCACCAAGGGCCTGGGTTCGATTCCAGCCTCAGATCACTGTTTGTGTGGAGTCTGCACATTCTCCCTGTGTACGTGTGGGTTTCCTCCAGGTGCTCTGGTTTCCTGCCATAGTCCAAAGGTGTGCAAGTTAAGTGGATTGCCCATGCTAAATTGCCCCTTAATATCAGGGGAACTCGATAGGTTCAATGCATGGAGATATGGCCTGGGTGAAATTGTGGTCAGTCCTGACATGATGGGCTGAATGGCCTCCTGCTGCACTGTAAGATTCTAAAGCTTTGTGTTAAGTCTATGTTGTAAATGTTTTTAATGAAAGAGAATCTCCAGTGTTATCTGTAAGTCTAGACCCATAACCACTATGTCTAAATACAGAACAAAGGCCTGGGCATCATTTGCCACCATATCAGCCTGGAATGGTGCTCAATTCCAAGCAAGGACACTTATCATTGACTGTAGAGGAAGTCTCACTGAGAGATTTAGTTACTCTCTGGTGAGAACTACAGTTCCATCTTCATGTAGTGGCACTGTGACTGATTGTATTGTTCATACTCGGAATTTCCAATGTGGGGCTGAAAAGCTATCATCCCAAAGGAATTCCATAACCAGCGAACCAAGAAACAAACAGCATAATATGAAAAACACGTTAAAAATGTTCAGTTGTGGAAATTAAAGATTGGAATGTTGCCATCAGGTAAAGGTAGAATCTAAAATATTCTGAAAACACTTCTTGAAACCAAAGTTCTAAAATTATTAGCTTAAAATAGCTACTAATTGATTATTTAACGTCTTTCCACAAAAACAGCAATTTTCTTTGGCTTTGCAGCCTATCAAATTTTAACTTTAAAGTTTATTTATTCATGTTACAAATAGGCTAATATTAACACTGCAGCGAAGTTACTATGAAAATCTCCTACTCACCACACTCCAGTCCCTGTTTGGGTACACTGAGGGCAAATTTAGCATGGCCAATGCACTGAACCAGTCCGTCTTTCAGACTATGGGAGGAAACCTGAGCTCCAGGAGGAAACCCATGTCGACATGGGTGGGGAACATGTAGACCCCCTCACAGGTAGTGACCCAAGCCGGGAATTGAACCTGGGTCCTCGGCACTGTGAGGTAGTAGTGCTAACTACAGTAGCACCGTGTTGCCTTTGTTAAATTGCATCACTATTAAAACTGTGGTGAAGCTGGTTTAAAAGGGTGTAACTTGCATGGAGATTTGCACAGTGATGCAGAGGAGGAAAAGTTGGCATTTTCACTGATTTCAATGATTGCCAGATCTAGTGGGGTTCACATTGCAGCAGGTATGAGAGAGCCCTGAGTGAGAGACTGCAACATCAAGTTTCTACATTACTTTGCTATTATATTTCCACCAATCTCTCATCCACCCTTCAACCACAAAACCAGGATCATGATATAAAATTATACAAGCCCAACCCATTAATCCATTACCTGTTCCTTGAAAAACATATATATTTGCAAAAGTTGTGAATGTATTCTAGTCTATCATGGCAAACCAGCCTCCCATCCATCGACTCTGTCTAGACTTCCCATTATCTCAGAAAAGCAGCCAGCATAATCAAGGACTCCGCGCACCCCAGACATTCTCTGTTCTACATTCTTCCGTCGGGAAAAAGATATAAAAGCCCGAGATCACGTTCCAACTGAATCTGATGACTGCAGGGATGTAATCTGATGACTGCAGGGAAGAACAGCTTCTTCCCTGCAGTCATCAGACTTTTGAATAGTCCTATCTCGCTTTAAGTTGATCTTTCTCTACACCCTAGCTATGCCTGTAACACTAAACTCTGCACTCTCTTCTTTCCTTTTCCTCAATGTACTCTATGAAAGATATGCTTTGTATATGGTGCAAGAAGAGTAGTACAGTGGCACAGTGGTTAGCACTGCTGCCTTGCAGCACCAGGGACCTGGGTTCGATTCTTGGCTTGGGTCACTTGTGGAGTTTGCATGTTCTCCCTGTGCCTGCATGGGTTTCCTCCCACAGTCTGGGAGATGTGCTGGTTAGCTGTATTGACCCGAGCAGGCGTCAGAGCAATCAGGGGAATTTCACAGTAACTTCATTGCAGTATTAATATAAGCCTTACTGATGATTAATAAATAAATTCTACTTTAATGTTAAAAGAAACAATACTTTTCACTGTATACCAATACATGTGACAATAATAAATCAAATCAAATCAAAAATTGAACCTTCTTCAGGCCTATCAATCTTTCTTTTTCCAATTTCCTTCCCAGGGACATTAGTGAGGAGTAGGGTCCTTTTTGGATGGATGAGGGTGGCCTGGTGGCACAGTGGTTAGCACTGCTGCCTCACAGTGTCAGGAACCCGGGCTCAATTCCAGCCTCAGTTCACTGTCTGTGCAGAGTTTGCACATTCTCCCTGTGTCTGCATGGGTTTCCTCTGGTTTTCTCCCAAAATCCGAAGATGTGTGGTTAGGTGGATTGGCCATGCTAAATTGCCCCTTAGTGTCAGGGGAACTAGCTAAAGTAAATGCAAGAGGTTATGGGGATGTGGCCTGGCTGGGATTGTGGTTGGTGCAGATTCAATGGACTGAATGGCCACCTTCCTCACTGTAGGATTCTATGAATGAAGGTGGGCCCAATGATCTTTCTCATTTGGAGGCTTCCAAACCATTGAGACAATGGTTGGCAAAAGCGACAGAAAGGCAAGGTGCATTAATACATGTGGGCAAGTCCTTTCCAGCATGATAACAATGAGGAACTGAATGTTATTTAATCTCACACCCAGTAACATTATAGCCAATTTTATCACACCTACTGCCACCCTCATTGCTGTTAATTAACTCAATTCAGGTCTTTTTTCCCAACGTGGTGATGTCCATCTCCGGCCCTATGACTTTAACAGCTGAATCTTACGTTCTTTTGAAAGATTGTGTTTTCAGCTATTAAATCAGGACCAACAAGGTAGTAGAATATGCATAATACTTGACTATCAGGCAAAAGGAGGTAGAGAGCTAGAAATGCTTAAAGAAGAAATTCCAGAGGTTTTGCAATGATACATAGCAGTCAGATAGGAAATAGCATGCTCAAATTATTTAGTTCCAACTCAGAAATATTTCAGTGCTCATGTGATCTTTGTTGAAGGATTATCCTTGGGTTTATTTACAGACAATGGATGCCAGGTTTCACGATAGTTATGAGGAGAAGATCCGTCCTTGCATTGATCTCGTCGATTCGCTGAGGAAGTTGGGTGTAGACAAGGACCTGGCTCTTCCAGCCATCGCGGTGATTGGAGACCAGAGCTCCGGGAAAAGCTCTGTACTGGAGGCACTGTCCGGGGTGTCACTTCCCAGAGGGAGTGGTAAGAAAGCAACTAACAACAACAATATGCACAGCGTCTGTAGTGTGGCAAATATGTCCAGGAATATTATCAAAAGTAATTTGACGCAGACTATCATTACAGAATATTAGAGATGGGCAAAATTTTAGTTTTTAAGGAGCATCAGGTGGGATTTTCCGAGTCCTGATTACCCACCTCAAGTCAACAGAACTTCTGTTGATCTGTTAAATTTCTATGATGATTCCCACAGTGAGCAAGACTGGAAAATCTCACCTGCCATAAAGGGACAATGAGAAGGATACAGAGACACTTCGAGAAGGAATTCCAGATTTAGGGCACAACAGTTGAAGAGATGGTTGATGTGGTGAAGCAATAATTGGAAGCTCACCTTGGTGTCAAACATGTTAAGGTTGTGAACAGTCAGCTGCCAGGGAGAGGGATAGTGCTGATGTCTCGGGAACATAGGGACCAAATACAGTGACTTCAGTGTTTGTGTGGGGAAAGAAATTCTGCTCAATCAGTACTGGATGCTGGATAAACAATCATAGAACATAGAGCAGCGCAGTACAGGCCCTTCAGCCCTCGACCTGTGAAACCAATCTAACGCCTATCTAACCTACACTATTCCAATATCATCCATACGTTTATCCGATGGCCATTTAAATGCCCTTAATGTTGGCAAGTCCACTACTGTTGCAGGCAGGGCATTCCACACTCTTACTACTCTCTGAGTAAAGAACCATCTGTCCTATATCTATCACCCCTCAATTTAAAGTATGTCTTCTCGTGTTACCCATCTCCATCCAAGGAAAAAGGCTCTCACTGTCCACCCTATCTAATCCCCTAATCATCTTATTTGCCATTTCTTAACCACCTTTTCTCTAATGGAAACAGCCTCAAGTCCCTCAGTCTTTCCTCATAAGACCTTCAAATCTGACAAGGAAGGAATTTTATTGGTATGTACTCATCATTTCTCCTTTAACCAACACCTCAAGCTGCACACTAACTTGTTTCCTCTTTCATCAGAAGCCTTCCAGAATCTTGCTGCGCAAGAGTGAATTTTAATATAGCACCAGCCACAGGCTTCCAAGTAACTTGATTATATGTGAACCACCATTAGAGACTTCTGAGTGATATAATAAATAGCTAAAATTAGGGTTACAGACCAGGACCCCAAGATATGTTATGAAGAAAGACTAGTATTTTAATTTTGGTGTAAGTGTGAGGATAGGACACCTCTCGGAGCTAGTTTACTGGCAAATTACAATTGTTTTATTTAATAATCCAGCTTTCAATATAACTAATAAAGAAAGCAGCTTAAATATTAAAGAGGAAAGTAAACAACTCCAATTTCTAGTTTATGACTCTAAATAGGCACCATTCAAGCACAGATGAATCCCACTTTTCAACAAATAGTTAGCAAACCCAGGCATACTTGCTTTTAGAGAGAGATAGAGTTCAAGAAGCCTACAGAATCTTTCTCACTTCAACAAGGCTTCGACTGTAACTTTAAATTCAATTAGCAACCATTGGCATACTTGCTATAATGAGTAGACAGGCTGAAAGCTCTCAGAGAGACTTTGTGGAGAGAGAGAGCAGCCTGCAGACCTCTGCCTTCAAACCAATCCCAGGGTGGCACGATGGCACAGTGGTTAGCACAGTTGCGTCACAGCGCCAGGGACCTGGGCTAGATTTCTGGCTTGAGTCACTGTCTGTGTGGGATTTACATGTTCTGCCTGTGTCTGCATGGGTTTCCTCCAGATGCTCCGGCTTCCTCCTATAGTCCAAGGACGTGTTTGTTAGGGGATTAGCCATGGTAAATTGCCCTTTAGTTAGGGGGATTAGCTAGGGTAAATGCATGGGGTTATGTGGGAAGAGCCTGGGTGAGATGACTTCTTTCTGCATTTTAGGAATTCTATGATTCTGATTCTAAGCTAGAAATGAAAGCCATTTTTTCACTACCACAAATCTAGCTCTTCCAATTTGCCATATCATCACATGACCCTGCATACATCAACCCACATTCCATTCCTTTAATAGCCCCAGGAATAATCTTCATCTGTAAATAAAGATCCAACTATCCTCAGTAAACACTACACGGCCAAAATGACTAATTATCCTGCTCTTCCAGCATCTGAGCTGCATTCCTTCCAGATATATTTACAGGATAAAGCTGAATTTTAACCATTGTACAGAAACATTGAAAAAAAAAATCAACGTCTATATCATTTGCCAAAAATCCTCCCGCATCTCTCTCTAGATTTTGTTCCTAGCCACTAGTTGGGGTATAATGAACTTTGGGACAGAGACAGTAGCTGGCCAGTTAGTCCCTTTAGCCTGTTCTGCCATTGAGTTAAATTCCAATTAATCTACATCACAAACTCAGCTCCCTTCATTGGTCTATTCTCATTTCAAAATCCCCTCAGCTGTCTTTTTGAGGGAGAGAGGTTCAAATTTTCATCACCCATTGTTGGATCAAATACTTACTGACCATCAAGCTCAAATTTTAAGTTTATGCCTTTTTTCCCAACTTGGGGAAATAGTTTTTTTCTCTATCTACCTTATCAACTATTTTAATCATATTGAACAGGTCAGTTAGATCACCCTCAATCTTCTCCACAAAGATATTGGAAGACATTTCCAATCCTTCCCTTATCTCTCTGAGCAATGAGCTCACCTTTGCGTTTCTGCACCACATCTACAAACATTCAATCCTTCCGCCACCAGTGCTCAATAGCAGCAGTGTGTACTACATCTTTGGTACAGCAATGCACCAAAGATCCTTAGACTGCACCTTCCAAACCCATGACCTCATCCATCTAAAAGGACAGATCATGGGAACACCACTACCTGCAAGTTGCCCATTATCCTGTCTTGGAAATATATCACCATTCCTTCACAGTCACTAGATCAAAATCCTGGAATTCCCTCCCTAATGGCATTGTGGGTCAACCCACAGCAGAACGTGGACTGCAGCAATTCAAGAAGACAACTCACCTTGTCAAGGGCAACTACAAATAGGCAATAAGTGCTGGCCAGCCAGCAATGCCCATGTCCCACAAATGATTAAAAAAAACAGAAACCTAGATGGGAAGTCTGCTGTGGGACATCAGAGAAACAGCACATTGACTGACCTCAATACCGTGTTCCATTGTGGATGCCATACCATTCATGGTCTGTACACTCAACCAATTGGGACTCAACAAATTTTCCTTCGCTCATTTAAGTGTGGTCTGTAATATGATGCACTTACTTGGCAGTAATTATTAATCACTTGAAACAATGTCATTCTTTTTAATATTCCATGGCAGGTATTGTTACCAGGTGTCCCCTTGAATTGAAGCTGAAGAAAGCCAAGGAGACTAATGTTTGGAAGGGCAAACTCACGTATGGACCTTGGGAAGCGGATCTTTCCGATCCATCGGAAGTGGAGGCAGAAATTCGGAAAGGTACTGCTAACTATACTACACTGATCCCGTATTTGTGTGGCTTTT
The DNA here is from genome assembly GCA_024679065.1 of Sphyrna mokarran. Lineage (NCBI taxonomy): Eukaryota > Metazoa > Chordata > Chondrichthyes > Carcharhiniformes > Carcharhinidae > Sphyrna > Sphyrna mokarran. Next base: position 14,239,642 of record JAGIQG010000013.1, on the reverse strand, counting down.
GCTTTCTTTCACACTTCATGTTGTTTAATAATGATGAAAGCCATTGAAACAGAATCTTTGCGAACGTCAAGAAATAAGCATTGAACAGGCTTTCAATGATGTGAGTGAATGTGGTGTGAACACACATGCCAGGAATATTTTTAACTTTATCTTCCAGTTGTGCTCAGTTAAATAACCTCAACTAAGTGGTGTTTGGATGTCAAAACTGAGATTTGAAATCATCCAGAGTTCCCAATCCTAATTACTGGGCATTGCTCTTTAAAGCCCCATTTTAAGGCCTCATTATTTTGAGGCCTCACCAGCATTTTACCCCCAGGAATATGACCCCCGCTATGTGTGGAGACTGCAGTTGAGTGACAGCAGTCTTTCTGCAACATATCAGAGACTCTATGCTCCAATTATTGTGCCATAAACAAGGATAACTGCAGTCATCACCAGACGATTACTTTAGAAGTGGTTTGCTCTCTGCTCCGAGAATCCTACAGGCTTCAGCCCTCATTGTTTTTAATTAGGTCCACATCTCAGATAATGGCCGCATCTTCTCCAGCTAGCCTGTTACCATTCTCAATGGGACTACAGTGACTCCAAAGATGTCCTCCATCACCTTCCAACCTAGAAGATGCAAGTTCCCCTCAAAGTCACACACCGTCCTGACTTGGAACAATATCATCATACCCTCACTGTCACTGGGCCAAAATCCTGGAAACATCTTTCCTTAAGGGGATGGTGGTACACACAGTACTGTTGTCACTAGACTAGTGATCCAGAGACTTAGAGTAATATTCTGGGGAGTCAAATTCAAATCCCACCCAGAGATCTGGAGTTGAAAATCTAATGATGACCAGGAAATCATTCCTACACACATGAATATTTACCTCACGTCAAAAAACATCATCACATCATCTGGGCTCATTAGTCTTTATTGCAATGAAAATAGCCCATCATTCTCCCTTTTTTTCCCCTTCCCTAAGGGAAGCTCAGATTTGCTCACCATATTTTCATGTCACATGCTGCATTGTTGCTGAGCAGACCTCATATGGGCAGAGTGGCTTCCTTGTGTGTGAGAATCATCTCTGACTCTCTGCTTACATCTCTCCAGCCCAGAACATGATGGCGGGTGAAGGAGTCGGGATCAGTAATGAACTGATCAGTCTCCAGATTGAATCCAGCAACGTTCCTGACCTGACACTGATCGATCTACCAGGCATTGCCAGAGTTGCTGTTGGTAACCAGCCAGCAGACATTGGTGATCGGGTATGTAATCATGGCTGTTAAAATATCAAATAACTCTTTTTGTGTGCAACATGTTTATGTGCTCTGCATTGGAGAGTATCCCTTTAACAATGACACCCTCATTGTTTGCAGCATCTCTATGTCAGCTATAGGAAAGATCAGATGTCCATGGTGGGACAATTCCAGTACTGCCCTGACTGGTGCCTGTCTTCTAACCTCTAGAAACTTAAACTCCTCCAACATTCGGCTGCTAGTGTTCTAATTTACACCAAGTCATTTTCACCAATCACTCTTTTCTCATTCAGCTCCCAGCTTACCAACTTAGTAAATTCCTACCACAATCCTATCTTTCTCAAGCTACATGACCTCATGCAGTTCTTACTCTGAACAGATCTTTGTATTTCTCCAACTCTGGTCTCTATATATCCTCCAGTTTTCATTGCCCCACTGTTCGTGACTGTGCTTTCAGCTCCCAGGCTATGAGTTCTGGAATACCCTATCTAAACCTCTCTGCCTATCCATACCTCTCTTCACTTTTAGGATGCATCTGAAACCTATCTTTTTGGACAGTCTTTCACCACCTGCCCACATGTGCCTTTTGGTGTCAAGAGTGTGATGGAATACCCTTCTCTTGTCGAGATCAGTGAAGCTGCAACTACACTCAAGATTGACACCATTCAGGATAAAGCAGTCCACTTGATTGGCACCCCACCCACCACCTTCAGAATTCACTCCCTTCAACACTAATGCAATATTTTGACAGTCCTTTCATGACCCGAAACCTCTATCACATAGGACAAGGGCAGCAGGATGGGAACACCACGTATTGTAAGTTCCCCTCCAAATCTCTCAACATCCTGACCTAGAAATATATTGCCATTCATTCATTGCCATTGGGTGAAAAGCCTGGAATTCCTTCCTAACAACACTGTGGGTGTACCTACAGTGAGAAGTATTGTTTCTTGCAGGCTATACAGACATAGCATACCTTTCATAGAGAAGGAAAGGAGAGAGTGCAGAATGTAGTGTTACAGCGATAGCTAGGGCATGGAGAAAGATCAATGCAAGGTAGATCCATTCAAAGGAGGAAGGAGCTGTTTATAAGCCATTGGTACATGTCCTCAGGCTTTTATATTCTTTTCCCAGTGGAAGAAGATGGAAGAGAGTTTGTCCGGAATGCACTGGGTTCTTGATTATGCTGACTGCTTTTCCGAGGCAGCGGGAAATGTCGATAGTGTCAATGGATGGGAGGCTGGTTTGCGTGATGCTCTGGGCTTCATTTGTCACCCTTTGTCGTTCCTTGCGGTCTTGGGCAAAGCAGGAGCTATACCAAGCTGAGATACAACCGAAAAGAATGCTTTCTATGGTGCATCTGTAAAAGTTGGTGTGAGTTGTAGCAGACATGCCAAATTTCCTGAGCCTCTGGAGAAAGTAGAGGCATAGGTATAATTTATTCAGTTTGTTGAATGTAAACCTTTTGCTGTTCCGGATTTTTGAATACGGGATAATTTACAGCTGGTCACAAGTTTCACGGAATACCTATTGTGAACAACTGCTCTTCTCTTCCTGTGTCATACAACTTTCACTAGTTTGACAAACAACTTCATGTTGTAATTAGGTACCTACAATTAGAGACAGTTAAGTCCATCTTATATAAATAGTTATTAATTTATTCTTCATCAGTGATTACTCTTTATGAATTCTCTGACTCTTTCCTCTTTTTCCCTCTCACTGTGTTCCACCCCCGCACCACCCCCACCCCAAACGCGTGCCAAGTTTGTTTTGGTTACTTACAAACTGACCTTGCAGCTAATGGTTGCATGTTTTCTTTCAGATTAAGCGGCTCATTAAGTCATTTATTGAACGACGAGAGACCATTAACCTCGTGGTTGTGCCATGCAATGTTGACATTGCGACGACAGAAGCTCTGAAGATGGCCCAGGAAGTGGACCCCACTGGAGAGCGAACTCTGGGTAATTGAACTGAAAAATATCTTTTCTGACTATTTTTTTTAAAAAATGCCATTCATTTGCTCAACCCTTAAAGCTAGAAGTGAATAGACTGTTGAACACAAAGCGAGTGAAAGGATATGGAGATATTGAAGGAAAGTGGAGTTCAGATAAAATATTGACTATGATGATGTAGAATTAGCCTAAATATCCATAGCCTAAATTGGCCATAGCTTGTGTTCATATATATAAATGGGCATCATCGAGAATAAAATTGCCAACAAATGAGATTTGAGAGTTATTCACAGTATGGCATAAAATATATCCAGATAGGTAAGTCAAATGTTTTCTGTTGCAAACTATTATTCTGTTTTTACCTTTATTGTGCATCATTTTGCTAGTAAAAGCTACGCAAGTATTCAGTTGAGAATAGTGTGTACATTATATGAATGGGAGATTGCCCTCAATCGGAGGTATGTGGTGAGATTCTCCAGTCTCTCAGCCCCGTGTTTCCCACCTGCAGGAGATGGCGTGTTGTTTGCCGGCGGCAGGATTCTCTGGTGGCACCACTGTCAATGGGAATTCCCACTCCACACCAGTGAGAGCACCGCGGGCAGGGATGGGCTGCCGGCGGGTCTGGAGAATCCTGCTGGCATAAACAGCTGGAGAATTCCAGCCATGATCTTATGGTTTTGATAACTCTGTACTGTGCCACGGAAATGTTCATGTGAAACTTCTGCAATAGGTAATTTAAGAAAAAAGTTGATCTCTATAAATAGTGTTCTAAGCAACTTCACCTGTTTGTGTGCAAATGTCACATAATCCAGGTATGAAAGCATAATGGTGCCTGATATTGAATTAGTAGCGCAGAGGTTGTGAGTTTAAATCCCAGTGTGGAAAATTCTGGCATTGGAAGCACTAAAAATGAAATCATTTTTATCTACACCTTGGAAAAGTAGAGGTTGCATGCATACATGGGAGTATCTACTGGGATTTTGGGTGTAAAAGGTGTGAAAATTAAAAAGTAGGCAGCACAGTTTAGCCCTGAAGCCTCACAACACCAGGGACCCATGTTCAATTCCAGCCTCAGGCCACTGTCTGTGTGGAGTTTACACAATCTGTCAGTTTCTGATGACTTTCCTCCAGGTGCTCTGGATTCCTTCCACAGTCCAAAGAGGTAGGAGTTAAGTTAATCAGCCATACTAAATTGCCCCTCAGTGTCAGAGAATTAGCAGGATAAATATGCGGGGTTATGAAAGTATGGTCTGGGTGAAATTGTTGTCGGTGCAGACTCAATGGGCCAAATGGCCTTCTTCTGCACTGTAGGGATTCAACGATTCTATGAAAAGTCTACAAGGTCTGTGGGATTTTATATTTGGTTAATTTTAACAGATGGAAAATCCCCTTGGGCCTATTTCATCCCCCTGACCATCCACCGGACATTTTTCAAGGGAGGGGCGCAATGATAATGTTAATGGTCATATTAATTTTTTAAAAATTGAATACATTTTCCTTAAATGATTGCTTGATGAGCATGAAAGTTGGTTACTGTTTGTGGAAAATTAAGGTTGACTCATTGAGCTCGATACTGAATTTTTGCACATTTACTCCTGTGAAATGCCTTAGCAGGAGAAACAAAGTTGGAGAATCGCCCTTTGTAGATATTCAGCACACCCGCACTGGTCTGCAGCTACACACAGCAGGGCAGGACAGAGGAGAGCTCCAGATTTTGAAAGCAAATAAGAAGAGATTTGTCACACAGCTCAGTGACAGTAGGCTGGCACGGTGCCACGGGTGGTTAGCGCTGCTGCCTCACAGCTCCAGGGACCCGGGTTCGATTCCCAGCTTGAGTCAATGTCTGTGTGGAGTTTGTATGTTCTCCCCGTGCCTGTAGGTTCCCTCCAGGCGCTCTGGTTTCCTTCCACAGTCTGAAAAATGTGTGGGTCAGGTACAATGGCCATGCTAAGTTGCTCCTTAGTGATTCGGGATGTGTGGGTTAGCAGGGTAAATATGTGGGGTGACGAAGATAGTGTGATTGTTAGACTTGAAGGACCAAATGGCCTCCTTCTGCACTGTAGGTCTTTCTATGATTTTATGACACTGTTATCTCATCAGATGTGTTGAAATTGCAGGCATCTTAACCAAACCAGACCTGGTTGACAAAGGAACAGAAAGCAATGTGGTAGATATCATACAGAACCTGGTCGTGGAGCTGAAGAAAGGATACATGATTGTCAAGTGCCGTGGACAAAAGGAGATCAATGACAATGTGACGTTGAGTGAAGCAATGGAGAACGAGAGAAGGTTTTTCGAAGACCATGAGGACTATAGGTAAAACCAAATACCATTTTTTAAAATCTTGAATTGAAGCTCCTCTTTGGCACAAAGTTGCATTTAAACATCAACACTGTGTTCACTGGTTTACACAGGCTGGCATGGCGACACAGTGGTTAGCACTGCTGCCTCACAGTGCCAGGTTCAATTCCGGCTTCGGGTCACCGTCTGTGTAGAGTTTATACATTCTCCCCGTGTCTGCGTGGGTTTCCTCCCAGTGCTCCGATTTCCTCCCACAGTCCAAAGGTGTGCAGGTTAGGTTGATTGACCATGATAAATTGACCCTCGTGTCAAGGGGATTCACACGGTAAATGTGTGGGGTTACAGGAATAAAGCCTGAGTGGGATTGTGGTCGGTGCAGACTCAATGGGTCGAATGGCCACCTTCTGTACTGTAGGGATTCTCTGTTCCCAAACTGGCAACACCTGGATTTTAAAATTCTAATTCTTATTTGCAGGTATCCCACCAGCCTCACCTCCCACTACTTTTGTCATTTCCTTCCGCCCTCCCAAGATCTCTGAACTCCTCCAAACCCAGCCTCCTGATATTTCTTTCCTTTAATGTTGGCAACTATTCCTTCCGTTTCCAGCTTCCTAAACTCTGGAATTCCCTTTCTAAACTCCTCCCTTTTGCCCCTTCTTAAGGCTATATCTTTGGCCATTGGATCTCAATATGATCAATGTCAAAACTTATATTGGTTTAAGTTTTTTTTGTCTGATGTGGGTGTCACTGGCAAGGTCAACGTTTGTTGCCCATTCCTAATTGCCTTTGATCTGAGTAGACTTGCTAGGCCATTTCAGACAGCAGTTAAGAGTCAACCACATTGCTGTGAGTATGGAGTCACGTGGGCCAGATTTGGATAAGGATGACAGATTTTCTTCCCTGAAGGATATTAGCAAACCAAATTGGTTTTGATCATCAACAGTCATCGTAATGGTCACCATTACAGAGACTAGGGCCAGAATTGTCCATTCTTACATGTCCCGCTATCGCTGCCAGCAGGAACAGAGAGGACAGCACCTCGGCTGTTATGATACAAGACCATAAGACATAGGAGCTGAAGTAGGCCATTCAGCCTATCGAGTTTGATCCACCATTCAATGCGATAATGACAGATTTGAAATGACAATCCTTAACTCCACTTTTCTGCCTTATTCTTAGAATCTTTGATTCTCTTGCTGACTGGCCTTGAACATACTTAACAAAATTAAAGTTTATTTATTAGTCACAAGTAGGCTTACATTAACAATGCAATGGAGTTACAGTCGTCACACTGATGCACTGAGCAAGAATTTAGTAACTAACCAGCACTTCTTTCGGACTGTGGGAGGAAATCAGAGCTCCCGGAGGAAGCCCACACTGCCACAGGAAGAATGTGCGGACTCCGCACAGACAGTGATCCAAGTTGGGAATTGAACCCAGGTCTCTAGCGCTGCATGACAGCAATGCTAATCACTGTACCATTGTGCTGACAACCAAACTCCACAGCCCTCTGCAGTTTAGAATTCCACAGATTCATTACTCTGATTGATATATAGCAGGGTAGTGGTAGTCTTAGTACCAACTTCTAGAATCCTACTGTATACCTTCTTCTAGTCTGACTGTCAATGATTCACCATCTGTCTCTTTTCTGGATAGGAAAGATTTAGAAAGATATGGGCAAAATGCAGGCAAACAGTTGGTATGGACGAGTTGAGCCAAAGGAATTGTTTCTGGGTGATATGTCTCTATGATTCAGTGTCACTCACAACCAGTTACATATCCATGTCTAGAATGTTCATAGAGAGTACTTGCCATGTGACTAAGATGGTGCGCAATTTCTTTGTTCCCCAGGCCTCTTTTGGACGATAAGAAGGCCACCATTCCATGCTTGGCCGATAGACTCACAACTGAACTCGTCGAGCACATTTTAGTAAGTTTTTGCCAAATGCTTTATGGTTCAGCATGATTCACATTTCCAAAGGTTAAAATCAATCACTTTAACATAAGATTTTGCATGTTCGTAGTTTTAGACAAAAATCATCTCTTTTCACTTATTTCTTTAAAGAAATCTTTGCCTGATTTAGAAAGGGAAATTGAAGACAAAGTCTGTGCAACGTCCAAAGAATTGGAAATATATGGTGAAGGAGTTCCAGAGACAAGCCATGAGAAAGTAACTTTCATGATTCAGGTTGGTACCTCATACCTGGCATAAGTAAAAAAGCATCAAACCTAACAACAAAACAAATATGACTCCACTAGCTCTGGATCCTAAATTAGGCCAGAATTCTGACTTATTTTTAGTCATTTGTGGAACATGGGCATCGCTGGCTGACCAGCATTTATTGTCCATCCCTTGTTGCACTGGGAGGGCAGTTGAGAGTCAACCTCTTGAGTCATGGCTGTTGCTCTGGAGTCACATTGTAGGCCAGACCAGGTAAGGCCAGCAGATTTCCTTTCCTAAAAGACATTGGTGAACCAGATGTGTTTTTCTGACAATTGACAATGGTTTCACGGTCATCAGTAACATAGAAATATAGAAGATAGAAGCAGCAGGAAGTCATTTGATACTTCTAGCATGCTCAGCCAATTCATCGCGATCATGGATGGTTATCCAACTCAAAAGCCTAATTCTGTTTTCTCCCCTTAACCTTTGATCCCATTCGCCTCAAGTGCTATATCCAGCCGCCTCTTGAATACGTTTCATGTTTTGGAATCTACTACTTCCTGTTGTAATGAATTCCACAGGCTGACCTCTCTTTGAATGAAGAAATGTCTCCTCATCTCCATCCCAAATGGTCATAGATTCTTAATTCCAAATATTTTTTATTGAATTCAAATTCCACCATCTGCTGTGGTGGGTTTTGAATCTGGGTCCCCATAACATTAGTGATAATACCATTGGGCCATCACCTCCCCATGATGTGCTGTTCCTGGCATGCTATCTGGTACTCTTCATTGAAAGGAATCCCACAACATCAGTTTAAAGTCCAAACAGGTTTATTTGTAGCAAAAGCCTCATGCTTTCAGGACAGGCTGTCCCAAAAGCTTGGGGTTTTTGCTACAAATAAACCTGTTTGGACTTTAAACTGGTGTCGTGGGATTTCTTTCCGTTTTACCCCAGTCAAATGCCGGCATCTCCACATCATGACTCTTCATTGAACCAGGCTTACTCCCCTGGATTGGTGTTAATGATAGAGGGGGGGATAAGTCAGGGATGTGCCTGACTTCCAATGTCTGGCAATGCCTATCAATGCTACATCTGGGCCTTTTAATGGATAGAAATGAAGGAGTCCTTGCTCGAGAGAGTTTCTACTCTTGGTTTAACCTTATCTTGTGGGATTTATGTGGAATGGATGAAGCTTTTGTCTGATGGAATCCCTGCTGATTTCAATGTACTTTGCATCATGTGGAGGCAGTGACCTACCCACCCAGGACACTGGAGCTCCAAGACCCTTCCCTGCTGGCTTAACCACCAATGCCACAAATGCTTCCCTCCCGAATCAACGGGCAATACCATCCTACCCTGAACACCTGAGACTTGGCATTGGACCCCAACTCTTAGGTTTCTATTTGTTTACCATCCTTAAAATTCTACCCTCGAGTGTTTTGGAGAATTCCAGATGCAGGACCTTTGTGTGGGGACTTGCAAGAGATCTTCAAAGCATTTTCCAGGGTAATTCTGTGGTACAACTTCTAAAGATTAAGAGATCCAACTAAGTCAAAGTCTCTTCGCTGTATTGACTTTACAGCATTTAAAAATTAGCACCTTCTCCATCATGTAGTAACTCAAATAAAAGAAAAACTTGCTGGAAAAATGCAGCTGGTCAGGCAGACTCTGTGGAGAGGGAAACAGTTTTAAGTCCAATGTGATTCTTCTGTGTAAAAAAAGGTGCGATTTTGCGTCTACGCTTATCATCAACATGAACGGCAACATGGGTACAATATCTCACCGGTGAGATCTTGCTCCTCAATCTTCCATGCCCCCGTCACCACCAGTGACATCATGAGGTTCCTGCCCATACAAGACAAAGACCTCATTGCAATGCAATTTAGGGGAGCCATGGCCTATATCATCTGTGGTATTACGGCTGAACTAATAATCCAGAAACTCAGCGAACATTCTGGGGACCCGGATTCGAATCCCACTACAGCAGATGATGGAATTTGAATTCAATAGAAAAAATCTGAAATTACGAATCCATTATGACTATTGTCGATTGTGGGGTTCACTAATGTCCTTGAGGGAAGAAAACCTGCTATCCTCACCCGGTCTGGCCTACACGTGACTTCAGATCCATGGTGAGGTGGTAGGCTCTCAACTGCCCTCGGGCAACTAGGGATGGACAATAAATGCTGGCAGCCAGCGACACCCATTTCCCACGAATGAAAGTAAATAAATAAATAATAATATCGTGACTGAGTCCTGTGTCACATGATATCCCTTCCCCTCCCCCAGTGAATATTCATTGGCAAGTTGTACAGCAGGTTTATAAAGGCCCGCCTGTCAAGGGGATTGCCCTGGGGAGAGCAAGGGGGCACAAAGGTAAGTATAATCCATGGTGGGGCGGGGGAGAGGGACATGGCCAGGCAGTGTCCTGTGCTGGGGCTTGTGAGAGAGATCTTCATATTTCCAATCTCTGTGGAACCGTCCTTACTGTCTCTATCACGCCCTGCCCTGGCAGAGTGACACTGTAAGCCCTACTCACTGTTTAATTTTTCATGGTGCCAGAAAATCTGGTCTAAAAACTCAGCTGTTCCACTGAGAGCCAGTTTTCGATCAGGGCCTGATGCTCTGAAAGAATTCAGCAAAATCCCTGTTTCTCTCCCCACAGGTGCTGCCAGACCTGCTGAGATTTCCAGGGTTTTCTGTATTTATTTCAAATCTCTAGTATCCGTAGAATCTTGCCTTTGTAGTAGAGTAAATCAAAGTGATTCACTAATTTAAGTACTTCATTCAGATTACCTGACTCCCAAGGCCTGTCCATCATCTGCAAGGCACAAGTAAGAAGTGTGATGGAGTACTCCCCACTTGCCTGGATGAGTGCAGCTTCAATGACATTCAAGATGCTTGACATCATTCAGGACAAAGCAGTCCATTCGATTGGCACCACATTGACAAACATCCACTCCCTCCATCACCGATGCTCAGTAGCAGCAGTGTGAACTATCTACAAGATGCACTGCAGCAATTCACTAAAAATCCTTAGACAGCACCTTCCAAACGCATGACCACTTCCACCTAGAAGGAGAAGGGCAGCAAATACATGAGAACACCACAACCTGTAAGGTCCCCTCCAGGCCACTCACCATCCTGTCTTGGAAATATATCTCCATTCCTTCACGATCGCTGGGTCAAAATCCTGGAATTCCCTTCCTTGGGTCGAACCACCAAACATGGACTGCAACGATTCAAGAAGGCAGCTCACCACCACCTTCTCAAGGGCAACTAGGGACGGGCAATAAATGCTGGCCAGCTGGCGGAGCCTATGCCCCACAAATGAATAATAACCACTTCTGCAAAGCAATCACTCATTCCAACAGAGAATTGCCCCGAGCAACCTTAGCTGAAGGCCATGAGGAGCAACAAGTGATCACTGTTTTCACTGTATCCCGTCTTGTCCACAGAAACTCAATAGCTTTGCTGAAAACCTCAGGAGTTTATCTTCAGGGGAGGAACCTGAAGACTGCATCAAGGAGGAGAGGTGCTTCACAAAAGTACGCGTGGAGTTTGAAAACTGGAAAATTCAGCTGGATAAAGTTAAAAAACAATGTGAGTGCAAAACAAAATAGAGGCAGCAATCAGGTTATTTGGAAAGCTTGTTCTTTTAGTCCCTTCAGGTCCAAGCAGTGATTTCTGATTGAAAATCGGAGAAATTATATTTATATCTAATTAAACCAGGCTGGAGATTCTTTTATCTTTTATGTATTCCATCAGAACCGGCCAAGTGTCCATCATTCACAGAGATTCTTAAACTTCCCCACGTTCGTTCTCCCATTCCTGAGGCAACTTATTTATCTATTTATGTAAATAAATTTATCTATTCATATAAAAATAAAAAGGTATGTTTATTTATTAGTAAGGCTTATATTAACGCTGCAATGAAGTTACTTAGTAGTAAGGCTTATATTAACGCTGCAATGAAATTCCCCGAGTCACCACACTCCAGCGCCTGTTCAGGTCAATGCAGCTAACCAGCACCCCTTTCAAACTGTGGGAGGAAACCAGTGCACCCGGAGGAAAGCTACACAGACACAGGGAGAAGGTTCAAACTCCACGCACACAGTGACCCAAGCCACAATTTCCGTTATGACTCATAGAATCCCTACAGTGCAGAAGGAAGCCATTTGGCCCATCTAGCCTGCACCATCCCACCTTTTTTTTTCATTTTACCTAGGCCATGTCCCTGTAACTCCACAGACTGTGGCCCAAACCAGGAATCAAACCCGGCTCCCCAGGGCTGTGAGGCAGCAGTGCTAATCACTGAGCCATCGTGTCACCCTTTGGTATTGTACCCAGACCCACATTAACCTTGCATTTACCAGACCCTTCTACTACACATAGTATGCCTCTAAATCCTTGGCTTCTGAGTTGAGGGAGGGAAGGGAAGTGAAAATGACATCAACTGTGGCTCAGGTGCTCTGTGTAAGCAGAGAACTAAAATCTAGATGGTATTCTAGAGTGGCACTGATGATGAGGAGTGCTTTATGATGCCCCATCCTTCATATGAGATTTCTAACCTTTCAGATAGTTTCTACAATCAACATCATTAAAATAGATAGCCCCTTGTTGCTAATGGGATCTTACTGTGCATTTCAGTTTTTCATACATTACAACATGATTACACTGCAATACTCTCCTTCTCCCCTATGTACTCTATTAGTGGTATATTTTGACGGTGTAGTATGCAAAAAACAATACTTTTCATTGTATCCCAGTATGTAGCGGGTGGCACGGTGACACAGTGGTTAGCACTGCTGCCTCACAGCGCCAGGGACATGGGCTCAATTCCCAGCTTGGGTCACGTTCTGTGCAGAGTCTGCCTGTTCTCCTCATGTTTGCGTGAGTTTGCTCTGGTTTCCTCTCACAGTCCGAAAAACATGCCGGTTAGGTGAATTGGCCATGCTGAATTTTCCCTTGTTGTATCTGAACAGACACCAGAGTGTGATGACTAGGGGATTTTCACAGCAACTTAATTGCAGTGTTAATGTAAGCCAACTTGTGACACTAATAAATAAACTAAATAACTATGACAATAAGAAATCAAATCAAAAATATTTCATTAGCTATAAAGTACTGTGACTGCCATGATACCACCCTCCTAGGCCTTTTGCAATGTTCTAGTAAACCGCAACGCAAACTGGAGGAACAGCAGCCGATCTTCCGATTTGAACTTCCGGATTGAACGTTGAGTTCAACAAGTTCAGAGCATGAACTGTCTCCTCCATCTTCACCCCATTTCCATTTATTTGAATTCATTTCTTCTCTTCATCTCATTCATCCATTTCTATCACCCTTTATTCTCATTTCCGTTTTTCCACTTCTCCATTCTCGCCCTCCGTCTTGCCACCATCCCATCATCCCTCCGACCACCACCCCCCACCTCCCCCCTTTCAGGGCAAATGCCACATTTTCCAGGCAGTCCCTTAGCAGTCTGTATCTCTGTTCTGCCATTCACATGTTCTGATCACTTAATGGATGCTCTCAGCCTTCTTCATCCTCACTTACATATCCTTTGTCCTCACAGCCACCTCTCCCCTAACACCCGCACCCTCATAGTATAAATCTCTTCTGATTTTCTTTGCTCTTAACTCTGCCAAAGGACCATCCAGACTCAAAACGTCAGCTCAATTCTCCCTCCGTGAGGGAGAAGCTGTCAGACCTGCTGACATTTTCCAGCATTTTCTGTTTTTGTTTCAGAGTCCAGCATCCGCAGTATTTTGTTTTTTTAACCACACAATTAATTACCACATGGACCCGAAAATGCAACGATTTCCAATGTATTTATTTTGACCAACAGTCTATGATATGATGCGTGACAAAGTGAGGGAATATGAGAAGTCTTACCGTGGACGTGAGTTACCTGGGTTTGTCAACTACAAGACGTTTGAAACAATAGTGAAGAAACAGATTGTGAAGCTGCAACATCCTGCTACTCTCACACTAAAGAAAGTTATAGGTAAGTCAACTAAAGCTTCATTGTTTCATAAAAGAACCATAGCCATTCTTCACCAAATGCTGAAAGATTGTAAACCTCAAAAGAATTTGCTTCGTTTCTTTGTTGTCCTGTCCTGACCTAGAATATATTTGCATCCTACCTCACTCCTCCTAATGATGCAGATTCGTAAGATGCTCTCTGGCATCAGTTAAAACTTCAATTAGGCTGGCCACAAGAAGGGGTAGTGATGATACTGATGAATCTTCTTCCCAGACCTCTGCAGGAAGTAATAGCCATGGCCTAAAATTGTCCTTCTTTTGTTTCATCTGTAAAGGTGATTTCCATGACCCTTCCGGTGCTGTTCTGGCAGCAGGACAGGAGTATGTCTGAAGTAGGGGGGGGGCGGTGTGGTAGTAGCGGCACACTGGTTAGCACTGCTGCCTCATAGCGCCAGGGACCACAGTTCGATTCCCGGCCTGGGTCATTGTCTATGTGGAGTCTGCACATTATCCCTGTATCTGCATGGGTTTCCTCCGGGTGCTCCGGTTTCCTCCCAGATGCTGAAAGACATGCTGGTTAGGTGCATTGATCTGAACAGGTGCCAGACTGTGGCGACAAGGGTAATTTCATAGTAACTTCATTGCAGTGTTAATGTAAATAATGTTGGGGGAGTTGTTCCATCCCCTCCGCCAGAGGAACTGTAATTGGTGGGGGGCGGGGGACGGAGAATGAGGAACCATGCAAATCCCATTGATCTTGGATGGGATTTTCTGGGATGAATGCAGGCGTTAAATCCCGCCCAGAATATCTCCTTGCCCGAGGAGTTAACTTGGACCAGTTGTCCTTGTAGACACTCCACTTCTGCCAGTAGAACATCAATCGATACACTCACAATCATAAAGTCATAGTAACTGTTACGCATAAATAAACTTTATAATTTGGCAAGTTGAAAGTCACATTTTGCCATTGAAGAGGTGTTGCCAATCTGTGGCAAGAACAGCACTGTGTGTCTGAAACATGGGGAATGGAGAAATGGTCCTCTCAGTTCGACAATGTCAACTGGCACAAACAAGTGCTTTCCTGTTAGTGTTAATCACAAGATCAAGGGGTGGCACAATGGTTAGCACTGCTGCCTCACAGTGCCAGGGTCCCGGGTTCAACTCTGGCCTTGGAGTCACTGTCTGTGTGAAGCCTGCACTTTCTCCCCATGTCTACGTGGGTTTGCTCCAGTTTCCTCCCACAGTCCAAAGATGCGCAGTTAGGTTAATCGGCTGTACTAAATTAACCCTAATGTCAGGGGAATTAGCAGCGCAAATATGAAGGGTTATGGGAATAGGGCCTGGATGGGATTGCGGTTGGTGCAGACTCGATGGGCCCAATAGCCTCCTTCTGCATTGTAGGGATTCTATGATACTATTAAAGTAGAGAGAGTGCAGAAAAAAATTATTAGAATTCTACCGAGATTTGAATTATAAGGAGAGGCTGGATAGACTAGGACATTTTTTCTCTAGACCATAGCGGGGTTCGAGGTGATCCGATAGAGGTCTATAAAATAATGAGGGGCCTACATCAGTTAGGTAGTCAATATCTTTTCCCAAAGGTAGGGGTGTCTAAAACTGAAGGTGAGAGGAGAGAGATACAAAAGGGTTCAAAGGGGCAATTTTTTCACACGGAGGGTGGTGAGTGGCTGGAAAAAGCTACCAGAGGTAATAGTAGAGATGGGTACAATTTCATCTTTTAAAAAGCAGTTAACGTTACATGGGTAAGATGGGTATAAAGGGATATGGACCAAATGCGGGCAACTGGGACCAGCTTAGTAATTTAAAAAAGCATGGCATGGACAGATAGGGCCAAAGGGCCTGTTTCCATGCAGTAAACCTCTATGACTTTATGACTGTGAGTGTATTGATTGATGTTTGCTGTGGGCTGGTGGACTGGCAGAAATGATATGTCTCCAAGGACAATTGGACCAAGTTGCCTTCTTGTAGACTCCAAGGAGATATTCTGGACGGGATTTAACACCTGCATTTGCCCCAAAAGCAGAAAATACCACCCAAGATCAATGGACCATTACATGGTTCCTCTCTCTCTCTCGCTCTCTCTCGTTCTCTCTTTCCCTCTCTCTTCCACTCACCCCCCACCCCCCATCCATTATGATTCCTCTGGTGGATGGGATGGAAAAATTTCCCCAACATTACTTCCCCGGAGAGTTTTAGTGCAGGAAATTAATGACCATTGATAGAGAGGCAAAAGTGTGGGTCATGCACAGTAACTGTGGTGATTTGGATCAGTGGTAACTCCCATGCTCTCAAATACAATCAACTAAACATAGTGTAATATCCATAGAAATTGAATGCAGTTTATCTAAACCCAGCTAGTTTTTGAATTTAACGCGTGGGACTTCACATGTGGTTTAGCCTAAATGTAAAGTTCGGTCCCAGGATTGGACACCAAGGAAATTGATTATCCAATCTTTTCACTGGGATGGAGCATTGCTAGCCAAGCCAGTGTTTATTGCCCATCCCTAAAAGCTCTTGAGATGATGAGTGTGAGTCACTTTCATGAACCACTTGCAACCCATTGTGATGTAGATACACCCACAGTGCTGTTAGGAAGGGAATTCCCACTGTAATATAATTCCACATCAGGATGAGTGTGCCTATTGATGGGGAACTTGAAAGTGTTGATGCCCTCATATCTTTGCTGTCCTTGTCCAGTGAGGTGGTGAAGTGGGGAGGCACTGTAGACGGAGCCTTGGTATGTTGCCAACAGTGCATCTTGAAGATAATGCACACTACTGCCACTGTGCATCAATGGTGGAGGGGATATTTGGCTTGAACTTGATCAGGGTGGCAATCGGCGTGAGATTGTCATTCAGCCCTCAGCTGGAACCTTATCACTGTTCACATTGGTGGAATTGTTCCATCCTGTTGTAGTGAACGGAGATTTGGCTGGCTGCTAAACTCTCCATCCCTGCTGCAGTGAGAGTGTGGCACGAACAGCAAGTAAGATCGTGCCCCCATCTTTTTATCTTAACTTTTTTTTCCCTGCTATCTCACCCAACCTTCCAGCTCGGGAGATCCGAGTAATGCAGAGCTAATATTGAAAAATAGATCTGTCGAAGGGGACACTTTTTTACAGCACTAGCTTGGAGTGGGAGAGGAACTTTTATCAAGAAGGGTTAACAGGCCTTCCAGTTATGTCCTAATTTGATGTGAATTATCCAATGGAAGTCACAGATGTATGAAGGGGGTTACAAAGAACAAAGAACAAAACAGCACGGGAAACAGGCCCTTCGGCCCAACAAGCCCGCGCCACCACCTCGATGTTCCCATCTCTACACGCAATCCCTGTCCATGTTTATAGATCTATGGATTAAAAACCAAATTTGAGACAATTTAGGGAGAATTTGTTTTGCCAATTAGCCTAAGAGCACATCTTTGGGATGTGGGAGGAAACCGGAGCACCCGGAGAAAACCCACGCAAGCACGGGGAGAATGCGCAAACTTCCACAGACACAGGCCCAAATCCATGTATCTGCACAGCACAGCGATAGTCACTGAGCTGTCGTGTTGCCCATCAGATGGTCCAGGTCAAGCATACACTAACAACGTGAAGCAGTAGGATACTCTCAAAAAAGATCCAAGAGCAGCCCTCTCACGACCCATCGCGTGTATGCCCCTCGTTAGACAACAAGGTGGACCAAAGCACCTGTAGGATAAAAACAAGTACATCAATATCATCATCTATTTACACACTTCCCAGGGACTCCCAAGGCTCATGATCCCTATTTTAAATCAGTTTTCTATACCCCTCCATTCCCATTCTGTTCATGTGCCCATCTAAGTATTTCTTAAATAACTCCAGAGTACCTGCCTCCACCACTTTACTTGGCAGCGCATTCCATACCCCCACCACCCTCTGTGTGAAAAAACTCCCTCTAGCATCCAAATTATACCTTACCCCCTTCACCCTAAGCCCGTGACCCCTCGTGCTATTTGAGTCCATCCTAGGAAAAAGCTTAACCCTGTTTACTCTATCTATCCCCTTCATAATCTTGTACACCTCTATCAGATCTCCTCTAAGTCTACGTCTTTCTAAGGAAAACAGTCCCAATTTGCCTAATCTCTCCTCGTAACTCAGACCTTCCATACCAGGCAGCATCCTGGTAAACCTCCTCTGCACTCTTTCCAGAGTCTCCACGTCCTTCCGGTAGTAAGGCGACCAGAACTGGACACAGAAGTCTAACCAGCGTTTTATATAACTGCAACATTAAAGGCCAGCTCTTGTACTCTATACCCCTTCCTATAAAGGCTAGCATACAATATGCTTTCTTCACAACCTTCTCCACTTGCTCTGCCACCTTCAGAGACTTGTTCACCTGCACCCCCAGGTCCCTCTGCGTTTCTATACTCTTAATAGGTCTACCTTTTATCATATACCTCCCCCTACATTCTTTCTCCCGAAATGCATCACCTCACATTTATCAGGATTGAATTCCATCTGCCATCTGTCTGCCCAAGCTACCAGCCTATCTATGTCCTGTTACATATGGCACTAGGTGGGGAGAATTGTATGTGAAGTTGATTCAAAGAAATAAAAGTAGTTTTTGAAGAAGTAGAACTCATGCCTTCATTACTGAACTGCGACCAAGAGGTCAAACAATCTTGTGGTTCCATGCAGTGATTACCTAGAAGTTAGAAGAGGTTTTAATTCTTTGAGCTTTTTCTGAGTAACTATTGACATAACCCAGTCAAAGCCATCCGCGGTTTCCGATTCAAATTGCATTTTCAGATGGCTTCCAGTGCAGGACAATCAGCCAAGAGAAGTTTGCACTTTGGGCGATTGCTTTGCAAACCAGGATTTTGCAGGAGACTATTTCCACTTCCACTCCTCCCGTCCCTGGCTTCATTCCTGTTCCTCCCTCTCTTCCGCTCCTCCCCCCTTCCTCCCCACCCACCCCTCTTCCGCCCCTCCTCTTTCTGCCCCTGTCACTTCTCACCTCCCCCCCCTTCCACCTCCCCCCACACCTTGCAAATATAACACCTGGAGGATGCAACCCAATGTTTAAGGTGGTGAACAGCATGGCAATCAGCCAATCTGCTTTGTTTTTGGCTGGTGATAGTTTTTGAGTGTTGTTGTAACAAGAAAGAAAAGAAGTGAATTTTTTTGAGGTTTACAAGTGGAGCGTTTTCCATCACCATCCTGGTTTGTACCCTGTTGATGACGGACAGGCTTTGGAGAATCAGGCGGTGAGATGTTCTGTGCAGAACTTGTAGCCTCTGACTTGCCCTTGTAGCCACAGTGTTTATATGGCTGATTTAGTTCAGTTTCCGGGGTGGCACAGTGATTAACACTGCTGCCTCACAGCTCTGAGGACTTGGGTCCCTGCCTGTGTGGACTTTGCACATTCTCCCCGTGTCTGCATGGCTTTTCTCCAGATGATCCGGTTTTCTCCCACAGTCCAAAGATGTGTGGGCTCAGTGCATTGGCCATGCTAAATTGTCTCTTAGTGGCCAGGGATGCTTGGGTTAGAGGGATTAGCTGGGTAAATATGCCGGGTTATGGGTCTAAGGCATGGGTGGGATTGTTGTCGCTGCAAACACAATGGGCCAAATGGCCTTCTTCTGCACTATAGGGATTCTATGAACAGTAACCCCAAAGATGTTGATAGTGGACGATTCAGTAACGCTCATATCAGTGAGGGCAATGGTTAGTTTTCTCTTGGCTGTCATTGTCAGCTAGCATTTTTTGTTGTGAATGTAATTTATCAGCCTAGGCTCGGGTATTGTCCAGGTTTACAATGCGTAAATCTGGAGCATAGAAGAATGAGGGGAGATTTGATAGAGGTGTACAAGGTTTTGATGGGTATAGATAGGGTGAATGCAAGCAAGCTTTTTCCACTGAGGCGAGGGGAGAAAAAAACCAGAGGGCATGGGTGAAGGGTGAAAGGAGAAAAGTTTAAAGGGAATATTAGGGGGGGGCTTCTTCACGCAGAGAGTTGTGGGAGTGTGGAATGAGCTGCCGGATCAAGTGGTAAATGCGGGGTCATTTAAGAAAATCTTGGATGGGTTCATGGATGAGAGGAGTGTGGAGGGATTTGGTTCAAGTGCAGGTCAGTGGGACTAGGCAAAAAATGATTCAGCACAAACAAGAAGGGCCAAAAGGCCTGTTTCTGAGCTGTAAAATTTTCTATGGTTTAGCTCATCATTATATCATTGTTTGTTCTCACTTTCTACTGTAGAAATTGTGCGAGAAGCTTTTAACGACATCGCTATCTACAATTTCAAAGGAACCCCAAATCTCTTGAGAGCTGCCAAGGTATCGTATAGAGACAAACTCACAGATTTAAAATGATCATCATTTTCACCCACAGAACTGATTTACAGGATTGTTTGGAATGGAATCTAGCTGATAGAGTATCAGCCCTCGGTAGGGACAGAAGGAGCTTATTGTTGAATGTATAATTGAAAAGAAATTGCTGAAAAGGTAGACACGTTGCCAAAGGTTTGTGTCCGTTCTCAGCAAGATAAACATTTCATACCAAATTTCATACCAAAACAACAATTTATACTAACAAAAGTAAAAGGGGCTGTTCATTAACCTGGCCGGAGGGCAGACTCCACCTGACCCAGCCTGGCTGGAGGGTGAACCTGACCCAAGCAGGCTTGACCGGAGGGCGGACCTCACCTGACCCAGCCTGGCTGGAGGGTGAACCTGACCCAACCAGGCTTGACCGGAGGGCGGACCTCACCTGACCCAGCCTGGCTGGAGGGTGAACCTGACCCAACCAGGCTTGACCGGAGGGTGAACCTCACCTGACCCTCCCCAGCCTGGACAGAGGACAAGACCTGACCTCACCCAACTCGGCCTGGACACAGGGCAGACCCGACCCCACCCAACGCGGCCTGGACAGAGGGCAGACTCGACCCCACCCAACTCAGCCTGGCCAGAGGGCAGACCCAACCCGCCCCACCTGGCCAGAGGGCGGACCCCACCCGACCCAGCCTTGCCTGGTTGAGTATAGCCTGTGTACTGTCGATGACAAACAGAAGGAATATGTTGTCTGATTTGACAACTAATTTTTGAGACATACAAAAATTTTACCAGCATTTTACTGGCATTTTACCAGCACTAAATTCACTGTGTTGCTTAAGTGTGTGAGCGACAGAATGTTTTGGGTGTTAAGTTTACTTAACGCAGAATCAACTGCTTAATGAGTGGCCCAGTAGCAGAGTGGTTAGCGCTACTGCTTTGCAGCTCCAGGGACCCAGGTTCGATTCCCAACTTGGATCACCATCTGTGTGGAGTTTGCATGTTCTCCCCGTGCCTGCGTGGATTTTGTCTGGTTTCCTCCCACAGCCTGAAAGACATGCTGGTTAGATGCGTTGACCCAGAGTGCAGCGACTAGGGGAATTTCACAGTAACTTCATTGCAGTGTTAATGTAAGCCTTGCTTGTGACACCAATAATAAATTAACTTTAACTTATTGATGACATCTTTTTGTATTACTAGGTAAAGACTGAAGACCTGAAGAAACAGCTGGAGAGTCAGGCAGAAGCACAGCTGCAAATACAATTCAAGATTGAAAATATGGTGTATTCACAGGATAGTATCTACAGCCAGAAGTTCACCAAAGCAAAGTCTAAAAACAGTGAAGAGTTACAGGAGAATATGAATGGTTACTCTTCAAAAACTCGCTCTTTTGGAGTTTCACAACTGCCTGCCTCTGGTGCCACCATTGAAGAAATGGCAATGCATCTGAAAACATACTACAAGGTGGGTTCTGAATAGATGGAAATAGACATTTGCATACATTTTATGGAATTAAAGCAGAACAAAAAGATTATGTTAATACAGCTCCGAGCAACATTTCCATGTGGTTAGCATGTGAGAAATACTGTGTGAAAGTCTTTTTATGCAAAGTAAAATCCTGTAGAAAGCAATATGATAAAATATGAAATGGTGAGTGCAGGGTGACGAACTTTGCTGATGACACGAAGATGAATGGAAAAGCAAATTGCATGGAGGGTGTGGAAAGCCTGCAGAGGGATCTGGATAGGTTGAGTGAGTGGGCGAGGACCGAGCAGATGGAGTATAATGTTAGCAAGTGTGAGGTTATCCACTTTGGTAGGAATAATGGTAGGAAGGATTACTATTTAAATGGAGAAAAGCTGCAGCATGCGATGGTGCAGAGGGACCTGTGGGTCCTTGTGCACGAATCGCAAAAACACAGTCTGCAGGTGCAGCAGGTGATTAAGAAGGTAAATGCAATGTTGGCCTTTATAGCTAGGGGAATAGAATATAAAAGTAGGGAGGTTCTGTTGCAGCTGTATAGGGTGCTGGTGAGGCTGCAGCTGGAGTACTGTGTGCAGTTTTGGTCGCCGCATTCGAGGAAGGATATATTGGCCTTGGAGGAGGTGCAGAGAAGGTTTACTAGGCTGATACCAGAGATGAGGGTGTTGGATTATGAGGAGAGACTGAATAGGCTAGGTTTGTACTCTTTGGAGTTTAGAAGGCTGAGAGGGGATCTTATAGAGATGTATAAGATAATGAAGGGAATGGATAGGGTAGAGGTTGAGAGACCCTTCCCGCTTAACAAAGATAGCAGAACTAGAGGGCACAGCCTCAAGATTGGGGGAGGGCGGTTCAGATCGGAGTTGAGGATGAATTTCTTCATGCAAAGGGTGGTGAACCTTTGGATTTCTCTGCCTGGTGAGGTGGTGGAAGCTTCCTTGCTGAATATGTTCAAGTCAAGAGTAGATAGGTTTTTGATTGACAAAGGAATTAAGGGTTATGGAGAGAAAGCGGGAAAGTGGTACTGAACCATTACAGATCAGCCATGATCTTATTGAATGGCGGGGCAGGCTCGAGGGCTGGATGGCCTACTCCTGCTCCTATTTTTTATGTTCTTATGGTCAGTTAATCAAAGGATTTACAATAAAATGTTTCACCAGATAGATAATATTCACCAGCATTTCACTAAGTTGTCAATTCTATGGTTAGAGCTGTGTTATTATCAAAGATCATAGTTTTAGTTTATTTACTAGTGTCACAAGTAGGCTTACATTAACACTGCAATGACACAACTGTGAAAATCTCCTTGTCATCATGGTCCGGTGCCTATTTGGGTACACTGCGGGAGAACTTAGCATGGCCAATACGCTTAACCAGCTCGGTTTTCGGACTGTAGAAGGGAACTGCAACACCCGGACGAAACTCACGCAAACACGGGAAAATGTGCAGACTCCGCACAGACAGTGACCCAAGCCGGGAATCGAACCTGGGTCCCTGGTGTTGTGAGGCAGCAGTGCTTAGCACCGTGCCACTCACAAACCCTCTTCCAAGTTTTTAATCCCAGCATGGCACTTCTTGCCAAACACCTTCATAATTGAGAAACCTGGCTGAGATTCTGCAGCCATTGGCAGATTTGGGAAAAGCTGGGAGGGCAGTAGAAGTGGGAAACCTCACAAGTTTTTAAAAAGTGTGTCGACGAGACGAGTACTTGAAGCATCAAAACATTCAGGGCTATGGGACAAGTGTTGGAAAGTGGTGCTAATTTAGATTGTGTAGTTCTGTCACCACATACTCAGTGGGCTGAATGGCCTCTTCTGCACTATATCCCTCTATGACTACAACAAGTTCCATGGCTTTGAAGTCCTGGGAACAATGATGTGGAGATGCGAGTGTTAGACTGGGATGGGCACAGTAATAAATCTCACAACACCAGGTTAAAGTCCAGCAGATTTATTTGGTAGCACGAGCTATTGGAGTGATGACTTGATGAAGGGGCAGCACTGCAAAAGCTCATGCTACCAAATAAACCTATAAGTTCTGGAGAGTAATGAGTTAGAATATGAAATGATGAATGAGTCTTTCTAGCGACAAAGCGAGGATGCTGTAAAGAATTCCCTTTTTTTAATTAATTCATAGGGTGTGGGCGTGACTGGCTGAGGCAACATTTATTGAACATCCCTGAAGGGATTTAAGAGTCAACCACATTGCAGTGGGTTTGGAGTTACGTATAGCCCAGACTAGATAAGGACAACAGATTTCATTCGCTAATGAGCACTAGTGAACCAGTTGGGTTTTTACAACAATCAGTAGTCATTTCCCGATCATCAAGGAACAAAGAACAGTACTGCACAGAAACAGACCCTTCGGCCCTCCAAGCTTGTGACAATCATATTGTCTGGTCCAGACCAACTTATATCCCCCTATATCCCATTGATTCATGTATCTGTCCCCAGATAAGTCTTAAATGTCGCTAACATAACAGCATCAATTACCTCACTTGGCAGTGCATTCCAGGCTGTGTAAAAGATGCACATCTCCACTGAACCTTTCCCCCTTTAAGTTGAATTTGTGCCCCTTTTTAATTATTATTTCTACCCTGGGAAAAGGCTTCCACCTGCTGACCCTATCTATACCCCTCATAATTTTATAAACTCTATTAGGTAGCCCCTCAGCCTTTCCATCTTTCCAGGGAGGACAACCCAGTTTATTCAATCTCTCCTCATAGCTAATTCTCCCTCATACCAGAAAATATCCTGGTAGATGTTTTCTGTACTCCTGATCACCGGTAGCACCCAGCACTGCTGGGCCTGCACCTGGCCTGGAGCAGTAATATAGTCTTGGCGCTAGGCAAGTATCAAGGGATTTTGTCGTTGAGGTGAGGAAGGGAGGGGCCTCTAAGGGTCATAGGGTGTCTCATCAAACTCGCAGGGAGGCCATTGATTCAACCCAGGCTCATCTCTCCACCCTATTTCCGTATACTTGCACGCTTACCAAGACTAATTTGCATGGCTAATTTTACTCAATGTTCTCCCAATATAAATTGCCTCAGCTGAAATTAGTTAGAGACACAGTGGTTAACATTGTTGCCTCAAAGTGTCAGGGACTGTGGTTCGATTCTGACCTTGGATGATTTTGTGAAGTTTGCATGTTCTCCCTGTGTCTGCGTGGATTTCCTCCGATGCTCCAGTTTCCTCCAAAGATGTGCAGGTTAGGTGGATTCACCATGCTAAAAGGCCCTTAGTGTCCAAAGATGGGTAGGTTTAGTGAATTAGCAATGGTAAATGTACGGGTATGTGCAGATAGGGCAGAGGGAAGGGCCTGGATGGGATGCTCTTCCAGAAAGTTGTAATGAATTGAATGGTCTCTTTCTGCATTGTAGAGATTTTATGGTTCGCACAGAGCAAGGACCAAAAATATGCAAATATTCTTCATCTGAATGAGCTGCGGGATTTACTGGAATGAATTTGCAAGGAAATTTATGGTTTATTTTTCACTTTTGTCCTTTATCTTCAGATTGCAACTGATCGATTGGCTGACCAGATTCCCCTAATAATAGGCTATTTCATTCTGCAAGAGTTTGCCTCCAAATTACAGGTTGAGATGCTTCAGCTTCTGCAGGAGAAGGATCGCATTGACGAGTATCTCTATGAAGAGCGAAGCATTGCTGAGAAAAGGAAGAACCTCAAAAACAAACTGGCCCGACTGACGCAAGCTCAGGATCATCTGGTCAAGTTTTATTGAATGTCATCGGAAATCAAGAAGTTTTCCAAACGAAACCCAGCTCATCTTCAAAGCTTGAAGTTTACAACTTAGTTGGAAAGCTTTGCTGTGTCACCGCTTGGTATGGCTCCTGCTCTGCCCAAGACCACAAGAAACTACAAAGAGTCGAGAATGAAGCCCAGACCATCAATCAAACCAGCCTCCCGTCCATTGCCTCTTTCTACACTTCCTGCTGCCTCAGAATGGCAGCCAGTATAATCAAGGACCTCACGCCCCCAGGACATACTCACTTCCACCTTCTTTCATCCAGAAAAAGATACAAAAGCCTAAGATCACATACCAACCAACTCACAAATAGCTTCTTCCCTGCTATTATCAGGAAATGGACCTACCTCACACTAAGTTGATCTTTCTCTATGCTCTATAGCTATGATTATAACACTAGGGCATAGAGAAAGATCAACTTAATGTGAGGTAGGTCTGCACTCTCTCCTTTCCTTCTCTATCTACGGTATGCCTTGCCTATACAGCGTGAAAAAAACAATACTTTTCACTGTATCCTAGTATATGTGACAATAATAAATTAAATTATTATGAAGAGTAATCCTGCTACTCATACAAATCATAAATGGAAGCCTTCTCAGACAGGGGAGAACAAGCAAAAACTAACCTCCTTTCTCAACATGTCCCTTGTTAAATTTTTATATATTTGGAGTATAGAACTTGTGTATTGCTGAAGAAAAAGTTTTTTGACTAGCATTCACCAGGACAATTCATAACATAATAAGTGTAAATGGAACAGCAGTTTTTTCACCAACGTTCAATATATTTCCCTCTGTGCTATGAATTGCTCCTTTAACCCTTTGTCATTCGAACTGATGGTATCTTCTTATGTTACATAGTTTGCCTGACTTTCCTTCTAGCTTTGCATTCCCACCTCCTTGGTAATTGAGCTTTATTCCTTTAAGATTGTCATTGTCAATATCTTATTGTGTCCTGACAACTTTGGAGCATTGGAAATTAAAGAACCAGCTTCAAGTTTTAATATTTTTTTTGTGGTAGCTCACTTCAAAATGTATCAATTGGCAGAGACTGTTCCGCTTCATTCGCTAATACTGTGCATTAAAAGATTGAAATTTCCAACGATGCCTTGAGTCTCATTCGTAAGTGAAGGGTGAACACTTTTCACACCAAGCATCCATGCAAATCCAGGAGAAATACACAACCAACATTCTTGGGAGCCAAAATGAATAAAATATTGGCTACACAAAAAACTAGCAAAATTACCTTTGGCTCAAAAGAAAAGCAGGCATCAGCAGTAACAATCTGAAAAAGTTACTGCACACCATGTACAGTCTGCAATGGAGTTTAACATTGATGGTTATTCCAAAGTTAATGGGGGGAGAGGGGGAGCCCCAAAAACAGAAAGTGCTCACCAACACACGCTTTACAGGGATCATCATTCATACTGAACATGCATGTGCCTACACAATGATCACAAACTCTTGCTGGATATGGTCTAAAGGCAAGAGTTAGGCCATAGATCAGCTGTGATCTATCTCAAAAAACAAAGAACAAAGCAGCACGGGAAACAGGCCCTTCGACCCAACGAGCCCGCACTGCCACCCCGATGTTCCCACCTATAGAACATAGAACATTACAGCGTAGTACAGGCCCTTTGGCCCTCGATGTTGCGCCGGCCAGTGGACCCTCTAACCTAAACTATTCCAATATCATCCATATGCCTATCCACCGACCATTTGAATTTCCCCAAAGTAGGCGAGTCCACAACTGCTGCAGGCAGGGCATTCCACGCCCTCACCACCCTCTGTGTAAAGAACCTGCCTCTGACACCCATCCTATGACTACCACCTCTTAATTTAAAGTTATGTCCCCTCGTGTTGGTCATCACCATCCAAGGAAAAAGGCTCTCACTATCCACCCTATCCAGTCCCTTGATCATCTTAAAAGCCTCAATTAAGTCACCGCGTAACCTTCTTCTCTCTAATGAAAATAACCTCAGGTCCCTCAGCCGTTCCTCATAAGGCCTTCCCACCATACCAGGCAACATCCTGGTAAACCTCCTCTGCACCCTTTCCAATGCTTCCACATCTTTCTTACAATGCGGCGACCAGAACTGTACGCAATACTCCAAGTGCGGCCGCACCAGAGTTTTGTACAGTTGTAACATAACCTCACGGCTCCTAAATTCAATCCCTCTACCAATAAAAGCTAACACACCGTACGCCTTTTTAACAACTTTATCAACCTGGGTGCCAACTTTCAAAGATCTATGTACTTGTACCCCAAGATCCCTCTGCTCGACAACACTATTAAGGGTCCTTCCATTAACCCTATATTTCATATGCCTGTTATTCTTACCAAAGTGAATCACCTCACACTTATCCGTATTGAATTCCATTTGCCACCTCACGGCCCAGTTCTGCAACCTATCTATGTCCCTCTGCAAACTGTAACATCCATCCTCGCTGTCTACAACTCCCCCCACTTTGGTATCGTCAGTAAATTTACTAATCCAACCCTCTACACCCTCATCTAGGTCATTTATAAAAATGACAAACAGCAGTGGCCTAAAACAGATCCTTGAGGTACACCACTTGTAACTGCACTCCAGGTTGAATATTTCCCATCAACCACCACCCTCTGTCTTCTATCAGCTAGCCAATTCCTAATCCAAACTGCTAATCACCTTCAATCCCATGCATCTGCACTTTCTGCAGTAGCCTACCATGGGGAACCTTATCAAACGCTTTGCTAAAATCCATATACACTACATCAACTGCCTTACCCGTATCTACCTCTTTGGTCACCTCCTCAAAAAACTCAATAAGGTTTGTGAGGCACAACCTACCCTTCACAAAATCGTGCTGACTATCCCTAATCAATTTATTTCTCTCTAGATGCTTATAAATCCTATCCCTTATAATTCTTTCCAAGACTTTGCCCACAACAGAAGTCAGGCTCACCTGTCTATAATTTCCAGGATGGTCCCTACTCCCCTTTTTGAACAAAGGGACAACATTTGCCATCCTCCAGTCTTCCGGCACTATACCTGTAGCCAACGACGACATGAAGATCAAAGCCAAGGCTCTGCAATCTCCTCTCTAGCCTCCCAGAGAATCCTAGGGTAAATCCCATCTGGCCCAGGGGACTTATCAATTTTCATACCCTGAAGATTCGCTAACACCTCCTCCTTATGAACCTCAATCCTGCCCAGTCTACAACCTGGTATCGCAGTATTCTCCCCGACAACATTGTCTTTCTCCTGCATGAATACTGATGAAAAATACTCATTCAGTGTCTCTCCTATCTCCGTAGATGTCGTAGCTTCTCCGCTCCGGGGAAGTACTGGACAACTGTTCTCTGGAGCAGAGTTTTTGGAGAGTGGCTGGTGAGATTCCTGACTTGCAATTTCTGTCTTTCACTTTAGAACATAGAACATTACATAGAACATAGAACATTACAGCACAGAACAGGCCCTTCGGCCTTCGATGTTGTGCCGACCAAAATAAAAAGCAATGCTCCTCCAAACTAAACCATTCCCTTCTCTTCCATATACTTATCAACTAACCTCTTAAACGCCACCAAACTTGGAGCATCTACAACAGCTGCAGGCAGGGCATTCCACTCCCTAATCACTCTTTGAGTAAAGAACTTCCCTCTGATATCCGTCCTATAACTCATACCCCTTAATTTAAAGCTGTGTCCCCTCGTGCTAGCTTTCTCTATCCTAGGAAAAAGGCTATCACTGTCCACCCTATCTAAACCTCTAATCATCTTATATGTTTCAATAAGGTCTCCTCTTAGCCGCCTTCTTTCTAACGAAAACAACCTCAAATACCTCAGCCTCTCCTCATAAGACATGCCCTCCATACCAGGCAACATCCTGGTAAACCTCCTCTGTACCCTCTCCAATGCCTCCACATCTTTCTTATAATGTGGGGACCAGAACTGCACACAATACTCCAATGCGGCCGCACTAGAGTTTTGTACAGTTGCAACATGATGCTGCGGCTCCTAAATTCAATCCCCCTACCAATAAAAGCTAAGACTCCATATGCATTCTTAACAACTTTATCCACTTGACTGCCTACTTTCAGGGATCTATTGACACATACACCAAGATCCTTCTGTTCCTCAACACTATTAAGAGCCCTACCATTAGCCCTATACTCTACACATTTATTGTTCCTGCCAAAGTGCATTACCTCGCACTTTTCCACATTAAACTCCATTTGCCACCTCTCGGCCCAGCTCTGCAACTTGTCCAAGTCACTCTGTAAACTAAAACACCCCTCTTCACTATCTCCACTCCACCAACTTTAGTATCATCTGCAAATTTACTGATCCATCCCTCAATACCCTCATCCAGATCATTTATAAAAATTACAAACAGCAGGGGCCCCAAAACAGACCCCTGAGGCACATCACTTGTCACCGAACTCCACGATGAATATCTCCCATCAACCACCACCCTCTGTCTTTCTATCTGCCAGCCAATTCCTAATCCAATTAGCTAAATCACCCTCTATTCCACACATCTGCATTTTCTGTAGAAGTCTTCCATGGGCTGCATTTTCTGTAGAAGTCTTCCATGGGCATTAGTTGTTAGAGTGTTAACAACATTAGTTGTTAGAGTGTTTATTTCGGCGCTCCGTAGCGGGAGATAGGCGCGGGGGGCTGCAGGGAAGGAAGCGTGGGAGTATAAAAGGAAGGCCAAGGTAGACAGCGGGCAGCGTCAGGAGTGGGCAGTGGAGTGAGACGGGAATTAGAGTGAGAGCAATAAGGGCTTAAGCTCACTGGGCTTGGGCGAGCGCAGGCTTGGACGTGGCGAGTACCTTGATTCCTATCTGATCAACACTCCTTTCCCAACACCTTTAAAGGGGGTATACAAAATGCCACGATACTTGGCCAAACGCGTCCACTGCGTACGCTGCCATATGTGGACCTTCTTGGAGGCATCACGTCTCCCAAAGGCCCACATATGCGCAAAATGTTTAGAACTGCAACGTTTAAGAGCAAAGTTGAGACAGCTGGAGCTGCGCTTGGAGGACATGTGTCTAGTGAGGGAAAATGAGGTTATAAAGAATGGGGAAGGTAGTCCTGCGGGGACCCCAGGATCTAGTAGTAGGGACGAGCTGGTTACAGTTATGAGGAACAAGAATAAAAATCAAGGCACAAAGGCCATCTCAAAGGAGGATTCCAAGAAAACCAAGGGAGGGGTAAAAGCTGTGATGGAGAGGGCAAGTGAGGGGGAACAGAATGCCACAGAGACCAGCAGGAAAGCAGAAAGTGAGATATTGGTGGGGGATGGGTGGTTAAAGGGATCGATAGGCGATTCTGTGGGCAAAAGAGAGACTCCAGGATGGTAGTCTGCCTCCCTGGAGCAGGGGTCCAGGATGTTTCAGAGAGCGTAGAGGGAATTTTGAAGGGAGAAGGGTCTAAGGCAAATGTAATAGTTCACGTAGGACAGAAAGATGTAGGAACAAAGCACAGGGGGGACTTACGTAGACAGTTTAGGGAGTTGGGGGCTCAACTGAAAGGTAGGGTCTCCAGGGTGGCGTTCTCTGGCCTGCTGCCTGTGCCCGGGACCGATTGGGTAAAAACAAATGAGAACTCCAACTAAATGCATGGATGAGGGATTGGTGTAGGGCAGAAGGCTTCATATTCATTGATCATTGGGAGGTCTTCAGGAGGGAGAGTCACCTATTCAAGAGGGATAGGGAGCAGTTGACTGGGAGGGGAACACATATTTTAGCTGGGAGGTTAGCTGGAGTGTTTCAGAAGTGTTTAAACTAATAGGGAGGGAGGGTGGGGAGACAGCGGGAACTGGGAGTGGGATAGAGAGGGATGATAGGGTAACACCAGTAAGTAGAAAGGAATATCCGAGAGCTGAGGGTCTTCAGTGCATGTGTTTTAATGCGAGGAGTGTGACTGGCAAAACAGATGAACTGAAGGCAATAATGTTCACGAGGAGTTTAGATGTGGTGGCGGTGACCGAGACGTGGTTGAAGGAGGGGCAAGACTGGCATTTGAATATTCCAGGATATAAGTGTTTTAGGCATGACAGAGTTGGTGTGAGGAGAGGCGGGGGAATGGCTTTATTAGTTAAGGACAACATCATAGCAGTGCAGAGGGAGGGAGGTATGGATGATTTAGGAATTGAGTCTCTATGGGTGGAGTTGAGGGATAGGAAGGGAGTGGTTACTCTGTTGGGTGTTTACTACATACCGCCCAACAGCCCACGGGCCGTGGAAGAAGGGATATGCAGGGACATTTTAGATAAGTGTAGGAAAAATAGGGTAGTAGTAGTGGGAGATTTCAATTTTCCTGGAGTAGATTGGAGAGGGCCCAGAGCTGTAGGAGTGGATGGGGAGGAATTTGTACAGTGTGTTTTGGAAGGTTCCTTGGAGCAGTATGTGGATGGCCCGACTAGAGAGGGGGCTATACTGGATTTGGTTCTGGGGAATGAGCCAGGGCAGGTGGTTGACATCGAGGTAGGAGAGCAGGTGTCAAATAGTGATCACAACTCTGTCTGCTTTAGGATATTAATGGAAAAGGACGAGACCTGCCCAAAAGGGAAGGTATTTAACTGGGGAGGGCTAGATACAGCCAGATTAGGCAAGATCTTAAAGATACCGACTGGGATAAGCTTTTCGAGGGCAGGTCAACGAGGTACATGTGGGAGTCTTTCAAGGGAAAACTAAACTCTCTGCAGGAAAGATATGTGCCGGCAAGGAGGAAGGATGGGAAAGGTAGGATTAGAGAACCGTGGCTTACCAGGGAGATTGAGGACTTGATCAAGAAGAAGCGAGAGGCTTACATTAGATCTAGGCAACTGGGGACTGAGACAGCGCTGGAAGCTTATAGAGAGTGTAGATGGGATCTTAAAAGGGGTATTAGGAAGGCAAAAAAGGGCCACGAGGTGGCTCTGGCAGGTAGGATTAAGGAAAATCCAAAGGCATTTTACACCTATGTAAGGAGCAAAAGGATGGTTAGAGACAAGATTGGACCTCTTAGGGACAGAGGAGGGGATCTATGCTTAGAGCCTGAGGGAATGGGGGAGTTCCTGAATGAATACTTTGCGTCGGTATTCACGCAGGAGACTGGACAGATGTCTGTGCCTGATGTTGACAAAGTTGAGGATCGGTTGAGGGAAATAAGGATTACGAGGAAAGAGGTGTTGGGGCTGTTAGGGAGCTTA
This sequence comes from Sphyrna mokarran, assembly GCA_024679065.1. Lineage (NCBI taxonomy): Eukaryota > Metazoa > Chordata > Chondrichthyes > Carcharhiniformes > Carcharhinidae > Sphyrna > Sphyrna mokarran. Next base: position 14,207,246 of record JAGIQG010000013.1, on the reverse strand, counting down.
AAGACATATAAAGCTCCGGGGCCTGATGGCATTTACCCCAGGCTGCTAAGGGAGTTGAGGGAAGACCTAGCTGGGCCTCTGACACAAATCTTTGTCTCTTCCTTGGACACAGGTGAGGTCCCAGAGGACTGGAGGATAGCAAATGTAGTACTGTTGTTTAAAAAGGGTCAGAGGGATAACCCAGGGAACTATAGGCCGGTGAGCTTGACTTCAGTTATAGGTAAGCTAATGGAGAGGATCCTCAGGGACAGGATGTATGAGCATCTGGAGCGCTGTGATCTGATCAGGGATACATAGCATAGCTTCGTTAAGGGGAGGTCGTGCCTTACGAATCTAGTGGAATTTTTTTGAAGAAGTGACAAAAACAGTTGATGAAGGACAAGCTGTTGATGTCGTCTACATGGATTTCAGTAAGGCGTTTGACAAGGTTCCTCATGGTAGACTGATAGAGAAGGTGAAGGCGCATGGGATACAGGGTCAGGTATGTAGATGGGTCGAGAACTGGCTCGGGAGGAGGAGACAGAGGGTAGTAGTGGAAGGCTCTTTTTCCGGCTGGAAGCCTGTCACTAGTGGAGTGCCACAAGGCTCAGTACCAGGTCCTCTTCTATTTGTGGTCTACATAAACGACTTGAAGTAGGGGTAGGTGGTGAGATCAGCAAATTTGCTGATGACACCAAGATGCTTGGATTGGCGGGTACAGAGGAGCAGTTTCAGGCAATACAACAGGACATAGATAGGTTGGTAGACTGGGCAGATAGATGGCAAATGGAATTTAATCCGGATAAATGCGAGGTGATGCATTTTGGCCGGAAAAATGTAGAAGAGAGTTATAGGATAAAAGGTAAAACTATACGGAGCATAGAGACGCAGAGAGACTTGGGGGTGCAGGTTCACAAGTCTCTGAAGGTGTCCTCACAGGTGGAGAAGGTGATAAAGAAGGCGTATAGTATGTTAGCTTTCATAGAAAAGGGTATAGAATACAAGAGTAGGAGTTTGATGTTGCAGTTGTATAGAACTTTGGTTAGGCCTCACTTGGAATACTGCGTCCAGTTCTGGTCGCCGTACTATCGGAAGGATGTGGAGTCCTTGGAGAGAGTGCAGAGGAGGTTTACCAGGATGCTGCCTGGTATGGAAGGACTGTCTTATGAGGAACGATTAAATAGACTGGGGTTGTTTTCCCTTGAAAGACGTCGGCTTAGAGGGGATCTCATAGAGGTGTATAAGATTATAAGTGGTATAGATAGAGTAAATGGAGGTAAACTTTTTCCACCTTCAGAAATGGATAGGACGAGGGGTCATGGCCATGGGGTGAGGGGGGCTATGTATAAGACGAATATTAGAGGGCAGTTTTTCACACAAAGGGTAGTGGGGGTGTGGAATGCACTGCCGAGTAAGGTGGTGGGAGCAGGCACGCTGGGGCTGTTTAAGGGTCTCTTGGACAGCCACATGAGCGGTATGCAGATAGAGGGATATATTAGGACTGTTTAACTACGGCTTTTTTTCCACAGGTAATTCGGTCCATACTTGACCAACATTGAGCATGCATTCGGCAGGTGGTGCGAGTACAGCTCTTGGATGTTGATTCATGGATTGCCTGGTACCTCATGTCGTAAATGAGTGCTTTATGTGGACCATCTGAAGGGCACCATGACAGCTCAGAGACTATCGATGTGGCTGTGCAGACACTTGGAATTGGGCCGGTGTCTGCGGGAGTTTGCGCGTTCTCCCCGTGGTTGCGTGGGTTTTCTCCGGGCACTCCGGTTTCCTCCCACAACCCAAAAATTCGCTCTTAGGCTGATTGGGAAACAAATTGTCCCTATGGTGAGAATTTTCCATATTAGGAATAACCTAAATCTATAATAGGATAATGGATTTGCTACTATATAGTTATGACGGCGGCGTGGGCTCGTTGGGCTGAAGGGCCTGTTTCCCATGCTGTGTTGCTCTAAAAAAAAAAATGGATATAGCCCAATCCATCACACAAACCAGCCTTCCATCCATTGACTCTGTTTACACTTCCCACTGTCCCAGCAAAGCAGTCAGCGTAATCAAGGACCGCACGCACCCCGGACATTCTCTGTTCCACCTTCTTCCTTTGGGAAAAAGGTACAAAGTCTGAGGTTATGTACCAAACCACTCAAGAACAGCTTTTTCTCTGCTATTATCAGACTTTTGAATGAACCTACATCACATTAAGTTGAACTTTTTCTACATCCTAGCTCTGATTGTAACACTACATTCTGCACTCTCTCCTTTCCTTTTCTATGAATGATTTACAATATCATAGAATCATAGAACCCTACAATGCAGAAAGAGGCCTTTGGCCCATCGAGTATGCACCGAACACAGTCCCACCCAGGGCCTACATATTATACCCACTAATCCTTCTAACCTATGCATCCCTGGATACCGAGGGGCAATTTCTTAGCATGGCCAATCAACCTAACCCACACATCTTTGGACTGTGGGAGGGAACTACAGTACCCGGAGGAAACCCACACAGACATGAGGGGAATGTGCAAACTCCACACAGATAGTGACCCGAGCTGGGAATCGAACCCAGGATCCTGGAGCTATGAACAGCAGTGCTAACCGCTGTGCTACTGTATAGCGCACGAGAAACAATATTTTTCACTGTATATTGATACACATGATAATAATAATAAATCAGATCAAATCAATATTTCAATCATGTCAGCTTTAAGAAAGGAAACTGAGGTTTAAACTTGACATGAGAAAGTATAAGAACGTTACGTCATCAAAACAGCATGTTGGTCACAGTGAAAGTAGACTTATTAAAAAATGTAGATCCGTTATTATAATTATAGTTCGGTTCTGCTGCTGCAAGCGCAAAATTTTCACAATTCTGCCACAATTTATTGTCTCAATTACATCAGGACTTCCCTGCATAATCTCTGTAAATTGGGATTCGGACTTGAAGCTACGGAGCCCAGACTGTCTAGCTGAAAGCCACAGGCATTGTCTGGTATTTTCATAGTAACTTCATTGCAATGTTCATGTAAGCCTACTCGAGACAGTAATAAGTAAACTTAAACTTTTCTCTTGTACACAATAAAGAGTGTTTAGTGATGGGAAACTGGCATTTGGCAGTCACCATTACTGAGACACAAGTACACAGCTGGAGGGGTTCCAGACACTTCATTCTGATGGCTAACAGCTGAAAAAGAGCTTCTCCTGGGGCAGACAGCTGTAGCTGCAGCTGATTAACTTTCAGTTTCCATTCACCAGAAACTAAATTGAAACAGTAAACGGGCCAATTACCAGAGAAATCACTCAGATTGCTTCATTCCAGCCAGCCCCTGTATTAAAAGTGTCAGAGTGACCGACAGAGGCTGGCTGCTTTATCTTTCAGGTTGGGAACCTCAGTTTTCAATTGCTCTTTGGTAATTCTAAGTTTGGAGTTTGAAGTCATTGTAGCTTATTTCACTTGCAAATGAATTATTTGGACGTTCTGCACCTCTGAGTGACATTATCCATTCACTGGGTGAGATTGAAACATCTAATTTCTGTCTCCCAGCCTAATACAGGTAAATGTTTCTTAAACTTTACTGAACTGGTTCAGTTTAATGTCATTTATAGTGCAAAGGATTTGCAATAATTTCGGTAATTTCTTTCCCAGATCTGTGAGTCCTGCTTTCTGTTTATTTTTTCATGTTATTTAATTTCCTTTTTCCTTTGTATCAGTTGCAAATAATATAATATTTGTCGCATAACAGGTCTTGTCAGATCCTGCAGTTCCTGTAGGTCAGTGCCTTTAGTTAAGGTTAACTGTGCACCCCACCTTCCTCACCCCAATTACTGCCCCCCCCCCCCCCCCCACTCTACCCCTTCCACCCCACTCTGGCTAATCCCTGATGCAGAGTACCTCCACGACAGACATCCCCCCTCCTCTGTCTCCCTGTCATGGCCTCACCCACATTTTCCTTTCAGACTCTGCTCCCTCATGTTTCTCCCTTCCCCTTCCCCCCCCCCCCACACACCACCACCTTGGCCCTGCCTGGTTCCTGGTGGGCACTGGCAGGGTGCCAGACTGGCATTGCCCAAGAGACATAGCCCAGCCCTGCTCCCAGCCACCCAGGGGTCTTTAATGCCAGCCAGGCCATCACATCAGGCCCGCATTGTTAGGGAAGACAAGTGATCCTCGATGGTGAGGATCTCCACTGGCGAGAAGATAAGGATAAGTGAGCCCAGATGATTGTGTCCGGGACTCAGTAAATATGCCTGATTTGATCTAAACTTTCAAGTTAAGGCAAGCAGAGAAAGAGTTGATAACCAAAGGTATGAATAGATAGGGAGCAAGGAGTTGAGGAGTGGGATGTCTCTTTTTAACTAAGAAGCTCCCAGTTCAACTCCCACTCCTAGCCCTGATGGGCATGGAAGATGGGTTCGTAATGTGAACAAAGAGATTGAATGTCAATTATTAAATATCTCCCATGAGTGCCAATGGCAGACAGCAAGATCAGCCATGCAATGGAAAGAAATTGGAGCCTCCACCAGCACGACCCATAGCTCTGCAACATACATTTGAAAATATGTTGCAGTAACAACTCAGACCTCTTGTGGGAAGGGGAGCCAGTTGTCTGGTCTGCTGGTGCAGCACAGGGTTACATCCTTGTTCCAGCATGGATGGATTCAGGAGCTATGTCCTTGCCACACAGTGGTGGAAGTTGTGTGGATTGGACCTGCCCTTGGGAAGGGAACCCTGAGGAATTAGGCAATGAATTGACAGGTTGGGATTTAATTGAATGACAGAACAGGTTTGCAAAGCTGTAAGGGGCAGATCTTGTTTCCAATCTTGTTCCTGCAAAATATTGAAAGTTAGGAAAATCTCCAGATGTACTGGTCACAATTTTATATAAAACTACGTGGATTGCTTTACAAGAAACCAGCGTGGATTTGAGCGGCTGAATAACTTTCCCTCTGTGCCAAATGGCTCCATGAGCTACATTTTCCAGAGTGGCAGAGACCCCACATTTCCGGCTAAAAGGTTGGGAGGGAGCTTGGAAAGGCTGCCTTGTACCAATGAAATGGCCTGTGAATTGAGGCTGGACTTCCATTCATTAGGACAGGTAGCCCCACCCCTGAGAGTTGCTGACTAATCTGCACGCTCTCCAGTACCAACAGCGCCACAATGAGCACTGGCAAATCCTAGTGCTGCACTGGGAGCTTGATAAGGTATTCAATGCTAGAAAAGTCAGCTTACATTAACATTGCAATGAAGTTGCTGTGAAAATTCCCTAGTCACCCCACTCCGGTGCCTGTTCAGGTACACTGAGGGAGAATTTAGCATGGCCAACGCACCAAACCAGCAAATCTTTTGGACTGTGGGAGGGAGCCGGAGCACCCAGAGGAAACCCACGCAGACTTCACAAGGACAGTGACCTGAGCTGGGAATCGAACCCATACCCTTGGCACTGTGAGGCAGCAATGCTAACCACTGTGCCACCATGCCGCCCTAATGGGGACTTGGTAAGTAATTGGGATGTTATAGTGAGGCTAATGGTTTAGGGAATGAGTGTGGTGGGAGAGTGCGAGGGTTTGGTACAGGGAGCGGATTCTCCAAGCCTGCTAGCCCCAGTCCCAAATCACGATTGCCCGGAGAATTGAGAGTGAACGGTTTGGTGCCATTCACCAAAACTGCCGCAATCCCCACAGGACCTGCTGCCAGCCCCAGTTGTTTTCCTTGCCAGGAACCCGGTGCATATTAAACACACAAACATTTAAATATAATTAGTGGACTTAGAGCCTGAGTCAAACAGCTCTCCCTATCCACCCCTTCCCCAGCAGGATCTACAATGAGCGGGGTTTTGTACTGGTGTATTGGATCCCAAGGGTCGAGGAAGCATCACCCACCCCTCAGCAAATGAGGGGCATCATTCCACCCCTGCCCCACCACACCCCACCCATCATGCAGTCATAAGGTTTATCTGACCCAACTCTCCACTCAAGCCTCCCCCCCTTCAGATTTCCCCCCCCATTTCAGATCCAGCACCTTGGCAGTGCCAATAGTGCTCTGCCTCAGGCACCCTGGCCTTGAAGGGTCTTAAGGGGGTAGGTACAGTGGTCATTTGCCCCTCTGCTGGTGCCAGGCTGCAGAAGGAGGGTGCCTCTAGAGGTTGGGTGGTCCTGGGCTGGGTGCAAGAGGTTGACCTCTTCATGTTCTTTTGGGATGAAGGTGTCATGGCTAGACTGCCCTTTTAGCCCTGGCAAACCTGACCCCTGGCATGGTGATTTCAGGCAGCCTGTATTCAACATCTGCATTGCTGCAGGTCAACAGTGCAAATTCTGTTGGGAGCAGAGGCTGGTCACCCTCAATCCTACATGGTTTGGATGGGGAGAGGTGTCACCCATTATTTGTGGATCAGGGTAACGCTTTCACTGCATATCTTGACTTTCCACTGATGCCCCCCTCCCTCTTCCCCACTCACTGTGCCACCTACCACACTGCCACACTACTGAGATGGCACCTTACCACCTGATGGCACCTTACCGTCTCAGGTGAGGGGTTGGTGGTGCTCCCCTAGTCAGTATATGGGGTGGGCAACATTCCAATATTGGGGAGGGGGGGCCTGATAAACAAGTACGAAGATCTGTTCACCTTTTAAAAATGGCAGCACTGTCTCAGAACAGCGGGACTGGCTGCTGGGTTACCTAATATGAATAAATCTCAAGTGGAAGAATCCCCCAGATCGATACTGCTAACACCAGCAGAAAACTCTTCAGGTTTCTCACTAGCATGGGAACTTAGTCCCAATTGGGGAGAATCGCAGCTGGACTGTGGGGGAGAGGAGGAGGGATGGGGAAGCTGTGGGGATGACACTTTTGGGTGATCCCTTCAGTGGGCAGGAGGGAACTTGACAGGCCGGACACTAACGTCAGCCTCGCACCACTGGTTAAATGCCAGCGGTGAAGGGTTGAAGCCCTTAAGTAAGCAGTCATTATCTGCTTAAGAGTCTCAGTTTGGCTGACTGATGGCCAGACTCCCTCCCCACCCACCTCAGATAAAGTTGGGATAGGCCACTGCTGGATTTTACCTATTGCCCCGCCTTCAAACCCAGAAGCGAAGGAGCACAATACCAAGCCCTATAACTCTATAAACAGAACTGTCAACATCGCATTTGTTGTTCTGTGGAATCGTGCCCTGAATAAATTTTCCTGCAAAACAACAGTTTCAAAAAAATAATTATTTGGGTGTGAACCCCCCTGGGAAAGCCACATTTTGTCAAAAATATAAAATGCAAGTCCATTCTCTTGTTGCTGCTGCTGCATTGTGCTAATTGTGTAGTGTCGCAACCACATGTAGCATGACTTTCTCTTCATGCTACATTTCATGCAGCGAAAGTTTCATTGAAGGGGGAAGAAAAGAAAGCCCTTGGGTTTACAGTCATATAGTCAAACTATGTAACCCCTACATCTATCAAGTACAGACCCAATGTTTGATTCCCAGATTTTCTTCAGACATTCGTGGGACATGGGTGTTGCTGGCTGGCCAGCATTTATTGTCCATCTATAGTTGCCCAAGGGCAGTTGAGAGTCAACCATATTGCTGTGGCTCTGGAGTCACATGTCAGCCAAACCAGGTAAGAACGACAGATTTCCTTCCCTAAAGGATATTAATGAACCAGATGGGTTTTTATTGATGATCAACAATGGTTTATTAGTCATCAGTAGATTCCAGATCTTTTATTGAATTTGAACCCGGGTCCAATGAAGATTGGCTGAGTTTCTGGATTAATAGCATAGTGATAATACCACTAGGCCGTCACCTCCCCTCTCTCGATTGGTGCCAGTGCTAGCACAATGTCCCAAGTTTTAGTCATAGAGTTTTACAACACAGAAAGAGGCTCTTCAGCTCATCGTGTCTGTGCTGGCCAATGCTGGAGACAGGGAAGAATGATCAGTCTGAACTTTATCCCCTTGCTATAATTCATGAAATCCCCAACCCATCCGTAGGAGCCATAAGGTGGCGCAGTTGGGCTTTAATTTGGTGCTGTTTAAATTTTAGTGGTATAGGTGCAAAGATGAATGCGTAGAGCCTCGATGTCAGCTGTAGGTCAGTTCCTAGCACTGAGTCTAAAGGTTTCAGTCTCAGGTTTCACCCCTGAGATTTATGTCAAGAAATCTAAGGTGATGTTTGTGTGGTGAGTAATCAGTCAGCAATTGTCAGAGTTACTGGATTTCAGACAAGGGTTAAATCAAGACCCTGACTGCTGTCTGGATGTAGAAGATGGATCTTCTGTGGAGTGACAGATCTGTCAACTTTGATTTCTTCTATTCACATTCACAATGACAAAGTGCTGGACTTCTGGCCTAGACCTCGGAGTCAGGCCCCAGGCCTCTACAGAAATACGGAGCCTTCCTGATAGCAGAGCCCTTTCTCGTAGCGCAGGACTGACAGCCCCTTTTCACAGCACTTGGCATCATATTTTGACAATTCTTCATTTACTAACGGACTGAAAAGCCTCATCAGAAAGAGTGGCAAATCTGGAGAGAATCGGGAAACGCGAGTCTCTGGAGAGGTGGCGTTCTGCAATATCTCCCACTCCTTCCTAGTGATGTCACAACATTCAAGCCCACAGTGGAATTCTATTTAAATATATTTTAATCTAATTAACTGACCCCCTCCCCGCCCCCCCTCACCATATTTCCCCCTCTCCTTTGCATTTTCATACTTTGCCAATGTGATGTCATGTTGCCGTGGGTTACAATGAGATCTTCCCCAGATGTGAGCCTGTCATGGGGAAGTCCACCGAGGTGTAAAGTTGAACGTAGTTCTAGCACGATTCGGACATAAGCCAAAGTGGCAGTGCCAATGTGTGCCAGGCGGCAGCCCCTAGGGGGAGTCTCGTGATGAGTAAGGGGGATATGTGTGTGTAATGGTGGGGGGTGGAAAAGGGGTGTTGGGTGTGGAGAGATATGGCAGTGATGTCTGTTGTTGTGGTTGGGTGGAGAGTGGGGTAGGGGGAGGAGAGAGGGTGATGCCAGTGTTGAACACAGGAGTTAGGGATGTTGGGGTGCGGTGGGGGGGGAGTTGCGATTCTGGTCTTGGTAACGGGGCAGGGACAATGCCAGTATTAAAAGGAGCAGCAGGTGGCAGGAGGGTGGTGCATGGGACGGGAAGGTGTGTTGAGGGGATGCTGCCATTGATCAGAGGGATTAGATTGTTGGAGGCCCTGAGACCTCTGTGTGAGGGACGGGGGAGATTATTTCTTAGTTTGTTCAGGACATCTTTCTCAGTGCAACTGGCTTTACCAGTGTGTTTAGCCCTCACCTCTCAAAATGATGGTGTGGAACATGCCTCCAGCTTTCCATTGACAAAATGCCGTAGGAAGTGGAGAGGGAACCGCGTGTTTCTCTGGAGAAAATCAGCTGGTTTTCAGTCGAACCCTGACAGTGAGGTAAGAGGGTAGGTAGTCTGGTGGTAAAGTGCCATCTGGGTGGTGTGGCAGTATGGTAGGTGGCAGTATGGTAGGTGACACATTGAGTGGGGAAGGGGGAGAGGGATATCGGTGGAAAGTCGAGGGATGCAGTTATAGGATTGTTCAGGAATTTGACTTGGTTTTAATCTGCCCCTGATTTTCCAGGGTAACTATTTGTATAAAGTGCTTGGAAAAGTCTGAAGTCTCCAACGCTAACTCGGAGCTGGGGGCTTCCTCAGAGGGTTCCTGGCACGTGGGAATTACCCATGGGAAGTTCAAGCGGTTGGCAGCATTTCCATCGTGCTGGGAGCTCTGAGGAAATTTGACACGTACCTTTCGGTGATTTGGAGAGTAGATACGCTAGACCATGGTGTTATGAAGAAATGATGTGGAGGTGTCGGTGTTGGACTGGGGTAAGCACAGTAAGAAGTCTCACAACACCAGTTAAAGTCCAACAGGTTTATTTGGTAGCAAAAACCACTGGCTTTCAGAGCACTTGCTGTCCCTTCATCAGGTGTTGTGAGACTTCTTCCTGTGTTATGAAGAAAAACAGCAGCTGTTTTCCTGATTCCCTGGTCAAAGTCTATCCATGATGTAGAGATGCCAGCATTGGACTGAAATGAGCGCAGTAAGAAATCTCACAATACCAGGTTAAAGTCCAACACGTTTATTTGGCAGCACTAGCATTCAGTCTCAAGCGCCTTCACCAGGTGAGTGCGAGGGTTGAACACAGAAGCGAGGGTGATGCTGATCTTGATCCTGGGGGAGAGACAACGTCAGCATTAAAAGGGGCAGCTGGAGGTGGGGAGATGGGGTGGACGGTGGGTGTTGAGGAGACGCTGCCAGTGATCAGAGGGAGTTGGATTGGAGCACCCTGAGATCTCTTAGTTGATCAGGCACCCTTCTCAGTGCAACCGGCTTTACCGAAGTGTTTAGCCCTCACCCCTCAAAATGATAGTGTGGAAATCATCTCCCAGCTTTCCATTGACAAAGTGCCATAAGGTGTGGAGAGGAAACTGCATGTTTCTCTGGAGAAAACTACCTGGTTTTCAGTCAGTGTTTATCCACCAGTCAAAATCAGTAAAACAGATTATCTGACCATTATCCTATTGCTGTCCGTGAATGCTTGTGTATATATTAGCTCAGGTTACCCTAGTGATTATACTTCTAAAGCACTAATTGGGTGTAAAGGGCTTTGTGATATCCTGAAGTTGTGAAAGACTCCAGATAAAGATACGTTTATCTTTCTTTTATAAGGCAGCATTGAATGTAATGTCCAAAGCAATTTCAATTAAGCGACTGTATTCAAGAGAAGGAACTTCACTCCATTTGCCCACCAGCTGAGGCTAGTTTATGGTCAGTGTCGCTATCTCCGCTTTACCTGAGATCAGCTAGTTTAGCACAAGATTAGTTGCTACCATCCCAACCACCTACAACAGGTACTTTAGTGTAAACATGATTTGCCTTCTGTGTACATAGTAACCTGTATAAGGACATTTCACAAATGTTTCCTGGAACAGTGACATGCTTGAATGATGCAGCAATATAATTACCCCCTAATCTCAAAGACATTCGGTGGAATTTACTTGTCCTGCCTGCCACAGAAATCAGGACACGGACCATGCAACATTGTTCAAGGTGCAAGGACAATTGTTTACTGGAACGCAGCAACATAAGCCCTTCACTCCTATTCTCCTAATCATCCGTGGCTGAGCTGTATCTTATGTCCATCTAGGCTCATTTAATGCCTGTTAGATGGTTTTCTTGTTGTATTTAAAACTATTGTTCCCCTCAAGTGTGCGGACAAAGGAACAGAGTGATTCAAGTTGAATTATACTAAAGCTGTAGGACTCTGAATGAACCCATTCAGAGTGAAAAATTCTGAAGTACAAAGACAATTGAAGTCTCAGCCTCGGTTGCAAGGTGCTTCCTGGGAGGCTGGTGGAGGCGAGTTGCCTCATGTGCTTTAAAAAATACTTGGATGAGTGCTTGGCAATCTATAACATTCAAGGCTATGGACCAGGTGCTGGGGTTAGGTGGGCAGGTCAGGGCCTCTCATATGTCAGTGCTGACTGCACTTGAGGTGTTCTGTGATAAAAATAATTAGCATATCACCAATAGACAAATAGGAGTTATCTCTATCCATTCATAGTTGAGGTTACATCATGCATACATAGGGTCAGTTAAGACTTGTGCATGTTATATCATGAAGAAGTGGTGTCTTTGATCAATGGTATAGCAATTATTATCCATTATTCCTTGTTTTTATGGGCAAACATAAACTGTAGCTGCACATCATTTGATTAGATGGTCCTTGCCTTTTATCTGGGCTTACTCTCCCTCTGTGACTGAAGTTCAGCTTGCAGCTTCTGTGAATTTTAAGTCTGTGTAATTATTAACCCTTTTATGATGTATGGGCTCCATATCATTGTACATCCTCCTGTGGCAAAAATCTATCAATCTCAGATTGAAAAGTGATTGATTAGGTTGGCACCTAATGCTTTTCTGGCGAGAGTATTCTGTATTTCTGCCATCTTCTGCATGAAGAAATGTTTCCTAACTTCTCTTTTGAATGGCCTGTCCCCTTGTCAGAGACTATCCCATCAGTGGGAAAAGTTTCTCACTCTAGAGGATTTTACCGGCACATCCACCCTGATTTCGGGGGGCGATGAGACTTGGAGAACGGCATTCTTCGTTGACCTCAGGCAGGAACCTCAGATAGACGTGCTGGTAAAATTCCACCCAAACAGTCATATAGTGCAGAAAAGGCCCTTCAGCCCATTGAATCTACACTGACATTATCTACCATTAAAGAGGTGCTAATCCCATTTTCCTGTACTTATCCTATATCCTTGAATGTTATGATATTTCAAGTGAACATTCCAATATTTTTTTGAGGTTTCTAGACTCCACTACCTTCCCAGGCAGTACATTCCAGATTCGCTACTCTAATCCAGCAATTCCTTCCAGAGTCCTAAAACCTTCAATCAAATCACTGCTTACCCTCCAATATCCATGCAGGATTCTTCATCTACCCTTTAACCTCTATTCTCTGTATAAAATGATAACTGTTCTCCATTTACTGGCCTTGCTGTATTTTTGTTAATCAATTGATTCAGTTTGACTAATTAACCAAGTAAATGTCTTGTCACCATCTTAGCCACAACTAACAGTGGAACAAAAATCTACTTTTATAATCTCTACAGACTAACTGCAAGACTTCCAAAGACGCTGGAATATGTTGGCAAGCATGAAACAGAATAAGAAATCACTCCCCCAGGTACTGCGTCCCCCAGGTACTGCGTCCCCCAGGTACTGCGTCCCCCAGGTACTGCGTCCCCCAGGTACTGCGTCCCCCAGGTACTGCGTCCCCCAGGTACTGCGTCCCCCGAGTGTAAAAGGAAAATACGTATTGAATAATAATACTAAAAGCACAGTATCGCGCTGGTTGCCTTTACATTCCACCATTACATTCTCCACTTTTTACTGTGTCCACCCCATCCAACGCTGGCATCTCTGCATCATGCCTCTCCATCTGTTACACTCCCAGCTATAAGCAATCTATCCATTACACTGTCTGTTACACCCCACTTCCACAGAAAAGTATCAGCTGTGAGGAGAGACAGGATAGGCTGGGTTTGTTTTCCCCGAGACCAAGGGATTTGATAGAGTTGTACAAAATTGAGATGCATAGATAGATAAGGGAAATTGTAAAGAATATTTTCTCCATGACAGAGATTTTCGGCCAGAGGGTGTAGGTTTAAGTTGAGGAGCAAGTGGTTTAGAGGGGATCCATAGAAAGATTTTTTTTTTTTCTCCCAGAGGATGGTGGAAATATGGAAAGTGCGATGTGTGTGATGGAGGCAGCTACTCATTGAAGAAGCATTTGTTCAAGCACTTGAATCACCAAGGCATAGTAAGCTACAGTCCAAATGCTGATAAATGAGATTAGTATAGATTGATTTTGATGGTTGACATAGACATGGTGGGCCGAAGGGCCTGTTTCTGTGCTATATGATTCTTTGATTACAGTCCCTACCCATTACACTCCCTGCATGTTATACAATATGTTCTTTACATGTAACGAGTAGGAAATGCAGTAGGCAAGGAGTGTAACAGTGCGAAGAAACAACACTGTCCATTTTCAAAGGTACAAGTTTAATTTCTCTTCCTGCAATTTTTGGAATCACAGTGGTTAGCATTATTGCCTCACAGCGCCAGGACTCAGGTTCGATTCCCGGCTTGGGTCATTGTCTGTGTGGAGTTTGTGCGTTCTCTCCGTGTCTGCGTGAGTTTGCTCCGGTTCTGTCTCTCAATCTGAAAGATGTGCTGGTTAGGTGCATTGACAATGCTAAATTCTCTCTCAGTACACCCAAACAGACAATTTTCACACTAACTTCATGGCAGTGTTAATGTAAGCCGACTTGTGTGAATAATGAATAAATTTTAGCTCTTCAAACTTTCTTGATGACCTTTGGAGATCAGAATAGAGTTTTCCATGATTTTTTTTCAGATTTTTAAAATCTATGTATTACATTGATCTCTTCTTCCCTGAATGATCGCTGGAATCTTCTGGAAGCCAGGTCCGGAGGAGAAATTTGACGTGAATAAATCTGGGTGACTGAGCACATGCAGCCTTCCTCTTTCCAGCCCGTTAATTGAGCATCAGTGAGAAGGTTAGAAAATTTGTGCTGGGGCAAGAAGGAAGATACCCAAGGGAAAAGAGAATTAGAGATGACAGATTTAGAATTACGAGAAACCTCTCGTAATCCTTAACGATACAGTATGTTTTTCACTCCATAGAACAGTGAATAATATACTACAGCCTTTGAGCTAAAGACTCAATATTAGCAATGTTACTCAACGTAATCCAAAGATGTGCAGGATAGGTTGATTGGCCATGATAAATTGACCCCTAGTATCAGAGGGATCAGCAGGGTAAATATGAGGCCTTACGGGAATAGGGCCTGAGTAGGATTGTGGTCAGTGTAGATTTGATGGGCCGAATGGCCTCCTTCTGTAGGGATTCTATGATTGTTATGCAGTTGATTCCTAAAAACAAACCCCTTTAAATCTGCCTAAGGAGACAATTGCTACACTTATAAGGCTAAAGCAATTAGTGGTGTGGTGTGAATTTGGATCATCATTGAGTGATATGCTACAAGACAGATTAGTCAATAATTTAAATATTCAAATAAATATCTGATTAGGATTGAATCTGATTGGATAAGGAAAAAGCTCATTAGGTACCCAATGGGATTTTCAGTGTTCCTGAAGAATCTTCCACACACCTGATGAAAGAACACCGTTTCCGAAAGCTTGTGAGATTACTATCAAATAAACTGGTTGGACTCTAACCTGGTGTTGAGACTTCTTACCGTGTTTACGCCAAAACAATGCCAGCATCTCTACATCCTGAAGAAATGGCCAGAGAGGAGGCCATTCGGGTCATCGGAGCTGTGCCGATCACAATCCCACCCAGGTCCTATCCTCATAACCCCATGTATTTACCCTAGCTAGTCCCCCAACACTAAGGTACAATTTAGCTTGGCCAATCCACCTAACCTGCGCATCTTGCAAGCTGTGCCCAGCATACCTTCTATCTTTTACTCTTACTCTTGTTCTATGCTTCTAAAATTTCATTCTAACTCTTTTGAACTATCTTTCTCTACACACTAGCTATGACTAACACTACATTCTGCATTCTTTCATTTCCTTTTTGATGAATGATTTGCTTTGCCTGTATAGTGCACAAGAAACAATACTTTTCTTTACATGTTAACACATCTGACAATAATAAATCAAATCAAAGCACCCAGAGAAAACCCATGCCAACATGGGTAGAATGTGCAAACTCCACATGGACAATGACCCAAGCCAGGAATTGAACCTGGGCAGTGTGAGGCAGCAGTGCTATCCACTGTGCCACCTAACCAGGCCATGAGGGAACGTGCATTCAATCTTTTTACACCACGTTCTCCTCTCTCTGCGGAGCCCATATTAATGAGTGTGAAATGTTGCTTCCCTCCCTGTTGGTGGAGGGAGTGAGTGGGATGTGAGTTTGAGGATGCCCGTGGGAGACAACAGTCAGACTCGCATTTGCATAAGAGAAAGACTCACATTCCAGCCATTATTTTGTAAATTGAGTTTGTGTCTTTATGTGCCCTGTTTGTGAACAGAACTCCCACTCGCCTGATGAAGGGGCAGCACTCCGAAAGTTAGTGGATTTTGCTACCTGTTGGACTTTAACCTGGTTTTGTGAAACTTCTTACCATGTTTGCCCCAGTCCAATGCTGGCATCTCCATGTCATGACAACAGGGATGAGTAGTGGGGCTAGGGTGTGTTTGATCTTTTGGAATTGTGTCTGTCGAGTTACACAGTTACTTTCTTTTCCTTTCCAAGAAGTTTGAAGATTCTGTCAAAATTCTCCCATTGCTGGAACTGTCTGAAGACCCTGTAACTGGTATTCCAAGTGAGGTTGTTAATGGAGGTGATGCTAACTGCAAGAGCCCTGCTGGGTCGACTGAGATCTGGCTGTCTGCATTTGGTGCACTGGAGACACAAAAGGAAGAGCAGAGAAAGATCTCGGTCAAGGCAAGCGACTTTGCGTTGTGAAAGTAATGCAGAAGCCACAGCATCCTGCAATCTGTCCACCACCCCCATACCTGCCTGTACGTCCCCAACCCTTCACCTTCCTCCCCCACAACCATGACTTCTCCATCCATCTCTCAAGGGCATAGATTTGCATGATGATGCGTTCCATTGGAACTAGTGGCATTAGGCATAACCAGAGAAAAAGGACATGCATTTATATATCGCCTTTCACAGCTTCCCAGTGCACTTTACAGCCAATTAAATACTTTTTGAAGTACTGTAGCTATGCAGGGAGTGCAGCAACCAATCTGTACACAGCAAGCCCTGCAGACAGCAATCAGATAATCAGTAGCTGAAGGATATGTATTGGCCAGAAACCTCCAGTATTTTTACATTGCTAGTTTAACGTGCATCTGGCATTTCATCATGCGGGCAATGGCTGGGAGCTTCTGACCTCCTCTTGGTGGCACCTGCTGAAGGAGATCTGTTGGTCTAGCCAAAAGTCTGTCGATTTTTCAGGAGAACTAGGCAACGCCAGTGTCAGGCGGGGCCAGTAAATCCAGCCCAGTGTCTAGATCTCAGTTAGCACACCACAGTGGTCAGTTATACAATGCAACAATAGATTTTTGCTCTTTCAATTCTTTACTGTGTACAGTTTTGGTGCCCTTATCCGAGGAAAAATGCTTGCTAAAGAGGGAATGCAGCAAAGGATTCTTGGGATAGACTGAATAGACTGGGTCTGTACTCGTTGGAGTTTAGAAGGCTGAGTTTAGAGACATATAAGATAATGAAGGGGATGGATGGGGTAGAGGTAGAGAGATTCTTCCCACTTAAAAAGGATAGCAGAACTAGAAAACACGGCCTCAAAATAAGGGGTGGGAAGGGGCAGTTTAGATCGGAATTGAGGAGGAACTTTTTCACTCAAAGGGTGGTGAGTCTCTGGAATTCTCTGCCATTGAAGTGGTGGAGGTTACCTCTTTGAATATATTTAAGTTGCAGGTAGATAGGTTTCTGATAGATAAGGGGAGAGAGCGGGAAAGTGGAACTGATCCACTTCAGATCAGCCATGATCTTGAATGGTGGGGCAGGCTCGAAGGGCTACATGGCCCACTCCTGCTCTTATTCCTTATGGTTTTATGGCAGGTCTGCCATATGAGGAGAGACTATATCGGTTAGGATTATATTCATTGGAGTTTAGGAGACCATGGTGCCAGCTTGGGATTAGGGTAGGCACAGTAAATAGTGTCACTGATGAAAGAGCGACACTCTGAAAGCTCACTGCTACCAAATTAACCTGTTGGACTTTAACTTGGCATTGCGAGACTACTTACTGAGTTTAGGAGCGTGAGAGGGGATCTCAAAGAAACTTTTAAAATTCTAACCGGATCAGACAGAGTAGATTTAGAAAGAATGTTCTCAATGATGGGGAAGTCCAGAACTAGAGGTCGTAGTTTGGCGATACAGGGTAAACCTTTTAGAACTGAGATGAGGAGAAATTTCTTCAACCAGAGGGTGGTGATTCTGTGGAATTAACTACCACAAAGTAGTTGAGGCCAATATGTCTGATTTCAAGAAGAAATTAGTTCTAGCTCTTGGTACTAAAGGATCAAGGGATATGGGGGGGGGGGGGGAAAGTGAGATCAGGATATTGAATTTATTAATCAGCTGTGATCAAAATGAATGGGGGAGCAGTCTCGAAGGGCTGAATGGCCTATTCTTACTTCTAAGTCTCTATCTTTCGATCAGGCATGGGGGCAGCTGCTTGGCAAGAGTTTTCTCAAGCAGATAAAACAATTGTGGTGGGCTCAGAACATCATGGCAATCCATAGAGATTGTTTGTCAAGAAAAATACTGACAATTCACTCTGTAGCATGTGATAATCTTGTGGCACAATGGGTAACATCCCTGCCTCTGAGCCAGAAGTTTCAGGTTCAAGTCCCAACCCAGGACTTGATGGCCAAAGATTGAGTGTCAACTTACGAATAGTTTTAATACACCCAAGACTAGCAGTAAGAGTGAGAGAGTCTCCCAATAAACTATGCTTGATGCGGAGTGGCATTCCTCAAGCTATAAGCCTCTGGTGACAGATTAGTGACATGTTCCAGGAATAACTAGCTATGGAATCAGACAAAATAAGTTTGCCTTTGTGCCCCATTAGGTGCAGGAAGGAAATTAGAATTCTGTATTTGTGTTAGGAAAAGAGTGGATATATAATAAGAACATACACAAGATGGGTCATGAGAGGGCTGGTCTTGGATTTTTCCCAGAGTATCCTAGAGCTTCACGTCGTTAGTGTACACTTGACCTGGACTATTTGATGGGCAACACGACAGCTCAGTGACTATTGCTGTGCTGTGCAGACACATGAAATTGGGCCTGTGTCTGTGGGAGTTTGCGCATTCTCCCTGTGCTTGCGTGGGTTTTCTTGGGGTGCTCCGGTTTCCTCCCACATCCCAAAGATGTGCTCTTAGGCTGATTGGCAGAACAAATTCTCCCTAAATTGTCTCAAATTTGGTTTTTAATCCATAGATCTATAAACATGGACAGGGATCACAGGTAGAGGTGGGAACATCGAGGTGGCGGTGCGGGCTCATTGGGCCAAAGGGCCTGTTTCCCGTGCTGTTTTGTTCTTTGTTCTTTGAGAAACATTAGGCCATTCAACCCATCAAGTCTGCTCCACCATTTGATCAAGGCTGACAACTTTCTCAACTCCAATCCTTCATTCTTTTCCCTTAACCTTTGATCTCTTACCAATCAAGAACCTATCTATCTCTGTCTTAAGTACATATGTATAATATCTTATTCCTATTCTGGAAACTTGATTAAAATATCACTATTAAAAAAATTGCATTTATTTGTTTGACAATGTTCTCTCTTTCAGACAATGGACACTGTATTTTACAATGAGTACGAAATGAAGGTACGACCTTGCATCGATCTCATTGACTCACTGAGAGCATTTGGTGTGGACAAGGACTTGGGACTTCCTGCCATCGCAGTGATCGGAGATCAGAGTTCTGGGAAGAGCTCGGTCTTGGAGGCATTGTCAGGGGTATCACTTCCCCGGGGCAGCGGTAAGGCAATTTCAGAATCATTACCTGTTCATCTGGCTTGCTCTATATATTTCTTAGTGTATTTTCTTTTCGTTCAATCAGTTCTCTATCCTACAATAACACTGTAACAAACATTGCCCGTCTATCTTGTCGTGTAGTTTTGCAAGTTTACTAAACAAAACTGAGGAAATTGTTCATCCTTATAATCGTTCTAAAGTACTGAACACATTAAAATGAGGAAGTGAGCCTTCTTTACTCTATTGGGGATAGAGTTAGGGTCATAGAATTCTACACTGCAGAAGGAGGTTATTGGACCCATCAAGTCTGGCATTCTCTCACACGGGCAATGGCTGGGAGCTTCTGGCCTCCTCTTGGTGACACCCGCTGAAGGAGATTTGCTGGTCCAGCCAGAAGTCCATCGATTTTCAGGGAAACCAGGTAATCCCACCAGCAGTGGGGCCAATAAATCCAGACCAATGTCAAGATCTAAGTAGCACACTACCATGGTGGGTCATAAAATGCAACAATAGACTTTTCTCTTGCAAGTCACCACCACTGTGTACAGTTTGGTGCCCTTATCCAAGGAAGGATGTCCTTGCTATAGAGAGAATATAGTGAAGGTTTACCAGACTCACTCCTGGGATGGCAGATCTGCCATATGAGAAAAGGATATATCGGTTAGGATTATATTCATTGGAGTTTAGAAGACCATGATATGGAGTTGCCAGCATTGGACTGGGGTCAGCACAGTAAGTAGTCTCACCTAATGAAAGAGCAGCACTTTGAAAACTCATGTTACCAAATAAACTTTTTGAAGTTTAACCTGATGTTGTGAGACCACTTACTGAGTTTGGGAGAGTGAGAGGGGATCTCCTTCCCCTTTCTTTCATTTCTTTTCTGTGTTTCCTTGCATCCAGGAATATTTTGCCCCCATTTTGGTCCTTTCCTCAGCCAGGTCTGTATAATGCCACAACCTGATAAATGTGAAGTGATTCATTTTGGTAGGACAAACTTTAATGTGGATTACAGGCTCAACAGCAGCGTTCTGAGGAATGCAGAGGAACAGAGATATCGTGGGGTTCATATCCACAGATCTCTGAAGGTTGCCACTCAAGTGGATAGAGCTGTGAAGAAGGCTTATAGTGTGTTAGCATTTATTAACAGGGGGTTTGAGTTTAAGAGCCATGGGTTTATGCTGCAACTATACAGGACCTTGGTGAGACCACATTTGGAGTATTGTGTGCAGTTTTGGTCACCTCACTGTAGGAAGGATGCGGAAGCATTGCAGAGAGTGCAGAGGAGATTTACCAGGATGCTGCCTGGTTTGGAGGGTAGGCCTTACAAAGAAAGATTGAGGGAGCTGGGATTTTCTCTAGAGTGGAGGAGGATGAGAGGTGACTTAATAGAGGTTTATAAAATGATGAGGGGGATAAATAGAGTGGACATACAGGCACTATTTCCTCAGGTGGATATAGCTGTTACTAGGGGGCATAACTATAAGGTTCATGGTGGGAGATATAGGAGGAATGTCTGAGGTAGATTCTTCACTCAGAGTGGTTGGGGTGTAGAATGAACTGCCTGCTGTATTGTTCTATGTCCTGGCTTGGATCACTGTTTGTGCAGAGTTTGCACGTTCTGCTGGGTACTCCAGTTTCCTCCCACAGTTCAAAAGACGTACTGGTTAGGTGCATTGGCCATGTTAAATTCTCCCTCAGTGTACCTGAACAGGCACCGGAGTGTGGCAACTGGGGCATTTTCACAGCAACTTCATTGCAGTGTTAATGTAAGCCTATTTGTGACATGAGTAAATGAGCTTTAGGAGCTTTTGCCATTTGTTAGGAGACAGAATTACTTGCCAGTAATTCTCCTTTGGAGGAAATATCATCAAAAGGACAGGCTGTTAATAAAGAACATATTTATTGAGTTTGTTTGTAAGAGATTCATAAAGTACCAGCTCGCACTGTCCAGTCAATTTAAATTATATTTTTAAGAGAATGCACAAATATTTAAAATGGAAGATTCTGTAAGGAAGACTGTTATTTAGGACCACTTTGCCTGATGTCCAAAATAACCCCTCATCCAACCCACATTTTAACTTGAACCGAGATATTATTTTTAGTCATTGGCTTTGTATTCAACATGACAGGAATTGTGACAAGGTGCCCACTGGAACTGAAGCTGAAAAAAGTCAAAAAGGACAATGTTTGGAAAGGAAAAATAAGCTACAACAATTACTCGCGCAAACTTAAGAGTGCGACCGAGGTGGAAGAAGAAATTCGTAAAGGTTTGTTCCAATAGTTTTTTTTTTTCTCTCGTCCAGTACAGATAAAGGAATGTAGCAAATAGGAGCAAGAATAGGCCATTCGGCCCTTTGAGACTGCTCCGCCATTCATTATGATCATGGCTGATTGTCTAACTTGTTAAGCTGATGCCACATTTTCCTCCTCCCCCCCCCCCCCCCCCCCCCCCCCCAAATATCCTTTGGTGCCCTTAGCCCCAAGAGGTATATCCAACTCCTTTTTGAAAACATATAGGCACAGTCTTCCTATTTTGCCCAATGGCCAATGGGCAAGACAAGCCGGTAAGAGCATGGGGGAGCTAAGAAATCAGGTTCACGTCCAACTTCTCGCCTCTCGTGATCTTACCGGAACCAGATACTCACTGAGGCCAAACTCGCACCCGTAAAGAAGTCGAGGCTGATTTCAGTAGTTAATTCCTATTTAAAATTGGATTGAAATATTACAAGTTAGCCCCATCTGGGCTCACATGCCTCTGCAGCCTTGTTGGTGAAGGTCCTCTCCAGCGAGGATAACGTACGGTCCCCATCAAACGGGAAGAGATATGATGGCCTCGTTGGTAGAACAGGGGACCATGGAGGCCCTTCCTGGGAGCTGGGGAGAAGGGGGCAGGAATTTGGCATTGCCCATCAGGCACCCTGGCACTGCCTTTTAATTTATCCCTCGATTTGCTGATTCAGTTTAATTGGTTAACCCAAAAGAAGCACTCTCTCACATAGACATGCAACCTTCTTTACAGAATAACAAGTTCCCCAAAACTATTTTTAAAAAAAAACATCCATCCTCACACTGTCAGATCGCAGTTTAATTGACAACTCCAAGTACCTGTTGAGTCTTTAAGGTGGGACTATGAGTAAAAATGCTTGAGATGAAAGAAAGTAATATGTAGTGAATGTAATTTTATCTTTTTTTAATAGTGAATTAATCGATAGTGATTTAAGAACTTTATTTAGTCTCCATACAGATCCTGAGGTCTGCCCAAGGTGGACCCTCTGGGTGAGTTGGCATGGAGGGTGTAAAAGTGGTGGGTAGGAGGCATGGTTTCACATGAGTTGGCACTAAGTTGGCATACGGGCTATAAAAAGACTTTGGGGATGAATGCGATGGGTATGGGTTGGAATGGAAGGTGTGAGGGGTCTTGGGGCATTGCTAGAGGGGCATATGATAACATGGGTTTGTGTGAGGTGGGAGTGAATTTTTGGGGATTGTCTGCACTCTGCTCTCCGAAACCCACCAGTGAATATTTGGGTTTCAAAACACCATAAGATAGTGAGGAATAGCCTGAGAAAGCACAATGACAAATCCCTGTCCCGAATATAATTATTGCTGTCAGATTCTGATCTAATGATTACCCTCCAATGTGGCATCTTAACAAGTGTATTTAATGGTAACAAAGCTATTAAAAGGCCAGCATTTACTCACATAAGAAGGATGTCTTTTTATTCAATAATTCAAGAGTATAAATAGTACATAATATGTAATATATTTTATTCCTTTGAGACCTGAGCACTTGCATCATGCATTACTTCTTGGTCAATTCTCCAACCAAATAGTCTATCTCTAATTGCAGTCATCTGAACTGGTGCAATATGAACTGCAGTTTAAAGAGGAAATGGAAGCATGAAATCCCTACAGTCTAGAAGGAGGCCAATCCACACATTGAATCTGCACTGGGAACAATCCCACCCAGGCCCTATCCCCATAACCCACATTTTTACCCTGCTAATCACTTTGACACTTAGGGGCAATTTATCATGTTCAATCAATCTAACCTATACATTATTGGAGTGTGGTAGGAAAGCGGAGCACCCGAAGTAAACCCATGCAGACATGGGGAACAAACTGGGTCCCTAGTGCTGTGGGGCAGCTGCACTCACCATTGAGAAGTAAAGTGAATAGATTTTTGCATTTTAGATGCAATGATGAGGAGGCAACAAATATCCTGAAAATGTAGGATCAAATGGAACTGATGGCTCTCCTAATCTAAGACACATTTTTATCACCTACATGCATAGAAACAATAACAATCAGGAAGAGGTCCATTGATTCATTCAGCTTGTCACCATTGCTTTGCACTTCACAATATATCTAAACAATTTAACTCAGCACTTCTGAAGGTCATGTAGTCTACTGGAAGAGCCAAAAGCCTCCATCAATCTAGGGGAAATAATATGGAAACTTCCTCTTAGGAGACTAACATTAGTCAAGGAGATCTTGTATCAGCTCGAAGGAAACCTGCAAGCAGGCATCTATTGAATGAGCTGGCAGCCTCTTCCATTCTGATTCCATACAAAAGAACCTCCTCCTAATATCACCACCTCTAGCTTGAAATGGGAATCAACCCATGTCTCATCGCATTTCCACCTTTTCCCCTTGTCCTTACTATCATATCTGACTGAAGCAAGCTGTTGACACAAACTCATTCAATGCTGTTTTTTATTCCTTTGTGGGACATGGGCATTGCTGGCTGGTCAGCATTTATTGCCCATCTCTAGCTGCCTGAGGGCAGTTGAGTCAACCATATTGCTATGGTTTTGGAGTCATGTCTAGGCCAAGCCAGGTAAGGAAGACAGATTTCCTTCCTTAAAGAACACTACTGAACAAGATGGGTTTTTACAACAATTGACAATGGTTTCATGGTCATCAGTAGATAGTTAATTCCTGATTTTTTTTTTTTTCATTGAATCCAAATTCCACCATCTAATGTGGCGGGATTCGAAGCAGGTTCCCAGATCATTAACTGAGTTTCTGGATTAATAGTCTAGCTATTGCCTTCCCTCTTAATCATTTCCTTCAACCAAATTACCTCTCAGTCTACTCACTTCTAAGGTTTAGAGTCTCAGATCCCTGAGATTATCTTCACAAGTGAGATGCTTCAAACTTGTGATTAAGCTGCTGACCTTTCTTCCATTCTCTTCCGAAAGCTTCAATATTGCCCACCGTGTCAAAACTGCACACACTCTTCTACCTGAGACTATTTTAAGGCCTTACAATGTCAAGTTCACTCATGACTCAGATGCAAACAGATCCAGAACAAACATTTGAGTTTTGGATGAATGGGATATCTGATCTATCAGTTTATACCTTGATTTGCAGTGATGTATATATCCATCATATTTGAGATCTCATCTGGACAATAAAGACTGCATGGTATGGGTCAGCTGACCCATCTCTTAAAGGATCATGCCATAACGTACATCACCATATCTATTCCATATTTTTGATAGATGCATCAAGTACTTCTCAGTAAGTGCGAATAGTTGGGTGATTGACACAGAATAAGTTCAGAGTATTAGCTAGGTGTACGTAACTGAGGGAAGATGCAACACAACATAGACAGGTTGGTAGATTGGGCAGATAGATGGCAAATGGAATTTAATCCGGATAAATGCGAGGTGATGCATTTTGGCCGGGAAAATGTAGAAGAGAGTTATAGGATAAAAGGTAAAACTATACGGAGCATAGAGATGCAGAGAGACTTGGGGGTGCAGGTTCACAAGTCTCTGAAGGTGTCCTCACAGGTGGAGAAGGTGATAAAGAAGGCGTATAGTATTTCATAGAAAAGGGTATAGAATACAAGAGTAGGAGTTTGATGTTGCAGTTGTATAGAACTTTGGTTAGGCCTCACTTGGAATACTGCACCCAGTTCTGGTCGCCGTACTATCGGAAGGATGTGGAGTCCTTGGAGAGAGTGCAGAGGTTTACCAGGATGCTGCCTGGTATGGAAGGACTGTCTTATGAGGAACGATTAGATAGACTGGGGTTGTGTTCCCTTGAAAGATGTCGGCTTATAGGGGATCTCATAGAGGTGTATAAGATTATAAGGGGTACAGATAGAGTAAATGGAGGTAAACTTTTTCCACCTTTAGAAATGGATAGGACGAGGGGTCATGGCCATAGGGTGAGGGGGGCTATGTATAGGACGAATATTAGAGGGCAGCTTTTCACACAAAGGGTAGTGGGGGTGTGGAATGCACTGCTGAGTAAGGTGGTGGGAGCAGGCACGCTGGGGCTGTTTAAGGGTCTCTTGGACAGCCACATGAGCGGTATGCAGATAGAGGGATATATTAGGACTGTTTAACTACGGCTTTTTTCCACAGGTGATTGGGTCCATACTTGACCAACATTGAGCATGCATTTGGCAGGTGGTGCGGTGTACAGCTCTTGGATGTTGATTCATGGGTTGCCTGGTACCTCATGTTGTAAATGAGTGCTTTATGTGGACCATCTGAAGGGCACCATGACAGCTCAGAGACTATCGATGTGGCTGTGCAGACACTTGGAATTGGGCCGGTGTCTGCGGGAGTTTGCGCGTTCTCCCCGTGGTTGCGTGGGTTTTCTCCGGGCACTCTGGTTTCCTCCCACAACCCAAAAATTCGCTCTTAGGCTGATTGGGAAACAAATTGTCCCTATGGTGAGAATTTTCCATATTAGGAATAACATATTATTATATAGGAATATTAAAATAGGATAATGGATTTGCTACTATATAGTATGACGGCGGCATGGGCTCGTTGGGCCGAAGGGCCTGTTTCCCGTGCTGTGTTGCTTTAAAAAAAAAGATGTTGTAATAAGCTTCATCAGCAATATATTTGAGCCTGATTTCTCTTTTAAGTTACATTAATTACTACTGCACAAGATAATGTCTTATCACGATGTCTAATCTAGTTACTTTTCAATATGTGACATCTTACCAGCCCAGAATGCAATTGCAGGAGAAGGATTGGGAATCAGCAGTGAATTGATCAGTCTTGAAGTCGAATCCACCAGAGTGCCTGATCTGACTCTTATAGATTTGCCAGGAATTGCCAGAGTTGCAGTTGGCAAACAGCCAATAAATATCGAAGACCAGGTACGAAGATTTATAGATCACCTTTTCTATTTACTGAAAATAAGGTCAATTGTCTTTTTTTTTTTTTTTTGGAGGTCTTGATCATAAATTTTGCATCAAGAATTTGGCTAGATAAGCTTGATAGGTTTCACTTCAGGTGTGATTCAAATAACCCACTAGTGAACTTTTGCCAAACAAAGTTTATTTACAAATACAGTTAACATGTATAGTAAGAATATTAGCAACAACTTCTAGCAATTACAAACAACACCTTAACAATAACCTTTAATGAATGTAGCAGCTGTCTCAATCAAACCAATGCCATAAACAGGACTCCTCAAAAAAAATTAATACAGCATCGACTAACCATCATATGATACAGGAATTGAGTCTTTGGATGAAGTTTGCAGTTCTCTGGATAGGCTCAGAACAGTTTGATGTCAGAACACCTTCCCAAAACAGCAGGGACTCTAGCCAAGCCATCGACAGCAGATTTTCTACTCAAAAGTTTTCAGCAAACCCCTAGAATTTCCAAAACCAGGGTGAGGGAGAGACACTTCTTTCCAGCTTGCTGTCCCTTCTAAAATTAAAACCTGCAGCTTAGAACTGAAAATGAAAGCGCTCCTGTCACCTGACCTGCCAACCAGTTTTTCTCCTAGCAGTGCAGAGTCACAAACACCCAGTAAGCATAAACAGATCCCCTTTTAGCAGCAATAAAAGGTGCTCTCAATATGGCACCATGGTGATGCCACAATGAGAAAACAACTGAAGCCAAAAAAGCCTATTTACAAATGCAGCAAAGATGATGTAGAAAAAAAATCTCTTAAAGGTACATTAACATCACAAACTTAATAAAATAACATATATTCTAAGTTATTATCACTGATTTAGGTTTAGAAGTTTATTCTGGGTAACAACCACCAAATTATTGTCTGTGCACAAGATATTTATCCAACACTCTACAAATCTTACACTCAATAAGACTCATAACCAACCATGTGTCCGCATATTCAAAGTTGCCTGGGCTTAATATTTGAAGGTCAGAGTGTCAGAACATCAGAGATCAGTTCTCTCCTTCTGGTCTCCAAGTGATTGGTCAGCCTACTTTAACCTGAACTAACCAGTAATCACCTTAGGGCCTTTTTTTAATACTCCGTTGAGTGGATCCTGCCCACATGATGGGTTCTGGATCAGCTGAATCTGCCTTCCCTAGCCAGTTGTCGCTTGGGGCCTTGTCAAGCTTTAATCATTTTTGCATAGCTAGTTTCTTATGCTCCAGCCATCACACGATTAACAAGTGAACGAACTCACCTCTACCAAATTCTTGGTTTCCAAGCAACCCGCATATGTGGCACATTCGTTACAAATTTAAGTGTAATTTTAACCATATCAATTTAACATTTAATCTCATAGAATGCCAACCTGTAAGATTTTGTTTGCTCAATTCCTTTAACAGTAGTACAGTACATCACATCAATCACATTACAGGATTGGTATCAAAATAGGCAGACCTTAAAGTTAAAGATGATTACTGCAAGTAAACACCATGCCAGCTCTTTAAATTTAATAGAATCAATTGAAAACCTTATTAGATTCAATATGTTCCAGACATTTCTTAATTTGTCTCAGTTATTTATTATTTATGTACATCAGTTCCCTCTTCACTAAGTTTTATATCATTCACACACTTTCATAGTACTTCACTGATTGTAAAACAATGGAATCACCTAAAGTTAAAAGCAAATTACTGCAGGTACTGGAATCTGAAACAAAAGCAGAAAATGTTGGAAAATCTCACAGCAGCATCTGTGGAGAGAGAATAGAATCAACATTTCGGGTCTGGGCAACCCTTGCCATCCACACTCGCAACAGCTCAATTCTCTCCACAGATGCTGTCAGACCTTGTGGACGTCCTAAAATGTTATAAAATACAAGACTTTCTTCTCTTTCTACTTTATATAAATGCCCCCCTTTTTTACTAAATTTACTGATACTGAACTCATTTTCTGAACCAATGCACTTTTAAGGACAAACCACAGAACTATTACAGCACAGATGGAGGCCATTCAGCCCCTCCCTGCACATTCTTACTTTCCAGATAACTCTAATTCCCTAATGAACTCCTCTACTGAATCTGCCTCCAACAGTGTGTTCCAGATTTTAACCAATCCCTGCGTGAAAATATTTTTCCTCATTGCTTCTTTTGACTTAAATCTGTGTGCCCTCTCACCTCTTGAGTGGGAACAGATTTTCTCTCTCCACTCTGACAAGCCCACTCATAACTTTGAATAGCTCTTTGAAATCTCCCCTCAGCCTCCTCTTCCCGAAGGAAAACTGTCCCAACCTCCCCAACCTATCTATATGACTGAGATTCCTCATCCCTGAAACCAGTCTCATGAATCTTTTGTGCACTCTCTTTAATACCATTATGTAGAAACGTAGAACTTTACAGCACAGTGCAGGCCTTTTGGCCCTCAATGCTGTGCCGAGCTATGTCCAATCCAAAGATCAAGCTATCCCCTCCCTATAATTCTGGAGTGCTCCATGTGCTTCTGCAATAATCACTTGAAAGTCCCTAAAGTGTCTGACTCCACCTATCACAACAGGCAGTCTATTCCACACCCCAACCACTCTGAGTAAAGAATTGACCTCGGACATCCCTCCTATATCTCCCACCCATGAATCTTGTAGTTATGCCCCCTAGTAACAGCTACATCGAGGAAATAGTCTCTGCACGTCCACTCTATCAATCCCTCTCATCATCATATAAATCTTTCCAAATATGTGATGCCTTCAACAGTTGAGGTTGAAGCAATCTTTTATATATGAACTTACAACTCATATTTATATTTGTACTTAAGTCCTGATTAATAAAGCCCAGAAGACTGTGTGCTTTATTAACTATATGCCTAGCCTGTCCTGCCTCCTTCAATGACTTATGTACACAGAAACACAGATCCCTGTGCTCCTGCACCCACTTCAGAGTTGTATGCTTTCTTCTATATGGGACAGAATTTTCCATTTGTTTAACTAAGATTCTCCTCACGTACACAGTTAGAGCCCCCTCCCCCAGCCATGCACACTGGGACAAGGGAACCACCTTCACCCTTTAGACATGGAAAAAAACCCACATCCTCATGGATACTGGGAATCTGCCCACCCCCTTCCAATGAGCTCCCCAATGGATGCCCTCTGACACTGCCCCTGGCATTGCATCCTGGCATTACCCCCCTGCCACTGCCCCTAGTGCAAACTTTGAAATTACATCAACATTCACATATCACCTCAAATGTTTCCCACTCTATAGCACGCACACAGCAAATTTTACTGTCTGTAAAAGGAAAATGCACTTGTTTGATGAACTTGAACGTAGTGTTGACTGCCATAAGTTTCACCAAACATTCTTTTTGATTCTGCTGTCATGTGATCTGTGTTCCATTTCAGATTAAGAGCTTGATTAAGAAATTTATTAAACGACAAGAGACCATTAACCTCGTGGTCGTGCCGTGCAATGTTGACATCGCAACGACAGAAGCTCTGAAGATGGCCCAGGAAGTGGACCCCACCGGAGAGAGAACTCTGGGTAATTGTACATCAGCTAAGGAAAGGGAACTATGAACCCTTTAATTGGATCCCACGACAGAGAATAATCTTTCTATTCTGGTGTTAGTAAAGAGAAAGTTGTGAAAAGAGTTTGTTGTCTAGTACAATGTCTGGATATCTCTGGTCCTGGTCCCGGTCCCCATCCAATATTTATTCTTTTCTGGAGGGGTTGGACAATAGAGATTGTGGCAGGAAACTATAAATTCTCTCAGCATGAGTGAGCAAAGATGGGCCAGGTAATTCCTGAAATAACTCCTCAGAGGGTGGCATCCCTTTTTATAGTAACTTCATTGCAGTGTTAATATAAGCCTACTTATGGCACTCATAAATAAACTTCACCAGTATCCCTTTATTTACAAAGTCATCTCCACTCAGATACAAAATCAGAATCTGGAGTGTCAGTTGACCTGATACTCTCATTATATACACGGGTGAGATTCTCTGGTCGGGCAATCGTTACGTCAATCAGGGAGCTCATCTTCCAAGAAGTCCACCTCAAGGGCCTCATTGAGGTCATTCCAGTTTCTTCATCCATACTCTTGGGACACAGCCACACTCACAGCTACCAATTTGTGTTTTCTCTGGAAGACTATTAGGTATTAGTGTCTGGCAATATGTGTTGTCTAAGGTAGTAGAAACATTTTTACTGAAAGATAATTCATCCCAAATAGTTCATTGAGGCAGAATTGTTGCCCTGTCATTTGAAAGTAACAGAAGGAAAGAATATGACCAGGATTCTCCCATCTTGCCCGCCACTGGATTTTTAGTGGGTGGGGAAGTAGGCAATGTAACATTCCATTGAAATCAGGCAGGAATCTCTGGTTTTCAGACAAGCACAGCCAGAGAATCTTGCTTTATATGTTGAATCTGTGACTCACCACATGTTTTATGAAAGATCCATCAAAGTGCAAAAGCTGACTAAAGGTGAGGAATACTGATTATTCTAGGTCAAAACACCATAGCCCTGTCAGTCACTTGCTCTGTTGATGAATCCCTGCAAAGATTTCAGTAGGAGACACATTCTAGCATATCTTAATCTAAACATCCACATTATTTAGATTTTATTTTAGTGTGATAGTTTTCATTTTCGACACATTAACTTACACTGAGCACTCAAAGATGGGACAAAAAGCTCACTGCCTCAGGTCCTCAAGTTAACACAAAAATTAAGGGTTGGAGGCTAAAATACAGAACCACTTCCTTCTCTGTGACAAAATTCCTACTCTCTCCAAATCCCCAGTCTCACCAAACTCCCACTCTCCAAATTCCCACTCTGTAATTTTCAGGCCTTGTTCACAGCAGATGCAGATCCCATTATGGCTGCTAAGTTGCACGATGGCGGGAGATTTTGGGAGGGGATGTGGCTTTTAACTGCACTTTGCGAATAGGCCACCATTTAAAAATGAAAGCCCAATCTCCGAATCACAGCCTCCTTGCCAACGCCCGACGCTGCCCCACACCCCCACCCCCTGCTCGACCTCCACTCCCCCAATGTTGGCTGTGTAGTCCTCACCAGCAGTTTAAAATTGCACAGAATGCCATTGGATCTGACTAGAAAAGGCAACTGAAACCAGCGGGCTTCGTACTGATTTTCCCACATTATGCAGCATGTGCAATTTTGGGCAAACTCTGCCCCCACTCTCTCCAAATTTCTACTCTCAGCATGAATTCAGATCCATTCAGAGTTGTTTGAAAAGAAATAGTGCAGCTGAGTAAATTTATTTTGCCTTTTATTTCCAATCTGAAGGCATTCTAACAAAACCTGACCTGGTCGATAAAGGAACAGAGGCGAATGTGGTTGACATTGTACAAAACATAGTGGTGGAGCTGAGGAAAGGTTACATGATTGTCAAGTGCCGTGGGCAAAAGGAGATCAATGACCAATTGACACTGGATGATGCAATCATAAAGGAGAAGGCATTCTTTGAAGACCATGAACATTTCAAGTAATGTGTGAAGATTTTTTTCCAATTGACTTCCCCTTGTTTTTCTTTCTGCAGTGGCACAATGGTTAGCACGGCTGCCTCATGCTAAAATCATAGCTAGGGTGTAGAAAAAGATCAACTTAGTGCAAGATAGGTCCATTCAAATATCTGATGGTAGCAGGGAAGAAGCTGTTCTTGAGTCGGTTGATACATATCCTCAGACTTTTCTATCTTTTTCATAGCACATTACAGCACAGAACAGGCCCTTCGGCCTTCAATGTTGGCCAATTAGGAAAAAGCAATGACCCTCCAACCTAAACCATTCCCTTTTCATCCATTAACCTCTTAAACGCCACCAAACTTGGCGCATCTACAACTGCCGCAGGCAGGGCATTCCACACCCTAACCACCCTCTGGGTAAAGAACCTACCTCTGATATCCGTCCTATAACTACCACCCCTTAATTTAAAGCTATGTCCCTTTGTGCTAGCTTTCTCCATCCCAGGAAAAAGGCTATCACTGTCCACCCTATCTAAACCTCTAATCATCTTGTGTTTCAATAAGGTCTCCTCTTAGCCACCTCCTTTCTAACGAAAACAACCTCAAATCCCTCAGCCTCTCTTCATAAGACCTGCTTTCCACACCAGGCAACATCCTGATAAACCTCCTCTGTACCCTCTCCAATGCCTCCACATCTTTCTTATAATGCAGGGACCAGAACTGCATACAATACTCCAAGTGCAGCCGCACTAGACTTTTGTACAGTTGCAACATGACGTTGCGGCTCCGAAATTCAATCCCCCTACCAATAAAAGCTAAGACTCCATATGCCTTCTTAACAACCTTATCGACTTGACTGCCTACTTTCAGGGATCTATGCACATATACACCAATATCCCTCTGTTCATCAACACTATTAAGAATCCTACCATTAGCCCTATACTCTACACATTTATTATTCCTGCCATAGTGCATTACCTCACACTTTTCCACATTAAACTCCATTTGCCACCTCTCGGCCCAGCTCCGCAACTTGTCCAAGTCACTCTGCAAACTATAACACCCCTCTTCACTATCTACCACTCCACCGACTTTAGTGTCATCTGCAAATTTACTAATCCATCCTTCAATACCCTCATCCAGATCATTTATAAAAATTACAAACATCAGGGGCCCCAAAACAGATCCCTGAGGTACACCACTTGTAACCAAACTCCACGATGAATAACTTCCATCAACCACCACCCTCTGTCTTCTATCAGCTAGCCAATTCCTAATCCAATTAGCTAAATCACCCTCAATCCCATACATCTGCATTTTCTGCAGAAATTCCCGATGGAAGAGAAAATGTCCAGGGTATGTGGGGTCCTTAATTACACTGGATGTTTGCTCGAGGCAGCTGGAAATGTAGACAGTGTCAATGGATGGAAGGCTGGTTTGAATGATGGACTGGGCTACATTCCCAACCTTTTGTAGTTTCTTGCGGCGTTGGTCAGAGCAGGAGCCATGCCAAGCTTCGATACAACCAGAAAGAATGTTTTCTATGGTGCATCTATAAAAGTTGGTGAGAGCCGTAGCTGGCTTGCCAAATTTCTTCCATCAGAATTCAGGGGTGGCGGGACTGCAAGCAGATTACAGAGATAGGGAGGGATGAAGCAATGGAGAAACTTGAAAACATCTTGTCCTGCTACAACATCAAAAAATACAATGCTGTTTCCTTGCTGGAATTTTTAGCTATTTTCTCTCAATGCATCAACCCTAACCACTAGCATTTTTCTTGTTCAATTTGCCATTTAGGCAGCTTCTGGATGAGGGGAAGGCTGGCATCCCATGTTTAGCGAGTAGACTAACAACAGAACTCGTTAATCACATCAATGTAAGTTTTATTTTGTCAAAGTATCTATCTTTGATGGGTAGATTGCCATGATTCCTCATTATAATCTAGGGTTCAGAGGTAGAATTCTTCCAAGTTGGCATTCCTAGAGAGGGCTTCATTTGATGCAGGCATGTTGTGCAAACTCCTGTGGGATTTTCCAATGTTAAAATCATTCTGGGGATTCTGATCTCCAGGCTCAATTCTAAAATGTTTCCCTTTGTGTTGGTGGGGGGAGGGAGACATTCTGCTCAAGGGTATTCATTTCCAAAATCTATTTTCTGGGCTGTTATTATTTGTTAAATATGAGGGGTAGTGGCGGGGGGAGCGCAACTTAACTAGGAGAATGTTTAGTAGTGAACAGAGACTTTTTCACTCAAATGCAAGTTGAGGCATAACTCATGAGGAGAGGCCATGAGATGAGACAGCATAAATGGGTGGGGTGGTTGATGATGACCTGAGTCTTTGTGGTAGCACCTTTGCCTCTAAACCTCAACTCCAAAATCTAAGCTGATCCTCTGATGCAGAACTGAGGAAGTGCGCTGTTGAAGGTGCCATCTTCCAGATGAGACCATAAACTGAAGTTCCATCTGCTGTCTTAGATAAATGTAAAAGATTCCGTGGCAAAGTTGAGCTGGAGTCTTTTGACCGTATCTTTCCCTCGATCGTAACAGATTATCGGGTGGCATGTTGTGGGATCTTGCTGTGCACAGAGATCCTCTGCAGTTTTTTTTAATTCATTCATTGGACATGGACATGGCTGGCTGGCCAGCATTTATTGACCATCTCTTTTGCCTCCTTGAAATACTGCAATCCATGTGCTGTAGGTTGACCCACAATGCCAATGCATTTCCAATTTCATACCAGTGACGACTAGACTTCCGACAGTACCTCACTGGCTTTACAAATACTTGGAGGTTTTTCCTCGGGTCACAATAGGCAGGTCTGTCTTTCTTATTTCATCGGGGCAAAGGATTGGGGGGAACGCAAGGGAAGTGGTTTGATGGGGGGTAAGATTTAATCAAAATGTCCACGTTTGTTCACTTAATCAACTTGTTCTGTTCGTGAAAATGATCTTCTCCTGATTTGTCTTTGCAAGAAATCATTGCCGCAGTTGAGGAAGGATGTTGAAATGAAACTGTCCAACACTCTGCAAAATCTGCAAATGTACAGCAGTGGCGTTCCCACCTCCTGCGATGAGAAGGTGATGTTCCTGGTCAAGGTGAGGTTTTTTTTTTATTCAGTTGTCGGACATGGGCATCACTGGCTGGCCAGCATTTATTGCCCATCTTTAGTTGCTTTTGGGGGGCTGTTGAGAGTCAACCACATTGCTATGGCATTGGAGTCACATGTAGGCCAGAAGACCAGATCAGGACTGCAGATTTCTTTCCTTAAGAAACATTAGTGAACAGAGATGGGTTTTTACAACAATTGGCAGTGGTGTCATCAGTAGATATTTCATTCCAGATTTTTTTTGTTGAATTCAGAAGAAGGCAAGTTATCACCTGAATGGTTGTAAATTAGGAGCAGGGAGTATGTAGCAGGACCTGGGTGTCCTTGTGCATTAGTCACTGAAAGTAAGCATGCAGATGCAGCAGGCGGTAAAGAAAGCAAATGGCATTTTGGCTTTCATTGCCAGAGGGTTTGAGTATAGGAGCAAGGATGTGTTGTTGAATTATATAGGGCTTTGGTGAGAGCACACCTGGAGTATTGTGTGCAGATTTGGCCTCCTTTTCTGAGGAAGGATGTTCTTGTCTCAAGGGAGTGCAGCAAAGGTTTACTAGTTTCTGGGGAGGGCCAGACTGGTGTATAGGGAGAGATTGACTAGGTTAGGATTGTTTTCACTTGAGTTCAGATGAATGAGGGGTGAAATCTCATGGAGACTTATAAAATTCAAACAGGGTAGATGGAGGCTGGATATTCCTGATGGTGAGGAAGTCCAGAATCAGGGATCACAAGCTGAGAATTCAGGGTAGACTACTGAGGTCAGAGGTGAGGAGACATTCTCTACTACTATCTCTGGCAGTTTGTTCCAGACACTCCATTCTGTGTGTGAAAAAATTGCCCCTCTGGACCTGTTTGCATCTCTCCCTTCTCACCTTAAACCTATGCCCTCTAGTTTTAGACTCTCCTACCTTTGGGAAAAGATATTGACTGACTAGTCGATCTATACTGCTTATTATTTCATAGACTTCTATAAGATCACCCCTAAGCCTCTTACGCTCCAGAGATAGAAGCCCCAGTCTATTCAGCCTCTCCTTATAATTGATACCATAAAGTCCTGGTCGCATTCTAATAAACCTTTACTGCACTCTTTCTAGTTTAATAATATCCTTCCTATAATAGGGTGACCAGAACTGCACACAGTATCCCAAGTGTGGCCTTACCAATGTCTTGTACAACTTCAACAAGGCATCCCAACTCCTGTTTTCAATGTCCTGACCAATGCACAGTACAAAAATTTAAAAGAAGAGTTAAGGGCAGCAATTGTTGCAGAGTTTGTTGTCAAACAGCAGAAAGCTTTAAAGTTGAGAGGTTTGAAGAAAAAGAGTAAATCATAAAAGCACAGAAAATCAAAGCCCAAAGAGATCCAGTTTGCAACTTTAAAGAGAAGCTTACCTATCATAACTCCCACAGCAGAGTTCAAAGGAAAAGGATCTGCAGAATAAAAAGGAATTACCATGAGGTCAATTTTCGGACCCCAGAGCGGAAGATGTGGCAGCAATTTTTCTGAAAATGTGAAAGGCCCATGATTTTGTATGGGGGGGGGGGGGGTTAGAAAAATGGAGGGAGAGTCAGAAAAGCACTGGAAGAAATGTAACCACGGAAAACACAAAGCGGAGAGTCTGACTGGAATTTTACCACCCCACCTGCCATGGAAATTGAAGCAAACAAGGGGCAGACACTGGAAATGTCTGTTGATCTCAGAAACATTCTATGACTTTGGGACCAATGAGGTCGTGAAATCCCATCCTCTGAGTGACTGTTTTGAAGAAAGAACATATTCAAAGTTGGGAATACAAGTGATTAGAGAACAGCCATGGATAGAAAATTACAAGAGACCACAGGGAGGGCAACCCCTCTGAAGGGAATAGGTAGTGGGATGGCTTGATCTTGGGTTTGGACATAGCTCGGCACAACATTGAGGACCAAAAGGCCTGTACTGTGCTATAATGTTCTATGTTTCTATGAGAACAAGATAATCCCAAGAGAGGGCAGCCCTCTCCAAGGGCAACAAGAGACTCCAGAGTGAAGATAAGAGCCCTGAGGGTAACAGAAGGCCTCAGAAAGGGCAATGAAAGGATAAACAGTAAGAACAGTTGATTATCGTTTCAAAATCAATGCAAAAAGAATGTGATCAGTCAGCAACATAAAGAAAGGAAGAATGTCTCAATCAGCAGAATGGAAGTCCGTGGAAGACACTTTTTTTAAGCAACACAGCACGGGAAACAGGCCCTTTGGCCCAACGAGCCCGTGCCGCTGTCATACTATATAGTAGCAAATCCATTATCCTATTTTAATATTCCTATATTATAATAATAATATATATTCCTAATATGGAAAATTCTCACCATAGGGACAATTTGTTTCCCAATCAGCCTAAGAGCGAATTTTTGGGTTGTGGGAGGAAACCGGAGTGCCTGGAGAAAACCCACGCAACCACGGGGAGAACGTGCAAACTCCCGCAGACACCGGCCCAATTCCAAGTGTCTGCACAGCCACTTGAGGTGACTGTACTCAACTGTGGGAAAGCTCAAGATGAAGAAGGCAAGCTTCACAAAGAAAAGAGAACCCTTTTGAAATGCCTTTGCAACACACCAGAATCCCTCAGGGCAAAAGATATTTTTCTAGAAAATTATGAAGAGAAGGAAAGAGAATTTAATATCACTCAGAACCAACTGACAAAACCAATTGGCAGAGAAGACTCAACGATGTTTTATACTTCTGTGAGGAAGCCAGAAGCTACAAGAAACAGACTGAAGAGTTGAAGAAGCAGCTGAGTGGCAAAGAGGAGGTGTTCAACACAAAAAGCCATAGAACGTTCAAACTGTGAGAGGATAATGAAGCCATAATCACGCAACTCAATGTTAACACTTCATAAGGAAAAGACCTGGCCAGCAGTGAAACCAAAATGAAGGAAAAATGACAGTTCTGTTACAAAGAGAAAGAAAAGACAGAACCATAGAATATCTGTAGCACAGAAGGAGGCCATTCAACCCATCAAATCTGCACTGACTCTTTGACAGGGCATTTTTCCAGGCCCTATTCCCGTAACCTCACATCTTTAACCCTCCAATCCCCCTAACCGACACATCTTTGGACACTAAGGGCAATTTAGCATGGCCAATCTATCTAATCAACACTTCTTTGGACTGAGAGAAAACCAGAGTGCCTGGAGAAAACCCATGCAGATACAGGGCAAATGTGTAAAATTAGATATAGCTCTTGGAGCTAAAGGGATATGGGAGGAAGGGGTGAATCAGGATACTGAATTTGATGATCAGTTATGATCAAAATGAATGGTGGAACAGGCTCAAAGGGCTGAACAGCCTACTCCTGTTTCTAGCTTCTATGTTTCAATGCATGGAGACAACAGTATGACCAAGCCTTGGATCTGCAATAGTTAAGCATGATCAATAGAGAATTCATGTTTTTTATTCATTCATGGGACATTGTTATCACTGGCAGGCCAGCATTTATTGCTATCCACACAGTTGCCCAAAGGTAGTTGAGAGTCAACCACATTGCTGTGGTTCTGGAGTCACATGTAGGCCAGAGCACATAAGGACACAAGATTTCCTTCCCTAAAGGATATTGAACCAGGTGGGTTTTTCTGACAAGCAACAATGGTTTCATGATCATCATGGATTCTTAACTCCAGACTTTTGTTTTATTAAATTCAAATTCCACCACATGTCATGGCAGGATTTGAACCTGGCTTCTCAGAATGAACTGAGAGTTTCTGAATTAATAGTCCAGCGATAATACCACTAGGCCATCGTCATCTGGTTGCGTGGGTTTCCTCCGGGTGCTCCGGTTTCCTCCCACATCCCAAAAATGTGCTCTTACGTTGATTGGGTAACAAATTGTCCCTATATGGGAATCTTCAACAATAGGCATAGCCTAAAGTCAAGGATGTGTCATTAAGATGTTAGGACGGTGGCGTGGGCTCGTTGGGCCGAAGGGCCCGTTTCCTTGCTGTGTTGCTCTTTTGTTCTTTGTATCCCAAGTCTCTAAACCTCTTTGGTGAGACGGCTGTATTACAATAGCTGGGATGATGAATTGCTAATGAAAGGCCATGGTCCATCTCCATTGCCTAGAATGTTTGGTGGTCAGACAGAACAACAACATTGGAGCTGTCATCTAACCATAATACTCAATTAATCTGCAGCAGTTCAAACATGCTCGCAGGAAAACCCTAGTGGTGGCAAGCTTTCAGACTTAAGTGAGATGTAAGATTGGACAGGATTATGGAATGTTTCCTGCAAGGGAGGCAATACTTTGGAGAAAGTTTCCTTGGGAGTTTGAATGGGTAGATAAAACTTAAAGTTTATTTATTAGTGTCACAAGTAGGCTTACATTAACATTGCAATGAAGCTGCTGTGAAAATCTCCTAGTTGCCACAGTCCGGCACCTGTTCAGTTACACTGAGGGAGAATTTAGCATGGCCAATGCACCTAACCAGCACTCGTTTCAGACTGTGGGAGGAAACCAGGGCATCTGGAGGAAACCCACACAGACATGAGGGAACATGCAGACTCTGCACAGACAGCAACCCAAGCTGGGAATCAAACCTGGGTCCCTGGTGCTGTGAGGCAGCAATACTAACCACTGTGCCACCATGCGAGTGGATGGTGTTAGTTACACATGGTCTGAGAAAGAAATCTCAATGTTAAAACACTTATTCCTTGTTGGGTGCTTTCTTGTGTTTTCACAATGGTAACTTTCCAATACGTTGATTACAGAAAATCAACGCGTTCTGCAATCAAACAAAAGACTTGACAATTGGGGAGGAGCCTCCAAATCACCTGAAAGGGGAAAGATACATCACCAAAATACGGAAGGAGTTTGCAGATTGGAATTCATTTCTGGACAAGAATATATCAAACTGTGAGTGTGAATCATTTGCGCTCCTTTGTTTAATTAGATTATTAGCTGAGATATGATTGGCACTAAAGCAATGTAATCTAACTTTCTGATTGAAGGTCGATCTCAAGGAGGATTACATTGGAGATGATGACCAGCCCTCCCATCCTTCTGAGATATCTTGGGGAAGACAAGTTCACAGAGTTATAGAATTCGGGTCATGTAGAAGAGGTCACTCAGCCCATCAAGTCTGCACTGACTCTTCTATCCTTATGTGGTTCAAATGATTTGAACCAGGCCCTATCCCGTGCCTATCCCTGTAACCCTCTGCATTTACCATGGCTAATCCATCTAACCAATACATCTTTGGACTGTGGGGGAATCTGGAGCACCCAGAGGAAACCTGCACAGACACGGGGAGAATGTGCAGACTCCATACAGTCAGTGACCCAAAGCTGAAATTGAACACGGGTACTT
The DNA here is from genome assembly GCA_024679065.1 of Sphyrna mokarran. Lineage (NCBI taxonomy): Eukaryota > Metazoa > Chordata > Chondrichthyes > Carcharhiniformes > Carcharhinidae > Sphyrna > Sphyrna mokarran. Next base: position 14,167,065 of record JAGIQG010000013.1, on the reverse strand, counting down.
GGAGCTGAGGCTGTAGTGTTAATCACAGTGCAAAAGGAGGCCATTTGGCCCATTGAGTCTGCACCAATTCTCTGACAGGGTATCTTACCCAGACCCTTTCCCTGTAAACCCACATATTTACCCTGCTAACCCCCCACACATCTTGTGACACCAGGGGCAGTTTAGCATAGCCAATCAACACAACCTGCAAAGTCTCTTTTCTTCAAGTCTTGGAGAAAAGGTTGATGGATCCAAGTCCTACACCAACACATAATCTATACTGAGTTAATGCTACACTGTCGAAAGTGCTGTCGGTGTGGGTTTCCTCTGGATGCTCTAGTTTCCTCCCACAATCTAAAGATGTGCAGGTTAGATTGGCCATACTATATTACCCACCTAGTGTCAGGGTCACCAGAAGGTAAATACATGGATTAATAGGGATAGGGCTGAGATGGAATTGTTATAGGTGAAGGTTTGATGGGCTGAAAGAATTCCTAATGTGCAGAAGGAAGCCAATGCTTCCATTTCCATTTTAAACTGCAGTTAGTACTGCATCAGTTCAATTGACTGAAGTTAGAGATAGACCATTTGGTTGGGGAATTGACCAAGAAGTAATCTGTGATGGAAGTGCTCAGGTTTCAAAGGAGCAAGTATACTAGATATGATGTAATATTGATACTCTGTGTAGGTTAGATGGATTAGCCACGGGGAATGCATCGGGGTTACGGGGATAAGGTGGGGGAAGGCCTGAATAAGATACTGTGTCAGAGAATCAGTAGAGGCCTGATGGGCCAAATGGCCTCTTCTGCACTGTGGGGATGCATGTTTCTCTTAAACCAGTAAACAAAAAGACACTAGGGGCACGATTTCACCTTCTGTTCATGCCATGCTCCCACTGGAACAAGGTTGGAGATTTTAGCGGCCAGCCGAATCTTCTTTCCCTGCGATAGTGAGATCCTGACCTTGGGGTCTTACGACGCGATTTTATTCAATTGCTTTATTTTCTTTTTCAGTCCGGGATTACTTGCGGGACGAAGTTCTAATATTTGAGTCTTCTTACCGTGGAAGAGAGCTGCCTGGATTTGTCAATTACAAGACATTTGAATCACTTGTAAGGGATCAGATTAAGAAGTTGGAAGAACCAGCAATGAAGAAATTGGCAATCATTACAGGTACCTGACTGCATAATTAATGGGTGTAACCCTGCATGGTAAGGTCACTGGCTCAATACTGTGATAAGAATGTTCATTAAGTATACCACATAAATCTTCACTCATCAAGGAATCATCTGGAGTTCAATCATCCTGACTATTCATTGTGTCTAACCCCCAGCTTATCAAAGCCCCCTTGTATCAATTATTAAATCAACCAGTTTAGATCAGACTAACCACATATCAGAATCCACACTAACTACTGAATAAATTAATCATAGAAACTGCCACAGTGCAGAAGGAGGCCATTTGGCCCATCAAACCTACGCTGACAGCAACCCCACCCAGACCTTATCCCCACTTAGTTGCCCTGCTAATTCCTCTTATCTATCACATTCTGGGGCACTCAGGGTTAATTTAGTATGTCTAATCAACCTAACCCTCACATCTTTGGACTGCGGGAGGAAACGCTTGCAGACACAGGGAGAACGTACAAACTCCACACAGATAATCATCTAAACCGGGAATCGAACATAGGTCCCTGGAGCTGTGAAGCAGCAGTGCTAACCATTGTGCCACCGTGCCACCTCTGAAAAGGAGTTGTCTTTCTATTTTGGTATTTTTTCAGAGGCGGTGGGCGTCGCTGGTTAGGTCAGCATTTATTGCCCATTATTAATTACCCTTAAGACGTTGGTGAGCTGCTTTTTTTTTTGAATAACTTGTTTCCATGTGCTTCGGGTATACAGTGCTGTGAGGGGGGGAAATTCCAAGATTTTGATCCAGCAGCAGCAATATATTTCCAAGCCAGGATGTCCTTGTTTTTGTTTATCAATTCTCTATACTCACTGCCTATAGAATCAATACTCACTTTGTTAACTCATTTGACATGAGTAATATTGGAGCCACACAAGAGCCAAGCAATGATTATCTCTGATAAATGAGGATCCAACCATTGTCCTTTGACTTTCAATGGCATTACCATTGTTGAATCCCCCACCATCAACATTGTGGGGGTTACCATTGACCAGAAACTGAGCTGGACTAGACATACAAATCTGTGGCTATCAGAGCAGGTCAAAGGCTAGGAATCCTTCAGAATGCAACTCACCTCCTGACTCCCCAGAGCCTGGCTACCATCTACAAGGCACAAGTTAAGAGTGTAAAGGAATACTCTGTACCTGCCTTTCTCCAGCAACATTCAAGAAGCTTGACACCATTTAAGACAAAGCAGCCTGCTTGATTGCTACCCCTTCTACAAACATTCAATGCTTCCACCATCAATGAACAGTAACAGTGTAACATCTGCAGGATGCACTACAGGAACTCAGTAAGGTTCCTTCGGCAGCAACTTCCAAACACATGACCATCTACAAAGACAAGAGCAGCAGATACTTGGAAACACCACCACCTGGAAGCTCCCAAGTCACTCACCATCCTGAATTGGAATTGTATCTTGTTCCTTCACCGTCGCTTGGTTAAAATCCTGGAACTCACTCCTTCACAGCACTGAGGGCATACGTCAGGACTGCAGTGATACCAGAAGGCAGCTCACCATCACCTTGTCAAGGGCTATTAAGGATAGGCAATAAATGCTAACCTAGCCAGTGACACCCCCATCCTATAAATGAATTTTAAAAACTTGTGACTTTTTAAAATATTTATAAAAACACTTCCTGACTATTTTTTTCTATTTCTGGTTAGGTTACTCCTCCCTTATTAATCTTTGTTAGCCTTTGCTGTTCCTTACATTTTGTTCAATCTTCTGGACTTCCATCTGTCTTTGCATGATTGTAATTTTTCTTTAAGTTTAATTCTAGCATTAATCTTTCTAGTTAATCATTCGTTAGATCTTTCCACTGCACCTCTGTTGACTTATCCCTTAACCTAATTTGCCTTTTCACTTTAGCGAGCACTCCTTTCCTTCCCATGTGATTGTCTTATTTTAAAATTAAAAACATAAACTTGAATTTCCTGGTCCTGCCCGCCACGGGACTTCGGGGGATTTGATGGTGGATACAACCGGAAAATCCCAGCCATAGTCTTGGACCCACTCCTCTCTCCCTCAAACTGAAAGTGAAATTCAATGATATTATTGTCACTGCTACCTAGAAGCACCTTCAATAGGCAATCCTTAAGGAATCCATCTCATTGCACAACACCAGGTTTAGTATAATCTGTCCTCTGGCTGAGTTCAGAACATGATTCAAAACGCTATCCCAAAAACATTCTATAAATTCCTCATCTATACTTCCTTTGCCAATCTGACATTTCCAGTGTGTAGATAGATTAAAATCGCCAAAGATTGTCACTGTATTTTTCTGACAAGCTCCCATTATTTCATCCTTTTTGCTTCACCTTACCATGTGATTATTACAGCATGATGTGGTGATGCTGGCATTGGATGGGGGTAAACACAGTAAGAAGTCTCTCAACACCAGGTTAAGGTCCAACAAGTTTATTTGATGGTAAACCCATCTATTTTACAATCAAATGAACTTATTGGACTTTAACCTGGTGTTGTGAGACTTCTTACTGTGATTACTATGACATGACAGGGGCAGAATGGTGGCACAGTGGTTGACACTGCTGTCTCCCAGCACCAGGGACCTGGGTTCAATTCTCAGCTTCTGTGGAGTTTGCACACTCTCGTCATGTCTATGTGGGTTTCCTCTGGGTGCTCCGGTTTTCTCCCACAGTCCGAAAGACGTGCTGATTAGGTGCATTATCATGAACAGATGCTGGAATGTGGTGACTAGGGGGATTTCATTTGCAATGCTAATGTAAGCTTTACTTGTGACTAATAAATTAACTTAAAAAAATGATTCATCCAAGTGACTCCTTTACCATTTCTCATCTCCAACCGGTTTCCGCATCCTGCTTTCCGTAACTTAGGTCATCTCTCTCTCTCTATTTATTTATTATTGTCACAAGTATCTTACATTAACACTGCAATGAAGTTACTGTGAAAATTCCCTAGTCACCACACTCTGGCAGCTGTTTGGGTACACTGAGGGAGAATTTAGCATGGCCCATGCATCAAACCAGCATGTCTTCAGACAGAGAGGAAACCAGAGTATCCAGAGGAAACCCACATTGACACAGGAAGAGTGTGCAAACTCCATATGGACAGTAACCCAGGCTGGGAATCAAATCCAGCTCCTTGGCACTGAGGCAGCAATGTTAACCACTGTACTAATATATCACTAACAACAGACTACACCTCCACCTTTTCTTGGCTCTCTGTCCTTCCTAAGTGTCCTGTACCTTTCAGTATTCAGGTCTCAGTCCATGTCAGTCCCACAGCCACGTCTCTGCAATGGTTATTAAATCATATATTCTTACTTCTGTGTGCCCTGTTGGATCAGCTGTTTTGTTTGGATTCCTTGCACTGAGCTTTTAGCTTTATAACTTCTTCTCAAGTTTGATTCCTTACCCCCCACCATTTTGTTTTAATCTCTCTCTATTTCCCTAGTTATGCAGTTCACTAGAACACCAGCCCCAGCACCATTGGAACGTGGACTGGATTGGATACAGATCTCACTTTTACCAGTACAGATGAACCAGATCCCACTTCTCCCACACCAGTCATTGAGCCAGATCTCCCTAATCTGAGTTTTCCTACACCGATTTGTATGTAGTTCAGATGATAACGCAAAGGTTATTACCTCTGAGATTCTGATTCTTAATTTGATGCCTAAATCCTCATACTGACAATGTAGAAACTCCTTTTCTGTCCTGCCTCTGTTGCTATTGCCATGGACCATGGTGACTAGATCATTCCCTTCCTACTACAAGTTTCATTCCAGCTCCAAGTAGGTGTCCCAAACCCTAGCAGCGCAGCCTGGATTCATAGAGAATGGTGTTGATCCCTCTAACTGTACTGTCCCTACTACCATCCTTTTTTCTTGTTAGTTTTCCAACTTGAATGGCTTGAGTGCCACGACCAGTTAGCTCATCCATCCTGCAGCTCCCACTCTCATCCAAACAAGCTGAAAGGCCTTAAACCTGTCGGACAAACTCTTGCATTCTGTGTCCCCTTACCTGCTTCACTTGCAGTCACGTTATCGGACCACTGGCCAAATCAAAAGATGGCCTCCAGGCATGAAGCATCCAGATAACTTTCTCCCTCCTGATGTGTTATCGTGTCTGGAGCATAGCGTCCAGCCCAATAACTGTGAGTTGCAGTTCCTCCAGCCATCCATAATTACTGCCCTGGCTCAGAGAATATTCCCAGCATTTTCAGTTTTTATTGAAGTTAAGTCGAGGCCTGATTACAGCACCCAAACAGACTTAACTATTAATGAGACCTCGAATAAGATCCGGATAAAAGCAAGTTACTGCGGATGCTGGAGTCTGAGAGTGAAAATGCTGGAAAACCTCAGCAGGTCTGGCAGCATCTGGAAGGAAAGAAAAGAGCTGATGTTTGGAGGCCAGGTGACCCTTTTTTTTTTTAAAGCTCCTTTCTCTCCTTACAGGCCTGCTGAGATTTTCTCTTTTTGTCCTAGAATAAGATCGTTTTCAAAAGGAATGAAAATGTAACGAGAAATGAAAAGCGCAAACTGAAACTTGTTCTGGATAATTAAGGTTTAACTGGAAGATGTGATTCTATTACAGAATTTACAAGAACAGCTTTTATTGATATTGCCGAGCAACATTTCAAAGCGTTTTGCAACATTTTGAAAGCTGCCAAGGTACAGTCTGAAGATATCATTATAACAAACCATTTAATTAAAGTTTGATTACAATAGCCAATGGCTGGGGTTTATTACCAGTAACAAACTATATATTGCTAACTGATTCATGCTTTTTGTACATATGAACTATGGAATAAGGGCAAACCAGACAGCCCTTTGAGACTATCCATTATACAGTCCCAAAATTTTCTATATTCTTACATTCATTCATGGGAGATGGGCATGATTGGTTGGGTCATTCCTATTTACCCTTGGAGGGCAGTTAAAAGCTAACCACACTGCTATGACTCTGGAGTCACAAGTAGGCCAGACCGAGTAAGGATGGCCGATTTCCTTCCCTAAAAGGGAATCAGATGGGTTTTTCCAACAATCGGCAATGGTTTCATGGTCATCAGTGGATTCTTAAATACAAGTCTTTTTTTATTGAATTCAAATTTCAAGGGGGAGGAGGGCAGATCATTATCTGGTGGGGGGGGGAAGAGATGGAGGCAGATAAGATGTATCTCTGGCGGGGATGGTGGTGGAGGCCAGATGGATCTCTGATGGAATGAGGGGGTAGGGGTGTAAGAGGGTCCACTGTCACTCTGCGGGCGATGTGTGGGGGTCACAATTGGTTTGGGTAGCAGTGGGGAAGGGTGCTGGATAAGGGGGACAGTGATGTCTATGGGGACCATTACTCCTGGGCTGCTTTCTGTGGCCCGAGAATGCCACGGGCATGCTTCTTCAATTATTTTCTAACTGCGCACGTGCAGATCACAGCTCCGATCGGTTCCCACAGTGCAATTTGGACTCGTGATATTTTTTCAGGCTAAGTGCGCATGGGGGCGCCTGAAAACAGATTTCCAAGTCGGATCTGAATTAGAATGAAAATGGTAAAAACAGGCCCATAGAGTCCCAGAATCATTTTGGCAAATCTATATTGTTCTTAATTTAAGGTCAATAGATCCTTTAGAAGTTGCAATGCCCAAAACTGAATGAAGTCATCCAGATGTGGTCTGATACATCTCTGTAGAAAATAAGTAACATCCCTTCCCCTTTTCTAATCCAGTCACTTTGAGATTAAAACCAACGGCTTTTGATGGGATTAGGCAGGAACTTTCAAAAGTTGATTGGGGGAGTCTGTTGGCAGATAAAGGGACAATTGGGAGGCTTTCAATAATTTGTTAGCCAGGATTCAAGGTAATTACATTCCTGTTAGAGTGAAGAGCAAGGATGGTAGAAATAGAGAACCCTGGATGATTTGGGATATTGGGGCCCTGGTCAAGAAGAATAAGAAGGCACAGGTAGCTGGAATTATGTGGATCCTTTGAAGAGTAGGCGGGATGTCAGAGTGGAGTCAAGAAAAAAATCAGGTGGGCAAAAAGGAGACATAAGATTACTTTGGCAATTCAAAGAGCTTCTAAAAAAAGGCAATAAAATAAGTAGGGACAGAATATGGTCTCTTAACAATCAGCAAGGCTATCAATGTGCAGAGCCACAAGAGATGGTGAGATCCTAACTCTTTCTCATCAGTACTGTTAAGAAAGGCATGGATGTTAGGGAACTTGGAGAAATAAATGGTGATGTCTTGAGGAGTATACATCTTACAGAGAAGAAATCTTAACATGCATCAAGATAAATCCCCAGGACCTGATGAAATGTATCCCAGGATGTTGCGGGAGGCCAGAGGGGAAATTGTGTTCCCATAACAGAGACATTTGAATCGCCAGCAGCCACAGGTGACGTGCCTGAAGATTAGAGGGTTGCAAATGTTGTGCCTTTATTTAAAAAGAGCTGCAGAAAAAAAGCCTAAGAATTACAGGCCAATGAACCTAACAACTTACCCATGACAGATGTTAGAAAGTATTCTGAGAGACTGGATCTACAGGCATTTAGACAGGCAAGGACTGATTACAGACAGGTGGCTTTGTGAACAGAACTCCATGTCTCATGAATCTGTTTTTGAAGGGGTGACCAAGAAGGTAGATGAGGGCAGTGCAGTCACATTGCCTACATGGTCTTTAGCAAAGCCTTTGACAAGATACCGTATGGTAGGTTGTTGCATAAGGTTACGTTGTATGGGTTCCAGAGTGAGTTTGCCAATTGAATACCAAATTGGTTTGATGACAGAAAACAGAGGGCAGTTGTAGAGGGTTGGTTTTCAATCTGGAGGCCAGTGACCAACAATATACTTCAAGGATCAGTGCTGGGTCCACTGTTATTTGATATTTATATTAATGATTTAGATGAGAATTAAGGAGGAATGGTGAGTAAGTTTGCAGATGATACCAAGATTGATAACATAGTGGAGGCAAATGGAATTTTGTCCTTCATTGCGAGAGGGATAGAGTTTAAAAACAGTGAGATTATGTTGCAGCTGTATAAAGTGCTGGTGACACCACACTTGGAATACTGCGTACAGTTTTGGTCTCTTTGAGAAAGGATATATTGGCACTGGAGGGAGTGTACAGGAGATTCCAGAGTTGAGAAGGTTGGCATATGCAGAGAGACTGAGTAAACAGGGACTGTACTCATTGGAATTCAGAAGAGTGAGAGGAGATCTTACGAAAATATATTGTATTATGAAGGGAATAGATAAGATAAAAGCAGGGAGTTGTCTTCACTGGTGGGTGGAACTAGAACTAGAACATGGAACATTACAGCGCAGAACAGGCCCTTTGGCCTTCGATGTTGCGCTGACCAATTATGAAAAAAGCAATGACCCTCCAAACTAAACCATTCCCTTCTCTTCCATAAACTTATCAACTAACCTCTTAAACGCCACCAAACTTGGCGCATCTACAACTGCCGCAGGCAGGGCATTCCACTCCCTAACCACCCTCTGGGTAAAGAACCTACCTCTGATATCCGTCCTATAACTATCACCCCTTAATTTAAAGCTGTGTCCCCTCGTGCTAGCTTTCTCCATCCTAGGAAAAAGGCTATCACTGTCCACCCTATCTAAACCTCTAATCATCTTATATGTTTCGATCAGGTCCCCTCTTAGCCTCCTCCTTTCTAACGAAAACAACCTCAAATCCCTCAGCCTCTCTTCATAAGACCTGCCCTCCATACCAGGCAACATCCTGGTAAACCTCCTCTGTACCCTCTCCAATGCCTCCACATCTTTCTTATGTGGGGACCAGAACTGCACACAATACTCCAAGTGCGGCCGCACTAGAGTTTTGTACAGTTGCAACATGACGTTGAGGCTCCGAAATTCAATCCCCCTACCAATAAAAGCTAAGACTCCATATGCCTTCTTAACAACCTTATCGACTTGACTGCCTACTTTCAGGATCTATGCACAAATACACCAAGATCCCTCTGTTCATCAACACTATTAAGAATCCTACCATTAGCCCTATACTCTACACATTTATTATTCCTGCCATAGTGCATTACCTCACACTTTTCCACATTAAACTCCATTTGCCACCTCTCGGCCCAGCTCTGCAACTTGTCCAAGTCTCTCTGCAAACTATAACACCCCTCTTCACTATCTACCACTCCACCGACTTTAGTGTCATCTGCAAATTTACTAATCCATCCTTCAATACCCTCATCCAGATCATTTATAAAAATTACAAACAGCAGGGGCCCCAAAACAGACCCCTGAGGTACACCACTTGTCACCGAACTCCACGATGAATATCTCCCATCAACCACCACCCTCTGTCTTCTATCTGCTAGCCAATTCCTAATCCAATTAGCTAAATCACCCTCTATCCCATACATCTGCATTTTCTGCAGAAGCCTTCCATGGGCCACCTTATCGAACGCCTTACTAAAGTCCATATATACCACATCAACTGCCTTACCCCCATCCACCTCTTTGGTCACTTTTTCAAAAAACTCAATAAGGTTAGTAAGGCACGACCTACCCTTCACAAAACCATGCTGACTATCCCCAATCAATTCATTTCTCTCTAAATAACTATAAATCCTATCCCTAATAATTCTCTCCTATACTTTGCCCACAACAGAAGTAAGACTCACTGGCCTATAATTCCCTGGAAAGTCTCTCTTCCCCTTCTTGAACAATGGGACCACATTCGCTATCCTCCAGTCTTCTGGAACTATACCCGGAACTAGAAAGCATAGCCTTAAAATAAGGGGAAGCAGGCATAGGACAGAGTTGAAGAGGAACTTCTACATGCAAAGGGAATCTGTGGAATTCCCTGTCCAGTGAAGCAGTTGAGTCTACCTCATTGAATGTTTTTAAGGCAAGGATAAATTTTTGAACACTAAAAGAATTAAGGGTTATGGTGATCAAGTGGGTAAGTGGAGCTGAGTCCACAAAAAGATCAGCCATGATCTGATTAAATAGCAGAGCAGGCTCGAGGGGCCAAATGGCCTCCTACTGCTCCTAATTTTCATGTTCTTATAGTGGATAATGAAAAAGGTTATCTAGAATTGCAATGGGATCTTGATCAATTGGGCTAATGGGCTGGTGAATGGCAAATAAGAGTTTAGGTTAGATAAATGCCAGCTGATGCATTTTGATAGATTGAACAAGGACAGGACTTACTCAGTTAATGGTTGGGCACTGGGGAGTGTTACAGAGCAAAGAGATCTAGGGATACAGGTTTATACCTCCTTTGAAAGTAGAGTCACAGGTAGACTGGGTGGTGCAGAAGGCATTCAGCATTGGTTATTACATTGAATATAGGAGTTGGGACATCCTATTGAAGTTATACAAGACATCAGTAAGGCCACAAGTAGTAATGCCAGAGGTAGTAGTAGAGGCCGTGCTCATCCCAAAACCAGAAAATCCCGCTTGAGGTCACCACACTTTCCATCTGCTGCAATTCCCGTGGTGGGTGGGACCAGAAAATTCCACCCTATCATTGGAATTCTACCACCCTGCAAATCACAGATTTGGAGCAGGCATGGGGCAAACAGTGGAAATGCCAAATGACATCAGGTAGGATTTTCTGGTAGGGTGTCAAGTGAGGCCTTAAAATTCCACCTGTGTCTCTTATCGCCAAACCAATTATCAACCAATGTCAAAAGCTAACATCCATTTCCAATGTATTTTGAGGATTAGGTTCAATGGGTTGAGATCAAAACATGAGATCGAATGGTCCATTTCCTACTCTTTTTAATACCTTTACATCCTGAGACATGAGCTTTACCCAGCAAATGCCTTTTTATCATTCCTGATTTCCTCATGGGGAAATTGGTCTTGGTTCTGACAGAAATATTTTTGTCTTTGAGTACAGATCAATATTGAGTCCATCAGCCGACAGGAGGAGAGTGAAGCAGAGAAGATGCTACAAGCCCAGTTCAAGATTGAACGTGTGGTGTACTCTCAAGACACTATCTATAGCAGGCAATTGGGCAACGTGAAATTGAACCCACTTATGCAGACTACAAATGCCAGCGTCCAAGAAATGTCACACCACGTGCAAACGTACTACAAGGTAAGAAAATAGTCAGGTCAACCAAAGAGCATCAGTTAGCATTCTGCATTCTGTCCTGTTTTTCGATTTGATTTTATTTTATTCATTATTGTCACATGAATTACTATACAATGGAAAGCGTTGTTTCTTGCACACTATATGGCCAAAACATACTGTTCACGGACCAGGAGAGGAGAGAGTGCAGGATGTAGTCTTACAGTCATAGCTAGGGTGTAGAGAAAGATCAATTTAATTAATGATAGATCCATTTAAAAGTCTGCTGGCAGCATTGGAGAGCTGTTCTTGAGTTGGCTGAATGCTTCATTAAAGTGATCGGCAAAAGAATCAGAGGCACACATGATGGTGCTGATTTTCCTATCCCGCCGCGTTACTTTTTTAGTGCAGTGGGCCAGGAGAATTGAGGGGGGTGGGGGGGGGGGGGGGTGATTCATGGGATTCCTATGAACGTTCGCACCCTGTTAACATCTCCCAGCAACCGATTTCCAGTGCAATCTGCTCCGCACTGGAAATTGCTGGGCAGATGCGGGTTAGCATTTAAACGGCAGGGGCATGCTGGGCTGAATGGCCTCGTTCAGGATTAACATAGAACATAGAACATTACAGCACAGAACAGGCCCTTTGGCCTTCGATGTTGTGCTGACCAATATAAAAAGCAATGCCCCTCCAAACTAAATCATTCCCTTCTCTTCCATATACTTATCAACTAACCTCTTAAATGCCACCAAACATGGCGCATCTACAACTGCTGCAGGCAGGGCATTCCACTCCCTAACCACCCTTTGGGTAAAGAACCTGCCTCTGATATCTGTCCTATAACTATCACCCCTTAATTTAAAGCTGTATCCCCTCATGCTAGCTTTTTCCATCCTAGGAAAAAGGCTATCACTGTCCACCCTATCTAAACCTCTAATCATCTTATATGTTTCGATAAGGTCCCCTCTTAGCCGCCTCCTTTCTAACGAAAACAACCTCAAATCCCTCAGCCTCTCCTCATAAGACCTGCCCTCCATACCAGGCAACATCCTGGTAAACCTCCTCTGTACCCTCTCCAATGTCTCCACATCTTTCTTATAATGTGGGGACCAGAACTGCACACAATACTCCAAGTGCGGCCGCACTAGAGTTTTGTACAGTTGCAACATGACGTTGCGGCTCCGAAATTCAATCCCTCTACCAATAAAAGCCAAGACTCCATATGCCTTCCTAACAACCTTCTCGACCTGACTGCCTACTTTCAGGGATCTATGCACATACACACCAAGATCCCTCTGTTCATCTAGACTACTAAGAATCCTACCATTTGCCCTATACTCTACACATTTATTATTTCTGCCATAGTGCATTACCTCACACTTTTCCACATTAAACTCCATTTGCCACCTCTCGGCCCAGCTCTGCAACTTGTCCAAGTCCCTCTGCAAACTATAACACCCCTCTTCACTATCTACCACTCCACCGACTTTAGTGTCATCTGCAAATTTACTAATCCATCCTTCAATACCCTCATCCAGATCATTTATAAAAATTACAAACAGCAGGGGCCCCAAAACAGACCCCTGAGGTACACCAAATGATTGTCTCATTTGTGCTGACATCACTGGCAAGGGCAGTATTTATTGCTGATTTCTAATCTATCTTGAGAATGTGGAAACTAACCATCTTCTCTGAATAGACCAAAGTGATTTGTTCAACCGTTTCAGGGGTGGTTAGAAGTCAACTGCATTCCTATTGGTCTGGAGTCACATGGCTAAGGACAGCAAATTTCCTTCCTGGAAGAACACAGTTGGGCCAGACTAGTTTTTAATTCCAGGTTTAATTAACAAATTGAATTTAAATGCCCCAATTGCTTTCTTTCCAGCTAAACTAAAGCGAGCAAACTAAGGGATAAGGCCAAGCAGCAGCCCCTTTTGAAGGGGAGGACTGCCCACAACAAAAGAATTGAGGAAGCTTAAAACATCAATCCAAAATGTTGTTCAAGATTTGATAATACACCCCAGCCCCTGCAGACACTGCGTGCTCCCTCTCCAGGCTATGAATATAGCCATGGTAGTGGGGCAGACAGTCAGGTTGGTCAACCCCCTTGGTGGCCCACTGAAATCTGGATCTGTTTAATGTATGTTTGGTTAGGCCCGGTAGCAGGTTCACGAGGAAGTCTTCCCTCTTTCCCTATCCTACCCCCAAACTTCCACACCGGGCAAATGTCCGACTGCAGTGTTGGAATTTGAACTCATATCTCCACATTATTAGATCAGGCCTCTGGTTTGCTGGTCTAATAACATCACCGCTAGACCATGTTACCTCAACATTTGCCAATCTTATATTAATTGGCTAATGCATGATTTTCAATCTGTATTTATTGTCTTCCTATTCCAGATTGCTTCAAGTCGACTGGCTGACCAGATCCCCCTGGTGATAAGCTACCATATTTTAAAAGAATTTGCTGATAAGCTACATGCCGCGATGATCAAGCTCATCCATGATAAAGACCATATCGATGAATATCTGTTTGAAGATCAAGAAACAAAGATGAAGAGAGAAGTCCTTCAGAGCAGAATGCAAAGGCTGAAAAAAGCTCACAAGATATTGCTTGAATACGCTTAAGTGTTTATTGAAGAACTAGTTTAACTTGACATGTTGTTCTCTTTGCTCCTTCACTTCCACTTCTCAAATTGTTTATTTTGTATAGTTCCACCATCTCTGCTCATTGGTCATGTTTGAGCTTTTGACTGTCAGGCATAGCCAAATATTCAACTGAGCTGGAGGAACATCAGTATGCTCAAGGTCTGCACTCTCAGACCATCTTTCACCAAGAGTCAAAGAAGGTATTGGCTGAATCAACTCTAAAAAAATTTACTCTCCCTTACGTTATGGCAGCTCCAAATGTCATCCTGAATGGAATCACGGGGAGAACGTGGCCTAGTGCTATTATTGCTAGACCATTAATCCAGAAACTCAGCTAATGTTCTAGGGACCCATGTTTGAATCCCACCACAGCAGATGGTGGAATTTGAATTCAATTAAAAACAATTCTGGAATAAATAATCTACTGCTGATCATGAAGCCATTGTCAATGGTCAGAAAAACCCATCTAGTTCACTAATATCCTTTAGTGAAGGAAATCTGCTGTCCTTACCTGGTCTGACCTGCATGTCACTCTCAACTGCTCTCTCAAATGGCCCAGCAAGCCTCTGAGCTGTTTAGGAAGATACCACCTTCTCAAGGGTTAACTAGGGATGGGCAATAAATGCTGGCCAGCCAGCGATGCCTTTATCCTACGAATGAATAAAAAAATTGGTTAATGTCAAACACTCCATAAACCCAACCTTGCAATCTCCCTGTCCACCTAACTCCATAGAACATTACAGCGCAGAACAGGCCCTTCGGCCCTCGATGTTGCGCCGACCAATTAAGAAAAAGCAATGACCCTCTAACCTAAACCATTCCCTTTTCATCCATAAACCAATCTACTGACCTCTTAAACACCCCCAAACTTGGCGCATCTACAACTGCAGCAGGCAGGGCATTCCATACCCTTACCACCCTGTGGGTAAAGAACCTACCTCTGACATCCGTCCTATAACTACCACCCCTTAATTTAAAGCTTTCTCCATCCTAGGAAAAAGGCTATCACTGTCCACCCTATCTAAACCTCTAATCATCTTATGTTTCAATAAGGTCTCCTCTTAGCCGCCTTCTTTCTAATGAAAACAACCTCAGCCTCTCCTCATAAGACCTGCCCTCCATACCAGGCAACATCCTGGTAAACCTCTTCTGCATTCTCTCCAATGCCTCCACATCTTTCTTATAATGTGGGGACCAGAACTGTACACAATACTCCAAGTGCGGCCACACCAAAGTTTTGTACAGTTGCAACATGACGTTGCGGCTCTGAAATTCAATCCCCCTACCAATAAAAGCCAAGACTCCGTATGCCTTCTTAACAACCTTATTGACTTTGCCAACTTTCAGGGATCTATGCACATATACACCAAGATCCCTGTGTTCATCAACACTATTAAGAGTCCCACCATTAGCCTCATACTCTGCACATTTGTTATTCCTGCCAAAGTGAATTACCTCTCACTTTTCCGCATTGAACTCCATTTGCCACCTCTCAGCCCAGCTCTGCAACTTGTCCAAGTCTCTCCACAAACTATAACACCCCTCTTCACTATCTACCACTCCTCCTTCTCTACCAAAAGTCGTTAAACTTATCTTTGAGGCATCTTGTGTAGAACCTTTACCTTCAGCTTTCAAAGTTACAGATTCTGCATTATGTGTCACTATATGTTACAATTCAGAATATGACAATCACCAAATGCTTAATCTGAAGTAGGGTAGAAATAAAATCCAATAAACATCAGCTCTTACCTTCACAAATGTATCAATAGTGGGGGGAATGGAGATTACTCTTTCTATACACTTAAGTTGAATCTATACTGCTGGATTTCCCATAGTGTGGTACACATTAGTCCAATGCATAAACTATTTAGTACTTGTAAGATGTTAGTCAATATAACAATAAGTTATTCCTTTTCTAAGACTGAACTTTATCATAGGACATCAAACAGCACAGCACAGTGGCAAGCCCTTTAATCCAGATGTTTATGTCATACATGACACCAAATTTAATTAATCCCTTTTGCTTCCCCTATGTCCAAATCCCCCTATTCCTTGCATATTCACATGCTTATCTAAAAGCCCTGTAAATGCCCTTATTGTATCTGCCTGCACCATCACCCCTGGCAGCATGTTCCAGACACCTATCACTTTTGTGTAAAAAAAAAAACTCCTTTGAACTTTCCCCCTCTCACCTTAAGTACATACCCCCTAGTATTAGCCATTTCAACTCTGGGATAAAGATTTTGACTATCAACTTAATCTATGCCTCTTATAATTTTCTAGACTTCTTTCATGTTTCCCCTCAGCCTCCACACTCCAAAGAAAACAACACTAGTTTGTCCAGCCTCTCCTTATGGCTCATTCCCTCTAACCCTGGTAAACCTCTTCTGCACCCAAAGCCTCCACATCCTTCCTGTAATCCTTATAAAATGACCAGTTCTATTTATATGTAGAGACCTATCCCCTGCGTGCAAAAGGAACATGTCCAGACATTACACCTTTTTTGAATTAAACAAAAATATGGAGGACAAGTAGCCTTCTGGTGCATTGTCCATGGTGATGCTTCAACCAATCAGTCAGTTACTAAAGAATCAGCATCCTTTTCTCATTTGAAATTTGGAATACTTGCATCTTTCCTGATAAGTGCAAGATGAAAAGCTTCAGAATGTTTCTTTTTTCAGCAATATCTCAAGATTCGCTGCTCATAAATGGTTGGTTTCTCTCTGGGGCCAAGGGAACCTGAATCTTAATGGCCATTTTTCTTTCTCTATCTGCTTAAGTACTGTAACATGCAAATATGACTTGTACCGGATACAATATTTATTTCTAATTGTAAACGGCGTCAATAAAGAAACCATACTGTGCTTTTAGAAAAGAATGATTAAAACCTATCTCACCATCTTTAATCTCATTCTGTCTCAGGGTTTCAAAGTTATTTACCTCCCTTTGTCATCCTCTCCCCTTCAAAATTTACCATTTAAAATCTACAACTGTCATTGTTTCTATCTATTTTATCCTATTCCCTGGACCCTCATTCTGCATCACAAGCAATTTTGCACTTGAATGGGAAAGGAAATCCAAAGTGAAGTGATGTTTATTGTATACTTAATGGGCGACGTGGTGGCACAGTGATTAGCACTGCTACCTCGCAGTGCCAGGGACTCAGGTTCGATTCCTGGCTCAAGTCACTGTGTGTGGAATTTGCATGTTCTCCCCTTCTCTATTTTCTCTAAGTGCTCTGGTTTCCTCCCACAGCCCAAAGCTGTGCAGGTTAGTTGGACTGGCCATGCTAAATTGCCCCTTGGAATCAGGGAGACTAGCAGCGTAAATACAGTTAAAATGAGGGCCTGGGTGGGATTGTTGTCAGTGCAGTCTCAATGGGCTGAATGGCCACATTCTGCTCTGTAAGGATTCTATGACTTGTTTAGATCAGACCCCATCTTGTGCACTGCGTCAATTCTGGGGCACTAGATTTCAGATAGGTTGAATTAGATTCAGAAGGGGAAAATTCATCAAAACACTACCAGAACCTAAAGAAATAAAATAAGCTGATCGGGAAGATGGCAAAATGTTTAACCCTTGGGGATTTTGACAAACCTACGTTTTCAATGGGTCTCTTGGAGCAGGAATCAGGCCTCAATGACTTTCACCTTTTTAAAAAAAAAAGGGTCTCTTTTTTAAGATTTAGGTTTAAGGGTCTCTTGAACAGCCACATGAGCATTATGCAGATAGAGGGATATAGTAGGACTGTTTAACTATGGCTTTTTTTCCACAGGTAATTCGGTCCATACTTGACCAACAAGGAGCATGCATTCGGCAGGTGGTGCAAGGACAGCTCTTGGATGTTGATTCATGGGTTGACTGGTGCTTCATGTCGTGAGTGAGTGCTTTATCTGGACCATCTGAGGGGCACCATGACAGCTCAGTGACTATCGTTGTAGCTGTGCAGACACTTGGAGTTGGGCCGGTGTCTGCGGGAGTTTGCGCGTTCTCCCCGTGGTTGCGTGGGTTTTCTCCGGGCGCTCCGGTTTCCTCCCACATCCCAAAAAATTCGCTCTTAGGCTGATTGGGAAACAAATTGTCCCTACATTGAGACTCTTCCATATTAGGAATAACCTAAAATTAGAATAGGATAATGGAATTGTTACTATATAGTTAAGATGGCGGCGCGGGCTCGTTGGGCTGAAGGGCCTGTTTCCCGTGCTGTGTTGCTCTCTTAAAAAAAACACACAATAGGTCTAATAGCTGTTAATGTTCAATCAGCTCCATGGAAGACATTGCTACCTCAGAGCTCACAACCCCAGAATCCTGTGGGGTCGTAACTCACATTTTGGGAATCCTTAATATGGGAGATTCATTAGGATCAAGGAGGAGGCAGTCCTTAAAGTTTCTTAGGTGCTCAGTGAATATCTCAGGATCCAATATAGCCAAGAATACAACTCAGGCACTGACTGAGCATATGCAAATTTTGTGCCATCTTGGATCTTTGGATGTGATCAGATTTCTAGGCCAGAGGATTACTTATTCTGATAGATGAATCTGGAACATACAACCAGGCCTACTCTTATAATGAGAGCTTGGCCACTTAAGAAATACATTTTCAAACAAAGGGTTGTAGAAATCTTAACTATCTCTCCTCTAAAAAGGCAGTGGTGGCTGAAAGAGATGGGAGGGAGCTGGGGTGAGGGGGAGAGTGGGGAGGAGGTTAGAGCAATTCGAAGGTTAAGGTGGGAAGGAGTATCGCTGATCTCAAAGGCAGATGAATGGAGACATGTGATGCAGATCACCCATGATCTAGCAGAATAGG
The DNA here is from genome assembly GCA_024679065.1 of Sphyrna mokarran. Classification (NCBI taxonomy): domain Eukaryota; kingdom Metazoa; phylum Chordata; class Chondrichthyes; order Carcharhiniformes; family Carcharhinidae; genus Sphyrna; species Sphyrna mokarran. The sequence continues at coordinate 14,148,407 of JAGIQG010000013.1, read as the reverse complement.
TTCAAAGGTGCTTCAATGGCATACTTCTGTTCCACCATCAACAACTTCATTTCTTTACCAATCTTGAGGGCGGAATCTTCTCATCCCACCTGCCATGGAAATCAGAGCAGGTGGGACGTGGACAATGCAAAGATCCGTAGACCTCAGGGCAGGATTTTCCGGTCTTGGGGCAAGCATGACTGGAAAGTCCCATCCTTATGCAGAAGCATAATCAACCCACACCAAGCCAAAGAGGGAGGCACCCAATTTTCGAATAGAGTTTTAAAGTGGAGACAAAGGTGGAGAAACAAAGCTTGTTTTATTTTACTTGCTCACAGAATGTGGACGTCACTGGCAAGACCAACATCTATCTCTGATTACCCTTCAAAAAGCAAGCCATTTTCTTGAGCCCCTCTAGTCCATATGGTGTAGGTATCCCAACAGTGCTGTTAGGCAATTCCAGGGTTTTGAACCAGCAAAAATGAAGCTGACGATATATTTCTAAGTCTGGTTAAGGTGCAAGTTGGAGGGGAACTTGCAGCTGGCATTGTTCCCCATGTGTCTGCTACCCTTGTCATTGTAGGTGGTAGAGTTTGTGAGTTTGGAAGAGAATGATAAAGGGATCTTGGTGAGTTCCTATTGGCATCTTGTAGATGCCAATATGCAAGAGGTGGAAGAGGTGACTGTTTAAGATGGTGGACGGGTGCCAATCAAATGGGCTGTTTTGTCCTGGATGGTGCTGAACTTCCTAAATGTATTAAATCTGTGCTGATCCAGGCAAGTGGAAAAAATTCTGTTAAACCCCAGACTTGTGCTTTGTAGATAGTGGACAATTCTTTAGGGTAGTGGGGATGCGGAGTCATGAGATGCGTTGCTTGATGCAGGATTCCTAGCTTCTGACCTGCGCTAGGAACCACACTATTTATATGGCTAGTCTAATTCAGTTTTTAGTCAATGGTAACCCACAGGATAGTGATAACAAGCGGCTCAGCAATGGTAATATGAAGTGGTGATCATTAAACTCTCTCTCCTTGGAGATGCTTTGCTTGGCACTTGTGTGTCATGAATGGTGTCATTTAGCAGCCTTGACTGGACATTGTCCGGGTCTTACTACATTTGGACATGGACTGCTACAGTATTCAGCACATAGTGCTAAGTATTATGCAATCAGCAGCAAACTTCATCCCCACTTCTGACCTTATGGATGGAAGGAAGGTCATTGATGGGCAGCTGAAAATGGCTGGGACCTCGGATACTGCCCTGAGGAATTCCTGCAGTGATGTCCTAGAATTGAGATGACTGACCTTCAAAAACCACAACCATCTTCCTTTGTGCTAAGTATCGTTCCAACTAGCAGAACATTTTTCACCTGATTCTCATTAACTCCAGTTCTGCTAGGGCATCCATAAAGCCATATTCAGTCAAATACTACCTTGACGCCAAGAGCAGTCACTCTCATTCATCTTTTGGGAGAGGATTCTGGAGTTAGGGCTCAGGTATTTATATCAGAGCCACCAACTTATGTGCAACTGGTGACAACCTAACAGCTCATTACAATAAATGACTCTGATGGGGTTCCTTTCTAAATTGAGATTTGGAAAAAAGATAGACATTTCCTTTTACTGATCACTTGGGCAGTAATCTGGCACAACACACCAACCGCTTATTAAATAAACCCTGTCCAGTTAAGCACTTCATCACTTTAACAAATAAATTTATCCCACAGTCTTGATGATTGTCAGCAAATGTGCATCTTGTTGGGCGGCACAATGGCACAGTGGTTAGCACTGTTGCCTCACAGCGCCAGGGAACTAGGTTTGATTTCCAGTTTGGGTCATCGCCTATGGGGAGTTTGCACGTTCTCCGTGGGTTTCCTTCAGACACTCCCACCGTCCGAAAGATGTGCTGGTTATGTGTAAATTCTCCCTCAGTGTAGCTGGACAAGCACCAGAATGTGGCAATTAGGAGATTTTTACAGCAACGTTACTATGGCATTAATGTAAGCCTACTTGTGACACTTAGAAATAAACTTTAACTTTTCTCCACTTAATTGCATTTTTGGGTGTGAGGTTTGAGGAGTGTTTCCTCGTTGAATGATTTCAATCCACCAAGGTACCTTTTGATCAAAATGTCTTCATGGGCAGAAAATGTGTTTGCTTTTTTTTAACATCTCTCACTCAGAGACAAATGAGATGATGCCAGGATTATGAGCTGCTGACCGATTAGCATTGGTTACAGCCTGCCCAGCATACTAAACTATCAAAGTACAGGAATACAACAGAAGAGAAAGCCTTCTCATTCTGCTCGTGCTGTCTATAATTGCCTGTTCTGGTTGGGTGTAATGCTGGAGGTTATATCACATGGCCAGCCCCTACCCCCCTTGTCCCAACACCCGCCCTCATCCACTGCCCTACCCTCACTTTCTCCCATTGGTTGCCTGACCCTTCCATTCGCACAATTCCTTGTCTTCTTGCCCCATTTGGAGACAAAAATTATATTTTCCTTATCTGATTGGATTATTCTTGTCAGTCAGTCAATCCACCTTCGGGTGAAGTGGCACAGAGAGCGTCTCATTTCCTACATTTGCTGTCACTGAAAGTTTGAAATCATTTTTGTTTAAACCACAAATTTCCTCCCTGGAAATTAATCTTCAATTCCAAGAGATTGGTGGCCTTGGAGTAGAGTTATTTTCCTTCATTCCATCGTGGAATGTAGGCATCACTGGAGGGGAGAGCAGTTAAGAGTTAACCATGCTGCTGCGGGCCTGGTGTCACACGTAGGCAGACAGAAGACTTCCACCTTTGAGTTGAGTTTTTAACGACAATTAATGATACTTTCATGGTCACCATTACTGAGACTAGATTTCAATTCCAGATTTTATTAATTGAATTCAAAATTTCACCAGCAGTTGTGGTGGGATTTGAGCGCTTGCCCCCTGAGAATTATCCCAATTGTTAGCTCAGCACCATTACCACTGCACCACCACCACCTTCTCACATTATCAGTTCTTGTATGCTGGAATACTAACCCCCCCCCCCCACCCCCACCCCACCCCCCCCCCCTTCCCCCCCCCCCCCCCCCCACCCCCCCCCCCCCCCCCCGCTTTAAAAACACAAATAATGATAGATTAAAATCATTAAATGGCTACACCTCAGAACGAGGCCATTCAGCCCCTTTGTGTCTGTACTGGTTCGAGAACATAGAAAACTACAGCACAAGCAGGCCTTTCAGCCCACAAGTTGCGCCGATCACATCTATACCTACCAAGCCATAGACCTATCTATAACCCCCAATCCCATTAGATCCCATATACTCATCCAGAAGTCTTTTAAAAGACCCTAGCGAGTTCGCCTCTACCACCACCGACGGCAGCCGATTCCATTCACTCACCACTCTCTGAGTGAAAAACTTACCCCTAACATCTCCTCTGTACTTGCCCCCCAGCACCTTAAACCTGTGTTCTCTCGTAGCCACCATTTCAGCTCGGGGAAATAGCCTCTGAGAATCCATCCAATCTATTCCTCTCAACAGTTTATAAACCTCTATCAGGTCGCCTCTCAACCTTTGTCTCTCCAGGGAGAAGAGTCCCAGCTCCCTCAACTTATCTTCATAAGGCAAGTCTCCTAATCCAGGCAACATCCTTGTAAATCTCCTCTGCACTCTTTCAATAGCTTCCGCATCCTTCCTGTAGTGAGGCGACCAAAACTGCGCACAGTACTCCAAGTGGCGTCTGACAGGGGTCTTATAAAGTTGCAGCATTACCTCCCGACTCCTAAACTCAATTCCTCGATTAATGAAGGCCAGTACACCGTACGCCTTCTTGACCACATCCTCCACCTGCGAGGCCAATTTAAGAGTCCTATGGACCCAGACCCCAAGATCCTTCTGCTCTTCAACACAGCTAAGACTCCTACCCTTGATATTGTACTCCTTCATCCCATTATTCCTGCCAAAATGGACCACTACACATTTATCCGCGTTGAAGTCCATCTGCCACTTCTCCGCCCAGTCTTGCATCCTATCTATGTCTCACTGCAACTTCTGATATCCTCTACAGGAGAACTCTGACATTCTCTGCAGGAGAAACTGTTCACAAGGACCTGCCTTTTCCTTGTCACCTGCGATTATTTTCAATCATTCCTTCCAACGATTATCTAATTTGTGTTTTGAGTGCCATAGTTGAATCTGTCTCCATCACACTCTCTGGCAGTGCGTTCCATACCCTAACCACTTTGTGAATGTTTTGTTTTAGTTTGTGGGAGTTTGGTTACCTGGCAGGTCACATAATAATGTGCAGTGAGTAGTGATACCACTTACACTCTTGTACAAATATATAAAGAAACCACGACAAATTCATTTCCCAGTGGACAATTTGAACAGTGGATTCAATTTTCTGAATTTTATAAAGGGTGTTTCAGATGCAATCTTTCCAACAGATCATTCAGCCTTCATTCAATCTGGTCACACTTGCTGCATTTTACCTGTGATGGTTTCGGCGCAATGGTTAATAGAGTCTGTCCCTAGGATGATGGGTCCAACCGTTGCAACCTGTGTAGCACTTTAAAAAAATAGGTCATTTAGTCCAGGGAGTTAGCCTTGGCAAGTCACCAAGCTTATCCTAACAGGGAATTCCTGCACACTGTTTGCGAAATCCTTAAGGAAATTGGGAGGACGAACAGAGCGGATGGCAGAAGTTACAGGGGGCGGGTATTGTGATGGTTGCTGGGGCATCATCATAGGGAATTGTACAGCATCCAGAAAGGAAGAAGAATCAAAGTGCTCGATACGTCCTTTCTTGTTCTGACGTCCTTTCTTGTTCTCTGTGCTTTCACAAACAACAGAGATGCTTGCAAACTTGTCCAGTTTCAGCGATGCCTCTAAAATCAGACAATGGCATTATATGAAAATCAACAAATTAAAGGCATCAGTTTACTTGTTTTGTAGATTTCCAGATATTTAAGAAGGAATTACTTTAGTTTTAGAAAGGCATCATGTTAGACATGTTAATAGTTCACAGAATCATTGAAAATTCATAGAATCCCTACAGTGCAGAAGGAATCTATTTGAGCTTGCATCAACAACAATGCCACCTTTCCCCGTAACCCCACAGTTACCCTACTAATCCTCTTGACACTAAGGGACAATTTAGCATAGCCAATCAATTGAACCTACACATCTTTAGACTGTGGGAAGAAACTAGAGCACCCAGAGGAAACCCACATAGACACATGGGGAGAACATGCAGACTCCACATAGACAGTGTCCCAAGGCTGGAACAGAGCCCAAGTCCCCGGTGCTGTGAGGCAGTAGTGTTAATCACTGTACCACCATGTCACCCTAGTGCTGCCAAGTCAATGGACTCTACAGCAAAAAAAACCTCAGCACATAGATGTCAAAAATAGGCAAAATGAACTTTGGACTGCCTGATGATTGAGGAAGGCACTCCATAAATGTGAGTATATCTTTCCTTGAACACTCTGGCAATCTGTGCTGAGATTACCGCACCCAATCACAGCAGGTTCAAGACAGGATTGAACTCAATCGTGATGCATTTTTCCCTCTGCAACCTATCACCAAACCACCATTCATAGAATTCCTACAGAAAGGAGGCCATTCAACCCATCAGGTCTGCACTGACTCTCAAACAAAGTATCTTACAAAGGTCCTCTTCCCCCACCCTAACCCTATAACCCCACACGTTTACCATAGTTAATCCACTTAAGCTATGAACCTTTGGACACTAAAGGACAACTTAACATGGCCAATACACCTAACCTATGCATCTTGGGACATAAGGGGCAATTTAGCATGACCAATCCACCTAACTAGCACGTCTTTGGACTGTGGGAGGAAACCGGAGCACCCGAGGAAACCTATGCAGACAGACGGAGAACATGCAAACTCCAAACAGATAAGCACCTAAGCTGGAATTGAACCCGAGTCCATGGTGCTGTAAGGTAGCAGTGCTAGCCACTGTGCCACCATGCCACCATGTCATGTAGTCTGCCAACACTCAATGCCAAGGTTCCCACATGGCAAAACAGCCACAGTAAGGTACAGAGCACCCACGGTTCCACGGCTCAGCTTGAGTCAAGCCTTCTGGGAGAAGGAAGGAGACACATGAAAGTCCATTTGAAATTAAGCATGCTCCGCAACGGTAATCCTCACTTGCCTTTAATTGTAGGTAAATCCAATCCAGCATTGTTGTGACTCTCGAGTATACCCCTGGTTTCCCAGGTCTGGCGCATCCATAACCCCAGCTCGTGATACCTACTAGCCACCACAGAGACCTCTGGTCTGTAACTAAGGGGCCACCACTGTCACCCTGTTTCATAGAAAGAAACAGTGTTTGTGCAATGCAGAATACTTGAACTTAGATACAAACTCAAACTTTGTTTTAGCACCAATTAAAGGAATAAAGATATTGTCTATCAGCTAATGGGCAGATTCAATCCAATTCCTCATGGGAATAGAACCAGAAAACAACATTTTTCTTTGAGTTTATTTATTCATGTCACATGTAGGCTTACATTACAATGAAGTTACTGTAAAAATACCCTTGTCGCCACATTCAGGCACCTGTTTGGGTACACTGAGGGAGAATTTAGCACCACCAATGCACCTAACCAGCATGTCTTTTAGACAGTTGGAGGAAACCGGAGCATCCAGGGGGAAGCCCACACAGACACGGGGAGACTCTGCACAGACAGTGACCCAAGCTGGAATCGAACCAGGGTCCCTGGCGCTGAGTCAGCAGTGCTAACCATTGTGCCGCCATGCTGCCCCAATCCCTCCAATCCCTAGCACTCGTCTTAATGAGAACAGAATGTTCACCATGCAGTTCTTTGGCGAGAGCTGCATGGCATTATTAGAAGTCCCAAACATTCCAAGGGGAAGGGATGGTAGACAGCCCAATAACCAAGGAGAATAAATATGAATTATCGCTAAGAACGGCATTTTGTCAAAGCTTTTCCTCTTGCATTCACCAGGACAGTCACAAGAATATCATCTCAGGGAAACAACAGATTTATATGGACAGGGATCGCAGGTAGAGGTGGGAACATTGGGGTGGTAGTGCGAGCTCGTTGGGCCGAAGGGCCTGGTTCCCGTGCTGTTTTGTTCTTTGTTCTTTGTTCTATATTGTATGAGTACTGATAGGTTGGCTAAGAGACTCTGATTGGTGGAAGTGCTGCCATGGAGAATGTACTAGATAATGGTGAAAGTTAGTTAATCACCTGGCATTGTTCAAAAACTTAAACCAGGCGGTTTGACTCTGATTGGTCAAGACATTGCCCTGAGGAATGAACCAGCAAATGGCTGTCATTTATTTTGTTTAGCTGAAACAGGCAACTGTGCATACATGTTCTTTCTGCTTGCCTACCAAATTAAGATTGTCAGTTGGACTTGTAGTGTAGCACATTTGTGTATACTGGAAGCTTCGTGTATTGAGACACAGGGTGTTGTTCTTAACAGACAGGAAGAACAGGTACACACATTGCACCTGTTTTTGTTAAACTAAACAAATGATTGAGTCTGCTGGTTCCTTCCTTAAAAATGCACTTGGGCGTGCACGTGAAGGGCCATAAATTACAGGGTGACTGACCAAGAGCTAGAAGGGTAATATGAGGCTGGATAACTCTTTTCCAGCTGAAAGAGATATGACAATCAAATGACCTACTCCTGTGCCACAGAATTGTACAATCCTCTGAGAGAAGCAAGGGGGTGAGAGGGAGAAAGGGGGAAGAGGGGCAGGTTTTGGAGTAGAACCCAGATATTCAATATTCATTCTCTGTTCACAAAGGCAAATAAAAAACTAATCCGCCTTCTTCCCTCCAACCCCAACCCCACGTCAAGGAGCCAAGCCTGGAGGTATCCCATAGATGCTCCAGGAATTTTCCCAAATGTGCACTTATTAGTTCTGATAACTCCTTTAGCTTAGAGCTGCACTGGGTTCAAGTCGGTATCTAATAGACGATCCAGAAAGGTTTTCAAAGCAATGGTAATCAATCTGAAATATCAACTGCAACAGATTAGAAAGAATGAGCTTGCATGTGTATACAGCACTGAATGATCCCCTCCCCTCCCAAGGTACCTTTGCAAAATAGATGCATGACACAGTTACTTTTTAAAATTAGTTTTTCATTCATAAATTAAATTGAAATTTGTATTTTCTTTGATGTGGAGATGCCAGCATTGGACTGGGGTGGACACAGTGAGAAGTCTCACAACACCAGGTTAAGGTCCAACTGGTTTATTTGGAATTGTGAGCTTTCGGAGTGTTTCTCCTTCATCAGGTGACTGGAAAGGTAGGTTTCACAAACACGGCATATATAGACAAAGGCAGAATTGCAAGACTCACGTTCCAGCCATTATCTTGCAATTGTGTCCCTGTCGATATATGCTGTGTCTGTGAAACCCACCTCTCCACTCACCTGCTGAAGGGGCAGCAGTCCGAAAGCTCGTGATTCCAAATAAACTTGTCGGACCTGGTGTTGTGAGATTCCTTTTCCTCTGGAGGGCAGTATTTGTCGACCTTCCAGAGTGTTTAGCTCTCCTTCCCGTGGTATTGCTATTATTGCGAAGGAACTCGTGACAAAGAAGTTGTGAATGGCAGGGATTTCTGTTAGCCCGAAGGCAATGTTAAATAATGACTCTTTCCACTCCCACACAAGTTACCACCGCGTTGAACTCTTTCACGGCAAAGTGTGGAACGTACAATAGTCATGGGTTTGCGGGGGTGTTAAGTATCATTTTCCATTTGGAACAAGAATCAGCTGCTTGGGGCAGTTATGTTGTAACAACATAGCTACCAATTTGTATACAGTATGATCCCACTAAAGAAAAAGTGCTTTTAGGTACAGGTTGAAGAGTCAGTAGTGGCTGGAACACCAGGCCGCTGTTCCTGTTCTCCTTTTGGTAGAATATTTTAAGTAAAGTTTATTTGTTTGTCACAAAGCCAGACACTGCAATGGAGTTGCTATGAAATTCCCCTAGTCGCCACACTGTGGCACCTGTTTGGATCAATGCACCCTAACCAGTTCATGTGAGTGGAAAACATAGCTTTACTTTGAAGTCTGATATGAAAAATGGCATCTCTGACATCTTTTCATGCTAAAATACCAGCCTGGATTAAAGTTAAAGTTTTATTTATTAGTAAGGCTTACATTAACAATGCAATGAAGTTACTGTGAAATTACCCTAATCGCCACACTCCAGTTCCTGTTCGGATCAATGCACCCTAACCAGCACATCTTTCGGACTGTGGGAGGAAACCGGAGCATCTGGAGGAAACTCACACTGACATGGGGAGAACATGCAAATTCCACCCAGGCAGCGACCAAGCTGGGAATTGAACCCTGGTGCTCAAGTCTCTGGGGTAGGTATTGAACCTAAGCTGCTGATAATGGACTTAAATTAGGATGCTTCCATAGTAACATACCATTGGGAGATGATAGCTGAATGGTATTGTCACCAGACTGTTAATCCAAAAACTCAGCTCTGGGGACCTGAGTTCAAATCCCGCCATGGCAGATAGTGGAATTTTAACTCACTAAAAAATATCGGAAATCTACTGATAATGATGAAACCATTGCTGATTATCAGGAAAAACCCATCTCGTTCACTAATTTTTTTTTAAGGGAAGAAAATCTGCCATTCTTACCCAATCTGGCCCACATGTGACTCCCAAGCCACGGCAAAGTAGTTGATTCTCAACTGCTCCCTGATATAGCCTCACAAATCATTCAGCTCAAGGGCAACCAGAGACTCCCATGGATGAATGAAAAAAAGACTGAGCGGAGGTCCTTTGTGTGCACATTTCTTTTTATTCATTCATGAGACATGGGCGTCGCTGGCTGGCCAGCACTTATAGTGTCAATGTAAAAAGCCCTGGTGCCAATTGCTGCACCCTGTACTCAATGAAAACTCTCTGCTCTGTCCACAGATTCCTGTTCCAAAATGAGGTGAAGCATTTTGTGTGCACTACCAGGCTGTGTGAGGTGTCCTTTATATGTAAGACCATTCTTCCTTTTCATTGCATTCCATTCTATCCCTCAGTGGGGCTTCATTCCTGCCTTTGTCTATAAACCTTCTGCATTTAGTGAAGGAAGGGTTTCCTACTCCAACAGGAACCATCATCCTTTATGACACATTCTGGACAGGAGTGGTACCTGCCCACATTGTCCATTCATGAAAAATAGACGCCAAAAAAGGTGCTTTGAGAACTGCTTTCCCTTGCATGCCCTCAAACCCAACCATCCTCAGAACCATAAAGTCATAGGGCGGAATCTTCCCATATTTCATTAGGGAGTCAGCTCCAGAGAGAAAGCTCTCCGGCTGCACAGCCGAGTTTTCTCTCTAGATTCTCTAACCAGCTCCATTGAGATTGGGACGCAACTTTCAGTGGGGACCAATCTGCATCAAAATTCCTTGGCTTTTTGTGGTGAGTAAAGTAGACAACTGTATTCCTTCCCTGGCTGAGGGTCACCAGCGGTGATGATGGCAATCCCCTGCTAGTTTGACATCCAAATTTAACACGGGGCAGGGATTGAATCTGGTGGGCTGTGGGGGATGGGGGGAGAGAGGAGTGGGGGGAGGAGATTTGCTGAAAACATATCACACATTAACAACACCTGACAAGCATCAACTCCACCCTCACGCAAACCGGCACACAGCATGCGAGGTGTGATGAAGTCATAATATATAGTCTTGCAATCAATGTAAGAAATGAGAGGCACGATGGTCTTTTGTAGACTGATAGATTGAACCCCTGTAGAAATGATGAGAAAACATGTTCATGGTCCAAGCAACATCAAAGTTAAAACTAAAACTTATTTCTTAGTCACAAGTAAGGCTTACATTAGCATTGCGGTGAAGTTACTGTGAAAATCCCCTAGCTGCCACACTCCTGTTCGGTTTTACTGAGGGAGAATTTAGCATGGCCAATGTATCTAACCAGCACATCTTTCAGTCTGTGAGAGAACTCAGAAGAAACCCACCCAGATGTAGGGAGAATGTGCAAACTCCACACGAGCAGCGACCCAAGCTGGGAATTGAACCCAGGTCCCTGGCCTGTGAGGTAGCAGTGCTAACCACTGTGCCATTGTGCCATCCCCAATGCTGTTGTGAGAGAATTGGTGTTAGTGGGTTTGTGCATATCCTGCCAGCCAGCATGCCCACGAGGTCTGGCGCGAGTGCAGGGTGTGACAGAGTAATGTGTCACGGATATGCCACTCTAGCTTGACAGCTGCTCAGGATTCTTTCGAAAAATTGTGTTTTGCCAAAGGCTTCCAACCAAAAGCCTGGTTCATGTTTCATTTGATTTCGATAGTGGATAGAGAACATCAGCCTCCAGGCTGTGTCTTAGACTGAAAGCTAAAGAGGTGGGCCATTTGATTTGATTATCACATAGAAACCCTACAATGCAGAAGGAGGCCAATTAGCCCATTGAATCTGCACCAATAGCAATCCCATCAAGGCTGTATCCCTATAACCCCACATATTTATTCTGCTAACACCTTCTGACTTACTCATCCAGGGACACTAAGAGGAAATTTAGTGTGGCTAATGCACCAAACTTGCACATCTTTGGACTCTGGGAGGAAACCGGAGCACACGGAGGAAACCCATGCAGGCACAGGGAGAGGATGTACAAACTCCAACACAGACAATGACCCATGCCAGAAATTGAAACCAGGTCCTTAGAGCTATGTGACAGCAGTGCTAATCACTGTGTCACCACGCTGCCCTGTGCACAATGAAAAGTACTTTTTTAATCCAAATCAAGTCCAATTCAAAGTCTCAACAATTTGAGACATTCCCGATCCAAGCTGACAAAACAGGGCTCTCACCTCCTATCTAAGGCTTGATCTACATGATCCAAGCTGATTGGAGCAGGCATTGCACCCCTCCACCCCGCCCCAAGCCTTGATCTTATTTACATGTTAGCCAAAAGGCCGAGATGCCACTTTCAAAAATTGCTTCAAATGAAGCTAAAATGTAACCTAATGACTTCAAGCAAGCACAGCATGTTGATACCACGCTTGATCTTAGCCAAAAGGTCGAGAAGCGATATACAGTAAAAAAAGATTGTTTTTTGCACTCTGTACAGACAAAGCGGTTAAGCCAGTGGGCAGATGGAGTACAATGTTGGTAAATGTGAGGTCATCCATTTTGGTAGGAATTTCAGCAAAGTGGACTGTAATTTAAATGGTAAAAGATTGCAGCATGCTGTTGTGCAGAGGGATCTGGGTGTCCTTGTGCAAGAATCACAAAAGTTGGTTAGCTGGTAGAGCAGGAAATTAAGAAGGCAAATAGAATTTTGTCCTTCATTACTAGAGGGGTGGAGTTTAAAAACAGGGAGGTTATGTTGCAGGTGCTGGTGAGGCCATACCTGGAGTATTGTGTACAGTTTTGGTCTCTTACTTGAGAAAGGATACACTGTCACTGGAGGGGGTGCAGAGGAGATTCACTAGGTTGATTGCAGAGTTGAGAGGGTTGGCTTATGAGGAGAGATTGAGTAGACTGGACTACACTCATTGGGATTTAAAAGATTGAATGGAGATCTTATAGAAAAATATAAAATTATGAAGGGAATAGATAAGATAGAAGCAGGGAGGTTGTTTCCACTGATGGCTGAAGCCAGAACTGGGGGGCATAGCCTCAAAATAAGGGGAAGCAGATTTAGGACTGAGTTGAGGAGGAATTTGTTCACACAAGGGGCTGTGAATCTGTGGAATTCTCTGGCCAGTGAAGTAGTTGAGGCTACCTCATTGAATGTTTTTAAGGCAAAGATAGATTTTTGAACAGTAAAGCAGTGAAGGATTGTGGTGAGCGAGAGGGTAAGTGGAGCTGAGTCCATGAATGGCGGAGCAGGCTCGAGAGGTCAGGTGGCCTAGTCTTACTCCTGGTTCTTATGTTCTTATGCTTTCATGCCATGGGGGCAAGCTTGAGGGACCAGCTGGTCATTTCCTGCCCATCAATTTTAAACAGTCAGGCCTGGGTGGTCCAGGAGTATATTACACACAGGGGCACAAAGCTTATCTATGCCAACGCTCCTTTGAAGCTGTGTGGTTGCAGTGCCAATCAGCAATCAGCATTCTCTTACCTGCTTCCTCTAAGTCTCCCCAACCAGAGATCCAGCTATCTGTTGACGTCACAAATTCTTGTCCATAGTTTGGCAAACAGATTGGTTGTATTGTTCCTAATGTCAGCACAAAATAACGGAACTGTTACCCACCGGTGGAATAATTTCGAGACTAATTTATATATGAGTTAGTGCATATAATGCATTTTTTAAACTGCAAAGTTTCTTTGTTTTGTCGGTATTCGATTGATTGATTATGTAGATCTGACTGATCTACGCTTACTCTTCTTGATTGGTTCAGCCTGGGTGTGGAATTAGGAAAAACAAATGAGGTGTGGAAAGAGCAGGAAACCTGATGTATTCGCATGGGTGCAGACACTGGAATACTGTGAATAAAACCGATTAAAGGAATAAAAACTAATGTCATCCTGGCTTAGATCTAAGTTCCAAAATATAAAATATTATTCTTGTTAAAGAATAAAACAAACTTTCATTCATTCACCAAACTTCTTAGAATTAGAACTTCTTGTGAGTTAATTTGAATCTGAGTTACTCCTGATCTGTTCTTACATATCAGAACCAGTCTGTGACACAGTTCCCAACTCTGGCAAAGGGTCATCAAGACTCAAAACATTGGGTGGGATTTTCTGGCTGTGCTCACCCTGAAACCGGAAAATCCCACCCTTTGCATGGTCTGTGTCCTACCCGCTGTGATTCCCATGGCGGGCGGGATGGGACAATTCTGCACATTGGCTCTATTCTTTCTCCACAGATGCTGTAAGACTTGCTGAGACTTTCCATCATTTTTTGCTTTTGTTTCAATCATGATGAAGGCACAGCACTCCAAAAGCTCGTGATTCCAAATAAAGCGGTTGGACTTTAATCTGGTGTTGTGAGACTTCTTACTGTGCCCACCCCAGTCCATCGCTAGCATCTCCGCTTCCTCCAGCTAAGTATTAGGAAAACTGAATCGTTGCCAGGAGCCCAGCAACAAACTCCACTCCCTCTCCCTGACAACTATCTGAGACTGAACCTGGTTGCTTTCAACCCTAGTGTGATAGCTAGCCCCAACACGAGCTTCTGATCACACATACAGGTACAGACACACACACACACACACACACACACACACACACAGGCACAGACACACACGCACACATACATACACGCAGACACACACACACGCACACGTACACACACACGCACAGAACACACACACGCGCAGACACACACGCACACATACACACACATGCACAGACACACACACACGCACAGACATACACACACGCGCAGACACACACACACGCGCAGGCACACACACACGCGCAGGCACACACACAGACACACGCACAGACATACACACATGCGCAGACACACACACACGCACAGGCACACACACAGGCACACACACCGAACACGCACAGACACACGCACACGCACAGACCCACAATACATGCACAGACACACACACACACACGCACAGACACACACACGCGCAGACACACCACAGACACACACACAGACACACGCACAGACACACACACACACATCACAGACACACACACACGCAGACACACACACACAGACACCACACACAGCACAGACACACACACACACGCAGACACACACGCACAGACACACACACACACACACAGACACACACGCACAGACACACACACACACACACATCACAGACACACACACACACGCAGACACACACGCAAAGACACACACACACACACACACATGCACAGACACACACACACACGCAGACACACACGCACAGACACACACACACACACACACATGCACAGACACACACACATGCACAGACACACACACACACGCAGACACACACGCACAGACACACACACACACACACACACATGCACAGACACACACACACATGCACAGACACCACACACACACCACACATGCACAGACACACACACCACACGCAGACACACACGCACAGACACACACACGCACACACACCACACAGACACACACACACACACAGCACACGCACACGCACAGACACACGCACACGCACAGACACACACACACACACACGCACAGACACACACACACACACACACACACACACGCAGACACACACGCACAGACACACACACACACACACGCTCTCCTACACTATTTCCACCTCAGCAACATTGCCCAACTCTATCCCAGCTTAAATTCATCTGCTGCTGAAATGCTCATCTAATGCCTTTGTTTCCTCAAGACTAAGCTTTTCCAATATGCTTTGGGATGGTCTCACATGTTTGAATCACAACACACTGGACGTTATCCAAATTTCTGCTCCCAGCGTGTGAAGTCCCATTCATCTGTGCTCACTCACCCAACCTGGTTATCCACCCAATCCACCCAAACTGGACTCCTGGTTAAACAAAGCTTGATTTTAAAATTCCTGCTTTTGTTCACAAGTGATTCACTGATCTCCTTCAACCCTACAACTCTCTACAAACTCTGCACAACCCAAATTCCAGTTTTTTGAACATTCCTGATTTTCACCACTCCATCACTGGAGGTCTTTCAGCTACCAAGATTCTAAAGCTCTGGAATTCTCTCCTTAAACTTCTCTGCCTCTTGTTCTTCCTTTACAACATCCTAAAATCCACCTCTCGGTCAAGCTTTCAGTACATCCCCTTACATTATCCCTTTTCATCGATCATTCCTTTGTGAAGCACCTTGAAACATTTTGTTAATGCGTGACATAAATACAAGTCCTTGTTATTTGGCAAAGAGAACAGTGATATTACACTTAGCAAGATGTCACATAGATAATAAACTAAATGATTAACTGATCCTTTTTTGATAAGCGTTGGCTTAAGATAAACATTGGCCAAAACATCCAGAGAACTTCCAGTTCTCAACAATTCCCTATTCATTCAAATCTTTTCGATACGTGTGTCTGAGTCTTGCTACATGTGAGCACAAACTCTGTCAGTATCCGGGGATTGCAAATGGAAATTAAAACAATGCAATCATTAGAGAACATGTCAACTTCTGCTTTGCAACTTTCCTGACTTCCACCTTACAACAGATCTTCCCTCTTGTTCTTTACTTCCTCCGGTCTTTCGTTATCTTGAAACATTTTTCATCCAATTTAGACAAAAGGTCATTGACCTGAGATGTCAACAGTACTTCTCTCGCCACAGATCTACCAAGCGTTTTTTGTCATTCAACTTTGCGCTGTAGTTTCACTGTTAAGATCAGCATTTTTATTGCCCATCTCTTATTACCCTTGAGAAGGTGGAGATGAGCCAAGTACTTGAATTGCTGCAGTCCACGTAGTACCGTTCAGGAGGGAGTTCCAAGATTTTGACCCAGCAACAGTGAAGAAACGGCGATATATTTCCAAGGCAGAATGCCATGCTGGCCTTCATAGCAAGAGGATTTGAGTATAGGAGTAAGGATAACATACGAGTTATACAGGGCCTTGGTGAGGACGCACGTTGAGTATTGTATGCAGTTTTGTTCTACTAGTCTGAGAAAGGACATTCTTGCTATTGAGGGAGTCCAGCAAAGGTTCACCAAACTGATTCCCGGAATAGCAGGATTGAAATATGAAGTGACCCTGGATCAACTGGGCTTGTACTCACTGGAATTTAGAATGAGAGGAGATCTCATAGAAACATATAAAATCCTGATGGGACTGGAAAGGCTAGATATGGGAAGAATGTTTCCGATGTTAGGGAAATGCAGAACCAGAGGTCACAGTCTAAGAATAAGGGGTAAGCCAATTAGGACTGAGATGAGAAAGAACTTCTTCAATCAGAGAGTTGTAAACCTGTGGAACTCTGTAACACAGAAAGCTGTTGGGGTCAGTTTGTTAGATATGTGCAAGAGGGAGCTGGGCGTGGCCGTTGTGGCTAAAGGGGTCAAGGGATATGGAAAGAAAGTGAGAGTGGCATATTGAAAGCACCTAATCAATCATGATCATATTGAATGGTGGTGCAAGCTCAAAGGGCCGAATGGTCTTCTCCTGCATCAGTATTCTATCTTTCTTTCTTTGACCTCTGTGTCCTTCGGCCTTCGAGTGGTATAGATCGCAAGTTTGGAAGGTGTTGCCCAAGAAGCTTTGTTGAGGAGTTATGTTGTTCCACTATTTCCACAGGGGATTTTCACTGTAACTTCATTGCAGTGTTGATGTAAGCCCGCTTGTGACGCTAATAAATAAACTTTACAACTTTAACTGTGACTGCTGTCATTTGGCCACATTTAAGGCACTACGTCAATGCAAACGTTGTGCTGCATTATTTATTAAATATTGGAGATGGGGAGAAAAGTATTTTTCAATTGCTGAAAGCCGACTGAAAGTGTAAGGTATCATGATGCAACACTTTAGAATACAGGCGATCAGAATAGAGAACACAAGGAATGTAGAGGTGGGATGAGTTAAGTGTGTCCATAAAATAATTTTGGAGTTACCTGACATTTGAAAAGGATTTCTTAGCTTCATTAATGCTATGTCATAATCCTTGTTTCTTTTGTTAAACTTTTCATGTCTGATAAATTTCTCTACAGTGTGAGCCTTTTGAATGTTTATTTCAATTTGCTGCAGGATGCCACCATATACAAGCCATTGGGAAGGAAAAGGATACCTGCAAAAAGAGGGATAAAAGATTTTGTTAAATAACCACCACTTCATAGAATCCTTACAGTGCAGAAGGAGACCATTCAGCTCATCAAGTCTGCACCGACCACAATCCCACCCAGGCCCTATCCCCATAACCCCATGCATTTACCCTAGCTTGAGGAGGTAACAAGGAAGTTAGATGAAGAAGAAGTGGACATGATTTATTTAAATTTCCAAAAGGCCTTTGACAAAGAACCACATAGGAGGCTGCTAAATAAGTTAAGCACCCATGGTGTTAAGGGTAAGATCCTGGCATGATAGAGGATTGGCTGACTGGCAGAAGCCAGCGAGTGGGGATAAAGGGATCTTTCTCAGGATGGCAGCTGGTGATGGGTGGTGTGCCTCAGGGGTCAGTACTGGGGCCACAACTTTTCACAATACACATTAACAATTCGGAGGAAGGAATTGAAGGCATTTTTGTTAAGTTTGTAGATGGTGCAAAGATTATGGAGGGACAGGTAGTATTGAGGAAGCTGGGGGCGGGGAGATTCTGCAAAAGCACTTGGGACAATTTCAGAGAGTGGGCAAAGAAGTGGCAGATGGAATACAATAGGAAAAGTGCAGGTTATGCAATTGTGTCTGTTTGTTTTGTCTGTATAGTGCACAAGGAACAATACTTTTCACTGTATATTAATGCATGTGTCAATAATAAATCAAATCAAACTTTGAAAGAAGGGATGGAGGCGTAGACTATTTTCTAAATGCAAAAATGCTTAGGAAATCAGAAATACAAAGGGATTTAGGAGTCATTGTTCAAGATTCTCTTAAGGTTAACGTGCAGGTTCAGTCGGCAGTTCAGAAGGCAAATGCAGTGTTAGCATTCATATTGAAAGGGCTAGAATACAAGAGCAGGGATGTACTTCGGAGGCTCCACAAGGCTCTGGTGAGACCCCACTCGGAGTATTGTGAGCAGTTTTGGGTTCCACATCTAAGGAAGGATGTGCTGGCCTTGGAAAGGTCCAGAGGAGGTTCACAAAAATGATCCCTGCAATGAAAAGCCTGTCGTATGAGGAACGGTTGAGGATTCTGGGTCTTTGGTGTTTAGAAGGATAAGGGGGGATCTTATTGAAACTTACAGGATTCTGTAAGGCCTGGATAACACGGGCATGGAGAGGATGTTTTCACTAGTAGGAAAAACTCGAACCAGAGAGCACAATCTCAGGCAAAAGGAATGATCCTTTAAAACATAGAAGAGGAGGAATTTCTTCAGCCAGAGAGTGGTGAATCTGTGGAGCTCTTTGCCGCAGAAGGCTGTGGAGGCCAGGTCATTGAGACAGAGATAGATAGGTTCTTCATTAATTAAAAGATCAGGGGTTATGGGGAAAAGGCAGGAGAATGGGGATGAGAAATAAATCAGCCATGATTGAATGGTGGAGCAGTCTCGATGGGCTGAGTGGCCTAATTCTGCTCCTATGTCTTATGACCTTATGGTCTAGCCCCCTGACACTAAGGGGCAATTTGGCATGGCCAGCCTAGCTAACTTGCACATCTTTGGACTGTGGGAAGAAACCAGAGGACCCAGAGGAAACCCATACAGACATGACGAAAATGTGCAAACTCCACACAGACAGTGACCCAAACCAGGAATCGAACCCGTGACATTGGCACTGTGAGTCAGCAGTGCTAACCACTGCGTCATGATGTCACCCCAGCATGGTGACACAGTCTTAATCTTGGAAAATCCATCAAACATATTGAACAGCAACAACTGGCATTTATATTATCTAGGATTCACATCACTGAAACAAACTACTGATCCACTTTTGTTCATATCAGTGTTTAAGCTCCACATAAGCCTCCTCCTATCCTCTTTCATCAAACTCAATTTAACACATGTAAATGTAGTGAAACATCCCGAAGTGATTCACGGGCAATTACTGGTCCATCACTCAAACCAGCTTTCCACTCATTGACACTGTCAACACTTCCCACTGCCTTGGAAAAGCCAGCATAATTAAGGATCCCACCCACCCCGAATGGAAAGAGATACAATAATCTGAGCACACGTACTAATTGACTCAAGAACAGCTTCATCCCTGCTGCCATCAGACTTTTGAATGGACCTACTTCACATTAAGTTGGTCTTTCTCTACAGCCTCGCCAAGACTGTAACACTATATTCTGCAATCTCTTCTTTCCTTCTCTGTGAACAGTATGCTCTGTCTGTCTAGAGCGCAAGAAACTCTAATTTTCATTGTACACTAATACATGTGACAATAATAAATTAACCCAAATCAAATCAAATCAAACTAGTAATCCAGAGACCTAGGGGTGATGCTCTTGGGTTCAAATCTCACCACATCAAGTGGTGAATTTTGAATTTTTAATGAATTTTTCATTGAAAGTCCATAAGCCATTGTTTTTTAATCATTTAAAAAAATTACCCCTTTATCCTTATCTGGCCTGGCCTACCTGTAACTCTTAACTGCCCCCTGAAATGGGGCCTAGCAAATCACAACAGTTCAAGGAGTAGTTAGGGGATGGACAATAAATAAATTCCCAGTCAGAACTGACACATTGACGTCCACATCCCATAAATAAAAGAAAAATAAACAAAATTCGACACTGAGACAAAGCCATTAGAACAAATGGCCAAAGGCTAGGTTGTAGAAGAAAGTTAAGCACCATTTGATAGCAGTGGAGATTCACAGGCAGAGAGGTTTAGGTAGATTCCTGGAGGAACACCAGCCAACGAAAGCCATGGATGCAATGGAGGCCGGAGGCCAGATGCATACGACTACAGAAGTCCTAGTTGCTCCTATTCTCAGCAACTGGCCTGTTGATGTCAAACCTTTCATTGTAACAGGGAGGTGATGGCCTAGTGGTATTATTCACTATGAATCAGCTAATCTTCAGGGATCCAGGTTCGAATCCCACCAGGGCAGATGGTGAAATTTGAATTCAGTAAAAGATGTTTTGAATTAAAAATCTACTGAAGCCATTGTTGATTCTAAGAAAAATCTACCTGGTTCATTAATGTCCTTTCTGGTAGGAAATCTGCCGTGCTTACCCGGTCTGGCTGACATCTGACTCTAGAGCCACAGCAATGACTTTCAACTGCTCTTCATAGAGTAATAGAATCCTACAGTGCAGAAGGAGGCCATTAAGCTCATCAGGTCTGCACTAGTCCCAATCCCACCCAGGCCCTATCCCCATGTGTTTACCCTAGCTAGCCCCCCTGGCATTCAGGGACAATTTAGCACAGCCAATCCCACCTAACCCACACGTCATTGGATAGTGGGAGGAAACCGGAACACCCAGAGGAAACCCATGCAGACAGGGAACCAAGCTGGGATTCGAACCTTGGATCCTGGCGCTGTGAGTCAGCAGTGCTAACCACTTGATTAATCCTTGACTAATGAAATTGTTTCAAAGTAACAAATAGCATTCGAAATAGTCATATGAGATTGTCAGAAATGTTCACAAGTCTCTGGAAGAGGTTACATACTTGCTTTTGGAATACTGATACTCATTACAGCACAAAGAGTTAATGTTAAATATATAAATATATGGACTATACCTTCAGTAATGTAAGATCACATGATAATGGAGCATCAAGAGAAATTGAGCTTTGTAGACTGTTATGTACAGACCGTATTGTAAATAGTTAGAGTTAAGATGGAGTTCACTAAGAATATCACCTTATTTCCAAGTCCACGACCAGAACTACCAACAAAGCAGACCAAAAACTGCTGGGGGCAAAGATTAAACATAGCAAAAGCAGCACTAAGTCAAGAGCCCCAGTGACTGGAAGAAGCAGCGAGGGAATTAGCTGTAGGATTAGGACAGTGTGAGAAAATCTTCAACTGTACTCCAGAAGAAGCCACAAGTCAGAGAGTTGTGGGGAGATGTAGCATAAAAAAATTCATATTAAATATGTCAACATCATCGGAGACATAGGGTAGAACACTCCATCCACATTGAAATTCCCACCTGGCTGTTAATGGCATTTCTCATTTTCCGCAACCCGCCCGCTAAAATTCCAGTGGTGGGCGAGATGGGAGAATTCTGACCATAAGATCACAAAACAGAGCACGGATAGAAACAATTCAATGCAAACCTCATATAGAGATTATCTTATAAATAGTATAATGATTAATACAAGACAGAATTCACTAAGGTATTGCCTCCAGCCTTATCAATGAGTCCAGATCATGCCTACCACATATCACACCAAAGCAAGAATAATAACTTCATGCTTGGAAGGGTTATTTGGTTACAGATGACCTTTCTAGGGAGCTAGACATGCAATTAATTATTTGATGGTACCAGTCAGTGGCGTTGTTCAAAAGGGATTATTTCTTATTTTTCAAAGATTTATGGGTAACAGTAATATATCAAGAAAAGTCAATGCATTTTACGCAGCTGATTGAGGATAGATAAAATATGAAAATTAAAATAGAAAAAATGAACTTGCCTTTCTCCACAATGTGCTGCTGTAACCACCCAATAGGGTGTGATAATGCTGCCTCCACAGATGTGACGTCTTTTAAAGTGGAGGCTGACCTGCCATGGGAACTCCCCTCTATTTGCTGCTATTCCACCAACTATCCTTGCGGAAATACCATCCTTGTACTTGCGATGTCCACAAGCTACATCAGGAGATACAGAGAGAGAAGGCAGAATGTCACTTGCAGCTGAAGAATAAAGGCCTTTGAAAAGTATCATTGCTCGGCGATGTGGAGCAAATAGATCTTGAGTCCACAGGAACTTTTAGAAGCAAATCAAAGGAATCGCTTGAAAATAGGGTAGTCGAAAGACGTATAAGTGGTGGGGGGGTGGGGGTGGAATGGGGGAGTGGTCGGAGGTGAGTAGAGCAGTTGTTTACTCAGGGACACTGAGATTAATTGCCAGCTGAACCTACATGTAGTTAAGGTCCAGTTATTGAGCCAAATCATCTGCAGCAATTTATGATTCAGATGACAAAGAAATGTCACTTTTACCTTAATTTATCAGTGTTAATTTATCAATCAGTTATCTTGGATGTAAAGTCACACCTAAAACTGTTCATTCCATCTCCTGCTGAAGACTGAAATTGCAATCTTAGTTTAGCGTAAACCCCAGATTTCCAACATTTATAGTTTTCCTTTTGGTTTAATTAAACCCATGGCTGACAAGTCTTCATTTAATGCTCTGCAAACATGAATCAAAGATTAGAATCGCTACAGTGTTGAAGGAGTTCATTTGTCCCATCAAGCCAGCACCAACAACAATCCCTCCCACACCCTATCCCCATAATTCCACATGTTTACCCTGCTAATCCCCTGACAATCAACCTAACCTACACATTTTTGACTGTGGGAGGAAACCAGAGCACCCAGAGGAAACCCATGCAGACATGGGGAGAATGTGCAGATTCCACACAATGATCCAAGCCAGCAATCAAACCCGGGTCCCTGACAATGTGAGGCAGCGGTGCTAACTACTGTGCCATCGTGCCGCTCCAAATACAATGTGCAGTTGAAAGGATAGCTTTCCAATCATTTCTACCGACTATTAAAAGCAGTGGAGTATTGCTGCTACTGAACAAGGCATTAGTGAGACCCTAGCTAGTGTGCACAGTTCTGTCCCCTTTCTTGAGGCAGCTCAGAGGAGATTCAATGGATTGTGTTGTAGGGGTGGGGAGGATGGTGGGGAGGGGGGAGGAGGGTGGGTGGGGTTGTCCCAGATGCACATGCTATATTCTGAAGGGTGCAGCCCCTCACCTATCTTCTCACTTTTTTGCCACAGATGGTAAAAAGCAGACTCCCCACTCTTGCCTCCCCTCCTCTACCAATACCGACAGTATTGTGTGGAACTCCATTGGATTAACAAGCTCATTTGTCTATTAATAATTTTTTACAAAAATGGTGGGTGGACTGCCAATTTTGGCATTTGCTCATATAAGGTATTATGGGAAACTAATATGTTGACATTGTGTTCTTGACACAATGGCGCCGTGCCAGGTTTGAATCCCTTTAAGGGGACAGTCCATGAGGACCACATGATTAGGCTAGACCCTTTGGAATATGGGAAACTGAGGCAATTGATTGGAAGGTTGAGTATCTTGAGTGGGGGAGGAACTGCAGTTGGAGGCAGGGAGCAGCGGAGAGTAGACTTGTATTACAGTCCTATTAGACTATCACTTGTACATAAATAAATATTGTTGATAATAAATACTTCATTATTTGAAGCCACAATGAGTTGCCTTCGATGTTATTACATGGGCGATGAGGAAAAATTTTCATTAGTTACTGGGAGATCGCAATGTGCATCTCGAGGGAGAGGAGAGTGAGTGTGGAAACCACAAAGAAGCAAGCTACATGTGGCACCTAATAAAGTCTTTAATTGAAAAGATTGAGCTTTTCGACCCAGAAGTGGAAAACTGGGAATAATTATTTGAAAGCCTGCATCATTTCTTTATATCAAATGAGATTGCAGCAGAGGAATAATGAAAGGTTACTCACAGTTGATGGCCCACAATCTTACAGCATAGTGAGGAGCCTAACACCATCCGATCGTAGAATAGAATCCCTACAATGCAGAATGAGGCCATTTGGCCCATCAAGCCTGCACTAACAACAATCCCACCCAGTCCTATCCCTGTAACTCCATATATTTACCTGCTCATCCCCCTGATACTAAAGGGAAATATATCATGGCCAATCAACCTAACCTGCTTGTCTTTGGACTGTGGGATGCAACCCATGCATGTTCCAAACGTAGTATTTTGACCAGATAAAAATAGTTAATTTATTAGACAAAGTAAGGCTTACATTAACACTGCAATGAAGTTATTGTGAAACTTCCTAGTTGTCACAATCTGGCCCCTGGTCAATGCACATAATCAGCACATCTTTCAGGATGTGGGAGGAAATTGGAGCACCCAGAGAAAATTCACGCAGACACATGGAGAATATGCAGACACCACTCAGCAACCCAAGGCGGGAATCAAACCCAGGTCCCTGAGCTGTGAAGCAGCAGTGCTAACCACTGTGTTGCTGTGCCATCCTAGTTGAATAATAGTTTAATAGGCCAAGAATTATTTTAACCCTCAAACTTCAATCATCACATTGAGGTATAAATTTCATTCTGTAGAACTGGGGCAAATAATAAGAACTAAAGCAGCAATCTATTTGAATCTCAGAAACCGGAGCCCACGGAGGAAACCCACACGAACACGGGGAGAACGTGCAAACTCCATTCAGACAATGCCTAATGGCCAGAATCTCCAATTTCATGGCCAGATTGAGAGGATTTGCAGAACACTCTGAATTCCACCCAGCTTTCGGGGAGCTTTCGGGAAACAATTCGGCCTGTGAAATAAACAGTCTTGCAATACAGAAGAAGTTACTGGCTGAGACCAAAATCTCTTCAGAAAAAGCTGCGGAGAAGATGAATGTGCTGAGTAAAGTGTAAGCGAATTGGAAGGCGTGGCCCCAAGAGAGGTGAACTGCTTATGGAAGGAAATGACTGCTGCGAGGAACTTCCCTCGTGAGGGCATAGCAGATGTTGAGAAGGGGAGGACAGCACTGGGGGTGGAAGCTTGTTTCGGATGTGGGGGGTGAGGGTGGGAGGGAGCACTCGCAAGAAACTTGCCGGTGCGGACAGTAAACAGAAGAGTCATTTACGAGTATGGTGTAAAGTGAAGTAGCTAGGACAAAACAATGGTTACTTTAATACTATTAAACAAACTGGATAAGGAGCCTGACAACATAGAACACTACAACACAAAAGGCCCTTCAGCCCACAAGCTGTGCCGCTCATATCCCTATCTACCAGGCCTATCTATAACGCTCAATCCCATTAAATCCCATGTACTCATTCAGAAGTCTCTTAAAAGACCCCAGCAAGTTCGCCTCCACCACTACCAATGGCAGCCAATTCCACTCACTCACCACCCTCTGAGTGAAAAACGTACCCCTGACATCTCCTCTGTGCTTACTCCCCAGCACCTTAAATCTGTGTCCTCTTGTAGCAACCATTTCAGCCCTGGGAAATAGCCTCCAAGAATCCACTCTATCCATTCCTCTCAACATCTTATAAATCTCTATCAGGTCACCTCTCATCCTTCGTTTCTCCAGGAAGAAAAGACCTAGCTCCCTCGACCTATCCTCATAAGGCATGCCACCCAATCCAAGCAACATCATTGTAAATCTCCTCTGCAGCCTTTCAATAGCCTCCACATCCTTCTTGTAGTGAGGTGACCAGAACTGCACACACTACTTCAAGTGGGGTCTGACAAGGGACACTGAGTTGTATAGTTTAAAACAGATCCAACATAATGAAGTGCCATCGATAGAGATAATCTTGATGGTAAAAGGCAGGTCTGTTTCAATGAAAATCGACAAAGGAGCCATGGCCACTGCTATAAATAAGGGAGCAAGCATTTCATTATCTTCAAGAAGGTCTTCAATAATTGAAATTGAATGAGACACTTATTATCTACTTACGTAGGAGAGACATTGAAGATGGTGGGGTCAGCAATAGTTCCTATATCCTACAGAAACCTGTTCTAGTAATTGAGGGTCATAGACCTTGACTGATAGTAGCTAAATTGGATTGGCTGAAGTAGCTAAAATTAAATTGGTCGGATACATTAAACTGCGTGATAGGTTTTCAAGAGTAACTGTGCAGATACTCTGAGGTTTCTCAAAAGGAACTGGGGCAAATAAAAGGAACTGAAGCCGCAATTTATTTGAATCTCAGAAACCGGAGCACATGAGGAGAATGTGCAAACTCCACACAGACAGTACCCAAAGGCCAGAACACCGAAGCACTCGGTGGAAACCCATGCAGACATGGGGAAAATGTGCACACTCTGCACAGACAGTGACCAAAGGTCAGAACTGAACCCACATCCCTGGTGCTGGGAGGCAGCAGTGCTAATCACTGTTCCACCGTGCCACCAATTAGAGTCTTCCTCCTCCATCAGCTACCATATCCTAAGAGGTACCATGTGTGGTAAAGTAGTTTGTCACTGCTTTCTGCAGCCAATAAGAGTACCTGCCCTATTTCCCTTTATTTGTCTTCCTCTCATGCAGATCAATAATTCTCCTATTCAGATCAATAATTTACCTTGGATTCCATGAACTTTAACCATGATTCCACCACAAGAGCTGCTTTGAGTGACTTTATCAGGTGATTTTGGGAAATCCATATGAAGAACGTCATTAGACATTCTTCTATTTACTACTTTAGTCTTCACAAATTACAGTTAGGTTAGTCAGCTTTGAGACATTCCTTTATCAAACCCACTGATCAATTAAAAATGTTTAAGGTATCAGTCACTCCTTCCTCAATTATACACTGTAGCAATTACTCCAATCACAGATGTTAGGCTAACTAGTGTCTAGTCCAGTGAATCATAGAGTCATAAAGGTTTAGAACATGGGAAGAAGCCTTTTGGCCCAACTTGTCCATGCCGCCCTTTCTTTTTAAACCCCTAAACTAATCCCAATTGCCCACATTTGGTCTGTATCCCTCTGTCCATCATACCTATGTAACTGTCTAATTGCATTTTAAAAGTTAAAATTGTACCCGCCTCTACTACTTACCTCTGGCAGCTTGTTCCAGACTCTCAGCACGCTCTGCATGAAAAAATTGCACTTCTGGACAATAGCGGTTTCAGTTCAGACATTGTTTGCCTTAATTATGGCGTGGTTTTTGTTTATTTGTGTAAGGTTGTGAACAACGCAAAAGCTTAGCCACCACCAAAAGATCACAATGTACCATTTGGTGCGAATAAGAATGTAAGAACTTAAGAAATAGAAACAGGAGTAGGCCATCTAGCCCTTTGAGCCTGCCCCGCCATTCAAGAAGATCATGGCTGATCTGAAGTGGACTAGTTCCATTTTCCAGCTTGCTTCCCATATCCATTAATTCCTTTGTCTAACAGAAATCTATCTACCCCTGACTTAAATATATTGAACGAGGTAGTCTCCACCATCTCAATGGACACAGATTTCCAGAGATTCACAACTTTTTGAGTGAAGAACTTCTTCCTCAACTCTGTTCTAAACTGCCCTCCTCTTATTTTGAGGCTGTTCTCTCTCGTTCTGCTATCCTTTCTAAGCAGGAAGGATCTCTCTACCTCTACCCCATCTACCCCCTTCATTATCTTGTATGTCTCTTTAAGATTGTCCTTCAGCCTTCTAAATGCTAACAAGTACAGACCCAGTCTATTCAATCTCTCTTCATAAGCTAATCCCCTCATCTCTGGTATCAGCCTGACGAACCTTCTCTGTATTCCCTCCAAGGCCAATATATCCTTTCGCAAACATGGGGACCAAAACTGCACATAGTACTCCAGTTGCAGCCTCACCAGTGCCCTGTACAGTTGCGGCAAGACCTCCCTGCTTTTATAATCTATCCCCCTCGCTATGAAGTCCAACATTTCATTTGCCTTCTTTATCACTGGTTCTTTGGTTTCCTCTTGTCAAATGCCCTTGGGAGTTTTGGTACTTTAAAGACACCTGCATCGAAGCAAAATATTGTTACATGATCAGTGCAAGAATACTGAGGATTATGGGTTCAAAATTTATTGAGGCAAGTTAAAGGGAGATCAGTTAACCCTTTCAAAACCAACATATCCGTTTGTTTGGGATTGTGTGAGAAGAGAAAGGTGGAGGTGGGGGGGGTAGAAAAAGACACATTAGTAGGTTGAGATAACAACTTATAAAGTGAAGCTCATAGTAACAAAACCATACCTACCTATACAGCGTAACGTAACCAGAAATCCAGAGGAGCAGTTTTCGCTGGAAATGAAAAGCATATTTCTGAGCAAGATGTTCAAAAAGTTGGTTTAGGTTTATTTATTAGTGTCACAAGTAGACTTATATTAATGCTGCAATGAAGTTACTGTGAAAATCCCCTAGTCGCCACACTCTGGCACCTGTTTGGGAACACTGAGAGAGAATTTAGCACAGCCAATGCACCTAACCCACACGTCTTTCAGTCTGTGGGAGGAAACCAGAGCACCCAGAGCAAACTCACGGAAACATGGGGAGAATGTGTTTGGGTCAAGCAGTGACCCAAACCCGGGTTCTTGGTGTTGTGAAGCAACAGTGCTAACCACTGCGCCACCAGAAGCAGGAGGAGGCCATTCGGCCCTTCAAGCCTGCTCCGCCATTCATTTTGATCATGGCTGATCATGAAATTCAATATCTTGATCCTGCTTCGCTTCCATGCCCTTTAGCCCCAAGAGCTACATCTAATTTCTTCTTGAAATCACACCTTGATTTATTGAGTGCACATCAAATAATAGCAGATAGTTGAAATGTGAACTGTTGTATTCGGTGATGTCTGACCTGACGCTTAGTTTTTGGTACGTGTTCCCAGTTTTTAAGCTCTCATTCAGAATCAGGAACACTGAGGATTCAACACTACTTGCCAAGATTGATCCGAAGTCAAGATAGCTGTTCCTGTGAAATAGATTTACAGATAAAAGAAACAAATTATTATGGAGGATTGTCCAGGGAGATGACGGCCTAACAATATGATCACTAGATTATTAATCCAGAAACTCAGCTGAGGCTCTGGGGACCTGAGTTCGAATCTCACCACAAGCAGACGGTGGAATTTGAATCCAATAAAAAAAAACTCTGGAATTAAGACTCTACTGATGACCATGAAACCATTGCCGATTGTTTGGAAAATCCATTTGGTTCACAAATGCCCCTTTAGGAAAGGAAATCTGCTCTGGCCTACATGTGACTCCAGAGCTACAGCAATGTGGTTGTCTCGGGCTGCTAGGGTTGGGCAATAAATGCTGGCCAGCCAGCAATGCCCCATGTCCCACAAACGAATAAGGATGAAGGTGCTGTGGAGGCACCCACAAAACAATCTAAAACGCAAATAGGGATGCCTTGTCAAGCTTAATGGCTCTGTCCAGCTAGAGGAATGAAATTAAATCTCACAACATAAGTAGAGACAACGACCTTGAATTATGCTGGTAATATGAATGGAGAAATGCTTCATCCATTTATGCAATATTCCACTGCCTATTTTTGACAGTGGTGAATGCTCTAACGTAACTGCAAATTGGGCAGTACAGTAGCCCAAGTGGTTAGCACTGCTGCTTCACAGCGCCAGGTCTGCGAGTTTGCTGCCGCTTGAGTCAGTGTCTGTGGAGTTTGCATGTTCTCCCCATGTCTGCGTGGGTTTCATCTGCGTGCCCCGGTTTTCTCCCACATTCTGAAAGACGTGCTGGTTAGATGCATTGACCCGAACAGGTGCTGGACTATGGCGACTAGGGGAATTTCACAGTAACTTTGTTGCGCTAAGCCTTACTTGTGACTAATAAATAAATTTTAAAACAACCTTTACCTCAAATCAAAATGGATCATAGAGCCATAGAATCCCTATAGTGCAGAAAGAGGCCATTTGATCCATTCAGCCTGCACCAAGGACAATTTCCACCCAGGTCCTATCCCTGTGGCCTCACATATATACCATGTCAGTCCCCCTGATATTAAAGGGTAATTTACCATGGCCAATCAATCTAACCTGCACATCTTTGGATCTTGATGGGAGAAAACCAGGCACCTGGTGAAAATCCACACAGACACAGAGAGAACATATAAACTCCACGCAGTCACCAGAGGTTGGATTGAACCCGGATCCCTGACATTGTGAGGCAGCAGTGTCAACCACTGTGGCACCGTGCCATCCCGTGCATTCACACTGCAATCACGGGCAAACATATGTGGCCAAAGAATACAACATCATAAGCATAAGAAACAAACCTCTTTGCAAAAAGCACACATGCATAGAAATCACAACAAACAGCGCGTACATCTTGCACACAGGTATATTTCACAGGGGTAACACTGTAATAATTCAGCACCCGAATATCAGCATCAATCCAGAGGTAAGCATCCTGCCAGATTGGCTGGGGTGGAGTCCCTGATGTGTGGAACATCTCAACACCAGCATCAAATGAACAGAGTGATCCTATGTGGACAGTTATCTCAGAGTACTATGAGACGGTGTTGTATATATTACTGAGTTGCTGGTTTGGAACGTTTTAATGATTTCTGAAGACTGCTAGCTTTAAACACATTCACACTTAGCAGATTTACAGATATGGAGAACACACTTCACATTTCTGAGCATGCTTGCTTTCCTGTCACTTTAGTCTGTGATGTGGAGATGCCGGAGTTGGACTGGGGTAAACACAGTAAGACGTCTCAGAACACCAGGTTAAAGTCCAACAAGTTTATTTGATTGTAAATCCACGAGCTTTTGGGATTTGCCCCTTCGTCAGGTGAGTGGTGAGTTCTGAATTCTCCACTCACCTGATGAAGGAGTGGACCTCTGAACTCTCGACTCACCTGAGAAAGGGGCAAGCCCCGAAAGCTTTGGGTTTACTATCAAATAAATTTGTTGGACTGTAACCTGGCGTTATGAGACTTCTTACCACTTCAGTCTTCCCATAGGCTTACATCACATAAGTATGTCACATCCTTCTCTGACATCACAGCCTATTACAATTATTCCTGTATGCAACTCAGTGTAACGTACCCCATTTCACTGTGCTACAGGATTAGGATCCTGAGCTGGGAGCTGCAAGATTTGAGCAGGGGATAAAGACTATGGTTGTGGTATCGGTGTCTCTTTATCGAGGGGGAAAGGGGAGTGGTGAGCTCAGGGATTCGTCCCAAACACAGTGATTGAGACAGGACCTTGGGGTCAATTATTGGAGTTTGAATGGTTGATCCAATGGTTGATGCTTCTGACACCTCTGGGGTGTGAACAGTGTAGATAGGCTCAGCCGACATGTCAGGAACAGGTTGGATGAGCCAGGTGAGCTCACTCTGGGTGGTAGGTCCATAGCAGAAAGTGGGACAGATGGCAAGGCCAGTACAGAAGGAAGAAAGCTTCTGGCAGACAGACCTCTTGTCTCAATGAGTTATTCTGAAGAGCTGGGAATTTATGAACAGTGCTCAGTAACAGAGGTGACCAAATAGTGCTGTTAAGGACCAGGGTCAGAAGGTATATTGTGAAGTTAGACTACACACATCCCCCTCCCCCCACAAGTTATTTTTGATATACTTTGGCATAGAATCCCTACAGTACAGAAGGAGGCCATTTGGCCCATTGAGTCTGTACCAACCACAATCCCACCAGGCCCTATCCCGGTAACCTCACACATACACCCTGCTGACTCCCCTAGTGGAGTTGAGGAATAGGAAGGGAGTGGTTACTCTGTTGGGTGTTTACTACAGACCGCCCAACAGCCCGCGGGCTGTGGAAGAAGGGATATGCAGGGACATTTTAGATAAGTGTAGGAAAAATAGGGTGGTAGTAGTGGGAGATTTCAATTTTCCTGGAGTAGATTGGAGTGTGCCCAGGGCTGTAGGAATGGACGGGGAGGAATTTGTACATTGTGTTTTGGAAGGGTCCTTGGAGCAGTATGTGGATGGCCCGACTAGAGATGGGGCTATACTGGATTTGGTTCTGGGAAATGAGCCAGGGCAGGTGGTTGACGTCGAGGTAGGAGAGCAGGTGTCAAATAGTGATCACAACTCTGTCTGCTTTAGGATATTAATGGAAAAGGACGAGACTGGCCCAAAAGGGAAGGTATTTAACTGGGGGAGGGCTAGATACGGCCAGATTAGGCAAGATCTTAAAGATACTGACTGGGATAAGCTTTTTGAGGGCAGGTCGACGAGGTACATGTGGGAGTCTTTCAAGGGAAAACTAAACTCTCTGCAGGATAGATACGTGCCGGCAAGGAGGAAGGATGGGAAAGGTAGGATTAGAGAACCTTGGCTTACCAGGGAGATTGAGAACTTGATCAAGAAAAAGCGAGAGGCTTACATTAGATCTAGGCAACTAGGGACTGAGACAGTGCTGGAAGCTTATAGAGAGTGTAGACGGGATCTTAAAAGGGGTATTAGAAAGGCAAAAAGGGGCCACGAGGTGGCTCTGGCAGGTAGGATAAAGGAAACTCCAAAGGCATTTTACACCTATGTAAGGAGCAAAAGGATGGTTAGAGGCAAGATTGGACCTCTTAGGGACAGAGGAGGGGATCTATGCTTAAAGCCTGAGGGAATGGGGGAGATCCTGAATGAATACTTTGCGTCGGTATTCACGCAGGAGACTGGACAGATGTCTGTGCCTGATGTTGACAAAGTTGAGGATCGGTTGAGGGAAATAAGGGTTACGAGGAAAGAGGTTTGGGGCTGTTAGGCAGCTTAAAGACATATAAAGCTCCAGGGCCTGATGGCATTTACCCCAGGCTGCTAAGGGAGTTGAGGGAAGACTTGGCTGGGCCTCTGACACAAATCTTTGTCTCTTCCTTGGACACAGGTGAGGTCCCAGAGGACTGGAGGATAGCAAACGTAGTACTGTTGTTTAAAAAAGGTCAGAGGGATCACCCAGGGAACTATAGGCCGGTGAGCTTGACTTCAGTTATAGGTAAGCTAATGGAGAGGATCCTTAGGGACAGGATGTATGAGTGTATGAGCATCTGGAGCACTGCGATCTGATCAGGGATACGCAGCATGGCTTCGTCAAGGGGAAGTCTTGTCTTACAAATCTAGTGGAATTTTTTGAAGAAGTGACAAAAACAGTTGATGAAGGACAGGCTGTTGATGTCGTCTACATGGATTTCAGTAAGGCATTTGACAAGGTTCCTCATGGTAGACTGATAGAGAAGGTGAAGGCGCATGGGATACAGGGTTGGGTATGTAGATGGGTCGAGAACTGGCTCGGGAGGAGGAGACAGAGGGTAGTAGTGGAAGGCACTTTTTCCGGCTGGAAGCCTGTCACTAGTGGAGTGCCACAAGGCTCAGTACTAGGTCCTCTTCTATTTGTGGTCTACATAAACGACTTGGAAGTAGGGGTAGGTGGTGAGATCAGCAAATTTGCTGATGACACCAAGATGCTTGGATTGGCGGGTACAGAGGAGCAGTGTCAGGCAATACCACAGGACATAGATAGGTTGGTAGACTGGGCAGATAGATGGCAAATGGAATTTAATCCGGATAAATGCGAGGTGATGCATTTTGGCCAGAAAAATGTAGAAGAGAATTATAGGATAAAAGGTAAAACCATACGGAGTATAGAGACGCAGAGAGACTTGGGGGTGCAGGTTCACAAGTCTCTGAAGGTGTCCTCACAGGTGGAGAAGGTGATAAAGAAGGCGTATAGTATGTTAGCTTTCATAGAAAAGGGTATAGAATACAGAGTAGGAGTTTGATGTTGCAGTTGTACAGAACTTTGGTTAGGCCTCACTTGGAATACTGCGCCCAGTTCTGGTCTCCGTACTATCGGAAGGATGTGGAGTCCTTGGAGAGAGTGCAGAGGAGGTTTACCAGGATGCTGCCTGGTATGGAAGGACTGTCTTCTGAGGAACGATTAGATAGACTGGGGTTGTTTTCCCTTGAAAGACGTCGGCTTAGAGGGGATCTCATAGAGGTGTATAAGATTATAATGGGTATAGATAGAGTAAATGGAGGTAAACTTTTTCCACCTTTAGAAATGGATAGGACGAGGGGTCATAGCCATAGGGTGAGGGGGGCTATGTATAGGATGAATATTAGAGGGCAGTTTTTCACACAAAGGGTAGTGGGGGTGTGGAATGCACTGCCGAGTAAGGTGGTGGGAGCAGGCACGCTGGGACTGTTTAAGGGTCTCTTGGACAGCCACATGAGCGGTCTGCAGATAGAGGGATATAGTAGGACTGTTTAACTACGGCTTTTTTTCCACAGGTAATTCGGTCCATACTTGACCAACAATGAGCATGCATTCGGCAGGTGGTGCGAGTACAGCTCTTGGATGTTGATTCATGGGTTGCCTGGTACTTCATGTCGTAAATGAGTGCTTTATGTGGACCATCTGAAGAGCACCATGACAGCTCAGAGACTATCGATGTGGCTGTGCAGACACTTGGAATTGAGCCGGTGTCTGCGGGAGTTTGCGCGTTCTCCCCGTGGTTGCGTGGGTTTTCTCCGGGCGCTCCGGTTTCCTCCCACAGCCCAAAAATTTGATCTTAGGCTGATTGGGAAACAAATTGTCCCTATGGTGAGAATTTTCCATATTAGGAATAATATATATATTATTATATAGGAATATTAAAATAGGATAATGGATTTGCTACTATATAGTATGACGGCGGCACGGGCTCGTTGGGCCGAAGGGCCTGTTTCCCGTGCTGTGTTGCTTAAAAAAAAAACTAAGGGTCAATTTAGCATGGCCAATCCACCTAACCTGCACATCTTTGGACTGCGGGAGGAAACCGGAGCACCCGGAGAAAACCCACACAGACACTGGGAGAAAGTGCAAATTCTACACAGACAGTGACCCAAAGCCAGAATTGAAGCTGGGTCTCTGGCGTTGTGAGGCCGCTGTGCTAACCACCATGCTACCGTGCCACATTAGTGTGAGGATAAGAGATTTCACTGCAGGTGCAAATCTATTAACACATCAAGGGGGTTGGGGTAATGTTCTCATCCTGCACATCACAGGATTCTTAGTTGAGGGGGGATGGATCATGCAAATGTCCATTGACCTCCCACGGCTGGAAAACCTGGCCTAGGAAGCTTTTATCAAAACAAATCTCCGTCCCCCCACCACACCTGCCACCACCAACCTGCCCCCAAATTGAGAATATTCTTCCTGCATCTACTCTGTTCTACAACTTTATAGGTTTCCATGAGGGCCCCCTACATTCTTCTAAATTCCAATGAATATAATCCTCAATATCTCCTCAAACATCCAGCGAGCCCAGAATCAGTCTGGTAAATCTTCGTTGTATTTCTTCCATAGCAAGAACATCCTTCCTCAGATAAGGAGTTCAAAACTGCATACAATATTCCAGGTGTGGTCTCACCAAGGCCCAGTATAATTGCATCAAGACATCCCTGCTCCTGTATCGAATCCCCTCACAAAGAAAATCAACACACCATTTGCCTTCTTTCAGCAACTAGTGCACATGGATACCCAGGCCTCACTGCACATTCCCTTCTCTCGCTTTATAGCCATTCAGATGATAATCTACCTTCATGTTTTTGCTACCAAAGTGGATAAATTCACATTTATCCATGTTATGCTGCATCTGTCAATCATTTTCCACTCACTGAACTCACTGAATGCATCTCTGCGTCTTCTTCACAGCTTACCCTCCCACCTAACTTTGTATCATCTGCAAATTTGGAGCTAGTGAATTTAGTTCCATCAGTTAAATCATTAATAAATATATTGTGAATAGGTGAGGTTCCAGCACTGACCTCTATGGCACCCCATTAACTACTGCTTGCCAATTGGAAAAAAAGGCCTATTTATTCCTACTCTTTGTTTCCAGTTTTCTATCCATCTCAATACATTACCCCTAATCTTATGCACTTTAACTTTACATGTTAATCTTTATGTGTGACATTGCCTTCTGAAAGTCAAAATAAACCACATCCACTGACTTCTCCTCATTAATCTATTCATTACATCCTCGAAGAATTCCAGAAGGTTTGTCAAGCATGATTTCCCTTTCATAAATCCATGCTGATTCTGTCCCATCCTGCCAGTATTTTAATAGAACATAGAACATAGAACATAGAACAATACAGCACAGAACAGGCCCTTCGGCCTTCGATGTTGTGCCGACCAAAATAAAAAGCAATGCCCCTCCTAACTAAACCATTCCCTTCTCATCCATATACTTATCAACTACCTCTTAAACGCCACCAAACTTGGCGCATCTACAACAGCTGCAGGCAGGGCATTCCACTCCCTAATCACTCTTTGAGTAAAGAACCTACCTCTGATATCCGTCCTATAACTCATACCCCTTAATTTAAAGTTGTGTCCCCTCGTGCTAGCTTTTTCCATCCTAGGAAAAAGGCTATCACTGTCCAAGTGATCTGCAATAAAATCTTTTATATTTTCCAAGTGATCTGCAATAAAATCTTTTATAATGGACTCTAGTACAACCCCGACTACTGATGTCAGTCTGACAGGTCTATAATTTCTTGTTTTCTCCCCACTTCCCTTTTAAAATATTGGGGTTATGTTAGTTACCCACCAGTTTGTAGGAACTAGTCTAGAGTCAAAGAATCTTGGAAGATGACTACCAATGTATCCACTATTTATGAGATCATGCCTCTCAAATTTGGTTGAGTTTTTTGAGGAGGTGACAAAAATAATTTGCTGAGTGAAGGGTCGTGGATATAGTCTATATGGATTTTAGTAAAACGTTTGACAAAGTCCCTCATGGCAGGCTGGTGCAAAAGGTTAATCTCACGGGATAAAAGGTGAACTAGCTAGATGGGTGGAGGACTGGCTTGGCCATAGAAGACAGAGGGTTGCAGTGGAGAGGTCTTTTTCCTTTTGGAGGTCTGTGACTAGTGGTGTTCCGCAGGGCTCTATACTAAGCTATTTGTGATACATGTTAATGATTTGGAAGAAGATGCAGTCAGTGTGATCAGTAAGTTTGCAAAAGATACAAAGATTGCTGGAGTTGTGGATAGTGATGAACATTGTCAGAGAATACAGCAGGATATAGATATGCTGGAAAATTAGGCAGAGATGGAATTTAATCCAGACAAATGCAAAGTGATGCATTTCAGTAGATCTAATGTAGGGTGGAGCTATACAATAAATGGCAGAACCATCAGGAGTATAGACACACAGAGGGATAAGGGTGTACAATTCCACAGATCCTTAAAGATGGCACACAGGCAGAGAGAGTGATGAAGAAGGCATATGGCATGCTTGCCTTTATTGGAAAGGGCAGAGTATAAAAGTTGACACGTGATGTTGCAGTTATATAGAACGTTGGTTAGGCCACATTTGGAGTACTGCGTCCAGTTCTGGTCGCCATGCTATCAGAAGGCCGTGGAGGCTTTTTAGAGAGTACAGGAAAGGTTTACCAGCTTGTTGCCTGGTATGGAGGGCCTTAGCTATGAGGAGAGATTGGGGACACTGAAGTTGTTCTCCCTGGAAAGGCAGAGGATGAGAGGTGACCTAATAGAGATGTATAAAATTATGAAGAGCATAGATAGGAAGGACAGTGGGAAGCTTTTTAACCAGGTCAGAGGTGATGAACATAAGGGTCACAAGTTCAAGGTGAGGGGGACAAGGTTCAACATAAATGTGAGGGGGACGTATTTTACATAGAGGATGTGAGTGCCTGGAATGCACTGCCGAGCAAGATGGTTGAGGCGGACACATTGGGATTGTTTAAAATTTATCTAGATAGCCACATGAACAAACTGGAAATAAAGGGATACAAACGAATGATCTAATTGGACGCATGAGTGGCATAGGCTTGAGGGGATGCTGAAGGGCCCATTCCTGTGCTGTATTGTCCTTTGTACTTTATTTCTAGGATCACTTCCTTACTATTCTGGAATGCAGATCAACTTATCAGGATTAATCGGCCTTTGATCCCATCCATTTTCCCACACCATTTCCCTACTAATACTGACTTCCTTCAATTCCTCCCTCTCACTAAACCCTGTCTTTTTCTGATACATTATTCGTGTCTTCCTTTGTGAAGACAGAACCAAAGTATGTATTTCGTTGAATTAGCCATTTCTTTGTTCCCCATTATAAATTTCTGTTTCAGTTTGTAACTGACCTACATTTGTCTTCACTGATTTTTTTTTCTTCACATACCTATAGAAACCTTTACAATCAGTTTTTATGTTCTCCTGAAGCTTACTCTCAGATTCTATTTTCTCCTTCTCAATCTCCTCCTTTGTTGAATTCCAAACTAGTCTCAATCATCAGGTCTGTTATTGTTCTGGCCAATTTGTCTGCCTCTTCCTTGAATCTAATACTATTTCTAATTTCCCGAGTAGCCATGGTTTGGCCACCTTTCCTGTTTTAATTTTGCGTTGGACAGGAATGAACATTTGTTGCAATTCACCCATGTGCTCACTTTTGTTATCCCTTTAAGTAATGTTTCCTAATCTATCGTAGACAACTCACACCTCATATAATCATAATTTCTTTTATTAAGATTTATACCCCTAGTCTCAGAATCAACTACGTCACTCTCCCCCTTGATGAAGAATTTTATCATGTTATGGTCACTCATTGCCAAGGGGTCTCACATAACAAGATTGCCAATTATTCCTTTCTCATTACAAGACATCCCAGTCTAGGCTGGCCTGTTGTCTAGTTGGTTCCTCAATATATTGGTCCAGGAAACCATTGTGTACATACTCTTGGGATTTCTGCTCTGCTGTATTGCTACCAATTTGATTTACCCAAACTATATACTGATTAAAGGCATGCATAATTGTCAATATTCCTTTATCACATGCATCTCTAATTTCCTATTTGATGCCATTCCATTACAGTTTTGCGGTGAGTTCTATGTACCATCCCCCACTAATTTTTTTTTGCCCCTTGGTGTTTCTCAGCTCTGCCCACACAGACTTCATATCATCAGAGCCACTGTCCTCCTTACTATTGCGTTAAAGATTAAAGCTAGCCATCACAAAGGGAACCTCAATAAACCCATTTCATTTTGAGCCATTATTTGGATAACATCAGGTGAACAGGCATGTGTGACGAAATTTGTATCTGATACCTGGCGTATCCTATCTTGTTGCAGACTTGTTTCCCATGATCCAAGTTCCAGTTGTCATAGCACACGGGCCTCCAGCCAAATACCTTAGTCTTGGCATAAAGCACAAAAGTTGAGTTTGCCAACAGGACTGCAATTTGAAAGGAAACACAAGGTTGTAACAAACCCTCTTGTCTATCTCATAAAATTCCTTCAGCTGGGTAAATCATCATAAAATGGTACGAAAACAAGCCAGCAAGTTGCATTCCCTTAAGTAACTGTGATTACAATGTGGCCGAGGGTATTTATTTACTCTCCTGTTGATTAGTAAGCAATACAAATAGGTTGTTGCAGGTCTAGGATTCAATGACCTCATGTTGGCACAGTGGTTAGCACTGCTGCTTTACAGCACCAGGGACCCGGGTTCAATTCTAGCCTTGATGACTGCCTGCGCGGAGTCTGCACATTCACCCTGTGTCTGCGTGGGTTTCCTCTGGGTGCTCCAGTTTCCTCCCACAGTGCAAAGATATGTGGGTAGGAGAATTGGCCGTGCTTAAAAAAAAGTTGCTCCTTAATGTCCCAGGAGGTGTAGGATAGATGGATTAGCCAGGGTAAATATGTGTGGCTTCGGAGATAGGGTGGGTGAAAAAGTCTGGGTAAGATACACTGCCAAAGAGTCAGTCAATGGGCTGAATGGACTCCTTCTGCCCTGTAGGATTCTATGATCTCAATGGCATCATCAGAGGGCTTTATGACCTTCCAATATTTGGCTTATAACTCTCAATATCTGTTGACACTTTCATACTCCGGCACTGATCCCTTGAAGAATCCTCCACGCCTCCACACTAATGATTTCATTCTGAGTTTTAAATAAAGGAGTTTTGTGATATTTAATCCACTAAAGCTACAACCTAACAGGCACGCTAAATCGAAGACAGTTGTATACTAACAGGGGTACAATAAGAAATATCACTTGATACCAACTACCTTGTGTTATAATTCTCTCAAACTCTTTCTGGAAACATCTGTGATGTTTCAGAAAAGATAATAATCAAGTTATCAGTATTAAGGAGTAAATCAACTTCCAGCAACCACAGATTGCATAGTGGCCCAGTGCTTAGCACTGCTGGTTCACCATGTCAGGGACCTAGGTTTGATTCCCAGCTTCGGGTCACTGCCATGTAGAGTTTGCATATTCTCTCCCCGTGCCTGTATGGGTTTCCTCTGGGTCCTCTAGTTTTCTCCCACGCTCCAAAGATGTGTAGGTTAGCTGGATTTTCAGTTGCCCCTTAGTGTCCAAAGGTTTTTTTTTTATTGGTGTTACAAGCTGGTTTACATTAACGTTGCAATGAAGTTACTTTGAAAATCCCTGTTGGTTAGATGCAATCAACATGGTAAATGTGCGGAGTCATGAGGATCATGTGGGAAGGGCCTTGGTCCTAGGCAAGATGCTCCTTTAGGGAGTCAGTATGGACTCAATGTGCTGATTGGCCTTATTCTGCATTGTAGGGATTCTATGGTTTTTATGGTTCTATGATTCTATGGTTACTATTTTCATAACTTATTGAGTAAATGGAATGAAAACTTTAGTTAGTTCCAAGTTAATTATATCCATTATGTTTTTTTGTTGAGACAGTGGTCTTTAAGTGACTGTTCTCCTGGGGACAATACCAAAGAAACAACAGAAATATCTGCACTGTCTGTGCGAAGTTTGCATGTTCTCCCCGTATCTGTGTGGGCTTCCTCCGAGTGCTCAGGTTTCCTCCCACAGTCTGAAAGATGTGCTGGTTACCTGCATTAGCCATGCTAAATTCTCCCTCAGTGTACCCGAACAGGCACCGGAGTGTTAGGACTAGGGGTTTTCACCATAACGTTACAGTGTTAATGTAAGCCTACTTGTGACTAATAAATTGAACAAATAAACTTTAAGGGTAGTCATTATCGTTAGCTTTCCTTAAATTATTCTTTCATGTGCTTTCATTTTTAAATTCCACTAAAAATAATCAAATATTTTATTCTGAGCTTGGCAATATAAACACTCAACTAAAGTCAAGTCATAGAGGTTCACAGGCATGGAAACAGGCCTTTCAGCCCAACTTGTCCATGCTGCCTCTTTTTTTAACCATGAAGCTAATCCCAATTGCCCACATTTGGCCCATATCCCTCTATACCCATCTTACCCATTTAATTGTCTAAACACTTTTCAAAAAATAAAATTGTACCTGCCTCTACTACTTCATCTGGCAGCTCGTTCCAGACACTTACCACTCTCTTCGTGAAAAAAATGCCCCTCTGGGCAAAAATACTTTTGTATTTTTCCCCTCTCACCTTAAACCTATGCCCTCTAGTTTTAGACTCTCTGACCTTTGGGAAAAGACATTGACTATCTAGCTGATCTATGCCCTCCATTATTTTATAGACCTCTATAAGATCACCCCTCAGCCACCTACATTCTAGAAAAAAATGTCTCAGTCTATCCAGCCTCTTCTTATAACTCAAACAATCAAGTACTGGTAGCATCCTAGTAAATCCTTTCTACACTCTTTCTAGTTTAATAATATCCTTTCCATAATAGAGTAACCAGAAATGTACACTGTATTCCACGTGTGGCCTTACCAATGTCGTGTATAATTTCAGCAAGATGTCCCAACTCCTGTATTCAACGTACTGACAAATGAAACCAAGTATGTCAAATGCCTTCTTCACCGTTCTGTTCACCTGTGACTTCTTCAAGGAGCTATGAACATGTACCCCTAGATTTCTTTAATCGACAATTCCTAGTAATGTGGGCAAATGTCATGTGATCAAAGGTCACATGATTAAATCTCCAGAGATGCTTCAAACCAGAGTTGGCAAGCTAGATTTGCAGGAAAGGAGAAGATAGCGAAAACATTTTCAACATAAGACAAAGCAACGGCATTGCAAAATCTTTCTTACAGCATTCTTCATCCCTGCCATTTTGGCAGTGAGGTATTCCATCACACCACTGTGAGGGGCTCACACACTCATTATGCTTTCCACAGGGTATACAGTTGGAAGTCGAAACTAAAACAAGAAATATAAAAGATTAAAAATGCCTTTTGGGCAAACACTTGCGTCCTGGGACCTGACATATACGTATAAAACCGTGATAACCTTTTAAAATTATGTGTGGTATTTAAAGCTCCCCCGTTTCCCCACAACCACCCCGTCCCACCCCACCCTCCCCCCTTCCCACCAAGGCAGACTTCAGACTTCTGGGATATTCGATTGGGCGGGGGGGCGGGTGGGTCATAACTGGAGATTCTGTTCCCTTCATGCTTCTGTCCCTGATCTGGTCCAATAGTGGAGAATCTTATGGATGGCTTTCCCAATGTACTACCAATTGATACTCCTTGAGTGAGCAATTCATGCCCACTAAAAACAAGAGAAAAAATTTAGATCAATGTTTATCCCTCAACCAACACTAAAACACAAGGTATTATTGCGTTGCTATTTGTGGCATCTTGCTATGCAGAACTACACTGCCATGTTTCCTGCGTTACAATCGTAACTACATCCAACAATTACTTAATTGGCCATACAATGCTTCAGGATTTCTTCAGGTCATGAAGGGCACTATTTAAATGCAAATTCTTCCTTTCTAAATCTCGTCGCACCAATATAATTCCATTCATTCTACGTATAAGGGTGAGATTTTATAGCCTCACTCATCCCAAAATCGTAAAGACTATCACGGTTTGCTGTGCAGATACATGGACCTGGATTGGATCTCCGACTTGAGTCACTGTCTGTGGGAGTTTGCACATTCTCCCCGTGCTTGCGTGGGTTTTCTCTGGGTGCTCCGGTTTCCTCCCACACCCCAAAAACGTGCTTTTAGGCTGATTGGTGTTAACAAATTGTCCCTAAATTAGGTGCACATATAATTCTCCCTTAATCTGGTGCACATATAATTCTTTAATTGCACACCTTTATTGTAGAGTCCAAGAGGCATAGGCAAAAGTCATAGGTAGACGAAGGATTGAAATGGGGCACTCACTAAATGTTAAAAAGGGGAGCATGGGCTTGTAGGGCCAAAGGGCCTGTTTCCTGTGCTGTGTTGTTCTTTGTTCTTTGTTCTGCCCGATATCAACAGGCAGTTCCATGATCCGCCTGCTTATCCATTCCCACTCCCGTGATGGGCTGGGTGGTAAAATTCCAGGCATGATGTCCAATTTTCTTTTTAATGTCACTACAAAGATTTCCATGTTAAATGTCATTTCCCATTTGTCTGCCTAATTTTGGCATTTATCTAAATCTGGGTGAACCTTCAGCTATCTCTTCCAGAAAGGGATTTACTGATGGTGAGAGACCTCATGGGCATCCTCTGTTGGTTTTCCCACCAAAACATCGGAGAGATTCCTGTGGAATGGTAATTGAGCCAACTGCCACTCTGCTTCCAGTGTATCTCCTCAAAATGAAACCACTCCTACCTCTCTCGATCGAGGGTGGGTGAGATTACTCCAAAGTAATGGATTCCCACAGCCTACCAGTTGCTGTAAATCAGCTAAGTTTAAAGGTCCAGCCAAATTGACAAGTCAGGGAAAAGATAAGTGGGCAAGTTTTGGGGACACAGGTTTGATTCAGGTTAAGCCTCTATTATTTGGGGTGAGGATCAGATCAGACCAGAGGGAGTGGGGGTTGGCAAGGTTTATCTGTTCAGGTTGGACCTGTTGAGGGAGGGCCTCATCACTGGGAGGGGGGCAGTCATGTCAGATCAGGCTGTGGGAGAGAAGGAGTGCATTTTGAGGAGGAGACTGAACAGGTGGGTTTGGGTTGGGTCAGGTTGGTCCTGGCAGTGGTTGAGGACGGTGGAGAGTTGAGTGGGTCAGGGTGTGGGGGGCGGAGGGATCGAGGCCAGGAAGCAGTTGGGTCAGATCTGGGGGAGTGTGCAGTCAAGAGAGACCAGTTGATGGGGGGGGGATGGGAGAGAAGTTCAGGTCTGGATGGGCCAGCTGGTGGAGATCGGGGTTGGTATTCTTGGGTCAGGCCAAGTGGGGCCAAGGTCAGGTGGACAAATGGTGGTTAGGGAGTGGTGGGGTGTGGCGGAGGTGCAGTGGGGGAATGGGTGGCGCAGGTATCCCATAAGTGTTGGGTGGATAGTTGGTAGTACAGGTGGGAGGGAGTCCTGTTTGGACCAGGATGTAGTTGGGGTGGGAGGTTAGGAGTGGTGGGTAGTTCTCTGACTGCTCAGAGGTCCCAAGGGGAGGGTTAAGGTAGGTCAGTACAACAGTTACTCAGAAGCTCGTGATGGTTCTTCTGACCTTTCCTGGGAAACAATCAGATAGAATGATAGAATCTCTACAGTGTAGAAAGAGGCCATTCATCCCATCGAGTCTGCACCGACCACAATGCCATCCAGACCCTATCCCCATAA
This sequence comes from Sphyrna mokarran, assembly GCA_024679065.1. Taxonomy (NCBI): domain Eukaryota; kingdom Metazoa; phylum Chordata; class Chondrichthyes; order Carcharhiniformes; family Carcharhinidae; genus Sphyrna; species Sphyrna mokarran. The sequence continues at coordinate 14,103,790 of JAGIQG010000013.1, read as the reverse complement.
CACCATTCATTTACCCTAGCTAGTCCCCTCTGACGTTACGGGGCAATTTATCACAGCCAATCCACCTAACCTGCACATCTTTGGGCTGTGGGAGGATATCGGAGTACCCAGAGAAAACCTACTCAGGCATGGGGAGAACGTGCAAACACAGACAGTGACCCAAGCCGGGAATCAAACCCAGGTCCCTGGCGCTGTGAGGCAGCAGTGCTACCCACTGTGCACCCGACCGTGCCTTGGAAACAATTCAAAGTTTGCGATTTAAATTGCATTATCAAATGGTTCCCTATACAGGGCAATTGCCTGAGTGAAGTATGAATTCCCCAGACATACATACCTTAAGGTGCTGGAGATGGGGCTGGGGGATGGGGGAGGTCGGAGAGGTTCCGAGTGCAACTTTGAGACAACCCCCCGCTAACACCACCACCCCTCCTCAAGGTACACAGCCCAAGGCCCAGAGGTTATAGACAATTACTTTTTTAAAAAAATAACACAGCAGTGAAAAAATTAGCCCCGTTTCTAGAATACTCACCAAAATACCAGACGATGGCCGAGATAACTCCCAAGGAAAACAACACACCTCCGGCAATCAAACCAATCAGTAAGTTTTTTCTTTTAGCTGTAACGGCAAAAGCATATTAGAGGAACAAATACATCACATTGAGGTAGTTACTCATCCAATAGATAGCACATCCATTTTAAATAGAATTATTCAGCACAGAGTGGACAATGCAGCAAAGACGTGTGCTGGTATTTATACTCTACACTACCCTTCTCTGACCCTTCGCCATCCAACTCCTTCCACTTAACCTTCTATTCACTTCACCCTCAGGAATCTAGTCAACTTCACCATTAAAGTTTTAAAGTTTATTTATTTAGTGTCACAAGTAGGCTAACGTTAACATTGCAATAAAGTTACTGTGAAAATCCCCTAGTCACCACACTCCAGCGCATATTCAGGTACGCTGATGGAGAATTCAGCATGGCCAATGCACCTAACCAGCAGGGAAACTGGAGCACCCGGACGAAACCCATGCAGAAATAGGGAGAACGTGCAAACCCCACACAGACAGTGACCCAAGCTGGGAATCGAACCCTTGTCCCTGGCAGCAGTGCCACCAGAAGCAGGAGGAGACCATTCAACTCTTCGAGCCTACTGCACCATTCACTGTGAGCAAGGCTCAATATCCTGATCCTGCCTTCCCCGTAACCCCTCCCCCCATAATCTCTTGTGTCTCTTTAGCCCCAAGAGCTATATGTAATTTCATGTTGCAATCACACAATGATTTACTGAGTATACATCAAATACAATAGTCCAATGTGCAAACTCCACACAGATAGTGACCCAAGCTGGGAATCAAACATGGGTCGCTGGCACTGTGAGACAGCAGTGCTAACCACTGTGCCACCGTGCCTTCTGCTGCAGACAACAGCACAATAAATTTACACCGACAAAAGTCCTCTCTTTTCTCATTCAGTACAGAGATTCAGATAAACGTGACGGTTTGTAATTGGCGGTAGATTCCCTTTGTGGTGAATGGCAAGCAATGCAAAAGTGTTACATTGGAGTGTTATGGTAAGGTTGTATAAGGCATTCGTGAGGCCAAATTTAGAGTATTGTGTACAGGTTTAGTCACCTAGTTACAGGAAGGATGTAAATAAGATTGAAAGAGAGCAGAGAAGGTTCACAAGGATGTTGCCGGGACTTGAGAAGCTGAGTTATAGAAAGAGAGAGATTGGATAGGTTAGGACTTTATTTATTCCCTGGAGCGTAGAAGAATGAGGGGAGATTTGATAGAGGTGTATAAGATTTTGATGGGTGTAGATAGAGTGAATGCAAGCAGGCTTTTTCCACTGAGGCTAGGGGAGAAAAAAATCAGGGGACATGGGCTAAGGGTGAAAGGAGAAAAGTTTAAAGGAAATATTAGGGGGGGATTCTTCACCCAGAGAGTAGTGGGAATGTGGAATGAGCTGCTGGATAAAATGGTAAATGCAGGGTCACTTTTAACATTTAAGAAAATCTTGGACAGGTACATGGATGAGAGGGGTATGGAGGGATATGGTCCAAGTACAGGTCAGTGGGACTAGACAAAAAACGCTTTGGCACGGACAAGAAGTACCAAAAGGTATGTCTGAGTTTTAATTTTCTATGGTTACAGGTCGGCACACCAACTTCTGCTTTGAATCAGAATCTGAGGGAATTAAAGAAGATTCGAGGCAGGAGTTGGAGGAATGGTGTGAAAATGAACGACTCGTATTTCTGGGGGTAACACTGCTAACCTGTTTTCATAATGTTGCTTACATCGTAATTATCCTTTATGTAAGAAACCTCACAAACTGGAAGGACAGGTAGCAGCTCTTTTTGATATTAATAACACAAAGCGTTGATAGACTTTTATCCCTCTGTAGATGGTTATTATGTACTGCTGTGTCAGTCTTGACTGAGTGGCAGCATATCTACCTCCTCAATCAGAAGGTTTAGGATTCAAATCCTGCTCCGGAGACTGAACCATATCATTTCACTTGGCATTTCAGTGCAGTCCTGAAGGAGTCCTGCATCAATCACTGTAAAAGTGTTGAACCCAGCTTTCTCAAGGGAATATAAATCCTCCCACAACACTCTTTCAAAGGAGAACAGAGACCTTTGCCAGGTCAATAGCTGTCCCGTGAACAACATTTTATTTCTGATGTGTGCAAATGGGCGACCATATTTCCTATGTCACACACAGTGACCACACCTCAAATTAAATATTCCATTAGCTGAAGAGAACTTTTCAATGCCCTGAAGTCATGAATCATGCAATATTCCCTCAGTACTACATGCAAATTCAGCTGAGCTGAAGTTAGTGATCAGTGTAAAAGTTTCACTTATTAGTCACAAGTAGGCTAATATTAACATTGTTACTGTGAAGATCCCCTAGTCATCACACTGTGGAGTCTGTTCGGGTACACCGAGGGAGAATTTTGCATGGCCAATGCACCTAATCAGCACATCTTTGGAGTACGGGAGGAAACCGGAGCACCCAGAAAAAACCCGCACAATCATGGGCAGAACGTGCAGACTCCACACAGACAGCGACCCAAGCCGAGAATCGAGCCAGAGTCCTTGGCGCTGTAACAGAACACTGCTAACCACCATGCCACCCTGTTGCAAGCTGTAACTAGTGTTGCTGGTGTGCCCGGACATGTGAAAGTGCCCCATAATGCAGGCAAGAAGAAGAAAGTTTCCGACCTATTTTATTATACCAGAAATGCGTGTAACAAGCTCTAATCCCGGGCAGCACGGAGTTTAATCCAGGGGGAAGAGGTGTATACCTGGCACAGCGATGAAGGATCTCTGGTTGAATGATGACCCCCCATAAATTGGAGGCTCAAAGACATTGTATGTTGGCTGGTTATGTAGGGGAGACGTATGATCTTGAAATATATGATTCTTATTTTGCTGATATTTCTGACTCATGTAGGGACTGGTTCCCTGAAAAAGAAACATCTTCGCGTGAAGACAGTTTAAGCGTCAATTTTGTCCCCACATCCCCCCGATATTTTGACTGACTTCTACTTATAATGGAGTTAAAATATTTTCTGTGGAAAGACCCGGCTTCGAATCCCACCATGACAGATGGTGGTATTTGAATTCAACAAAAATAAGAATCTACTGATGACCATGAAACCATTTGGTTCACTAATGTCCTTTGGGGAAGGAAATGTATTGTCCTTACCGGTCTGGCCCCTACATGTGACTCCAGAGTTATAGCAATGTGGTTGATACTCAACTGCCCTCAAGAGCAACTAGGGATGGGCAAAAAATGCTGGTCCGGCCAGTGACACCCATGCCCCACAAATGAATAAAAAAAAAGGCCTCACCTCAATCATGAACATCACCTTCTGAAAAAAAGGTCTAAAAAAGTGGATGTCACAGTGGAAAACTGGTTAGCAATGCTGCCCCACAACACCAGGGACCTAGGTTCAAATCAAGCCTTGGGTCACTGTCTGTGTGGAGTTTGCAGGTTCTCCCTGTATCTGCATACGCAACAATGTCCTTTAGGGCAGGAAATTTGCATCCTTACCTGGTCTGGCCTACACGTGACTCCAGAGCCACAGCAATGTGATTGACTCTAAATTGCCGTCTGGCAACTAGGGATGGGCAATAAACGGTGGCCAGCCAGCGACACCCATATCCCACAAAGTTTACTGGGATGTGACAGACTGCATCCATCCTAAGCTTTGACCTCCTCAATTCCTAAGCTTCAGAAGGTGAAGGAGCATCAAGCAGAGGCTCTGCTACCCATATCAGGTCATGAGACTCTTGGAATAGGTGAAGGGTGGCATCAAGTGTGGATGGCTCCTAATGTCATCGGTGACCAATTTCCCAGAGTTTGGAGACCCACCAACAGCGGAGAAGGACAAAGGATTACAGAGAATAAAAAGGGGCACCGATATTGGTCTTGAGGTGGGTGGATTGAGCGCTGGCAGCTGGGGGGCAAGGAAGCACTGAGGGTGGTGAGAGGCACTGGCAAAGGGAGGACAGAGTAGAGTTAGAGGCCACTGGCAGTAGGTGGAGGGATCACTGACAATAATGGTGGGAACACTAGTAGGCCTGAGGATTGGCAGAGGGAACTCTGGCTGAGAGAGGGCACTGGCAGTAGTGAAGGGACACTGACAGTGGGGCTTGAGGGCACTGGCGGTGGGTGGAGGGAGCATTTGAGCAGTGGTTATGAGACACTGACAATAGGTGAAGGGTTGGCAGCGTTTGGAAGAAGAACAGACAAAGAAGCTGATGGTATTATCACCAGGCTATTAATCCAGCTAACATTCTGGAGACCCAGGTTCGAATCCCACCACAATAGATGGTGGAATTTGAATTCAATAACAAATATTAGAAAATAAGAATCTGAAACCGTTGTCGATTGCCAGAAAAACTCATCTTGTTTATGGATCATTTAGAGAAAGAAATCTGCCATCCTTATCTGGTCTGGCCTACATGCAAATCCAGAGCCACAGCAAGGTAGTTAACTCTCAACTGGCCTCTGAAAGGGCAATTAGGGATGGACAGTAAATACTAGCCAGCCAGCGGTGCCCATGCTCCGTGATTGAATAAATGAGACAGTAGTTGGAACTCACAGTGGTCAGGGGCACTGATGATGGGTGAAAGAAGCACTAACTGGCAAGGGGCACTGAGAGTGGGACTGGGGGCACTGAGAGTGGGACTGGGGGCACTGAGAGTGGGACTGGAGTCACTGGCAGTGGTTCACTTGCACTGAAAGCTGTGATAGGGAGGGGGTTCGTTGACAGTGGTATAAGAGCAACATTGTCAGTGATTGGCATGTATCTTAGACACTGAGATTTACTAAGATACATGGATATTACAGACAGAATTAGGCCATTCATTTTAGCCAATCCATTTTGACACATACAACCAGTTCCAACTTTGTCACCTGTTCCTTCCAAATCTTTCTTCTTTATTCACGATGCAATCTAACCTTGAATGGGGACATTGTTCATACCTTAACCACTAACTCTGAAAATTAAGTCTCACAAATCCCTGTGTAAAATAATATCAGGATGTTTGACTGACTTTAGTTACGAGGAATCATTAGACAAAGTGGGTCTCTGTTTGTTAGAACAGAAAATATTAAGAGGAGATCTAATCAAGATTATGAAGTTCTCTGATAAAGAAATGGAAGGGATTATTTATCAGGGTTGGCAACAAGGAGTGAGTAAATCCAAATAATTGGCTAAAAGATCGTAGAAGATTTTCTTCATACAGAGTGAGAATCCACATAGCTTTTAAAAATGAAGTGGAGAATTATTTCAAGGAGAAAAATGGCACACGATCTCATAAGAAAAGATAATGGAACTCTTTGATTTGATTTGATATATTATTGTTACATGTGTCGGTTGGTCTGGGATCTCAGACTTTTGTATTTTTTCCTGAAGCAAGAAGGTAGAACAGAGAATGTTCTGGATGCGTAGGGTCCTTACTTATATTGGCTGCTATGCTGAGGCAGCAGGAAGTGTAGACAGAGTCAATGGATGGGAGGCTAGTTTGTGTGATGGATTGGGTTACATTCACAATCTTTTGTAGTTTGTTGCAGTCTTGGGCAGGGCAGGAGCAATACCAAGCTCTGATATGACCAGAAAGAATGTTTTCTATGGTACATCTGTAAAAGTTGGTGAAAGCTGTAGCTGACATGCCAAATTTCCTTCTGACGGAGTAGAGGCATTGGTGGGCTTTCTTAACCATAGTATCAGCATGGAGGGTACCAGGACAGATTGCTGGTGATCAGGACACCTAAAATCTTGAAGCTCTTTGGATCGTTCTTTTAAAGGTTAGCATTGGTATGATGAGTTGAATAGCTTTGCCTATGCAGTTCAGTTCTATGGTCTCTAGAAATTAGTTAAGGACTGTTTCTGGGCACACAACCAGTGCTATATAAACAGTGTACCTCTCTAACTGCAAGGCCCTAATTGATTTGATGCTTTATTAATATAATTTTAGTGAGCTGCAGTCTTCTACTGCCCCTCCACAGACACCATGTCCATTTTACATTTTTGAACGTCATCTTGTTGGCAGCAACTCTAAGTTTAGTTCCTGTTTCTAAAATAATGAAGGGCATGGATAAGATAACAGTCAACATCTTTTCCCAATCTAATCTAATCTAAATTAATCTAAATTAATCTAATCTAATCTAAAATTAGAGGGCATAGGTTTAAGGTGAGAGGGAAGATATACAAGAGGATCCAGAGGGCCAATTTTTTCATATAGGGGGTGGTCAGTGTCTGGAATGAACTCCTACAAGCAGTAATCAAGGTGGGTACTATTTTATAAAGCAATTAGATAGATACATCGGTAAGATGGGTATAGAGGGATATGGGCCAAACACGGGCAATTAGGACTAGGTTAGTGGTAAAAGCTGGGTGCAATGGAGAAGTGAAGAGCCTTTTTCTATGCTATAAATCTCTATGACTCTAACAGCATCAACTGGAAACAGAAGAAGAGGGGATTGGGTATATTCTGGAATCAGAGGAAGCATTCCTGCTCCTCCTTTCTCAATGGGACTGATATTTCTTTTCTAAAAAAAAAGCTTATCTTTTCACAATTGCCATAACGACTCCTCAAGAATTCCCATTAATGTGATTTAGCAGAGGGAGCCTAAAACAGACAAAGGATGAGGAAAAATTGACAGGTTGGGCTTGTATCTATCAAGATTTAGAAAAGTGTCTTGTTCAAAACCTTTAAGATATTGATGGTTATTAACAGGGTGGATGTGAAGAGGATGTTTTCCCTTGTGGGAGAACCTAGAACTCAGGGGGTGTGGTCACCGTTTAAAAATCAAGAGCAGAATTTCCCTGTCCGGCCCACCACGGGAATCGTAACCGATGGGACATGATCATGCAAAGATCCGCTGACCTCGCACAAGATTTTCCAATCTAGGGGCACGTACAGCCAGAAAATCTTGCCCAAGGAATCATCCTATGAAGACAAAGGGGAGGAGAAATTCTTTCCCTCAGTGGGTGTGAGTCTCTGGAACTCTCTTCCTCAAAAGGCAGTAGAAGCAAATTCTTGGAATATTTTTAAGGCAAAGTTAGATAGATTCTTCATTAACCGGGGCGGGGAAGGAAGGTGAAAGGGTATACAGGAAAGTGGGGTTGAGGTTTCAGTCAGCTCAGCCTTGATCTTGTTGAAAGGCTGGGCAGTCTTGAGATACCAAGTAGCCTAATCCTGCTCCTAATTTTTAAGTTAGTATTTACAAGAGCCTAATGCCTTTTTTAAATAGCAGCCAAAGGTGCCTGAAATATAACCCAAACAGATCAGATTTCTTCTCATCTCCTACAGGGAAAAGACCTATGGTTATGCCTATTTTGTGATGTTCTGTTTCTACCATTAAGTCAAAAAGATCAAAAATGTAGAAAGAAGGTCAAAATCTATCCAAAAGTAACCCCATGTAAAGAAAGTGAACGTAAAAGAAGCTTTGTACTTACCGCGATGAAAGACATGTTTAAACAAATTCAGACGCTATACTATCTCTGGCCACCAGTCTTGAGGCACTTGGTGGAATCTGAAATGTGGAAAAGGAAGTTGCTTTGTGAGAACAGATACAAGTAAGAATAGCGCAAGAATTGACAGAACAACTGGTTCTAAACTTAATTAGAATTTCAGAGAGACCCTCCCAATCTCCCAGTTTAACCAGGTTGGCAGATCAATGATTCACATAACGGAGGCAAGACTGAGAATCTTAATCTCAAAAGGATTGTTTAAAGTTCTTATTTGTTATTCACAAGTAAGGGTTACATTAACACTGCAGTGAAGTTACTGTGAAATTCCCCCAGTTCAAGTCAATGTACCTAACCAGTACACCTTTCAAACTCTGAGAAAAAACTGGAGCACCAGGAGGAAACCTACATAGACACAGGGAGAACATGCAAACTCCACACAGACAGTTACCCAAGCTGAAAATCGAACCCGGGCCGTTGGCGCTGTGAGGCAGCAGTGCTGACCACCGTGCCCACCCCCCCCCCCCCCCCGCCCCAAACCCACCCCCGCCACCACTGTGGCTACAGGGCAAAAGGTTGCATTCAATCATTCAGGATCATTGGATAATTTAGCGCCAACAACATTCCAAATAAAAGATGACACCAAAGAGTGCAACCAACTGAGTTGATTTGGCTGTTACCACTTTTGCTCATTAATGCAGTATAACTACAGCATGACTGAAATTCTCAAGAAACTAACAAGGTTCTAATTCAAAGATTAGTCTAATCAATGGAGATAGATCCCACTAAAGCTTTTGTAAAATACATTCATGAGGATGTAGGGATCACTGGATGGGGCCCATTGCCTACCCTTAATTGTCTTTTAACAGAATGGCCAGCAAGGGCATTTCAGAAGGGCAGCTAAGAGTCAACGACATTGCTGTGGCTCTGAAGTCACATGTAGGCCAGACCAAGTAAGGACAGCCAATTTCCTTTTCCAAAGGATATCAGTGAACCAGATGGATTTTTAGAACTATTACATGTCGACTGGTAGCTACCACAATGAGAAATAAGTACTGAGATTGTAGTACTAGTGGGTGGTAATAAAATAACAGTGTAGATTTATTGGGAAGATGTTATGCATTCCAGGTCTAAGATGCAAAAGCCATAAAAGTCCATGGATTTCTCTGCTTATGTCACTGCAGATTATGTGACATTATGCCAGAAGAGATACATCCATTTAAATGTATAACATTCCTCTCCCTTTGATTCTTTAGCCCTCAAGCAACAACTTTTCCCAATGTTTCAACAGCAGATCTAATTAAGCAGTCGATACATTACGTTACACCATTATTTTCCACATACACAATTAATAAGACAAAGTCTCAGAGGGATACTTATTTCTTTTGGGTTGTAGTCAATGCTCAGGGAGACCCTCCCAATCTCCCCGTTTAACCACATTGGCGGATCAATGATTCACATAACGGAGGCAAGATTGGGGATCTTAATCCCAAAAGGTCTTTGGGGTGCCCTGGTGGCACAATGATTAGCACTGCTGCCTCACAGCACCAAGGATCTGAGTTCCATTTCCAGCTTGGGTCTCTGGCTCTGCAGAGTCTGCATGTTCTCCCTGTGTGTGTGTGGGTATCTTCCGAGTGCTCAGGTTTCCTTCCACAGTCCAAAAGACTTGCTGGTTAAGTGCATTGTGGCAACTAGGGGATCTTCACAGTAGCTATGTTGCAGTGTTAGTGTAAACTTACTTGTGGCACTAATAAAATTAACTTAAGTCCCCTCTTTTTCTCCATTTGATAATTCTTCCTGTGAAGTGTCAGCTTCCTCCAATGTTGAAGATTCTTTGGAAATAGCACTTGCATTTACCTCTGTGGTTAGTCTCCGTTCAGATGTATCACTATTTAACATCCCTGATGTAACTATTTCTGGTGAAGCTTCAGTGAATTCATTTCTTGAGGTTAATATCTGGTCAGTATGATGTCACCAAGCTCTTTCATTATCTGTCTGTATGGCTGTAAGATATTGGATCTGTTTTTGTTTGGATAAAGCATGAAGACATTTTTCACTAGCTTCTTGCTAGTAATCAGTCCCCTTGAGTAAATACTCTCCATAAGACGATAAGACCATAAGGTATGGGAGCAGAATTAGGTCATTTGGCCCATTGGGTCCATTCCACCAGTCAATCATGGCTGATATTCTCTCTAATTTGTCTCAAATTTGGTTCTAATGCATAGATCTATAAACATAGACAAGGATGACAGGAATCATGGAAGTGGGAACATCGAGATGGTGGCGCAGGCTCGTTGAGCCGAAGAGCCTGTTTCCCGTGCTGTTTTGTTCTTTGTTCTTTGTTATATGATTCTCACCCCATTCTCCTGCCTTCTCCCCTTAATCCTTGATCCCTTTATTGATCAAGAGTTTTGTTGTCTCCTGGAAATCTGTGCTTACTATAGGCATTCGACAATATCTATCAGGTAGTATCACAAGGTCAAACATTTGTCTAAGCTTCCTTTTTAAAAGCAGCATTGTTAGTGATTCCTTTGTTGCCGTATGGTGTTCTTGTAGGATAATAACTTGTTATCAAAGTCAAAAACAATCTCTTCAACTTACTAGCCAAAGAAGAAAGAAATACCTTTATATGGCCCAAAGATTGTTGTCAAGAATTTATGACCAGTCAAAAGTGTATAATGATGCCCATAAAGTCGTGATGAATTTTCTTTTACTCCAATTATTTAACTCAAAGCTTCCTTTTCTAGCAAAGCATAATTTGTTTTTGCATTAGTAAGCATTCATGAGGCAAAGATTATATCGGTTGTTCTTCTCCCAAGGTGTTATGTGTGAGACAATTGCGCCTACCCCATAGGATGATGGATTGAAAGCAAGTTGTCATGTGGAAGTAAAAATGTTCAGATTGAAGCTTCATTGTTTAGAAGTTGAATTGTGCAGAAGCTAAACAGCTTAAATTAAAGTTTCATGCCTTCTCTGTACAGCAGTGGAAAATGTTTATCAAGTTATTGACTTTCAAAAGGAGTCAGTCTCTGCATGAACAGGCTAATTTTTGTCATTGTACACCCCATAACATTCGGTTTACACCAGAGAATGAGCAAGATCAGATTTTTCCATAACAAAATACCAAAGGTGAGATATGGGGATATGCTGTGCAAATGAAGGATTGGCAGAAGTCACTTTGCCAACTAATGAGAAAGGGCAAAAAAACAGGATTTAATTGGCGAATATGCATACAGATGAAGGGGTTAAAAAAAACTGCTTATTTCTGATTTGCTGTAATTGACTAGATTTGCCAAGTTATTTGTTTGTAAGTTCAGAAACATTTGCAGGACAACTGCAAGCTGGTTTCTCCTTGAGCATAAGTCATTAAAGGCCTTGCATTGGAATATGCATGGTATCTACTGCTGTTTGTATTCAAGTCGACTAAGAGTGTCTAAGTTTGTTGGTACCTAGGATCTTTGACAGTAACTTCAACCTGGAATTGAAGTAGAACTATTAACTCTGACTTCCTTAAAGTTTCTCTCACCTCTTCATAAACTCTTCCACACTCTTCTGTCCAGCACCTTGCTATTTGACACAGCAAATTGTGCAGTGGCTTCCTTGGCATTGCTAAATTTGGAACAAATTTATCATTATTGATTATCAATCCTAAAAACTAACTTAGTTGCTTCACATTTTGAGGAAGCATTGCTCCTAAAATTGCTTTCGTCTTTTTTGGTTCCTTTGCAAGCCAGCTTTGTTAATGATGTGATGCAACTAATTTATGGATGTCTTGTAAAAGTCACATTTTTCCTTTTCCACTCAGAGATTATGCTTTTATAGACATTGCAATATAGAGTCCAAGGACTCTTGTTCGCATAAATCAATGATGAGAATATCATCTACACAACACCGTACACTATTTATTTCACTCAAAAGTTAATCTATGGATCTCTGGAATTGAGCAGGTGTGGGTGTTATCCTGAATGGCAGTTTCCAGAATCAAAACTGACCTTTGTGTGTCATGCTGACAGATGTGGAATTGCTGCCACATTCATTTGCAAGTATACTTGTAACAGATGTATTTTATTGAATTTCTGGCCTCCACATAGTCCTGCAAATAAGTCTTCAATCAGCAACAGTGGATATTGTTCAGTGCACAAAACTGGATTAATCATTATCTCGAAATCGCCACTTATCCTTACTGAATCATTAGATTTCAGCACAAGCACAGTAGATGTAACCCAATCACTTGTAGATTCAATGACTCCTGTTTGGACTAGTTTTTCTAGTTCTTCTTCAATCTTGGCATATGACCTGTTTTGGCTTTTAGACATTTTGACATACCATCTGGCTTAATTTTGAGTTGGACTTCAATTTCAACCATTGAACCCAGTGAGTTTTCAAACACACTTCAGAAGTTTTTTCAGATCTTTTTTTCAGAAGTTGCTGTCAGGCCATCTTACTATCAGCCAGTTGCTTTTCAGCACTCCCAGTTGAGTTTGATTTCCCCCTACCAGACTCCACTGAATAAAGCAGGAAAGTTTCCACAAATAATATGGAGAGGCAACTCCGCTGTTCCTCTGCTCATTTCTATTTTTACATTGATGTACCATTTTCATCCTTAGAATCACATTTGATGGTTTCAAAGGTAAATGCTTAGATATCAATGATACACCAACCCCACTATCCATTTCCATTTTGATTTATTTGCCATTCCAAGTTTTGGGAATACCCAAAAATGTAAATCAATATGTACCAACAAAACTCCTCGGGCAGGACGTTTTGGCCTCGCTCAGGTGAGATCATAAAATCCCACCTGAGGCCAACGGACATTTCCATTCTGGGAACATCGCCCGCCTCAAGTCTTGGATGTGCAAGGTGGTAGGGTTTTGGCCCTAGTGTCAGCTCTTCAACTTGTTTTGCCACCTTATTTTCCAGTGTGCCTTCATCTTCACTTCACATCTCATAGATTTCTCCTACAGACTTTGGGTTTTCTTTGTCTTGTTGTGGAGGAAGTTTGTCGTATCCAGCATGCTTTCAATTGTTTGCCCTGCTCCAGCATTCCCCCATTGGAGCAGGGAAAGGTCCCCAGTGCTGCACGTCGGTGATAGACCGGTGTCTTTGCAGAATTCTTCGTGGACTCCATTCTGTGGATCTTCACCCTGACTCGAATGTGTGAAGGCTCTTTCGCAGCCAGCTCCGCTTACACTGCAACGTCCACTGCTCATTTCAGGATCTGCACTCTTTCTGCAGCAGCTTTCTCATTCAGGAGTCCACATACCCACCTTATCGTGAAGAATATCATCAAAAGCCATACCAAATTCGCAATGTTTAGCATGGTTTCCTCACCTTGGAATTCTACCATTTTACTGAGTGGTAAGCAAGTTTAACCTTTGTTTCCTGCTTACTCATGACTTCTGTTAAAAGTTTTTTATAACGCACCGAAGTTCTTGCCCCCATCTTTGATCGACTTTTCGAGTTGTGTTTCATTTTCGACTGGTAGCTACCACAGAGAGAAAAGTAATGAGGAGCTGCATTTGTGGGTTGTAGTAAATCAAGATGCAGGTTTATCCAGGTCTAAGATGGAAAAGTTGGAAAAGCACATGAATCTCTCTTCTTACATCACGTGACATTATGCCAGAAGAGATGCAACCATTTTAAATACATAACAACAGTTACACAGTCATCATTAATTCAAATTTCACCATCTGCCATGAACCTAGACCCCCAATGGGTCCCTGGGTCCCTCGTCCAGGGACAACACACTTCCCTTGGTGATAACTGTCCAATGACCCACCCTCATTTTGAGCACTATTGGGTTTTAAATTACCTCTGGCAAAATGTTGTAATTGTATCATTCTGAACCATAGATCTTCCGTCTCATAGCCATTTGGTCTACCCTCCTTGAGCTTCAGTTGCTCCTCTCTCAGTCCAGTTTATTGCTAATTTCATTGTTCTCATTCCTTTGTGATTGCTGCAGTTCCCACTCCCAACATCAGCTTCTCATGGACTTCAGCTGCTTCTTCCCAGTCTGCTCTCTCACCAAGACTGAAAGCCAACTGTGCCTGAAATTTCTTACTGTCAAAACAAAATAATATTAAATGGAGAGAGAAAGAGAGAGAGAGAGAGGGGAAGAGGAGAAAGAGGGAGAGATGCTCAAAATGAAAGAGAATAAAGGACAAATGATGATCCGAAATGAAACAAGGAAATATATTTAAGAAAGAATTACAGGACTAATCATCTTGCTTTCTAATAGCATCAGTGCACTCCAGTGTGTGGGAAGGAATGCATAGCAGGAAAATACATGAAGAAGTCTCACAATACCAGATTAAAGTCCAACAGGTTTATTTGGTAACAAACACATTTGTTACCAAATAAACCTATTAGACTTTAACCCGGTTTGTAAGACTTCTTACAATGTTGACCCCAGCACAACACCGGTATCTCCGCATCATAGCAAGAAAATGCCAGGTCCAGTTCCCCAATATATGTGTCAGTCTCCACATTCCCAGGATAGAATACACCTTACCCTGTTGAAACCTGTGCTCTTGTCCAAAGTGAGAATGGTTCTAGGGCTGAGGGATTTCAATTATGTGGACAGATCAAAAATGCTGGGTTAGAGCAGAGAAGTTTCAGTAGAAAGCTGATGGAAATCGTTGTTTACAGTGAGGGAATGAGGCGAAATCAGTATTCGGCAAGTGCACATGGAAACATTTTTTACACAATGAACTGTTATGGCTTGGAATGTGGTGCTAAGATGAGGAGGAATTTCTTCAGCCAGAGGGTAGCAAATCTGTGGGATTCATTGCCACAGGAGGCTGTGGTGGCCAGGTCACTGAATATATTTAAGACAGAGAGAGATAGGTTCTTGATTGGTAAGGGGATCAAAGGTTACAGAGAAAAGGTGGGAGAGTAGGGTTGAACAAAGAACAGCACAGCACAGGAAACAGGCCTTCCGGCCCTACAAGCCCGCGCCACCCATTTTTACACTCAGTGAATGCTTTATTCAAGTCCTTCTACCTACAACTTTTGTCCACATCTAGTGGATTCCACAATAAAGGGTGCAAATTTAGGAAATTCTATGTGTGCCACATTAAGGGAAATCCAATTTAGGGGCAATTTATTGACACCAATCAACCTAAAAGCACATTTTTGGGGTGTAGGAGGAAACGGGAGCACCCGGAGAAAACCCACGCAAGCACGGGGAGGATGTGCAAACCCCCATAGACATTGACCCAAGCCAGGGATCCGACCCAGGTCCCTGTAACCGCACAGCAAATAGTGATAGTCACTGTTGCTCGTTAATTGGTCCAGTTTAATCGTACACTAACGGACATGAAGCACTAGGCAACTCTCGAAGCAACATCCAAGAACAGCCCTCATATGACCCACTGCATATATACCCTTTCTCGGGCTGGGTTGAGAAATGTATCAGACATGATTGAATGGTGGAACAGATGGGCAGAATGGCCTATTTCTGCTCCTGCTTTTACATCTTATGGTCTCATGGCCCAAAAGGAAGGAGGAAGCAGGTTCAAACAGCATGATGGCACAGTGGTTAGCACTGCTGCCTCACAGCGCCAGGGACTTAGGTTCAATTATGGCCTTGGGTCACTGTCTGTGTGGAGTTTGCACACCGTCTCCATGTCTGCGTGGGTTTCCTTTGGGTGCTCCTGTTTCTTCCCACAGTCCAAAGATGTGCAGGTTAGGTTGATTGGCCATGCTAAATTGCCCTTTCATGTCATCAAGGGGATTGGCAGGGTAAGTGTGTGGAGTACAGCCTGGGTGGGATTGTATTCAGTATAGACTTGATCTGTACCAAATGGCTTTCCTCTGTACTGTAGGGATTCTATGATTCAAAAGAGAATTGGGTAAATACTTGAAGGGGATAAGATTTGCAGGACCACGAGGGAGCAGTGGGATTCAGTGCAAAGATCAACCAAGGAGTTGCCACAGCCATGCGGACTCAATGGCCTGTTTCTGTGCAATATCATTCCCTAATTCTATATTATGTTACATCACGATGGGGCAGCGTGATAGTCCAGTGGTTCGAACTACTGCTTCACAGGACTGGGTTCAATTCCTGGCTTGGGTCACTGTCTGTATGGGGTTTGCACAATGTCCTCGTGTCTGCATGGGTTTCCTTCGGGTGCTCTAGTATCCTCCAAAGATGTGCAGGTTAGGTTGATTGGCCATGGTAAATTGGCCCTTAGTGGCTGAGGTGCGTAGATTAGAGGGATTAGCGGGTAAAATATGTAGGGATATGGGAGTAGGGCCTGGCTGGGATTATGATTGGTGCAGACTCAATGGCCTTAATGGCCTCTTTCTGCATTTAGGGTTTCTACAATCAACAGTGGGCTCAGCATTGAGAGAACAACAATTGAAACCACTTGTTTCAAAATCTTGGACAGTAACAGTCAGCAAGCAGGAGACAATCAGGAGAAAGCTCAGGTTGAAAAGGATTATCAGTCTATACTCAGTTACTATTAGGCTCACCACTCCAAATGGGAAAATGAACCAATATATAGTGAGAGGAATTGTCCATTCAGCCCTCTATTCAATTATAACATGACAGATTTCCACTTCAACTTTCTCTACCCAAGTAGGCTGCATACATCCTAATCTGGCAAAAAAATGCATCAATCTCCACTGTGAAAACTGCAATTTCTCCAAGGTTGTGTGGATAAATGCTTCTGAATTATCCTCCTAAAATAGACTGGTCCTAATGTTAAGATTATGTCTCTTTACTCTCGGTTTGGGTAAAGCCAACACACAATGGTCGGAATTCTCTAACTTCGCCTGCGGCTAGGATTCACTGATGCTGCTGCGGTGAATGGAGTTTAGGCCAAGCGCCAAAATCTGCATTCCTGCTGAGAGCAGTGGCGCAGTGAATCGGAGAATCCCGGCCAA
This sequence comes from Sphyrna mokarran, assembly GCA_024679065.1. Classification (NCBI taxonomy): domain Eukaryota; kingdom Metazoa; phylum Chordata; class Chondrichthyes; order Carcharhiniformes; family Carcharhinidae; genus Sphyrna; species Sphyrna mokarran. Next base: position 14,086,906 of record JAGIQG010000013.1, on the reverse strand, counting down.
TCCATTGCTTCACAACTACATACAGAGCGATCAACTGGGCATGACACATGAGAGCCTTGCCTAGAACTGAGTAACCCGCCAAGTGTCAGCACTTCCAGAAGAAGGAGGATGAAAACTGGGGAAGTAGGGTGGCACGGTGGCATAGTGTTCAGCACTGCCACCTGACAGTGCCAGGGAACTGATTTCAATTCCAGCTTTGACTCTGCATGGAGCTCGCCCCATGTTTGTGTGTATTTATTCCAGATACTCCAGTCTCCTTCCTCAGTCCAAAGATGTGCACATTTGGTGGTTTGGCCATGCCAAATTACCCTTTAGTATCCAAAAATGTGTAAATTGGGGTGGATTAGCGTGGTAAATATGTGAAATTACAAAGAAAGATGAGGAGGGAAGGGTCTGGGTGGGATGCTCTTTTGAAGAGTCAGTGCAGACTTGATGGGCCAAATGGCCTCTTTCTCCACTATAGAGATTTTATGATTCTGAAAATAGAAGTGAAAGAATGCTGCAGGGGATCTCTCAAGAGAGGAGGAAATGAATGAGAATCATCATGGAAGATGACAAAATAATCAAAATATAATAAAGAATAAGGGGGTATTGAAAAAAATTATTGAGAAGAATAAAATGCTGAAGTGCCATGAGCAACCTATTTCTGAAATGAACTTTTTCTGTGCAAAGTCCAATGGATTCACATCATTATTAACTGTATTAATGCTTACCTGCCAATAATTGGTTTCCCACACTTGCAAAGTAACATCCCTGCTGGAAACTGACACTTATATTAACCAATCCTTTGTGATGTTCAGCCAGCTGTGATATGTCACAATGGGTGCCTGATGTCAGATGTTAGTCTCATACACACAAATATACAAATAACAGAGTGGGAGCAGACCATTCAGCCCCTTATGCTTGCTCTGCTATTTAATAAGATCACGGCTAATCTGATAGCAGCCTCAAATTTGCATCCCGCCTACTGTGCTTACTCTCTATGCACAGTCACTATCCACTGAGGAACAGGGGCCTCTTGGAGATAAAGTGCCCCCTTGATGATGGTGAAAACCAAGCTGAAGGCAAGAGCTTCTAGAGACTGTGTGATACTCTCCCACCTCCCAACATGAGATAAACAGGTAAAGAGCTGAGCAGTGACCCAGCTGCGAAAGCAAATCAGCATGTGTTGCTGGAGTTAGTTAATGCAGTATTGGTGCACTTTCTGCAACCCAGATTCAAACTTCTGCATCAGTGGGTCAAAGGTGGGAGTACAGATAGTCACTCAACTTCCAGAGTTAACTGAGCTCATTCTGGAACCCAGCAAACTGTCTCCCCAAAATCCTGGGCCACAAAAAGGAGAATCATAGAATCCCTACAGTGCAAAAGGAGGCCATTCAGCCCATTGACCCTGCACCACAACAATCCCACCCAGGCCCTATTCCCGTAACCCCATATGTTTATTCTGCTTAATCGCCCTGACGCAGAGGACCAATTTACCATGATCAACTAACTTAACCCGCACATCTTTGGAGTCTGGGAAGAGATTAGAGCTCCCGGAGGAATTAGAAATAAAGTTTATTTATTAGTTTCACAAATAGACTTATATTAATACTGCAATGAAGTTACTGTGAAAACCCCCGAGCCGCCACACTCCGGTATCTGTTTGGGTACACTGAGGGAGAATTTAGCAAGGCCAATCCACCAATATCAACACATCTTTTGGACTGTAGAAGGAAACCAGAGCACTCAAAGGAACCGCACACAGACACAGGGAGAACGTGCAGACTCCGCACAAACAATGACACAAACTGGGAATTAAACCTGGATCCATGGAGCTATGGGGCAGCAATGCTAACCACTGTGCCACACAGTAACAGAAGCACCCAGGGGATGATTTGAGCCTGATGCAATGCTGTAAAGCAAATTCTTTCGCACTGTCCACCTCACACAAACTCAAATTGTTCTTCCATTTACCCCACAACCCTAAACTAGTTGATCTTAGAACATAGAACACTACAGCACAAACAGGCCCTTCAGCCCACAAGTTGTGCCGATCATACCCATACCTACTAGGCCATGGAACTATCTGTAACTCCCAATCCCATTTAATCTCATGTACTCATCCAGAAGTCTTTTAAAAGACCCCAGCGAGTTCACCTCCACTACCACCGACAGCAGCCGATTCCATTCACTCGCCACCCTCTGAGTGAAAAACTTACCTCTAACATCTCCTCTGTACTTGCTGCCCAGCACCTTAAACCTGTGTCCTCTCGTAGCGACCATTTCAGCCCTGGGAAATAGCCTCCGAGAATCCACTCTATCTATTCCTCTCAACATCTTATAAACCTCTATCAAGTCACATCTCAAACTTCGTCTCTCCAGGGAGAAGACCCCTAGCTCCCTCAACCTATCTTCATAGAGCATGCCTCCCAATCCAGTCAACATCCTTGTAAATCTCCTCTGCACCCTCTCAATAGCTTCCACATCCTTCCTGTAGTGAGGCGACCAGAACTGCACACAGTACTCCAAGTGGCGTCTGACAAGGGTCTTGTAAAGTTGCAGCATTACTTCTTGACTCCTAAGTTCAGTCCCTCGATTAATGAAGGCCAGAGCACCGTACACCTTCTTGACCACATCCTCTACCTGCGAGGCCAATTTAAGAGTCCTATGGAGCCGGACCCCAAGATTCTTCTGCTCCTCAACACTGCTAAGACTCCTACCCTTGATATTATACTCCTTCATCTCATTGGTCCTGCCAAAATGGACCACCACACATTTATCCGCATTGAAGTCCATCTGCCACTTCTCCGTCCACTCTTGCATCCTATCTATGTCTTGCTGCAACTTCTGACACCCCTCCTGACTATCCACAACACCACCAATCTTCGTATCGTCAGTGAACTTACTAACCCATCCTTCCAGTTCCTCATCCAGGTCATTTATGAAAATAACAAACAGCAAGGGTCCTAGAACAGATCCCTGGGGCTCTCTATCTCTCTATCGCTATCCATCCCAAGGGATGATGATGGTTTCCTTCATACTGCAGGATTTTAAATTGTTGAGGAGCCCCCATTCCTCTGAAGGATACAGCGTGTGCGTGAGTAGATTTAGGTGAGTAAGGAGTTGCACAAGTCCAGACTCACCCTCTCGACATCCCCTCTTCGATCCAGCGGCAAGGTGAGACCAGGACAGCTGGTAGAGGATCAGTTGCAGTGAATGGCCAAAACCATGCTACTATGCAAGGAATGCACTTCTCGCGTTTCACATCGCGTGTGTACTAGATGGCCGTTCACCCCAAGAAAGGGTTCATCCGCCCTTTGTAGGTCTTGTTTTTTATCCTACTGGGAGTCTAGTCACCCTCCCCACACAGGTAAGCCTGGTGAGGTAGTCAGTTTAGTCGCTGACCGCTCGACCATGCAGCGGGTAGTACTGGGATACTACCTAGCCGGGTCGGGAGGGACCGGGAGGCTGTGGTGGGGCCGCGGGGAGGCTGATGTTCGATGTTGTTATCGGCGGGAGTCGGATTCATTCCCTGAGCCACTCTCCGAAAGGGCAACTTCCGGTCCCTCCCGACCGCATATGGGCCGCATACAGAGTCCTGAATCAACTAGCTCCGATCCCTGGGGCACTCCACTGCTGACCAATCTCCATGCAGAAAAAGACGCATCTACAACCACTCTCTGCCTTCTACAGGCAAGCTAGTTCCTGATCCACAAGGCCAAAGCCCATTGGATCCATGCCCTTCTTCGACCCATTTCAAGGCCAAATAATGACAAAGAACTTCTTGCCCGCCGTTGCATTTTTCCCGTTGACAAGGATTGTGTTGCCATCAGCTGGAGTTTTATAGATGACACCAGTAGGTGGCGACGCGAGCCTCCCATGTCGCCAATGGCCCTCAAGCTGGAGGTCACCAACATGATTCTGACAAACTTCAATCACCACAAAGTGACAACAGAGCCTGAGTGAATTCTGAAATGGCACAATATTCTTCAACATTTACATGACAAGAAATACATGTATCAGGAGTTGAGAAAATGACAATAACAATGTTATTTAGAACATAGTGGAACTAAAGGTGGGGATAAGGCTTTTGGACCTTTACTGCCCTCTCCATTTCATTACCACTCCCATACAGGGTGGTGACGGGAGACGTGGTTTGAATGTGGCGTGCATGGGGATTTTTATCAAGGTCCATGTGCCCTAACTTCAATGGAAGAGCCTAGAGTCATAAAGGTTTACAGCGTGTAAACAGGCCCTTTGGCCCAACTTATCCAATGCTGCACTTTTTTTAAAACCTCTAAGCTAATCCCAATTGCTCCATTTGGCCCATATCCCTCTATACCCATCGTACCCATGTAACTATCTAAATGCTTTTAAAAGATAAAATTATATCCATCTTTACTACTACTTCTGGCAGCTTGTTCCAGACACTCACCACTCTCTGTGTGAAAAAATTGCTCCTCTGAACACTTTTGTATCTCTCCTCTCTTACTCCTTATCTCTTTGGGATGTACAATTCCAAACACTAACCACTCTGTAAGAAATAAACCCAACATACGTGGGAATTTACTCAGCTTTGATTTACTTTACACCTGACGCAGTTTTAAAATACAGCACCTAATTAATCCCTGGCACAATATTGAAATTCTAGACCCTCTCCTTCTTAATTCAGCAACCTGTGTCTCGAAAATGTCCATTTAAATAATTATGGGATATGAATGTGGTGTAGATAGATTATGATTATGTTATTAACACAATTACAGATTTAATTCTTCTTTAGGCTTTGCCTTAAGGTATCCAGGGCAAAAAAGGCAAAGCAATGATTAAATACATATGTGGTACACTGTCTTGGTTTGAGGGGGTCTCCTAGCTTTGGTCCTATTGAGTTAGTTGGAACGCGCTGGTGTCCTGAAACAAATCAAAAAAAACCCTGGAAAAATGGCTCAATTCATGCCTTCATTGTTTATGCAAAGTGCGTGTTGGGGAAGAACTCCGAACTGAAATTCAGCCCTGTGGCACAGTAGCACAGTGGTTGGCACTGCTGCCTCACACCTGGGTTCGATTCCGGCCTTGGATCACTGTCTGTGTAGAGTTTCATCCGGTTGCTCTGGTTTCCTCCCACGTGCCAAAGTTAGGTTGATTAGTAAATAATCACCAAGATGTGAGGGTTAAGTGGATTAGTTATAGTTATGGGATTAGAGGATTAGGGGGCAAGGAGAGGGCCCGGCTAAGATACTCTGTCAGAGAAACAGCGCAGACTCCATGGAGCGAAAGGCTTCCTCTACATGGTAGATGTTCTATGGTATCGAATGGATTTTACGCAATTCAATGTTTTTGCAGTTATTGGAGGAAATTGTGGCCTTGCTCACCTTGAAACTGTAAAATTCCACCCATGGTCAATGGACTTTTCCATGGTCCACCCCTCGCACGCTCCTATTCCTGTGGCAGGTGGGACAGCAAAGTTCCAGCCATTATAATACTTGGAAGGTTATTCAGATTTCTCTCCAAGTGGGGGTAATTTTAACCCAAATTCTGCATGGGAAGGGGATGGAAATAGGCTGGCTCATTTTACTTGTCACTGATTTAGAGTAGATGAGGATAAATATCCAGCAGGGTAGAAATATGGCATTCTATCAGATCCCAGATGTGGATTACCAGCTTAGGAAATTTGATTAAAATAGCTTCTCGAATTCACTAAGACACTCGCTGATTCATTTGTGATCTTGATGTTAGCTGGAGGCTAAGATGGCTGCACTCTGGTTGCCTGGAAGACAAGAAACTGATCTTGCGTTATAACATGAGGTCAACTGCTTTTCACCGTATCTCAGGGGGAAGCGATGGTCAAGTGGTATTATCGCTAGACTATTAATCCAGAAACTCAGCTAATATTCTAGGGACCCAGGTTCGAATCCCACCACGGCAGATGACAAAACTTGAATTCAGTAAAAATATCTGGAATTAAGAATCAACTGATGATGCTGAACCGATTGTCAAGAAAAATTATCTGGTTCACTAATGTCCTCTATGGAAGGAAATCTGCTGTCCTTTCTTGGCCTGGCTGACATGTGACTCTAGAGCCATAGCAATGTGGTTGACTTTCAACAAGGGCAACTAAGGATGGACAATAAATGCTTATCTCCCAGCAATACCCATGTCCCACAAATGAATGAATTTAAAAAAAAAACCTAGTATCAAATATTTAAAGCAAAGGACAGATTTTCAAAGCTTAGATTTCTTTGGCCACAAAAGAAGAAACTCAGAATAGTCCATCCAAGAATACTTGTGTTGTTTTGATGTTTCCTTGGAAACCCTGGCTGGTGCTTTCATTGTTATGTTTGCTTCTGGAAGGTAGGGCAAAGTTTGGAATGTATGTGCAGCTTTCTCCAGATAAATGGACACACCTTTATTTTTAATTCACTGCTCAGATTGCATAATATCCTGTTATAGTTCAGCTGGCTGGGAGCTGTGGCAAAGAGTGGATATAAATGGAACAGCTTATCCAGTTTGGGGTGATACCATGGCACAGTGGTTAGCACTGCTGCCTCACACTGCCAGTGATCCAGGTTTGATTCCTAGCTTGGGTATCTGTCTGTGTGGAGTTTGCATGTTCTCCCTGTGCCTGCGTGGGCTTCCTCCGGGTGCTCCAGTTTCCTCCCTCAGTCCAAAGATGTGTGAGTTAGGTGTATTGATCATATAAATTGATTCTTGTGTCAGGGAGATTACCTAGGGTAAATGCATGGGGTTGTGGGGATGGGGCCTGGGTGGGATTGTGTTTAGTGAATGGCATCCTTCTGCACTGTAGGATATCTATGGATTTCTCTCTCTTTTGAGAACATTGGGACAATAGATTTTTTAATGTTTTCTTAACTCTTTTCAGTCTCTGTGAAAAACAAGAGGTTTCAATTTTGTTCCCCATTTTATTTTTGAACCTATTGTAAGCCCCAATCCATCTGCTGAGTTAAATACAAAGTGGAAAAACCTGCATCTATATGGTGCCTTTCGCTTTAGCGTGACATGGTGGCACAGTGGTGAGCACTGCTGCCTCATAGCACCGGGCACCCAGGTTCGATTCCCACCTCTGTCACTGTCGGTGCTGAGCCTGCATATTCTCCCCGTGTCTGCCTGGGTTCCCTCCGGGTGCTCTGGTTTCCTCCCACAGTCCAAAAATGTGTGGATTAAGTTGATTGGCCATGTTAAATTGCCCCTTGGTGTCAGGAGAACTAACAGTGTGAAGTACATTGGGGATAGGCAGGTTCAACTTCTTTCTGCAACTATAGGGATTCTATGACTCATAGAAAGGTAGACAGGGCCATTTGGCCCTTTGAGCCTGTTTTGCCAGGATTCTGCTATGATTCATCACAATCATAGCAGATTATCCAATGCAACATTCTAATTCTACTTTTTCCCCATAACCTTAGATCCCATTCACCCCAAGTGCTATATCCAGCCGCCTCTTCAATACATACAATGTTTTGGCATCAACTACTTTGTGTGGTAATGAATTCCACAGGCTCACCACCCTTTGGGTGAAGAAATGTCTCCTCACCTTATCTTTCGTTCTATAATTCTATGACTCTCTCAGGAGACACCAAAATGCTTTGCAGACAATAAATTGAATTTTTTGAAGTGCAGTCACTGTTGCAATGTAATGAAAGATGGCGATTAACCTGTGCACAGCAAGCTCCTACAAACAGCAACTTAAGAATGAGCAGATGCTCTGAATGGGATTTTCCAGCCCTTCCGCCAGTGTAATCTTCTGGTCCTGCCAAAGGCAACCCAACTGCAGCGGGTTTTTTGGCAGAGGATGGGTGAGCCACGCAAAATGGCATGGATGGGGCTGGAAGATCCCACCAATGGGCAGTGGCGAACCACTTCTGCCACCAGTAAACACACCGCGGGAAGACTGGAAAATCCCTCTCCATGTCTTTGTGATGTTGTTCGAGGGATGAATACTAATAAATGCTGGTCAAAAGGCATCAACTCTAGAAGTATTCATAGAAACCCTACAGTGCAAAAAGAGGCCATTCGGCCCATCGAGTCTGCAACAAACACAATCTCACCCAGGCCCTACCCCTACATATTATACCCTATAATCCCTCTAACCTACACATGTCAGGACACTGGGAGCAATTTTTAGCATGGCCAATCAACCTAACCCACACATCTTTGGACTGTAGGAGGAAACCAGAGCACCCGGAGGAAACCCACACAGACCCCAGGAGGATGTGCAAACTCCACACAGACAGTGACCCAAGTCGGGAATCGAACCCAGTTCCCTGGAGCTGTGAAGCAGCAGTGCTAACCATTGTGCTACCGTGCCGCCCATAATCCCTTAGCACTGCCCATGGCATGTACGCTAATAAGGTCCTGTCCTCAGTTTGTGCAGATGAAAGCTCCCATTACACTGGACCCATCATTCTCAGGTCAGGCAAAGCACAAGGAGGAAATTTTTCCCAACTCCCCCCCCCCCACACCCCACCCCACCCCGCCCCCTGTACCCCAGCTATGTCCTTCAAACACAAGGAGAGAACACCCTTGCAACACTGTCACATTACAACTTCACACACTTACTATCTCTTTGGCCCTTTCTACACTTCCCCACTACAGTTTTGATAGTGTGTTTTTTGGAAAGGGGAGAAGGAGCAAGTTTGGCAGCAATATGGATTGTATTGTACAGTACAGTACAATAAACTGTATTGTAAACACAATACAGTTGTATTGTACAGTACAATAGTACACTGCCCATAGTGAACAGTAAACTGCCCACACAGACACACGCACGCCCACACGCCCGCACGCCCACACACACACACAGATTGCTAGGCTGGGAGCGCTGAGTTTCGGCATTAACACACTTGACCTCACAAGTTACTGAGTTTATAGAAATACATCGTTCAGTTTGGAACATTGCCCTGTTGTTACTGAGTCCACACTGCTTATTGATTTAACAATAGGAAGGTGAAAATAAGGCAACAAAATGAAACACTGAGTACTTTTATTTCTCCTGCACCCCATTTGCCACTCCACAGTGCCCTGCCACTGCTACCAGCTCAGCCAATTCTCCGTTTGCAGCAGCGGGGCTGAAAAATCCCAGCCGCTGGTAAGTTTGGAGAATCCTGATTGTGGGAGTGAATGACACTATGGAACGGTAGGATTGGCCTTAAAAGTGGGAGATTGTGGCTGGTAAGAATACCTACAGTGCAGAAGGAGGCCATTCAGCCCATCGAGCCTGCCCCGACAACAATCCCACCCAGGCCCTATCCCTGTAACTCCACATATTTATCCTGTTTGGCTCCCCCTTACACTAATGAGCAATTTAGCATGGCCAATCAACCTAACCCACACATTTTTGGAGATATGGCAAAGAAGACCAAGAATGGGGAGCAGCTGAACATTGTTCCTGGAAAATGATTCACAATGAAAGGGGAATTGGTCAGTTTTGCTCACTGGCCTCTCAGTTGCCTAAATTGACTTCCAACAGGTCAACAAGAACAGGGTGTAGATTAAGAGTAATAACAATAATTCAGCTCTATGAGGATTGTAGTGAATGGAATAGGGGATAGAGGGGGTGGGGAAAAGAGATGTTGGCATTGGGTGGGAAAGAGTCTTCATGGTCTACCTTTCCCTCTTCTACTAGTCAGACAGAAACCCATGAGCGAGGAACTGAATTGTTAGACATGTTTCTCGAACAGATCTCGCCCTGAGCTGGAAGAAACGTTTGCTTTGCCCTACTCTTCAGTGAACTGAACCTTCTGCACACTTAAACAAAATGATGGTTATGAGATGTGGTTCTGTCGTCAGAATTTTGTCCTTTATCTGCACAATACAACAACACATTGCATTTATATAGTGCCTTGAAATGACACAAAGCACTTCACAGCAACATTATCAGTTTAAGCTACATGAGGAGATATAAGGGACATGTGACAAAAAGCCTGAGGTAGGCTGTAAGAAAAGGCTGAGAGGAAAGTGAGGTGGAGAGGCGGAGATGTTTATGAAGAGAATTCCACAGCTTAGGGCCTAGGCAGCTGAAGTTGCAGCCATCAGCGGTGGAAGGATTAAAACAAGGAATTCTCAGGAGGTCAGATTGGCTGCAGCTTAGAGATCACAAGGGGTTGCAAGGCTGGACAATTTTTTATTGAAACCATCTACCGTGGTCAGGGGATTAACCTGGGTTTGTGGTTTACAAGTTCAGTGACCTATGCTTCTAGGCCACAGTAGGGCTGGAAGATGTTACCGGAATAGGGAGGAGCAAAGCTTTGGAGAAATTTGTAAACAAAGATTGGAATTTTAAAATCAAGGTGTTGCTTAGCCTGGAGTTAATAAAACGTGTTTTAAAATCAGACACTCCTTAAATCCAGTCTAGTTGATTAAACTTTTGATCATCTGTTTTACACAATCATAGAATCCCTACAGTGCAGAAGACTATTCAGCCCATGGAGCCTGCATTGACAACAAACACACCCAGGTCCTACCTCCGTAAGCCCATAGATTAACTATGCTAATCCACCAACACTAAGGGACAATCTTGCATGCCAATCAATTTTCAATGATTTCCAAATGTATTAAGTAATTTGGACTGCGGGAGGAAACTGGAGCGTCCGGAGAAAACTCACACAGAAGCAGAGAGAACATGCCAGAATCGAATCCGGGTCCCTGGTGCTGTGAGGCAGCAGTTCTAACCACTTTGTCACTGTATCTCCCCTTTTCGCTTTGTATGATATCTCTTGGAGTTATCATTTTTCATACGAGTCTTACTGGCTGGGCCAGAATTTGTTGCCACATTAAATTTCTCTTTTGAAAGTGGTGGTGAGTCAACCTCTTGAATTATTTGGTGCAACATGAAGAACAAATAACAAAGAACAAAGAAAATTACAGCATAGGAATAGATTCTTTGGCCATCCAAGCTTGCACTGACAATGCTACCCAACTGAACTAAAACCCCCTATCCTTCTGGGAACCATATCCTTCTAACAATAACACCAATGATGGTTTGATAATGAATATCTCATGGTGCCATTTCAGAGTCAGCCACACTGCAGGTCTGGTATTACATATTGGCCAAATCAGGTTAGCGCATTATGAGCCAGATGGCTTTTCCAATATTTGATGATAGTTTCATGGTCACTATGATTGAGACTAGCTTTCAGTTGGGGTTGGCACAGTGTTTAGCACTGCAGCCTCATAGCTCCAGGGACCCGAGTTCGATTCCCAGCTTGGGTCACTGTCTGTGCGGAGTCTACACGTTCTCCCCATGTCTGCATGGATTTCCTCCGACAGTACAAAGATGTGCAGGTTAGGTGTATTGGCCATGATAAATTACCCCTTAGTGTCAAGGAGATTAACAAGGTAAATATATGAGGTTATCAGATTAGGGCCTGGATTGTTGTCAGTGCAGGTTCAATCATCCTCCTTCTGCACTGTAAGATTTCTTTGATTTCCGGATATATTAAGTAATGAATCAATCAATTATTTGAATTCCTTCAACTGCCATGGAGACAGGGTTGAATTCATGAGCCCAGAACATTAACCAGAGCCTCTGGATAACTGGTCCAGTGACATTACCACTACACCACTCCTCCACTTGCTACTGCGAAGAACCCTGGGACATTTTACCATGCTAAAGGAGCTACATAAATTAAACTTGTTGTAACGGGAGGGGTATTTAATGGAGGCGACAGAGATCTTGTCCACCATCCGGACAGCTGACAATATTCCCGTATCATTTCCTTTGAAGGAAGGACCACCAACTGGGAATTCTACAGGACCCCAGGATAGGAAGTCCCACTGGGCAGGAGTTACTGACCAATCAGTGAGTGGCAGCTGAAGGGGATGGGATGGGGGTCAAGGGCAAGAGAGGTTGGCAGCAAGGGCCTCTTCCTTCCTGATGCCAGGTCCCTCAATCAGGTACTGAATGCATTAGGACAAAGGTCACCTACCACCTCCACACACCACTCCCCCCACCATCTCACCCCAGCCCATGTTTACTTGTCATTTTCCCCATTTGAAAAGGCCATTTTTGATGTGGCTGTGATAGTGAGTGGCAGTAGGGCAAGAAGACCCTCCATGGGCCATTATATCATGGATTTAATTGGGATGCAGATGAGGAGACAGCAGAGTCTACACCTGCCATTATCCCTTCCAACAGAATGCTCCTGGGTCCCAATCCCACCTCTACAAGACTTTTTTTCCATTAATTTATGGGACATGGGAGTCACTGGTTGGCCAATATTTATTAGCCATCCCTGGTTGCCCAGGGCAGTTGAGAGTCAACCACATTGCTGTGACTCTGAAGTCACTTGTAGGCCAGACCAGGTAAGGATGGCAGATTTCCTTCCCGAAACAATGTTAGGGAACCAGATTGGATTTTCCAACAATTGACAATGGTTTCACAGTCATCTGTAAATTCTTAATTCCAGATTTTTTTACTGAATTCAAATTTCACCATCTGCTGTAGTGGGATTTAAACACAGGATGCCCAAAATATTAGCTGGGTTTCTGGATTTATAGTCTAGTGATAATATTACTAGATATATGAAATTTAAATTCAATAAAATATCTGGGATAAAAAAAATTCTTAAGATGACCACAAAACCCCATTGTCTGTTGTTGTAAAAATACATCTGGTTTACTAATGTCCTTTGAGGAAGGAAATCTACCATTTTTACCTGGTGTGGACTACATGTACTCCAGACCCATAGCAATGTGGTTGAAATGTAGAAATTAGAAGCAGGAATAGGCTATTCAGCCTTTCAAGCCAGCTTTGCCATTTATTATGATAATGGTTCACTTAAAGGGAGGGGATGGCCTGAGTGGCATCATCACTAGACTATTAATCCAGAAACTCAGGTAACGTTCTGGGGATCTGGATTCGAGCCCCACCATGGCAGGTGGTCAAATTTAAATTCAATAAAAAGGATCTGGAATTAAGAGTCCATTGATGAAACTATTGTCGGAAAAATCTGTTTGGTTCACGAACGTCCTTTTGGGAAGGAAATCCATCATCCTTGCCTGGTCTGGCCTACATGTGACTCCAAAGCCACAGCAATGAGGCTAACTCTCAACTGCCCTCGGTCTACTCGGGATAGGCAATGCCTATATCCCAAGAATGAATAAAGGAAAATGAATTTAAAAAGATCCAACTCGCTTGCCCATCCCCATCTTCTCCCCGATCCCTTTTATCCCAAGTGTTTTATCTAACTCTTTCATAAAAGCTAGCAATGTTTTGTCCTCAACTGCTTTCTGTGGCAGTGAATTCCACAGGCTCACCAATGTCTGGGTAAAGAAACTTCTTCTGATCTCTAAATGACGCCTAACTGCTCTCTGAAATGGCCTAGCAAGCTAGTCTCAAGAGCAACTAGGGCTGGGCAATGAATGCTGGCCTAGCTAACAATGCCCACATCCTGTTGGTGAATGAAAAAAACAAATGTTGCCTGATGTTTGGAGTTTGTCATCTTTTGAATCTTTCCCTACAACTTAGGTAAAAGTGAATCACTTCACTGATTTTATTTTTACAGCCACACCTTGCAATAACATAGCTGTTGCATAGGTCTCCTGACAAACTAGTTCTGTTGTAATATAATTAACAATGGAGTATTGTCTAGACATGTTGAGATAGGCTTAGCATCATTTCAAGGCAAGTTTACTGTAAGTGCAGGATTGCCACGGACGTATATTACATTGTTAAATAGATTGCAAAACTGTTCACAGCCTACGGACTGAATTCAGCATCGGCAAGTCTAACTGAAGCATTTTGACATCTTTTCCTATCTGTTTTTTGTTAACATTTACTTTTTCATCCTCTTGTACTGTGTCCAGTTGGAGCATGGACTTCAGGCTACCTCCAGTTATTCCAAAACACTCTTGGAGTAACAAGTTCCAGATTTCCATGAACCTTGACATGTTACTCCAGTATGAGCTAGCTCTAAATTCCAAGTTATGCATCTTGCTCTTCTATAGAACTTTCCTTAGGCCACAGCAGTGTTAACCACTGCGCCACATGGCACAGTGGTCAGCACTGCTGCCTCACAGCGCCAGGGACCAGAGTTCATTTCCAGCCTTGGGTCACTGTCTGTATGTTCTTCCCATGTCTATGCATGTTTTCTGCAGGTGCTCCCACAGTCCAAAGATGCGTGCATTAAGTTGATTAGCCACGCTAAATTCATCCTAGTCTCAGGGGATTAACAATAATTTCATATGTGGGGTTACCAGGTGAGATTGCTTTCAATGCTGACTCAATGGGCTAAATGGCCTTCTTCTACACTGCAGGGATTCTACGATTCTATAATTTGGAATATTGTGTACAATTCCAGTCACCACACTATCAGATTTTTGGAGAGGGTACATCAAAGGTGTATCAGGATGTTGCAGCACATTAACTATGAGGAGAGATTAGATAAACTTGGTTTGTTTTCACCTGAACGTTGGAAGTTGAGGGACGACCTGATTGAAGTTTACCCAAATTTACCAAGTGCATGTGAGATAGATAACTTATTTTGGAGTCACCCCAGTTTGAGGTTTAATATCTAGAATAGTGTTGTGAGCAACTCCAGAAGAAAACATGCATTTTATTTATATTTTCTTTGAATATTTTCATGTAGCAACACATTGTATCTAGAGCGCAGATAGAGAACATTCAGCCTCCAGAGGCAAGACTGATCCACAACTGACACTAAACAATTGAAAATAAAAACTAGAAATGGCTACAAAGGAAAACCATGTATAAGTATCTATTATTTTAGAATTGAACATTGGGGTTTGCTTCTAAAATGAGTTATATTGGAATTTTCTCCATTTGTGATGTTTGATGTTTATGCAACCCACTTTTCTATAAAGGCTCCCATTCAAAATGAGCTTGAGAATGGTTTTTAATTTATTGCACTCCCGGTTTAGCAAACACAGACAAGCAAATGTTATTTTTTTTCCCTCTTGCTGTTATGTTATGACAGTTGCCACAGGCACTGTCCTCACCTCGCTGACGGATAGGTATGTGAATGATGAAAAGAAAAGCAACCCAATGGTGGGTGGATTTTCTAAGTCTGGAATTCCTGGTGCCAAATGTGTGCTTGACAGACATGTCCCTTTGTTAACTGGTCCCTGTTCACACTGATTAATTGTATCCAGTTCTGTTTTTACATGCAGGCTGAAAATTTCCTCAGAACTGCCCTGACTGCCCTGAAGCACAATAGAAATCACCCCCCCACCCA
This sequence comes from Sphyrna mokarran, assembly GCA_024679065.1. NCBI lineage: Eukaryota > Metazoa > Chordata > Chondrichthyes > Carcharhiniformes > Carcharhinidae > Sphyrna > Sphyrna mokarran. The sequence continues at coordinate 14,071,718 of JAGIQG010000013.1, read as the reverse complement.
CCCTTATCCCTGTGTAAGAAAGCAAACATTCACCAGGCAGTCATCTGCACTATGTTTTGGATGACATAATATTTCACAACATTGTCCTTTCAGCTCCACATTGCTAAAGGATAATTGGGGTATTCTCAGGATTTTGCTTCTCTGAACCTTGTTTCAGGGGAAATGAGATGGTCTTCCTCAAGCCAGCTCCTGTATGTTATGACTGCAAACCTACAAGCCTCTCCCTGGCTCTGGAATAATTAACATTAATTGATAAACCCCATTCCGAGAAGCTACAAGATACTAAAAACAGAAAATCTACATTCAGGAGAGTAACAATGGTGTTTTAAATGTTTATAAGGCAGGAGGAACTTTGCATTCCATCTCATCATTTGCCTGGGGGAGAAGGTTGAGGGTGGAGGCATATATAGTATGGCTCCCATCTGCCCAAGTCCTGTGATGATCTCCTTCCCAGCACCTCACACTGCAAGAGTTTCCATTCAGGAAACCCGTTTAAGGTTGCCAGAACAAGTGAAAACAACTGGCACAAAGACTTTTGAGAATTCATATTCCAAGGGGAAAAAAATTCCTTTTAGTAAAACAGACCATAGAAACATACTAATTAGGAGTAGGAGTAGGCCTTTTGGCCCCTCTAGCCTGCTCCATCATTCAATAAGATTATGGCTGACCTGAATAAAGCTTCAACGCCACGTTTTGCCCAGGCCCCAGTAACACTTGGGTCCCTTGTTAGTCAAGAATCCATCTCCCTCTGTCTTAAAAATGTTCATTGATGTTGCCTCCAACACTCTCTGGAGAAGAGAGTACCAGGAACTCATGACTCTCAGAAAATATTTATTCACATCTCCATCTTAAATGAGAAACTTTTTAATTTTTCTAGTCTCTCCTGTAAAGGGGAACATTATTTCAGTGTCCACTTTGTCAAGCCCTTTCAGGACCTTCAAGAAGATCACATCTCAATCTCCTAAACTCCAATAAATACAGATCCAGCCGCTTCAATCTTCCCTTATAAGATAACCAGCCCTTTCCACCTTTCCCACTTACCAGTCTGGTGAACCTTCTCTGAACTGTTTCTGACAATCTTTTCTTAAATAAAGAGATAAAAAGTTCTATGGATGTGGTCTCACCAACTCCCTGTACAACTGCAACAAAACACCTCTATTGATCAATATTCCATTCCCTTTGCAATAAATGACAATTTTTTGAGTTTGCCTTCCTAATCACACGCTGTATCTGCACACAAACCTTTTGTAATTCATGTACCAGGACTCCCAGATCCCTCTATACCTTGGAGAAGTCTCTCTTCAGTTAGATAAAATGGAAGTGGTATTATCGCTAGACTATTAATCCAGAAACTCAAAGTGCTGGGAACCCGCCAAAGCAGATGGTAGAGTTTGAAATCAATAAAGAGTATCTAGAATTACGAATCTACTGATGACCATGAAACCATTGTTGGAAAATCCCATCTGGTTCACTGATGTCCTTTCAGGAAGGAAATCTGCTGTCCTTATCCAGGCTGGCCGACATGTGATTCCAGAGCCACAGCAAAGTGGGTGACTCTTAACAGCCATCTGAAATGGCCTAGCGAGCCACTCAGTTGCATCAAGCGCACTCAAGGGTAACTAGGTAGCGATGGGCAATAAATGCTGCCCAGCCAGAAATGAATAAAAAAGACAAAAACTAATCAGCGAAGGGAGCTGGGCATTGTGGGGACGTGAAAGATTCTGGAAAAATAGAACATCCGTGTTTCAATGTAGGAAGCATGCAAAAGGCTGATAAAGTGGAGTGGTGTGGATAGTGGTTACAAAAGGCTGTTCCATTTACTGGCAGTCACCTCAAATTGAAAGGGTGAAGCACACAGTCAGTAATGTGCAGCCATCAGGAATCTTGAGGTTTCGCCACCTGTTGAAATGCTACATTTTTTGTTTTCTTTGTAAACAATGTGGAAGCCCTATTGCCATACCATCTCCTTTGTTTTCTGATATTAGAATATTACACATTTCCTCATCAGTTCCAAGAACTCCAGCATGCCTCAACAAATCTCTAATATAAACAAGTCATCTGAGGTTGAGTTTTATGCTTCTCCTGTTGGCAGGTTTGCAGGCAGGGGAGGGGTTGACAGTCTCTGAGAGGGCCACCCTAATACAATTTTGCAGGGGGCAGGTGAGTAACATCTACATCTGCCCCCATTATTGGCCTTCTGATGCCCTCTTCCTAGCCAGCCTCAATTTTGAGACTGAGGTGGGGAGGGAAGTGGATGTTCAGGGATGGGATGGGATGTCCAACAGTTCATCCTGCTCAGGTCTAAGGCAGAAGGAGGCACCCCCTTTCCACATTGGTCTGTCCCCACCCCAGCTCCAGCAAGATCTTCCGCCAGTGACCGCTCCCATTCCTCCCCTGGAAAGAATATGAATGGGTCTCTCCCATCAAGATCACATACCCCTCCCACTTCTTGAGTCAGATTGATTTACGGTCCCACTCCAGGACAATAGTTTAGGCTGACATCCCGGTGCAATGCTGAGAGTACACTATCAGATGTGTTACCTTTCAAGTGAGATGTTAAATTGAGGCCCTGTCTACTTTGTCATCATAGAATCATAGAATTTACAACACAGAAGGAGACCATTTGGCCCATCAAGCCCATGCCGACAATGATTCCACTTGTAACCCCATATATTTATCTCCCTGATTCCCTCTGACCTTAAGGGACAATTTACCATGATATCAGTATTCACCAAAGAGAAAGACTTAGTGGATGATGAGTCTGGGAAAGAGTACGTAGATAGTTTGAGATCAAAAAGGAGGTGGTATTATGGTTCTTGAAAGACATTAAAGTAGGCAAGTCCCCAAGACCTGATGGGATTTACCCTAGAATATTGAGAGAAGCAAGGAAGGAATTTGCTGGGGCCTTGAAAGAAATCTTTGTATCCTCACTGGCTACAGGAGAGATTCCAGAGGATTGGAGAATAGCCAATCTTGTTCCTTTGTTTAAGAAGGGTAGCATGAAAATCCAAATAGCCTTATGTCTGTGGTAGGGAAATAATTAGATAGGATTCTTTGAGACAGGATTTATTCTGACTTGGAAATAAGTGGACGCATTAGCGAGAGGCAACATGGTTTTGTGATAAGGAGGTTGTGTCTCACTACGATCGAGTTTTTCGAGGAAGTGATGAGATGATTGATGAGGGTAGGGCAGTGGATGTTGGCTACATGGACTTCAGTAAGGCCTTTGACAAGGTCCCTCATGGCAGACTGATGCAGAAGGTAAAGTCGCATGGGATCAGAGATGGGCTGGCAAAGTGCATACAAAACTGGCTTTGTCAAAGAAGACAGAGGCTAGCAGTAGACGGTGTATTTCTGAATGGAGGGCTGTGACAAGAGGCATTCCTCAGAAATCAGTGCTGAAAACTTTGCTGTTGTAATATATATAAATGATTTGGAGGAAAATGTAACTCTATTGATTAGTAAATTTGTGGACAACACAAAAGGTTGGGGGATTTGTGGATAATGATGAGAACCATCAGAGGATAGAGCAGGATATAGTTTAATCCAGACAAGTGTAAGGTAATGCATTTTGAGAGGTCTAATAAAGAAAGGAAATATATAGTAAATGCCAGAACTCTTAAGAGTATTGATAGGCAGAGGGATCTGTGTGTACAGGTACACAGGTCACTGAAAGTAGCAACATAGGTGGAGAAGGTAGTCAAGAAGGTGTACAGCATGCTTGCCTTCATCAGGGCATTGAGTTTAAAAATTGGCAGCTTCGTAGAACCTTTGCTGGGTTTCTCTTGGAATTGTTCAATTCTGATAGCACAATATCAGAAGAATGTGGAGACTTTGGAGAGGGTACAAAAAAGATTTACCAGAACGTTGCCTGGTATGGAGGCCATCAGCTATGAGAGGTTGGAGAAACTTGGTTTAGTTCTCACTAGAACAACAGAGGTTGAGGGGCGACCTGATAGAAATCTACAAGATTATGAGAGACATAGACAGAGTGGATAGTCAGAAGCTCTTTCCCAGCGTGGAAGAGTCAATTACTAGGGGGAAACAGGTTTAAGGTGCGAGGGGAAGATTTAAAAGAGATGTACGAGGCAGGGTTTTTACACAGAGCGTGATGGATGCCTGGAACATGCTGCCAGGAGAGGTAGTGGAAATGGATCCGATAGTGACTTTTAAGGGTTTCTTGACAAATACATGAATAGGAGGAATATGGTCCCCAGAAGGGTAGGGGGTTTTAGTTAAGTCCAACAGCATTGTCAATAAAGGCTTGGAAGGCCGAAGGGCCTGTTCTTGTGCTGTAATTTTCTTTGTTGTTTGTTTAACCAACGTAACCCATGCATCTTTGGACTGTGGGAGGAAACTGATGCACCCAGAGATAACCCACACAGACATGGGGAGAATGTGCAAACTCCATACAGACAGTCTTCAAAGGCCAGAATTGAACCTGGTTCATAGTGCTCTGCCTCACAGCACCAAACAACTGTGCCACTCCTTAGCAGGATGTAAAGCATCACATGGCAGTATTTCAAGGGTGAGCAGAGTGTTAAATATTGGCTAGAACACAATGGATATGTCTTAATCAACATCATAAAGAGTTATTGGGTTATTACTGCTTATGATATCAAGGTCCACTTCCCACATTACAACAGTAACCATCTTATTGGTTGTTAAGTGCTTTCAGAACATTCAGTGGCTGTGGAAAGTGCTTTTGAGATACAAGTTCTTTATCTGTTCCTGTCTGGTTCACAAGCTTGGATTCAGAAAGCCAGTGCTGACACAATCCACTGTATAAAGTTTGATACTCTCCCTGTTCCTGTCCTCAGCAAGATAACTCGCTACTCTGTACCCTAACACGATATCCCTCTTTGCAAATCATAGAACCATCACAGTGAAGGAGGAGGCCATTCCAAGCCATTGAGACTGTGCCAACTCTCTCTGACAAAGTGTCTTGTCCAGGCTCTCTGCCCCACTCCATCAATGTAATCCCACACATTTACCATTGCTAATCCATCTATGCGACCATTCCCTGTATGAGGTTCGCATATTCTCCCCATGGCTGCATAGGTTTCCCCGGGGTGCTCTGATTTCCTCCCACAGTCCAAACATGTGCAGGTTAGGCTGATTGGCTATGCTAAACTGACTCTTAGTGGCCCAAGATATATAGGTTCAGAAGATTAGCGGGGTGAATATGTGCAGTTATGAGGTAAGCCTGGGTAAGAGTCCCTTACTGTCAGGGGATATTACCTTAATGCATGGGATTTTGGGATAGGGCCTGGATTAGAGCTCAATGCAGACTTGATGGGCCAAATGGCTTCCTTCTACACTGTAGATGGTAAGATTCAGTGCAGATTCGATGTCCGTTCTGCATTGTAAGGGATTCTATGAACTGTCACAATGCTATACACTATAATCCTGGATAACCATTCTTCCTATGTACCACTATTGGTACTTATTGGTCAGTCACTATCCCCCTGCCTATTGGGCAGAGTAAGAAGGCTCACATTGCCAGACTGAAGTCCCACATGTTTATTTGAAATCATGAGCTTTCAGAGTGCTGCTCTTCATCAGCTGCTCCCCTGCCTGCTGAAAGTTCTCTCTGAGATCATTAATACCATGCTGACTACCCCCTCTCCCCCTCCCCCTCACCCATGGCAACTGCTGCTTTGTAATGCGAGTGCTGCTTTGGCTCCCACCTTCCCTTAACCCCTGCCCACCTTCCCTCTTTCCTGTGAGATTGTGCCAGGCGTTGCACAATGTGAGGAATGCTGTAGAAAGAAAGCATAAGTTATTAGTATCAAATGGGGAAAGTGCTTCAAATACTTAGCAAGTCAGGAAGCGCCTCTGGCGAGGGAATTTGATAACATTCCGTGTCAATAACCTTGCACATTTCAGGGCTATAGGGAAAGGCTGGGCACTGGGATGAGAAGATTTGCTCTTTTAAAGAGGTGGCAGAGATAGGGTCTCCTTCAGTGCTGTACCCAGTCTACGATTGTACGAAGTTCCTGCACCAGAGTCATAAGTTGAGTTGAGTGCGTTCCAGTATTTTCTGTTTCTATTCCAGATTTTGCAGACACTGTGGTATTTAATTTCTGCTGGGTTGCAGCACAGGTTAGGTAGCATAGCTCAGAACTGGGCGGTACAACTGCTATTTCTAGTAACCATAACTACTTTGCGTAGCTGCAAGAATAAATGGTGGCATGGCAGCCCAGCGGTTAGCACTGCACCAGGAATCAGGGTTCATTTCCCAGTTTGGGTCACTCTCTGTGTGGAGTTTGCACATTCTCCCTGTCCCTGTGTGTCTGAGGGGATAGAACCTGGGTGGGATTGTGGTTGGTGCAGACGCGATGAGCCCAATAGCCTCCTCCTGCACTGTATGGATTTTATGTGCAAGAATAAGTGTGCAGTTCTTTTTCTCAATATCTTTGCTAAGCTTAGCAGCTCAGCAATTTGCCATTATTCAATTCACTCAAGCATGTTGCTGAATGATATTGACTTCACAAGCAGTCAGAGGCAAAAGCAACAATTCCACTAATTGTAAATAATGCTACCACAACGCAAACATAAGTAAATTCAATTAATGTCTAACTTAAAATATTACATTTTCCCCACTGATTCACTACTTGGCATATGACGATCATGTCACACCTGCAATGATATCATCAGGGGTGGCAAGGTGACACAGTGGTTAGCACTGCTGCCTCAATGCCAAGGACACAGGTTCGATTCCCAGTTTGGATCACTGTCTACACAGTTTCCTCCAGGTGCTTCAGTTTCCTCCCACGGTCTGAAAGACATGCTGGTTAGATGCATTGGCCAAAATAAATTCTCCCTCAGGTGCTAGAGTATGGCAACTGGGGGATTTTCGCATGACTTCTTTGCAATGTTAATGTAAGCCTACTTGTGATACCAGTTAATAAACTTTAAACTTATATTCCTACCTTTTTAAGATACAGACTTCGATCAATGTGGACTTCTGAGTACTGGCTTTAAAATGTGGTTGCCAAGATGGTGACAGTAGCCTAGGATTTCTGCACAATGGATTAACTTATATCTGAACATGGTTCTGGAAAGGTTCTTCAGATGTAAATAATAATGGGAGGAGTATCCTTCCATGAATGAACATTCACAATGTGAAGACCTGGAACTCCCTCTTTAACAGCACAGTGGGTGTACCTACGTCACACGGACTGCAGCAGTTCAAGACTCACCACCACCTTCTTGACGGCAACTAGACATGGGCAATGAATGCAGGCCTAGCCAGTGAAGCCCACATCCCTTGAATCACAAATTTTAAAAAAAAATTCAATGAAAACCAATAGCGGTCGTAGAAGCAGGATCCTTAATAGAGAAAAGTGCGGAGAAGCCAATTCATCACAAATAGGTGTGAACAGCTACCTTCACATAGCAGTAGCTACTAACTTGGTTATATGGAAATGGAGGTACTGATCAGGGGGAGGGGGGGCAGGGAGAGGGGGAAGGGGTCACATGACTAATCTCAAATCACATTCTCTCGGTATCAGGGAGGGACAGATCAGGCTGTAAACCAATAGGATAAGAGGGGCCATCTTACAGCAAGAAGGTAGAACTCTACCTAACAACCAGTCAAACCAGAGACAGAGCCTGATTTGTTTTAATCTGAAAAATTTGCCCTCTACAAAACATGGCTAACACTTAATCTGGAGACCCAAAGGCTTCCAAATTCCTTTCATCCAAAGAACCTCAAGAGAGAACCCTGCTCCCCCCAGGCCTGATCATGTTCATTTTTAAAGGACTGAAACTTGGACATGTGATTTACTCGTGTTTTTTTTCTGGGAATAAATTAAACTCACATTTTGTCTCTGGAATCCAATGTGTATGGACATAGATTCACACAAGGGAGAGTGTGTGTTTCCCTGCATCTACATTTCAGGGTGTTGTGTGAATAAACAATATCATTTCTTTCAATTTAAACACACTCAAAACCCTGCTTCAGAATTGTTACTTAAAACTACAGCACTCACAAAATCTACTCTCTCTAAAATGCATCTTGTTGAAGATGACTGAGAGATTAGGAGGAGGAGGAAAGTTATTCCACTATCTCTCCCTGTCCATAGCAGACAAGATTGTCAGGATTTTTGTATTTCTTAATTCATTAAAAGCTCAGATCTGGTTTGTCTCTTCAAGACAACAAAATCTATTTGATAGTGATTCAGTCTGCTTGTTTAGCACAGTGTAAAAGAGCTCTATACACTAAGTAATAGTGCTCTTACCACAGTGTAACAGTGTTCTGAACAATCTCGGTATCATTTACATTAAGTGGAAGATAGGCTTGAACTGTGGCTCTAGAAGCTATTTAAATTTGTGCTAAGCCTCTGCAGTTATTGATAGGTGTTACATTTCTCAGCAGCAGGAATCTCAAGGTTAGGCTTCATTCGCACACCACAAAGGAGTTGACCATAAGCCCGAGAGTAGCACCTCAAATCAGTACTGAAGGAGGGTAGAGCTGTAGGAGATGCCACTGTTCACATGAAACATTAAGCATCCTCTCTCAGGTAGCTATAAGCAATCCAACGGTAGTAATCAAAGAGCATGGATAATCTGTTTAGTGTCCTGGGTGGCACAGTTGTTAGGACTGCTGCCTCACAGCACAAGGGACCTGGATTCAATTCCAGGCTTGGGTCACTGTGTGGAGTTTGCACATTCTCTCTGTGTTTGCATGCATTTCTGCTGGGTGCTCCTGTTTCTCCCCACACTCCACAGATGCATATGCTAAGTGGATTGGCCACACTAAATTGTCTTTTAGTATGCCAAAATGTGTAGGTTAGGGGGATTAGTGGGCTAAATATGTAGGGTTACAGGGATAGGACCTGGATATGGTGCTCTATCAGAGTCAGTGTAGGCTCAATGAGCTGAATAGCTTCCTTCTGCACCGTAGGCATTCTTTGAAATATGTATCTCAATCTCGATTAAAAAAGTAGATTATTAGATAAAAAGCGGTATCATCTTCATGGAACATGTCCAGTCAGCATCTCATTGCTGATTGTGGGAGCTTGTTGAGCACAAATTGGTTTCTACATTTCCTCCATTATAACAGTGGCCAAATTTCAAAATTACTTCATTGGCTGTAAAACACTTGTGGGTTTTCCAAGGTTGTTGAGTTGCTGAGAAACTGCAAATTCTCTCTAATTGGAGAGAGCAGTAAATTTTATCCCATTAAAAAAAACACCTAAAGTGAAAGGACACTGTAGTTTCTGGCCATTTCTCTGAAATGACACTGTTGTATTTAATATTTAACAACAATGGCCAATCATTGTCAGAGGTGCTGTTTCCTTAAAGGTCACTGGATCACAATGATCAACAAGAGTTGCAAGTAGAATCACCATTGAAGCAATTACGTCATTTTAATACCAGTTATCCAGCCCCCTGGATTAAAAATCACTTTACCTTCTTCAGCCCTACCACATTTTCTACTGGGAAATGCTAACTTCTTCGTGGGTCATTGATTTACATCCAAGGAAACACAAGCAACAAAACATTCTCTGAACAACCCTGAATCACACTGATAAATTATCCTAGAAGAGGTTCTGATAAATCATCCTTTCTGCTCAGACTGCAATTTCCTTAAAAAAAAACATTTTTAATGTGACACAGTGGTTAGCACTGCTGCCTCACAAAGCCTGGGAGCCAGGTTTGAATCCAGCCTTGGGTGACTGTACAGAGTTTGCACATTCTCCTCATATCTGCACAAGTTTCCTCCAGATGCTCCGATATCCCCCCAGAGTCCAAAGTTGTGCAGGTTGGGTGGACTGACTGTGCTGAATTGCCCTTCGGTGACCCAATTGCCAGAATTTTACTGCTACTTCTGCCCCAAAATCCAAGATGGGTGTGGCTCGCAGAATGGAATTTTCCATTGGCTTCGGGGAGAACTTTATGAACCTTGCCTGAGCAAGGTTGTAAAATGCTGGCCAATGAGTAGACTAGGTGGATTGGCCATGATAAATTGCCCCTTAATGTTCAACGTGTAGGTTAGATGGATTAGCCATGGTAAATGTGTACAGTTACAGAATTGAGTGGGGAATGAGGTCTGAATAAGATACTCAGAACTGGTGCAGACTCGATGGGCCAAATGGCCTCCTTTTGCACTGTGGGGATTCTATTCTATGAAAAGGACTGAGTGTCTCTGGAACTTTCTTCCTCAAAAGGCAGTGGGAGTATAGTATTGAATATTTTAAAGGCAGAACTGGATAAATTCTTGGTTAACAAGTGGGGTGAAAGTCCATTGGGGATAGGCAGGAATTGGGGGTGAGATTACAATCAGATCAGCCACGATCTTATTGAATGGCGGTGCATACTCAAGGGGCCAAGTGGCCTGCTCCTAGTTTGTACATATATAGCTGCTACCCAAAACGACAAATGTGCACTAAATGAAAATGTGGGTTTGCTAATTTTGCTTTAAAAAAATAAACACCTGAAAGATTTACCTCAGTCACCTTATTTGATACCACTGAACCAGAGGAGAGATACGTCCTAGTTTTTTTTGTATATCTGGAACTCCCCCATCAGCTGCTATAATAGAACATCCCTCTCCATCATTTCCTATAATGCACTATTCTCATAACAAAGTCACTGGAGAGGAACTTCATTACCCCCACGTGAGGGGGCAGGAGGGGATAAAACAATATTTGGTAGAAGGTTCTTGCTTTCCATCTTGTTTTTGAGCATGACTGAGACAGTGCGATGTTGAACATCCTCCCATTGATGCAGGGACATGGTCCAGAATACACTAAGCAATTAACACACCCATTCACATCATGTATGCAACCACTGCTCTCTCCAAGAATTATCGGCCTCTCACTAATGTGGGCAAATTTCCTCAGGGCTGCCCATCCAATATGGAGAGGGGAAGACTCATCCATTCTCAGGTGGATTCATCTTTTATTAGATGTGACCTAGAAGCAATTAAAGAAACTGAAGAGTCATTGTCACTGCCATATAAATCCCCTTTTATCTATCAAGATAATGAAATTTCAAATCAAATCTTAATATATTTGGAATGAATTGTGGAACCAACTCCAGTCCCTTGAGAGATGAGGTGGGGAGGACTCAATGATCCCATCATCAGGTTGGACAGCTTTAATGAAACCTCTTGGAAGTGTTGAAACTACATTTCTCTAAACAAACTTGATTACCATCAGGTTATTTAGATGTAGTTCTAAAAGAAATGTGCCCAGTGGTCATTCTTTGACTATTCTGACATTTAATCAATGCTAAACTTGAGTTTGGAGCCCATCTTAACCAAGTTTAGCCGTGGCTTCAATTGGGAGATCAAGCTGTGGTCAGAAGTGCACAGTTCCACCCTTATTCCCTCTTGCCTGACAGAGCTGTGGGCAGGTGCGATGTCTCTAGCTTGTTGGAGATCCGGACACTTAAAAACTTGAAGCTCTCAACCATTTCTACTTCATCTCCATTGACCTGGAGAGGGGCATGTCCTCCACTACACTTCCTGACACGGTATAAATCTAATCAGGTAGCGTTCCAAGGCAAAATACTGGAGATGTCACCAATCCAATCCAAAATCAAACCAGAAAATGTTGGAAATACTTAACAGGTCTGACAGCATCTATAGAGAGAGAAACAGAGTTAACATTTCAGGTTGTGACCTTTCATCAAGCTCTCTGTTTGGCTTCACCGATAAAGTTCAAAGAAGTCACTGCCCATGCTAAAGTGACAGTTTGGGAGAGGAGGGGTGGATGAAATTCACAAACTTTAAATATAGACCACAGGAATGTCATTTTTTTTTTATTAGTGAAATAACAATGTTAGTTACAATGAGGATCAGTAATCTGTGAGTACAAAGCAAACATTGCCTCTTATGAGATGTACTAAAGCGTACATATTTCCAATAATCGCACAGCAATTTAGATAAGTGAAAACTTAAAAAGGAAAATCAACACTACCACCTGAGACACATTAAAATGCTATACATGATGGCCCATATACTGATGTGTTGAATTACTATTTACACCTCAAAAAAGTACCCTTCCTATCCAACTAACGTCTATCAACACTGGTGAGAGATGGGAAATATTCACTCAGTGTTTTGATACTTACAATGCAGTAAGAGTGGCAGCCAAAGAGAAAGCCAGAATGTCAAGGGATATTCCCTTCTCATTTGATCATGCCAAAACATACTACATAAGCATTAATGCTGAAATATTCAAACTGAATTACATCTCTAAAGGGATGAGTATATCCTTTCAACAAGGATTTGGAACAGATCAATGTCCTAATATCACACTGCCCTGCAAACAATTGTTTAAAAGAGACCATGTGATTCACATTGTCTTATTCTGCTGCTAAGTTAGGGCTGTGATTACCTGGGGATTCTTTTGAGAGGAAGGGCAGAGGGAAAAGAGAGGACTGGCAGATGAATGGGAGCTTGTCCTTTTAAAGCAACAAAGTCACATTGGCATCAACTTGCCTTAGGTTAATTTCTGATGAGTTTGCAAATTGGCAGATGTCCATAAATTTCCAGCTGAGAAGAAAAATGGATTAAAAAAATATACTTCTAAATGATTTTGCTTTGTAAATATTTCCAAAGTTTTGCTTTGGAAACATTTACTTGCACTGTGCCTCTGGGAGTGCAGTTTGAAGTGATGCAAATGTAAACTCTTCTCACAGCCTTGCTTTTGTAGGACACAAATCATTTTTAATGAGGCATTTCCTCCTTCCATTTAATTCTGTTCTTACTGACGTTACTAGGGTAAGATTCCATAAGGCATAGGAACAGAAGTAGGCCATTCGGCCATTCATTGGGATGACGACTGACCTGATTCATGGGGCTTGCAGCATCCCAGCATCTTGCCCAAGCAGCTAGTCACTGTGTGTCAAGCCTGGGACAGAAACATGTGCACCTGTTGAGGGCTTCACATCCAAGAGCAATCCTGCCCTCAATGTCAATCCGCATTTCCTTGTAAGAGCCAGTATCTCTCTCTCAGGAGTTGTGGGGAGCAGTTGCAACCCCATTGCTCTGCCTGATAAATGCTCTTAAAGAGCCATTGACTCAAAACAAAAGTGGAGAGCTTATAACTCAATTTTTTTTAGAAAAGGCTTCTTTTCAAAGTCTACCTTTATAGTAAGAGTGCCAGGAAAAATGCAAGTTACCCTAGTTTACTGGGGTAGCATTATTGACAAAATCTACACAGAGCCCCTACTTAGGCATTGTTCCCTTTGTAACACTTGTGAAATATAAAAATATACTGCTTGCAAGCAAAAATGCCAATGTCTGGTAGCAGACAAAAGATTGTACAGGGCCATTAAGATTAATAATACGATACTGGCAATATGACATCTGAATCCATGACCCCCTAGCAATCATGCAAGTTTTATAATTGGAGGCATTTAGATACAATAAACTTGCCTATTACATAAGAATTGGTCCACCGAATGGAAATCACAGCTCACGTGCACGTTACAACATAAGTAATTCCCTCATGGTTTATGGAAGCAAAAAACTTAATCAAGTCGCATTTGGATTCAGTGAAACAAGCAGCTGGATCAAGCACAACAATGCTACAACTAAGAAACAACAGAACAGGCATGATAATGGAGGGCAGATGTCCCTCGTAATGGGAGGGATGTTCCAACCGCGATCACCCCAAAACCGGAAAATTCTGACCGAGGTCAACAAGCCTTTGCATGGTCCATGTCCTAACCACTATGATTCCCGTGGGATGGAAAATTCCTGCCCAGAGTCTCTTTCAATACGGCATGCAAAGGCTACCAATCAAAATTTTATTTTGCACTTCTGCTTCAAAAGGTTTGTAGATGACCTTCTGACTTATTCCGAGTCATTAAAATAGTGTAGAAAAAGAGGAGACCATTCATTCCATCAAATCCTTCAAAGTCTAAACAAACACAAAATGAATCTGACAAATTCTTGTCTGGCACAAAAAAGCAACTTTTCATAGGACATAAATCATAAAACGCAGTGGTATAGCCAAGCGTTTGCACTTTTGAGAATTTTGGAATTCTATATTTTTTTTAAGCAATTCCACTATTTAAAAGTGTTATCATGAGCAATGGATATATGAATGAATACATGTAGAGGAGTTTAAACCATGCTGAGACACACTCTACACTTTGAAGCTTGGAATATCAAATCATCTTCAGTTCAAGCGACCCTCTACCTCAGGAAATCTTGTGCAATAACTCAGCAAGCTTTGAGGTTGTTATTTATTGACAACAATCTCAGCTTTCGCCACCTTACAAGACTTCAATGTCCAAGTCTGGCAGGCATTGAAGGGCGTCGATGACTAAGCTGTTGCCAGTCTCTTGAGCCAGGCTTAAGGGAGTCTGCAAATTATTGTCGTACAAGTTGACATCAGCACCATGAGTGAGGAGGATTTCGACACACTTCAAATGTCCACCCTTTGCTGCCAGATGCAGGGGTGTTAGCCCTTCGTCATCTGTGGCGTTGATATCAGTGTTGGCGAGGAGTTCCCTTACCACTTCACTGTGCCCATTGTCTGCGGCGAGGTGGAGCGCGGTTCTCTGAAGGGAATCCTTGGCCTCGGCATAGGCTTGCTCTTCCAGCAACATTTTGACAGTCTGCAGGTGGCCGTGGCTGGACGCCAGGTGGAGCGAGGTCCTGCTTTCCCCCGTCACTGCATCGATGTCTGCGCCGTGCTTGACGAGGAGCCGGGAGGTGCTGGTGTGTCCCGCCTCTGCGGCCAGGTGAAGAGGGGTGTGCCGGCTCGCAGTCTTCCCGTTTGCGGGGTTCTTGAACTCCAGGAGGATGCGGGCTGCCCGGTAATGCCCTCTCTGGGCCGCTAGGTGCAGTGGCGTTCTCCCGTCGGCTGTCAGCACGTCGCCAGTAGCCCCAGCCTGCTTGATGAGAAGCTTTGTGATGGTGTGATGGCCTTGCCATGCGGCAAAATGTAAAGGCGTCCAGTTATCCTTTCCTTTGGCCTGAGCGTTAGCCCCCCGGCTCAGCAGGACACGAACGACGTTTTCGTGACTATGTTGGCAAGCAACATGCAGCGCTGTCCGACCTTCAAAGTCCACCTCGTTGGTCGAAGCATTCCTATCCAGCAGTAACCTCGAAAGACTCTCTTCGCCACTCTGTGCTGCAAAGTGGAGTGGGGTCCACTGATCCTCATCCTTGGCATTTATGTTGGCCTTTTTCCCCAGCAGAAGCTCAGCGATGACCTTCAGGTTCTTCTCCGCGGCCAGATGAAGCGGCGTAGACCCCCGCTTGTTGGCAACGTTCGGGTTGGCGTTGTACAGGAGCAACAGCCGGACAGCTTCCTCGTTGCCCAGCTGGACAGCGTAGTGAAGGAGGCTCATGCCATCTTCCAAGATCAGGTCCACATCCTGGGGCTGCAGGAGTTTCATCAACTTCCCAACATCACCCGACATTATGGCTTCGTAGAGTTTCTTCTTTGGAATATCCGAGACTGACTGTTCTGGAAGGAATAGAAACAAGAAGACAATCAACTCTTTGTACTACAGACAGGGTTATTGACAGTCAACACATCAGGTGGACAGATAACACATCAAATCTTTCAGAAGCACGTATAATTGAATAACAAGGGAGAAAATGTTCCCTTCCTTGATCATCTATGCCCATCATGAAAGCAGGCAGGTGTTAATTGGTAACAGGGGTTCATAAAAACAAAGATAGGAGGAAGAGGAGGACATTTGGTCCTTTGATCCTGCTTTGCCATCCATCACGATCATGGCTGATCATCCAATTCAATAGCCTAATTCTGCTTTCTTCCTATAGTCTTAAATCCCATTCATCCCAAGTGCTATATCCAGCTGCCTCTCGAATACATTCAATTGATGACAAGGATGAGAAGCAGCCACTTTAAAAGCTGCCTCTTCACAGCCACACTGCCAATTGTTTATAGAAGTTAGGGACATAGTTTGTACCAGCAATTTCAATAATAGAATTCACATATTGCAGTAATAGTGTGTGATCTATTTAGTTAATTTGGCCCAGTGTGAGGTTTGAGTTCAAGTCCGTACAGGGTCTGGCTATGAAACCAGTCCCTAACTTCTTTCTCTTCTGTTTTATTAATTTTAAGTTTTATTTAATAAAGAAAATAATTTTTAAAAATCATAACAAGTGCTGCCTGCATCTATTTTGAGGAACGAAAGGACTCCCTACAATTACCCACAGATTTTTACAGATCTACTCTTGGGAAACTGCAAATTTGGGTCAAAATCTATATACACTGAATTTTCAGTTTATCTTTCAAGTAATGCGGTCAAAATGAATTGACATCGTGGTTTTAACTGCACAAAGATAAACCTCCTGACTCCCCAAAGTCTGTCCACAAAGCATAAGTCAGGTGTGGAATGGAATATTCCCCCATTTGTCTGGATGGGTGCAGCTCCAATTACACTCAAGAAGCTTGCACTATCCAAGACAAGGCACTTGACCGGTCACATCTATCACTGTCAAAGTTCACTTCTCTACAGCAGTGCACAGTGGCAGCAGTGTGCACCATCAATAAGATGCACTACAGGAACTCATCAAGGCTCTTTCAACAGTATATCCCATTGCCATGACCTCTATCATTAAGGAGGACAAGGGCAGCAGACACATGGGAACACCATCCCTTGGAAGGTCTCCTCCAAGCCACTCACCATCTTGATTGGGAAATATATCATTTTTCAAGTTTCACTGAGTTTAAATCCCAGAATTTCCTCCCTTATATCTCATCACCACCATCTCATGAGCGATTAGAGATGGGCAATAAAGGCGAGCCTAGCTAATGGCGTCTACATCCCATGAAAAGTGCAAAAAATGTTCAAACTTGGAGAAGCACAGTTACTTAAATGTTCTACACCTACAATACCTTACTTATGATAGAAGTCCATTGGAAGAGTTGAACAATTTTGTTACAGCAATACAGCAGAAGATGGTTACACAATTAAAACAAGAATGGGTAATCACCCAGGGGGTAGAGTCCCCTCTTAGGCAGGAGGCATCGGAAGACCATGTAGTTGACATGTCGGGACTGGGGCAGCCAGTTTTCTGTCAGCCTGTACAGTTTTTCCTTATTAATAAATATCCTGTGTACTCCTGACAACATCTGAGAGTGCACATCATTACACTTCCTCTATCAACAAACTACAACAGCAATTTAAACATGTTGTACGTTTTAACTTACATAATTGAGAGATAAATTGTTCTTAGCAAAGTCAGATTGTCAGCCATATTCCCCAATGCCTCCAGCCTGAATTGTATCAAAGACAGTTGAAAGAGCTAAATTATTGCTGTTGATGCCAATACCCACAGCTGCCAAAACAGAATTGCTAGCCAAACACCATATTGTCCTGCAACCTTTCTCCTCCATCTTTAACTCCTTTAAAAAAAATTCTATACGTTTATCGGAAAATATGGGGAGCTAGGACTTGTCCATGAAGTATGAGAAATAAAATAATCTTAAGAGTTAGAAAGGAGCAAAGATCCCAAATTTCAGTAAAAAGACATTGAACTGTTTGCACTCCCAATCATAGAATCCCTATAATGCAGAATGAGGCCATTCAGCCTATTGAGTCTGCACTGACAACAATCCCACCCAGGCCCTATGCCTGTAACCCACGTTTACCCTGCTAATCTCTCTAACAATTTAGCATGGCCAGTCAACCTAACGTGCACATTTTTGGCATGTGGGAGCAAACTGGAG
Organism: Sphyrna mokarran; assembly: GCA_024679065.1. NCBI lineage: Eukaryota > Metazoa > Chordata > Chondrichthyes > Carcharhiniformes > Carcharhinidae > Sphyrna > Sphyrna mokarran. The sequence goes on along the minus strand of JAGIQG010000013.1, from coordinate 14,054,040 downwards.
CACCCAAAGGAAACCCTTGCAGACATTGGGAGAACGTGCAAACTCCATACAGACAATGACCTGAGGCCAGAATTGAGCCCGGGTCCCTGGCATTATGAGGCAGCAGTGCTAACCATAGTACAACCATGCTGCCCTGATCATAATCTATGATCTCCCCCAGTGGAAACACATGAGGATGGACATGGCGACTCAGTTGTGTTAATGGTCAGGCTCCCTACCAATACTTGATGAACTCTACCAGTTTTCAAGACCAATATATCTTGCTGAGATTTGGTGCCCAAAAGTGAATGCAATTCTCTAAGTAGAGGCTGATTAAGACCAGGCCCAGCTAAATATCATTGTTCTTCCTCTTCAGGCTCTTTATACCAACATCGGTGGCTCTTCCAACACATTTTGCACCTTTAGCGGTTTTCATTTTCCTGGTCCAAGTTCCTTTTCGTGGTGAACATCAAATCCATCTACATTTCCAGTCCTATTAGAATGGTCCAGGACTTTCTGCTTCTTCCTTGGGAAGAGGATCACCTCTTCCCTCCTCTGAGAGGAAAAGGGTTACCCTTATCCTTACCTTTCATACCACCATCGTCCACATATAACAGATCACCCCTGCCATTCCTACCCCCTCCAGCATGATGCCACCATCAAACATGGGTATCTAGGTTGACAGGGTAAATAGCAGCAGAGGGCAATTGGCTTTGGTACAGCCAGCCATGAGTTGGCACTTTCAAGAGGGGACAAAAACATTTTGGGAAGCACTATAATGGCTGATTAATAGCAAAGCTAACTAAACATAGTCTTGTTGCAACGTTCAATAAACTTACCAGTTCCTCCAGCTTCCTTCCCAAAGGATAACGACAAGGATCCTTGGGATGAGAACGCGGAGTCAATGGATGAGATTCCTGACAGTCTCTTTTTACTGTCGGCCATCTCCCCGCTCGCTGGGCATTCATTCCCTGCCGATTCGAAGCCAGAGTCCAGCTGGGACAGCAGCTGGGAAAGGCTGCATTCTTCACTGTCTGAGACTTGCTTGGATTGCCGTTTCTGCACCGGCTGCTCAACCTCTACCGGTGGGGCCTGAGGGAAAAGAAAAACATGTCATTGTTAAATTCCTTAGTATCCAGGTATCTCCTCAAGAACTCACTCCACAGCCAGGCATCGGGAGACACAAATATTTATTCAGTCTACTCATTCCACACTTTAAATGACCACTACCCCCTCAGGGCAGTTCCCAACCAGGTCATGATCCATTCCCTTAAAAAAGGGGTCACATCCCAACATACATAACAGTCACGTCATAAGTGAATTGGGTGAAAGCCAGGTGAACAGTGCATTGACTGCACACAATATTCTCCCCTTTGCCTCTACCAAATAGCAAAAATGGGCAGAGTCAAGTGTGAATATTTGAGAACATTACTGGAAGTAATTTTTTTTCTGAAAAACAGTTTATTTATTGGTGTCACAAATTGGCTTACATTAATGAAGTTACTGTGGAAATCCCCAATCACCATACTCTAGCACGTGTTTGGATACGCCAAGGGAGAATTTAGCATGGTCAATGCACCTAACCAGCACATGGAATTCCTACAAAACAGGAGGAGGCTATACAGTCCATGGAGCCTAAACTGACAACAGTCCCACCCAGGCCCTATCCCTGTAACCCCAGGGTTTTTACCTTGCTAATCCCCCTGACACTAACCAAAAATTTAGCATGGCCAATCAACCTAATCTGCACATTTTTGGTGTATGGGAGGAAACCCACGCAGACATGGGGAGAACGTGCAGATTCCATACAGCGATCCAAGCCAGGAATTGAACCCGGGAGCCCTGACACTGAGAGGCAGCAGTGTTAACCATTGTGCCAGACTAACTCAACTAACATGGTGGAACCATGATTAACTCTTTAGAATGTACAGTCATTGTGCTGTTCCACCCATTTCTCTCCTCAATTATACCTTTCATTTCTTTTACCAGTAGCTGAGATGAAAGGAAAAGCTTTAGAAAGGTATCATGTTTCTACCAAGCGTAATTGGGCAGTGATCCAACTGACACTGAATGCCATTCAGGTTTGTTTACGTTGCTCAAATCTATTGTACAACAGTTGGCTAAATTGGACCATGAAACAATTGGAGGTTGGGTTGTCAACTTGGAGAATGCATTCATGGAGATTTTATCACATTACTTCCTGCCTCGTCATTGCCTTGCCAAACCTTTTAGAAAGCGATAAGAATTCTTCAGTAACCGGTTGATTGATTTTTGTCTGCCAGTCAAATAAACATTTCTTCACCATCCAACTCCAATGTATTCATAGTTAAGAACCAGAATTTTTCAAAAACAGAGGAAAAAAAACACAGGTATTTTCAATGCCTCTATGATATGCCTGCTCCAAGTCACCCTGGAAACTGATCTTTGATTCCTAGAGGCTCCAGGCTGGTCATAGTGGTATACAGGCCAAGCAAATAATTCCAGATGATTAAACAATGGGCAAAAGCAACCATGATGGCACAGTGGTTAGCACCATTGCCTCAGAGCGCCAGGGACCCCGGTTCAATTCTGGCCTTGGGTGACTGTGTGAGTTTCCTCTCAATGCTCCAGTTTCCTCCCACAGTCCAAAGATGTAGATTGGTCATTCTGTGCAGGGTTACAGAGATAGGTTGGGAGATTAGGCTTGGGCAATATGCTCTTTCAGAGAGTCAGGATAGACTCAATGGGCTGAATGGCCTCTTTCTGCACCGTAGGGATTCTAAAATCAACAAACCTGCATTTATATCATATCCTTCTTTTTCATCCCAAGTAGTCCCAAACTGCTTCATTTTCAAGGAATAGCTTTTTCTCTTGATATAGCCCGACCTTGGTGGCAAAACAAAGATGCCATTTAATGTATAGGAAGCTCCACAAAAAGAACAGATGAATAGGAGCAGGAAAGACCATCTAGCCAGTCAAGCCTTCTGTGCCATTCAATGCAATTATAGCTAATTTTGGGCTTCAACTCCATTTCCTGTCTATTCCCCATACCCCTTAATACCCTGAGACCCCAAAAATCTCTGTCCCAATTTTAAATGGAATCCTCTGGGGCAGTAAACTAAATATTGATAAAGGTGATATAAATAAAGCAGTATAGCCTTTATGCCATCCAGCTGAACCAAGCAGAACCCCAGTCAGTGAGGTAACCATCCAAATTTAGGCCACTCAGAAATAAATGTGATTAGGAATATTCTTTATGGACATCATCTCCAATTAGCTAATGAGAAATAAAACTAGAACCTTTTTTGTTCAAATAATTCCCCTTTCATTATTGGCCCTCCTGGAAAAGCTGCTAGACTACACACCTCAACCATCTGAGAGTTGTCAGTGTAACTCTACAGCCAGCCTTTAGGAGCAAACCAATTCTCTGGTTTTTCTCGCTATATCAATCGCCCCTTAATACCTCCTTATCGGCCAAGTATGGCAACTAGGTTTGTGGGAATGTTACTCTCACAATGCAGGTAAATTTAGAATATGGGAATCAGGAATTAAATAGAACCAAATATTTGTTATTCTGTTATTTGCCTTCCTAATTATCCAACGGAATGTTATTCGGACAAAGCTTTGAGTCACTTTAATGAACAGCAAGCTAATGTCTTCTATGTAGCCCAGATTAAACTTTCAACCCAAAGAGACACTTCAGATTCCCAGTATCTGCAGTATTTTGCTTTTATTTTTAAGATTTGTCCTGCATTTTCCTCAAGTCCTGTACTCAGATTTTTGCAATGCTATATAAGCACAGTCAAAACTTGAGGATCCCATCGCTCCTAATTATCATTATTATAAATGGAGAGTACTTTGTTCTGTTACAGCAGAAAATAAAGACTCCCCTAAACTCACAGTGTAGTGTTTTGTTCAAACACAAAACGTCCTGCCTAGTCCATCAGATCCAACTGACTTGCCATACATTACTTGTCTCTAGCTTGGATTTATAAGAACTTCCAAACCGATGGCATCTACCACCAAGAGAAACAAGGGCAGCAGATAAATGGGAACACCACCACTTTCAAGTTCCTCTTCAAATCACTCATCAACCTGACATAGAACTATATCGCTATCCCTTCACTATCACTGGGTCAAAATCGTGGAGTTCCCTTCTGAATAGGGACTGGGAAGGGTGAAGGGAGAGGTGGAGGAACAGACCGTGGAAAGGTCCGTTGACCTCGGGTGGGACCTTCGGGTTTTGGGACAAACGGGGCCAAAAAGTCCTGCCCACGAACTGCAATGGTTTAAGGTGGCAGCTCAGCACCACCTTCTCAAAGGCAAACAGAGATGGGCCACAAATAAGTAAAAAGTTTTATTTATTAGTCACAAATGAGGCTTACATTAACACTGCAATGAAGTTACTGTCAAAATTCCCCTAGTCGCCACAGTCTGGCACCTGTACGGGTCAATGCACCTAATCATAGCTTTCAGAACGTGGAAGGAAATCGGAGCACCCGGAGGAAACCCATGCAGACACTGAGAGAACATGCAAACTCCACATGGACAGTGACCGAAGCCGATAATCGAACCCAGGTCCCTGGCGCTATGAAGTGGCAGTGCTAATCACTGTGCTATCGTGCCACCCATGCCTACATTCTACCAAAGAATGGTGAGAAAAAGGTAAGTGCTATACACAAAGAATGCCATAATTTGCATGTACTACATTGATGTTTAAATTACAATGTAACTTGATTACTTAGGAAGCTGGAGAAAAATGTTCCCAATCTGAGCATTATTTATTACCCCTCTTCGGAGGTTGGAATGAGTGTGGATTTGGGCATAGCCATCTCCATTCACATTGATCATTTAGACTCACATATGAAAAATGGCAACCTATCTTTACCCAAAGGGTGGTTCGGGAGTGGAATGCCCTGCCTGCAGCAGTTGTAGATGCGCCAAGTTTGGTGGCGTTTAAGAGGTTAGTTGATAAGTATATGGAAGAGAAGGGAATGGTTTAGTTTGGAGGGGCATTGCTTTTTATATTGGTCGGCGCAACATCGAAGGCCGAAGGGCCTGTTCTGTGCTGTAATGTTCTATGTTCTATCAGAGTGTGTTGGGGCATTATTGTACCCTGTCAGGAAGAACTGCCTCAAGGAAAAGGGAACAATATTAGGAATGAGACAGAGCTCACAATTCCTTTCAAAATCCAACTGTCTTTGTCAAGCCAACTAACGTTAGTCATGATAATGTCAGGTTTTAAGGACAAGTTGTCTCTGTATTTCTGAGTAAGCAGGAACTAACATTTCCCAAACTACGTTAGTATACTCCAGAGATGTCTAGCAAATTGGGATCAAGTATTGAGAATTCAATCTCAATTAGCATTTCTCAGAATTCTTCCAGCTTAACTTAATCACTCCCTTTAAACTTTAAAGCAAAGGTATAAGTAAGCAAATTTTACCTTTTTGGTTGCCTCATGAGTTTGACCAGAATCCAAAGCTTGTTCTTGTGGTTTCTCTTGTGCCATTTCTTGTGGTTTGGTGCTAAGCTCTTCTGTTTCTGAAGTGATTTCTTTAAAAATAAAATTAATTGTGCTAAGTGACTTCTTTATGTATTGTGCCTTTAAAATTAAACCATTGAATTTTCAAACCTGTCCTATTTGTAATGGCATGGCTGAGAGGAAGGAATCAGGCAACAATTTATTGGGATGGGGTGGGACAATGGGCAAGATGAAACTCCAGGAATCCAACATTCTTTTAATCATAGAATCCCTCCAGTACAGAAAGAGGCCATTGAGACCATTGTACCTGCACCAACAACAATCCCACCCAGGTCCTACCCCAGTATTTACCCTGCTAATCTCTGACACTAAAAGGTGATTGGCCATGCTCAATTAATCTACCCCGCAGATCTTTGACCTGCAGGGGTAGGGAAAGGGGTACTCTGAGGAAACCCATGCAGACACAGGGAGATCATGCAAACTCCACACAGATGGGAACTGAACATAGAACTGTGTGGGCAGCAGAGCTAATCTCTGAGACAAGGGAAAATTAATAGGATAGAAATCTCTCACTCTCTCCATATAAGCACGCACGCATAAGATAATGGGTATAAATGATATTGAAATGTCTTTTTGATTGTATTGAATGAAGGAGAAAATTTAATAGGCTGAATGGTCTACACCTGCTCCTGTATTCCTAAGATGGACTGATCTCAGTTTAGTTCCTATTGGGCACAAGTGCACAATATATAATTGCCCATATTGGTGCTGAGTCTAGGTCATAGACCCTAACTGAATGGTTGGCATCAGAAAAATACAAGTACAATAGGAAGGGATTCACTGACTGTTCAGAATTTTGTGGATATAGCAGGATGGGGATTATTCCTCGTATCATCATTTTGCTTGAATACTATTTATGGCCGATCTACGTCCAATGTAATTTTAAAGTAAGGTTTACCTTGAAATGTTGGGCGGTCGCCAGGAGCCTCTTTCCAGCATCGTTGCATTAGTTTTATTAAACTCTTACATGCTGGTGGCCTAGATTTCGGAATCAGCGACAGATCGGGCCGAAGACCGCTCACGACTTTGACCATAATGTGCAGAATGTTTGTTTCAGCTAAAAAGAAATGAATAAAAATACATCAGTGTAGCTTTGAATAAGTCGTAACACTTGCAGTTAATTAGTCATTTATCACGTCTCAAAGCACTTTATGTTAGAAGCATAGAAATGTATGTAGAGACTGAAGTCATTCTACATCTGCTCTGATGCAGAAGACTGACATTTTCAATGGCAGCAATCAGAGGAACCTTGGCTACAACACTGCAAACACCTCCTGCGCCAAACACGCAAGCATGAGAGAGGGTGGCAGAACAGATTCACAAGGATGGTCCCATGGATGAGAAACTTTGGTTACGTAGACAGATTGGAAAAGTGGGGAGTGTTTTCCTTGGAGAGAGGAAAGTTGAGAAGAGAATCAATAAAAGGCATTCAAAAATCATGAGGATTAAGGACAGGGTAGATAGAGAGAAGCTGTTCCCACTGCTGAGAGGATCTAGAACCAAAGGATAGCAGTTTAATGTACTTGTCTAAGGAAACAATAGTGACTTTTGTGGAAAAGTGCTTCCATGCAGTGATGGCCAGGATCTGGAAAGGATTGCCTGGGAGTGTGGCGGAGGAAAATTCAATTGAGGCATTCAAGACGGAATTAGATTATTAAATGTTTTAAAGTTTATTTATTAGTGCTACAAGTATGCTCACATTAACACTACAATGAGGGGATTTTCACAGTAACTTCATTGCAGTGTAAACGTAAACCTTATTTGTGACTAGTAAATGAACTTTAACTTTACAATTTACTGTGAAAATCCCCTAGTCACCACATACCGGTGCTTGTTCTGCTACACTGAGGAAGAATTTAGCATGGCCAATGCATCTAACGAGCACATCTTTCAGACAGAGGAAAGTTAGAGCACCCAGAGAAAACCCACACAGATACAGGGAGAAGAAGGGGAATTGGCATTAGATACATTGCTCCTGCGGGGAACTGACACTGACAAGATGGGCTGAATGACCTCTTCTCTGTTTAACCAATCTGTGATTTCTACAATAGTTGCCAAAAGCCAATGCTCTTAGTGCTGCGTGAGAAGATATAGACTATGTGTACTCATCCTCCAGCCATTGCCCTCATATTTAGAAGCAGGTGTGCTATAAACTAGGTCAAACAAGTATAATTAAAAATGTCAGAATGCTTGACGAGACACGACAACTCCATTTTTTAGTCTCAATGCAGGTAATAGAATGACAACAGTGGATTACAGCCAGAAACATGATGTATTGGAATAGGAATTTATCTTGTACCTTTGGCTCCTGTGTTCAAACCAAGTTAAAACTAGAAGATGGCAGCTTCTCTGTAAAGTTCCTACACAAAATGAGCTTGGGAAAATGGTACAACATTATCAAGTATGGGTGAATTGGCAGCCACCCATTTAATGAAAATTTCCAGTGTGTAAAATACCACACAGTTACGGTAGATTAGACATCCACAACTGGAGCACATTGTTAGGGAAGTGTAGCAGGAGCGTTATACTAATCATTCTGGACTTTAACACCTAATGTGGCTGCCATAACTAAAAATAGAAATGTTTCGCTCCTCCGTGCTAACTAATATCTTCCAATTAATGTAAAAAAAAAATGGAATTTAAAATCAAATTTCAGGATTTTTGTTCGCCAAGGAATCAGAGGCCAAGGAAATGACCCATCATGTGTCACAATATCATCAATAAGTGGTGCATTGATGGTTTTCCAGCATAACCCAAAAACATTTTAATCAATAACAGGATGCAATTTAGAGACTAATTTCATTTTCTTCATTAATATAGGCGAAAGGTCAAAGCGCAGGACTTAACTGAATTTGAAAAATGTAGTGGTGAGGCAAGGTCAATTTTCCTGTGCTAATCGATACAGTTTTGGAAGTATGAGGCTTTTAGAAGATTTCCATAGCTTAGAAATCCTGGGAAAAATTATTTTTTTCTAAGTTCATTCTAAGAGGGAATGAGATAAAGCATAGGATAGTACAGAGACACATGTTTGGACATGTAAGGGGGAGTACAAGATAGCACAATAATAAATTACATCATGTGAAATTAGGTCAGAGCAAGCGCGAGAGAGAGAGAGGGGGGTAGTGTGTGCAAATGTGTGAGAGAAAAGTTGACCACTGGACAACAATTCTTTCCAAAGCTGCCCAAGTGTGCTAAACACTGTCTTTCAGATATGGAAACATCTCTCAAATTTTGGATAAGTGTGGGCATACTTGTGTTTTTTTTTTGGAGCATTACGAATGGAGAAGATATGAAAATGAATGGTAAAAAGATCGTGAGGCTAATGATATCACTTGCTGAATTTGTCAGCACGAGGTGGGAGATGTTTGAATTTAATGAAGCATTGAAACAAAGAATCTCCTCATTTCTTCATGATAGGCATAAGGATTTTAGAATTTATAACCACAAAATAAGCTGCATTGGTTTTACAATCATCTAATCAGCAACCCTAATCCTACATACCTGCTTTGCTCTCACATGGCTTTTTTCTTGTGATTCAGGGAAAAAGGTTGCAATTTTGTAATGCTTTTTGGCAACACAAACAGAAAATGCTGGAAATACACAGCAGGTCAGGCGGCATGATGCCAGAGTGGTTAGTACTGCTGCCTTACGGCGCCAGATACTTAGGTTCTATTCTCAGCTTGGCTCGTTGTCTGTGTGGAGTTTGCACATTCTCCCTGTGTCAGCATGGGTTTCCCCCCTCAATCGGGTTAAGTTGATTGGCCATGTTAAATTTCTCCTCAATATCGCAGGATTAGGAGGGCAAAATACATAGGGTGACGAGGATAGGGTCTGGATGGGATTGTGGTTGGTGTAGGCTCGATGGGCCAAATGACCTCCTTCTGCACTGCAGGGATTTAATGTGTTTACTCTTTTGTTACAATCACATGCAAGGCCATAACTGCAATGTGGTAAAGATAATCCGCATGGCTGAGCACTGTTATGTAAATGGTGTCTGTCTTGTTATGACAGCAATAGAGGGTCACCTGACTTGAGAAACCAATGGAAACTGAGAATGAGGGCTCACAGCAGTGGATGGAATCCTCAAACAGAATCTTCTGGAAGCATGGAGAAGTGGAGCATTGCCTCCCTGCTGCATAAACCTCACATACGTAAGTTTCGCTATTCAGTAAATGCCTTCCTCGTTCCAACAAGGTCTGAAGTCACTCTTAAAAATTCCCGACGTCAGCCATACTAAATATATAACAAGCACCAACTGTGTTGTTAAAAACCAAGAACAAGGTCACTACCACCTCCTCAGGAAAACTCAATGCATAGCAAACACTGGTCATGTTCTAATATTGTTTTAATAAAGGAATGAAGACTGGCTGCACTCTTGAGGAAAGTTGGTCCCACTCCAGGTTAATTATCAGTAGGCAGGTTGAATGCAGACTTTGTCATGAAAGAGGAACAAAGTAGGAGCCAGAACAAAGTCTCATCCCACGAGCTAAGGAAAGAGGAGCCATCAGCTAGAACAACCATCCCAAAAAAGAACTTTCCGACATAGAAGGCAATCCAGCTTTCACAGGACAGAGCAAAATAAATGGCTTGAAAATCTCAGCATGTCTGACAGCATGTGCGGGGAGAGAATAGAGCCAATGTTTCAAGTCTAGATAACCGCTCATCAGAGCTCTGACAAAGGGTCATCTAGACTCAAGACTCGAGACTCTATTCTCTCCCCACAGATGCCGTCAGACCTGCTGAGATTTTCCAGCATTTTCTGTTTTTGTTTCAGATTCCAGCACCCACAGTATGTTGCTTTTAAAATGAATGACTTATTGAACTGAAATTTTTGCCTTTAAAAGCACCAAGTGTTTGTGGTGATGGAGGAAAGTTCTTTCAACTGCAGATACATCTACAGGAAAAGAGAACCTTTAACAACACTTACCTGCAAACGGCTTCTTCTGTGTTAAAATCCCCCAGATGACAATGGAAAAACTGCAATAGGAATAAAAACATAATTAAAGAGCTGTTGAAAGGTAACTAACTGAAGAAAAGTTTGACATTGAAGAAGGTAATGTTGAAGAGGGAAGGCAATGGCATAGCTGCATTTTCACTGGACTGGTAATTCAAAGACTAGGGCAATGCTTTAAGGACCCAGGTTCGAATCCAACCATGGCAGATGATAAAACTTGAAATCAATAAAAAGTATCTGGAATTAAGAATCAACTGATGACCATGAAATGATTGTCAATTGTTGTAAAAAAAAAAAAACCCATCTGGTTCATTAATGTCCTTTGGGAAGGAAATCCATACTTGGTTGGGCATACACTTGACTCCAGCGATGTGGTTGACTCTTAAACACCCTCTGAAATGGACATTTAGTTCAAGGGCAATTAGGGAAGAACAATAAATGCTGGCTCAGCCAGCGATGCCATCCTCCCATGAATGAATAAATAAAATCAAGTGGAGATAAGCTTCCTCTTTTAAACCAAGCCCGAGTATAATACCTCCAGCTAGCTGCATCAGCAATACTGATATCTCATCGTAGAAAACTCCCAAGCAGCAACTCTCACAATGCACAGCATTTTAAATTCCACCTGTATTCCATGCAAAACCAGGGGCAGTTATGGAATAAAATTGACCCCGATATTTGCTAAGAAAACCCTTGGTGAAGGGTTTAGGTATTTTTTTGGTGTGCAGAGAGGACCATATCGAACCCTGGAAATGGTCAGCACGTTTCTCTTTATGATAACTTCTGTTGGTTGAAGATCCAATAGTGTGGTCTAAAAAGCATGTCTTCAGCTCACCAAACCAAAAATGGCAACTGCAACAGAAAGTGCCACCTTTCACTAATCCACCCCCCTCCTCATCATTCTTCAATAAAATTATTCCAGCCTTCATTCAGGGTGAGGAGGAGTGTAGCTAACCTGTATACATCATGCTTAATGTCAGAGTTCTTCTTCTGTCGTAAACGTTCTGGGGGCAGGTATGCAATCGTACCACAGAAACCATCCATGCTAATGTCTTGTGTGTTAGACAATCCATTCCATCTCGCCAATCCAAAGTCTGAGATCTATGCAGAGAAAAGGTTTAATTTACAACAACATTTATTTAAAATACTGCCTTTGACTTTGTCCCAAGGTGACACATTACAAAACAAAATATCACACCAAGCCATTCTATAGATACACAGGAAAAATCACCAAAAGCTTGGCCAAAGAGGAGGCAAGTGATGTAAAGGGGCAGAGGCGGCTGGAGGGGGACTATAGGCAGCAGAAGGCAGAGCCACCAATAGTGTCATAAAATCCCAACAATGCAGAAGGAGGCCATTCAGCCCATTGAGCCTGCACCGACAACAACCCCACTCAAGTCCCATCCCCTTATCCCACGTATTTACACTGGAAGTAAAATCAAGGAGACTTAAGTGGCCAGAATTGGAGGAGCACAAGTATGTCAGAAGGCTTAGGGCAGGGTCGATGAGAAAAGCAGGGAGAGGTGAGGCCTTGGAGAGATTCGGGGGACTGGGATGATTTTTTTTCTAAAAAAAAAATCAAAGCTCTGCCTAACCAAGAGTCGGTGTGGGTCAGCGATTATGAGCAACGGGCCTGTGGGGCTTGCTGCGTGCTACAACAGGGGCAGCAGCATTTTGAATGACCTCAAGTTCATGGAGGGTAAAATGTTGGACGCCACCCAAGGGAGTGTGTTAGAATGGTCAATTCTACAAATAATAGAACACTATAGCACAAACAGGCCCTTCGGCCCACAAGTTGTGCCAATCATATCAGTACCTACCAGGCCATAGAACTATCTGTACCTCTCAATCCCATTAAATCCCATGTACTCATCATAATGAAAGCTTGGGTGATGATTTCAATAGCAGGTGAACCCAGGCGGGGATAGAGTTTCAGCAGCAGAAGAGCCGGTTTGTGAAAGATGAATAAAAATAATTGACATCCTAACAACAAAAAGCCTAGGTTAATTTTTCTAAAGGCAGAATTAAGCGAAGAGCATTATGTATTATCAATGAAAAGAATGGCTTATTGTTTAGGCTGTTTCAGTATCATGTGCTCTTTATCCACTCTGCTAAACATTCTTTTAATGAGAAATCAAATGACATTTTTGAGTAACAATGTGATGACATATTAAGCGACAGAATTCTAGGACTTGACTGGGGTTAGAGAAGCTGGATTTCTTTTATCTTTCAATCACAGAAGATTAAATGGAGGTGTTCAAAATTATGAAGGGTTTTAAGAGTAAATAAAGAGGAACCAGAAGGAACAGAAATAAGACACTTAACAAAAGAAACTATGTGGAGATTCCTGCATTGGAGTGGGGTGGGCTCAGGAAGTAGTCTCACAACATCAGGTTAAAGTCCAACAGGTTTAATTGGAATCACAAGCTTTCGAAGGACTACTCCTGCATAGATGAGTGGAGAGATAGGTTTTACAAACAGTATACATAGACAGCAACATGATTGCAAAAGTCACATTCCAACCATTATCTTGCAATTACGTCACTGTCTATATATGCTGTGTTTGTGAAATCACCTCCTCTCTACTCACCTGATAAAGAGGCAGTGCACTGAAAGCTCATGATTCCAAATAAACCTGTTGGACTTTAACCTGCTGTTGTGAGACTTCCTACTGGAACAAAAGGAACACTGGGGAAAACAGAAGTCTATCTATTTTTAACCACAGTGAGTTCTGGAAAGCACAGCATTAAAGAATATTGAAAGCAGAATCGGTAACTTGCAAAACACCAATCTTGATAGAAAAGTTTTCCACCATTAAGCAACAAAATGGGAATGAAAGGATTATCTAAATATTCCCATTTAAAAACCCAACAAAAGCTCATTTCTTGCACTGTGACAATTGTAGTCAGTGTTCTCACTGGGGAAAATGCAGAGCAGAGACCAAACAACGGGAGCAAGAATCACACACACCACATAGTCAGAGATATTCACATTGGCCAGATAGATGGCTGCCTCCAGCTGTCTGTGGAATGATACAGGAGGTTGGGTCATACAACAGACAACAAGAGTAAGAATGGGATTGGGTTGAATAGCAGGCGGGAGAGAGAATGGGATTTGAATACACAGCAGGAGGGAGAGAAAATGGGGAAAAAAAAGTTACAGAAACCATAGAAAGAGACCATAGAAACTCTACAGTGCAGAAAGATGCCATTCTGTCCATCGAGTCTGCACTGCCAATAATCCCACCCAGGCCCTACGCCCATATCCCTACATATTTTACCCGCTAATCCCTCTAACCTACGCATCCCAGGACACTAAGGGGAAATTTAGTTTAGCCAATCAACCTAACTTCTTTGGACTGTAGGAGGAAACCGGAGCACCCGGAGGAAATCCATGCAGACACGGGGAGAACGTGCAAACTCCACACAGATAATGATCCAAGCCAGGAATCAAACCCAGGTCCCTGGAGCTGTGAAGCAGCAGTGCTAACCACTCTGCTACCGTGCAGGCAAAGCAGAAAATAGAAGTACTCTGTTAGATTTCTAGTCCCTTACCTTCACGTGGTGGTGGGCATCCAGCAGTATGTTTGCAGGTTTCAGATCCAGATGCAGTAAGGGTGGGGACATGCAATGAAGGAAATTCATGCCCACCGCTGTCTCATGTATGATACGGAAACGCAGTTCCCATGGTAACACTTCTGAGGCCAGCAGTTTTTCCAGGGATCCAGTCTCCATGTACTCCATGACGAGTCCCACTGGATCCTTGCAGATCCCATACACTGGGAGGATGTAACGGAATTTTGCCATTTCCATCTTCTTGGCTTCCTCCAGCAGCTCTGCATTCTCTCTGCAAGACAAAGAGTAAACAAACTACAATTCTGACCTGGAATTTGAGCAGCACTTGGAAGAGGTTATGAGAAGAAGGTCACACATCTCTTTCAGACAGATGAATGAACTTCAAAGTCAGATGGAGGGCAATATGAATTTTTTTGTATTCATTCACGGGACATGGGCATCACTGGCTGGCCAGCATTTATTGCCCAAGCCGAGTAGCCCTTTTTCAGAAGGCAGTTGAGAGTCAACTACATTTTTATAGCTCTGGACTCACATATAGGCCAGACCAGGTAAGAACAGCAGATTTTCTTTCTTGAAGGACAGTAGTGAACCAGATGGGTTTTCCCAACAATTGGCAATGATTTCGTGATCATCAGTAGATTCCTAATTCCAGATATTTTTTTATTGAATTCAAATTCTACCATCTGCTGTGGCAGGATTCGAACCTGGATTGCTAGAACATTAGCCGAGTTTCTGGATTAACAGTGTAGCAATAATACCACTAGACCATCACCTCCAGGTTTACTTTAATTTCTACTGTTTGACAATTAATCTGCTTTTAGTAATCTTGCGATTAGGTGCAAGTAATTCAATCAGGCTGTAGCCTGATATTAAATATCAAACTGAGAAGCCATCAGAGATAGTGGAGTGGAGAAGTGATAATGCCATTCAGAGGCACCAGGCTAATATTCGTGGAGGAATTCAAATCCCATCACAGCAACCGGTGGAATTTAAATTCAATTAATAAATCTGAAATATAAAGCTTGTCATGCAATAATTAAAATATAAAATATGAAGACAGTGACAGACATAAGCAATCTTTTGGAAATAAACACAATTAGTTTATTAATTGCAATTTGGCAGCCTTGTTTTAAAGTAAAGTTGATTTATTAGTCACAAGTAAGGCTTACATTAACACTGCAATGAAGTTATTGTGAAATTCACCTCGTTGCCACAATCCGGCGCCTATTTGGATCAATGCACGTAACCAGCATGTCTTTCAGACTATGGGAGTAAACCGGAGCAGCCGGAGGAAACGCACGAAGACATAGGGAGAATGTGCAGACAGACAGTGACCCAAGCCAGGAATCAAACCAGGGTCCCTGGCTCTGTGAAGCAGCAGTGTTTACCATTGTGCTACCATACCGCCCCCAACAGTGACTCCAGTCTGTGACTCCAGACCCACTGAAACGTGGTTCACTCTTAACCATCCTCTGAAATGGCCAGAGAGTTCAAGGGCAATTAGGGATGGGCAATAAACGCTGGCCTTGCCAGAAATGCCCACCTCCCATGAAAGAATTCCTTAAAAATATACAATAGTTCAGGGGAATGGTGCAGCATAGATTCAGCAGAATGGTTTTGGGGTAAAGAGGGTTAACTTAGCGCAGCTTACGACTAATCTTCTATTCCTTCATGTATGTCAAAACATGTTGCAGCTCTATTGAACTTTATAATAGACCACATTTGGAATATTATGTACCTTTCTGGCCGCCACACTACCAGAAGGATGAGGCGGCTTTGGAAAGTGTACAGGACGTTGGCTGTTTTGGAGGGTATTAGCTATGAGGAGAGGTCAGGCAAACCTGGCTTGTTTTCACTTGAACATCAGAGGCTGAGAGGCGACCTGATGGAAGCTTACACAATCATGAGAGGCCTAGATAATTTGGATAGTCAGAGCCCTTTTCCCAGGGCAGAAATATCAATTACTAGGGCACATAGGTTTAAGGGAAAAAGAGGAAGAGTTTAAAGGAGATGTGAGAAGAAAGTTTTTTTTACACAGCGGGTGTTGAATATCTGAACTGAACTGCCAGAGGAAGTGGTAGAAGCAGATACAATCACAATGTTTAAGAGGTATCTTGAACATCCACATATGGACCACATAGCGGAATAAAGCCTTTGTTTTAGAAAGCCGTCATATGTCAGGCACGGGTTTAGTGGGCCAAAAGGCCTGTTCCTGTGCTCTACTGTTCTTTGTCTAGAAGATTAAGAGGTGATCTTTCAATTGAGTTGTTTACAATGATTAAAAAATTTGATAGGATACAGAGAGAAATTAATTCCTCTGGGGAGGAAGTCCAGTCCAAGTGGGTACAATTTAAGAACTATGCCATTCAGGGATGATATCCAGGAGTACTTCACACAAATTGTAGTAGAAATCAGGAATTCTCTCCCTTAAAAAGGTGGGTCTGGGGATCAACTGAAAATTTCAAAACAAAGGTACATTTTTTTGCTAACAATATATGCAGAGCCAGGATGACAAAAATGGAGTTAGTGATGCAGATCAGTCATGATCTAATTGAATAGTGGGGAGTTCAAAGAGGTAAATGACCTGCTCCTGTTTCACTAAGGGAGTGGCACATTGGCAAACAGTGCTGCCTCAAAGTGTCACGGATCTGGATATTCCTTAGCGTCAGAGAGATTAGCAGGGTTAATAAATGGGATTACAGGGATAGGATCTGGGTGGGTTTGTCAGTGAATAGAGTCAAACGGTTTCTTTCCGCACTATAGGAATTTGATGATTCTATGAAAATCTACTCCCACCCAACCTCAAACATTTCCCAACCTGGGTCACTAGAAAACAAGTTGAAACGAAGCAAATGAACTTGCTGAGACCAGTTGTAACACACGCTGTTGTACACAGAAGCAAAACATCTGAACACTGCACTTGCTTCCCCAAGCCTCATACTAAGTGAGATAACATAGGCGGCACAGTAGCAGTGGTTAGCACTGCTGCTTCACAGCTCCAGGGACCAGGATTCAATTCCTAGCTTGGGTCACTGTCTGTGGGAAGTTTGCACATTCTCCTCGTGTCTGTGTGGATTTCTCCGGATGATCTGGTTTCCTCCCATAGTCCAAAGATATGCAGGTTAGGTGAATTGGCCGTGCTAAATTGCCCGTGCTAAATTGCCCTTTATTGTTAGAGAGTATTAACTAGGGTAAATGCATGGAGTTAAAGGATAGGGTCTGGATGGGATTGTAGTCAGTGTGATGGGTCGAATGGCCTCTTCCTATACTGTAGGGATTCTATGATTCTATAAGACGACCATTTCCAAGAGTATAAAGAGTTGGCTCCTTGGGTCATAAGAAATTTGTGTAAGCACCGAAATACATATAACTCTTGTTAATAAAGATTTGTATCTTCATATACTTTCACAAATGAGTTAATCTTGGGGATAAACTATTGGGCAAGAACTGTATTGCTGGTTGATTTAATTCAGAGACTGTCTGGAGCCAGTCGGGGAAATTAGATTTCCAAGGTTGTCACATCAAACAAAAGTCATCCATAGCAACTACAGCTCATTGCTCCAGGTAAAAATAGTCCAATATAAACCCATCACGTTATCATCATCTGTGCCAGCACCAAAATCTGTACATCTTCAGCAAACAGTCATGAGGCAATACAGCACAGAAACAGGCCCTTCAGCCCAACCAGTCCATGCCAACCACTGTGCTCTCTCAGCTAGTCCCAATTGCCCATGTTTGGCCCCTCTAATCTTTTCCCATCCAGGAACTTATCCAAATGCTTTTTAGATATTGCTATTGAACCCATCTCAACCACTTTCCCTGCAGCTCATTTCATACATGTATCACCCTCCACATGAAGAAGTTGCCCCTCAGGTCCCTTTTAAAATCTTTCCCCTCTCACCTTAAACCTATGCGCTCTAGTTTTCAATGCCCAATCCCTGGGGAAAAAGACTACAGCCATAATTTTACTGCCCTGGCTGGAACAAGAATTGGAGTGGGCGAGGAAGTTCTGATGACCTTGGGCAGGATTTTACGATTTCAGGATGAGCGAGGCTGTAAAATCCCCACCCCATGTGTGTTTTCCTATCTATGTTCCTCGTGATTTGAACCATCTCAAACGTCATCTTGTACACAACCTATTCCGTAAGTTTGACAAGAGCTCTGCATTCTAGAAAATAATGGGAACATTGCTGCAGTTATTCCTTCGCTACGTTAACATGTAGTTTTGCGGTAATGTGGGTAAATTTTTAACAGGGAGTGTGCTATTCATTGCTGATAAAAGGATGCAAGCACCTTGTTTTTACACACAAAATATATACCACCAAGCACGGTCATGATATTTACTACTTGCCTTTGAAAACAGCTTACAAATCTGCACCCGCAAATGCCCAATTCCCAAAGGTCAAAAGTTTTTCAATTCCTCTTTGAAGGAAAATAAGGAAGTGGCAAGCACATTGTGCCAATACATGGGCGGCACAGTAGCACGAGGATTAGCACTGCTGCTTCATAGGGACCTAGGTTTGATTCCCGGCTTGGATCACTGTCAGTGTGGAGTTGGCACATTCTCCTCATTTCTGCATGGGTTTCCTCCGGGTGCTGCAGTTTCTTCCCACAATCCAAACATGTGCAGTTTAGGTTGTTGGTCATGCTGAAATTGCCTCTTAGTGCTCTGAGGTGTGTAGGTTAGAGGGATTTAGTGAGTAAAACGTGTAGGGATATGGGGGTAGAGCCTGGGTGAGATCGTGGTTGGTGCGGACTTGATGGGCCAAATGGCCTCTTTCTGTACTGTAGGGTTTTTACGGGTCTAAAACAAACTGCTGTTTTTTCACATCTGACAAAGGCTGACAGTGAAGGAGAACCTGGTTGTCCATACTCACCGGGTTCAATTTCCAGCTTGGTTCACTGTCTGTAGGGTCTGTACATTCTCCTCCTGTCTGCATGGGTTTCCTTGGGATCCCCCCCTCATAGTCCAAACACATGCTGGTTAGATGCACTGACTGGGTTAAATTTTCCCTCAGTGTACCCGAACAGGCAGTGGAGTGTGGCAACTAGGGGATTTTCACAGTAACTTCATTGCAGTGCTAATGTAAGCCTACTTGTGACGCTAATAAATAAACTTTTACCTGACACATCTTCAACTCATTCAATCTATGATTGCATTTTCACCTCTGGAAACCAGTCCAGAATCATGGAATGAAAACTTTCCTGTCTACTGATTATGAAAGTTCTGCATGGAATGTAACTGGGTCCTTTCAGTTTGTCTGGATACCTCAGTATAAAACAGATTCTCATCTAGCATTAAAAAGTAATGTTTATTTATAAAAGTGTTTACCAGGCTAATTCCTGGGACGGCAGGTCTGTCATACGAAGAGAGACTAAGGCAACTAGGATTATATTCACCAGAGTTCAGAAGAGTGAGAGGGAATCTCAGAAACTTATAAAATTCTAACAGGATTAGGCAGGGTAGATTCAGAAAGAATGTTCATGATGGTGGGGGAATTCAGAACTAGGGGTCATAGTTTGAGGATAAGGGGTAAACTTTTTAGAACTAAGGCATGGAGAGATTTCTTCACTCAGAGGGTGGTGAATCTGTGGAATTTACTCACACAGAAAGTAGTTGAGGCCAAATCATTGTCTGATTTCAAGAAGAAATTAGATACGGATCTTGGGGCTAAGGGATCAAGAGATATGGGAGGAAGTTGTCGGGGTGGGGATGGATGTGGTGGGAAGAGTATGGGAGATCAGGATATTGAATTCACTGATCAGCCACAATCAAAATGAATAGCAGCGCAGGCTCAAAGGGTTTACTCCTGCTCCTTGTTTCTATGCCACAAGTAAAAATCCCCTAGGTCGCCACAATGTTTGGGTACACTGAGGGAGAATTTAGCATGGCCAATGCAGTTAACCAGCACATTTTTTTGGATTGTGGGAGGAAACCAGAGCACCTGGAAGAAACTCATGCAGACACAGGAGAATGTGCAAATTCCACACACAGACAGTGACACAAACCAGGAGTTGAGCCTGGGTCCCTGGCGTTATGAGGCAACAGTGCTAACCACTGTGCTACCGTGCCACCTTGAGTGATTCTTTGTTGAACTACTTCTAGTGCAAGTGTACCCCTCTTTAAACAAGGCCAAAGACTAACCTCATCTGGATGAGCATCACATTTACAAAAACACAACTAGCATACAAACAGCTGCTGGATTTTAATTCAACTCAAACTGGATCCAAAAGCCAAATCTCCTGTCAGGCCAACGGCGGAAATCATCTCACCCAGCTGCAACTGGGCTTAGGCTCCCAGTCAATGCTTACAATACAATAAAATGTGGTGACACAGTGGTTAGCACTGCTGCCTCAGAGTGCCAGGGACCTAGATTCGACTGCCGGCTTGGGTCACTGTCTGTGTGGAGTCTGCATGTTGTCCGAGTGGGTTTCCCCCGGATGTTCTGGTTTCCTCTCTCAGTCTGCAAGATGTGCTGGTTAGGTGCATTGGCCGTGCTAAATTCTCCCACAGTGTACCCAAACAGGCACTGGAGTGGGGTGATTCAGAGATTTTCACAGTAACTTCACTGCAGTGTTAATGCAAGCCTACTTGTGACACAAATAATCTTTGAACTTGTGATTGAATTCTATGATAAATGGTGATCACGTCCAGACTTGTGGAAGAACTGGAATGTCTCACTGGGACAACAGGGTCTAGTGTTCTGAGGCTAAAGTCAAGGAACATTTTACAGTAGTTATTAAGAGGGAATCATGACAGAATGCTTACTTCCTCATTGGTCTTTACAGTGAATAACCTCTGCCATCTTACCTATTACCACCCAACTCTGTCCAACACAAAAAAAATGATTTCCTTTAAGGTTGAGTATCAATCCACATTGCAAACAAGGCGGTACCTATGTTGCACATCATTTGAACACTGAAAAAGTCTTACACAACTATCAATGATCTGACGAAATCGAACTGAAATTTTTCCCTACCAATGCAGCCCGACCTGCTGAGTATTTCCAACGTATCTAGTTTTTATATCATGTGTTGCGTCTCTAAGTGTGAAATCAAGGTATAATGTCCAGACAATCATAATCCATCCTTCTTTCATTTGTTTAGTTAACAAATCTCACCCAAATTCTTCCACTGGCCCCAGAACCTCCAGATTTCTCAAGATGTCGCCAGAATGAGGTGACTTCTTGCAAGCTGTGCCCAGCATACCTTCTAATTCTACCTTCACTCTCGTTCTATGCTTCTAAAACTTCATTCTAACATTTTTAAGCCCTCTAACAATGTTGTAATTCAATCTCTTATCTTTCTCTACACATTAACTATGACTATAACAGTGCATTGTGCACTCTCTCTTTTCATTCTCCATGAACGGTATGCTTTCTCTTTGTAGCGCGCAAGAAACAATATTTTTCACTGTGTACAAATACATGTGACAATAATAAAATCAAATCAAAACAAAACAAAACCTTAGGCTTATCAACACTCCAGGATTAGCCTGGAGTCTGCAGGAATTGAAGATTCATCTCCAGGACAATCCTGGAGAAAAATCATCTGGATCTTAGAAAAATTGTTTATTAAAATATTTTCTTCAAATATTTAAAAATGGTGGGATGAGGTGTTAGGCTGACGATAACTTTATATTTTCCACTTGGTGTAGGAAGGAAGTACATCATGCAAATGGATGTGTTGACTGAGCGCAGGGGAAAAGTCATGTGAGGAAACCTCCAGAAATGCATTTAGTCACAGTTGGTAACCCTTCCCTGGGGCTAGGGAATACTAAACAATCCAGATTTCTCAGCATCCCCAGAAATTTATCTCTTGACTTCAGCTGATGAGTGTCCGAGTAACCAAGTCGCACAGTGGTTAGCACTGCTGCCTCACAGAGCTAGAGACCCGAGTTCAGTTCCAGCCTCGGGTCACTGTCTGTGTGTGGAGTTTGCACGTTCTCCCTGTGTCTGCGTGGGTTTCCTCCCAGTTCAGGAGATGTGCAGATTAGATGTATTGGCCACACTAAATTGACCCTAATATCAGGGGGAATAACAGGGTAAATACGAGCGATTATGGAAATAGGATCTGGGTGGGATTGTGTTCAGCGCACACTCAATGGACTGAATGGCCTCCTTCAGCACTACAGGGATTTGATTATTTGATGACTTACATCTCAAATTTAACACCATTTCAGTTGTCATAGCACTAATGCTCACTCAATCGTAAATCCTAGTGTTTACGCAAGATCTCAGTTCTTTTTATTAAGCAGCCAATTTATTTTTCCACTTCTTCTCAAAAGGAATATCTGGTTTAGTGCTCAGGTTACACATCTCTGCCTATAATGAGCTTTGATGAAAGTTTTGTCAAGACCAGACTTTCAACAGGCACTTTTTTCCCACCATCAAACTCATGTTTATACATCTTTACATTGAAAGCAATTCAGAGAAGGTTTATTAGACCAATACCTGGAACAGGTGGGCAGTCTCATGAGAAAAGATCGCACTGACTAGCCTTCTATCTGCGGGAGCTTTGAGGAGTAAGGTGGCTTGATTGAAACACACAAGACACTGAGGGGTATTGATAGCGTCGATGTAAGAAGATGTTTTCTTCTGTGGGAGAATCTGGAACCAGGGGGGTCACTGTTTAAAAATAAAGGGGTCACCCGTTTAAGACAGAGATGGAGTTTTTTTTCCCTCGGAGGGTTGAGGATGGCTGGGAAATCTCTTCTTCAGAAGACATGGAAGCAGGGCTTTGTTTTTTTTTAAGGCAGTGGTAGACAGATGTTGAGAAGCAAATGGGTGAATGATCATCAGGGGTTGTTGATAGGAGAATGGAGGTGAGGTTGGGAATGTGGGATTGAAGCCACAATCAGATCAGCCATGATTTTACTGGTTGGCAGAGCAAGCTTGAAGGCCAGAGTGACCCATCCCTGCTCCTAACACTTAAGTTACTATAATAAAAGGCAGGATTTTACAGCTTGGTTCATCCCAAGCTATAATAAGAGAGGTGACCAAGGGTTTTCACAGAGAGGTAGCAAAAGGGAAAGAAGTGGAGAAGTTCAGAACAAAACCAATCTGGGCTCTGCCAACATGATAGATAACCTCATGCAAATCGCACGTCCTTGTGGCAGTGATGATTCATTCAAATGTCAATATTCAATGATATTTACTGTCATTTACTGTCATTGTGCTCTGCTGCACAAAATCCTTAATCTGCGTGCACAAAGTATGGACAGCTTTAGGCACATTTTTCATCCAGACAACTGATGGTTGTGGCATCAGCCTTCTTGGCTGGAAGATCAAAAATTCCCTCCCCGAACTTCTCCACCCCTTTCCCTTTCTTTAAGGCACTTCTTAAAAGCTCTTTTGTATCAATATGTAGAAGGCCCAACAAGGGATGGAGCAGTGCTGGATCTGGTTCTGGGAACAAAGCCAAACATCTCACTATAGGAAGGGTATGATGGCACTAGATGGGATGCAGATAGGATTCATCTGGATGTTGCCTGGGATGGAGCATTTGAGCTGAAAGGAGAGACTGGATAGGCTTGGATTGTTTTCTCTAGAGCAGAGAAGGCTGGGGGTTGAGGGACATGACTGAGTTGTATAGGATTATGAGGGATATGGACAGGGCGAATAGGAAGCAGCTATTCCCCTGGGTTGATGGGTCAGTCTTGAGGGGAGTAGTTTTTTGGGTAAGGGAAGCAGATTGAGAGGGGATTAGAAAAATAAATTCCCTCAGATTATGGCAAGAACCTGGAATGCTCCGCCTGGGAAGGTAGTGGAGGCTGGAAACTTTAAAAAGTATTTGGATGAACACTTGAAGTATCTCAATATTCAGGGATATGAGACAATGCTGGAAAATGGGATTAGCGTTACTTTAGAGGTAGTTATTGTCAGTGCAAAACTCAAGGGCTGAAGGGCCTTTTCTGTGCTGTATAACTCAGACTCTATGCGAAAACATTTGATCACCTTTCAACAGACTTCTTAATGTGCCTCAGTGTCAAACTTTGTCTCAAAGTCCAAAGACGTGTGAACTACGTTGTTAAATTGACCCTGGCCTGGGTGTGGTTGGTATACTTGATGGGCCAAATGGCCTCCTTCTGCACTGTAGGAATTCTTTAATATCTCCATAAAACTCCAGTGGTTGCCATTAAGATGGCCAATTATGTTGCAAGGTGTTAAATAAATGCAGTTCAATTATTGTTGAACATCAGGTATTTAAATTCAATGAGTACAGAACAGCAGCAAACAACAACACCCATTAACTTGGCTTCACACCTCCCCATCACAAACGGTATTTAAATTTCAGCACAAAAGTCCAAGCAACGCATTTTTTGCCCACACGCAGTTCTTGCCACCAGCACACTGGGAGCGTTGAGGAATCCTCAGCATCTAATTGGCTTTTTGACTGCTGCAGTATAGCTGGTAATCAACAGTAGTCACGCACATAAAGCTTAACAAGAAGTAGACACCCACTGATGTACATTAAATATACAGTTCCTGTTCAAACAAGCCTAACCTCACATTCAAAACCCATTAAACTTTGGCTGCTGTTCCCAATTTAAATCTGCTCAAGTGACCCAAATTGGTTTGCCTACAGAAACTAACAAAGTCAAAACTTAGGACTTACTGAAGATCAGTTCACTAATATATCACCAAGCAAATCACACAAGAGCAAGAATCTTTCTCTACACCCTAGCTATGACTGTAATACTACATTCTCTTCTTTCCTTCTTCCTGATGTACGCTATGAATGGTACGTTTTGACTGTATAGCGTGCAAGAATACTTTTCACTGCGTACCAATAATAAAATCAAAATAATATGCCAAATTTGATGCCGCATTGCACTTACAGTGCCAGTCTCAGGAAAACCATTCCCCTGACGCAGCCCAACTCCCTTTCAGGTTCCAGAAAGAGAAAATGCTGGAAAATCTCAGCAGGTCTGGCAGCATTTCTAAGGAGAGAAAACAGCTGATGTTTCAAGTCCACATGATCCTCTGTTAAAGCTTTGACGGGGCAGCACAGTGGTTAGCATTGCTGCCTCAAAGCACCAGGGACCCAGGTTCGATACCCAGCTTGCATCACTGTCTGTCTGGAGTTTCTCCCTGTGTCTGCGTAGATTTCCTCTCAGTCTGAAAGATAATATGTATTGGCCATGCTAAATTCTCCTTCAGCATATCCGAACAGGCACCAGAGTGTGGCAACTAGGGGATTTCCACAGTAACTTAACTGCAGTGTTAATTTAAGCCTACTTGAGATTAGTAAATAAACTTTATTTTCTGTGGTCTCAAAACATCAGCTCTGTTCTCTTTTCACAGATGCTGCCAGGCCTGCTGATTTTCTAGCATTTTCTCTTTGGGTTTCAGGTCCCAGCATCTGCGGTAATTTGTTTTTATCCCCTTCAGGTTGCCAATTTTGGTATGTTATATCCCTGGAGATCTGACTGTGTGACATTCTTTCAATGTGATGTTTACCTATGACTTGCATATTTGCACAAGTTTTTAAACAAATCCTCAGCAAGCAGGTGATATCCACCCACTGTAAAACTTCAATTATTTAATCTTTATTCCTGATTTCAAAATTCAGACACGCACACAGACACACGCACACAAACACAGTGCATGAGTTATTCAGGCTGTGCCATTCCAATTCAGTAAGAGGTCTGACAACATCAATTTTAAATCCAACCAATTTATTTGATAGTAAACCTGCTAGCATTCGGTGTTTGTGCCTTCGTCAGGCAAATGAGGTGTTCTGGTCTCCAAAAGTACACATATAGGCACAGACAGTTTACAGATTGCTGATTATTATTAGAATTCACATATCTTCCTTTATTTACTATATCTGCATTACCTTCTGCATAAGTGCATCTCTCTCATACAAATTATTTCATCTTCCTTTCCAAGTCCCACGCACATGAGTGCTCCTGACACTGTATGATATATATCACTATTTCATTACCATAACTATTAACCCATTATTCTACATTAAGGATCAACATTTTCAGACACAATCTCAAGTCATTAATGGCCATTAAACCACTTCTAAAGTGCAAATGAGTATCATTGCTGTCGAGGCCTACTTGGAGAGAAATCTGTGTGTAAAGCTAAAGAAATCCTCATGCAGTAGATAAAAGACCATTGTTCAGAAATGTTAACCTGAGCTTTCCTTCTCCAATGATGCTCTTTTTTTTCCAGCTTTTTTAGTTTCTAAGGTGACATAGCAGCAAGCATTGTTGCTTCTCAGCACTAGGGTCCCAGGTTCAATTCTGGCCTCTGTCTATACGGAGAATCACAGAATCCTAGAAACGCTACAGTGCAGGAAGAGGCCATTCGGCCCATCAAGGCTGCATCAACAACAATCCCACACAGGGCCAATACCCGCACTTCACATTTACCCTGCTAATCCCTTTAACACACACACACCCCAGGACATTAAGGGGCAATTTAACATGGCCAATCCATCCATCCCTACACATCTTTGGATTTTGGGAGGAAAGCAGTGCACCCGAAGGAAACCCATGTAGACACAGGGAGAATGTGCAGAGTCTGCACAGATAGTGACCCAAGCCGGACATCAAACCCAGATGCTTGGAGCTGTGAGGCAGCAGTGGTAACCACAGTGCCACGATGCTACCCTTAGTTTGCACAATCTCCCCATATCTGCACAGGTTTCTTCCGGGTGCTCTGTTTTCTCCCACAATCCAAAAATATGCAGGTTAGGTTGGTTGATCATGCTCATGTCAGGGAGATTAGCAGGGTAAATGTGTGGGAAATAGAGCCTGGGTGGAATTTTGATCAGTACAGATTGAATGGGCCAAATGGCCTCTTTCTATACTGTAGGGATTCTATGACCTATGGCTGAAAGGTCTTTGGAAATGTCTGTAATGTTTCTTTGAAGCATTCTATTAATGCATCTCATGATGTGTGTAGAAAACTTGAATATTATTGCACCACGTGTGATGACCACTTTTTAAACAGTCTTTCAGGTATTTTACGAAAATATATTTTTGCAAAGTATTAGTTTACATTCCAAATTTCCAGCGTCTGCTTTATGTCATATGGACAAATCCAGGCAGCAGAAACCTCAAATTTCAATTAGTTACCATGAAAATAGCAACAACAATTAACCTCTCAACTTGATCAACAAAAAGTGGTGAACATCTTGCTAAATTGATCATCAAATTTTGCCAAGATTCCTCTCTGTGTTGCTGGGGAACATCAGAAAGAGCGCTTGAGCAAAAGACAGTCTAGGGACTGGTTTGTGTATATAAACTAATTACAACACCAGGTTAAAGTGCAACAGGTTTATTTGGAATCATAAGCTTCCATGAGTCACAATTGCAAAACTCGCATTCCAGCCAGTGTCTTTGCCAACATATGCCTTGTTTTGAAACCTATCTCTCCAGTCACCTGATGAAAGAGCAGCGCTCCAAAAGCTCAAGATTCCAAATAAACTGTTGGGCTTTAACCTGGTGTTGTGAGACTTCTTACTGTGCCCACCTCAGTCCGACGCCAGCATTGCCACATTATAAACTAATTAAATAAATTAGAGATGGCCAGGTATCATGCCTGCAAGCTTTGCAAAGGCAGAACTCAGTTGGATAGTTGTTCAGCCGGAGAATAATGACTCTCTGGAACAGACTGGCAACTCATGCGGTTAACACCTAATTTCCCTGAGCCAGAGCTCAACCTATTCCTGGTTGAAGATATCAGCGCACACAAAAATGGGAGGCTTCCTGGTATGCAAAGCAGGAACTGTGTGACATCCTGGTCTAGTTCTGATCTCCTAAGTGAGTAAGAGTATCATTTTAGGGGGAGACGGTGACAGATTGGTAATGCAACCAGACTAATAAGCCAAGAGGCAAGCTTATGCTCTGGGAATACGGGTATAAATCCTACCATGGCGGCTGATGGAACTTAAAATTCCACCAATAAATCCAAAATCGAAACCTAATCCCGGTAATGATGACTATGAAATGATCGGCAATTGATTTAAAAACCCCTGTTTCATTAATGTGCTTTAGGGATGTAAATCTGCTGTCTTTACGTGGTCTGGTCTACATGTGACACCAGAGCTGGCATGTTGATCTTTTAAAAGGCGGAATGGACAAGTTGGGCCAAAGGGCCTGTTTCCATGTTGTAAACCTCTGACTATAACAGAAAGTCAAGGACAATGCAGGATGGGCAACAGATGCTGGTCTTGTCAGCGATACCACACTCCATGAAAGAACAAATTTAAAAAATAATTCCAGTTCCCCCAATCCAATTACATGGGGGGAGACAAGTTGAAGACTGGCTTGTGATGCTGCTAAGTCTTTCCCTGTCCATCATTTTTCTCCTACTCATATACAGACAATAGAGCACCATGAACAGTCTAATCTCCAAAATACCTACTAATTTACACATTAACGTCAATAGCAGACTCTTGCTAACTCCTTTTGCTGCCAGCAAATTGAAATGCTCCTCTGGAATTTTGATATCTCTTTTCAACATGTGACTTCTCCCTGCGACAAGGTTTGTTACGCAACTATTTAATTTGTGTGGTTGTTGAGTGAGCATAGGATTAGGTCATTGACCCCACTCCATCATGGCTGATCTGTACTTTAACCCCATGGGGGTGTGGTATGTGCAAACGTCTGAAGCGCTTTATAATTTCACTACTCAGTGATCCATTGCTAATTTTAGAAATGCGGCCTCTTCATACAATCACAGTTTGAACACACTTTCAAAAAGAATTTAATAAGGTTTCAGGCAGATATTTAGTTAACATTAAAGCTCATGGAATGATAAGCCGCACATTCCAAACCTATGATCCCCTACTATCTAGAAGTACAAGGGCAACAGATCCACGTGGACCAAACCACTTGGAGGTTTCCTTCCAAGTCACTCACCAACCTGACTTCAAAATGTATCGCCGTTCCTTAACTGTCAATGGGTCAAAATCCTGGAGCTCACTCCCTAGCAGCACTGTGGATACCCCAACACCTCAGAGACTACAGTGATTCAAGAAAACGGTTCACCACCATCTTCTCAAGGACAACTTCCACCCAGTGTTTGCATGGGTTTCCTTTGGCTGCTCTGGTTTCCTCCCACAGTCCAAAGATGTGGAGGTTAGGTGGATTGGCCAAACTAAATTGCCCTTTAA
The DNA here is from genome assembly GCA_024679065.1 of Sphyrna mokarran. NCBI lineage: Eukaryota > Metazoa > Chordata > Chondrichthyes > Carcharhiniformes > Carcharhinidae > Sphyrna > Sphyrna mokarran. Next base: position 14,024,876 of record JAGIQG010000013.1, on the reverse strand, counting down.
TGCCAGGGGGACTAGCTAGGGTAAATGCATAAGGTTATGGGGATAAGACCTGGGTGGGATTGTGGGTGGTGCAGACTTGACAGGCCAAATGGCCTCTTTCTGCACTGTAGGGTTCTATGATTCTATAACTAGGGTGGGCAATAAATGCTGGATGACACCCACATCCCACAAATGGATGAAAACAAAACATAATGGCTGGTTAAGAGATTGGTTACGCTGAGAACAAGAAGGGTTAAGGGTGGTGGGCACATACTGGAATTGAAAAGGAATTGACTAGGTGGTATCACACGTGGATTAGTACAGGGGATTCAAGTGTTCAGCGCACAGGGATAGGGGAAAGGAACAATCCAGAATAAAAATTGGCAGAGGGCCAATTTTAATAGTGTGGGAAAGGATTTGAATGGACCAAAATAGATCAGAAACAAAGATTGGCAGGCAGAACTGTAACAGAACAATGGGATCCTTTACAGAGGAGATGGTTCAGGTATAGCAAAGGTGCATTCCACAAAGGTGGAAATATAAGGCAAACAGAGGCGGAGCTCCCTGGATTACAAAAGAAATTGAGTGTAAGAAAAAGCAGAAAAAATGTAGGTGTGACTTATTGGCAACAGAAATGAGAACCGGGCTGAATATAGAAAGTTCAGAACAGAAGTGAAGAAGTAAGACAAGCAAAGAGACAGCATGAGAAGAGACAGGCAGCTAAGATAAAAGAAGAATCCAAAAGTTTTGTATCAGCATCTAAATGGTAATTGAAAGAATGGGGCCAGTTAGGAGTCAAGATTTGATTTACATATGGGAAGCAGAGGAAATAGCTCAGCTGGGAATGAATATTTTGTACATGTCTTTACCAAGGAAGAACATGCTGCCAAAGTCACAGTGAAAGAGGAGGCAGTTGAGACACTGGCTGAACAAAAAAATTGATCAAGAATAGATATTAGAAAAATTAAAGTTGGTAAGTCACCAGGACATGATCGGATACATCTAAGGATTCGGAACAGAAGGTGAAAATTACAGAAGCACTGGCTATAACTTCCTAATCCTTATTAGATATGGGATGGTGCCAGGAATTGCAAATGTTACACCAGTGTTTAAGAAAGGATAAACTCAACAGTTATAGGCCAGTCATTACAACCTCAAAAGGTGAGAAAGCTTCTAGCAATGATAAATCTGAACAAAATTAACAGTCACTTGAACATTGAAAAAAAGCAGCATGGATTTTTTTTAAAGAAACTCATGGTTAACCAACAGAAGATAAAAACATTTGACTAATGTAATGCGATCGACATGGTATAAATTAATTTTCAAAAGACATTTAATGAAGCATCATCTAACAAGCTTTTCGACAAAGTTAAAGCACGTGGAATAACAAGAATAGGGGCAACATGGATATGAATTTGGGTCAGCATCAGGAACCAGACTGGAGAGAACTGCAGAGCAGTATTCCCCACTGGTTAGCAATAGGACTATTGAATTTCCCAAACTATATTAGTGACCAGAGTTTGAATGTATACAGCATAGTTTGGAAATTTGCAGATGACACAAAACTATTATGAACTGTGTAGTGGATAATGATGATAGGTTTCAAGAGGACACAGATAGATGGTCAAATGTCCAGACATGTTACAGACGTAATTCAATGCAAAAACGTGTGAAGTCATACATTTTGATAGGAGAAGAAATTAAAATGAAAGGAAGTATTCTTATATAATCCCTACAGGACAGGAGGCGGCCATCTGGCCCATCGAGTCTGCACTGACCACAATCTCACCCAGTCCTTTCTCCAGAGTCTCATTTATTTACCCTGCTAACCCCCTGACACGAAGGTGCAATTTAGCAGGGCCAATCCACTTAACCTGCACATCTTTGGACTGTGGGAGGTAACCGGCGCACCCAAAGGAAACCCATGCAAACACAGGGAGAATGTGCAAACTCCATACAGACAGTGACCCATGGCCCAAAATGAACCCGGGTCCCTGGTGCTGTGAGGCAGCAGTGCTAACCACTGAGCCGCCCCAAGAGGTGTGAGGGACCTGGGGATATACATGCACAAATCACTAAAGCTGGCAGGTTGAGAAATGCATTTGAGATCCTGGGTTTTAAGTAGAGACAGAGTACAATGCTAGAAGGTTGTGACTAACCTTCATAAGGCACAGGGCACTGAATCTAATTCTGGGCACTATACCTCATGGTACATGTGAGGCCTTTGAGAGGTTGCAGAAAGAAATAGAGAATGGTTCAGAGGAGGAAATTATGTTCTTCTTACTTATTCATGGGATGTGGACTTCACTGGCTGGGCCAGCATTTATTGCCCATTCCTGACAGCGTTTAGAATGAATCACATTGGGGATCTGGAATCATTTACAGTCCAGATCAGGTAAGGACCTCACTCCGGCCTCTGCTCAGGTACACCAAAGGAGAATTTAGTACGGCCAATGCGCCTAACCAGCATATTTTTCAGACTGTGGGAGGAAACTGGAGCACTCAGAGAAAATTCATGCAGACACAGGGAGAACTTGCAGACTCCACACAGACAGTGACCCGAATCGGGTCAAACTCGGCTTCCTGACATTGTGAAGCAGGAGTGCTGACCACCGTGCCACCTGTAGGTGTGGAGTAACCCTTCTTATCGACAGAAGGATCAAGAACCAGAGGACATCATCATTGAGGCAAAATCACTAAAGGAAACAGGAATAAAAACGGTTTTATAAGACACAATGAGCAGTTAAAATTTGGAATGTGCTGTTTGGCAGTACGGTACAGACAGATTCAATTGTGGCTTTGAGAAGGGTTTTGGAAAATTAGCTGAAGATTAGAACTGTATGAACAAGCTAACAGAATCAGGACAACATGGCTTGCTCTTTGGAAAAGTACAGACATGATGGGCCAAATATTGTAACCATTATACATTATCACATATTGTAACCATTCTATGTCCACTAATAACTTAGATAACAATAGAAAGCCATTTAACCATGTTCACCAACGACACAAATGTGGTGGTACAATAAGTAACATAGAAAAGAAACATTAGTCCATGAAAGGAAGTGGGTAATACCGCAGCAGATGCATTTCAATGCTGGCAAGTTGGATTCTCTTTTTTTAAAATAAGGAAGTAATGGCCCATATAACTTCCTTAAATCTGTATCCCTCAATTACTCGTTATTCTGCTGCTGTGAACATTACAATTCATGATATTTAATACCTCCATCAACTTTCCCCCTCATCTTCCCAGAGAACAATGCCAGATTCTCTATTCTCTCAGTCCCATTGCGATAACTATCTCCACAACCAACAACCTGAGCTCCTTCCTCAAACAGATTTTGCCAAATTGGAAACAAAAGGTGGGGCCTGGAGTCATTTAGAAAAGGTTTGGCCTAACTTTCTACCCTTTGTATTCTACACCAGTTCACAAAGTCAAAGATCCTGCATATTTTCTTTTTAAAAAAGTTGCACATTCAAAATCTCAGAATTTCTCAGAAGACTAAGGAAATTTGGCATGTCAGCTATGACTCTCACCAACTTTTACAGATGCACCACAGAAAACTCAAGGAGCTACAAAAGGTCATGATTGTAGCACAATCCATCCCAAAAACCAGCCTCACATCCTTTGGTTCTGTCTACACTTCCCGCTGCCTCGGCAAAGCAGCCAGCATAACTAAGGACCCCGCGCACCCCGACATTCTCTCTTCCACCTTCTTCCTTTGGGAAAAGGATACAAAAGTTTAAGGACACGTACCAACTGACTCAAGAACAGCTTCTTCCCTGCTGCTGTCAGACTTTTGAATGGACCTATCTTGCAGTAAGTTGATCTTTCTCTACACCCTACCTAAGACTGTAACACTACGTTCTGCATTCTCTCATTTCCTTCTCTATGAACAGTACATTTTGTCTGTACAGCTTGCAAAGAAACAATACTTTTCACTGCATGTTAATACATGTGACAATAATAAATCAAATCTTCATCATTACAACCCTAATTCTGTGTTGCACCAGCTCTTTTTTTAAATTTTAGTTGTCATTTTGATTTCTCTTCTTGCGCTATCATTTTGAATCCCTTTATCATTTTCAAAGTTTGTTGATTAGAATCGAATTGCACCATTAGCCACAAGTGATCAGCTGAGATTTCCCAAATCGTTGTTGAGCTAGGATACAGAAATAAAGGAGGGGTAAAGACATGGAGCTGCGTAAACAAGAACTGGAATTTTAAAAATCAAGGTGTTGCTTAACCGGAAAATACATACATAAATATATTCTATTAAAAAACATCCCCAGGCAGTCATAGAATTGTAATGGAACAAGAATTGACACTGCACTGAAAGGAGGAGATATTTAGAGGTTGGCTAAACACTGTGTCAAAACGGTGGGGTTTGCAAGAGCATTTAAAAAGGGTGGGGTGGAGAGGCTGACAAGTTGCAAGCTCTTTTTCAGTTCAACGAGGTATTGTTTTGAGTTGTATTCATTATTTTTGAAGTCGATAGTTTTTCCTCGGATTTGTGCATAGTCATATATAAAGTATATTAGTTACAATAAGGCTTACATTAACACTGCAATGAAGTTACTGCAAAATGCCCCTCGTCTCCACAATTCAGCATCTGTTCAGGTGAATGCATCTAACCAGCATATTTTTCAGAATGCGAGAGAAAATCGGAGAAACTTACGCAGACACGGGGAAAATATGCAAACTCCACACGGGCAGTGATCCAAGCCAGGAATTGAACCCAGGTTCCTGATACTGTGAAGCAGCAGTGCTGACCACTGTGCCACAGTGCTGTGTGATGTTCTGTCTTGTCCTATGGCCTGGCTGAACTCTGTGGTTCCAGGTAGTGCAAGCAAAGTAAGCCTGGAGATTTACTGCAATGTATCGTGGAAGTGGTGCGTGCCTCAGTGCTGGAGGAGAGGCTGGAAATGGGACATAGGTTGGCATTGCCCAGCCTTCTGCCAATTATGGTGCTGCATCCTTAATATCCACCTGAAGAGGCCCCAAATCCTCCAGTGGCCAATCTCTCTAACAATCCAGTTTTCTAATTATACCGGCAGCCATTGCAACACTCCCACGATTACACTCAACACCAGTGCTCTGCAAGGCTGCATTCTCAGCATCTTACTGTACGCATTATACACTTATGTCTGTGTGGCCAAATTCTGCTCTAATGGGAAGTGTAGACAGTATCAATAGATGGCAGGCTTGTTTGTTGGGCGGACTAGATTTTGTTCGTGACTCTTCGTAGCTTCTTGCAATTTCAGTCAGAACAGGAGCCATATCAAGCTGAGATGCATCATAAAAGGATGCTTTCTATTTTATTTAACTGTGCCACAAGTAGGCTTACATTAACACAGCAATGAAGTTAATGTGAAAATTCCCTAGTTGTCACTCTTGTTCCTGTTTAGGTATACCAAGGGAGAATTTAGCATGATCAATGCACCGTACCAGCATATTTTTCGGATTGTGGGAGGAAATCAGAGGAAACCCATGCAAACACAGGAAGAACGTGCAAACTCCACACAGAGAGTGATCCAAGCTGGAAATAAAACCCGGGTCCCTGCGCTGTGAGGCAGCAGTGCTAACCACTGCACCACTGTGCTGCAAAAGATGGTGAGAATCATAGAGGAAGGGCCGAATTTCTTTAGCCTCCTGAAAAAGTAGAGGCATTAGTGGGCTTTCTAAACCAGAGCATCAACATGTGGAAGTCGGAGACAGGTTGTCAGTAACCTGGACACCTAGAAACTTTAAGCTCTCGACCATTTCCACTTCATCCCTGTTGTTGTAGACAGGGGCATGTTCTTCCACTACACTTCCTATGTCGATGACAATCTCCTTTGTTTTGTTGACATTGAGGGAGAGATTATTGTCATTGCACCAGTTCACCAGATTCTCTATCTCATTCTTGTACTCTGTCTCGTCATTGTTTTGAGATCTGAACCACTATGTTGTTGTTGTCAGCAGAAGGTCATTGATCTGAAACAGGGGCTGGAATTTTCCAGTCCCTTCCCACAGCAGGTGTTCCCCACTGCAGAAGTGGCTCACCACTGGCAAGATCTTCCGATCCTGCCAACATCGATGGCATCATGGCTCACCCAACCCTACACTGGGCAACCTGCAAGCCAGGTGGGGAAGGGATCAATGTATGTGGGAAGGGTTGGAAATATCTGTCCATTTACATTGATTGTCCCACCAGAGATGGTGTGTTTGTCCACAGATATCTGAATGTAGAAGGGCATGTTGGTAGGGTGGTGAAAATGCACCTGGGATAATTGCCTTTATCAATCAAGACATAGATTAGATATGGAAATGCCAGTGTTGGACTGGAGTAAACACAGTAAGAAGTCTCACAACACCAGGTTAGAGTCCAACCAGTTTATCTGATAGTAATAAGCTTGTGAGATTAGTATCAAATAAACTGGTTGGACTCTAACCTGGTGTTGTGAGACTTCTTACGTAGATTATAGAAGCAGGGAGATCATGTTGGAGTTGTATAGAACTTGGTGAGGCCACAACTGGAGCACTCTAAGCAGTTCTGGTGGCCACATTATCAGGACAATGTGATGGCACTGGAGGGGGTGCAGAGGAGATTCACCAGGATGTTGCCTGGGATGGAACATTTATGTTAAGAAGAAAGGTTGCATAGGCTTGGGTTGTTTTCGTTAAAGTAAAGACGACTGAGGGGCGACCTTATTGAGGTGTACAAGATTACGAGAGACATGGACAGAGTGGATAAGGAGCAGCTGTTCTCCTTAGTTGAAGGGTTAGTCATGACAGATGATAGGTTCAAGGTGAAGTACAAAAGATTTAGGGGGGGATGTGAGGAAGAATTTTTTTTTTTTTTACCCAGAGGATAAAACAGTCTGGAATGCACTGTCTGGGAGAGTGGTAGAGCTGAGTTGCCTCACATCCTTTAAAAAGTACCTGGGTGAGCACTTAGCATGTCAAAACATTCAAGGCTATGGGCAAGTGCTGAGAGATAATGTGCTAGTGCAGACTCAGTGAGCCTCTCCTACACTGTACAATTCTACAAGATGTGTTTTAGAGAGTGGCACAGTAGTTAGCACTACAGCCTCACAGAACCAGGGACTCGGCTTCAATTCTTGGCCTGGATCACTGCCTGTGTGGAGTCTGCGCATTGTCCCCGCGTCCGTGTGGGTTTGCCCTGGTTTCCTCCCACAGTCCAAAGATTGAATACTTCTAATACTTTGTTTTTATTTCTGATTTCCAGCATATTTCACTTTTGCTTCAGCGCTGATGGTCTGAAGGATGTTATGAGTCACTGATTAGGCAACAGGTTTAGGGGAGCTGGCACAAGTACAGACATAATCATCACTCAATTTTCTTAATGTGTCATTCTCACTGCGTGTCTTAATTTAATTTCCTCACGCTACTCGAGGTCAGTAACCCCACCTAAGCAACACACATCATCTGTCCGAATATTGCAGAATCTGCTTACTAGTCTAGTTGGACAAGGCACTGCCCATATCATTCAGCAATTTTTTTGAGTTTGGAGAAACTATTTACAATGCATCTTACAAATTGATTTGAAAGTCAGTTGTCATGTAAACACAGTTGTTTCTTCCCATGATGTGGGCATTGCCCAATTGCCCTCTAAAGGTGGAGCCACTTTATCGTACAGTGCAGTAAGAGACCATTCAACCCATCAAGTCTACACTGGCTCTCAGCCAGGCTTACCCCCTAATCCCACACCTTTACCCCACTAATCCTCTGAACATGGGACACTAAGGGTCAATTTAGCATGGCCAATCAACATAACCAGCACTTCTTTTGAACTATGGGAGGAAACTACAGCATCCAAAGGAAACCCACACAGATAAGGGGAGAATTTGCAAACTCCACACAGATAGTGAACCAAGATTGGAATTGAACCCACGTCCCTCGTGCTGTGAGGCAGAAGTGATGTCACCGTGTCATCTTCTTGAATACAACTGACTGGCTTGCCAGACGGAAACACATGCAGGCCAGACAAGGCAAGGGCAACAGATTTCCTTCCCAAAAGGACATTGGTAACCCAGATAGGTACAGCAGATTCATAACTACCCATTACTGACACTTGCCTTTTATTCCAATTGCAATTAATGAATCAAATTTAAATCCCCCCAGTGAGATTTGAACCCAGTTAATGAGTCCCAGCTTTGGCTGACTAGTCCCATAGTAAAGCCAAAATGCTACTATACCGCTGGATTGGTGAAATTATTCTGAATCATTTTCTGTATTGTAGGATACAGAGGCCATTCTGCCCATCAAGTCTGCCCCAATCACAATCCCACTCAGGCCCCATCCCCATAATCTCATGCATTTAGCCAGCTAACCCCCCTGACGCTAAGTGCCAATTTAGCATGGTCAAGCCATCTACCCACACACCTTTGGACGGTGGAGGAAACTTGAGCACTTGGAGCAAGCCCATGCGAACACGAGGATAACGTGTAGACTCCACACAGGCAATGATCCAAGCCGAGAATCGAACCCAGGTCTCTGGCACTGTGAGGCAGTAGTGCTAACTACTGTGCCATCCTCTAAAACATGGACACAGAAACAAGCAGCATTCCGTGATTCCAGATTTTTATTGAATTCAAATTTCACCATCTGCCAGAGTGGGATACGAGCCCCTGGTCTTGCCCTGTGTCTCTGGATTACTAGTCGAGTGACAACGCCCCCTCAACACTGCTCCAAGTAGGTGACACACTTTGGAAAGTTAATGAAGAATGTTACACGGGGAGTTAATGGTAAATCACGAAGATGCTTTATCCATCATGCTAGCAAAATTCAGCATGTAAGGTAGGGGAGTCTAAAATTAGAATTCATAGGTTTAAGGTGAGAGGAGAGAGACATAAATGAGTCCAGAGAGGCAGTTCTTTCACACAGAGGGTGGTGAGTGTCTGGAATAAGCTGCCAGAGTGAGTCATAGAAGTGGGTACAATTTTGGCTTTGAAAGTGTATTTACAGAGTTACATGGGTAAGATAGGGAAGAGGGATATGGTCGAATGTGGGAAGTTGGGACTAGCTTAATGGTGATAAAAAAAAAGGGGCCAAAAGACTTGTTTCCATGCAGTAAATCTCTATGACTCTAAGCATCTCAGGTTGAAAGTTAGCCAAAAAATTGAAACTAAACATCTAAAAGAGCTATCAGTCAATGCACAGGGTGCTTGCATTCAAATTGAATGAGTTGGCTGTCCCCCCAAACAGCTGACCAGTGGCGATCATAATTTTAACTCCTGAAAGATATGGGATTGAGTTCAATAGGAAGATTTAATTTCAAGCCAGAACCCGACAAGCTTCGACCACTTCCAGGTCATGTCAAGGGCAACTTTATTTACTTAGAAACCACCATATCAAAACAATCTGGGCTGTTTTCAGTGTGCATTCTGATCTTTGGCAATGAGCAAAGCAGCACGAAGGACGGATATCTTCCATTCTGGAGTCTAAGTTCAGTGACAGATGGTCTCTACTGGGGAAGTGGGAGGGAAGATGGAGAACACATGACTGTGCAGTGCTCAACTCAGGGTGGCACAGTGGTTAGCACTGCTGCCTCACTGTGCCAGGAACCTGGGTTCGATTCCTGGCTTGGATCACTGTCTGTGCGGAGTTTGCATGTTCTCCCCATGTCTGCATGGGTTTTCTCCACGTGCTCCTGTTGCCTCCTACAGTCTGAAAGACACGCTGGTAAGGTGGATGATCTATGCCAAATTGTCCCTTAGTGTCAGAGAATTAGAAGGTAAATACATGGGGCTACAGGGATAGGGCCTGGGTGGGATTGTGGTGGATGCAGACTCGATGGGCCGAATGGCTCCTTCTGCACCGTAGAGATTCTCTGATTCCCTCTCATCAATTGCAACAGAGACTTAGGTACAATCATAAACATGAATGTTCTAATTTAAAGTTCCCCGGAGGAGCTTAGTTGAGAGGGAGAAACTTAATTCCAGTGGGTCGATCTTTTAAAGAGCATTAATGAGATGACAATGGATATTTTAAAAAATGATTGATATTGCTCAGGGGAAAATGTAACTGCCTTTAACCTGCATTTAAAGTCCTAAGAACATAATTGCTGGAGTCCAACTCATCTGAAAAGTGAATTTTGGTGTCACACCAAAATAAGTTCACCCAGCCGCCAATTTCTCTGCTACTGGTGAGACCAGAAGATTAAATCGAGAAAATAAAACCCTGATAGAGCACAAGGAAATCTCGATGTGGAGGTGCGGGTGCGGGACTGGGGTGGGCATGGTAAAAAGTCTCACAACACCTGGCTTGAAGTCCAACAGGTTTATTTGGAATCACAAGCTTTCGAAGCCTTCAGATGAATCACTCCAGAAGTTTGTGAAAAATCGCTCAGAATAAATAATGTATTTATTCCGTTGATCAATAAGTGCAATTGTTAGTATGGCTAATCCACCTTATTCACATATCTTTGGTTGTGGAAGGAAACCCACACAGACATGAGGAGAACATGTAAATTCCACCCTCCCAAGATCGCTTCATTCCTCCAATTCCAGCATAGTGAGCATTTCCGATTTTCATTCCTCCACATGTGACAGCCAAACATCTAGCTGCCATGGTGGCACAGTGGTTAGCATTGCTGCCTCACACCATCAGGGAGCCAGGTTCAATTCCCAGCCTGAGTCACTGTCTATGCGGAGTCTGCATGTTCTCCCCGTGTCTGCATGGTTTTCCTCCAGGTACTTCATTTTCCTCCCACAGTCCTAAAGATGTGCTGGTTCAGAGCATTGACCACGCTAAGTTCTCCCACAGTGTACCTGAACAGGCATCGGAGTGTAGCAACTAGGAGATTTTCACAGTAACCTCATTGCAGTGTTAATATAAGCCTACTTGTAACATTAATAAATAAACTTTAGCTTTAGGTCCAGCACTGAAAGTCTCTCCCTAAAAATTGCTGAATTATAAAGTTCCAGGTTCAAATTCCATTTCAGGGTTTGAATAGATTAACTATTGCGTTTCCGACATGACAATGACTACACTTCTAAAAATACTGCATGAGGTGTAAAGCATAAAGAGAGTGATCTTAAAGTTGCCCAACCCTCTACAACACTCAGGTACTGGGTTGATGAGTAGGACAGAGTGCTTGCTGACTGTAAGTTTAATCATTGTAGTAACCAGTCAGTATCTTTCAGGCTCCAAATATGTTTCACTTGTGGGTCTGACTCAAAGAACCTGCAGAAAGCCCGTACAATTCTCACCGAGCAAAGATGTGCAGGTTAGATAGACCAATAATGATCAATGCATGGAGTTACAGAATTGGGCAAGGGATTGGGCCGAGATAGGGTTGTCCTTCAAAGGGTCGTCCTTCAAAGGGTCGGTGGAGACTCGATGCCCAAATGGTCTCTTCCACACTGTAGGGATTCTATGATTCATTTCTTCCTCAACAGTCCTGTAACAGATTGATTTAAAAAACCAAAAGGTTCACTAATGAACTTCTGGGTAGAGAATTTACAACCCTTACATGGTTAGATCTGGACTCCAGGGATAACTACATTGATTCCTTATCACCCTCTGAAGTGGCCTAGCCAGCTTCTCAGTGCCATCAAACCACAACAAAGAATAACTGCAGAGGTTCAAGGAGATAGTCCACAATCATCACCCCAGGGTAACTAAACAATGCACAATAAATGTTTGCCAGTGACACCCACATCTAATAGACAAATCAACGCCCCGGGCCAGAGATGAAATGATATCTTCAAAGCCAGGGATAAAAGGAAACTTTTATCCCATCAGTCTGAGCTGGGCTCAGCAGTGCAGAGTTGGAAGGATACAATAGCACAGTGGTTAACGCTGCTGCCTCACAGCGCCAAGGATCCGGGTTCAATTCTGGCTTCAGGCCACTATGTGCATGTTCTCCATTGTCCGTGTGGAACATTGAAGATCAGGAATGCTCAAGGTGCTGGAATTGGAGAAACGCAGACATCACGGAGAGTGGAGTTTGCATGTTCTCTTAGTGTCTGCACAAGTTTCCTCCAGGTATTCTGGTTTCCTCCCACAGTCCGAAAATGTGCAGGTTAGGGGGATTGGCTGTGCTATATTGGCCTTAGTGTCTGGGGGATTAGCAAGGTAAATATGTGAGGTTATTGGGATAGGGCCTAGGTGGGATTGTGATCGGTGCAGACTTGATGGACTGAATGGCCTCCTTCTGCACTATAGGATTCTATGATAGTGTGCAAGTTGCTCCTTGGAGGATATTTCTGTTCATCCAGTACTGGATATCACCCGAGCAATATGGCAAAGCAGAGGAATCAGGAGAGATGGAGGTCAGGTCATATTAAATGTCATCAGTGTAAATGCGGGAACTGATGGTGTTTTTGGATAATATTGCTGAGGGGAAACAGGTGGCTGGGAAATAGGAAGGGGCCAAAGGAATATTCTTACAGGATTCCAGAGTTAATGTTATGGGAGCGAGAATAAAAACCATGGAAAAGGAATCGCGACTTGTGATTGGATACGAATGGAAGCAGGTGAGTGCAGGTATCATCCAACTGGATTGGCTGTGGAGGTACTGAGGAGGGTGCTGTGGTCACTGAGGTTAAAGGCCACCGACAGGGGGAGAAGGAAGAAGGAGGAAGAGTTTACCTGTGTCACGATCACACACTAAAGTCACTGATTATATCTTAAGAACCATTTCAGTTGTACAGGCTGCTGTTCAGGTAGCATTGGGTGGCCAAGGCTCTCCTTAATACAACACTGAATAAACAGCTGTCTCCCAGAAGGTTACTGAGACTGTCTCACTGACAGCATATATAGTCTCAGGATTCCTGTCAGGTCCGGACAATTCTCCCAGTGTAAAGTTCTGAATAAATGCAAGCCTTTCATTCATTTTTTGTAAACCACTCTGCCCCTTTCCCGATTTAAGACATTCTCAGTGCAAAAGGAGACCATTCGGCCCATTGAGATTGCATCTTTCCCAGGCTCACTCCTTGCCCCCATCCCCTAACCCCACTCATTTACCCCACTAATCTACACATCTAAGGACACTAAGGGGCAATTTGGCACGGCAATCCACCTAACTTACACGTCTTTGATTATTAAAGGGGAATTTAGCATAGCCAATGCACCTGACCTACAGATTTTTCAGACTGTGGGAGGAAACCAGAGCATCAGGAGGAATCCCACAGGGAGAATGTGCAGGTTCTGCATAGACACAGTCATACAAGACTGGAATTGAACCCCTGTCCTTGATATTGTGAGACAGCAGTACTAATCATTGTGCCACTCTTAAGCACCAACTTCAAATCTAACTCTTTTATCTATGGTTTTATTTCCTCATGTGGTATGAAGTTTTGTTTGACAATACGCCTGCGATGACTCTCAGGATGAAGTTGAAAGATGCAGTGTGACTTCAGGTTGCTGCTGATTGTCGATCTTAATGTCATCAGTGGGGAGGATGGAGTCTGTGTGTGTGTGAGTGAGTCTGTGTGTGGGGTGGGGTGGGAGCTCTCCTTTCCAATTCACTGTTGCTTCTCCAGCAGCGTTATGACAATGTCAACGTGGTGTGAATCACTTCTGTCTCACACTGAACATAGTTAACAGATTGGGTGCCGTTACCTAAGATTTAATCAACTGGAATCTACATGAATGGGATTGAAGCCAGTTATTCACGGGATACTTGGTTCGATGTCGTGTCTGTGGCCCGAGGAAGAGGCCCAGTTCCTTCAGTCTCTTAACACTTTGGACCCCCAAGTCTGCACAACCAGGAAAACCGCAAAAAAAAGAACAGTCAGCAAAACAGACCAACAGGAAAAGAGTTTATTAGAAATCATCACTGTCCTGAAAGGTCAAGTGATTGGATTTATTATTGTCACACGTGTTGGTATACAGTGAAAAGTATTGTTACAGACAAAGCATACCGTGCTTTGATAAGGAAAGAAAAGAGCACAGAATGTACCTCATAGCTAGGGCATCGAGAAAGATTAATATAAAATTTAATATAAGGTAGAGTTAAAGACCTAGTGCAATATACAAGAACTTGTATTTACATAGCACCGTTAACATCCCAAATCACTTCACCAAAGAACAACCAAATAAAAGTTGACATCAGCTGTTAGGACTGGTGACCAAAGGCATTAGGTTTTAGGGAGAGAGAGAGTGCAGTAATAAAGCAGAAAGGTTTAAAAAGGGAATGCAATACTTTTAAGGGTTAAGCAGCATGGTCATCAATAATGGAACCATGAAAATCCAGGGGCGGATTAGTTATATTCCAGGAGTCCACTAATGAATACGTGTTCCACCTTAAAACAGGGCAGGATTAGGCTTGTTTGTCTCCACAGTTCAAGTTGACAAGTTTGTCTGAGCTTGCCACGCACATTGTCAACCAGGTGAGCTGAAACTCTATCCGAACAAAAGTCAGCAGTTTAGAATCCATACAGCACAGGAGGAGGCCATTCAGCCCATCGAGCCTCCACCAACAAGGGAGAGGAGAAATGCAGGGGATACACCGTCAGGTGTCAGAACAATCAAACGAATTTCATTCCAGTATCATTCTGCAGTACAATCCTGCAGGAAACCGTTCTTCACAGCATAAACTCAGACCAGATCCAACACACAGCAGCAGCAGTAGTGCAGATCCAAGACACAACAACAGGATCGGCAATCAAATAAAATAAGCAAGGGAAGGGTTAAACAAAGTCAAAATTATACACCACCTTCACATGTACCAATCTCACTGGTTCCTGCAAACACGGCAGATAGTGATTTTAAGAGCACGTTTATCACACTCGGGGACTTTCACACTAACTTCACTGCAGCGTTAGTGTAAGCTGACTAATAACTAAACTTTATCAACAGAACAACGCGTCCATTCCAACATTAATTTCCAGCTCTCGAGCCAGGAACACAAGACTCAGGTCAGGAGCAACTTACTTCTCATCGACGTGGAGACTCGGAGGACACTTGATGGCCAACCACGTTTTCCAATTGACATGGCGAACCTTGTAAACTTGCCCAAAGCCACCGGATCCAATCTTTTCCCAGCTCACAAACTCGTCCGAATCAAAAGTTTTTAAGAGTCCCATTCTCCAGGAGGACCTCTCCTGTTTCTCCATCGTTTTAAAAGTTTCTCCCACTCCCTCCCCCTTCGCCAACACTGAAATAAACTCCTTCCTCTGCCTTCTGGTGTTAATGTCTGTGTCTATCTCTCTCCTGTCCTTCGCTCGATAATAGCTGCTGATACAATCTGTCTGATCAGGTACTCAAGGTGTGTTCATTAACTCGATGCTGACATCATTTCCTGTTGCAGTTTGGAGTTTATCCACCATTTAGGAATTTGCCAGCCTCCCTCTCTCTTTTAACCCCTCCCGCTCCAAACTCCCAGCACTGAACACACACACACACACACCACAGACACACATACATGCACCACAGACACACATACATACACACACATACACCACAGACACGCATACATACACACACACACACATACATACACTGTACACACACACAGGCACACACACACAGACACAACACACAGACACACATACACCACAGACACACACACCACAGACACACATACATACACACACAACACCACACACACACCACATATACACACACACACACATACACACACACCACAGAACCACATACGTACACCACAGACACACACACCACAGACACACCACAGACACACATACATACACACACATACACCACAGACACACATACATACACACACACACACACACCACCAGCACACACACCACAGACACACATACACCACAGACACACACACCACAGACACACACACACACACCACACACACACCACAGACACACATACATACATACACACACACACCACAGACACACACACCACAGACACACGTACGTACACACACACATACACACACACCACAGACACACATACATACACACACACACACACAGACTTCTGCATAAACAAACTTATTCAGTTCTCCCCAATTAAAATTAAATCGCAGCCAAATTTATATATCTCCTGTCAAATCGTTACTTTGTACAGATGTTTCAAAGACTGAACGAAAATGTAACTGGAGATTGAGGGACAACACAGCCCCCCAAAACCCACCACACGCTCCCCCCCCTCCCACAATCCCCATGCACTTTATTTTCATTCATTTGTGGGACATGGGTGTCACTGACTGACCAGCATTTATTGCCCATCCCTAGTTGCCTTTGGAGGGCAGTTGAGAGTCAACCACATTGCTGTGGCTCTGGAGTCACATGTAGGCCAGACCAGGTAAAGACAGTAGATTTCCTTCCCTTAGGACATTAATGAACCAGATGGGTTTTTCCGACAATTGATTCATGGTTATCAGTAGATTCTTATTTCTGGAAATTTTTTTATTGAGATCAGATTCCACTATCTGCTGTGGTGGGATTCAACACCGCGTCCCAACTGAGTTTCTGGATTAATAGTCTAGCGATAATACCACTAGACCATCGCCTTCCCACTGAGACGCAGCAGAGGGAGTGGGGTGGGGAGGACTCAGTGATAGCTCTATATCCTGAAGGCAAGGCGATTGGAGGGAGGGAGGAGCAGAATTAATCTCCCTGTTATCAGCAGCCTCATTTCTAAATGTAAAATAGTCAGGAATAAATCCAAGAATTATTCAGGAGAGACTTTTATCACAGCGATTAGCACTACTGCCTCACAACGCCAGGGACCCAGGTTCAATTCCTGGCTTGAGTCATGCCTATGCAGTGTCTGCATGGATTCATTGCAGTGTTCATGTAAGACTATTTGTGACACTAATGAATAAATAAAATAAGATAAACAAAGAAAGAATGTGGAAAAGGTAGGCCTGAACTTTTCGGATTGCGAACTCAACACCGACCATCCAGAGAGACAGCAGGAATGTGTTCCCCACCCACTCCAACACACCCACAGTCATTTGTTTTTTGTGTAGCAGTTCAATACAACTTATGATTCATAAAATCTCTACAGTGCAGGAGGAGGCCATTCAGCCCTGGAGACTGCACCAACCACAATCCCATCCAACTCTTATCCCTATAAACCCAAATATTTAACCTGATAATCCCCCCCCCCCGACAGGAACGATCAATTTAGCACGGCCAATCCACCTAAGCTGCACATCTTTGGAATGTGGGAGGAAACCGGAGCATGCCGAGGAAACCGATGCAGACATGGGAGAATGTGCAAACTCCACAAATACAGTCCTCCAAGACCGGAATCAAACCCAGGTCCCTGGCGCTGTGAAGCAGCAGTGCTAACCACTGTGTCATCGTGCTGCCTATTTCAGAGTTCAGGCTCAGACCGTGACACTAAGGGTCAATTTGGCACAGCCAATCCACCTGATCCACATCTTTGGAGTGTGGGAAGAAACTGGAGCACCTGGAGGAAACATGGATTCAACTCTGGCCTCGGATCACTGTCTGGGTGGAGTTTGCACATTCTCCTCATGTCTGCGTGGGTTTCCTCTGTGTGCTCCGGTTTCCTCCCACAGTCCAAAGGTGTGCGGGTTAGGTGGATTGGTTTGTGCTAAATTGATCCTTAGTGTGGGGGGGCGGGGAGCATCGGAATAAATACATGGATTTCTAGGGATAAGGCTTGGATGGGATTGTGGTTGGTACGGGCTCGATGGGCTGAATGGCCTCCTCCTGCACCGTAGGGATTCTATGAATCTTAAGGCATTCAGCTGAATTCAACCGCTACACAGAAAACAAATAGCAGTGGGAATGTTGGCGTGGGAGGGGAACACGTTCCTGCCAACTCTCTGGATGTTTGAGCTCGCAATCTGAAAGATTCAAGACAGCAGGTTTCCTTTCCTAATCATGAACCAGCAAAGTTTTTACAACAATTGACAATGGTCATCATTAAATTTTCAATTCCAGGTTTTTGTTTACTGAGCTTAAATTTGCCATGGTGGGATTGGAACCCAGGTTCACAGAGCATTGCCAGGGGACTCTGGGTTGCTGATCCATTGACAATACCACCAGCTTCCCAGTGATCTTTCAAGCTCATCTCAACCAGTTTCAAGTTTTCACATTTTTAGGTGTCCAGATCACCAACAAACTGTCCTGGTCCCCCCAGTCGACACTACAGTTATGAAAGCTCACCAATGCCTCCACTTTCTCAGAAGACTAAGGAAATTTGGCATGTCAGCTTCAACTTTCACCAACTTTTACAATTGCATCATAGAAAGCAGGTTGTATCACAGCTTGGTATGGCTTCTGCACTGCCCAAGATGGCAAGAAACTACAAAGGGTCATGAATATAGCCCAATCCATCAGGCAAATCAGCCTCTCATCCATTGACTCTTTCTACACTTCCTGCTGCCTCGGAAAAACAGCCAGCATAATTAAGAATCCCGTGCACGTTGGACATTCTCTCTTCCAACTTCTTTTATCAGGAAAAAAAAGTACAAAAATCTGAGGACACGTACCAACTGATTCAAGAACAGCTTCTTTCCTGATGCCATCAGATTTTTGAATGGAGTTTGCATGTTCTCCCCATGTTTGCATGGGTTTCCTCTGGGTGATCTGGTTTCCTCCCACAGTTCGAAAGACATGCTAGTTAGATGCATTGGCCATGCTAAATTCTCTCTCAGTGAACCTGAACGGGCACTGGAGTGTGGTGACTGGGGGATTTTCATGTAACTTCACTATAGCATTAACGTATGCCTACTTGTGACAATAATAAATAAGCTTTAAACTTAAAATCAAACTATCTGCCAACGTTAAAGACCCGGTTCTCAATTGAAGAGAAGTGACTTGGACTAGACACCAGCATTCACTCAGTTGCATCCTAATATGCACCAGGAGATCAGGAGAAAAAAGAAAAACAAGAAAGGTTTGGAGCTTTCCTGCGTTACTCTAGCGGGATCTGCCGGTTTTGCCGATGGCGAACCTCCACCGTGGGCTTCACAGCAGGAAGGGGAGCATTCAACTGGAACCACTATTGACAACAGGGGGACTACAAGATCCCGTTGCCAGCCAATGGCAAGCCACACCCCACCACTCTGAAACACATGGTGGGGTGAGCAGTAAATCCTACCAATAGAGCAAAGATTTCCAACCCCACCCAACAGCAGGATCTTCCTGTCCTGCCAAAGTTCAGCTGTCAAACCATATCTGCTGTACTGGGGTCAGAAAATCCAGGCCATAGAATCATAGAGCAGTAAGGTTGGCCATTCAGCCCATCATTGTGTTTACCGAAATCTAACTGACAGTTATGGTGTCTACTATTCCATTCAAATTAGTAACAAACTAGAGAAGACTGTTGAACAAAGAACAGTACAGCTCAGGAAAAGGCCCTTCGGTCCCTCAAGCCTGCTGCGATCCCATCATCCAATCTCGACCAACTGCTTGTGTCTCTCCATTCCCCATTTGTTCACGTGCTTATCCAAATAAGTCTTAAACGCTGCTAACATGTCAGCTCCAACCACCCCACTTGGCAGTGCATTCCAAGCCCCCAACACCCTCTGTGTAAAAAACACCCCCAAACATCTCCAGTGAACCTTTCCCCTCTTTACCTTGAACTTGTGCCCCCTTGTAATTGTCAATTTTGCCTTGGAAAAATGCTTCTAATTGTTCACCCTATCTAAACCCTTCATAATTTTATAAACTTTTATCAGGTTGCCCCTCAACCTCGAAACTTCCAGAGAAAACAATCCCAGTTTAATTTCACTAACCATCTTGGTGCTTTGACAAAGAGTCATTTGCACTCGAAACATCAGCTCTTTTTTCTCCTTAAAGGCGCTGCCAGACCTGCTGAGATTTTCCAGCATTTTCTCTTTTGATCTATATGACAAGGCCAACCGTTAAACCATAAAGAGTTCAGGAACTCCCTGGACTTAATACTGGTTGCAAGCTCAGAACAATTCTTAAACCACACAATAGAAAGAAGAAATGATAAATAATTTAAAAAAATGAAACTGAGCAATAACCAGCCGCAATGAGAGAATGTAAACACAAACTGAGTAATGTTGGCTTCAGCAACATTACACACAAAACCCACAGCTGGAAATTAAATTGAGATCAAGTGTTGATGTTTTGGATTTAAAACATCAGCAGTACGTGGTGTACTTTCCTCTTTTATAGAAAAATGAATTATGATCAATCAACAGACTTCACCAATGTGCTACAGTAAATAGTACATTGCAATTATACAATTACAATACAATGTAAGTTGTACTAATGTCGCACATGTTCATAGAGAAAGGAAAAAGAATAAGCCCCTCCACCTGTTCTGCCAATCAGCTCCACGAAGATTGATCTGTCCCTCATCTCCAGCTATCTGCTTTTCATTCAGGTCCTTTGATACCCTGTTATAGACTTCTACCAATCTCAGCACCGAAGATCTGAATCATCCAGGGAGTTTGGAGCCAAGCGCCCCGTATGCACATGCTTGCGGCAAGAATTCACTTAGAGGCAAACTTGTGAACTAGACAAGAAGACAGTGAACATGGATCATTTGGTAACAAGAAAGACATGGCCAGGGATACTAAGAGGCAGTTGTACCCACTGGCCAGGATCATATGTCAGAATCTGCTGGAGAGTGCACAACGGGACAGAGCAGTGTTACTGTCAGCTCTGTACAGCCAGGGCCTGATGTGAATAGCCTACAAAGAAATAACTAAAATCAGGAACAAAGCAGTGTAATGGTGGCACAATGGTTAGCACTGCTGCCTCACAGCGCCAGGGACCTGGGTTCGATTCCGGGCTTGGATCACTGTCTGTGTGGAGTTTGAACATTCTCCCTGTGTCTGCGTGGGTTTCTTCTGGGTGCTCTAGATTCCTCCCATACTCCAAAGATGTGCAGGATAGGTGGATTGGCCACGCAAATTGCCTTGTAGTGTCAGGAGGATTAGCAAGATAAATGTGTGAGGTTGTGCGAATACGGCATGGGTGGGATTGTGATCAGTAGAGATTCGATGGGTTGAATGGCGTCTTTTTGTACTGTAGCGATTCTATCATAATAATTTCTTGAGGTATGGTTTTGCTAATTGTGCCAACACAAATCATAATGCAAACCTGATTTGTATTATATGTAGGGAAATACTATATAAATTTTATATAATGTATGCATACTATATAAATAGAAATTGTTGTTCCCTTTACAGTTGTTATCATTAATTGCTGTGATGAGTGCAAGATGAAAAGCTTTGACAGTATGTTTCTTTTCTCCAGCAATGTTAAGATTAACTAACTATTGTACCATTATTTTGTTTGCTTCTGTTGTTACTAGTGAGAGGAAAATCTGTTATCCTGTGTCTATCTTTTAAATGTTTTTGCATAAAAGCAAGTTTCTAAATTAGCAATTTATTTAATTTTAATTGAAGTCCTCTTGTGTTTATAATTGGGTGAAAAGATGCTGGCAATTTAAGAGCTGGAAACTCCCATAATTATGAAGTTTTACATAAAATATACAGCACAGAACCAGGACATTCAGCCTAACTGGTCCATATTGGTCTTTAGGCTCCGAGTGAGACCCCTCCCAGCTTATTTCACCCAACACCACAGAGTGGTGAATATGTGGGAGTCTTTGCCGCAGATGGAGGCCAGGTCATTGGGACAGCGATAGATAGGTTTTTGATTAATAAGGGGCTCAGGTATTATGGAGAAAAGGCAGGAGAATGGGCATGAGAAAAATATCAGTCATGATTGAATTTCGGAGCAGGCTCAATGGGCCAATTAGCCTAATTCTGCTCCTATGTCTTGTAGTCTAACCCTTTCAGTATATCCTTCTCTTCCAGCCTTTCTCAAGTACCTAACTACTCTCCTACCCATCTTTAATACCCTTGCAGTAGCCAATTCTATGCTCACAACTTTTTGCCAATGCTATCTCATTTGCTGTTCTGCTACAATATGTGCTTTCTATGTAAGGATTTGCTAGACAAGTCAGGAACAGGAGACTCTGACTGACTTCATCTGCCCCTACACAAGGGTGTGGTCAGGATTGGACTAGTTTAACTCAGATCAACAGTCATGCACTGGTCCCATGGCCTCTCATTCAGTTGCTCACTGGATCAATTTATTGACCCAGGAGGGAGCCTCACATATTCCGTGATGAAATGCAAACATACACTTGGTATCTGTGAATCAAAGAGACAAATTAAAGAAAGACTTGTCTTGGAACTTTTTCAACTTCAGGATATTGCAAAGCACTCGCTGACCAATTAAGCCTTTCTGAAGCAGAGTCACTGTTACAATGGAGCAATATAGCAACAATACTGACAAGGACATTCCTGCAAGTTACAAATGAACTTATTGACAGGGGTCACTGGACAAGGATAGGAGCTGGATTACATGATAGCACAGTGGTTGGCATTGCTGCCTCACAGCACCAGGGACCTGGGTTCGTTTCCTTGCTTGGTTCACTATCTGTGTGGAATCTGCACATTCACCCTGTGTCTGCGTGGGTTTCCTCCAGGTGCTCTGGCTTCATTCCACTGTCTGTAGTTTCACAACACCAGATTAAAATCCAAGAAGTTTATTTCGTATCATGAGCTTTTAGAGCACTGCTTCTTAATCAGGTGAGTGCAGGATTTGTTTCACAAACAGGGCATATGCAGACACAAACTCAATGACAAAGATAATGGTTGGAATGTGAATCTTAACAGGTAATCAAAGTGCAGACAATTGAGTGGAGGCAGTGTTAAGCACAGGTTAAAGAGGTGTGAATGTGCACTCTCTTTTTTGTTTCCCTGAAGAACCTTTTACTAGTGTTTTGTTTGCACTTCAGTCCCATGCTCCTGATCTACGGACACTGGTTCAGAGAGGGGCAGTTTGGGATGGCGACCTCCTTGTGAACTTGCTCCTGGGCCTGGCGTGACGCGCCATTAACAGGTCCAGACAGCGGGTGATCGAGGGGGGGGTCATCCATCCTGACTGTCTGCCCCTCTACACAGGTATGTTCATGGCCAGGTGTCCCTGGAGAGGGAACTTGCAGTGTCTACATTTGATGCCTTCCTCGCAAGGGTTGGAATGTGTTATAGACCCTTTGCACTTCGTTTCTGTTCAGGCTGTTCTCTCTCCTTTTGGGGAGTTGCCCCATTAACTTTGTCCCTGAAGTAATTTGAGTTAGTTTACTTGGTTTGCCCTTAAAAATATGAGGTGTGAATTGTTTCAAGATAGGGCAGTTAGTGAGATTTTGCAAGCCCAGGCAAGTCATGGGGGTTACAGATTGTGTGACATGAACCCAAGATCCCAGTTGAGGCTGTCCTCATGTGTGCGGAATTTGGCTATCAGTCTCTGCTCAGCGATTCTGTTGTCATGTGTCTGACAGTCTGAAAAACATGCTGGTTAGGTGCATTGGCCATGCTAAATTCTCCCTCAGAGTACCCGAACAGGCAATGGAGTGTGGCAACTAGGGAACTTTCACAGTAACTTCATTGCAGTGTTAATGTAAGCCTACTTGTGATTAATAAATAAACTTTATAACTTAAACAAGTTTCAATCTATGCACAGCAAGCTGCCACAAACAATTTAAAAATGGCTAAATAAACTGTTTTTGTGATTAGTTGAAAAATAAATATTGATCAGGACAATGAGAAGATCTCTCCTGAATCATAAAATCATACAGTGCAGAAAGAGGCCCATCGAGTCTGTACCAAACACAATCCCACCCAGGCTCTACTTCCATATCGCTACATATTATACCCACTAATCCCTCTAACCTAAACATCCCTGGACACTAAGGGGCAATTTCTTAGCATGGCCAACCAACCTAACCCATACATCTTTGGACTGTGGATGGAAATTGGAGTACAAAGAACAAAGAACAAAGAGCAACACAGCACGGGAAACAGGCCCTTCGGCCCAACGAACCCACGCCACCGTCCTAACATCTTAATGACATATCCTTGACTTTAGGCTATGCCTATTGTTGAAGATTCCCATATAGGGACCAATATAGGGACAATTTGTTACCCAATCAGCCTAAGAGCACATTTTTGGGATGTGGAAGGAAACCGGAGCACCCAGAGGAAACCCACGCAACCACGGGGAGAACGCGCAAACTCCCGCAGACACAGGCCCAAATCCATGTGTCAACACAGCAACAGCGATAGTCTCTGAGCTGTCATGTTGCCCATCAGATGGTCCAGTTTAAGCATACACTGATGACGTGAAGCACTAGGCAACTCCTGAAGCAACCTCCAAGAGCAGCTCTCGCACGACATGCCGCATGCATGCCCCTTGTTGGTCAACAAGGTGGACTGAATTGCCTGCGGAAACAAATAAGACTTAATAAACATGCTAAAAAAAAAACTAAGACATTCCCGAGACGAAACTAAAAGATAGTCTACTACTATTTGGTCCTCCCGATATTCAAGCAGTCCTGCTATATCCCTCTATCTGCAGACCGCTCATGTGGCTGTCCAAGAGACCTTTAAACAACCCTAGCGTGCCTGCTCCCATAACCTTACTCGGCAGTGCATTCCACACCCCCACTACCCTTTGTGTGAAAAACTGGCCTGTAATATTCGTCTTATACATAGCCCCCCTCACCCTGAGCCCGTGACCCCTCGTTCTATCCATTTCTAATGGTGGAAAAAGCTTATCACCATTTACTCTATCTATACCCCTCATAATCTTATATACCTCTAAAAGATCCCCTCTCAGCCGACGTCTTTCATAGAACATAGAACAATACAGCACAGAACAGGCCCTTCGGCCTTCGATGTTGTGCCGACCAAAATAAAAAGCAATGCCCCTCCTAACTAAACCATTCCCTTCTCATCCAAATACTTATCAACTAACCTCTTAAACGCCACCAAACTTGGCGCATCTACAACAGCTGCAGGCAGGGCATTCCACTCACTAATCACTCTTTGAGTAAAGAACCTACCTCTGATATCCGTCCTATAACTCATACCCCTTAATTTAAAGTGGTGTCCCCTCGTGCTAGCTTTCTCCATCCTAGGAAAAAGGCTATCACTGTCCACCCTATCCAAACCTCTAATCATCTTATATGCTTCAATAAGATCCCCCCTTAGCCGCCTCCTTTATAACGAAAACAACCTCAAATCCTTCAACCTCTCTTCATAGGACCTGCCCTCCATACCAGGCAACATCCTAGTAAACCTCCTCTGTACCCTCCCCAATGCCTCCACATCTTTCTTATAATGTGGCGACCAGAACTGCACACAATACTCCAAGTGCGGCCGCACTAGAGTTTTGTACAGCGGCAACATGATGCTGCGGCTCCTAAATTCAATCCCCCTACCAATAACAGCTAAGACTCCATATGCCTTCTTAACAACTTTATCCACTTGACTGCCTACTTTCAGGGATCTATTGACACATACACCAAGATCCTTCTGTTCCTCAACACTATTAAGAGCCCTACCATTAGCCCTCTACTCTACACATTTATTGTTCCTGCCAAAGTGCCTTACCTCACACTTTTCCACATTAAACTCCATTTGCCACCTCTCGGCCCAGCTCTGCAACTTGTCAAGTCACTCTGTAAACTAAAACACCCCTCTTCACTATCTACCACTCCACCAACTTTAGTATCATCTGCAAATTTACTGATCAATCCCTCAATACCCTCATCCAGATCATTTATAAAAATTACAAACAGCAGGGGCCCCAAAACAGACACCTGAGGTACACCACTTGTCACCGAACTCCACGATGAATATCTCCCATCAACCACCACCCTCTGTATTCTATCTGCCAGCCAATTCCTAATCCAATTAGCTAAATCACCCTCTATTCCACACATCTGCATTTTCTGTAGAAGTCTTCCATGGGCCACCTTATCAAACGCCTTACTAAAGTCCATATATACTACATCAACCGCCTTACCCCCATCCACCTCTCTGGTCACCTTCTCAAAAAACTCAATGAGGTTAGTAAGGCATGACCTACCCTTCACAAAACCAGGGTTTCAAGGGAAAACAACCCCAGTGTTTTCAATCTTTCCTTGTAAGACGGCCCTTCCATACCAGGCAGCATCCTGGTACCTGGAGGAATCCCACACAGATACGAGGATAATGTGCAAACTCCACACAGACAGTGACCCGAGCCAGGGATTGAACCCAGGACTCTGGAGCTGTGAAGCAGCAGTGCTAACCACTGTGCTACTGTACCGCCCAACCTGCCCTTCTTTGAAAGAGTACCGTGGTATATTTTATGTGCACATAACAGGAGTGACAGGTTTAACACACCAGCTCAGATCTGGCACCTGTGACAGTGCAGCTGTCCCTCAGCACTACACCAATGTGCCAGCGTGGATTTTCTACTCTAGTCTCATACTGATGTGAGATTGCACGCCAAATTGCTGCAGGAGAAGGGCAGTAACAGCATGCAAGTAACAGCATGTCTGTGAACCACATTGAGGTTTGAGAGCAACACAACTTGTTTTAAACTGCATCCCTGCTACTCCATTTCATAGGGAGGAATCACCCAGCTGGGAGTGTGTATGCAAAACACAGCCACTCCTGAATATATAATTACACTTTTCACCAGCCTGTCGTCATGCTTTCTCATTTAAGATTTTCCTCTAAACTCTTTTCTCTTATATGTTTGTCCTATAGTGAGGCAACAGTTCTGGTTGCCTCACAATAGGGAGGATATGGAAGCTATTGAGAGGGTGCAGAGGAGATTTGCAAGGATGTTGCCTTGATTGAGGGCCATGCCTTATGAAGATAGGATGAGACAGCTAGGTCTCATCACCCTGGAGAGACGAAGGTTGAGAGGCGACCTGATAGAGGTTTATGAGATGTTGAGAGGAATAGATAGAGTGGATTCTCGGAGGCTATTTCCCAGGGCTGAAATGGTCGCTATGAGAGGACACAGGTTTAAGGTGCTGGGGGCAAGTACAGAGGAGATGTTAAAGGTAAGTTTTTCACTCAGAGGGTGGTGAGTGAATGGAATAGGTCGCCATCAGTGGTGGTGGAGGTGAACTCACTGGGGTCTTTTAAGAGACTTCTGGATGAGTACATGAGATTTAATGGGATTGGGAGTTACAGATAGGTCTATGGCCTGGTAGGTATGGATATGATCGGCATAACTTGCAGGCCGAAGGGCCTGTTTGTGCTGTAGTGTTCTATGTTCAATGTTCTATATGTTCTATGATGCCTCAGGCTGCTGTTTGTCTGTGTGTCCCCTGTCCACCTGACCATCTCTAAGTCCTGTTAACTATTACAGCTGACAGCAGCAACATAGACAAAGCCATTCCTGCAAGTTGCATATGAATTTACAGACTTTACGGCTGTGTCCCATCCTAACTCCTGCCTTACAATGCTCTTCACACCCCTGACCTCTGGCTCAATGCTGATCTTCCGACCTCCACTGTTAATGGGTGTCTGCTGGTCTGTCTCTGAAACATGCCCTGAAACACTGCTTGGTGGGCAGTGCCAGGCTTTTGGCTGGCAGCACCAAGTTTACACTGCCCAAGGGACACTCTGTTTGCCCTGACCTCCCGGGGGTGGGGGGGTTTTTCAACAGCCTGTGGTATGACCAGCAAGGCCATCATGTCTGGTCCCTGTTGCTGGGGACCTGCTGTGATTCTTGCCAGACAGAACCTCTCCCGGCGAAGACACAAAGGTAATTGAGTCCCGGGTTCTCTAAACACATGCAAAATAGATTTGAATTTAATTTAAATAATTTATTCAGCCTCACACCAAAAATGGGCAGCTCTGGCATGAGGCTGATATCCGGTGGCGGTAAGATTGGGGGAGGTGAGAAATCGGACACAAACCTGATCTTACCAGGACACCCCGCCCGTTGACTGGAGGGATGTGATGGTAAGATTACCCCCTCCAAATCCCTACCATATGCTCAACCATCAAAAACCTGCTGAAAACCCTTCCAGTTCTTTGTTAAAACAGTCGCTTTGAGTTCTCCAAGTTAATTTAACTGTAATTTCTGTCACATCTCCGAACACCCTGCAAATTCCTGGCATTCATTCTTCCTTGTCCTCAGTAAATTCTCATGAGATGATTTTATGTCCTTCATGGCCTCAATCCCCCCCCCCCCCCCCGCCCCCTCTTCCTCTACAACTGCTCCCATCCCTGCAATTCTCTTTAATCTCCTCTGGGCTCTTGTGCTACCCTCATTTTTTAACTCTGCCATTGGCTGCAGGACTTTCTGTTCTCTAGGTTCTGGAATTCCCTACACAAACCTCTTCTCTTCTCCATCTCTTCTCTCTCTCTCTTTCTCTCTCTCTCTCTGTCTCTGTCTCTCCTTTAAGACTCTGTTGAAAACCTACATCTGGGATCAAACTTTTGGTCATCAGTCATAACATCTCCTCTTTATCTCAATGTCTACTGGGGGGAGGCAGTGGCATAGTCACATAGTGTCACTGCGCCATGGACCCAAGGCAAGATCTGAGCTCCAGGTTCAAATCCCACCTACAACAGATGATGAAATTTGAATTCAATAAAAATCTGGAATTAAAAATCTAACATTGATCATCATAAAAACTCAACATTTTTGGTAAAGGAAATCTGCTATTCTTACCTGCTCTGGTCTACATGTAACTCCAGATCCACAGCAATGTGGTTGACTCTCAAATGCCCCCTGAAATAGAGAGCATAGAACATAGAACATTACAGCACAGAACAGGCCCTTCGGCCTTCGATGTTGTGCCGACCAATATAAAAAGCAATGCCCCTCCAAACTAAACCATTCCCTTCTCTTCCATATACTTATCAACTAACATCTTAAACGCCACCAAACTTGGCGCATCTACAACTGCTGCAGGCAGGGCATTCCACTCCCGAACCACCCTTTGGGTAAAGAACCTACCTCTGATATCCGTCCTATAACTATCACCCCTTAATTTAAAGCTGTGTCCCCTCGTGCTAGCTTTTTCTATCCTAGGAAAAAGGCTATCACTGTCCACCCTATCTAAACCTCTAATCATCTTATATGTTTCGATCAGGTCCCCTCTTAGCCTCCTCCTTTCTAACGAAAACAACCTCAAATCCCTCAGCCTCTCCTCATAAGACCTGCCCTCCATACCAGGCAACATCCTGGTAAACCTCCTCTGTACCCTCTCCAAAGCCTCCACATCTTTCTTATAATGTGGGGACCAGAACTGCACACAATACTCCAAGTGCGGCCGCACTAGAGTTTGTACAGTTGCAACATGACGTTGCGGCTCCGAAATTCAATCCCCCTACCAATAAAAGCTAAGACTCCATATGCCTTCTTAACAACCTTCTCGACTTGACTGCCTACTTTCAGGGATCTATGCCCATACACACCAAGATCCCTCTGTTCATCTAGACTACTAAGAATCCTACCATTAGCCCTATACTCTACACATTTATTATTTCTGCCATAGTGCATTACCTCACACTTTTCCATATTAAACTCCATTTGCCACCTCTCGGCCCAGCTCTGCAACTTGTCCAAGTCTCTCTGCAAACTAGAACACCCCTCTTCACTGTCTACCACTCCTCCGACTTTGGTGTCATCTGCAAATTTACTCATCCATCCTTCAATACCCTCATCCAGATCATTTATAAAAATTACAAACAGCAGGGGCCCCAAAACAGACCCCCTGAGGTACACCACTTGTCACCGAACTCCAAGATGAATATCTCCCATCAACCACCACCCTCTGTCTTCTATCTGCTAGCCAATTCGTAACCCAATTAGCTAAATCACCCTCTATCCCATACATCTGCATTTTCTGCAGAAGTCTTCCATGGGCCACTTTATCAAACGCCTTACTAAAGTCCATATATACCACATCAACCGCCTTACCCCCATCCATCTCCTTAGTCACTTTTTCAAAAAACTCAATGAGGTTAGTAAGGCACGACCTACCCTTCACAAAACCATGCTGACTATCTCCAATCAATTCATTACTTTCTAAATAACTATAAATCCTATCCCTAATTATTCTCTCCAAGACTTTGCCCACCACAGAAGTAAGACTCACTGGCCTATAATTCCCTGGAAGGTCTCTCTTCCCCTTCTTGAACAACGGGACCACATTCGCTATCCTCCAGTCCTCCGGAACCACACCCGTAACCAACGACGACCTGAAGATCAGAGCCAGAGGCTCTGCAATCTCCTCTCTTGCCTCCCAGAGAATCCTAGGGTAAATCCCGTCCGGCCCAGGGGACTTATCCAACTTCAAACTCTCGAGAATATCTAGCACATCCTCCCTTTCTACTTCGCTACCTTCCAGTTTGCTACCCTGTACCTCAGTGTTCTCCATAACTACATTTACATCACCCTGCGTGAATACCGAAGAGAAATATTTATTCAGTACCTCTCCAATCTCCTCAGGCTCCACGCACAACTTCCCACTGCTGTCTATGACTGGCCCTAATCTTGCCCTAACCAATCTTCTATTCTTAACATATCTAAAGAAAGCTTTAGGATTCTCCCTAATCCTATCAGCCAAAGTCTTCTCATGTCCTCTCTTTGCTCTCCTCAATTCCCCCTTTAGCTCCCTCCTGGCTAATCTATAGCTATCCATTGCACTAACCGAGCCTTCAATCCTCATCCTGACATAAGCCTCCTTTTTCCTTTTAACCAGCAAATCAACTTTTTTCGTACACCAATGTTCTCTTACTCGACCATTTCCTCCTTGCCTGACAGGGACATACTTATCAAGGACGCGCAGCAGCTGCTCCTTGAATAAGCTCCACATTCCAGATGTTCCCAGTCCCTGTAGTTTCCTAGTCCAATCTATGCACCCTAATTCTCTCCTGATGGCCTCATAATTACCCTTCCCCAGTTAGTGATGGGCAAGAAATGCTGGCCTGATGCGCAATACTCACATCACAAAGAAGTTTTTTTAAAATGTGCCGTGAATTCTGATGGAAGAGATAGTAGGGGTGAGTATATTGTGTTGCTTGTATTCTTGACTTAACTTATTTCACATTCCCCACTCAATATGAGTATCCTCTGGCACTGATTTCTCCACAATTGAACAATGATAATATTGCCAAAGTGTGGCTGGAGTTCAGTTTAAGTGAGCATTATATTTATTCGTGTTTGCCAGTGAGATAATGCACCAACTGAACTTTAGGCAACAGATTTTGTGTAGGTGATACAGTGGTTAGCATGCCTGCATCACATCGCCAGTGACCGAGCTTCAATTCCGGCCTTGGGTGACTGACTGTGTGGTGTTTGCAATTCTCCCCGTGTCAGCGTGGCTTTCCCCTGGGTGCTCTGGTTTTCTGCCACAATCCTTAAGATGTGCAGGTTAGATCCAGTGGTCAAGCTAAATCTCCTTTTTGTGTCAGGGGACTAGCTAGTGTAAATGTACGAGATTATGAGAAATAGGGATTGGATGGGACTGTAGTTGGTGCCGACCTGATGGCCAAATGGCCTCTTTCTGTACTGTAGGGATTCTTTGATTCCATACACATTTACTGCATCAGCAAGGACCCCCTATTTCTTTTATTTGATTTATTATTGTCACATATATCAGTGTACAGTGAAAATTGTTATTTCTTGCGCGCTGTACAGAGCATATTGTACAGAGATAAGGAAAGAAGAGGATGCAGAATGTAGCATTACAGTCATAGCTAAAGTGTAGAGAAAAATCAACTTAACACAAGATAGGTCCATTCAGAAGTCTGATGGCAACAAGGAAGAAGCTGTTTTTGAGCTGGTACATGACCTCAAACTTTTGTACCTTTTTCCTGAAGGAAGAAGGTGGAAGAGGAAATGTCTGGAGTGCGTGGGGCCGCTTTGCTGGGGCAGCAGGAAGTGTAGACACTGTCCACCTCCATATAATTTCCTTACTAGGTCACTGTTAATAAGAACATAAGAACCAGGAGCAGGAGGAGGCCATCTGGCCCCTCAACCCTTCTCCACCACTCAATAAGATCATGGCTGATCTTTTTGTGGACTCAACTCCACTTACCTGCCTGCTCATCATAACCCTTAATCCCTTTACTGTTCAAGATTTATCTATCCTAGCCTTAAAAACATTCAATGAGGTAGCCTCAACTGCTTTACTGGGCAGAGAATTCCACAGATTCACAATCCTTTGTGTGAAGAACTCCTCCTCAACTTAATCCTAAATCTGCTTTCCCTTATTTTGAGGCTATGCCCCCGAGTTCTAGTTTCACTCACCAGTTGAAACAACTTCCTTGCTTCCATCTTATCTATTCCCTTCATAATCTTATATGTTTCTGTAAGATCTCCCCTCATTCTTCTGAATTCCAATGAGTATAATCCCAGTCTACTCAGTCTCTCCTGATAAGCCAACCCTCCCAACTCCAGAAACAACCTTGTGAATCTCCTCTGCACTCCCTCCAGTGCCAGTACACCCTTTCTCAAGTAAGAAGATCAAAACTGTACACAGTACTCTAGGTGTGGCCTCACCAGCACCTTATACAACTGCAACATGACCTCATTGTTTTAAAACTCCATCCTTCTAGCAAAAAAGGACAAAATTCCATTTGCTTTCTTAATTACCTGCTGTACCTGCAAACCAACTCCTTGACATTTTTGCTCAAGGGCACTTAGGTCCCTCTGCACAGCAGCATGCTGCAATGTTTTACCATTTAAATAATAGTCCATTTTGCTGTTATTTCTACCAAAACAGATGACCTCACATTTACCAACATTGTACTCCATCAACCAAACACTCACCCACTCATTTAGAACAGCTATACCTCTTGGCAGACTCTCAGCATCCTCCGTACACTTTGCTCTGCCACCCATCTTAGTGTCATTTGTGAATTTTGACACACTATACTTGGTCCCCAACTCCAAATCATCTATGTAAATTGTAAACAATTGTGGTCCCAACACTGATCCCTGAGGCACACCACTAGTCACTGATCACCAACCAGAAAAACACGATTTACTCTTACTCTTTACTTTCTGTTAGTTAACCAATCTTCTATCTGTGCTACACTATGCACCTTTATCTTATGTAATAGTATTTGGTGCAACAACTTGTTAAATGCCTTCCGGAAATCCAAGATACACCATATCCACAGGTTCCGCATTGTCCACTGCACATGTAATGTTCTCAAAGAATATTAGTCAAACATGAACTTCCCTTCATGAACCCATGCTGTGACTTACCAATGGGACAATTTATATCCATATGTCTTGCTATTTCTTTCTTGATATAGATTCAAGCATTTTCTCTGCAATAGAAGTTAAGCTAACTGGCCTATAGTTACCCGCCTTCTGTCTACTTGCTTTTTTAAATAGTGGTGTCACATTTGTTGTTTTCTAATCTGTGGGAACCACCCCAGAGTCCAGTGAATTTTGTTAAATTATCACTAGTTAATTTACTATTTATCCCACCATCTCTTTTAGTGCAGGGATGCATTCTGTCAGGACTAGGAAACTTATCTAATTTCATCACCATTAGCTTGCCCAACACTACCTCTTTCATGATAATGATAGTTTCTAAGTTCTCATCTGCCATAGCCTCCCCGTCATCAATTTTTGGCATGTTATGTGCGTCTTCCACTGTCAAGACTGACACAAAATACCAGTTCAATGCCTCAGCCATTTTCTTATTTCCAGTTATTACATCCCCTTTCTCTTCCTCTAAAGGACCAATCTGAAATGTGGAGCTTATTCAAGGAGCAGCTACTGCGAGTCCTTGATAAGTATGTCCCTGTCAGGCAAGGAGGAAATGGTCGAGTAAGGGAACCATGGTGTACTAAAAAAGTTAATTCCCTGGTTAAAAGGGAAAAAGAGGCTTATGTCAGGATGAGGCTTGAAGGCTCAGTTAATGCAATGGATAGCTATAGATTAGCCAGGAGGGAGCTAAAGAGTGAATTGAGGAGGGCTAAAAGGGGACACGAGAAGACTTTGGCTGATAGGATTAAGGAGAATCCTAAAGCTTTCTTTAGATATGTTAAGAATAGAAGATTGGTTAGGGCAAGGTTAGGGCCAGTTATGGACAGCAGTGGGAAGTTGTGCGTGGAGCCTGAAGAGATTAGAGAGGCACTGAACAAATATTTCTCTTCGGTATTCACGCAGAGAGATGTAAATGTAGTTGTGGAGAACACTGGGATACAGGGTTGCAAACTATAAAGTATTGAAGTAGATAAGGAGGATGTGCTAGATATTCTTGAGGGTTTGAAGTTAGATACGTCCCCTGGGCTGGACGGGATTTACCCTAGGATTCTCTGGGAGGCGAGAGAGGAGATTGCAGAGCCTCTGGCTCTGATCTTCAGGTCATCGTTGGTTATGAGTATAGTGCCGGAAGACTGGAGGATAGCGAATGTGGTCCCATTGTTCAAGAAGGGGAAGAGAGACTTTCCGGGGAATTATAGGCTGGTGAGTCTTACTTCTGTTGTGGGCAAAGTATTGGAGAGAATTATTAGGGATAGGATTTATAGTTATTTAGAGAGAAATGAATTGATTGGGGATAGTCAGCATGGTTTTGTGAAGGGTAGGTCGTGCCTTACTAACCTTATTGAGTTTTTTGAAAAAGTGACCAAAGAGGTGGATGGGGGTAAGGCAGTTGATGTGGTATATATGGACTTTAGTAAGGCGTTCGATAAGGTGGCACATGGAAGGCTTCTGCAGAAAATGCAGATGTATGGGATTGAGGGTGATTTAGCTAATTGGATTAGGAATTGGCTAGCAGATAGAAGACAGAGGGTGGTGGTTGATGGAAGATATTCATTGTGGAGTTCGGTTACAAGTGGTGTACCTCAGGGATCTGTTTTGGGGCCCCTGCTGTTTGTAATTTTATAAATGATCTGGATGAGGGTATTGAAGGGTGGATTAGTAAATTTGCGGATGACACCAAAGTCGGAGGAGTGGTAGATAGTGAAGAGGGGTGTTATAGTTTGCAGAGAGACTTGGACAAGTTGCAGAGCTGGGCCGAGAGGTGGCAAATGGAGTTTAATGTGGAAAAGTGTGAGGTAATGCACTTTGGCAGGAATAATAAATGTGTAGAGTATAGAGCTAATGGTAGGATTCTTAGTAGTCTTGATGAACAGAGGGATCTTGGTGTGTATGTGCATAGATCCCTGAAAGTAGGCAGTCAAGTCGAGAAGGTTGTTAAGAAGGCATATGGAGTCTTAGCTTTTATTAGTAGGGGGATTGAATTTCGGAGCCGCAACGTCATGTTGCAACTGTACAAAACTCTAGTGCGGCCGCACTTGGAGTATTGTGTGCAGTTCTGGTCCCCGCATTATAAGAAAGATGTGGAGGCATTGGAGAGGGTACAGAGGAGGTTTACCAGGATGTTGCCTGGTATGGAGGGCAGGTCTTATGAAGAGAGGCTGAGGGATTTGAGGTTGTTTTCGTTAGAAAGAAGGCGGCTAAGAGGAGACCTTATTGAAACATATAAGATGATTAGAGGTTTAGATAGGGTGGACAGTGATAGCCTTTTTCCTAGGATGGAGAAAGCTAGCACGAGGGGACATAGCTTTAAATTAAGGGGTGGTGGTTTTAGGACAGATGTCAGAGGTAGGTTCTTTACCCAGAGGGTGGTAAGGGTATGGAATGCCTTGCCTGCGTCAGTTGTAGATGCGCCAAGTTTGGTGGCGTTTAAGAGGTTAGTAGATAAGTTTATGGATGAAAGGGGAATGGTTTAGGTTAGAGGGTCACTGCTTGTTCCTAATTGGTCGGTGCAACATGGAAGGCCGAAGGGCCTGTTCTGCGCTGTAATGTTTTATGTTCTATGTTCTAATATTTACTTTAGCCACTCTTATTTATTTTTGATATTTGTAGAAACTTTTGCTACCTGGTTTTGTATTTTGAGCTAGTTTAGTCTCATAATCCATCTTATTTTTTTAAGTACCTTTTTCATGGCGTTTTTCTGACCTTTAAAGATTTCCCAATTCTCTTGGTTTCCACTAATCTTTATCACATTGTATGCATTTTCTTTCAATTTGATACCCTCCTTTATTTCCTTAGATATGCATGGCTGATTATCTTTTTTTCTGCAGTCCTTCCTTATCACTCTACTATATCAAACAAAGCAATGAAGGTCAGGAGGAACAGTAATTGGAAAGACTTTTGCATAATCAAAGTGCGTTAAACAATTTTGGAAATTGTCGGTTAAATCACCTGGTCGCTAACAAAATGATATCAGGCATTGAGTAAGATGTGGTTTAAACATTTGTTAATTGCTGGAAATGAACTCAGCCTGAAGGTGACTTATACCTTGGAATTTCAAACAACTTGAGCAATATTAGCAATAGTTAACTGTGGTGCTGATGATAAATATATAGACTTGTCATTACCTGAGCAGAGTACCATAGAATCATATCATAGAATCCCTATAGTGCTGAAGAAGCCATTCAGCCCATCAAGTCTGCATTGACCTTCCGACAGAATATCTTATCCAAGCCCTCTCTCCCACCCTACGCCGTAAACCCACACATTTTCCATGGGAAGTCCACCAAACCTAAACATCATTGGACACTAAATGGCAATTTAGCATGGCCAATCCACCTAACCTGCACTTCTTTGGACTGTAGGAGGAAACCTACAGACATGGGGAGAATGTGCAAATTTCACATACAGACCCAAGGCTGAAATTGAATAAGGACCCTGGAGCTGTGAGGCCACAGTGCTAACCGCTGTGCCATCCATCCTGCCTTACTTTGACTACTATAGTTAATCCTGGTCTATACTTTAAGATTTATACATTAAAGAAGTGATTATGGTGGGGCCACATTGTGATGTCACTTATTTGGATAAAGACTAACCTAGGCGTTATACTCACCAACACAACCGCAGCTAATAAATGATCTTGTCAGGAGTCTAACTATTGCTAATGAATCTCACAATGTTTAGAACTCCAAAGCATATGCTGTTTTCCAATGTGTCCATTTTCTGTTATTAATAAATATTCAAACTACATGTTACTCACTGCTTTATCTTTTATCAGTTAACTCCCATTTATTCTGCACTTACAAGGCACCGAGGTAGCACGGTGGCACAGTGGTTAGCATTGATAACTCACAGCGCCAGGGATCCAGGTTCGATTCCCGGCTTGGGTCACTGTCTGTGTGGAGTCTGCACGTTCTCCTTGTGTCTGCGTGTGGGTTTCCTCCAGGTGCTCCGGTTTCCTCCCACAGTCTGAAAGATGTGCTGGTTATATGCATTGGCCATGTTAAATTCTCCCTCAGTGTATCCGAACAGGTGCCGATATGTGGCGACTAGGAGATTTTCACAGTAACTTCATTGCACTGTTAATGTAAACCTTATTTGTGACACTAATAAATAAACTTTAAACAATTTATGTTTGCTAAAATAAAAACAGAAAATGCTGGACACTCGGTAAGTCAGGGAGTATCTGGGTTAACAGATAGGATTTTCCTACGTGCTTTGGAACCAAATGAGGGTCTTGGTGCTGCTATTGCTGGCAGTGAGACCTGCTCAGCAACAGCCTGAGAGGCATCTTCATAATTGGGATAATTCAAATTCAACTTTCTACTAAGGAGGCTGAAAGCACTGGAACAACTCTTAGTAAATGTCACAAACAACATCTTGTATGATCATGAAAAAGCTAAGCTATTCCCCCCCCTCATCCTCCTTTCCCTGTCGGTAGTCTTTAACCAAGCTGCATTGGGATGTTTGTCCACAGATCTTTGAATAATAGATTGATAGGGTGGTGAAAAAGGCATATGGCATACTTGCTTTTATCAATTGGAGTATAGATTACAAAAGCAGAGAGGTTGTGTTGGAGTTGTAAAGACTTTGGTGGCGCCACAGCTGGAGTACTGTTTGCAATCCTGGTCACCACATTATAGGAAGGATGTTAACACATTGGAAGGAGCACAGAGGAAATTTACCAAGATACTGTCTGGGTAGAATATTTAAGTTATAAAGAGAGGTTGGATAGGCTTGGGTTGTTTTCTCTGGAGCAGAGAAGACTGAATGGTGAAAATAAATTACAGCAGATGCTTAAACAAAGATAAAATACAGGAAAATCTCAGTAGGTCTGGCAGCATCTGTAATGAGAGAAAAGAGCTGGCGCTTTGAGTCAAGCTGATCCTTTGTCAAAGTTAAAAGGCGTAAAATGGGAGATATTTATACTGCAGTGGGAGGGAATGAAAAATGAGTTGTAATCACAAAAACAAGGGGAAAAGACTGCTATCCCCGACAGAATAAAGGATGTGAATAACCAAAGGCAGAAAAGCTGTAAGCTGTGACAGATAGAAATGTTGGGAACAGAAATAGAATATAGAAAAGGAGAAGTGGGGGGGGGGGCGGTGGAAGAAAAGATATGGGAAGAGGGATGAAGTAGGGTGAAGGAAAGAGTGGGCGGGGGGGGGGGTGAGGAAAATGAATAAAGGCCATAAAGAAATAAAAGATAAAGAGCAATAAAAAAAACAAAGAGAATGGGGTAGAGCAAATCATCTGAAGTTGTGCTGGAATCTGAAACCAAAAGGGAAAATGTTGAATGGCAACCTGATTGAGGTGTTCAAGATTATGAGAGGTATAGACAGGGTGGATAGGAGCAGCTATTCCCCTTAGTTGAAGGGACAGTTAAGAGGGGACACAAGTTAAAAGCAAGGATGGGAGGTTATAGGCATTTTGAAGAAAAACATTTTTATCCAGAGAGTGGTAACGATCTGTATTGCACTGCGTGCGAGGGTGGTAGAGGCAGGATGCTTCACATCCTTTAAAACGTACCTGGATGAGTACTTGGAACATCATAACATTCAAGACTATGGGCTAAGTGCTCTGAGAAGCTGGCTGGGCCACTTTAGAAAGTGGTAAGGAATCAAGCATAGTTACCCCTGGAGTCCAGATCTAACCAATGTAAGGACTGCAAATTTTGTACCCTAAAGATCATTATGAATTGGTTGGGCTTTTTAAAATCAATGTGTTACAGGACTGTTGCGGAAGAAATGGTGAAAATTGTGTAGGCATTCTGCAGGTTCTTTGTTTGCCTGTTTGGGTCAGTCTCACAAATGAAACATATTTGGAGTCTGAAAGATACTGACTGGTTGCTATAACAATTATGCTTACAGTTAGCAACACTCCATCCTGCTAATCAGACTCTGCCTTTAAACAGTACCTGAGAGCACAACAGAGAGCTAGACAATGTTAAGATCAGTTGGTTACTGGACAACCTGATCATTTCCTTCACTGTAGAAGAAGGATGTAGTTTTAAGAAATATTGCTGTTTGAATTGAAAGGATTGCTAACTTTGGTACAGCGGTTAGCACTGCTGCCTCAATTCCAGGGACACAAGTTCGATTCCCAGCTTGGATAACCATTTGTGCTGAATCTGCACATTCCCCCCATGTCTGTTTAGGTTTCCTTTGGATGCTCCAGTTTCCTCCCATAGACTGAAATTGTGCTGGTTAGGTGCATTGGTCATGCTAAATTCTCCCTTAGTGTACCTGAACAGCACTAGAGTGTGGCAACTCGAGGATTTTCGCAAAAACTTCATTGCAGTGTCAATGTAAGCCTACTTGTGATACTAATAAACTTAACTTTAAACATCCAAACATGCCTGTGAGATAAAAATTGCAAGATGTCACAGGATAGGCACTGTACGTTATTTCAGCATGCATAAGTTAGTATTCCTTTAAGCTTATGATATAATTATGATACATTCCTAGATTAGAGGTGAATACACGGATGCCATCATCTCATGTGAGAACACCACCCACCAAGTACATGGTACATACTCTTGTGACGAGGCTAACATTATCTATCTGATTCACTGCAGGAAAGGATGTCCCAAGGCATGGTGCATTGTCATGGTGTCTGCATGGTCCTGCCAATGGATGAATGACAATTCATCACAGCTCGACAATCACCAGACAGGAATGTTCCCTTCCTGTTGGGAAACACTTCAGCAGTCAAGAGCATGCAGCCTCTGATCTTCAGGGTAAGCGTTCTCCAAGGCGGCCTTCAAGACACATGACAATGCAGAATCACTGAGCAGAAACTGATAGCTAAGTTCCACACGAGGACAGCCTCAACCATGATCGTGAGTTCGTGTCACGCTATCAATAACCCCCACAACTTGCCTGGGCTTCCAAAATCTCACTAACAGTCCTGGCTTGAGACAATTCACATCTCTTTAACCTGTACTTAACTCTCTCTTCACTTACATTGTCTGTATCTGTTAAGACTCACATTTAAACCATTTATCTTGTAATTGAGTTTGTACTTACGTATGCCCTGTTTGTGAACTCACTTCCCATTCACCTGATGAAGGAGCAGTGCTCGTGCTATCAGCTGAATCTGTTGGACTTTATTTGGTGCTGTAAAACTTCTTACTGTGCCTATCCACATCAGAGGCGAGTTAGTTTATTTCAAGTGATGACCCTTTTTCAGAAAATGGAAATATTCTCACTTTAAAATGGATTATCTAGTCATTATTACATTACTGTTTATGAGATCTTTTACAGATGCACCATAGGGAACATTTTTTTCTGGTATATCACAGCTTGGTATGGCTTCTGCTCTGCCCAAGACATGACTACAAAAAGTCATGAATCTAGTCCCATCCATCACACAAACCGGCCTCCCATTCATTGACTCTGGCTACGCTTCCCGCTACCTCAAAAAAAAAGCGGTCAGCATAATTAAGGACCCCACGCATCTCAGATATTCTCTCTTCCAACTTCTTTTATCGGGAAAAAGATACAAAAATCTGAGGTCATGTACCAACCAACTCAAGAATAGCTTCTTCCTGTTGCCATCAAACTTTTGAATGGACCTACCTTAAGTTGATTTTTCTCTACACCCGAGCCATGACTATAACATTACATTCTGTGCTCGTTTCTATGAACAATATGCTTTGCATGCATAGCACGAAAGAAAATACTTTTCATTGTATACTAATACATATGACAATAATAAATCAAATTTTGCTCTGTATAAATTGGCTACTGTGTTCTCTCCATTAATGTGGAGATGTGGTGAGTTTACGATCAAATAAATCAGTTGGACTTAAATCCGGTGTTGTCAGACTTCTTATTGTGTTCTGTCCATTAAACTAGTGACAATGCTTTAACAGTACTTCATAGTTTGTACTAAACCAAAGATTGTGTAAGACAGACTCCTCTTTTTGTGGTGACTTTCACCACCAGTGGATATCTTCTTCAAGTGTTAGCTTCAAAGATCTGTCAAGGAATCTTTTACATTAACTCCACTGACAGGTCCTCAGCACTGCACTGGAGCATCAGTTTTGGTTTCAATGCTTACGTTCTGGAGCAGGACTTACAAACTAAGAATCTTCTGGCTTCACAACAAGTGTACTACCAAGGGAAAGCTGAAACTCAAAGGTATTTTAGAAATGTAGGTTATTATTTAAATGAAACTTGAATAAAACTGTGTTTTAAATAATAGTTGTCACATGATTAGCAGCAAGGGAAACCCTTTTTAGGGATCTCCCCATGCTACAGGAATGAGAAAAACCACACTCCTGACCCTTGATGGTAACTAGCTTAGTTCCCTTGATGTTGTTAAAATGACAAGCAGAGTTTGAACTTCAAATTGGCCTTCATCTGTGTGTATGGCTACAATCACGTTGGTTCTGGATCAAAAGAGAGATATACAAAAGCAATCCGGACAAATGATAACATGCGAGATATAATGTTCAGAGGTGCCCATAACAGCATCACCTAAATGGTGAATGAAGCTTTAAGAACTTAAACAAAATTAAATTTAACTCTGACACAAAAAGTGTGACACATGCAAAATGAAAATGAGTGATTGGAAAGTGAAACAGAGGAAATGAGTGAGGATGCAAGCACAATATGCAAGTCATTTAATACATCAGACAGCAACAAATACAAGAAAAAACAAATTTTATTTGAAATATAAAAACATGAGAAATTCATGTAAACTTCTGTAAAAAATCTGTATATTCATTTAACTAAGTCAACATACAACATTTGTTGATTTTATGATCCAATTTAATGTAACATTTCAGATAACAGTAATAAACTGTGGAATATGAAGATAACGTGGAGCGGAAGGTAAGATTTACTCTCCCGGTATGCTTATTATAAAAGGGGTGGGCACAAAGAACAAACTTCAAAGACAAAACAGGGAAGCTTCTTTCTTGCCTTAGTCACAGCAATCCAGAAAGATCAACAGATTAGTGACCTACAACGTTTCTTTCGATCAGTTTGGCTTTTCCATGTTGCATATCCTTTTTGCAGTAAAAGGGGCACGTTACAAGGGTACAAGCCCATTACATTACACAGACTATGTAATTATTATATTGAAGACAACTGATTGCTACAATTCATTAGCCAGCAACTCCATCACACTATGTGGTCACCAGGCAGCCTGAAGACAAACTAAATACACCTTGGTCTTTTCTTATCTTGCAATTTGTTATTCAAATTCAGTTGCCAAACTGTACAAGAAATGTGAGATAACCAGAATTTTTTTTTTTATATAGCAACACTGTTCTACTTTCAACTTAATGTAGATTAAACCTGGAAGGACATGAAAGCCAACTGGACACATTGTTGGCACCAAATGATCTTTCATTTGCCTCCCCTAATTTTTTCTCATGTATTTCAAAATACTCACTCCCCAAAATGCTTGAGGCAGCAAAGGTACATTAAGTGGACAAGGAAAATGAAAGAATACAGTATTACAATCTGCAATTAAAAAACTTTTACATTTTTAACTACATACATCCACAATATGCACAAAATGATTTGTGAACACAAGTGTATATCTGTACTATAAAAGCACCAAAGATCTCCATGGAGAAACTAAGATACCAAAACATTTGATTATTTGAAGTAATTAAAAACATGTAAAACATTTTTATCCGACTACTGTATGCAGTTCTTGTGGATACATGACATGGCTTTTCTATCATTGATAGCCTTTCTTTCTGCGTTAATCCAAGGGTTATATGAAGGGGAGGTAAGAAAGTTAGGGTTAATTTCAGAAATAATCATTTGGCATGGGAGCATATGAGTTTGTTAATGTTGAAAGCTTTGTAAACATTTATATGGGATAAAATTACAATTAGAAGTCAAGGAATTTCAGAAACATCTGAACTTGTCAGCCATTGGAATCCATTTTAATGTTGCACATGTATGCAATTTTAAACAAGAATGGACATTTAATTGGACAGTATTAACTCCAGAGGCAGATGTGCACTGAAGCCAAGCTTCGCACTGCTCAAAGTCTGGATGTTTGTGTGGCATAGAATCTGTGGGAGGTGTAAAGCTGGGTTTCATCAAATTGGACAGGCCAATGTGATAACATTACAACTGGCAACTCTACTTTGCAAGCAATTCTGGTTTCCCAAATATTTAAATGAGACACGTCAACAGGAACCATGAAAAGAAACTGCAGAAATTCACTTGAATTTTAAACTTAAATGCCGAACATCATTAATGCTTTAGAAACACACACTAAATGTATGAAAAATAGCCTCTGAGTAGAGGTCTCTCCCAAAGATTTGTAGTCAGTAATGTAAATCTGGTGTGCACCATGCAATGTACAGCCATGAGAAACAGGCTCGAGTGCAACTATAGCCTAACACTATATCAAAAGTAATAGATTAGGTATGGCAGAAACTATGTCCAAACTCTTCTCCAAATTGCCAATGACATACAAGATGACAGATGGGTTAGTCAGGGCTTGCAACCCTGACAGTGCCATTGAAGTTGAACTGCAGTGAGCAATTGTTCATTATGAGGCAGAAAAAAATCCCAATGAATCCCTCAGAAGAACAGACACATGACACTGAGTGAGGTTCATTCAAAATTACAAGAGTATTTTTAACTCTCACATGCATGGTTATGGTGCATTGGCTATGCTAAGTTATCCCTCAGTATACCCAAACAGGTGCAGAATGTGGCGACTAGGGGATTTTCACAGTAACTTCATTGCAGTGTTCATGTAAGCCTACTTGTGACTAATAAATAAACTTTTGGTGAATGGTCCTGCTAACACATGTAGTAAACTACTTGACACTTCTCGAGCAATCGAGGTCCCGGTAAAACTCAATGTTTTAAGGCAGGAAGCTAAGGGTACAAAAATTCCAAAATGAGCTTATCACTTGACAGTGAGTTAGAATATAAACACCCCACCAGAGGCATTTCCTTCACAGTACAAATCATATTTAAATTAATTTTTAAATAGAGAAAGCATAATGAACAAGTAAATGCATTAAAAACATCTGCTTTATCAGTCGTGGCTCTTCAAAATACAGTAAGATGAGGTACAATATTTCCCATTAAGTACTCAACAGAACTTTTGCTCTCGATACAATGAACGCTGAGCACTCCTAAAATGCCAGGACTCGAGGAGCAGGAGTAAGCCATTTGGCCCTTTGAGCCTACTCCACCATCGACAAGCTTTGATTGTATAGTTAACTCCACCATCCTGTCTGCAACCACCCCCTCCCTCCAACAACACTTAACTCTCAACACAGTCTACCAAAAAATCTAATTCAACCTTGAATAATTTCAATGGACCAATGCGTCAGGTGTACTTTTTAA
Source organism: Sphyrna mokarran (assembly GCA_024679065.1). Lineage (NCBI taxonomy): Eukaryota > Metazoa > Chordata > Chondrichthyes > Carcharhiniformes > Carcharhinidae > Sphyrna > Sphyrna mokarran. Next base: position 13,980,558 of record JAGIQG010000013.1, on the reverse strand, counting down.
AGCAATCATTCTTAGGTTAAGGGCATTGCTAACAAGTTTGGAATTTACTGTTCATCCCTCAGTATCCCGGTGGTGACCTGACTATATACATGGCGACCAAATTCCTCCCTGATTCTGGCAGAGACTCAGGTGGAAGTAAAAGTACTGAGTGGGCTTGTCAGTTACAAAGTTGTGTCCAATAATAGTAATAATGTAAACATTGATTTATCAAAACTTTTATCAACAGTGAGTGTCTCTAGCTAATAGAGACGTTGTTATTAGTGTAGACTGTGGCTCAATCAAAAGCTATGACAAATAACACAGTATTAAACATTTGGTGTACAAGTCTGTACTTGCAGAGCTGCATGACTGAGTGTACTCAGGGTGGGGAAGGCTCTCTGCTGGGACGTGCGGGCCCGCTTAAAATACCAACCCACCTCGGCTAACTCCAGATGAATCATGTTATAGCAGTGCTGTCACCAGACTGACTGAGCCCACTAACCGTAATAAGATAACAGTAAAATCATAATGAGGCCAGTACAGCACACAGCCAAATATCCCCCATTCACAATTACATTCCAACCCATGCGAGGTGGGAGGTCCCACTCATCAGTAAAGCTCTAACTAAGGGCCTGAATGATCACAGGCTTCCTTTTCAATTCCAGCAATTTAGGCCCTCATTATAAAGTTTTCATGTTTAGAATATCAAACTTTAGTTTTACAATACTGGGTGTGTTCGACAGTTCAAGAGGACACAGTGCAGAGAAATTAAACTAGCACTACGAATACTTTACCACAATTCTGGTGATAAAACAGTTTACAACTTGTTCAATTGACAGGATGTTCCATTAAAACATAAACACTTAACGTCAGTTCAGTTTACAAATCTTCTATTTGATGAAAGGTTTTACAGGTTCATTACTTATGACTTCCACAGGCAGCAGTTAATACCAGTTAATGCAGAAGGCACCAGTGTAATCTTGTCTCTAAACTGGACCCAAGGCAAGTAAAAATGTCAGAAATGGCTCTGCCACATTGTCAAGCTTATAACCTGCTTTTCCTTTCCAGTAAGCTATTTTAAAATTTCTAAAGTATAAACCAAAACACCCCAAATATCTGAAGGAAAATAAAACAGAACTTTGTTCCGCTCACACTACCCTATATCACCATTTTATTTCTGCCTCACTGCGTGATAATGTTAGCTACCAAGGCTGCGAGAAAACTTCCACTGAACCTCAAAATCCCACTCCTAATCTGAGCTACTGTCAGATTCTGGGAATTTGGCAACTTCCCTTGGAGAGGAAATCTAACCCTGTGTTTAACGCTGTACTGGCAGCATGAAAGAGAGTTGTTTATCAGGGTTTCTGTGTGACCTGCTGCATTATCAGGACAGAATGGCGCTGCCAACATTATGAGTGGGAGAAAGACACCCACTTGCGCCAACCGTTGTTGTTTGATTTACAGAAGGTGCAGTTACTGAGAACTCTGTAATGCAACATTGACTGGAACACTGGGGCTTCAGCCATAAGTTACATATAAACCCAGACTTGATGTCATGAGTCTCATGCTTTGTCCTCCATACATGTTTTGACAATATAGAGGGGAGGGGCCCCAAAATAGGTAAAACAGCAATTGGGCCCAGTGTAGACTCTCCAGCCTCCAAGTGAACTGACCACACAATTCTGAATGAAGTAAAACAGATCTCACTGGAGCCTAAGTGAAAGTGATATCACAATGCAATGGGACTGCTCTGGTCCAAGTTGAAAAGAATATTATTCACTTTTGGAATCTGGAGTTTGCGAGCAAGACAGGAGTTTATTGCCTACCTCTTTCTGTATGAGTAACTTGCTGGGTCATGTCAGTTAGCAAATTAAAGGTCAAGCACTCTATTCGGCTGTCCCTCAATTCGAAAATAATGTCTCTCCAGGTTCGTGATTTTCTGCCAGGGGTCTTCATTTGAATAAAGAGGTTAATTCTCGACCCACAGATCTTGGGTTCAATTGGGCAGGACGTCCCACCAGTGCAGGATCTGCTTCCTTTTCTTTCCTTCTCTATTGCCACTTTGCCTGATCATTAAGGCACTTGGGCTCAAAAGCACGAGGCAGCTTAGTGGACAATTTGTCACCATTTTGGACAATTGCTAAGCAAGCCCCTCCCAGTCATTAATCTCAAGGCAGCCTGCTTCAAGAAGAGCTCCAGAAACATTTTCTTCCTCCTCTCCTGGCCGGTTGAGTGTCAAAAGACAGGACGAGATGGAGGAGATATTTAAATCGGGCATCTGGACAGTGTCTAATCCACCTGTGTTGATTTTGCAGCGGTTTTTCGTGAAAGCTAGTACAGTTGATTTCAAGATGGATACTGGAGGTTGTTCAAGTCCATCCACTGAATCCAATGAACGCAGCAGAAACAAGGCTTATGGAACTTCTCTAGTGTCACGAATTCAGGGTCCAGGTTCACTGCAGTGCAGGAGTGTGGTGATAAGAACTGCTCTGTATACTTGGATTTTTATTAATTTGTGGAGGTCTTTACTATCGAACATTCACTGTCAGTTTGTAGAAGGCTAAGCTGGCACAGCAGATCTCTGCATCAATGGTAGCCTTCAGAGAGAGTTGGCTGCCAAGGTATGGGAACTGCTCAACATATTTCAGAGTCTTTCCATCTACGGACATGGAATATTTGACTGATCAGTTGTGAACTGATGTTTGAGTTTTGTTTTGACAATGTTCAAGGACAGACAGAGTTTCTTGTATAGTAAGAAGTCTCACAGCACTAGGTTAAAGTCCAATAGTTTTAATTGGGATCTCAAGCTTTCGGAGCACTGCTCCCTCATCAAGACTCACCTGATGAAGGAGCAGTGCTCTTAAAACTCATGGTTCCAAATAAACCTGTTATACTTTAACCTGGTGTTGAGACTTCTTACTGTGCCCATCCCAGTCCAACGCCGCCATCTCTACAGCAGAGTTGCTTGTATGCTGGGATAGTTCAGTATCACAGTTGGAGGCACTGTTGTGGTGTAAATGGGGCACTAGTTTAAGCATCACAGCACAGAACGGTTCATTACTGTCTGAGAATGCAGGCTGCTCATCAATTACAGCAAGAGATTTAGAGCTAATCCCTACTGTTGGAAAGTTCTCAAAAACAAAAACCTACAAAGATTTAGAAACTCAAACATGTCCTTTAGTTTTATTTACTTGTTGGAAGAATAACAAAAGGTGAATCTGAGTCACACTCAGTGAGGCACTTCAAGAAGCCTTTCTAAAATCCCATTATAAAAAAAGACTTTAAAAAGATAATATTCTAATTTCATCAGAATGGAGGAAAAAGTGATTGGGATTAAAGGCAAAACTGGTTTCCATATTGTCAAACTGAGACCATCTCACAGGGGTAGGTTCACCATACACTGCAGGAACTCAAAGACCATTGCAAGAGAAGTGAGGACACTGCCCACTCGCCACTGAGTTACCTCGAATAATCAGTCAGCAAACTTTCTCTGGCAAGTTGAACAGTGCCAGGTGCTGAGCCCTCAGCCCATCTGGCAGCCCGTTTCAACTTCAAGCAGTGATCAGGAGAGCAGATCTTTGACACTTGACCCAATGTCAAGAGTCATAGCTATGCCATGCCTTCACAATTAAAATTTTAAAGAGAGGGTGAAGAAGATATTGCTGAGGGATACAGCACAGCAGATACAAATTCACGTTCATATCAACACTGACTCTTCAGCCAAAAGAAAGATATCTCAAGAGAAATACAGCATTAAAAAATATCTATATGGGATAAAATAAGCTTGTGTCAAGATATTAAGATACAAAAAAAAATGGTCCAGAGCTGGAAGAGCAATTGTGAACAGACATCTGGAAGTATTTCTTTACAAAGAGAGGTCAAAAGATGGAGCAGGTTGATGGGAAGAGTATCTGCAGCCAACACTTCATTTTAAAACAGCTGGATATTAAATAATAAAACAGGCTCCTATCATTTCCTTCTTTGGCTTAATGTTCATTATATTTCTGTGAAGTGATTATGGAAACTTTTCTATCAAAAGGCGATAAATAAATGCAGGTGGTGGCTGGCTGCTTTGCTGGCTGGGAAAAGCCTAGATCACCTGAACTCATCTCATCATCTCCCAAGTCACACTGTTATGATCGCAGGTCAAAGCTCTTCTGGGGGCACTGGTTTACGGTCAGAGAAAAAGGCAGAGTCAGGGAAACGTTGTGCCATGAAGGCTCTGTCTGAATTATGTTTTGTTTTGTTTATAAATGACAACACTCTTGTGGAAAGTGGATCCATACAACGGAGCAGGTGCACCAAAGCAGTTAGATTTCCTCCATCTCCACTCGTATGTGCCATAAGGAAGAGAACTGCAGGTAAAGGTCAGAGACGAAACTGTCCCCATCCACTCCTGAACCTTATAATAAGCACTTTTCCTCATATTACATAAATCTCTGCACTTGTTTTATCTTCTGTTCCATTGGTCTGTTCAGGCCTCGCATGCTTGCAGTGAAAAGGCTACAGGCCTGCTGCCCAGCCTCCACGCTACCTAGTACAAGAATGATGGTCTATATCGCCTGGGAATATGCTTCACAAAACAAATGCCAACTTTATCCAAAAGGCAAAAATGAGAATTTGATCCAGTACTCAAATTCCCTAAAGCACCTGAACATGCAACACCAAAAGTGTGGCCTCTTAATTCTGATAATGTAGAGTTGGCAGAACCTGGTTACATTTTAACTCTAACACTCCTACCCCAGCTTTATTTAGACAACTATTCTTTTAAGAGGTGAGATCAAGATTTGACTGATTCACCAACAGCAATTCTGACTATCCAATTATCTGGATTCCAAGACCTCGAGCTACTTTCTCTAATGTTTCAACAGGGTCACGGGAAGAGATGTCTTCACTCCTTTCAGGAGCGGCAGGAGACCTGCCTACTGAGTGGGCTACGTTACCGAGGACAGAGACAAACGGAGAGTCATTGCCCAAAATTCCTGCATCCTGCTCGCTCATTTCAGAGGGCTCTGGAAAGTCGCACTGCGTAGGATGAGGGGCCTTTGGTGAAGGTTTGGCTGGCGGCTTAGTGGTTTCCCTGGGTCCGGCACGCCTTACTCGGGCAGCAGCCGCTAGGTAATCCTCCTCTTCCTTCCCTGCTTTGCCAAGGGCAGGTTTTGCAGAGAGAGTCTTGCGGCGGGATTCCGGTACATGGAGACACACTTCTGCCCCCTTCCTCCGGGGTCCACGCCTCTTCTCCAGGTCTTTGATGATCTGTTGCGTCAGTTCAACCGTTTCATAGCGGACCAGGTGCAGCTGTAAATACCCGTCTGTGTGCTCTTTGTATCTAGACAGTTTAAAACAAAAAAAGTGTGAGGTCCATTTTCATCACCAGACATAAATATTTAATTTGAATAGTAGAGGGGTGCAGTTAAGTGGTGCAGTGGTCTAAGTGTGGACCTGTCACCTCGAACTAGATTTGAATTCAACACAAGTGGATGGAAATCATACTGCGAGTGAACTGGGCAACATCAATTTAGCCTGGCATAAAATGGCACTCAGAATGCCTATTTGGATGCCAAAAATGGAAGAGTGCTAACACTCTTCACAAAGCGCAGAGGGGGAATCTGAAATTGAGTGAAGGAACTAAGCTCTTGCTCTGCTACGCCCATTGGGAACTGGACCAAATCTGCTCAATCTCTTTCAGATGGAATGTAGAAGGCAGAAGAATTGGAATCTGTTTGGGTCTGAACCCAGGTAGCAGAGGTGAAAGGTCATTGTCTAAAGCAATGCAACCCCCAACAGACCATGCAAGAAACCTTTTAAACTGAGGAATTCAACTCTTTTCATTTCATGCCTTTACTACGCAAGCCAGAGAAAGCTGAGCAGCAAGGTATGATGTGATGATCCCTCTATTTTGCCTCAACATGAGTCAGTCATCTTCTAATTATACCAGTGCTAAGCATTAATAATGTAATTTCCTGTTAGGAAAGCTTTTAACCAACCAACTTTTAAGTGATGAGTAATTATTGTTGGGATCAAGGAGACTCTATAATAATGAGATTACACAGATAGAAAATATATGTCTCCTGAAAGCTTAACCGAAGTGTTGGAACAAAAAAAAAGGGAGACAGAAGTCCTGCATACATCCACCAATGCTCAGTGAAGTATTATTCTAGCTGTTTATAGGCTGGCCAACTATCTGAACTCACTTTACATTGTATCTGTCTTGGTTATTAGATAGCTCCTACTTGCTATCCTGTTTTATAGGGCCGTTTATACAATGGTGGGATTTCAGTTTCTCATTTTGGTAATTAGATTACTCGCTCACCCTCATAGGGAGTATTACTGCTCCAGAATCTAAATCCAGAACGTATCTTGGGCAAAGAAAACTAGATTCATACTAGACAGATTAACTGAAATGGACAAAACAGTCAACCTCTTCTCTATTTAAGATGGATCTCTGTCCCCGTGGTGTCACAAAATTTGTCTTGTTCGTTTTTCATAGAAGTACCACTGTTAGCTTGGTTTAGCTGGCAGCTCTCCTGCCTCTAAATTGGAAGGTGTAAATCCCACCCCACAGAAGAGCATGTTACATGTGGGGTAAATCATTCGCTAAATCCAACTTTAGGATCATAAGTAGTGGAAAATTGATCCTATCTCTGGTTACCATTTGTCTGACTTGCTTTGGTTTAAGTCTAAGGCTACCATGTTTTGCTGTTCCTTTTCCTATTTCTAGGATCAATTTTCATAAGAACATAAGAAATAAGAGCAGGAGTAGGCCATCTAGCCCTTTGAGCCTGCCCCGCCATTCAACAAGATCATAACTGATCTGAAGTGGATCAGTTCCACTTTCCCGCTTTCTCCCCATAACCCTTAATTCCCTTGTCTTTCAGAAACCTAAATACCCATGACTTAAATATATTCAGTGGTGGAGGCTACCTCACTGAATATATCTAAGTCATGGGTAGATAGATTTCTGGTAGACAAGGGAATTAAGGGTTATGGGGAGAGAGAGCGGGAAAGTGGAACTGATCCACTTCAGATTAGCCATGATCTTGTTGAATGGTGGGGTAAACTCAACGGGCTAAATGGCCTACTCCTGCTCTTATTTCTTATGAAAATTGATCCTAGAAGTAGGAAAAGGAACAGCAAGACATGGTAGCCTTAGACTTAAATTTAAACCAAAGCAAGCCAGACAAATGGTAACCAGAGATAGGATCCTTCAGCAAAACATCCAGCCAAAGATTTAACCAACTATTTTCTTTCAGATGCTATCTACCCACTGTGTATGTGCACATGCACAAACGTACACTCAGACTGCATTCTACAAATCACTCTGAATTTTTCTGAATCACTGAGGATGGAAGAGGAAAATCAAACACTTTAGCCTTCCGGTAGCCAGTGTGCAGTTTTACTGCATCAACAATAATCAGTACAAGTCAACACCGTATGGCTCTGGGGAAATCATACTGTCCTACCTGAATCGTGCATGTCCAGAAGGCCACTTCAGCTGGTGCATCTTACGCAGGTGCATTGTTAGAGTGTAGGCCCAGGAAAAACACTTGGCGCAAATGTGGCACTTGTATCGAGGTTTTGTTTCTCCCTGAATAGGAGAGAGACATCAGTAATCCTTCAATGTGGAGATGCCGGCGTTGGGCTGGGGCAGGCACAGTAAGAAGTCTCACAACACCAGGTTAAAGTTGAACATGCGTGTTTGGAATCACGAGCTTTCAGAGCACTGCTCCTTCATCAGGTGAATGGCTCTGTGTCGATATGCACAATCTTCTTGGAGATCCTCTCCACTCAGAGCCAGCCAGTCACAGTAACTTCATAGCCATTTGCCTGAGGAAGGGGCAGTGCTCCAAAAGCTTGTGGTTCCAAATAAACCTGCTGAATTTTAACCTGGTGCCATGAGATTTATTGCTGTTTCTTAATTTCAAAACGTTTTGAAAATAAAAAGCAACATTCATTTAACCATTTGAGTGCCATTATGTTAACACTTTGTCATTGTACTCCTGGGAGCTATTCTTCACCAATGAGGCAGTCATGTTAGGAACAGTCAATTTAATACCCCATTTATGTTTCAGTGGTTAAACATATGTTGTGAACTCAATCTGTGTTCCAAACCCATCAATTGCACAGTTGATCAGAAGTAACAAAAAAGAAAAAGGACCTCATAATTCTGTCCATGATGTCCAGAAAATGTGTACCTTCAATGTGGAAGCCTACCGAGATTCAGAGAAAATATAGTCATTGGTACAAATAAAACTAGAAGGGCTCCGTGCTTTACCCAAAATGACACTGGAGTCCCAATTCCTGAAGTTTTGCCTTCAAACTCAGTAGCCATTTCAGCCTAAGGATGAAGAACCAGAGCAGCTGTATGTGCACGGCAGCACAGTGGTTAGCACTGCTGCCTCACAGCGCCATGGACGTGGATTCGATTTCCAGGTTGGGTCATTATCTGCGCATTCTCCCCGTGTCTGCGTGGGTTTTCTTTGGATGCTCCGGTTTCCTCCAACAATGTGAAAGACATGCTAGTTAGGTGCATTGGCTACGCTAAATTTTTCCTCAGTGTACACGAACAGGCGCAGAAGCATAGCAAGTAGGGATTTTCACAGTAACTTCGTTGTGACACTAATAAATAAACTTAAACCCTTGTAAAAGAATCCTAAGTGCATTTGGCCCTCAGGTCTGCATGGACCACAATCCCACTCAGGCCCCACCCGCGCAACCCCACACATTTATCCTGTTCATCCCCTGACACTAAGGTCAATTTAGCATGGCCAATCTACCTAACGTACACATCTTTGGACTGTGGGAGGAAACTGGAGCATCCAGAGGGAACCCATGGAGACACAGGAAGAATAATGCAAACTCCACGCAAACAGTGACCTGAGGCCAGAATGGAACGCAGATCACTAGTGCTGTGAGGCAGCAATGCTAACCGTTCTGACACTGTGCCGATCCTTTAGAACTGTGCTGTTAATTCTATATTTCCTCTGCCAAAATGCATCACTTCACATTTCTCTGAATTAAATTCCATCTGCCATTTGCCTGCCGATTTCGCTAACCTACTCAAGTCCTGTTGCAATCAACTGATCTTATCCTCAATGTTTGCCACAACTCCAAGTTTGGTATTGTGAGCAAATTTTGAAATTTTATTCTCTATTGGTAACAAAGATTTGGAGGGAGCCAAAAACAAAGGAATAAATGAAAAGTGAAAGATAAAGAGAGCGAGGAAAGAGTCCCAGACCACTTGCCAGAAGCAAGTTCAAACTGTGAAATACGAAAAAATGAAATCTTCATAGATTAGTTGTCACTTGGTCACCCACCTCATGTATTCTCCTGTAGTGCTGTTTAAGCGTTTGCACACTGCGGGCGCTAAAGTTACAACCGTCAGAGCTGCAGTGGTACGTAGGTTCATCATTGTGCGTTTCAATGTGCTTCCGCAGATCATACAGATTCTTAAAACTGGAAGTGAAGGAAACAAAAAAAATGAGTGAAGTAACAGAAGAAATTTTAAGAAAAAGCCAGTGTCCTTACACTATATTAACCTGACTAACTCCTGTATGCAAGAGGCAGCTAAATATAGCACTTGGGACAAATGGAATCAAAAGTTATGGGGAGAAAGTAGGATTAGGCTTTTGAGTTGGATGATCAGCCCTGATCGTAATGAATGGCGGAGAAGGCTTGAATGGTCAAATGGCCTCCTCTTATTTTCTATGTTTCAACTCTCAGCTTACCCACAGAATCCCTAACTCTTAGGGAAAGAGATTTATTTATTACAGCTCTCAATCTGCAAACCTCAAAATCCGGGACACTTTATTTTTTTTTTCTATTCATTTCAAAGCACATGGACATCACTGGCTAGGTCACATTTTTTCCCCCTTTCTAACAAGAAGGAAGTGAGAAGCTGCCTTAAAGGTCACTAATTAAAAAAAAGCAAAGGTAAAGTCTGAAAGAAAACTAGTGCAAAATATAACAACGGGGAGCAAAAACTTCTAGAAGTATAAAGAGGAAGAGAGTAGCTAAAGTGAACGCTGGTCCCTTGGAAGATGAAGCTAGGGGATTAACAGTTGGGAATACAGAAATGGCTGAGACACTAAATCAATATTTTACTTCAATTTTTATGGAAGGAGGGTACAAGTACCATCCCAACAGTAATAGGCAGTACAGAGGTTATAGAAAGAGAGGAACTTAGAATTATTTTTATCGCTGTGCTGTACTGTTCTTTGTTCAATAGGGAAAAAGTACTCATCAAACTATTGGAATTGAAGGGCAAATCCCCAGGGCACGATGGCTTACATCCTAAGGTCTTAAAGGAAGTTGGTTACAAATATTCCAAAATTCTCTGGATACAGAAAAGGTTCCAGTGGATTGGAAAAATGCTAATTCAAAAGGGGAGAAAGCAAACTGTAGGAAACTATAGGCCAATTACTTTAACATCTGTCAGTGGGAAATTGTTAGAATCTATTATTAAGGAAGTAATAACATGACAGTTAGAAAAATCAACATACAATCCATCAGAGTCAGTATGGTTTTATAGATTAAATAATGTTTGACTAGTTTACTGGATGTTCTTCGAAGATGTAACAAGCAAGGTGGATAATTGGATCCTGTAGGTGTAGTATATCTGAACTTCAGGAAGACATTGGCTAAGGTAGCACACAGAATTTTAATACACAAAGTTAATTTACATAGGATTAGCAGCAATTTATTAATTTGGATAGAGAATTGGTGGAGATGCCAGCGTTGGACTGAGGTGGGCACAGTAAGAAGTCTCACAAAATCAGATTAAAGTCCAACAGGTTTATCTAGGATCACAAACTTTCAGACCACTGCATCTTCCTCAGGTGAGTGACTCAGATGAATATGGATAGGTTAAGCAAATGGAGCAAAATTTGGCAGCTAGAATTTAACATGGAGATTAACCATTTCGGTGAGAAAAACAGAGAGAAACTTTGGGGTGCTTCAGTGCAGGGAAATCTGGGTGTACTTGTGCATGAAAATGCAGTAAACTAGTATGCAGGTACAGCAGGTACCTTAAGGAAGGCAAATTGAATTTTGGCATTTATTGCTAAAGGAATGGAATATAAAAGCAATGAAGTGTTGCTGCTACTTATATAACACATTAGTGAGACCACAATTAGAATATTGTGTACCGGTTGGGTCCCTTGAGGAGAGATATAATTGAATTGGAGGTGATGCAAAGAAGGTTCACTAGATTGATTCCAGAGATGAGGGGTTTGTCTTAAGAGGAGAGATTGGGCAGTTTAAGCCTATACTTCTGGAGTTTGGAACAACGAGAGGAGATCTAATTGATGTGTACAAGACGATAAGTGGGATCGGCAAAGCAGATATAGAAAGAATGTTTTCTCTCGTACGTTAATCTAGAGCGAGAGGTCATAGTTTAGGATAAGGGATGGCAGATTTAAAAGAGGTGAAGAGAAATCACTTCTCTCAAAGGATTGTAAGTCTGTGGAATTCACTACCTCAGAGCACGGTGGATGTGTACATTTAAGGAAGAGGTGGACAGATTTTTAATTAATTGTAAGGGTTTGAAAAGTTATGGAGATTAGGCAGGAAAGTGGAGTTGAGGCAAAGTTCACAACTGCCACAATATTAAATGGGGGAGCAGAGTCATGGGGCTAACTTGCCGATGACATTTTAGGTTCTTGAACTGCTGCAGTCCACGTGATGCAAGTACACCCACAGCTCCAATAGGTACCCCACACACAAGTTCAAAATGGCCCCTTGTATTTTTACTTTTGTATTGTATCCATGAATTAATTAAAATATACAAAGAAAAATAGTAAAACTGGCTAACAACACACAAAACAGGGGTATGGCAATATCACATAGTATAACAGCTAAAGGTTTTATGTTAAAATGACAATTAAGATGAAAAATATTTTTTTTGACCTTCTGCCTTGCTCAAAATGAACGCCATGATTACTCTATCAAATAATGATCATGACATACTGCTCTATCTTAACATCATCTCCAAAACAAGCTACAGCTAGCTCTACTGCATCATTCTTAGTTGATGCACATTAGCTGATAAAATTTAAAAGACCAAAAACCTTTCTTTCAATTGTGCCAGCACTGCTAAACAGAACTGGCTCTAAACAGCTCATGTCAGTGTAGATTGGAGAGATTGGGATTGTTTTCTTTTGAGAAAAGAAAGCTGAGAAGAGGTTTGATGAAAGATATTCAAGATCCTGAGGGTGTGGAAGGAGTACATAGTTAGAAACTGTTCCCATTATGACTAAAATTCAGGTGAGAGGCTAGGAATCTGGTGGCATGTAATTCACCTCCTGACGCCTCAAAGGCTGTCCACCATCTACAAGACACAAGTCAGGAGTGTGATGGAATACGGTCCACTTGTCTGAATGAGTGCAGCCCCAACAACATTGAAGAGGTTCAACACCATGCAGGACAAAGCAGCCTTATTGACTGGTAGCCTTCCACAAACATTCACTCCCTCCAACACCAATGAACAGTGGCAACAGTGTGTACCATCTATCAAGGCTCCTTAGACAGCACATTCCAAACCCACGATTGCTACCATCTCGAAAGACAAGGCCAGCAGATACCTTAAAATACCACCACTTGAGTTTCCTTCTAAGCCACACTATTCTGACAATGGAACTATATCATTGTTCTTTCACTGTTGCTGGGTAGAAGTTCTGAAACTCCCTCCCTAATAGGTGTACCTACACCTCAGGGACTGCAGTGATTTAAGAAGGCAGCTCATCTCCACTTTTTGAATAGCAACTAGGAATGGGCAAATGCCGTAAATGAATTTTAAAAAAATGATCAGCTTGTTTACAAAATAAAGTTGCAATTTGAGCATCCACTACAACACTACCTGTTCTCACAGAAGTCACACCCATATGGCCTCTCGTCACAATGGCGAAATTTGATGTGTGTCCTTAATGAGGAGAAAGTAGTGCAGGTCATGTCGCAGAGTGGACATTTAAACTGGTTCACTGGCAAATAGAAGCACAAGTCAATCTGTTAAAGAAACTAACTTTGTCACCGAGTCCAAAATATATGAGAGAAAATCTTACTCTGCCTCTCTTTTCAATTATTTTCCCTTCTTAGCTTCTCTCTCTCTCTGTTCATTGAGGTGCTAGAATTTAGTTTCTACCTCTGACTACAAAACGAAGGATCTGGGATTCTAAAGATATGCAGGCTGGTAATGGGAAACGCACAAATCTTTAGCGCAGCAATGCATTGATCCTTTGACTGCGTTTTTGCACTGAGAAAAGTTGTTTAACAAAATGACCAACTCCAAACTAAGTTCTGGATCCAAATACAAATGGATCTCATGATCAACAAAGGCTCCACCTCCCTCTCTCAATGCTAACAAGGTTGGAGAGCAAAGTATCAATTTTGTACCTTTGATGGTATCCAGAATGCAGTTTTTATCAGGACTGGTAAAATATTAGCCACCTTTAATATTGAATCTGTCTTGGCATATTTCAGCAAAACAGGGATGATATTTCCTGGCATCAAAATCCAAAGCACAAAAGGAAGCAATCAGGCTGACACACCAGGGAGTGCAACACTGTCTGAGATACTGTCTTTTGTATCAGGTGTTAAATTAAGGTTGTGTCCGCCCTGGCAGGATATAAAATGTAAAGCCTTTATTCAAAGGAGAGCTGGGGATAAATTCTGCCCAGTACTTATCCTTCACCTAATGTCACTAAACACAAATGATCTCATAATTGTATTGGAACCTTCCTCATGCAAAAGAGCTACTGCATTCAATACATAACAACTTGGCTGAGAAACAGGACATGAAAGGTGCTGTGTAATCGACAGTCTCTCTCTTATTTTGGTAGCTCTGTATTCCACGATGCAGAGAAAGGTTTCAATCGTTCTGGTCCACGTTGGAATCAACAACGTAGGAAAGATGGGCAAGAGGTCTTGTACTGAGTGTATCAGTAGTAAAGCACTAAGGTTATTTTCTCTGCACTATTACCCGAACTGCATGCAAACTGACAAAAGAATAAGCAGGTTAGGGAAGTGAACACAGCTGAAAGAATGGTTGTGATAAAGGGATTCCATTTCACAGGACACTGGCACAGGGAGGAAATATATCTGAACAGGACTGGAATCGGACCTGTGCAGAAAGAAAAGATAAGACAGCAGGAAAAACTTTAAACTAATAAATGGAGTGGTGGATTGAGGTGGAGCATGGGGGTTGGAGGACAGAGGTGCTCTGGTGCAAAAGCTTTTCAGGTGCCTCCCTCTGGCATTGTAGTCTCAGCCACATTATTTGCAGAGGAAGATAGTAGGCTGGGAAGATGAACAATTTGTTCTCAGCCCTCTTCCCAACCAGCTGAGCTTTAGGTTTCTCCTCACCTCTTCCAACAAACCCTCCAAACAGTCAGCTTCGGTGGTCACCGCCATTGGCCACTGTCTCCCAATCACCGACTTCAGCAAACACAGTCGAGCACATAGCTCTGTCTACATCAACGGTGATAAAGTGGAAACGGTCGAGAGCTTCAAGTTTCTAGGTGTCCAGATCGTCAACAACCTGTCCTCGCCCCCCCATGTCAACACTATGTTAGGAAAGCCCACCAACGCCTCTACTTTCTCATAAGATTAAGGAAATTTGCTACAACTGCCATCAGTTTTTACACAAGCACCATGGAATGTATCCTTTCCGGATGTATCAGAGCTTGGTATGGCTTCTGCTCCAAGATTGCAAAAAACTACAAAGGGGTGTGAACAAAGCCCAGTCCATCACACAAACCAGCCTCCCACCTATTGACTCTGCCTACATTTCTCGCTGCCTATACTCTCTTCCAGCTTCTTCCATCAGAAAAAAGATACAAAAGTTTGAGATCACTTACCAATCAATTCAAGATTAGCTTCTTCCCCGCTGCTGTCAGACTTTTGACTTGATCTACCTTATATTAAGTTGATCTTTCTCTACACCCTAGCTATGACCATAGCACTACATTCTGCACTCTCTCCTTCCCTCCTCCTGTATGTACTCTATGAATGGTTTGCTTTAAGTGTGTAGTGCACAAGAAAGAATACTTTTCACTGCATACTAATACATGTGACAATGATAATTACCAATCAAATCAAACTTGTCTGAGTTGATGCTTGTCATCTTCACATCTTGCATGCGATGTGTAATGAATAAATTGAATGATCTGCAGGAGTAAATCTAACTCGGGAAGATATGGCACAGTAGCCATTACTGAAATATGGCTGCAAGGTAGTCAGGGTTGGAAACTGAAGAGAGTGAATCAGATTATAGTGTTTACAGGAAGAATGGGAGGAGTTACATTGGTAGTTAAGGATCAAATTAAATCAATTAAACAAGGCTATATAATGAAAGGTCAGTAGGCAGTGGAGAGTTTACGGATAGAATAGGAAAAAGAAAAAAAAAGACTGTGATTTGGGTTTTGAATTTTGTGTAGGCGCTTGTTATCAGTAATAGGTGGCAGAATATATTAATGAAGAGATTAGATAGTGGTAAAGGCAAAATAACTTTAATGAAGAATTTAATGTTCATACGGATTGGGTGACAAACCCATAATCAGAAAGGCAGTAAATTTCCCGAGTGTGTACAGGATTGTTTTCTGCAACAGAATGTCTTAGAACAACAAAGAAGCCAGCCACATTAGATTTAATCATGGGGTATGAGCAAGATTTAGTTAAGAGTTTAGTGGCACATCAATATTTATTAACAATATTGTGACCTGTGTAAATAATATTCAATGTTGTGGGTGGAAAGGAGAAATCGGAAACGGCGACTAAGATTGTTGATTTGACTTCAATGCGATGAAGGAGACACTGTCCACAGTTCAGAAGTAAAATTAGTAGAAAATGTTCAAAATATAATCTATTGTGATACAGAATCAGTTTATACCGACAAGTGGCAAGAGCTGTACTTGCCATGGATATTGAATCCATACAGTGCAGAAGGAAGTCTTTTGGCCCAACGAATCTGCACTGACTCTCCACAACAGTGTATCTTAACCTCAACCCTATCTCTATAACCCCAAACATCTAGCCTCCATATCTTGGGACACCAAGGGGCAATTTAGCATGGGAAATCCACCTAACCAGCACATCTTTGGAGCATGGGAGGAAACCAGAGTACCCAAAGAAAACCCAAGCAGACATTGGGAGAATGTGCAAACACCAGTCACCCAAGGCTGGAATTGAATCTGGATGTCTGGTGCTGTGAGGCAGCTGTGTTAACCGTGCCAAATAACTCGAGGTAATAGACAGACAAAATGAAAAACAAGAACGCCAAGAAACTCCAAGCTAATGGGAAACACACAAAGAACTTCAAAGCATGACAAAACAAATAGTACAAGCTATGGATGAGAATAGGGAAAGGGACACAAAATTAATACAAAAGCAGAAAACCATCCTGTACACACTCGGGAAATTTACTACCTTTCTGACATGGGTTTGTCACCCAATCTATATGAACATTAAACCCTCCATTAAAGTTACTTCGCCTTTACCACTATCTAATTTCTTCAATAATGTGTCAGAAGGAAAGAATTGCATTTCTATAGCACCTTTCACAATCGCAGATTGTCTCAAAGCGCTTCACAGCCAATGAAGAGTTTTTGAAGTGTGGTCTCTGTTGTAATGTGGGAAAACACGGCACCAAATTTATACACAGCCAGAAGGCAATGCGAAAATGACCAGATAATCTGATTCAGTGATGTTGATTGAAAGGGAAACATTGGCCAGGACACTGGGGTGAACGCCTTGATCCTCTCTGAAATACTGCCATCGCAGAAAGGGAGCAAACTTCATCAGTGAGTTCAGAATGATTTCCTGTAACAAAATATCTTCAAGAAACAATAAAGGAGCAAGCCATATTTGATAGAGTAAGGAGCAAGATTTAATTAACAGCCATCACTCAAGGGCACAGGCATTTAACATCTTGACAGCGCAGCACTTCCTCAGTATTGCACTAGCGTGTGACTCTGCAATGTTTGTTCTTAAGTGCTGGAGTGGGATGCGAACCTACAACTTCCTGATAAAGAAGGATACCTAAGGATAGGGACTTTCCATAATTAATGTTGGCAAAAATAGTAACAAGAGCACAAGAGTGACAAATCC
This sequence comes from Sphyrna mokarran, assembly GCA_024679065.1. Taxonomy (NCBI): domain Eukaryota; kingdom Metazoa; phylum Chordata; class Chondrichthyes; order Carcharhiniformes; family Carcharhinidae; genus Sphyrna; species Sphyrna mokarran. The sequence goes on along the minus strand of JAGIQG010000013.1, from coordinate 13,963,479 downwards.
TCAGGACCAGATTAGTTCCTCCCAAAATTTTAAAGGAAGTAATCTTCTGAAGTTCTCCCAATTCAGGAACAATTCCCTTAGACTGGAAAACTCGTGTGTCACTGCACTATTTAAGAAGGTGAGAATAGTTAGTCTAACATCTGTTGTCAGAAAATTGTTAGAGTCTATACTTAAGTTTTTGGATTTGGACAGAGAGGGAACATGTCCCCTTTTCTTTTCGCTCTGCCACTTTTCTTTCTGCTCACATCCAACCCTTATTGCCCCTGTGATGCCTCGCCCTTATATTTCGGCTTGTTTTCTTCTCGTCTCCTGAGCCTTTTCCAGTGTATAGAACGTTGGTTAGGCCTCACTTCGAGTACTGCGTCCAGTTCTGGTCGTCGTACTACCGGAAGGATGTGGAGGCCTTGGAGAGAGTGCAGAGGAGATTTACCAGGATGCTGCCTGGTATGGAAGGGCTGTCTTACGAGGAAAGATTGAACACACTGGGGTTGTTTTCCCTTGAAAGACGTCAGCTGAGAGGGGATCTAATAGAGGTATATAAGATTATAAGGGGTATAGATAGAGTAAATGGTGGTAAGCTTTTTCCACCATTAGAAATGGATAGAACGAGGGGTCATGGCCTTAGGGTGAGGGGGGCTATGTATAAGACTAATATTAGAGGGCAGTTTTTCACACAAAGGGTAGTGGGGGTGTGGAATGCACTGCCGAGTAAGGTGGTGGGAGCAGGCACGCTAGGGTTGTTTAAGGGTCTCTTGGACAGCCACATGAGCGGTCTGCAGATAGAGGGATATAGCAGGACTGTCTAAATATCTTATTTGTTTCCACAGGCAATTCGGTCCACCTTGTTGACCAACAAGGTGCATGCATTCGGCAGGTCGTGCGAGGGCTGCTCTTGGATGTTGCTTCAGGAGTGGCCTAGTGCTTCAAGTCGTTAGTGTATGCTTAAACTGGACCATCTGATGGGCAACATGACAGCTCAGAGACTATCGCTGTTGCTGTGCAGACACATGGATTTGGGCCTGTGTCTGCGGGAGTTTGCGCGTTCTCCCCGTGGTTGCGTGGGTTTTCTCCGGGTGCTCCGGTTTCCTCCCACATCCCAAAAATGTGCTCTTAGGCTGATTGGGTAACAAATTGTCCCTATATTGGTCCCTACATGGGAATCTTCCACAATAGGCATAGCCTAAAGTCATGGATATGTCATTAACATATGACGTTAGGATGGCGGTGCGGGCTCGTTGGGCCGAAGGGCCTGTTTCCCGTGCTGTGTTGCTCTTTGTTCTTTGTTCATTGTTTTATATACTCTTACTTCTGTCAGTTTTCTCTTATGCAGGGTAGTGAATGGGTTCTATAAGGTGACAGAACATTTTCATCTGAACAGAAAAAGCCGGCATGGATTGAATTTTCTGATAAGGTGATGAAAGGGATGTCATCCATTAACTCTACTTCTCTCTCCACGAATGTTTCCAGATCTACTGATTATTTCCCGCAATTTCTATTTGTGCTTTATGACTAAAGTCATGAACAGAGACATGTCCGTGCATGTTACTGGTAAGAACTTCTAACAGGCATTTGAGATACATACCCTTGTCAGTGGAAGCCCATGGAATAGAAATTTATGTTTATTTATTTGTTAGAAGTAGACTTACATTAACTCTACAATGAAGTTAGTGTGAAAATCCCTTCGTCGCCACACTCTGTCGTCTGTTCGGGTACACAGAGGGTGAATTTAGCACGACCAATACATGTCTTTTGGACTGTGGGGGGGGGGAGAAACCAAAGCACCCAGAGGAAATCAATGCAGACACAGGGAGAAAGAGCAAACTCTACATCAACAGTAACCCAAGGCTGGAATTGAATCCATGTCCCTGGTGCTGGGAGGCAGCAGTGCTAACCACTGTGCCATCCTGCAATTAGTTAGGAAATTGGTGCAGCTTCAGGAGAGAGAAGGAGGGTAACAGGCATGCAGAAAGCAACAAGAGACGTCCTGTAAGGAATGTGTATTGGTGCCTCGACTATTAACTATATTCATTAACAATTTAGAAGGGATAGAGTCACATATACAAATTTGCCAGTGAAAATAAGGACAGGTGGCATTGAAAGCTGTGTAGGTTTAAGCATAAAATTACAGGGTTATTAATAGATTAGGTGATTTGGACAAAACAGTGGAAAATGGATTTCAATAGAGTCAAGTGTGGGGACCTAAAAGGATATATCAAGTTACTTTCTAACTGGTGAAAAGCTAGAAGCAACAGTGCAAATGAATGAATAACCAGATAATTTCTTAGTCTTGCGTTAGCTGATGGACAATGTTGGCCAAGACATTGAAAGAATTGCTCTGTTATCCTTCAATATGTCCCGTGAGAATTTTTACATCCACCCCCGCAGCTGGAGGGCACCTCAGTTTCACGCTTCACTCAAAAGGCAATACGCCATCAGCAAGGCACTGAACTGCCAGTTGAGGTCATGCCGCAATTTCTCTGCCTTCCGAACATTTGTGACAAAACCGCAGGGCTTGGCACTGAACGAGTACTGATATTTTTTTTCAGATTGTTTGCAACCTATACAGACTTTTTTTCCTTAAGAGTATCACTATCATAGTTGGATAGCGGAAGGCAGTATTCTGTGACAAAAACATGACCTGTGATCTTCAGAGCACTGAATAACAGAATGCAACAATACACAGTAACATCATATGTCCTTTGAAGCCTTGAACAAATACAATAATGAACCCTACCATGATTTCGTACATGGTCCCGTAGAAGCCTCTCATTGGCGAACTGCTTATCACAGTGCTGACAAGGAAAGATCTTCTCTAAAATTAAACAGATGTTAATTATAATTTAGTATATCTGTAAACCATTGCAGAGTTCAACAATCACTCTTAATGTTTATCTTTTTAATTTTCAGCACTGTTGCTGAATAACTGTCCAAGCCCTCGTGTTAACAAACTGCACTTTTGTTCCACTCCCTATTCTCACAGCAGCAAGCAATCTTGTGACACTCCCTACACATGAACATTTGAATTAGGAGCAGGAGTAAGCCACTGAAGCCTGCTTTATCTTCAGTACGATTATGGCTGATTTGATAGTAACCTCAACTGCACACTTCTGTTGACATCCAACAGCCTTTTACCTCCTTAGAATCATTGAAACATACAGTGTGGAAGGCCATTCAGCCCATCAGGTCTGCACCAACAACAACCTAGGACCTAGACCTTAACCCCACACATACACATCCTGGGACAATTTAAGTATGTCCAGTGTATCTAACCTGCACACTCTGGACTGTGGGAGTAAACCACAGCATCCCGGGGAAACCCATGCTGACAAGAGGAGAGTGTGCAAACTCCACGCAGATAACGACCCAAGCCAGTAACTGAACATGGTGCTGACCACGGTGCCATCAGGCTGCCTTGTTAATCAAGAATTGATCCTGTTCAGCCTTAAAGACATTCAAAGACTCTGCTTCCATTGCCTTTTGAGTAATGGTGTTCCAGAGACACACAACCCTCAGAGAGAAATTCTCCTAATCTCTGTCTTAAAGCAGTGACCCCTAGTTTTGGTAATGGTAATGTCATTTGAACGATAAGAAAGGATGGTTAGATTCGCTTTTATTGGAGATGATCATTCCTATACATGTACAGCAAAAGTAAAAGCATTAAGAATGCTGCATTTGACTTCCACTCCAGGACTTACTCATATATGGCCAAGATGAGCATCAACCTACAAAATCCTTCCAATATGTCAACGACATGCAGTAAGATTGGGAGCATCAGCTGGTCAACTACACTTGGTGAAGAGTGGCACCCCTCAAGCATAAGCTTCTGGTCACAGGCTATGGACCTGTTCCAGGAAAATCCAGCTGTAGGGAGATGAAGTCTGCCTTACGCACTGCTAAGTGTAGGATGTGAAACACCAAACAAATAGTAACACTTTTTTAATTAATAGAGTTGGGGAGGAGCTGGTATACACCAAAGGAGACAGACAGGGAAGCGATGCTCAGCATAACCAATGTGCAGCAATCAACAGTGAGGCTAATGTGGAAAATATATACTGTGCAAAACCAGTGGGATTGGGAGTCAGGGGAATATGCATCAAAACATTTAGATATATTCTGAGTAATAGCTTTATACATATTTCCTATGTACAGACTGCCACCTAGTGCTGTATGAGCCCACAGAAATATACTGCTGATACAACAGAGATTGAACTGTAGGAGTGAGAAAAGCCAGGTCACTGAAGTCCTAAGGCATTGTGACCACAAATAGCAGCAACACTGTGCTACTTTCTAGACTCTTAATTTCAGAAATATGCCAACTAGAAATTGAGCCCACAGGCTGATAGAATGGAGTAAAGTAAGTTCATGTGAAGCACAAAGCCAAGCATAGCTGGGCTGAGTGAGTGCCCCATTTCTGTGCTGCAAATTCTATGCAACACCACCGGCACAGCCATGACTCAGTGGGTAAGCACTTTCACCTGTGTGCCAGCAGACTGTGGATTTAACCTACACTTTAGAGGCTTGAGGGCAAAAACCTAGACTGACACTCTAACACTGAGGGTGAGCTATCTGTTGAAAAGACTGAGACATTAAGTCAAGGCCTTTTTCAGGTGGACATAAGTGATGGCATTGCACTATTTTGAAGGCGGACAGGGAAGTTTCAAATTAATTCCTCAGCATGACAGCAGAGAACACAAGAATAGTCAGAAGCTTTTTCCCCCAGAGTGAAAGAGTCAATTACTAAGGTGCATATGTTTAATGTACAAAGGGCAAGGTTTAAAGGAAGTGCAGGAGACAAGTTTTTTTTTTTTTTACACAGAGGATGGTGGGTGCCTGGAACTCATTGCAAAGGGAGCTAATGGAAGCAGATATGATAAGTGATTTTTAAGGACTTTTATTTGACAAATACATGAATAGTCTGGGAATAGAGAGATATGGTCCCCTGAAGGGTAGGGGGTTTTAGTTCACAAGGGCAGCATGATTGTGCAGGCTTGGAGGGCTGAAGAGCCTGTTCCTGTGCTGTAATTTTCTTTGTTCTTGGTACTAAATTGGCTGTGAAGTGCTTTAGATGTTTTGAGTTTTTGAAAGATACTAGTTATATGAATCCATTTTTCTTTCTGCTGTCATTATAATGTAAGAAATACAGCTGCCAATATGGGCACATTAAGGTTCTATAAACAGCAGCAATATCGCAAGCAGACAATCTGTTTTTAGCATTGTTGATAGAGGATCAACATCAGCACATCGATGAGAGGTCCCTGCTCTTTTTCCAGACAGTGTTGTGCGATCTTTTATCTGACCCTGTTGTGTTTCCTACATTACAACACTGACGATGCCTTCAGAATTTCTTCACTGGCTGTAAAGCACTTTGAGATGCCCCATAGTCACAAAAGGAGCCATAGAAATCCAAGTCAGCCATTCAATAATGTAACAGCAGCAACCAAACTCTGACAGGGCAGCATGATGACAATGTGTGTGGAATGTGCATGTTCTCCCCATGTCTGCATGGGTTTTCTCCGGGTGCTCCAGTTTCCCCACATAATCTGAGAGGTGTGCTGGTAAGGTGCATAGACCCAAAAAGTGCTGTAGTGACTAGGGGAATTTCAGAGTAATTTCTCTGCAATGTTAATGTAAGCCTTAATTTATAAATTAACTTTATCTACATGGACCAGCAATGACTGCAATTTATGGTGCACACTCGCTTCACCAATAGGATGCATTAAAATATCACAAATAGTATGGTTATCTCTTCAAACTTCAGCTCGGTTGTCTCATCAGAAAATAACACAATATAAAGACCCAGTACCTATTGTACCTCACCTTCATCTGGGGACGTTAGAATGGATGGGGGAAAAAAAAAGATTCTGCAACACGCTAAGTGGTCATTCTTCATTGATAAAATTGCTGATGTCAAGAGGTACTCCACCCCAGAAAACCTCTCATCTGGTTTCCTAGTGTCTGTAAATGTCACTTCCCCACGTTGGTGCTAAGTAGCGACCAACCAGAAGCTTTATTGAGGCTCTCCAAAACAAAGCACTAAAGTGACAACACTAAAAGAAAATTCAATTAGAAGAACCACATACGTTCATTGGAGGTCTGCCGACGGATGTGGTCATAGAACTTGGTGTTGTTAGAGAACATTCCTCCACAGTTGGGACAAGAAACAACCTTCTCCTGTGTGTGACTCCGCAGGTGCTCCCGAAGTTTAAACTTGATTTTAAACGTTGCGCCACAACCTGGTGTATGAATAAAATAGAAAATTGGGTTTAGAAAGAGTTGGTTCATTAATTCGTGGGGCCAGGCAACAGAACAAAAATGTAAATATGCTCCCATAATCTTACAGCACAGGAGTGAGCCAGTCAGTTCCCATTGCTTGCGCCAGTTATTCCATAAGACCATAAGACATAGGAGTAGAATTAGGCCACTTGGCCCAGCAGTTTATTCCACCATTCAATTATGACTGATATTTTTCTCATCCCCATTCTCCTACCTTTTCCCCAATAATAGCTGATTCCTCTTATTAATCAAGAACCCTATCTATCTCTTTCTTAAAGGCATTCAATGACCTGGCTTCCACAGCCTCCTGCAGAAAAAAAGTTTCACAGATTCACCACTCTCTGGCTGAAAAAATTCCTCCTCCTCTGTTTTAAAGGATCGTCCCCTTGGCCTGAAGTTGTGCCCTCTAATTCTAGTTTTCCCTACTAGTGGGAACATCCTTTCCACATCCACTCTATCTAAGCCTCGCAGTGTCCTTTAAACTTCAATAAGATCCTTCCTTCATCCTTCCAAACTCCAATGAGTACAGACTCGTGACCATTTTGAGAAAAGGGAATGAAGAACTCTCCCCAAGCATCAAATGTTAACAACCACAAAATGTTCTTCCTGCTATCACTTGGTCTCAGTTAGTTGCACTTTTGCTTCAGAAGGTTAAATTTCATTCTGGGATGCCAGTACATATTATAATTGGATAGTCCAATGCAATAACAAGAGATGCTGTATCTATTTTGTCAATAAACACTATTCAAATTTAAACAGACCATTCACAATTGAGAGGGAAAAAGACATACGTACAGGGCTTTCAAAGCAGTTTACAGCTAATGAAGTACAGTCATTGTAGAAAATATTACAAACAACTGAATACAGCAAGATCCCACAAACAGCAAAGCAATCAATTACCAGATTGTTTTAAGGAGTTTTTTTTTTGCAAGGCATGTACTAGTTAGGATACCAGGAGAACCCCCCAGCTCTCTCATGAAGATCTCTCACGGGGCCTTTTATTATTTAAGCAAATTATTTAAAACTCAATTTTAATCTTGAATGCTACAATTGCCACAGACAAGTCCATGGAGGCAGAGGGAGTTGCTTACAATGGGCTTGATTTGCATGCCAGTACACAATGCTATGGGAATGGAGGGATCCCACAGGCTGTGGGGATGGGGAGGGTTGCAAGGCAATCATTCCCCAGCTGCCATAGTGTGTATTTCATTCATCCTGGGCAAGAGTCTCACCAATGCGGAACTGGGAAACAGGTCTCTGCAGGGAGTTGTGATCCAACAAAATAAAAACAAAAGCAAGAGCAAAATATTATGGAAATACAGAAAGTAGTTGAGGCCAAAACATTGTAATTTCAAAAAGAAATTAGATATAGCTCAAGGGGAATGAGATCAAAGGGTATGGAGGGGAAGGCGAGATCAGGAGATTGAATCTGATGCTAAGCCATGATGATGGAGCAGGCTTGAAGGGCCTCATGGCCTACTCCTGCTTCTAATTTGTATATAAATCAGACCTGGCAGTATCTGTGGAAAAAGTATTTACCGTTTCACTCTCCTCAGATGCTGCCAGACCTGTTGAGTATTGTTGGCACTTTGTTTACAGTAGAAACAAACAATCGATAATCTCAAGCTATCAAATTTAAAACAAAAACTTAAATGAACCAAGCAACAGACCGTAATTGAGATTCAGAGGACAGTCATGAGTTCTGAATTAAAATGACAACTTTGTTACTTCCTGCAATTATCTGCATTGCCTGGTTACCTTTCCAGCAGCACAAAATAGCTTCATTTTTGTTAGGAAGTGTTTCTTTGTCTGAACACTGTCCATGCATGTCCACATGCCGGTAAAACCATTCTGGATTGTCAAATGTACTCTAGAAACAACAAAAATCAATACACAAGTAAAAGAATTCAATTAAGAGTTTTAAAGCAATGATGTTACGCAATCAGAGCTCAAAATCTTCTGGAGATTCCACATCAACAGTTCACATGACAGAAATTCCAAGTAGGTGAAAGACAATTAACATAATACTTCCGAAACATAAACTAAACATAACATAAAACTTCCACCTTTTCTTAATTAATTCATGGGATGTGGGTTTTGCTGGTTGGGCCAGCACTTTTTGCCCATTCTTAATTGAATGGTGCTGGGCCATTTCAGAGCACTCACCTAGATCTGGACAGATACGTAGGCCAGGCCAGGTAAGGATGGCAGATTTGCTTCCCTAATGGGCATTAGTGAGCCAAAGTGCTTTTAAAACAATCAACAGTAGCTTCATGTTCATTATATTGAATTCAAATTTCACCATCGGCCAGGTCCCCACAACATCACCTCGACTCTCTGGATTACTGGTCAGCGACAATACCACGAAGTGCTTTGTACACTTCATAACTGCAGGTTTTTGCCTTTATTCACAATGAAGTTACGCAGGCAAATTTGACATCCGATTATTGCATTTTCTTCAGTATACCTCCTCCCAGAATTTTCTCCTCCTGTCTCCTAAAGGCACAGATTGTGACAGTATAGTTTTATAACTTTGACTGTCATCAAGCTTCCCTTCCCCATTAGGCCATACCCGGCCTATGAGTCTAACCAGCAATAGACAACAGAATACTGGATTGTGTCAAGCCAAGCTCATGTCTGAGTGTTTCTGATATACATCGTGAATTACTGGTTAGCAGAAACCTTGGCTGCTAGGTATTTAATTCATTCATTCTTGGGCAAGGCCAGCATTTATTGCCCAAACCTGGTTGCCCGAAGTTTGATACAACTGAATAGCTTGCTTGGCCATTTCAAAAGTTAAAATACATTTGCGTGGGTCTAGAGTGACATATTAGCAAGAACGGGTAATGACAGAAGGACAGACAAGTGGGCCGTTAGGACAGACAAGTGGGCCGTTAGGACAGACAAGTGGGCCGTTAATTTATTTATTACCGTCACAAGTAGGCTTACATTAACACTGCAATTAAGTTATTGTGAAAATCCCCTAGTCGCCACAATCTGGTGCCTTTTTGGGGAGAATTTAGCCAATGCACCTAATCAGCATGTTTTTTGGACAGTGGGAGGAAACCGGAGCTCCCGGAGGAAACCCACGCAGACATAGGGAGAATGTGCAGACCCTGCACAGACAATGACCGAAACTGGGAATCGAACCCGGGCTCCTGGCGCTGCGAGCTAGCAGCGTTAACCACTGTGTCTACTACTCAACAATATCACTTATACTGATAATCAAAATTCCACTTGGGTTTTGAAGCTCTAAGAAGTGTCGTGTAGAAGCTCAGCACTCCCACCCATACGAGATGACAGTAAGGGTGTCACCACGTGACCTCTCCTGGCTTTGGATGGGAAGAAAAATAATTTTTTTTCTTATAAACACCCTAAAAACAGCATGAACATTTAACTCAATGTTAATTTCCAGAAACTTCTGGGTTACAATTTATAAAAGAAGATGAGGTAGAGACATTAAGAATCTAAATCGATACTCACATCGCAATGCTCCCATTGGCAGGTAAAGGACTCTGCAATCTCTGGAATCAGATTCTGGTTCTGGCTGTCCAGGGAACATAGCGGAAGATCGGGACGCAGGCGCTGCAGCTCTGAGCCAAAGTATTTCAGCTTGGCATGATAGCTGTGGAAGTTCACGTGAATCACCAGCTCATTGGGGCCTTCCACAGCCAGGAACCCACAGCCTCGCCACAGGCATTGGTACTCATCTGAAAGAGGAATTTTAAAGTGTGAGTGTTTGTCATGTAATGTACAAAAACAAAAGAAAATTACAGCACAGGAACAGGCCCTTCAGCCCATGGCGCTCTGCTCTGCCATCCTCACACACCGCTCCACCAGTAGTTCCATCTCTTACTAAGAGTCTGGGAATCATGGTTTATTTGCTTTTGGTGTCCTAATCCTTGATGTCCTCCTGACTCCAGGAAAATGCACTGCTGTTTGGAGTATTGCATAATTTGCCGCAAAGCTGTTGGCTTAGAGAAGACAGAAGAGCAACGTGCCGTGATGAAGTTTCTCAAAGCACTTCAGACCACAATTCTTTTTTGGAAACACAAAGGTTGTTTTTTTTTTTCAGATAAGAATCTTTTGTTGGATATTTAAGGCTGTCCCAACTCTCTCCTCTACAGGTCTCTACTTGTGTCAGGCATTGCTTCACCGACTGACCACGCTCCCATCGCTGGAGTTCAAAGATTTCCCTAGTGTTACTTCCCACCAATTGCTTCGGGGGAAGTAACTGAACTCTGCTCCGAGTATCTTTCTAACACAGGATTAGGATTATTTGCATGTCTGCATGTTTTCTTCCCACAGTACAAAAGTCACGCTAAATTCTCCCTCAGCATACTCAAACAGGTGCCAGAGTGTGGCAATTAAGGGATTTTCACAGTAACTTCACTGCAGTATTAATATAAGCCTGCTTGTGACACTAATAAATAAACTTTAAGAGGATTAAAAACAAGAGAGAAAATTAGAAGAGGAAAGAAAATAAGTTAAAGGGTGATCTCAAAGACTTTTTACCTAAATCTCCAAAGCTATCATACTCATTGACGTGCTCTTTCAAGTGTGCAGCGATGTGGTCACAGAATTCCTCCATCGTCTTCCCAACAAAGACACAGCCATCCCACTCACAGGGCAGCACCAGTCCCAAATACTTGATGCTCTTTCCAGGGGCCATCTTCCAACCACTGGGATCATTCCACTACTTAAAATGTTATTTTCAACCAACACTGTAAAAGACAGAAATATTCAAACATTTTCCAAAAGGCAAAGGAAACCACGGAAGCTCGAGTGAGAGTAGCCCCTCATCGTCCCCCACTGTTGTGGTATAAAATCCAAAAGTGCATTTGGTCCTGTTAATTGAATATTTTCTGACAATGGCAGAAAAGGAGTAAAAGCAAGTCATTCAAGGATGCTGGATAATTAGGGAATGTGGGAGGTAAATACATTTCTGGGAAATCAGGAAGAGCCTTTGGATGATATTAGAAGAGATTCAGCACAGGCCTGGTAAGCTTCAAATACTGGTATTAAGGGATTCTGAAAGGATTTCTGGCATTGAATATACAATATTGTTGGGATTGAAAAACATGAGCAAAATACCGAGCTGGGAATTAAACTGAATTCCAGAAAGGATCACTTCCAAGTGCAAATGCAATCATTTTTCATTTTAATACAATGCCTCTAAATGCTTCACACAATGAATTTTTGATGTAAATGAACAAGCACATCAGCAATGTCTACAAGCTGCCACAGATGAAGAACATATGACGGCAAGTCATGTTTGCAGCTTTATAGAACTTAGTTAAGCCGCACTTGGAATATAGCGTACAAATCTGACCACCATACTAGCAGAAGCAAATGGAAGCTTTGGACAAGGTACATAAAAATTTACCGGGATGTTATCTGATATGGAAAGCATTAGCTAAGAGGGGAGGTTGGAGAAACTTGGTTTGTTTTCACTGGGGTGACTTGATGCAAGTCCACAATGTAATAAGGAGTATAGACAAAGTGGATAGTCATAAGCTTTTTCTCAAGGTGGAAGAGTCAATTACGAGGGGCATAGGTTGAAGGTGCGAAAGGACAAGGTTTAAAGGAGATGTAGGAGGCATGTTTTTACACAGAGGATGGTGGGTGCCTGGAACTCGCTGCTGGGGAGGTAATGGAAGCAGATACGATACTGACTTTTAAGGGGCGTCTTCACAAATACATGAGTAGGATGGAAATAGAGGGTTATGGTCCTCAGAAGAGTAACGGGTTTTAGTTTAGTTGGACAGCATGGTCAGTGCAGGTTTGGAAGCCTGAAAGGCCTGTGCTGCAATTTTCTTTGTTCTTTATATTAATCAGCTTTCTTTCTGTACAGTTGGTTGAAGATGGAACGTTGGCTACAGCACTAAAGGACAGAGGACTTGGAAATCTAAAATATATATATCGACATCAATTAGTGATTCGATTGGTCGTCAGATGAATATTTCCTCTCATGGACAGCACCTCACAATGTGCAGTGAATGAGCTCTGCATGGGTTTCCTCCAGATGCTCCAGTTTCCTCCCAAGGTGTTCAGGTTAGGTGGACTAGCTATGCTATACTAGTCCCTTAGTATACCAAAATATACGAGTCAAATATGTCAGATTGCAGGAATAGGGCTGGAGTAAAATGTTCCGTGGGGAGAGTCGGTGCAGATTCGATAAGCCAAATGGCACCCTTTTGCACTGTAGGTATTCTATAATAACATTTAAACATGGCAATGATTAGGCCATTGTATAGTGGGGATATGAAAGCCAAAAGAAAATGCAGTCTAGGATCTAATCAGTAGAAAGAGATTTCAAATGAACTACGTTTAGTGAAATAAAAGCAGAAAATTTTAGAAATACTCAGCAGGTCTGAGTGAAACAGATCTAAGTTCCAAGTCAATGCCCTTTCCTCAGAATATCATTGACCAGAAGTGTTCACCCTGTTCCTCTCTCCGAGAGGATCATCCAGACTCAAAGCGTTGGCTCTATTCTCACTCCACAGATACTGCCAGACCTGCTGGCTACCTTCAAAATTTACTCTTATTAATTCAGATTTCAGCCATCTGTAGCATTTCAATTGTGCAGTTCTGGTGGAATATCAAGGAAATAGCTGTGTTTTTAGAAGTACAAAGAGTTAAAAGGTTTTGTAGGTTTATAGCCTACAATATCTTCTAATTCCAACAAAACATCACCAATTTGAAATGTTATCCACCTTGTTTCAATCCATGCAAAGACTGTCTGGTTGTTAAATATCACCAATTATCAAGACTCTAAACCCTTGCACCAATTGCAAGCCCACACAAACACACCCACCCCCACCTACAACATGGTCTCCCCACACTCCTACACTCTGCACGTTCCCCACCCCCCCAGTTCTACATCACCCTGCACTCCTACATCCCTGTGTCATCCCCCGATCCCAAACCTGCTTGCAACCCTGAGTATGAATTCAAATTGTTGATTTTAAAATCAACTACTGGCTCCACATCCTCAGCCCATGAAGCTGTTGCTGGAAAGTGCCCTCAGCCCGGTGTCTCGCCCAGCCGGTTCTGCCCCCATCCTGGTGTCTCCCCCAGCCCGGTGTCTCCCCCAGGCCAGTCCAGCCGCCAGCCCGGTGTCTCCCCTCTAGCCCGTTCTCTCTCTCCCAGCCCTGTGAATCTCCTAGCCCGGTGAGTTCCTCAGGCCAGTCATGCTCCCATCCCAGTATCATCCCATCCCGGTGTCTCCCCCAGGCCAGTCCTCCCTCCAGCCCGGTCCTGCCCCCAGCCCGGTGTCTCCCCGAGGCCAGTCCTGCCCCCAGCCCGGTGTCTCCCCGAGGCCAGTCCTGCCCCCAGCCCGGTGTCTCCCCGAGGCCAGTCCTGCCCCCAGCCCGGTGTCTCCCCGAGGCCAGTCCTGCCCCCAGCCCGGTGTCTCCCCAGGCCAGTCCTGCCCCAGCCCGTGTCTCCCCGGGCCAGTCCTGCCCCCAGCCCGGTGTCTCCCCGAGGCCAGTCCTGCCCCCAGCCCGGTGTCTCCCCGAGGCCAGTCCTGCCCCCAGCCCGGTGTCTCCCCGAGGCCAGTCCTGCCCCCAGCCCGGTGTCTCCCCGAGGCCAGTCCTGCCCCCAGCCCGGTGTCTCCCCGAGGCCAGTCCTGCCCCCAGCCCGGTGTCTCCCCGAGGCCAGTCCTGCCCCCAGCCCGGTGTCTCCCCGAGGCCAGTCCTGCCCCCAGCCCGGTGTCTCCCCGAGGCCAGTCCTGCCCCCAGCCCGGTGTCTCCCCGAGGGCAGTCCTGCCCCCAGCCCGGGTGTCTCCCCGAGGCCAGTCCTGCCCCCAGCCCGGTGTCTCCCCGAGGCCAGTCCTGCCCCCAGCCCGGTGTCTCCCCGAGGCCAGTCCTGCCCCCAGCCCGGTGTCTCCCCGAGGCCAGTCCTGCCCCCAGCCCGGTGTCTCCCCGGGCAGTCCGCCCCAGCCCGGTGCTCCCCGAGGCGTCCTGCCCCAGCCGGTGTTCGGTTGGGTCCGAGCCAGTCTGCCCCAGCGTGTCTCCGAGGCAGTCTCCAGCCGTGTTCCGAGGCCAGTCTGCCCCAGCCCGGTGTCTCCCCGAGGCCAGTCCTGCCCCAGCCCGGTGTCTCCCCAGGCCAGTCCTGCCCCAGCCCGGTGTTCCCCCAGGCCAGTCCTGCCCCCATCCCGGTGTCTCCCGAGGCCAGTCCTGCCCCCATCCGGTGTGCCCCCAGGCCAGTCCTGCCCCCATCCCGGTGTCTCCCCCAGGCCAGTCCCCCCCCACAGCCCAGTCTCTCTCTCTCAATCTCCCTCCTCGCCCAGTGTCTCCCTCAGCTCGGTCTTGCCATCTCCCAAGGCGGACACTCACCAGGCCCGGGCCATTCTCACCTCACAGCCCGTCACTATGGCAACTGAGACAACCCGCCGCCTTGGAGCCGCAGCACACGGCCTCTCCCCACCCCCCAGTCCGCAGCGCCTGCCAGCCAGCCGCTCCTCCCCTCGGCCCGCTGCTATCCCCGTTCCTCTCCGCCCCGCGCACCCGCTGCTCACCCTCGCATTTGCCGCCTTAATGACGTCCCGCCGCCGCTCCGCGCTCATTGGCCAGATCGCCTGGGGAGAGTGCGCATGCGCATGCGCAATCATTCTCCTGTTCGGCCAACATTTCATCCAATAGGAACACGTAGCTGGGGTGAGTAAGTAGCCAATGACAGGACTGGACATTGCCACGCATAATGGCCTGAGGTCGCCATCTTCATTAGGGGCATAAAGGAGACGTCGTCATTTTTGTTGAGGGCATAACGGAGAACGCTCTATATTGGCTGCATGCGAATAGGTTGCCATCTTTGTTGGGGGCATAAGTAGTTGTATCTCACACAAGAGATATTCTATAAGCCATCTGTTCTAGTTTGAGACAATTCACACTTCTTTAACCTGTGATTATCCCTCTCTCCATGGGCACTCGTTGTTCCTGTTAACACCTGATTACCTGTAAAGACTCACATTCCAACCATTCTTCACATTCCAACCTATAATTATCTTGCAATTGTGTCTTATTCTATATAAACGATGTTCGTGAACTAGCCTCCACACACCTGACAAAGGAGCACCACTCCGAAAGCTCTTGATTCCAAATAAACCTGGTCAACTTTACTTTCTTCTATGCCCACCACAACCCAGTGCTGACAATCTCCACATCACGGAATCCCCACAGTGCAGAAGGATGCCATTCAGCCCATCGATCATCCATCAACAACAATCCCACCCAGGCCCCATCCCGGTAACGCCATTCATTAACCTGCTAGTCCCCCTAACACCAAAGGGCAGTTTAGCACGGCCAATCAACTTACCTGCACATTTTTGGATATAAGTTTTGAAAAACTTGAATAAGTGCATTTAGGATCTGAACTCAAAACACCAACTTTCTTCACTGCTTATAGATGCTGCCAGCCTGCTGAGATTTTCCAGCATTTTCTCTTTTGACACCTTTGGATATGTCATATTCTTTAAAACTTAAAAAGAATTATTTTTTGAAATATTCAAACATACAAATAACACCTTCAAAATAGGTGAACAATTACAAAAAAAAAGTTAGAAATACTCAACAAGTTAAGCAGCAACATCTACAGACAGAGAAATAGAGTTAATATTTCAGATCAATGACCTTATTAGTGGCAGCATGGTGGCACAATGGTTAGCACTATTACCTCATAGTGCCAGGGACCTAGGCTGAATTCCTATGTAGGATCATTGTTGGTGTGCAGTTTGTACATTCTCCACATGTCTGTGTGGGTTTCCTCCAGGTGCTCTGGTTTCCTCCTACAGTTCAATGATGTGCAGATTAGGTGAATTAGCTGTGTTAAATTCTCCCTTAATGTACCCAAACAGACACCAGAGTGTGATGACTAAGGGATTTTCACAGTAACTTCATTGCAATGTAAATGTAAACCTACCTGTGACACTAATAAACTTTTAAAAATTCATTTAACTAGGTGGGTGAACGTTACAAGTATATTAGGCTTTAAGCAAGTAGAACAGGAGAATATGGGGAAAACAAATGGAAAGAGATATTTGAATCATTGATAATTACAGATGAGGTGCCTGAAGATTGGAAGGTGGCTTTGTTTAAAAAGGACTGCAGGGAAAAGCCTGCAGGGAATTACAGACTGGTGAGCCTCACATCTGTAGTCAGTACGTGTTAGAAGGTATTCTGAGAGTCAGGATCTACAGGCATTTAGAGCAGTAAGGGCTGATTAGAACTGTTGGCATGGCTTTGTGAGTGGAAAATCATGTCTCACAAATTTGATTGAGTTTTTTGAAGGGTAACAAAGAATGTAGATGAGGGCAGTGCAGTTGATGTTGTCCACATGGACTTTAGCAAGGCCTTTGACAAGATATTACATGGTATGTTATTTCATAACATTAAATCTCACAGGATCCAGAGTGAGGTATCTAAATAGATATAAAATTGGCTTCTTGACAGAAGTGGTTTCAAATTGGAGGCCTGAAACCAGCGATATGCCTCAGGGATCGGTGCCAGGTCCACTGTTATTTGTAATTTATATTCATAATTTGGATGAGAATTTGAGAGACATGGTTAGTAAGTTTGTAGATGACACCAAGATTAGTGATATAGTGGACATGAAGAAGGTTATCTCAGATTGCAATGGGATCTTGATCAATTGGGCCAATGGGCTGACAAATGGCAGATGAAGTTTGATTTAGATAAATGCAAGATGATAAATTTTGGTAGATTGAATTGGGGCAGGACTTATTCAGTTAAAGGTAAGGTGTTGGGGAGAGTTATAGAACAAAGAGATTTAGAGGTGCATGTTCATAGCTCCTTGAAAGTGGAGTCACAGGTGGTCAGAGTGGTGAGGGCAGCGTTCAGCATACTTGGTTTCATTGGTCAGAACACTGGATGCAGAGTTGGGATGTCTTATTGATGTTGTACAAGACATTGATAAGGCCACACTTGGGATACAGTGTAGAGTTCTGGTCACCCTATTGTAGAAAGGATACCATTAAACTAGAAAGAGTGCAGAAAAGATTTATTAGGATGCTACCAGGATTTGATGGTTTGAGTTACAAGGAAAAGCTGGGACATTTTTTTGTGGAATGTAGGAGGTTTAAGGATGATCTTATAGAGGTCTATAAAAAAATAAGGGAGGCAGATCAGCTAGATTGTCAGTATCTTTTTCCAAAGGTAGGGGAGTCTAAGATTGTACGGCAGAGGTTTAAGATGAAAGGGGAGAATTGCAAAAGCATTCAGGGGGCAATTTTTTCACACAAAGGGTGGTGAGTGGCTGAAACAAGCTGCCAGAGGTAATAGTAGAGGCAGGTTCAATTCTGACTTTTAAAAAGCGTTTACACTGTTACATGAGTAAGATTATTACAGAGGGATATGGGCCTCTTATAACTCAAACCATCAAATCCTGGTGCTTTTTCTCCAGTTTACATTGAGCTTCATTAATTCACAGCATGATGCTGAGGACAGAGAGATCAAAAAGGGAATAAGGAGGAGAATTAAACTAAGATGCAACGAGAAGCTCACAAATGGAAGTATTCTGCAAAGTGATCAGTCAATCTGCTTTTGATCTTCCCAATGTAGACGTATACTAAAATCTCTGTGAAGTATGCTTGAGGCTTTGAATGGTAAACAAGGGAGAAGGCAAAAAAGCAGCTATTGCATTATTAGAACAAAGGAAATACAAGCAGAATTCAGCCTCTTGAGCCTGCTCTGCCATTCCATATCATGGCTAATATTAAAGGCTGTATTTCTGCAGCTGTTGAAATCATTCTTGGAGCATTGTGTGTTGTCTTGGTCTCCTAACCTAAGAAAGAATATACTTGCCATAAGAGGGAGTTCAGCAAGTATTCACCAGATTGATTCCTGGAAGGTCAGGCTTGTCACAGGAGGAGAGATTCTGATGAAAAATCATTGACCAGAAACATTAGCTGAAATCCTCCCATTTCACCCACCGCGAAAATCGTAGCGGGCGAGACAGATACCACTGTGCCACCATGCCATCCATCTACTTACTTTACAATAAAGTAGGCTAACGGTCTAGCAATAATAATTATGTTTAAGAGTTAGATCAGATGTCAGGAAAAATCTTCAAAAGAAGAAAAAGGACTGTAAATGTTTGGAATTAAATGCCATGCTTGAAAACACTTGAGCAAAAAAAAGATTGACAATTGCATGTAGTGCTGAGGAAGTGCTGCACTCTCCGAGGTGCCATTTTTACAACGAGACATTAAAAATGCTGCTCGCGCTGTCATGTGTACATAAGATAATATGACAGTATTTTGAAAAGGGGAAAGGATTATCTCCATTGTCTCAGCCAATATTTATCCATCAGTCAACATCGGAAAATCAGATGATCTGGTGATTGCCATATTGTGGGAGCTTGCTGTGCACAAATTGGCTGCCAAGTTTCCTACATCACCACTGTGACTACAAAATCGTTTGTCTGTAAAGCATTTTGACATGGATAGTGGTCAAGAAAAGTGCTTTACAAATGCAAAACCTTCCTCTGTGCTTGACTGATGATAAAGTAGAAAGACTAAACTTGTAGTTATATAATGTCTTTCATGATTGAGGAAGTCTAAAGAACTTTACAGCCAAGGAAGTAACCTTTACAGGCAATACTGGGATATAGGAAATGCAGCAACCAATTTCTGTACAGCAGTGAGCTAATGACTGCATCATAGTATCCTACAGTGAAGAAGGAGGCCATTCAACCCAACAAGTCTGTACTGACCACAATCCCACCCAGGCCCTATCTCCATAATCCCATGCATTTACCCTAGCTAATCCCACTGACACTAACAGTCAATGTAGCATGGTCAATCCACCTTACCTGCACATCTTTGGACTGTGGGAGGAAACCGGACCATCCTGAGGGAACACATGCAGACATGGGGAGAATGTGCAGATTCTGCACAAACAGTGACCCCAAGCCAGGAATCGAATCCAGGTCCCTGGTGCTGCGAGGTATCAGTGCTGCCCCATGGATCAGATGCAAGATGGTTGCTAGTACCCATGGGACTAAATTCCAGTGGAGAACATTACTTTCAACGGTGGGCCAATGAAAAGATTGTCAAAAAACCCTAGCATTTGCTCCAATTCCATTTTCTCCAATCTAACCCAGGAAGTAGAACAGTCATGTACCAGCCTAATGTTTTTTTAATGGAGACCCCTTACTGCTGAATGTTTTCTTCAGTTGAATGACACATTTTCCTCAATTTAATGAAAGCGTTTGGCAGATCTTCGCTGTTTCTCAAGAAATAACCAAGTAACTGATTTACTTTTTGCTGTCTCTGTCTTGCTGTCTGCGTAGGGAGTGAAAAATAACGGAAGACAAAGCAATCTATATGTAATTGTGTACGCGCATGTGCGGAATCAGAGATAATGGAAGTGGCAAAGCCCCACGTTTTCAGATCAGTATTATCTCACAATAGCGTGTCATGTTAAAGCAATGAGTGCTAGCTTTTAACATCATTCCCATTCCAAAAATATCTAGACTGTAGCATAAGAAACAGAGTGAAATTTTACAAGATTATTTTCCTAAGGATCTAGCTAGCATGAAAATCCATTTTTCAGATAAGTTTTCACTCCCAGTTGTGTGCACTGTCTCTGGAAAGATGGGCTAGTCAGTTTCTAGTCAGAGAAGTTGTGGGCAGATCTTAATTTACCAGCCAGCCTGTAGAGGGAGGTATTGCGCACGTGCAGACATCTGATGCTGCACACGCGCATTAGCGGCAGCAGCTGGGGTCTGACAGACAGCGAAGGCTGGTCAGGTCTCTGCTCCTGCAACCCCACCACTGCACCACCCCCCCCACCACCCCTGCCTCCCTGCAATTGCGGAGTCTCATAGGCTGAGATGCAGCTCCCGCTGCCCAGAACCCCACCTCCAATGATTGTAGGCATGAATGGCAACAGGACTCCTCTTCTCCCATCCCCCACTGGCCGGCCCACACAGTCCCCAAACCCTATTGGCCCTACCCTCTGGCACTCCCCATCGGCCTTGCCCTGGCACACCATCCCAGTGCCCCCCCCCCCCCCCACCTGACACTGCCCCCAACAAGCCCCGTCCCCTGGCACTGCCCAGTCAATGGTGCCATTGTCCAGGTGCCAGGCTGGCAGTGTCAAGATGCCAGGCTAGCATTGCCTGTCTGGCACTGTCCAAGGAGCAGCTCCCCCTTTTCCCGGCCTCCCCGGGTGGGGGTTCAATGGTCCCTGGTCCACTGGCGAGGCCAACACAATTGTTCCCCATTCATGGAAAGCAGGCGTTTTCCTCACTCGCCGGGCTCACCAAATACACGCAAAACACTGCTTAAGTAGATTTAAATAAATTAAATCAGCCTCTTGCCCATTTCCAGTGGGAGACTGATGGTGCCAGAAATCCGGGGGTCGTAAAATCGCGAGAGGCGCAAACACTGGCACCATTTGCGCTAGCCACACTATGCCCTATTTTACAACATTTTCCCACTGCAAAAAACAGTGGTTAAATTCCGTCAGCAGCAAGTAAAGCAAAATCGCAGAGACCAAAAGGGAAAGACAAATCACGCTGCAATGAGGTGGAGCTGGATGTTGGGAGGCTGTGCACACAGATCCAACCTCTCCTGGCTCATGTTATGAGGTGGTCACAGAATCATGGCCACATTTAGTCTGGCACTTCAAAAGTCCGTTTGTTTTTTTTTCCCAGGATTTAATTAAAAAAAAAAGTTCACTTTCAACTGCTAAATATCACACTCAAGACATGGTTTATGCCACATTCACACATGTACCTCCCACGCAGAGAAATTAGGGAGTGGGATAAAGTAAAGGTGGATGGGATCTTGGTGCCGCAGAGTCCGACGGAGCAGATCGACTCCAATCCAGAGCGCACCGTTGCAAAGACAAAGAGTCAGAGGCTTTTACATTTCCCGTGCAAAGGTGCTGAATAATATCAGTCACAGTCGGCCTTGCTCTGGGTGTTTCTGATCACGTGGATGGGGGAGGAGGGAATTCTCTTCACTTGTCTGTGTGTGGTTGGAATGGGGCGGAAACCCTCTAATAGTTGTATATCTGCTGTTGGGCCTGTTGGGGTTGCGACGCCTGAATCTGAACTTGCTGCTGCTGTGGTTGCGATGGCGGCGGCTGCTGCTGCTGCTGTTGTGGCGTCGGTGCCGGCTGAGCCTGCAGGATGTGGTGCGTCCCATCCGTGGCTGCTTGCGGCACGGCCCTCCAGGTCATGGTGTGTTGCTGCTGCTGCTGCTGCTGCTGCTGCTCGCCCAGCGCTCCCTCCACCGGGGCGATGGAGTTGACGAAGGTGGTCAAGTTCATGGACTGGGCCAGGGAGTGGGCCTGCGGGGTGGTCGCCGGTTGGGCCTCGATCTGGATCTCCATGGGCCGGCTGTGCACCACAGTGGAGCCGCTGATGGAATCGAAGCTGACCGTCAGGATGGAGTCGAGCTGCATCTGGCGGTCCTGCAGCGTCAGGTTGGTCACGGTGATGGGCTGGAGGTTGGTGAAGTGAGTGCCGGCCACTGTGCTGATATTGGGCGAGACAGCAATGTTTGTAAGCCCAGCAGAGCTGGTCGCTGTGGTAGCATTGGAATCTCCGAGTGTCACAACCACCTGGAACAAAACAAAATAAAAATTCTTTTAAATTGTGAGATTCTTTTTTTAAATGGTGATGAACACAAATTACATACAAGGGAACAAGCTGCCAGAGGTAGTAGTAGAGGCAGGTACAATTTTATCTTTTAAAAAGCATTTAGATAGTTACATGGGTACAATGGGTATAGAGGAATATGGGCCAAATGCAGGCAATTAGGATTCGCTTAGGGGTTTTGAAACAAAAGGGTGGCATGGCTGAGTTGGGCTGAAGAGTCTCTCTGTCAGGATCGCTCTTCAAAGAGAGAGAGAGAGCAGGATTTCCCAAGGCTGGAAATTCCCATCCGGGGTTAACGGGCCATTGCACGCTCCACCGAATATTCTGTCCTACCCACTACGAATGCAACAGGAAAATTTCGCCCATGGTCTTTCCATCAGGAACACAATTGAAGAAGATTATCTTTAAACTGGGACCCAGATTGAGAGACTGTCTCTCCCTCAGTTTAAAGAGCAACTCCCTCCATCAGGAAACTAGCTTAAAAATCAGGGTCTTGTTTATCGAGGGCGTCTCCCTCAGAGATCCTGTTTATCAAGAGGGTATCTCCTTCAGAAATCATGTTTATATAAGGGGTCTCTCCTTCAGAAACTCTGTTTAAAGAGAGGGTCTCTTCTTCAGAGACCCTGTTTATAGAGAGGGGTCTCTTTTTCAGCAACTCTGTTTTGTCCTTCAGAGGTTCTGTTTACAAAGGGGGCTTTCCTTCAGAGACTCTGTTTAAAGAGGGGATCTCCCTCTCACAGCATATCCTGATTGTCACAGATGGATTCTGACCTGGTTTCTACCATGGTACCTCACTGACCTGACTCATGTTCTGTACTGCTGAATCTGTCTCGTCGTCAACAGTTGCTGTGAAGCCGGTTTCTTTATCTGTGTAAGTATACATGGCTGCCTCTTCAGCAGCTGTTGCTGATTCATCATCTTCCACTTCATCCCCGTCTTCCTCTTCCTCCATCTCCTCCTCTTCTGTCTTCCACTTCTTCCGTAGTCCTCGTTCCACTATCTTCACTTGGTCCATTTCTGCTAACTCACTCTCGTGTAAGCTGATGTCCTGCTGCACCGAGAAAGGGTAAGACATGTCAGCAGCGGGCCAATCCTCACACACACACACACACACATGCCCGGCAATAAGCAATGGCTCCAACACTCAGAATGCCACAGCACAGGAGTCCACTCAACCCATCCTACCTGTACCAGCTCTTTGACCACTCCCCGATTCTTTCTACACAGCTTTGTAAATCTTTCCTTTTCAAGTATGTATCCAATTTTCTACTGAAAGTTGAATTGGGGAAAGGTAACAACAGTTTGGGGAAATGGTGGTGAAGTGGTTATCATTTCATTGCTGTGATCTGTATTCAAATCCAGCCTCCACAGGAGACAATAGCAATCTTTCTGCTGGTTCAATTCCTGAAGGTTCTGATCCTCAGGAATAGATATGAGCTGCCAACCCCAATTCATCAAACTTCCTTGATTTTGTAATCTATGTTGTTGTTTATGGAATCATAGAATCCCTACAGTACAGAAGGAGGCCATTCGGCCCATCAAATCTGTATCAACCACAATCCCACCCAAGCCCTATCTCCCTGTAGCCCCAAACATTTACCCTGTAAATCCCCACGATATCAGGGTCAATTTAGCATGGCCAATCTGTTTTACATTTTGGGGTGTGGGAGGAAACAGGAGCACTCAGAGGAAACCCACGCAGATATGGGGAGGATGTGCAGACTCCACACTGACAGTTGTTTGGAACCGGAATCGAATCCCTGTCCCTGGCGCTGTGAGGGAGTAGTGCCTCCTTGTATCAATCGTAACAAAAGGAGTTCCTGCACATGAAGAAATCTGATAGATTTCCTCTCAGCCTTCTCTGTTCTAATGAAGAAACCTCAATGTTTGTGGTGTCTCACATTCCAATTCATCCCTACCACTACAGCTTATGTGATTTCAAAACGAAGCAGACTTGCTCTCGCACACTATACCAAAGGACGAGTACTCAATGATAGTGGATGGAAACTTCTGTAATGCATCAGTTGGTGTCCAGTCAAGCCATGACCAAATACTCAGCTAGTTCAGCTATTCTGCAGTGTATTTGCTCTACTCGTTTTTCCCAGCTACACAACGGGATTGTCACTGGGCTATACTTGTCATGGACACAATGTTTCAATGAGTGAATATCAAAGTTATGGTAGGGGGGGAATGTCCCTTTAACCAATGTGCAAACTACAACCCTCAATATGAATGTTGACGTATCCATATCCTTCTCTCTGCTCCCATCCGCCTCCCACCTCCTGCTTGCACCCCTCCCTGGCCCCTGCTTTCACCGCTATCACATTCCCCTTCCCCAACCTACTGCTTGCATCCGTCCCCCACTTGTCCTGCTCCATACTTCAACCCCCCACTCCTCTCACCCCCATTCCTTCCTGTCTCCTGCTTCCACCCTCCTTGCTTCTGGTCCGACTGCACTCTCCTCTATCTAATCCCCAACCCACTGCTCCACTCCCTCCCCACTCTCCAGCAGTGGGCCGGCCGTCCCCATCAGCGGAGCCTCACTCCGTCCAGTCTGCCCTGGAACACTGCTCACCTCGGGATGTTTGCGCCGCATGTGCCTGTTCATCGAAGCTCGTGTGGAAACCTTGGTACCGCAGAGGTGGCAGTTCTGGGCCTCCACCTTCTTGTGAGTCAGTTGTATGTGTTTGAAGAGCATGTACTCGGTGACAAACTTCTTCTCGCAGACACTGCAGGTCCACTGCTTCCCAACTGAGATAGCGAACGGTGGGTGGTGGGGGAAGTAAAACATAAAGGGTATGAAAGTGGCATTGCTGCTGATTGAAATTGCTGCCATCAAAATGATTAGTTAATGAATAAGTGAGGAGGGAACATTGGGAAACAGTATGACCATAATCTGTTATTTTAGTGCAATTTCCTGGACTCATTCCTGTGAATCCACAATACATTCTGCAGATAAATAACTTGAACACAAATTGGATTCCTACTCATAACCTAATCTCAGGTTTTACTAATTCTACATGTACACTATCTGTACCATGAGTCAAACTCTCAGCCTGTAATTCATATAACCTATAATTTGGTTAGTGTTTATTCTAAATTTAATCAATGTCCTAGAGCTCAGGGGGTATCACAGTCTCTCTACAGTGCAGGTGAAGGCCATTCAGCCCATCGAGCCTGCTCCAACCACAAACCCATCCAGCCCCTATCCCTGTAACCCCAGGTGTTTACCGTAGCTGGTCTCCATGACTCTGAGGGGCAATTTAGCATGGCCAATCCACCTAACCCGCACATCTTTTGTCTGTCGGAGGAAACCATAGCATCAGGAGGACACCCATGCAGACACAAGGAGAACGTGCAGCCTCCAGACAGACAGTGAAGCAAGCCGGGAACTGAACCAGGTCCCTAGCGCTATGAGGCAGCAGTGCTCACCATGTCCACTCTTCCATTCAGCCCATCACGCCTGTGCTAGCCTCAGTTTGTCCCAAACCGCTGCTCATTCCCCACATCCATGTTCAGTGCTCTCTCGTCTCAAACATTATTTCTCTTTCGTTAACTTTCCCAGTGATTGAAACACCTGTTGAATGTGACTGGTTCAGTTTGGCAGACACACCTGTATGAAGGAGCTTATGGTTTTCCATACTGTTCCGCTCACTGAATGTTTTCCCACACAGTTCACACATGAAGTCCTTCACACCTGTGTGGAATTTTTAAAAGACATAACACATTAAAAATACAACACAATGGTGTAGTGTCCATGAGCACACATTACATGGATAATACTAGACCAACTAGCACGCATGGATACCTGTGATTCTTTTCAGTACAATGTAATTCTCATAACGTCTGATTCTCTTAGGTCTTAAAATGCTTGTTTTTGAATCCACCCATCAGTTTGGCCCTGCCTAACCTTACAATCTTCTCCAGCTCTGAGATTTCTGTGTTCCTCTAATTCTAGTCACCACAATTTTTAACCGTTCGGCTATGAGCAGCCATGCTATCAGCTGCCAGAGTTCTGAACAACCAAATTCACTCTCTAAACGTCTCCACTTCTCTTCTGCTTTAAGATGTTCTTTAAAATCTAGCTCTTTTGATCAAGCTTTGGGTCACTTTTCACAACTTTATTTTGACACTGCACCTGTGAAGCATGCTGGGGCGTTTTTTAAAATATGGTAAAGGCCTTGTTAAGTGTTCTGGAGAGAAAAACAATGTAATGAACCTCTATGCCATCTGATCCCTAATAGATATGTATCAGGCATAGATAAGGGACAGTGAAGCTCTCCATTATACAATAGCCAACTCTCACCTGGGAGCATTTCTCACGTGTGCTAGGGAGAGTGAGGGTTGACTGGGGATCAATTACTACCTCCACTTCAAAAGAACTTCATTATGTCTGGAACGGCACGGCAGCACAGTGGTTAGCACTGCTGCCTCACAGCGCAGGAACCCGAGTTCCATTCCCAGCTTGGGTCACTGTCTGTTTGGAGTTTGCATGTTCTCCCCGTGTCTGCAGGGGTTTCCTCCGAGTGCTCCGGTTTCCTCCCACAGTCCAAAGACATGTGGTTAGGTGGATTGCCCATGATAAATTGTCCCTTAGTATGAGGGAGAGTAACTAGGGTAAATGCATGGTATTATGGGGATAGGGTCCGGATGAGATTGTGGTCGATGCAGACTTGGTGGGCTGAATGGCCTCCTTCTGCACAATACAGATTCTATGATTCCACATCCTCAGGGTGATAGGTTAATTTAATAATTTTAAATCCAAGACTGGAATATTTTTGCCACCCAAGAGTATAAAAATATACAGTGTGGGATTTTCCAGCCACTGGGATTTTCTGGTCGCATTGCAGTGAGCAGTGATTTGGCTCACTGCCAAGTTCTCTGTCCTTCCTTGCAGTGGCAATGGGGCACGAATGGTCAGTAAGATCATGCCCATAAAGTCAGGGCAGATAGATGGAGTTAAGGTACAGATCAGCCCCAGTCTTACTGACTGATTGAATAGACTTGAGGAGCTGAATGGTTAACTCCTACCCTTAGTTAGAGCAGACTCCCCTATTCATTCAACATAGATATCAAGCAGGACAAGCACTAAAACTCTAGTGAACCCAGACTCAGGTAAACCATGAGTCTCCTTGAAGCAGGAGGTTCACAGCACTCTGATGCTCAGACAGATGGAAGTCACCCTGCCTTCGATCTTAGCCTCAATGCTGCATCAATAGTTACCCGTGTGCCTCTTGTAGTGTTTGAGCATGTTGACCTTCTGTGCAAACTTGCGATGGCATTCCTTGCACTCGTATTCTTTGATCCCCTTGTGGAGTTTCATGTGATGTCTTAGGGCATGCTTGGTTTTCATTCCTGGACAAGAAAAGGCGAAGAGGCAGACATTATTGCACAAATTAACAAGTCTTGATTAAGATGGAAAATCAGAACTCCCCAGTGTAAATGAATGGAACGAGGAACAGAATTGTGTACCTGATGGTAAAGTAACAAAATTAAATTTATTAGTCACGAGTACGCTTACATTAACACTGCAATGAAGTTATTGCAAAATTCCCCTAGCCACCACACTCCAGCGCCTGTTCGGGTTATTGCAGCTAACCAGCACAGCTTTCAGAGTATGGGAGAAAACGGAAGTACTCAGAGGAAACCCACAGAGACATAGGAAGAAGGTGCAGATTCCAGATAGACAGTGACCCAAGCCGGGAATCTAACCCAGGGAGCCCCTGGCACTGTGAGGCAGCAGTGCTAACCACTGTGCTACCGTGCCACCTCATGATGGGAATGGGGATGATGATTTATCGAGGTATTAATACATTTGTTTCATTCAAAAGAGAATTTGATTTATTATTGTCACGTATTAGGATACAGTGAAAAGTATAGCAAAAAGTAAAAACGTTAAAATAAAAACAGAGTACAGTAATCTTGGCTGCGGATGGAGAGAGGAGCCTGACATTGAGGCAGCTATGCATTGATTGTGAAAGGGAATAAATTGATGTCTTTATTTACTTTTAGAAGGTAGTAGTTACAATTTCTAGGAATGCAAGGTGACAGCATGGTCAGGAGAGGACAAGAGGATAAATGCTACAGAGAGAGGAAAGCAGAGAGCCATAGAGAGACAGCACACGAGTGAATAAAGCACTTTAGGGGACATTAACATCTTGAAAGGTTCAAGAAGAGAGATTCTCCTGCATTTACACCTCCAATATTTTATTTATTTATGAGTGTTACAAGTATGCTCACATTAGCTCTGCAATGAAGTTACTGTGAAAATCCCCGAGCAGCCACATTCCATCACCCGTTCGGGTACACTGAGGGAGAATTTTAGCATGGTATAACTAGTATATCTTTCGGACTGTGGGAGGAAACTCAGGCACCCAGAGGGAACCCACACAGACACAGGGAGAATGTGCAGACTCTGCACAGATAGTGATGCAAGTCAGGAATCAAACCCGGATTCCTGATGCTGTGAGGCAACACTGTGCCACCCTAATATTAACAGTGAAAAAGCGATTTCTCTCCTTTCTCATTCTGGCTCCAGCACAAGCTGTCCAAAACCAGGTTTGATTTTTCCACGGTGCAGCCTGTGGTCTACGAGCATCAGTTCCTCTAGAATCTGGAAGGGTGAGGGCTGGGGTGAAGAATCTCTCACCTTTCCCACATTCTGCGCACAGATAGTCTCGAACATTGTCATGCACCCTCATGTGTTCCTTCAGCATGTCCCGCCGGGCAAAAGACTTCCCACACTGTTCACAGGTATGGCTCTTCACTCCTAAACAGCGAGATAAAAAATATGACCAGGGAAAGAAACACAAGAAAAGCAAAGCCACTTTCTAATGCCTGTCAACATACAGTGACTGAAGTCAATTTATTACCACAGTTTGATAGATCTTTGTTGCAATAAAATCCAAGGGATATTTTGAGGTCAGCTGCATTAATGGAAATGGGCCTTTTCTGTAAGTTAATGATGGACTATACTCTAAATTTGGGACAATGTATTCTCAGGATGTGGGTCAATCATGCTTTACCCTGGATGGCATTGAGCTTCTTAAGCACTGGTGCAGCTGCCATTTCTTTTCTATAAGGCACTTCCGAGAGCAACCTGAGACCATTTAACTCAAAGCACACTGACAGTTTTCAGGTAGAAAGAGTAATTAATTAAATCTGTTGCTTTGCCTGTATTCTCTCTGAATCCAGCAATGGATGCCAATATTACCTTAAAACAGTTGGCAACCAATGATTGCACAGGCAAACCCCATCCGGCTTTTATATGCTGCTTCCTCACCAGATTAAAAAAACTATTAACTCATTCATCCCCTTGTGCGGGAATCCACAGACTTGAGAAGCCTCTGATTGTTGAATTTGTTACATTTGCACAGACGACTAAACGTCCGAGAGCAACAATTATGGGAATGTTAGGTCAGAGATACGGCAAAGATTCCATATTCTGAGAGCAGATTTGAATGAAAACAAATGGCTTTCCCCAGCAATTGGGTGAGATTTTCAGGACACCCCCCCGGCTTGACAGGTTTCTTGGTAGCAGGATGGGCAACCCATCCAAAAACGCCCTTGACATTGACTGGATCGCAAGTCAATCCTGTTAATGGTGAGTTACCACTGATGCTGGAAAATGCACCACAGGGAGGCTGGAAAATCCCGTTTATTTTTATGAATAACTTTAAACACACGCCCACTTAAAGCATAGAATCTTGTGAAGAGAGGAATCCCAATTAGGGAAAATAAATTAGAAGTCTAATCTTGATTGTATTTTCAATACAATTATTCCTAAATTGTATTATATTACAGGAGGCAATGGTCTAGTGGTTTTATCACTAGATTATTAATCCAGAAACTCACCTATTGTTCTGGGGACTAGGGTTCGATGGTGGAATTTGAATTCAATAAAAAAAAGTCTGTAATTAAGTTATCTACTGGTGACTATGAAACCATTATCAATTGTCAGAAAAACCTACCTCGTTCACTAATGTCCTTTTGGGAAGGAAATCTGCCATTCTTACCAGGTCTGGTCTACGTGTGACTCCAGAGCCATAGCAACGTGGTTGATTCTTAACAACCCTCCAAGGGCAATTAGGGACAGACAATAAATGCTGGCCAGCCTGCAACAACCTCGTCGCACGAATGAATGAACAAATAAAATTTTATGAAGGGGAGGTCAAGGTGGGCTTGGTAGAATATGAAGAGTTCAGATCATTTGGATAGTATAATAGTTTACCTGTGTGGATTATTTTGTGACGTTCCAAGTTCCCAGTACTGTTAAAGATCCTTCCGCAGATATCACAGGGATGGATGTACCTGAAATGGAAATTCAACCACACAATTCAACAAAGGAACAAAACCAACACGTTACAGACAGCCGAGAAACAAGATCCAAGCTTTGAAAATGGCTACAACATGAAACATTCTCACCGATAAAAAAGACATGGAGCACTGGAGAAAGTGCAAAAGCAATTAACTGGCGAGATAACTGTACTGAGAGGTTATAACCAGGAAAGATTGAGAGGTTAGAACCAGGAGACATTGAAGATGCCGGCGTTATTTTCACCAGGAAAACCTGAGAGATAATTTGTTGGAAAACCTTAAGATTATGAAACAGTACAATACATTAAAATGGAGAATGTGTTTTCCTTTTGCAGGTGAGGCCAGAGTGGTCACCAGTGTAAAATAACCACGAATAAACTCATTAGGAATTCAGTAGAAACTTATTTATCCAGAGAATGGTTGGAATATGGGACTTGCTAGCATAAGTAGGAGTGAATAACACTGATGCATATGGGGGGAAGCTAGTTGAACATGAAGATGGAATAGAAGATTATATTGATACGATTAGAAGAAAAAGGGTAGGGGAGGAGCCTTGTGTGAAGTAGTAACTCCGACTTTGATAGGCTAGGTCTATTCATGCGGTGCACCACACCACAGGAAACTACAAAGGGTCATGCACAAAGCCCAGTTTATTACACAAACCAGTTTCACATCCATTAACTCTATATACATTTCCTGCTCCTCAGAAAAGCAGACAGCATAATCAAGGACCCCACGTATCCTGGACATTCTCTCTTCCACTTTCTTCCATTGGGAAAATGATACAAAAGTCTGAGATTACATACCAACTGACTCAAGTACAGCTTCTTCTCTGCTGCTGTCAGACTTTTGAATATATTTATATTGTATTAAGCTGATCTTTCGCTACACCATAGCTGTGATTGTAACACTACATTCTGCACTCTTCTTTCTTTCTCCCCATGAAAGTATGTTTTGTCAGTGTAGCGGCAAGAAACAATACTTTTCACTGTATCCCAATACATGTGACAATAATAAATCTAATCAAATACTCTGCAGGTTTGGTATCTATTCCCCTCCAATTCTCCCTACAGTGCTTGTCCAGATACATTTCTATGACCATCAGTCATCCTCTTGTACTTAGCTCAAATGGCCATGTGTCTGGATAGTGACTGTCAGCCATTCAAGCACTTTGGTGGGATGGTAAAGCTGATGACAAGAAGTTGTACCACAGTAAAGGTCTGCACATTACAGAGAAGAGAAAAAAGCAGAGAGCTTCAAGAATTGACAAAATTTTCCACCTCATGGACCTGGGCTACAATGCTTTCTAAAGGTCTGCTGTGGAAAAAAAACAAAGCCACAGTGTGGCAGGTTTACTTAAACTCTCTTCAAGGAGTTTCAGCCTATGGCTTGGGCTGAGTTTAGGACTTCAGCATGTTGGGAAATCACAGGATTCAATTAGAGGAGGAATGTTTTGCAGCTCAAGATCACAATTCACTGTAGGTCGGTAAGAGCATCCAGCAGCTCGAAGAAAGACTATCTGGTCATTAATACATTGCCCTTTGTGGAACTTTGCTGTGCTGCAACACTTACAGCACCAGCCACTCCACTTCAAAAAGACTTGGCACTCAGGGACATCCTGCCCTTGTGAAAGCTGCTGCATTAACACACCATTTTTTAAAACCTACAAGGCCTCCTTTCTGTGGAGGTTGACCCGTTAGTTTGTCTCTTGGCATTTAACAGGGCAGCGTGGTGGCACAGTGGTTAGCATTGCTGCCTCACAGCACCAGGGACCCAGGTTCAATTCCTGTCAGTGCCTGTATGGAGTTTGCAAGTTCTCCCGGTGTCTGTGCGTTTCCTCCAGATGCTCCGGTTTCCTCCCACAGTCCAAAGATGTGCAGGTTAGGTGGACTGGCCATGCTAAATTGTCCTTCAGTGTCAGGAATAGCTGGGGTAAATGCATGGAGTTATGGGGATAGGGCTTGGATGGGATTGTGGTCAGTGCAGACTTGGTGGGCCGAATGGCCTCCTTATGCACTGTAAGGATTCTATGATTTTCTTTTTTGTATACATCCAAATTGGGATACTGTGAAAAGTATTGTTCCTTGCACGCCAGGCATACAAAACCCACTGTTCATGGATCTCATTACCTGGAGCTGGAAATGAAGCCAATTTGAAGACCAAATCAAATCCTGTTCTCTAGAGTTCCACATGCATCCAAACCTCCAGTAGTCCAATTTTCATTTCTCTCCCTTACAGCCATTACAGGATCGACTACTGATCAATACAATGTTGTTAATAACTCAGTGAGCAACCTGCCGCATTAGAGGAAGAGTGAGAGATCCAGGTACCAATGAGTGATGGTGGATGGAATACTTGGCATTCAAGTTCGGATACCTGTACAAGCTAAAACCTATCCAATGAAGTGGTTCCAGATGAACAAGAAGCAGCACACAAGTGCTGGCACCCTGTAAAGTTCAAACAACTTAGACTCCAGGAGTACTACTGTGCATACCCTGCCCCCCTGAGCCTTGACTGGTGCCAAGCAACAGTTACGTTCCCCAGAGGCAAGATCTGGAAAGTGCCTCTGCAGGGAGAGAGTGTGTGCAGCCTATATCAGATCCTATCTTAATGGGTAGCGTAGCACTTCCGCTGGAGACTCTCAGGTATAATGACAGGTGTCCCTTGCCAATACAAGTACACACACACTACTCACTTTTGGACATTGGGGTCGGAGTCCGGCAGCTCCTCCCTGTGGATGACCATGT
This sequence comes from Sphyrna mokarran, assembly GCA_024679065.1. NCBI lineage: Eukaryota > Metazoa > Chordata > Chondrichthyes > Carcharhiniformes > Carcharhinidae > Sphyrna > Sphyrna mokarran. Next base: position 13,930,513 of record JAGIQG010000013.1, on the reverse strand, counting down.
GGGCGTGATAGGTGGCCTTCAATGCAAAGCGACGATTGCAGATTGTGCAGCCGTAGCCCTTCTCCTTGTGAACCTCCATCAAATGCTTCAAGTACTGACTCCCTTTAGCAAATGTGGCCTAGAACAGGAACAAAATGATCAGGGTTCAGTGAGATCCTGGTTTGATCATTATGTCAGGATTCCTATGTAGCCACCTGAAATTTAATCAACTAAGCAGCATATCAGAATATTGTACACGGAAACATGTGTGCGTACTGACTGGGGTGTATGCAATCAGCTGTATTTGTACAATCATAGAGATTCACAGAATGGAAACAGGCCCTTCAGCCCAATTTCTCCATGCTGCCTTTTTTTTGAACCACTAAGCTAGTCCCAATTGCCCACGTTTGGCCCATATTCTCGATACCCATCTTACCCATGTTAAGTGTCTAAATACTTTTTAAAAAACAAAGTTGTATCCCCTCTGCTAATACCTCTGGCAGCTTGTTCCAGACATTCAACACCTTTCTGTGAAAAGTGCCTAAATTCGATATTTTATACATCTGTCTATGCACAAAAAGCAAGGCAAGGTACCAAAAAAATACTAATTAATTATAATTTACAGATAAATCCAATCAGGAAATACTTTAGCAATCTGTTACAAAACAGAGAAACTTACTTCATGGGGAGTGTGGAGGTCAGGAACTTCAACTTGGAGCTTTTGGACATGCACAGACCAACATTCTTATGTTTTTTTTAAGGTCCAGTAAGCTTATGCATAAAAGAAGTGTGAAAACCCAGGTCAGGGAGAAGCGAGGCACCATAAAGACTAATGCCCTCGGTAGCAGACAGTGCAAGGGGGCAGCGGGAGGGCACAGAGCAAGATCCCAAAAGAAGTTCCAGCCAGGGTACAGTAACAGGGAAAGAAACAGATCCCAATTAAATTAAGGGAAGGGAGAGTTGAAATTGAGCTTGTGAGTTGGTGTTTGAGTGTAGACTCGGGAATCCAGAAGAACGGAATCTCAGGAGTCAAGACTGAAACACTGCAAGGCGGGTCATTGTTGAAGCTGTCCAAATTGGACTAACCTTTGGAGAGAATTCCAAGGCAAGGGGCAGGATTTTCTGGAACTGGGAAGGATGCGCCATTGGCTGGATCTTCTGATCCCACTGCTATCAATGGGATTTCCCATTGAATCCATGCCCCGTTGCTGGAAAACCCATGGTGAGGATGCATCATCAGTGGGAACGGGAAGATCCCGCCGGTGTGAACAGCCAGAAGGTCTCACCCAAGGTTTCTGAAGGTGAAGACTGACACCCTTGTGTAAGAAACAAAATTTCAGTGAGATTAGTTGACTCACAGGGTGGAATCTTGTCAAAAATAGGATGAGTGTTGGTTCTGGCTTTAAAGAAAGGGAGTGTTTCCAGCCAATGGCACTGGTGTGTTTTTGGGCCAAATCTTGTGCCTCATCAGTGATCATTTTTATGCCCATGAGTTTCGCACTGCTTCAGCAGTGTGTTCCCTCTGATTCACCCATCCTACAAAGACCTGACTGACACGAGCACTGGGACGCTCCATATAAACAGCTCCCCAGCACTTGTTCCACTATGAATGCAGACGGCAGAGAAGAAGATAGCACCGTGCTTTTGAAAGGGGGCCCTAATCAGGATGCTGGATGGAGTGGAGCAAAGATAGGACTCACTCTAACCCTGCTCCAGGAGACAGCCTTCCAGCGCAGTCACCACTCCCTGTCTAGGATGCAGTGGCAGCCCTGGTCATTGCAAGCACAGTCCAGAAGAGGCAGCAATGTCAGAAGAAGATGAATGATTTTCTTCTTTCAGCCAGGATACATGATCCACCCCCAACCTCCCACTGGACCCCCTCGTACCCCCAAATCTTTTATCTTACTCAACCACGTTAGCCTTTGCCAACATCAGGCACCAAGTCCCAATCACCATGTTCTCCCCAATAGCTGCTATGCTCCTCACACTCCGGCTTCCACTTAAGCCCCATGCCTGCCTCACGTTATCACCATCTTAAATGTCCTACCTCCTCTCCTACCTACACTCTTACTCTCTGTGTCAGTGCAGGACAAACTCAACTACAACAAGTGTGAGTGTGCACAGCTAGCTGGAGTCATGCCCGAGTTGTGAACTTTTGAGGAGTGAGCCCTCAAGCTGGTCAGAGAGGAGGAAGAGCATGCTGTACTGCTGGTGAAGTAGAGGCAGCAGAGAAATGTGAGAATTCTCATCATGTATGCTGTCATTCCTCATGTCTCAAATGAGTAATCAATGGTCCTTCTGTATCCCCTGTAATACACTGATGCCATGTCCATTCTCTAACAGGCTGTCAGGAGGTGAATCCATGGACTCTATCTTGGTAGCATCTGCCAGTTATTTTGTAGCATGGTGTGTCTGATCACAGCTGACTTATTAATTCACATATACCTCATAGTAACCTTGATTGTAGAGAATAGTTATTGTACATTGCTTTGATTTTCTGACCTTTTATATTAAGATTTATTTTTATTCTCTCAAAACTCAGGAAATATTGCAGCTTTCCTCTCTGAAAAAATGTCGTAAATCTCAAACTGTTATTGATTGCTAACTGGATCCTGCCAACAACTTGGGAGTTTGGCCAAGGATCATAACAAATACATGAAAACAACTTCTTTATACCTTCAACATGGTAAAACATACCACAAGGTGCTTCAAGCTGTGTGGGTTAGGTGCACCGACGATGGCAAATTCATAAAATCCTTACAGGACAGAAGGAGGCCAAAGGTGTGCAAGTCAGCTGTACTAAATTGCCTCTTAGGGTTTAGGGGATTAGCTAGAATAAATGCATGAGGCTATAGAGATAGGGCCTGCGTGGGATTGTGGTTGATGGAGACTCAATGGGCTGAATGACCTCCTTCTGCACCTTAGCGATTCTATGATTTTATGAAACTCTCCCTCAGTATCCACGAACAGGCGCTGGAGTGTGTAGATTAGGGGATTTTCTTTGTAACTTCACTGCAGTGTTAACATAAGCCTATTTGTGACACTAATAAACAAAATAAAAGGGATTATCAAAAAGCATTTCACAGCGAGGCACGTGAGGAGATTAGCAGGACAGGCGACAAAATGTTCAATCAGAAAGGTACCTTTAAAGGGGCATCTCAAATGTCCTTTAATGAGCAATCTCAATATCAGGGAAAGGCATACCTGGCATTTCTTGCAGCTGTATTTATGTGGGATGGGTTCGTTTACTCCATCTGACATTTCTTCTGTTTCCTCCACCATGATCCCAAGTTTGCTGATGAATTGTTCCCGTTGCTGCTCATTCATTAGTGGAATGTCCTGTACACAAGACAAAAGGGGATGTTACACAAGGAGCTTATCTTCTGGTAAGTTGGGAGGGTCACTCTGGGTACTACGTGATTCCTGCACTTCTGGATCAACCCACATGCCTGACTTCGATCCTGCTCAGGAAGGCATCTTATCTCATAGTTGTGATTGCAGAAGGGTGCAACCACACTGGTTTCCTGGCACAGTTGCCCACTGTTTGTGTCCCCATCAAGAGGTGATACGCAGACAGAACCAGATACTCTGGTAGCAATTGGCGATACCTTTGTAAAAACAAGGCCTTGCTTCTGATACAAATCTATATTTGTGTGGAAGTGGCCTACTGGTATTGTCACTGGACTTGTAATCCAGAGGCCTAGGGCAATGCTCCGGGAACCCAGATTCAAATCCCACACGGCAGATGATGAAATTTGAATTCAATAAAAACTAAATCTGGAATTAAAAGCCTAATCATGAGAATGAAACCATTGTCTTTTATGATAATTGACAATCTGGTTCCTTTAGGGAAGGAAATCGGCCATTTTTACTAGATCCTGCCTACATATAATTCCAGATCCACTGCAACGTGATCGATTCTTAAATTCCTTTGAAATAGCTTAGCAAGGTAATCAGTTCAAAAGCAAATAGGATTAGGCGATAAATGATAGCCCAGTCAACGACTCCTCCATCCCGTGAATTGATTTAAAAACAACAATCAATATTTATTGAACTGCACAATAAACAGTGAAAGGTATCCAATTGGAAAACCGATTAATTAATTTACCAAGAAATTCAACCAACAACAGGAAACAGACACACAGGCATTGGAAATAGCTAGCATCTTCAGGCCAATATTAACTGCAATTTTTAGATTTAGATTGTAATACCTCTTACCTCTAGTCTTTCAAAAATACATACCTTAAAATGGACATGAGTGTGATCTCTCAGGACATCTACACGGTAGAATTTGCGCCCGCAGATCTCACAAGTATATTTCTTGTCCCCATGTGTCAGCAAGTGTTTATTCATGTTGCTTCGACAAGAGAATACCTGCCAACAAAATGTAAAACAGAATGCAGGTCATCAATATGAAGAAGCATCACGGGGGAGTAAGTGCTTTCTTCCAAACTTCAAAATCATTTTCTGCCCACACACTAAATAGGAAATTCATCTTGTAGCCTTATCTGACTGATGCACAGGTTAGGTAGATTGGCCATGCTATATTGCTCCTTAGTGTCAGGGAAGCTAATACACAGGGTTATGGGGATAAGAATGAGGTGGGATTGTTGATGGTGCAGGCATGATGAGCTGAATGACCGCTTTCTCACAGAATCAGTACAGTGCAGAAGGAGACCATTCAGCCCATCAAGTTTGTACCGTCACCAATCCCACCCACGCTCTTTTCTCTGTAACCTCCCATACTTACCCTGCTAATTTCCCTGACGCTAAGGGGCAATCTAGCATGGCATATTCAGCTAAACTGCACAGCTTTGCCAGGAAGCCAGGTGCTGAGCTTTAGGGGCGCAATTGTACAGCACCCCAGAGATCAACCGGTACAACGAGCCATAAAGATTACCCCAAATGTTTTCCCTCTCTCACCGTTTACCTGCTTTTCCAAATATCTCTGCTGTGCAACATACTAAAGACTGGTGTGCAGTGCGGGGGCCGAGTTGAATGACGAGAATGACGCAACAACATCCAGATAAAATTGTTTGGAAGAACAAAAGAAATCAATCCATCATTGTTCATACCTTTCCACACACAGGACATCCTGACGGTTCCTTTTTGTATTTCACCATTCCATTGCTCTCACTTTCATCTTTTTTCGCACGTTTGCCACCTATTTAAAAAAAATCGGAAAGATTAATTTGAAAATAAAAGTGCCTTTCCATCAGACCTGTTCAAAGTAGCAATGGTTAGGATAACACCAACACAATGATAACCATCCAGTATGCAGTGAACTGAAGTGTACAATGGTGATGGGAGGGGTAAATTATTCCCACTAGTCTGTCAATCAGTAACACGTAAATTTAGGGTTAACACCAAATCCTAAAACTAAATCAGGTGCCCCTTTTTACAAGAGCCAGGGTATGAACTATGGACAGAAGCTTGTCTTAATTTTGCAGGTCCAACAAAAGGAATAACTTAAGCAGAATTACAGTGTGCACGAGACCTAGAGATTCATTCATTCGTGGGATATGTGCATTGCTGGCTGGTCCAGTATTTATTGCCCATCCCTAGTCACCCCTGAACTGCATGGCTTGCTAAGCTATTTCAGAAGGCAGCTGAAAGTCAACCGCATTGCTGTGGCTCTGGAGTCACATGTAGGCCAGACGTGTAAGGACGGCAGATTTAATTTCTTAAAGAACATCAGTGAACCAGATGGGTTTTTCTGACAACCAGGAATGGTTTCATGGTTATCAGTAGATTCTTAATACCAGGTATTTTATTTTATTGAATTCAAACCTGGATCCCCAGAACATAAGCTGGGTTTCTGGATTAATACTCTAGCGATAATAGGCCATGGTCTCCCAGAATGTCAAATAGCTTATGGAGAAACTGGCTACAATTCTCCTAATACCCCAACCCACTTTCCAACCAAGCTTCAGATACACATGGTATTTAAAAAAAAAACTTTACAACCATATCAATGATGCACAATAGTTGATGTAAGAAACACGTTTGATTGGGGTCAACACAGGTAACCTATTTGTCAGGGAATCCAAACCGATGGGACATTCAAGATATAGAGTTAGGATGTTCAGGTGTAAAATCAGGAAGCACTTTCTCCATACAAAACATTGGAGAAACTCAGAATTTCTTTGGAAAAAATTGAATTTTGAAGAACAAAATGACGATATTTGTTGGCTTAGAGCATCAAGGTGCAGGGGTACGAACAGACCATTTTTTATATTCATTCATGGGACATGAGCATCACTGACTGGCCAGCATTTAATGCCCATCCATGCATGTCTGAGAGCACTTGAGAATCAACCACATTACTATGGCTCTGGAATCACAGGTAGGCCAGACCAGCTAAGGACATTAGTGAACCAGATGGTTTTTTCTGACAATTGAGAATGGTTTTATGGTCATCAGTAAATTCTTAATTTTTTGTTTTTACTGAATTTGAATTCCACCATCTGCCATGGCAGGATTGAAACTCAGGTCTCCAGAACATTAGCGGAGTTTCTGACTTAATAGTCTAGCTATAATACCACTAGGCCATCGCCCCTTTGGCCATTCGGCCCTGTGAACCTGCTCAGTAATTCAATGAAACTATGGCTGATCTGATTGTGGTCTCAACTCTACTTTCGTGTCTGGCCCCCATAACCTTTGATTTCTAAAGCTATCTAACTCAGCCTTAAGTATATTCAATGATCCAAACTCCACTGCTCTCTGCAAAAGAGAATGCTGTTAGACTAACAACCCAGTCAGAGAAAAGAAATTCTCTTCATCTCCATCTTGGGAGACTTCTTATTTTTAAACGTGTGGCCTGGTTCTAGTCTCCCTCACAAAGGGAAACATCCTCTTGGTATCCATACTATCAGTTCTTCCCAGAATCTAAAATGTTTCAATAAGATTACTTTGCGTTCTTCTAAGCACCGTAAACATAGACCTGACCTGTTCAATCATTCTTTGCAAGAATGATTCTTCATCCCAGGAAGGAATATAGGACAAAGACAGGTTTAATGAATTTGAAAAGCAGATCAGCTGTGATCCACTGTATTATACAGCAGCCTTGACGGGTTGAATCATTTATCCCATGCCGACACTGTAGTTAAGAAAGCTCAGTAATGCCTCTACTTTCTCAGAAGACTAAAGAAATTTGACATATCCACCACATCTCTTAGCAACATTTACAGAAATGCCATAGAAAACATCCTATCTAGTTGTATTACAGCTGGTGATAGCTCCTGTTCTGTCCAAGACCACAAGAAACTACAAAGAGTCGTGGACAAAGCCTGTCCATCACGCAAACCAGCCTCCATCCACTGACTCTGACTACACCTCCTGCTGCCTCGGAAAAGCAACCAAAATAATTAAGAATTCTACACACCCGGGGCATTTTCTCTTCCACCTTCTTCCTTTGGGAAAAAGATACAAAGATCTGAGGTCACACACCAACTGACTCAAGAACAGCTTCTTACCTCTGCCGTCAGACTTTTGAATGGACGTATCTTATATTAAGTTGATCTTTCTCTACACCCTAGCTATGACTGTAAAACTACATTCTGCACCCTCTCCCTTCCTTCTCTATGTAAAGAATGCTTTGTCTGTGATCAAAGCTCAATCCATCATGCAAACCAACCCCCCATCCATTGACTCTGTCTACATTTCCCACTGCCTCGGCAAAGCAATCAGCATAATTAAGGACCCCACGCACCCCAGACATTCTCTATTCCACTTTCTTCCATCGGAAAAAGGATTCAAAAGTCTAAGGTCACGGACCAACAGACTCAAGAACAGCTTCTTCCCTGCTACTGTCAAGACTTTTGAATGGACCTATCTTGCATTAAGCTGATCTTTCTCTACACTCTAGGTATGACTGTTACATTACATTCTGCAATCTCTCATTTCCTCCTCTATGAACGGTATGTTTTGTCTGGATAGCGCGCAAGAAATAATACTTTTTACTGTACACCAATACATGGGACAATAATAAATCAAACAGCTCTTGAGCCTGCATTTGATTCCTGTACATTCCCGCGCTAAGTAAACAGAACGTTCAGATTTGACCTATTTATTAAAACCACAAAAGAAAGCAATCAATGTTTCCACAACCAGGGCTGGAGTGGTGTACAAATGCATAGTTTTGCCACAGATCAACACAACAGTCTAAAGAAAAGCAGCAGGGACCATCCACATACCTTCCGTGTGACGTCTCTGGTGGTCCAACATGACATCCTTCCGGTAGAACATCTTTCCGCAGGTTTCACAGGAGAATTTCTTGTCCCCGTGTTTCTTCTTGTGTTTTGAGAGGTTACTGTTGGTTGAGAAGAACCTGAAGCACATGTCGCACTGGAATGTTTTGTCGTCTGAATAAACAAAAGCACACAAAGGTACATGAGGAAATAAATAAATTGGCAGCAAGACAGATTGCAATACAGGCAAAGGTGTTTATGATCTGGAATCAAACAATCCAAAAGGAGGACAATTGGCTCATCGTGTCTATGAAGGCTCTTTGAAATATAAGTCCCACTTACCTCTCTCTTTCTGCATAGTTCTGTAATTTTCTCCCTTTCCAGTATTTATCCAATTTCTTGTTTCACAGTCACTATTAAATGTGCTTCCACCACCCTTCTAAAGCTTAAGTTTATTTACTATTGTCACAAGCAATGCAGTTACTGTGAAAATCCCCTAATCACCACACTCCAGCACCTGTTTGCGTACACTGAGGGAGAATTTAGAAAGACCCAATGCACCTAACCAGCACGTCTTTTGGAATGAGAGGGAAAATCGGAGCACTCAGGAGACAAGAGGAGAACATGCAGACTCCACACAGAAGTGACCCAAGCCAGGACCCGACAGCGGATTCGAGTTTAGAAGTGCATTAGAGGTGATGAAAACCAACCAAAAAAAAAACTCACTTCCTTCCAATTGCTTTGCCACTTATCTTAAAGCTGTTTTTTCACTGAGTTAAAGTAAATATCAAAAGATCCAGATAGATGAGGGGAGGGTTTTTTTAATTGCAGAGTAAGTTATAAAGATCTGGAACACGCTCCCTGAAGAGATATCAGAAACAGATTCAGTCATAAACTTCAAAAAGGAAATGGATAAATACTTGAACATGAAGAATTCTTTTGATAAATCCCATAATTATGAATAAGAAAGGGGAGCCTCGGATGTCATAAGAAATGTTACAATGGGCCATTTTGATGAGGATGACGGTGGGTTAAGTTGGCTGATCCTAGTCAGTGTAATACTGAAACGACCCTCAGAATTCCCAGAACTCCTGCCCAAAATGTGAATCTCACGAATAACAGCAAAATGGACCATTATTTAAATGGCGCAAAATTGCAGTACGCTGCTACACAGAGGGACCTGGGTGTCCTTGTGCAGGAATCTCAAGGAATTGGATTGCAGGTATAGAAGCTAATTAAGAAGGCAAATGGAATTTTGTCCTTTATTGCAAGAGAGATGGAGTTTAAAAACAGGGAGGTTGTGTTGCAGCTGTATAAGGTGCTGGTGAGGCCACACCTGGAGTACTGTACAGTTTTGGTCTCCTTACTTGAGAAAGGGTATCCTGGCACTGGAGGGGGTGCAGAGAAATTCAGTAGGTTGATTCTGGAGTTGAGAGGGTTGGCTTATGAGGAGACACCAAGTAGACTGGGGTTACACTCATTGGAATTCAGAAGAATGAGGGGAGATCTTATAGAAACATATAAGATTATGAAGGGAATAGATAAGATTGGAGCAGGAAGGTTGTTTACACTGGGGGGTGAAACTAGAACTAAAGGGAATAGCCTCAAAATAAGGGGGAGCAGATTTAGGACGGAGTTTCACACAAAGGGTTGTAAATCTGTGGAATTCCCTGCCCAGTGAAGCAATTGAGGCTACCTCATGTTTTTAAGGCAAGGATGGATAAATTTTTGAGCAGTAAAGGAATTAAGGGTTGTGGTGAGCGGGTTGATAAGTAGAGCTGAATCCACGAAAAGATCAGCCGTGATCTTATTGAATGGTGGAGCAGGCTCAAGGGCCAGATAGAACATAGAACACTACAGCACAAACAAGCCCTTCGGCCCACAAGTTGTGCCGAACACATCAAAACCTACCCAGCCATAGACCTATCTATAACCCCCATCCCATTGGATCCCATATACTCATCCAGAAGTCTTTTAAAAGACCCCAGCGAGTTCGCCTCGACCACCACCGACGGCAGCCGATTCCATTCACTCACCACCCTATGAGTGAAAAACTTTCCCCTAGCATCCCCTCTGTACTTGCTTCCCTGCACCTTAAATCTGTGCCCTCTCGTCGCGACCATTTCAGCCCTGGGAAATAGTCTCTGAGAGTCCACCCTATCTAATCCTCTCAACATCTTGTAAACCTCTATCAGGTCGCATCTCAACCTTCGTCTCTCCAGGGAGAACAGTCCCAGCTCCCTCAACCTGTCTTCATAAGGCATGCCTCCCAATCCAGACAACATCCTTGTAAATCTCCTCTGCACCCTTTCAATAGCTTCCACGTCCTTCCTATAGTGAGGCGACCAGAACCGCGCACAGTACTCCAAGTGTGGTCTGACAAGGGTCCTATAAAGCTGCAGCATTACCTCTGACTCCTGAACTCAATCCCTCGATAAATGAAGGCCAGTACACTGTAAGCTTTCTTAACCACATCCTCCACCTGGGAGGCCGATTTGAGAGTCTTATGGACCCGGACCCCAAGATCCCTCTGCTCTTCCACACAGCTAAGACTCCTACCTTTGATAGTGTAATCATTCATCCCGTTGGATCTGCCAAAATGGACCACAACACATTTATCCGCATTGAAGTCCATCTGCCACTTCTCCGCCCAGTCTTGCATCCTGTCGATGTCATGCTGCAACTTCTGACATCCCTCCAGCCCATCCACAACACCACCGACCTTCGTGTCATCGGCGAACTTACTCACCCATCCCTCCACTTCCTCATCCAGGTCATTTATGAAAATGACAAACAGCAAGGGTCCTAGAACAGATCCCTGGGGCACGCCACTGGTGACCGACCTCCATGCAGAAAAAGAGCCATCCACAACCACCCTCTGCCTTCTGCAGGCAAGCCAGTTCTGGATCCACAAGGCCAAAGCCCCTTGGATCCCATGGCCTCTCACCTTCTCAAGAAGTCTTGCATGGGGGACCTTGTCAAATGCCTTGCTGAAGTCCATGTACACCACGTCCACTTCTCTTCCTTCGTCAATGTGTTCAGTCACATTTTCGAAGAACTCAATTAAGCTCGTAAGGCACAACCTGCCTTTTACAAAACCATGCTGACTATTTCTAATCAACCTAAACTTCTCCAAATGCTCGTAAATCTTGTCCCTCAGAAGCCTCTCCATCAGCTAACCAACCACTGAGGTCAGACTCACCGGTCGGTAATTTCCAGGACTATCCCTGTTCCCCTTCTTGAAAATAGGGACCACATCCGCAATCCTCCAATCCTCCAGAACCTCTCCCGTCTCCATCGATGACGCAAAGATCATCGCCAGGGGCTCTGCAATGACATCCCTCACCTCCCACAATAACCTGGGGTACATTCCATCTGGTCCCGGAGACTTGTCTATCTTGATAGCATTTAAAAGTTCTAACACATCCGCTTCCTTAATATCTACATACTCAATCTTTTCAGTCTGCCGCAAACTTGTAGTGCTTCCTCCCAGATCACTTTCCAACTGATGGCCAACTCCTGCTCCTAATTCTAATGTAAACAACCAAACCCACTCAATTACTTTTCTGATATTGCTAAACCTTTGGAGTACACCACATGAGAACAGAGAGGGATAAACACTGGTAGAAGCTTACATGTAATTGATGTACCCAAACATCAATGCTTACATGTAATTGATGTACCCAAACTTCCTAACAAGGCTATCCACTTCCTCTAATAACAAATTTACCTGTTCGGCAGTTGTGAAACTCCAGGGCAGTCCTGATACGGAAAGCTTTTAAGCAGGTGTTACACTGGAATAGGTAGCTATCGTCCACCTGAGGAAAAAATAGCAGCCACAATATCATGACTGATCCACAATGACAATGTATATTGTTTGCAAACTAGCACATCTAATAATTAGCACATTAAAGTTGCATACAGTATAACTGGTGGATTAGTTTGATATATGTAATAACAGTAAGAAGTCTCACCACATCAGGTTAAAGTCCAACAGTTTTATTTGGAATCACGAGCTTTCAGAGCACTGATCCTTCATCAGATTCCAAATAAACCTGTTGGACATTAACCTGATGTTGAGACTTCTTATTGTGCCCAATTTAGTCCAACGCTGGCATCTTCACATTATGTAATAACAATAAGATATATAGTATAACTGGAATACAGTGCAACATTTGTATATAATAAACTGGATATGTAAAAATGAATTGTAATATATAGGATATAATAGAGATTTGATGCTATGACTGTTTTAACAGCTAGTATGGTATCTGGATAAAACAATAGGCTAGATTTCAAAATGGAGTGTATAGATAGTATTGCCTGTTGGAACACTGACCTTACAGTTCCAAAATGTGTCAGTTGGAGGCACTGGCATAGTGGTATTGTTGCTGGACAATTAATCCAGAAACAATTCCAATCACGGCAAATGGTAAAATGTGAATTCAATTTTTAAAAAATCTGAAATTAAAAGTCTAACGATTGTTGATTGTTGTTAGAAATCCAACTAAGTTTATCATAGAATCCCTGCAGTACAGAAGGAGACCATTTGGCCCACTGAATCTGTACCGAGAACAATCCCACTCAGGTCTAACTTCTGTAACGGCAAGTATTTACCCTGCTAATCCCCCTGACATTAAGGAGTCATTTAACATGGCCAATCTATCTAACCAGCACATCTTTGTACTGTGGAAGGAAACTGGAGCACCCCGAGGAAATCCACGCAGACATGGGGAGAACATGCAAACACCAAACAGTCATCCGAGGCCTGGCATTCTGCAGTTGCACTCTAACCACTGCACTGCCCATTTTAGGGAAAGAAATCTGATTTACTTACAGGTGACTCCAGATTCACAACAACATTGTTGACTTTTAAATGGCTAGCAAGCTACGCAGTTGTGTCCAACCATTACGAGAAAGGGATTAAACCAGATGGACCACCCAGAATCAACTTCAGCACCAGAAACAGCAACATCAAACCCAGCCCTGTCGACCCTGCCAAGTTCTCCTTTGAGCTGGAAGACACAATTCTGAGGATGATTACCTGACAATAGTCATATTAATAGAACTATACCTTACAACATTCTACACACCATCATCCTTGAATATGTCCTGTCCCACCAGGAGGATAGATCAACCAGAGGGGGCAGCAGTGTTAGGAGGGAGTTGCCAACATCAACTCCAGATTCCATGCGTATCGATCTCTATCTATGCTGTTACCGTGTTACCCATGCAGGAAAAGATAAGGAACAGAGTATCAAAGAAAAGTTCTACTTTAGAGTCATAGAGTCATGCAGCACAAACAGAGGCCACTCAGCCCATCCTTTGTAAGAGGTATCAGATTTGTTTCTTAAATCCAACTCTTCTCGGTATGCTTTTTAGAAAAATTCAGGGTATATGAAACTGGATTTTATATTTGGGTTGATCGTAGGTGAACATTGATGGCAACAGATAGTGTCAAAGATAGATGGGATTTCTATAGCTCGCCTGGGCATTCTTTATGAACCACTATGCAGCGACCTTTGCTCTGTGCCTAACCCATGCTAATGAAAGACTTACGCATGCTGAAAGTGGCAGTGTAGAGGGGGTTGACCATGTATTGACACTGCTGTCTGCTATCCGGTAGCTGCTGTTGAAAAGTCCACTTATGGATGAGGTGAAAAACAGACTCCTCTTCATTCCATGTCCAGACTCTTGGTGCAAAAACCACAACATCATGGCACCCAAGAACAAACATGTGCCATACCCCAACAGAGGACATCCCCACCACAGTAAAAGGGCAGAAGTTTTGCTTTTGATGTAACTGGGGGAAGGGGGGTGGTGTTGAAGAGATTCACTAGGTTGATTTCAGAGTTGAGAGGGTTGGCTTATGAGGAGAGACTGAGTAAACTAGGACTATTTCTGCCCTACTTCCTTCAACACATGCTTAGCCAAATTCTCAACCTCTGCTGTGCTGTTCTACAGAGACGCCAAGCAGACAGTTCCTCCAAGCTCATCTCTAAACCGCAATCATGATATCTAATCATACATTACACTGTCTACAACTCAAGATTAGGCCCCTCAGGATCTCAAACCTTTGGAACTCCATCCTATGTGTCATGTATGACTTCTTTGGTAACACTCTCGCCTCTAAGCTCAAAGGTTCAAGTTCCACTCCAAAGACATGAGCAGAAAAAGAATAGACTGTTACTTCAGTGCAGAGGAGCACTATGGTATTGGAAGTCCCATCTTTTGGATATCAAACCATCTGACTCACTCCCATTGGATGTCCCATTGTCCTAGTCAATTTTTATTCTTCAAGCAACAGCACTACAACAGCTAATCAGGCCACAATCACATTGCTCTTCGTTGATGGGAGCTTTTATATGCACACTAACCCCCATGTTTTCCTACCTTACAACAGTGACTACGCTTCCAAAGTACTAAAACAGCCAGGAAGCATTTTCAGATGTTCTGAGGTTGTGAAAGGCACTTTATAATCACAGATCTGTCTCCCTCAACCTTTGATTCATTATACAAGAACTTTTAAAATCTACCCAAACTACTTCTCGATTTGCCTCATAGTGGTAGATAGTGAAGAGGGGTGTTATAGTTTGGAGAGAGACTTGGACAAGTTGCAGAGCTGGGCCGAGAGGTGGCAAATGGAGTTTAATGTGGAAAAATGTGAGGTAATTCACTTTGGCAGGAATAACAAATGTGTAGAGTATAGGGCTAATGGTAGGACTCTTAATAGTGTTGAAGAACAGAGGGATCTTGGTGTATATGTGCATAGATCTCTGAAAGTTGGCAATCAAGTCGATAAGGTCGTTAAGAAGACATACGGAGTCTTAGCTTGTATTGGTAGGGGGATTGAATTTCGGAGCCGCAACGTCATGTTGCAACTGTACAAAACTCTAGTGCGGCCGCTCTTGGAGTATTGTGTGCAGTTCTGGTCCCCACATTATAAGAAAGATGTGGAGGCATTGGAGAGGTTACAGAGGAGGTTTACCAGGATGTTGCCTGGTATGGAGGGCAGGTCTTATGAAGAGAGGCTGAGGGATTTGAGGTTGTTTTCGTTAGAAAGAAGGAGGCTAAGAGGAGACCTTATTGAAACATATAAGATGATTGGAGGTTTAGATAGGGTGGACAGTGATAGCCAGGGTGGACAGTGATAGCCTTTTTCCTAGGATGGAGAAAGCTAGCACGAGGGGACATAGCTTTAAATTAAGGGGTGGTAGTTATAGGACGGATGTCAGAGGTAGGTTCTTTACCCAGAGGGTGGTAAGGGTATGGAATGCCCTGCCAGTGGCAGTTGTAGATGCGCCAAGTTTGGTGGCGTTTAAGAGGTTAGTAGATAAGTTTATGGACGAAAAGGGAATGGTTTAGGTTAGAGGATCATTGCTTTTTCCTAATTGGTCGGCGCAACATCGAAGGCCGAAGAGCCTGTTCTGCGCTGTAATGTTCTATGTTCATCTTCATCCTTACTCTTCACAATACTGTGATGATCTTTGATCAATCAGAAACTAAGACTCATTTCTGGTAGGTAAATTACAAGCTCAATACAAGAGATCTATGAGGTCTGCAATACTTCCCCTCCTCGTGTTGCATGACACAGAGAAGGGGAAAGGGATGTTACATTCTTACCCATCCAACTAACTAACTAGTAAAATTTGCTTACTTTCCTGTGAGAAATTCAATTAAGAGGCAATTTGTATCAATGATTCAGTTCTCACCTCGTTCCTGCTGTGCTTGTAGGAGACATGTTGTTTCAGACTTTCCTTCCGGCTGAACTCTTTCTCGCATTCATCACATTTGTAAAGCTTATCGCCTGTTGACAGAGGAGAATCAAATGAACAGATCCTGACCCTGTTATCAAAGGGGCAAACCCAGCATGTGTGTGTCAACTGGCCTCAGCAATAGTACAGGGTTTCTACCCTTTTGTGACTTGACAGATAAGTCAATATCTGCTGGTAATGGTATGTACAGGGTGCAGTGGAGCACTGTGCAATAGTGATTCTAGGGAGAATTGTATAACATGTATGATCAAGACTGGAAGAGGAATTTTACCCTGCATCTAACCTTCGCTAAAGATACTCTTAAAATGGAATATGGAAGGAACATTGTTCCATATTTCATAGAATCCCTACAGTGCAGAGGAGGCCATGAACTCTACACCCACTCTCTGACGGAGTATCTTACCTGGGCCCTCTCCCCTGCAACCCCACATTTTTTCCATGGCTAATCCATCTAACCTACACATTTTGAGAAACTAAAGATCAATTTAGCATGCACAATCCACCTAACCTGCACATCTTTGGAGATGAAACCGGAGTACTCAGAGGAAACCCACTGAGAGAACATACAAACTCCGTACAGACAGTGGCCCAAGGCCAGAATTGAACCCGGGTCTCTGGAGCTGCAAGGCAGCAGTTCTAACCATTGGCAGTCCCTTATATCTAACCTAGACAACAGTTGGGAGAGCTTTACTGTTCCTGACCTGGAGGCATATGAGAAGGTTGTGAAGTTTGGTCTCTCTGCATTCAACCCATGTTGTAGCTCGCCTGGGAATTCTTTATGAACTGTTGTGCAGCAACCTTTGTCTATGTATAACCCATGCATGCTGAAAGTGGCACCATAGAGGGGATTGACTAGGTATTGACACTGCTGTCCGTTATTCAGTGGCTGCTGTTGAAAAGTCCACTTGTGGATGAGGTGAAGAGCAGACTCTTCCTCATTCAATGTCCAGTCTTGTGGTGCAAAAACCACAACACCTTGGCATCTGAGAACAAGCAAGTGTCCTATGCCATCCCCCAACAAGGGCATCACTGCCAGATCAAAGGACAGAAGTTTTGCTTTTGATATAACAACTAGGAGGGAAGAACATTTTGTGCATTTGTATAAAGCATTTTCAGATTAGCGGGACACTGTATTTACACTTATGTATTTACACATATTAGTGGGACACTGTATTTACACTTATGGAAAATGTCCATCTGACAGCAGTCATTTTATTGCTTCAAGAATTTGTTTCTTTTAAATAACAGGGCTTAAAGTTAAGACGGTGGTGTTACCATGGGAACGAATGTGTCTCTTCAGGTTGCTGCTGTTGTTGAAGAACTTGTTGCAGAGGTGACATTGATAGACTCGCTGATCACCCAGACCCCTCAAAATCTTCCTGCGTGTGTCAGGCCTGCGAGATGGTACGAGAATACACACATTAATCCCAACAACACTGCACAAAATCACAAGACAGATCTAGATTAAGAAATGCTACTTGTCTTCTCCCATAGAACCACGTGGAATTTACAGCGCAGAAACAATTCCAACTATCTCTTCCAAACTTGCGAAATCTACCATGTAGAAAGACATCAGATTTAATGGATCACACCCCTCCCACCTGCAAAGGATTCCCTCTGAGCTCCATACCATCCTGATTTTAAACTATATCGCCATTCCTTCACTGTCGCTGGGTCAAAATCCTGGAACTTCCCTGTGAACTTTGGGCTCAAGCGAGTGGTTCAACACCACCTTCTCAAGGACCGTGGAATCCCTACAGGAGGGAATCCCTACAGTAGAAGGAGGCCATTCAGCCCACCAAATTTGCACTGAATCTCTGAAAGTGCATCTTATCCAGGCCTGCACTCGCCATTACCCAACATCACTTCACTCCCGCAACGCTCCATCTTGCAACCTCTCTCATTCACCGTGGCTAATCCACCTACCCTAATCTGCCTTAGAATCCCTACAGTGCAGAAAGAGCCAATTCGGTACATGGAGTCTGCACTGACTCTCCGAAAGAGAATCTCACTCAGGCAGTCCCCTCTGCTCTATCCCCATGCAATTGCCATGGTTAATCCACATAACTTACACATCTATGGACTGTGGGAGGAAACCGGAGCACTCGGAGGAAACCCACAGAGATAGAGGGAGAACGTACAAACTCGATAACGAAAGTCACCCAAGGCCGGAATTGAACCCGGGCCCCTGACATCGTGAGGCAGGAGCACTAACCACTGTGCCATTATGCTGCCCCAAATTAGGGATGACTAGGGAAAACGATACAAAAGTCTGAGTCACATATCTCAGAACAGCTTCTTCCTTGCTGCCATCAGATTTTTAAATGGACCTACCTTGCATTAATTTGACCTTTTTCTACACTCTAGCTATGACTGTAACACTACATTCTCCACTCTCTCACTTCCTTCTCTATGTACAGAATGCTTTGTCTACGTAGTGCACACCAAGAAACAATACTTTTCATTGCACTAATACATGTGACAATAATAAATCAAATCAAATCAATAAATGCTAGCCTAGCCATCGATGCCCAATTTTCTTGAAAGAATAAAAAAAATGTTGCGCTTATAAGACAAGGATTGGACCCTTCAGCCCCTGCAACCTATTCTGCTATCCCAGGGAATCATGGCTGATCTGTATCCTCACTCTATTCATCTGCCTTGGTTTTGCTGAGATTTAAAATTGTTAACTGAGCCAGTGTCTACTGCTTTTGTGAGAAACATACCACATTTTTACCACTCTTCTCTCGAAGACATGCTTCCCAGCTTCTCTCCTGAATGGTCTAGTTCCGATTTTAGGGCTAGGTTCCCTTTTCCTGTATTCCCACCTCCCTGCTGCATTCCCTAAGCAAGGATTCTGTGCCTGCTGTTGTCCCAAAATTCCCCAAAAAGTCTTTCCATCACAGGAAAAAGTTTTGTGGCATCCAGCAGGCGGGAATTCCAGTGGTGCACAGGCTGTTGGAAGGTAGCGGGTGAGGTGAGGGAGAAAGCACAGAGGCAGCAAGTAAATAAAATCTTCACCTTCTTGGGACTTGCCTCAAACTGGGACGCACATGACGGCCATTTCGCAATAATTTTCCATGATTCAACACTTCACCCAATTTTCCTTCACACGCAGGTGCTTCTGAAGGTACAACAGTTGAAGGAGTTTTGACAACACTCGCAGACACTGCAAGAAAATGTGGGGAAAAGAATTGGAGAAAGAATACTATGTGATAGGTCAAAAAGCCGTAAAGTTCCCTACTGGAACCCAGATTCTGCTCTTGTCAATGTGTAGAATTACAGAACAGTCTTACACGACTAAGGCCATTCGGCCCATCATGTCAGTCTCTCGTCTGCTCCTTCGCCATATCCTTGCAATTTTTTTTTCTTCAAGTACTTATCCAAATCTCTTTAAGACGATTGTTGAAACTGTACCTCCCTCACCTTATCTGGAAGGGCATTCCAAATCCTAAACTGCTCATTGAGTAAAATACTTTTTCCCTGATTGCTGCCTCTGAGGCTTTTGCCAGTCATTTTAAATCAATGCATCCTTGTTTGTCAACCCTTCAAGCTTCTCTTGATTTACTCTTTCTAAACCCTCTGGATTTTAAACATATTTATCAAATCTCCTCTTCGCATCCTCTGTTCCAAGAAGAACAATGGAACTTCTCCATGTAACCATTCCCGTAAATCTTTCTGCACACTCTGCAAGACTATCAAGTCCCTCCTAAAGTGTGGTGGCCAAAACTGGACACAATGCTCCAGCTAGTCGGGGCAAACTAGTGTTTGATACAGGTTTAAGTATACATAATATCCAGGTTAAGGTCCATAGCAGCTCCACTTGTTCTCTCCTCTTTCCAAGAAACCAAGTCTGCCATTGCTGCTTTAACATCCACCTGAATATCAGGGAGTCGGACTTCCCTTGTGATGTGCGCACACGATGGAATGAACTAAAAGCAATCAAATTTCCTGGCTGGCACCTTGATGGCCATACAGGTGCAATTAATCTGGGGCACCCCACAATTGCAACAAAGCCCGTTCAGCTTGGTTGATGTGGGCCATCCTGAGATGAATGAATATTCTCATCCACTGCTCAGTCATAAGCTTCACACAGATGTGTGCAGTGAGTGTGAGACTCCACAGAGTCCAGAAACGTTATGGAAATATAAAAGCTTGGCGCCACAATAATTTTTACAGCCAACCTATGCCATTGGTGGAGGCCACCTCTGACTCAATTACCTGTGTGATGGTCATTATGGCTTTCCTTCAAAGCCGTAGATTCCTGCGGCAGTGTACACTGCCACATCCAGATAGTTTAACCATTGTCTATACATCCTGGAAATGGGGTAGTGTTTTCATCTGCGGGAATGTCCTCCTTGCTCTCCCTACTGAACCTCTGCCAGCGCCTCTGCCCAAGGGTGATTATGTCTGCGACCAGATCTCCTCTCTCTTTGTCCCCTGTCCTGCTCCGCAGGGAAGGTGTTCTCTGCTGAGTTGACTAGACCCATCTGAAGCTTTGCAAATGGGGCTGAGCCGTGCGCAGAGGTTAACAGAGGGACCCAGATCAACAGTGCCAAGAGACAGCAATGTCCTATAGGCTCCACAGTACGGTGAACTATCAGAGAAAAAAACTCTCTCCAGACACAAAAGCACCATCACACCTCACTTCCAGAAACTCCTAATTCCTCGCTAAGCCTTTGCTCCAGGCCTCCCTTTCATCAGTGATATCACAGAATCCCTACAGGGAGGCCACTCGGTCCATCAGGTGTGCACTGACTGTCTGATAGTATCTTATTCTGGTGCAACCCTGTCACCTCAAACATTTACCCCACTAATCCCCCTAACCTACACATCTTGAGACACTAAGAGGCAATTTAGCACGGCCAAGCCACCAAATCTACACATCTTTGGACTGTGGGAGGAAACTGGAGCACCCAGAGGAAACCCATGCAGACACAGGAGAATGTGCAAACCCCACACAGATAGTGACCCAAGGCCGGGATTGAACCCAGCTCCCTGGTGCTGTGAGGCAGCACTGTGCCACCATTGATTGAAACACAATCCCCTGATTGAAAAAAATAGTTGGTTTGCCTGCCCGTGTTGTTCAGGCAACAAGCTTAAAACTGCACGGGCAACATAACATACTGATCAACTGGGGAAATAATCCCCTAAACTACCTTAAATAGAAGCAAATTACTGCAAATGTAGGAACCTAAAACCAAAAGAGAAAATGCTGGAAAATCTCAGCAGGTCTGGCAAATCTGTAAGGAGAAAAGAGCTGACGTTTCGAGGTGACCCTTTGTCAAAGCTTTCACAAATCCTGCTGTGCATAACAGTGACTGAATTCCGAAACTACTATATTGGGTGCAAAGTGCATTGAGATGTCCTGAGTGAAAGGTTCTGTACAAATTAAGATATTGTTTCTTTTGATTAAAATAGGATATTTACTGATGGGTCAAGTGATCTTTTCATATCCTTCTTTCCAAGTGTATGCTTGGTACCTGCATATACATGTTTATAAGGAACAGTGCCTTTGGAAATGCGCTGGAAATGAGTGCCCATTGCAATCTGCTTTCAACCTAAATTATTAGTTCAGTTTCTGGAGCAGAAACCCTTTGCACACAAGGGCTAGATAATGATTCAGGGTGACACACTCAGATGACAGAACAATCTCGGACAGCTGCAAAATAAAAAAAATATTATCAAGGCCGACCTCTAGCTGTAGAAATCCACATCTTGACTCGAACACTAATGGGGAATAACTCGACAATTTCACTGAATCGAGATTACAATGACGAGGGAAGGGTAGCAAATGCTTCAAGCAGCGATGCACTTTTAAGTGCTGTCGAGGTTCTGCTGTGCAGACAGAGCTCTATGCTGCGTCTAATTGGTGACACACTCGAATTTCTGACGCAGTCAGGGACAAAACAATGGGCGGAGAGACAGAAATTCATTCCCAAGCATCACAACAGGAATGCCAAAAAAAATCGGAAATGACCCGTTTGTAATCTCGACGCATATTATCAAAAAACTTATAGCACATACTTCTCGCCTGCGCTACTTGACTTCCTGTTACATATCACATGTTCGTCGCATGTTAATCATAGCATTAGTCAACTTTCACCCTCCCATTATAAATTTCTCTTGCCACTTTTAGAATGGACTCAAGCCAGTGTAAAATTGTTGCTTGGTTTTCACAAGCTGGCAGCTGTTTCCCACAAACTACTTTCTGAAAATTATTTTCCCAGTAACTAAAATTTCTAATGTTCAAAGTAAAAGTACAAAACAATTTTTTTTAAGAATCGAATGGTTAAAAGTTCTGCAACGTCAAGATTGCATTACTGAAAGCAAAATATCACTATTGATGCGCCCCCATCTCACCAGCAGTTCAAACTGCATTCTTTCTGCAAAATAAAACCCACAAAGAGTTGAAGTCCAAACCTGTGGCTTGATTGGGGTCTGGGGGCAACGGTTCAGGCTCGTCTCTACGTAACTTGGGCTTTCGAGGCCTTCTGCCCCTTGGCTTCTGTTCCAAATTTGCAGCAACTTCAATGATGGCCAGGTCGGAGGTGAGAGGAGCCGTGTCTTTAGCAGGAGTCGCTGGATGGGCTGGCATTCCTTGAGCCTGCTCCAAGTGACTCATCAGATGGTCTGCAGCAATCCAAATTTTAAAAACAAAAATGCTATCTTTAAACAATGGACAAGAGCGTTTACTGCCAAAGCAAAAGTGGTTATTGAATAAGCCATTATCTATCATGGAGATTAGGTGAAAAAGGGTTATGAACACTGTTGATTTGAAATTGGAGTAGAACATGAGAGGACAATGCAGCAGGTCTGTCAGCTCCTAAATACCTACTGAAGTTGATGCTAACTTTGTGCAGGTGATGGTCCATCTTACATCTTTCCCTTACTTTTCTTTTCTGTTGATATCCAGAAAGGTGAGATTCATCATCAGCTATTTTATATGTTGTTCAAAGTCACCCTGCTATGGTTGTCCTTCATTTTCTGTTTCTAATTGCCTGATCCAGCACCAAATATTAATTTCAGAATGACATCCGTCAGCCCAAATTCAGCTCTGGATCCTACCTAAGGTCCACAGAGCCACAAGGTTTAACATTACGTACCATACTTATCAAGGCTTGGATGTGACAGACCATTCAGCCCATTCCACCTGTCCCTCCTCAGGTTATGGGGAGGTAATGGCCTACTGGTGTTATCGTTAGGCTGCTAACCCAGAAACTTAGCTAATGTTCCAGGGATCCGGGTTCAAATCCCGCCACAGCAGATACGGTATTTGAATTCAATTTTAAAAAATCTGGAATTAAGAGTCTAATGATAAGCATGAAACCTTTGTCAATTTTCGGAAAAATGTACCTAATGTCCATTAGGGGAGGAAATTTGCTGTCCTTACCGGGTCTGGCCTATGTGACCCCAAAGCCACAGCAATATGGTTAATTCTCAATTGCCCTCTGAAATTGCCGAGGGAGACACTCAGTTGTATCAATCGCTCAAGAAGGCAGGTCACCACCGCCTTCTCAAGCGCATCTAGGGATGGGCAATAAATGCTGGCCAACCAGTAACACCCATGTCCCACAAATGAATAAAAAAAAATTACAATCATTTGACTCTTGAATGATCTGAATACTTCTGAACCAACTATTGCTAGCCAGCGGTCAATCCCAGTTATTTATCATTCTTTACGTAAAATAATATGCTTACAGCAAAATAAGCTAATTGGTCCATTGTGTCTTGGTAACTCTTAGGCAGAGCTAATCATTTAGTCCCACTCCTTTGCACTTTCCTCATAGCCTTTTAATGTTTTCCAATTATTTATTCTCTTTTATGAATTAGATCAGCTCCTGCTAACTACCCTTTCAGTCATAGATTCCAGACTGTAACATCTCGCTGCATAATTTTTTTTTCCATCCTGTCGCCATTAGTTCTTCTGCCAATGAAGGTGGGCAGACAATGTTTTTGCCCCCTTTATTTTGTCTATTTGTGAACAATGTGCCTAAAAAGCCAATGGATGGATTACAATGAAACATGGTACACAGATAATGTACAGTCCAAGGAAGAAGTGATTAATTTTGGGGAAGATACTGATCTGAATCCTAAAGATCTTTTTAAAGGATCTGTTATCATTAAGAATTGAC
Organism: Sphyrna mokarran; assembly: GCA_024679065.1. Lineage (NCBI taxonomy): Eukaryota > Metazoa > Chordata > Chondrichthyes > Carcharhiniformes > Carcharhinidae > Sphyrna > Sphyrna mokarran. The sequence continues at coordinate 13,906,435 of JAGIQG010000013.1, read as the reverse complement.
TTCTTTTTAAGCAGTATGTTATGATTTGTCTCAGCTGCTGTGGTGGAATTTGTCACAGCTAACAAAGTATGAGCAGAGTTTTCAGGGCAGGTTGTTGTATTTGGATTGGCCTGAAATCTCCTCAGTGAAATGGAACACAAAGATTTCTTGCTGCAACTCTACAAGGTACTGTTGATACCGCATCTGGAGCACTGTGAGCAATTTTGGTCCCCTTATTTAAGGAAAGATACAACTTAGTTGGAGGCAGTTCTGGGAAGGTTCACTAGGATGATCCTTGGTACGGAGAGATTGTCTTGAAGAAAATTTAAACAGGTTGGGATTCTACTTGTTGGAATTTAAAATATGAGAGGTGGTCTCATTGAACATGTAGGGTTCTTAAGGGACTTGACAGGGTAAATGCTGAAAGGATGTTTTCTCTCATGGGAGAGTCTAGGACCAGAGAGTTTCAGAATAAAAGTTGCCAATTTAAGACTGAGGTGAGATGGAATTTCTCTTCGAAGGGTTGCAAGCTTTTGGAACTCTTTGCCACAGAGAGCCGTGGGGCCAGAGCCATTGTATGTATTAAAAACTGAGGTAGATAGATTTTTGGCTAGTAAGGGAATCAAGGGTTATGGGAAAAAGACAGAAAAGTGGACATGAGGAACAATGGATCAGCCACGATCCTGTTGAATGGGAGAGCAGGTTCAAAGGGCCAAATGGTCTACACCAATTCCTATTTCTTGTGGTCTTATCCCAGCATTCGTGCTGTCAAGCCCCTCATGATTTTTATACGTTTCAATCAGACAAACTCATGAAATCAGAAGTAATGAACACTGTTTCACCAACTCCTGGGACCGTCTACTCACTACATCTGGCAAAATGTAGCTGCTCTCACCTGTGAGAAGCTGAGGCTCCTGGAACACAGCAGAACACACTTTACAAGGCCATTGGTTTGGGTCCACAGCAGCAACGGCGAAAGGTTCTTTATCTTTGACTGCAAGTACAGCAAAATAAATCATGATAGAAAACATCAGACCGTTAAACACTGGGGAACTGGGGGTGGGGGCCAAGGGGAATAAGATTTGTTTTGGTCACCATGTGTGGAAAGGATCAACAACCACTTATACAATGCAGCACGGTGGCACAGTGCCAGGGACCCGGGCTCAATTCCCAGCTTAAGTCACTGTCCCTGTGGAGTTTCCCAATGTCAGTGCTGGTTTCCTCTGGGTACTCTGGTTTCCTCTCTCAGTCTGAAAGACGTGCTGGTTAGGTGTGTTGGCCATGCTAAGTTCTCCCTCAGTGTACCCGAACAAGCACTGGAGTGCGGTAACTAGGGGATTTTCTTCATTGCGGTGTTATATAAGCTGACTTGTGATACTAATAACTAAACGAACTTATTTATATACTACTCATATTGTGTACTCCCTGTGAAAGTTCCTTAAAGGAAGAGTGCAGGCTTAAACGTACCAAGTGCATACTATTGTCAACATGCTTCTTTATGCATTCACTGCAAGCAACATTCAAAAGGTTCTTTATCTTCAGAGGCCACTAGGATCAAAGGACTCCCTTACAAATGATAAATCGTTGCTTACACCCTCCTTTGCCTGCACCATATTCAGCTGTGGGATGGTGCCACTGATAAAATTCAGGGATATTCCCTCTTTTTCTCATACTCCAGCAGGAAATAAAATATAAGACCACCGTTAGGAGAGCACTGTCCAGCAATCAATGCAAGGGTGAAAGGGTCACTTGGCAATCTGCCACATTAACCCATTATGTAACAAATAGTAGGTGCATGGTCACTTGCAGTGATTCAGGATACAGTCTGCCGAGCTGTAGGAGAAATAGCGACTGAAACAAAACACTGTTTGAGATTGTGGCTGTTAGAAAAACGCTCTTGAGCAAATATAACAACAACGTGTATTTGTTTAGCACTTTTAATCTACTAAATGTCCCAGGGCAGTCTGCATGAGTATTACTGAATAAAATTCAACACCAAGCCTCCGAAGGAGATAATTAGGTTGGGTAACCAAAAGCTTGGGAAACCAAAAGCTTGGGAAAGGAGTTGAGTCACAGCACTCCAGCAAAGTTACTGGAGCATTCAAGTGCAATTAGAGATGGGCAATAAATGCCGGCCTAGCCAGTGACATCCTCACCTCCTGAGAGAATAAACTCTAAATTTAACTGAGCCAGACGCAATGTCCAGATGTTTGAAGTTGATAACGGGGTATCCAATTTAGATTTATTTTCTTTAAATAATGGCCATGAAAAGAATTTGTGGTCCATCAGGCCAGCCTCACAATAATAATGGTCAAAGAACAGTACAGCACAGGAACAGGCCATTCAGCCTTCCAAGCTTGTGCTGATCAAGTTGTCCTATCTAGACCAATCGTCTGTATCCCTCTATTTCCCATCTATTTATGAATCTATCCAGATAAGTCTTAATTGTCACTAACATATCTGCCTCAATGCATTCCAGGCCTCTACCACCCTCTGTGTAAAAGAGATCCCCCACACATCTCCATTGAATCTTTCAGTCAGCCAGAGCATCATTTGCAGACATTTACCTCCCCTCCCCTCTCTATCCCATCATATTCAATCTAATCCCATCCCATTGCCCAGCCATTTAGTGTGCTGATAGGTGCAATGGTAGTTTGCCCAGGCTAATGGAGTAAAGGGTCAGGATACCTATTGAGGTTAAACAAAGCCATTGCTTAATGCAATTTCTCAAAGCCATCTTGGCTTTTTGGCTAAGATGAAGCATTAGACCAAACTCAGGAAGGGGGTGTGCAATGCCCCATACTGCCAGCTTGGATCTTGTTTGATGGAGACCAGGATGGAGTGCAAAGTCTTGTCTTGCCAGTTTGGATCATGTTTGTCCCTCTCATGGGGACCATGAACTTATTCAATTTGAATTTGATTTTTCTGATGGAATAATTTTTTTTAAATTTAACATCCCCAGGTGGACCAAATAAAAACAAGAGAAAAACCAATAAATCATACTGCAGAAACTTCCGTTCCGATCTCCCCAGGCTGTCGGAATAAGTCCAGGTCATCCTGAGGGCTACGTGTTATCCGTAAAGCTACTCATCCTGTTCTTAGCCCTCCTAGCCGACTCCTCCTGCTCCACCCCAAGCACATCATCGTAACCAAAGCAGCTTATCTTGGCTCCTTCTGCTGAACAACACTGCATTGAGAAGTTACTCACCCGGAGTCGGGATTGGAGAAACTGCAGCGTCTCCACTGGTATTTTCACATAAAGATGTTACATATTGGATCTTTGGCATAAGTTTAGACTCGTCGATTTCACACTGCCTCTCATCTAGGGAAACAGAGGTACACGTGATAAATATAGTATTCACTCAAGCCTGATCTCTGTACCAGTCAAAGCATAAATGCAATTCATAGAGGTTTATGGAAACAGGCCCTTTGACCCAACTTGTCCATGCCGCCCCTTTTGTTTTTATTAACCCCAAAGCTAGTCCCAGTTGCCTGCATTTGGCCCATATCCCTCTATACCTATCTTACCCATGTGACTGTGTAAACGCTTTTTAAAAGACAGAATTGTACTCCCTTCTACTACTGCCTCGAGCAGCTTATTCCAGACACTCAATATCCTGTGTGTGAAAAAATTGCCCCTCTGGACACTTTTGTATCTCTCTCCTCTCATCTTAAATCTATGCCCTCTAGTTTTAGACTCCCCTACCTTTGGGAAAAGATATTGACTATGTTGACTATATCGACTGAGTTATGGCATAAGTAGTTTTTACCAATTAAAGTTGGCCATGTATCTAACCCAAGTGTAAATTTTACTGGCACACTACTATGTCCCAAATAATTCCAAATAATGTTAATAATTGACCCTCCCACATTACTGGATATGGAGTCATACACAGTGAGAAGTCCAGTTTAACCATCCCTGGTTTACGCTGAGCTTGTGAAACTGAACTGTGACATTGCAATTGGCACCATTATCACCTAGGCTACAAGGGACCAAGTGCAGTGATACTTAGTGCCTGAGGGATACTATACCCATGAACCCCAAAGCTCATTATGCTACTGCAGGAGACATGTCAATCTTTTCAGCACAGAAACCAGTCAAATAGTTAAGCCAATGCCTAATATGTAGGAACACAGAAAACCTACAGTGCAGAAAGAGGCCATTCAGCCCTGTACTGACAACAATCCCACCCAGGCCCTATCCCCTCTGGCCTACGCATCTGGGAACGAAGAGGCAATTTAGCATGGTCAATCAACCTAACCCGCACATCTTTGGAGTATGGGAGAAAACCAAAGCACCCAGAAGAAACCCACAGGGAGAATGTGCAGACTCCACACAGACAGTGACTCAGGCCGCAAATCGAACCCAGGTCCCTGGAGCTGTGAACCAGCAATGCTAACCATTGTGCTACTGTGCTGCTCCAATGGGGCTAAAGGGATATGGGGGGAGTGGGGTGGAGTCAGGATACTGAATTTGATGATCAACCATGATCAAAATGAATGGTTGAGGAGGCTCAAAGGGCCAAATAGCCTATTCCTTCTACTAGCTTCTCTGTCAATGTAATTCTAACATAGTTACTCCGCCCAGACTACACTGGTGTTTATCCTCCACATGTGATCATACTGTGCTATTTTATATATTTAAGGGGGAACTACTCGAAGTTTTGTAACCGACAGTCGGTTTGTCTGATGGGAATGCAGCAGATGCTGAGAAAGCAGGATAATTACCCCTGGAAGTATTTATTTAGCAGAAGGTGTGGTTTTTGATTGAAAGTAATAAAGGTGAGTTAGAGATTCAGGGACAATCATGTGACACTCAAAATGGGAGGAGCTAAACTTGTAGCAGAAAAGCAGTTTTATTTTTGTTTTAAGAAGGGCAGTAGCTGATCACATCCCTCCCCCACCCAGACTCCACTCTTTTACACCATCAGAACATTACCATTTGGATTACAACGAGAAGGGTCAGGAAGCTCAGAAACAGAAGATCGCAGACCAATCTCTTTCACCACCCAGTCCTAGTAAGTCCTGGTCAACGTATTCTCATTCCTTACCTTTCACTGGCTGCGCTGCTTGCTTGAGCATTAATTTATTCATTTTCTTTGCGTAGAACACAGCGTACCAGACCCGAAGCTCCGTACCAGGCTGGATATCCTGTGAAGAAGAGAAGCAACCTGTAAATAATAGTAAAAAGACCCAGGCCAAGTCCAACGAAAGTTCCCAGTATAATCGGTTTACCTCATTTACTGAATTACATTCGAATGATTACAATCTTGCATTTTTTTTTAATGTATGGAAAGCATACATTGAAGTCTCATTCATCAAGTCTCTGAAACCAGATAGTAAGAATTCCTCCACTTACAGGATCTCTACAATGCAGAAGGAGGCCATTCGACCAATCGAGTCTACACCAAGAAAAATCTTACCTAAGCCCTATCCTCATCACCACTAATCCTCCTGACACTAAGGGGCATGGCCAATCCACCTAACCTGCTCATCTTTGGAGTGTTAGAGGAAACCGGAGCACCCGGAGGAAACCCACACAGTCATGGAGAGAATGTGCAAACTCCACACAGGCTGTTACCTGAGGCTAGAATTGAAGCCATGTCCCCTGGCGCTGTGAGGCAGCAGTGTTAATCACAGTGCCACCGTTCATTTTAACCCTTCGTGCGAAGGAATGGGCAGGACAAGAACATCTCATCCATCAATGGTGTCCTAAACTGTTACAGGGCAATGAGGCATCCTGGCCAACCTCTCCCGAGTCAGTCATGTAATCTGCTGCTCAAAGCCAAATATAAAGGATCAAAAAAACCCTCGGCCAATTACAGGGTGAAGACTAAAGTGAGAAACTTTTCATTGCACAGCAAAGGCGATCACAGCTGCCATGAGGTACCACCCAGGATCCCACCTATATCCCGAGTAACATCCAAGTTAGCACCAGATCTGATCCCACCATGACCCTTCATTCTCCTTCAATCTCCTCAAAGTTCAGAACAATGCCAGTGTATGGACACTGAGGATTACTAGCTGTCTCTGTACCTGTAACGTGCTGAAGTAAACATCATGGCTATGCTGATAGGCCGTGAGATTTTGATGCAGATAATCCGTTGCCGGTCTCACAAATGTCATCCAATTGCAGTCCTCTTCATTCGCAGTGTCAAAGCAAACATCAGGTCCATCTTTCTGGAAAACCTTTGTCCATACAATTAAACATACCGAGAGATTATCACAAATACAACTCTCAAAGCAGCACTTAACACAGCAGGGAGGCTGAAGCCTTACAAAGCTTTAGAATGTTCTAAATGTTTCTAAAATTTAGAAAATTGCTAAACTTTGGGCCCTGTATTTAAGGAAGGATGTGGTGGCTTTGGGGAGGGTCCAGAGGAGGTTCACTAGAATGAACATAGAACATAGAACATTACAGCGCAGTACAGGCCCTTCGGCCCTCGATGTTGCGCCGGCCAGTGGACCCTCTAACCTAAAATATTCCAATATCATCCATATGCCTATCCACCGAACATTTGAATGCCCCCAAAGTAGGCGAGTCCACAACTGCTGCAGGCAGGGCATTCCACACTCTCACCACCCTCTGTGTAAAGAACCTGCCTCTGACATCCAAAGCCCGGGAATGAAAGGCTTTGACATATGAGGAGCGTCGGAGAATTCTGGGTCTGTACTCGTTGGAGTTTAGAAGGATGGCGACGAGGGGATCTCATTGAAACTTACAGGACACTGAAAGGCCTGGATAGAGTGGACATGGGGAAGATATTTCCATCAGTTGGAGAGACTAGGATCCAAGGACACAGCCTCAGAGTAAAGGGATGGCCCTTTAAAACCGAGAATGAAAGGATTGATGCATGAAGAGTTTTACAGGACTCTGAATCTGTATTCAATGGAGTTTAGAAAGATGGAGGGGGAACCTCATTGAAACGGGCAGTCATTTCTTTTTATTAGTTTGTGGGACATAGGCATCACTGGCTGGCCAGCATTTATTGCCCATCCGCAGTTGCCCAAGGGCAGTTGAGAGTCAACCAATTGCTGTAGGTCTGGAGATGCATGTAGTCAGAAGCTTTTTCTCAGGATAGAAGAATCAAGTATTACAGGACATAGATTTAAAATGCGAGGGAAAAGGTTTAAAGGAGAAGGCATGTTTTTAACACAAAGGGTGGCACATGCTTAAAACTTACTGTCAGGGGTGCTGGTGGAAGCAGATACAAGAGTGACTTTTAAGGGGTCAGTTGACAAATATGTGAATAGGATGAGAATAGAAGGATTTGGTCTCCAAAAGGGCAGGGGATTTTAGTTCAGTCAGACAGCCTAGTCGACGCAGGTTTGGAGGGCCAAAGGACCTGATCCTGTGCTGTAATTTTCTTTTTCTTTGTTCGGACCAAGTAAGGGTAGCAGATTTCCATCTCTGAAGGACATTAATGAACAAAATGGGTTTTTTTGACAATTACAATGGTTTCATGGTCATCAGTAGATTCTTAACCCCAGACATTTTTATTGAATTCAAATTCCACCATCTGCCGTGATGGAATTTGAACCTGGGTCCCCAGGACACTAGCTGAGTTTCTGGATTAATTTTCTAGCAATAATACTACTAGGCCTCCCCTAAAGGGGATGCTTTGGGACATCTTGAACCAAAGTTGTGAAACTCAAGTTCTTATTTTCTCTGAAGCTACAGGGTAACGACACTGCCCCCTACAGCTAAGATTAATAAACTCATCACAGACCGGGAAATAAACTCTGAAGCATCATTCACTGAACAAACTCAAACAGCCAACGGCGGAACAGATCCCAGGTTCAAACCTACCTTCAGAGGAAACGCAACTTCCTTTTCCAACTGGGGCACCCTTTTGGCTTCAAATGGTCCAAACTGCGTGCGTTTTACCAGGGGAGACAATGCAAAGACCCCTTCACTTCCATCTTCCAGCAGTCTGATTTCCAAACTGGATGGCAGGGAAGACCTAAACAAGAGGAAAGTTACAACCTTTGTCATCGCACAAAAATAAATCGGCTTCTCACCACCAAGCAGAAAGAAACAAGCCTGAGGTAGATTGACCATACTAAAAAAATTGCCCCTCAGTAACAGGGGAACTAGCGAAAGGTAAATGGAGTTATGGGGATAGGACTGGGTGGGATTGTGGTCAGTGCAGACTCAATGGGCCAAATGGCCTCCTTCTGCACTGTAGGATTCTATGATTGGTCATTTTTGTTTGCAGTGTGTTTTAAATAAGTCACATTTCTTCAACATAGAACATTACAGCACAGAACAGGCCCTTCGGCCTTCGATGTTGCGCCGACCAATATAAAAAGCAATGCCCCTCCAAACTAAAACATTCCCTTCTCTTCCATATACTTATCAACTAACCTCTTAAACGCCACCAAACTTGGCGCATCTACAACTGCTGCAGGCAGGGCATTCCACTCCCGAACCACCCTTTGGGTAAAGAACCTGCCTATGATATCCGTCCTATAACTATCACCCCTTAATTTAAAGCTGTGTCCCCTCGTGCTAGCTTTTTCCATCCTAGGAAAAAGGATATCACTGTCCACCCTATCTAAACCTCTAATCATCTTATATGTTTCGATCAGGTCCCTTCTTAGCCGCCTCCTTTCTAACGAAAACAACCTCAAATCCCTCAGCCTCTCTTCATAAGACCTGCCTCCATACCAGGCAACATCCTGGTAAACCTCCTCTGTACCCTCTCCAATGCCTCCACATCTTTCTTATAATGCGGGGACCAGAACTGCACACAATACTCCAAGTGAGGCCGCACTAGAGTTTTGTACAGTTGCAACATGACGTTGCGCCTCCGAAATTCAATCCCTCTACCAATAAAAGCCAAGACTCCATATGCCTTCCTAACAACCTTCTCGACCTGACTGCCTACTTTCAGGGATATATGCACATACACACCAAGATCCCTCTGTTCATCTAGACTACTAAGAATCCTACCATTTGCCCTATACTCTACACATTTATTATTTCTGCCATAGTGCATTACCTCACACTTTTCCACATTAAACTCCATTTGCCACCTCTCGGCCCAGCTCTGCAACTTGTCCAAGTCCCTCTGAAAACTATAACACCCCTCTTCACTATCTACCACTCCACCGACTTTAGTGTCATCTGCAAATTTACTAATCCATCCTTCAATACCCTCATCCAGATCATTTATAAAAATTACAAACAGCAGGGGCCCAAAACAGACCCCTGAGGTACACCACTTGTCACCGAACTCCACGATGAATATCTCCCATCAACCACCACCCTCTGTCTTCTATCTGCTAGCCAATTCCTAACCCAATTAGCTAAAATCACCCTCTATCCCATACATCTGCATTTTCTGCAGAAGTCTTCCATGGGCCACCTTATCAAACGCCTTACTAAAGTCCATATATACCACATCAACCGCCTTACCCCCATCCACCTCTTTGGTCACTTTTTCAAAAAAAACTCAATAAGGTTAGTAAGGCACGACCTACCCTTCACAAAACCATGCTGACTATCCCCAATCAATTCATTTCTCTCTAAATAACTATAAATCATATCCCTAATTATTCTCTCCAATACTTTGCCCACAACAGAAGTAAGACTCACTGGCCTATAATTCCCTGGAAGGTCTCTCTTCCCCTTCTTAAACAATGGGACCACATTCGTTATCCTCCAGTCCTCCGGAACCACACCCGTAACCAACGAGGACCTGAAGATCAGAGCCAGAGGCTCTGCAATCTACTCTCTTGCCTCCCAGAGAATCCTAGGGTAAATCCCGTCCGGCCCAGGGGACTTATCCAACTTCAAACCCTCGAGAATATCTAGCACATCCTCCCTATCTACTTCGATACCTTCCAGTTTGCTACCCTGTACCTCAGTGTTCCCCATAACTACATTTACATCACCCTGCGTGAAAACCGAAGAGAAATATTTATTCAGTACCTCTCCAATCTCCTCAGGCTCCACGCACAACTTCCCACTGCTGTCTATGACTGGCCCTAATCTTGTCCTAACCAATCTTCTATTCTTAACATATCTAAAGAAAGCTTTCGGATTCTCCTTAATCCTATCAGCCAAAGTCTTCTCATGTCCTCTCTTTGCTCTCCTCAATTCCCTCTTTAGCTCCCTCCTGGCTTATCTATAGCTATCCATTGCACTAACCGAGCCTTCAATCCTCATCCTGACATAAGCCTCCTTTTTCCTTTTAACCAGCAAATCAACTTTTATCGTACACCAAGGTTCTCTTACACGACCATTTCCTCCTTGCCTGACAGGGACATACTTATCAAGGACCCACAGCAGCTGCTCCTTGAATAAGCTCCACATTCCAGATGTTCCCAGTCCCTGTAGCTTCCTAGTCCAATCTATGCACCCTAATTCTCTCCTGATGGCCTCATAATTACCCTTCCCCCAGCTATAACTAATGCCCCCAGCTTCATGCCTATCCCTATCCATCACTAAGGTGAACGTAACCGAATTGTGGTCACTAGCACCAAAATGTTCACCAACCTCCAAGCCTAACACCTGGTCTGGCTCATTGCCCAGCACCAAATCCAATGTAGCCTCACCTCTAGTTGGCCTATCTACATACTGAGTCAAAAAACCTTCCTGCACACTTTGTACGAAAACTGACCCCTCTAACGAGCTAGCGCTATAGCTATTCCAATCAATATTAGTAAAGTTAAAGTCCCCCATAACAATTACCCTATTACTTTCACTCCTGACCAGAATTGACTTGGCAATCCTTTCCTCCACCTCTCTAGAACTTTTAGGAGGTCTATAAAAGACTCCCAACAGGGTGACCTCTCCTTTCCTGTTTCTAATCTCAGCCCATACTACCTCAACAGACAAGTCCTCATCAAACTTCAGAGTCATCGCTGACTCTGAAGGCCATAAAAGTGGAGAGATTGATTTTAACTGGGGGAGTCAAGACAGACCACACAGAGATTCATGATGTGCTTGAGTTGAATCATCATGCCATGTCTTCTCTATTAAATCAGATTCTCCTTCATCTGCACAGGAACATCTACTGAAGTCAAAGTGGATGAAGATGTTGCCACGCAGCAGATTGTTATGAGTAAACTCATCCTACTGTCAACCCCATCCCTGCATCAGACGAGGGTTAAAATTAAATCTAAGGTGTACAAATATTAACTTGATTGAACATCTCACGGTCTGTGTTTAACTTTGTGTTTAAAGTAATGTTGGAGTGGTCCAGTTCAAAAGAAATAACATTGAGTACTTTTTAAGATAAACACAAAATGCTGCTGGAATCTGAAACAAAAACAGAAAATGCTGGAAAATCTCAGCAGGTCTGACACCATCTCTGGAGAGAGTGAGACCCTCCGTCTAGACTCAAAATGTTGGTTCCTATTCTCTCTCCACAGGTAAGACCTGTTGAGATTTTCCAGCATTTTTCTAAGTATCTTAACATTTTCTCTACTGGCAAACAAAATCTATAAGTCCATTGGTTATGGTGTATAAATCTGCCCCTGGCTCTTGACAGACCAGCCAACAAGGAATGTATAGGTTCTCAACTCTCAATAAAATAGCTGCCCAGTAGTTGCCTCAAGATCTGCCATTATTCCAAGGCAGAATCATAAAACAAGACAGAATGAAAAATTAGGACAAGGCAGAGATGCAATCAGATTGGAATTCCATTAAAACATTTGATTATAGACAAAAAAAAATCATCTTCCAAAATTCAAAATTGTGGAATAAATGAGGAGAAAGATTGACATTTATTTTCAAAGCAGACATTTGCCTTTTTTTTCTCTTCATTTTGCAAATTCCCCGATGTTCCTTACCGTGCTCGACTCAAAACGAAAGAATCGCTGACCGTCACCAAGGGACCAATCTCTGGGCACTCTGAGTCATGGTACTCCCCACAGTCATCACACCCTGCCAATAAAGGAAATGACAATATTTTCTGAATATTTGTTCATCCATACCATGGTTTGAAGTCAATCTTGCCAGCACATTCCTAAATAATACTGGATCAGCGAAGAGACCCTCTCCCCCACCAACCCAGCCCTGATACACAGAGGGTACCGATGGATCAAGCCGGACAGGAGTGACATAGCAGCTGTAAATCCGGAAGCAGGATCATTGGCAGTGAGTTACAGTCCACTCAATACCAATGACTCCTTTGCAGCAACCGTCACTTTCTTACTTTGGGTCTCTTAGAATCTCTACAATGCAGGAGGAGGCCATTCAACCCATTGAGCCTGCACCAACTCTCTGACAGAGTATCTTACCCAGGTCTTCGCCCCGCCCATGACCCCACACATTTACCATCGCTAATCCATCTAACCTACAAATCTTGGGATACTAAGGAGCAATTTAGCATGGCCAGTCCACCCAATCTGCACATCATTGGACAGTGGCAGGGATCCAGAGCAACCAAAGGAAACCTACACAGACACCAGGAGAACGTGCAGACTCCACACAGACAGTGACCCGAGGCTGAATTGAACCTGGGTCCCTGAAGCTATGAGACAGTAGTGTGAACCACTGTTTGGCCCCCCACACACACTTTATGGTTCAAATGTAGAATTTTATTTATTTGTAAAATGTTGCAAATCTTAAATAAAAAATCAAAAAAGTGGATTGGCCAGGCTAAACTGCCTTTTTGGGTCCCAAGATGTGTAGATTGTATGGAAATACTCAGCAGGTCTGGCAGCACCTATGGACAGACAAGATTAAGTCCTCAAGCTCGCCATCACTTTCTCAAGGATAATTAGGGATGGCCAATAAATGCTAGCCTAGTCAGCGATACCCACATCCCATAAAACAATTAGAAATAATGTAATCCTTCTTTGAAAGTCTATGTCAGTTCTGAGGAACAGTCATGTTCAATTCTAAACGTTAACTCTGTGTGATCTGGACAAGTTGCACTTCAGTCTGATTTGGACAAGGTGAGTGAGTGGATAAATGCATGGCAGGGTGCAGTCTAATGTGGATGAATGCAAGGTTATTACTTAGGTAACAAAAGGCTTTACATTAAGTGTAATAAGATCTTGGTATCCATGTACATCAGTCATTGAAAGTAAGCCTGCAGGCACATCAGACAGTGAAGGCGGCAAATGGTATGTTGACTTTTATAGCAAGAGGATTTGAGTACAGGAGCAGGGATATCTGGCCTAGCTGAGACCACACCTGGAATAGTGTGTGCAGTTTTGGTCTCCTTGTTTGAAAAAGCATATTCTTGTTATGGAGGGAGTGCAGTGAACCAGACTGGTTCCTGGGATGGCAGGACCAACATATGAGGAAGGATTGAGTCAGTTAGTGTTATATTCACTAGAGTTTGGAAAGATGAAGGGATACCTTATAGAAACCGATAAAAGTATAATGGTGGGGGAGTCCAGAGCCAGTGGTCATAGTGTGAGGATAACATAGAACACTACAGCACAAACAGGCCCTTCGGCCCACAAGTTGTGCGGAACACATCAAAACCTACCCAGCCATAGACCTATCTATAACCCCCAATCCCATTGGATCCCATATACTCATCCAGAAGTCTTTTAAAAGACCCCAGCGAGTTCGCCTCGACCACCACCGACTGCAGCCGATTCCATTCACTCACCACCCTCTGAGTGAAAAACTTTCCCCTAGCATCCCCTCTGTACTTGCTTCCCTGCACCTTTAAATCTGTGCCCTCTCGTCGCGACCATTTCAGCCCTGGGAAATAGTCTCTGAGAGTCCACCCTATCTATTCCTCTCAACATCTTGTAAACCTCTATCAGGTCGCCTCTCAACCTTCGTCTCTCCAGGGAGAACAGTCCCAGCTCCCTCAACCTGTCTTCATAAGTCATGCCTCCCAATCCAGGCAACATCCTTGTAAATCTCCTCTGCACCCTTTCAATAGCTTCCACGTCCTTCCTATAGTGAGGCGACCAGAACTGCGCACAGTACTCCAAGTGTGGTCTGACAAGGGTCCCATAAAGGGTAAACCTTTTAGGACTGAGATGAAGACATAATTCCTCATCCAGACAGTGATAAGCCTGTAGAATTCTGGACCAAAGAAAGCAGTTGAGGCGTAAACATTGTATGTTTTCAATAAGGAGTTAATTTAGCTCTTGGGGCCAAAGGGATCAAATGATATGGGAGTATATTTTTTAGCTCTCTCCTACACCCTGCCTCTCCCTCAACACAACTCAGTCAGTGGACTGAGGGACTTTCTGCTCTTGCATCAGAGGATAAACCCTATCGAAGTGAACTGTGATCTAAACCTCTGGTTCAACAAGCTTTCTGCAGTATTTTTTTGATGCGATGGTTTTCTCAAATTCTGTCTGAATAGCACCCAGAAACAACAGTGCGGTTAGGGTCTGGATGGAGTGATTGGGGAGAATCTCTTCCCAGTCCTGAATGGATCACATAGGAGAGGGCATAGATTTAAAATAATTGGCAAAAGAAGGAAAAAGCGACATGGGAGAAAACATTTTCATGCAATGAGTGGTTCAGATCTGGAATGGACTGTCTGAGGTAGATTTAATTGAGGCATTCAAAATGGAATTATACTGCTATTTGAAAAGGAACAGTCTGCAGGGTTCGGGATAGGCAGGAGAAAGCCATGAGGTGAACTGCTCTCTCGGAGGGTTGGCAGCATGGTAACACAGTGGTTAGCACTGCTGCCTCATGAGTGAAGGGACCCAGGTTCAATTCCAGCCTTGAGTCACTGTCTGTGCAGAGTTTGCACATTCTCCCCAAATCTGCGTGGATTTCCTCTGACCTTCCCAAGACACGCTAAACTACCCCTTAGTATCCCAAGATGGTGTAAATTAAGGGGATTAACCAAGGGAAATGTATAGGGTTACATTAATATAAGGATAGGATGAGAAGAGGGGCTGAGTAATATGCTCTTTCAGAGAGTCAGTGCAGATTCGATGGGCCAAGTGGCCTCTTCTGCACTGCAGGTTCTCTACAAAGTAGCCAGGAATCCTCCTCCTGCACAAAAACAACTTTGTCATTTGTAGAAGTCCCACATTACAGATGAAGCAAGGATCGCTCCCAATCCCAAGCCTTGTGTTCAGACGAAGCCTAAAAATGCTATTGGGATAGTGGGAATAAACTGCCGGACTTGATTACTTCATCCACTAAATTGTGGCATTTTAGTCTGTGCAGATTATTCCAAATGTGTTTGCCAGGACATTCAGCAAACAAAATTTTACACATTTACTTGGCAAAAGTTTTTCTTTGCATATTCATGCACAAATGTTCCAATACTTACAGACAAACAATCTCTCATCTGCACCATCGCCTGCCATCTAGATCTGTGAGAACAAAAATATAAGAAGACAAGAGTTATCCAGGGCAATGTTTTACTTTCAAATTTCTGCATGTATGGGACCTTCATAAATACCAAGATGTTCCCAGAGCCCCATAAATACCAGGTTGGGCAGTGCCTCCAAACACTGATGCCATCACTCCTGGTAATCACATGCAATCCCTGTCAGCATGGTTTTGCAAACCTCCCTGCTGATCCCAACTCTGTTGTTGTGCCCCTGGAAATAGTGCCACAATCTGACAGACCATTCCCATGACCCTTCACATACTTGCACACTCCTGATGCACCTCTGTCCTGTTAAGGCTTGCACACTTTTGGAGATGACCTGTGTACATCAAGCACTGGTAATTCATACTGGTAATCAATTTTGAAATTCACAAAAACATAAGAATTAGAACAGAAATAGGCCTTCTGGTCTCTCAAACATGCTCCGCCAGTCAATAAAATCATGGCTGATCTTTTGTAGACTCAGCTCCATTTAGCTGCCCACACGCCATAATCCTTAATTCCTTTACTGTTCAAAATCCATTGACTCTGTCTACACTTCCTGCTGCCTCGGAAAAGCAGCCAACATAATTAAGGACCTCATACATCCCAAACATTCTCTCTTCCACCTTCTTCCATCGGGAAAATGATAAGTCTGAGGTCACATACCAAAAGACTCAAGAACAGCTTCCTCCCTGCTGCCATCAGACTTTTGTGTGGATGTACCTTGGATTAAGTTGATCTTTCTCTACACCACAGCTATAACTGTAACACTACATTCTGCACCCTCTCATTTCCTTCTCTATGAACAGTATGCTTTGTCTATATAGCACACAATAAACAATACTTTTCACAGTAATATATGTGACAATAATAAGTCAAATCAAATTCAACGAGATAGCTTTAACTGCTTCACTGGGCAAGGAATTCCATAGATTCACAATTCTTTGGGTGAAGAAGTTCCTCCTCAATCTGTTCCCCCTTATTTTGAGGACATTTCCCCTTGTTCTAATTTCACCTGCCAGTGGAAACAATCTCACTGCTTCTATCTTATCTATTTCCTTCATAATCTTACATGTTTCAATGGGATCTCCCCTCGTTCTTCTAATCTTCTAATTCTGTATTCTAAACATCAAAGGATGTTATCCGCACAAAGAAAATGGCGCTACAACTGCTGGAAACTTGATTTGATTCATTATTGTTACACATATTGGAATACAGTGAAAAGTACTGTTTCTTGATTGTTGTAGACACAAAACATACTACCTACAGAGGGAAAAAGGAGAATGCAGAATGTAGTGTTACAGTCACAGAGTCAATGGATGGGAGGTTGAGTTGCATGATGGGACTGAGCTTCGTTCACAACCCTTTGTAGTTTTTTGTGGTCTTGGACAGAGCAGGAGCCATGCCAAGCTATGATATAGTCAGAAAGAATGTTTTCCATGATGCATCTGTCATAGCGGACATGCCAAATTTCCTTAGCCTCGTGAGAATGTACAGGCGTTGGTGGGCTTTCTTTACTGTAGTGTATGCATGGAGGGACCAGGATAGATTGTTGGTGATCTCAACACCTAGAAACCTGAAGCTCGCAATGATTTGTCACTTTGTCCCCATTGAGGAGACAGGAGGGTATCCTCCTTTATGCATCCTGAAGACAATGACTATCTCATTCATTTTGTTGACACTGAGGGAGAGATTATTGCTGCCACACCAATTCATCTGAATCTTTATCTCATTCCTGTACTCTGTCTTATTATTGTTTGAGGTCCCACCCACTATGGCGGTATCTTCAGCAAACTTGAAAAAATTGAGTTGGAGAGAAATTTTGGCCACACAGTTATAGGTGTATAAGGATTTTAGTAGGGGGCTGAAAACATCGGGGCACCGATATTGAAAATAATGGTGGAGGAGGTGTTGTTGCCTATCCTTACTGACTGCAGTCTGAGTTAAGAAGTCTCGAATTCAGTCACAGAGGGAGAAGATGAGCCCAGAGCCATGGAATTTGGAGATGAGTTTTATTGGAATAATGGTATTGAAGGCACAACTGTAGTCAATAAATAGGAGCCTGACATAGGTATTTTTGTTATATAGGTATTCCAAGGTTGAGTGTAGGGCCACAGATATGGCAGGTCTTGTTGTGACGATAGGCGAACTATAATGGATTCAGGCAATCTGGGAGGCCAGAATTGACTCGTGCCATGACTACCTTTCGAAACACTTCATAATAATGGATGTCAGAGCCACTAATTATTAAGGCACACTGCCTGGCTTTTCTTTGGTCCGAGGGTGATGGTCATTTTCTTGAAGCAGGTGGGACCTCAGCCTGTATAAAGAGAGTTTAAAGATGTCTGTGAATACCCCCGTCAGCTGGTCTGTGCGATGTGAGCACATGTCCAGGTACCCCATCTGGGCAGCTGCTTTCTCTGAGTTGACTTTTGAGAAGGCTGATCTGACATCTGCAATGGTGACCTTGGATACAGGTTCGTCCGAGGATTCCAGTGTGCAGGACATGCTGTCACTGACCTCTTGCTCAAAGTGAGCACAGAACGCATTCAGTTCGTCAGGGAGGGGTGAATTGCTGCCAACAATTCTACATGCCCTCATCTTGCAACCTGTTTTTTTTTGGCAGACCTTGCCGTTTCTGGTGGAAATCCGTATGACTGGTCTGGAACTCTAGCTTGGTCTGGTACTGTCTTTTGGAATATTTGATGGATCTCCGTAAAACTTGCTTGGTAGCAGCATAAATGACACATTGGAAGTGGTGTTAGCCTGCGAATATAACAGAAACACAAAATCTCATGGCAGATGGATGGAAATCTAATGAATTTGGAAAACTGAACAAATCCTTCTTGTGCCTCAGGTATGCTCCATCCTCTACCATGCTACTGTCAATAAATCCATGAAATATAACCTCAGTACTGTACCAGGCAGAGCCAGTCCAGATTTTGTGTTCACATTTCTAGATAAGCACTCAACACCAGCACTGCTGTTTACTCTGTGGTGAGAGTGCTCTCAATGTACTCATCCGTGGCTGACATCAGATAGCTCAAACACAGAATAAATACACTCTGTAGGTGTAAATGATGTCGATATGTTGAAAAATCAAACAAAATAAAAGCCGCAAATAAACAGGTCAGCAGCTGTCAAAAGCATCGAGGTCCTCCATCAGTCAATTATTCATTTCTAGTCCACTTGTTTTGGCACTGAAGGCTTTTCTTTTTTGCCTCACTGAGAAAGAGCCCATGGTTAGCTAAAGGATGCAAGACCAAGCTCGGTTTGCTGGTTTCATGCTCTTGGATCTCAGGTATGCTCCTTCCTCCAACCACCCGCACAGTCAGTAGCTCGACAAGTTTAGTCACTGGTTAGATAAGTCTCACAGCCAGCAAGGTTCCAGCTCTGACCCTATCATAAACTCCTTCATAGCTTTGTCTTTAGCCTTGCAGGAGCTGCAAAATAGAAGTGAGTTGGGCTATTGTACCACCCTCAATAACTCTAGAACAAAGAACAAAGAAAATTATAGCACAGGAACAGGCCCTTCAGCCCTCCAACCCTGCATCAACCATGCTGCTCATCTGAACTAAAACCCCCTCCCCTTTCAGGGACCATATCTCTCAATTCCCATCCTATTCATGTACTTGTCAATACACCTCTTAGAAGTCACTTATTGAAACATATAAGATGATTAGAGGTTTAGATAGGGTGGACAGTGATAGCCTTTTTCCTAGGATGGAGAAAGCTAGCACGAGGGGACATAGCTTTAAATTAAGGGGTGGTGGTTTTAGGACAGATGTCAGAGGTAGGTTCTTTACCCAGAGGATGGTAAGGGTATGGAATGCCCTGCCTGCGTCAGTTGTAGATGCGCCAAGTTTGGTGGTGTTTAAGAGGTTAGTAGATAAGTTTATGGATGAAAAGGGAATGGTCTAAGTTAGAGGGTCACTGCTTGTTCCTAATTGGTCGGCGCAACATCAAAGGCCGAAGGGCCTGTACTGCGCTGTAATGTTCTATGTTCTATCTGCTTCCACAACCTCTCCAAGCAACGAGCTGCAGGCACTCACCACCCTCTCTGTAAAAAACTTGCCTTGTACATCTCCCTTAAATCTTGCCCCTTGCACCTTAAAGCTATGCCCCCAAATAACTGACTCTTCCAGCCTGGGGAAAAAAACTAATGATTATCCACTCTGTCCAAGCCCCTCGTAATCTTGTAGACTTCTATCAGGTCATCCCTCAATGTCTGTCATTCCAGTGAGAAAACTAAGTTTCTCCAACCTCTCCTCATAGCTAAAGCCCTCCATACCAGGCAACATCCTAGTAAATCTTTTCTGTATCTTCTCCGAAGCCTCCACATCTTCCTGGTAGTGTGCCAACCGGAATTGAACTCTATATTCCAAGTGCGGCCTAACTAAGGTTCAATAAAGCTGCAACGTGACTTGCTAATTTTTAAACTCAGTGCCCTGGCCGATGAAGGCAAAAATGCTGTATGTCTTCTTGACTACCTTCTCCACCTGCATTGCCACTTGCAGTGACCTGAGTACCTGTACACCCAGATCCCTTTGCCTATCAATACTATTAAGGGTTCTGCCATTTACTGCATATTTCCCTTCTATATTAGAACTGCCAAAATGTATTACCTCACATTTTTTGAACCAGAGAAAGAATAGTTACTTGGGAAACAAGTGGTCATGGCTCAAATACAAGTTTTTGTCTTCAGGAGTGAAAGGGATTATAAACAGCAAATGAAAACCACAGAAAAGGTCTGCAGCAAGCGGTCAGAAAAATATTGTCTGACTGATAGAGGGACTATTTGTCTGATACATCTCCTGCTCCTTTTAATTTGTGTGTTCTGCAGAAGCTGGTAACCGCTGGACAGTACCCTGCACTTCAAGGGGATGTAGTTATAATTGCAATGTACCCAGCCAAAACTGTCCCAATACAGCTACATCAGTGGCATCTAGTTGCAATGTGGAAAATGGTCCAGTTGTATGTCCTGTAGACGAATCCAACCCAACCAAATATCATTTTATCAATAAAGTGATGGTAGGGGTCATCAACAGTGGTCTCAAGCAGCACTTGCTTAGCAATAACCTGCTCACCGACACTCAGTTTGGATTCTGCCAGGGTCACTCAGCTCCTGACCTCATTACAGCCTTGATTTAAATATGGGCAAAAGGGTTGAATACCAGAGGCGAGATAAGGATGACTGTCCTTGACATCAAAACAATAATCGACTGAGCGTGGCATCAAAGAACCCTAGCAAAACTGGAGTCAACGGGAATCGGGGAGAAAACTCTCTGCTGGTTGGAGTCACGCTTGGCACAAATGAAAATGGTTGTAGTTGTTGAAAATCGATCATTTCAGCTCCAAGACATCATTACAGAGTCCCTCAGGGTAGAGGCCCAACAATTTTCAGCTGCTTCATCAATGACTTTCCTTCCATTGTAAGTGCAGAAGTAGGGATGCTCACTGATGATTGCATAACGTTCAGCACTATTCGCAACACCTCAGATACTGAAGCAGTCCGTGTTCAGATGCAACAAGACCTGGACAATATCCACGCTTGGGTTGACAAGTGGCAAGAAATATTCATGCCACACAAGTGCTAGGGCAATGACCATCTCCAACAAGAGAGGATCTAACCACCGCTCCTTGGCATTCAATCGCATTACCATTGCTGTGTCTCCCGCTATCAAGTTCCTGGAGGATGCCAATGACCAAAAAATGAACTAGACTAGCCATATAAATACTGTGACTACCAAAGAAGGGCAGAGGCCAAGAATCATGCAGCATTCATCCCCTGACTGTCCAGAAAGCACAACTCCAGAGTGTGATGAAATGCTCTTCACTTGCATGGATGAGTGCAGCTCCAATAACATTCAAGAAGCTCGATGCCAATCAAGACAAAACAGCCTACTTCCCTTGGCACCCATCCTCAAAATTTCATGCCTCCACTATCGACAAACAGTGGCATTAGTGTGCACCATCTAAAGATGCACTGCAGGAACATACTAAGGTTTCTTTGGCAGCAGCTTTCAAACACATAACTACTACCATCTAGAAGGGCAAGAGCAACAGATACCTAGGAATACAGCCACCATCCCTCCAAGGAACTCACCATCCTGGCTTGGAAATTTATCATTTTCCTTTGCCACCACTGGGTCAAAATTCTGACTTCTCTCCCGTTCTATCCGCTACAATTCAGATCGAACACTGAAAAGTCCGTTGACCTGGGCAGGATCTTCTGGTTTCGGGGCGAACGCAGCTGGAAAATCCCACCCTATGACTCTAAACAGGAATTAGCCATTAAGCCACTTGAGCGTGTTCAAAAATCCAACGAATCTTCCTTGACTTAGGGATGACTCCAGTGGACTGGGAAATTGTAAATTTTATACCCTTATTCAGGATAATTTATCAAAGATAAACCCAGCAACTGCAGTCCAGTCATTTTAACTTCATTGTAAGGAAGCTGTTCGAAGCAATAATTCGGGACAAAATTTGGACTTTTGGACAAAGATGGGTTAATTAAAGAAAGCCAGCATGGATTTGTTCAAGGCAAATCATGTTTAACTCACTTGCTTGCATTTTTTAATGAAACAACAGAGAGGATCAGCACGGGTAAGGTTGTTATGTGGTGTATGTGGACTTCCAAAAGGTATCTGATAAATTGGTTGCGAGCAGAGAGCTCATGGAATAAAAGGCACAGTAGCCACATGGATATGAAATCGGTTGAGTGTCAAGAAATTGAGCAGCCTTAGTAGCTGTTTTCCGGACTGGAGGAAGGTTTACAAAAAGGTTCCACAGACATCAGTGTTGAAATCCCTGCTCTCTCTTATTTGTACCAATGGTCTAGACCTTCACATGTACAAGTCACAATTTCTAAACTTGCAGACAATCCAGATCTTGTAAATGTTGTGAAGCGCGAGGAGAATAGTGCAAAACCTCAGAAAGATAGAGGCATTGCTGGAAAAGTGGCAGATGGAACTTAATGCTGAATGTGAAGTTTTGATTATGGTAGAAAGAATGGAACAATACAAGATACAGGTATAATTTTAAACAGGAGTGCAGGAGCAGAGCAACCTGGAGGTATATGTGTACGAGTCACTGATTGGACAAACATTATGTTAAACTTGTACTAAACACAGGATCAGCCTCACCTGGAATACTGTATTCACTTCCAGGCACCACACTTTAGAAAGGATATGAAGGCATCAGAGGTGCAGAAGAAATTCATGAGAATGGTTTTAGGGATGAGGAGCTTCAGTTACGTGGATAGGTTAAAGAAATTGGGACTGGTCTCCTTGGGGAGAAGATTGAGAACGACCTGATAGATGTACATAGAACATAGAACACCACAGCACAAACAGGCCCTTCGGCCCACACGTTGTGCGGAACACATCAAAACCTACCCAGCCATAGACCTATCTATAACCCCCAATCCCATTGGATCCCATATACTCATCCAGGAGTCTTTTAAAAGACCCCAGCGAGTTCGCCTCGACCACCACCGACGGCAGCCGATTCCATTCACTCACCACCCTCTGAGTGAAAAACTTTTCCCTAGCATCCCCTCTGTACTTGCTTCCCTGCACCTTAAATCTGTGCCCTCTCGTCGCGACCATTTCAGCCTGGGGAAATAGTCTCTGAGAGTCCACCCTATCTATTCCTCTCAACATCTTGTAAACCTCTATCAGGTCGCCTCTCAACCTTCGTCTCTCCAGGGAGAACAGTCCCAGCTCCCTCAACATGTCTTCATAAGGCATGCCTCCCAATCCAGGCAACATCCTTGTAAATCTCCTCTGCACCCTTTCAATAGCTTCCACGTCCTTCCTATAGTGAGGCGACCAGAACTGCACACAGTACTTCAAGTGTGGTCTGACAAGGGTCCTATAAAGCTGCAGCATTACCTCCTGACTCCTGAACTCAATCCATCGATGAATGAAGGCCAGTACACCGTAAGCTTTCTTAACCACATCCTCCACCTGGGAGGCCGATTTGAGAGTCTTATGGACCCGGACCCCAAGATCCCTCTGCTCTTCCACACAGCTAAGACTCCTACCTTTGATAGTGTACTCATTCATCCCGTTGGATCTGCCAAAATGGACCACAACACATTTATCAGCGTTGAAGTCCATCTGCCACTTCTGTGCCCAGTCTTGCATCCTGTCGATGTCATGCTGCAACTTCTGACATCCGTCCAGACCATCCACAACACCACCGACCTTCGTGTCATCGGCGAACTTACTCACCCATCCCTCCACTTCCTCATCCAGGTCATTTATGAAAATGACAAACAGCAAGGGTCCTAGAACGGATCCCTGGGGCACTCCACTGGTGACCGACCTCCATGCAGAAAAAAGAGCCATCCACAACCACCCTCTGCCTTCTGCAGGCAAGCCAGTTCTGGATCCACAAGGCCAAAGCCCCTTGGATCCCATGGCCTCTCACCTTCTCAAGAAGTCTTGCATGTGGGACCTTGTCAAATGCCTTGCTGACGTCCATGTACACCACGTCCACTGCTCTTCCTTCGTCAATGTGTTCAGTCACATTTTTGAAGAACTCAATTAAGCTTGTAAGGCACGACCTGCCTTTTACAAAACCATGCTGACTATTTCTAATCAACCTAAACTTCTCCAAATGCTCATAAATCTTGTCCCTCAGAAGCCTCTCCATCAGCTTACCAACCACTGAGGTCAGACTCACCGGTCGGTAATTTCCAGGACTATCCCTGTTCCCTTTCTTGAAAATAGGGACCACATCCGCAATCCTCCAATCCTCCGGAACCTCTCCCGTCTCCATCGACGACGCAAAGATCATCGCCAGGGGCTCTGCAATGACATCCCTCACCTCCCACAATAACCTGGGGTACATCCCATCTGGTCCCGGAGACTTGTCTATCTTGATAGCATTTAAAAGTTCTAACACATCCGCTTCCTTAATATCTACATACTCAATCTTTTCAGTCTGCCGCAAACTTGTAGTGCATCCTCCCAGATCACTTTCCACCATGAATACTGAGGCAAAGTACTCATTAAGCACCTCTGCCATTTCTTCCGGTTCCATACAGACTTTTCCCCTTCACCTTTTATAGGTCCTATCCCTTCTCTTCTCATCCTTTTACTTTTCACATATTTGTAGAAGGCCTTGGGATTCTCCTTAATCCTACCAGCCAAGGCCTTCTCATGACCCCTTCTGGCTCTCCTAATTTCCTTTTTAAGCTCTCTTCTATAAGCCTTATACTTCTCTAGATCCCAACATCTCCTAGCTCTTTGAACCTTTTATACACCTTTCTTTTCTTCCTGACTATGTTCACCACAGCCTTCGTGCACCACGGTTCCCGCGTCCTACCAAAACCTCCTTGTCTCACCGGAACGTTGTCGTGCAAAGCTCCAGACAAGCATTCCTTGAATACCTGCCACCTTCCTTCTGTGCTTTTTCCCCCAAGAACAACACCTTCCAGTTTATTCACCCCAACATCTGCTGATGTCTTCATATTTTCCCCTTATTCCAGACAAACACCTTCCTAGCCTGCCTGATCCTATCCTTTTCCAATGCAAGGGTGAAGGAGATAGAATTATGATCTCCATCCCCAAGATGCTCTCCTACCGAGAGATCCATCACCTGTCCTGGTTCATTAGCTAGTACCAGGTCCAGTACAGCCTCTCCTCTTGTAGGCTTGTCCACGTGCTGTGTCAGGAAACCCTCCTGAACACACCTAACAAACTCCTCCCCATCCAAACCCCTTACCCTTGGGATATTCCAGTCGATGTTTGGGAAATTGAAGTCTCCCATCACAACAACTCTGTTATTTCGACATCTCTCCAGTATCTGTTTCCCTATCTGCACCTCAACTTCCCTGTCACTATTGGGCGGCCTATAGAATACACCCAGCAACGTCACCGACCCTTTGCTATTCCTAACCTCCGCCCACAGAGACTCCGTAGACATTCCCTCCTCGGTATCCACCTTCTCTGCAGCCATGACACTGTCCCTGATCAACAGTGCCACTCCACCACCTTTTTTGCCTCCCTCCTTGTCCTTCCTGAAGGATCTGAATCCCGGGACCTGTAGTACCCAGTCCTGTCCCTGAGACATCCAAGTCTCTGTAATGGCCACCACATCACAATCCCAAGCAGCAATCCACGCCCTAATTTCATCCACCTTATTTACTACACTCCTGGCATTAAAATAGACACAGCTCAGTCCCTCAGACTGGACATTTCCCTTCTCCCCCACTCGTCTAACCTGCCTTTCATCCTGCCTAGAGTCCTTCCCTACCTGGGAGCTAACCTCCTTGCTCCCAGTCTCCACATCACTATTCCCTCCCCCTAATCTTTCTAGTTTATAGTCCCCCCAGTAGCCCTAGCCAGTCTTCCCGCCAAGATATTAGTCCCCCTGGGATTCAGGTGCCACCCGTCATTGCTGTACAGGTCACACCTGCCCCTAAAGAGGTCCCAATGATCCAGGAACCGGAATCCCTGCCCCCTGCTCCAGTTCCTCAGCCACGTATTCAACCTCCACCTCATACTATTCCTGCTCTCACTCTCCTGAGGCGCAGGCAGCAATCCTGAGATTACTACCTTCGCTTTCCTCTCTCTCAGCTGCCTACCCAGTTCCCTGTAATCCCTTTTTATGTCCACTTCCCTCTTCCTGCCTATGTCAGTAGTACCTATATGTACTACAACTTCCAGTTCCTCACCCTCCCCTTTCAGGATGTCCGGGACGCGTCCAGAGACATCCCGAATCCCAGCTCCAGGGAGACATACCACCATCCGCAACTCC
This sequence comes from Sphyrna mokarran, assembly GCA_024679065.1. Lineage (NCBI taxonomy): Eukaryota > Metazoa > Chordata > Chondrichthyes > Carcharhiniformes > Carcharhinidae > Sphyrna > Sphyrna mokarran. Next base: position 13,880,417 of record JAGIQG010000013.1, on the reverse strand, counting down.
CGTCTGCGTCCACAAAAACGCCTGTCCGCCCCCCTCACTAGGGAGTCCCCTATAAGCACTGCCTTTTTGCTCTGTTTCTTAGGTTTTTGTTTTTGTTCAGCTCCAGGGAGCTGGCCACCGCTGCCTCCCTTGGATGAGCTGTCCCCCACAGTAGTACTCAGGCAAGAGTACTTATTTTGAAGGGGGACATCCACCGGTGTACTTTCCATCACCTGAGGTTTCCCCTTCCTAATAGTTACCCATGTTCCTTCTCCCCTTTGCCCTGGTGTGACTACTTGTCTGTAGCTCCTATTAATAATCTCCTCATTCTCCCTAATGAGTCGAAGGTCCTCAAGCTGCATTTTCAGTTCTTTTACCTGGTCCCGTAGGGATTGCAGCTCCACACAGCGGTCACAGGTATGGACATCTGGGAGACCAGGAGCCTCCAAGACCTCCCACATGTTACACTGGCAACAACATGCTGGCCTCACACCCATGTTTGCCCCTTTTTAGTAACCCAGAGAAAAAAAAAAGTAAGAAAGATTAAAACTTACCTTGCCTCCCCTTTTTGCTTAGGCCCTGTGAGCCAAGGACCTTACAGCTCACACAAAAACAAACTTACCTGCTCCTTTTCAGAGCTCTCCTCTCTCTCTTTTTTAGGTTAGAGGAGGAGGGGGGGGTTAGGATACTCTACTTGTGTAGAGTATTGGGATTCCACACCACTCCAATTTATAGTGAGGTTGAAAAAAAAACTACACTACCCAAGGTGCTTTGCAACACCTTGCGGGTTTAAAAGTTTAAAAAACTAGTAAAATTTAGACTTAAAAATCACTCTACTCACTCACAAGCTCTCCACAGTGCTCCTAAGGAACAATTAGCGATGTATTCAAAATCGCCAGGAATCTGGACAGATTAGAAGGGGAGAAATGGTTCTGATTGGTGGAAAGATTGAGAAGCAGAGGGCAAAGATTTAAGGTAATGAGCAAAAGAAAAACACTTGACGATATGAGGTAAAGCTTTCTCACACAGTGAATGGCTAAGATCTGGAACACACTGCCAGAGAATATGGCGAAGGCATTCAAGAGGGAATTGCACGTTTATCATGGCTAATCCACCTAACTTGTGCATCTTTGGACTGTGGGAGGAAACTGCGGTAACCCAGGGGCGCAGATGCAGGCAGAACGTGCAGACTCCCCACAGATGGTGACCCAAGCTGGGAACTGAACCTGGGTCCCTGGTGCTGAGAGGCAGCAGCGCTAACCACTGTGCCACCCTCTGGAAGTTCTGGAAAAACTCAACTGATTTTGGCAGTATTGGCGTTAAAGAGAAACACAGTTAACATTTCACGTCGAATATGCTTCTTCTACACTTAAGAACAGATGACTTGCTCATTTACTTCACTGTTGCTAGTGGGAACTTACTGCAAACAAATTGATTGCCAGATCCGATATTACAATAATGAATCTACTTCAAAAGTTCTTTGTTAGTTGTAATTTACTTTCACTCATCCTGAGGTGAAGAAAGATATTAAATAAATGCAAGTTGGGGAAATGCTGGTGCAGTGACAACGGAACTGGATCAGTAACACAGAGACCCAGATTATTGCGCTGGGGACACAGGTTCAAATCCCACTGTGATAATTGATGAAATTTTAATAACTTCATTGCAGTATTAATGTAAGCTTTACTTGTGACCAATCAATAAACTTTAAGTTTACTTTTTTAATTTGTACCCCTTACCTGGCCTATCCTGTGACTCCAGATCCACAATAATGTGGACATACCCTCCAAAATGGCACAGCAAGCCACTCAGTTCAAGGACAAGTAAGGATGGACAACATTTGCTGGCCTTGCCAGCGCTGTCCACATTCCAGGAAATATTGAAAAAAAGTTATATCTTTACTTTTTTTTAAAAAGTTCCACAACTTCCCAAATAATCCAAAAGGACAATGTGCACATTTAAAAGTTGAGTACAAAGCCTGATGGGAGACTACCCCCTTCAGGCATCCCCACATCATCTCTTCACCAGAATTCAAGTTGGCCAACGTCACCTCTGATCAATAATTCCAGGTGCAGCTTGCGTTGTTGCAAAAGTCAAGTCATTTTCATAATTTCATAGACTCCCTGCAGTGCAGAGTGAGGCCGTTCAGCCCATCGGGTCTGCACTGACCCGTGTATATTTAAGAACACATCGACTTGTATTTCAAAGTGTCACAATAGCTTGCACTACTACAGTCTACGAGATTGAGTTGCACCAGACAGGTTAACAAAAGTTTCCTGATTCCAATACTGCAGGAAACAAGGATAAGCAACACTGCACTACACAACAGCCCTGAATTTATCTACACTGAAGTTGCACAACTCTATTCTCACCGTCTAAAAAAAATTATTTTATTCAGGTTTCATTAGGGAATGACAAAAACATTTGATTTAGTGAATAACTCCTAGCAAAAAGACAAAGGCCTAGTTAAAAAGGCTTGATGACATTTGCTAGGGGTCCCACAGTCTGATTGAGACCCAACTGAACCTCCATTCTCTGAAAAGATCTTGCTGAAGAAAAATAATCACACCTCTACAAATTTCAATGGGTTTACACAATGCCTCAATTCTTTAAGGGGCCGCACCGTGGCACAGTGGTTAGCACTGCTGCCTCACAGCACCAGGGACCTGGGTTCGATTCCCAGGTTGGGTGACTATCCGTGTGGAATTTGCACAATGTCACCGTATCTGCCGTGGGCTTTCCCTGGGCGCTCAGGTTTCCTCCCACACTCCAAAGATGTGTGGATTGACCATGCAAAACTACCCCTTCATGTCAGGGGGATTAGCTAAGGTAAATGCATGAAATTATGGAGATAGGGTCTGGATGGGATTGTAATCTGTGCAGACTAGATAGGCCGAATGGCCTCCTTCTGCACTGTAGGATTTGATGATTCTAAAATGACCAGACTCAACAATGTCACCTCCAATACTGTTCAGATCTTTTGCCCTACTTGTGAGCACAGCACCGTCCCTCTCCAACAGCTCATGTCAACACTTCCCACATCGTATACAGCGACCTATACACACAACCACTTATCTCCCCTTTCCTCATCCAAAGAAAATATAGACACTGCTGCGATCTGAAAGATTGAAAACACTGGCAAATCAAAAATAAAGTTTAAAAAACATACGCTGGATTTTGTTGATGCAAGGAATTTGTTGGAGATGGGGAAATTCCAATTAGCTGCAAAAATAATTCTTGATGGGAAAAACAGTGCCTCTGATAAATGTTGTGGAACTCAGATACTGACCATTATTATTGCGGGGAAAAGCAATGTGTTTGATAATAAAATGCGGAGCTGAGATATCGTTCATTATTACTCACGCACTCTCCTACCTCCTTCCCTTCCCAAAGACGAAAACATACACACTGCTGCAATTTGCAAGATTGCAAACAGTGGCAGTCAAAAATAAAGTTTTTTTTTAAAATTAGGATGGGTTTTGTTGATGCAAGAAATTTGATGGAGATGGGAAATCCCAATTAGGTACAAAAATAACTCTTAATGGGATGTTAGAATGTTGCAGAGCTGAGATATTGCCCATTATTATTATGATATTAAAATGTGGTAGAGCTGGGATATTGTTCATTATTGTAATGGGAAAAGCAGTGTGTTTGATAATATAATGTTGTAGAACTGAGATATTGTTCACGATGATGATGAGATTGCTGCTGCTTTCTCTCTGACAGCAGGGCCGAATGGGAACTGCTTTATTTGCTGTGGATGTGTGTGTGTGTGCCTGGCAGTCTATCTGCATGCGTGTGTATGATTTGAGTTAGCCAGGTTGGCTGTGCTGCTCTACGCTGCTGTGTCTGGGTGTATTTGCTGTGAATATGTGTGTGTGTCTGGTTAGGGTTAGCCAAGCTGGTTCCATGCCACTGTGTGTGTCTGGGTGTATTTGCTATGGATATCTGTGTGTCTGCTCCATGTTGCTGTGTAGGGGTATATTTGCTGTGTAGAGGTGTATTTGCTGCAGATACCTGTGTGTCTGGTTAGAGTTAGCCAGACTGGCTGTGCTGTTCCATGTTGCTGTATATGGGTGTTATTTACCATGCCTGGATATCTGTGTGCCCAGTTAGGGTTAACCACACTTCCTCCATGCTGCTGTGTCTGAACATACTTGCTGTGGATATCTGCCTGTCTGGTTAGTGTTAGCCAGTTGGCTCCATGCTGCTGTATTGGGGTATATTTGCTGTGTCTGTGTGTATTTGGTGTGGATATCTGTGTGTGTCTGGTTAGGATTAGCCAGGCTGGCTCCATGCTGCTGTGTCTGGGTATATTTGCTGTGGATATCAGTGTGTCTGGTTAGGGTTAGCCAGGCTGACTCCGTGTTGCTGTGTAGGGGTATATTTGCTGCGGATTTGTGTGTGTCTGGTTAGGGTTAGCCAGGCTGGCTCCGTGCTGCTGTGTAGGGGTGTATTTGTTGTGTCTGAGTGTATTTGGTGTGTCTGGGTGTATTTGCTGTGGATATGTGTGTGTGTGTGTGTGTCTGGTTAAGGTTAGCCAGGCTGGCTATGCCGCTCCATGCGGCCGCTGCCTGTATCGAGCCGGGTTTTAAGAGCGATCCATGTGCAACATTGTAACAAAGAACAGGCGGAATGGCGGCTGGGAATGGAAACATTGTATCGATCCGGCTGTAACCTTCCCCAATGTAACCAGCCCGCAACAATTGCCACCTCTGGCCGGCCGTCGGGCTGGCCGTGCTTCCGCGATCCCTTCCCCACCGAGTCCTCTCTATCCTCCCCGCCCGGCCCCCTCTGCTCACACTGAAGGGGCTGCGGCACATACCTCCCTCCGGGGCCCGGGCCGAGCCGGGCCGCGCCGGGTTTTGCCCCCCGCTTTTTCTCTCTCTCTGATTACTTTGCAGGTTCGAGTCTCGGCGAATCCTCACTCCGGGTTCCCGGCCGCTCCCAATTGCGCAGGAGCGGAGTCCGGGCCGCCTCCTCCGCCTGCCCCCCTCCCTCATCATCCCCCTCACTGCCTACTGGGACTTGTAGTCCTTCATTCACCCCCTGTCATTGCAGCGAGACAGAGTGGCGGGCAGCAGCGGACTACAACTCCCCTCACGCCCTCCGCCCACAACCATCTTTACTCTGACAGGAGCTAGGTATTTTTATTATTGTCACAAGTAGGTTTGCATTAACACTGCAATGAAGTTTCCGTGAAAATCCACACTGTGGTATCTGTTAGGGTACAGTGAGGGAGAATTTAGCATGTCCCTAACCAGCATGTCTTTCAGACTGTGAGAGGAAACCGAAGCACCTGGAGGAAACTCACACAGGGACGAATGTGCAGATTCTGCACAGACAGTTACCCAAACCGGGAATCGAACCCAGGTCCCTGCCACTGTAAAAACATAAGAACTAAGAGCAGGGATAGGCCATCTGGCCCCTCGAGCCTGCTTCGCCATTCAATAAGATCATGGCTGATCTTTTTGTAGTCTCAGCTCCACTAACCGATCCACTCACCATAGCTCTTAATTCCTTTATTATACAAAAATCTATCTATCCTTAAGAACGTTCAATGAGGTAACCTGAGCTGCTTCACTGGGCAGGGAATTCCATAATTTCACAATTCTTTGTGTGAAGAAGTTCCTCCTCAACTCAGCCCCAAATCTGCTCCCGCTTATTTTGAGGCCCTGCCCCAGTGGAAACAAGTTCCCTGCTTCTTTCTTATCTATTCCTTTCATAATCTTATATGTTTCTATCAGATTTCCCCTCATTCTTCTGAATTCCAATGAGTATAGCCCCAATCTGATATTTTTACCCCAGTAAGCAGTAGTGCTAACCATTGTGCCACCATACTGCCTCTCAGACTACCGAGGGCAGGCTATCTCAACTGCTCTGCACAAAACCCACTTTGCTTGCTGCCACTTTTCCCCTGCATTCGCCACTACCTCCACTTAGCATAATTATCCAACTTCTATTTGAAAGCGACGATTGAAACTTCCCCCTCATGGAAAAGCAAAATACTGCAGATGCTGGAAATCTGAAATAAACAAAAACTCAGAAAATTTCCAGATGAACTCAGCTGATCTGGCAGCATCTATAGAGAGAGAAAAACACAGCTGACATTTCATAGGGATCCCACATGACTCTTCTTCCTCCACTCAAAGTAGTGCATTCCGGATACTGACCAAAGTTCAGAATCCTACTGAACAAAGAACAATATGGCACAAGAACAGGCCATTCGGCCCAGCAAGCCTGCGCCAATGCACAGTTTCTCTCCCTTTGTTTGCCTCCCAATCATCTGTTTATCAAGATATACTCTGAACGTTGCTAACATGCCTGCTTCCACCACCTTCACTGACAGTGTGTTCCACCACCCTCGGTGTGAAAAACTTTCCCCTCACATCTCCCCTAAACTTACCCCCTCTGTTTTTGAATCTGTGCCCTCTTGTAGTCAACCCTTTCACCCTGGGAAAGAGTCTCTGACTCTCCACTCTGTCTGTGCCTCTCATAATTTTGTAGACTTCTATCAGGTCGCCTCTCAGCTTCTGGCTTTCCAGTGAAAATAATCCCAAGTTTATACAACCTCTCCTCGTAGCCAACGCCCTCGAGATCAGGCAGCACCTGGTGAACCTACTTTGCACACTATCCAAAGTATACACAGCTCACTGCTGAGTTCACCCGGAAATTTTCAGAGTTCTTGTTTATTTCAGATTTCCAGCATCTGCAGTATTTTGCTTTTCCATGAAATTTCAATCGTGGTTTTCAAAAAGGAATTGGATAATTATGCTAAACAGCATTGGTGGCGAGTGCAGAGGAAAAGCAGCAGTAAGCAAAATGATTTTTGTGCAGAGCAGTTGAGATAGTTTGCCCTCTATACTCTGAGAGGCAGCATGGGTCACTGTCTGTATGGAGTTTGCGCATTCTCCTTGGGTCTGCATGGGTTTCGTCCGGCTGCTCCGGTTTCCTCCCACAGTCCAAAGATGAGCAGGTTAAGTTGATTGGCTATGCTAAGAAATTGTCCCTTAATGTCCAGGGATGCATAGGTTAGTGGGATTAGTGGGTATGATATTGGGGATAGGGCCTGGGTGGGATTGTGTTCAGTGCAAACCTGATGAGCTGAAGGGCCTCTTTCTGCACTATATGATTCTATGATCTGGCCCTTTGAATCTGCTTCGCCAGTCAATAAGATCATGGCTGATCTTTTCATTGTCTCAGCTCTACTTACCCACCTGCTCACCATAACTCTTAATTCCTTTACTGTTCAAAAATGCGTCTATCCTTGCCTTAAAAACATTCAATGAGATGGCCTCAACTGCTTCAATTCAAGGAATACCCTCTTGAATGCCTCCATTGAACCTGCAACTACCGCCATACTCTCAGGCGGATTCTAGACATTTACAATTCGCTATGAGAGAAAGCTTTCTCTCATATCACTGTTGCTTCTTTTGGCAATTATTTTAAACAAATGCTCTCTCATCCTTTCATGAGTGGGAATGGTTTTCCCCTATCTACTCTGCCCAGATCCTTCATTTTAAACACATCTATCTAATTTCCAAAACATAATTGCTTGTGCACTCTGGGTCTATACTTATAACAGCTAGGATTTGTAAACTTTATTAGCCACTTTCTCAACCTTTTTAAAAAATAATATATTCCTTTCTCAGAGTTATAAAGCCAACATGCAGAGTGAACAAAACAAGCCCTGAATTCATCTCCTTGCTTGCTCAAATTGAATTAAATTCGTGGTTCCCCAAAAAAAGGACAAGATCTAAACTACAAGAAAAGGCATTGCATTTCGATGGCATAGTGGTTAGCACTGCTACCTCACAGCGCCAGGGACCCAGGTTCAATTCTGGCCTCGGGAGATTGTGTGGAGTTTGCACATTCTCCTTGAGTCTGCTTGGGTTTCCTCTGGGTGCTCTGGTTTCTCCCCACACCCCATGCTCTTAGGCTGATTGGTGTTAACAAATTGTCCCTTATATTAGTCTTCCCTCAATCTTCCCCAGTAAGTGTATACAAAGGTCATAGATAGAAAAGGACACTCATAATGTTGAAATGGCAGCATGGGCTCGTTGGGCCAAAGGGCCTGTTTCCTGTGCTGTATTGTTCTTTGTTCTAATCTGCCCCTTTGTGTCAAGTACATGTGGAAGAGATAGGGCCTGAGTGGAATTGTGGTCAGTGTAGGCTCAATAGGCTGAATGATCTCTTTCTGCATTGTCAGCAATCTACGATCTCATATTGTTCTTAGTCAAAAGGCCTGCCCCACCATCTTTCATAACTTGTCCACAGAAATGCCCAGGTCTGGGGCCAGGCTTTACCCCGGTTAAGGGAGCCAGCCACTTCTTATTCTCACTGCTCTTGGGATGTTTTTTATTAAAGGGAAGTAGAATTCATGGCCCCTGCTGCAAATCCGTGCCAGAAGCTTCACTCTGCTCACCACCAGAGGCAATGTAGAGAACATAACATTTGAATGTTTGGTGACACAGCAACATGATGGGAAATATAGTCCTACCACTTAAGTGATCTAATGTTGAGAGGGGGAGGTGGGAAAGAAGAGTCTAAAACAAAACACTGTGGGTACGGGATACCTGAAATAAAAAATAAAATGCCCAAACCTTCAGTGGGACAGCTCAGTGTCACAGTGGTTATCACTGTTGCCTCACAGCGAAAGGGATCTGGGTTCAATTCGTGGCTTGGATCACTGCCTGTGTGGAGTCTGCATGTTCTCCCTGTTTCAGCATGGGTTTCCTCCAGATGCTCCGGTTTCCTTTCATACTCCAAACATGTGCAGGTTAGGTGGATTGGCTCTTACCATCAGGGAGACTAGCTAGGGTAAATGCATGGGGGTATGGGGATAGGGCCCTGGTTGGGATTGTGCAGAGTTTATGGTCACTGTAGAATTCTATGATTTTATGAAATACCCAGTGGTCAGATAGCACCTGTGCCATGATAAACAGAGTTAACATTTCCAGTTGATGACCATCATCTGGGGTTGACAACTGAGATTAAAAATATTCATGGTGTTTCCACAAGTCAGCAGCCAAATGCTTCAGCCATAAGTTTGCAACACGTCTACTCTCGTGACACACTGTCTTCCTATGCCAATTGGAAAGCATAGGGACCCATTTCAACTTTATGATGATTGACGAATAGCTAGCCATTTTCCCCCATTTTCAACATTTTATCTCATTTTTATACCTGGCGAAGAGAAATGCTCAAAAGCAATGAAGGAAAAGAACCCAATCTTTTTTCACGCCCCGTGATTTCCCCAGGATTGCACAAAGCTATCTTGGAGTTTGATCTTCAACTCCCAGAGACTCCAAGCCAATCCTGGAGAATTGACAACCCAATTTTAATTACTAGATCCGAATTGCCTCCACATCAACATCAACTGGCTTTTAAACAATTAGAACATGATTGCATTCGGACTTTCCTACACAGGAATCCTACTTTAACCTGCAATATTAATGGGAAATGATCAGGTATGGGGAGAAAGTGTAGTTGGGGATCTAGGACTTGGTTTGAGGGGCTGAATGAAAGGTGGGAAAGATTTGCATTTACATAGTGCCTTTCACAACCATTGGGTGTCTCAAGTGCTTCACATCCAATTTAGTACTTTCGAAGCATCAGAGTTGTAATACAGGAAATCATTGACTTTTGTATGTACGAGAAAAAGCATTATCATTGCAGACATTTTTTAAAATAATTTATGGGATATCGGCAAACCCAACATTTATTTCCCACTCCTAATTGCCCTTGAGAAGGCAGCGATGAGCTGCTTTCTTGAACCACTGCAGTCCCTGTTGTATAAGTCCACCATCAGTGCTGTTGTGGGGGGGGTGCTGTTCCAGGATTTTAACCAGCAACAATGAAGGAACAGTGATATATTTCTAAGTCAAGATGGTTTGATTTGACTTATTGCCACAATGCTTTTCTTGCCACAGTGAAACGTATTGTTTCTTGCATGTTATACAGACAAAATATACAAATGTAGGGAAGGGGGTAGAGAGTGCAAAATGTAGTGTTTCAGTTATAGCTAGGGTGCAGAGAAAGATCAACATAATGCAAGGTAGGTCCATTCAAAAGTCTGATAGCAGCAGGGAAGAAGCTGTTCTTGAGTCAGTTGGAAAGTGACTTCAGACTTTAGCACCTTTTTCCTGAAGAAAGTAGAGGACAGAATGTCAGGGGTGCGTGAGCTTCTTAAATTATGCTGGCTGATTTGTCAAGGCAGTAGGAAGTGTTGACAGAGTCAATGGATGGGAAGCTGGTTTGTGTGATGGTTTGGGCTTTTATAACATTCATGACTTTTTATAGTTTCTTAAGATCTTGGGCAGAGCAGGAGCCATCCGAAGCTGTAATACAATCAGAAAAAATACTTTCTATGGTGCATCTGTAAAAGTTGGTGAGAGGAGTAGCAAACATGCCAAATTTCTTTAGTCTACTGAGAAAGTGGAAGCATTGGTGGACTTTCTCAACTATAGCTTTGACACGGGGGTACCAGGACAGATTGTTGGTGATCTGGACATCTAAAAACTTGAAGCTCTCAACCATTTCTACTTTGTCCCCATCGACGTAATAATAAGTTTCACAACACCAGGTTGAAGTCCAACAGGTTTATTTGGTAGTAAAAGCCACGAGCTTTTGGATCACTGACTCTTTGTCAGGTAAGCAGGAGTTAATAGGACAAATAAAGACACAAACTCAATTTACAAAATAATGATTGGAATGCGAGTCTTTACAGGTAATCAAGTCTTCAAAGTACAGACAATATGAGTGTTAAACACAGGTTAAAGAGATGTGTATTGTCTCCAGACAAAACAGTTAGTGACATTTTGCAAGCCCAAGCAAGTCGTGGAGGTTACAGATAACATGACATGAACCAAAGATCCTGGTTGAGGCTGTCCTCCTGCGGGACTTGGCTATCAGTCTCTGCTCATCGACTCTGTTGTGTATTATGAAGGCTGCCTTAGAGAATGCTTTCCCAAAGATCAGAGGCCGAATGCCTGCAACACTGGCGGGGCCAATCAAGAACCTCACTAAACCATCCAGTCGATAGTAGTGACGGAGTGTATGTATTTAATCAATGTGAGCTGATGACCAACACTTACTGGAAATTCCTCATTCATGGGAAATTATTGCAATTCCAATCCCCATCATGAGTGGGGTTCAACAGGTTACCTGTATCTGGCGGCATAGGGTAGACACACACTGATCCATTCAGTGTAGGACATGTGCAGCCCCGAACATCTAAGGCATCACAGACCTGTTATTTCTCAATCTGTAAGAAGTTGGACGCAGACTGCTCGGGGATTGTATAACTATTGAGCGTGGAGAAGTCTAGTTCGCTATTGCAATTAACCAAATTGCTCCACCAACTAAGAATGGCTATGCAGCACCACCCACAGAATCAAGAAAGAGCTATTGATCTGTCAATCCTTTCCGTGTCCAGGCCAGCTGAAGTTTCCCGTGTTGAGTCAAATTAAGCTACAGACTCCAATCCTGGTGGCACCTGTCAATTCCTTTTAACTTTCAGCTTTGCAACCATACTCTCCCCAGAACCAAAGACTTTGGTTTCCCAGAAGTTGTTCGACGGATCATGGGAATAATGCCGCCGGATCGCTAGTCAGCGTCGATTATGGCTGGAACTACGACAGTATCTCATCATCTTCAAACCTCTGACTTTTGATGTTGACTAATGAAAACTTTCCTGACAAATTCTTGGAGCAGCACAGAGATTAGCATTGCTGCCTCACGACAGGTAGCTGCGTTCCATTCTGGCCTTGGGCAACTATGTGACATCTGCACGTCGTCCCCATATCTGCGTGGGTTTCCTCTGGGTGATCCAGTTTCTTCCCACAGTCCAAAGATGTGCAGATTAGGTAGATTGGCTATTCTAAATTGCCATTGTGTTCCAGGATTTGTGGGTTGGGGGATTAGCAGGGTAAATCCATGAGGATATGGGATATGCTTCAGTACAATGCTCTGTCAAAGAGTCAGGGCAGACCTGATGAGCCAAATGGTCTCTTTCTACACTATAGGGATTCTACAACATTCCATTTTTCTCCGTCTGGTTCCAATCCTCTTGCGGCATAATACCAGTGGCACAGTGGATTTCCTCTGGGTGCTCCAGTTTCATCTCACGCTCCAAAGTTGTACAGGTTAGGTTGATTGGCTAAATTGCAATACCAGTTTTAAATCCAACCGATTTATTTGATAGTAAACTTGCAAGCTTTCGGCTTTATAACCTTTGTCAGGCAAATGAGGATCTTTGTCATTCGCCTGACGAACGCTATAAAGCCAAAAGCTTGCACGTTTACTATCAAATAAATCGGTTGGATTTAATACTGATGTTGCAGACTTCCTACTGTGTTTACCCCAGTTTAACGCCGGCATCTCTACATCATAAATTGCTCGTTGTCAGGGGATTAGTAGAGTAATTAAGTAGGGTCATGGGGATAGAGCCTGCATGGGATTGTGGTTGGTGCAGACTGATGAGCCAAATGGCCTCCTTCAGCACTGTAGGGATGTTATGATCACGAACGACCTCGGCTGTCTATTAACCATGGCTTTCAGTTCTAAAAGCCAACACCATGGAACCAGAATACTATTCCATTTTTCCTACCTGGAGTATTCAGGTGAACAGCCCACTTTCAACACTAATGTTTTCAAAGCAAATGCTTTGGACCCCTAGAGAACTGAGCTGAGAGCATCAAGACAGCAGTGAGAGGCAAGGGCTGGGATAGACGGCAGCTCACCTTGGACCATCAGCTCGAGCCCAAGATCTAACCACAAGCTTTTTAACTGCAGCAGTTTTAATATACATTATTGGAGCTGGAGTTATCACAACTGCTGGCACCGGACTTACCCTCCAATGAAACCTCATAAGATTTACAGTGTACTCATTTCAATTACAGGGCCTCAAAAAAAAAGTCTTGTATTGTTATTTCTCAACACTGCTTTCCCTTGTGGTTAATTTGAGTGTGTGCTGCCTTTCTTGGATATGGTAGCCATTTCCTCAGGCTCCTTCTCCAGAATCAAACTTTGATTCCCCATTATCACGGTCAGCAGGATGGGCACAGAAGTGGATTATATTGTATAAGAGGGGATGGAGCAGTTGGAACAGTAAGTCAGTGGTTAGTGCAAGCTAAGAAAGATTGCAAAAGAGGTGGGGTGAAGAGACACAGGAAGCATTAACGATAAGAGAAAGTGCTAATGCTGCAACTTTATAAAACCCTTGCCAGACCCCACTTGGAGTATTGTACGCAGTTCTAGTCACCTCACTATAGGAAGAACGTGGAAGCTATTGAGAGGGTGCAGAGGAGATTTACGAGGATGTTGGCTGGATTGGGGGGCATGCCTTATGAAGATAGGTTGAGGGAGCTGGGACTCTTCACCCCGGAGAGACAGAGGTTGAGAGGCGACCTGATAGAGGTTTATAAAATGTTGAGGGGGATAGATAGGGTGGATTCTCGGAGGCTATTTCCCAGGGCTGAAATGGTCGCTACAAGAGGACACAGGTTTAAGGTGCTGGGGGGCAATTACAGAGGAGATGTTAGAGGTAAGTTTTTCACTCAGAGGGTGGTGAGTGAATGGAATCGGTTGCTGTCAGTGGTGGTAGAGGCAAACCCGCTGGGGTCTTTTAAGAGACTTTTGGATGAGTACATGGGATTTAATGGGATTGGGAGTTACAGATAGTTCTATGGCCTGGTAAGTAAAGATATGATCGGCACAACATGTGGGCCGAAGGGCCTGTTTGTGCTGTAGTGTTCTATGTTTTATAATAGAGCATAAAAGTAGGATATCAGAATGTTAATGGGAGAATAAAGGTCAATATTCATTAAATCATAAAATCTCAACAGCGCAGAAAGACATCATCTGGCTTATCAAGTTTATCTCAATTCTCCAAAGGGGAGTTCCACCGAAGCCCTTTCCCCCACAAACATGACGGCTAATCCACCTAACCTACACATTTTGGGACATTAGAGGCAATTTACCATGACCAATCTACCCAACCTATGCATTTTTGGAATGTGGGAGCAAACTGCAGCACCCAGAGGAAAGTCACAAAAAATTCAGTGAAAGCAAAACTTGAGAACTAGTGACAGATGGCTGGGTGGGGCAAGAGGTTACGCATGGGGACTAAAACTATTTTGGACTTTTTAAAAAAGTCAAAATGGAGGAGAAAAGTCATAGTCTCATTATTGCAGTAAATTGTTGGCTTTTCCAGAAAAAGGCACATCCTTCAAACTACCAAAAACCTAGAAATCGGTGGCTAGATGATCAAAGTTGTTGGTTCAATACTCACAAGCCAGTCAAGAAAGCAAACGAAAGAGGATCGTGTAAGGATGTGAATTCTAAACGTTATAACCGGTCTTGACTGAGGCCACATCTGGAGCACTGTGTTTACTTTTGCTTTCTTTAATGAAAGAAATATGTAGGGAAAATCCAGACATTAATGGTAAATAATTGACTCATGAATCTGAAGGCTGAATCATAAAAAATTTTTTGTCTGGAACTTTGCTCTTATAAAATCTGATTTCATTCTCAGCAAAGAAATGTAAATTTCAAAAGCACTTTTCAAAACACCAGGACATCTTTCCAGCCAACACTTCTGTGTAACTGTTATTGCAATATAGCAACACAGCAGGTAACTTACACAGCAAGCTCCCACAAACAATAACATGATAATATAAGAACATTGCTACTAGGAGCAGAACTAGGAAATTCAGGCCTTCAATCCTACTCTGCTATTCAATCATGATCTGAAATCCACCTCCCTACCTATTCCTCCATATTCATTTCTTATTAGATAGTTATTGCCTTCTTGAAACCAATGATTCAGACTCCACTGCGCTATGGGGCTGCGAGTTCCACAAATTCACCCCCTTCTGTAGTTCCTCCTCAACTTAGTTTTAAATTGACCGCCTTGCAACCTATACCTGTGACTTTTGTTCTAGATTGTCCCATAAGAGGAAACATTATGTTTCCTTTTAAAATTTTATATATCTAGATCAGATCCCCTCTCAATCCTTCTAAGCTCCAGCAAGTATAAACCCAAACTGTTTAATCCCTCTTCATATGTCAAGCCCTTCATCTCGGAATCAATCAATCTGATGAACCTCCTCTGAACTATCTCTAATGCCACATGCTTCTTCAAATAAAGAGAACAAAACTAGATACAATACTTCAGATATGGTCTCACCAATACACTATACCATTGCAACACTTCTCTACTTTTATACTCCAGTCCCTTTGCAATAAATGCCAATATCCCATTTGCCTTTTTTATTACGTGCTGCACTTGCATACCAACTTTCTGCGATTCATGACCAAAGGATTTTCCTCTGAGTAGCACTGTGGGATCTCCATGTTCACCTGAAAGTGAAAACATGGTCTCAGGTTAACCTCATTTGAAAGATGGCATCTCCAATAGTCTCTGCAGTACTCTTTCGATATTACATTGAAGGATCACTTTAGATTATTTGCTCAGGTCTCCAGACTGAGACTTGAGCCCACAACCTTCTGACTTGAGACAAAGGGTGCTCCCATTGGCAGTGCTGTACATGTTTTATGAAAGATATAAGAAAATGGTTTCAAGGAAGTTGTCAGGCACAGGATTAGAGGACACAAGGACACAGGTTGAAAAATTAATGATATCAATAAAGGAAATTGGGCAATATAGTTACGTAACACATTACTGGCAAAGTCATGCAACAGAAAATCACAACAAGTATTAATAAAACAGACCAGGTAAATTTCCATAGGAAAGGACAGGAGGCAATTCATTCCAGAAATAACAAGAAGAACATTGATGGATGGTTAGGATAAATAGACCAATATTGTCCAATAGGTCCAATTCAGTTACATTAAGTATAAAGTTTATTTAAAAGTTTATTTATTAATTGCAAGTAGACTTACATTAACACTGCAAAGAAATTAGTGAAAATCTTGTGGTTGCCACACTCTGCTGCCTATTCAGATACACAGAGGGAGAATTTAGGATGACCCATGCATCTAATTAGCATGCCTTTCAAACTGTGGGAGGAAACTGGAGCAGCTGGAGGAAACCCACTCAGACATGGGGAGAATGTGCAGTCAGTGACCCAAGCCAGGAATTGAACCTGGGTCCCTGGTGCTGAGAGGCAGCAATGCTAACCACTGCGCCACCCACATTAGGGAATGCATTTTTGAATGGTACATAAAAAATTAACAGAGTCAGGAATGTAATCTCACACATTCACACAAGCTGAAACCACACCTTGTTTGTTCATCAGTGTCAGCTGTGGTTTGGAGGTAATATTCTCGAACACAGAACTTTCTCTGAAGTGATTTTTATTCCAGTACATTAATGGAAACCTAGCTAGCTTTCAGACTTGGAATGGATAAATGATAAATACTTGTATCACACAAGTGCAGGCAATGACCATTTCTGACAAGTCTAAAACACCTCTATGAAGGGGTACCAGAAACTTTACTGGACCAGTTACAAACATTATGGTTCCAAGAGCAGCCTTGAGACTGGCTATTTTACAACATGCACTTCTGACTGTCCAAAGCCTATCATCTACAAGATACAAGCCAGGAATGTGATGGACGTTCTTCACTTGCCTGGATGAATTCAGTTCTAATAAAACTTGCAATTTATCACTATCCAGGGCCTTTATCACTATTCACCGTTTTGGCATTCATCACTATAAACATACACTGCCGGTGCACAGACTTAACAGTGTGAACCACTGACAAGATGCCCTGCAGCAACTCACCAAGGCTCCTTTGACAGCACTTTCTAAGCCCACAACCTCGATGACTTAGCAGAACAAGGGCAGCAGGAAAATGGGAACACCGTCACCTGCAAATTCCCTTCCAAAGCACATACCATCCTGAATCGGACATATAATCTGTTTATTTATTGTTGCTGGATCAAAATCCTACAACTCTTTTAACCACAATGTGTGAGTACCTTCACACACACTGAACGCAGGAGTTCAAGGAAAAACTCATCACCATCTTTGTGAGGGAAATTAGGGATATGCAGTGTATGCTGGCTTTAGAATCACCAACTTTCCCATATTTTGTGGGACTTTTCCACATTTCAACCAGTTTTCCTATGCTGTTTGCATGCCCGGTCTTTGTGTCAACAAAAAACATCTCATGGGCTGAAGGCGAAAGTAGTTTTGTGCTACCTGGGCCAATGATGTGTGGGTTAGATGGACTGGCTACGTTAAATTGCCCATTAATGTCAGAGTGACTAGCTAAGGTAAATGGGTTTATAAGGATAGGACCTGGGTGGGATTGTGGTCGGTGCAGATTCAATGGAACAAATGACCTCCTTTTGCACTGTAGGATGCTATGATCCACAGACAGATTATCTGCTGTTTGTGGCACCTCACTGGGCACAAACTGCCTGCTGCTTTCCCTACATCACAGAAGTGATTACACGTCACAAAGTACCCAAATGGCTGTAAATCACCTTTTGATGTGTGGGTTAGGTTGATAGGCCATGCTAAATTGACCTTTGGTATTGGGGGATTAGCGGAGAAAATAAACGTGATAATGGGAATAGGACCTGGATGGGATTGCTGTCGGTGCAGGCTTGATGGGCCGAATAGCCTCTTTTTGTACTGTAGGGATTCTCGGATTCTATTCTGTGACATCCTAAGATACTATATAAAAGCAAGTCCTTCTTTTCGTGTGAAGTACATTAGCCTGCATTGTGCGCCCAAGGTGTTTCTGAGCTGCAATGAGATTTCATGGGGCTAACCTGTGGCCATATCTATGGCTACTGAAGAATTTCTGTTGACCAGCATGGAAATAGGTCAATGGTGCCTTCGATCTGAAACAATTACTAGATGACCATGACAATGAATCAATCTCATCTGCCCTGTGTTCAGCAACACGAACAAAACAGCAAGAAAAAACCCTTCACGATTCTCAATATTTATTGCATTAGTTACATGAATTAAGACACGCGTTTTACATATGAAGGCAACTGGGTAACTTCAATGTTTCTCCTTTGATGCAAGATTAACATGCAGCATTTGCTTTAAGAAATCATCAATAACTTAGTGTGGAATTCATTTTCAGTTCTAATTCCTGGCTCAGTTCCATAAACATTGAAATTTTTCCCTTTTAGTAATTCCAGGTAGGGAGGGAGCACCAAAGGAAGGTTCCAGTTACGGTTTACGAGAAACCTACAATCATTGTGCCTGCTAAATAAAATCATTTACAAATTTCCACAGAGACAGTACATTTCAGATGGAAAAGACAAACACTGGGGTGGGAGTGGGGGGGGAATTGTTCTGTGGCCTCCCCACAAAGTGCTTCCCCATAGTTGCAGGTAGCACGCTGCTCACTGGTGCTGGAGGGGAAGGGGTTGAGGGGAATCTTCCAGCTCCACTACTTTCAACGGACTTTCCTATTAACAGCCCAGGAAACACCCTGGGGAGTGGGGGCTGGGGAGGGGGTCATTGGTGGGACTGGAAGATCCCCTGGGCACGAACAGCCAGAAAATTCTGGCCATGGTCCTTGAAGGCGGTATCGCAGCTTACCACTAATAAGGATACACAGTCCTCCTTCACTCTTTGGTTATGTGTTCAATTCCCCCCCATCAGGTAGTGGTCTTGATATACAGTAAATCACATGCAGGGAATTGCAGGGAGAGATCATGTAAAAGGATAATGGGTACCACACCTACAGTTTTCAGTAGGGAGGTATCAGTCCTGAACACTAAAGCCCTAAATTGACAGAAATCTCACATATACATAGACTCTCACACAGACACACACAAAATGATTGGCAGGTCACTCGTTAGGAATCATTTTAGATTTCTCTACATACATTATTACTTAATGTCTTTTAGTATAAAAAAATCACTGAGCTATATGTATATATATATATAATAGAATATCTGGAAGCCCGCAGTGAAGGAACAGCATTATGTAAACCCAGCACACACTTCATTCCCCCAAAATAACACCCTGGAATAGAAAAGGAGGGGAAGTGGGGTGGGGGGAAACGAGGAGAAGATGTTGAGAAGTGAGGAAGACATGGAAAAGAAATTTTAAAGTGAGTGACAAAATCCATAGCAATAGTCAAATATATCATACCACCTCTTGGTCAAGTGAACAATAAGGAAAAGGAGTAAAAAGGCATTCACTGATCTTTATGCCCCATTGAGTACTTGGCACAGACAGGTGATGTAAAATGGGGCGTCCTGCAAGAGGCTTTGGTGGTGGAGGAGTTTTTGGCTCTGCCCTAGGAGTGTTGTGTTGCAGGGAAGAGAGACTCTGCCCTAGGAAGCAACTTACAATCCTAGAGCCAGGAAAGACTTCTGAAAGAATACAAGCCCTTGGCCCTTAATCACAGAACTTTAACCGTTTTGGATTTTGTCACTAATTTTTAGTTTGTAAATGTTCCGTCAGCCTAGCTAGGAGGCAAACGGACATCAATTGCATGCAAGAGTGACAGCTCTGAAATATGGCTATAAAGGTAAGCAGTGCCAAGTTGCAGTACAACCTGAAATGAGGAACAGGCAGAACACTAACAGTTATCCAGTCGCTGCTAAATACTTGAAGGCAAAATTGGCATGAGCGAGAAAACAAACTCACCATAAAAAGAGATGACAAGTGGTCACAGTTGTTGTAAACCAAATAATATGTCGTTTTAAAAAAACTTACCAGAAGGTACAAATTTGAGGTTTATCCTATTGTATCCTTCTACAAGTATGCACACACACATAAGACACACAGTCCATTTAACTGCTCAGTCTAAAGCCTGGATGAACATCCCAGCAAATACTGGGATGCCCCATGAATAATCAGGTGTCCAACCCTCCCAGCTGTTGCCCCTTTTGAGCCATTCCTACCCACAGCTGGGAGGTGTCCCTCAAAGCTTCAGAAGCAGCACCACGATATGGCATCACTGGGCACAGTAAGTACTTGGGAACGTCATGAAAAATGGTGGATCCAGGCGACCACGGTCAGTGTATTAAAAAAAAATTCAAGTGCAGTTTTGAAAAAATCACTCTGGTTCAACTAAGCACGCGGCACTTAAAGTGGCATAGTGCAGCAGCAGGTTGACAGGCCTGTCGGAAGCTCGAGGTGCTTTTTCCTGGAGTCAGAGTGTTACAGGTGATTTTACAATCCCCAAAATACCGAACAGGGGGAAGAGGGAAAAAAAAGAGAGGGGATGCTATTACATGCACACAAACCTACTGAACTCTGTCCTATTTTAAATACCCACTACACAGTGAACAATCACTTGCTCAATTCTGCTGGTCTCGTGGTGGCTTTTCCTACACACACTCACTTCATAAATTCATATTCCTAAACTGTAAACTGTCTAAAAAGACAAGAGCTGGCTGGTCACCTTCAGTCTAAAATTCTGGCAATTCAGTATTCTCACAATCCCATAGAGGGGAAATTAATGCCTGTGAGCTTGGTCTGATACTCTGTGGAGTATGATAGCAGGTTACAAGATATGGTTTCTGTTTGGCACACACCAAAACGAATTGCTTTGATATTTTGACTTTAACATTACAATGGTCTCCCAGGTTTAGCAACCATCTCAATGTCTTTCATTAGAACGCCATTACGTTTGTTTTCCCAAGCGGCTCCACTCAGATCCTTCGCCTTTCTAGAGAGTTTCTCTCACTGTTTTGCCCTGCACAAGACATTCTTAAGCAAGGGGCTAAAGCAGGATGGCTGGTTCCTGTCCAGCGTTTGTTGGCTTCCTGCCATCCACCCCTGCCACAAGATGGCCACTTGACAGCTCCTACAAAGAGAAGGATCTCTTCCGCCATCTCATCTTTCACCCAGAGCTCTCAAGATAAAAATAGTCATCGAATCAACATCAATAAAAGATGAAGGAAAGAGAGAGGAAAAAAAATAATCAGGTCTTCTGACCACACCATAGGACGATACTCTCACCAGGGCCATCTCTGAAGGCAACAGAAACTAAAGTGGAGGGAATGCAAATCCCTCCAATTGGATCAGTCAGGCCTTGAAGCTGTTCCATTCTGGGGCCTGTGGCGTAGACCTCAATTTCAGAGGACCTCAGGAAAATTGGGAGATGTGAATGGAGTTGGGTGCAGGGAAGGGGGAGAGAATGGCAAAGGGATATATGGATTATAGAACTGGAACTGAGGAAACGACAGATTACTTGGGGTTTAGACCTCATTTCACATGTAAAAAAAAAGTAATAATTTTAAACTTCATATGGCAAACATCCTCAATATTATGCATAATATTGCCTCCAATCTGCCAATGAAGGATCAATGTAGTCAAGAGTAGCTCAGCTGAACAGGAACGTTGCATCCCAAGCAGGAGGGATGTTCATCTGTAGTAAGAACTGGGTACATGAAAAAATGTAGTGTTAAAAAAAGTCCCAACTTTTCCAAAGGCTTTCATTTTACCCAGTGCTCATGATAGAAAATCCAGAAGCTAACGGAAGCCCAACAACCCCAACATATAGAAAAAAAAAGTTGCTATTTTCCTCAATGAGTGAAAGGTGACGTCTTAAAAAAGGAGTCTTCCTAAACTGGAATAATGCAGATACAGCAAGCTTCAATGATGGCGAGTCAAACGATATCCCCCAAGGCTTTCGGAGTTTGCACATTCCTTAGCCGCAAAGTGCAACAAAGTGGGACGGAGGAAGTGGGCAGGCCAAGACAGCAAGGAAGACAGAGAGAAAGAGTTAAGCTCAGAAGTGATCGGGAGTTTTAGTCCAGTGTAGTGCTGTTAAATTTAGCTTTGCTTTTGGATTTCGGGAAAAGTCTCTTAATGTGCTTCCTGGTCGACTTCCTCTCCTTCTCCAGTGGCATTGGCTGCTCCAGATAAACCAGGTCATTGTGCGACTGGCTCATCCCAGGCTCCTTCTGATGCCGCCTCCGCCGGAAAAAGAATTTTGCGCCACTCCGCATAAAACCACCTGGAAAAGAAAATGGAAACATGCGTGGCAAATCAGGTCCAGCACAAAAATACTGGAGAAAACAAGATACATTCATATCCACACAAAGGATCCTCTTTCCCACCTCCAACAGAAACAGACTTGTGTTCGAAGGGTTCAACACATATTGAATTGAACTTTGCCCAATGATTCAGTAAAGAGACGCTTTTTACCATGTGGCAACGTGTTCGATATTGCCACTACACCCCAGGGTTTGTGGATTTGAGCTGCGGAGGGCAGATATTGGGAGAAGGGGGCGGGGGGGGGGGGGGGGGGGGAGAAGCACTCCAATTGGTCTCACTGCTCTCTAACCAAGATGGAGAAATAAAGAACCAAGCTTCTTAAGGTTTAAGTTTACTTATTAGTATCACAAGTCAGCTTATGTTAACATTAAGTAGTCTCACAACAGGTTAAAATCCAACAGGTTTATTTCATAGGAGTGTTGTCCCTTCATCAGATGAGCGAAGGGTTTGGTTCACAAACAGGGCATATATAGACACAAACTCAATTACAAGATAATGGTTGGAATGCAAGTCTTAACACATAATCAAGAGCTCTGAAAGCTTGTGCTACCAAGTAATCCTGTTGGACTTTAAGCTGGTAATTGTAAGACTATTTACTGTGCCTATCCCAGTCCAATGCTGGTAACTCTGCATTAGGATAGCACTGCAATTAAATGACTGTGAAAATCTCATATTTGCCAAACTGTTTGGGGACACTGACGGAGAATGTAGCATGGTCAATGCACCTGGCCAGCACGGCTTTCAGACTGTGGGAGGAAACCAGAGCATCTGGAGGAAGCCCATGCAGACATGGGGAGAACATTTAGAGTGTGCACAGACACAAACTTGGACTCGAATCCGGTCGCTGGCACAGAGAGTCCCTGGCGCTATACCACTGAGCCACTTCCCTTCCAATGCTCGCCTTGAAGTAGTTCGGATCACCATCAGACAAAGTTTTGATGAAAGGTCACAGCCTGAAATATTAACTGACTTCTCTCTCCACAGATGCTGAACAAACCTGCTGAAATTTCTGGTGTTTTATGTTTTTGCTTGTTATAGTGGGATACACAGATCTGTCACTGGTAGATTTACTATTTAAGAGGTCTTGACAAAATTGCAGCTTAGCATTGCCCAGAAGGGAGGTGATGGTGTGGTGGTATTGTCACCAGATTAATAAACCAGAGTCCCAGGATAAGGCTCTGGAGACCTAAGATTTCCACTGCAGCAGGTCGTGCAATTCTAGTTCAGTAAAAGACTGAAATTTTAAGTCTAAAGGTGACCATGAAACTGTTGTCACAAAAACCCATCTGCTTCACTAATGTCTTTTAGGGAAGAAAACCTGCCATTTTCACCTGGTGTGGCCTACACATGAATCGTAACTATCCTCTGAGAAGCCAATCAGTTCAAGGGCAACTACAGAAAGACAATAAATGCTGACCTTGCCAGTAATGTCCACATCCCATAAAAACGTACAGAAAAAAGAAATTCCAAGGGCAATTTGTTTATAATAAAAGTTTGTTTATTTGCGAGTCACAAGTAGGTTTACATTAACACTGCAAGGAAGCTAATGTGACAATTCCCTAATCGCCACACTTTGGCACCTATTTCGGTACAGAGGGTCAATTCAGCACAGCCAATGCACCCAACCTGCACATTTTTGGACTGTGGGAGGAAACTGGAGCACATGGAGGACACACACACAGATACGAGGAGAATGTGCAAACTCCACAGTGATCCAAGCCAGGTATCAAACCTGGGTCGCTGGTGCTGTGAGGTAGCAGTGCTAACCACTGTGTTAAAGGCCTTGCCAGCAACATCCAATTCCATAGCAGGGTCAAAACAAAAAAAGGGATTCCAAATGGATATTTTGTTTAAGAAAATCCTGATTTGGAACATTTACCTTTAGATTTTTTCATTGTTCCTGCTTCTGAACCGCCTATGGAAATACCGGATCTCTGTTCAAACTCCAGGTCTTCCTGAGAGCCATCGTTCCACTGACTGAATTCTTGACCGACTCTGCTGGTAGGTGCCATTGTTGAAGGTCCCTCAGCACCGCAAAGCTCAGCCGTCGGTAAGCTGTGAGTTAATGTTTGGGTTGGCAGCCCGGCGATACACTCGGAGGAAGCGTGGGATTGAGGTTCCTGTCTCAAGGATGCATCCATCGCAGCTGCATAATCAGCCGATAGGGTGAGCTCATCATCATCAGCCAAGGGAGCCTGAAGAGGAAGATGGGAAAGAAGCTCTGCAGGTTACAAATTTCTGACGGTCAACACCTATACCCCCGCACTACTGAATGGAAGCCCAGCAATGGGGATCGTGGACGCACCAAGAGAAAACATCCCTGACAAAGTTGGACTAAATAGCCAATAGATCTTTTGAGGCTGTGATTCGACTTGGTGAAAGATAAGTTGTTCAGAGACTCGTGTAATTTGTTGTTCCTAACAAAAAACAATTAAGGAGCGTGGATGGTCTATTTTGTATGCAACTCTCCTAATATGGAAAGAGAAGCAAATTCACCTCCAAGTCGCACACCATTCCAAGTCAGATGTAAATTACTTCTACACTTGTCGTCCAATATCCTGGGAATACACACAGAATAGGTACAGTGCAAGAGGAGGCCATTCAGCCCATCGTGAATATACTGGCTCTCTGAATGAGCAATTCATCTTAGTGTCTTTCTCCACCTTACCCTCCTAACTCTGCACACTCACTCATTTTTTTCCAGGTAATTCCCTCGTGAATGCTTGGATTGAACCTGCCTCCACCACACACTCAGGTAGTGCATTCCAGACCTCAGTCACATCAGCAAGTTTCTTCACGCTATCACTTTTGCCAGTTACCTTAAATCTGTTCCCTCTTGCTCTCAATCCTTTCAGGAACAGTTTCCCTGCCCATCTATTCTTTTTGTCTTCTCATGATCTTGAATATCTCTATCAAACCCAAAGAGAGAAAATGCTGGAAAATCTCAGCAGGTCTGGCAGCATCTGTAAGAGAAAAGAGCTGACGTTGAGTGCAGATGACTCTTTGACAAAGGATCGGAACTCAATGTCAGCTTTTTTCCTTCCTCACAGATGCTGCCAGACCTGCTGAGATTTTCCAGCATTTTCTCTTTAGGTTTCAGATTCCAGCATCCGCAGTCATTTGCTTTTCTCCTCTGTCAAAGACTCAGCTTTCTCCACTCCAGTGAAAACAGTCCTAACATCTCCACTCCATCCTCACATCTGATGTTTCTCATCTCTGGAATCATTCTCATGAATCTTTTCTGCACGCGCTCCAGTGTCTTACACAAGCGCCATTATTATAAGGTCCACAATAGGTTCAGAAACCCTACATCCAGTTTCTAAGGGCTGCTGGGGGCTGAACAACAAATGCAGTCATGCCAGCATTCCCACATCCCCACAAAAGAAATATACAGACATACACACCATCTTGGTTTTGTACCCTAACAGTGTTTATATTGTAATGTACTGTAATGAGAAGGGGCTGGAATTCTTCACCATTATATACTTAGGAACTGAGTAAAAAAAAAACTATCAATGCCAATCCCACAGCGTGTCTTGAATTCCCAAAAGGAAAAAACAAAATGAACGCAATTGGAAAAACCCATCTCTACTTACTAAGCCAAACCATGTAGTCTCTGGCCAACATCCTTACCCTGTTCTGAATTATATTCCACATAAAACAAACTCCTCCTCTCAACCATAACATAGAATTTGAAATGAATCCCAGATTTGCAGAGTCTAGACGTTCTGGTTTGGGAATGGATGAATGAATTGACCAAGGTACAGAGGAAGAAGATCTCTGGCACAGAATCCTTACAGCGCAAGAAACCAATTGGCCCATCAAGTCTGCACCAACCACAATCCCACCTAGGCCCTATCCCCGTAACACCACATATTTATCCTGAATACTTCCTTGACACTAGGGTCAATTTATATGATATAGAACCTACCTTTGTAATACCCGAAATGACAATTGTACTTTTCTTGATGGGAGATTTCAACGCGTGCTTTGCCGACTCAGTTAATTGCCGAATTGCTGCTTCAGCCACTGGGTCTGTGCCACTCAACTGCAACAGCTCTGTAAGAAATTAAGATTGAAGTCAATGCACAGGAACTCTGCTGAACGATCGGAGTTGCCAGCCAACAGGAAAACTACACTGAGTACAGTGACAACTGACTCATAAGAACATTCTCCTCAACTGTCTTAGGCCTTCCTATGACACTATGCTAAGATCCACTGACAATCTGCGTTAATGTCCTTCTATTCCCCGCTGAATTAGGAATCTTACATTAGAGTAAAGACAGGCTTGGCTATATTGAGGAAGAGGCTTGTTGCCACGCACAGTATAATTATGTTCAGCTTCAACACTCAAGTCACACATTCTGACCTAATTGTGGGAATCTTACCAACTCTGGAATTCAGCAGATTCACCTGATTAACAAAGCTTGTCAACTACAGACAGAAATGGGAAGGACTCACCTAATGAAGAAGCAACACTTTGAAAGCTCTTGATTCCAAATAAACCTGTTGAACTTTAACCTGGTGTTGTGAGACTTCTTACCGTGCCCATCTCAGTCCAATGCCGATATCTCCACACCATGGAACTGGGAAGGAGATAGAGTTTGCTTCTTGCCCAACAACACAATGTTTCCTAACATCTCCCCAGCAAGGGAGAAAGACTGGAACTTCCCTCAACCTGAATCTCCTCAAATTTGCCTTCAGAATGGAATTGTCAAAGTATGTGATTAATAAAATAAACAAAATGAATGGGTGGAGCAGTGTCACAAGTTGGCTTACATTAACACGGCAATGAAGTGAAAATCTCCTAATCGCTATACTCTGGCACCTGTTCAAACACAGAGAATTTAGCATGGTCAATACACTAACCAGCATGTCCTTCAGACTGTGGAAGGGAACCCATGCAAACATGGGGAGAATTTGCAGACTCCACAGAGACAATGGCCCAAACTGGGAATCAAACCCAGGTCCCTGGCGTTATGAGGCAGCAGTGCTAACTACTATGCTAAGAAGACCAGAATGTTTTGTCTCATGGGGTCAATCACTAGAATGAAAGCAGGATTAATGAACAGTTCCCATGTTTTCAAAAAAGAGAAAAAGTCTTGCATTTGTATCACACCTTTCACATTATGCGTTTTACAGCAACTGAGGTACATTTGAAATGTAATCAAGTGGGGGGAAAGCAGCAGCCAGTTTGCTCGCAGCCCACAAACAGCAATGAGGCAAATGGACAGATATGGAGGGATGGACATTGGGTGCGGAGAACTTTCCTCTTCTTCAACATTGGGACCATGAGAGCAAATGGAGCTCTTGGTTTAATATCTCATCTGAAAGATTACACTTCTTGCTGTACAACATTCCTTCAGTACTGCAATGGAACGCCAGCCCTGAATTTTGTGAAGATTTCATGGGATCCGAACCACAACCTTCTGATATTGGGGCAAACCACAACTAATACCCAAAGAGCAGAGTTATTAATTGATAACCTTCTCTGAATCAGTGCACTAATTACTGTGTTTCAATCTTTCAAGAGTATTTGAACCAACAAAACTTAACTGCACTCAGGGGGTGGAAGCAAGGGATTAAAAAGAAACACTTGATTGTTTTGTTACCATGGTTACTCGCACTAAATTGGAGAATACTGGACAGTCGAGGCCTGACAGGCCAAGCGACTGCCAAAAGTGTGGGTTTTGCACTTCCTGCCGCAATAAAAGCACAGCAGTTGGTAATAAATGAGCAGTAATAAGCTCAAAAGTACAAAGAAAACAGATATGAGCAATGAGACAGAGATAAAAAGACACAACAGGGAAGTGGATGTTGTGCAGACTTTGATTCTTTTTAAATTGGAATTTATTTGTGAAGCCAGTGCATATTTTGAATGTCGGGCTCCCAAAGCGGGGAAGCGAGGGGGAAGATGCATGATTACATTATATTTACTTCCTATATCCAGCTGTGGCTGTAATTTAATCCCAATGTTTTAATGCTACCCTGTTGCAAACACAATAGAAGCGCACTAAACTTACGGTTTCAACATCCAGCCAAACAAGGGAAATCTCTTCTGCTCCCGCCCCACCTCATGTAAATTAAGAAAACTAAGTTTAAATAATAAAATGCAAAATCTATGAGAAATGGAACAGGACATTAGGTCTCAGTGGTTTACTCCTCCTCAATTATATCAATAGTACAGAAATGGGCCATCTATTCCACACCAGTGTTCATGCTCCGAAACATGTCTCCTCGCACACTTACTCATCTTAACCCATCAACACCACAAACTTCTACTTCTTTTCTTCACGTGTTTATTGCGCGATTCCTTCAATGCATTTGTGATAGTCGTCCCAACTACTCCTTGTGGTAGAAACCTCCACATTCTCATCACTCGTTTGGTAAAGAGGTTTTTCCTGAATTTCTTACTGGATTTATGAGAGATTATCTTATATTTATAGCCCTTGGTTCTGGATTCCTCCACAAGTAAATCACGTCATGATCTTAAAGAGATCATCACTCAATTTCCTCTTTTCCAATAGATAGTTTGATTTGATTTATTATTGTCACATTAGTATATACTGTGAAAAGTATTGTTTCTTGCATGCTGTACAGATAAAGCATACAGTTCATAGAGAAGGAGAGAGTGCAGAATGTAACGTTACAGTCACAACTAGAGTGCAGAGACAGATTAACTTAATGTGAGTCAAGTCCATTCGAAAGTCCAATGGCAGCAGGAAAGAAGCTGTTTTCGAGTCGGTTAGTATGGGACTTCAGACTTTTGTATCTTTTTCCTGACAGAAAAAGGTGGAAGAATGCATGTCTGGGGTGTACGAGATCCTTGATTATGCTGGCTCTCAGTTCTTAATTTATAAGAGTAATTTTGTTTATGGACCTTCTCCGCTGCCTCTATATCTCTTTTTTTCACAATGCGGAGACTGGAAACGTTCATAGTAATCCAAGAGTAGACACCAAGTGTGGTCTAACCAAGATGAAGAAGCCCTCATTGCAAGCAATCCAACAAAAATTTTGCAAAGTTGTATTCCATAATTATTTTTCACACAGTGTTGTACACCGGAGGTTTTATATCCGAATGCAGACAATGCTTTGTGCACAAGGCGTTGAAAGGTTTAAGATGTGCTACAGAAGTGGGCTAACACAGAACAACAGTAAAGTTGAAGACAGCAGAGTAATCCCACCTCTCACTCGTCATCAATTTGGTAACAGTGCCACTTGATGCCAGATTTGTGCAGTTCAGTCTAAAGCACACCATCGAGCAAGATTATAAAGAAATAACTTTTATCTGTTTTATGCCTCAACCCAAGAGCAACAGATATGAATGTCACGTATCGAGAAGCGCGCAACAAAAGCACCCTGGTCCTCAACACTCATTTCACAAGTTATGAAATTTAGTCACAAGTAAGTTTACATTAACAGTACAATGAAGTTACTGTGAAAATTACCTCGTCGCCACACTCTGCCACCTGTTCGGGTACAAAGAGGGAGAACTTAGCATGGCCAAAGGGACCCAACCAGCATATGGGAGGAAACCCATACAGACTCCACACAGACAGTGACCCAAGCCAGGAATCGAGCCCAGGTCCCTGGTTCTGAGAGGCAGCAGTGCTAACCGCCCTTGCAAAGGTGAAGTTATGAATGTGTTCCGAGGATCTTGACTTGAATGTTTATCCCACCGTAGAACAAATATTCACAGACAAAATAAATCACCCTTTATCAGACAATCAGTACCTGTATCAGATGATGACAAGATCTTACTAACTGGTGCTCCCTGTTCAGAGTTTCCAATAACTAAGAACTCCTCGTTCACATCTTTCACCTCTGCATTGGTCTTCACTGGAGAATCTGTAATTTTCAAGAAAAAAATTAGCAAGATGATTGTTATTGACTTTGACACTGGACTCTGACTTAACGGGAGTCTATGTTTCAATCTTAGCATTTATGAAGAGAAAAATGGAGAATGTTCACCTTCTTAGCAATTTATTTGTTCTGAGAAATTCTGCAAAGATTTAAAATCTCGTACCAATGCCTCTCCTGAACTACGGCACCATTTAGGTACTTGCACCCAATAAATATGTCTTAAGATTCAAGCAGGATTGAGACCTCGTGCAGAATTGACGATTTATGGTACAGAGTGAGCAGATAGGATGCTGATTAACGTCTGCAGGCATCAAAATGACGAGCTTTTCTCTGCAAAGGTGCACCTAAAACCAGGTCCAGAATTGAGGCTGGGAGCATTAGATACGAATCAACAACTCACTCTTCTCAAGCAGCTCTTAGCAGGGTAGGATTTATACAGTTACTCAAAAAGGAGTCTTGAACATTTGGCACACTTAAGCAGCAAAATATTCTTTCAACGAAAGCACTGGTATCTATTTGTAAAATCTTCTCGCAGCAAAGAAAAAGCTTTTAATTAACCTATAGGCTTGACAGATACATCCCATAGCGTTAAGGGATGCACTAATTTGCACTTTGGCAAGTAGATATTAAGTTATCCATTACATGTTGATCCTACAAAGTAGTTTGAACTCTTGACTGTGAGTGGCATTGTGGAAGACCTGCTGCAGCGCACAGGCTCTGAGTTAAAGAGATGGGGGTCAGGATATTCAGAAGTAATCATTGTCGTTTTGCTCCTGGAAGAGAAGTGGTGTGGACAGATAGATGTGGTCAGGATGGGGATTAGGCTCAGCTTGGAGCTGCTTAACTGTATTAAAGCTTACTGTATTAACTTGACTAACCCAATCTTCATGTAGGCGAGCAAGATGCTGGGTGATACTCCAGTAAATTAGTGTTTTGAAAAATAAGACTTGTACTGATTAAGAGCTTCTCACAACTAGTGTCACCAAGTCTATTACATCCAATTATTTCTTAAAGTACAGTCACTGTCGTAGAACCCCTGCAGTACAGTAGGAGGCCATTCAGCCCATCAAACCTGCAATAATAACAATCCCACCCCATTCCTGTTACCCTACATATTTACCCTGCTAATCCCTCAAAACTAGGGTCAATTTAGCATGGCCAATCAACCCAACCCACACATCTTTGGAGTGTGGGAGGAAACTGGAGCACTTGAAGGAAACTCACACAGACACGGAGAGAACGTGCAAATTCCACACAGAAAGTGGTCCAAGCCAGGAATTGAACCTGGGTCCCCAGTGCTGTGAGGCAGCAGTACTAACCACCGTGCCATTGTGCCGCCCTCTAATGCAGGAAGAGAGAAGGTAACTTTAAAGATTTCAGTAGCGTGCTAAGCGGGAAGCTCACCAGGGTAGGCAGGCACTATTCAGTTGAGTCATGGGTATTGAGTATCTCAAATCCTTTTCAGGAGCTTGGTTTGATATTCACTACATCCATGCCTAACAGAGAAAATCTATCAACATCAGCTTTGAACTTTCCAACAGAGCTCGATCCTCAACAGCTTTTTGCAGGAAAAGCATTTCAGGTTTTCACTATCCTGTGTGAAGCAATGCTTCCTGACATCACTCCTGAATGGCCTAAATCTAATTCTAAAGTTATAAAGAACAAAGAACAGTACAGCACAAGACAGGCCTTTTGGCCCTCCAAGCCTTTGCCGATCATGTTGTCCTATCCAGACGAATCACCTGTATCCCTCTATTCCTCACCTATTCATATACCAATCCGGATCTTAAATATTACCCATCTTAAATGTTGCTAACATGAGTGGCACAATCACCTCGCTTAGCCATGCATTCCAGACCTTCACCACCCTCTGTGTAAAAAAACTCCCCCTGCACATCTCTTGCCCTGAATTTGTGCCCCCATGTAATTGCCATTTCTATCCTGGGAAAAAGTTTCACCCTACCTAAAGTTTTATAAACTTCTTAGCCTCCGTCTTTCCAGGGAGAACAATCCAAGTGTACTCAATCTCTCCTCATAGCAACATCCTGGTAAACCTTTTCTGTAAAGCCTCTGCATCCTTCTGGTAATGTGGTGACCAGAACTGAACACAGTATTCCAAATATGGCCTGACCAATGTTTTATATAACTGTAACATAATTTGCCAACTTTTATATTTGACATCCCATCTCATGAAGGTAAGCATGCCATTTGTTTTCTTCACCACCTTTTCCATCTGCTGTCACACAGATCTGTGTGTCTGTGCTCCTGATGGTTCTGCTATTTGTTTTATCATTCCTGCCTGAATTGGGTCTGCCAAAATGCATCACCTCCCATTATGTCAACTTGTTATGAACTTCCTCAACAGGAAAACAGAGAAACAATCTACCTTTCATAATTTTAAATACCTCAATTAGATCACTCTTCTTTGTCATCTCTAAGTCAAGGAAATAAAGGCTGTTGCTCCTGTCCTCTTAATTTAAGCCTTTTAGCGCAGTCTTACTTTGAAGTAATGAGAAATACTCATGTACAGATTTTACATACTTCGATGCAAGAAACAAACATAGCTTTTATTACCTGTAGGACTTCCACAAAGCTTCCCATCTGTTCGAGGCTTGGTCTTAACAGCAGTTACAGTTGTAACAACTGTGCCACAAGGCATAACCGTGCGATCCTTTTCCACTTTCTTTGCTGAAAGCAGTGAAGGGGACTGTCGGCACTTCACTTCATTAGGCTCCATGTAACAGAACTGAAATCAGCAAAGATTACATTCATATTTAGAAGCTATTATAAACACACTTCCAACACATAGTTCCGAATCAGGATCTGAATACTGGCAACAGGGGGTGGGGGGCACATTCAGCCTTGCAAAGTGTTCCCTTATCTAGAAGGCAGCATCTTGGCAGACAAAAAGGAGGCTCACCATCTGTATTTCCTCTCAAGAAAAGCTCAAGAATTTTTACCTACCAAGCTTTTTGGTTCCTCTGGTTTCCTCCCACAGTCCAAAGATGTGCAGGTTAGGGAACTGCCCTTTAGTATCAGGGGGCCTAGCTAAGGTGAATGCATGGGGTTGAGGGGATGGGGCTTGTGCAGTGCAGACCTGAGGGGTTGAGTGGCCTCTTTCTGATCTCAGATTTATCCCCAGCCTCTACTTGACCACTGTCAAAAAAAGCAATAGGGATGCTACAGATAGCTCAGTGACAAAACTGGCACATTCCAAAACCCAGGGCGACGTGCTAAGGGATGCAGTAAAGTTTGGGGCAGCTGTCTGAGTGGCACAGTGGGGAAGGTCACGGTCTAAGATCTTTCAACCACAGAGAACTAAGGGGAGTAGAACCCCCCTCGGGCCAAATGACCCATTGCACGCACGCAGTGAATATTACATGTATCGTACTTGTACTGAAGTGCCTTGGGGTGCAACTTGCTCTATGTAGACAACCTTTAAAATAACTTTGCAACATTTGTAAGGACCATCGTAAAATATCTAAAATATTGCTTTCACTAATGAAGCATCTCAAGGTGTTAATTAAAGTATGTAAAGATCCTGAATATTATTGCTTTTGGTGCAATGGCCATTTTGGAACGTTTGTAACATTTTTGCAGATTTGTTACGAAAATATATTTTTTGGAGAAAAAAGGGGGAGTGGGTGGAAGATAAAAGGGAAAAAGTCACTGGTCACTACTGGAAAAGTTGATTTATTAGTGTCACAAGTAGGCTTACATTAACATTGCAATGAAGTTACTGTGAAAATCCCCCTAGGTGCCACACATTGGTGCCTTTTCGGATACACTGAGGGAGAAGTTAGCATGGCCATGCACCTAACCAGCAGGTCTTTCAGATTTTTGGGAGGAAACCCACACAGACATGGTGAGAATGCGCAGAAAAGAACTGCTGACAAATATTCCCTATTTAAAACCTTCATTTTAACAAACTTGAAAATGGTAAAGGCTCTGCTGTTAAAGTCTGTGCACATGTAAATGATGGAGGGCAGAGTTCAGTTGCAATAAATCTTTTTCAGCACTCTCTCAACCTCCAAATGCACAGTTGAATAGCCTGTTGACATTCATTTATAAACAACAGGCTCTTAGTTGAGGCAACCATGACCCGCGGAACCCAAATAAGTTGTCAATCTATTAGAGGCGAAGGGAAAAAAAAATGGTCCCTGCAATTGCACTAAGCTTCAGTTTATTTTACTTGGTTTCAATGGGGCAAAAAAAAACCTGTTTCAACAGCAGGAGCAAGATAGTGGGCAAAACCAATAAGTTTCAAAGTTTATTTATTTTGTCACAGGTAGGCTTACATTAACATTGAAGTTTTGTAAAAATCCCCGAGTCTCAACTTTCCGGTACCTGTTCAGATACACTGATGGAGAATTCAGCATGGCCAATGCACCTATCCAACATGTCTTTCAGATTTGTGGGAGCCAACACATGGAGAACGTGCAGACTCCACACATTCTGGGAATCAAACCTGGGTCCCTGGTGCTGGGGCTCCAGTGCTAAATCATGAAAGAGGGAGGTATTTACATTTTAATTGCAGGATTGTTTAATAAATAAGGAGCATTAAACAGAAACAGTAATCATGACAAAGTATCGGAATCATGGGCGTCCTGGAGTTCCGTGTATTGAGTAGGATAATGAATATTCAAGCTGTCATCTACATTACAAACCTGTTCCCATTCACCCCCTAGGGTGAAAGGTGGGAGGAGGTTGGCAATGTGAGGTGATAGATTCCTCAATATGTTTAAGCCAAAGAACAAAGTCCCAACGCATCAAAAACACAGAATAAAAAGAGATCAATAAACAGTAACATGGTGAGGTAACATTAAACCATCATTTTAAAACACTTGACCCAAAACAAATGGGAGGAAGCAAAGATTGAGGCAGGTGAGGGATGGTTGAAGATTGCGAGAAGGATTCAAAAAAGAAGAAAGAATGCGATAGAACTTGGACTTCAACACAGAGAATGAGGAATGTGGAGTGCTAGTGTACTGCTCCATTACAGGGAGAAAAACCAACACTGAAACCCAACACAATTCTTCACACATATTCAAATAATAAAATCATACAATCCCGACAATGCAGGAAGAGGCAAATTAGCCCATCAAGGCTATACCGAACACAATCCCACCCAGGCCCTATTCCCATAGCCCCACATATTTACACTGCTAATGCCCCTGATACTAAGGGGCAATTGAGCATAGTCAATCCACCTAACCCAGACATCTTGGGACTGTGGGAGGAAACCAGAGCACTTGGAGGAAACCCACACAGACACAGGAAGAACATGCAAACTCCACATAGTGACCTGAGGCCTATGTGGATCCCTGGCACTGCGAGGCAGCAGTGCTAACAACTACGCCACCGTGCTGCCCTTGGCATGCATGTTAATATAAAAATGGTTCTCAGCAATTCTTTTCTGCCAGTTTCTTAATCAGCACTAAAATCCTTTGACAAATAAAGAAACATTTTCCTTTTCCCAGTTCTCTGCCTCTTGCCAATATCGGACTAAGTTCATTCAGGCTGTCGACACTCGGCTGAAGTATTTCTTTCCTGCCTTTTCACTCGGAACCCAGGAGTCAGCATGCCAACGGAGCCAGCATTACAGCAGACTAGAGATCAAAGTAAAAATCTTAGATACAAATGAAAGAAAAACAGCGATGAGTATGAAACAGGTTATAGGGTGATTGGAATGGGAAATGGAACAGAGGAATTCCAGCACGTGCACTTCCTTTGAGAGCAGGGCAGAATAGACAGAGCTTACCAACACACTATAACCAGGGAGTGACTGTTCACCAACCCTAGTTATCGAAAGAAATATTCCATTCCCAGCACTGACACCCCTGTGCCAAGCACAAAGGCATTTTATTTTCCAAGGAATGGCTAGTCACTTTCAAACCTAACTCAGTTAGCATATTTGTAGATAGAATCAGTTCACAGTTTTGTCTGAAAGAGAGAAACCTGGCTTCAGAATCCTCTCAGTGCAAGAGGAGGTTATTTGCTCCTTCAAGTCTGCACCAACTCTCTGACAGTGCATCTTGCCTAGGCCCTCTCCCTGTACTATTCCCATAAATCCACACATTTACCATGGCTAATCCATCTAATCTACTAAAGATGCAATTTAGCATTGCCAATCCACCTAATCTGCATATTTTTGGACCGTGGGAGGAATTCCGAGCAGAGAACGTGCAAACCCCATACAGTAACCCTCGGCCAGAACTGAACCTGGGTCCCTGGCGCTACGAGGCAGCAGTGCTAACCATCACACCGACAATTCGGAACACTCCATTTTATTAAGCTCTAGTCACAGGCAGCACAGTGGCAAGCACTGCTGCCTTCTGGATTCAATTCCAGTCTAGAGTCACAATCTATTTGGAGTTTTCGTGCTCTGCTCGTGTCTGCATGAGTTTCCTTGGGTGCTCGGTTTCTTCCCACAATCCAAAGATACGCGGGTTAGGATGATTGGCCATAGTAAATTGCCCCTTAGTGTTAGGGGGACTAGCTGGGTTACTGCATGGGATTGTGGTTGGTGCAGACTCGATGGGCCAAACGACCTCTCTCTGCACTGTAAGAGTTGATGATTTTGAATGGATTCAGTTACAATTGGAGAGTAAAACAGTGTGGGTCAATTGGAATGTAAAATCTTGTACCCTTCCCACAAGAGATGCGCGACTTAGAATTGATCCAAGAGGTTGTGCTGGCTGCTACCTCGGCTGTGATGGATCCTGAACTGTTCCCATTCTGGGTGTTTGCCAGACGAAAGCTTTGTCTCCCACTGGGCTGTTTCTTGAACAGGTCTATGGGCACTGTCACCGTTCCGAGGACAGCATCTGCAATAGGAAGTAACGTGATCAGAATAAAAAACAAAACCCCTTAAAACAATCGGCAACATTTGGACAGAAATAAGCCAATCTTTCAGGTGGGATGGCTCATTGCAATGAACAAACCCACTGGTAAACTTCTTCTGGCTGACCTACCAAGCATTCTTAACATTAAGCATTTCCAGCAACTTAACTACTAAATTTTACACAACCATCAAGCTAGATATTGAACTATTTCAGATATACAAATTCACAGTTTTTTTTAAGTTAAAGTTTATTTATTAGTGTCACAAGTAGGCTTACATCAACACTGCAATGGAGTTACTGTGAAAATCCCCTAGTTGCCACACACCAGCACCTGTTCGGGTTACACTGAAGGAGAATTTTGCACGGCCAACGCACCTAACCAGCATGTGCAGTAAATTGCAAAGACAGGATCAGGGATTTTGCAAAAGGGACACGGGCAGATTAAATAAATAAATACACAAAACTGTGGCAGAATATAGTACAACCTGGGGAAGCACAAGATAAGCCACTTTGGATTGGAAAAG
Organism: Sphyrna mokarran; assembly: GCA_024679065.1. Taxonomy (NCBI): domain Eukaryota; kingdom Metazoa; phylum Chordata; class Chondrichthyes; order Carcharhiniformes; family Carcharhinidae; genus Sphyrna; species Sphyrna mokarran. The sequence continues at coordinate 13,843,250 of JAGIQG010000013.1, read as the reverse complement.
GCAGATCACAATATTTTCCAAACGGAAATGGGCTCAGAACAGCATAGGAACAAAGAGGTTTAAGCGTCTGTGGGGAGAGATCATAAAGCTGAAGCGCAGATACAAAATGCAATGAAAAGGTCGGATGGAAAATTGGTCCAAATCTCAAGGGAGCTGGAATGCAAATGGAAAGTTGCTTCAGTTGTACAGAGCCTTGTTCAGATCCCATCGACAGCAGGGCGCTCAGAGTTGGTACTCACATTTTCCTTTGAGGGATTATGATGCCGATTCACCAGAACGATACCAAGTGTTAAGCTATGAGAATAGGTTGCATAAATTTGGCTTTATTCGCTTTTCTTCTAGGGGAGGTGGGGGATATAAGATTGAATCTAATCTTTAAAATGATCATAGAATCATAGATAGAATCTACAGTGCAGAAGGAAGCAATTTGGGCCATTGAGTATGCATTGACAACAATCCCATCCAAACCTACCTCTGTAATCCTACATACCTTCCCAGTTCCCCCTGACACTAAAGGGAAATTTATTACTGTCAATCAACCTAACCTGTACACCTTTGGATTATGGGAGGAAAGCGGAGAACTTGGAGAAAACCCACGCAGACTTGGGGAGAATGTGCAAACTCTACACAGACAGTGACCCGAGCTCAGAATTGAACCTGGGTCCCTGCACTGTGAGGCAGCAGTGCTAACTACTGTGCCACTGGGGCGCCCTCATAGAATCAACAGGAAAGATACATGGAAACACTCTCTTTTGGAGAGTCAGAACAAAGGAGGTACAATTTAATATTTAAGCCAGGCTATCCTCTCGAAGGCCATCATTGCTGGGTCAATGCATTAGAAGGTTTCAAGGCTAAGGTACATATTTTTATGTTAGGCAAGTGGTATAGAACAAAGGGAATTAAATGGAGTTGTGGTATAGATTAGCCAGAGCGGCTTCAAGTGTTTGAATGTTTAACTTCTAAGAAAATGCTGTGACTTCTCAACAAAGAAACATTCAAACCGGAGTTTCAGTCTGTGCAGCAACATGCACCAACTCCACAAAACCTAACCTGGAAAAACTAACATTTATATGGTATCATGTATCAGAGCACTTAATCTCACACAATGATGAATATTCAATTACAGAAATAATTGGGTCGGCACAACCCTAACGATGTTGTCAGCTACGCACTCTCAGAGGGTCTTCCATCCTCCAAAATCCACATGTGAAGTTTCTTCGACTTGGCACTCAACTCACTGTTGGATTAAAATAAAATACATTTAACCACCAGTTCCTGGATTGTACAGCTCTTTGCAATCCAATTTAAATTGTTCTCCTCAACTCAAATTAGATACACACCACTCCCCCTCCCTTCAAACACAGAGAGAGAGAGAGTCATACACAATTCCCCCCTCAGACAAAGACAGAGACACACACACACCCCTCCACAGACAAAGACAGAGAGAGACACACACACACCTCCACAGAGAGAGAGAGAGAGAGAGAGAGAGAGACACCCTCCCCTCCCCACAGAGAGAGAGACACACAACCCCCAAAGACAGGCAGAGAGAGACAGACAGAGAGAAAGACACACACACAAATACTTTGCAGGGATATAGAAAAGAATGGATCAAGTGATGGGTTCTACCAAAGAGCCAAAACAGGCACAATGGGCTGACTGTGGCCTCCTCCTGTGCTTTATTATTCTATGGTTCAAAATACCAGATCAAGAAGGCAAGTAAGGAAATTCAGGGCACAAAACTGACTTCTTGACCATCATATCTACCTGTGTTGCCACTTTCAGGGATCCATGGACCTGTACACCCAGATCATTCTGTATGTCAATGCTTTAAAGGGTTCTGCCATTTACTGTATAATTCAGACCTGAATGTGATCTTCCAAAATACATCATCTTGTATCTGTCCTGATTAAAACTTCATTTGCCATTTCTCTGCTCAATTCTAAAACATATCTATATTCTGCTGTATCCTTTGACAATTCTTGCCACTATCTGCAACTCTGCAAATTTTTGTAACATCTGCGAACTTACTTATTAGTTCACCAACATTTTCCTCCAGGTCATTTATATATATTACAAACAAAAGAGTCCCAGAACTGATCTCTGGAACACCACTAATTACTGATCCCCATTCTGAAAATCACCCTTCCACTGCCACTGTCTTCTATTACCAAGTTCTATATCCACTAGCCAGCTGATGCAGATGCCTGCATAAAACTACATCAAGTTTTATGTGGTGGGTTTTTCCTGAGATGGGTTATTAGTAATTTGAACGCACCCTGGACATATTCACTTCCACCTTCTCCCTTCTGGAAAAAGATACAAAAGTCTGATCGCATACTCAAGAACAGTTTCTTCCCTTTTGTCATCAGAATTTTGAATGCTCCTACCTCACAGTACGTTGATCTTTGTCTACATCCTAGCTATGATTGTAACACTACATTCTGTAGTCTCTTTTTTCCTTCTCTATCATTGGTATGTTTTGTTTGTATAGCATGCAAAAAAAAAAACACTTTTCACTGTATATTACTGCACGTGACAATAATGAATCAAATCTAATTTAAAAAAAAGAAAACACCTTTTGGAACTCAACGAAACTTGAGCCAAGCAACCGCAATGAGAAATACAAGACAGCGAGAAATAGCTCTGTTTAAGACAAAGGAAATTGCTATACTCACAACACAAACTGCTGGTCCCACAAGGGGTTGCAAATGCTGTTCATCACTGAGCTAGTGGCTTTTTGCACTGGATTGTCCAACTCCACAACACAGTACGGATGAATACTCTCTGACAATACAAAACACATCCAGAATATTAAATCTAATTGCACATTCAGTGGCTCTAAAGCTATTTAATACAACTGCTGCATGGAATTAATACTACATGAGAGCAGAATTTTGTGTAAATAAATTATCAACTGTTCATTGAACTCCCATAGCACACCCTCAGTTATAATGGCCAAAAATACCTACTGAAGGAAACACATGAACCAGGTCATTTGGCTCGGTCATTAAAATTTTCTAAAACAGTCGTTTTAGGTGTTTCCACAACTACAGCACGCAAGTTCTGGCTCTCTGGCACTTCACCAGCATTCCCGTACCTTAAATCTAGCACAGCCTCCGAGTCAACCTTACTGACCTTGTCATTTAAATTTTGTTTTTCAATCGTTCTTCACTATTATGTCTTGAGCGAGAAGAATCTTATTCTTCTGGTTTCACTGCACTAAGGCTCCAAGTGTTTACTCCAAAAGCCGCAGGACCTGGAATCTGGCACAGACTCTTCCCAAGATAGCCCGCTTTGAGGCATGGCGCCACAGTGATTCACAATGCTGCCTCAGTGTCAGGCAGCCAGGTTCAAATCCAGCCTCTGTATGGAGTTTGCACGTTTTCCTCATGTCTGAATGGGTTTCCCCCCCGGTGCTCTGGTTTCCTCCCACAGTCCAAAAGATGTGCTGGTTAGGTGCACTGACCATGCTAAATTCTCTGTACGTACCTGAACAGGAGCCAGAATGTGGTGACAAGGGGAGAACGTGCAGACTCCACACAGACAGTGATCCAAGCTGGGAATTGAACACGGCTCCCTGGCGCTGTGAGGCAGCAGTGGTAACCACTGTGTCATGCTGTTGACATAGCTGAAAATCCTAGTTCACACATGCCAATAGGGCAACAGATAACGCGCAATTTGGGAATGTGGATGCAGCCACACTGTTGTTGAACTGTAATCACCAGCTTTTTGGTGAAATCTAACAGGTTTGTGTTTCACACACTATCCACAGGGTAAGACACCCTACAGCACTCAGCACATGATTAGGTGTGGTTACCTGCAATATCGGGATCAGCTAGATTGTCCACTTTAATGATCTTCACAAGAAGCTTTCTCTCGTGTGCTCTTGGTGGCTTCGGAGGCGAGCAAACCTGAGAGTTCAACTCTGCACTCGATAAATTCTGAGGAAGCGGCAAATTCTAAAGTGAGAGGAAAGAGAAGGAAGAAAGATACACAAATAAATTAGCCCTTCAATCAGTAAATTACACCAGAAATACTGCTGATTAAACCTGAATCATTAATGTCAGTGTGCAAAGGAGATACCATGCTTGATGGTTTACCAAATAATAAAAGCATCCCATTGCCCTGATGAACTTGACTGATGTTGAAGCAAGTGAGTAGTATGAACATATGGTAAAAGCAAGATGCAATTAAAACTGGTGGGTATGGAAGATAGGAGCAGGAGGTGGCTATTAGGCCCTTTGAGCCTGTTCAGCATGGTTGATTTAGTATTGCAGAATTGTTACAGCGCAGGGAGGCCACTTGGCTGGTCATGTCTGCACCAGCTTTCCAGACTACCAATGCATCAATTGCCACTTCCCAATCTTCCCTCTGTAACCCTGCACACTCTTCCTTTTCAGGCAATAATCCAATTCCTTCTCGAATGCCTCAGTTCAAATTGCCTCCACTGCACTCGCAGGCAGTGCTTTCTGGATCTTCACCACACACTGTGCGAAAAAGTTTCTCATGTCTCCATTGCTTCCTTTGTCAATTAAATTATATCTGTGCCCTCTCAATTTTAATCCCCCCACCAATAGGAACAGTTTCTCCTTGTGTTTTCTGCCCGTCCCCTCGTGACTTTGAATAATACAACTGAAACTTCTCTCAACCTCCTCTGCTCCAAAGGAACAGTTCAATTTCTCCAATTTACCTGGATGTTGTAATATATCAGTTCTGGAACCATTCTTGCAAATCTTTTCTGCGCTCTCTCCAATGCCATCCTATCCTTCCTAAAGTGTGGAGGCCAGAACTCCAGTAAACTGTGTTTTATACAAGTGCAACATAACCATCTTGCTCTGGTATTCTACACTCCTATTAACAAAGCTTAGGTTACTACATGCTTTACTAACTGCTCTATGCAACCTGTCCTGCCACCTTCAGTGATTTATGCATATCTACACCCAGGTGTTGCACCTTCTTTAGATTTATAATCTTTCATATTTCAACATGAAAGTATTGTTTCTTTCACGCTAAACAGACAGAGAAGGAAACAAGACAGGCAGAATGTCATGTTAGAATCATAGCTAGGGTGTAGAGAAAGATCAACTTAATGGGAGGTAGGTCCATTCAAAAGTCTGATGACAGCAGGGAAGAATCTGTTCTTTATGCGGTTGGTACGTGTCCTAAGCTTTTGTTTCTTTTTCCCTGACGGAAGAAGATGGAAGAGAGAATGTCTGGGGTGCCTGGGATCCTTAATAATGCTGGCTGTTTTCCCAAGGCAGCGGAAAGTGTCAACAGAGTTAATGGACGTGAGGCTGGTTTGAATGACGGACTGGGCTTCATTCACAACCTCCTTGTAGTTTCTTGCAGTCTCGTACAGAGCAGGAACCATGGGATACAACTGGAAAGAATGCTAATTCTATGCACTATAGAAAGCATTCTAAATAGACTTATTATCTTTCTTTCCTGCTATTCCACTACAGGAGGTTAAGTTATCCATCAAATACAAGGATCTTCCACAAAACCCCAAAATCACTTTCCTTCCCCTTCATCTTCAGCGCTTTCAACCCAAACTCCCAAAGCTCTCTTTCTATGACTTATCTGCTCATTAGCTTCACTAAGTGCTCCTTCATCATAAACCCTCACTATTGTTCATCCCCTGACATCACACATCACCAAGACTGCAAATGTTAAGAACAACATGGCCACCTCCTTGTCTCCTGTAAACAAGCTCTGTTTTATCTTCAGCACCCCCAATTTACCTCGGCTGACAGTGGAAGGGAAAACTAAACCTCCCAGCTTCCTCAAGTTCACTCAAGACCACCTGTTGCTCTGTTCTCTCGCGTCGCAAATCACTGTTTCCCCTCTGCGGCCGTTACCCTTCTACACTTCTCACCACAACTCTGCTGGGCAATCAAAATAATACACAAGTGGTTAAATCATTCATCAATGGATATGACTTAAACATGGGCCAACATTCTTGGAGCAACAGGGAGGATCGGGTTCATCAATGCTGGATCTCCTCCACTCAACCTCCTGGAACATGCACTAACCCCACACACCCAGCAGCTTGGGAAATTACTGATTCACACTGGCTGCCAACAATTCACATTTCAATTCCTCTGCATCTCATTTTATCTCTGCAATGTCCTTCAGCTTTATATTTTCCTGCTGTCTGTTCCCAGCTGCCCATTCTCAGTTGCGCTATCTTGCACAGATGTCCTCTTCCCTCACACATCCCAACATTGGTGACAAAACTCAATGTCAGGGATGTGGGTTCAATTTCAACCTTGTGCAGAGTTAGTATGCTCTCCCCGTTTCTGTGTGGGTTTCCTCAGATGCTCCTGTTTCCTCCCACAGTCCAAATACATGAGAGTTGGCCATGATAAATTGTCACTTAGTGTAGTGGATTAGCCATAGCAAATGTGCAGTGTTGTGAAATAAAGTGGGTTGAGAGCCTGGGTAAAAAGCTTTTTTTAGATTGTTAGGGCAGACTTAATGGGTCAACTGGCCTCCTCCTGTACCATAAGGATTCTTTGGCTGATTTTACCTTACAGCATCATACCATAGACTCTCACCAGATTCTATTTTATCAAATATTAAAAATCTTATAAATTATCCGCAACCCCCTGTGTTCTGGGAAATTCTGGCTGAGATTCTGCTGTGTAACTGCTTGAACCTTGATAATATTCTAGTGAAATTCACTGCATCTTCCCAACATTAACTCCAAAGATGTGCAGGTTAGGTGGCTCAACCATGCTAAATTGCCCCTTAGTGTCAGGGAGATTAGCAGGGTAAATGCATGGGGTTTTGGGGATAGGACTCAGGTGGGATTGTGGTCAGTGATGGGCTGAATGGCCTCCTTCCACACTCTAAAATTCCATGATTCTACGAAGACTTTCTTTGTAAAGGTGCATCACACATAACTGTGCCTAGATATGATATAATTAAGGCTTTGTCTTGCTGTAGCAAAACCTTCTCCCTTTTATATTCTAGTTCTCTGGTCGTGAAGATTACATTAGCTTTTAATTATTTATTTGCATTGCGTGCGCATCTCAGTCAGTTTTTCCTGCTTCATCAACAACAGCTCATATGTACATAGCACCTTTAATGCCATGGAGTAGCCCTAATTGTTACAGATGAGCAACGTGAATAAAATATGACACCGAGCTACACGAGAAGTTTCAAAGCCAGATGACCTAAAGCTTGATCTTAAAGGAGAAAAAAGATTCACCAAGTATACATAAAGGAAGGTGTCAATAATTATGGGTTGGAAATGCACAAAGAAACATGTTTTGCATGGATATCATCCAACAGTGTAACCAAGGCACAATTTCACCCACATTCTACACAAGGAACATGAGTCATCGCCAAGTGTGGATCTTAAGAATTCATAACTCCAATGCGTTAGACTGAAACTGCAAAAGCCAAGGGCCTCACAGCGTAAATATTTGCTTTAAAACTTAGAGAATGCAGGCTGAAAAACCTCATACTAACCTGACTCTCCTTCAAAGGTGCAGCCTTCATACTCAGCAAGACCATAGGACGGGCAGAAGTTAACATGTCCTGTAACAGCGTATAGATAGTCTCCAAGTAAGTCTCCTCTTCATCCACCTAATTCAGGTTACCAAACAGAATATGATTAAGGCAATTGAAAATAAAACATTGGCAGCTATTCTATATATTTTAGAAGTACATTCATGGCGCTATTGGCTAGGACAACATTTATTGCCCATCTCTAGTTGCCCTTGAGAGGTGATGATAGGCTGTCTTCTTGAACTGCTGTAGTCAATGTGGCGTAGGTACAGACACAAGCTGTTAGGGAGGGAATTCAAGGATTTTGACCCAGCGACTGATATATTTCCAAGTCTAGATGATGAGTGATTTGAAAGAGAAATTCCAGATGGTGGTGTTTCCATGTATCTGCTGCCCTTGTCCTTCTAGATGGTAGTGGCCTTGGGTTTGGAAGGTGCTGCATAAAAGGAGCCTTGGTGAGTTGCTGCAGTGCATCTTGTGGATGATATTCATGCCTGCTACTGTGTGCCACTGATGGAGAGAATGAATGTTTATGGATGGAGAGTCAATCAAGCTGACTGCTTTATTCTGGAGGATGTCAAGTTTTTTGAATGTTATTGGAGCTGCACTCATCCAGGCGAATGAAAAGTATTCCATTACATTCCTGACTTGTACCTTGCAGACAATGCACAGGATTCACGGAGCCAGCTAAGTTATTCACTGCAGGAGTGTCTGATCTGCTCTTGTAGCACAGTATTTATATGGCTAGTCCAGTTCTGTTCCTACTCAATGGCAATCCCCAGGACGTTAATAGTGGCTGATTAAATAATGGCAATGTCATTAAATGTCAAGGGACATTGCTTTATTTCAATAAGAGTAGCAAAGAATAACCAAAGCACAGGACAGGGGCATTTTTAGTTTATACTTTAAGCATGCACAGGATAGCAAACAATAAAGTTTTAAAAGTTTATTTATTGTCACAAGTAGGCTTATATTAACGGTGCAACGAAGTTACTGTAAAAATCCTCTACTCACCACGCTCCATCACCTGTCAGGTACGCTGAGGGAGAATTTAGCAATGGCCAATGCACATAACCAGGATGTCTTTTGGACTGTGGGAGGAAACCAGAGCATCTAGACAAAACCCTCAAAGACATAGGGAAAACATGCAAACTCAGCACAGACAGCGACCCAAACCGGGAATCAAACCCAGGCTTCTGGCGCTGTAAGGCAGCTAGTTCTAACCGCTGTGCCACCATGCCCCCCGGAATACTCAGAATTAACTTTTTTTTGAAAGTATCAGACCTGGAAACTGAAATTACTAAACAATTGCTGACAAAATACTCCCTACTTAACCTTCATTTTAACAATGATGCGGAGATGCTAGTGTTGGACTGAGGTGGGCATGGTAAGAAGTCTCACAACACCAGGTTAAAGTCCAACAGGTTTATTGGGAAGCACAAGCTTTGGAGCGCTGTCCCTTCATCAGGTGAGTCATTCACCTGACGAAGGGGCTGCGCTCCAAAAGCTTGTGATTCCAAATAAACCTGTTGGACTTTAACCTGGTGTTGTGAGACTTCTTACTGTCATTTTAACAAACCTGAGAATGATACAAGCTTTTCTTTTGTGAGTCTGTTCCTCAGAATGTCATCATTCAAACTTTCATCTCCTGGAACAAAATGGCAGATTTGGCCAGGTATTGGAAGCATCAAAAGCTTCTGTAACCACTTTGGTCACTTTGTCAAAGGGTCATCTGGACTTGAAACATCAGCTCTTTTCTCTCCCTACAGATGCTGCCTAACCTGCTGAGATTTTTCAGCATTTTCTCTTTTGCTTTCAGATTCCAGCATCTGCAGTAATGTGCTTTTATTCAAAGGTTTCTGTAAGGCTGGATCGCAACTAAATTGACACTGCACAGCTGTACAAGGCAACCAGCACTCTGTCAGAAATTACTACAGCAGTTTTAACTCCAACCAAAATAGAACACAGCATTTAAGTTTGCCAAGTGGTTTTAGACAGACAGAAATACTGTAGGCTCCTAGCATTTGACATATTCCAGATGAGAATACATAGGTTTTAACAGAAAACTGACTGAACAAATCATTATAACAGCTAAGGGCATTAACCAAGCGTTTGAGTTTGATTTCTCAGATGTGACGTTAGTCAAAGCCTAACTGGAGGGTGATAAATGGCTTCAGTGCCTGTGGCCTTGGTGGGAAGGGTCCACAAGGTTAAGTTGGATTTGTATTTTCAGTCACTATCCAGTAGTTCCAGTTGGAAAATACGGAGTTGGACAGGACTAGGGTTGTCTTTGACCAATGAAGACTTGCATTCGACATTTGCTTTCTACCTTCCAAAAACAAGATGCCAAAACAGGAAAGTAGTAAACAATTAAAACGGCACAGTAATTAGCACTGCTGCCTCATAGCGCCAGGAACCTGAGTTCAGCCCCAGGCTTGGGTCATTGTCTGTGTGCAGTTTGCATGTTCTCCTTTATGTCTGCGTGGGTTTCCTCCAGCTGCTCTGGTTTCCTCCCACAATCTGAAAGATTATTGGTTAGGTGTATTGACCTAAACAGGTGCCACAATATGGCGGCTAGGGGAATTTCACAATATCTTCATTACCAGTGTTAATGTAAGCCTTATTCGTGACTAATGTGCAAATTTACTTTTATTTAAAGCAACAAATAAAAAAACTCAGGTCGCTCACCTTTTTCACTTTTGGTGTCACTTTCAAGCTCAGGTTTTGAGGATCCACAAGATTCCATGTGACTTGGACAACATCAACTTCTCGAATATGAATTTCCAGCTTTGGAAACAGGAAAATTATAAGAGGAAGAATGTTGAACACTTCATTCCTATTCCAAATTATTGCTCAGTTAGGTTACATACCAGCAGTTTGATTTGTTTAGAACGTGGCATTGGTGAGTCCAACTCACACAGTGAGTTTTGCATTGTCTGGATGCTACTTACGTGGTCCTAATCCAAGTCACGAACAACATTCTCTAAAACTGTGGTTCACCCTTCCACTCATCCTCTCTACAACCTCTAACACGATCAAGCATGCTATCATCCCATGTCCCTCCGTTGCTGCCTTGACTTAGAAGGACTGGCCTCACTTGTTTCTTTTATAGCACAACCATCTCCATTAATGGCCACTCCTCCTATCTAAATATGATCCGGGTCCCCCAGATATCCGACCTTGGCAATCTCCATGCTGCTCACTGGCAACATCTTCAGGTTTGGCATGGGAGGGAGATGGCAGAAGAAAAACAGCTTGTACATATTAAAACACTGCACTTATATTGCACCTTTGATGATCACCAGGTGTCCAAAAGCATCGTAAGTTCTTAAGTATAGACACTTGCAGAAATACTGGCAGCCAATTTGGATGCAACAAACTTCCACAAACGATGATACAGCAAATCCCAACTAATCTGTTTTTTTGACAGATGTCCACACCTGACATTGCAGTGTCAGCCTTAATTTTCCAGCTCACGTTCTGGGCTGGGACCTGAAACCATAATAAAATGTTCCTGTGAGACTTCTATCAACTGTTTGAGACTTGGCTAACAATACATTTTGCTCTTGACAACCTCAAACTTGTGTTCTCCCAGCTCTCACATTCTCCCATCCTTCAGTTCTGACAAAGAGCCAAAAAACTCAAACCGTGAACTCTGTTTTCTCTCCTTATAGATGCTGCCAGCCCCACTAGTTTTTCTAACATTCCCTGCTTTTATCACGTTATCCACTTTCCTCTATTCTCTTCTTTTGAACGATTCTTTCAATACAAACTGCTGCCCAACTTCCAATCCACACTCATCTTCTCCAGCAATCTATTGATTTATTACTGTCACGTGTATCGATACAGCGAATTGTTTCTTATGCCCTATACAGACAAAGCATATTGTTCATAGAGAAGGAAAGGAGAGAATGTAGAATGTAGTGTGACAGTCATAGCTAAGGTGTAGGCGAAAGATCAGTTTAATATACGGTAAGTCCATTCAAAAGTCTGCTGGCAGCAGGGAAGAAGCTGCTCTTGATTGGTACATGATCTCAGACTTGTGCCTTTTTCCTGACGGAAGATAGTGGACGAGAGTACGTCCAGTGTACATGGCGTCCTTAATTATGCTGGCTGTTTTTCCGAGGCAATGGGAAGTGCAGACAGAGTCACGGATAGAAGGCTAGTTTGCATGATAGACTGGGCTACATTCATGATGTTTTGTACTTTCTTGCAGTTTTGGTCAGAGCTGGAGACATATCAAGCTATGATACAACTGGAAATAATGCTTTCTATGGTACATCTGTAAGAATTGGTGAGTCAGAGCAAATATGTCAAATTTCCTTCGCCTCTAGAGAAAGTAGGGGCATTGATGGGCTTTCTTTACTACAGTAATCGGTGTGGAGGTACAAGGACAGGTTGTTGATCACCTAAACACCTAAAGCTCTTGACCATATCCACATCATCCTCGTTGACGTAGACAGGGGCACATTAGTTGATGACAATCTCTTTCATTTTACTAACACTGAGGGAGAGGTTATTGTTGTTGCACTCTTTCACTATCCGTTTGAGATCTGATCCACTACAGTAATGTCATCAGCAAACTTGAAAATCAAGTTGGAGCTTGTGTGGTATCTTGACCAAGGGCTGCTGAAAAGCCAATTATGCCCTCTGTGCTAAATCTATCACCTCCTGAAAGAACATTCATCAGATTTATCAAGAATGATCTATTTTTCTGAAATCCATGTTAGCTGCTTTCAATTACTTGAACATTCACATCTCTCCACGAATGGTCAGCTGTGGATGTTACCACACTTATTTTTGGAATTCATTGGCTTGGCTGCACATTATGTCATTCCATCTGCTCTAATTCTTTGATGAACTTTTTTCTATTCACAAAAGACAGAAGGCCTTTGGCTGTCCAGCTTTACATTCAGCAATAAGTTCCTAAGCTTGGGATTAAGCTTCTGAGCATCTCCTCAATACATTTTTTTTATGACTCAAATACTCTTCTTCCCTTCAACCCAAAATAGATGCTGGACAAATATCACCTGTTACTGTAAATTTTAAATGTTTAAAAAAGTGTGTGAAGAGCATGTAGAGGTTGAAGGAATGTAGATAGGGTAAATGAGTGAACAAAAACATCTGACAAATGGAGCAGTACAGTGCGAGTCAATGTGAAATTGCCCATTTTGATAGGAAGGATAAAAAAATCTAAATGGTGAGAGATTGCAGAACTCAAATGTCCAAATGCATAAATCACCAAAAGCAGATACAGCAAGTAATGTGGGAATGTTTTTATTGTGAGGGGAATTGAATTCAGAAGTAGGGAGGTTATGCACTGGTGAGATCACATCTGGAGTATTTTGTACACTACTGGACTCCTTATCCAAAAAATGCATTAGAAACATTTATTAAACATTATTGAACAAGGACAATGGCAGAAAAGATTTACTGAGATGCTACCAGAACTTGATGGTTTGAGTTATAAGAGGAGGCTGGATAGACTGAGACTTTTTCCCTTGGAATGTAAAGGTGATCTTATAAAATAAAATAGTGAGGGGCACAGATCAGCTGGATAGGCAATATTTCTTCCCAAAGGTAGGGGAGTCTAAAACTAAAAGGGCATAGATTTAAAGAGAGAGGGGAAAGATATGAAACAGTCCAGAGGGCAATTAGAATCCATAGAATCCCACCAATGGAGAAGGAGGCCATTCAGCCTATTAAGTCTGCCCCAATCATAATCCCACCCAGATTCTATACCCATAACCTCACATATTTATCCTGCTAGCTAATCCCCTGACACTAGGATCAATTTATCATGGCCAATCAACTTAACCCACAGATCTTTGAACTGTGGGAAGAAACCAGAGCACCCAGAGAAAACCCACACAAATACAGGGAGAATGTGCAAACTCTACACAGACAGTGACCCGAGGCCAAAATTGAACCTGGGTTCTTGGTGCTACGAAGCAGCAATGCTAACCATTGTGCCGCCATGCCACGCAGGGGTGTCGCTCAGAGGGTGGAGTGTGGCTGGAACAAGCTGCCAGAGATAACAATAGAGGCAGGTACAATTATGTTTTTTAAAAACTGTTTAGGTAGTTACATGAATATAGAGAGATATGGGTCAAACGTGGGGAATTGGGACTAGCTTAGTGATTAAAAACCAGTCAATTTGGACAAGTTGAACCAAAGGACCCGTTTCCATGCTGTAAGCTTCTGACATCTGTGAGAGGTGAGCCTGCTTGGTGCTCCTGACCTCACCCCAATCAGGTGCACAGGATGAGGGGGCAACATCAGGTGTGGAGTTCAGCCGGTTCCTTTGTACTGCCTTCACCTCTGTGAGGACGGAAAATCCCACCTCAGCTGGAGACTGCTGTGAAGGGCAATAGTAGGTGGATCCTCCTGGGAGATGCGAATCCAGAATGACAACTACTTCATGGAGTTGTGGCGTGTTCTTTTAACTTGCTGTCACAGGTCAGGTGTAGCAGCTGAGTTTCCTCAACCGGAGTCAGCTGCAAGTTAATAACTGCCTCAGGGCTCTCAAACTCAAAAGGGATCTTACACCGACATCTCTTTCAGAATCTGAAACTTTTTCTCTAGAAAGTAGTGACAAGAACTGATCAGATGACATCTGCTGTCAGTCAGTGTCAACAGGTTTATCAGTTTATTGGCATTTTCCTTGCTTTCACTGTTTTCTTTGATGCAATTGGGGGAACATATGATAGTTTTGGCTTGTTACTCACACTTGACAAGCTTTCAATTACTTTTGGAAAGCATCTAATTGCTTCCACTGCCGAAAGCAATCATCCTTTCTTCGCAATTTTAGGGAGGATGTTTACTCTCATCAGTGAATCTAGAACCTAAAAATAAGAGGGGAGTGGGATCGCTCGTTTAAAATGGAGACGAGGAGAAATTGTTTTGTCTCAGAGGGCGATGAACCACTGGAACTTTCTTCCTCAAAAGGAAGTGGAAGCAGAATCTTTGAACATTTTTAAGACAGCATTGGATAGATTCTTGATTCGCCAGAGGGCGAAAGGTTATCTGGAATGGGCAGGAACGTGGGGTTGAAGTTACAATCAGATTTTATCGAATGGTGGGTGGCACAGGTTTGAGGGGCCAAGTGGCCTCCTCCTAATTCATACATTTGCAGTTATACTGCAGCTGACATCAGCTAAAACAAAATACCACCTTCTGGACATCTCATAATGTGAACATGTAAAATTCATCATAGCCACACAGGAGCTTCAGTCTCCTCCCATTTCACCTCACCACTTCTTCACATATGTAAACTCCCCTTATGTTTTCTCTCAATTCAGGAGCGATATGTGGCAACTGAATTTCTATCTGCCCAAACAGGAACCTCTGGAAGATCGCAATAGGATTTTGGAACAGAAAGTACCACTGTTCTCAACTTCCTAACAGAGAACAAAGGAGCTCTGGGGTGGCGCGATGACAGTGGTTAGCACTACTGCCTCATGGCGCCAGGGACCCAGGTTCGATTCCTGGTTTGGGTCACTGTCTGCATGGAGTTTGCACATTCGCCCTGTATCTGTGTGGATTCCCTCCGGTGCTCCAGTTTCCTCCCATAGATGTACAAATTAGATGAACTGGCCGTGTTAAGTTTCCCCTTAGTGTCAGGGGAACTAGCTAGGGTAAATGCATGAGGTTTTGGGGATAGAGCAGAGGTGGGATTGTGGTTGGTGCAGACTCGATGGGCCGAATGGCCTACTTCTGCACTGCAGGATTTTATGCTTATGGGCTTTGCCCAGTTTAAACATTAGAGGGAGAGGGAATTACTTTCCGAGCACATTTCCCACTATCTTCTAAGAGGGATAAGCAGTGAAAATTCCAAGTTATTGATGAAAGATGTTGAAATTATTCTCAAGTCAAGCCTATCAACTTTTCGCTAATTAACAATTTGCCATCAAATAATACTACATAGCCCTGCAATTTCCATTGCTGGTTAATTAATTGTGAAGCAAAACAGAGATGTTATCCTCTTGGTTTTTCTTTTTGAAGCAAATGGCTTTATAGTCCACGGAATTATGTTCCTGCTTAAGACATGGAACCCTGCTTAGTGCATCGGAGATCAATTTAACCAAAGCCAAGTACTGGAGATATGAACAAACTCCAGGGACTGGGGAAGAGCTTCAATATATTCCTTTCGAAGCAAGTATTCCCTGGAAATCATACATCAGCTAGCTCAACATCAGCGGGGGAGAAGAAATTGTAGAGCTGGAATATATAATGAAGGAATTCAGAAACATCCAGCAATGACAAGAGACAATAAATCACAGTCAATTTATATTCACATGAAGACAGCCTTAGGTTAGAAACGCACCAGGATTCTCGGGGGATAGAATGGAGTTAGCAGATTAGCGCGGTGCAGTTGGTTTTATAAATCTGGAGCATTTGGTGGAGGGACACTGAACAGGAGAGAAACAAGTAAACAAGGAGACCAAAACTAGGAAATAGCAACAATTTAACTGTAATGAACTGGAGTGCATTCAGCAACATAGAGTAATGTAAGCAAAATGTTCAATATCCTGGTTGCAGAATTTTCGTATTGAGTTTGCAATAAATGGTGCAAAATCCTGCACAAAATAAGCCAAATCGAAGAGAACCGCCTCCACAAAGTCTCTGAAGCAGTAGATGTGCATACGCTCCACGGAAACAGACGTATGAACGTGCAAACTAGGAGCAGGAGTAGGCTATTTGGGCCCCTTGAGCCTGTTATGCCACGCAGTAAGATCATGGCTGATCTGATTACAGCCTCAACCCTGCACTCCACCCTGCTCTTAATAACCTTTGACTCTCTTCTTAGTTAGGAAACTATCTACCTCTGCCTTGAAAATATTTAAGGCCCTGCCTCCACATCTTTCTGTGGAACAGAGTTCCAAAGGCTCTCAACCTTCAGAGAAAAAATTCTTCTCAACTCTGTCGTAAACGGGAGACGCTTTATTTTTAAACTGTGCTCCTTGTTTCTGGTCTCTTCCACAAGGGGAAGCACCTTTACGCTATCCACCCCGTCAAGTCCCCTCAGCATCTTACACAAGATGATCAACTCTCAATCTTTCTAAACTCCAATGGATACAGGCCCAGCTCGTCAACCTTTTCTCATACACCAACCACCTCCCTCCCCAGGTATCAGTTAAGTGAATCTTCTCTGAATTGCTTATAATGCATTTATCTAATTTCTTAAGTAACAAGACCTAATTTATACATGGTATTCCAGATGTGGTCCCATCAACTAAAGCAAAACATCAGTACCTTTAAAGTTCATTCTCATTATAATAAATAACAACATTCAAATTTGCTTTCTCAGAGCAGTGGGATTCTATTGACCAACATATTATGATGCAGAAGGCCACTGTAACCATACATGATCATATCACAGATCAGATCATGCCAATGACATGTGACGGCCTTCTCTGAATCCAAGCTAATACATTGCTGCCTGGAACTTCTGAAAAGTATAACCTGGCTGCATCACAATTAAAAACCTGCCACTTAATTTGCCTCTCCTACCATCTAATTACGATATGGAGGTGCCGGCATCAGGCTGGGGTGGGCACAGTAAGAAATTTCATAACACCAGGTTAAAGTCCGACAGATTTATTTGGAATCACAAGCTTTGAGTGCTGCTCCTTCATCAGGTGAGTCTCAGCTAAGGCAAGGGCAGTGCTCCGAAAGCTCGCGATTCCAAATAGGCCTGTTGGACTTTACCCTGGTTCGATCAACTAATTAGATTTGGTTGCCAATGGAAAACAGCTCAGAACTACACAATTCAGACATTTAGAATCACAATGGAAAGAAGCCAAATTAAATTTTGCTTTTGCCAATCATCTCTAGCACATCAATGCTGTTTTGTAGAAGGCCCACATGAATGCAAGGACAATGGAAGGAAAGAGAGGCTGACATGCAAATAAAGAATTTTGTATTTAAAGAGGCTGCGTAAGTGAAATCTGAAATTTCACAGTTTTGGGCAACGTTGAATATTTCAAATAAGAGTTGCTTGTGATTCTTCCCACATTTTACCTGAAAATGAAGTGGCAACACTTGGATATGAAAAGATTCCAGCGCCATGGCAACAGGCGAGTCCCGGATCACACTGATTGTAAACTGAGCGTACTTTCCAGTAACGTGGCATCCAAAAACCTAAAACCAAATCCACAACAAACCTTAATACACAGGTTACACCAAAGTCACTACACTTCCCATCAATTGGCATATAACATAGTTTCACTCACATCAGAAACATTTAGCAGCACGAGACCAGCAGCTCATTAATTCCTATTTTACTAGCCCAAAATTGTTGTACAATGTTTTTCGCTTTTGAAAGCAAACCCAGTTTGCTTCCTTTTCATTCAAGTGCAAGTACAAACTCACACCGGTGTCAGCATCCACTGATGTCTGGCATTCTCTGATCATTTGCCTAAGTAGCCATTCCCGGTGCAAGCCAAGACAGCAAGCCTAGTGGAAAAAGGGGTACAGCTGGCAGGAGCAGAGACTTCGCACGGTTTCCTTCTCCTTAGTTAACCAAGGCCTTGGTGCACAGAGGCACAATTTCTAAATTTGCGAATGATACAAAACTCAGTTGTGAAAACGTGAGCAGGATAGTGCAGCAGGTTTCCTTTGGATGCTCACTTCCTCTTACAGTCCAAAAGATGTGCACGTTAGGTGCATTGGTGCATTTCTGTAATGAAGGAAATGCTTGAATCCATCATCAAGGAAGAAATAGCGAGACATTGGGATAGAAATTGTCCCATTGGGAAGACGCAGTATGGGTCATTGAAAGGCAAGTCATGTTTGATTAATTTATTGGCATTCTTTGAGGACATTACAAGCTCAATGGACAACGGGGAACTGGTTAATGTGGTGCATCTGGATTTCCAGAAGGCATTTGATAAGGTGTCACACAAAAGGTCCCTGCATAAGATAAAAGTGCATAGTGTTATGGGTGATGTATTAGCATGGATAGAGGATTGGTTAACTGACAAGAAATAAAGAGTTGTGATAAATGTGTGTTTTTCTGGTTGGCGATCAGCAATTGGTGGTGTGCCTCATGGATCAGTGCTGGGACTGCAATTGTTTACGATTTACATAGATGATTTGGAGTTGGGGACCAAGTGTAGTATGTCAAAGTTTGCAGATGACACTAAGTTGAGTGGTACAGCAAAGTGTGCAGAGGACAATGAAAGTCTGCAAAGGGATATAGATAGTCTAAGTGAGTGGACAAGGGTCTGGCAGATGGAGTACAATATAGATAAGTGTGAGGTCATCCATTTTGGTTAGAATAACAGCAAAATGAACTATTAATTAAATGGTGAATAATTGCTGCATGCTGCTGTGCAGAGAGACCTGGTACCCTTGTGCATGAATCACAAGGATTTGCAATTGCAGCAGATAATTCAGAAGGCAAATGCAATTTTGTCCTTCATTGCTGGAGGGATGGAGTTTAAAAGCAGCAAGGTTATGTTGCAGTTGTATAAGGTGCTGATGGGGCCACACCTGGAGTAGTGTATACAGTTTTGGTCTCCTTACTTGAGAAAGGATGTACTGGCACTGGAGGGGTGCACAGGAGATTCACTAGGTTGATTCTGGAGTTGAGAGTCTTGGTTTATGAGGACAGACTGATTAGACTGGGGCTATACTCATTGGAATTCAGAAGAACAAGGGGCCCTTATAGAAACATATAAAACTATGAAGGGAATAGATAAGACTGAAGCAGTGAGATTGTTTCCACTGACAGTTAAACTAGAACTAGGGGGCATGGCATCAAAGGGGGGAGCAAATTTAGGACCAAGTTGAGAAGGAACTTCTTCCCCCCCAATAGGTTGTGAATGTGAAATTCCTTGCCCAATGAAGCAGTTGAGACTACCTCATTAAATATTTTTAAGGCAGATAGGTTTTTGAACAGTAAAGAAATTAAAGGTTATGGTGAATGGGTGGTTAAGTGGAGCCAAGTCCACAAAAAAAAATCAGCCTTGATCTTATTAAATGGGGGAGCAAGCTCAAAGAGCCAAATGGCCTACTCCTGTTCCTGGTTCTTATGAGGAACTTCAGTTACATGGATAGACTGCAGAAGATAGGACTGTTTTCTGTTGTGGAGAGAATATTGAGAGGAAATTTGATAGAGGTATTCAAAATCGTGAGAGGTGTGAACAGAGTAGATGAGGAGAAACAGTTCCAACTGGTGTGACTGAAAACAAAAAGGATAGGTTTAATGTAATTGGCAAAAGGATCAGACAGGAGAAGAAACTTTTTCATGCAGTGAGTGATTGGCATCCACAACGCACAACTAGAGGGTGTAATGGAAGCAGGTTCAATTCAGGCTGGCAAGAGAGAAGTGGATCACTAATCTGAAAAAGAATGTGCAGGATTATGGGGAGAAGGTGGAGGAATAGTACTAGATGAATTGCTTATTTGACAGCCAGTACAGGAAGATGGGCTGAATAGCCTCCTTCTGTGCTGGAATAATCCTATGATTCTAGCAGAGGTAAATAATGTGGAATTCAATTGCAGTGTCTTTGGGCATGTTAATTCAGTGTACAGATAAAAAACTAAACTTGAACCTTTTCGGTCTTTCATGGCTCAGAAATACACCAACATTTTCTTTATTAGCGAAGCCATTGTCAATAGATAACGGTTTTCTTTAACCAAATGAAGGTTTGATAAGCAGTTGGCCAGAACAACATCAGATGGAATTTTCTGGTAACTGCAAATTCTCTTCATTGAGTCGCAACAATGACAATCAAACATCAACAACCAAAAAGCATCAACTGTCAGCACAGATTTCTAACACAAACCAAATCATTCTGGCACAAATTCAAAATTTCAATCTAATCCAGTGATGATCAGATGGCATTGGCAGGACTCAATAGATTGTCCTCTCATTCACAATGCTACAGAAACCTTTTGATTCACTTTCAGCCTTAGGCAGCAACAAGGCACGCCTGTATATAATACCTGTAAAAAAAAAATACAATGGCAAATTTTCAGAAAAACTAAGGATTAAGTCATTGTCCAGGTGTCAGAATTGTTAGTTGAGCTCGGAATGGGTTGGGATGAGGCAGAGAGAGGAAGAATGGGGACTGGACATGAGACAGAGACGGAAGGAGAGACAGATAAGATCACTACTCTCGATCATCTTACAACGTCTTCTGAACAGGATCCTTGTGTGGACACTGGATGGAAACTTGCAAAACAAATCTACAATGCGTATGATATTGGCTGCAAAATGATCCATGGTCAGGCAACCCCCGAGAACAAAGATGAGAACAGGTGCGCTAATACAAGACCAAAATTCATCGATAAGCACAATCAATCTAACTTTATAAACATTATACCATTTTATAATTCACACAAAAGTAGCCATACGTCATTGTTACTCATTTACACATCAAAGCAACCTAATCAAATGCATCAAGAAACCATGTTGCAACGATAAATTTAGAATAAAGGGAACATGTTGGGAAGCAGTGTAACATAATCCAATTATCATATGGAAAGTTTAAAAAGGAATAAAACAACAAAATGTATTTTACTCTCGAGCCAGAGAGTAAGAATTGTCGTACCAATTTGCTGGATAATCACGTGACAGGTGTTTTGGTGAAAGCAATGCAAATATTTTATTAATCTATCCCTTCCTCTCTCTTCTGTCTGAATCTTCAGCATTGTTAAATGAAAGTATTTTCAATGAATACAGGAATCTGGGAAGAAAGCCTACTAATATTTATTGATTCTCCCCAATAGTGACAAAAATATTAAGTCCCAATAAGATAAGTTTATTTGTCATAAGTAGGCTTACATTAACAATGCAATGAAATTACTGTGAAATTCCCCTAGTTGCCACACTCCGACGCCTGTTCGGGCACACCGAGGGGGAATTTAGCATGGCACCTAACCAGCACATCTTTCAGACTAAGGAAGGAAACCAGAGTACCTGAAGAAAACCCATGCAGACAAAGGGAGAAGGTGCAGATCCACACAGACAGCCATCCAAGTCAGGAATCAAACTAAGTCCCTGGCACTGAGGCAGCAGTGCTAACCTCTGTACCACCATACTGCCCAATAAGATCATAAGACCAAAAGATGAAGGAATTAGGCCATCCAACTCATCCAGTCTACTCCACAATTCAATCATGGCTGATAAATTTCTCAACCTCAGAATCCCTACAGTGCAGAGGGAGGCCATTCAGCCCATTGAGTCTGCACCAACCACAATCCCACTCCGGCCCTATTCCCGTAACCTCACATTTAACCTGCTAATCCCCTGACATCAGAGTCAATTTAACATGGCCAATCAACCTAAGCTGCACATCTTTGGACACTGGGAGGAAACCTGAGCAGCTGGAGGAAAGGGAGTGAGAACATATCAAACTCTCCACAGACAGTGACCCAAGCTGGGAATTGAACCTGGTCCTGGTGCTGTGAGGCAGCAGTGCTAACTACTATGCTGCCCATAATCGTTAGACTATTAATCCAGAAACTCAGCTAATGTTCTGGGAACCCAAATTCAAATCACGCCACGGCAGGTGGAGGAATTATAATTCAATGAAAGTAACTGGAATTAAGTATCTACTAATGATAATGAAACTATTGCTGGAAAAACCCATCTGGTTTACTAATGTCTTTTAGGGAAGGAAATCTGCCGTCCTGACCTGATCTGATCAACATGGGATTCCAGAACCATATTGCTATGGCTCCTGAGCCACATGTTTATATACTGGTTTGTATACACTTGAGTTCAGAAGATTGAGGGGTGATCTGATTTGATTTGATGCAATTTACTTTGGAGTAATCAAGAAGGAGACACAACATTACAACTGCCATTAGAGATGGCCTAGCAAGCCACTCAGTTACATCAATCACTCAAGAAATACCATCACCTTCTCAAGGACAACTAGGGACAGGCAATAAATTCTGTTTAAGTCAGCAACGCCCATGTCCCACAACTGAATAAAAAGCGAGAAGGCTTGTCAAACTAGGGTAACTCTTCACTGATCTGTGCGTCTGTAAAGATATTACAGGGATATAGGAACAGTGTGAATTTAAAGTGTCTTCTGGTGTTTGCAATGAGATCTCTCCAACCATTTTGTCTGATGTAATATGTAATTCATTTTTCTTGTTAAACAAATATTTTATTCTGTGTGTTAAAAGTTAATCAGTATACTCTTGTGAATCTGTTTAGTAACTTTTCTCTATTAAGCTAGGTTTCATTCTGAGATCTGACTTGCCTCATTATCAGTTGGAATCATAACACTGTCCTCATGAATTAACCCTAAAAGCCCTAGTGAAAGAATACATATCTATAGATGATTTCCATTGGTTGGTAATAGAACAAAGACATAATTTAAGATTGCAATTAACAAAAGGAACAGCTAGAATGTGAAACACTCTGTCAAAATGTTCATGCAATGCGTGATAGTTTTCTGGGGGCTTGAAAATGAGGCAAAGAGGAGATGGGACACAAGCAAGGGAGGAGGATTAGGCTAGGACAAAGCCTGGATAAAAAGAGTGTCCTGTTCTTTGGTGCAACATTCCACAATGAATTCAATGGACAGTCAAGTGGTAACAGTGCCAGATGACCACAGCCTGCTTTCTCTTTGAGGGGGAAAGCTAACTGGTGGTGATTAACCAGAGGGTCACCACACCTCAGCCAGGGCCTTCATGTACAATCTCAGCCGTATGGGAAACTGAGCCTGCATTGTTGGCATTGCTTCACATCACAAATCAGCTGTCCAGCCAACTGAGTGGTGGAATCCAATGAATTAATCACCAAGGATGATAGAATCCTAGAATCCCTAGAGTACAGGAGTCCATTCAACCCTTTGAGTTTATACCGACCACAATCCAGGCCTTATTCTTGTAACCCAACACATTTACCCTGCTAATCCCCTAACACTAGGGTCAATTTAACATGGCCAATCAACCATACCCACATATCTGTGGAATATGCAGCAGAAAAATTTGTCCAACTTAGGGAACAGTAAGTGGTAGGGAGCAGTACCGGGATGAAGATTGTTTCAAAGATAATCACTGACTGGGTTAAAACATTATAGCTTCATAATTTTAAAAATCGCTTTCAGAAATAATCAACTAGAAAAAATGTAAACCACAAAATAAAATTATGGCAATCTATTAATGCAAAAGAAAAGTGTGGATATAATTCCTGTTTGTACAAATAACCATGACACTCAGCAAAAAGAGAGATGTTTCTGCAGCCAATCACAAGCCCATCAGAAATAATATAAACTGGAAATAAATTCATACTTGTCTCAGCTCAAAGCTGAGGATTTTGATCATTTCCTACTTACATATCTCTTAATTTCCTGTCACAGCAGGAAAACACAATCACTACCAATTCTATCCCCACTTCCTAGAAAGTATTGCTTTCACATTCATTTAAAAAAAGTTTCCTTTACAACAGAGATCAGAACAATCCGTTAATTGCGGGTTACAGGATTACTTAAGAGGGGAGGAAAGTAAAATGACCATGGTAAAATTCAACATTTCATCTTTTTACAAATGTGGAAAAATGTGAAACAATGTGAATTAAAATTCAGTGAAAAGTCAGTTGAGCTGACCTTAACCTAGATCACCTCACTTACAGAACTGCCAGGTGAATGAGTTCAGCTTTGCAATAATTAAGCAGACATGAAATGAAAACTCCTGACCTCATTTTATAATAATTCAAATCAATAGGAGATGATTACATTTCGTTCCGTCAGAACAAACCCTTGTGACTCTCAACCACATGGACTCCAAGAATTGGTCATTTGCTTGAAACTCTCACTAATACACACTTTGGCACATTCAAAGAGATAACAGGCATTAGGTTTGAACATCTCTCAATTTAAGATATTACACAGCATTCCCTATTGGACTCATTCATGCGTAAATGGTAATAGGGCTACACAGTTGTTCAATAGCTCTAAGGCTGTGAAATACAACAAACAGATAGTTCGCTCTCAATTGATGTCATCTCCCAGTCTATCACAAGAGGAAAAAGTGCAGGAAGATATCCAGGCTTGCTCTCCATGTGGAGGTAAATACCAGCTCAACGGTTGTCCAACTCCATGGTCAAAATGGAAAGTCACTGTAAGTAATTACACGGCATACATTCACATCTTACCCAACCTAGGGCACTTTGTATATTGTGGCAGAGAGAAAAAGCTTTGTTTCAAAATCTTGGAACTCCCTTCATAACAGCACTCTGGGTTACTACACCATATGGACTGCAGTGGTTTAAGAAGGCAGCTCACCACCACCTAAGGGCAGCGAGGAATATGTAATGATGCTGGTCTAACCAGCGAAGCCCTCATCCCTTGGAGAATAAAAATTCCCAAAAATTTCACAACAACTATAATGCAAATGCGCCGAATGGTACTCACCAAGTGTTGATCTGATTGGATAACACTGCTTATATGACTCAGATCAAGTGGAGATGAATGCGGACCAACTTTATCAATGCTGAGCTGGAGTGAACTCTGCAAAACAGAGTGAATTCCTAATTATTTGACAAAAAACTCCAAAGATTGATCATTAACCAGCAGCATCAAGGCTTGATACCATTGTTAAGGTTTTTAAAGAAAGTTTAATTTGCATCTATATGGTTTAATGGAGAAGAAACTGCATTGAACAAACGTATAATGTTGTGGTGTGATCAGTGATAGATTTACAGCAACTTACACTGCACTCCCGATGCAGTATAACTTGTGCTACTCTCTTCAGACACATTCCAAGTTCAGAAACATAATTAAACAAGAACTATACCAGGGAGCAGTTTTGCAGCAAGTTCATACCAATACATTTGAACAAATGCTAAAAAACACCTGGAGCACAAATACCTTGCAGAAGGCTCAAGCTCACCAACTAGAAGAATGAGGGGAGATGAAACTAAGATTTACAAGATGATAAAAGGTAAAGTGGATGTGGAGCAGATGCTTCCTTTTGTGGGGCATTCTAGGATGACAGATAGCAAATTTAAAATAGAACTGAGGAGAAACTACCTCTCCCAAGGGTTGTGAATCTGTGGAATTTACAACCTCAACATGCAATGGATGTTGGGACCGTGAGTAAATTTGAGGAGTTAGACAGATTTTTAATTGGTAATGGGTTGAAGGTCACGTGGAGAAGGCAGGAAAATGGGGAGGAGGAGCATATCAGCAGAGCAGAGTCAACAGGCCAAATGGCCAAATTCTGCCCCTATATCTTATGAACTTATAGATCTTATACAGAACGTCACAGATCTACGAAGGTAACAAAACAGGTCAATAAGGTGGTTACGAAGGCACACAGAAGCCTTTCATCCATTATCCAAGGCACAGAATAGGAGGTCATGCTGAAACTATACAAAACGTTAGTTTGGCCACAACTTGACTACTTGTGCAGTTCTAGTCATCTCACTATAGAGAGGATGGACTTGCAGAGGAGAGGGTAATTTATGAGGATGTTGCCAGGACTGGAAAATTTCAATGAGGAGAGATTGGATAGGCTGAGATTGTTCTCCTTAGAACAGGAGAGGCTGCATAATTAAGGAGTCCATGCACCCCAGTCATTCTTTCTTCCACCTGCTCCATCAGGAAGAATACACAAAAGTCTGAAGTCACATACCAACCATTTCAAGAACAGCTTCTTCCCTGCTGCTGCCAGATTTTTGAATGGACCTATTTTGCACTAAGTTGATCTGTCCCTACACCCTGGTTACAACTGCAAGACTACATTCTGCACGCTGTCCTTTCCTTGTCTATGAACGGTATGCTTTGTCCGTATCATGCATAAGACACAATATTTTTCACTGTATACTAACACGTGTGACAATAATAAATCAAACCAAATGGCAAACATTCGGTTTTGCGATTTCAGTGTTCTGTAGTTTTGTGGAGAAGCTTCCCAGTTATCTTTTCAGCTATAGTGTTTTGCTGACTTGACTGACCCCCATAGCCAGAGAGAGGCAGACAAAAGGAGGGAGACAGAGAGGGAGAGAAACAGAGACAGACAAGACAAAGGGAGAGACATGCTTGAAAAATGTGCAAGGGCACTGTGCACTCTTGCTGGTTTTAACATGTCCAATTTCCACCAATTTCACAGAACACACACCAACTGTTAACTGGGGCAGCTTTTCAGCTGGCTCTTAATCCATCCCTTATATATACTGAATGGAAAGGGGAATCAACAAAAATGCTGCTTGGACATTATCCAGTGAATCTCTAGATGTGATTTTCATTTGTCTCCACCAAAGGTAGTGTGGTCAAACGGACAAAGCCTGAGAAATTAGCCCAACATAAAACTGGACATTGTAAATTAACACAGCTGAAAACTGCTTCTATAAAGTTACCACAGGTCAAAAGCTAAGAGGTTCACATATCAGAACTGTCTTGCATATCGAACAGGGGTACTTCATCTTAATTATAGGGAAGTCATCATGACCCAAAACCAGAAACCAGATCTCTCATGTTGAATGGAGCATACTTTACAGTGGAATAGTGATGAAAGCTATCAAAAGTACTCAGCCAGAAGACATTATGATTGTGTTTGCCCTAGTTTCAGCCAGACTCTCTGCCATTAACAAGATATGTACAAGTCAGATGACCTGGCCTAACGTCATTGGGTGTTCTGAATCCCCATCTGTCACCTCATTGACGGAAAACCAATGAACGTTTGAAGGCGGCAAAGAATAAAAATTTGAATTCAAATCAAACTCCAGCGAAGCCGTCACAAGGTCTACTGTGAGCTGGGACAACACAAGAGGACATGCAAGAGCCAACTTTGTGCCATAAGGATCCCGAGTTTATCTGTCGCGTGAACTCATTGAATTGAATTCAACATCCTAATCGATTTCACCAGACCGGGAATGTCTATTTCTCAGACAATTAGCCTAGTTTGAGAAAAGCTAACTTATTGTGTAATTATTTCTTTAATCTATGATTGTTTTAATAAAGCTAAGTTTGTACCACAGTCCTTTGTTGGTCACAAAGCAAAAGCATTTGAGCAAATGTGATAAGTTGGTTGAAGCATTGTATAGAATATTTTACAGACAACAATGGCAATTACTTTTTGGATGCTTCAAAGAAGTAACTTGTCAGGTAATAGGGTGAAGTTCCATTATCTCTTCAAGGAAGACCCTGCAACATTTCAGCTAGTGGCTTGTGTTCCCATTTAAAAAAATCTCAGGTCTTATTTAAAGTCTAATACTTCCATAATTTGATCTTTTTCTCCTTCATTATGATGACACAATGCTAGATGAATCTTCCAGCCTTGTTTTGATGATAAAGAATTTGGTCTCCATTGTCTGCAGGTGGCATCTCCTCAGATAATCTGGTGAACAAGAGACATGCTAACTCTACCTTTCTGCTCTAAGATCCTTGCAGACCGACTATATTGTTGAGGCTCAGCAATGTTTTAGGAAAAACCATAATCCAATCCTACAACAGCTTCCTATGGACTTTTCCCTTCTCAAAGTCAACCTTAATGGCAATATGAATCACATGGGCCTTGCATTCAGGTAGAAGTGCAAATTAAGTACCCATTTCTTCAACTTCATTCTATCTGGGAATTAAATAAACAGTTTGCAAAACATGACTTTTCTAACATCCCCTTGGGAATTGCCAGGAAAAAGGTACAAAAAAGTCTGTGGTCACATACCAACTGACTCAAGAACAGCTTCTTCACTGCTGCCACTGGACTTTTGAATGGACCTACCTCACATAGAGTTAATCTAGCTTTGACTGTAACAATACATTTTACACTCTCTCCTTTTCTTCTCATAGAATTCTCAGTGCAGAAGGAGACCATTGAGTCTGCACTGATCACAATCCCACCCAGGCACTATCCCCATAACCCCATGCATTTATCCTAGCTAGTCTCCCTGACACGAAGGGATAATTTAGCATGGCCAATCTATCTGACCCACACATCTTTGGACTGAGAGAGGAAAGTGAAGCACCTGGAGGAAACCCACACAGACATGGGGAGAATGTGCAAACTCCATACAGACAGTGATCCAAGACAGAAATCAAATCCAGATTCCTGGCGCTGTGAAGTCGCAGTGCTAACCACTGCACCACAGTGAATGGTACGCCTTGTCTGTATAGCATGCAAGAAACAATGTATACTCATACATGTGATAGTAATAAATTAAACTATGCCCCTTTCCCCTCTCCATCTGGTATTCAGATACATCCTTAAAAAATTAATTTGCAGGATTTTCCACAAAAAGCTCGTATGCCAGACAAAATTGGACTGTTCTTTGAAAAGAGCTGGCACAGACTGAATGGCCTCCTTCTGTACTGTAAGATTGTACGAGCCGTTTCCAAAGAGACACAGCAGCGGGTAAATAAAGTTAATGTTTGCCAGGATCTCAAAGTTCAAGTCATACTCGGCATTCAAACAAAAGAGATGGCTCTTTCTTCCTCCTGCCCCACCCTTCTCATTCAACAATACTGGATCACAGATAAGACTGAATAAATACTGACTGCAGAGCCATGATAAAAGAACATTTTCCGGCAATCACATTAAAAAAAAACCCTAGGAAAAGTAACTGCAAATAAACAGTAGATCAGTGAGTATTTAGAAAAAATATTCCATGCGAGGCCAGTCATCAGAACTGACAAACGTAAACTGACAATATATCCTTTCACTTTCATATTGCAGTTTTGACAACAGGCTCGAGGTGCTGCATGGCCTACTGCTGTTTTCATGTTCCTATACCTGTCAGCGTATTATCACATAATAGTAATCCCTCAGTGCTTTACAGCAGAACCCCATAATTATCAATGTTACTCCCACAAGTGACACTTGAAATAGAACCTGAGGGATTTAGTGACATACAAATCATTCTGTATGGCACATTCAACCCTGTTAATTAAACCTCACTTTGGCCATTACTATTTCATGTCTAAGTACCCATCTTTGATGGATGAAGATTAACCTCATTCCCACTCGTTCCCCAGTCCGTACGTAACAGCAACTTGGGGACAGGGAATGGGTACACAAACAGCCCACCCCACCAACAAACAATGCTCTTAATTCAGCAAAGGCAGCCAGTGGGTTCTTTCTTTCTGGGTTTCTCTCCATTGCTGTAGGGTCTTCATGGTGCTGCACAACACCTCCCTAATGCATTGCAGGAGAGACCAGCAATTAGAACGGGGTTTTGGGGGAGTTGAACAAGCATGTTGTCCCTAGAGTGTAGAAGGAGGCCATTCAGCCCATTGACTCTACACCAACCACAATGCCAATGTGAATCTGGCCCTATTCACATAACCCCAGATGTTAACTCTGTGAATCCCTCTGATACTAGGTTAAATTTAACATGGCCAATCAACCTAACCCACACATCTCTGGATTGTGGGAGGAAACCCGGAGCACCCAGAGGAAACCCATGCCGATGTGGGGAGAATGTGCAAACTCCACACAGACAGTGACCCGAGGCTGGAATTGAACCTGGTCTCTGGCACGGAGAGGCAGCAGGGCTACCCACTGTGCTGCCACTCACTAGGGATGAGATTCACATTCAATGTTTATCTTGCTTTTCCAACTTTTGAGCAAAGAAAGAAAACCAAGTGGTTAAATGACACAAGGCTTGGATATAAAATGCCTATAAGAGCGTAAGAGGAAGAGACATGCCAATCAAAAGTTTCATAATCCTGGAGAAAAGAGAGAGTATTAGACGATGCAATTCAGTAGAACAAGAATTCAGGGAGAGGAAACAGAACAGCCTGTTTGGATTTTAGCCCATATGGCATATCTTTCCTGCAATCAACTCACCAAAATGAAAAAACAGGTAAATTAAAACATCAAAAAAAGGATAAATCATTTGGAGCAAATGGGCATTTGAAATAGTGGTGATATAAATATAAATATCCAGAAGGGTTATTTCAGTATTTTTTCTTGTTCATAATCTAAACTTCTTCAATGAGTTAGTTCTGTCAGTTGAAAAGGGGAACTTTAAATCTTCAGTTTAAAACGCTTCAAAGTACCCTACAACTAGTTAAATACTTTTGTGAATACAATTGCTGCGGTAAAACAGGGAAATAAAGCAGGAAACTTGCACACAGCAAAATCCCTCAGCCATAAAGATAAATGACAGGAAGGCAAGTTTTGATGATATTGAGAAGCAAATACTGACAAGGCCACTCACAGGGTACCTCACCCCCTGCATCCCAACCCCCACAACATCCTACTACCACCCCTCATATTTCCCCTCACCTCTCCACAACATCCACCCCTTCCATCCTACTACTACTCCCACCCTCCTCATATGCCCCTCCTACAACATCCACCCTTCCTATCCTACTCCTCATATGTCCCCCCTCAACCCTCCCACCCCACTTTTCTTTAAATAATTTTTTGAGATCTCTGCTCCCCGACTGAACAACTCTGCAACATCTCATCTGCAAGACAGTACATCGCTCTCTTCCTCTGTACAGAAGAGTCAGTTTCTATGATGTGCTTACGTTCCTTAGTGGTAAACGTACCCACAATCCACTGACTTAAGTACTGCAGGCAGATCAGCTAAGGGTTACTTAGAGAGTGAACTGATTGCGCCTCATTTGCTAAACTGCATTTTCTTTCTCTATAACAGAATTGCCATTAATGCTTCAGAGGGAGAGAAAAAAAAATCATCGGCTAGATTTAAATGTTGAACTGTGCTTCTAGTATTCTACTGTTTATCTATTAATTAAAATTGCTTCTATCACGGAGGACATGACCTGGAGGGAACAAATCTTAATCCTAGCACCACACACTTACTCCATAAGGTGATGGCCCAGTGAAAAGCACTACTGCCTCACAGCGCTAGGGATACAGGTTCGATCCCCAACTTGGGTCTCTGTCTGTGCAGATTCTGCCCATTCTCCCCGTGTCTATGTGGGTTTCCTCCAGATGCTCCGGTTTCCCCTCTCAGTCTAGAAGACATGCTGGTTAGGTCCACTGGCCATACTAAATTGTCCCTCAGTGCACCTGAACAAGTGCCAGAGTATGGCAACTAGAGGATTTTCACCATAACTTCATTAACACTGTTAATTGCTACACTCTTCATTGCTACTTGTGACACTAATAAATACATTTAAACTTTAAAAATAAGATTCCTTCCATACCCTATACAAACTGGAAAGGACTAAAAATTACATATGCTGTATTTTAAAAACAGAATGATCATTTTGTGATTATAACCCTACAATTTAAGCCAGAATTCTTATGGAAACATTTCTTCGTATTCAGTTTCCACAGGTCCTCACAGTCAAGGTCACCCACAAAAACACAGATCATAGAATACCTACAGTGCAGGAGGCAGCCATTCAGCCCATCAAGCTTGCACCAACAACAATCCACCAGGCGCAATCCCCATAACCTGCTCTCTAATGTCTCCAATTTACGCATCCTGGGACACTAAGGAGCAATTTGGCATGGCCAATTCACCTAACCAGCACATCTTTCGACTGTGGGAGGAAACCAGAGCACCCAGAGAAAACTCACACAGACACAGGAAGGATGTGCAAACTCCACACAGACAGTTACCCAGGTCTGGAATTAAACCCAGTTCTGGAATTAAACCCAGGTCCCTGGCGCTGTGAGGCAGCAGTGCTAACCACTGCACCACTGTGTTTTAAAAAGAAACCCCACAAGTACTGAAAATACATCACAAGACATGCAACATCAAAGAGTGAATGACAGCTTAACATCTAACACCAGACACAATAAGTGGAGAGGTTACGTTGCAGCGCTAGCAATACATACAACCAGCAAGAGCAATTCAAATACCTCCAAAGCACAGGGGAAATTCACACCGAAGCTAATCAGAAATACACACAGAAAAACATCCTCATATCAGTAAAGAAGACTATGTAACTACTGAATTGTCATAAAAGGCCACCAAGTTCATTACTGCCCATTAGGAAATCTGCCATCCTAACCCAGTCTGCTCAACATGTGACTCCAGGCCTACAATAAAGTAGTTGGCTCTTAACTATTCTGTTAATTGGGCCAGCAAGTCACTCAGTTGTATTCAAGCATAATTACACACATCACATGGACAAATTAAGAATGTAAAAATCTAGCCCTAAAGTAGTAACATATAATTACATTCAAAATATCCTATGCTACACATTCTTATGTTCCACTGCACATAACATCAAAAGTTAGTGTGATTAATTCCAAATTCATTCACTCCACCTGCTCCTTCCACCCCAATCATATGTGCTCATTCTGGTCAGACACTGACTGACCAACCTCACTCTACTTCCCACATCATTCCTGGTCAGTTATTGACCAACCAACCCCACCCCACCTCAGTCAGCTACTGACCAACCAACCTCACCCCCATGTGTCCATCCTGGTCAGCTACTCACCAACCAACCTCACCCCGACCTCCACATGTCCATCCCGGTCAGTTATTGACCAACCAACCCCACCCCTACCTCCACATGTCCATTCTGGTCAGATACCAACCTCCACACCTCTCCCCCCCCCCCCCCCCCCCCCCCCCACAGCTGATTCACACACACACAAAGCATCCAGAGGAAAACTCACCCCACTCTTTGCAGCTTCCTCATTGAGAGCAGTGACCCAGGCCTTCTGCCACTCGCGGTTCCAGCTCTCCAAGGAGAGCAGCCAGGAGAGGAGGGCGGTGGCAGCAGCTGCCCCCTCAGAAGGGTCACTGGGGGGTGGGCCTGCTGTGGCCCCAGCCTTGACCTGAAGCCAGGAGGGGCCCGAGAGCCACTGAAGGCCATACAAGACCAGCGTGAGGACTGAGACCAAGAAGAGGGCCAGCAGCCCTACCCACACCAGCACATCGAAGAAACTGGACTCCATCCTGACAACTGATTCAGACAGGGGACAGAGACCAGAACACAGACTGACCCAAGACAGGGGCAGGAAAGGTTATATAAGGAATATAATATATATATAGATATGCATATAGATTTAAAATATTAGGCACTACATATTAAAACTATGTAAATATTCTTCTAAATTAGAGGCATTATGTATATTTAAAAATGGACCAAAACAGGGTCAAACCTGTGGAAATTAGTGAGAAACTTAACAATTAATTAATTTACCAGAGAGTTATTTTTATTTTTCTACTCTAATGAGTTGTTACTAGGTGTTGGAGATGTTGGGTTTTATTTTTCCAGCCTTTCCTGCCTCTCTCCCCATTCACTCCCACAGTGATGGATGGGCCCAGGCACACAGCTCAATCCCCGGCCTCAGTTCCTGGACAAACCCCGGCCTCTCACACTCTCCCCGCAACTCACTGAGTCGGAGCAGGAGTAAAGGCCGCACAGCAGCCAACCATCCGCCCCCGCAACTACCTGCCCCACTCCCCGATCCCGGCTCCGCTCTCCAGGCATTGAGGGAGGGGCGGGGTTCATACAGAGCCCTCCCCGGGCCGCCTTAAAGCAGCACTGAGCCGGGAGGCTGGAGCATTCACTGCCTCAGCTCAACTACTCATACACGATCTATCTATCTATATATCTCTATATATAATATATATAATTTATTTTAAAGCAGCACTGAGCCGGGAGGCTGGAGCATTCACTGCCTCAGCTCAGCTACTCACACATTCTCTATCTATATATATTCTATATATCCATTTACTTACTCTCTCTCCACATATATAATACATATATATTTATCTTAAAGCAGCACTGAGCCGGGAAGCTGGAACATTCACTGCCTCAGCTCAGCTACTCACACACTATCTATCTATATATATATTATATATATATTTTCTCTCTATATATAATATATATAATTTATCTTAAAAGCAGCACTGAGCTGGGAGGCTGGAGCACTCACTGCCTCTGCTCAGCTATTCACACATTCTCTATCTATATATAGTATATAGAAATATCCATTTATCTATTCTCTCTCTATATATGTATAATACATATATATTTATCTTGAAGCAGCACTGAGCCAGGAAGCTGGAGCATCCACTGCCTCTGCTCAGCTACTCACATACTGTCTATCTATCTATATATGTTATATATATCAATTTATCTACTCTCTTTATATATGTATAACAAATGTATATTTATCTTAAAGCAGCACTGACTCAGGACGCAGCTCTAAGTGCTAGAGCTCTCTGCTCATCGATTCAAACTCTCTCTCTCTATATACATACATATTTATTCCTTGCTCTCTCTCTGTATTTATCTCTCTGCCTTATTCTATATATCTCTCTTTCTCTCAGTCTCTATATCTCTATTTATTTACATCTATCTATCTATTTCTCCCTTGTTCTCTCTATATTTATCTCTCTGTATTTATCTATTTATCCATCTCTGCTTTGTTCTATATATCTCTTTCTCAGTCTCTATATCTCCATTTATTTACATCTATCTATCTATCTTTCCTTGCTCTCTCTCTCTATTTATCTCTCTATTTATCCATCTCTGCCTTATTTATCTTTCTCTCAAAACCTCTCTATATTTGTTTATCTACCCCCTGTTTCTCTCTATTTATCTATCTCTCCCTTGCTTTCTATATTTATCTCAATCTCTCAATTTATCTATTCCTGCCATATTTATTTTTACACAAAAGGTGACTGGAATTTGCTGCCCGAGTTGGTAGTGAAAGCAGAGACTCTAAACTCTTTTAAAAAATACCTGGATTTGCACCTTGAATGCTGTAAGATACAGGGCTATGGACCAGATGCAGGAAAGTGAGATTAGAAAGAGCACCTGGGTATTTTTGGGCTGGCATGGATATGATGAGCCGATTGGCCTCCTTCTGTGCTGTAATTTTTCCATGGTTCTTTCTCTCAAAGTCTATCTCCACTTATCTGTCTTTCACATTCTCTCTATTAATCCAGCTCTGCCTTGCTCTCTCTATTTATCTGTGTTTGAGCCTTTCTATCTCGCTACTTATTTATCTCTCTCATAAATCTATCTCATCTCTATTTATCTATCTCTCTGAAAGACGTGCTGGTTAGGTGCATTAGCCATACTAAAATTTTCACTCAGTATACTCAAAAAGGCACCAGTGTGTGGCAACTCGGGGATTTTCACAGTAACTTTATTGCAGTGTTAATGTAAGCTCACCTGTGCCACTAATAGTGTGATATGGCTGCTGCTAACATCAGGGACCCAGGTTCAATACCAAGCTTGGGTCACTTTCTGTGCAGGGTGTGCACATTCTTCCCATATCTGTGTGGGTTTCCTCTGGATGCTCTGAAAGACACCTTGTCAAAGTCCAACAGGACTCGGCAAAGTCCTCGGCAAAGCAGCCAGCATAGGTGCATTGACCACACTAAAATTCTCCCTCAGTGTATCGGAACGGGTGCTGGTGTGAGATGATTAGGGGATTTTCACAATAAATTCATTACAGTGTGGATGTAAGCATTTGATTTATTGTTGTCATATGTATTGATACACAGTGAAAAAGTATTGTTTCTAGGATGCTATACAGACAAAGCATACCATTCACAGGGAAGGAAAGGAGAGAGAGTGCAGAATGTACAGTCATAGCTGGGGTGCAAGAAAGATCAACTTAATGCATGCTAGTCCATTCAAAAGTCGAATACCAGCAGGGAAAAAGCTGTTCTTGAATCGGTTGGTACATGACCTCATTCTTTTGTATCTTTTTCCTGATGGAAGAAGGTAGAAGAGAGAACGTCCAGGGTGCAAGGGGGTCCTTGATTATGGTGGCTGCTTTGCAGAGCACATCTGTTGACTTTACGTAGAATGTAGAACAGTACAGCACAGATCCTTCCACCCTCAATGCTGTGCCAAGCTATGTCCTAACCCAAGATCAAGTTATCCCACTCCCTGTCATCCCATTTTAACCTAGTGTTGTGGGCCTTCTGTGCTTTGCTGAGACAGCGGGATGTGTCAATGGATGGGAGGCTGCTTTGCTGGTGGATTTGGCCTACTAGTGACACTGATGGATAAAATTTGACACTTTCAATGTGGAGGAAAAATCCCCAGAAGCAATTTCGCGTTAATTTCTTTGGAGTGTTATGTCCTAGCCAGGCTACAGTAAGATGTAGTAAGACAGTCCTGCCTCTCTCCAGCTCGGCCCCGCCCCCCCCGGCAAAGGTAGATGATGTCACCAAGTGGAATGTTTACATTGTAGCAGAAACTGACGGTGTTCCATTCCCATTGTTGATGGTTACATTGTTTCCGCAAGGTTCCAGCAGGTACACGGCTGGTCCGGAGACACTCTGTCCAGACCCGCCGCCGGCATGAACTGCCGCTCGCAGACCCTGGAGCTGACGGTGGAGGCCAGGCAGATCGAGGAGACGGTGCTGGCCGTGCTGCACACCGTGCTGCTGCATCGCAGCTCGGGCAAGTTCCACTACAAGAAGGAGGGCACCTACTCCATCGGCACGGTGGGCACCGAGGACGTGGACTGCGACTTTGTCGACTGCACCTACGTGCGGGTCTCCTCCGACGAGCTGGACCGCACGCTGCGCCGATCCGTCGGCGAGTTTAAGGTAAATTTCCCCCCCCCTCCCCCTACACACCTTCCAAAATAAGCCTGAGTTCAGGGGTAATCCATCCAGAGGTAGGAAGATAGGGGAGTAGATGAGTAAGCGGTTTACAGTACCGGGACCACTGTTCAAATTCGGGACAAGTTCCACCGTCTGTCCCTGGCTGCATTCTTTTCGTAACGACTGGACGAGGGGCCTACAACTGCAGTGTCAGCCTCGGAACTCCGAATCTAATCAGCTCTCCCAGAGCCCCGATCTCAAACCAAGGCTGAGACTTAACTCCAGTGCAGCGCCGGGGGAGAACCGCACTGTCAGAGGTGCCCCGCCAGGCCTTAATCGGAGTTTCCCTCCTCTCAGATGGACACAGATGGTCCCATGGAGTTCGTTCCCCTACAGAATGATGGGTACCTCAGAATGCGGTACTGCCATCAGTTTAACTTTATTTAGTGTGGCAAGTAGGCTGACGTTCTTCAAACAACATCAATAAATTGCTGTTTGTAATTTGGCTAGTGCATTTCCGACATTACATAGGTACATATTTATTTATTAGTGCCACAAGTAGGCTTACATTAACACAGCAATGAAGTTACTGTGAAAATCCCTCAGTCGCCATACTCTGGTGTCTGTTGGGGTACACTGAGGGAGAATTAAACGTGGCCAACGTGGGAGGAAACCCATGCAGACATGGGGAGAACATGCAGATTCCACTTAGTGACTCAAGCCGGGAATCAAACCCAGGTCCTTGGCGCTGCAAGGCAGCAGTGCTGACCACTGTGTCGCCCTAACGGTATTACAATGAAGTATCAACCAACATTCAGCTTCAGTCTCTGAAGTGAGACTTGACACACGATCTCCTGTCTCCGATTGATGAATTCTGCTACTTGAACACCAATGCAAAATTGACTCAAGTGTCGGCAGAGTTCGTGGAATGGGGGAAAATATACAGAGCTTGCTGTTGGTGCTCTACCTGTTTCATGTTGAGCTGGCAACACTGGCAGGTATATGAGGGCAAGGTGGGGTATCTGGATGTTAGACAGGAGTTCCCGCGAGCCAAGGAGTGTGATTGTGTGGTCGATTGGGTTGTTCCCATGAACCTGCTGCCCTTGTACTAGGTGTTCTTTTAAAGCTTATTTATTCGTGTCACAGGTAGGCTTACATTAACACTGCAATTAACTTACTGTGAAAATCCCCTCGTTGCCACACTCCAGTGCTTGTTGGGTACACTGAGGGAGAATTTAGCATAGCGAAAGCACCCAACCAGCACATCTTTCAGACTGTGGGAGAAAACCGGGGCACCCGGTGGAAACCCTTGCAGAGACGGGGAGAACATGCAAATTCCACACAGGCAGTGACCCAAACCGGGAATCAAACCCTGGTCCCTGGTGCTATCAGGCAGCAATGCTAACCACTGTGCCACCATGTGAGGACACAGGTTTGGAAGGTACAGTTGAAGGAATCATGGTAAATTGTTGTAGCATATCTTGTAGATGATACTCATTGCTGCTACTGTGTTTTGGTGTTTTGATTTGGTTTATTATTGTCACATATGTTAGTATACAGTCAAAAGAATTGTTTCTAGCTTGCTATACAAACAAAGCATACTGTATGTAGAGAAGGAAAGGAGACAATGCAGAATGTAATGTTACAGTCATAGCTAGAGTGTAGAGATCAATCAACTTAGTGCAACGTAAGTCCATTCAAAAGTCTGATGGCAGCATGGAAGGGGCTGTTCTTGAGTTAGTTGGTATATGACCTCAGAATTCTGTATCTTTTTCCCAAGGGAAGAAGTTGGAAGCAAGTATGTCCGGGGTTCATGGGATCCTTAATTATGCTGGCTGCTTTTCTGAAGCAATGAGACGTGTAGACATTGTCAATGGATGAGTGGCTGGTTTGAGTGATGGACTGGGCTTCATTCATGACCTTTGTAGTTTCTTGTGGTTTTGGACACAGCAGGAGCCATACCAAGCTGCGATACAACCAGAAAGAATGATGGAGGAAGTGGCTGTTGAAAGTGTGCCAGTTATGTGGGCTGCTTTGTCCTGGATGGTGTCAAGCTTCTTGAGTGTTGTCGAAGCTGCTCCCATCCAGGCCAGCGGAGAGTATTTCATTACACTCCTTTCTTGTGCCTTGTGGATGATGGAAAGGATTTCGGCAGTCACAAGGTGATTTACTCTGCATCAAATTTCCAACTTCTGATTTGCTATTGCAGCCATAGTATTTATATGGCTTATCTTGTTCAATTTCTGGTCAATAGTAACCCCATGAAATAGTGAGGGATTCGGCCATAGTGCAGAGATGCACTTTCACCGACTTCATTAATTAGCATCATGGTTGTGGTTAGCTCCAAAAATATCTCTGTTTGCCTAAAAGCCCCTTGTACCATGGATTGATTCAGAGTCCCAATTGCTGGCATTAGCCATGTGACCCTTACTTTGCTGTGTTGCCCTTCAAGGGACAATCTCCACACGTGGTACTGCCACTGAATGTCAAGGGGAGATGCCAGCAGCTCTGGGCTCGTGTGTTACAATCATGCAGATTATCCATCCAGAAACTCAGCTTTTGTCCTGGGGACCCAGGTTCCCGCATTGCAGAAGGTGGAGTTTGAATTCAATTTTTAAAAAACATTTTTAAAATCTGGAATTAAGAATCTACTGACGACCATGAAGCCATTGTCGATTGTTGGAAATACCCATCTGGTTCACTAATGTCCATAAGGGAAGGAAATCTGCTGTCCTTATCTGGCTTGGCCTACATGTGACACCAGAGCCACAGCAATGTGGTTGATTCTCACCTACCCTTCAAGGGCAACTAGGGATGGACAATAAAATGCTGGCCCAGCCAGCGACACCCATGTCCCTTGAATGAATAAAAAAGATGAGGTGGGTGCACCTAATTTACATATTGTCCACTTCCATCAGAACAGGCAGGTTTCAAATCGCAGTCACCTGGCATCCACACAAAAAGAGTGCACCAATTTTTAACCTGAGGAAATGAGATGAATAGAAAAGTCACTGAGTGATGCCAAGCTTGGTACATAAAAAGAATGTGGATTGCAGGGAGCTAAGGAATTGCAGAGATTTGAGATCCTGAGAAGGGAAGCTGGCTGCGATGGACTATGATTTTAGCACAGTCAGGAACAACAACTTGCATTTATATAGCAGCAATCCTACCATAGTAAAACATCCCAAGGCATCTCACAGAAACAAGATGAAACAAAACCTGATACCCAGCCACACCAGGAGATATTAGGACAGGCCAATAA
Source organism: Sphyrna mokarran (assembly GCA_024679065.1). Taxonomy (NCBI): domain Eukaryota; kingdom Metazoa; phylum Chordata; class Chondrichthyes; order Carcharhiniformes; family Carcharhinidae; genus Sphyrna; species Sphyrna mokarran. The sequence continues at coordinate 13,803,045 of JAGIQG010000013.1, read as the reverse complement.
AAGGTAGTAGGTTTTAAGAAGTGTCTTTAGAGAAAAGGAGAGCGTGCAGCTTTAGAGAAAAAAAAGAAAATTTGCAAGGTAAATGATCATAGAATCCATACAGTGCAGAAGGAGGCCATTTGGCCTATTGAGAGTGTACCGACACCAATTGCACCTGGGCCCCATTTCCATAACCCCACGTATTTACTCTGCTCATCCTCCTGACATTATGGTTCAATTTAGCATAGCCACTCAACTTAACCTGCACAATGTGGGAAGAAACCGGAGGAAACCAACACAGACGCAGAGAGAATGTGCACACTCAGGCAGTCACCTGAGGCTGGAATCGAACCCAGGTCCCTGGCACTGTGAGACAGCAGTGCTAACCACTGTGCCACCATGCTGTGCTGTCTTTGGTAATATCATAATAACATTGGTAAAATATCACATAAAGATCTAGTACTTTTGTTGTGCTCTGTTGCTGAATTACTTATAATGAGGGCACAGATTACTGAGATAGTCAACATCTTTTCCCAAAGGTAAGAGAGACTAAAATTAGAGGGCCTAGGTTTAAGATGAGAAGGTAGAGATACAAAAGGGTCCAAAGAGGCAATTTTTTTTACACAGAGAATGTAAGTGGCTGGAAGAAGCTGTCAGAATTAGTAGTAGGAATGGGTACAGTTTTGTCTTTTAAAAAGCATTTAGTCAGTTACGTAGGCAAGATGGGTATGGAAGGAAATGGGCCAAATGCAGGCAATTGGGACTAGCTTAGTGGTGTAAAAAAAGAGAGAGCATGAACAAGTTGGGCTGAGGGGCCTGTTTTCATGCTGTGCCTCTATATGTAAACAAAACATCTTTAGGTTTCTTTGTGCTTTATCCCACTGACAGTGTTGACCCATATGCAGGGAGCATTGCAATATGGATGTATAGTAAGTGCTGGAGATGTGTGTGTGGCTACTGCAGAGTTACTTGCCCATCATCCTATTTCCCTCTTATCTCTCTGGAGGTATCACTTGTCTCATGGAAGAAGAATAGCCCTCAAGCTGGTTCCAACATTCAGGGAAACCATGCCTAATCTGTACCAAATCCATTGATCTTTTTCGCCACATCCTTCATCTGACAGAAATGTATCCCTTCCAGTGTTGAAAGCTCCAACTAGCACCCAGAATCCTTTGGGGAAAAGATTTCAAAAATCACACTGCCGTCTGTGTGAAAAATTGCTTACTGATTTAAGTGGCCTATTGCTAATTTTAATATTATGCCTTCTTAATGACAGAATCATAGAATCCTACTGTGCAAAAGGATGCCATTGGGCCCATCGAGTCTGCACCGATCACAATCCCACCTAGGTAGTTACCTAGCTAGTCTCCCTGATGCTAGGGGGACAATTTTTTTTTAAGCACGGTCAATCCACCTAACCTGCACATTTTTGGACTGTGGGAGGAAACTGGACTACCCAGAGAAACCCATGCAGACACGGAGAAAATGTGCAAACTCCACGCAGATAGTGACCCGAATCGCGAACCGAACCGGGGTCCCTGGCACTGTGAGGCATCAATGCAAACCACTGTGCTGCCTTGTTCTGGATTTCCCCATCAAAGAAAACAGTTTCTTTGCATCTACCCAATCAAACTGTTTTATCAATGTAAAAGACTCAATTTAAGCTCTGGTGGCATTCTTTTGAATCTGTGCTGTATCTCGTCTTCTTCGAAGGGCTGAATAACTTATTTCTGCTTCTAGTTTCTATGTTAGCAAAATGATATATTTTATGAGCTCAGTCTCCAGAACTGAACGCAGTATTTGCACCGGACTGCTCAGATTAAAATCTTACTTCATGGGGAATTGAAAGGAAAAGCGAGCAGCTTACCACTTCAGAGTAAAGTACATTGACAGTTTAACATCCCACACTTGCAATAAGTTGTGTTTCCCATTCCTGACTCAATGGCACTTTGTTTCACTGGTGCTGTCCACATTTGGATACCATGTCTGAGTAGCCATTCTTCCTATATCACCCCAGCAGTATGAATCTGCAGCCTAAATTTGCAGGGCTACAGAGAAAGAAAGGGACTAATTGAATTGTTCTTGCACAGAACTGACACTGCCATGTTGGGCTGAATGGCCTCTTCCTGTTCTGTAACCATTCTGTGATTCTAACGTGAGAGGCCATTCAATCCTGTTCATGCCTAACACTAACACTTGTACATATACCACTAGGAATCACTTTAATATCAGGTGGGATCTCTGACTGACTTTGCACTCACTAGGAGTACCTGATCAAATTGCACTACTCTCCAAGTGCTAGATGAGAATATAATAGAACTCAAACTAGGGACCTTTGGTTCCACATGGTTTAGAGTTTCCCTCTAGGGGAATTGTGCATTAAGACTCCAACTGAGATTTAGTAATTATTCCAGATCGATAGATCTCATCTAGGATATGTCTTTCTCACCTCATTTTTCTCCTTTCACTGTAGGACGCCCTTCGTAATTCCGGCAGCGATGGGAGTGGACAAATCTCCTTGGAGTTCTACCAGAAGAAGAAGTCTCGCTGGCCGTTCTCGGATGAGTGTATCCCGTGGGAGGTGTGGGCCTTCAAACTCAATGTGGTGAACCTGGCCAATGAGCAGGAGAGGCAGATCTGCCGTGAGAAGGTGGGCGAGAAACTAGGCGAGAAGATCATCAACATCATTGAGGTCATGAACCGGCACGAGTATTTGCCCAAAATGCCAACACAGTCAGAGGTGGACAATGTCTTTGATACGAGTCTGAGAGATGTACAACCTTATCTGTACAAAATCAGTTATCAGATCACTGATTCTCTTGGGACATCGGTCAGTACCACCATGAGAAGATTGATCAAGGACACTCTGGCTTTATAATCTGTTGAATAACTACCAAAAAATACCCAAGCTAACACTGTTGCATTTTGACTTTACTCCTCTTCCCCTGATCTTCCCATTCTGTTGCTTTTATCCTTTTGAACTGGTTCTGGGTTGTCTGTCTGATTTAAAAGTCCGCCCAATTATATCCATAACGCTATGAGGAGATTCCTTATTAAATTCCATTCTGTTAGTTACGTTCGGCATGGAGACGATTTAGCAAAGTTTGCTTGTATTTATTTAAAAAGAAAGTTGAAGGTGGGCAGGTTAAAAAATGCGAGTTACTGGAATGGAGAAGTATTAACAGGACAGCCGGGTTCAAGCACACTATGCTTAGCTGTTAATAATTTCCCCATCCTGTCGTGTGGCATGGTGGCACAGTGGTTAGCACTGCGGCCTCACAGTGTCAGGGACCCGGATTCCATTCTGGCCTCTGGTCACTGTCCTTGTGAAGTTTGCATGTTCTCCCCGTGTCTATGTGGAGTTTACACGTTCTCCCTGTATCTTGTGAGTTTCCTCTGGGTGCTCTGGTTTCCTTCCACACTCCAAAGATGTACGGGCTAGGTTGCTAAGTTGCTCCTTAGTGTCAAGGGGACTAGCAGGGTAATACATGTGCTTGCAGAAGTGGGGTCTGGCCAGGATTGTTGTCGGCCCAGATGGGTGAATGGCCTCTTTCTGCACTACAGAGATTCTATTATATTATAAATCAAACCAACGCCATTGCCACAACCTCTTATGTGTGGGACCTACAAAGACTTCCATGCGATGCTCTTCAGAGTGAAATAGCTTAGCATCTAGTATCGAGGAACAAACATGAAGGATTGCCACGAAGAAACTACTGATGGCATGCTGGCACTGAGGAACCGTATGTACCCCAGCAGGAGTTAACTATTAGTTTATGGGGAAGACATAAGATAGGGAGGAAAAGTGTGGTTAAGAAGTGCGGGACCTACAAAGACTTCCATGCGATGCTCTTCAGAGTGAAATAGCTTAGCATCTAGTATCGAGGAACAAACATGAAGGATTGCCACGAAGAAACTACTGATGGCATGCTGGCACTGAGGAACCGTATGTACCCCAGCAGGAGTTAACTATTAGTTTATGGGGAAGACATAAGATAGGGAGGAAAAGTGTGGTTAAGAAGTGCAGAAAAAGACCCAACAGAAAATCATATAAATATATATTTTAAAATATTAATGGAGATGCAATATTTTAAAATTGATTGCAGAGGTAAATGTTTGTCATATCCATCACAATAAAACTGGCAAAACCACAAAGCCTTTTAGAAGTTTTATGATACTTGCTGGTTCAGAGTAGTTCATCTGTTTTGTTGACACAGAGAGGCCTATCTGTCTTTGGTACCAACAGGCTGAATATGTGTGTATAATCCCACAGTGGAGATTGGGAAAAGAGTGGAAATGAGTTCAAGGAAAAAAACTCCAATTCACGGAACATGACAGCTGAGGACTGTGCCATTGATAGTGAAACTAGTTTGATTGGGACGCATCTCCAATGCAATGGTTCGAAAGCCTTTGTACATAATTTCTTGAGTTAGTTTCAGTTTTTTTAATATATATATAGTTAATACGTTTTTCAAACAGCTTACTTATGCTATGAAAAAGCAATTGGAAGAAATTGTTCTGTTGGAATATTTTTCCTGTTACAACATCTGATTGAAAGCGGCTTATTTCCCCAATGGATACTGTGATTCTTCTTGCGAAAGAAAGTAGCCTTCAATGTTACCAGGGCCTGATCACTCCCATGTTAAGGAAACCTTCATCAGGGTTCCTGCTGTGTGCGTGAGGCATTCTGTTTATTTTTTGGTTAGCTGGGTAGCTGAAATGTGCAGAAACCCATTACCCCGCTTAAGAAATTCCAAACCAAGCTGTTGAGAAGTTCACACAAGCCGAAATTCTCTCTTGTTAAGAACACAACCTTTCCCTTTAATGGGAGTGGGAGAAGAATCTTAACTCTGCACAAATAGGTTAAGCACAAAGTGACATTATCCAAGTTTTCAGTACAATAAAACTGCCCATCTTTCCAACACAGAGTAACTGGTGAGCTCCCTGTTTCTTGGCCCAGTGGGGCCACCCTGCTTGCTGGGCTAGCTGGAATTGTGGAAAAAGTTTGATAGATCCAATTCATGTCGATCCCTCCCAACCCTGTCAACAGGGCATGATAGCTGTTCCAGACCACAGTGAATCTACCTAATTCAAATTTTAATGAACTGAGCAGACAGAAGTCAAACTTCATTCTGAAATTCCATGGCTAGGGATGTCATCTTTAAACCAGCTCAACTCAAGAGGGATCCCATTAGCCCAAGTAGAATGGTCACCAGTTCACCATCAGACAAAGTGCTAGGGATGTGATGAGTAGCACAAGCCACCAATTGTATTCCTCTGAATTCAGTACTAAACTGTACAATAAGTCCAAGTTTGATTAGGAGTTGGTCTGTGCAGAGCTGGCTGATTTCAACTGGTCACAATAGCCAGAGATTATGGAGGGAGCAAAGAGAAAAGAAAACTTTCATGCTTCCTGCCTCTGGGCTGTAACCTGTGACTCCAGCTTGTGGACAAGAGCAGTTGAAACAGTAAAGCCTTTCACAGCCAAATAGCCCACTAAAGATCCTTGAGCTAAAGCGTTAAAGTAGCCATTTAGGGAATGAATGGAAAAATAGGTGTCTGTGGAATAATACACCAGAACAAGTCAGTGCCTTCAGGGGGTTACAAAGGGAAGAGGGTGGGTGTATTGTCGGGTGTTTGATGGTGTTGGGGGAAATCGATGTCTAAATTGCAATTCGTAATGAAATTAGAAAAAGAGTGTTCATGCAGATGCTGTTGCAGCTTCAAGGATTGATCTGCACACCAGAAAGAAGTTAACTGTATGATTTTATTTTAAATGCATTGTATAAATGTTGAACCAGATTACTCACTGTTACTCAGTGCAATGGCTGTGCACAGTACTGTCTAACGGTGGACTGTGTAGCAAAATAAAATAAATTGTACATAATATAAGCAGGAAAACTGTTAATAGGCTGTAATATGAGTTATTTAAATTTGACCATTAAAGAGATTTATAGGAATTCACACAAGTGTATATTTTCTTTTGTGAAGAGTAAACTTGTATTTGCTACACAAAAGATTTAGAGTTAAAGTCACATCTGTGCGCTGGAGGTAGAACTAACCCTTTTGGTTTTAATTCAGTAACCACATTAGCAACTGTCTCAGGTTTCGGAGACAGATTCACAATTATAATTGAGCTGATGTTTCAAGAACAAGATTCCCAACACCGTTCTCAGACTAATAACGATCTTAACCACCACTGAGGGGATGTGAGGGCTCCATCTGTTCAATAATGGGACGCCTGACAGTTAGTGGTCACCCTCATGCCTTCCCCACGATCGTGATGCCTGGTGGCAGAAGTCCTGCCCATTGAGAGGTGTCGCATAGTGTATCGGAGGCCGGAGCCACCTCAAGCTACCAATGCCAATGGGAGCTGCTGGCTGCATTATACTTATCTGAGGTGGAACTCCAAGCTCAAGATGATGGAAGGCAGGGGTGAGGGTTGAAGGGGTAAGTTTTAAGCCCCCCTCTGCCCTGGCCACCAGCAAACCCAATTGGGTTTGTTGGACAGTTTTGGAGGTGAGGCAAAGCTATATGACTCTTATCTAATCCCTGAGTCACCACTAAATTACTGTGGCCTCAGGATAATGGATGTCAATTAGCTCATTAAATGAGCCTGATTTATTCCCACTGCTGGTGAATGAGAATCCTGCATTAGCCATGGTAAAATTGCTTCTTTGTGTCAGGGGAACAAGCAGGGTAAAATATTTAGTTACATTATAGAGCCTGGGTGGGTTTGTGGTCGGTTAAGACTCAATGGACCAAATGGTCTCCATCTGTGGAATTCTGTAGGAATTCTATGATCTTGGGAGGGGATGGAGAGCAGGTTTGCCAGAATTACCCTGGATCATAGGGGTTAAATTATAATAGCAGGTTGCATTAATTAGGTTTGTGTTCTGTTACGTTTAAAATATTGAAGGATGATCTAATCGAGGCTTTTAAACTGTTCAAACATTCAAACTTGTCGTTAAAAACCCTATCTGCTTCACAAATACCCTTCAGGGAAGGAAATCTGTTGTCCTTACCTGGTCTGGTCTGCACAGATGGCTGGAGTTTGCACATTCTCCCCGTGTCCATGTGGGTTTTCTCCAAGTGCTGTTTTCCTCCAAGGATGTGTGGATTAGGTTGATTGACCATGTTAAATTGCTCCTTAGTGCCCCATGATGTGTAAGTTAGAGGGATTAGTGGGGTACATATCTGGGATTGAAGGGATAGGGCCTGAGGTGGGAATGTGATCGGTGCTGACCCAATGGGCCAAATGTAGAAAAGGTGTGTGAAGAGAGTAGAGATGGAGATCAGCCTCACAGCGCCAGGGACCCAGTTCAATCCTGGCCTCAGGCCATTGTCTGTATGGGGTCTGCACATTGCCCCGTGTCTGCGTGGGTTTCCCCTAACTGCTCTGGTTTTCTTTCACATTCCAAAAGATGTGTGAGTTATGTTGATTGGCTAATTGATGCTAATGTTAGATTAGCAGGGTAAATATGTGGGATTATGGGAATAGAGCCTAGTTGGAATTGTGGTCGGTGCAGATGCGATGGACCAAATGGTCTCCTTCTGCACTGTAGGGATTCTATTAAAGAAGCTGAAGGAGCTCACTGGTCTACTTCTAATATTTTTATGCATATATTCTAGATGGGGTAAGAATTAGTGGACCTTTTTATTATCACACACGTCATCATTGATGTGCTGATCCAATCGGAACTTTTGGCTTCAGCCTCATGTGTTGTGCCATGGGCCTGCTGAATCAATAAGGAATCACAACAATTGCAAGCTTGCTATGTATTGTTTTAAATGGAATTCAACAGCTTTAAGGTTGGAGTATTCTCCAGCACTGATGTTGGGAACAAGCAAATTGGAAGATGTCTGGAATGCAATATTGCCAGTTTCAATGATATGGCCATCACATTTATTTGTGCAAATGTTTGTTTTGGTGGGGAAGGCTCCTATTGGAATGATCCTCTGAGCTTTCAGTACTTTATTCACTTGAGTGATTTAGCTAGCTTGTGTGCCTTATTTGATCTGTTGTTCCCTCTCCTGCTCTTGCAGTTCGTTATTTTGCTCTTGCTCCTGTGGTAACCTCAGTGTTCCTTAACCTCAGAACCTAAGCCTTCTGTCTGCCTGTGTGATTGCTGAGTGCTGGCGATACTGACCTGTGGCCACCAGCTGCTTAGTATGGCAATCTCTGCTTCTGCCCTGTCTCTTCACTTCATCAGGCACTGCAAGAGTTGTGCTCTGCATTGGTACTGTGTTCTTTAATTTAAAAGTGGCCCTGAAATAATGGATTGTTTGAATCACCTAGCAACAAGCTGAAGGATCTACATTTTCCCATTGGTATTGAGGAGACTCACAAATTACAAGGATAACTCATGTTATCTGCATAGTAATTTTCTTCCTTTCTGCCCAACCTTAAAAATACCTTGTTTGTGTCCACTTCCCAATCTCACATCAACTGTCCTTGAGTAGCTTTGCTAGCTTGCTTTCCATATGTTGCATCTCCATCGCTACCTCAGCTCAGCTGCTATCGAAACCCACACTTATGTTTGTTATCGCCAGGCTTGATTATATCAATGCTCTTCAGCCAACTTCTCATGTTCTGCCTTTTTTGTTCATTATGACTCTCACCAATTTCTACAGATGCACCATAGAAAATATACTTTCCAGATGTAACACAACTTGGTAAGGCTCCATCTTTACTTCCTGCTGCCTCGGGAATCAAGACCACACATACTCTCTTCCACCTGTCTGGAAAAAGATGCAGAAGTCTGAAGACATATACCAACTGACTCAACAAAAGCTTCTTTCCTGGTGCTGTTAGACTTTGAATGGTCCTATCACATATTGAGTTGATTTTTCTCTATCGGTAGCACAACATTATATTCTGCACCCTATCCTTCCCTTCTCCAGTACGTATTCAATGAATGATATGTTTTGCCGAGAACAGCTTACAAGAAACAATGCTTTTCACTGTATTCCAATACATGACAATAAATCAACCCATACTTGAGCCCATTCTAAACTCTGCCATCTATCGTCCAACTCATACTTATTTCCATTCACTCTTCACCCCTATGCTCGCTAACGCACATTGACTCTTACCACCACCGCCTTGAATATATTTTTATGGTCAAATCTCTCCATAGCCTCACCACTCCCTATTTTGTAACAGATAGCAGTCCTCTCAGATCGCAGCAGTTCTCCAATCCTGTCTCTTGTGAATTTTCAATTTTCTTTGCCACATTGTTGCTGGCTGTGCTGTCAGCCATCCAGGTCCAAGCTCTGGCATTCCTTCCTGAAATCCCTCAGAGATTTCTTTAAACTTTCTACTCTCACCAAGGTTTTGTCATCTCTCCCAATGTCTCCTTTACTTGTTGTCAAAGGTTGTCTGATTAAGCTTCATTATAGTGCCTTCAGATGTTTCACTACTTAAGTATTATTTAAATGTAAGTTGCCATTGTTGAATCCATAGTTATGTTATCCATAATTTATTTTCTCTCTAATTTCTACATTAAGTCTGATTCTAAAACTCAGCTGTCCCACACCAAATCCTGTCACCAGGTTAAAGTCTAAAAGGTTTATTTGAAATTGGTTCTAGTGGAGTAATTAGCAACATTAGTTATAACTATATGCACTACTCAATGCAGCAACATCAACAGACGACCCATCACCCTGTCTCATAATTAGTGTTAACTTTTCCCTTAAATCATGAAAAAAGATTCATTTAAAAAACGTTCACTACTAAAACCTGCATATGATTCATTTATCATCTTGGCAAATATTGTATACCTAACAGCACCCTTGGTTGGGATAGCCTCACTAGCTATACGTTCTATTACCTGGAATAGAAGTGCCCAACATTGAGCACTGTGGAAGGGGCTTATGGATAGAGTTGTGGGCATCATTCAGGGTTTGATTATTGTGAAGAGGAAGTCTACATTGTTTCTGGATGGAGGATTCCTAAGTCAGATCTATGTTGTGATATTATGCTGTTTTAAAAAATGACATTGGTTTTTAAAAACCAATCCCTCAAATGCAAAATACAAGAGTTAAAAAAGACAAAATTCTGTTAGGTTTGAAAACAACTCATTTATTACCATGTCTTTATAAACGTTATTACACAAAGACATTGAAGTCAAGTGGTTAATTCAAGAGCAGAACAGTCAAAAGCCTAAAGCTATTGGTTAATCTTTGGTGTCTTTGTGAGCACAACTACTGCATGACAATGTACAATCCGTATTTCTTGTTTTGAAATTACAGTGCCTCAAAATAATCATACCTCATTTAGCAATTTGAAAAAAAATACTCAATTTATAACCCTCTCTGATCCAGATTAAACAAAATGGGATCCAATTTAGGTTAAAGATAAGGACCTTGAAGATTGTAGAGTTTAATTTTGTGCCTAAATGCACAAATCTTTTTTTAAAATCTAGAGGCCAGAACAATTACAAACATTAGACTCTTCACAGATTTAGTCAGGTTTTAAAAGGTACCTTTTTGACTTCGTTAGTAAATAAAGTTATAAAGTAACAACACTTTTGATAATGGGTTTGAAAAGGCTCAAACATTTCTATGCAGTCAACATGTTTGGAGAGAGAGAGAGAAAGCAAAATCGATCAAAATGATCTCAAGTTTAAAATACATTCCACATGATCAGTAGTATATTCTAACATTAACATTTTTCAAATCGCCACTGGCATGTAATGCAACCACTGTAAATACAACTTTACATGCAAAAAGCCCCAAAAAGGTAATTATGATTTTTTTTTTAAAGAGTGAATTTGGCAAACAAGCCAAGAATACCAACTGTAAAAAGACTTAACAAAAACATTTCTGTAGCAAAGAATCTGTAAGCATCTCCGTTTCTTATCCTGTCCAGCCAGGGCTTGGTGAAACATCTGTGATTGATAAGGTAGCTTTTAAATTGTCCTCCCTCCCCATAATGGTATTCTAAAGTTTCCAAGCATTGACCAGCCATGCTCATGTTAGCTTAAGCAGCAAGTGTCAGTGAACTGAAGGGTATATCTACTACAGAGGTATAGCCTATCCTCACTCCCAGTGCCAACAGCGATCATGGACAGAAAAGGTAGCTAATCTTTCTTGTCCACCCGAATGCACGTAGGGAGGGGGGAAAATCTGTTATGATTCTCAACTGTTGGCCCCACCAGAAACCCCCTGCACAGAAAAATAAAAGCTGGATACAATCTAATCTTATTTGATACCTTTAATAACTTTGGAAAAATGCATGATTTTTAAAATAAAATCAAAGACCTGTGAACTGGCTGATAGAGCATTTAGGAAACATGAATAGGACTGCAATTTTTACAAGAACTGTGTGCTCTATTTCAAGTCAATAGTATATGCATCGATGCTGTAATTCACTGGGCCTGCAGTGTTACCTTATAATCTCTACATACACAAAGTAATAGGAAACAGAGGGAAAAGCCATTTGATGGCAAATTGGAATATCCAAAAATAATCTTCCAACTGAGCTAGTGACCATGTTGCACAGTCCCTATCTTCACCCCGTCCCATAATATATTTACATCATAAACTTGCAGATAAAATTAACAAGTAGTTCATGAAAATCAAAAGGTTCTAGAACTACACAGCAGCTATGTTTGAAAGACAAGAGACGGATTGAAGCTTGGGCCTAACGAAGGCCTGGTTAAACAAAAACTTGCCCCGTCAGGTGCTGAATGACCTGTCGTGCTTTGCCAAATCTCTGTTTTTAAATTTCAGATTTCCAACTTTTGCAGTTCATACTCATCAGTAAGAATAATTGTATTTAAGTACATTTATGGTCTGTTTCAGTTCCTCTAAAGGATAAGCAGTAACATACAAGGCCTTTGATTCACGTCTAAATAAATTTTATGTTCTCATGATCGACAGTTTACTCCCTAGATCACTTCCAGGCAGCAGTTGCATTTTTGCACACTTTTAAAAAAAATTACTGTACATAATTATAATTTTCACATTTCATTCAAATAACTACAAAGTGTTTTTTAAAATATAAATATATGTCCAGTGAGGAATCATACCTCAAAAGTACGCTTGGCAAAAAAAATCCTTCAGCATTGCAAAATTTTCCACATCTACTTGAGTCTAAATGCAGTTTTTTTTAAATGGTAATGATCATAGGGAAAAGCGGGAGGGCAGCAAAGATCTATTTCTGCTTCATATGAAGTCAACTGAAATTATATGTCGCCATTTTCTTTATTAAGTTTAAAAAGAAACATGAAGTGAAATTAGTCAACAAATTGCATTCATATAGCATCTTCAATCAAGTAAAATATCCCAAGGTGCTTCACGGGAGCATAGCTAGATAAACTCCAGTCTGTAGCTTCAGCATGCATTATTTCTCCCATTCCTTACAGAGAAGGCAAATGGAGAATCGATGTTTCACGTCTTTATCTAGCACTTTTTGGCTGAGTGAAAGGTGTATAAGTGATGGAGAATTTAGGTAAAAGCTAGGGACATTTATACATGTTTTTAACAAAATGGAGAAGGGAACAAAGGAGGCCTGGAGGGTGACTAAATTTCAAATGCCAAGCCCCTCAATCTCACTATTAAGCATCTACCAGAGACGTGCTATAGTGAGAATGCAAATGCTTTTAAAAAAAGCAAGAGGCAGCTTACTCCAGCCCACAATTGCAAGTGTAGAGTGACACCAATGCAGACTTGGAAACAATTTATACTCCAGGCATGGTGCAAGATTAATACAAAATGAAAACCAAAAGAATTATAAAGACTGCTTTTACTTATCCATCTTCCACATCCTCTGCTTTACATGCAGATCTATAAACTTGTTCCGGCTTACTTCATATCAAGCTTTCATATAAGAAAGCATAACAGTCAATGGTTTGCTTGTTCTAGGATATAATTAATGAATACTTAATCAACTGCATTTAACTTCTGCCCTTCCAGCAGTTAAAAGCCCTGTGAAGAAGGATAGAGAAGCAGATGGGGGAAAAAAATAGCACAACCATTGCATCTGTTTTGGGTACACTGCTCAAATCTCTGTACTGAGACAGGAAATTTGAAATGCTAAATCCTGGAAACCATTAGCTGATCTAGTTCACTGTGGTATTTGTCAGGTGGGAAATTTGAACCTTATGTTGGCAAAAAGTGTTGCATACAACAGTACAGACTTCAATATTAAATAGGATAGGAATGGGGTTAACATTAAAGACATGAAACATGAAGAAAGTAGTAGAATTGTGATTTAAAAAACAATGTACAGGATAGGGACGTGATCATCGTGCAAATTCAGGGACTTCTCTGCTTCTGAAAATTCACCAGGCATGGAACAAAGTTCGGGGAAAAGATGACTTTTTAAAAATTACAAAATCCTACAGTACAGAAGGAGGCCATCCAGCCCGTCGAGTCTGCCCGACCACAGTCCCACTCAGGCCCTATCCCCATAACCCTGTGTATTTATCCTAACTAGCCTCTCTGACTTAATTAAAGAAATCAATGTCCAATTTAAAATTGAGTTGAAAAATTCTGGTTAAGGAAATCTGCGGAGTGTCTAGAAATGGGAAAATTGGCAACCAAAGGAATGGTGTTTCCAGAATTGATAGGTAGCCTCCTTTCTAGATAATTTTAAGCAGCATTGACAGGGAACTTAAATAAGAACTGACTAGTTGGGATCATCATATCCCAATCCATTCACCTTGCGGGAAGGAAACACTGAAATGGAGAGAGTGTATGGAGTTATGGTACTAAGTATTGAACTGCATTAGAGAAACAGAACCTTTCCTCGTGGTCTTGTTGCAATGTGAATCGTTTAAAGAGGAGCATATTTCCCCCTTTCCCAGCAGGTGGAAAAAAAATATTTCCACAGAAAATAAAAATGAAAAGGCTTTCTCACAATTATTTAAAAACAGAGTCATGGACAGAAAAGTAAGATCTGAAAGAAAGTAAGTTACAATAATTAATCCTGACAAATTTCTATAAAAATCTTTGAATTATATCATTATCCCAGATCTCAAAATCAATAACAATTTACCTGCTTGTTGTTGCATAGCCAGACATTATTTCAGACATGGACATATTTATCTAAGTACAAAAACTGCAATACATTCTTTCAATTTCTAAAAGAACATTACACCTGCATGCCATTCAACTATGAAACTCATCTGCAGGAACTTAGATACAACAGTCATCCACTTCGTGTGTGTGTGTGTATATGCAGAAATCAACTAAGTGTAAATGTATGATCCAAAGCCATTCGCTTGTTCAAGTTTGTTTTCTCAGTCAGTTTTTGAGGGACAACATGGCTGCGAAATAGATGCCATTTACCAAATAATTTCCAGCATCAACCAGGTTCAGTTACAGCACAGACTGAATGCAGAATACAGGATTATTGATTCTATCACACTATACATTCTAACCCATCCTCAAAGACAGTGGCATACTATTTTCCCACATCCACCAACTTGATTACCTCTCCAAGAATATCAATTTTTACAGCAAACCTGCAAGCAGGTTTGTGCTGAGACTGCATTGGGTGAAAGCTGTCCAAATACATTTTCAATTAAGAACCTGACTAGCAGCACTGAGAAAGATTTCATCTGTCTGCACTGGATTTACACTCAGGCTCCACAGGTGAAAGCTGAATGTTAATTCATGGAGCCACTCAATTTCACCCCCCTCACCATATTCACTTCTCTTAAAACTCCTTCACCAGCACTCCAAAAGTAGTTTTCATTTGCTTGCTTTGACTGAACCAGGCCAATAGATGAGGAGTTGTGCCAAGTTATATGTATATATGGAAAGGTGTATCTGTGACACATTGAAGCATTTGCATGAGACTACACGAGTACAAATGTTGTGCAATAATCTCAGTAAGATCAGACCAATGTAGTGTTTATGGGCACTTAGCTTAATGAAGATAAGTCAACATTGTAAACAGGTTCACATACTCATAGGATAGGAAATATAGTTACAGATAGTGTCAATATGACACTGTACACAAGATTTTATCACATACCACATTATTGTACAGCAATATAAAAGTAAAAATGGCAGTTACACCAATGGATTCCCAGTGATGTAAGCACAATCTATAGTTTGAAATTAATTGCAACATATCATCCATTACATTCCTAAAACCAGCAGTAGTGCTGGCATAAATACAGCCATTAAGTTGCAAACATCAATGCAGAAAAATAAAAATCCTGTAAAAATAGAGATTAAAAATGAGACTGTCATTTGATTTGCATTAATCTCAAATATAATTATGCATATCAACAGGTACAATTTAAATAGTTAAATTTGTAAAATGTGCAATTGTGTAAAATGATGCAGTAAAACGTGGAATAATGTGTATAATGTGAATAAATGTGTGGTTATCCACTTCGGTCGCAAAGATAGGAAGGGAGATTATTATTTGAACGGGTGTAAACAGAGAGCTGGAAATTCAGCAAGACCTTAGTATCCTTGTGGAAGGGTTGCTAGAACTAAGTGTGCAGGTATAGCAGGCAGTAAAGAAGATAATTGGCCTTCATAGCAAGAGAATTTGAGTATCAGAATAGGGATGTTTTACTACAATTGGATAGGGCGTTGGTGAGGCCCACAGTATCGCATGCAGTTTTGGTGTCCTTATCTGAGGATGTCCTTGCTATACAGTGCAGTGAAGGTTACGAGGCTAATTCCTGGGATGGCAGGACTGTTGTATGAGAAGAGACTAAATGGTTGGGATCATATTCGTTGGAGTTTAGAAGAGTGAGAGGGGATCTCACAGAAACTTAAGAAATTCATACAAGATTAGACAGGCTAGATTCAGAATGTTCCTGACAGTGGGGGAGTCCAGAACTATGCTTTGAGACATCTGAGGTTGTGAAAGGCACTACATCGATCCCGAGACATTGAAAATTTGAGTGTATATGACATATAGATCTCTGGCATTTAAAATAAGCGTTAGAAAATTATGTGTAATGCATAACCAATGTTCTGCAATGGTGTAATGTCCTCCAAGATCCTATTCAAATAAAACCTATTTTACACAGTTAATCCCAGTGTAAAAAGATCAAGATACAGGATAAGGGCAGAGTTTTAACCTTACAGTCTAGAAAGTTATGGCTGGCTTATACAACATATTACACTGTATAAATAGTCCAAACTAGACGATTACATAGTAATTTAAGCAAGGTTAGGATTTCTTTTTATGGAAATATTTGGAGCCATCAGCCACATAATCTTGTATAGTCAAAAACATCAGGGTTTGATTGAAAGACTTGAATTTTAGTTTGGGAGTTGAACTATCACATGGATGAACTTTCTTGTCTTTGAATTTTACATTCTCAATACATGATGTGCTTCTCTCGCCCAGAAAATGATTTGTGCCTCCTCAAGACCACAGAAGGTAATGCTGAGGGGAAAAAAAAAAACTTTCATTTCTGGAATAAAATGTGAGCATCAAGCACTCTCAGGTAATACAAACAAATGCATAGCAAAGCTCCTACTAAAAACTAAGCCTTTACACCACCATCAGAAATGCAGCAAATGAATTTCCTACACCAATTATTCAATGGTTCCTCTGACTGAAACAAATTTTTGTTGATCTGTGAGCAATTTGTATCAATAACCTGCATTTGTTAAAATTTAAATAGATCACCTTATGTGGAAACATTTCTACTAGAAAAGCTCACCCAATTTCTGTCCTTTCACATTACACTAACAATATTATTACTTCATTCCATAAGAGTCCTTATCTTAAACCTTGTTTGCAAATAATTCTGCATCTCTTCCCACTCATTTCCTTTTCTATGCTCCGATTATTCACAAGAGATAGGCTACTAAAATAGTAGTTCTTATGAAAAGTCATCCTGAGTCAAAACACTGGCTCTGTTCTCTCTCCACAGAATAGACTGTTAGGTCTGCTGAAATCTTCTGGCATTTTCTGGTTTTGTTTCAGATTCTAGCATCCGCAGTGTTTTGCCTTTGCACAAAAATAGTTGTCTAAACCAAATGCCATCAAACCCGTAGACCCATGTTTTCAGTTATTTCTCCATGACAAGATAAATACAAACCATGTAATCCCATTTGAAGCAGTTTAATTCATCAATCCGGCAATCCTAACACTCTCCATTGTAGCATCCCATTGTGTCTTAAAATGATCCCAGGGGTTACCTCTATTACCGTCTTTGGAAGCTCACTTCCCACTTCTTTGATAATGGAAAGAAAAAAAATCTACTGACAGTCCTAAAGTCCCCAATAACTGGTTTCAACTTGCTTCTCCTATTTCTACTTCCAGTTAATCTTTTAAATATATGCTTAGCTATTTTGCATGCCTCCATAAAATCATTGAAAAGCCTCCTTTCCAGGCTGATCACTGGCTACCCTCAATCCCAAGTACTTCTCCATAACTATGGCCCTGTCACTGAGGAGCAGACTTAAGGCTCTTCTCTGCATTCTCTCTCTGCACTTGAATGGATCTATTATTTCTTGATAACCAAATTCTATCCAGTATTGCAAGTGTGCTCTGACTGGAACACTACACATTTTGATCACTACCTCAAAAATAAGCAAAATAGTACAGATGTTGAAATAAGAAACAAGAACGGAGGATGCTGGAAAAAAATGAGGTTTGCCAGCACTTACAGACTCAATATATTAATTCTGTTTCTCTCTTGATAGATGCTGGAAGATCTGTTAAAATTTTCCAGTATCCTTTGTTCTTGATTACTCCCTCCTTTGACTTGTATTTTATTGCTATGTGGTTTTACATTCTATTTTCCCTAGATGTTGCTCTAAACTAATTATTTATTTGATAGCAAATGGAGCAGGTGGCTAGCTAAGAATTATTGGGCACAAGGCACAAACACCAGAGACTGCCAGGTTGCGATATCACTGCATAAGTGACATTTTATTTCACAAATACATTGTCGTCATTTGCATTCAGTTAACTTAGTTTTCCGGTAAGTGATCACCTCTCTGAAATACTATTATCAATGCCATAAAACCAGATTTTGTCAATGCCCACATTTTCTGTTATTTGAAACTGTTTGCCTGGATCACAGCAGCCTCCTGATGATCAACAAAGTAATTAAGTTAACAAAAATTAATGTAACATACACAGCAGGGGTTTCCAACATTGTCATGGCAAACTTTTTCAGACCTGTGAAAATAGTGGTCAACCTCATGATTTGGACTTAACTTCATTTTCCTACCCTTCGCCTGTTGTATGTTTTCCCTCTTTCCTTCTTTCCTAAAGGTAGTCATCAATTCTGATTCACTGCTACCACAAATTCTTCAGTACCCTTAACCAAGCGGCTACTTTTTCCACAAATCTGGAGTCAGCAACCTGTTCCATCACAGAAGAAAACCAGTCATCTATCATCGACATTAGCCAATTTCCAACATTGATTACTGGATTGTAACCAGGAGTGGCAGCTACGTCAGACTTACCCTGTCTTAGCCTGAGAATATTGAAGACAACTAGAACACTTCAACAACTCTTCCAGATAAAACTCAGCTAAGTCAGAAGAAATCAGACCTGACCTCCTTGGCATCGTATCACATGGTGCATTTAAAACAGAGCCACAAGCAGAACTACAATTAATTTTTCTATGGATTGATTGGCAATATTGCAAATAAAGTTTCAAATGTGTTTGTCATTCTGACCAAATAAAAGCTAGATGGCGTCATGATCTTTGTTTGGAATCACGAGCTTTCGGAGCCCTGCTTCTTCCTCAGGTGAGTCAGTCACTCATCTGAGGAAGGAGCAACACTCTAAAAGCTCATGATTCTAAATAAACCTGTTGGATTTTAACCTGGTGTTGAAAGACTTCTTACTGTGCCCACCTCAGTCCCATGCTAGCATCCCCACATCATGGTCTTTATCAAACCTAATTGCACACACACTAACATCTGAAAAAAAACATTATCAACCGCTCTTCGTTGATACAATTTTTTTTTTCCTTTAAAACCGTCCTGGGTTGCAAATTGGCTAATGCAACACTGATTATTGATTTAGAAAGCCAACTTGGTATTTATCCGGCATAATGTTATACAGTCAGCAATGTTAAGCTGATTGACATAAAAGCATCCAATGAATTTTTTAAGTTATCATAAAGTATCATGATATTTACTATTTAAATATAAAAAAAAAAGCACAGGTACAGGCTCTTTGTCCCTGCAAGCCTGTGCTGATCATGATGACCGAATGAAAACCTTCTGTTCTAACTCGGTCCATACTCCTCTATTCCCTCCCTATTCATTGTACCTATCCACATGCCACTAAAATGTTGCTAATGTGCCTGTTTCCACCACCTCCTCTGGCAACATGTTCCAGGCACTCACCACTCTCTGTGTGAAGAAGTTCCCCCATGCATCTCCCTTAAACTTTCTCCCTCTCACCTTGAACCTCTACCCCCTTGTAACTGACACTTCCATCCTTGGAAAAAGTCACCATAAAGCATGAACAAAACTTGGGAGGGTAAAGAATGTCTGCCACTAGCACAACTAAACTCTTATTTCCTTTTTCTACTACATGGCAAATATGTCTAAGATGGAACATCATTAACACATTTTTTCAACTTGAGTCTTAATTAGAATAGGAAAACTATGCATTCTGGAACTAGAATATCAAAATAAAAAAAGCATGAAGTCTTGCAAAATCAATCCTCCCCACAGTTCTGACAAAAGTTAAAGGGTGACCGCGAACATTTCAACAAATACAATGATGAGCTACCCATGATATTTAAAAGTTGAGGAAAAGCAAGGATTTCAAAATAATTTGGCCAGAAAATTTATGACATATGATAAGATGAAGCTGGATGAATGTTAATACAAGAAGTTATTAGTGTTGAAGTATACCTCTGTCAGTTTTAGGAATATTACTTCTGCACTTTTTGGCAGTCTTTATTCTTGCTCAATATCAAACACATGTTGCAAGGAAAATAATAAATCACCTTCCACCAATCTTTTCTCATTCGCTGATTAGGTAAGAAAATAATCGGTCTGTATCAAAGATTTGGATGACTTGAAAATGTATACTGTAATGCCAGAAATTTCAACGTGACCACTGTATGCTGAATCAATTGTGATTGCAATCTCAGGCTGGGGAATTTTGAACCCACAGATCACACCAAATTTTCAGAAATTATTTCTGTCACTGTTCAAGATTGAGGTGTGTGTGTATTTTTTTTATTTGGTGAAAGTTCCGCTTTTCTATACGAGGTGAATACTGTGTGGTAACATGAAGGTCAGCTGGCAGGAGACCTTTAGACAAACAAAGCCAATCACCAGGTCAAACTCTTAGCTTGGGTAAGGAAAAGCACTTGCGCAATCTTTTCATTGTACCATAAACTATAAAGGGACATTTCAATTAATTGTGGTTCTTTTACCAGGTCAAAAGAGATGATTTGATCATAAGATTATTGAATTGGGGGGGGGGGAGGGAAAACACAAAGTGCTGGAAAAACTCAGCAGGTCTGGCAACATCTGTGAATGGAGCTAATATTTTGAATTGAATGACTCTTTTAAGTTTTGAATAAGCCACTCAAAACCATTAACTGTTCCTCTCTCCAAGATGTTGCCATCCCTGCTGAGTTTTTCCAGCACTTTGTTTTCATTTCAGACTTTCAGCATCTGCAGTATTTTGCTTTCATTTTAATGAATAAATTGGGCAACTTTTTAAAAAATAATTAACAGTGTGCACGTCAAATGATAAAACAAGTCAGTAGTTTGGCTCTTGACTAAAAACATGGTAAAATAAGTATAGTGAAAGATGATCTGGTCTGGTCTGGTTGGATTATAAGGGTCATATTGGACATTTTACACACAAAAAATCTCTCCTTTCAAGTGTCCTTCCTTCTCTCCTGAAAACAGTCAATTTGTCAACCTTCATGCGTGATCTTGGAAAGGTTGTACGGGTGAGTGGAAAGAGGGAGAAAACAGAAGACAAGAGAAACTACAGCCCAATGTTGTCTTCAAATATTCCGACAAGTGCAGATTTCGGCAAGAGGCACTGAACAGTGGATAAACAAAGGCCAATTGCTATCTAGTCTAAAATCAGCATAGTCTAGGGAATCAAGCCTTGATTTCTTGGCCTGTGTGATTCAGAATCACACAAATGTTTGAATATTCCTTGCTGGTTAGTTAAAAA
The DNA here is from genome assembly GCA_024679065.1 of Sphyrna mokarran. Lineage (NCBI taxonomy): Eukaryota > Metazoa > Chordata > Chondrichthyes > Carcharhiniformes > Carcharhinidae > Sphyrna > Sphyrna mokarran. The sequence continues at coordinate 13,781,957 of JAGIQG010000013.1, read as the reverse complement.
CTGGAGCAGACATGTCAATAATTTTAAAAGGTCACGGCAGACATCAGAACCTACTCCACCCTTTAACTATCCCCTCTCAGGTGACACCATAAAAAGATATAATTCACGGACTTTCTCCAATAGAAGATTCAAAATTATCTTCAGTTATGGGAATAGATTGTAGAAGTTGGGACTGTCCTCCTGAGAGGAAAGAAGGCTAAGAAGAGATTTGATAAAAATGTTCAAAACCATGAGGGGCATGGAGAGAGTAGGTAGGGAGAAACTGTTCATAAAAGGATTAATAATGATAGGACACAGATTTACAATTATTTGCAAAAGAAGCAAATATGATGTTAGAAAAACATTTTCACACAATGAGTGGTTCAGGTTTGGTGTACACTGCCTGGAAGTATGGCGGAGACAGGTTCAATTGAGGTGTTCACAAGGGCATTAGATGATTGCTTGAACAGAAACAATATATATGGGGAAGGGGAAAGGGCTATAATGCTTGTCTGGAAAGCCTGTGCATATACAATGGGTCAATTCTGTAACTAAAAATGTGCAGATTTTACTTAAATAAACAAATATGGAAAATAAACAGATTAATCAATATTGGAGAGAATAAGATTTTGAAATGAAATCCCGCAGCAGGATAAAGAATAGTTTTGCTGAAAGGTCTCAGCTGAAATATGAATCTCTTTTTTTCTAAATGGTGATTAAGCTGCATTATTTTGTTTTTACTTTGGCATTTATGTATTTTGCCTCTTTTTAATTCTAATCTGCTCCAGGAGTTCACATCTGGTTCATCAATTCCCTCTGTGTGCATAACAGATTCAAAACTGCAGCAAGAGCAAGAATAACCTTGAACTTAGTACATAAAAATGAAACAGTAGTAAAGTTACACTACTTATTACTGGCAAAATTTAGTAATGTTAATAATTTTAAGTGGGAGTGAAATCAACACTACAGTGCAAACATAGTGATCAGCTTCAGCCATAGCACGATTATTAAACATGCTTTTCTGCAATTTATATCATGATCATGCTATTTCCTCCCCCTCTTAATTCCGGGAATTATCTGTGACTTGCTTAGATAAAACCCATGTACTGCTGCATCAATCTTCTCTGATGTTTGAAAACAAACATTATATTATTCAACGAATGTATGGGACCAATTCTTTGGCAGTATAGTTTGAATATAGGTTGTCCTTATGCCTCAAGAGTACCAGTACTCCGCTGTTATACCCAGGCCGAGTCATCAGGTAGTGAAAGATTAACCAATGGTGAAGGGAAGATAGTGCTGAAGGTTAGCAAAAACATAGTTAATCATTAAAGCACCCATGTTTAAAACCAGTTAAAATCATAGCCAGGTTTCTTTTAGCAGGTTGATACAGATAATTTTTTCAGCTGAAACTCAACAGAAAAACTCAATATATGGATTTGAACAATAGCATTAATAATGAAAAGAACCTGTTAAAGGACGATGGCTAGGTCTTTGTCGAGCTAATGGGGATTTCGTCCAGTTGTCAAAGAACCTGCAGGGAACATATGGTTCCTTTGAGAGGCCCAACAGAATCAAAACAGAAACAGAAAATGCAGAGAATAGAGCCAATGGTTCAAGTCCGGATGACCCTTTGTCAGAACCCCAGCCCATCCTGACTCGAAACGTTGGCCCTGTTCTCTCTCCACAGATGTCGTTAGACCTGCTGAGATTTTCTAGCATTTTTTGTTTTTGTTTTCAGATTTCAGCATCTGCAGTATTTTGCGGATCAAGCACCCTTCAGGCAGTTAGGCAGCCGCCATCAGGCCTTCCAGTTGCTTGAAGGTCCTGGTCGGTGGATGGACCAACTGCACAGAATTGCCAGCCAGAGACTGGTGGTTTCGTCACTGCAGCCAGCACCACCATTGGGAGTGGTGGCAGCTGGCGATACTGTGCCCACCAGAGGTCCAGGACCATTGTGGGACTCCAGCCAAAAATGAATGAGGGCAGAAGATCACATGAGAGCATCTCCCACAATTAAGTGAGCGCAGCTTCCACATTTCCCGCCATGGCAGACTACAGTAAATCCAGCCCAATAACATGTGCTTAAAAATCTCTCTCTTATACTTAAACATATACTGTTAAAATTACAAGGAATAACATAGAAAGTTCCACCTGATAAGGTTTTTGATGCAAATCAAACAAGAAATACAATTTTTAAGACTGTTCTGCTGTAAACAATTGAATTTAAGTTCAGAGTACTATGCAGTATTAAAGTCAGGAAATCAAGAATTAAGTTGAGAAACTCCAATGCAACAAACCGTACTATCTTTTTAAAATTATAACATTTTATAAAGGAAATGTCCAGTTATAACAAAACTGAACTGCTTGAACTTCTCTCGTAACAAAATTAAATAGAATTATGCATTGATAATCGTAACATGATAGTTTGTGATAGTCCTGTCAGTGTTGTTGGAATTCTTATTATCCTCAATTTTGGAGAATAGAAAGACTCACTCTGAAGCATTTTAATCCAATCACACTAGATGCAGACTAGGGGGAGGGAGGAAAATAAATGGTATGATTTTACCTATCTGGACATACCAGCATAATGTTGATTCAGCACCATCCCTTCAGCAGAATACTGTCAAATGATTCATATTTGAATGTAAAACACAGGCTATTTAGATGTCTTTGTATTAGTTCCATTATAAACAAGTTAATTATATGTAGCATTCACTTAGAACTGGGGTGGAGTGGTGAAATGACAAATTTGAGCCACTGGCAGATTCGAAGGAAACTAAACTGCTAGAACATGAAGGCCACTAAATGGCTCACCCTCCTGCACTGTACATTCCTCCTTCCTGAGTGCAATCTACAGAAACCAAGTTAGTGTAACACTCCATTTTCTTTGTCACTACGTTTCATCATTACCTTAATTAATAATATAAAATATTTATTTACTACAAATTGGCCTCAACAGTAACGTTTGGCTCATGATTCTGAAGGACATATGTTCTTTTCCCTGACGTCACTTGTGTCATTTCTACCAAATCAGCTTTTCACTCATTTTCAATTCACTGTACTTCAGTTGTAAAAAATATCCACTATCAGCTATTCAGCAAAACATTCAAAGAGGAAACATTTCAACATGAAGGTGAACTTGGAAGTGTGAGAATGGTTGTACTTTCCTGTGCCTGTTCTACTGTCCTCCAGTCTAGTTCAAGTTACCATCTTTCGACACAGCCCAGTGCTGATGAAGCAGAACCAATGCGATTTTGTCTCTTTTCTCTTTAGTTTTAGCTCACCCCATTTAGAGATTCCCATTAGTCATCTGCTACCTTTGGCTGCTCAAAGTGCAGGATTTCTAATGTGTCATTGTGTGTATCCAACACAACAATGGAAGTACTTTTTTTTCTGCAATAGGTATCGTATATATTAAAAAAAAATCACAGGGTGACTCTGTGCACAGGGGCAAACATGTGAAAGAGGATAAGCTCTAACCCTCTCTGTTTGTAGGTTGAAAATCATCTTTTGGAGTCATCTTGGTTAAATTGCCTCTGCTTGCAGTAGATTACCATCCATTCTGCTAATTGAGGAGGTGTGATTGACAATCAAGCTCCAGTTTGGTCTCCAATCTGTTGACTGGTTGAGAGCCACTTGCAGCAAATCCCAATAATTCCATGAGCTATTTACTAGTAATGCCCATGCTAACTGATGCTTGAGCTACTGGATACACTTTGGGCCTTAACTAGTGCAGAAATCACATTCAGAATCATAACTTTCCTGTGCTGAAAAAAAAATTAATCGAAATGGCCACACTCTTCATCCCCACTGAAACAGTCAGTCTGCCAACATGGATGAACCAGTGAATGTTAACCGAATTGCTGTTAACAGAATACAAATGCTTTGATGATATTACTGAAGCCCCACATATATTACTCAATGTTAAAAACATATGATAAAGGATCCATCTCAATGCATGACTTGGTTCAACGATATTAATCCAGTTCCACTTGAAACAATGATTGTGTAACACTGGCAAAGTCCTATTATATAAAAAATATGCTTCCACGTAGCACCCAAGTAATAAGTATGGTGATTTTTTTAAAATTCTAGGTTTTACTTTGATTCATCAGTTATACCAATTCCATATATTACTTTTCATCTTTCTTATCCAACTCTGTATTTTCCTAAACCTTCAGTGAATGGATTGTTCATTATATTGCCAAATACACAGTTCATGCCCATGGTGCACCCTCTGTTTCCAAGTTATCCATAGATTAATCTAGTGGAATCCCAAATGAACCACATGAAACTGAGATCTTAATTTCAGTTGTGGGTCTGTTCATGGCTCCACAGACTGAATGCAGTCTTGAAAGTCCTATGGCAAAATTTGCACATGAATGGCCTTTCGAAGGTGGCTGCTGCCAGAGGAGGGGCATGGGAAAAAAGTGTATCTGCTACCTGTGGGCTACCCAACTTTTCTGAATGATTTGTGGGCTGTTCAGGCTCAGGAGACTGCTCACTGGGTGACACAGGGAGTGGTGGTGCAGGGGGAGCAGATGGACAAGAGGAAGGGCTCCTCACAGGTTTAGAAAATTCAAGGCGGTCTGTGGACTGAGAGATATGGGACTGAAAGTGGCTCCAGAGACGGAAATTGGTACGGAAGGCTTTATGGCAAACGTGGCAAATGAATGGCTTAACAGCACAGAGCAATTCCTGATGGCGCTCCAGCTGCTTGTGTATTGTGAAGATCTTGCCACATTTTTCACATGGCCAAAGACCACGCTCTCCTTTACATGTAAGGTCCTCTGGTTCCCCACTGCAACTATTGGATTCAGATGCCACGTCTTCCAGATGGATGGGATTTGTAGAGACTACATCAGGTAGATGGTTATCATTAGTGCTTATATTTCTGCGACTAGAGACACTGAGGTCTTCAGGAATGCAAGAGCTGTCTTCAGAGTCAACATACATTGGTTCTGAAGAATCACTATAGACATCTTCCTCTTTTGACGTACTCGGACTGGCTATAGAGTCCTCCACTATTTCAGTTTGAACCTCCTTGGGCAAGACACCATTGTGACATATTGGATCCAAATTGGGTGGTTCCACCGGGGCCATTGTATTTTCATTGTGAACTTCAATCTGATGACGCCATATGCTGAAAGAAGACTTAAATGTGCGTTTACATTCTAGACAAGTTAGCTTCTTGTATTCACACTGACTTTCGTGCTCCTGCTTCAGTTCCCTGGAACAGAACCTCAAGCTGCAGTAGCAGCACACTGTAACATTCCGACAGATCCTCTCATGCTTTGCCTTTTCTGCCAATGAAGACAACTTGGTGTTACAATGTTCACATTGATGTTCAATGCTATCTTCACTCACATTTTCAGTAACACCTTGTTCTTTCGGTTTGAAAGCCTTGTTATAGAGCTTGCAAACAAAAGGCTTCTCACCTGGGTGGGTTTTCATGTGCTGCCTGTAACGTGATAGGAAACGAAACAGCTTCCCACATGTAGTGCAAATGTACACGCCTTTGGTTGCAGATTTCAAATTCTTTTTAAATCCTTGTTCTGAGCGCAGACCTGGGTAACTATGAGAGACTTGCCTGCGCCGCAACTTGTGAAATAGTGCCTTCTTGATCTCCCTTTCACGCATCATATCATTAAGCTTCTTTTGGAATTTTTCTTCTGGAGCTGGACTGGAGCTGGTAGCTGCTGATGGGTTGATAACCACTCCATGTTGAGTCTGACAGTGTGTCCAAACTTTGAAATTGGTGAGAAATCTCTTATGACAGATATCACAGGCGTACGGCTTATCCGGATTATGGTACATGTCGACATGCCGGAAAAGACCTGCCGTAGACCGAAATATCTTGAAGCAGGTCCTGCACTTGAACTGCTTGCCAGTTATTGTTGATTCAGACTCAGAATATTCATCCTTGTTCTCATCAGTCTTCGACAGATCAAGGTTAGTATCATCTCCTGTAGGGCTTGAACTTTCCTCAAAGTTTTGTGGTATGTTGGGAGAATGTGGAAAGGTTTCGGACTTCTCATAGGAAAACTTTGCATTTTCAGTCTGGAACCTCCTCTTCACTGGCAGCATTGATGTTCTTCTGTTCCTCTCTGCATTTTTTACAGCAAACTCCTTACTAGTGGACGGTGACGTTTCTCCCACAGTAACTCTAATTATATCAGAAGTATCTGAGACAGGACTGGAGGGTTCTGTTTTTATTTTAACAGCTGTTGGTAGTGAGATGGCATCAGTATCAGCAGCCTGAGATACGTTAAGTTGTCTTGGTCGACAAGGTTGATCGACCTGTGGTTTCTCCTTTAGAAGCTGTTGCTTTACCGAGTCTGTGATGGAGGGTTTTTTGGATGATACGTCATACATCAACTCCAGTGGTTCTCGTTTACATATCTGTGAGCTGTAGTTTATTTTTAGATCAAGAGAGGAGGAGTAGGTAGGAACTTGGCTGTCCATGGACAATGACCTACGAAGGAGACTTTTCACCAATGGACCACTGCTGACAACACTCTGGCTGTTGACTGGCAATTTTGCAGATTGAACTGTGGGCCCTACTTTGGCATAATATAGCAAATTACTCTCTTCCATTTTGCCAACATTTACCGAGAGCCCAGAGTTCTGTTGGGAGTATGAAAGTCCTGTGGTTCCGTGAAATGAAAATGCAGGAGAAAGTTGCGGCCGAGACAAAGACTTTCCATTCACCAAAAGGTCACTCAGGCTTTGCCTCGTATCAGAAACATTGTCAGTAAAACTTGTGCTGCCATCTACACTCATGGAATTTCTTCGATCACACCAAAATCTCATTCTGTTTTGATCATCAAGAGATTTGAAGGTTGTACGGAATTTAGTGTCACCTGAAGTCCCATGTAGATCTTTTAACACAGGCTGTCCTTTGTCATCCAAGAGATGAATTGCATCAGCATCTCTGGGTGGAGCGTTAGAAGTTGCCCTTAGAGCATTTATCAAAGGTGAGGACTTGAAACTGTGACTTGGATCTTCCTCTGATGGTGCCTTTTTCTGACTTGATTCTCCTCCCTTTGTTTCAGAATCAACGTTACTTTTATCGAGGTCATTGCGACTCTGACAAACAATCACGCTCCGTGGCTGGGAACTACTGACATCTTCACCAACTTTGGTGAGTTTTTTAATAGGGGCACAAGAAATCTGAGGCGTCTGTGATGGAATGCTGGTCAGGAAAGAGATACCAAGGTTGCCACCAAGATCATGGATGGCCGCGAGACTCTTCTTCTCTGTGAAAAGGGATGAAGAGTAGATGTAATTCAGAATATTCTCAAAGATAGCTGCTTCACAGAGATCCAACTGGAACACCGACTGGCCTTCATTCTCCTTCTTAGTAAACAAAGCCCGGAAGTAGTCACTGCTAGCAGCCAGAACGTTCTTATGAGCCCGGAATTTATGGTCACCAACAATTAGGAGTACGTCACACAGTTGGCCTTTCAGACGATCCTCATTGAGTGCGCTCAGGAGTGAGATGGCATGTGCTGGATTGATGTAGTGAAGTAATCCTTCCATGGTCTGCTCCACCTGCAAGACAGCAGCAGAATAAGGAATGTTAAACTTGGTGGAATTAACAGAAAACTTAAAGAGCATGAAAACATCATGATAATGACATGTGAATTGAATAGACATTTTTGTAGATTCCAAGAATGCTAAGAGGGCTCTCAACATTTTCCATCGGACTCTAATGCAAGGCTCATAAGTAAGGATGCTAACATCTTAGTTACCCTGTTTTACATGGTGATGAAATGACTGAACGAAACCAAGAAAATAATAATTTGGAAGTGTTCTTAAAGTGACATTAAATTATTGTTCAAATGTTTAAACTAGATATGTATACCAATCCACCTGCTCTAAAGCTAACACAAATTTATGACAGTATTAGGTAAGAATTAGAATATCAAGATATCCTAAGGACATCTCTCATTCATCGCTCACCAGCAACAGTGAGTAATATTTGTTAATTCCAGCATTTATTGCCCAACTCCAATTTGTCTTGAGAAAGCAGTGACCTTCTTGAAACGCTGTAGTCCACACATTGTAGATACACCCACAGGACTATTATTAGAGAAGCAGTTCCAGAACTGAGACCCAGTGACAATGAAGGAGCGACAATATATATCCAAGTCAGGAAATGTGTGTTCTGGATGGTATCAACTTTGAGTTTTCTTGAAACTGCACTCATCCAGGCAAGTGTAGGGTATTCCATCACATTTTTGACCTGGGAGTCAACTAGCGAGTTATTTGCTGCAAGAATCCTAGCCTTTGATTTGCTACTATAGCCACAGTATTTAAATGGGCGGTTTAGTTCAGTTTGTCAGTGATAACCTCCAGGATATTGATAATAGGAGATTCAGTGATAGTAATGCCATTGAGTGTCAAGGATAATGGTTAGATTCTCTTTTGTTAGAGATGGTCATTGCCTGGCACTTGTATGGCACAAATGTTACTTGCTATTTATCAGCCCAAATCTGGATAGTGCCCAGGTCTTGCTACTTATGAACATGGACTGCTTCAGTATCTGAGACATCATAAGTAGCGCTGAATATGGAGCAGCCATCTTCAAACATATTCAACCTTATGATGGAAGGAAGGTTAGTATGAAGCAGCTGAAGATGGTTGAGCCTAAGACACTACACTGAGGAACCCCTGCAGAGATGTCCTGAGGCTGAGATAGTTGATCTCCAACTACCACAACCACCTTCCTTTGTGCCAGGTATGGCTCCTAACTAGCAGAAAGCTTCCAGCACCCACCCTCCTCCTCCCCTGATTCCCATTGACTCCAGTTTTGCTACAGTTCCATGATGCCATTCTTGATTAAACGTAGCCTTAATGTTAAAAGTAGCTACTCTCACCTCAGAGATTCAGCTCTTTTGTCCATTTTTGAAATAAGGCTAAAATTCTGGTCAGGAGCTGAGTGGCCCTCCCAGAACCCAAATGCAGCATCAGTGAGCAGATTATTCTGAGTAAGTACTACTTGATAGTGTTGTTAATGACCCCCTTCCATCATTTTACCGATGGTAAATTCCTTGTGTACAGGATATACCTGGGCAATTTTCCACATTGTCATGGAGATGCCAGTATTGCAGCTGTATTGAAACATCTTGGCAAGGGGCGTGGGAAGTTCGAGTGCACAAGTCTTCAGTAGTACTGTCAGATTATTTGTCAGAGCCCAGAGCCTTTGTAGTTCCAGTGTCTTCAGCTGTTTCTTGATATTACATGGAGTGAACTGAAACGGATGAAGACTGGCATGTGTAATGCTAGAGACCTCCAGTGGAGGCACAGACAGATTAGCCACTCTGCACTTCTTGCTGAAGATTGTTGCAAATGCTTCTGTTTTACCTTTTGCACTGATGTACTGTGTGCCTCCATCATTGAGGATGGAGATATTTGTGCAGCCTCCTCCTCGAGCGTGTTAATTAATTGTCCACCACCACTCATGACTGAACGTGGTAGAACTGCAGAGTTTCGATCTAACCCATTAGTTGTGGAATTGTTTAGTTCTGTCTACTGTTTGTTGCTTATGTATTTGGCACAAAAGTAGTCCTATGTTAACCAGACTGACACCTCATTTTTAGGTATGCCTTATGGTGCTCCTGGCATGCTCTCCTGCATTCTTCCTTGAGCCAGGGTTAATCCCCTGTGTTGCAAAGTTAAGTGTTTGTAAATTTATAAAAAAATTGTAAAATGCTAAAAGTTGTAAAATTTTATGCTTGTGTTAAAAATTTGTTAAAATTTTTAAAACAGATGCAGGTGTAAAATACAAGTACACAGACAGCATAGTGTGAAACAATTTTTCAGAGGCAAAAACACCAGGGATGCCTTGGTAACAGACTTCAGGCATTTGAACATGTTTTTGAATTTTACCCAATCAATTTAAAATAGGGTATTTGAAAACTAGCAGCATATCAGATTTGAATTTAATATTTTGATAACTTGTAAGTCAATCCTATTGTGGGGATCTTTGGATGTCATTATGGGTATAAAAGCCTAGACTCCCAGCTCCAGAAAGCCAGATAGCTATTGCGAGGCAGCCAGTCTCTACCACAGTTAACAGCTTGAGAGAGACATACACAGACAGTAACTGTCACCTGCCAGCCTAACAGCCACATTTATGTCTTAAAAGAAAGTCTCATCTCAATTGCAAAAGTATCAATAGAAGATAATGAAGACAGAAAATAAAGGAAACAGAAGACTCTGGAAAGTAACACCTGGTTGCATTTTGAGTGTGACTAAAAATTCTATTTTTTTGTCTGCAAGTGGGAATTGTATTTATTTAAACAACATTCCATTAGAAAAAGTTTTTAATTAGTTTTTTTAAATAGTTTAGTAAATCTGTTCACTGTTAGCTAGATGAATAAAGTATTATTTATTGCCTTTACAGACAGTCTCAGATAATTATTTTGATTTAATAACCAAAAATTGCTGAAGTGCAAATATTATCCCTTCTCTCACACACTTTAACAGATAATGAAGAAAGGTCCTTCTCTTGGAGTGGTTGAGTGTTACCCCTCAGAGAGGAGATCAACCTTCCCCTTTGTAACACCTGGCCTGATGGTAATGGGAGAGTGGAGGATATGCCAGATTACAGATTGTGGTCAAGTATAATTCTGATGCTGCCAACGGCCCACAAATCCTTAGAGCTACCTGGTCTGGAATTGTTTGAAATCTATCCACAGAGCACAGTAGAACCATACAATCCGATTGAGTATGAAGTGGGATTTTGTCTCCACAAGGAATGGGAATGGTGATGATCGTGATTGGGATATTAGCTGCAAGGTATGAATCCATAAGTATGACTATGAGATATAGGGCCAATGTTCAGATAAATGAGATTAGATAGTTCTTACAAGTTAGTGCAGACTCGATCAGCTGAAGAGCCTCTTCTGCACTGCATAATTTTGTGATGCTATACTGTTGCTTGATCAACCTTTCGGTCCATGCCTCCTGATGTTAGCAAGGACGACTTTGCAGGTTCAACAGGGCCTTTGTCATTTCTGGTGCCTAGGTTGACATTTTATTGACTTGCTTTTAGTGGTTTGATACAACGGAGTGGATAACTAGGTCACTTCAAGAGGCACTCAATCACACTTCTGTGCTGGAGGCTAAACTAGGTAAGGTGGTAGATTTCCTTGTCTAACGTTAGAGAATGAACCAGTTGGGTTTTCATGATAATCAAAAATTGGACTTTTAATTCCCCCTGGCACTGGACAGGCAATATATGCAGAATTCATGATCTGACTTACAAAGAATGCTATTAATCCCTCTAATGAGGAAAAGGGCAGTAGGGAGATGAGCTAGCTGACCATTGCACCATGGTAGAACAGGCCATTGAAGAGTGGAGAGCAAAAACACAAGCCACAGTTGTAGGTGAGTCTATAATTAGGAGGACTGATAGCATCCTTTGTAAGCTAGATCCTGAGTCCTGCATACATTTTCTGCCTGGTGCCAGGATGACTGGTATCTCTGACTGGATTGAAAGGATATTGGAAGGGAGGATCCAGTTGTTGTAGTCTTTGTTGGGACAAACAACATTGGCAAGACGAGGAACTTTTTCACCCAAAAGGTTGTGAATCCGGGAAATCCCTTGCCCAGTGAAACAGTTGAGGCTACCTCGTTGAATATTTTTAAGGCAAAGATAGACAGATTTTGAACAGTAAAGGAACCAAGCTTATGGCTAGCCAGCAGGTAAGTGGAGCTGAGTCCACAAAAAGATCAGCCACGATCTTATTGAATGGTGGAGCAGGTTCGAGGGGTCAGATAGCCTACTCCTTCTCCTAGTTCTTATGTTCTTATTTTCACCGAATTCAAGTTTCACCATCATTTGAATTGAGGATTCCAAAGCATCATCCTGGGGGGTCTCTGGATTACTAGTTCTGTGACAAAAAAAAATACAACTACGTCACTCCTTTCCAAGATATAAATAAATATCTTGGAATTATTACAAATTTACAATCTGAGCAAGGGGTTTGAAGGGCAGGCAGTATTATTTATAGCCCAAAAGCTGACACCATGAGCAAGACTATTGCAAGTGTAAGGTAAATTTCACAAATCACAACAGGTACCAGTCACATATGGTTTAATAAATGTGACAGCTGACTGTAAGCTTAAGAAACAAAAAGCAAGAACAAGAAAGGACCACACAGACTAGACTCTCTGGCTTGTTTAACTATTTAGATTCACTTTCATGAATTGCTCACATTTTCTGTTTCCCTTTGTCTTAAAGCTAAATCTGTATTATATCCAGTTGGTGAAACAAAATGTTAATTTCAATCAATTCTGCACACTTTATAATGGGCTGATTCATTCATAGAATAGATTACCATCCAAATGCAAAGCATCCACTCTGTGAACTACTTTGACTCCCTGGTACGTTATCTTAAAAATCAAATTCCCTTGTCATCCTTCTACATCCATTTTAAGGATTCCATTCACAACTAGAAACAGATTACCCATTCTTCTTTGGGCAATTCTTTACCTTTTTGCAGCCGAGGATTTGGATGATGAGCGTAACAACTTGAGCTGCAGTTGTGTGGTTGCAGGATAATTTAGAACCCTAAATGGATTATGGTCATATAAATTATCCATTAATTAGCTGCACCAACATTGATATTCTTTGCTAAGCAGCCAAAGATAAATTTCCTGGTAGACTTTTAATGCTAATTGTTCAGTCAACAATATTATACATCAATAATATCAAGTGGATTGACAGATGGCATTGGCATGGAATGCTGCTGAATCCATGCTGTATATATACCTTGTCCTACCAACAATATATGGCATTTTTAGTGTAATGACAGGTCCAAAGACACTTCACAGGAGCATTATAAATAAAGTATTACACCAAACCACATTAAGGAAATTTTAGGTCAGATGACCAAAAATTTGGTTGAAGAGAGAGATTTAAGAGGTATCTTAAAGGGGCGAAAGCAAACTGGAGATGTGTAAGGACGGAATTCCAGAGCTTAGGGCCTGGTCAACTAAATGTATGAGCATCACAAACAAAGTGATAATGAGGAGCCAATATGTTTTTAGTAATGTTGGTTCAGCGATAAATATTGGCTGGGACACCAGGGACATAACCCATAACTCCTTTTCTAAATAGTGCCATAAGATGTTTCATATCCACTTAGAGCAGAAAAGATCTCAGTTTTTAACATCTCTCCTAAAAGGCTATTGTTTTAAAATTCTAGTCTTTACTGTGTTACAGTACTGGGCATACTAATGGTTAATACTAATAGTTTGGTAGCAGTTTTCAGACCACCTGTGGGGAATAACTCAGAAAGATAGGCACTGTTGGACTTTGTCTCACTTACTGATGGCAATCTTGTCAACCTTACTTACCATGGCTGTCTCCCTGCAAGTCACTGGTTACTGCAAATAGTTACAGCTCAAAACAACATTCAATATTCTCTGAAAACTTCTGCTCCAGCCTTTGCTGTACCCTTAGTCAAGCTGTTCCACTGCAGCTACAACATTGGCATCGACCTGACAATGCAGAAAATTGCCTAAGTACGTCCTATACACAAAAAGACGGGCAAAATTTGATCCAGCCAATTGATCTACTCTCCATCATCAGTAAAGCGAGTGCTCCTAAGTAACATTTACATAGTAATACCTTTAATAATGCTTAGTTGGGTTCTGTTAGGGCCACTTGGTACCTACTCTTATTACAGCCTTTATCCAAATATGGATAAGAGCTGCATTTCAGAGGTGAGATGACTAGTTCATTTATTAGTGTCACAAGGTAGACTTACATTAACATTGCAATGAAGTTACTATAAAAAGACCTGAACTGCCACACACTGGCACCTGTTCAGGTACACTGAGGGAGAATTTTAGCATGGCCAATGCAGTGAATCAGCATATCTTTCGGACTGTGGGAGGAAAGCGAAGCATCCAGAAGAAACCAGGTGTGGCATCAAGCTGACCTAGCAAAACTGCAGTCAATGGGAATCAGACTGGAATCAAATCTAGCACCAATGGAAAAAAACTGTGATTGCTGGAGGCCAATCATTCCAGTTCCAATGTCATGCTCCAGTGGAACTTCAATCTAATTTTTTACTTTAAAACTGACCACAAAAAGCAGCAAAATATGGCAGCCCAATGATCTCCTGACTTCTTCTGTGGCTCGAAACCACTCCTACATCTCATGACAGAACAAAGGAAATTTCCCAGACTGATGCTGTCCAAATATTCTTTCCTGAAACTACTTCAAAAATAAATTATCAATCCAGTGGATTATTTGAACACAAAAGAAAGGCTGTCTCAGATTGTCAAAATGTCAAATGACAACACATGACGTGTTGTCAAAATGGCAACATTTGTTTTGAAAAAGAACTTTGAACTTGTGGAAGTCACATGATGAGAAATTTCGATGGCCTGCTATAAATCAGCAGAAGCTGCTTTAATCTGGCACAAACTGTTTCAGTATAGCCGCAACTCTGGTATTTCCAACAAGACAGAGAAACTAACCATCCTTCCTTGATATTAATGGTATTAGCTTCGCAGAATCCCTCCTCAGCAGTTATCATTGATCAGAAATGAACTGGATCAGTTGTATAAACGTTGCATCTACAAGAGCAGGTCAGAGACAGGGAATTGTGCAGTAAGTAGCTCACTTCCTTGTCTCCCCAAATTCTTTCCACCATCTACAAGGCTCAAGTTAGGTTCATGTCCATTTGCCTACATGAATGCTGTTTCAACAACACCCAAGAAGTCTGACATCATCCAAGTCAAAGTAATCATTTGATTGGCATCCCATCCACCACAATCAACATTCACTCCCTCCACCACCAATGAATGCATAGTGGCAGCAGTGTGCATCTCTTATTCTTATAAACTCTACTGGATACAAACCTAACCTCTTCAACCTTTTCTCATAAGGCAATCTATCCATTCCTGGTATTAGTTCCCCTTCGCGAGCTTTTATTTTTTACAATAATCTTTGATGTGGCACCTTATAAAAGACCTTCCGGAAATCTAAGTACAGTACATCCATCAGTTTGCCTTTATCCACAGCACAGGTGACTCCTTCAAAGAATTCCAATAAATTGATTAAATATGACTTCTCTTTCACAAAACCACATTGACTCGGCTTGATTGCCTTGAATTTTTCCAAGTACACTGCTATAACATCTTTAATAATGGCTTCTAACATTCTATGACAGATTTGGAACTATATCACTGTTCCTGGATCAAAATTGTGGAACTTCCTCCTTAACATCATTGTGGATGCACCTACACCAAGTCCTTAAGTAGCTAAAGAGGATGGATACCTTCACAGAGGCAATTAAGGATGGGCTGGCAATACTGACTCTCTGAAAGAATTTTTAAAAAATGGTTTCTTCATTGTAATCCATCCCTTTGATCATATAAGTGTTTTGTAATCATTCCATGACATGGTGTCACTTTCAATATAACCATCAAAAGACATCATTCAGAAACAAGAATTAGAAATAGTTTCCAACTCACTAAATGTAGACCGATCTCAAAATAGAATTAACTATATTATTCCGTGCTTTTAGTGCTATATTTACCATTGTTATTTTAGTTCCAAACTACTTCCTTTTAATCATTTCAGTTTCAACATTGCTGTTTCCTCTTTTTCGGTTTCATTATTTTTATTTCTGTAAAAATATATTTTTACTTTTTTTTGGCGTGCTTCAACAATTTTCATACTTTGTTTGATCATCCACTGATTATAGACATGTAAATCACTTTTGGTTCTTGCTTTCTCTTTCACTGCTTCAAATCTTTGTCTTTTATGTACCTTATGTGAGCCACAGGAACATTAAAAAAACAAGCTAATTTATATTCTTTTCCCCAAGTAGGGGAGCCTAAAACTAGAGGGCACAGGTTTAAGATGAGAAGGGAGAGATACAAAAGTGTCCAGAGGGACAATTTTTTTCACGCTGAGGGTGGTGAGTTTCTAGAGCAAGCTGCCAAAGGTAGAAGTAGGGGTGATATAAATTTATAAGTGTTTAGATTGTTACATGGGTATGAGGGGTATTGAGGCATATGGGCCAAATGCAGGCATTTGGGATCAGTTTAAGGGTTTTGAAAAAAAAGGCAGCATGGATAAGTTGGGCCGAAGACCAGTTTCCATGCTGTAAACCTCTATGATTCTACGACTCAAAACCACATGGCTCCTTGAATCTTCCCCACCATTCAATAACATCATGGCTGACCTTCTCCTCAACTCTGCCTTTCAAATGCATTTTCAAATTCTTGCTTCCCTTATATATCCAAAATATATTGACCTCAATCCTGAATACACACAATGACTGAGTATTCACACTCTCTGAGGTAGAGAATTCCTAAGATACACAACCCAAAGTGAAGAAATTTCTCCTCCTCTCAGTCACAGAACCTTTACAGTGCAGAAGGGTATTCAGCTCATTAGGCGTAATTTTCCTCTCCCGCCCGCCATGGGTACTGTAGAGGGCAGGGACGGACAATGCAAACGTCCACTGACCTCGGGTAGGATTTTCCAGTCTTAGAGCGAGCGTAGCTGGAAAATCTCTGAGTCTGCAGTGGCTATCTAAAAGAGCATTCTATCTAGTTCCACTTCTCTGCCTAATAAATCTTCTCTGAACTGCTTAAATGAGGAGATCAATATTGTACATAGAACGTAGAACATTACAGCACAGAACAGGCCCTTCGGCCTTCGATGTTGCGCCGACCAATATAAAAAGCAATGCCCTTCCAAACTAAACCATTCCCTTCTCTTCCATATACTTATCAACTAACCTCTTAAACGCCACCAAACTTGGCGCATCTACAACTGCTGCAGGCAAGGCATTCCACTCCCGAACCACCCTTTGGGTAAAGAACCTACCTCTGATATCCGTCCTATAACTATCACCCTTAATTTAAAGCTGTGTCCCCTCGTGTTAGCTTTTTCCATCCTAGGAAAAAGGCTATCACTGTCCACCCTATCTAAACCTCTAATCATCTTATATGTTTCGATTAGGTCCCCTCTTAGCCGCCTCTTTTCTAACAAAAACAACCTCAAATCCCTCAGCCTTTCTTCATAAGACCTGCCCTCCATACCAGGCAACATCCTGGTAAACCTCCTCTGTACCCTCTCTAATGCCTCCACCTCTTTCTTATAATGTGGGGACCAGAACTGCACACAATACTCCAAGTGCGGCCGCACTAGAGTTTTGTACAGTTGCAACCTGACGTTGCGGCTCCGAAATTCAATCCCCCTACCAATAAAAGCTAAGACTCCGTATGCCTTCTTAACAACCTTATCGACTTGACTGCCTACTTTCAGGGATCTATGCACAAATACACCAAGATCCCTCTGTTCATCAACACTATTAAGAATCCTACCATTAGCCCTATACTCTACACCTTTATTATTCCTGCCAAAGTGCATTACCTCACACTTTTCCACATTAAACTCCATTTGCCACCTCTCGGCCCAGCTCTGCAACTTGTCTAAGTCCCTCTGCGAACTATAACACCCCTCTTCACTATCTACCACTCCACCGACTTTAGTGTCATCTTCAAATTTACTAATCCATCCTTCAATACCCTCATCCAGATCATTTATAAAAATTACAAACAGCAGGGCCCCCAAAACAGACCCCTGAGGTACACCACTTGTCACCAAACTCCACGATGAATATCTCCCATCAACCACCACCCTCTGTCTTCTATCTGCAAGCCAATTCCTAATCCAATTAGCTAAATCACCCATGTTTCCATACATGGAAGCTCAGGTTTGGCCTGAGGCATTATCTCCCTATGCTTGGAACAAATTCCTCTCACAAGAAATGATAACAGCTTTCCTAATTAAATTACACTCTTCCTGATGCCTTCCCGTGTAGCTGAGGCACCTGTGACGCAACAAACCTGGCTTTTGCTACAGTTCTCCGAGGATTCATCTCAATCCAAAATGGAAAAGCAGTTTGTGGGTGAGATAGCCTCTGGGAATTCCAGCATTATTTGTCTGCTTCTCTTACATAATGTGGCAATGACCCATTTTCTCTGCCTGTGTACTTCTTAACTGCAGTGTGACCACTTATCTAAACGTTATCCATACAATCCTCAGATTCTAGCCACAGCTCGGGTTCCGCAATCCAGAGCTCAAGTTTCTGCAGCTGATAATATTTCCTGCACAGCTAGTCATCGAGGACAGCTTGTGCCTGCACAACTTCCCACATCCTCCCAGAGAGTCCAGAAAGTCCTATATTACCAAGCAATCAACTATGGAACTTCTTTGGAGTTGCTTTTAGATTCTGTCTGTAAATGCCCAGCTCTTTCTCCACTCTTCTTGAACTTCCAGCTTCTCATGCCCCTTTTGAACTCCAGGTCCCATTTGTGCATTCTATTTAATCAACCTTTATCTGAAGATTTCGAGCCCCTAATTTTGTCTAGTCTGGGGTAACATCCTCAAAACATCTACCCCATCAAGCTTTGAGAATTTTTTATGTTTTAATGAGAGCACCTTTCAATCTTCTGAACAGTAGGGAACTTTGACCTATTCTACTCAATCACTCCTCAGGACGCTAACCATCTCACCCCTATAATGCTAACTCAAGCAAAGATCTCTATCTTAGCAAGGAGGAGGAGGACTGCACAAAATTGGAGAAGTTATATATTTAACTTAAAGGATTAAAGGATTATAAAACCAGAAAGCATATTGGAGATGCGTATACTCTTCGTGCCAAGTTGCAAAGTGGAGTGTTGGTATAATTTAACATATAAAAGGCATATATGAAGGTGTGATTTATGCAACAGGCTTAATGATAGTAGGCAATGAATTTCTTTCCCAGAAAGAAACAAATCACACAAATTATCCAGTGATTTTTTTTGAAAAAAAAGGTAGACTTGCTGACATTTATTACCTATTCCTAGTTGCCCTTGAGAAGGTAGTGGTAAGCCATTTTCTTGAAGTTACCGAAGTCCTTGTGGTATTAGAAAGGGAATTGCAGGATTTTGATCCAATGGGAGTGAAGAAACAGCAATATAGTTCCAAAACAGGATAGTGTGTGACTTGGAGGGGAACTTGCAGGTGGTGGGGCTCTCATGCACCCACTGCTCTTGTCTTTCTTTATGGCAGAGGTTGTGGGTTTGGAAGGTATTGTCATGGGAATCTTGAAGAATTGTTGCTGTGCATCATATAGATGGTACACGTTGCTGCCACGTAATGTGGTGGAGAGAGTAAGGTTTTAAAATGGTGGATAGAGGGCTGATCAACTGGGCTATTTTTGTCCTGGATGAAATTTACAAAAGACAATTCACAGGCAAATATTGCTATAAAGTGACTGGTGATTAATTTCAGTTATTTTAATCTTCCTTTAGTATTATTACAATTTATATTGTAGGTTGTTGTTTTTCTCCTTGTACTGGTAATGATTATTTATTAATTTACAAAATAAACATGTTCTTTCAATCATTTAACATTATAAAACATCTTGAGATGCTTCACAGAAGCATTATAAACCTAAACATAACATTGAACACAAAAGGAGGTACTTGTGCTGGTTAGGTACAATTGCCATGCTAAATTCTCCTTCAGTGCCGAAGTTTGGCGACTGGGGATTTTCACAGTAACTTCATTGAACGTTAATATAAGCCTACTTGTGACACTGATAAATAAACTTCAATTTAAAGTAGTGTAGATAGAAGAATAAAATCTATCAATATATTTTTATACTTAAATGCATAAAACAAAAGGGAGATGGATTTCTATACATGACAGCATTTGCCATTTGTTGGTCCATCCTGCTAGCCTATTCATGTCCTACTTCAGTCATTCACGGTCTTTGCCAAATACCAATTTTATTCCCTTAATTCTGAGAGCAGATAATTTACCTAATAAAATAAGAACAGCTCCTATACCAATCACCAAATCTTTTTAGTTCAATAAATTTATTTTCATTCTTAAATCTTTTCTGCTCTCCAAAAGTCCCTCAATCTACGGGACCACAGTTAACTTAGTTTCAAGTGCTCCTGGCCTAAAGGGTTATGTTGATGGGCCATACTCAATTGCCCCCTAGTGTCAGAGAGATTAGCAGGGTAAATATGTAGAGTCACAGAGACAGGTCTGGAATTGTTGTTGTGTGAATTTGATGGGCTGAAAAACCTCTTTCTGCACTGTGGGGATTCTATGAAAACTTCCAATTAAAGTCAGATGTCTGACACCAATCAGACAGAAACTATTTATTTGCTTGCATATATTAAAAAGACTCCACACTGCAGCACAGGAATCCTCGGGAAACAGCATAGAGAATCAGCAGAAAAGCCATAACCTTCCAAGGCATTAGCTGCCACAAACTACTAAGTGGTTAAATACCTCTAAGTTTCTGACTGTCTTAGTGACTGAGTATATGAGCCAATGGGTGAGCGTATAGGTGCACAATGAGATTAAGTGGGTCAGGTGGCTTCTGGGTAGGTGGTGAGTGGGTTGAGGGATTATTGGGGATGGGGGTAGAGTGTTAAGTCAGTCTGAAAACTGGGGATGGGGTGGTGGGGTGAGTTGTATAGTTATTCAAGAGTTAGACTGGGATTGTTCTGTCTGACATTTTCTAAGTAACCATTCACGTTCTCAGAGAATTGGTTTCGGAAAGTCCCCGGGATCAGAGGAATTCTTCATCGGAAGTTCAAACTTCCTTGGCAATTGCCACCATGATTCAGAGATCAGATGATCTGGGCCACTATCTTTTCCTTAGTGATAGTAATTTATTAAACGCTTTTGGAAAATCTGCATGAACCAGTTCCACATTTCTTTTACATATTTCTACAAAGAGCTCTTTGAAGTTGCTCAAGCATGACTTTCCTTTTAAAAATCCACTTTATTGGTCCCAATTGGTTCATGTTATTTTCCATAAGCTTAATACTGTAATTTCATTTTGAAACATAGCTTCCAGTAGTTTGCCAACTGAAGTATTAATAACTGGCCATAATTTCCCGATTTAGCCCAGTCTTCCTTTTCAAAGAAAAGAATCGTGTTTGCACGTATAGCCAAATGTCACAAATCTACGTAAATGCATACTCAAGAATCTGAAAATTCAGCACACAATCCAAGCAGTGTTAATTCCAAATTTAAGTAATCCACTAACTGCTTTTGTGCACTTTCCCAATATTTCATTTTCTTTGAATATTTATGTAAAACTGTTTTTATATTTCCTGAATTTTCTCAATAATCTACATTTAGTTTTTCATTATTTGTGACATGGTTACCTTTTTGCTTTGACTATTAATTCTAAAGTCATTCTAATTCACCACTAGTTGAAATAATTTATTGTCTGCCAGATGCTCACTGGATTTCTCCCTAACCTATTTAATGAAAATGTGTTTGTTCTCAGGCTAAGGTATCAGCCTTGGTCTCTGTCAGCCTGAAGGTTGTAGGCTCAAGCTTCAGCCTAGAAACATGAGCCCATAATCTAGGCTGACATGTTAGTGAGGGAATGTTTCACTATCTTTTGGTTGAGGCATGTACAGCAAGGACCCATCTTCTCTTTCAGGTAGGCATACAATATAGCAATCCTCAAACAACCCCTTACACATTCAAGAGGGAGCTGGATGTGGCCCTTGCAGCTAAAAGAATAAAGGAGTGTGGAAAGAAAATGGGAGTGGGATACTGAAAGTTCATGATCAGCCATGATCATATTGAATGGTGCTGCAGGCTCGAAGGGCTGAATAGCCTACTCCTGCACCTATTTTCTATGCTTCTATGACAAGGCAGCAATCGAGGCAGGAGGCGGGGTGAATGGCTACATGCCCAGCCCATTAGTCATCCCACAACCAAGATTTGAACAGAGTATCTGATCATTTATTTCATTATTTTTGTGAAACATTGCTGGATACAAATTGGATGCTGAGATTTTTACAAACGTGGCTACCTTGCAAAAAAAGAACTTCATCCCTAGTAATTCACTTTGCTAAGACCTGAAGTTGTGAAAAGCACTACAGAAATGCAAATTTTGTTCTTCTTCTTTATGCATACGTAAGTTAGAAATCAGCACGTGTGCATTAACAACATTAGAAATTATGGCCAGAACTCCCCGTGTCTGTGTGGGTTTCCTCCAACAGTCTGAAAGATGTGCTGGTTACATACATCGACCGGACAGGCGCTGGAGTGTGGTGACTAGGAAAATTTTGCAGTAGCTTCATTGCAATGTTAACGTAAGCCTTACTTGTGCCTAATAAGTAAACTTTATTCCAGTCTCTTACACCCCAACGCCACTGACAGTGTGAACAGAGAAACTGGTACTCGGTCAAAACTTCATTCGCTGCTGTAGGATTGGAGAAGTGATAGAAGAATTCCAGCCTATGACACAACCATTCCGGCTATGGCACTACAATATACCTTCCGACAGCCCCTCTTCTCAGGCAGTCTCTCAGGATACAGAATGACTTGTTTGCACTCTAATTTGGTGGATCCTGAAATGCTGAGAAGCATTTCAGAACTCATCAATTTGGACCGCAAACTGACACCAGAATTTCAATGCATGATCTACAGAGGCTGCCAAATGTGAGGCAGTTGATGCTTCCAAAAACACTAGAGTTATAATCATTATCTATTCTCCCAAATCACATCACCTTTACTGTAATCTGTGCAGTTAGCTATTAACATATAAATACAGTGTTGGGCATCGAGCCGAAAGCAATAACTTAATTTCTGGATCCTGCTGACAGTCAGGACAATCCCAATTAATTTGGGTTTATAAATCATTATCAATTTAGAGTAGATTCTCCAACAAAGTTATTGCACAATGTTGCGATGAATGAAAAGCAACCTGTTAGAATAACACTGTATTGTTTAAATATTAAAACAAGCTAATTAGTGCCTGAAGTACTTAAAGTGAAATACAAGAGAAGTGTAATGTTAATTTGGAGATGGCAGTCACTTGCCGCAGAGAAAAACCCTTTTGAAATGAATTCAGGGCAACGATTGACAAGGTTGCTCATCACATATTGCAATAAAACAACTTGAACTGAGAAAGCAACTTTTGCACAGTTTTCCTAAAATAAACCTCACCTAGCCAACAGACAAAAACAAATGTTGCCAAGGAAACCAACAGATTAAAGGCTAGCCAGAGGCACTGGTGTTTTAGTTATGAAGACTTTTGAGTTATGAGTTGAAATAAGGCATTCTTGTCTACAAAATACAAACATCCTTTCCTGGTAAATTGACTATAAGAGGCCTCACATACAAGAGCTAGCTACTGCTCGTGATTGCATGACCACTGTTAATAGCATAATTGCACTAGATTCCTCGTGAATTGTTTACTTGCTGAAAGTAACATAATTGAACATTCTGATGTTACATATCTGTGAAGTACTGATTTGCTAAGAGACGAGTAACAGAGCAACTGCTGTTTGTATGTTTTATTATTTTTTTCTCAGCCTGTTAGATCCGTAACCAGAGGTATAATAAACTAACCCCATTAAGCATAACAATATCTTGACTGAGTTGATTGCAAATCAAAGAATTATAAATGGATCCTCAGTCAATAATTTCCCATCCACTCCCCAATCATATGCTTCCTCCATCACATCAATCCCACTGTGTCTATAACAGTAACTTCCCAATACAGATTCCCTGTCTTATTAAAAACATCAAGTCCAAGCCTAGGTTTTTGGAAGCCTTTGTATTCAAGATTTAATGAAGGCATTAAAATATTTAACTGATGTTACAAACAGGAGGGCATTTAAATTAAACTGCTGATTTTTCTCATGCCTGTCTGCCAACAATAAGGTTTTTAGATTTTGATTTGCCCCTTTATAAGTGATGGTGTATTTCTCAATATGATTTAATTTCAATTAATAAACTCCCGCAAACTTGAGATTGGGTGAATTCAGAGGGCGAGTTTATTTGCACTTACTCAAAACCAATGAAGGGATGTCGCTGCATACAGCCTTGTGCATTCATAAAATAAACAAGGGATGGAGAAAGAAAGACTTACAGGGCAAATAATTATTGTTTCACCAAACTCAGCATCAGAAGATCAATGGTGAATTCCTTCAGAGGTGAGCAGACTGAACTAATGCTGAATAATTTGTTTTTCCAGTGAAGTTGACTTCCATGAAGAGATAGGCACACAGAAATGAATTAGACTTTCAGGCAATGGGAAGAAGTTCAGAAGTCTCTGTAGAAACAATAGGGGCAGGCATTCAGACCTGGGCAGAGCCTTTGTTCTGTGCTGATGCTTGGTAGATAAAAGATGACAGACTGCTTTGCAGTTCAGCAAGACAGTTCAACTGGTTCTCCCAGTTAGCGGGGAGTGTGGGGGAATGTCACATGACTTTCACCTCTTCATTTTGGCTTTGACAAAGGGTGCATATTCTTTTAGGTTCCAGAGATTGTTTATATTCCAAACATCAAGCCTAAGAATTTGAAAGGAAGACTGCAGGGTCCTTTGTCCCAGTAAGTGACTCATCACTGATTGGCCAGGCTTGGCTTAGGAAATGAAGACAGTCTTCGGACAATACTCTTGAAATTTGGTCTCTGCAGTCGACAAAGGTTATTAACATCTCCTCAGAGATAATAAGGGGTATGATGCTGTGATACTGTTCTTATTGTTCTCAGGTTACAGCCAGCCAGCCAGGCATAGCTTCAGTCATTTTGAAAGGTCACTGTCCAGTTATAAAATTTTTGAAAGTAGCTACAAAGATAAACACTCACATTTTATAAAATTAGAGAATATGAGGTCTTAAACCCATTACACTAATTCATGTAATCATTAGGTTA
Source organism: Sphyrna mokarran (assembly GCA_024679065.1). Taxonomy (NCBI): domain Eukaryota; kingdom Metazoa; phylum Chordata; class Chondrichthyes; order Carcharhiniformes; family Carcharhinidae; genus Sphyrna; species Sphyrna mokarran. The sequence goes on along the minus strand of JAGIQG010000013.1, from coordinate 13,757,236 downwards.
TTACTGTCTAAGTGTTGCTTGATAGTGCTATTTATGACACCTTCCAACACTTTACTGATGATCAAGCATAGACTGATAGGAGGGTGGGTGGTAATTGGCTGGGTTGGATTTGTGTACAGGACGTGTACACAAGAAACATCATTGCTGGCATGATGGTATCAGCTAATCTCACATCACAACCTGAATTATTGACAATGTGGAATGTGAACATATCCCAGGCAAGCAAACATTTCCCTTTGCGTAATCTTCCTGGTCTCAAATTCTACATTTCTTTGATCCATTTCCAGCAACCACTTCATTCATCCAGCTTTTCCCGTGAACATGGGCATCAATAGTTTTTTGAAATTTCTGTTTGGGAAAAGTTTTGCACTTGAATGTCATCATTAGGGTTAACTTTGCATCATCCACCATTCAAAATGGAACCATTGTGAATTATACCTTCTTGTGGCCAGTTGTCTTTACAAGGATGATTTTATCACTAATCTTAGAAATGTTCGTTTGCTTGCAAGTTGAAAATCACTGGTGTTTCATCCATATTTCCATTGCAGGTCAACTTTATCAGCAAATTCAGACTGTAAAAGTTTTGTTTTCTGGCTAAGTACTGAATCATGTCTTCTGCAGTCCAAATATGCGCAGGTTAGGTGGATTGGCCATGCTAAATTGCCCCTTAATGTCTCATTAGCCATGAAAAATGTGTGGGGTTACAGGGATAGTCATGATGTGGAGATGCCAGCATTGGACTAGGGTAAACACAGTAAGAAGTCTCACAACACCAAGTTAAAGTCCAACAGATTTATTTGGTAGAAAACACTACTAGCTTTTGGAGTGCTGCTCCTTAGTCAAGTAGACTGGGGTAAACACAGTAAGAAGTCTCACAACACCAGGTTAAAGTCCAACAGGTTTATTTAGTACCAAACGCCACTAGCTTTTGGAGCAAAGGAGCAGCGCTCCGAAAGCTAGTGATGCTTGCTATCAAATAAATCTGTTGGACTTTAACCTGGTGTTGTGAGACTTCTTACTGTTACAGGGATAGAACAGGGGAGGGGGCTTGGGTATGATACTCTGTTAGAAAGTCAATGCAAACTCAATGGGGTGAATGGCCTCCTGTAGGGATTCTATTATCCCATGAATCCTGTGCATCACCACCTAACAGTGGCTTTGAATTCTGCTCCTGCTGTCCCCCAGTACCCATTCCTAAAGCCCTTGTTCACAGTGGAGGGGAGGTTTGGCAAAAGAGAAAGAGTCAGAGTCTGTGATTTGTGACAACACGGTGACACAGCTGCCTCACAGCACCAGGCATCTGATCTGATTTCTGGCCTGGGTTACTGTCTGTGTGGAGTCTGCATGTTCTCCCTGTGTCTGCGTAGTTTTCCTCTGGGTGCTCCAGTTTCCTCCCGCAGTCCAAAAGACATGCTACTGAGGTGCATGGGCCACGTTAAATTCTCCCTGAAGCCAAACAGGTGCCAGAGTGTGCCAACTAAAGAATTTTCAGTGTTAATGTAAGCCTATTTCTGACACTAATAAATAAACTTAAATAGAATATAGAACATAGAACATTACAGCGCAGAACAGGCCCTTCGACCTTCGATGTTGCGCCGACCAGTTAAGAAAAAGCAATGACTCTCTAACCTAAACCATTCCCTTTTTGTCCATAAACTTATCTACTAACCTCTTAAATGCCACCAAACTTGGCGCATCTACAACTGCAGCAGGCAGGGCATTCCATATCCTTACCACCCTCTGGGTAAAGAGCCTACCTCTGACATCCGTCCTATAACTACCACCCCTTAATTTAAAGCTATGTCCCCTCGTGCTAGCTTTCTCCATCCTAAGAAAAAGGCTATCACTGTCCACCCTATCTAAACCTCTAATCATCTTATATGTTTCAATAAGGTCTCCTCTTAGCCGCCTTCTTTCTAACAAAAACAACCTCAAATCCCTCAGCCTCTCTTCTGGGAGACTCAACAGGAGGGAAAGCCAGGGAGAAGGAGACAGCGAATCAGATAGTCACAATATGGAAGGGGAGGGTGCAGGATGTGTGGTGAACAAGAGGTTACAAAAGCAGGAAAGACATCGAGCAGGATTGGCAGTGAGCATAAGGTGAGTAGATCTTAATGTATTTCTTTTATCCTTTTATACAAAAAAAAAATTGAGTTTGTATAGTTTATCCATATTGGAATTTAACAATATAAAATATTTCAACTTACACGGTATGATATTTTGGTGGATAATTCAGCTTTGTTTAAAGTTGGAGGAAAATGTAACTTGATTGATTAGTAAGTTTGTGGATGACACAAAGATCGGTGGATTTGCAGATAGCAATGTGGACCATCAGGGGATACAGCAGGATATAGATCAGTTGGAGGCTTGGGTGGAGAGAAAGCAGATGAAGTTTAATCCGGACAAATGTGAGGTAATGCATTTTGGAAGTCTAATACAAATAGGAAATATATAGTAAATGGCAGAACCCTTAAGGAGTATTGGTAGGCAAAGGGATCTGGGCATACAGGTACACAGGTCACTCAAAGTGGCAATACAGGTGGAGAAGGTAGTCAAGAAAGCATAAGGCATGCTTGCCTTCATTGGCCGGAGTACTGAGTTCAAAAATTGGCAAGTCATGTTGGTGCTTTATAGAACCTTAGTGAGGCCACATTTGGAATACAGTATTCAGTTCTGGTCACCACACTGCCAGAAGGATATAGAGGCTTTGGAGAGGGTACAGAAAAGATTTACTAGCATATTGCCTAGTATGGAGATTATTAACTACGAGGACAGATTGAAGAACCTTGGTTTGTTCTCACTGGAGCGACAGAGGTTGAGGGGAGACCTGATAGAAGTCTACAAGATTATGAGAGACATGGACAGAATGGATGGTCAGAACCTTTTTCCCAGGGTGGAACAGTCAATTACTAAGAAGCATAGGTTTAAGGTGTGAGGGACAAGAGATATACGAGGCAGTTTTTTTTTTAAAAGCACAGAGGGTGGTGGGTGCCTAGAACTCGTTGCCGGGAGAGGTAGTGGAAGCAAATAAGTTGTAACTTTTGAGGAACATCTTGACAAGCACATGAATAAGATGGGAATAGAGGGATATAGTAGAATCAGGTAGCATGGTTGGTGCAGGCTTGGAAGGCCGAAGGATCTGTTCTTGTGCTGTAATTTTCTTTGTTCTTTGCTTAACTCAAAGATGCACTTTTCAGGAATGCAACTACAACTTTAAATGAAGGCATACTGTACCTGCATGCCAACTGTGTGATTCATCTACAAGGGCATCCAGATTCCATTGCACCACAACATTCTGTAGTCTCTCACTATTAAAATAATATTCTGTTTTGCTATTCATTCCACCAAAAGAAACAACATCAAATTCTTCCACATACGTTCCAGCTGCTGAGTATCTGCCCATCCATTTAATCCTTCTGTATCCTTTTACAGATTCTATGTATTCCTCCCAACTTGCTTTTCTCCCTGTCTTCATAACATCAGCAAATTTGGCTACAGTACACCCAATTGTTACAGAATAGTTGAGGATCCAGCACTAATTTTAGTGGCACTGATGCTAGTTAGTGTTAGTGTTGCCAATCTGAAAGTTATCCATTTACGTTGGCTGTTTGCTGTTAATCAATCCTTCATCCATACTACATCAACCTCCAATTCTCTATCCAAATTTATTTCCCCCAACATCATAAGTTCTTGCCTTTTAAGTGGCAACTTGTTGAATGCTTTTTGGAAATCCAAATGCACTACATCAAATGATTCCCTTTCATCTATCTTGCTTGGTACATTCTCTTTACAGATCAAAGTATTTCAAAAACTGTAATATTTTCAAGCTTCCCTAAAGGCCAACGTATAATTCATAAAACAGAAACACTCAAATTTGTTTCCCTCAATGTGTGTTAAATTAATTGATCTAACACAGAATGCAATCATTTTGAAGTGCTGGAGAATGAAAAATAGCCAGCCAGTGTCTCAGCAACTGATCAGTGGTTCAGTATCCTGCTGGCGATCCCCATCTGGATGGAGTATGAATAATAGCATATCAGTAAGATATTGGAGTGCTATTAGCCTGCAGGACCAAACCTCATCACTAGTCAGCACCTTCAGGAGAGAGCAGAGAAAGAAATGTCTAACACCTCATTGTACTTTGTGGAAACGTCTCAAAACACTTTCAATGAAATCCATTGCCTATATAACAATTCACATGTAATTTACTGCTTACAAAATGCCTTGGGATATCCAATTGGGAAGTGAAATGGTGTCATGTAAATGCTTTATGTAGGTAAATGTGAAAACCACAGCAAGGTCTCACAAACAATGAGATGAATGACCAGTCAGTCAATCAGGTTATGTTTTTAGCTCTGTTGAGGGGGGAAGAATGCTGGCCCGAGAGAAAAAAATAAATTGTTGCAATGCTCTGATATCAAAACTGTCTCGCAGTCTATAAATAAAATAACTGAGCAACCAAATGGAACAGGTGTGCTGATTTAACATGGACTGTCCTCATAATGTTGGATTAAAACAAAAGAACGCCTCTTGCAAGATCACAGGTAAATTTATGTAGACCACCTAACTTCAGAACTTAAAATTCAACCAATCAATAATCTCAGACAACAGCAACAGAAGTGAACAGTTTTTTTTTTAAAAAAGAATAGCTGCTTATCTCTTCCACACCATATAAAAACAATTACAAGGTAGTCTCACTGAATTAGGTTAGATAGAATACTGCACTTTTCTTTCAGCTTTACAAGTTTTTAAAGACGAACCTTGATATGGGGTACTCAGAACACCCAGGAAAAGGGATATTGTTTCTTCAGACATGCAGCTGCACCGTGACAAAGCGTACATTCATCAGCTGAGCCACACTGTAACATCAACTCTTCAGTAACTATTTCCGTTGATGAGTCACATAAGTGTGATTTATTACAAATGGCAGCAATCCAAAAGACTTTTTACTTTTTCCAGCAGCCTTAAAACGCCTCTGAGGGTTGTAAGTTTCTAAAGCAACAACTTTAAACAGCAATGACAAATCTACATAAAAGTACCTGTTTTGTCCTGACATAAAAGAATCATAAGATGTTTTTAATTGAAGGAGAACAGTGGAATGCTTTTCTCAACCCTCATAACCCACGCGTCACCGTTGGCTACATGGAATAAACTCAGCATTTCACCACTTCCCTACTGAAGGCGGGACAGCTCAGGATAAGAAAAATAGCAGCTGTTTAAAAAATATATACATTATACGGAACAAAAAAATTGCTAAAGGAAACAAACCATGCATGTGACAGCATCGGAGGAGATGGAGTCTGACAGAGGATGCAAAAGAAATCTTAACAGAACCTGGACAAAAGCCCTTAATGTTGCTTTGAGAGAAAAAACAGAAACTGAACTCAGCCCTAAGGAATATTCTCTTTTCTCTGCCCTCTATCCAATCAAATATGGTGACACATCATGGAACTAAAATGCTCAAGTCATTGAGATGAACCAAAAACTGGATCTAGAACAGGCAGTCTGTTTCTGACTAATAGGTCTGCAACATTACAAACTGAAAAGTACTTCAAAGTTTACAGTGCTCAGCATTAGTTGGAAAGAACATTAGATACAAGGGCTAGATAGATAACTACTCTGTCAATTGTGGCTGTTATGACTCACTCCATTTGTACAGCAAAGGGGATGGAAATAATTTTATAAAACATACAAGTCAATCAGGATAAGAGCACAAGAAACAGGACCATCAGTAAGTCACTCAGACCTTCATGCCACAACACCATCCAAGAAGATGATGGATGAAGGTATACTATGCAGTTCAATCACCATACCTCTTGATTCCTTTATTATTCAAAAATCTATCAACCACTGTCGTGAATATACTCAATCACTGAGTACTCACAACTCTCCTTTAGGATAGAAGATTCCAAAGATTCACAACCCTTTCAGTGAGAAATTTTTACCTCATCACAGTCCCAATCGGCCAACCCATTATGTGAAACTATGGCTTTGGTGAAACATTCTCCAATCATCTATCCTAAAAAGCTCCTTAAGAACCAAAGAATCCCTACAATGCAGAAAGAGGCCATCCAGCCCTTCAAGTCTGCACCAACTCTCCGAAAGAGCATCTCATCAAAGCCCTTCTCTCTATCCTATCCCCGTAGACCCACACAATTACCATGGCTAATTCCCCCAACTTTAACATCTCTGGACACTAAAGGGCAATTTAGCATGACCAATCCAACTAATCTGCAAATTTTTGGACTGAGAGGGGAAACTGGAATACCCTGAGGAAACGCATACAGACAAAAGGTGAACATGCTAACTCCATACAGTTGGCCAGAATTGAACCAACGTCCCTGGTGCTGAGGCAGCAGTGTTAATTACTCAAGTGTATATGTTTCAATGAGATCGCCTTTAATTCTAAATGACAAGTAATATTTGTGCCACACATGCCAGGCAATGACCATCTCCAACAAGAAAGAATAGATCTTTGACAATCAATGGCATTCATGATATGGGGATGCCCGCTTCGGACAATTATATGGTTTGTCTGAGGCCAGAACTCTCCATTCGCCTGATGAAGAGGCAAACCCCGAAAGCTTGCAAGTTTAGTATCAAATGAATCAGTTGACTTAAACCTGGTGTTTCAGACTTCTTACTGAATCAATGGCATTACCATTAGTGACTCCCCTACAATCAACATCCTGGGGTTTACCACTGACCAAGAATGGAACTGCACCAGCCAGATAAATACTGTGACTACAAGCGTAAGTCTGAAGCTGGGAATCATGTGGCAAATAACTCACCTCGTGACTCGCCAGAGCCTGTCCTCCGCAAGTTAGGAGTGTGATGGAATGTTCTCTCCTTTCCTGGATTAGTGGAGCTCCAACAACATTTAAGAAGCTTGACACTTTCCAGGACAAAAGTATCACACTTGTTTGGCACCACATCCACAAACATTCCCTCTCCCCATCATTGAGGCACAGTGGCAGCAGTGTGTACCATCTACGATATGCACTGCAGCAACTCACCAAGACTCCTTAGACAGCAGTTTCCAAACTTATGACTACTACCATCTAGAAGTACAAGGGCAGTAGATAACTGGAAATAGCACCAATTGGACATTCCTCTCTAAGTCACTCACCATCCCGACTTGGAAATATATGCCATTCCCTCACTGTTGCTGGGTCAAAATGCTGGAATTCCATCCCTAACAGCACTGTGAGTGTACCTACATAGCATGGCCTGCATCAGTTCGAAAAGACAGTTCGCCACTACCAATTAGGGATGGGCAATAAACGCTTGCCTAGTCAGCAATACCCACTTCCCACAAATGAATTACAAAATCTTGAACAATTAGAGAGTTATGATGTAATGTTCTTTGTCTTGAAAAGTTAATACTGTTTTTCTCTCTGCAAAGATGCTGCTTGGTCTACTAAGTATTTCAGCAATTTTTGTTTTTATGTTAGAGAAATAGGCTTAGTTCTATTATCTCCCTTCACAGGACAATCCTCTAATCCCAGGAATCAGTCCAGTGAAACATTATTGCTGTACCCTTATTTAAGGCAAGTCAATCCCTCTTCAGGTAAAGAGACCAAAAACTATACAAAAGTATTCCATATGTGGTCTTACCAAAACTCTACAAAATTGAAGTAAAACATCTTTACTCTTGTACTCCAACTGCTTTGTAATAAAGGCTAACATACCATTTTCTATGCAAATTGATTACTGTACTTATAAGTTAACAAGTACAAGAAAACCCAGATTCCTCTGAATCCCACATTTTCCCAGTCTCCCATCATTTTTGAAGATGTTCTGCCTTTTCATTTGGCCTTACTAAAGTGGCTAACTTCATAGTTCTTTGCATTATATTTCATCTGCCACTTACTACAGACTACAAAGAGTCTTACTACCCTTTGCAGACTCTTTGTATCCTCCTCACAATTTATCCTCCTACCTAACATTATATTATCAGCTAACTTAGATATATTACCCTCAGTGCCCTAATCTAAATCATTGACTTTAATTTGTAAATAGCTGAGGCCGAGGCATTGATAATTGTGATATCCCACAAGATACACCTGTCAACTGGAAGTGGCTGCTTTATTCCTACCTACTGTCTGTTAACTAACCCTCAATTCATGCCAATATACTATCTTTGGAGATCACCTTGATTCGTACCTTATTCAATGCTTACTGAAAATCCAAGTACACTCTCGTTCACATTTATTGATCCCGCGAGCTACAACCTCAAAACCTATTAAACGTCAACTTCCTTTTTAAAATTCAGTATTTCTCTGGCTAGTCCACTACAGTTTCCAGCTAATCATAAGTCCCAGGATGTTGACAGTGGGGGATACAGCAGCGGCAATTCCACTCATTATCAAGGGCAATGATTAGATTATCTTTTGTTGGAGATGGTCATTGCCTGGCACTTATGTAGTGTGAACATTACTTGTCACTTGTCAGCCCTCATCTGAATGTTGTGCAGATCTTTTTGCATTTGGACATGGACTGCTTCAGTATTTGAGGAGGCATGAATGGAGCTGAACATGGTGTGTATCAATGAACAACCCCATTTCTGATCTTATGATGGAAGGAAAACCGCTGATGAAGCAATTGACAATGGGTGGGCATAGGACACTGTCCTGAAGAGTTCCTGCAGTGATACCCTGAGATGACTGGCTTCCAATCAACTAGGGTATAGCTGCTCCCTATCATCCCTGTCCATGCCCTTCATGATCTTGTACACCTCGATCAGGTCACCCCTCATTCTTTTCTGCTCCAACGAAAACAACACAAGTCAATCCACCCTCTCTTTACAGTGTTCCATCCCAGGCAACATCTTGGCGTATCTCCTCTGCACCCCCTCCAGTGCAATCACATCTTTCCTATAATATGGTGACCAGAACTGCATACAGTACTCCAGTCCTCACCAAAGTTTTATCCGATTCCAACATGACCTCTCTGTTTTTGTAATCTTTGCCTCGATTGATAAAGAATGATCTATGGACAGACATGGCAAGGTCCCTTTGTTCCTCAGAACTTCAAGTTTCATGCCATTGATCAAATGCTTCCTTGTTTAATACTCCTTCCAAAGTATCACCTCACATTTTTCAGGGTTAAGTTCCATCTGCCACTTACCTGCTCATTTGACCATCCCATCTATATTCTCCTGCAGGCCAAAAAACTGAACCTCACCGTGAACAACTTGACCAATCTTTGTGTCATCTGCAACCTTATAAACCCTACTCCCACAGTCAAAATTATTTGTATAAATTATGAATAATAGGAGACCCAGCACAGATTCTTGTGGTATGCCACTGGACATTAGCTTCCAGTCAGTAAAATAGCCTTACATCATCACCCTGTCTCCTACAACTAAGCCAATCTTGGATGCACATCCACAAATTACCTCATATTCCACATGTATTTGCCTTCTTTATAAGCCTCCAATGTGGGACCTTGTCAAAAGCTTTGCTGAAATCATAAAGACTACATCATCTGCACTACGCTCAGCTACAATGATCATCTCCTCTCTATGTATTTACACCAAAATCCAATGTATAAATTTGCACCTTCACTTGCTTTTTAATAACCTCCCAAAGAATTTAATTTCTGAACTGATGGGAATGGTCCTTTGCAAAGCTATAAAAATAGCACAACTGCAGTTTACACAAAAGACAAGTTTGGAGAGTGTCTAACACTTTAATGTGTCAAAAACATTTTAAAAATAAAGGCATGCAGTTTTTTTCCTGACTTAGAACAGAAGTTTACAAGAACCTAGCAATCTGTTAACTTCTCTCACTAAACAACAATGAGATTGGAGTGACAGCCTTGGTTTTTGCATTCAAATCCTGGAGTGAGACTTGAACGCAGAATCTTGTGATGCAGAGGCAAGAGCGCTATCAAATGAACCCTCATCGAGATTAGTGATAGTATTGGAGAGGGGAAGGGGGCAACAAATATCCCATGCATTCATCAACTAAATGGACCTTATAATGTTGTGAGGAATAGGAGCAGGTCTGAGGGTTGCGAGCATTATTGAAACCAATTGATTTCCTGCTATGCCTTGTGTTTTCAGACAACAACAGATGCTGATTAATCTGCTGTTTTTCCACCATTGTCTTTATTTTGAAATTCCAGCAATTTCAGTTTTTAACTAGACAATCAATTGGTAAACAATATGGATTGACCAATTGGTAATTGCTCAAATGGGGAAACTGAAGGAAGTGTCAATCTGGTAGAGGGTATCCTTCTGAGGCATATTGTTGAGGCAGAGTAGAGGGAGCTTTATAGTTGCACTGCTTCATGTCCATATCAAAATGTAAAATTGTAAAATTGGATGTTGAGACCTGAAGCAAAACATAATGCCTCCTCCAAAGAGTTCACCCTTGTATTTTTAGTTCTGATTGGGCCCTAATATTTACTGCAGCACTTTATGAACTCAATATGCTTTGTATCATGATGCTTATATTTGTGTATTCGTAAAGAATGAGATGTTAACAAAGTATTCCAAAGCAGTCTAGGTAATAACATACTAGTAAAGATTTAAATGGTGCTAATATGGAATGATCCAAACTTTAATGAAAGCTTCCACTAATGTAGTACAGTGACTGTTTGAACCTAATTAACCTTCACTCAACTTCACTGTTTCCTTATGGATATTTGTTTAAGTTTGACTCTAATGTGCTGCACTGTCCATTTCTATAACTGGTTTCCTACAATTCATATGACATACAAACTTTTCAAAGTCATCAACACTTAACTTGTGTTTTATTTGAGGTACACAAATCAACTCAAACGTAGGCAACATGTTCTGTCATGCTTGAGCTGCCATTCTACATAATCATCTGCATCAACTCCACTTTACCACCCACTTCCCTTATCCTTTGATTCCTGGTTTGTAGATCCCAGTTTTCTCGCTCCCTTCTTTCTTAAATAGAAACGTTCTAACTTCCAATCTGCTGGAGCCTTTCTAGACTCTCGGAAATTTTGAAACATCATGACCAGTGGAGCCACTAACTTTAACCTACCTCTTTGAGAGCCCTAAACCATCATGTCCAGGAGATTTGTTGGAATTCAATCCTTAAGTTTTTCTAATAAAGTAACTAATATCAGCAGAGAAAAATTAAGTTACTCTGTCTTATCAGCCACTTGATGACCTTCTATTTTTGATGTATCATTGTATTCTACCTTGAAGAGAGACACGTTATTTGTTGAACATTTGCTATTTTCTCATTCCCCACAAAAGATGGTGTTTTTGCCTCCAGGGCTCATTTCTATAGCACCCTCCTTCTTATATACTTGTAAATGTTTGTACAACCCAATTGTATATTCCTGGCTATTTTATTCTCAATCTTTTTTTACCCTTTTTATTAACTTTTTGGACATCCTTTGCTGCCAACAGTTGGCAACAGAGATGATAGCGAGCCAGGGGAATGCAGGAAGGTGGGGGGAGGTTGTTGGAGAAAAACAGCCGAAGATGAGCACAGCCCAACAGGTTTGCTTGAAGGATTGCTTTCGCGATGAGGGATGAAATGGGATTGAAGAGTTGTTTTTAAAAAATATATATAATTTAACCAGCAAAGAACCACAAAACATGCAATCAAACTAGTATATTGATTGCAACAATATTTTTTTAAATCTGGATTTTAGAATCAGAGAATCCTACAGTGCAGAAGGAGACTATTCAACCCATCAAGTCTGCACCAACACAATCCCATCTAGGCCTCACCTCCATAACCTCATGCATTCATGCTAGCTAATCCCTCTGACAGTAAAGGGGCAATTTAGCATGGTAAAGTCACCTAACCCACACCTCTTTCAATTGTGGGAGGAAATCAGAACACCTGGAGGAAACCTACACATACACTGGGAGAATGTGAGAAATGTTTTCTCTTTCAGTGGTTAATTAAAAAGAATATATCAGCATTAATTCTTATAGACTAACACTGTGATAACAGTCTGTATCCTCCAGAGTTTGTGCACAGTCTAGCCCCAATGAGCACACTACTGCATAAACCTGGACCTAAGGAAGAAACAATTAGAATACTGCTGTAAAATATTGCTACAGCAGCTGAATCAAAATTGAGATAAAAATCACAATATTTGGAGGAGGCAACGGCCTGGTGGAATTGTCACTGGACTAGTAATCTACAGACCCTAGTCCCCAGGGGTTCAAATCCTGTCAATAGCACATTGTGGAATCTGAATTTGAATCCAATAAAAAAAAATCTAGAATTAAAAATCTAACGATTGTTTCCTGGCTATCTTAAAACAAAATATCTGGTTGACTAATGCCCTTTAGGGAAGGAATCTGTCCTTACTAGGCCTACACGTAATCCCAGACCCACAGTAATGTGGTTGACTCTTAATCACCTTCTAAAATGACCCCTCAGTTCAAGGGCGATTAGGAATAAATACTGGCCCAGCCAGTGATGCCCACATCTCATGAATAATAATAAATCAAATAACCCATATTCTAAGAGAAAGTCAGTTTGTCCCCTCTCAACGTTAATGGAGCTTTTAAAAAAATTTTAGGATCTGGATCCACATACATATTGTCACCAAGAAGCAGTTCTTCCTTCTACCTGTGTATCAAGTTCCATTGTTTACAAACAGACTAACAAGGACAAAAACATTATCAGCACTTTGGCAGAGATAATTAGACTTTTATATTTTATGATAAAACAAGTACAAGGCCTGTATCAACTTTCTGTAGCTTTTCCCTAAAGTCTTTGATGAAAGATTAACTTTCTGTTTGTGCAAAGTCTGCACATTCTCCCTGTGTCTGCAAGGGTTTCCTCCAGGTGTTCTGGTTTCCTCCTACAGTCCAAGGATGTGCAGGTTAAGTGAATTGGCCATGCTAAATTGCCCCTTACTGTTGGGGGACTAGCTAGGGTGAATGCATGAGGTTATGGGGGTGGGGCCTAGGTGGGATTATATTGATGCAATCTTGGTGGGCCAAATAGCCTTCTTCTGCACTGTAGGATTCTATGATTCTAAAACCCAGATTTAAAGAAGTATTGTTGCAATCAATATACTTATTTGACTACATATTTTGTGGTTCTCTGCTAGTTAAAAAATATATTTTTTAAAAAACAAACTGGTTACAAGATTATTAATGTTTTCTCTTTCAGTGGAATCCATAGCTGTCTTATGTCTCCTCCACCCACCCCTCCATGAGTTGTATTACTTTGTGTAATGTTCCTTACAACTCAATAATTACTGTAATTGCAGTTAACTGAACATTTTCTTTTTTCAAAAAAAAACACACAGATCTGGTCTTTTACAGGCAAAAACTTAACCACATATTTTCCCCCACAATCAAAACACAATAAAACAGGATTAATATTTGGTGAGATCGTTAAATCATCCTTTGCAAAACTCATAGTGACTCATTTCACTCATTACGTTCTCCTCCTATAAAATAAAGGAAACAGTTCTTTTGTCAGTTTAAATCAAGAACAGCCCATTAAGCCATCCTCTGGGAATTACATTTGGGTTTTTGGCATCTTCTTCCTTCCTAATTCCATGAGCAAAGCTCAAACCTGATTGCCTCATGTTGCTCTTGACAAATAATGCTCTCATAATCCAACAACAAAGGTTGTATCATGTAACAAGCATGTATTCCCTTTTGATCTAGGCATCTGAATGCTATCACATTAACAACTTATAGGATATTTACCAATGAAGTTCTTTTAAGTATGTCCAAATCATTTAAAAAAGCCTCATTACATTATACTTCAAACATGGATAAATATTTCTTGTTGACATGCAGTGTCATTGAAACGAGTTTGTAATATAAACTCCACTCTCCTTCAACAAGGCCTTTGACAAGGTCCTTCACGGCAGACTGGTGCAGAAGATCAGAAGTGAGCTGGCAAGATGGATACAATACTGGCTTAGTCATACAAGTCATGATGTAGAGATGCCGGTGTTAGACTGGGGTAAACACAGGAAGAAGTCTGGTGTTGTCAGACTTCTTACTCAGTCACAGAAGACAGAGAATAGCAGTGGAAGGGTGTGTGTCTGAATGGAGGGCTGTGACAAGTGGCATTCCTTGGGGATCAGTGCTGGAACCTTACTTATCTATTATAAATATAAAAATAAAAATGATTTGGAGGAAAATGTAACTGGTTTGATTATTAAGTTTGCCGATGACACAAAAGTTGGCAGGTAGGATCAAAGAAAATCCAAAGGCATTTTACACCTATGTAAGGAGCAAAAGGATGGTTAGAGGCAAGATTGGACCTCTTAGGGACAGTGGAGGGGATCTATGTTTAGAGCCTGAGGGAATGGGGGAGATCCTGAATGAATACTTTGCGTCGGTATTCACGCAGGAGACTGGACAGATGTCTGTGCCTGATGTTGACAAAGTTGAGGATCGGTTGAGGGAAATAAAGATTACGAGGAAAGAGGTGTTGGGGCTGTTAGGCAGCTAAAAGACATATAAAGCTCCGGGGCCTGATGGCATTTACCCCAGGCTGCTAAGGGAGTTGAGGGAAGACTTGGCTGGGCCTCTGACGCAAATCTTTGTCTCTTCCTTGGACACAGGTGAGGTCCCAGAGGAATGGAGGATAGCAAACGTAGTACCGTTGTTTAAAAAAGGTCAGAGGGATTACCCAGGGAACTATAGGCCGGTGAGCTTGACTTCAGTTATAGGTAAGCTAATGGAGAGGATCCTTAGGGACAGGATGTACGAGCATCTGGAGCGCTGCGATCTGATCAGGGATACGCAGCATGGCTTCGTCAAGGGGAAGTCTTGTCTTACGAATCTGGTGGAAATTTTTGAAGAAGTGACAAAAACAGTTGATGAAGGACAGGCTGTTGATGTCGTCTACATGGATTTCAGTAAGGCGTTTGACAAGGTTCCTCATGGTAGACTGATAGAGAAGGTGAAGGCGCATGGGATACAGGGGCGGGTATGTAGATGGGTCGAAAACTGGCTCGGAAGGAGGAGACAGAGGGTAGTTGTGGAAGGTTCTTTTTCCAGCTGGAAGCCTGTCACTAGTGGAGTGCCACAAGGCTCAGTACTAGGTCCTCTTCTATTTGTGGGCTACATAAACGACTTGGAAGTAGGGGTAGGTGGTGAGATCAGCAAATTTGCTGATGATACCAAGATGCTTGGATTGGCGGGTACAGAAGAGCAGTGTCAGGCAATACAACAGGACATAGACAGGTTGGTAGATTGGGCAGATAGATGGCCAATGGAATTTAATCCGGAAAAATGCGAGGTGATGCATTTTGGCCGGAAAAATGTAGAAGAGAATTATAGGATAAAAGGTAAAACTATAAGGAGCATAGAGACGCAGAGAGACTTGGAGGTGCAGGTTCACAAGTCTCTGAAGATGTCCTCACAGGTGGAGAAGGTGACAAAGAAGGCGTATAGTATATTAGCTTTCATAGAAAAGGGTATAGAATATAAGAGTAGGAGTTTGATGTTGCAGTTGTATACAACTTTGGTTAGGCCTCACTTGGAATACTGCGCCCAGTTCTGGTCTCCGTACTATCGGAAGGATGTGGAGTCATTGGAGAGAGTGCAGAGGAGGTTTACCAGGATGCTGCCTGGTATGGAAGGACTGTCCTATGAGGAACGATTAGATAGACTGGGGTTGTTTGCCCTTGAAAGACGTCGGCTTAGAGGGGATCTCATAGAGGTGTATAAGATTATAAGGGGTATAGATAGAGTAAATGGAGGTAAACTTTTTCCACCTTCAGAAATGGATAGGACGAGGGGTCATGGCCTTAGGGTGAGGGGGCTATGTATAAGACGAATATTAGAGGGCAGTTTTTCACACAAAGGGTAGTGGGGGTGTGGAATGCACTGCCGAGTAAGGTGGTGGGAGCAGGCACGCGGGGGCTGTTTAAGGGTCTCTTGGACAGCCACATGAGCGGTATGCAGATAGAGGGATATATTAGGACTGTTTAACTACGGCTTTTTTCCACAGGTAATTCGGTCCATAATTTGAGCACGCATTCGGCAGGTGGTGGGGGTACAGCTCTTGGATGTTGATTCATGGGTTGCCTGGTACCTCATGTCGTATATGAGTGCTTTATGTGGACCACCTAAAGGGCACCATGACAGGTCAGAGACTATCGATGTGGCTGTGCAGACACTTGGAATTGGGCCGGTGTCTGCGGGAGTTTGCGCGTTCTCCCCGTGGTTGCGTGGGTTTTCTCCGGGCACTCCGGTTTCCTCACACAACCCAAAAATTCGCTCTTAGGCTGATTGGGTAACAAATTGTCCCTATGGTGAAAATTTTCCAAATTAGGATTAATATATATATTAGTATATAGGAATATTAAAATAGGATAATGTATTTGGTATTACGGTGGCGCGGGCTCGTTGGGCCGAAGGGCCTGTTTCCCGTGCTGTGTTGCTTAATAAAAAAAAAAAATTGCAGATAGTGACGAGGACCATCAGAGCATCTAGCAGGATATGGATCGGTTGAAGACTTGGACGAAGAAATGGCAAATGGGAGTTTAGTCCGGACAAATGCAAGGTAATACGTTTTGGCAGGTCTAATACAGATGGGAAATATACAGTAAATGGCACAACCCTTAAGAGTACTGATAGGCAGAGGGATCCGGGTGTAGAGGTACAAAGGTCACTGAAAGTGGCAACGCAGGTGGAGAAGGAAGTCAAGAAGATATAACGTATGCTTGTCTTCATTGGCCAGGGCACTGAGTTACAGCTTCATAGAATCTTAGTCAGCCCACACTTTGAATATAGTGTTCAATTCTGGTTGCCAAACTACCAGTTTTGGACAGGGTACAAAAAAGATTTACCAGGATGTTGCCTGGCATGGAGGGCATTAGCTATGAGGAGACATTGGAGAAACTTGGTTTGTTCTCACTAGAACAACAGAGGTTGAGGGACAACCTGATTGAAGTCTACAAGATTGAGGGGCATGGACAGAGTGGATAGTCAGAAGTTTCTTCCCCCAAGGTGGAAGAGTCAATTACTAGGGGGCATAGGTTTAAGATGCGAAGGGCAAAATTTAAAGGGGATGTACGAGGCAAGGTTTCTTTGCCTTCCTAATTACTTGCTGCACCTACATGCTTGTGATTTGTGTAGGATACCCAGAGCACTCTGCAATGCAACATTCTGAACTCTTTTCATTTAAACAATACTCTGCTTTCATATTTCTTCTGCCAAAATAGACCTCACATTTTCTCATTTTATGCTCATCTGCCAAATTTTTATACTGCAAGTCATTGGCAATAACAAAATAAACTTCCTAAACGTAGAGATTCTTGGGGCTAGAAAGACACTTTTTAAAAAGTGGACCTTCTCAGCTTTTTGTTTTCTTACATGCATAGAATCCCTACAGTACAAGAGGCCGCCATTTGGCCCATCGAATCTGCATCAACTACAATCCCACCTAGGCCCTATTCCCATAACCCTCATTTAGCCTGCTAATCCCCCTTATACTATGATCAATTTAGCCTGGCCAATCAACCTAGCTCCCACATCTATGGTCTGTGGGAGGAAACCGCGCATCCAGAGCAAACATACACAGACCACGGGGAGAATGTACAAACTCCATACAGAAAGTGACCCGAGACTGGAATTGAATTAGGGTCCCTGGTGCTTTGAGCAGCAGTGCTAGCCACTGTGCTGCCCTTACAGTGCCGTGTGAAACCAGTTTTTAAACATCCCACATAGAATTAATTAACTAGGCTCAAGGTCAATGAATTAAAATACTTGCTTGAATAAAATGAGAGAGCTAATTGATTTGGATATAATCAATACAGAATATATGCTAATTTTAATTAAATTTGCTTTAAAAATATGGATAATCACAACAGGCATCTTTTCAGTTTCCAGTATGAACTAATAAAACTGGTGACTTCAAATCTGGTAATATGCTTTTCAAATGCCAGATTTTTTTTTGCCTGCTCAGCTAGAGACTGAACATGCAATATGATATAAAGGGGGGGACCCAAGGTGCATTTCCAAAGAGCTTTAAAAAACTAACAACTCTTCTCAATCATCCCACTGGAATTGAACTTGATACCAATACCGTGGGTTTTTCCACAAAGATTCCATTCCCAGTTTTCATCGACTAACCGTTGGCCTACTTTCAGATTTTTTTCATTAACAACAAGTTGTTGTCAACCATGGTCAATTACCAAAAACCCAGAAGATGATAACATCTTAGTGTGGGTGACAGCCTCGAGACAGAAGGGAATTGGAAAGTCTGTATTGGCCTGCTTTTTGCAATAAAATGCTATTATAGTAGTGGTGCATAAAGTACATGATAAGTTTCCCACAATCACTGCTACACTTTGCTTTGTAACGCAAGGCAGCAATCTGTGACAGTTCCAATCAGGTGATGGGTTGGCTTGGGACAGTATCCCTGTAAATGTATAAATAATAGCTGTCAATTATTTATTAATTCTTCAACAATCCAGAAAGAGAGTACAAAATATTAGAACCACAGAATCTCTACAAATCAGGTGGAGGCAATTCAGCCTTTCAAATCTACATTAGCTCTCTAAAAAAGCATCTTACCCAAGTCTACAGGAAGATTACAGTATGATTAAATGAACTATGACATCCAAACAATGTACATGAACTTTCCATTTACATGTTACATAAGAATTTGATGTTTCTGTTTTAAATACATCTAAGCACATTAAAAAAAAAGTATTAGGATTCACTGCAGAGTTTTAAGTTTCATAACCCCCAATTTGATTATTGTCACATATATTGGGAGTGAAAAATTTTGTTCCTTGCACGCTAATGCAGTCAAAACATACCATTCAGAGTAAATCGAGGAGAAGAACAGGGTTCAGAATATAGTATTGCAGTTACAGATATGGTGAAGAGAAAGATGAAGGCAGAAAAGTAGACGTCCTTCAAAGCTGCAAAAGAGCTTATATCTGAGGCAACTGGAAACTGGATTTAATTTGCAAAAGTTCAAACTCACAAACACATTCTGAAAATCTCAAATATAATTTTGGTAGGGGGGCAGATTCCAAAAAGAATGCGGTTTGGTGGGAACATCTCCGCTTATGATACATTTTAAATCAAAATGTTACAGAAGAATTTGTCCTAGTTATGTAACAGACAAGATTGTTCGGACGCAATTCGGAACTTAGTCAATATAATACAGGGAATCATAAGGCGGAAAAAAGCAGCATTTATAATAACTATATGAACAGAAACAATAAAGAGCAACTCCAGCTTTAGCTGCGCGCGCACGAACATACACACTTCTCAACCCACGTGGTGGAAATGAATGACGCGTGCCCAGTGTCGACAATCCGCCACACGGCCAATACGCATGCGCCTGGACGTCAGGACCGGCTCCCAACGCGTGCGCAGCGCCGACAATCCGAGTGACGGCAAAGCGCGCATGCTTCCGGACGTCAGGGCCGCCCAGTAACGCATGCGCACTGTCGACAATCCAACAACGGCCAGTCCGCCGCGCATGCGTCCGGACATCATGACCTGCCCGGTGACGCAGGCGCGCTGGGGTCCGCTGAGCCGCCAGCTATAACCACTGAGGGGAGGAAACCGCCTCGGAGTTACGTCAGGACAGGCCGCTTTTTTTTATGTATAAATCTATCTCGCTATCCCCTCACACACACTCAGCAGTCTGAGAACTTCCGGTCCCACGCATTGTACTGGCGGTTAATTCACATACCTTGTTGACGGGCGCCTCCACTTTGGTCGTCGAATGGCAGCTTCCGGTGGTTATATTTTTGGCTTTAGAATTTGGTGCCGCGCGCCGCCGCAGTGATTCCATCCATCTTGAATTTGACGTCATCCCACACTCGGGATGAGGTCACTCCATCCAGCGCTCGTCACGCACGCTGCCGTTTGATTGGCCCACGCTGCCAACCGGGAGGGCGGGATAATGACGTCACTGCTGCTCCTGCCTGTCAATCACAGCCGGGGGCAGCGGCCGCGGCAGCTATGACACCCTTAAAGGCAAACTCCCTGCATATATTTCCCATCTACGGACACAAATTCAACTCCTCTCTTTTTTTGATTGATTTGTAGCGGTCGCCTTGCAGTGAGCAGAGTACACATCTGGGCTGAACTCACCATCTCAACCGGGCCGGCAGTGGAGTGCAATTCATTTTCCATTCCCTCCCCCCCCCTTAGTTCCCTGAGGGGAGAGATACCATCCAAGGTTTTGTCTTATTGATTTCTGTCCTATGATCCCTCTCTCTCTCTCGAAACCAATCAACATTATTTTACAGGGATGAGGAAACGCTGGGGCTTGGCTTTGATATATGAATAACGCAATTGTCAAGAAACATCAGTGCCATAATTTGCTGTTCTGAACATTACTGGTTGAGTGAGGTTCTCTTGGTGGAGCCGCTGAAAGGTGTGGAGTTGTCGTTTGTTCAACGTCAGCACAGGAAAAGGTAAAAGCTGTCTGACTTCAGGGGTAAGAAAGAAGGTGTGAGGGAAAAGTGACATAAAGAACAAATGTGGAGTTGCCGGTATTGGACTGCGCTAAACACAGCAAGAAGTCTCATAACACCAGGTTGAAGTCCAACACGTTTATTTGGTAGCAAAAGCCACTAACTTTCGGAGCATTGGCTGCCCCTTCATCAGATGAGCCACGAAAGGGCAGCCAATGCTCCAAAAGCTAGTAGCTTTTGCTACCAAATAAACATGTTGGACTTCAACCTGGTGATGTGAGACTTCTTACAATAAAGAACAAAAGCAGGTGTACGTTGCCCACATGAGTCTGCTCCACAATTCACAAAGGTCACAACTGATCTGATTGTGGCTTTAATTCTACTTTCCTGTTTACAACCATCTCCTCCTAGCCCTTACTCCCTTGTTAATAGAAAAATTCTGTCCAATTCAGCCTTGAATACATTCAGTGACGCTGCCTTCACTGCCCTCTATGGATCAAAATTGTAAGTCAAACAGCCCTCTCCAAGAAGAAATTCCTTCTCATCTCTGCCTAGAATGGGAGACCTCTTATTTTGAAACTGTGCCCCTCATTGTGGATTCCTCCACAAAGGGAAAATTCTCTCATATTTTAAACAAGATCACCACTCGGTCTTCTAAACTCAATAAATACCACCCAACCTGCTCAACCTCACCTCCTTAATCCGAGGGATCAACTCAGAACCTTCTCTGAAATGCTTTGTATGCAAATATTTCTGTCATTAAATAAGGAGACCAAAACTGTTGATCAGTACTACAAGTGTAATCTCACCAGTGTCCTGTACAGTTGTATGGCTATATACATGAATATATTAAATAGGACAGGAAGATTAATAATAGCATAAACTTTGGTTCTAACTTTTGTCAATACATTAATAATTTATAACACCAGTGTTATGTATAAAATGTTATCACATTTACAAAGGTATGACTCATTAACAAATCAAAAAATATGCGCAATAAATGTAATCCTATAACTTACTTGAAGAGACAGCTGTGCAATACCAACAGTCTATCTCCTGATGTCAAAAGATATTTGATGAGCAACGTATGCCTGCTGACATCACACTAAGCAAACTGATTTAATTACTTAAAATGGCCACCTGTTAATTTAATGAGAAGTTAAGGTCAGGTCGACAGTTATCTTAGTGAAAGCAGAACTGGGGAGGGAGAAGAACATTTGCAAGCCTTGAGCAAGATTAGAGGTGAGAAGAATTTCCTCAGTCCACAAAAACAAAGGTAGTGAATGTGTGGCTAAAACATCATTAACTTTAGGTTAGTTGACATTATTAAAAAAAAACAGAATTGGAGTAATACCCATTGAGAATGATGTATTAGATTTATAGAGACATTAACAGACATGTTTGATTAAAATGGAGGTTAGGAAGAGAGAAGAGATAACCTCATAACACTCTAGGTTATGGGTCAAGTACTGGTAAATGGGATTAGATGGAAGATCAGGCATTTTTCATGTGCAGTTTTGATGGGCCAAAGAGTCTCTTCTGCATTGTACGATCCTATAATTCTAAGAATCCTGTGATTCTAAGTCATGAAGAAAACCGTGACTGAGATAGAATTAAGTAGATTGTGGATCATTGTGAATGATCACAATGCTACCTTTTCCTTCCAGTATTTATCTTTTAAGCTGAGGTGGTAGTGGGATCATGACTTGAGTTCTGATTGTTGGTTTGATCATATAGATAGTTTTAGTAACCAGTTATTAATGCCACTGCGTTATAGAGTATCAAAATTAAGCCTTCCACCAGAGACACATGCTAATTGTTACCTGCCCTATTTTAACTTGTCTGTTATAATTAAAATAAAATACAATAAAAACCAAAGATCAACCCTGGTACTCCTTGCTATGTTTGTTTTTGCTTGATGAATCTTTTCAACGTAAAGATAATTCTTCTGTTTATGAAGGCGAGGGTTAAGATTCCTGCTCCTTAAATAAAAACATCTGTTTGAATTTGATTTGATTCATTATTGTCACGTAATAACATACAGTAAAAAGTATTGTTTCTTGCATACTATACAGACAAAACATATCGTTCATAGAGAAGGAAACAAGAGCGTGCAGAATGTAGTGTTACAGTCATAGCTAGGGTGCTGAGAAAGATCAACTTAATGCAAGGTAAGTCCATTCAAAAGTCTGACAGCAGCAGGGAAGAAGCTGTCCTTGAGTCAGTTAGGAGTGACCTCAGGCTTCTGTATCATTTTCCTGAAGGAAAAAGGTGGAAGAGAGAATGTCCGGGGTGCATGGGATCCTTAATTATGCGGCTGCTTTGTGAAGATGGCGGCAAGTGTAGACAGAGATGGAAGGCTGGTTTATGTGATGAATTGGGCTACATTTACAACCTTTTGTAGTTCCTTGCCATCTTGAGCAAAGCAGAAGCCATACCGAGCTGTGATATAATCAGAAAAAATGTTTTCTATGGTGCATCTGTAAAAATTGGTGAAAATTGTAGCTGACGTGCCAACTTTCATTAGTTTTCTGAGAAAGTTGAGGCATTGGTGGGTTTTCTTAATTATAGTGTCGGCTACTATAGTGGAGGGACCAGGACAGGTTGTTCATGTTCTGGATACTATACAGTGAAAAGTATTGTTTCTTGCATGCCAAAGCATACCATTCATAGAGAAGGAAACAAGAGAGTTTCAATTGTATCAATGCAATACCTGCTAAAGAACAATACATCAAATTCCTGTGGATTGTAGACTGAGGGTAAAAACTGTGCCTTCTGTCAGAAACATTGAGAACCAAATGATACCTATTTAAAGTAATCGGCAAAACTAATGCCAACTTGAGTGGTTAGGATCGGGAATGAACTGCCTGAGACTGTGGTTAAGGCAGATTTGGCCATGGCACTTGAAGAGAAAAACATTGTGAAGGTCCAGGGTAAAGATGGGGGAGTGGGACTCCCACTCCTGCTGAGAACTGGGTTGCTCTTGTTGAGTGTTGACATGGGCATGATGGGCCAAATGGCATCCTCTATATTAAAGTCAGGATAGTAGAGCAGGGAAAATGCTCCCATCAGCCACCTAGATTCCACTCTCTGGAATTCTGTCTCTAAATCACAAGGTTACATTCCCCCCCCCCACCCCAACCTCCCTGCCTCTGGTTTCTTATTTTGGCTCAGTTTCTGCTTTCCTCACACCTCTGTGAAGATCTTGAAGAAGATGCTCATGAATGCCAGTTGTTGTCACGGAATAAATTTAGAGCCTTTGTTTTTCATCTCTCTTAAACATGTAAGAGTGAAATAAAGACTTGAAGTTTATAGTGCCCAGTCACAAGTTCAGGATATCTCAAAGCACTCCACAGCCAATGAAGTACTTTAAAAGAGTTGTCATTGATGTCATTTAAGGAATGTGACAGGTGAAGTGCGCATAGCCACCTCCCACAAATAGCTATGTGACAAGCAAAAGATTTATCTTTTAGTAATTTTGTTTGAGCATAAATATTGGCCAGGACACCAGAGATGATTCGCTCAGTAATTGCCATGGCATCCTTCACACCTATCTGAGACAGAGCAAAAAAGACCTTGGCTTATAGCTCATCAGAATGACGCCTTCTCTGACAGTGCAGCACTTCCCTCAGTACTGCTTGGAGTCTCAGCCTCCAGTTTTGTGCTCAAGTTCTGAAGTGGGGCTGTGGCAAGAGGGCTTGCTAACCACCGTAAGTAAGAAAGAGAGATTCCCAATTATATAGTACCTTTTGTGATCTCAGGACATCCAAAAAATGTTTCATAGCCGATTAGATTCAGAGATATGCAGGTGAGATGGATTGGTCATGCTAGATCGCCACTTTGTGTGCAGGTTAAATAAATTAGCCATGGTAAATGCATGATATTACAGGGATAGTCAGTCATAGGGTGAAAGTTTGGGGTAGGACCATGCAAAAGGTCCATTGATCTCAGGCAGGAGCAAGTGTGGCCAGAAAATCCCGCCCGTAGAATTTTGCAGCACAGAAAAGGCCCTTTGGTCCATTGAGTCTATACCATTAAAATCATGCTAACCTGCACTATTAAGTATCTATGGGATAGAGTGGTGTATGGTTAAGATGCCCTTTTGGAGAAGAGTAGGTGCGATGGACTGAATGGCCTTCACTGTAGGGATTCCATGGATTTTAAGGTATTTCTTTTTAAGCATTGCCAGTAGTATAATGTAGCTGTACTCATTACTTTTGGCTGAAGGAACAATGGTCACAAACAGGAAATGAGGTGCAACAAATGCAAAATCCTCTGTTGTAAACAGCAGTGACAAAAGAAAGCACTGTTGCTAATAGATGAGCTTATGTCGCGCACACACACACGCACAACTCCTCACAGACAGACACATTTTACCAAATGACTGGAGCATGAGAGAAATCATCCTGTACATCTTGCTGACATTTTGCGGCACAGTGTGGAATGTGCAACCTGGGTTAACACAAACTGCCAAGGAGGAGAACTGGATTGAGAGAAATTGGCAGCAGTCAGATCGAACAGGTAAACCTTGTTGCTCAGATGTCAGAGAATTGTAATATTTGGTAAACCCCTCTGAACAAATTTAAATAAGCATTATTTTTAGTCTTGTAAACATCACCTAAAGTGAAGCAACTGCTTGATCAGGTTTAAGCCTGTGTGCTGAATTTGCTTAATGTAGTATATTAATGATTTTGATCTAAGTGCTAGGGACAAAAAAATTGAAAAGTCGATCTCTAAAGAGGAAAAGGATTGGAATGACAATACACAGGCCATACTGCTAATAATAAGATGATTAGGCAACTTGAACCAGCTTTAGTTACAGTACCTATAAACCTTTGAAATATTATAAATGCTTTACGATCTTAGAGATAATCCTCACTACTTCTAGTAACACTCATCTCAATCCAACACCGTACTTCCATGACGAACAGTCATCCAGGCTCAAAATGTTGGCCCTATTCTCTTTGCATGTATGTGTTCAGATCTGCTGAGATTTTCTTTCAGATCGCAGCATCCCACAGTACCAAAGAACCATAGAATCCCTACAGTGTAGAAACAGGCTATTTGGTCCATTGAGTCTGCATTCCACATTTCCCTACAATTTCTCACTGCCTCTTTTTTTTAAAAAAATTTCAACTATCAATGTTCAAATTGTCAAAAACGCCCTGGATTTTGACAACGGCATCAGTCCATTTAATGCCCTCTTGTTCTGTCACCAGATGCTGGCTGTGGGGGCGATATGGTAGCATAGTGGTTAGCACTGCTGCCTCACAGCACTAGCAACCTGGGTTCAATTCCCGACTTGGGTCACTGTCTGTGTGGAGTTTGCACGTTCTCCCTGTGTCTCCATTGGTTTTCTCTGGGTGCTCCTGTTTCCTCCCACAATCTGAAAGATGTGCTAGTTAGGTGCATTGGCCATGCTAAATCCTCTCTCAGTGTACCCGAATGGGCGCTGAAGTGTGGTGTCGACGGGATTTTCACATCAACTTCATTGCACACTTAACGTAAGCCTACTTGTGACTAATAAATAGAAACTTTAAACTTAAAAAATATTGATAAACTATGAAACTTTACTTGCTCTAGCCATTATATCGATGCTCCTTGAATAAAGGCAAAGTACTGCGGATGCTGGAATCTGAAACTTAAGGCTGAAATTGCTGGAAAAATCCAGCAGGTCTGACAGCATCTGTGGAGCAATGATAGAGACCTGGCTCAAAATATTGTCTTTATTTCCACAGATGCTGTTTGAATGTCTGGTTTCAAGGCAACCATATTTTCAATTAAATTAAGACGCTATCTGAACTTGGAAATGGTTTGCACCATACAAAGGAGGCGCTGAGTTTTACTTTTGAAAAATATCAGGATTAGCAAATATCTGGCATGAAGGTCATCGCTGATGCCTCATAGCGTCAGGGATCTAGGTTCGATTCCAGCCTTGAATGTTTGTGTGGAGTTTCTCCCTCTGTCCAAGTGGGTTTCCTCTGGGTGCTCCAGTTTTCTCGCACAGTCCAAAGATGTGCAGGTTAGGTGGAGTGACCATGCTAACTTGCCCCTTTGTGTGCAAAGAGGTGCAGGTTAGGGGAATTTCCCATGGTAAATGCACAAGGTTACTGTGCAAGGTGGCGGGGGGGAGGGGAGTGGTGCTGCTGGGTTTGGGTAAGATACTCTTTTGGAGAGTCAGTGCAACCCGATGGGTCAAATGGCCTCCTTCTGCACTGTTCTATGGCTTTGAAAGGCATTATATTAATGACTAATCTTGTTTTGATCTCCTGGGATCCCCAGATAAATACCCAGGTGAATTAAGGAAAGCACATTCGGAGACTTGAAACAAGGAAGACTGAAGGAAATTGGTCCTTTCCAAGATTTATCAAACTGTTCCTTGTAGCCAATTTTCTGAACTACTGTCTTTTTGTAGTAGGTTACTTGAGTAAGAACTTCAGGTTTTTGCTTTTCCCGTTGATATTTTGCTGTTTGACATTCAGTTCTTTAACTTTTTCCGCCTTTAGAAATGGATAGGACGAGGGGTCATGGCCATAGGGTGAGAGGGGCTATGTATAGGACGAATATTAGAGGGCAGTTTTTCACACAAAGGGTAGTGGGGGTGTGGAATGCACTGCCGAGTAAGGTGGTGGGAGCCGGCACGCTGGGGCTGTTTAAGGGTCTCTTGGACAGCCACATGAGCGGTATGCAGATAGAGGGATATATTAGGACTGTTTAACTACGGCTTTTTCCACAGGTAATTCGGTCCATACTTGACCAACATTGAGCAGGCATTTGGCAGGTGGTGCGGGTACAGCTCTTGGATGTTGATTCATGGGTTGCCTGGTACCTCATGTCGTAAATGAGTGCTTTATGTGGACCATCTGAAGGGCACCATGACAGCTCAGAGACTATCGATGTGGCTGTGCAGACACTTGGAATTGGGCTGGTGTCTGCGGGAGTTTGCGCGTTCTCCCCATGGTTGCATGGGTTTTCTCTGGGCACTCCGGTTTCCTCCCACAACCCAAAAATTCGCTCTTAGGCTGATTGGGAAACAAATTGTCCCTATAGTGAGAATTTTCCATATTAGGAATAATATATATATTATTATATAGGAATAACATAATAGGATAATGGATTTGCTACTATATAGTTATGACGGCGGCACGGGCTCGTTGGGCCGAAGGGCCTGTTTCCCGTGCTGTGTTGCTCTTTAATCTCTTTAATCTTTAATCTTTAACCTGGGCTGTAATATTAGCAAGGTAAGCATTCAACAGTAAGGAAACAGACATCAGGGTGCATCAGCTGTGGATGATGTTTGATCTGCAGAACAACAGCCTCACATGACATGTAAACCAATGTGTTTATCAGTGGGTTCCTAGGGAATAAGGTAGAGATTGGATGTAAGAGAATTCCAAACACATGTTTTGTTGCTGTCTCACTATGCTGTCTGCATCATTTGGACCAAGTTCGGTGTCTTTTCCCAAATCCAAAACTGAACAAACGGCAGGGCAGAGTGACTCCAATTCTGACATTGGCTTCACCGGTGATTTTATTGATTAAATTAAATCTTTTGTCTTCTTGGTAATAAATGCATCCACATTATCAGACATTGGGTAGGTCGACTTGGGTAGGTCATGCCTTACTAACCTCATTGAGTTTTTTGAAAAAGTGACTAAAGAGGTGGATGGGGGTAAGATGGTTGATGTGGTATATATGGACTTTAGTAAGGCGTTTGATAAGGTGGCCCATGGAAGACTTCTACAGAAAATGCAGATGTGTGGATTAGAGGGTGATTTAGCTAATTGGATTAGGAATTGGCTGGCAGATAGAAGACAGAGGGTGGTGGTTGATGGGAGATATTCATCGTGGAGTTCGGTGACGAGTGGTGTGCCTCAGGGGTCTGTTTTGTGGCCCCTGCTGTTTGTAATTTTTATAAATGATCTGGATGAGGGTATTGAGGGATGGATCAGTAAATTTGCAGATGACACTAAAGTCGGTGGAGTGGTAGATAGTGAAGAGGTGTGTTATAGTTTGCAGAGAGACTTGGACAAGTTGCAGAGCTGGGCCGAGAGGTGGCAAATGGAGTTTAATGTGGAAAAGTGTGAGGTAATGCACTATGGCAGAAATAATAAATGTGTAGAGTATAGGGCAAATGGTAGGATTCTTAGTAGTCTAGATGAACAGAGGGATCTTGGTGTGTATGTGCTTAGATCCCTGAAAGTAGGCAGTCAAGTCGAGAAGGTTGTTAAGAAGGCATATGGAGTCTTAGCTTTTATTGGTAGGGGGATTGAATTTCGGAGCCGCAACGTCATGTTGCAACTGTACAAAACTCTAGTGCGGGCCGCACTTGGAGTATTGTGTGCAGTTCTGGTCCCCACATTATAAGAAAGATGTGGAGGCATTGGAGAGGGTACAGAGGAGGTTTACCAGGATGTTGCCTGGTATGAAGGGCAGGTCTTATGAGGAGAGGCTGAGGGATTGAGGTTGTTTTCGTTAGAAAGGAGGAGGCTAAGAGGGGACCTGATCGAAACATATAAGATGATTAGAGGTTTAGATAGGGTGGACAGTGATAGCCTTTTTCCTAGATGGAAAAAGCTAGCACGAGGGGACACAGCTTTAAATTAAGGGGTGATAGTTATAGGACGGATATCAGAGGTAGGTTCTTTACCCAAAGGGCGGGTCGGGAGTGGAATGCCCTGCCTGCAGCAGTTGTAGATGCGCCAAGTTTGGTGGCGTTTTAAGAGGTTAGTTGATAAGTATATGGAAGAGAAGGGAATGGTTTAGTTTGGAGGGGCATTGCTTTTTATATTGGTCGGCGCAACATCGAAGGCCGAAGGGCCTGTAATGTTCTATGTTCTATGTTCTATTGATGCAGGAAACTAACGGTGTCCCAAAACATCCCCCTTTTATATCTGTTTTGCAGCTAAGCAATTCCCAAGTAACCAGTTCAAAGTTGGACAATTTGCCATTGTGTCTGGTCTCTGTCTTGGACAGAGAATTGCTTTTGCTTACAGTTTTGGTCTCCTTATTTAAGAAAAGATGCAATGGAGGTGGTTCAGAAAGGGTTTACTAGTTTGATACCTGGATTGAGTGGATTGTCTTATGAGAAAAGGTCAGATAGGCTGGGCTTGATTCTACTGGAGTTTAAAAGATTAAGTCATGACTTGATTGAAGTATTTAAGGTCCTGAACAATCTTGGCAAGGATATTTTCCCCCATTAATGAGTCCAGATGAGGAGAGTATTGTTTTAAAATTATCAGTTACCCTTTTTTAAGCTGGTTCAAGTTGCCTAATCATATTATTAGCAGTATGGCTTGTGTATTGTCATTCCAATATTTTTTAAGTTTATTTATTGGCATCATAAGTAGGCTTCCATTAACACTGCAGTGAAGTTACTGTGAAAATCTCCTAGTCATCAGCGTGAGTACACTGAGGGGGAGTTTTAGCACAGCCAATGCTCCTAACTAGCATGTCTTTTGGACTGTGGAAGGAAACAGGAGCATCCGGAGGGAACGCATGCAGACTCTGGGCAGAGATCACCCAAGCCGGGAATTGGCTTGGTGCTCAGAAGCAGCAGTTGTAACCACTGTGGCACAGCTTTAGGATAGAAATTCCTTCTCTCAAAGAATGTGTGACTTTGGAAGTCTGCCTCAAAAGGCCTTAGAAGTGGGATCATTGAATATTTTTAAGGCTGAGGTAAATAGAATCTTGTTAGGCAAAGGAATCAAAGGTTATTAGGAGCAGGTGGGAATATTGAATTCGCAACAAACACCAGCCATGATATCAAATGGTAGAGCAGGCTAGAGGGACTTCTCCTATTTTGTATGTTTATAGGCTACAATGATCATACAGTTAGTTATATTCTCACGTCACAACATCTTAAACTTTGGTGAATTGATTTAATAAGTGGTGATGGTTTTAATATGGTCAACTGTGTCAGCTTTAATCTACAATCACGATAAGAAATAATTTGTGTTTATGTAATACTTTGTGATACGTCTCTGAAATGTCTCATGTAGAATAAATTTCCTTGAAGACTTGACACTATTCTTACAGTGAGCTATAATGACCAGTTACTGTATTTTTCTTCACTAGATTTTTAGAAATACTTCATGGGATGTGGGATTCAGTGGTTAGACTAGCATTCACTGCCCAACCATGAGAAGGCAATGGTGAGCATCATCCTTGAACTGCAGCAGTCCATATGGTGTAGGTACATCCATAGTGCTGCTGAGAAGGAAGTTACAGGATTTTGCTCAGATGACAGTGAAGGTGTGGAGATGCTGACGTTGGATTGGGGTAACTACAGTAAGAAGTCTCACAACACTAGGTTAAAGACCAACAGATTTATTTGGTAGCACATCCCACAAACGTTCGGAGTGCTGCTCTTTCATCAGGTAAGTGGGAGTTCTATTCACAAACAGGGCATATAAACACTCCCCATGTCCTGTTTGTGAACTGAAATCCCACTCACCCGATGAAGCAGCAGCATTCTGAAAGCTAGTGACTTGTGCTACCAAATAAACCTATTGGATTTTAACCTGACAGTGAAGGAATAGTGATAATTTTCAAGTCAGAATCATGCCTGACTTAGGGGGACACTTGCAGGCATGGTAATAATTTATTACCACATGAAGCAGTTGATGCCAAAACTTTGTATTCGAAAGGCAACTAGATATAGCATCAGGTGCGAATAGGATCAAAAGTTATGGGGAGAAAGCAGGACTAGGCTATTGAGTTGGACGATAGCCATGATCGTAGTGAATGGTTGAGCAGGCCCGAAGGAGCAAATGGCCTCCTCCTGTTCCAATGCATTGCTGCTCTTGTCCTTCTAAATGGTAGGTGTCACAGGTTTGATACATGCTATTAAAGAAGCAGGCAAGTTGCTATACCATGCACTACTGCCACTGTGTGTTGTTAGTGGAAGATGTAAATCATAGAACCCCTACAGTGCAAAAGGAGGCTATTTGACCCATTGAATCTGCATCATAAATAATCCTAACCCTAACCCTAACCCAGGCCCTATTGCTGTAACTTTACGTATTTACTGTGCTAATCCCCCTGACACTAAGTGGAAATTTAACATGGCAGATCCACCCAACCCGCACATCTTTAGACTAAGGGAGGAAACTGGAGCATCTGGAGGAAACCCATGCAGACACGGGAAGAACGTGCAGAGTCCACACAGAGAGCCACCCAGAATCGAATGGGGGATGGCGAGACTGATGTATAAGAAAAGATTGGTTAGGGTAGGATTGTTATCGCTGGAGTTCAGATGAATGAGGGGGGAACTCAGAGGGACTTATAAAATTCTAACAGGACTAGACAGAGTAGATGCAGGGAGGATGTTCCTGATGGTGGGGGAAATCCAGAATCAGGTGTTACAGTCTGAGGATTCGGGGTAGACCATTTAGGACAGACGTGAAGAAACATTTCTTCATCCAAAGAGTGGTGGGCCTGTGAAATTTATTACCACATGAAGCAGTTGATGCCAAAACTTTGAATGTATTCGAAAAGCAGTTAGATATAGCATTAGGTGCGAATAGGATCAAAAGTTAAGGGGAAAAAGCAGGATTAGGCTATTGAGTTGGATGATAGCCATGATTGCAGTGAATGGTCGAGCAGGCCCAAAGGACCAAATGGCCTCTTCCTGCTCCTATCTTCTATGTTTCTAATCTGGGTCCCTGGTGCTGTGTGGCAGCAGTACCAACTATTGTAGCACAGTGCTGCCCTAATGTTTACTTTGTGGATGGGGTACCAGTCAAGTGGGCTACTGTGTCCTGAATGGTCTCAGCAGGTCTGATGACATCTGTGGAGAGAAAATATAGCTAATGAGTCTGGATGACAAAGCTCTGATGAAGGATCATCCAAGATTGAAACATTGGCTCTATTCTCTTCTTACAGATGCTATCTGACCTGCTGAGATTTTCCAACATTTTCTGTTGTTGTTTCAGCTTCTAGCATCCGCAGTACTTTGCCATTTTCCTGAAGGGTGTTGAGCTTCTTGAATGTTGTTGGAGTTGCTCTCATTGTAGGTGGTGGAAAAGTTTTAGGGAATCAGTTTGCTGCAGAATTGCCAGCATCTGACCCACTTTTATAGCCACAGTATTTATATGGCTGGCCCAATTAAGTTTTTGGTCAATCCTTCGGAAGGTTGCTAAATGGGGGAATTCAAAATGGTAATGTTGTAGAAGGTAAGGGGAAGTGCTTATATTTTCTATTTTTGAGATGACTATTACCTGATATTTGTGTGTTGTGACTGCTAATTGCCAAGCAGTCTCCAATTTGACAAAGTCATACGTGGACTCCGCTTGCTTTTCTGTCTGGCAATTGAACATGAAATGTAGATATCTCTTTACGCAATCAGAGCTTCAGGGACCTCCCTTACCCACCAGGGAATGGAAAACCGTGAGATATGGTAAATATCTCCTGCTCCAACCTGCGCCCTACAAGTTTGTTGTCATTGTCACCCATCACTGATAAAGCAGAATGAAAATTGAATTGAATATTGAACATATTCAAGAGGCAATTAGTCAAGGGTTATGGGGAAAAAGTAGGAATAGGCAATTGAGTTGGACAATCAACCATAATCATGATGAGTGGTGGAGCAGGCTCGAAGAGCCAAATGGCCTCCTCCCGTTCCTAACTTCTATGTTTCTATGGTTTTAAAATGGAAAACATGGGAAATATTCAGAAAGTCTGTGGAGTGAATAACAGAAGTAACCATTGAGGTCCTTAATCAGAACTGACAAAAGTTAGAAATGGAATAGGTTTGGTACAAGTGAAGAACAAGGAAAAGTCAATATAGGTGGAGGGCAAGAGAGATTACCACACTCTGAGGTTGTTCTTGTAGCTTCTGCAGACGGTAACTTCAATGAAGAAGTCCTTACTGAAATGCAGGCACCTCATAAATTGTTTCTCACTGAGGTTCAAATAATAGAATTACTCCCTAAGCATTCCAGATAGATACCCTAAGAGCCCTTCATCCTTTCTTCCCTTTCCCTCTTCCACTAGCTTGTCTTCAATATATCCTCTGTCCATTCTCCAAATCATACTGCGATCCTAGAGGAATGCTAACTACACACATGTCTGGAAGCGTTTGATTTGTGCAGGGGTCTTGAAGTCAGCAAAGACTCCTCCAGCCGCTCCTTCAGACTTGTCCTGTCAGTTTTGCAATTTTAACCACAGCAAACACCAAAACACATGGAGAATTGAAGCTACAGGTTAGGTGGATTGGCCATGCAAAATTTCCCCTTAATAATCAAAGACGTGTAGGGTGCAGGGATTAGCGATGGTAAATGTGTGGGGTTACAGAGGTAGGACAGGGCAGAGGATCTGGATAAGATACTCTGTCAGAGAGTCAATCCACACTTGATGGGTCAACTGGCCCCCTTCTGCACCTAGAAATTTAAAACAATTCATTCATGGAATATGGGCACCGCTGGTTGGCCAGTATTTATTGCCCATCCTAGTTTCCTGTGAGAAGGTGGTCGTGAGCTGCCTTCTTGAATTGCTGTGTTGAATGCCGTTAGGGAGGGAACTCCAGGATTTTGATCCAGAGGCTTTGAAAGGTTCTATGAATTCTATGGATGGACTACAGGCTTTCTATGAAGCAGACCGGAGAAATACACTAGCTACTAACCATACCTGAATGATGATCCTCTTAAAATGGTGCTGGTGGGCACCCAACCCACTGCTGAACATGTGTGCAAGCTGTGCTTGATTACAGGAGGACATTAGCCAGTGTGTTCAACTCAAAATGACCCCATTTGTGCTGCTTGCTGATCAGCCAGCTCAACATGTTTCTGGCAGATGTTGGAGAATACCAATGTCCTCAACAATATGGCGCAGATCATGACTCACCTTACATGTGTGTGTATGTGTGTGTGTGTGCACGCATATGAGTATGCGTGTGAGTGTGTGGACGAGTGTGTGTGCACATGTGTATATGCATGAGTGAGTGGAGTGTGTGTGAGTGAGTGTATGTGTATGTATGCGAGTGTGTGGCATGTGTGTGTATGTGTGCATATACACACAGCTCACAGATCATCTCAGAGTCTTAAGGCATTTGTAGTGCCCTACAAACCATCTCAAATTATCCCAATTTTTCACCCTTCAGGTTTTAAACTGCTGCTGTCAATAATTCAATTAAAATAGAAGAATTAATGTCTCCATTAAAATAACAGATAGAAGAATGCCAAAGAGATGTGCTAAGTGCTCATCTGCTGTAAATTTCTCGACTTTCGATCCTGTCAAAGATTTTTTTAATCATCAAAACAGATCCATTAAACATTGATCATTTATAAATCAAGTTAAAGTGCAACAATAACAATTTGTAATTAGATAGCACCCTTAACTATGTAAATTTCCTGAGGTGCTTCAGAATGCTGTTATTAGACAAAACCTGACACTGAGCCAAACCCTGAGATATTAGGACAGGTAGCCAAAAGTCTGGTCAAAGGAGTCGGTTATGAGAAGCATCTTAAAGCGGAAAGAGAAAGGTTTGCAGAAACATAGGGCTAAATCTAAAGTGACAGTGTTGATTCCGTAAAGAAAACCAATGTCAATCTCTCCAGATCTGATGACACTCTGCCATTTTGCCCCCGCAGTCATCAGCTCATCGCTATCACCCTCCTCCCACCCAATCATCAGCCCCCTTCTCTCCCCCAACCCACAACCTGATCCAGCAACCACCCGCCACCATCCTCTCCATCCCCCAATGGCCATTGCTGGCACGTCCACCTTCCCTCTCTATTCCCAAATACCAAAGCATATAAATAAATCTTGCTCCTCCCAATCTGGCTCCCATTGGGGCCTGCCCCTTGGCACAGATCGGCACTGCCAGGTTGAGGGTTAGATAGGGTGAACAGTGAGATCCTTTTTCCTCAGATTGTGATGGCTAACACGAGGGGGACATAGTTTTAATTTAAGGGGTGATAATAATAGGATGGATGTTAGAGATGGGTTCTTTACTCAGAGGGTAGTAAGGGCGTGGAATGTCCTGCCTGCAGCAGTTGTGGACTTGCCACCTTTAAGGACGTTCAAATGGTCAGTGGATAGGCATATAGATAACATTGGAATAGTTTAGGTTAGAGGGTCATTAGA
The DNA here is from genome assembly GCA_024679065.1 of Sphyrna mokarran. Taxonomy (NCBI): domain Eukaryota; kingdom Metazoa; phylum Chordata; class Chondrichthyes; order Carcharhiniformes; family Carcharhinidae; genus Sphyrna; species Sphyrna mokarran. The sequence goes on along the minus strand of JAGIQG010000013.1, from coordinate 13,721,773 downwards.
TTGGTTCCATTGGTCGGTGCAACATTGAGGGTCGCAGGGCCTGTACTGCACTGTAATGTTCTATGTTCTATGTTCTAACCTATGCAGGGGAATTGATCGTATTCTGTCAGGCCACATCCTCTCCTGTGGAGGCTATGTTCTGTGCATTATGAGTGTGAACCAGGTGATGTTGTTGGCAAGGGGTGTGGAAGATTCACAATCACATTCTCATTGGTGAGAACTGTGACTTCTAGAGCTTGAGATCCCCAGAGGCATTTACACGGGTAGTGATTGCGGACTCAATGGCACAATAGTTAGCACTTCTGCCTTGCAGCGCCAGGGATCTGGGTTCAATTCCAGCCTTGGGCCACTGTCTGGAGTTTGCACATTCCCCATGTCTGCATCAGTTTCATAGAACATAGAACACTACAGCACAAAAAGTGCCCTTCGGCCCACAAGTTGCGCTGATCATATCCCTATCTACCAGGCCTATCTATAACCCTCAATCCCATTAAATCCCATCAGTTTCCTCTGGGTGCTCCGGTTTCCTCCTACACATGTGTGGGGATTAGGTGGATTGGCCATGCTAAATTGCCCTAGTGGGGTAAATATGTAGGTTAACGGGGATAGGGCCTGGGTGGGATTGTTGTCAGTGCAAGTTCGATGGGCTGAATGCCTCCTTCTGGCTGTAGGAATTCTATGAAAAAGGTCACCCCGTTGATGTGAAACTGAACATTCTGGGGAAGGATTTTACAGCCTTACTCGAATGAGATGGGAAATTCCTGCCCGAGTCAACAGACAGTTTCTTTGTCTGCCTCTCATAGAATCCTACAAGCCTACAATGTAGTAGGAGGCCATTTGGCCTATCGACTCTGCACTGACCACAATTTGACCCAAGCCCTATCCTCGCCCCTATCCCAGTCCAATTTTGTGGCGAGCGAGGTGGTAGAATTCCCACATCTGTTCTCGAGTAGAAATGGACTACTGTTCCTCTTGGGACATTACAATGGATTAAAATCTTGCTGATTATTAATGTCACTCCTCACATTTTCCTATTGAAATCAACTGACTCTAATCCTGATGATGTTTGGTGGGTACAAGGAAGGTTTAACAGAACGATACCAAGGATGAGGACTTCAATTCTATGGAAAGATTAGGTTTGTTCTGAGGACAGAGAAGGATGTATGGAGTTTCTGAAAATTATGAAGGACTTTGAGACAGAAAGTTAGGACAAGCAGTTTTTACTGACAAGAGATGGGGCTGTAAGCAGTGGATCAAAAGTTAAGATAAATGGCTAAACAGCCGGAGAGGTGATAAGACATTTATTAGTACAGCAGATTGTTGCGATGTAAATGCACGGTCTGAAACAGTGGTGCAAGTCAATTAAAGTAATAATTTTCAAAATGGGAATTCAGTACACTTGAAGAGAAAAGTGTTCACACGGTTCCAGATCAAGAGCAGGGAGCAGGTAAAGAGCAGTCCAAAGATGTACAGATTAGATGGATTACCTATGGTAAATGCGTGGGGCTTTGGGGATAGGGTGAAGGGGAGGCTGGGTAAAATGCTTTTTTCGAGAGTTGATGCAGACTTGATGGGCTGAATGGCCTCCTTCTGCACTGTAGGGATTCCATGGTTCCAAGGATTTGCACTAATTGAACAACTCTTGCGATAAACTGACACATGCACAATGGACCTCCTCATCTCTGTAAAATTCTGTGAAAAGTAATTAACTCTTGGCTAATGTATTTTGGTGAAGTTAGCTCTGTACTAATGACATTGACAGTATTTCAAGGTAATGTACTATAAGTGTTGTTCTGATGTAGTCATTGTTTATTTATTAGTGTCACAGGTAGGCTTATGTTAATACTGCAATGAAATTACTTGAAAATCCCATAGTTGCTACATTGTGGCGCCTGTTCAGATACACCAAAGGAGAATTTAGCATGTCCTATGCATCTAACCAGCACGTCTTTGGACTGTGGGAGGAAACTGGAGCACCCGAAGGAAACTCATGCAGACACAGGGAGCGTGTCCAGATTCCGCGAAGTCAGTGACCCAAGGTGGGAATCAAAGCTGGGTCCCTGGTGCTGTAACCACCGTGCCACATTGGAATCACAACATGCGTTAGTGCGTTAAGTGATTGCAACTGGAATATCTCGTCCATGTAATTTGAAATTACGACTTGGTTACATCCCATTTTACCCAAACATTCCCTCTTAATATTTCCCCTCAGTGAGTTCTGATTTCAATCTGATGTGCCTCCTCCTTTACCATATCCCCTTATTTCCATTTGCTCGAACTACCCATTGAATCTATTCTTAACCATTGACTTAGAATCATTACGGTATAGGAGGCTATGCAACTCATTGAGTTTGCTGTGGAATGGTCTCTGCTTCAATCACTAATTCTGGTTGCTTCATAACACGGTCAGAAGTCTCACAACATCAGGTTGAAGTCCAACAGGTTTATTTGGCAGCACTACCTTTCGCAGTCTCAGGCTCCTTCTTCAGATGAGTGAGGAATTGTATTCACAAACAGGGCATATTCAATTTCCAAGGTAATGGTTGGAATGCGAATCTTTAAAGATGATCAAGTCTTAAAGATAAGACATTGTGAGTGGAGACAGTATTAAGCATAAGTTAAAGAGGTGTGAATTGTCTCCAGACAGGACAGTTAGTGGGATTTTGCAAGACCAAGCAAATCATGGGGGTTACAAATAGCATGATATCAACCCAAGATCCCGGTTGAGGCCACCTTCATGTATGTGTGGAACTTGGCTATTATTTTCTGCTTAGCGATTCTGTTTCGTCGTGTGTCGTGAAGGCTGCCTTAGAGAACGCTTACCCGAAGATCAGAGGCAGAATACCAATGACTGCTGATGTGTTCCTCACCTGGAAGGGAACACTCCTGCTTACTGATTGTCAAGCAGTGTTCATTCATCCATTGTTGTAGCTTTTGAATGGTCTCCCAAAGGTACCATGCCTCGGGACATCCTTTCCTGCAGTGTATCAGGGTAGAAAACACTGGCCAAGTCACAAGAGTATGTACTGTGGATGGTGTTCTCATGTGAGATGATGGCATCTGTCTTGATGCCATCATCTCACGTCTTGCAGAGGTTGCTGTGGCAGGATTGTGTGGTGTTGTGGTCACTGTTCTCTTGAAGGCTGAGTAGTTTGCTGCAGACAATGGTCTGTTTGAGGTTGTTCAGTTATTTGAAGGCAAGAAGTGGGGGAGGGGATAGGGATGGTATGTAAAGACTTTTGCATTCCAATCATTATCTTGTAAATTGAGTTTGTCTGTACATGCCGTTTGTGAACACAACTCCTCACTCACCTGAAGAAGGAGAATTAGACTCCAAAAGCTTGTGCTCACAAATAAACCCGTTGGACTTTAAGTTGACGTTGTGAACTTCTTACTGTGCTCACTCCAGTCCAATGCTGGCATCTCCACATCATAGCTTCATAACATTCAGTCAAAAATGTTGGGGGAGATTCTCCCATCCCGTTGTGTTATTTTTGTCTGGAAAAATTGAGCATCGGTCAATTCGTGGGATCCCAAAAGCTTGATTCTCCCAGGCCCAGATTTCCAACAGCATCTGCAAGGTGCTGAGCATTGACTGGGAGGTGAGGCTAGTAGTTAAATAGTATTTTACATACCGTTTATATGTTATTAGTGGGCCCGGGACTGAATACAATACGACTAGCATCTCCAAACCTGTCAGGAGTATTTCACTCCAGCAGAGTTCAGACTGGTGCCCCACTTTCATAGAATTAACGGAATGACCCTGCTGGAGTGAAGGGGGAGAAATCAGGGCCCCCATTGGGTGACAGGGGTCATGCCCCCCTATGTTGGACACCCAGGTAGTGCCAGCCTGTGCCCCCTGGAATTGCCCAAGGAGTAAAGTACACATTCCCAGAGTGCATCTTAGCACTGCCCATCAACGATTGGGGTGAGCTGTGGGGAGTTGGTCAGCCAGGGATGTCTGCCCAGGGGGTGGGTGTATGCGGTGGAGGGGGGCGGGGGGGGGCGAGATCTGTAGGTATGGGTCTGTCAGGGGGATGGTGGTTTACCTGCGCGGAGATCATCCCTGGGGTATGTGAGCGACTGGAGTTCAGGGCCGTCTGGGATGGAGGGGAGGGGTCAAGGCTCACCCGGGAATGATTGGGGTGCCACGATCGAGTCGAGGGATTTGGGCTTGGGGGGGGATGCACTGCAGGGATCCCGGGCTAGCCAGAAATTGAACTGGCCAGAAAACGGGGAGGCAGAGGGCTCGGGGCCACTGTGCGTGCGTCGAATGCCACTGGTTCCAACTTCTCCAGTGTGAACAGACCCTGCCCCCTGAAATTTAATGATATTCACGCTGGTGAGAGTGGAAGATTCTAGTGTGAACACCCACTGGAAAAAAAACAGCATGAATTACTCCAGCTTTCCTGCAAATGTGACACTTAGACCTTTTTTGGGAGAATTCAGACCATTATCTTCAGCTCCTTGTGCTAAGTTGTGCAAGCACCATGAGAAAACCAATGATCCAGGAAAGTATTTTGTTCTCTATCGGGTATTTAACATGCTTTTTTTTCCCCCATTTATTTTGCAGCCTTTCAGAATGTCAACATTTCCTCAATGGACTCAGAGAATTGTGTTAATCACTTCACCATCAGTGTGTTCCAGATTGGCAGTGAAGAAACAGAACCAGAATCATTCTCGGAATACCAAGTGGAAAGTTATTGCCAGGAATTGAAACTATGCTGTACAAATGATACATTCTTCCAAAGTGTCCCAACTCAGGATGAAGGTATGTGAGTTCTCAAGCCACTTGCAAAAAACAAACTGAAGAATTCCATTACACACAACCTTTTTCTCTTCTTGGAAATTTACTTCGTACCTGACAGGGCGGCACGGTGGCATACAGGTCAGCACTGCTGCCTCACACCACCAGAGACCTGGGTTCAATTCCAGCCTTGGGTGACTCACTGTGTGGAGTGTGCGTGTTCTCCGCATGTGTGTGCGTCTCCTCCGAGTGCTCCAATTTCTTTTCAAAGTCCCAAGATGTAGGTTAGATGGAGTAGCTTTGGCAAAATATCTGGGATTACAGGGATAGAGTGAGAGAAAGGGTTCAGGTAAGATATTCTGTCAGAGTCAATGGGCTGAATGGCCTCCTTCTGCACTGCAGGGATTCTATGATGACAGCATGACTTGAGAGTGCAGAATTTTTTTTGAAAGTACAAACACAAGAACTTACATGGGGTTGAATGATGCAGCAGGATCCCTTCTCTTCTTGGACCTGGATGTGAACCCTATCTGGGTTAAGGGTGGCATGGTGGCACAGTAGTTAGCACTGCTGCCTCACAGTGCCAGGGACCTGGTTCCATTCCCAGCTTGGGTCACTGTCTTTGTGGAGTTGTCTCCCTTCTGCGTGAGTTTCCTCCAGGTGGTGTGGTTTCCTCCCACAGTCCAAAGATGCGTGAATTCGATGGATTGGCCATGCTAATTTGTGAGGGGGACCAGCTACGTTAAATATGTGGGGTTATGGGAATAGGACGTAGGTGTTTGGTGCAGACCCAATGGGCCAAATGGCCTCCTTTTGCATTGTAGGATTCTACGATGGGAATATTGTGATCCTGTGTGAAGTGAACTTGGGCTATCTCGACCTAACTCAGGCTTGCTGTCTCCAGTTTGGCATTTAATTGACAATCCAAACACACTGACTAGTGTGGAAAGTTCTGAATGGGGTGTGGGGGCGGAGGTAGTGGGTGGGGGGATTTTTCACAGGAAAGCAGCCTGTGTCATCAGTATTACAGCCAGTCGCAGCTGAGGTACATTGTTCGAATCGTTTAGAGTGAGTTTCAGAATACACAGAGTAGACAGATTCTGACAAGAAAGAAACATTCTGAGGGACGCCCCACCATGTCTGATTAAATAAAAGAAAATACAAGATAGCATCAAGTGTAAAGCAAATACATTTTTACATTTCATTTATGGGATGTGAGTATCACCAGCATTTAATGCCCATCTCTAATTGCCCTAGAGAAAATGGTGGTGAGCTGCCTTCTTGAACTGCTATAGTCCACGTGGTAAAGCTACACCCACTGTGCTATTCAGTAGGGAGTTTCAGGATTTTAATCCAGCGACAGTGAAGCAACGTTGATATATTTCCAAGTCAGGATGGTGAGTGGTTTGGAGGGGGACTTCCAGGTAGTGGTGTCCCCATCTGTTTGCTGCCCTTGTCCTTCTAGATGGTAGCGATTGTGGGTTGGGAAAGTGTTGGCAGGTCAGGAGATGGGGCAGAATAAAAATACCTCCAAAGGTGAGAAATGTTAAGTATGAGAGAAAGATAGCTGGAAACATAAAGACAGATAGTAAGAGTGTAAGTAAGAAATGAGTGTTGGTTCTGTAGAAAGTGATTCTGGGGAATTAATAATGGAAAATAAGGAGATGGCAAATGACTTAAACAGGTATTTTGATCCAGTCTTCACTATAGAGGACACTACTAATATCCCAGAAACAGCTATAAATCAGGAACTGGAAGAGACGGAGGAACTCAGGAAAATTACAAGGTACTTAACAGGGTGTTAAAGTTATGGCCTAACAAATATCAGGGCCTTATGGTCTTCATTCCTGGTAGTACAAAAAGTGGCTAGTGAGATAGTTGATGCGTTGGTTTTAATTTTCCGAAATTCCCTGGATTCTGGAAAGTTCCATCAGATTGGAGAATAACAAATGTAATTCCTTTATTCAAAAAGGGAGGGAGATAGAACGTAGGAAAGCACAGGTCAGTTAACTTAACATTCGTTATAGGAAAACGTAAGATTCCATTTTTAAATTTGTTGTAGCAAGGGCACTTGGAAGAATTCAAAGCAGTCAGGCAGAATCAACATGGTTTTGTGAAAGAGAAATCATGTTTAACCAATTGGAGATTGTAATAAATCTACAGAGGCAGGAGTCCTTTCACCAAAATCTCTTTATTTACGAACTCTAACAGCAGCACACAGAGTGCTAGCAGTTAGCAATCTGTCTCCAGGGGTGTCAGAGGAACCAACACTCCCGGTAAAATACAAGACAAAGACTCCCTGATTGGCCCTTAAATTGGATCCTTAATCAGGAAGTTCATTCTCCAATAGGCCAATCTCAATGGCTTGATTGAAGTTGTTACAGGGAAAAGGGGAACTGGTGGATGTACTGTACTTCAATTTCCAGAAGGCCTTTGATCAGGTGCCATGGCAAAGGTTGTTGCAGAAAATGAAAGCTTATGGTATAGAAAGTAACATTGATATGGATGAAGAATGGTTGATTAAAAGGAACCAGTGGGTTAAAAAGTTAAAGTTTATTTATTAGTCACAAGTAGGATTACATTAACACTTCAATACTGCAATGAAGTCTCTGTGAGAATCCCCAGCATCTGTACGGGTACACTGAGAGAGAATTTAGCATAGCCAATCCACCTAACCAGCACATCTTTGGACTTTGGGAGGAAACTCATGTAGACCCAGGGAGACTGTGCAAACTCTACACAGAAAGTGATCCAAGCTTGGAAATGAACCCAGTTCCCTGGCACTGTGAGGCAGCAGTGCTAACCACTGTGCCACTGTGCCACCCTTCCCATAATGAATCTTTTTTCTGGTTGACGGGATCAGCGCTGGGCCTTCAACTTTTTACAATTTCTAGAAATTATTTGGATGAAGTGATTGAAGGTATGGTTTCTAACTTTGCTGATGATACGAAGGTAGATAGGAAATTAAATTGTGAAAAGGAGATTTTAAGCAGACACCGATCGGTATGTGAGTGGGCAAAGATCTGTCAAATGGAGTATAATGTGGGAAAATGTGAAATTGTCCATTTTGGCAGGAAGAATAAAAAATAAATCTTTTATTTAAATAGAGTGAGATTGCAGAGTTCTGAGGTTCAATGGATCTCGATGTCCTTGTGTGTGAATTGCAAAAAGCTAGTGTACAGGTACAGTAATTAGGAAAGCTAATAGAATGTTATTATTTATTGTGAGGGGAATTGAATACTAAAGAGTGGAAGTTATGCGTCAGTTGTACAGGACATCTGAGTATTGTGTATAAAACTAATCTCCTTATTTAAGGAAGGATGTAAATACGTTAGAAGCAGTTCAGAGAAGGTTTACCAGACTAACATGTAGAATGGATGGGTCTGTCTTATGAGGAAGGATTGGATAGACAGTACTTGTATTTGCTGGCATTTAGAAGGCTAACAGGTGACCAGATTGAAATGTATAAGATTCTGAGGGTCAATGTGGAGAGTATGTAGGAGAATCTAGAGGAAAGGTCACTGTTTAAAAACAAGGGATAGAACATAGAACATAGAACATTACAGCACAGAACAGGCCCTTCGGCCTTCGATGTTGTGCCGACCAAAATAAAAAGCAATGCCCCTCCAAACTAAACCATTCCCTTCTCTTCCATATACTTATCAATTAACCTCTTAAACGCCACCAAACTTGGCGCATCTACAACAGCTGCAGGCAGGGCATTCCACTCCCTAATCACTCTTTGAGTAAAGAACCTACCTCTGATATCCGTCCTATAACTCATACCCCTTAATTTAAAGCTGTGTCCCCTCGTGCTAGCTTTCTCCATCCTAGGAAAAAGGCTATCACTGTCCACCCTATCTAAACCTCTAATCATCTTATATGCTTCAATAAGATCCCCTCTTAGCTGCCTCCTTTCTAACGAAAACAACCTCAAATCCTTCAACCTCTCTTCAAATGGGATCGCCCATTTGAAACACAGTGAGAAGTCTCACAGCACCAGGTTAAAATCCAACAGGTTTATTTTTAGGATGAGCTTTCGGAGCACTTGGCGAGTCACTCACCTGATGAAGGAGCGGTGCTCCAAAAGCTTGTGCTACCGAATAAACCTGTTGGATTTTAACCTGGCATTGCGAGACTTCTTACTGCACCTACCCCAGTCCAACGCTGGCACCTCCAGATCATTTAAGACAGGTGAGAGGAATGTTTTTCTTTGAGGGTAGCGAGTCTTTGGAACTGCCATCCTTGACAGGCAGTGGGAACAGAGTCTTTGAATGTTTTCAAGGCAGAGGTAGATAGAATCTTGATAAACAATGTTACTCCGGGAGGAAGAAAGAGATTACGTGCAATTAGCTCAAAGGGCCGAGTGACCTATTCTTGCTCCTAGTTTGCATTTGCTCTGCATCAGCCCACACTATACTCAAACTTCAGTTAAGTATTTTGAAAGGGAAAGTGTTCTGTTTCACAGCAGTGATGTTTCTCATCTTGATAAGCTAAGGCAAAAAATTAACAGTATTTGGAAAGTGCAATGTGGAAACTCTAGTGCAAGGTGGATTTTACAACATGGTTTTGTGGTTCTACACGAGTTTTGTTTCCTCTCTGGACATGGGTGGTGGGAGAAAAGATGTCATCCCTTTTCTCTTGAGAAGTTGATTGCTGGCTTTCTCCTCAAAAGCTGAAGTGATTGTTTTAATGCAGTTGCATCAGACAGAGAATCTCAGCCCAACTTTGATGATCCAGGCAGTGTGTGAATTGGAAGGAAACTCAGAACTGATTTCCACAATCTTGCTGCTCTTCTCAAATCTGTGGGCGCAGGTTATGAGACAGAAAAGTTGGGAAGCAGTAGTGAAGTAGTATTGCAACTTAACTGGTAACCCAGAAACCCAGAGCAAGATCTGAGGAACCAGGTTCAAGTCCTGCCACAGTAGATAGTGCAATTTTAATTCAATAAAAATCTGGAATTAAAATTTAATGATGACCATGAAACCATTGTCAATTGTTGTCAACACCCACCTGGTTCACTAATGTTCTTTAGGGAAAGAGATTTCCTATCCTTACCCGGTCTGGCCTAGGTGTGACTCCAGGTCCACAGCACTGTGGCTAACTCTCAAATATCCTCTGAAATGGGTGGCATGGTGGCATAGTGGCTAGCACTGCTGCCTCACAGTACCAGGGACCTGGGTTCAATTCCTGGCTTGGGTCACTGTTTGTGTGGAGTTTGCACATTCTCTCTGTGGCTATGTGGGTTTTCTCCGGGTGCTCTGGTTTCCTCCCACAGTCCAGAGACTGTTCTGTGCATTGACTATACTAAATTGTCCTTTAGTGTACAAGGATGCATAAATTAGAGGAATCAGTGGGGTAAATATGTGAGGTAATGGGATGGGCCTAGGTGGGATTGTTGTTGGTGCAGGCTCAATGGGCTAAATAGCCTCCTACACTGTAGGATTCTATGATTCTATGGAGAGCAGTTAGGCACCAGCAATAAATGCTGGACCCAGCAAATGATACTCACATTACGAGTCTTCCACCTAATCATTGAGCTTGCATTTTTTTTTCCACCAATTACATTTCTAACATTTTCCAGTTCTGATGAAAGCTCATTGACTTGAAATGTTGACTCTGTTTCCCTCTTCACAGATGTTGCCTGACTTCCTGAGTATTTTCAGCATTTTCTGTTTTTAGTTTATAATGAAACTTTATGTTTTACAGTTGGAATTGACTACTATTTGCAATGGGCAAAGTTGAAGGTGAATGTATCTTATATGGCCACCAACAACAGTGGCTGGAATTATATGAACCTCTTGAGGAACGCCAGTAGTTGGGTATGTAAAGCCATTAATTATGTGTTTTTGGATACTCAGCAGCAATGACTATTGGTCAATTTTCTCCAATGAACGTAGAGTAGAGATTTTAATAAATTTGAAAAATGCTTTTCCTCCAGTTTGTTCTTTTTTCTCTCTTGCTTTGGTGAAGGATTCAACTCAAGTTGGGCACAATCGCACACACACCAGCAGATCTCTGGTACCACACCCAGATGCTATTTTCCATGCATCAGCTGAGTAATTCAACACAGAACAACAGGGAAGGGAGTTCTTTGTAACAGACTCTGATACTTTCCTTTGTCTCACATTTGTACACATACCTTTACCTCTTCATTAATTCTGCTATGGGATGTGAGCATCGTTGGCTAGGTTAGCATCCTTATTACCCATACATATCCTTCAGAAACTCATGGTGAGCTATCTGCCTGGATTGCTGCAGTCCAGGTGATGTCAGCACACCCACAGCACTGGTAGGGAGGGCATTTCAGGATTTTGTCGCAGAGACAGTAAAGGAACAATTAGATATTTCTAAGTTAGGATGGCATGTGGTTTTTTCTTTACGGTGGTCCTAATTATTATTTCCTTCTAACTTTCCCCAACTGTGATTGGAAAAAAGAATATTTTGAGTTGAACCAATTGTATAGTGACAGCCTACTGTCACTCAAGATGATGGTTGTTTCGGGATGGTCATCTCTGAGTTCACCATGACCTGGAGTCCCGCTCTGGCATGGCAGTCTCTGCTGCATTTGGTACAGAGGAAGGCAGAGACTGTGAAGGTTCAATATTTTACCTAGGTCCTCTTCATAGCCAGCTGAACTTTTTGTTCCTACTCTTTCTTCCCATGCCTTTTCAAACAGTTAGTCTGCAGAGGTCATGTTCTTCAACATTGTCTCTCACATCATCAAACCAATGTCCTATCTGCCTTCTCAGATAGGTGTGTAATGGATAAATGGCTCAAAGCTAAGAGCCATGGGGGAGCAATGCCTAGTTGTATTATTGTTAGACTATTAATTCAGGAACTCAGTAATGTTCTGGGGATGCCGGGTTCAAATCCTGCCACAATAGATTTAAAAAAAAAATCTGAAATAAAGAATCTACTGATGACCATGAAACCATTGTCGATTGTTGGAAAACTCCATTTGTTTCACTAATGTCCTTTAGGGAAAGAAATCTGCCATCCTTACCTGGTCTGGCCTAGTAGTGGCTCCAGAGCCCAGCATTGTGGTTGACTCTCAACTGCCTTCTGAACAAAGGCACTGGGGAGGGGCAATAAATGTTGGCCAGCCAATGATGCCCACATCCCATAAAAATGAATTAAATTAAACAGCTATGAGGGGCTTGATCAACGTGAGATTTCAGTTGATCTATGATGTTGTCCAGCAGTGGAACAACCACGTTGGTTTAGTTGGGCTGGGGCATGTGGGTACAAACATGCATACAGCAGTCAGGCGTGTTATATGAAGTAATGAATATTTTCAAATATTGATTGAACAACACTGTGCACTTTAAAGGATCCTGAATACCCAACTCCAGGTTGATTATGATCGTATGGACTTCAATTCAAAACCTGCAACTTTGGAAACCTTCGATGGAATGGTTCCCAGAACAAATGAAAACAGCTCCGTATTTTAAAGGCTTTTTTTTTATTCATTCGTGGAACACGGGTGTCACTGGCTGGCCAGCATTTATTGCCCATGCCAAATTGCCCTTGGAGGGCAGTTGAGAATCAACCATATTTCTGTAAATCTGGAGTCACATGTAGGCCAGACCAGATAAGAATGACAGATTTCCTTCCCTAAAGAAACTAGCAGGTTTTTCTGACAATCGGCAACAGATTTATGGCCATCAGTAAATTCTTGATTCCAGATTTTTTTTATTGAATTCAAATTTCACTGTCTGCTGTGGTGGGATTTGAACACAAGTCTCCTGAAAATTAGCTGAGTTTCTGGATTAATAGTCTAGCGATAGGCCAAAAGGGATTGTTAGCTGATCCTCAGGTGATTGTTGCTATTCTATTATGGGTGCAGGTGATTTGTACTATAGGAAAATTTTCTAGAACTTGAGGAGCGGAATGTAAGTCATTGTTTAATGCATTAAAGTGTTCTCATTTTAATTTGTGGTACAAGTGGCCAGAAAAATTTCACCATATATAGTTTATGCGATAATGTACTCTTTGTATAGGGGCATTGCTTGTAATACCAAATTACGAATATTAGACCTTACAAACGACAGATGGACTGTTACACAATATGGGCCTAGAAACAGCAGAAGCCTCAGGCTCATGATTTCCCTCCTGGGACTTGGTCCCTGGTCCCTAACTTAAAAAAGACTTCCGACAGGATAGTCTCAGCTGCCTGTTACTGCAGGTATTTTATATCTGTAGCAACAAAAGATAAAGTGTCGGGTAAATCAACAAGATAAAGACACGGGTGCTTCTGGCAGTGGAGATTGATGACATCCTTTTGCAGTTCCTCTGGGGTCATTGGATCCCAGTTCAGAAATGTATACTATAATTCCAATTGGAGTCATCAGGGCAAGATTGTGATTCATCTTAAGGGTTGGCGTGGCAACGTTCTGCAGTTATAACCACAACAGTAGTAATTAACTGATAGTTGGCATTTCTATCTATAAATTTTCATATGCTGTAATTGTATGTTACAGCTGACAGCTGCACTCCTAACACACAACATATCCATTGCAAGTGTCCACATCCTCTGCCCAGAGCCACCCTTTGGAGACCCCCAGCAGTATCCAGTCTTTGACTTCATGTTGCTTATGAATCAGAATTACAGTCTCGAATGGCTTGGCCAAGGATTCCACAATTTAACATCTACCAATGAATACTTTTACGATGTTGAACTTGAAGGTAAAATAGCATGATGTGGAGTGAATGTTTGTTTGTATATGTATAGCATCTGAGTCATTGTCATGTGATTTTATGTTTCTTTTCTTTTGTGTGTGTGTGTCCTAGAATTCCTGCAAACTATTCTTCAGGTCCCTTGTGCTCAAGAAACATTGATACTATCTTTAAGAATTTTTTTTGTTCATGGGACATGCCATTGGTTAGGCCAGAACTGGTTTCCCAACCCTAATTGCTCCTGGGAACGTGGCAGTGAGCTGCTTTCCTGAGTCGCTGCAATCCCTGTGGTGTAGAAACACCCATAGTGCTGTTAAGAAGAGGGTGACACTGACAAGATAGTGTGACTGTGCAGAATCTGCACCTTCTCTCCTGTCTGTGTGGGTTTCCTCCAGATGCTTCAGTTTCCTCCCACACTCCAAAGATGTGTGGGTTACATTGATTGGCCATGTTAAATTGCCCCTTAGTGTCAGGGGAATTAGCAGGGTAAATACATGGGGTATGGCCTGGATGGGATTGTTGTCTGTGCAGGCTTGATGGGCTGAATGGTCTCTGCCTGCATTGTAGGGATTCTATGATGATATTGTTGCAACTATATTGAGTGGGCAATCTGAAATAGATGCCTTCAAAACCTAGACCAAAGTCAAACAGGGCTGTGTGAAAACCCACATAGCACTTACAATCTACTTGATAATGGCTATTCACCTCATCAAAAATCAATTGCCTTCTGGTGTGAGTACTAAATACTGCTTAAATAGAAAACTCTTTAACTTGGGTTGACTCTGTACCACAACTCAACTGACCACCATTGTTATACATGATCTACAGTTTACAGATCACTGCAGTGCCAATGTCCATTCTTCCCCCAGATATTTGAGCCACTTTCAAACTCCTCAATTCTACATGCAAGAAACTTTGTTCCTCCTCTGATGTTGCCTAAAAAAAACCTCACATGTCAATCTCCACCCAGACAGCCAAATATTCCATCTCCCATACATGATGAAGGAGAGATTCTGTAATATGTTCAAGACTTGGGAGCCACAATTCTCTGGATAGCACCATTGATGGAGAGATTCAGCACTGGCCCAGCATTCTACAAATTATGACCGCAAGTGTTTGGCTTTTCTTTGTTCCTTTGTGAGACATGGGCGTTGCCAGCATTTATTACCCATCCCTTGTTGCCCTGCTCAGAGGACAATTGAGAGTTGGTTGCTGTGGCTCTGGAGTCACATGTAGGCCAGTCCAAGTAAGGAGAGCAGATTTCCTTCCCTAAAGGACATTAGTGAACCAGATGGATTTTTCTGACAATCAACAATTGTTTCATCATCATCAGTAGATTCTTAATTCCAGATTTTTTTTATTGAATTCAAATTCTGCCACTTGCCATGATGGGATTCTAACTCAGTTCCCCATTGCAACTAGAAATGCAATTCCTAGTTGCATTTCTGGATTAATAGTTTAGCAATAATACCACTGGGCCATCACCTCCCCTCTACCTCCACATGTCAACAAAAGTCCTAATGCACACAACAGCTGTAGACACTACACTCCTATACTATGGCAGGGTGGCAGACTGGTTAGCACTGCTGCTTCACAAACTATGAACACCTGAAAACTTTCCTACATTAATGCAATGATTATGGGATGGTGAACATGTATAAGTGAAACTTCGTTGTTAAGGGAAGGAAACTTTACTAAATCTGATCAAAGTTAATGTTGTTTTGGTGATCATAGAATCCCTACAATTCAGGAGGAGGCCATTTGTTCCATCAAGCCTTCATCAACAACAATCCCACCTAGATCTATAACCCCACATATTTACTGTACTAATCCCCCTGACAGTAAGGGGCAATTTAGCATAGCCAATCAATCTAACCTGCACATCTTAGACTGCAGAAGGAAACCGGAGCAGCTGGACGAAACCCACACCGGTGCAGAGAGAACATGCAAACTTCACACAGACAGTGACCCGAGGCTGGAATTGAACCTAGGTTCCTGGTACTGTTAGGCAGCAGTGCTAACCACTGCGCCTCCATGCCGACATTAATTGACATAGCAGTGATCCGTAGCATGTTTTTCCTGCATCTATCAGATATAAAGGCGCTGCTTGGGATTTGATGCCAAGGAAAACACGTTCTGGCGGAGAAGCATAAGAATTGCCCTGCTACAAATCGGAGTGGAGCTGATTAGCACACCAGTGTTGGGTATGGTAATCTTATGGAAGAAGTCACACTTAGGCCATGCATCGCAATCTGGACTTGAACCAGCATTGAGATGGGCAACTAGTTATATATGCATTGAGCCTTAATATTAGCAGAGATGAGATATGCACAGATTGAGGAAGAACTGTGATTGTGTTCCCCTATGATAGATTTGAGGCTTACATCTATAGCTAGACAGTGGTGAATATTGAGATGGGTCACTGTTGGCTGGGATCAATAATTCTCAAGACACTACACAGACTCCCAAAAAATGCTGCAAATGGATGACATTTATAGCTGTGGTTTTCCACAGATTTATGTCAATTTCTTCAGGATAAGCAGCTCTGCGGGCTGCTACCTGCATAGCCTGTGTGGCATCCTTCAATGAAGAAACAAAAAACATTACACTCAAAAGTTTTGTCTGAACATGTCTTATAAGAAAGTGGAGAAGATGGTGCTATGGGAAGTGGATGGCCGAGTGGTGTTATTGCTAGATTACTAATCCAGAAACTCAGCTAATGTTCTTGGTATTTGGGTTCGAACCCCGTCATGGCAGATGGTGAAATTTGAATTCAATAAAAAAAATCTGGAATTAAGAATCCTAATGATGACCGTGAAGCCGTTCTCAATGGTCAGAAAAACATTGAACACTTACTTCCAGTTAACCCCATCACTGGATGAAATTAATCATCACAAATCACCTCTGCTTAGAGAACCAGACTGGCAACAACTTAATCATGTTGCTTCTGATGACCTGGATCAGAAGTAACTAGGCTATCAATGTGACAAGACTGCTCTGGTCAGAGGTATATTAATTCCAAGGGCAATTGATATTTAAAAGAGAATTACATGTGGAACCAGTTGTATTATGTAAGAAATCAATGTCAGTACTTCGTTCAACACCACATCTGCATAGAAAGTTGCCTCCATGACAGCCTCTACTGATCCAGGTTGTTGACTGATAATTCTTAGCAAAATGTGACATCCGCTTGTGTCATTGAAGTTATTTAAGACCATCATTATAGATTGTGATGGTAAAGGTTGGGGTTGATCTTTCTCAGTCACATGGGCTTACACTACTCTCTGAATGTGACTATTGCAATAACTTTCCAGAAGAAGCCAATCAATTCTGTTATTCCATAAAACACTCAGAAAACTCCTAAGGGCACAGATCATTTTGGTAAAGGGTGGTGGTCCAGAGTTTGTGTTCATAGAACTTGAAGTGCTTGTCAAGAAATAGAGGTGGGAAGTATGATGTCATTATCTCCCTACCCAAGTTGAATGGCGTAGTCAAGATTCCCAAGATAACAGAACAAATAACTCCTTAAAAATGCAAGAAACTGGACAATTCAAGTTTCTGGCTCCATTAGGTTGATGCAACATGGTGAATTCACGGGAGGTGGGCACTGCTGGCTGGCCAGCATTTATTGCCCATCTCTCGTTGCCTGAGGGCAGTTGAGAGTCAACAATATTGCTTTGGAACTGGAGTCACATGTAGGCCAGACAGGGTAAGGATGGAAGATTTCCTTCCCTGAAGGATATTACTGAACCAGATGGTTTTTCCATTAAATAACAATGGTTTGAAGGTCATCAGTAGATTCTTAATTCCAGATATTTTTTATTGAATTCAAATTCCATCATCTGGGGATTCGGCTGAGGAAGAATCTTGTGCCTTGTTGGCCTGAAGTAATGTTGGCAGTATTGCTATAACAGGAATGCTTCAACCACTTAGACAATAATACACTGCAATACGATGTGGATGAAAACTCCTGTCTGGAGAATTTAGAATGCAGGGACACACACTAATGTGGTGGGTTTTAGAAGTTTCACAATGTATTAATGATTTGGATGAAGGGATTGAAGGCAGTGTTGTTAAATTTGCAGATGATACAAAGATATGTAGAGGGACAGATAGTATTGAGGAAGGTGGGGGGAGGTGTTGCAGAAGGGCTTGGACAGGCTAGCAGAGTGGGCAAGGAAGCAGATGGAATACAATGTGGAAAAGTCCAAGGTTATGCAATTTGGAAAGAGGAATGGAGGCATAGACTATTTTCTAAATGGAGAAATGCTTAGGAAATCAGAAGCTCAAAGGGACTTGCGAGTCCTTGTTCAGGATTCTCTTAAGGTTAACGTGCAGATTCAGTCGGCAGTTAGGAAGGCAAATGGAAATGTTAGTATTCATATTGAGAGGGCTAGAATACAAGAACAGGGATGTACTTCTGAGGCTCTACAAGGCTCTGGTCAGACTCCTAAAGACAACCCTAAAGAGCAGTTTTGGACCCTGAAAGATATCTGAGGAAGGATGTGCTGATCTTGGAAAGGATTGAAAGGAGGTTCACAAGAATGATCCCTGGAATGGAGAGCTTGTCATATGAGAAATGGTTGAGGACTCTGGGTCTGAACTCGTTGGAGTTTAGAAGGATGAGTAGGGATCTTATTGAAACTTACAGGGTACTGTGAGTCCTGGATAGAGTGGATGTGGAGAGGATGTTTCCACTAGTAGGAAAAACTAGAACCAGAAGGTACAATTTCAGGCTAAAGGGATGATCCTTTAAAACAGAGAGTAATGAATTTGTGGAACTCTTTGCAGCAGAGGATTGTGAAGGCCAGGGCATTGAATATCTTTAAGACAGAGATAAATAGGTTCTTGATTAATAAGAGGATCAGGGGTTATGGCGAAAAGGCAGGAGAATGGGGATGAGAAAAATATCATCCATGATTGAATGGCGGAGGGGACTTGACGGGCCGAGTGGCCTAATTCTGTTCCTATATTTTATGGTCTCATGATGTGCACTCAAAGACTCATCATGCCACAAGAATTGGCATCAGTTGATTTTTGCTGACAAGCACATGTAAGCAGAGCTGCTGAAATTGAGGACTTCCTCTGAAATGCATGTCTTCTGAACTGTCCAATGCAAGTGGCAATAGCTATGTGTGTGTGCGTGTGCATGTGTGTGCGTGTGTGTGTGTTTGTATGCGTGTGTTTGTGTATGTGTGTTTTTATGTGTTTGTGTGTGTGTTTGTGTATGTGTGTATGTGTTTGTGTGTGTGTGCACGCGTGCGCGTAGGCACTGTATACTATATAAAGACACTTTTCTTTCCATTAATTGAACTTATTCCTGTAATTCTGCAGGTTGCTTAATACAAACCGGCAACACGCTGACAGCACAAGGACAGAGTGTAAAATGGTGCAGTGCAGTGCAAGAAACACAGAGCTCAAAGGCAACCAGTGTGACCCCAGAAACCACCCAGGCACCAATGATCCTTGAAAATGTCACAGTTGAGAATTTGACAGTTCCAATTGGGAAACAAAATGAAACGGATTCAACAGATTCAATGTGGGTAAAGAGTAGCACAACCAATAGTCCCAATGATGCATGGCCAGTAAAGCCATCAGGGCAGATGAGCCCAACCACTACAATTGTTCCAAATCAGATGACAACGCAGGCAGGCACGGTGACAGACAAAGCAGCTGGCGTTACCATGGAAACAGGTACTCTTGCACATAGAACTGGCTGAAGTGTCGACTAGTGGAAAGGTTGTGGTGTGGTACGAACTGAGACTGCAGCTGGATGTTATTATAGGAGCCATTTGGCCCATCGAGTCTGCATCTACCACAATCTCACCCAGGCCATATCCCCATAACCCATGCATTTACCCTAGTGAGTCCTCCTGACACGAAGGGGCAATTTAACATGGCCAATCCATCAAATCCGCATATCAAAAATCAACTGGGTGATGGTTAAGGGGCAGTTGCCCATGCGATTCTAATTGTTCCCATAGTCATGCACAGCAATAAACAGCAGGGACCAAAACACAATAAATTGACAAAATCATGCACATTTTTTCCAATGCATTATGCAGTGGGGAGGAACTCTGGGGAAGGATTGTCCATGAGGCCATTAGGTTAAAAAGAAGGAAAGAAATACTTGCACTTCAGGATTCCCAAAGCACTTCACAACTAATTGCAGACTTTTGAGATGTAGTCATTGGTGCAATGGAAGAAACATGTGCACAGCAAGCTCCCACTAATGATGATAGGGATATAAATCTTGGCCAAGATACCAGAGATAACTTCCCTACTCCTCTCTGTGAAACAGTGCAATGGGTTCCTCTACATCCATCCGCGCAGACAGATGGCTGCATGCTGTGATATGGCAAATGCTTCGAATAGAACCTGCTTAAGATTATCCTTTACGCACCAAGAAACGTTTCGATTTAATTAACGCCATTAATCATTACTCACTGGTTCATCTCTATTCTAACAAAGATCCAACTACAATTGGCTATGTGTGACTGCCCTGACAGTGAATGCACTCATAGCAAAATTCTTCCCCCTGTTGTAACAGAGGTGGCCGCCTGTCTGTTGAACAATTAAAATTTCAAAACAAGGAATTAGGTCCAAATGGAAGGCTGCTAAAGCTGGAATATGCAGCATCGGTGAGTAGGAAGGACCGCCTAGGAGATTCTGGTTTGTGTACACTGAAGACTAGAAAGAGGGATTGGAAATAAAAGGAAGGCTTGCATTTCCATAAAAGTCAAATTACTGCAGGTGCTGGAATCTGAAACCAAAAGAGAAAATGCTGGAAAATCTCAGCAGGCCTGGCAGCATCTATAAGCAGAGAAAAGAGCTGACGTTTTGAGTCTGGATGATCCTTGAAGCTTCAGCTCATTTCAGATGCTGCTAGACCTGCTGAGATTTTCTCTTTTGGTTGTATTTCTATAGCACCTTTCACAACCACAGGACGTGCTGTAAGCACGCTTGGCACAGCAGACTTTCTAAATTATCCCATTTTAAAATTCATAAGGCAATTCTGAATATTCATTTTTTAATTCATTCTGCAAACTTTAAGTTCACCTGATCCTATTTCCTCACTGCTCACTCTCATTTTAACCTGAAGGCCTTCTGGGACCTCATCAACTTCACCTTTCATTTCAGCTTAGATAGCTAGTGAACCTGGGCAATAGTAGAATGGGCTGTGTGTGTGGTGGGAGGGGGGAGTCTCAGCTGAAGACTATAACATGATTACCTTCAATCAGAAAGGGTCACTGAAGAGGGATCAGAATTGAGGAATCCATCTGAATTTATCCCTTCCCGAACCAAGAACGGGAAGGTCCGCGTATCGCACTTCTGCTTCCAATCCAAGGAGTCACCTGAAAGTTTAAAACAACTTGTTGTTTTAATTTGTACACTTCTGCAGCCTTCACTGCTTTCAGAGCTTCCATTTCGATCACCAATTGGAACTTCACCGTAGATCTCGACAATAAAAGCAGCATTACCTACAGAAAACTGGAGGAGCTCTTTAGAAACCAGGTAAGGTACCAAGCAGACGCAATGGAGAACTTGTAGTTTTCTGGAACCTTTCGCACCCTCAAAGCACCTCAGTTTGCTTCATAGCCAATGTGTTTATTGAATTATAATCTTTAGTGAAGAGAATGTGGTAATTGGCCCACAGCAAACCCCCACAGACAGTATGAGTTAACACCAAGTTTCCCAAACTTTTCCAGCTGCACTAACTCTTTGCCCTCACAGGAGTACCAGAGGCACTCCTAAAAAACATTATTGATGTATTGAAATGACAAACCAGAAAAAAAGATTCGTTTTGCACAATGCATACAAACACAAAAAACAAATCTGTGGAAGTCTTTTCTATTTCTTTGTATATATTTATTTTCATTGCAAAGTTCTCTTATTACAAACCTACTTGGGTCTTGTTTATCATCTTTAACAGGAGGAGAGTTGCTGCTTATTTGGTTCAACAGAGGGTGCTATTGAAATGCTGGATTCACTCACACATACACACTCACACACATACACACTCACAGACTCTTACCCATTCACTCCCACACACTCACACACACTCGCACACACACAAACACACACACATTCACATGTGTGAATACAAACACACACACACACACTCACATTCACACTCACGTTCACAGTCACACACATAACTCTCTCACATGCACCTCTCTCTTTCACACACACAAAAATATCCTTCTCTCTCTCATTTGAAACATGGGCACATCTGCCCGAGGTTTATACGGTCTTGCCTGAGACCAACAGAGAAGTCCGTTCTCTGAGCCTCGCCCAAACCTGGACTCGGGCAGGTGTGCCGATAAAGTTCTGGCCAGCATCTCTGACAGTGCTGCACTGCCTCAGTATGGAAACATAGAAAATCGGAGCAGGAGGAGACCCTTCGACCTCCTTTCATTATAATCATGGCTGGTGATCCAACTCCATAGCTTGATTCCACCTTCTCTCCATATCCTTTGATCCCTTTGGCCTCAAGTGCTATATCTAATTGCCTCTTGAAGACATTCAATGTTTTGATCTTTCCGTGGTAGAGAATTCCACAGACTGACCATCTCTATCCTTAATGGTCTACCCCGAATCCTCAGACTGTGATCACTCAGTTGATGAACAAGCAACACTCTGAAAGCTCATGATTCCAAATAAATCTGTTGGAATTTAACCTGGTGTTCATAGACTCATAGAATCCTACAGTGCAGAAGGAGGCCATTTGGCCCATCAAATCAGTACTGACCACAATCCACCCAGGCCCTATCCCCATAATCCTATGCATTTACCCCAGCTAGATTTCCTGATACAAAGGGACAATTTGTATGGCCAATCCATCTAATCTACACATGTTTTGACTGTGGCAGGAAATCGGGGCACTCAGAGGAAACCCAAGCAGAGACGGGGCGAACATACAAACTCCACACAGGCAGTGATCCAAACTATGAATAGAACCTGGGTCCCTGGCACCATGAGGCAGCAGTGCTAACAATTATGACACCCAATAAGTTATCTTTCAAAAGCCTACTGCATCTGGTTTTCCATCCAAGTACTAACCAGGCCTGAGTCTGCCGAGCTTCTGGAAATCAGATGTTTTCAGACTACTGTGGTCATAAGCAAAACGTGTTGTGAGACTTCTTATTGTGTAACCCCCACCCCCTCCCAGTTCAATGCTGGCATCTCTACATCACTGCAACCCTTGGTTCTGGAACCTCCGACCATTCGGAATATTCTTTTTGCATCTACTCTGTCTAGTCTTGATAGACTTTTATATGTTTCTATGACATTGGCCTGGGAATTGAGCTTCTGACTTAGAAGTGAGAGTGCTCCCAGTGTGCAGGGAGCTGCAGCCACTCCTTTGTTAGGCAAACTCCCTCCATGCATGATAGATGACCAAGGCCTATTGAAGCAGGCGTTGCTGAAAGATACTGTGTTGCCAACCCCGTGTCCTCTTCTGTTTGCCAGTTTTCTCAGCTGCTGACTGAAGCGGCAGAAGTAACCTTCAACCGCACTTTGGATGTGACTGTGTTGGTGGAAGGATTTAGCAAAGGCGGTGTGATTGTTAACATCATCCTCCTGACTCCCAGCGGGGAGAATATGACCCTAGATGCCATGGATTCTCTGCTCATCTCT
Organism: Sphyrna mokarran; assembly: GCA_024679065.1. Classification (NCBI taxonomy): domain Eukaryota; kingdom Metazoa; phylum Chordata; class Chondrichthyes; order Carcharhiniformes; family Carcharhinidae; genus Sphyrna; species Sphyrna mokarran. The sequence continues at coordinate 13,698,708 of JAGIQG010000013.1, read as the reverse complement.
GCCATCAACCAGTCATGGGGATCAGAGAGTGGACTCCATATGTCTTATGAAAATATTGAAGGTAAGAGGGTGGTGTATCCACATGTCCGAGATAGCACAAAAGATTGGGGAATTTTAAATGTAAGTGAGCTACATAGAAACATAGAAAATAGGCACAGAAGGAGGCCATTCAGCCCCTCAATTCTGCTCTGCCATTCATTATAATCATGGCTGATCATCCAACTCAGAAGCCTAATCCTGTCTTCTCTCCATATCCTTTGATCCCCTTCACCTCAAATGCTATATCTAACTCCTTCTCGAAACAGTAAGAAGTCTCGCAACACTAGGTTACAGTCCAACAGGTTTACTTGGAATCACGAGCTTTTGGAGTGTTGGTGAGTCACTCACCCGATGAAGGGGCAGTGCTCTGAAAGCTCGTGATTCCAAATAAACCTGTTGGACTTTAACCTGGTGTTGCGAGACTTCTTGCTGTGCCCACCCCAGTCCAACGCCAACATCCCCACATCATGCCTTCTTGAAACATACAGAGTCATGGCCAAGGCTTGCTGAATATTTTCACCTAGTTTATCCATCAAATCAGACCCTGCCCACAACATTGGCCTTGTCCCCTGCTTAAAGTTGCGAGATTCCATCGATTGTGCTAGTTTGTGAAGATTTTTCAAATCATATCAATTTTCTTTGGCCGTCAGGCTCCAGGACTCTGGGCTCCTGTAGCGCTGACAACAATAGCTCTACACAGCCCAATTTTACAGCCAAAATCTTTAGTGAACCAGGGCAATGTAATCAAACTTAATTGTTTCTTTTTGTCATTTATTATTCCTTGATGTATTTCAGAATGGTAAACTAGGAGAATTTTATTAGAATATCCAAAAATGGGGTTATTACAAAAATAGAAGCATTTTTACTGAGGATATTCAATCTTCCAGTAAAGCGATATAAAATCACAGAAGATAACTTTAAAGAACTGGGCTGAGCCATTTAATAGTTTTACAGCAAATTATTTTTCATGTGAAATTATTTTTCATGTATTTTACTTTTTAAAAGTATTTTAACACAGGAAAACTGAATATCCTCAGTAAAACTTTTTGTAATAACCCCATTTTTGGATGTTCTAATAAAATTCTACTAGTTTACTATTCTGAAATACATCAAGGAAAGCCAGAGGACTGGAGAATAGCTAATGTTGTACCGTTGTTTAAAAAGGGTAGTAGGGATAACCCTGGAAATTATAGGCCGGTGAGTTTGACGTCAGTGGTAGGGAAGCTGTTGGAGTGAATTCTTAGAGATAGGATGTATAGGCAATTAGAACGTTGCGATCTGATTCGGGATACGCAGCATGGATTTGTTAAGGGGAGGTCATGCCTTACAAATCTGATAAAATCTTTTGAGGAGGTGACGAAATCAGTGGATGAAGGGCGAGCCGTTGATGTTGTCTATTTGGATTTTAGTAAGGCGTTTGACAAAGTCCCTCATGGGAGGTTAGTTGAGAAGGTCAAGGCAAATGGGATACAAGGACAGGTAGCTAGATGGATAAGTAACTGGCGTGGTAATAGGAGACAGAGAGTAATAGTGGAAGGGTGTTTCTCTAGCTGGAGGTCAGTCACTAGTGGTGTGCCGCAGGGCTCGATACTGGAACCTCTTCTATTTGTAATATATATAAATGACTTGGAAGAGGGGGTAAGTGGAGTGATCAGCAAGTTTGCAGACAATACAAAGATGGCTGGACTTGCGGATAGTGAGGAGCATTGTCAGGCGATGCAGCTGGACATAGATAGGCTGGTAGCTTGGACAGGCAGATGGCAAATGGAATTCAATCCTGATAAATGTGAGGTGATGCATTTTGGGAGAAAGAATGTCGGGGGAGGTATATGATAAAGGGTAGACCTATTAAGAGTATAGAAATGCAGAGGGACCTGGGGGTGCAGGTGAACAAGTCTCTGAAGGTGGCAGAGCAAGTGGAGAAGGTTGTGAAGAAAGCATATAGTATCTTAGCCTTTATAGGAAGGGGTATAGAGTACAAGAGCTAGCCTTTAATGTTGCAGTTGTATAAAACGCTGGTTAGACCTCATTTGGAATACTGCGTCCAGTTCTGGTCGCCCTACTACTGGAAGGACGTTAAGAGTTCAGAGGAGGTTTACCAGGATGCTGCCTGGTATGGAAGGTCTGAGTTACGACGAGAGATTAGGCAAATTGGGACTGATTTCCTTAGAAAGACGTAGACTTAGAGGAGATCTGATAGAGGTATACAAGATTTTGAAAGGGATAGATAGAGTAAACAGGGTTAAGCTTTTTCCTAGGATGGACTCAAATAGCACAAGGGGTCACGGGCTTAGGGTGAGCGGGGTAAGGTATAATTTGGATGCTAGAGGGAGTTTTTTCACACAGAAGGTGGTGCGGGTATGGAATGTGCTGCCAAGTAAAGTGGTGGAGGCAGGTAGTCTGGAGGCATTTAAGAAATACTTAGATGGGTACATGAACAGAATGGGAATGGAGGGGTATAGAAAACTGATTTAAAATAGGGATCATGAGCTTGGGAGTCCCTGGGAAGTGTGTAAATAGATGATGATATTAATGGACTTATTTTTATCCTACAGGTGCTTTGGTCCACCTTGTTGTCTAATGAGGGGCATACACGCGATGGGTCGTGAGAGGACTGCTCTTGGATCTTTTTCGAGAGTATCCTACTGCTTCACGTCGTTAGTGTATGCTTGACCTGGACCATCTGATGGGCAACACGACAGCTCAGTGACTATCTCTGTGCTGTGCAGATACATGGATTTGGGCCTGTGTCTGTGGGAGTTTGCGCATTCTCCCCGTGCTTGTGTGGGTTTTCTCCGGGCGCTTCGGTTTCCTCCCACATCCCAAAGATGTGCTCTTAGGCTAATTGGCAAAACAAATTCTCCCTAAATTGTCTCAAATTTGGTTTTTAATCCATAGATCTATGAACATGGACAGGGATTGCGGGTAGAGGTGGGGACATCGGGGTGGTGGCGCGGGCTCGTTGGGCCGAAGGGCCTGTTTCCCGTGCTGTTTTGTTCTTTGTTCTTTGCATAATAAATGACAAAAAGAAACAATTAAGTTTGATTACATTGCCCTGGTTCACTAAAGATTTTGGCTGTAAAATTGGGCTATATAGAGCCATTGATGTCAGTGCTACAGGAGCCCAGAGGTTCTGAAAGTGGAGGCTGAATTGCTCCATCAGCTCTGGTGAGGGACATGCAACCTGCCTCTCTATGGATGGCTGTGGTGCAGGTGTATTGTGCAGCTCAACAAAAGCATGCAGAGTAGATAAACTAACTTTAAATGATACCTGGATGAGTACTTGCCACACCAGAACATTCAAAGCTATGGGATTAGGTGGGCAGGCCAGGGCATTTCATGTGCCAGCACAGATTCGATGGGCCAAAGGGTCTCTTCTGCACTGTAGTATTCTGTGAATAGAATAGAACCTCTACAGTGCAGAAGGAAGCCATTTGGTCCATCGAGATTGCACCAACAACAATTCTATCGAGGCACTATCCCTGTAACCCCACATATTTACCCTGCTAGTCCCCCTGGCACTAAGAGACAATTTACCAAAGCCAAGCCACCTAACCCACACATCTTTGGGCTGTGGGAGGAAACCAGAGTACTCGGAGGATACCTAGGCAGACACAGGAGAGAACATGAAAACTCCACACCTACAATGACCCAATGCGAGAATCGAACCTGGGTCCCTGGCGCTGTGAGCCAGCAGTGCTAACCACTGTGCCACTCATTCCTGGGAGGATAGAATTATTCTACAATGAAGGATAAATTGGGTCTTTGGTTTTGGATTTTAGGGGAATGAGAGGTGATCTCATTTAAATTCTTAGGCTTGATGGAACAGGTTTTGAGAAGCTGTTTCTCATGGTTGGCAATCCACCACTAGGGGGCATAATCTTAGGATATGGAGACCACCATTTTGCATTAAGATAAAGAGACATTCCTTCACTCAGGGATGACTAAATCTTTGAAATTCTTCTAGAAAGTTGTGGTTGCTCACTGATTGAGTGTTTTTCAAGATAGGAATTGTTAGATTTTTGGACACTAATGGAAGCAGTGACTATGGGGATAGAAAGGAAAGGTGGAGTCAAGGTAAATCAGCCATGTTCTCATTCACTGGAGAAACAATTTCAAAGGGTCAATTCTAAATCTTATTTCTCATCTTCTTAATTTGACTTTTTTCCAGTTCTTCCTTTCTAGGTCCAGAAAGGACAGGAGCGGTCCTCTAATCTCCAAAAGGAAATTGTAAGCCCAGCCAGCCCCAGATTCATAGAATTATGGAATTTGATTTGATTTATTATTGTCACGTGTATTAACATATAGTGAAGAGTATTGTTTCTTGCTTGCTATACAGCCAAAGTGTAGAGAAGGAAATGAAAGAGTGCAGAATGTAGTGTTATAGTTACAGCTACGGTATAAGTTTCAAAAGCATAGAACGAAAGCAAAAGATAGAGTTAGAAGGTATGTTGGACACAACTTGTAAGAAGTCGCCTCACTCTGGCATCATCTTGGATATCTATCCCTGCAGTGAAGGAGACCATTTGGCCCATCGAGCCTGGACTGCCATCCTTGCTAGTCCCCCTGACACTTCAGACAATTTAGCACGGCCAATCAACCCAATTCGCACACCATTGGACTGTGGGAGGAAACTGGATTACTCTGGGAGAAACCCGCGCAGGCACATGGAGAACGTGCAGACTCCACACAGATGGTGACCCAAGCCAAGAATTGAACCCGAGTCCCTGGCATGTGAGTCAGCAGTGCTAATCCACTGTGCCGCTGTACTGCCCTGCTGTTCTCCAGTAAGCGCTTCTCACCAGGTTCAGACAGGAGGCCGATGGAGTTAAAATCCGCAGAGCATTATGCTGCGGAGGGCTGGGTGTTTAATCATCTATCATGGGTCCCAATCACGTAAGATCCACCAAAACCTCAAGCTGACCTTTCAGTGTGACTAGAGTCCATTTGGGCAGAGATGAAGCCATTAACTGTTTGGGATTTAACAAGATATTGTAGTTTTCATGCTCAGATATCTAGTACTAATTGTAAATTGCCAGATTATGCCACAAGCACATTCTTACAAGCAGTAACTGGAATCCTGATTTATCTCCTCATCCTACTCTCTACAGTTGCTGAAACCAAACCATTGATAGAATCCCTACAGTGCAGAAAGAGGCCATTTGAGTCATCGAATCTGCACCGACCACAATCTGCCAAAACCCCATGTAACTACGCTTCTAATTCTCCTAACACTAGGGTCAATTTGGCATAGCCAAACCACCTAACTCACACATCTTTGGACTGTGGGAGGAAACCAGAGCACCCAAAGGAAACCCATGCAGACACTGGGAGAATGTGCAACCTTCACACAAGCAGTGACCGTGGCTGGAATTGAACCCAGTTCCCTGGCACGGTGAGGCAGCAATGCTAACCACTGTGCTGCCCATATTGCCACTGTGGCTGTTGTGTTTGAGACAATTTCTGTTTTGCATGTTTAACTCCTTTATCAACAGTGTCTTTGTGGAATTTCCTCTGAGCCATGCCAGTCACTAGAAATCTGATCTGTTTTTCAGAGAAAAAGTTGATACAGACCTAAACCAGGACAGACTTGGAGCTCTGGCCCTCTGTTTTCCATTTCTCTTCATTTAGGGGGAATCAAATTGGGGAATCAAGCTGGAATTTTCCATCTGTTTCTGCCAACAGGATCTGCTGTCTGACTAACAGTGTGCTTCCACTGTGAGTTTCCCAGTGGCGTGGGGTGGATTCAATGGGAAATCCCATTGACAGTGGGAGGCATAGAAGATCTTGTTGCCAACAAATGGTGTGGCACCTCCCATGTCATGGGGAGGCCATAAACCACTCCGCCCCCAAAAAGTCTCCATGATAAAAGCAAAGTACTGCAGATGCTGAAAATCTGAAATAAAAACAGGAAGTGCTGGAACAACACAGCAGGTCTGGCAGCATCCGTGGAGAGAGAAAGAGAGTTACTGTTTTGAATCGAATGACTCTTCCTCAGAACCCAAATACAAACGGTGAGATTCTCCAGCCTCCCAGCCAGTATTTCCCACCAGCGGGGGATGGTGCGCTGCTTGATAGCGGCAGGATTCTCCAGTCCCGCCGCAGTCAATGCGAATTCCCATTGATGGCACCCCACACTGGCGGGAAACCTGTGGGCGGAAGCGCACTAAACAGATGGATTATTTGAACAAATCTTCAAGCTCCTTGTGATGGGACTGAGAATCCCGCCGGCATGAAATGCTGGAGAATTCCAGCCTAAATTTCCATAACTGGATTTAACTTTGGCCTACCAAGTATATCCAGCATACAAAAATAGATCAATTGGACCCATTTTAGTTTTGACACAATGATATTTATCTTGCAACAATTATTCCCCTACTACTTGAATAAAGTATCAATTCTGGGCTGTTTATTTTACCTTTTATTTCCTCTCCAGACGTTGATTCATGTGAGAACAACACACGTACCTACATCTGTGAAGTCCTCAGTGAGATGTTGCAGTGTACGTGCTTGACTGGGCTGAATAGCATCTGGCTTGCTTGTGAACCCAATAAGACAACCTCTTGTGGTGGAGTCCAGGCTCACATAGCAAACCCTCTTGTGTGGGAACTTGAAAAGATAACCCAATTTCTAGACTTTGCAAATGGCACAGGATGTTCTTTCAGCAAAAACGGAATCCTGGATGTCAAGGATTTGTGTCAGGTAAGTGAAAAAAAAATATGTGCATGCACTAAACAGATGGATTATTTGAACAATTCTTCACACTCCTTGTGACAGTCTGACTAGTCTTAACATGGAGGCTCCTTCAATAACCATAACAAACCTCATACCAGCCATTACATGGTCAACCCTAGATGGTGGGAGGATTTTATGGATTCCTATAATACAAACAATTGAAGAGAGGTGATGGCCTAATGGTATTATTGCTGGACTATTAGCCCAGAAACTCAACTAATGTTCTGGGACCCGGGTTCAAATCCCTCTACAATAGATGGTGGAATTTGAATTCAATATAAAAAAAAACTGGATTTAAGAACTAAAGAAGACCATGAAACCACTGTTGATTGTTGGAAAAACCCATCTAGTTCACTAATGCCCTTTAGGGAAGGAAATCTGCCACCCTTACCCTGCCTGACCTATATGTAACTCCAGAGCCAACTAGGGATGGGCATTAAATATTGGCAGTGATGCTCATGCTCCAAAATAAATTTAAAGAAACACCCAGTGGATATGGGGTGTACAACTGGATATTAGCTGAGAATTCATAGACAAGGATTTGGTCTCTATCCTAGACATTTACAGATACCTACTCTTGGAGCTACCTTTAGCAATTAGTTCACCAACTGCATATTTTAAGTGGAGTGGACTTTGGGATTAACACAGAAGATCTCAATTTTGGTGTGCATGGTAATTCTTGGTCAATCGATGAGCAATGTTAATGGGAAGTGGACATCAGTTTGAGTGTAGTGTTCTGGCATCTTACCCATCCAAAGAATTAATCCTTGAACCAAAACTCCACGTTGCTGATGAGATGATGAATGATGGTTGGGCCCAACTATTGAGATTCAAATATCCTGCAAACTCCTGGCCAAGGTCTTTTCATCCAAACAAATCAACCAGTCATTGACTTCATTGCTCCTGGGTCTTACTGTATGCAAAGTGGTTGCTATCCTTAATGACAGATACACCTAAACTATAGCATAGGTCAAATATATTGTTTCTAAGAGATGTGATGAGGTGCAAAATCAGTGCTACAATGAAATAGACTTTATTTAAAAAATGCATTAAAATTCCTTTCTCGATATTCACAGTGAAAATTCCGCCTATGTTTATTTTGGAGAGACTTTATTAACGCTGGTTATCTGCCTGCAATACATTCCACAAGGAACTGTTACAATACAGAAGGAGGCCATTTAGCCCATCATGTCTGTACCTGTTGTCTGAATGGGCAATTCATCTAATGCCATTCACCCATTTTAACCTTATAACTCTTCCTCAGATAACAGTCTAATTCCCTTGTGAATGCTCAATGAACCTATCTTCACCATTCTCTCATAAAGTGCATTTTAGGTCTTAGTATGAAAAGATATTGCCTCGTGTTCCCTCAGCTTCTTTTGCCATTTCCTTTACATTTATACTGTCTCTCATTATTTGAGAGGTGACTGCATTATTCAGAAATGAGAAGACTCACTTTCTTAACAGTGAATCATGCGACCACAATTTGGGTATCTCAATTCTGCAGTTGCAGTCTGAGCCATTTTCATTGCAGTGGTGCTTTCCAAAGTGCCTGTCAGTTATTTCCATGTCTGAGAATTTACTGTTCAATTCTAATATTCCTAAACAGAAACTTGAGGCCACACTAAAAGCAGTCAAATGTATTGTTTAACAGAAGGATCTTCATATAATAAAACAACAAAGTTTAACAATATCAGTAACGCAGTAGAACAGTAATAACAGTAACAACTATGAAAACAGGAGCACTAATAAAACAGGTCTTGCTTGCAAAACACTCTCTAGCAGACTGAAAAGCCCACCAAAACTCACACCTGCTCAGAACCCTCAACGGACATCAGTAAAACAATTAAGCTTACGTTTATTTATAGTGTTGCAAGTAGGTTGACATTAGACTGCAATGAGGTTACTGTGAAAATGCCCTGGTTGCCACACTCTTGGCGCCTGTTTGGGTACACTGAGGGAGAATATAGCATGGCCAATGCACCTAACCAGCACATCTTCCAGACTGAGGGAGGAAACTGATGCACCCAGAGAAGATTGCACAGGCTCTGCACAGAGACTCAAGCCAGGAATCGATCCTGGGTCCCTGCCAATGTGAAGTAGCAGTGCTAACCACTGTGCCACCACGCGGAGGAAAGGCTTATAAGTACATTCTGCACTCGGAATGACATTCCATAACATCCCAACTGATGATAAGTGGTATATTTTTAACCCATAGAGAGAGCAAAAGAGAAAATGCTGGAAAATCTCAGCAGGTCTGACAGCATGTGTAAGAAGAGAAAAGAACTGACATTTTGAGTCCAGTTGGCCCTTTGTCAAGGTGTAGAAAGGCTTTTTAGCTTTGACAAAAGGTTATCTGGACTCAAAACATCAGCTCTTTTCTCTCCTTACAGATGCTGCCGGTCCTGCTGAGATTTTCCAGCATTTTCTCTGTTGGTTTCAAATTCCAGCATGTACAGCAATTTGCTTTTATGGTCTATTTTTATATTGCTGTTAACAATGATAAACAGTCACAGGTGTGGTTTTGAAGGCTGTTAATCTCGGCGCTTGGGAGGAATTAAATAAAAGTTTGGGTTTATTCTCTTTGGGGAGATTTCTTTTTCCATTCCTGTGGAATTTTTTGGGAAAAAAAGATGTAAGGTGAGGTTGATGGGCCATGCCGAATTGCCCCCTAGTGTCCAAAAGATATTTAGGTTGAGTGGATTGGTTATGGTCAACGTTACAGGATGGGGCGGGAGTAGGGGGTAGGAGCACACTTTTGGAGGGTAGACATGATGGGCCAGATAGGCTCCTTTCGCACTGCAGGTCAAAGACTAGGAATCCTGTGGTGACTAATTTACCTCCTGACTCCCCAGAATCTGCCCATAATCTACAAGGCACAAGTCAGGAGCGTAATGGAATACTGCCTGCCTGTCTGGATGGCTGCAACTCCAAGAGAATTCAAGAAGCTTGACACCATCCAGCACAAAGCAGTCTGCTTGATTGGCACCCCATCCACAAACATCCACTCCCCTCCACCATATATGCACAGTGACAGCCCTGTATACCACTTACAAATAAACTGCAGGAACTCACCAAGGTTCCTTAGGCAACACCTTCCAAATCCACTATCTTCCAGGACAAGAGCAGCAGATACCTGGGAATGCCACCACCTGGAAGTTTCCCTCCAAGTCACTTACTGTCCTGACTTGGAACTATGTTGCTGTTCCCTTTGCTGTCACTGGATAAAAAAACCTTGAAACATCCTTCCTAACTGCATGGTGGATGTGCCTACACAAATGGTTTGAGGCTTTTCAAGAAGGCAGCAAACCACCTTCTTCTCAATAGCAATTCCACGTGGGAAATGAATGCTGGCCTAGCCAGCAAAGCCCTCATCCCTTAAATGAATAAAAGATACGTTGCCAAGAACAATAAGAAAAGTCACTCTTTTTCCTTCAAATCACTGTGTTGCAGAACATCACCGATAACATCACAGATCTGTGGTTAGAATGGAAAAATGAAGTCTTAAGCCTGTATTTGGAAGGCCCCAACATACCAGTCTGTCAATTCTCAATGACCCCTGAACAAGAGATGACGTAAGTGCAGTCTCAGAAGCAATAGCAGAAGCAAAAATAAAGTTACCTCGGTTCATTGTTAAGGAGGCGGGCGTGCAAGAAGAGTATTATCCAGCTTGCTTGTATCTTCATGTTGAACAGTTATGTAACAACAACTGTGTGCGTCTTGTAATAAAACATCTACATTTTCCTCTTGACCAAGGTAATTTAAAATTAAATCTTTTAAAGTAAATTTTAGCTTCAGAATTAAGCAAATGCTCAAATTGCCAGAAATAAATACATGACTTACAGCAACAATATGGTGGAGACCCTCAATGTAAATATTAAACTACATTATTGAAAGGATCCAGACATTTTAGTCACCATAAGTATGAAAACAAAATGACAAATGTTACACTTTGGGGTGAAATGTAGAAATAAGTGGGTCACTTTATGAATGGCACTTTATGAAGTATCACAGGGATCAGTGCTAAATCCATAGCTATTCATTACATATACTAATGATTTAGACAAGGGAACTAAATGTATTATCTCCAACTTTGCAGATGACACGAAGCTGGGTAGGTAGGTGAGCTGTGAGAAAGAAGCAAAGATCCTTCAATTTGATTTGGATAAGTTGACAAATGCATGGCAGATGCAGTATAATGTGGATAAATGTGACGTTATCCACTTTGGTAGAAAGAAACAAGAAGACAGATTCTGGCAATGAGGTCTGAGATTTCTTTTTCCATTCCAGAAGATCTGGGAGTCCTTGTACACTAGTCCATGAAGGAAGCATGTAGGTGAAGCAGGTGGTAAAAAGGCAAATGGTCCTTTATAGTGAAAGGATTTGAGTACAGGAGCAGGTGAGGCCACACCTGGAATATTGTGTGCAGTTCTGGTTTTCTCAATTGAGAAGGATGTTGTTACTATGGCAGGTGTGCAGAGAAGATTTACCAGACTGATTTTTGGGATGACAAGACCTGATGTATAAGGACAAATTGAGTCTGTTAGGATTATATTTGCGGGAGTATCGAAGAATGAGGGGGATCTCACAGAAATCTATAAACATCTGTCAGCACTAGACAGGCTGGATCCAGGAAGGATATTCCCATTGACACTGGTGTCCAGAACCAGGGGTCATAGTCTAAGGATATGGGGTAAACCTTTTAGGACTGAGATGAGGAGAATGGTAAACTTGTGGAACTTGCTACCACAGAAAGCAGTTGAGGCCAAAACATTGTGTATCTTCAAGAAGGAGTTAGATATAGCACTCGGGGTGAAGGGGATCAAAGGATATTGGAGGAAAGCAGGATTAAGCTAGCAAATTGGATGACTAGTTATGATCATAGTGAATGGCTGCCCAGGCTTGAAGGGCTGAATGGCCTCCTCCTGCAACAATTTTCTATGATTCTAATTGCCATTCATGTGGAAAACTTTCAAATAAATTGGTGCTTTAAGTTTACAAAAAAAAGGTATAAATATCTCACATCAGTAGCAGTTGACCTGTAATTAATCACAAGATGATTGAAGTAAGGAGACTTACTGGTTGGAAAAGGATGAAGGCTTGTGAATACCTTCACCGCAGAGTAATGCATGGTGCGCAACATGGTATAATACCCCCCCCGTCATTATCAAACAGCCTGCTCTCCACATTCTCCAAGCGTGATGTCAGAAGTGATCTAAAGCTCTTTTGCCCATTTCCGAACTTGCCTCATGTCCTGTTTTCTTATCACCCTGATTATACACGATGGCTCCCAGTTCAACAATGCTTCCATTTTAAAATCTCATCCTTGTTGCCAAATTCCTCTATGGTTTTTCCCTGCTCTATTTCTTCCTACCAGACAAACTCCCTGGGATCCCTGTGCTCTTCCAGTTCTGGATTATTGTTCATCTCTGATTTCAATCACTCCACTATTGGCAGACTTGTCTTCAAAGTTCTTTAATTTCTCTCCCTAAACCTCTTCTGCTTCTCCATTTCTCCTTCCTCCTTTATGAAATTAAAGGATTTAAAATATTTAAAACATTTTTTATTATGTCTTAAAACATGCCTTAAAATATCTTGGAGAAAACTTCTGATAATCCCAATATCTCTTTACATAATTCAAATTTTGTTCCTGTGAATGAGGCATTTTACTGCATTAACCAATGCTATATGAATGCACGCTGCTGTATTATTAACAGGGAGAAATGATGACTGCTTGGTGCAGCCTTGTTGACAGTTCAGTTGTTCGCGTATGCTGTAAACTTTGGTAAATCTTCGACATCTTGCAGGTACAAAATAATTTACAGCACAGGTGGAGTCAGAGGATCCTTCCTGGTTGACTACGCACTTATGGAAGATGACCAATCTGTTGCCTTTGCAAAAAATGAAATTTCAAACATGACCATGATTCGGCAACGAAATTTTACCCTTCACGAAAATGAAAGTCTGAATGTGACCGTGAGCATCCAGTCGGGGCTAACTAGAAACCCTCAACTTTTCATAAAGAGCTGCCACCTTCTGTCATTGTCACATCAACCTGTAGGGGAACCGCTAATCACGAACGGGTAAGGATAAAGGCTCTCTTTGGTTTATTATTGAAGAGCCTAGTAAAGGACCAAGGTTATTGATGTAGGTTTACAAACAAAAAACATCTCTAACATGGTGTTAACATGCAATAAGTTAATATATTTACACAGGCGACACGGTAGAACAGTGGTTAACACTACTGCCTCACAACATTAGCGGTCACGGTTCAATTCCGGCCTTGAGTCACTGTCTGTGTGAAGTTTACGCCTTTGCCTCATGCCCATGCCAAATTGCACCTTAGTGTCCAAAGGTAAAAATTTAAGGGGATTAGTCGGGTAAGTAGATGGGGTTATGGGAATAGGACCTGGGCTTTGTCGCAGAGTTACTGAAGACTCGATCAGCTGAATGGTCTCCTTCCGCACTGTAGGATTTCTACGATTTGATGATTTTTAATTTGCTTATATCAAGATTCTACTTTCTGAGATGTAGTTACTCTTGTAATTGTAATCCTGTACTCTTGTGAGGAAAGGCAGCAGCTAGTAAGTGTATCGAAAGGAACTACAAGCAGTAATGGGATGATAAATGCAAACATTTCTGAAAATACTCAGCAGGTTTGACAGTATCTGTGGAGAGAAAAAGGAGTTAATATCTCACCAAAATGGGATAATGACTAAATAGTCTATTTTTGTTTGTTGATATCTGTTTTATTGATTGAGGTTAAGGGATTACTCATAAGACAGCAGACAAACTGGGCTTGAACTCATGCCCTCCCAATTCAGACACAAAAACCCAACCATTGAACCAATGATGGCACCTTTAAGAATAAGATGAGACTGATTATGATACTTTCAATGTTGAACAGCCGTTTATCCAGGCATACAGATGAAGACTCAGGCAAGGCTTTTGGGCAGCACAGTGGCACAATGATTAACACTGCTGCCTCACAGTGCCAGGAACCTGTGTTCGATTCCCGGCTTGGGTCACCGGCTGTGCGAGTTTGCACATTCTCCCTGTGTCTGTGTGGGTTTCCTCCAGATGGTCCGGTTTTGTCCCACAGTCCAAAGATGTGTGGATTAGGTTGATTGGCCATGCTAAATTGATCCTAAGTGACAGAAGTCTAGCTGGGTTAATTGCATGGGGTTATGCGAATAGAGCCTGGGTAGGATTGTGGTCGATGGGCTGAATGGCCTCCTTCTGCACTGTAGGATTCTATGACTATGATTTGCATAGTCCCCACTGCCATTGGAGCCAAGTCAGGTCCTTCAGAAAAGGAGGAGAGAAAATGTTATAAGATAAAGGATAGAAAATGTTTTAATCCAATAGGTATTCACCCTGTCACATTTCCTCTATTAGGTGTTCGAACTCAAAAGGGCTCTCTATTTTTCATAATGGAAATTCCTCGTTAGTAGTTTTGTCCATTAAGGCATCTATCGAAAAGAATTCCACCATTCTGAAGTGTGAATTGCAAATCTGTGCTGAAGGACAATGTGGCTGCGCCACTAACGTGAGTGAAAAGCATGTTATTTGTCAATTATGAGCAAGGTGGAGCATTGCTTTGGTTTCAATATGTAGTGATATTGTGAATGGGTTTCAGCAGATTACATTGGACCTTCGTTTTTAGAATTAAAAAAAAATCATTAATGGGACATGGGCATCGTCGGCTGGCCAGCATTTTCATTGCCCATCCCTAATTGCACATGAGAAGGTGCTGGTGAGCTGCCTTCTTGAACAGTTGCAGTCCACAATTGGAAATGTATCAGCGTTCCGTCCCAGTTGCTGGGTCAAAATCCTGGAATTCGCTTCCTAACAGCATCGTGGGTCAACCTACAGCCACACGGACTGCAACGATTCAGGAAGGCAGCTCACCACTGCCTTCACAAGGATAAGTAGGGATGGGCAAAAAATGCTAGTCAGCCAGCGACATCCATGTGCCCCAAACAAATAAAAACAATTATAAAAACAAAGGGCCAAATGGCCTCTTTCTGTGTTGATCATTCTGTCATTTTCTGCGCTCAGTATTTTAATTTCAGAGATTAAACAACTGTTAGAACCTTGGACTGGAAAAAGAAGCCACCAAGTTCAACTTCAAGTTCCATTTCATCTTTTTATTCCACTCTGTCTTTTTGCTCTTGCCCATATGACAGTGAATGCACAAGGGTCTCATTCTATGGTTGCAGACAGCTCTTGCACAATGGCATTGTCAACCTGCAAGGGGATTAGATTTTGATCTGCACTTCAATAGAGATTAAATTTGGGGTGTAATTTGGGCTGCCAGTTTGACTTTATCCATTTTACATTGTTGGAGCCTATTTGACCCATATTACACCGATCTTTCTCTATACCCCAGCTAACACTAAATTCTGCACTCTCTCCTTTCCTTCTCTTTGTCTGTACAGCACGCAAGAAACAATACTTTTCACTGTATGCTAATACGTGTGACAATAATAAATCAAATCAAATTCGATTAGGGGAGTATCGCTCATGAGCTAGATACTTCTATCACCCAGAGTTCACAAGCTTTCAGGATGATTGTATTTGTCTTCACTTCCTCGTGTCAGGAAACTGTAATAAATGATATCACTGCTCTGCAGGTATCAACTCCTGGCCACGATTAAATACAGACTTGCTTGTTCTGCAGGAGGCCATACCATATATTAAGGATTTTGTTTGTTTTTTTTGAAAGAGGAATCATCAATCTCTCTGAAATGTTACTTTGGATTGGATTTGGAAACAGCAAAAGATTGGAACCACTACTTATTCCTTTCATTTGTTACCTTCAATTATCCTGCAGGTGAAGGCAGATAAAATCCGTGTGTGTTGATAAATTGTTTAATTTGCCATTAAACCCAAGAGCAACTATATTTCTCAATATAATGCAAGAAAATGTACTCAAAGGCTTGGGATCGCACTTGTGTGCTTTAGTTGGTGTCTTGAGTGACGCTTACATGTACTGTGACATTGTGATTCTGTAATGGGATATAAATGGATTGGGTGGAAAACCTGGCAAGTGGAGTTTAATTTGGGCAAGTGTGAGGTCATGCACTTCGGTAGGAGGAATCAAAGGCAGATTATTATCTAAATGGAGAGAGACTGCAGGCTAGTGAAGTACAGAGGGATCTAGGTATTCTTGTGCGTGAATCACAAAAAGCTAGCAGGCAGGTCCAAAAAATATTTAAGAAGGCAAACAACATTTTGGCCTTTATTGCAAACAGGTTGGAATTTAAAGACAGGGAAGTTTTGTTTCAGTTATATAGGGTGTTGGTGAGGCCCCACCTGGAATACTGTGGACAGTTTTGGTCCCCTTAACTAAAAAAGATATAACAACATTGGAGGCAATCCAAAGGGGATTCACCAGGCTAATTTTTTGGATGAGAGGGTTGTCCTAGCAAGAGAAACTAATTACAGAGGTCAGTAATCCTTGGAGTTTAGAAGAGTGAGGGCAGATTTTATTCAAACATTTAAGATTCTAAGGGGGGTTAACAGGGTAGATGGTGAGATGTTTTCATTAATGAAAGAATCTTGAACAAGAGAGTTTTAGAGTTTCACCACCTTCTGCGAGAAGAAATTTATACTCATCTCGGTTTGAAATAACCAGCCCTTATCTCATAGTCCTATCTTGTAGATAGGACTACAAGATAAGGGCTGGTTATTTCAAACTGAGATGAGTATAAATTTCTTCTTGCAGAAGGTGGTGAAACTCTAAAACTCTCTGCCCCAAAGGGCAATGGAGGTTGGATCATTAGAAGCATTCAAAGTGGAGGTGGATATGTATTTGATAGAATGAGGAATAGCGGGCTATGGGGAAATGGCACAAAAAAGGAGGCCGGCATAGATTAGCCATGATCATATTGAAAGGCAGGGCAGGCCTGAGGGGCCTGGGGGCAACTCCTGCTTCTATTTCTTGTGTTCTTGTATACAGTAACAGTGAGCAAAAGGCCATCGTGTATTGACGTGAACAGGACTACTTCTTGTCTTCTTGGTTACAGGGGGCCAGGTAGAGCAGAAAGTGGAGTGAACAATAGAAGGAGCTTAAAAGCTTCAAAAATTCTGATAAAAACAAAATACTGCAGATGCTGGAATAAAATCTGGAAAGGTTGGAAGTACTCAGCAGGTCAGGTAGCATCTGTTGGGAGAGAAATGGAGTTAACTTTTCAGGTCCAACAACCTTTCAGTAGAACTGACAAGAATCACAATAGTGATAATCTATTTCCCCTTCCATTGTCTGGTTTGCTGAGTATTTCCAGCATTTTCTGTTCAAAACGTTAATACGTAGATCAGTAATTCACAAAAGGGAAAGAAGCCTACCTAAATTATCCACCTAAAATGGAAGACTCTTATTTTTATCTGACACTGGATCACGGGGTGTTCTTTCATTCTAACAGCTGGGCAAAATTAATTCGCAAAATTCACAGACTTTCAAGGAAAACTACATTGAGATTGGGCCAATCATTATCAAAGAAGCAGCCAAGACCAAAGACACCAAAGGTAAGGCCTCCTCTGTATCCGTGGTGATCACTGGTTTGTGACATTGAACAATTGGATTACTGGTCACAGGCCTGGTGCATAAATATTCCATCCACTATCACCTTAAACCCCAGAGCATTCAGTGCCAGTCTTTACTGAGTTAGCTAGCCTTACCCATCCAGTTTATGGGGTGATTGATCATAGATTCATAGAACTCTACAATGTAGAAGCAGGACATTTGACCCAATCCCACAACCCCACCCTGGCCCTGTCCCCATAACTGCATGCATTTACCCGCTGACAATAAGGGGCAATATAACATGGCCAATCCACCCAACCCACAAATCTTTGAAGTATGGGAGGAAACCCGGAGTACCTGGAGGAAACCCACGCAGACACAGGGAGAATGTACAAACTCCCCACAGACAGTGACCTGAGGCCGGAATTGAACCCGGATCCCTGGCGCTGTGAGGCAGCACTGCTAACCACTGTCCATCATGGCGTGTTGATGCATTTGGCCTCTGAATTGCTGGCTTAGGAGAAGAAACACTTAGTTGTTGCTGCACATCACTGATAGGCACTGTAGACAGCTGGACATTAGAGGCGGCACAGTGGCACAGTGCTTGGCACTGCTGCCTCACTGCACCAAGGACCCGGGTTCAATTCTGGCCTTGGTGGGGGGGGGGGGGGGGTCACTGTCTGCGTGGAGTTTGCACATTCTCCCTGTGTCTGTGTGGGCTTCCTCTGGATGCTTCAGTTTCCTCCTACATATGTGCAGATTAAGTGGATTGGCCATGCTAAATTACTCATTAGCATTCTAAGATGTGTGGGTTAGGGGGAATTAGCCATAGTAAATATGTGAGGTTACAGGGATAGGGCTGGGGAAAGAGCCAGGGTAAGTTGCCCTCTCAGAGAATTGGTGCAGACCAGATGGGCTGAATGAGCTCCTTCTGCACTGTAGGGATTCTATAATTCTGGGATTATCAACCAAACCCATGATTAAGTCTCAAATATTAAGAATACCTGTTCCTGTGGCTCACAGGAGGGAATTCTCCATTGGCCTCAGGTAGGTTGCCTCCCTTGGCCCTGGTGAGGTCATAAGATACCCACACATTTACTACGGCTAATCCCCTTAACCTTGTCCCCTCTCCCTGATCACCAACTCCAGCACTGGGAATGACTGGGACTAACAGCCTCTTTCTACAGTGTAAAGTGTAACAAGTTTGGGGCAGGGTGTAAGGTTATCTCTATGGTGCACCCCGTATGTGTGATGTAAAATGTGTTCTATGCTTTCACATCAGAGCCGAGCATACTGATGGTGATTCTCATATCAGTGGGGACAATACTGCTGGTGATTCTCCTGATCGGCTTCCTGCGGCACGTGTACTGGCTCTTCTCCGGCTCCACTTTCTCGATCAAGGAACAGAACGTTTTCAGGAGGCAGACAGCAGTGAACCCCGTTACCTTAAAGTCTTGGAAGCAGGTGTAGCGAGTGCTGTGCAACCTGGGAATGAGACGGTCGCTCCAAATGGCAATGGGAGAGAAATAACGCACTTGCATTAATATTATACTGCGGATGCTGGAAATCTGAAATGAAAACAGAACATGCTGGAAACATTCAGCTGGCCTGGCAACATCTGTGGGCAGAGAGAAAGAGACAAGAGGTCATTTTAAGAGACATTGGGATGGATATATGAACTTGGGGGGAAAATAGAGGGATACGGACCAAGTAAAGGCAGAAGGTTTTCTTTTAATTTAGTTAAGCCATCATGATCGACACAGGCTTGAAAGGCTAAAGGGCCTCCTTCTGTGCGGTACTTTTCTTTACTCTTTGTCTCCATATCTTTGGTTAGAACCGGGAAATGAAGAAGAAATGTAACCAAGGATCCCTACAGTGCAGAATGGGGCCATTCAGCCCATCGAGCCTGCACTGACAACAGTCTCAATCAGACCCAATCCCCGTAACGCCGCGCACTTACCCTGCTAATCCCCCTGACACTAAGCAGCAATTTAACTTGGCCAATCCATCGAGCCTGCACATCTTTGGAGTATGGCAAAAAACTGGATGACTCAGAGGAAACCCATGCAATCATGGGGAGAATGTGCGAATTCCAATGAACAGTCACCTGAGGCCGGAATTGAATCTGGGCCCTTGGCACTGCGTACCAGCAGTGATAACAACTGTGCCACCCCAAAACACAGAAGCAAGTGAAAGGGGAAAGAGTGGAAAAAGAACGAAAGGGAAGATCTGTGATGGGGTGGGATGCAGAAGAGGTTAAATGGTAATGGCAAAATACAGAGTGATAATAGTATAAGTAAAGATACAAAAACTGTGTCTCGAGGAGGTGTGAATGGCAGACGCAGCAGTAGCTGCAGTCTGAAAGCCAAGGAAAGAGAAATGAATATGAATAAAACTGAAACCTGCAAAATATTGTGTCTAATTCTGCTCATCATATTTTAGAGAGGATGTGAAGCTCTTTGAGAGGAGATTTATCAGAACAATTTCTGGATGGGATGGGAGGGGGTTCAAGGTTGGGGGGGGGTGATTTCTTTGGGTTTAGTTACACGTTTAGGTAGGAAATGTTGGGGTTTACCTCCCTGAATTAAAGGAGATTGAGGGGAGATTTGATAGAGATGTGCAGGGTTGTAGATAAGATAGACAATGGAAATTTCTTCCCATTAGCTGACTGTAAAAGGACTAGGAGTCACAGGTCTAAGCTTTAGGACAAAAGATTCAGGGAAAAGTGAAGTACAGCTTTTTTTTAACGCAATGAGTGGAAATGATCTGGGACTTGCTGCCTATTAGGAAACAGAAACATTCAATGATTTCCAAAGAAAATTGCACTTGAAGTAAATAAAATTGGTGAGCTACTGAAACTGAGTGGGACCAGGAGATTGATTGGACTGATGTGCAGGGTGCCAGTATGGTCTCGTTGGGCTGAATAGACACTAATGCTGTAAATGACTCCAAAAAGTACTCAAAATGAGCAAGGACATTATAGTCTCAAAAGGTTGGACTGAATGTTGAGTCCAAATGGCTGTAAAGTGATTAATTGAATGTTAGGTTGCTGCTTTTTTGTGCTTCTGTTCAGCTTCGCTGGAACATCACCAGAGTGTGGTGGTGATGTGGAAGTCACTGCCTGAAAGGGTGATGGAGGCAGGAGCCCTCATAACGCTTGGATGTGCGCATCAACTCCCGTAACCTACAAGGGCCAAAGACCAAGAGCTGGAAAAGGTGATCAGGCTGGATGACTATGTGTGACCACCACAAGAGGCCAAGGATAGAGAGGTCGGTGCGGGAGCAAGATGAAGAGTTAAAATGGCAGGTGACCGGACGCTCAGGGATCATGCTTGTGGGCTGAATGGAGGACAAGTGGTCACATAGCATGTTCCCTGCCAAGGGAAACAAGACACTCCACAATAAGGCATACGCACGATAAGGTCTTGAAGCAAAAGATTGGCTATAACCTTATTTAATGGCAACCCAGCATGTTGTCCTCCTTTGGTTTTTCTGACAATGCTGCTGATCTCCTGGGCATTTCCCAATATGTACTGTTTTAATTGCCGTTAAGTGCCTTTTGTGTATTCAGGACATCCCAGTGAGGTACTTTTTGAAGTCACTTTTTTACAGGTTACATAGTGGTTAATTTTTACACAGCAAGGGCCCACATGTTGCAATGAAAATAAACACTTGCGTTATCTGTTTGAGCTGTTGGTTGAAGGATTATATAGTCCAGAACTTGTTGGAGAGCTGGCCTATATTCCGCAGGCAAGTCAAATATCAAAGCCATTTCTTTAATACTGAATCGATGAATTCAAGAATAAACTTTTAATTTTCATGTGGAATTTCCATGACCAAGTTTATTTCAAGGTGGTATAAGCTCTGATGAAGGAAAAAGGCTTAGCGTCACTGTAGAAGGAACAGGTTGGTGTGACTGACATCAGACTGTGTCAGTCGTACTGCAGAATAAATGGATTTTATCCAGGGATAATGTTCAGAAGACCATTCTTGGAGTTGGAAGTAAGGATCACAAAATGTGGTGAACTCTTTGGCCTTTGTTCCTTTAGCCATAAAATTTCAACACTTCGCCTATACCTTTATGACACCAAGGCTAGAATCTTCCATTGCTTTAACAGCCATGCACCAAGAAGCCTGTGAAACTGTGTGAGAAGACGTCAGGCGTGCATGCTGATGCTGCTGTGATATTCCAATTGGAAGAATCAGAAGCATGTTGACCGGCACTTAAGTTGGCAATTTAGCCAACTGAACACAATTTTACGTGATGTATCTGCTTTTGTGATTGGTCAGGCAGCTGTTACACTTCAACTTCAATCTTGATCCAGGGTGAGATGAAATGTCAGGGCTGAAATAAAATTGCAAAAGATGTCTGGAATTTAAGGTTTACATTTGAATGCGCTGCCTGGACATTGCTGTGGTTATTCATTGGGATTTAATTTGTACAGGTCAGCAACTCCCTGAGACAGGTTCTGTCACCGTGAGGGAATCCATTAGAAATATCAGTCCACATCCTTCCTTTTTTTACTGCCTATCCCCTTCCCGCTCTCCCCGGCACTACTGAGTCTCTCCCAGCCTGCCTTTCACATTAACTGCCCAATAATTGACCAGTTGGTTGGAAATCACATCCCGGGGTCGATCATGGCAGGAAGCATGTTTCATTCCAATTGTGTGCACCCAACAGGTGAAAGTTCCAGCCTCCTGTTACCATGAGTGTTGTCACATTGAAAAACTTGCATTTAGATAGTGTTTTTCACAATTTTAGGGCACCTCAAGGTGCTTTACAGCCAACGAAATACTTTTAAAGTGTAGACACTGCTGCAATTTAGGAAGGATGGCAGCCAAAATGCACACAGCAAGATCCCACAAGCACTGATGGTTTTTACTTTTAGATGTTGGCTTGGGACAAATGTAAGCTGGGACACTGGGGAGGGACCTCCTGCTGTGCAATAAATAGTTAGGTGTGTTCTTTTATGTCCACTTCAGAGGGACAATAAAGCCTCAGTTGGGCATCACATCATAGCTGGACTTCTACTCCCAGTTTGAATGGTACAGCTCTTGCCTAAACTTTCAATGCACTGGTTTCCTTTATTGTGGATCTTCTCTTGTTACAGCTATTTTTATTGTCAGTTTTCCATCCTTATGTCAGGCTGTGTAATATACAGCCGCAAAGGAAAATAAAACACTTGACGATAAGGCACACACACAATAAGGTCTTGAGGCAAAAGATTGGCTATAACCTTATTTAATGGCAGAGCAAGCTTGAGGGAATGCAAGCCCACTGCTGCTTCTATTTTTTATGCTCTTTTGTAAACAGGGCTTAGATCTCATGGAATTAAACTGGATTTGAAAGAAATTGTTTTACATGAGGACCAAGTAGCTTCCCAGGAATAGTTCAGAAATAGTTATTGAATTATTGTTTTATTATTGAATTATTATTTAGAATGAATTAGCTCTGGGATAGATTTTGATACGGTAAGAAGTCTCACAACACCAGGTTAAAGTCTAACCAGTTTATTTGATAATAAATCCACAAGCTTTTGGAAATGCTGTTCCTTTGTCAAGTGTGTGGAAAGTTGTGATCAGAGAAGGGCATATAAAGGCACACACAGTTTACAGAATATTGATTAGAATGCGTGTCTTTACAGCTAATATGCTATTCAAGTCTTAAAGGTGCAGACAATGTGAGTGGAGCGATGTTCATTCATCTGTTGTTGTAGCGTCTGCATAGTCCATGGTACATTCGGGAGACCATGCAGCCCCTACGACAGCGGATGAATGACCATCACTTGACAATCACCAGGTAAGACTATTCCCTTCCTTTTGGCAAACACTTCAGCGGTCATGGGCATTCGGTTTCTGATTTTTGGGTAAGTGTTCTCCAACGCGGCCTTCACGACATACGACAGTGCAGAGTCACTGAGCAGAGACTGATAGTCAAGTTCCACACACATGAGCATGGCTTCAACCAGGATCTTGGGTTCATGTTGCACTATCTGTAACCTCCATGGCTTGCCTGAACTTGCAACATCTCATTTATTGTCCTGTCTGAACAGCTCATCTCCCCACCACTCCAGCAGTGGCAATCCCCCCAACCCCCGCTATGGCAGACCAGTCCCTCTCCCCCACAGATGCAGAACCCCCCTGATGGAAGGTAGACCCTGCCAAGCAGAACACCTCCACCCCCCCCACCAGCCTACCCCAATTGCTGGCCTCCCTCCAGCCCAGGCTGATCCCCATGCAGAGTGGCGTGGGACTTCCCCACCCCATCAATTGCCCTCTAGACCCAGTCCACAATAGACCCCACCCCCTTGGCATTGCCCCATGCCTGATGGCAGTGCCAAGATACCCCCTTGGTATGTGCACTTTGTCCATTAGGCAGTGCCAAGGGGGAATGGGTTGGCACTGCCATGGTGTCCATACCAAGGACACAACCCCCCATTGCCCAACCCAGTTCAGGGGCCCTGATTGCTCTCCCTTCACTCCAGCAGAGTCTCCCACCAGTTCCCTGAACGTGGGGCAATACTCTAAATGTGGGGTGGGAGATATTATAGGGCCTGGCATGGAACTTGCCAGGCCCGATAATGACATTTAAAAGAGATTAAAAATACATTTAAGATGGATTAAAATACACTTACGTCTCTTCCTGTTTTTCCAGTGTGGTCCCAACTGCGTACCTTTCCTGTCTCTGGCAGAAGCACATGCATTGGGAACACTTGCAAGAATCCAGTAAAATGGCTGACATGTGATTCTCCTAAAGTGACCTGCTAAAAGAATTTGTGGGTCGTAATGGGAGAATTGCCCCCATTGTGTGTAAAGTTATGCCTAAAGCAGAGCTAGGTGTTCATTCCCTATCTTTTCTGTTTTCCTGATATCTGAAAACCTTTGAATGAACATTAATTCATGGACATTGAATTATTGAACTGAGTGAACTACACCTGGTCTGCCACAATCCCCAGCCCCTGGTGATATCGCAATGCAATGAAGGTTTCTGCCTTTACCACCCTGACAGGCAGTGAGAACAATCCTCATTGTCCTTTCAACCAAAACATTTCTTAAAGTTTATTTATTAGTGTCAAAAGTAGGCTTGTATTAACACTTCCATGAAATTACTGTGAAAATCTCTGAGTCACCATATTGTTAAAAATCTCCCTCAGTGTACCCGAGCAGGTGACATGGGGATTTTCATAGTAATTTAATTGCAGTGTGAATGTAAGCCTACTTGGGTCACTCTGGCACCTGTTTGGGTCCACTCAGGGAGAATTTAGCCTGGCCAATGCATCTAAGCAGCACGTCTTTTGGACTGTGGGGGGAAACCAAAGGAAACCCATGCAGACACTGAGAGAACGTGCCAACTCTATGCAGGCAGTGACCCAAGCCAGAAATCGAACATGGATCCCTGGCGCTGTGAGGCAGCAGTGCTAATCACAATGCTGCCTTCCTCAGCTTCTCTCTATTGTGAATCTTAAATCTATATCCCTCTCTATTAATGTACCTTATTTAAATCCCCTCTCAGTCCCCTCCAATTCAGAAGAAACCCAACCAATCCAATCTCTTCTCAGAGCAAAATTTCTCCAGTCCTGGCAACATCTTTGTAAATCCCCTCTGTACCGTCTCTATGGTGACCATATCCTTCCTCTAATGTAATCATTCAAACTACGCACAGGAGAGCTAGGTGTTCATTCCTTTTCTTTTCTGTTTTTCTGAGTATCTGAAGGATTTTGGTTCATTTATGGACAAATTGGTCTTCATTGCACTGTTAATGTAAGCCTATTTATGACTAATAGTGGACTGATTTGGTGCAGTTTTAACATAACTACCCTCCTCCTGTAGGCTTTAGCCAATGAAGGAAAATATTGCCCAAGATTTTGCCTTAACGTTCACCTTAGTGATGGATAGGGATAGGCATGAAGCTGGGGGCAGTAGTTATAGCTGAGGGAATGGTAATTATGAGGCCATTACGAGAGAATTAGGGTGCATAGGTTGGACTAGGAAACTACAGGGACTGGGAACATCTGAAATGTGGAGCTTATTCAAGGAGCAGCTACTGCGAGTCCTTGATAAGTATGTCCCTGTCAGGCAAGGAGGAAATGGTCGAGTAAGGGAACCATGGTGTACTAAAAAAGTTAATTCGCTGGTTAAAAGGGAAAAGGAGGCTTATGTCAGGATGAGGCTTGAAGGCTCAGTTAGTGCAATGGATAGCTATAGATTAGCCAGGAGGGAGCTAAAGAGTGAGTTGAGGAGAGCTAAAAGGGGACATGAGAAGACTTTGGCTGATAGGATTAAGGAGAATCCTAAAGCTTTCTTTAGATATGTTAAGAATAGAAGATTGGTTAGGGCAAGATTAGGGCCAGCCATAGACAGCAGTGGGAAGTTGTGCGTGGAGCCTGAAGAGATTGGAGAGGCACTGAACAAATATTTCTCTTCAGTATTCACACAGGGAGATGTAAATGTAGTTGTGGAGAACACTGGGATACAGGGTTGCAAACTGGAAAGTATTGAAGTAGATAAGGAGGATGTGCTAGATATTCTTGAGGGTTTGAAGTTAGATAAGTCCCCTGGGCCGGACGGGATTTACCCTAGGATTCTCTGGGAGGCGAGAGAGGCGATTGCAGAGCCTCTGGCTCTGATCTTCAGGTCTCGTTGGTTACGGGTATAGTGCCGGAAGACTGGAGGATAGTGAATGTGGTCCCATTGTTCAAGAAGGGGAAGAGAGACTTTCCGGGGAATTATAGGCCGGTGAGTCTTACTTCTGTTGTGGACAAAGTATTGGAGAGAATTATTAGGGATAGGATTTATAGTTATTTAGAGAGAAATGAATTGATTGGGGATAGTCAGCATGGTTTTGTGAAGGGTAGGTCGTGCCTTACTAACCTTATTGAGTTTTTTGAAAAAGTGACCAAAGAGGTGGATGGGGGTAAGGCGGTTGATGTGGTATATATGGACTTTAGTAAGGCGTTCGATAAGGTGGCCCATGGAAGGCTTCTGCAGAAAATGCAGATGTACGGGATTGAGGGTGATTTAGCTAATTGGATTAGGAATTGGCTAGCAGATAGAAGACAGAGGGTGGTGGTTGATGGGAGATATTCATCGTGGAGTTCGGTTACAAGTGGTGTACCTCAGGGATCTGTTTTGGGGCCCCTGCTGTTTGTAATTTTTATAAATGATCTGGATGAGGGTATTGAAGGATGGATTAGTAAATTTGCAGATGACACTAAAGTCGGTGGAGTGGTAGATAGTGAAGAGGGGTGTTATAGTTTGCAGAGAGACTTGGACAAGTTGCAGAGCTGGGCCGAGAGGTGGCAAATGGAGTTTAATGTGGAAAAGTGTGAGGTAATTCACTTTGGCAGGAATAACAAATGTGTAGAGTATAGGGCTAATGGTAGGACTCTTAATAGTGTTGAAGAACAGAGGGATCTTGGTGTATATGTGCATAGATCCCTGAAAGTTGGCAATCAAGTCGATAAGGTTGTTAAGAAGGCATACGGAGTCTTAGCTTTTATTGGTAGGGGGATTGAATTTCGGAGCCGCAACGTCATGTTGCAACTGTACAAAACTCTAGTGCGGCCGCACTTGGAGTATTGTGTGCAGTTCTGGTCCCCTCATTATAAGAAAGATGTGGAGGCATTGGAGAGGGTACAGAGGAGGTTTACCAGGATGTTGCCTGCTATGGAGGGCAGATCTTATGAGGAGAGGCTGAGGGATTTGAGGTTGTTTTCGTTAGAAAGAAGGCGGCTAAGAGGAGATCTTATTGAAACATAGAACATAGAACATAGAAGATGATTCGAGGTTTAGGATAGGGTGGACAGTGATAGCCTTTTTCCTAGGATGGAGAAAGCTAGCACGAGGGGACATAGCTTTAAATTAAGGGGTGGTGGTTATAGGACAGATGTCAGAGGTAGGTTCTTTACCCAGAGGGTGGTAAGGGTATGGAATGCCCTGCCTGCGTCAGTTGTAGATGCGCCAAGTTTGGTGGCGTTTAAGAGGTTAGTAGATAAGTTTATGGACGAAAAGGGAATGGTTTAGGTTAGAGGGTCATTACTTTTTCCTAATTGGTCAGTGCAACATCAAAGGCCGAAGGGCCTGTTCTGCGCTGTAATGTTCTATGTTCTATATTCTATGTTCTTAACCTGCAACTCAAGGATTTTGTTGGATCAGGGTTGTTGCCCATATTTCAGGGAAAAATGATAACATGCAGTACAAAAACACAAGTATATAAAAATAGGAGGAGGGGTAGACAATTAGATTCATCAAGCTTGCTCTGCCATTCAATAAGATCATGGCTGATCTTGGGCTTCAACTCAATTTTCCCATCCACTTCCCACATCAATAGATCATGAGACATAAGAGCAGAATTAGGCCGTTCAACCCATCGAGTCTGCTCTGCCATTCAATCATGGCTGATATTTTTCTCATCCCCATTCTCCTGCTTTTTCCCCGTAACCCCTGATCCTCTTATTAATCAAGAACCTATCTATCTCTGTCTTAAAGACATTCAATGACCTGGCCTCCACAACCTTCTGTGGCAAAGATGTCCATAGATCCATCACTCTCTGACTGAAGACATTTCTCCTCATCTCTGCTTTAAAGGATCGTCCCTTTAGCCTGAGATTGTGCTCTTTGGTTCAAGTTCTTCTACTAGTGGAAACATCCTCTCCATATCGATTCTATCCAGGCCTCGCAGTATCCTGTAAGTTTCAATAAGATCCCCCCCTCACCCTTCTAAACTTTAAAGAGTACAGACTCAGAGTCCTCGACCATTCCTCATACGACAAGGTCTTCATTATAGCGATCGTTTTTGTGAACCTCTTCTGGACTCTTTCCAAGGCCAGCACATCTTTCCTTAGATATGGGGCCCAAAACTGCTCACAATACTCCAAATGGGGTCTGATCAGGGCCTTATGCAGAGCCTGCTCTTATATTCTAGCCCTCTTGACATGAATGCTAACATTGCATTTGCCTTCCTAATCGTTGAATTGAATTCTTAACTGTTAATTCCCAAAGAGACCAAAAGTCTATCCCAGACGTGAATAGATTCAGCAATGCAGTATCCACAACCACACTGATAGATAAGATAGGCACATTTATTTAAAATATTTCATATTTGGATCACTTGTTGATGTATTACTGTAGTGGGCAGTATTTTTGATGATTGTTTAACTTCTTGAGAAACTTAAAATTATTTAAAAATAAACCTACAAAGACAAGGATTCTGCCACAAACATGATTAAAATTAATTTTATAACATACAAATCATACAAGACAAACAAAACATTAACATTAATTTACAGCCGTCGGAAGGTCTTCGGACCCCTGCAAATATCTGAGACAATGAGCCAAAGTACAATCTCTTATTATATCTTTATTTATCTATTATGCATATTATATCAGAATTATATATATCTATTATACCTTATATAGATTAAACTGATTTTAAACAGATATTAAACTGATACTCCTAATCAGTTTAGATTCAATTTCATTCTGTGTTTACATGTCAGTCCAAAGCTTGACAGATTACTTCAGCCAATTGCGATATGCTCCTTGACACAATGATATTCTATTTGTCTGTCTGATTCCAGACTTTGGCAAGACTCATTTCCTTGTTGTTATGTTACTAATGTTGCCTCTATCTAATTTCATTCCATAGGCAATTGCCAAAACAATCCGGTAGTATCTTCCTTGAGCCCAAAGAGAGATACTCTTTCATGTTCAGCAATAGGTGCCTTTCATTCAATATAATATGTTTGAATAACTGTCCCTGGACTTGAAACTTGTAAAATATATTCTGCTGATTGTTTCTGCAGCATTCGCATTTTTAACTGAGGCAAACATATACATTTATATATTAAAAGTACATTTACCATGTTAAAATCGCTTAATATTTCAATGTATAGATTTATATATATATTTATATACTTTAAAATCATATCTGTTAATATTATTTTATTAGGTGGAATTATCTTAAAGCTTTTCTACTGCCCTGTCATTAAAATTC
Source organism: Sphyrna mokarran (assembly GCA_024679065.1). Lineage (NCBI taxonomy): Eukaryota > Metazoa > Chordata > Chondrichthyes > Carcharhiniformes > Carcharhinidae > Sphyrna > Sphyrna mokarran. Next base: position 13,669,411 of record JAGIQG010000013.1, on the reverse strand, counting down.
AAGATCTGCCTGTTAATCTGTTAGCTGATCTAAAATCCCCCTTCCACAATTACCAACTATATCAAAAAATAACAGACATCTTAATGGATGTCTGGTAAATATGAATAGAGCAATTAATGCAATTATATAGTTAGCCTGGGTCTACAGCATTGGCTCATTGTCTATTATAATGTCATTGAGTATATCAATCTTATTGGCTTGTAAGTCCTTCACTAAAGATGACAGAATCAATGCTTTTCCAATATAGTTGGGTTCACTTCCAGGCTTTGTATACGGACAATCCAAGACATGCATTGCGAACACCTGACATTCCATGTTAGCCACTGGAAGAAGCATATTATTCATGGAATTGGATATCATGTAAGTGCTTATATCAGTATCATTGGGGCTTGTAAATCTCTCCTTTGTGAATTTGTGAATGCATTTCCAATCAGAATCAATATCCCCACACTTCATGTAATCACACTGTGGGTTACTATTAGCACGCTGCAGGATACTATCAAATGTGAGACCACGATAATGATGTGGGATTATGAAACAGGGAGTAGCCTCACCTCCCTCATTCACAATACAACATCCCCCTTCCTGGGGTATTTCAGCAGACTGATTATACAATCCAGGGGGAATTACACTGTCCCCTTTTAGTTCTAAAAGACCATATTCAGGAGGAGAAGGTATTATGTGGAAACAATTGCCATACACTTTCCAATAATACGTTGGAACTTTGGCTGCAGAAGAATTATCTATAATTGGGATATTATTCAGTTGTCGCCTCGAGTTAAATTTAACAGATAATTTAGTGGTATTTGCTAAATCCAAAAGATTGTAACTGGTGACAACATAGCGGTCATGCAGCACAAAACAGCTCCCCACATAAAAATCATTTAAGTAAAGCCCTCCCACTGATTGTTGTATATTGCACAAGGTGTGATATGGTGTAATCTGTCGAAGGGAGATTATACTCTGCCAAATCTGTAGCATAGTCAAGAAAAGATGTTTCATATAATTTGAGATTCTAGCAAAAGTATTAAAAATTGGAATATAAATTTCTGAAATTCCCTGCATTCTGATGTCTGCTATTCTTGAAAACAATTCTTCAATTTCTTGCTGAGGAACAACATCAAGTAATTCCAGGATGTTATCCAGTAAAGTAGACACCTAGAGAGAGAGAAAGGAATAGAGCTGGTACAATAATCACAAAATGGCTTCAAACCAATTTCAAAAAAGGCAATATTACAATAATCGTGGAGGATTTCCATATGCAGGTGGGCTGGGAAAATCAGGTAGATAGTGGATCCCAAGAAAAGGAATTTGTGGAATGTCCCAGAGATGGCTTTTTGGAGCAACATTGTGACAGACCCTGCTAGGGTACAGACAATTCTGAATTTGGTGACGTGTAATGAGGCAGACTTGATTAGGGAACTTAAGATGAAGTAATCTTTAGGGATCAGTGACCACAGTATGATAGAATTTACCCTGCAGTTTGAGAGGGAGAAGCTGGAATCAGATGTAATGATATTACAATTGAATGAAAGTAACTACAAAGACATGAGGGAGGAGCTAGCCAGAGCTGATTGGAAAGGAAATCTAGCAGGTAAGACAGTGGAACAGCAATGGCAGGAGTTTTTGAGAGTTATTCTGGAGGCACAACAGAAATTCATCCCGAGGAGGAGCAAACATGCTAAGGGGAGGATGAGGCATCGATGACTGATGAGGGAAGTCAAGGATAGCATAAAAACAAAAGATAAGGCATACAAAGTCGTGAAGATTTCTGGGAAGCCAGAGGATTGGGAAGCCTTTAAAAGCAAGCAGAAGATAACTAAAAATCATTGGTGAGCAGAAGGGGGATGGGCAAAAGATGAAATATGAGTATAAGTTAGCTAATAATATGAAAGAAAATAGGAAGAGTCTCTTCCATTGTATAAAAGGTAAGAAAGAGGCGAAAATAGACATTGGACAACTGGAAAATCAGGTTGGAGAAGTAATAATAGGTTACAAAGAAATGGCAGAGGAATTGAAAGCTATTTTGCATCAGTCTTCATGGTGGAAGACACCAGTGGGATGCCAGAGCTCCAGGAGAAGCAGGGGGCATGAGTACGGTGGTCATCACTAAGGAGAAGGTTCTGGGGAAACTGAAAGGTCTGAAGGTGGATAAATCAGATGAACCAGCTGGATTACACCTCAGGGTTTTGAAAGAGATAGCTGAGGAAATTGTGGAGGTATTGGGGGTGATCGTCCAGAAATCACTGGAGGCAGGGAGGGTCGCAGAGGACTGGAAAATAGCTAATGTAACACCGCTGTTTAAGAAGGGAGGGAGGCAGCAGATGGGAAATTATAGGCTGGTTAGCCTGACTTCGACCGTTTGCAAGATTTCAGAATTCATTATTAAAGATGAGATCACAGAGTATTTGGAAGTTCATGATGAAGTAGGGCAGTGCTGTAATTCTGTCCCAAGCCTCCTTTCCCAGTTTCAACAAATAAGCTTTATAAATATCTTTAAATCTGAGATTGATAGATTTTATCTGCACAAAAATATAAAAGGAATTTGGAGTTCAGATGCAGATCAGAACTCATTAACTAGCAGAACAGGGTAAGGAGAGTTGGTGGGTGGGGGTAAAATTGACAAAGAATATTTTCCTCTATCAATTTCCGAGACTGCTGAATTTCCATAAGATCCTCCCCTCCTCCATCAGCCTTTTCCATATGATGATGAAACAAGGCCCCACCTACCGTCTCAAGTAGACATGAAGGATCCAACAAACTACTTGAAGTAGACGCGAGGAGAAGGTTATCCTGGCTTTGATGAATGCTTGTCGCAAGCCAGTTCTATGATCCATTAAAGACATAAAATTCTGAGGTCACGTATCAACCCTCTCAAGAACAGTTTCTTCCCTGCTGCCATCAGACCGTTAAATACCTTGTATTAAATTGATCTTTCTTTAGCTATGACTGCAACACTACATTCTGCGTAGTCTCCTTTCCTTCAATGGTATGCTTTGCAAACGCGATACTTTTCACTGTATAGTACTACATGTGACATCATAAATCAAATCAAACAAATCAAGTCAAAAAGTGTTAGATTCATTAGTCTCTCAATCGGAAAGAAAAATATTGCAAAGTGATTGATACAGACAAAATCACATAGAAAATCCAACATAAAACTGGGCGTACAGTCCAACCGTTTCCATCAACCTTTTTCTTTCTTTCCTCCCATCCTCTATCTGTCCAACCCAGCACATGAGATGGAGACTCGATCACATAAACATAAAAGATTTGTTTAAAAGAACATTTGCTTACAAATGTAGCAATAATTAATTAATAGCTTTTATCAGTCAATAATTTCCTCCTATTTAAAATCCACCTTGTTAATGTTATTAAATGAGGATGTAATAAATGATAATCCCTTAAATCTTTCTCTCCGATACTCCATTTTGTTTCTCTTGGGAGCATTTGCTGAATCACTCTCAGCCGCCATTTTGAGGCTGGCGCCGGGATTTTATCTGCCTCCGGCTGTTCCTTAAACTTTTCTTTCAAGTTGCTGATCAGTGCTTTGAGAATTTACCAGAAAAACCTGCCAAGCAAATCTCCAATTCACTCTTTCTGTTATTGTAACTGAATTGGTCCAACAGGTTTGAACGGAGGCCTATCCTCAAACTACCTCAATCTGAAATTAATAAGAGGCATGATCTTACCATCCGTTCACGCCACACTCGCACTGCAACAAGAACGGAGATTTTGGTGACAAGCCAAACCTCCATTCACTGCACCAAATTTGGAAAATTCTAGCAATGGTCTTTGTTACTTTGCAGGAATTTGCATGGTGCCATATCAATTCAAGATCTTTCACCGATCTTACCTGTCTGTTGTTCATCGTGAAAAGGGAGAAGGTCTACGCAGCACAAGAATATAAGCTGAACACACACCGGACGTTGATTGGTTCTTGGATGTCATATGATATTTAATTATGTGCGTGCGTCATTCTTTTTTCTGTTTTTTTTTAGTCCGTGGGAGTCATTGGCGAATCCATCCAATTCCGAGATGGACCGAGAGGGGGTGTCTTTCTCTTGAACTGTCCCACACCATGTGGTGATGCGATTAGGATTAACATCAGAGCGGTGTTGGAGAATTAGGATGAGGAACATTAAAATATATATTTTATACAGCTTCCTACATGACAATAGGATGTGTCCCAGTTTGTTGTAACTCAGCCAAGATAGATTAAGGGTAAAGTATTTGAAAGGTGTGGCTAATTTCAGGTCAGTTCTTCTAATCTTGATGTGCGTTGACTGCTGATATGTAGGAAGTTTGACAGCCAATTTTCAACCAGTAAGATACCACAAATATCAATGTCACAATGAGCAGATATGGGTTGTGAGTTAAATATTGGCCAGGACGTAGCTCCCTGACATTTTGTCAACAGTGCCATGGGTTCTGTCATGTCTACCTGAGAGCACTGTCAAGATATCCCTTACCTAAACTGCAGCATCGCTGGCAGTGCAGCATTCCCGTGGTGAAGCCCGCTGATGACAAAATGTTTTAAATGATACCTTAATTGTAAGAACAGATCTCAAGGCAGTTCATCAGGACAAAACAAGGCACTCAGCCACATAAGGAGACATTTGGATCAGGTGGTGTTGGTACGGGCTTTGGACATGCACGGCAGAGTTTGTGGATAGTCTCAGTCAACCAGGAGACTGTTGGGATAGTTAATTGTGAGCAGGGATAATTAGGAATCAAGATCGGGGCGGGGTTTGGAATAATTATGGGGGAGTGAGTGAAAAGGGCTTGGAAGAGGAAGGTAAGAATCAAAAGAGAGAGGGAGGAGGGGTAATGGCAGATGCAGAGGCAATCTTTCCACCAATAAAGAACAAAGAAAATTACAGTATAGGAACAGGCCCTTCGGCCTCCCAAGCTTGCACCAAACATGCTGCCCGACTGAATTAAAACCCCCTATTGTTTGGGGGACCCATATCCCTCTATTCCCATCTTATTCATGTACTTGTCAAAACGCTCCTTCAAAGTCACTGTCGTATCTGCTTCCACCACCTCCCCCCGCAGCGAGTTCCAGGCACCCATCATCCTCTGTTTAAAAAACTTGCCTTGTATGTTTCCTTTAAACTTGCCCCTTGCATTTTAAACCCTGTGCCCCCTAGTAACTGATTCTTTCGCCCGAGGAAAAAAGCTTCTGACTATCCACTCTGTCCATGTTCCTCATAATGTTGGAGACTTCTATCAGGTCTCCCCTTAATCTCCATTGTTCCAGCGAGAACAAACTAAGTTTCTCTAACCTCTCCTTATAGCTAATGCCCGCCATGCCAGGCAACATCCCGGTAAACATTTTCTGCACCCTCTCCAAAGTCTCCATATCCTTCTGATAGTTTGGTGACCAGAATTGAACACTATATTCCAAGTGCGGCCTAACTAAGGCTCTATAAAGTTGCAACACGACTTGCCAATTTTTAAACTTGGTGCCCTGGCCAATGAAGGCAAGCATGCTATGTGCCTTCTTGACTACCTTCTCTATCTGCATTGTCACTTCCATTGACTCATTTATCTCTACACCCAGATCCCTTTGCCTATCAATACTCTGAAGGGTTCTGCCATTTACTGTATATTCTCTATCTGTATTAGATCTTCCAAAATGCATTATCTCACATTTGTCCGGATTAAACTCCATCTGCCAACTCTTCACCCAAGTCTCCAACCCATCTAGATCCTATTGTATTGTCTGATGTTCCTCATCACTATCGCAAATCCACCTACATTTGTATCATCTGGAAACTTACTCATCAAACTAGTTACATTTTCTCCAAATCATTTATATATATTACAAACAGCAAAGGTTCCAGCACTGTTCCCTGGTGGACGCCACTTGTCACCACTTTCCATTCAGAAATGCACTCTTCCATTGCTACCCGCTGTCTTCTATGACTGAGCCAGTTTTGTATCCACCTTGCCAGCTCACCTCTTTGAGCAGGGGGGGAAGGGGTGACCAATTGAATAAAATATTGGCTTAAGGACAAAAACAGTGAGTTGTAAATTTGATGCAATGCGTCCATGCTAGCTTGTCTAAGGAACAATTCACATCTCTGCACATTCCTCCTCTTTAAGTGTTTAAAAAATGTAGAAACAGTTATGGCATAGAAAGAGGCCACTCTGTCACAAAACACAATGGATAGTATTTTATACGTGAAGCCAGGACTTTGTCTCTCATCGAACTGTATGGAAGTCACTTCTCACAATACTGTTATGGATGGATCATCTGTGGCCGGCATGTTGGTGAGGATAAAGTTGAGTATATGCTGGTGAGGTCAAGGATGGCATGGTGGCACAGTGGTTAGCACTGCTGCTTCAAAGTGCCAGGGACTTGGGTTCAATTCCAGCCTTGGCTGACTGTGGAGTTTGCATGTTCTTCCCATGTCTGTTTGGGTTTCCTGTGCATGCTCCTACCACAGTCCAAAGGTGTGCAGGTTACGGGGATTGGCCATGCTATATTGCCCCTTAGTGTCCCAAGATGCATTGGTTAGGGGGATTAGTGAGGTAGGTACATGGGGTTGTGGGCATAGGGCAGGGGTGGACCTCAGTAAGATGCTCTGTTGGAGAGTCAGTGCAGACTGGATGGTTCAACTGGCCTCCTTCTGCACTGTAAGGTTCCCTTTTGGTTTTCTCACCGCCAGGCGCAGTACCAGTCTTGCAGCTAAGTCCTTTAGGGCTCAGCCTGTGGTGGCGATATTGAGCTGCTTTTGATAATAGACATTGATGTTCCCCATCCAAAGTGCACGCTGCACAATGGCAACCTCTGTGCTTTCTCCAAGTGTTGTCCCACAGGCAAGACCATTGATTCATCTGTTGTGGGGGTACTCAACAGGAGCTTTCCTTGTCCATGTTTGACCTGCTGTCTTGAGACCCTATGGATCTGGAATTGATGTTGAGGACCTCCAGGACAATTCCCTCCTGACTCTGTACCACTCTGCTGGGATGTGCTGCCAGTGAGACAGGACATATCTAGGAATTGTGATGATGGTGTCTGGGACATTATCTGCAAGGTATGAATTTGTGAGCATGACTATGTCAGACTGTTGCTTAACTAGTCTGCGAGACAACTCCCCCAATTCTGGCACTGGTCCAAAGACTTTGCAGCTCAACAGTTGCCTAGTTCGACGCCGGATGGTCCGTCCATTTCATTTCAAGTGAGAATTTTCTCCACATTTCCCCATTAGACCTTTTATCAATGATTTTAAATCTATGAGTTCTGGTTTTTTCCCCACCTCTGCCCCCATCTCACCTCCAGAAAAGCTAAAACCAAAAGAGAAAATGCTAGAAAATCTCAGCAGGTCTGGCAGCATCTGTATGGAGAGAAAAGAGCTGACGTTTTGAGTCCAGATGACCCTTGGTCAAAGATGAAACTTTCAGTCATCTCCTGACATGATTCCTCCAATATTTACTCTGCTCAAACTCCACTATACTGAAGATCAACTCTCATAAACCCCTTGCCTGCATTCCCACTCTAATCTCTACTCACATCCTGCCTTTTGCGTATGCAACCCCAGTTGGCACACCATGCTCCATTCTCCTTATTTACCAATTTATCCATAATCTTTCCCTCTTGCCTCTGCAACATCTTCCAGCCTTCTCTCCAAGCCCTTTTTGAGTGTTGTACAGTTTATATCACTCGCTCCCTCCTCAACAATGGACAGCAAACCCTTTAGCCAATATAACCATACTTTCCAGCATACTGTCTTAAAATCCTTTCACTTGTTTTGTGTACCCTCAAAAATCACCATCTTCAATTCTTTCCCATGCTTGACTCTCCCTTTCCTCTCTAAAATTGTTTTAAAGTTTTCACCAAGCTCAAGATACTGTCATTGCATGTAAGGTATTCATTCTCATTAGAAATATATTTTGCCATTTAAATAGATTCTTCCCGTGCAAAGCTTTCACATGTGAAATATGGGGAGGCGATGGCCTAATGGTATTATTGCTAGACTATTAATCCAGAAACTTAGCTAATATTCTGGCGACACGTGTTCAAATCCTACCATGGCAGAACTTGTATTCAATAAAAAAATTAAGAATCTACTGATGACCTTGAAATCAGTGTTGATCGTCAGAAAAACTCATCTAGTTCACCAATGTCTTTTAGGGAAAGAAATCTGCCCCCTTATCTGGTCTGGCCTACATGTGACTCTAGAGCCACAGCAATGTAGTTGACTCTTAACTGAACAAAGGTAACTAGGTGTGGGCAATAGATGCTGGCCAGCCAGCAACACCCAAGTCACATGAATGAATAAAAAAAAATCACCTTGATCCTGTGTATGTTTTTTTGTTTAGCACAATCACATCGCGCAAAAAAACAGATATGTTTTCCATCTTGAAAATTTCCATCTTGAAACTTTTTTTTTACAAAAATGTTATTGACAAACCTTTTTTTCTGCGTTTGTTTACAGGTTTCGTGGGCTCAGCTGGTGATCACACCATTGAGTTTGAGAAGTTTCTGGGGGTTGATTCCAGTCTGCAGCGAGTTGACTCGCAGAGTGAGGTTTGGGAATTCTACAATTCTCATTGCCCCGGGTTGGGAACATTACTTTGAAGTGGCTCCCAATCTGGTCACAGTAAGTGACCTTGACTGGAAGGTTTTTCCAGAATAATTTGATGGGATGTGAGTGTCGCTGGCAAGGCCAGCATTGCTTTCAATCTCTAATTGCCCTTGAGAAGATGGTCATGAGTCACCTTCTTGAACTAGTAAGCCCATGTAGATGTAGGTACATGATGTGGAGATGCCAGCGTTGGACTGGGGTAAACACAGTAAGAAGTCTGACAACACCAGGTTTAAGTCCAACCAATTTACTTAATAGTAAATTCACAAACTTTCAGGGTTTGCCCCTTCGTCAGGTGACTGGAGAGTTCTGGCCTCAGACAGAGCATATAACAACACAGAGAGTTTACAGATTACTGATTAGAATGCGAGTCTTTACAACTCACCTGCTATTCAAGCCTTAAAGATGCTGACAATGTGAGTGGAAAGAGCATTAGGCATAGGTTAAAGAGACGTGTATTGTCTCCAGACAGGACATCAAGTGAGGTTTTGCAAACCCAGGCAAGTCATGGGGATTACAGATAATATTACGATGTAGGTACACCTAGAGTGTTGTTATGAAGGGTATTCCAGAATTTTGACTCAATGAATTTGTTATGGACAAGGAAAAGGATGACCTGCATAATATGCCTCTGGATTGGGGAAGGCAGATGTTAAAAGGGAACATCTCGTTTGACTAATCATACTGAATATTTTGAGCAGCTCGTAGAGAGTAGATTGTGATAATGCAGTAATTACAATTTACCAGGAGACTGATAATAAACTTGCAAAATGAGCAAATAAGGGTAAATGAGGGTCAACATAGATAAATGTGAGGTGGTACATTGTGGGGAGGAAGAATACGGAGATGACTGATGATTTGGAAGGTGCAAGTCATGATGAGGTAGAAGAATGAAAGGATCTTGAAGTACAACAATCACTAAAACTTGTATTATAGGTTAGCAAGTCCACTAAAATGGCAAACCAAGCACTAGGTTTTATTGCTGGAAGGATAGAATTGAAACTGAGAGAATGCCTAGTTGCCTAAGGACATTTGGGAGTCAACCACATTGCTGTGGCTATGGAATCACATGTAGGCCAGACCAGGTAAGGATGGCAGATTTCCTTTCCAAAAGGATGTTAGTGAACCAGATGGGTTTTTCTGACAATCAACAATAGTCTTGATTAGATTCTTCATTCCAGATTTTTTTTATTGAATTCAGATTCCACAATCTGAATTCAATAAAATTGAACATGGGTCCCAAGAACATTAGCTGGATTACTAATCTAGCGATAACACCAGGAAGCCATCACCTCCCTGAAATCCGATAATACCACTCGGCCATCACCTCCCTGACAATGATGGGCAACTCTTCTCTCTTTATTATACAGAAGACATAGAGGCATTGGAGACAGTCTTTTTACTCATTCATGGGATGTAGGTATGGCCAGCTGGCTAGCATTTATTGCCTATTCCTAGTTGCCCGAGGGCAGTTGAGTGTCAACCACAATTTTGTGGTTCTGGCATCACATGTAGGTAAGATTTCCTTACCTAAAAGACATGAGGGGACCAGATGGGTTCTTCTGACAATTGTGAATGTCTTCATGGTCATCAGTAGATTCTGAATTCCAGTGCAGAGAGGATTGACAAGGACAATACCAGAAATGGTGTGGGTATACATTTCAGGAAAAGATTGACAGGCTGGGTCTCTTTCCTCCTTCAAACAAAGGCCCGAGTGCTGACCCGCTAAAGGTCATTAAAATTATGAAAGCTTTTGGCAGAATGGTGTGGAGACAATGTTTTCTCACGTGGGGAAGAGTATAACCGAAACTATGAACAAAAAACAAAGAACAAAGAACAAAACAGCACAGGAAACAGGTCCTTCGGCCCAACAAGCCCGCGCTGCCACCCCAATGTTCCCACTTCTACCCGTGATCCCTGTCCATGTTTATAGATCTATGGATTAAAAACCAAATTTGAGACAATTTAGGGAGAATTTGTTTTGCCAATTAGCCTAAGAGCACATCTTTGGGATGTGGGAGGAAACCGGAGCACCCGGAGAAAACCCACGCAAGCACGGGGAGAATGCGCAAACTCCCACAGACACAGGCCCAAATCCATGTATCTGCACAGTACAGCGATAGTCACTGAGCTGTCGTGTTGCTCATCAAATGGTCCAGGTCAAGCGTACACTAACGACGTGAAGCACTAGGATACTCTCAAAAAAATCCAAGAGCAGCCCTCTCACGATCCATCACGTGTATGCCCCTTGTTAGACAACAAGGTGAACCAAAGCACCTGTAGGATAAAAACAAGTACATCAATATCATCATCTATTTACACACTTCCCAGGGACTCCCAAGGCTCATGATCCCTATTTTAAATCAGTTTTCTATACCCCTCCATTCCAAGAAACCTGCTCTGTGTTACACAGCGGCAGGAGGCGGTCTGCCACTGGCTGATGACAGGATCCTCTGGTCCCGCTGTTGTCAATGGGGGAATCCTGTTGAATGTAGTCTTCACCGCTGGAAACCTGTGGCGGGGATCCACTGTCAGAAGGACTGGAAGATTCTGCTGCTCTGAGTGATTGGAAAAGTTTGGCCCAGAGACATAAAAAATCTAACATAGAATTTCATAGAAACCTCTTCAACTACAGAGTGGTGCAAACTCACTATTACATTTTGTGCTCAAAGGTGCATTTAAGGGGAAACTGTACAAGCCTGTCGGAAGAAGGGAATAGTTGATTATCATGGTAGATTTAGATGAGGTGTGATGGGAGGAGACTTGAATAAAGCATAAACAGTGGAATAAACTGGTTGAGCCAGATGGTCTATTTCTGCATCATACATCTGACATCATCCTACTTGCACTGGCAGGATTTACCAGGGTTCATAGCCTTTACAGCATCCAGTGCCTCAGACATTTTATGAAGTCATGTGGAGTGAATTGAATGGGCTGAAGCCTGGCATCAGGATGAGGCTGAGATGGGTCATCTGATTGACATCCCTGGCTGCACATTGTCAATTTTTGTCTGATTCTGCTCATGTGGATCTTAGTGGGACATGTTCCTACATTAAAGGTGCTATATAAATAATAAGCGGCAGATATTTTTCTATATTTGTTTGCGTGGGTTTTCTCCAGGTGCTCCGGTTTCCTCCCACATCCCAAAGATGTGCTCTTAGGCTAATTGGCAAAACCAATTCTCCCTAAATTGTCTCAAATTTGGTTTTTAATCCATAGATCTATAAACATGGACAGGGATCACGGATAGAGGTGGGAACATCGGGGTGGCGGCACGGGCTCATTGGGCCGAAGGGCCTGTTTCCCGTGCTGTTTTGTTCTTTGTTCTTTGTTTTTTGTTCATAGTTTCGGTTATACTCTTCCCCACGTGAGAAAACATTGTCTCCACATCATTCTGCCAAAAGCTTTCATAATTTTAATTTAACTTTAGCGGGTCATTAAACCATATTTGGCTGTGTGGGTCAGGGTCAGGAAGTTTCCAGGCATTCAGCAGGCACCGTATAATTGAATAGAATCGCATTGTGACTAGGGGCTCAGTTATATCAGTTGGGTGAATGGCTGGTCAGTGATGCAGAGTGTTGTCACCAGCAAGGGTTCAAGTCCTGTATGGGCTGAGATTATTCATAAAGGCTCAGCATGGTGGCACAGTGGTTAGCTGTGGAATCAAATGTAGGCCAGACCAGGTAAGGGTGGCTGATTTCCTTCCCAAAAGGACGTTAGTGAACCAGGTGGGTTTTTCTGACAATCAATAATGATTTCATGGTCTTAATTAGATTTTTAATTCCAGATTTTTTTTACTGAATTCAGATTCCATGATCTGCCATGGCGGATTTGAACCCGGGTCCCAAGAACATTAGCTGGATTACTAGTCTAGCGATAACATCTACAGGCCATCATCTCCCCGAAATCCAGGGACCCGGATTCAATTCCGGCTTTTGGTGACTGTCTGTGTGGAGTTTGTATGTTCTCCCTGCATCTGCGTGGGTTTCCCCCAGGTGCTCTGGTTTCCTTCTAAGTCTAAAGATGTGCAGGTTAGGTGGATTGGCCGTAATAAATTGCCCCTAAGTATTGGAGGATTAGCAGAGCGGGATTACGTGGATAGGGCCTGGGTGTAATGGTTATTGGTGCAGGCTCAATGGGCTGAATGGTCTCCTTCTAGACTGTAGGACTTCTACGATTCTCAACCTTGTCCCTCACCTGAGGTGTGGCAATGCTAGCTTAAATCATCGTCAATCAACTCCCCTTCAAAAAAGAGAAAGGCAGCATATGGTTTTCTGGGACTTGGGGGGCTTTCATTTCTGTGGATGCTAAAATCTGAAACTGAAACAGGGAAAGCTGCAAAGACTCAGAAGGTTTGACAGATCTATAGGGGGAGGAAATGGAGTTAATGTTTTGAGTTTGCATTCAAAAGAAGGATCATGCAGACTCAAAATGTTAACTCTGTTTACTCCCCACAGGGATGCTGCCAAGCCTGCTGAGATGGGGTTCGTAGTTATGTTACTGGACCAGTAAGTCTGGAGGCCTGGAGCAATGATTTGATGACACGAGTTTGAAATGTCACCGCAGCATCTCGATAATTTAAATGTAGTTAATTAGAACAGAATAGAATCCCTACCGTGCAGAAGGGGACTATTCGGGGCCCATCGAGTCTGCACCGACCACAATCCCTACCCAGACCTTATTCCCGAAATCCTATTTACCCTAAATCTGGAATAATAAATTAATGCTGGTAGTCACGATTATGAAACTGCCAGATTAAAACTGATTAAAATTAAAATTAAAAATTCATCTAATTATAACTGAGCTTGAAGGAAGAAAATATATTACCCTTATTGGCATAATGGGTCAAATAGCCTCCTTCTGTTAAATTAACCCCTCAACTCAGTGAATCACAATATCTGTTTGTGCTCTTCATGGGATCTTTCTGTGCACTAACTGGTTGCTATGCTTCCCACATTTCAACACTGATTACACTTCAAAAGCACTTCAGTTGTTGTAAGGTGCTTTGGGTGCCTGACAGGATAGCACACTGGTTAGCATTGCTGTTTCACAGCGCTAGGGACCAAGGTTCGATTCTGGCCTTGGGTGACTGCCTGTATGGAGTTTGCACGTTCACCCCATGCAAACAGCCACCCAAGCCAGGAATTGAACCTGGGTCCCTGGTCCTCTGTGCTGCCTCCAAGGCATTACTGTAAGATCTTTGAGGTATCCTAAAACTATGCTTAATGGCTGATTCTGTGTAGTGTGCAGTTACTATTTATGCATGTCCATTCATCCTAATTTCTCAAAATTAACTATTAAAATGCTTTTATAAACACTGGTTATCCACAACTAAAATTCCCAACTCTCCCTCTAGTGCCCAGATGAGTATATTACATGAGCTCCCACAAAAGCAGTCTCCAAGGTTTTGGGAGTATTGCTTCCTCTAGAACAGCTTTAACACCCACAGTGATAAAGAGGGGCTTTTCACTCCAAACAAGAGTACACAATTTTTCTGCGTTTTCTGCAGATACATGCCTGTGACTTGAAGAATAGAAAAATAGTTTGTTATTTAAATAGAGACAGAATGTAAAACGTCCTTGTACATTTTTAAAAAAAATCTTTTTTGAGATGTGGGCATTACCCTTGAAGTGGGCTGTTTATAGTTCAGAGTCCCATGTAGGCCAAACCAGGTAAGGATGGCAAATTTCCTTCCATAAAGGACATTAATAAACCAGATGGGTTTTCAACACGCATTTCAGATTCCAGAGCTTATTGAATTCAAACTTCACCATCAAACGTTCCATGGTGGGAATCGAACCCAGGTCCCAGAGAATTCCCTTGGATCTCTGGATTACTATTCAGCAGTAATACTGCTACTTCTCAAATTTAAAAGTCACCCGATACTTATAGAGTCGTAGAGATTTACAGCATGAAAATAGGACTTTGGCCCAACTTGTCTATGCCGCCTTTTGTTTTTAATTCCAATTGGCCCATATTTGGCCCATACCGCTCTGTACCCATCTTACCCACGTAACTGTCTGAATGTTTTTTAAAAGACAAAATTGAACCTGCCTTTACTACTACCTCTGGTAGTAGTAAAGCTTGTAACAAGCTGGCAGCTTGTTCCAGACACTCACCACCCTCTGTGTGAAACAATTGCCCCTCTGGACAATTTTATATCTCTCCTCTTTTGCTTTAAACTTATATCCTCTAGTTTTAGACTCCCCTATTTTTGGAATAAGATATTGACTACCTAGCTGATCTATGCTCCTCATTATTTTGTTTTATAGTAAGAGGGATATTATTTATATTATAAACTGAAATATTATCCAGCACAATGGATAAAATGCAACAATGGTACCAGTGAAGGACTTTTCACACGATGACTTCTCCAAACTGGGCTAGAAAGAGGAAATGAAGCAGAAGTGTACTTGAAGAATTAAAGTAGCTGATTTGGAAGTGTAGTTGCTGAAAAAGCTTTTCACACAATCACAGAATTTTTACAGTGCTGGAGGAGGCCAGTTGGCCCATTGTGTCTGTACTAGCTCTCCAGGCTAGCAGCATGACATGTCGCCGGCCTTTTCCTCATATACCTGCACATTGTTTCTATCCAAATTATCATCAAATGCCCTTTTGAACTCCTCTGGATTGAATCGACCTCCACCACACTGTCAGATAGGGCATTTTAGGCCAGAGCCACTCTCTGTGTGAAAATATTTCTTCCCACATCATACTTGATTCTTTTATAAGCCACTTTAACTCCGTGCTTTCATGTTCTGGATCCTTTTACAAAAAGGAACAGTTTCTGTCCAGCCCCTTCATGATTTTGAAATCTCTATCAAATGTCCTCTTAGCCTTCTTCTCTCCAAGGAGAACAGTCCCAACCTCCAAAGGAACAAAGAACAAAGAGAATTACAGCACAGGAACACCCTTCAACCCTCCAAGCCTACCCGACTTAACTAAAACCCCCTACTATTCTAGAGACCAGATCCCTCTTTTCCCATCCTATTCATGTACTTGTCAAAATGCCACTTAAAAGTCACTACTGTATCTGCTTCCACTACCTCCCCCGGCAACGAGTTGCAGGCACCTATTACTCTCCATGTAAAAAATCTGCTTGAGTAATGGGTGCCTAGAATTCATTGCTGGGGGAGGTAGTGGAAGCAGATATGGTAATGACTTTAAAGAGACTAAGACTCTAAACCTTGCCCCTTGCACGTAAGCCTATAGCCCCCAGTAATCTATCTTCATGACTAAAGTTTCTCATCTCTGGAACCATTCTTGTAAACATCTTCTGCACTCTCTCCAATGTGCTCACATACTTCCTATGGTGTGACATCCAGAACTGTACACAATACTGCAGCTGAGATCAAATTAGTGCCTTGTATAAATTCAACATAGCATCCTTACTTTTATGTTTCATGATTCTATTAATTAAGCTCAGAGTACTGTAATGCTTTATTAGCTGTTCTCTCCACCCTTCCTGCCATCTTCAATGGTCCATGTATATACACACCCAGCTCCCTCTGCCCCTTTTTTTGAGATAATTTCTAAAGATGGGAAAATGTTGTCAGAGGAAATTATCAACATAAACCCACAGGACAATAACAATAATAGCAACATACTTTCAATACTGCAATTATAACACAGGAAAACACCCCAATCTTCACAGCTGTGTTATAAACAGAATTTGATGCTATTGATCAGAGGCAGATTCTAAGGGGCATTCTAAAGGAAGTGAGGCAGATTGAGAGGCAGAAAGGTATACACAAGAATGCAATAGGAGGAGACAATATGGCCCATTGATCCTGCTTCATCATTCAATATAATCATGGCTAATCTTAGACTTCAACACCAATTTTTCACCTGATCCCCATATTTCTCAATTTCTCCAGAGACCAAAAGTCTGTCCATCCCAGCCTTAAACTCATTCAACGATGAAGCCCTCCGGAGTAGGGAATTCCAAAGATTCGCAACCGATTGCATGAAGAAATTTTTCCACGTCACAGTCCTTGAGCAGCCCCTTATCTTGAGACTGTGCCAACCAACAACCCCTCCCTCCCCGCTGTCTTTCAAACATTTGGTAGCAATCTCTGAGCATCAAACCCATTCAGAATTTTAAGTTTCAATGAGATCGCCTCTCATTCTTCTAAATTTCAGCGAGCAAAGGTCCAATTTATTCGGCCTCTCCTGGTGCGACAAGGAGGTTTGGGAAGGGAATTCCAGAGCTTAGGGCCCAAGCTGCCAATAGTGGAGCAATGGAAATTGGGGATGATTCAAGAAACCAGAATTGGACGGTCAAAACAAGTGAAGGCTTTATCATTACATATGTTGAGGAAGAAGGAGGATCCAGAGAATATTATTTCTGGACGTTGTGCTGAAATATGCAGGTTCTGGGATATAATGTGTTAACTGATAGAGAACACATTTAATCTTTACAATTCAACTTCTCTTAAAAGAGGACCACCAAATTTCAAGCAGCATTTAATGATCTTAGTCGAAACTCTTCCGTTCCAAATATTTACCAAGAGCGTATTTACCAGTTGCCAACTCATCAGTGCTAATCTCATTAGTGCATTTGTTAAATTTTGATAATTACGTCAAGTTAGTAAACCACTAATGGGACTGCAATTTCTGATGCCCTGACTGCCCATGAACTTCGATAATAAGCTATTTTTTTTCAACAAACAAGTTAATAAGGTGCAATGGGACCTGACCCTTGTAGCACGAGTGTGTGCAGGCTTGTTTGGGGAAAAAAGCTATGTATTTCCACACTTTTTATTTTGGTCTTTTTGAGCCCAAAACTGGAAAAGATTTATTCTCGTCAAAAGAAACCTAAACACTGGCAAAAAGCAGTGTGAGCATGTAACGATTTGTTTTTCAGGGGATTGTAAGATATTGAGTTACATTTGGAGTCAATAAAAGAGAGGTTGTATTGAGGCTGGTGCAGACCCGATGGGTCAAATGGCCTCCTCTGCACTGTAGGGATTCTATGATTCTACGTATGGAATAATGATTACCAACTGTGATTATATGTATTTTTAAAGGTTTTGTCACATGACTTGCCCTGCATTCCATGAATCAGTCACCCAACACATCCATCCTTCTGATGTTCTACCTTTCTAAGCCAATAAGAAAGCAAAAAGCAAAAAAGACTCATTATCCAATTGAATAATGCTTGACTGTTAGCCAATCAGCCATTGTCTTTCCATGTTTGATACTTTTATATCTGATAAAGAGGAATGTTGAAAGAAAATGGTTAGGCTCAGGAGCAGACCTATAAGGATACCTGCTGATCTGCAGGCTCCCTTCTGCATTGGGTTTGATTTATTATTGTCACATGTATTAACATATAGTGAAAATTATTGTCTCTTGGTTCACTATACAGACAAAGTATGCCGTTCATACAGAAGGAAACGAGAGATTGCAGTATGTAGTGTTACAGTCATATCTAGGGTGTGGAGAAAAATCAGCTTAATGCAAGGTAAATCCATTCAAAAGTCTAATGGCAGCAGGGAAGAAGCTTTTCTTGAGTCAGTTGGTGCATGATCTCAGGCTTTTGTATCCTTTTTCCTGAAGGAAGAAGGTGGAAGAAGAATGTCCAAGGTGGTTGGGGTGCTTTGCTGAGGCAGAAGGAAGTGTAGATAGAGTCAATGGATGTGAGGCTGGTTTGTGTGATTGATTGATTGGGCTACATTCATGACCTTTTGTAGTTCCTTGCAGTGTTGGACAGAGCAGGAGCCATACCAAGCTGTGATAAAACCAGAAAGAATGCTTTTTATGGTGCATCTGTAAAAGCATGTCGTAGCTGACATGCCAACTTTCCTTAGTCTTCTGAAAAAGTAGTGGTGTTGGTGGGCTTTCTTAACTATGGTGTCGACATGTGAGGATCAGGATAGATTGTTGATAATCTGGACAAAGATCAGGAATGTGGGACTAGCTTACAGACAGAAATTGAAGATCATCTCTTCCATTAAAGAGAGGATAGGCTGTAACCTCACATAACCTGAAGAGGTGTGAAGCACGAGCCTCAACAATTATAGGTGGTTCTCAGCCTAGTGGGCCAATATAACAATCTATCGCTTGGGACCTCTGGGTGAAACCTCTTCCCACACTAAAACCCCACTGGGCAAAGGGTGTGGAGAACCTTTCTCAGTCACACTACGGAAGAGCCAATAAGTTTGTAATGGAGCTTCTCCCAGGCTGTGGGTTGTGATCCCTGGTGGAGTAGCAAGACAAAAATTTGGGTCACAATCTCCGAGGCGGCAATGGCTGCCATGGAGCTCAAACTGATTTCTGACAGATTCAAGGCTCTTTTAAATTCTCAACTTTTTTATTGGTGGGAGTGGCCTCATGGACTCCTCTTTGAAGCCTGATGGATCTTGGGTTCATGTCATACTTCCTGTAACCCTCATGATTTGCCGGGGCTTGTGGAAAAAAACGCCTATGAAAAGAAATGCCCATGGGTGGCAGGGTGGCATAGTGGTTATCACTATTGCCCCACAGTGTCAGGGATCTGGGTTCAAGTCCTGGCTCAGGTCACTGTCTGTGTGGAGTTTCAATATAAAAACAAAGGGTGCAATTCCAAAGGGGGTGCAGAAGCAGAGGGACCTGAGCGTGTTAGTGCATAAGTCATTGAGGGTAGCAGGACAGACTGAGAGTGACTAATAAGGCATTCAGTGTCCTCAGCTTTATTAATTGGGGCACAGAGTACAGGAACAAGGAAGGTTTCACAGCGCAGAAGAGACCACTTATCTCATCATTTCTGCACCAACTCTGTGCCAGAGTGAACAAAGAACAATACAGCACACAAAACAGGCCCTTCAGCCCTTCAAGCCTGTGCCGCTCATTGGTCTAACTAGACCACTTGTTTGTATCCCTCCATTCCCAGTCTGCTCATGTGGTTATCCAGGTAATTCTTAAACGATGCCAGCGTGTCTGCCTCCACCACCCTACTTGGCAGTGCATTCCAGGCCCCCACCACCCTCTGCGTAAAAAAACGTCCCTCTGATTTCTGAGCTTTACCTCTCCTCTTGAGCCTGTGACCCCTCATGATCATCACTTCCGACCTGGGAAAAAAGCTTCCCACTGTTCGTTCTATCTATACTTTTCATAATTTTATATACCTGTATTAGGTCTCCCCTCATTCTCTGTCTTTCCAGGGGAACAACCTCAGTTTACCCAATCTCTCCTCGTAGCAAAGACCCACCACATCAGGCAACATCCTGGTAAATATTCTCTGTACTCTCTCCAAAATCTCCACATCATTCTGGTAGTGCGGTGACCTGAATGGATGCAGTACTCCAAGTATGGCCTAACCAGCGTTCTATACAGCTGAAACATCAGATGCAAATTTTTATACTCTATGCCCTATCCTATAAAGGCAAGCATGCCATATGTCTTCTTCACCACCTTCTCTACCTGTGATGCCACCTTCAAAGATCTGTGGGTTGCACACCCAGGTCCCTCTGTATGTCTATACTTTTGATGGTTCTGCCATTTATTATATAGCTCCCTCCTACATTAGTCCTACCAAAATTCATCACTTTGCATTTATCTGGATTAAATTCCATCTGCCATTTCTCCGCCCAATTTTCCAGCCTATCTATACCCTGTTGTATTCTCCGACAATGTTCATCGCTATCTGCAGTAAGGAGCCAGAGACACTGGCCAGAATTTTACCAGCTTGCCTGCCTTGGAATTGGGGCGGGTGAAGCTCACAGAATAGAACTCTCTGTTGGTCTAGGGCGGGATGTGATGAGCTGTGTCCAAGCAAGATCGTAAAATCCCAGCCACTACATCCAAACACACATGCAAACAAAAAGCAGCTGTTACTGTTGTTGCTGGATTGATAGTAAGTGTTGTGAGTTGACAACACCTTTAGACAGCTGCTTGACACCATTTTGCAGCTGTTAATGCAGAGGTCTGTTAAATAACATAATTAGGACACCATTATGGAATTTAACCAGGCGATGCCAAAAATAGATGAGACTAATGTTGAATTTCTTTACGCAGAGAGTTGTAAAAAGCAATTCATGCTTTGTTAAAGGGAGTGGTTGAGCCAGGTAAATAATTGAATCAGAGATTGTTTAGGGTTTGGAGGAGGTATCTGGGCAGAGGGATTACTTTTCTGTCCTAACAAAGCTCTAACACATGCATAATAGGCTGATTAGTCTTCTATTAAACCAAATAAAACTAATAAGCATTATCAATTAATATAAAAACATAGAAGTTAGGAGCTGGAGGATTCCAATTGGCCCTTTGAGGTTGCTCCACCATTCAGCATAGTCATGGCTGATTGTCCAACTCAATAGCCTAATTCTGCTTTTTCCCCGTGACCTTTGATCCCATTCACCCCAAGTGCTATATCCAACTGCCTCTTGTATCCATTCAATGTTTTGGCTTCAACTACTTCCTCTGGTAATGAATTCCAAAGGCTCCTCACCCTTTGGCTGAAGAAATATCTCCTCATCTCTGACCTAAATGGTCTACTCTGAATCCTCAGTGACCCCTCTGGACTCTCTCACCATTGGGAACTTCCTCCCTGCATCCACCTTGTCCAATTCTGTTAGAATTTCATAAGTCTCTGAGATCCCCCCCTCATTCGTCTGAACTCCAGCAAAAACAATCTTAATCTAGTCAATCTCTCCTCATACATCAGTCTCACCATCCCCGGAATCAGCCTGGTAAACCTTCTCTGCACTCCGAGAACAAGAACATTCTTCCTCAGAAAAGGAGACCAAAGCTGCACACAATATTCTAGGTGTGGCCTCACCCAAGGCCCTGTATTATTGTAACAACACATCCCTGCTCCCGTACTTGAAACCTCTCGCAATGAAGGCCAATATACCCATTGCTTTCTTTACCATTTGCTGCACCTGCACTTTGTACCTTCAGCGACTGGTGCACAAGGATATCCAGGTTCTGCTGCACACTCCCCTCTCCCAATTTACAGCAATTTGGAATCTTTCAGTGTGCAAAATGACTGCCATAATTACCCCACACAACAGTACAATGTAATGCCATTACAAGTAGAATATTTCTGATACGATAAGACGAATATGGATAAATACAATTAAATTTTCTTTGTGCAATTTTTTGTTTTCAGGTTTTTCTGTGCAAATACATAAGACCATAAGACATAAGAAGGCAGGGGAAGTAACTGCCTTCTTGTTTGCATGAATATACCAGTGAAACACATGGCATTTTTAAAATTTTTCCTTGGGATGTGAGCATCTTTAGCAAGGCCAGAATTTATTGCCCACCTCCAATTGCCCTTGTTGACTGGCTTGTTGGGCCTTTTCAGAGGCTGTATAGAAATCAACCAGGCTGGCGTTGGTCCGGAGTTACACATAGACATGTACCTCACTAAGTAAGGACGGTGGATTTTCTTCCCCGAAGGACATTGCAAA
Source organism: Sphyrna mokarran (assembly GCA_024679065.1). Taxonomy (NCBI): domain Eukaryota; kingdom Metazoa; phylum Chordata; class Chondrichthyes; order Carcharhiniformes; family Carcharhinidae; genus Sphyrna; species Sphyrna mokarran. Next base: position 13,647,420 of record JAGIQG010000013.1, on the reverse strand, counting down.
GTGGATGGGTTTTTAATGCATCAATTCAATAGCTTCTTAGTCATTATTGAGACTAGCTCTTAACCCCAGATTTATTAATTAATTGGATTTAAGTTCCTCCAGCTGCTGCAATGGGATTTGAACTCCTGTTCCTGGAGCTTGAGCCCAGCTCTTGGATTACCAGCCAATTACAATGATGCTGCCATCCCCCCCTCAAACCAGATGGAATTGTGTTGTTGGTGAACAGATTTGTGGTCCAAAAGTTGGGTTGGCTTTGCAAAATTGGAAAGTTTAGAGGCCTGGAAAGAGCAAGAAAGCTCTATTTGAGTTCTGAGAATGCTGCCAATATCTGCTGATAATTAAAATCCTATTAAAAGTAATAATTAATTACTTCCCATTGATTGGAACAGAAATTATAGGAAAAATTGAACTCTGATAATTACAGAAATTTAAAATATGACAGGCGCTGATCCTACATGGTATCATCCAGGGCTGGAATCTCTATTTCCTGTTGTTCATTCAGGCCAACACTTCAATTCAGTGTAGCATTGACGGAGTGCTGCAGTGTCAGGGGTACTGCTCTTTGGGCGAGATGTTATTCTGAGCCTGTTCCCACTTTTTGGATTCAGAATGTAGCACCCAATTCTTGTGTACACATCTTCACAGCAACCTCAAAAGCACTCCTCTCTCTGCCACCAGCGTGAAAACAGACTAATTGCTCATTCTATTTCTGATACATTTTTGGAATCTTTCTGTGTGCAAAATGACTGCCATAATTACATCACACAATAGTACAATGTAATGCCATTGCAAGTATATTTCTGACAAGATAAGTTGATTATGGATAAATACAATTAAACATTCTTTCTTTATGCAATTTTTAGTTTTCGGGTTTTTCTGTGCAAATACATAAGACCATAAGACATAGCAGCAGAATTAGGCCACTCAGCCCATCAAGTCTGCTCCGCCATTCAATCATGGCTGATTTTTTTACCTCATCCACATTCTCCTGCCTTTTCCCCATAAGCCCTGATCCCCTTATTAATCAAGATAATTTCCATATAAGAACTGCATACAATTCAATGTCCGTAATGTAAATTGGACTGCTGTGAGAGATGTGATATATATAGAAAATATAAATGTGAGTCTTGAATCTCTGGTGCTCGCAGGAGAATAAATCTGTATATTGGGTTTGTTGTTAGGGCTGTGCTAACATTGGGAGTTGCAACTCTTTAGCAGTTGGAGCAATCTGTTTGCTTTCAATCCCTGAGGTCCTATTAGTTCAGTTCACTGTACTTGCCTGCTTTCTGATGAGTTTCTGTTGTTAGTTTGTTCTTTCCTCCTGTTTTGGTCTGAGACTTTGGCACCTCTTATGCATGTTATTTATAGACATGTGTCAATAAATTACCCATAAAACTGCAAACCGTAGAACTCACATCTTTTAATCTCTGCTTTTCTGTGCTCGTTGCACACCTCACTGACAATTGTCCCCCTCATGTTTCCATGAAGAGCATCCCAAAGAAAGAGTTTGACCATTTAGGACTGAGATGAGGAACATTTCTTCACTCAGGGGGTCATGAATTTATGGAATTCCCTCTCTGAGAGCTGTGGATATTCAATTGTTGAGTGTCGAGGTTTTAGACACTAAGGAAACCAAGAGATATAGGCATAAGTAAGGAAAGTGGAGTAGACGATCAGACATGGTCTTGTAATAGATGATAGAAGTGTATGCACTGACTGCGAGACTTATTGGATAATAGAATCCCCACAGTGCAGACGGAGGCCATACAGCCCTTTGGGCATGTACTGATTCTCTGACAGAGAATCTCACTTTGCCCCTATTCTCGTAGCCCCACATATTTACCCCATTAATTTCCCTAATTTACACATCTTGGGACACTAAGGGTCAATTTGCCATGAACAACCAACCTAACCTGTACATCTTTGGATTGTGGGAGGAAATTTGAGCACCCAGAAGAAACCCATGTAGACACAGGGAGAAGATACAAACTACACACAGACAGGTGTCCAAGGCCAGGTGTGAGATGCCCTGTTGGAGAGTCGATGTAGACTCAATAGTCTTAATGGCCTCCGTCTGCACTGTAGGATTCTACGGGGTTACTGGTGTTAAAAACTTAAGGTAAGCAACAGGAGATTTAGAGGAGATGTGAAAATAAACTCTAAAAAGGGGTGGTATGGTGGCACAGTTAGCATTACTGTCTCACAGCACCAGGGATCCGGGCTCAATTCCGGCCTCGTGTAACTATCTGTGTGGAGTTTGCACATTCTACCTGTGTCTGCGTGGGCTTTCTTTGGGTCCTCTGGTTTCTTCCCAGAGTTCAAAGACGTGCAGTTAGGCTGATTGGCCGTGTTAAATTGACCCTAGTGTCAGGGAGATCAGCTGGCTAAATTATATAGGGTTACGGGAGTATGGCTTGCGTGGTATTGTGGTCAGTGCCAACTTGATGGACGAAATGGCCTCCTTCTACACTGTAGGGATTCTATGGGTCAATCATGAGGGATTTGCATATATAGAAACCTTACAATGCAGAAAGAGTCTGCACTGACAACAATCCCACTGAGCCCTATCCTTACATATTTACCCTGTAATCCCTCTAATTTACACATCCCAGGACATTAAAAGCAATTTTTTTAGCTTGACCAATTAACCTAACCCGCGCATCTTTGAACTGTGGGAGGTAACCCGAGCACCCGGAGGAAACCCATGCAAACATGGGGAGAATGTGAATTCTTCACACAGACGGTGACCTGAGCCAGGAATTGGACCCAGGTCCCTGGAGCTGTGAAGCAGCAGTGCTAACCACTATGCTACCATGCCACCCATGAGTGCCATTTGTTTGGGTTTTGTCCTTAGTGGTCAAGAGTCAACAGCACGAGCCTGCCCAGAACTGATATTGCTCGTCCAGCCACACCATTCCTTTGAGTTTGGATTAAAAGCACTTAACCGATGGAAAGAGATCTATTCTTACCCAGGAGTGTTCAGTGGTGATAATAAATGTCAGGAGCAGAGAATTATTTTACTTGCTGGTGCTGACGTCAGACACAATCAACCCTAAAGACAAAACCTATAGTTGAGTAAATATGACTCTCCTGTGGATATATATTTAGATATTTTCAACGTTATATTCTGGTCAGCTTCTTACTTCACAGGCATAAATCCTCTTGTTAGCTTTTCTCTCGTGTTGCTGGTAATTCTGTCACCATCCCTGTTCCCAGGCCCCATGGGAGATGTTACCATGGCATTTGTTTTTGTTCTCCTGCACTAATTGCACACTTGCCTTAGAGACCTAGGGAGAGTTTGGTGGTACCTAACGGAGTTGTACGCTCCAGAGAGGAGAGGGACGTGTTCATTAGTTGGGTTTTTTTTCAGGTTGTTGATGTTGAAGGCTGCATCAGCGTGACTGCTGAGAATAATTAGCCACCAACGTTTGGATCAGATTCAAATGTATAATTGTGTGGGTACTCTTGCCAGGAACCCATTTCCAATCTTTGTTTGAAACAATAAAACACAAATGTCATTCAGCTTCTTGGAATGCAAAATTTCCTTCCAGCTGCACAGCTGCAGCTAAGATTGCGTGGGTTGCATTGGGGCTTTGGTGACGTCGGTGTAACATTATTGTACTGGTAATCCAGGAGCCCGGGCTAACACTTGCAGGATGAAGGTTCAAATCCCACAACAGCAGCTGGTAGATCTGGAATTAAAAGTTGATCTCAGTAATGGTCACCATGCAATTCTTATTGTTGAATCCCTAGAGTGTAGAAAGAGGCCATTCAGCCCATTGAGTATGCAGACACACATCTAATCCAGGTACTCCACCCTATCCCTGCAACCCCGTGCAATTATCCCACTAACCACAGTAAGTTCATTACAGTGTTAATGTAAGCCTACTTGTTTCACCAAAAAATAAACTTAAACTACACATCTAGGGAACACTAAAGGGCAATTTAACATGGTCAATCTACCTAACCTGCACATATTTGGACTGTGGGAGGAAATCAGAGTACCTGGAGGAAATCCACGCAGACACGGGGAGAACATGCAAACTCCACAAGCCAGGAATTAAACTTGCCTGCCTAGTGCTGTGGGGCAGCAATGCTAACCACTGTGCCACTGTGCTGCCCTTCATATTCCTTTATGTTCTTTCCTTTAGGAAAGGAAGTTGGCCATCCTTATCTGGTCTGATTTACATGCAACTCCAAACCCACAGCAATCTGATGGACTTTCTACTTGCCCAATGAAATAGCTGAGCAAGCCATTCAGTTCAAATGCTGGCCTTGTCAGTGATGCCCATGTCTCCTGAAACAGGACCTGGCATCCTGAATAGACAAGCAAATTACCAGTGTTCAGATTTATGAAAAAGGTACATTAGTGGTTAGCACTCACAGCACCAGAGACCTGGATTCAGTTCCTGGCTTGGGTCACTGTCTGTGCAGAATCTGCATGTTCTCCCCATGTCTGCATGGGTTTCTTCTGCGTGCTCTGGTTTCCCCCCACAGTTTAAAAGATGTGCTGGTTAGGTGCATTGGCCATGCTAAATTCTCCCTCAGCGTACCTGAACAGGTGTTGAGAGTGGTGGCTAGAGGATTTTCACAGTAATGACATTGCAGTGTTAATGTAAGCCTACTTGTGACACCAATCAATAAACTTGAAAAACAGTGCTGACATCCCAAGAGAGGCTGAAAAAAGCTCACTTTGAAGATAATGGAAGCACATCCCTCCTTTATTTCTTCAAATGCATTTTTCCAAAAGTAAGTTAACTCACCAGGCATGGGATCAAGAGGAACACTAGTTTTACCCTCCTCCATCCCTCCATGTACTTTTAAAAGCAATATTGTATTCTATTTCTACAGGTCTGGGTAAATTAAAATTGTCCCACAAAAGTGTGTAAGTGGCATCTAACAATTGAAAAATGAAGGTTTGCCAAGGTTTATCAGGCTGATTCTGGGTGTGGTGGGACTGATGTATGAGGAGAGATTGACTAGGTTAGAGCTGTTTTTGTTGGAGTTCAAACGAACAAGTGGGGAGTCTAATAAAGACTTAAAAAATTCTAACAGATCTAGACTACAGGGTAAATGCAGAGAGGATGTTCCCAATGGTGGGGGAGTCCAGAACCAGCGGTCACAATCTCAGGATTCGAGATAGACATTTAGGACAGAAGTGAGGAGACATTTCTTCACCCAAAGAGTGGAATTCATTACCACAGGAAGTGGTTGTTGCCCAAACATTGAATTGTTCAAGAAACGGCTGGATACGGCACTTGGGGCGAATGGGATCAAAGGTTATGGGGAAACGTAGGATTAAGCTATTGGTTTGGACAATCAGCAATGATTGTAATGAACGGTGGAGCTGGCTCGAAGGGCCAAATGGCCTCCTTCTGCTCCAATCCACAATGTTTCTATGAATGCATGTGCCTGACGCATAAATGATGGGAGAGCAATTTGAAACTTTAAACTCTGAAGGTTGAAAGAAGAAATATACTGGTGTGGGGCCGTACTTTATGCCAATTGTGAGTTTGGACATATCAGGAAACTTGGGCTCCTCTCAACAAATAATGGGGGGTGATTTCGGGTGCAATGGTGGGCTCCCCCCCCCCGCGGAGGAAGCTTCTCTGTAAAATATTATTGACAATCAAACACACACAGAAGAAGGTTTTGGAAGTAAGTGGGAGGAGTGTGCATGTGTGGAGGGGGCAGGGCCAAAACAGACAATAGTGAGACAGACAGAGAGAGAGGGAGCACAGGTAGAATATTCACAGGTGACAGTGTCGGGAAAGCAGCTCGGATTTAGAAGTGGAGAAAGTTGAACGACAAAGGGTAACTCACATGGCAGAGTGACACAAAAGGAACAGGAGAGAATCCGGGAATACTTTGGAAATATTACCCACACACCATGAATAGGATATTAACTATTGTTCTGGCTCTGTTTGCCGTGGATGCCTTTGAGCAAGATGCAGCTCTATACACCTGTAAGTATAAACATGTCATTTCCATTTCTCTTGACAATTGAATGCAAAACCTTTTTTTTTAACAAGTACTGCTGATGAAGGACATTCTCTTTAGGCAGTTGTGTTATTAACACTAATGGGAGCATTCAATTGTGAACATGGAGTGCGAGAGAATGGAAGCAAAGTGATGCATCAACGATAAACATGTCTGTCTGGGACCGATGATTCCAATGTAACAAAGAAGCCAGTACAATCAACTCAGATTAAGTTGCAATAGAAAGTCAGACTAACCTGCTGACAGGGTTGGGTGAGGAAAGTGGGAGTTGGGGGAGGGGGGGGGGAGGAGAGGCGAGGGTGATGTAAGTTTGAGGCTGGCAGGGCGGGGTGGGGGGAGGGGAGAGATATTATTACTACCTCTTGGTAACAAACCTTCCCCAGCCCCCACCCCGCTGCATTCATTTATCAAGGGATACCCCAGTAGGACCACCAGTTCATTACAGGGGTCTGTGGAGAGTGGGATTTGCAGGGTGAAGTAGCAAGAGTAAAAAGACACCCTTTGCCAACTCTGTTGGTTCAGGAGAATTTGTCTTTTGTGAATAGCTCAGATTCCTATTCCTGCAAACAGTTTACAATGGAATATTTGTGAGAATTCCCTGCACTTAGAGGCAGATTACGCAGATAGATGTACATTTACCTATTTTATGAAGTTATAATATGTATCAGTGTAACTGCATTCGTGTTTTAGAAAGCTGTGTATGATTAAAGACAAATTTCTTTGTACATTTTTTCAAAATTATTGCATATTTAGATGTATATCATCTGGTGTATATCCAAATTATAGAATCATTGAACCTCGACAGTGCAGGAGGAGGTCACTTGGCCTATCGAGCCAGCATTGATAACAATCCCACCCTATCCCCACAACCCCATGCATTTACTCCTGACACTATGGAGCAATTTATTATGGCCAATCAACCTAACCTGCACATCTTTGGACTATGGGAGGAAATCGAGCAGCCGGAGGAAACCCACACAGGCATGGGGAGAATGTGCAGCTCCGCACAGACAGTAACCCGAGGATAGAATTGATCCCAGACGCCCGGTGCTGTGAGACAGCAGTACTTTTCACAGTGCTGCTGTGCCACCCAAGTCATTGTATATTTCAGTGTATAGCATCTGGTGTATATCCAAGTCATCGCATATTTCAGTGTACGTCATGCACAGTTTGTGAGAGTGGATTTCCTGTGCATTGTTTGGAAAGTTACCCAGCATCCAGAAGCTGGAATCGTAGAGGGGGACATTCAGGGATGAATCACGCCAGGCTGGTCTCACTGAAAGTTACAAGTGTAAGGGGGCTGAAGTAGTTTGTTCCGAGAAATGGGAATTAGGCTGGCTGTCCGGCTGGCTGAACGAGATGTCCCACATGCCTGGGGTGAGTTGCTTTAGCCAGGGGGTGGTGGTGGTAGTGGTGGGGTGGGATGGGGGGAAGAGGGAGTACATATTGAATGGCTCTCCAAAAGACAGGCCCAGGCTGTCAGGATTTACCAAGTTTGCCTTTGAATGTACCTGGTGTTCATGTTGAAGTGGAACTGTTTAAGGTGCCAATGTTGAAGTTTATTGAGAGCATCTGTTTTGTGACCAGGTAACTTAGGTTACCTCGCAAGTCTAACTTTTAGCCGCTAAGAGACATGCTGGTACCTGGACTGGTGCACTTGCCTTCCGTGCCCCTGGGGATTCAGTGAAGGGGCAACAAACACCATCAAGCCCCTTCACTGTCTAATGATTTAAGGTGGAGTGTGAACAACTGTGGATATCAGGTGATCAGGCTTGGCTGGAATGCACAACATGGCCAGGCATTGAAGCCCACGCTTTAAGGAGGGAAATGACAGGGTAAGTAAGGTGTGGTAATGAGGTGCTGTATGCACTAGTCTGATGACCAATATATTATGCCTATCCAACATCCTGCTTGACTGTCATGGTTTCTTAAAAAATGAAATACTTGGGGCATTTTTAAAAGATCTCTCTCCCAAAGCTAATTTTATGTGGGGATTGATAGCATGTGGTGCCTCTTGTTCAGCCAAAAAGACATAAGTTCAAATTCAATCGTAGCATAAATTCACAAAAGCTCAGGTGAGAGGCTGGTCTTTGGAATGGTGACTATGAAACTCCCACTAATTATCATTAAAAACTCATCTGGTTCATTGATACTGTACGGGGAAGGAAATCTGCTGTCTTTACCCAGCATGGCCTACATGTAACTCCAGACCAACACTCAGATATGGCAATTAGAGATTGGCAACAAATATTAGCTCAGCGATGCTTACGTCCTATGAAAGAATTATCTGATTTCAATTTTGTTTGTTCACTTGTAAGACTTGAGTGTTTTTGTCCAGGTCACCATTCATTGTCTATCCCCAATAATTGTCTTGCAAAAGGTAGTGGTGAACTATCTTTTTTGATTAGAGTGTTTTGCTGTATTGTTTTCACAAGGAATTAATATTCAGCCACACTCTGAGTTTGGAATCACACATAGGCCAGACCAGGCAAGGATGCCAGCTTAGCCTCTCTAAAGGATACCAGTGAAGCAAATTTTAAAAATCAATAATCCATTTATTTTATATGTACCATTAGCTTTTTATTCCAGATTTAGCTAGTTAACCGAAATAAAGTTATCACGATAGGATTCGAATTCATAATTCTGAATCACTCGGTGCAGGTCTCACTATTACTGCAATACCACTGATAACCTTGTGTCATGACAGAACAGATTACATTGTTCACAGGTTTCTTGAGAGCTGCTTCCACTACGCCACTGCAATTTCATCGTAAGTGTGGCTAAAGCAAGAAGGGCCCCAATGTATCTTCTGAGAGATTATAATTACAATGTGGAGGCAGCAGAATGGAAATTCCTGCCCATTAGATTTGTAGATGGATACTCATGAGCATCTATTTATTATACTCCAATTTTGAGAATGATATAGTGATGTCTTTCACCAGTCTTGGAGCTCAGCCAAGCATTCATAATGAGGTCATCTGGGAACTCTGTCAACAAAGGCTGATGGCCAGGTATTGGTTCCTCCAAATGCACTCATTATGAGTGCTTGGCTGAGCTTCTAGACTTTCAAATGCATTAGTTCAGAAAGGATTCAGTTTTGACAGGTGGAAATAAAGATTTTCCTTTGGTTGATTAATATACTTTTGAACTCGGATTGCTGCATCAAGTGTCCGGAATGCTGACCATTGCATTATGGAATCATTCAACAGGGGTAAAGTGACAGAAAGCTTCCATTATTGATACTTTGATTGGCCCTGTCTGGTTGAAAAGAATTGCTCTGCTTACAAACTTATAAATATCTCAATTTTTAAAAAATTCATTTATGGAAGCATCACTGGTCAGCATTTATTGTCTATCCCTAGTTGCCCTTGTTCAGAGGACAGTTGAGAGTCAACCATTTTGCTGTGGCTCTGGAATCACATGTAGGCCAGACCAGGTGAGGACGGCAGATTTCTTTCCCTGAAGGGTATTAGTGAATCAGATGGGTTTTACTGACAATTGACAATGGTTTCATGGCCATCAGTAGATTCCTAATTCCAGATTTTTTTTATTGAATTCAAATTCCACCATCTGCTGTGGTGGGATTTGAACCTGGGTCCCCAGAACATTAGCTGAGTTTCTGGATTAATTGTCCAGCGACAATGCCTCTCGGCCACTGTGTATTTCTAAATGGACATTTCTTTTTCCCCTCTGTATTTCAGGACTTGCCATGATTATATTTGATGGCTCATTGGTTCTGAGCAAAGTGTACACTGGATGAGGGGGTGAGAGTATGGAGGACGTCTAGGGGTCTTGGGGAAACATAGCAAAGTTCTTTAGATTTACCTTTCAATAGATAGCCAAAATCAGACCATAGGTGCAACATTCCTCTCAGGGGCTTTGAACCGAGAATCTGGCCCTATTCCACAGAAATCACAGTCGGGTGCAAGATGTCAACCCAATGCAGTGAAGCTGGCCAGAGTGGAGATGCAGGCTTGCTCTCTTCATCCTTATCTTATGCTGGCTGAAATTGTTGGTGCCGAGAATGAGAGTAGGAATGATGGAATTGGGACCCGCCCATCATTTTTAAATGCCTCAGGAATTGGCCTGACTGCAGAAATCCTGCAGTGATATCATAGATCATAGAATCCCTACAGTGCAGAAGGGGGGCATTCAGTCTATCAAGTCTGCACCGCCCACAATCCCAGCCAGGTCATATTCCTGTAACCCCACATGTTTATCCTACTAATTCCCTCTGAAATGAGGGTCAATTTAACATGGTCAATCAACCTAACCCGCACATTGTTGGATTGTGGAAGGAAACTGGAGCACCCGGAGGAAACCTGTGCAGACAGGGGAAGAATGCACAAACTCCACATAGTCAATGACCCGAGGCCAGAATTGAACCTGGTTCCTGGTGCTGTGAGGTAGCAACGTTAACCACTATGTTTTCTTTCGCTGTATGGTGGAGGTGGGTGAGAAGAGGAGAAAATGTCACTGGAGACTTAGTAGGCCTGTAAAAAGTCAACCAGGGCCTTTGTAATTATTATAATAATGTTGGAAAGATTTCCTGGAATTAGTGGGCCTATTTTTTTCAGGATATTGATAATTTTATTGGAGATTAAGGAAAAAAAATGGGCATTTCAGCATAGACATGCATTTTCACAATCAAAAAGAGGGTCTCAAATTACTTTTCAACCAATGAAGGAATTTTTTCCTTTTGCGGTGTGTCACTGTTGTGATGCAAGCTACATTTAACAAAAGCAAGCACAGTGCAATGGAAGACACTTGCTGACAAGCTCTGTGATTTAATTTATATTCCATTAATTGGTCAGCCTGATAACTGGGGAGGTGATGGCCTACTGGGATTATCGCCAGATTATTAATTCCAGGAACTCAGTTAATGTTCTGGGACCCAGTTTTGAATCCTGCCATGGCAGATGGTGGAATTTGAATTCAATATAAAAAAATGTGGAATTAAGAACCTAGGGATGACCATGAAACCGTTGTCGATTGTTGGTAAAACCCATCTAGTTCACTAATGTCCTTTAGAAAAGGAAATGTGTCATCCCTACCTGCTCTGGCCTACATATGACTCCACAATCATAGGAATGTGGTTGACTCTCAACTGCCCTCAAAGGGCAACTAGGGATGGATAATAAATGTTAGGCGCCCATGTCCCATGAATAGATAAAAACATGTAAGCCGCAAGTTAATTGTACTGATTCTGAAGTGGGACATGGTTCACAATTCCTTGTTCTTCATCATGGATTCTGTTTATTCCCAATATATTGTTAAATACAAGTCTTTCTACTACAACAACTTGCATTATATTGCACCTTTAGCATAGGAGTGTTATGAGGAAAGGTTGGGCAGGCTAGATTTGTAGAATTGACAGGGTCGATGCAGGAAGAATACTCCCAAGGGTTGGTCTGGAACCAGGCTTCATCGTCTAAGGATAAGGGGTAAATATTTTAGGACTGAGATGAGGAGAAATCTCTTCACCCAGAAATGGTGAGCCTGTGGAATTGAGGCCAAAAGACTGGATGTTTTTAAGAAGGAATCAAATAAAGCATTTGGGATGAAAGAATTTGGGGCAAGGCAGGAGTAGATTACTGATTTGGATGATGAGCGATGATGATGACGAATGGTAGAGCAGGTTCAAAGGGTGAATGGCCTACTCTTGCACCTATTTTCTGTGTTTCTGCTGTTGTTTTGAAGAATAAGAAGAAACTTGACTGAGACATATAAGATCCTGAGGGATATTGACACGGTGGATGCAGAGAGGATGTTTCCTGGAAAAATGTCACTGGAGACTTAGTAGGCCTGTAAAAAGTCAACTAGGGCCTTTGTAATTATTATAATAATGTTGGAAAGATTTCCTGGAATTAGTGGGCCTATTTTTTTCAGGATATTGATAATTTTATTGGAGATTAAGGAAAAAAAATGGGCATTTCAGCATAGACATGCATTTTCATAATCAAAAAGAGGGTCTCAAATTACTTTTCAACCAATGAAGGAATTTTTTCCTTTTGCAGTGTGTCACTGTTGTGATGCAAGCTACATTTAACAAAAGCAAGCACAGTGCAATGGAGGACACTTGCTGACAAGCTCTGTGATTTAATTTATTTGAGAGACACAAGAACAAAAGTGGACGGTGATGTGGGGGGGGGGGCACTTTAAAAATGAGAAATGGAAATGGGGCCAAATGTGTTTTTTCAGAGGATTGTGAGCCTTTGGAACTCTCTTCCTGAAAAAGGAGATGAAAGCAGAGCTTTTAACACCCCACCCACCATTGGACTTGGAACAGGTAAAGGACAGAGCATGGAAAGGTCTATTGACCTCGTTCAGGATTTTATGGTTTAGGGGTCATAAAGTTCGGTCCAATGAATAATTTTAAGGCAGAGATGGACAGATTGTTTTGGTCAGCGAGGGCGTGATATTTTATTGGGAGAGGCAGGATACAGATTTGAGCTTTCCATCAGGTCAGCCATGATCTTATTAAATGGCAGAACAGGCTTGAGGGGCTGAATGGCCTAATCCTACTCTGTTTTTATATGTTCGACTAACGCTGAACAAAAGAAGGAGATATTAACACTGATGATGCCAAGCTTGATCTAGGAAACATCCTAAAAAAATGCTTTTATTAAAATACTGGACGTCACATCAATACATTTTCCAATAATATGTTCAACACATGGAATCATAGAATCCTTACAGTGTAGAGGAAGACCATTTGGCCCATCAAGTCTGTACCAACTGCAATTCCAGTCAGGCCTTATTCTCATAACCCCATGTTTTTACCCTCTAATCACCCTGACATTAAGGGCAATTTAGCTGGCCAGTCAACCTAACCTAACAACTTTGGACTGTGAGAGGAAACTAGAACAGTTGGAGGAAATCCATGCAGACACGGGGAGAATGCACAAACTCCACACAGACAGTGACCCAAGGCTAAAATTGAACTTGGGACCCTGGTGCTATGAGGCTACGGTGCTAACCATTGTTCCACTGTACTGTTGCATGGTGCAATTTCAAACTGTATTTTTTTCTCTACAAAAATGCAATCTTACAACACCAGGCTAAAGTCCAACAGGTGTATTTGGTAGCACAAGCTTTCAGAGCACTGCTCCTTCATCAGGATCGTGCATGGAAGGTGCATAAAGATGAGTGAAGGGGCAGTGCTCCAAAAGTTTGTGCTACCAAATGAATCTGTTGGACTTCAATCTGCTGCTTTGATACTACTTACTATGCCTACCCCAGTCCAACACCAGCAACTCCACATCATTCTCTAAAAAGAGTTATATGAGCTGCAAACCAACTAAAGGCTTCAGTTGGGTAGACAAAAAGTTGTTCTCATTAGCTGCTGGTACAAGGTTTAGGAACAAGTTTTAGGTTTTGGGCAAGAGATGCAGGGGATGTGAGGAAGAACTTTCTTTCTGCAGCGAGTGGTAATGACCTGGAAGTTGCCTTCTATCAGTGCAATGGAAGCTGAGATGATCAATGACTTCAAAAGGAAGTTTACATGGGTCTTTGATGGGAATAAGCTTGTCGAGCTACAGGGATGGAGCAGGAGGGTGAGACAGACTGGATTGCTCGACAGAGACCCAGTAGAGACCCGATGGGCCAACTGGTCTCCCTTCTGTCATAAAACAGAAAATGGTGGAAAAACTGAACAGGTTTGGCAGCATCTGCAGAAAGAGAAATAGAGTTAATGTTTCCAATCCATATGACCCTCCTTCAGAGCGAAACAGAGATAAATGCGATGGTTTTAAACTATTTAAGAAGGGGTAGAAGATCAGGGATCTCAAGAGAGATTTGACGAAGATATCATTGGTATAAGACAAAGGGAGTGTTAATGGTAGTGTTAAAGAAGGTAATGATCCTGGCATGTTAGTGGCCTTCTTCTGTGTTGTAATAACTCATTGGGTGATAAATAGAGGCAATGGAATATTGCCCATTGGCTGCAGAGCTGGCAAGAGCCCTGTATAGTTGCTTTTTGAGGAAACCTTGCTGAATTAATGTCAGTCAAGTAATCAACTGGCCAGTGGTGAGCCTTCCTGGGGTAAAAGACCCTGGAGTGAGGGAGGTATGGGGGAGAGGGGCTGTGGGGTCAATGTCCTGCCTGCCAAGAGCTGCCAGTTAATGCAAGTTATTCATTGCTGTGCAATGTCACCGAGAATGCCCTCATACCCCATTCTGGGTCACTTGATCAGGTGCTGTGTGCTTTTGAATGAGGGAACCCCACCAATCCTACTGCCTCCCCAATCCCCCACCACCCTGGACCCCCAAACAACACCCACAGGATTTGTTTTTTTTGGGCTTCCCAAATGATATGTCCCTTTCGCCATTGGATGAAAACCTTGGATCTTCTGCATGGACTTGGTCGGGATAGAGGTGGGAAAATGATGGGGTCCACACTCACCAACCCTGCCTGACTAAATAACCTCCTGCTGCCAAACCTGCCACGGGGAGGGCATTAAATTCTGCCCTGTCACACCTCATGTTTTCTGTCCCCCTTCCCAGACAACGGACTTGCCTGCATCTCATCCAACCTGTGCCAATACTCTGTCAGATGAAACATGACAAAAACCCAGTCCTATAAAAAATCATTCACCATGCATGGCATCCCTGGAAGCTTTGCCCAAAGGTGACCTTTAAAACACTATCGAATGACCATAGTTGAAACAACCGAGATTCAAGTTGACTGCTGCAAGGGATTTGAACAAATTGGGCATTACTGTGTACTCCGGAAGTACTGGAGAATTTTAAAAAAAACCCGGCATTTGTAAGATGTAGGGAGATTGGATAGTCCATCTCTGGCATTTTGACTCCTTTTAGATTGATGGGATGAACATTTTCAATCTGGAAAAGTCCAACAGCCATGTGTAGCAATTTGAAACCCTCATAATGTGAATCGGCTCATAGTGTAGAAGTGTCTACATTGTCGTGGAGATGCTGGTGTTGGACTGGGGTGGGCACAGCAAGAGGTCTCACAACACCAGGTTAAAGCCCAACAGGTTTATTCAGAATCACAAACTTTCGGAGCACTGCTCTGGTGAGTTGTGAGACTTCTTACTTATCATATATTAATGCAAACCATCAGACAAAAAAAATGGAATCACATTCCAGTGGTGAAGCAAATTGGGGCAGCAGAGCTTTACTTTGCAGCTAGTTTAGTTTTCTGATCTGGGTTCTCTCTGGCTTGGTCCTGATGATCACGTGGTTGCATATGTGTTGATTGGAAGGGAGAGGGAGTCAGGCAGTCATGTGGGGGGCTAGGCGAGCTTAATGTCAAGGATTGAAAATGCTCTATTAGTCATAATCAGTAGTTTCAAGCAAAAATGTATAGAAGTCTATTATGAACCTTTAAACTACTCCATAAATTATGCCATCTACTGGCCTGGATGGAAACCAGGCAGAACCAACCAACTTGTGTAGTTGATATTGGTATCAGGTAACCTAAACATAGTAAGTCTGATGGTTTTCCTTGTTGCAAATAAAAATCTTTGTTTTGGAGTGTGTCCTTTTCTTTGAGACCAAGATGACTGTCATAGATGAAATTGATCTTAGGCAGGGACAAAAAGCTGTGGTAGTGAATCAGTTACACACTCTACATAGAACATAGAACACTACAGCACAAACAGGCCCTTCGGCCCACAAGTTGTACCGAACACATCAAAAACCTACCCAGCCATAGACCTATCTATAACCCCCAATCCCATTGGATCCCATATACTCATCCAGAAGTCTTTTAAAAGACCCCAGCGAGTTCGCCTCGACCACCACCGACGGCAGCCGATTCCATTCACTCACCACCCTCTGAGTGAAAAACTTTCCCCTAGCATCCCCTCTGTACTTGCTTCCCTGCACCTTAAATCTGTGCCCTCTCGTCGCGACTATTTCAGCCCTGGGAAATAGTCTCTGAGAGTCCACCCTATCTATTCCTCTCAACATCTTGTAAACCTCTATCAGGTCGCCTCTCAACCTTCGTCTCTCCAGGGAGAACAGTCCCAGCTCCCTCAACCTGTCTTCATAAGGCATGCCTCCCAATCCAGGCAACATCCTTGTAAATCTCCTCTGCACCCTTTCAATAGCTTCCACGTCCTTCCTATAGTGAGGCGACCAGAACTGCGCACAGTACTCCAAGTGTGGTCTGACAAGGGCCACATACCTTAAATTCAGTCATATTGAAGAATAAGGAATTGAACATTGAGGGAATGGATAATGGAACCAGGTACAAGAAGTGCTCAGTTTACACTTCTGCTCAACTTTGATTTAACCTACTACACCGTAAAGAAAGGTATTAATGTTGGTTTGTTGACTTTGTGTTAAAAATCTTTTCACGAATCAGTGAGAGTTTTACATCAACAAATGCTATTTCCTTCTCAGATCATTAGTTATCGAGTCCTTGAAATGATACTGGACTAATCGCCAGGACTTTGACAATTACCATATGAACATCTCAGAGATCTGGGTAAAATTCCTTTTTCAGGATTTTAATGTTAGCATTAATCAATTTAAAATAAAGATCCTCATTAACATAGTGGATATTAAAATAATAGGCAAATGGGCACAGTAGTTAGTACTGCTGCCTCACAACTCCAAGTCCCGGGTTCAATTCTGGCCTTGGGTGACTGTGTGCAGTTTGCACATTCTCTCTGTGGATAGTTAGAAGCTTTTTTAGATAATCAGAAGCTTTTTCCTAGAGTGGAACAGTCAATTATTAGGGGGCATAAGTTTAAGGTGCAAGGGGCAAGGTTTAGAGGAAATATACACGGCAAGTTTTTTACACAGAGGGTGGTGGGTGTCTGGAACTCGCTGTATGGGGAGGTAATGGAAGGAGATACAATAGTGATTTTTAAGGTGTGTCTTGACAAACACATAAATAGGATGGCAACTGAGGAATATAGTCACGGAAGGGTACAGGGTTTTAGTTCATTTGGGCAGCACGGTCAGTGCAGAGGGCTGAAGGGCCTATTCCTGTGCTATAATTTTCTTTGTTCTTTATTCTCTTTATTATTTGTCTACCACGGTTTCTTCTGGGTACTCTGGTATCCTCCCATACTCCAAAGATGTGCAGGTTGGGTGGATTGACCATGCTAAATTACCCTTTAGTGTCCCAAGGTTGGGGGCGGGGTAAATACATGGGGTTATGGAGATCGAGCCTGGATGGGTTACTCTGTCAGAGTCAGTGCAGACCCGATGGGCCTCCTTGTAGGGATTTTATGATTCTTCGTTCACCTTGTAGGATTATGTGACTGCACCATAACGTTCACACAGGTTAATCTCAAGGTTAAGATGTGTTTAAGCCCAACTGATTGGTCACATGCTTCTTTACCTCAGCTTTGAACAGGAGCAAGGAATTTGCTTCACACCCAGGAAGATGCCCAACAGAGGAGAGAGCCGTGGGGAACCAGACCTGCAGATGGGACATTGACTGCCCGGGACTGCAGAAATGCTGCGACAACAGTGGGGAATCAGTGTGTACCTCACCCATTCCAGCAGGTACTGTACTATGCTGATAGATTCAACACTCTGTCTTTGCAATATTTCCCTTGTTCTTCTATCCTCCCATCTCCTAATTTTGTTTTTCCAAGTCATGGGGTTACTGAGTGAAACAGATGAACAATTAAACATAATTGGTAAGAAAGCCATTGATGATGAATCGTAGAATGGCTATAGCACTGAAAGAGGCTATTCTGCCCATTGAACGTGTGCTGGCTCTCTGCATGAGCAATTGAATCAAGCTGTTATCATCTGGACCACATTGCCTGAAGGGGTGATGGAAGTAGATACAGCTGTAACATTCAAAAGGCAATTGAATAAACACTTTAAAAGGCTGGAGTTGCTGGGCAGTGGGGAGAGGACAGGAGATTGGAATTAATTGGATAACTTGGGCATCATGGTGACATAGTGGTTCGATTCCCAGCTTAGATCACTAGAGTTTGTACGTTCTCCGCATATCTGAGTGGCTTTTCTCTGGTTGCTCTGGTTTCCTCCCACAGTCCAAAGATGTGCAGGTTAGGTGGATTGGCCAAACTGAATTGCCATTTCACGTCCCAAGGTTGGGGGGATGCAAATACATGGGGTTTTGGGGATTGAGCCTGGATGGTTTACTCTGTCAGAGAATCAGTGCAGACCTGTGGCCCTCCTTCTGCACTTGTAGAGATTCTATGATTCTCTCACAAAGAGCCTTTGCATCGATGGGCTGAATGGCTTTCTTCTGCTCTGCCCAATTCTGTGATTCCATGAATTGAATACATGTAGAGATATGATGAAACATGCAATCTTCACCCTGGATAAACCGATAAACCTTTGCCAAATGCTAGTTTCATAAAAGTGCCCCTCTTTTAGTTACCGCAAGATGTTATCACAACCAGCATAAACTGTACAATAATAATGTTTAAAATAAGTCATAAATACGATTTTGACCCAATTGTTCCCATTTAATTTTGTATAAAAGAAATCAATGTCGTCAATTTCTCCAATTAATCATAAAGGTTGACCTGCTTGCTAATTAACAGATGGTGTCTCAGTGGAATCTGCCTCTAGTTTGAGTTGCTCAATTAGTAAGGAGCCAGAGTGCTCTGGGCGTGATGACAATATGCATTACACCCCAATGAAAGATGCATCCTATTTGTTTAAACGTAATCGGCAAATATTGTCATGTTTTGCTCTCCAGGTGTCATGGGATAATGTGGCCAATGTTGCTTGTGCGTGATTCCACACAGAATATGTTACCTAGCTATTCTGGGGCAGACAAAGATGCTGAACTAAGTTGATCCATTTTGACTTTCTTGAGTTACATCCGGTAGTGAATGGGAGTGAGTCACTGTCACCAGGAAGGAAATGCCAGATCGCCGAGCTGGGCTTGTTCCAGTCGGCTGGAAGAGAGGTTACAGCAACACCGCTCGAGGAACTAAGAATAGCAGGTGTTAACTGTAAATTTCAATGGACTGGATTCACTTGAGACTTACAACAGCGGGTATTTGCACAGAGTATTCAGCTTGGCAAGCCTGTTAATTCCAGAGATTTCTCATCAATCTCCCCTCCCCCCAAAAAAATAAGTGTTCCTAACTAAGAAGGTGAATAAGGACAACCATTCCCACTTAGGTAACCTGAAGATTTAAGGCAATTCATCAGATTGTAGAGTGGTTATATCACAGAAGAGGCCATTTGGCCCATTTTGTTCATGCTGGTTCTCTGCAAGGGCAACTCAGCTCGTCGATTCCTCTCCCTTTCCCTGAAGCCCTGTGTTATAATTTTGGTTTCACAACCCCGCCCCTGTAAATGTTTTGCCTTTTTGGAGAATTATTGGATTCCTTTTCCATTTTGATTTTCATTGGTGAGATTCAGGGAGCTTTATTTTTTAAGTCACTGAGTTATTACAACTGGAAATGTACTGCCTTAGAAAACAATGAGAGCAGATTCAAGAGTGAATTTCAAAGTGGGGGTGAATTATTATTTGAAAAGGAACAGCTTTGGGGAGAAGACAAAGAGAGGGGGTTGAATTGGATAGCTTGTTCAAAGAGCTGATGCCAGCATGATGGGACGAATGGCCCCCTGTCCGTGTATATGATTCTTGCCCTGCCTTACCGACATTCACATTTATTGTGAGGTGAATTGAGTACAAAAATAAGGAGGTTATGCTTCAGTTATACATTGTGCACTAGTGAGGCCATATCTGGTCTACTGCATATTGGTCTTCTTACTTCAGCAATGATGTATATGCGCTGGAAGCAGATCAGAGCAGGTTCACCAGACTAATACCTGGATTGTTTTATGAGAAAAGGTTAGAAAGGCTAGACTTGTATCAGCTGGAATTCAAAATAGTAATAGTCAACTTGATTGAAACATGTAAGATTCTGAGGAGTTTCCTCTTAGAACCATGGAAAAGCTACAGTATAGAAAAAAGCCATTCAATCCATCTTGTCAATGCCAGCCCAAGGACACCCAGATGCCCTTTTGAATCCCACCTTTCTGCATGCAGCTGCTGAATTGGCTGAACTCATTGCTCAGTTGATCTCGTGTCAAGTTGTTAAGGGGACATTTCCAAGTGACACAATCAATTGATCTGAAATGCCACTTACTGGAGTAAGGACACTGACACTGTACCCTGCGTGGAAGAGGTTTAGGTGAAGTTACTTTGGCAGTTGCTTCAGCGGAAATGGTTGAAGTAAGTAAATGGACACAGAAAGCTTAACTATCTGCCCACTAGTGTTGGGGAGTGAAAGCTAGATTTGTATGTTTATAATCGTGACCTGGAAAACAAGGGCTAGAAAGGAGGAAAAAATCTTCAAGAAATTATCATCAATATGGAAGCAGGATGAAAAATCAACAGAATCATCTTTACAAAGAGTTTCCACATCTTGTAGGTGGCCATCTTTACCCGATTACTGATAGGTGTGTGTGGCCATCTGCAGGATGTGTTCATCAAGTATATCATATCATTTCCTGCTTTCTCTTTCAACAGTGGGTGAAGGATACTTCAGTTTGTTGATTGAAATGAAGCAAGATTCCAAGCAGACTGAATTTGATCTCCTGAATCATCTGAGATTCTTGCACTCAGTGGTATGTGAACCATCTGTTCATTATTCACTATTTTAACAGATTATTGATTATCTTAATATTATACAAGTCCTGTAGGTTGTGTTGCCTGCCTGCTGTTAGTGTTCAGGTTACCTCATCTGGGCTTCAGAGGAACTTTGGAGTGGGAGGGTAAAGATTCGGTTGTCATGATCCATGTAGGTACCAACAATATAGGCAGAACAAAAATAGAGGTTCTGCTGAGGGAGTATGAGCAACATAGGGGCTAAATTAAAAAGCAGCACTAGTAAGGTAATAATCTCTGATTACTACCAGAGTCATAAGCTAATTAGCACAAGGTCAATGAGAATAAAAAGATAAATACATAGCTTTAATGTTGATGTGTGAGAAATGGGTTTCAATTCTTGGGACATTGGCACCAATATTGGGGAAGGAGGAAACTGTTCCAATGGGATGATCTTCACCTGGAATCAGAGTCTTAGCAAATTGCATAACTGGGGCTATAGATAAGACTTTAAACTAAGTTGGGGTTTGGGGACAGAAGCAGGTTCAGCATGGAAAATTAAAGAGGAAGATTGGAGTGCAGGTAAGTGATGAGACAGATTGTTAGCAGAAAACAAAAGGAAGGGACAAAATGTATGAATGTTGTTTTGCAACAAGGAATTATACAACAGTTGGGATATTTGGTAATAGGTTAAACATAAAGGCCTCGGGATAAATTTTACCGTCCCACCTGCCGCGGGAATTAGAGCGGGCGAAGGGGTGGACCATGAAAAGTCTGTGTTAGTACATAGAACAGTGCAACACAGGAACAGGCCCTTTGGCCCACGATATTGTGCCAAGCATGAGGTCAAATTAAACTAATTCCTTCTGCCTGCCCTTGGTCCATGTCCCTCCATTCCTTGCACATTCATCATGATTCCAAAGAAATTTTTTTCCCCAATGTAAACTGTTAAGGGCTTGACATAACGGTTTGTTAATTAATGCAAGTGATTTGCTGAGGAGAAATGGCCATGACAAAGTTGATCAGTAAAATCATGGATTATAGACACAGTTCAATCCCATTGAAGGCCCCTGAAGACAGTGGACTGTTAATCTCTAGTCACCTGGGAGAACTCTCTGTAACTTCACCTTGCTGCTTCTGCATTCACTCCAGGTGATGGGCTCTCTGAATCTGCCCAACTCCTCAATGTATCACGTCCACACTCAACAAGACAGAGGGCGCAAAACTGTGTCGAAACTCTTACTGGGCACAAGACCTCCAATTACCCTGGCGAACATATCTAGAGAGTTGCAAAAGGTTTTAATAAACGTTGCTGAAGTTTCTCACCTGGAAACCAAAGGTATATTTGAACTTTACTGTAAATTTAGATAAAAGTTGATGTTCATTGATATGAAGCTATTGGTCAGAATTTTACGCACTGTATAGGAGTGGAATGGGCAGTGGGGCCTGCAATATTGGGTGGGATAGATAGTGGAGTGGGCTGCAGTACCTATTGCCCACTCACCACTGCTGGCAAGTAAGTGGTGTGCGCCCTGCCCTGCCTGAAGGCCAATTGACATCCCATGGTTTCAGTGGCAATTGGTGGCCTCTCATTAGTAATTTATTGGGGCTGGATGGGCACTTTGCTGCCTAGGGATGTGGCCCAATGACCATTGGCAGTCTTCTTGCTGCCTTGGGAGATGGATCCCTCTAATTGGGCACAATGGAGGATTTCACAATGCCAAGGACAAGCCTATTGGAAGCCCCCTTTCCCACTGCCCTCATAAGACCATAAGATATAGGAGCAGAATGAGGCCATTTGGCCCATTGAGTCTGCCCTGCCATTCATGATTGACTAACCTTCCCCTCCTCACTCTCCTACCCATCTGTAAGTCCTAATTTCTTGTTTACTGATTTGTGACCATGAGATAGAAATGAGTCCCCTGAGGAGATACAGCACGCTGAAAGCTCATCATTCCAAATAAAGCTATTGGACTTTAACCTGGTGCTGTGAGACTTCTTACTGTGTTGATTTATGGGACATGGGCATCGCTGGCTGGCCAGCATTTATTGTCCATCCCTAGTTGCCCTTGCAGGGCAGTTGAAAATCAACATTGCTGCGGCTCTGGAGTCAAATGGATTGACTGCTGATTCTTGCCCTCACCATCCAGGCTACTTAGCTGACATGACAGAGGACATCCTATCACATCTATGAGAGATCGAGGAAGAGCAGGGGGCCAACTTGTGCCTGCACTCCACCATTCAGTTCAGTCATGACTGATATACCACTCGACTTTATTATCTGCTTTGGTTTCATATCCCGCAGCACACTTACCTCACAAAAGTCTGCTCCTCCCAGTGCCCCCTGGGCATGGACACTTTGCCCTTGGACAGTGCCACAGGGCACAGGGCGGCACTGCCAGAGTGCTCATGCGCAATGGGCACCACTCCCTCTGCCGCCCAAAACCCTGGGGGCCTCAATTGCACCCCCCTTCATTCCGTGGGATGTCCTGATAGTTCCTTGAATGTGGGGAGGTACATTGAACCCCGCAGGAATGAAGTACCCCTGGTGGGATGGGAGATTCAATCGGGACCGGTAAGTTCCCCGATTATGAAATGTTAAATACATTTAAAACATACTAAATACAGATTCAAGTGACTTACCTGTCTTCCTATCAGGTCAGACCATGCAAAGGTCTGCTTCTCCCAGTGCCAATGTGCCCCCTGGTCATGCACACCTTGCCCTTTGGACAGTGCCGCAGGACACAGGCTGGCATTGCCAGGGTGCCCGTGCCCCAATGAATGAAAGACTTCATCCCAGTGGGGTTCAGATTACCTCCCTGATAATTTGGGAAACTATCAGAACACCCCACTGGAATGAAGGGGAGGGGCAATTGGGGCCCCCAGGGGTTTGGGCTGCAGAGGGGTAATGCCCATTGGGGCATGGGCATCCCAGCAGTGTCAGCTTTTGGGCCTGGACACCCTGCAGTGCCAGCCTGTGCCCTGTGGCACTGTCTAAGGGGCAAACTGTCCATGCCCAGGGGGCACTTGGAGGAGCAGATTTCTGACTGGCAAAAAGACAGATAAGTCATTTGAATTTGTTTTACTGTGTTTTAGTGTGGTCTTACCGGTGACTGCTCACCGGCTCTGGGAGATGCATTCCCGGCACATGAGCAAATCCCGGAACAAGGTGCATGTCCCAGCCCAACCTGCCAGAAAAGTTGCAGCTCGGGATGGGAGAATTGCGGCCAATATTTCCACTGGCACTTAACCCGGTTATAACAAACATTGGGAGATTACAACGGTTCTTTCTCAAATTTTAGTCTTACTATTTAACACTCTCTTCTCTTGCAGACATCAATGAGTGTGAATACGCAGAGTTGAATTCCTGCTCTCTGAGGGCGCTCTGTTTGAACACCGATGGGTCTTATAACTGCTCTTGTCAGAATGGCTTTGCGGACAGAGATCCTTCCAGGAGAGGCCGAGACTGCAGAGGTAATTGTCACCTAGCTGAGAAACAGAGGTTTCTCTGTGTCTTGCATGTGTTGGGGGGAATTTGATTTGATTTAAAAAAAAGGAAAGGGAGCAGAATGTAGTGTTAATGTTATAGCAAGAGTGTAGAGAAAGATCAACTTAATGCAAGGTAGAACCATTCAAAAGTCTCACAGCAGCAGGGAAGAAGTTGTTGTTGTGTCGGTTGGCATGTGACCTCAGACTTTGGGTGGAAGAGAGTGTGTCCAGGATGGGGTCCTTCATTATGCTGACTACTCTGCTGAGGCAGCGGGAAGTGTACACAGAATCTATGGATGGGAGGCTGGAATTGTGCGCTCCCTGCTTCAGGTGCTCAGGGGCTGCATTTTCAATTTCCGATGGCATTGCGATTCATTCCAGGAGAGGAACACTATATCCCGCTGAAAGTACTGCAGAAGCTGGAAATCTGCAAGAAGAACCGAAAATGCTGGAAATGCTCAGCAGGTCTGGCAGATCTGTGGAGAGAGATTAGGAGATTCTTGAGTTAAATGTGTGGGATTACGGGGATGGGTAAAATGCTGTTTCCGGTATCAGGGCAGACTGGATGGGTTGAATGGCCTACTCCTGCTTCTAATTCATACCAGGGGAGCAATGTAGCCCAGCGCCAGTGGTTAGGACTGCTGTCTCACAGGGCAAGAACTGGGTTGGATTCCAGGCTTGGGTTACTGTCTGTAGGGAGTCTGCATGTTCTCCCTGGGTTTATTCCAGGTGCTCCGCTTTCCTCCGACAGTCTGGAAAACATGCTGATTAGGTGCATTGGCTGTGCTAAATTCTCCCACAGTGTACCTGAATAGCGTCGGTATATGACGCCTGGGGGATTTTCACAGTAACTTCATTGCAGTGTTAATCTAAGCCCACTTGTGACACTAATAAATAAACTTTAAAAACTTATATGTTTGTATATATGGATTTTTCTTTGTCTAAAATACATTTCACGCCCTGATCGGTGTTGGTTTGTAAGTTGCTTTATTTTATCTCTTTGCTGCAAATTTTAAAATAACAATTTTTCCAATATATCATTTTTTTTTACAGAAGTGACTACTGCTCTTTTGGTCCCTAACTCTAACTCGGGACAGGCGAATATAGCCCCAGAACCAGTCACTGATCGGGAAAGCCTAAAACTTAGCGCTTCAACTGAAAGGACATTATGCGGTTTGTATCCTCTTCTCCCCACCCACCCACACAATAGGGAAAACAATTTGTGGTAAATTAATTTTAGTCATTTTAGCTTCCTTGCCATCAAATGCTTACGATCTGGTGAAGAGAGAAAAAAAGGTCAATAAAAATCTAAAGAAAATCAAATTTTTTCAAACAATTATGGATCACCCACCAAAGCAACTGTAAGTACAAGCACAATGTGCCTCGAGGTTCCTGATTTAGAATCACGCATCCCTACAGTGCAGAAGAAGGCCATTTGGTCCATCCAGTCACCACCGACCACAATCCCACTCAGACCCTATTCTTGTAACCCCACATATTTACCCTGCTAATCCCCCTGATACTAGGGTCAATTTAGCATGGCTAACCAACCTAACCCGTACATCTTTGGACTGTGGGAAGAAAGCAGAGCACCTGGAGGAAACCCATGAGACATGAGGAGTATATACAAATACAACACACTCAGTGACCCGAGGCCAGAATCGAACCCCAGGTCCCTGTTGCTGTGAGACAGTGGTACTAATCGCTGTGTCACCATTGGTATGAAGATTTTCCACAAGATGTGCAGGTTAGGTGGATTGGCATGCTAAATTCTCCCTCAGTGTCTCAAGGGGGATTAGTGGGGTAAATATATTGGGTACCAGGGAAAGGACTTGGATAAGATGCTTTGTTGGAGAGTTGGTGCAGACTCAATGGGCTGAATGGCTTCCTTCTGCACTGTATGATTCTATGAGTTATTGCACTATCTTGTCTTGGGAAGGTGGAAGTATTTGAGTTTTAAACACAACCAATATTTGACCTTGTGCATTCGTCAACTTGTAATTCTCCTGCTTACTGTCATTAATAGACTAAAATCATGGTGAGTACACGAGGTGGATTGCCAGCCTGTGTTTCTGTCCACACTGATGATTTTCAAGCTGCAGTAGCATTCCTATACTTCAAACCTTTCATGGTTAAACTACTAACCTTGCATATAGTCACAGAAAAACCGTTGCCTTCTTCCAATTCTCCCAATCAAAATTGATCCACCTTTGGTAACCATGCTTTTAATGCCTCGGTCCTAAGGTCTGGAATTCCCTCACCAGACCCTTCACTCTCTCTACCTCTCACCTCTTTGAAGATGTTCCTTAAAATCAAACTTTGGACAATCTGTCTGAGTATCTGTATAAGTTCCATGTCTGATTTCATCCCTGTGAACTGTCTTGGGATAGATTTGCAAGAATATCAAATCTCAAAGGGACCAACTAGTTATATTGCATGCGAAGAGGGCACTATCTGATTGGCAGATGGATGCCATGGAAATGCCTCCAGCAATCAGAGTCCACTTACCAACAAATCATCACCCTTTTCCCTTGCAATATAAATTAGGAACTTCAGAATTAGGAACAGAAGGAGGAAAATTCAACCCTTTGAGCCTGCTCTGCCAGTCAATCTGATCATGGCTAACCTCTTCCTGGTCTCAAATCCACTTCCCAATCTGTTCCCCATTTTCCTCCTTTTAAGTAGAAACACGTCTATCTCCTTCTTGAAATAAAATTGTAATTTGTTTTGAAATTTGGTATTTGTGCAAATCTGTCCTGATGAGTGTAACGTGATAAGCTTTGAGAGCATGTCTCTATTTTTTTCAGCAGCACTTTAAGGGCAGCAGGGTGGCACAGTGGTTAGCACTGCTGCCTCACAGCAGCAGGGATCAGAGTTCCATTCCCCGCCTTGGGTCACCGTCTGTGTGGAGTTTGCACATTCTCCCTGTGTCTGCATGGGTTTCCTCTGGGTGCTGCAGTTTCCTCCCACACGCCAAAGATGCGTGGGTTAGGTGCATTGGCCATGCCAAATTCTCCCTCAGTGTGCCCGAACAGGCACCAGAGTATTGAAACTAGGGGATTTTCACGTAACTTCTTTGCACTGTTAATGTAAGCCTACATGTGACACTCATAAAATAAACATTCAATCAATTCTCTAATGTCATGTCTGCTTTTTTTTTGGGGAAATCTATGCTGACCTTTGCAGCTTGGCTCTTTTGCTTTCAGTAATTGTATCCTGTAAATTACTGACTCTAACATCTGACACTACATTGTCTGGATTTCTGATGAGTGACAGTCGGTGCTGTTATGTTGGAGGGTGAAGGTGAGTGTGCTAACAATGCAATCGGGTGACACTAACCCCAACTCCTTTTCAACAGTTCCTTCTCCAGTTACGAACCTAGCGATCACCAATGTCACCAGCATTAGCTTCCAAGTCCTCTGGGCAACGGCTACCAGTGAAGAACAAACAGTTACCGTGCGGGTGCTGAAGGAAGATAATATCGTGGATGAAGTAGAGACACAGGAGATGAAATGGATGGTGATCGGATTGGAACCTGGGGTTCTCTACACAGTGGAGCTCCACTGGCGATCCTGTGAAGACCAATTTGCCAAAGAATTAAAAGTGAAAACAGGTAATGGCTCAGCCCTTGTACATGTCCATCTGCCAACTCACCAGAGGGCAGCACAGTGGCACAGAGGTTAGCACTGCCATCTCACAGCGCCACGGAGGGTTTAATTACCAGCTTGGGGCAGTGCAACTCACTGGCTGTCCCAGTGCAACTCACTGGCTGGGAGAGTGAACCACATTGCCACTCTGGTGTAGAAAGATCTGGTATCATGCCAGATGGAGTCATTAGCCAGCAGGGTGCCAGTGAACTGTATTTAATAAGCAGGGTGGAGTGGGGGGTGAACGTAGAAGTTACAGGATTTTTTTCTGAATAGTAATGCACTTCCCCTGTTCTTTACAGCTGCATTATTATTGGACGGACGGGCAAAGATTAAGAATTATAACTTCACAGAGAGCCTTGGCAACACCAGCAGCAGCGAATTTAAGAAGTTTACAAAGCTTTGGTATCAAGAGGTAAAGATACCTGACAAATAATTCTCCTTCTCCTACTCCCTGTCTTTCCCCCTCAGATATCATGTCCTAACAGGGTGTTAGCAACCATGGATTTTCACTGCGTTAGTCCATGATTATGCTTGGTAAAGTAAGGCAGTAATTTGTCATTGCGTTCTACAGTGTAACTGACCAGGCAACACTTCCACTCTTGCCTGCCACTAAAGGATTTACAGGCTCATAAGCAACCTGCTGGTCACATTATGAACTCACCTCCCATAGCTATCAGGTCCTGATGTGGGACTTGAACATGGAATCCCAGAGATAGGGAGCCTACACCAGTGGGTGTCAGAGTGGCACAGTACTGAACACTGCTGCCTCATAGCACCAGGGAGCTGGGTTCAAATCCAGCCACTGGCTGTGTGGAGTTAGTACACTCTCCCCGTGTCTGTGTAGGTTTCCTTCAGGTGCTCTGGTTTCATCCAACAATCCAAAGACATGCGAATTAGGTGGATTGGTCATGTTAAATTGACCCTAGTGTCAGAGGGATCAGCAGGGTAAATATGTAGAGTTACAGGAATAGGGCTGGTTGGGATTGTGGTTGGTGGCCTCCTTCTGCACTGTAGGGATTCTATGATTTTACCATGCAAGATGCAAGCGCATCTTGGGCAGATGTTTGTATATTCTCTTCGTGTCTGCGTGAGGTTTCTCCAAAGATGTGTGGGTTAGATTGATTGACCATGCTAAAAAAAATTGCCCCTTACTATTGGATTAAATAATTGGAGTTATGGGGATATGGCCTGGGTGGGATTGTGGTTGGTGCAGACTTGATGGGCCAATCTTTCTGAACTGTGGGGATTCTATGATTCCGGAACCATCCATACCAATCCTGGCATCGTCAGAGATTAAACTTCGTGTCTTGATTGCTGCAGTGTGAGAAACACCTTAAAGACATTAATCTTTCTCAACCATTTTACTAGTTTTCAGACGTGAAATGTTTGATTGAATTGTCTTTAATAGATCGTATGATGAAACCTGTGGTAATACATCCAAATGAAACCAGCAACCCTATTCAACCAGAACAATTTAAAAATTTGAATTTAGTTTTAAAAAATCTGGAAATGAAGTACCACTATCAGTATCTGTGATTCTGTGGATTGACAATAAAACCCAACTGGTTCAGTGAGATCTGGCTTATATGTGACCTCAGTTCCACACACATCAGTATGATTGTCTCTGAAGCAAGCCAGTCATTCTGTTTTATCAAACTTCTATTGGTGGTTCAAGGATTCTCAGACTTCGAGACCTGTATGCTCCCACTCAGGCACATCCTGACACCTCATCTTTGAGATAACAAGAGAGAGTTTTTAAAGTAATTAATTTTGGGTTCTGGGTAACATCAGTAAGGTTGTATTAATTGCCTGTCCCTTGTTGTGACTGGAGTCAAATGCAGACTGGAACAGATAGAGGTGGCAGATTGCCTTCCTGAAGAGTATTGACGAAACAGTTGGGCTTTTACACATTTTCAACAGTTTTCTATGTTGGTTTTCGATGCAATCCCAGTAACTGTAATGGTTGACTTGAAAAACTGTGGTAGACAATTGGTTTATCTATAGACTGCCTAGATCTGGCCAGATCGTATAAACCACTGTCAGGACCTATTCATGCCTGTTATTATTGCTTCCTATACCGGAATCATGGAATGCAAAGATAACCCAAGGCTCTTTTTCTCTCCTGCCAAACTGCATTCTCAAAGCTCTCTTTCCTGTTCCTCCACCCACACCTCATAAAATTATGGATGTTTACAGCATGGAAACAGGCCCGTCAGCCTAACTTGCCATGCTGCCTTAGTTTTACCACTAAGCTATTCCCAATTATCTGCATTTGGCCCATTTTCCTTTATGTGCATCTTACCCATGTTACTTCTAAATGCTTTCCTGTAGTAAGTGTGAAGAGCACACGGACTAAGATCGAGATCATCTAATCAGCAGCCTGTGTGGCTTCTTTCCCTTCCACTAGGTCACAGGGTCAAATTTCCTTTCTGCTTATCTGCTGGCCTTGAGTGTGAACTTGGATCTTTCTCCCGTTTTTTTCCTATCTCCCCCTAACTCTTTCCAAGCTCATCTTGCTGATGTGTCTCAGCCGCTTCTCCTTCCCACAACCTATTGATACTAAATTGCTGACCAACCTTTTCTTCTTGTCCCTTTGGACTTGTCGGCAGTCTTTGACATTGTTGACAAAACCATCCTCCTCCAACACCTCTGGGGACACTGCTCTCACCCACTTCCCTTCTTCTCTATTTAACTGTAGACAGAGTATTGCTTGCAATGGATTCTCTTCGCACTCCCCTTTGGTTATCTCACATTCCCACAATTATTTATTGTGATGTTAGTGTGCCTTAACGTTCTTCTTAAGAACATCATTTCTCCAGCTACCAGCTTTAGTGATGTCATTATTGTTGCTGGCCTGACTAAGATAAATTCTTTCATTGCGACTTAAGTTCTTTCAAAAGGGTTGTTTGTGTTTACTTTGGAATTAGTTTTACAATCCTGCATTGAAGACCGTCAAGTGTTTTTGGGCAGGTTTTTTTCCCAATGAATTTAAGGTTTCATTTTCAGCAGCAGTTGGGTTTTAACAGGGATAGCTAGTTGAATAAAAGTCTCCTTCTCTCCCTGTTTTAATTGGAAAATCTGCTGGTGATCTTAAAGCAAGGTTTTGCCTCCCAAAAGGAAAGAATCTGCTCTTAGCAGTTTTCTTAAAGTCCCTGATGTTCTGGGAAATGTTCTGACTTCAACCTGTTTTGAGTGAATCAAAACTGAGAATTTTCAATTTTTCAACGAAAGGATTCAGTTACCAATATCACGTGAGCAGTAGTCTGTGCTGTGTTAAACCTGTTAAATGGATCTTTTATCTATAGGATTGGTTTGATTGGAACATTGTAGATATCTTGGTTAAGAAATTTACATTAATATAATTGTTTGTTTGTTGTTTGCAATTGAAAGAAGTTCTTGCTAATTTTCTTACTACACATGTTAACTATATTCTGAAATAAACTTTGTTTGGTAAAAGTCCCTATTGGGTCATTTGAATCATACCTGAATTGAAACATCTCATGCTTATCCTAACAAATTCAAAATGCAAAACTTATGATCCATAGAATATTTTGGAATTTCTAACCTGAGCCATAACAATATCTTTGACCCTTTCCTATTTCTCATTTATATGCTGGTTATGGTGACATTACTACACTTCTATAACTCTATACAGTACTCTTTTGCTTGAAGACATGCCTTAAAACCTACAATTTTGACTACATTTTTGGTCATTTAGTGCAATATCTCCTTAAAAGACTCAGTTCTATAATGTGCCCATTTAGCATTTGGGATGCTTTGTTAAATTAAAAGTGCTATATAAATATAACCTGTGGTTTCTAAACTCAACCTTTGGATTACCCTAAACACTAGACATTTCTGTGAATCAGATGACTCAAATGGGAACTTAACACTGGCAAACATAAAATCAAACAGAATGATGAAGTAATGATTGACAAGAATTTGTAACATCTTTTTTTCAGCTTGAAAATTCCCTTCCGCCAACAATCCATCAATTTTATCAAAGTGGGAAAATTTTGGTCCGGATAAAATCTCTCATCCATGGGAGCATTGTGGTAAACTTTGAGATTGTTATTGATCAAGGAATCCAACTCGACATCTGGAATATATCCTCTGCTCTGATCTCCTCTCTTTACAATAGTTCTGTCTTTGTGTATGATCACAACAGCACGTCCATTTCAGGTAAGTGGACTCATTAGATGATTAGACCTATCTCTCATAGGTCTAGGAAGATAGAGATGTCTTCTTAACTAAAATTGAAGTGTGGCTGTCATGACTGGTTCCCACTTTGTACTTTCTAAAAACTTTAGCTGCTCTGAAACTCTGCTCCCTGTGTCCCAGGCATTCGCCTGACGAAGGCACAAACGCCGAAAGCTAGCAAGTTTACTATCAAATAAACAAATAAATCAGTTGGATTTAAAATTGGTGTTGTCAGACCTCTTACTGAGCTTACCCTGTGTCCCAGACCAAATCCCATTTCCCCAGGCACTGTGCTCATTGATCCATATTGACTCCCATTCTGACAATGTCTTGATTCAAAAATTCTTATCCTTGCTTGCCAACCCTTTCATAGCCTAGTATCATCATATTCTCCAGTCCTACTATCCCCCCAGATCACTGCACTCCTCCAATTCCATCTCTGAGTCTCTGCCCATCTCTCTGCCCATCTCTCTGCCCATCTCTCTGCCCATCTCCTCATCTCCGTCTCTCTCTGCCCGTCTCTCTCTGCATCTCTCTCTGCCCATCTCTCTCTGCCCATCTCTTGACAATTTTTCTCTTTGCGCAGTATTGGAGATGTACCACAGAGGAGAGGAGATGTGAATATGTTCCACCTCCATTGATCATGTGTTTGAAAACTGCAAAAGGAATATGATTCAATGAAAATTATGGTGTTCCTTTATGTGACAATGCAAGCACTGATCTTTTATCATTCC
Source organism: Sphyrna mokarran (assembly GCA_024679065.1). NCBI lineage: Eukaryota > Metazoa > Chordata > Chondrichthyes > Carcharhiniformes > Carcharhinidae > Sphyrna > Sphyrna mokarran. The sequence continues at coordinate 13,614,814 of JAGIQG010000013.1, read as the reverse complement.
TTTTGATACAAGGAGGGCACGATGGCACAGTGGTCAGTGCTGCTGCCCCTCAGTGCCAGGAACCCGGGTTCAATTCTGGCCTTGTGTGATTGTCAGTGTGGGGTTGGCCATTCTCCCTGTGTCTGTATGGGTTCCCTCCAGATGCTCTAGTTTCCTCCCACTGTCCAAAAATGTGTAGGTTAAGTGGATTGGTCACTCTAATTGCTCCTCAGTGGCAGGGGTTAATAGGATAAATATATATATGGTTACAGGGATAGGGCCTGGGTGGAATTGTTTTTGGTGCAGGTTCAATGGGCCAAATGACCTTCTTCTACACTAAGAGTTCTATGATTGTTCTATAACATTTTCACCTCTTTTTCTTTCTCTCTCTCTATAAAGATGTAGATTGATGTTTGGTTCCACAGGGGGAGTTGGCCAATCTCTGATACTTTGAACTTATGACCATTCTTCACTGTGAATCTGACTAGTGGGTTCCGCGTATCTCTTGGTTGGGAGTGGCATTCAAGTTTGTACTAGCTTTCACTCAAAAGAGATATATACAGTGTGCAGCCCATTGGAGGGGCTAGATTTCAATTTACGACAAGGGCCTAAGACTGGCATTGCGGATGAATTGGCTGGTCATTATATTCATTCCCAGTGATGTCAACCCACCAAATCCACCCTGTGGGAATGGGAACCTATCCTGCTGGGTCATGGCTGCTGAGGCCAATTGCTGACCAAATCCTGATCTGTTGTATGTTGTGCATTCCTAGAATCATACTGTGCAGAAGAAGGCCCATCAAATCTGCATTGACCATAATTCCATCCAGACCCTATCCCCATAACTCCATGCTTTTACGCTAGCTGACACTTAGTGGCAATTTACCATGGCCAATCAACCTAAGCTAACTTTGGAGTGTGGGAGGAAATTGGAGTACCCGGAGGAAACTCACACAAGTATGGGTGAACATACAAACTCCACAGAGACCGTGACTCAAGCTGGGAATCGAACCTGCATTTCTGGCGCTGGGAGACAGCAGTGCTCACCACTGTGCAGTATTGAATGGTGTATGTTTGTGAGGCTGATTGTCACAATGATTAATGCATTTACCCACTGGGACATTAGAAGCCAATGATGTCCAATTTGTCCAGATGGTGGAATTTCACAGCAATAACTTGTTTCTGAATCTTTTGTCTCTTTCAGATGTTAATGAATGTGCCTCACCCATTTACAACGACTGTTCCCCTCATGCAATGTGTAAAAATACTGAGGGATCATATATCTGCATGTGTAGTGAACGCTACAGAGACATGAGCCCAACCTGGCCTGGCAGATCCTGTGAAGGTAAGACATGAATTGCTGAAACAATTAGTAGCGGATTTGGAGTTTCAGTTATAGACAAGATCCCAGAATTGTTGTTGTGGAGTTTACACAAAATGATGTCAGGAGTCTTGAGTACGGTGTGATTGTTTATTCTTCGATTATATTGCGGGAGAGAGCTGTATCTGAGGCAGTACTCCCCCAGTGCACAGAATTGAAGCATCTTTATACACTGACAGTAACACACACATTCACAGTGTTAGATCACAGGCAGAGTGTCTCCTCACTTAGGCATTATTTCTCTTCCCAAATTTTTCCCAGTGATCGCATTCAATCTGTACCTCGATGTCAGTTCCTTCAGCAATAAACAGTGCCTGTTCCATCGATAACAAACAGCCACAGCCCTGAATTGGGATGTTTTGCTAACTCAGGTCTGTGAGGAGTAGAAGGCTCAACTGGGAAACTCATCCTACTGATACTGTTGTGTAGTGAAGGTTCAGTGGTGCAAAATTGACTGCCTATGTAAACATGCAGCCAATGGTGTCTCTTGTTCAAAGTTGGTTATAATTCCATTGAACAAATTCATATTAGTTTAATTAGCTTTTAATCCCTAGCATAGCCAATATATAAGGGCATTAAGAAAAGGAACATGCGAGCTCTGACCCTGTTGTACCTGCCAATCAAGCCCAAGAAACTGAGGCAATTCTGACCTGCTTGGCTCTTAGTTCCTGGCAGTTGATAAAAGTTATTCGGTGATGAACCTTTTGATGACCCATCGAGTCTGTACCAAAACTAATTATGAAAATCACACTTTCCGTATTCTTGAATGTTAAGGTACTTCAAGTACTCGTTCAAATATGTTTTAAAGATTGTAAGGACTCCACTACCTTTCCAGGCAGTACATTCCAGATTCTCATCACCCTCTGAGTGATTTTTTTTCCCTTCAAATCCTCTCAGGGAAACCGAGGATAGGTGCTAAGTACCAGTTTCACTAGAGGGACCTATATTCCAAAAACAAAGTTTAAAATGGGGTATAAAATTACCTACTTGTATCTTTTGACAGAAGCCACTACGACTGTGTTAACTCCTACAACCACCCAAGGACAATCTTCTACTGTCTTTGCCTCTGCAATGATCACCTACGTGAGTGGGCCAGGGTTCCCAGCTGCCCTTCAATATTCCAAAGTGCCTCACTGTGGTATGTGATCTTCATTGTTTCTATTATACATTCGCTTTCCTTGTTATTGTCGGTTCAGATTATTATGAACTGATGGCTCTTGGACAGAATTGTCTTATCAGGGAATGGTCATCATTTTCTATTAATACACACGCACAGATATATACGCATCTACATGGAATCCAAAGAATCCATAGAATCCCTTTAACAGAAAGTAGCCATTCAGCCCATTGAGCCTGCATCAACCATAATTTCATTCAGGCCCTTTTCCTGTAACTCCATGTATTTACCCTACTAATCCCTCTGATGCTAGGGTCAATTTATCATGGCCAATCAACCTAAGCTGCACATCTTTGGAATGTGGGAGGAAACTAGAGCACCTGGAAGAAACCCACACAGACAGGAAGACAGAATGTTCAGACTCCATACAGTCATAGAACATAGAACATTACAGTGCAGTACAGGCCCTTCGGCCCTCGATGTTGCGCCGGCCAGTGGACCCTCTAACCTAAACTATTCCAATATCATCCATATGCCTATCTACCGAACATTTGAATGCCCCCAAAGTAGGCGAGTCCACAACTGCTGCAGGCAGGGCATTCCACGCCCTCACCACCCTCTGTGTAAAGAACCTGCCTCTGACATCCGTCCTATAACTACCACCTCTTAATTTAAAGTTATGTCCCCTCGTGTTGGTCATCACCATCCGAGGAAAAAGGCTCTCACTATCCACCCTATCCAATCCCTTGATCATCTTATACGCCTCAATTAGGTCACCGCGTAACCTTCTTCTCTCTAATGAAAATAACCTCAGGTTCCTCAGCCTTTCCTCATAAGGCCTTCCCACCATACCAGGCAACATCCTGGTAAACCTCCTCTGCACCCTTTCCAATGCTTCCACATCTTTCTTATAATGCGGCGACCAGAACTGTACGCAATACTCCAAGTGCGGCCGCACCAGAGTTTTGTACAGTTGTAACATAACCTCACGGCTCCTAAATTCAATCCCTCTACCAATAAAAGCTAACACACCGTACGCCTTCTTAACAACTTTATCAACCTGGGTGCCAACTTTCAAAGAGCTATGTACTTGTACCCCAAGAACCCTCTGCTCGACAACACAATTAAGGGTCCTTCCATTAGCCCTATATTTCATATGCCTGTTATTCCTACCAAAGTGAACCACCTATCACTTATCCGTATTGAATTCCATTTGCCACCTCACGGCCCAGCTCTGCAACCTATCTATGTCCCTCTGCAAACTGTAACATCCATCCTCGCTGTCTACAACTCCCCCCACTTTGGCTGGGATTGAACCTGGGTCCCGAGCACTGTAAGGCAGGAGTGCTAATCACTGTGCCACACGTATACACATACGCACAGATATATATATATAGAACATAGAACATTACAGCACAGAACAGGCCCTTCGGCCTTCGATGTTGTGCCGACCAAAATAAAAAGCAATGCCCCTCCAAACTAAACCATTCCCTTCTCTTCCATATAATTATCAATTAATCTCTTAAACGCCACCAAACTTGGCGCATCTACAACAGCTGCAGGCAGGGCATTCCACTCCCTAATCACTCTTTGAGTAAAGAATATATAAAACATATATATATATGTGTGTAAGAATCTCAAATTAAAAGTTTCTTGATGACCATGAAATCATTGCTAATTGCTGTAATGGGGTCAGTTAGTGGCTGGGAAGGTATAGGGCCCATTCATTCCTTAGAATGGGCGTAGGTAGCACTTGGTATGATTTTTAAAAAATGATTTTCTTTATCGAATAAAACTTAAAACTACAGAAATGAGAAAGGAGAAATGTTAACTTGAAGAAACTGGATTTTTTACTGCCAGCTCCCTATGATAATCTTGAATACTCATTGAACTCGAAAACGGGACTGAACACTGAACTCAAAAACACACACTGAAATGTACAATATATGTTATCTGTAATATGTGTTATTGAAATTGCCGGTACAAACTGTGTCCCCAACTTTCATAAACAATTGGCAGCTGTGGCCATGAAAAGCTTTGTTTAGTCATTTCTGCGAACATTGTATTTTCAAAGAATGCAGTCAATTTCTAATCTTATCCCAGAATTCTCAACTGAGTTTAAAATGTGGCTAAGTGGGCTTTAAAACTTAGCATGGTTAATTACATAGGCAGAAGTATCTTGAAATGAAGTCTTTTAACTGAAACTCCACTATCCTAGTGCTTCACATTGTTAGTGTACGCTTGACCTGGACCATTTGATGGGCAACACGACAGCTCAGTGACTATCGCTGTGCTGTGCAGATACATGGACTTGGGCCTGTGTCTGCGGGAGTTTGCGCATTCTCCCTGTGCTTGTGTGGGTTTTCTCCGGATGCTCCGGTTCCTTCCCACAGCTCAAAGATGTGCTTTTAGGCTGATTGACAGAACAAATTCTCCCTAAACTGTCTCAAATTTGGTTTCAATCCATAGATGTATAAACATAGACAGGGATCACGAGTAGAAGTGGGAACATCGAGGTGGAGCGTGGGTTGGTTGGGCCGAAGGGCCTGTTTCCCGTGCTGGTTTGTTCTTTGTTCTTTGTTTCAAATCATACAAAGAATCCCATAGAAGGGAAGCGGACACCAGGTGAGCAGAAGCTTCCACTTTCCCTGATCATTCCTGCCCTGCCTGGCACTGCCAAGGAGGGTTCCATACTTGCTCTAAAGGGTTCCTTTTCTTGGCCCATCAGATTGAGAGGCAGCCTCACCCATTACCTTATTTAGTTGGCCATTGAAATGTTACCTGGCTCTTGCTGATGACATAAACATACCTTTAGAGATATGCCAACCTGTGCCCATTTACAAAAGAGAGGCAATTATTGGTGGTGCATCTGGAGAGCCAAGGTCGGCTTGCAGACAGGGGGAGGCCATTTACGTGGGCCACACACACAGCTTGACCATTTCTTTCATTCACTCTTCCAACAGCTCCTTCCCCTGTTATCAACCTGACTGTCTTCAACGTCACCAGCACCAGTGTTCAAGTAACATGGACCACGGAGATTAACCAAGAGCAAACATTCATCGTGCAGCTATTGAGGAACGACAGCATTGTGAATGAATCGGAGACAGTGGAACTGGAGTGGACCGTGTCTGATTTGGAGCCTGACACTGAGTACACTGTGAGCATCATCTCGCGAGCCTGTGAAGATGAGAGTCCTGCAGCAGAACTGAGTGTGAAAACAGGTAATGGTGTAAGAACTGGGAAAGGTTTCGAATGGGCCAAATGGCCTCCTTCTGCACTAGGAATGCAACGTAAATAAAGTTACCTTTATGTACAATACAGGCAAGTGAATAGAGACCTCTCATGCTCATGGGTTGGGCAGTTTTCAACTTTCAGTGTAGATGAGCAAAAATTTATCATCGCTTATGTTCTGATGGAAGATTTCACTGTTGGCCATTTTGCTTTTGGTTCTTCAAAAATCTTTGCTTTGGTCAATATTTAAGTTAAAAGTAAGGAGTGGGAGGTTTAAGGGGAATTTGAGCAAAAGCTTTTTCAGTCAGAGGGTGGTGACGGTCTGGAATGCGCTGCCTGGGAGGGTGGTGGAGGTGGGATGCTTCACATCCTTTAAAAAGTACTTGCATGAGCGGTTGGCACATCATAACATTCAAAGCTGTGGGCCAAGTGCCGGCAAGTGGGATTAGATGAGCATGCATTAATGCAGACTCGATGGGCTGAAAGGCCTCTTCTGGACTGTAGTATTCTGTAGTTCTATGAGTAGTTCTGGAAATAGGTTCTTTCTTCAGCACAAATAGCCTCTCTCATTCCTCTCTCAATGCTTGGAAGTATAAACTAATCTAACAGATTATAACTTGGCTATTGTCATATTTGACTTTGATTTGATGTATTATTGTCACATGTATTAGTGTACAGTGAAAAGTATTATTTCTTGCACTCCATACTGTTCATAATATAGAACAGTACAGCACAGAACAGACCCTTCATAAAGAAGGAAACGAGAGAATGCAGAATGTAATATTACAGTCATAGCTAGGGTGTAGAGAAAGATCAATTTAATGTGAGGTAAGTCCATTCAAAAGTCTGACGGCAGCAGGGAGAAAGCTGTTCTTGAGTCGACTGCTACATGACCTCAGACTTATGTATCTTTTTCCCAACAGAAGAATGTAGAAAACTGAATATCTGGGTATGTGGGGTCCTTGATTATGCTGGCTGATTTTCCAAGGCAGCCGGAAGTGTAGACAGAATCAGTGGATGGGAGGTTGGTTTGCCTGATGATTTGGGCTACATTGTACAATAATCTGTTGAAGGACTATGACACCATTACAAGTTATGATATATAAGGAAACATTGATGTCACCATTTGATACTAGATTCTGTCTCTTGCAAATCATTAACTTTGCAAGGCTCCAATTCTTACCCATGGCTACTAAGTACAGGAACAGATTAAATTTAGCCTTTTAAGCCTGCTTTTCCAGTCAATAATATAATTTATCATTTTATAAGCTATTCTTCTGCCTCAACTCCTATTTTTTACAGCATCCCCACTTCTTTGATACTATCCAAGATCAATTTATCTCTGTCTTGAATGTATCCAATGAATCAGAAGCCACAGTTCCCTGAATTCCAACATTCCATAACCTTTTGAATGAAGGTATGTCTCGTCATCCTGTTCAGATTCCCCTACCGAAGATTATGATCTCTTTTTCTAGACTCCTAGGCCAGGGGAAATATCCTCTCCCTCTCACCCTATCAAGCCCCTTAGCAAATCCTCAACATTTCAATGAGGTTGCCTCTCATTCATCTGAACTTCAGAAAATATAGACCTAGGGTTGGCCAAAACCAGAAATTCCTGCCTGAGATTAATGGATCTTTGCGTGGTCCACACGATTCCTGTGGCAGGCAGGGAGGGAAATTCCACTCCTTGTCTATTCAATATCTCTTTAACAGATAATCCTCTTATCCCAGCAATTAGATATATGAACCTTCATTGTACTCCTCCTGAGGTAAGTATTGCTCATTAAGAAAAAAAATAACTGAACACAGTGCTCCTTCCCAATATAATTATTTTAAGACTTATTTATTTGTATACTCTGATCCCTTTTGTAATGAAGGCTTTCATGCCATTTGCTTTTCTAACTGCTTGTCGTTGTTGCTTGCCAACCTTCTGATTTGTGTTTAAGGACACTTCCCAGTCTCTCGCCATTTGAAAAATAACATGCTTTTCCATTTTCCTGTTGATGTGATATAACTTAAATTACCAATCATGTTCTTACCCGTTCATTTAACCTATTTATATCCCTTTGCCACTTCTTTGTATCCCCCTCACAACTTACTTTTCCACCTAACTCTGTACCATATATTACACTTGCTCTGAACATCTAAATCATTGATTTAGATTGTAAAACACTGAGGTTCAATTGAGTGCTGATTCTTATGGTCCCCATTAGCTACAACCCACCAACTCAAAAATGACCCAACTCTCTGCTCTCTATTAATGTATCCTCAATCCATGCTAATTCCCCCAATCCCTTGAGCCCTAATGTTGTGTGGCATCTTACTGAATGCACTATATCTGCTGTTTCCCTTGTATATTGTGCTAGTTACAATCTCAAAATAGATTTGTCAAACAAGATTTCCCCTTCATAAATCTTTTCACTGTGTGATTTTCAAAGTGTCCTGTTAATATGTCCTTGTGAAATCATGATCAGGCAGCTGACAAGGCTGGCCCATTACACTGGGGGTGTGCTTGGGATGGTTGTTTGCCCAGGCTACGGTGGAGGAAGGATCAGAATAGCCAATGAAGTTAAACAGGTCTCTACGTGATGTAATTTTTAAAACCATCCTGGCCTTTTGGATAAGATGAACCTTTGAATCAAGCCCAGGAAGGGAGAGCAATGCCTCATCCTGTCAGCTTGAATCTTGTTTGTCCCTCACTTGGGGACCATGATTTGGATTCAATTTGCATTGGCTTTTTTGGTCAGAATAAAAGCACTGAAAAAGGTACAAAAAAAATGGAGTCTAGTGTTTTTCCTACTACTGATGTTAGGCTAACATGCCTATTGTTTCGGTGTTCTCACTGTCTCCTCTCTTGAATAGCAGTATTACATTCGCCAATTTGAAATCTACTTGGATTGTTCCAGAATCTAAGGAAATCCAGAAGATCAAAACCACAGCATCCATTATCACTGAAGCCTCCTCTTTTAATACATTAGGCATCAGCTCAGGAGGATTTCTTGAAACTCTTATTTTCTGTGCTCTTTGCACAGTAGGCTTATATTCACACTGCAATGAAGTTACTATGAAAATCCACACTCTGGCACCTGTTTGGGTACAGTGAGGAAGAATTTAGCATGGCCAACGCACCTAACCTGCACATCTTTTGACTGTGGGAGGAAACCGGAGCACCTGGAGGAAACTCACACAGACACGAGGAGAATGTGCAAACTTCACATAGACAGCGACCCAAGCCAGGAATTGAACCGGGTCCTTAGCGCTGTGATGCAACAGTGCTGAGCAGAATGCCACCTTGCACAGTATCATACTTTTTTGGCTACCATCTCTTGAGAGCTTTGTAAAGATTAAATTTATGCGTAATAATTTCAGAAAATTTGATTTACAGTGTAATTATGTTGTTAATCATGCAGATAAGTTGCATGCTCTTGCTGACAGTTTTCAGTGCATGGTGATATAGCCTTTCTTAAGGTAGGGCTAGTTGCGAGCCTTTTACCAGTTAGTTACAGCTGCTTGTTCTCTCTTAACAGACATAAGCTATTCCGGACCAGCTGCTGATACAATTGATTCAGTTCAGTCGAGCACCAGATTCACCTCAACAGTGGCCATCTACTTAAACAGTTCCAGGTTTGCACCTGGCTTCCCGTATGCAGAAATACTTCCCTGCTGTATGTAACAGTCATTTTACCTTCAGTCTTACTGGTAGTAGATTCAGTTTAAAGTTTATGTATTCAAAACTTTATTGATTTAATAGTCTCAAGTAAGCTTGCTGCAATGAAGTTACTGTGAAAATCCCCCAGTCACCACACAGTAGCACCTGTTCAGGTACACTGAGGGAGAATTTAGTATGGCCAATGTATCTAACCAGCACATCTTTTGGACTTCGGGAGGAAACCGGAATATCGGGAGAAACCCGTGCAGACACAGGGAGAATGTGCAAACTTCACACAGACAGTGACCAAGCCAAGAATCGAACCTGGGTTCCTGGCAGCAGTACTAACCATTGCCCCATTCTGCTGTCAGTATTCACTAACAAAAGGGGCCTCCAAATCTGGCTCCATTATGGCTTGCATTTCCATAAACTTCTCCCAATTTCCCACTGTAATGGGACATTAGATGTCATTGACATTACTGTAATAATACACAGATACACAGAAACATTGACACTTGAAGCAGGAGAAGGCCATTTGGCCCTTCAAGCCTGCTCTGCTATTCATTTTGATCATCAGATCCAATATCCTAATCCTACATTCTGCACATATCCCTTCATCCCTTTAACCCCAAGGGCTATATCTCATTTCTTCTTGATATCAGACAATGTTTTGACCTCAACTACTTTCTGTGGTAGTGAATTTCACAGATTCACCGCTCCCTGCTGAAGATCATAAACACTGTTTATGTAATCTTCCCAAATTGTTCACGCATCTCCTGCTGATCTCCGGCAGCTGATTGAGGGAAAAGGTAGAGAAATCCAAGTCCTATAATCCCACAAAGAGAAATGGAGCCTGCGTGTGTGTTTCTCCGACAGCACTGATCTGCGTGTCTGTGACAATTTATCAATCTTGGAATAATTCTTGTGTCACTGTGGTACAGTATGTTGTGGTGTGGTAGGACACTTTACCCCATTCAGGTCAGGAAGCCAGAAACCACTTACATCCCAGGATTTCATTGTATCAGAACTCTGAACCCATTCCCACTCCAAGCAGCCAATACAACCAGCCAAATTCCAGCATTAGGGAACATTCAGATTCCTGTGAAGTATCTCCTTGCAGTGATATTTCATAAAATCCCTACAATGCAGAAGAGACCACTTGGTCCATCAACTTTGCACTTACTCCCTGACAGAGTATCTTACCCAGGCCCTATCCCTGCATTTATCCCGCTAATCCCCCTAACGTACACATCCTTAGACATTAAGGGACAGTTAAGGACAATGGAATAGATGGCTATTCCATCTAACGTGCACATCTTGGGACATTAAGGAGCAGTTCGGTATGACCAATCCATCGAAACTGCACAGCTTTGGAGTGTGTGAGGAAACCAGAGCACCCAGAAACCCTTGCAGATGCAAGGAAAATGTGCAAACACCACACAGACAGTGGTCCAAGGCTAGAATTGAATCCGGGTCCCTGGTGCTATGAGGCAGCAGTGCTGAGCGTTGTGTCAATGTGCTGCCCTTTCTGATTGGTTAAGTTTTGAAAATAACTTACCACGTTCTATCATAAATTCATGTATAAATTTGATCATCCTTTTAAGACATAGAACTTTGAAATTTCATTCCAGACCATATCCAGTCATTGTGTATAAGCATTGTCCTCATATTCCCCCCCGATTCTTTTGCCAGTTACCTAAAATCTCAGTACGCTACTAACTGACCACCCTGCCAGAGAAAACATTTTCTCCCTATCGACCCTATCAAAACTCTTCATTTGCCTATTGATATAGTATTTGTGTTTGAAATGAATAATTATCGGTATCAATTATCAATCAAAATCAGCAAAGCTGGGGTTTGAACGCCTGATCTCTGGGTCACACTCTGAATTGTTTGTTATTCATTCATGGGTCATGGGCATCACTGACTGGCCAGCATTGATTGCCCATCCCTAGTTGCCCTTGAAGGGCAGTTGAGTGTCAATTACATTGGTGTAACTTTGGAGTCACATGTAGGCCAGACCAAGTAAGGACAGCAGATTTCCTTCCCTAAGGGACATTAGTAAACCAGATGGGTTTTTCCAACAACCAACAATGTTTTTATGGTCATCAGTAGATTCTTAATTCCAGATATTTTTAAACTGAATTCTAATCCACCATTGGCCATGGTGGGATTTGAACCCGGGTCCCCAGAACATTAGCTGAGTAGCTCTGCTCAGGTAACTAGATTTCTTTTTGTCCTGGTAAATAAAAAAATTGTATGGGCCAAATGCGGGCAATTGGGACTAGCTTAGGGGCTTAACAAAAAGGGTGGCATGGATAATTTGGGCCAAAGGGCCTGCTTCCATGCTGTAACGCTCTATGGCTTTGAAACTCTATGACTCTGTAACTTCTCTTTTCAGCAGCTCCTGCCCCGGTTATAAACCTGACTGTTTCCAATGTGAGCACTTCCAGCTTCCACCTAATTTGGACAACAGACACTTACGAGGAGCAGCTATTTATCGCTCAGGTGTTCAAGGATGATACCATGGTGAATGAAACCGAGACCATGGAACTGGAGTGGACGGTGTCAGATCTGGAGCCTGACACGGGGTACTCTGTGAGCGTGTTCTCCAGAGGCTGTGAAGATGACAGTCCTGCAGCTGAGCTGAATGTAAAAACAGGTAACGGCATGAGGACTGAGTGATGGGTGGATCATACAGTTTTAGTTAACCAATTGTGAGGTGAAGAATCAAAGCTGTCTACGCTTCATATTCAACATTTTTCATCTGACTGCACTATTGATAGAAATCGAATGAACCTATTCATTCTTTGTTTCAACCTGATTATTCTTCTTACTAATGCTTCTCTTGGATCTAGTTCAACCTATGAGTTTAATGATTTTGTGTGGAAGGCTTGAGAAGATTTGCATTGAGTTCCCGTCCTCCAACACTTAACTTCTCCACACCAGGATTCATGGGGTTATGAGACATCAAAGATAGAATTTGGGAAGAATTATAGGAGCACAATAGGAGGTCATTCAGCCTTTCATGACTATCTGTTCTTCAAAAGAGCTACCCAATTAGTTCTATTTCCCCGCTCTTCCCTTGAAGTGCTGAAATCAAACTTTCAAACCCATATTAAATTTCAAAAGAAATGTTACACACAGTTAGGAAGTTACAGGCATGTTAAATAGAAATGAACCATTTACATTAATATTTTCAGGTTTTTTAGCTGTGTTTCATTGAAGAACCAGTTATTGTGGCTGTAAAAGATTTTTCTCTTTGCTTGGGGAATGCTCACTTTACATTTACAGCACAAGGAAAAAGGGGATGGAGACTATTGGGATCAGGAATGGAATTCTCTGGCCACACTGGTCTAAACACCAGAAATTCTCGCCTGACTGTCAATCGTGTTTCACATTCTCTGCAACCCACTTGCTAAAATTTCAGCAGTGGGCAGGATGGGAGAATTCTGGCTCAGGTTTCTGGATCCATTATTCTACACTGGGATTTTCTTGGTTTTCTCAGATGGACGGTAATGTGCTTTTTTAATTAAATACTTACACAAAGATTTCCTCCAGTATTTTTGGAAAAATTGTGTAATTATATTTTTGATTTGATTGATTATTGCCACATGTATTGGGATACAGTGAAAAGCATTGGATTCTTACACAGATGCAGACAAAGCATACTGTTCATAGAGTACACAGAAGAGGAGGAGAGGAGAGGATGCAGAATGTAGTGTTACAGTCATTGCTAGGGTGTAGAGAAAGATCAACTTAGGTCCATTCAAAAACCTGATGGTAGCAGGGCGAAGCTGTTCTTGAGTCGGTACGTGACCTCAGACTTTTGTATCTTTTTCCTGACGGAAGAAGGTGGAATAGAGAACGTCCGGGTTGCGTGGGATTCTTGATTATGCTGGCTGCTTTGCCGAGGCAACGGGAAGTATAGATATGGATGGGAGGTTGGTTTGCTATGACTTTGCCAGACATAACCAACAGGGAAATCCTTCAGGAACACATTTCCAATGCTGCAACTGCCCAGAGATTTTTAATATTCATTCATCCACAGTTCTGGCCTTCTATTTTCAAACAAACTTTGATATGTTGGAGAGAAAAATGGTACAACTGATGAGTATGGTCACAATACTTAAGGTTTTAATATGATACGAACCATGAGCCTATAAAGTATCGGAGCAGAATTAGGCCATTCAGCCTATCAAGTTTGTCCCAACATTCAATCATGGCTGATATGATTCTCATTCCCATTCTCTGTCTTCTCCCCATAACTCTTGGTCCCCTTTATTGATCAAGAACCTCTCTATCTCAGCCTTAAATGACCTGGTCGCCATAGCCCTCTGTGGCAAGGTGTTCTACAGCTTCACCACCCTCTGGCTGAAGAATTCTTCCTCATCTCAGATTTTAAGGAATACCCCTTCATTCTGAAATTGTGCTCTCCAGTTCTAGTCTCTACCACTAGTGGAAACATCCTTTCCACATTCACTCTATCCAGGACTCTCAATATTCTGTAAGTTTCAGTAAGAATCCCCTTATCCTTCTAAACTTGGAGCCACTTGGAGTTACTGGAATTCTTTTTCATTGGGCCAAGGAAGAAGAGTGAATGGATTTGATGCATTCTCCAACCCCACTTGCATTTTCATCAACCTCATCCGCAGATTAAATTATCCAATCCCGCTGTTGTGAACAGAGATTTGGCTGAGAAGCAAATTCTCTGTTCTTGCCTGCAGTGAGACCAAAGAATTGCAGCCTACATTAGTCAGATAGACTTCAGTGCCAGCAGTAGTTTGGAAGAAATGCGGTGGGTAATAAGGTGAGGTTGTTGTTCCCAGAGGTCAGAACATCAAGTGGTCCATTACATCATAAGACCTAGAAGCAGAATTAGACCACTCGGCCTATCAAGTCTGCTCCACCAGTCAATCATGGCTGATATTTTTCTCATCCCTCATTCTCCTGCCTTTTCCACATAACCCCTGATCCCCTTACTAATCAAGAGCCTATCTATCCCTGTCTTAAAGACCTTCAATGATCTGGCCTCCACAACCCTCTGCGGCAAAGAGTTCCGCAGATTCACCACTCTCTAGCTGAAGAAATTCCTCCTCAACTTGGTGACAGCTTTTCAAAGTTGAACTGAACTTGACCACCCTTAGCAATGAGAAATTTTTATCACTGGGCTAAAATTTTAGGAGCGCCTTGTGCAATGCCTTTCAGTGAGTCAATTTTCCAGCATCATTATTGCTTATTTCATTTTGACACCAGTCAGAGGATTTTGAAGACAGATCTCCTTTGCTGTACTTACATGTCAATATTATAACCCATGATTGACTGTTTGTGTTACAGAAGCCATGATAGATGCTCTTAGTTACACATCCAGCCCCGAACAGTCAAGCACTGGAGTTGTCTCCACAATGACCATCTACCCCAACACTTCTGGATTCCCAATAGGCTTTGCGTATGCGGAAGTGCCTTCATGCTGTATGTGATGTTGAAACATTTTGTTACTATTTCTATATTTGTCTTGTTGGTAATAGTTTAGTTATCATTGATGGGGAAGGTTAATGGCAGACCGGAATTTCACAATGGAATACTGACCGTGTATAGTTATGTGTTCTCAGCATTCCCACTCATTCAAGGACAATAATATGATTTGTGTGTGATCCATGGTTCAAACAACTTTGGCCAGTTAGGGCTAGAAATTTTGATCCAGTGGGAATTTTAAAGAAGGGAACAGTACCATGGACAATCCTCATTAACGAAGAACCTTCAAATAGAATCCCTATAGTGCAGAAGGGGGTTATTTGGTCCATTGAGTCTGCATCAACTCTCTGAGAGAGTATCTCACCCAGCTCCACTTCCCCACCTATCCCCGTTACACCTCACATTTACCATGGGCAAAACACCTAACCTACGTATCCTTTAACACTAAAGGACAACTTACCATGGCCAATCCATCTAACCTATATATCCTTTAACACTAAAGGATAATCCACCATGGCCAATCTACCTAATGAACATCTTTGGAATGTGGGAGGAAACTGGAGCACCCGGGGGAAACACATACAGATGTAGTGGGGGGGAAACGTGTAAACTCCACACAGACAGTCATCCAAGACCAAAATTGAACCAGGGTCCCTGGCACTGCTGCAGTAATGCTAGCCGTTGTACCACAATGTTGCCCTAGTTGTGTCGTACAGTTCACCCATTTGAAGAATTATTGGAGAATGAAGGTAACTGAAACGAAGTTTGAAGCGTAGAGCAAATGGATGAAAATGGATATACAATTTTACATCCATATTTCTTTTCAGAACATCAAGCTGCCAATTTAGTATCACCCATTCCATTGCTGCTCAAGCTGATTTTTTACTCTCTATGTTGCTGGAGAAATAGTTTAAAATATTTTGAAGTATTTAAATTAATTAGTAAGGCTGCGTTTGAAAAGATGAAGTATTTTTTCTTTGAGAGCATAAATAGATGCAGTTTGCACTTTTGACGGGTTTCCCAGAAGTGCTGAGTCAAAGAGGGAGCCATTTCAGGTAGAAGGATCATTAGTATCTTTAATTCTAGTCCAAGAGTTGTTTATTTTTCTACATATTAAAATATTATGATACACAGTTCCTGCCCCAGTTCTGTGCTGTGAAATTTGAGCTGGTCTATTTATGTTAGCAGGTAAAATAGAAAATTTCTGTGTCAAATGGCACGGTGGCACAGTGATTAGCACTGCCTCACAGAGTTCGATTCTGGCCTCAAGTCACTGTCTGTGTGGAGTTTGCATGTTCTCTCCGTATCTGCATGGGTTTCCTCCAGATGCTCTATTTTCTCCCGCACTTCAAAAATGTGCTAAATTGTCCCTTAGTGTCAGGGAGACCAGCAGGGTAAATAAGAGCTTGGGTGGGATTGTTGCAGGTGCAGAGTCAATGAACAAAATAGACTTCTTCTGCACTATGGGGATTATATGATATTATGTATAATTTTTAAAAAGTGTCTTAACAAAATAAGGATATTTTAAACCAGAGTAATTGTTATTTCTTAATTAACATTTTCTTTGAGTGCAGGTAAGAACATAGGAACGTAAGAAATAGGAGCAGGAGTGGGCCATCTAGCCCTTCAAGCCTGCCCCGCCATTCAATAAGATCATGGCTGATCTGAAGTGAATCAGTTCCACTTTCCCGCTTTCTCCCCATAACCCTTAATTCCCTTGTCTGTCAGAAACCTACCTACCCGTGACTTAAATATATTCAATGAGGTAGCCTCCACCACTTCAATGGGCCGAGAATTCCAGAGATTCACCACCCTTTGAGTGAAGAAGTTCCTTCTCAACTCCGTTCTAAACTGTCCCCCCTCCTTATTTTGAGGCTAATCCCTCTAGTTCTGCTATCCTTTCTAAGTGTGAAGAATCTTTCTATCTCTACCCTAGTGGTACTGTAGAACTTTCTGATGAGCAGTACTTATTTCAATTGGTGGGCCACATTGGCAATACTAAATTTTGCCCTCTAACCTCATAACTCTGTAACATCTATGCGCTCCTCTGGTTTTGATCTCTTCGGAATCCCCAGTTTTAATTATTTCCACCATTGATGTTGTGCCTTCTGATGCCTGGGCCTAAGATCTGGAATTCTTGCCTGAAACATCTCTGTTTCTGACCATTCTTTCCTCCTTTAAGACACTTCCTAAAAATTACCTTTTTGACCATGCTTTTAGTCAACCTGTCCTAATATCTCCTTCTGTGACTCATAGAAAAATAAAACATAGGATTAGTTGACTCTTCAAGACTGCTCCATCATTCCACCGATAATTTCCAATCCTCTATCTTGATTTCTTACTCCTGCACATGCTCAATGTCACATTTTTTTTGCATAATGGCAGCTGTGAAATGGCGTGGGATGTTAAAGCTGTTACATTTAAGAGTGAGTGGCGAGGAGGATGAAGAGACACTTAAGCGTGATTTGGGCAGGCTGAATGCATGGGCATATGCACAACAGTTGCAATATAATGTAGATAAATGTGAGGTTATTCACTTGGGTAGGAATAATAGAAGGCAGAATATTTAGAACGTAGAACATAGAACATTACAGCACAGAACAGGCCCTTCGGCCTTCGATGTTGCGCCGACCAATATAAAAAGCAATGCCCCTCCAAACTAAACCATTCCCTTCTCTTCCATATACTTATCAACTAACCTCTTAAACGCCACCAAACTTGGCGCATCTACAACTGCTGCAGGCAGGGCATTCCACTCCTGAACCACCCTTTGGGTAAAGAACCTACCTCTGATATCTGTCCTATAACTATCACCCCTTAATTTAAAGCTGTGTCCCTTTTGTTGACACCCATTCACCCATTTGTTGAATGGGTGTCAATCGAAAGAGATAGATACTTAATGAGATCTTAGTGTTCTCGTGCATCAATTGCTGAAAGTGAGTGCGCAGGTACAGTAGGCAGTAAAAAAGGCAAATGGTATGTTGGCCTTCATAGTGAGAGGATTTGAGTATAGGGATAGGGATGTTTTATTGCAATTGTATAAGGCATTGGTGAGGCCACACCTGGAATGTTGTGTGCAATTTTGGTGCCCTTATCTGTGAAAGGATATTCTTATGATAGAGGATGTTCAACCAAGGTTTACCAGGCTGATTCCTGCAATGGCAGGCCTGTCATGTAATGAAAGACTAAATAGATTTGGATGATATTCATTGGCGTCTTGAAGAGTAAGAGGGGATATCAAAGAAACTTATAAAATTCTAACAGGATTAGACAGGTAGATTCAAAAAGAACATTCCCAAAGGTAGGGAAGACCAGAACTACGAGTCACAATTTGAGAAGACTTTTTAGGACTGAGGTAAGGAGAATTATTTTTTTCACCCAGAGAGTGGTGTTTTTTTTATTCATTCATGGCACATGGGGGATGCTGGCTGGCCAGCATTTATTGCCCCTCCTGAGTTGCTCTTGGAGGGTAGCAGAGAGTCAACCACATTGCTATGGCTCATATAGGCCAGACCAGGTAAGGACGGCAGATTTCCTTCCCTAAAGGGCATTAGTGAACTAGATAGGTTATTGCGACAATCAACAATGGTTTCATGGTCATCAGTAAATTCTTAGTTTTTCATTGATTTCAAATTGCACCATCTGACATGGCAGGATTCAAACCCAGGTCCCCAGGACATTAGCTGAGTTTCAGGATTAGTAGTCTAACGATGATACCACAAGGCTATTGCCTCCCCTAATTACCTCAGAAAGAAGTTGAGGTCAAAACGTTGTGTGATTGCAAGAAGGAATTAGACAAAGCTCCTGGGGCTAAAGACATCAAGGGATATGAGGGAGGAGGGGGGAAGGAGGAATGAGGATATTGAATTTCATGATCAGCCATGATCAAAATGTATGACAGGGCAGGTGTGAAGGGCATAATGGCCTACTCCTGCTTCTATTTTCTATGTTTCTATATAAATACAAGATATTGATCCCACGTATCTCTTTATAATGACTATCCTTTATTTTTTCAGCAACTCCCTCACCCATTATAAACTTGACAGTTTTCAATATTACCACCAAGAGCTTTCACATTACTTGGACAACAGATAATTATGAAGAGCAGATGTTTGTTGTCCAGTTGCTGCAGAATGACACCATTGTGAAAGAAACAGAGACATTGGAGCTGGCATTGACGGTGTTAGGATTGGAACCTGAGACTGAGTACACCGTGAGCATCTTCTCCAGGTCCTGTGAACAAGAAGGCGTTCCCACAGAACTGAATGTTAAAACAGGTAATAGTTCTGGCCGGCATGAGCTAGCCCTGACTCGGCGTTAATTGCTACTAACTCAGCAGACTCCCTCACATCCTCAGGGTAGTTCACACATGATATTGAAAGGTTTGGGCTTCAGGGAACATTCTTCTCAATTGGAAGTTGAGGTTAGGGACAACAATTGCCACTCAGGACTATGGTTGATCTTGGTCCTGACCTTTGGTACTCAAGAAAGTGCTCATTTTCCTCATCTCAACAAACTTATAAGAAAATGGGGGAACCAAAAAGACTCAGGTGTGCGTTAAGGTGTTCTTGCACAATGAGTTCATGGGGTGGGTCGATGAATGAGGAGCATTTGAGGATCTGGGTCTACATTCGATAGTGTTTAAAAGAACGAGTGGGGATCTCATTGAAACTTACAGATTACTAACAGGCCTGATGGAATAGCTGTAGGAAAGATGTTTCCATTACTAGACGATCCAAGAGTAAAGGGATGACTCTTCAGAATCGAAAAGAGGAGGGATTTCTTCAGCCAGAGGATGGTGAATCCAAGGGATTCAATTCCATAGAAGACTGTGGGGCCAGGTCACTGAGTGCATTTAAGACAAAGCTAGATAGGTTCTCGATTGATAAGGGGATCAAAGGTCATGGGGAGAATGGGGTTGAGAATGTCAGCAATGATTGAATCCATGATACCAGCCAGACTCGATGGGCATTCAGGTCCATTGGTGGGAATCCTGCCCTTTCACCTACTAAGACCCTTGAATGGCCACTTAATGGCTTTATCCATGTGGGCCTCAATTTCTAAGCTGTCTGGTGTGGATAGGGTCGTGAACTAACCAATGTCTCGCCATCCTTAAAATCTACCTAAGAAATCGGAGCTGGAGAAGACCATTTGGCCCCTTGAGTCTGGTCTGCCATTCAATAAGACCGTGGCTGATTTGCTTGCGGCCTCATTCAACTTCCTTGCCTGTAGCCCTTGGCTCCTTTGTCAATTAAATAGGATGTATTGGGATGGTGACTTGCTGTTCAATCTGGTATAGATAGATCTTCCATTTCTTCCCCTTTAAGGTTTATTTATTAGTCAGAAGTTGGCTTACATTCACACCACAATGAAGGTATTGTGAAATTCCACCACACCCAGCACCTGTTTGGGTATACTGAGGGAGAATTTAGCATGGCCAGTTCACCTAACCAGCATGTCTTTAGCATGTGGGAGGAAACTGGAGCACCCAGAGGAAACCCATGCAGACACAGGGAGAATATGCAGACTCCACAGAGACAGTGACCTGAGCCAGGAATTGAACCCAGGACCTTGGCACTGTGAGGCAGCAGTGCTAACCACTGTTATGGTTTCTGCTCCTATTGATTTTGCAAGTTCGAGCAATAAACAATAAAAAGATGATTGTTATCAAAAGAAAAGAGCGAAAGGCACAGTTATCTAATAGGATACTGCCTGTATTAAAACAGTACATGGAGCACTTTGATATAAGCACATTAAATCTTATTAGGAGAGTGTGGCTTTGAGTATTTTCTACCTTACCCTTACCTGCCTGCAACTAAGAACACAACAACCTCTCTTTCAGCAGAAAGTACAAACATAAGGGAAAAACGATCTATCACGGGCTTCGTATCTTCAATGACCATTTACCTCAATAGACCTGGATTCTCAGAGAATGTTCCACATTCTGATGTACCTCCATGCTGTATGTATCTTCATTGTTTCTTTCCATAAGTCAGTAACGGGACATTGTATTTTTAGATTCTTTGTTAAGTATTCAGTTGTTATCACAGTATTTGCATGTGGTTACATTGTCGATCATTCATGTGACTCAGGAATGTGATAGCTTGTGGAGAGCTTCTAAGTTTATGTATTAGTAATGTAAACAATGTACAAATAAGTTTACATTAATACTGCAATGAAGGTACTGTGAAAATCCCTTAGTCCACACTTGGGTGCCTGTTCAGGTACACTGAGGGAGAATTTAGCAGGGCCAGAACACCTAACCAGCACATCTATCGGGTTGTAGAGGAAACTGGAGCGCCTGGAGGAAACTGGAGCACCTGGAGGAAACCCCTCAGACATGGGGAGAATGTGCAGACTCTACACAGACAGTGACTCAAGCTGGGAATTGAACCCCAGGTCTGTCGTGCTGAGGCAGCAGTGCTAACCACTGTGTCACCACCCTATCCAGAGACTGTGAAAACTGGACAGTTTACTGTGAAAAGCCAAGTTCTCATTTTGGGGTAAACGATGACATCTTATTAGTGGAATTTACCACCTTGACTCAAAATGGGTTGGGTGGCAAGAAACAGTTAATTAGGTGAGACGTGGATGGAGATCCATCTCTGTCCCGATTAAGATTATAGCAAAGAAGCTCACAAACAGCCTAACTTTCCTGCTGCTAATGCGACCCTTAAATGGGAAACTAATGCTCACTTATTGACACAGTGCTGGGCGGGGGACTTGCCATGTCTGAAAAGCCAACTCTTTAGGGGTTGCTAATAGACTATCTGGGTGACATGTTTGTCCTCAAGCACTCAATGGCTGATCAAAAGATCTGACATTGGAACAGTGTAGTGGAGCTTGCTAAGACCAATCTCCCTACCCTCTTCACCCCACTCCAGCGAACCTCCCATCATCGCTCAACTCTGGCCGGTTCCCTTGACAATCCTGAACCTTGGGTGAATGCATTATCAGTGTCAACCACTGCCTTCCCAGTGGCACTGTCGAGCAATGAAGAGTTCGTGGCCTCAGATTGACTGGTAGTTCTCGTCAATCAGGAATTCCACCCCAATGTTCTTCAATCCTGGGGAAGGTCTTCTGCTGCCTGTTTTGCATTTAATGTAGTTGACCATCCCAAAAAAGATGATGCTAGGATTTTGCCAGTTCTCCAACTTGCTGGTGAGACCCCCATTACCTACATTAAATTCCCCCAGTCATTTACCACTAAGTAGGTAAGAGTAAGAAGTCTCACAGCACTAGGTTAAAGTCCAACAGGTTTATTTGAAATCACAAGCTTTTGGTGCACTGCTCCTTCATCAGGTGAGTGGATGCCACTGTCTGCGTGGTTTTCCTCTGGGTGCTTCTGTTTCCTTCCACAGTCCAAAGATGGGCTACTTAGGTAGGCCAAGATAAATTGTCCCATAGTGTCCCAAAAAGTGTCGGTTATGGAGATTGGTGGGTAAATGCTTGGGATTATGGGGAACAGGTTTGGTGGGATTGCCCTTTTGTGTCAAGGATTACATAAAGTGTCAAGGATAGGGCCTCAGTGAGATTGTTGTTAGTGCAGGCTCAATGGGCTGAATGGCTTGCTTCTGCACTGTAAGGATTCTACTCATAGTGAATGGATAGATAAATTGTAGGATTAACAAATACATTTGTTGTAATATGCAAAGGAGAGGAAAGACATTTCTCCAGTGTTATTCACCACCACCTCACCAAGAGCCTCATAAAATATAAAGCAATTTTGAAAAGTAAGGGTAAATTTTCTTCACAGCCACTGTGGGAATTGTCATGGGTGGGCTGGACAATTTGATCACCATTGACCTCAGGCAGAAATTTCTGATGCAGGAGTGCATTGGACTGAAAATCCTGCCTATAGTAACTGTTGTCGGAGGAAATTCAGCAGCCAATTTATACACAGTAAGATCCCATTCACAAACTTTTGATTCCGAATCAAGAGTTCTACCAACTGAGTGACAGCCGATATTTACGTCCGGCTTAACTATACAGAAAAACACTGTCATAGCAATGTGTTAAAACTCAATGTAAAAGTAACGTCAGAGACAAGATACCATTAAATCTTGCAGAACTGATTGTTTGTGAACTTTTGATGGAATTGCATTTCACTCATGCCCAGAAAGAACATGAGACCGCTTAGCATATTTAAAGTAGTATTTAAATATGCTTGGCCTGTTGTGACACCAGATTCTCCCAGCCCCCGGGACCTCCGACCCTCTGGTGAAATGCGAATCCAGTAAGAATTGGTTTCCACTAGTATAGATCCAGGAGTAATGGGCGTGTCTGGAGCTCAGAGGACCTTGGGGTTCCTGGTCTTGGGGACTGGTTGGGCAGTGCCCATTAGGCAATACTCACCTGGCAGTGCCCACCTGGCACTTTGACAGTGCCCACCTGGCATGGCCATGGTATGCTCTGTTAGGGATTATCAGGGTGCTAGGGGAGTGCCAAGAGGGTGGGGCCTGAGCAGGGATGGTCCCTGTGCAGGGACTATGATGGGGGAGGTTAATGGGGGGGGAGATGGTCTATAAAGGGAGGGCTTGAAAGGGAGATCATGAAGGGTTGGGGTATGAAGAGTTTGAGTATGAAAGCGACATAGCAGGGATTATGAAAGGGAGGCATTTCGGGGGTCATGAAGGGGGCCCTTTTGGAAGAACCCAATGCCCCTAGGTGGCGATCGATGTTGGAGAGGGGTTAGGGAAGTATGTTGCCGATGAAGCTGGGGCTAATGCATTGTGAGATTGAGGCATCCTTTCAAGATGGCTCCTAAGTGCTTTGCAGCCGGGCTTACCTGCATATTTAGGCCCTTCCCAGAATAAATGCAAAATTCACCACTCTCCCAGAGAAATGACTAAGTGTGGGACGACTGTGCTCTGGTCCATGTCAGAGCGACAGGCACGGATCACTCTGTTTTTCTTCGCCATTATCACACTTCATTTTTTTGGAAAATCATGGCCATCATCTTTCCTTCACTGTCACTGGGTCAATGCTTGGGAGATCTTTACCATTGTGGGGGCATCATCATCAGAAGAATTGCAATGGTTGAAAGAGAGGTCGCTGGCATCTCCTCAAAGTAAACAGGGATGTAGAGTAGGTGTAGCCCTGCCAACCATCATAGAATCCCTACAGTGCAGAAGCAGGCCATTTGCACTGCCAACAATCCCACCCAGGCCCTATCCCAGTAACCCCACATATTTATCCTGTTAATTCTCCTGACACGAAGAGACAATTTAGCATGGCCAATCAACCTAACCTGCGCATCTTTGGACTGTGGAAAGAAACCAGAGCACTTGGGGTAAACCCACGCAGACGTGGGAGAACTTGCAAACTCCACACAGACAGTGACCCAAGCCGGGAATTGAACCCGGTCGCCAGCGCTGTGAGGCAGCTGTGCTAACTACTGTGCCACCATATCAGTCATCATCCATAGAGATTATTGAAAAGATAGATCTCCTCTGTTCAGGGCTTTCATCACCGTGTTGCCATATGATGTGATGCCCACTGACGGGTTCCTTAACTTACCCAACAGCTCCATCTTTAGTCACCAACCTGGCTGTTTCCCGTGTCACCAGCAATGGTTTTCTAGTAACTTGGACAACGGACACCAGTGAAAAGCAGAGCTTCCTTGTGCAGGTGCGAAAGAACAATAGCGTCGTGAGTGAAACCGAGACGCGGGAAATGGAATGGACAGCGAGTGAACTGGAGCCCGAGACTGAGTATACTGTGAGCGTGACGTGGAGAGTCTGTGAGCAAGACAGCATTGCCTCAGAACTGACTGTAACAACAGGTAATTTCACAGGGTTAGCCACTCTTGGGGAAAAACATCCTTTGGGTGTAGACCATGCAAGAGAACTAATCACCTTCCTAATCTTATAGCTCTTCGTCCGACCAAGGCTGAGATGGAGATGGCATTATCTAATACCAATGAACAAATGAACAGCGATGCCTTGGGTGCGTCCATACCCAGCTCTATTCAACCCTTCACATCATCTTCGGCACAAGCACCTACTACGGTTTGTGGTGAGCAAAACTATTTTCTTTCAAACAGCTATGTCGCAGCTATTTTAGAGAGACCATACAGTGGTCTAAGCAATGTTTGTGATTTTAAAATGCTGACAAAAAAAGTAAAAGGTGCTGCTCATTTTTTTATCCCCTAGTTCCTCCATCGATCAGAAGCCTCATTGCCTTTAATGTCACCAGCCACAGCCTGAGTGTCATTTGGGAAGCTGACGCCACAAGCGACCGCGAGTTTGTCGTGCAACTTTGGAAGGACAACAAAATTCTGATTGAGGCAAAGACCAAGGAACTGAGCTGGACGGGGTTGGACCTGGAGGCTGGAGTGCTGTACACTGTCAGAGTTGCCTCGCAGCTCTGCGGGAAGGAAGGGAAAGCTAAAGTACAAGAAGTAAAAACAGGTCCAGCGCGCTATGCTTGTGGCTATCTGGTTTTGAGTCCAGCACTGTTACAATTCCTCAAGCACTTGCAGCTATCTCGACTTGTGTCGTTGCTATTTGATGGCCTTCTTATTGGGATGAAAGATTGTGGGTTGGTAAAGGCAGCAAACTTTGGCAGAAGTTTCTTCGTGCCTTCATATGTTGCCGGGACTTGAGAAGCTGAGTTACAGAGAAAGATTGAATAGGATAGGATTTCATTCCCTGGAGTGTAGAAGAATGAGGGGAGATTTGATAGAGGTGTACAAGATTTTGATGGGTATAGGTAGAGTGAATGCAAGCAGGCTTTTTCCACTGAGGCTAGGGCAGAAAAAAACCAGAGGGCATGGGTTAAGGGTGAAAGGAGAAAAGTTTATAGGGAATAATGGTGGGGCTTCTTCACGCAAAAAGTGGTGGAAGTGTGGAATGAACTGCTGAATAAAGTGGTAAATGTGGGATCACTTTTAACAATTAAGAAAAACTTGGATGGGTTCATGGATGAGAGGTTGTGTGGAGGGATATGGTTCAAATGCAGGTCAGTGGGAGTAGGCGAAAAATGGTTCGACGCAGACAAGAAGGGCCAAAAGACCTGTTTCTGAGCTGTAATGTTCTATCTTCAAGGGGAGGCAATGGTCTAGTGATATTATTGCTAGACTATTCATCAAGGAACTCAGCTAACATTCTGGGGACCCAGGTTCAAATCCCAGCATGGCAGATGGTAGAGTTTGAATTCAATAAAAAGTGTCTGGAATTTGGAATCTGTTGATGACCAGTTTGATCATCAGAAAAACCCACTTGCTTTATTAATGTCCTTTAGGGAAGGAAATCTGCTGTCCTTGCCTGGTCTGGCCTACATGTGAGCCCAGAGCCCCAGCAATATGGTTGACTCAACTGCTCTCAGGCAACTAGGGATAAGCAATAAATACTGGCCAGCCAGCAACACCCATATCCACGAATGAATAAAAGAAAGTCTCACAACCCAATAGCTGTCAATTTTAATCTTGAAGTTTCTTCTAAAGTTATTTCCTTTAAACCAACCTTTCATCAAACTCCCAGATATCCACTAAGGGATACCCCCAAAAAAACATTATTTATCTTTTTTCTGAAATCTAATCATTTTTGTCCCAGTGTAGGTTTAAAATGACCTCAAATGCCCTGTTTTTGTTATTTCATGGGACGTGGGCATTGCTGACAAGCTAACATTTGTTGCCCATTCCTAATTGCCCCTGAACTGATGACTTGCCAGGCCCATTTCAGAGGGCAGTTAAAAGTCAACCACATTACTATGGATCTGAATTTACATACAGGCTCGACCAAGGAAATTGGCCGGCAGATTTCCTTTCCCAAAGAAAGGATATTAATGTCACTAAAGGGGCGTTAGACAACCAGATGTGGTTTTACAACAATCGACAATGTGGTTGCTATTACTGAGAATAGCTTTTTAACTTCATTTTGTCCATTGAAATCAAATTCCACCAGCTGTCTCGATCAGATTTGACGCATGTCTCCAGGGCATTACTCTGGATCTCTGGATTGTTATTTCAATGATATTACCACTATGCCACTTACAGGAGAAATATCCAGGCCCTAGTATCTGTGAAAAGCTTCAGCGAACTGCACTGGACTGAGATTACTCATGGTTCGGTCAGATTGTTGGAAACTCCATCCAGCAGGGTTCTTGTGGCAATGCTGTTCCTGAGCTTTATGTGGGTTTAGATGCTGGACACTGAACAAGAAATTCGATGTAAGCCTTGAAAAGGAAGGAAACCAAATAGATGGTCAAAGAGAAACTTTTGGGAGGCTTTTAAAAGTGCAAGAAGAGACAAATTTGTTTTGGTAGGGAATTACAAAACCAAAGTTAATAAAAGAACAGGAGTTGGGGTAATTTTAAAAGTAAATTCAAGTTTATATATTTATTTAGCACAAGTAGACATACAGTCACACTGCAGTGAAGTTACTGTGAAAATCCCCAAGTTGTTACACTCTGGATACACTGAGGGAGAATTTAGCATGGCCAAGGCACCTAACCAGCATGTCTTGTAGACTGTAGGAAGAAATCTGAGTACCTGGAGGAAATGTGTACAGATATGGAGATAACCTGCAAACTCCATACGGACAGTGACCCAATTCTATAATTGAATCCAGGTCCCTGGCACGGTGAGGCAGCAGTGCCTACCAATATGCCACCCCTGTGTGTGGAGTTTGCACGTTTACTCTGTGTCTGCATGGGTTTCCTCTGGGTGCTCTGGTTTCCTCCAAAATATGCGGGTTAGGTGGATTAGCCATACTAAACTGCCCTTAGTGTCAGGGGGACTAGTAGGGCTAAATAGGGATTAAGGGGATAGGGCCTACAGACTCAATGGGTCAAATGGCT
Source organism: Sphyrna mokarran (assembly GCA_024679065.1). NCBI lineage: Eukaryota > Metazoa > Chordata > Chondrichthyes > Carcharhiniformes > Carcharhinidae > Sphyrna > Sphyrna mokarran. The sequence goes on along the minus strand of JAGIQG010000013.1, from coordinate 13,587,181 downwards.
TCCTTCTGCACTGTACTGATTCTTGTGATTATCTTGTGGATTAATAATGACAATACTAATTGACTTTTTATATCATCCCACAGCTGCGTACATCATGGGAGGCAGGACAAGGATAACAAACAGAATGTTCACAGAAGGGCTGAGAAACAGCAGCAGTGACAAATACAAGAACTTTACAGCTCGGTTTACTACACAGGTATGCATAGATTTCATTGCAGTTTAGTCTGTTTATATTGGATTCGCTTCTCCTGGTCCAATAATTGAATACTTAAAAGGTGGGGGAGGTGGATTATTTCAGAGCTTCTATGTTTTGGTTCACATCAATGCGTGCAAATTCTTTCTGTTTTATAAATAATTCAGGCTGTCACATAAAACTGCCACAGTAATTTCGCTGCAGTAGATCTTACTTGTGACTAATAAATAAACTTTAACTGGAGTTAAAGCCAGCCTAAACCAATGGGATTAAAGACAGCTTGGTCTAGTTTAAAACCATAAGAAGTCTCTCAGCATCAGATTAAAGTCCAACCAGTTTATTTGATAGTAAACCCACAACCCCAAAAGCTTGTGGGTTTACTATCAAATAAACTGATTGGACTTTAACCTGGTGTTGTGAGACTTCTTACTGTGTTTGTCCCAGTCCAACACCGGCATCTCCACTTCATGACGAGTTTAAAACCACCAGTAGATGGCCCTGAGAGATTTAAACTATACAAAAACAGGAAATACTGGAAAAGCTCAGCAGGTCTGACAGTATCTGTGCAGGGAGAATAGAGCCAACAAACACTTCAAGTCTGGATGTCTCTTCATCAGAGCTGAGAGGATCATCAGAGATTTATGTACTATGAGTCTAGGGTTGGGAGATGGAATGAGACCATAGGAATATAAATTTGCAATCTTAGCCTTCTGTATCCTCATTTACATTCCTTAATCTCAATCCACCCCTTCTCGCCCTCATTGTATAAATCTCTGCTAAATCCTCTTATCTCTCAGTTCTGACGAAGAATCATCCAGACTCAAAATGTTGGCTCCATTCTCTCCCCACAGATACTGTTGGACCTGCTGAGATTTTCCATCATTTTTTGCTTTCTGTTTCAGATTCCAGTATCCGCAGGATTTTGCTTTTATATACAAAAAAAATTAACTTGGATTGGCAATCATAGAGTCCCGACAGTGCAGAAAAGGCCATTCAGCCCATTGAGTCTGCACTGACTCTCTGACAGATTATCTTACCCAGGCCTCTCCCCAACCTATCCCTGCAAACCCATACATCTATCTTGGCTAACCTGCACATTTTTGGACTGTGGGATGAAACTGGAGCATCCGAAGGAACCCCATGCAGACACGGGGAGGACATACAAACTCAGTACAGACAGGGCGAAATTGAACCTGGGTCCCATGAGTTGTGAAGCAGCAGCACCACATAAGATCTATTTTTCTGAGGTTGCATTTAAGGCATCTTTTCTACAGGTGTAGCAGTGTCATTTGAGATCTTAAGGGGACTCCCTGTCCTTTTGCGAGTAGTGTCAGTCAAGTGTTCCAGGCTTGGGGTTACGAGCGGATCCAATGGTAAAAGAGTTGGAACCTTGAGGGACACTTGCTGCTTATAGGAAGAGGATCCTTCAGGGAAAGGGCATATGATTCCTTAAAGAACACATGAGGAAGATAATGGGAAATAACTCAAGTAATCTTCTTTAGTCATACTGCTTATTGAAATTGTACGGGGAGGTCACCTTTGAGTAACTGAAGAGGGAAACTAAAGACCTTGAGGCATGTAGAACTAAGCAAGGGGATTGACTGTTTGGTGAATCATTATGGCTTCTCCAGAGTGACTTCTACACCAGTCTCCTTTTGTATTGGACCTGGGAAAGCCTGATGCTTACATTAGATTGGAAATTGGAAAATTGGAGGAATGCATAAATTCAAAATTATGAATTCAAAAATATTTTTATCTTGGTTCCAGATCTTAAAAGCTTTACCTGAATCCACCGCGGAACTTTTCAATTCTGGGAAAGCCAAGATTGTGATTAAATCTCTTTGGGAAGGAAGTGTGAACATGGAATTCCAATTGATCTTTGATGAAGAAATCGCAGCGAATGTTTCCAAAATCATCCTGGACCTTGTGACATCACTAAAGAACAGCTCTGTTTTTAGCTTTGATCCTGACAGCACCGACATATCAGGTAATGAGAATTGTGTGGGGGGGGGGAGAGGTGGTGGTGGGGAATAACACTTGCAGTGTTATTTTACATTAATATGTGGTCAGAACATGTTGCAACACTCCCTCACAGCAATTGCACCTTCAGTCAATTGAAGTGTCCAGCTGGGCTGCAACAGAAGGAGTTATTTGCATTATAGAATCATAGCAGTGCAGAAGGAGGCCATTTGGCCCATCGAGTCTGTACCAACTACAATCCCATCCAGGACCTATCCCCATAACATTTACACTAGCTCGTCCCCCTGACACTAAGGGTCAATTTAGTATGGCCAATTCACCTAATCCACATATCTTTGTCTGTGGGAGGAAACCAGAGTTCCCAGAGGAAACCCATGCAGACATGGGGAGTCTGTGCAAACTCCACACAGACAGTGACCCAAACCAGGAGTCGAACCTGGGTCCTTGGCGCTGTGAGGCAGCAGCTGTAACCACTGCGCCACCGTGCTGCCCCGACATTCAGATATTTCAGTGCTTTTTGTCATGAGTACAGAATCACAGAATTGTTACGACACACAAGAAGGCCATTTGGCCCATTGTGCCTTCACTGGCTCTCCAAATTAGCATGATGATTTGGTGCCATTCCCCGTACCCCTGCTGGCGATTTCTCCCATTTTGGTGTGTGATCAGAAAGTTTGTAGTAAGACTTTGACTTCTGACTTGAAAGCGTGGCACAGTGGTTAACCCTACTGCCTCACAGCACCAGTGACCTGGGTTTGACCCCAGTCTTGGGTCAGTGTCTGTGCGGAGTTTGTACATTTTCCACGTGACTGCGTGGGTTTCCTCTAGCTGCTCAGATTTCCTCCCCACTCCAAAGATGTGTAGATTAGGTGGATTGGCCATGCTAAATTGCCCCTTAGTGTCCAAAGACACGTAGGTTAAGAGGATTAGTGGGATAAATACAAGGGGTTATAGGGATAGGATCTGGGTAAGATGCTCTATTGGAGTGTCAGTGCAGACCCAATGGACTGAATGGCCTCCTCTGCACTGTAGGGATTCTATGAAACATCGTTAGGACAGGAAAACTTTGTTTTTCGGGTGTCCCTCATGAAATCAGGATATCTCAGTGGTCTACGGTCAGCGAGATGATTTTGAAGTTTAGTCGCTATGTGGGCAATGCATTGACCAATTTGTACACAGCGAGATTCCACAAACTGCAGTGCAAGAAGAGGTTTTCCAGGATGTTGCCTGGTCTGGAGGGTATTAGCAGTGAAGAGAGGTTGGATAAACACGGTTTGTTCTCACTGGAACAATGGTGGTTGAGGGGTGACCTGACAAAAGTTTACGAGTGGCATGGACAGAGTGGATAGTCTGATGCTCTCTCCTAGGGTAGAAAAGTCAAGTACCAGGGGACATAGATTTAAGGTGCAAGGGGAAAAGTTGAGGAGGTGTGCGAGCCAAATTTTTTACACAGAAAATGGTTACTGCCTGGAACATGCTACCTAGGAGGTGGTGGGAGCAGGTATGATAGCAGCTTTTAAGGGCCACTAGACAAATCCATGAATTGAACGGGAATGGAAGGGTATGGACTCCATAAGTGCATACAGTTTGAGTTTAGACAGGCATCGTAGAATATAGAATATAGAACATAAAAAAAACTACAGCACAAACAAGCCCTTCTGCCCACAAGTTGCGCTGAACATATATCTACCTACTAGGCTTACCTATAGCTCTCTTACTATGTCCCATGTAGTCATCCGGAAGTCTCTTAAAAGACCTTGTCGAATCCGCCTCCTCCACCACTGCTAGCAGCTGATTCCACGCACCCACCACCCTCTGAGTGAAAAACGTACCCCCTACATCTCCTCTGTATCTACTCCCCAGCACCTTAAACCTGTGTCCTCTTGTTGCAGCCATTTCAGCCATGGGAAAAAGCCTCTGAGAATCCACTCAATCAATACCTCTCAACATCTTATACACCTCTATTGGGTCACCTCTCATCCTTCATCTCTCTAAGGAGAAAAGACCCAACTCTCTCAACCTATCCTCATAAGGCACACTACCCAATCCAGGCAATATCCTTGTAACTCCCCTCTGCACCCGTTCAATGACTTCTACCTCCTTTTGTAATGAGGTGGCCAGAACTGAGCACAATGCTCCAAGTGGGGTCTGACCAGGGTCTTATAAAGCTGCAGCATTATCTCCCGACTCCTAACTCTGTTCCTCAATTGATGAAGGACAATGCACCATAAACTTCTTAACCACATCCTCTACCTGCGAAGCTGATTTGAGAGTCCTATGAACCCAGACCCCAAGATCCTCCTGATCTTCCACACTGCCAAGAGTCTTATCCTTAGTATTATATTCCTTCAATCGTTTTGACCTGCCAAAATGGACCACCACATGTTTATTGGGACTGAAGCCCATCTGCCACTTCTCTGCCCAGTCTTGCATCTTATCTATGTCTCGTTGCAACTTCTGACATCCCTCCAAACTATCCACAACACCTCCAACCTTCGTGTCACTGGCAAACTTACCAACTCATCTCTCCACTTCCTCATCCAGGTCATTTATAAAAGTCACAAAGAGCAAGGGTCCCAGAACAGATCCCTGGGGCACTCCACTGTGACTGACCTCCATGCAGAGAAAGACCCATCTACAACCACTCTTTGCCTTCTGTGGGAGGCCAGTTCTGGATCCACAAAGCAATGCTCCCTTGGGTCCCATGCCAACCATGATTGGCACAGGCTTGGAGAGCCGAAGGGCCTGTTCCTGAACTGTACTGTTCTTTGTTCTTTGATTACAGCATGAAAACAGGCCCTTCAGATTAACTTGTCCATGCTGCCCAATTTTTAACCACTAGCTAGTCCCAGTTTCCTGTATTTGATCGATATATCTCTCTATACTCATATTATCCATGTCACTATCTAAATGCATTTTAAAAGGCAAAATTATACCCACCTCTACTACTGCTTGCTCCAGACACTCACCATCTTCTGAGTGAAAAAATTGCCCCTCTGCACCCTTTTTATATCCCTTCCCTCTCATCTACGTTCTCTAGTTTTAGACTCCCTTACCTTTGGGAAAAGATGTTTAATGGGTTTGAATACTGATTTGAAATATTAAAGAAATACTTCTGTGTTCTGGTAGACTAGGCAGGTGTTAAAGGTATCAGAGCAAGAAGAGCTGGCAAATTGCATGGCATTTGCCCAACATTCCTCGCACAGTACCTTAGCATGAAATAATGACAGATTTATTGCCAAGTTACCACTGTTGACACGGAATGGATAATGAAATGGCATCCCATAAGCGTCATTATGTTTCAAAACTAATTCACTGATTTGAGATTGTGTATGATGATAATGAGGTGTCAAGAGAAAATTTGTTTTTATACCTAGAATTCTGAGCCGGAATGCAATGTCTGAAAGGGTGTTGCAAGAAGGTTTACTAGTAACCTGTGTCAGAGGACTGTGTACATTCCTGATTGAATTACAGGGTGATCAGGTCAGGCCAGTAACGTGGAATTAATTGTGCAGCTGTACCAAAGAGCAGAGGTCAGACGGGCTGAACGGCCACCTTCTGCGCTATGAGGATAGTGTGGTGGCACAGTGGTGGGCACTGCTGCCAGGAACCTGGGTGCAAATCCGGCCTCGGGTGACTGTCTGCTTGAAGTTTGCACATCCTGCCAGTGTCTGTGTGGGTTTCCTCTGGGTGCTCTGATTTCTTCCCACAGTCCAAAGATGTGCGGGTTAGGTTGATTGGCCATGCTAAATTGACCCTTAATGTCAGGAGGTTTAGCAGGGTAAATACATGTGGGTTACAGGGATAGGGCCTGGGTGGTATTGTTCTTGGTGCAGGCCTGATGAGCCAAATAGCCTCCTTCTGCACTGTAGGGATTGTATGATTCTTTGATTCTACGATACCATTGGATCACAAGGAGTTGTGTCAATACAGATTTTGAAGAATCTTAGAAAGTTTTAATTTACCAATATCAGTGAAGAAGTCAAAACTTTGGATTATCAGATTCTATGCATTTCTCTGTAGTTGGTGGTATAGGGGGTAGGGTTTGTGGGCAACAAGGTGGGTGGGACCCGAATGGTGGGTGTAAAATTTGTCAGAGTGCTAACTTGCTGGTGAGATCTCACTTGTTTTCAGGAAGTGGTAAGGTGGAGATTGTTGAGATAATCAAAAGGTCATGCATGGCCATTAGTCAGAGGCTATGAGGATTCCCTGTCCCTACCAGGCTAAGCTCCAGCCTCAGATCCATCTCCACATCGGCGGACCAGCAGTTATGACCATTTCTCATTTCAAGTATTTTATCAGTGCCGAGGGGAGGTTTCCTGCGACGAGAGGCTGTAGTTTCTTCCAGTGCTGGAGGGCCTTCCAGCTTTGAGATCCCTCCCACCATCCTCACTTGGATGGCCATCACACCCTCTGGTCACTCATTGGCCTATTCAGCAAAAGTCAACGTTGTTGTTCTTGACAGGGTGCTGGGCCAGGACCCACAATTGGTGCCTACTGCCGGGACCTCAACCCAAGATAGAAGACTGTTTGTGGTATCACCCTGTCTTTGGGAAAAGGTGGTAAGAAGTCTCACAACAAGTCCAACAGGTTTATTTGGTAGCAAACGCCACTAGTTTTCAGAGTGCTGCTCCCTCATCAGTTGAGTGGGAGTCGTGACTCCCATTCACCTGATGAAGGAACAGTGTTCTGAAAGCTTTTGGCTTGTGCTATCAAATAAACCTTTTGGACTTTAACCTGGTGTTGTGAGACTTCTTACCGTGCTTACTCCAGTCCAATGCCGGCATTTCCACATTTTGGGATAAGGAATAAGCTGGGTTGATGACTATCTCTTTCTATTTCTGATTCCCAGCATCTGCTGTGTTTTGCTTTTATTTTAGCATGAAATCCTGGTAGGCCAACCAACGCACTCTCTTCATTCTCTCTTCATCTCCTCATTGCAGATTATAACGAGTGTGCCTCGCTTGATGACAATGACTGCTCACTCAAGGCAAAGTGTATCAACACTGAGGGTTCCTACACCTGCAGTTGCTTGGACAGTTTTGTGGATGTGAACCCAACTCGACCAGGCCGAAATTGCAGAGGTAAAACCTGGGCTCCATTATAACCAAAACTAAATAACTATTTTTAATGGATAGTCCTTTCTCATTTGCTCTGGTCATTTGTGGTTGTCTTCCTGTTTTCAAACTGTCTTTAGGTTGTGAGGTCTGAAGTGGACTGCAAATTTTTTAAGCTTATTTATTAGTGTCACAAGTAGCTTTACATTAACACTGCAATGAAGTTAATGTGAAAATATCCTAGTCATCACACTCTGATGCTAGTTCAGATACACTGAGGGAGAATCTAGCATGGCCAATGCACCTAACTAGCTTCTCTTTTGACCTTGTGGAGGAAACTGGAGCACCCAGAGGCAATTTACGCAGACACGGGGAAAAGATGCAGAGTCCACACAGTCAGTGATCCAAGTTGGCATTCTGTCCACCACTGATGCACAGTCACAACCATGTGTACTGTCTGCAAGGTGCATTGCATGAACTCATGAGGGCTCCTTAGACAGCACCTTCCAAACCCACAACCAATGCTGTTAGAAGGACAGCAGATTCTGGCATAGCTAGCAACACCCACATTCCGTAAATGAATCAAAAAAGAAAAGGAATTTAGAAGCTGGAGTAGGTCATCCTTCTAGCCATTTCAGGAAATGGGGCAGTTTCACAAAATGGGTGTAGCACAAATATGAAGAAAGACTTGGTACATTGAAGACTTCCTTGAACAGTGAAACGTGATGGAGACATTTAAAACATGAAGGAATAAGAATAAGATACAAACTGTTTCCAGTGATTGAGAAGTCAAGAACAATAAGGCATAACAATAAGATTAAACAGAAAATTCAATATAAGGATCGGCAGTCTTTTTATATACAAATCATGTAAAATGCAGTGCCAAAGTTTAGTGGATACAGGATAGGTGTTTGATTGAAAGTAGCAATGTAAGGTTATAGGAGCTAGATGGACACTTATGATTAGGTAAATTGCTTGTGTGAGGGAATAAAGACTAACAAAGCCAGCCTGCCTCTGTATAATTCAGCAAAGTGCAAAGCTGACAGAAGAGCAATATATTTCAGCTGAACTTTCTTGGTCTTCTATGTTGACTTCCAATGTTCATTGCAGAACCGACGGTGGCCAATCCAACAACTGTGGAAGCAGCTTCCCAATCTATCATGATAAGCTGTAAACTTCATGAGATCTCAGTTATAATGGAACGCTCATTCCTGGAAGAGAAGAATATACCAGCATCTACTCTGTACCTGGGGAACTCTCAGTGCAACAGGACCATTGGTAATTTGACCCATATTACTCTCAAGGTCGGGTGGATTGAGTGTGGAACACAGATATCAAATGTAAGTCTCATTGATATGTAACTATTCACCAATCTTTGCTATACTTTTATTTAAGTGTTTGAAATATGACTTCTAGAGAAAACAGCAAAGAGTCTTGAAGATTTTAGTCGGGCATCAAAGCAATTTTTTTTGAAGCGATGGCCTAGTGGTATTACTGCTAGACTATTAATCCAGAAACTCAGCTAATGTTCTAGGGACCTGGGTTCAAATCTCGCCAATGGTAGATGGTGGAATTTGAATTTAATAAAAATATCTGGAATTAGGAATCTACTGATGACCATGAAACCATTGTCAAGTTCGGAAAAATCCATCTGGTTCATTAAGGTTCTGTTGGGAAGGAAATCTGCTGTCCTTACCTGGTCTGGCCTACATGTGACCCCAGACCCACAGCAAAGTGGTGACTCTCAACTGCCTTCTGAAATAAGCCACCCAATTCAAGGGCAATCAGGGATGGGCAATAAATGTTGGCCCAGCCAATGATGCCCTTATCCCATGAATGAATATTAAAAAAATGACTTTGCCTCTCTCAATCTACCAAAGGAAAAGATACTCAAAGTTTCTGTTATCCTGTGCATTAGCAATGAATTCTACCCTCTTCACAGTCAACAAGGGCTGCTCACTTAGACAATATCCACTTGGACAAGTTGTTGGAAAGCATTGTTGTCTCTGGGTTTGTCTCATTAAGCAATAGGAAAGAAATTTAAAATGGATTGCAGCTGGCTTGAAGTATCTAGTGAATTGTACATGTTTTTTTTTATTGTTGTTCTGACCCCAGAATTGAGAGGCCTTGCTAGTAAGCTCTTCCATACCCCCTGAGATCTCTACATTGCTACATTTCTGGCCTCCTGGTTGATTTTATATGTTTCGGTTATTGACATAAGTGCCTTTAGTTGCCTCATGCCAACGCTCTGGAAATTCCTCCCTAATGCTTTCTGCCTCTCTACTGCCTTCCTCTTTAACACACTCACCAAAACTGAACCTCTTTGAACAGGTCACCTTTCAGCTAATGAAGAGAGGCTGGATGGGCTCGGTTGTTTTCTTTAGAGCTGAGAAGGTTGGGGGAGTGGGGGGACCTGATTGCAGTGTCTAAGATTACGACAGGGTGGAGGGGAATCGACTGTCCCCTGTAATTGAAGGGTCAAAAATGAGGGGCATAATTTTAAAGTGAGGGGCAGAAGGTTTAGAGGGGATTTGAGGAAAAGTTTTCACTTCGAGTGTTGGGTGCCTGGAATGCGCTGCCTGGGAGTGTACTAAAGCCAGTAACTTCAGAAATTTTAAAAGATATGTGGATCAACACTTGAAATGTCATAGAATCATTAGAACGCCTACAGTGCAGAAGGAAGTCATTCGGTCCATCGACTGCACCAACAACAATCCCACCCAGGCCCTATCCCCACTAATCTGTCTAACCTATACACTCTGAGAGACTAAGGGACAATTTTCCATGACCAATCAACCTAACCTACACATCTTTGAGGTGTGGGAGGAAACCAGAGCACCTGGAGGAAACCCACGCAGACACGGGAAGAAAATGCAAAATCCACATAGACAGTGACCCAACCAGGAATTGAACCCAGGCCCTGGAGCTATGAGGCAGTATCACTAACCACTGTGTCGCTGTATCGGCTAACATAACTTTCATAACATTAAAGGCTGTGGGCCAAGTACTGGAGAGTGGGATGAGTATAGATTCGGTGCAGACTCAATGAACTGATGGGTCTCTTAACCTCTCCGAATGTCAGCTTTGTGTCACTTTGGGATGTTTTACTGTGTCACAAACAAGCGCAGGTTATTGTTGGTATACATTGATGGCTGCTTATGGCAATGTTTATTCATTCCAGAACGCAACGCACACAGTTGTGAAAACAACACTCCGTAATGTCCCTTCCTCCAATGCCAGTGCCAATCTTGAGGTTCCTGTAAATTGTACATTTGACAACAGCCTCTTGGTCACTGCTGGCTACAATCCGAATGGGTGAGCTGTCTTGTTTCTGTGTGATTAGAGTGATTCTGAGCTCAGCTAAGTAATTTATATTCACGCTAAATCATTTTGTCATCTTTGGGCAGTGAAGGATAACATGTACACGAGGAAACATTAGCTAAATTCAGTGTCTGATACCGATAGGGTCATGGAGACCTCTAAAGGATTCTGGTTTTATAAGGTGTTGCTAAATAAATTGCATAAAATTTACAGCACAGCAATAGGTAAGTCACCCAGCAGGTTTGTGTTGGTGTTTATGCTCCACATCAGCACCTTCCATCCTATCTGAGTTCACTCTTTTTCTACATAAAGGGCTGACCTTTCCTGGAGAATTGACTCACTGCTATAGGACAGTCTGCTTGGGAGTTATATCTACCACCTTAAATGCCTCCGTCATCCCAAACCTTCGGACCAGGAGTGAGATTACTGCCATCCACAATGAGCCTGCCACTACCGACAAGGGAATGAAGCGAGGCCAGCAAATGATAAGAAATTGATAGCAGAAGAATAGGAGGCAGTGCCCTCTATGAGAGCCTGGAAAGGCTTTGATTAGTGTTTGGTTACTACCCAGGATCTCTCTCTGGAGTTGCTGAGCAATGAAGCTGGGATTCCAGCTGTCTTCCTAGATTTGAGATTTACATATGGTGGACTGGGTGATGGTGAAAGGAGGATAAATGGGGAGGGTTGGGGAGGATGTTTTGCCAGCTCAAGGGGTATAATATCTTGGGCATTGCCCTTAAAGGACACTTTTTAGCCCAAGCTGTTTAAAAGTGCACACCAGCCATCTTACATTGCCTTCCACTGCCTAACTATTATGGTGACGGAGATGGAATGAGTTGACTATAATTGGTCAATTATAGATCTTAATCAGTCTAAGGACAGATAGGCTATCTGATAACTTAATCATCCAGCATTATATGGGGGAGAAGTTGGGCGTCAATGAAAGGCTGCTAACTTTATTTTATGTGACCTCCTCTGCCTTCAAATAAATACACTGGTATTGGCACTTTAAAACTCCCCCCATAATTTTAAACACCTTAGTCAAAGCACTTGGTGGAAGATCTTCCCGAACAAGGGCCAGGCATGCCTTTTGCTAATTTGAATCAATGCCTCCTTGTCCTACTGGCTTTGTTTATTTTCTATTTTTGCTGTTCCAAAGTACAAACATTTACTGATTAAAAACTTCTTGTTCACGCACTGCGTCATAGAGATTTACAGCAAGGAAACAGGCCCTTCGGCCCAACTTGTCCATGCTATCCTTTTTTTAACCATTATCCAGTCACAATTGTCCATATTTGGTACATATTCCTCCATACCCATTTTACTTATGTAAGTGTCTAAACGTGTTTTAAAAGATAAAATTGAACCTGTCTCTCCTACTACTGCTGGCAGTTTGTTCCAGACACTCACCACCCTCTGTTGGACTTCGGATTCTAAATTAACTATTTTGTTTCAAGGGCGAATCGAATCAGCCTGGAAGGAATAGGAAACTACGTGGCCAGTATTGAGTCAGTCAGTGGAAGCCGAGCTCTCTCGGAAGATCCCGTTTTAACTCCTGAGGATGAAGTGTCCGTTCAAGTGTCAATCGATACGTCAGACAGCCGAGCCAAGCTGATCCTTGCCCAGTGCTGGGCAACACCAAGCAGCGATTCAAACAGCAACACTTCGCATGTTATAATCAAAACTGGGTAAGGGATGGATAACCAAGGCTGCATGAAGGATGGTGCCAATTTGAGAGACAGATTAATACATGATGTCTTATTTTGCACATGACAAATGAAGGCCTTGCGCATAACAACTGTGCCCTCCCCTTATATATTCACCTTTTGGTTTGGTTGTATGAAGATCAATTTTTTTCTTGTTGAGTATTTTTCCTGATGGGGGACTAGCAGATTAAATATGGCCTGCGTGGGATTGTTGTGGCTGCAGGCTCAATGGGCCGAAGGGCCTCCGTCTGCATTGTAGGGATTCTATGATTCTATGACGTTGTTTCTATCTTTTCCCTTCACCTCTTTGGTCTCCTCTAGCCTGGAAGCCCTCGCTTTCACTGGCCACAGGTGAATGGGCAAAGAGCAGCCACTTTAGTTAAGTGGCCATTCCCCATATTGGTGCAGTTAGTGTTGTTATGTTGTTCCACTGGGGTTGGTGGGGCGGGGGTTGGGATTGGATATTACAGCCCCATCCTCTCACCCTCAAATGTCTGCATGAGTGCACTGCACAGCTAGAGATGCAGGGAAAAGTGGGAAGTGTCTCTCTAGACTAGCCTGTACTGCCACTGTGGCAGTCAGCTGAGTGGAGGCCAAAGCTTGTACTTGTGTCTTCCCTGGTCTGTATGACACCATGGGCAATGAGCTCCCAACATGTCACTGCCTTCTTTTACTGTGACAGAGCTGGACCCTTTGGATAAATCAATGTGGTTGGGTAATAAAACAAGCATTGGTGAAGCGAGCTGGAGTAATTCAGCATGGTCCAACATCAATTAATTTTGGTTTATTTTATTCTTTATTTATTCATCATTGTCACAGGTAGGGTTACATTAACACTGCAATGAAGTTACTGTGAAAAGCCCCTAGCCGCCACACTCTGGCGCCTGTCCGTGTACACTGAGGGACAATTTAGCATGGCCAATGCACCTAATGTCTTTTGGACAGTGGGAGGAAACCGGAGCACCCAGAGGAAATCCACGCAGACACAGGGAGAATGTGCAAACTCCACTCAGACAGTGACCCAAGCCGGGAATTGAACCCATGTCACTGGTGCTGTGAGACAGCGGTGCTAACCACCGTGCCGCTGTGTCGCTCCATCTGATTGATGGTTATGCTTACTTACCTTAGGCTTCTGATGCCTTCTTTGTTCGAAACACCTTATTAAAAGCTTCCGGTCACAACATTTGGTTGTGTAGCCCTTGCTTCTTTTAATGCTTTGGGTATCCTGCATAACTCTGGTGCTGGGAGCAGGGATTGAAAATGTGCAGAGTTGGATTGTGATGTCTGTGGGAGGAAACTGGAGCATCCAGAGTAAACCAATGCAAACACTGGGAAAACGAGTAGACTCTGCATAGAGTGACCCAAATCGGGAATCGAACCTGGGTTTCTGTGGGGTAGCGATGCTAACCACTGTGTTGCCATGTTAACCACTTATATCTCACCAGGTTTTGTTTCCCTTTTTCAGATGCCCAGTTCCAGAATCACAGACACGAATAACAGAAAATGGAAACTCCACGAAAGCCAATTTTACAGTGAAAGTGTTTTCATTCATCAACATGCCTATTATCTACATACACTGCCAGACTCAAGTCTGCTTGGAAGTCAACACAGATTCATGTCAACCGGTAGGTCTCTGACTCTCAAACATAGATGTTAAATATCTTTTGTCTTCTTGGTCCACTTCATTATATTCCATGAGGGCTTGCAAGTCACAAATATCCAAGGAGAATAAGAGGAGCAGAAGGAACACAATAAGCCTCAGTTTTCCCTGCCTCCAAATTAGGTTTACAAACTAATTGCTTAAACTTACTTCTCTGTTTCAGAAGTGAGCTGGGACTTTGCAGACTGAGTTTGGTTAGTCTGAGCTTGCTTCAGTGTTATCATTTCCAACAGCTTCTGATCTCAAAAGTTAAAAAAAGTCTTTTTCTGTGTTTACGGATGGTTCTTTTGGGTACCTCATTAAAAGAAGGGTACTTGGAGACATTGCTGCCATCTTACTGGGTGGCACAGTGGTTAGCACAGCTGCCTCACAGTGCCAGGGACCCAGATTTGACTTCAGCCTCAGTCACTGTCTGTGTGAGGTTTGCATGTTTTCCCCATGTCTGTGTGGGTTTCCTCCAGATTCTCCAGTTTCCTCCCACGGTCCAAAAAACATGCTGGTTAGGTGCGTTGGCCATGCTACATTCTCCCTCAGAGTACCTGAACAGGCACTGGAGCGTGGCGACTAGGGGATTTTCACAGTAACATCATTGCAGTGTTAATGTAAGCTTATTTGTGACACTAATAAATAAATGTAAACTTTACGCAATCCATCAGCGAACATCCCCACTTCTGACCTTACGACCTAAAGACAGTTTGAAAACAGGAAGACAACCATTAATGACCAGAGCAAATGAGAAAGGACTATCCATTAAACATAGTTATTTAGTATTGGTTATAATGGAGCCCAGGTTTTACTTCTGCTGGCTCAAGTTGGGTTCACATCCACAAAACTGTCCAAGCAACTGCAGGTGTGGGAACTCTCAGTGTTGATACATTTTGCCTTGAGTGAGCAGTCATTATCATCAAGCGAGGCACACTTGTTGTAATCTGCAATGAGGAGATGAAGAGAGAATGAAGAGAGAGTGCATTGGGTGGCCTACCAGGATCCCATGCTAAAATAAAAGCAAAATACTGCAGATGCTGGAAATCAGAAATAGAAACAGATAGTCGTCAACCAAGCTTATTCCCTAATCCAAAGACAGAATGGTATCATGGGCAGGGTCTTCCGTCTTGGGTTGGGGTCCTGGCACCATGGTTTTAAAGTTTATTTATTAGTGTCACAAGCAGGCTTATGTTAACACTGCAGTGAAGTTACTGTGAAAATCCCCTCGTCGCCACATTGCCACATCTGTTCGGGTAAACTGAGAGAGAATTTAGCATGGCTAATGCATCTAACCAGCACGTTTTTCGGACTGTGGGAGGAAACCAGATCACTCAGAGGAAACCCATGCAGACATGGGTAGAATGTGCAGAACATTGAGGGAACATTGTTCCTCAGCAACCTATACATACATACCTGACGGGAGCAGAGCTTGATGCTGCCTTGGGCGGAGAACCTGTTACAATGAAACAATTTAATTACACAAGTTTGAAATCTAGCTTGACTTGTTACTGTGTGCTATTTTGGAACTGCAGTAATAGTGATCAGAGCCAGGTGGCACTGCTGATCCAGACTGGAGAACAGGCCAGGGAGCTCATTCTGCTGAATTCCTTTAAAGTTGATGGTGACGCAGCTAGATGAGGATGAGACTTTATTCAGCAGGTGATGGCGGGAATCTTCCAGAACAACGAGCTTCAAGGAGGCTCAGACTTGAAGCTGGCCACGGTGTTTGCAGGCTGAAGTTACTGAGTTGCGAGTCTAGAAATGTAATGTTAAAAATGTCCAAAGGCCACAAGCTCGGGGGGGTGGGGAGAATTTTGGCATTTCCCATTAGGAAACCAAATGCAAGTAGCAAACAAACTCCCTGCCTCTGGTCAAAACTCATTGTTCACCTTAGGAGACA
The DNA here is from genome assembly GCA_024679065.1 of Sphyrna mokarran. NCBI lineage: Eukaryota > Metazoa > Chordata > Chondrichthyes > Carcharhiniformes > Carcharhinidae > Sphyrna > Sphyrna mokarran. The sequence goes on along the minus strand of JAGIQG010000013.1, from coordinate 13,571,379 downwards.
ATAGTGGCTTTTTAGCACCAGTTTTGAATGCTCCTCCTCTGTTATAGGATCAGGTCGGGGAGTCAGATCATCCACTGGTTTTGTTGGTTCTAAGATTTTGCCACAGTGAGGAACCAAATGGAGGAGTTTTTCTCCTGAAACTACTGTTGGAAATGTCCAGATATTTTAACCAATTTGTGAATCACGTGAGCTTTAAGTGCCATCATTTAGTTCAAGAAAGCCCACTTTTTAAATAAGCCCAAAATGTAGGCTTTGATTTAAATAGTTTATGATCTCTTTTATGTGTTAGGAAGATAGCAGATTTGAAAAATGATGAAACAGGATATAGAAGGATTAGAAGGCAAAGCATGTATAGAAAGAGAATCAAAGAGAAGGAGATAAAGATTGGATTAAGACACAGAAAAGGGAAAGTAGGGGAAAAGATTCCTGTTGCAAAATCTGAGATGTGGCACCTGTTTTCTAGTGAACTGAATGATCAACAATGTTGTCCAAATGCACATGCATACTTTCAGTGCAAGCCACACCAAATGTCTTTTTGCTTTGGATATGGTTTATGCACAATGTATATCTGATGGAAGTATGCCAAATAAACATAAGATATTAATCAGTTGTAAAGTGGATTTGATGCAACGGCTGCCACGGGAGCTCAACATTCCAGCTACTGCTCTATCTTAATCCGGCATGCATTTGGCAATAGGAAGGCTCACTCTCTTGCTAGTGCTATTTTAACACACGCAAAAGGAGTGCCAATTTCTAGTCTTTATGTCACTCGTCGACATGATTCCCTACCTCTAGCAAATCCACAGTCAAGGGAACGCTGATCTTAATCGAGGACAGATATATAAGGTCAAATTAAAGGACAGTTCAGCTACATTGACGTCCCAGAATCTAATTGGGCCTAATGAGCCAGGTATTCAATTACCCAGTGCATGAATCTCCACCCTAGGAAAGGAGAGAAGTTAGGGTGGGCAAGGCAAATTAGAGAATAGTGAATGTTAAAGTTTAATGGAATAATAAAAATAAAATTAAAGTTAAAAATTAAAATTAAAGCATTTAAACTTAAAGGATTGTACAGGTCCACAATGTGCAATGTAGGCCAGTCAATCTGAAATACAATTGAGCCAGCTTGCAACATGCAATGCAAACCAACCAAACGAATTAGTGTCAACTTAATGTTGCCAATCAGCCTAAAACGCATGTCTTTGGGTTGTGGAAGGAAACCGGAGTAGCAGGAGAGAACCCACGCAGACACGAGGACCTGAGCAGGGAATCGAACCCAGGTCCCTGGATCTGTGCAGCAAGAATGCTAGTCAGTGAGCTATTGTGCTGCCTGTAATACGGTCCGACATAGTACACCCATGTGGACAAGAAGCACGCAGTGATGACAGAAACGCACACCCACGCCGTGCCAAGGATTGGTGTGGATGCAAGGACATCATAGAATCATAGAATCCTACAGTGCAGAAAGAGGCCCTTCGGCCCATCGAGTCTGCACTGAACACAATCCAACCCAGGCCCTACCCCCATATCCCTACATGTTATACCAACTAATCCCTCTAACTTACACATCCCCGAACATTAAGGGGCAATTTCTTAGCACGGCCAATCAACCTAACCCGCGCACCTTTGGACTGTGGGAGGAAATTGGAGCACCTGGAGGAAACCCACACAGACACGAGGAGAATGTGCAAACTCCACACAGACAGTGAATCGAACTCAGGACCCTGGAGCTGTGAAGCAGCAGTGCTAACCACTCTGCTACCATTCCACACAATCGAGGGGCTAGGTAGAAGCGACATGGGTGGAAGAGTACTGGCGGCGCACAGGCCCACTGTTGGACAAAGGATCAAACGAGTAGCTAGAACACACAGGGCAGACACAACAACACAAGTGCTATCGGGTACACTGCTGAACAGCCCCATGAAAGGACCTGTGCCCTGCACAGACAGGCTGAACACACCACTAAAAAACCCCGAGGGTGGACTCTAGAGGCACCCTCATGATGTTACATGTGACACAACGGGGAAGTCCTCCAACAGCAGAGGCTTTGCGTGCATGATGTCCTGAAGCTACCAAAGCACAACTGAACACTGAGTGTTCCTTGGTGGTGTCCCCACGCCAACTGAACCAAGGGGGACTGAGATACCTAGGATGCAAAGGCATTATTATTTTGCATGAAAAGCAAAGAAGAAATTCAAATATATAGACAAACAAGTATTGAGGTCCTCCATATAAGTTCGTATGGTCTCCATAAATCTTTGAGAGCCAAATAATCAAACAAGCGCAGAGCTAGGATGTTGATTGTTAAAATGTCTCTCACCTGTAGTTGAAGATACCTAATAACTCCAATGTTAATGACAAGGTGAGTCTTGAGATTTGTTGGGCAAATAATTGAAACCTTTCGATACCCAGGAACGTCATTAGGCTGTTGTTCTTTTCTAGCCATTTGCCCCTGGCGCTCTTTACAAATCCAAAATATCGTGGTTCCCAGCCTCCTGTCAAATAATCAAAAAATTCATAATTTCAGATCCCAGTTGGTCGTACTTTTTGCACTTCCCTTCCCACGCCTTCTCTAAGCTGCCACAATGGTCTTCGAACTGGATGGTCACATTTACTACGGCAACACAATGATCTTTATCCCTCTTAAAGATGATGCCCGACTTTCAGAGGGAGCCATCCTTGGCTGTAGGTAGAATGTCCATCCGTATTTTCCAACAAAATTATGTAATAGATCCAAAATCTTATTGTGGGTTTAATCCTGCAATTTTTCATGTATGGACAAAAACCAAAAATATGTCTGAGTGTTTCAGTCTCTGCCTCCCAGGATCAGCAGGTTTTTTTTACAACGGGTTTTCCTCTTGTTAGGGTCAACCCTCGTAGGATACAGATTGCATTGTAAGAGTAGATTATTGATGAACCAGTTGGATTTGAGCTGAAATGCAGCTTTAATCCAGCAATTAGATACTTTGTCATTGTTATAATAATGAATTCCAACACCGTGGCATTGTAACCATCTCCATTTGTCAAATTCCCAATCCCTCCATCCTGCATTCATACTCGGTGGCTTCTTGGGACCTGCTTCCTCCTCTCTGAGTATTGGCATTGACTCGGTAATCTCATTGTTTCCCTTATCAGCATCGGGCAGATAATCCTCCATTTCCCTCAAGACGTTGAGAGATCTTAGTTGTTATCACCAATATTCTGTTCACAATACTGAAAGAAAGTACAAATGATTTGATCAGTGGGAGCAAATAATGATTCTGAAGGTGGCAAAGACCTCTGAGGAGGAGGCCATGTGCAACCAGGCTGTTCCTATCAGATCCTCGGCACAGGGGAATGTCAGATGGTTATGGCATCGGTAAGAATGTGTACTGAAAAGTTGTAGCTTTGGAAGGGTGAGGGATGCATTGTCAGTGACGGTGAAGGTGGTGGGCATTTTGTTTGTAAAATTGGACTACTTCCAAGATGGAGCTGGGGATAGATGCAGCATCTTGCAGGTTTGTTGCTTCAGGAAGGCCCTGGATTATCTCCTCCAAGATAACATTTCATTCTCTCTTGCCACAGAGCAGTAGGCAGAATGGGCATATGGCTTTGTGAGAATTGTAGTTTTTTCCCCACAGTGACATTGATTGCCTGCCCATAGTTTCATGGACACTGGATGAAAGCTCTGAGGTATAGCTCAGTCAAAAAAGATTCCACCCCCTTATGGTCCAGTTGGTGTTTGGCCAAAAGCAACAAATCATGTGGGCTGTTTATTCATTTTTTTAAGTTCATTTTTTATGGGATGTGGGTGTTGCTGGCGAAGCCAACATTTATTGCCCATTCCTAATTGCCCTTGAGAGGGTGGTGGTAAGTCGCATGCTTGAACCACTGCAGCTCATGTGATGTAGACACATCCACAGTGCTGTTAGGAAGGGAGTTCCAGGATTTTGACAGTGAAGGAACAGTGATATATTTCCAAGTCAGTGTGGTGTGGGCTTGGAGAGGAACTTGATGCTGGTGGAGTTTCAATGTGTCTGCTACCCTTGTCCTTTTAGATGGTTGATGTCTCGGGGCTGGAATTTGCTGTTGGAGTTTTAATGAGATGTCATGGTGCATCTGATTGATGGGACACATTCCACATCCTCTCGACTGAACTCAGAATGCTTCTACTCTTCAGTATGGGCCTCTGGTTGCTAAGCAACAGCTGATTATTTTTAAAGTCAGTGATTGCTTTTACAACGTGAACACTTAATTATAATGCAGGCAACTTTAAAGTGAAACTGAACTTTTACAACATGCAGACACTTCTGCTTAATATAAAGTTAAACTAAAGTTTTATCCCTTTCCACACAAGTACAGAAGCACAAATAAAACTTATCTGATTTCTAATACCCACAATACAAATATAAATTGTTTAAACTATCTCTATTTTCTAAAATCATGCAGTTCTGTGTTCTGTGTTTCCAGAACAGAATCAGTAATAGAGTGATTTCCAGCACTTATTCCAGCCAGAATGCATCTTCCCTTTTAAGAGATGTTGCCCTGGTTTTGAATAGTTCCTGCTAGTGCATACAGTTCCGATTTCCCTATCATAGAAAGGATAGTATTAAACTGAAAGAGCGCAGAAAAGATTTATTAGGATTCTACTGGGGCTTGATAGTTTGATTTATGAGAAGATAGATAGACTGGGATTTTTTTCCCTGGACTGTTGGAGATTTAGAGGTGATCTTATAGAAGCCTATAAAATAACAAGAGGCATTGATCAGCTAGATAGTCAACATCTTTTCCCCAAGGTAAAAAAAGTCTAAAACTAGAGGGCATAGGTTTAAGCTAAGAGAAGAGAGATACTGGTTCAGAGGTGCATTTTCTTCACACGGAGGGTGCTGAATGTCCAGAATGGGTTGACAGAGGCAGGAGTAGAGGTGGGTACAATTGTCTTTTAAAAAGCATTTAGACAGTTACATGGGTAAGGTAAGTATAGAGAAGTATGGGCTAAATGTGGGTAATTGGAACTAGCTTCATGGTAAAAACTGCATGGACAAGTTGGGCTGAAGGGCCTGTTTCCATGCTGCAAACCTCTATGACTGTTTGATTCTATGGTGGTTCCAGCTTGTCATAATTTTGCAACCACTCAACAGTTAAAGTTGACTTTACACTAACTGGCATCTAGCATAAAGCCGTCACAATTGAAATACAGATGTGGAGAAGGACAGTGTGCAAGGAGGCTTGGGACTGGCATGGGTGTGTTAGTGGGGGTGGGGGATAGGTGGTCTGTTGTAGGATTGGGACCATGGAGGGGAAGGGGTAAAATGGCAAGGGCCTGATGTTCTGGGTGCGGATAGGAGGGTGTGGCAAGTGTGGGTCCCATTTCACGATGTTGGTTAGCAGAGAATCCTTGAGGGTTCTGAGTTTGGCAACCACATTTTGATTATCTCGGCTGAGAGTGATCTCAGGCAGGGATCTTTTACACAGGGCTTGAAAGATCAGAGTGGCAAAGTCAACGCTGGCCACTAACGTGAAAATGAATGGACAAAAAAACACAACATTGTTTTCTCTGTAATGAATGAAATGTCCCCAGTGTGTGTCAATTATGAGGCGTGCCAATACATGTTGCTCTCTGACTATGCTCATCTTAACAATAATGGTGATACACACTCAAAAGGAGTGAAAGCAATGTAATGCTGTCATAGTGGCATGGTGGTTAGCACTGTTGCCTCACAGCGCCAGGACCCAGGTTTGACTCCCGACTTAAGGCACTATCAGTATGGAGTCTGCACACTCTCTCCGTGTCTGCCTGAGATTCCTCTGGGTACTCTGGTTTCCTCCCACATTCCAAAGACATGTGGGTTAGGTTGATTGGCCATGCTAAATTTCCCCTCAGTATCAGGGGGATTAGCAGAATAAATGCATGAGGTTGTGGGGATAGGGCCTGGGTGGCATTGCGGTCGGTGCAGACTTGATGGGCCGAATGGCCTCCTTCTGCACTGTAGGGATTCTATGATTTACTATTGAAGTTTAAATTTGAAAATTGCCCACGTCCTCTTTGTGCTCTCAATAAGCCTGATATAAATGACAAAAGGATTGGAGTGGGAAGTTGTGAACAGGATCAACAACCTTACTGTTTTTCCATGAGGTTCTTGTACACCCGTTGCATTGGTGGCTGACAGCGTGTTTCACCATGTTTCCAGCTCCGTGACCACATGTGCCTCCCATGCGTGGCACAGCCATGTTAAATCTTATAATTGTAATCACATGGGAACCAGCAAAAAAAAACAAGGGGGCATAAATGTCGTCCACTCGCTGTGGCACCATCAGGAATGGTACCCCATGGTTAGAATTTCACCCAGAGTTAACATTGCAGCTCGCTGATCTTTCATCAATTTGCCTCTTTGACCAAACTTTTAGTCACTCACCTTAATCTCTCCAGATGTGACTCAGTGTCTGAGGTTGTTTGCTCATGCTCCTGTGAAGTGCTTTGACATGTCTCATTACGTTGATTCTACAAAGGCAAGTTGCGACATTGCTTTCAGTGAAACTGCACAGTGCCTAGAAGGAAAAATTATTGCACAGTGGTTTATTTTTGTAATTCACCGTGTTGCAGTGATATAAAAACAGAAGATGCTGGGTGAATCGGCAAGTCTGGCCCATCTGTGGAGAGAGAGAGAGAGAGACAAATAGTTGATATTTCGAGTCCATTCTTCAGAATCACGTTGCAATGATCCCTTTGCCATATTCTTGCTATATTTCCCGGAATTTATGGTGATTTTTGGACACACAAGTGGATTGGGTTTGCAAGCATTGTCACAACTTATTGCAAGTTGATCTTATTATTTATTTTTTCCTTTTGAAACAGTCATGCAGCGGCGCACATGTGGGCAAGACTGCCGAAGTTGTTGCAGAAAGAACAGTATCACTCGGACCTCTGTATCGCAACTATAACAACGGTGAGTAGCATTTTGACTTTTTTGTCTGAGTGTGGTGTTGTGCTGTCTGAAGCAAACAGCTCAGCCAAAAGCAACATGCATTGAGTGAAGCATGATAAACTTGATGAGGTTGGAGACCGGATCAGAATAGTTTGTATTGTGCATTTAACACAGATGAAATGCCCCGAGGTATAATCTGTGATACAATGACAGTCAACTACGCATGATAAGAATCTTTTCACTTATTGAGGAACAATGGCATTCTGTGTCATTCCTGACATGGGTGAACGATCAGATGCCCTGTCAGGGAGTGATACATTTGAATAGAAAGTAAGCCTATTTGGAGCCCTATGTCCTGATAATGTGCATCTGTAGTCCTTTAACACCCAGCTCAAGTACACTCAGCTAATGTGGAACTGGGGACACACGCCCTCCGCACATCCACTGGTGCACACACTGATTAGCTCATCCATCCAGTCAAGAGATACCGAGCCCAATTCAATAGCTCAGTTGAAGCCAAATAAAAAAAGACTTGCAGCTTCTTCCAAGGCCTCAGGACATATCAAAGTACTTTACAATTGATTATATAATTTGGAAACGCACACCCTGCATGGTGGCACAGTGTTCACATTGCCGACTCACAGGGTCCCAGGTTCAGTTCCTAACTTGGGTCACAGTCTTTGTGGAGTTTGCACGTTCTCCCCATCTCTGCATGGGTTTCTTCTGGCTGCTCCCATTTCCTCCTGCAGTTTAAAAGACGTGCTGATTAGGCACATTGGCCATACTGAGCTCTTCCTCAGTGTACCCGAATAGGCACCAGAGTATGGTGACTAGGAGATTTTCACAGTGACTTCATTGTAGTGATAATGTCAGCCTATTTGCGACACTAGTAAATAAACTTTAAAAATGTTGCTTTGGTGTCTGAGGATAACATGAATTATATAATGTAAGATCATTTTGGAGCACAGACTAGATTTGGATCCTTGGCCTTCAGATTTAGATAGTCTGTTTGGGGAGGAGATGGCTAGTAGTATCGGCTGGACCTTAATCCAGAACTCAGTTAATGCTTTGGGGATTCAGGTTCAAAACCTACCACAGTGGAATTTGAATTCAATAACAAAATATCTGAAATTATGAATCTACTGATCATTGTCAACTACTGGAAAAATCCATTTGGTTCATTAATGTCCTTCAGGGAAGGAAATCTGCTATCCTTACCTGGTCTGGCCTACACGTGACTCAATGGCCACTGCAATGTGGTTGACTTTCAGCTGCCCTCTAAAGGCAACTAGGGATGGGCAATAAATGCTGACCAACCAGTGAAGCCCATACCCCACAAATTACTAAACAAAAATTGTGTACTGGATAATGCCTTTACTACTCTGCTGCAAGGGGAGGAGAGTATGACAGATTGGTGTACGAAAAAAGTTGATTTGCTGGTTAAGAAGAAAAAGGAGGCTTATGTCAGGATGAGGCTTGAAGGCTCAGTTAGTGCAATGGATAGCTATAGATTAGCCAGGAAGGAGCTAAAAAGGGAATTGAGGAGAGCTAAGAGGGGGCACGAGAAGATGTTGGCTGATAGGATTAAGGAGAATCCTAAAGCTTTCTTTCGATATGTTAAGAATAGAAGATTGGTTAGGGCAAGATTAGGGCCAGTCATAGATAGCAGTGGGAAGTTGTGCGTGGAGCCTGAAGAGATTGGCGAGGCACTGAATAAATATTTCTCTTCGGTATTCACGCAGAGTGCTGGAAATGTAGCTATGGAGAACACTGAGGTACAGGGTTGCAAATTGGGAAGTATTGTAGTAGATAGGGAGGATGTGTTAGAAATTCTCGAGGGTTTGAAGTTGGATAAGTCCCCTGGGCCGGACGGGATTTACCCTAGGATTCTCTGGGAGGCAAGAGAGGAGATTGCAGAGCCTCTGGCTCTGATCTTCAGGTCGTCGTTGGTTACGGGTGTGGTTCCGGAGGACTGGAGGATAGCGAATGTGGTCCCATTGTTCAAGAAGGGGAAGAGAGACCTTCCTGGGAATTATAGGCCAGTGAGTCTTACTTCTGTTGTGGGCAAGGTATTGGAGAGAATTATTAGGGATAGGATTTATAGTTATTTAGAGAGAAATGAATTGATTGGGGATAGTCAGCATGGTTTTGTGAAGGGTAGGTCATGCCTTACTAACCTCATTGAGTTTTTTGAGAAAGTGACCAGAGAGGTGGATGGGGGTAAGGCGGTTGATGTAGTATATATGGACTTTAGTAAGGCGTTTGATAAGGTGGCCCATGGAAGACTTCTACAGAAAATGCAGATGTGTGGAATAGAGGGTGATTTAGCTAATTGGATTAGGAATTGGCTGGCAGATAGAAGACAGAGGGTGGTGGTTGATGGGAGATATTCATCGTGGAGTTCGGTGACGAGTGGTGTGCCTCAGGGGTCTGTTTTGGGGCCCCTGCTGTTTGTAATTTTTATAAATGATCTGGATGAGGGTATTGAGGATGGATTAGTAAATTTGCAGATGACACTAAAGTCGGTGGAGTGGTAGATAGTGAAGAGGGGTGTTATAGTTTGCAGAGTGACTTGGACAAGTTGCAGAGCTGGGCCGAGAGGTGGCAAATGGAGTTTAATGTGGAAAAGTGTGAGGTAATGCACTTTGGCAGGAACAATAAATGTGTAGAGTATAGGGCTAATGGTAGGGCTCTTAATAGTGTTGAGGAACAGAAGGATCTTGGTGTATGTGTCAATAGATCCCTGAAAGTAGGCAGTCAAGTGGATAAAGTTGTTAAGAAGGCTTATGGAGTCTTAGCTTTTATTGGTAGGGGGATTGAATTTAGGAGCCGCAGCATCATGTTGCAACTGTACAAAACTCTAGTGCGGCCGCACTTGGAGTATTGTGTGCAGTTCTGGTCCCCACATTATAAGAAAGATGTGGAGGCATTGGAGAGGGTACAGAGGAGGTTTACCAGGATGTTGCCTGGTATGGAGGGCAGGTCTTATGAAGAGAGGTTGAGGGATTTGAGGTTGTTTTCGTTAGAAAGGAGGCGGCTAAGAGGGGACCTTATCGAAACATATAAGATGATTAGAGGTTTAGATAGGGTGGACAGTGATAGCCTTTTTCCTAGGATGGAGAAAGCTAGCACGAGGGGACACAGCTTTAAATTAAGGGGTATGAGTTATAGGACGGATATCAGAGGTAGGTTCTTTACTCAAAGAGTGATTAGGGAGTGGAATGCCCTGCCTGCAGCTGTTGTAGATGCGCCAAGTTTGGTGGCGTTTAAGAGGTTAATTGATAAGTATATGGAAGAGAAGGGAATGGTTTAGTTTGGAGGGGCATTGCTTTTTATTTTGGTCGGCACAACATCGAAGGCCGAAGGGCCTGTTCTGTGCTGTAATGTTCTATGTTCTATGTTCTATGTTCTATGTAACCAAATCAAATGGCCACATTCTGCAATCACATGCTGATGTGTTAATTATTAATATTTGCACTGTTTCTCCCTAGCCAGGAAATTTATCGTTCAGTTAATTAATTAGATCGGAAAACAAAAACTAGACTCATTATTGACGATCATTAAACTACAAGAACATTGTAAAAAATCCACCTGGTTCACTAATCTGGAATTATGAATCTACTGATGACCATAAAACCATTGTTGATTGCAGGAAAAAACCCATCTGGTTCACTAATGTCCTTTAGGGAAGGAAATCTGCCATCCTTACCTGGTCTGGACTATATGTGGCTACACAGCCACAGCGATGTCGTTGGCTCTTTAACAGATCACATAATCTGAAATGCCTGGTGAAATACTCATTTAGCATTCCTGAAACCTCCCTACATGTTTGCATTGTCGGTGTACGTAGACTGAAAAGGGTAAAGAATGTTGCTCACCATTATCTGCTCAAAGGCAGTTTGGATTAGACAACAGAATGTCAGCTTTTCCAGCAACGCCCAAATTCCAGAGAGGAACAAAGCATCTTTGTTGCTTGTGGTAATTGGCCTTTTTCAGCCAAGTCCAGGTCAGAAGGCAAGGTTATCAATTAACTCATAATTTTGCATATCATCCATCTCCTGCTGCCTCATTATCAGAAGTGCCTGATTGTAGTAAGCAAGAAAACACAGACAGCAATTCCAAACGGGGCTTCAATTGCTGCAAATATTTTGCAAGATGTCTTGCAAAGTTCTCGTGCTGAAGATAATACTGGCAGATTTCTCTGCCCTTTTTAAATAATGCAAATCATCTTTTTGTCAGTCTTATGTAAATAGTTCCATTCATTTCCTTTAGTTAGGGATCTGTAGAAGAAACGGCATTGAGTAAAGATTCCGTGCTGGAATTTGTTTAGAAGCTTGGGCGTTAGTAGATTGTGGTTAGTGTCTGGAGATGGTTAACTAGCTCTTTTCTCCACTGATAAGAAGAGAGAAGGGCAGGATTTTCCAGCTGTGCTTGCCCCCGAGACTGGAAAATCCAACCCAAAGTCAATGGATCTTTGGATAGTTCACCTTCCTACCTGCCAAGATTCCAGTGGTGGGCAGGATGAGAAATTTCTGCAGGTGAAGGTAATGACCAATTATTTCTTCAATTAGGCCGATGGTAATGTCAAATTCTTGGCTGAAGTATGAATTTTCATTTTTTTAGCATCTTGTGATGTCCTTAGAATGTCCCAGTTGTTGTCATTATAGCCAACGAAATACTTTTTGAAACTCTCTGTTGCTTTCAAAGAATCATTGAGCAGCACAGAAGGTAGACATTCGGCCCATCATAGCTAGATGATTCTTTGACAGCCCTTCAAACTTTTCTTTTCAGGTACACCTCCATGTTAACTTTTGAAAGTCATTACAGTCTGCTACCTAAAACAAATTCCTCCTCAAATTTCTTCTCTATTCTTTTTGCCAAGTATCTTAAATCTAAGTCCTTTGGTTATTGATATTCCATTCAATGGACACAGATTCTTAAGCATACAGAAAGCTATTTGAGTGGTTCCGTATGGAGCGGTGAGATTTTTGACCAATTAACCTTTTTATTGCGAAGGCAAAGTTAGCCAGGAAGCAATGACAACTCACTGCTGTCAAGACGGCCCAAACACTCTGGGCCACCCCATTCCAGGCCAAGAATTGGTCAGCAAGAATGGAAAGCAGTCAGCACCCATTGGAGGGAGCACTTTGAAGCTCTCCTTAACAGAGACTGTCTTCAATGAGAGTGTCCTTGATTCCATTCCACTGCATGCTACCCGTCACTATCTCAGTACAACCCTAACCCGGCATGAGGTAGAAAAGGCCATCCGGCAGCTAAAGAACAACACGGCATCAGGAGCAGATGGAATCCCCATGAAGCACTAAAACATGCTGGAGAAGCATTACTGGTGGAAATACATGACCTTACTTCCCTTGGCATGTCAAGAGGTGTCCAAGATGCCATAATTGAGACCACTTTCAAAAGAGGTGACAAGTCTGATTGCAGCAACGATAGAGTTTGTCACCATCTTCCACTTGTTCCACAATGTCATGCAAGCCATGATTCTGACCAATGCATCTATCATACTTCCAATTCATGGTTGGACTGGGGTCAAGCAAGGCTGTGCTATTGCACTAGCACTTCTCTTGATCTTCCTTGCTGCAAAGTTCCATCTCACCCTCAGCAAAATCTCTGCTGGATGGGATCTAAACTACAGAACAACAGTGAATTTATACACCCTTCATCTCCTGCAGGCCAATCCAATGTCATCCCACCCTCTGTCATGCAGATGATGCTTGTGCCTGCGCACATTCAGAAACTGTTCTCCAAGCCACTGTTAACACCTTCACTGAGGCATACGAGAATATGAGCTTTATGCTAACATCTGAAAGACAAAAGTCCTCTACTAACCTGCCCACGTCACACAGCACTGTCCCCCAGTTAGCAAAATTCATGACAAGGCCTTGGACAATTGGACTTCTTCCCAGACCTTGGAACCAAGGGCAGACATTGACAACAAGGATCAAAACTTCTTTCAGCACGCCAATGCAGCCTTTGGTCAATGAAGAGAGTATTTGAAAACAAGGATCTTAAACCCAGCACCAAGCTTATTGTCTACAGAGCAGTAATGATACCCATGCTCTTATATGGCAGAGAGATATGGACCATGTACGACATGCGTCTCAAAGCCCTGGAGAAGTAACAACAATGCTGATTCTGCAAGATCCTTCAAATCCATCGGCAGGATGGTGCACCAACGTCAGTTTCCTGTTCAGGCCAACATCCCAAAATTGAAATATTGACCACACTCAATCAGTTCTGCTGGACAGGCCACATCTTCTGCATGCCTGCCTTATGTGCAGTTTTGGTGTCTTTATCTGAGGAAGGATGTTTTTGCTATAGAAGGAGTGTAGTGAAGATTTACCAGGCTGATTCCTGGGATAGCAGATGGGGATAGGCTAAGGTAGCTACAATTATATTTGTTGCAGTTTCAAAGAGTGAGAATAGATCTCATAGAAACTTATAAAATTCAGGGTTGGACAGAAAGAAGTTTTCCATTGGTGGGTGAGTCCAGAATTAGAGGTCATAGTTTGAGGATGAGGGGTAGAACTGAGGTGAGGAGAAATTTCTTCACCCAGTGTGGAAGTAACTACCAAAACATTGTCTGATTTCAAAAAGAAATTACTTGTAGCTCTTGAGACTAAAAGGATCAAGGGATATGTGGGGGAGAAGGGATCAGATATTGAATTCGATGATCAGCCATGATCATAATGAATGGTGGAGCAAGCTCAAAGGGCTGAAAGGCCTACTTCTGCTTCTAGTTTCTATGTTTCTACCAGGCTCTTAAAGTGCTCTACCCAAAGCAGCAACACAGCAAGTGAATTCCAGGAGGGCTTCAAGATTGGCCTCAAAGCCTCTTTGAAAAAATGCAACATCTCCACCAACACTTGGGAATTCCTGACCTGATACCACCCAAAGTGGAGGAAAAATATTCAGGAAGGAGTTGAACACTTCGAATTTAATCATTTGAGAACAGACGAAGTATCGATAGTGAAAGGAATGGTTGACAATCTGTGTACCTTAGCCATCTGCTCCTCCAGCAACCATCTGTCCCACCTGTGGCAGAAACTTATTCATTCATGATGTATGGGTGTTGTTGGCTGGCCAGCATTTATTGCCCATCCCTAGTTGCCCTTGGAGGGCAGTTGAGAGCCAACCACATTGCTATGGCTCTGGAGTCACATGTAGGGACCAGATTAGGTAAGGACAGCAGATTTCCTTCCCCTAAAGGACATTAGTGAACCAAATGGGTTTTTCTAACAATCGACAATGGCTTCGTGGTCATCAGTAAATTCTTAATTCCAGATATTTTTATTAAATTTGAATTCTACCATCTGCTGTGGCGGGATTCGAATCCAGGTCCCCAGAACATGAGCTGAGTTTCCGAATTAATAGTCTATCGATAATACAACTCGGCCATTACCTCATATAATGGATTTCACAGACATCTGAGAACTCATTTTTAATGTGGAAGCAAGTCATCCCTGACTCCGAGGGACTGCCGCAGAAGAAGACTATTATCTATTGTAAAGCTCTTTGGGATCTTTTATATCTAGCTAGAGCAGCAGACAACGTCTTAGTTTAACATCTCACCTGAAAGATAACACCCTCTAAAGTGTAGAAAACCCTCAGTTCCTACATTGTTGACCTAGATTTATGCAGGCAATTACCTAAAGTGGAGATTCAATAGCATAGTGCAGATGCAGAGATTTCTGCACACAAAGTTCTTCTGCACTACCATCAGAAAAAGATACGGTGAGAAAATTTGGTGAAAGTTTCTGCTTCGGCCTTGTCCTCGTGGGGCGGATGAGGGTTTAGTTTAATTTGACATTGTAAAAATGGCAGGAGTAACAGTGGGTTTTCAGATGTGTGAGTCCACTAGATGTCTTTCTCCTCAGGATGATCCAAGATACAGGGGAATTGTAGATCTTTCTACCTTCAGACAGATGTCCAAGGGAGGAGAGGAGAGAGGACCCAAATTGGAAAGTCAGTGGTTGGGGCCTTGAAACCCTTTCGTGGCAGCACCTGCAACAGAGAATGCATGGGTCAGCCAAAGGTTTGTTGACTTCCATTAAGATCTGAAGATCCAGGCAGGATGTGGGGCAAGCTAATGATCGCCAGTATTTCCCATTGGTACTAATTCATCCTAACCCTGACTTCTGTGACAATTGTTGGTGTTGGCATTGAGAAGAGTTATAGAACAAAGAGATCTAAAGGTACAGGTTCATACCTCCTTGAAAGGGGAGTGATAGGTGGACAGAGTGGTGAGGAGGGCATTTAGCATGCTTGGTTTCATTGGCCAGAACATTGAATACAGGAGTTGGGATGTCTTGTTGAAGTTATACAAGATATTGGTAAGGCCACACTAAGATACTGTATACAAATCTGATCACCCTATCATAGAAAGGGCATTATTAAACTAGAAAGAGTGCAGAAAAGATTTACTAGGATGCTACTGTGACTTGATGGATTGAGTTATAAGGAGAGGTTAGACAGACTGGGAATTTTTCCCTGGAGCGAAGGAGACTTATGGGTGATCTTATAGAGATGTATAAAATAATTGAAGAGCGAAGATCAGTTAGACAGTCAACATCTTTTCCCAAAGATAAGAGAGTCTAAAACTAGAGGCCATAGGTTTAAGGTGAGAGGGGAGAGATACAAAAAGGGACAATTTTTTCACAGAGGGGGATGAGTGTCTAAAACAAGCTGCCAGAGGTAGTAGTAGGTTCAATTTTGTCTTTTAAAAAGCATTTACGTGGGTAAAATGGATATAGAGGAATATGGGCCAAACATAGGCAATTGGCACTAGTTTATTGGCTTAAATAAAGGGAAGCATGGACAAGTTGGGCTGAATGGCCTGTCTCCGTGCTGTAAATCTGAGTTTGAGTTGAAGTACCAATGATACCATTAAACTGTTGACACTTTTTATCTCCCAACAGATGATGGACCCATTGTTGAGCTGGATGAAAACATTTCAGCATTGAAGGCTGTGGTAGCACTCGGAATCCTCCTTTGCCTGACACTCGTTGTGATGTCTGCGGTTGTCTTGACCATATACACCCGGTGGGGTCGGAGCTTCATCGTCCAGTCCAATGGCCAGAACTACCAGGCTTTCGATCACTACTGATGATACAAAAATAGCTCCAAGGATCGTGTGCTGCCCACGCCTTGGCAGCAGGATTGCAGCGATTATCTCATTCATTGACCAATACCTTAGTAGGAAACCCAAGTACATTTTTTTGCCATTTTGCAAAAGGAATTCTGAGTAATTTCATTTGTCTTTTTAATCGTGGTTCTAGGGAGTAGGACACCATTTGAGATCTCTGTATTGCCCCAGCTTTGGTCTTTTGTGCAACCTCAATTTGCCTTACCCATCACTGTTGGCCAAGCCTTCAGCTGTCTAGTTCCCAAACTGTGTAATTCTATTCTAAAACCTTGTGACCTCTCTCTCTTCTCTCATTTAAAACCTTTTATAAAGCCTACCTCTTTGACCAAACTTTTTGGTCATCTGTCTTAATAACTTGCTTTGTGACTCAGTGTCAAATTTTGTTCCTGTTAAGCATTGTGGGATATTTTACTACAGTAAACATGTTACATAGATGCAAGCCGTTATTGGACTGACCTTTGAATGAGTCTGGTCATTAAGCTGATCTTTCTCTACACCTAACTCTACACCCTATGCAATCTCTCCTTTCCTTCCCTATGAACGATATGCTTTGTCTGTGTAGCACACAAAAAACAATACTTTTCAATGTACATTAATACATGTGACGATGATAAATCAAACCAAATCAAAAAATTACAGGTCAAAAAAGAACAAATTAACGCTGAAAATGTCAACATATTTCCTGGTCATTTGATATTCTCTAAAAGATAAAGTTTATTTACTAGTGTCACAAATAGGCTTGCATTTACTTTGCAATGAAGTTACTGTGAAAATTCCCTAGTCATCACACTCCGCTGCCTGTTCGGGTACACTGAGGAAGAATTTAGCATTGTCAATGCATCTAACCAGCACGTCCTTCAGACTGTGGGAGGAAACTGGAGCACCCAGAGAAAGCCCACGCAGACATGGGGTGAATATGCAGATTCTGTGCAGACAATGACCCAGTCTGGGAATTGAACCCCGGTCCTTGGCGCTGTGAGGCAGCAGTGCTAACCACTATACCACCATGCCACCCGCTACTGATGCTGAGTGACTCTAACAATAGAAAGGGAAGGGGAATTAAGATCAAGTGGACTGATTCATTTTGCAGAAATTGCACTAAAAAGGTGCTCAGCACAGGATAAGAGCTTCTTTAACAAAATGCAGTAGGTGGAGGATAGCTACAAGACAGAAATTAATTTATTGTTCTGGCAACAGCTATAAGTCAGGGATGGTTATGTGTAAATGATATGTGTACATTCACTTACAGCAGAGCGGTCTCCATAGAATCATAAGAATCCATACTGTGCAGAAGGCCATTTAGCCCATTGAGTCCGTACTGTTCTGCCCTACTCCTGTAACTCCACCCCCATTTTCACCTTGTGGAAACGATCTCTGTGTCTACACGATTAACCCCTTCAGAAACTTGTGTGTTTTAAAGAGATTGAACCTCTCATTATTCTAAATTCCAGGCAACATAGACTCAATTTACTCAGCCTGTCTTAATAGAATAACCCCCGGGGACCAATTTATTGAACTTTCACTATAGAACCTCCATTGTAAATATACCTTTCCTTAAATATGGAGATGAAACCGTACACAGTAACCCCAGATATGCTGTCACCAAATCCCCATATAATTGTAGCAAGATTTCTTTATTGTATTTTCTAATTCCCTTGCAATAAATGCCAACATACCAATTACTTGCTGTGTGTGCTGAATTTCTCTGTTCTCTGAACAGGCACACTAAATTTCTCTGAAATCAATATTAAGTTTCATGCTTTTTTAAAACAATATTCTCTTTTTCTGTCTTACTGCGAAGGTGAATGACCTCACAATTCCCCATGTGAGACTCCATGGGTGGAATTTTCCCATCCCATCCACCATGGAAATGATACTGGATAGGGCCAGACCACGCAGATGTCCGTTGACCTTGGTCTTGGGGTGAGTGTGGCTGGAAAATCCTGCCTGTCACATTGGTGCCCATTGGTGCCCACTTGATCTGCCTGTAATCCTTTGCAGCTTCTTCTGGTCCTCCTCCCAGCTTACCTTCCCACTTAGCTTTGTATTGTCAGCAAACATTGATGCATTACTCTCTGTCACATTATCTAAGTCATTAACATATATTGTAAGTAGCTGGGGACTCAGCATTGATCCTTGTGACATAGCTACTGCCAGCCAATTTGAAATTGTGCATTTGTCCATACCCTTTGCTCTCTATCCATTACCAATCCTCGCTAATATATTACGCCCAATTCCACAAATCCAAACCTTGTGCATTAACATTTAATGTGGCATCTTATCAAATGCCTTTTGGAAATTCAAACCTACTGATTCCCATTGATCTAAACAACCCAGTTACATCCCTGAAAACTTTAATTAATCTGATTTTGCTTTTGCAAAACTGTATTGACTTGTTCTCCACATGCAGACTTGTAGGCAGCAGACTTGTAAAATCCCTCTCTGGATTTCGTCACCCTCCCATCCATCCGCCAACTTGTCCATAATTTTACATGGGGCAGGCAAAGTGTAGATCCACCTTCACCCCAATTAAAGACCTAGAGCATTAAATGACTGTGGGCTGCCTTAAGGTCCTCACTCTGTGAGGTCACTTGGCTGTGCAGAACCTGGGTCCAGCTGAAAAAGAGACACATTGACAAAACCTTTAATCTTGCACTCTCAGGAGAGACACAAGAATGCCAAATTTCAAAATGAGCAATAATGCATACTATATGAGTAGAAAGAAATTATATTCATAGTCTGCGACCTGTCCTCTGCAGGCAAAAGGAACATGGGCATTCTGCTTTATTGAGCTCAACAATAGTGTGAGGAACAGTGGTTCCCTGGTGCATTCTCCATGGCAATGTTTTGGCAAATCACAGCCAACTTGCCAACCAATCAGCATCCTTTTCTCATGCATTATAAATTGTTGCCTTTTTGAAATTTGACATTCTTGCACCAGTTCTAATGAGTGCAAGACTAAAAACTTTGACAATGTGAGTCCTTTTGGGGCAACACAATGTAGTTACCTTCAATTCCTGTTTATGATTTGTATGCTTTACTGTGAAGACAGATTTAAATGTGTTCCATGTCTTTGACATTTCCTCATATCCTACTTATTTGATAATATACAAATAAAAGCCAAGGGAACAACCTTTTTCTTTGAGCGACTCCAAGCCTCGCTGACATAATCTAATTTTTAGGCCTTTAATTTCCTCTTCTCGTAGGATTTTCTTTCTTGTGCCAAATCATTCTGAGTAGGTTAGCACAAACCATTTCTTATATCTCCACCTGGGATTTGAGGCCCTGTAAGACCCCATGAGGGGGAAATCCAAGGGTCCCCGATGCCACCAAAGTTCCACCTGCAGGGCCAGCTACACGACAAAGCATAGCTTTCAGAATATGCATTCAATATTTGTTCTCTCTGTGTGTTGTCTTACCAGCATAATCTTTGTTGTGTGTTAATAGAAGCTTATTTTCTGCAGTTGATAGTATTGTGTTCTTTGTGTAAATAAAACAGTTTTCAGGAGTGAGATAAATGGCTTCTTAGAAGCTGTATCAACATTGGCGAAGTTTCTGGGACTGTCAACATTTGAAAGGTTTATTAAAGATATTATATTTATTGCTCTTTCATCAGATTTGGGTGTTACTGGCAAGGTCAGTTTTCATTGTCCATCCTCAGTTATGTTTGATTCCATGCACAGTACTTTTAGAGAAAGAGTTTCAGGATTCTAACCCAGCTATGGTGAAGGAAAGGCAATATATTTCCAAGTCAATATGGTGTGCGACTTGGAGGAGAACTTCCTATATTTAGCAGCTGGTAGCAAGTAAGGAAAACAAAAGTACAATAACTAGAAAAGTCACTAAAAATATTTTTGTGCATTTATTAAAGAGGTGAATGCTATGGATGCAATATGAACTCCAACATCATCCTAGGATGAATAAGTGAGAAGTTAAAACTGTGAAAGGTTAGAGCATGAGTGAGACTAAGTTTGAGACAGGGCTTTCAAACAGTTGGGCAAGTGTCTGATGATAAATAAGATTTTTCTTTTAAAACATCATTATAAAGCTGTACTTTTAATGAGAAAGAATCACTCTGAAGCTGAGAAAATACATCCCACAAACATCCTGATTCCGGACTGGAAGAGGCTGCACAAATTTTGTCCATAATTCTAGACTGGCAGGTCAGTGAAGCAATGGAGAATCTCTACACAGTTTTTGCTGCTATTATTTTGATGTGCACCCCCAGTTAAACCAGATCCACCCAGCTCAACCTTTAAATGTCTATAAACTGGGCCAATATTCTATAAGCTTTAGAGGATTGAGAGAAGACCTCATAGTAGATAGAAACTAGAAGTAGGTCATTTGGCCCTCCAAGTCTGCTCCACCATTCATTCCACCCCCCCTCTTTCTTCCCATATCCCCTGATTCCTTTAGCCAAAAGCTAAATCTAATTTCTTCTTGAAATCACACAATGTCTTGGCTTCAGCTACTTTCTGAGTAGTGAATTTCACACATTCATTCTCCCTCTGGGTGAAGAAGTTTCTCCTCACCTCAATTCTAAAAGTTTTACCTCTTATCCTCAAACAATGACCTGGACTTGCTGATTATTGGGAACGTGCTTTCTGAATCTACCCTGTCTCACCATGTTAGAATTTTATAAGTTTCCATAAGATCCCTCTCACTCTTCTAAACTCCAGTGAATATAATCCTGACTGACATAGTCTCTCCATTATATGACAGACCTGCCATCCCAAAAATCAGCCTGGCAAACCTTTTCTGTGCTCCCTCTATAACAAGGATATCCTTCCTCAGATAAGGACATCAAAACTACACACAGTACTCCAGATGTGGCCTTACCAATGCACATCTACAATTGTAACAAAACATCCCTATCCTTGTACGCAAGTCCTCTTGCTATGAAGACCAACTTACCATTCGCCTTCTTTGCTGCCTGCTGTACCTGCGCACTTACTTTCAGCAACTGATGCATGAGGACACCAAGATCTCGCTGAGTATCCTCCTCTCTCAACTTACATCCATTCAAGTAATAATCCGTCTTCCTATTATTGCTACCAAAATGAATAACCTCACAGTTATCCACATAATCCTGCATTGCCATGCAGATGCCCACATACTCAGTCTTCCCAAATTGCATTGAAGCATCTCTGCATCCTCCTTACAGCTTACCCTCCCACCCAACTTTGTATCATCTGTAAATTTGGAGATAACTCATTCAGTTCCCTATTCCAAATCATTGATGCGTTATGTGAGCAGTTGGGGTCCTCGTACAGATCATTGACTGCCAATCAGAAAAGGAACCATTTATGCCACAAATCTTTGTTTCATGCCTGCTAACCAGCTTTATATCCATCTCAAGAAATTACCTGCAATCCCATGTGTTTTGACTTTATCCAGTAGACCTCGTTGAAACAAACAAGATTCTGAAGCGGTCTGACAGGATAGACACTGAGAGATTTGTTTCCACTGATTGGGCAGTTTAAAACACAGGTGTTCACTCTCAGGATAAAAGGCTGATTACCTGGGCTGGAGAAATAACTTCACTGAGAAAGAGGAATCACTTCACTCAAAGGGCTGTGAATCTCTGGGATTCTTTACCCCAAAGGGCTGTGGATGCTGCTTCACTGAATGCATTTAAGACCGGAGATAGGCAGATATTTGCCCTTTCAAGGAAAAATGGGCAAGGAAGTATCCATGTTGAATGTAGGAGCAAACACAAAAGGCCGAGTGGGTCTGCTCCTCCTTCTCCTTCTACTGTGTTGCTTCATTGACAGACATTTTTATTCATTCAGAGGACATGGCCATCGCTGGTTGAAACAGAAAGAAATTCCATAGCACCAGTTTAGAGTCCAAACAGGTTTATTTGGAGCAAAAGCCACATTTATTGCCCATTTCAAGTTGTCCATAGAGGGCAGTTGAGAGTCAACCACATTGTTATGGATCTGGAGTCACATATAGGCCAGATCAGTTAAGGATTGCAGATTTCCATTCCTAAAGGAACCAGATGGGTTTTTCCCACAATCGACAATGATTTCATGGACATCAGTAGATTCTTTGACTGTGATTTTCCCGTTGTGGGAAGCCACTTTTCTGGCGGGTCTGACCAGGAGACAGATCTGCAGCCTTGAAGGGGGTTTGCACATGCCCCAGCAATGCATGCACATCTCCCAGAGCTGGAGAACAGTCAGACCATGCTGGAAACTGGCAGGAAGGCAGGTATTTCATTTAAATCTGGTTTAAATCTGTTGTAAATATATATATTTGTTTAATTATTGGGACCTGAAAGGTACCGGTCGAATTTCCCACCCCGCCAGCGGTGCTTCATTCTGCCAGAGTTCAGACTAGCTCCCCACATTCGTGACCCTGCTGGAATGAAGGGGGGCATCGGGGCTCCCCAGGTGGATTGGGTGGTGGGGTGTGGTGCCCCCTGGGCATGGGCACTCTGGCAATGCCAGCCTGTGCCCTCTGGCACTGCCCATTGGCATCAGGCAGTGCCAAGGGGGCAGGGCCTATTGCAGACGGGGTCTAGATGTGATTGGTGGCAGTCCCACTGCCTCTCTGCATTGGGATTGGTCTGGAATGGAGGGAGGGCAGTGATTGATGGGGGGAAGGTGGTCTGCTGGGGGGCCTACTTCCAGGGGAGGCAGGGCAGCCTGACCCCAGGAGGGTGTCAGCTGTGATGAGGGGGGTGGAGGAGTCGCTACCGCTGAGGATGGGAACTGGGCATCAGGGAGGGGGGATTTCAGAACTGGCCTGAGGGTTGTTGTGAGGGCCACAATTGGGCCAAGGAGCGTTTGAAGGGTCAGTTCTGTGGGGGCCCAGGGCTGGCCAGCGATTGGACTGTCCAGCAAATGGGGAGACTGACAGATTGTGCATGTGCAGTGGTCCAGAGTTGCAGAATTGTCAAACCCCTGTGTGAATAGGTACCTCTCCCGAGGGTTTTCATAAGATTCACAGGTGGAACCTCTACAGTGCATAAAATGCAGAGATTCAGGAAAGAAGCTGACCTGACAAAACAGTCAGGATTTAGGACAATTCTCCCACCAATTCAGTACTTTTGGGGGAATCGCACCCCCCCCCTTAATTTCTGATTTTTTAAATTGAATTTAAATTCTAACATCTGCCATCATGGGATTTGAACCTGGGTCCCCTGAACATTAGCTGAGTTTCTGGATTCAGTAGTTGAATAATAATACCTCTAGGCTGTTACCTCAAGTGACTCGATGTTGCTACTTGTAGAAGGAGAGAAGCTTGAGTCAGCATTTATCACTAAGCCAACATTGTAAAAAAACAGATTATCTTATCAAACTTTATTGCCATTTGAAATGTACAAACAACTAAAATAAATTTATTCCTGGCATGTTATACGTAAATTATGCTTGATGAACCTGCCCAAGCTTATTTAAGGAAGCGATGCAGAGGGTTTGACGCTAATGGGGTTGATATTGTGTATATGCACTTTCTAAAGTGTTTGGTAAAGTATTTGGCACATACTGGCTGGAATTCTCCAAGTGTTTGTGCCCCACCGCCACCGTGAGCAAGGATGGAGAATTTGGCGCTTAGACAAATCTCCCTTCACTGCAGCGGGACCAGAGAATCCCGCCGGTGTGAATGGCCGGAAAATTCCGGCCAAGAAATAAAATTAAAGCCTGTGGGATTAAAAGAACATTAACACGCAAGGTTAGAAAACTAACATTCACGCCATGCTGGTGTCAGGCAATGACAACCTCAAGGAAGAGAGTGCGTAACCACTTCTCAGTGATATTCAGTGGTGTTATTGTTGCTGAATAAGGTGAAAGGTGGGTATCCTGCTGAGATAATGCTTCCAAAAAATCAGAAACCATAAGGCATTGAGCAGATTCCTTTGGCCCCTTTGCTGTGTACTTCTCAGCAGCGGGAAATGGTTGGCCATTGCCTGGAGGTGGGATCTCCCAGTCCCACTGCTGTCCATTGGATTTCCCATTGAAACCTCCCCGCACCGCTCCCTACACCCCTCCCCCACCGCCCCATTGCCGGGAAGGCTATCGGAGGTGCACTGCCGGCAGGATAAGAGAATCCCACTGGCAGGAAGAGTGGGAAAATCCTACTCATAGGAGTAGGTCATTAGGCCCATTGAGTCTACTCCACCATTCAATGAGCTCATGGCTGATCTGATGTGATAATCCTCAACTCCACTTTCGCGTCTTAACCCCAATAACCCTTGATTCCCTCACTGATTAAGAATCTATCTATCTCAGCCTTGAACATACTTAATGATCCAGCCTCAGCAGGCCCTCTGCGATAAATAATTCCAGAGATTCACTACTCTGAGTGAAGAAGTTCCTCCTCATCTCTGTCTTCAATTGGTGACCCCTTATGCTGAGATTATGTCCTCTGGTCCTAGACTCTCGCACAAGTGGAAACAACTTCTCAGTATCTACCCAGTTAAGCCCCCTGAGAATCACTGTCTCATCAATGTGCAACGGTCAGGAGTGTGATGGGATACCCTCCCCTAACATGGGTGATTGAAGTTCCAACGACATTCCAGAAGCTTGAAACCACCCAGCATACAACTGCCCATTTGATTGGCGTCCCATCCACCATTTTGAGCATTCATTCCTTTCACCTGGGGGTAGTGTGTAACACCTACAAGGGTGGTTGGAGACGGGCATTTTTCTGCATGGAGGTCGGTCACCAGTGGAGTGCCCCAGGCATCTGTTCTAGGACCCTTGATCTTTGTGATTTTTATAAATGACCTGGATGAGGAAGTTCCCAAAGAACATGGCCAAAAAAAAAATTAGCCTTTATTAACAGGGTGTTTTGAATTTGAGAGAAGTGGAGTTATGCTGCAACTATACTGGATGTTGGTGAAACCACATTTGGAATATTGTACTCAGTTCTGGTCACCTCATTATCAGAAGGATGCGGAAGCATTGGAGAGAGTGTGGAGGACATTTACCAGGATGCTGACTGGTTTGGAGGGTAGGTCTTATGAGGAAAGATTGAGGGAGCTGGGGCTTTTCTCTTACGAATGGATGAGGATGAGAGGCGACTTAATAGAGGTTTGTAAGATGATGAGAAGGATTGATAGAGTAGACATGCAGAGACCATTTCCTCAGATGGATGTAGCTGTTACTAGGGGGCATAACTACAAAGTTCATGGTGGGAGATATAGGAGAGATGTCCGAGGTAGATTCTTCACTCAGACAGCGGTTGGGGTGTGGAATAGACTGTCTGTTGTGATAGTGGAATCGGACACTTTAGGAACTTTTGAGTGGTTATTGGATAGGCACATGGAGCACTCCAGAATGATAAGGAGGGAATAGCTTGATCTTGGGATTGGACATAGCTTAGCACAACATTGAGTGCTGAAGGGTCTGTACTGTGTTGTAATGTTCTATATTCTATAAGTGGAGGGATGGGTTGGTAAGTTCACCAATGACACGAAGGTTGGAGGTGTTGTGGATAGTTTTGGAGGGATGTCAGGAATTGCAACAAGACATAGATAGGATGCAAGATTGGGTGGAGAAGTGGCAGATGGGCTTCAACCTAGATAAGTGTGTGGTGATTCATTTTGGCAGATCAAATGGGATGATGGAATATAATATTACTGTTAGCAGTGTGGAAGATCAGAAGGATCTTGGTTCATAGATGCTCAAATCAGCCTCGTAGGTAGAGGATAAAAAGGTTAAAAAGGCATATGGTGTACTGGCCTTCATCAAATCAAGGAATTGAGTTTAGGAATTGGGAGATAATGCTACAGCTGTATATAAGACCCTGGTCAGACCTCGCTTGGAGTACTGCACTCAGTTCTTGTGCTGTGTTTCTTAAGGGCAACACAGCAGAGTAAGCACCAGCTGGCTCATTGGGACTCAATTGCCCCTATCTTGCACCCCCACCCCACCAATGATATAACACATAGGGGGCCCTATCCCATGTATTTACCTCACCTATCCCCCTGACATTAAGAGTCAATTTAACCATCAACCTGACCTGCATATCTTTGGAGAAAACCAGAGCAGACACAGGGAGAAAGTGCAGACAGACAGTTACCCAAACCGGAATTAAACTTGGGCCCTTGGCACTGTAAGGCAGCAGTGCTAACCACTGTTGTGAGAATGAATATGTCCCATGAGCAATGGTTTTGATCCAGCGACAGTAAAGAGTCATTGATATAAATTCAAAATCAGAATGGTGTATCACTTGGAGGAGAATTTGCAGATGATGCTATTCCCATCCACCTGCTGTCCTCTTGTCAATATATTTTGCAGCTTTGCCAGCAGCTTTGAGCAAATTGCTTTGGTATCTAGAACATAGAAAAACTACAGCACAAACAGGTCATTCAGCCCACAAGTTGCATTGAACATGTCCCTATCCACTAGACTTACCTATAATCCTCTATCTTACTAAGTCCCATATACATCCAAAAGTCTCTTAAAAGACTCTATCAAATCCACCTTCACCACCACTGTCAGTAGCCAATTCCACACACTCACCCACTCACTCACCCCGGCCCCCTGCCACCATCCCCCCCGCCACCCGCCGCCCCCCCCCCTCACCCGCCGCCACACCACCCCCCCAATCCCCCCTCCCCCACCTCCCCCCTACCCCCCTCCCTGTCCCTCTCCTCCACCCATTCCCCTCCACCCATCCCCTCCACCCATTCCCCTGGGCAAAGTATTGGAGAGAATTATTAGGGATAGGATTTATAGTTATTTAGAGAGAATGAATTGTTTGGGGATAATCAGCATGGTTTTTGTGAAGGGTAGGTCGTGCCTTACTAACCTCATTGAGTTTTTTGAAAAAGTGACTAAAGAGTGGATGGGGGTAAGGCGGTTGATGTGGTATATATGGACTTTAGTAAGGCGTTTGATAAGGTGGCCCATGGAAGACTTCTGCAGAAAATGCAGATGTATGGGATAGAGGGTGATTTAGCTAATTGGTTAGGAATTGGCTAGCAGTAGAAGACAGAGGGTGGTGGTTGATGGGAGATATTCATTGTGGAGTTCGGTGACAAGTGGTGTACCTCAGGGTCTGTTTTGGGGCCCCTGCTGTTTGTAATTTTTATAAATGATCTTGATGAGGGTATTGAAGGATGGATTAGTAAATTTGCAGATGACACTAAGTCGGTGGAGTGGTAGATAGTGAAGAAGGGTGTTATAGTTTGCAGAGAGACTTGGACAAGTTGCAGAGCTGGGCCGAGAGGTGGCAAATGGAGTTTAATGTGGAAAAGTGTGAGGTATGCATTATGGCAGGAATAATAATGTGTAGAGTATAGGGCTAATGGTAGGATTCTTAGTAGTCTTGATGAACGAGGGATCTTGGTGTGTATGTGCATAGATCCCTGAAAGTAGGCAGTCAAGTCGAGAAGGTTGTTAGAGGCATATGGAGTCTTAGCTTTTATTGGTAGGGGGATTGAATTTCGGAGCCGCAACGTCATGTTGCACTGTACAAAACTCTAGTGCGGCCGCACTTGGAGTATTGTGTGCAGTTCTGGTCCCCCGCATTATAAGAAAGATTGGAGGCATTGGAGAGGGTACAGAGGAGGTTTACCAGGATGTTGCCTGTATGGAGGGCAGGTCTTACGAAGAGAGGCTGAGGGATTTTGAGGTTGTTTTTCGTTAGAAAGGAGGCGGCTAAGAGGGGACCTAATCAAAACATATAAGATGATTAGAGGTTTAGATAGGGTGGATAGTGATAGCCTTTTCCCTCGGATGGAGAGCTAGCACGAGGGGACACAGCTTTAAATTAAGGTGATATAGTTATAGGACGGATATCAGAGGTAGGTTCTTTACCCAAAGGGTGGTTCGGGAGTGGAATGCCCTGCCTGCAGCAGTTGTAGATGCGCCAAGTTTGGTTGCGTTTAAGAGGTTAGTTGATAAGTATATGGAAGAGAAGGGAATGGTTTAGTTTGGAGGGGCATTGCTTTTTATATTGGTCGGCGCAACATCGAAGGCCGAAGGGCCTGTTCTATGCTGTAATGTTCTATGTTCTATGTTCTATGTTCCCCCCTCTCCCCCTCCCCCCTCTCACCCGCTCCCCATCCCCCCCATCCCCCCCATGCCACCCCCCATCCCACCCCCTCTCCCCCCCCCCCTCCCATCCCCCCCATCCATCCCACCCCCGTCCCACTTCCCCTCCCACCCATCTCACCCCCCCTCCCAATCCCCCCACCCCCCTTCACATACCCCCTCCCAACCACCCCCCACCCCCTCCACTCCACCCCCACACCCCCCCCACCCCTCCCAACCCTCCCAACCCCTCCCCCTCCCCCCCACCCCCCTCCCCCAACCCCTTCACCCCCTCCCCCTCCCACCCCTCCCCCCCAGCCCCACCCTCCCCCCACACCTTCGCACGCCTCCCCCCCACCCTTCGCACGCCTCCCCCCACACTCGCACCCCTCCCACCCACCACTCCCCACCCTCTCCCTCCTCCCACACCCCCGCCCATCCCCCCCACCCTCCCCCCCACCCCCACACCCCACCCACCCCTCCCACTCCACCCACCCCCCCGCCCACCCCTCCCATCCCTCCCTCCCACCCCCTCCCACCCCTCCCACCCTCCCCACCCCCCTCCCCTCCCTCCCACCCCTCCCTCCCACCCCTCCCTCCCCTCCCACCCCTCCCTCCCACCCCTCCCACCCCTCCCTCCCCCCCTCCTCCTCCCCCCTCCCCCTCCCTCCCTCCCACCCCTCCCTCCCTCCCTCCCACCCCTCCCACCCACCCCTTCCTCCCCTCCCTCTCCTCCCACCCCTCCCACCCCTCCCTCCCACTCCTCCCACCCCTCCTCCCACTCCTCCCACTCCTCCCTCCCACCCCCCCTCCGACCCACCCCTCTCTCCCACCCCCCCTCCCACCCACCCACCCCTCTCACTCCTCCACCCCTCTCACTCCTCCCACCCCTCTCACACCCCTCTCACACCCTCCCACCCCTCACCCCTCACCCCTCTCACCCCTCCCCACCCCCTCTCACCCTCCCACCCACCCCTCTCACCCTCTCACCCACCCCCCTCCCCCCCCCCCCATCCCTCCCCCCCCCCCCCAGTATAAGTAACAATTTACCTTTACAAACGGATCGTTTGAGTCACAACACCTGAAAGTACTTTTCAGCTAATTAATTATTTCAGGGTGTGCAGTCATTGTTTCTGCAGAAAATCAGTCATCACATTTCAAAAAATATTTTCTTGGCTGTAAGAATCCTTAGACATTGTGTTGTTGTGATATGTAACGTCCTTTCCCTGCCCCCCGCCACCCCACACAACCCAAGAGCTGGGCATTGACTGTCTCCAGCATGCTGGAGATACTGGATTATGTGGATTAACCATTATCTTGCAATTGAGTCTCTGTCTATATCTGCTGTGTTTGTGATGAAGGAGCAATGCTCTGAAAGCTTGTGATTCCAACAGAAACCTGTTGGACTTTAACTTGGTGTTGTGACACTTCTTACCATCTCCAGTAGGAGAGGCTGGGGTTTTGTGCTCTCATTTGCAGTGGGAGGTGGTGAATAGTGACAGGAGCGCATAATATCACAAGAGGCCCAAATCGCATTTTACAGTGGCGGGATTTCCCGTTGCAATTGCCCCTGTTACCCTCCCCTCACCCACACTCCACCCTACCAATGGGAATCCCAATGTCCAAAGTCGGCAAGCCCATTGCAATAAATTTACATTGAATTATTAGGCCTTTGCACCTGATAATCTCCTTCTGTTACACCAATATTCACCTTGGTGCGAGGAAGCGCTGATGTGAATGATGGCGTGTCTCCCACGGCAAGCAGAACCCATAAGAGGAGTTTAGGTGACTGCCTTAGTGGGAAGAGGGTCATGTCTGTCTGCTGTCCTCTGGTACTGATACTGACTGCTCAGGCACAGTGTGTGCATTCAGTACATGCTGGCAGTGCCTGAGGGGTGTTGCATGGTGGGGGGGGGAGGTGGTGGGAATTGCCCGAACATTGAATCCCTACAGTGCAGAAGGAGACCATTTAAACCTTCACTGGTCACAATCCCATCCGGGCTCTATTCCTGTAACCCCGCACAACTACCCTGCTATTCCACTGGCACGAAGGGGCAATTTAACACGGCGAATCTACCAAATCCGCACACCTTTGAATTGTGGGAGGAATCTGGAGCATCCACAGGAAACCCATGCAGACATGGGGAAAATGTGCAGGACTCCACAACTGTTGTGTGAGGAGATGTTCCATTGTGGCAGAGGGGGTGGGGGGGACAGCGATATTTTGTGGTGGAGGGTTTGCGTGGGAGGGGTATTGCATAGGGGAAGCATTTGGGAGCATTATTTGGAGGGGGGAGGAGTTTATTTTAATTTTATTATAACGAGTTGACCTTTAAAAAAGTGCCCCGATCTTTTAAAAATCAAGTTGCTGGCAGGGCAGGCTGAATCAGTGCTTAATTGTGCCGCGCACCCCTTCAATATATTTTGGCTATGACCTGAATGATAGAGCAGAGAAATTGCCATTGGGGCCAGTGGCTTCCAGGCTGTTTTTTTTGCCACCCGCTGTGCCACTCTGGAAAAATTCCTCCCAGACAGTCTAACCACGTCCCTTTGGCATTCAACAGCATCACCATTGCTGGCAGGGGTCTTACTATAGGTCAAAAATGTAATGGGCCCAAATTCTGTGAAAAGTAACTCACCCCCTGACCACCCAAAACCGTCCCACCAATTACAAGGAGTGTGATAATGGAACAAATCATGCTTTGTCTGGATGATTACACATCAAAGACACTCGAGAAATTTAACATCACCCACTATAGCATCCAGGGTTGGCGCAGTGGTTAACACTGCCTCATAATGCCAGGGACTCGGTTTCAATTCTTGGTTTGGGTCACTGTCCGTGCAGAGTGTGCATGTTCTCTCCATGTCTACTTCAGTTTCGTCCGGGTGCTCCGGTTTTCTCCCACAGATGTGCTGGTTGGGTGCATTGGCCCTGCTAAATTCTCCCTCAATTTACACAAACAGGCACCTGAGTGTGGCGACTAGGGGATTTTCACAATAACTTCATTGCTGCATTAATGTAAGCTTACTTGTGACTGGTAAACTTTTAAAGCTTTAAGAAAGCAACTCCCTGATTCCTCATCCACTACGTTCAACATTCTCTCTCTCTGTTGTTGGCACAGTGCAAACCATCTCAAAATTGCTCTGCAAGCAACTTGTGAATGGAACCCTCTCCATCTTGCACCCTTTATCACCAAGAAGGACAAAGGTAGATGCATGGGGACAGCAAGGCCTGTCAATAATGCCCATCCCCACAATGAATCATTCCCCCCTCCACCTACATTTGTGCATTGGCTACTCCCTCTCTGTCAATGTGGACACACTGACATTACATGGACTCCAGCAGTTCAGAAGATGGGTCACAATTACTTTTTCAAGGGTAATTAGGGTGGTGTAGAAAATGATGTGGAGACGCTGGCATTTTTACTGGGATGAGCTCTCTCAACACTACATTAAAGTCCAAAAGGTTTATTTAGTAGCACAAGCTTTTGAGTGCTGCCCCTTCACTGAAAGTTCCTGTTACCTAATAATCCTGTTGGACTTTAACCTGATGTTGTGAGACTTCTAACTGTGTAGAGAACTACCAGTGACATCCAATGAACCAATTAAAAAATATAGGCTACAGTTCTCTCTAAAAAATTCCAAATACTGAATTTGGGTAAAAACTGGCTGTTTTTTTTTCAGCGGGAATCTCAAATTGAATCTCCTATATTCTGCGCACTGCAGAGTGCCTCAGCATAAATCCTATCCAAATTCAGTGAGTGGGTTCTATTCCCACTGAAGGGGCCAGCAACACCACACTGAGCGGGACAATGTATATGCACCAATCTGTCAGTGCTGAGATTGGCACAACATCTCCGCACAGACTGCCTACCAATCGCTGGCCAGCCTGGAGCTCCCCTATCACCAGCCTGAACATGCCCGGGCCAACTTCGAACGCCCCTCCCCACCCCTCACCCACCCCTGCAGTCTGATCCTACCCTGCAGCCCCAACACACCCACCCCCTCCACCCTTCCCAGCAGGTTGCAGGCTGCCCCACCCCACCCCGATAGCCAGCCCCATTCGCTGCCCTCTGAATAGCAGCTGTGAATCTCCTCCATTCACCGCAGCCGATGGGAAAATCCCATCGTGTCAATGGTTCTAAGATTCTAGCCAACTGAGTATTTTTTTACCCACTTCTGCTTTTATCAATGGATTAGCAATCCAGTAACCTTACTTACATGCCCCCATCTTGAAAGGGGGAGACACTGGGATTGATTTTGGGAAGGGAATGATTAATAAAACTATTGGAGTGTAAAGAGTAATTTTACCTTAAATAAACAGAGACAAAGAGGGAGAGTATTAAGTGATTGCTTTGATCACTGTAGTCTCAGGCTGCTTTAAGAAGTGAGATTTTGGAGGGTGCTTGATTTGATTTGATTTGATTTATTATTGTCACATATATTAACATACGTGTGTATTGTTCCTTGCGTGCTATACAGACAAAGCATACTGTTCATAGAGAAAGAAATGAGAGAATGCAGAATGTAGTGTTACAGACATAGCTAGGATGTAGGAAAAGATCAACTTGATGTGAGGTAAGTCCATTCAAAAGTCTGACAGCAGCAGGGAAGAACCCGTTTGACCAATCAGGATGAAGAAGGTGAATCCTGGGCAGTCTGGAAAATGGGGTAATCAGGGGCATCTTTCTCACTGAATATAGTCACTCCTGTTAACAATGTTTACTTAATCCACTTGGTGGATGCCGCTCTTTCCAAGATATAACATTGGCGACAAGGATCAACATAATGCTTTCCATTTGCCATGGCGAACAGCAGAGTGGACCTTTTTTTAATTCATTCGTGAGACATGGGCATCGTGGGGGTGGAAATGGCAATAATCATAATCCTCAGGATGTCTCTTATTAGTGCCACTCTGTGCCATGTGCCACCACATGGTGACACTTGACATCTCCGTCCAGCGGCACCATCTTAATCTCTTTCAAAGCTGCTCGTGTCCCCAGTTTCATTTCGTCCTTCATGTCATTTGATTCTTCAACAAGAAACTTTTCCTGTTTCTTGCAGATGTTAAGGAACTCAAGCTTCAAAAACTCATCAACATCACTGCTCTTCCTATATCCTCCAGCTGTCCAAATCCCTCAAACCCTCATCTCTTCTAACATTCTGCCTCCAATTGGACACCTTCACGAGGACAATTAGAGTTATAGAGGTTTACAGAGTAGAAACAGGCCCAACTTATCCATACCATCTTTTTTTTAAACCCCTAAACTAGTCCCAATTGCTCGCATTTGGTCCATATCCCTCTATTTTTTTATCTTGTTTTTCCTTATTCATATTCAGTCCATTTCTAAGCTCTTCATTTATCCACCATATATCCTAAACCACCATGTAGTTCTTTTTCTAAATTGGTGTATGTCTGCTGTGCAATTTTGCAATCTCCTTATTAAAAATGTCCTTACAATATGGTCACTACTCTCAATGTGACTCCTCAGACTTGTGTAAGGAGGGAAATGAGCTGACATTGAGTCCAGGTGATGCTTTGACAAAGGGTTATTTGGACTCGAAACATCAGCTCTTTTCTCTCTTTCCAAATGCTGCTAGACCTGCTGAGATTTTCTAGCATTTTCTTTTTTGATTTCAGATTCCAGCATCCGCAGTAAATTGCTTTTATCCTCAGACTTATCTCAAATATCTATGTTGTTACTCGTAATTAGACCATTGCCATATCTCCTGCCTTGATAAAGACAATCCTTCACGTGCTTTTCAATCCGTTTTCACCAATTCATTTCCTTCCTGTCGCAATGAGTGATTAAAACCTTTGATGAATAGACTGTTTTTTATTCCTGCTCATCTCACCAATTTGTCAACAGGTTTCCTCTTCCCTATTTCTGCAGTGGGTCTGCGGTGGTAAACCTGGCAATCTTGTTTAATTTTCGACAATGCAGTTACTGCTAGTTTGCTGACATTTTCAAATTTTCATTCTTAGAATCCTTGCAACGCAGAAGGAGACCATTTTCCCCTTCGAGTCTGTGCCGACTCTCTGACAGAGCATCTTACCCAGGTCCTATCCACCACCTTATGCCTGTAACATCACGCATTTACCATGGCTAATCTAACTAACCTACACATCTTGGGACACTAAGAAGGAATTTACCATGGCCAATCCACCGAATCTGGACTATGGGAGAAAAGCTGGAGGAAACTCATGCAGACACGGGGACAATGTGTAAACTCCACACAGGCAGCGACTTGAGGCCAGAATTGAGCCAGCATTGCTGGCACTGAGGCAGCAGTGCTAACCACTGTGCCTCTGTCTATTTATTTATTAGTGTCACAACATTCATATTGCAATGCAGTTACTGTGAAAATCTCCGAGTTGCCACTCTGGTGCCTGTTTGATGTAGTTTGTAGTTTCTTGTTTTGCATTTGTAAAACAGGAATGAGCTGACTCACTCTCAGGTGTAACTGGTTAGTTAATTTAAGAATCTGGTGGGATCCAATCCAAGAACATTGTTTTTGAGGCTCAAAAAATGACTCAGCACTGCTTTCTTTCAAGTTTATTTATTACTATTACAAGTAGGCTTAAATTAACACTGCAATGAAGTTACTTTTAAATCCCCTAATCACCACACTCTGGCACCTGTTTTGGTACACTGAGGGAGAATTTAGCAATGCACCCTAATCAGCACATCTTTCAGATGTAGGAGCAAACCGGAGCTCCTGAAGGAAACCCATGCAGACACGGGGAGAATGTTCAAACTCCACACAGTAAGATGTCTCACAACACCAGGTTAAAGTCCAACAGGTTTATTTGGTAGCAAAAGCCGCTAGCTTTCAGAGCACTGCTCCTTTGGAGCGTTACCCCAGTCCAATGCTGGCATCTCTACATCCAAATTCCACACAGATAGAGACCTATGCTGAGAATCAAATCCAGATTCCTGAAGCTTTGACGCAGAGTGCTAACCCGTGCTAACCTTGCTGCCCTACTCGATTGATGGTTATGGTTACTTGCCTCAGGCCTACAATGCCTTCTTTGTTCGAAACACCTTATTAAAAGCTTCCGGTCACAACACTTGGTTGTGTAACATTTGTTTTATTTGATGCTTTGGGTGCACAGGACATGCTGCATAACTGTGGTATTGAAAGTATGCAAAGTTGGTCAGTGATGTCTGTCAGAGTGTACGATGCTGATTTGATGCCAGTTGTGCTACTTCCCGTATGAGTGCCCAAACTAATGCCCTCTTGTAAACTTTCAGAAGTGAGCATGAATTAAACAGCAGGAAGAGTGACATTGCACCACCCTCACAACATCAGTTAAAGGGAATATAACGGACGGAATTTTCCCAAAAAGGGACTAAGGATGGAATTTTATGAAAAAATTCTAATTCATGAAATCAGACAGTGCAGAAGGAAGCCATTTGGCCTACTGAGTCTGCACCAACCAAAACCTCAACCAGACCCTATCCTATATCCCCACACGTTTCGTAGAATCTCTATAGTGCAGAAGGAGGCCATTCAACCCATCATGTTTGCACAGACTGTAATCCCACCCAGGTCCTATTCCCATAACCCCATGCATTTACCCTAGCTAGTCCCCTGACATCAGTAGGCAACTTAGCATGGACAATTCACCTATCTTGCTGGGAGGAAACTGGAGCACTCGGAGGAAATCCATGCGGACACGGGGAGAATGTGCAAACTTCACACAGGCAGTGACCTATGCCAGGAATTGAACTCGGATCCCCAGCGCTGTGAGGCAGCGATGCCAATCAATGTGCCATTGTGTTGCCCAAATTGCTAATCATGGAATTTCTTGAGTGCAGAAGGAGGCCATTCAGCCATTTGAATCTGCTCAACTCTCTGATATCTGCTCCAACTCTTTAACTGAGCATCTTATCCAGGTTCACCCCCACCCCTCACCCTATCCCCATAATCCCATGCATTTAATCTTTCAATGAAAACAGAAAGAGCTAAAAAGAAAAACGCAACAGGTCTGCCAGCATCTGTGGAGAGTGAAACAGAATTAATGCCCTGAGTCTGATGCTCCTTCGGTTCAGAAGTTGTCATGTTTGGAGTTGCAACAATTGGGTGGGATTTTTCGGCCGCACTCATCCCAAGATCGGAAAACCCCTCCTGAAGTCTGTGAACCTTTGCATGTTTGGTGTGTCATCTGCTACAATTAAATCAAAGAAAAAGGTTTATTTATAAAGAAACTCCATTGTTCCAACCCTTGAGTCCATGCCTTGGGCCATACAAGCCCTCACAATTCCTATCTGCTTCTTATTTATACCAGATCAGCCAGTCAGCTAATCACCACATCAATTTGCCATTGGTTACATTATAACAGACCCAATGGTATAGGACAGGAAAATTACGCCTATTAACTCAGTTTCATTCTTCACAGAAACTGCCAGACTTATTGAGTTTTGTTCAGCACTTTTGGTTTTTATTCCCCATTGTCAAATTATTTTGCTTTTATTGCAGTAATCCCAGGACCCAGACTAATGCTTGGAAGACATGGGTAAATCCCACCATTGCAGCTGGTGGAACTTATATTCAGTGAATAAAAATTGGAACCAAAAGCGACTCCCAGTAAATGGTAACTGCGAAAGTGCCCTTGACTGTCATAAAAACCCATCTGGTTCACTAATATCCTTTGGGGAAGGAAATCAGTGATAGCATTGGATCTGTTATAATGTAACCAATGGCAAAATGTTGTAGTGATTAGTTGATCAGCTGGCCCAGTAGAAATAAGAAGCAGATGGGAATAGTAGGGGCTTGTATGGCCCAAGGCATGGCCCCAAGGGTTGGAATAATGGAGTTTCTTTATAAATAAACCTTTTTCTTTCATTTACTTTCTGAAATGTCATTGCTTGAAACTGGAGTATTCCTATTGTTGGGTGATCAAATCTGCTGTGCTTGCCTGGTCTGGCCTACGGGTGATTTCAGATCCAAAGAAATGTGGTTGACTCTTAACTTCCCTCAGAAATGGTCTAGTGAGCCTTTCAGTTCAAGGGTCATTAGTGATGGATGACAAGTGCTGGCCTTGACAGCGGTGGCCACATTTCTTATAAAAAAAAAACTTTATTTCAATCCTTCCATTTCTTTATTTTGTTCCAAAACTCCTCACACAGCCTGAACGTTCTCTCTTCCACTTCTTCCTTTGTGGAAGAGATAAAAGGATCTGAGGTCACGTACCAACCGATTCAAGAACAGTTTCTCCCCTGCTGCGTTAAAGTTAGGGTTAGGATTAGGGTCAGGTTAACTTTTGAATGGGCTTACCTTATATTAAGTAATGTTTCTCTACATCCTATGACTGCAACACTACATTCTGCACCCTCCCTTTTCCTTCTCCCCTATTCACTCTATGAATAGTGTGTTTTGTCTGTATAGCACAGAAGAAACGATCCTTGTCACTGTATCCCAATACATGTTACAATAATAAATAAAATCAAAATAAGGCTGCCTCAAAAATCCCCCTGGTATAAACCTGACGACCCAAGCATTAGCCTTTCAAGTCTTCCTCTGCTTAACCTCATTTTCCTGAATGTGAGACAAGATAAAATTCTAGATTTACACTGGTGGTGGTAAGAATTGCACCTCACTGCTATGTGAGTTTAAAACAAGTACAATTGGGGTTGACAGGGTGGATGTGGAAAGAATGTTTCCTCTTGATGGAGAATTTAGAGGTTGGAGTCACTGCTTAAAAATCAAGGCTTGCTCATTTAAGACAGAGATGAGGAAAAATTCTTTTTCTCAGAGGACTGATGAGTCTCTTCCTCAAAAGGCAACGGAAGCAAAATCTTTGAATACAATTTAGGCAGAGCTAAATAGATTCTTGATTAACCAGAAGGTGAAAAGGGAGCAGGAACGTGGAGTTGAAGTTACAGTCAGATCAGCTATGATCTCATTTAATGGCAGAGTAGGCTTGAAAGGCTCCTAATTGATATGTTCGTATGTTCGAAACTATGGTGAGTAAATTACCACCCGATTCCCCAAAACCTGTCCACCATCTACAAGGCACAAGTAAGGAGTGTGATTGAATACTCTCCACTTGCCTGGATGAGTGCAGTGCTGACAGTACTCAAAAAGCTTGAAACAATCCAGGAGAAAGCAGCCCATTTGTTTGGTATCCCATCCACAAACATTCAATCCCTTAATCACCATGAATAGTAGCAGGAGTGTATACCATCTTCAGAATGCACTGCAGCAATTCAGAAAGGTTCCTTCGATAGTATCTTCCAAATCTACCATCCCTAACAAATCCCTAAGATGGACTTGCAAATTCCCCTCCAAGTCACCATTCTGACTTGGAAATATATCGCCGTTTGTTCACTGCTGCTGGGTCAAAAACCTGGAATTCCCTCCCCAACAGCACTGTGGGTATACCTACACCATATGGATGCACCAGGGTCAAGAAGGCAGCTCACCACCACCACGTTCTCAAGGGCAATTAGGGAATGGGCGTTAGATGCTGATCTAACCACTGATGTCTCCTAAGTCAACAAACAAAACAATGCAGCTTAGACTGAAAACTGGATCATGCTACATTTCACAAAAGGCACACACCCATTTTGCTGTCAGGGTTTAAAGGATTTAGTTTCCATTTCTCTCTGACAAGATGAAGAGTTTGCAATAACAATGACAGCAACTGCTCACTCTTCTCAATATCTATTCTGACAAAATGAGAAAGCAAACACGGAAGTGAAAATACGAACGAACACCTTTCAGTTTATTTTTGAATGAGTGAAACATTCTGCAAATAAATAAATCAAAATTAAAAGGTTCTTTTAGAATCATAGGATCCCTATAGTACAAAAGGAGGCCATTAGTCCCATTGTGTCTGCATCAACCACAATCCCACCCAGGCCATAGCCCCTTAATCCCATTATTTACCCTGCTACTTCTTCTGACCTCTGCCACCTCGAAGGACAAAGGCAGCAGACGTATGAGAAGGCCACCACTTACAATTTTTTTGAAACTTTACTGCATTCTTAAAATTAGAAAGCTAATGCTCAGAATGGACCCGACAAAACTCAAATCCATCCTTACCTTGCTTCAAAAACCAAATTCAAATTGAATCCAATTCAAGGTCCCACAGGAGAGACAAACAAAGTCTCAGCTGAAAAGAAACATTGCACTCCATCTTGGCCTTGATCTGATGTTTCATCGCAGCCAAAAAGCCTTCATATTCCTCCTAGGACATACACCATCTTAATGTGGAAATGTATTACCATTCCTTCACTGTCACTGGGTCAAAATCCTGGAACTCCCTCTTGAACAGCATGGTGGGTGTACCTCCATCAGACAGACTGCAGCAATTCAACAAGAAGATTTAAAATTGGAATAAAGTTTGGCTAAGCTAGCAACACCGACATCCTGGTAAAGAACAGAATCATAGAATCACAACAGTACAGAAGGAAGCCATTCAGCCCATCGAGTCCCTTAACCCCATATATTCACTCTGCTAATCTCCCTGACACTAAGGGTCAATTTAGCATAACCAACCAACCTAACCCACACATCTTTGGACTGTGGAAGGAAACCGAAGCACTCAGAGGAAATCCATGCAGATACAAGGAGAACATACAGATTCTACACAGACAGTGACCCAAACCGGGAATCAAATCTGGGTCTGTGGCACTGTGAGATCTGGGTTCAATTCCAGCCTTGAGTCACTGTCTGTATGGAGTTTGCACATTCTCATGGACCACTTGACCCAAGTTGTCCATGCCACCTTTTTTTTAAACCCTAAGCTAATCCCAATTGCCTGCATTTGGCCAATATCCCTCCGTACCCATCTTATTCATGTAACTGTCTAAATGCTTTGTAAAAACAGAATTGTACCCACCTCAACTACTACCTCTGGCAGCTTGTTCCAGGCACTCACCACTCTCTGTGTGAAAAAATTGCATCTCTGGACATTTTTGTATCTGTTTCCTCTCATCTTAAATATATGTCCTCTAGTTTTAGACTCCTCTACATTTGGGAAAAGATATTGACAATCTAGCTGATCTGTGCCCCTCATTATTTATAAGCCTTTATAAAATCACTCCCTCAGCCACCTACATTCCAGAGAAAAATGCCTCAGTCTATCCAACCTCTCCTTATAACTCAAACTATCATGTCCCGGTAGCATCCTAATAAATTTCTTCTGCACTCTTTCTAGTAATAATAATAATAGCTGGATAATAATATCCTTTCTATAATAAGGTAATCAGAACTGTACACAGTATTCCAAATGTGGGCCTTATCAATGTCTTGTACAACTTCAACAAGACATCCCAACTCCTGTGTTCAATACCTCCCGGTGAAATGGCTGAGATTCACAAAGTCATAACCTTTTCAACTAATCAAAAAGAACATTTGATTGAACAGCTAAGGAATAGTAATATATCCTTTA
Source organism: Sphyrna mokarran (assembly GCA_024679065.1). Classification (NCBI taxonomy): domain Eukaryota; kingdom Metazoa; phylum Chordata; class Chondrichthyes; order Carcharhiniformes; family Carcharhinidae; genus Sphyrna; species Sphyrna mokarran. The sequence continues at coordinate 13,530,915 of JAGIQG010000013.1, read as the reverse complement.
ATGTAATTTTATGAATTTCTGCACCTATAGCATCTCAATGCTTCAGGGAATAAAACGCCAGTTTTGGATGAAGCAGTATTTTACAAAAGTTCATCAAAATTGTCTTGCTTTTTCACTCTTATGTCTCTGAAGCCCAGCATTCAGTATGCCAGCTTAACCCTTTCCTTACCCTGATCTGCCATCTTCACTATAAGTGCACATTTGCACCATCCCCACCTGCCCCCAGGTCTGTCTGCTGTGACAACCCCCTCAAAATGGCATCCTTTATTATATGTTGCCTCTCCTGCATTTTTCTTATAAATGCATTGCTTTTTAGTTCTCTACATTACGTTTCATTTGCCAGGTATCTGCTCAGACATCTGCAGCAGTTACATGGATAAGATGGGCATCGAGGGATGTGGGTTAAATGCGGGCAATTGGGGCTAGCTTAGTGGTTACAAAAAAAAGGGCAGCATAGACAAGTTGGGCCAAAAGGCCTGTTTCCATAAACCTCTATGACTCTATGGGCAGGATTTTATGGCCTTACTCAACTTGAGACTGGAAAATCCCGCCCGAGATCAGTGGAGATTTCCATTGTCTGTTCTTCACTCACTTCGAATCCGTGGCGGACAGGGTGGTAGAATTCCAGTGCATGGCTCTATTCCACCAATACTCTTGAAGTCTATCGTTATCTTCCTCATAGTTCACAATATTTCTAAACCTTGTGTCATCTGCAATTTTTGAAATAATGGACCATCCAAATCCAGGTCATTTCTGTAAATTAAGAAAATCAGGGGTCCTAATACCAACTCCTGAGTGAACCCCATTCTGCATAGTCCTACAGTCTAAATATTCAACCACACTGTCACTGAGCCAATTGCACATCCATTTTGCCACTACCCCTTTTATTCTGGGCTTTAACTTTCCAGACAAAGCTGTTATATGGCAGTTAATCAAATGCCTTTTCCAATTGCATGAACATCACATTAATCACGTTCCCCTCATTCTATTATCTGATCAAGAACATCAATTCTCCAGCCATTACCACATTGGCGTTTGTGAGACGTTGCTGTGTGGAGATTAATGACATTTAACATAGAACATAGAACATAGAACAATACAGCACAGAACAGGCCCTTCGGCCTTCGATGTTGTGCCGACCAAAATAAAAGCAATGCCCCTCCAAACTAAACCATTCCCTTCTCTTCCATATACTTATCACCTAACCTCTTAAACGCCACCAAACTTGGCGCATCTACAACAGCTGCAGGCAGGGCATTCCACTCCCTAATCACTCTTTGAGTAAAGAACATACCTCTGATATCCGTCCTATAACTCATACCCCTTAATTTAAAGCTGTGTCCCCTCGTGCTAGCTTTCTCCATCCTAGGAAAAAGGCTATCACTGTCCACCCTATCCAAACCTCTAATTATCTTATATGCTTCAATAAGATCACCCCTTAGCCGCCTCCTTTCTAACGAAAACAACCTCAAATCCTTCAACCTCTCTTCATAGGACCTGCCCTCCATACCAGGCAACATCCTAGTAAACCTCCTCTGTACCCTCTCCAATGCCTCCACATCTTTCTTATAATGTGGCGACCAGAACTGCACACAATACTCCAAGTGCGGGCGCACTAGAGTTTTGTACAGTTGCAACATGATGCTGCGGCTCCTAAATTCAATCCCCCTACCAATAAAAGCTAAGACTCCATAAGCCTTCTTAACAACTTTATCCACTTTATCCACTTGACTGCCTACAGCATTTACAGCATGGAAACAGGCCCTTCGGCCGAAATTGTCCATGCTGCCCTTTATTTTAAACCACTAAGCTAGTCCCAGTTGCCCATGTTTGATCTATTTCCCTCTACACCCATCATACTCATGTAACTGTCAGAGGAATGAGGGAGGATTTCACAAAAACCTATAAAATTTAAAGAGGGTTAGACAGGGTAGATGCAGGAAGGATTTTCCCGATGGTGGGGGTGTTACATTTTGAGGATACAGCGTAGATCGCTTAGGGCAGAGATGAGGAGAAACTTCCTTACCAGAGACTGGTCAGCCTGTGGAATTCGCTATCACAGAAAGTACTTGAGGTCAAAACATTGAATCACAGAATACTATAGTGCAAAAGAGGCCTTTCGCTGAAATGCCCTGATGTGTCCACCTAATCCCATTTGCCAGCACTAGGCCCATAGCCTTGGATGTTATGATGTGCCAAGTATTCATCCAAGTACTTTTTAGAAGATTTAAGGCAACCCACCTCCACCACTAATGCCGCCCCCCCACCTCCACCCCCAGCACCCCCCACCTCCACCCACCAGCACCCCCACCTTTACCACCAACACCCCCCCAGCTCCACCACCAATCCAACCCCCACTACGACCACCATCAACTGACCCCCCCTCCCACCAATCCCACCCCTGCCCAGGCAGTGCTTTCCAGGCTGTCACCACCCTCTGGGTAAAAATGTTTTTCCTCACATCCTTCCTAAACCTCCCACCTCTTATTTTTAACTTGTGACGCCTTCTAACCGATCTTTCAACGAAGGGGAACAGCTGCTCCCTCTCCAACCTGTCCCTCATAATCTTGAAAACATCAATTAGTCGCCCTCAGTCTTCTCTGCTTCAACAAAAACAATGTTTTCAAGAAGGAGTTAGATGTAGCTCTTGAGGTGAAGGAAATCAAAGGATGTTGGGGGAGGGGAAAGTAGGGTCAGGCTACTGAGTTGGATGATTGGCCATGATCATAGAGAATGGTAGAGCAGACTCGATGGGCTGAATGACCTCTCCATTTTTCTATGTCTTTATGCTTTTTCCAAAGCTTGCACTTACAGAGGAGGCTTTCTAATCTTGTCTCAGGTTTCTGAATTTTTATCTTGAATCTGTTACATTCCTTTCCAAGATTTTCATGTGCCGATCATATGAAGAAGTGGTTCCTCTAGTATACCAAAGGAAATTGTGAAGGAATGTTGATAAATTGAGGGACAGGCTGTAAAGAAGGCAGAAGGAACCCGGTATCACTAGGATGGGACGATAGTTGGTTGGATTCTGTGAAAGATATTGGAGTTACTGGTTAACAGGTATCATAGGCTGTATCTCAGGGTGGCAGATATTATCACAATTTTAGATTTCATCTCAGTCTGGTAGAACCAGAGAGCAACAGAAGCAGAATTCTCAAAAGAACAAAAGAAAGTCCAGAAACAAAAGAATGCCTCAGGAAAACAGTTAAGTTAAAGGAACAAGAAGTTGAACAAGAGTCCCATTGGGTGAAGCTTAAATTAAAAAGCAGATCTAGACAGCTGCAGCAACCAGATTTAAAGTGGGAAACCAGATTCCTGAGGTGAATATGAAGTTTGGTGACATCTTAATGCAGCCTGTGAAGCCGTTGTATTCAATTGGTGTGCCTGAGTACCTGAAAGATTGTGTGGAAGCTTGAATGACAACCCAAGGCAGAGGAACACTAAAAGGAGAGATTGAAATCCTGGAAGTGGATCCTTGGTAAAGGCATCCGAGAGAATGCACTGTTTGGGAGAAGTTCTAAGGCGTGTTATGTTGAGAATGCAGTTCTGATACACTTGTGTGGAAGTCAGAGTTCCAGTGAGACCAGCTGGTTCACAGGGTGATAAGCATTTGGGGATGCCAAGGGGAATTGGGAGGATGGATTTGTTGAGAAACCCACATAAGTTGTAATGAGTGACAGTTGCTGCATACTTTCAGAGTGTGGTGTGCCTGAGCAAAGTTGGTTTACAGGGACCATGCATCACTGAGAACATCATAGTATAAATATATTTTGTAAACTTGTGTTGTCTTTAAAACTCTGTGTACATCTGTGAAGATAGAGGTGAGATGAAGGAATATTGTATGGTTGTCAATATATTTGTATATAATAAATGTTATATTCTTTGTTAAAGGTTAATCGGCAGTCCTCTGTGTCTCTGTTCATCCATGTCTCGAAATAAAAAATAAACGTTGTGGCTTATTGAGCCTGGGTTCCGTTCTGAGACCTGACTGTCCAGTGGTAATATTAGCTGGCATGGTAACATCGACAATGGTAAGCTGTTTTTATTAATTGATGGTACAAGATCTAGAGGAGACAGATTGAAGATTTAGCCAAGAGACATTGAGGGAATGTGAGGGAGAATTATTGCAGATAGGAAATTATAACCTGGAATTCATTGCCCAAGAAAATAAAGTTGCAAAGTGACAGGGATATAACAGGGACTGATTGGATTGTTCTACAGGATGTGGCAGGGACCCACCCTGTAGGCTGAACGCCGTCTTTTGTGCCAAACTGATTTTCTGGCTTCCTATGGAGATGCTCAAGTACATATTTATAAGGGAGCAAGAAACAAGAGACTAACAGACCTAGGTTCGATTCCCACTTGGGTGACTGTCTCTGTGGAATCTGCACATTCTCCCCATGCCTGCATGGGTTTTCTTCGGGTGCTCTGGTTTCTTCCCACAGTCAAAGGATGTGCAGTTTCGATGGATTGGTCGTGTTAAATTGGTTCTTAGTCTAGTAGGAGCTAGCTAGGATAAATGAATGGTGTTATGGGGATAGGACTTGGGGTGGGGTTGTGATCGGTGCAGACTCAGTGGGCTGAATGGCCTCCTTTTGCATTGTCGGATTCTTTAATTCTATATTGATATAATGTTATTAAGGAAGGAGGGAGGAGGCTTGCATAGAGAATAAACAATGATTTATTGGGCCTGTTTCTGTGCTTAAATTTTACGTAAGCCAAGCTATGTAGAATATTTGGCTTCAAAGCAGAGGCTAAACAATACATGACATTTATATAATGACTATAATTAGAAATAGTTCCAACTTCTCAGACACATGTAGACGATGAACACTGAGCCAACTAACATAATATTATGGAAATTGCCAACTATTAACCTTTATTCTGCTATCCAGCCTTTGCCACTCTTAATATTCTTCAGTCCTTATTGGCGCCATTATAACCTTTACCTCTGATGTCCAATGGATCTTTGTTAGTCTCTCCTTAACTTTGACCTATCATTGACTTTCCATTCTGCCTCACTCCCTTCTCCCCAACCTCCTCTACACATGTAATTTATCACATTCCCATCCTTCTTCAGCTCTACTCTGACTGTTACACTACATTCTGCACTCTCTTTTTTCCTTCTCTACGAATGGTATGTTTTGTCTGTAAAGCACACAAAAAATACTTTTCACTGCGTGCTAATACATGTGGCAATAATCAAGTTCATTCAAATTCATCTGTAGGAGGCCCATATGAGACTTGTAACATTGGCCGGAATTTTATTGCACCGCCCGCCACTGGAATCGGAATGGGGGCAAGCGGTGAAGCATGGGAAGCCCATTGACCTCAGGCAGGATTTTACGATTTTGGGGCAGTAAAATCCCGCTAGTTAACTATATTTATCTCTCCACTGATGCTGCCAGACCTGATCAGTTTACTCAGCCTTTTCTGCTGTTATTTCAGATTTCCAGTATCCACAGTGTTTTGTTCTTTTTTGACCAAAAATCTTTGCAGGAATTTGAAATCCAAAGAGAACTCAAAGGAGACAATGATGTGGCAATACAAAAGGGATTTAACATTAAAATGCTCACTGATCAGTCTTTACAGGCAAAACTGACATCAGAAAACCAGAATGTTTGCTGATGATTCAGATATCTGCTCACTATTTACACACAACTAATCCCAAAAATAATCTGTTTTACCTTCTTCTATTGCAAAACATGGATGTTAATAATCAGCACATTCAGGTTGCATCCATACAATGTCTGTTTTTCTTTTGGGAATGTTTTAGAGATAAGGAATCCTTGTGGTAAATTAATTGGCAAGGTGCTTTGGGCAATCATTAGCAAAAGATAAGAATGCATAGAATTGGAGATAACCTTTTGATATGGGTTGGGCTTGGTGAGTGAGCAATTAGCAAAGTCAATAGTGTCTTGAGCTTCTTAACTTAAGAATCATTAAGTACAAAGGCAGGGACTTATGCTAAACATTGATGAAATTCTGGTTAGGCCACATTTAAGATGGTGCAAGAGTGTGGTGACTTCTTTTTTAAGTTTTATTTAGAACAAAGTACAAAGATAATTACACACAGGAATAGATTCTTCAGCCCTCAAAGCTTGCACCGACCATGCTGCCCAACTGACCTAAAACCCTCGACCCTTCTGGGCACCAAATCCCTCTATTCCCATCCATAGAACATAGAACATAGAACATTACAGCGCAGTACAGGCCCTTCGGCCCTCAATGTTGCGCCAGCCAGTGGACCCTCTAACCTAAACTATTCCAATATCATCCATATGCCTATCCACCGAACATTTGAATGCCCCCAAAAGTAGGTGAGTCCACAACTGCTGCAGGCAGGGCATTCCACGCTCTCACCACCCTCTGTGTAAAGAACCTGCCTCTGACATCCGTCCTATAACTACCACCTCTTAATTTAAAGTTATGTCCCCTCGTGTTGGTCATCGCCATCTGAGGAAAAAGGCTCTCACTATCCACCCTATCCAATCCCTTGATCATCTTACACGCCTCAATTAGGTCACCGTGTAACCTTCTTCTCTCTAATGAAAATAACCTCAGGTCCCTCAGCCTTTCCTCATAAGGCCTTCCCACCATACCAGGCAACATCCTGGTAAACCTCCTCTGCACCTTTTCCAATGCTTCCACATCTTTCTTATAATGTGGCGACCAGAACTGTACGCAATACTCCAAATGCGGCCGCACCAGACTTTTGTACAGTTGTAACATAACCTCACGGCTCCTAAATTCAATCCCTCTACCAATAAAAGCTAACACACCGTACGCCTTCTTAACAACTTTATCAACCTGGGTGCCAACTTTCAAAGAGCTATGTACTTGTAAACCAAGATCCCTCTGCTCGACAACACTATTAAGGGTCCTTCCATTAGCCCTATATTTCATATGCCTGTAATTCCTACCAAAGTGAATCACCTCACAATTATCCGCATTGAATTCCATTTGCCACCTCACGGCCCAGCTCTGCAACCTATCTATGTCCCTCTGCAAACTGTAACATCCATCCTCGCTGTCTACAACTCCCCCCACTTTGTAGCCTACCATGGGGAACCTTATCAAACGATTTGCTAAAATCCATATATACTACATCAACTGCCTTACCCTTATCTACCTCTTTGGTCAGGTGAAAAGAGGTCATATTTCAGTTTCATTTCAGTTGTATTGTTAGAAGCACAGCTAAAAGAAGCCTCTCTCTATTTTAATCAGTTAATTGACAGCACATCATGTAGTAAACTATTCTGGACTTCAAGAACATTTGACAACTGAATTCAAATAACGGCTTCAATCTCATTAACCTGTGCTGTGTTAAATCTGTGAAAAGGTTCTTTTGTCAATGGATGTTGGTTTTTATTGAGACAGTTTATATAAGAACCCAAGAACTAGGAGCAGGAGGAGGCCACTCCATCATTCAAAAAGATCATGGCTCATCTTTTCATTGACTCAGCTCCACTTACCCGCCTGCTCACTATAACCTTTAATTTCTTTATTGCTCAAAAATCTATCCTTGCCTTAAAAACATTCAGTGAGGTGGCTTCAACTGCTTCACTGGGCAGGGAATTTCACAGATTCACAACCCTTTGTGTGAAAAAGCTCCCCCTAGATAGTGAAGAGGGGTGTTATAGTTTGCAGAGAGACTTGGACAAGTTGCAGAGCTGGGCCGAGAGGTGGTAAATGGAGTTTAATGTGGAAAAGTGTGAGGTAATGCACTATGGCAGGAATAAGAAATGTGTAGAGTATAGGGCTAATGGTAGGATTCTTAATAGTGTTGATGAACAGAGGAATCTTGGTGTATATGTGCATAGATCCCTGAAAGTTGGCAATCAAGTCGATAAGGTTGTTAAGAAGGCATATGGAGTCTTAGCTTTTATTGGTAGGGGGATTGAATTTCGGAGCCGCAACGTCATGTTGCAATGTACAAAACTCTAGTGCGGCCGCACTTGGAGTATTGTGTGCAGTTCTGGTCCCCGCATTATAAGAAAGATGTGGAGGCATTGGAGAGGTACAGAGGAGGTTTACCAGGATGTTGCCTGGTATGGAGGGCAGGTCTTATGAAGAGAGGCTGAGGGATTTGAGGTTGTTTTTCGTTAGAAAGGAGGCGGCTAAGAGGGGACCTAATCGAAACATATAAGATGATTAGAGGTTTAGATAGGGTGGACAGTGATAGCCTTTTTACTAGGATGGAGAAAGCTAGCACGAGGGGACACAGCTTTAAATTAAGGGGTGATATTTATAGGACGGATATCAGAGGTAGGTTCTTTACCCAAAGGGTGGTTCGGGAGTGGAATGCCCTGCCTGCAGCAGTTGTAGATGCGCCAAGTTTGGTGGCGTTAAGAGGTTAGTTGATAAGTATATGGAAGAGAAGGGAATGGTTTAGTTTGGAGGGGCATTGCTTTTTATATTGGTCGGCGCAACATCGAAGGCCGAAGGGCCTGTTCTGTGCTGTAATGTTCTATGTTCTATGTTCAACTCAGTCCTAAATCTGCTTCCCCTTATTTTAAAGCTTTGCCCCCTGCTTCTAATTTCACCCACCAGTGGAAACAACCTTTCTGCTTCTACCTTATCTATTCCCTTCATAACCTTATATGTTTCCATAAGATCTCCCTTCATTCTTCTGAATTCCACTGAGTATAGTCTCAGTCTACTCAGTCTCTCCTCATAAGCCAACTCTCTCAACTCTAGGATCAACCTCGTGAATCTCTTCTGCACCCACTTAAGCCAGTACTCAAGTCAGGAGACTAAAACTGTACACAGTACTCCAGGTGTGACCTCACCAGCACCTTATACAGCTACAAATAACCTCACTGTTTTTATAATCCATCCCTCTAGCAACAAAGGACAAAATTTCATTTGCCTTCTTAATTACCTGCTGCACCTGCAAACCAACTCCTTGAGATTCCTGCCCAAGGATACCCAGGTCCCTCTGCACAGCAGCATGCTGCAGTTTTTTAACTATTTAAATAATAGACCATTTTGCTGTTATTCCTGCCAAAATGGATGACCTCACATTTACCAACATTATACTTCATCTGCCAGACCCTTGCTCACTCATTTAGACTATCTATGTGCCTTTGCAAACATTCAGCATCCTCTGCACACTTTGCTCTGCCACTCATCTTTGTATCACTGCGAATTTTGATACGCTACACTTGGCCCCCAAATCCAAATCATCTATATAAATTGCAAACAATTGCAGTCCCAACATTGATCCCTGAGATACACCATTAATCACTGAACGCCAACCAGAAAAACACCCATTTATCCCTTTACTCCCAATGTATAACCCTTAATGAATATTAAGGGTTATACATTCTAGTGATTGTTGCTAGTCTTATTTGAAATTGATAAAAATTCTTGCTACTTTTCTTACTGTAAATGTTAACTATATCCTTAAATTAAACTTTGTTTGATGAAAGTTCCCCAGTGGGTCTTTTGAGTCATACCTAAAGTGAACCATCTCATGCTTATTTTAGCCCAATTCAAGATACAAAACATATGATTCAGGCAGACTCCTTAAAACGTTCCAGAGTTTCTAACCTGAACCTGAACTATAATGCCCAACATTGCAAAGTATTTTTTTCTTGGGAGGTTTCTCCTCAATTTAATTACCAAAATGCTGATGGCAATGTTGTCAATGTAAAGGGACAGGTTTGACTTGCCGTGATGTGGATTTTCACATGATGACTCATCCGGGATGAAATATGGGGATTAATTATTTGGGCAGATCATTTTGTAATGACATTTGATTTTGTTGGCACAGATAAGACCAATGTTACACTCTTCTGTCAGTGTAGCCCACTTAGTAAATTTAAAAGTAAGTTTAAAAATATTGACCTTTAATCAACTTGAAGGGAGGCAATCCTGTACTGAGCTTTTGTAATTAAGGTAGGCCAAGTGTCAGTAACGAAATATTTAGGGGAAAGTGATCATTGTATCATATTGGGTTTGATTTCATCCTCGGGTTACTGTCTGCAGAGTTTACACATTCTCTCTGTGGCTGCAATGGGTTTCCTCCGGGTACTCCACTTTCCTCCCACATACCAAAGATGTTCAGGTTAGGTGGATTAGCCATGTTAAACTGGCCCTTAGTTTCCAAAAATGTGTAGGCTAGGAGGATTAATAGGATAAATACATGGGATTATGTGAAAAGGCCTGGGTGAGATCCTCTCTTGAAGAATCAGTGCAGATCAAATGGCCTCCTTTTGCATTGTAAGGAATGTATGATTCCATTGAATGATTCTTAAAGGCTTAGGGTAGATATGGGAATGAACAAAGAACAATCCAGTGTAATAATAATTATCTGGAAGAAAACCAACCTCAGTGGACGCAAGAATGGATCTAACCAAAATAAATTGGAGTCAAAAATTGGCAGGCAAACTTATAACAAAACACATGGCTGCATCAAATAAGAGACAGTTTGGGTGCAAACGTGGTATATTCCCATGAAAGAGAAAGGTACAGGAAGATCAACTTAATGCAAGAAATTGCATCAAAGCATTGTTAGAGAGTTTAAAAGAGTTAGAATGAAGCATAGAACAAAAATAAATGAAGAGAAGCTTCTTTGTTCAAAGGGTGATGAATCTCTGGAATTCTTTTCCCGTTGAAGTGGTGGAGGCTACCTTGCTGAATATATTTAAGTCACAGGTAGATATGTTTCTGATAGACAAGGGAATTAAGGGTTATGGGGAGAAAGCAGGAAAGTGGAACTGATTCACTTCAGATCAGCCATGAATGGTGGGGGAGGCTTGAAGGGCTAGATGGCTTACTCCTGCTCCTATTTCTTATGTTCTTATGTAAAGGATAGAATTAGAAGATATGCTGGGCACAGCTTGCAAAATGTTGCCTCACTCTGGCACCATCTTGGAAGAAAGATGAAGGGATTTTCACAGTAACTTCATTGCAGTGTTAATGTAATCCTCACTTGTCACTAATAAATAAACTTTAACTTTACTTTAGTCATTACTTAATAAACACTGGATGTGACAAGTTCTCAATAGAGTAAAAGAAGATCTTAAATATTTCTTTGTTGAGCTTTATACTTAATTATTCTTTTTTAACTCCTACTGGTTGAGATGCAATAGTGAAAGTTGTTCACCTGATGGCCCCCACAGATAACGCCTTATCCCACAACATAACTGCTCCCCTTATCCATCCACCCTCCCCCGCTACCCAGAATGATCACAACCCTCTGCTCCTCTTCCCCTCCCCACCGATCATCTGCAGAGTGGCAGCAGAAACCCCTGCCTCTGACCCCCGTCTCCTCCTCCACCATCAAACATCCATCTGGTGTGCCTCCCTCCTCCCCCTATCTTCCCTCCCCCACAAGAGAATGATGTGGCCCTACCTCCCTCCTCCCTCTCACCAGAGAATAACCGGGCCTCCCTCCTACCCCCCTCAACCAGAGAGCAATATGGCTTATCTCCCCTGCACCCCCCCCACACCCATCCCCTTCCCCATCCCCATCTCCCCTTCCCAACCACTTGTCTGAGTTAGAGGGCCACTGGAAGCTCTGAAATTACCTCTTCAGAAGCTGGAGATCTAAAACTGACCTTTGCTGAGCTTGCCTGTTTCGAGATGAATCTGGACACCTAAATGCATTGATAAAGGGGGAAATGCAAGTAAGATTGGGCATCCAGCTCATTAAGTCAATTTAAATGCATGCAAATTGCATGTATTCTGGGAATTTCTTGCTTTGTACTGAACCAGGCATGTCAGTTCCTCTGGAACTCTTAGGGGGCGATTCCAATCACGGTCACTTTCAGGCCTTGGTAAAGTGGGAATCTGCATGTACACGGGTGCCTGACTTTACCAAGTTTTCGCCTCAAAAACGAACGCGATGTAATTGTAAAATCGGGCCCTTAGTGTCGACTGAAAATGCTCCGTATGCTGTCATCTTGTCAGACTTGTGAATAAAGGGTTTTTAATGAAGGGACTTCTGCCTCTGAGGACTTGTTACAGTATGCAATCTCTCATTGTCACCCAGCATTTCTCCAGCCTCTCTGAAAATGTCAACAGCTACGCCAATCCGTAAAAAAGACTTTCTCTGGTAGCTCTCCAATCCCGTAGGCATGGCAACCCCACCCACAGGTTTTGCGCCCCTCTGGACTGATGTCAACGGGAATTCCTATTGACAGCAAAGGGACCACAGAATCCCACCATTAGCAAATAATGCGCCACCTACTGGGAAACACACAACTGGACATCCTCTCCCATCAAATTTTCATGTCTGGTTCATTACAATAATAAACCATTGGACCTTGGTGGCATGTCCGAAATGATAAAGCACTATCATAGTATGTTGGTTATGGCCGGCTTAGGAACAATTGCTCAGACATTGCTTTGGTCTGAACAATAAATGATTCATTTGATACACATAACATTCAGATATAAAGAATTAAGGTGTGGCTCAGCAAAGCTAATCTCTCCCTCAATGTCAACAAAACAAAGGAGATTGTCATCAACTTCAGGAAGTGCAAAAGAAAACATGCCCTTGTCTACATCAACAGGGATTAAGTAGAAAGAGTCGAGAGCTTCAAGCTTTTAGGTGTCCAGATCACCAAAAACCTGTTCTGGCTCCCCATGCCAACAATGTTGTTAAGAAAGCCCACCAATGCCTCTACTTTCTCAGAAGATTAAGGAAATGTGGTATATTAACGAGGGCTCTCATCACTTTTACAGATGCACCATAGAAAGCATTCTTTCTGATTATATCACAGCTTGGTATGGCTCCTGCTCTGCCCAAGACTGCAAGGAACTACAATAGGTCATGACTGTAGCCCAATCCATCGGGCAAACCGGCCTCCCATCCATTGACTGTGTCTACATTATTCGTTGCCTCGGCAAAGCAACCAGCATAATTAAAGATCTCACGCACCCCAGACATTCTCCCTTCCACCTTCTTCCATCAGGAAAAAGATACCAAAGTTTGAGGTCACGTACCAACTGATGGTATTGGTCATGGAATTGAATGGGCTGTTTGAATGGGCTTAGTGAGTTCCTGCAGTGTATCTTGGAGATGGTATACACTGCTGCCACAGTTTCCTGCTGGTGCAGGGAGTGAATGTTTGTGAATTAGGTGCCAGTCAGGCAGGTAGTTTTGTTCTGAATGATGTCACACATGTTGTGCATTGTTGGTGATGGTCATTGCCCGCCACATGTGTGGCATGAACATTACTTGCTGCTTGTCAGCCGAAGCCTGGATATTGTCCATGTCTTGCTGCATTTCGACACAGACTGTTTAATTATCTGTGGAGTTACAAATGGTGCTAAGCATTGTGCAAGCATCACTTCTGACCTTATGATAGAAGGAAGGTCATTGATGAAGCAGCTGAAGATGGTTGGGCCTGGGACACTATCCTGAGGAACTCCTGTAGTTACGATGTGGAACTGAGATGATTAACCTCTGACCACCAGAACCATCTTTGTGCTAGGTATGACTTCAACCAGCCCAGAGTTTTCCCTCTGAGTCCCATTGACCCCAGTTTTGCTAAGTCTCCTCCACACACTGTTGGATGCAGCCTTGATGTCAAGAGCAGTGACTCTCACTTCACCTCTGGAATCTTTGTCCATATTTGAACCAAGGCTGCAATAAGGTTAAGAACTGGAGGAACCCAAATTGAACTCCAGTAAGCACATTATTCCTGAGTAAGTGCCACTTGTGATGATTATAAAATCCTACAGTGCAGAAGGAGGCCATTCAGCCATTGAGTCTGCACTGACCACATTCCCACACATAATCCTGCCCTATCACGATAACCCCGCACATTTACCACAGCTAGTCCCCCTGACACTAAGGGGCGATTTAGCTGGGCCAATACACCTAACCTGCACATCTTTGGACTATGGGAGGAAACTGGAGCACCCGGAGGAAACCTACGAAGACATGGGGAGAATGTGCAGACTCCGCACAGGCAGTGACCCAAGTCAGGAATCGAGCCTTGGTCCCTGGCACTGTGAGGCAGCTGTGCTAACCACTGTGTCACCCATATCTCTTCCATTGCTTTGCTGAGTTGGGGGAGGTGGTTATGGAGGTGGAAATTGATATTCTTCATGATGGTGCAAATACGAGACTGGAAGATCATCTTGGGGTAAAATTTGAAGCTAAGGTTGTGAATCAATTTACTTAATCTCGTACAATTGACAGGTAATGTGATGAAGTTGGTAGCCGGGAAATGGGGCAGAGGCTGATGAAGGATTGAGAGACCTAATGGAGGTGAGGTGGAGCTGGGTGTCATTAATATACTTGTGAAAACCACTGCTGCGTTTTCAGACAATATCGCCAAGTAGAAGTATATGGATGAAAAATTCATCTGAGATTGCCACTGAACACGACCAATTTTTAGTTAGGATGCAATTTTCAATGGAAATTATCTTCATAATTGCAAATAGAACATTCAGGATTCAATGAAAAAATATTCCATGGTGTAACCAGTCATTGAAAATGAACATGTAGGAGCAGCAAACAGTTAGGAAGGCAAATGGCATGTTGGCCTTCATTGCAAGATAACTTGTAGATATAGGGAGCAAGGATGTCTTACTGCAACTTTATAGTCCCTTGTTGAGACTACGTTAGAGTATTATGTTCAGTTTTCATCTCCTTATGCAACAAAAAATAAATTTGCCAAGGGGGAGAGGGGTGCAGCAAAGATTGGCCAGATTGATTTCTGGGATAGTAGGATTGTCAAATGGGGAGAGAGTGGGTCAGCTAGGCTTGCATTCACCAGAGTTTAAAACAATGGTAAAGGATTTAATTGAAGCATAAAATTCTAACAGGACTAAGCAGCCCGGATGAAAGGATGTTGCTTCCTCTCGCTAGGGATGTAGAACAAGGATTATTGTCTCAAATATGGGGTAGGCCAGTTAGCACTGAGATGAGGAGGTATTTCTTCACTCAGAGGGTGGTGAATCTGTGGAAATCTCTATCACAGAAGGCTGTGGAAACCAAGCCATTGAACATACTTAAGGAGGAGGAAATAGAGAGATTTCTTGAAGCTAAAGATATCAAAGGATAGAAGAGAGGGGGTGACACTGGACCTAGTTCTGGAAATGAGCTCGGTCAGTCGTCAAGGTTTCAGTAAGGGAACATGTGGCAAATAGTGACCACAATTCTATTTACTTTAGGATACTAATGGAAAAGGATGAGTATTGTCCTAAGGATAGGGTGCTAAATTGGGGGAAGACTAGCTATAGCCGGATTAGGCAGGGATTGGTGGCCATAGATCGGGAGAGGATGTTCGAGGATAAGTCCACATCTGGTATGTGGGAGTCTTTTAAGGGATATCTTATAAGGCTGCAGGACAGATGTGTACCTGTAAAAAGGAAGGTTAGGAAAGGCAGGATTCGAGAGCCGCGGATAACCAGAGATATTGAAGACTGATCAGAAAGAAAAGAGAGGCATACGTTACGTCCAGGCAACTGAGAATGGAGAGAGCTCTGGAGGAATACAGAGAGAGTAGGAGAGAATTCAAATGAGGAATTAGAAGGGCAAAAAGAGATCATGAAATGGTCTTGGCAGACAAGATTAAGGATAATCCAAAGACATTTTATTCATATGTTAGGAACAAAAGAGTTGTTAGAGAAAAAAATTGGACTTCTCAGGTGTGCAAGTTCACAAATCCTTGAAGGTGGCAGCACAGGTACAGAAGATGGTGAAGAAGGCATATGGTATGCATGACTTTATAGGAGGGACTATAGAGTATAAAAGCTGGAGTCTGATTTTGCAGTTGTACAGAATGTTGGTTAGACCACATTTAGACTACTGCATCCAGTTCTGGTCGCCACATTACCAGAAGGATGTGGAGGCTTTAGAAAGTGTGCAGAGGAGATTTACCAGGATGCTACCTGGTATGGAGGGTCTTAGCTATGAGGAGAAACTGGGATTGTTCCCCCTGGAAAGACGGAGAACAAGGGGAGACCTAATAGAGGTGTATAAGATTATGAAGAGTACAGATAGAGTGAACAATGGGAAGCTTTTTCCCAGGTTGGAGGCCAAGATCACGAGAGGTCACAGGCTCAAGGTGAGAGGGGCAAGATACAACTCAGATGTCAGAGGGACATTTTTTACAAAGAGAGTTGTGGGGGCCTGGAATGAACTGCCAAGTGGGAGGCAGACATGCTGGAGTTGTTTAAGACTTACCTGGATAGTCACATGAACAGACTGGAGATGGAGGGATACAAAAGAATGTTCTAGTTGAAGATCAAGAGCCTCAGGACGTTCCTGGGAATTAATAGATTCCTATCAGTTGTCCAACAAATTTTAAGGCTCACCTTGTCACTTACGTTAGAGCTATTGAGGATCTTCCATTAATGTCTGTATAGTCTGTCATATGTCTATTGATGTTTATTGATGTCTCCTTTTACGTTGTGTGAAGGTGAGTTGTGTGAGGGCTGCTCTTGGATGTTGGTTCGAGAGTTGCCTAGTGCTTCACGTACGTTAGTGTGCGCTTAAACTAGACCAATTGACGGGCAACACAACAGCTCAGTGACTATCACTGTTGGCTGTGCAGTTACAGGGACCCAGGTCGGATTCCAACTTGGAGCAATGTCTGTGGGAGTTTGCACATTCTCCCCATGCTTGTGTGGGTTTTCTCCAGGTGCTCCGGTTTCCTCCTACACCCCAAAAATGTGCTTTTTAGTCTGATTGGTGTCAATAAATTGTCCCTGAATTGGATCTCTCTTAATCTGGCGTACATATAATTCCCTAAATTTGCACCCCATTCATTGTGGAGGTAGACAAAAACGTCGATGATCGACGAAAGACTTGAATAAGGCACTCACTGAGTGTTAAAATGGGAGGGGTGGCCTTGTAGGGCTAAAGGGCCTGTTTCCTGTGCTGTGCTGTTCTTTGGTCTTTGATATCGGGAGAGGGCTAGAATTCTTGAGGTGGGGGATCAGCCATGATCACAATGAATAGTAGAGCAGACTCAATGGGCTGAATGGCCTGCTCTTATTCCTATTTTCTATGGGTGGGGTTGTGCGGCCCTCCCTCCTGGCAGATCTGTCGGCCCCACTGAAGGCAACCCCTGCAGGGGGATCCCTGGTGGCGGGCTGGGTGAGCATGGCACCCTCTGGTGAAGTGCCTTCCTTGCGATGTGGGTATGGGGGCAGGATGCGAAAAACCCCCAGCCAATGTTTCCTATATATTTAAGTTTCATTAATAAATTGAGCTTGTCACAAAGGATGTGCATTTTCAGGAAACATGCACTCCTCACCTCCGAGCCACCTGAATGATAATAAATCAGAAAATATCTTCGCGTTTCAAGATTCCAATTAAATCTAGTGCAATGTCTAAGAACAATGTCTGAAGAATGCTGCACCAGTCCAGTTATTTCACAAAGGTTTGGGAACAGGTTTTCTTACCTTTAAGCACCTCCTCATAAACAGTCATCTTTAAAGCAAAAACTTGATAAAACAATTCACAAAGCTCTTTAAGGAAGCTGTTGAAACAGGAAGTATTCAGATACAGTGAGGATTCCAAGTCTATGATAGGTTCTGCCTGTCTCATTATGGAACCCAGCCTATTTCCCTGCTTCATTTTAGTAGCTGCACTTTTCTGTAAGTTTTCTGCTGTTTGTTTTATTTCAAAAGTCATAAACCTTCAATATATTTAACTCGGGATTATTCTTTTAGTGGGAAGGAAGACGTTTTCACTGCGGAATATATACTTGGCTCAGCTTATAATATTGATGCTTGAATGTTTTGCCTGATTAATTATTAATGATCAGATAATTTTATTGTTTAGTGTTGCATCGGAGTGAGAATATTATAAGATATGTTTCAAATTCTGCTTTGGTTGGTTGTTTCTCATGTATAAAATGCTCTGTATTTTGTTCTTTTACTGTTTCCTAAGTCACCAGTCTTTCGTGTGTGAGGCGTTGGGTGAATGTTCTTCCCTGATCCCTCTGACACTGTTTCTCTTCAGCTGGCTGTGAGGTAGTGCGTGACAGCAGCCCAGAGATCGCTCTCCCTCTGTCTTCACCATGCCAGAGAGACCATCATTAGACAGAGGCGATCAGGGCGAGATATTCCGTGATGGGTCAAACTTTTCTTGTCCTCTCAATTGTATCAATGGGATTGATAAACCCATCAGTCGCTTCAGTGAATTTAACGGTGAGAGGTTTTAGAGCAGTTTATAGGACAGAGTAAGATAAAGATTCATTAATCTGACAGTGAAGGTTGAGTTTTTAAATCATCCAGAGATCCTTTCTGAAGTGTACAATCTGACATGGACAGTCTTTTCATAGTTTGTCAATGTTTTGCTGTGTGTGGTAGCTCACTAATAAACAAGAAATAATTGAAAGATAAAGATGTATGAAGGAAATTTTTCACATAAGTTATTTTGTTTTGATGAGCTTTTGGAATGTCATTCTCACCTGGGGAAGCAGCAGGATTCCAAAAGTTCATGATTCCAAATAAACCTGTTGGACTTTAACCTGGTGTTGTGAGACTTCTTATTGTGCCCACCTCAGTCCAATGCCGACGTCCCCACATTATATTTTGTTTTACAAGCAGGTGCAGCTTAGAAAGGGCTGAGATATTTTCTCTACTGCTAATAAAAAATTGAAGTATTTATCTAAAATTCCTCATGTTTCCAATGTAACACAAGTGTTTGTGAAGCACTAAATAAAAGTAAATCAGTTAAATCATGCCCCATCATATCCTCAGGATATCTCAAGACTTTTTCCAATTATTTGTTTTTGAAGTATCTCAGTAGACTGTTGGCCTTGCCTAAGTACTCAAGTCTTGGAATGGAGTTTAGACCAACAATCTTTGAATTCAGGACAAAGGGAGCTACCAACTGAACCCTCCTGTCACCATAAACAGCTGCTGAGGCACAGATTTAAAAACAATCAGCTTATTGTGCTATTAAATGATTGTCATAAATTTTGTTTATGTTCATGACATATTCTTTTGTCAATAGTAAATTCAATCAGTCTTCTAACAGCACTATATATTTTTCCCATACATTCAAAGTAACAGTATCCTTAAGCTAGGGATGAGGTGGATAACCTAAAAGGTCCTTTTATTCTCCACACAGCCTGGTCTCGGATGCCACTGATAACTTTACGTGTCTCTCTCCTGCCTGCCTCCTTCTCCTCTCCCCCCGCCAGAGAATGATCTGGTTCGCCTCCCTCCCTCCCGCTCCACCCCCATCACTGATCTGAGTCAGAGAGCCCTGGAAGCTCTGAACCCTTCAGAAGCTGGAACACCCGAACAGACTTTCCCCAAGCATGTCTGGTTTATGCTGAATCTGGATGTGTGAATGCGGTAGTAAATGCTGATAAAGTTGGGCGGGCAGTTCATTAATTCAATTTAAATGCATGCAAACGCATTTAAGTCTCCATTGTGCCTGTTTCGTGAGTGAATCAGACTGTGGCCATTCTTGGGCCTTGGTAAAGTGAGCACATGCGTGGAGGTGGGCACGGATCACGGTAATGGTCTCACGCCCGACTTTACCACGTTTTCACACCCACTGCAATGCAATGGTAAAATCAGGTCCTTAGTGTTTAAAGACGTGTAGACGAGAATGGATTAGCCATAATAAATGTATGGTTTACCACACATTTGGATAGGACAGAGGAGAGGGCCTCGGTAAGATACTCTGTCAGAAAGTCAATGCAGATTCAATGGGTCAAGTAGCCTCTTCAGCAGTGTAGGGATTCTATGATTCCATAGCCTGCCTTTGCCCCAAATCCCTTTATCTTATTGGCTGACAAAAATCTCTCAATTTCAGGTTTAATTTCCATTCAATTGTGATGAATGGAAAAGAGTTCCAACCTCCAATATCAAAGCATGCAGAAATGTTTCCTGATTTAACTCCTGAAAAGTCTGGTTCTAACTGTTTAGACTAAAATCCATTAGTCCTGAACTCATCTGTTCCGACTGATTATCCTTAAACTATGAAACTTCAATCAACTGAACACTTCCTAAATTCTATTAATTACAATCCCAGATTATGAAATCACTCCCCGTATTTTAACACTTTGAGTCCAGGTATTATTCTGGTAAACATTTTCTATACTTGTTCCAAGGCCAGTATGTCCTTGTGCCCAGAACTGCTCGCAGTGCTTTAGATAATTGCAGCATGACTTTCACCCAACTTATATTATATTCCTCGAGATATAAAGGCCAGCATTCATTGAATAGAATAGAATTGAATCCCTGCAGCACAGAAGGAGACCATTCGACCCATTGACCCTGCACTGACTACAGTCCCAACATGCTTGTAACCTCACATGTTTACCCTGTTAATCCCCCGACACCAAAGGGCAATTTAGCATAACAAATCAACCTAATCAACCTGCATTAGATCTTTTGGATTAATTTCTGCAAAAGTTTCTAACATTTTAAATGATCCATTTAACTGGACCACCAAATCTCTTTGAACGTCCACTACTTCTAACTTTATATACCATTTAAAAAGTTCTACCTTTTTTAAACCCATAATGTGCCACCTCTTATTTACCTACTTTGCAATCCATTTGCTTTAGGTTTGACCATTCATTTAACCTTTCAATATCTCTTTGTAATGTTATGCTCCACTTTCTCTGAGCTCAATTTCAATTATCAAATTTGGCAATGTCTCCCTCTTTATCCGTCAGCTAAGTTATTGACAAGTACAGTAAGTAGTTACATGCTGCCAGTTCCCTCAAATGTTATGCAGGTATTTTACTGGCAAATGTCTATGTGTGAATGAGAAATGGGTCAAGATTGACCTCACTGTGATGACTATTAACAGTATATATTCTGACAACGTTCATTGTCTCATCGCCCACGTTGGGGTAAAAGTATGATGCCAATGCCTTTACTGGGTACTTACGGTCACACATAGTGTGAAGTAGTGCCAACATGCTAATTGAATGGAGCATCCCACTAATTGGTGTCTGTCTCACCTTTTGCCACAAAGAAAGTGTCACAAAATATGACAAGCATTACGACTAGTAACTAATTATAGACAGGCATTGGAGACATTCCATTTGAGGATGTACTGTATCTTCATCAGATAAAAAAAAAGGATGATTCACTGTTGATTGTCAAGTCCAAGTGATGGCCTAGTGGTATTATTGCTAGACTATTAATCCAGGAAGGAGCTGAGTGACATTGACATGTGTATGGATTCTAACCCCACACTTCTAAATGACAATGGACAAGTGGGTGGCACAGTGGTTAGCATGACTGCCTCACAATGCAAGGGAGCCGGTTTCAATTCTGGCCTTGGGTCACTGTCTGTGTGGAGTCTGCATGATCTCCCCATATCGGCGTGGGTTTTCTCTGGGTGCTCTGGTTCCCTCCCGCAGTCCAACTCATTCAGCTCCTTCCTTTGCTGCTTCCGTTGAATCCATCATCTCCACACACCCATTCAACATTGCTCTGACTGAGCCTTAACTTCCTCTAATTAAAGTGCAGCAATGCTATATCATAGAATGACACCAAAGTGTAGAAGATTAAATCATGAGGACAGGTTGCATCAACTTGACATGTATTCTCTTGTATATAAAAGACTGGGGAATAATCTAATTGAGTGTATTAAGAGAATTTTTTGATTTGATTTATTAGTTTCACATATAACAATGAAAAGTATTGATTCTTGCATGCTTGTTAGGTTGATTGGCCATGTTCAATTGCCTTTTAGAATCAGGGGGACTAGCAATACATGGGTTTTCAGGGATAGGACCTGGGTGAGATTGTGGTCAGTGCAGGCTCGGTGAGTGAAATAGCTGCTTGCTGCACATTATCAATTCTATGATGCTAATCAGTATATAAATTGTGAATAGGAGAGATCAGAATTGCTAATGGTTCTGGGGCACATCAGTATTCCAAGGGGATTTGGAAAAAGCTAGAAGAGGAATGGTTTTGAAGTTTAATGATGATAGCACGTTAGGGAGAACTTTGGAGGAAGATTGGAAAAAATAGCAGAAAGATATGGACAAAAGGAAAGACTTGAATTTATAAAAATTTTTCATGATCTCAGGACATCACAAAACATTTTGTAGTCAAGAGATTTAACCAAGAGATTTAACCGGCTTTATTTGGTAAAATCTATATACAGGATAGAGATAAGAATGCTTCTGAACTCCATGACTCCAGCTGGGTAAAGAACCTGCCTTTGACATCCGTCCTATAACTACCACCCCTTAATTTAAAGCTATGTCCCCTCGTGCTAGCTTTCTCCATCCGCGGAAAAAAGGCTATTACTGTCCACCCTATCTAAACCTCTAATCATCTTGTATGTTTCAATAAAGTCTCCTCTTAGCCGCCTTCTTTCTAACGAAAACAACCTCAAATTCCTCAGCCTCTCCTCATAAGACCTGCCCTCTATACCAGGCAACATCCTGGTAAACCTCCTCTGTACCCTCTCCAATGCCTCCACATCTTTCTTATAATGTGGGGATCAGAACTGTATACAATACTCCAAGTGCGCCCGCACCAGAGTTTTGTACAGTTGCAACATGACGTTGCGGCCCCGAACTCTCCACAGAACCTAACCCACCTCCCCCACCCCCTTTACCTTGAACCTGTGACCCATGGGATTGTCATTTCTGCCCTAGGAGAAAGCTTCCAAATTTAGTGTTAACAAATTGTCCCTAAATTAGATCTCCCTTAATCTGGCACACATATAGTTCTCTGAATTTGCAGCCCTTTATTGTGGAATCCAAGAGGCATAGACAAAAGTCACAGGTAGAAGAAGGATTGGAATGAACACTCACTGAGTGTTAAAATGGGCGGCATGGGCTTATAGGGTCAAAGGGCCTGTTTCCTGTGCTGTGTTGTACTTTGTTCTTTATATCTATGCCCCCTCATAATATTATAAACTTCGATCAGCCTCTGCCTTTCCAGGGAGAACAATCCCAGTCTGTTCAACCTCTCCTCATAGCTAATGCCTTCCCTACCTGGTAAGCCATGCTGTTGGAGAAACTCCGCTTCTGATGAAAGGTAAGAACAGAAGTATCATCATTGTCAACCGTAGCATCTTAAAGGCAGAGTTAGACAAAGTACGTTTGAGGCAGGTGCCAATGAACTGAGAAGCAGTGAAAGCATTCTCTGAGAGAAGAGGTACTTTCAATACCTCAGGGTGTGTTAAGAACTTACATATTCGAGAGATTTTTAGTCAAATGAAGAGTAACTTTCATGAAGTTGTAAAACCAGAATGGTTACCAGGATGAGTATGATTGAAAGAGATTTACTGAGTGCAGCTCACAGCAAGCATATGTTTATATTCCAAACATTGTACACAATTGATTGTTCAATGTCCAGTATATTCCATCAGCCTGGTTTAAAAGGAACTTGCATGCTGTGAATTTGTAATTCCTATCAATATTGAAATCTACATATGCTTGGCTACAATATGTCACAATATGCTGTCTTGGGAATGATGATGAATGTTCTAGAATTTCTTGGTCCCCTAAGGGGACATTAAAACAAATTACTAAATGGCTTGTTCAGTTTGGCGCGCTCTGTTCCAGCATAGACCTTTCCCTGTGACAATCACCATCATGGTGTATAGTTAATGGAGGCATTAAATAAAGCTAATCATTCAACGATTGGAATTCTGCTTCTAAATTTATGAGCAAATACTGGGGGAAGATGCAAATGTCCCTTTCATGCTTTGCAATTGCTGGGAGATTGGTTGTCCATGGTACAATTGCTCTCTGTTCTGTCACTGCATCCTTACATTCTAGAATCTAGTTTCCCAATCTGACTGTTTCACCATCTTTCTCCCTGTGTTCAATGGGCCGAATGGCCTACCTCTGCTCTTGCGCCTCATGGTTTTTCTAAATCTACCATTTGGACTTTGCTCACCGCTGCTAATTGACTTTCTGTCAGGCTCCCTTTAAAATACTACGAGATGTCCTAATCACTGGAAAGATGTTTCAGAAGTATTAGTTAAAATTCGTTCAGTAATGTTTATTCAGTCAGTGCCCATGGGTAATTTTGTTTCTCAATGAATTGCAAAGAAATAAAATGTGTCCACTGGCAAACAAATCTTTTCTGAAACAATGCACGCTACATAATTGCTGTGACCTTTAAAGCCATCATTATGAAGGAATGTGACCTTACAACATGGGGAATATTCTGCTGGAACAGTTTCACTATCAGTGGAGGGAGTTCAGCCCGAGTCATTAATGCAACTCCATCGCGACTCTAATACATTCTTCTGACTCGACTCACATGAAGGATGGGCGTCTGCCATTACTGATCCCCGCAACCCAAGCCCAAGAAAATCCAGGCATAAAAGATTAAAACTTGAGCCCTCTAAGAGGGAATGTTGCTAAATTCATTCTTGCAAAAACCACAGAGTGGCTAATTGTGCCAACTGACACAGGGCAGATTTGTGAGAGGATCCTATCAACATGGAACATGACCTCTTTCCACCTGACATGCCCACATTTTTTATAGAATCCTACAGTGCAGGAAGAGGCCACTCGGCCCATTGAGTCTGCATCGACCACAACCCCACCCAAGCCCTATCCCTATAACCACAATGCTTTTACCCTTGCTATCCCCCCCACACTAAGGGACTGTTTAACATGGCCAATCCATCTAATGTCACATCTTTAGAGTGTGGAAGGAAACAGGAGCATCCAGAGGAAATCCACGCAGACACGGGGAGAATGTGCAAACTCCACACAGGCAGTGACACAAGTCGGGAATGGAACCCGGATCCCCAGCGCTGTGAGGCAGCAGTGCTAGTCACTGTGCCACCATGGCACCCTACATGGAATAGGATGGAATAGGGGATTAGGAACAACTGGATTGCTCTGCGGGGAGCCAGATGCGTTTGATGGGCGAAATGGTCTCCTTTTGTGCTGCTAGTGTGATTGTTTGAAAAGCCGGGGAGGAAGTAAAGAGAGCTAAATCTGTTCTGAACATGACTAATGCTGAGACAGAGATATAGCTCATAAAGCAGCACTTGGCCATCTCTTCATGTTGATACATTTTTCCTCCTTTATAATTTATCATGTCTTGGAAGGCACCAGTTAATCCGCACCTTTAGCTATCAGTCCAAGTTTTTAATATCAGGTTACCGGTAGCTGGTATTATTAGTTACTCTGAATTAGGAGATTTAGATTTTAAATGCTGTATTAGAATTTGAACGTGCCCAGCTGAAGATGGGGTAGGATGCCTTTTTTTCTCCACCAGGCAGCAGCGCAAGTTTGCAGAACACTAACGCAGGTCACTATTTCTTTCCCTCTTGAGGAATGTCCTGAATCTTAACGAACAGTAGTTCAGATGTTTCTCTCTTCTTCCCTGTTATTTACAACTCTGCCATTTCTGCGCATTTTCAATGTTTCGCAAACTCAAGAATCAAAACATGACTGCAGAATAATTTCAACAATAAGAATTTTCCCATCCCTCTCGCCCACGGGAATTACCGCAGGGTGGGACACGGATCATGCAAATGTCCCGTTGACCTCAGGAGGGATTTCCCGATCTTGGGGCGAGCGCGGATGGATAATCCTACCCAAGGTCTTGCATTTACGAAGAACTGTGAATGCAAAAGGCATTTTTCACTGATGCGTTATTGTTGCTTAGCGACAGGGAATTACATTAAGGAGGGGCGGCACGGTAGCACGGTGATTAGCATTGCTGCTTCAAGCTCCAGGGACCTGGGTTCGATTCCCAGCTTGGGTCACTGTCTGTGCGGTGTTTGCACACTCTCCCCGTGTCTGCGTGGGTTCCCTCCGGGTGCCCCGGTTTCTTCCCACAGTCCAAAGATGTGCAGGTTAGGTTGATTGGCTGTGCTAAAATTGCCCCTTAGTGTCCTGAGATACTTAGGTTAGAGGGATTAGCGGTAAAATGTATAGGATATGGAGGTAGGGCCTGGGTGGGATTGTGGTCGGTGCAGACTCGATGGGCTGAACGGCCTCTTTCTGCACTGTAGGGTTCTATGATTCTATTATATGTGGAGAGAAAAGTTAAGGAGATGCCACACCTGTGGGTTTAAGTGAAACACACAGGGTGGTTTTAAGGAGATGTTCTTCTTCCAGGCCGAAGATGGAGGAGCCTCAAAATCCCGCAAATTCCTCTGCTTACGTCATGACAGGCCACATGATGTTTTACCAGCAGGCACACAACCATTTTAAACACATAACAGTTCATAGAATCCCTACAGTGCAGAAGGAGGCCATTCGGCCCATTGAATCTGGCACTGATCACAGTCCCACCCAGGTCTGAACTCCATAGTCCCACAGTGGTGCGGGCTCATTGGGCCGAAGGGCCTGTTTCTCATGCTGTTTTGTTCTTTGTTCTTTGAATCTACCCTAGCCACTTCCCCTTTCACTAAGGGGCAATTTTGAATGGCCAATCCATCTAATCCACGCAATGGAATGAGTTTGCACGTTCTCCCCGTGTCTGCGTGGGTTTCCTCCGCGTGCTCCAGTTTCCTCCCACATTCTGAGAGATGAGGTGGCTAGGTGCAATAATGATGTGGAGATGGTGGCGTTGGACTGGGGTAAACACAGTGTTGATGTAAGCCTTACTTGTGACTAATAAACAAACTTCTTAAAAAACCTTTGGACTGTGGGAGGAAACCCACACAGAAACAGGAAGAATGTGTAGACTCCACAGAGACAGTGACCCAAGCCAGAAATCGAACCTGGGTCCCTGGCGCTGTGAGGCAGCACTGCTAATCACTATCTCGCCATGCCGACCAATTATCAAACGAATGTTAACATTGAATGATATGGGGGGATAGGTTAAAGAGGTGGGTTTTAAAGAGTATTTTCAAGGAGTGAACAATAGTAAAGAGGCAAAGAGTTTTAGGGAAAGGATTCCAGAACTTAGACCCTGGGGAGCTGAATGACAGCCAATGGTACATGATTAAAATCAAGAAAGGTTAAGGGACACAGATATTTCTGAATGCTGTAGGACTGAAGGAGGCTCTGAGGTGGGGAGAGATGGGGAATAGAAGGATTTGAAAATGAGGATTCTAATTTGAAAATTAGAATCTACATTCTAATCAATGTAGATTAGTGAGTATAGGGATATTTGAATGGCATAATAGCACAGTGGTTAGCGCCTGCTGCCTCATAATGCCAGGGATCTGGGTTCAATTCCTGGTTTGGTCACTGTCTACTCATTGTTGGCATAGGTTTCCTCCGGGTGCTCTGGTTTCTTGCCACATTCTGAAAGATGTGAGGGTTAAGTGTATTGACCCAAATAAGAGGCATAGATCAGCGAGGTAGTCAATATCTTTTTCCAAAGGTAGGGGAGTCAAAACTAGAGGGCAAAGTTTAAGTGAAAGGGGAAAGGTATAAAAGTGTCCATGGGGCAATTTTTTCATACAGAGCATGGTGGGTGCCAGAGACAGTAATAGAGACAGGTACAATTTTGTCTTTTAAAAAGCCTTACATGGGTAAGATGGGTATAGAGGGATATGGGCCAAATGCAGGCAATTGGGACTAGCTTAGGGGTTTAAAAAAAAGGGCAGCATGGACAAGTTGGGCTGAAGGGCCTGTTCGTATGCTGTAAATCTCTATGACTCAATAACCTACGATTAGCGGAATTTCATAATAAATTCATTTCAGTGTTAATATGAGCCTTACTGGTAACTAATAAATAAACATTAACTGAATGGTATTTAGTGTGAGCTATGACTTGGGGAACAGGCCTTTGAATGATCTCAGATTTACAGAGAGCAGTGTGTGAGAAGATTGTCCACGAGTGCATCAAGATAAGTTTAAGATGAGGCTTTTAGTCAGTGGCAGAAAGCTCGCCGCTTCTTCCTTGAGTGAAACCTCACTCGATCTTCATTCTCCATCTCTTTCTTCTCACACTGAACATCTTTCCCTTCATCTCCCCTCATTTCCTCCAAGTAAAAGGTTTTTCTGGGTATCTGCTATTTCAGCTTTTGTGTGGAACGTCCTGCATTCCCACTGCTAAACATCAACCTCCATCCATTGATGATTGGCTCACTGCTGTTTCCTGCCGTCGCCCAGAAATAGAAAATTTAATTAGCTTTGCTTCCAATTTCCAATCTTCCTTTGCCTTCAGTTGGTTTAACCTCTGATCCCCTCCCTTGACATCTCTGGGTCTGATTTTATCATCAAGTTGCACCTGTTTTCGGGCACGAAATCTTGGTAGAATCGGGCGTGAGGTAAGTTTGTGATGCGCGTCTGCTTCCGCTCTGGAAACAGCAGCGATCGGACCATGCCCAGAATGATCGCGACGGCTATTTAAATATAGGTTTATAAAATGTTGAGAGGAATAGACAGGGTGGATTCTCAGAGGCTATTTCCCTGAGCTGAAATGGTCACTAAGACAGGACACAGATTTAAGGTGCAGGGAAGCAAATGCAGAGGGGATGTTAGGGGTAAGTTTTCTCACTCAGAGGGTGGTGAGTGAATGGAATCGGCTGCCGTCGGAGGTGGTAGAGGCGAACTCGATGGGGTCTTTTAAAAGACTTCTGGACGAGTATATGGGAACTAATGGGATTGGGGGTTATAGATAGGCCTGTGGATTGGTAGGTATAGATGTGATCGGTGCAACTCGTGGGCCGAAGGGCCCATTTGTGCTGTAGTGTTCTATGTTCTATGTATTCACATTTATTTAAATTGATTCAATGGGTTGCCTGCCCAATCCTACCCCCACTCCCCCTTTTACCACCTCATTCGCCCAACCAGAATCGGCGTGAAACAGACAGGCTCCACAGGGCACTCCAGTTAGCGAGGAGGTAAGTGCCGATAGCTCTGTGCTGCCACTCTGCCTGAGATCAGTGAGGGGGGAAGGCGGGGATCCACTGCCACTCTGGCGAATTGGTGGGGAAAAGGGAGGAGGGGCACGTGATCAGTCTGAAGGCGAAGAGGAGGCATCTTCCAGCATGGGAACGATGTGGCAGGGGAGCTGAAATCTTTCTTTTTCCGTGCAGTTGGTAGCACCGATTGGATTTGCAGGGTTTGAGGCGTGTTACACCCTGCCTACGAGCTTGTGCAGTGCGATTCAGAATTGCTGATAGTTTTCCAGGCAAAGTGCATATGGGGACACCTGAGAATGGATGTAAAAGTGGGATCTGAAACACTCAGGGTCCGATTTTACCATTGGCGCGAAAATGTGGTAAAATCAGGGGTGAGGCCACTTTACTGAAACCCGGGAATGCCGGCGATCCGCTTCATTCCCAAAACGGTGCAGCAGTGATTTAAACGCATTTGCATGCATTTAAATTGAATTAATGAACTGTCCACCCAACTTTACCAGCATTTCCCACTTTATAACTGCGTTTGCCAATCCGGATTTGTGCCGTAATAGACCTGCTAAATAAAAGTCTGAATCGGGAGCTCCAGCTGCTGAAGAGCACATCCCGAGCTTGAAACGGCTCCCTGACTCGGATCAGTGGTGGAGGGAGTGAGGTCAGATCACTGTCTGGTTGTGAGGGGGGAGAAGGAGGAGGCGGGTCAGATGTATCTCTGGTGGGATTGGGGGGACACGGCCGATCGTTGTTGGTGGTGAGGGAGAGGGGGCAGGTCACATGTTCCTCTGGGAGGAGGGGTGCAGTGAGTGAGGCCAGATTGTTGTCTGGGGCGGGGAGGAAGGAGGCCCAATTGCTCCATGGTGGTAGGGGTTGGGGGGCATGCATATGCATGTCTAGTGGGGGGTGGGGGCCAGGGAGGTCCACCCCACTCTGCAGACAATCGGTCTGGGTAGTGGTGGAGGATGGATAAGACGAACAGCGATGTGTGTGGGTAGTGGGGGGGGAGGAGGGGTAGTACAAGGGCAATGGCAATGTGTATGGGTGACGGGGGACTGTGGATAAGGGGGACAGCTACGTCTGTGGGTAGTTGAGTTGTGGATAAGTGGGGCAGTGATGTGTGTGGGTAGTGGGGGGTGGATTATGGGGACAGTGATGTGTGTGGTTAGTGGGAGAGTGGATAAGGGGGACAGTGATGTGCGTGGATAAATGGGGGGGGTGGTGGATAAGAAGGACAGTGATTTTTTGTGACGGCTATCACTCCCGCTTTTCACTCCACTTACTGAAGCCTGAGTGTGTTCTGACATGGATGCGCTTTTTCAAAATTTTTCCAACTGCGCATGCGCAGTTCAGAGCTCTGATTATTTTGGCCACGCGAAGCCCTATCCTCAGTGCGAATGGGACCCACGATTTTTTTGTCAGGCTGAGTGTGTATGGGGGCGCCTGAAAGCAGATTTCTAAGTCGGACCTGCATTATGTACAGATTCAGCACTGAGAATGAAATTGGGGCCATGATCTCAGTTTCTGATGTGAAACCGCAGAATTCTCTCCCATGAAAAGCAGTCGAGGCTAAAACATTGTGGCCGGAATTATACCATCCCACCAGGAATCGGAATGGGTGAGGGGTGGACATTGGGAAGGTCCATTGTCCTTGGGTGGAGGTTTTGGGATAAACAAGGCTGTGAAATCCCACCTTGTGTGTTCTCAGGAAAGAGATAGATCCAACCCTTGGAGGTGTTAAAGTGATATGGGCGGGTAGGCAGTGGGATCAGGATATTGAGTTGGATGAACAGCTAGGCACATGTTGAGTGATGGAGCCTGTTCCAAGAGCTGAATAGCCTCCTCCTGCTCTTTTTTTATTATGTTTTTATATGCCAACCTGTCACTATCCAGAGACGCAACCAAGAACCCAGTCCATTATTGACAGCAAATCAGAAAATTGAGTTGGGATTAAGATAGGGTTGGGCCAGCTGGAATAGCTGAGGTTTCAGTGATAAAATTCAACCCCAAGCTTTTGTTGTCTGGTAGAGGAATGAGATGTCTCAAACCTCACTGCTATACATGGTATATATATATATATATATCTTAATTCAAACGCTTACATACCACACAACCTTTCTCAGATAGATGCACTGGGGAAGAAGGCAAGCTTCAAACCACATGAAATGCATGAGAGAAAGCTGAGGAAATGAACCCATTAGATTTCCCAACATTTTGCAAGTGGGAAAGAGGCAGCCCAAACTCAGCATTGTCCCCTCATAAACCAGCAAAGAGAAGACAATATTCATGGTGAAATGTACAGCAAAGTTTGCCACTATTTGTCAGGCCACACTTGGAGTACTATGTACAGTTCTGGTCATCCTATTATAGAAAGGATATTATTAAACTAGAAAGAGTGCAGAAAAGATTTACTAGGATGCTACCGGGACATTTTCAGTTTGAGTTATAAAGAGAGGCTGGATAGACTGGGACTTTCTTCTCTGGGGTGTAGAAGGCTGAGGGGTGACCTTATAAAGGTTTATAAAATAATGTGGTGCATAGATCAGCGAGATAGTCAATATCTTTTCCAAAAGGGAGGGGATTCTAAAACGAGAGGGCATAGATTTAAGCTGAGAGGTGAGAGATACAAAAGTGTCCAGAGGGGCAATTTTTTCACACAGAGGGCAGTGAATGTCTGGAACAAGTTGCCAGAGGTCTTAGTAGAGATGGGTACAGCTTTGTCTTTTAAAAAGCATTCAGACAGTCACATAGGTAAGATGGATATAGAGAGATATGGACCAAATGCGGGCAATTGGGAATAGCCTAGGAGTTTAAAAAAAAGGTGGCATGGACAAGTTGGGCCAAAGGGCCTGTTTCCGTGCTGTACATCTCTATGGCTCTATGTGGTGTGGCAAAACAGCCACAACAAATGATAAAGCAAAGCAATATGGGCTAAATTCAGTAAGGTGGAAATTTATAAGATATCTACTTTTATATTCATGACAGATCTGGTCAGCTCAAATGGAGATTATGCAACAGCAGTGACATCAAGAATGATTGTGACACCAAAGAACACAACAAACACATCAATAACTAACCCAGCAGAAGTTACAAATAATACAACCACACCAGAAACTACAACAGGAGAAATGATAACCTTAAACAGTACACTGGAAAGTAGACACATCATGGCACCAGAAACAACAACACCAAATACCGAAGCAGAAAATATAACGCTAACAATCACTCCGCAAAAGACAACACAACCTATCACATCGGGAGCTACAACCGTAAATATCAAGCCAGGAAGTACAACTGTAAGAAGTACAACAGAGACAAAATCAGTACGCACCACCCCAGAATCTACAACCATAATTACCACAGAAACAGCATTAGTAACCAGCACATTAGGAATTACAACACAGAACACCACTCTGGCAACTACTATTGAAATTAGATCACCACAGAGTACAACTGCAGCAACCATGCTCGAAAGAACACCCCGAACCACCAAATTAGAAACTACTCAAGTAGTCACGGCTGGAAGCGAAACAACACAAACTACCACACAAGAAATTACACTCAAAAGGATTACAACAAAAAACACAACACCAGCATATAGACCAGAAAATATAACACTAACCACCACAACAGAAAATACAACACTAAATTCCACACAAGAAAGTACAACACAAACCTTTGCACCAGAATCTTCAACACTAAGCTCTGAACCAGTAACTATAACACTAACCTCCACACCAGAGTCTACAACATTAACCTCCACGCAAGAAGGTACATCAATAACCTTCGCACCAGAAACTACAACACTAAGCTTTGCACCAAAATCTACAACACTAAACTCCACACCAGAATCTACAACACTAACTACCACACCAAAAACTATAACGCTAACCACTGCTCCAGAAGCTACAACACGAACCTCTGCGCCAGTAACTACAACACTGAGCATCACACCACAAACTACACCACCAACCTCCGTACCAGAAACTACACCATTAACCTCCACACCAGAAACTACAACACTAAATTCCACACCAGAAACTACAACACTAACCTCCACACAAGAAAATACAACACAAACCTCTGCACCAGAATCTTCAACACTAAGCTTTGAATCGAAAACTACAACACTAACCTCCACACCAGAGTCTACGACAATCACCTCCGCTCCAGAATCTACAACACTAAACTCCACACGAGTAAGTACAACAATAACTTCAGCACCAGAAACTAGAACAACAACCTCTGCAGCAGAAAGTACAAAACTAAACTCCACACCAGAAACTACAACATTAACCTTTGCACCAGAAAATGCAACACTAACCCCCATTCCGGAATCTACAACAGTAATCTCCGCCCCAGAAACTACAACAGTAATCTTCACGTCAGAAACTAGTACACTAAACTCCGCACGAGAAAATAGTACACTAAACTTCATACCAGAAAATAGTACACTAAACTCCACACCAGAAAATAGTACACTAAACTCCATACCAGAAACTAGTACACAAAACTCCACACCAGAAACTACAACATTAACCTCCACGCCAAAAATTAAACCACTAAACTCCGCACCAGAAACTAGTACACTAAACTCCGCACCAGAAACTAGTACACTAAACTCCGCACCAGAAACTAGTACACTAAACTCCACACCAGAAACTAGTACACTAAACTCCACGTCAAAAACTAAACCACTAAACTCCACACCAGAAACTAGTACACTAAACTCCACACCAGAAACTAGTACACTAAACTCCACACCAGAAACTAGTACACTAAACTCCACACCAGAAACTAGTACACAAAACTCCACACCAGAAACTACAACATTAACCTCCACGTCAAAAACTAAACCACTAAACTCCACACCAGAAACTAGTACACTAAACTCCACACCAGAAACTAGTACACTAAACTCCGCACCAGAAACTAGTACACTAAACTCCGCACCAGAAACTAGTACACTAAACTCCGCACCAGAAACTAGTACACTAAACTCCACACCAGAAACTACAACATTAATCTCCACGTCGGAAACTAAACCACTAAAGTCCACACCAAAATCTACAACACTAACCTCCGTACCAGAACCTACAACACTAACTACCACACCAAAAACTATAACGCTAACCACTGCTTCAGAATCTACAACACGAACCCCTGAGCCAGTAACTACAACACTGAGCACCACACCACAAACTACACCACCAACCTCCGTACCAGAAACTACAACACTGACCTCCACACCAGAACCTACTACGCTAAACTCCACATCAGAAACTACCCCATTAATCTCCACACCAGAAACTACAACATTAACCTCTGCACCAGAAACTAGAACATTAATCTCCACATCAAAAAGTACAACACTAACCTCTGCCCCAAAATCTACAACACTAAACTCCACACAAGAAGGTACAACTCTAATCTCCGTACCAGAACCTACAACACTAACTACCACGCCAAAAACTATAACGCTAACCACTGCTCCAGAATCTACAACACGAACCTCTGCGCCAGTAACTACAACACTGAGCATCACACCACAAACTACACCACCAGCCTCCATACCAGAAACTACAACACTGACCTCTGCACCTGAACCTACTACGCTAAACTCCACATCAGAAACTGCACCAGTAATCTCCACACCAGAAACTACAACATTAACCTCTGCACCAGAAACTAGAACAATAATCTCCACATCAGAAATTACAACACTAACCTCTACACCAGAGTCTACAACACTCACCTCCGCTCCAGAAGCTACAACACTAACCTCTGACCCAAAATCTACAACACCAAACTCCACACCAGAAGCTACAACACTAACTACCATAACAAAAACTATAATGCTAACCACTGCTCCAGAAACTACAACACGAACCTCGGCGCCAGTAACTACAACACTGAGCACCACACCACAAACTACACCACCAGCCTCCATACCAGAAACTACAACACTGACCTCCACACCAGAACCTACTACACTAAACTCCATTTCAGAAACTACACCATTAATTGCCACACCAGAAACTACAACACTAACCTCCACACAAGAAAGAACAACACAAACCTCTGCACCAGAATCTTCAACACTAAGCTTTGAACCAGAAACTACAACACTAACCTCCACACCAGAGTCTATGACACTCACCTCCACACCAGAAAGTACTACACTAAACTCCACACCAGAATCTACAACACTAACCTCCGCACCAGAAACTAGAACAATAACCTCTGCAGCAGAAAGTACAAAAGTAAACTCTGCACCAGAAAATGCAACACGAACCTCCACACCAGAAAATGCAACACGAACCTCCACACCAGAAAATGCAACACGAACCTCCACACCAGAAAATGCAACACGAACCTCCACACCAGAAAATACAACAATAACCTCCACACCAGAAAATACCACACTAACCTCCGCTCCAGAAACTACAACACAAAGCTCCATACCAGAAAATACAACACTAAACTCCACACCAGAAACTAGTACACTAAAGTACACACCAGAAACTACAACATTAACCTCCACGTCAAAAACTAAACCACTAAACTTCACACCAGAAACTAGTACACTAACCTCCACACCAGAAACTACAACATTAACCTCCGCGTTAAAAACTAAACCACTAACCTCCACACCAGAAACTACAACATTAAACTCGGCGTCAAAAACTAAACCACTAACCTCCACACCAGAAACTAAACCACTAAACTCCACATCAAAACCTACAACACTAACCTCCTTACCAGAACCTACAACACTAACTACCACACCAAAAACTATAACGCTAACCACTGCTTCAGAATCTGCAACACGAACCTCGGCGCCAGTAACTACAACACTGAGCACCACACCACAAAGTACAACACCAGCCTCCATACCAGAATCTACAACACTGACCTCCACACCAGAACCTACTACACTAAACTCCACTTCAGAAACGACACCATTAATCTCCACTCCAGAAACTATAACACTAATCTCCACACAAGAAAGTACAACACAAACTTCTGCACCAGAATCTTCAACACTAAGCTTTGAACCAGAAACTACAACACTAACCTCAACACCAGAGTCTATGACACTCACCTCCACACCAGAAAGTACTACACTAAACTCCACACCAGAATCTACAACACTAACCTCCGCACCAGAAACTAGAACAATAACCTCTGCAGCAGAAAGTACAAAAGTAAACTCTGCCCCAGAAACTACATCATTAACCTTTGCACCAGAAAATGCAACACGAACCTCCACACCAGGAAATGCAACACGAACCTCCACACCGGAAACTACAACACAAAACTCCACACCAGAAACTACAACATTAACCTCCACGTCAGAAACTAAACCACTAAACTCCGCACCAGAAACTAGTACACTAAACTCCACACCAGAAACTAGTACACTAAACTCCACACCAGAAACTACAACATTAATCTCCACGTCAGAAACTAAACCACTAAACTCCACACCAAAATCTACAACACTAACCTCCTTACCAGAACCTACAACACTAACTACCACACCAAAAACTATAACGCTAACCACTGCTTCAGAATCTGCAACACGAACCCCTGAGCCAGTAACTACAACACTGAGCACCACACCACGAACTACACCACCAGCCTCCGTACCAGAAACTACACCATTAAACTCCACACCAGAAGCTACAACACTAACAACCACACCAGTAACTACAATACTGAGAACCACACCAGAAACAACAACGCTAAGCACCACACTAGAAACTAGAACACAAACCTCTGCACCAAAACCTACAACACTAACCTCCACACCAGAATCTACAACACTCACCTCCGCACCAGAAACTACAACACTAACCTCTGCCCCAAAATCTACAACACTAAACTCCACACCAAAATCTACAACACTAACCTCTGTACCAGAACCTACAACACTAACTACCACACCAAAAACTATAACGCTAACCACTGCTTCAGAATCTACAACACGAACCCCTGAGCCAGTAACTACAACACTGAGCACCACACCACAAACTACACCACCAACCTCCGTACCAGAAACTACAACACTGACCTCCGCACCAGAACCTACTACGCTAAACTCCACATCAGAAACTACCCCATTAATCTCCACACCAGAAACTACAACATTAACCTCTGCACCAGAAACTAGAACATTAATCTCCACATCAGAAAGTACAACACTAACCTCGGCCCCAAAATCTACAACACTAAACTCCACACAAGAAGGTACAACTCTAATCTCCGTACCAGAACCTACAACACTAACTACCACGCCAAAAACTATAACGCTAACCACTGCTCCAGAATCTACAACACGAACCTCTGCGCCAGTAACTAGAACAATAATCTCCACATCAGAAATTACAACACTAACCTCTACACCAGAGTCTACAACACTCACCTCCGCTCCAGAAGCTACAACACTAACCTCTGACCCAAAATCTACAACACTAAACTCCACACCAGAAGCTACAACACTAACCTCTGCCCCAAAATTTACAACACTAAACTCCACACCAGAAGCTACAACACTAACTACCATAACAAAAACTATAATGCTAACCACTGCTCCAGAAACTACAACACGAACCTCGGCGCCAGTAACTACAACACTGAGCACCACACCACAAACTACACCACCAGCCTCCATACCAGAAACTACAACACTGACCTCCACACCAGAACCTACTACACTAAACTCCACTTCAGAAACTACACCATTAATCTCCACTCCAGAAACTACAACACTAACCTCCACACAAGAAAGAAGAACACAAACCTCTGCACCAGAATCTTCAACACTAAGCTTTGAACCAGAAACTACAACACTAACCTCCACACCAGAGTCTATGACACTCACCTCCACACCAGAAAGTACTACACTAAACTCCACACCAGAATCTACAACACTAACCTCCGCACCAGAAACTAGAACAATAACCTCTGCAGCAGAAAGTACAAAAGTAAACTCTGCACCAGAAAATGCAACACGAACCTTTGCACCAGAAAATGCAACACGAACCTCCACACCAGAAAATACAACAATAACCTCCACACCAGAAAATACCACACTAACCTCCGCTCCAGAAACTACAACACAAAGCTCCATACCAGAAAATACAACACTAAACTCCACACCAGAAACTAGTACACTAAAGTACACACCAGAAACTACAACATTAGCCTCCACGTCAAAAACTAAACCACTAAACTCCACACCAGAAAATACCACACTAACCTCCGCTCCAGAAACTACAACACAAAGCTCCATACCAGAAATTACAACACTAATCTCTGCAACAGAAAGTAGTACACAAAACTCCACACCAGAAACTACAACATTAACCTCCACGTCAGAAACTAAACCACTAAACTCCACACCAGAAACTACAACATTAACCTCCACGTCAGAAACTAAACCACTAAACTCCACACCAGAAACTAGTACACTAAACTCCGCACCAGAAACTACAACATTAACCTCCACGTCAGAAACTAAACCACTAAACTCCACACCAGAAACTAGTACACTAAACTCCACACCAGAAACTAGTACACTAAACTCCACACCAGAAAGTAGTACACAAAACTCCACACCAGAAACTACAACATTAACCTCCATGTCAGAAACTAAACCACTAAACTCCACACCAGAAACTAGTACACTAACCTCCACACCAGAAACTACAACATTAACCTCCACGTTAGAAGCTAAACCACTAACCTCCACACCAGAAACTACAACATTAAACTCGGCGTCAAAAACTAAACCACTAACCTCCACACCAGAAACTAAACCACTAAACTCCACACCAAAATCTACAACACTAACCTCCGTACCAGAACCTACAACACTAACTACCACACCAAAAACTATAACGCTAACCACTGCTTCAGAATCTGCAACACGAACCACTGCGCCAGTAACTACAACACTGAGCACCACACCACAAATTACACCACCAACCTCCGTACCAGATTCTACAACACTGACCTCCGCACCAGAACCTACTACGCTAAACTCCACATCAGAAACTACCCCATTAATCTCCACACCAGAAACTACAACATTAACCTCTGCACCAGAAACTAGAACATTAATCTCCACATCAGAAACTACAACACTAACCTCTGCCACAAAATCTATTACACTAAACTCCACACAAGAAGGTACAACTCTAACCTCCACACCAGAACCTACAACACTAACTACCACGCCAAAAACTATAACGCTAACCACTGCTCCAGAATCTACAACACGAACCTCTGCGCCAGTAACTACAACACTGAGCATCACACCACAAACTACACCACCAGCCTCCATACCAGAAACTACAACACTGACCTCCACACCAGAACCTACTACACTAAACTCCACATCAGAAACTACACCAGTAATCTCCACATCAGAAACTACAACATTCACCTCTACACCAGAGTCTACAACACTTACCTCCGCTCCAGAAGCTACAACACTAACCTCTGCCCCAAAATCTACAACACTAAACTCCACACCAGAAGCTACAACACTAACTACCATAACAAAAACTATAATGCTAACCACTGCTCCAGAAACTACAACACTAATCTCCACACAAGAAAGTACAACACAAACTTCTGCACCAGAATCTTCAACACTAAGCTTTGAACCAGAAACTACAACACTAACCTCAACACCAGAGTCTATGACACTCACCTCCACACCAGAAAGTACTACACTAAACTCCACACCAGAATATACAACACTAACCTCCGCACCAGAAACTTTAACAATAACCTCTGCAGCAGAAAGTACAAAAGTAAACTCTGCCCCAGAAACTACATCATTAACCTTTGCACCAGAAAATGCAACACAAACCTCCACACCAGGAAATGCAACACGAACCTCCACACCGGAAAATACAACACGAACCTCCACACCGGAAAATACAACACTAACCTCCACACCAGAAAATACAACACTAAACTCCACACCAGAAAATACCACACTAACCTCCGCTCCAGAAACTACAACACAAAGCTCCATACCAGAAATTACAACATTAATCTCTGCAACAGAAAGTAGTACACAAAACTCCACACCAGAAACTACAACATTAACCTCCACGTCAGAAACTAAACCACTAAACTCCACACCAGAAACTAGTACACTAAACTCCACACCAGAAACTAGTACACTAAACTCCGCACCAGAAACTACAACATTAACCTCCACGTCAGAAACTAAACCACTAAACTCCACACCAAAATCTACAACACTAACCTCCTTACCAGAACCTACAACACTAACTACCACACCAAAAACTATAACGCTAACCACTGCTTCAGAATCTGCAACACGAACCCCTGAGCCAGTAACTACAACACTGAGCACCACACCACAAATTACACCACCAACCTCCGTACCAGAAACTACACCATTAACCTCCACACCAGAAGCTACAACACTAACAACCACACCAGTAACTACAATACTGAGAACCACACCAGAAACAACAACGCTAAGCACCACACTAGAAACTAGAACACAAACCTCTGCACCAAAACCTACAACACTAACCTCCACACCAGAATCTACAACACTCACCTCCACACCAGAAACTACAACACTAACCTCTGCCCCAAAATCTACAACACTAAACTCCACACCAGAATCTACAACACTAACTACCATAACAAAAACTATAACACTAACCACTGCTCCAGAAACTACAACACGAATCTCTGCGCCAGTAACTACAACACTGAGCATCACACCGCAAACTATGACGCTCTCATCCACACTAGAAACTAGAACACAAACCTCCGCACAAGAAACTACAACACTAACCTCCGCTCCAGAATCTACACCGTTAACCTCCACACCAGAAAGTACAACACTAACCTCCACTCCGGGAACTACAACACCAAAATCCGCACCAGAAACTACAACACTAAACTCCACTGCAGAAACTGCAACACTAACCAGTGCACCAGAATCGACAACACAAACCTCCGCACTAGAAATTACAACACTAAGTTCCATACCAGAAACTAAAACACTAACCTCCACTCCAGAATCTACAACATTAACCTCCACACCAGAAACTACAACACTAACCTCTGCACCAAAATCTACACCATTAACCTCCACACCAGAATCTACAACATTAACCTCCACACAAGAAGGTACATCAATAACCTCCGCACCAGAAACTACAACACTAAGCTTTACACCAAAATCTACAACACTAAACTCCACATCAGAACCTACAACACTAACTATCACAACAAAAACTATAATGCGAACCACTGCTCCAGAAACTACAACACGAACCTCTGCGCCAGTAACTAAACACTGAGCACCACACCACAAACTACAACACCAGCCTCCGTACCAGAAACTACACCATTAACCTCCACACCAGAAACTACAACACTAACAACCACACCAGGAAGTACAACGCTAACCTCAGCACCAGAAACTTTAACAATAACCTCTGCAGCAGAAAGTACAAAACTAAACTCCACACCAGAAACTACAACATTAACCTTTGCACCAGAAAATGCAACACTAACCTCCACACCAGGAAGTACAACATTAATCTCGGCACCAGAAACTACAACACTAACCTCCACACCAGAAACTACAACACTAATCTCCGCACCAGAAACTACAACATTAACCTCTGCACCAGAAACTACAACATTAACCTCCGCACCAGAAACTACAACATTAACCTCCGCACCAGAAACTACAACATTAACCTCCGCACCAGAAACTACAACATTAACCTCCGCACCAGAAACTACAACATTAACCTCCACACCAGAAACTACAACATTAACCTCCACACCAGAAACTACAACATTAACCTCCGCACCAGAAACTACAACATTAACCTCTGCACCAGAAACTATTTCGCACAGAAACTACAACATTAACCTCCGCACCAGAAACTACAACATTAACCTCCGCACCAGAAACTACAACATTAACCTCCGCACCAGAAACTACAACATTAACCTCCGCACCAGAAACTACAACATTAACCTCTGCACCAGAAACTACAACATTAACCTCCGCACCAGAAACTACAACATTAACCTCCGCACCAGAAACTACAACATTAACCTCCGCACCAGAAACTACAACATTAACCTCCGCACCAGAAACTACAACATTAACCTCCACACCAGAAACTACAACATTAACCTCCACACCAGAAACTACAACACTAACAACCACACCAGTAAGTACAACACTAACTTCCGTGCCAGAAAATACAACACTTAACTCCACACCAGAAACTACAACACTAACATCCACGCCAGTAACTACAACACTATCATCCACACTAGAAACTAGAACACAAACCTCCACACCAGAAAGTACAACACTAACCTCCACTCCGGGAACTACAACACTAAAATCCACACCAGAAACTACAACACTAAACTCCACTGCAGAAACTGCAACACTAACCAGTGCACCAGAATCTACAACACAAACCTCCGCTCTAGAAATTACAACACTAAGTTCCATACCAGAAACTACAACACTAACCTCCATACCAGAAACTACAACACTAACCTCCATACCAGAAACTACAACACTAACCTCCACACCAGTAACTATAACACTTACCACTGCACCAAAATCTACAACATTAACCTTCACACAAGAAGGTACATCAGTAACCTCCGCACCAGAAACTACAACACTAAGCTTTGGACCAAAATCTACAACACTAAACTCTACACCAGAATCTACAACACTAACTATCACACCAAAAACTATAACGCTAACCACTGCTCCAGAAACTACAACACGAACCTCTGCGCCAGTAACTAAAACACTGAGCACCACACCACAAACTACAACACCAGCCTCCGTACCACAAACTACAACACTAACCTCCACACCAGAAACTACAACACTAACAACCACACCAGTAACTACAATACTGAGAACCACACCAGAAACAACAACGCTAAGCACCACACTAGAAACTAGAACACAAACCTCTGCACCAAAACCTGCAACACTAACCTCCACACCAGTAACTACAACACTAAAATCCACATCAGAAACTACAACACTTACCTCTACACCAGAGTCTACAACACTCACCTCCGCACCAGAAACTACAACAGTAACCTCTGCCCCAAAATCTACAACACTAAACTCCACACCAGAATCTACAACACTAACTACCATAACAAAAACTATAACACTAACCACTGCTCCAGAAACTACAACACCAACCTCTGCGCCAGTAACTACAACACTGAGCACCACACCGCAAACTACAACACCAGCCTCCGTACCAGAATCTACAACACTAAACTCCACATCAGAAACTGCGATATTAACCTCCACACAAGAAAGTACAACACAAACCTCTGCACCGGAATCTTCAACACTAAGCTTTGAACCAGAAACTACAACACTAAACTCCACACCAGAAACTACAACACTAATATCCACGCCAGTAACTACAACACTGAGCACCACACCAGAAACTATGACGCTATCATCCACACTAGAAACTAGAACACAAACCTCCGCACAAGAAACTAAAACACTAACCTCCGCTCCAGAATCTACACCATTAACCTCCACACCAGAAAGTACAACACTAACCTCCACTCCGGGAACTACAACACCAAAATCCACACCAGAAACTACAACACTAAACTCCACTGCAGAAACTGCAACACTAACCAGTGCACCAGAATCGACAACACAAACCTCCGCACTAGAAATTACAACACTAAGTTCCATACCAGAAACTAAAACACTAACCTCCATACCAGAAACTACAACACTAACCTCCACACCAGAAACTACAACACTAACCTCCACACCAGAATCTACAACATTAACCTCCACACAAGAAGGTACATCAATAACCTCCGCACCAGAAACTACACACA
Source organism: Sphyrna mokarran (assembly GCA_024679065.1). Lineage (NCBI taxonomy): Eukaryota > Metazoa > Chordata > Chondrichthyes > Carcharhiniformes > Carcharhinidae > Sphyrna > Sphyrna mokarran. Next base: position 13,487,267 of record JAGIQG010000013.1, on the reverse strand, counting down.
CCAGAATCTACAACATTAACCTCCACACAAGAAGGTACATCAATAACCTCCGCACCAGAAACTACAACACTAAGCTTTACACCAAAATCTACAACACCAAACTCCACATCAGAACCTACAACGCTAATTACCACAACAAAAACTATAATGCGAACCACTGCTCCAGAAACTACAACACGAACCTCTGCGCCAGTAACTAAAACACTGAGCACCACACCACAAACTACAACACCAGCCTCCGTACCAGAAACTACAATACTAACCTCCACACCAGAAACTACAACACTAACAACCACTCCAGGAAGTACAACGCTAACCTCAGCACCAGAAACTTTAACAATAACCTCTGCAGCAGAAAGTACAAAACTAAACTCCGCACCAGAAACTACAACATTAACCTTTGCACCAGAAACTACAACACTAATCTCTGCGCCAGTAACTACAACACTGAGCACCACACCACAAACTGCAACACCAGCCTCTGTACCAGAATCTACAACACTGACCTCTGCACCAGAAGCTACTACACTAAACTCCACATCAGAAACTACAACATTAACCACCGTACCAGGAATTACAAAACTGACTTCTGCACCAGAAACTACAACATTAACCACCGTACCAGGAATTAGAAAACTAAACTCCACACCAGAAACTATACCATTAATCTCCACACCAGAAAAGACAACATTAGTCTCTACACCAGAAACTACAACACTAACCTCCACACAAGAAAGTACAACACAAACCTCTGCACCAGAATCTTCAACACTAAGCTTTGAACCAGAAACTACAACACTAACCTCCACACCAGAGTCTACGACACTCACCTCCACTCCAGCAAGTAAAACACTAAATACCACACATGAAATTACTACACTAAACTCCACACCAGAACCTACAACACTAACAACCACATCAGGAAGTACAACACCAGGAACTTTAACAATAACCTCTGAAGCAGAAAGTACAAAACTAAACTCCGCACCAGAAACTACAACACTAACCTCCACACCAGAAACTACAACATTAACCTCCGCACCAGAAACTACAACATTAATCTCCGCACCAGAAACTACAACATTAACCTCCACACCAGAAACTACAACATTAATCTCCGCACCAGAAACTACAACATTAACCTCCACACCAGAAACTACAACATTAACCTCCACACCAGAAACTACAACATTAACCTCCGCACCAGAAACTACAACACTAACTTCCGTACCAGAAACTACAACACTAACATCCACGCCAGTAACTACAACACTATCATCCACACTAGAAACTAGAGCACAAACCTCCACACCAGAAAGTACAACACTAACCTCCACTCCGGGAGCTACAACACTAAAATCCACACCAGAAACTACAACACTAAACTCCACTGCAGAAACTGCAACACTAACCAGTGCACCAGAATCTACAACACAAACCTCCGCACTAGAAATTACAACACTAAGTTCCATACCAGAAACTAGAACACTAACCTCCATACCAGAAACTACAACACTAACTTCCACACCAGTAACTATAACACTTACCTCTGCACCAAAATCTACAACATTAACCTTCACACAAGAAGGTACATCAATAACCTCCGCACCAGAAACTACAATACGAAGCTTTGCACCAAAATCTACAACACTAAACTCTACACCAGAAACTACAATATTTACCTCCACACCAAAAACTACAACACTAATCTCCGCACAAGGAACAACAACGCTTATCTCCACACCAGAAACTACTACACTAAACGTCACACCAGAAACTACAATAAACTCCACACAAGAAGGTACATCAATAACCTCTGCACCAGAAACTACAATACTAAGCTTTGCACCAAAATCTACAACATTAACCTCCACACCCGAATCTACAACACGAACTACCACACCAAAAACTATAACGCTAACCACCGCTCCAGAAACTACAACACGAACCTCTGCGCCAGTAACTACAACACTGAGCACCACACCACAAACTACAACACCAGCCTCCGTACCAGAAACTACACCATTAACCTCCACACCAGAAACTACACCATTAACCTCCACACCAGAAACTACACCATTAACCTCCACACCAGAAACTACACCATTAACCTCCACACCAGAAACTACAACACTAACCTCCGCACCAGAAAGTACAACATTAACCTCCGCAGCAGAAACTATAACGCTAACCTCTGCGCCACAATCTACAACATTAACTTCCACAACAGAAACTACAACACTAATCTCCGCAACAGAAAGTAGTACAAAAAACTCTACACCAGAAACTACAACATTAACCTCCACATCAGAAACTAAACCACTAAACTCCACACCAGAAACTAGTACACTTAGCTCCACACCAGAAGCTACAACATTAACCTCCGCAGTAGAAACTACAACACTAAACTCCACACCGGAAACTACAACATTAATCTCCAGAGCAGAAACTGCAACACTAAACTCCACGCAAGAAAGTACAACACAAACCTCTGCACCAGAATCTTCAACACTAAGTTCTGAAGCAGAAACTACAACACTAACCTCCACACCAGAGTCTATGACACTCACCTCTGCTCCAGAAACTACAACATTAACCTCCACAGCAGAAACTACAACACTAACCTCAACACCAGAGTCTATGACACTCATCTCTGCTCCAGAAACTACAACATTAACCTCCACACCAGAAACTACAACATTAACCTCCACACCAGAAACTACTACACTAATCTCTGCACCAGAAACTACAATATTTACCTCCACACCAAAAACTACAACACTAATCTCCGCACAAGGAACAACAACGCTAATCTCCACACCAGAAACTACTACACTAAACGTCACACCAGAAACTACAATAAACTCCACACAAGAAGGTACATCAATAACCTCTGCACCAGAAACTACAATACTAAGCTTTGCACCAAAATCTACAACATTAACCTCCACACCAGAACCTACAACACTAACTACCACACCAAAAACTATAACGCTAACCACTGCTCCAGAAACTACAACACGAACCTCTGCGCCAGTAACTACAACACTGACCACCACACCACAAACTACAATACCAGCCTCCGTACCAGAAACTACACCATTAACCTCCACACCACAAACTACAACACCAGCCTCCGTACCAGAAACTACAACACTGACCTCTGCACCAGAAGCTACTACACTAAACTCCACATCAGAAACTGCAACATTAACCACCGCACCAGAAACTACAACATTAACCACCGCACCAGAAACTACAACATTAACCACCGTACCACGAATTACAAAATTGACCTCAGCACCAGAAACTACAACACTAACGTCTGCACCAGAAACTACAACACTGACCTCCGCACCAGGAATTACAAAACTAATCTCCGCACCAGGAATTACAAAACTAATCTCCGCACCAGGAATTACAACATTAATCTCAACACCAGAAACTACAACATTAATCTCAACACCAGAAACTACAACATTAGTCTCCACATCAGAAACTACAACATTAGTCTCTACATCAGAAACTGCAACACGAACCTCCACACAAGAGAGTACAACACAAACCTCTGCACCAGAATCTTCAACACTAAGTTCTGAAGCAGAAACTACAACACTAACCTCTACACCAGAGTCTACGACAATCACCTCCGCTCCAGCAAGTAAAACACTAAATACCACACATGAAATTACTACACTAAACTCCACACCAGAACCTACAACACTAACAACCACACCAGTAAGTACAACACTAACTTCAGCACCAGAAACTAGAACAATAACCTCTGCAGCAGAAACTACAACATTAACCTCCACACCAGAAACTACAACATTAACCACCGCACCAGAAACTACAACATTAACCACCGCACCAGAAACTACAACATTAACCACCGTACCACGAATTACAAAATTGACCTCAGCACCAGAAACTACAACACTAACGTCTGCACCAGAAACTACAACACTGACCTCCGCACCAGGAATTACAAAACTAATCTCCGCACCAGGAATTACAAAACTAATCTCCGCACCAGGAATTACAACATTAATCTCAACACCAGAAACTACAACATTAATCTCAACACCAGAAACTACAACATTAGTCTCCACATCAGAAACTACAACATTAGTCTCTACATCAGAAACTGCAACACGAACCTCCACACAAGAGAGTACAACACAAACCTCTGCACCAGAATCTTCAACACTAAGTTCTGAAGCAGAAACTACAACACTAACCTCTACACCAGAGTCTACGACAATCACCTCCGCTCCAGCAAGTAAAACACTAAATACCACACATGAAATTACTACACTAAACTCCACACCAGAACCTACAACACTAACAACCACACCAGTAAGTACAACACTAACTTCAGCACCAGAAACTAGAACAATAACCTCTGCAGCAGAAACTACAACATTAACCTCCACACCAGAAACTACAACATTAACCTCCGCACCAGAAACTACAACATTAACCTCCACACCAGAAACTGGAACATTAACCTCCACACCAGAAACTGGAACATTAACCTCCACACCAGAAACTACATCATTAACCTCCACACCAGAAACTGGAACATTAACCTCCACACCAGAAACTGGAACATTAACCTCCACACCAGAAACTGGAACATTAACCTCCACACCAGAAACTGGAACATTACAGAAACTGGAACATTAACCTCCACACCAGAAACTGGAACATTAACCTCCACACCAGAAACTGGAACATTAACCTCCACACCAGAAACTGGAACATTAACCTCCACACCAGAAACTGGAACATTAACCTCCACACCAGAAACTGGAACATTAACCTCCACACCAGAAACTGGAACATTAACCTCCACACCAGAAACTGGAACATTAACCTCCACACCAGAAACTGGAACATTAACCTCCACACCAGAAACTACAACACAAACCTCTGCACCAGAATCTTCAACACTAAGCTTTGAACCAGACACTACAACACTAACCTCAGCACTAGAAACTTTAACAATAACCTCTGCAGCAGAAAGTACAAAACCAAACTCCACACCAGAAACTACAACATTAACATCCACACCAGAAAATACAAAACTAATCTCTGCTCCAGAAAGTACAACATTAACCTCCGCAGCAGAAACTATAACGCTAACCTCTGCACCACAAACTACAACATTAACTTCCACAACAGAAACTACAACACTAATCTCTGCAACAGAAAGTAGTACAAAAAACTCTACACCAGAAACTACAACATTAACCTCCACGTCAGAAACTAAACCACTAAACTCCACACCAGAAACTAGTACACTTAGCTCCATACCAGAAGCTACAACATTAAACTCCACACCAGAAACTACAACATTAACCTCCACACCAGAAACTACAACATTAAACTCCACACCAGAAACTACAACATTAAACTCCACACCAGAAACTACAACATTAACCTCCACACCAGAAACTACAACATTAAACTCCACACCAGAAACTACAACATTAAACTCCACACCAGAAACTACAACATTAACCTCCACACCAGAAACTACAACACTAAACTCCGCTCCAGAGACTACAACATTAACCTCCAGAGCAGAAACTGCAACACTAAACTCCACGCAAGAGAGTACAACACAAACCTCTGCACCAGAATCTTCAACATTAAGTTCTGAAGCAGAAACTACAACACTAACCTCCACACCAGAGTCTACGACACTCACCTCCACTCCACTAACTGCAACATTAACCTCCACTCCAGAAACTACAACATTAACCTCCACAGCAGAAACTACAACACTAATCTCCGCACCAGGAACTACAACACTAATCTCCACACCAGGAACTACAACACTAATCTCCGCACCAGGAACTACAACACTAATCTCCACACCAGGAACTACAACACTAATCTCCACACCAGGAACTACAACACTAATCTTCGCACCAGAAACTACAACACTAATCTCCGCACCAGGAACTACAACACTAACCTCCACACCAAAATCTACAACATTAACCTCCACACAAGAAGGTACAACAATAACCTCTGCACCAGAAACTACAATACTAAGCTTTGCACCAAAATCTACAACATTAACCTCCACACCAGAATCTACAACACGAACTACCACACCAAAAACTATAACGCTAACCACTGCTCCAGAAACTACAACACGAACCTCTGCGCCAGTAACTACAACACTGAGCACCACACCACAAACTACACCACCAACCTCCGTACCAGAAACTACACCATTAACCTCCACACCAGTAACTACAACACTGAGCACCACACCACAAACTACAATACCAGCCTCCGTACCAGAAACTACAACACAAACCTCTGCACCAGAATCTTCAACACTAAACTCTGAACCAGAAAGTACAACATTAACCTTCACACCAGAAACTACAACACTAACAACCACTCCAGGAACTACAAGACTAACCTCAGCACCAGAAACTAGAACAATAACCTCTGCAGCGGAAAGTACAAAACTAAACTCCGCACCAGAAAATACAACACCAACCACCACACCAGAAACTACAACATTAATCTCCGCACCAGAAAATACAACACCAACCACCACACCAGAAACTACAACATTAATCTCCACACCAGAAACTACAACACTAATCTCTGTACCAGAAACTACAACATTAATCTCCGCACCAGAAACTACAACATTAATCTCTGCACCAGAAACTACAACATTAATCTCCACACCAGAAACTACAACACTAATCTCTGTACCAGAAACTACAACATTAATCTCCGCACCAGAAACTACAACATTAATCTCCGCACCAGAAACTACAACACTAATCTCTGTACCAGAAACTACAACATTAATCTCTGCACCAGAAACTACAACATTAATCTCTGCACCAGAAACTACAACATTAATCTCCGCACCAGAAACTACAACATTAATCTCCGCACCAGAAACTACAACACTAATCTCTGCACCAGAAACTACAACATTAATCTCCGCACCAGAAACTACAACATTAATCTCTGCACCAGAAACTACAACATTAATCTCTGCACCAGAAACTACAACATTAATCTCTGCACCAGAAACTACAACATTAATCTCCGCACCAGAAACTACAACATTAATCTCTGCACCAGAAACTACAACACTAATCTCTGCACCAGAAACTACAACATTAATCTCTGCACCAGAAACTACAACATTAATCTCTGCACCAGAAACTACAACATTAATCTCTGCACCAGAAACTACAACATTAATCTCTGCACCAGAAACTACAACATTAATCTCTGCACCAGAAACTACAACATTAATCTCTGCACCAGAAACTACAACATTAATCTCTGCACCAGAAACTACAACACTAATCTCCGCACCAGAAACTACAACATTAATCTCTGCACCAGAAACTACAACACTAATCTCCGCACCAGAAACTACAACATTAATCTCTGCACCAGAAACTACAACATTAATCTCTGCACCAGAAACTACAACATTAATCTCTGCACCAGAAACTACAACATTAATCTCTGCACCAGAAACTACAACATTAATCTCTGCACCAGAAACTACAACATTAATCTCTGCACCAGAAACTACAACATTAATCTCTGCACCAGAAACTACAACATTAATCTCTGCACCAGAAACTACAACATTAATCTCTGCACCAGAAACTACAACATTAATCTCTGCACCAGAAACTACAACATTAATCTCTGCACCAGAAACTACAACATTAATCTCCGCACCAGAAACTACAACACTAATCTCCGCACCAGAAACTACAACATTAATCTCTGCACCAGAAACTACAACACTAATCTCCGCACCAGAAACTACAACATTAATCTCTGCACCAGAAACTACAACATTAATCTCCGCACCAGAAACTACAACATTAATCTCTGCACCAGAAACTACAACATTAATCTCCGCACCAGAAACTACAACACTAATCTCTGCACCAGAAACTACAACACTAATCTCTGCACCAGAAACTACAACATTAATCTCTGCACCAGAAACTACAACATTAATCTCTGCACCAGAAACTACAACATTAATCTCTGCACCAGAAACTACAACACTAATCTCTGCACCAGAAACTACAACATTAATCTCTGCACCAGAAACTACAACATTAATCTCTGCACCAGAAACTACAACATTAATCTCTGCACCAGAAACTACAACACTAATCTCTGCACCAGAAACTACAACATTAATCTCTGCACCAGAAACTACAACACTAATCTCCGCACCAGAAACTACAACACTAATCTCTGCTCCAGAATCTACAACTCTAACGTCCACACCACAAACTACAATACTAAAGTCCACACCAGACACTACAACACTAACCTCCATACCGGAAAATACAACACTGACCTCCACAACAGAAACTATTACACTAAACTCCACACCAGAATCTACAACATTAATCTCCACACCAGAAACTACTACATTAACCTCCATACTAGAAACTACAACACTAACCTCTGCACCAGGTTCTACAATACTAACCTCCGCAGCAGGAACTATAACATTAACCTCTACACCAGAAACTACAACACTATCCTCCGCACCAGAAATTACAACACTAATCTCTGCTCCAGAATCTACACCACTAACCTCCGCAGCAGAAGCTGCATTGCTAACCTCTGCTCCAGGATCTACAACACTAATCTCAAGACCAGAAACTACAACACTAAACTCTGCGGTAGAAACTACAACACTAACCTTTGCTCCAGAAACTACAACACCAACCACCACACCAGAAACGACAACACTAAATTCCACAACAGAAAGTACAGCCCTAAACTCTGCATCAGAAACTACAACACTAAACTCTGCTCCAGAATCTACAACACTAACTTCCATGCCAGAAACTACAACACTAATCTCCACACCAGAAACTAAAACACAAACCTCTGCTCCAGAAATGACAACACCAAACTACACGCAAAAAACTACAATACTAACCACCACTCCAGAAACTACAACACTAACCTCCGTAGCAGAAATTACAACACTAACCTCCACATCGGAAACTACAACACTAAAATCTACACCAGAAACTACAACAATCACCTCCGCTCCACAAACGACAACATTAATCTCCACACCAGAAACTACAACACTAATCTCTACAACAAAATCTACAACAGTAACCTCCACACAAGAAGGTACAACGCTAACCTCTGCACTTGGATCTACAAGACTAAACACCATACCACAGACTACAACGCTAACATCCACACAAGAAAGTGAAACACTAAACTCCACACCAGAGACTACAACAGTCAACTCCGCTGCAGAAACTACAACACTAAACACTACACCAGAAACTACAGCACTAACCTCCGCACCAGAATCTAGAACAATATTCTCCACACCAGTAATGTCAGCACTAACTACCAGAACAGAAACTACAAAACTAAGCGCTGCATCAGAAAATAGAACACTAACCACCACACCAATAACTATGACACTGAGCACAACAGCAGAAACAACAACACCAGCCTCCGTAACAGAAATTACAACACAAAAATCCACACCAGAAACTACAACAATTACCTCAACTCCAGAAGCTACAACACTAAACATCACACCAGAAATCACAACATCAATCTCTGCACTAGAATCTAGAACAACATTCACCACACCAGTAAGGTCAGCACTAACTACCAGAACGGAAACTGCGACACTAACCTCCGCGCCAGAAACTACACCACGAACCTCTGCTCCAGAAACTACTACACTAAACTCCACACTAGAAATTGCAACACTAACATCCGCACAAAAATCAACAACACTAATCTCCACACAGCAAACAACAACACTAAACACCACTCTGGAAACCACAACAATAACCTCCGCACCAGAAACTACAACACTAACCTCCACACCAGTAGGTACAAAAGTCACTTCTGTTCGAGAAGATACAACACTAAACACCACACCCGAAAGTACAACTCTAACCTCCGCACCAGAATCTAGAACAATATTTACCACACTGGTAACGCCTGCACTAACTACCATAACAGAAAGAACGACACTAACCTTCGCACCAAAAACTACAACACTAACCCCTGCACCAGAATCCACATCATTAATCTCCACACAAGAAAGAACAATGCTAACCTCTGCACTGGAATCTACAACACTAAACACCACAACACACACTACAACACTAAGCACCACACAAGAAAGAACAACGATCATCTTCTCACCAGAAACTACACCACTAACCACCACACTGAAAACTACAATACAAACCAGTTCACATAAAACAGCAACACAAACCTCTCCACCAGAATCTACAACATTAATCTCCACACAAGAAAGAACAACACAAACCTTTGCACCAGAAACTACAACATTAACCATCACACCAAAAACTATAATACTAACCCCCGCACCAGAAACAACAACTCTAACCTTCACACCAGAAACTACAATACTAACCACCTCACCAGACACAACAACAGTATTGTACGCACCAGAATCTACAATACTACCTGCCGTAACAGAAACTACAACACAGACCTCTGCACCAGAAAGTATAACTCTAACCTCAGCTCCAGAAACTACAACACTAACCTCCGCACCAGAAACTACAACATTAAACTCCGCACCAGAAACCATAGCAATATCCTCCACACCAGAAACTACAACACTAATCTCCATACAAGAAAGAACAATGCTAACTTCTGCACTGGAATCTACAACACTAAACACCACAACACACACTATAACACTAAGCACCGCACAAGAAAGAACAACACTAAACTCTGCACGAGAAACTACAACACTAACCACCATACCAAACACTACAACACTAACCCCCGCACCAGAAACTACAACACTGACTTCCACGCCAATAACTGCAACACTGAGAACCACACCACAAACTACAACACCTGCCTCCGTAACAGAAACTAGAACACAGACGTCTGCACCACAAGCTACAACACCAAACTCCATACCAGAAACTACAACAGTCACCTCCACTACAGAAACTACAACTCTAAATATCACACCAGAAACCGGAACACTAACCTCCACTCCAGAAACTACAACTCTAAATATCACACCAGAAACCGGAACACTAACCTCCACTCCAGAAACTACAACTCTAAATATCACACCAGAAACCGGAACACTAACCTCCACTCCAGAAACTACAACACTAACCTCCACTCCAGAAACTACAACACTAACCTCCACTCCAGAAACTACAACACTAACCTCCACTCCAGAAATTACAACACTAATCTCCACTCCAGAAACTACAACACTAACCTCCACTCCAGAAACTACAACACTAACCTCCACTCCAGAAACTACAACACTAACCTCCACTCCAGAAACTACAACACTAACCTCCACTCCAGAAACTACAACACTAACCTCCACTCCAGAAACTACAACACTAACCTCCACTCCAGAAACTACAACACAAACCTCCACTCCAGAAACTACAACACAAACCTCCACTCCAGAAACTACAACACAAACCTCCACTCCAGAAACTACAACACTAACCTCCACTCCAGAAACTACAACACTAATTTACAACACTAACCTCCACTCCAGAAACTACAACACTAACCTCCACTCCAGAAACTACAACACAAACCTCCACTCCGGAAACTACAACACTAACCTCCACTCCAGAAACTACAACACTAACCTCCACTCCAGAAATTACAACACTAATATCCACTCCAGAAACTACAACACTAACCTCCACTCCAGATACTACAACACTAATCTCCACTCCAGAAACTACAACACTAACCTCCACTCCAGAAACTACAACACAAACCTCCAGTCCGGAAACTACAACACTAACCTCCACTCCAGAAACTACAACACTAACCTCCACTCCAGAAATTACAACACTAATCTCCACTTCAGAAACTACAACACTAACCTCCACTCCAGAAACTACAACACAAACCTCCACTCCAGAAACTACAACACTAACCTCCACTCCAGAAACTACAACACAAACCTCCAGTCCGGAAACTACACACTAACCTCCACTCCAGATACTACAACACTAATCTCCACTCCAGAAACTACAACACTAACCTCCACTCCAGAAACTACAACAAAACGTCCACGTCCGGAAACTACCACACTAACCTCACACCAGAAACCGGAACACTAACCTCCACTCCAGAAACTACAACACTAACCTCCACTCCAGAAACTACAACACTAACCTCCACTCCAGAAACTACAACACTAACCTCCACTCCAGAAATTACAACACTAATCTCCACTCCAGAAACTACAACACTAACCTCCACTCCAGAAACTACAACACTAACCTCCACTCCAGAAACTACAACACTAACCTCCACTCCAGAAACTACAACACAGACCTCCACTCCAGAAACTACAACACAAACCTCCACTCCAGAAACTACAACACAAACCTCCACTCCAGAAACTACAACACAAACCTCCACTCCGGAAACTACAACACAAACCTCCACTCCGGAAACTACTACGTTAACCTTCGCACCAGAAACTGCAACACTAACCTCTGCACCACTAACTACAACACTAACCACCTCACCAGAAACTACAACATTACCCTCCACACCAGAATCTAGAACACTAACCTACGCACCGGAGACTACAACAACCACCACTCCAGGAGTTACAACAACAGCCACTGCACCACAAACGACAACACTAACCTCCGCACCAGAAACTACAACACTAACCTCCGCACCAGAAACTACAACATTAATCTCTGCACCAGAAACTACAACACTAATCTCTGCACCAGAAACTACAACATTAATCTCTGCACCAGAAACTACAACATTAATCTCTGCACCAGAAACTACAACATTAATCTCTGCACCAGAAACTACAACATTAATCTCTGCACCAGAAACTACAACATTAATCTCCGCACCAGAAACTACAACATTAATCTCCGCACCAGAAACTACAACATTAATCTCTGCACCAGAAACTACAACATTAATCTCCGCACCAGAAACTACAACATTAATCTCTGCACCAGAAACTACAACATTAATCTCTGCACCAGAAACTACAACATTAACTCGCCAGAAACTAAACATTAATCTCTGCACCAGAAACTACAACATTAATCTCCGCACCAGAAACTACAACATTAATCTCTGCACCAGAAACTACAACATAATCTCCACCAGAAACTACAACTTATCTCCGCACCAGAAACTACAACATTAATCTCTGACCAGAAACTACAACATTATCTCGCACCAGAAACTACAACATAATCTCCGCACCAGAAACTACAACATTAATCTCTGCACCAGAACTACAACAAATTCGCACCAGAAACTACAACATTAATCTCCGCACCAGAAACTACAACATTAATCTCTGCACCAGAAACTACAACACTAATCTCTGCACCAGAAACTACAACATTAATCTCTGCACCAGAAACTACAACATTAATCTCTGCACCAGAAACTACAACATTAATCTCTGCACCAGAAACTACAACATTAATCTCTGCACCAGAAACTACAACATTAATCTCTGCACCAGAAACTACAACATTAATCTCCGCACCAGAAACTACAACATTAATCTCTGCACCAGAAACTACAACACTAATCTCCGCACCAGAAACTACAACACTAATCTCTGCACCAGAAACTACAACATTAATCTCTGCACCAGAAACTACAACATTAATCTCTGCACCAGAAACTACAACATTAATCTCTGCACCAGAAACTACAACATTAATCTCTGCACCAGAAACTACAACATTAATCTCTGCACCAGAAACTACAACATTAATCTCTGCACCAGAAACTACAACATTAATCTCTGCACCAGAAACTACAACATTAATCTCTGCACCAGAAACTACAACATTAATCTCTGCACCAGAAACTACAACATTAATCTCTGCACCAGAAACTACAACATTAATCTCTGCACCAGAAACTACAACATTAATCTCTGCACCAGAAACTACAACATTAATCTCTGCACCAGAAACTACAACATTAATCTCTGCACCAGAAACTACAACATTAATCTCTGCACCAGAAACTACAACATTAATCTCCGCACCAGAAACTACAACATTAATCTCTGCACCAGAAACTACAACACTAATCTCTGCACCAGAAACTACAACATTAATCTCTGCACCAGAAACTACAACATTAATCTCTGCACCAGAAACTACAACATTAATCTCTGCACCAGAAACTACAACATTAATCTCTGCACCAGAAACTACAACATTAATCTCTGCACCAGAAACTACAACATTAATCTCTGCACCAGAAACTACAACATTAATCTCTGCACCAGAAACTACAACATTAATCTCTGCACCAGAAACTACAACATTAATCTCTGCACCAGAAACTACAACATTAATCTCTGCACCAGAAACTACAACATTAATCTCTGCACCAGAAACTACAACATTAATCTCTGCACCAGAAACTACAACATTAATCTCTGCACCAGAAACTACAACACTAATCTCTGCACCAGAAACTACAACATTAATCTCTGCACCAGAAACTACAACACTAATCTCTGCACCAGAAACTACAACATTAATCTCTGCACCAGAAACTACAACATTAATCTCTGCACCAGAAACTACAACATTAATCTCTGCACCAGAAACTACAACATTAATCTCTGCACCAGAAACTACAACATTAATCTCTGCACCAGAAACTACAACATTAATCTCCGCACCAGAAACTACAACATTAATCTCGCACCAGAAACTACAACATTAATCTCTGCACCAGAAACTACAACATTAATCTCTGCACAAAACTACAACACTAATCTCTGCACCAGAAACTACAACACTAATCTCCGCACCAGAAACTACAACATTAATCTCTGCACCAGAAACTACAACACTAATCTCCGCACCAGAAACTACAACATTAATCTCCGCACCAGAAACTACAACACTAATCTCCGCACCAGAAACTACAACATTAATCTCTGCACCAGAAACTACAACACTAATCTCCGCACCAGAAACTACAACATTAATCTCTGCACCAGAAACTACAACATTAATCTCTGCACCAGAAACTACAACATTAATCTCTGCACCAGAAACTACAACATTAATCTCTGCACCAGAAACTACAACATTAATCTCTGCACCAGAAACTACAACATTAATCTCTGCACCAGAAACTACAACATTAATCTCTGCACCAGAAACTACAACATTAATCTCTGCACCAGAAACTACAACATTAATCTCTGCACCAGAAACTACAACATTAATCTCTGCACCAGAAACTACAACATTAATCTCTGCACCAGAAACTACAACATTAATCTCTGCACCAGAAACTACAACATTAATCTCTGCACCAGAAACTACAACATTAATCTCTGCACCAGAAACTACAACATTAATCTCTGCACCAGAAACTACAACATTAATCTCTGCACCAGAAACTACAACATTAATCTCTGCACCAGAAACTACAACATTAATCTCTGCACCAGAAACTACACACTAATCTCTGCACCAGAACTACAACATTAATCTCTGCACCAGAAACTACAACATAATCTCTGCACCAGAAACTACAACATTAATCTCTGCACCAGAAACTACAACATTAATCTCTGCACCAGAAACTACAACATTAATCTCTGCACCAGAAACTACAACACTAATCTCTGTACCAGAAGACTACAACATTAATCTCCACCAGAAACTACAACATTAATCTCTGCACCAGAAACTACAACATTAATCTCTGCACCAGAAACTACAACATTAATCTCTGCACCAGAAACTACAACATTAATCTCTGCACCAGAAACTACAACATTAATCTCTGCACCAGAAACTACAACACTAATCACTACAACATTAAATCTCCACACCAGGAAATAAACATTAATACTTGCACACCAGAAAATACAAATTAATCTCCCACCAGAAACTACAACACTAATCTCGGCACCCCCAGAAACTCACAACACTAAATCTCTGTACCAGAAACTACAACATTAATCTCTGCAACCAGAAAAACTACAACATAACTCCCTGCACCCAGAAAACTACAACATTTACTCTCCACACCAGAAACTACAACATTAATCTCTGCACCAGAAACTACAACATTAATCTCACACCCAGAAAACTACAACACTAATCTCCACACCAGAAACTACAAACATTAATCTCCGCCCACCTGAAAAACCTACAACATAATCTTCACCAGAAACTTACAACATTAATCTCCACACCAAGAAACTACAACACTAATCTCCACACCAGAAACACAACAAATCTCCGCACAGAAACTACAACACTAATCTCTGCACCAGAAACTACAACACTAATCTCACACCATGAAACTACAAACATTAAAGAAAAATTTTTTTTTTTTTTTTTCTCTGCACCAGAAACTACAACAATAATCTCTGCACAGAAACTACAACATTAATCTCTGCCACCAGAAACTACAACATTAATCTGCACCAGAAATACAACATTAATCTCTGCCCCAGAACTTACAACACTATCGCTGGACAGAAAAACTACAACATTAATCTCTGCACCAGAAAACTACCAACTATTCATCTCTGCCACCAGAAACTACAACATTAATCTAGCCCAGAAACTACAAATTAATCGCTGCACCAGAAAACCACTACAACATTAATCTCTGCACCAGAAAACTACAACACTAATCTCCGTGCACCAGAACTACAACATTAATCTCTGCACCAGAAACTTTACAAACATTAATCTCTACAACACTAATCTCTGCACCAGAAACTACAACATTAATCTCCACACCAGAAACTACAACATTAATCTCTGCACCAGAAACTACAACATTAATCTCCGCACCAGAAACTACAACACTAATCTCCACACCAGAAACTACAACATTAATCTCCGCACCAGAAACTACAACACTAATCTCTGCACCAGAAACTACAACACTAATCTCCACACCAGAAACTACAACATTAATCTCTGCACCAGAAACTACAACACTAATCTCTGCACCAGAAACTACAACACTAATCTCTGCACCAGAAACTACAACATTAATCTCTGCACCAGAAACTACAACACTAATCTCTGCACCAGAAACTACAACATTAATCTCTGCACCAGAAACACAACATTAATCTCTGCACCAGAAACTACAACATTAATCTCTGCACCAGAAACTACAACATTAATCTCTGCACCAGAAACTACAACATTAATCTCTGCACCAGAAACTACAACACTAATCTCTGCACCAGAAACTACAACACTAATCTCTGCACCAGAAACTACAACATTAATCTCCGCACCAGAAACTACAACACTAATCTCCGCACCAGAAACTACAACATTAATCTCTGCACCAGAAACTACAACATTAATCTCTGCACCAGAAACTACAACATTAATCTCTGCACCAGAAACTACAACATTAATCTCCGCACCAGAAACTACAACACTAATCTCTGCACCAGAAACTACAACATTAATCTCCGCACCAGAAACTACAACATTAATCTCTGCACCAGAAACTACAACACTAATCTCTGCACCAGAAACTACAACATTAATCTCTGCACCAGAAACTACAACACTAATCTCTGCACCAGAAACTACAACATTAATCTCTGCACCAGAAACTACAACATTAATCTCTGCACCAGAAACTACAACATTAATCTCTGCACCAGAAACTACAACATTAATCTCTGCACCAGAAACTACAACACTAATCTCTGCACCAGAAACTACAACATAATCTCTGCACCAGAAACTACAACATTAATCTCTGCACCAGAAACTACAACATTAATCTCTGCACCAGAAACTACAACATTAATCTCTGCACCAGAAACTACAACATTAATCTCTGCACCAGAAACTACAACATTAATCTCTGCACCAGAAACTACAACATTAATCTCCGCACCAGAAACTACAACATTAATCTCTGCACCAGAAACTACAACACTAATCTCTGCACCAGAAACTACAACATTAATCTCTGCACCAGAAACTACAACATTAATCTCTGCACCAGAAACTACAACATTAATCTCTGCACCAGAAACTACAACATTAATCTCTGCACCAGAAACTACAACATTAATCTCTGCACCAGAAACTACAACATTAATCTCTGCACCAGAAACTACAACATTAATCTCTGCACCAGAAACTACAACATTAATCTCTGCACCAGAAACTACAACATTAATCTCCGCACCAGAAACTACAACATTAATCTCTGCACCAGAAACTACAACATTAATCTCTGCACCAGAAACTACAACATTAATCTCTGCACCAGAAACTACAACACTAATCTCTGCACCAGAAACTACAACATTAATCTCTGCACCAGAAACTACAACATTAATCTCTGCACCAGAAACTACAACATTAATCTCTGCACCAGAAACTACAACATTAATCTCCGCACCAGAAACTACAACATTAATCTCCACACCAGAAACTACAACACTAATCTCTGCACCAGAAACTACAACATTAATCTCTGTACCAGAAACTACAACACTAATCTCTGCACCAGAAACTACAACATTAATCTCTGTACCAGAAACTACAACACTAATCTCTGCACCAGAAACTACAACATTAATCTCTGCACCAGAAACTACAACATTAATCTCTGTACCAGAAACTACAACACTAACCTCCGCACCAGAAACTACAACATTAATCTCCACACCAGAAACTACAACACTAATCTCTGCACCAGAAACTACAACATTAATCTCTGTACCAGAAACTACAACACTAATCTCTGTACCAGAAACTACAACATTAATCTCCGCACCAGAAACTACAACATTAATCTCCGCACCAGAAACTACAACACTAATCTCTGTACCAGAAACTACAACACTAATCTCCGCACCAGAAACTACAACATTAATCTCTGCACCAGAAACTACAACATTAATCTCTGCACCAGAAACTACAACATTAATCTCTGCACCAGAAACTACAACATTAATCTCTGCACCAGAAACTACAACATTAATCTCTGCACCAGAAACTACAACATTAATCTCTGCACCAGAAACTACAACATTAATCTCTGCACCAGAAACTACAACATTAATCTCTGCACCAGAAACTACAACATTAATCTCTGCACCAGAAACTACAACATTAATCTCTGCACCAGAAACTACAACATTAATCTCTGCACCAGAAACTACAACATTAATCTCTGCACCAGAAACTACAACACTAATCTCCGCACCAGAAACTACAACACTAATCTCTGCACCAGAAACTACAACACTAATCTCTGCACCAGAAACTACAACATTAATCTCTGCACCAGAAACTACAACATTAATCTCTGCACCAGAAACTACAACATTAATCTCTGCACCAGAAACTACAACATTAATCTCTGCACCAGAAACTACAACATTAATCTCTGCACCAGAAACTACAACATTAATCTCTGCACCAGAAACTACAACATTAATCTCTGCACCAGAAACTACAACATTAATCTCTGCACCAGAAACTACAACATTAATCTCTGCACCAGAAACTACAACATTAATCTCTGCACCAGAAACTACAACATTAATCTCTGCACCAGAAACTACAACATTAATCTCTGCACCAGAAACTACAACATTAATCTCTGCACCAGAAACTACAACATTAATCTCTGCACCAGAAACTACAACATTAATCTCCGCACCAGAAACTACAACATTAATCTCTGCACCAGAAACTACAACATTAATCTCTGCACCAGAAACTACAACATTAATCTCTGCACCAGAAACTACAACATTAATCTCTGCACCAGAAACTACAACATTAATCTCTGCACCAGAAACTACAACATTAATCTCTCACCAGAAACTACAACATAATCTCTGCACCAGAAACTACAACATTAATCTCTGCACCAGAAACTACAACATTAATCTCTGCACCAGAAACTACAACATTAATCTCTGCACCAGAAACTACAACATAATCTCTGCACCAGAAACTACAACACTAATCTCGCACCAGAAACTACAACATTATTCTGCACCAGAAACTACAACATTAATCTCCACCAGAAACTACAACTAATCTCGCACCAGAAACACAAATAATCCTGACAGAAACTAAACATTAATCTCGCACCAGAAACTACAACATTAATCTCGCACCAGAAACTACAACATTAATCTCTGCACCAGAAACTACAACATTAATCTCTGCACAGAAACTACAACATTAATCTCTGCACCAGAAACTACAACATAATCTCTGCACCAGAAACTACAACATTAATCTCTGCACCAGAAACTACAACATTAATCTCTGCACCAGAAACTACAACATTAATCTCTACCAGAAACTACAACATTAATCTCTGCACCAGAAACTACAACATTAATCTCTGCACCAGAAACTACAACATTAATCTCCGCACCAGAAACTACAACATTAATCTCCGCACCAGAAACTACAACATTAATCTCTGCACCAGAAACTACAACATTAATCTCTGCACCAGAAACTACAACATTAATCTCCACACCAGAAACTACAACATTAATCTCTGCACCAGAAACTACAACACTAATCTCTGCACCAGAAACTACAACATTAATCTCTGCACCAGAAACTACAACATTAATCTCTGCACCAGAAACTACAACACTAATCTCCGCACCAGAAACTACAACATTAATCTCTGCACCAGAAACTACAACACTAATCTCTGCACCAGAAACTACAACATTAATCTCTGCACCAGAAACTACAACATTAATCTCTGCACCAGAAACTACAACATTAATCTCTGCACCAGAAACTACAACATTAATCTCTGCACCAGAAACTACAACATTAATCTCTGCACCAGAAACTACAACATTAATCTCTGCACCAGAAACTACAACATTAATCTCTGCACCAGAAACTACAACATTAATCTCTGCACCAGAAACTACAACATTAATCTCTGCACCAGAAACTACAACATTAATCTCTGCACCAGAAACTACAACATTAATCTCTGCACCAGAAACTACAACACTAATCTCCGCACCAGAAACTACAACACTAATCTCTGCACCAGAAACTACAACACTAATCTCTGCACCAGAAACTACAACATTAATCTCTGCACCAGAAACTACAACATTAATCTCTGCACCAGAAACTACAACACTAATCTCTGCACCAGAAACTACAACACTAATCTCTGCACCAGAAACTACAACATTAATCTCTGCACCAGAAACTACAACATTAATCTCTGCACCAGAAACTACAACATTAATCTCCGCACCAGAAACTACAACATTAATCTCTGCACCAGAAACTACAACATTAATCTCTGCACCAGAAACTACAACACTAATCTCTGCACCAGAAACTACAACATTAATCTCCGCACCAGAAACTACAACATTAATCTCTGCACCAGAAACTACAACACTAATCTCTGCACCAGAAACTACAACATTAATCTCTGCACCAGAAACTACAACACTAATCTCTGCACCAGAAACTACAACATTAATCTCTGCACCAGAAACTACAACATTAATCTCTGCACCAGAAACTACAACATTAATCTCTGCACCAGAAACTACAACACTAATCTCTGCACCAGAAACTACAACATTAATCTCTGCACCAGAAACTACAACATAACACAAAAATAATCTCTGCACCAGAAACTACAACATTAATCTCTGCACCAGAAACTACAACATTAATCTCTGCACCAGAAACTACAACATTAATCTCCGCACCAGAAACTACAACATTAATCTCTGCACCAGAAACTACAACACTAATCTCTGCACCAGAAACTACAACATTAATCTCTGCACCAGAAACTACAACATTAATCTCTGCACCAGAAACTACAACATTAATCTCTGCACCAGAAACTACAACATTAATCTCTGCACCAGAAACTACAACATTAATCTCTGCACCAGAAACTACAACATTAATCTCTGCACCAGAAACTACAACATTAATCTCTGCACCAGAAACTACAACATTAATCTCTGCACCAGAAACTACAACATTAATCTCTGCACCAGAAACTACAACATTAATCTCTGCACCAGAAACTACAACATTAATCTCTGCACCAGAAACTACAACATTAATCTCTGCACCAGAAACTACAACATTAATCTCTGCACCAGAAACTACAACATTAATCTCTGCACCAGAAACTACAACATTAATCTCTGCACCAGAAACTACAACATTAATCTCTGCACCAGAAACTACAACATTAATCTCTGCACCAGAAACTACAACATTAATCTCTGCACCAGAAACTACAACATTAATCTCTGCACCAGAAACTACAACATTAATCTCCGCACCAGAAACTACAACACTAATCTCTGCACCAGAAACTACAACATTAATCTCTGCACCAGAAACTACAACATTAATCTCTGCACCAGAAACTACAACACTAATCTCTGCACCAGAAACTACAACATTAATCTCTGCACCAGAAACTACAACATTAATCTCTGCACCAGAAACTACAACATTAATCTCTGCACCAGAAACTACAACATTAATCTCTGCACCAGAAACTACAACATTAATCTCTGCACCAGAAACTACAACATTAATCTCTGCACCAGAAACTACAACATTAATCTCCGCACCAGAAACTACAACATTAATCTCTGCACCAGAAACTACAACACTAATCTCCGCACCAGAAACTACAACACTAATCTCCGCACCAGAAACTACAACATTAATCTCCGCACCAGAAACTACAACACTAATCTCCGCACCAGAAACTACAACATTAATCTCTGCACCAGAAACTACAACACTAATCTCCGCACCAGAAACTACAACATTAATCTCCGCACCAGAAACTACAACATTAATCTCTGCACCAGAAACTACAACATTAATCTCTGCACCAGAAACTACAACACTAATCTCCGCACCAGAAACTACAACATTAATCTCTGCACCAGAAACTACAACACTAATCTCTGTACCAGAAACTACAACATTAATCTCTGCACCAGAAACTACAACATTAATCTCTGCACCAGAAACTACAACATTAATCTCTGCACCAGAAACTACAACATTAATCTCTGCTCCAGAAACTACAACATTAATCTCTGCACCAGAAACTACAACATTAATCTCTGCACCAGAAAATACAACACGAGCCTCTGCACATGAATCTACAACACTAATCTCCACACCAGAAACTACAACAATATCCTCTGCTCCAGAAAATACATCACTAACCTCCGCACCAGAATCTACAACATTAATCTCCACACAAGAAAAAACAACACTAATCTCTGCACCAGAAACTACAACTCCAACATCTGCTCCTGGAACTACAATACTAACTGCCATCCCAGAAGCTACAACACTAACCACTACACTGGTAACTACGACACTCACCACCACACCAGAAACTACAACATTAACCACCACGCTCCCTACAACTCCATCTTCCACCCTTTCTACAACCATAACTACCGCGACTTCTCTGGCTGCCTGTGGTGAGTGAGATAACTGTTAGCACACTCAATCTATCATTTCTTTTCATTGTTTGCAAGCAGAGGATTTCTCGCTGTGATATTAATGCCTGTCCCCCAGGAAGTTCATAAGAATTAAAGGTCGGATTTTTCTGGCTGTTCACGCACTGCCACGGCTGCGAGCGAGGATGGAAAATTTGGTGCTCAGCCATATCTCTGTTCACCGCAGCAGGACTGAAGGATTTTGTTGCGCGAACAGCTGGAAAATTCGGGCCAAGTTAAGTTTAAAGTTGAAGTTTATTTATTCGTGTCATAAGTAGGCTTACATTAACACTGCAATGAAGTTACTGTGAATATCTCCTAATCCACACTCTGGCCCCTGTTCAAGTACACTGAAGGAGAATTTAGCATAGCCAATGCAGCTAACCAGATGTCTTTGGACTGTGGGAGTGCTCCAATTAATATAAGTGTTAAGACAGCCTATGTGTGACACTAATAAATAAACTTTAACTTAAAGCTCCCCTTTGTCCTGGCCAGTATTTTCTCCTTAATGAGAAAATCATATTTATTGTCCATCCTTTACATGGAATCTTGTTCTGCCCAATACATGCATTAATATGGCACAATGGTTAGCACTGTTGCCTCACAGCTCCAGCGACCTGGGTTTGAGGCCCTGCTTAGGTTCCTGTCTGCGTGGAGTTTGCACGTTCTCCCCATGTCTGCGTGGGTTTCCTCCTGGTGCTCTAGTTTCCTTCCACAGTCCAAAGATGTGCAGGTGAGATGCATTGGCTGTGCGAAGTTTAAAGTTTATTTACTAGTCGCAAGTCGGGTTGCACACACATTGCAATGAAGTTATTGGCAAAATCCCCAACTTGCCACACTCTGGTGCCTGTTCGGGTACGCTGAGGGAGAATTTAGTATGGCCAATTTACCTAACATGCACATCTTTGGACTGGGGTCAGAAACCAGAGGAAACCCTCGTGGACGTGGGGAGAATGTGCAGACTCTACACAGACAATAACCCAAGCTGGGAATCGAACCTGGGTCCCTGGTGCTGTGAAGCAGCAGTGTTAACCACTGTGCCACTGTGCTGCTCACACACCCTTTATGCCATGGGATGGGTGGGTCAGAGGGATTAGGGTGAAGAGGTGCGAGGTTACGAGAATAGGCCTGGGTGGGATAGCTGTCGGTGCGGATGGGCCAGATGGCTTCCTTCTGCACTGTACAGTCGCTATGACTTATTTCCATTGCTCTCGGCACTATAATGAAAAATCATGTGAAACAATTTAGATAATTTGCAGAAATTTCTTAAGCTAACAAGTAAATAGAAATCTTTCTTTTCAAAGTAAGAAGTCAACAAATGCTCATTTGTAAATAAATGCTTCTCAGTTCCAATCAGGTTCGTTCGTATTAATTTGATTCGTGTGAGGAGTGAAGAAATTTCAATTTCCTGGGAGGTGAATAGGGAATCGAGTGCACCTCGTTATGAAGTCACCCTCTTCCGTGCTGAGATTAAAGTGACAAAGTTTACAACTGATGCAAAAAAGGCAGTCTTCAGGCAACTTCTTCCTGATGTCGAATATCGGGTTGTTGTGTTGGTGAAAACTTGCAAACAAGAACAGACAATAGTAAAAAAAATCCGAACAAGTAAGTCTTTGGAATTAGCATCTGAGTAGCAAAATGTGACTCACTTTCCACATTTATACCGGGCTTATCTTTATAAAATGCGAAAGAAAAAAGGATTTGCCACTGACTCCATCAGTTAATCCCAGCCGAGGGTTGAGACCCGTTGGCTACCCTCACATGGTTTAGCCGGCTTTCCGTAGCCGTTGTCCCAGGTGTGGCTGCTGTCACATGCAAACATCTATGAGGAACCACAAGTGAGAGTTAAGTACAGCTGGGGACCAAAAGTGGGTATGTTCCTATGTAAAATAATGCTGATGGGAGCTTCGTTGGCCGAAGATTCCTTTATAAAATTTCAGTGAGGTGGCGTTTCTATATAAAGGACTGACCATGTTTCACTCCACAGTTTTCAAGCTTTCAGATCCCATATTGAGTGGCACCCATGTGTTCCCTCTTCATTTGCCTCTTTGTAGTTTGAACGATTGCTGATGGTCCATACCAGGAGTCTCGATCCCTGCCACTTGAGTCGACCTTTCAAATTCATTCAGACTTTGCTTCTTGTGTGTGTTTTGAGAAATAGCTGAGGCCATTTTCTGCTGGGTGGGACGGTGAATATCCAGGGAGGAGGTAGGGTATACAATCACACTGTACAATACAGGGATACTCCATCCCTTACGAGATTCACATGACATAAAAATCCACAACGTCAAGAAACTTTAATGGATAAGAAGTTGGATCTCAGTCATTCCAATTCTAGAATTCTAATCCTACCAAATATGACAATATTCCCTCTACCTCCCCAGTCAGACTCCAGAGTGAGCCAGTTACAAACTGGTTTGGGTCCTCTTCCAAGAGGAAGATGCTTGCCTGCTCTCACTGCTATCTGTAACTGGTCCTGCTTATAACACTTGTGGAAACTTTATGAACCAAAATTTGTACTTGAAAGCATTTTTTGAGGGAAGGTTAAGAGGAATGGAAATCAAGAATGAAAGTGAAAAGTCAAAACTGGGCCAGTGTCTGGGAGGTGAGGGCGGTACCTTAAGAGGGAAGATTGGATAGGTTGGGCCTGGGTCCATTGGAATCTAAGAGATTGAGATGTGGGCTTTGGAGAGGATACAGAAAAGATTTACATAAGGATGTTGTCAGATATGGAGGGCATTAGCTATGAAGAGAGGTTGGAGAAACTTGGTTTGTTCTCGCAGGAACGATGGAAGTTGAGGGGCAATCTGATAGAAGTCTACAAGATTATAATGGAGATGGACAGAGTGGATAGTCAAGAGTTTCTTTCCAGTGTGGAAGAGTCAATTACTAGGGGTGTAGGTTTAAGGTGCGAGGGCAAGGGTTAAAGGAGATGGGCGAGGCAAATTTTTTACACAAAGGATAAAGCACAGGATCAGGCCTGGAACTTGCTGCTGGGAGAAGTAGTGGAAGCAGATACGATAGATACTTTTAAGGAGTGTTTTGAAAAATGCATGAGTAGGATGAGAATAGAGGGATATGTTTCCTGGAAGGGTAATGGGTTTCAGTTCAGTTGCGCAATATGGTCAGTGCAGACTTGGATGCCAAAGGGCCTGTTCCTGTGCTGTAATTTTTTTTTTTATTCTTTGTTCTTTGATCTCATCATTTGAAAAGCAGAAGCTCATGAGGGGTCTTGACAAGGTAGATCCTGTGAGGTTGTTTCTTTTTGTGGGAGAAATTAGAATTAAGGGACACAGTTGAAAAATAAGGAGTCTCCAATTGAAGATGGAGATGAGAAGAAGCTTTTCCTTCCAGAGCGTGTTGAATCTTTGGAATGCTCTTCTCCAGAGACTGGTGAAGGCAGGATTATCGAATATTTTTATTGCAGGGGTTGATAATCTCTGATTCCCTTGTTAGTGAGGAATCTATCGGAGTGTAGGCAGAATATGGAGTTGAAGCAACAGTCAGTTTGGTCAGGATTTTATTGAAAGGCAGAGTGAGCTCGGAAGGCTGAATTGCGTATTCCAGCTGCTAGTTTGCCTGTTTCTATGTATATATGTTCATATGTAAGCAGTGACAAAGGTAAGCCGCTTGTAGTGGGGTTGAAGATGGTAGTTCTCATGTTCCTTAGAACATAGAACAATTTTGGTGCACCAGGGAAAGTTAACTGACCTCCCTAGAATTCCAATCCCACCGAAACTGAAATCCTGTCGCATGGACACAATACTGCCAAACTTATGCAGGGAGCCTGTGTGAGGTTGTGGCAGCTGGGAGCTGATGGTTTGTACCGTGGTAGTCAACACTGCATTAAGCATTACCTAGTGTGAATCAACCATGTTTGGCATGGGCTTGGCTGCAGGGATTAGCAGAAAGAGAACACATTTAGACTTGGATCCACCTTAGGCCTCTACTCCAGATTTACTCCGTTAGCCTTCATCCTTCCTGAGATAGCCACAATAGCCATTTGCCCATAGCTGGGAGTTTAGTTTATGGGGGCCAGGGTGTTTCCATCTATCAGTAACTCAGCACGTCAGGGGCTGAACCTCCTCTGAGTTCCTCAGCAGCTTTAGCCCCGTGTACCAATTTCTGTGCATTGCCGTGAGGAAATGCAGCTGAGGACTGGCTGATAGATCATGGAATCTACAGTGCAGAAGGCCATTCGGCCCATTGAGTCTGCACCAACTATCTGACTGGGCATCTTGCCCAGGTTCTATGCCTGTAACCCCCACATATTTACTCCGCTAATCCCTCTAACAGTCCAATCCACCTAACCTACACATCTTTGGAACGTGGGAGAAAACCGGAGCACCCAAAGGAAAAAAACGTGGACATGGGAAGAATGTGCCGACTCCAGACAGACAGTGACCCAAACCGGGAATCAAACTCGGGCCCTGGTGCTGTGAGGCAGCAGTGCTAACCACTGTGCTACCTTGCCACTGATGGTGAGGTTGTGTACTAGCAGGAACAGACTCATACAGTTGGCCCTCTTTTGGGTTTTGTTGGCAGCCAGCGGTGTGGGCGGAAGATGAGAACTTGCACACAAAAGCCAAAAGTACCCTAACTGTCTTTGCTCATGTGTTAGAAGTTTACTTAGCACACTAGGCAATGCATCAGTCTCATAATTTGAAGGCCCTGGGTTCAAATCTCAGATGAGACATGGTGACATAGGAATGGAGGGGTGTGATCACAGGAAGGGTAGGGGGTTTTAGTTCGGTCAGGAAGCTTGGTCGGTGCAGGCTTGGAGAGCCGAAGGACCTGTCCCTGTGCTGTAATTTCCTTTGTTCTTTGTTCTATACACGGGTGGGGTACGCTGTTGGAAATCCTGGAAAATGCATCCATTTTCCCTTCCTTTGAGATATCTGGAGAACACATGCCATCTGAATACTGCAAAATCTGATCTCCAACAGTTGAGTTTATACCCCAGTTTAAAGGGCTGTCCTCACTGGGATTAATACCTTCCTTTCATCCAGCCCCCTGAAAATGGATTTTTCCATTTTTCTTCATTCCAACCCTAGGGAAGCCATGTTGCACTATCGTGATCGCTGTGTCCACACACAGCTGCTTGATAACAGTAGTATTGTGTATACACACTTTCCATTTTACTCAACATGTTTTCTTTTCACTGTCCAAAGTTGCCAAAGTGTTGAAAGCAAGGACAAGGATTCGAAACAAGACTTTCTTACCAGATTTCAGAGATAAAGACAGTCAACTGTACAAAACATTTGTGGAAAATTTCATTAAAGATGTAAGTCTTTTCTCATCATTAGCTGTTGCATGTGGAATAAAAACGGTGCAATGATTGGCTAACAAAAGCAAAAGCATCTATTTCTTCTTGTAGATGTTAAAGAGCCACTGTTTGCATGGTCCAAATAAAGTGTTGATGAATATTCAGTTTATTTAAACACACTGGTTGCTCTCTCTCCTCCCATGTTAATGGGCACTGAAAGCTTACTTTATTTTTATTTATTTATTAGTGTCTCAAGTAGGCTTATATTAATGCTACATTGAACTAACTGTGAAAATCCCCTGGTTGCCACACTCCAGCGCCTGTTCGGGTACACTGCGTAAGAATTTAGCATGGTCAATGCACCTGACCAGCATATCTTTCAGATTATTGGAGGAAACCCATGCAGGCACATGGAGAATGTGCAGACTCTGCACAGACAGTGACCCAAACAGGGAATTGAACCTTGGTCCCTGGTGCTGTGAAGCAGCATGCTAACCATAGTGCCACCATAGATCTACAACGCATCTCACAAGGGGAAGCAGTAATGTAAGGGTATTGTGGCTGGATTAATAATCTATAGATATCAGGGTATTGCTCTGGGTTCGAAACCCACTGCTGCAGATGGTGAAATTCGAATTCAATAAAAACCTGGAATTAAAAGTCCAAATTAATGATGATCATGAAATCATTGTTATAAAAACCCATCATGGTTCACTAATGCTCCATAAGGAAGGAAATCTGGCTGACATGAGACTTCAGACCCACAGTAATATAATTGACTCTTAAATGACCTCAGAGGTGGGCAGTAAATCTTGGCCTGGCCTAGCCCGGCCACATCCCATGAACATGTGAAAAAAATGATGGATGGGGAAAGGCATTACCAACAGCAACTCTGTCAAGGTTGGGAAGGAGCAGAATAGCAGAAGAAAGTCTCGAGTCACTGAATAATTGTGTTTCATTTCAGCTGCTAAGCAGACTAGCCCAAAGACTCATAAACTTGTACAACAATGGAAGATTGAGAATCGTTATAAATAGCATCACGCCGGGGAGTGTGCGTGTAGATTTTGACATTGTGTTGTCAACGTCAGGAGATGACACTTTGAGTGAAGTCAAAGAAGCATTTGCTGATTCCTTAAAGAAGAGTAAAGAGTTTGACATTGATCTTGAAAACACTACTATAACAGGTAAGGTACTTGACAATAGATCTTTCAACCAGTGTAAAATGATTGCAGGTATATCCAAGTGGTATAATAAAACATGTCTCTCTGCTTCTTTACCTTTTGATATAGGGATGCTGGCATTGGATTGGGGTAAACACAGTAAGAAGTCTCACAACGCCAGGCTATAGTCCAACAAGTTTATTTGATAGTAATTCCACAAGCTTTTGGAAATGGTATTCCTTCAACCTTGAGTTTCCTGAAGGAACACCGTTTCCGAAAGCTTGTGGGATTACTATCAAATAAACTTGTTGGGCTACAGCCTGGTGTTGTGAGACTTCTTACTGTCTTTACCTTTTGGCCAACCCTTTCGGTTGTTCCCATCATCAATTGCTGTACCATCATCTATTCAAGCATCCCACTTTGGAATTCCCATCAGATTTCCCCATCCCATCCAATTGTTCATGTTAACCCAACTCCGATGGCATTTTTTTCACTCCACTTAACATTGCTCTCTTGACCACGGTATCCAATTTTGTCTGATTGTGCCTCTGTGAAATGCCTTGAAGGCAGATGAAAGTGCTGACTGAACTTTGCCCTGGATGAAGCTGAACTTCTTGAGAGTTTTTGGACCTGCACTCATCTCAGAAAATGGATTGCATTTCATCACATTCCTGGCTTGTGCCTTATAGAAGATGGACAGGCTTTAGGGAGTCTGGAGATAAGTTACTCACACATTTAAGCTTTTGAGCTGGAGTATTTATATGACTAGCCTAGTTAAATTTCTGATTAGTCGTAATCCCCCATAGCTATTGATGACGAGAACTTCATCAACTGTAATGGCATTGAACATCAGATAGAAATGGTCACTGTCTGATGTTTGTGTCTTACTTGTCCCTTAACAGCCCAATCCTGAATCTTGTCCATGTCTTGCTATGTCTGAGCATAGAACATAGAACATAGAACATTACAGCACAGAACAGGCCCTTCGGCCTTCGATGTTGCGCCGACCAATATAAAAAGCAATGCCCTCCAAACTAAACCATTCCCTTCTCTTCCATATACTTATCAACTAACCTCTTAAAACGCCACCAAACTTGGCGCATCTACAACTGCCGCAGGCAGGGCATTCCACTCCCGAACCACCCTTTGGGTAAAGAACCTACCTCTGATATCCGTCCTATAACTCTCACCCCTTAATTTAAAGCTGTGTCCCCTCGTGCTAGCTTTCTCCATCCTAGGAAAAAGGCTATCACTGTCCACCCTATCTAAACCTCTAATCATCTTATATGTTTCGATCAGGTCCCCTCTTAGCCTCCTCCTTTCTAACGAAAACAACCTCAAATCCCTCAGCCTCTCCTCATAAGACCTGCCCTCCATACAGGCAACATCCTGGTAAACCTCCTCTGTACCCTCTCCAATGCCTCCACATCTTTCTTATAATGTGGGGACCAGAACTGCACACAATACTCCAAGTGCGGCCGCACTAGAGTTTTGTACAGTTGCAACATGACGTTGCGGCTCCGAAATTCAATCCCTCTACCAATAAAAGCCAAGACTCCAGATGCCTTCCTAACAACCTTCTCGACCTGACTGCCTACTTTCAGGGATCTATGCACATACACACCAAGATCCCTCTGTTCATCTAGACTACTAAGAATCCTACCATTTGCCCTATACTCTACACATTTATTATTTCTGCCATAGTGCATTACCTCACACGTTTCCACATTAAACTCCATTTGCCACCTCTCGGCCCAGCTCTGCAACTTGTCTAAGTCCCTCTGCAAACTATAACACCCCTCTTCACTATCTACCACTCCACCGACTTTAGTGTCATCTGCAATGGATTACTTCAGAATCAGACGCTTAGTAAATGATACTAAACCTGGTGCAATTATCAGTGAACATCTCTAATTTTGACCATACAGTGAAGGTAAGGTCTTTGATGAAGCAGTTAAAGATGGTTGGGCCCAGGTTACCACCCTGAGGAACTCCTGCAGTGACTCCCTGTGACTGAGACGATTGGTGTCCAACAAGCACAGCTATCCTGGGCAGCATGATGGCACAGTGGTTAGCACTGCTGCCTCGCAGCGTCAGGGACCCAGTTTCAATTCTGGCCTCAGGTCACTGTCTGCGCATGTTTGCACTTTCTCCCTGTGTCTGCGTAGGTTTCCTCTGGGTGCTCCGGTTTCTTCCCACAGTCCAAAAATGTGCAGGTTAGATGGGTTGGCCATGCTAAATTGACCTCGTTGTCAGGGTAATTAGCAGGGTAAATGTACAGGGTTACCGGAATAGGGCCTGGTGGGATTATGGGTGGTACCAAATGGCCTCCTTCTGTATTGTGTGGATTCAATTCTATGATCCTCCTTTCTGCTAGGCGTGACTCTAAGTAACTTATTTCCCCTGATTCTGAGTGAGCCAATTTTGCCAAATCTCCATGATGCCACACAGAGTCAAAAGCAACTTTGGAGATGCTTCTTCTCATGTCACCTCTGGAAATCAGTTCTGTGTCTACATTTGTTTTGAAGCTGAGTGTCCCTGGGAGAATCCAAATTGAGTGTCAATGAGAACGTAGTGCTGGGTGGGTGCCTCTAGATGGCAGTGTTCATTGTGCCCTCCATCACTTTCCTGATGATTGAGAATAGACTGATTGGCGGTCGTTGCGTAGATTAAATTTGTCCGGCTTTCTTTGGAACAGGACATACCTTTCAAGAGTAATTATTAGTGTCACAAGTAGGCTTACATTAACACTGCAATGAAGTTACTGTGAAAATCCCCTATCTGCCATACTTCGGCGGGTACACTGAGGGAGAATTTAGCATGGCCAATGCGCCTAACCAGCATGTTTTTTGGACTGTGGAAGGAAACCGGAGCACCCGGAGGAAACCAGGGAGAGTTCGCAGACTCTGCACAGACAGCGACACAAGCTGAGAATCGAACCTGAGTCCCTGGCACTATGAGGCAGCAGTGCTAACCACTGTGCCATCCCTGGGCAATGTTAAATATTATCAAGCAGATGTTAGTGTTGTAGCTGAACCGGAACAATGTGGCTGTGGCCTGGGCTAGTTCTGGGCGGTAAGTCTCCAACTGCAGGAATGTTGTCAGGCCCAAAGCCTTTGCAGCGTCCAATACCTTCAGCTCTTTCTTGAGTGAATGGAATTGACTGAAGTCTGACATTTGTGACAATCAGGATCTCAGGAGGAGGCTGACATGGGTCATCCGCTTGTTATTGATGCCCTTGAAGATGGTTGCAAGTGTTTCAGCTTTGTCTTTTGTTCTGACATGCTGGGCGGGATTTTCCTGCTTCGCTCATCCCAAAACCGTAAAATCCAGCCTGAGGTCAATGGACCTTTCCGTGCTCCGCCCGATGCCCACTCCAATTCCAGTTGCTGACAGGATGGCAAAATTCTGGCCATTAGGCTCCACCAGCCCTGAGAATTGGGATATTTTGTGACAACTATTCCTCCGAATAATTGATCAATCATCCAAAACTGCAACAGCGAAATAAGGAGAGAGTTAGCCAGGGATAAGATGAAGATGATTGAACAATTAGATGATATACTTTCTCTTGTATTCTAAATAAGGATGGTGCTACATGTCTCTACTAGATTGAAATTGGGCAGATTTCATAGGACTCCTAATAGAAGATCATAGAATCCTTACAGTGCAGAAGGAGGCCATTCGCCCCATCGAGTCTGCACTAACAACAATCTACCCAGGCTCTATTGGCATAGCCCCATATATTTTCTCCACTAATTCCTCTAACCTACACATACTGGGACACAACGGGGCAATTAATATGGCCAATGCACCTAACCCACACATCTTTGGACTGTGGGAGGAAACCGGAGCACCCGGAGGAAACCCAGACTGACACGGGGAGAATGTGCAAACTCCACACAGACAGTGACTGAAGCTGGGAATCGAACCCCCGTCCCTGGAGCTGTGAGGCAGCAGTGCTAACCACTGTGCCACCGTGCCATTCCTGGGCAATTTTGTACAATGTCAGGTTGATGCCAGTGTTGTAGCTCAACCAGAACAACACGGTTGTGGCCTGGGCTAATTCTACAGCATTTTCCCCTTACTGAAATGCAATCTTTAAAATCATTTTAAGTCAATTACTTTCAAAGAAATCTGTTTTCTAACACAGATCTTTCCTCTTCGTTACAGAGAAAGACAGCTGCCAGCCAGGGCAGAATGACTGTTCAGGTAATGCAACTTGTATCAGACTGACTGCAACGTACACCTGTCAGTGTAACGCTGGGTTCAGCGATACAAGCCCCAGTGTACCTGGAAGGATATGTGAAGGTAGGACATTGTTTGAGTTTGATATTGCTTTAAATTATTGGATTAAAGTGACATTTACCTTGATAGCTGTGATCTAATTCTTGTTTCAGACATCGATGAGTGTCAGGCAGGGAACACATGCTCTGATTTAGCTGTCTGCACGAACATCCCAGGAAGTTTCTCCTGTCGTTGTTTGGAAGGAACGACAGATATTAATCTGGCAAAGCCAGGAACACAGTGCGCAGGTAAAGAGCTGAACTGTTTAATGCAGAAAGTAAGGAAGGTGGAAATGTTTCGACATGAGCATTGGTGATTTGGGTGTGTAAAAATATGTTTAACTTAGATTGATCTCAGCGTCATCTTAAAGCTCCTGTTTCAGCTAAATAGATAAATGACTTGCTAAAACTTAACAGAGGAATGTCATGATGAATATTATAAAGTCGTGGCCATTCCACCATAACATCTGTTTTCGCTCTATGAAAGATTCTGCAATTAGTCCCAGTCCCTATTCCCACAGCCTGAAATATTTCCCTGCTTGATTATAGAATCATAGAATTCTACAATGCAGAAGGAGACCATTTGGCCCATCGAGTCAGCACTGACCATAATTCTACCCAGGCCCACAACCCCATGCACTTACTCTAGCTAGTCCCCCTGACACTAAGAGGCAATTTAGCATGGCCAATCCACCTAATCTGTACATCTTTGGACTGTGATAGGAAACCGGAGCACCCAGGGGAAACCCATGTAGACATGGGGACAATGTGCAAACTCCACACCGACAGTGACCCGAAGTGGGAATCAAACCTTGGTCTCTGGCGCTGTGAGACAGCAATGCTTACCACTGTGCCACCGTGTCGCCTGCTCTTATAAAACTATTTCCTGGCTTTGAAAACACTTTTTCAGGGCATTAGACATCACTGGCTGGGCCAGCATTTATTGTCCCTGTGAATGTGGTGGAAACAGTTTCAGTGAATGTGGCGAAGGTGCATCCAAAGTGCTACTCAGGATGGAGTTCTGGAAAGGTGATCTCACGGCCATTTACAGCGAGCTCAAATCCTGTGTAATGGCCATTAAATCTAGAGAAGTAGAACAAAAAAGGATTTGCGTTGATGTGATTTTGATTTTATTTGATTTGATTTGATTTATTATTGTCACATATGTTGACATAGTGAAAAGTATTGTTTCTTATATGCTATACAGACAAAGCATACCATTCACTGAGAAAAAATGTGTGTGCAGAATGTAGTGTTACAGTTCTACTTAGGGTGTAGAAAAAGATCAACTTTACGTCAGGTAAGTCCATTCAAAAGTCTGAAAGCAGCAGGGAAGGAGCTGTTCTTGAGTTGGTTAGTACATGACCTCAGACTTTTGTATCTTTTTCCCGATGGAAGAAGGTGGAAGAGAGAATACCCGGGATATGTGGAATCCTTAATTATGCTGGCTGCTTTGCTGAGGCAGCGGGAAGTATAGACAGAGTCAATAGATGGGAGGCTGGTTTTCATGATGGATCAGGGTACATTGAGCTATACCATGGGTTTGGTATCTTCCCACCTCCCTCCAATGATGTGATCAGGTTCACATCCAGAAAGGATGCTAGCCTGATCAGCATATTTCCCTCCACTGTCCAAAGATGTGCGATTTAGGTGAATTGGCCATGCTAAATTGCCCCTTAATGTCAGGTGCACTATCTAAGGTAAATGAATGGGGTCATGGGGATAGGAGCTCGATTGGATTGTGGTCAAACTTGATTGGCCGAATGGTCTCCTTCTGCACAGCAGGATTTCTAAGATGGCATATGACTTGAAAGAACTTTCAAATGGTTGTATTTCTTTGTCTCCACTGCCCTTGTCCTTCTAAGTAGTAGAGGTTGCAGGTTTGGAAGGTGCTATTGAAAGAATCTTGGCATATTGCTGCAATGCATCTCATAGAGAACACTGCTACTACTGTTCACCAATGGTGGAGTCAGTGAATGTATAATGAAATATTTGAGATGTCATTCAATCAGGCTCCTTTCTCTTGGATACTGGCAAACTTTTTCATTGTTGAAGCTGCACTTATTAGCAAATGTGCAATATTCCATTACATCCCTGACTCGTGCCTTGTACAAGATGGGCAGGATTCAGAAACTCAGGAGGTGAGTTGATCACCATAAAATTTCCAGCCTCCGACCCTGCTCTTGTTTCCATGGTCCAGTGAGGTGTCTGGTGAACGGTGACCCCCAGGATGCTGTTGATTGCGAGTTCAGAGATGGCAATGCCGTTGAACTTCACACAGCGATGGTTAAATTCTCTCTCCTTGGAGCTGGTCACTGCCTGCTACTCACGTGACACAAATGTTACTTCTCATTTACTAGCCCAAAACTAAACATTGTCCAGGTCTTGCTGCTATCAGTAGACATTAATTGCTGAGTAAATTAAATGCTACAGGGAAACTTGACTTTTAAGACACGACCTTTTCTTTGTATTCTGAAAATGAGAGGAAAATGTATTCAGCATCAGAAAGTCCAGCAAAGCTTTTGGGATTTTAATAATTAAATATTGATGTGGTCCCTTTGACATGACCCTTGCTGAGCAATTGGGAACTGAGTTGAAGCTTCACTCCAACTTGTCTGGGCTTGGCCCAGTAGTTAAATCCTGGAATCTTGTTTGGAGGCATCATCTTGTATGTTGCATATAATTCTATAATCTGCATCATCCTGTACTTAGTTGCTATTCATTAATGAATGTCTATAATTTGTCCTAAACTGGTACAGCCAAGCTACTACACGAAAGAAAGAAGGCTCAAGCACACAGTGTTATCGTCACACAATTAAAATTCGTTTTAGAAACTATTATGACTAGCCCTGGGTGGGTTCCCCAAAAGTCATCTATCTGGGCAAGATCCTGTGATTTGTCACATCTGTTTGGGATATAGTCGTAATTGTCAAATTAGACCCAAACGAAGAGGGGTGACTGGCTCTATTCAATCACTCTCTGCTGGAAGCATCAAAGGTTTAAGTTAAGCACATAAGAACAAAAAGCTAGGGGCAGGAATGGGTAATTCAGCCCCTCGAGCCTACTCCACCATTTAATACTATCATGGTTGATCTCATCTTGGCCTCAACTCCATTTCCCTGCTTGTTCTCCTTAATCCTTCAATCTATTACTAAATAAAAACATTTGTACCCCCTCCTTAAATTTATTCAATCTCCTGTCATCCACCACACTCTGATGTAGCAAATTCCACGGATTCATAATCCTTTGAGAGAAGTAATCTTTCTCCATCTCAATTTTAAATCTGCTACTCCTTATCCTAAAACTATGAGCTCTTGATTGTCCCACAAGAGGAAACGTCCTCTCTGTCTTCCTGTCAATCTCCTTTGTCATCTTATGTACCTCAATTAGTTCTCCCCTTCATTCTTCAAAACACCTCATAAAACAGCAATGAGATGTGAAGTAACAGGAAAACTGTGGGTGGACACATCATACTTCAGAATAAATAACAGATGTGACCAGCATAGATTCCATGGATTGTTTTAACTACCCACGTAGACATTAGCCACATTGTGAGTCAATCACAGCACCTAAATCTCTGGCTGCAATTCCCCAGCTGCTCATGCCAGGCACCACTGCCAGGCAGAGCCAGCGAGAGTGGAGAATTTGGCGCTCAGCCAAATCTCCATTCATTGCAGCGGGATGGCAGAATCTGGGCTGCGGGCGAGGTCGGAGAATTTTTTTAAATTCATTCGTGGCATGTGGGCATCGCTGGCTGGCCATTCCTAGTTGCCCGAGGGCAGTTGAGAGTCAATCAAATTGCTGTGGCTCTGAAGTCACATGGAGACCAGACCAGCTGAGGATGGCAGATTTCTTTCCTGAAATGATATTAGTAAACTAGATGGGTTTTTCTGACAATCAGCAATGGGTTCATGGCCATCACTAGATTCTTAATTTCAGATTTCTTTCATTCAATTCAAATTCCATCGGCTGCCCTGGAGGTTTTCGAAGCCGGGTCCCCAGAACAATAGTTAAGTTTCTGGGTTAATAGTCTAGCGATAATATTATTAGTCCATCATCTCCCTTAAAGATCCCCTGTTTCACTCACAAGCATTTCCAATCTTCGCTTTCAAAGATCTCATCCTGGAATGCTTCCCAAAATTTGCTCCTGGTTCGAGCCTCGCATTCTGCCATTTCATTCCAAGGTACACTAAAACATCATCTTGACAAGCACAATTCCAGCCCTTTGGCCAAAGGAATACCGATTCCCCAGTAGCTCACACTGCAGAATTGTTGACCACCTGCTGCCTTCTTGGACCTCCAGGTCCTCTTCCAAGCTTACTGTTCCCTGTAGTCGGGTGATGAGGGGGAGATGGGAAGAGTGGGGTGAGGGGTAGGGGGAGGCGAGGGTGGAGGAGTCCAGGAGGGAATCAGGAGTGGGCGGGAGTGTGAGTGGGTGGGGTTAGGAAAATAGGTGGGTGTGTCAGGTCAGTTTGGGCTGTAAGGGGGTTTGGGCCGAATCAGAATGGACCAGAAGGGGAGGTTCGTGCATGGGAAGGGGTAGTGCGGAAGTCCGCTAGGGGTTTTGTGCGTGTGCAGTGTGTCCTGTGCGAGATTGGTTGGGGTGTTTACATACGTGGAATTGACATTTTTCTTCTAACTCTTTCAGAGTAGTTATCAGGGTAAAACTGGCAGAACTACCTAGAGTTAGCAATTTAAATCGCTTCTGGTCGGATGGTTCCCAGCCCAGTGTAATTGTCCAGAAGAGGCTAGCACTTCTGGGCAATTGCTGAGCAAACCCTTACATGGGAGCATCCTAAAGACATTGCCCAGCCCATCACTGGTGTCTAAGTGACACTGCGAAACCAGGAAGTTATGGGTCGCTGAATTTGGAATTCTCAACCTTGTTGTTGCACTGAGTACGTTCATGTTTCTTAACATGTCCAAGTTTGGACCAAAGCTGTCCTGAGGTCTCAATTGCCCCTGATAGAGTCCAGCTTAAGTAACATTGAGTCACTATCAGTCTGGAATAAAAGCAAAATCCCGCAGCTGATGGTCTGAAATAAAAACAGGTACAAAATCTTAATAGGTTTGACAGCGTCTGTGGAAAGAGAAACAGAGGCTGGAATTCTCCAATCCCGCATACCCCACTATCACTATCAGTGAGGACAGGGAATTTGACACTCAGCCAAATCTTCATTCTTTGCAGTGAGACCAGAAAGTTCCAACTGTGGAGAATTCCGGCCAGTTTGGAATATTCCAGCCAGAATTAATGGTCAGATGCTCCGATCTCACCTGCTACTGGGATTATCCAGTCCTGCCGCAGGGAATTGAGATTTGGTTGAGTTCCACATTCTCTGTTCTCACTCGCTGAGGTTAGGGTAAGAACAGCTGGAGAATTCTGCTCAAATTGGAAATGACTCCCCTACAGAACATGATTTTTAATCATTGGGTAAAGCAACTCTTATTCCGGGTGACAATTTTACCTAATTCTAAAACAAGATCTAATTCTTTTTTCAGACATTGATGAGTGTCAAACTAGAAACAACACATGCTCTGATTTAGCTGTTTGCATGAACACTCCAGGAAGTTTCTCGTGTCTTTGTTTACAAGGAACTACAGATATTAATCCTGGAAAGCCAGGAACACAATGCAAAGGTAAAGATCTGAACTGATTAAACCAGGAGTGGTTAATGGAATGTGAAAATGTTTTAAAATGAAACTTGCTGATTGTTACACCATAACAAATAGTAAATTTTGAGCTGCCCAAATCTCATAGGCAAATTTAAAACAGTTGCCACAATGGGTTTGCAACTTGTGTATTATGAGGAGAGTTTCTGAAAATGAAAGATAAATGTCCATTACAAAAGGAAAACTGCTTGGGTGGCATGGTAGCACAGTGGTTAGCAGTGCTGTCTCACAGTGCCAGAGACCCAGGT
Source organism: Sphyrna mokarran (assembly GCA_024679065.1). NCBI lineage: Eukaryota > Metazoa > Chordata > Chondrichthyes > Carcharhiniformes > Carcharhinidae > Sphyrna > Sphyrna mokarran. The sequence goes on along the minus strand of JAGIQG010000013.1, from coordinate 13,447,026 downwards.
TCAATTCTGGCCTTGGGTGACTGTCTGTGTAGAGTTTGCATGTCCTCACTGTGTCTGTGTGGGTTTCCTCTGGATTGCTACTGTTTCTTCCCACAGTTCAAAGATGTTCAGGTTAGGTGGATTGGCCATTCTAAATTGCCCCTTAGTGTCCTGAGATGTGTAGGTTGGATACATGGTGAATGTGGGCGTTATGACGATAAGATGGGGGAAAGAGCCTGAGTAAGACAATCATTCAGAGAGCCCACGCAGACTTAATGGGCAGAATGGCCTCCTTCTTCACTGAAGGAATTCTATGATTCTATGAGATTGCACACAAGATTATGAACTAAGTCCTTCTCACTGCACTATGTTAAACCTACAAAAGATCCTCAATGGTTTCCTCAGTGTACTTATGTAAAAAAATGTGTGCATGTTAGTTAATTAATTGCTTACTATAACAGGGTGGTGATGAACAGACGTAGGGTAATTTAAACAAAGGAACCAGTATAACATTGAATGAAACATGCACCTGTCAGGATAATGCTAGGTTCGGAGATAAAACATTGCCTGGAGATATTTGTGAAAATAGGATATGGCTTGCTTTTAACAGGACTTAAAATTATTAGGTCAAAATCTTTTGTTCCAAATATCAATTCTGATCTAATTCTTGTTTCAGACATTGATGAGTGTCAGACTGGGAACAACACGTGCTCTGATTTATCCATCTGCACAAACACTCTAGGAGCTTTCTCGTGTAGATGTTTCCAGGGAATTATAGATGCCAATCCGGAAAAGCCAGGAACACAATGCAGAGGTAAAGATCGAAGTGGTTCAAAGCAGGAATGATTGTACAGCATGGAAAATGAAAAGAAGTGGGTTTTCTGGCAATGGGGTCTTGGGAATTTGGTGGGGGAGGGTTTTTTCCTTTGGATTGCATTTTGGGACCAACCCGAAATCTGAAAATCTTCCATGCCATTTTGACATTCCCGATGTACCAACCAGATAGCTCCTGCTGTGGGTCTTGTGAAAGGCCCTAACACGTGAAGGAAAATATTAATGAATGGCAAGTGAATTAGATGTCATTAAAATCAGCCCTGGGGGTCAGAAGAATGGTTTTGAAGCATTTTGAAGTGAAAAGCATTGTTTCTTGCTCACGATACAGACAAAGTGTACCGTTCATAGAGAAAGAAAGGAAAGACCGTAGTGTTACAGTCATAGCTAGGGTGCAGAGAAAGATCAACTTAATGCGAGGTAGGGCCATTCAAAAGTCTGATGGCAGCAGAGAAGAAGCTGTTCTTGTGTCGGTTGGTATGTGACTTCAGATATTTGTGTCTTTTTCCTGAAGGAAGATAGTGGAAGACAGTGGGCCCCATTGCATCATTTTGATTCCAAGTGCTGGGCGGACTTGAAACTGGGAGTGTTTCAGATTGGCCTGTTATGGGCATGGTCCTGTTCGCCACCATTTTTGGGCCTTGGTAAAGGGGGAACCGGCGTGGAGACGGGCATGGATCGCACCTGAAGAGAAACTTGATGGTATTATCGGGCCCCATATGTCTGGGGTGCATGGGGTCCTTAATTATGCTGGCTGTTTTTGTGAAAGAAATGTAGATAGAGACAATGAATGGGAGTTTGGTTTGCGTGATGGACCCTTTATAGCTTTTTGTGCTCTTGGACAGAGCAGGAGCATACCAAGTTGTGTTACAATCAGAAGGAATGGTTTCTTTGGTGCATCTTTTTAACATTAGTGAGAATTGTACTGGAAATGCCAAATTAGTCTCCTGAGGAAGCACAGGTGTTGGTGGGCTTTCTTAACTATAGCTTAACTTAACTAAACTTCTTAATTAAATTGTCATCAACTTTAAAACCATAAGAAGCCTGTTTATTTGAATATATTGAATATAGACAATCAGCCTTTCTGATTTTTGGCGTTCCCTTAAAGTAATCCCCACCAAATTTTCCTCACTTCCTACAACATAGGGTAAAATATCACATCTATCCATTAACCATCTATACCAATGGCTTGAACTCTGATACTTTCCATTCCGCTGCATCCATTGGAATCATTAGAATCTCTATTATTCATCCTAAAGCCTTATATTAGATTCCACCATAATTATTCTCAAAGCAAATCTTGATCAATCATCACAGCTGATATTGAAACACATTAGGATGTCTTTATCCATGATGTAAATAGTCTAATTGTACATTGCTAATTCAGGATGGGATTTTCATCTGATTCGCTGTTCTACATTCTCCTTCAATTGCTCTGTCATTCAATTCCTATAAACTCTACACAAGGTTCTATTCTGCCGTTTCGCAATCATCAACTACCCTGTCTTTAATAATTTGATTAATTGTTTGAGCATGTCCTTCCATTATCAAGGATTCGTTAGCATGTTGTAGAAACAAAGAACCTGATGCAGCATTCTGATTATTGTTGTTGCATTACTTGCTTAACCTGCCAGGTTAATGTTTGAAGTTTAATATTCAAATTTATCAAATCAAGCGTGGACCGAGTTCTGCTTCTTCCCTTCCCTTCTTCCTTCATCATTTTCACAGACATATGAAGTTTGAGTAAATCGGCCATATTCTTCTATAGGTATATAGAACATAGAACATAGAACATAGAACAATACAGCACAGAACAGGCCCTTCGGCCTTCGATGTTGTGCCGACCAAAATAAAAAGCAATGCCCCTCCTAACTAAACCATTCCCTTCTCATCCATATACTTATCAACTAACCTCTTAAACGCCACCAAACTTGGCGCATCTACAACAGCTGCAGGCAGGGCATTCCACTCCCTAATCACTCTTTGAGTAAAGAACCTACCTCTGATATCCGTCCTATAACTCATACCCCTTAATTTAAAGCTGTGTCCCCTCGTGCTAGCTTTCTCCATCCTAGGAAAAAGGCTATCACTGTCCACCCTATCCAAACCTCTAATCATCTTATATGCTTCAATAAGATCCCCCCTTAGCCGCCTCCTTTCTAACGAAAACAACCTCAAATCCTTCAACCTCTCTTCATAGGACCTGCCCTCCATACCAGGCAACATCCTAGTAAACCTCCTCTGTACCCTCTCCAATGCCTCCATTGGTTTCACTATGGTTAGCAGGGATTGATGTCTTGAGATATTAGTGTAGGAATACTTAATGGGCAGTATTTTCCCAGTCCCACGGTGGGGATCCGGGACACAGCAGTTTGGGATAATAGAGGGGAGATATGTTGGATGACTCCTGATGCAGACCTAGTGCTGGGGAAGTTGCCCAGAGATGGAGGCAGATCAGCTGCCCACCAAAAGGAGATGGGCAGTCACTTGAGATAACTAAAGGCTTGTTTCTGGCAGTGGCAGAGTGCCCTAGCTTCCATCGCTCCAGATTTATGGAGTGAGATTCTCAGCCTTGATTTCCAATGTTTGTTGTCCCACAGAAGTACAAAACATTTTAAACAAAGACGTGCAGAATAGGTTGATTGGCCATGCTAAATTGTCCTTTAGTTCCAGGGCATTGGCTGTTAAATATGTGGGGTTTTGGGAATAGGGTCTGGGTGGGGTGCAGGCTCATTGGGCCTACTGGCCTTCTCTACTGTAGGGATTTTATGAAAATAATATTGTACTTGGATCACTTTGTTCATGTGCCTACTGGTTCATATTAACCAGTTAATTTTCTGACTCTTGATTTATAATTGTTTAAAAATTACTTGCCTGCATACGCCCAAATTTCTCAAACGGCCTCCCACATAAATCTGCCTGACATTGAGTCAGAAAATTAACCCTCATTTTTAATGAGCCTTGCAGTACTTCATAGCTTTCTATGATAGTTTCTTCCTGGCCGGAATTCTTCAACCTTGCCCACGGCCGGGATCCTCCAGTCCTGCCGCAGTGATTGGAGTTTTGGCCAAAGTCTCCGTTCTCAGTGTCTACAGTGGTATTGGAGAATTGTGGGTCCTCTACCTGTTTCAGAGCTGGGATCAAGATCTTCACACTTTGCTTGTGCTTGCTCCATTATTTTCAGCTCAATAGTCACTTGAAGAGTGATGTTTGATCTGAATGTAAGAGAAGTCAGGTGGTCAAACATTGGTTTTTGCCCAAATAACCAGATTCATTCTGAGTACATAACAGCTTCCTCACTGGGGATTCTGAAAGACCTTCACTCTCAAAGGAAGGCAGTGGCCTAGTGGTATTATGGCTGGACTATTAATCCAGAACTCAGGTAATGTACTGGGGGACCCAGATGTAAATACTGTTACGGCAGATGAATTCAATAAAAAAGTATTTGGAATTACCAGACCATGAACATGAAACTGTTGTTGACTGTCGGAAAAACCCACCTGGTTCACTGATATTCTTTAGGGAAGGAAATCTGCCATCCTTATCTGGTCTGGGCAATTAGTCAGATAAATACATGAGATTATGAGGATAGAGCTTGGGTGGGATTGTTGTCAGTGCAGTCTTGATGGGCTGAATGGCCCCCTTCTACACTGTAGGGATTCTATGATTCTGTCCTCATGACTTAATGCTTCAGCACCGAAATATATATCAAACTAATAATTAATATATATTAATTAATAAAAGGGTGGCATGGGCCAAAGGGCCTGTTTACATGTTGTAAATTTCCATGACTCAATAATACAAGTGTTTTTTATGCAGAAGCATTAACATTCCGTAATCAATTGATTCTTGAGCAGAATTCTTGCTCAGTATTGACTAAAATGCTTCTTTTCATTTACCTGCAGATCCTGTTACTTGTTTCAGCAATAGTGGAAATATTTGTGGTTTGTCTGACTGCATGATATCAACAGTCAGTAATTGCAACAGTAAGTGGATTTTATCTTTGCTGATATGTTATGCAATCCAGGTGCTCTTCAGCTCCCATTCTCATTTTCTCTACAATGCTAAATGTTTCACGTGAGTGTTACACAATCACTTAAGCAACAGTGGCAATTAAAACTTGCTCCTCCATGAGAGGTTTCAATATTATTGCAAACTGGCTTCTTTAATCAAGGGAAATGAACTATCAGTTAATGTGGACCCTCAGACTGTTGATTACAACTGCTCTTAGAATCCCTACCGTGCAGAAGGAGGTCATTTGGCCCATCAAGTCTGCACCGACCACAACCCCGCCCTGGCCCTATTCCCGTAACTCCACATATTTATCCTGCTAATCCACCTGACACTATGGTCAATTAAGCATGGCCAGTCAACCCAATTAGTGCATCTTTGGAATGTGGGGGGAAACTGACCCCGAGGGGAAACCCACACAAATGCAGAGAGAATGTGCAGACTCCACAAAGACAGTGACACAATTCTAGACTTGAACCTGGATCTCTGGCACTGTGAGGCATCAGTGCTAACCACTGTGCCACCGTCCTCCCAAGCGTGTCATGTTTGTTGGGGCATAGCTCCTTTAAGTGAATGGATCAGGTGACCCAGGGTGTGGGGTGATCTGCTCGGGAACCGCCCTGAGAGGGAAGTTGTTGTTTGGAGTGTGGAGTTGGTAAGGACTGCAGTAGATCCCTATGTTCCCTGGAGCCTGTCTGTGGAGTGAGTTCTTGTTGATACCCTTCAGTAGTAAAGAATTTAACAATGCAACAAAACAAAAAATGCTGGAAAATCTCAGCAGGTCTGACAGCACCTGTGAAGAGAGAATAGAGTCAACATTTTGAGACTGGATAACACTTTACCAGAAGGAAAAAGCTTTGACGAAGGGTCATCCATACTCAAAACATTAGCCCTATTCTCTCTCCACAGATGCTGCCAGACCTGCTGAGATTTTCCCTTTTTGTTTCAGATTCCAGCATCCACAGTATTTTGCCTTTATCAAAGAATTTAGTAAACACTGATGATACCAGTGTGGAAGAAAGAACTGTCATTTATTCATTGATCACCAGCCGGGAATTGAACCCGGGTCCCTGGCGCTATGAGGCAGTAGTGCTAACCACTGTGCTGTCCTTAGTTTGAGACCCAATGTCTTTTCTCGATTGGCACTTTGTTTTCTGTTGGAGAGTTTCAGCAACATTACTTACTTGTTATATGCCTGGTTTAACATAGAATGTTCCTCTGGCTGCACCAATTAGCCTTTCAAGTGAATAAGTGAAATTTAAGCACAAACAGATTAAGAGACTGGCGCAATTTTAGGATCACTTGGGAAGAGAATTGGAGTTGGAAGACTTCAGGACAATGTTATCCTCAGTGTATTGGAACTTTTGGCTTGTGAATAACTTCTCATTGTGCTGTCAAGTTATTCATGCCTTGTAAAGTTAGGGTGTTGTTCTTCTGTTGTTTGACAATCTGAGTCCAATGCAGGTCCAACATACATTGCATTGAAATAGCTAATGATTTGTTACCATTTGTACAGGCAAAATTGCATTCCGAATGGAAGTGACATTGAGATCCATGAGGTTTTCCAGTGATCTGAAAAATCCTACAAGTGAAGCTTACAGGAACTTATCTGACAATTTTAGAAACACAGTAAGTTACATTGCATTTCATAATAAAAATAGAAAATCCAAGCAGGAGGAGGCCATTCGGCCCTTTGACCTGCTCCGCCATTCATTCTGTTCATGGCTGATCATCCAACTCAATAGTCAGATCCTGCTTTTCCCCCGTATCCCTTGACCCTTTTGCCTCAAGAGCTATATCTAACTTTTTCTTGAAAACATTCAATGTTTAGGCCTGTGCTACTTTTTTTGGTAAAGAATTCCGCAGGCTGACTACTGTTTGGGTGAGGAAATTTTTTCTTATCCCTGTCCTAAGCAGACTACCCTGTATCTCCAGACTGTGACCCCTGATTCTGGATACTCCCATCATCAAGAACATCCTTCCTGTATATATTCCTGTTAGAATCTTTTAGGTTTCTATAGCCACCATTCCCCATCACACCTCAAAGACTTGCTGGTTAGGTGCATTGACCTGAACAGGCATTGGAGTGTGTCGATTAGGGGCATTTCACAAAAACTTTATTGCAGTGCTGATATAAGTCTTACTTGTGACATAAATAAATAAACTTTATTTATAATAAACTAGTGAAAACCTTAATCTCTCCTCATCCGTCAGTCCTGCCATTCCACAAATCAGTCTGTTGACCTTCACTGCACTCTTTCCATAACAAGAACATCCTTCATCAAATAAGAAGACCAAAATTGTACATAATACCCCTGGTGTGGGCTCACCAGGGCCCTGCATAATTGCATCAACACATTTCTGCTCCTGCACTCGAATCCTCTTACTATGAAGGGCAAAATACCATTCGCCCTTTTCACTGTCTGCTGAACTTGCATTTTTGCCTTCAGTGACTGGTGTACGATGACACCCAGGTCTCATTGCACTTCCACCCCTCCTAATTTATGGCCATTCAGATAATAATGTGCCTTCCCGCTTTTGCTACCAGATTGGATAATCTCACATTTGTTTGCTTCCTTTCGTTAAGAAAAAGCAACAATCCTCATTGTTATACCCAAAGAGTTAGCAGGCTAATCCTTCTACAAGCATTAAACATGTTCTCACACTCAATACAGATTGCACTGACTCACTAGATGCTCCGTGTCCTGCCTTTCCAACTTATTCTATGTGCAGGTGTTTGGATGACTCAGTGTTTGGAAGTGTAGGTTGATTGAGGGATCATTTGGAAGATAGATTTGTGAATAGATAGATTGATGAATGGATTTTTAGTTGAATTGGATGAGTTGGTGGATGGTTGATGAGAAATGGGTGGATGGATAGTCGGTAGATAGATGGATGAGTAGGTGGATAGATAGATGGTATCCTAACTGGAGGGATGAGAGGATGGGTGAAGGATGCGATGAATGGAACTTGGAAGTGTGTCTTAGTGTCAAATAAATAATGTTTGCATTCTGTTTTCAGGTTATACCAACCACACAAACCAATCTCAATGATAACAGTTTCAATATCTCCATCATCGGCTTTCAAAATGGAAGTGTGGTGGTGCATTTCCTGGCTTTCTTGAACAGCACTTCAAATGTCAATAGAAGCAGCCTGCTAAAAGCTGTTGTTGCTGCAATAAAAATACTTGATAGGAACAGCTCCGTCTCCATAACAGGCAAGTATTGTAAGAATTTACTTGTAGAAACATAGAACACAAGAGCAGGAGGAGGCTAGTTGGCCCTTTGAGCTTGCTCCAACATTCATTGCAAACGTGGCTAATTGTCCAACTCAACAGCCTAATCCTGCTTTCTCCCCATAACCTTTGATCCCATTCGTGCTTTATCTAGCTGTCTCTTGAATACATTCAATGTTTTGGCATCAACTACTTCCACAGGCTCACCACTTTTTGGGTGAAGAAATATGTCCTCATCTCTATCCTATATCATGTACCCCGAATCCTCAGACTATGACTCCTGGTTCTGGACTCCCCCAGAGTATCAGAAATATTCTTTCTGCATCTATGCTGTCCAGTCCTGGTAGAATTTTATAAATCTCTATGAGATTCCGCACCATCCCCCCCATTCATCTGAATTCCACAAAAAACAATCCTAACTTAGTCAATCCCTCCTCGTATATCAGTCCTGCCATGCCCGAAATCAGCCTGGTAAACCTTTTGTGGTCAGTGCTTCCATGGACTGTCTCTCTTATTTCTTCTTTATGAACTAAAACTGTTCCATTCACTTCTCATCCATTTTGAATATGTGTTGAAGTCACGATCCAATCCCTCCCGTGATCCATTCCTCATCAAAACATTGAGACCAAGGATGGGATTCTCCAGCCCCACCAATAGTGGATATTGTCATAGGCAGGATGGAGTAATCTGGAGAAATTGACCTTCCTAGTGACTTTACTTGGTGAGACCTGAGCTCATTGTGATGGTGGCATTCTCTACAATCCTTAATTCCTTTACAGTTCAAAAATTTATCTGTCCTTACCTTAAAAACATTCAATGAGGTAGCCTCAGTTGCTTCACTGGGCAGGGAATTCCACAGATTCACAACCCTTTGTGTGAAGAAGTTCCTTTTCAATTCAGTCCTAAACCTGCTTCCCCTTATTTTGAGGCCATGCCCCTCATTCTAGTTTCACCTGCCTGTGGAAACAATGTCTCTGCTTCTATCCTATCTATTCCCTTCATAATCTTATATGTTTCTGTAAGATCTGCCCTCAATCTTCTGAATTCCAATGAGCTGCAGTCTCCTCAGTCCCTTGCCATAAGCCAACCCTCTCAAATCTGGAATCAACCTAGTGAATCTCGGCTGCACACCCTCCAGTGTCAGTTTCTCATTTCTCTAGGAGACCAAACCTGTACATGGTACTCCAGGTGGGGCTTCATACAGCAAAGAACATTAGACCATAAGAAATAGGAGCAGGAGTAGGCCATCCGGCCCCTCAAGTCTGCCCCACCATTCAACAAGATCATGGCTGATCTGTAGTGGTTCAGTACCACTTTCCCGCTTTCTCCCTGTAACCCTTAATTCCCTTGTCAATTAAAAACCTATCCACCCTTGACTTGAACATAGTCAGTGAGGAAGCCTCCACCACCTCATCAGGCAGAGAATTCCAAAGATTCACCACCGTTTGCGTGAAGAAACCCCTCCGCAACTCCGATCACAACCGTCCTCCCCAATCTTGAGGCTGTGCCCTCTAGTCCTGCTATCTTTGCAAAGCAGGAAGAGTCTCTCAACCTCTACCCTATCCATCCCCTTCATTATCTTATACATCTCTATAAGATCCCCTCTCAGCCTTCTAAACTCCAAAGAGTACAAACCTGGCCTATTCAGTCTCTCCTCATAATCCAACACCCTCATCTCCGGTATCAGCCTAGTAAACCTTCTCTGCATCCCCTCCAAGGCCAATATATCCTTCCTTGAATGCGGCGACCAAAACTGCACACAGTACTCCAGCTGTGGCCCACCAGCATCCTATACAGCTGTAACATAATCTTGCTGTTTTAAACTCCATCCCTCTAGTAATGAAGAGCAAAATTCCATTTGCCTTCTTAATTACTTGCTGCACCTGCAAGCCAGCTCCTTGTGATTCTTGCACAGGGACACCCAGGTCCCTCTGCACAACAGTACGCTGCAATTCTTTGCCATTTAGTAACAGTCTATTTTGCTGTTATTCCTACCAAAATGAATAACCTCAAATTTACCAACATTGTAGACCATCTGCCAGATCCTCTCCCACTCACTTAAACTATCTATATCCCTTTACAGACTTTCAGTGTCCTCTGCCCATTTTGCTCTGCCATTCATCTTAGTGTCAATTGCGAATTTTAACACACTACACTTGGTCCCGAACTCCAAATCATCTGCATAATCATAAACAATTGTGGTCCCGTTACTGATCCCTGAGGCACACCATTCGTCACTGATCACCAACCAGAAAAACACCCATTTATCTCCACTGTTTGTTTTCTGTTAGTTAACTGATCCTCTATCCATACTAATACATTACCTGTAACACTGTGCACCTTTGTCTTATGTAGCAGTCCTTGGTGCAGCACTAGTCAAATGCCTTCTGGAAATCCAGACACACCAATCCACAGTTTTCCCATTATCCACTGCACAATGCTCTCAAAGAATTCCACCAAATTAGTCAATCATGATCTGCCCTTCATGAACCCATGCTGTGTCTTACCAGTGGGACAATTTATACCCAGATGTCTCGCTATTTCTTCCTTGATGATAGATTCAAGCATTTTCCCTACTATGGAAGTTAAGCTAACCAGCCTATAGTTACCTGCCTTTTGTCTACCTCCTTTTTCAAACAGTGAAACATATGAATGGTGAAGTATTTTCTGTAACCCACGATCATAGATCACATTCTCCCTGTATCTGTGTGGGTTTCCTCTGGGTGCTCCTGTTTCCTCCCACACTCCAATAGTGTGCAGTTTAGGTTGATTGGTCATGCTGAATTGCCTTGGTGTCAGGACAATTAGGGGTAAATATGTGGGGTTATAGGAATCGGGCCTGGATGGGATTGCTGTTGATGTCGGCTCAATTGGTGAATGGCCTCCTTCTGCATTGTAGGGATTCTATGAATTTTGACTTATATTGCGTTACGATGCTTGGAAACCAACCGCAAATAATAGTTTTTCCTTTAGCTTAACACCAACTCTTTTATTGCGCTGTCTAAAATTATGATAGATTTTGTTTTAATAGTGTCACACGATCTGTTTCAGGTACAACACAACTTGCAACGATCCACCCGCAGACTGCTCCCACCATGCAGTCTAACCCTGGAACTGAGAAGTCTGGCTGGAGAGTGGCTGTGATTGTTTTGGGTGTTGTCATTGGTGTGACACTGCTAACAACCCTGGCAGCAGTTGTGGCAATGATTCATACAAAGAAAAAATCCAGGAAGTACAGCATAGATACATCTGACATTATAAAACAAATCAGCTATTCAAATCTGTAACTGGATAGTTCTATATTCCTGTTCCTTGTTTGTATTTTTGTATATTTTCATAAAACCTCAATGTGGAAATGTAGGCAACTTTACCAGTTATCTCAAGAGTTAGACGCAATATTTATAATATATTATACCCTTCTGGAAAATTCTAATCTGATGCAGAATAAGTAATGCTGCAAAAATTGCACTTATATTAAGTCAAAAAAGTCAAAGGGTGCTTCCACTTTATTGTGTTTAATCTGTAAATGGTCGCAGAACGTATCGAATGATATTTCGTTAACTTATCATTAATAGTACCTCAAAGCCCTGTGTGTGTATCGTTCTCAACTGTCGTGTTTTCAATTGGAATTTGTGACTTACAATGTGCAGAAACCGATACATAATGCGAAAGCATTGCCTCCCCTCAAAGTTGTAGTCAGTGGGCACATTGCCTGATTTAGCCCTGAAGCAGGAAACCTTGGCTAGAATCCAGGTTTGATCCTGATGTGCAGTGAGCTCATTCATCTCATTTGGCATGGTGTCAACAGCAGAACTTTTCTCCTTTGGCTAGGGAGGGTGAGGCAGGGTTGGGTTTGACTCATGCATCTTATTATGGATTAGCCTGATGCCCCTACTTAATATACCACTGACTCTATAAAATCATGGAACCCCAACAGTGCAGAAGAAGGTCATTCGGCCGATCTAGTCTGTACTCTCTGACAGAGCATCTTACCCAGGCCACTATCTCTGTCACCCATGCGTTTCCCCCACTAATCCTCCTAACCATCACATTTTGGGACACTAAAGGGCAATTTAGCAAGGCCAATCCATCAAACCTGCACATCTTTCGGACTGTGAGAGGAAACCGGAGCACCTGGAGAAAACATGGAGGGAATATGCAAACTCCACACAGACAGGGAGTCACCAGAGGCTGGAATCGAACCAGGGCCCTGGCACTGTGAGATAGCAGTGTTAACCACCGTGCCACCATGCTGCCCTTTGTTTATGAAGGATGGCCCTTTGAATAATGCTCCGCTCACTCTGGAGAACATTGGAAAAAAATGCAAGGAAAGGCCGACACAAAGGGAAAACCCATCGATAGCCACAAATCTGTTGTAGCAGAACTTTATGGACACATGATTACATGATTATTCTTTATACTTTGATTAAGTCTTTTGATGTTCAAAGAAATTGTATATTTCTCATTTTTCTAGGCATTTTCTAAATTATTGCATCATTCTAATCAATAAATACATATATTTTTCTTGTAAAATTTGAAATTTGCTTTTGAGAAATCCTTTGCAAAAGCCAAAAGAATAACATGAGGATGGGAAAGGAGAAGTGTGTGTGTTTAATGTTTAAAGTTTAAATTTTATTTATTAGTGTCACAAGTAGGCTTACATTAACACTGCAATGAATTATTGTGGAAGTCCCCTAATTGACACACTCCAGTAGCTGTTTAGGTACACTGAGGGAAAATTTAGCATAGCCAATGCATTTTATCAGCATGTGTGTGTGAAAGCATGTGTGCGAGCGTGTGTGCTACAATTTTTAACCCCTTAGACCTCGCAATGTTGTTTGGGAATGGGGTTGAAATAACTAAATGATTGGTGATTGTTGAAAAGGGAGACATGTTGCTGAAACTTTTCATCTTGCACTCATCAGAGACAAATGCAAGAATGTCAAGTTTCAAACAATCACAACATTTTATACTACAGGAAAAAAGGTGCTGACTGGGTGGCAAGTCAACCCTGACTGACCAATATCTTTCTCTGGAGAAAGCAGTGGGGAAACTGGAGGCACCTTAAGCCCTGGATACTTCAAAAAAAATGTGCAAGAGTTTATAATATCCCTTTGGTTTGAAGGGAATGGATCCTTGCATATTAATTTAAGTGCAATTAATTTAAGCCCAAAGATGTGCAGGTTAGGTTGATTGGCCATGTTAAAATTGCTCCTCAGTGTCCTGAGACGCATAGGCTAGAGGGATTAGCAGATAAAATATGTAGGGATACAGGGGGAGGACCTGGGTAGGATTGCATTCGGTGCAGACTCGATGGGCCAAGTGGCCTCATTCTACCCTGTGAAGTTTTTATGATTTATTCTATGAATTTGTGATGTTTCTAGTAAAACATAAAAGAAACTTGACTAACTCTCTTTTATTGATTATTATATTGTTGGTTACCAATATCCAAGGAGATACCATTGACCAGAAACTTAACTGGACTTGTAACTAAAAGAACAAGTCAGAGACTAGAGGGCAAGGCAATGGCCTTATGGGATTATAGCTAGACTATTAATCCAGAAAATCAGCTCATGTTCTGGGGACCCAGGTTCAAATCCCATCATGGCAGATGGTGGACTTTGAACTCAATAAAAAAGGAACTATCTGGAATTAAAAATCTACAGATGACCATGAAGCCATTGTCAATTGTCAGAAAAACCCATCTGGTTCACTAATGTCCTTTAGGGAAGGAAATCTGCCGTCCTTACCTGGTCTGGCCTACATGTGATTACAGAGCCACAGCAATGTGATTGACTCTCAAATGCCCTCAGGCAAGTAAGATGGGCAATAACACTAGCTCCCCAGGGCTTGTTCACTATCTGCAAGAACTAAGCCATGAATATGATGGGATATTCTCCCTCTGTCTGAATGGTGGCAGCTCCAAAAATACCATCCAAGACAAAGCAGCCCATTTGATTGGCATCCACACTGACCTTCCACAAATAATCAATCCCTCCATCCCTCCACTACCAATCTATAGTGGCAGCAGTGTTACCATCTACAAAATGTACTGTGTTAACTCACCAAAGGTTATCACCTGCACTCCATACCCCCCCGGTTCCCATTCCCCATTGTAAAGATGACAGGCGAGTCCACCAGGAGAAAAATGTTCCCTTGTAGCCATCTCACATTCAATAAGATGTTAAGTCTCTTGTGGTGAGAGCCTTGGAGATCTGCCGAGGAATCAAGTAACTGGCAGCTCCCTGGTGAACGAGCGAGCAGTGTTACAAGGAGCGGTGACCGATGTCGGGAACGCTTTCATACCCAATGCGGATCTGACTGAGAGCAGGATGTTGAAGTAAATGGGGGTTAATGATAGGTTGGGCAAGCTGGGAGTTCCCGATGAGGGGGTTGGAGGCTAGGGGTGGAAGATCGTGGGATGGGGAGGGAAGTAAGAGAAACAGAGGGGTCAAAGTTCTTGTGGGGGGGCACCAATGAACCCTGAGGAGTGGAAAAGCGCTCACTCTACCCATTACCATCAGGCTGAGCTGTGGAAGTTACCCAGCTTCACACTTGGCATGGGTGTCCAGCTGCTGCAGGAAGAAATTACACTGGGAGCAGGTAGAGACCATTGTGTGGCCACTATCTGGCCACTTAAGGGCTACAATTAGCTTATGGGTCTGTGGGCTGAGTAACACATTCTCAAATGGGGGTACAGGCAATCCCTGAAGTGTAGTCTTTGTCATTGCAGAAACAAAAACAAGAGTGTCTGACATTATGCTCAATTTTACCCATCTCAGGAAAGGGTAAAATTCAACTCATTGAATCCCATAGAATCCCTACAATGCAGAAGGAGGCCATTCGGCCCATTGAGCCTGCACTGACCACAATTCCATCTGACCACTATCCCTACAACTCCATGCATTTACCCTAGTTAATCCCCCGACACCCATTGGCTTTCAGTTCTTCACAGAGGGCACCTCATCCAAACCAAACCAATTTCTCTCAGCATTCCATATGCCCAACCACTTGCAAAAAAAATCCAATCATCTCAAGTCTTCAATCTTGCTTAATGTTGCGCACATACCAATGGTTCTGAAATTGGTTCTTACATTGCATAACTTGATTCATTGAATGCTGCCTGCTCAAGACTAAAATTTCTTAATCTTGAAAACTGCTCAATGGAACTTAAATTCAATTAAAAAAAATCTGGAATTGAAAGCAAGTCTCAGTAATGGTGATCATGAAATTATGGGTTAGTTGTTGCAAAAACCCATCTGGTTCACTAATGTCATTTAGGAACATTAGGAATTCTGCTGTCCTTACCTAGTCTGGCCTACATGTGACTCCAGAGCCATAGCAATGTGGTTGACACTTGACAGCCCATTGAAATAGCTGAACAAGCCACTCAATTCAAGATAATTAGAGATGGGTTGTGCCAGTAGCGCAGGTTCAATTCCAGGGCGGAGGTAGACTTAGGGCTTGACTCCTTGCTCTTCCCATGAGGATGGCAAACAATGGCAAACCACCACTGACAGACAAAAAACAACAAGGAAAACAGCTTAGGATGAAGCATCAGCTCACAAAGATCAAAGGATTAGCCTTCGGGCAGAACACATTAGACTAAATGAAGTATTTAAAAATAGAAAACAAGTAAGATTACGGTGGAATATAGGGAATGAGATCAGAGCAGTTATTCTGGTATGTTTCACTGATAAAATGTTGGCAACCAGATGGCCAGAATAGCAGGAATATTGCTGAGATTCAAGATTTTTAGCACGCTAGGGTTTATTTTTCCGCCACATCCACTCCCTCAGTATCAACAGTCTGTACTTTCTACAAGATGCACTGTAGCAATTCACCAAAGATCCTTGGGCAACACCTTCCAAACCCACGACCACTTCCATCTAGAAGAACAAGGGTAGCAGATACCAGGGAACACCACCACCTGCAAGTGCCCCCCCAAGCCATCCTGACTTGGAAATATATCACTCTTCCTTCCCTGTCATGGGTCAATATCCAGGAATTCTCTTCCTCATGGCATTATGGGTCAACCCCCACAGCACGTGGACCGCAGCGATTCAAAAAGGCAGCTCACCATCACCTTCTCAAGGACAACTAGAGATGTGCACTCAATGCCGGCAACACCCATGTCATAGAGTTATAGAGATTTACAGCATGGAAACAGGCCCTTTGGTCCAACTTGTCCATGCCAGCCAATTTTTGCCACTAAGCCTCAGGAACAGCTCAGTGGCACTGCTGCCTCACAGAGTCAGGGACTTGGGTTCAATTCCGGCCTTGAGTGACTGTCTGAATTTGTACGTTCTTCTCTGCTCGGTATTGGTTTCCTTCGGGTGCTTTGGTTTCCTGTTTTTAAGGCAAGAATAGATAAATTTTGAACAGTAAAGGAATTAATGGTTATGGTGAGTGAGCTGGTAAGTGGAGCTGACTCCACAAAAAGATCAGTCATGATCTTATTGAATGGCGGAGCGGGCTCGAGGGGCCAGATGGCCTCCTCCTGCTCCTAGTTCTTATGTTCTTATGTTCCTTCCGCACTCCAAAGATGTGGAGGTTAGGTTGATTTGGCCATGCTAAATTGTTCCTTAGTGTCAGGAGGATTAGTAGGGTAAATACAAAGGGTTGGGGGATAGGGCTCGGTGGGATCACTGTTGGTGCAGGCTGAATGCTGTCAGATTTTTGAATGGACCTACCTTGAGTTAAGTTGATCTTCTTCTACATTTGCCCAACTGATTTGCACTGGTGTGTTAATAGTTACCCTTCTCTGCTAGATGGTCATGTTTTACAGAATATTATGCCCCCCCCGGAGTATCTGCGTCCTGGCTGTCTTAATGCCGGTTCTCCCATTGTCGTGATAATTCCAAACAGCCTCTTGCACATCAGAAGTTGATAGCATGTTTTAATCATTATCTGTTGGGGAACAGACCTCCAGCTGTCTGCATTAACCTTTTCCTTCCCTCTGGTGAGATGTGACTTTCTGGGCTTGCTCTATGTAGCCCTGCATATATTATATTGAAATTAAATAAACTGTGAATGGACATACAAATTAAAATATAAAAGACATGATTCCCACTAATGCCCTACAACAAGCTATAAAGAGAGGCTGGACAAACTAGGTTTGTTGTCTCTGGAATGGCGAAGGTTGAGGGGAGAACTGATAGAAGTCTATAACATTAGGGAAGGCATAGATAGGGTTGAAAGTCAAAAGGGGAAATTTTCCCAACATGCCCGTTATGGGAATTATAGTGGGCGAGGAGTGGGGAATTTCCAGTTTTGGGGTGACCGCCGCTGGAAAATCCCACCGAGAATCTTTTTCCCAGAGTTGAAGTGTCCAATAGTGGGAGACATACACTTAAGTTGAGAGCGAGAAAGTTCAAAGGAAGTGTGAAGAGTAGGTTTTTTACACAGGGAGTAGTAGGTGTCTGGAACATGCTATCAGGGGTGATGGTGCAGGCAGATGCGATAAGGGTGTTTAAAAGGTTTTTAGATAAGCACATGAATATGCAAGAAACAGAAGGAAATGGACGAAAGGCAGGCTGAAGGGATTAGGCATCATGTTCAGTACAACTTTGTGGGTTGCAGAGCCTGTTCCTGTGCTGTACACTTCTATGTTCTTGAGCCAAATTAACTTGCATCACATTGTGTCAAGAAACAGTTGAGCATATTGGACATAAAAAAAGCATATGTTTGTCAACAATATCCCAGCCATAATGCACCACATCCTCCCCTCCCACTAAAGGATGGATTCCACATAGCTTGGGTATTTGCCAAGTGAAGTGATTGTGCAGCCTCCACCTAGCATTAAGACAAATATCAAACATTCCTTCCGTGGAAGCTTACATTACAAGTCCTCTTGCTCAAAATAGGAATGTAACAAGGATCTGTTCCGACACTGTGAGTGTGACTCAACCTACTGAGGTCACTGGGCAAGATAGGCAGAATCTCTGCCCATCCACATCCAACTGACCTCTCATCACCTTCCCTCACCACCCTGCTTGACCCTGAAGAATGTGTGAGTGCTGAACCAATGTTGGCCTGACAAAATGTGCAACTGCAACAGCATGTAAACTTTATAAAGTTACAAAAATTACAATTACCGATTCCCACAGCTGCTTCACCTGTAGCCCCTCAGACCCTACTTCCTGTCAGTATTGCTTTCCAATCTCCCAGATCACTCCAGCTCCATCTCATCTCTTCCAATGATGGTACATTCCAAAACAAAGCTTCTGCCTTGTCTTTCTTTTTCCAAAACCAAGTTCCTACTACTACTGCAGCCCCCCCCATCCAACTGTGATTGATAGGGCCTCAACGTATTTGATCCATCTCCCACATCTCTGCCCTCATCTCTTCCCTTCTCTCCCAGAACCATAACCCTCTCTTTTAAACACACCAGCCTCCACATTCAAAGGATCCTCTTCCACTGTTTCTGCCAACTCCAGTAAGACACCACATCCCTCACATTCCCATTAGCATTTTGCAGAGACCATTCCTTTTGTGACATCCTGGTCCACTCTTCCATCACGCCCAACCTTTCATCCATTCCCATAGCACCTTCTCATGCAATTGCTGTCAGATTAAGATCAGCCATTTTATCTTCTCCCTCCTCACCATCCAAGGTTCCAAACACTCCTTTCAGATGAAGCAGTGTTTCACTTGCACCTCCCTCAATTTGGCCCTCTGTATTTGGTGTTCACGATAAAATATCCTCTACACTGGAGATACTGAACGCAGACTGATTGACTGCTTTGTGGAACACCCTCGCAGAATCCAGGGCCCTGACTTTCCTGTTGCTACTCATTTCAGTTCACCATCTTGCTGTCATTCCTGCATGTCTTTATTCATTTGTAGGACATGGGTGTCACTGGCTGTTCAGCATTTATTGCCCATCCCTAGTTGCCCTTGAGAAGTTGGTGGTGAGTTGCCTTCTTGAATCGTTGCAGTCCACGTGCTGTGTGTTGCCCCACAATGCCATTAGGGAAGGACTTTCAGGATTTTGACGCAGCGATGGTGAAGGAACAGCGATATATTTACAAGACAGTGTGGTGAGTGACTTGGAGAGGAACTTGCAGATGGTGGGGTTCTCATTCATCTGCTGCCATTGTCCTTCTAGATGGAAGTGGTTGTGGGTTTGGGAGGTGCTAACTAAAGATCTTGCTTAGAATTGCTGCAGTGCATCTTGTAGATAGTACACACTGCTGCTACTGAACGTTGGTGGCGGAAGAACTAGTGTTTGTAGATGTGGTGCCAATCAAGCGGACTGCTTTATCTTGGCTGATGTCAAGCTTCTTGAATGTTCATCCAGGTAGGGGGGAGTATTCCATCACACTCCTGATTTGTGCTTTGCATATGGGGGGCAGGCTTTGGGGAGTCTGGATGAGTTAGTTGCCACAGTACTCCTAGCCTCAGACCTGTTCCTGTAGCCATTGTGTTCATGTGGCAAGTCCAGTAGAGTTTCTGGTCAATGGTAACCACAAGGATATTGATATAGGGGATTCAGTGAAAGTTACAACATTGGATGTCAAAGGTGGTTATGGCTTGGTGGCAGGGTGGTTAGCACTGCTGCCTCACAGCACCAGGGACCTGGTTTCGATTTTCAGCTTGGGTTACTGTTTATGTGAAGTCTTCATGTTTTCCCTGTCTTTGTGGTTTTCGATGTAAAGATGCCGGTGTTAGATTGGGGTGGTAAGATTTGTGGGTTTCCTCCAGGTACTCTGGTTTCCCCCACAGTCTGAAAGACATGCTGGTTAGGTGCATTGATCCTACTAAATTCTCCCTCGACGTACCTGAACAAATGCCGGAGTGTGGTGGCTAGGCGATATTCACAGTAATTTCATTGCAACGTTAATATAAGCCTACATGTGACACTAATAAATACGCCTAAACTTAAACTTAGAGGCTGGCTATGTCACGGGAATTGGAGCAGGCATGGATTGGACCTTGGAAAGGTTTGTTGACCTCAAGTGGGATTTTACAGTTTTGTGACAAACAAGACTGAAAAATCTCACCCAGTGTGCGATGGTCATTGCCTGGCAGTTGTGTGTTGCAAATTTTAATTGCCATTTGTTGGCCCAATCTTGCACTTTGGAACATGTAAATGGGATTTAATGGGATTGAGAGTTATAGATAGGATTGGTGGGTATGGATATGATCGGTGCAAGGGCCTGTTTGTGCAGTAGTGGTCTATGTTCTATGTTCTATGTATACTTGAATACATAATTCAACATTGCCGTTGAATGTGGAGTGAAGGTGGTGAAAATTATTCTAGCTTTCAGATGAGGGGTGCGGAATTAAGGTCTGCCTGATTGTAGAAATGACCATTGAAGGTCTGGTGGCAAAAGTTCAGAAATACTCTGGAGTTTTCCTGATGCAGTGACCTACAATATTCTCTTAACCAACAGCCATGGATTAAATGGCTCTTCATTTTTTGGGATTTCTGCTATGCGTACAGTACGAATGCACAGCCCACCTTTGCTATATTCTAAAGCAATTCAGGGCACCTCAAAAATCTTGAAATCTTGAAGAATTTTGAAAGCAGGTTTTTTTTTTCTGAATTTCGTTGTACATCTCCTTCTACATTTATTCCTTCATTTCTCTTGTTGATGCCTTCTTTAAGCGTAGAATTTCACAACAGCTGTGAGGGTGAGCGTCACACTCGGAAGACCATGACATAGTGTGGACATACATCATAGAATCGTATAGTGCAGTAGGAGGCCATTCAGCCCATCAAGTGTGCCCTGATTCTCTGATAGATCACTTTACCTAGGCCCTATCCTTGTAACACTGCATGTTTACCCCACCCATTCCCACGAACCAAAACACATTGGGACACTGAGGAGCAATTTAGCATGGCCAATCTCCCTAACCCTCACATCTTTGGAGTGTGGAAGGAAACTGGAACACCCATTCTGCCCTTGGGTGACTGCCTGTGTGGAGTTTGCATGTTCCTCCCCCTATCTGCGTGGGTTTCCTCCAAGTGCTTTGGCTTCCTCCCACAGTCCAAAATGTGCAGGTTAGGTTGATTGGCCATGCTAAATTGCTCCTCAGTGTCCCAATGTGTTTTGGTTCGTGGGAATGGGTGGGGTGGGGTAGTGTCAGGGGGATTAGCAGGATAAATATGTGAGGTTACAGGGATAGGGCTTGGGTTGAATTTTTGTTGGTGCAGTCTCGATGGACCGAATGGCCTCCTTAGATTCTATGATTCTGTGAAACCCATTGAGACACAAGGAGAATGTGCAGACTCCACACCATCACCTGAGGCCAGAATTAAACCTGGAGCTGTGAGGCAGCAGTGCTAACCATTGCTATCCTGATACCATTGGGTACTTGCTTAATATTTTAGTTAGTGGGTGTAGGCATGGACCGATTGTGAGCCTGCTAGCACTAAGAGATGTAATTAAGTGGTTCAAATTTAATGTTGCCCGTGCAATCCTTCCTTGGGGAATCAGAGCCTCAGTTCAAAAATAAGGGTTGAATGTAAATGTTCATACATTGACAGTGCGCCAGAGTCCGACTTTAACACCTGGATTTCTCAAGGGCTGCAAGGCAAAAATTAGCTATGTAGGACAGGAGACTATCACCTCTCTTCCTTCTGCGTGTTCTACATTCTAGTGGTTGAGAGTTCTCACATTATCTGTTTAGTCATAGCGTGAGGTGAGCCACCATTAATGACAGGGAAGGCTGCTCACGCAGTTTCCCTAAGAATATTTTATTTATAACGATGTGGAATGTGTTGTGGATTGAGAGCATAAGTGGCATTGGATTTTTTGATATGGGAGATTCCCGGTAAACTCTATCGAATTTACCTCAGTGGGAAAAAGCAAAATATTTTTTGTGAGGTCATATTCAGATGAATTAGAATGATTAATCTGCCCCTTTTGTGGAAGGTAGGTCTGAGGTCTGGACAACTTTAATATCTTTTAGCTGTGTGTAGGATACCAGTGAGCTTTCATGAAAATAGTTGACACAAACTGTGTGGAGTTTGCACATTCTCCTCATGTCTGCATGGATTTCCTCCGGGTGCTCCGCTTTCCTCCCACAGTCCAAAGATGTGCAGGCTAGGTTGGCTGTGCTAAAGTTGCCCCTTAGTGTCCTGAGATGCATAAATTGGAGAGATTAGTGGGTAAAATGTGTAGGGATATGGGAATAGAGCCTGTGTGGGATTGTGATCAGTGCAGACCTGCCTCTTTCTGCACTGTAGGATTTCTATGATTCTATGAAAAGAAAGTGGAGAATTGCTTCCCTTCATGCCATTCGCTATCCTGACTTGCAAACAGAGGAATGAGGAACAGAGGCAGGCTAATTCAGCCCTTCGAGCCTGCTCCGCCATTCAAACAGATCATGGCTGATCTTTCCCTGATCTCAAATCCACCTTCCCATCTGTTTCCCATTTCCCCTTTTTCATTTTTTATCCAAACTATGCTAATCTCCTTCTTGAAACCAGTTGGAAACATGTTGCCATTCCTTTACTGGGTCAAAATCCTGGAATTCCCCCCACTAACACTACTGTGAGTGCAGCTGCACCACGTGGGGTGGTATGGGGTGGTATCTCTGCCCAATCCCATGTTTGTGCTGTTAACACAGGACCAGCCATCTTCAAGGGCATCTTGTGGCCACCCCAAGAGAAAGATTAAGGATTAATTCAGGCAGGCTGGCTGAGCAGCTGAAGGGCTTTAGCGTGTTTTCAAATAGTAGGGACAACAAAATATTGACTATGCTTTTTGTCACTGACACATCATCAGTATTTTTGCGCAAATGTTTTGATGTTTACAAACTGGGGAAATGAGAATAGCTTTCTTCCACGTGATTTTCTACCTTTGTTGACAGGAAAGAGCAACATGTTCCGGGGGCAGATTTTTCTTTTCAATTAATGAATTTTGACATTTGATTCATTCTGCATACCAGACTAATTATTACCTGTATTAAATGGTTGTCATGGTTCTGCTTAATAGTGGTTGTAAAAGAATGTTAAATTAATGGGTTGCTATGCAATCATTCATTGGAATTTTAGCTTCACTTGCTTTTACTACCACTGAGAAGGGTGTGTCCCTAGGGAAATTGTCATCTTAAGTTCTCTTCAAGTCATTTGCCATTCTTGCCATTGACATACTCTCATTGTCATTTGTTATGAAGTTGCTATGTAAGGTGACTTTACTGTTGCTGAATCAATCTTGTAATATTCTAGCTGCAGTCTATTGGGATTTTATTCAGTTTGTTCATTTTTAATAAGGCTGTCACCAGTTAAAAAATAAAGTTACGTGAATTGTTCATAACAGAGGGTGTCAGATCCTACTTTAATTCTGCACCTTCTCCTTTCCTTCTCCCCTATATACTCTATGAATGCATTGCTTTTTGTCGGTATAGTGTGCAAGAAACAACACTTTTCAATGTACCCCAAGGAGTACAATGGGAACATCTGGCAGATGGAGTACAATGTTGATAAATGTGAGGTTATCCATTTTGGTAAGACTAACAGCAAAATGGACTATTATTTAAATGATAAAAACTTGCAGCATGCTGCTGTGCAGAGGGACCTGGATGACCTTGTGCAAGAATCTCAAGGAGTTAGTTTGCAGATGCAGCAGGTAATTAAGAAGGCAAATGGAAAGGTTGTTCTGTGAACCCATTTGATGCTGGATGGTAAGGTGCCAACCTAACATAGAACATAGAACACTACAGCACAAACAGGCCCTTCGGCCCACAAGGGGAATGGCTTTCCATTTTACAAATTTCTGAAATTCCTCCAACGTGATGGATGTATCATTGTCTGATAATAAGTCTTCCAGGATCCCATGAATGCAAGGATTATTCTCAATTTATCAGTGACGGCTGCGGTGTTTGTGGACTTCACCAATTGGACATCCACTCACTTTGAGTGTGAATCCACTCCGATCAGAAACGTAAGGGCCCTGTAAAGCTGATACATATTATTGTCCAGGGTCTCTGTGGTCCATTCCAAGGGTGCAGGTTTGTCGGTGGCAGCTGGGCCTGTTGAGCTTGACAGCTGGGGCATTGACTAACTAGCCGCTCTATCCCTGCATCAAAGCCCAATGATCCTACATAGTGTCTGGCACATGATTTCATTTTGCTTCAACCCGGATGTGAGTTATGCAGCTCTGCCATCTTCCTTGGTGCAAACTATAACTCTAACCACCAACAACGAAGCCCCATCTTCACAAGTTATCTCCGTCCTGTTCTGTTGGTCAGGTTTAACAGCTCTGGCTTGTCGTCCAAAACTAATGTAAAGTGTCGGCCATAAATATACCAATTTTACCAATGTACCAATAAATCAAATATACCAACATTTCTATGAAATGTTCTATGAAACTTCCTGATTGCAAGTCCAACTGTCACACTTTCCTTAACCATTTGGGAATATTTTTTCCCCGTATCAGACAATATTCTTGAAGCAAAAACAATTGGCCTTTCTGTTCCATTAAGTGTTCTATGGAACAACAGTGGTCTCACTCCATACTGTAATGCATTGCTGAGCAGCACAGGAGTTAGCACGACTACTCACAGCGCCATGGACCTGGTTCGATTCCTGGCTTGGATCACTGACTGCGTAGAGTTTGCATGTTCTCCCCGTGTCTGCATGGGTTTCCTCCAGGTGCTCCGGTTTCCTCCCACAGTCTGGGTTAGATGTGTGGGTTAGGTGGATTGGCCATGCTAAATTGCCCCTTAGTGTCAGGGGGACTAGCTAGGATAAATGTATGAGGATAGGGCCTGAGTGGGATTGTGGTCAGTGCAGATTTGATAGATTGAATGGTCTCCTTCTGCAGTGTAGGAATTCTATGAAATTGCACATCACTATCAGTGGCTTGGTTAGATTGTAGCTCACCAATAATGCCAACAAATGCAGAGCCTGCTTGATTTTTGTGATTGGCTCTTTCTGGTCTTCCCCCACCTCCAACATTGATGTTTTTTTAACATTATGATGGATGGGGCTAAGGTGGTAGACTTGTTTTGTAGAAACTTACCATAATAGTTCTGAAAAATGACTTTAAATCAGAGGTGTTTGTTAGCTGTGGAACTTCTTTTTATGGCTTTTACTTCCAAAGGGTGCAAACCTTTTGCGTTCATCCTGAAACCTAAATGGGTAACTTTGTCTGTTGGAAAGTATATTTCTCCTTTTTGAATCTAACCCTTGCTTCTTTAAATCACTTCAAAGTTTCCTCCAAGTTTGCCACAGCCACCATTGGTAAATTGAGGCAAATCTTCACCATTCATGTGATCCTGGAGCTCTTATTATCAGACAGTGGGACATCTTTCACAGCAGACTAATGTCAGAAATTTGAATCAAATGGCTTTCGCCGTGTTAGATCAACACTTTACCATCCAGTATCAGAGGGGTTAGCAGAATGTGACATGCAAATTTTCAAGGAAGAAACAAGTCAGTAGGCCTCTACTGCTACAAATCACCAGCTTTCTGTTGTCTTACAACACCACGCCAAGGTGACTACAGATGAGTTGTTAATGGGAAATTGTCTAAGGGCACAGTTGGATATGATATTTCCAAATTTGATGGGGAGGGTCGAGGCTAGGTCAGCCTCTCGGAAATACAGTTTGTTCTTCAGGTGTGGCTCCTGTGGTTAAAATATTATGAGATAAATCCTACACTCGAGATACCTTGTAATAAATTTTCCATTTGATGTTGGAAAATGGCACAGATTGATGAGATGCTGAAAGGCAGGCATGCATACTGGCATGAACCTTTACGAGTGTTGATGGTTACTAATTCCAATTGATGATTATCCATCCAATTCCAACTGCTGGTAAGCGTGACTGTTGTCTAACTTGATGTAATTTAAACATCCTGCCAGATTGGCGTAGAGTACTTCAATTTTCGAAATGATTTGATTTGATTTGATTTATTATTGTCACATGTATTAACATACAGTGAAAAGTACTGTTTCTTGTGCACTATGCAGACAAAACATACCATTCATAGAGAAGGAAACGAGAGAGTGCAAAATGTAGTGTTACAGTCTGGGTATACAGAACAGTGTCAACTTAATGTGAGGTACATCCATTCAAAAGGCAACAGGGAAAAAGCTGTTCTTGAGGTGGTTGGAATGTGACCTCAGACTTTTGTATCTTTTTCCTGAAGGGGTAAGGTGGAAGAGAGTATGTCTAGAGTGCGTGGGTGCTTAATTATGCTGGTTGCTTTGGCGAGGCAGCAGGAAGTGTAGACAGAGTCAGTAGATGGTAAGCTGGCTTGCGTGATGGACTAGGCTACATTTATGATCTTTTGTAGTTCCTTGCACTCTTGATAGAACAGGAGCCATACCAAGCTGTGATATAACTAGAGAGAATACTTTCAATGAGGCATCTGTAAAAGTTGGTGAGAATCGTAGCCAAATTTCCTTAGACTTCTGAGAAAGTAGAGGCATTGGTGGGCTTTCTTGACTATAGTGTCAGCATGGGGGGACCAGGACAGGTTGTTGGTGATCTGGACACCTAAAAACCTGAAGCTCTCAGCCCTCTCTACTTCATTGCTGTTGATGTTGACAGGAACATATTATCCTTTGCACTTCCTGAAGTCAATGACAATCTCCTTCATTTTATTAACATTAAGGGAGAGATTATTGTTGCCGCACCAGTTCACCAGATTCTCTATCTTATTCCTGTACTCTGTCTCGTCATTGTCTGAGATCCGACCCACTATGGTGGTGTCATTGGCAAACTTGAAAAACTGTCTTTTTGAACTTCTCTATGAACTGTCGATTTCGAATCCCCGCAAAGTTTTCCAGTCTGATCCAATTTTAAGATAGGGAGTCTGGGTGCTGCCCGTTCTGAACAGGCTTTATGATACACAAATCTTCTAGTCTCTTGAGTTCAGCTTCAACTATACAATGAAGTGCATGGGACAATGACCAGTGGAAATCAATCTTAACCAGTTCAACGATCTGATCAGATGATTAAGTGCCTGGAAGATTAAGTGATGTTAAACTTCTGATTAAACTATAAGTCTGTGGGCCACAGACTGTGAGTAGCATAACCATTCTCTTTTGTACAGATATTATGTCATTTGCTATATAAAAGTAATACAGTCTCTCAATACACTATTCCAAATTTTCTATTTTGGTGACAAAATATTCTAGTTTCTGAATCAAAGGCATTTTAACAATATGTTTGTACCTTGCTTTTTCTTATCTTTGATGCTGCAGCCTCTTCCCTTTCTAGCCAGGTACTTGGAAAAAAATTTTCTCATCGCCAGTGTAACAAATTGATGGTAACTTGATGAGTCTTCAGATCAGAATAATTTTATTGCTGATGCAATGATTAACTATATATGCCAAAAGACCTGACAAAGTAACTATGAAACTGTACACTACTTTTCCCTGGCTCCAACTGCTGATCCTTCCTGACCCATTGATTAGCACTGCTGTCTCACAGCAACAGGGACCTGGGTTCAATTCCGACCTCGACTCTGTGCGGAGTTTGCGTGGGTTTCCTCCGGATGCTCTGGTTTCCTTCCACAGCTCAAAGATGTGTAGGCTAGGTTGATCGCCATGCTAAATTGCCCCTTTTTTCAGGGGGATTAGCAGAGTAAATATGTGTGGTTATGCAATTAGGGCCTGGGTGTGATTGTGGTTGGTGCAGACTCAATGGGCCCAATGGCCACCTTCTGCACTGTAGGGATTCTATGACCCAGGATACATGCAGTTGCACTCAATTTGCTCAGTTGCCTCAACACACCAAAGAGTCCAGTCTGACCATGTAGTCCTCGGGAAACACCCCCTTAAAGGGGCCACACTACAAAGGCATGTCTCTTGAGAGTGATCTCCTCCACACACTTGAAAACTGGAAGCTAAATTACTCCTTTTTGGTTCCACTGCATCCTCACGTGGGCTGTGCCCAGCAGCAACCTTCTCCCATCGCAACTGGTTCATCTTATTCTGTAAGCCTTGTCTTCGACTCTTCGGGTAGCTGGGCCCAAAATCCCCATCATTGAAAAAGTCTTGCAGGAATTGTTCATTTGTTTAAAATAATGAATGTTAATAATCAATGCCTTCCTTACCAATGATTTTCTCATGACCACAGACATTGTGCAATGCTAAATACTTGTCATTCGTTAGCTGCTTACCTTGCTATAGCTACCACAGTTATGGAAAATGAAACAAGTTCTAATGCTCAGAATTAATGATATGCAGATTGTAATACCTCATCATAAATTATTCTGTCCTATTAAACAGTTTCAGAAGTTTAAATTGGATTTTTTTTTAAATGGAGCTCTCAGTTGGAATCAATATTGGAAGTGTCTCCACTCAGCATGGAGCCAGGAGGGATTTTCAGCTTACTTTTAATAGTTGCAAGTTTTGGTAAGTCTATCAATGGATATTTTATTTGGTTGTTTTACATTAATCTTCAAATTCATACGATATTTAAATATGGTTATATTCATGGCTGAAATGTTAAGCAGAAGAAATCTTGTGTAAAGCTCTTGTGTAAGATTTACATTGAGTAAAAACACCTTGCAAAATTAAAGTGATGGAAAGGCACAGATTCTTGCTTCATACGTGAAGGAGCAAATTCGGGTTAACTGGTGGCACGGTGGCACAACGGTTTGCACTGCTGTCTCATATGCTTAGGGTGTGGGAGGAAACCGGACAACCCGGGAAAAAAAAACCCATGCAGACACAAGAACGTGTAGACTCCACACTGACCCAAGGCTGGAATCGAATCTGAGTCCCTTAGACAGCATTGTGCTAACCACTGTACTAAACCACTGTGACATCCTCACTGGAATCCAGGTTGAATTCCTGGCTTAGGTCACTCTCTGTATGGAGTCTACATGTTCTTCCCATGTCTGCCTGGGTTTTCTTCAGAAGCTCTGATTTCCTATCACACTCCAAAGATGTGCGGGAAAGGTAGATTGGCCATGGTAAATTGTCTCATGTGTAAGAGGGGTCAGCAGGGTAAATAAGTGGGTTATGGGGAAAGGGCATAGGTGGATTGTGTTTGGTACAGACTTGATGGGACTCGATGCAGGTTTTGTGATTCTATGATTGAACTGTGCTCTCTTAATACGAGCGAGAGAATAAGTGTACTGCGTATTAGGCGTGATCAGACTTGAAAAGCATTGGAAAGTATGTTAAATGCTGCCTGCAGTTCACTCAGTCAGGTGCTGAAAGAGCATTAAAAAGAGCAAAGGAGAAAATGAATTCCGAACACAGTAAGTGATTAAGAGAAAGGCAATAAAAGTGTAGAATTAACTGGGGGAGAATTATTGATTCAGTGATTGCAGAAGTTGTAATGAGAATATAAATAAACCATAAAGTATCAGTTTATTTATTAGTCACAAGTAGGCTTACATTAACACTGCAGTAAAGTTAATGTAAAAATCCCCTCAGTCACTACACTGTAGTTACACTGAGGGAGAATTTAGCATGGCTAGTGCACCGAACCAGCATGTCTTTTGGACTGTGGGAGGAAACTGGAGCATTTGGAGAAAACCCATGCAGACACGAGGAAAATGTGCAGACTCTGCAGACAGTGACCCAAGCTGAGCATCAAACTGGATCCCTGGTGCTGTGGGGCAGCAATGATAACCCTTGTGCCACTGTGCCACAAATTTGCAGACCTTATAAGAATAAGAGAAAATAATTACTCTTTGATTTTAACTTCTGTCTTCGGTTTTAGGGGCAATATTTGGGCATTAAATGGCTGCATTCGGCTTGTATTGTTTGCTTTTGTATTGGGTACATTGGATGGTTGGTACATCTGAAGCAATGGATCCAACTTTCATTATTGACCCTCACCATACAGGTGTGAGGAAGCAATAGCATCAGCCTAGAAACAAACCTTGATGTGTTTTCACCAGCTCACCGTGACTAGGATCAACCAGTTAACAGTGAGGGTGGCGTGGTAGTACAGTAATCATCACTGTTGCATCATAGCGCCAGGGTCTCGGGTTTGATTCCAGCCTTAGGTCACTGTGGAGTTTGCACACTCTCCCTGTGTCTGTGTAGGTTTTCTCAGGGTGCTCTGGTTTCCTACCACACTCCAAGGATGTGCAGGTTAGCTGGACTGAACATGGCGAATACATCGGGTAATAAGAATGAGATGGGAGGGAGGGCCTGAGTGGAATGCTCTTTCAGAGAGTTGACCCAGGGACCTTCTTAGCATAATGGTGTTGGGAAGAATGACTTCTTTCTGTATAAGATGACTGAATTCTGAATATCTGTTTGGGGTTGTCCTTATGGCTTGCCATCACGGCACTTGGAAGCTGTTTCTTCCCCTGGAGAAACAATGCAAAGATCTGCAAATTTGCTCAGTTTTTGCCACCCATGAGTGCCACAGGGGCCAGAATTGAAGTATCACTGGAAATGCCAGCGCATACAGATTTTGAAGGGCAATATCTGATTGCACAAATAAAGCTTATCATCAGTATAATTGATGTACTTGGTAAAGCTTGGAAGAATGATAAGGGGAATAGAAACATGGGAATATAGAAACAGAAGCAGGCCATTCAGCCCTTCGGGCCTGCTCCACCATTCATTTTGATCATGGCTGATCACCAAATTCAATGTCCTGATTCCTCCCAATTCTTGAACCCTTTAGTCCCAAAAGCTATCTAACTTGTTTTTGAAATCAGATGTTTTGGCCTCCACCTACTTATGGTGGTAGAGAATTCCATACATTCTTCACCCTCTGAGTGAGGACATTTCCCCTCACCTCAGTTCTGAAAGATTTACCCTCTTATCCTCAATCTCTGACCCTGGGTTCTGGATTCCCCCCCACAATTGGGAAGATCTTTCTCAATCTACTCTATCTAAACCTGTTAGAATTTTATAAGTTTCTATGAGATCTCCTCTCACTTTTCTAAACTCCAGTAAATATAATCTTACTCGCTTTAGTTTCTCCTCACATAACAGACCTGCCATCACAGGAATCAGCCTGGTAAACCTTCACTGTATTCCCTCTATAGCAAGGACATCCTTCCTCAGATTATTAAATCAAAACTGCACATAATACTTAACATCCTATACAATTGCAGCAAAACATCCCTATTCCTATACTCAAATCCTCTTGTTATGGAGGCTAACATACACTTGCTTTCTTTACTGCCTGCTGTACCTGCACACTAACTTTCAGCAACTGGCGCATGAGGACTCCTCTCGTTGAGTATCCAACTCTCCACCTTAGTAGAGAGTCTAGGAACCGAGGGCAGAGCTTCAGAATCAAGAGATGATTTTTTTAGAACCGAGATGAGGAGGGGTTTCTTCACCCAGAGGGTGATGAATCAGCGGAATTCATTGCCTTGGAAGGCTGTGGACGCCAGATCATTGAGTGTAGTTAAGTCAGAAATAGTTACGTCATTGATTGATGAGGGCATTAAAGGATACAGGGAAAAAGGTAGAAGAATGAGGTTGAGAAAGTTATCAGCCATGATTGAATGGCAGAGCAGACTCGATGGGCTGAATGGTCTAAGTCTGCTCTTTTCCCTTATGAACTTAAGGTCTTATTATGTAGACCTCACAGTGGAGACATATCTGTGAGATATTAGTAATCAGTACACAATTTTTGTAAAAATCACCTTCTTTCTCCTTTTTGTAATGGATTAGTTTATTATGAAGAAGTTTTTTTTTAAAAAGTCAAGTTAAGTCTAAGTGGTTGAAACAAAAACAGAAAACGCTGGAAAATCTCAGCAGGTCTGACAGCATTTGTGGAGGGAAAATAGCACCAACGTTACGAGTTTGGGTGATCCTTCATATGAAAAAAAGGAGCTCTGACGAGGGATCATCCAGACTTGAAACGTTGGCTCAATTCTCTCTTCATAGATGCTGTCAGACCTGCTGAGATTTTCCAGCATTTTCTGTTGTTGTTTCAGATTCCAGCACCTGAGCATTTTGCCATTTGTCAAAGTTATTTCATCTGTTTACAATGCTGGTGGGGAGGTTTACATTTTTACACAGGTGTGGCATATCGGTAAGATTGATGCTAGAAAGGGACAGAGATTTTTCTGTAACATTTGGTTTGTTTGAGCATACATCTACTTTTTAGTCAGCTTTACATTTTCACATCACTCCCAAAAGCAGAGAGAAAGACAGACCAGGAACAAAAATATTTAATTTTATCTGGCTTCCACAGAATCACATTCCCTTTGCCCCTCTGTATTCCCATTGGTCTCTCTACACTTGCTTAAAACCTGATGGTGTTGGACTGGGGTAGGCATGGTCACCAGGTTAAAGTCCATATAAACCTATTGGACTTTAGCCTGGTGGTGTGAGACTTCTTACTGTGCTTAAAACCTGTAACATTTCAAACTTTTCCCACTTCTGATCAAAGACTATTAACCTCATGGTGGGGGATGGTGAACTTGACTCGTGAAATGAATGTTGGCTAAACAATCAGATGCTTCATCTCCGCTGGAGAAGTTCTTTTTTAATTAAGTGACCTCCAAACACTTTTGGGCTTGAGGGACTTAGATCACACTCGTCCTCCCTCCCTGAGCCCCACAATAGCTGTCAGCTAATCAGAAAGTAGCAATTCTCCACTGCCCATCAGTGTTATCCATCAGGAGCACTACAGGCTGCCAATGTGGCACTTACCAGATGCCTAGCAGTCAAGAAGGTCACAGGCAATTAAAGCCAGTATCAGGTGGGGGGTGTGTAGGGCGGCACAAAGGGAGGGGAGGGGGGATACTGCCTAGGTGTGGAGGGGGTCAGGGAAATGGTAGAAGGGATGGTTCTTAGCTATCTGACGCTTGTCTGTCAATCAGCCATGTGTGCATCAGACTGAGGGGCCCCTTACCCACCCATGCACCTCTCCCCTCTTCCCCCTCCCTGGAATCTGGCTGGCAAGGCTTTGCTTTCTAGACACCCTGTGTGGCAAACTTCCCACCCACTCTTGTCTGAATACCGGTTGAATGCGGATGAATTGAGGGTCTGTGCTAGCATCCGGTTGCGAAGACTGTCCATGAGTCTGGACTTCATTGAGTGAAGGCAATGGATTGCACACCCAGCACCTCCTGCCTCAATTAAAAACCATCCTACCCAACCCTCACTTCCAAGCATACACAGAAGGGGACTTAAATCCTATCCATGAACTCTGCTTTTTCTGTCAATAGTTGCTGAGTGACCTGCTGAGTATTTTTGGCTTTTTTCTTAATTCAGGTTTCTGATTTTGAGCATCTGCACTGTTTTGCCTTTGCAGAAGCGATGCTGCTATTTTGAGGTGAAACTTCAGATGCCCGCTTGTAAAGTAATGCCAGTTGATGAGAATTATAGAATCCCACACTGCAGGAGGAGGCCATTTGGACCATTGAGCCAGCACCAACAACAATCCCACCCAGCCCCTATCCCCATAACCCCATGCATTACCCTGCTAGCCCCAAGATGCTAAGGATCAGTTTAGCATGGCCAATCCGCACATCTTTGGAGTGTGGAAGAATATATGAGCACCCGGAGGAAACTCATACAGACATGGGAAGAGTGTGCAACTTCTATAGTCACCCAAGGCTGTAAGTGAACCCAGGTCCCTGGCAGGCTTCACACTGGTTGTAATATAATACACTCCACCATTAGTCAATGGTGGGATCTCCTGGTTCTGCCACTGTCAGTGGGGGTTTCCTGTTGGTCATACTCTCCATTGCCAGGGAACCCATAGAGAAGGTTGCAGTTGGCGGGACCAGAAGATCCCGCTGGTGGATGCGGCTGGAAAATCCTGCCAGTATAATTCTGATGTGTCTTCACATCCATTCTGAAGCAGCCCACCCACCAGAATTAGGGAGGGGGATTAGGCTGATTTAACTCTTGAGACTAGGATCATGAGTCTCTGATCTCTGAATGGTTGTACTCTAAAGATACTTGTACTCGTAC
This sequence comes from Sphyrna mokarran, assembly GCA_024679065.1. NCBI lineage: Eukaryota > Metazoa > Chordata > Chondrichthyes > Carcharhiniformes > Carcharhinidae > Sphyrna > Sphyrna mokarran. The sequence continues at coordinate 13,413,147 of JAGIQG010000013.1, read as the reverse complement.
CCTCCAACATACATGGGGGGAGCCCTCAATGGCCCCCAGTGCTCTGCCAATGCAGGAATTGCCTGGGAAGCTTGGACTTCCAAAGGGCCCCTCCCCTACTGCTGGAACTTTCTGAAACTGATGATCTGACTCACTCGTCAGAATAATTACCCAGGAAACATTAGAAACATGAAGGCTAATTCCTGGGTGACTATAGAACATAGAACATTACAGCGCAGTAGAGGCCCTTCGGCCCTCAATGTTGCGTCGACCAATGTAACCAGTTTTATGACCCTCTATCCCAAACTATTCCAATGCTGTTCATAGGCCTATCCACTGCCATTTGAATGCCCTTAAACTTGACGAGTCCACAACTGCTGCAGGCAGGGCATTTCAGCCCTTACTACCCTCTGAGTAAAGAACCCACCTCTAGCATCTGTCCTACAACTACCACCCCTTAATTTAAAGCTATGTCCCCTCATGTTATCCATCTCCATCAGAGGAAAAAGGCTGTCATTATCCACCCTATCTAACCCTCTGATCATCTTATATGTCTCAATTAAGTCACCTCTTAGCCTTCTTCTCTCTAATGAAAATAACTTCAAGTCTCTCAGCCTTTCCTCATAAGACCTACCCATCATACCAGGCAACATCCTGGTAAACCTCCTCTGTACCCTTTCCAATGCCTCCACATCTTTCTTATAATGTGGCGACCAAAACTGTACACAATACTCCAAGTGCGGCCGCACCAGAGTTTTGTACAGTTGCAACATAACATCTCGGCTCCGAAATTCAATCCCTCTACCAATCCCTCTATAGTACTGATCCCCCCCAACACTCCATTTTGACTATCTCTCCCTAATGCCAAGCTCTTCCCCGATGCCCTTGAACATCTCCCCACACCTGACTAACTCCCGACTGGGATTGTCCCTGTACCACCCCCCCCCCCCCCCCCCCCCCCCCCCCCCCGCAACCCTTACCCCGACTGCGCCACTCTGCCAACCACTAACTGACCACCTCCGGTCATGTCCTCTCGGGCCTGACTACAGCGCTCTCTTCTACTTGCCTCCCCTCACCCCACCCCCATCCCCCCCCCACTACCACCCCTGATGACCGACTAATGTCCCCCAACCAACAACCTCCTGACTTGATGATCAGCCACCCCTATCCTAATGACTCATCTATCCCCTAACCCGAATGCTCTCTAACCAGACTATCCCTCCTCACCCTGCTCCCCCAAGCTCCAGAGTAGTCCCCTGTAATAATCTTGGCTCACGGTTGGGTAAGAAGCAGCAAACATTTATTTACAACATACTATCTTCCGAATCTTGGCTGCCAGCCAGTGTCTGAAACCAATCTGAATCAAAGTTCTCGCCCTGGCTTGCTAGGATGAACCCCGACTCTTGGTCTCCTGATTGGTTTTCTCAGGTCATGTGACAACTTGGCCCCTTTTGTAGTAATTTGGCTGCACCTGTTGTCAGTTAACAGCAAACATTTATTAACAATAAGCAACACTGTTCATTGCAGTGTTAATATAAGCCTACTTGTGACACTTATAAACAAACTTTAAACTATAAAAAGATGTTCACATTTCAGCTTCCAGGATCAATCTGAGGAAAGCCCTGTGCTAGATTAGAAAATCTCAAGTGCTTATTCCTCATTGGTTGAGAAGTTTGCATAACTCTACAAAAGATCGCTCCTCAAAGGAGCTAGTGAGTACACTCTTAAAGGTTCCAGAAAAGCACACACTTCCTCTCCGTCTACACCCTCCCACCCAACTTCTCCCAACTTGGATCCCTTCTGACCCAATGCCCCCTAGCTCGAGTATAAGGCTTGGAGTTCTTTGCTTTCTTTTGGGTTCAACTGAATAAACTAAACTAAGTAAACTGAGGAACAACGCAAAAAAGATTAGCTCCTTAAAGGGGATCCACTCGAAACAAAACAAAGCACAAATGAAACTGAAACCATCAAAGCAAAAGGTGATTAAGAGGGGCTCCATCCCAAAGGGCTATGTTTTGGGCACCAATCAGTCGCACACTGTTGCATTGCAGCACCGATTAAATTGGCCTACATGACTCATGAAGGAAGTGTTAGGGATTTGATTGTGCAACTGGGTTCCCCTTGAGACAAAGCACATGTAATTCAGGTTATTGCTGCAAGTTGTTATCAGCTTCACACTTAGATGGCACTCTCATTCCCCCATTTCTCAGAGTCTGCAGCGCCTCCAAAATTGAATAGTCAGTCACCCATAATTTCTGAAGCTGTGCTTTCGCAATTCCAGATAGCTTATGCTGCAAGACGTAACCTGAGGGTCAGGGCTTATTCAGGTTGCATGTCGCTAATAGGCATGTCTCATCAGAGGCACCACTCTGCCTGTGCAACCTGGCATGTCATGCAACCCCACCCAGGAAGCTCAGCCTTGAGTGCTGTAGCTATTACCAGCTTCCAGATGTCAATCTAGAGAGGCAACCTTTCAACAGAATTGTTGCCACAGACTCGGCAAGGTGGACCTGAGAAGCACCACCTTGACCCCTGGCCCTTTGAGGGATTAAGATGCATCTAAGGCTTACATGTGAGTCCACTCCGTCACATGCCACCCCTGCCCCCTCCTTCCAACTCTGCTCTCCAAAATTCTGAGAATCTACCCATCCCCCCAGCCCCGGGTTTGGGTCACTCACATCCTCTCTGCTGTTCCTTCTGCAATTGGCATCCAGGAGGGTGATGGCAACTTGAGCGGTATCACCCACTTTGAGATGACTTTGGCAGAATCTTAATTTAGTACAGCTGCTGTAAATTGTGCTTATGAATGTTCAAGGGGGAGGGCCTGGTGGGAGGACTTGCTAATTATATTATAATGTTTTAAATTGAGTTTCCCAAACATCCTGAGATAGTAGTTGGTCTGATGTCTAGGGTGGAATCTGGGGGTGGGGGGTGCAGGGTACCGATTGTGGCTGAGTTTAGGATGGTTGCTGGGGTGATTGTGGGATGATGGCTGCAATAATGGTTGGAGTTAGGTTCAGGGACTGATTATTGTTGAGTTTGGAGTGGTTGTTGGATGGTAAGTGTCGGGCTGATGGTCACCCCGGCAAGAATCCCATTTCTGAACCTGTATGGGATTTTACACCCAGGTCACCATTCTCCCTGAGGGCAAATATGGGCTCACAATTCCACCCACTTATTTCTGAAAGCACCTATGCTCTACATTCCAGTTATGTGATATTAATCCACAAGCATCTTTTGCACTCTTTGAGTGGCAAACTGGAATGTTGCTGCTATTTAATATCCAATATTTGTGTGGGCAGTATTTTTGATTGGGTTGTGTTTAGAAATTGAACTAAAATATTCTTGCAAGTCACCAAACTGATTGTAATGTTTTGACTTTTATTTCAGATTCCACTATTAGCTCAGCAAATACAACTCTGATTACCGATGAAAATCCAAACTCCACTCTCTTCGCCAGCACTCCAACAACTAACATTCTTAACACAACACTGGCTACCATAATTCCCAATGCAACCAGTCCAATCACAGTCACTGCTAACACCATCATTTCCACCACTACCTCAAACTCCACAACAATCAGCCCCCCAAACTCAACCCTATCCAACAGCACATTCAGCCCTCAGAAAGCAACACTAATCACTGCATCATCAATCACCCAATCCAACAGTACAATCAGCACCCCAAACTCAACACCAACAGTCACCCCAACAATTAACTTCCCAACCTCTGCTGTGACCTCTTCCATGACTGTCATACCGACAACCAGCCTGACCTCCACTTCCACCTCGACCCCGACATCCACTTCAACTTCCATTCCGACCTCCACCTCGGCCACCACACTGACCTCCACCTCAACCTCCATCCTGACCTCCACCATGTCCTCCACCTCGACCTCCTCTCTGACCTCCAGCCTGACCTCCACCTCGGCAACCACACTGACCTCCTCGCCGACCTCCTCCACGATCTCCACCTCGGCCTCCATCCCAACCTTCACTTCGACCTCCACCACATCCTCCATCTCAAACTCCACGTTGGCCATTACACTTACCTCCACCACAACCTCCACCTCAACATTCTTCCCGACCTCCACCCCAACCTCCACCTCCACCTCCACCTCGTCCTCCACCTCGACCTCCACTCCGACCTCCACCCTGACCTCCACCCCAACCTCCAACTCAATTTCCACCCTGACCTCCACCTCATCCTCCACCTCGACCTCCACCTCGACCTCCACCCCGACCTCCACCCCGACCTCCACCCCGACCTCCACCCCGACCTCCACCCCGACCTCCACCCCGACCTCCAGCCTGACCTCCAGCCCGACCTCCAGCCCGACCTCCAGCCCGACCTCCAGCCCGACTTCCAGCCCGACCTCCACCTCCACCTCCACACCGACATCTACTTCAATCTCCATCCCGTCCTCCAGCCCGACTTCCACCTCGACCTCCATCCCATCTTCCAGCTCAACCTCCACCTCGACCTCCACCCTGATCTCCACCACGTCTTCCACCTCAACCTCCATCACTTCCTCTTCTGTGACCTCCACCTCGGCAACCACACTGACCTCCAAACCGACTTCCTCCCCAACCTCCACCTCAACCTCCACTCCAACTTCCACCCCAACCTCCACCTCAACATCCTACCCGACATCCAAATCAACCTCCACCTTGACCTCCACTCCAACCTCCAATTCAACCTCCTCCACGATGTCCACCCTGACCTCCAACCCGACTTCCTCCCCGACTTCAAGCCTGAACTCCAGCACAACCTCCACCTCGACCTCCACCCCAACCTCCACCCCAACCTCTTCCCCGACCGCCACCTCAATCTCCTCCATGACCTCCATCCCGTCCTCCAGCCTGACCTCCACCCCGATCTTCACCCCAACATCCACCTCGACCTCCACCCCAACCTCCACCTCCACCCCGACCTCTGCCTCGACCTCCACCCCGACCTCTACCTCGATCTCCACCCCAATCTCCACCACGTCTTCCACCTCAACCTCCATCACTTCTTCTTCTGTGACCTCCACCTCGGCAACCACACTGACCTCCAACCCGACCTCCTCCCCAACCTCCACCTCGACCTCCACTCCAACTTCCACTCTGATCTCTACCCCGACCTCCGGCCTGACATCCACCCCGACCTCCATTCCATCCTCCATCCCGTCCTCCAGCCCGACCTCCAGCCTGACCTCCACCTCCACCTCCACCTCCACCTTGACCTCCACCCCGACCTCCACCCCGTCCTCCAGCCCGACCTCCACTGCATCCTCCACCTCGACCTCCAGCCCGACCTCCACCTCGGCCTCGTCCCCAACCTCCACCTCGACCTCCAACCTGACCTCCACCACATCTTCCACCTCGACCTCAACCCCGACATCCACCACTTCCTCCATCTCAAACTCCACATTGGCCACTACAGTGACCTCCATCATGACATCCACCTCAACCTCCTTCCCAAACTCCACCCCAACCTCCACCTCTACCTCCACCTCTCCCTCCAGCTCGACCTCCACCCCGACCTCTACCTCAACCTCCACCTCAATCTCCACTCCGACCTCCATCTCGACTTCCATCTCAGCCTCCACCTCGGCCTCCACCTCTACCTCCACCTCGACCTCTACCCCGACCTCCACTCTGACCTCCACCCCGACCTCCACCTCGACCTCCACGTCGACCTCCACCCCGACCTCCACTCAACCTCCACCTCGACCTCCACCCCGACCTCCACCTCGACCTCCACCCCGACCTCCACCTCGACCTCCACCCCGACCTCCACCCCGACCTCCACCCCAAACTCCACCACGACCTCCATGCCAACCTCCACCTGACCTCCACCTTGACCTCCACCTTGACCTCCACCTCAACCTCCACCTCGACTTCCATCCGACCTCCACATCGACCTCCACCCCAACCTCCACTCGACTTCCACTCCGACTTCCACTCCGACTTCCACTCCGACCTCCACCCCGACCTCCACCCCGACCTCCATCTCGACTTCGACTCCGACCTCCACCTCGACCTCCCACCCCAACCTCCACTCCGACTTCCACTCCGACTTCCACTCCGACTTCCACTCCGACTTCCAGTCCGACATCCACCTCCCCTCCACCTCGACCTCCACCTCGACCTCCACCCCGACCTCCACCCCGTCCTCCCACTTGACCTCCATCTCGACCTCCACCTTGACCTCCACCCCAACCTCCTCCTGACCTCACACCCCGACCTCCACCACGACCTCCATGCCAACCTCCACCTTGACCTCCACCTTACCTCCACTTGACCTCCACCTTGACCTCCACCCCAACCTCCATCTCGACTTCCACTCCGACCTCCACCTCGACCTCCACCCCAACCTCCACTCCGAGTTCCACTCCGACCTCTACCTCGACCTCTACCTCGACCTCCACCCAACCTCCACTCCGACTTCCACTCCGACGTCCACCTCGACCTCCACCCCAACCTCCACCCCGACCTCCACCCCGACCTCCACCTCAACCTCCCCTCGACTTCCACCCCGCCTCCACCCCCCGCCTCACCCCGACCTCCACCTCAACCTCCACTCCGACTTCCACTACGACCTCCACCTCGACCTCCACCCCACCTCCACCCCGACCTCCACCCTGACCTCCTCCCTGACCTCCACCTCAACCTCCACCACAACCTCCACCTCGATCTCCATTCTGACCTCCACCCCGACCTCCACCACAACCTCCACCACGACTTCCACTCCGACCTCCACCCCGACCTCCACCACAACCTCCAACACTGACTTCCACTCCGACCTCCACCCCGACCTCCACCACAACCTCCACCACGACTTCCACTCCCACCTCAACCTCACCTCCACCACAACCTCCACCTCGATCTCCACTCCGACCTCCACCCCAACCTCCACCACAACCTCCACTCCGACTTCACCTCCGACCTCCACCTCGACTCCACCCGACCTCACTCCGACTTCCACTCCGACCTCCACCTCGACCTCCACCCCCGACCTCCCACTCCGACTTCCACTCCGCCTCCACCTCGACCTCCACCCCGACCTCCACTCCGACTTCCACTCCGACCTCCACCTCGACCTCCACTCCGAGTTCCACTTCCGACCCTCTACCTCGAACTCCACCCCGACCTCCACCTCGACCTCCACCTCGACTCCACTCCGAGTTCCACTCCGACCTCTACCTCGACCTCCACTCCGACCTCCACCTCGACCTCCACCCCGACCCCACTCCGAGTTCCACTCCGACCTCCTACCTCGACCTCCACCCCAACCTCCACTTCGACTTCCACCTCCGACTTCCAGTCCGACATCCACCTCGACCTCCACATCGACCTCCACCTCGACCTCCACCTTGACCTCCTCCCCAACCTCCTCCCCAACCTCCACCCCGACCTCCACCCCGACCTCCACCCCAAACTCCACCTTGACCTCCATGCCAACCTCCACCTTGACCTCCACCTTGACCTCCACCCCAACCTCCATCTCGACTTCCACTCCGACCTCCACCCCAACCTCCACCCCTACCTCCACTCCGACTTCCACTCCGACTTCCAGTCCGACATCCACCTCGACCTCCACCTCGACCTCCACCCCGACCTCCACCTTGACCTCCACCCTGACCTCCACCCCAACCTCCATCTCGACTTCCACTCCGACCTCCACCCCAACCTCCACCGCCTCCTCCACTCCGACTTCCACTCCCGACTTCCACTCCGACCTCCACCTCGACCTCCACCTCGACCTCCACCCCGACCTCCACCTCGACCTCCACCCCGACCTCCACCTCCACCTCGACTTCCACTCCGACCTCCACATCGATCTCCACTCCAACTTCCACCCCGACCTCCACCCCGACCTCCACCCTGACCTCCTCCCTGACCTCCACCCCGACCTCCACTTCAACCTCCACCCCGACCTCCACACCGACCTCCACACTTATTACTGTCACCACACCAATCTCCACATCATTCACTACAGTCTGTGGTAAGTTGAAGATTTTAATCTTTTACTATTTTGTTATGTAATCATGCAGGTTGAGGTGAAGTCCCCTTGTCACAGCGGAGACTTTCTATTAAAGAAGTTGGGTGAGGTTTTCTAGCCCAACTTGCACAAGGCAAGAATTGTTTCTGCCGATGTTATAACTGGGGCGGTGGGCATGGAACTGACTGCCGGGCTGTCTAAGCAGATTTTAAACAGCGTTTAAATAAATTTTAATACATTTACCTGCGTCTCACCCATTTACCGTGAGAGGCTGACTGCGCTGGAAATCCGACGCTTGTAAAATGGAGCCAGTTGAGAAAACTGGTGCCAATCACACTGAGCACTTTACCACCGCACCACACCCAAAACGGGTGTAACGCGGGGGTGAAATCGCCCCCTGTGTGAATGTTTGTTTGTTTCCAATGTTTCACAATAAATAATATTTTTTTCAGTGCCACTGAGCTTCCTTCGTATGAATCTGATATCGGTAGAAAGTGAAGCCATCTCCATTACCTGGGATATTAACAACGCATTCAAACAGCCTCGTTTCTCTCTCACAATCTCCACGGAGAATGGTGTGCTGAGGCAAATTCAAACAGAGCAAAAAGCAGCAGAATTTAGTGATTTGCAGCCCGGCGTTGAATATCAGATAAAAATATCCATCACAACATGCAGCCATCAGCAGACAATTACACGGAAGATCAGGACAGGTATGTTTGCTGAAGCAGATTTTATTTCCACTTCTCATAGTACATTCCATATCAACATAAGCTGTGGAGTTGATAGCAGCCATTGGAGGCACAGTGGCTGTTTGCAGGGGATGGTGAGAAATGGAAAGTCTTAATTTCCTTGAGAGCCCCAAAGGACTATTCTTGCTCATGGAGACCTCCAATATAATAAGAAACACATAGCTTGCTGGGCATCTTCTTGCCTTGTATCTGTTTACCATGAGTAGCACTGACATCGGATCCCTGTGTAATTCTGTGATTCTGAGTTCAAATCGCACAGTGGGTCTGACAGGGTTCCGAACCCCCAACTTTAATCCAGAATAACCCCCTGTGACTGACTGTGGCAGGGCCTCTGACTGCTTTCAAATGCTGCCAGTTAAAATGGTGCTGAGCAGGTGACATGTTGAGAAGAGAGCGGTAAATATTTCACTGTTATTACAACTCCTCATTGGCTCTGGTCTCATTGGGTGTGAGCGGTTAATTCCCAAGTTAGACAATTGTAAAATTAGCTCTAAGTTGAATATTTAGGTTTTTCTCTTAAAGAGATTTATTTTCTTCACTTTTTGTAGCTGCCGTGGTAGTGGACGTGTCAACAAGAATTACAAATGTGCCGTTCACAGCAGATTTGAAAAATAAAAACAGCCAGGAGTACAAAGATTTTGTGGAGAATTTCACTGATGAAGTAAGTCATACAAGTGTCGCAGTGATGGGGGAGCCTGGTTTAGATCTAAGTTGGATGGTGCTGGAAACAATTCCTGAGGCTGAGGAGGGGTAAAAATCATGTAAAGTTGAAAGTTTATTTATCAGTGTCACAAGTAGGCTGACATTAACACTGCAATGAAGTTACTGTGACAATTCCTCCAGTCGTCACATTCCTGTTCAGTACATTTGGGGAGAATTTTGCATGGCCAATCCACCTAACCAGCCAGTCTTTCGGACTGTGGGAGGAAACTGGAGAACCCTGAGGAAATCCACGCAGAGATGGGTTTCTGTTGCCTCAAATTATAAAATATCTCCTTCAATCTCTGCAAATGCATCTCAAATCATCTAACCTACGATGAATTTCCCAGTTAACTTCACACAATGAATCATGATAATTCTTGTACCTAAGGCGCACACATCAACAGAACCTTGTGCATAGCAGGATCCAATCGAGACAATGATTAAATGCCATTCATTTCTTAAAATTCATGTGTGGGATATTACCATCACTGGCTGGGCCAGCATTTATTGCACACCCCTAATTGCCCTTCAAGGGCAGTTGAGTGTAAACCCCAGCGCTGTGACTCTGGAACCAAATGCATGTCAAGTCATGTCGAAACAGCAGATTTCCTTCACTAAACTACACTAGTGAACCAGATGGGTGTTTCTGACAATAGTTTTATGGTTGAAATTAGATTCGTTGTTCCATATATGGTTTATTGACTTCAAATCCCAGTGTGTCCCATGGCGGATTTTGAACCGGGTTCCCCTCAGCATTAGCTGATGTTCTGGGTTGATAGGCCCGTGATAATATCACTAGGCCATCGCCTCCTTTGGCTTTTGCTTCCTGTGAGAAGTAGAAATGGTGCCAAGTGTTCCCCATTGACTACGAAGAGAGTTTCCTTACTCATCTGTACGTACAATTGAGGGATGGATTGGGAAGCCTTGTCTTTTTGAAAAGTGTAAAAGAGCCTTTGATTCAGACTCATTTTCTGTGGCAAAAACAGTTATTTGTGAAATATATTCTTGTTTGCTTTGTTCCAGTTGATGAAGGGCCTGAGCCAAGCTATCCAGGCTTTAATCAGGAATGGAAAACTGACAATCACTATCACATCTATTGAAGAGGGCAGTGTGGTCGTTAACTTTGAGCTGGCATCATCAACAAACGTGTCTGTCCCTGTCTCCGACATCAAACAATCAGTCGCTGATTCTTTAACCAACACCTCAGTGTTCGCTGTAGACCTTCAAAACACAACCATTTCAGGTAAGGAATTCCACAGCAGGCATTTCAATCACTGACCTCAGAGACCTCGGGAAAGCTCTGGAAGAATGAGGAAAGACAGGAGATGAGAGTCCGTGTGATGCCAGCAATGGAAACAAACTGAAGGGAGAGAGAAATAAATCATAAGGTGGAATAATGGTTCCAAACTTGGCTTTTCAAATCCTGAAATGGTTAGGAAAAAGGGAATTATAAGGATTGGGTAGAATTGCCCAGTTTTGGGATTCCTGGCCAGTTGTGTATTATAGTGAGTAATGATCTGATAAAATTTGATATGGGCACTTGAATTCAGAACAAAGAGAAAGAGCGTGTGAGTCCAGAATAATTTCCAGTTTGGTGGCAATGCCGATACTTCATTGATATCACTGATATTATGTCAGAGGTGGTTCCATTGCTGACACTCTCACCCTGCGCCGTATGGATAAATGTGAAGTTATTCACATTGGTAACAAAATCATAAAGCAGATTATTATCTCCCTTCCCTCCATCTCCTTTAATTCCCTTTATGCCATGAACAATATCAAATAATCATGACTCCTCGTTCTGATACCCCCATGATTGGAACATCCTTCCTGCATCAATTATAAATTATGTGAGGGCAATGTGCAACAAAACCTGGGTGTCTTCGTATACCAGTCATTAAAGATAAGCATGCAGTGCAGCGAAAGGTAAAGAAGACAAATGGTATGTTGGCCTTCACAGTGAGAACATGCCGAGTACAGGAACAGGGATATTTTAATGGAATTATACATGGCTTTGAAGAAACCACACCTGGAATATTGTGTGTAGTTTTGGTGCAGTTGGATATTGTTCGTGACATGAAGGGAATTAATGGAGATGGGGGAAAGGCAGGATTGGGCTATTGAGTTGGATGATCAGCCATACTCATAATGAATGGTGGAGCAGGCTTAAAGGGCCAAATGGCCTCCTCCTCCTCCTTTATTTCCTGTTTCTTTTTAAGATGAAATATTTAAGTCACACTCCGATCTTGAGCAGGAAATCAGTGCTGACACTCCAGTGTGATACTGGAGAGCAGCATTGTCAGAGGGACCATGTTTCAGTTGAGATATTCACATTTGCCTTCCGTTGTGGATGATAGGATTCCATGGTACTGGCAAACAAAGGATATCTTCCTCCAATCAATCTTAACCCAGATTCTAGAAGGACAGTGTGAATTTCTCCATTTCCTCTCCCATCCATCCTTATCCCAACTCTCAATGTGATTCCCAATTCAATGCCAGTTTGTGTCACATTATGAGTAGTTTCATGCTTTCAGTTTGTTTCTTTTGGAAGCTGGGATTAAAGTCCTCACAGTTACTGTCACCAGAAGAGACTGTAGATCTTCATTCTTTCTGACTGGTTTAAAACTGACAGCGTTATCCCAGTTCATGTCACATTCTCCATCTCTCCATGCTGTTTGGGGATATTTCTGATGAATTGTTCCCCACCATTAGGAGATGACATTTCGAATGGAGTAAAGTGAGGAATGTGGGGTCACATGAAACTGCATAATTACCAATTCTCCAGATACTCCCAGCTGGTTAAATTCAGACTGAAGCAGTGTTCTAACATAGATCTTTCCTCTTCATTACAGAGAAAGACAGCTGCCAGACTGGGCAGAATGACTGTTCAGGTAATGCAACTTGTATCAGACTGAACGCAACGTACACCTGTCAGTGTAATGACGGATTCAACGACACAAGTCCCAGTGTACCAGGGAGGACATGTGAAGGTGGGACATTGCCTGAGTTTAACTTGACTTCCAATTGTTGGATAACTACCCTGTGCTCTTAATGACAGTTTTGATTTGATCTTTGTTTCCAATATTGTTGATTGTCAGAATGTTCTTTGAAAATGTGGTTCAGAGATTGAAATGCTCATTCTGGGGGAGTGGGATGAAAGGAAATTTGGTTTCATCCCTCAGAATGTGAGTAGAGACTCCTGGCCACGGAGATGGGCTGGCTGCAAGGCATGACCTTCTGGACTGGCACTTTGTCAAAAAGCATCTTTTCAACCTCCAGCCCTCATCCCACACACTTCATTCCCATACTCCATCCATGTCAATATATGTGACCAGATTATTCCCCCACCCATCCTGTCAACCCAAACACTTCAGGATGATTCATGTTATCATACAGACTTCTACGAATGACAGGCTAGATTTTTTATTTCATTCCGTGTGGTTATCAAAACAGTTTAAAGAGCAGGGCTTTTAAAAGCATGACAGAGCGAAGGCCATGACAAACAGTATTATCATTCGCTATTAACCCAGCAAGTTCGGTAATGTTCTGGAGATCTGGTTTCGAATCCTGCCATGGCAGACAGTGGAATTTGAATTTAGTTAAAAATATCTGGAATTAAGTATATACTGATATCCATGAAACCATTGTCGATTGTCAGAAAATCCCATCTGGTTCATTTATCTCCTTTAGCGAGGGAAATCTGCCATCCTTACCTGGTCTGTCCTACATGTGACTCCAGGACCATAATAAGTGATTGACATTCCAGTGCCCCATCGAGGGGAACTAGAGCAGGGCAATAAATGATATTTGGCAATGCTGGGTCCTGTTTGTAGTTTGGATCTGTTCTCCTAACAGCTATGATAGGTTCTCCTGACACTTCTGGCAAGTCATCCTGACATCTTAATGACATTCTTAAAGTCTCCTGTAGAATGTTATGACAAGTTATGTTGACACTCTTGACATGAATATGAATCTTGGTGATAGTAATACATGAGTGCTTGAGATGTTTAGAACATAAAACGTAGAACATTACAGCACAGAACAGGCTCTTCAGCCTTCGATGTTGCGCCGACCAATTAGGAAAACGGAATGACCCTCTAACCGTAACCATTCCTTTTTCATCCAAAAACGTAATACTAATCTCTTAAACGCAACCAAACTTGGCGCATCTACAACTGACGCAGGCAGGGCATTCCATTCCCTTACCACCCTCTGGGTAAAGAACCTACCTCTGACATCTGTCCTTTAACTTCCACCCTTTAATTTAAAGCTATGTCCCCTCGTGCTAGCTTTCTCCATCCTAGGAAAAAGGCTATCACTGTCCACCCTATCTAAACCTCTAATCATCTTATATGTTTCAATAGGTCTCCTCTTAGCCGCCTTCTTTCTAACGAAAACAACCTCAAATCCCTCAGCCTCTCTTCATAAGACCTGCCCTCCATACCAGGCAACATCCTGTAAACCTCCTCTGTACCCTCTCCAATGCCTCCACATCTTTCTTATAATGTGGGGACCAGAACTGCACACAATACTCCAAGTGTGGCCGCACTAGAGTTTTGTACATTTGCAACATGACGTTGCGGCTCCGAAATTCAATCCCCCTACCAATAAAAGCTAAGACTCCATATGCCTTCTTAACAACCTTATCGACTTGACTGCCTACTTTCAGGGATCTATGCACAAATACACCAAGATCCCTCTGTTCATCAACACTATTAAGAATCCTACCATTATCCCTATACTCTACACATTTATTATTCCTGCCATAGTGCATTACCTCACACTTTTCCACATTAAACTCCATTTGCCACCTCTCGGCCAGCTCTGCAACTTGTCCAAGTCTCTCTGCAAACTATAACACCCCTCTTCACTATCTACCACTCCTCCGACTTTGGTGTCATCCGCAAATTTACTAATCCATCCTTCAGTACCCTCATCCAGATCATTTATAAAAATTACAAACAGCAGGGGCCCCAACACAGATCCCTGAGGTACACCACTTGTAACCGAACTCCACGATGAATATCTCCATCAACCACCACCCTCTGTCTTCTATCTGCTAGCCAATTCCTAATCCAATTAGCTAAATCACCCTCTATCCCATACATCTGCATTTTCTGCAGCAGCCTTCCATGGGCCACCTTATCGAACGCCTTACTAAAGTCCATATATACCACATCAACTGCCTTACCCGCATCCACCTCTTTGGTCACTTTTTCAAAAAACTCAATAAGGTTAGTAAGGCACGACCTACCCTTCACAAAACCATGCTGACTATCCCCAATCAATTCGTTTCTCTCTAAATAACTATAATCCTATCCCTAATAATTCTTTCCAATACTTTGCCCACAACAGAAATAAGACTCACCGGCCTATAATTTCCCGGAAAGTCCCTATTCCCTTTCTTGAACAATGGGACCACATTCGCTATCCTCCAGTCTTCCGGCACTATCCCCGTAACCAACGACGACCTGAAGATCAGAGCCAGAGGCTCTGCAATCGCCTCTCTCGCCTCCCAGAGAATCCTAGGGTAAGTCCCGTCTGGCCCAGGGGACTTATCTAACTTCAAACCCTCAAGAATATCTAGCACATCCTCCTTATCTACTTCAATACTTTCCAATTTACAACCCTGTATCCCAGTGTTCTCCACAACTACAGTTACATTTCCCTGCGTGAATACCGAAGAGAAATATTTGTTCATTCTTTCAGTTTATGGTAAATTCATCTCATTGCCATTTTAAATTTCCTTTCCACGTTGAAAGGAAACAGACTTATGAGGTATTTCATGAGTTGGATTCAGCCTAGATTTCATTCGAGCCTCGGGTCACTGTCTGTGTGGAGTCTGCACATTTTCCCCATGTGTGTTGGGTTTCCTCTGTGTGTTCTGGTTTCCTCCCACAGTCCAAAGATGGGCATAAATAGTGAATTCTCGTGTTCACACCATCAACCTAACCCTCACCCCGACATCCACCGCATCCTGAACACCTACCTCCATTTCGACCTCCACCCCAACTCCCAGCCCGATCTCTACCCTGACCTCCACCCCAATCCCCACCCCCACCCTGACCTCTACACCAACTCCCACCCCAACCCTGACGTCCACCTTTTAGTGGCCCAAGAAGTGTGTGTTAGGGGGATTAATGGGGTAAATATGCTGGACGGAAGGGGTGGCCCTGGTCGGATGTTCTGCTGGAAAGTCAGTGCAGAGTTGATGGGTCGAATGGCCTCCTTCTGCACTGTCCGTACTCTGTAATTCAATAACACCTGTTTTCTGTCCATACCAATGTCAGTGAGTGATTTACATCAGATTCCGAGTTTGATGCAGACACCAGCCACTGTTAGCAATGTTAGTGAAAATTGGTAGCTCGGGTAGATTGATCATCTGTTGTTGTGTTCGCCGAGCTTGGCAATTGGCTTGCAGACGTTTCGTCACCAAACGAGGAAACATCGTCAGTGCTTAGCTGTGGGTGTGTTCCTGCATAGTACCTACGTTTATATAGCAAATTGAACAGTAGTAAATCTACTTGCTTTTGTTTGGTTAATTGCAATGACCCTAGTCCTATTTGATTAATTAATTGTTGAACTTGCTGTGTTGTGATTCCATCACTTCAGTGACCATGCTCCACTTTGATTGGTTGTTTGATCTCTCTGTTATTCTTTTTTAGTTCATTCGAGGTCCTTGTCTTGAAATTTGATTGGTTGCTTTTTGGGATTCAAGCGAATTGAAACACACTGCAACACAATAGAGCTAAAGTAAAAGAAGAAAAATGACTGTACCAAGTCTTCCAGAAGAATGGCTATCCAAGGAACTTCATCCGGAGATCCTTACGTCACACCAACTCGGCATCTACTACCACCAGTACAGGAAATAGAAGAGTCACTCTACCCTATATCAAGAATATTAGCGAAATGACAGCAAGATTACTACGACAACACGGCATAACTGTGGTGCACAAACCCACGAATACACTTCGACAGGCACTCTCAAAACTAAAAGGACAACGAGAAACATTGAATAAGACCAACGTCATTTACAAAATTCATTGCAATGAATGTGAAAAGCACTATGTGGGACAAACTGAAAGGAAACTGTCAACCAGAATACATGAACATCAACTTGCAAGCCGAAGACACGATCCATTGTCATTAGTATCAGTCCATGAGGACCAAGAAGGACATCAGTTCAACTGGAATAGCGTGACTGTGCTAGGTCAGGCAAAAACGAAGAAAGAATGTGAATTTATCGAGGCTTGGCACTCAACCGAACATGCGATCAATCGGCATATGGATATTGATCCAATGTATCAACCGCTGCGCAGGAAAGAACTGAATAATCGGAGAACTCAGCACTAAGATTCAAACTGACCCACAAGGCGATCAAGGGACAAGATCGGATGCAGATGCAACAATTCCAGCGAATCTCAAAAAGCAACCAATCAAATTTCAAGACAAGGACCTCGAATGAACTAAAAAAGAATCACAGAGAGATTAAACAACCAATCAAAGTGGAGCATGGTCACTGAAGTGATGGAATCACAACACAGCAAGTTCAACAATTAATTAATCAAATAGGACTAGGGTCATTGCAATTAACCAATCAAAAGCAAGTAGATTTACTACTGTTCAATTTGCTATATAAACGTAGGTACTTTGCAGGAACACACCCAAGCTAAGCACTGACGATGTTTCCTCGTTTGGTGACGAAACGTCTCCAAGCCAATTGCCAAGCTCGGCGAACACAACAACAGATGACCAGTCACTGTATTGGATGTTGTGCAGCACATTTTACTGAGGCTGAACTTCTAGATGGATATATTTTGCTCCTGCTGCTTTCAACTTTTCTGAACCAATTTCTAAACGAGATGAGCGATTGCTGCTTTTCTGCTGTTGATCCTGAGTCTTTACAAGCAGTAAGAGATTCAATGGAGAATTATTCCCCTTGCTTTTCGTTCTCTTTGTCATTCTGAGTTGATGTATTTCTCCACATTTTGTGATTCTTTATAAAAAAAATGAATCAATGATGATGATGGTTAGTTGTGATGATTTAATTGAATTATCTGCTGCTGTCTGGAATGATTCTGCTGACCACTTTGTTCCTGTTAGAAGGAAAGCTTTCTGAGCAATGTCACCGAGTTCACTGTTTAACATTTCTTATCTTTGATTTATATTGCAGCTTTCCCAGTGACTCCCACCTCAATTCCCACAACCAGTGAAAATCCAAATCACGTCAGTTCCACAACACCAACAACTGAAACATCGAGCAGCACAACTTCCAGCACAACCAATCCAAACACTTCTCCTGTTACCACCGTCAACCCAATTTCCACCCCGACCTCCACTGCGACCTCCACTCTGAGCTCCACACCGATCATCAACCCAACCTCCATCGTGAGTTCCACTGTGACCTCCACCCAGATCTCCCCGACCTCCACTACGACCTCCACCACGATCTCCACCCTAACCTCCACCCCAATCTCCAGTGTGACTTCCACTGCTCCCTCCACCCTGAACTCTACCACAACCTCCACCCCGACCTCCACCACAACCTCCACCTCGATCTCCACTCCGACCTCCACCCCGATCTCCACCACAACCTCCACTCCGACCTCCACCTCGACCTCCACTCCGACCTCCACTCCGACTTCCACCTCGACCTCCACTCCGAGTTCCACCCGACCTCCACCTCGACCTCCACTCCGAGTTCCACTCCGACTACCTCTCCACTCCGACCTCCACTCCGACCTCCACCCCGACCTCCACTCCGAGTTCCACTCCGACCTCCACCTCGACCTCCACCCCGACCTCCACCCCGACCTCCACCTCGACTCCACCTCGACCTCCACCTCGACCTCCACTCGACCTCCACTCCGACTTCCACTCCGACATCCACCTCGACATCCACCTCGACATCACGACCTCCACCTCGACCTCGACCTCACCTCGACCTCCACCTCGACCTCCACTCCGAGTTCCACTCCGACCTCTACCTCGACCTCCACTCCGACCTCCACCTCGACCTCCACCCCGACCTCCACTCCGACTTCCACTCTGACCTCCACCCCGACCTCCACCTCGACCTCCGACCTCCACCCACCTCCCTCACTCCCTCGACCTCCTCCCCAACCTCCTCCCCGACCTCCACCCCGACCTCCACCCCGACCTCCACCCCGACCTCCACCCCGACCTCCACCTTGACCTCCACCTGACCTCCATCTCGACTTCCACTCCGACCTCCACCTCGACCTCCACCCCAACCTCCACTCCGACCTCTACCTCGACCTCTACCTCGACCTCCACTCCGACTTCCACTCCGACCTCCACCTCGACCTCCACCTCGACCTCCACCTCGACCTCCACCCCGACCTCCACTTCACCTCCACCCCGACCTCCACCACGACTTCCACTCTGACCTCCACCTCCACCACCTCCACCTTGACCTCCATCCGACTCGACCTCCACTCCACCCGACCTCCACCACAACCTCCACCACAACCTCCACCTTGACCTCCATCGACCTCCACATCGACTCCACCCGACCTCCACCCCGACCTCCACCTCGACTCTACCTCGACTCCACTCGATCCACTCCGCTCCACTCCGACCTCCACCCGACCTCCCCGACCTCCACCCCGACCCCCCGACCTCCACCAACCTCCACCCCGACCTCCACCCGACTTCCACTCTGACCTCCACTCCGACCTCCCACCACAACCTCCACTCCGACCTCCACCTCAACCTCCACCACACCTCCACCTCGATCTCCACTCCGACTTCCACTCCGACTTCCACCTCGACCTCCACCTCGACCTCCACCCCGACCCACGACCACCCGATCCCACCTCCTCCCTGACCTCCACTTCAACCTCCACCCCGACCTCCACCCCAACCTCCACTCTGACCTCCACTCCGACGTCCACCACAACCTCCACTCCGACCTCCACCTCAACCTCCACCACAACCTCCACCTCGATCGCCACTCCGACTTCCACTCCGACCTCCACTCCGACCTCCACCTCAACCTCCACCACGACTTCCACTCTGACCTCGACCCCGACCTCCACTCCGACCTCCACCTCGACCTCCACCACAACCTCCACCCCGACCTCCACACCGACCTCCACACTTATTACTGTCACCACACCAATCTCCACATCATTCACTACAGTCTGTGGTAAGTTGAAGATTTTAATCTTTTACTATTTTGTTATGTAATCATGCAGGTTGAGGTGAAGTCCCCTTGTCACAGCGGAGACTTTCTATTAAAGAAGTTGGGTGAGGTTTTCTAGCCCAACTTGCACAAGGCAAGAATTGTTTCTGCCGATGTTATAACTGGGGCGGTGGGCATGGAACTGACTGCCGGGCTGTCTAAGCAGATTTTAAACAGCGTTTAAATAAATTTTAATACATTTACCTGCGTCTCACCCATTTACCGTGAGAGGCTGACTGCGCTGGAAATCCGACGCTTGTAAAATGGAGCCAGTTGAGAAAACTGGTGCCAATCACACTGAGCACTTTACCACCGCACCACACCCAAAACGGGTGTAACGCGGGGGTGAAATCGCCCCCTGTGTGAATGTTTGTTTGTTTCCAATGTTTCACAATAAATAATATTTTTTTCAGTGCCACTGAGCTTCCTTCGTATGAATCTGATATCGGTAGAAAGTGAAGCCATCTCCATTACCTGGGATATTAACAACGCATTCAAACAGCCTCGTTTCTCTCTCACAATCTCCACGGAGAATGGTGTGCTGAGGCAAATTCAAACAGAGCAAAAAGCAGCAGAATTTAGTGATTTGCAGCCCGGCGTTGAATATCAGATAAAAATATCCATCACAACATGCAGCCATCAGCAGACAATTACACGGAAGATCAGGACAGGTATGTTTGCTGAAGCAGATTTTATTTCCACTTCTCATAGTACATTCCATATCAACATAAGCTGTGGAGTTGATAGCAGCCATTGGAGGCACAGTGGCTGTTTGCAGGGGATGGTGAGAAATGGAAAGTCTTAATTTCCTTGAGAGCCCCAAAGGACTATTCTTGCTCATGGAGACCTCCAATATAATAAGAAACACATAGCTTGCTGGGCATCTTCTTGCCTTGTATCTGTTTACCATGAGTAGCACTGACATCGGATCCCTGTGTAATTCTGTGATTCTGAGTTCAAATCGCACAGTGGGTCTGACAGGGTTCCGAACCCCCAACTTTAATCCAGAATAACCCCCTGTGACTGACTGTGGCAGGGCCTCTGACTGCTTTCAAATGCTGCCAGTTAAAATGGTGCTGAGCAGGTGACATGTTGAGAAGAGAGCGGTAAATATTTCACTGTTATTACAACTCCTCATTGGCTCTGGTCTCATTGGGTGTGAGCGGTTAATTCCCAAGTTAGACAATTGTAAAATTAGCTCTAAGTTGAATATTTAGGTTTTTCTCTTAAAGAGATTTATTTTCTTCACTTTTTGTAGCTGCCGTGGTAGTGGACGTGTCAACAAGAATTACAAATGTGCCGTTCACAGCAGATTTGAAAAATAAAAACAGCCAGGAGTACAAAGATTTTGTGGAGAATTTCACTGATGAAGTAAGTCATACAAGTGTCGCAGTGATGGGGGAGCCTGGTTTAGATCTAAGTTGGATGGTGCTGGAAACAATTCCTGAGGCTGAGGAGGGGTAAAAATCATGTAAAGTTGAAAGTTTATTTATCAGTGTCACAAGTAGGCTGACATTAACACTGCAATGAAGTTACTGTGACAATTCCTCCAGTCGTCACATTCCTGTTCAGTACATTTGGGGAGAATTTTGCATGGCCAATCCACCTAACCAGCCAGTCTTTCGGACTGTGGGAGGAAACTGGAGAACCCTGAGGAAATCCACGCAGAGATGGGTTTCTGTTGCCTCAAATTATAAAATATCTCCTTCAATCTCTGCAAATGCATCTCAAATCATCTAACCTACGATGAATTTCCCAGTTAACTTCACACAATGAATCATGATAATTCTTGTACCTAAGGCGCACACATCAACAGAACCTTGTGCATAGCAGGATCCAATCGAGACAATGATTAAATGCCATTCATTTCTTAAAATTCATGTGTGGGATATTACCATCACTGGCTGGGCCAGCATTTATTGCACACCCCTAATTGCCCTTCAAGGGCAGTTGAGTGTAAACCCCAGCGCTGTGACTCTGGAACCAAATGCATGTCAAGTCATGTCGAAACAGCAGATTTCCTTCACTAAACTACACTAGTGAACCAGATGGGTGTTTCTGACAATAGTTTTATGGTTGAAATTAGATTCGTTGTTCCATATATGGTTTATTGACTTCAAATCCCAGTGTGTCCCATGGCGGATTTTGAACCGGGTTCCCCTCAGCATTAGCTGATGTTCTGGGTTGATAGGCCCGTGATAATATCACTAGGCCATCGCCTCCTTTGGCTTTTGCTTCCTGTGAGAAGTAGAAATGGTGCCAAGTGTTCCCCATTGACTACGAAGAGAGTTTCCTTACTCATCTGTACGTACAATTGAGGGATGGATTGGGAAGCCTTGTCTTTTTGAAAAGTGTAAAAGAGCCTTTGATTCAGACTCATTTTCTGTGGCAAAAACAGTTATTTGTGAAATATATTCTTGTTTGCTTTGTTCCAGTTGATGAAGGGCCTGAGCCAAGCTATCCAGGCTTTAATCAGGAATGGAAAACTGACAATCACTATCACATCTATTGAAGAGGGCAGTGTGGTCGTTAACTTTGAGCTGGCATCATCAACAAACGTGTCTGTCCCTGTCTCCGACATCAAACAATCAGTCGCTGATTCTTTAACCAACACCTCAGTGTTCGCTGTAGACCTTCAAAACACAACCATTTCAGGTAAGGAATTCCACAGCAGGCATTTCAATCACTGACCTCAGAGACCTCGGGAAAGCTCTGGAAGAATGAGGAAAGACAGGAGATGAGAGTCCGTGTGATGCCAGCAATGGAAACAAACTGAAGGGAGAGAGAAATAAATCATAAGGTGGAATAATGGTTCCAAACTTGGCTTTTCAAATCCTGAAATGGTTAGGAAAAAGGGAATTATAAGGATTGGGTAGAATTGCCCAGTTTTGGGATTCCTGGCCAGTTGTGTATTATAGTGAGTAATGATCTGATAAAATTTGATATGGGCACTTGAATTCAGAACAAAGAGAAAGAGCGTGTGAGTCCAGAATAATTTCCAGTTCGGTGGCAATGCCGATATTTCATTGATATCACTGATATTATGTCAGAGGTGGTTCCATTGCTGACACTCTCACCCTGCGCCGTATGGATAAATGTGAAGTTATTCACATTGGTAACAAAATCATAAAGCAGATTATTATCTCCCTTCCCTCCATCTCCTTTAATTCCCTTTATGCCATGAACAATATCAAATAATCATGACTCCTCGTTCTGATACCCCCATGATTGGAACATCCTTCCTGCATCAATTATAAATTATGTGAGGGCAATGTGCAACAAAACCTGGGTGTCTTCGTATACCAGTCATTAAAGATAAGCATGCAGTGCAGCGAAAGGTAAAGAAGACAAATGGTATGTTGGCCTTCACAGTGAGAACATGCCGAGTACAGGAACAGGGATATTTTAATGGAATTATACATGGCTTTGAAGAAACCACACCTGGAATATTGTGTGTAGTTTTGGTGCAGTTGGATATTGTTCGTGACATGAAGGGAATTAATGGAGATGGGGGAAAGGCAGGATTGGGCTATTGAGTTGGATGATCAGCCATACTCATAATGAATGGTGGAGCAGGCTTAAAGGGCCAAATGGCCTCCTCCTCCTCCTTTATTTCCTGTTTCTTTTTAAGATGAAATATTTAAGTCACACTCCGATCTTGAGCAGGAAATCAGTGCTGACACTCCAGTGTGATACTGGAGAGCAGCATTGTCAGAGGGACCATGTTTCAGTTGAGATATTCACATTTGCCTTCCGTTGTGGATGATAGGATTCCATGGTACTGGCAAACAAAGGATATCTTCCTCCAATCAATCTTAACCCAGATTCTAGAAGGACAGTGTGAATTTCTCCATTTCCTCTCCCATCCATCCTTATCCCAACTCTCAATGTGATTCCCAATTCAATGCCAGTTTGTGTCACATTATGAGTAGTTTCATGCTTTCAGTTTGTTTCTTTTGGAAGCTGGGATTAAAGTCCTCACAGTTACTGTCACCAGAAGAGACTGTAGATCTTCATTCTTTCTGACTGGTTTAAAACTGACAGCGTTATCCCGTTCATGTCACATTCTCCATCTCTCCGTGCTGTTTGGGGATATTTCTGATGAATTGTTCCCCACCATTAGGAGATGACATTTCGAATGGAGTAAAGTGAGGAATGTGGGGTCACATGAAACTGCATAATTACCAATTCTCCAGATACTCCCAGCTGGTTAAATTCAGACTGAAGCAGTGTTCTAACATAGATCTTTCCTCTTCATTACAGAGAAAGACAGCTGCCAGACTGGGCAGAATGACTGTTCAGGTAATGCAACTTGTATCAGACTGAACGCAACGTACACCTGTCAGTGTAATGACGGATTCAACGACACAAGTCCCAGTGTACCAGGGAGGACATGTGAAGGTGGGACATTGCCTGAGTTTAACTTGACTTCCAATTGTTGGATAACTACCCTGTGCTCTTAATGACAGTTTTGATTTGATCTTTGTTTCCAATATTGTTGATTGTCAGAATGTTCTTTGAAAATGTGGTTCAGAGATTGAAATGCTCATTCTGGGGGAGTGGGATGAAAGGAAATTTGGTTTCATCCCCCAGAATGTGAGTAGAGACTCCTGGCTACGGGGATGAGCTGGCTGCAAGGCATGACCTTCTGGACTGGCACTTTGTCAAAAAGCATCCCTTCAACCTCCAGCCCTCATCCCACACACTTCATTCCCATACTCCATCCATGTCAATATATGTGACCAGATTATTCCCCCACCCACCCTGTCAACCCAAACACTTCAGATGATTCATGTTATCATACAGACTTCTACGAATGACAGGCTAGATTTTTTATTTCATTCCGTGTGGTAATCAAAACAGTTTAAAGAGCAGGGCTTTTGAAAGCATGACAGAGCGAAGGCCATGACAAACAGTATTATCATTCGCTATTAACCCAGCAAGTTAGGAAATGTTCTGGAGATCTGGTTTCGAATCCTGCCATGGCAGACAGTGGAATTTGAATTTAGATAAAAATATCTGGAATTAAGTATATACTGATATCCATGAAACCATTGTCGGTTGTCAGAAAATCCCATCCGGTTCACTTATCTCCTTTAGTGAGGGAAATCTGCCATCCTTACCTGGTCTGGCCTACATGTGACTCCAGGACCATAATAAGTGATTGACATTCCAGTGCCCCATCGAGGGGAACTAGAGCAGGGCAATAAATGATATTTGGCAATGCTGGGTCCTGTTTGTAGTTTGGATCTGTTCTCCTAACAGCTATGATAGGTTCTCCTGACACTTCTGGCAAGTCATCCTGACATCTTAATGACATTCTTAAAGTCTCCTGTAGAATGTTATGACAAGTTATGTTGACACTCTTGACATGAATATGAATCTTGGTGATAGTAATACATGAGTGCTTGAGATGTTTAGAACATAAAACATAGAACATTACAGCACAGAACAGGCTCTTCAGCCTTCGATGTTGCGCCGACCAATTAGGAAAAAGGAATGACCCTCTAACCGTAACCATTCCTTTTTCGTCCAAAAACGTAATACTAATCTCTTAAACGCAACCAAACTTGGCGCATCTACAACTGACGCAGGCAGGGCATTCCATTCCCTTACCACCCTCTGGGTAAAGAACCTACCTCTGACATCTGTCCTTTAACTTCCACCCTTTAATTTAAAGCTATGTCCCCTCGTGCTAGCTTTCTCCATCCTAGGAAAAAGGCTATCACTGTCCACCCTATCTAAACCTCTAATCATCTTATATGTTTCAATAAGGTCTCCTCTTAGCCGCCTTCTTTCTAACGAAAACAACCTCAAATCCCTCAGCCTCTCTTCATAAGACCTGCCCTCCATACCAGGCAACATCCTGGTAAACCTCCTCTGTACCCTCTCCAATGCCTCCACATCTTTCTTATAATGCGGGGACCAGAACTGTACACAATACTCCAAGTGCGGCCGCACTAGAGTTTTGTACAGTTGCAACATGACGTTGCGGCTCCGAAATTCAATCCCCCTACCAATAAAAGCTAAGACTCCATATACCTTCTTAACAACCTTATCGACTTGATTGCCAACTTTCAGGGATCAATGCACATATACACCAAGATCTCTCTGTTCTTCAACACTATTAAGAATCCTACCATTAGCCCTATACTCTACACATTTGTTATTCCTGCCAAAGTGAATTACCTCACACTTTTCCGCATTAAACTCCATTTGCCACCTCTCGGCCCAGCTCTGCAACTTGTCCAAGTCTCTCTGCAAACTATAACACCCTCTTCACTATCTACCACTCCTCCGACTTTGGTGTCATCCGCAAATTTACTAATCCATCCTTCAATACCCTCATCCAGATCATTTGTAAAAATTTCAAACAGCAGGGGCCCCAAAACAGATCCCTGAGGTACACCACTTGTAACCGAACTCCACGATGAATAACTTCCATCAACCACCACCCTCTGTCTTCTATCTGCTAGCCAATTCCTAATCCAATTAGCTAAATCACCCTCAATCCCATACATCTGCATTTTCTGCAGCAGCCTTCCATGGGGCACCTTATCGAATGCCTTACTAAAGTCCATATATACCACATCAACTGCCTTACCCCCATCCACCTCTTTGGTCACTTTTTCAAAAATCTCAATAAGTTTAGTAAGGCACGACCTACCCTTCACAAAACCATGCTGACTATCCCCAATCAATTCGTTTCTCTCTAAATAACTATAAATCCTATCCCTAATAATTCTTTCCAATACTTTACCCACAACAGAAGTAAGACTGACCGGCCTAATAATTCCCCGGAAAGTCCCTATTCCCTTTCTTGAACAATGGGAACACATTCGCTATCCTCCAGTCTTCCGGCACTATCCCCGTAACCAACGACGACCTGAAGATCAGAGCCAGAGGCTCTGCAATCGCCTCTCTCGCCTCCCAGAGAATCCTAGGGTAAGTCCCGTCTGGCCCAGGGGACTTATCTAACTTCAAACCCTCAAGAATATCTAGCACATCCTCCTTATCTACTTCAATACTTTCCAATTTACAACCCTGTATCCCAGTGTTCTCCACAACTACAGTTACATTTCCCTGCGTGAATACCGAAGAGAAATATTTGTTCATTCTTTCAGTTTATGGTAAATTCATCTCATTGCCATTTTAAATTTCCTTTCCACGTTGAAAGGAAACAGACTTATGAGGTATTTCATGAGTTGGATTCAGCCTAGATTTCATTCGAGCCTCGGGTCACTGTCTGTGTGGAGTCTGCACATTTTCCCCATGTGTGTTGGGTTTCCTCTGTGTGTTCTGGTTTCCTCCCACAGTCCAAAGATGGGCATAAATAGTGAATTCTCGTGTTCACACCATCAACCTAACCCTCACCCCGACATCCACCGCATCCTGAACACCTACCTCCATTCCGACCTCCACCCCAACTCCCAGCCCGATCTCTACCCTGACCTCCACCCCAATCCCCACCCCCACCCTGACCTCTACACCAACTCCCACCCCAACCCTGACGTCCACCTTTTAGTGGCCCAAGAAGTGTGTGTTAGGGGGATTAATGGGGTAAATATGCTGGACGGAAGGGGTGGCCCTGGTCGGATGTTCTGCTGGAAAGTCAGTGCAGAGTTGATGGGTCGAATGGCCTCCTTCTGCACTGTCCGTACTCTGTAATTCAATAACACCTGTTTTCTGTCCATACCAATGTCAGTGAGTGATTTACATCAGATTCCGAGTTTGATGCAGACACCAGCCACTGTTAGCAATGTTAGTGAAAATTGGTAGCTCGGGTAGATTGATCATCTGTTGTTGTGTTCGCCGAGCTTGGCAATTGGCTTGCAGACATTTCATCACCAAACGAGGAAACATCGTCAGTGCTTAGCTGTGGGTGTGTTCCTGCATAGTACCTACGTTTATATAGCAAATTGAACAGTAGTAAATCTACTTGCTTTTGATTGGTTAATTGCAATGACCCTAGTCCTATTTGATTAATTAATTGTTGAACTTGCTGTGTTGTGATTCCATCACTTCAGTGACCATGCTCCACTTTGATTGGTTGTTTGATCTCTCTGTGATTCTTTTTTAGTTCATTCGAGGTCCTTGTCTTGAAATTTGATTGGTTGCTTTTTGGGATTCAAGCGAATTGAAACACACTGCAACACAATAGAGCTAAAGTAAAAGAAGAAAAATGACTGTACCAAGTCTTCCAGAAGAATGGCTATCCAAGGAACTTCATCCGGAGATCCTTACGTCACACCAACTCGGCATCTACTACCACCAGTACAGGAAATAGAAGAGTCACTCTACCCTATATCAAGAATATTAGCGAAATGACAGCAAGATTACTACGACAACACGGCATAACTGTGGTGCACAAACCCACGAATACACTTCGACAGGCACTCTCAAAACTAAAAGGACAACGAGAAACATTGAATAAGACCAACGTCATTTACAAAATTCATTGCAATGAATGTGAAAAGCACTATGTGGGACAAACTGAAAGGAAACTGTCAACCAGAATACATGAACATCAACTTGCAAGCCGAAGACACGATCCATTGTCATTAGTATCAGTCCATGAGGACCAAGAAGGACATCAGTTCAACTGGAATAGCGTGACTGTGCTAGGTCAGGCAAAAACGAAGAAAGAATGTGAATTTATCGAGGCTTGGCACTCAACCGAACATGCGATCAATCGGCATATGGATATTGATCCAATGTATCAACCGCTGCGCAGGAAAGAACTGAATAATCGGAGAACTCAGCACTAAGATTCAAACTGACCCACAAGGCGATCAAGGGACAAGATCGGATGCAGATGCAACAATTCCAGCGAATCTCAAAAAGCAACCAATCAAATTTCAAGACAAGGACCTCGAATGAACTAAAAAAGAATCACAGAGAGATTAAACAACCAATCAAAGTGGAGCATGGTCACTGAAGTGATGGAATCACAACACAGCAAGTTCAACAATTAATTAATCAAATAGGACTAGGGTCATTGCAATTAACCAATCAAAAGCAAGTAGATTTACTACTGTTCAATTTGCTATATAAACGTAGGTACTTTGCAGGAACACACCCAAGCTAAGCACTGACGATGTTTCCTCGTTTGGTGACGAAACGTCTCCAAGCCAATTGCCAAGCTCGGCGAACACAACAACAGATGACCAGTCACTGTATTGGATGTTGTGCAGCACATTTTACTGAGGCTGAACTTCTAGATGGATATATTTTGCTCCTGCTGCTTTCAACTTTTCTGAACCAATTTCTAAACGAGATGAGCGATTGCTGCTTTTCTGCTGTTGATCCTGAGTCTTTACAAGCAGTAAGAGATTCAATGGAGAATTATTCCCCTTGCTTTTCGTTCTCTTTGTCATTCTGAGTTGATGTATTTCTCCACATTTTGTGATTCTTTATAAAAAAAATGAATCAATGATGATGATGGTTAGTTGTGATGATTTAATTGAATTATCTGCTGCTGCCTGGAATGATTCTGCTGACCACTTTGTTCCTGTTAGAAGGAAAGCTTTCTGAGCAATGTCACCGAGTTCACTGTTTAACATTTCTTATCTTTGATTTATATTGCAGCTTTCCCAGTGACTCCCACCTCAATTCCCACAACCAGTGAAAATCCAAATCACGTCAGTTCCACAACACCAACAACTGAAACATCGAGCAGCACAACTTCCAGCACAACCAATCCAAACACTTCTCCTGTTACCACCGTCAACCCAATTTCCACCCCGACCTCCACTGCGACCTCCACTCTGAGCTCC
The DNA here is from genome assembly GCA_024679065.1 of Sphyrna mokarran. NCBI lineage: Eukaryota > Metazoa > Chordata > Chondrichthyes > Carcharhiniformes > Carcharhinidae > Sphyrna > Sphyrna mokarran. The sequence goes on along the minus strand of JAGIQG010000013.1, from coordinate 13,383,745 downwards.
ACACCGATCATCAACCCAACCTCCATCGTGAGTTCCACTGTGACCTCCACCCAGATCTCCCCGACCTCCACTACGACCTCCACCACGATCTCCACCCTAACCTCCACCCCAATCTCCAGTGTGACTTCCACTGCTCCCTCCACCCTGAACTCTACCACAACCTCCACCCCGACCTCCACCACAACCTCCACTCCGACCTCCACTCGACCTCCACCCCGACCTCCACCACAACCTCCACCTCGATCTCCACCCCGACCTCCACCACAACCTCCACCTCGATCTCCACTCCGACCTCCACCTCAACCTCCACCACAACCTCCAGTGTGACCTCCATTCCAACCTCGACCCCCACCTCCACCACGACTTCCACTCCGACCTCCACCTCGACCTCCACCTCGATCTCCACTCCGACCTCCACCTCAACCTCCACCACAACCTCCACCTCGATCTCCACTCCGACCTCCACCCCGACCTCCACCCCGACCTCACCTCACCTCCACCGACCCCACCCGACCTCACCCCGACCTCCACCCCACCTCCACCTCGACCTCACCCCGACTCTACCTCGACCTCCACCCCGACCCCACTCGACTTCCACTCCGACCTCCACTCCGACCTCCACTCCGACCTCCACCCGACCCAACCTCGACCACCCCGACCCCTCGACTTCCACTCCGACCTCCACCCCGACCTCCACCCCGACCTCCACCTCAACCTCCACCTCGATTCCACTCCGACCTCCACCTGACCTCCACCCGACCTCCACCTCGACCCCACCTCGACCTCACTCCGACCTCCACCCCAACCTTCACGACCTCTACCTCGACCTCCACCCGACTTCCACTCCGACCTCCACCTCGACTCCACCCCGACATCCACCTCACCTCCACCTCGACTTCCACTCGACCTCCACCCCGACTTCCACCCGACCTCCACTCAACCTCCACTCGACCTCCACTCCGACTCCACCCCACCTCTACCACGACCTCTACCTCGACTCCACCTCGACCTCCACTCCGACCTCCACCTCGACCTCCACCCCGACCTCCACCCCGACCTCCACCTCGACCTCCACCTCGACCTCCACCCCGACCTCCACCCCGACTCCACCCCGACCTCCACCCCGACCTCCACCCCGACCTCCACCCCGACCTCCACCCCGACCTCCACCCCGACCTCCACCTCGACCTCCACCCGACTCACTTCGATCTCCACCGCCTCCACCCCGACCTCCACCTCGACCTCCACCCATCTCCAGCTCAACCTCCACCTCGACCTCCACCCCGACCTCCACCTCGGACCTCCACCTCCGACCTCCACTCCGACCTCCACCCACCTCACCTCGACCTCCACCTCGACCTCCACCTCGACCTCCACTCCGATTCCACTCCGACCTCCACCTCGACCTCCACCCCGACCTCCACCCCGACCTCCACCCCGACCTCCACCCCGACCTCCACCCCGACCTCCACCCCGACCTCCACTCCGACCTCCACCCCGACCTCCACCCCGACCTCCACCCCGACCTCCACCTCGACCTCCACCTCGACCTCCACCTCGACTCCCACTCTAACCTCCACCGACTCCACCCCGACCTCCACCTCGACCTCCACCTCGACCTCCACCCCGACCTCCACCCGACCTCCACCCCGACCTCCACTCCGACCTCCACCTTAACCTCCACCCCGACCTCCACCCCGACCTCCACCCCGACCTCCACACTTATTACCACGACCACACCAATCTCCACATCATTCACTACAGTCTGTGGTAAGTTGAATATTTGAATCTTTAAGTATTTCGTTATGTATTCATGCACCCCTCATCACAGAGCAGACCTTGTATTAAAGAGGTTGGGTGGGATTTTCTGGCCCAATTTGCACAAGGCAAGAATTGTTCCTGGCGAGGTTATAATGGGAGAGTGAGCCTGTACAACTGAGGGCTGGGCTCACTGATCAGATTTTAAACCAGATTTAAATAAATTTTAATACATTAACCTGCCTCTTGCCCACTTACCGTTAGAGGCTGACTGCACTGGAAATCCAGCGCTTGTAAAATAGCACCAGTTGAGGAAACTGAGCACTTTACCACTTTACTACCGCGCCACACCAAAAACGGGTGTAACTCATGGTGAAATCACCCACTGTATTTCTTTGTTTCCAATGTTTGACAATAAATAATATTTTTTTCAGAACCACTGAGCTTCCTTCGTATGAATCTGATATCAGTGGACAGTGAAATCATCTCCATTACCTGGGATACTAACAATGCATTCAAACAGCTTCATTTCACTGTCACAATCTCCACGGAGAATGGTGTGCTGAAGCAAATTCAAACGGAGCAAAAAGCAGCAGTATTTAGAGATTTGCAGCCCGGTGTTGAATATCAGATAAAAATATCCAGCACAACATGTGATCAGCAGCAGACAATTACACAGAAGGTCAGGACAGGTATGTTTGCTGAATCAAATTTTGTTTCCGCTTCTTAAAACACATCCCTTCTCAACATGAGCTGTGGAGATGAAGGACTGGACAATGGTTGTAGCAGAAAGTTTTGGGAACAACTTATCACCTCTCTGTGGCACCCATGGGTGGCAGGTGGCCCAATGGTTAGCACTGCTGTCTCATAGTGCTAGGGATCCAGGTTCAATTCTGGCCTTGGTTGACTGTCTATATGGAGTTTGCATGCTCTCCCCATGTCTGTGTGGGTTTCCTTTGGTTTCCTCCTACAGTCCGAAAGGCATGCTGGTTAACCGGATTGGCCATGTTCAGTTGTCCCATGTCCCAGGATAGATATGGATAGGGAGATTGGTGGGAACAATTATGGGGATAACGGTACATGTTGGTGCAGATTCGATGGGCCAGATGACTTCCCATCTTTTCGTAAATTAAGACATTGGCCATTTCTGATATTAAACATTCCAATGGCAGAGGCCATATTTCCCTCAATGCAAGCTGCTTTTCACTAAATGCATGAATGTATAATCAAACACATTGACATTACGAGGATTGTCTTCTTGGAAAGATATGAAACAAGGAGTGTATCAAAGAAGGATGTAGTTGGTTTATCAATTGAAATTGACTGGAAATCTGTGTCTTGGGGATGGAATGTCCAAGTCACTGTCGCTCCAATGTCATCTCCAGGCCTGTTTTCAGGGGATGGTGGGAAATGGAAAGTGTAGAGTTTCCTTGAGAGACTCGAAGGAACGTTCTCGCTCATGGAGTCTCTCAACACTTACCTTGTTTGGGTCTCTTCTTGCCTTCTTTCTGTTTACCATCGAGTAGCACTGGCATCAGATTCTTGTGCAGTTCTGTGATCCTGAGTTCAAATCGCACAGTGGGCCTCACAGGTTTCTGGACCCTCAACTTTAATCTAGAATAACCTCCTGTGACTGACTGTGGCAGGGCCTCTGACTGCTTTCAAATGCTGCCGGTTAAAATGGTGGTGAGCAGGTGACATGTTGAGAAGAGAGCGGTAAATATTTCACTGTTATTTCAACTCCTCACTGGCTCTTATCTTATTGGGTTTGAGAGGTTAATGTCTCAAATTAGACAATTGTAAAATTAGCTCTAAGTTGAGTATTTAGGTTTTTCTCATAAAGATTTTCTTTTCACTTTTTGTAGCTGCCGCGGTGGTGGAAGTGTCAGCAAGAATTACAAATGTGCAGTTCACAGCAGATTTGAAAAATAAAAACAGCCAGGAGTACAAAGATTTTGTGAAGAATTTCACTGATGCAGTAAGTCATACAAGTGTCACAGTGATGGGGAGCCTGGTTGAGATCTGAGTCTGGATGGTGCTGGAAACAATTCCTGGGACTGAGGAGGGGGGAAAGTCATGGAAAGTTGAAAGTTTATTTATCAAGTGGGCTGACATTAACACTGAAATGGAGTTACTGTGAAAACCCCCTAGTCGCCACACTCCAGTGCCTGTTCGGGTACACTCAGGGAGAATTTAGTATGGTCAATGCACCTACAGTGGGACTGTCGGTGGAAACCAGAGCATCCAGTGGAGCATCCACATGAATGTGGGTTTTCTTTGCTCAAAGTGATAAAATATCTCCTTCAATCTCTGCAAATGCATCTGAACTCATCTAACCTTCACCAAATTTCCTAGTTAACTTCACAAAATGAATCATAACAGTTCTTGCTCCTCAGGCGCCAGCATCAACTGACACCCTGTGCGTAGCAGGATCCAATCGAGACGATGAGGAGATTAAACACTTTTCATTTTTGTTAAATTCATGCATACGATGTCGCTTGCTGGGCCAGCAATTATAGCACATCCTTAATTGCCCTTTGAGGGCAGTTGAGAGTGAACCACTTTGCAGTGACTCTGGAGGTACTTGTAGGCCAAACCAGGCAAGGAGAACAGATTTCCTTCCCTAAAGTACATTAGTGAACCAGATGGTTTTCCCGACACTGGTTTTATGGTCATCAGCAGATTCATAATTCCAGACATTGTTTATTGAATTCAAATTCCTCCATCTGTGTGTTGGGATTCGAACCTGGATCCCCAGAGCATTCGCTGAGTTTCTGGATTGATAGTCTGGCGATAATATCACTAGGCCAACGCCTCCCGGGATTTTTTCTTTCTAAGGGAAGTAGAACTGGTGCCAAGTGTTCCCAGTTGACTAAGAAGAAAATTTCCTTTCTCACATGTATATGCAATTGAGGGATGGATTGGGAAGTCTTGCTTTTTTGAAAAGTGCAAAAGAGCCTTTGATTCAGACTCATATTCTGTGGTAAAAACAATTATTTCTGAAAATAGGTTCTTGTTTGCTTCATTTCAGTTAATGAAAGGCCTGAGTGCAGCTATTCAGGCTTTAATCAGGAATGGAAAACTAACAATCACTATCACAACTATTGAAGAGGGCAGTGTGGTCGTTAACTTTGAGCTGGCATCATCAACAAACGTGTCTGTCCCTGTCTCCGACATCAAACAATCAGTCGCTGATTCTTTAACCAACAACTCAGTGTTCGCTGTAGACCTTCAAAACACAACCATTTCAGGTAAGGAATTCCACAGCAAGTATTTCAATCACTGATCTCAGAGACCTCGGGAAAGCTCTGGAAGAATGAGGAAAGACAGGAGATGAGAGTCCGGGTGATGCCAGAAATATAAAAGAACAGAAAGGAGAGAGAACTGAATCATGAAGTGGATCAATGATTCCAAACTTGGCTTTTCAGATCCTGAAATGGTTAGGAAAAAGGGAATCGTCAGGATTGGCTAGAATCCTTGCTAGATTGGGTAGAGTTCCACAGTATTTGGATTCCTGGCCAGTTGTGTATTATAGTGGGTAATGATCTGATAAAATTTGATATGGGCACTTGAATTCAGAACAAAAAGAAAGAACATGTCAGTCCACAATAATTTTCAGTGAGGTGGCAAAACTGATATTTCATTGATGTAACTGACATTGTGTCAGGGGTTGTTCCATTGCTGACACTCTCACCCTGAGCCATATGGATAAATGTGAAGTTATCCACATTGGTAACAAAATTAGGAAGACAGGTTATTATCTGAATGGTTATAAATTATGAGAGGGGAATGTGGACCAAAACCTGTGTGTTTTCATATCCCAAACACTGAAGATAAGCTTGCAGTGCAACAGGGAGTAAAGAAGACAAATGGTATGTTGGCCTTCACAGTGAGAGGCTTTGAGTACAGGAGCAGGGCTATCTTAGTGCAATTTTACATGGCCTTGGTGAGAGCACACCTGGAATAACGTGAGTTGTTTTGTCTCCTTATCTGATGTTGGGTGTTCTTGTTTGGAAGGAAGTGCAGCAAAGCTTTATTACACTGCCTCTTGGGACAGAAGAGGAGAGGTTGAGTCAGATAGATTATATTCACTGGAGTTTAGAAGCATGAGGGGAGATCACATAGAATCCTATAAAATTGTAACAGAACTAGACAGGACAGATGCAGGACAGATGTTCCCAATGATGGGAGTGTCCAGAAGCAGGGATCACAGTTCAAGGACATGGGATAAACCTTTTAGAACTGAGATGAGGATAAATTTTCTCATCCTGCAAGTGATGAATCTGTGTAATTCATTGTCACAGAAAGCGGTTGAGGCCTCTTAAAAACACCACAGAGACCACAGAGGATGATCAAAAGATTTACTCATGGTCCTTATGGATTGCGAGTTGCCATGTTGAGTGAGCAGAGGATTGCTCAATGAGAAGCAGCCAGCTGGGGTTTGGAAGCTTGTAACCAGAGTTGTCAGTTCTGAGGTGAAGACATCCTGACTGTAAGGTGCAGGATCGACCTTTTCCTTTGTTGGACAATAAAGGGTTTTGGTGACAGGAAACTGGTGTTTGGCTGAATTACTACTAGGTCAAAACGTTGTTTGTTTTCAAGAAGGAGTTCGATATTGTTCGTGGGATGAAAGGAATTAGTGGAGATGAGGGGAAGGCAGGAAAGACAGCTATTTAGTTGGATGATCGGTCATGATCAAAATGAATTGTGGAGTAGACTTGCAAGATCAAATGGCCTCCTCCTGCTCCTTTTATCTCTGTTTCTAAGTAAAATCAAGTGTTTAAGTCACACTCAGACCTTGAGCAGAAAATCAGTGTTGATACTGCAGTGCAGTACTGGAGAGCAGCATTGTCACAGTGTTTCAGTTGAGATATTCACACTTGCCTTCTATTGTGGATGATAGGATTCCATGGTACTGGCAAACAAAGGATATCTTCCTCCAATCAATCTTAACCCAGATTCTAGAAAGACAGTGTGAATTTCTCCATATCCTGCACCATCCATCCTTATCCCAACTCTCAATGTGATTCTCAATTCAATGCCAGATTGTGTCACATTACGAGTACTTTCATGCTTTCAGTTTGTATCTTTTGGAAGCTGGGATTAAAGTCCTTACAATTATTTCACTCAGGACTTCTGTCACCAAAAGAGAATGTAGACCTACATTCTTTCTGACTGGATTAAAACTGACAGCGTTATCCCGTTCATGTCACATTCTCCATCTCTCCGTGCTGTTTGGGGATATTTCTGATGAATTGTTCCCCATCATTAGGAGATGACATTTCGAATGGGGTAAAGTGAGGAATGTGGGGTCACATGAAACTGTATAATCATCAATTCTCCAGATACTCCCAGCTGGTTAAATTCAGACTGAAGCAGTGTTCTAACATAGATCTTTCCTCTTCATTACAGAGAAAGACAGCTGCCAGACAGGGCAGAATGACTGTTCAGGTAATGCAACTTGTATCAGACTGAACGCAACATACACCTGTCAGTGTAACGCTGGGTTCAACGACACAAGTCCCAGTGTACCAGGGAGGACATGTGAAGGTAGGACACTATTTTATTTCAATATTACTTTAAATGACTGTTTAAAGTTACATTTACCCTGATAGCTGCAATCTAATTCTTGTTTCAGACATTGACGAGTGTCAGACTAGGAACACCTGCTCTGATTTATCCGTCTGCACAAATATTCCAGGGAATTTCTCGTGTAGCTGTTTCCAGGGGATTGTAGATAGCAATCCGGCAAACCCAGGAAGACAGTGCCAAGGTAAAAATCTGCACTGTTTTAACCAGGAGTAGTGAGATAATAAGGAGTGTGAAAGTGCTTCAACATGAATCTTGGTGATATTAAAATGTGAATGCTTTCCATGTTTATCATAGAGTCACAGAGAAATACAGGGGGTGGTACATTCTCATTTCTTTTTCCAATCAAAGGACCAATGGGCAAATTCTGCAATGATAATGGATGGGATTTTTGAGCCCTTCCAGTTGGCTGGATCTTCTGGTCCCACCATAGGTGATCTCCCCACCCCTCCTCCTTCCACTTTCCTGTGCTGGGTTCCCTGGCATTAGAACAAGCAAAACTACATGAGCAGAAGAACCCAGTGGCAGTCAGTGGGCATCTGTCACTGGAAAGCACGCTGTGTTAGGACTGGAAAATCCCACCCAATGTTTGGCCAAACTTTTAACTGAATTTAAAAAAATGATGTGGTATTAAAGAATAATTTCTGAGCCAAAATAAAGCAATGCCATAGCAATAAATTGTTATGTTGAAAAAAATCAGTGGAAATGACCAGTGGACCTGATATCTCCATCATGTCTGTGGCTCTCAGGGCTTCTTGTTGGGATTAGAGCCTCTCCAAACCACACAAATGCCAATAGACCATTCCATAGGAATTATATTTCCTTATATGATTATAGATAGTCTGTGGTCAATTATTTGTTGCTTGTAAATAGTGCAACCAGCTCCTGTTTCACACATATCCTGGATAGAACCGTGGGCCACATTCCTCTCTCTCTGTTTCAGAATTGATCTCCCATTTGGGATCAGATAACTCAACACAGATTGAGAATAGAGGAGTGCAGTCAGCAGGCTGATATTCTTAATAATGCATTAAGCAGGGTTTTTATCCATCAAAGAATTCAAGGGTCTTTTTGAATGATGTGTTTATGTTTCATTGACCCATCAAAAGTATTCATGACGATAATGTTCAATTGTTTTTACAGATCCTAATACATGTTTCATAAATCTGATGAATATCTGTGATTTGTCTGGCTGCTCAGCGATGGTGGTCAGTGAATGCAGCAGTAAGTATCGATATTGTCACAGGTCTTTGTCTGTGATGCTGTCCAGATCTGTTCCTACATCCAGTCATGTTGTCTTTACAAAGTTTCCTTTAAGTACTTCAATTATATTTGTAAATTAACAAATCATTGTCGCAGAAATGCTGGTGAGTTATTATGAATGTAACTTATTTCCCCTTCATGAACACAAACATTTTATAAACCGCAACCTGTCTGTGACTTGAACTCTGTTCTCTGGAGAAGTTCCTCCAGCAACTTCTCCGATTGCAGGGTAAGTTTCAGATGAAGCCTTTTCCTTCGGAAGGCAGTCCATTACCCATCAATAGTCTTTCTCTCCGTCACAGCCTTTTCCATTCTCTGCATCATTGTTTTTACCAAATTTCTCACTGTTTTTCCCCACCTAGTGTTCAATTTTACTTCCTTCAGCTGGTTTCCTAGTTACTTCTATCAATTTCAGAAATGTAATTGAAATGTACCACATAGAAGGAGGAGAAGTGGATACCCAGCCTTATCCACTTTTCCAGTTCTGGCTCCAGAACCTTGGAGGTTTGTATTCTAGAACCTTTTCAATGTAACGAGAGTTCTGCCTCTGCTTTGCTTTCAGACAATGAATTCCAAATCTTTCTCATCCTCTAGATAAAAATATTTCTTGTTGAATTCACGCTAAACCTCTTTCCTGTGCCTGTGCTATCTGGTTAGGAGCCCTTAACCAAAGAAATAGGGGCTTCTTATCCACTCTATGTCAATCATTCATAATGTTACATGCCTCAACTGTGGTCTGATTTTTGAATCCTGCATCAGTGTTATGGTTCAAATCACAAATTCCAAAATATTATTTCTGGAGTCTGACTGGATCATATTTTGCATCTTGAATTTGACTAGGATGGTCATGAAATGTTTTACTTCAGATATGATTCGAATGACCCACTAGGAAGCTTTTATCAAATAAAGTTTATTTAAGATTATAGTTAACATGTGTAGTAGTAAGAAAATTAGCAAGAACATTTATCATTTATAAACAAGAAACAAAACAGCCACTATAATGTTTCACCCTTAATGAAGATATCTAATGTGTTTCAATCAAACTAAAACATTTGCCATAGATGAAACACTTCAAATAGGTTCAATACAGCAATATAGAATTCATTGCCTGAAAGCGTAGAGAAGCAGAACTCTCGTTACATTGAAAAGGAGCTGAGATATGAACCTCCAAAGTTATGGAGCCAGAACTGGAAAAGGGGATAAGGCTGCATATCCACTTGTCCTCCTCCTATGTGATACATTTGAATTATGTTTTTGAGATTGATAGATATAACCTGGAATACAGCAATACAGCAAAAGTGCTCACGTGATAATAGAAATTGAGTCCTTTAGTTGAAGTCTGCAGTTCTTTGGGTTCACTGTGAACAGTCTGAAGACAAGACAGCTTCCAAAACACTGGAATGCCTCTAGTCCAGCCCCCAACAACAGTGGATCTTCACTCTTCAGGAAAACAAGAGAATTTCCAAAAAAAAAAGCAGGGAGTGAGAGACTTCTGTTCAGCTTGCTATCCCTGTTAAAACCCAACTGCAGTTCAGAACTAAAAATGAAGCCTTAAACTCACTGGGGGAAAAAAACCTGTCTAAAAACACTTGACCATCCACTTAACAATGCAGGATCATAAAACTAATCCCAGAGGAAACACAAACCACTTAAGTAGCAACAAAAGGATTCATCATAGTCAACCTGGCATCATAATGACAGCAGTTAAGGCTGGAAGCTGAGAAGCACCGACTCTGAGAATTGCAGAGATCTGATTTTAAAAAAAAGATCTCTTAAAGATCTCTAACATCGCAGTCTGGAATGCAGAGTTGGGACAATTCCTGGCTCTGCAAACTCAACCAAAGGGAAATGCCCCAGATTGGGCTTTAAATTGGATGAAAGTGAGAGTGGTTTTGTCTGATCACAGAATGAGTGCAGAGGCAGTGGGTGTGGAGACAATCTGTGTGGATTGCCTGCCGACATCATTACAGGTTTAAGAAACATAAATTAGCCACCCAACCTTCATGTCTCATGCCCCCTCACTGCTTCCCTCCTGCCCCCCCCCCCCCCCCCCCCCCCACCCATCCAAAACACACTCATCATAACCCACCATGTCAACACATTTCTAATCATTGCCCTTGGGAGTATCTCCCTCGTGAAACTTATGGTTCCTTTCACTCAAAGAACTTCAAGAGCTTTCAGAGCAGCTGGGGCCTATGAGAGAAAGCAAGGGGATCTCCTTCGTGAAATTGAATACTCCTGTCAATCCAAGCACTTCAAAGAGTTATGTTAACACCAGGGGCTTCTGAAATCAACAAAGGGCAATCCTTTCATTTGATGGCTTCCAGATATTTGGGATGTGAGGGTGCGGGTGGGGTGGAGTTGGGAGGATAGGGGGGAGGCATGAATATTCATGAGATCAGGTCACTTCAAAGTTTTATAGAACACAGACAATAACAAAGAATTTTACTAGAGAGGTGTCTGAAATCAGCGTCTTCAGAGTTATCTTCCACATTCTCAAGGGCAACAAGGAGAAGTGCAATCACAAGAGCCCCATTCCAAGGAAGACGACCAAAGTCCGCACTTTGGGGACTTACCCCAAGCCCCCACCAATGCACAGCTCCCTGAGTCATCACCTTCTGTCTTCTATGATACAGCCAGTTAATTATCCAATTGGCCAAATTTCCTTCTATTCCACACCTCCTTATCTTTTCAACAGCCTACTGTGAGGAATCTTTTCAAATGCATAAAATCCATGTATACAACACCTACTCCTCTAACTTCACCCACACACTTAGTTACCTACTCAAAGAATTCAATCAAATTTTAAGGCAGGACTTACCCCTCATGAAATCGTGCTGACTATCCTGGATTAAACTGAATCTTTCCAAATGGTCATAAATCCTATCTCTCAGGACCCTTTCCATTAACTTACTGGCTACTGAAGTAAGTCTAATTGGCCTATAATTACCAGGGTCATTCCTATTTCCTTTCTTGAAAAGAGGAACAACATTTGTCACTCTCCAGTCCTCTGGCACTATCCCTGTGGACAGTAAAGACTCAAAGATCAAAGCTAAAGGCTCCACAATCTCATCCCTTGCCTCCCAAAGTATCCAAGGATGTATTCCATCTGGTCCAGGGGACTTATCCACTCTCAGGTTTTTCAAAATTGCTAATGTATCTTCCCTCAGAACATCTACCTCCTCTACCCTATTAGTCTGTATCTAGCACTCCTCCTCAAAAACATGGCCCGTCTCCTTAGTGAACACTAAAGAAAAGTATTCATTCAACACCTCACCTATTTCTTCTGACTCCATGCACAAGTTCCCATTACTACCCTTGACTGGCCCTAATCTCACGCTGGTCATTCTTTTATTGTTACATAAGAGTAAAATGCCTTGGGGTTTTCTTTTATCCGACCTGCCAAGGACTTCTCATTCCCCCTCCTAGCTCTCCAAAGCCCTTTCTTTAACTCATTCCTAGCTACCTTGTAACATCAAACTGAACCTTGTTTTTTTTTAATCCTTACATACGCTTCCTTTCTCCTCTTGACAAGACGCTCAAGCTCCTTTGCAAACCATGGTTCCCTCACTCATCTATTTCCTCCATGCCTGCCAGGGACATACCTATCAAGGACATGCAGTATTTGTTCCTTGAGAAAGCTCCACTTTTCGTTTGTCCATGCCTGTCATAATCTTGAACATCTCAATCAGGTCGTCCCGATATTTAAATGGAGTTAATGGATTTAAATTATTTTTGATCAGGTGAGAATCTGATCCCACCAGGTGCAGCAGGCCAGGAGACTAACAATAAGCTCAATGCCTGACAAGAATCCTGATTCGCACTCTCGCCAGATTCAATAGACCCATTGCAAATCACAACTGGAGCTTGTGACCCAGGGAATCACCCCCAAAGTTTACTTTAGGGAAATAGATGGGAAGGGAAGGTAGAAAAATAAGAAAAGAGGAATAGAGAGGATTGAGGCTTTGTGTGAAAATTGAAGGGGTTGAAAGAAAGAGCTTGAGAGAATATGGGTTGTAAAGGAGTAAGTGAGTTGAAAGAGGTTAAGAGAGGTGGTAGAGAGGAAAGCATGAGTAGGTTGTGAGAGAGCGAGATTGTGCAAGATGGGAATCGAATTAGAGTTGGGGTTGAAACAAAGAGAGAGGAGGGTGTGAGTGGATGTTGAGGGGGGATATATAGCGAGAGGGTGCAATGATATCTACATGGCATGTTTGCAGCAACACTTCTCAATATTGGCTGGAATTCTCCCCAAAAAAATCACGGAAAAACTGGAGTAAATCCTGATGGTTTTGCTTCAGCAGGATTTCCAGAATGAAAATACTGGAGTGCGCTAGTACGGATATCATTAAAAATCAGTGGGCTGAGCCAATTCACACTCGATCTCAGGCCAGCCCCGCGACCCTGCAACGCTGGCCTTGCGACCCTCCCCCTGAACCCCCTGATCCCTGGCTTCCCCAACATGTCCGGGCCAGCCTCAATATGCCCTCTTCCATCCTTCCCCACCGCCCCTCCTGGCCCACCTTAGTCTTGTCCTCCCTGTCGTCTTGATCTCCTGATACATGGGAGCCATTTCACCCCACCACCACACTGATACCCAGCCAATCACTGGCCTCCCTCTGTCACCACCAAGTGCAGAGCTGTGGGAACCCCACCCCCCAACCCAACTCCACCAACCTCCTCCCCCCCCCACCCCCCCCTCCCCTTGCCCAGAGCCCCTGTCCCCTTGGCACTGCCCAATATTTGATGGGGATGCCCCCTCACCCCGGGCAGAGCCAGACCCTTTTCACTCCAGCTGGGTCCCTATAAGTGGGAAGCTCTTGCAAACTCCACTGGAGTGAAATGCTCCTGATGAGAAGTGAAGGGAGGGACCCTAACAGACCCAGGGACTACAGTCGTGGGCATGTTAATGATATTTAAATTATAATTTAAATAATTTATGCATCTCTTCACCGATTCTGAGCTGACTGTGCCAGGAATCCAGGGGTCGGAGACTCGTGGAAGTTGTGGCACCCAGTGGAAATCCTGTTACACGTCCCAGCCCACTGCGCTGCATTAAATACAATAACAAAGAGAACATTGAGAATTATTTATTGAATTATATCGGCACGGCCATGGCTAACTCCCCCACAAGCTCAGTTTGACAGGGATTTCTCCATCCCACTGTGGTGGGACCCACTGGAGGGTACGCGGTGGGACAGGGAAAAGTCCATTGACGTTTAGCCGGATTGGATAATCCCAGTGGCAGGCAAGGCTGGAAAACCCCAAGCTGAAGCGTGACAACCCAGACGCGATTCCCGCTGAAGACTGACGTTTAACAGTGAGTAACGATTGGCTGACTCTTGTGCCCACAGATCGAAAAGCATTCAGAATGAAGGCAACATTGAGGTCCCGAAAATTCAGCAACGAGCTAAAAAATCCCAGCAGTGCGGCCTACGGGAAATTGTCGGCTGAAATTAGAAATACGGTAAGTGAAAAACTGCCTTCACAGCTGAGGTCTGAGGACAGGTCCCAGCTGGTGTGAATGGGAACAGATTTATTTAACTGATTTAATGTTCACCTTTCTGAAGCTGCCCCAGACACGAGGCTCCCTCGTGTTCTCTTTGTTGTCCAGCCAGCATTGACCTCTCTTGGTGGCAATGTTGAAGGTCCAGAGATGACCCTTCAGAACCTCGCTGAGGTGGAATTTTTTCACCCAGAGGAATTCGTTGCCACACAAGCCTGTGGAGGCTGAGTCATTGAGTGTTTTTAAGACAGAGATGGATTGGTGCTTGATTAGTAAGGGGATTAAAGGATACTGGAGATGGTGGGAGAACACAGTTGAGAAACATTAGCCAAGACTGGAAGGCAGATCAGCATCAATGGGCTGAATGGCTTAATTCTGTTCCTATATCTTATGGTCTTATCTGATGCATATTGGTCTAATCGGGCGTGCGGTGGTGAAAAGTTATTTACATCCTTAACTGATCACCACCCACTGTCTCCCCACTCTTAATTACCCCCTCCTGCCAACATCAGAGATGTCCCACTTCCTCCCTGGTGTCCCAGCAACCCAAAATCCATCCCAGTGATGGGACCTCCACCTCTCTAGGAAAATTTCAACTAAAACATAGATTTTGACCCCTTGAAAGAACGCATTTTGGACAATATCCAGTCAGTTATATGGCGTACAGAATCTAGTCTCAAAGTTGGTTGTTTAATGGTGTTTATTGACCAGTATGCATCGGATAAGACCGTCAGATATAGGAACAGAATTAGACCATTCTGGTCTTTGAGGCTGCTCTGCCTTTCAATCATGTTTTTCAACCCCATTTTCCCATCATTTTCAATATCTTTTGATCCCCTTACCAAACAAGAACCTATCCATTTCTATCTTAAAAACACTCAATGACCCAACCTCCACAGCCTTCTGTGACAATAAATTCCATAGGTTCATCATCCTCTGGCTGAAGAAATTCCATCTTATCTCAGTTCTAAAGGGTCTTCTCTTTATTCTGAAGCTATGCCCTGAGATCCTAGTGTTTCCTAACACTGGAAACATCTCTCCCAAGTTCACTCTATCCAGGCCTTTCAGTATTCTATAAGTTTCAATGAAATCCACCCTTAATCCTTCTAACCTCCATTGAGGACAGACCCAGTGTCCTCAAAAGCTCCTCATATGTCAAGTCTTTTATTCCCGGGGTCATTCCTGTGAAGAGAATCTGGACCCTCTCCGGGGCTCGCACATTCTTCCTTTGATGTGGGGCCCAAAATTGCTCACAATACTCCAAATGTGGCCTGATCAGAGCCTTATAAAGCTTCAGTAGTACAGTCATTGGAGGGTAAATGTTCCCCATCAGTTGTATCCCTCCATTTGAAAAACTGAATTATTAGTGATAATGCTAGATAACTTCAACTAAAATGGGTGGCATGGTAGCACAGTGATTAGCACTGCTGCCTCATAGTACAGGGATCTGGGTTCAATTCCAGCCTCGGATCACTGTCTGTGTGGAATTTGCACATTCTCCCCATATTTGCGTGGGTTTCCTCCTGGTGCTTCTGTTTCTCCCCACAGTCTGAAGATCTGTGGGTTAGGTTGATTGGCCATGCTAAATTGCCCCTTAATGTCAAGGGGATTAGCAGGGTTAGTATGTGAGACTACAGGGATAGGCCTGGGTGGGGTTGTAGTCGTTGCAGACTCGGTGGGCTGAATGGCCTCCTTCTATACTGTGTGGAATCTATAGACATTTAATGGACATTGCAATACTCTGAATCATAAGGAGAAAAGGACTTGCCTTTCGCTGTAAAAAATAGAAAATATTACAAATTCATAGCAGATCCATTAACAACATAAAGATGGCTCTCAGGAATGGGGAATGAACTCCATCATAACATTGATACAAATATAGGGGAAAGGGGATGACAAGAGGTTATTTTTAAATATTATCCATCTACATAAAGTGTGATAAAAGCAAATTACTGCAGACGCTGGAATCTGAAGCACAAATAGAAAATGTTGAAAATTTTTGGAAGGTTTGATAGTATCCATGCAGAGAAAATAGAGGCAATGTTTCAAGTCTGGATGACTCTTCGTCAGAGCTGAAGACAAGTGGAAATAGGATGAGCTTAACATTGTTGTGTTGAGGGAGGTGGGGGGTTGGATAGAGGATCAGCAATAGTTGGAGGCAAGGGACAGACTGACAAAGATATCATGGGTAAAAATACAAAATGAATGTACACAGTGGCAATCATTGAATGAAGAACAAAGAACAAAGAGAATTGCTGCACACGAACAGGACCTTTGGCCCTCCAAGTCTGCACTGACCATGTTGCCCAACTAAACTAAAACCAGACTCTATATCCCTCTATTCCCATCCTATTCATGTATTTGTCAAGACGCCTCTTAAAAGTCACTATCGTATCTGCTTCCACTAACTTCCCAGTTGCAAGTTCCAGGCACCCACCACGCTCTGTGTAAAAAAACTGGCCTTGTCCATCTCCTTTAACCTTGCCCCTCACACCTTAAACCTGTGCCCTTTAATAATTGATTCTTCCACTCTGAGAAAAAGCATCTGACTATCTACTCTGTTGATACCCTTCATAATCTTGTAGACTTCCAACAACTTGCCCTCAACTTCTATCATTCCAGTGAGAACAAACCAAGCAAGGAAGGAAATTTCTGGAGTCTTGCGAGAAATCTTTGATTCCTCACTGGCTCCAGCGGACGTCCCAGAGGATTGGAGAATAGCCAGTGTTGTTCCTTTGTTTAAGAAGTGTCACAAGAATAGTTCAGGTAGTTACAGGCCAGTGAGCCTTACATCAATGATAGGGGGAAATTATCAGAAAGGATTCTATGAGACAGGATTTATTTCCACTTGGAATTAAATGGGCATATTATTGAGAGGCAACATGGTTTTGTGAAGGGAATGACGTATCTCACAAACTTGATCGAGCTTTTCGGAAGCGACAAAGATGATTGATGAGAGTATGGCAGTGGATGTTGTCTACATGAACTTCAGTAAGACCTTTGACAAGGTTCCTCATGGCAGACTTGTGCAGAAAGTGAAGCTGCATAGGATCAAGAGGTGAACTGGCAAGTTGAATACAAAACTGGCTTGGTCATAGAAGACAGAAGGTAGCAGCGGAAGGGTGCATTTCTGAATGGAGGGCTGTGACAAGTGATGTTCCTGAGGGATCAGCCCTGGGACCTTTGTTGTTTGTAATATATATAAATGATTTGGAGGTATATGTAACTGGATTGATTAGTAAGTTTGCGGATGACACAACAGTTGATGGATTTGCGGATAATGATGAGGACCATCAGGGATACAGCAGGATATAGATCACTTGGACACTTGGGCAGAGAGGTGGCAGATGGAGTTTAATCTGGGCATTTTACATCTTCCAAAATGCATTTTGGAAGATCTAATATAGATAGGAAATATATAGTAATTGGTAGAACCTTTAAGAGCATTGATAAGCAGAGGGATCTGGGTATGCAGGTATACAGATCGCTGAAGGTAGCAATGCAAATGGAGAAGGTAGTTAAGAAGACACATGACATGCTTGCCTTCATCAGCCAGGCTATTGAGGTTAAAAACTGACAAGCTAATTTTATAGAATCTTAGTTAGGTCGCCACACAACCAGAAGGATGTGGAGACTTTGGAGAGAGTACAGACAAGATTTACTAGGATGTTACCTGATATAGAGGGCATTAGCTATGAGAAAAGGTTGGAGAAACTTGGTTTGTTATCACTGGAAGTCAAGAGGAGACCTCTTAGAAGTCTCCAAGGTTATGGGAGGCATGGACAGAGTGGGCAGTCAGAAGCTTTCTCCCAGGGTGAAAGAGTCAGTAACTAGAGGCAAGGTTTAAAGCAGATGTATGAGGCATATATTTTACACAGAGGGTGGTGGGTGTTTGGAACTCGTTGCTGGGAGAGGTAGTGGAAATGGATACAGTAGTAACTTTTAAGAGGTGTCTTGAAAAGTACATGAATAGAATGGGAATAGAGGGATGCAGTGCTTGAGAAGGTAGGGGATTTTAGTTATGTCGGGCAGCATGGTCGGTGCAGGCTTGAGGGCCAAAGAGCCTGTTCCTGTGCTGTAATTTTCTTTGTTTTTTGCTTTCTTTTTCCCATTCTCTCGTCATAACTACTGACTTCCATACCAGGCAACATCCTGGTAAAGAAGGGTGCTGATGGCAGTTCTGTAAGAGGTCACAGTGTGATAATGATAAAGGAAGCAGTGTGTCAGAGGACAACCGGAAATGGATAATAGTTGGCCTTTGTGAGTGGGTCATTGTTGGCAGATAGTGGCACAGTGATTTGCTCTGCTGTCCACAGTGCCAGAGACCTGGGTTCAATTCCAGCCTTGGGTAGATGGCTCTGTGGAGTTAGGTTCTAATTTTTTCATTGATATTGGAACAAATGGCATCTTTTGGAACTTACTGCTTTTGTATATTACTTCAAATTAAAACAAGTAATTTTCCACCAAGCCCTACGGCTGAGTAACAGGATTCTGTTTATGGATTCTGTTCTCCAGTAATTAACTTATCATGATTCAGTGTTAATTGTTAGACATAGGTCCCAATTGCCAATCTGAACTCGATAGGAGATAGTGATAAAGATTTCAGTCTTTGAGATATCTGTGCCAATGAAAATTGTGGTCTCATTGTGAAGATGGGAATGGCGCTACAATTGTAACATGGGTAGCCCTAGCATTGCCAACTTAACCATAACCTCCATCACTAAAGAGGTGGGTAAGTGGATGAATGGACTGGGAGATATTCTTAACAATGGTTGCTGATCCTTTTCTTATTATTATAACTAAATTAATATTTGTGTTTATTATTTTCAGGTTGTACAAACAGTACAAAGTCAACTAAAGGATGACAATTTTAATATCACCATCATTGGATTTCAAAGTGGAAGTGTGATAGTGAATCTCCTGGCTTTTCTGAGCCCCAACTCAAATGTCACTACAGAAGAGTTGCAAACTACTTTTGCCAGTGCTCTCAAAGTTGTGGATGAGGAAAACTCTGTCAGTATAACAGGTAGGCGTTCTGATAATCACAAAAAGAAACAACTCGCATTATATAGCATCCTTCACACCCTCAGAATCACCCAAAGTGCACAGTTCTGGTCGCCTCACTATAGGAAGGACGTGGAAGCTATTGAAAGGGTGCAGAGGAGATTTACAAGGATGTTGCCTGGATTGGGAGGCATGCCTTATGAAGACAGGTTGAGGGAGCTGGGACTGTTCTCCCTGGAGAGACGAAGGTTGAGAGGCGACCTGATAGAGGTTTACAAGATGTTGAGAGGAATAGATAGGGTGGACTCTCAGAGACTATTTCCCAGGGCTGAAATGGTCACGACGAGAGGGCACAGATTTAAGGTGCAGGGAAGCAAGTACAGAGGGGATGCTAGGGGAAAGCTTTTCACTCAGAGGGTGGTGAGTGAATGGAATCGGCTGCCGTCGGTGGTGATCGAGGCGAACTCGCTGGGGTCTTTTAAAAGACTTCTGGATGAGTATATGGGATCCAATGGGATTGGGGGTTATAGATAGGTCTATGGCTGGGTAGGTTTTGATGTGTTCGGCACAACTTGTGGGCTGAAGGGCCTGTTTGTGCTGTAGTGTTCTATGTTCTAAAGTGCACGATATGCAATTACTTAACTCCCTAAAGTGTGCTCCATTAATAATTCCCTATTTTCTTTCCTGGTGAATACCCCCAGCTGAATTTCTTTAGCCAGAGGGTGATGAATCTATGGAGTTCAATGCGTCAGAAGGCTTTGGAAGCCAAATCATTGAGCGTATTTAAGATAAGGATAAATATGCTCTTGATTGGTAAAAGGATTAAAGGTAATGCTGATTGGTAAGGGGATTAAAGGTAATGTTAATTGGTAAGGGAACTAAAGGTAATGGGGAAAAGGCAGGAGAATGGGGTTGAGAGCGTATTAGCCTGCTAGCACGAGGGGACACAGCTTTAAATTAAGGGGTATGAGTTATAGGACGGATATCAGAGGTAGGTTCTTTACTCAAAGAGTGATTAGGGAGTGGAATGCCCTGCCTGCAGCTGTTGTAGATGCGCCAAGTTTGTGGCGTTTAAGAGGTTAGTTGATAAGTATATGGAAGAGAAGGGAATGGTTTAGTTTGGAGGGGCATTGCTTTTTATATTGGTCGGCGCAACATCGAAGGCCGAAGGGCCTGTTCTGTGCTGTAATGTTCTATGTTCTATGTTCTATGTTCTATGTTCTAGCCATGATCAAATGGTAGAGTAGATGGACCAAATAGCCTAATTCTGTTCCTATATTTTATGGTCTTTTGGTCCTGGAAAATTTGTCTGGGTGAAGAAGCTAAGGTTTCTTTCCTGCTCAAGTATCAGGATAAAATGCAGATCAAGTCATTGCATAAACTTAAAGAGAACCCTGTTGGCTTGTGATGCGACATAAAATCAAAAAACTCCCTTCAAGACAAACACTTTCGCGAGTGTTGCTGAATCACTACAAGTGTTTACACAACATTTCCTATTTCATCTTGTTCCAGGTACTGCACAAGCGCCAACTGTGGCCCCAACCCCATCACAGACTTCCAGATTCCAAGTGGCCACAATTGTACTGGGAGTTCTTCTAGGTTTCGGATTGTTGGTTATCCTGGCAATAATAGCGGCAAAGATCTGGACGTTAAAAAGGTCTGGGTCATATTCCTTGAATACCATTGATACATTCTCTTATTCACCACGTTCTGAAGTATAGTCTGCCATGGAAATTTTCAAAACGGACACATTTATTTGCACAGGGCTTGTGCGGGGTTTAAAATCAATCTTCAGTTATCATAAAAATTCAGGTCTTGAAATAATGCTGTCAAGAAATGCAAAGATTCAAATCTTCTGCCCCAGACAATCTGGAGACCAGACTTGTGGCTGAAAATATTCATCAGATCCTGAGAGGATGTGACTCGCTGATCTCTGGAACTAATGACGTGGAGATTTCAACTTCAAATGGATAACTTCCCCATTCCTGGAACCCTCTGTGAATGCCAGAGTCAGAATCAGGGATGACAGACAGTTCTGTGTACTTGAATAGTTATCCAGCAAATGTTAGATATAAAATTCCCACTTCAACCCCTGAGTAGCTCCACAACCAAATCCCCCGGCCTGCATCATACACACTCATACCATACAGCCCCCCCCACCACAAACCATTGATCACCTCTCCAACCATCTCGCCCAACCAACCAGCTCAGTCAACCGCCCAGCTAGGGTTTGACTTTCCAAGCACCACACGATCCTATCCAACTATCCCTCCAAACTTGACTTAACTAGTCCCTGACCCATGTATCTACTTCACCCACCTGCCATCTTGCCCATTTGCCTCTCCATGCACCTACCACTGCACCCGTCTGTCAGCCTACTGTCCTGCTAACGAACCCACCTTCTACCTCACCGACCTGACACCTCATCCATCTTGTCCACTGGGTGACAGTTTGCCTCAGCCACCTCGCTGTTTTACCACATTACTCATTCAGTCATTCATTTACCAATGCATTCATCCTCTCACTAATATCCACAATGAACATTTAAACTTGCCCTATGAGTGCTAGTGTTGTGAAAAGGGTGTGCGTCCCATCTCCCGCTTGACTCTGCTACCCTGCGACAGAATTCTCCAAGGGACACTGTAGACCATGTTTATGGTGTAGCCAAACTCAGAAGACTTGGCAAGAAATACAGAGTGGCATCGAGGTGATGAAAATCTGAATGGAGCAACCATCTGATAATGATTTCCACTCCTCAGAAGATCTGAGCCCATACATAATGTACAATATAGAAAGCAAGAAATAGGAACAGGAGTTGACCATCAGACCCACTTAACATGTTAGTGATCGATCTTCTACCTCAGTGCCACATCCCATTGCCTTTACCTTGTATCCCTAATAATCCAAACACCCACTGACCTCAGTCTTGAACATATTCAACAACTGAATATTCAAAACCCGCTGGGGTAGAGAATTCTAAAGATCCACAAACCTTTCAGTAATGCAAGCACTCCTCCTCTCAGCCCTGGATAGTTCATTTTAAGATTAGTGATGCCTCTTATTCAGTCTTTATAATTTTTCAATAATAGCTTGCTCTATGAGTGGGAGACTAATAAGCAATATCTTCTCTGATTCATAAATAATGGAAGCTGTTCAGTGGATGGCAATTCTCTCTCCCAACACCTTACTCAAGAACAGTAAGAACTCTCTTCAAATGGGACTTGAGGAGCAATGTTATATTTTTGTGACAAGAGTTGAAGATAAAGCAATGTACAACAACTTTAGGAAGGTTTGAAATTCTTCCACAGATTTGATATTTTTAATCTATCTCAGCATGTTTGAAGAAATATTTTAAACTTAATGTAAATGAAGGACCGGATTAAAGGAATTATGTTTTAGAGTGAGGACATCAATTACTTTGGACCTGATCTGGTTTATTTTTGCAAGTTAATCCATTACAACTGTGAGAGATTGGATTGTTTAGTGTATGAGGAGATGAAGTAGTGTGTGTTGAATGTTTACTATGGAAAGCACATTATAAGTCTCGCTGTTATGATTTAATTGAATGTTTGTAGCCGTCAATCATATAAATAATCCCAGTTCCAAGGATTTCCAGTACTTGACTATGGACACTATGTTACAACAATATTTGCTTGGTTTTGCCATTATACTTCCAAATGTTTAACTTTCCAGGTCAAAAACATGCAGGTTTATTAAGTAACCAAGATACAGGGAATAGTTTATTGGGGGGGATTTTCCAGCTGTGCTGGCCACAAGGCTGGGAAATCCTGCCCAAAGTCAATGGACCGTTGTTTGTCCCATGTCCCACCCACTACTATTCCCATGGCAGTTGGCATGGGAAAGTTACACCCTAAATATAAATTCTTATTTGGTTCCTTCTATTTACCACAATATCAAACCATATGCCTTCATGTACTTATTGATGTTTGATCTTTTACAGACATTCTGGGGGAAGTTTTCCCGTGCCACCCACCATGGGAATCATAGCGGCTGGGAGGGGGCATACTGTGCAAAGGTCTATTGACCTTGGGGTGAGGGCAGCAGAACAATCACACCCTATCTGTTTTCTAATGCATGATGCATCATGCCAAAGTGAGGACCATTGCGATTTAATGAGCTGTCAGTATCAATTTTTCCAAATGTATTGAATGTCACTGCTATCCTTCCTGACTTAGTGAAGATAGAAGTTAAATTTGAACTATTTCTGGGGTTAAGAAGATCTCTCAAACATCAGTAAGGGTGTGCACTAACTGTGAGAGTCAAGAACCAGCGTCTTCCAACTGTGAAAGGTAACGGACATCAACAACAATGTTCCATTTCAGATGGGGTGGCATCATATGGGGTAGCATTGCTGGAGGTGGCAATCACTGAGAGACTTGTTCTGCCACAAGTGCCATCCATAAAGCTACCAAGTCTTGTTGTGAGTTGCTTTCAGCGTTGGCATCTGTTTCCAAGCTGCTGGAGCCACTGGTTGCCAATGGTGGCACATAGCAGGCCACAGGAAGTTTTGCCAGTTTCAATTGATATCAGTTAGTGACTCTCAGATCCAACAATCAATGTCTTTGTAATCATCCTTGAAGCAGAGCTTTGGACATGCTACTGATCATCTGGCTAACCATACTGAATGTTCGTGGCTATATGGGTGTCTTCCATCCTGCAGACATGTGTAAACCAACCAAACCACCTCTGCTTGATGAGTGCCAATAAACTTGGGAGCTCTACCTTTGAGAAGAGGTCGCTGCTATTATGATTTGCTGCTGCCAGAATATATTCAAAGTGAACAACAGGTAGCAAAGATGGAAATTGTTGAACTTCTTGACAGCTGTCGGTCATCCATTTTCCTCAGTCACACAGCAAAACGCGGAGAACACACACCTTAAAAATCATCAGCATGGTCCAAATGGTCAGCTTGAAGTTATTCCAGATGTGTTTCATGAGTCAGCCACAGGTGGTAGCTGTTTTAGGTGTGGGTGTATCAAGGGAGAGTTTGTCAGTCACTCATAACTGAATTTGCTAACCACTCCAAATGGGGTGTTATTCTGTGTGATTGAGGGGAAGATGCCATACTCTGTTCCAAGCCCAATGCTTTCCTGGTGTTAATCATCAGGAAGAACAAGTTCCAAGCAGGCAAAAATGGACTGAGAACCAGTCTCACACAAGTCCTTCTGCTGCAAGATCTCCAACTGCAACCAGGACAGGTTATTCTGAGACATCACACTTGCTGAAGGAAGTTTGGATGGAAATGAATTCCGCTGTAGAAAGCAATCGCAAATCACTTGTTAAAGAGTCCATGTAATGCAGCAAGTTTCCACATCCACAAAAATACAAGTATGATTTTATATGCAAAGCAGGCAAAGGGGTTTCTGGCTCTTTTGTACAGCCAAGCATATCCACCTATCACAGCTGGAACAAAAACAAGAAGTGCTGGAAAATGTCAGCAGGCCTGTCAGCATCTGTGAAGAGTTTCGAGTGTTGACTCTATTCTCTCTCCACAGATGTTGTCACTTTCCAGCATTTCCCACTTTTGCTTCAGATTCCAGCATCTGCAATATTTTGCCTTTATCTTCCAGCTGGAAAATTGACCAGGATGTGCCTCTAAGCAAAGAAATATTAGAATCATCTCTTGATAATTTGAATGTCAAGGGAAAGCCAGGGACCCATACAGCTTGCTTCTCTTCCTGTCCGTTTGAAAGAAACAAGATTCAGAAATTTACCTCAACGGATGAAAATCTGAAATTGTGCAGAAAGACAATCTAGTAAAAAATGAGGCGACACAAGTGCCGGCAAACTCCAATCTTGTTCGCGGCCAGGAATTTCCAGTCCTGCAGCGGTGAGTGGAAATTTGGATGAGTGCGAAGTTCTCCATTCTCACAGGCAATGGGGTGGGATGAATGAGATCGGAGAATCCTGCCCCAGGACTTGCTATGTTCCAACATTCAAGACACACTCAACTCACAGAATCGATTGATATTCAAGGAAGACCGAGTGAGGAACTGTATTCATTCAAGGCACGCTTACATTCAAATGTTGTCTCCATAGTTGTCGAAACATTTACCTGCTGCCATTAAACAAAGATTCAGATAATGGTAACAGAGGTCCAGGCTGAAGAAGTTGATTTTCTCTCGGACACTGGACAAGAATTCAACCTGAGGAAATCGCAACAGTTGCTGCAAAGATTAATTGCTGTTACGTCACCCTTGATCATAATAATATCTGTCAACCGGCAAGATGGAGAAGGAAAATCTCAAAAACAGTCCTAGAAGAAGTCCACAAGTTCAGTATAGACTGTTACACCAATCTTGCAACGACACCGAGGGAAATACTAAATTGTACACCAGCTATTTGACGGGTGATTCGATATGTTCCTTCTTGCGAGCAACTCAGCTCACAAAACCAAGGTGAGTAAAATGAGTTGAAAGAGCAGCTCAACCTCAGTAAAGCCAAACAAATCCAGTTCCAAACTCAATGTATCACAGATTGTTAAGGCTGAGTAAAAGCAAGTCTCTCTGCATTCAATCAACAGAAAAAAGGAATAGAAAATGATTATTTTCTAAATTACACACTTGTGGAAAAGGTAACTCCTGTGGTGATTCATGAAAAGGAACACGTTCAGCTGGACTGGTTGGGTCAGTACACGTGGACCAAAGACAATCACCGTACGAGTGAGCAACACAAGACTTTGGCAAGTGAGAGAACTCGATGCAGCAACTCATGCTTCTCCCATCAGCATGACAAATAATATACTCTAAAACGGCAAGCAGTGGTGTAATATTGCCAAAGCTCTGTACAATAAATGATGGATGCGATTCTCTGGTCTCCCTCTAACGTCTCGCTTGCAGTGAGAAGCAGCGCGCCATGGGCTGAAGACGGGATCTTCCGATGCCACTTCTGTCCATGGGATTTCCCATGAATACCACCCCATGCCACAAGGGAACACATATAATGGGTGCGTCATCGGTAGGACCCCAAAAATATCCCGTCGGCGTGAACAGCAAGCCAATTCTATCCTTCTTAATCTATCAGTTAATTTGGAGAAGTTGCTAATGGAAAGATATTTGGGGGTGGGGAATGGGGTTGGGTGGGTGGGGGTACAATCCCAAGTGACTTTGCTTAAGAGCAGCACGATGGCACAGTTGTTAACACTGCTGCCTCACAGCGCCAGGGACCCGGGTTCAATCCTGACCTCAGGTCGCTGTCTGCACATTCTCTCTGTGTCTGCGTGGGTTTCCTCCGGCTGCTCTGGTTTCCTCCCACATTCCAAAGGTAGCTTAATTGGCCATGCTAAATTAATCCTAGTGTCAGGGGAACTAGTGGGGTGAATGCATGGGGTTATGGGGGTGGGGTAGGGTGTGGGGGTTGTTGTCAGTGCAGGTCCGATAGGCCGAATGGCCTCTTTTCCCTGTAGGGATTCTATGATTCTCCTGCTGTCCTCCACCACTTTGGCAAAAGACTCTCAGGCACACAGAATTTGATGCTTTTCCATCAAAGTTTGTTTGCTTTGAGCGGGGAAATATATTGTTGTAACCATAATTCATGGTCAAGTACAGGAAATAGTTGCACTGTTTTTTTTCTGAACTGGTAATATTTGCGTGACAAACAGTTGCATAATGTTAATAAAATGAGCATGTTTTTACGTTCCGAGTCTATGGACAGAATTTTACAGGACAACACAGGCGAAGTATGCAGACTTAGATTTGCCCAATTTGCAGATGAGTTGTAGGGGTCTGTAAAATTCTCTGGGAGGCCTTTCTGCCACCCTTCAGTTTGCCCCCAATCTGCCTGAATTTTTGTGAGATCTTGAGCAGCCCTTTTATGCTATCTCCAATCTAGGCCCCGAAATGGCTGTCAAAGCTGCTTCACGTCTGCTCTCAATTTTGGAGCCAGCAGAAAGGTAACTGGAACTTTTCCCGATCGTTTCCCCCTGCTTCCCTTCCTGTTGAAAGTGGGTTGGGAAACCTGCAAAATTCTGGGCACTATAACCCTGGGGCGCAAAAACACTTACAGTTCAAGGATTGCGGTTTCTTTACATTTGTGCAGAGTAACAGGTATGAAGGTCTGAAGCGATTCTGAAATGAAATGGTGGCACATAGTTAGCACTCACAGTGCCACGGATCCAGGTTCAATCCAGCCTCAGTCACTGTCTGGACATTCCCCCCCATGTCTGAATGGATTTTATCCCACAGCCCAAAGATGTGCAGGTTAGGTTAATTGGTCATGATAAATTGCCCCTTAGTGTCAGGCAGATTAGTAGGGTAAAATTGTGGGGTTACGGGAATAGGGCCTGAGTGGAATTGTTGTCAGTGCAGGCTCAATGGGCCAAATGGCCTCCTTCTGCACTGTAGGGATTCTATGGTTCTACCTCTTGAATTCTAACGAGACTGATCTAACTTGACTGTCATAATAAAACTGTATTAAAAATAATTTTCAATTTAATATCATCTTTATCACTGTCCACAAGCTGACAATCACAAATTGTAAATACAAATTAGTGACACTGAGTTTGTTGTGATTGATCTGTACTGTACTGATATTCTTTACATTGTTGTTGTACCTCAGGGAAGGGCATTTACTGTGTCTCTGGGAATGTTTAATGTAATTTTAATCTTTCATTTGAGAAATAAAAGCATAATTCTTTTAAAACTCTGTGAAATTTGTATTGTAGACAGGATGGTTCATCTGGTGTTGTTTACAGTGAGACACCTTGCATTTATATAGTGCCTTTAACATGGTTAAATATCCCGAGGCGTTTCACAGCAGCATCATCAGGTAAAATCTGATAGTGAGTCATAGAATCATAGACTAGACTCCCTACAGTGCAGAAGGAGGCCAATCAGCCCGTCAAGTCTGCACCAACCCTGCAAAGAGCATTCCACCCAGGCCCTATCTCCCTGCAACAGAGCACATCTACCAACACTTATGCATGTATTCTACATACAAGGGCAATTTACCATGGCCAACACACCTAACTCGCACATCTTTAGACTGTGGGAGGAAACCGGAGCACCCGGAGAAAGCCCATGCAGATACTGAGGGAATGTGCGGACTCTGCACTGATAGTCACCCAAACCTGGAGTTGAAGCCAAGTCCCTAACGATGTGAAGCCACGATGCCACTATGTGCTGATACTGGAAGAAGCTGAGTTAAGAATGTATGTTTTTAAAAAGCGCTTTAAAAAGGTTAGAGAGAGAGAGATTCAGTGCTCAATTCCACGGATCAGGACCAAGGCAGCTGAAGGCTGAAGGTTAATGGCAGTGCAATGAAAATGGTGATGCTCAAGAGGCCAGGATTGGAGCATTGGAGAGATTGCTGAGATTGCAGGACTGGAGGAAATTACATTGAGGTTTGTTGCTGGGACGGAGCGTGGGCAATGTAGGGGTGGGGGAGAATGGACATGTGCTAGAATCATCGAATCCCTACAGCACAGAAGGAGGTCATTCAGCCCATCAAGTCTGCACTGACCACAATCCCATTTGGGCCTTATTCCTACAACCCCACACATTTACTGTGCTAATCACCTAATACTAGGGTCAATTTAGCACATTCAATCAACCTAGCTCGCACATCTTTGGGGTGTGGGAGGAAACCAGACCACCCAAAGGAAACCACACAGATATAGAGAGAACTCCCACAGACAGTGACCCGAGGCTGGAATTGAATCCAGGTCCCTGGCGCTGTGAGGCAGCAGTGCCAACCACTGTGCCGTCCATGTTGCCAGCCCTCTTACATTGCTCTGAAGTCTATAACAATATCAGATGGATCTCTAGGGTACTGCTTACAGTGATTAAGGAGAAAAAAAAAATCAATGGGATGCTAAAGAATTTTTTCACTAGTGACATTTGTTAGTTATAAAAATATTGGAGATTGTGGGTTGGGAGGTAACAAGGAGAAGGGATAGGTGGGGGGGGGGAGATGCTCTTCTGGGCAAGGGGAGTTGGAAGACCATGTGATCAAACCTCCAGGAATGGAAGTTGGCAACTCTAGGTTTCAAGCCAATTGGGAGATTTGGACACAAGGGTGGGAATTTTAAATTCAAGGGGGTGCTGGATTGGGAACCAAAGAAATCATGAAGCAAAGGATAATTGATGCAACTTTGGAGAAGTTTTGGACAAATTCAGGACTGAGAAAAGTGAAAGATGGGAATCAGCCAGGATAGAATCACAAAATTACCATTGAGGTAATTTTTTCCTTCACTATCTCAGTGATAAAGGGACCAATCAGATCACCCACTTGTTGTAGAGCTCACCTTCTTATTTCAATATGCCCTGTTCCTTTAAGGCCACAATGGCTCACGTATAGTGGGAGTTTTAACTTCAGAGAGTGAGTGTCCCAGAATAATACCTGGACCAGGTTATATTTTCAACATTTAATTTTCCTCATTAATTACACCACGGTCCGCGGCCTTTTGGCTCAGATCAAGTGTAGTTTTGGCATCCTGTACTTGGTTGAAGCAATGAGATTACACTGAGGCTTCATTTGAAGCAATTTTTTAAAGCGGCATCAAAGCCTTTTGGCTAAGGTGCAAATGAGATCAAGCCTTGGAGGAAGTGCAATGCCTGCTCCAATCAGCTTGGATCATGTAGACCGAGCCCTGTCTTGTCAGCTTGAATTGGGAATGTCTCAACTTGCTGAGAACCTGAATTGGGCATTGACTGGTTTGGATTGAATTGGATACAGGACAGATGTCAGAGGTAGGTTCTTTACTCAGAGGGTAGTAAGGGCATCGAATGCCCTGCCTGCAGCAGTTGTGGACCCGCCAACTTTAAGGGCGTTCAAATGGTCAGTGTGTAGGCACATGGATAATACTGAGGTTAGAGGGTTATTAGATTGGATCCATTGGTCAGCGCAACATCGAGGGCTGAAGGGCCTCTACTGTGCTGTAATGTTCTATGTCTGTATAAACAAAAAAATTACAACCACAATCCCAGTCAGGGACAGGCCTACACCAAAAGAGGCCTGTAACGAAATCCATTGGAGTTTAGGAAAATAAGAGGCAACCTTATTGAGACATGTAGGAGTCTCAGGGGGTTTGACAGGGTAGATGCTGAGAGTTATTTCCTCTTGTGAGAGAGTCTAGGACCAGAAGGCATAATCTCAGAGTAAGAGGACACCCATTGGAGACCGAAATGAGGAAGAATTTCTTCTCTCGGACAGTGGCGAATCTGTGGAATTCTTTTCCACAGTGGGCTGCGATGCTGGATTGTTAAGTATGTTCAAGGTTGAAATAGACAGAGTTTTAATCAGTAAGTGAATCAAGGTTAAGGACATAGTGGGTGCGGAAAGCATTGTCAAGTGGATCTTCCAGATTTGATGTCATGGAGAATCTTCCAGCCGCAGTGTGTCACTGGAGACACAGCTTCTTTTTCAGGAGGTCGATGGTGGGTCAGTGATGTTGGGCGCCATTTCAATAAAGCTCATGTGTGTCATGAATGAGATTAAGGCTGGAAGACATGTCATGACTTCCCGTTGAGCTCTGCCTTGGGAAGCACTCCCCATTTACACTCCTACTACAGGACTTAGTCCCAGATGGAAGAATTCTGCACAATCTTTTGAATCCAGTGTGACCCTTCTTCAGAGGGAGAAAAAGGACTCAAAACTTTAACTGTTTCTCTCTCCACAGATGCTGCCAAGCCTGCTGAGCCTTTTTTTGGCCATTTCTGTTTTTATTTCAGAATTTTAGCAGCTGATGTACGATCTTAGTGTGTTGATTGAAAGAGTTAGATTTTACTTTCAGTTGTTTTTTGCATTCAAGCCATACTAAACAATTGGCAGAAGCTGACAGACAGGTTCAGAAAAGCTACTGGTTCGAATAAACATGTTGACTCTTGCAAGGTCGTCACCAGCAATCACTTCAATTTATTAGTCACGTAAGAGATGTCACAACCTGATCCTTGAGGGCACAACTTTAATGGTGTCTTTGTAATAAAGACTGAGGTCATACTTTTGGGGAAGGCAGGAGATATTTTTGCACTAAGGATTAAAGCTTTATAATTAAGTACTTAAATGTTCCAACCTTCAGTAAATAGAGATGGCAAGCCTGGTAATTGGTGCATGGGACAGGCCAGGAGGGAAGGAAGAGATTGTACTGGAGCCAGACCTGATTACTTCATGTTAGTAAACATTGGCACATTAACAGAATCACAAAACACTGACTGTCATGCAAGAATACTGACTGCTGTACTCGGAAAAGCAGCCAGAATAATTAAGGACCCCACACACCCTCTTCCACCTTCTTCCTTCGGGAAAAAGATACAAAAGTCTGAGGTACCAACATACCAACCAACTCAAGAATAGCTTCTTCCCTGCTGCTGTCAGACTTTTGAATGGACCTACCTTGCATGAAGTTGATCTCTCTCTACACCCTAGCTTTGACTGTAACACTACATTCTGTGCCCTCTCGTTCCCTTCTCTATGAACGATATGCTTTGTCTATGTAGCGCACAAGAAACAATACATTTCAACAGTGGATATCCCCTTACTCTGAGATTATGCCTTCTGGTCCTAGACTCTCTCACAAGAGGAAATAATACATGTGACAAGAATAAATCAAATCAAATCGAATCAAAGTACATTATTAGCATTTCAAGGCTTTTGGTGTAGAGTTTTGTGTGTTGTCTCAGTGAAGTGATGGGCCATGACTACATGGGAACAGGTGGTGTGAGACAGCATGGGGTGGAAATGGGAATGCTAGGCTCGGGGATGTGGGGCGGTGATGAGGGGCTGGGCATAATTGGCTGTATATTTTTAAATCCAAGAGATGTCTTGGATTTAGTCACTATTCCTATGGTGCCTTAAACGGCACCCTTCAAAACTGGCCCCATGCACGCGCACATGCACACGCAGGCGCACACGCGCACACCTGCCAGTGCCTGCCTATAGCAGGGCTAGATGTGGGATCTTGTATTTGACTTGGTGAAGATCTTTAAAGTATTGACTTCCTCTAGCATTGAGCATCGTGATGGAGACTTATTGTAAGCAACAGAGTTATTTAATCCATATATTTGAGGTAGGGAAATACGTTGGACTTCATGAGCAGGTGGCACCAATGTCTTGTGCTGTCTATTCTCATCAGTCATTTTTCAGAATGCTTTATTGAATGCCTGTATCGCAGATGTGATTATACAGTAAAGGTAACTGACCTGAGACAGTCAGGTTATTTCTCTCTCTATACCTGCTGAATATTTCAAGCGTTTTCTGTTTTTCGTAATATAACAAACATTGCCAGTTGAAAATTTTAACTTGGCCATTAGTGAGATTGCTACTGCACCTCAAAATGAATAATTAAAGATCTTCATGTCAAATTATCATTGAATATTGATTTGATCATGATGATACGCAACACTTAGCTTGGAATTTGACTCCACAACAAATTATGTTTTTTTCCATTTACATTAACCGATGTAAGAAACCAGGAAGTAAGGAATGACCTTGTTATTTTAGTAGGGCAGTCGTTTATAGAAGATAAACAAACATAGCAACTGGCTTTGGCTCAGTTGGTGCTGATTTTGTCAGAGCAGGGATGTTTTGTGGCATGCACCAGCAGTTAGATTTTATTCCTCAGCTTTCAGCTTGCAAGCTCTTTATGTTGATGTGCAGAGATCAATAACATTTCGGGTGTCTTAATGAATTGCAGGACCTGAACCAATGAGATTAAAAGCATTGAAGGTGGAAAAAAGAAAAGATAGAGAGTGAAGTAAAGCAAATAGAATCAAATGAGGCGCAGAGTATAGAATAAACATAGGGACATGGGAAAAGGAGTAGGCTATTCAACCATTGAGCCTGTCCTGACATTCAATGAGATCATGGCTGATCTGTAGCCTAATCGCATATAGCTGCCTTTGATCCAGATTCTTTAATATCTTTGCTTAACAAAAAATTATCTATCTCACATTTAAACATAGCAATTGACTTGGTATCAATTGCCATTGTGGAAGAGATTACCACCATATATGCAGAAATTCTTCCTAACATTTTCCCTGAATGATCTGGCCCAAACCTTTAGACCATGCCCCCTAGAATCTCAACCCGTGGAAATAGTTTATCTTTATCGACACTGTCTGCTCCTGTTTACATCTTAAAGATTTCGATTAGATCACCCTGCAACCTTCTAAATTCTAGAGAAAGCAGGCCTACTTTGTATAATCCCTCCTCACAATTATATCCGTGAAATCCAGGTTTTATTGTAAACCTACGCTGCACTCCCTCCAAAGCCAGTATATATACTTCCTCAGGTGTGATGCCCAGACCTGCTCCAAGTGCTGTCTAACCAAGGTTTTGTGTAGCTGTCACATATCATCTGTGTCCTTGTACTCCCATCTTCTAAATATAAAAGCCAACATTTCATTAGCTTTCTTGACTTTTTGCTGCATCTGTTTGTCACGTCTTAAACATCTATGCACCTGAAGCCATAAGTCTCTTTGGACATATACTGTTATTTATGTTCATTCTATCTAGAAAGTACTTAGATCTATCTTTTTTGTTCCAAAGTGAATAACCTCACACATGCTTCAATTGAAATCCATCTGCCACAGTTTTGCCTACATCTAACAATATTCCTTTGTAATTTTATTGTATCTTCTATACTGTCTACAAAGTGGCCTAACTTTGCATCATCAGCAAATTTAGATATATGACTTTCTAGGCCATAATCCAAGTCATTAGTAAATAATGTGTATAATTGAGGCCCCAACATAGATCCTTGTGGGATACCACTGCCTACATTCTGCCAATTTAAGTATCTAATTATCCCATCTTTCCATTGCCTGCAACTCAACCAATTTCCCAACCATGACAATGATTTGCCCTCAGTTCTGTGGGTTTATACCTGTGTTAATAGTCTCTTATGTGGGTCATTATCCAAGGCCTTCTGGAATTCCATACAAACTACAAAGAGAAAGAAAAATTAGATTCGGAACTTTTTGGCCATTCATGCTAATGGGATTTTCCAGTCTCACTGCAGTGAACGGAGATTTAGCTGAGTTTTCCATCCCCACATGCAGTGATGGTGGGGCATGAACTGGACAGAAAATTCCATCCTAGATTATAAGAGAAAATAGTGAGATATCTGATTAAAGCATTAGAAACATTCAAATGTTAATATTGAAATTTTAGCATCTCAAGTGACAATTTACAACATTTAGGAATGAGAACCGTCAGTTTAAATTATTCAATTTCTGGGATGGAGATATTGATTTGGTATTGCAGAAACATTGTTCTCCTAACTAAAAAATACTTCAAGTAGCAACCCTAACTTTCTGGAGAAAATTCCCTGGATATTGCAAAAGGGCAACTATTTCTGAAATGACAAGAAATTTGAGGGTGGGCTATTGCTTCAATGAGGTAGAACAGAACAAATCACCAAGCAATTTGTGGGAATTCACAACTTGAAGGATTTTTAAAAATTCAGTCACAGGTTGTGAGAGTCACTGACCATTTTTTGTTCATACAGTATTTTCCTGCTACTGTAGGGTATGTTGAGATAGTGCGGAGTCATTCACAATTCTAAAGGTCTGGAGTCAAAGCTAGATAAGAATGTGCTAAGAATTACCCTAACAACCAATTCATGGTTATCAGTTGGGCTTGCAATGTGGCTCACTTATGCTTGCTGAAAACTGCATATATTTCTTTCAGGCAAAAGGAACATGTCCAGGCATTATGCCTTTTTTGAATTAAACAGAAGCATAGGGGAACCAATTTCTGACCAATCAGTGTTGACTTTTCAACCAAAATAACTTGCTTTTCTCATGCAGTGTAAATTCTTGCTCCATTTGAAATTTGGCCCGAGTGTGTACTTTAGTAAGGTGTTCGATAAGGTGCCTCATGGAAGGCTTCTGCAGAAAATGCAGATGTATGGGATTGAGGGTGATTTAGCTAACTGGATTAGGAATTGGCTAGCTGATAGAAGACAGAGGGTGGTGGTTGATGGAAGTTATTCATCGTGGAGTTCGGTTACAAGTGGTGTACCTCAGGGATCTGTTTTGGGGCCCCTGCTGTTTGTAATTTTATAAATGATCTGGATGAGGGTATTGAAGGATGGATTAGTAAATTTGCGGATGACACAAAAGTTGGAGGAGTGGTAGATAGTGAAGAGGGGTGTTATAGTTTGCAGAGAGACTTGGACAAGTTGCAGAGCTGGGCCGAGAGGTGGCAAATGGAGTTTAATGTGGAAAAGTGTGAGGTAATTCACTTTGGCAGGAATAACAAATGTGTAGCGTATAGGGCTAATGGTAGGACTCTCAATAGTGTTGATGAACAGAGGGATCTTGGTGTATATGTTAATAGATCCCTGAAAGTTGGCAATCAAGCCGATAAGGTTGTTAAGAAGGCATATGGAGTCTTAGCTTTTATTGATAGGGGGATTGAATTTCGGAGCCGCAATGTCATGTTGCAACTGTACAAAACTCTAGTGCGGCCGCACTTGGAGTATTGTGTGCAGTTCTGGTCCCCACATTATAAGAAAGATGTGGAGGCATTGGAGGGTACAGAGGAGGTTTACCAGGATGTTGCCTGGTATGGAGGGCAGGTCCTATGAAGAGAGGTTGAAGGATTTGAGGTTGTTTTTCGTTAGAAAGGAGGCGGCTAAGAGGGGATCTTATTGAAGCATATAAGATGATTAGAGGTTTAGATAGGGTGGACAGTGATAGCCTTTTTCCTAGGATGGAGAAAGCTAGCACGAGGGGACATAGCTTTAAATTAAGGGCTGGTAGTTATAGGATGGATGTCAGAGGTAGGTTCTTTACCCAGAGGGTGGTAAAGGTATGGAATGCCCTGCCTGCGGCAGTTGTAGATGCACCAAGTTTGGTGGCGTTTAAGAGGTTAGTAGATAAGTTTATGGACGAAAAGGGAATGGTTTAGGTTAGAGAGTCATTGCTTTTTCCTAATTGGTCGGCGCAACATCAAAGGCCGAAGGGACTGTTCTGCGCTGTAATGTTCTATGTTCTATGTACTATCCTGATGAGAATCTTCGAAGGTGCATCACTTTTTCCAGCAAAACTCAAATTCGCTACTACCAGTTGTGAATACTGTTGTCTCGCAATGCCAGTGATCTAGATTCAATTCCAACTTCCAATGATTGTGTGGAGTCTGCAAATTCTCCCCCAGTCAGCATGGCTCCTGCAGTTTCCTTCCATACTCCAAAGATAGGTAGATTAGCCATGGTAAATGCATTGGGTTACAGGGCTAGGGCAAAGGGGAGGACCTAGGTGGGATGTTGTTTCAGAGAGTTGGTGCAAAATCATGGGCCAAATGGCCTCTTCTGCCCTGTAGGGATTCTATGATTCTGCCGAAAGATTGTATGCAAGAATAGCAAATTCCCTTTCCTAAAGGAAATGTATGAAGCAGGTGGGCTTTATTACAATCCAGTCACTTCATATTCATCACTAATTATTATGGATTTATTGAGTTGGTTGAGTATAATTACCCTTTTGCTGTGATAAATCACTCATCCAGCCCTTCATGTTGCTAACCTATTAATGACTACTCTGCTTTCATTTGCTGTCTTGTCACAGGTTATAGGATTATTAATTAGAACAAACACCATTAAACTCAAGATTAATTTTGTCAGCATTAAAATGAGAAGGCAATTGTTGATAGCTAATAGGCATATGCACCATCCAGAGCGATACAAGGATTTAAGAAGGCAGCTCAATTTTTCAAGAGCAGTTAGAGATAGCAATAGAACAAAGAAAAAAAACAAAGAACAAGGAAAAGTACAGTACAGGAACAGGCCCTTCGACCCTCTAAACCTGTGTCAATCATGATGCTCTAACTAAACTAAAAAAAACCTTCTGCCCTTACTCAGTCTGTATCTCTCTGTACCCTCCCTATTCATGTACCCATCCAAATGCATCTTAATTATTACAAATGCACTTCCTTCCACACACCCACTACCCTCTCCGTGGAAAACATCCTCTGCACATCTCCCTTAAACTTACCCTCATCTTGAACCTGTGTCCCCTTGTGATTGACACTTCCATCCTGGGAAACATCCCTTGACAATCTATTCTGTCTCCAACTCTGATAATTTTGTAGGCCTCTATTAGGTCTCCCCTCAGCCTACGTCTTTCCAGTGAAAACAATCTTAGTTTATTCAACCTCCTTTCTTAGTCAATGTCCTCGAGAGCAGGCAGCATCCTACTGAACATTCAGAAGGTGCTTGCTTTGCAGAATTTTCCACATCCCATCGACACCATATGAGGTTCACCAGAATAGCATTAAGAATACTTTTTATTCTAGTTGTCAAAGTCACAGACGTCACTTTATGACTCACAACAATAGCAACAATTGACGGAAGTTTTCCCAACTCCAAGATACATTCTTTTACTTGTAGGACCAGTTTCATTCATGCGTTGGATAGTTAAAGGCAAATAGCATGGGTGAAATTCTTTCAAAAAATTTGAAGTGTCGAATTTGTGTGAAAACTGGAGTAAATCAAAGTGTTTTTTTCAGTGGAAGCTCAAAGAAGAATCTCTGACACTCTGTGCACTGCAGAGGACACCAGCAAGAACATCATTAAATTTCCCCACTGGAGAGGCTGAAATCAGCGTGCTGAGTTGGGCTACTATACATGTGCTGATCTGCCAGTGCCAAGATTAACACGTGCAGACCAGCCACCCGCTAATGGCTACCCGACTGCTGGTCAACTTGATTGCTGACCAGCCCCACAACCTCTGCAACATTGAC
The DNA here is from genome assembly GCA_024679065.1 of Sphyrna mokarran. NCBI lineage: Eukaryota > Metazoa > Chordata > Chondrichthyes > Carcharhiniformes > Carcharhinidae > Sphyrna > Sphyrna mokarran. Next base: position 13,345,929 of record JAGIQG010000013.1, on the reverse strand, counting down.
TCTCCGCAACCCCCCCATGGCTCAATCACTGGCCTTCGACCACTCCCAGGCCAGCCCCCAGGCCCCCCAGCCCGCTGCGATCTTCAGCCCTCTGCCCATCGATTTCCCCCCTAGACAGTAACCCCCTCCATGCTATGATCCTGATCCCACTCCTGCAGTGCCAATCCCTTGGCAAGCTGAACAACCTCCCCCCCGCTGACCTCCCCACCCCCCCACACACCCCAGCCCACCACGACCGCTGGCCTCCTTGCTTCCCCTACTGATTCTTGTGCAGAGAAGCAGTAGGACCTCCCAATTCCCACCGATTGCCCAGCCCCATTTAGCTCTGTCCCCTAGGCCCAGCCCTAATAGGCTCCATTGGCGCTGCCTGATGCCTGATGGGAAGTGTCAAAGTGCCTCCAGGGCAGTGCTAGGGGCACAGACTTGCACTATCAAGGTACCTATGCCAGGGGGCACTGCCCTTGCCACCCGACCCTCTGGGGATGTCCCAATTGTCCTCCCTCTTCACTCCAGCAGGGTCAGGTTACTAGCTCCCCAAAAGTGGGGAGCTACTGTAATCCTTGCTGGAGTGAAGCACTCTGTCAGGATGGGAGATGATAACAAGCCAAGAGAATTGAGTTCCGGGCCTGCTATTGATATTTAAATTATATTACAATGGCCATATAAATTGTCTTCCCGCCTCCCTTCTGATTTCTGGTGTGTAGGAAACAACACTAGAAATCTGACGCTGGGAGGTGCAAGTGAGGTGCGAATGTTCGCACAAACCCCATGAACCAGCCAATGCAAGAATCTGCTGGCCCATTGCAATAATTTAGAGGATAGAGGCCGATATAATTTTCTTGGAATAGATTGCAAGGAGAGTTTGCGTAATCTGGCTTGCTATTAACTCAGGGAGAAAACAACTAAATTGTTGGGCTATATTTAGATGGAAATGATTCATTAAAACCACGCCCCCCCCAATTAATTGCAGCAAGGAATTGAAAAATATTGAAATATGTTCTCAATATCGCTTAAGGCTTGAATAATTTGTGAGCTGTCCTCCAAAGGGTTATGATATGGAGATGCCGGTGTTGGACAAATAAACCTGTTGGACTTTAACCTGGTGTTGTGAGATTTCTTACTATATCCAAATGGTTACCAGGGGAAAAGGTTATAAAAGAACAAAGAATAAAAAACAGTACAGCATGAGAACAGGCCCTTTGAGCCACCAAGCCTGCACTGACACATGACACCTTTCGAGACCTTTTGTTTTTATGTGATCTATATTCCTCTATTCCCTGCCTATTCATGTATCTGTCAAGATGCCTCTTAAACTTTGCTAATGTATCTATTTCTACCACCTCCCCCAGCCGTCATTCCAGGAACTCACCACCCTCTGTGTAAAAGACTTGCCTCTCACATTTCCTTGAAACTTTTCCCCTTTTACCTAAACCTATGCTCCCCAGTGAATGACATTTTTTAAAAATGTTTATTTATTTATTAATTAGTGTCACAAGTGGGCTTACGTTGACACCACGAGTTACTGTGAAAATCCCCCAGTCGCCACACTTCTGTTTGGGTACATTGAAGGAGAGCTTCGCATGGTTAATACAATTAACCGGCACGTCTTTTGGAGTGTGAGGGGAGACTGGAACGCCCAGAGGAAACCTATGCAGACACGGGGAGAATGTGCAGACTCTGCACAGCCAGTGACCTGAACCAGGAATCAAACTCAAGACCCCGGCAACGTGAAGCATCAGTGCTAACCGCTGTGCCACCATGCCACCTCTATCCTGGGTTGGGTTTAATGGAGAGTATTGATATCTCTGTGTATGAAACATATTGGGGTAATTTTCAGTGATGGGGTGCCTATTTCTCAAACAGGCCACTGGCTGCAGCAGCAAAATGGGAGCTGGCACGGCAATCCATCAATGCCCGAAGCCAACTGGTGTCATTATCAGACATGTCTGCAAATGGATAAGTGTCACACCCATTTATTTACTCAGTGACTGAGCATCCACTGCTCTCTGGTAGATAACTCCAAGGATTTGCATCCCTTTGCATGAGGAAATTTCTCCTTATTTCAGTCCTAAGTGATCTAATCCTTATTCTGAGACCATGACTCACTATTCTGGATTCCTCAGCCATTTTCTCAGCAACTGCTGTTTTAATTAAATCATAACATAGTTTTCTAAATCTAAGGAATATAGATCTCTGCTGATTAGGCAATCAGAGGGACCAGTTTAGAGATCATCTGTTGCATTCCTTCTGGGGTAAGTTTGGCGTTCCATCCACAGTGGGGAAGATAGGTGAGACCTCCATAGTCTGACCTCCAAGATCGGTGTAGGGTTGGAGTCCAGGCCATACTCACAGAGGACCATTCTCTGCAGGGCACTAGGTCCCCACCAGCAGATGTCATGGGCTCAGGGCACTGGGCAGGGGATTTGGCCCACTGCCACCCCCCCCCTCACGATGGAAAACGGTGTCCTCAGATGGCCAGGGATGGTCCCCGAATACCCAGAATGCTGGCTAAAGAGGGACACGAGGAATCTGAAGTCTGTTGCATAGACGGGCAAAATGGAGGATGGTGGGGTGGAAAGGAAGTGGAATGAGGAGGTGGTGATAGTGGTGAGCAGCGAGGACATCAGGAAGGATCAGCCAAATCCCCCTTTCACTGCTGTGGAACCAGAGAATCCGGCTGGTGTGAACAGACAGAAAATTCCTCCCCTGAGCTTTCCACAATTATCACACATGGGCAATATCAACAGCAGCACAGTTAGTAACACTTGGTTTCGATTTGATTTTATTTGGTTTGATTTATTATTGTCATATAGATTAATGTACAATGAAAAGTATTGTTTCTTGTGCGCTGTACAGACAAAGCATTCCGTTCATAGGGAAGGAAATGAGAGAGCGCAGAATGTAGTATTACAGTCATCGCTAGGGTGTAGAGAAAGATCAGCTTAGTACGAAGTAGGTCCATTCAAAAGTCTGACAGCAGCAGGGAAGAAGCTGCTCTTGAGTCAGTTGGTACATGACCTCAGACTTTTGTATCTTTTTCCCGACGGAAGAAGAGAGAATGTCCGGGGTGCGTGGGATCCTTAATCATGCTGGCTGCTTTGCCGAGGCAGCAGGAAGTGTGGACAGAATCAATGTATGGGAGGCTGGTTTGCATGATAGATTGGGCTACAGTCATGGCCTTTTATAGTTCCTTGTGGCCTTGGGCAGAGCAGAGCTATATCAAGTTGTGATACAACCAGAAAGAATGCTTCCTTTCTGCATCTGTAAACATTAAAGAGAGTTTTGCATCTTAATCAAAAGATTGTGGGTTCAAGTTCCACGCCAGGACATTTGAACACAGTAATCAAGGCTGATTACCCAGTGCAGGAATACTGCACTATCAGAGGGTGTTGTCTTTTCAGCAACTTGTTAAATATAGATTCTATTTGATATTTCCATAGGAATCAGAATGGGGAACTGGGGCATTCCTTGTCCTTTGCCTGCCCTTTCACTGCTTTCCTGCAAAGCCCTGTGGCACAGTGCTTGTGATGTAAAGATGCCGGCGTTGGATTGGAGTGGTAAGAACTCAGTAAGAATTTAGCAACACCAATTATTAATCCAACCGATTATTTGATAGTAAAATGGCGAGCTTTCAACACTCCCGTGTCTTCCTCAGGCAAATGCAGTGTTCTGGTCTGCAATAGCACACATCAGCACAGACAGTCAGAGATTGCTGATTAGAATGCGAATCCTTACATCTAACCTGCTATTCAAGTGTTAAAGTGGCTAACCATGTGTGTGAAGGGAATCCTGAGCATTGGTTAGAGAATTGTGTATTTTCTCCAGACAGCACAGTAAATGAGGTTTTTTGCTAATCCAGGCAAGTTACAGGGGTTACAGATAGTGTGACATGAAGCCCAGATCCCTGTTAAGACCGTCCTCATGTGTGCGGAACTTGGCTATCAGTCTCTGCTCAGCAACTCTGCGCTGTCATGTGTCACGAAGGCCCCCTTGAAGAACATTTACCCGCAGGTCGGAGGCGAATGCCCATGACTGCTGAAGTGTTCGCCCACAGGAAGGGAACTGTTTTGCCTGGTGATTGTTGAGCGATGCTCATTCATTCGCTGTCGTAGTGTTTGCATGGTCTCCCCAATATACCATGCTTCGGGACATCCTTTCTTGCAACGTATTAGGTAGACAACGTTGGCCGAGTTGCAAGAGTATGTACCGTGCATCTGGTGAATGGTATCCTCACGTTTGATGATGTCGTCCATGTCTATGATCTGGCATGTCTTGCAGAGGTTGCTGTGGCAGGGTTGTGTGGTATTGTGGTCACTGTTCTCCTGAAGTTTGGGTAGTTTGCTGCGAACAATGATCTGTTTGAGGTTGTGCGGTTGTCTGAAAGCAAGAAGTGGGGGGGTGGGGATGGCCCTAGCGAGATGTTCATCGTCATCAATGATATGTTGAAGACTCCGTAGAAGATGTCGTAGCTTCTCCGCTCCGGGGAAGTACTGGACAACAAAGGGTACTCTGTCCACCGTGTCCCGTGTTCGTCTTCTGAGGAGATCAGTGCGGTTTATCGTTGTGGCACGTTGGAACTGTCGATCGATGAGTTGAGCGCCATATCCTGTTCTCACGAGTGCATCCTTCAGTGTCTGGAGGTGTCTGTCACGATCCTCCTCATCTGAGCAAATTCTGTGTATACGGAGGGCTTGTCCATAGGGAATGGCTTCTTTAACGTGTCTAGGGTTGAAGCTGGAGAAGTGGAGCATTGTGAGGTTGTCTGTCGGTTTGCGGTACAGTGAGGTGCTGAGGTGACCGTCCTTGATGGAGATGCGTGTGTCCAAGAATGCAACTGATTCTGGAGAATAGTCCATAGTGAGTCTGATGGTGGGATGGAATTTGTTGATATCATCATACAGTTGTTTCAATGATTGTTCACCATGAGTCCAAAGGAAAAAGATGTCATCAATGTATCTAGTATATAACCTTGGTTGGAGATCTTGTGTGGTGACGAAGTCTTGTTCGAACCTGTGCATGAAGATGTTGGCATACTGAGGTGCGAATTTGGTCCCCATGGCTGTTTCGTGTGTCTGGATGAAAAGCTGACTGTTCAAGGTGAAGACATTGTGGTCCAAGATGAAGCGGATGAGTTGTAAAATTGCATCTGGAAACTGGCAGTTGTTGGCATTGAGTACTGAGGCAGTTGCAGCAATACCATCGTGGTGGGGGATGTTGGTGTAGAGCGCCGAGACATCCATTGTGACAAGGAGTGTCCCTGTTTCCACTGCTCCATGTGTGCTGAGTTTCTGCAGGAAGTCCGTAGTGTCAAGACAAAAGCTGGGGGTTCTTTGTACGATGGCTTTCAGGATGCCCTCGATATAGCCGGAGAGGTTCTCACACAGGGTCCCGTTGCCCGATACGATGGGACGGCCGGGTATGTTTGCCTTGTGTATCTTTGGAAGGCAGTAGAGATCTCCAATGCGGGGAGTACGTGAATGAGAGCCCGGAGGGTGTTCTGAAGGTCCGGATCAAAGGTTTTGATCAGAGTGTTGAGTTGACGAGTGTGTTCTTTGGTTGGATCTGCTGGTAACTGTCTGTAATGTTTCTCATTGTTTAGTTGTCGGTACACTTCTTCACAGTAGTCCGTTCTGTTCAGTATGACGGTGGCGCCTCCTTGGTCTGCTGGTTTGATGACAATGTTGCGGTTGGTCTTGAGAGCACGGATGGCCTTGCTTTGTGCTTGGGTGATGTTCGGGACTGTCTTGTAAGTGCGGTTGATGAATCTGGTGTTCACACCCCTCCTGATGGCTTGGGCATACATGTCCAGTCGGGGGCAGCGGCCTTCCGGAGGAGTCCAATTGGATTCATTCCTCTTCGGTTGCTGCATTGCGGATCCCTCTGTCGGCTGTTCTGGTTCATTCGCTATCTCATTGAGTCCACTATTGGCCTCTTGGGGTTCGTGGAAGAACTCACGCAGCCTCATTCGCCTGATGAATTCCTCTGTGTCCGCTGCGAGACTGATGGGATCCATTTTGGTGGTGGGACAGAAATTGAGCCCTCGGCTGAGAACTTCGATTTCCTCTGATTGAAGTGTGTAGTCCGACAAGTTAACAATGGACCTCCCTGCGGTTGTGTTGTTTTCTACTGTGGTGCCAAGGGAGGTTTGGTTTGTTGCTGGTGGCGATGCCGAGTTTTTCAAGTTTCCTGTTCTTGGTGTGCATGTAAATGGTGTAGTTTCTTTGTCTCATCTGCTTGGCAAAGTTTCGCAGCTGGTCTGCGTCCTGAGTGCAAATTGAGAATATGTATTCCATTTTACTTTCCAGGGTGCGGCGTTTGCTATAGAGCTGGTGTATGAGGTGATTGAGGAGTGTGAGAGAGGTGCGACGGCAAAGCCTCTCAGCGTAGTCCGTGTTATAGGTTGACCTGAGTGGGTTCGTGATCTGTAGTCCCTTTGGTATCCTGTCTGCACAGTGCTTAGCATTGCTGCCTCTCAGCTCCAGATTCCCAGGTTCAATTAGGTGGCTTGTGTGACCGTCTGTGCTGAGTTTGCACATTCTCCCCATGTCTGTGTGGGTTTCCTCCGGGTGTTCCAATGTCCTCCCACGGTCCTGAAGATGTGCTGGTTAGGTGTACTGGCCCTGGTAAATTCTGCCTCAGTGTACCCAAACAGGCGCCAGAGGGTGACAACGCGAGGATTTTTACAGTAACTTCATTGCTGTGTAACCTTACTTGTGACACTAATGAATAAAACTAAAAGAGAGAGAGAGATATAAGAAAGTGCAAGCCTCATTCATTGATGCTGGTGAATTAGTTTCATAAGAAGCAGTTGGCATCAGCGCTTCCTGGTCCATGACAGTGCTGGAGCCCTGGGGGCTGCTGCGAGGGCAGGAATTAACTTGGCACACAACTCTCCCATGTTTAGGAGCACGCTGTGCCCTCAGGGTGCCACACCACACCCATCTTGCCAGAGGAAAGTCATTGAGCATTCAGCAGGGCTGCTACCAAGTCCCCCGGGTAACACCACGGTTACTGACATTTTCTCTCCCCTTTAACCAAGCCTGTTTCCTTTTTCTGGGTGACCTTCTCCTGCCACTCTCAGGAAAGAAGACGCCTGGTTTTTGGCATACCATCTCCAACATTGTCTCAAGGGTAACACTGGTATAGGGTGAAGCAGTCCTGCCTGAGATGCCAGGCCTCATCGCTCCTCCTGCTGACCTTAGGCTATCTACACTGTGCAAAGAGGCTGCCAAAAGAATGGCTGCTATTACACCTTAGAATCCTCTCTGTCTGTGGGTGGCAGTGGTGGAGTGATATTATTACTGGACCAGTATTCTGGAAAACCAGGATAATGCTCAAAAGTATCCCCAATGGAATGAAACTGGAAGGATGACGTGGACATTGGAAGAAATGACAGCAATCTCAACCCTGTCGATCCTGCTTTGTCCTCCTTACTAATATCTGGGGTCTTGTGCCAAGATTGGGCGATTGGTCTCATAGAATGATCAAGTAACAGCCTGATATAATCATGCTCAAAGAATCATGCCTTGGAATAATGAGATCCATGCCAGAATTCAGCGTTGACCTCATTTAAATATCGCAATTTGAATAACTTTCATTAGCGGGTCCGAGATTGAAGCCCACCCCCTCCAATAACCTCAATACACCCTCACCAGCTGGGAGTGGTTCACTTCAGCGGCATTTACAACAGCTCACCACTAACGGGGAGCTAGCAGTCCGACCTCACTTGAGGGGACAGTGGCCACGAAAACTCCCCCCACTCCCACAGGAGATCAGGAGTAATTGGGTTTCCCACTGGGTATTGCCAGCCTGGCAGTACAAGTCTAGTCCCCTGGCATTGCCCAAAGGTCAAACTAGCAATGCTAAAAGGGCATCTTGGCTCTGCCCATCAGGCATTGAGCAGTGCCAAAGATGATAGGGCCAGAGAGGTGGGGTCTATTGGGGCAGGAGCAAAGGGAGCCAACCTATGAGGGGTGCGGGGAAGAATCCTGCTGCCAATCTGCACAGGGATCAGTGACAGAGGGAAGGTAGAGGTGATCGGGGCTGGTCATTCAGGTGGGGAGGGCGGGTGTTCAGTGCTGCTGGTGGGGGTGGGTGTGGGGGGGTGGTGGAGAGGTTCAATTTGTTGTAAATCAACTGGGAAGGCATTCAACTCTGCAGCTAGCTATAGGAGGCCACAGCAATATAGAAACATCGGAATTCGGAGCACAAATAGGCAAATTCAGCCCTTAGAGCCTGCCCTGCTATTCAATCAGATAAGAACATAAGAGTATAAGAACTAGGAGCAGGTGTAGACCATCTGGCCTCTCACCATTCAATAAGATCATGGCTGATCTTTTCATGGACTCAGCTCCACTTACCCGTCTGCTCACCATAACCCTTAATTCCATTACGGTTCAAAAATTTATCTATCCTTGCCTTAAAAATATTCAATGAGGTAGTTTCAATTGCTTCACTAGGCAGAGAATTCCACAGATTCACAATTTTTTGTGTGAAGAAGTTCCTGCTCAAATCAGTCCAAGATCTGCTTCCCCTTATTTTGAGGCTCGGCCCCCTAGTTCTAATTTCACCTGCCAGTGGAAACAATTTCACTGCTTCTATCTTCTCTATTTCCTCCATAACCTTATATGTTTCTATAACATTCCCCCTCATTCTTCTGAATTCCAATGAGTATAGCCTCAATCTACTCAGTCTCTCCTCATAAGTCAACCATCTCAACTCCAGAATCAACCTGGTGAATCCCCTCTGCACCTCCTCCAGTGCCAGTCAATACATCCTTTCTCAAGTAAGGAGACCAAAACTGTACATATACTCCAGTTGTGGCTTCTTCAGCACCCTATACAGCTGCAACATAACCTCGCTGTTTTTAAACTCCATTTCTCTAGCAATGAAATTGTCTCTGCCATTTGCCTTCTTAATTACTTGCTGCACCTGCAAACTAACTCCTTGTGATTCTTGCACAAGGACACCCAGGTCCCTCTGCACAGCAGCATGCTGCAATTTTTTACCATTTAAATAATAGTCCATTTTGCTGCTATTCCATGGCTGATTTTGCCATGGCTGATCTCTTCCTGGTCTCAAGTCCATCTCCCCAACCGTTCTCCATATCCCTCCTTCTCTTTCTTTATTAGAAATATATTCAAGCCAGTCAATGTTTCAGATTCCACCACACTATGGAGCAGTGACTTCTACAAATTCATCATCCCCTGCGAGTAGTTCCTCCTCATCTCAGTTTTAAATTTATTGCTCCTCAGCTTGTACCTGTGACCTCGTGTTTATGATTGCCCCATAAAAGCAAGTATTTGGTCTATGTTTATTTTATCAATCCTTTTTATCTGATTTGATTTGATTTATTATTGAAACACTGTATTAACATACAGTGAAAAGTATTGTTTCTTGCACGTGATACAGACAAAGCATACCGTTCATAGAGAAGGAAATAAGAATGTAGTGTCACAGTCACAGGTAGGGTGTAGAGAAAGATCAACTTAATGCAAGGTAAGTCTATTCAAAAGCCTAATGGCAGCAGGGAAGAAGCTGTTCTTGATTTGGTTGGTATATAACCTCAGACTTCTATATCTTTTTCCTGAAGGAAGAAGGTGGAAGAGAGAATTTCTGAAGACCACAGAGAGATAGCAGTGGATAATGCCAGTGCATTGCCTGGAGTAGGCTGCCTGCTTAAAACAGAAGCAGCAGTAACTTTGCAATTGACACCTCTGAGAATGGCAAATAGGCAGCACTCTTGGTTTGATATAGGGCCCTGGGATAGATAGGAAAGGGATAAAACAGAATCCTGAGTAGCTTAGCCAGTCAGTTTTATAGTTGAACTGTGTGTTTTTAGTCTCATGCCTCTGCATTCATCTATATGCAGGAGAGAGATTATGGAAAAAAAAATTAACTGCACAGCTAAAAGCTAGGGAAACAAGTATTCATGTGGAGGATAGATATTGAACCACTTGGAATGTGGAAAGTGCTCAGCTAATTTCCACCCCTTGGCTGTGGGAAATGAAACAGGTTCCATGCTTACCAACATCATCTGCACATCAGTACACCATGCCTCATCATCATTTGTCAAATGCTTATCTTGGCACGTATTAAATCATTTATATAAAACATTGAAGCTTTTAGCATGGAAATAGCACTTTGTCTAACGGGCATTCACTAAACGCTAGAGGTCAGTGATTAGAGGTGTTTCATTATTAATATGAAGTCAAGAACGATTTTCTACTTAATTTTAATAATTACAAGTTTAGGTAAGATTGCAAATACATTTTCCAGTTCTTCATTGTACATTGTGCTTCCAAGTTGTATTCTATTCATGTTAATATTTATTCTTGTGGGTGAGATATCAAACAGGAGAGTAAAAAAGATAAGATAAATAAATATCTTAGTGGGCTAAACATATGCGAAAAAACTGGTGGGAGTGTCTGAAACTAGAGGTCATAACTTGAGGATAAGGGGTGAACCTTTTAGGACTAAGATGAGGAGAAATTTCTTCACCCAGAGGGTGGTGAATGTATGGAATTCAGTACCACTGTTGAGGCCAAAACGTTGTGTGATGTTACAAAGAATTAGACATAGCTCTTGGAGCTAAAAGGTTCGAGGGATTTCAGGGGAAAGGGGGGATCAGGATATTGGATTTGATGATCAGCCATGATCATAATCAATGATGGGACAGGCTTGAAGGACCACATAGCCAAACTCCAGCTTCTAGTTTCTTGTTTCTGAATAACAAAGGAGTTGAGAGCTAATCGTTATGGAGAAGCTTTTACTTGGATGAATAGTTTAATCTTGCAAATTTGTAGGATGTCAAAAAGTACTGAAAAAAACCTCCAAATATCAATATAAAATGAAGAGAAGAGATGAATTTAGGGAAACATAGCATCATAAAACGTTACATCAGAAAAGACAATAAGGAAACTAATTGATCAATAATAATGGCAAATAGCACCGTTTGCTTTATATATGGACTATGTGCTAATTATTCAAATGTATGTTTAGTAGCAAGTGAGAATACACTTAGCATCATAGGAACACAGGACATAGGAGCAGGAAGGGCCATTGTGCCTTCGAGCCTGCTTGCCATTCAATGAGATCATAGCAGATCTGTTTGTGGTTTCAGTTCCACTCTTCTGCCTGCTTTCCCTTAATCCTTGAATTTTTTGCCTATCAAAATCCTGTCCAACTCTGCCAACAATGACCCAACCTCCATTGCACTCTGGGAAGAGAATTTCACAGCCTATTGACTCTCAGAGAAAAATAAATTCTCAAGATCATGTCTTATAAGGGGAATCTCTTAAGGTTAAACTTTGGACTGTTCACACCAGTGGGATTCTCTGCTTCTGCTGCAGTGAACAGAGTTTGGCTGGGCACTAAATTCTCTGAATAGGCTGGCAGCAATGGTGGGGCATGAATGGCAGGAGTATTCTAGCCTTTTTCTCCTATTACTAGTCTGCCTGACGAGTAGAAACATCCTCTCGGAATCTCCCCTATCCAATCCCTTCAGGATCTTATATGGTTCAATAATATGGTTTGTGGATGACACAAAGATGGCTGAACTTGCAGACAGCGATGAATATTGTCAGATAATAGAGCAGGGTATAGATAGGCTGGAAAATTGGGTAGAGAAATAACAAATGGAATTTAATCCACATAAATACGAAGTGATGCATTTTGGTAGAACTAATGTAGGGTGGGCTACACAATAAATGGCAGAACCATCAGGAGTATAGACGCACAGAGGGATCTGGGTGTGCAGGTCCACAGATCCTTAAAGATGGCGACGCAGGTAGAGAAGGTGGCAAAGAAGGCATATGGCATGCTTGCCTTTATAGGACAAGGCATAGAGTATAAAAGTTGACATATGATGTTGCAACTATATAGAACTTTGGTTAGGTCACATTTGGAATGTTGTGTCCAGTTCTTGTCGCCATGCTACCAGTAGGAAGTGGAGGCTTTGGAGAGAGTGCAGAAAAGGTTTACCAAGATGTTGCTTGGTATAGAGGTCTTAGATATGAGGAGAGATTGGATAAACTAGGGTTGTTCTCCCTGGAAAGACGGAGGATGAGGAGCGACCTAATAGAGGTGTATAAAATTATGGAGGGCACATAGATAGTGTGAACAGTGGGAAACTTTTTCCCAGGTCAAAGGTGATGAATGCAAGGGGTCACAGGTTCAAGGTGAGGGGGGCAAGCTTTAACACAGATGTCAGAGGGATGTACTTTACACAGAGGGTGGTGGGTGGGGGTCTGGAATGCACTGCCAAGCAAGGTGGTAGAGGCGGGCACACTGGGATCATTTAAGACTTATCTGGATAGCCACATGAACAGACTGGGAATGGAGGGATACAAACAAATAATGTAGTTGGAAGCATGTGCAGTGTAGGCTTGGAGGGCTGGAAGGCCTGTTTCCTGCGCTGTATTGTTCTTTGTTCTTTGTAATATCATCTTTCATTCTTCTAAATACCAGGAGGTGTAAGCCAACTTGTTCTACCGTCCTTTGTAAGATCGGCTCTTCATTCCAGGGATAAATCGAATGAGCCTCCTCTGTATTGTTTCTAATATATTTTTTCCAAAGAAGGAGACCAATTCCAGCTTTTAAAGGTCCAGCGAGCCAATTGGCAAGTTGGTGACTTTGATCTAATAAGACCAGAAGAGCATAAAACATAGGAGCAGATTTAGGCCATTCAACCCATCGAGTCTGCTCTGCCGATCAATCATGGCTAGTATGATTCTCATTCCCATTCTCCTGTCTTCTCTCCATAACCCTTAATCCTTTTATTGATCAAGAACTTATCTTTCTCTTTCTTAAAGTCACTCAATGACCTGGCTTCTACAGACTTCTGTGGCATTGAGCTCCTCAGATTCACCACCTTCTGGCTGATGATATTTCTTCCCATCTCAGTTTTGAAGGAGCGTCCTTTCACTCTGTTGTTATGCCCTTGGGTTCTAATCTCTCCCACTAGTAGAAACATCCTCTCCACGTGTGTTCTATCTAGGTTTCTCAGTATTCTGTAAGATTCAATTAGATCCTCCACATTTTTCTAAACTCCATTGAGAATAGACTCGGATTCTTCAATCGCTCCTCATATGACAAACCCTTCATTCCAGGGATCATTCTTGTTGATAAGTATATGGAAGAGAAGGGAATGGTTTAGTTTGGAGGGTCATTCCTTTTTATATTGGTCGGCGCAACATCGAAGGCCGAAGGGCCTGTTCTGTGCTGTAATGTTCTATGTTCTATGTTCTAAGCTCCTTAGGACCCTTTCGAAGGCCAGCACATCCTTTCTTAGATATGGGGCCAAAATTGCTCACAATATTCCCAATGGGATCTGACCAGAGTCTTATGCAGCCTCAGCAATACATCTTTTCTCTTGTATGCTAGCCCTCTCGACAAGAATGTTAACATTGAATATAATTGAAGAATACGACTGTTGTAAGTTTTCTGGGAGTGCCACGTTTTATTTTGGGATGATGGTTGATGAGCTTGTTAATCCGTTCAGGGACGGCAGAGGATTTTGTCACCTGTAGTCTGTAAGATGCCTGGGAGCTGTCATTGCGATGCCAACGGATGTGCAGTATGATCAATTGAGAGAGCAGAAGGAGAAGGGTTTGCATGCTGCCTACCTCAATGAGACTTGACACTTGTTGTGTGATTTGCAATTCACCGATACTCGAGAATAGATTTGAGGAAAGTTTTCACCGCTGGAATTTCAAACTTGAGACATGAAAGAAAATTCCAATTTCTTTGACAAGGAGAGTTACTGGGGTGATGGATTGAGTACTTGATATCCATGCCTGCTGCTTCACCATTTTTTCCCCAATTTTCCTTTCCATTGCATCAACTGAGAAGTTCAATTGGACAGGGTGCAAAACAGACAAATAAATAAGCAGACTAGGTCATTTGCCCCGGAGCCTGTTTCATCATTCAATAAGAATATAAAATAAAAATAACCATTCATGGCTGATTCTTTAGTGTTTCAGTTTCTACATTCCCATCTACCCTCGATAACCTTTGATTCTCTTGCCAACTAATAATATATCTACCACAACCTAAAAAATATTTAATGGCTCCATTTCCACTGCTCTCTCAGAGGGTGGTGTGATTTTGGAACTTTGCCAAAGAAGAGAGAACGGCACAGTTGCACAGTAGGTGGTGCCACAATGATTAGCATTGCTGCCTCACAACACCAAGGACCCAGATTCGATTCCCGGCTTGGATCACTGTCTGTGTGGAATTTGTACGTTCTTCCCGTGTCTACATGTGTTTCTCTGGATGCTCCAGTTTCTGCACACAGTCAAATATGTGCAGATTAGGTTGATAGACCGTGCTAAATTGACCCTTAGTGTCAAGGGGACTGGTGGAATAAATAAATGGGACTACAATAATAGGGGCTGGATGGTATTGTGGTCGGCCTGAACTCAATGGGCCAAATGGCCTCCTTCTACACTGCAGGGTTTCTAAAAAAAGATTCTCCCCATCTCTGTCCAAAAAATTTTAGAACAATATATCTTCTAATTCTGAACTTACCCAAAAGAGGAAACATCTTTTTCTCGTCAAGGCTATTCAGGATCGTACATACTTCAATCAAGTCAGCCTCTCACCCTCTGAAACTCAATTGGAAACAAGCCCAGTCTGTCTAACCTTTCCTCATAACACAAACCAGGCATGATGAGCAGATGAGTTGCCTGAATTTCTCCACAACAAAATTAAATCTAAAGAACAAGAATTTGTTGAGTGTTGAATTTGTCAAATGCTTTCATTTGTGTGTTGATGGACTATTGTGTGCAGTTTTGGGAATCTTATTATAAGTACGATACAAAAATAATCTGGTATGTTGCAGTGTTGATTTGCTTGGACTTTGATTTGATTTATTATTGTCACATGTCATAGTATACAGAGAAAAGTATTGTTTCTTGCACGCTGTACAGACAAAGTATACCGTTCATAGATAAGGGAAGAAGAAATTGCCGGAAGTAGTGTTACAGTCATATCTAGATCAACTTAATGCGAGTTAGGCCCATTCAAAAGTCTGATGGCAACGGGGAACAAGCTGTCCTTGAGTCAGTTAGTAAATGACCTCAGACTTTTATATCTTTTTCCCAATGGAAGAAAGTGAAAGAGAGAACGTCAGGGTAGATGGGTCGTTGATTATGCTGGCTGCTTTCCTGAAGCAGCGAGAAGTATAGACAGAGTCAATGGATGGGAAACTGTTTTGAGTAATGCACTGGGCTTTATTCATGGCCCTCTGTAGTTTCTTGTGATCTTGGACAGAGCTGGAGCCATACCAAGCTGTGATACAACCGGAAAGAATGTTTTCTGTGGGGCTTCTATAGAAGTTGGTGAGAGCTATAGCAGACATGCCAGATTTCCTTAATCTCCTGAGAAAGTAGAGGCGTTGATGGACTTTCTTAACTATAATATCCGTATGGAGGAAACAGGGCAGCTAGAAATTAGGGATTGCAATTACCAAGATCCAGTATAGGAAAGGTTTTGCGATGATCTGTTGAATATCTACAAAGTTATGATCCAGTGCGTCATGATTAATTATTGCTGCTAAGTATTGAGATGGTAATGATAATCACAAGGTTAAGACATTCAACAAAAATAAATTAGAGAAAGTGAAAGAGAAAAAGAATTATGCAGAGTGCTTAGATTGTGGAATTTCCTGCTACAAATTCCAATTAAAGCAGAATTATTCAATTCTTTTAAAGTAAACAATTTAGTTTTTGAATAAAAAATATGAAGCCCAGGAAAGCATGGCCATAACATTCAAATAATGGTATTCACACCATCTTTCCTACTCAGTTGCAGGACTAAGCAATGAATATCTGGGGCTATTATTCTCTCCCTTACCACCTCTCATTAAAGACTCTCCAGGAGTATTGCAAGATTTTCCTCATTTAATGTTAATCTCTCTCTTTCTGTTGTATGCAGAGCATCAAGCAAATCAATTTCTTCATCATCTGCACTGGCATCTAGTACATTAACAGAGATAAGCTCCACAACTCCCGCAACAACATCTGGACCATCAACTCTATTCAACTCTACATCACCTTCACCAATATCCCTTGCATCAAACCATAAGCTATGTCTACCAAGAGTCTCTGATACTCAGCTACAAACTACAACATTTTCACCTTTAATGGAAACACCAACTGTGTTACAGACTACAACTTCTGAGTCAATATCCATGTCAACTCTGTCAAGTGCTACATCAGAACTGACATTGGAGGCATCAACTATATCAAACTGTATCAACAGATTTGACATCAAATGTGTCAAATTCTACACCATCTCTACCAACATCAAGCACATCAAATATGTTAAACTTCACACAATCTGGAGAAATATCTTTTGCAACTGTCTCAAACTTGACACCTGCACTAGTACTGACTGCATCAACTCACTCAAGTATCACAACATTCGTACTGACATTGAGTGCATCAACTTGTACACCATCTTCACAACTGTGTCAAAGTCTGCACTATCCTCATCAGCATTTTCTGCATCAACTCTGTCTAATTCCACATCTACTACTTCACCTGATACAGCAACTCTATCACATTCTACAATATCTGCACCAATATCTCCTGTATCAGTTCTGTCCCATTCTACAACATCTACATTGTCTGCAAATTCTACAACATCTATTTCCATATTGAGTGAATCAACTATGCCCAATGCTGCACCAATTGTGTGAATCTTTTTAATACCTGTACCTGCGTCAAGTGCATCAACAGTGTCAAATTTTATGACATCTTTCAGCATTAACTACATCAGCTGTGACCAACTCTAAAACATTGGCTCTAACTCTTCTGTATTAATGTCAAACATTACAACACTTGTGTTAACTTTGAATTCAGCAACTGTATCAAACTCCATAGAAGTGTAACTACATTATATGCATCAGATGTGCTATCTTCTACTTCCACATTGTCTGCACCAACTTTCTCAAAGTCTACAACATCTGCCCCTGTCTCTCCTGCATCAAGCAACCTGACATCTACACTTGTTGCAAGAGAAAATACCAACATATCATTAATAACATCAATCTTCTGTGTTCCTTCATCAGGTGAATCAACTTCTTGTTTTACATCTTCAATAATTTTAGCCATATTATATCTTTGTCAGTTAACATTTCTTTGAGTATTGCTTCCTGGGATGATTTACCTTTTAAGTGGACCTTGTAAATTAGTATCTATACCTGTGACAACAGTTCCAAGCACAAAGCTGATAGTAAAACAGAGTTGCTGAACTTATTAAATGGAATATTTTACTAAATTGAATCATAGAGTCATTGAGTATTACTGCATAGAAAGAGGCCATTCAGCCCAACTTGTCCATGCCAATCTTTTTTTCAACCACTAAACTAATCCCAGTTGCCCACATTCAGCCCATTTCTCTCTATATATATCTTATCCATTAAGAAGTCTCACAACACCAGGTTAAAGTCCAACACGTTTATTTGGAATCAGGAGCTTTCAAAGTGCTGCTCCTTTATCAGCTAAAATCGGAGTCACCCAAGATTGAGATCACAGCAGAGTTTAGAAAGTCCAGGGCAGTAGATGCAAGGGAAAATCACGACATGCACATTTCTCTTCAATCCCTCCTCTGGCAAAGAGTCATCCAGACTCAAAATGTTGGCTCTGTTCTCTCTCTACAGATGCTGCCTGACCTGCTGAGACTTTCCAGCATTTCCTGTTTTCATCTCTTCAATCCTAACTTGGTGCCCTTTGTTCACTGCTGCTGCATCACAATCCTAGAACTTCCCTGCGAGCAGCAAGAACTGTGTGTGAATCAAAAACGCATGGACTGTAGCAATTCAATTCTGTGATTCACCACTACAGTTCCTAAAGGCAGTTAGGAATGGGCAATAGAATGCTGGCCATGATCTCCTTGAATTCCAGCAGCTTTTACTGTGTGGGCTGGCACATGGCAGAGATTGAGAAGAAACATCCTGGGTCTATCAGAGACATAGCCCCAAGACCTTATCTCCCCTTTACCCTCCCTCCCTGACTTCTCATTCCCGAACACCCACATCCCTCACCTCTCTCGCCAGGGTTTGCCACACAGTCCTGGAAATATGTTGCACTTGCCTTCAGTCTTGCCTCCCCAAAATCCAGATCACAGTTTTTACAATGCCACTCAAAACTACAGCATGAAAAGCATGTGTTGGATCACAGGTTCTCATCAAATAGTTTAATTTTTTTTCTCCAAAGTTGCCAACGTTCTTGAAGGATCAACAAGAATTACAAATTTTATCAAATCACAGCAGTGCTTGGAAATAATGAAAGCCAGAAATAGCAAGAATTTGCAAAGAATTTCACTGATGAGGTAGGTTATTTTGTGCGTGAGTTGAGACTGAGATAACATGTTATAAGAAAAAGTCACTGTGGGTGATGGATATTTCTTTTTATTCATTTACGAGGCATGGATGTTGCTGGCTGGTCAGCATTTATTGCCCAGCCCTCGTTGTCCTTGAGAAGGTGGTGGTGAGTTTGAATACTGAAGAACCATTCTTAAAAACCAGCCTTCTCCAATGACATTTTTTTTAATCATTTGTGGGATTCAAGTGCTGCTAGTATGGCCAGCATTTAACAATATACACTGATAACAATTCTTATAGAGTGGCGTTCTTGAAGATCAGAATCTTTCCATCAGAATCTAGCCACAATGCACATTCAGTTTGTAACAAGAATAAAAAGCAGGAATGAATCAACTGAAAGAGTTCAGTGTAACCTTGGTATACATGTTGATTCCTTCATGGGTTATGGACATCAATGGAAAGGCATTCATTGCCCAACCCTAATTGTCACTGTTGTGGTGCCCTTTGGTGTTCAGACTTTTTATTGCAACTTTGTTCCCTTCAAGTAGTCAGATCAAGTCACAGAGGGAGCTGTTAAGAGCCGGACCAGAAACTCCAAGATACTTTATAAAGATAGCCTAGATCCTAAATTTAATATTTGACTTCAGCATTACGGTGAGCATAAGACATTTCAATCCAGGTATGACTCAAGTGACCTACTAGGATGCTTTTATCAAACAAAATTTATTTTAAGAATACAGTTAAAATATAATGAAAAGATTTTGTATAACTTCTACTAGTTACAAGAAACAGTATAAGCCTTAACAACTAGCTATCCCTGTTATTCCAAGTAAAACACCATCCCAGCGACATTCATTCCTTTTCAGACTTGGCACAAAAAAAAGAATGCTCACCTGATGCTGGATTTTCAGATTTTTAACACCTGCTATGAATTGATCCTTTGAATCTTAGATTAAATCTCTGAGATTTTCTACTCCTGGAAAAGTCCCTGAGGAGAGAGAGAGAGAGAGAGAGAGAGAGACAGAAACACACTGCCTTCTCCCATCAGGTCCTGGCAGCAACTGAGAAATTAAACTAAAACTGGACTTTTCTCTGAAGCATAGCTTCAACATAAACTGTCAATCAGCCTCAAATCAAGTCCCACTTTCCCAAAAGTTCTGCTAAACACTGAATGAGTCCAGATTAAAATCAGCATGATATTTATTGTATTGCTTCAGTAACAATTAGAGGACATCAGTTACAGGCATCTTGGTGCTGATGAAATGCTGGAACCTGCTTGAAAAACCTGCAGAGAAACATGTTTAAAATATATTTCTTACAGTGGCAGTATGTTCACAGAAACATGATGCTAATCATGTTATCACCATCTCCTGATAATGCCAGGAGATTACGATCATTTATATGGACCATTGGAAGTCTAAAGAACTTGCTTCAATCACATCCAGTACTCCTTGTAACCTAGCATCTCCCACATTACTGCATGAATGACATTTCATTGGAAATAACAACTTTCCAACTCACAAACTGAAGTGTAGCCAACTGGAACAAAGCTGACACTGAGAAGACCATTAATCACATCATTACAGACCTTTGATTTTATGTCCAAAGGAATATTATATTAGACTCAAAACAGGTGCTTGATAAAATAAAAGCAAGTTACTGTGGATGCTGGAATCTCAAACCAAAAGAGAAAATGTTGGAAAATCTCAGCACGTCTGGCGGCATCTGTAAGGAAGGAAAAGAATTGACATCTCGAATCTGGATGACCCTTCTTCAAAAAAGAAGAATTCTAATGAAGGGTCATCCAGACTCCAAACCTTGGCTCTATTCTCTCTCCATGAATGCTATCTGACTCTGCTGAGATTCTCCAGCATTTGCTGATTTTGCTGCAACTACGTAGACTTCACTTGATCTTTCTAAAAAAATCTTCCTCGAAGCAAACTAGTCCATTACAAAGAAAAAAGAAAGAAGGTGGTTTAAAAGCAAAGTGCCATCTCGATTCAAAATGTCAGCTCCGTTCCCTCTCCACAAATGCTGCCAGACCTGCTGAGATTTTCCAACATTATCTTTTTTTATGTGACCCACTTTTCAACAATTTCTGTTTTTATTTACTATCTCCAGTATCTGCCATATTTTGCTTTTCTTCGATTGTAGGTTGAGTATATAACTTGAGAGTAAGTTAAGTTTTCCTTTTGAAACACCCGATTTTAAGAGCCATTTTTTTATGATCTTCACATTGTCTGAAGTGTGGGAAAAGGGATTTCTGTTTTCTCTTCCAGGTGATCAGAGGATTCGACATAAATTTACAAAATTTAACCAGGAGGAGGAGATTACAATCAACGTTACGTCTGTTAGAATCTGGAATGTGAATTTTACAGTTACCGTGTCAACAAACGTCACCATTTCTGTAGCTGATATCAAAGAAGCACTCCTTAAATCTTTAAACAATTGTCAACAGCTTACTTGGATCCTCAAAACACACACAGTGCAGGTAAGGAATTCCAGCACAAACAGGTCAACCACCGAATTCATGAGAATTTTGCAAATATCTAGAAGAATGTATTTTACAATTTGTAAAAACTTGAACGAAAGAATGAAGTGTGTGGAGTATTATATCACCAAGACTAAACTGAGGGGGACTAGCTTGAGTAAATGCATGGGGTTGTGTGGATCGGGCCTGGGTGGGATTATAGTAAATGGTGGGCTAAATGGCCTCCTACTGCGCTGTAAAGATTCTATGATTCTAAACAGAGTGGAAAGTTGCTAGGGATTAGCCATTGATTAGCTGACTGACACTAAAGTTTTGGTTTCAAAAACCTGAAATTATAAGATAGACTGGAGTGGCATGGTGGAGCAGTGTTTAGCACTGTTCCCTCACAGCACCAGGGACCCAGGTTCAATTCTGGCCTTGGATGACTGTGTGTGTGAAATTTGCATCTTCTCCCTGTGTCTGCACGGGTTTCCTCTCACTGTCACAAAGATGCAAATTAGGCTGATTGGCCATGCTAAATTTTCCCTTAGTGTTCAAAGATGTATAGGTTAGGGGGATTAGCGAGGTAAATATGTGGGATTATGGGGATATGGCCTAGATAAGATACTCTGCCAGAGAGCCAATGTAGACTCACTGGGCCAAATGCTTCCTTCTTCACCAGAAGATTCCTATGTAGGGATTCAAACTGAATCCTGATAAAAGTAAATAGTTCTGTAAGTTTGGCATGAATTACAATAGAAACAAAGAATGTAAGGATAGAGCACGTGGTCCATAATTGATGAGATTAGCTTGGAAAATAGCTCTGCTCTATAAATTATAGAATTACCACATATAAAACCTCTGAGTATCACAGTGCCAGGGACTTGGATTCGATTCCAGCCTCAGGTCACTGTCTGTGAGGAGTTTGCCAGTTTTCATCGTGTCCATGTGGTTTTCCTCCAGATGTTCTGGTTTCCTCTCACAGTCCAAAGATGTGCCGGTTAGACGCACTGGCCATGCAAATATTCTCCCTCAGTGCACCCAAACAGGAGTGTGGCAACTAGAGGATTTTCACAGTAACTTCACTGCATTATGAATGTAAGCCAACTTGTGACGTGAATAACTAAACTGTTAACTTTGTTTCCTGAACTGCGTATGTCAAACAGTCCTATCACATTAATGATTCTAGAGAAACACACTGCAGGTGCTGGAAATCCAAAATATAAATAGAAAACGAAAATTTTCAGCGGGCCTGATAACATCTCTCATTTGGGAAACATTAATGATCCTGATGATGATAGACAATATTCCCACAAAATTTACAAGTCTTCCAGAATACAACTCATGAACATAATTTTGATTTGTGTTCTAGCCTGACCTTTTAGATTTTAAAACTCTTGCTGAAATTTGTCCAAAAATTGCCAATTCTGAGGAAAAGAAGCAGAGTTCTCTTCATCACTTTCAATAATTATTCAATCCCCAATCAGGTATAATTAGAGTCAAGATAACTCTTTCTCTGTTTTATCAACGCAGCAGCACTAGCAGGAGTGTTGGACACCAGTAAATTTGCATTGTTATTGCTATTTTGAATAAAATATTACTCCCAACATAGTTACTCTTGATTATCTAGTCACTATTAGGAGAGAAAATTTGGTTAAACGCTATGTATCAAATTCTATGAAGTCTCCTTAATGAGAGTTCACAAGTAATTTCAATGGCAATCAGTCCCTCGACATCCTCCAGGAAGTTTTTGCCAGCACAAAGTTCAAATCCTTAACCAATCTGGTGTCTTGCACAAAACATAACCTAAATCAACTTTTCAACTCAAGACCTGATCTTGGTACAAATATCTGCGAAACTTTGCCCCATAGTTCGGGAATGATCACCAGTGTTTGTTTTCATATCTATTCTATTATTAATCTACCTTCTGACTTCTATTGATCCATGCATCTGGGATACTGGAAAAGACACAACGATCATAGAATCATAGAATTACTACAGTGCAGGAGGCCATACAGCCCATCGAGTCTGCACTGACTCTATGACAGAGCATCCCGTCCAGATCAATCCTTGTAACTCCACATATTTACCTTACTAATCCTCTGGCCACCAATATCTTGGGATACTAAGGAGTAATTTAGCCAATCCACCTAATTTGCACATCTTTGGACTGTGGCAGGAAACCGGAGTACCTGAGGGAAACCCATGCAGAGACAGGGAGAATGTGCAAACTCCACACAGACAGTAATTCGAGACTGAAATCGAACTCGGTTCCCTGGCACTGTGAGGCAGCAGTGCTAACCACTGTGCCACTGTGTCACATTTTCCCTGCTGTGATGTGAATATTGTCAGACTGGATGTGCCAAAAACTGGATCAGGCCTTGAATGCTTAACTTGCTGATTCACTCCTGACAGTGCTGCCATCAACCCAGTCCTGAGTGACTACAATATGAATGTATGACCAGATGAGCAATGATGACTTAACATAATAGCCAAGACATCATTTTGCACTGTGGACATGACAGTGAGAAAATGACATGTGCGCTGGAATAATGTAAGGAAAGAGCAGTGAAATGAGAACCCATTAATTATTAATTTTTTAAAGTGAATCCAATTCCTAACACAGGTCTTTCACCATTATTGATAGAGATATAGAACATAGAACATAGAACATTACAGCGCAGAACAGGCCCTTCGGCTTTCGATGTTGCGCCGACCAATTATGAAAAAAGCAATGACCCTCCAAACTAAACCATTCCCTTCTCTTCCATAAACTTATCAACTAACCTCTTAAACGCCACCAAACTTGGCGCATCTACAACTGCCGCAGGCAGGGCATTCCACTCCCTAACCACCCTCTGGGTAAAGAACCTACCTCTGATATCCGTTCTATAACTATCACCCCTTAATTTAAAGCTGTGTCCCCTCGTGCTAGCTTTCTCCATCCTAGGAAAAAGGCTATCACTGTCCACCCTATCTAAACCTCTAATCATCTTATATGTTTCGATTAGGTCCCCTCTTAGCCGCCTCCTTTCTAACGAAAACAACCTCAAATCCCTCAGCCTCTCTTCATAAGACCTGCCCTCCATACCAGGCAACATCCTGGTAAACCTCCTCTGTACCCTCTCCAATGCCTCCACATCTTTCTTATAATGTGGGGACCAGAACTGCACACAATTCTCCAAGTGCAGCCGCACTAGAGTTTTGTACAGTTGCAACATGAAGTTGCGGCTCCGAAATTCAATCCCCCTACCAATAAAAGCTAAGACTCCGTATGCCTTCTAAACAACCTTGTCGACTTGATTGCCTACTTTCAGGGATCTATGCACAAATACACCAAGATCCCTTTGTTCATCAACACTATTAAGAGTCCTACCATTAGCCCTATACTCTACACATTTGTTATTCCTGCCAAAGTGCATTACCTCACACTTTTCCACATTAAACTCCATTTGCCACCTCTCGGCCCAGCTCTGCAACTTGTCCAAGTCTCTCTGCAAACTATAACACCCTCTTCACTATCTACCACTCCTCCGACTTTGGTGTCATCCGCAAATTTACTAATCCATCCTTCAATACCCTCATCCAGATCATTTATAAAAATTACAAACAGCAGGGGCCCCAAAACAGATCCCTGAGGTACACCACTTGTAACCGAACTCCACGATGAATATCTCCCATCAACCACCACCCTCTGTCTTCTATCTGCTTGCCAATTCCTCATCCAATTCGCTAAATCACCCTCAATCCCATACATCTGCATTTTCTGCAGAAGCCTTCCAAGGGCCACCTTATCAAATGCTTTACTAAAGTCCATATATACCACATCAACTGCCTTACCCCCATCCACCTCTTTGGTCACTTTTTCAAAAAACTCAGTGAGGTTAGTAAGGCACGACCTACCCTTCACAAAACCATGTTGACTATCCCCAATCAATTCATTTCTCTCTAAATAACCATAAATCCTATCCCTAATAATTCTCTCTAATACTTTGCCCACAACAGAAGTAAGACTCACTGGCCTATAATTCCCTGAGACAGCTGCCAGTCAGGTCTGAATGACTCTTCAATTGATGGAACTTGCATCAGACTGGACACAACTTATACCTGCCAGTGTAAACCTGGGTTCAACAACACAAGTCTCAACATACCTGAAAGAATATGTGAAGGTAGGGCATTTAACATGACTTTCCATTGTTAGGATCGAGTGACTTGTGCTTAGAATGAGATTCTTGATTTAATTCTTGTTTACAACATTGTTGAGTGTCAGGCTGGGGCCTATGTGTGCTTTGATTTAGCTGTCTGCAGTAACACTCCAGGAAATTTCTCGTGTAGCTACGTGGAAGGAAATAGAGATATTAGATGGGATTTTATGGCTGTGCTCACCCCAAAAATCAGTCAAAAGCTGCCTTGATGTTAAGGACAGTTCTTATATCACCTCTGGACTATGCTTATTCTGAAGTTACATGTTCCTGGGAAAACCCAAATTGAGCGTTAGTGAGAACATAATGCTGAGTGGGTGCCACTAGATAGTACTGTTTGCAGCATCTCCCATCACTTTCTGATGACTGGGAGTAGACATTGGGGAGACCATGCAGACACTACAACAGCAGATGAATGAGCATCGCTCAACAATCACCAGGCAAAACAGTTCCTTTCCTGTGGGCGAACACTTCAGCAGTCATGGGCATTCGGCCTCCGACCTGTGGGTAAATGTTCTTCAAGGGGGCCTTCGTGATACACGACAGCGCAGAGTCGCTGAACAGAGACTGATAGCCAAGCTCCGCACACATGAGGACGGTCTTAACAGGGATCTTGGCTTCATGACACACTATCTGTAAACCCCGTAACTTGCCTGGGTTAGCAAAAAACCTCACTTACTGTGCTGTCTGGAGAAAATACACAATTCTCTAACCAATGCTCAGGATTCCCTTCACACACATTGTTAGCCACTTTAACACTTGAATAGCAGGTTAGATGTAAGGATTCGCATTCTAATCAGCAATATGTAACTGTCTGTGTGGATATGAGTGCCTCTGCAGATCAGAACACTGCATTTGCCTGACGAAGGCGCATAGCGTCGAAAGCTCGCGGATTTACTATCAAGTAAATTGGTTGGATTTAAAATTGGTGTTGTAAAACTTTACTGAGTAGACTGATGGGACAGTCATTAGTTGGATTGGATATGCCCTGCTTTTTTTGGAATAGGACATACCTGGACAATGTTGTACATTATCAGGTAAATATCAGTGTTGTATCTGAACTGAAACACATGATTGTGGCCTGGGTTGGTTTTGGAGCACAAGTCTTCAATACTATATACTGCTAGAATGTTGTCATGGCCCAAAGCCTTTGCAGTATCCAGGACCTTCAGCTGTCAATGTTACATTGGGTTCAGAACTATAAGCCCCAGTATACCTGGAAGGATATGTGAAAGTACACTGTCTGAGTTTAACATGACTTCCAATTGTTGAGATAAAGTAACTTGTACTCAAGTGATAGTTGTGATCGAATTCTTGTTTCAGACATTGACGAGTGTCAGACTGGGGACAACACATACTCTCATTTAAATAAAGGTGAAATATTGCGGGTACTGGAATCTGAAACAGAAAATGTTGGAAAATCTCAGGAGGTCTGGCAGCATCAATGGAGAGAGAATAGAGCCAATGTTTCCAGTTTGGATGACTCTTCATCAGATTTGAAATGTTGACTCTGTTCTGTCTCCACGAATGAAGTCAGAACTGCTGAGTTTCTCCAGACCTGTCAGACCTGTTTTTGTTTCCGGCTCTGATTTACCTGCCTGCATGAACACTCCAGGAAAAATCTCATGTAGCTATTTTCAGAGGATTGTAGATACCAATTTGGCAAATTAGTGCAGAGATAAATATCTGAATCAAATTAGCATTAATGGCATTGTGTTATATATTAAAAAACTATAGACTCAAAATATCTTGGTGGTATTAATGCTCAAGTGTTTACATGTTTGACATTCCTCTCTCCACCATTTATTCAGAGGAATTATCTACTTAAAACAAATTAATGACTTGGTTAAACTAGGAGAGGAACATCATTAATGTTAAGCCAATAATATTGCCAAAGGTTTATTCCAAACATGACAATTTTAACAACACGAGCTTGGACTTCATGTAAAACAATCTCTTACATGTTATTAATTTTAACTCTACTCAAGCACAAGAAAATAATTAACAAACTTGTTGGGCACATAATTGTTAAAAAAAAAGACTTTATGAGCCATTCTCGTGATTGGAATGTTGCCAGGTAACTTCCTTACTGATGCAAGTTTTTGTTATAAGTTTATTTATTAGTGTCACCAGCAGGCTTATATTAACACTGCAACAAGGTTACTATGAAAATCTCCTAGTTGCCACACTCTGGTGCCTGGTCGGGTATACCGAGAGTGAATTAGCATGGACAATGCGCCTAACCAGCACATCTTCCTGACTGTGAGAGGAAACTGGAGCACCCAGAGGAGACCCACACAGACACAGAGAGTGCACGCAGATTCCACACAGACAATGATCCAAGCCGGGATTCAAACTTGGGTCCACGGTGTTGTGAGGCAGAAATTCAGGAGCATTGCACATTGATGTCAATATTCACACAGATGTGAATATCTATCAAGATCAGCTATGTTTTTCTGTTAAAAGGTCATACTACATCCTGAACTATCTGGGTTTATCATTTTGAGGAACACAATAGCTGGGGGTTTCTGCTCCCAATCACACTGGATGGATTCAGCGATGGAAGATGAACATCTTGTGAGAACTCTCAAACTGCATTTCATACCAACATCAATGCGTGAAGCCATTGTCCTCTCCCCTGTAGTACAATTCCCCGATATTATTTGAATGCATTAGCATCTAATTATCAGACCTCTACACCAGATGCAGAGGTCTGACCTCAAAAAGATAAAAAGCAAATACACTGCAGAAGCTGGAAAGCTGAAATCAAAATAAAAACTGTTAGAAATACTCAGCAGGCCAAGTAGCAGTTATCAAAGGTCATCGGCCATCCTCTCTCCATAGATACTGCCTGACCTTCTGAGTATTTCAAGCATTTTCAATTTTGTTTTATACTACCAATATGGGTGGCATGGTGGCACAATGGTTAGCACTGCTGTCTCCAACCACCAGGAAACTGGGTTCAATTCTGGCATCGGGTGACTGTCTGTTTGGAGGTTACATGTTCTCCCTGTGTCTGCGTGGGTTTCCTCTAGGTGCTTCGGTTTCCTCCCACACCTCAACAACGTGCAAGTTAAGTTGATTGGTAAATTGCTCCTTAGTGTCAAGGAGATTAGGATGGTGAATGCGTGGGGCAACAGGGATGTGACCTGGGTGGAATTGTTGTTACTGCAGTCTCGATGGACCAAATTCCTTTCTTTTGCACTGCAGATTCTATGAATATCCACCTTATTTTGCAGTTATAATAATCTTTTTATAAGCGTTGTATAGTTACTGGATATTAATGTGAATTATATTCAACTTAATAAATAGCCACAGTTCCCTGATGTGTATCCTGATGCGTGTTGCTGATTCTGGGTCACTCTTATATTGACAAGGGGGAACGAGTACTTTAGAAATAAGTATACCAACAGAATCTCTCATTTTTCTCTATGAATGTATATGCGGGATTTATTTCCAGTATTTTTTCCCTTCCCTGAGTTTTACCACTTTGCAGAAGATTCATTCCAAGAGCTGCAGAGCCTCCGAGAAAAGGTGTCTGTCGACTGTGAGGTTTATGTATCACGCTACGGTTGGGATTTTCCAGTCCTTCTGCTGTGAATGGAGATTTGGCTGAGCACCAAATTCTCCATTCTGGCAGCAATGATTTGATTTGATTTATTCTCACATATATTAGTATATAATGAAAAACATTGCTTCTTGCGCACTATACAGACAAAGCATACCGTGCATAGAGAAAGAAATGAGAAAGTGCACAATGTAGTCTTACAGTCATAGCTAGGGTGTAACAAAAGATCAGCTTAAGATAGGTCTATTCAAAGCAGGGAAGAAGCTGTTCTTGAGTCAGTTGGTATCTATTGTTTTTGTATCAGTGGTGAGGCGTATGACGTTGGAGAATTCTGATAAATACATCAGAGTAATGAAACATTTGATGCATGGTTGAATTTTTTAGGAAGTTCCATCCAGATAGTTTTCTTCATGCAAATCATTGTCAGTTTGATTGCTAGGATGATAAGCAGCGCCGCACCTAATACAACTCCCAAAAGTATCACAGTCGCCTTGAATCTGGAATGATCTGATCAAGCCTGCATTGTAAGAAAATTCTGGGACGTGGGAGGGAATTAGATAGGCAATGGGAATCCCGATGCCCTGCTGAATGTGGCACCAGATCAAAATCAGGATTCCCATTGGGTGTAAGGACTATTGGGGTTCATTCCCTGAGCTACTGGAACCACAATTATGCAAATCGGATAATCACAATACAATTGAGAACCTGTTCACCGGCCCCCTTACTGTTTACCCACCTCTCCAGTGGGAAATGCAGTGGACAGGCTTTGTCACTACCAGCATTGGACCTGGCATACTGGGCACTGAGGAAGTTCAAGGAGCTAGGTCTAGTGGTCATTTGCCCCTCTGCCGCTGCCTCCTGAGATGTGCACCTCACCCCCTGGCAATCAATGATCTTGTCTATCTTGTTGAAGCTTTTCATCTTGCACTCATCAGGGGCAAACAGAAGAATGCCAAATTCAGCCGGAAATCAGCCCTTGCATTGAGCTGATTACCAAATGGAAATCCGGATTTCAATGTCATTAGCTGGCCTGGGACTGGAGTCTCCAAGCTGGTTAGCACTTCTCCCACCTCCACTAATGGGTAACATATGGCTGGAGTGAAGAGGGGCCATTGAGCCCCTCTCCCCCAGAAGGTTGGTGGAAAGGATGGGGTGCCCCTTAATCAATGCCAACCTGGAAATGCCAGCCTATCTTCCTGGCACTACTCAAATGGCAAACTAGCAATGCCCAAGAATCACATTGGCTCTTCCCACTGGGCATTGGGCAGTGCTAAGGGAGTGGAGCTAAATAGGAGGACTCTATTGGGGGTGAGGCCTATTGGGGGGGGGTGAATGGTAGGGATTTGGGAGAGTCGTCCTTCCATTTGGCAGGTGGATTGCTGGCAGAGAGAGGGAAGAGGGCAATCAGGGCTGGCTAATCTGGGTGGGGAGGTCAGGGCTGCCTTGAGGGAAGGGGGGTGAAATCAGGAGATCGGGGCTGGCCAAGGGAGGGGGCCATGGGTTGAGTGGGGATGAGGAGGGGAGGGGGTCATCTGGACTTGGCTGGCCAGCACTTGGGGGGGCCATTGCGCATGCATTGATCTCCGCTCTGATAGTTCAGTGCATGCGTAGTGGCCCACTTAGCGCAATGCTGCTGGCTTCCTGGTTGGGAATAGGCCCGGGCATATTTTCAGGAAAAATCCTGCTTGGCCACATTTGACAGAGTGTCAGAGATTCATTCTGGAAATGACAGTGAAGAAATTGATGGGAGTTACTCCCGTTTCACACAAATTGGGGACTTAGAATTTTTGTGGGAGAATCCCAGCCACTAAAATCTCCGTAAAACACTGGAGGACAGATGAGGCTATGATTGAAAATCTTTCCTGATTCTGCACCTCCGATCATCCAATTCTTTCAGTACTGTAAGACTAGACCAGGCTCAGGATTCTGGAGCGAAATTTGAAACAATACCTTTTGAACGAAGAGACAATATTATCTCTCGTTTAAATTCATTCTAAATTCTCATCTGATCTTGATCTTTGATATTAAATGAATGCTTCACTCCACAATGTTCCCCTCAGTTACCACATGCAATCCCAAGTTCATCCCTCACAAATAAATTTGCAACAAAAAGGGCCAGCTGTTCCTTATTTATTTATGTAAATAAATATGACTGTTCCAAAAGTTTGCATTTCCTTCGAAGCCATGGTAGCTATCATATCTTATCTTGCAAAGAGAATTGAATACAAGAGTATCTATTTAATTTATTTATTGGAAATGTAAATAGGTTTATATTTACACTGGAATAAAGTTACTCTGAAAATCCCCTAGTTGTTGCAATCCAACAGCTGTTCAGGTACACTGAGGGAGAATTTAGCGTGGTCAATGTGCCTGACCAGCACATCTTTCAGAGTGTGGGATGAAACCCCATGCAGGCACGGGGAGAACGCGCAGACTCCGCACAGAACTGTGACCCAAGCCCAGAATCGAGCCCGGGTCCCTGACATTGTAAGGCAGCAGTGCTACCCACTGTGCCACCATTTCGCCCATATATTGATCTATATTCCATTAGTCAGTGCTCAAGTGAAGAAGGAACCCCACAATTCGTGTTTTAGTGTACTGCCACAGCCACAAGTAGCACAGAATCAAAGGGACAGAGGGTTGCCATCAGCATCCATATACTTTGTGTTGAGTAAGAGTGAAGGAGATCCCCACAGCAAGGTAGCTCTGCTATCATGGTTAGGTGTCTTACTTTCAGCTGTCCATTGTTGGGATCCATAGAAACTGCCGGATGCAAGGTAGTTGATTATCCTTAACTTTAATTCCCCATTCTTCTCTATACGCAGAACAAGGCTTAATATGGGGCTTCACTTAGAATCATCAGCATGCTCTGCGTTTGATATTAACCCTTTACACATATAATACAGTGACACAGGCAGTTACCCTGACCTCTAAGCCCATAGGTGGCACAGTAGCACAATGATTAGCATTGCTGCCTCACAACGCCAGGGACCTGGGATTCAATTCTGGCCTCAGGTCACTGTCTGTGTGGAGCTTGTACGCACTCCCTGTGTCTGCGTCAGTTTCCTCTGGGTTTTCCAGTTTCCTCCCACAGTCCAAAGATCAGGTGAATTGGCCATGCTAAATTACCCCATAGTGTCAGGGGGATTAGAAGGGCAAACACATGGAGTTATGGGAGTAGGGCCTGATTGGGATTGTGGTCGGTGCAGACTCGATGGGCCAGGTGGCCTCTTCCTGCACTGCAGGGGTTCTACGATTCTATGAACACAAAATACTGTGGATAATGCCATCGGAAACAAAAACAGAAAATGCTGGAAAATCTCAGCAGGTCTGACGACATCTGTGGAGGGAGAATAGAGCCAACGAATCAAATCTGGATGAACCTTCGTCAAAAAACAAAATGGAGCTCTGATGAAGGATGATCTTGACTCAAAACGTTGGCTCTATTCTCTCTCCTTACATGCTGTAAGGCCTGATGAGATTTTGCAGCATTTTCTATTTTTGTTACCCCCCGACCCCTATCCTGGAGGGTATCAGGAAGAAGTGCCTGGGGCCAAGGGGCAGAGTTGTGACTGTGTTTTCAAATTTCGTTAGTAAATGGTGTCTGAAGACCAAAGACGTATGAGAGTTTAAAAAAAGGAAATCCTAATTTCTAAAAATGTTTCAGTTTTATAGTGTAACTGCCTGCTTTTGTTCGTTTTTGTACACATACCTTTCGCGTGTCAGTAAAATCGCAACTATGTCACTGTAACCTGGGAATCACAGTGTTAAAAGATATTTGAGCTATGCTAGCGTCAAAAGCTTCCCATTGCCACTCCCTTTGAATCACCTGCGTATGCTGAGAAAGTTCCGCTTTTTACCATGGATCATTGCAATCTTTTAGCATTTTTATGTATGAAAGCACCTCTAGGAAACATCTCCGGGATCTTTAAATAGGACTTTATGCAGGAGACATTCACTTAGCTCTGGTGGTCAAGTGTTCCAGTAGCAACATGGAGCTAAGAAAGATTTTCAGCCTAACTGTAATAATTATAAACTTAGGTAAGTCTGACAATGAATGTTTCATTTGTTTTTAATTTGTGGCATTGTGTTCCCCGTTTGGGGTGAGGTGGGGGGTTATATTCTTTTCATGTAATTTCTTGTAATATTTATGGATGAGATGTCAAATAGAAGGGCAAAAAGGCAGAAGATAAATAAGAAAATTTACATTTTGAATAGGTTGGGAGAGGGAACTGAGAGTCAATAGTGATGGGAAGCCTTTACTCCTTTCAATAGTCTGGGAGCAAAATTTTTTTCGTTGTGAGAATGTGAAAAGAGTTGGAATATCCCCAAACTTTACTATAAAAGGGAAGGCTGAGAGGGAGCTGGAAACATAGCAGTATTGTATGAAAGGCAATTAGAAAGATTGTTGGATCAGATGCAGCTTTAAGAGAGATTGAATAAGTGATAACTTTCCTGACTAGAATAGAGAAGGTTCAGCTGTAACCTATATGTTTAGGGAAGGATTCCAATCAAATGAGGGCAGCTTGGTGGCATAGTGGTTGCATCGCTGCCTCACAGCGCCAGGGACCTGGGTTCGATTCCCGGCTTGTATCGCCGCCTGTACAGAGTCCCAGTGTCTGTGTGAGTTTCTTCCAGGTGCTCCAGTTTCCTCCAACCACCTAAACATGCGTGGGTTAGGTGCATTGGTAAATTGCCCTTTAGTGTCCCAGGATGCATAGGTTAAAGGGATTAGCGGGGTAAACATGTTGGGTTCTGAGGATAAGACCTGGGTGGGATTGTTGTCAGTGCAGACTCAATGTGCTGAATGGTCTTCTTCTGTACTGATGGGTTTCTGTGTTTCCCGGCTTGGGTCAGTGCCTGTGTGGAGTCTGTATGTTCTCCCTGTGTCAGCGTGGGATTCCTCTGGGTGTTCGATTTCCTCCCACAGTCCGAAAGATGTGCGGGTTAGGTACATTGGCCATGCTAAATTCTCCCTCAGGTGCCAGGGTGTGGCGATTAGGGAATTTTCATGATAACTTTTTTATAAATGATCTGGATGAGGGTATTGAGGGATGGATCAGTAAATTTGCAGATGACACTAAAGTCGGTGGAGTGGTAGATAGTGAAGAGGGGTGTTATAGTTTACAGAGTGACTTGGACAAGTTGCAGAGCTGGGCCGAGAGGTGGCAAATGGAGTTTAATGTGGAAAAGTGTGAGGTAATGCACTTTGGCAGGAACAATAAATGTGTAGAGTATAGGGCTAATGGTAGGGCTCTTAATAGTGTTGAGGAACAGAAGGATCTTGGTGTATGTGTCAATAGATCCCTGAAAGTAGGCAGTCAAGTGGATAAAGTTGTTAAGAAGGCATATGGAGTCTTAGCTTTTATTGGTAGGGGGATTGAATTTCGGAGCCGCAACGTCATGTTGCAACTGTACAAAACTCTAGTGCGGCCGCACTTGGAGTATTGTGTGCAGTTCTGGTCCCCACATTATAAGAAAGATGTGGAGGCATTGGAGAGGGTACAGAGGAGGTTTACCAGGATGTTGCCTGGTATGGAGGGCAGGTCCTATGAAGAGAGGTTGAAGGATTTGAGGTTGTTTTCGTTAGAAAGGAGGCGGCTAAGAGGGGATCTTATTGAAGCATATAAGATGATTAGAGGTTTAGATAGGGTGGACAGTGATAGCCTTTTTCCTAGGATGGAGAAAGCTAGCACGAGGGGACACAGCTTTAAATTAAGGGGTATGAGTTATAGGACGGATATCAGAGGTAGGTTCTTTACTCAAAGAGTGATTAGGGAGTGGAATGCCCTGCCTGCAGCTGTTGTAGATGCGCCAAGTTTGGTGGCGTTTAAGAGGTTAATTGATAAGTATATGGAAGAGAAGGGAATGGTTTAGTTTGGAGGGGCATTGCTTTTTATTTTGGTCGGCACAACATCGAAGGCCGAAGGGCCTGTTCTGTGCTGTAATGTTCTATGTTCTATGTTCTAACTTCATTGCAGTGTTAATGTAAGCCTACTTGTCTGTATGGAGTTTGCATATCCTCCTCGTGTCTGTGTAGGTTTCCTCCAGGTGGACTGGTTTCCTCCCATTGTCCAAAGATGTGAGGGTTAGGTGGATTGGCCATGCTAAAATTGGCCCTTAGTGTCCTGAGATGCGTAGGTTAGAGGGATTAGTGGGTAAATGTGTAGGGATATGGAGGTAGGGCCTGGGTAGGATTGTGGTCGGTGCAAGATGGGCTCTTTCTATGACTCTATAATACTTGTGACACTAATAAATGTACTTAAAAAAGAAGATATAGGCTGAGTGGTGAGATGGCAATTAAAAGCACAAATTGTAAAGTGATCTGTTCTGATCAG
The DNA here is from genome assembly GCA_024679065.1 of Sphyrna mokarran. Lineage (NCBI taxonomy): Eukaryota > Metazoa > Chordata > Chondrichthyes > Carcharhiniformes > Carcharhinidae > Sphyrna > Sphyrna mokarran. The sequence goes on along the minus strand of JAGIQG010000013.1, from coordinate 13,311,023 downwards.
TTTAACATCTGACACATCCCTTATCTGAGGATCACATATTCAATCAAATTTGGAGTAGTGAGATGGAATAGGAAAAGAGGTCGAAGGATTTCTTAGCCAAAATGTGGTTAAAATATGAATTGTTTCTGTCATGGTTTCTGGGGGGAAGCAGATGAAATCTTTTAGAAAGATCCTCAGCCCGTATTCGAAAAGAGAAATGTTGAGTAGTAGACAAAGCGAAGAATGTGATCAGACTAAATCGCTCATGCAGAGTCATTCACCAGAACAAATTGCTTGTTTCTGCATTGTAACATTTTATAGTTCCGTTAGCGAGGAAAGGAATCCAAAAACAAAACATGGGAAAAGCATAGAAGGGAAAGGATTAAAATTGGAATTTGAAAGAATGAAACAGACAGCTGAACAGGTGAGAGTTAACACAATTAAATGGGGAATGTAGAAGTATAATTGAAATACTGAAGTATATTAGTCAGATGGTACAATCATTGTTAGAGCTTTTAACGTCGATTTTAAATTCTGTTCCACTGTGTCACACTTGTTATTCACTTCTACTGGATTTAGTAATGTTTGGCCTTTAAAGATGTTTACTGCAACATAGTAAATATGCAAACATATTGCCAACATTTTCAATACTTTTGTAAACAGGGCTGTCTATTGGTTTAACACTGTTTTTTTCTTAGGAAGTATTGGACAGAATTATCCAACCCCAGCAAAAACAGTGTCATAACAGCGAGAATGATGGAGTAATCTGCATTGATCTCCACTCTGCACTGTAATCCTCCCACACTCAATTAAAGTTTTTAGATAGTTGGGAGTTCTATGCTGGTGGGGGGAAGGGGTGGTGTGGGGTGGAGGGAAGCAGAGGTAGGGAGGGTGGGGGAGTAGGTGAGGAGGTGCCTAAACATGCCGGTGACTCTGGCTTCAGAGCGCTTGGGTGCCGTTTTGCAAGGGTGCCCCAATATCACAGTGCAAAGGAAGACCTCGCCTCTCTCTCACACTACATGGGCATCGAGAACCTCACTCACTGGCGGCATGTACTCCACCCCCTTCCTGACACAGGTCACCAGCATCAAAGCCCTCCCGATGGGTTCCTCTGCCTCCCCCCTATCATGTCCCCCATCCCCAACATTTTCAACCTCTTCAAGGTCCCCCAGCAAACACACCCTCCCTTCCCCATCATAACCATCCCTGCATAGTCCCAGTCAGTCATAACCCCCACTCAGGTCCCACCCTTTGCCCCCAGCATACTGATGGTACCCAACTGTCACTACTCCGGTGTCTGATGGTCACTGCTGCTGTGTCCAGTGGATCCCGGCAGTGTGCCAGCTGAGCCTTGCCAGGTTAGTGCTGCCTGGCTATGCCTGCAACTATTTCACTGGCCTCTGGGTTCCTGATGTGACTGTTGCGACAGGTCTCCACGAGTGGAGATCAGTAATGATTCTTACCATTATTACGCTGAGCCCAAGTTCAGAGACTTCTGTATGCTAGGATTTGAATGGACTATGCATATTTAATAACTGCTTTAAACATGCTAATTGATCTCATGCCCTTTCCGGGTGTGATCTTGATCATGCTATTAGCAAGAGGCTAGGAGACTCACAAACTGTTTGATGCCCAGTACAAAACGAATTTTTAAGCTCATATGGGATTTGTGTGAGCTGTGCCAGGCATGGCAAATTTGGTGAATCTCCCCTCCCCGCCCCAATTATTTTACGTCTTTCTTTGCTTATCACAAACAGTTGTTCTGATAATACAGAGCCAGGTTGATTAGATATTGGTGTGACATTCCTGATACTTACCATTGACATATTGGAAGAGTGACTAGCAGTTTTGGTAATCATGGTGGGAGAAATATCAGCCCCATGATAAAGACTATAGGGATTCTATAATTTGCTAGGGACTAAATATGACAAATCCATTGTATTAGACTTTCAAAAGGACAAAGCTGGCAGAATGAGTGGATAGGTAGCAGATGAAGCTCAATGTAGAGAAATGTAAGGTGATGCATTTTCATTGGAAGAACTTGGGAGCAACAGTTTAAAACAAAGGGTACTACTCTAAAGCTGATATAGAGGTCTTGTAGCACAATGGATAGCACACCTACCTCTGAGCCAGGAGCTCTGGGTTCAAGTCTTACTCTCGGACATGGTTGCACAGGAAGCTTGAGTCCTTCCAATGTGAGCAGTAAGAACGGGAAAGGCTCCTGGGCACCATGTTTGGTGTGGAATGGCACCTCTCTGGCTATAATACTCTGGCAACAGAATAGCAATCTGTTCGAGGTAAAATTCACTATGGAAACAATTGTACACAGGTAGCAAATCAAGAAGGAGAACAAGCAAGAAAGAAACTCGAAAGTAGGTGCATCAGTAGAGAAACGTGGGACATTTGTGTTGTGTGCCTAAGTCCTGAAAGGTGGCAGGTCAGGTTGAGAGACCAGTTCATAAAGTATACAACGCTATTGACGTTACTAATTGGCGCTGAGAGTACAAGAGCAAGGAGGTTATGTTCAAGTTATATGAGGCATGAGTCAGGGAAGGCAGTGGCACGGAGGACCAGTAATCCAGAGACCCAGGAGAATGCTTTGGGGATCCAGGTTTGGATCCCATCATGGCAATGGTGAAACATGAATCCTGTAAAAATCTGGAATTAAAAGTCTAATGATGACAATGAAGCAATTTTTGTTGGAAATCTATCTGATTCCTTTAACCTCTTCAGACAAGGAAATCTGCCATCCTTACTTGGTCTGGTCTACAAGTGACACAGTAAGAAGTCTGACAACACCAGGTTTAAGTCCAACCGATTTATTTGACAGCAAAACTCACAAAATTTCGAGGCTGTCCTCTTCGTCAGGTGAATGAGGTGTTCTGGTCTCCAAATGAATCATAGAATCCCTTACAGTGCAGAAGGAGACCATTCAGCCCATTGGGTCTGAATCGTACCTTGGCCCTATCCTCATAATCCTACATATTTACCCTGCTAATCTCCTGGCACTGGGATGAATTTATCATAGCCAATCAACCTAACCCGCACATCTTTGGATTGTGGGAAGAAACCGGAGCACCCGGAGAAAACCCATGGGGAGAACATGCAAACTCCACACAGACAGTCACCCAAGACTAGAATTGAAACCGGGTCCCTGATGCTGTGAGGCAGCAGTACTAACCACTGTGCCACGAGGACACTCCAGTTGCGAAGATGGTTTTGAGAAGTAGGATCTCTTTTTCCTGGGGAAAAGACAGCTGAGGGGAGACTTGGGATAGAGTCGATGGAATTATTTCAAAACTGTTCCCACTCATGAAAGGATTATGATTTAAAATAATTGGCAAAAGAAGCATAAGCAATACGAGAATTTATTTGGTCACAGTTGAAGTTGGAATGAACAGCATGAGACTGTGGCTAAGGCAGGTTCAATCAAGACATTCAAGAGGGCTTTTCATGGTTTCTGCGCTGTAATGATTCTGTGATTTAGTGTCCTTGATATATTATTAGAGGTTGATTTTTACTTAATTTGGTTATATTTTAACTTAGGATGGTCAACCACTGTTGCTTCTAATGTGCGCTATAGTAGTGAATTTTTCTACAAGTTTATAAAAAAGCTGAAACCGTCAGCTGGTGAAAAAATGTAAATGGTATTCATTTTTGCAACTGGAATGTAGTAAATGACAAACCCTCATTATTACTCATTCCTTTTATTTTTCCTTGTCTTTACCTCACTCCCTCTGTTTCAATCTCGCCCATTAGCCCTGTGCAATTTCTCTCAGTCTTTCTCTCCCTACAAGGTTAATGGCTTTAGGGCAATAAAATCAAAACTAAAGCAGCTGTTTAAACAAAACTCTGACATTTCCTTCTGTCGCAATGTACCCAGTACCAAGTCACACCTAAGTCAAACTCATAAACTTTTCAAGCTTATTTGACAGAAAGTTAAAGAAAGTGCGAGAGTGCATTCTGCTCAGCCGGGTAGACTGCATGTGTTCAGACAACATAAAGCAAATGCAGCTGGCAGAGTGAAATTTCCAGACAAATTAAACAGCGCTGGCCACCTTCGACTTCAGCTGGGATTTCCCAGTTTCGCTGCAACAAATGGAGTTTCAGCTGAGCGCCAAATTCTCTGTTCTCGTTGGCAGTATTGGCGGGGCGAATGAGATCAGACAATCTCGACCCAAGTCCAAGTTCTAGCTTGTGCGAGGCTTCAAATGAATATTTTCATGAGATCATTAAAAGACAAAGGAAAATCCAATTGATAAATATCATGTAAAATGGTACATGTAAATAATATGTAATATATTGTAAATGTAATATATCGTACTGTAGCAACAAAAGCACATCATAATATTGCAGCATTTGTAATGTAAAGCCCGTCACTGGAACATCAGCTGCAGTGGTTATCTTTAATGGGGAAAAAAATTAACAGGTGGAGTTTTATGACCTTGCTCGAGCTCGATTCCATGGTTGAGTTGGTAGAATTCCAGTATTTGTGAGTCTCCTTTCTTTGTTAGAATGTGGGTGGCACTGACTAGGTCAGCATTTATTGCCTATCCTAGTAAATTGCTCTTGAGGAGGTGGTGATGAGTTACTTTTGTGAATCACTACAGTCCCTGTGGGGTAGGTACGCCCATAGTGCTGTTAAGGAGGTAGTTCCAGGATTTTGACCTGGCGACAGTGATGGGGAGACAATGTATTTCCAAGTCTGGATGGTGTCTGGTTTGGAGGGGAACTTGGAAGTTGTGTTGCTCCCATGTGCCTGTTGCCCTTGTCCTTTTAGGTGACTGAAATCATGGGTTTGAACTGGGCTGTGGAAGGAGCCTTGGTGAGTCGGTGCAGTGCATCTTGTCGATGGTAAACAATGTTGTCATTACACATCTATGATGGAGAGACTGAATATTAAAGTTAATAGATGGGGTGCTGATGAAGCAAGTTGCTTTATCCTGGACAATGTTGAGCTTCTTGAATGTTGAAAAAGAACTGTGCTTATCCAGCCTAGTGAATATGCATTGTCGGCAGCGGATGGACATTGGGAAGTCAGGAGATGAGTTATTCATTGTAACATTCCAGGAATCATACCAACTTCTGTGACCAGGTTACTTAGTTAGTTGATCCAATTAAGTTAAATGATAGTTCCAGAAAGTTGATGGTGGGGATTTAGCGAAAGTAGTTGTTGGAAGATGGCTAGATTTTTGCTTGTTCGGGATCATCATTGCAATGGCACTTCCAGGGCACAAATGATGGTTGCCTTTATCAGTCTAAGCCTGAACGATGTCCAGGTTTACAGATGGATGTAGACCATTTCAGTGCTTGAAGAGTTACTAATGGTGCCGAGCTTTGTTTGAGCTTTACCAGGTTGGCAACTCTTTATTAAGTATGCCCTTATACTGCTCCAGGCATCATCTCCTGCACACATTGAGTCAGAGTTGCCTCAATGATAATAGTAGAATGGGAGATATGTGTTTGTGGTTGAGTACAACTCTGCTGCTGTTGATGGCTCACAGCACCTCATTCCTGACTTTGAGATGTTGGATCTGTTCCGAATATATTCCATTTAGCAAGGTGATCGTGCCACATTAGGAATAAATGACAAATACTCGCCTACAGTGGTGCCCACATCAGGTGAAAAAATAAAAAGAAGATTGTGTGTTCTCATTCTTTCCAATATGGTCATGGACAGATTCACCTGAGATAGGTATATCGATGAGGGTGAGGTCAAATATCCCTTTTATTCTTTCCACATCACCTCCCGCAGATGCAATCTGGTAGTTTGTCCTCACAGTTTTATCGATGATGGTGGTTCTGAACTTCATCGTGGACATTGAGATTCAGAATACATTCTTTTTCCTTGCCACCATCAAGAGTTCCTTTCTGCTGGAAGAAGTACTAATTTGTGAGCTGGGGGATATGGTGGGTGGTAATCAGCAGGTGGTTTCCTTGTCCCTGTTTGACCTGTTGCCATGAAGTTTCATGGGCTCCAGAATCAATGGAGAGGATTTTGAAGACAACTCACATCTGGCTGTAGAGCACTTTGGTTGATCTTATTGGTGGAATAGAACATATTCATATAATGATGGTGCTGTATGGAGCATTGCCTGGAAGGTATGATTCCATCTGCATGACTATATCAGGCTGTTGCTTGATTAATTGCTTATTTAGGCGAGGCGATGGCCTAGTGATATTATTGCTAGACTATTAAATCCACTTAGCTAATGTTCTAGGAACCCAGGTCCCTAGCAAGATGCTGGAATTTGAATTCAATAAAAATTATTTAGAATTAAGAATCTACTGGCACCCATGAAACCATATCAATTGTCAGAAAACCCAGTTGGTTCACTAATATTCTTTAAGGAAGGAAATCTGCCATCCTTCCCTAGTCTGGCCTACATGTGACTCCAGAGCCGCAGCAATATGGTTGACTCTTAACTGCTCTCAGGCAAGTAGGGATGGGCAATAAATGTTGGCTAGCCAGAGATGTCTATGTCTCACAAATGAATGAAAATAAAGTTAATGGAATGAATCTCCAAATTTTGGAAGAAATCTCCAGATGTTAGAAAGGAGGGCAAAGAACAATACAGCACAGGAACAGGCCCTTCGGCCCTCCAAGCCTGTGCTAGACCATCTGTTTGTATCCCTTTATTCTCAGTCTGTTCATGTGGCTATCTAGATAAGTCTTAAATAATCCCAGTGTGTCTGCCTCTAGCACCTTGCTTGGTAGTGCATTCCAGGCCCCCAACACCCTCTGTGTAAAATACATTCCCGGCATATCTGTATTGAACCTTGCGCCCCCGCTTACCTTGAACTTGCGACTCCTTATATTTGTCATTTCTGACCTGGGAAAAAGCTTCCAATTGTTCACCCTAAATATGCTCTTCACAATTTTATAAGAAAAAAATTGATCCTTCTGCAGGTTCGCCTATGGAAACCTTGTTACGACTTTTACTTCCTCTAGATAGTCAAGTTTGATTGTCTTCTCGGCACTCTGAGGACAGTGCAGGATCGATTGGACCTCATCAACTGCTAAGAAGAATCAAACGGACTTGAAATGTTAAAACTGTTTCTCTCTCTGCAGCTACTACCAGATGTGCAGTTTTATTTCCCAGCAGTTGCCATTTTTATTTGTTACCCTGAATTTTTTGTTTGCATACTATCCTATTCCTGCTCTTGTTCCCTGCACCCCTTTAGAGTTTGTATGATTTAGTTCATCTTGCCTCTCCACGTTCTTCGTAACAAAATAAATCACTTCACATTTTTCTGAGTTAAACTTTATCTCTCGTGTGAACACTTGCTTTACCAGCCTACGCCCTTCTGAACTCTTGTTACTATCCTCCTCATCGACTACCATACTTCCGAGAGCCTTTTAAATGTTTATATATAAATGAACACTGGACATAATGGTGACTCCTGGGGTTCACAACTGTTCAATCCTATCCAGTTTGTAAAAAGAAGATTTCAATTGCCAATTTCTGTTTCCGAGGCACTAGGTAGAGGCTGAGGACAGAGCCAATAAAAGTCGATGAAATTATGAGAGGCATAGATAGGGTTGACAGTCATAATTTTTTACCCAGAGATGGAGGCCAGAATTTTTCCGTCCCACGTGCCGCAGGAATCTGAGTGGGGGAGGGGCGGACAATGGAAATGTCCGTTGACCTCAAGCCGGATTTTCCGATTTTGGGATGCGTGAGCCGTGAAGTCCTACCCAATGTGTCTAATAGTAAGGGGCATGCACCTAATGTGATAGGTGGGAAAATTCAAAGGGGGCAAATCCTTTCCACAGTAACTGGTAGGTGTCTGGAATGCCTTGCCAGGAATGGTGGTCCAGGCAGATACAATAGGGGCTTTTAGATAAGCACATGAGTATACAGGGAATGCAGGGATATGGACAAAAGGCAGGCAGAAGGGATTAATTTAATGTGGTGTCATGTTTGCCACAACATAGTAGGCCGAAAGGCCTATTCTTGTGGTGTACTGTTCGATTTTCCGTTTGAGTCACAGAGGTTTTTTTGAAAAATAGAAGACTGTTTGTTTATCATTAGTGGTTCATGAATTTCAATGACCAAGATTCTATAGATATAGGTTCAAGTTGAAAGCAACTGCTCTTGCCTTGTGATACGTAACAGTTCCCTTGCTCAGGGCACTGCCTTATAAAGAACAAAGAAAATTACAGCACAGGAAGAGGCCCTTCATCCCTCCAAGCCTGCACCGACCATGCTGCCTGACCTAACTAAAACCCTCTACCCTTGCGGGGACCTTATCCGTCCATTCCCATCCTATTCATGTACTTGTCAAGACGGCCCTTACCATTTCCACTTCCACTACCTCCCCCAACAATGAGTTCCAGGCACCCACTATCGTCTTTGTAAAAAAATCTGCCTCATACATCCCTTTTAAACCTTGTCCTTCACACCTTAAACCTGTGGCCCCCAGAAATGGACTCTTCTATCCTGGGAAAAAGCTTCTGACTATCCATTCTGTCCACGCTTCTCATAATCTTGTAGAAGTTTATCAGGTCACACCAGATAGATTTATCTGTCATTCCAGTGAGAACAAACCAACCGTTCTTCATAGATAATGTCCTCCATACGAGGGCAACGTCCTGGTAAATCTTTTCTGTACCCTCTCCAAAGCCTCCATATCCTTCTGGTAGTTATTATCCATATTAAAACAGATTCTGAACAGTGCAAAAATGTGGCGTCAACCCAAGTTTTCTTTCCCCCAATTTCATTTGGTAAATTTATGGCACAGATTTTAAATACACCATTTGAATTTTGTTTGAATAAAATAACACGGTTTGTAGAAATTAAGCTGTTATTTTCAAATTTCAGGGACCACGAATGAGCTAACATCTGATGGAATGGAAACCAGTGCAACTACAGATGTGTCATCAACATCTGGTCTTACGGTAGTCACTACAACAATCACAGCAGATGATTTATCATCATCAACGACTGGAGAAAGTACTTCCTCAGCAAGTATGTTAACATCCACAGGTGTAGACACAAGTCCATCTTCAATGGTTACTACATTGCCCCCCAGTACTTCAATGCAAGCTGCAACAAGCATATTAGCAGAAAATATATCAAGTGTGCAAGCTTCCAGTTCAGTAGCACTTACATCGGAGATGTCAGGTCCAACAATTACACTGGAAGCATCAAGTGCACAAACATCAATGTCAACACCCTCAACATCCAGCACAACAAATGTGCCTACATTCACATCTTCTGCTCTAGCATTCAGCGCATCAAGTATGCCAATAACAACTCCAATAAGTAATATATCAAGTGAGCCCAAATCCAGTTCATCAGATGTGCCAGTTTCTACATCATCAGCACAACCATCGAGCTCGCCAAGTGTGCCAGCTTCCACATCACCAGCACAACAATCCAGTTCACCAAATGTGTCAGTTTCCACATCACCAGCAGGACTCTCTAGTTCAGTTTTCACATCACAAGTGCAACAATCCAGTTCACCAAATACCCCAGTTTCCACATCACCAGCACAAACCTCCAGTTCATCAAATGTGCCAGTTTCCACATCATCTGTGCAACCAACCAGTTCACCAAATGTGGCAATGACTACATCAGCATCACAACAATCCAGTTCATCTAATGTGCCAGTTTCCACATCACCAGCGCAACCCTCCAGTTCACCAAATACCCCGGTTTCCACATCATCTGTGCAAACCTCCAGTTCACCAAATGTGCCTGTTTCCATATCACCAACACAACCATCCAGTTCACAAAGTACCCCAGTTTCCACATCATCAGCACAACGATCCAGTACATTAAATGTTGCAGGTTCTACATTACCAGCGCAACAATCCAGTTCACCAATTGCCCCACTTTCCACATCATCAGCCCAACCCTCCAGTTCACCAAATGTGCTAGTTTCTACATCACCAGCTCAACAATTCAGTTCATCTAATGTACCAGTTTCCACATCATCAGTGCAACCCTCCAGTTCACCAAATGTGCTAGTTTCTACATCACCAGCTCAACAATTCAGTTCATCTAATGTACCAGTTTCCACATCATCAGTGCAACCCTCCAGTTCACCAAATGCGCCAGTTTCCACATCAGCAACACAACCATCCAGTTCACCAAATGTACCAGTTTCCACATCATCTGTGCAATCAACCAGTTCACTAAATGTGCAAATGACTACATCAGCATCACAACAATCTAGTTCACCAAATGACCCAGTTTCCACATCACCAGCTCAACAATCCAGTTCATCTAATGTGCCAGTTTCCACATCATCGGGGCAACCAACCAGTTCACCAAATGTGCCAGGTTCCACATCACCAACACAAGGAACCAGTTCACCAAATATTCCAGTTTCCACATCACCAGCACAACCATCCACTTCACCAAATGTCCCTGTTTCCATATCACCAACACAATCATCCAATTCACCAAATGTGACAGGTTCCACATCACCAGCCCAACACTCCAGTTCACCAAATGTGCCAGATTCCACATCATCTGTGCAACCAGCCAGTTCACCAAACGTGCCAATGACTGCATCAGCATCACAACAATCTAGTTCACCAAATGTGCCAATTTCCACATCACCAGCACAAACCTCCAGTTCACCAAATACGCCAGTTTCCACATCATCTGTGCAACCAACCAGTTCACCAAATGTGCCAATGACTACATCAGCATCACAACAATCTAGTTCACCAAATGAGCCAGCTTCCACATCACCAGTGCAACCATTCAGTTCTCCAAATGTGCCAGACTCCACATCATTGACACAATCATCCAGTTCACCAAATGTGCCAGTTTCCACATCGTCAGCACAACCATTCAGTTCACCAAATGTACCCGTTTCAACATCACTAGAGCAACAATCCAGTTCATCAGATACCCCAGTTTACACATCATTTACGCAACCATCCAGTACACTAAATGTGCCGGGTTCCACATCACCAGCGCAACAATCCAGTTCACCAAATGTGCCAGTTTCTACACCATCAGCACAGCCAACCAGTTCACCAATTGCCCCAATTTCCACATCATCAGACCAACTCTCCACTTCACTACATGTGCCAGATTCCATATCACCAGCTCAACAATCCAGTTCACCAAATGTACCTGTTTCCACATCATCAGTGCAACCCTCCAGTTCACCAAATGTACCTGTTTCCACATCATCAGTGCAACCATCCAGTTCACCAAATGTACCAGATTCCACATCACTAACACAGTCAACAAGTTCACCTAATGTGCCAGTTTCCACATCATCAGCCCAACCCACCAGTTCACCAAATGCACCAGTTTCCACATCACCAACACAGCCAACCAGTTCACCAAATGTCCCTGTTTCCATATCACCAACACAATCATCCAATTCACCAAATGTGGCAGTTTCCACATCACCAGCCCAACACTCCAGTTCACCAAATGTGCCAGTTTCCACATCATCTGTGCAACCAGCCAGTTCACCAAATGTGCCAATGACTGCATCAGCATCACAACAATCTAGTTCACCAAATGTGCCAATTTCCACATCACCAGCACAAACCTCCAGTTCACCAAATACGCCAGTTCCCACATCTTCTGTGCAACCAACCAGTTCACCAAATGTGCCAATGACTACATCAGCATCACAACAATCTAGTTCACCAAATGAGCCAGCTTCCACATCACCAGCGCAACAATCTAGTTCATCTAATGTGCCAATTTCCACATCACCAGCACAAACCTCCAGTTCACCAAATGTACCTGTTTCCTTATCACCAACTCAACCATCCAGTTCACCAAATGTACCAGATTCCACATCACTAACACAGTCAACAAGTTCACCTAATGTGCCAGTTTCCACATCACCAACACAACCATCCACTTCACCAAATGCACCACTTACATTACCCGCACAACCCTCCAGTTCACCAAATGTGCCAGTTTCCACATCACCTGTGCAATCAACCAGTTCACTATATGTGTCAATGGTTACATCAGCATCACAACCCTCCAGTTCACCAAATGCGCCACTTTCCACATCACCAACACAACTCTCCAGTTCACCAAATGCGCCACTTTCCACATCACCAACACAACAATCCAGTTCACCAAATGTACCAGATTCCACATCATCAGCACAACCAACCAGTTTACCAAATACACCAGTTTCCACATCATCAGCCCAACCCTCCAGTTCACCAAATGTGCCAGTTTCCACATCCCCAACACAGCCAACCAGTTTACCAAACGTGCCAGTTTCCACATCACTAACACAACCATCCAGTTCATCAAATGTGCCAGTTTTCACATCACCTGTGCAATCAACCAGTTCACCAAATGTTCCACTGACTACATCTGCATCACAACAATCTAGTTCACCAAATGTGCCAGCTTCAACATCACCAGCTCAACAATCCAGTTCACCAAATGCGCCAGTTGCCACATCATCAGCCCAACCCTCCAGTTTACCAGATGTCCCAGTTTCCACATCACCAACAGAACTCTCCAGTTCACCAAATGTGCCAGTTTCCACATCACCAACAGAACTATCCAGTTCACCAAATGTGCCAGTTTCCACATCAACCACCCAACCATCCAGTTCACTAAATGTGCCAGTTTCCACATTATCAACACAACACTCCAGTTCCCCAAATGTGCCAGTTTCAACATCACCAGCACAAACCTCCAGTTCACCAAATACGCCAGTTTCCACATCATCTGTGCAACCAACCAGTTCACCAAATGTGCCATTGACTACATCTGCATCACAACAATCTAGTTCACCAAATGTGCCCGTTTCTGCATCACCAGCGCAACAATCCAGTTCACCAAATGTGCCAGTTTCCACATTATCAACACAACCATCCACTTCACCAAATCTACCAGATTCCACATCACGAGCACAACCATCCAGTTCACCATATATGCCAGCTTCCACACCATCAGCACAGCCAACCAGTTCATCAATTGCCCCAATTTCCACAACATCAGCCCAACTCTCCAGTTCACTAAATGTGCCAGTTTCTATATCACCAGCTCAACAATCCAGTTCACCAAATGCACCAGTTTCCACATCATCAGCACAATCCCCCAGTACATTAAATGTGCCAGATTCCACATCACCAACACCAGAAACAAGTTACCCAAATGTTCCAGTTTCCACGTCATCAGCCCAACTCTCCAGTTCACCAAATGTGCCAGTTTCCACATCACCAGCTCAACAATTCAGTTCATCTAATGTACCTGCTTCCACATCACTAACACAGCCAACAAGTTCACCAAAAGTGCCAGTTTCCACATCACCAGCCCAACCCACCAGTTCACCGAATGCACCAGTTTCCACATTACCAACACAACCATCCAGTTCGCCGAATGCACTAGTTTCCACATCACCAACACAACCATCCAGTTCTCCAAATGTGCCAGTTTCCACATCATCTGTGCAACCAACCAGTTCACCAAATGTGCCACTGACTACATCTGCATCACAACAATCTAGTTCACCAAATGTGCCCATTTCTACATCACCAGCTCAACAATCCAGTTCATCTAATGTGCCAGTTTCCACATCATCAACACAACCATTCACTTCACCAAATGTACCAGATTCCACATCACTAACACAACCATCCAGTTCATCTAATCTACCGGTTTCCACATCATCAGCCCAACTCTCTTATTCACCGAATGTGCCAGTTTCCACATCACCAACACAGCCAACCAGTTCACCAATTGCCCCAGTTTCCACATCATCAGCCCAAACCACCAGTTCACCAAGTGTGCCAGTCTCTACATCACCAGCACAAACTTCCAGTTCACCAAATGTGCCTGTTTCGATATCACCAACACAACCATCCAGTTCACCAAATATGCCAGTTTCCACATCATCAGCCCAATCCTCCAGTTCACCAAATGCTCCAGTTTCCACATCACCAACACAGCCAACCAGCTTACCAAACATGCCAGTTTCCACATCACCAACAGAACCATCCAGTTCACCAAATGCGCCAGTTTCCACATCACCAGCGCAACAATCCAGTTCACCAAATGCGCCACTTACGTCATCAACACAACCATCCAGTTCACCAAATACCCCAGTTTCCACATCCCCAACACAGCCAACCAGTTTACCAAACGTGCCAGTTTCCACATCACCAACACAACCATCCAGTTCACCAAATGTGCCAGTTTTCACATCATCTGTGCAATCAACCAGTCCACCAAATGTGCCCGTTTCTACATCACCAGCTCAACAATCCAGTTCATCTAATATGCCAGTTTCCACATCATCTGTGCAACCAACCAGTTCACCAAATGTGCCACTGACTACATCTGCATCACAACAATCTAGTTCACCAAATGTGCCAGCTTCTACATCACCAGCTCAACAATCCAGTTCATCTAATGTGCCAGATTCCACATCATCAACACAACCATCCACTTCACCAAATGTACCAGATTCCATATCACTAACACAACCATCCACTTCACCAAATGTACCAGATTCCACATCACTAACACAACCATCCACTTCACCAAATGTGCCAGTTTCCACATCACCAGCACAACCATCCAGTTTACCAAATGTGCCAGTTTCCACATCACCACCACAACCATCCAGTTCACCAAATGTGCCAGTTTCCACATCAACCACCCGACCATCCAGTTCACCAAATGCGTCAGTTTCCACATCACCAGCACAAACCTCCAGTTCACCAAATGCGCCAGTTTCCACATCACCAACACAACTATCCAGTTCCCCAAATGTGCCAGTTTCCTCATCACCAGCACAAACCTCCAGTTCACCAAATGCGCCAGCTTCCACATCATCTGTGCAACCAACCAGTTCACCAAATGTGCCACTGACTACATCTGCATCACAACAATCTAGTTCACCAAATGTGCCCGTTTCTGCATCACTAACACAACAATCCAGTTCACCAAATGTGCCAGATTCCACATCACTAACACAACCATCCAGTTCACCAAATGTGCCAGATTCCACATCACTAACACAACCATCCAGTTCACCAAATGTGCCAGTTTCCACATCATCAGCCCAACCCTCCAGTTCACCAAATGCGCCAGTTTTCACATCATCTGTGCAACCAACCAGTTCACCAAATGTGCCACTGACTACATCAGCATCACAACAATCTAGTTCACCAAATGTGCCCATTTCTACATCACCAGCTCAACAATCCAGTTCATCTAATGTGCCAGTTTCCACATCATCAACACAACCATTCACTTCACCAAATGTACCAGATTCCACATCACTAACACAACCATCCAGTTCACAATTCCGTTCCACATCAACCAACCTCTTCACCAAATGTGCCAGTTTCCACATCATCAGCCCAACCCTCCAGTTCACCAAATGCGCCAGTTTTCACATCATCTGTGCAACCAACCAGTTCACCAAATGTGCCACTGACTACATCAGCATCACAACAATCTAGTTCACCAAATGTGCCCATTTCTACATCACCAGCTCAACAATCCAGTTCATCTAATGTGCCAGTTTCCACATCATCAACACAACCATTCACTTCACCAAATGTACCAGATTCCACATCACTAACACAACCATCCAGTTCATCTAATCTACCGGTTTCCACATCATCAGCCCAACTCTCTTATTCACCGAATGTGCCAGTTTCCACATCACCAACACAGCCAACCAGTTCATCAATTGCCTCAGTTTCCACATCATCAGCCCAAACCACCAGTGCACCAAGTGTGCCAGTCTCTACATCACCAGCACAAACTTCCAGTTCACCAAATGTGCCTGTTTCGATATCACCAACACAACCATCCAGTTCACCAAATATGCCAGTTTCCACATCATCAGCCCAATCCTCCAGTTCACCAAATGCTCCAGTTTCCACATCACCAACACAGCCAACCAGCTTACCAAACATGCCAGTTTCCACATCACCAACAGAACCATCCAGTTCACCAAATGCGCCAGTTTCCACATCACCAGCGCAACAATCCAGTTCACCAAATGCGCCACTTACGTCATCAACACAACCATCCAGTTCACCAAATACCCCAGTTTCCACATCCCCAACACAGCCAACCAGTTTACCAAACGTGCCAGTTTCCACATCACCAACACAACCATCCAGTTCACCAAATGTGCCAGTTTTCACATCATCTGTGCAATCAACCAGTCCACCAAATGTGCCCGTTTCTACATCACCAGCTCAACAATCCAGTTCATCTAATATGCCAGTTTCCACATCATCTGTGCAACCAACCAGTTCACCAAATGTGCCACTGACTACATCTGCATCACCAAATGTACCAGATTCCACATCATCAACACAACCATCCACTTCACCAAATGTACCAGATTCCATATCACTAACACAACCATCCACTTCACCAAATGTACCAGATTCCACATCACTAACACAACCATCCACTTCACCAAATGTGCCAGTTTCCACATCACCACTGCAACAATCCAGTTCATCTAATGTGCCAGTTTCCACATCATCAACACAACCATTCACTTCACCAAATGTACCAGATTCCACATCACTAACACAACCATCCAGTTCATCTAATCTACCGGTTTCCACATCATCAGCCCAACCCTCTTATTCACCAAATGTGCCAGTTTCCACATCACCAACACAACAATCCAGTTCAACAAATGCGCCACTTACATCACCAGAAAAAACCTCCAGTTCACCAAATGTGCCTGTTTCCACATCATCTGTGCAACCAACCAGTTCACCAAATGTGCCACTGACTACATCTGCATCACAACAATCTAGTTCACCAAATGTGCCCGTTTCTGCATCACCCGCGCAACAATCCAGTTCACCGAATGCACCAGATTCCACATCACTAACACAACCATCCAGTTCACCAAATGTGCCAGATTCCACATCACTAACACAACCATCCAGTTCACCAAATGTGCCAGTTTCCACATCATCAGCCCAACCCTCCAGTTCACCAAATGCGCCAGTTTTCACATCATCTGTGCAACCAACCAGTTCACCAAATGTGCCACTTACATCACCAGAAATAACCTCCAGTTCACCAAATGTGCCAGTTTCCACATCATCTGTGCAACCAACCAGTTCACCAAATGTGCCACTGACTACATCTGCATCACAACAATCTAGTTCACCAATTGTGCCAGTTTCTACATCACCAGCTCAACAATCCAGTTCATCTAATATGCCAGTTTCCACATTATCAACACAACCATCCACTTCACCAAATGTACCAGATCCCACATCACCAGCTCAACAATCCACTTCACCAAATGTACCAGATTCCACATCACTAACACAACCAACCAGTTCACCAAATGTGCCACTGGCTACATCTGCATCACAACAATTTAGTTCACCAAATGTGCCAGCTTCTATGTCACCAGCTCAACAATCCACTTCATCTAATGTGCCAGTTTCCACATTATCAACACAACCATCCACTTCACCAAATGTACCAGATTCCATATCACTAACACAACCATCCAGTTCACCAAATGTACCAGTTTCCACATCATCAGTGCAACCCTCCAGTTCACCAAATGTGCCCATTTCGATATCACCAACACAACCATCCAGTTCACCAAATACCCCAGATTCCGCATCGTTAACAGAATCATCCAGTTCACCAAATGTGCCTGTTTCCGCATCATCTGCACAGCCATCCAGTACATTAAATGTTCCAGGTTCCACATCACCAACACAGCCAACCAGTTCACCAATTGCCCCAGTTTCCACATCATCAGCCCAAACCACCAGTTCACCAAGTGTGCCAGTCTCTACATCACCAGCACAAACTTCCAGTTCACCAAATGTGCCTGTTTCGATATCACCAACACAACCATCCAGTTCACCAAATATGCCAGTTTCTACATCATCAGCCCAATCCTCCAGTTCACCAAATGCTCCAGTTTCCACATCACCAACACAGCCAACCAGCTTACCAAACGTGCCAGTTTCCACATCACCAACAGAACCATCCAGTTCACCAAATGCGCCGGTTTCCACATCACCAGCGCAACAATCCAGTTCACCAAATGCGCCACTTACGTCATCAACACAACCATCCAGTTCACCAAATACCCCAGTTTCCACATCCCCAACACAGCCAACCAGTTTACCAAACGTGCCAGTTTCCACATCACCAACACAACCATCCAGTTCACAAAACGTGCCAGTTTTCACATCATCTGTGCAATCAACCAGTTCACCAAATGTGCCCATTTCTACATCACCAGCTCAACAATTCAGTTCATCTAATATGCCAGTTTCAACATCATCAACACAAACATCCACTTCAACAAATGTACCAGATTCCACATCACCAGCGCAACCATCCAGTTCACCAAATGTGCCTGTTTCGATATCACCAACACAACCATCCAGTTCACCAAATATGCCAGGTTCCTCATCATCAGCACAACCCTCTAGTTCACCAAATGCTCCAGTTTCCACATCACCAGTGCAACAATCCAGTTTACCAAATACGCCACTTACACCCCCAGCACAAACCTCCAGTTCACCAAATGTGCCAATGACTACATCAGCATCACAACAATCTAGTTCACGAAATGTGCCCACTTCTACATCACCAGCTCAACAATCCAACTCACAAAATGTGCCAGTTTCCACATCACCAACACAACCATCCAGTACATTAAATGTGCCAGGTTCCACATCACCAGCGCAACCATCCAGTTCACCAATTGCGTCAGTTTCCACATCACCAGCACAAACCTCCAGTTCACCAAATGCGCCAGTTTCCACATCACCAACACAACTATCCAGTTCCCCAAATGTGCCAGTTTCCACATCACCAACACAACTATCCAGTTCACCAAATGTGCCAGCTTCCACATCATCTGTGCAACCAACCAGTTCACCAAATGTGCCACTGACTACATCTGCATCACAACAATCTAGTTCACCAAATGTGCCCGTTTCTGCATCACCCGCGCAACAATCCAGTTCACCGAATGCACCAGATTCCACATCACTAACACAACCATCCAGTTCACCAAATGTGCCAGTTTCCACATCATCAGCCCAACCCTCCAGTTCACCAAATGCACCAGTTTTCACATCATCTGTGCAACCAACCAGTACACCAAATGTGCCACTGACTCCATCAGCATCACAACAATCTAGTTCACCAAATGTGCCCATTTCTACATCACCAGCTCAACAATCCAGTTCATCTAATGTGCCAGTTTCCACATCATCAACACAACCATTCACTTCACCAAATGTACCAGATTCCACATCACTAACACAACCATCCAGTTCATCTTATCTACCAGTTTCCACATCATCAGCCCAACCCTCTTATTCACCAAATGTGCCAGTTTCCACATCACCAACACAACAATCCAGTTCAACAAATGCGCCACTTACATCACCAGAAAAAACCTCCAGTTCACCAAATGTGCCAGTTTCCACATCATCTGTACAACCAACCAGTTCACCAAATGTGCCACTGACTACATCTGCATCACAACAATTTAGTTCACCAAATGTGCCAGTTTCCACATCACCAGCTCAACAATCCAATTCATCTAATATGCCAATTTCCACATTATCAACACAACCATCCACTTCACCAAATGTACCAGATTCCACATCACCAGCTCAACAATCCACTTCACCAAATGTACCAGATTCCACATCACTAACACAACCAACCAGTTCACCAAATGTGCCACTGGCTACATCTGCGTCACAACAATTTAGTTCACCAAATGTGCCAGCTTCTACGTCACCAGCTCAACAATCCACTTCATCTAATGTGCCAGTTTCCACATTATCAACACAACCATCCACTTCACCAAATGTACCAGATTCCATATCACTAACACAACCATCCAGTTCACCAAATGTACCAGTTTCCACATCATCAGTGCAACCCTCCAGTTCACCAAATGTGCCCATTTCGATATCACCAACACAACCATCCAGTTCACCAAATACCCCAGATTCCGCATCGTTAACAGAATCATCCAGTTCACCAAATGTGCCTGTTTCCGCATCATCTGCACAGCCATCCAGTACATTAAATGTTCCAGGTTCCACATCACCAACACAGCCAACCAGTTCACCAATTGCCCCAGTTTCCACATCATCAGCCCAACCCACCAGTTCACCAAGTGTGCCAGTCTCTACATCACCAGCACAAACGTCCAGTTCACCAAATGCTCCAGTTTCCACATCACCAACACAGCCAACCAGCTTACCAAACGTGCCAGTTTCCACATCACCAACAGAACCATCGAGTTCACCAAATGCGCCAGTTTCCACATCACCAGCGCAACAATCCAGTTCACCAAATGCGCCAGTTACATCATCAACACAACCATCCAGTTCACCAAATACCCCAGTTTCCACATCCCCAACACAGCCAACCAGTTCACCAAACGTGCCAGTTTTCACATCATCTGTGCAATCAACCAGTTCACCAAATGTGCCCGTTTCTACATCACCAGCTCAACAATTCAGTTCATCTAATATGCCAGTTTCAACATCATCAACACAAACATCCACTTCAACAAATGTACCAGATTCCACATCACCAGCGCAACCATCCAGTTCACCAAATGTGCCTGTTTCGATATCACCAACGCAACCATCCAGTTCACCAAATATGCCAGGTTCCTCATCATCAGCACAACCCTCTAGTTCACCAAATGCGCCAGTTTCCACATCACCAGTGCAACAATCCAGTTTACCAAATACGCCACTTACACCCCCAGCACAAACCTCCAGTTCACCAAATGTGCCAATGACTACATCAGCATCACAACAATCTAGTTCACGAAATGTGCCCACTTCTACATCACCAGCTCAACAATCCAACTCACAAAATGTGCCAGTTTCCACATCACCAACACAACCATCCAGTACATTAAATGTGCCAGGTTCCACATCACCAACACCAGAAACAAGTTCACCAAATGTGCCAGTTTCCACATCACCTGCGCAACCATCCAGTTTACCAAATGTGCCAGTTTCCACATCACCAGCGCAACCATCCAGTTCACCAAATACCCCAGATTCCACATTATTAACAGAATCATCCAGTTCACCAAACTTGCCTGTTTCCGCATCATCTGCACAGCCATCCAGTACATTAAATGTTCCAGGTTCCACATCACCAACACAGCCAACCAGTTCACCAATTGCCCCAGTTTCCACATCATCAGCCCAAACCACCAGTTCACCAAGTGTGCCAGTCTCTACATCACCAGCACAAACTTCTAGTTCACCAAATGTGCCTGTTTCGATATCACCAACACAACCATCCAGTTCACCAAATATGCCAGTTTCCACATCATCAGCCCAATCCTCTAGTTCACCAAATGCTCCAGTTTCCACATCACCAACACAGCCAACCAGCTTACCAAACGTGCCAGTTTCCACATCACCAACAGATCCATCCAGTTCACCAAATGCGCCACTTACATCACCAGCACAAACCTCCAGTTCACCAAATGTGCCAGTTTCCACATCGTCTGTGCAATCAACCAGTTCACCAAATGTGCCAAAGGCTACATCAGCATCACAACAATCCAGTTCACCAAATGCACCACTTACATCATCAACACAACCATCCAGTTCACCAAATACCCCAGTTTCCACATCACCAACACAACCATCCAGTTCACCAAATGTACCAGTTTTCACATCATCTGTGCAATCAACCAGTTCACCAAACGTGCCTGTTTCTACATCACCAGCTGAACAATCCAGTTCATCTAATATGCCAGTTTCCACATCACCAACACAACCATCCAGTTCACCAAATATGCCTGTTTCGATATCACCAACACAACCATCCAGTTCACCAAATGCGCCAGTTTCCACATCACCAGTGCAACAATCCAGTTTACCAAATACGCCACTTACACCCCCAGCACAAACCTCCAGTTCACCAAACGTGCCAATGACTACGTCAGCATCACAACAATCTAGTTCACGAAATGTGCCCACTTCTACATCACCAGCTCAACAATCCAACTCACAAAGTGTGCCAGTTTCCACATCACCAACACAACCATCCAGTACATTAAATGTGCCAGGTTCCACATCACCAACACCAGAAACAAGTTCACCGAATGCACCAGTTTCCACATCACCAGCGCAACCATCCGGTTCCCCAAATGTGCCAGTTTCCTCATCATCAGCACAACCCTCCAGTTCACCAAATGTGCCAGTTTCCACATCATCAGCACAACCCTCCAGTTCACCAAATGTGCCAGTTTCCACATCATCAGCACAACCGTCCAGTTCCCCAAATGTGCCAGTTTCCTCATCACCAGCACAAATCTCCAGTTCACCAAATGTGCCAGCTTCCACATCATCTGTGCAACCAACCAGTTCACCAAATGTGCCACTGACTACATCTGCATCACAACAATCTAGTTCTCCAAATGTGCCCGTTTCTGCATCACCTGCGCAACAATCCAGTTCATCTAATGTGCCAGTTTCCACATCATCAACACAACCATCCACTTCACGAAATGTACCAGATTCCACATCACTAACACAACGATCCGGTTCACCAAATGTGCCAGTTTCCACATCGTCTGTGCAATCAACCAGTTCAGCAAATGTGCCAATGACTACATCAGCATCACAACAATCTAGTTCATCTAATGTGCCAGTTTCCACATCACCAGCACAACCGACCAGTTCACCAAGTGTGCCTGTTTCTACATCACTATTGCAACCATCCAGTTCACCAAATGTGCCAACTTCGACTTCACCAGCTGATACATCTAGTTCACCAGATGTGCCTGTATCTACATTACCTGTGCAACCATCTAGTTCACCATATGTGCCATTTTCTACTTCGCCAGCGCAAACATCCAGTTCAGCAAATGTGCCAGTTTCCACATCATCAGCGCAACCATCCAGTTCACCAAATGTGCCAGTTTCCACATCATCAGCGCAACCATCCAGTTCACCAAATGTGCCAGTTTCCACATCATCAGTGCAACCATCCAGTTCACCAAATGTGCCAGTTTCCACATCATCAGCGCGACCATCTAGCTCACCAAATGTGCCACTTTCCACATCATCAACTGAAACATCCACTTCATCAAGCGTTCCGGAGACAACCTCGCCCGCCAGAACATCCAGGCCATCAACTGTGTCCCTTCTAACAGTCACTGCAGCTATATCCGACACTACAATCCTTCCGACTACCACACCTGCTCTTTTGACTTCTGGTGCATCAAGCAGTTCTCGCCCACCAAGTGACACAACCTCCACACCTGCTGCTTCGACCTCTGTTACATCAGGTGAGTCTATCTCTCTATTTGATATGCTTGTCAATAGTGGGACACGTAAAGCTCTCTAACGTGAAGCCATTATATTATGACGGTCTGTTAATTACAGTTCAAACTTTATTCAAAATTTTAAAAGTTTATTCACATTAAGATATTTTTGTGGGTTATTATTATCATGCCACAGAAGCAAAGCATATTATGGCCAATTTTACAGGTCAGCCTGCCAGTTGTTAACTCGCGATTAATTTACGCTCAATTTCCAATACCTGCTATCAAATATTAAGTGCCGGATATGAAACTTTCTGCCAACAATACAAACTTGGAATATTGGGCTTTTGATGTGTGCCAGTTAATACTCTTTAAAAGAATGAATGAGTTGCAAAATTGAGATTACAACTAAGAAGCAGACGTGCTTAGTTACTATTTGAGAATGTAAACTGTTGGAATCATGAAATTTCCGAGGGAGAAAAGTGATTGCTGATGATTTAATATTGGATACAAGACTGGATTGTACTTTCAGGTTTTCTCACTGAGCTTCCCTCTTGCGATTAACCAGGGTTGGGTGAAGGCTATCATAGTGTGGAATGTGTGGAATTGATGCACTGACTTGGGTTGATGGATCATATCCCCTTATGTTTGCCACAGTGGCACTCTTCAACCTTCTTCCGTTGGGAAAAAGATTCAAATGTTTGAGGACACCTATCAACCAACTCAAGAACAACTTCTTCCCTGCTGCATCAGGCTTTTGAACAGACCTACCTGATATTAAGTACTGGATAAAAGCAGGTTACTGTGGATGCTGGAATCTGAAGCCCAAAATGAAAATGCTGGAAAATCTCAGCAGGTCTGGCAGCATCTGTAAGGAGAGAAAAGAGATGACGTTTCGAGTCCAGATGATTCTTAGTCAAGGCTAAAAGGCATACCAAGGTCATCTGGACTTGAAACATTATCTCTTTTCTTTCCTTACGGATGCTGCCAGACCTGCTGAGATTTTCCAGCATTTCCCCTTTCGGTACCTGATATTAAAGCTGATCTTTCTCTACACCCTGGCTATGACCGTAACACCACATTTTGCACTGTTTACTTTTCTTCCCTGTGAATGGTGTGCTTTGCCCATATAGCACACAATAAACTTTTCACCAGTACATACAAACATAGAAGATAGAAGCAGGAAGAAGTCACTTGACCTTTTGAGCCTGCTCCGCCATTCATTACATCATGACTGATCTTCCATCTCAGTAGTCTAGTCCTGCTTTCTCCCCATTTCCTTTAATCGTGTTTGCCCCAAGTGCGATATCCAGCTGCCTCTTGAATGCATTCAATGTTTTGGCATCAACTATTTCCTGTTTTGGGTGAAGCAATGTCTCCTCATCTCTGTGACAATATGACAATAACAAATCAACTCAAATCAAGTATATTTTTTGCACAGTGATAAGAAATATCATTACATTATGAATTATTACATTTAACTATTCGTTGCTGAGTATGCCACTGGCGTTATTCCTCCCCAGTTTGTTATTTTTCCCAGCAGGCTGCCATGCAAGTTATGTTAATGTGGTTTTTATTTTAATGAGCTCTTCAGGGTGACAATAATTCAGATGCTGATGCTTGACGCGTGATTTTGTTTTTTGACAGGTCCACTGAAGTTCACTCGCATGACTTTGCTCCAAGTGGAAAGCGACTCAATTTCTATTTCCTGGGAAACAAACAATGCAGTGAAGCGGCCAACCTACACGGTCAAAATCTCTAAAGGTTCAGAGCTTACAACGCAGGAAAACACAGCCACATTCAGCAGCCTCCAGCCTGATGTTGAATATCTGATTACGGTTTGCACAACAACAGGTGGCCAACTGCAAAATATTTCAATGACCGTCAGAACAGGTAGGTTTCTCAAACATTATAATGTTGCCTTTCTTCCCACTGCTCTGTCAGATGATTGTTAGCTGGAATAACTGGAATCCCAGTGCTGGGGCAGCTGTGTGGTGTGATTGAGTTTAGGGGCTCATGTTGCTGACAGCTTGGGGAGCCAGTGATGAATCGAAAATGTAATTCTGCGGCAGAGTGCTTCTTATCTGTTAAATTCGATGTATAATCCTGAAGAGCGACCTTCCACATTTGGGATGATGCAAATTACACTTGAAAGTAGGGAAAGTTTGAAAGTTTATATATTAGTTGGCTTACATTAACACTACAATGAAGTTACTGTGAAATCCCTGAGTTACCATGCTCCAGCGCCTGTCCGGGTACACTGAGGGAAAATCTAACATATCCCTAACCAAGAGAGGAAATCTACATTGGAATAATCACACACAGATTTTGGATAGGCTGAGCAACCTTCCTTAGAACAAAGAACAAAGAACAAAGAACAAAACAGCACGGCAAACAGGCCCTTCGGCCCAACGAGCCCACGTCGCCACCCCAATGTTCCCACCTCTACCCGCGATCCCTGTCCATGTTTATAGATCTATGGATTAAAAACCAAATTTGAGACAATTTAGGGAGAATTTGTTTTGCCAATTAGCCTAAGAGCACATCTTTGGGATGTGGGAGGAAACCGGAGCACCCGGAGAAAACCCACGGAAGCACGGGGAGAATGCGCAAACTCCCACAGACACAGGCCCAAATCCATGTATCTGCACAGCACAGTGATAGTCACTGAGCTGTCGTGTTGCCCATCAGATGGTCCAGGTCAAGCATACACTAATGACGTGAAGCAGTAGGATACTCTCAAAAGATCCAAGAGCAATCCTCTCACGACCCATTGCGTGCATGCCCCTTATTCCAAATATTTTAACAAAATTCCCAACAGTTACTAAATCATGAATATGAATCATTCCCATAACACCGTAATGGCTTTAGTTAGAAAACGTGGTGAAAATTGATAGCTTATCCCTTCCAAAAACCAAGTCCAAACTATGAGATGAAAGCTGGGCCTTTTTACACCACTCTCTAGGCATCTACAACCCTCATGAAGCTTGACACTATCCAGGGTAAGTGCAGGCTGCCTGGTCCGTAATCCCAAGATGATGAGGGTGGCAGCAGAAGGCCATGTTGTATCCTCATTAAAAGACAGCATCATCAGGAGTATGAAGCTCCAGAATAGTAGTGCTAACAGCTTTCTTGACTGATTTGACAACCAAAATGTGCTAGTCCTCCACACTTCCAACAGCTGTTCCCTGAGCATTTTCCAGCACTATCAATGATATGGGGGTGAATTTTCCAGGTCTGCCTACCATAGAAATCAGGGTGGACAAGGGGCAGACCTTGGAAAGGCCCGTTGACCTCAGGTGAGAAATCCCGCTCATGGTGTCCCAAATGCCTATGGCCAGAATCTTATCACCATTCACGCCGGTGGTATTTTCCCATCCCGCTGCGGTGAATGGAGATTCGGCTGGCCACCAGATTCTTGCTGCAGAGGAAGCTTGGTGCAAACGGCAGTCAAGGTCGCACCCTACAGTAATCCCCACATAGAACATAGAACATTACAGCGCAGTACAGGCCCTTCGGCCCTTGATGTTGCGCCGGCCAGTGGACCCTCTTATCTAAACTATTCCAATATCATCCATATGCCTATCCACCGACCATTTGAATGCCCCCAAAGTAGGCGAGTCCACAACTGCTGCAGGCAGGGCGTTCCACGCTCTCACCACCCTCTGTGTAAAGAACCTGCCTCTGACATCCGTCCTATAACTACCACCTCTTAATTTAAAGTTATGTCCCCTCGTGTTGGTCATCACCATCCGAGGAAAAAGGCTCTCACTATCCACCCTATCCAGTCCTTTGATCATCTTATACGCCTCAATTAGGTCACCGCGTAACCTTCTTCTCTCTAATGAAAATAACCTCAGGTCCCTCAGCCTTTCCTCATAAGGCCTTCCCACCATACCAGGCAACATCCTGGTAAACCTCCTCTGCACCCTTTCCAATGCTTCCACATCTTTCTTATAATGCGGCGACCAGAACTGTACGCAATACTCCAAGTGCGGCCGCACCAGAGTTTTGTACAGTTGTAACATAACCTCACGGCTCCTAAATTCAATCCCTCTACCAATAAAAGCTAACACACCGTACGCCTTCTTAACAACTTTATCAACCTGGGTGCCAACTTTCAAAGAGCTATGTACTTGTACCCCAAGATCCCTCTGCTCGACAACACTATTAAGGGTCCTTCCATTAGCCCTATATTTCATATGCCTGTTATTCCTACCAAAGTGAATCACCTCACACTTATCCGTATTGAATTCCATTTGCCACCTCACGGCCCAGCTCTGCAACCTATCTATATCCCTCTGCAAACTGTAACATCCATCCTCGCTGTCTACAACTCCCCCCACTTTGGTATCGTCAGCAAATTTACTAATCCAACCCTCTACACCCTCGTCTAGGTCATTTATAAAAATGACAAACAGCAGTGGCCCCGCAGATCAGAACCTTCCATTACATATATACAAAAGCCCTTAACAGCATTAAGAATAATTTGATAATTTCATTCAAATTAAGCTTTGTGTTTGGTTCCAAATGCATTAAACCTTTTCCCAAGTGCAAGCCAGGGTACCATACAGCAAACTTCCTAGTTTGCGTTGCCCCGAGTCAAAGGAACAAATCCCAATCTTTGGCAAGCAGACCAGAGTCTTGTCTCTGTAAATCATTATAGCGAAGGTGGTATAAATAACCACAGATTGATGCCATTCAGACCTTTAGCTATAGCAACATGAATGAAATTTATAATTATTCACACAATCTCTGTTTCTTTTCAAAGCTGCTGATGTGCTGGTGGTCTCAACAAGAATTACCAATGTGAACTTTGATCCTGAACTTGAAGACAAAAAAAGTCAGAAGTTCAAAGAGTTTGAAAAGAACTTCACTGCTGAAGTAAGTTGTTTGCTTAAGTGTGGTGGGACATTCACTTGACTCACTGATTCCTCATTTTTATGTCAACTTTTACTCAAGATAAATCACTAGCCCATCCGTGTAATGTTTGGTCAAACTGCAATGAGTAGCTTAGCAACTGAGTGTCATTCTGCTCTGCCTGAGAACATGCTCACAATTCTTTCTTGAAAATCTTGGATAGAATCTTCCTGGTCACCTGGGGACCATCTTTAAGGTGTCAGATTTGCCAATGTCCAAATCCTCTGGCATATCCACAGTATAATAAGGAAAATTGGAAAGATTGCAGCCAGTGAACCCTCTCCCCCACAAAAGCAACCAAAAGACTTCACCTGCAACAGTGCAGCAATCCCCAGCTGCACCGAAGTGTGAATCTGTATTGTGTACTCAAATGTCTGGCGTGAGACCAAACCCACAGCTTTCTGACTAAGAGAAGAATTCCACCACCAAGCCACTGCCACTGTGATCAGTTGAGCGACACAAAGAGATTTGTGTTAAAAATGGTTCACGTTAAAAAAAAGAAAAGAAATAATAATGAGAAATAAAAGATGTGGAATCTATGACACCACGTTCTACTCACTAGGCCACTGTGCCAAAGTGGTAAGGATAGACTCCTCCACGCACTTCTGAACAGTGCTTTGTACACAAGGGATTGTGCTCACACGCTGTCAGCCGAGCAATCACATCCGTAAGACAACAACGAGGCAAATAATTAGTTAAAAGGAATCAAATGTTGATATGGCAATTCCTTGTTTTAATTCGAATCTGTCAAGAGACCAATGGCATCTGTGTGGGTCACTAGTAAATTACGATTAAACCTAAAACAAAACCTCCTGTAGCATAATGCCTTGTTATTACCATCCTGAGGTTTCAGCGTGGAATATACTCCCAGATTTGGAGTTGCATTTGAACCCACAAGAGTTCAGCTCTCAGACAGAGGGGCCATCAACTGAATCAAAGCTAGTTATCCCATCATTTCTTTTTATTCATTCATGAGACATAGACATCACTGGCTGGCCAGGATTTATTGCCCGTCCTTAGTTGCCCTTGAGAAGGTAGTGGTGAGCTGCCTTCTTGTAATATTGCAGTCCATGTGCTGTGGGTCAACCCACAATGCTGTTTGGGAGGGTATTCTGGGATTTTGACCCAGCAACTGTGAAGGAACAGTGATGTATTTCCAAGTCAGGATAGTGAGTTGCTTGGAGGGGAACTTTCCATGTATCTACTGTCCTTGTCCTTCAACAAGAATGACAAGAAAGATGTGGGAGCTATTGGAAGAGTGCAGAGGAGATTTACAAATATGTTGCCTGAACTGAGTGGCATGCCTTATGAGGATAGGTCGAGGGAGCTAGGTCTTTTCTCCCTGGAAAGACGAAGGATGAGAGGTGACCTGATAGAGATTCCTAAGATGTTAAGAGGTATAGATCGGGTGGGTTCTCAGAGGATATTTCCCAGGGCTGAAATGGTTGCTAAAAGGGGACACAGGTTTAAGGTGCTGGGAAGCAGGTACAGAGGAGATGTCAGGGGTAAGTTTTTCACTCAGAGGGTGGTGGGTGAATGGAATTGGCTGCCGTCGGTGGTGGTGGAGGTGAACTCTTTGGGGTCTTTTAAGAGCCTTCTGGATGAGTACATAGAATATAATGGGATTGAGGGTTATAGACAGGCCTAGTAGGTAGAGATATGATCAGCGCAACTTGTGGGCCGAAGGGCCTGTTGATGCTGTAGTTTTCTATGTTCTATGTTTGAGATGGAAGTGGTCATGGGTTTGAAAGGTGCTGTCTCAGAATCTTTAGTGAATTGTTGCAGTGTCTCTTGTAGATCTTTGCAGGCAATAGAAAACCAGCTGACTGCGGAAAAACTTTGTGTCATTCCCAATGTCAATAGACCTTTTGTGATGTTCATGTTGTTGGAGAGAGGGTCAGGAGGGGAGATGGTGAAGAGGCAAATGTTGAAAGTGGCTATCTCTTTTTTCTCTTTCAGTTGGTGAATGGATTCGATCCAAAATTGAAGGACTTATACCGCAAAGAGAAAATTGTAATTATTATTCTACTCATTTACAAAGGAAGTGTACGTGTGAATTTTACAGTTGCAGTGTCAACAAATGTCAACATCACTACAGACAGTGTCAGAGAAACACTCACTACATCCTTGAACAACAGTAAAGAGTACAATATAGATCTTCAAAGCACAAACATTGCAGGTAAGGAATTGTAATACAGGCATTTCAAATCGAGATTTCATAAGACTTCACAAATATCAAGAAGAATGTATTTCTCTAGATTGTAAAAATGAAATGAAAGGATGTAGACTTTTGCCCTGTCTAAAGAGAGAGGCAAACTGATGGCAAGCTTGGGTTTTAGAAGCCTCAAATCGCCAAGAGGAATTGAAGCCTGAAGCAAGTAGAATTCTTTAGGTTTGGCAAAGAATGGGCTCGCGTAGGAGATGGTCCAATGAGGGTTGATTCAGACCTTTTCCAGCCCTGTCACGGTGGGTTGTAGACAGTCGGCAGGTCTGGAAGATCCCCCTAGTGGGGAAAAGGCAGGTGGGAGGAGAAAATGTGTCGGGCCTGACAGACGTTAAGTTTCTTACAGATAATTAGTTTTTGTTGCCAAATTTGATACAGTTTGATTGAAAGAAATATCATTCTCTGAGATGAAAATCATCTCAACATAACAGTTCAGCTATATTACACTGGGGAACTCCAACGTTTGCTGCTGGCCAGGATGGCTGGTCAACAGAAAGCAATGTAGTTGAAATTGTTTTAGAAAACGTTAAGTGTAAATTTTAGTGTTGGTGGGGGTTGGTGAGGGGTGGGGTGGGATGAGTAGAACTTTGTCCAAACAAATAGATCAATTTTCATTGCCAATATGTTTCACCTTCAATCAAAAGCCCAAAAACAATTGTTTCTCAATGAAATAAATCCCCATGAAATGCAATGGAAGTGAAAACTGTAAGGTCATGTTCCATGATTGATGAGATCAGTGTTTCAGGTCTGACCCTCGTTTTATATGCTGCAACATAGCTTGATTAGGTTTGTTACAACATCGAGATTGATGTAAAATTATTAGAATGCTACCATGACTGTATGGTTTGAGTTATAAAGAGACCGTGGATAGACTGGACATTTTTCTCTGGAGTGTAGGAGACTTCCAGGTAATCTTGTAGAGGTCTATAAAATAATGAGGGGTACAAATCAGCTAGATAGTCGATACCTTTTCCCTAAGATAGGGGAGTCTAAAACTGGAGGGCGTAGAGGGAAGAGATACAAAAGGATCTAGAGGGGAAATTTTTTCACGCAGAGGGTGCTGCCAGAATAGTAGTAGAGATAGATATAATTTTGTCTTTTAAAAAGCACTTAGACATGGGTACGATGGTATAGAGGGGTATAGGCCAAAGGTGGATAATTAGTTTCTTAGGGTTAAAAGAAGGACTGTCATGGACAAATTGGGCCGAAGGGCCTGCTTCCATGTTGTAAATCTCTATGACTCTGTGTATAGAGGTCCATATTCTGCTTGTTTTCTTCAATACTATGTCAAAACATTCTGTTGACACATTGATGATTCGGATGGGGCATTGAAAATATACCTACTAGCTTGTCAAAGCCTTCAGCACACAGGCAATGGCCATAATTCTGATTTATATTCTTGTTTTGTATAGACGAATTTGCATTTGCACTGAAGGCTTCCTATCTGCCATGGATTTCAGGTCCCAAACATTGCTTTGATTGTTCCTTTTCCACTCCAGGCTTCTTCCAAAAGCTTTGATTTGATTTTGATTTCATTTATTATTGTCACATGTGTTAGTATAGAGTGAAAAGTATTGTTTCTTGCACACTTGCACAGAAGAAGCATACTGTTCATAAAGAATGAAAGGTGAGAGTGCAGAATGTAGTATTATAGATATTGCTAGGGTGGAGAGAAAGATCAACTTAATACAAGGTAGGTCCATTCAATAGTCAGATGGCAGTAGGGAACAAGTTGGTACGTGACCTCAGACTTTTGTACCTTTTTCCCGATGAAAGAAGGTGGAAGAAAGTATGTCCGGGGTGCGTTGGATCCTTTATTATACTGGCTACTTTTTCCAAGGCAGCTGGAAGTGTAGACAGTGTCAATGGATAGGAGGCTGGTTTGAATGTCGGACTGGGTTTCGTTCATGACACTTTGTAGTTCATTGCGGTCTTGGTCAGAGCTGGAGTCATACAAAGCTGTAATACAACCAGAAAGAATGCTTTTTGTGGTGCATCTGTAAAAGTTGGTGAGAGTTGTGGAGAGTTTCCTAACTGTTCCAAGCATGCAACTGTCCTAGTTGTTGACTATGTTTGGACCTTTGCAGAATTTGATCATCCAAACTGAGATTTGGGGAACATTTCTTGTTACAGAGCATCCGACTTCCCATGCCTCTAGAACCTGCTCCAGTGCTATAACCCTCAAAGATCTGTACTCCTTCCACCCTAGACTCCTGTACATTTCCAATTTTGTTTGCTCAAACAATGGGAGCCATACCTTTAGCTCCCTGGGTCCTAATCTCCAAAATTCCCTCCCAAAATTCTTTCTCTCTCTACCTGTTTTCTTCTTTAAGATATTGCTTATAACCTACCTTTTGACCAAGCTTGTGGTTCTCCTGTGATGATATTTTTAGGAAAGCATCTTGAGATATTTTATTGCACCAAAGACAAAAACTAAATGTAAATTGTTGAATCTCTGATTGAGATTTTCAATTTAGTGACAGTTTATTATGGAGGGATTTTTCAATCTGGGCCTGACCCTAATGCAAACAACACTCTAACTCAGGGATTTTCACAGTAACTTCATTGCAGTGTTAATGTAAGCCTACTTGTGACTAACAAATAAACTTTAAAAAAACTTCCCTGATTCATTTTCTTGTAAATCTCATAAACTCAGGAGAGTGCAGGGAAAACTTCTAATCTGGATGAAAAACCAGGCCTGAAAGTAATGGGCTAATGGTCTGACAATTCAGAATTAGGATATTTCAATCATTTTTCTTGTGTTATGTTTTGATTCAGAGAGAGACAGCTGCCAACCAGGGCTGAATGACTGTTCAGGCAATGGAACTTGTATCAGACAGGACTCAACATACGCCTGTCAGTGTAACGCTGGATTCAATGATTCAAGCCCCAATGTACCAGGAAGGACATGTGAAGGTAGGTCACTGTGTGATTTCAATATTACTCTAAATCACTGGTTAAATTACATTTACCCTGATAGCTGCAATCTAATTCTTGTTTCAGACATTGACGAGTGCCAGACTGGGAACACGTGCTCTAATTTATCCGTTTGTACAAACACCCCAGGGAATTTCTCATGTAGCTGTTTCCAGGGGATTGAAGATATCAATCCAGCAAACCCAGGAACGCAGTGCCAAGGTAAGAATTGGAACTGTTTAAAGCAGGAACGATGGAAAAGTATGGAATATTGAAAGAATATATGCAGAAAATAATTCTTGGCGAAATTAATGCATAAATGTTTAAAATGATTGTCTGGTGTTCTTTTCTCTATATGGTGGTTTCAAGTATTATAATTTGATTGTCTATTAAGGGCTTTTAAGGGTGTTATGAGTCGTACTTAATTTAAACATAAGTCTGTAAGTAACAAATACTACAGTGTGACATTAGCAGAGCTTTCATTTTTAACCAACTGAGATGTTATGGGCACACTCATCATTAAAATGCTTTGCTAATGCAAATATCAAATAAACTCATATTTATAACTCTCATCAAATATTGAAGCGTTTGATGAGATACCACACAAAATGTACTTCATCAGATAAGAGCCCATTGTGTTGGGGGTAGCATATTAGCATGGATAGAGGATTGGCTAACTGATAGAAGTCAAAGAGTTGGGATAAGAGGGGCATTTTCAGGATGGCAACATGTAAGTGGAGTGCACAGGGATCAGTGCTGGGGCCACAATTGTTTATAGTGTATAAAAATAACTTGAATAAGAGAAATGAATGTACTATTGCCAAATTTGTGGATGATACAAAAATAGGTGAGGAAAGGAAATAGTGAGGACTACGCAAAACCTGCAGAGAATATTAACAGATTAAATGAATCGGCAACAACCTAGTTGCAATGTGATGTAGGAAAATGTGAAGCCATGCACTTTGGTAGGAAGAATAAAGAAACTGAATATTTTTCAAATGGAGAAAAAGTGCAGAACTATGCAGCACGGAGACATTTGGGGCCCTCGTACATCAATCACAAAAAGTTAGCTTGTAAATTCGGCAAGTAATAGGAAAGGCAAGTGAAATATTAGCCTTTTAGTTCAAAGGGAATGGAGTATAAAAATAAGGAAGTCTTGCTAAAACTATACAAGATGTTAGTTAAAATACATCTGAAACATTGGAAACAAATTTGTTCCCTTTATCTAAGGAAAGATATACTGGCATTGGAGGCACTCCTGAGAAAATTCATTAGGTTGATCTCAGGAATGAAAAGATTTTCATAAAGGATATTGAACAAGTTGGACATGTGCTCATTGGAGTTTAGGAGAATGAGGAGTGATCTTTTTAAGACATATGGGCCAGAATTTTATCGCCCTGTTCAACACAGGAATCAGAGCAGACAAGGACCACAGAGTGGAAAGATCAGTTGACCCCTGGTGGGATTTTACGGATTCAGGATGAGCAAGGCCATAAAATCCCACCTATTAGATTCTGAGGGGGCTTGGCAGGATAGATGCTGAGACAATGTTTCTGTTATGGGAGAGTCTGGGCTCAGAAGGCATAATCTCAGTGTAAAGGGTTGTTCATTTAAGACAGAGGTGAGGAGGAAGTTCTTCTCTCAGGGGGTAGTGAATCAATGGATTCTTTACCGTAGGACTGAAGAGGTTGGGTTGTTAAAAATGTTCGAGGCTGAGAATGACAGATGCTAATCAGTAAGGGCATCAAGGGTTATGGGGATAAGGTGAGAAAGTGGAGTTGATGATTATCATATCAGATCAGCTATGATCTTCTTGAATGGCAGAGCAGACTCAATAGGCCGAATGGCCAACTTCTGCTCCTGCATCGTCTGGTCTTGTGCTCTTATCAATAGCATTGTTACGTCCTGGAACAGCACTGAGATCCTAATAGGAAAACATTACACTGAGAGCAGAGAAGCAATGATGACCTCCTACTAGCAACCCCCCCCTCCCCCCCCCACCACCACCACCGCAACCCCCTCCTCATTAAGATGGACAATTGTAAACTAAAGCAAGTGGCTGTATTACTAATTTTATCAGAATGGCTGTTGCAAATGAAACTCTTGGGGTAAAGATGTCTTTTGGGAATCAGTGCAAAACAGTGATGATGGGATAAGACAATACAGAGTGAGACCATTTGACCCATCACTTTTTTTGCTGGCTCTTTGGAAGAGTTATCCAGTTAGTCTTGTTCCTCTGTTCTTTCTGTATTACCTTGAATTTTGTTTTCTGTTCATTTGCATGTCCAAATCTCTTGCGAGTGTTCCTAGTGGATGTATTCTCTTGATTACAGCCACTCACTGCATTAATAAAATTCTCTTTTCCCTTTGCTTTTTTAACTTGTCTTTGTTCCATTTAATTTCCTTTAACATTAACTTGCCGTGCCCCCGAGACAAATTCATTACAAATGGAAGTGACAGCTGTCACCTCTTAATGAAGAAATATTACACCAACTCTTCTCAGGAATTTATATTCAATATTGACTGACTTCTCCTCTTTGCACCTCCAGATCCAAACGTGTGTTTTATACTGAATGATATCTGTGCATTGCTTAAATGCCTGAAGAAGACAGACTGCCCCTGTAAGTAGCCTGACCATCCCTCTATGATGTAGAGATGCTGGCATTGGACTGGGGTAAACATAATAAGAAGTCTCATAACACCAGGTTAAAGTCCACTTCAAAATGGGATTACTATCAAATAAACTGGTTGGGCTTGATGTTGTGAGACTTCTTACTAAAGCTATGACACAAGCTTTCAGAGCACTGCCCCTTCATTGTCTCCACATCATCACTCATACCACAGAGCAGGAAAAGGCCATTGAAATCAAATTGGCTGGTGCCAATTGGTAACCCATTGCCCACCCCTGATCTATTTTCAATAACATTGGGGTGGGAAAGGTGTCCATTTATTCCTTGGGGAAAACAATTAAAATTAAGCAAACAGACTAAGGGATTAAGAAAGGAGAGTGACCCCAAAAAAGGGGGAAATGCCCGAAACTAAAGGAAACTTAACACAGCAAACCAAAATGGGACTAAAGATGACGAGATCTTCTGGCCTCCTTACGGTGCGTTGCTCAGGGCAGATGGGGCACGCTGTTAGCCCATTGCATGATCCTCTGGTTCCAGTTAATGGGACTCCATTGATTCCACGCTATGCCGCCATGAAATCCGCAGTGAGGGGGTGTGCTGTCAACGAGACCACAAGATTCCACTGGCATGAGCAGCTGGAAAAATTTGGGCAGAGTTAATGCTTAGGGTCGAGGTCACCAGTTTGGATGAGAATGTTGGTTATGGTGTACAATTTTACAATGAAGTGACAAGTCACAGGGAATGATCATTGGCTGGAATTCTCCGGCCATTCCTGCTGCCGGGATTTTCCGGTTATTACCCTGTGGTTTTCCCGCTGATGCGGGGTGACATCAATAGGAATTTTCATTGAGAGCTGCGGGATTAGAGAATCAAACAACACGCTACCTCCCAGCAGTGGGAAAGATCCCCATTGTATTTAATATAAATAGGTTGGTAGCTGGCTCACTGATGATTAGGTAATTATTGTTCCAATAGCCAAGAAAATGTTCAAGGCGATACTCACATTCAAGTCCAAGACTTTCAGCAATGAACTAAAAAATCCAGCAAGTGAAGCGTACAAGGAACTATCAGCTAACATCCGAGACACAGTAAGTGAAACAACTTGATGCGCTTAAACAAAACTTTGTTTCATAGCTCCAATCTTAGCCTTGTTAAGATAAGATTCCAGCCACCAAGAGATGGTGCCAGTGGGGTGGTATGGAGGGAAATTTAAAAGGAGGTTGAAGAGGGAAAAGTTGGAATTTAATAAACTCGTATGTACATTTTGTTCAAATGCTTCTCAGTCAGTAGCCAGGTTGGATACAGATCCTTTTGACTGTCCTGGCATTTACATTCATTTAGAATTGTTTTAATATTCAAACGACAAAATTGATTAAGTGTTTAAATCGGGAGAAATATGTTCAGTAGGGGTTGCGTGTTCTCCCCACGTCTGCGTGGGTTTCCTCCAGCTGCTCCAGTTTCTTCCCACAATCCAAAGATGTGAGGGTTATGTTGATTGACCGTGTCAAATTGCCCCTTAGTATCAGCAGGATTAGTGAGGTAAATGATAGGTTTATGGGGATAGGGCCTGGGTGGGATTGTTGGCGGTGCCGACTCAGTGGGCCCAATGGCCTCTTTCTGTACTGCAGGGTTTCTATGATTCTATAAACCTATGAACCCTACAGTGCAAAAGGAGGCCATTCAGCCTATCGAATCTGCATCGACTCTCTGACACAGGATATTACCCCAAACTCCGTCTCCTGCCTTATCCCGGTAGCCCCACACATTTTACCATGGCTAATCCGTCTAACAAGCATATCTTGGGATGTTAAGGTGTAATTTAGCATGGCCAATCTATCTAACCTGCACATCTTTGGACTATGGGAGGAAAGCGAGAGCACCCTAAAAGAAACCCAAGCAAACACGAGGAGAATGTACAAACTCCACACAGTCACCCAAGGGCCGGATTTGCATCCAGATCTTTGGAGTTGTGACGTAGCAGTGTTAACCTCTGTGTTGCCCCATGGACTTCAGCCATTCGAGAAGGATGTGCAGAGACTATTTCCTCCGGTGGATGTCACTGTTACTAGGGGGCATAACTGTAAGATTCACGGTGGGAGATATAGGAGGAATGTATGAGGTAGATTCTTTACTCAGAGAGTGGTTGGGGTGTGGAATAGACTGCCTGCTGTGATAATGGAGTCGATACTTTAGAAGCTTTCAAGCAGTTATTGGATAGGCACATAGAGCACTCCAGAATGACAGGGAGAGGATAGCTTGATCTTGGGATTAGACATAGCTCGGCACAACATTGAGAGCCGAAAGGACTGTACTGTGCTGTAATGTTCTGTTTCTATGTTTCGAAAATAAACAACAAATGCTAGCCTTGCTAGCAACTCTCACGTCCCATGGGCAGAAAAAAGCTATATGGAGCCAATGAAAGTATTCCAAAATATTCTGCAAATTTTACAATGAAGCGACAGGTTTCAAACAATGACCATTGGCCGAAATTCCCTGGTCGATCCTGCCGACCAGATTCCCCAATTCCGAAGGCAATGCAACCCCAAGCCATGGGTTTCTGAGGTGACATCAATAGGAATTCCCACTGACAGCAGCAGGATTGGAGAATCCTGCCACGAGTGAAAACAGCCCACCACCTCCCGCCGGCAGGAAACACATGGCTGGGAGCCTTACCTATCGTGTTTAATACAAAAGGAGCGGCTGAATGAGGTGATTTTGACCACACCAATGTGAGCTACTATCTACTGGGAAAATAACATTTGTCTTTCCTCCTTTCTAGGTAGTACCATTTGGACAAAACAAATTGGATGATAAAGTGTTTAATATCACCATTGTTGGTTTCCAAAATGGCAGTGTGTTAGCAAATCTCCTTGTCTTCCTGAGCAATAACTCCAATGTCACTGAGGACACTCTGCAAAGTATCATCACTGATGCATTTCGTAGCGAAATTTCTGTCACCGTACCAGGTAAAAATGATGATTTTCATGGACAACTTTATCATTTTCACACAACATGCAGTTTCAAGTCCTCATGTAATTTACGGGTAGGCTGTCATGGGGATGGTGTTGATTTGGTTTGATTTATTATTGTCACATGTATTGGGATACAGTGAAAAGTATTGTTTCTTGCGCACTGTACAGACAAAGTATACCATTCATAGAGTACATAAGGGAGAAGGAAAGGAGAGGGTGCAGAATATAATGCTACAGCCACAGCTAGGGTGTAGAGAAAAATCAGCTTAATGTAGAATCATAGAATCCCCACAGTGCAGAAGGAGGCCATTTGGCCCATCGAGTCTGCACCAACCACAATCCCACCCAGGCTCTATCCCCATAACCCTATCCATTTACCATAGCTAGTCCTCCCTAACACTCAGGGGCAACTTAGCATGGCCAGTCCGCCGAACCCACGCACATCAGGGAAAAAGCTGTTTCTGAATCGGTTGATACATGTGTTCAAACTTTTGTATCTTTTTCCTGGCGGAAGAAGGTGGAAGTGAGTCTGTCCAGGATGTGTGGGGTCCTTAATTATACTGGCTGCTTTTCCGGGGCAGCAGGAAGCTTAGACGGAATCAATGGCTGGTTTTCGTGATGGACTGGGCTACATTCTCATCCCTTTGTAGTTGTTTGCAGCCTTGGTCAGGACAGGAGCCATACCAAGTTGTGATACAGCCAGAAAGAATGGCGGCCTGAGAAATGGGCAACTGGCAAAAGAAGTCATGCAGATGGGGTTATGAATAGAGTGTTTTTTTTGATATTAGGATGTACGTATTTACTGCTCTGACAAAGGGTCACCAGGTTCGAAACATTGACTCTATTCTCTCTCCACGGATGCTGTCAGATCTGCTGAGATTTTCCAGCATTTTTCTGTTTTTGTTTCAAATTCCAGCATCCACAGTATTTTGCCTTTATCCCCTGCTCATTCCCCTAGTTCTGGATTACTAATCCAAGAACAGTACCACTGCCCTCCTGATGATGAGTAGAATCCTCATAGTATGTTATTTTGTCTATAAATAAGTGTGGTCTTGCATGGTCATTATTTATAATTTTTCTTTTGTATTTCTAACTGTGCAACCGAATTGCTCCAGGTCTTTTTTTATAAAGTCCTACTTATCCTGTTTCAGGTGCGGTATCGACCTCGGCTCCCACCACATCTCAAGCTGCTCTCACTGCGCAGACTCCATCAGATAGTACTGGATTCAAGGTTGCTGTGATAGTATTGGGAGTTATCCTAGGTGTTGCCCTGCTCATCATCCTTGCAATAGGACTGATACTGTTTTGTACGAATAAGAAGTCTGGACGGTACTTCACAAATAGTTCAGACATGCTCTGGAGGTTCAGCTACAGGAACATATAGTGGGTCACATCAAACCTCCCCAGGAACAAACCAGTTTCCCAGAAGTTTTGCAACTTTTGAAACAAATCCATTGCATTGCCATTAACTCAGGGAAGAAAAATAATACTGAAAAGAAATATAGCATGTATTGATGGAAAGAATTGATAGATTTCTGGCCTTTTATTGAGTTTGATATTTTGTTTCTGAACAGATTGATTTGCAGAATTTATGTCAGATTTTATTCATAGTATCCAGAATGAAAAAAAGGGATAATTTCATGGTTGACTAAATGGATCAGGAAATTGTAGATCTGAAAAGCATAAAACATTCAAGTGAATTATGTTCATGGTAATATTCAGTAATTCTGCACAATCCTGTTATTTATCCCCTTTTGCACATTCAGGAACAGTTCAGAACAGCTGCAATGTTTAATGTTAGCTAAAAATAACTGTAGGTAGTCCAATGTAACAAGGACTTTGAGTAGCTTAGGCTTTCAACCTTTAATGCCTCACCTTTGAGATAAATTTACTGCTGACCTGAAACATTTGAATGAAGGTCTTGAACCCAGCAGGCGAAACCATGATTAGGCAGGTGACAAGCCTAGCCCATTGCACTGAGGGTGTGCTGTTACCCAGATGGCGGATTGCCCAGATGAGGGTAGAGATAAGGATCAGAAAAGCCAATGAGGTTAAACTGGGGCTTCATCTGATGCAATTTTTCAAAGGATAAAATGAAGCGTTAGGTCGATCCCGGGAAGGGGTACAATGTTTCATCTTGTCATCTTGGGTCTTGTACGTCCTTCAAATGGGTATCATGAATTGGATTCAATTTGAATTGGGTTTTTACGGTTGGAATAATATTGTTTAAAAATAGTAGATCTTAAACCTGACGTTACTGAGGAGGAAGAGTGTAGAAATTGCATTTGGGGTGTTCTCTTACATTAAGCTTTTCATTTGTAATTCTTTGACTTTTGAAGCATTGCGCTTAAAGAATTTTATTATGAGAAATTGCGTTGTATCGATAATGAATTACAAACTGTGTTAATTCCAGTCAGCATACCACATTTGCAAAGCTTTGTGTACCATTGCACCTCATACATTACACAGAGTTAGCATGGTACCACAATTCTTGGAACAGGGCAGGGATAATGCACAAGAAGTAGTCTTGTACATTGAAGAGTCTTGAGTCTGCAAAATGCTTGAATTCTTAGGTGTCTCACGTCCAACTGCACATGTGGGTCAACAGTTTGCCAAATGCTTTTTAAAAATTTATTTGTTGCTTATTGTTTGTATCAAAATGAATTCTTGCAATCGCAGGATTGCGTGTATTGTGTTCCACTTAATACTGTGACTATCCACTTCTTTTAAAAATAGTACTTAACTGAATATCAAGATCGCCAAAGGTGGTTTTGATCCGTACTTCTTGCATTTTTCTGGAGAATTCCACTGTAATTGTAAAACAAACCACAATGAGTGAAAACACAGTGCACTTTAAGAGATATTGAATGTAAAGTTACCTCACATCACTATGAGCAGAATTTTATGGGGATAGGCAGGTTTGGGTGGGTTATATCTCTCAAAAATCTGGAATTAAGAGCCTATTGATGACCATGAAACCATTGCCGATAGTCTTAAAAACCCATCTGGTTCACTCATGCCCTTTAGGAAGGAAATCTACCGTCCTGGCCCAGTCTGACCTACATGTGACTCCAGAGCCAAGCAAAGTGGTTGGCTCTCAACTACTCTCTGAACAAGAGCAACTAGAGCTGGACGATAAATGCTAGCTAGCCCATGACCCATGAATGAATGAAAAAAAAAGTGCTGGAAAATGTCATAAACGCAATTTCTTGCTCACTCTTGCATACTTGGTTTTTGCTCCACTTGAGGTGTGTTCACTCACAAAATCCTGTGAAGATATCGAATTGCCAAGTTAAATATGCTAAAGGAGAATTGGTTCAGGCTTTGCTGGATATTCCATATTTTACCATTGTATCAGAGCTGTCCAAATCTCCAACAAGCCTAGAGAAAAGGTACTGGGTGAAACTGAACAAATTTAAAGAGAGAAACTGGACGGCTTATTTGTCCAAGTGATAGGTTTACACTCCAAGGACATACTCTGAGAGTCTGTCTTGATTTACAAGTAATTTCCAACTCATTAGAAGTGGGCCCCCAGGGGCTTTACATACCATGATTTGCACATTTCTGCTATCAGCCGCTATTGCATCATTTGAATGGCCTGATTCACTGCTAGTCTCCCCCTACTGTTAGATTTAAAAAGGTTGAAAACTCGCTGATTTACTATCAAATAAATTGGTTGGATTTAAAATTGGTGTTGTAAAACTTTACTGGATTTAAAAAAACCCAGGGTTGTCATCAACATTGTGAACTCCAAAGTCATGTTCTATCTAATGACAGCTTCCATCAATATTCTAACATCGCTTTAACATTCGTGAAAGTAGCAGAAAAACAGGGTATTTCTGTAATTAACACTATACTCATACATCTAGAAATAACCTCTATCTCAGGGAAATAAGCTAAATATAGTTTGCCCTATTGCACAAATCATTTTTCAATAAACAGCCTGCTATAACTAAATTAAGTAAATAAGTTCATGATTTGTTATTGTTGACTGACAGGTTCATCATACAGATCATGACAGAAGGATGAATGAAACCAATCTTATGTTCCATGCACTGGCATTATTTTTTCATTTATTGTATTATGTATTGCCATTTATATATGAAATTGTTATAGTATCTTTGTCTATAAATAAAGATATATTGC
Source organism: Sphyrna mokarran (assembly GCA_024679065.1). Taxonomy (NCBI): domain Eukaryota; kingdom Metazoa; phylum Chordata; class Chondrichthyes; order Carcharhiniformes; family Carcharhinidae; genus Sphyrna; species Sphyrna mokarran. The sequence goes on along the minus strand of JAGIQG010000013.1, from coordinate 13,267,977 downwards.
TCATAAAATTGCTTTATTATTGTCACATGTATTATCATTCAGTGAAAAGTATTGCTTCTTGTGCACTATACAAGACAAAACATACCATTTATAGAGAAGGAAAGAAGACAGTGCAGAAGTGTTACAGTCACAACTAGGGTGCAACTCAATGCGAAGTAAGTCCATTTAAAAGTCTGCCGGCAACAGGGAAGAAGTTGTCCTTGAGTCGGCTGGTACATGTCCTCAGATTTTTGTATTTTTTTCTTGATGGAAAAAGGTGGAAGAGAGAATGTCCAGGGTGCAATTATACTGACTGCTTTGCTGAAGCAACAGGATGTATAGACAGTGTCAATAGATGGGAGCTGGTTTGAGTGATGGACTGGGCTTAATTCATGCCTGTTTTAGTTTCTTCAGTCTTGGATAGAGCAGGAGCCATATCAAACTGTGATACAACCAGGAAGAATGCTTTCTATGGTGCATCTCTAGAAGTAAGTGAGAGTCGTAGCAGACGTACAAAATTTCCTTCGTCTTCTGAGAAGCTAGAGGCATTGATGGGCTTTCCTAATTATTGTGTCGGCATGGGGGGGATTAGGACAGATTATTGATGATCTGGACATGTAAAAACTTGATGGTCTTGACATGGCATGTGTGCTTGAAAGTCAGTCTTCATGCATCTTTCCAATATTTAATCGTATTATTTAAACAAATAAAAATAGAATGTGCCCAATGTGTTTCAATTTCGCTGTATGGCCCTTCATGCTATCCATCCGCAGGAGTCAACTCATTCCTCCAGGACAGACAGAAAAACTAAAAAAGCTAAAGTTTCTGAAAAAAAAATCCTCTTCCATTCCTTATAAAGACATGGCAAAACAGGCACTAATAACAGGAAGTATATCACCCAACACATACCAATATCATTCTCCTTCAAAAATTGGATCAATTCTCTTTTCTCAAATTTGGTTTAGTTGGTAGCACTCATCCCTAAGTCAGGATAAATGGTGGGGATCGGGGGGTGGGTGGCGGGGGTAGGGAGTTGGAATCCTCTAACGGGGCTCAAGTCTAACTCCACAACTTGACTCACCAGATGAGGAGCAGCAAAAGAAATCTCATGGCGCTATTTCAAAGAGGAGGAGGGCACTTATCCCGATGTTCTGAATTCAATCAATACGGATTATCTCTTCATCATCACCTTGCTGTTTATGGGATCTTACTGTGTGTTATTTCTAAACTGCATGTTACAACAGTCAGTACACTTCAAAAGAACTTTATCATTTGTGAAGTGCTTTGAGATATCCAGTCACCATGAAAAGTTTCTTTTTTACTCTTTTGTGGAACATCGTTGTCACTGGCTAGGCCAGCATTTATTGCCCATCCCTAGTTGCCCTTGAGAAGGTGATGGTGAGTGGCCTTCTTGAAATGCTGCAGTCCATGTGCAGTCCTCCTGTAAGGAGGGAATTCCAAGGATTTTCACCCATCGTCTGCATAGGGATGGTGATTCATTTCTACATCAGGATGGTAAGTAGTTTGGAGGGGAACATATAGATGGTGGTACTCCATTACAGCACAGAACAGGCCCTTCGGCCTTCGATGTTGCGCTGACCAATATAAAAAGCAATGCCCCTCCAAACTAAACCATTCCCTTCTCTTCCATATACTTATCAACTAACCTCTTAAACGCCACCAAACTTGGCGCATCTACAACAGCTGCAGGCAGGGCATTCCACTCCCGAACACCCTTTGGGTAAAGAACCTACCTCTGATATCCGTCCTATAACTATCACCCCTTAATTTAAAGCTGTGTCCCCTCGTGCTAGCTTTCTCCATCCTAGGAAAAAGGCTATCACTGTCCACCCTATCTAAACCTCTAATCATCTTATATGTTTCGATCAGGTCCCCTCTTAGCCTCCTCCTTTCTAACGAAAACAACCTCAAATCCCTCAGCCTCTCCTCATAAGACATGCCCTCCATACCAGGCAACATCCTGGTAAACCTCCTCTGTACCCTCTCCAATGCCTCCACATCTTTCTTATAATGTGGGGACCAGAACTGCACACAATACTCCAAGTGCGGCCGCACTAGAGTTTTGTACAGTTGCAACATGACGTTGCGGCTCCGAAATTCAATCCCTCTACCAATAAAAGCCAAGACTCCATATGCCTTCCTAACAACCTTCTCGACCTGACTGCCTACTTTCAGGGATCTATGCACATACACACCAAGATCCCTCTGTTCATCTAGACTACTAAGAATCCTACCATTTGCCCTATACTCTACACATTTATTATTTCTGCCATAGTGCATTACCTCACACTTTTCCACATTAAACTCCATTTGCCACCTCTCGGCCCAGCTCTGCAACTTGTCCAAGTCCCTCTGCAAACTATAACTCCCCTCTTCACTATCTTCAACCAATTCGATTCACTCCAAGAATATCACATTTCTTGTGATATCAAGAAATGGCTGAAGGTGCTAAATGCTGCAAAGACTATGGGTCTTGACAGTATCTTAGCGATACCACTAAAGACTTGGATTCCAGAATGTGCCATGCTCCTAGCCAGGCTACAAAACTGGCATCTACCTGGCAATGTGGAAAATTGCCCAGCTAAATTCCCCCTGCTAAAGTCAGCCTTGTGACATTAATAAATATACTTTTAAAAAGCCATTTCCTGTACACAAAAACAGAACAGATTCAATCCAGCCAATTACCACTCCCATCAGTCTACTCTCAATCATCAATGGGCAGCATGGTTGAATAGTGGTTAGCACTACTATTTCACAGTTCCAGGGACCTGGATTTAATTCCTGGCTTGGGTCACTGTCTGTGTAGAGTTTGTACATTCTCCTTGTGTCTGCATAGGTTTCCTCCGGGTGCTCTGGTTTCCTCCCACAGTCCAAAGATGAGTGGGTTAGATTGATTGGTCACTGCTAAAATTGCCCCTTAGTGCATGGATTAGTGGGTAAATATTTAATGATATGGCGGTAGGGCCTGAAGGGGATTGTGGCCAGTGCAGATTCGATAGGCTGAATGGCCTCTTTCTGTACTGTAGGATTTCTATGATCAGTAAAGTGATGGAAGGGGTCACTAACAGTGCTATCAAGTATTACCTGCTGAGCAATAACATGCTTAGTGACGTCCTGTTTGGGTTTCGCCAAAATCAGAGAAAACTGGCTAGAGTCATGACTTCCACAAAGGTCGTGGTGGTTGGAGATCAATCAGTTCCGCTCCATGGTATCAGGAGCTCTTCAGAGTATTGTCCGAGACCCAATCATCTTCAGCTACTTCATCAATGACCTTCCTTGTACCACAAAGCCAGAAGTGAGGATATCTGCTAATGACTGCACAATGTTCAGCAGTGTTCACAACTCATCAAATACAGAAGCTATCCATGTCCAAATGCAAGGAGACCTCCCCCATTTTCTGGAGAAGAATAATATGGGCTCAAGATGTGAACAACTGCTCAATCCACAGTGGCTGTTAGACATGCTGTGCTTTTAAAGCACTTTTTTGTTTTTATTTAAGGGAAAGAAAGAACAGATGAAAAAATAGAAAATAGAAATAAAAACTTTAAATAATTTCTAACAATTAAAGCCTGAAGGATTGGGATTCCAATAGCTAAATTTGAGTGGCTTACTGACAGTAATTGACACTTCGCACCTCATTAAAGGGTGTTTTTACATGAAATGACTGAGCTTTCTACAGCAATTTGACTTTATGCCTATATTTTGTTTGTACAGGAACTTCACCCAGTTCACTGGATTTAAATGAGGAAGCAGCAATGAGAAGCTGAGTTTGTGAGGCTAATAGGTAGGGCTCTGTTCCAACATCAATAAGTTCAGTTTCTCCTTCTGATCACACAGCTCACCTGAAGTTTCGGTTATGTGCACGTACTGGTGCCTGAGAATCACTTTTAATGTTAGCATCACATACACTAGTTATAATTACATGAATATGTGAGGAATATCGGGATACGGACCAAGGTCAGGCAACAAGCGATTAGTTCAATTTGGCATCATGTTCGGCGCAACATCGTGGGCTAAAAGGTCTGTTCCCATGCTGTATTGTTCTATGTACCGAGGGTGTGCAGATGCCAGCATTGGACTGGGGTGGGCACAATAAAAAGTCTCACAACACCAGGTTAAAGTCCAATAGGACTATTTGAAATCATGAGCTTTTGGAGCATTGCACTAACCTGATGAAGGAGCAGCGCTCCGAAAGCGCAAGATTCCAAATAAACTTGTTGGACCTGGGTGTAGTGAGACTTCATATTATGCAGCTGAATGGAAGATATAGAGTATCTAACATCCTCTTGTCCTGGCAGTAGAAGCAGCTGTTAGACACCCTCAGACCTCAGAGAGTCAGGTGGAAAGGGGCACTTAGCAGGAGGTTGAGTTACCCTCTCTCACATTCGCATACTAAGAAGTCTGACAACATCAGTTTTAAATCCAACCGATTTATTTGATAGTAAACTCGTAAGCTTTCGGCTCTATGGCCTTCATCAGGCAAATGAGCCAGTGATGGAATGTAGGTTTGTATACATCTCCTGCAGAGTTTTATTCATTCATTAAACATGGGTACTCACTGAAGAAACCAGCATTAATTGCCCATTTCTAATAATCGTGATGGTGAGCCGCCTTCTTGAACTGTCCATGTTGTGTAGGAACACCGACTTCCATGTGTGTACAGGTTGGCACCTTTTCACCAGCCAGCACGTGGATGGACTTCCCCATCTTGTATGCCACCCGGTTGAGAGCCTCCAACACCTCTGTCCCTGTCCCTGCCCTCAGATGTAATTTTGGAAGGGAAAATTCTGCCTCTAACCCATGGTCCCTGCACAGGGGAGGCAATGGCATATTGGTATCATTGCTGCACTAGTAATCCACAGGTCCAAGGTCATGCTCTGGGACCTGGACTTGAATCCCACCAAACCATTTGAATTTGAATTCAATAAAAAAAATATGGAATTAAGAATCTACTGATGATTATGAAACAATTGTTGGTTGTTGGAAAAAGACATTTGGCGCACCAATGGCTTTAGGGAAGGAAATCTGCCCTCCTTATCTGGTCTGGCCTACATGTAACATACTACACTAATGTGGTTGACTCTTAAACACCCTCTGAAATGTTTAGCAAGTGACTCAGTTCAATGGAATGGAATGAAATGGGCAACAAATGTTAATTTACAATACTTTTTCCTGGGACATTATTGCACAGTTGATTATCCTTTGATTATTAAATTTTTAACTGATTTCCCTTCTTATTCCTTGTTCTCTATATTGTAACTTCCATGCAATCATAGAATCCTTACAATGCAGAAAGAGGCTATTCAGCCTATCGAGTCTGCACCAACCACAATCCACCCCCAGGCCCTACCACTATAACCCCACGCAATTATTCCTCTAATCCCTTCAAACTACACATCCTGGCACACTAAGGGGCAACTTTGCACAACCTAGCGACCTAGCCCACAGACCTTTGGGGTGTGGGAGGGAACCAGAGCACCCAGAGGAAACCCGCACAGATGTGGGAAGAACGTGCAAACTCCACGCAGACACAAGCTGAAAATCGAACCCAGGTCCCTGGAGCTGTGAGGCATCTGTGCTAACCACTGTGCTACCATGCCACCCCTTTCTTTTAAGATTAAATGGATTTATCTAATCATTAATCTTCTGTTCAATACATTTATCAATTACCAAGGGGATTCTTTGGAACAAAATGGTCTTGATAAAGGCAACAATGTAAAGCCTCTGAAATAAAAACAAACTGCTCGAAAAAGTTAGCAGGCCTGGTAGCATCTGTGGAGAGAGAAACAGAGTTCACATTTCATGTCGAAATATTGTTGGTTTCTGAAATAAAATGTATCTCCCTAGCATTGAGAAGTTTCAATAACTGACATATTTTGATAACTGGTGTGGCTTTACAAAGAATTTTATCATCAATTGTTATCTCTTAAGCAACCTATTTGTGTTTTGATTAAAAGGATTGAATGGAATTATTCATCCTTGCCTCAGGAAATAAAAACAATAAGTATGAGGCAGAAAACTATGCAGGAAGCCTTATCGTGTTCAGATTGAATTCTTTTGCCTGCCTCTGTTTGCAAAGGTGTTAATCCTTTTGCTCCCTTTACAGGAATAGCACGTCATAGACTGGGCCAGCATTAATTACTCATCTCTAATTGAACTGAGTGAACATGGAATTTTAGGCCATTTCAAAGGTTAGTTAAGAGACAACTGCTTTGTTGTGAATCTAGACACTGGCAGAGCCTGCCGATAGGCCAGAGCAGGTAAGGACAGCAGCTTTATTGAATCTTAGCTAGGCTACACTTGGAATATCGTGTTCAATTCTGGTTGCCACACTTCCAGAAAGATTTGGAGGCTTTGGAGAGGGTACAGAAAAGATTTACCAGGATGTTGCCTGACATGGAAGATATTAGCTGAGAATAGGTTGGAGAAATTTGGTTTGTTCTGAATGGAATGACTGAGGTTGAGGGCAGCTTGATAGGAGTCTACCAGATTATGAAGGGCATGGACAGAGTGGACAGTCAGAAGCTTTTCCCCAGAGTGGAAGAGTCAAGTACTAAGGGGCAAAGGTTTAAGGTACAAGGGGCAAGGTCAGATGTTCTAACTCAGTCAGGCAGCATGTTCAGTGCAGGCTTGGAGGGTCGAAGGGCCTGTTTCTGTGCTGTCTTTTTCTTTGTTCCTTGTTTTTTGTAGTGAAAATACCAATAGGCCATTGCTTTCCCAAACAATACAGGATTTCTTGTGTGTCAAACAGCATAAGCAGCAAGTGATAGATAGATTGAAGCCTTTCCACAACCAATGGATCAGATCTAAGCTCTCCAGTCCTGCCACATCCAGTCATGAATTAAATAAACAACTCACTGGAGAAGGAACCTCCATATGTATCCCCATCCTCTATGATGGATAAATCCAGGACATCAGTGCAACTGATGAGGTCGAGGCCTTTGCAACAATTGTCAGGCAGAAGTGCCAAGTGGATGAGCAGCATAGCAGGTCTGGAAAATCACACCCAATATCTTATCAGAAAATAGAAGGCTGAGTGCAATCCAGTGGAAGTTTTCAAGATTATGGAAGGAGTTTCAAAGGGTAAAGTTTCCATAAGCAGGTAGAATTAGGGGCCATGAATATAAGACAGTTAATAGGAAACTCAGGGATTAATGCTGGGCCAGCGCTTACTGCCCGTGCCTATTTGTCCTTGCGGAGGCAGTTAAGAGCCAACCATATTGATGTAGCTTGGAGTCACATGGAGGCCAGGTCAGGTATGAATGGCAGATTTCCTTCCCTAAGGGATATTAGTGAACCAGATGGATTCTTAAACAATTGGCAATGGTTTCATGATCATCATTAGCCTTTTAATTCCAGATTTTTATTTAATTCAAATTTCATCATCTGCATTGCCCTAATGGAATTTGAACCTGAATTGCCAAAACATTGCCCTGAGTCTCTAGGTTACAAGTCCATTGACTACCAAAAGAGAAAATGTTGGAAAATCTCAGTAGGTTTAGCAGCATCTGTAAGGAGAGAAAAGAGCTGACACTTCTAGTCCAGGTGACCCTTTATTAAACATCTTCTGAACTGGAAACATCTGCTCTTCTCTCTCCTTACAGATGCTGCCAGACCTGCAGAGATTTTCCAACATTTTCTCTTTGAGTTAGAAAGTATTCTTTCTGGATATATCACAGCTTGGTATGGCTCCTGTTCTGCCCAAGACTGCAAGGAACTACAAAAAGTCGTGAATGTAGCCCAATCCATTACACAAACCAGCCTCCCATCCACTGACTCTGTCTACATTTCCTGCTGCCTCAGAAAAACAGCCAGCATAACTTAGGACCCCACACACCCCGGATATTCTCTCTTCCACCTTCTTCTGTTGGGAAAACCTCGCAAAAAACCTTATGACACCAAAGTGAAAACCTTGAAAACCTTACGACACCAAAGTCGGAGGAGTTGTAGACAGTGAGGATGGATGTTACAGTTTGCAGAGGGATATAGATAAGCTGCAGAGCTGAGCCGACAAGTGGAAAATGGAGTTTAATGTGGAAAAGTGTGAGGTGATTCACTTTGGTAAGAGTAATATGTGTGCAGAAATAGGTAGGACTCTTAGTAGTGTAGATTAGCAGAGAGATCTCGGTGTACAGATGCACAGATCCCTGAAAGTTGGTACTCAAGTTGATAAGGTTGTTAAGAAGGCGTATAGTGTGTTAGCATTTATTGGTAGAGGGATTGAATTTAGGAGCTGAGATGTCATGTTGCAACTTTACAAAACTGTGGTATGGCTGCAGTTGGAGTATTGTGTACAGTTTTGGTCGCCACATTATAAGAAGGATGTGGAGGCATTGGAAAGGGTGCAGAGGAGGTTTACCAGGATGTTGCCTGGTGTAACGGGTAGGTCTTATGAGGAAAGGCTAAGGGACTTGAAGTTATTTTCATTAGAGAGAAGAAGGCTAAGAGGTGACTTAATTGAGACATAAAAAATGATCAGAGGGTTAGATAGAGTGGATAGTGAGAGCCTTTTTCCTCAGATGGAGATGGATAACACAAGGGGGCATAGCTTTAAATTAAGGGGTGGTAGTTATAGGATGGATGTTAGAGGTGGGTTCTTTACTCAGAGGGTGGTAAGGGCGTGGAATGCCCTGCCTGCAGCAGTTGTGGACTCGTCAAGTTTAAGGGCATTCAAATGGTCAGTGGATAGGCCTATGAATAGCATTGGAATAGTTTAGGTTAGAGGGTCATAAAATTGGTTCCATTGGTCGGCGCAACATCGAGGGCCGAAGGGCCTCTACTGCGCTGTAATGTTCTATGTTCTATGTTCTAAAATCTGAGTTCATGGACCAACAACTCAAGAACAGCTTCTTCCCTACTGCTGTCAGACCTTTGAATGGAGTTACCTTGCATTAAGTTGATCTTTGTCTACACACTAGCTATGATTGTAACACTACATTTTGCACTCTCTTGTTTTCTTCTCTATGAATGATATGTTTTGTCTGAATAGCGTGCAAGAAGCAATACTTTTCACTGTAGGTTAATGCTTGTGACAATAATAAATCAAGTCAAATCAAAAGATCCCAGTACCTGCAGTAATTTGCTTTTATCCAGTCCATTGACTGATCCACCCTGTCATCATATCCTCAGTTAGTTAGACAGCTAATACTTGGTTGAAATTAAAGACAAAAGTAGAGGATTAAATCCCATTCTGGCTGAGGAAAACATAGGGCTTGTCTCTTTGCAGTGAAAGATCGATGGGACTTTGCAAAGGTTAGGTGAATAATTGGCAAGGAGCTATCTTGGGACATTGAAGACAAGAAGAGGAGTCCTTCCATCACAGTTAAAAATCATTTCAGTAAGTCTGGAAAAAAAGAAGGTATGGGCATGGGGGAAAGGCCACAGAAACTCAAATTACTGAGATGCAAGTGGAATGAATTGAAAGTGATTAAAGGGACAATTTACAAGTCCAAATGCCTGCACAAAGGAATCTTTGGGAGGAAATAAGGATGAAAATGGTTCAAACCTGCTAGCTTACAATGAGTTACAATGTAGAGGTAACTGGAATTTCTTGCCCTTTGAGGAAATGGTTTCTTTAAAAAATGTGTTGTGGTTACACCCTAAAATGTATCTTTAGAACAAAGGGACTTATGCAATGCTTTGACTAAATTACTGCTGTGCAGACTTGTCTTAGAAAATGTCAAATAGGTCATTTACTAATCTGTTTACAAGATATTTGTATTGTTCACTGACATTACTTGATGTCAGTGACAAGCCAGAAAGAAGGCATGCAATTTGTTGCTAATGTTGCAGAATTATTTCCAATTCTTCCAACATTTTTGCCTCATTCCTAAAGGCCTTGAGTCAAGTTAATTCTTGTCTGGACTACTTACCCTCCTGCATCTCTTAATATTCTCACGAAGGATCGCTAAGTAAGTCTCGATCACATTTTTCTAAATGGCCAAACAGAATTATAGTGAGCTACAAAACTGCCCAAATTCGTGATGCGTTCGATATTTGTTGGGTGGCATAGTGGCTAGCACTGCTTCATCACAGCGCCAGGGACCTGGGTTCAACTCCCAGCTTGGATCACTGCCTGTGCAGAGTCTATACATTCTCCCCGTGTCTGCCCAGTGCACTTAGATCCATTTGTAGTCTGTCCATGTACTGCCATGTCCTCTCATTCTCATTTCGAGTGGCACAGGAAAAGCAGGGCACTGAGGAGAGGAGATATTGGGATAACTGTGACACGAAGAATGAATTCTTATTGATTAAAGATCCTTAAAAAGCAAACGTATGATCTTCGCAAGCACCAAAGATGAGTGGTTAGGTGGATAGGCCGTGCTAAGTTGACTCTTGGGGCGGAATTATACTGGCACCTCTGCCCAAGTTTCGAATGATCCTGCCCGAGGACAACAGAGAACGCCGTTCTTCGAGCCTTGCCTGCCCCCGGAATCAGGGCTGGCATACTGGTAAAATTCCAGCCTTACTGTCAGGGGGGTTTGCGGGATAATTACATGGGATTACAGGGATAGGGTCTGAGTGGGATTTTTGTTGGTATAGGCTTGATGGGCCAAATGGCCTCTTTCTGCATCATAAAGATTCTATGATTTCTGCAAGCTTTAAGAAACAAGTATGTCAAGTGTACACACTGCAGGGCATTAACATTCAGCTGGAGCAGTGGACCTTTTACATATCTTTGAGCTAAATTGCAACTATGCGTTTGTGAAACCATGCTTTATATTTAAAAATAGTTTTTTAAATGTCATGCCTGGAAACCCCTATTCCTATTTCTAGATTCTGAAGCTATATTCCAGAGACTTATTATCACAGCCAAAGATGGCTTTACATTTTCATCACTATACCTCCGCACTCCAACACTACTGCAGTTCAGGTAACATGCCTGTAAAGCCGTATAAGGAAAAGTTGCATTGAAAGCAATGAATGGGAGCTATGTCCTAGCCTATTATTCAAACAATCACCTAGGTAATCAACAAGGTGGAGACAAACCATTAAACATAATCATTTGGGTAATGGGATGCTGGCTGAGTAAAGAATTGTAAGAACAACAAAGAACAAAGAACAAAACAGCACGGGAAACAGGCCCTTTGGCCCAACGAGCCTGCGCCGCCACCCCGATGTTCCCACCTCTACCCGCGATCCCTGTCCATGTTTACAGATCTATGGATTAAAAACCAAATTTGAGACAATTTAGGGAGAATTTGTTTTGCCAATTAGCCTAAGAGCACATCTTTGGGATGTGGGAGGAAACCGGAGCACCCGGAGAAAACCCACGCAAGCACGGGGAGAATGCGCAAACTCCCACAGACACAGGCCCAAATCCATGTATCTGCACAGCACAGCGATAGTCACTGAGCTGTCGTGTTGCCCATCAGATGATCCAGGTCAAGCATACACTAACAACGTGAAGCACTAGGATACTCTCGAAAAAAATCCAAGAGCAGCCCTCTCACGACCCATCGCGTGTATGCCCCTCGTTAGACAACAAGGTGGACCAAAGCACCTGTAGGATAAAAACAAGTACATCAATATCATCATCTATTTACACACTTCCCAGGGACTCCCAAGGCTCATGATCCCTATTTTAAATCAGTTTTCTATACCCTTCCATTCCCATTCTGTTCATGTGCCCATCTAAGTATTTCTTAAATAACTCCAGAATGCCTGCCTCCACCACTTTATTTGGCAGCACATTCCATACCCCCACCACCCTCTGTGTGAAAAAACTCCCTTTACCAACCAAATTATACCTTATCATCCTCACCCTAAGCCCGTGACCCCTCGTGCCATTCGAGTCCATCCTAGGAAAGAGCTTAACCCTGTTTACTCTATCTGTACCTCTGATAATCTTGTACACCTCTATTAGATCTCCTCAAGAAGTCTCACAACACCAGGTTAAAGTCCAACAGGTTTATTTGGCAGCACTAGCTTTTGGAGTCTCAGGCTTCTTCATCAGGTAGTGAGGACTTGCGTTCACAAATCAGTCATATACAGATGCAAGCTCAATTTACAAGATAATGGTTGGAGTTTACAGTAAAGAATTCTCAACCATGATCTCACCTTAGGTAACAGGAATTTAATAGCCATGATCCTATTTGGTCACTGGACAGCTGGAGAGAAAAGATCATGTGACAAACCAACACACTTTGTGTGTTAAGGTGCTTGTTTTCTCTGCAGAATTGAATAAGCAACTAATAAATTGAAGCAACAAGTCTCTGGGTGGCTTCCTCTCTCTTTCTCTCTCTCCATCCAACATGCAACTAAATCCAGCTCCCTAATTTTTAGTAACTACTTGATCAGACAGAAATTTTAGAAAGGATTTACTGTAATGTTGTACAGAAAAAACAGAGAAATTTGATCTGATTTATTATTGTCACATGTATTGACAGCAAAAAGTATTGTTTCTTGCGCGGTATACAGACAAAGCATACCATTCATAGAGAAGGAAACAAAAAGATGCAGAGTGTAGTGATACAATCATAGCTTGGATGCAGAGAAAAATCAACTTAATGCAAGGTTCAAATGTCTGACAGCAGCAGGGAAGAAGCTGTTCTTGAGTTGGTTGGTATGTGACCTTGGACTTCTGTATCTTTTCCCCAAAGGAAGAATGTAGAAGAGAGAATGTCTGGGATGTGTGGGGTCCTTAATTACGCTGGCTGCTTTGCCAAGGCAATGGGAAATGTAGACAAAGTCAATGGATAGGAGGTTGGTTTGCGTGATGGATAGGGCTACATTCACGACCTTTTGTAGTTTCTTGCCTGTCAACACCTTTATCATCTACATTGTCTGTCAACACCTTTAAAGTATCTGAATGCTGAAAGCAGCAGGAGCAATGAGTTCAGCAGGCCACCAACCACTAAGAACTCTAGAAAGGGTCAAGAGCTTCAGGTTTTTAGGTGTCCAGATCACTAACAACCTGTCATGGCACCACCCCATCACCTCACCTTCCCCTCCCCCCACCCCAACCCCCATGCTGACATTGTAGTTAAGAAAGCCCACCAATGACTCTACTTTCTCAGAAGACAAAGAAAATTTGGCATGTCAGCTACGACTCCCACCAACTTTTACCGATACACCACAGAAAGCATTCTTTCCGGTTGTATCCCAGCTTGGTATGGCTCCTGCTCTGCCCCCAAGACCGCAAGATCATGAATGTAACAAATGTAGTGAATGAATCAATAAGTGATCACACAATAGAACTTTATTGATCATAGACTCCCTCCAGTGCAGAAGAGACCATTCAGTCATCGAGTCTGCACTGACCACAAACTCAGAGAGAAACACAGTTTGTGTTTCAAATCCATATGGCCCTCCTATAATTCAAAATTTTTGACATGCATTAAATCAAATCTCACAAACCAGTTTTTCCAAGGCAAATGTCATGAAAGCCCTACCTGAAAATAAATTTTATATTTTCATAGTTCAAAGAAATTTAAGAATGCCTCCATTACCGCAAACCATACATTCACGTGTTTTCCTTCTCTTCAAGGAATAGAAACGTGATAATGATATGCTTCGTTCCCCTGGCTTATCTCAACACCACCCCATTCCTCTCCCACATAGTCATTGTCTCTTATTGTTCAGTGTTGCTCTCGCTGAGCACTATCTCTGATCTTCTATTAATATTTCCTGCTACCCTACCTTTGCCACTCCTAACTCTTTTGAGGCCATAGTGATGCAATTAACAACTCCTTTATCTCATGTCTGTGACATCTTTGTCAATTTCTTCTTAACTGTGGTTCCATTTGATCTAAACACGCCTTCCAAGTATATAATTCATCACATTTCAGTTCTGCAGAAGAGCCAATGGACTTTCCACAGATGCTGCTGAGTTTATCTTGCATTTTCTGTTTTTATTTTGGATCTTTTAGTGAATATAGTATATTCATTTTTATGCTATACTGAAAATTGAAAACACTTCCATCATCGAACAGAATCAAAGAATCCCTACAGTATGGAAGAAGGCCATTTGGCCCATTAAGCCTGCTCTGACAACAATCACATCCAGGCCCTTACCCTGTAATGTATTTTACTCTGCTAATCCCCCTAATGAAAGGGACATTTTTTTTGTGTATGGCGAATTCACCAAATCTGCATATCTTTGAACTGTGGGAGGAAACCGGAGCACCCAAAGGAAACTTATACAGACATGGAGAGAAAGTGCAAACTCCACCCAGACAGTATCCGAGGCCAGAATTGAACCCGGGTCTCTGGCGCTGTGAGGCAGCGGTGCTAACCACTGTGCCACCATACCAATGTCTACCCCTTCAGACCCTCATATTTAATGTCTCTGTTAATTACCTATCAGTCTTCACTTTTCTAGAACTAAAACATGGCTTTGTCAATCTTTTCTGATAGGGGTACCCTCTCAGTTCTGGTGTCCTCTAAGTAGATTTTTTTGTTCCTTCTTCAATGCCTTTCTACCTTTTTTATAAGATATACACTAAGGCTAATATTTTGTGAATAGAGAGAATTGTATCCATGTGCCACGTTAAAATATTTGTTGGGGGATATCTAAAACTAGTTTACAACCAATTAGATACTAGCGCAGGATAATTCAAAAGTTTTGAACCACATTAAATCAAATATCACAAACCAGTTTTTCCAAGACAAATGTCAAGAAAGCCCCACCTGGAAATAAACCTTTAACTTTCACAGTTCAAAAAAATTCACAAGTGACCAAATACTGTAAACAATGCATTCATGTGCCTTTATTTATCTTCTTTTCAATACAATGTGTGCAATGTCCAAACTTCAATCCAGCTGCCCATTTCTCATAAACCGCAGAAAAGTTACAGCAGAAGGAGCCCATTCAGTTCATCTTGCTCATGCCAGCCCCAGGGCAACCAGATGTCTTTTTTAGTCCCACCTTCTTGCACCTGATCCAGGTAATTTTTAAAAGAGTTTAGTGTCTCTTCCTCCACCACCAAGTGGGGCAGCAAATTCCAGATACCCTTTTGGGTGGCACAGTGGTTATCACCGCTGCTTTACAGAGCCAGGGATGTGGGTTTGATTCCTGGCTTGGGTCACTGTCAGTGCGGAGTCTACACATTCTCCCTGTGTCTAATTGGGTTTCCTTTGGCTGCTCCGGTTTCTTTCCATAGTCAAAAGACATGCTGGTGAGATGCATTGGGCATGCTAAATTTACCCTTAGGGTACCAGAATAGGTGTCGAAGTATGGCAACTAGGGGATTTTCATTGTGGTAACTTCATTGAAGTATAAGCTTACTTGTGACACTAATCAATAAACTTAAGCACTGTGTACAAATCTTCTCCCTCATATCCCTTCTAGACTTATTGCCAGTTATCTTGAAGCCCTGTCTTCCCCTCATCATTTTGTATACCTCTACCAAGTCATCCCTCTGACTTCTTTTTTTCCAGGGAAAATAACCCCAAGCTATCCAATCTCTTCTCATAAAAACATATTTCTTGTGTCTATGAAAAGACAGACAGCATTCTTGTAAACCTCCTCTGCACTTTGTTCAAAGCAAGTGTATACTCTTTGTAAACATGGTGACCAGAACTGCACACAATATTCCAATCGTGGTTTCGTCAGTGTTTTGTAGAGTTCTAACCATATTCAATTTCATTGGCTTTTTATCTATCAACACATCGAAATAAAATGTCCCTTATAAATCTGTACACAACCTTACATTACCCGAATTAATCAATTATTCTCCAGCTTTTGTCCCTCGCTTTCCTAGCTGAGGATTCCAGTCCTTTGTCCTCTCCAATGATGGAACAGCATTGGAAAATCATGGCTACACTCTCAAATCCCTTCACTGAGTTTTACAGCAGTGATGATTTCGGCTGTCAGCAATTTCTCTTAAAAAGAACTTGCCAATTAATGAAATTACAGTGTGGCAATTTAGGGAAAAGGCAAGTCCCGATCAGGACATGGACCCTTGGAAAGAAGAGTTGCTGAACTCAGATGTGATGTTTCCCCAGAGTTGAACCTGCTTATACACATTGTCATGGACCACACAAAAGTAATGATCATGTGAACTCCCCGTGAATGGGCAATCATTCACCAGCTTTTTCAAAGGAAAGAAAGTAGGTGCAGAAACTGAACGGAGGAATGTTGCAACCACTCCTGTTATTGTTACTGAAGAACATATCCTAAAATAGACACCGGGTCTGTTATGAGTCATCTTGTACTCTGTACATTAATCTTCAGTATATTTCTAGTAGTTCCACATTTTGAACAAACTATTTATTTTGTAAGTTGACTCTTACAATCTCTTTCTCTTTCCCATGCCTCTTGACACAAGAGGTGGACAAAGCACACATTTTCATCTGTTTCCATGGATGAGTTTTCCTTTGTCACTTGTCTGTTGCCAGTGACCGTAGATCAAGGTGTGTCCCTCTGCATCAGTTAGGAATTACTCCCCCCAATAATCTTCTTTGTATTTTTTCATGCGTATTTTTAATTTTTCTTTGTTGGGGCAAGGCTGATTGTCACAGGAATATTAACATAATCGAGCTTTTTATTGGCACAGTGATTAGCACTGCTGCATCACAGCGCCAGGGAGCCGGATTCGATTCCTAGCTTGGGTCGGTGTCTGTGTGTGGAGTTCTCCCCGTGTCTGCGTGGGTTTCCTCCAGGTTCTTCGGTTTCCTCCCACTGTCTGGAAGACGTGCTGGTTAGGTGTATTGACCCAAACTGTGCCAGAGTGAGGCGAGTAGGGGAATTTCACAGTGACTTTATTGCAGTGTTAATGTAAGCCTTACTTGTGACTAATAAATAGGTCGCTGTCGATGTGTGGAGTTTGCACGTTCTCCCAGCGTCTGCATGGGTTTATTCCAGGTTGTCCAGTTTCCTCCCACACTCCAAAAGATGATTTGATTTATTATTATCACATATATTAACATACAGTGAAAAGTATTGTTTCTTGTGTGCTATGCAGACAAAGCATACCATTCATAGAGAAGGTTACGAGAAGGTGTAGGATTTAATGTTACAGTCATAGCTGGGGGTGGAGAAAGACCAACTTAATGCAAAGTAAATTCATTTGAAAGACCGGCAGCAGCAGGGAAGAAGCCATTCTTCATTCGGTTGGTACATGACTTCAGACTTTTGCATGTCTTCTCAACAGAAGAAGTTGGAAGAGAGAAGAGATATGCAGGTTAGGTGAATTGACCATGTTAAATTCCCCCTCAGTGAAACCGAATAGGTGCTGGAGTGTGGCAACTAGGGGATTTTCGCTATAACATCATTGCAGTATGAATGTAAGCCTACTTGTGACACTCATGAGTAATATATTTTTAAACTTTCTTAACATAAACTGGTTCAAGCTTGGATCATATTGCAACATCCTCTGAAATAAAAGCCAAATACTGTGGACGCTGGATGATTAAGCTGTAAGTGTCCTTTTACATTGTGTGTGGGTGAGGAGTGTAAGGAATGTCTTTATTCTCTTTTAATTCACTAATGTCTATGGGTTAATGTGAAATACAGACAGTGCTCAGACTTATGACACAATTGGTTCATGAATGCACCTTAAGTTGGAACCAATTTTCCCATTGGAATAAAGTTACAAATGGGGGATTGGCTCATGGGAGACAATGGCCTTAGCGTACTAGCACCAGAATATTAATCCAGAAATTCAGCTAATGTTCTAGGGACCCTGTGTTCGAATCCCACCAAGTAATTAAGAATCTACTGATGATATGGGTCATGCTAAATTGACCCGAATGTTAGAGGGACTATCAGGGTAACCATGTGGGATTACGGGAATAAGATCTGGGTGGCACTGCTACTGGTGCAGGCTCGATGGGTAGAGATGGCTTTCTTCCGCACATTAAGGATTCTATGATTACAATGAAACTAATGTCTAATGGCAGAAAAATCACATCTGGTTCACTATTCCCTCACTTTAAGGAAGGAAATCTGTCGTTCTTACCTGGTCTGGCCGACATGTGACCCCAGAACCACAGCAAAGTAGTTAACTCACAACTGCCCTCTGAAATGACCTAACAAGCCACTCAGTTCAGGGGCAACTAGGAATGGACAATAAATGCTGGCTGGTCAACAACACCCATGTTCCATGAATGAATTAAAATCAGCCAGGGCTGAGATTCTAATTACCGGTTACCCATTTCTCATTTTCTACTAAATCCCAGGACTTTATATTCAATAATTTGGTGAATGATAACATATTTTTCACCCAGTTTTCAGGATTTTTAACTGTTGTCCTGCGTATTTCTTGTATCTTGCTGACTCACTCAACCAGAACTGTGTACAATTTATTGAAACGCCTCTGCATATATCAGGCAAAAGGATTACATATATGAACCAATAATGAATAACCAATTCACAACTTCATTCCAAACAATAAAAGGCTTGAAGTTTTACAAATTTAACAATTCACTCTCTTTCTAACTAATTGAACATACAATTCCCACAGTGCAGAAAGAGGCCATTTGGCCCAGCGGGTCTGCGCTGACTACAACTCCACCCAGGCTCCATTCCAGTAACCCCATATATTTACCCCTCTAATTTCCCTGACACTAGGGTCAATTTAGTATGGCCAATCAACCTAACCTGCACATTTTTGGACTGTGGAAGGAAACTGAAGTGCCAGGAAAAAGCCCACGCAGAGAATGTGCAAAGGAAAGAATGGGCCAGCATTACATTGTAATCAATGGGCGAGCTTCCATTGGGGCAAGGACACTTCTTCAGCAGCAAATCACAGCTCAATTTCCTGCAGGTTTAGAATCATAGAAACCTCACAGTACAGAAAGAGATCCTTCGACCCATCGAGTGTGCACCGACCACAATCCCACCCAGACCCTACCCCTAATCCGTACATATTTTACCCACTAATCCTCCCTAACCTATGCATCTATGATCTATTTAGCATAGCCAATCAACCAAACCCGCACATCTTTGGACTGTGGGAGGAAACCGGAGCATCTGGAGAAAACCCACGCAGATACGAGGAGAATGTGCAAACTCCATACAGACAGCGATCCAAGCTGGGAATCGAACCTAAGTCCCTGAAGCTGAGAAGCAGCAGTGCTAACGACTGTGCTACCATGCCACCTTATGGGGACATTTGGTGTCAGTATCATCCAGCTAACACCCTCCGGCGCAACAAAGCGTCTGGGTGCAGGGCGCCAAAATTATTGGCCAAAAGCCAGTTCCTGGTTTCTGGGCTCCAGTTCTGCTACGCAGTTGCCCAGTGACCGTAGGTTCCTGGGAGCCAAATGCTCAGAGGTAGGTCCCTCCACTTCCCTGGGCTTGTTCAGGGTCAGCGGTTTAATATATAATCAAAGACATAAGAAATGTCTGACGCAGAATGTCAATATGCACCCAGGGCATGGGCATCATAAAGTTGAGATCAGTGTAAATTCGAAGTAGGATGTCAACTTATAAAGTTTATTTATTAGTCACAAGTAGGCTTACATTAACACTGCAACGAAGTTACTGAGAAAATCCCCTTGTTGCTACATTCCTGTTTGGGTACACTGAGGGAGAATTTAGCATGCCAATGCATCTAACCATCTCTGGACTATGGGAGGAAACCAGAGCACCTGGAGGAAACTCACGCAGATATGGGGAGAACATGCAGCCTCTGCACAGAGAGTGACACAAGCTGAGTGTCGAACCGGGCATTCTTGGTGCTGTGAGGCAGCCATACTAACCACTGTGCCACCATGCCATCTGTTCATTATATTTGAATGTTGTAAAGTAAAGGACAGTGTATCAAAGGAATAATTCACTAAAGAAGAAATAGAGGCACATTCAATTTCATTCCATTTATTTATTACAGTATTCTGTGAGTCATCCAATGTGGAATTTTAGTCACAGAACTGTGTCACTTTTACTGCATTCTTCCTGCTATTAGTCTGTTTAGTAATATTCCACAAGGTATATATTATTAGATTAGCTTTCTTCTTATCTTTACTTGAGCAAGCTTAAGACAAGCCTCTACAGGAAAGGAGGCTGGTTTCTGGACTTTTAGAATCAGAGAATCCCTACAGTGCAGAAGGAGACCATTCAGCCCATCTAATCTGCACCCACAACAATCCCATATCAGGCTCTTTTTTCACATCCCCACACATTTACCTCGCTAACCCCTCTAACTTGCACATCCCTCGATGCTATGAGCAATTTAGCATGGCCAATCAATCTAACCTGCAGATCTTTGGACTGAGAGAGGAGACCAGAGCACCAGGAAACCCACGCAGACATGGGGAGAATGTGCAAACTCCATACAGACAGTGATCCAAGCTGGGAATCGAATCCAGATTCTGGATGAACCTGTGCCACCATGCCACTGAACAGAATTTCCCAAGCCCAACAGTAGGCAACAATGGTACCTCACCTCGAGACTCTGGGCTCTCAGCTTTCTACATTGGCTTAGGCAGCATTTTCCTTGCCTTTGGAAGTTGGAGTATAGTAGCATTCATTCCTAGGGTGGGAATTTCTATCCACCCAACCACCAGCCCTTTCCCCTACTCGCCTTTGTGGCCTGTTTTCCAACAACAGAAGTTTTGGCCGGCAACAATGTCTACCACAGTGTGTGTGGCTCGCCTGTCCGCTGCCAGAGAGCCTGACTGGGCAGAGGTCATCTTTGGTGGGATGGGAAAATTCAGCCAGCAGGAAAAGCTAGGAAATTCCACCCTAGTTTTCCTGATCTTAGTTCTTGTGGCCTCTCCCCGGTGTTGAGACTCTTAGCGTCAGCAGGAAAACAGCCCCAGTGTAGTGCTGCTTGTGAACGCAGTGAATGGATGTGCATCTTCACTCTATGGCTTCGCAACTGCAAATGCAATCAGCCCGCTGTGTTCATTGAATGGTCTGTCTGCTCAGAGAGTTTATGAGCAAATGAGCATAGTTTGCTTGAAATATTGTTTGAAAATCCCCCAGATTGCTTTTACTAGCCATCGGGGAGATTGATGGTGAATCCAATGGACTCATAGCCAAGACGATTGATTACACTGGTGGTTGATAGAGATCTGCAATGAAACAGCAGATGTTGGAAAATCTCAACAAGTCTTGAAAGATAGAGTGTCAATGATAGGAGTCAACACTGTATGATTCACTCATCTTTCACCTCAACACCTCATTCCCTTCCCAAGGCACTTCCCATACAATCATCCTTACACATTTGTCCCTTCCTTTGCAACGAGGAGACCAAACACAGATTGAGTGACCACTTGTGGAACTCAGTCTGCAAGCAAGGCCTGATCTCTTAATTCACCATCTTGTTCAGGCTTGAGGGATCATGTGTATGTGTTTGCTTCAGTCAATGTAAAAAAATATGTTAAGATATTTCTGCCTATGCACAATTACATTTAAATGTTAGACTGTAGGGGCTAATCAACCCTGCTAAGCAGACCAATTGTAGCTAGCTTGACTACATGTAGAATCATAAGGCATGATGTAGGTTAGCTAAAAATGGACTGCATTCCCGAAGGGTACACAATGCAGCCAAACAACAGTTCAAATAATAGCAACTGTGAGGATTGTTTTTAACAGATGGAGACAACATGCAAAAAACACATCCAATAATGAGATGAGGGTTGAAATATATTTTGGCTTTAGAGTGTTCCTGTGGCGGTTCCAGTTCAGTTCAGTTCAGTTCTTGCTGAGAAGCCAATCTCCAAGTTCGCTTTCTGCTGCTTTCATGTAAATTCTTTAAGCTCTTTTCAATAAAAGAAAACCATTTGGAAACTCGCACCAGTGCTGTCCCCTTGTCTATTCAATGACTGAATGGATACAACACATTTCTCTCCTCGATCTGTTGCAATATTCTCAACAAGTCCAGAGCAATATGAAGGAGCAACATCTCACCTTCTGATAAGGCATTTTATGGTCTTCAGGACTCAGCATTGAGTTCAACAAATTCAGACCATGAAGTTGACCCTATGTGATCCCTCCCTTCAAAGTGCCAGACAGCATCCTGTTCTCATATGATTTCAGATGGCGCTAACATTTATTCTGCTATTTACACCCCCTCTAGACCAATGCTTTATTCCTTTACCAACATCAATACTATTGCCTTTGCCTTTCCTTCCATTACATCTTTTTCATTTGCGCTCCCTCACTCTCTAACCTATGCCTGATCTTGTCTTTTGCCTCATTTAACCCTCCCTCACTTTTTCAACAGCAAAAATCATTTTACCTCTCTTCAGTTCTGCAGAAGAGTCATGATGGACAGGCTGAGATTTTCCAGCATTTTCTGTTTTTGGCTCAATGTCCTCTATTTTGTTCATTAAGTTTTCTTCTAATAGCCTTCTTAATAGTTTTGGAGAATGGGATAATCTGACTTTGCTTCCCGATTTCACCTTTGTAGTCCTAAATTCTCCACCAACCCACAGTCTTGGCTTGAATGCCTAACCATCTTTCCCTATGAATAGCTGGGAAGGTCGCGTGGCCCCTTTAAGGGAATGTTTCCTCAGGGCCACATGGTCAGCCCAGACCCTTTGAGTGTCGAGATGGGAAGCTGAGCAAATTGAGTGTGTATCCCAGGTCAGGAAGGATCAGTATTTGGAGCCAGAGAAGAATAACGTGAAATCTCATAGTTATTCTGTCAGGATTTATTAGTATATGTATTTAATTGTTGTGTTGCCAATGAAGTCTTTGTGTTCCAAAGCCTCATCAAGCCCCCCCTCAATTTATTGCACAGGTGACAAGGAAAATCTTTCTATGTTCCTCAGGAATCACAATACACAGCAGAAGGGGGAAGATCATCAAAGTTAAGAAAAGATAAGGTACTGGCATAATACTGAAATGCCTATAATGGGGGAATTAGAACATGTTGTTGCCAAAGCAGAAACTGGGGACAGTATAATGAGAGACTGCATTTTTCATAGCAAATGAGATAAAGTCTAATGAAAAGGCAAGATTATTCTGCTCACAATTTGGTGGCCCACGGACTTGCAACTTAATCAGAGGTTTATCACTGTCTGATGCTCCAGACACCCAATTTTCTGATCAGATAACTAAGCTGATGAAGAATCATTCCCACCCACGTGCCTCAATCATTATGTTGAGGTACAAACTTCATTCAGCAGGAGATTCAGGGGAGACAGTCTCAGGCTGAGTGGCCTGATCGAGAGGGTTAGCAGAGCAAGGCAAGTTCTGTCCAGCTTTCGGAGAAATGTTGAGGGATTGTTTGGTCTGTGATATAAGCAGCCTGATTGTACAAGAGAAGCTATTAGCAGAAACTGGCATTTGTTTGAAGATAGCTGTGGGTCTGGCCTAGATGACTGAATGTGCAGAGCAGGGTGTAAGCGAATTGCAAGGTGTGCCAAACTGAGTAAACCGCTTGTGGTGAGAAACAGTTATTGTGAAGACCAATCTAAATAAAGCTTAATAGTCACAGATAGGCTTGCATTAACACTGTAATAAAATTACTGTGAAATTTTCATTGTCACCACCTGTTTGCCCCCGCAGCTTCCCTCCACAATCTCAGCCATTTTCAGTCCCATTCGCACTGTGAACAGGGCTTAGCGCACGTGCAGTTAGAAAAAAATTGAAAAAGCACGCCTATGTCAGATTGCTCCCGAGTCGCAGAAAGCGGAGATAGTGGCCCAGGAGCGAAAAGCAGGAGCGAGGGTGTATCTCAGTGGGGGTGCAGATGGATCTCTGGGGAGGGACAGATGAATCTCTGGTTGGAGGGACGTCCATTGCCACTCTTGTGGACGATCAGTAGGAGGAAGGGGGCAGGAATAGCGATCGGTCTGTGTAGTGGCGGTGTGGATAAGGGGGACAGTGATTTTTGTGGGTAGTGGGGAGATGGATAAGAGACACACACATAAACACATTACTGCACCCCCTCATCCACTCCTCTACTACAGACTGATTGCCACCTCTGCCACCCTTCCCCCACACGATAAAGCCCTCATACCTGACTTTACCGCGATTTCACACCTGAATATGGGTGCAAATTGTTGGTAAAATCAGACCCTACATATTCAGTTCTGGTCACCTATTATAGAGGATATTATTAAACTAGAAAGAGTGCAAAAAAGATTCACTCAGACGCATCCTGAATTTGATGGTTTGGGTTATAAGGCGAGGCTTGGTAGACTGGGAGTTTTGTCTGGAGAGCAGAAGGCTTAGGGGTGATCTTATCAAGGTCTATAAAATAATGAGGGACACAGATCAGCCAGATAGTCAATATTTTTCCCAAAGGTAGGGGACTCTAAACTAGAGGGCATAGATTTAAGGTGAGAAGGGAGAGATGCAAAAGGGTCCAGAAGGGCAATTTATTTCAATCAGAAGGTGGTGAATGCCTGGAACAAGATGCCAGATGTAGTCGTAGAGATGGGTACAATTTTGTCTTTTAAAAAGCGTTTAGACAATCACATGAATAAGATGGGTATAGAGGGATGTGGACAATCAGGGCCAGCTTAGTTGTAATTATAAATGGACAGCATAGATAAGTTAGACTACTCCTAATCAAACCTTGTTTTTCCAAATGCCTGTATATCATATCCCTCAGAATCCTCTCTAGTATCTTCCCAACACATATGTTAGACTTACCAGTCTATAATTCCCAGGTTTTTCTTTGCAGCCCTTCTTAAATAAGGACACAATATTTGTTACCTTCAGTACCTCACCTGTGGCTAACAACGATACAAGTATCTCAGCGAGGATTCCTGCAATTTCTTCTCTAGCTTTGCACTGTGTTTTTGAATAGACCTGGTCAGAGTAGGGCATTTATCCGACTTCATATACTTAAATACATCTATCACCTCCTCTACTCTAATGTGAACTGTCTCCAATATATCACCGCTGACTTTCCCAGGATCCCAATATCTTACTCTTTAGCAAACACAGAGAAATATTCACTGAGAACCTTGATCAACCCCTGTTATCAAAGTTACCAAGACATGAGGGTATAAATAAAGTGTAAATCAAAAGTAAAACACTGCTCATGCTAGGAATCGGAAACAAAAACAGAGAAAATGCTGGAAATACTGAGCAGGTCAGGCAGCTCGCGAAGAGCAAAAATCGAGTTTCCACAACCCCCTGGAATCTGGCATTATCAAACATTCACCAGCTTCAGTGTGAAGAGTCCTTATCCCAGTACTGAATGGCCCACTCCTTATTCTGAGATGATATCTCTTGGTTTTAGACTCACCTGTCAGGATAAACACCTCATCGACACCTATCCTGTCATATCCTGTAAGAGATTGTAATTTGTTGATGTAATAGAAATCTAATCTCTTCAAAAACTTCAGAGTGCAGTTTTCACTCATCGGATATTCTGACTATGTATTGGGGAATGATGTCAGAGCTGCTTCTGGAAGTTTAGCAACGAAATTCAATACTTCCATGACTGGTATGCATGAAGCAGATGCACAGAAATGATAATATTATAATATCTCAACAATGCGCTTTATTTTCACCCTCAGTTGCAACAGTCCAGCATTCTCTCTACCACAGAATCAATCATGGAATAGTTATAGCAGAGAAGCCGTCACCTATCAGCCCACCAAGCTCTTTGCCAGCTCATCAGGTACTTGTTCCATTCCCTCGTAAATGTTGCAACTGAATTTGTCTCTACAACCCTGCAGGCCTTGCATTCCAGATCTTAATCACTTACCACATAAAGAACTTTCTCCATAAAGGGGAAATACTTAGATGCTGGACTCTGAAACAAAAAACAGAAAATGCTGGAAAAACTCAGCAGGCCTGACAGCATCTGTGGAGGGAGAATAAAGCCAATGTCCCAGCTCAAAACATTAGATATATTCTTTCTCCATAGATGTGGCATGATAGCACAGTGGTTAGCACTGCTGCTTCACAGTTCCAGGGACCTGGGTTCGATTCCTGGCTCAGGTCACTGTCTGTGTGGAGTTTGCATATTCTGCTTGTGTTTGCGCTGGTTTCCTCCCACAGTCCAAAGATGTGCGGGTTAGGTTGATTGGCCATGCTAAAATTGTCCTGAGATATGTAGGTTAGAAGGATTAATGGGTAAATATGTAGGGATATGGGGATAGGGCCTGGATAGGATTGTGGTCGGTGCAGACTCGGTGGGCCAAAGGGCCTCTTTCTGCACTGTAGGATTGTATGCTGTTGGACTTCATTGAATCACAGAGTCATGCATTGCAGAAGAGGCCCTTCAGCCCACCAAGTCTGCACTGACACATTAGGAACACCTGAACTTCCACCTAATTCCATCCAGCAGCACTTGGCCCGTTGCCTTTAATGTTATGATATGCCAACTGCTCATGCAGGTATTTTTTAAAGGATGTGAGGCAACTCACCTCTACCATCCTTCCAGGCAACACATTCCAACCTCTGGCCAAAAATGTCTCTTTTCGCATTGTCCTGAAACCCCCTACCCCTCATAAGAACATAAGAACATAAGAAATAGGAGCAGGAGTAGGCCACACAGCCCCTCAAGCCTGCCCTGCCATTCAATAAGATCATGGCTGATCTGTAGTGGTTCAGTACTCTTAATTCTCTTGTCAATTAAAAGTCTATCCATTCTTGACTTGATCACAGTCAGTGAGGAAGCCTCCACCACCTCATCAGGCAGAGAATTCCAAAGATTCACCACACTTTGTGTGAAGAAACCCCTCCGCAACTCTGATCGGAACCGCCCTCCTCCTAATCTTGAGGCTGTGCCCTCTAGTCCTGCTATCTTTGCTAAGCAGGAAGAGTCTCTCAACTTCTACCCTATCCATCCCCTTCATTATCTTATGATCTCTATAAGATCTCCTCTCAGCCTTCTAAACTCCAAAGAGTACAAACCTAGCCTATTCAGTCTCTCCTCATAATCCAATGCCCTCATCTCCGGCATCAGCCTAGTAAATCTTCTCTGCACCCCCTCCAAGGCCAATGTATCCTTCCTCGAATGCAGCGACCAAAACTGCACACAGTACTCCAGCTGCATCTTGAAACTATGTCCCCTTGTGACTGACCCTTCAACTAAAGGAAATAGTTGTTCCTTATCCACTTTATCCATATCCATCATAATCTTCTGCATCTTGATCAGGTCACTCAATCTTCTCTGCTCTAATGAAAATAAACCAAGCCCAGGCAACCTCTCTTTGTAAGCATCTTGGTTAATCTCCTCTGACCCTCCAGTGCCATCATATCATGTAGAGACCAGAATTGCACACACAGTATTCTAGCTGTGGCCTCACCAGAGTTCTGCTGAGACATGCTGGGTTTCTCCGGCATTTTCTGTTTTTTGTTTCAATTTCTTCTTCATGTTGCCTTGAACTCTTTTACTACATTTCAAATCCGTATCCTTTGGATCTCGGTCTTACTGCCAATGGAAAGTTTCTCTGTAGAAAGTTTCTCTCTCTCTCTCTTCCCATCTTAGAGTCCCTCCTGATTTTGAACACCTTTACTGACCTTCCTCTCAGTCAGTCTTCTCTTCTTGAAAGGTGAACACTCCATCTCCACTCTATCTAGCTGGTAAGACTCTCAGTCAAGTTAATGCCAACCACTGGTACAACCACACTAGTTTGTTGTGATAGAAACAATCAACAACCTGCCCTCGTTCCCCCATTCCCCCCACCCTCGTGCCCACACTATAGTAACAAAGCCCCACCAACATCTTTACTTTCTCAGAAGACCAAGGGAATTTGACCTATCCACTATGATTCTAAACAACTTTGACAGATGCACCATAGAAAGCATTCTTTCTGATTGTATCACAGCTTAGTATGGCTCCTGCTCTGCCCACGATCACAATAAAAGTTTGTGAATGTAGCACAATCCATCACGCAAGCGAACCTTCCATCCATTGACCCTGTCTACATTTTCTGCTGCCTCGACAAAACAGCCAGCATTCTTAAGAACCCCACGCATCCCAGATATTCTGTCTTCCACCTTCTTCAGTTGGGAAAAAGATATAAAAGTCTGAGGTCACGTACCAACTGACTCAAGATCAGCTTCTTCCCTGCTGCTGTCAGACTTTTGAATGGACTTACTTTGCATTAAGTTGATCTTTCTCTACACCCTAGCTATGACTGTAACACTATATTCTGTACTTTCTCCTTTCCTTCTCTATGAACTGTATGTTTTTCTTTATAGCGCACAAGAAATAATACTTTTCACCATATGTTAATACATGTGACAATAATAAATCAAATCAAATTGTTAATTGTAATATATTTGTTAATATATTTCCAATGGCTGAGGAAGGCAGTGAAACTTCAGAAAATCTTTAACCAAGCCACACGAAAAACTCAGCCTATGTAATTAAAACCATTATAAACTTTGTCAATTTCTCTTGTGTGGACTGTGCCAGTCTAAAACATCCATTTAACGATGTAACTTGTGGACTTTACCCTGTAACGAAACCTGCCCTATCTGTATATAATTATTGTGTCAAGAAGGAACTATTATTCTGTTTGATTATTATTTTCGATTAGAACAAGGGGTATTGGGATTATTGAGGCTGGTAGAGTTGCTCATGATTTTTCATGGTACAGCCTGATTGGGAACTGATGCATCTTACAGATGCATCCTTACAGATCAAGGATGCATCTGTAAGATGCAGCAAATCCATTATTTGGATGAACTCCCTAGAATGCACGGACATTATATTAAACCTGATACAAAAGGTTTAGGGCGGCACAGTAGCACAGTCGTTAGCATTTCTGCTTCATAGCTCCAGGGCCCTGGGTTCGATTCCTGGCTCGGGTCACTGTCTATGTGGAGTTTGCACATTCTCCTCGTGTCTGTGTGGGTTTCCTCCGGGTATTCCGGTTTCTTCCTGTAGTCCAAAGATGTGCCATGCCAAGAAATTGCCTCTTAGTGTCCAAGGATGCATAGGTTAGAGGGATTAGTGGTATAATATGTAAGGATATGGGAGTAAGGCTTGGGTGGGTTAGGTACAGACTCGATGGGCCAAAGAGCCTCTTCCTGCACTGTAGGGTTCTATGTTTCTATGAACGTGGCCAATTTCAAGTGGAACAATGGACATTTTAAAGACAGTATTATTTTAAAAGGTTACATTCAAGCAAAATGGCTGCAAACCAGACATCAGAATACCACCACCAGATCATCCAAGGGGAGAACAAAGACAGCCATCAGCCATGGTGAAACTATCTGACAGAATTATTCAGAAGGGTGTTGATAGTCCTGACCACAATGCGGGACACACAATGGAAATGGTAACATGTTTTATCCCAGCGATATAGAATTGTGTCTCCACTAATGGAAAAACATTTAGCAGATCCAGGAAATCACCTTGAGATATTTAGTAGCCCATCAGAAACCTCCTGAAACAGTTTGGGCTCTTTGTCATTGACACTGATCAAATCAGTTTCATCCCGTAAGCACTTTGCATCCCATTGTTTTGAAACTGACTGATGGGAGGAGTCAGCCAATTTGATTAAGGAATTGTCTTTTAAAATAATATCGAAATCTGGCCAAGAGGACACACAATGAGGAGAGGTAGTTGACCTTTCAGCAGATACCTCGGGAAGGAATTCTGTGAAGTTCAGTGCTGGAGAGTTATAAAGTCAGGAAGGAGTGAGTTCAAGTGTCCAGGCAGCCAACTACTTTGGGGCAGAGGAAAGTACAAAGGAAGATCCAGCAGCAAGGCAAGATATTAACTATTTCCTCAGCATCAACAAGGACCTTTTGCTTTTAAAATGATCCGAGGAATGGTGAGTATACTCTCTCAGACTTGAGTAAAGCCCCAGTTATGTAAAGGTTGAAAAGGGATGTAGGATTTTGTGTAAATTGTGTAATGCTAAGAATTTACATTCTGCTATTAGAGTGTTCTTTCCATAGGGTAGTGTTGTAGTGTCTGTGTTTTATTGTATTTGGTTGGGTTCTTCTTGAATAAATTATTTTGAAATTAACTTTGACTAGTCTCTTTCTCTCTCTCTCCCTCTTTCTCTCTATCGTCCATCTTGGTGAATCACTAAAAAACCGGAACACAAATCCAATGTACAGAACCATAAAGTGGCCAAGCAATCTGAATTGCTCACTCAAGGGGTCCACTGGTAAGGAATAAACAGTAGCCCCTCTCTATCTCTCTCTCTCTAAGCTGTCCCAGTGTGCCATATCTCGGTTGTATTTTACCACCTGCAAGGAAAAGAGACACACAGTGACAGCTAGGTAACTCATGTGACATGAAGGTGAGCTCACTGATCAGGAAAAAACAGTGAGTCTTTCTCCCTCTCTCTTGCGAAGCTGTCCCAGTGACACCTCCGGGCTGCGAGTTGAACATTGGCAGGGAAGACTCCACAATAATCAGTGGCATCTGAGATTAGTCGGCGTGTGGAATGAAAGGACCTTTACACAATGCAGGATTATGTGATGATGTGTTTAATGTGAAGAGCTAGGTCAGTGACAGTGAAATAGTTTTTGTCAGTTCTAGTTGGGAATTGTTTGGGGGCAGAGGCTATGTCCGCAAGCTGCTGGAACTAATTTTCTCTCTCTGAAAACCCTCTACGCTCAGTATAGCAAGTATATTGGTTGGAGCTAACTGTATTTAAAATGATATTGTAAGCCTGTAAGATAAATGATGCTCAGTTGGAACTGAAATAGAGATAAGTTAAAAATTAAAATTGTTTCTTCTCATGTTTAAATATTGTTCAACATTCAATAATGACTTCATGCGTTAGAGTTATATTTAAACTGTTATTAAATAAAGTTTGTGTTACGGTAAAATATTCTTAATTTGTCAGTGGAATCATTCCTGAGAATTTTATCCTCATATTTATACCAAAATAGCAAAGTTGTTGGGGTCCAGTCTGCTATCCTCATGTAAGCTGGGGTTTTAGTCCAGCTCCAACTAACCCAAAATAACTCAAAAATAATTTAGTTGCTCATTCTCTGTAGGCATTGTCAGGTCCAAAATGGCTGCTGCATTTATGTGGTTGCAGTAATACCTTAGTAGATGAATTTTATTATAAAGCAAAAAGAATTAACTCTGATGTTGGAAAGTTCATTTTACTTGTGGCTCAAGTCAAGGTTTACTACTCATTTGTGATGCATTTTACTACTAACTCTGTGAAATTAGACAAATATATTCGCTGCCTTTTTTAATCTCTGAATTGCTGCTGTGTTTTCCAGCAGGCTTATGGTGATAGGACTCCAAAAATAATTCAGCTAGCCTCTTCTAATGCCCTCCCAAGCAATCCAGAAGTCATAGCTATCAGCAACTGTTTCCTAAATGGCAATATTTGCCATCTTTACATCTCGCTTGAAGAAGTCTTTGTGATAATGTTATGGATGACCAGAAGGTCAGAGTGCGTGGCCAGTTCATTGTGCTGATGGTGATAATCT
Source organism: Sphyrna mokarran (assembly GCA_024679065.1). NCBI lineage: Eukaryota > Metazoa > Chordata > Chondrichthyes > Carcharhiniformes > Carcharhinidae > Sphyrna > Sphyrna mokarran. Next base: position 13,236,755 of record JAGIQG010000013.1, on the reverse strand, counting down.
TGATATATATGGTTGTTGTACATCTAATGAATGTGACAGAGCTGGAGCAGACAGGACTAGCATAGCAATGAGCATGCGCAGATGGAATTAGTGCACTCCAAGTCCTCTGAGTAGGTAATCTTGCTCTCCTGAGAGATGCTGAATATCTGCCTGAGGCAGCAAAGGTGGGAATTGTTCAGCCTTTTTTGCCCTGCATAACAAACGTTGTTCAAGCCTCACAATTGCAGAGCAGTGTGCTGAGGGTGTAGACTTGGTGTTCTCTAACAGCTTGCTGTCATTCCATGCTCTCTTACTCATCTTGAACACAACAGCTGCAACTTTTGTGATGTGTGCGCTTTGTGATTTCAACATCAAGTGGCAGATTACTGGTGGTTAAGGAGCTGAGATATGCGATGCTGTTCACAACCTCTGAAAAAGAATAAAGACCAAAAAATAATACAGGCCCTTCTGCCCTCTACATGATCTACACTGATCATGTGTTCCTAGCTAGATCATCCATTGGCATCCCTCTATTCCCAGTCTGTTCATATAGCTATCTAAATAAGTCTTAAATGATCTTAGTAGGTCTGCTTCAACCACCTTGCTTTGCAGTGCATTCCAGGCCCCCACTACCCTTTGTGCAAAAAAAATTCCCGCATCTCCGTACTGAACTTTTCCCCTCTTACCTTGAACTTGTGACCCCTTGTGTTTGTCATTTCCAACCTGGGAAAGAGCTTCCAAATGTCCATCCCATGTATTCCCTTCATAATCTTATAAACTTCTATTAGGTTGTCACTCAACTTTCATCTTTCCAAGGAGAACAACCCTACTTTATTCAATCTCATCTCATAACTAAGATCCACCATACCAGGCAACATCCTGGTAAACTTTTTCTGCACTCTCTCCAAACCCTCCATGTCCTTCTGGTAGTGTGGCAACCAGATCTGGATGCAGTATTCCAAATTTGGCCTAACCAACGTTCTATATAACTGCAACATCATATGCCAACTTTTATACTCTATGCCCCATTCAATAAAGGCAAGCATGCCATATGCCTTCTTCACTACCTTTTCCACCTGTTTTGCCACCTTTAAGGATCTGTGGATTTGCACACCCAGATCTCTGTGTGTCTATACTCCTGATGGTTCTGCCATGTATTTTATTGCTCCCCCCTGCATTAGATGTACCAAAATACATCACTTCACATTCATCTGGATTACATTCTGTTTGCCAATTCTCCACCCAATTTTTCAGTCTATCTATATCCTATTGTATTCTCTGACAATGTTCATCACTCTCCGCAACTCCAACAATCTTTGTGTCGTCCGCAAACTTAATGATCACACCAGTTATATCTTCTTCCAAATCATTTACATATATCACAAACACCACAAGTCCCAGAGCAGAGACTTGCGGAACACCACTAGTCACAAACATCCAACCAGAAAAAGACCCCTCCATTACTACCCTCTGCCTTCTGTGGCCAAGCCTGTTCTGAATCCATCTAGCAAGTTCACCCTTGATCCCATGTGATTTAACCTTTTGCACCAGTCGGCCATAAGGGACCTTAACAAATGCTTGACTAAAATTCATGTAGGCGACATCCACAGCCCTTCCCTTATCAGTCGTTTTTGTCACCTCCTCAAAAAACTCCATCAAATTTGTGAGGCATGACCTCCCTCATACAAAACCATATTGTCTATTGCTAATGAGACTATTCTGTTGTATATGCATATTGATCCTATCTCTAAGAATCTTCTCCAACAATTTCCCTACCACAAACATCAAGCTCACTGATCTATAATTACCTGGGTTATCCTTGCTACGCTTCTCAAATATCAGGACCACATTTGCTATCCTCCAATCCCTGGGACTTCACCTGTGTCCAATGAAGAAACAAAGATTTCTATTAGAGGCCGAGCAATTTCATTTCTTGTCTTCCTTAACAATCTAGGGCAGATGCTCTCTGGCCCTGGGGATTTTATCTTAATGCTTCCTAAAACACCTAACAGTTCCTCCTTGTAATTATGATTTATTCTAACGGGTCTACACATTCTTCTGAGAAGCTACCAATCAACGTGTCCCCTCTTTGTGAATACTGATGCAAAGTATTCATTTAGGATCTCATCTACTTCCTTGGATAATACTGATAGATATCGTATGGCAGCATCTGGGATCATGAGATTTGACTTTCTGATGCCAATAACCAAATCAAATTCTTTACAGGAATAACAGACTGTTGAATGTATTCTTCTAAATGCAATGTTTTTATAGCAACATTGCTCGTGAGGAGCAACTCTTTGATGAGGCCTTGATGGACCTTCATCTTGGAGTTCAGACGATCAAGCCTCATCAACTTTCTATCTATTGCGTAAATTACACCCACTGTCAATGATCCAAAGGCACTTGACAGCCAGACAGAGAAGACTATGCCAAAAGGCATTAATTACAGAGTACGGTTCCTACTCTGGATCTTAAATTCTGATTTGCTCTTGATCTTGTACAGATCATAATTTTTGGGGTGCTACTCCTCCCTCCAGCATCTACAGAGATGTTTATGCAGGTATTGCATGAGTCCTGGGTTCCCAATCTTGATGAATTCAGGCAGTGCAATAGGAAGTCTAGTGGAAAACATAACCCTGTCTACATCAATGGGTAAGAAGTAGAAAAGGTTAAGAACTTCAAGTCTTTAGATCTCCAGATCACCAACAGCCTATCCTGATTCCTCTACTCCAATGCTATATTTAAGAAAGCCCCTGCCTCTACTTTCTCAGAAGACTAAGAACATATGTCATGTCAGCTATGACTCTCACCAACTTTTACACATGCACTATAGAAGGCATTCTTTTTGGTTGTATCACAGCTTGGTATGGCTCCTGCTCTATCTAATCTGCAAGAAATTACAAAAGGTTGTGAATGAAGTCCAGTTCATCACTTAAAAGAGTCTCCCATCCATTCACTCTGTCTATGCCTCCTGGTGCCTCAGAAAAGCAGTCAGCATAATCAAAGACCCCACGCAACCTGGACATTTTCTCATCCACCTTCTTCCATCTGAAAAAAGATACAAAAGTCTAAGGAATGTACCAATTGACTCAAGAATAGCTTCTTCCCTGCTGCCATTCAACTTGAATTAAGTTGATCTTTCTCTCCACCCTAGCTATGACTGTTATGCTACATCCTGCACCTTCATCTTTCCTTCTCTATGTACGGTATGCTTTCTTTGTCAAGCATGCAAGAAATAATACTCTTCATTGTGTTCCAATGCATGTGACAATAATAAATCAAGTCAGAAAAGAATAACTTTTTTGGTACGTATCGTTATGTCACTGAGTTTCCAGGTAAAATATAGAATATATAGAATATAGAACATTACAGCGCAGTACAGGCCCTTCGGCCCTCGATGTTGCGCCGGCCAGTGGACCCTCTAACCTAAACTATTCCAATATCATCCATAAAAGGAAGAGTTATAAATTGATCAGTGTTTATGATAGCAGTATGATACATATGTGTACACTGAAGACACCTGACATACAATCAAGCACCGATAAACAATGGGTACATTGTGTTTGACTGAAATGTTCATCATTCAATATCAAAAGTGTCATGAAATATGATCTGATAGATCTGATACCAGCACAGGAGCTACCAACAGTATCAGGAGAAAACCCGTCTCCCTGCCATCTCTTTAATAAACATTCACACACTGCAATGTTGAGACAAACTCTAACAAAATTCATCAGCTTCATCCCTCTATTTGATGCTATGCCCCTAAAAGATAGACCATGTAACAATTTTGTTCACTTATTTTTCATTTCCCATTTTGTTTCTCCAACTTTTAAGCTTTACTTTTATTCATATTTTAGCATCTCTGTTTCAGACTCTTGGCTCTCTCCTCTCGGGTCTGCTTCCCACACTGATCTGCAGGCATCAACTGATCTACACAGCTAATGATTGAGGGGCACAGATCAGCTAGATACTCAATATCTTTTCCCCAAAAAGGTAGGGGTGGTCTAAAACTAGAGGGCGTAGGATTAAGGTGAGAGATACAAAAGATCCACAGGGGTATTTTTTTTTCACACAGAGGGTGGTGAATGTCTGGAATTATTTACCAGAGGTAGTTTTAGAAGGGGTACAATGTTGTTTTTTAAAAACCATTTAGACAGTTACATGGGTAAGATGGGTGTAGAAGGATATAGGCCAAATGCAAGCAATTGGGATTAGCTTAGGCGTTTAACAAAAAGGGTGACATGGACAAGTTGGGCCGAAGGGCCTGTTTCCATACCGTAAACCTCTGACTCTACCTGGACACTCTGTTCCAATAGGCAGTCATGCCTTTAGGTTTGGCAGAACATTAGAGTTAATTCATCGTCAGGAGCAGCCAAACAAGTTTGTGTTCTAGTGCAGGGTGCTGGAGGTACTCGCATCCTTGGCTTTGATTTTGAATATGTGGTATTTGCTCCTGTGTGGATGAGAACTAAACTACAGAGTGGATAAACAAATGGACTGTGACACCATAGTCAAGGTCACCAGGCAAATGGGAGAAGCAAAAGTGAGTGTGTTAGCGCAGAGACATTGTCTAATTGGTGAATCGATAGTGTTACCTACAGCTGTAAGGGGGAGCTCGAGAAATTGTATTGCTTGCTCGGTGCTGGGGTTAAGGACATTTATGGAAAGATGGAGAAACCTTGGAGTGAGAGGTTTTTCCCTTTAAGGGAAACACTGCAGAATAAGGGTCATCTGACCTGGGCAACCAATCGGGACTCTGAGTGGAGGAATTACCCCAAGGGAAGGAGTTCTTTAAGGCTGGAAGCTTTTCGTAACCAGATGCAAATATGCTGCTACTCTTGTAAATTCAGGTAAATAACCACTTTATTATTAATGAATGAAGTGTCTGAAAGTGTATTATTACAGAGCGGCAGGGTCCTGTTATATAATTCAATTAGGAGCCAACAACATAGACAGAATTGGCAAAGGTTGATTGGATGCAAAGAATTTTTTTATTCATTTGTGCTGGCATCGCTGGCTGGCTGGCCAGCATTTATTGCCCATTGCTACTTGCCCTTGAGAAGGTGCTGGCGAGCTGCCTTCTTAAATTGCTGCAGTCCTTGTGCTGTGGGTAACCCACAATGACGTTAGGGAGGGAATTCCAGGATTTTGACCCAGTGATTGCAAAAGAACGGTGATATATTTCCAAATCAAGATGATGAGTAGCTTGGAAAGGTGGTGGTGTTTCCATGTATCTGCTACCCTTGTCCTTCTAGGCTACTGCAGAAAGTGCAGATGCATGGGATTGTGGGTGATTTAGCAGTTTGGATCAGGAATTGGCTAGCTGATAGAAGACAGACGGTGGTGGTTGATGAGAAATATTCAACCTGGAGTTCAGTTACAAGTGGTGTACTTAGGGATCTGTTTTAGGGCCACTGCTGTTTGCCATTTATAAAAATGACCTAGATAAAGGCGTAGAAGGATGGGGTTAGTAAATTTGTTGACGACACCAAAGTCGGAGGAGTTGTAGACAGTAAGGATGGATATTACAGTTTGCAGAGGGACATAGATAAGCTGCAGAGCTGGGCCGAGAGGTGGTAAATGGAGTTTAATATGGGAAAGTGTGAGTTGATTCAGTTTGGTAAGAGTAAAAGGAGTACAGAATATAGAGATAATGGAAGGACTCTTTGTAGTGTCGACGAGCAGAAAGATTTCGGTGTACATGTGCAAAGCTCCGTGAAAGTTGGCACCCAGATTGATAAGGTTGTTAAGAAAGCGTACGGTGTGTTAGCTTTTATTAGTAGAGGGACTGAATTTCAGAGCCTTGAGGTCATGTTGCAACTGTACAAAACTCTGGTGCGGCCGCACTTGGAGTATTGCGTACAGTTCCGCATTGTAAGAAAGATGTGGAAGCATTGGAAAGGGTGCAGAGGATGTTTACCTGGATGTTGCCTGGTATGGTGGGAAGATCTTATGGGGAAAGGCTGAGGGACTTGAGATTATTTTCATTAGAGAGAAGAAGGTTAAGAGGTGACCGAATTGAGGCTTACAAGATGATCAGAGGGTTAGTTAGGATGGACAGTGAGAGCCTTTTTCCTCGGATGGAGATGGATAACACGAGAGGACATAGCTTTAAATTAAGGTGTGGTAGTTATAGGACAGATGCTAGCAGTGGGTTCTTTACTCAGAGGGTAGTAAGGGCGTGGAATGCCCTGCCTGCCGCAGTTGTGGACTCGCCAACTTTAAGGGCATTCAAATGGTCAGTGGATAGGCATATGGATAACATTGGTTAGGTTAGAGGGTTATTAGATTGGTTCCACTGGTCGGCGCAACGTCGACGGCCAAAGGGTCTGTACTGTGCTGTAATGTTCTATGTTCAAGATGGAAGTGGTCGTGGATTTAGAAGGTGCTGTCTAAGGATCTTTTGTGAATTGCTGCAGTGCATCTTGTAAATATTACACACTGCAGCAGTGATGTAGGGAGTGGATTTTGTAGATGTGGTGCCAATTAAGTGGGCTGCTTTGTCCTGGATGGTGTCAAGGTTCTTGAGTGTTGTTGGAGCTGCACCCTATCAGGCAAATGGGGAATATTTCATTGCAGTCCTGACTTGCGCCTTGTAGATAGTGGATAGGTTTTGGGGAATCAGGAGGTGAGTTAGTCGCTGTAGTATTCCTGGCTTCTGACCTACTCTTGTAGCTATTGTGTTTATGTGGTGAGTCCAGTTGAATTTCAAATGGTCAGTGGTAAATTGATTCCAGTTTCGCTTGGACTCCTTGATGCCACACTCGGATTTGATGTCAAGAGCAATCACTCTCATCTCACCTGGAATTCTTTTGTCCATGTTTGAACAAAGGCTGTAATGAGGTCAGGGGCTGAGTGACAAAGCCAAAACTGAGTTTGTCTTGAAGGTAGAAAATGCAATAGGAAACATATAAAGAAAAAACTTAAAATGTTCAACACAGGTGTATTCTATTGAAAAGCAAAAAATCAACAGAGGATAACTAAAAAAAAGTCGATAAAAAGAGGAAAATAGTACAATGTGAAAGTAAACAAGCCAGGAATATTAAAACAGATTGAAAGAAATGTTACAAGTTTGTGAAATAGAGACTAGCTAAAGAAATATTTGTCCCTTTGAGGCAGAGAGATTATCATGGAGAATGAGGAAATAACAGAGATATGGAACAAATGTTATCTGCCTATATGCAAAGCAGGAAACATAATTCATAAAATCATTAAAAAGGATGGTCTAGGGGAACTATATATAGTGAGGACATTGATATCAGCTTCTAAGGAAATAGCTGTAGAGATTGCATACGATGGTTATGATTTCCCTAAATTGTCTCTATTCTATTGTGGTTCTAGCAGATTGGAATTTAGCAGGTGCAATAAAGCTTCAAGAAAACAGAGAAAGGGGTGGTGGCATGGTGGCACAGTAGTTAGTACTATTGCCTCTCTTCACCAGAGACTCAGGTCCCTGGGTCATTAACTTTGTGAAGATTGCACATTCTCCCTGTGTCTGTGTGGGTTTCCTCTCAGTGCTCAGGTTTCCTCCCACAGTGCAGATTAGGTGGATTGGCCATGCTAAATTAAAGTTTAAGTTTATTTTACTAGTCACAAGTAGACTTGCATTCACACTGCAATGAAGTTACTGTGAAAATCCCCCAGTCGCCACACTCCGGTGCTTGTTCAGGCATACTGAGGCAGAATTAAGCATGGCCAATTCACTAACCTGTACATTTTTGCATTGTGGGAGGAAACTGGAGCATCCAGAGGAAACCCACGCAGACATGGGTAGAATGTGCAAAGTCGTCCCAGAGAGTGATCCAAGCCGGGAATCGAACTTGGGTCCCTGGCACTGTGAGACAGCAGTGCTAACTACTGTGCCACCATGCTGCCCCTTAACAGCAGGCGAGCTGGTAGAGTAAATATGTGGCATTACGGGAATAGAGCTTGGGTGCGATTGTGGTGGGTGAAGACTCGATGGGCTGAGTGGGCTCCTCCTACACTGTAGTGATTCTGTGAATCCACGACAATGGGGCTGCAGGCCAGTTAGCCTGAAATTGGTCATTGGGAAAGTGCTGGGATCAATCGTTGAGGAAATCTTAGCAATACATTTTGGAAACTAGAGCATGGTTTCGAGAAAGGGGAATTTACATTTGGAATATTTTGGACAATGTAACAAGCAAGATGGATGAATGGCTGTACCAGGGCCTGAATTTTACCTTCTGGTCACGCCTAAAGTGGCCGAGGTTGGGAGTGAATATGAAACTCTGGATCATATTGTTCTCAGCTTTTTGGCTAAGATCAAATGTAGTATCGACATGCTGCGTTTGGTTGAAGTCATTAGGTTACATTTCAGCTTCATTTGAAGCAATTTTTAAAAGCAGCATCTCGGCCTTTTGGCTAAGATGCAAATAAGATCAAGCCTTGGAGGAGGAGCTATGGCTACTCCAATCAGCTTGGATTATGTAGATCAAGTCCAAGACAGGAGGTGAGAGCCCTGTTTTATCAGCTTGGATCGGGAATGTCTCACTTGTTGAGACTCTGAATTGGACTTGATTGAATTCAATTGGAAAAAGGAAAAAAAGTGATATTATGCCAATTAGCGCACATCCACTGTGAAATCAGCTCTGTGAGAGGCTGAGCGCTGTAGGATAGAGGGTGTGTGCCAAGAGAATGGAATTTGCAAGTTGGTGTTTCCAATGTGCTCCCACTGGGAGTGCAGTTGCTACGGTGCTCCCTCTGTGAGATGTAGTCGCTACAGCATTGCCTGAGGGAGCTGCAGACTTGTAAAGTATAAATATCAGAGGTGGAACTCTGCAATGGTGTCAGGGAAGCCAAATGATATGCAAAACTCAGTCACCAAAACATTCGTCATTTTATATGACCTCTGAGCTCTGTGGCACAGTGGTTAGCATAGTTACCTCAGTGCGCCAGAGACCCAGGTTCAATTCCAGCCATGGTCACTGATTGTGTGGGGTTTTCACGTTCTCCCCGTGTCTATGTGGGTTTCCTCCTGGTACTCTGGTTTCCTCCCACAGTCCAAAGATTTGCAGGTTAGGTGGATTGGCCATGCTAAGTTGCCCCTTAGTGTCAGGCGGGGCTGACAGGGTAAACATATGGGGTTACGGGAAGATGGTCTGGGTGGGATTGTGGTTGGGACAGTCGTGATGGACCGCATGGCCTTCTGCACTGTAGGGACTCTACATCCTCAAGTGGAGTTGCAGCTTGAACGAAAAGGCTGCCTGGCCAGTCGGCCCATCCACCATGTGGAAAAGCAGATGAGCAACGTAGAATCCCAGTCAATGGCTGTTTCATTCATTTAAATTGGCCGCTTCATTGTTGGTAGATGTGCTTCCAACTCACGTGTTTGCCCGGCGACTGAAAAGAATCACCAGAGGCCGCGGTGAAGTTGGAACGTGATTTCGGGTGGGACACGCGCCCAAACTTTATGCATAAAATTTTTGGCCCTGCATTTCCAAAGGACATTCAGTAAGGTGCTATACAAGTCTTAACAGGCAAGATGGCAGCTAATGGATAAAAGTTATCCACTAGCTTTTAGTGAGAAATGAGAAAGAGCTGGAAAATCTCAGCAGGTCTGGCAGCACCTGTAAGGAGAAAAAAGAGCTGACGTTTCACGTCCAGGTGACCCTTTGTCAAAGCTAAAAGGCATAGAAAGTGGGAGACATTTTATAGCTAATGGAGTTGAGAACAATCTATTCGCCTGGACTTCTGTCCAGTGGCTCTGATATCCATCATGATGAAAGGTTAGTCATTGGTATGAATCAATTCCAGCCCCCTGGATGATCTGCATCTATCACAGTTCACCTCCTGCTGCAATGGGTTCAGAGCAAACGCCACCTCCCTGGCCTGCAATCAACCATGTGACTCGGCCTTTTGGTTAAGATGCAAATGAGATTAGGCCTTGGTGGAGGAGCTATGTCTACTCCAATCCGTGTGCCTGGAACATCATAGAATCATGTTCTATTAGATAGGCTAGGTAGGTAGGGATATATTAGTGCAACTTGTGACCTGTTTATGCTGTAGTGTTCTATGTTCTATGTAACTCTGGGAAACCTGTATAACAAGGATTCCCATGTCAGACTCCTATTTATTGACTACAGCTCAGCCTCCAATACTGTTATTCCCATGAAACTCATCTCCAAACTTCATGGCCTGGGCCTCGGCTCCTCCCTCTGCAACTGGATTCTGAACTTCCTAATTCACAGATCACAATCAATCAGGATAGACAACAACACCTTCTCCACAATCACCCACAAGGCTATGTTCATTAAATGAAAATCTCAGCAGATCTGACAACATCTAGCTCTGATGAAGTGTCACAAGGTCATCCAGACTCGAAATGTTGGCTCTATTCTCTCTCCACAGATGCTGCCAGACAGGCTGAGATTTTCCAGCATTTTCTGTGAACGTTGTATCTCGGTTTGCTGATGATACAAAGTGAGACGCAAATGTCAGTTGTGAGGAGGATACCAAGAGACTGCAAAGAAATACAGAGAGGTTAAGTGAGTGGGTATCAAATTGCCAATTGTCACATCACCGTAAGACATAAGACATAGAAACAGATTTAGATCACTCGGCCCATTGAATCTGCTCAACAATTTAATCATGGCTGATACTTTCTTCATCCCCAGTCTCCTGCCTTTTCCCAGAACCCCTGATCCCCTTATTAATTAAGAACCTATCTATCTCTGTCTCAAAGACACTCAACGATCTGGGATCCACAGCCTTCTGCAGCAAAGAGTTCCCACAGATTCATCACTCTCTGGCTGAAGAAATTCCTCCTCATCTCTGTTTCAGAGGATCGTCTCTTTAGCCTAAGATTGTGCTCTTTAGTTCTAGTTTTTCCTAATAGTGGAAACATCCTCTCTACTCCACTCTATCCAGGCCTCACAGTATCTGCCACGTTTCAATAAGATCCCTTCTCATCTCCTAAACTCCAACGAGAACAGACCCAGAGTCCTCAACTGTTCCTCAAACGACAAGCTCTTCATTCCAGGGATCATTCTATGAACCTTCTCTGGACCTTTTCCAAGGCCAGCACATCCTCCTTCAGATATGGAGCCCAAAACTGCTCAAAATACTCCAAATGGGGTTTGATCAGAGCTTTCTACAGCCTCAGAAGTCCATCCCTGCTCTTGTATTCGAGCCCTCTTAAATTTGCCTTTCTAACTGCCAGCTGAACATGTGTGTTAACCTTAAGAGAATCTTGTACAATGACCCCCAGGTCCCTTTGTGTTTCTGATTTCCTAAATATTTTCACATTTAGAAAATAGTCTATTCCTCCTTCCAACATCCATGACCTCACACAATTTCAATAATTTGAAAGAATTTTAAAAACACGCCAAACATTTCTACAAACTGAACAACGGCCAGTAGGAGTAAGTCACCAACTGATCTGAATGTAGCTGAGGATTATTTTAAATGGGCAGGTGCTGAACATGGGTTGTGTTAAGTGGGTGTCAGCTTAGCATTCAGCTTTGAAACAGCAGTGCTGACATCTGTAATAAGGCCTAACAGGCAGAAGCCCCTTTGCCAAAATCTCTTTATTTACAATTCTGACAGCAGCATAGAGTGCTTTCAGTTAGCAGCCAACACTAGGTGTTGTAGGTAAAATACACCTCTGACGTTATTAGTGAGTCAAAAGAAGAGAGGGACTGGGGAAGGAGAGGGGGAGCGGGGAAGGAAGGGGGAGCGGGGAAGGAGAGGGGGACGGGGAAGGAGCGAGGGAGTGGGAAAGGAGAAGGGATAAGGGAGCAGGGAAGGAGAGGGTGAGCAAGGAAGGATAGAGGGACCAGAGATGCAGAGAGGGAGCAGGAAGGAGAGGGGCTGTCGAAAGGAGAGGGGGAGCAGGGAAGGAGAGGGGGAGCAGGGAAGGAGAGGGGAGTGGAAAGGAGAGAGGGAGCAGGGAAGGAGAGGGGAGCAGGGAAGGAGAGAGGGAGCAGGGAAGGAGAGAGGGAGCAGGGAAGGAGAGGGGGAGCAGGGAAGGAGAGGGGGAGCAGGGAAGGAGAGGAGGGAGCAGGGAAGGAGAGGGGGAGAGGGAAGGAGAGAGGGGCAGGAAGGAGAGGGGGAGCAGGGAAGAATGGGGGAGTGGGGAAGGAGAGGGAAGAGTGGGGAAGGAGAGGGGGAGCAGGGAAGAATGGGGGAGTGGGGAAGGAGAGGGGGAGCAGGGAAGAATGGGGGAGGGGGGGAAGGAGAGAGGGAGCAGGGAAGGAGAGGGGGAGCGGGGAAGAAGAGGGGGAGCATTTAATTCAAAATCTTTTGGGAGAAGCCCTGGCCCCTAACAGTAGTTTACCAGGCTTCTCACTGAACACAAATACAAGTGGGTATTTATACACCATGAGTCTCGGTATCAGTCACGATGTAAATTTCCGATTCCGTTTAGGACTACAGGTCATCCTGCTTCAGTCATGATGCAAACCCCCAGACTCAACCAGGACTCACAGTCCATCTGGCAGCTGCAGTCACGATATAACCTTCGGTCTGATCATGACCCACAACGTTTCCTGCCATGTTGGCATCTCTTTCCTTGGACTTACTTGGGCAGTCGCGGCTGTCCCAGCAAGATTCCTCCTGTCAAAAAAACTGGTATTGCAATCTACCAGCTGCAGCTGTTTAACAATATTCAGTTAGCATAAACAGGTTAAGAGTTGCAATGCCTGCAAAAACAACATTCACATTTGACTATCTGTCTTTATGGAAATGAAAGTTCAAGAATGAAAGACATGAACAAGGAAGGAGAACATGAATTGATACCAGGAGCAGTATAAGCTTGAGGAAAGGTTATGTTTGTAATATATGATAGGTACAAAACGCATTAAATTCATTAATTCTTTCCCTACTTCACTAGAAGTCCCAGAGGAACTGACGCAACTGGTTAAGTACAAAGCAAGAGACTCTCTGGCCCATTAATTTGGCCCTTAACCATGGAGTTCCTATTGAATATGCCCACCCCAATTGCCTAATGAAAGATGTTACAGCGTCAAATTGACATTACAGACTGATTGACTTCACAGCCAACTCTCTGCATGTTGCTTGTGCACGCATAGCATCTGTCACGGGTCACGCCAACAGCGTGTGCACGCATGGCAGAAGCAAGTTTGGTCCCGAATCCCATTCGTAGAACTACAGAAATGAATTTTGCTGCCTGCGTTCCCCTAAACTCAGCCAGATTGCGCACACCTTTCCTGCTAACTATGGCAACACTGCCATCCAGTGTTCAGAATTGGGGTTGCAAAAGTGACTGCTCAACACAAAAGGAAAATGCAGGGGATGCTGCAAATCTGAAACAAAGGCCCAAATTTTCACTGAGACAGAAAGGCTTTGTGCCTTAGCCAAAATAGTGCTGAACACTGGGACTCCAGAGGTCCTGCCTCCTCAAACCAGCATCTGCCATGATTGCCATTTCACATGGGAAGTTGGGGGGGGTGTTGGGGACGGAAGGGTTAGGGGATGCAGGATGTATTTCACACTTCTATGGTTCACTAAGGCAGTAGTGCATCTGGCAGTGCAGAACTGATTCAGAATCAACTTTGGGTATCTGGATATCTGTAGCATTGCTGGTGGGAAGGTGACATTTGACAAAAATCTTCATTGAAATTGCAATTGTCTCGTTGCCAATGTTTCCAGTATCTCTCACCACATCCCTTCCAGTTCCCCCCCACCCCCCCCCCCCCCCCCCCCAATCCCCCCTCTACCTCACCACTCCAGGCCCACCCTCCCCTCTCTCCACCTCACCCCATTATTGTGCAGACAGCAGGAAGAGGAAATTGGGCAGGGTCTGTATTTCTGTACCTCTGTTTGCAGCTAACTCATAAACCAGTAACCCACCCATGTAGTCAAGTTCCATGATGTCTCCTCAATTGTCATAGAGTCATGGAGATTTACAGCATGGAAACAGGCCTTAAAGCTCATTTTGTCCATGCCGTTCCTTTTTTTAAAAACCACTGAACTAGTCCCAATTGCCTGTGTTTGGCACATATCCCTCTATATCCATTCTTACCCATGTAGCTGTCTATATGCTTTTTAAAAAACAGAATTGTACCTGCCTCTAATATTCCTGGTAGCTTATTCCAGACACTCACCACCCATTGAGTGGAAGAATTGCCCCTCTGGATCTTTTTGTATTTCTCCCCTCTTACCTTTAACCTATGCCCTCTAGTTTTATATTCCTCTTTTGAGTATGTCCGGCCAGACTTGAAAACTCTATTTGTGGGATTGTCATTGAGCAATCAGGTGTAGAATTCAAAGCTCGACACAGAATGAACAATTAACAGAGGAACCGATAATTATCTTATTGTCCCAGGTAAATGCTCATTGTTCACAGAAATCTGTAGATTCAGAGATGAGTTTGCAGATTATAGCATTGATTTGATTGAAGTTTATTTATTCGTGTTACAACGAGGTTACATTAACATATGAATCCCCTAGTTGCCATACTCCAGTGCCTGTTTGGGTACAGCTGAGGGAGAGTTTAGTATGGCCAATACACCTCACCAACATGTCATTCAGGATGTGGGAGGAAATCGGAGGAAACCCATGCAGACATGGCGAGAACGTGCAGACTCCGCATAGACAGTGACCTAAACTGGGAATCGAATCCAGGTCCCTGGCATTGTGAGGTAGCAGTGCTGACCACTGTGCCACCTTGCTGTCACATGTATTAGTATGCAGTGAAAAGCATTGTTTCTTGCACACTGTACAGACAAAAGGAGGGAGTGCAGAATGTAGTGTTTCAGTCATAGCTAGGGTGTAGAGAAAAAACAACTTAATGTGAGGTAGGTCCATTCAAAAATCTGATGGCAGCAGGAAAGAAACTATTCCTGAGTTCAGTAATCTAACAGAGAATATAGTGAAGCATCAGTAGAGTTCCTTTTCTATGTTCTTTACGATTAGCTTTCTGCATTGACCACCACCCTATTAGAATCAGAATGGGTGGAATTTTATGCACTCGCTCATCCTGAAGCCAAAAAATCCCACCTATGATCAACAGACTTTCCCATGGCCAGGCCCTTATCCGCTGTGGCAGGCGGGATGCTAATATTCCAGCCAGTCTGTCTACTCTATATACTCGGACCTGATAAACCACAATTTTTCAAACTGAAACACTGTGCTTCTGCTGTCCCCTTATGGATTAAAAAGCTGAGAACGAAAATGTGATTTTAAAATCATAGAATCCCTAAAGTGCAGTCAGCCATTCATCCCATTGGGTCTGCACCGACCATAATCCCATCCAAACCCTATTCTTGTAACTCCGCATATTTATCGTGCTAATCCCCTGACAATGGAGTCAATTTAGCGTGGCCAATCAACCTAACTCGCACTGTAGGGGGAAACCGGAGCACCTGGAGGATACCCAGGCAGAAACGAGGAGAATATGCAAACTCCACAGACCCGAGACTGCAATTGAACCTAGATCCCAGGCACCATGAAGCAGCAGTGCTAACCACTGTGTTGCTGGGCCACCCATAGCTTTTAGTTTGTTTTTCATTCATTCATGGGATGTATCACGGGAAAAGTCAGCATTGCTGACCTTCCCTCCTTGCCCTTGAAAAGGTAATGGTGAGCTGTCTTTTTAGACTGCTGTACGCCATTGAGTGTAAGTGCACAATTCGGGATGGAGATCCAGGTTTTTGATCCAGTAACAATGAAAGAACAACGATATTGTCCCAAGAATAATGTTCCCATATGTCTGCTGGCTTTACATCCTTTGATGTAAAGATGCCAGCGTTGGACTGGGGTGGTAAGAACTCAGTAAGAATTTAACAACACCAATTTTAAATCCAACCGATTTATTTGATAGTAAAATTGCGAGCTTTCAACACTCTGTGTCTTCGTCAGGCAAATGCAGTGTTCTGGTCTGCAATAGCACACATCAGCACAAACAGTCAGAGATTGCTGATTAGAATGCGAATCCTTACATCTAACCTGCTATTCAAGTGTTAAAGTGGCTAACAATGTATGTGAAGGGAATCCTGAGCATTGGTTAGAGAATTGCGTATTTTTTCCAGACAGCACAGTAAGTGAGGTTTTTTGCAGTCATGGGCATTCGGCTTCCGACCTGCGGGTAAATGTTCTTCAAGGGGGCCTTCGTGACACACGACAGCGCAGAGTTGTTGAGCAGAGACTGATAGCCAAGTTCCGCACACATGAGGACGGTCTTAACAGGGACCTTGGCTTCATGACACACTATCTGTAACCCCCGTAACTTGCCTGGGTTAGCAAAAAACCTCACTTACTGTGCTGTAACCAAATCTCTAACCAATGCTCAGGATTCCCTTCACACACATTGTTAGCCACTTTAACACTTGAATAGCAGGTTAGATGTAAGGATTCACATTCTAATCAGCAATCTCTGACTGTCTGTGCTGATGTGTGTTATTGCAGACCAGAACACTGCATTTGCCTTACGAAGACACAGAGAGTGTTGAAAACTCGCAATTTTACTATCAAATAAATCGGTTGGATTTAAGATTGGTGTTGCTAAATTCTTACTAAGTTCTTTTGTCCTTCGAGGCAGACACTGCGGGTTTGGAAGATTTTTTAACATTTATTAGTGTCACAAGTAGGTTTACATTAACACCGCAATGAAGTTGCTGTGAAAATCCTCTAGTCTCCACATTCTGGCGCCTGTTTGGGTACACTGAGGGAGAATTTAGCGTGGCCAATGAATCTAAGCATGTCTTCCGGATTGTTGGATGAAACCAGAGCACCCAAAGGAAACCCACACAGACATGGGGAGAACGTGCAGACTCCCCACAGACAGTGACCCAAGCTGGTGATCAAACATGGTCCCTGTGAGACAGCAGTGCTAATCACTGTTGCCACTGTGCCATCCTATGTATAGTCGAAGCAGGGTTAGCAAGTTGCGATTGTTGCTGCTGTGTAGTTGCGGTGGAGGGAGTGAATGTTTAAGGTGATGGATGATATGCCAACCAAGTGGGCAGATTTATCCTGGATGGCGTGGAGCTCTGTCGATCACCAGCATAGCACAAGAGTTCTGGAGATTTGAATGCTGCTCCCTGTCTACTCTCTTTCTACTGGAATTTCTCTACCATTTGTACAAAAGCACTTCATTTTCACATGACTATCTCATTGAGGAAGTCAGGCCGATTGGAAAAGTGAATTATTAAGCATTGATTTTCAACCGGCTGGTCTCTGCAAGGCTCGAAGAACAGAATTCTCCAGTGACCTTGGGCAGGGATTTTACAAGCCTCACCCAAGCGAAGTCATAAAATTCTGGCCATAATGTCATAGAACATAGAACATTACAGCGCAGTACAGGCCCTTCGGCCCTCGATGCTGCGCTGACCAATGGACCCAATTTTATGACCCTCTAACCTAAACTATTCCAATGCTATTCATATGCCTATCCACTGACCATTTGAACGCCCTTAAACTTGGCGAGTCCACAACTGCTGCAAGCAGGGCATTCCACGCCCTTACTACCCTCTGAGTAAAGAACCCACCTCTAACATCCGTCCTATAACTACCACCCCTTAGTTTAAAGCTATGTCCCCTCGTGTTATCCATCTCCATCCAAGGAAAAAGCTTTCACTAACCACTCCATCTGACCCTCTGATCATCTTATATGTCTCAATTAGGTCACCTCTTAACATTCTTCCCTCTAATGAAAATAACTTCAAGTCCCTTAGCCTTTCCTCATAAGATCTACCCACCATACCAGGCAACATCCTGGTAAACCTCCTCTGCACCCTTTCCAATGCCTCCACATCTTTCTTATAATGCGGCGACCAGAACTGTACACAATACTCCAAGTGCAGCTGCACCAGAGTTTTGTACAGTTGCAACATGACGTCTCGGCTCCGAAATTCAATCCCTCTACCAATAAATGCTAACACACTATACACCTTCTTAACAACCTTATCCGCTTGAGTACCAACTTTCAGGGATCTATGCACCTGTACAACGAGATCTCTCTGCTCGTCTACACTACTAAGATTCCTACCATTAGTCCTATATTCTGCACACATATTACTCCTACCAAAGTGAATCACCTCACTTCACAGCCATAGCAAAGGTGTAGAGAAAGATCAACTTGATATAAGGCAGGTCCATTCAAAAGTCTGATGGCAGCAGAGAAGAAGCTGTTCTTGAGTCAGTTGGTATGTGACCTCAGACTTTAGTCTCTTTTTCCCGATGGACGAAGGTGGAAGAGAATATTCGGGGTGCATGGGGTCCTGTTTTTCTGAGGCAGTGGGAAGTTTATAATCTGAAAATGTACAGTGGTCTACATAGTGTCAGACCTGTCTCATATTTTGAATGTGTGTAAATAAACTAGTCCTGTGGGGGCGATCGTGCCAACTTTTCATACTGGTAAGATCACTAGAGAGGTGAAAAATTGGGTCTACGCCCAGTTTCTTGCTAATTGAGATATTAACAGCCCTGTGAAGCTGGCGTGATCAGCTTTGCTTCCGGGAAGGATGATTTATATAGTTAGATGTCAATTTAAATATGATTAATCTAGGCTCATTTGCCTTAACGGCCTCGCAGGTGGAGGTCCTCACAGCAAGGATCGTGTAGGTTCCCCATCAATGGGCACCAGACGTGATGACCTTGCGTGTGGGATCAGAGGCCATTGAGACTCTCCTGGTGCTGCAGGCAAGCTCAGGCAGTACTACTTGGAGTCTGCCAGCCTAGAACTGTGGCTGTGCCCACCAGGCACTCTGGCACTATCCACCAGGTACCAGGAAGTGCCAAGGGCAAGAGAGGGGGAGGGCACTCTGCAATTGGGAGCTACTGGGGCAGCGATTGATGAGGGGGAATTGGAGGGGCAATTGGCCAAGGGGGGCCATGATCTGAGGTGGCAATCTGAGGGCTGGAATTGGGAGGCAATCAGGAAGTGGGGGAGGCGATGCCCAGGGGGCAGGGGAGAGGGTGTATCCTTGACAGTACGTGGGAGATCAGAGCACATGCACAATTACGCCTTGTAGCAGTCAGAAGTCAACTCCCGGTGTGAATAAAAACATAAGAATTAGGAACAGGAGTAAGCCATCGGGCCCCTCGAGCCTGCTCGGCCATTCAATAAGATCATGGCTGATCTTTTGAGGACTCAGCTCCACTTACTCGCCCGCTCATCATAACCATTAATTCCTTTACTATTCAAAAAATTATCTACTTTTGCCTTAAAAACATTCAATGAGGTAGCCTCAACTGTTTCACTGTGCAGGGAATTCCACAGATTCACAACTCTTTGTGTGAAGAAGTTCCTCCTCAACTCAGTCCTAAACCTGCTCCCCCTTATTTTGAGACCATGCTCCCCAGTTCTAGTTTCACCCACCAACGGAAACAACTTCCCTGCTTCTACTTTATCTATTCTCTTGATAATATTAAATGTTTCGATAAGGTCACCCCTCATTATTCTGAATTCCAATGAGTATAGCCCCAGTCTATTCAGTCTTTCTTCATAAGCCAATTCTCTCAACTCCAGAACCAACCTAGTGAATCTCCTCTGCACCCCATCCAGTGTCAGAATATCCTTTCTCAAGTAAGGAGACCAAAACTGTGCACATTACCACAGGTATGGCCTCACCAGCACCTTATCCAGCTGCAACATAACCTCGCTGTTTTTAAACTCCATCCCTCTTGCAATGAAGGACAAAATTCCCTTTGCCTTCTTAATTACCTGCTGCACCTGCAAACCAGTTTTTTTGCAATCTTGCTCAAGGACACCCAGGCGGTCCCTCTGCACAACTGCATGCAGCAATTTTTTACAATTTAAATAATAGTGTATTTCGTTGTTATTCCCACCAAAATGGATGACCTCACATTTACCAACATTATAATCCATCTGCCAAACCAAACTCTGTCCATTCCCTGTACTGGTGAAAATCACACTTTGCCTCATATTTTTTCTGTCGTAAGATTTGATTTCTTTCTCTCGCTGAAAAACTGGATTGAAACTCTCCCACTTTCACAATTAGAACATAGAACATAGAACATTACAGCACAGAACAGGCCCTTCGGCCTTCGATGTTGCGCCGAACAATATAAAAAGCAATGCCCCTCCAAACTAAACCATTCCCTTCTCTTCCATATACTTATCAACTAACCTCTTAAACGCCACCAAACTTGGCGCATCTACAACAGCTGCAGGCAGGCATTCCACTCCCTAATCACTCTTTGAGTAAAGAACCTACCTCTGATATCCGTCCTATAACTCATACCCCTTAATTTAAAGCTGTGTCCCCTCGTGCTAGCTTTCTCCATCCTCGGAAAAAGGCTATCACTGTCCACCCTATCTAAACCCCTAATCATCTTATATGTTTCGATTAGGTCCCCTCTTAGCCGCCTCCTTTCTAACGAAAACAACCTCAAATCCCTCAGCCTCTCTTCATAAGACCTGCCCTCCATACCAGGCAACATCCTGGTTAAACCTCCTCTGTACCCTCTCCAATGCCTCCACATCTTTCTTATAATGTGAGGACCAGAACTGCACACAGTACTCCAAGTGCGGCCGCACTAGAGTTTTGTACAGTTGCAACATGACGTTGCGGCTCCGAAATTCAATCCTCCTACCAATAAAAGCTAAGACTCCATATGCCTTCTTAACAACCTTATCGACTTGACTGCCTACGTTCAGGGATCTATGCACATACACACCAAGATCCCTCTGTTCATCAAGACTACTAAGAATCCTACCATTAGCCCTATACTCTACACATTTATTATTTCTGCCATAGTGCATTACCTCACACTTTTCCACATAAAACTCCATTTGCCACCTCTCGGCCCAGCTCTGCAACTTGTCCAAGTCACTCTGCAAACTATAACACCCCTCTTCACTATCTAAATTGTTTGGCAATTAGAATTTTGTTGCTAAGATCACCCCCTCTGCTTTCATCTTATTGTGGGATGATATGGTAACACAATGGTTAGCACTGCTGCCTCACAGCGCCAGGACCCCGGGTTTGATTCCTGGCTTGGGTCACTGTCAGTGTTGAGTTTGCACATTCTCCCTGTGTCTGCATGGGTTTCCTCTGGTTTCCTCCCACATTCAGAAAGATGTGCTGGGTGGGTGGATTGACCCGAACAGGCGCCAGACTGTGGCAACTAGGGGATTTTCACAGTAACTTCATTGCAGTGTTAATGTAAGCCTTACTTGTGACAATAACTAAACTTTACTCATGAGTGCTTTTGTAGAGTTAGTGATTAAAATTACGCTGCACTAAAACTGAAAGATTGGGAAAATAAAAAGGGGGAATCAATATCAAAGCACCTTCCTGGGCAGTGAGTAGAGAAATCAAGATGGTTTAAATTAAACCTTCTCCTGTGTATAATAGTAAAAATACACTTCAATAAAATTGGCAGATCACAGCCCGAAGCAAATGCTTTAATAATAAATAAGTAAGGAGAATAATGATGGTAAAATAATTGGAGAGAAAACATTAGAGAAAGATATGTCTGTCCAACACCTCCTCACTCTACAGCGACTGTGGGTTATCCAGACTCGAAACATTCTCTCTCCGCAGATGCTGTCAGATCTGCTGAGATTTTCCAGCATTTTCTGGTTTTGTTGTAGTTTACTGGGACAATTACAGTGACATCTTCTACAAACCAGCTGAATTCACTGCACCGGGGCACAGTGGTTAGCACTGCTGCCTCACTGCATCAGGGACCTGAGTTCGATACCCAGCTTGGGTAACTGTCTGTGCAGAGTCTGCACATTCTCCTCATGTCTATGTGGGTTTCCTCCTGGTGCTCTGGTTTCCTCCCATAGTCCAAAGATGTGCTGGTAATGTTGATTGATGATGCTAAATTGCCCCTCATGTCAGGGGATTAGCAAAATAAATAAGTGGGGATAGAGCCTGGGTGGGATTGTGGTCGGTGCTGACTTGAAGGGCCAAATGGCCTCCTTCTGCATTGTAGCGATTCTATGGATTGTAAATGATAGCACTGTCAAACAGTGCAGCCCTCCTTCAGAATTAATCTAAGATGTTCAACTCTCTGGCACAGGGTTTGAACACACAGCTAAGAGTGAAGCAATGTAGCTTAGCTGGCAGCAATTCTGAAAATACAGGCTGTGCTTATCAGTAAGGAAGTCAGGATTCTCACCTGTTTATCAGATGAGGCTGAATTATAGCCGTGAGCATACTCCTTGTTTAATGTAGCGTGCCACATTCAACTGAGGAGTAATTCATACTGATGTTATCTCTTAAAAGAATAAAGAATCAAATTATATGTAACTTGAGCTAGTGGTAGCTCCGTTCTGCAGCCTTGTTCCTTGTTAGAGTTGAAACATTTTGAAGTCTCCAATCCTTTTTTAAAGATCGTGGGCTTCGCCAGATGGGCCAGCATTTACTATCCATCTTTAATTGGCCTTAAATTGAGTGGATGGTTTGGCCATTTCAGAGGGTATTTAACAGTCAACCACATTGCTATGGATCTGGAGTCACGTGTAGGCCAGACCAAGTGAAGATGGCAGATTTCTTTCATTGTAGGACATTAATGAAACAGATGGGTTTTTAAGACAATAAGCAATGGTTTCCATGGTCATCATTAGGCTTTTTAATTCTTATTTTTATTGAAAAATTTAATTTTTATTGAATTCAAGTTTCACCATCTGCTGTGGTGGGATTCGAACTTGGGTCCCCAGGTCTTGCCTGATGTCTCTGGATTAGTGGCAGTACCTACACGCCACCATCTCTCTAGTTTGCGATTGACTGAACACAATGTAAACCTAACCCCATAACATAATGCGTTATTAATTGGGTGAAATTCCTCTGTCAGTTTTTACAAAAGGCGTTTAACCTTCATTTAAAATAAACAGGCTGCATTCACAATGAGTGCGAGTGCTCCGTGCTAACCCCATTCTTATCATCTGGCTCCCAAATGATCGGTGTAACTTTGATAGGAAGCTGTGGATGATGAGAGAGGGGAAAGGGAAGGGGAGGTGGAGAAGGAGGAGGAGGAGTAGGGGAGTAGGGATGTGTGGTAATGCTCAGCTTATTACATATCTCATTCAAAGTTCAAACGCATTGATTTCAAAGTTTTGTCCCTGTGCTAAGCACAGTTACCTCATGACTGTATTCCTTCAAAACAGCCTGAGGATTTTGAAGATTTTCTGTTGGAGTGAAATCACATCAATAAAACCCTGCAGGTGGCGATTCTCTTTCACCGTGAAATCATAGAATTTACAGCATGGAGACCGTCCCTTTGGCCCAAACTGATTCAAGCTGATCCAAAATGCCCATCTAAGCTAACCCCATTTGCCTGTATTTGGCTCATATCCCTCTACTTGCCCAAATGCCTTTTAAATGCTGTCAACGGCCTTGCCTCAACTACTTCCTCTGGCAGCTCATTTTACACGCACCACCCTCTGTGTAAAAAACCCATCCTCAGGTTCCCATTAATTCTTTCACTTCTTAACTTTCACATATGCTCTCTGATTCTTGATGCCCCAACCATGGAAAAAAGACTAAGTACATTCGCCCTTTCCTTACCTCTCATTGGGGCGGCACGTTAGCATAGTGGTTAGCACTGCTGCTTCATAGCGCCAAGGCCCTGGGTTCAATTCCCGGCTTGGGTCACTGTCTATGTGGAGTTTGCACATTCTCCCTGTGCCTGTGTGGGTTTCCTCCAGGTACTCTGGTTTCCTTACACAGTCCAAAGATGTTCAGATTAGGTGGATTGGCCAAGCTTTTAAATTGCCACTTAGGGTCCTGGAATGTGTAGGTTAGAGTGATTAGCAGGTAAATATACAGGAATACGGAGATAGAGCCTTAGTGGGAATATTGTCAGCGCAGGCTCGATGGGCCGAATGGTCTGTTTCTGCACTGGAAGGTTTCTGCAATCTTATACACCTCTGTAAAATCACCCCTCAGTTTCTTACGCTCTAAAGAAAAAAGTCCTAGTCTGTCCAATCTCTCCTTCTAACTCAGTCCATTGAGGTTCTTGTTTGTAATTTATTTCACAGCATTAGGAAAGGGAATCTGTCAATCTGGGTCTGGGCTAATGTCACTCCAGCCCTACGGCAATGTGGTTGATTATTAACTGCCCGCTGAAATAACTTAGACAACCATTTACAAGGATGTTGCCTGGATTGGGCGGCATGCCTTTTGAGGACAGGTTGAGGGAGCTCGGCCTTTTCTCCTCAGAGAAATGAAGGATGAGAGGTGACCTGATAGATGTTTATAAGATGTTGAGAGGTATAAAGGCTATTTCCCAGGGCTGAAATGGTCGCTACGAGAGGACACAGGTTTAAGGTGCTGGGGAGTGGGTACAGAGGAGATGTCAGGGGTACTTTTTTTTCACTCATAGAGAAGGATATGCAGATCTCATGGGGAATCTCCTTTGAAAATTTGACCAATGACATTGTGAAGCTGCCTACCGGAAATCCACTTGTGGGACACCCTTACGTCCCTTGATTTGAAGAGATCAAGGTGCCTGATGGCAATGCCCCCCTCACACCTTGCCTGGTCAGTGGTGGGTAGGAAAGCTTTGGAAGGACGTCAACCAGGTACAGCTCCATGCTATGCTTGTAGATGACATTGATGCTGTAACACTGTAGCATGAGCATCATTCATTGCAGCCAAGCAGACACTCGTAGATTCTTTGAATCATAAAACTCCTACAGTGCAGAAGGAGGCCTTTGGCCCATCGTCTCTGCACCAAGAATGATCCCACCCAAAGACTCTTCCTGTCACTCGATATATTTACCCTGCTAATCCCTCTAACCTACCCATCCCAGGACTAAGGGTCAATTTAGCATGGCCAATCAGTCTATCCATTACATCTTTGGAGTGTGGGAAGAAACCAAAGCACACGGAGCAAACTTATGCAGACATGGGGAGAACATGCAAACTCTGCACAGACAGTGACCCAAGTCGGGAATCGAATCCAGGTCCATGGAGCTGTGGAGCAGCAGTGTAACCACTATGCCATCGTGCTGCTACTGTGTGAAGAGAATTTTTAATTAATCATAGATATGATGTGGGGATGCCAGCATTGGACTGGGGTAGGCACAGTAAGAATTCTAACAACATCAGGTTAACGTCCAACAGATTTATTTGGGAGTCACGAACTTCCAGAGTGCTGCTCCTACATCAGCTGAGTAGGTGAATCATTGAATTCTATAGTGCAGAAGGAGGCCATTCGGCACATTGAGCTTGCACCGATAACAATCCCATCCAGGCCTTATTCCCATAGCCCCATATATTTACCCTACTAACATCCCCAACACTAAGGCTGGGAATATATTAGCACACCACCTGAAGCTTACCAGCTTTGTGTCATCTGCAAATTTGGCTATGTATACCCTGGGGTCCAGTGAGGCATCTCCAAACAGCAGCTCTCTGAGACTCCTGCTGTGTGTCCTGCCACTCCTTTCTCTTCATAGTTTGGCTCCTGCTTCTGGAGAGATTGGCACCTCTGCTGGCATCTTCTTCTCTCTTATCTCTGAGTTAAAAGAGGGTTCCTAAACTTTTTACAGCCAATGAACCCTTTTGACCTCCAAAAGTTCTGACAGGACCCCTTCGAAACATTCTTATATTGCAGAAGTAAATCACAAAAATGCTTATTATTGTGCAAGAGGTGCAAATATTGGAGGAGCCGTGGAAGTAGATACAATAATGATTTTTAAGGGACATCTTAACAAATGCATGAATAGGGTGAGAATAGAGGGATATGGCCCCCAGTAGGGCTGGGGATTTTAATTCAAACAGACAGCATGGTTGATGCAGGTTTGGAGAGCCAAAGGGCCCCTACCGTTCTGGCCTGTAATTTTCTTTTTACACACACACACACACACACACATCCTTCTCACGTTTACAAACTCATCTCAGCTCGAGCCTTTGCTCCTCTTGGTATCTCTCAGACTCCCACAATCCTGGCCTCTCTCTGTGTCTCTTGCTTCCATGACCCCGATCTTTCTTGGACTCTCTTGGCCTCTATCGACTTCTCCTGGGCTCCTGCAGCCTTGACCTCTCTCGAGGAAGAAAGCCCTCACTGCGTGCACGTGCATGCATCCAAACGCATGTGAAAATTGGAAGATTTTTGCAAACTCCACTTAGTGGACATATTCCTGGAGGTTTCATCACATGGCCTTCCAACTCCACTGCTCAGAAGAGCAGTTCACCCACCCACACCACCCCCACCATCCACTCCTAATCCACCACCCTACCATCTCTCAACCACATCTCCAATATTTTTATAATGAAGAAATGTCAGGGGAAGTAATGGCCTAGTGATAGTATCACTGGATTATTAATCCAAAAAATGTTCTGGAGACTTGGGCTGAAATCCCTCCATGGCAGATGGTGGAATTTGAATTCAGTAAAAAAGCGTAGGGAATTAAGAATCTAATGATGACCATGAAAATTCAATGTTGATTGTCAGAAAAATCCATCTGATTCACTAATGTCCTTTAGGGAAGGAAATCTGCCATTGTTTCCTGGTCTGGCCTATATGTGACTCCAGAGCCACAGCAATGTAGTTGACTTTCAACTGCCCTCAGGCAACTAGGGATGGGCAGTTGAGAGTCAACTACATTGCTGTGGCTCTGGTGTTGCATGTAGGCCAGCCTAGGTAAGGATGGTAGATGGCCCATCCAGCAACGCCCATGTCCCACGAATGGATTTTAAAAAAATGCCACTATTGAATGAATTCTTGAAAACTCAATTGATTTTTTTCTGACTCACTTTCAGCAGTTTCTTAGAGATTCATCTGTTATTGAAGTAGACTCCAGAGCAGTGCAAGAGGGCTGACAACACTAGTCCATTCCCCCAACATCCCACCCCTCCGTCCCAGCACCAGACCCACTGTAATCTCGTCCAGTCCTCCAATCCTCAGAGATCTTTCTATTGCTCTCTAATCCTGGCCTTTGAGAATTGCCATTTTCCTCGTGCCATCATTAAACTTCAGCCTTCAGTTGCCTTATTCCTGAACTCTGGAATTCACGCCCTGAATATCTCTCTCTCTAACTCTCTTTAAGGTATACATCCTTTACCCACCTTTTTGTTCTGGTTTTGGCACAGTGGTTAGCACAGCTGCTTCAGAGCACCAGGGACGCGAGTTCAATTCCTGGCCAGGATCACTGTCTGTGTGGAGTCTGCATGTCCTCCCCGTGTCTGCATGGGTTTTCTCTGGGTGTTCCGGTTTCCTCCCCCAGTCTAAAAGTGTGTGGGTTACAAGGATTGGCCATGCTGAATTGTCCCTACTGTGTAGATTACATGCATTAGCAATGGTGGATGTGCTGTGTTATCACAGGATAGGGCCTGGGTAGAATGCTGTTTGTGAAGTCGGTACAGACTTGATGGGCTGAAATAGTCTCCTTTTGCAGTGTAGGGAGTCCAGTCTATGATTCTATCCCTCTGTACCTCACTATCAGATTTTATCTGATGATGCTCCTGAGAAGCCCATTGGGATATTTCACTATGTTAAAGGCGCTATATAAATGCAAGGTGTCTCACTGTAGACAACACCAGGAGATGAACAGTAATCCTCCCATTCGGAGTCTGCAATACAAATTTCACTGAGTTTTACAAGAAGTATATTTTTATTTCTCGAATGAAAGATTAAAATTATATTAAACATTTTCAGAGACAAAGTAAATGCCCTTCCCTGAAATACAACAACAATGTAAAGAATATCAGTACAGTACAGATCAATCACAACAATCTCAGTTTTACTAATTTACATTTACAATTTGTGATCACCAGCTTTTGGATAGTGAGAAAGATGGTTTTAAATTGAAGATTATTATTTTAATTGAAGATTAGGGTGGCATGGTGGCACAATGGTTAGCACTGCTGCCTTATAGCGCCATGGATTTAGGTTCAATTCCCGACTTGAGTCACTGTCTGTTCGAAGATTGCATGTTCTCCCCATGTCTGTGTGGGTTTCCTTCGGGTGCTCCGGTTTTCTCCCACAGTTCAAAGATGTGCAGGTTAGATGTATTGGCCATGCTAAATGGCCCCTTAATGTCAAGGGCTAGCTAGGGCAAATGCATGGGATTATGGGGATAAGGACTGGATGGGATTGTGATCGGTGCAGACTTGATGGGCTGAATGGCCTCCTTTTACATTGTGGGATTCTATGATTATTTTTATTGCAGTTTTATGACAGTAAGATTAGAGCCACACATTTATTAGGAGCAATCTGTTTTAGGATTTACTCAAAGGGTTGTGGATCTTTAGAATTCTCCACTCCAGCGGGTTTTGAATATTCAGTTGTTAAATATGTTCAAGGCTGAGGTCATTGGATGTTTGGACATTTAGGGACACAAGATAAAGGCGGCAAGATGTGGCACTGAGGTAGATAGTTAATCATGAGCATATTAAGTGGTCTGATGGTCTACTCCTGCTCTTATTTCTTGTTTTCTATATTGCACATAATGTATGGGCCCACATCTACTGAGGAGTGGAAATCGTTATCAGATGGTTGCTCCACTCAGACATTCCCTCACCTCGAT
This sequence comes from Sphyrna mokarran, assembly GCA_024679065.1. Classification (NCBI taxonomy): domain Eukaryota; kingdom Metazoa; phylum Chordata; class Chondrichthyes; order Carcharhiniformes; family Carcharhinidae; genus Sphyrna; species Sphyrna mokarran. The sequence continues at coordinate 13,208,341 of JAGIQG010000013.1, read as the reverse complement.
GCCACTCCATATTTCTTGCCAAGTCCTCTGAGTTTGGCTAGACCATAAACATGGACTGCAGTGTTCCTCAGAGAACTATGTCGCAGGGCAGCAGAGTCAAGGGGAAGATGGGAATCACTGCATTAGCTATCACATGGTAAGTTTAAATGCCCATTGTGAATATTAATGGATGGATGAATGTTGGTGAATCATTGGTTAGAGTCATAGAATCATAGAGGTTTACAGTATGGAAACAGGTCCTTCAGCCCAACTTGTGACAAGTCAGGTGGCTGGGTAGGTGAGTTGGTTCGGTGTGTTTTAGGCCATCCAGGTCAGGTCCGGAAGTTTGATCGACTTGGATGAGGGAATTGATGGGGGTTCGTTGGGGGTTGCATAGTTGGATGATCAGGATGGTTTGTTTGCGTCGTTTGGAGGGGTTCATTGTTTTGGGTTAAGGGGGGGTGCTGTCTTGTGGGGGCTAGGCTTCGAAGCATAATTATAGGGATAGTTAAGAGAGATGAAAGTGAATGATTGAGTGGTCAGTTGTGGAGGTACCCAGGAGTTATACATCATATTATAACAGTATTTTAACATTGCAGAAGACCCACAGTGTGCTGGTGTACATCTTCAATCAATCATCTCTCGAACAATCTAGAGGCTGGAATATTTGAGCCTTTGTATTATCGATAGCATTATTTTCCTCACCCAAATTTTCAAAGATCAGTTCTAATTATCCTATAAACCCCAAGCGAATGAATGCGTTCATTTTGAATTTTCCCTCGTCAAACTATACGACTGAACGGTGTAAATTGTAGGGTGCATTTAAAAAATTAAAATACCCAAATTTATTCAGTGTACAGAAATTTGCAATTATCATTGTTACAATAATCAGCAGAAGCAAACCTAGAAAAATTCCCAGAATTATCGTGGCTACATGGAATCCGGAATGTCCTGGTTGAATTTGTACTGTAGAAATGGTCTGAAACTGAGTTGGGGTCACAGTTGATGCTTGTGTAGTACCTGGAACAAGATAGGTTAGGAAATGTATTTAGAGACCTGTGTGACTCAGCAACACTCCTGAAACTATACCGATTGAGGGGAAGTTTCTTTTCAGCGAGTGTGGCATCGAGGAGCCCGAGCAAAACTGGCGTCAGTGGGAAAACCCTCCACTGGTTGGCATCATATCTGGTACAAAGGAACAGACCCTGCTTTCCGCTGTTAGTGAGAACAGAGAATTTATCACATAGTGGCAGAATTGGAAAATCCCAATCAAAGGCAAGGGTGGGGAACTTGGTCATGGTATTTGGGTCAGTAAAACAAACTTTATTATTAATTTCTTGTGTTTTATCATTGTTTTATGCTTCATGTAAAAAAAATATAAAACTGCAGCATTTGTAAAAGAATTCGTAGCCAAAACTCGTATTAGAATGTGTGTAAAAGAACTGTAGCTGACACTTGTATTAGAATGTTTTTCTTATTACTAGTATAGTTAATCAGCTCAATGTGTGTGACTTAATGTAATTAAGTATAACTGATATAATCAATGCATGCGATCCAATGAAGTTAGTACAGTAATCACTCATTAGTGAATGTAAATAGTAGCCACTCGGGAGAACAATGGACACTGCCCAGTTGTCCAACTTGATCTGTGACAGTAGCAAACGAGAGAATGAAGTCAGCATGTTTTTCTTTACTATTCGGCTTGAGCTAATTAAACTATGATTAGGAGGTAAGCAGAATGGTCTAGACAAGGGAAAAGGTTTAACCACCATGGTTTCAAAAAGCAAAGAGATGTAACAATGAATGACCAGTCTCAAGCAAGATAGATAAAGGGTCGACCCAGAAACAATGGTGGCTAAACAAGATTGAATTTTGAAAGAAAGATAAGAGTCTTGAGATATGGAGCTGTAAGATGTATAAGAAGACTGTAAGCAGAATGGTTCAGTGGAATGTTCCAGACATCCCGGCTTTATTCTCTTGTGCTGGAGAATAAAGTCTACTGCTTGGAGGATTACAACTCAGACTCTCTGTTTCAATCGGGTTAAATAAGTTGTCGTCTTGGGGAACCACGACACATTTGCTAGTTCGCATCTCATTCCATAATCCAGAAAAATCCAAAATTCAGAAATAATTTAGAACATAGAACTTTACAGCGCAGTACAGGCCCTTCGGCCCTCGATGTTGTGCCGACCAGTGGAACCAATCTAACGACCTCTAACCTAAACTATTCCAATGTTATCCACTGACCATTTGAACACCCTTAAAGTTGGCAAGTCCACAACTGCTGCAGGCAGGGCATTCCACACCCTTACTATTCTCTGGGTAAAGAACCTACCTCTGACATCTGCCTATAATTATCACCCCTTAATTTAAAGCTATGTCCCCTCATGTTAGTCATCACTATCCAAGGAAATTGGCTCTCACTATCTACCCTACCTAATCCCCTGGTCATCTTGTACGCTTCAATTAGGTCACTTCTCAACCTTCTTCTTCCTAACGAAAGCAACCTCAAGTCTCTCAGCCTTTCCTCATAAAGCCTTCCCACCATACCAGGCAACACCCTGGTAAACCTCCTCTGCACCCTTCCCAATGCCTCCACATCCTTCTTCTAATGCGGCAACCAGAACTGTACACAATACTCCAAGTGTGGCCAGAGTTTCGTACAGTTGCAACATGACTTCACGGCTCCGAAAATCAGTCCCTCTACCAATAAAAGTTAACACACCGTACGCCTTCTTAACAACCTTATCAATCTGGATGCCAACTTTCAGGGATCTATGCACATGTACACCGAGATCTCTCTGCTCGTCGACACTACCAAGAATCCTTCAATTAACCCTATATTCTGTACTCCTATTACTCTTACCAAAGTGAATCACCTCACACTTTTCCGTATTAAACTCTATTTGCCACCTCTCAGTCCAGCTCTGCAGCTTATCTATGTCCCTCTTGCAAACTGTAACATCCATCCTTACTGTCTACAAGTCCTCCAACTTTGGTATCGTCAGCAAATTTACTAATCCATCCTTCTACACCCTCATCTGGGTCATTTATAAAAATGACATACAGCAGTGGCCCTGAAACAGATCCCTGAGGTACACCACTTGTAACTGAACTCCAGATCGAATATTTCCCATCAACCACCACCCTATGTCTTCTATCGCCTAACCAAAAACTGATCCAAACTCCTAAATCACCCTCAATCCCATGCATCTGCAATTTCTGCAGTAGCCTACCATGGGGAACCTTACCAAACGCTTTGCTAAAATCCATATACATCACGTCAACTGCCTTACCCTTATCCATCTGTTTGTCACGTTTTCAAAAAGCTCGATAAGGTTTGTGAGGCACGACCTACCCTTCACAAAACCACGTTGACTATCCCTAATCAATTTATTTCTCTAATTGGCCCCAGTTCTCCCTTGACCTGGAGAAGTTGTCATGTATTTTGTTTTTCAAACACCGTGGGTGATTCTGAGGATGTGAAGGATGCTATATAAATGCGAATTCTTTCTTTCTGTGATTATCAGAATGCCTACCTGTTACAGTGACGGAGCTTTCGTTATCCACAGCTTTGAGAGCATTGGCAAAAGCTCTTTGCAATTCTTCTGGGGCGACATTTGAGTTGGGGCTCAGAAAAGCCAGGAGATTCACTATCACACTTCCACTTTGAAAACCAATGATAGTGATATTAAAATTGTCATCCTTTAGTTGGCTTTGTACTGTTTGTACAACCTGTAAAGAATAAACACGAATATTAATTTAGTTATAATAATAAGAAAAGCATCAGCAACCATTGTTAAGAATATCTCCCAGTCCATTCATCCACTCACCCATCTCTGTAATGATGGAGATTATGGTTAAGTTGGCAATGCTAGGGCTACCCATGTTACAATTACAGCACCATTCCCATCTTGTCTTCAGCTGTGATGAAGAGTCATCCAGACTTGAAACATTGCCTTTATTCTCCCTGCATTGGTACTATCAAGCCTTCTGAAAATTTTTAGCGTTTTCTGTCTGTGTTTCAGATTCCAGTGTCTGGAGTAATTTGTTTTTATCATACTTTATGTAAATGGGTAATATTTAAAAACAACCTCTTGTTATCCCGTTTCCCCTATATTTGTCTCAATGTTATGATGGAGCTCACTCCCCATTCCTGAGAGTCATCTTTATGTTGTTAATGGATCTGCTATGAGTTTGTAACATTTCCTATTTTTCTCCTTATGATTCAGAGTACTGTAAAATTCATTAATGTCTATAGATTCCATACAGTGTAGAAGGAGGCCATTCAGCCCACCGTCTGCAACGACCACAATCCCACCCAAGCCCTATCCCCACAGACCCACATATTTAGCCCTCTAATCCCCTGACATTAAGGGGCAATTTAGCATAGCCATTCAATCTAACCCGCACACCTTTAGACTGCAGGGGGCAAACTGGGAGGAAACCCATGCAGACATGGGGAGAATATGCAAACTCCACACAGACAGTGACCTGAGGCTGGAATTGAACCCGGGTTCCTGGTGCTGTGAGGCAGCAGTGCTAACCACTTGTGTCACCCAATGGAACTTTATTTGAAATTATCTAACATTATCATCAAGAATTCAGTTTTTCAAATGAAGGAAAATGGATACAACTGATGGGAAAAGGCAAGGGAAAATTCACCCCCCAGTGACTGAAACACTGATGCTTTATAAGGCCACAACTGGAGTACTGTGAGCAATTTTGGGTTCCACATCTAAGGAAGGATGTGCTAGCCTTGGTCCAGAATATCTTCACAAGAATGATCCCGGAAAAGAATGACTTCAGATATGGGGAGTATTTGAGGACCTTGATTGTCCTCAATGGAGGTTAGAAGGCTGAGAGATGGATCTTATTGTGACATACAGAATACTGAAAGGTTTGGAAAAAATGAACGTGGGAGAGATATTTCCATTAGTGGAAAAGACTAGGATCTGAGGGCTTAGCTTCAGAATAAAGGGACGACCTTTAGAACCAAGATGAGATGGAATTTCTTCAACCAGAGAATTCATTGCCACCGAAGGCTGTGAAGGTTGGGTCATTGAATATTTTTAAGACAGAAATAGATAGGTTCTTGATTGGTAAGGGGATCAAAGGATACTGGAAATGGTGGGAGAATGGGGTTGAAAAACATCAGTCAAGATTGAAAAGGGAGCAGCCTCAATAGGCCGAATAGCCTAATTCTGTTTCTATACCTTACGGTCTTATCTGATGCATACGATTCAATAAACATAAGTAAGCAACCAACTCTGAGGATCCCTGTACTCCATTTAACTGATCAGATGTTGTTCAAGATGCATTCTTTCAAGGGATTAAAATCTGTGTTTTGGGTGAAATTTACTGGAGCGGTGGAGGTCCCGTCACTGGGGTAGATTTTGGGTAGCTGTGACACCCAGGCAGGAAGCGGGACATCTCTAATGTTGGCAGGAGGGGGTAATTAAGAGTGGGGAGACAGTGGGTGGTGATCAGTTAAGGATGTGAATGGCCTGACTTTTCACCACCGCCCACCCCGTTAGAGACAACTCTGGAACTTTGACAATGCCACCAAGAGAGGTCAATGCTGGCTGGACAACAAAGAGAACACGAGGGAGCCTCGTGTCTGGGGCAGCTTCAGAAAAGTGAACATTAAATCAGTTAAATAAATCTGTTCCCATTCACACCAGCTGGGACCTGTCCTCAGACCTCAGCTGTGAAGGCAGTTTTTCACTTACCGTATTTCTAATTTCAGCCGACAATTTCCCGTAGGCCGCACTGCTGGGATTTTTTAGCTCGTTGCTGAATTTTCGGGACCTCAATGTTGCCTTCATTCTGAATGCTTTTCGATCTGTGGGCACAAGAGTCAGCCAATCGTTACTCACTGTTAAACGTCAGTCTTCAGCGGGAATAGCGTCTGGGTTGTCACGCTTCAGCTTGGGGTTTTCCAGCCTTGCCTGCCACTGGGATTATCCAATCCGGCTAAACGTCAATGGACTTTTCCCTGTCCCACCGCGTACCCTCCAGTGGGTCCCACCACAGTGGGATGGAAAAATCCCAGCCTTTGTGTCACCCTGATGTCAAACTGAGGGATTGTGGGGTAGTTAGTCATGGCCGTGCCGATATAATTCAATAAATAATTCTCAATATTCCTTTGTTATTATATTTAATTCAGTGTGGCGGGCTGGGCCGTGTAACAGGATTTCCGCTGGGTGCCACAACTTCCACGAGTCTCCGACTGCAGAGTTCCCGCACAGTCAGCTCAACACCAGGAATCAATGCAGAGCTGCATAAATTATTGAAATTATAATTTAAATATCATTAATGTGCTTGCGATTGAGCGGCACAGTAGCACAATTGTTAGCTCTGCTGCTTCAGAGCTCCAGGGTTCTTGGCTCGATTCCTGGCTCGGATCACTGTCTGTGTGGAGTTTGCACACTTTCCTTGTGTCTACATGGGTTTCCTCCGGATAATCCGGTTTCTTCCCACAGTCCAAAGATGTGCGGGAAGATGCTTAATGTGTTCAAATAAACCAAAACCCTTGTCATTGATGAAACACTTCAAAAAGGTTCAATTCAGCAATATAGAATTAATTGCCTGAGAGCATAGAGATGCAGAACTCATTACATTGAAAAGGAGGATTGATATGAACCTCCAAGGTTCTGGAAACAGAGCTGGAAAAGGGGATAATGCTGCATATCCACTTGTCCTCCTTCTATGCAATACTTTTCGATGATGTTTTTGAGATTGATAGAAATAACCAGGAATACAGCAATACAGCTCACATCATAATGGAAATTGAGTCCTTTGGTTGAAGTCTGCAGTTCATTGGATTCACTCTGAACAGTTTGAAAACAAGACAGCTTCCTAAAACACCAGAGAGACTCTGGTCCAGTCCCCAGCATCAGTCAATCTTTACCCTTGAGGAAAACAAGAGAATTTCCAAAGGTGAAAAAGCAGTGAGAGAGACTCCTGTTCAATTTGCTATCCCTATTAAAACCCAACAGGAGCTCAGAACTAAAAATGAAGTCTTAAACTCACTGGGAAAGAACCTGTGCAAAAACACTTGACCATCCTCTTAACAATGCAGGATCATAAAACTAATCCCAGAGTAAACACAAACCACTTCAGTAGCAATAATTAGGATTCATCATAGTCAACCTGGCAACAATATGACATCAGCTAAGACTGTGAGCTGAGAAACACTGACTATGAGTGTTGCAGAGATCATGATTTAAAAAAAAAATCTCTTGAAGTTATACTAACATCACAATCAGGAGTACAGAGTCGGAACAATTTGTGGCTCTGCAAACTCAACCCAAGTGAAGTGGCCCAGAAGATTGGATTTTAAGTTCAGAGAAATGGATGAAAGTGAGAGGGGTTTCAATCAATCCCAGAGTGAGTGCAGAGGCAACGGGTGTGGAGGCAATCTGTGTGGATTTAAGAAACATAAATTAGCTATTCAGCCCTCATTCCTCATGCCCTCTCACTACTTCACCCCCCAACCGCTTGCACCACCCCCCTCATCCAAAACATATTCCTCTTACTCCACCCATGCTAACTCCTTCCTAATCATGGCCCAATGGGGGATCTCTCTTGTGAAATCTACAGTGAGATCACTTAAAGCATTTCAGAGAGGTTTCAGAGCAGCTGGGGCTTGTGAGAGAAAGCACTTCTTCGTGAAATTGAATGCTCCTGTCAATCAAAGCACTTCAAAGTGTTTTGTTAATACCTGGGGCTTCTGAAATCAACAAAGGGGAATCCTTTGACTTGACGACTCTCAGGTGTTTGGGGGTGTAAGTGTGGGGGCCGGGATGGAGAGGGGATGGCAAGGGTGGGGTGCATGGATATTAATGAGATCAGGTCACTTCAAAGTTTTGCAGAACACAGACAACTAATATAAACTTTTACCAGAAAGATGTCTCAAATCAGTATCCACAGAGTGATTTCCAGATTGTCAAGGGCAGCAAGGAGAAGTGCATCCACAAAAACCAGGGAAGACTACTAAGGTACAACCCTTACCTGAGCTCCCTCCAATGCACAGGCCCCTGAGCAGACAATCTTCCCTCCCCCACCACCCTCCTCTGTCATCCATTCCCCAAATAATCTTGAACACTTCAATCGGGTCATCCTGATATTCAAATGGATTTAAATTATTTTTGATCAGGTGAGAACCTGATCCCACCAGGTGCAGCAGGCCAGGAGACTAACAACAAGCTCGATGCCTGCCTGGCAAGAATTCTGATTTGCACTCTCGCCAGATTCAGTAGGCCCATTGGAAGCCACAACTGGAGCTTGTGACCCAGAGAATCACCCCCAAAGTTTACTTTAGGGAAATAGATGGGAAGGGAGGGTGGAAAAGAGGAAGAGAGAGGATTGAAGCCGTGTGTAAAGATTGAAGGGATTGAAAGAGAGAGCTTGAGAGAACATAGGTTGTAAAGGAATAAGCAAGTTGAAAGAGTTTAAAGGAAGTGGAAGAATGGTGATTGGAAAGTATGAGTAGGTTGCGAGAGAGCGAGATTGTGCAAGATGGGAATCGAATGACAGTTGGGTTTGAAATAAAGGGAGACAAGGGTGTGAGTTGGTGTTGAGGGGGGATATATAGCGAGAGTGTGCAATGATATCTACATGGCGTGTTTGCAGAAACACTTCTCAATATTGACTGGGATTCTCCCAAAAAATTCATGTAAAAACTGGTGTAAATCCTGCTGGTATTTTTCAGCAGGATTGCCGCGATCAACAGAATAGTCCCACGCTGTCGGCCTCCTGATCACTGACCAGCTCGATCACTGGCCAGCCCCGTGACCCTGCAACGCTGGCCATGTGACCCTCCCCCTGAACCCCTTGATTCCTGGCTTCCCCAATATGCTCTCCCCCCCCCCCCCCGGCTCACCTTAGTCTTTTCCCCCCTGCCGTCCTGATCTCCCGATGCATGGGAGTCATGACACCCCACCCACCCCACTGATACCCAGCCCCAATCACTGGCCTCCCTCTGTCACCTCCAAGTGCAGAGCTGTGGGAACAGCCCCCCCACAACCCCAACCCCACCAACCTCCCCCCCTTAGAGGCCCTGTCCCCTTGGTGCTGCCTAATATTTGATGGGGAGTGCCAAGATGCCCCTCTGGGCAATGCCAGATCCCTTTCACTCCAGCAGGATCTCCGTAAGTGAGAAGCTCTTGCAAACCCCGATGGAGTGAAACTCTCCAGTGGGAGGTGAAAGGTGGACCCGAGCAGACCCAGGGACTACAGTCCATAGAACCATAGAACCCTACAGTGCAGAAAAAGGCCCTTCGGCCCATCGAGTCTGCACCGAACACAATCCCACCCAGGCCCTACCCCCATATCCTTACATATTATACCCACTAATCCCTCTAACTTACGCATTCCTGAATACTAAGGGGCAATTTCTTAGCACAGCCAATCAACCTAAGTGTTTCTCAGCTCACAGTCTTAGCTGATGTCATATTGTTGCCAGGTTGACTATGATGAATCCTAATTATTGCTACTGAAGTGGTTTGTGTTTACTCTGGGATTAGTTTTATGATCCTGCATTGTTAAGAGGATGGTCAAGTGTTTTTGCACAGGTTCTTTCCCAGTGAGTTTAAGACTTCATTTTTAGTTCTGAGCTCCTGTTGGGTTTTAATAGGGATAGCAAATTGAACAGGAGTCTCTCTCACTGCTTTTTCACCTTTGGAAATTCTCTTGTTTTCCTCAAGGGTAAAGATTGACTGATGCTGGGGACTGGACCAGAGTCTCTCTGGTGTTTTAGGAAGCTGTCTTGTTTTCAAACTGTTCAGAGTGAATAAAATGAACTGCAGACTTCAACCAAAGGACTCAATTTCCATTATGATGTGAGCTGTATTGCTGTATTCCTGGTTATTTCTATCAATCTCAAAAACATCATCGAAAAGTATTGCATAGAAGGAGGACAAGTGGATATGCAGCATTATCCCCTTTTCCAGCTCTGTTTCCAGAACCTTGGAGGTTCATATCAATCCTCCTTTTCAATGTAATGAGTTCTGCATCTCTATGCTCTCAGGCAATTAATTCTATATTGCTGAATTGAACCTTTTTGAAGTGTTTCATCAATGACAAGGGTTTTGGTTTATTTGAACACATTAAGCATCTTTGAAAAGGGTTAGGCATTACAGTGGTTGTCTTGTTTCTTGTTTGCACTTGACAAAAGATCTGATTAATTTTCTTACAATGCATGTTAATTATATTCTTAAATAAACTTTGCTTGATAAAAGCTCCCTAGTGGGTCATTTGAATTATACCTGATGTGAAACATTTCATGACCATCCTAGTCAAATTCAAGATGCAAAATATGATCTGGTCGGGCTCCAAAAAATTTTTTGGAGGTTCTGATTTAACTATAACACTGACGCAGGATTCAAAAATCAGACCATAATTTGAGGATGTAACATTATGAATGGATACAAACCCCTAATTTCTTTGGTTCAGGGGTCCTAATCAGATGGCACAGATGCAGGAAAGAGGTTTAATGTAAATTTAACAAGAAATATTTTCACCCAGAGAAGGATTTGGAATTCATTGCCTGAAAGCGGAGCAGAGGCAGAACTCTCGTTACATTGCAAAAGTACTTGGATATGAACCTCCAAGGTTCTGGAGCCAGAGCTGGAAAAGGGGATAAAGCTGGGTATCCACTTGTCCTCCTTCTATGTGAATCGTTTCAATGATATTTTTGAAATCAATAGAAGTAAACAGGAAACTAGCTGAAGGAAGTATAATCAGACAAGAGATAGGGAACAACAGTGGGAAATTCAGGAAAAACAATGATGCGGAGAATGGAAAAGGCTGTGACGGAGAGAAAGACTATTGATGGGTAATGGACTGCCTTCCGAAGGAAAAGGCTTCATTTGAAACTTACCCTGCAATCGGAGAAGTTGCTGGAGGAACTTCTCCAGAGAACAGATTTCAAATCACGGATAGGTAGCGGTTTATAAAATGTTCATGTTCATGAGGGAGAAATAAGTTACATTCATAATAACTCACCAGCATTGCTGTGACAATGATTTGTTAATTTACAAATATAATTGAAGTACTTAAAGGAAACTTTGCAAAGACAACGTGACTGGATATAGGAACAGATCTGGACAGCATCACAGACAAAGACCTGTGACAATATCGATACTTACTGCTGCATTCACTGACCACCATCGCTGAGCAGCTAGACAAATCACAGATATTCATCAGATTTACAAAACATGTATTAGGATCTGTAAAAACAATTGAACATTATCATCATGAATACTTTTGATGGGTCAACAAAATATAAACACATCATTCAAAAAGACCCTTGAATTCTTTGATGGATAAAAACCCTGCTTAATGCATTATTAAGAATATCAGCCTGCTGACTGCACTCCTCTATTCTCAATCTGTGTTGAGTTATCTGATCCCAAATGGGAGATCAATTCTGAAACAGAGAGAGAGGAATGTGGCCCACGGTTCTATCCAGGATATGTGTGAAACAGGAGCTGGTTGCACTATTTACAAGCAACGAATAATTGACCATAGACTATCTATAATCATATAAGGAAATATAATTCCTATGGAATGGTCTATTGGCATTTGTATGGTTTGGAGAGGCTCTAATCCCAGCAAGAAGCCCTGAGAGCCACAGGCATGAAGGAGATATCAGGTCTACTGGTCATTTCTACTGATTTTTTTTAACATAACAATTTATTGCTATGGCATTGCTTTATTTTGGCTCAGAAATTATTCTTTAATATTACAACATTTTTTTAAAAATTCAGTTAAAAGTTTGGCCAAACATTGGGTGGGATTTTCCAGTCCTAACACAGCGTGCTTTCCAGTGACAGATGCCCACTGACTGCCACTGGGCTCTTCTGCTCATGTAGTTTTGCTTGTTCTAATGCCAGGGAACCCAGCACAGGAAAGTGGGAGGAGGAGGGGTGGGGAGATCACCTATGGTGGGACCAGAAGATCCAGCCAACTGGAAGGGCTCAAAAATCCCATCCATTATCATTGCAGAATTTGCCCATTGGTCCTTTGATTGGAAAAAGAAATGAGAATGTACCACCCCCTGTATTTCTCTGTGACTCTATGATAAACATGGAAAGCATTCACATTTTAAAATCACCAAGATTCATGTTGAAGCACTTTCACACTCCTTATTATCTCACTACTCCTGGTTAAAACAGTGCAGATTTTTACCTTGGCACTGTCTTCCTGGGTTTGCCGGATTGCTATCTACAATCCCCTGGAAACAGCTACACGAGAAATTCCCTGGAATATTTGTGCAGACGGATAAATCAGAGCAGGTGTTCCTAGTCTGACACTCGTCAATGTCTGAAACAAGAATTAGATTGCAGCTATCAGGGTAAATGTAACTTTAATCAGTGATTTAAAATAATATTGAAATCAAACAATGTCCCACCTTCACATGTCCTCCCTGGTACACTGGGACTTGTGTCGTTGAACCCATCATTACATTGACAGGTGTATGTTGCGTTCAGTCTGATACAAGTTGCATTACCTGAACAGTCATTCTGCCCTGTCTGGCAGCTGTCTTTCTCTGTAATGAAGAGGAAAGATCTATGTTAGAACACTGCTTCAGTCTGAATTTAACCAGCTGGGAGTATCTGGAGAATTGTTAATTATGCAGTTTCATGTGACCCCACATTCCTCACTTTACTCCATTCAAAATGTCATCTCCTAATGATGGGGAACAATTCATCAGAAATATCCCCAAACAGCACGGAGAGATGGAGAATGTGACATGAATGGGATAACGCTGTCAGTTTTAAACCAGTCAGAATGTAGGTCTACATTCTCTTCTGGTGACAGAAGTCCTGAGTGAAATAACTGTAAGGACTTTAATCCCAGTTTTCAAAAGATACAAACTGAAAGCATGAAAGTACTCATAATGTGACACAATCTGGCATTGAATTGAGAATCAGATTGAGAGTTGGGATAAGGATGGATGGTGCAGGATATGGAGAAATTCACACTGTCTTTCTAGAATCTGGGTTAAGATTGATTGGAGGAAGATATCCTTTGTTTGCCAGTACCATGGAATCCTATCATCCACAACGGAAGGCAAATGTGAATATCTCAACTGAAACATGGTCCCTCTGACAATGCTGCTCTCCAGTACTGACTGCACTGCAGTATCAACACTGATTTTCTGCTCAAGGTCTGAGTGTGACTTAAACACTTGATTTTACTTAGAAACAAAGATAAAAGAAGCAAGAGGAGGCCATTTGGTCCTGCGAGTCTGCTCCATGATTCATTTTGATCATGGCCGGTCATCCAACGAAATAGCTGTCTTTCCTGCCTTCCCCTCATCTCTATTAATTCCCTTCATCCCACGAACAATATCAAGCTTCTTCTTGAAAACATACAATGTTTTGGCCTGGTAGTAATTCATCCAAACACCAGTTTCCTGTCACCAAAACCTTTCATTGTCCAATAAAGGAAGAGGTTGATCCTGCAGCTTACAGTCAGGTTGTCTTCACCTCAGAATTCACAACTCTGGTTACAAGCTTCCAAACTCCAGCTGGCTGCTTCTCATTGAGCGATCCTCTGCTCACTCAACATGGCAACTCGCAATCCATAACGACCATGAGTAAATCTTTTGATCATCCCCTGTGGTCTCTGTGGTGTTAATAAGAGGCCTCAACCGCTTTCTGTGACAATGAATTACACAGGCTCGTCACTTGCAGGATGAGAAAATTTATCCTCATCTCAGTTCTAAAAGATTTATCCCATGTCCTTGAACTGTGACCCCTGGTTCTGGACACTCCCATCATTGGGAACATCTGTCCTGCATCTGTCCTGTCTAGTTCTGTTACAATTTTATAGGATTCTATGTGATCTCCCCTCATGCTTCTAAACTCCAGTGAATATAATCTATCCAACTCAACCTCTCCTCTTCTGTCCCTTACCATCCCAGGAGTCAGTCTAATAAAGCTTTGCTGTGCTTCCTTCAAAACAAGAACACCTGATATCAGATAAGGAGACCAAAACTACACACAATATTCCAGATGTGGTTTTTCCAAGGCCATGTAAAATTGCACTAAGATAGCCCTGCTCCTGTACTCAAAGCCTCTCACTGTGAAGGCCAACATACCATTTGTCTTCTTTACTCCCTGTTGCACTGCAAGCTTATCTTCAGTGTTTGGGATATGAGAACACACAGGCTTTGGTCCACATTCCCCTCTCATAATTTATAACCATTCAGATAATAATCTATATTCCTAATTTTTTGTTACCAATGTGGATAACTTCACATTTATCCATATGGCTCAGGGTGAGAGTGTCAGCAGTGGAACAACCCCTGACACAATGTCAGTTATATCAATGAAATATCAGCTTTGCCACCTCACTGAAAATTATTGTGGACTGACATGTTCTTTCTCTTTGTTCTGAATTCAAGTGCCCATATCAAATTTTATCAGATCATTACCCACTATAATACACAACTGGCCAGGAATCCAAATACTGTGGAACTCTACCCAATCTAGCAAGGATTCTAGCCAATCCTGACGATTCCCTTTTTCCTAACCATTTCAGGATTTGAAAAGCCAAGTTTGGAATCATTGATCCACTTCATGATTCAGTTCTCTCTCCTTTCTGTTCTTCAACATTTCTGGCATCATCTGAGGCTCATCTCCCAGCTTTCCTCATTCTTCCAGAGCTTTCCCGAGATCTCTGAGATCAGTGATTGAAATGCCTGCTGTGGAATTCCTTACCTGAAATTGTTGTGTTTTGAAGATCTACAGCGAACGCTGAGCTGTTGGTTAAAGAATCAGCGACTGATTGTTTGATGTCGGAGACAGGGACAGACACGTTTGTTGATGATGCCAGCTCAAAGTTAACAACCACACTGCCTTCTTCAATAGTTGTGATAGTGATTGTCAGTTGTTCATTCTTGATTAAAGCCTGAATAGCTGCACTCAGGCCTTTCATTAACTGAAATGAAGCAAACAAGAACCTATTTTCAGAAATAACTGTTTTTACCACAGAATATGAGTCTGAATCAAAGGCTCTTTTGCACTTTTCAAAAAAGCAATACTTCCCAATCCGTCCCTCAATTGCATGTACATGTGAGTAAGGAAGTTCTCTTCTTAGTCAATTGGAACACTTGGCACCAGTTCTACTTCCCTCAGAAAGAAAAAGTCCAGGGAGGCGATGGCCTAGTGATATTATCGCCAGACTATCAATCCAGAAATTCGCGAATGCTCTGGGAATCCGGGTTCGAATCCCAACACACAGATGGAGGAATTTGAATTCAATAAACAATGTCTGGAATTATGAATCTACTGATGACCATAAAACCAGTGTCAGGAAAACCCATCTGGTTCACTAATGTACTTTAGGGAAGGAAATCTGTTCTCCTTGCCTGGTTTGGCCTACAAGTTCCTCCAGAGTCACTGCAAAGTGGTTCACTCTCAACTGCCCTCGAAGGGCACTTAAGGATGTGCAATAATTGCTGGCCCAGCAAGCGACATCGCATGCATGAATTTAACAAAAATGAAAAGTGTTTAATCTCCTCATCGTCTCGATTGGATCCTGCTATGCACAGGGTGTCAGTTGATGCTGGCGCCTGAGGAGCAAGAACTGTTATGATTCATTGTGTGAAGTTAACTGGGAAATTCGGTGAAGGTTAGATGAGTTGAGATGCATTTGCAGAGATTGAAGGAGATATTTTATCATTTTGAGCAAAGAAACGGGATCTTAAAAGGGGTGTCAGAAAGGCAAAAAGGGGCCACGAAATGGCTTTGGCAGGTAGGATTAAGGAAAATCCTAAGGCATTTTACTCCTATGTAAGAAACAAAAGGATGGTTAGAGGGAAGATTGGACCTCTCAGGGACAGAGGAGGGGATCTATGCTTAGAGCCTGAGGGGATGGGGGAGATCCTGAATGAATATTTTGCGTCAGTATTCACGCGGGAGAGGGGCCTGATGTCTGATGCTGGCTTTGAGGATTTTGAGGACCCGTTAAAGGAAATAATCATTATGAGGGACTAAGTGTTGGGGCTTTTAGGTAGCATAAAGACTTATAAAGCTCCGGGGCCTGATGGTATTTATCCCAGGCTGCTAAGGGAGGTGAGAGATGACATTGCTGGGCCTCTGAAACAAATCTTTGTCTCTTCTCTGGACACAGGTGAGGTCCCAGAGGACTGGAGGATTGCAAATGTAGTACTGTTGTTTAAAAAGGGTCAGAGGAATAACCCAGGGAACTATAGGCCGGTGAGCTTGACTTCAGTTATAGGTAAGCTAATGGAGAGGATCCTCAGGAACAGGATGTATGAGCATCTGGAGCACTGCGATCTGATCAGGGATATGCAGCATGGCTTCGTTAAGGGGAGGTCGTGCCTTACGAATCTAGTGGAATTTTTTGAAGAGGTGACAAAAACGGTTGATGAAGGACAAGCCATTGATGTTGTCTACATGGATTTCAGTAAGGCGTTTGACAAGGTTCCTCATGGTAGGCTGATAGAAAAGGTTAAGGCGCATGGGATACAGGGCCAGGTATGTAGATGGGTTGAGAACTGGCTTGGGAGGAGGAGACAGCAGGTAGTAGTGGAAGGCTCTTTTTCCAACTGGAGGTCTGTCACTAGTGGTGTGCCACAGGGCTCTGTACTAGGACCCCTTCTATTTGTGGTGTATATAAATGACTTGGAAGAGGGGGTAGGTGGTGTGATCAGCAAATTTGCTGATGACACTAAGATGATTGGATTGGCGGGGACTGAGGAGCAGTGCCTGGCAATACAACATGACATAGATAGACTGGTAGATTGGGCAGATAGATGGCAAATGGAATTTAATCCGGATAAATGCGAGGTGATGCATTTTGGCCGGAATAATGTAGAGGGGAGTTATAGGATAAAAGGTAAAACTATCCGGAGTATAGAGATGCAGAGAGACCTGGGGGTGCAGGTTCACAAGTCTCTGAAGGTGTCAGTACAGGTGGAAAAAGTGATAAAGAAAGCGTATGGTATGTTAGCCTTCATAGGAAAGGGTATAGAATACAAGAGTAGGAGTTTGATGTTGCAAGTGTATAGAACGTTGGTTAGGCCTCACTTGGAGTACTGCATCCAGTTCTGGTCGCCATACTACTGGAAGGATGTGGAGTCCCTGGAGAGAGTGCAGAGGAGATTTACCAGGATGCTGCCTGGTATGGAAGGGCTGTCTTACGAGGAAAGGTTGAACGTACTGGGGTTGTTTTCCCTTGAAAGACGTCGTCTGAGAGGGGATCTATTAGAGGTATATAAGATTATGAGGGGTATAGATAGAGTAAATGGTGGTAAGCTTTTTCCACCATTAGAAATGGATAGAACGAGGGGTCACGGCCTTAGGGTGGGGGGGGCTATGTATAAGACTAATATTAGAGGGCATTTTTTCACACAAAGGGTAGTAGGGGTGTGGAATGCACTGCCGAGTCAGGTGGTGGGAGCAGGCACGCTAGGGTTGTTTAAGGGTCTCTTGGACAGCCACATGAGCGGTCTGCAGATAGAGGGATATAGGAGGACTGTTTAAATACTTTAATTGTTTCCACAGGCTGTTCGGTCCAACAAGGTGCATGCATTCGGCAGGTCGTGTGAGGGCTGCTCCTGGATGTTACTTCAGGAGTGGCCTAGTGCTTCATGTCGTTAGTGTATGCTTAAACTGGACCATCAGATGGGCAACATGACAGCTCAGAGACTATCGCTGTTGCTGTGCAGACACATGGATTTGGGCCTGTGTCTGCGGGAGTTGGCGCGTTCTCCCCATGGTTGCGTGGGTTTTCTCCGGGTGCTCCGGTTTCCTCCCACATCCCAAAAATGTGCTCTTAGGCTGATTGGGTAACAAATTGTCCCTATATTTGTCTCTATATGTCATTAAGACGTTAGGATGGCGGCGCGGGCTCGTTGGGCCGAAGGGCCTGTTTCCCGTGCTGTGTTGTCCTTCGTCTTTGTCTTTGTCTTTGAAAACCCACGTCTGCGTGGGTTTCCACTGGATGCTCCGGTTTCCTCCCACAGTCCCACTGTAGGTGCATTGACCATACTAAATTCTCCCTGAGTGTACCCGAACAGGCACTGGAGTGTGGTGACTAAGGGATTTTCACAGTAACTTCATTGCAGTGTTAATGTCAGCCTACTTGTGACATTGATAAATAAACTTTCAACTTTACATGACTTTTCCCCCTCCTCAGACCCAGGAATTGTTTCCAGCACCATCCAGACTCAGATCTGAACCAGGCTCCCCCATCACTGTGACACTTGTATGACTTACTTCATCAGTGAAATTCTTCACAAAATCTTTGTATTCCTGGCTGCTTTTGTTTTTCAAATCTGCTGTGAACTGCACATTTGTAATTCTTGTTGACACTTCCACTACTGCGGCAGCTACAAGAAGTGAAAAAAAACATTCTTTATGAGAAAAACCTAAATACTCAACTTAGAGCTAATTTTACAATTGTCTAATTTGGGACATTAACCTCTCAAACCCAATAAGATAAGAGCCATTGAGGAGTTGAAATAACAGTGAAATATTTACCGCTCTCTTCTCAACATGTCACCTGCTCACCACCATTTTAACCGGCAGCATTTGAAAGCAGTGAGAGGCCCTGCCACAGTCAGTCACAGGAGGTTATTCTAGATTAAAGTTGAGGGTCCAGAAACCTGTGAGGCCCACTGTGCGATTTGAGCTCAGGATCACAGAACTGCACAAGAATCTGATGCCAGTGCTACTCGATGGTAAACAGAAAGAAGGCAAGAAGAGACCCAAACAAGGTAAGTGTTGAGAGACTCCATGAGCAAGGACGTACCTTCGAGTCTCTCAAGGAAAATCTACACTTTCCATTTCCCACCATCCCCTGAAAACAGGCCTGGTGATGACATTGGAGTGACAGTGACTTGGACATTCCATCCCCAAGACACAGATTTCCAGTCAATTTCAATTGATAAACCAACTACATCCTTCTTTGATACACTCCTTGTTTCATATCTTTCCAAGAAGACAATCCTCGTAATGTCAATGTGTTTGATTATACATTCATGCATTTAGTGAAAAGCAGCTTGCATTGAGGGAAATATGGCCTCTGCCATTGGAATGTTTAATATCAGAAATGGCCAATGTCTTAATTTACGAAAAGGTGGGAAGTCATCTGGCCCATCGAATCTGCACCAACACGTACCGTTATCCCCATAATTGTTCCCACCAATCTCCCTATCCATATCTATCCTGGGACATGGGACAACTGGACATGGCCAATCCGGTTAACCAGCATGCCTTTCGGACTGTAGGAGGAAACCAAAGGAAACCCACACAGACATGGGGAGAGCATGCAAACTCCATATAGACAGTCAACCAAGGCCAGGATTGAACCTGGATCCCTAGCACTATGAGACAGCAGTGCTAACCATTGGGCCACCTGCCACCCATGGGTGCCACAGAGAGGTGATAAGTTGTTCCCAAAACTTTCTGCTACAACCATTGTCCAGTTCTTCATCTCCACAGCTCATGTTGAGAAGGGATGTGTTTTAAGAAGCGGAAACAAAATCTGGTTCAGCAAACATACCTGTCCTGACCTTCTGTGTAATTGTCTGCTGCTGACCACATGTTGTGCTGGATATTTTTATCTGATATTCAACACCGGGCTGCAAATCTCTAAATTCGGCTGCTTTTTGCTCCGTTTGAATTTGCTTCAGCACACCATTCTCCGTGGAGATTGTGACAGTGAAATGAAGCTGTTTGAATGCATTGTTAGTATCCCAGGTAATGGAGATGATTTCACTGTCCACTGATATCAGATTCATACGAAGGAAGCTCAGTGGCTCTGAAAAAAATATTATTTATTGTCAAACATTGGAAACAAACAAACATTCACACAGGGGGTGACTTCACCACGAGTTACACCCATTTTGGGTGTGGCGCGGTGGTGAAGTGATAAAGTGTTCTGTTTGATTGGCACCAGTTTCCTCAACTGGTGCTATTTTACAAGCGCTGGATTTCCAGTGCTGTCAGCCTCTCACGGTAAGTGGGCGAGAGGCAGGTTAATGTATTAAAATTTATTTAAATGTTATTTAAAATCTGCTCAGTGAGCCCAGCCCTCAGTTGTACGGGCTCGCTCTCCCATTATAACCTCGCCAGGAACAATTCTTGCCTTGTGCAAATTGGGCCAGAAAATCCCACCCAACTTCTTTAATACAAGGTCTGCTCTGTGACGAGGCGTGCATGAATACATAATGAACTAGTTAAAGATTCAGATATTCAACTTACCACAGACTGTAGTGAATGATGTGGAGATTAGTGTGGTGGTGATAATGAGTTTGGAGGTTGGGGTGGAGGTCGGGGTGGAGGTTGTGGTGGATGTCGTGGTGGAGGTCGGGGTGGAGGTCGTGGGAGAGGTCGTGGTAGAGGTCGGAGTGGAAGTCTGGGTGGAGGTCATGGTGGAGGTCGGGGTGGAGGTCGGGGTGAAGGTCGGAGTGGTGGTCGTGGTGGAGGTTGTGGTGGAGGTGGGGGTGGAGGTCGAGGTAGAGGTCGGAGTGGAAGTCGAGATGAAGGTTGGAGTGGAGGTCAAGGTGGAGGTCAAGGTGGAGGTCGGAGTGGAGATCGAGGTGGAGGTGGGGGTCGAGGTTGGAATGGAGGTCACACTGGAGGTTGGGGTGGAGGTTAAGGTGGAGGTTGTGGTGAAGTTCAGGGTGGAGGGAGCAGTGGAAGTCACACTGGAGATTGGGGTGGAGGTTAGGGTGGAGATCGTGGTGGAGGTCGTAGTGGAGGTCGGGGAGATCTGGGTGGAGGTCACAGTGGAACTCACGATGGAGGTTGGGTTGATGATCGGTGTGGAGCTCAGAGTGGAGGTCGCAGTGGAGGTCGGGGTGGAGATCAATGTGGAGGTTGGGGTGAAGATCGAGGTGAGGGTTGGGTTGACGGTGGTAACAGGAGAAGTGTTTGGATTGGTTGTGCTGGAAGTTGTGCTGCTCGATGTTTCAGTTGTTGGTGTTGTGGAACTGACGTGATTTGGATTTTCACTGGTTGTGGGAATTGAGGTGGGAGTCACTGGGAAAGCTGCAATATAAATCAAAGATAAGAAATGTTAAACAGTGAACTCGGTGACATTGCTCAGAAAGCTTTCCTTCTAACAGGAACAAAGTGGTCAGCAGAATCATTCCAGACAGCAGCAGATAATTCAATTAAATCATCACAACTAACCATCATCATCATTGATTCATTTTTTTTATAAAGAATCACAAAATGTGGAGAAATACATCAACTCAGAATGACAAAGAGAACGAAAAGCAAGGGGAATAATTCTCCATTGAATCTCTTACTGTTTGTAAACACTCAGGATCAACAGCAGAAAAGCAGCAATCGCTCATCTCGTTTAGAAATTGGTTCAGAAAAGTTGAAAGCAGCAGGAGCAAAATATATCCATCTAGAAGTTCAGCCTCAGTAAAATGTGCTGCACAACATCCAATACAGTGGCTGGTGTCTGCATCAAACTCGGAGACTGATGTAAATCACTCACCCACATTGGTATGGACAGGAAACAGGTGTCATTGGATCACAGAGAACGGACAGTGCAGAAGGAGGCCATTCGACCCATCAACTCTGCACTGATTTTCCAGCAGAACATCCGACCAGGGCCATCCTTTCCATCCAGCATATTTACCCCATTAATCCCCCTAACACACATTTCTTGGGCCACTAAAGGATGGATGTCAGGGTGGGGGTGGAAGTTGGTGTGGGGGTCAGGGTAGAGGTCGGGCTGGGGATTGGGGTGGAGGTCAGGGTGGGGATAAGTGTTGGGGATGCCGCGGAGGTCGGGCTCGGAGTTGGGGTGGAGGTCGGAATGGAGGTAGGTGTTCAGGATGCGGTGGATGTTGGGGTGAGGGTTAGGTTGATGGTGTGAACAGGAGAATTCACTATTTATGCACATCATTGGACTATGGGAGGAATCCAGAACACACGGAGGAAAGCCAAACACACATGGGGAGAATGTGCAGACTCCACACAGACAGTGACCCGAGGCTCAAATCAAATCCAGGCCGAATCCAGCTCATGAAATACCTCATAAATCTGTTTCCTTTCAATGTGGAAAGGAAATTTAAAATGGCAGTGACATGAATGTACCATAAACATCTCAAGCACTCATGTATTACTATCACCAAGATTCAAATTCATGTCAAGAGTGTCAACATAACTTGTCATAACATTCAACAGGAGACTTTAAGAATGTCATTAAGATGTCAGGATGACTTGCCAGAAGTGTCAAGAGAACCTATCATAGCTGTTAGGAGAACAGATCCAAACTACAAACAGGACCCAGCATTGCCAAATATCATTCATTGCCCTGCTCTAGTTCCCCTCGATGGGGAACTGGAATGTCAATCACTTATTATGGTCCTGGAGTCACATGTAGGCCAGACTAGGTAAGGATGGCAGATTTCCCTCGCTAAAGGACATAAGTGAACCGGATGGGATTTTCTGACAATCGACAATGGTTTCATGGACATCAGTAGATACTTAATTCCAGATATTTTTAACTAAATTCAAATTCCACTGTCTGCCATGGCAGGATTCGAAGCCAGATCTCCAGAACATTACCTAACTTGCTGGGTTAATAGCGAATGATAATACTGTTTGTCATGGGCTTTGCTCTGTCATGCTTTATAAAGCCCTGCTCTTTAAACTTTTTTGATAACCACACGGAATGAAATAAAAAATCTAGCCTGTCATTAGTAGAAGTCTGTATGATAACATGAATCATCCTGAAGTGTTTGGGTTGACAGGATGGGTGGGGGAATAATCTGGTCACATATATTGACATGGATGGAGTATGGGAATGAAGTGTGTGGGATGAGGGCTGGAGGTTGAAGGGATGCTTTTTGACAAAGTGCCAGTCCAGAAGGTCATGCCTTGCAGCCAGCCCATCCCCGTAGCCAGGAGTCTCTACTCACATTCTGGGGGATGAAACCAAATCTCCTTTCATCCCACTCCCCCGAATGAGCATTTCAATCTCTGAATCACATTTTCAAAGACCATCCTGACACTCAACAATATTGAAAACAAAGAATAGATCATAACTGTTTTCTGGATGCAAGTTACTTTATCCAACAACTGGCAGTCAACTTAAAGTCAGGCAATGTCCTACCTTCACATGTCCTCCCAGGTATACTGGGACTTGTGTCGTTGAACCCACCATTCTGATACTCAGCAAAATCGCAAACAGGGAATAGAACAAAACTCTCACTTTGATCGCAAAATAAAGTTAAACTCAGGCAATGTCCCACCTTCACATATCCTTCCTGGTACACTGGGACTTGTGTCGTTGAAACCACCATTACACTCACAGGTGTACATTGCGTTCAGTCTGATACAAGTTGCATTACCTGAACAGTCATTCTGCCCTGTCTGGCAGCTGTCTTTGTCTGTAATGAAGAGGAAAGATCTATGTTAGAACACTGCTTCAGTCTGAATTTAACCATCTGGGAGTATCTGGAGAATTGGTAATTATGCAGTTTCATGTGACCCCACATTCCTCACTTTACTCCATTCGAAATGTCATCTCCTAATGATGGGGAACAATTCATCAGAAACATCCCCAAACAGCACGGAGAGATGGAGAATGTATCATGAACTGGACAACGCTGTCAGTTTTAAACCAGTCAGAAAGAATGAAGGTCTACAGTCTCTTCTGGTGACAGAAGTCCTGAGTGAAATAACTGTGAGGACTTTAATCACATTTTCCAAAAGATACAAACCAAAACCATGAAAAAACTTGTAATGTGACACAATCTGGCACTGAATTGGGAATCACATTGAGAGTTGGGATAAGGATGGATAGAACATACATAGAACATAGAACAACGCAGCACAAACAGGCCCTTCGGCCCACGAGTTGCGCCGATCACATCTACCAATCCACAGACCTATCTATAACCTCCTATCCTATTCTTTTCCATATACTCATCCAGAAGTCTTTTGAAAGACCCGAGTGATTTTGGCTCAACAACCTCCGATGGCAGTCGGTTCCATTTACTCACCACCCTCTGAGTGCAAAACCTACCCCTGACATCTCCTTTGTATTTGCTTCCCTGCACCTTCAATCTATGTCCTCTCGTAGTGACCATTTCAGCTTGGGGAAATAGTCTCTGAGAGTCCACCCTATCTATTCCTCTCAACATTTTATAAACCTCTATCAGGTCGCCTCTCAACCTACGTCTCTCCAGTGAGAAGAGTCCCAGCTCCCTCAACCTATCTTCATAAGGCCTGCCTCCCAATCCAGGCAGCATCCTTGTAAATCTCCTCTGAACTCTCTCAATAGCCTCTACATCCTTCCTATAATGAGGCGACCAGAACTGCGCACAATACTCCAACTGGGGTCTGACAAGAATCTTATAGAGCTGCATCATTACCTCCTGACTCCTAAACTCTATTCCTCGATTTATGAAGGCCAGTACACCGTACGCCTTCTTGACCACTTCCTCCACCTGCGAGGCCGATTTAAGAGTCCTATGGGCCCAGACCCCGAGATCCTTCTGCTCTACAACACAGCTAAGACTCCTACCCCTTATATTGTACTCCTTTATCCCATTATTCCTGCCAAAATGGACCACTGCACATTTATCCGCGCTGAAGTCCATCTGCCACTTCTCCACCCAGTCTTGCATCCTGTCTATATCCCGCTGCAACTTTTGGCTTCCCTCCAGACCATCCACAACACCACCAACCTTTGTATCATCGGTGAACTTACTAACCCATCCCTCCACTTCCTCATCCAGGTCATTTATGAAAATGACAAACAGCAGGGGTCCCAGAACAGATCCCTGGGGCACTCCACTGGTTACCGACCTCCATGCAGAACAAGACCCATCCACAACCACTCTCTGTCTTCTGCCGGCAAGCCAGTTCTGGATCCACGAGGCCAAAGCCCCTTGGATCCCATGCCCTCTCACCTTCTCCAGAAGCTTTGCATGGGGGACCTTATCAAACACCTTACTAAAGTCCATGTACACTACGTCCACCGCCCTTCCTTCGTCAATGTGTTCAGTCACATTTTCGAAGAACTCAACTAGGCTCGTAAGGCATGACTTGCCCTTGACAAAACCATGCTGACTATTTCTAATCAGTCCAAACTTCTCCAAATGTTCATATATCTTATCCCTCAGAAGCCTCTCCATCAGCTTACCAACCACTGAAGTCAAACTCACCCGTCGGTAATTTCCTGGATGGTGCAGGATATGCAGAAATTCACACTGTCTTTCTAGAATCTGAGTTAAGATTGATTGGAGGAAGATATCCTTTATTGCTAGGACCATGGAATCCTATCATCCACAACGGAAGGCAAATGTGAATATCTCAACTGAAATATGGTCCCTCTGACAATGCTGCTCTCCAGTAACAAAGCACGAATTTTCTGCTCAAGGTCTGAGTGTGACTTAAATACTTGAGTTTACTTAGAAATAAAGGAGGCCATTTGGCCCTTCAAGCCTGCTTAAGCATTCATTTTGATTGCAGCCGATCATCCAACTCAATAGCCCAATCCTTCCTCCCTCCATCTCCATTAATTCCCTTCATCTGACAAAAAATATCGGACTCCTTCTTGAAAACATCTTGGTAGTAATTCAGCCAAACACCAGTTCACCAAAACCCTTTCTTGTCCAACAAAGGAAAAGGTCGATCCCGCAGCTTACATTCAGGTTGTCTTCATCTCAGAACTGACAAGTCTGGTTACAAGCTTCCAAACCCCAGCTGGCTGCTTCTCATTGGGTGAGCCTCCGCTCACTCAACATGGCAACTCGCAATCCGCAAGGACCATGGGTAAATCTTTTGATCATTCCCTGTGGTCTCTTTGATGGTATTAACAGGCTTCAACTGCTTTCTGTGACAGTGAATTCCACAGGCTCCCCATTCACGGAATGAAAAAAATTATCCTCATCTTAGTTCTAAAAGGTTTACCCCATGTCCTTGAACTGTGACCCCAGGTTCTGGACACTCCCACCATTGGGAACGTCTGTCCTGCATCTATGCTGTCTGGTTGTGTTAGAATTTTATAGGTTTTTATGTGATCTGCCTCATTCTTCTAAACTCTAGTGAATATAAACCTGCCCAACTCAGCCTGTCCTCATACATCAGTCCCACCATGCCAGGAATCAGTCCAATAAAACTTTGCTGCAATCCCTTTAAAGCAAGAACACCCATTATCAGATAAGGAGACCAAAACTACACACAATATTCCAGGTGTGGTCTCACTAAGGCGATGTATAATTGCACTAAGATATCCAGGCTCCTGTTCTCGAATCCTCTCACTGTGAAGACCAACATACCAATGTACGCTTAAACTGGACTAGTCGATGGGCAACACGACAGCTCAGTGACTATCACAGTTGTTGAGCAGATACAGGGATTTGGGCATCTGTGGAAATTTGCGCATTCTCCCCGTGTTTGCGTGGGTTTGCTCCTGGTGCTCCGATTTCCTCCCACACCCCAAAGATGTGCTCTTAGGCTGATTGGCGAAATGAATTGTCCGTAAATTGTCTCTAATTTGTTTCCAATGCAGATTTCTGTAAACATAGACAAGGATCCTGGGTGGAAGTGGGAACGTTAAAATTGCGGCATGGGCTCGTTGGTCCGAAGGGCCCGTTTCCCGTGCTCTGTTGTTCTTTATTCTTTATACCATTTGTCTTCTTTACCCCCTGCTGCACGGCATATTTATATTCACTGACTGGTATACAAAAACACCCAGAGTTTGTTGCAACTTATAAGCATTCCGATAATAATCTGCTTTCCTGATTTTGTTAACAATGTGGGTAACTTCACATTTATCCACATGGCGCAGGGTGAGAGTGTCAGCAATGGAACCACCTCTGACATAATATCAGTGATATCAATGAAATATCGGCATTGCCACCGAACTGAAAATTATTCTGGACTGACATGCTCTTTCTCTTTGTTCTGGATTCCAGTGCCCACAACAAATTTTATCAGATCATTACCCACTATAATACACAACTTGCCAAAGCTGTGGAACCCTATCCAATCCTCATTCTTCCCTTCTTCCTAAACATTTCAGGATTTGAAAAGACAAGTTTGGAATCATTGATTCACTTCATGATTCAGTTCTCTCTCCTTTCTGTTCTTTTATATTTCTGGCATCACCCAGAGTCTCATCTCCCAGCTTTCCTCATTCTTCCAGCACTTTCCCGAGGTCTCTGAGGTCAGTGATTGAAATGCTTGCTGTGGAATTTCTTACCTGAAATGGTTGTGTTTTGAAGGTCTACAGTGAATGCTGAGCTGTTGGTTAAAGAATCAGCGACTGATTGTTTGATGTCGGAGACAGGGACAGACACCTTTGTTGACAATGCCAGCTCAAAGTTAACGACCACACTGCCTTCTTCAATAGATGTGATAGTGATTGTCAGTTTTCCAGTCCTGATTAAATCCTGGATAGCTGGACTCAGGCCTTTCATCAACTGGAATGTAACAAGCAAGAATCTATTTCAGAAATAACTGTTTTTGCCACAGAATATGAGTCTGAATCAAAGGCTCTTTTATACTTTTCAAAAAGGCAAGACTCCCCAATTCATTCCTCAATTGTATGTACAGATGAGTAAGGAAGCTCTCTTCATTGTCAACAGGGAACATTTGGCACTAGTTTGAATTCCCATCGGAAAAGAAAGTCAAGGGAGGCAATGGCTTATTAATAATTTCACTAGACTATCATTCCAGGAACTCAGCGAATGCTCTGGGGATCCGTGTTCAAATCCCGACACACAGCTGGTGGAATTTGAATTCAATAAACAATGTCTGGAATTATGAATCAACTGATGACCATTAAACCATTGACGGGAAAGCCCATCTGTTTCACTAATGATCTTTAGGGAAGGAAAACTGCTCTTCTTACCCTGTCTGGCCCGCATGCATCTCCAGAGCCACAGCAATGTGGTTCACTTTCAACTGTCCTGAAAGGGCAATTAGGGATGTGCAATAAATGCTGGCCCAGCCAGCAACGGCCGTATCCCATGCATAAATTTAAAAAAATGAAAAGTGTTTAATCTCCTCACTGTTTCGATAGGATCCTGCTATGCACAGGTGTCAGTTGATGCAGGTGCCTTAGGTACAAGAATTGTTATGATTCATTGTGGCAAGTTAACTAAGATATTCATTGAAGGTTAGATGAGTTGAGATGTATTTGCAGAGATTGAAGGAGATATTTTATAACTTTAAGCAAAGAAAGCCTATGTATGTGTGTGCTTCTTCTAGGTGTCCTAGTCTGAAAGATGGGCTGGTTAGGTGCATTGGCCGTGCTAAAGTCTCCCTCAGTGTACCTGGAAATGAGCGTGGTGACTGGGGGAATTTTCACAGTAACTTCAGTGCAGTGTTAATGTCAGCCTACTTGTGAAACCAGTAAATAAACTTCCAAGTTTATCTGTCTTTCCCCCCTCCTAAGCCCCAGGAATTGATCCAGCACCATCCAGAATCAGAACCGAACCAGGCTCCCCATCACTGCGACACTTGTATGACTTACTTCATCAGTGAAATTCTTCACAAAATCTTTGTACTCCTGGCTGCTTTCATTTTTCAAATCTGCTGTGAACGGCACATTTGTAATTCTTGTTGACACTTCCACTACCGCGGCAGCTACAAAAAGTGAAAAAAAATCTTTATGAGAAAAACCTAAATACTTAACTTAGAGCAAATTTTACAATTGTCTAATTTGGGACATTAACCTCTCAAACCCAATAAGATGAGAGCCAGTGAGGAGTTGAAAAAACGGTGAAGTATTTACCGCTCTCTTCTCAATATGTCACCTGCTCACCACCATTTTAACTGGCAACATTTGAAAGCAGTCAGAGACCCTGCCACAGTCAGTCACAGGGGGTTATTCTAGATTAAAGTTGGGGGTCCGGAACCCTGTCAGGCCCCCTTTGAGATTTCAAGTCAATCACAGAATTACACAAATATCTGATGCCAGTGCTGCTCAACGGTAAACAGATACAAGGCAAGAAGAGGCCCAGCAAGGTAAGTGTTGAGAGTCTCTATGAGCAAGGATGCTCCTTCGGGTGTCTCAGGGAAACTCCATGTTTTCCAATTCCCTGCAAACAGACCTGCAGATGATATTGGAGAGACATCGACTTGGACATTCCATCCCCAAGACACGGATTTCCAGTCAAGTTGGATTGATAAGTCAACTGCAGCCTTCTTTAACGCACTCCAGGCTTCATATTTTCTCAAGAAGATAATCCTAGCAATGCCATTCATGCGATTAGTAAAAAGCAGTTTGCAATGAGGAAAATATGGCCTCTGCCATTGGAATGTTTGACACCAGAAATTACCAGTAAGTTAATTTATGAAATAATGGGAGGTCATTTGGCCCAACTTTTTCCCGGCCTTATCCCTGTAACCCCACATATTTGTCCCCACTAATCTCCCTAACCCATATCTATCTTGGGACATTGGGGCAACTGAGCATGGTCAATCCATTTAACCAGCATGTCTTTCAGATTGTAGGAGGAAACTAGGCAACCCAAAGGAAACCCACGTAGACACAGGGAGAATGTGCAAACACTGTATAGACAGTCAACCAAGGCCAGAATTGAACCCAGATCTCTGAGGCAGCAGTGCAAAACATTCGGCCACCCGTCATCCCTGGGTGCCACAGAGTGGTGATTAGTGGCTCCCAAAACTTTCTGCTGCAACCTGTCCAGTCCTTCTTCCCCACAGCTCATGTTGAGGAGGGATGTGTTATGAGAAGGGGAAACAAAATTTGATTCAGCAAACATACCTGTCCTGACCTTCTGTGTAATTGTCTGATGCTGACCACATGTTGTGCTGGATATTTTTATCTGATATTCAACACCGGGCTGCAAATCTCTAAATTCGGCTGCTTTTTGCTCCGTTTGAAATTGCTTCAGCACACCATTCTCCGTGGAGATTGTGACAGTGAAATGAAGCTGTTTGAATGCATTGTTAATATCCCAGGTAATGGAGATGATTTCACTTTCCACTGATATCAGATTCATACGAAGGAAGCTCAGTGGCACTGAAAAAAAATATTATTTATTGTCAAACATTGGAAACAACCAAACATTCACACAGGGGGTGATTTCACCACGAGTTACACCCATTTTGGTTGTGGCGCGGTGGTAAAGTGGGGTGTAAAGTGCTCAGTGCCATTGGCACTGGTTTTCTCAACTGGCTCCATTTGACAAGTGCCAAATTTTCAGTGCAGTCAGTCTCTCATGGTAAATAGGCAAGAGGCAGGTTAATGTATTAAAATTTATTTAAATGCTGATTAAAATCTGCTCAGCGATCCAGACGCTCTGTTCCATGCACCCACTTCCCTGCTGTTATAACATTGCCGGAAACAATTCTTGCCTGGTGAAAATTGGGCCAGAAAATCCGATCCAACCTCTTTAATAGAAAGTCTGTTTTGTGACGAGTGCATGAATATATAACAAAATAGTTAAAAATCAAAATATTCAACTTACCACAGACTGTAGTGAATGATGTGGAGATTGGTGTGGTGACGGTAATAAGTGTGGATGTCAGGGTGGAGGTCGATGTGGAGGTTGGCTTGGAGGTCGGGGTGGAGGTTGGGGTGGAGGTTAGGATGGAGTTAGGGGTGGAGGTCGGGGTGGAGGTTAGGGTGGAGTTAGGGGTGGAGGTCGGGGTGGAGGTTAGGGTGGAGTTAGGGGTGGAGGTCGGGGTGGAGGTTAGGGGTGGAGTTAGGGGTGGAGGTCGGGTGGAGGTTAGGGTGGAGTTAGGGGTGGAGGTCGGGGTGAGGTTAGGGTGAGTTAGGGGTGGAGGTCGGGGTGGAGGTCAGGGTGGAGTTAGGGGTGGAGGTCGGGGTGGAGGTTAGGGGGAGTAGGGGTGGAGGTCGGGGTGGAGGTTAGGGTGGAGTTAGGGGGGAGGTCAGGGTGGAGTTAGGGTGGAGTTAGGTGGAGGCGGGGTGGAGGTTAGGGTGGAGTTAGGGGTGGAGGTCGGGGTGGAGGTTAGGGTGGAGTTAGGGTGGGGTCGGGTGGAGGTTAGGGTGGAGTTAGGGGTGGAGGTCGGGGTGGAGGTTAGGGTGGAGGTTAGAGTAGAGGTCGGAGTGGAGTTAGGGGTGGACGTTGGGATGGAGTTAGGGGTGGAGGTCGGGGTGGATGTTTCTGTGGAGGTTGGGGTGGAGTTAGGGGTGGAGGTTGTGGTGGAGGTCGGGATGGAGGTTGGGGTGGAGGTTGGGTGGAGTTAGGGGTGGAGGTTGGAGTGGAGGTTGAAGTGGAGGTCAGGGTGGAGGTCAGAGTGGAGGTTGGGGTGGAGGTCGGGGTGTAGGTGGGGTGGAGGTCGAAGTGGAGGTCAGGGTGGAGGTTGGGGTGGAGGTTGGGGTATGGTTGGGGTGGAGGACAGGGTGGAGGTCAGAGTGGAGGTCAGGGGAGGTTAGTGTGGAGTTAGGGGTGGAGGTTGGGGTGGAGGTTGGGGGGAGGTTGGGGGAGGTTGAGGTGGAGGTCGGAGTGGAGGTTGAGGTGGAGTTCGGAGTGGAGGTTGGGTGGAGGTCAGAGTGGAGGTCAGGGTGGAGGTCAGGGTGGAGGCAGGTTAGTGTGGAGTTAGGGGTGGAGGTTGGTTGGGGTGGAGGTCGGGATGGAGGTTGGGGTGGAGGTCGGGATGGAGGTTGGGGTGGAGGTTGGGGGGGAGGTGTTGGGGTGGAGGTTAGGGTGGAGGTTGGGTTAGAGGTGGGGTGGAGGTCAGGGTGGAGGTCAGGGTGGAGGTCAGAGTGGAGTTAGGGGTGGAGGTTGGGGTGGAGGTCGGGATGGAGGTTGGGGTGGAGGTCAGGGTGGAGGTCAGAGTGGAGGTTGGGGTGGAGGTTGGGTTAGAGGTTGGACTGGAGGTCAGGGTGGAGGTCTTGGTGGAGACTACAGTGGAGGTTGGAGTGGAGGTAACGATTGAGGTCAGGATGGAAGTTAGGGTGGAGATCGAGATGGAGGTCTGGGAGAAGGTCACACTGGAGGTTGTGGTGGAGGTCGGGGTGGAGGTCGGAATGGAGATCGAGGTGGAGGTTGTGGTGGAGGTTGAGGTGGAGGTGGAAGTGGAAGTCGTGGTGGAGGTGGGGGTGGAGGTCGGGGTGGAGGTCGGAGTGGAGATCGAGGTGGAGGTTGTGGTGGAGGTCGGGGTGGAGGTTGTGGTAGAGTTCAGGGTGGAGGGAGCAGTGGAAGTCACACTGGAGATTGGGGTGGAGGTTAGGGTGGAGATCGTGGTGGAGGTCGTAGTGGAGGTCGGGGAGATCTGGGTGGAGGTCACAGTGGAACTCACGATGGAGGTTGGGTTGATGATCGGTGTGGAGCTCAGAGTGGAGGTCGCAGTGGAGGTCGGGGTGGAAATTGGGTTGACGGTGGTAACAGGAGAAGTGTTTGGATTGGTTGTGCTGGAACTTATGCTGCTCGATGTTTCAGTTGTTGGTGTTGTGGAACTGACGTGATTTGGATTTTCACTGGTTGTGGGAATTGAGGTGGGAGTCACTGGGAAAGCTGCAATATAAATCAAAGATAAGAAATGTTAAACAGTGAACTCGGTGACATTGCTCAGAAAGCTTTCCTTCTAACAGGAACAAAATGGTCAGCAGAATCATTCCAGACAGCAGCAGATAATTCAATTAAATCATCACAACTAACCATCATCATCATTGATTCATTTTTTTTATAAAGAATCACAAAATGTGGAGAAATACATCAACTCAGAATGACAAAGAGAACGAAAAGCAAGGGGAATAATTCTCCATTGAATCTCTTACTGTTTGTAAACACTCAGGATCAACAGCAGAAAAGCAGCAATCGCTCATCTCGTTTAGAAATTGGTTCAGAAAAGTTGAAAGCAGCAGGAGCAAAATATATCCATCTAGAAGTTCAGCCTCAGTAAAATGTGCTGCACAACATCCAATACAGTGGCTGGTGTCTGCATCAAACTCGGAGACTGATGTAAATCACTCACCCACATTGGTATGGACAGGAAACAGGTGTCATTGGATCACAGAGAACGGACAGTGCAGAAGGAGGCCATTTGACCCATCAACTCTGCACCAACTCTTCAGCAGAACATCCAACCAGGGCCACCCCTTCCATCCAGGACATCTACCCCATTAATCCCACTAACACACACTTCTTGGGCCACTAAAGGGAGAGGTCGGAGTGGGGGTTGGGGTGGAAGTTGGGATGTGGTTGGTGTTGAGGTTGTGGTCGAGTTCGGGATGGGTTCAGAGTGGACACTGGTCTGGGGGGTCGAGGTGGAAGTCGGGGTTGGGGAAGGTAGGTGTTGAGGTTGCAGTGGAGTTCGGGGTGAGGGTTCGGTTGATGGTGTGAACAGGAGAATCTATGAATCATGCACATGTTTGGATGGTGGGAGGAAACCAAAGCACACGGAGGAAAGCCAAACACACGTGGGTAGAATGTCCAGTGTACACACAGACAGTGACCCAAGGCTCGAATCAAATCTGGGTCGAATCCAGCTCATAAAATACCTCATGCATCTGTTTCTTTTCAATGTGGAAAAAGACTTTAAAATGGCAGTGAGATGAATGTACCACAAATATCGAAGCATTCATGTATTAAGATTCATATTCATGTCAATATAACTTGTCATAACATTCAAGAGGAGACTTTAGCAATATCATTCGGATGTCAGGATGACTTGCCAGATGTGTCAAGAGGACCTGTTATGGCTGTTAGGAGAACAAGTCCAAACTACAAGGAGGACGCAGCATTGCCAAACATCAAGAAAACCTTTTGTTTAGGACTTGCAGACTAGCCAGCATTTATTGCCCCGCTCTAGTTCCCCTTGGGGAGGCACTTGAGTGTCAATAACTTATTGTGGTCCCAGAGTCACATGTAGCCCAGACCAGGTAAGGATGGCAGATTTCCCTCCTTAAAGGATATTAGCAGGTTTTTCTGACAATTGGGAATGGTTTCATGGACATCATGGATCCTTAATTCCGGATATTTTTATTTGAAATCAAATTCCACCATCTGCCATGGTAGAATTCCAACCCAGGTTCCCAGAACATTACCTAACTAGCTGGGTTATTAGGGAATGATAATATCACTCAGTCATTGCCTTCACTCTGGCATGCTTTCAAAAGTCCTGCTCTTTAAACTATTTTGACAACAACATGGAGTGAAATAAAAAATATAGCCTGCCATTAGTAGAAAGTTATATGATAACATGAGTAGACCTGAAGTTTTTGGGTTGACAGGGTAGGTGGGACATAATCTGGTCACATATGTTGGCATGGCTGGAGCTTGGGAATGATGTGTGAGGTGAGGGCTGGAAATTGAAGGGGTGTCCTTTGTTTCTTTGTTTTTTTGACAAATTGCCGGTCCAGAAGGTCATGCCTTGCAACCAGCCCATCTCTATAGACAGAGGCCTCTACTCACATTCCAGGGGGAGGGTGAGAAGAAATCTCCTTTCATCCCACTTTCCTAGAATGAACATTTCAATCTCTGAACCACATTTTCAAAGACCATTCTGACACTCAACAATATTGGATGCAAAGATCAGATCAAAACTGTCATTAAGAGCACAGGGTAGTTATCCAACAATTGGAAGTCAAGTTAAACTCAGGCAATGTCCCACCTTCACATATCCTTCCTGGTACACTGGGACTTGTGTCGTTGAACCCATCATTACACTGACAGGTGTACGTTGCGTTCAGTCTGATACAAGTTGCATTACCTGAACAGTCATTCTGCCCTGTCTGGCAGCTGTCTTTCTCTGTAATGAAGAGGAAAGATCTATGTTAGAACACTGCTTCAGTCTGAATTTAACCAGCTGGGAGTATCTGGAGAATTGGTAATTATGCAGTTTCATGTGACCCCACATTCCTCACTTTACTCCAT
Source organism: Sphyrna mokarran (assembly GCA_024679065.1). Classification (NCBI taxonomy): domain Eukaryota; kingdom Metazoa; phylum Chordata; class Chondrichthyes; order Carcharhiniformes; family Carcharhinidae; genus Sphyrna; species Sphyrna mokarran. The sequence goes on along the minus strand of JAGIQG010000013.1, from coordinate 13,173,525 downwards.
TCGAAATGTCATCTCCTAATGGTGGGGAACAATTCATCAGAAGCATCCCCAAACAGCACGGAGAGATGGAGAATGTGACATGAATTGGATAACGCTGTCAGTTTTAAACCAGTCAGAAAGAATGTAGGTCTACATTCTCTTCTGGTGACAGAATTCCTGAGTGAAATAACTTTAAGGACTTTAATCACAGCTTTCAAAAGGAAAAAAACCAAAAGCATGAAACTGCTCGCAATGTGACACAAATTGGCATTGAATTGGGAATCACATTGAGAGTTGGGATAAGAATGGATGGTGTGTGAAGTTCGCGCTATCTTTCTAGAATTTGGGTTAAGTTGATTGGAGGAGTGTTTCCTTTGGTTGTTCTGTCTGAATGGTTTTGATTTATTGTTGTCACCTGTACTAACATCCAGTGAAGTGTATTTCTTGCGCGCTATACACACAAAACATATTGATCATAGAGAAGGAAACGAGGGATTGCAAAATGCAGTGTTACAGTTATAGCTTGGTTGTAGGGAAAGATCAACTTAATGCAAGATAGGTCCATTCAAATGTCTGATGGCAGTAGAGAAGAAGCTGTTCTTGAGTTGGTTGGTATGTGACCTCAGATATTTGTATCTTTTCCCGAAGGAAGAAAGTGGAAGAGAGAATATCCAGGGTGCATGGGGTCCTTAATTTTGCTGACTGCTTTGCTGAGGCAGTGGGAAGTGTAGACAGAATCAATAGATGGGAGGCTCATTTGCGTGATCGATTGGGCAACATTCGCGTACTTTTGTAGTTCTTTGCGGCGTTGGGCAGAATAGGAGCCAGACCAAGCTGTGATACAGTAAAAAAAAATGCTTTCTATAATGTGTCTGTGAATGTTGGTGAGAGTCACAACTAAGATGCCCAATTTATGATTTGCCAATCTGGTGATTCATTGTTAATTCCAACTGAATTATGATTGTGATTTTGCTTTTCTTACATTGTTCTTTTCTTGAACATCATGTTGAAAAATGCATTGAGAAAAATCACTTTTGCTCAGTTTCTGAGTTTATTTCACTCCTGTCAGATTATTCTTTCCTGCATGGAGCATCTAGAGATGTTTTTCCCTCAGAGAGTTGTGGGTGCCTGGAACACGTTGCCAGAGGAGGTGGTGGAAGCAGGCACATTAGCAATATTTAAGAGACATCTGGATGAGTACAAGAATGGGGAGGGAAGAGAGGGATACAGATCGAGTAAGGGCAGAGGGTTTTTTTTAGTTTGATTAGGGCATCCTAATCAGCATGGGCTTGGAGGACTGAAGGCTCTGTTCCTCTGCTGTTCTTTCCTTTGTTTTTTGATTTTTGAAGGTGGTGGAATTAATCAGTGTCATGGAAACACAACAGTTTGCCCAAGAAATTCAGATTTCACCTTTTTAATGTTATTTTCTGTATCAGGGCCAACCCTCATCCTTGATGTAATCTTGGTAGCTGGTCTGATATTCTTAATTTAAAGCCTTGGTACGATAATGTCAAAATGATTCAATGTTTTGGTTGGTAAAAAGGAAAGAAAGATTTGCATTTATATAATACTTCTCACAACCAGTGACTGTCTGAAAAAGGTTTACAACAGTGCCATGATTTTGAAGTGTAGACACTGGTGGAATGTAGGAAACACAGCAGCCAATAAGCGCACAGTAAATTCCCACAAATAGCAATGTGATAATAACCAGATTGCCTGTTTTGTGATGTTGGTCGCCGGATAAACGTTGGTCAGAACATCAAAGAGACCTCTCTTGTTCTTCAAAATATTGCCATGGACCAGCTGAGCCACAGCTCATAACCAGTATCAATACCATCAATGTAATGTCAGCATTGGATGCATTCTGAATCCTTTGCTTCTCACCTCAAAACTGTACCGCCTTGTGAGTAAGTGTGTAAGTGGAGCTGAGCCCATGAAAAGATCAGCCATGATCTTACTGAGTGGTGGAGCAGGAGTGAGGGGCTAGATGGCCCAAAGAACAAAGACCAAAGAAAATTACAACACAAGTACAGGCCCTTCAGCTCTCCAAGCCAGCACCAACAAATCTGCCTGACTGAACTTAAACCCCAACCCTTCCGAGAACCATATCCTTCTATTCCCAATTTATTTATGTATGTGTCAAGATGTTCCTCAGAAGTCACTACCATATCTGTTTCCACTACCTCTCCTGCCAATGAGTTCCAGGCACCATTACTCACTGTGTAAAAAATCTTCCTCGTACATCTCCTTTAAATTTTGCCCCTCGCACCTTAAACCTGTGTCCTTAGTAATTGACGCTTCCACTCTGAGAAAAAGCTTCTGACTATCCACTCTGTCCATAGTCTTGTAGACTTCTATCAGGTTACTCCGCAACTTCTATCATTCCATTGAGAACAAACCAAGTTTCTCCAAACTCTCTTCATAGCTAATGCCCTTCGTGCCAGACAACATCCTAGTAAACCTTTTCTGAATTATCTCCAAAGGCTCCACAACCTTCTGGTAGTGTGGCGACCAGAATTGAACACTATATTCCAAGTGAGGCCTTACATAGGTTCTATAAAGCTACAACAAGGCTTGCCAATTTTCAAATTAAATGCCCTGGCCGATGAAGACAAACATCCATATGTCTTCTTGACTATCTTCACCACATGCATTGCCACTTTCAGTGACCTGTGTATCTATACACTTAGTTCTCTTTGCCTATCAATACTGTTAGGGGTTCTGTCATTTATTGTATATTTCCTATCTGCATTAGACCTTCCAAAATGCATTATCTCACACTTGCTTCCTCCTGCTCCTAATCTTTATGTTCTTATATTTATGATTCAGTTCTCTCACCCTTCCGTTCTTGTACATTTCTGGCATCACCCAGAAGCTCATCTACCAAATTTCCTCATTCTTCCAGAACTTTCCCAAAGTCTCTGAGGTCAGTGATTGAAATGTTTGCTATGGAATTCCATACCTGAAATGGTTGTGTTTTGAAGGTCTATAGTGAATGTTGAACTGTTTGTTAAAGAATCAGCGACTGATTGTTTGATGGCTGAGACAGGGACAGACACGTTTGTTGATGATGCCAGCTCAAAGTTAACAATCACACTGCCTTCTCCAATAGATGTGATAGTGATTGTTAGTTTTCCATTCCTGATTAAATCCTGGATAGCTGGGCTCAGGCCTTTCATCAACTGAAATGAAGCAAACAGAAATCTATTCTCATTTCCCGAAAGTGAGTTCATAGCAGTTACAATGAAACCCAGTTTCCATTTACCTGTTTTATTTACTGTATTATCTGATTAGGATGTGAGCTAGCGTGGTGTTAGATGGCAAATGTTAAGATCTTACAGATTGTTCAGACCAAACCAATTCTATCAGTGTGTATAGTCACCAGAACTTGGAAAGATATCAGTTAGAGGAGGACACCGTTTGCTGGATTGTATTCAAACCTTTACCTTTGGTCAGAATCAGGTACTGAAATAGATACTTTGAAATTTCATAGGTTGCAAAAGATAGCTTATTTGCAAAAACACAAGGGCCAGAGGTTTATCACCCTGCTTGTCACAGGAATCAGAACAGGCAAGAGGTGGACAATGGGAAGATCTATTGACCTCGGGTGGGGTTTTATGGTTTCAGACAGAGTGAGGCTGTAAATTCTTGCACATAGAGTATTAATTTTCTGTCCACTGAACCCTCTGACTCAAACTCTCCTGTCCCCTTGTCTCCAACACATCAAAGACTTACTTCATCAGTGAAATTCTTCACAAAATCTTTGTATTCCTGGCTGCTTTTATTTTTCAAATCTGCTGTGAACAGCACATTTGTAATTCTTGTTGACACTTCCACTACCGCAGCAACTACAAATAGCGAAAAAAAGAGTGAAACTAGTATTGTAAATTGATGGTTATTGATGCAATTCTAGTTTGAATTCAAAGTACAGATATTATTAACTTCCTGGACACAGTGAGTTGAAACAATGATGAAGGATTTACTGCTGCCATTTGGACCTTCAGGTTTTGAAAAATTTCACAGGCCTCTGCCACAGTCAGGCACACGTGGTACATGGGTGGCACAGTGGTTAGCACTGCTGCCTCACAGCGCCAGAGACCCACGTTCAATTCCCGGCTTGGGCCACTGTCTGTGCGGAATTTGCATGTTTTCTCCATGTCTGCATGGATTTCCTCCGGGTGCTCCGGTTCCACTCACAGTTCAAAAATGTACGGTTTAGGTGTATTGACTATGCTAAATTATCCCTTACTATCCTGGAAGTGTAGGTTGGAAGGATTAGCAGGATAAATATTAGGGGTCATGGGGATAGGGCCTAGGTGGGATTGTTGTTGCTGCAGACTCAATGGGCCAAATAGCCTCTTTCTGCAATGTAGGGTTTCTGTGAGTCTATGAAATGGCTACATTTAAGTGCGGGGGGGAAGGCATATTATTCTTTGGACCCTTATGCATTTACAACTTGGAATCACAATGCTTGTTATAGAATCATAGAATCCCTACAATGCAGAAGGAGGCCATTTGGCTCATCAAGCCTGCACCAACCACAATCCCACCTACGTCCCATCCCCATTACCCTGTCCCACTTACTCTGCTAGTCTCCCTGACACTAAGGGTCAATTTACATGGCCAAATAATCTAACCTTCACATCTTTGGACCACAGGCTGAAACTGGAACATCTGGAGGAAACCAACACAGGGAGAACATACAAACTCCATACAGATAGTGACCCGTGATGGAAATTGAATTCAAGTATCTGGCACTGTGAGGGAGCAACTCTAAAAACTGTGCCACTGTGCCACAAAATGTATTTGAGTTAGAGTGCTCCTTTGGATCTCTCAGGGAAACTTACGACTTCCACCGTCTTGGATTCCACCCTGTCCTTCCTCCATTGGCTATAATGTCAACAAAACCTCTCCTACCCTATTATGGGGCTGTTTGGTATTCAGCATTTTAATTAATTAGAACTTTGTTTCCTTGAAGTAGCCAGACCAAGTCATAGAGATTTTTTCATAGCTACTTACTCAAGCTATTTATCAAGGGCCCCTGAAAGCCAAGTAGTGGCCAGTATGGGATTCAAGATTACACAAGCAAATATGCTTTCAGATTTGATTACAAGTTATTAACATGTATCAATCAAAATATAGGAGTTATTTCTATCCACACAAACTATTGATTAAGATTACATCATGCATAAGATACAAATGTTAAAAATCAATCACTAATGTTGCACACCAATGTAATTATAATATTCACTCAGCATGATGATTTAATCATGTTAGCTGAGCTATTGTTATTGTTACAAGTTGTCTTTAATACCTTAGCTTGAGTTTGGATTTGTAAATATCAATTGCCTCTCCCATATCTGGATGTCTGAATTATTTTAGACTGAGCTATGAATAGATAAATAAACCTATGAATATTCTAGAGTGTCACTGCCTACATTATCTGCAGGCCAAAGGAGAAACAAAATCTGGGTTCTCAAGCTTACCTGTCCTGACCTTCCATGTAATTGTCTGCTGCCGACCACATGTTGTGCTGGATATTTTTATCTGATATTCAATACCGGGCTGCAAACTGCTAAATTCTGCTGCTTTTTGCTCTGTTTGATTTTGCTTCAGCACACCATTCCCCGTGGAGATTGTGACAGTGAAATGAAGCTGTTTGAATGTGTTGTTAGTATCCCAGGTAATGGCGATGGCTTTACTTTCCACTGATATCAGATTTATACGAAGGAAGCTCAGTGGCTCTGAAAAAAATATTATTAAGTATCAGAAAAAACAAAACATTTCTTTGCATAAGTTTTTTAAGTGCTTCATGGACAATGAAGTAAGTTTCACTGCAACTCACCATTGAAATATGGGAAACATTGTGAACAATTGAAACATGACTTGGTCCCAGAAACAACAATGAGATACTAACCATATAATGTATTTTAAATACCTGAGGGAAAAACATAACCATTGGCCAGAACACCAAGCTGACTTTTGCGCTGGGGAATATGATTGACATTTCACTGAAGATCAAAAGACCAAGAGTGAGATAGATCTAATGAAAGGTCAAAACATGAGCAAGGGTCTATTAGCATTGGGGAAGGGATAGTTTCGGAATAAGAAAGAGGAGCAGAAGGAGACCATTTCTCCTCTCTGGCCTGCTCCTGCATTCGTAGAATCTCAACAGTGCAGAAAGAGGCCATTCGGTCCATCAAATCTGCACCAACAACAGTTCTACCCAATCTCTGTCCCTGTAATCACATGTATTTACCTGCTAACCCCTCTGATATTCAGGGGAAATTTAGCATAGCCAATCAATCTCACCCACAATATTTGGAGGTTGGAAGGAAATTGGAGCACCCAGCACCCCACTCAGGAACAGCATGGTGGGCACAGTGATTAGCACTGCTGCCTCACAGCATGAGGAACCCAGGTTTGATTTCTGGCTTGGATGACTGTGTAAGATTTGCACATTCTCCCCATATCTGCGTGGTTTTCCTCTGGGTGCTTAGGTTTCCTCCTCCAAACCAAAGATGTGCAGGTCAGATTGGTTGGCCATGCGTAATTGACACTGGTGTCAGAGAGATTAGCAGGGAAAATGTGTGAAGTTATGGAGATCGGGTGGGATTGTTGCCAGTGCGGCCTCAATGGGATGAATGGTCTCCTTCTGTACAGTAGGGATTCTATGTTTCTATTCACCTGGAGGAAACCCATGCAGACAAGGAGAAAATGTGCAAACTCCACACAGACTGTTACCCGAGGCTGAAATCGAACCAGGATCCCTGGTGCTGTGAGGCAGCAGTGCTAACCACTGTGTCACTGTGCCACCCACGTCTGATCTGATTGTGGCCTCAAGTTGTCTTTCCTGTCTGAAACATTCACTGAACTATAGGTCAAATACATACCCTACTCTGGATTACTTTTGCCAAACCTACGATGAGATTTTAATTGATCAGCCCTGAGTGACAATTCCTGGAGGTTTTCGCTTAGTGCCTCTGCTGTGTGATTGTGGGCAATCTGTGCCACTCTCTTATGGGACTTGTAGTCAAGTATCCAGGGAGCTTGTGCTAGTTGCAGCAAGTTAGGGAAAAAAGGAAAGGGCTAAGCAGACAGCTTAGCTGTAATATTTAAACTCACTGCAGGTAGACACACGACAAATTGCAAATAACTACCTCCCAGATAGCACTAGGCAGTCACACCCCAGTTGATAGTCATGTAAAAGAGAAAAATAAGTCCATAATTTCTAGGAGTACAAGTAGACCCTTTGGCCCATTGAGTCTGTTCTGCCATTCAATGAAATCAAGACCGCATAATGTCTAAAGACAATGCATAGCATCCATTGTACCTGCAGAAAATTAATCAAGTATCGGGGAGATGGTAGCAATTGACATCCACAATTGAAATTTGCATGCTAGCAGGGATCCGCAGGGCTTTGAAATTGCAGCAAGATAGACCAGATGTGTGCAATAGAGCAATCGGGCAGCACGATGGCACAGTAGTTAGCACTGCTGCTTCACAGTGCCAGGGATCTGGGTTTGATTTCCGGCTTAGGCTCCCACCCTCCCATTGAAAATCCTATATGTCTCAATAAAGTCGCTTATCGTTCTCCTAAACACCAACCTGCTTAACCTCTCCTCATGAGTAAATCTAGAACAAAAATAATTAAATGTTTGTTGTCTGAGTGTTGAAGAATGTGCAAATTCTGCACACTCAGTGACCCAAGCTGGAAATCAAGCCCAGATCCCTGGTGGCAGCAATGCTAACTACTGTGCCATTATGCTGCCCGATTACTCTATTGCACACATTCGGTCTATCTTGTTGCAATATCAAAGCCCTGTGGTTCCCTGCTAGCATGCAAATTTCAACTGTGTATGTCAATTGCCACCATCTCCCCGATACTTGGTTAGTTTTCTGGAGATACAATGGATGCATCGTCTTTAAACATTATGCGGTCATATAAGTGTTGATTTTTTTTATTTCTGCTGTAATGTCTTAGTATGTTCAAGGCTGAGATGAATAAGTTTTTGATCAGTAAAGGAATCAAGGGTTAATGGGATAAGGTGTGAAAATAGAGATGGGGATTATCACATCGGTGGGAATACCGATGGGACGGTGAATAAGGAGGTTAGTTCCCAGGTACGGAAGGACTGTAGGCACCCTGAGAGGAGGGTTAGGCAGTGGGTGGAAAAGGGAAATATTCTGACTGAGGAGCTGAGGTGTGTCTATTTTAATGCCAGGAGTGTAGTAAACAAGGCAGATGAGTTTAGGGCATGGATTGCTGCTTGGGAGTGTGATGTGGTGGCCATTACAGAGACTTGGTTGTCTCAGGGACAGGACTGGGTACTTCAGGTGCTGGGATTCAGGTGCTTCAGGAGGGACAGGACTGGGGGCAAAAGAGGAGGTGGTGTGGCACTGTTGATCAGGGACAGTGTCATGGCTGTAGAGAAGGTGGAAGACGGGGAGGGATTGTCTACGAAGTCTCTGTGGGTGGAAGTTAGGAACAGCAAAGGCTCGATAACTTTGCTGGGTGTATTCTATAGGCCGCCCAACAGCGACAGGGAACTTGAGGTGCAGTTAGGGAAACAGACCCTAGACAGATGTAGAAATAACAGGGTTGTCGTGATGGAAGATTTCAATTTCCCAAACATCGACTGGAATATCCCAAGGGCAAGGGGTTTGGATGGTGTGGAGTTTGTTAGGTGTGTTCAGGAAGGTTTCCTGACACAGTACATGGAAAAGCCTACGAGAGGAGAGGCTGTACTTGACCTGGTGCTTGCTAATGAGCCAGGGCAGGTGTCGGATCTCATGGTAGGTGAGCATCTTGGGAATGGAGATCATAATTCCATCTCTTTCACGATAGCAATGGAAAGAGATAGGATCAAGCAGGCTAGGAAGGTGTATGTCTGGAGTAAGGGGAAATATGAAAACATTAGGCAGGTAATTGGACGCATAAACTGGAAGGAGATGTTTTTGGGGAAGAGTACAGAAGGAAAGTGGTGGTTTTTCAAGGAATGTTTGTCTAGGGCACTGCAAGACAACGTTCTGAGGGGTCAAGGAGGTTCTGGTAGGACGCAGGAACCGTGGTGCACGAAGGTAGTAGTGAACCTAGTTAGGAAGAAAAAAATGGTATATAAAAGGTTCAGAGAGCTAGGGGATGTTAGGGATCTAGAGGAGTATAAGGTGTGTAGAAGGGAACTTAAAAAGGAAATTAGGAGAGCCAGAAAGGGTCATGAGAAGGCCTTGGAAGGTAAGATTAAGGAGAATCCCAAGGCCTTCTACAAATATGTGAAAAGTAAAAGGTTGAGAAGAGAAGGGATAGGGCCTATAAAAGGTGAAGGGGGAAAAGTCTGTGTGAATCCGGAAGAAATGGCAGAGGTGCTTAATGAGTACTTTGCCTTGGTATTCACGGTGGAAAGTGAACTGGGAGATTGCACTGCAGGTTTGCGGCATACGGAAAAGATTGAGTATGTGGATGTTAGGAAAGAGGATGTGTTAGACCTGTTAAATTCTATCAAGATAGACAAGTCGCCGGGACCGGATGGGATGTACTCCAGGTTATTGTGGGAGGTGAGGGAAGTGGTTGCAGAGCCCCTGGCGATGATCTTTGCGTCGTCCATGGAAACAGGAGAGGTTCCAGAGGATTGGAGGATTGTGGATGTGGTTCCTATCTTTAAGAAAGGGAACAGGGATAGTCCAGGAAATTACCGACCGGTGAGTTTGACTTCAGTGGTTGGTAAGCTGATGGAGAGGCTTCTGAGGGATAAGATATATGAACATTTGGAGAAGTTTGGACTGATTAGAAATAGTCAGCATGGTTTTGTCAAGGGCAGGTCATGCCTTACGAGCCTAGTTGAGTTCTTCGAAAATGTGACTGAACACATTGATGAAGGAAGGGCGGTGGACGTAGTGTACATGGACTTTAGTAAGGCGTTTGATAAGGTCCCACATGCAAGGCTTCTGGAGAAGGTGAGAGGGCATGGGATCCAAGGGGCTTTGGCCTCATGGATCCAGAACTGGCTTGCCGGCAGAAGGCAGAGAGTGGTTGTGGATGGGTCTTGTTCTGCATGGAGGTCGGTAACCAGTGGAGTGCCCCAGGGATCTGTTCTGGGACCCCTGCTGTTTGTCATTTTCATAAATGACCTGGATGAGGAAGTGGAGGGATGGGTTAGCAAGTTCGCCGATGATACAAAGATCGGTGGTGTTGTCGATGGTCTGGAGGGATGCCAAAAGTTGCAGCGGGACATAGACAGGATGCAAGACTGGGCGGAGAAGTGGCAGATGGACTTCAACACAGATAAATGTGTAGTGGTCCATTTTGGCAGGAATAATGGGATGAAGAAGTACACTATAAGGGGTAGGAGTCTTAGCTATGTTGTAGAGCAGAAGGATCTCGGGGTCCAGGTCCATAGGACTCTTAAATCAGCCTCGCGGGTGGAGGAAGTGGTCAAGAAGGCGTACGGTGTACTGGCCTTCATTAATCAAGGAATAGAGTTTAGGAGTCAGGAGGTAATGATGCAGCTCTATAAGACTCTTGTCAGACCCCAGTTGGAGTATTGTGCGCAGTTCTGGTCGCCTCATTATAGCAAGGATGTAGAGGCTATTGAAAGAGTTCAGAGGAGATTTACAAGGATGCTGCCTGGATTGGGAGGCAGGCCTTATGAAGATAGGTTGAGGGAGCTGGGACTCTTCTCACTGGAGAGATGTAGGTTGAGAGGCGACCTAATAGAGGTTTATAAAATGTTGAGAGGAATAAATAGGGTGGACTCTCAGAGACTATTTCCCCGAGCTGAAATGGTCACTACGAGAGGACACAGATTTAAGGTGCAGGGAAGCAAATACAAAGGAGATGTCAGGGGTAGCTTTTTCACTCAGAGGGTGGTGAGTGAATGGAACCGACTGCCGTCGGAGGTTGTTGAGGCAAATTCAATGAGGTCTTTTAAGAGACTTCTGGATGAGTATATTGAAAGGAATAGGATAGGGGGTTATAGATAGGTCTGTGGATTGGTAGATGTGATCGGCGCAACTCGTGGGCTAAAGGGCCTGTTTGTGCTGTATTGTTCTATGATTCTATGATTCTATGATCAGATGAGCATGATTTCATTGAATGGTGGAACAGATTCAATGGGCCAAGGGGTGCACTTGTGCTCCTAGAAATTATAGACTTATTTTTTCTCTTACAAGACTAACAAGAGTCCGGGCAGAAGTAGCTGTAGAGTATTGAAAAAAAAACTTTTAAGATCTCGCTGTTATAATCTGCAACATGAGGAGAATCAAGGGGGAGGATTTTCTGGCTGCCTTGAACCCCAGAAAAGTTCACCCGAGGTCAACAGACCCCTTATGCTCCTCCCCCTATAATGGAGTGGCTATAGATTAAAACATTCAACTTACCACAGGGTGTTGTGGAGATAGGCACGGTGGTAGTGGTAGCAAGTGTTGTTATTGGTGTGTTGCTTGCTGGCGTTAGTGCGACGGTGGTTGAGGTGGGCAGTGATGTGATGGTTGAGGTAGGTGTTAGTGTGGTGAGTGAGATGGGCGTTGATGGGGTGGTTGAGGTGGAGGTGGGAGTGGTAGTTGAGCTGGTGATGACAACAGTGGAAGTGATTGGATTTGTTGTGTTGTGGGTTTTGGAGGTTGGTGTTGTGGTAAGTGGTTTTGTGGTTGGAGTGCTGATGGAGGGAGTGCTGGTATTTGAAGGTTCTTTGCTTGAGGGAATGATAGTCAGAGCTGTACTCACTGTGGAAAAACCTGCAATAAAGATTAAAAAAACATGAACAAGAATTTAGGCAAAATTACTGAGAACATTTTGCAGCATAACCCAATGTAAAACAAAGCAAACACTGATATAATCAGAGACTCAATTAGAATCATAGAACCCTACAGTGCAGAAAGACATCCTTCAGCCCATCATGTCTGCACTGACCACAATCCCACCCAGGCCCTACCCCCAATCTCTACATATTTACTTACTAATCCCTCTAACCTATGCATCCCAGGACAGCAGGGGTCATTTTTAGCATCGCCAATCAACTTAACCTGCACATCGTTGGTATAAATAGTAGCAATGTTACAAATTGCCAGTAAAGGAATGGCACAGTATAGATGAAAAGTCATCCAGACTCGAAACATTGCCTCTATTCTCTCGCCACAGATGCTGTCAGACCTGTCGAGTTTATCCAGCATTCCCAGCTTTTTTCTGGATTCCTGCAGTATTTTGCCTTTACCACTTAAGGAATGTTCAGGATGTTTGGATATTAAAATCAAGCAACTGGGAAGCTGTTGATTCATAAATGGAGAGTTTGTTGTGACAGCAAGTGATTTCACTTTGGAAATGAAGGAAACATAAAATGGCAGAAGAGGAAATATAAACAAATTAATGACACTTCCCATTGCTTTCCTGGGTGAATCCCACATCTCTGTGGCTGCAGTCACTTGCCTGGCTTTCCTGCACATCCATTGTAAAAAAACAGGACATTCACTCAATGAATAAACAAAATATCTGTAAACAGTAGTATCTAACCCACTCCCTGATGCAGTGCCAAATTTAGAGATAGCATGTGCAAAGTAGAAAGATTACAGATAGCAACAGGCAATTAAATGAAATGGTGGAATAAACCACAGTTTATTTAGTTTTTAATATTAGAATGGCAACATTCTGAGAAATACATCAGCAAGTGGTGGCATGGTAGCACAGTGGTTAGCGCTGTTGTCTCACAGCATCAGGGACCTGGATTAAATTCCAGCTTGCACAGAGTTTGCACATTCTGCCCGGGTCTGCATGGGCTTTCTCCGGTTTCCTCCCACCCTCCAAAGATGTGCAGGTTAGGTTGATTGGCCATGTCAAATTGCCCCTTAGTGTCATGGGTAAATATTTGGTGTTAGGGGTATAGGATACTAGGTGGGATTGCTGGCAGTGCAGATGTGATGGGCTGAATGGTGCTGTAAGGATTCTGTGAATGGGCACTGTGAAGAGATTAGATATGGTGGCATCTTTTCAAGCATTATGCCAACATCTCACTGCTGATGCCAGCCTTTACGAGACAGGAACAGCACTGCCAACCTCAGGCTACACGTAGGTAGTGTGTCAGAAGCATTGCAAGGTGCATCAAGGAAGACAATCATCATCTCTGGTTGTCATGGAAGGAATGAGCAGAATCTAGACAGTTGGAACTTCTCCACAGGCTATCCCTCACACAAAACTAATATCCTGGCCTCATCCTCATAGTAAGGTTAAGATTATTCTTTAGGACACAGTATTCCCAGTCATGGATGTGAGTGATATCAGCTTCATGTACATAGAGAAAGCTTCAGCCACAACTTCATCTGATTATTAACCCTGCTTTCACCTGGAGCATCCCAAGTTCCCATCGTGTGTTGCCTTGGCAACCCTGGGCTGGAAGATGCCAGCATTACATTTAGGCATTAATTAGTAATTTCATTCATGATAAAATGCACACCTTAAATGTAGTGGAAATTTCCCCTGATCCCATTTAAGGCTCCACATTTTCATTCCAGCAGTTTCAGATAAAGACAAGGAAACGTGGCACACTAATGGCCCAGTCACAATCAGATAACCACATTCACAACAAAAACAGAAAAATGCTGGAGAATCTCAGCAGATCTGACAGAGAGAATATAGCCAACATTTCAAATCTCGATGAGCCTTCGTCAGAACCAGGGTCATTTAGACTCAAAACGTTGACTCTGTTCTCATCTGATCTGCTGTCAGATATGCTGAGATTATCCAATATTTTCCTGTTTTTGTTTCAGATTCCAATATTTTGATTGTTTCCAGATGACAATGCTGTTTGCCCATCAGAGAGCTGGCTCAGGAATTGTGTCAATCCATGCTAGCCAGGCCTTTGGATCTAGAACAGCATCTTCCTATTTAATATTCAGGCACTTGGCATCTGGACACATACCAAAGACTCATACAGTAAGGAAAATGCCCTTTGGCTTAACCAGAAATTCCAAAGCTTTGGAACTCTACGCAAACCTCATTTTTTCCCTGTTTCCTAAACATCTCAGGATTTAAAAAAACAAATCATTGATCCACTTTTCGGTTCAGCTTTCCCTCCCTTCTGTTCTTTAACATTTCTGCATCACCCGGAGGCTCAACTCCCATCTTTCCTCATTTCTCCAGAATTTTCCTGAGATCTCTGAGGTCAGTGATTGAAACACTTGCTGAGGAATTCCTTACCTGAAATGGTTGTGCTCTGAGTATCACACATTCCCTTGTTGTTTAAAGACATCTCAATCAATTCTTTGATTTTGGACAGAAGACCAATCAGGTTTATTGATGTTGTCAGAACAAATTGAATTACCACGTTCCCTTCTTCAATAGATGTGACTTTAATAGATAGTTCTCCAATCTTGATTAAAGTCAGGATATCTGGGCAAAGTCCTTCTTTCAGCTGAAATGAAGGAAAGAAGAAACACGGTAACTCCTGCCAAGGTCAGGAGGTAATGATGCAGCTCTATAAGACTCTTGTCAGACCCCAGTTGGAGTATTGTGCGCAGTTCTGGTCGCCTCATTATAGGAAGGATGTGGAGGCTATTGAGAGAGTTCAGAGGAGATTTACAAGGATGCTGCCGGGGTTGGGAGGCAGGCCTTATGAAGATAGGTTGAGGGAGCTGGGACTCTTCTCACTGGAGAGACGTAGGTTGAGAGGCGACCTGATAGAGGTTTATAAAATGTTGAGAGAGATAGATAGGGTGGACTCTCAGAGACTATTTCCCCGAGCGGAAATGGTCACTACGAGAGGACACAGATTTAAGGTGCAGGGAAGCAAATACAAAAGAGATGTCAGGGGTAGGTTTTTCACTCGGAGGGTGGTGAGTGAATGGAACCGACTGCCGTCGGAGGTTGTTGAGGCAAACTCACTGGGGTCTTTTAAGAGACTTCTGGATGAGTATATGAAAAAGAATAGGATAGGGGGTTATAGATAGGTCTGTGGATTGGTAGATGTGATCGGCGCAACTCGTGGGCCAAAGGGCCTGTTTGTGCTGCATTGTTCTATATTCTATGTTCTATGTAACCTTGTCATCAAAACAGGCCTGTGCATGCATGGGCAGGCAATAATGTCACTCTGCTATGCCCAGCCTGTCAGAACACCCTGTGCATGCGTGACTCATGAAGCTTCCATACATCATAGAATCACAGTATCTCTACGGTGCAGAAAGACTCTCCAAAAGAGCATCCCAACCAGGCTTGCCACTCTGCCCCATCTTTTTAACCCCTTCTCATTCCACTTAACCCACTCATCCTCATACGATGAAGATATGATTTTCCCACAAAAATGTGAGTCTGCCTAAAAACCTCTTCATAATTATACATTTCAAAAAGTCAACCTACTCCTTTCCATTCCTCATTCACGTGTAGATACGAGCAGAAAGCTCCCGTAACTGAAGCAACACGAACATAGGCACGATGGGCTGAATGGCCACATTCTATGCTACTATCTCCAAGATTTAATCTAAATGAAGAAGGCAACATGGTAACATAGTGGTTAGCACTGCTACCTCACAGTACCTGAGGCATGAGTTCAATTCCTGACTTAGGCCATTGTCTATGTAGAGTCTGCACATTCTCCCCACATCTGCATGGGTTTCCTCCGGGTGCTCTGATTTCCTCTCAGAATCCGGAAGATGTGCTGGTTAGATACATTGGCCATTCTAAATTCTCCCTCAGTGTACCTAAACAGGTGCCAGAGTGTGGTGATTGGGGGATTTTCACAGTAACTTCATTGCAGTGTGAATGTAAGCCTACTCGTGACAAATAAATAAACATTAAGTAATGGTATATAAGTAAAATTTTTGGGCCACAAATAAAGAGATATTGTATCCTAAATAGGTATTTAATAGCCACTAATTCATTTTTCTATTATAATTATTCCCAGTTGTATTTGTTTGCCTGCTTTTTGACTCCCTGTATTAGCTGATTAGATTATGTGCTATGGATACATTTAAATGTGAAAAATTAAAATCTTCTAGATAGCTCATGATTGTTATTCGTGTAAGTTATGACCAATTGTAAATTTGGAAAATTATCAGAGGAGATCAAGATTAAAGCTTATTTATAAGTCATAAGTAAAGCTTACATTAACACTGCAATGAAGTTATTGTGAAGTTCCTTTCATCGCCACACTGCAGCACCTATTCACCTCAGAGTATCTAACCACGATGTCTTTCAGACTGTGGGACGAAACCAGAGTACCCAGAAAAAACCCATACAGACACAAGGAGAATGTGCAAACTCTATACAGAGAGTGACCCAAGTCCAGAATCAAACCCAGGTCCCTAGCCTGTGAGGCAGCAGTGCTAACCACTATGTCAGCGTGTCACCCATAAGCAGTGGTTTATGGTAGCAGTTAACAATCTTAAAATAGTCCCCTCCCCACCCTGCCATCAACACATATGCAAAAAATGACTTACTTTATCAGTGAAATTCTTTACAAAGTCATTGAACTTCTGTTCGCTTTCGGAGATCAATTTTGATGCGATCAACTTATTTGTAATTTTTGTTGGTGCTTCTACCAACGTGTCAACTTCAAAAAGTGAAAGGGAAAGAAGTTACTTCTTGGAATAAAACTTAATTTGAATTGGAAGCTTCAGATATTAACTTCCCACAATTAATAAGAAGACAATGAGTGAGGAGTTGGAACAATGGTGAAGGTTTTAATTCAAATAAAAGCTAAATAATGTGCATGAAAGCAAATTGCTGCGGATGCTGGAATTTGAAACCAAAAGAGAAAATGCCAGAGAGACGAAATGCCAGAGAGACGTTCCCTGGAGAGACGAAGGTTGAGAGGCGACCTGATAGAGGTTTACAAGATGTTGAGAGGATTAGATAGGGTGGACTCTCAGAGACTATTTCCCAGGGCTGAAATGGTCGTGACGAGAGGGCACAGATTTAAGGTGCAGGGGAGCAAGTACAGAGGGGATGCTAGGGGAAAGTTTTTCACTCAGAGGGTGGTGAGTGAATGGAATCGGCTGCCGTCGGTGGTGGTCGAGGCGAACTCGCTGGGGTCTGTTAAAAGACTTCTGGATGAGTATATGGGATCCAATGGGATTGGGGGTTATAGATAGGTCTATGGCTGGGTAGGTTTTGATGTGTTCGGCACAACTTGTGGGCCGAAGAGCCTGTTTGTGCTGTGGTGTTCTATGTTCTATGTTCTAAAATCTCAGCAGGTCTGGCAGCATCTGAATGGAGAGAAAAGAGCTGATGTTTTGAGTCCAGATGACCCTTTGTCACAAAGGGTCACGTGGACTGAAAATGTCAGCTGAGTCCTTTTCTTAAGTAACGTGGATACTGGAACAGAAAGTCCTGGAAAAGCTCAGTAGGCCTGACAACATCTGTGGAGAGTAAATAAGGCTCAAGAAGATAAGGCAAGAAAAAAATCCAGCAACTTAAATGAAGTGGCATGATGGCACAGTGGTTAGCACTGCTGCCTCATAGTGCCAGAGATCCGGGTTCAATTTCCGAGTTTGAATCTTCTCCCTGTGTCCATATGGGTTTCCCTCACATGCTCTGATTTACCTCATGCTCCAAAGATGTGTAGTGTAGTTGCCTTAGCCATACCTTATTGAAACATATAAGATGATTAAGCTTTAGATAGGGTGGACAGTGATAGCCTTTTTCCTAGGATGGAGAAAGCTAGCACGAGGGGACATAGCTTTAAATTAAGAGGTGGTAGTTATAGGACGGATGTCAGAGGTAGGTTCTTTACCCAGAGGGTGGTAAGGGTATGGAATGCCCTGCCTGCTGCAGTTGTAGATGCGCCAAGTTTGGTGGCGTTTAAGAGGTTAGTAGATAAGTTTATGGATGAAAAGGGAATGGTTTAGGTTAGAGGGTCATTGCTTTTTCTTAATTGGTCGGCGCAACATCGAAGGCCGAAGGGCCTGTTCTGCGCTGTAATGTTCTATGTTCTATGTTCTATGCTAAATTACACCATAGTGTCCAAAGATGTGCTATCTAGGTGGATTAGCCATGCTAAGTTACTCCTTAGTTTCCCACAATGCATAGGCTAGGGGAAGTAGTGGGGTAAATATGTGAGGATATGGGATAGGGCAGGAGAGCGCTCTGTCAGAGAGTCAGTGCAGACTTGATGTGCTGAATGGCCTTCTTCTGCTCTGTAGTTGTTCTGTGATTTAATACTTTTAATTATATTTGTGTTTTCTGGAGCAAGAATGCTCCTTCAGGTCTTCAACTAATGTTATAACTTCTCCTGCTTCACCGCCCAGCCCAACCAATCCACTTTATAATGGGAACAATTCTGACATTGCCTCAGACATGGCTTTTTGCATCAAAATCCTTTCCCACACCATCAGGTGGCAACCTGCTGGGCTTTCCCTACTCATTGACCCTGAAATACCAGACACGTAGCTTTAATCAATCCTTGGGGAATGTAGAACGGGGTGAACATGAAGTACAGCAGATGCACCAATGCTGAAGGGAGTTGGACAGATCGACAGGGAAAGTAGAAATACTCTGGCAGGGGCTCTGCACCCCGGTCAAAATGCTAACATCACTTCCCCTCTTCCTCAGCATTGAAAAATCTCAAATCACAAGTGGAAGATTGTTACTCAAGTCTAAAGTGACTAAAGGCAATGCTCAGATGACAAAGCTACCTAGGCGCCACAGGGAAACAACAAGGATTTGTTGTGAAAACTTGTTATCTCAGTCAATGCTCTATCCTCCATCTCCAGAGCTCATGGAGTTTAAAAGGGGAGGCTGGATAGACTGGGATTTTTTTCCCTGGAGTGTAAGAGGTTTAGCGATGATCTTATAGAGGTCAATAAATAATGAGAGGCATAGATCAGCTAGATAGTCAACATGTTTTCCCAAAGATAGGGATGTTTAACTAGAGGGCATAGGTTTGAGATGAGAGTGAAGAGATATAGAAGGATCCAGAGGGGCAATTTTTTCACACAGAGGGCGGTGAGTGTTTGGAACGATCTGCCCTAGGCAGTAATAGAGGTGGGAACAATTTTGTCTTTTAAAATGCATTTAGACAGCTAGATAGGTAAAAGGGGTACGAAAGGATACAGACCAAATGCAGGCAAGTAGGAGTAGCTTAGTGGTAAAAACTGATACCCAATATGGATATATTGGGCCAAATGGCCTGTTTTCATGCTGTAAACCTCTCTGACTCTACATTTAGGGGGCATGTGCTATGAGAAGGGAAAGCAAAATTTGGTTTATCAGACGTACCTGTCCTGAGCTTTCTTGTAATTGTCTGCTGCTGACCACATGTTGTGCTGGATATTATTATCCGATATTCAACGCCGGGCTGCAAATGTCTAAATTCTGCAACATTTTGTTGAGTTTGAATTTGCTTCGTAGTGTTCTCCGTGGAGATCGTGACGGTGAACTGAGGCTTTTGGAATGTGTCATTAGTATCCCAGGTAATAAAGATTAGTTCACTTCCCACTGATATCAAATTCATCTGAAGGAATCTCAGCGGCACTGAAAAGAAAAATATTTATGAAATACCAGAAAGAAAGAAACATTCTGTTTTTATGCCTCATAGTGCTTTACATTGAATGAAATACATTTCAGGAGAGCTCCTATTGTAATGTCAGAAGCATTCCAACCAATTGGTATACAGCAACATCCCAGAAACAACCATGAGATCCCAGGGTAATTAGGGATGGGAAACAAATGTTGATCGACCAAGTGACGCCCACATCCCAAGAATGAATGAAACAATTTCAAAATCCACAACAAGGTTTTCCCAGTTCAATGAAGTTTGCCACCTCTCATTGGTATTACTAGAACAGGATCTGGAAGTATTATAAAGATACCAGACCGGTGTAGTGTAAGGGAGGTGGCATAGAAAATGTTACTTTTCAAAGTAAAGGACCAAATGACCAGATAAATACATGACTGTGAGGGCATCAATCTTGAATGCGACAGAGATGTAGAAGCTGCTATCTCGGACTATACACTATATATATGTGTACTGGACAATGATATATAACTTCAAGTTTAATTTATATTCACATTTGTGTGTTAAGAAAAATGGAACATGGTTTTAATTTCATTCAGTTTTTTTTCCATTAGGAATTCAAGAGGGCTTCCAAACAAAAACACCAGATTTTCAGGACTGGACCAGTGAATGTTCAGAAACCCATCCCAAGAAAACTGTTTGCAACTGGGCCAGCCCAAGCAAGCAGCCAGGGTGTTAAACTAGAGGTAAATTTTCACTGGCTTTTTGTGCTTGTAAGAACATTGCTGGGATAATAGGGATAGTGTGTGTCTGAATCATTTTCTTTTGTTTGTATTGACATCTTCCCAACCTTTGTATCCCATGTAATACAGTTCATTTTTCCTTGTTTAATAAATGTTTTATTCTTGATGTTAAAAGTTCATTAGTAACCTCCTGTGAATTTGTTCAGTAATTTTACTCCACAGTTTCTAAAAAAAAGTCAAATTCAGGAATTATCAACTCAGATTTCACCCTGGTATTTGACCTGACCAATAGCTGGGAAAGTAACAGTACATAATTCTGTGTTACTGATAAAAACTTAGTGGTTAACACTTCAAGACTTAGAACTTCTTTGTGAAACCTACTGAACAGCACACAATTCCTTACAAGAAGTTTGTGAATGATGCTAAGATTGCTGGAGTGATAGTGATGAAGATTGTCAGAGAATACAGCGGGACATAGATAGGCTGGAAAATTGGGCAGATGGAATTTAATCCAGACAAATGTGAGGTGGTGCATTTTGGTAGATCGTATTCAAATGGGAGCTATAAAATAAATAGCAGAGCCATCAGGAGCATCGATGCACAAAGAGACCTGGGTGTGCAGGTCCACAGATCCTTAGAAATGGCAGCACAAGTGAAAAAGGTTGTGAAGAAAGTATATGGTATGCTTACCATCATCAGCTGGGGCATTAAGTATAAAAGTTGATAAATTATGTTACAGCTAAATTAAACGCTGGTTAGGCCACATTTGGAATACTGTGTCCAATTCTGGTCACCACACTACCAGAAGGCCATGGTGGCTTTGGAGGGAGTATGGAAAAGATTTACCCAGAACATTGTCTGGTATGGAGGGTATTAACTATGAGAAGAGATTGAATAAACTGGGATTGTTCTCCCTGGAAAGACGGACACTGAATGGGCGACCTGATCAATTATAAAATTATGAGGGGCATAGATAAGGTGAACAGTTGGAAGCTTTATCCCAGGGCAGAAATGACTATTACAAGGGGGGCACAAGTTAAAGATAACGGGGAGAGGTTCAGTGGAGATGTGTGGGGGAAGCTTTTTACACAGAGAATGGTAGGGGCCTGGGATGCACTGCCAAGTGAGGAGGCTGAGACAGATATATTAGCAACATTTAAGATTGATCTGGATAGGCACATGAACAGGTGGGGAATAGAGGGATATAGGTGGCTGGTCGAGGTAGAAAACATGATGGGCACAAACAAGGACCTGTCCCTGTTTTTCTGTTCTTATTTGCCCATGAGTGAAACAGAAACACTATAGCAGTCCTAACTGCAATGGATTCAACAAAAGTTTGTAATTTGGAGCATCCACTGAGTTGTATGATCAACAATATATCTTAGCTAAAATGTAATATAAAAATATGCTTTAACATAAAGGTTTCACTGTATTATATTTCACATGATTATATAATGGGATAATTATAGATTATTCTACTTACCACAGACTGTAGTGAGTGACTTGGAGTTTGGGCTGCTGGTTGGAGTGCTGTTTGAGGGAGGGTTGAGGTTTGAAAGTTCATCTCCTGAGGCTGTAGTGATTGGAGCATTACTCGCTGAGGAAAAGCTGGTACCTGTGAAAAGAAGTGAAAAAGAATGGATGGGATTCTCCCCCAAAAATTTCTGAGTGTCAAATTCACATAAAAATCGGAATAAATCCCTCTGCTTTTCTTCAGCCGGAATTCCAAAATGAATCTCTCACATTGTGCGCTGCAGAGTGTCCAAGCGTGATTCATACTGAAAAATTGGAGGCAGGGTCTATTCCCACTGGAGAGGCTGGCAAACATCGCGCTGAGTAGGGCCAATCCCTTCTCCCCGGCAGGCTGATTCCCCCCTCCATCCCCACCTCAATGACCAGCCCTGATCACTGGCTTCCCTCCCCCCATGTGTCACTAATCCAATGCAGTGGCACTGTCCACCCCGCCCAATACCCACAGAGGTCCCTGCCTCCCTGAGGTCCTGCCCATCTGGCCTCAGTCTCTCTAGCTCCAGCCCTTTGGCACAACTCAATGCCTGGCGAGTAGAGCCAAGGTGCCCCCTAGGCATTGCCACTTTGCCTCTTGAGCAGTGCCAGGGGACCAGGCTGGCACTGCTAACCTGACAATGGCCAGAGAGCATTCACCTTAACCCCAACCTCCTGGGGGGCCTCCAAGGCCCCTTCTTCACTCCAGAGGGGGTCAGGCCGCCAAGTTCCCTGTAAGTGGGGAGCTATTATAAACCCCATTGGAGTGAAACACTCATGGCAGGAGTGGTGATGGGGGGAGAGGGAGATGTTTGCCTCTTGGGCAGTGCCAGGGGACCAGGCTGGCATTGCTAAGCTGGCAATGCCCAGGGACGTCAGTCCTGGCCTGCTAATTATATGTTAATTATATTAAAATGATTGGCGTCCACTTGAAATCCTGATAAACAGCCTCCGCTTAGATTTCCTAGTTGGGACAAGTGCTTCCAACAAATTTAAAACAGTAGTTTTGACAAAATTTCTCAGAGCTTTTCAGTTTGCTTCTTAATCATAAGTCAATCAAAAATTGTACCCAGCCACACATTTTACCTAATGGTGGCAATATTACAAGTATGATTTAAGGACTGTTTTAATTTGGTTTGATTTGACTTATTCATGTCACATATATTGGTATACAGTGAAACATTTCTTGCACCCTAAGCATACCGTATGTGAACTGCAGCGATTCAAGAAGGCAGCTCACTACCACCTTCTCAAGGGCAACTAGGGAAGGGTAATAAATGCTGGCCAGCCAGTGATACCCATGTCCCACAAATGAATAAAAAAAAACATAGGGAAGGAAAGGAGAGAGTTCAGAATGTAGTGTTACAGTCATAGCTCGTGTGTAGAGAAAGATCAACTTAATGCGAGTTAGGTCCATTCAAAATTAGTTGACATTGGCAGGTTCAGGATGTTAGTATATTTAAGTTACGCAATCAGAATGCAAATAGTGGATAGTTTTAGACATGGGAGGCACATTATGATAGCAAGACTTTGGGAAAGATAATATTAACAGATCAGTGCAAATATCCACTGCTTTTCCAAGTGTATCTATGTGGCTGCACTTAGTTGCCTGGGTTCCCTGCATACTCACTTTAATAAACAGGACATTCATTGGGTGAACAAACACAACTAATAAACAACAGCATCTCGCCATTGATACAATGCCAACTTTAAAGATATATTGGACAACAAAGAAACATTACAGATAGCACTAGGCTAGTAAATTAATTAGTCAAAATAAACCATGGTACCCAGTTATTTAATTATCTTTTATATGAACCATAGAATCCCTCCAGTGCAGAAGAAGGCCATGTAGTTCATCGAGCCTGCACCAACAACAATCTCGCCCAGACCCTATTTCTGTAACCCCAAGTAATTCCGCTGCCGGAAATGGAGAGCTCTATGTCACCACCTCAGTTAATCTCCAAATGGAAAGCCTCATCTTAAACTTAACTATCTTCATGCATTCCTGGGCAGCCGTCCCCCCCAGCCCCCCCCCCCAAGCTCGGCCCTCCATAAATCTGAGATCATTCAAAATTCTGCTCCCCAAGTCTTGCACTAAACACCATTCATCCATTACTCCTATGCTCACTAATCTACATTGTTAAACAATTTGAAAACTCTTATTGTTGATTTCTAAGCCCTCCATTCTCGCTCCTCCCTAATTCAGTAATCTCCTCCAGCCCAACAACATTCTGAGATGATTGCGGGCAGCGCAGTGGCACAGTGGTTAGCACTGCTAACTCACAGTACCAGGGACCCGCGTTCAATCCCAGCAGGTGCAAAGTTTGCACATTCTCCCCATGTCTGCATGGATTTCCTCTGAAAGATGTGTTGGTTAGGTGCATTGATCGTGCTAAATTCTCCCTCAATGTATCGGATCAGACGCCGGAGTGTGACTGGGGATCTTCACAATAACTCCTCATGTGTGTGGAACTTGGCAATCAGTTTCTGCTCAGCGATTCTGCATTGTCATGTGTTGTGAAGGTCGTCTCGGACAACGCTTACCCAAAGATCAGAGGCTGAATGCCCGTGACCGCTGAAGTGTTCCCCGCCAGGAAGAGAACACTCTTGCCTGATGATTGTTGAGGGGAGTTAATTCATCCATTGTTGTAGAGTCTGTATGGTCTCCCTAGTGAACCAGCCTTGGGACATCCTTCCCTGCAGCGTATCAGATGGACAACGTTGACCAAGTTACAAAAGTATGTACTATGTATCTGGTGGATGCTGTTCTCACATGAGATATGGTATCTGTAACCTGTGCAACTTGGGCTTGCAGGATCTCACTAATTGTCCTGGCTGGAGACAATACACATCTCTTTAACCTGTGCTTGGCCCTCTCTCCACTCACATTGTCTGCACCTTTAAGACTTAACTGCCTGCGGAGACTGGCATTCCAGCATTATTTTGTAAATTGGATTTGTGTCTTTATATGCCCTGTTTGTGAACAGAACTCCCACTTGCCTGAAGAAGGAGAAGCGTTCTAAAAGCTTGTGGCTTGTGCTACCAAATAAACCTGTTGGACTTTAACCTGGTGTTGTGAGATTTCTTACGGAGTTGTAAATGAAAAGAAGAAGAGAGCAGAGAAATAGCTCAAAACATTCACTGTTTTTTAGTTGTGACCCTGTTCCTCAAAATGGAAAAAATATTGAACTATCTTCGCATTGTGCAATCTTACACTGGCATCTGGTGGAGAGAAAGCTCCCTGCACTGTTTTCAAATGTTCAAGTTCCAGTTGTTGTTGTTTCTCTTCCCATGTCTAATGGTTCACAAGACAGATTTTCATCTGACAGCATCTGTGGGGAGAGAATAGAGCCAACACACAGCTCTGATGAAGGGTCACCTAGACCAGGAACTTTGACTCTATTCTCTCCCCTCAATGCTGTCAGACCTGCTGAGATTTTCCAGCATTTTGTTTCAGATTCCAGAATCCGCAGTATTTTGCTTTTATCGTGGATCCTCATCTGTTGACATAATGGACAGGATTCTCCAGCCACGCTTGCTTGAAAACTGGAAATTCCCACTTGACTTCAATGGACCTTTACATGGTCCGCACCCCCGCCCACTGGAATTCCAATAGCGGAAGGGATAGGAAAATTCCGGCCAACATTTTCTCTTGGAACAGGTCACTCTCCTGTAGCTCAAGCATGGCTGACCAGGAGATATTCCTACATTCCCACTCGATGGGCCAAATGGCCTCCTCTGAACTGTAGTGATTCTATGACTCTTATCACATGTCATAGGCATATTTGGAAGAATTTTGCAGGTTAAAAACTCAACCTTCTTGACCACGTCATGAACACATGTTCCGTGGTCATCAAATTCGGGGGTGAGATTTGAACCCACAGCTTCTGGTTCAGAGGAATGGATGCTACTCATTACATTGTAAGACCTCCTCAAGTTCTAGTGCAGGGTCTGAAATCAAAGCCTTCTGATTCAGAGGCACTAATGATACCAATTTGCAAGGCTGTTACAATAAAGAGTGTTAAACCTTTCCTGAACATGATTGATACTGAGACAGAGCCAGAGAGGCCAATAGAGGAAAACTGATATCAGGAAGTAGCACTTGGCAGTGTCAACAAATTTTTCCTTGTTTTTGTTCTGCAGCTTCTGCAGCTTTTTGATATCTGTCCAAATTTGATCTAGCAGTTTACAGTATCCTTAATAACTAGCTTCTACGTTAAACTAAATAGGCCATTCCCATTGACTCATATCCAAATCCCTCAAACCTTTGCAGATCTCAATGCATCTCCCCTCAACCTCTTCTGTTTTCTAAGTTCATAAGAAATAAAACTAGTAATCCAGAGACCCAGGGTAATGTCCTGGGGACCTGGGTTCAAATCCCATACGGCAAATGGTAAAATTTGAATTCAATGAAAATCTGGAATTAAGAATCTACTGATGACCATGTAACCATTGTTGGGAAAACCCATCTGATTCCCAGATGGAACCAATGCAGAAACTGGGAAAACAAATTCTGTAAGAAGCCTGACAACATCAGGTTTAAATCCAACCAATTTATTTGATAGTAAACTCACAAGCTTTCGACCCTGTGGTCTTCGTCAGGTGAATGAGGTGTTCTGGTCCCCAACAGCACACATAACAGCACAGACTGTTCACAGATTACTGATTAGAATGCGATTCTTTATACCTAACCTGCTATTCAAGTCTTAAAGTGGCTAACAATGTGAGTGGAAGGAGCACTGAGCACAGGTTAGAGAGATGTGTATTGTCTCCAGACAGCACAGTAAGTGAGGTTGTTTGCTAACCCAGGCAAGTCATGGGGGTCACAGATAGTGTGACATGAAGCCAAGATCCCTGTTAAGACCGTCCTCATGTGTGCAGAACTTAGCTATCAGTCTCTGCTCAGTGACTCTGCGCTGTCGTGTGTCGTGAAGGCCCCCTTGAAGAACGTTTACCCGGAGGTCGGAGGCCGAATGCCCGTGACCGCTGAAGTGTTCACCAACAGGAAGGGAACAGTTTTGCCTGGTGATTGTCGAGCGATGTTCATTCATCCGCTGTCGTAGTGTCTGCATGGTGAACACTTCAGCGGTCACGGGCGTTCGGCCTCCGACCTTCGGGTAAATGTTCTTCAAGGGGGCCTTCACGACACACGACAGCGCAGAGTCGCTGAGCAGAGACTGATAGCTAAGTTCTGCACACATGAGGACGGTCTTAACAGGGATCTTGGCTTCATGTCACACTATCTGTGACCCCCATGACTTGCCTGGGTTAGCAAACAACCTCACTTACTGTGCTGTCTGGAGACAATACACATCTCTCTAACCTGTGCTCAGTGCTCCTTCCACTCACATTGTTAGCCACTTTAAGACTTGAATAGCAGGTTAGGTATAAAGAATCGCATTCTAATCAGTAATCTGTAAACAGTCTATGGTGTTATGTGTGCTGTCTGAGACCAAAATACCTCATTCACCTGACGAAGAACATAGGGTTGAAAGCTTGTGAGTTTACTATCAAATAAATCAGTTGGATTTAAACTTGGTGTTGTCAGACTTCTTACTGTGTTTACCCCAGTCCAACGCTGGCATCTCCACATCAAAACAAATTCGAAAAGTCAATCACCCAGTCCTGAAATAGAACCTGGTTCCCTGACGCTGTAGGATAGCAGTGCTCACAACTCCCTCTTTGCTCCCAAAACTCTCTGTGGCAAGGAGTTCCAATGATTCACAACCCTCTGAGAGAAGAAATTCCTCAACATCTTCATCTTAAATTGACACCCTTTATTCTGAAACTCTGATCCAAGACTCTCCCATGAAGGGGAACATCCTCTCAGCATTTACCCTGCCAAGCCCCTAAAGAATCCTACAAGTTTCAATCAGATCACCTCCCAATCTTCTCAATTCCAATCAATAGTGTCCCATTCTGTTAAACCTTTCCTCAACAAGACAATCCCTCTAAACTGGCCATCATCCTAATGAACTTTCTCTGAACTACCTCTTATGAAATAATATATTTCCTTAAACAAGGAAACCAAAACTGCTCCCAGTTCTCCAGATGTGATCTCACCAGTATTTTGTACAGTTGTAGCAATACTTCTGTACTGTTACATTCCAACCCCCGTGAAACAAGGGCCAATATTCCATTAACTTTCCTAATTACTTGCTGCATCTGTGTGCCATCTTTCTGTGTTTCACGCATAAGTAACCCCAAACCCCCTTGTTTTGCAGCTTTCTGCAATTTTTCTCTATTTAAGTAATTCTCTTTTCTTTTGTTCTCCCTTCCAAATTTAGCAACTTCACATTTTCCCACATTTGCCAGCGTTTAGCACATTTACTTAACTTATCGATGTCTCTGTAAACTGTTTGTATCCTTCTCATGACTTGGCATTTCCATATATTTTTGCGTCATCTGCAAATTTGACTACAGTACATTTGGTTCCTTCCTCCAAGTCATTAGTATATGCTGTAAACAGTTGCAGTCCCAGCACTGACCCTGTGGAACCCCACTGGTTACAGCTTGCCAAACTGAAAAATAACCTCTTATCCAAGGAGTGTGATCCCAGTCTGTCTAATCATTGCTCTTAGCTGTAATATTCCAATCATGGCAACATCCTAGTAAATTTCCTTTGTACTGTCTCTCATGCAATTACATCTTTTCTGCACTGAAGTGAACAGAATAACACAGTACCCAGGATATGGCCCTAACTAATGTTTTATAGGGACCAGCATAAACTTCCTTATATTTTTATATCTGTTCTAATAATTGCAAGGATTCCAGCTGCCCTCTTAATTAACCAGTCTTGCTGCCTTCAAGAATCTTGGATATCAATTTCCAGAATTCTCACTTCTTGTTTTGTTCTTCTTCTTTCTTCTTACACTCTCAGTATCCTCCCATTTATTGTGTAATTCTTTGTCACATTAGACCTCCACAAATGCATTACCTGACACTTGGATCATAGAAGCAGAGAATTCTTACCGTGCAGTCTATTGAATCTGCCCCAAATCACTGATAGAGCAGGTTTTATCCCCGAAATCCTACATGTTTATCCCACTAATCCCTCTTGCTTACACATCTTTGGACATTGAGGCGAAATTTAGCCTAGCCAATCCATCTAAACCTGCACATCTTTGGACTCTTTGGGTTGAATTTCGTTTGCCATTTTTCTGCCAATTAACCAGCCCACTGACATCTTTCTGCAATCTACGGCCATCCTCCTCGCTGTTGACCACGCAGCCGATTTTTGTGTCGTGTCAAATTGCTTGATCATTCCTCCTGCACTGACATCCAAACCACTGTCATGCTGCATCTCCTAAAGGCATATTGCAACACCCTTGAGCTCCTATTTCCAATTAGCACACCCTATGATCCTGCGGTGTCTCCAAAATGAAATACATTTGCTTGAATATGTTGGCAGCAGTTCGACGAGTCATCACAGATTAAAGTCACATTCCTCTCTAATGATTGCCTGAAAGGTTGCTGTAATTATCTAACATGATTTGTTTCAGAAAAGATTTGTTTGCGAGTGGAGGCATTTTATTTCTTTGTAACTCATCCCGTAGGCACTGAATCAATTTACTGAACAAATTTTAATTAATACTTTTGAAACATCTTTCCAGTAATTAGGCCATCCCGTGGTATTTTAAAGGGAGCCCGACAGGAAGTTATTAGAGGCAGTGACCAAAGTCCAAATGATAGATTTAGAGATACCATAAGACGTAGGAGCAGAAGTAGGCCATTCGGCCCATTGAATCTGCTGAAGGTAGGGAGAAAGATGGTGAAACAGCACTGTTGGGAAGAGTCATAGAATCCCTACAGTACAGAAGGAGGCCACTTGGTCCATCGAGTCTGTACCAAATACCATCCCAGCTAGATCCTGTTCCCGTAACCCTCATTTACCCTGTAAATTCTCCAATTTGTCCAATCAACCTAATCTGCACATCTTTGGATTGTGGGAGAAAACCAGAGAACCTGGAAGAAACCCACGCAGATACGGGGAGAACATGCAAACTCCACACAGTGATCTGAAGCTGGAATTGAACCTAGGTCCCTGGCGCTGTGAAGCAGCAGTGCTTATTATTGTGCCACTGAAACTAAATTCCAGAGTGTAAGGATGCAGTGACAGAACAGGGAGTGTGAGCAACACATTGCACTATGGACAATCAATCTGCCAGGAGATATCTTCTTAACTCACCAATCATGAAAGGGCATTTCCAAAACTTCTCCCCATATTCTGTCATAAAGTTTGGAAGCAGAATTCCAATTATTGAATGATTAATTTTATTTAATGCTTCCATTAACTCTATATAATGGTGAAGAATGTTTCAGTTCTAGTCTATGCTGGAACAGAGTGTGCCAAACTGAATAAGCCACTTAGCAATTTGTTTTAATGTCCCCTCAGGGACAAAGAAATTCAAGAACATTGGTTATTTTTCCCAAGGTTTCAAAACAGGTTTTTGGACTGTTATTCCATTGCATAGCCAAGTAGGGTTAGGTTTTGATGTTTATCGGGATGATAAATAATGATTTCCTCACTTTACTAATTTCATTTATCCTAAGGTAATGGAATAGTTAAGTGTATTGGGTAAAATTTTCCAAAGCAGAATATCAGATTCTGATTAGAACCAACACGTTTCTCCTCAGAGGTTTTCTCTTTGGATTTCAAATCATAGAGTCATACAGCACAGAAGAGGCCCTTCAGCCCATCGAATCCGCACTATCACATGAGAAATACCTGAACTCCCACCTAA
Source organism: Sphyrna mokarran (assembly GCA_024679065.1). Taxonomy (NCBI): domain Eukaryota; kingdom Metazoa; phylum Chordata; class Chondrichthyes; order Carcharhiniformes; family Carcharhinidae; genus Sphyrna; species Sphyrna mokarran. The sequence goes on along the minus strand of JAGIQG010000013.1, from coordinate 13,143,117 downwards.
TCCCATCTGCCACACAATCCTCAATGTTATGATGTGCCAAACGTTCATCCAGATACTTTTCAAAGAATATGATGCAATCCACTTCTGCCATCCTTCCAGAGAGGGCATTCCAGACTGTCATCACCCTCTGGTAAAATAGATTTTCCTCATAGGCCCCTGAAACTTCCTGCCCCTCACCTTGAACCTATGTCCCCTCGTGACTGGCCCTTCAACCAAGGGGAACAGTTGCTCCCTATCCACTCTGCCCATGTCCTTTCTAGTCTTTATACATCGATTAGGTCACCCCTTACCTTCTGCGCAAATCCTTCCAACTTTTGTTTATAGTTGAAATCTTCCATCCCAGGCAGCATCCTAGTGATTTGTTTGACTAAAACATGTTAAACATGCAAGTTCCTACGTCCCAAATATGAAGTTAAAGCATTCTGACCAAAACATTACAGGGTATCAGGCTCAGGCAGAAAACGGGCAGAAAGCTCTCTTGCCCCTCAGGGCAGTTTTTTTCAATGGATAAATACACCCTCCCAATCCACCCATGAGGACCCTACTAGGGCTGGCCATGGCACAGGTTGGCACTGCCACACTCTGAAAGGGAGCTGTGCCAGAGGGCATTGTCTGTTTCTGACCTGTGTGCCCTTGTACACTTTGCTGATATGTCATCATGAGGACGAGATACACAAATTTAGCAAGGGGATCCTGTGGTGAGCAGGGTTCCATTAATAAATGTATATAATAGTCTCACCCTTGTTATGGGTGTGGACCTGATTATGTTGCTGGTGATGGGCAGGGAAAATCAAAAATTGCCATCTCACTGGTGTGGTTCACAATTTCTGGTGTCTCTGGATTTTGCACCCCAACCAACAATTTCACGCACAGAGAGCCTGGCTTCAAGGTCCCACCCTTTATTTAGTTTCAATCTATTGTGTCTCTCATGAATATTTGGATGAGTGTCAAAACAATTCTGGCCCTACACCAAGAAAGATGCAAATGCCTTCATAGGAAATCGAAATCAGAGAGTAAGCCTTCCATCTCTGTCAATCGGCACCATCGTGGCTGATTATCCATATCAGTTCCACTTTTCCTCACAACATTAATATCCATTAATTTCCAGATCATCCAAAAATCTATCCACAAAATGACCAAATTTCAAACTCATTCAGCCTCGTGACTTTCTCCTCCCTGACTCATTATGACGTTGCCCTCTTCAGCCCCAAAACTGTATCAAAGAAGAAGAAAATTCAAGCGAAGGCCATAGAGTCGGAAGCTTGCGAGTATACTATCAAATAAATCGGTTGGATTTAAACTGGTGTTGTCAGACTTCTTACTGTGTTTCTCCCACAGTCCAAAGACGTGAGGGTTAAATAGATTGGCCATGCTAAAATTGTCCCTTACTGTCCTGAGGTATGTAGATTAGAGGGAGTAGCAGGTAAAATATGTGGGGATATGTGGGTAGGGCTTGGGTGGGATTGTGGTTGGTGCAGACTCGATTGGCCGAATGGCCTCTTTCTGCACTGTATTGTGGATTCTATGATGAACGCATACTGAATATTTCACAACAAGTTGAAGTAAATGCTTAATCATTGAGAACACGATAGAATTGTTATCAAATTCAAGTGGTAAAAACAAAAGAGATATATACATGTTGGACGCAGGCAGAATGCATAACTCCCACAATCAATGCTGTAAGCAATCAGCTCACACCTCACTTCACCAGCCCTTGCTTTACATGCATACCGATTGAGAAAAAGCTACACGGATGGAAACCAGTGGAACCTGGCAATTCGGCGCATGGGCGACAGTCAACAAAATATCTCGTGGGCTGCATTCAGAACCCTGATGGGCCTCAGGTTTCCCACCACAGCTCTGGACACTGGAGCCTCTTGTGAGATCATCAAAAGATATAAAGTTTAATTTTTTTTTGTCACAAGAAGGCTGACATCAACACTGTAATGAAGTTATTGTGAAAAAACCCCCAGTCGCCTCACTCTGACGCATGTTTGGGTGCACTGAGCTTCAGCTTGGTCAATGCCAAGCATCTGGCTAGCAGATAGAAGACAGAGGGTGGTGGTTGATGGGAGATATTCATCGTGGAGTTCGGTGACAAGTGGTGTACCTCAGGGGTCTGTTTTGGGGCCCCTGCTGTTTGTAATTTTTATAAATGATCTGGATGAGGGTATTGAAGGATGGATTAGTAAATTTGCAGATGACACTAAAGTCGGTGGAGTGGTAGATAGTGAAGAGGGGTGTTATAGTTTGCAGAGGGACTTGGACAAGTTGCAGAGCTGGGCCGAGAGGTGGCAAATGGAGTTTAATGTGGAAAAGTGTGAGGTAATGCACTATGGCAGAAATAATAAATGTGTAGAGTATAGGGCTAATGGTAGGATTCTTAGTAGTCTAGATGAACAGAGGGATCTTGGTGTGTATGTGCATAGATCCCTGAAAGTAGGCAGTCAGGTCGAGAAGGTTGTTAGGAAGGCATATGGAGTCTTGGCTTTTATTGGTAGAGGGATTGAATTTCGGAGCCGCAACGTCATGTTGCAACTGTACAAAACTCTAGTGCGGCCGCACTTGGAGTATTGTGTGCAGTTCTGGTCCCCACATTATAAGAAAGATGTGGAGGCATTGGAGAGGGTACAGAGGAGGTTTACCAGGATGTTGCCTGGTATGGAGGGCAGGTCTTATGAGGAGAGGCTGAGGGATTTGAGGTTGTTTTCGTTAGAAAGGAGGAGGCTAAGAGGGGACCTGATCGAAACATATAAGATGATTAGAGGTTTAGATAGGGTGGACAGTGATAGCCTTTTTCCTAGGATGGAAAAAGCTAGCACGAGGGGACACAGCTTTAAATTAAGGGGTGATAGTTATAGGACGGATATCAGAGGCAGGTTCTTTACCCAAAGGGTGGTTCGGGAGTGGAATGCCCTGCCTGCAGCAGTTGTAGATGCGCCAAGTTTGGTGGCGTTTAAGAGGTTAGTTGATAAGTATATGGAAGAGAAGGGAATGGTTTAGTTTGGAGGGGCATTGCTTTTTATATTGGTCGGCGCAACATCGAAGGCCGAAGGGCCTGTTCTGTGCTGTAATGTTCTATGTTCTATGTTCTAATGCACCTAACCGGCATATCTTTCAGACTGTGGGAGGAAACTGGAGCACCTGGAGGAAACCAGCCTCCCATCCATTGACTCCGTCTATACTTCGTGTTGCCTTGACAAAATAACCAGCGTAGCTGAGGACCCCATGCACATTCTCTCTTCCACCTTCTTCCTTCAGGAAAAAGTTTGAAGTCACTTACCAATCAACTCAAGAACAGCTTTTTCCCTGCTGCTGTCAGACTTTTGAATGGACTTACCTCACATTAAGTTGATTGTTCTCTACACCCTAGCTGTGACTGTAACGCTACATTCTGCATTCTCTCATTTCCTTCCCTACGAACGATATGTTTTGTCTTTATAGCACGCAAGGAACAATACTTTTCACTGTATGTTGATACATGTGACAATAATAAATCAAATCAAATCAAATAGTGTCAGGGATTTAATCGGGTAAATGTATGGGCTTACAGGAATAGGGCCTGGGAGTAGTATTATAGTCAGTGCAGACTCAATGGGTCGAATGGTCTCCTTCTGCACTGTAGAGGTTCTATGAAACTTAGGTATCTAAGGTAGGGTGACATTCAACAGTAATACTTTAAACGGAATTTCAAGAAGCCCTGAGAATGATAAGACACATTTGAATTTCAAAGTAACTTGAATAACAGAGGCACTTTCGCAACCTAAGGATTAGCTGTTCATCTGCCAATAAAGAAGGAAATCCTAAGTTATGTGATTGCAAAAGGAAGTTGCATGTGTCACGACAAAACTGTTGACAAGCATTGAACAACAAGATAATTTAATTCCTTTTCTGGCCTGACCACCAGTAGCTGCTGAATAGTGACAATAGGATTCAGCTGGTAACCCTCTTTGTTCTGAATCCAAAGATTATAAATTCCTACAGTGCAGAAGGAGGCTATTCGGTCCATCGAGTCAACATCAACCATAATCCTAACGAGGACCTATCCCTGTAGCACCATGCATTTATCCTTGCTAGTGCCCCTAACAGTAAGGAGTAATTTACCATGGCTGGTTCACTTACTCACACATCTTTGGACTATGGGAAGAAACCAGAACACCTGGAGAAAACCCACGCAGACACGGGGAGAATGTGCAAATTCCACATAATCACCCAAGTCGGGAATTGAACTCAGGTCCCTGGCCCTGTGAGGCAGTAGTACTAATCACTGTGCCACCCTATGTTCCATTCCAATACTTGGGTCCTTAGGCGAGGCCAACATTCTACTGAGATACTTCAAAAAACAAAAGGTTGGAAAATATCTTGAGATGTTCTGAGGATGTGATTGGACACAATTTAACTGTGATTTCTTTTTATTTAACATTTCACAAACACTTGTGTTACATTGGAAACTTGAGGAATCTTGGATAAAAACTTCAATTTCTTATTTGTAAGAGAGACAAGTTCTAAACTATTATTGCTCATAAAACAAAATCTCTTTAATGAAGTTTTCTTCATAGACCTTCATCTGTCATTTATTTCTTATTTATATGTTAATGACCTTCTACACACAGCAAAACATTGATAAACTATTAAAAAACCGTCTATGTCAAATTGTACGCTTCAGAAAGGATCTCTGAAGGAAATGTTTCACTATTGATCAGTATATTCTTGGGAAGGATTTGAAAACTCAACCTTAAATGAAATAAAAGTCTAATGAATCTTTATCTTATTCTATCCTATGAAATGCTCTAAAACTCCTCACCGTGAATGACGGGTTTATCAACCCCATTGATACAATTGAGAGGACGAGAAAGGTTTGACCCATCACGGAATATCTCACCCTAATCGCCTCTGTCTAATGATGGTCTCTCAAGCATGGTGAAGACAGAGGGAGATTGATCTCTGGGCTGCTGTCACACACTGCCTCACAGCCAGCTGAAGAGAAACAGTGTCAGAGGGATGAGGGAAGAACATTCACCCAACGCCTCACACACGAGGGGCTGGTGACTCAGGAAAAGGTAAAAGGACAAAATACAGAGCATTTTATACAAGGGAAACAACAAACCAAAGCAGAATTTGAAATGTATCTTACAATATTCTCACCCCAATACACTAAACAATAAAATTACCTAATCATTAATAACTAATCAGATAAAACATTCAAGCATCAATATTATAAGCTGAGCCAAGTATATATTCTGCAGTGAAAACGTCTTCCTTCCCACTAAAAAAAAATCCCCAGTTAAATATATTGAAGCTTTATGAATTTTGAAATAAAACAAACAACAGAAAACTTACAGAGAAGTGCAGCTACTAAAATGAAGCAGGGAAATAGACTGGGTTCCATAATGAGACAGGCAGAACCTATCATAGACTTGGAATCCTCACTGTAACTGAACGTTCTCTGTTTCAACTCTTACTTAAAGAGCTTTGAGAGTTTTCGGCAGGTATTTGATATATGTGCCTGCAATAAGGAAGTACTGAAAGATCAGGTGAAAAAACCTGTTCCCATTGCCCTGTGGAATAACTGGACTGGTACAGCATTCCTATCCTTAGACATTGCCTCAGATTTAATTGGAAACTTGAAATGAAACCAAGAAAAGATGTTTCAAGATTTCTGCTATTTAAAATCAAAGGATCATAGAATCATACAGTGCAGAAGGAAGCCATTTGGGCCATCATGGGGCACCAACAACAATCCCAGGCCCTATCCCCATAACGTCATGAATTTACCCTAGCTAGTCTCCCTGACACTAAGGGGCAATTTAGCATGGCCAATCCACCTAACCTGCACATCTTTAGACTGTGGGAAGAAACTAGAGTATTCAGAGAAAACCTACACAGACATGGAGAGAACGTGCAAGTTCCACGCGGACAGTCACCCAAGGATGGAATTGAACCCAGATCCCTGGCACTGTGAGGCAGCAGTGCTAACCACTGTGCCACCGTGCTACCCTGTGTTCCATTCCAAGACTTGGGTACTTAGGTGAGGCCAACATTCTATTCAGATACTTCAAAAACAAATGGTTGGAAAGTACCTTGAGATGTTCTGAAGATGTGATTGGGCACAATTTAACTTTGATTTCTTTTTATTTAGTGCTTCACAAACACTTGTGTTACATTGGAAACTTGGATAAAAACTTCAATTTCTTGGATCTTGGATAAAAACTTCAATTTCCTATTTGCAAGAGAGATGAATTCTAAACTATGGTTACTCATAAAATAAAATCTCCTTAATGAAAAGTTTTTTTCATAGACCTTCATCTTTCAGTTATTTCTTGCTTATATATTAATGACCTGCCACATGCAGCAAAACATTGACAAACTACTAAAAAACTGTCCATGTCAGATTGTACACTTCAGAAAGGACCTCTGAAGGGAATGTTTCACTATTGATCAGTATACTCTTGGGAAGGATTTGAAAACTCAACCTTTACTGTCAGATTAATGAATCTTTATCTTGCTCTATCCTATAAACTGCTCTAAAACCCCATCACCGCTAAATTCACTGAAGCGACTGTTGGGTTTATCAATCCCATTGGCACCATTGAGAGGACGAGAAAGGTTTGACCCATCACGGAATGCCTCACTCTAATCGTCTCTGTCTAATGATGGTGTCTCTGGCATGGTGAAGACAGAGGGAGATTGATCTCTGGGCTGCTGTCACACACTACCTCACAGCCAGCTGAAGAGAAGCAGTGTCAGAGGGATGAGGGAAGAACATTCACCCAATGCCTCACACACGAGGGGCTAGTGACTCAGGAAGATGTAAAAGGACAAAATACAGAGTATTTTATACATGAAAAACAGTGAACCAAAGCAGAATTTGAAACGTATCTTATAATATTCTCACCCCAATACAACACTAAACAATAAAATTACCTCATCATTAACAATAACTTCAGGGAGCTAGGTTGGATGTTAAAAGCTAGGACAAACCACGTTGTGATCTCTGGTTTATGCCACATGCTAGTGAGTTGAGGGACAGGGAGAGAGTGCAGATTAACAGGTGGCTGCAGAGATGGCGTTGGAGAGAGGGTTTCATTTACTTGGATAATTGGAGCTCGTTGTGGGGAAGAAGGGGCCTGGACAAACAGGACGGTTTGCACCTGAACCAGAGGGGCGCTAATATTCTGAGAGGGAAATTTGCATCTTCTCTTCGGGGGGGCGGGGGGGGGGGTTAAACTAATTTGTCAGGGGGTTGGCAAAATGAGATGTGGCCCATAAGCCAATATTGAGGATCACGAGGTACTGAGGAAGGTACCAAGGTTGCAGGAGTATACAGGCAGACAGGGTGATGGATTGAATGCACCTACTTCAATGCAAGGAGCATCAGAAGTAAGATAGGTGAACTTGGAGCGTGGATTGCTACGTGGGACTATGATGTTGTGGCCATTACAGAGACACGGTCAGAACAGGGGCAAGAGTGGTTGTTGGCAGTTCCGGGATTTAGATGTTTCAGTATGAGTAGGGAAGGCTGTAAAAGAAGTGGAGAAGTAGCATTGTTAATCAAGGATAGTTTAACGTCAATGAAAGGCATTTTGAGGGTGATCTACTTACTGAGGTAATATGGGCTGAAGTTAAAAATAAGAAAGAATTGGTCACATTGTTAGGAGTTTTCTAAAGGCCCCCCCCAAATAGGAATAGAGATGTGGAGGAGGAAATGACAAAGCAGATTATGGATAGGTGTGAAGGTCACAGGGTAGTTATCATGGGCGATTTTAACTTTCCAAATATTGATTGGAAACTTTATCGGTCGAATAGTTTGGATGGAACACTTCTTGTATAGTGTGTGTAGGAGAGTTTTCTGACACAATATGTGGAAAAGCCGACAAGAGTGGCGGGGGCGGGGTGGGGGGCACCTTGGACTTGGTACTGGGTAATGAACCGGGCCGAGTGTTAGATTTCTTTGAGGGAGAGCATTTTGGAGATAGTGACCATAATTCGGTGTCCTTCATTACTACAATGGAGACGGATAGGGTCACACGACAGGGCAAGGTTTATAATTGGGGCAGCGGTAATTATGATGCTATTAGACAAGAATTAAAAGCATAAGATGGGAGCAGAAACTGTCAGGTAAGGGCACAAATGAAAAGTGGAGTTTTATCAAGGAACAAATATTGTGTGTCCTTGATAGATACGTTCCTGGCAAGCAGGGAAGAAATGACCCAGTGAGGGAACCATGGTTCACAAAGGAGGTTGAATGTCTTGTTAAGAGGAAAAATGAAGCATATGTAAGGATGAAAAAACAAGGTTCAGTTGGGTCGCTTGAGTGTTACAAGGTAGCAAAAAATGAGTTAAAGAAAGGGCTTAGGAGAGCGAGGAGAGGGCCTGAGAAGTCCTTAGCAGGTCGGATAAAAGAAAAGATGTTGTCTATATGGATTTCAGTGAGGCATTTGACAAAGTCCCTCATGGGAGGTTAGTTGAAAAGTTCAAGGCTAATGGGATACAAGGACAGGTAGCTAGATGGATAAGTAACTGGCTTGGTAACAGGAGACAGAGAGTAATAGTGGAAGGGTGTTTTGCTAGCTGGAGGTCGGTCACTAGTGGTGTGCCGTAGGGCTCCGTACTGGGACCTCTTCTATTTGTAATATATATAAATGACTTGGAAGAGGGAGTAAGTGGAGTAATCAGCAAGTTTGCAGACGATACAAAGGTGCTGGACTTGCGGATAGTGAGGAGCACTGTCAGGCGATGCAGTAGGACATAGATAGGCTGGTAGCTTGGGCAGATAGATGGCAGATGGAATTTAATCCTGATAAATGCGAGGTGATGCATTTCAGGAGAAAGAATGTAGGACGGATGTATATGATAAAGGGTAGACCTATTAAGAGTATAAAAATGTGGAGGGACCTGGGGTGCAGGTGCACAAGTCTCTGAAGGTGGCAGAGCAGGTAGAGAAGGTTGTGAAGAAAGCATATAGTATGCTAGCCTTTTATAGGAAGGGGTATAGAGTACAAGAGCTGGCCTTTAATGTTGCAGTTGTATAAAACGCTGGTTAGACCTCATTTGGAATACTGCGTCCAGTTCTGGTCGCCTTACTACTGAAGGACGTGGAGACTCTGGAGAGAGTTCAGACGAGGTTTACCAGGATGTTGCCTGGAATGGAAGGTCTGAGTTACGAGGAGAGGTTATGTTATGTTATGTTAGGCAAATTGGGCCTGTTTTCCTTAGAAAGACATAGACTTAGAGGAGATCTAATAGAGGTGTACAAGATTATGAAAGGTACAGACAGAGTAAACAGGGTTAAGCTTTTTCCTAGGATGGACTCAAATAGCATGAGGGGTCGTGGGCTTAGGGTGAGGGGGATAAGGTATAATTTGGATGCTAGAGGGAGTTTTTTCACACAGAGGGTGGTGGAGGTATGGAATGCGCTGCCAAGTAAAGTGGTGGAGGCAGATACTCTGGAGTTATTTAAGAAATACTTAGATGGGCACATGAACAGAATGAGAATGGAGGGGTATAGAAAACTGATTTAAAATAGGGATCATGAGCCTTGGGAGTCCCTGGGAAGTATGTAAATAGATGATGATATTGATGTACTTGTTTTTATCCTACAGGTGCTTTGGTCCACCTTGTTGTCTAACGAGGGGCATACACGCGATGGGTCGTGAGAGGACTGCTCTTGGATCTTTTTCGAGAGTATCCTAGTGCTTCACGTCGTTAGTGTACGCTTGACCTGGACCATGTGATGGGCAACACGACAGCTCAGTGACTATCGCTGTGCTGTGCAGATACATGGATTTGGGCCTGTGTCTGTGGGAGTTTGCGCATTCTCCCCGTGCTCTCGTGGGTTTTCTCCGGAGCTCCGGTTTCCTCTCACATCCCAAAGATGTGCTCTTAAGCTAATTGGCAGAACAAATTCTCCCTAAATTGTCTCAAATTTGGTTTCAATCCATAGATCTATCAACATAGACAGGGATCACAGGTAGAGCTGGGAACATTGGGGTGGCGGCGCGGGATCGTTGGGCCGAAGGGCCTGTTTCCCGTACTGTTTTGTTCTTTGTTCTTTGTTCTAAAACCTCAAGGCTTTTTATTCTTATGCAAGAAATAAAAGAATGACCAGCGTGAGGTTAGGCCCAGTCAAGGATAGTAGTGGGAACTTGTGTATGAAGTCAGAAGAGATAGGTGAGGCATTGAATGAATCCTTTTTTTCAGTGTTCATTAAGGAGAGGGGCCATGTTTTTGAGGAAGAGTGTGTAATACAGGCTGGTAGGATGGAGGAGGTAGATGTTCTGAGGGAAGATGTATTGGCAATTTTGAAAAACCGGAGGGTGGGTAAGTCCCCTGGACCAGATGGGATACATCTTAGGATATTTTGGGAGGGAAGTGATGAGATTGTGGAGCCTTTAGCTTTGATCTTTAGGTCCTTACTGTCCACAGGGTTAGTGCCAGAGGACTGGAGAATGGCAAATTTTTCCTCTTTTGAAGAAAGGAAATAGGAATGACCTTGGTAAGTATTGGCCAGTTAGTCTTACTTCGGTGGTAGGTAAGTTAATGGAAATGGTCTTGAGAGATAGGATTTATGATCATTTGGAAAGATTCAGTTTAATCCGGCATAGTCAGCACAGTTTTGTGAGGGGTAAGTCCTGCCTCACAAATTTGATTGAATTCTTTGAGGAGGTAACCAAGTGTGTGGACAAAGGTAGAGCAGTTGATGTTGTATACATGAATTTTAGTAAGGCTTTTGATAAGGTCTCCCATGGTAAGCTCATGAAAAAGATAAGGAGGTATGGGATAGAAGGAAATTTGGCCAATTGGATAAGTAACTGGCTGTATCATAGAAGACAGAGGGAAGATTTTCAGACAGGAAGCCAGTTACCAGCAGTATACCACAGGAGTCAGTGCTGGATCCTCTGCTTTTTGTAATTTTTGTCAATGATTTGGAAGAAGGGGCTGAAGGGTGGATTAGTAGGTAGAGAGCTCTTGCAGGCTGCAAACCGACATTGATGGGATGCAGAGCTGGGCTGAAAAGTGTCAGATGGAGTTTAACCCTGATAAATGTGAGATGACTCATTTTGGTAGGACAAACTTGAATGCAGATTACGGGGTCAACAGCAGGATTCTAAGGAATGTGGAGAAACAGAGAGATCTTGGGGTTCATATCCAGAAATCTCTGAAGCTTGCCACTCAAGTGGATAGAGCTGTGAAGAAGGTTTATAGTGTGCTAGCATTTATTAACAATGGGTTTGCAGTTAACAGCTGCGGGGTTATGCTGCAACTATACCAGACATTGGTGAGACCATATTTAGAATATTGTGTTCAGTTCTGGTCACCTTACTATAAGAAGGATATGGAAGCATTGTAGACTGCAGAGGAGATTTACCAGGAAGCTGCCTGGTTTGGAGGGTAGTCTTATGAGGAAAGATTGAGGGAGCTGGGGCTTTTCTCTTTGGAGTGGAGGAGGATGAGAGAGGTGATTTAATAGAGGTTTATAAGATGATGAGAGGGATTGATAGAGTGATGTGCAGAGACTATTTCCTCAAGTGGATGTAGCTGTTACTCGGGGGCATAACTATAAAGTTCATGGTGGGAGATATAGGAAGGATCTCTGAGGTAGATTCTTTACTCAGAGAGTGGTTGGGAATAGACTGCCTGCTGTGATAGCGGAGTTGGACACTTTAGAAACTTTCAAGTGGTTATTGGATAGGCACATGGAGCACTGCAGAATGATAGGGAGGGGATAGCTTGATCTTGGGATTGGACATAGCTCGGCACAACATTGAGGGCTGAAAGGCCTGTACTGTGCTGTAATTTTCTATGTTCTAATTAATCAGGCAAAACATTCAAGCATCCATATTATAAGCTGAGCCAAGCATATATTCTGCAGTGGAAATGTCTTCCTTCCCACTAAAAGAATAATCCCGAGTTAAATATATTGAACGTTTATCACTTTTGAAATAAAACAAACAACGGGAAACTACAGAGAAGTGCAGCTACTAAAATGAAGCAGGGAAATAGGCTGGGTTCCATAATGAGACAGGCAAAACCTATCATAGACTTGGAGTCCTCACTGTAACTGAACGCTTTCTGTTTCAATTCTTGAGAGTTTTCGGCAGGTATTTGATATATGTGCCTGCAATAAGCAAGTACTGAAAGATCGGGTGAAAAAACCTGTTCCCATTGCCCTGTGGAATAACTGGACTGGTACAGCATTCCTATCCTTAGACATTGCCTCAGATTTAATTGGAAACTTGAAATGAAACCAAGAAAAGATGTTTCAAGATTTCTGCTATTTAAAATCAAAGGATCATAGAATCATACAGTGCAGAAGGAGGCCATTTGGACCATCATGTCTGTACCAATCACAATCCCAGACCCTATCCCCATAACCCCATGAGTTTACCCTAGCTAGTCTCCCTGACACTAAGGGGCAATTTAGCATGGCCAATCCACCTAACCTGCACATCTTTAGACTGTGGGAAGAAACTAGAGTATTCAGAGAAAACCTACACAGACATGGAGAGAATGTGCAAATTCCACGCGGACAGTCACCCAAGAATGGAATTGAACCCAGATCCCTGGCACTGTGAGGCAGCAGTGCTAACAACTGTGCCACCTCGTATGTATCATTAATAACCTGATTCTGAAGTTGTTATACCTGATTTCTGTTTATATCAATGTTTAAAGCAGCAAAGCACATTTGAACAAGAAAGCCAATCTTATAGTAGCCATCAATGGTGCCTTCAAAGTTCAATCATGACTTAATAACAGGACATGGTTCTGAAATGGAGAAGGAGACCATTCGGCCCATTGAGTCTGCACTGACCTCAATCTCATCCGGGCTCTATCCCCATAATCCCATGCTTTTACTCTAGTTAGTCTCCCTGACACTAAGGGGCAATTTTGCAGGGCCAATCCACCTAACCCGCACACCTTTGGACTGTGGGAGGAATGATGTAGAGATGCCGGCGGACCTCATCCTCATTCACCTGATGAAGACCAGAGACTGGAAAGCTTGTGAGTTTACTATCAAATACATCGGTTGGATTTAAATCTGATGTTGTCAGACTTCTTACTGTGGGAGGAAACCAGAGCTACCAGAGGAAACCCATGCAGACACGTGGAGAATGTACAAACTCCACACAGACAGACTCACATCACCTTCTCTGAAAGGACTTTCTACAATGTTGGCACAGCCTGACTGAGTTCTGAAAGGGGAAAATGGGAGTCAGTTCCCAATAGGTGTTTCAGTACAAAGTTGCAGGAATAATGGCCGGCATTCGCTGACCCTCCCTGCTGGTGGGTCCCCCTAGCCATGCCAATGATGAGCCCGGGTTTCCTGGCAGTGGGTGGGATGGTTGGGCAGAGGTGGGGTGGGTTGGTGGGGGTGCAGAGCATTCAACAGGAAACCCTGCTGACAAAGGCAGGAACTGAAGGTCCCACCACAAAACACATGTAAAATGCTGGAAAATCTCAGCTGGTCTGACAGCATCTGTGGAGAGAGAGTAGAGCTAACTTGTTGAATCTGCTTGACTCATTGTCAGACCCAGCTCTGACGAAGAGTGATGTAAATTCCAAACATTGGCTGTATTCTTTCTCACTCTTTCATCTCCACATCTATCCTCTTGCCACAGATGCTGTCAGACCTGCTGAGAATTTCCCCAATTTTTCTGTTGTTATCTCAGGTTCTATCATCCGCAGTATTTCGTATTTAGCACGAAACACATCTTGGAGAGGTTACAGAAAATTCCCGCCCATTGATGATGGTGCCAAATGGAACTGCCAACAATACTAGTGATATTCCTAGAACTGGTCCAAACTGGTTATTTTCTTCATTTATCTGTGCAATTTTCTGCTGGCTCAGAAAAGTAGCCAGCAAAATCAAGGATCCCATGAACGCTGGATATACTCCTTCCAACTTCTTTCTTTGGGAAAAGATACAAAAGACTGAAAACACGTACCAACCATTTCAACGACAGCTTCTTCCGTGCTGCTATCAGGCTTTTGAAAGGTTCTATCATATATTAAGCTGATCGTTCTCTACACTTTACCTGTAACTGCAAAACTATATAATCTGCACTCTCTCCTTTCCTCTCCCCTATATACTTGATGAACAGTAGATTTTGGCTGTAGAACAGGCAAGAAACAATACTTTTCACCATATCCCAGTAAATGTGACAATAATAAAATAATGAATAAATTAATTCAATTCACTTACATTTATTGCTTATGCATATATTTGTTATCCTTACTGATGATGCAAGCTTGAATGAGCATCAACCGATGTCAAAAACTGGAAATAAGCAGTCCCAATCCAATGTGCACTTGTATGGATGAAGGCACTCAAGATGGATAAGCCTGATTTGGCAGATTTGTGGGTGATGTCCAGACAACATTTAATAATTCTTGAGTCATTATTTGCTGCGTCTTATTTTTTGTCCAATCTTGGGTAGGTTTGTGAGGTTAAGGGGATAGGGTCTTGGTAAGATACTCTGTCAGATAATCTGTGAGCTGAATGCCTCTTGTGCACAGTAGGGTTCTATTCTTTGATGATTAAATGCATTTTCAGATGATTCCCAGCATAGCGTAATTATACAGAAGTAATTAACGCTTCTGGCCAATTACCATACAAAGGCTTATCTTCACAGTTTCAAGAAGAGTTACCAGTGAAGTGCCTCTTTGGGAAAACCTGACACTGGAGAACTCAGGAGTTCCTGTTATGTTGTAGCTGTTATGGCATCATGAAGAGATTTCAGGTTTTGTTAGAAATAATGGAGATTTATTGATAAGAGTGCAAGAGGTTTGCAGTTGCTTTGTCCAGTTCTTCCTAACACATCTCCTTCAGCTGATTGGCTTCATTTACCAATCACTCCCTTCCATCTTCCACATCAACTCACCATCTGTTTAGATCTGAATTGTTCTTCATTCTATACATTTGCTTTTGTAATAAATTCAGTTCATCCATTTCTGAGTTTCATTCAAGTTGAATCCATCATTCATTTCTATGGACATTTGGTTAAATCTCTTCCTACTTACACTTTGCATATTTTCAGACAACTGCTACTCTTCTTTTGTTGTAGTTGCATCAAAACTCGACTTCAATATTCAATATTTCTTCTTTCTTCTTATTTTTTTGTCATTAGGCACTTCTCCTGAATTGCTAAAGTGTTTAACAGTTGGGTTGTCTCATTGGATTTGCCATTGTTTTGTTCTCGAAACACTGGACAGTTTGTGCCTCTCTGCAGAATAGCAATTTCTTATTTCCACATTTGTTTTTTTCCACACAATTAGTTATTCAATCATTCAATTGGATCACTAAAGAATTTCCAATAAGGCTCTGGTGATTCCTTCTACTATATAGTCATAAAATGTGTGACAATACTGTGCCTTTAAGGAATGTATTTGTGTCATGTTTCTTGTGCCAGATGTGTTTTAACTGTTTGTTTTTATTATTGGAGCCACTAAGTCTGTGTCTGGCAGCACTGTATTGTTACCAGATATCAGATAATTGATCTTAATTGCTAAAATGCTTGCTTTAATCTAGACTATTGAAGCATTCTGTTGTTTGTGTTGTGAGTAGGGTTGACTAATAGAGAAAAAAAAAACAGGTGACTGGGTGGAGTTAGGCTTACACAGAAAAATAAAGAGCATTCTGTTGTTTGGAGCCTTTAGAAAGAAGTTGCTTTCTC
Organism: Sphyrna mokarran; assembly: GCA_024679065.1. Classification (NCBI taxonomy): domain Eukaryota; kingdom Metazoa; phylum Chordata; class Chondrichthyes; order Carcharhiniformes; family Carcharhinidae; genus Sphyrna; species Sphyrna mokarran. The sequence goes on along the minus strand of JAGIQG010000013.1, from coordinate 13,127,443 downwards.
TGTCTCTCTCCACCTAAGTTGGAGAGTTGAATCTGCCAGAAATAAATCTTTTTTCTGAGATTCAGGGGGGAGGCTGCAGTAGATCTTTCTCTAGAGGTAGTTGCATGACAATCAAAAGATATTTGTCTGTTTGGACCTCTGTCCAGACATGTTAAAAGACTGGAAATGTAGCACCCCCCCCCCAACCCCCTCCGTGGCATTTGTTTTTGTGCTAACTAATTCTAAAGAAGGGTGTGTTTCTGCAGGAATATTATTTTGCACTGGAACAATAGAGATGGATAGCTATTAAGAATTTCACCTGGAAATGATTAAATATTTGCACTGATAAAAGTGATGCTAATTCTTTTTGTTATATTCTGTGCCTTTAAATGAAGTTAGTTTTGATAAAAGTTTCTAATGGGTCAATTGAATCATATTGGGAGCTACTTGATGCCCACCCTAATGCCAAAATCAGAAGAAAAAGTTAGCATTTAGGCTAACTTCGTATGATACTTTGGAGTTCCTGATCTGGTCTCTAACAAGTGGCTTAGGGCAACACAGTTAGCACTGCTGCCTCACAGTGCTAGGGATCTGAGTTCGATCCTGGCTAGGGTCTGTTTGGAGTTTGCATGTTCTCCCCATGTCTGCATGGGTTTCCTCCTGGTGCTCCGTTTTCCTCTCGCCCTCCAAAGCTATGTGTGTTAGGTTGATTGGCCATGTTAAATTGCCGCTTACTGTCAAGGGGATTAGCAGGATAAATTCATGGTGTTATGGGGATAAGGCCTGGGTAGAATTGTTGTCAATGCAGTCTTAATGGGCCGAGTGGCCTCCTCCTGCACTGCAGGGATTCTATGATTCCAAGTGACAGACACCACACACACATAATAGTTAAACTGTGAGAATCCAGATTAGCAAAGCTTAAAAGTGTGAACTGAAAGGCAGCAGCAAAAGGTATCACAGTTATCTCTGATTTGAGATAAATATGTTCAAGTTTTTCTTGCCAATTGCCTTAGTTCTGACTTTTTATTTTCTGCAAGAAGTTTTGAAAAAGAAGACAACTAATAGAATTTGGATTGGAGTAAATCAAAACATTTTGAATTGTCCTGTTTGTATAAAGAACAAAGAAAATTACAGCACAAGAACAGGCCCTTCGGCCCTCCAAGCTGCATCAACCATGCTTCCCAACTGAACTAAAATCCCCTACCCTTCCAGGGGCCATATCCCTTTATACCCATTCTATTCATGTATTTGTCCAGATACTCCTTAAAGGTCACTATTACCTCCAGATACCCACTACTCTTGTGTAAAAAATCTGCCTCATACACCTCCTTTAAACTTTGCCTCTCACACTTTAAACCTATGCCCCCTAGTAATTGATTCTTTCAACCTGGGAAAAAAGCTTCAGACTATCCACTCTGTTCATGCCTCTCACAATCTTGTAGACTTCTATTAAGTCTCCTCTCAACTTCCTTCACTCCAGTGAGAACAAACCAAGTTTTTCCAACCTCTCCTTACACCTAATGTTCTCCATACCAGGCAACATCCTGCTAAATCTTTTCTTCACCCTCTTCAAAGCCTCCATATCCAGTAGTGTGGCAACCAGAATTGAGCACTATATTCAAAGTGCAGCCTACGTAAGGTTCTATAAAACTGCAATATGACTTGCCAATTTTTAAACTCAATATCCCGGCCAATGAAGGCAAGCATGCCATATGCCTTCTTGACTACCTTCTCCATCTGCATTGCCACTTTCAGGGTCCTATGTACTTTACACCCAGATCCCTCTGCCTATCTTAAGGGTCCTGCCATTTACTGTATATTTCCTATCTGTATTAGACCTTCCAAAATGCATTACCTCACATTTGTCCAGATTAAACGCCATCTGCCATCTCTCCACCCAAGTCTCCAACTGATCTATATCCTGCTGTATCCTCTGATGGTCCTCATCGCTATCTGGAAATCCACCAACCTTTGTGTCGTCCACAAACTTAGTAATCAAACCAGTTACATTTGCCTCCAAATCATTTATATATATTACAAAGGTCCTAGCACTGATCCCTGAGGAACACCACTTGTCACAGCCCTCTATTCAGAAATGCACCCTTCTACTTCTACCCTCTGTCTTCTTTGACTGAGCCAGTTTTGAATCCAAATTACCAGCTCATCTCTGATCCCACGCAACTTCACCTTCTGCACTAGTCTGCCATGAAGGACTTTACTAAGTCCATGTAGACAACATCCACTGCCCTACCTTCATCAATCACCATCACTTCCTCAAAAAACTTTATTAAGTTTGTGAGACACAATCTCTCTTTCATGAAACCATGTTGCCTCTCACTAATACGTCTATTTATTTCCAAGTGGGAATAAATCCTGCCTTGAAGAATCCTCTCCAATTAATTTCCCTAATATTGATGTAAGGCTCACTGGCCTGTAATTACCTGGAATATTCTTGCTACCCTTCTTAAACAAAGGAACAACGCTGGCTATTCTCCAATCTTCTGGGATCTCCCCAGTAGTGACAATGTGGAGATGCTGGCATTGGACTGGGATAATTACAGTAAGAAGTCTCACAATGCTGGGTTAAAGTCCAACAAGCTTATTTGATAGCAAACATGACTAGTTTTCAGAGCACTACTCCTTCATTAAATGTAAATGTAAATAGATGATGATATTGATGTTCTTGTTTTTATCCTACAGGTGCTTTGGTCTACCTTGTTGTCTAACAAGTGGCATAATGCGATGGGTCGTGAGAGGGCTGCTCTTGGATCTTTTTCAAGAGTATCCTACTGCTTCACGTCATTGGTGTATGCTTGACCTGGACCATCTGATGGGCAACATGACAGCTCAGTGACTATCGCTGTGCTGTGCAGATACATGGATTTGGGCCTGTGTCTGTGGGAGTTTGCGCATTCTCCCCGTGCTTGCGTGGGTTTTCTCCGGGTGCTCCGGTTTCCTCCCACATCCCAAAGATGTGCTCTTAGGCTAATTGGCAAAACAAATTCTCCCTAAATTGTCTCAAATTTGGTTTTTAATCCATAGATCTATAAACATGGACAGGGATCGCGGGTAGAGGTGGGAACATCGGGGTGGTGGCATGGACTTGTTGGGCCGAAGGGCCTGTTTGCCGTGCTGTTTTGTTCTTTGTTCTTTGTTCATTAGGTGTGTCGGAGTTCATACCCAAATAAACCTGTTGGACTTTAGCCTGATGTTGTGAGACTTCTTACTGACCTCCCCTGTAGCCAGTGAGGATACAAAGATTTCTCTCAAGGCCCCAGCAATTTATTTCCTTGCCTCTCTCAGTATGCTGAGATACATCCCATCAGGCCCTGGGGACTTGTCTATCTTAATGTTTCTCAAGAATCCCAATACCTTCTTCTTTTTGGTCTCAACATGACTCAAACTATCTACACATCCTTTTCCAGACTCATCATCCACCAAATCCTTTTCTTGTACTTATAGAATGCATTTGCTTTATTGATTAAGCTTGGAATTTTGAAACAATTGAAAGATTGATTTGAAATTAAATACTCAGCAGAACATTCTGGAATCTGGAGACGTTAAAGGGAAAAAAAATAGAACATAAGTTTGAAACCAAAATATATCAAAATGGATAGATTCAGATATATTTACATTAAAAGAAGCAATGTAATATATTACCACAGCAAATGGGAACTTCTCTGTTTTCTCATTTGTTCAAAGAGGGTATGGTGTTGAATGATGTGCCCAGACAGAGGTTTTGTCCTAGCTTCTTTCAAAGCCACAGGAATGGCAGTGATCAGGTAATGGTGCACACCTATGCACGGTGAGAATGCTTGAATCTTTGACAGAGCGGATGAATTAGTCAGTCTCGTGATTAATGTGGTAAAACTCCCAAAGGGAACAAAATGGTTCCTCATCAGCCAATGAAACTAAACAAACAGGTGTTGCACGCAATGGGACAAGTTATGTGTGTCAAGAGTGTCAGCTCATTGGCATGGGTCTGCTGGTAAGGTAAAGTAGTTAAAGAAGAAACTGTGCAAAAGCTTGCTGTTAATTAGTGTGTTAATGCAGCCAGAAACAGAACACGGACATGTGTGTTTGTCTGTGTTTGTGTCTGTCTGTTTGTGTGTGTTTGCATGTGCATGTGTCCATTTGTATATGCGTGTTTACACATGTTTGTGTGTTTTCATGTGTGCACATCTGTATGCATGTTTATGTGTGTGCTTGTTTGTTCATGTGTGCCTGTGTGTGTCTGCATGTGTGTTTATGTGTGCACATGTCTGTGTGTGCAAGTTTTTCCTGTGTTTATGTTTGTGCATGTTTGTGTCTGTTTGTGTGCGTATATATGTAACTGAACTTGGCATATATTCAAAGGATGATTGCTCACAGGCAAGAATTTTTCTTTTGTATTCGCAGAAGAATGGAAAGGCATGAATCCAGATCTTATTAATAGCTACGTATGGGTCATCACCCATCACATACAAGACAAGATCTTGCCAGCTTATCTCAAGAATCAAAACAGGCAAGGCAACTATTTTGATTGATCCAGTCTTGTAGAATACAATTTTGTTTTTTCTGAACCACCCAACAAGCCTGAAGAGCCAGGGAGATGACAGAAGTGGAAATACTAGCAGGAAATCGCAGAGAACTGGTCAGAGTGATTCTGTCTTCAAGGCACTCTCCCACCCCCCACCCCAGAAGGAAGGGGAGGAACTGTGCTTGATTAGTGAATTTGTCTGTTGCAACAGATTTCAAATCAGGGACAGTGGGGGACAAATCATTGGGAATAAATTTGCAGGAAAAAGGAGAATGCAGCCAGGAAAAGAAGGGAAAAAACTGGTTTTGACCATAAATGTCCCATGCTGAGTGAAACCAAACTGGATCTGATTTGATTGAATGTGTGTCATCCAGACTTGTCCAGACTAAAGCCCCAAATTTAATAAAGACATTTTCACATCCTACACAACTTCAATCACAAGTGATTGAAAGCAATTAAAGTCTAATTAAACTGAAATCAACGACACATACTATGTCAGAAAGAATGACATTAAATTCCTCTTATGATTCTAACGTGGAAGATTCTATATTGTACACCTGGAGTTGTCTGTGATATGCTGAACCTAACAGACATGACTTTGCAAAGCTTCGACTGCAGGAAGAATAGTGGAGGACGTGCCCCTGTCTACATCTTAAAGTGGGAATGGTTGAGAGTTCTCTTTTACTCATGTTCCATGTTTTTAAAGCTCTATTCTAACTCTTTTAAACTCACGATGTGGAGTTGCCGGCGTTGTACTAGGATAGGCAGAGTAAGTAGTCTCACAATACCAAGTTAAAGTTTATTTGGTAGCATGGGCTCTTGGAGTATTATCCCTTCATCAGGTGAGTTTTTTTAAACTCTATAATAATGCTTTGATTCAATCTGTTACAGATTTCGCAATCCTTAAGACACCCTAGCTATGACTGTCACATTACTTTCTGCACCCACCTCTCATCCAAGCACAGTATGCTTTGTCTACCACATGTGGCAACAATAAATTAAATCAAATAAAAAAGCTCAAAGATCAAAAAGAGAAAATGCTGGAAAACGTTAGCAGGTCTGACAGCATCTATAGAGAGAAAATAGAACCAATGTTTCGAGTCTGGATGATTCTTCATCAGAACTGGCGAAAGATGAAGTTCGGAACATATATATAATATTTTATATATATTATGTGTATATCCTCCAACTAAATTCACTGATCAAGCTCTGATGAAGGGTCATTCAGATTCGAAATAGAACATAGAACATAGAACATTACAGCACAGAACAGGCCCTTCGGCCTTCGATGTTGCGCCGACCAATATAAAAAGCAATGCCCCTCCAAACTAAACCATTCCCTTCTCTTCCATATACTTATCAACTAACCTCTTAAACGCACCAAACTTGGCGCATCTACAACTGCTGCAGGCAGGGCATTCCACTCCCGAACCACCCTTTGGGTAAAGAACCTACCTCTGATATCCGTCCTATAACTATCACCCCTTAATTTAAAGCTGTGTCCCCTCGTGCTAGCTTTTTCCATCCTAGGAAAAAGGCTATCACTGTCCACCCTATCTAAACCTCTAATCATCTTATATGTTTCGATTAGGTACAAATGTACAAATGATTAGGTACAAATGTTGGCTCTATTCTCTCTCCAGAGGTGGTGTCAGGCCTGTTGACATTTTCCAGTATTTTCTGTTTTTATTTCAGATTGCAGCATCCACAGTATTTTGCTTTTCTCTGAGAACTTCAAGTTTCTAGGTGTCCAGCTCACCAACAACCTGTCCTGGTTCCCCCATGCTGACATTATAGTTAAGAAAGCTCACCAATGCTTCTACTTTCTCAGGGTGGTAAGGAAATTTGGCATGTCGGCTAGGGCTTTTATCAACTTTTACAGCCGCATCATAGAAAGCATTCCTTCTGGTTGTATCACAGCTTGGTATGGTTCCTGCTCTGACAAAGGCCGCAAGATAATACAAAGGGTAATTAAAGTAGCCTAATCTGTCATGCAAACCAACTTCCCATCTATTACCTCCATTTATACTTCCCATTGTCTCAGAAAAGTAGGCAACATAATCAAGGATCCCACACATCCCAGACATTCTCTCTTCCACCTTCTTCCGTCAGGAAAAAGATACAAAAGTCTGTGGTCACGTACCAACTGATTCAAGAACAGCTTCTTCCCTGCTGCTGTCAGGCTTTTAAATGGACCTGTCTTTTTTAGATCTTTCTCTACACCCTAGTTATGACTGTAACACTACATTCTGCACTCTCTCATTTCCTTCTCTATCAATTGTTTTTTTCTGGAAAGCACGCAAGAAACAATACTTTTCACTCTACTAATACATGCGCCAATAATAAATCAAATCAAATCCAAGCAAATCAAATCTGGTGGAAACCAAAAACATGGGCAGTGGAAAGGTGTCTGATCGTAATGATCGTAATGAATGCAAGAGTAGAGTTGAAGGGCCAAATAGGTCATATAACCCTATAGTGCAGAAGGAGACCCTTCAGCCCATCGAGTCTGCACCGACCACAATCCCACCCAGGCTCTATCCCCATATCCCTACATATTTACCCACTAATCCCTCTAACCTAAGCATTTCAGGACCCTAAGGGGCAATTTTAGCATGGCCAATCAACCTAACCTGCACATCTTTGGACTGGAGCATCCGTAGGAAACTCATGCAGGCATGAGGAGAATGTGCAGACTCCACACAGACAGTGACCCGAGCCAGGAATTGAACCCAGGCCCCTGGAGCTGTGAAGCAGCAATGCTAACCACTGTGCTACCATGCCCCAAATGGCTTCCTTCTGCTCCTATCTTCTATATTTCCATGTTTGTTGCAACAGATTTCAAATGAGGGACAGTGGGGACAAATCATTGGGAATAAATTTACAGAAAAAAGGAGAATGCAGCCAGAAAATACATACACATATAAGATGATCAGAGGGTTAGATAGGGTGGATAGTGAGAGCCTTTTTCCTTGGATGGAGATGGATAACACGAGGGGACAAAGCTTTAAATTAAGAGGTGGTAGTTATAGGACGGATGTTAGAGGTGGGTTCTTTACTCAGAGGGTAGTAAGGGCGTGGAATGCCCTGCTTGTAGCAGTTGTGGACTCGTCAAGTTTAAGGGCATTCAAATGGTCAGTGGATAGGCATATGAATAGCATTGGAATAGTTTAAGACAGAGGGTCATAAAATTGGTTCCATTGGTTGGCGCAACATCAAGGGCTGAAGGGCCTGTACTGCGCTGTAATGTTCTATGTTCTATGAAAAAGGAGGGAAAACTGGTATGGACCATAAATGTTCCTATGGCGAGTGAAACCAAACTGTATCTGATTTGATAGAATGTGTCCCATTCAGACTCATCCAGAGTAAAACCCCAAATTTAATAATGACATTTTCACATCCTCCACAACTTTTAATGTGATTCAGTCTCAAGCAATTGAAAGCAATTAAAATCTAATTAAACCAAAATCAATAATGGATGCTATTGCCAAAACTGCCTGTCTTCAACTTTCATTATATTGTGGCCAAAATATGGTCTGGACAATACTCACCTTCCAATTTTCCTGCAACAAAATCTCCATGTAGGTTCTTGAATATTCTCCTCAATTAAGCAGACAGAAAAATTGTATTGCTCCAAATGGTGAACACCTTCTCTTAGGCCAATTTCTCAGCAAGGTTTAACAGGCAGTGGCACGGGCAATGTGAGGGCAGTTAGTTTTTATCAGAAACTCGGGCAGCACCATTTTATTGTCCACATGAAACATTCTCCAAACCTGTGTTTTCCTTTGCAAAGACTGAAAATACACATGACTGTGAATCCAGAGAGTCAGCAAGATCAGGACAGCGAGGAGTCGACAGAGTATTTATTGTATGAATCATTCAATGAGCTACGCTTTCAGGGTTGCCAATGAACGCAGGCAGAAGCAGTTGGTTTTAACATGCACTCTGAGGCAGCGTCTATCATCTGCTGTGGCGATACATCTCCTGGAGCTCGTAAATATGTTGTGTGGGAGGTTGATATTTAAGTGCGCAAAGTAAATCCTCAAAAAATGCATTCCCAGCGAAGCAGTCATCCTCCGATTCACTTTGATTAGCTGTATTGCTGCAGTTATGTCAGTTCCTTCAGAGTTTTTGAAGAGGTACCAAGTCCCACGTGTCGGCAGTCCTGTCTCATCGAAAATCACAGCAGTAACGACAATTTTCTGTCACTTCTGTAAGTGATGCATGCTCTCATTTACTCTTACTGTCTGTTCTTGATTTTAAGATTTTATAAAAGGCAAACGTATACGGACAAAGGCTTTTAATCTGAACCACCAATGTGTTTATTAGGCAAGAAACACTCTTAATACTGTAATGCAAGAGCTCTAAACCAGTGTAATGATGCCACACCATGGCCAAAATCATAGCTTATTAATAAAAGCCTCCACATTTCTGCTATGCTAGTAGTAGTACAGTTAATAGAGTTAGAGTCAGGGGTCTGTTTTGGGGCCCCTGCTGTTTGTAATTTTTATAAATGATCTGGATGAGGGTATTGAAGGATGGATTAGTAAATTTGCGGATGACACCAAAGTCGGAGGAGTGATAGATAGTGAAAAGGGGTGTTATAGTTTGCAGAGAGACTTGGACAAGTTGCAGAGCTGGGCCGAGAGGTGGCAAATGGAGTTTAATGTGGAAAAGTGTGAGGTAATGCACTATGGCAGAAATAATAAATGTGTAGAGTATAGGGCAAATGGTAGGATTCTTAGTAGTCTAGATGAACAGAGGGATCTTGGTGTATATGTGCATAGATCCCTGAAAGTAGGCAGTCAAGTCGAGAAGGTTGTTAAGAAGGCATATGGAGTCTTGGCTTTTATTGGTAGGGGGATTGAATTTCGGAGCCGCAACGTCATGTTGCAACTGTACAAAACTCTAGTGCGGCCGCACTTGGAGTATTGTGTGCAGTTCTGGTCCCCACATTATAAGAAAGATGTGGAGGCATTGGAGAGGGTACAGAGGAGGTTTACCAGGATGTTGCCTGGTATGGAGGGCAGGTCTTATGAAGAGAGGCTGAGGGATTTGAGGTTGTTTTCGTTAGAAAGGAGGCGGCTAAGAGGGGACCTTATCGAAACATATAAGATGATTAGAGGTTTAGATAGGGTGGACAGTGATAGCCTTTTTCCTAGGATGGAAAAAGCTAGCACGAGGGTACACAGCTTTAAATTAAGGGGTATAGTTATAGGACGGATATCAGAGGTAGGTTCTTTACCCAAAGGGTGGTTCGGGAGTGGAATGCCCTGCCTGCAGCAGTTGTAGATGCGCCAAGTTTGGTGGCGTTTAAGAGGTTAGTTGATAAGTATATGGAAGAGAAGGGAATGGTTTAGTTTGGAGGGGCATTGCTTTTTATATTGGTCGGCGCAACATCGAAGGCTGAAGGGCCTGTTCTGTGCTGTAATGTTCTATGTTCTATGTTCTATGTTCTAATATACACATATTTTCTAGAATTTTATTGGTCTGCCCATCGCAGGAATCACAGCAGGCAGGGAGGGGTGGATAGGTGATGGAGCATAGGAAGGTCCATTGACCTCAGGTGGAATTTTACAGTTTTGGGATGAGCGAGGACATAAAGTATTGCTCATTGTTTCTTTATATTCAAGGGGAATGTTTAAAAATTTGCTTCATTCTACAGGTAGTCGGTATGTTTGGAGGGAATACAGCTCAGCTATTGGGAAAGCAAGAGAATAACTCATTTTGGCCATGTCATGTTTACTTAGGAAAACGCTAATGAACTTTTGTTTAGAGTTGGAAATTCCTGCTGGAGTTTATGATTAGGCTGATTGACAGGGTCACGAGTTAGGTGTTAGTGATGTAATGGAAGGAGCTAGGTTTTTAGCAGGGAAAGAAACTACACAGTTGCAGTTGCAAGCATTCTGAAGTCAGAAGCACATGCAGGCTGTTCCTGAGAATTCATTCTTTCTCCACAAGAACTTTCTCTGAAAGCTTCAAGACTGTTAACAAAATTTCTAGCACGTATGTCTGGGCTTGCTAGTTGTATTTATTTGAAAGTGGATTTGATCTATGCAAGAATGGGGTTTATTTGGAATTGGATCAACCATAAACTAGAAATTAAGCTTCTGCTCATTTTAAATATTGTTTAACTGATAAGTTTTTAGTTGATAAGTATATGGAAGAGAGGGGAATGGTTTAGTTTGGAGGGTCATTGCTTTTTATATTGGTCGGCGCAACATCGAGGGCCGAAGGGCCTGTTCTGTGCTGTAATGTTCTATGATAATGGCTAAGCTCCTTCATTTGTTAGAGTTATATTTAAACTGTTATTAAGTACAGCTCATTTCATTAAAAAATATCCATACATTGTTCGTAGACTTACTCTTGGAGGGAAATATCTTATCCTCATCCTTCCAAAAAGGGGAAAAAAAATGTTGACCTTTTGTCTGGCTTCCTACTGTGACATGGTGTTGTGGTCCAATACTCTAACACTGCCAAATCTCATCTCAACGCCCCTCAGGATTTAGTTGCTACTTTTAGACTATCCTGACAGCTCACTCCAAATACTCTTTGGATTTGGCTGATACAACTCTGCACAAGGCTGGTCTTCCTGGTGCGACCTGTGGGTCAGTGAATCAGGTTGATCATTCACTCTGACTCTCCATGGAGATTGCAGCATCAGTTTCAAAATTGGCCTTTTTACGGCAAAACTTTATCAAAAATAACTTCTTTCCTGGAGACATCCTGTTTGGATGGTCAGTGGAAAGCATCTTTTGGCCTGGCCCAGGCAAACAATTAATTGTAATGTCATTTCCACAATCAAACCAATGCACCCATTCAGATGCAATGTCACTGGCTCCCAAGTCGATGTGTATGTGACAAAGCTCCTTCCTCCTCAGCTGTTTTTGATGTTAGTTTATGTAGTGGTTCTTGTCTGGGACAATCAGGATTGACAGTCTCCCAGTTTCTTGGATTGTGTGATGGCCACACTTTGGTTATTGAGATTATGATGCCCCATTGACTTAATTTTAGTATCGGCATGTTTTGAAGATTAACCATTTACAGTATAGTTGGAGTTTTGCCGTTTGGTTGCAAACAGACTTGATGGACTTGGAGCAGCCTGCATCCAGAATGTCAGACCAGTAGCCTTTGCACCTTATATAGTGCAATGAAGTGTATTTAATAACAGTTTAAATATAACTCTAACAAGTGAAGGAGCTTAACCATTTACAGTTAAACAATATTTAAAATGGACGTGCTAAGGAGCTGTACTTGGCTGATGCCTTTGCCAGAGCCTTCCTATTCACCACTGACCAGGCAGATTGTGATGGAGACATAGGCATCATTACCATTGAGATGTTGCCCTCCCATTGAATCAGGAGTTCAATCTAGCCCTACAGGGGGATACTGCTTGCTGACAGCTTCACAATATCATCATGAAAAGTTGGCCCAAATCCTCGAAGAAGTTTCCCCACCAGTTCCACACATTCTTTGCCCTCAGAGATGAGTTGACCATACAAGACGGACTGATACTGAGTGGCCAGCAGTTTGTCATCTCTACCTCTCTGTAGAGATATTATACCCAGCAACTCCATCAGAGAGACTCAGAGCTGGAAGCAATGAGGTAGAGGGCATAGGAATCACTATACAGGCCCTCCACATATGCCAACATTGAGGGGGGAGTATCCAGATGTGTACTATGGAACACACAACACTTGGATCCTGTTGACTTGTATTCCAGGTGGTTTGAACTTGACCACCTGTCAGACATGCAGAGTAACACAGTTGCCACTTTGCCACACATGTCATCCCTTAGAGAATAATGTTGGACAAGGCTTGCCGGTTCGTCTTCACTGAGTTTAGAAATTTTGCCTACACGTTGGAATTTGAGTAGCCCCTATACCCACCGTCCAATAGCCTGGCAGGATGGGCAGTGTGCTCATCCAAGCATTTACTGAAGAAATCTGCTGAGATCACACGGATTACTATGCTGTGCTCCTCAGCCTGTGAAGCATGCCAAGGTTTGTGCCCTCAGCAGGACCAGAAGATCGCTTGGCATGAACACTCAGAAAGTCGTGCCCTATGTTTCTGTCTCCACAGATGTTCCTAGACCTGCAGACTTTACAAGCAATTTGTGTTTTGATTTCATTTAAAAGAAAATTTGTTTCTTTTTTAATTACAATAATCACAGTTTCCTGATGCCAGCTTTTTAAAAATGATTTCCAGATTACCGAATTTAAATACTCAAATTCCCTTGGTAAGATTTCAACTCATATTAAAATAAAATCATAACCTGATAGGTAGGAGCAAAAATTTGGCATAAAGTCCTTTGAGTCTGCTTCACGTTCAATTATAAACTTCTATCTCATTTCCAATCAATAAGATTCTTTTTAAACTGATCTCATTTCCCCATCCCCATCTCCTTACACTGATTCTATTATTGTCCAGGATTACAGTTTTGAATATGTTCAATGATTGAGTATTCACTGCTCTCTGGGGCAGAGAATTCCAAAAACTCACAATTCCCAAGGTAATAATTAGCTGACCACTTTTTCTGGCAGAGTGACCTTTGAGTAACAAGGAGGTGAAAGGTTAGTGTGAATGACAGGAGTGTGAGGTTGAGGCTGCACTCAGATCAGATCATGATCGTATTGAATGCCGGAGCAGACTTGAAGGGCTGTATGGCCTACACCTGCTCCTGATTTATATCCTCATGGGTCCGAATCCAGAATTTTACACACCCCACCTGGCCGGTTTTAGACAGACAGGCATGTGTAATTGAAGGGATGGGATTTCCTCCAGGTTCCCATCTCCCATGACCACACAATGATTTTATACTGGAAAAGGCAAGAGTGGGACACCTAGGCCTTGCCTCAGTTATGATACTTAAGTGGCCATTTCCTACCCAGCTTAAATGTTAACGCTAGCGGCAGATTAGAACATCTGTAGGGGAAGCCTGAGGAACAGGAGAGTTATATCACAGGTGGGAAGGAAGGTAAAGCGGGCGCCTCTCTCAGAAGCCCTCTTCTGAAGCCTGACATGCACCTCATTTTCCCCACACTGGTGACACATGGACCTCCCTCAACCCTAGCCTCTCCCCTCAGACTTCTCTATCTTCCCCGGTCTGGGACTCTTTGATCTTACTGACACTCCTGCGCCTTGACTTAGGCTGTGATATTCACCTGCATTTCCAGCCTTGACCACTGTAGCGCTGTTGCTGAAGATTTGCCAGCCAATTGGTTGGTATAGTGGGGTGGCGATGGTGCATTGGTATTGCTACTGGTCTAGTAATCCAGAAACCCACAGTAATGTTCTGGGGACCTGGGTTCAACCCCGATCATGGCAATTGTTGAAATTTTAATTCAATAAAAATTTCTCGTCTGATGACCATGAAACCAATGCCGATTGTTGGAAAAACTCATTTGGTTCATTAATGTCCTTTAGGGAATGAAACCTACTGTCTTTACCTGGTCTGGCCTACACGTGACTCCAGAGCCACAGCAATGGAGTTGACTCTTAACTACCCTCGGAAATGATCGAGCAAACCACTCAGTTCAGAGGGCATTTAGGGATGGGCAATAAATGTTGGCCATGCCAGTGACACCTACATCGTATGAGTGAATTTAAAAAACGGTTGGTGGGCTGCTCTGTAAATCAGGACTTCTTCTCAAGTGAGGTGTGGAAATTTCATCTGCAGACAATGAACTCTCACGAGGGACACTGGGATGTGTCCCAGCTGACTCTTAGGATAGCGGGGATCAAGATATCACAGTCTTATTTAGGCCTTATATATATTTTTATTTATATAAAAATTTAGGCCTTATTTCTAGTGTTAGACTCTGCAGCTTGGCAAACAGCTTTTCAATCTATACAGATCATCTCTAGATCGTCAGTCCAGATGTCTGGATTGTTAGTCTAGTGACACAACCACCGCATCACAGGTCATTGATGACAATCAGTAAAGTTAAAGTTTAAAGTTTATTTATTAGTGTTACAAGTCAGTTTATGTTAACACTGCAATGAAGTTACTGTGAAAATCCCTCAGTCAGCTGCCTGTTCAGGTACACTGAGGGAGACTTTAACAGTTCACCTAACCATCACATCTTTTGTGAGGAAACTGGAGCGCCAGAAGGAAACCCACACAGCCATGGGGAGAACATGCAGACTTGATGGGACGAAATGCCTCTTCTACAATTCTAATTCTTGAGATTTTCGCACCACTGGCAAGACCACAAAATACTTCCCATCTTTAATTCCCTTGAGAAGGTGGTGGAGAGCCTTCTTCTTGAAATATTGCAACCCCCTATGGTGCAGGCACCCCAACAGTACTGGGATTTCCAGAATTTTGACCCAATGTCAGTGAAGGAACAATGATGGATATGACTTTGAGGGAAGCTCCTGGGTGATGATATTCTCATGGATTTGCGGTCCTTGTCTCTCTAGGTGGCAGAGGTCATGGGTTTAGAAGTTCCTGTGAGAAAACTCAATGAGTAACTGCAAGTGCATCTTGCTGCTGCTGTATTTAAAAAAAATCATTTTCAGGATGTGGATTATGCTGCCAAAGCCTCAATTGTTGTTCCAACAAAACTGACCAGAGGGCAATAATCATCAACAAATGTGGAGTCTGTTTCCACTCACTTATACATCAGGGGTGGTAGGTTCCCTCCTTCAATTGACTTCAGTGATTCAGCTAAATGTTTATAATGACTTGGCAGCTGTCATGATTTTATCTGCTGCCAGATCACAAATGATTATCTTTACTACGTTCAATTTCCCAAATTGCCTGTGGTGAGATGGGAGCACGCAACCCTAAGTTAGAACCAGGCTGACATTAATCATTTTCATCGATCACCACAGTTAATTGCATTTACTGGATGACATTGGTACTTGCGGCAGTACAATGCTTTGTGTCATACATAGGGTGGGATTTTCTAGCCGCGTTCACTCCGAAACTGGTCAACGCCCGAGGTCAACGCCACCCGCTATGATTCCCGTGTTCTGCGGAGGGGAAAATTCACCTTAAGCTATCAGATCAATCACACTTATATTCACAACCACAATAGACATTCACTTGCCTCACTTTTTTTGGTTGTTAGTCTAGTGACACAACTACCGTACCACAGGTCATTGATGACAATCAGTAAAGTTAAAGTTTTAAATTTATTTACTAGTATTACAAGTCAGCTTACATTAACACTGCAATGAAGTTACGGTGCCTGTTTTGCTTCACTGAGGGAGAATTTAACAGTTCACCTAGCCAGCACATCTTTCGTGAGGAAACCGGAGCACCTGAAAGAAACCCACACAGCCATAGGGAGAACATGCACATAAAAATGATCGAGATAAAGGGATCACTAAGTTTCTTGGAGATCTAAAATATGAAACATTCAGGTACCTCTTAAATCACTGATTTATCTTTACTGTCTGTTTTGTATTTAAGTAGTTGCATGATTGCTTTAAGTGCCTGTCACATGATTCAATAGTGATCCATGGAATATTTCACAGGCTCCCATTTTTACTTTCAGTTTGTACTCTGTACAGCCAAAGATCTTGTGGAATAAATCTGCTGTCAGTTTGAATCTACGTGTGCAAACCACGGGCAGGATTTTCTAGCCGCGTTCGCCCCAAGGTTGAAAAATCCCTCCGGAACAACAGACCTTTACATGGTCTTTGTCCCACTGCTACAATTCCAATGGTGAATAGAATGGAAAATTTCACTCCGTATTGTTTCTTTTTGCACATAAAACCCACAATCCCTGACATAGTTAGGATGTTACACTATCTAACTGCTAACTGGTCTACTTCTGCATAGTGGCACCACGGTTAGCACTGTTGCTTCACAGCGCCAGCCCTTCTCTATGTACTGTATGCTTTGTATAGTGCACAAGAAACAATACTTTTCACTGTAGGCTAATACATGTGACAATATAAATCAAATCAAAGTACAGATTTAACGCTGGTGAAAGCAATGCAGATTTCGAGGCAAACAGAACTCAGGAATCAGAATCGGGTGTGTGTTCACAGGGAACGGGAGATCTCATGGAGCAGATCGAGTGATGCATTCAGTTTACAGGCCGTAAAAGAGGAAAATGTGCTTCAATCTGGCAAAACGGGGAGGAACTGTGTCAATCACCATTTTAAAATGTCTTCCTTCCGGCTGGAACCATCCGCACAAATGAAACAAAATTGGGAGGATGCTGTGCCATAACTCTGGGAAAATAGACTATTTCAAAACTGGTTGTTGTTTGAACACACGGCCAACCTCTAAATAGGGAGACCACCCACTGCCGAGGTCCTGCCGACACTCATAGAATCGTAGAATCCCTGCAGAGCAGAAGGAGACCATTCGGCCTATCGTGACTGCACTGACAATCCCATCCAGGCCCCATCCCTGTCACCCCATGTATTTACCCCACACATTTACCACATATCTCCCTGACACTAAGGATCAATTTAGTATGGCCAATTCACTTAACCCGCACATCTTTAGTCTGTGGGAGGAAACCAAAGCACCTGGAGGAAACCCACGCAGACACGGGGAGAATATGCAGTCTCCACACAGACAATGACCCAAGCTGGGAATCAATCCCAGGTCCCTGGCGCTGTGAGGCAGCAGTGCTAACCACCGTGCCACTGCAAATCTGTGCAAACATTATAAAATCTCAGGCACGCCCAAAGATTTGGAAGTATCTGCCCTGAATCCTGACAGTGAATCAACTGAGACAGAAGTTGGATTGAAAACAGGAAATACTGGAAAATCACAGCAGGTCTGACAGCATCTGTGTTGATTCATTCACATTTCAGTTCTATTACTATAGATACATGTTTCGTGGAATGTTAGCTTTCGCTTGAGCGGCGTCAGGATTCAGGGCAGATACTTCCGAATCTTTGGGCGTGCCTGAGATTATATAATGTTTGCATAAATGTTTGCATAGAACGTTAGTTCTATCCTCTCTCCACAAATGCTGTCAGACCAACTGAGGGGCAGTACAGTGGCACAGTGATTAGCACTGCTGCCTCATAACACCAGAGACCCAGGTTCAATTCCAGCCTCGGGTGACTGTGTGGAGTTTACTTATTCTCCTCGCATGGGTTTCCCTCGGGTGCTCTAGTTTCCTCCCACAGACTGGAAGTTGTGCAGGTCGGGTGGATTAACCATGCTAAATTGCCCATTAGCGTCCTAAAATGTATCGGTGAGGGGGATTAGCGGGGAAAATAGGTGGAGTTATGAGGATAGCGCCTGGCACGATGTTCTGTCAGAGAGTTGGTGCAGACCAGATGGGTTTAATGGCCTTGTTGTGAACTGTAGGGATTTTATAGTTTTCCAGCATTTCCTGTTTTTGTTTGAGATTCCAACATCCGCAGTAATTTGTTTTTATTACAGAAATAAGATAACAGAGCCTGAAGGCTTCCAAAAATCCCTGGGTTCCTCTAGGGGGTTTAAAAATCCCAGGTGGGGAAGCTATTCTCCAAACCTCTCTCACACAGAATAATGTCATCATATAGCTCTGTTGAATAAGACAGTCAAATATTAAAAAATAATCATTGTGTCCCCACTCGATCTTTTTGCAAACCAAGGACAATTCAATTCTGTCAGTAATCTTCCATGAAACACAAAGAACCATTTATTTCTCTGCCAAAACTTTCTTTGTAATTCTAAGCCAAGCCCCAGGAGACACTAATTTCCATAATATAGGTATAATTTGCATCGTTACAAAGTAATCACATTACATGCTAAGCGTTTGTGACCTTATTATAGGATCTGAGGAACAGCAGCGGGCCACACAGCCCCCCACAAACTTGCACATCAATTTAAATAGATCACAAGTTATCAGTACCTCATAGAAGGAAGACATTCGGCCCATCAAGTCTGTATTGGCTAGCCGACAGGGAATCTTAATCAGGGCCTATGCTCATAATCCCACATTTTTACCTTGCTATTCCACCTAAATTACACACTTCTGGGCACAAAGGGGAAATTTTAGCATGGCCAATTCAGCTAACCAGCCCATCTTTGACAGTGTGAGGGAACTGGAGCACTCAGAGGAAATCCAAGCAGACACAGAGAGAATGTGCAAGCTCCACATGGACAGTTAGCTGAGGCTGGAATTGAACCTGGATCTCTTGCGCTGTGAGGCAGCAGTGCTAACCACTGTGCCATCCCTAATTTCCCACCTTTGATCCAAATCCCTCGATTCCCTTATCTAACAAAAATCTATTGCTCTCAGATGAGTTGATCCAGAAAGCAATCTTTCTTCTCCCTCCATTTCTGGGAGAGATTCCATATTTTATATTCCTAAGTTTATCTATTAATGTCACAAGTAGGTTTACATTAACACTGCAATGAAGTTACTGTGAAAATCCCCTCGTCGTCACACTCTGGCGCCTGTTCAGCTACAGGAGGGAGAATTTAGCACAGCCAACGCACCTAACCAGCAAGTCTTTTGGACTGTGGGAGGAAACCAGAGTACACAGAAGAAACCCCACGCAGGCACAGGGAGAATGTGCAAACACCACAGACAGTGACCCAAGCTTGGGATCAAACCCAAGTCCCTGGCTCTGTGAAATAGCAGTGCTAACCATTGTGCCGATTATTGTGAGCACAGTAAGAAGTCTGATAACACCAGGTTTAAGTTGTCAGACTTCTTACTGTATTTACTTCAGTCCAATGCCTGCATCTCCACATCATGACCACTTATTGTGAGGCAGCATTTTCGGAATTTTGGGTTTGAATGACCTACACATAATTTTAATCATTTTGTCTCCTTTCGTGAGATGGTTCCACCTGAGAAAAAGTTCCTAATTCTTTCTTGAGTCTTTCTATCATCTCAAACATTAGGCCGGTTTTCTAGTTTGATGCAAAGTGGTTTTGGCTTCACACTGACGTAATTTGCATTGTGTAATTTGGAGATTGAACCATTTCAGTTCAATTTTGGCAAGCGGTAGAAGACTTCCATTAGGTGACAGTGTCGTTCCAGTTCAGCTTGGTAGAGGCACCAATATAATGCCAATCATCAGTGCAGCAGGACTTACAAAGTTCTAAATTAATAATAAATCAATGTATTGCTAGAACTCAATATTCATTGGTTAGAGAGCAGACCAGCTGGCCCTATATAATTCTCAGCTGGGACTGAATCTGATGCTATCGATGTAAAGATGCCTTAGGAATGTTGCTATCATCACAAATATTAAACTTTAACAGGGTAAGGAAACATCTAAAGGCTCCAAGAGCAGCAAGTTCTTACTCACATGTTTAACTGAACAATAGAAAAATTGCCTCTGAGTTGAAAAAGAAAAGTTTTGAATCCAAATGATCCTTTGTCAAAGGCAAAAGGCAAAGAAAGTAGGAGATATTTGTACTACAGGGGGAGGGAATGCAAAATGAGTCATAGCCAAAGCAACCCGAGGAAAAGACTCCTAATAGCTGTCCACAGAGAGAATAAAGGGTGTGAATGGCCAAACGGCAGAGAAGTTTTAAGGACTCCATTCCTTTCTCTCAGCTCCTTCATGTTTGTTCCAATGTTGCCACTTTCCAAATTGGTGCTTCTAATATGTGTTCCTTTTTCCTCAACCGTGGAGTCCCATCTACAGTTGTTGACAGGGCCCTTAACAGCGTGCAGTCCATCTCCCGCGCCATGACCCTCACTCCCTCTCCTCCCTCTCAGAACAAGGATAGAGTGCCTCTTGTTCTCCATTTTACTCTACCAGCCTCTGCATGCAAAGCATAATCCTCCACCATTTTTGCAGATTTGGCAAAAATTTAGTGATGCCACCACTAAATACATCTTCCCTTCACTCCCTGTCAGCATTCTGCAGAGACCATTCCCTTCGGATAACCTTGTCCAGTCCTCCCACTAGGCCCAACATCTCTCCGGTCACTCATAGCATCTTCCCATGCAATCACAAATGGCGTAACACATGACCCTTTACCTCTTCTATGCTTACCAATCAAGGTGCAAAACATTCATTCCAAGTTAAGCAATGTCTCACTTGCACCTCTTTCAATTTGGTGTATTGCACTCGTTGCTTCCAATGTGATCTCGTCTACATCGGAGAGACCAAACGTAAACTGGGTGATCGCTTTGCTGAGCATCTTTGGTCTATGTGCAATCAAGACACATCAGGCCGGAGATGAGGGGGTTAGCCTTTGTCAAAGGCAAAAGGCAAAGAAAGTGGGAGATATTTATACTGCAGGGGGAGAGAATGCAAAGAGATTGAATAGACTGGGTCTGTACTAGCTGGAGTTTAGAAGGCTGAGGGGGGAATCTTATAGAGACATTTAAGATAATGAAGAGGATGGATAGGGTAGAGGTAGAGAGATTCTTACTGCTTAGAAAGAATAGTAGAACTAGAGGGCACACCCTCAAACTAAGGGGGGGGAGCAGTTTAGATTGGAGTTGAGGAGGAACTTCTTTACTCAAAGGGTGATGAATCTCTGGAATTCTTTTCCCGTTGAAGTGGTGGAGGCTACCTTGCTGAATATATTTAAGTCACAGGTAGGTAGGTTTCTGATAGGTAGGGAAATTAAGGGTTATGGGGAGAAAGTGGGAAAGTGGAACTGATCCAAATCAGGTCAGTCATAATCTTATTGAATGGCGGGGCAGGCTCAAAGGGCTAGATAGCCTACTCCTGCTCCTATTTCTTATGTTCTAGGACCCTGACCTTCCATTTGCTTGCTATTTTAACACACAATCCTGCTCCCATGCCCACATGGCTGTGCTTGGCCTGCTGCAATGTTCCAGTGAAGCTCAATGCAAACTGGAGGAAGAGCATCTCATCTTCCAGCTAACCACTTTACAGTTTTCAGGTTCAATGTTGAATTCAACAACTTCAGATGATTTCCTCTACCCCACATTAGACCCCTTTGTTTTTATTCTATTCTATTTAATTTTTTACTTTTGCCTACCTTTTATTCCTTTATTGTCTTTCTTCATTTTTCTTACTCCTCCCACTTTTTCCCCAGCCCCATCTCGCCTCTGCTTCCCCTTTTCTACATTTTACCTCTGTCCCATTGCCTACCCACCTTCCCCAACATCTTAATTTGTCACAATTTATAGCTTCTGTGTCATTTGACCATTCACACCCTTTATTCTCTCTGTGACAGCTATTAGCAGTCTTTTCCCCTGGTTTCTGTGGCTTTTACTCATTTCTCATTCCCTCCTGCTACAGTATAAAAATCTTTCACTTTCTATGCCTTTTAGTTTTGACAAAAGGTATTCTGGACTAATCAGCTCTTTTCTCTCCTTACAGATGCTGTCAGACCTGTTGAGATTTTCCAATATTTGCTCTTTTGGTTTCAGATTCCAGCATCCAGAGTAATTTGCTTTTATTTTTGCCTCTGAATTGGAAGATTTCAGTTTCAAGCCCCATTCTATGTGATAGGAAGATAGGAACACAGGAGCAGGAAAAGGCCTTACAGCCATCAAACCTGTTATTCCATTCAATGAGATCATGATTGATCTGTGGCTTAACTCTAAATATCTCCTTTTGGCCCATATCCCTTCAAACTTCACTTAAAAAATATGTATCTAAGACTTAAAGATAATAACTAACCTAGCATCAACTGCCTTTAGTGGAAGAGATTTCCAAATCTTCACATCCTTTGTGTTTAGAAGTGCTTTTAATATCTCTCCTGGATGGCTAGACCCTAAATTTTAGACTATGCCCCCTAGTTCTTGAAACTCCAATCAGTGAAAGTAGCTTATTTTTTATCTACTCTCTCTTTTCCTGTTGGTATCTTGAAAACTTTGATCAGATTATTTCCTCAACCTTCTAACTTCAAGAGAAAACACAGGCCTACTTTGTACAAACTATTCTCATAACTTAATCCCTGAAACCTCAATATAATTCTTGTAAACATACATTGTACTCCCTCCAGGGGCAATATACCCTTCCTAAGGTGTGGTGTCATACATGAAATCTAGGCTGACATTCCAGGGGAATGCTACACTCTCAAAGGTGTCCTTTGTTTGAGATACTAAACCATGCCCTGAAAGGAGATTGTAAATGATCTCATGATACTATTTTGCAGACAAGCGGTTAGCCTTCCCTCGTGTTCCCACCAATTAGCTATCTCTCAATAATCAGGCAGCAAACATGGGGGACCTTAATCTTTGTATAGACAAAGCCATAACACCATGTAGTCATAAGATATAGGAGCAGAATTAGGCCTTCGGCCCATTGAGCCTGCTCTGCCATCAATCGTGGCTGATATGATTCTCATCCCCATTCCCCTGCCTTCTCCCCATAAACTTGATCTTCTTATTGATTAATAACCTATCTGTCTCAAAAGACGTCCAAAGGTGTGCAGGTAAGGCTGATTGGCCATGCTAAATTGACTCTAGTGTCAGAGGGATTAGTAGGATAAATATATAGAGTTATGGGAATAGGGCCTGGATGGGATTGATGTCGGTGCAAATTCGATGGGCTGAATGGGCTCCTCTGCAGTGTAATTCTATCTTTGTTTTAAAGACATTCAATGACCTGGCCTCCACAGCCCTCTATGGTAATCAGTTCCACAGATTCACTATCCTCTAGCTGAAGCAATTGTTCCTCAACTCAGTTTTAAAGTAATGTCTTTTCACTCTGAGACTGTGCCCCTGAGTTCTAGTCTCTCCTACTAGTGGAAACATCCTCTCCACATCCATGCTATCTTGGCCTCTCAGTAATTTATAAGTTCCTATTAGATCCCTTCTCATCCTTCTAAACTTCTTTGAGTATTGACCCAGACTCTTCACCAGTTCCTCATATGACAAACTCTTAAACTCTGGGATCATTCTTATGAACCTCCTCTGGACACCTCCAACTCCAGCACATCCTTCCTTAGATATGGGGCCCAAAACTGCTCACAACACACCAAATGGTGCCTGACCAGAGCCTTATATAACCTCAGAAGTACTTCTCTGCTCTTGTATTCTAACCCTCCCAACATGAATGCTAATATTGCATTTGCCTTTCTAACTGCCAACTGAACCTGCACATTAACCTTATGAGAATCTTGAACAATGACTCCCAAGTCCCTTTGTAATTCTGATTTCCTAAGCAGTTTCCCATTTAGAAAGTAGTTTATACCTCTATTCTTCCTCTGAAAGTGCATAACATTATACTTTCCCACATTGCACTCCATCTGCCACTTCTTTGCCTACTCTCCTAACCAAAAATCTCCAAACAAATCAAGTCAGACAAGGTAGTTCAGAAAATGAGCAATGAAATAAATTTGTGACAGATTTTAGAACAATGCATCATGAAACCAGTCAGGGAAAGGATTACTTTAGATCTTGTTCTGTGCAATGAGACAGAGTTAATTAATTATCTCCTAGTAAGGAAGGGATCCTCTTGGAAAAAAAGGTCCACATTGTGGTGAATTTCACACTGCATTGGGAGTGACAAAGATAAAAAGGCAATTGCGTTGGTATGAGGGTGAGTTGGCTAAGACACATTGGGAAATTAGGTTAAATGGTATGATAATGGATGATCTCATGCTTAATACTTAAATAAACATTTCACAAGTCTTAATATGTATACATTCCATTGTGAAATGATAGTGTCACAGGAAAAAAGGATTTGTCCATGGTTAAATAAAGATCTTAAAAATAATATTAGACCATAAGAAGCATAGGATATTGCCCAGGAAGAACAGTAATTTGTGAGGCGCTGTTATCCGTTAGAGATTGATAACTTTCAAAGGAGAAATTGAAACTTCCAGATAATAACTGAAAAGATACCACAAGATTTTAAGACTTTATGTATTTATTTTAACAAACAGACTGAATGTACTCTTGATTAAACACTCAGCAATGTTTACTTTAAACTGCAGTTTGAACATTTAACAACCAAATAAACCAATATTTTTTTTTCATTAAGCCGATGTAGGTGTCACTGGTTGTACCAGCATTTATTGTCTATTCCAACCAACCCCCATTTCAAAGGGCATTTGAGAGTCGTCAACATTGTTATGGAGCTGGAATTCAGTCCAAGTCCAGACCAATCCTTCCCTAAAGGACATTAATTAACCAGATGGGTTTTTACACCAATCAACAATGGTTTCACGGTCATCATTAGGCTCCTAATTTCAGATTTTTTAAAATTAAATTCTAATTTCACCATCTGCTGTGGCGGGATTTGAACCTGGATAGCCAGACCTTGTCCTCGGTCTCTGGATTACTTACCCAGTGACAATACTGCTATGGATCAGGTCAGAAACTCCAAAGAGCTTTACGGAGCCCATCTGGGGCCCACTTTGTGAATTTGGCTAGGATAAGCATGAGGTGTTTCACTTCAAGTATGATTCAAATGACCCAGTAGGGAGCTTTTATCAAATAAAGTGTATTTTAGAATATAATTAACATGCATAGAAAGAAAATTAGCAAGAGCTCATCAAGTACAAACAAGAAACCAAACAACCACTATATAGTCCTCAATAAACACATCTGATGTGTTCCATCAAATTTATCCCATTGACAAAAGATCCTTTTCACAGGTTTAATACAGCGAAGGCTGATGCTCATGTGATACTGGACTTGAGTCCTTTGGATGGAGTCTGCAGTTCTCTGGATGGATTCAGAACAATTTGAAGCCAGCAGAGCTTTCAAAAAGGACTCGAGCCAAGCCATCAACAGTAGATTCCCCTCTTTAGAAAGATAAGATCTTGATTTCAGCTAATCAGCAAAATTTCCAAAACCAGGAAGAGAGAGAGAAACTTCTTTTCAGCTTGCTGCTCTTTCTAAAACTCTACACTAACTACAACCAAACAGAAAATGAAACCTTAAAATCAATGGAGAGGGAAAAAAAACTGTCAAAAGCATGTGACCATCCTCCTAAGAATGTAGGATCCTAAAACAACCCAGAGTTAAAATAAACAGACCCCATTTAAGCTATCAAAATAACAATAAAAGGACCCCTCATGGACAATTCGGCAGCAACGAAACCAAACTGAAAGAGGTCTGCTTAAAACTGCAGAGAACAGGGTTTAAAAACAAAGATCTTTTCTAAAAGGACACTAATGCCCCCCAACTGATATACTTTCCAAGTCAGAATGGTGAGTGACTTAGAGAGGAATCTACAGGGAGTGGTATTCCAATGTGCCTCCTGCCTTTGTTCTTCTTCAGATGGTAGTGGGTATTGGGAATGCCATCTAAAGAGCTTTGATGAGTTCCTACATTGCATCTTGTACATGGTATGCAGTGCTGCCATTGTTCTTTAGTGGCAGAGAGATTGAATGTTTGTGAAAGGGATAGCAATGTAATGGACTGCTTTGTCTCAGGTAGTGTCGAGCTTCTTGAGTGTTGTTGAAGTTGAACTCATCTAAGCAAGTGGAGAGCATTCCATTATACTCTGACTTGTGCCTTTGATTGTGGACAGGCTTTGAGGAGTCAGAAAATGATATATTCACTGCAGGATTCCTAGCCATTGGCCTGTCCTTGTGGCCACAGTATTTATATGGCTCACCCAGTTTAGTTTCTGGTCAATGGTAACCCATCACAGGATATCAATAGTAGAGGCTTCAGCGATGGTTATGTCATTGAATGCCAAAAGGCAAGGGTTCAATCCTCTCTTATTTGAGATAGTCCTTGTCCTTGTATGGTTGACTCTTAAATATCATCTGTAAAGACCAAGCAAGCCATTCAATGAAGGGCAATGAGTGATGGGCAATGGTCCAGCCAGCAATGCCCACATTCCCATGAATGAATTTTTAACAAATACAGCTTTAGGCTGGCCTGTCATGTGTAACGTGATTAGTTAAGTATGGGATACTTAACCCGGGATTGTGGTTGAAGACTCACAGTGAGTGGACCATAAGACTCAAAACATTTTATTCAAAACATTTTTAAGTGACATTTTCTCCCTCTGCAGTTAAAAGTGAATAGTTTTTGTTTCCAAAACTGGCTCTTATTCAAACTAGAGTACCAACTTTTCCCATTTCAAGAGTTTGATGATTAAAATAGCTGCCCTCTCTCTCAGAGGGCAGTTATAACAATTATAATCATTGCAATTTACTGATGTTGTGCAGGGGACAGTCGTTAAGTAGCAGCTTGCAAAAAGAAAATGCATAATTCAATGACAGAAATCGTAGTTGCACTTAAAAGCATCTCTCACTTTAAAGATGCTGAAACTGACAGCCTATCTGTGTGTGTGCAGGGAGTGATTCCTCCTAGCTTTGCAAATCAAGATAAATGGCCATGTTCTATGAGATCTGGGTGGACTGACCCCTAATTCCTTTAACCGTCAAATGGCCTGAGGTTGCGGGGGCAACATGCTGGCACACTGTTGTCTCACAGCGCCAGGGATCCGGGTTCGATTCCCGGCTTGGGTGGGTGTCTGCGTGGAGTTTGTACCTTCTCTCCATGTCTGTGTGGGTTTCCGGTGCTCCGGTTTCCTCCCACAGTTCAAAGATGTGCGGGTTAGGTGGATTGGCCAAGCTAAATTGCTTCTTAGTGTCCAAAAATGTTTAGTTTAGGGGGAACAGCGACAGAGAACCTGGGTTCAATTCCCACCTCGGATTACTGTCAGCATGGAGCTTACACATTCTCCTTGTGTCTGTGTGGGTTTCCTCTGAGTGCTCCGGTTTCCTCCCACAGTTCAAATATGTGTGGGTTAAGTGGATTAACTATGCTAAATTGTGCCTTAGCGTCAGTGGGTTAGCTAGGTTAAATGCATGGACTTGTGGGGATAGGACTGGATGGGATTGCGGTCGCTGCAAGGTTGAAGGGCCAAATGGCCTCTTTCTGCACTATGGGGATTCTATGATTCTATAGTTCAAAGGGGCCAAAGCATGCTTTAGAAACTGGGAGGCTCAAGTTGGTAGATTGAACCAAACATTGGGCATGTGGGTACCATAGCAGATAAGAACCTGGTCATCAGATATGAGGTGCTTTCACTGTTGCCGTATGTGGAGCAGGTCTGAGACATGCTTCACTCCAGTGCTGTGGCATTTAACCAGCTTCATCTCGAAATAAAAAATGGATTACGTTCAAAGTGAGATGATGTACAAACCTCTAGATAAAGGGGGAAAGATATGCCCAATGTTGCCTTGATCCTGAAGGCCATCTAAGTGTGCGGCTGCATCAAACTGTGCATTGATCCTCAGTATGCAAACCCCAACGCTAAAATCTTGTTATCATTCGTGCCAACGGCATCTTACTTTCTTTGAATGTATTGAAGCATCTCAGGGTGTAACATGATCTATGTAGCGAATTAAACATGATTGCAGTCTGCGTGTTGGCCACTTTGGAATGTTTGTAACGCTGTTTCAGATATTTCATGAATAAAATATATTTTTGCAAAATCGAAGAACATTGTCCACCTAAAGTTGATCATTAGCTATTTATGCACTGTTGCTGTTTGTAAATTGATTGCTGCAGTTCATAAAGGACAACAATGTTTACCTCACAAAAGCGATAACACTGAAATATTTGATTAGACCATTATCACTGCATTGTTTATTGGACCTTTGTTTTCAACATTAAAACAGTAATGACAAAAGTACTTAATTGACTGTGTAGGGTTCAGGGTCGTCACGATGCTGCGAAATTTGCTGTAAAAATGTGGCTCTTTCTTCATATGCCAGAGCTGTCCTCCAGATTATTCTCTGAGTGAATGGTTGCTATTTGCAAACTCCTTCTTACTCAAACTTCCCTGACATGATTCCCAGCCATCAAAAATTGGCAAGAAAAAGGAATTAAAAAAATGCCAGAAACAGAAAAATATTAGAGAATATTTCAGCAAGAAGGATATGATGTGGGACAGATTCGTTGGTGGGAGCAAATTGAGGTCTGAGGTTTAACCCTTGTTGCATGGGTTAGTTTTAGTCCAACTTTTCTGGAACTCATACTGCCCTGGGAAGGGGCAAATCTAAGCAGGATTCTTGTTTAAGCTTCCGGATTACTCCTCATATAGTCATCCAACACCAAAGAAAGCCATTCAGCCCATTACTATTCTGTTGGAACATTGAAAAACGTTTATCAATTTAGCCTCAATCCCCTTCTCTTTCTTCGCGCACTATATTCCATCTCCCGCCAAATTTTTCTCAAATGTATCAATAATTTCACCTTGAAAGCTACCATTCTGGTTACATCCAGCACCACCTCAGGTAGCTCATTACAAAACATATTTCATCAAATCAAAAGAAATAGGAACAGGAGAATCAAATCCATGGAATCATAGTTTCCCTGCAGAGCAGAAGGAGGCCATGAGCCCATCAAGCCTGTACCAACAACAATCCTGCCCAGGCACTGTTCCTGTAATGCCAAGTATTTACCTGGTTAATCGCTCTGACTTTAACGGGCAATTTAGAATGGCTGATTAACCTAACCCACATATCTTTGGACTGTGGAAACAAACAGGAGCGTCTGGAGGAAACCCACGGAGAGAACACGCAAACACAGTGACCCGAGTCTGGAATTGAACCCGGATCTCTGGCACTGTGAAGCTGCAGTGCTAACCACTGTGCCACCATGCCACCCTAGTAGGTTATTCGTCTCTTGGTGTCTGCTCCATTATTCACTAAGATCATAGCTGGTCTGATTATGGTTTTAAATCCACTTTCCTGATATCAGCTCTATAATCGTTGATTCCTTTGTAGATCAAAAAAATCAAAGTCAGCTTTGAATATATATAAACACTCCACTGTTCCCCAGAGGAAAGAGTCTCAAAGATGAATGATCCTCTGAGGGAAGATATTCCTCCTCATCGTCATCTTAAATACAATTTCCTTTATTTTTAAATCATCTTCCTTGGTTTTAGATTCCCACATTCAGCCTGTCAAACCCCCTCAGAACTTTATATGTCTCACTAAGATTCCTCTTATTTTCTAAACTCGCAATGGGTATAGGCCAAATCTGCTCAATCTTTCCACATAATGCAGCCTCTTCATCTCTGAAATCAGCTGGGTGAATCTTCTCTGAACTGCTTTCAATGCAAGTAACTCTTTTCTTAAGTAAAGGGACCAAAACTATACTGAATCATACAAACTTACAGTCCAGAAGGAGGCCATTCAGCCCATCAAGTCTGCACCAACCAGAATCCCACCCAGGCTCTATCCTCAAGCATTAAGTCCGCTTGACACTAAGGGTCAAATTACCATGGCCAATCCATCTAGCCTGTACATCTTTGAAGTGTGGGGAAAAAACCAGAGCACTCAGAGGAAACCCACGCAGACACAGCGAGAATGTGCAAACTCAACACAGACAGGGACCCAAGCCAGGAATCAAACTGGGGTCCCTGGCACCCTATAAGAGCAGTTCTAACCACTGTGCCATTGTGCCACTCTGCATTAAAGAAAAATCCAGTTCACCTCCCCTCCAGATCTTTTTCTAATCACCTTCAATCCATCTCCTCCAGCTGCCAACTCCCCTGTACCAAAATCCTTCATAGACTTAATTGCCTCTAATAAATCTTCCTACATCTTTTTATTTTAGTTTTGCAAATATTTCCAGACAACTGGAGACCCTGATTCCCACCATTATTCTTGTGAATCTCATCCACACGTTCTCTCAGGCTTTGCTATCCTTCCTGAAATATAAATGCCCAAGATTGAACACAATACTCCAACTGAGGCCTCAACAGCCCTGTGAGATGCTTTGTATTGCCACACCTGAGTTTTGCTGAAGAAAGAGTCTTGCCATCAAAACTTTTCATCTTGCACTCATCAGGATAGACTCAAGAGTGCAAAATTTCAAAGGGAGCAGCAATTTATACTGCATAGGAAAAAGGTGATAATTGGTTGGAAAGTTGACCATAATTGGTCAAGGCACTGCCATGGTGAGGTTATTGTTTCTCCTGTGCTTTTATTTAATTCAGAAAAGGCACAATGTCTGGGCATATTTCTTTTGCTTACAAATAACAGGTCCCTGTATTTGAATATTTGCAGCATCTTAAGTAAGGCAGGCCCACTGCCCTGAAGTCAAAGCAATGTGGGCACAAAGAGAGCTCCTGCCGTACGTACCATTGTGGGACACCTCTGACAGAAGAGTTGGATAAACACTGGAGGACAGGTAAAGGTAGGTTTGCCATATTTGACTAGACATATCCCTGGATATTATGGTGCCAGATGTCCTGCTTCTAACAAACCCACCCACCCCTTCCACACTCCTTCCATTCGAATCACGGAATCATAGAGTCGCTACTATGCAGGAGGGTATTTAATCCATTGGCCGGAATTTTAATATCCCGCCCTGCCATGGGAATCAGAGCAAGCGAGGGTCAGACCTTAAAAAGGTCTGTTGACCTCGGGTGGGAAGTTATGGTTTCAGGACGCGCTAGGCCATGAAGTCCCACCCTATAAATCTGCATTGACATTCCCAAAGAACATCTTATCTAGGTCCATGCCCAATCCTTGTAATCCCACACATTTACCATGGATAATTTACCTAACCTACGCATCATTGGACACTAAAGGTCAATTTACCATGGCCAATGCACCTGGCATGTTGCAAGGATGTGGCGGCTTCGGAGAGAGTACAGAAAAGTTTTACCATGCTGTTGCCTGGTGTAGAGGGCATTAGCTATGTGGAGGGATTAAATAAACTGGGATTGTTCTCCCTGGAAAGATGGAGGCTGAGGGGTGACCTGGTAGAAGTTTATAAAATTATGAGGGTTGTAGATAGGGTGAACAGTTGGAAACTTTTTCCCAGGGCAGAAATGACAATCACAAAGGGGCATAAGTTCAGGATAAAGGGGGAAAGGTTTGGTAGAGATGTGCGGAGGAAGTTTTTTTATGTTGAGGGTGGTGGGGACTTGGAATGCACTGCCAAGTGAGGTGGTTCAGGCAGATATGTTGGCAGCATTTAAGACCTACTGGATAGGCACATGAACAAGTGGGGTATAGAGAGGTATACAGGCACTTGGTCTGGGCAGGACAATGCAAACCGGAGGGCCTGTTCCTGTGCTGTACCATACTTTGTTCTTTGACCTGCACACTTTTGAACATGTCCATACTCACAGCACGGGGTCTTCATACATCAATTGAAAAGCAAATAGAGGCCTGATTATCAAACTGGATGACTAATCACTCCCCATGCCTGCGTGGGTTTCCTCTGGGTACACTGCTTTCCTACTACAGCCCAAAGATGTGCAGGTTAGGTAGATTGGCCAGGCTAAATTACCCTTCGGAGTCCCGAGATGTTTGAGTTAGATGGATTAACCACGGCAAATATGTGGGATTACAGCAATAGGGCAGTGAAGAGGACCTGGGTAAGATATTCTGTCAGAGAGTCAATGCAGACTTGATGGCCCGAATGGCCTCTTTTGCACTGAAGGAAAATATCCTCCTCCTCTCATGTTCAACATTTTTTTCAATTAATGAACCAAACATTCCAGATCATTTTAATGAGCTTTGTTTAAAATGCTCTCATGCGTCTCTCCCACTGTCCACCACCCCTTTATACAACCTGGTGGTCTCAGATTCCTCTGAGGACACTATATCGATGCGCAGCTTAGTGAGGACACCTGATTGGCATAGACCACAGCAGCCCAGAGCTCCTGATCTCCTCAGCCCCCGAGTCGCTGGATTACAGGCACGAGCCACTGCACTCGGCAAACCCACTGTCCACACTGCCTCACTGGCAGCAGTGCCCCAAAGATTACACTATAATTCTCAGAGAGCAAACTAAACATAATGAGGGAAACAGGAAGGGAAAGCGGGAAAACATGAGGAAGACAAGTGAAGCTGGAACAAGTAATCTGGTTAAAGAAAAAGCAAAATTGGAACCAAAACTCATAGTGGGGAGGCAGCAAAGAGGGAGGGGGAAGCTTGGAATGAGGGAAGAAAGAAAGGAAGGAGGGAGAGAAAGAATGTGAATTGATTTGTTATTGTCTCGCGTATTAATATACAGTGAAAAATATTTTTCCTTGCAAGCTATACAGACGGAATATACTGTTCAAAGAATATATAGGGGAGAAGGAAAAGAGAGAATGCAAAATGTAGTATTACAGTCACAGCTAGAGTGTAGAGAATGATCAACTTAATAAGGGATGTACAGCGTGCAAGAAGCAGGGTGGCATGATGGCACAGTGGTTAGCACTGCTGCCTCACAGCACCAGGGGCCCAGGTTCAATTCCCAGTTTGCGTCACTGTCTGTATGGAGATTGCACATTCTCCCCATGTCTGCAAGGGTTTCCTCTGGGTGCTTCACACAGTCCAAAGACATGCAGGTTCGTTGGACTGGTCAGGCAAAATTGTCACTTAGGCCTGATTTTACAGTTGCATTGTGCCAGTTTCTGGCATGAAAATTTGGTAAAGTCTGGTGTGAGGCGAGTAGTATGATCTGTGCCCACCTTCGCACCCATTCCCCCTTTACCAAGGGCTGAAAATGGCCGCCATTGGGACCATGCCTGAAAAGGGCGGAGATCAATTAAAATGCATTTGCAGTTAAATTCATTTAATGGGCTGCATGCCCAAATTTACCGACAAATCCCCCTATACCACCACATTCACCCATCCAGATTCAGCACAAAAACAGACATGATCTGCAAAGGTTCGAATCGGGCGCGCCAGCTTCTGAAGAGGTCAATTCCAAACATCCAGTGTCTCTCTGTGTCAGATTGGTTGAAGGGGAAGTCGGTCAGATGGCTCCACCCAGATCTCAGTGGGGGGGGGGGGGGGTGGGGGGGGGGGGGGAGGTAGGGAAATGGGTCAGATGACTCTCTGACTCAGATCGGTGGGGGGATGGGTAGAGGGGGTTGGGAGGTTCTGCTGCCACTCTGCCTCTGCTCAGTGAGGGGGCAGGAGGGTCCGCTGTATGTGATCAGTGGGGGAGAGGGGGAAGGGGGCAAGGGCCTGCGATCAGTCTGCGTAGTGGGGAGTGGGGAGGGTAAGGGGGTCATTAATGTGGTGGAGGTGAAGCAATGTTTGTGGGTGCCAAGGAAAGCATTATCTGGGCCAGGAACGATGTGACAGGGAAGCCGCCTTTTATCATTTTTTGTGAGCTTGTGGAGTTGGTGATGCCGATCGGAGCTGCAGAGTTTTGGACGCATTATATCCCACCAACAGGCTTTCGAAGCATGATTCAGAATCGCTGATATTTTTCAGGCGCCTGAGAATGGGCCTAAAAGTCGGATCTGAAACACTTCCAGTTTCAAATCCACCCAGCACTGAGAATGAGAATGGCAAAATAGGGCCCCTAGTGCCAGGAAAACCAGCTAAGGTAAACGCATGGGGTTATCACAGAATCACAGAACCTCTACATGCAGTTGGAGGCCATTCGGCCCATCAAGTCTGCACCAATCATAATCCCATCCCAAGCACTATTATCTACTTACTTAGGCTACTAATCCCCTGATGCTATGGGGCAATTTGTTCATTATCTGTATAACATTTGCATGTATTAGTCTTACAGTGAAAAGTATTGATGGAATCACCACAGTGCAGAAGGAAACCATTCATCCCATCAAGTCTTCATGGACTACAATTCCACCCAGGTGCTATCCTCAAAGCCCCTAAACCCATATGGTTAGCATTGCTGCCTCACAGCTCCAGCTCCCCAGGTTTGATTCCTGGTCTGGGTCACTGCCTGTATGACATTTGTATCAGCCAATCAAGCTGACCCGCACATCTATGGAGTGCAGGAGGAAAACCATGCAGACATGGGGAGAATGCGCGAATGGCTGGGTGGAATTGTAGTCCATGCAGAGTAGATGGGCCAAATGGCTTTCTTCTGCTCTGTGGTGATTCTATGAATACTTTTCACCGTATAACTAATACATGTGACAATAATAAATCAAATCAAATACGAAAAAAGGGGAGGAGAGATAGGAGGGAGGGAGGAAAGTGGCGGGGGAAGAGAATAGGAAATAGAAGGGTAATCAGAAGGTGGTTAGTCTCCGCCTCTCTTGCCCAGGGCACAGAGTGAATGTGGTGCTGAGGTGCAGTAAACAAAGGCAGACGGAGCAGAGAGACACCCATACCGAGGCTCACTGGGTACCAGTTCCCGCTCCTAGGCATCCCTAACAAGAGCGGTGGCTGTCACCAGCAACATCCTTGCAACCAGCCAAGCGCTCGCATCCCCCTTTGGCTGCGGGACCAAACAAGAGCACCTTACCAGGCAACTCCCACTGCTTGCTTTCTGTTTAATTGCCAACGCATCTCAGCTCCGCTGTGGACACGAGAAGCGAACGGGGTGAGTTTTTTTTTTGCAATTTCTCTCTCTCTCTCTCTGTTTTACGCTGGAAGTATTGAGATTTTGTGATATAACATTGTGGAACACTAACATCGCTGAGTCAAGTCTTTTATTGGAGACAGTAATTTGCTGAGATGGGTTGCCAAGGACAAATTTTAAATGCGACCAAACCAAAGAGCGTTTGAATTCCTGTTTGAAAATCCCGAGTTAAGTGAAGCTGATGTCGGAATTAGTTTTTGTTCTAAGCTTCCTGCAATAAAGAAATGGTAAAATTGAAATTACAGCTTTTAATAAGCAGAGATATGCCAACAATCGAGAGATGGTGTTGCCTCTGTCTCCAGTATAAAAACAGACTTTGAGTAGATCTGCATAACTTCATTCTATTAGACAATATTATTTGTTGACACATTTGTGTATTTCTAATTAAAATCAAGTCTTGTGACATCATATTGATGAATGTGGACTCAATGCTTTAATTTTGTGTTTATTTACAAAAATAATCATTGAAAATAATCAATGTTGATGCATTTATTATATATATATATATAGCGATCATTAGTAATCGGATAGAAAAGGCTACCAGTGGTATTATACGTGTGTCAGTTCCACTGTTTATATCCCATAAAGATTCATCCTCAGCTGCTGTGACCGATAGTAACCTTCACTCCTTTTTGCATTGAGGTTGAGAGGATTGTTATTGCTATTCTCTTTTTCACCAGCAGGCAGAAGTGAGCACTTGGCACCTCAGTGCAAAGGAAACGGGCAACAGTTGCTGATACAGATAAAAATTCCCAAATAGATGGGGAGTGATTAATGCAATTCCATATTTGGTTTTGTCCATCTTTGTGTGAATCAAAGACTGAGATCATTGCCTCTCAGATAAATGGTAATTCATCAAGTGTATCAAGAATTCATTTTTAGAAGTGTTTATTTTAATTATAGTATCTTCTACAGTGTTGAAGGAGGCCATTCAGCCCTTTGAGTCTGCACCCTCGACAATCTTAGCCAGGCTCTATTCCCGTAACATCATGCATTTACCCTCCTAATCCCCGGACACTAATTTAGCAATTTAGCAGAGCTAGTCCAATTAACCTGCACGTCTTTGGAACATGAGAGGAAACTGGAGCACTGGGAAAATTTCCAGGCAGACACGGGGAGAACATGCAATTCCACACGCACAGTCATCCAAGGCTGGAATTGAACCCTGTGAGTGGAAACAATGCTAACCATTATACTACCATGCTGCCCCAATGTAAATATACATCTTATTGCTGGTTAGGATTCTAATTTGTGATATGAATTCTGCCAGATGTTTGGTAGGTGGGGACTTCCAAGGCTTCCACCCAGAGTGGGTTGGCACATTTGCCTTGTTGGGGGAGGGGGGGGGGTAATTGGTGATGCCAGTACATCTGTGCAGTGTGGAGCTGCCAGCACAGATTGGGAAGTACTCCCCATTCCCTCCCACCACCTCATCCTATAGAACAAGATTAGCCAGGATATCTGTTGCGGGAAGAGGGGGAAGTAATATTCCTGGAGAGAAGATTGGGCAGTTGAGTCACCAGTCAAATTGTCCTGGAGTGAGTCTCAGTGTCTGATTCATGGGTGTGGAACATTCAAGGTTTGTAAAACCCATGGAACAGGAAGGACAGCCTGCTGCTTCCCGGACTAGTGACCTGGAGACTTGATTAAAAATTCAGGAATGTAAGTTCAGATCCCATGATGGCAACTAAGATATTTAAATTTGGTGAATAAAGAATAAAATTTGCTATGAGTAACAGTGCTCATGGAACTGCTGGATTGGTGTCAAAATCCTATCTATTTCAGTCATCACCTCCCACAAAGGAAATCTTTTGCTCTTACCTGGTCTGGCCTACAAGTGCCTCCAGATCCACAGCAATGTGGCTGATTCTTAGCTACCCTCTGAAATGACCAAGCAAATCACCAAGTTGTCACCATCACTGCTCAACTGCAATTAGGGAGAGGCATTAATTCATCAATTCATGGAGTTCGCACAATACAGCAGGAGTCCATCGGGTCTACCCTGAATCTCCAATAGAGCATCTTACCCAGACCCTATCGTAACCCTATGTATTTACCCTGCTAATCCCCCTAACCTACACATCTTGGGACACTGAGGAGCAATTTAGCACTACCAATCCACATAATCTGTATATCTTTGCATTGTGGGAGGAAACTGGAGCACCTGGAGGAAACCCACGCAGACACGGGAAGAAAGTGCAAAGTCCGCACAGACTGGAATTGAACCCGGGTCGCTGGCACTGTGAGGCAGCAGTGCTAACCACT
Source organism: Sphyrna mokarran (assembly GCA_024679065.1). Taxonomy (NCBI): domain Eukaryota; kingdom Metazoa; phylum Chordata; class Chondrichthyes; order Carcharhiniformes; family Carcharhinidae; genus Sphyrna; species Sphyrna mokarran. The sequence continues at coordinate 13,090,546 of JAGIQG010000013.1, read as the reverse complement.
GTGCCACCGTGCCATCTCTGACTTTGCCACTGCCACACACATTCCATGAATTAAGAAAAGTAAAGCACGTGGAAAATTTAAACAAAAATAACTCAATCAACTTTTAAGGAGAATTGAATTTGACAAAGTGCCCTCTTGCAATTGTTGCAGAACGCTCTCTTGCTCCGAATCCATGGCGGATCCCAAGTCAGTCTGTGTCTCGGTTGATGAGGTGGTCTCGAACGGAACGGCAACCCAACATGCCCCCATGTTTCAGATGCATTTAAAGAAAGTAGAGAACGGGGTAACAGAGGCCCACCGCTTCTCGTACTTGCCGCGGCGGCTTGCAGTCACGATCGAGTTCAAGGACCTTTCGTACTCTGTCTCCGAGGGCCCGTGGTGGAGGAAGAAGGGTAAGAAAGAACATTGCCTCAACATTGAGGGAAAGTTGGGTACCAGTGGGAATCAAGCACTGTTGGCTATTGTGAATTACAATGAATCGACATTAATGATCTAGAATGACATCTATTTATCTTTCTATGCTATGATGCGGAGATGCTGGTATTGGATGGAGTAGGCACAGTAAGAAAGTCTCACAGTATCAGACTAAAGTCCAACAGGTTTATTTGGAAGCAGAGGCTTTCAGAACACTGCTCCTTCATTAGATGAGTCTGACCTCTCACCTGATGATGAGCTAGTGCTCCAGAAGCTTGTACTATCAAATAAACCTGTTGGACTTTACCCTGGTGTTGTGAGACTACTTATTGTTTCTCTACTATGAAAGGGCTTCCAAATATTAGTTATATCTTCATTACAATCTTGACTGAAACTGCAACACTCTTTCCCAATGCTATGACTATCTTTGATGGCACTTACAATTATCCACTCACACCCAAAAACACTTCACAATCAGTTTATCATTCCTGATGTGCAGTGACTGTTGTTTTGTAGCCAAACACATAACAACGTGCCACAAGCTGCAAGTGAGATTGATGACTAACCACTTAATATGCCCTTGGTTGAATATAATAATACTGCGCAAACAGGCTCGCTGCTCTCCTTCAGCCAGGAACATGGGATTATTTGTTCTTTGTCCGCCTCATGAGATTCAATCAAAAGTACATCTCCTCAGAAGAGCTCAGAAGCGTCACACTGGATAACCGGTGTGCATTGTCCCTCACACCCCTAAATTCGGCACTCGACTTTAAGGATTGGTGGTTGGCTGAGATGCCAGGAGAGGTAGGGAGGTGCTTGGGTAGGCTGGCTGAGAGGAAGGTCCCACAAGGAAATGTTTGGGCTGCTGGTAGGGAGTTGAGGCAATGGAGAGGCCCTGCAGTGAGTTGTTTGGAGTGGGAGGGGCATGATGAGAGAAAACTCCTTGTTTTGCAATGCCAGGGAGGTATTTTTACTTCTTGCAAAAAAAACTGCATTTTTTTACCATTTGCCAAAGAGAATGGTGCGAGGGTGCCATCCGCCTGTTCTTTAAAATTATAATAAAGATCCTGACCACATCAATGGGATTTGTATGGGCAACAGATTGATCAGAAACTACCTCATAGTAGGCCCCTAGTGAAAGTTACAGTGATTGATTGTTGGCCCTTAGCATCCCATTAGCACTGACCTTTCAGTGTGAAAATCAACCCCACTCCCACCGCTTTACTCCATGCCCTGGAGCCACATGGAAGAAGTTAAAATCTGGTGACATGAATAGTATGAAATGAGCCAAACAGTGAAAGCTCATGCATTGATGTAGTAGCACACAATCTCAGATCTCACAGAGCCTTTCAGAGAAAAACGGAAAATCATTGACGTGATGTAAGGAACCGTGACAGGTTATAAACAAAATCAGAAATCACATTCCTCACTGCTCCTCAGATCTTCCAAGTGCTCCTAAGGTTGGAATTGAAGGCTGTATTTCTAAGGCAAATCTATTAGTAACTTTGCCATGCCTTGGAAAGGGATTTGGACAAAGTAAACACACAGCATTTTCCTTCACTCTACTTTGCGGAAAACGCCGTTTGAGTTGCAAGTCCATCAGTGTCAGAGATCCTGATCAGTATTTTTGGTAAGCGCCAGGGAGCTTTGGTAATTGGGAGCAGCGCAGCTTTCACTCCCACCTGAGGTTAATCTCCATCAAAGTCAGTCAACAGGAATGTTGGGTGGAGTGTAAAATTGGTCCTCAGCTGATCCTTTGAGCTTCCAAAGGACAAGGGACAGGACAGCACAGGAACAGGCCCCCTACACCAATCATGGTGCCTGCCGAAACTAAAACCGCATGCACTTACAGAGTACGTATCTTTCCATTTCCATCCGATTCATGTATTTGTCTAGTTGCCCTTAAATGCCACTATCATTTCTGCTGCCACCACTTCTCTGGGCAGCATATTCCAGATATTCACTACTCTCTGTGTAAAAACTTGCCTCCCCTAAACTTTTCCCCACACACCTTAAGCCTGTGTGAGCCAGGTGAACTCCCACGTTGAGAACTTCTTTGCGCTGGCCATTTGCGCTGTACAAAGGGGAAGCCATTCAGCCCATTGTGCCCATACTGACCCACGCATTAACCCCCACACCCCACCACTTCTGGCTTATCGAGCATTCGTCCCACATCACAGACACTAGTCCATGATTCTGCACATTCTCAATTGTCTCTCCAGCTCACCTTTAAAACGATTTAAGGAATCAGCTTTCACGGCCAGAAATCTCTGGCCATTGACACTCCGCTGCTTTTGCCAGGGGGGCTGGTAAATTTGGCACTCAGTCAAATTTCCATTTGTTGCAGCGGATGGGAGAATCCCACTGGCCTGGATACCCAAAGAATCCCGCACCACTTCTTTTTCAGGTAGAGTATTCCAGATCCCAACAATTCTGTGTCTCCTCATCTTCCTGCCAGAGCTTTTGCCAATGCTTTTGATTTGATGACCTCTGGTTGTTGATCCAGTCACCAGCGAGGATAGTTTTTCTCTATCAGGACCTTGGGCAGGATTTTTCATGCAACCTGTTTTACCAATGCAGGGGCAGCTCAGCATTGGCTGATGGTAAGACCCTCCTGGTCCCTCCATTGTCAATGGGATTTCCTGTTAAATGGACCCTCAGCACAGGGAAACCCCCAATGGCCATACTGGAAGATCCCACTGGCGTGAACGGCTGGAAAGTTCCGGCCTTTTTTTCATCTTTAGCAATTCTAATGGATCACCTCTTCACCTTCACTTTCCCCAGTCTTTTCCAACTGACCCACAGAAGTGAAATCCCTTAACCCTGGTTACATCCTGCTAAATCTCCTCTCCCAGAGGCCTTTCCTCTAGTCTGGTGCCCAGACTTATTCACAATACCTAACGTCCAAACAGTAGGTCATAGAATAGAATTCCTACTGTACAGAAGGAGGCCATTTGGCCCATCGGGTCTGCACTGACCCTCTGACAAAGCATCTTACTCTGGACCCCTCCCCTGCCATATCCCTCATATATTTCTCATGGCTAATCCCATCTAACCTACACATCTTAGGGCATTCAGGGGCAAGTTGACATGGTCAATGCACTTAACCTGCTCAGACAGTGGAAGGAAACCGGAGGAAACCCATGCAGGCATGGGGAGAATGACAGGGGTCCAAACCAGGAATCGAAACCGGTCTCTGGATGTGTGAGGTAGCAGTGCCATTTATATCGGTTTAGCATGACCTCTTTTCATTTATATCCTGTTATTCTAATCACTGGTGCTGGTAATCTGTATGTTTTTTTAACCATCTTATCAACTTGCTGCGCCTGTCACCCTGAGGGATTTGCATACGTATCCACAAAGGTTTCCTTCTGTGGCGGCGAAATGATTGTGTGTGTGGCCTTTGCGAGTTTTTAGCTATTTATAATTCCAATTCTGGGATGAAAAAGACTTGCAAAAAAAAAACGTCCTCCAGAAATGGGGAGAGTTGGTGCTGTAACCAGGTGCAATGCAGCATAATGTAACATAGCAGCTTCCATTGCCGGTTACTGTTGGTCATTGTCTGATAGTAACCTTCAGCTGAAGCTTGGCAAGCATTGTGGAGCTGATTGGCTCCTCTGCGCTGTTGCCGGGGAGAAAGAGACACGAGGATGCGCATGGAGAGGGATGAGATTTTAATTTTTTTATAAAATCAACGTGTAAAGGCCCCCACGAGCTGGTGGGTTTTTTTTTGTTAAATTCTGCTCCGCCAGTGAAAAAAAAACTACACATCACAGAAAAACTGCATGGTGTCATCATCAGTGAGGGAAAGGGGAAAGATATTGCTGTACACAGGGAGAGAGAGAAAGAGGGAGAGGGGGAGGAAGATGTTATGTTTGAATTTCAGGAGGAATGGGACCCAGTGACTGCACCTGCTGGCGTTTTCACAACTCCATTTGCATTACAGTTACTGAGTTTGACCACGTCACAAGTTCAGTTAATCTCATTGTTGTGCTCAGCTGTGAACTTGACCCCGTTATTCTTGGCATGTTCTGAGCGAGAAGGTGGATGTGAGGAGGAACATTTCAAAGCACTTGTCACGCTCCTAATGTAATACCAATTTCCACAGTTTGTATTTACAGTTTATCTCAGCTCCAAATTCCTATTTCGCTGACGGATATATTTAGGTTTATGCATTAGTGTCACGCCAGTGTGACATTAACGCTGCCATGAAGTTATTGTGAAAATCCCGTAGTCGCAACACTCCAGTGCCTGCTCGGGTTACACTGAGGGAGAATTTAGCATGGTCAATGTACCTAACCAGCACGTCTTCTAGACTCTGGGAGGAAACCAGAGCACCTGGGGGAAACCCACGCAGTCATGGGGAGAATGTGCAAACCCCGCACAAACAGTGACCCGAGGCTGGAATTGAATGTGAGTCCCGGCGCTGTGAGGTTGTAATCTAACCCTAACCCTAATCCTAACCCTAAACCTAACTATTGTGCCACCCTGCCAGCCAAAGGGCTAAACAAATTCGAACTGAGGGGTGGAGAAATTTCTTCTCCTAGAGGATGGTGAATGTGTGGAAATCACTAACACAGGAAAATAGTTGAGGTCAAAATGTTGTGTAATTTCAAGAAAAAATTAAGTTTAAAGTCCCTGGCACTGTAGGCAGCAGTGCTAACCATTGTGCCGCAGTGCCAACTACAATAATGCACAATTTGGATTACGGCTTACCTCAGCAACGAATCCCTACTTCACTTAAGGATATATCTTTGAATTGCTGGGTAGTAAATCCATTTTGGACTCAAAAAGCTAAATTTGACATTGAATTCCATTCAACTTTCTTATCTTTACAGAGTGAGCAAATCCGATTAGCCCTCAGTTAGGTATTTTAAAGAGAAGATAATTAGGAGAGTCATCCACTCTGAAGGCTTTTTTCCATTAGATTTGATTTGATTTGATTTATTATTCTCACATATATTGAGATACAGTGAAAAATATTGTTTCTTGCACACTATACAGACAAAACATACCATTCATAGAGTACATAGGGGAGAAGGAAAGGAGAGGGTGCAGGATGTAGTAGTGAGAGTAAAAGATAGAATTAGAAGGTATGTTGGGGACAGCTTGCAAGAAGTCGCCTTGCTCCAGCGTCATGTCGGTTAGACATTGTTGGTGTGGGGGGAGCTGTGGTGGGGGGAGGATGGGTGAGGATCAGAATGGTGCCATCAGCAACAGAATGGGGTTCCATCCCCATTCTGGGCAAGCTACCTCCTTGCCCAATCCATGGTTGGGGGAGGGGATCGTGATGCTGTGGGCTGGACCTGCCTTCAGGCAGAGGGCTTGAAGGGAAAGAAAAATCACACACACACACACAGGCATGTGTTCACACAATGTGTGGCACCTTCAATGTGATAAAAACGTCCTAAAATCGCATCACATAAGTGCCAATGAGCAAAATTTGACACAATCACACAGACGCTGTCCAGCAGATCACAGTGCCTCGCCTACTGCGCCATTCCTATTGCCATTAGGCTATTGAACTGTAGCAGCATCGTACTCACGTCCATCATTTCTTTCCTTATTATTTGCATATAGACCAGCTGGGGTGCAGAAGAAAGGGTATAATCCTTCAAATTAGATCAGGAAACACCTTTTTGCACGAAAAAGTTTTTTCGCACAAAATGAAAGTTGTCAAACAAAATTTGACATCAAGTCAGGAGATTTGTTGATTTTATTTGATTTGATTTATCAGTGTCACATGTACTAACATACAGTGAAAAGTACTGTCTCTTGCTCACTATACAAACAAAATATACCGTTCATATAAAAGGAGACAAAAGAGTGCAGAATATAGTGCTACAGTCATAGCTAGGGCACAGAGAAAGATCAACTTAATGAAAGGTAAATCCATTTAAAAATCTGATGGCAGCAGGGAAGAAGCTGCTGTTGAGTCGATTGATATGTTGCCTGAGACTTTTGTATCTTTTTCCCGAAGGAAGAGGGTGGAAGAGAAAATGTCCAGAGTGCGTGGGAGTCCTTAATTAGGCTGTCAACTTTTTCAAGGCAATGAGAAGTGTATACGGAGTAAATGGATGGGAGGCTGGTTTGCGTGATGGATTGGGCTACATTCATGATCTTTTGTAGTTATTTGTGATCTTGGGCAGAGCAGGAGCCATATCAAGCTGTGATACAACTAGAAAGAAAGCTTTCTATGGTGCATTTGTAAAAGTTGGTGAGAGTCGTAGCTGACTTGCCAAAAATAATCAAATCATAGAATCCCTACAGTGTTGAAGAGGCCATTTGGCCCATTGAGTCTGCACTGACCAGCTGAACGAGCACGCTACCTGGGCCCCATCCCCCATCCTAACCCCATAAGCCCATGCGTTGACCATGGCCAATTCAACTAACCTACATATTTTGGCCTTTAAGGGGCAATTTGGCATAGCCAGTCAATCGAACCTGCATATGTTTGGATAATAGTCAGGTGGGTGGCTAAAAACTTGGCTAAAAAGGTGGATTTTAGAAATACTAAATCAATCCTTAAAGGAGGAAAGCAAGGTTGAGAGATGGAGAGTTCTGATGATGTCGTATGGATTATTATCTCTCTCCACGGATGTTGCTCAACCTATTGGGTTTTCCCAGCATTTTCTGTTTTAATGTGTGTGAGAGGTGGAGAGTTTTAGGGAAGGAATTCCAAAGTGTGTGGTTCAGGCAGCTGAAGGTATACGGTCGCCAATAGTGGAGTTATAAAATCAGGTAGGTGCAAGAAGTCGGAATGGGAGGATCACGATAATGTCAAAGGTTTGTAGGGCTAAAAAGATGACAGAGATATACAGGGGATGAGGCCATGGATGGAGGGACAGAAAACAAAGTGAGAATTTTTTAAATTCCAGAGATAACGAAGGAAGACAGGTCAACGGCAATGAGATCTCATCAGTTATGACTTAATAAAGTTAAAGTTTATTTATTAGTCATTAATAAGCTTGCATTAACACTGCAATGAAGTTACTGTGAGATTCCCCTAGTTGCCACAATCTGAAGCCTGTTTGGGTCAATGCACCTGACCAGCATGTCTTTCAGACTGTGAGAAGAAACCCACACAGACATGGGGAGAATGTGCAAACTCCATATAGACAGTAATCCAAACGGGATTCGAACCTGGGTCCCTGGCACCGTGAAGCAGCACTCCTAATCACTATGCTGTCATACCACCCCATTGATTAATGAACAGATTGTAAGGGCGGAAATGTCTACTCTTGCTTCTCTACCTTTGCAGTTTTTTAACACTCTGTACCCAGACAGCAAGCACGGCCAGACATAATAGATATCGAAATTCACAGGTTTTTTTTTTAGTTTCATTTATCAGTGTCATAAATAGACTTACATTAACACTGCAGTGAAGTTACTGTGAAAATCTCCTTGTCGCCACACTCCAGCATTTGTTCAGATACACTAAGGAAGAATTTAACATGGCCAAAGAACCTAACTGGCCCATCTTTTGGACTGTGAGTGGAAACCAGAGCACCCGGAGGAAACCGACGCAGACACGGGGAGAATCTGCAGATTCTGCACAGACAGTGACCCAAGCTGGGAATTGAACCTGGATCCCTGGCGCTGTGAGGCAGCAGTGCTAACCGCCGTGCCAATCAATATATGGTAGATGTCACTGAGTCATATTTCTTGTCCCTTTGTAACTGTTTTATTTCCAAGGGGTGGGGGGGTAGGGGGGGTGCAGAGGTGGCGGGGGGTGGTGGGGTGTGGGGGGTTTCCTGATTTTGAAACTCAGGCAATTTTTCACGTACAGGAATGGAGGAAGAAGATTGCATACTACTCTGCCTCTTAACTATAATAACAGATTAATGAAACAATCTTCCTTTAATTTTAGACAGAGGGAAAGTACTCCCCTTTGCCTGTAACCTTTAAATTAGCGACTTTCAAAAACAGCTGACAAGATCTCAGTTTCCTGATTAAAAAAAAAACAAACCCTTATGCTGACATCAAATTAAACTTATTTTACACTGTGATAACAACACTGGAAGCTTGAAATAAAACTACAAAATCATAAAAATACACAAAAAACCTGAAGAATATCTTTGCCAGTGGTGTGGTGGTATTGCCAAGGACTAATAATTCCGGATTTGAATCCCAACATGTGAAATTTGAATTCAATAAAAAAATTCCAGAGTGTGTGGTTCAGGCAGCTGAAGGTATACGGTCGCCAATAGTGGGGTTATAAAATCAGGTAGTTGCAAGAGGTCGGAATGGGAGGATCACGATAATGTCAAAGGTTTGTAGGGCTAAAAAGATGACAGAGATATACAGGGGATGAGGCCATGGATGGAGGGACAGAAAACAAAGTGAGAATTTTTTAAATTCCAGAGATAACAAAGGAAGACAGGTCAACGGCAATGAGATCTCATCAGTTATGACTTAATAAAGTTAAAGTTTATTTATTAGTCATTAATAAGCTTCACGGTGCCAGGGACCCAGGTTCGATTCCCGTTTGGATCACTGTCTGTATGGAGTTTGCACATTCTCCCCATGTCTGTGTGGGTTTCTTCTCACAGTCTGAAAGACATGCTGGTCAGGTGCATTGACCCAAACAGGCTTCAGATTGTGGCAACTAGGGGAATCTCACAGTAACTTCATTGCAGTGTTTCACTCTGGTAATAATACCCGGATTTGAATCCCAACATGTGAAATTTGAATTCAATAAAAAAAATCTGGAATTAAAAGACCATGAAATCATTGTTGGAAAGCTCCATCTGATTCACCAAGAGGTCCTTTAGAGAAGGAAATCTGCTGCTTTACCTGGTCTAGCCAACATATGTCTCCAGATGTTGACTCTTAATTGTCCTTAGCGATGACAATATATACTGATCCAGTCAGTGATGCCCACATCCCATGGATTAATTATAAAATTCTACAATATATATTTACAATGTGGTAGGGGCGGCACAATAGCACACGGGTTAACACTTTTGCCTCACAATGCCAGAGACCCAGATTTGATTCCCAGTTTGGGTCACTGTCTGTGTGGGGTTTGCATGTTCTCCCCATGTCTGCATGGGTTTCCTCTGTGTCATTGATTTCCTCACATACCGAAAGACACGCTGGGAAGGTGCATTGGTCATGCTAAATTCTCCCTCAGTGTACCCGAGTAGGCACCGGTATGTGGCGACTGGGGAATTTTCACAGTACCTTCATTGCAGTGTTAACGTAAGCCTACTTGTAACTAATAGGAGCGAAAGAGGGAGTTGAGAAGAGCTAGAAGAGGACACGAGAAGACTTTGGCGGATAGGATTAAGGAGAATCCTAAAGCTTTTTACAGGTATATAAATAATAAAAGATTGGTTAGGGCAAGATTAGGGCCAGTCAGAGATAGCAGTGGGAAGTTGTGCGTGGAGCCTGAGGAGATAGGAGAGACACTGAATGAGTATTTTTTGTCAGTATTCACGCAGGAGAAAGACAGTGTTGTCGGGGAGAATACTGCAATACTAGGTTGTAGACTGGGCAGGATTGAGGTTCATAAGGAGGAGGTGTTAGTGAATCTTGAGGGTATGAAAATTGATAAGTCCCCTGGGCCAGATGGGATTTACCCTAGGATTCTCTGGGAGGCTAGAGAGGAGATTGCAGAGCCTTTGGCTTTGATCTTCATGTCGTCGTTAGCTACAGGTATAGTGCCGGAAGACTGGAGGATGGCAAATGTTGTCCCTTTGTTCAAAAAGGGGAGTAGGGACCATCCTGGAAATTATAGACCGGTGAGCCTGACTTCTGTTGTGGGCAAGGTCTTGGAAAGAATTATAAGGGATAGGATTTATAAGCATCTAGAGAGAAATAAATTAATTAGGGATAGTCAGCACGGTTTTGTGAAGGGTAGGTCGTGCCTCACAAACCTTATTGAGTTTTTTGAGGAGGTGACCAAAGAGGTAGATAAGGGTAAAGCAGTTGATGTAGTGTATATGGATTTTAGCAAAGCGTTTGATAAGGTTCCCCATGGTAGGCTACTGCAGAAAGTGCAGATGCATGGGATTGAAGGTGATTTAGCAGTTTGGATTAGGAATTGGCTAGCTGATAGAAGACAGAGGGTGGTGGTTGATGGGAAATATTCAACCTGGAGTGCAGTTACAAGTGGTGTACCTCAAGGATCTGTTTTGGGGCCACTGCTGTTTGTCATTTTTATAAATGACCTAGATGAGGGTGTAGAGGGTTGGATTAGTAAATTTGCTGACGATACCAAAGTGGGGGGAGTTGTAGACAGCGAGGATGGATGTTACAGTTTGCAGAGGGACATAGATAGGTTGCAGAGCTGGGCCGTGAGGTGGCAAATGGAATTCAATACGGATAAGTGTGAGGTGATTCACTTTGGTAGGAATAACAGGCATATGAAATATAGGGCTAATGGAAGGACCCTTAATAGTGTTGTCGAGCAGAGGGATCTTGGGGTACAAGTACATAGCTCTTTGAAAGTTGGCACCCAGGTTGATAAAGTTGTTAAGAAGGCGTACGGTGTGTTAGCTTTTATTGGTAGAGGGATTGAATTTAGGAGCCGTGAGGTTATGTTACAACTGTACAAAACTCTGGTGCGGCCGCACTTGGAGTATTGCGTACAGTTCTGGTCGCCGCATTATAAGAAAGATGTGGAAGCATTGGAAAGGGTGCAGAGGAGGTTTACCAGGATGTTGCCTGGTATGGTGGGAAGGCCTTATGAGGAAAGGCTGAGGGACCTGAGGTTATTTTCATTAGAGAGAAGAAGGTTACGCGGTGACCTAATTGAGGCGTTTAAGATGATCAAGGGATTGGATAGGGTGGATAGTGAGAGCCTTTTTCCTCGGATGGTGATGACCAACATGAGGGGACATAACTTTAAATTAAGAGATGGTAGTTATAGGACGGATGTCAGAGGCAGGTTCTTTACACAGAGGGTGGTGAGAGCGTGGAATGCCCTGCCTGCAGCAGTTGTGGACTCGCCTACTTTGGGGGCATTCAAATGTTCGGTGGATAGGCATATGGATGATATTGGAATAGTTTAGGTTAGAGGGTCCACTGGCCGGCGCAACATCGAGGGCCGAAGGGCCTGTACTGCGCTGTAATGTTCTATGTTCTATGTTGTAATAAATAAAATTTAACTTTAAGCCTTGGACAAAACTAGGAAAAATATTTTGAGTTAATTAACGTCCTCAGTGAGGAAAAATTTGAAACATGAGGAAAGAAATAGATATAGGAGCATTAGGTGGTGATGAATGGGGTAGATTTATGCACATTATCTACTTCCTGTTTCAATACAGTGCTCCTTTCCTACTAGCTGCAAGTCAGTTAGACTGGGCACTGTCACACAACATGTAGACCTGAGGGTGATCCACCTTAACTGAGGGTGTGCTGCAGGGAACCATAGGCTGTGTGCCTATATTAAGAGTGCTTTTCCCCTCTCCGTCCCTCCGTGAACAACAATGGCCAGGTAGAAATGATGGCTGCAGGAGGTTGAGGCTGTATATGAAAGCGATTCTGCCACTGGGGTGCCAGCTCCAGGCATCTGTGAAGCCTACCATGCCATGGCAAGGATGGGGGAAAGGCTAGGGTTGCGGAGAAGAGGGTGCTGAAGTCTGACTGGAATTTTTCAGCCTCTGATCAACAGCTTAGCCTGGCCTCTTAATTGAGTTAAGAAGCTACCTGCCACTCAGAGATGGGAAGCTGTGCCATGCCCAACATAACATCTGGGAAAATAGCCCAAACTTTCGGACTGTTGTGGGGAGCAGGCGTGCCAATTGAGTTCAGGACATTCCTCACCTGCCAGCTTCCATTCCCTCAATATTGGCATGAAAATCCTGCCCCAGGAAGTTTAGGATCAAGTTAGAATGCCTGGCATTCCCTCCTCAAATTTTGTCTTCTGTACAATTTGACAATCCTGGAGTTTCCCCACTCAATGTGCTACAGAGAGTGGAGTGAGACTCACATTGGGTTGGTATGCACTCCATGTAATGAAACAAACCTTTATTTTAACTGTGCTAACTATAATCTTTTCTATTGATTCATTTGTGGGATTATGGGCATCACTGGCTGGACTAGAATTTATTGCCCATCCCTAGTTGCCCTTGATCTGAGTGGCTTGTTCTGCCATTTCAAGGGACAGTTGAGAGTCATTGCTGTGGCTCTGATCACAAGTAGGCCAGACTAGGTAAGGATGGCAGATTTCCTTCCCTAAAGGACATTAATGAACCAGATGGATTTTCCCCACAATCGACAATGGTTTCATGGTCATCTTAATTCTTAATTCCAGATTTTTTTTTAATTGAATTCAAATTCCACCGTCTGCTGTGGCGGGATTCGAACCTGGGTACCCAGAACATTATCTAAGGTTCTGGATTAATAGTCTAGCAATAGGAGCACGAGGCCGTCAAATGATTAAAATCAGAGCAGTGCAATGAGAGGGCTTTGTAAAATGGGCTGCTATCCCTGAGTATATGATTCGGGTGTCTGTGTACAATCCTGCCAACCATCTGCCCTCACATTATCTTTGACTTGAGCTCCTGAGACTGCAGCTCATTTATTATCCCTCAACACTTTTGGCTTACCCTTGGGACTATTGTTGCCACAACGTGTAATAAATTACACTCAGCTTGTGTTGGCTGACACCTGACAGACAAGCGAGCTCTCTATGAGTGACCACCTTGGGGCAGGAGCCATCCTCTTGCGCCTATCCCATCAGTCCATTAGCTCCTGCCCATCAAGAAGAAATCATCATTGCCTAATCACGTCATCAAAATTTCCTCACAGTTTTCAAAACCTCTATTATATCCTCATGACCTACTGCTCTCCGGCAGGAATAGTCTCAAGCCTCTTGTCATCCCGCTCTTGTTACCAGCCAGTGTGCATGTTTTATGTGTGCTGGTGTTTTTAAATATGGTACTGGATTGTGGAAGATTTGAACTTGACAGTACAAAGGATGAGACGATTATGAATTATCCCAAATTAATTGGTCTGGTTGAAAGAGATTAATTCAACACTCGTAGAATTACAAGATGGAGAAAGGGTTTTTAGACTCAACCAGTGGATGTTGGTGTTTATCCTCTATATAACAAGGCCTCATCCCGTGGGCCCTTCCAATTGCCATATCCCTTGATTATCCGTCCCTTCAGCCACTTATGTAAACTGTTATTAAATGTTGGCCTGGTCTCTGCTTCAAACACTGCCTCTGCTCTTGACTCCATAACCTCTCAACCTTTTCCCTAAATCAATTACATTTAATTTTGTATCTCCATGTTCTTGTTTTAAATCCTCAATCTTGGAAACATTAGCCAGGAGTGGGATTCAGGTGGGTGCGGGATATTTTGAGGGGTTGGGGGGGTGGGGTGGTGGTGTGGGAGGAGGAGACAGAGCGAGTGCCAACTTTTTGGTCGTCGCACTACAGGAAGGATGTGATTGCATTAGAAAGAGTGCAGAGGAGATTCACAGGATATTGCCTGGGCTGGAGTGTTTCAGCTATGGAGAGAGGCCAGCGAGGCTGGGGTCATTTTCCTTCAAGCAGAGAAGGATCAAGGGAGACTTGGTGAGATGTCCAGAATTATGAAGGACATAGAGAGGAAGAAACTTTTCCCTTTACTAGAAGGGTTAATAACCTAGGAACATGTCTTAAGAAGGGGGCAGGAGATTTAAAAGGCATTTGTGAAAACTTTTTTCACCCAGACCGTGGTGGGAATCTGGAACTCACTACATTTAAGAAGCATTAAATAAACACTTGAAACACCATAGCACAAAATCATAGAATCCTAACAGTGCAAAAGGAGGCCATTTGGCCCATCAAGTCTGCACCAACCTCAATCTCATCCAGACCCTATCCCTGTAACTCCATACACTTTCTCTAGCTAGTCCTCCCAATTATAGACAATTTAGCACAGCCAATCCAGGTAATGCACACATCTTTGGATTGTGGGAGGAAACCAGAGCAACTGGATGAAACTCACACAGATATGGGAAGAACGTGCCAGCTGCACACAGATAATGACCCAACCTGGGAATCGAAAACGGGTCTCTTGCATTGCGAGGCAGCATTACTAACTACTATGCCACCATGGCACCCTATGGACCAAGTGCTGGAAAATGGGACATGAATAGATAGATGCTTGATGGCTGGTGCAGAGAAGATGGGCCAAAGGGCCTCTTTCTATGCTATAAACCTCTATAACTTTATGACTCAGCAGGTGAGGCCCAAGCTGTTTTCTTTATCTGCTTGGCTTTCCAAAGACAGCGGGCCAGTGGCTTGGAATGGAGATTTGGGGCACAGGTTAATGCATAGCAACATCAAGTAATAATTCACCGCCAAGAAGGTAGGTGGTGTAGAGAAGAGGGGGGTTCTCTGGGAGGCTCTCACATGATGAAAAGGTGGTTCGGGGCATTGGATGTATGGCAATGGATATATTTATACCTAAACTCCCCTTGGAGGCCCTTCTGCTTCTCTGGCCTGAATTAACTCACAATATTCTTCCCATTGTTTTTAGTTGCCAAAGTCTCAATGACATCCTTGAACCGATTAAAGATAGAGGGTCTTGTGGGGCCAGGGGCTGGGAGATGGGGAAAGAAAACAACATAATTCCACCCTGATCTGCATATTTAAAGAGAAACTCATTAACCTTTTTGATTTGAATTGATTTATTATTGTCTCATGCATTAGCATACAGTGAAAAGTATTATTTCTTGTGCCCTATACAGGAAAACATACCGTTAAAAGAGTTCATAGGGGAGAAGGAAAGGAGAGGGTGCTGAATATAGTGTTGCAGTCACAGCTAGGGTGCAGGGAAAGACCAGGTTACATAATGTAGGTCCTTCAAAAAATCAGACAGCAGGAGGGAAGAAGCTGTGCTTGAGTCAATGGATACTTGATCTCAAACTTTTGCATTTTTTTCCCAACGGAAGAAGGTGGAAGAGAGAATGTGCGGGATGCATAAGGTTATGCTGGCTGTTTTGCCAGTAGGAAGTGTGGATGGAATCAATGGACGGGAGGCTGGTTTGCCTGATGGACTGGGCTTCGTTCACAATCCTTTGTATAACCAATTGTAAACCTAAAGTGCTGTTAATGCCGTTGGGCGAAGGAGGGATTGGGAGGGTGGGGGATGGGTGAGGTGGGGAGATCTGCTTTTATTACTGGTGACACCCAACTGGTGTAGCAGTGAAGGCAGTAACTTAACATTCCGAATCAGCGACCTTTCACCACAGCCTTTTGATGCATTAGCTGCAGGGAGAAGTCACCTGTCGAGATGGTGAGGGAGATTGATGGGGTGTGGGGAGAAGTGTCGTGCACCTTGCTCGGAAGCTCCAGACTTGTTCTGGTGATCCTCCTCCCCACCTCATTCAAATGCAAACAAAGCCCATAATAAACTGTACATGTGCCGTTTGCAGCTATTATCAAGGATTGTTGAGTAGGATAAAGCATCCCCTGACAAATGGAGTCAGGGCATATTATCATTGAATCCCTGCAATGCAGAAGGAGCCCATTCTGCCCATTGAGCCTGCAACTATCTCTCTCTGACAGAGCACCTTACCCTTTCTCCCACCCTATCCACAGAGTCTCACACATTTGCCATGGCTAATCCATCTAACCTACGTACCTTGGGACACCAAGGAGCAATTTAGCACGGCCAATCCATCTAACCTGCATATCCTTGGGAGAAAACCTGAGCACACAGAGGAAACCCACACATGGGGAGAACGTGCAAACTCCGTACAGTCACCCAGGGGCCGGAATTGAATCCCGATCCCTGGAGCAGTGAGGCAGGAGTGCGAACCATTGTGCCACCATGGTGCCCGGTTCAATGTAATAAGCACAAAATGTCGTATTATGCCTCCTGTATAATAAATTCATTATTCTGCATGGGTAGGTTACACAAATAGTGCATACCTCATCCCTCAAGTGTAACATTGTCCTGTGGAAGGATAACATATGCATCAGCCCTGTTAAACCACCACAAATATAGGTTTAATTGCCATCTGTTCCAACATGGCTTTAAGCCATGTCAGGGTCTGCCAAGTTGCCAGGCAGTGTGTGAAATCTGATTAATTAAATCAGCAGAACCTATTCAGACTGAGTGTGGACCACAATACAATAGGCTTAAAAGCAGCAACGGGCATGCCTAGTGTGGAGTCACAGAATTAACATTGAAGGCATTGAGACTGGCTCAAAGCAGCTGAGACAAGGAAAGGAAAAGGTCATGTACATTAACCTGTGTTCACAAAACATTGATTGTTTACAGTAAACAATCAGGCAGATCTCAAAAAATCCAGGGCACCACAGGAACAAACCCAGTGACATGCGTTTACCTCACTCCGGCTGCCTTAAAGGGATATGCATGTCCTCGGTAAATGCTACTTCACCGAGATAAACAGAATGGTCCCAAGGTCTTCATTTGGTGGCACGATGGTTAGCACTGCTGCCTCACAGCGCCAGGGACCTGAGATCGATTCCAGGTTTGGGTCACTGTCTGCGTAGAGCTTTCATGTTCTCCCCTTGTCTGCATGGGTTTCCTCCGGGTTCTCTGGTTTCCTCCCACATTAGGTTCTGGTTAGGTGCATTAACCCAAACAGGTACTGGACTGTGGCAACAAGGAGAATTTCACAGCAACTTCACTGAGGTATTAATGTAAGCCTTACTTGTGACTAACAAATAAAAAAAAACTTGAAAAAGAATTGATTTAATTTAATTTATTATTGTCACGTGTATTAGTATACAGTGAAAAGTATTATTTCTTGTGGGCTATGTAGATGAAACATACCATTCATAGAGAAGAAAGGAGAGAGTGCAGAATGTAGTGTTACAGTCATAGCTAGGATCTAAAGAAAGATCAACTTAATGCAAGGTAGGTCCATTCAAAAGTCTGATGCAGCAGGGAAGAAACTGTTCTTGAGTGGGTTGGTATGTGACCTCAGAGCTTTGTATCTTTTTCCTGACAGAAAAAGGTGGAAGAGAGAATGTTTGGGGTGCGTGTGGTCCTTAATTATGCTGGTTGCTTTTCCAAGGCAGCGGGAAGTGTAGACAATGTCAGTGGATAGGAGGCTGGTTTGTGTGATGGACTGCGGTTTGTTTACGATCTTTTGATCTTTGGCATGTGTTGAGTTGACTATTCGGAATTGCGGCGTTACAATATTGGCCACAACACTCGAGGAACCAGAAATAACATCAAGTAAAATTCCTGCTTCTAATCAGTACTGAGTAGCTCCTGATCGGAAAGGATGCACGTGGGGACCTAAGTTGCAAAATGGCCCGAAGTTGGGTCGTGAAGCGTCCCAAGGTTCAATAGGGAAGGAGAGGGTGCTCCATTGGAAAAAGGTCATTCAGATAAGGCACTGGAAGGAAATCAGTTCTTAGGCAATCAAATAAAACCTTCTGCAGAGGTTGGCTAAAAAACGAGGGTCCTTATAAAAATATAATCAAGCCTGCATTGATTCTCCGATCAAGCATCTTATCCAGGACCGT
This sequence comes from Sphyrna mokarran, assembly GCA_024679065.1. Classification (NCBI taxonomy): domain Eukaryota; kingdom Metazoa; phylum Chordata; class Chondrichthyes; order Carcharhiniformes; family Carcharhinidae; genus Sphyrna; species Sphyrna mokarran. Next base: position 13,072,683 of record JAGIQG010000013.1, on the reverse strand, counting down.
TCCTGTGCTATTTCCATAACCATGACTAATCACCCCCTCAACCTACATGTCTTGAAACACTGAGGGGCAATGGCACATGGCCTAACCACTAAATCTGCACATCTTTGGAGTGTGGGAGGAAACCGGAGCACCCGGCAGAAACCCAGGCAGACATGGGGTGAATGTGCAAACTATACATGGACAGTCACCCGAGGTGGGAATTGAACCCAGGTCCTTGGCGCTGTGAGGCTGCAGTGCTAACTATTGTATTACCTTGATATGATTGGAGATTTCCTGTATGGATACAGTGACAAAGTCCACGTGTGTGTGTTTTATATATATATATATTTATATATATATATTATGTCACATATTCAGTTGTGAAAACTCCATCCACATAAAACAGATGGTATTTTTGCAGTAGCAAACTGGTGTGTCTTTGGTTACATACTGAATGGCGTGAATTGACTAAAACAAAGGCATATTTAGAATGAACGAGGAATTGATTGCAATAAAATGGAAAAGTAGTTCATTTATTCTCTCACGAGTTGTGGCAATCTCAGCAGTGGGAAATTTCACAGTAACTTCACTGCAGTGTTAAAGTAAGTCTTACTCGTGACTAATAAATAAATAAAATAATAATAAATACTTATTGCCTGTCCCTATTTCTCTTGACTTTTTATTGGAAGTGTGCAGGAGCATGAAGAAATGATTAAAGCATAGAATATTTGAGTATATTTAAGGCAAAAATAAGTAGGTCCTTGATTGATAAGGGAATCAAAGGTTATGGGGAAAAGGCAGGAGAATGGGACTGAGAAACTTTCAGTCATGATTGAATGGCAGAGCAGTTTTGATGGATCAAATGGCCTATTTGTGTTCCTAAATCTTATGGTCTTATGGAATTGAACGAGGGTTCCTCCAGAAGTAGCCAATGATATCAATTGAAATTCAAAATCCATTTTCTTCATCCATTTTCTTCAGTTCTTTTCTACCAGTTATCTCCTAGAGGAGTTGATTCCTTGCTGGTGCTGGTCTTCGCCAAGTAGTTGTGAATCTTGACTGTGATTGATTGGCTTTTTGGCTAAGTGGGGGTATCACAACAGAGCCTAATCTTCCTTCAGCTAAAATTTGTACCTTTACCCTTCTCGCCTGAGGGGGGGATATCTCCAGATTATTTTCTCTTCTGTATCTGAGGAAAGCTACAGTTATTGTTTACTGCACCCTCACCACTGCCCTGAAGGGCGATCAGCCAGCCTACACAAGGCAAGGATCAATTTGGGGACTTTGTTAATGATCCAGTCCAAAGATGTGCAGGTTAGGTGGATTGCCCCTTTGTGTCTGGGGGATGAGCTAGAGTTATTGAGTTACGGGGGTCGGGCCTGGGTGGGATTGTGATCAGTGCAGACTTGATGGGCCAAAAGGTCTCTTTTTGCGCTGCAGGAGTCTATGATTCTATGAAAATTCACAGTGTATATCGTATGAGTTACTGAGTCATCTCTTTATGCTATACAGCGTGAACAGGTTAACACACAGGCTGCGCTGGAGACAACCAGGTCACTGAACTGCAGTAAACCTGTGCCTGCCTGATTGCAGCCGAGAGATTAAAGGATGTTGAGGTTTAATTGGATTTTTTTTTCAGTATAATCTATCAAGGAATTTTCTGACTTTGTTTCTCATCATTGCCACAAGACTGCCAAAATGTGCCCGTTGCTCCTTCATGCCCCCCATATTCTTCCTGTAATACTTAATGATCTTCCATTCATTTTGACCTTGGAGAACGTGGGCTTCTTATTTTTTTCTTCTCATCGCTAAAGGAAAACTGTGAAGAAGCACTTCAGAGGCGCTGTGATATCCTGGCAATGGGGAGAAATTACTGCTAAATACTGATACTCGGAGACTGGCAGGGCAAATGTATGGGATATGGGGAGAGAGCCTGGGTGGGATTGTGCAAATTCGTTGGGCCAAATTGCTGCTTTTGCACTGTAAATATTCCATGTGGCAGTCAAGTTGCGCATAGCAAGATCCCACAAGCTGCAATGTAACTAAATGATCTGTTTATAGGTGTCAGTTGAAAGATAAATATTTGCCAGGATAATAGATCTTCCCTATCCCCCTTCCAATAGTTTCATGAGATCTGTTATGTCCATCTAATAGGACAGGCATGACATTGACTTAATATCTCTTTTACAAGACTGTACCTCAAACAGTACAGCACTCCTTTGGTACCACACTGGTATAGCAACTTTGATTATTTCTAGATTTAAACCTACAGCTTTCTTGATTTAAAGACAAGAGAACTATCAATTACATCATTGCTAATGCCTACAAACACAGGATTGTTGCCAAAACTCTTCTCATCGAACATCTGATCCCAGCTTTTAGGAGATTGGGTTGGTGGTGGACCGGATGTTGTTTGAATAGCTGTATGCACTTCCAGGGCAATTTCAGCTTAACATTCCCAGTAGCAACCAAATAGACAAGGAAATAAAATCAACCTGGAGATTTACATGCCAACCTTTCGTGTTTTTTTCACTTGAATTTACCATTCACAGCACACAGCAAGGACAATGAGTCCTTAAGGCAGCTCTAGAAGAAATTGAAGCACCCAGAGGCAACCCATGCAGACATGGAGGGTTAGCACTGCTAGCTCACAGCACCTGAGAACCCAGATCCAATTCCCGGCTTGGGAGAGTTTACACGTTACCCCCATGTCTGCATGGGTTTCCTCTGCGTGCTTCAATTTCTTCCCACAGTCTGAAAGATGTGCTGGTTAAGTGCATTGGCCATGCTAGATTCTCCCTCAGTCTACCCAAACAGGCATTGGAGTGTGGTGACTGAGGGATTTTCACAGTAACTTCATTGCAGTACTAAAGTAAGCCTAATTGCGACACTAATAAATAACACAACAGTGGAGTTCTTTAAATATGGGGTTACAATTCCAGCTGTTGTTACTACTGGACAGGTCAGGTCCCACATTGGAATCTGGCTTGTTAGATCCTAACTTTTATTGTCTGTTTCGAGACTTGGATGATCATGAATCATAGCACTGCCCATGAACATTTAACAAAAAAATAAAACATTTATTAAACAAGGATATTTTCACTTTTAACACGCAACTTCCTCACCCCAGTTATTTCTTTATAATGATATATACAGATTCGTCAGATTAACACAAGTTACAAAATATACCTTATACTCTAATATCTCAATAAATAACCCCATCTATCCAATTCTCTTCCTGTTCCTAGCTCTGGCTGTCTTATTATTTTGCAACAAGAACATAAGAACTAGGAGTTGGAGGAGGTCATCTGGCCCCTCGAGCCTGTTCTGCCACTCAATAAGATCATGGTTAATCTTTTCGTAGATTCAGCTCCACTTACCCATCTGCTCACCATAACCCTTAATTCCTTTACTGTTTAAAATTTATCTATCCTTGCCTTAAAAACATTCAATGAGGGAGCCTCAACTGCTTCACTGGGCAGGGAATTCCACAGATACACAACTCTTTGGGTGAAGAAGTTCCTCCTCAACTCAGCCCTAATCAGAATCCACCCACCATTTGTAAGGGGTTCCCGACTCAGGGAAAATCCAGACCATTAACTGGCAATGTGTTGCCTAACTTGCTGGGTGTTTGCCAGCAGATTTTTTTAAATTTTAATTTCAGATTTTCATCATCTGTAGTATTAGAATAATTGTATGATTTGCGACACACAGCGTATTCTTGTCCTCTACTGGTGTAGGAGAGGGGGAGCTTTACTCTTTGGAAATGGGATTTGGAGAAGATTTTCCAGATATTTTCCGCCATAAATATCGTGGCTTTTTGTCTGTCCCAGGAGACATTGCTGCTGCGAATGGTTTTGAGAAGAGACTAAACAAGTTGTGCCAGGCATCATGAGGGCTGGGCAGATTCAACAGAGACCACCTGGTCTGTTTGAACCTGCCCTTTGAGGATATTTGTACTTTGTAGAATCCCTAAGTGCAGAAGGAGGTCATTCAGTCCATTGAGTTTGCACTGACAATAACAATCCACCCAAGACCTATCTTTGTAACCCCACAAATTTACCCCACTAATCCCTCTAAGCAACACATTCCGAGACAGTAAGGGACAATTTAGCACCTAACTCACACATCTGTGGACTTTGTGATTGATCTCTATTCTATCTCATTTGAAAATGCACGAGGCAGAACTTACAACCCCATGTGAGGTGAGCATGGGTGCGGGTAACTGCACAGCTTGCCATCACCTGCCAATGCACCAGTTTGCTGGTTCAATTCAGTGGCACCTGGGACATTTACTCAGAGACAGAATAGGAGTTTGTAGGGAAACCTGCTTTGCAAAGGATAGGCAGATGTTTCAAGGCCCAGTTGAAACCCACTGGAATTTTCCAGTCGGCTTTCAGGTCTCTGAGACTTTGGAGTGTAGGCCATCTGCCTGGACGCAGCTATTCAATTGTAGACTGATGGGCAAGAGGAGTGGGGGGGCAGGGGATCTCTCATTTGATCCTGACACTGCTGTCCCAACCCCAAGGGCAAAATCCTGTGTCAATCATAGAAATGCATGTCATTTGCTGATACTGACTTCTGTCATCTCAAGAATGAGCAAATTAACCAAAGTTTCTAATGTAGGAACATCGGAATTAGGAGCAAAAGTAGGTAATTCGAGCCTGCTCTGTCAATATATGATCATGGCTGATCTCCATCCCTTTATCTTGCTTTTGATGAAATATTTATCAATCTCTTTCTTGAATCAATTGATTGACTTTGTATCCACTGCACTCTGGCTCAGTGAGTTCTATAGATCCACAACTCTCTGTGAGAAATAGCTGTTCCTTATCTCTATCTTGCATCCCACTCCTTTACAGCTATGACCTTTTGTCCTAGATTGTTCTAGAAGGGGGAGCATTTGATTAACATTTATTTGATCAATCCCGTTGAATATTTTATATACCTCAATCAAATCCTTCCTCATTCTCCTGTACTCCTGCGAATACAAGCCTAAGCTATTAAACTGCTCCTCATACAATAGCTCCTTCAAACCTGGAATCAATCTAGTGAACCTCTTCTGAATCTCCTCCAGTGTCACCACTTCATTCCTCAAAGAAGGAGACCAAAATTGAACATAATACTCCCATGTGTGGTCTCACTAATGCCTTATATAATTGTAACAACACTTTGCTACTTTTATACCCTAGACTTTTTGCAATAAATCTAAATATCTTGGCAATGTCTCTCAGTATGTTAACAATTGTGTTTCAAATATCTTTGCCTTAACAGGCTGCAAGACTTTACTGAAGGGCATCTCAGGCAAATTTAGCAGCGGGGAGCTCATTGCTATCTTGGGTCCTTCTGGAGCTGGGAAGTCAACGCTCATGAATATTCTGGCAGGTTACAGGTAAGAGGGAAGTAGGCCATCTGATGAGAAAACTAGCAACCATCTCAACATTACAACTAGCATAACTAGCATACTCAACACCAGTATTCTGATAATTGTTCAATTATCCTTTGGAAAGCGGGTGCTTTTTTGTGTAGACAGCGATGCCTTGGGAATAACTGGCCAGCCCTCACTCTGTGGGTTAACATGTCAGGAATTACCATTGAGCAGAAGGTCCATGAGGACTGCCAACATTGTGCAGCGGAAGGTAAGCAGAGCTTTCAAAAGAGGGAGATAATCAATGAGCTCTTGGTGATGGTCGAAGTAATGTTATGATATTAATGCGCAGGTTGAAAATGCACTAAAGATGGTATCAATGTAAAAAATATGCAGAATCTGCAGTGAAAGCTCGCTTGCCTGAATTTTGTTTACACTGGCCACTTCTGGTTCAATTTGCCTTTCAATAAGACCAAAACAAAATATCCCTTTATTTATGAGAAATATTTAAGGATATGTGACATATAAACTGCATTGGAAATGAAATGGAGTTGTCCTACTGGTTAGCAGATGTGTTATGTTGAGGTGTTGGATGATGCATTGAACTCTTCCACTGTCCTTTCGCCTCTTGTGATGAAGATCTCCTGCCTCTGGAAATGGCTTAACGTGAAATGGGGCTGGGTGACACTTGCCCAGCTCCTCATGGACACGAACACAGAATTGGTACTGATGACCAGTTTCAGAGAGGGTACAACATGGCTGATGGAGGAAATTGTAGAAGTTTAGTTGGGGTAGGCAGAAAAGTTGTCAACTCTAATTGGATATGTCCCAGGAAATTTTACCCTATGACCTCCCCTCATTGACCTGTCAGCCCCAACACATGTTTCATGGGCATGTCATGTTTCATAATGCAGCATGTCAATTCCCTCATGTGCTGTGACCAACTGGAAGTGAATAGACACTTTGTTACCCTAATTGGATGGGACTTGGCTATTAGTCAAACAGCCTTCCTGCCATTTCCTATATCTTGGCAGCTGATACCCAAAAATGCTCCTTTTTCCTGGTTTTCATAGAATCATAGAACCCCTGCAGTTACAGAAGGAGGCCATTCAGTCCATCAAAACTGCACTGACCACATCCCACCCATGCCCTATTCTCGTAACTCCACGTATTTATCCTGCAAATTTATCCCGACATTAAGATCAATTTAGCATGGCCAATCAGCCTAACCCAAACATTTTTGGAGTTTGGGAGGAAACTGGAGCACCCAGAGGAAATCCACAGAGACACGTGGAGAATGTGCAAACTCCACCCAGACAGTGACCTGAGGCCGGATTTGAACTGGGTCCTTAGCGCCATGAGACAGCAGTGCTAACCACTGTGTCATGATGCTGCCTATGCTGTTTTGTCAGGAGATTAGTCTTTGATGGTTGGAGCCACTCGGACAATGCTGAAGGGCTGACAATCCTAATAGTTGACGGGGGAATTCTTTTCAGTGATGGTATTAAGAATTCAGCTGCCTTAACGGAGGGAGCTTTATTCTGTGTTTAGTCACTGCTGTTCCTGGGAGAAAAATGTAAGTGAACTGTAATGACTTGTCCTCACCTTATTGAGATTGAAGAGCTTGTGAGGAAACACACGGAGTGAATTGTTGTTCAGCTACTCTTTTCACTGATCTACCTTGATTTTGTGCTTACTGCAGAGAAACTGGAATGAAAGGCGAACTCTTGATCAATGGACATCCCCGGGATCTCCGCTCCTTTCGGAAAGTCTCCTGCTACATCATGCAGGATGACATGCTGCTGCCTCACCTCACAGTTCACGAGGCAATGATGGTATGCCTGTGATGTGGTTCAGTACAACAACAGAAACAACAGTTATAACTTGTGTTAAAGATGCTATATAAACTATTCCAAGTCACTTTATGGGTGCATTGTCAGACCAGATTTGACACTGGGTCAGCGGTTAGCACTGCTGCCTCACAGTACCAGGGACTCGGATTCGATTCTGGCCTTGGATGAGTGTCTGAGTGGAGTTTTGTTTTGTGTTCTCCTCATATCTACATGGGTTTCCTCCTGGTGCTCCAGTTTCTTCCCACACTCTAAAGATCTGCAGATTAACCATGTTAAATTGCTCCTTAGTGTCCCAAGATGCATAGGTTAGAGGGATTAGTGAGCTAAGTACATGGGGTTTCAGAGATACAGCTTGGAATGGGATGCTCTGAAAGGGACTCAGTGCAGACCCGATGGGCTGAATGACCTCCTTCTACACTGCAGGGATTCTATGAATCTACATGAAATATGAGGACAAATGACCAAAGTTTGTTAAAGAAAGGAGGGAGGTTTAAGGATCTTGTTAAAGAAAAAGAGAGCGTGATAAAGAGACAAAGGGATTCACTAGGGGTATTATGGAGTTTATGGCCATGGCGACTGTTGGCATTCGGCCAGTGTTGGAGCAGTGAAAATTGGGTGATCCCATGGATGGATTTGAGAATAGGTTACACCAAGGAGTGGAGGGAAATAATGAGGAAGTTTCAACCAGGCTCCAGCAGAACCCTGAATTTATTTAAGTTCACTGAATGTCATCTCCATGGCCTCCCTGCAGTGGCTTCCACTTCTGCTTGGTGTAAGGTTTTTTTGAAGTCTATTTATTAGTGTTACAAGTGGGCTTACATTAACTCTGCAATGAAATTACCGTGAAAATCCCCTAGTTGCCACACTCTGACGCCTGCTCCAGTAACTGAGGGAGAATTTAGCATGGACAGTGCACCCGACCAGCACGTCTTTTCAACTGTGGGAGGAAACCGGAGCACCTGGAGAAAACCCACGCAGACACGGGGAGAAGGTGCAGGCGCTGCACAGTGACCCGAGCCGGGAATTGAACCCGGGTCCCTGGCGCAGTGAGGCAGCTGTGCTGACCACTGTGCCATTTTTTTTACCTATGTCCAAAGCAGCTGTCCTCTGATTGGCTGCCAGCTCTATGAGGCAGGACAGAAGTTACAGTTCCGACAAAATAAAGGATAATTGGCTGGAAAATTAAAGCAGACGTGAAAATGGGCTTAGCTTCAAAGTTTATGCTGGATGTGGGGAGACTGCCCTCAGCGTAAAATCCAACCAAAAGTTTTTTTTTAAATTAATTAATGGGATTTGAACGCCATTTCTCAATCTCATATATCATATGTCTCAGTGTTACATTCTGTCTAATAATGTACCAAAGAGCCTCTGGGATGCTTTATTATGTTGAAGGTGTTGGGGTGGCATGGTGGCACAACGGTTAGCACTCCTGCCTCACGTCACCAGGGACCCGGGTTCAATTCTGGCCCTCGGTGACTATCTGTGTGGAGTGTGCACGTTCTCCTCTGGGTTTCCTCTGGGTGCTCCGGTTTTCTCTCACAGTGTGTGGGTTAGGCTGATTGGCCATACTAAATTGACCTAGTGTAAGAGACCTAGCATGGTAAATATGTGGGATTATGAAGGTAGAGCCTGGGTGCGATTGCGGTTGATACAGACTTGATGGGCCAAATGATCTCCTTCTGCACTGTAAAGTTTCTATGATATATAGTCAGTTACATTCTGGTTGGATCTCTGACTCTCAACTCATTTACGCTTCTTTTGTTTTATATCTCTTGATATCTTTACAAAAACAATATAGGAACAAAGAGAGGAATTTAGGAGCAGACCCTGTTCCAAAATTCAGTTCACTCTTGACTGATCTCTCCTGCAATTTCTCTATATATTTTATATCAAGAAATCTATTGATCTCTGCCCCAAATATACTTAATGATTGAATTTTCACAGCCCTTATAAACAATTCCAAATATTTATCACTCTCTCACTGAAGAAATTCCTTTTCATCTCAGTCCTAAATGGCTTGCCTCTTATTTAGAGACTCTGCAGATTGGTTCTCGATCCACTCAGCCAGGGGAAGCATTCTTCATGCATCTAATGTATCGAGTTGTATAAGAACCTTGAATGCTTCAATTAGACCATCTCTCATTCTCTGGAGAAAACAGGCTCAGTTTCCTCAGTCTGCTGTCATAGAATAATCCTGCCATCCCAGAGATCAGTCTGGTGAAACATTTTGGCATTGTCTCTCTGTCAAGTATATCCTTCCTTGGGAAAGGAGTCCAAAATTGCATGCAGTACTCCAGGTGCGGTTTCATCAAGGGTCTACACAGTCCATCCCTCTCTGTCTTGGTGACTTAAATTGTCCTCCAGCATCCATACACTTTAGAGGAGCAAATTCTTCCTGATTCCAAAGCCTCCATATTTAAGAATATGCCTCCACTTTCTGAATTCTCTATCAGAGAACAAAGTTTTTCAGGGGCTAAATTTAGGCCACACACAGCCCATTTTGCAAGCATTATCTGGTCTTATCAGATCCTAAAATATGGCAGCAAGGGTGTATATCCTTAGGACCACAAACGTGCAACTGGAACATTAGGGTAAGGTCAAACAAGTTTCCCCTGCCTGCAGTGAGTATTAGATTGTTTGCATATACAAATAAGAGGCGCAAAGCCTACCTCAGTTACTTACTACAATACTGATTTTCCCCAAGGGCGGCCACTTTTCTATCTTGAAGGCTCTGTACAATCTCAAATTATTATTGAACCTCATTCTTTTCACACTTTTGCTTTTATGATGCATTGCTTCTAAGGCAATTATACCACCATTTTTGCAATGATGTGTAGCTATCTGGCTTGGATTGATGTGGTTGAACACACATATGGCAAATAAAGCGAGGTCCCGTCTGAAAGCTGCCTTATACTGAGTTGGGTTTGCACCTTCTGCAGTTTAGCTTTGGTCTGCTGGTATGGTACTTACTGGCCTTTACCGATGCTGATATCTAAGTATATCTACAATTTTGCACTTGTTATCTTTCAGGTCTCAGCTAATCTAAAGCTCCAGGAGAAAGACGAAGGTCGGAAAGAAATGGTGAGATTTTGAGACAGATTTTCTGATTGTTTCTCATTTATATTTTGTTATTTCTATGCGTTGTAAAGTGAAAGGTGAGTAAATATATCCTGACTAACTTTGACCAGTTGGCAGTAACTTTTTCAAACTCAGGCATGTTGCTTTTTAGATAGACAAAGGGGACAAGAATTAGACGATGATTCCACGCAACTTCATTGAACACATTGTCAAGAAAAAACATATTTATCAGACTTTACTATTGTGCTTTAATTCAACTCTATCAAACTCTCTCAATCTCTTCACAGGATTTTTCAGTAAACAGTCTCAAACAGATCTTGAAGTAAACAGTCTCTAGCTGTTTCTTCTGACATGCTTTTTTTTTATTATTCATTTGTGGGACATGGGCGTTACTGGCTTGCCAACGTTTATTGCCCATCCTTAGTTGTCCTTGAGAAGGTGGTGATGAGCTGCCTTCTTAAATTGCTGCAGTCCATGTGCTGTGGGCTGACCCACAATGCTGTAAGGAAGGGAATTCCAGGATTTTGACCCAGCGACTGTAAAAGAATTGAAACTTTCTCCAGTTAATTGATAAACACAAAAACTTTATCTTTAAATCAAAACAAATCCTTATTAGGAAAATGTAACAACACTTTAAAATACTTATGACTGCTGTAGGTACAGACAATGCAAGTGGAGATAGGGTTAAACACAGGTTAAAAGATGTCTGTATTGTCTGTATCTGTAAAGACCTGATTACTTGTTAACACTCGCATTCCAACCATTACTTTGTAAATTGAGTCTCTGCCTTTATATGCCCTGTTTGTGAATCCAACCCTTCACTCACCTGATGAAGGAACAGTGCTCCAAAGGCTCATGCTACCAAATAAGCCTGTTGGAGTTTAACTTGGTGTTCTGAAACTTCTTATTGTGCCAATTCAACGCTGGCATCTCCACATCATGTCTACTATCATTCTCCATTCTCCTGACGAAGAGGCAAACCCCAAAAGCTTGCGAGTTTCCTATCAAATAAATCGGTTGACTTAAACCTGGTGTTGTCAGACTTCTTACTGTGCACTAAAACAAGTATACACACGTAGACTTTAAATATTTATGCTTAACTAATGGGTCCAGAAGGGTTGTCTTTATCCATTCATGCTGGCAAGACATGGTCTTCTCTTTTTCAAATATCCAATATCTATCTCTTGAGACTAGCTCAAACATGTACAGTTGTGCACATATACGCTGACTACCGTTATATCATTTATATTGTTTTATTGCAGCAGCTTGACTTTGGGGCAAAGTCCTAAGTCTGTCTAACACCAAAAAAAAATCAGACTGATGGCTCCATTAGGGTTTGGTTTCTGTCCATTTTTTTAAGTTATATCCAATCAAAAACCAAATTGGTCCAATCAAAGTCTCTACAAGAGAAACATTCCAGATCCAAGCTGACAAGGCAGGGCCCATTCTTTCTGTCTTGGGCTCAGTTAACAAGATCCAAGCTGTTTGGAGTAGACATTACACCCCCTCCAGTGCTTGATCTGGGCTTCATCTCAGCCAAAAGGCCTAGAAGGCATTTGAAAAAAAATACTTCAAATGGTTTCTGTCCACTTGATCGATTTGAATGGCTTCATTTTCATGGAAAAGCAGAGAGAGAGAGAGAGCTGGAGCACCAGATTATCCCTTTCATACCCCTCTTTGTGCCCTTCTCGAAGATTTGGTGGCCAGTGTCCAATACTAGCATTGAGTGGGGTCAAGAAGATCCAATAAGATGACCAATGTTCCATACTTAGGGGGTTGCAGAACATAGCTTTGAACCTTCAACTGTCAAGTGCTGACCTTGTCATAGTTTACCTCTGGCCTCCTACTAAACCGGGTACCACCAAGTCTGTATAATATTCTTCTAACACACGCATCTCCACATCATAACATTCTTCTAACAAAGCAGATTCACTGGAGGTGTAAACAATGGTTCATTTTGAAACAATGTGGCCGTTAGCACCACATCAGTGCCAACCAGTTGGACTTAAGCCTGGTGTTGTCAGACTTCTTACTGCGTTAGCACCTGGCCATGCAATTCCAGGCCTGGCTGGTTTCCATGGTAAGTTGATTGTCCAAAGCCTGGCTGCAGGAATACTGTCTGTTCCACCTTTGCAGTTTGCAAATTTCAGAGTGCAGCTGGGTTTAAAATTGGCTTCCATATTTCGAGTCTTTATTCATGCTCATTTGATTTAATAGATATGATTCATTATTGTCACATGTATTAATATACAGTGAAAAGTACTGTTTCTCGCACACTACACAGACAGAACATACTGATCATAGAGAAGGAAACGAGAGAGTTCAGAATGTTGTGTTACCGTCATAGTTAGGGTCTAGAGAAAGATCAACTTAATGCAAGATAAGTCCATTCAAAAGCAGACAAGAAGCTTTTCTTGAGTGGGTTGGCACATGACCTCAGACTTTTGTATCTTTTTCTCGAAGGAAGAAGATGGAAGAGAGAATGTCCAGGGAGCGCAGGGCCCTTAATTATACTAGCAGCTTTGCCAAGGCTGTGGGAAGCGTAGACAGAGTCAATGCATGGGAGGCTGGTTCAGGAAAAATAGCAATATTTCTGTAACAATCCTGGAAGTCATGACTCACCGGCCCATAGATGACTTTGCACAGAAGGCATTGCAATGTGTCAGGTCCGCTATTATGGTGAAAGAATAGAAGAAATGGATCAATGATGAGAAAAGGACATTTAGCCCACTATAACAATGCCACTCAGTTCAATATTTTGCTGTGTTCTGAACATATTTGTCATTTACCTTTCAGAAAATGTTGAACAGACTGGGTGTCTCCTCTAGAAACAGGAAAGCTTAGGGATGACCGCATGGAAAACTTAAAGATTACAGAAAGATCTGGTAGGGTGGGGGCATAGCAAAGCTATTTCTGCTTTGGCAAAGTCCAAACCTAGAAATCATCGATGTAAAATAATCAAAATTAGAAAATACAGGGCAATTTCTTTACAAAGCATATGGTTAAGTACGGTTAAGTGGAAGAAAGATTAGCACATGAGGGAGAAAGTTATATGAGATTATACCACTGTGGTTAGATTAAGATGGGTGCGAGGAGTCTTGTGAGGTGCACAAGCACTAGTATAGAGCTTTTGGGCCAAATGACCTGCATATCTGCTGTAGGTCATGGCCAAGTGGTATTATTACTTGACTATTAATCCAGAAACTCAGCTAATGCTCTGAGGACCTGGGTTTGAATCCCATCACTGCAGATAGTGAAATTTGAATTCAATAAAAAAATCTGGAATTAAAAATCTTCTGATGACCATGAAATCATTGATGATTGTTGGAAAATCCCATTTGGTCCACTAATGTCCTTTAGGGATGGAAATCTGCTGTCCTTAGCTGGTCTGGCCTACAAGTGCCTCCAGAGCCACAACGATGTGGTTGACTTTTTGGGAAATTAGGGATGGGCAATAAATGCTGACCAGCCAATAACTCTGCAAATAAATAAATAATAAATAATAGTGTGGTGGTTGCACTATCTTACTCACTAGATGGTAGAAAATTTATTAGAGACATCTCCCTGCATTATCTAGTTCAGCTAAGAAGGTTTTCCTGATCCATTCTCACCTTATGGCCTTGCTTTAAAAATTGGAGAGGTTTGTGTGAAGTGAACAGGCAACCTGGATGATCTGACCTCTTGTGACATTATGTCTGTTGTTGACAGGTGAAGGAGATTCTAACGGCTCTCGGTCTACTGGAATGCGCTAATACTCGGACTGGCAGCCTCTCTGGAGGTCAGCGCAAGCGACTTGCCATTGCCCTGGAGCTGGTCAACAATCCTCCTGTCATGTTTTTTGATGAGCCTACCAGGTACCTTTGCTTATACTCCTCTGTTTTGATGCAAGTGTTCTGGAGAATTTGAACAGTTTTAAAAGTGTGGTGGAGGCGTGGGTTGAAGTGTGGATTTAAATTGCAGCCATTGGATTAGCATTAACACTGAAAACCCAGTCAAGTCCAAATACATTGATGCATTGGTGGATGTTGCCGTGGAGACATGCTTTAAGCTGAGTAGCACACAGGAGAAGATTCTTCCCGTTGATCAGTTTCACTGAAACAATTCTTAAATTTATAAAAGTTTATTTATTAGTGTCATGTCGGCTTACATTAACATCGCAACGAAGTTACTGTGAAAATCCCCTAGTCTGCACACTGCAGCACACTCCATACATGGGTACATAGAGGGTGAATTTAGCATGGCCAATGTACCCTAACCAACACCTGTTTCAGATGGTGGGAGGAAACTGAAGCAGCTGGAGGAAACCCACACTGACACAGGAAGAACATGCACATTAATTCAGTTAACTCATCATTCATTTCATTGCTCTCTCTGAGATTTTACAGTATGTAAAATGGCTGCTCTGACTGACAATTTACTTGGATGTAAAATGCCTCCTAAGGAATGCGATATGGTACCAAATTCTTCCTTTTACAAAGTTAAACGTTAAATGTAGCGGAATGAGCAACCAATGCAATGCTCCTGGCTATTAGTGCAGAGATGAGTCACCTTACAGGCATACTCAAAGCATACTATTCAGCATGCTCCTGATTTATTTGGAGTCCCACAATGTCAGAATGTGAGTTTATACCTGAAATACCTGGGTGGCACGGTGTCACAGGGGTTAGTGTTGCTGCCTCACAGCGCTGAGACCTGGGTTCAATTCCGGCCTTGGGTGACTGCCTTTGTGAGGTTTGCACATTTTCCCTGTGTCTGTGTGGATTTCCGCCGGGTGCTCTGGTTTCCTCCCACAGTCCTAGTTACATGGTAGATTGCCCCTTGGCTAAAAAGTAGGGTAAATGTGTGACGTTACAGGAATAAGACCTGGGTGAAACTGTTGTTAGTTCAGGCTCGATGGGCTGAATGGCATCTTTATGCACTGTAGGGGTTCTGTAATTCTATGATTTGCCATGGTAGGGCACTGCACGTTGCTCCTTCTGAAGCGATAATCTAATATATTTCCCTCTCACTTGCCTAACCACGTCATCCATTGTTTTGCAGTGGCCTGGACAGTTCCTCTTGTTTCCAGGTAGTCTCCCAGATGAAATCTTTGGCACAGGGTGGGAGAACTGTCATCTGCACCATACACCAGCCCAGTGCCAAACTGTTTGAGCTGTTTGACAAGGTAAGAAATGTAACTTCTCTCTGTTATTTGATAGAGGAAATCCAACGACTTTACCCCAACATTACGTGTGACTAATTGATTGCCAATTACTGACTTTGAGTACATGTCACTGCTCCAATTTATGTAAAACCCTTAAGAAGTGATTCTGTCAACTACCTCCTCGAAGGCGCTGATTCAAGCTGGGATAAGTGTTTGAAAAAGTGCCCAGTTTTTTTGGTGTGAACTTTGACCTTGAGTGGGAACAGGCTGTTAACAGTGCAAGTTAATCTTCGCTTATGATTCATGAGTGTACACTTAGGAGTATAAAAATAGGGAAGTCTTGCTAAAACTGTATAAGGCATGAGCTGGCATTTTTGGACTGGTGTTAATTTGCAGCCATTGAGATACAAAAAAATCCAGCTTTTGGTCCAAACACAATCATGCAGTTTGGTAGATTTTGCTGGAGAGAAATGTGAGTAGCACAGTGGCAACTATTTTTCCCATCGACCAATTTCACTGAAACAATTCAGTTAACTCTTCGACCATTTCATGGTCATCTGTCAGATTTTATAGCCTGTAAGGCCCTGCTGCTCCTATGTTTATGGTCAAGAGCCACAGGAGGAATAGATGTAGAAGATAGCAGCTGGAGGAGGCATTTTGCCCTTCGAGCCCGTTCTGCCATTCATTAAGGCTATAGCTGATCATCCATCCCTATAGCCTAATGCTGCCTTTCCTCCATAACCTTTGATTCTATTCACTCTGAGTGCTATATGCAGCCATCTCTTGAATACATTCAGTGTTTTGGTATCAACTACTTCCTGTAGTAATGAATTCCACAGGCTCACCATTCTTTCGATGAAGAAATATCTCTTCATCTCTGTCCTAAATGGTCTACCCCAGATCCCTGAGACTGTGACTCCTAGTTCTGGACTCTCCCACCATCGGGGACATCCTCCCAGTATCCACCCTGTCTAATCCTGTTGGAATTTTAAAAATCTCGATGAGATCCCCCCTCATTCATCTGAACTGCGGTGAAAACAATCCTAACCGAGTCAATCTCTCCTCATACATAAGTCCCGCCATCCCAGAATCAGCCTGGTAAACCTTTGTTGTACTTCCTCAAGAACAAGAACATCCTTCCTCAGTAAAGGAGAATGGGAATCCTGGCTGATTATGAATAAATCTGCTTCAACCATCCCTTCAAGAAATGTGTTGCTGCATTGCAATATCACTCTTCATATCCCTTCTTGTGTTTTTTTTTGCTATTATTCTGTGGTTACAGATCTGTCTGTTGGAAACAATCCTCACTTGTAATCTTGTTTGACAATGGCTTTGTCACCTGACACTTGCTCATCTTGGTTGAAAATGACAAAGCTGCCTCAGCCAACATTGTTGTGGTGGCACCCAAGACGCAGCTTAGCACCATCTGTCCCGGGGTTAACTTTAGATGCCAGTGGTAATCCTCCTTGTGACACACAACTCTGCAAAGCCCCTGAAAGCAATGGGGAAGATCATGTATGTTGCTGCAGGCTTGCCTGCCAAAGTTGGGCAAACTAGCAAGAGAACTGGGATCCTTTCCAGGGCACACTGCGCGATGGGTGCCATCTTACACAAGCTTGTGACATAGCACAGTCTTTTAAAAAAAAATCTCTGCCTGTGATGGTGATGCTGCTTGCTGACTCGTCATCTTTCCAAGGGGTGGATTTGATGAGCTAAGTACTTTCGCCTTAAATATTGTTTCTGGCTTGATTCCCTGATTCGCTGCCAGTGATAATGCCAGTGAAAAGGGATGCATGCTGGTGGCACCTACTGCTTGGCAGCTGAATGCAGTAGCTGTGTTATGTTTCAATGTCTCTCATCTTGTTAGAATAAGTTACACTGCACAACAAATCAGCCCAATTTGGCACCTGCCTCTCTATAATTAAGAAAGCACCATAAGATATAGGAACAGAATTAGGCCATTCAGCCCATCGAGTCTGCTCTACCATTCAATCGTGGCTGATATCCCAATCTCAATCCCATTCTCCTGCTTTCTCCACTTGCACTTGTTTGCTTATGGAGAGGAGTTGGTCTGTTGATTAAATGTTGTTCCATTGGGATGGAACAATTTGTGGAGAAATGCAAGAAGTTCATAAGCCACAAAGCCAATTGCATACTATCTACGGGACAGAGAGTGTTACAGGGCTAGTACAATGCTTTTTCTTGTATTTAAAACTTTCATTCCCCTCAAGTACCCAGGCAAAGTTACAGAGTGGTTTCAAGATGAATTTACTAAAAGAGGAGCATAGCAATGAGGCTCTGAATGAAATCATTCAGACCATTCAGAGTGAAAAATTCAGAAATACATAGGCAATTATAGTTTCAACTTTGATTATGGGAATTAGCATATAGCAATAAAATAATAGTTTTTATTTGTTAATGTCGCATGTAAGGCTCACATTAACACTGCACTGAACTTGCTGTAAAAATCCCCTAGTTGCCACACTCCGGTGCCTGTGCAGGTGCTTTGACAGAGAATTTAGCATGGCAATGCATCTAACCAGCTCGTCGTTTGGACTGTGGGAGGAAACTGGAGCACCCGCAGGAAACCCATAGACACAGGGAGAACATGCAGGTTCCACACAGACAGTGACCCAAACCCCGAATCAAACCCAGGTCCCTGGCACTGTGAGGCAGCAACGCTAACCTTGTGCCTTCGTGCCTCCCCAGCAGGAGTTATCTCTATCCATTTACACTTATTGATGAAGGTTACATCATATAAAAGTACAGTTTTTAAAACCAATCACAATCACCTTACTCTTGCATGATCATAATATCCAATCAATGTGAGATTTTTAATTGCTTCAACTTAATTGTTTTTAACTATCTTTTAACTATTCCAGCTGTGTCTGGATGTTAAAACATGAATTAACTTCCTTGTCCAAATGATTTTTTTCCCAGCGTCGTATCTTTCTCCCTTTCTCATCTGAGGGTTAGGTGTCTGGAATTAGGCGCTTACTATCTTGCAGTTAAACATTGTGTGGGCTTTTGTGATTTGTCTCTGTTATATTCAGTGTTTTGGCATACTTCCTGTGGTAATGAATTCCAAAGGCTCACCAGGTGAAGAAGTATCTCCTCATCTCCGTGAAGGTAAAAAAGGATGTAGAAAGGATTGATGAGAATATTTCTAGAGATGAGGAACTTCAGTTATGTGGATAGGTTGGGGAAGTTGGGACTGTTCTCCTTGGAGAAAAGAAGATTGAGAAGATATTTGATAGAAGTTTTCAAAATCATGAGGGGTCTGGACAGACTAGATAGGAAGAAAGTATTAACAGAAGAATCAAGAACCAGAGAGCATGGATTTAAGGTGATTGGCAAAAAATGCAATGGCAACATGAGGTTTTTTTTTATGCAGTGAGTGGTTAGGATCTAGAGTGATTCATCATTGTCTTCAAAGGAGAATTAGATCATTAGCTGAAGAGACAGGAATTGTCAGGTTAAAGGGAAAGGTTGCAGCAGTGGGACAAGGTAAGTTTTTTTTGCAGAGAGCTGGCATGGACCAGACAGGCTGAATGGTCTCTTTCTGTGCAGTAATCATTCTATGACCCTATGATTCTAAGATACATGAAGTGGAACAAAATCCTTTTCATATCAAACTGAGTAATGATCAGTGACTTGAGACTTGACAGAGTGGATGACACTGTTATTCATATGGTGTTGTCCTTTTGTTTTTATTTAGCTCTACGTCCTGAGCCAGGGGCAGTGCATCTACCGTGGAAATGTGTGCAGTCTTGTCCCATATCTCAAGGAGATTGGCCTGCATTGTCCAACCTACCACAATCCTGCTGACTTTGGTATGAACTGATGCTGTGCTGGTTTGTCTTCACAATAGTGCCTTAGGATATTTTACCCGTGAGGACGCAAAAGGTCTCAGTTTAACATCTTGTTTGCAAGTGGCCACCTCCAATAATGCAGATCTACCCCAGGACTGCACTGGACTCTTCATATCAATTTGGTGTTGAAATTCCTGGAATAGATTTGAACCCAAAACCTTCTGACTCAGAGATACTGGGCCTTTCTATTAAATGCAAGCATGCCCATCAATCTCCCTCTTGCCCCCAGAGATGGATGGGAAGAGTTGGGAACAGTTAATATACATGGAATTGACTCCAATATGT
This sequence comes from Sphyrna mokarran, assembly GCA_024679065.1. Taxonomy (NCBI): domain Eukaryota; kingdom Metazoa; phylum Chordata; class Chondrichthyes; order Carcharhiniformes; family Carcharhinidae; genus Sphyrna; species Sphyrna mokarran. The sequence continues at coordinate 13,053,105 of JAGIQG010000013.1, read as the reverse complement.
TTGCAGTTATTGGTGTTTCCAAGTGTCTCCTCCCCATGATGGAATTAACATATTTAAATCAACCTCCCACAGTGCTGTGGGGACCCGATCTGAAACGGATTATTTCTGCAGTAAATTTTCCAGTTGGGCTGGTTCACTCAGATGCAGTCTCCAACTGCTGCTGGCAGATGCAATCAATTATCTCGCGGGAAATGGGGTGACGACACATGATAATACATCGTGCTTGTTTCCATAGTAATGGAGATTGCATCCGGTGAGTACGGGGAGCAGAACCCCAGACTGGTGAAAGCAGTGCAGGATGGGAAGTGCGATACTGACTGCAAACCAAATGAAAATGAAGACAAGGACCTCAACCCTTTCCTCTGGCACAGACCGTCTGTTGAGGTAAGGTGACCCCAAACAGTGAAGTATTTCAATGTGGCTGAAAAGACAGACATGTTGCCAAAGTTTTTTGACTTGTACTCATCCAGGCAAACATAGGAATGGCAACTGTCAAATTATTCATACTACAGGAGATACGGGTGCTGTTTGGTTGTCAAGGTGACTTGGGCTGGCCGAGGTTTTGCTGTGTTGCTTACTCCACGGAGTAACACCAGGCCTACCTAAAACTGAGGTTTTAACCAGATGAGGAACTATTTGTTTGCTAAATAGCATAAGCAGCAAATGATAGACAGAGTTAAGTGATTCCACAATGAATGTATCAGATCTAAAACCAAAAGAGAAAATGCTGGAAAATCTCAGCAGGTCTGGCAGCATCTGTAAGGAGAGAAAAGAGCTGACGTTTTGAGTCCTTTGAGGGTCACCCGGACTCAAAACGTCAGCTCTTTTCTCTCCTTACAAATGCTGCCAGACCTGCTGAGATTTTCCAGCGTTTTCTCTTTCGGTTTCAGATTCCAGGATCCGCAGTCATTTGCTTTGATCTGTTGGATCAGATCTAAGCTCCGCAGTGCTGGCACATCAAATCGTGATTGGTGTTGACAATTGAATTTCTCACTGGAGGAGGAGATCCATAAATAGCCCGATCCTCAATGGAGGGGGAGCCCAGCGTGTCAGTGCAAAAGCCAAGCATTTACAAGAATTTTTAGCCAGAAATGCAGAGTGGGCGTGAATGAATTTTTTCAAAACCTTTCTTCTATTTCCTTGCAACCATCAACCCCTTTCCCCAGTGTCCCTCTTTGGTAATTAAACTTGCGAGTAAAGTCACTGTATTTGTGATGCCAAATAGACACATGTTGTTGGTATACTAAAGTGCCAAGTTTTGCAGAGGGACTGGTCTCCACATGTTGAGCCTCCAGTCTTGAGTGAGGAGGCAAGGAAGGGATCTATAGGGCTATAATTAGATTAAATAGAGTCCATTGCTACTTCTGATTGCTTTGTGAAAGAATTTGATTTAGTGCAGTTTTGTTATCAGTGGGCATGAGTAGGCACAGTGTAAAACTGCTCCTGACTTTGCTCTAACTCACACGCAACCACAGAGCCATTCGGAGAGGCTATCTGGGCTTTATGTTCACCCCGTGGCAGTGAGAAGGGCATTTAATCAATAAGGAGGATGGAGGACTCCATCCATCTTTTTGCCTCCATTTGAGAGTTTACGGGACAATTAATCCCCAACCGAAGTCCTCCTTCTGCCTCTGGTGTATTAACTTAGCGATAGAAGAGCTTTGCAGGTTACTTGTGGTCTCCCAGGGGAGCCCCATCATTTAAAATGATTCGGTGTCTGATGGAAGAACCCAGTATTGGGTAGACCAATGGTCCCATTTACAACCACACCCTGGCTTTTGCTGCTGACCACCTCCACCACCCCAATTTATCCTTTTCCTGTGATCTTCTCCCTGCAAAACCTCTCCCGGCACCTTCTACGTGGCACTGCTGAGCAAAAGGGCTGCCAATCATTGATTTTGGTTTCCCCCAGCCCAGGCGCCCTGACCCTGCAGAAGTCGGACTAGTGACCTGTAAACTGTCTGAGTGGCACAAAATCCCCAAAGGAAACAAAGGGATTCTCTTACCATCCCTCTCACCAACTTTCCCACTAATGGCCAAAAGACCCTTCATCTTCATTAGTCAAATTGAGAAATATCCTGTTTTATATGTAAGGGATGAGGCACATTTTGGTGGTGAAATAGAGCTGAAACTGTTTCATTGTAGTCAAAACTCTTTACTCATTGGGTGATGGATTTATTTTAGTTGTTTAGATACCGACATTTTTGCTGTGCACTGGATTCAGACAGTATTCCAGTAAGTGGGAATCAATGGGTCTTATCACTGTGTGTGTTAGCACACGGATCGCAAAGTCTACCCGACCTGAATGTGTTGGATATCGGGATTGGAAGAGAGCCACGATGTTTAGTCTTGATAAGCAGTTCCGTTCCTAATGAAGGGCGAGAGTCAAGGATTGTGCGGCGGGGAATAATAATTAAACATCGCTTGAGGTTGGTCTTTCTGTTTCACAGGATCCATCTCCTTCAGAAGGTTGCCATAGTTTCTCTGCCAGCTGCCTGACCCAGTTCTGCATTCTCTTCAAAAGGACCTTCCTCAGTATCATGAGAGATTCGGTAATAATAGTACTTCCTCTTTGTGGGTATGAACAATGCTTCAAGTTATTGGATAATTACTTTGTTACCCAGTAACAACTATGCTGTCGAATGCTCAGTAATAGCAGTGCTCTGAGATACTGAGTGACAAGTCTTGCTACAATTATACAGGGCTCTGGTGAGTCTGTACCTGGACACTGTGTACAGCTTTGGTCTTTATATTTAAGGAAGGATATACTTGCATTGGAGGCGATACAGAAAACGTTGGTACCTGGAATGAGGGAGTTGTCCTATAATTAGTAATAAATTGGGTCTCTTTTCTCTGAACGAGAGACAATCTCATTAAAATACAAGATTTGAAATGGGTAGACTGGATGCTGAGGGAATGTCTCCCCTGGTCAGGTCTAAAACACAGTAAGAAGTCTCACAATACCAAGTTAAACCAGATTATTTGATAGTAAACCCACAAGCTTGCAGGTCTAAAACACAGGAATGCAGTTTTGGGATAAAGGGCAGATCAAGGACTGAGAGATGTGGAGAAATTACTTCGTTCAAAGGGTTGTGAATCTTTGGAATTCCCTTCCCCAGGTTCTGGGTGCTCCATCATTGAATACATTGAAGACGGTGATAGACCGACTTTTGGTCTCTCAGGGAATCAACAGATATAAAGAATGGGCAGGAAACTGGAGTTGAAGCCCAGGATTAGCCCTGATCATATTGAACAGTGGAGCAAACTGGATGGGTTGTATGGCTGACCATTGATCCTATTTCTTATGTTCTTGTGTATAACAGCAGTCTGAAGTACTCAAAAATGTCATGAGTGAGTAATAACTCTCATTGACTTGGGATACAGGGACAGGATTTGGCCTTCAATCCCTCAAGCCTGTTCTGCTATCCATTTGGATCATGGTTTAACTCCATCGACCCACCTTAGCACCCTTGCCTGAGGAAAATCTCTAAAGTTAACATTTCAGGACAATGAATTGGAGTTCCCATGTGTAAAAGATTGGGAATGAATCAATACAGCTTGAGAAGAGTTTGTTCAACTAGCATTTTTATTTATACACTTGGGACGGGACTTCCCAGTTTTGGATGAGTATGGCTGGAAAATCCCGAGGTCAGTGGACCTTTGTATGGTCTAGGTCCCGCTACTATGATTCCCATGGTGGGTGGGTTGGGAAGGTTCTGGCCTAAGGGTCTGACAAAACATATGCACAGGCCTACTTCCTTCTCCTTCTTGGCTCCAACTGAGGTTCTCCCCGTCCCAGGACTCACGCCTTCACTCCTATTTGACCTGGCTTCCCATGTCTCTATGCTCTATGATCCGGCTTGATCAGGTGGCCCACATAGGACTGTCCCTGAAAAGGGCCACATTATCACACCATAAAATCCTGAAGCTCTGTTACTCTCCACACATGTCACCTGAGCTGCTGGGCATTTCCAGTATTATTCTTTGGGTGCGATTTTCTGGACCAACTTTATGAAATCTTTAAGAATCAATAGAATTGGTTCTATGATTCTATTCTATGATTTTACGAGAATTGTAGCCATGTGGCCGAGAGTTGTGGAAAATTAGACACATAACTGCACTTTACAAGACAAGATCTAGGCCTCTTTAGCCAAGATCCAATGAAAAAGTGTCAGGTAGGCCTGAACATGCAACAAAAAGAATGGGAGGGAAATCAACGTAATCCCCAGCACAAGTTCAGAGGTCAAAGACGGCCTTTAATTTGGCAAGAGAGTATAGGTTTGGGATACGCCTCCTCCTGCCTCTGCCATGATGATGTTTGATGTGGAGATGCCAGTGTTGGACTGGGGTAGGCACAGTCAGATGTCTCACAGCACCAGGTTAAACTCCAACAGATTTATTTGGAATCGCAAGCTTTAGAACGCTGCTCCTTAATCAGGTGAAATCAACTAAGGAGGGAACAGCGCTGTGCAAGCTCATGATTACAAGTAAATTTGTCGTGGACTTTATCCTGGTGTTGTGAGACTTCTTACTGTGCTGATTAAGTTGAAGGTGGGAAGGCCTCAAAAGGACTCGGTACCTGATCGATGGACCCACCGCCAGTAAGGGAAAGAACACTGAGAGTCACCATCCCAATCCGCAACCACCCTTGCTGTGATTTCCCCTCTCTGAGACCCCATTCCTGTCCTCCCCAACCATGTCCCACCTCAACCCCCCCAACACTTATCTGGCCACTGTGACCGATTAATAACTCACACAATACATCTTTGCAGACTTTGGACTAATGAGTGAGTTTTACATTATACTACATCTGCTAAATTCCAGCCTAGAGTCATCTTGAAGGGAAGTTTCCTATCCAGCCCGCCATAGGAATCATAGCGGGAGGAGGTGGGGGAGGGGGGAGAGACCATGCAAACGTCCATTGACCTCGGATGGGATTTTCCAGTTTTGGAGTGAGCATAGCTGGGACATCCGGCCCCTGATCGATGCGGAGGAAAGAAGGTGAGATGGTTGAAGAGAGGAAACAGAGAGAAGACTACTCACTGTCGCTGAGTAAGGGATTCTTTTACAAGCGTTAATCCAAGTTCTCACGGATTGTAAATTGAGAGCTAGGGGTTGGATATTCCGGCCATGCCTGTGCTGGGATTGGCCTTTTCCCTCCGAAAGTCAACGTGCTTTTAGCTGGTCTGTTGCATTGCCTGCAATAAATCCCAACATAGTGAGGCCAGAAATTCCCAGCCACAGTCTCAGATCTGAGGGATCCTGAAGCTATTTGAACTTGCTGTGATAGTAGAAGCATACACTGCCTTTATTGATTTCTATTTCCCACCATAATGGGCTTACAGCAGGTTCTTTATTCCACCAGGTTCTAACTCACCTCCGCATCACCTCGCACATTGGGATCGGGCTGCTGATTGGGTTGCTGTATCTGGGCATCGGGAACGAAGCAAAGAAAGTGTTGAGCAACTCTGGCTTCCTCTTCTTCTCCATGCTCTTCCTGATGTTTGCAGCACTCATGCCAACTGTCCTTACCTGTGAGTATCTCATCTCTGAAGGCTTGGGCACTCCAGCTGAGTGAGAATCCTTCGGCTTATGTTACTTGTTTATTGCATATATTCACAGAATGTGGACAATTCATTGTCCATCCCTGTACAGCTGAGTGGTTTCCTGGACCATTTCAGAGGAAGTTAAGAGTCAATCCTCATTGCCATGGGTCTGAAGCTTTTTTTAAAAGTTTATTTATTGGTATCACAAGTAGGCTTACATTGACACTGCAGTGAAATTACTGTGAAATTCCCCTAGTCGCCACACTCCTGTTCGGGTATATTGAGGGAATTTTAGTATGGCCAATGCACCCTAAGCAGCACATTGTTTGCTCTGTTGGAGGGAACCAGAGCATCTGGAGGAAACCCATGCAGGTACGGGGAGAACGTGCAGACTCCGCACTGACAGTGACCCAAGCCAGGAATCGAACCTGGGTCCCTGCTGCTGTGAGGAAGCAGTGCCAACCACTGTGCCAAGAGTCAACTCCAATGCTCTGGGTCTCTATGTAGGCCAGGGTAGGTAAGGATGGCTGATTTCCATGCTGAAAGGACATTTGTGAATGGGCTGATTATCTAGTTTCATGATCACCATTACGCACACTAGCTTTTGCTTTTAATTTCAGAGTTATTTAATTAATTTACTGACTGGGGTTTATCTAATACATGGGCTGAATTTCCCAGCAGGCACTGGGACCCTGATGTCAGGACGATGTGCGGATCTTCACTCAGATAGTATCTGAGTCACAACTGGATGGAAGCCCCATTCAGTTTGGATCAGAACACAGGGGAGAAGGCCAATTGGTATTCCTGGTGCCCTGGGTAGCTTTAGCAGATGAATCGAGACAAGGGGCACTGCCAATGCAGGTAGCAAATCATGAAGATGCCTCAAAATGGCCCGCTGAAGATTTGTGAAATGGTGAAGTCTAAGTGAAACCAGAGCTGTCAGTTCATCATTGTGGAGGGACAGTAAGTGAGAGGGGGAATAGAGCTGGGAGGAGGGATGGGAGGAGACAGGGGAGAATTGGTTCAAAGGCCTAGTTAACCTCTCGGTTTGCTATCAGAGATTCTCTCCAAGTCAACCCTGGGAGCAGTTCACCTGGGAGCAGGTGACCTCTTTATGAGGTTATAATTCGTTCTTTGAATAGTTTCTTTCAATTCCTGTATGTAGGAAATGCTTTATTTTAAGGGAGATTTCTGATTGCATGTTTTGCTATTATTATAAACCATTATTATATGGTTTCAGAGTCATAACTCTTGAAAGGAATAATGTTCCATCTTCAAAACTCAGCAGTCAGTGTGTAATCAAGAGAAAAGAAATTACTGGAAGTCCTCTCCCAATAATCAATCAACAGAACGCCGGTTTCCTTCACTATTAACAACAGGGTAATTTTTTTAAAAAGTAAAAAATATTATTTATTAGTCACATGTAAGGTTTACATTCACACTGTAATGAAGTTATTGTGAAATTCGTCACACCCCTGTTTGGACCAATGCATCTAACTAGCACATCTTTCCAAATGTGGGAGAAAACTGTAGCATCCGGAGGAAACTCATGCAGACACGGGGAGAATGTGCAAACTCCATACTGACTGTGACCTGAGCCAGGGATCGAACCCAGGGTCCCTGACACTGTGACTGTGTCACCGTGGCATTGTGCATTCATCTGGCTATGGTCATGTGTCACTGTCATTAGGAAAAGTTCAGCCCCGAACCTGATAGTAAACATCCCACAGCTCAGACATTGAGAGTGATGCTAACAGTTAAGGAGAAGAATTGGTCGGCCGTAAATGGTTTCAAAGCCTGAGCTGAGTCAATCTGATTGTGTTGCTATTCTTTCATGTAGTTCCTCTGGAGATGGGGGTATTCCTACGGGAGCATCTTAACTACTGGTACAGCCTGAAGGCCTACTATTTAGCAAAGACGATGGCGGATGTTCCCTTCCAGGTAGGGAAAGAGGCATTGGCCCTTTGTGAATCCCATTTCTCTGATGGTGTTAGGTTTCATTGGCTTGCCAGTCCATTTCCACAACCATTACTCTATTATACTCACTGCATAGTAACTTCTCTCCTCCTTTTGTAATTTTAGACACTTCTGTCTTATCACCCCAAAGCCTGCGTTGTTCTAATGAAAAAGCCTGAAGTTTTTTTCCTTCCTTCTGTGATGTCTGTTTATTGTTTTTTTTACCCTGAGACAACATCCAGGCTGAATTAATCGAACATATTGAGCATAGATCAGTAACCAGACACACATAATCAAACACAATTGAATCATAGAATCCCTACTTTGCAGAAGGAGGCCATTGAGCCTGTACCATCCAGCTCTATCCCTGTACCCCCAAGTATTTACCCTGCTCATCCCCCTGACAGTAAGGGATAATTTTTCATGATCATCAACCTAACCTGGAGTGTGGGAAGAGACCGGAGCACCCTGAGGAAACGCATGCAAACACGGGCAGAATGTGCAGGCTCCACACAGACCTCAGGCCAGAATTGAACCGGGCTTCTGGCACCGTGAGGCAGCAGTGCTAACCATTGAACATGACACAACCAACCTGCGACGAATTTAAAATTCTGTTAGCTTGTCTTTTACACTTGGACCAAGTTAACAGCAATTGTGTTGCGGTGCTAAAGATTCCAAGGCTATGTGGTGGTGCGGGGGGGAGAGATGTTTGGGGGGATGGGGGAGTTGTGGGGTTTGGTGGTGGTGGTGATAAAGGCATTACCAGGGATCGTCCCATCAGGCTATCTGTTGCCAATAACTATCCAACCACATGTGAAGAGTGGCAACCAGGTGCCAAAAAAATACCTGAAAAGACAAAGTGTTAAGGTTTGTGAATGGATGACCAAAGTTCAGATCCTGAGAACCGCAGGACATGGGGGCTCACACCCACATCCCTCCCCTACTGAGGTAGACTCCAAGGAAGGAATGACAATAGGGAGCCGTTGTATCTCTCAGTTTACAAAGCAGAGCTTTTATGAATAAGTGAGTTTGTAGCCCACCTATCCTTAGTAATCACAGAACAAGCAGTGTCTTCTCACAGCCGCAGCCAGCTGTTTCCTAAATGATACCCCCCCCCCCACACACACACACACACACACACACACACACACACTATCCAAGAATCATTCCGCACATTCATCACTCCTTGTGGGAAAACTTCCAGATCATCCTTGAGACAATGCTGACTTTACTTTTTTGAATCTGCTTCTCTAGCCAACCCTCACCCCACCCTATTTCTATAGTCAGTCTACTTTGAAGCAATACTTTAATCATTTGTTATCATCTACACTAACAGAAACTCAGTTAAGTTTACTTTTTAGTCACAAGCAGGCTTACATTAACACTGCAATGAACTTACTGTGAAAATCCCCTAACTGTCACATTCCGGCACCTCTTCGGATACACTGATTGAGAATTTAGCATAGCCAATGCACCTAACCAGCACATGTTTTAGATGGTAGGAAGAAACTGGGGCATCCGGAAGAAATTCAGGTAGACATAAGAGAATGTGCAGATTCTGCACAGATAGTGACTCAAGCCAGGAATTGAACCCGGGTCCCTGCCACTGTGAGACAGCAGCGCTAACCATTAGGCCACCATGCCAGCCCTCAGGATTGATTAGACCAAATATCTCCTGTTTTTACTGGTAACTCGTTCATATCCCCTCTCTGCTCCTTTCCAGCTGCAGGAATTCTGATTCTTGTTGGAAAAGAGAAGATATCGTGGGCTGGGTGGGGGTAGATGGGTAGAGTTTTTACATGAACCTAAAAGCAAAGGATGGAGAGACTGACAATGGGATTATGTCGGCAGTTGATGGATTCCATTTGGTTTTGTAGGTAATGTTTCCTGTGGCCTACTGCAGCATCGTATACTGGATGACATCACAACCGTGCGACGCTCTCCGCTTCATTCTGTTTGCAGCTTTGGGAACGATGACATCATTGGTGGCGCAATCTCTGGGTCTCCTGATTGGAGCAGCATCTACGTCCCTCCAGGTCAGAGATCACATATTGGATCCTTTATAACGGCCAAATCTTTCAGTATATCTGTTTGATTGTGGAAGATACTGTCCATCTCTCTATATCTCAGTCTGTCTCTGTCTCTGCCACTGCCTTTCTGATTTGAGGTGAGCATGGCCAGAAAATCCTGCCCTCTCTATTTCTCTCTCTCTCTCGCGCTGTCACTTTCTCACCTCCCATTTTCTCTCTCCCTTTTCCTCACCTTTCTCTTTCTCTCTCTATCTCTCTCTCTCCCACTCTCTCCCTGTCTCTTTCACTCTGTCTCTTTCTCTCTCTGTCTCTCTTTCTCTCTATTTCTTTCACTCTCTGTCTCTTTCTCTCTCTGTCTCTCTCTGTCTCTATCTCTTCCGCTGTCTTTCACTCTCCCTGTCTCTTTTATATCCATCTCTATCTTTGTTAGACAGCTGAAGACACCTGTCAGTGCCTTGGGAAGGGAAGCGGAGGGTGCCCACAGCTCAAAGTTGAAAAGAGACAGAGGGAATAGGGCCTGGTAAGATGCTCTGTTGGAGAGTCAGTGCAGGCACAACAGGCAAATGGTCTCCTTCGACACTGTAGGAATTTTATGATTCTATAACAGTGGCTGCTCAGTTATTCAGGCCATTCCAGACTGAAATAGATGGAGTATTGGGCATAAAAGGAATCAATTGATTAAGGGTAGGGAAGGGCAGTTGATGTGGGAGATCAGCCATGATCTGATTGCGCAGTGGGCAGGATCTTGGGCCAAATGGCCGACTTGTTTTCCTGTTTCTTAAATTCTTATGTGGCTCGCAGCTAATGTATTAGAACATCATCTGAGGAGTTGAGCCAAACATGAATATTAGACCAAAAACCAAAAAATGCTGGAAAATCTCAGCAGGTCTAACAGTGTCTGTGGGGAGAAAATAGAGCCAATATTTCGAGTCTCGATGACCCCTTGTCAGAGTTGTATAATGAAGGGTCTATCTGGACACAAAACATTGGCTCTATTCGCTCTGCACAGATGCTGTCAAACCTGCTGAGATTTTCCAGCATTTTTTGGTTTTGTTTCAGATTGCAGCACTTGCTATATTTTACCTTTATCTTGTATGAATAATAGACCCATTTGTTACCTGGATTAACATCATGGTACTGCAGCCACACACAACATTAGTATTGATGTTATAAATACTAGCTGAAGCATGAGGTTTTTTTTATTCCTTTATCGACTGCCTGACTCCTCTATGATTGGTCATTCTTCTCAGCCAAGTAGAAATGACCAGACATTTGACTATCCAATTGGATGTTTCTTAAGTCTTGTCAAACAGCTAAGTTTTTTTATATATTCCTGAGATGTTGGCATCCCTGCAGAGTTTAGCATTGTCCACCACTAAATGCCCTTGATAAGGTTGTAGTGAGCTGTTTTGTCGAACTCCTGGAATGCAGTCCATGTGGTATAGGTACACCAAGATTGCTGTATGGGACAGAGTCCCAGGATTTTGACCCAGTGAAGGAACGGCAATATATTCAGAATAACAGAATCCCCACAGTGCAGAAGGAGGAGGCTATTTGGCCCATGGAGTCTGCACTGACTCTCCAAAAGAGCATCTTACCCATCCTATTGCCGTAACCTACACATTTCCCATGACCAATTCCCCTAATCTATACGTCATGGGACACTAAGATGCAATTTAGCGTGGCCAATTCACCTAACCTACACATCTTTGGACAGTGGGAGGAAACCTGAGCACTCGGAGGAAACCCACACAGGCATGGGGAGAAAGTGCAAACTCCACACAGTCACCCAAGGCTGGAATCGAACCTGGGTCCCTGATGCTGTGAAGTAGCAGTGCTAACCATCATGCCACCATGCCACCCTGCAGTATGCAATGAGAGCTGGTATTCCTTTCCTCATCATCTCCACCATGTTTTCATTTGTCACACCATCAAATTTTTGTTGACATCTCGTGTAGGTGAAAAATACTGCCCCTAATTCAGCAGTATGTTGATATCATTGTGAATTGACCTCTGTGCTTCTGTCTGCAGGTGGCAACATTTGTGGGCCCTGTCACTGCCATTCCGGTGTTGCTGTTTTCCGGATTCTTTGTCAGTTTCGACACAATTCCCAAGTATCTCCAGTGGATGTCATATATCTCTTATGTCAGGTAACCGTAGTAATGCTTCCTACATGAAAAGAGGGAATATCACCACTAACACTCCCTTTTTTTTAACAAACCAAACTGCTGCTGGCATAGCAGATTTATTTATGAGCCCAGAGTAAATACTCGGGCAGTTGAGTTTGGTTCTATGCAATGGCAGGGTTCCTTCTGTAGGACGGGGTGTGATAGTTAAACACTAGTCCTAATAATGAGACTCTAGGTGGACTTCTTGTGCTGAGACTGTTGATCAGAGGAGCCCTAAGGCAGGGCTGTCCCTGTAGGGAGTTTTGAATAGTGAAGATTCTCTACCTGTGGGATCCTGACAGGGAGATTTAGGGAGATGTTGAGCGAGATTCTTTGGCCTCCCAGCTGTGTGTTTCCCGCCAGTGGGAGGTGGCGTGTTGTTTGCTCAGGATTCTCTGAACCCACTGCTGGCAGTGGGAATTCCAATTATCATCACCCCACTGGGTAACCCAGTGGTGGGGGGCAACCTCACAGCCAGGGGGAAGGGGAGCAGCTGGGGTGGTCCACTGACAATGGGCCCAGAGAATCCCTCCAGCATGAACGGCCAGAGAATTCCAGCTATTGTCCGTCAGTGTCTGGTTAGAAAGGAACAGGAGCAAATACTCCACAGGATACAAGGTTCCTGTGTTGTTTGAAACTGCCAAACAAAGTTTGAAGCTGCCTGAAGAGGGCAAGTCTGAAGGTGCATCAATATTCTGCAGTCTCACTCAATTACTCTTCTGTTCGGGAGAGTTTGATCTGGTCACTCAAGAGCTATTGAAGTTCAGATTGGTGGGAAAAGGTCCTTTATACTTGTTATGGTAGAGTGTCAGCCATAATTCAGTGATAGCATTCTGATCTCTGAACCACATCAGAGACATGAGACATAATTTAAGTTGATGGTGTCTGCACCTCACTAAGCTGCTCTCTCAGCTGCTACCTCTGGGATGAGATAAGACCATAAGACACAGGAGCAGAATTAGACCACTTGGCCCATTGAGTCTGCTCCACCATTCAATCATGGCTGGTGTTTTTCTCATTCCCGTTAACTGCCTTTTCCCCATAACCGATGATCCCCTTATTAATCAAAGACCTATCCATCTCTGCCTTAAAACATTCAATGACCCGGCCTTCACAGCCTTCTGTGGCAAAGAATTCCACAGATTCACCACTCAGTAGCTGAAGAAATTCCTCCTCATCTCTGTTTTAAAGAATTGTCCCTTTCGGCCTGAGGTTGTGCTCTCTAGTTTTAATTTTTCCCACCAGTGGAAACATTCTCGCCACAACCACTTTTTCCAGGACTCGCAGTATCCTGCAAGTTTCAATAAGGTACCCCCCTTATCCTCCTAAACTCCAATGAGTACAGACCCACAGGGTGGCACGGTAGCACAGTGGTTAGCATTGCTTCATCACAGCTCCAGGGTCCTGAGTTCGATTCCTGGCTCAGGTCACTGTCTGTGTGGAGTTTACACATTCTCCTTGTGTCTGCATGGGTTTCCTCTGGATATTCTGGTTTCCTCCCACAGTCCAAAAATGTGCGGGTTAGGTTGATTGGCCATTCTAAGAAATTGCCCCTTAGTGTCTAGGGATGCATAGGTTAGAGGGATTAGTTGGTATTATATGTAGGGACATGGGGGTAGGACCCAGATTGGATTGTGTTTGGTGCAGCATCGATGGGCCGAAGGGCCTCTTTCTGCACTGTAGGATTCTATCCTCAACTGTTCCTCATTTGCAAGCTCTTCATTCCAGGGATCATTCTTGTGAACCTCCTCTGGATCCTTTCCAAGGCCGGCACATCCTTCCTTAGATACAGGGACCAAAATTGTTCACAATATTCCAAATGGGGACTGAGTAGAGCCTTGTGCAGCCTCAGAAGTACATCCCTGCAGACATAAAGATGTTAAGCCGAGACCCATCTACCCTCTTAGGGGGAGTATAAGATCCCATGATATGATATCAAAAAAGAGTAGGAAGTTCTCCACAACGTCCTGGTTAACATCTATCCCTCATTCAATACTATTAAGACAGATTATATGTTTTATATTTCTGGGAGCTTGCTGTGTGCAAATTGGTTGCCACATTTTCTATAATGCAACAATGGCTACTCTGTGAACTGATTTGATGAACGATGAAATGCCTTGGAGAAGGTGATACTTCAATGTTAGGGCAAGGGACAATGGAGGCCAGATTCCTCATGATCTGTTGAAGGAGAAGTAGGCCCCTTTGATGGGCTGAATGGCCACCTCCCAAGCCGGTTGCTTTTGCTAAGTTCTCGCGGGGCTGTTATTCACCTAGAGGCTGACAGAATCATTGTCTTCCCCATAGGTATGGCTTTGAAGGTGTCATCCTGTCCATCTATGGTCTTGACCGTGAAGATCTCCACTGCGAGAAAGATGAGACCTGCCACTTCCAGAAGTCGCAGGCCATTCTGAAAGAGCTCGATGTGGAACACGGCAAACTCTACCTGGATTTCATTGTCCTGGGGATCTTCTTTGTCTCCTTGCGCCTCATAGCCTATTTTGTGCTAAGGTATAAGATCCGGGCTGAGAGGTAAACCAGGCCGAGGTCATTGGACACCGCCAATGTTGAGCAGTTCAGGTTGTCTCACTGCAGTGACACTTGCACCTCAGGGAAACTCTGCCATGGAATTAAAATGGCTAAATCACAGCCCCTCCTCTACTCCCTCTGGTATTGAACTCTCGACTCTAAGATCCTGGTTTTGGGGTCTGGTTTCCTGACCATTTCCACAAACAACAACAAAAAGAATCCACTCTGATATCCTGTTTCCAAACGCCTGATTTTGACATTGTGCCAAATGTTCCCAACACGCCGTTATGGTTGGCCCCTCAGGCACAGGAGGACAGAGCTGCTGCATGAGAGCACCCAGTAGAATCGCTATCCAATTCTGGATGTCGAGAGCACCTTTTGTTATCCGGTCAGGGGTTAACAAAACGCTGAGCTGGAGAGGAAAGCTGCTGGCCAGCTTTGCTTCAGGGGAGTGGAAATCAAACATCATCAACACATTTTGCAAAAGCAGCAGGTCACGCTATGCAGCGTAACCATGCACCACTCTCAGATGGGCCTCCTTGCAGCTTTCTGGCCTCCACTATCTTCAACTTGGCACTCGCTAGTGAGCCAACTTGGAACTTGTTTGGAGCAAGCACTAAGATTCAGCTGATTCCATGAGAAGAATTCTTTAGGCCCAAATTAGAAATCCTTTGTCTAAATTTCCTGAATTTGGAATTGTTAGATTTCTAAACCAGACAGCTGATCTGGTCACTCCAGTTTCCCAGGTGTTTTTTTCATTCATTCATGAGATGTGGGCATCGCTGGCTGGCCAGCATTTATTGCCCATCCCAAGTTGCCCTTGAACTGAATGGCTCGCTCGCCCATTTCAGAAGGCAGTGGAGAGTCAACCATATTGTTGTGGCTCTGGAGTCACACGTAGGCCAGACTGGGTCAGAACAGCAGATTTCCTTCCTTGAAGGACATTAGTGAACCAGATGAGCTTTTTCCGAAAATCGACAATTGTTTATAATGATTAGTAGATTCTTAATTCCAAATATTTTTTATTGAATTCAAACTCCATCAGCTGCTGTCGTGGGATTTGAACTCAGATCCCCAGAACACCTGCTACGTTTCTTGACCAATAGTCTAACAATAATACCATTAGTCCATCACTTCCCTCCCTGCCTGATTAAACCTCTCACAAGCGAGGCATATGGCGAAGTGTATGTGTAGTTGTGTATCTATTTAATCTTCACCTTTCTGGAATACCCCGTATTTTTTCTATCATTTTTACTCAGAGAGGCCGCAGCATCAGCTGGTGTACAAAATGGGAGGTCACGGTGAATGGAAGGCACCATTCTCAGTTTAGAGTCAAGAATTATTGGAGAATTCATTACCTCATTTACCTCAACCCAAGGATTGTTTGAGGCTAACATGGCAGCCAATAGTTCCAACACTGACCTCCTTCACTTTTAAAACAGCTGGCAGAGGAGAGATGAGATCAGTTTTAAGATTGGGATAGCAAAGAATCAGGAGAGTCACACAGAGCTTAGTGGCTTCCTTTTCAGAAACACAGAAGATAGGAGCAGAAAATAGGCCTTCAAGCCTGCTCCACCATTCAATATGATCATGACTGATCCTGCTTTCTCCTCATAACCTTTGATCCCATTCAACCCACATGGTCAAGAGAAAAATGATGTACCTTTTATTATCCGGTTTGGGGGAGATAAAAGCTAAACTCTGGGGAAAAGTTGCTAGCCAGCTCGATTGTGGTGAAAACTTCTGTGGATTTTCAACAGGACAATTGTATTTTGTAAAAGTTGCAGTGTAGAGAAAGGCCATTCTACCAGCTGAATTTCATCCTTAAGTTAAGCTTTCTCTCGAAAGTTTTGAATTAACCTTGTTTTATAACCCTTGTGAGCTTAAATCCCACGTTACCCTGGTAACGAAGCTCTAAATGGGTGTCCTTCCACCTTAGCTGACCCCATCTAACCCCTGTCAGCTTTTGCTTCCTTATCCCTCAGTTAACTCTCTCTCAAGAGCTAAACATCAAAATGGGACTCTGAAAGCCTAGGTAGCAAATGGATGAGCATGAGTTTAACCAAATCTATTGTGCTGAGTGAGAGTCAGTTACACTTTCAAAGCAACATGATAGGTAAAGTTAACATCTTGACGGAGAATCAGAGTTCACACACAAAATACAGAACAGCCCCAGCCCTGTTTGACTGTAGGCCAATCTACCTTCACTGCTCATGTCTCAGAATGTGTGAGAATGGCTAATGGTGGGACATAAAGCAAAAATCAATGCAAGCAAAACATTTATTTAAGGTGAAATGTACTTTGTATTTTTCATGACTTGTAACAGACATGTTCTTCGGT
The DNA here is from genome assembly GCA_024679065.1 of Sphyrna mokarran. Classification (NCBI taxonomy): domain Eukaryota; kingdom Metazoa; phylum Chordata; class Chondrichthyes; order Carcharhiniformes; family Carcharhinidae; genus Sphyrna; species Sphyrna mokarran. The sequence continues at coordinate 13,036,539 of JAGIQG010000013.1, read as the reverse complement.
CTGCCTCTCACCTTTGAGGAGAGCGGAGGGAGCGCTGTTACGCGACTGTAAATATTATAGACACTTAGAATGCAATATATGTTACTTGAATCTCTTTGCACGTTACAATGCAGGCGTGTTGTTGTAGACAGAACATCGTCTTGTCAGAGGCTTGCTGCCTTGTCTCATGATAAAGCTGTACCTGCTCAGGTTGATTGTATTGTGAGACGAAACTAGGAGGAGGTCCAGCAAAAGTCACTCTGGTGTAGCCACTTGATACCGAGCGGGAATATTGTTAATGTGGACAACTATGGGTGAAATAGCCCTGTGTCATTTTACAGAAGAAAGGGAAGCCAACAGAAATTATATAAATTATTTGGACAACCTCCATTAAGTCTAAGCAAATAATCTATCAGACAATGTGAGAATTGATGTGATAATTGTGGTCATTAAGCTGTCCATCCGTGTATGCCACTGAAGGCAAGCTGAAGCCTTTGTGAAATTTACTGTCATTCCTATATGGAGACGTGAGATGGAATTCTCCACGCCAGCGGGATCATCTAGTCCCACCAGCTGCGTACCCCCTTCCTCCTGGATTTCGGGGCGACGAGTGATAGCACCAATTGGAAATCCCATTATTAGCAGTGGGACCCAATAATCCTTGCCACTAGCAAACAGCATTTCCAGCACCAGGAAACACGCGACTGGGAGGCCAGAGAATCCCACCCATAGTGTCCTCTCAAAGACCTCTCAGGAGCTAAGGATTTAACTAAGTAAAAGACAGCTTTTTATAATCAATTGGTAGAAATAACTCGGATGTTACTGAAAGCGACAAGCCAGTGAAGCTCTTTGTCAAGCGCACTTCAGGACAGATGTGAGAATATCAAATTTATGTACTTGGTGTTTGCAAAATCTGGAACATCATGTTTAGTATTATATATGGTTCCTCAACTGGGCAGCACTTGCTGAACAATCCTGAGTGTAATGAGAATTACTAAAGATCAATTCATGATGATTGGCCAGGACCATAATTTGACTTACTTTCATTTGCGAGAAACTACATAGATTCACACACAGGGATTTGCCCCCTGCAGGTAAAAGGAACATGTCCAGTCATTGTACTATCGTTGAATTAAATAAAAGCACGGGAGATGCATTCCAGATGCATTCTCCATGACAAATCCTCAACCAATCAGAGTCACCTTGTCAACTAATCAGCATTGTCTTCTCATGTTTTGAAATTTGGTAATCTTACATTTGTCCTGAAGAGTGCAAACTACCTTTTTGAGGAATCAGGTCTTTGTGCTTCACAATGATCACTTGTCTTGCAAAAACCTCCAACCCCTCCTTTTGAGCACCACAAGGCTCAGTCACATCTTTGGAACATTGTCTAATAGACACCAATTGGTGGCGAGATAGAGTCCAATCCAAGAAATTAGGGAGCATCATGCTTCAACAGGGTAATGCCCTTAGAATTAACAGCATGCCGCGAATGCTCCTGGACCTGCATCCTCAGGGGATTATCTCATAGTTTTAGAATCTATTATTTATGAGCTCTCTCCTGGGCAAAGATTAAATGGTTACTGTTTTTGTTACAAAAGTACTGTCAAAAAGTGTTTGCTGTATCCTTCTATGAAGTCCGAATATGATCAGATATTAGAAGAATCTCGCACCCTCTTTGTCACAAAGCCCTCGTGACATTGTGATGTGCTTTGTATTGTTGTGCTGGAAAACAAAGACCCGCACCCCCCTCCCAAAAAAAATTGTCCTTTTTCTCGTGAAGATAGTTCTACCTTGGGTGTGCTAAAGTTGCAACTTGCACACAAACCCAGAGTTTAGTTCCTTGATGCATGTGACGCACTGATAAATGAGTCCAAACAAAATAGAGAAAAAACTAGAGAGATGCAGGTTGCCAACTCTGGTTGGACACATGCCTGGCGGTTTCATCCTGAGATCTCAGGCATCCAACCATTCTTCACCCAACACTGCTGCCACCAAGTAATTGCCTAAAATACGCATCCTTGGAGCTTACCACATTCCTGCATCAATTGGATGGCAAATAGATAGCAGGCTCGATAGGCTGAATGACTGTCTTGTGCACCATTGGAATTCAATGAGGTTCTTCATTACCAAATTGGATGACACTTGACCACCTTGCCAATCAAATGGCCTTTTCTTTCTCTTTACAAATATTTTTGCAATCAATACATAAAAATAAGGAAAAGAAAACAATTTTTTTAAGGCCCCAGATGTTTTTTTTTCTGTTGGGTCACCCATGGCAATGTCTTGAAGGTCATAATTTTTTAATTTCTCCAGATGCTGAAATGTTGGCAACCCTAGAGATCGAGGCACATAGAATTCAAAGCCATTTCGGGCCTAGTGACTTTTGGTTCATTTAGGCCACAGATGTTGTCATGGCAACGGCACAAATCAATGAAAGGCAGTATTCCTTCTGTCGGTCTTCAGGTGTTACTTGCCAAAAAAAACAAAGAAAAGAGTAACCCTCACTCACAAGACCCGCCGAGGTCACTTAGGAAATCTTCTGGGACATTGAAATATGACTTGAATTGAGGGTCATTTGGGCAGTATTGCGAGCCATGCGCTCGCCCCTTACAAAGCAATTATCCACCCAGGATCTTTGGAATGTTCCAGCCATTTAAAAATCGTATTTCTCCACTGGTTCGCCAAACAGCTAGAACAGACTTGGCGACCGGACTGTCTCTACTTTTAGAACCCATGTGAACAATTTTAGTATGAAATATGTTTTAATGCTTTTTGAGATGTCAAGTGTATCTCAGTACTCAATTTATATGTGCTGGTCAGGGTGGGGGGTGGGCGGGAATGGATTTATGTGCTGATGTTGGCCAGTTATATCACTTCTGTTTGCTGCAAATGGGAATGATTAAATGAAAGTCAGTATTTTTCAAGAAGCTCGTATCTTCTTATTTCAAAAAGTTTGCATCTTTGTTGACGTTCTCACAGCACCAACTTCCAGCACCAACTGGTTTGAGCATCTACCTTGTCAAATATTAATACCACATGCACGGTTAAACAGTGGCAACATCTGTCTTGTGAAAGCACATTTCTCCCTCTGCAAGTACCCCAAATATGTGCGCGACCAGAATATTTATCTGTGCAAGCGCAGTGTATGCAGGCTTGTAGCATGATGCAGTACCATTTAGAGGCAAACAGGCCCTTTAGCCCAACTTGTCCATGCCGTTCTTTTTAACCATTAAGCAAACCTCAATTGGCCGCATTTGGCCCATATTACTCTATACCCATCTCACCCATGTAACTGTCTAAATGCTTTTTAAAAGATAAAATTGTACCCACTTCCACTAGAGCCTCTGACAGCTCATTCCAGACACTCTGTGAAAAAAAATTGCCTCTCTGGACATTTTTGCAGCTCTCCCCTCTCACCTTAAACCTATGCCCTTTAGTTTTAGGTTCCCCTACATTTGAGAGAAATGTTAATTATCCAATCTATGTCCTCATTATTTTAAAGATCTCTATAAGAACATTCTAAGCCTCCTATGCTCCAGGGAAAAATGTCCCAGTCTATCCAGCGTCTCCTTCTAACTCAAATCATCAAATCATCAAGTGGCATCCTAGAAAATCTTTTCTGCACTCTTTCTAGTTTAACAGTATTCTTTCTATAATAGGGTGACCAGAACAGTATACAGTCAGAGAAAACCACTAGAATGTTTTTATTCAACCGTCTGATCTTTCCTGCTTAGTTGCTTTATTCACCTGAAGTTTACATTGTGAGATTTTTGAAAGAGATTTTGCGATCAGGGATAGGTAACAAATGCTGGCCTTGCTAGCAACACCCACACTCCATTAAAGAATAAAGGGTGAGAGGAAAAAGAAAGAGAGTTTAGTTCTGTGGATAGACTGAATTTGACACATAGATTAACCCACTCCGGTGTTGATGGGTGAGAGATTTGGTGTTGAGGACTGTGTTGAAGATTAAGAAGAGATGGTTATTACTTGGCACTTGAGTGGCAGGAATATCATACTTGGTTTTGTGTGTGTGTGTGTGTGTGAGAGAGAGAGAGAGAAGGGGACAGAAAGAAATGACTAATGCTTGCACATCTGTTGTAGTTTTTGTATTATGGGCACATTAAGCTGAGGAATGACAGTGGATTTTTTTCCTTACCCTAATTTTTTTTCCTAATGCATAATATTTCATATCATTATTCTGCAAATTAAATAATATACTGACACATGTGTTGCCAGGCTCCCTCACTGTACTCACCCCTCCTGCTATCCATTGCCCCCTTCCCCCAGTCAGTATCCACTGCTTCTTAACCTGTGTGATGCTGAGTCCAAAATAAAATTGGACTTTGAAACTAAAGAATTGGATGCTTTAAATTCAATCTTAGTCAATTCCAGCCTGCAGAAAATCAGACCAGGCCAAAGTTTAAATATACAGAACTCAGACAGGCTGCCTGGGCAATTCTGGATCCGCCCTATCGATAACCCATTGAGTGACCATCGCTCTTAGTTGATATTCACCAGCCTATTGTCCACAGTCTAGTTGGGGCCAGACTCCAAGACACCTGGGGTAGACTCACGTGTCCTGTCAATAGGCCATTAACTAGACCATTGGGTTCTGAGATTCCCTCCCACACCCTCTCGAAGCCCCATCGGCAGAACACAAAGAAAAAAGTGCAAGGCCATAGCGGGATAAAGTAGGAATTCTGGACACCTTAGGACTGAAGACTCATGACAGAGGTCGACCGACACCGGAACAGACTGGAGAAGGAAGGAAGCAAGAAAGGAAGAAATAGCCAGCGAGAATTACCTTCGTGAAGATGAACCGGTATGACTCACGGACCGGATCTACAGCCTACCAAGCCATCTTTATGGGTAATATAGCCGAATCCTGGTGTCTCTTGTGTATATAGTGGGGAATTTATGGGTTAACAATATTTAATAAAGTTTTTTTGTGTTATATCTGTGTCCGTATTTTGTTTCATTCATAATTAAAGTCACCTGTGTAAAATTTTGATTAAGAAACTGGTTGAAGTATCTGAATTGGGCAGATCATAGAATCCTTAGAGTACAGAAGGAGGCCATTTGGCACTGACCACTATCCCACCTAGGCCCTATTCCCATAACTCCACATATTTACTCTGCTAATCCCCTGATACTAACGGTCAATTTAACGTAACCCACACACCTTTGGATTGTGGGAAGAAACCGGAGCACCCTGAGGAAGCCCATGCAGACATGGAGAGAACATGCAGACTCTGCATAGACTGTGATCTGAAGCCGGAATTGAATCTGGTACCTTGGCGCTGGGAGGAAGCAGTACTAACCACTGTGCCGCCATGCTGCCTTCACCTTCAGATACAACACCTGCAACCACATTCTTATCTGTTGCCCAGTTTTACCGTGAATACAGCTAGTCTAAGATCAAGCAGCAGAACTTCATTCAAAGTGAGTAAAGTTAGAAATGAAATAGGGAATTAATAGTTTTCAATCTATGTGCTCAGTATGAATTAATAATGAACTAATATCACATCAAAGTCAGGAGAATGGTGCTGATTACCAGCCACACGGAGTGAGCACTTATTGTAACTCATCAAGAAACTCTGAAGCAGCAAACAAGCAACGTGATGCTGTTTGGTTTTGGGAGGATGTGAAATTTGCTTAGTAAACGACCCGCTGTGGACCTTAATTAGCATCGACAAAAAAGCAGCCTCATTTCACAACCATTTTTTCTAAGTGCGCAGTGTTTGCACGGCCAGTAGTATTCAGTCCGGTATATCAGCAAATGTGCTCTTTCATGTGGATTTTGTATTATTCTGTGCTCCGCACATTGTCTTTGAAATTTGTCTCTGCAGGCCTTTTCTCCAGGTGAAAAATGGACACTAAATCACACAATACATCATAATGCATGTGCATTGTCCTAAAGTTTCTCGTGCCATATCAATTTGGGAAGATTGTAGTTGCCTGAAGCAGGATTAGGCCTGTGACTTGTACAAATCTGGGGCTTAACATCCACTGCAGAGCTCTTCCTGAAATTGATATCATAGAGTCATAGAATCATACAATGCAGAAGGAGGTCATCTGGTCCATTGAGTCCATATCGACCACAATATCACTCAGGCCTTATCTCCAAAACCCATACATTTACCACAGCTTGTCCCTTTGACACTAAGGGGCAATTTAATGTGGCCAATCCACTTAACCCACACATCTTTTGGGAGGAAACCAGGGTGCCTGTATGAACCCCACGCAGACACGGGGTGAATGTGCAAACTCCACATAGACACTGACACAAAGCGGGGAATTGAACCCAGGTCTCTGATGCTGTGAGGCAGCAGTGCTAGCCACTGTGCCAGCGTGCCATGCAGTGGATTGCAGCACTGCACCGTGAGTTTTGGTCAGACACCAATTCAGGCATCCTTAAAGGATCACACTTGGGTTCATTTATTTTTTCTGAATGCTGTACGATTGCATCTGGGAGCTCACCCAAAAAATGGGAGCAATTCTCTTCCCGTTTTCATGCTTGTTCGGCACTTAGAATTTTTTTGGTAAGGTCACCCTGCCATTTTTCTCACTGAACAACTCTCGATTAAATTCTGGTAAGATCACCATCCATATCAGAAGAGACGAAAGCACCCTCTCAAATATCTGCCGGTCAATGTCACAGAGTCAATGGCAGAGGGCTGGCAATCACTTTGCTTGCTTGGTTTCGATCTAGCTGAAGATACTGAATAAATAATAAAATACCTTGAGATGAAACAAAACCAAGTGGATGTATGTGTTAATCTGAGTGTTTTGCTGCCATGGCAACTCTTCCAGCCTCCAGTTTGAGCCACAACTGAGTGAGTTAAGAGAGCGTTTAATGCACATTACTGGAAGAGATAATGCCAGTAGAAATACAATGCACAACCCATCTCCAAAGGTGAAGGTTTGCACACAAAGCCAACTGCATCTGATGAAAAAGGATGGATTGACTCACAGAACATGATTATCAGCTGGTGTCTTCATTCCCAAAAAAGCAAACCATTAAATAAATGGTGCTATTTGCAAAAGACCTTGGATGCTAAGCACTTGCTTTTACTTAGGCTGGCGTTCCTACAATTAAAAGAAAGTACATGCGCACAACACACTTTATCAATGTTCACTTTGTCCTACCTTGATTTTAAACAATGAAAATGATACATTTGTTACTTAGTGAAGAAAATACTACAATTCTGATGTTCCAATCAGTACTCTTAAACATATCAACATTTCAATTTCAGAAATGTCAATTGATCTTTAATTTGTTGATTGCATTTCCGATCTCAAAGAACAAAGAGCAAAGAACGAAACAGCATGGGAAACAGGCCCTTTGGCCCAACGAGCCCACGCCGCCACCTCAATGTTCCCATTTCTACCCATGATCCCTGTCTATGTTTATAGATCTATGCATTGGAACCAAATTTGAGACAATTTAGGGAGAATTTGTTCTGCCAATTAGCCTAAGAGCACATCTTTGGGATGTGGGAGGAAACTGGAGCACCCGGAGAAAACCCACGCAGGCATGGGGAGAATGCGCAAACTCCCACAGACACAGGCCCAAATCCATGTATCTGCACAGCACAGCTATAGTCACTGAGCTGTTGTGTTGCCCATCAAATGGTCCAGGTTAAGAGTACACTAACGATATGAAGCACTAGGATACTCTCGAAAAAATCCAAGAGCAGCCCTCTCATGACCCATCTTGTTTCCTTAGGCTGTGTTGAGCAAAAAATATTCCTTTTTTCACAGCTTTAAGTCCAGCTGCGGCCGTTTTAGTAAACATGATGATAAAGGCAATACTAGGGAGGCACGCACTAAAGATGAGGGGGGGAAAGTTCAAAGGAGATGTGAGGGGCAAGTTTTTTTTTTACACAGGGAGTGATAGGTGCCTAGAACGCGCTGCCAATAATGGTGGTGCAGGCAGATATGGTAAGGACATTTAAAGAGCTTTTAGATAAGCACATGAATGTGTAAGAAATAGAGGGGTATGGGCCAAGGGCAGGCAGAGGGGATTAATTCACTTTGGCATCAAGTTTGGCACAATGTTGTGGATCGAAGGGCAAGTTCCTGTGCTGTACTGTTCTATGTTTGCTGTTTCTATATTCTAAAATGTAACAGAGGAACTACAGCTATCACTGATACCACATAGAGAGATATATTGATATAATTTCCCCCTGGCCACCTCTCAGAATTCATATACTAAAACTGCTGGTCAGATGTCACCTTGGAAACAGGTATTTTTGTGCAAATCCTCCATGCATTATGAGTAACGATTGTTGCCATAGTATTTTACTGAACAAGAGACTGGGATGCCATTGTAATAATAATATTACTGGATGTGATTAAATTTTGAGGTACTTTCAGAAGAGGAAACGTTCATTCGTTATCCCATTTTTCCTCAAGTGATGTCACCAATTTTCATCTTGCTGTTTCCTTCCAGAATGCCAACAACTGAATTAGAGGCAACAAGTGATAAACCCAGAGGACGAGGTCTCAGGGGAGATGCTGCAAGCAGCCAGTATTGGCCTCTCGTTGGATCCTCTACCCATTCTGGCCTTTCCGTTCACCAAAAACAGGAGCAGAAAAGCCCCCCGCTTCCCCAAAACTCCGAATAATTGACATTCTTATAGGATTGCTGTAAAAGGAGGTTTTCTTTTCAAGAAAGGAGAAGGTTATGAATTGATTACTTTTTTTTAGAGCTTCTCCACACATATTATTATTCTTTTTGGGTTCATTGGTTTAGTATGCTAGGTGACTTGGCGTGGAAGTGCCACAACTTGACATGGAGTGTATAAAAGACCATGGAAGAGTGGGTGAGGGACATGAGTTGGCATGGATCAGGCCACCTCACACCATAGCATTAAAATTGTGCCTCTGTGAGAAATCTCTTCTGAGGCGGATGAGCCATCCTAGGAAATTTCATACTCCCACTACCTGCCTCTGGATTGAAAATCCAGACCATAATTCCCAAAGCTCTATACCATTGGGTGTTTTCCCTCATACCTTTTCAGTGTCCATTTCAGGGCTATTTGGTAGAGATTAGAATCTTTGAGATAGCATAGCATCCCGATAATGCAGAAGGAGGCCATTCAGCCCATCAGGCCTGCACCAACAACAATCCCAATCAGGCCCTATCCCCGTAACCCAATGTCTCTACTCTGCTAATCCCCCTGACATTTAGGAGAAATTTAGCACAGCCAATCAACCTAACCCACACACCACTGAACTATAGAGGAAACTGGAGCACTTGGAGGAAACACACACAGACATGAAGAGAACTTGCAAACTCCACACAGCCATGATGTGGAGATGTCAGTGTTGAACTTGGGTGAGCACAGTAAGAAGCTTCACAACACCAGGTTAAAGTCCAAAAGGTTTATTTGGAATCACGAGCTTTCACAGCACTGCTCCTTCATCAGATGAGTCAGTGCTTCAAAAGCTCATGATTTCAAATAAGCGTGTTGGACTTTAACCTGGTGTGTGAGACTTCTTACTGTCCACATTGACAATAACCCAAGGCCAGAATTGAACCAAGGTCCCTGGCACTGTGAGGAAACAGTGCTAACCAATGTGTCACCCTTACAATTAGTTGACCTTGAAGTTCCTATTTTCCTGAAAGGAAATAAACCCAATTGTCTTCACTGATGCGCATAATGTTACAGAAAATGCACATATACCATCTTAAGAACATAAGAACATAACAGCTAGGAGCAGAAGTAGGCCATCTGGCCCCTCGAGCCTGCTCTGCCATTCAATAAGGTCATGGCTGATCTTTTCGTGGACTCAGCTCCATTTACCTGTTCACCATAACCCTTAATCCCTTAAGTGTTCAAAAATATATCTATCCTTGCCTTAAAAATATTCAACAAGTTAGCTTCAACTGCTTCACTGTGCAGGGAATTCTACAGATTCCTTTGTGTGAAGAAGTTCCTCCTCAACTCAGTTCTAAATCTGCTTCCCCTTATTTTGAGGCCATGCTCCTAGTTCTAGTTTCACCAGCCAATGGAAACAACTTCTCTGCTTCTATCTTATCTATTCTCTTCATAATCTTATTTGTTTCCATAAGATCTCCCCTCATACCTTTGAATTCAAATGAGTATAGCCCCAGTCTACTCAGTGTCTCCTCATAAGCCAACCCTCTCAACTCCAGAATCAACCTAGTGTATCTTCTCTGCAGCCTCTCCAGTGCTAGTATATTCTTTCTCATGTAAGGAGACCAAAACTGTGCACAGTATTGAAGGTGTGACCTCATCAGCACCTTATACAGCTTTAACATAACCTCGCTGTTTTTAAACTCCATCTTCCGAGAAAGGGGTTGAGAATGGGCCAAGGGGCCTGTTTATGCTGTAGTTTTCTAATTTTCTTATGTTCCGAATAGAATGTTAGTCTGTAAATATAAAATATTCCCATCTGGCTCCAGATTGACCCAGCCTTTTTGGAGCCCATTCAACATTCCACTAGACACCCGATTGGTGAAAACAAAGATGATCGAGGCTTGTTATTAAAACTGCAAATCTTTCCGCGACTTCACATCACTCCCCAAAGGATCTCGCAGAAAATTCTTGAAATAGTCTTGTGGAACCTTAATGACATTCACAATAAAGACAAAAGTTAAGCATCAACTTATGAAAATATTTTATTTTTTATTGTCTTCAGCCATTTAATTCTTCTTTCTGTGGAATAAAAATAAATTGAAAGCACAGTTAGCTACAACACCTTGCGTTTTCCATAGTGCTCCTGACAGAAAGAGGGACAGAGAGAGAAACAAAGGGATCTCAGAACCCCTACTGGATGGAAAGAGAGGAAATAGCAGCAGGGGTCGAAGGAGAATATCAATATGTTTGGAGGTAATTGAGGTGCAGAGAAAGGGACATCATTTTGGGAAGCTTTTGGATATGCCAGGAATAGGATGTTAAGGAAGGTTGATTAAGGTGAGGATGTCCGTACGTGAAGGCTTTCTCAGTGGCCATTATTAGTGGAATGGAAGGGGCAGCCTTGTATTAGAGAAGCAAAGAGTCTGTTTGGAGGATGTTGGCTCTCATATTTGGTGTTAAAAATAGTGGTTTTTGTCTATCTTCTAAGCAGGACAGGCAGAACTCCACCGTGACTGTTTGTATACATGTACTGGTCGGACATTTTCAAACTAGGGTAAACATATCACTAATTAAACAAAGAAGAGTACTTTGACTTGGCCATGTGCACATGGTGGAAGAAGGCTGCATCCCCAAGGATATACGGTAATGGGGAATTCGTATGTGCTAACAGACCAGCCCAAAGCTTTGACTCCATGATGCTGTCAAATTAGACATGAGAGCTCCCCAACATCAACTATACCAAGTGGGAATCTCTAGCTGATGCCTGGTACAAATGGCAACACCAGCTGCTGAGAGGCATTGGGCATCACAATGACATTTGGTTTCAGAAACTTCAAAGCAGAAGCCAACCCTGCAAACAAAGCATCAGCAGAAATCAACCCCACGGTGCCAGCAAGAGACAACTGCATGGGTGGCAGACTTCAGAATTGACTTGTTCAATTATCCAATGGAGTAGAGTAGATGATCTCTTCTGCTCTCAGCAGAATTTGAAGGCTGCATTCCCATTATCCCTCACAGATGGGAGAATGCCAGTCCGTCTTATAAGTCTGCCACCTGGGAAGCAATCTGATGGAGCCAATTGCCTGATTAATGCAGAACTATTCATACATAAGCAGCTGAATTAGAAGGAGCAGGCCAATCAGCCCTTCAAGCCTTCCCTATTATTCAATAACCTCCATATTCCTGCCTTCCCTGATAATGTTTCCTCCACATGCTTATTAAGAATCTATCTACCTCTACCTGAAAAACATTTAAAGACTCTCTTTACATCTCCATTTACATAGAAACATATAAACTAGAAGTAGGAGTAAGCCATTCTGTCCTTTCAGCCTGCTCCACCATGCATTTTGATCATCAAATTAAATAACCTGATCCCACCTTCCTCCATATCCTTTGATCCCTTTAGCCCCAAGAAATACGTCTAATTTCTTCTTGAAATTGCACAAGAGGGAGAGTTCTAAAGACTCAACACCTTCTGAAAGAAAAGATATCTCCTCATTGCTGTCTTAAATTGACCACCCCTTATTATTAAATAGTGACCCTTCTTGCCCCACAAGAGGAACCATCCTTTTCACATTAGCCCTGTCAAGATCTCTCAGGAACCAAGTTACCTACTTCTAAACTCTGGCATATACAAGCCTGGCCAGTCCAGCTTTCCTCATAAGACAACTCATCCATTCCAGGTATTAATCGAGAAAACCTTCTCTGGGCTGTTTCGAATGTATTTATATCTTTCATTAAACGTGAAGACCAATTCTGTACATGGTACTCCAGATGCGATCTCACTAATATCTTGTAAATCTGAAGCATAAACTCTCTTTTTTTGTAAACAATACATGATAACATTCTATTAGCTTTCCAAATTACTGGCTGTATCTGAATATTAATCTTTTGCGATTCATGCACCAGGACAGCCAGATCCCTCTGTATCTCAGAACTCTGCAATCTCGCACCATTTAGATAATAGTAATTTGTTTACAAACTCTTTTACGTTCCATAGAAATTAAGAGGCGAAGCTAAAATCTTTAAAACACTTTAAAGTCAAAGCTTCAATAATGTTTTTGCAAGATACAGAAGTAAATAGAAAAAATGTCTGTTTTAAATATCAGACTTTGCTATCCAAAAATCTTTGAATGGAGGACTCACAAACTGTTCAGATCAAAATCTATGCTCTATCCAAGACCACAAGAAACTACAAAGGGTCATGAACGAAGCCTAGCCCATCAATCAAACCAGCCTCCCATCCATTGACTCTGTCTACACTTCCTGCTGCCTCGGCAAAGCAGCCAGCATAATTTAGGATCTCACACACCTCAGACATTCTCTCTTCCACCTTCTTCTGTCGGAAAGAAATACAAAAGCTTGAGGGTATGTACCAACTGACTCAAGAACAGCTTCTTTCCTGCTGCCATCATATTTTTGAATGGACTTAACTCGCACTGTGTTGATCTTTCTCTACACCCAAGCTATGACTGTAACAATACATTCTGCACTCTCTCTTTCCTTCTCTATGAACAGTATGCTTTGTCCGCAAGAAACAATATTTTTTAGTGTATACTAATAAATGTGACAATAATAAATCAAATCAAATCAAATCAGTTGGTGGTAATTATTTGCGCCACATCCTGTCACCTCATTGACGATACTTTGGAATTGGGTGGCACAGCGGCACGATAACTAGTGCTGTTGCCTCACTGTACCAGGCACCCTCATTCAATTCCCGGCTTGAGTGACTGTGTGGAGTTTGCACATTCTCTCTGTTTCTGCGTGGGTTTCCTTTGGGAGAGCTCCAATTTCCTCCCACATGACAGAAATATACAGGTTAGGTAGATTGAGTGTGTTCAATTGACCCTTAGTGCCAGGGGAATTAGGACAGCAAATATGTAGATTTATTGGGATAGGGCCTGGGTGGGATTGTTGTTGGGCTGAATGGCCTCTTTCTGTACGGTAGGGATTGCATGACTCTATGGTTGCGAAGGCCCAGCACTTTTGTTATTAATTCAGTGAATGGGAACTGATATAAGGAGGGGGGAAAAGACACTGTTATAGAACAAGACAGACAAAGCAAATGAAACTTGTGATGATGGAGTCCAGATGCCTCCGTATGTACCTCCATTTGTTCGTGGATCCACTCTAGGTATTCGGTGACCCTGGCGTACACTCCAGGTTTGTTCCGATTTGCACAGCCCGCTCCCCAGCTTGTAATTCCAACTAATTTCCATGTACTATTCTCATCGCAGGCAAGGGGGCCTCCGCTGTCTCCCTGTTTATGCCCAAAGAGAAACATTCAAAAAGTAAGCAGGAAGTTCTGGATAAATTCCACTCCAAGTACGCGTGTACAATTCACACAAAGATTTATTGGGATGCTACCAGGACTTGATGGATTGAGTCATAAGGAGAGGCTGGGTACACTGGGACTTTTTACCCTGGAGCATAGGACTGATCATATAGAGATCTATTAAATAACGAGGGCCATAGATAGGGTAGGAGGTCAATATCTTTTCTCAAAGATAGGGAAGTTTAAAACTAGAGAGCATAGGTTTAAGGTGAGAGGGGAAAGAGACAAAGGGATTCAGAGAGGATGGTGAGTGTCTGGAATGAGCTGCAAGAGATAGGAGTAGAGGCAGGTACAATTTTGTCTTTTAAAAAGCATTTAAACAGTTACATGGGTAAAATAGAAATAGAGGGATATAGGCCAACCACAAGGAATTTGGACTAGCTTAGAGGTAAAAAAGAAGGGCGGCATGGATAAGTTAGGCCAAAGGGCCTGTTTCCATGCTGTAAACCTTTATGATTTTATAAATGCACTTGGGAATCACGGGATTTTAAATTTCACGTCCTGCTTTAGGATTAGATAGGAGTCACGGCCTCACTGTCTGTCACCTGGCAGTGATTTGCGCCAATTTGTCTAATTAGTGGCAGATGGCCATCTCATTGTTCAGGTGATCCTCAAAATGGAGGCCCACACAAAAGGCCTGTAGCTCAGGTACAGAAAAGGGAGGGTGTCTCCACTTTGTATTTGCTCCCCCATGCAGCAAATTCCAAAGATTTTAAATCAAAAACTGGCCAGAGTTGCTGGGCTGCAATTGTGGAGGAACCACCTGTGCAGGACTCAGGGTCAGGCAGGAAGGACCTCAAAGCCCCCGCGGAGTGTTTCCCCTTCGTTTCTACAGTGGTAGACCATCTCCAGGGAGCTGGTTCAGTCCCTGTATGCCTTGTGAAGCCTGCACAGGCTGACTGCTCTATTTGACCTCTGACATTAGTCCCTCATGGACCTTTAAATAGCCTTAATTTGCTACACTTGATGGTGGATAATCCTTAACCCTTTGAAGCCCTATCCTTCCTCTAAGAAAACAAATCCAGAATGGAGTTGGCAAATAGGCATGCCGAATGACAGCAAATACTTTTAGACTTGTCCAATTCTGTATTTACTGCTGTAAGGGGCAAAATTCAACCCTAGGGTTTGAAAATGTACAGGTATTAACAAAAGAACAAAGCAGCACGGGAAACAGGCCCTTCAGCCCAACGAACCCATGCCGCCACCCCGATGTTCCCACCTCTACCTGTGATCCCTGTCTATGTTTATAGAACTATGGATTAAAAACCAAATTTGAGACAATTTAGGGAGATTCTTATGCAATCCATAAACACGTGAAGGCTTGGGAAGCAGGAATGGGGTACATCCAATCTTCTGCAATGGAATGGTCATCTTGATTAATAGAATGGATCCCAGTACCAAGGGGAATTGGAAGACTTTTATTAATCTAACACCAAAATGCAAGCGGTCTAATAGGCCCATGTCTCCATTCTCCGGATGGTCATACCTTGGAAAATGCACTGACTCCAAAGAGTCATCAAGATTCAAAGCTTTGGCTCTATTCTCTCTGAACTGATGTGGTCAGACCCGTTGAGATTTTCCAGCATTTTCTGTTCTTGTTTCATTTCCAGCATTTGCTTTTATCTGAATATTATTTCACTTTGTGAAACGACCACTTTGAAATGTGCGTCATGTTGGAATTATAGAAGAGTCATCGAGTCCTATAGTGCAGAAGAAGTCCATTTGGCCCATCGAGCCTGCACTGACATTAATTCCACCCAGACCCTATCCCTGTAACCCCATGTATTAACCCTGCTAGCCTCCCTGACACTAAGAGACAATTTAGCATGGCCAATCAACCTAACCCACACATCTTCGGACAGAGGGAAGAAACCAGAGCACCCAGAGGAAACCCACACAAATGTGGGGACAACGTGCAAACTCCACACAGATAGTGACCCAAGGCCAGAATTGAACTGTCAGACAGGAGTGCTAACCACTTTGCCACCGTGCTGCCCATATTCTTCCAGATACTTTGTGAATAAAGTATATTTCTTCAAACAAAAAAGTATGGGCTTAGAACATTACTCTGTCTGGGACCTGCCTCCCATTCTTAAGCATAATGGAGAGTCAGAGCTACCTTGGGGAAGGGAATTGAAGAAGAATTATGTCTGTGGTTCGAGAAAGATTGGTGCTGATATTTTTCCTGCACCTTTAAAATGCATGGATTGAGAGAAATAGGACTCATGATTAATGCACACGTCTACAGATAATAAACGATACCAAAGTTAATTCTAATTGGGAGACATCCTGAGGGCGAGGAGTTCCCCCAAATGACTGATATGCTAAGTCTTGTGGTACGTTTTGGAACTGTACCTGACAGGAATCGATGCCTCCCTGAAGGTACCCAGCGCAAATCATTCTGGAGCTTATCCTCTTGTAGTAAACTTCAGGACGGCTACACACGTGATTTGATATGAGCGGAACCTGGGCCTCCATCAGATTAAAAGAAATTTCATCTGCTGGATTACAAGTGCAAATCACTGAGCACATTCTACCCAACGGAACAAAACATTCATAAACATCACCAGCCCAGGTGTAGCTGACAAAGTAACAGCGAGTTTCAGGGAATCTAATGGTATTAATGTGCAAATCATCGAGCAGCCTGTGACCAAGAACCCAATGGGTTAACAAATATCAATGAGTCACTGGAGAGTTTGCGCCAATCTATCTCTAACCTCACAAAAACTGCAACCTGCCCTCATCCTCTCTCTGAGTTTATAAAGTGTTACATGTTAACTGTCCATTAAAGGTTTTTTAAGTTTATTTATTAGTGTCACTAGTAGGCTTACATTAACACTGCAATGAAGTTACTGTGAAAATCCCCTCGTCGACACACTCTGGTGCCTGTTCAGGTACTCACAAGCTTTTGGAAATGCTGTTCCTTCGTCAGGTGTGTGGAACTTCCCACACACCTGATGAGGGAACAGCATTTCCGAAACTCGTGGGTTTTCTATCAAATAAACTGGTTGGAATTTAACCTGGTGTTGAGAGGCTTCTTACTGTGTTTACCCCAGTCCAACTCCGGCATCATGCCTGTTCAGATACACAGAGGGAGAATTTAGCATGGCCAATGCACCTAACGCCTTTTGGACTATGGGAGGAAACTGGAGCACCCGGTGGAAATCCATGCAAATACGGGGAGAACAGAGAGAAACTCCACACAGGCAGTGATCTGAGCATGGAATAGAAGCCAGGTCCCTATTGCTGTGAGGCAGCAGTGCTAACCATTGTGTTACAGTGCAGTAAGTTAGGACTGGAACTTAACAGTGTAAGTAACTTTCCAAGGAGAAAATTTATGTCACTCAAGCTCTCCTCCCAAGAAAGGAACAATTTAAACCATGAAGGTTCATTCATATATGTAGTAAATTGTAATTAAGGATTTTTAAAATTCAAAATTTAAGTTTTTTTCTTTCTTTTTCTTTCAGTCTTTCTTGTCTCTGTCTTAATTCATTCTTTTTCTCTCTTTGTCTTCATCCGATTTGCCTCTAATTTGCTTTATTTCTCTCTTTTCTATTCTTAAATCAGATTGAGTGAAATCCAATTCCATTCTTCACTAGGATTCCAGATATCCATAGCCTTCACTATCAGCTCACACCTCCAGTAACTTGCAAGCCAAATAATGTTCTAGCTGAAAATTGAGGGAAGAATTCTAAAATACAGGGACACGCAGGAAGATGTGCTGTTCTGGTAACTTCTAAGCTGGTACTTCTAATTTCCAAAGGGATAGAAAAGCTCGTTATAGTCAATCTAGTTGGACTCAAACTTTAAAAAAAATCTACTGTTTGCCCTTTCCCAGTAATCTACCCAGCTCCCTTTTTAATATCCTGATTGCAAGAAAAAATTAGATATAGCTTTTGAAGCTAAAGAGATTAAGGGATATGGGGGAAAGATGGAAGGGGGAAAATCAGGATATTGAATTCAGTGATTGGCTCTGATCAAAATGAATGGTGAAGCAGATTCAAGGGCCGAATGGCCTACTTCTACCTTTATTTTCTATGTTTCTAGATAACCATAGGCTGCTCTCCCCTTCGAAGGAGAAGAACCGACTGGTGGTGATTTAATCTGAGGATAATCCCACCTCAGGTGACGGGCAAGGGTGAGAAGGCAGAGCCGTCATGAATAACTTAAGCCAAAGTACGGGAATTGAACCCACACTGTTGGCATTGCTCTTTATCATGACCCAGTGTCCAGCCTCTTTATCTAAATTGAGTCGGATATTACTCATTTATTCATTCCACTCCTATTTTAGACCCCTCCTATGCGGTAACTCTGGGGCCACTCACTCAAATGGCCATTCACTCTACATGAGGGTTGGATTTTGTCCAAAGCTTCCACTCATCATGTGCATTTTGCAGCAGGAATCATTCCATTATTCAGGAGCAAGGTTCCCTGGCTGACCTTTCACTCTTCACTTCCTTGACCCAGGAACGTGGAGCCCCATAGTCATGCTGCTTTGATGATGCAATCATTTCCAAAAACTCTACTTACCTTCTCCATCGGTCAGACCCCATCCTGAAATCCAGCAGGGTTTCCCTTCCCCAAAGTCCTGCCCTGAGTTGGGAAGGCAAATCGGCTGAATCCAATCTGTGTCGAAAGAAAGTCTACAAGTCACTGACCGGAAGAACTTTTCAAAACTGGAATCTCAAAAACAAAATTCGAAAATAGCACAGGTTTAAATGAAACACACACATCTTTGATTTCCTTGAGTTGATTAACATTTTTTGAGGGGTTGTGGGTCCTCGAAAGAGAGGGAGAGAGAGAGAGAGACAGTGGATGAATAACTTTCTCTTCTGCCATTCTAGAGATAAGGGGCACTTAGCCACAGGTATGGCACATCAGTAAAAATTGGAGATATCGCAGAGAATAGAATTGGAGGAATGCAGCATTGCCAGTGTGCTAGTCTGGAGGAGGTGGCACAGTGGCACAGTGGTTAGCATTGCTGCCTCACAGCTCCAGGGACCTGGGTCCGATCCCCAACTTGCATTGCTGTCTGTGTGGAGTTTGCACATCCTCCCCATGTCTACACAGGTTTCCTGCGGGTGCTCTGGTTTCCTCCCACACTCCAAAGATGTGCAGATTAGGTGCATTGTCCACACCAAGTTTCCCTGCATGTGTGGGTTCGAGGGATTAGCAGGGTAATTGCGTAGGATTATGGGGATAAGACCAAGGTGGGATTGTTATCAGTGCAGATCTGTTGGGCTGAATGGCCTCTTTCTGCACTGTAAGGATTCTATGGTTCATTTCTAAAGTTGGAGAGGGATAAGGCCAGAATGGACTGTGAAAACAGGAATGAGAATTTTAAAATTAAGAATTTAAAAATTTTAAAAGATCCAATTTTTTGGCTGGACTTTTCTGTCCATTCCCACCAGTAGGATTCTCTGGTCCTGCTGTAGACAATTAAGATTTCGCTGAGCCTCAAGTTCCCTGTTCTCACTCGTAGCAATGAAGAGGTGTGAACAATCAGAAAAGTTCAATCTTTATCTCCCTCTCGGCTTCTCGGAAGATCTTTCCTCAATTTTGCCTCAATCCAGCTGGACTCCAGGAGGTAACTGGCACTCTGAATTTTATCTGGATCAGTCTGGGAGTCTTCAGACTGCTGAGCAATGCCAGAGAATGGAGTGACATTTGGGTTGTTGATTCAAAGTAAAGGTCTCTCTACTCCGACCACAGCCCTGCATGATCCTTGGCAAAAGAAACCTCAGCCTATTGCACTTAAGTGAGATTTCCATCTCCCAAAGCAGCAATCTTCCTAATCCCTGATCAAGCCTAGACCTGACTGTGTTGAGATATTCACATCTGAAGAGGGTTTTATCTCAGAAGAATTCTTATGTTGTGAAATGCCTGTTTGGAATACGAGTCATTTGTGTAGCCAATCTTTTATGTTGTGTCAATATTTTCTGCTAGATGGTATATAATTATCTACTGTTTTTGTGCTGTGGGCTCAGGTTAAAGGAGGAAAATGTATTCTGAATGCCTCCAGATTCATTTTCCAACTGCAATGTTATAGTTCAGCAAAGAAGAGAGATTTTTAACCAATTTTTTTGGCCTCAATCCTGACCCAACTCATGAAGCCCAAAGATGTGTGGGTTAGGTGCAATGGCCATGCTAAATTGCCCCTTAGTATCCCGGGATGCATAAATTTGAGGGATAAGCAGGATAAATATGTAAGGTTATGGGGATAGGATGGGATTGTTATCGGTGCCGACTTGATGAGCTGAATGGCTTCTTTCTGCATTACAGGGTTTCTATGAACTAAAGTCTTGTTTTTTAATGCAGCACGGTGGCACAGTGGTTAGCACTGCTGTCTCAAAACACGAGTGACCTGGGTTCGATTCCCAGCTTGGGTCACTGTCTGTGTGGAGCCTGCATGGTCTCCCCATGTCTATGTGGGTTTCGCATTATGTAAGGATTCGCATTCTAATCAGCAATCTCTGACTGTCTGTGCTGATGTGTGCTATTGCAGACCAGAACACTGCATTTGCCTGAAGAAGACACAGAGTGTTGAAAGCTCGCGTTTTTACTATCAAATAAATCGGTTGGATTATAAATTGGTGTTGCTAAATTCTTACTGAGTTCTCACCACCCCAATCCAACGCCGGCATCTGTACATTATGTGGGTTTCCTCCAGTGCTCCAGTTTTTCTCCCACATTCCAAAGCTGTGTGGGATAGGTGGATTGGCCATGCTAAGTTGTCACCTAGTGTCAGGGAGACTAGCTAGAGTAAACACATGGGGTTATAGGGGTAGGACCTGCATGGGACCATGATTGGTGCAGGCTTGATGGGTCAAATGGCTTCTTTATGCACTGTGGGGATTCTATAAGCGTTCTATAAACGCATCCCATTAAACAATCACTATGTGTTTAAAACCAAAGTTAGGGCTCTTTCCATGAGCTTGGTGAATGTAAGGTGAAGTTACCGTTAAAAGTCAATGGCCTCTCCAGTTTTATGAGTGCAATGTCATAATCATAGCTCCGTTCTTTGTATTTCTTGTGGTGTATGATCTTCTCCACTACATAGGAAGAACTTTCAGTCAGCGGCTGTTTCACAATTCCAACGTAGATTTTCCACGAAGAGATAAATAAAAACCTGAGACCACAACGGATAGCTCTGAGTTAGACTGTGAGGTATAGAAAGCCCCATCCCGTGATCCACTCCACGGTGGCACAGTCGTTAGCACTGCTGCCTCACAGCGCCAGGGACCCGGTTCGATCCCCGGCTCGGGTCACTGTCTGTGTGGAGTTTGCACATTCTCCCTGTGGGTTTCCTTCTGGTGCTCCGGTTTCCTCCCACAATCTGAAAGACGTGCTGGTTGGGAGCATCGAACATGCTAAATTCTCCCTCCATGTACCTGAACAGGCACTGATTTGTGGCGACTAAGGGATTTTCAAAATAACTTTATTGCAGTGTTAATGTAAGCCTATATGTGACGCTAATAAATGCTTTAAAATAAACCGAAACCCTCACCCCTCTCCCATGCGAAAGCAAATGTGAGAGTTAAAATCTCAATGCAAGTCCTGGTTTCTAATGTCTATCTCTGCCTTTTCAGGTACTGATCCAGGGACATCTTTTTTATATACAGCATGTGGGCATTGCTGGCTGGGTTAGCACTTGTCGCCTATCCTTTGTTATCCTTGAGCTGTGTAGTTTGTTAGACCATTTCAGAGAGCAATGAGGAATCAATCACATTGCTGTGGATTTGGAGTCAAGTATAGGCCAGACCAGATAAGGATATTGGGCGGGATTTTGTGGTCTCGCTCATCCCGAAACCACCCGAGGTCGATGGACCTTTACGTGGTTCGCCCGTCGCTTGCTCCGATTCCCATGGCAAGTAGAGTGGTAAAATTCCAGCCATAGAGTCATAGAATTGTACAACGCAGAAAAGGTTCTTTGACCCATCAAATCTGCAATGACTCCCACTAAGTCGCACTAATCCCATTTCCAGCACTTGAATATGATATTTCAAGTGCTTTTCCAATTATCTTTTAAAGGTTGTAAGGATTCTGGCCTCCTGAGGTGCATTCCAGATTCTCACAACCCTCGGAGTGAAAGTTTATTTCTCAAATCCGCTCTGAATCTGTTGGATGATCAGCTATCATCTGAGCCGGAGGGCACAAACTCATGCTGAAAGAGACAATCCTTTAAAACAGAGACGAGGAGGAATTTCTTCCAGCCAGAGAGTGGTGAATCTGTAGAACTCTTTGCCGCAGAGGAGGCCAGATCATTGAGTGTCTTTAAGACAGAGATGGATGGGTTCTTGATTAATAAGGGGATCAGGGGTTATGGGTTGAAAAGGCAGGAGAATGGGAATGAAAAAAATACCAGCCATGATTGATTGGTGGAGCAGACTCAATGGACTGAGTGGCCTAATTCTGGATCTATATCTTATGGTTTTACCTATACAGCGCAGACTTGAAAAGTTCAAATAGCCTGTTCCTTTTCTGCATGTTTCTATGTTCCATTACTGACAGTATCTGCTAAAGCAGTGGCCACTGTCGGTATATTGTTTATTCATTCACGCTGGCCAGCCAGGACATAAGGGTCACTGGCTGGCCAGCATTTATTGCCTAGTTACCCTTGAGAAGGTGGTGGTGAGCTACCTTCTTGAATTGTTGCAATCCACATAGTGTTGATTGACATCCAAGCTTGCAGGAGGGATCAGCTATGGACAAAAAATGGCAATGAGTTGGGCAGGATCGGAAGTGGGGCTTGAGGCTCACATGCAAGTGGAGAATAGGAGGGTTAAAAGCAAAGACAGGAGGGTTGGCATTGGGGAGGAAGGCGTGGTGGCTGATAATAGACTTCTCAGTTGGACACAAAATGCCCATTAACAAGGGAACCCCCTCACCCCACCTCCCCCAGTGTGCCAGTGGTCGCGAGATAACCTCACCAAATGGTGAGTCTCCTGCTGGTTGAATAGCAGCAGTGATCCTTTAATGGCCACTGAAGATTCTCAATTGACCTCCAGATGAGAAGGCTATCGGGAAGTCTTCCTGCTGTGGGAGTGATCAGAGGAAAGCGGGAAGACAGGAGGATTTCTACCCTATACCCTCCAAGCCGATCACACAGCACCCTCCCAACCATCTCCAGGTTCACAGGGATCAGGATGAGGGGGTATTAAATTGTGCCGTGGAAGGGAGAATGTGACTTACTTAACAACACAGTGTGCAGCGGTTGTGATCCACTGTGAGGCGATGATAGATCCTCCACAGAGGTGATGTCCATCCAGGTGAAGACTCGCCTGCCAAGGCCACTGGCCAGCCACCGAGAGATTCCCACCAACAATTCGAGGCGAATATCTGGGCCGGGAGCCACACTCTGTGAAAGGGAATTCACACCAATTTCCGTGACACTATCGAGGTTTTCTTCTCTTCCCTCCTCACTCTTCCCTGCACTTCTCCCTTCATCTTAGAGTCACAGTAACTTCATTGCAGTGTTAATATAAGCTTGCTTGTCACACTAATAATAATTAAGTATAGAATGAGGCTCACATTTAATTTGGATGGGATTGCTGCCTATTCAAAAATTGCACTGGACTATTGTCATGTAGTGCTAATGCTGCATGCTGAGCTTTTCTGGGAGCTACCTACCAGCTTTCGTGGGAAAATACAAATAACAATCACCATTTTAGCAAATGCTAATCCCAAACCTGCAAACTTCAACACTTCAATTCACCCTCCAACAAGTGGTGCTGTTGTACCACTAAATGGCATTGGTCTCAGCAGTGCCACTTCTCGTCAATGAGTGGTACTGCACCCTAACAACCTCATTTATTTAATTTACCAAGTGCCGGGTTCATGTTGTCAGATTTGTAGCATCTTCCTATTTATTACCGATCACTTTGTCACAATATTTTATCTGTTTGCCTAATTTCTTTCAACCACTCTCTCAATACGGGTAGCATGCTTCAAAGCGCCAGAGACCCAGGTTTAATTCCTGTCTCAGGTCACTGTCTGTGTGGAATTTGCATTTTCTCTCCGTGTCTGCGTGGGTTTCCTCGCAAAGTCCAAAGATGTGCAGGTTAGGTGGATTAGCCATGCTAAATTGCTCCCTGATGTCCCCAGAGTTGTAGATTAGGGGGATTAGTGTGGAAAATATGTGAGCTTATGGGGATAGGGCCTGGTTAAGATGTCCTGTCAGAGAGTCGGTGCAGACTTGATGGGCCGAATGGCCTCCTTCTGTACTGTAGGGATTCTATGATGAAAATATTTCCATTAACTGGTGTTTCTGGATGGATTTCCAGACTGGAATGGACCAAGTGTGGTGTGCTACATAAGATATCGTGGCTGTGTGGGACACCCTGGATACAGCAGGTCTTTTTCCGTCTTCCTTTTGTTCCTATGATTTTACAATTCCTGGCTTGTGTCACTGTCTGGGTAGAGTTTTCATGTTCTCCTCATGTTGGTGTGGGTTTCCTCCGGATGCTCCGGTTTCCTCCCACAGTCCAAAAATGTGCAGGTTTAATTGAATGGCTGTGTTAAATTGCCCCGAGAGTCAAGGAGATTAGCAGGGTAAATATGTGGGGATATGGGGATAGGACCTGGATGGGATTGTTGTCGGTGCGGGCTTGATGGGCTGAATGGCTTCCTTATGCACTGTAGGGATTCTATAACATTTTATATGGTCCATGTGGCATGGTATTTTTAACCTGAGAGAGCAGTTAATAAAGCTTACTGTATTTTAGATTTTATCACAGCACAGTGCACAAGAGCAAGATAGCTATGTTGAACTATAAGATATAAATTAGACCTCAGCTAGAATACCACATCAATTCTGGGACCTGCACTTCAGGAAAGATGTGAGCACATTGGAGAGAGTGTGGAAGAAGTTTATAAGGATGGTTCCAAGGATGTGGAACTTCAGTTATGAAGATAGATTGGAGAGGTTGGAACTGTTCTTCTTGTAGAAGACAGAGATAAGAGACTTGATGGAAGTATTTAAAATTATGAGAGGTCTACGCAGAGTAGATAGGGAGAAACTATTCCTACACAGAAAGGATTAAGAACGAGAGCACAGATGTTTAAAGTAATTGCCAAAAGAAGAAGAAGCAACTTAAGAAAAGCTTTTTCATGCAGCGAGGAGTTAAGATCTGGAATGCGCTGTCTGAGAGCGTAGTAGAGACAATTTGGTTGCGGTATTCACAGGGGAATTAGGTTGTTATCTGAAAAAGAACAAATGCTGGGTTACGGAGACCAGGTGGGTGAACACCACATGGTGAATTCCTCATTCAGAGAGCTAGGACAGACATGATAGGCCAAATAGCCTCCTTCTGTGCTTTAACAATTCTGTGTATCTGTTCAGGCTGCTATGTAAATGTAAGTTTCTCTCTCCCATTTTGGAAAAGAAATTTCTGTGTTAGTTAACAGTTAAAATTATATCAGGTGATATTTTCTCAATGTATTTGCATTAAATTCTTTTGTCTGCTATTGCATCAAAACATAGCCAAAAGGCATCTCACTGGAGCTTTTCTGAAAATGAGGTGGCACCAAATGAGCTGATCACATCTATTTTGATATTATTGTTTCTTCTTTGAGATTCCTCATTGCCAATATCCCTCCTGTTTTGCCTCATCTTTCATGGCTTGACCCTAGACATTTCTAAAGTGGCAGGTCAGAGTTTAAAGGTCAGTAATTTTGTGGGGATTGGTTGAGTTTCATTTTCCTAATTCCAGTGCACTCTTGTTACATCACTGACCTTCGTACCAGCCCAGTCTTGCTTCGCTTTGTGTTAATTGCACTGTTTAATCAAGAATGCAGCATTGAATGAGAAAGGAGTACGTTTATGAATCTTTGGTTTTTGCTAAACACCACTGCCTGTTTCCTATTCTGTGCCAAATCCCGCCCACCCATCACTCCAACTCTTGCTGATCTATCTTGACTCCAGCTCCAGTGACACCTCCAATTTAAAATTCCCAACCTTGTGTTTAGAGACCCTTCTCTGTAACCTTCTATTATGCTAAAGCTTCCCCTCCCCTAGAACATTTCATTCCTTCAACTCTGACCTCTTTCCACTCCTCTGCTGCACCATTGGTGACTGTTGTATGTTGTTCTGTTGCTGCCTCATGAAGAACATTAGTTCCAAATTGTATATTGGAACTGTCAATTCTTAGATATAACTGTAAATATACATTATCCAGCCTTGTCCCCTCTGTGCACACTTCTACGCTTCTACACACTTCTCGACTACAGAACTACTACCATGGTCATGTGACTCCCCATTACATCACCGTGGGTGGTACTGTTCCAATCCCACATTAACCCTTTCAGTCCCGAGCATCACAGTGACAATACCTTAAACCAGCTAAACATCCTTCAAACAAAGGAACATAGAAGCAGGGATAGGCCGCCTAGTCCTTGTAGCCTACCCTACCATTCAGTAAGGTCGTGGCTGATCTTGTTGTGGCTTCAGCTTCACTTTCCTGTCTGACCACCACCAACACCACCCCCCACTCCCCCCTCCCGCAAACTCCCCACCTCCCCCATCCTCACAATAAACTTCCCCATCTCTTCTCTCTCTCCCCTCCTTAAAGCTTCTTCTCTGCTGCCATTGGCCCTTTAAATGGACCTACCTTATATTAAGTTGATCTTTCTTTACTCCCTAGCTATGACTGTAACTCTACATTCTCCTCTCCTTCTCTATGAATGGTATGCTTTGCCTGTATAGCATGCAAAGAATAATATTTTTCAGTGTTTCCCAGCACACTGCTGTTTCCCAGCAGTTAGCACTGCTGCCTTACGGCGCTAGGGACCTGGGTTCGATTCCCGATTTGGGTAACTGTCTGTACAGAGTTTGCACATTCTTCGCTGCATGGGTTTCCTCCGGGTGCTCCAATTTCCTCGGTTTTACTCCGAACAATTTACTCGGTTCCCCAGTTCAAAAGATATGCTAGTTTGGTGCATTGGCCATGCTATATTCTCCCTCAGTATACCCGAACGGACCCTAGAATGTGCTGTGGTAGGGGATTTTCACAGTACCTTCATTGCAGTGTTAATGTAAGACTCCTTATGACACTAATACAATTTAAAAAATGTGACAATAATAAATCAAATCAAATCAAATCTGATAAAGCCTTTCATTAAAACATCAATCTTTAACGAAGCCTTTGTCACCTGACCTAATATTGCCTTATGAGACCGATTATGGGAAGTGCTTTGGGACATGTTTCTATTTGAAATTGTTGCGAATAATAATCAACTTCTTCAAGGCATTGGAGGAAGATCCTTTCTCCATGAAACTCACCTAAACATTTCAGCGACGTCACCTTGCCTGAATTACACTCGGCGCTGCAAAGCAAAGGGAACAAAAAACTCAATAGTTGCCATTAAAATGGTGAACCACACAGTGATTGAGCTTCGTTAAGGTTCAATTTTTAGTTTAATTCCAACGGAAATAGACTGGGAACACTCTTCTTTCCGGCTGTATTACAGCTTGGTATGGCTCATGCTCCGCTCTTACCACGAGGAACTACAAAAGGTCAGGAAAAAGATACAGAAGTCTGAGATCACGTACCAACAGCTTCTTCCTTGCTGCCATCAGACTTTTGAATGGACCTACCTTGCACTAAGTTGATCTTTATTTATACCATGGCTGTGACTGTAAGACTACACTCAGTATTCGCCAAACAGAAGGACTTGGTGGATGATGAGTCCTTCAGGAACAGGTTTGTAGGTAGTTTGAGTCATGTTGAGATTAAAAAGGAGGAGGTATTGGGGTTCTTGAAAAACATTAAGGTAGACAAGCTGCAGGGTCTGATGCAATATACCCCAGAATACTGAGAGAAGAAAAGAAGGAACTTTCTGGAGCCTTGAGAGAAATCTTTGTATCCTCACTCGCTAGGGGAAGTACAGTAAGAAGTCTCACAACACCAAGTCCAACAGGTTTATTTGGCAGCACGAGCTTTCAGAGCTCTGCTCCTTCATCATGCAACTCATCTGATGAAGGAGCAGTGCTCTGAAAGCTTGCACTGCCAAATAAACCTGTTAGATTTTAACCTGGTGTTGCAAGATTTCTTACTGTGCTTACCCCAGTCCAACACCGGCATCTCCACATACAGGAGAAGTCCCAGAGGATTGGAGAATAGCCAATGTTGTCCCTTTGTTTAAGAAGGGTAGCAAGGCTAGTGAATACAGGCCGGTGAGCCTCATTTCAGTGGTAGGGAAATTATTGGAGAAGATTCTTCGAGACAGGATTTACTCCCACTTGGAAATAAGTGGACATATTTGAGAGAAGCAATGTGGTTTTGTAAAGGAAGTCTTGCTAGATCAAGTTTTTCGAGGAAGTGAAAAAGATGATTGATGAGGGCAGCGTAGGGAAAGTTGTTTACATGGAGTTCAGTAAAACCTTTGACAAAGTCTCTCATGGCACACTGGTGCAGAAGGGGAAGTCGCATGGGATCAGAGGCGAGCTAGCAAGATGGATACAGAACTGGCTCGATCATAGAAGACAGAGAAGGCAGTGGAAGGTAATGTTTCTGAATGGAGGACTGTGACAAGAAGCCTTCCTCAGGAATCAAGGATGGGGTCTTTGCTGTTTATAATATATAGAAATGATTTGGAAGAAAATGTAACTTGTTTGATTAGTAAGTTTGCAGATGACACAAAGGTTAGTGGATTTGCAGATAGCGATGAGGACAATCAGAGGATACAGCAGGATGTAGTTTGGTTGGACATTTGGGCAGGGAGATGGCAGATAGGAGATTAATCTGGACAAATGTGAGGTAATGCATTTTGGAAGATCTAATACAATAGGAAATATACAGTAAATGGCAGAACCCTTCAGAGTATTGATAGGCAGAAGGATCTGGGTGTAGAGGTACACAGGTCATTGAAAGTGGCAATGCAGGTGGAAAAGGTGGTCAAGAAGGCACGCGGTATGGTTGGGGCATTGAGTTTAAAAACTGGCAAGTTGTGTTGACGCTTTATAGACCTTTAGTTGGGCTGAAATATTGTGCTCAATTCTGGTCGCCACACCACCAGAAGGATGTGGAGGCTTTGGAAAGATTTATCAGGATGTTGCCTGGTATGGAGGACATTAACTTTGAAGAGAGGTTGGAGAAACTTGGTTTGTTCTTAGTGGAACGACAGATGTTGAGAGGCGATCTGATAGAAATCTACAAGATTATGAGGGGCATGGATAGAGTGGATAGTCAGAAACTTTTTCCCAGGATGGAAGAGTCAATTACTGGAGGTACAGGTTTAAGGTGCGAGGGGCAAGGTTTAAAGGATGTGTACAAAGCAGATTATTTACACAGAGGGTGATGGGTGCCTGGAACTACTTTCAGGGGGAAGTGGAAGTTATGATAGTGACTACTGAGGGGCGTTTTGACAAATGAATAGGATGGGAATAGAGGGGTACGGTCTCTAGAAGGGTAGGAGGTTTTAGTTAAGTCAGACAGCATAATCGGTGCAGGCTTAGAGGGCTGAAGGGCCTGTTCCTGTGCTGTAATTTTCTTTGTGTTCTGCACTCCCTCCTTTCTTTCTCTATGAATGGTATGCTTTGTCTGTACTGCACGCAAGAAACAGTATGTTTCACTGTATACTAATACATGTGATAATTATAAGTCAAATCAAATCAAATTTTGTCATCATTGCTGGATTTCTATCTCATATAGATGATGATCCTGATGATGATAGGGGAGTCCAGAACTAGGGATCATAGTTTGAGAATAAGAGGGTAAACCTTTTAGAACTGAGGTGAGGAGAAATTTCTTCACCCAGAGAGTGGTGAATGTGTGGAATTTACTGCCACAGAATGCAATTGAGGTCAAAATGTTGTCTGATTTCAAGAAAGAATTAGATACAGCTCTTGGGGATATGGGGAGAAAGGCAGGATTAGGATCATTATCCCTTCCAACAAGTTTGATACTGTGATGTGCAGACATCTTGCCAAATTGAGATCAAATGAGCTGTGGAATATTTATTCATCCAAACTGCTCCTCTGACCTTTAGATCTCAATCTTATAACAACTTCAACCCACATTAGGATCTTTCAACTTGCAATAAACTCTTGTCTGTAGATTGCAGAGGATTGAGGGAAAAAAATCAATGTTAAATCAAAAAGTGATTAAAGTCATTCGTTATGTCAGACTAACAGTAACACTATTTGATGTTAAATGGATTGTTGGACTGCACTGTTATCATAAAATCCCTACAGTGCAGAAGGAGGGCATTCAGTCCATCAAACTCGGTACCGACCCACCATTTTATTTTACTCAGGCTCTGTTTCCATAATCCCACATATTTATCCCACTTAGGATGGCACAGCGACACAGGGATTCAGGTTAAATTTCAAGCTTGGGTCACTGTCTGTGTGAACTTTGCATGTTTTCCCCATGTTTGTGTGGGTTTCCTCCAGGTGCTCCAATTTCTTACCACAGTCCGAAAGACGTGCTGGTTCGTGAATTAGCCATGCTAAATTCTACCGTAACAAGCATTGGAGTGTGGTGACTGGGGGATTTTCACAATATCTTTATTGAAGTGTTAATGTCAACATGTTTGGGACTAATAAATAAACTTTATACTAATCCACCATAATCTACACACTGTGGAACACAAAGGGGCAATTGTGCATGGCCCCCCTACATAATCCACACAGTTTTGGACTGTGGGAAGAAACCGGAGCAGTTGGAGGAAACCCACACAGACACAGGATGAAGATGCAAACTCCACTCAGATACTCACAGAGACTGGAATCGAACCTGAGTCCTTGGTGCTGTGAAACAGCAATGTTAACTACAGTGCCACCATGCCATCCAATAGTTGTTGAATGGGAATGTGATTGAATTTAAAATAGTAAGTAATCTCATAACCCCAGGTTAAAATCCAATAGGTTCCTTTTGAATCACGAGCTTTCAGAGCACTGCTCCTTCATCAGGTGACTAAGTTGGACTTTAACCTGACGTTGTGAGAGTTCTTACCGTCCCACCCCAGTCCAATGCCAGCATCTCCACATCATGAATTTAAAATGAGTTAGGTCACTCTAGCAGGACAACACAATTGATATGAATGTGGTAAGCTTAAAAAAATACAGCAAAACTGCTAATTTTTAATGGTTTAGATACCTCAGTGAGATCAGCATTTGTATCCTGCGGTTGTCGATTCTGCGCTGGCTAAAATTCACTTTGACAAAGTTGTGTCTCAGTTTCTCTTCAATAGATGCAATGGGAAGCTCTGTGGAGTTGATATAACTGGGAACACAAAGCAGAGGCATATGGGCAAAGTCAAAAGCAACAGCACTTTACCACCATTTGAATAAATCTTGAACTGATATCTAAAAGTGTGTTAAATCATACACACAACTTGGGAAGCCTTGCCTTTAGCGTCATCTGATATCTGAGGAAAATAGGGACTTTTACCATGTTATTTCCTGTACAAAGAAGAGAACAGTGAAAGACCTGCTCCATCCAGGTTGTCCCAGACTATAATACTCATTATACAACACACTCATACCACTCCAATCTGGAAATCTGTCCAGAAACACTGGTTATCTGGAAATGTTTTTGTTATAGAATCCCTACAGTACAATAAAGAAGGAGGCCGTTTTGGCCCATTGAGTCTACACTGACTCTTCAACAGTGCATTTTACTGAGGCCCACCCATCTGCCCTATTCCCCTATCCCCACATATTTACTCCAATCATTACCCCTAACCTACACATCTTTGGACATTAAGGGGCAATTTAGCATGGCCAATTCACCTAATCTGTACATCTTTGGATTGTGGGAGGAAACTGGAGCACTTGGGGGAAACCCACGCAGACACAGGGAGAACATGCAAACTCCAGACAGACAGTAACCCAAGCCGGGAATCGAACCAGGGTTCCTAGCACTGTGAGGCAATAGTCCTAAACATTGCATCACCGTGCCAACCAAGAGGCAGGTCTCGGTGTTTCAGAGCCTCAATAGGATATCATCGTCCATTTCCCAGTTAAATGAAGAGGGGGCCATTTCTGTCTGAAATAAACTCAGTGAATCTGGTCAATAATTCTGAAGTGTACTTACTGCTGTAGCAAAACATGGCCGCTAACTTTTACACAGCAAACTCCAACAACCCAAGTGAGATAAGTGACCAGGTCACCTGCTTTGGTGATTATTCTGGGTGGGGGATAAATTTTGGCCAATGTTTCAATTATAAGGACAGCATTCTTCTTCAGTGACCAAAAGAGAAAATGCTGGAAAATCTCAGCAGGTCTGGAAGCATCTGTAAGGAGAGAAAAGTGATGATGTCTTGAGTCTAGATGACCCTTTGTCAGAACTGGATAAATACCATGTCCAACACTAAGAGAGAAATGAAAAGCAGTGAAGATGGATTGCAGGGGGAGGACGTAGGGAGGAAGCAGGTGGAATGAAACCCTGTCAGAGAGAAGAGCAGTACATCTTCAGGGTAGGCATTCCTGGAAGAGAAGTGGCAATGAGTTAACCACTGGATAAAAGCAAATTCCCGCAGATGCTGGGATCGGAAACCAAAAGAGAAAATGATAGAAAATCTCAGCAGGTCTGGCAGCATCTGAAAACAGATAAAATGAACGTTGACAAAGGATCATCTAGAGGGAAATATCAGTTCTTTTTTCTTATAGACGCTGCCAGACCTGCTGAAATTTTCCAGCATTTTCTCTTTCAGTTTCAGATTCCAGGATCCACAGTAATTTGCTTTTACCCAGTCTTCTTCAGTGTCTGCTTTATTGAATGGCTGTCAGGATGTCTGTCTCCAGAGACAGCCTCATAGCATTGTGATTACAGAAAGACAGAAATGTCAATTTGACTGGTTACCTTCCAAAAGCCAGACAGCCTGGACATTGAGGAGTAACCAGCCAGTAATTATGTGGAACATTGTTGTGTGACCCGTGGCACACAGCTGAGGGGTTAGACCAGCTCCAGATTTGCTATCTCATTAGAAGAATGATACCTCCAGCAGTGCGGCATTCAAGCACTCCAGCGAGTCAATGTTTTCGGGAGATTAGGCTGGGAGAGGAATACCATTTTTTAAAACAGATTAAATTTACCTGCTGTAGCCGAGTTGTTTACACGCAGCCGTTCCGTGTACAGCATTCCAGCCCTCCCAACACACCGTCTTCCAGGTCCCACCTGTATAAATCTGTACCACCGAACTTTTTCCACTGACTCGCACTGAGAAAGCAGGAAGGAGGCAAGGTTATGGTCGGAGCAGATACAATTCCCAAGTCTGCAGCTATAAGTGACCTACAATGGGCAATTTCTTGTCCAGTTCCTTAAACCTAACAGGCACGACACCATTCTGAAGATCCATTGCATGTTTATCGTGTGAGTGTGTGTTGCTCATGGTTTGAATTGGAATCATGGGGCGGCACGATGGCACAGTGGTTAGCATTGCTGCCTCACAGTGCGAGGGATCTGGGTTCAATCCCCGGCTTGGGTAATTTTTCTGAAGAGTTTGCACAGTCTCCCTACATGGGTTTCCTCCAGGTGTTCTAGTTTCCTCCCACAGTCTGTAAGACGTGTTGGTTAGTGTGCATTGGCCGTGCTAAGTTCGCCCTCAGTGTTACCTGAGCAGGAGCCAGAGTGTGACAACTAGGGAATTTTCACTTTAACTTCACTGGAAACCTACTTGTGACACTAATAAATAAAACTTTAAAAGCTTTAATTTATGTTCCAATCTCCGGCAGTGAAATCCCATGCTGTGAAAAATACTAACTCAAGTAGGCAACTCTCGAGATGTGCCCCATTAGGTTAATGCATTTTCGATCTCCATCAGTTCAAATGTTCCTCGGGCTGTGACGTTCTGTGAACTCAGGTTGATAATTAAGCAGAGAAGACAACAGATCTCAGAGAATGGTGACCCTGATTGTCTATCTCCTTAATTGCAGACGTTTAACAAAGTAACAGAGGAGCGATGCAGAAGGAATTCAGGTGAATCGGAGTCAAGTCAGTCACAGGGCAGAATTAAAAGGGGTGATTTTGCCCTCGTGCTCGCCGTGAGTGTGGACGGTGACACGGGCACAACTCCTGAGATTCCGAAGTCGAGATTCCCGCTGGCGAGGGCTCACTTTCCGATTTTTCCCAATTTGCATCACTGACTTGATGAAATTCACGCCCAGCGGACAGGATTCTCACTTCTATACGTTATAATAAAGTTAAATATGATGAAGGGGCTCCTCTGCAATGTTTCCCTCCCCCTCACTGAATATGCACACACCGCCAGAGTGATATCACGTCAGAGTGGGTTCACAACAGGTATTTAAAAACCTGAAGAAGTTGAGAGGAACTCGCAGGGGATGCAAAGGCAAGAACGGCCCCCCCAGGGGGGAGAGGGACATGTCAGGGCAGCACCCTGGCATTGCCAGCTAGATACTGAATGCTGGCAGTGCCAAGGTGCCAATATCAGGATGATAAAGCCAGGGTGATACTATGGGGTGGGGCCTCTGAGGGGAGCCCATTGTGGGAGGGGGGAGCTCTTCTATATATGGGGTAATTGACACAATACCTGTTGTGGAAGGTGAGGTGCTGGGTGCTTATTGGGGTGTTGTGGCCTTATCCCTGAGTGAGGTGAGAATCACCCCGATGTTTGCTCCAAAGCTTGGGTTGGTGGGGGTGGGGAATGGGGGAGGGGTTTGAAACCCATCTGGATGGGTGGTATTGCTTGGATACTTGTGGGAGTGGCAGATGTTGGAGATGATGGTTGCGCTGACAAATGCGACTAGGTGCAGGGAGGCATGTTGGTGGGTCACACTGCGTGTGGGCAGGGTGTGTACAAGGGTTGCCCAAGTGCCGGTGTGGGAGTGTTACCCTGATGGATGGGACGGGGAGTCACGCCCGATGTCTCTGTTGAGAGGGAGGTCATCCTGATGCATGTGATGGGAGGGAGAGTTGTCTCCCATGTCTTTGGGGGGAATGAGGAGGAGTTTGTTTCATATGCTTATTGGGCATCCTTTATCAATGGCATCCCAATCTGTGTGGAGCTGGTTCTATCAGGCCTCACTCCACCAGAGTGACAGCAGAAACCACACCCCCAGAGTGCCAGAGAATCTGGAGCGAAAACTGAGCTGTGTAACTGGAGAGCTACACACCGAATTTCCCACTGAAACTGATACACTGGCAAAATATCAGAGATTCTGTCCAAAGAGAGGAAATGGATGACTCGACAAAGAGGCTGAGAAAAGGTACAAACAAATACAGGAACATTCAACTTTAAGGTTTGAAATTATTGAAGTCTCTGAGAAGAATTTATTACTTGCAGGAATGAGATTGGACGGGTTAATTACTCCCTTTCTGGGCAGAGAAATCGATTTGCTTTGTATTGATAAGCACCCTGTTGTTAAAGGATATATATGCTATTCATTATTAACCTTCTGGGTGGAATTTTCCCATCCCATCCGCTGCGGGAATGGGTCAGAGGTGGACCGTGGAAAGGTCTGTTGACCTCGGGTGGGATTTTCCATTCTTGGGGAGAGGGTGGCCAGAAAATCCCAAACCTCTTTGTGTCAATAATAAAGATGTAGAGATGCCGGCATTGGACTGGGGTAAACACAGTAAGAAGTCTGACAACACCAGATTGAAGTCCAACTGATTTATTTGATAGTAAACTCACAAGCTTTTGAGGTTCTCCTCTTCATCAGGTGAATGAGGTGTTCTAGTCTCAGACATCACACATATAGTTTACAGATTACTGATTAGAATGCGAATCTTTACACCTAACCTGCTATTCAATTCTTAAAGTGGCTAACAATGTGAGTGGAAGGAGCACTCAGCTCAGGTTAAAGAGACGTGTATTGTCTCCAGACACTACAGAAAGTGAGGTTTTGCAAATCCTGGCAAGTCATGGGGGTTACAGATAGTGTGACATGAACCCAAGCTCCCTGCTGAGACTGTCCTCATGTGTGTGGAACTTGGCTATCAGTCTTTGCTCGGCAATTCTGTGCTGTCTATGTCATGAAGGCCATCTTGGAGAATGCTTACTTGAAGGTTGGAGGCCGAATGCCCGTGACCACTGAAGTGTTCACCAACAGGAAGGAAACAGTCTTGCCTGATTGTCGAGCGACGTTCATTCATCCGCTGTCGTAGTGTTTGCATGGTCTCCCCAATGTACCTTGCTACCTAATACGTTGCAAGAAAGGATGTCACGAAGCATGGTACATTGGGGAGACTATGCAGACACTATGCAGACAGTGGATGAATGAACATCGCTTGACAATCACCAGGCAAAACAGTTCCCTTCCTGTTGGCGAACACTTCAGCAGTCATGGGCATTCTGTCTCCGACCTTCGGGTAAACGTTCTCCAAGGTGGCCTCCACGCGCAGAGTCGCTGAGCAGAGACTGATAGCCAAGTTCCGCACACATGAGGACGGTCTCAACAAAGATCTTGGGTTCATGTCACACTATCTGTAACCCCCATGACTTGCCTGGGTTTGCAAAACCTCATTTACTGTACTCACTTACTGTAAGACAATACACATCTCTTTAACCTGTGCTCAGTGCTCCTTCCACTCACATTGTTAGCCACTTTAATACTTGAATAGCAGGTTGGGTATAAAGATTCGCATTCTAATCAGTAATCTGTAAACTATCTGTGTTGATATATGTGATGTCTGAGACCAGAACACCTCATTCACCTGACGAAGAGGACAACCTCGAAAGCTTGTGAGTTTACTATCAGATGAATCGGTTGGACTTAAACCTGGTGTTGTCAGACTTCTTACTGTCAATAATGAAGTCAATGGACTAGATGTCATACGTGCAAAGCAAAAATGTAAATCGATCAGTAAGTTCTGGAGATGAGTTCCTCCTGGCTTGTTTCCCCTCATCCTCACAAAGTGTTGACTGATTAATGCACTCATAATGGCGTGGATCATTTCCGCGTTGTTGACTCTCAAGCACGATGTAACCCATTAGAAAGAAAAACATTCAGAGAAATCAATGTTTTACATTACCACATCCTAGCTCATCTTCTCCTGAAGAGCAGTCTTTAATCCCATCACATCGAGCTGTGTGCCATATACATGATGAAGATGCATGACACTGGAACTTACCAACGCAACTGTGTGTGACTGGAAGAATTTTGTAATTAGTACTGGTTTGTGACATTCTTAATGTAAGCTTTGTTCAAGAATAAGTTAAAAAAAAAACAACAGGATTGATTTTTCTTCATTCTCTCTGGTGAAATGGGTGTCTCTGGCTGGGCCAGTATTTGTTGCACACTCCTATTTGCCTTGTACTGAGTGGCTTGCTAGACCCCTGCAGAGCCAGTTACATGTCAACCAAATATCTGGAATTAAGAATCTACTGATGATCATGAAGCTATTGTTGGAAAAAACCCATCTAGTTCACTAATGTCCTTCAGGGAAGGAAATCTGCTGTCCTTTCCTGGTCTGGCCTACATGTGACTCCAGAGCCACAGCAATGTGGTTGATTCTCAACTGCCTCTGGGCAAATAGGGATGGGTAATAAATGCTGGGCAGCGTCAGCCCACATCCTTCGAATGAGTATAATAAAATACACGTTGCTGTAAACTTTTGTAAATTGTAAATTTTCTGTTAATCTTATTGTCATAAAAAAACTTATCTGGAGGTTCTCTAATATTCTATAGGGAAGGAAATCTGCCATCCTTAACTGGTCTGGCCTACATGTGACTCCAGATCCACAGCAATGTGGTTGACTCTCAACTGTCCTTGGGCAAATAGGGATGGGTAATAAATGCTGGTCAACCAGTGACACCCATGATCCACAAATGAATTTAAAAAAATACCCATTGCTGTGGGTCTGGAGTCACATGTAGGCCAGACCAGACAAGGACATCAAATTTTCTTCACTATAGAGTATTAGTGAACATCCAGATAGGTTTTTATGACATCAATGATAGTTTCATGGTCACCATTATCGAGACAAGCTTTCAATCCCAGAAGTAACGGTATTTAAATTCTACCAGCTGTTATGGAGGAATGTGATCCTAAGTCCCCAGAGCATTAGCCTGGCGCTTCTGAATTACTAGCCCAGTGGCAATGCCACTCTGTCACCATCTCCCCAATATTTTCCTCCACTTTCATTTTATTTAAATTGTTTCAGCATCTAACATTTTTCTCTGAAATAAATTATTCAGATCACATTTACACTACAATGACTACGAAGGACCCACCCTTCAGGTTTTCTATTGCACTTTGGAGGCAAGTTGGACTCTAACACTGAGGGATTTTGATGGGGTAGAGACTCACTAAACATGGGTATGAACAGCACAGCCTGATAAAATCATTCCTGGCATTCTAGCATCAAAGTAAGCAAGATTTCAAGCTATTCTGCAAATGACAAGCGTTATTAGTACGACCTATAATGGTTTCTTGAGACGGGGTTAAAAATCAAATGCACTCATAGAGGGGAGACAATGGCTTAGTAGTTTTAACTAATATACTAAACTATTAACCCAGACACTCAGCTAATGTTTCTGAGAATGTGGTTCGAATCCTGCCAGAGTAGATGGTAGAGTTTGAATTCAATAAAAAGTATCTGGAATTAAGAATCCACTGATGACCATGAAACCACTGTTGATTGTCAGAAAAATCCATCTAGTTCACTAATGTCCTTTAGGGAAAGAAATAGTAGATAGAACACTAAACATGTTTCCTGATGATCTATACAATATTAAATGGAGCAAGTGGTGACTCCCTGGCTTAGAATCTCAAAGAAATCATACATAAAGTTTCAAACATACATTGATAGGACATTTTTTTCTTTATAAAAACCATACTTTTGCTTGTGATCACTTTTGCTGTGATCACAAGCTAATTGAGTTAAGGGAAAGCTGAAGGTCTTTCAGCCATGTATATTCCCTTATATACATGGACCTGCGAAAGCCAATGGTCACTCATGTGACCTCACAAGTGGTAATTTTGAAATTAGAATTTGTTTCTGTGCATTTTACAATGTGAGCCATCACAAATCTGCTACCAACAGAATGTATTCAAAAATAGTGAAACAGAAATGTTCGTACCTACTTGGTGCAACTTCACTGAGAGTCACTGTGCACCTCTATGTTCTATGTTCTATGTGTTATGATATGGAGATGCTGGCATTGGACTGGGGTAAGCACAGTAAGAAATCTCACAACACCAGATTAAAGTCCAACAGACTTATCACCTGAAGAAGGAGCAGTGCTCCAAAAGTTTGTGGCTACCAAATAAACCTGTTGGACTTTAATCTGGTGTTATGAGACTTCTTTCTGTGCTTACCCCAGTCCAACACTGGCATCTCCATATCGTGGCTATCATCGACACTGCAAACTGCTGGCTCCAAGTGGAGAGGATTTCGAAGAAGATTTTTCATATCTACTCATGTGTTACCCAGGATTTCAAACTAATAGCATTGAAGTTAGCTGGAAGGTAGTGAAGATTATCTTGGCAGATGCTAATCAGAGGAATATGACCTTAATATTGTGCTTTTGCTTGAATGTTTTGCAAATAAGGTGGTGGATTCTCCCCAGAAATGCACATGTGAGGGATCATATGATGCTAAGAAAGGCAATGCTATGTAGAACGACTGACCAGTGACCTATCATGGGTCAGAAGACAGAGATCAAGCTTAGCAAATTTAAAACAAGCTGATA
Source organism: Sphyrna mokarran (assembly GCA_024679065.1). Classification (NCBI taxonomy): domain Eukaryota; kingdom Metazoa; phylum Chordata; class Chondrichthyes; order Carcharhiniformes; family Carcharhinidae; genus Sphyrna; species Sphyrna mokarran. Next base: position 12,997,007 of record JAGIQG010000013.1, on the reverse strand, counting down.
CCTCACAAGTGGTAATTTTGAAATTAGAATTTGTTTCTGTGCATTTTACAATGTGAGCCATCACAAATCTGCTACCAACAGAATGTATTCAAAAAGAGTGAAACAGAAATGTTCGTACCTACTTGGTGCAACTTCACTGAGAGTCACTGTGCACCTCTGTGTAAACCCTGAGACCAGTCAACTCAGCACCACTTGGGAATTGAACCTGCAAACTTTGTTCAACAAAGTGCACTCATGCACCAATTTCATCAACAGAATCAAGTTATCCATTCGTCTTGATTTGTGAGAGCTTTCTATGTTCAAATTGATGTTTTGATATAACACTTCCCTGGTTGCCTATAACATGTTTGCCCATTCTATGCCACACCAGTCATTACTATGCATTGGAAGGATTTGATAGTCATATTTTCAGCTGTGTTATGAATGCATCTTCCTTGGCCATCAAGTTCTGGAGTAGGAGTCGAACCCAGAGTATCCATTTCGGAGGCAGAGACACTACCCGTTGTGCCACAAGACCTTCATACAGCCTTATGGTACTCCACTAAATACAACCTGTCAACTTGAAAATGCCCTGTTTGAAAATGTCCATCCTCTATCCTCTATCCATACTACTTTATGATCCCAACTCCATGAGCCTGACATGTTCATTTTCTATCTGTGCCTTATTGAATTTCTTTTTTGGGAATTCAAGTATATCACATCTACTGGTTCCCTGTTATCGGCCCTGTAACAAACATCCTCAAAAGAATGCGGTTATATCTGTCAAATCTGATTTCCTTTCATAAAGGCATGTTGACTCTGTTTGATCATACTGTGATTTTCAGGCAGCATGGTGGCACAGTAGTTAGTAGCACTGCTGTCTCAAGCACAGGGGCCTGTGTTTGATTCCCAGCTTGGAACAGTGTCTATGTGGAGTTTGCACATTCTTCCAGTGTCTGTGTGGGTTTCCTCCAGGTGCTCCGGTTTTCTCCCACATTTTGAAAGGCGTACTGGTTAGATGCATTAACCTGAACAGACGCCAGACTGTGATGACTAGGGGAATTTCACAGTAACCGCACTGCAGCTGTAATGTAAGCCATACTTGTGACTATTAAACTTTAACTTTTAAGTATATTGTTACAGGAGTTCCTCAGGGTAGTGTCCTAAGGCCTTATCATCTTCATCTCCTTCATCAATGAGTTTCTCTCCATCATGAGGTCAGAAATGGGGATGTTTGCGGCTGATTGCACAACGTTCAGCACCATTCATGGCTCCTCAGATACTAAAACAGTCCATGTCTATGTTTAACAAGACCTAGATAATATTCAGGCTTAGGATACAGATGGTGAGTAGCATTCGCACCACGCAAATGCCAAGCAATGACTACCTGCAACAAGAGAAAATCTCAGCATTTTCCTCTGCCATCCATTGGTATTGCCATCACTGTATCCCCCACTATCTGCATCGAGGGCGCGACCATTGACCAGAAACTGAATTGGACTAGCTTTGTAAATACTCTGAGTGCAAGAGCAATGATGTGGAGATGCTGGCATTGGACTGGGCTAAACACAGTAAGAAGTCTCACAACACCAGGTTAAAGTCCAATAGGCTTATTTGGTAGCAAACACCACTAGCTTTTGGAGCACTGCTCTTTCGTCAGGTGAGCAGGGAGTTCTGATCACAAACAGGGCATATAAAGGCACGCAGTTTATCTGATACTGGAAAGGATATCCCGAGACATGGTGCATTGGGGAGACCATGCAGGTATTATAACAGCATTCAACAATCACCAGGCAAGATTGTTCTCTTCCTATCAGGGAACACTTCAGTGGTCATGGACATTCGGCCTCTGATCTTCAGGTACACGTTCTCCAAGGTGGCCTTCATCACATACAACAGTGCAGAGTCGCTGAGCAGAGACTGATAGCCAAGTTCCACGCACATTAGGACGGCCTCAACGGGATCTTGTGTTCATGTCACACTATCTGAAACCCCCATGACTTGCCTGAACTTGCAACATCTCACTTACTATCCTGTCTGGAGACAATACACATCTCTTTAACCTATGTTTAATGCTATCTCCACTCACAATGTCTGCACCTTTAAGACTTGATTAGATGTAAAGACTCACATTCTAATCAGTATTCTGTAAACTGAGCATGTGCTTTTATACGCCCTGCTTGTGATCAGAACTCTCCACTCACCTGATGAAGGAGCAGTGATCCGGAAGCTCGTGTTGTTTGCTACTAAATAAACCTGTTGGACTTTAACCTGGTATTGTGAGACTCCTTACTGCATGAGCAAGTCAGATGCTGTGAATCCTGTGGCAAGTAACTCACTTTTTGGTCCCTCCAAAGCCTATCCACTATCTGCAAGAAACAAGTTAGGAATGTGGCAGAATGCATTCTACTTACCAGGATGAGGGGAGCTCCAACAACAGTCAAATAGCTTGACACCATCCAGGGCAAAGCAGCCAGCTTGACTTCCCATCCCATCCATTACCTTAAATGATCACTATCATTGATACACAGTGTGCACTATCTCCAAATTGCACTTTGATAACTCACCAAGGCTCTTTCAATGGCACCTTCAATAGCCATGACTCTTATCACCTAGAAGGACAAGGGCAGCAAATATCCAGGAACACCAGCACCCACCCAAGCTTATCTCCAAGCCATGCACCATCCTGACTTGGAAATTGGTCACCGTTCCTCAGCTGTGGCTGGTCAAAATTCTGGAACTCTCTCCCTAACAGCACTCTGGGTGTACCTACACCACAGGCACTACAGCATTTCAAGAAGAAAGCTCACCACCACCTTCTCAAGGGAAACTAGGGATAGACAGTGGATGCTGGCCCAGCTAAACATACCCACATCTCATGAATTGATAATAAGAAATTATCAAAGAACACCAATGAATTAGTCAAGCATCATTTCCCATTACTAAAACCACGCTGATTCTTTCGGATCAGCTCAAAGGTAGTTGCATATATTAGGCCTCAGAATACTTCAAAACACTTCATTAATAATGCAAGTGGCATCCATAATTTTATACTCGCTGCTCTAAACAGGCAATGGGATAGTGTCAGCGATTGTAGACCAAGCCAGTATCCAGAGGAAAAAAAAATTAGTGCCTGGAAAATTCTGTGTGAATAAATGAAAATCAGCATGGATTTATTACAGGCAAATCATATTTGACTAAATTAATTGAGTTATCTGATAAAGTTAAGGAAAAGATTAATGATGATCATGTAATTTCAAAAGGAGATTGATAAAATACTACACAATAGACTTATTAACAGAATTAAGGCATGTAGGATTAACAGCACAGCAGAAGCAAAGATGTAATATTGAATGAAGGACAGAGAGTATAGGTGTATGATTCTTGCTCAGAATGGAGGTAGCTATATGTGATGTATCCCAGGGGTCAGTATCAGAATCATTCTCTATCTATCGCATGGGTGGCACACAGTGACAAGCACTGCTGCCTCAGTGCCAGGGATCTGAGTTCGATTCCTGGCTTGGGTGACCATCTGTTCGGAGTCTGCATGTTCTCCTCATGTCTGTGTGGGTTTCCTCCAGGAGCTCCGGTTTCCTCCCACAGTCTGAAAGCCGTGCTGGTTAGGTGCATTGGCCATGCTAAATTCTCCCTTCGTGTACCTGAACACGGCTAAAGTGTGGTGATTTGGGGAATTTCACAGTAACTTCATTGCAGCGTTACTATAAATCTACTTGTAGCACTAATAAATAAACTTTAAAACTTTAATGAGCTGAGACTTGGATATACAATTTCAAAGTTTGCACTTAGCAAGCTCCCAATAAACAGTAACATGATGATGACCAGACAATCTGTTTATAGTTGTTGAGGTATAAATATTATCCTCAAGCCACTATAAAATTACACAGCTTTGCTTCCCTTTGTGCCAAGGGATATTTTACATCTACTTGAGAGGGCAGATTGGGCCGCTGTTTAATGTCTCATTTGGAGAATAGCACCTCAGACAATGCAATACCCTCTCCGTATTGAGTTGGAAGTGTCAGCCTATATTTGTATCTGAAGTCACTGGATTGAGTATGTATAAGATCATGAAGTATAGGAGTAGAATTAGGCCATTTGATCCGTCAAGTCTGCTGCACCTTTCAATCATGGCTGATAAGTTTTTCAAACCCATTCTCCCACCTTTTCCCCATAACCTTTCATTAAGAACCCATCTATCTCCGTCTCAGATGCATACAATGACCCTGGCCTCCACGGCCTTCTGTGGCAAAGAAATTTCATAGATTCACTTCCCTCTGGCTCAAGAAGTTCCTCCTTGTCTCCTTCAAAAGGATGGTCCCTTTATTCTGAATCTGTGCCTCAGGTCCTAGTCTTTTCCAAAATGGAAACATCTTCTCCATGTCCATTCTATCCAGGTCTTTCAATATTCTGTAAGTTTCAATGAGGTCCCCTGATGAAGTACAGACCCAGCGTCTTCAGATGCTCCTCATATGTCAAGTTTTTCATTCCAGGGATCATGCAACCTTCTGCCTTGGATAAGAGAGCCAGAAAGAAACCTCTAAAATCTCTCTCAAGCTAGCAAACTTAAGAATTTTATCCAGTGCTGCAATGACATCACTAATAGTGATACTGGACATTTCTTCCACCACCCTGTCTTCACCTCCATCCCCAAACTGGAGGGATTCATAGAATCCTACAGTGCAGAAGAGGCCGTTCAGACCACTGAGTGAGCACCGACCACAATCCCACTCAGACCCCATGCTCTTACCCTTGCTAGTCCTCCTGACACTAAGGGTCAATTTAGCACAGCCAATCCACTTAACCTGCACATCTTTGAACTATGGGAGAAAATCGGAGCACCCGGAGGAAATCCGTGCAGACATGGGGAGAATGTGCAAACTCCACACAGACAGTGACCCAAGCTGGGAATCGAACCTGGGTCCCTGGCACTGTGAGGCAGCAGTGCTAACCACTGTGCCATTGTGCTGCCCCCCAGAAATAGGCTAAAAAATAGATTGAGATTCCTCAAAAAAAAGATTTTCCATTGTGAAAGTTCATTGAAATTGTACAGATTGATCACTGAGAAATGTAGACATTGTACTCACCACCCACTGCTATGGCGATTGCTGTTAATATAGCACTAGCCACACCCACTGTGACTAAAATCAGAAGCTTTTTGGATGTAAGCAAATGGCATTTTGAAGAAGTTATGTCCTGGTTTCCTGAAAAGATTGGAAAAGGACTCATTTAAACAACTGGAATTTTGAATGTTGTTCCGACTGACACCACATAAAATTCAGGAATTGGGTTCACCTCTGTGTGACATAACTTTACCAGCCAATTGCATACAAAGCATTGAGGCGGAAAAGGATCTGGGAGGGAATAGATTTTGCATTGGGATAGCGATAGACAGAAAGCACAAATGGAAGCAGATCATGTGCTTAAACCCAATCTCCTACCTCCATAAAGGAAAGTAAAAATTGTAGTGGAAGGGGAGCTTTTCAATCCTCTTCACAAGGTTCTTGAAGAGGCCAAAGTTAAAGGTTCTATCAGGGCCCAATGAAATAATGGGGACCTTCATCATGCAAACTGGGACATTGCCCAAAACAACTGGATCTCAATGGCTTTCCTGTGGGTGAATAATCCAGTTAATCTTAACTGTTGACCAGTTCAGTTTCTATCTGAAATAACCAAGCCGGAGCCTGCTTGACTTCCAATCAGATGAGTTTGGATGTTTTCAGGTGAGTGCGGCTATAGGCAGTGTGCAGAGTTATGAGGAAAAAGGCAGGGAAATGGCAGTAGGTTTATACTGCTTGTTTCGAGAACCGGTGCAGAAAGGATGGGCTGAATGGCCTCCTCCTGCACTTTAACAATTCTGTGGCTCTAGAAATGCAAAGGACAATTATCTTTTTTTTCTGTCAATATATAGGATTTTGAATTGATACTATTTGATTTATTATTGTCACATGTATACAGTGAAAAGTATTGTTTCTTTCATGCTCTACCACAAAACATACCGTTTATAGAGAAGGAGGTGAGAGAGAGCACAGAATGTAGTGTCACAGTCATAGTACGATGTAGAGAAAGATCAACTTAGTGTGACGTAAGTCCATTCAAAAGTCTGATGGAACCAAAATTAGCATAAACACCATACAGTAGCGGTGGGCATTTCCAATCTGTGTGTTAATTCTGGAATGAAATCCTTTGAAATAAATGCTAAAAGCCTGAAACTCACACTAAACGTCACAAGGACAGAGACAGAAAAACGACCATGTTACCTGCTTCGACTGGCAATACTTTTGGATCATGAATGTTGGAGATTCTTTGTGCAGTGTTGGGGAGTTCAATGGTAGGCAGCTCATCTTCCGTGACTGATACTATTTCTAAATTTGCGTTATCTGGTTCCTCTACTATTTCAGTTTGTACCTGCAGTCCATCAAGTAACAAAAACAGTTCATTAAAACAGATATATGCTACCTGTCCAGAATAGAACTAGGTGTTTCTAAAAATATGTTTTCAAATTCCCATAGGGAAATCAAACTCCAAACAAGCTTGAATTGGAGTTTGGTTAACTAATTGTGACATTGATTCCTGAATGGATGAGCCATTCAGTTGCGGGGGGTTGCTGGGATTGGGTAGGCAATGATTTGAACGGATCTGCAAATGTGGATAAGGACATTGAATGCTGTGCTCTGGAGGAGAAGGAGCTATAATTATTTGACGGTACATGGGTGCTAATGGCACAAGTAAGATTTAACTGGCGTATTGATTAGTAATGTGCAACAATATTCCTTTCCCTTCTGCGGTGTTCTTCCCGAACATGAAGTTTGATATTCTCTTCTCTCCTACTATCTCCCTATCAAGGGACATTATGTTTGACTGGATTTTCTCCCCCTCAATGGAACTCATTGAATGCGATCTCACCTACTGCTCACGCTACACTCCTGCTAAGGCGAAGTCAGAGAATTTGGCGGCCAGCCAATCCTCCCTTCACTGTAGCTGGGGTGAGTAGTGATAAGATTCTGTCCTTTCTCTTGGCATACTCCCCCCTACCCTCCTGCAGTCAAAAGTCGAATCTTCATTTGCATCAACTTTTAGTGAAGTCTTACAAAGTGGGCCTTAACTTTTCATCCGTGTTTCGTGAGGGTCTAGTATCTTCAGCCAGTTGCAAAACTGGCTGCATTGCAGTACCGAGGGAGTGCTGCACTGTCAGAGGTGCCCATCTTTCAGATGAGGCTCCAAACCAAGGCTGGGCCAGCCCTTCACAGGGGATGTTAAACAAAATCCCATGGCACTACACTAAAGAAAAGTAGAGGAGCTCTCTTGGTCAGTTCTTATGCTTCTAAAGCAGGTTACCTGGGTCATTACTACATTGCTGTTTGTGGGAGCTTGCTGTGTACAAATTAGCTGCTGCATTTCCTACAGTAAAACAATGACTACATTGGTGGCACGCTGGCACAGTGGTCAGCACTGCTGCCTCACAATACCAGGGACCCTTGGGTCACTGTCTGTGCAGAATTTGCACATTCTTCCTGTGTCTGGGTGGGTTTCCTACGGGTGCTCCAGTTTCTTCCCACAGTCTGAAAGACGTGCTGGTTAGGTGCATTGGCCACGCTAAATTCTCCCTCAGTGTACCTGAGCAGGCACCGTGACTAGGAAAGTTTCACGGTAACTCCATTGCATGTATTATTGTAAGTCTCACTTGTGACTAATAAATAAACTTTAACAAAAGTACTTCATTAGCTGTAAAGCGCTTTGGGGCACTGCGAGTTGTGACGGGTGCGATTACAAATAGAAGTTCTTCTTTAACAATACAATCTCAAATAGGAGAGACTAAAGGTGACAGACCCACTTATCTTACTTCGATGTCTCATGAAGCCTTGCCAACAGAAAACAGATCCATAATTGATTATAGATCTCAGGCCAAACAGTTGAGGCACTAATTATTTATCTCCCACTTACCTCTGTGGCAGACATTTCTCACACAGAACTGTAAAACCAACTCAGAGCGTGGACATGACTCAGTCCAGCAGAGCTCCCCGATCTCAGAGCAATTGCAATGAAAGACACTGTTGCCAAAGCCAGTTGTTTGTAATCCCCCGTGCAGGGAATAATGAGAGGTGAGACAGCCAGCAAACAGTGACTATCAGGTTGCCCCTGAGCAGGTGGCTATGGATACCAGGACGTGTTGCATTGCTCCTCATTATGATTAGAAACAAACGGTAAATCAACACCACGTTGTGGTTGACACATCAAATGAACATACAGTGTGCTCCGGAGTGTCCATGAAAAGCTACATTTCATGCGCCCGCATCTGTTGCACACAATTATCTTCAAATCTCGTTATCTTTTTTATCTTTCCTAACTTAGCAGAAAACGTTCTTGCAAAGCAGTGAAATGAATCTTGCTCTAACTGCAAGGGCATTGTGGAGCTAACTGAATGAAGTAAAACAAAACTAAATGTGCATCACCTGGAACGTCCTGCGTCCAATCATTTTGAAAAGAACATGATAGGAAGATAAGAACTAAGAGCAGGAATAAGCCACCTGGTCCCTTGGGCCTGCTCCGCCATTCAATAAGATCATGGCTGATCTTTTCATGGACGCAGCTCCACTTGCCTGCTCACCATCACCCGTAATTCCTTTATTGGTCAAAAATGTATCTCTCTTTGCCTTAAAAACATTCAGTGAGGTGGCTTCAACTGCTTCACTGGGCAGGGAATTCCATAGATTCACAAGCCTTTGTGTGAAGAAGTTCCTCCTCAAATCAGTCCAAAATCTGCTTCCTGTTATTTTGAGTTCATGCCCCCCAGTTCTAGTTTCACCTGCCAATGGAAACAACTTTCCTGCTTCTATCTTATCTATTCTCTTCATAATCTTATATTTTTCTATAAGGTCTCCCCTTACTGTTCTAAATTCCAATGAGTATAGTCCCAGTTACTCAGTCTCTCCTCATAAGCCAACCCTCTCAAATCTCGAGTCAACCTAGTGAATCTCCTCTGCACCCCCTCCAGTGTGAGTATATCAAGATAACAATTCTCTACAACCACCCTCTGGCTTCTGTTATTTCGATGCCTCATCCTGGATCTCATGAGATATAATCTTATGCAACAATCTACATGTGATACCTTGTCAAAGGTCTTGCTAAAGTCCATGTAGACAACATCAACTGCACAGTCCTCATCTACTTTCTTGGTCACCCCTTCAAAAAACTCAATCAAATTTCTGAGACGTGATTTTCCACTCACAAAGCACTTACTGTGAAATTTCTTAAGTTACCACGTTCACTGGGCAGGGAATTCCACAGATTCACAACCCTTTGGGTGAAGTTCATCCTCAGCTCAGCCCTACATCTGCTCTGCCTTATTTTGAGGCTATGCCCCTTAGATTTAGTTTCACTCATCATTAGGAGCAACTTCCTTGCTTCTATCTTATCTATTCCCTTCATAATCTTATCTGTTTCTATAAGATCTCCCCTTATTCTTCTAAATTTCAATGAGTGTAGTCCCAGTCTGCTCAATCTCTCTTCATAAACCAACCCTCTCAATCCCAGAATCAAAAAGCAACACATTAAAAAACGAGGTTTACATTAACCCAAGAAATTCAGTCATAGGAATGGTCAGGCTTATGGTTCTGGTTGATATTCGAATGCAGATGGCACAGAAACTCGCATTGATGGTAGATGCACAATTAATCTCAGAAGCCAAGATGAAGTTAGAAATTATCCTTTTTGCCAGTGTTTCTCTGAGAAATGGTAGCAGCGATTCTCCCAAAAGTGCTATATTGGCGCATAGATGTTCTAAATCCTGACTGTTCTGTCAGCTTCTCACCCGAGTCTCCACACTCTGTGCACTGCAGAAGTCCCAATCATGAATATCATTAAAAACCCAGGCGGGCAGGGCCTATTCATGTTAGAGTTTGATAGTTCTAGAACTCTGCGCAAGCGTAGTGACCCTGATCGGTCAGATGCCTCGTGTGCTGACCAGCCCAGGGCTCTGCAGTTCTTGCCCTCCAGTCCTCCACCATGGCTCAATCATGGTCCCCAATTCCAGGGCCAGCCCTGACACCAACAACCCTCCCCCAACCCCGCCCTTCCTTCCTGAGTGCCCCAATGCACAGCTCACCCAATCCCTAGAGTGGCAATCCCTCCACCCATCTCACCCAGGCAGACCCCACCCCTCAGGGTCAGACCACCTCACCTGAGGCAGCCCTCCTTTTCCCGCAGTAGCCCCCTCCCCCAGCCCACCCCAATCACTACCCTCCCTCCATCCAGAGGGCAGGGTGGCAGCAGGATCCCCATCCCCACTGTCTGGCCCTAGGCCCTACCCACAATGGGCCTCACCCCCTTGGCACTGGGTCCAATGCCCATTGGGCTGTGCCAAGGTACATTTGCCCCTTGGACAGTGCCAGGAGGCACAGGTTGGCACTGCCAGGGTGCCCATGCTCAGGGGGTGCCACCCTCCCCCACTGCCTGATCCCTGGTGGGTTCTAGTTGCCCCCCCTCACTCTGACAGAGTTTGCCTCTAATTCCCGAAATGCAAAATGCCATTCTAAACCCTGCTGGAATGGAATACGCCTGGTGGTTTACACAGTAACTTCATTGCTGTGTTAATGTAAGCCTACTAATAAATAAACTTTATCTGTGATATCAGCAGTCATGTGCTCCAGACTCTTGTACAGTAGACAGACCACCAGTCAGTGAGGATCTACCTATTCTGCTGCCAGCTTGTCTCTTGTACATAGTGTAAATTAACTAGTTTTCAGTAAATGCTTGAATCAGGTTACATTCCCTCTTTGTAAGATGTAACATGTGCATCAAGCACCCACATGGTGTATAATATGAAAACTGCTAGCTTACCTGCTTGACCTGGGCCTTTCTCTGCCCCATGGTGGGTTGGGGGAAGGGCGGGGGGAGGGAATGAGACATTTCATTGGCCACATGAGGACATCGAAATATGCAAGTTCAAGTTTATTTATTAGTGTCAGAAGTAGGCTTACATTAACACCGCAATGAAGTTACTGTGAACATCCCCTAATCACCACTTTGTGCACACTGAGGAAGAATTTAGCCTGACCAATGCATCGAACCAGCACATTATTTGGACTATGAGAGGAAAACAGAACACCTGAAAGAAACCCATACAAACACAAGCAAAACATGCCTGTGACCCAAGCTAGGACTCGAGTCCAAGTCCCTGGCACTGTGAGGCAGCAATGCTAATCAATGGGCCACCGTGTTTCTTACTCTTTTGAAGTGACAATATTTTTTTGTTCCTGGGCTGCTGACAGCAATATCCTCGTGGCTCATCTATAAATCCTTGAGTATTGGAAAACAGATGAATCCTGAGGAGGTCGCAACTCCTGTGAGTCAGAGAGATGCATCAGTATGAAAATAAGGAATAAAAATAGTCAAATGGATTACGTGTAAACCACCTTATCAACAACTGTTCAAAGGCAGACCCTATCATACAAGGCAATGACAAGCGGTTCCTCCAAATCACCAAAAGCAAAGTTCTCGAAGTATGTAACTAGACAATAAGATCATCAGTGGGACAGCCATGTTGGAGTTCTATAAAGGAAATTCAATAGTTAATTACGGAAGTTGGTGAGTATAAGGGGAAAAAATAAATAGTAAAGATTTGTAAACTATTAGATATTAAGACACCAAAGAACTACCAGCATTGAGTTAAATGACTTTAAAATAGCTGACAAGAAAGCAGTTCACACACATATGAAATGCAGTAACAGATTTAAACAAGTGATTATGATTTTAGAAAAATATATGCTGATATTTTGAATGTATTCATGCATGTTTAAGAATCATTGTTCACTTTAGCCAAAGGCAGATTGCCGCAAAGCATCATAGTAAAGGGCATGAGACCAAAGCCACCTTCTAAGGGAATACTGAAGCCTTGAAATATGCAGGATTGATCAGCAGAACTTCTCATGGGAAGAACATTCAGAACATTTTATCATATTTCATGAATAAGGTTTATTTGCTGTCCAGATAAGATGAATGTGTGCCCAGATGTGGAATCATGTGTTAATCTGCATTGGCAGTGATCTTTAGAGGAACTTATGTAAATGTACACTTTGAATTTTGTCGCTGGCCTCTGGTTACTAAGAGATACAGGATATTGAGTTAGCAAAAATGGGAGGGAACATCTGAATTCTAAGTACTAATAAAATGCCATTATTTCACAGGGGAAGATGCAATTGGCTCAGATATATGACAGGTATTATTGTTGATTTATGTATATTGAAAATGATTGATTTAAAGCTAATGAAAGACAGGAGTAATGGATAAGAAAATCTATAATTGATCTGTTTTAAATTGTGTATGTTGGAATGCAAGCCTACTTGTGACACTAATAAATAAACTTTCAAAACATTTTTACAGGAAAAGTACAATATAAATATAGCATGAACTGTTCCTATAAATTTATCTCAATTCAAATTGGATATATTGGATGTGATGAAATGTCAGTGGTGGTTTGTTTTGTTAATGGTGTATTGAGCATGGATCGTGATATAATCAGGCAGTGTTTTAGTCAGACCGTGGTCCTGTGACTCAGGGTCGAAAGTCCACTGAAGGTTGCTTGCTCTCACGTGATGATCAGAGACTCTCTCGCTTTGTTCTCCCTGTCACATTGATTCAGCTTTCTCTCAGTATTTCTCCAGACAGAAGCATTCTCGTCCCCGACTGCAGACCCTGGCCGCTGAACCTCTGTTGACTTCTTAATGACTTTTTGGCATGATTCTGTTGCAAGATGGGTGGAAAAAGGGTGCAATTAGTTATTCTCAGCCTTATTCTGTTTATCTGCTGACCTATCAGGGATCCGCCACAGAAATTTCAGCTGACTTTATTTTTCCTTTCCATTCACTACTCTTTTCCTGCTATTTTTTTCTTTGCCCTTCCTTCATTTTTAATTTTTTTTAACCATGCTTCTCTCTCTCATGCTCTCTCTATCTTTCTCAGCCGCCTGTTCTAATAATCCTTCCTTAGAATCACAGAATCTTGACAGTATAGAAGGAAACCATTTGGTTCAGTGAGTCTGCACTGACTCTCTAATAGAGCATTTTGCCCAGGTCCTCACTCTGCTGGCTCTATTCCTGTAACCCCACACATTTCCCATGGCTAAATCCCTTAACTGACACATCTTGGGGCATTAAGGGGAAATTTAGCACCTAACCTTCACATCTTTGGACTGTGGGAGGAAACCCACGCAGGCATGGGGAGAGCATGCAAATTCTACGCAGATAGACTGGAATTGAACTGGGATCTCTAGCGCTGTGAGGCAGCGATGCTAACCACTGTGCCACCATGCCAAATCCATCCTCCGCCAGATCATTGATGAAAATCAGATGAATTGAACTTTCATCTGACTGCCATCCGTGAAGCCTTGTCTTGTGCTAAATGCGTCTTGCACCTACCTAGAGAACACCAGAAAATATACTTGAAAAGTAACTTCTTTGGGAAACTTCTGTGAATTGCAATGAGATCCTATGTAAAGACAAATTCTCCCCGTTCCATCTTTGTTCTACTTGAAAGGGAGAACTTAGCATTTTTCTGGATGAAACATACAAGATTATGAAGGGAATAGATAAGATAGAAGCAGAGTTTCCTCTGGCGGGTGAAACTAGAACTAGGGGGCATAGCCCCAAAATAAGGGGGAGCAGATTTAGGACTGAGTTGAGGAGGAACTTCTTCACACAAAGGGTTGAGAATCTGTGGAATTCTCTGCCCAGTGAGGCTACTTCGTTGAATGTTTTTAAGGCAAGGATAGATAAATTTTTGAATGTAAAGGAATTAAGGGTTATGATGAGCGGGCGAGTAAGTGGAGCTGAGTCCAAGGAAAGATCAGCCATGATCTTATTGAATGGCAGAACAGGCTCGAGGGGCCAAATGGCCTCCTCTTGCTCCTATTTCTTATGTTCTTATGTCCCTGTGATGCACTTTGCAGCCAGTTGAGTATTTTTGTAATGTTGTTGCTGTTGTGATGTAGCAGCAAAGACAATGTGATAACTATCAGCTAATCGTGGTGGGATGACTTAGTTAGCATCTTTGATCTTGGGCTGGGAGTTCTGCCTCCCACTTCAGGCTCTGATGGCTGAGGGTTCACATTGCAGTCGGACAATTTGAATATCAACCCGCAATTCTTCCCAAACCACAGCACTGGCAGATGGCTAGATTGGGAGAGATTGCTGATCAGGCACGCGGCAGACAGAATGTTGAAGCTACTACCATATTACCCATGACTTCACGCTACAGCACACATGTAAAAGGACACGTTGCCACAGCAATGTGGACTCCCTGGATGGGATTTTCCATCTGCTCTCACCTCAAGATTGGAAAATCTCACATGAGGTCAATGGACTTTTTCATGTTCTGTGTCCCACCTGCTCCCATTCCTGTGGTGGGAAGGACTGGAAAACCCTTCCCCCATGAGACAACTAAAGCACACAACCACCACCACTCTTAATGTGGTTGTGACGTAGATATAGATCTCGATACCAGGGGAAGCATCCATGCTGCCATGGTAGGTGTGGGCATTGCTACTGCAGGATGGGGACAGTGATGGCACCTCCATTTTGAGGTTAACTCAGGGGGTTGTGTTATTTTTTATTAAATCAAAGCTCTGGCTGGATGCTAGGCCCAATCCTGCGGAGGTAAAATCCCTCCAGAAGTGACCGGCCACTCCACACTGATCCTGTGCGATGTGCCAATAGGAAGACTCCACCACCATCGCCATCTGCTGGCAAGCAGCATGCCTGCTGGGATTTAGCCTCAGTGTGGAACCAAACTCCTGCTGGGAAGATCCCAATAGTATCCCCAATTAGCCCACCATTGGGAATTTAATTATACACGTTCGTCAATTGGCATATCCAGGTGGGTAGCCATTGTTAGCGATGACCGGAATCGCAGAATCAAACAGTGAAGGAGAGGCTCTTCGGCCCATTGAGTTTGCACTGACACATGAGAAACACTTGACCTCCCACCTAATCCAATTTGCTACCACTTGGCCCATAGCCCTGAATGTTATGGATAGATAGAAGGGTAGAATCCCAACAGTGCAGAAGAAGGCCTTTTGGCCCATCTAGTCTGCACAACCGCAATACCACCCAGCCCCTATTCCCCATAACCTCATGCATTTATCTTAACTAGTCCCCCTAACACTAAGAAGCAATTTAGCATGGTCAATCCACCTAATCCGCACATCTTTGGACTGTGGGAGAAAACCAGAGAAAACCCACAGAGACATGGGGAGAACATGCAGTCTCCACACAGACAGTGATCCAACCTGGGAATTGAACCCAGGCCCTGATGCTGTGAGGCAGCAATGCTAACCACTGTGCTACCGTGCCACCAGATGGGTTTTAAGGAGAATAGATTAGTGTCAAAATCTGCTGGACAGGTCCATCAGAAGATGGAGAAATTGAGGTCTAAACTGAGCTACTTACTATAATAAAAGGAATGAGGTTGCCTCTTTACATTTAGTTATTTAGTCACAAGTAGGCTTACATTAATACTGCAATGAAGTTACTGTGACAACCCTCTAGTCACCACACTCTGGTGCTTGTTCGGGCACACTGAGAGAAAATTTAACATGGCCAATGTACCTAAGCAACACATCTTTCAGACTGTGGGAGGAAACTGGAGCACCCGGAGGAAACCCACACAGACACAGGGAGATTGTGCAGACTTCACAAAGACAGTGACCCAAGCCGGGAATGGAACCCATGTCCTTGATTCTATGTAAAGTTTTACAACACCAGTTTTAAATCCAACCAATTTATTTGATAGTAAATTCGCGAGCTTTCGACTCTATAGCCTTCGTCAGGCAAATGCCTGAGTTTACCCCAGTCCAACGCCGGCATCTCTACATCCTGATCCTATGAGGCAGCAGTGCTAACCTCTGTGCCGCTGTGTGTCTCCCTGGGGAAGATTCTCACCCTGTGTTGAAGACCGATTTCAAAAAGCTGTCAAACTCTGTTTGACGATCACACTGCTTTGTCAGGCTTTTAACTGCTTTGACTCAGTGTTGGCCGTGCTCAGAGACTGACAGGAATCTGTGACTTGTCGTTATTACATCCGGCCACAAGATGGCAAAGGTGCTCCATGTGAACCATCTCGGCCTACAGGAGGAATTTTCATCATCAATGGAAAAAACTCACTTGTTCTCTCCCAGTGGGTGGTGGAGGTGGGACGGTGGGGGGCACCTTAAAGGAGAAGAGGGAGGGGGAGACATTTAGGGAAGGACATTCCACCACTTGGGCTTGAGGTAACTAAAGGAGCATCCAGTGAAGTTGAAGGAATTAAAATAAACCAAGATGCTCAAGGGGACAGAAGCAGAGGAGCCCGAGGGGTTTCCAGAGATTCGGAGGGGTGGTGAGGCCATGGAAGGGTTTGAAAATGAAAGTGAGGGTTTTGATATCGAGACTGAAATAACTCCTCAGAGGTCGGTGTCCCTACAACAAATTCCCTTGATTTACAAACTCAGTTCCACTCCTGAGAGAGATTCAGACACAAAGTCAGAACCTGGAGTCCCCGACACTTCCCAATATACAAACAGGTGAGACTCCTGACTGGGCAGACAATCATGGCCTCAATCAGGGAGCTCATACTTCAATAGGCCCTCCTCATGGACCCCATGGAGCTCAGTACAGAGATGTTCCTTAACCCAGAGCCAGTGTTGGTCAGTGAGCAACTGAGCGGTTGAAGGGTGAGGGAGAATGAGAAGTGACGAAGAGGGAAGGGGAGGGAGGGAGGAGGGGAGGGGAGGGGAGGGGGATGAGGTTGGGAAGTTGGACTTACAGAGATGAGGGAGTTTGGAGCAGGGGAAAGGGTAGAGACAGGGAGTAAGGAATAGGGAGGGGGATGGGGATAAGGAGGGGGAGGAGAATGGGGAGGTGGAGGGGGATATGGGGGAAGGAAGGAGGAAGGGGGATGTGAGGGAAAGGGGAGGGGATGAGAAAGGGGATGAGGAGGGGGAGTGGGGAGGAGGGGCAAAGGGTGGGAGAGGAGGAGAAGGAGAAGGAGAAGGAGAGAAAAGGGGGAAGAGAAAGTGGGAAGGGGAGAGGAGGAGGGGGAAGGGGGAAAGTTGGTGGGGGAAGGCTGATTGGTGATTGCAGCACAGAGAGCTGGATAACCTCAGGCCAATGGATATGGGAGAGAAGCCAGGCAAGAACTGGAATCATCAAAAACTGGGAGATAATAAAGACATCAGCAAGGATCTCTGAGTTCAGTGAGATGAATTGTATTGTGAAGTGTACAATGTTACACAGCTTGAATAAAAATAAAACACTGTGGACACTGGAAATCCAAAATAAAAACTGAAAATGCTGGATAAACATCGAAACTAGAAGCAGGGAGAGGCCATTCAGCCCTTCGAGCCTGCTCTGTCATTCATTTGGATCATCAAATTCAATATCCTGATCTCTCCTTTCCTCCAATATCCCTTGATCACTTCAACCCCAAGAACTATGTCTAATTTCTTCTTGAAATTACATATTTTGGCCTCAACTGCTTTCTGTGATAGTGAATTCCACACATTCACCACCCTCTGGGTGAAGAAATTTCTCCTCACCTCAGTTCTAAAAGGTTTACCCCTTACCTTTTAAACTATGACCCCAAGTTCTGGACTCCTCCACCATCAGGGACGTTCTTTCTGAATCTATCCTGTCTAACCTTGTTAGAATTTTATAAATTTCTGTGGGATCCCCCTTCTAAACTTCAGTGAGTATAATCTTAATCAACCGTCTCAGTTTCTTCCATATGATAGACCTTCCATCCCAGGAATCAGCCTAGTAAACCTTCTCTGTACTCCCTCTACAGCAAGGACACCTCAGATAAGGACACCAAAACTGCACACGACACTCCAGGAATTGCCTCACCAATGCCCTACACAATTGCACCAAAACATCCCTATTCTGATACTCCAATCCTCTCGCTATGAAGGCCAATGTACCACTCGCCTTCTCTATCGCCTGCTGTACCTGAAGGCCAATCCTGCAGATCTGGCAGCATCTGTGGAGAGAGAAGCAGAGTTAGCGTTTTTGTGTCTGCGTGACCCTCCTTCCCCCTCAGACACAACTAAGATCGAGAAATAATTGCCGCTCCCAGAAAGAATGGATCAGAAGAACAATGGTCTGGATAAGGATGGGTCGTTCTATTTCCAGAGAAACACAGGTTGCTTTTTGTGCTAACCTGTTGTATGGGCCCTGCTTGTGTTTACATGCGTCTGCAATCAGGGACAAGAAGGAAAGAGAGTCCCGACGTTCAAGGATGATCTTGGTTACACTAATGAGTCAACTGTGGCTTCCAGCAAGTTGAAGCCAAGCCTATGCTATTTTTCCATATTAACACCAAGTCTATATTTATGCAGAGCTGTAGCTGGTACGTGTGAATAAACGTCACAATATCAGAAACACATTTTGTCAGTCTGGTGTTTTTTCTTTAATGTGTGGCATTTGATTAATAACAGAGAGTTGTTGGAGACTGAGCGACGCGTTGGATGGGGGGGACTTAATCCTTTCACCTCTCAGTCAAAACGCTGGTACATCGTGTTTAGCCCGGGAGCTGAGGAACCCAGTGTCTGGCCCTTCATGTGGTGAATGATGTTCCGCATGGTCTGCTGTCAGAGCTGTGTTGATACACTGTATAAAGAAGCAGCTTGGAGTGAGAAACAGCAGGAACAGCACTGAAATTTGCAGACGGGAGAAAATCGGGGCGGAGGAAAATTGGGCGGATGGCGTGCGGCTAAAATCTGAAGAAGGATAACAGCACAGTCAGCAATATCACAGGGGCAGTTCAGTGCTGAAAGAGCATATTTTTATAAATGAATTGATGAGTCTTGGCTAGGCCACCATTTGTTGTCCTTCCCCAGTTGCCCAAAGGCAGTTGAGAATTAACTACATTGCTATGGCTCTGGAGTCACATGTAGGCCAGACCAGTTAAGGATGGCAGATTTCCTTCCCTAAAGAACATTAGTGAACCAGATGGGTTTTTCTGCCAATAGTTTTATGGCCATCTGTAGATTCTTAATTCCAGATATTTTTTATTGAATTCAAATTCTACCGCGGTGGGATTTGATCCCGGGTCCCCAGAAGATTAGCTGAGGTTCTGGATTAATAATCTACCGATAATACCACTGGGCCATCCCCTCCCCTTCTATGTTGTGAAGTTAACACAGGCCAAGAGCCAAAAGGAAATTTGATTATAGAATCATGGAAAAATCATAAAATCCCTATAATGCAGAAAAAGGCCATTTGGACCATCAAGTCTGTACTGACAACAATCCCACCCCGTAATCCCACATATTTAACCTGCTAATCCCCCTGACACCACCGGGCAATTTACCGGGGCCAATTCACCTCACCGGCGCATCTTTGGATTGTAGGAAGAAACCAGAGCATCTGGAGAAAACCCACGCAGACATGGGGAGAATGTGCAAACTCCACACAAACAATGGAATTGAACCTGGGCCCTCAGCACTGTGAGGCAGCAGTTGTGCCATCATACCGCACTATTCTTGAAA
This sequence comes from Sphyrna mokarran, assembly GCA_024679065.1. Taxonomy (NCBI): domain Eukaryota; kingdom Metazoa; phylum Chordata; class Chondrichthyes; order Carcharhiniformes; family Carcharhinidae; genus Sphyrna; species Sphyrna mokarran. Next base: position 12,977,494 of record JAGIQG010000013.1, on the reverse strand, counting down.
GAGTGGAGAAAAGGATAAATCATTAGTAAAAAATAAATCCACGAGGAAGGGTACAGAGGATGTGACTATAACAGTAGCATTTTTCTAGAGAGCAAACAAAAAGCTTGATGGACTGAACCATCTGTTCTGCAACCTTTCTGTAATTCTGTTGAAGGTGTAGATTATTAAGCATGGCAGGTATTTTGCCACCTGTAAAGGGTTGGGCTGGGTTTCGACGCTGTTTTAAAAAGGTTTTTGCGCATGGATTTCCATTGTTGAGCTTCTCGGTATCTAGGCCAGATTTTGCCTTGCGTGTGTTCCTTTTTTGAATCAATGCTTGACCTGCACTTTTGACAAGTGCCACAGGAGGGCAGTAATGTACCACTTAAACAAGTGAAATCACCAGCATCCAATGGTTACTGAGGTTTGTCGGCTTAATCCCTGACATTGACAATTAAATCAGAATCCAGTTAAATCCCAACCAGGAAGGAAGCTGAGGGGTAGGACTGGCCATTCATTGCCTGGGCTTTTTTGTATCTCGGCCTCATTTACCTGCCTTTGCTCCACGTCCTTTAATTCGGTTGGATAATGGAAGCAAATCTCTTGTTTCTTAGAAGCTGCAATCCCTTTGAGAATTCCAGATTTCTGCTGCACCCTGAGGGGAAAAGTGATTCCCAACTTCACTTCTGAATGGCCTGGCTCGGATTTTAACTTGATTGTCCCCCCTCCGGCTGGAGTAAATACTGTGGCTGATTTTCTCAGTATCTCCCAATGATTAGTATCGCTGCCTCACAGCACCAGGGGCCTGTGTTCAATTCCGGCCTCGCGTCACTGTTAGTGTGGAGTTTGTAATTTTTCCCTGTTTCTGCAGGGATTTCCTCCAAGTGCCCTCAGTTTCCTCCCTGAGCCTACACGTTCTCCCCGTGTCTGTGTGGGTTTCCTCCGGGTGCTCCAGTTTCCTCCCACAATCCAAAGATGTGTAGGTTAGGAGAATTAGCCAAGTTAAATTGCCACTTAGTATCCCAAGATGTGTAAATTAGAGAGTTAAGCCACGTTAAATTGTCTATTAGTGTCCCAAAATTTAGAGCTTTGCAGGATTAATGGGGTAAATATGTGGGGTTGTTGAGACGCACAGTCAGAGATTTGATGCAGATTTGATGGGCCGAATGGCCTCCTTCTGCACTGGAGGGATCCAATGATCCTACTTTCCAACCGTTGAAGAAAGATGATTTACTGAATACAACAGAGAGGAGGAGAGGGGACTGCCCGCATAACCGGGTCTTATCAATTCATTGATGCCAAGTGTAGGGTTTGCCAACTCTGAGTAGACGCGTTTCTGGGGGTTTCATCACATGACCCCCATCTCAAAGTGCCCCAATCCCATAGCCTCCCTGATTGGTCTGTTCATGACCTTCTCACATCCAATAGGAAAGTGAGCAGATTCTTTGTTACCCAATCTTTCTTTCCCCTTATCTTAATGACATGATGCTTATCAGATATCTGGAGTGGTAATCCGGAGACCTAGACTGATGTTCTAGGGATAAGGGTTCAAATCCTGCCATAGTAGCTGGTGGAATTTAAATTAATAATCTGGAATTGCAAAAATAATCTGGCCCACATATGACTCCAGACCCACAGCACTGTAATTGGCTTTTCAATGCCCTTTGGATGGGCTATAAATAGTGATCCAACCAGCTGTGCACACATCCCATCTGATTAAAAATAAATAAAAACTCATCTTAGTAATGCTGACCATGAAACAATTGTTGAAAGTTATAAAAAAGATCCTTTAGAGAAGGAAATCTTCCACACTTGGTTTGGCCTTCATGTGACAGCAATGTGGTTGAGTTAATTGCACTATGAAATATTGTAACAAGTCACTCAGTTCAAGCGAAATTAGAGATGGGGAACGTATACCTTGTCAGTGACGGCCAGATTCCATGAAAGGGAAAAAAACAAGAGAAAATAATCTGCATTATGTAATGTTTGCATGTTGTAGGATTTGTTCGCAATGAATTTCTATAAACCGCTTTGATGTGCCATTAATCACTACACATATGATGTGTCATCCTCGAGGAGAATCCACCACATGTGATGCCCTTTATGATTCATCATCAAGCATCTGAACTCAAATCCAACTAACTCAGAGTGGTTGGGATGTGGAATACACTGTCTGCAGTGATAGTGGAATCAGACTCTTTAGAAACTTTCAAACAGCTATTGGATAGGCACGTGGAGCACACCAAAATAATAAGGAGTGGGATAGCTTGATCTTGAGTTTGAACATAGCTCGGCGCAACATTGAGGGCCGAAGGGCCTGTATTGTGCTGTACTGTTCTATTTTATCTCTTCATATTTCCTGAACTAATTACTGAAACGGGACAAAGGAAAAGTCTCTTTTCCCCACCCTCAGCTTTCATTCACGGCAGCGTTGTGGAAATTATTCTTGGATTCCAGGAATCTCTGTGCCGATTCTTGAGGATTGATCTTGTCAGCCAAGCTGCCATTTTAAATAAAACACACCATCTCACTGAGCGAATTCATTCTCCTAAAACTCAGAGTGTTGATATGGGGAGGGGCCGGCCTGCAGAGTTGAAACCGGTGCTGGCATTCAGTTTGTAATTTAGGTACCTCGGGATCCTCAGAGTGAGGAGTTCTGCATCCACAGTCCCCATTGTGCATTTAAAATTGTGGTGTGTACAGGTTTGGAGACAGGCTCTTACCAACAGCCATTGGTGGAATTGTATGGATTTGCAGATTGGCAATTAACCCCTTTGGCCACATTATAAACGCACCTGGTCATCTGGTCTTGAATTGGGATTTGAATCCAGGGCTCTTGGCCCAGACGCAGATACAGGGCCATTTCAGAGACTTGGGTAGAGCAGGGACAGGAATGGATGTTGCAGGTTCCGGGGTACAAATGCTTTAGTCGGAGTAGAGAAGGGGGTAGAAGGGGGGGTGGAGTGGCGTTACTGGTCAAAGACTGTATCACGGTGATCGAAAAGAATTTTGATGAGGACTTGTCTGTTGAGGTAGTATGGGCTGAGATTAGAAACAGGAGAGGAGAGGTCACCCTGTTGGGAGTCTTTTACAGACCTCCTAATAGTTCTAGAGAGGTTGAGGAAAGGATTGCGAAGTCAATTCGGATTAGGAGTGAAAGTAGTAGGGTAATTGTGATGGGGGACTTTAACTTTGCTAATATTGATTGGAATAGCTATAGCTCTAGCTCGTTAGAGGGGTCAGTTTTTGTACAGAGTGTGCAGGAAGGTTTTTTTGACTCAGTATGTGGATAGGCCAACTAGAGGTGAGGCTACATTGGATTTGGTGCTGGGCAATGAGCCAGACCAGGTGTTAGGCTTGGAAGTTAGTGAACATTTTGGTGATAGTGACCACAATTCGGTTACGTTCACCTTAGTGATGGACAGGGATAGGCATGAAGCTGTGGGCTGTAGTTATAGCTGGGGGAAGGGTAATTATGAGGCCATCAGGAGAGAATTAGGGTGCGTAGATTGGACTAGGGAACTACAGGGACTGGGAACATCTGGAATGTGGTGCTTATTCAAGGAGCAGCTGCTGAGAGTCCTGGATAAGTATGTCCCTGTCAGGCAGGGAGGAAATGGACGAGTAAGAGAGCCTTGGTGTACGAAAAAAGTTGATTTGCTGGTTAAGAAGAAAAGGGAGGCTTATGTCAGGATGAGGCTTGAAGGCTCAGATAGTGCAATGGATAGCTATAGATTAGCCAGGAAGGAGGTAAAAAGTGAATTGAGGAGAGCGAAGAGGGGACACGAGAAGATGTTGGCTGATAGGATTAAGGAGAATCCTAAAGCTTTCTTTCGATATGTTAAGAATAGAAGATTGGTTAGGGCAAGATTAGGGCCAGTCATAGATAGCAGTGGGAAGTTGTGCGTGGAGCCTGAAGAGATTGGCGAGGCACTGAATAAATCTTTCTCTTCGGTATTCACGCAGAGTGCTGGAAATGTAGCTGTGGAGAGCACTGAGGTACAGGGTTGCAAATTGGGGAGTATTGTAGTAGATAGGGAGGATGTGTTAGAAATTCTCGAGGGTTTGAAGTTGGATAAGTCCCCTGGGCCGTACGGGATTTACCCTAGGATTCTCTGGGAGGCAAGAGAGGAGATTGCAGAGCCTCTGGCTCTGATCTTCAGGTCCTCGTTGGTTACGGTGTGGTTCCGGAGGACTGGAGGATAGCGAATGTGGTCCCATTGTTTAAGAAGGGGAAGAGAGACCTTCCTGGGAATTATAGGCCAGTGAGTCTTACTTCTGTGGTGGGCAAGGTATTGGAGAGAATTATTAGGGATAGGAATTATAGTTATTTAGAGAGAAATGAATTGATTGGGGATAGTCAGCATGGTTTCGTGAAGGGTAGGTCATGCCTTACTAACCTCATTGAGTTTTTTTGAGAAAGTGACCAGAGAGGTGGATGGGGGTAAGGCGGTTGATGTAGTATATATGGACTTTAGTAAGGCTTGTGATAAGGTGGCCCATGGAAGACTTCTACAGAAAATGCAGATGTGTGGAATAGAGGGTGATTTAGCTAATTGGATTAGAAATTGTCTGGCAGATAGAAGACAGAGGGTGGTGGTTGATGGGAGATTTTCATCGTGGAGTTCGGTGACGAGTGGTGTGCCTCAGGGGTCTGTTTTGGGGCCCCTGCTGTTTGTAATTTTTATAAATGATCTGGATGAGGGTATTGAGGGATGGATCAGTAGATTTGCAGATGATACTAAAGTTGGTGGTGTGGTAGATAGTGAAGAGGGGTGTTTTAGTTTACAGAGTGACTTGGACAAGTGGCAGAGCTGGGCCGAGAGGTGGCAAATGGAGTTTAATGTGGAAAAGTGTGAGGTAATGCACTTTGGCAGGAACAATAAATGTGTAGAGTATAGGGCTAATGGTAGGTCTCTTAATAGTGTTGAGGAACAGAAGGATCTTGGTGTATGTGTCAATAGATCCCTGAAAGTAGGCAGTCAAGTGTATAAAGTTGTTAAGAAGGCTTATGGAGTCTTAGCTTTTATTGGTAGGGGGATTGAATTTAGGAGCCGCAGCATCATGTTGCAGCTGTACACAACTCTAGTGCGGCCGCACTTGGAGTATTGTGTGCAGTTCTGGTCCCCACATTATAAGAAAGATGTGGAGGCATTGGAGAGGGTACAGAGGAGGTTTACCAGGATGTTGCCTGTATGGAGGGCAGGTCTTATGAAGAGAGGCTGAGGGATTTGAGGTTGTTTTTCGTTAGAAAGGAGGCGGCTAAGAGGGGACCTAATCGAAACATATAAGATGATTAGAGGTTTAGATAGGGTGGACAGTGATAGCCCTTTTTCCTAGGATGGAGAAAGCTAGCACGAGGGGACACAGCTTTAAATTAAGGGGTATGAGTTATAGGACGGATATCAGAGGTAGGTTCTTTACTCAAAGAGTGAGTAGGGAGTGGAATGCCCTGCCTGCAGCTGTTGTAGATGCGCCAAGTTTGGTGGCGTTTAAGAGGTTAGTTGATCAGTATATGGATGAGAAGGGAATGGTTTAGTTAGGAGGGGCATTGCTTTTTATTTTGGTCGGCACAACATCGAAGGCCGAAGGGCCTGTTCTGTGCTGTATTGTTCTATGTTCTACACAGTCCACTGGACCATTGGGTAGCACGGTGGCATAGTAGTTAATATTGCTGCCTCACAGCACCAGGGGTCCATGTTCAATTCCGGCCTTGGGTGACTGTGTGAAGTTTGCATGTTCTCCCTGTGTCTGTGTGGGTTTCCTCCAGTTTCCTCCCACATTCCAAAGATGTGCAGGTTGGGTAGATTGGTTGTGCTAAATCACCCCTTAGTGTCAGGGGGATTAGTAGGGTAAATATGTAGGGTTACAGGGATAGGGCCTGGGTGGGATTGTTGTCAGTGCATGGGCCAAATGGCCTCATTTGTAGGGATTGTATGATGCTATCATAGTCTGGAATGAATCTACAGTGCAGAAGGAGGCTATTTGGCCCATCGAGCCTGCACCGGCAACAATCCCCCCCAGGACCCATCCCTGTAACTCCACATACAACCCCGTATAATTCCCCTGACACTAAGGGGCAATTTTCAGCAGAACTGTGTGAAGTACTCGAAGGTCACGCTGCTGCAGGCGTGACTGACCTATTACAGCACCTTGTTGAGACAGAATAAACACAATAAGAAGTCTCACAACACCGGTTTAAAATCCAACAGATTTATTTGATAGTAAAGCTTTCGAAGTACTGTTCCTTCATCAGGTGAGTGGAAAATTCCTTTGTGAGGTGAGTGGAAAGTTACACAAACCTGATGAAAGAACAGCGTTTCCGAAAGCTGGTGGCATTGACTATCAAATAAACCTGTTGGACTTTAACCTGGTGTTGTGAGACTTTTTACTGTGTTTACTCCAGTCCAGTGCTGGCATCCCCACATCGATTCGGAGTAGAAAAAGCTTTGCTTTTTAACTGGTGTCTGAAGTAGAAAACGTTCCTTCTCCATTTCACTCACCGATGGATAGAAAATTCCAACAAAACGGGGAAAACTGCCGAGATTCTTGCAAATGTGGTAAACTTACAGGCCTGTGAATAAATGTACGTGATTAATCATTTCATATTCAGGCTCAGGAAGAACATTGCGTCGATAATGGCCCACTTTTACTGGTGGACTTTGCTATCGTGTGCTGGGCAGGGAAAGGGGGACAGTGCGGTGGTTTGCCAGTTTACACAGTGGCCATTTCTCTGACTAGGGCAGGCTTGATGAAACAGGAAGGGTGACTCACGATCCCATCCCTCCGTACTGCCTTATCCTGAGCTGCTTCTTCCTGAGGCAAAGCCTTACAAGCACTCACTGGACATCTTTCAACTTTTGTCTTCCCTCCCAATCCCCTGAAGTCGCGGGGATTGAACAATTGACGTACTTTGCAAGTGAATTGTTCTGCATGTAAAACATACTCGCAAAGGAACAGTCTGTCATCAGCAGAAATAAGGGATGAATGATGCAGAGAAGGTGGGACAGGGAATGGGAGGGAGAGGCTAACATCAGCACTCTGTATAACTCTACAGCGCAGACATACTAATAGAAGCATGATTGAAATTTCATTATACAAAATGACCACAGCAGATTCCCTAGAGTAGCCCACTTTGGGCAGAATGGCCTTCTTCAGTTCATTAATTTCACAAGGCTACCTGAATTTCCAAACAAACCAGCAATGGGACATCCACAGCTATATAAAAACCTGAGGAGAGGTTGAATAAATAGGATTGTTTTCACTGGGAAGACAGAGGCAGAGGGGACACCTGATAGAGGTCTACAAATGAATGAAAGAGCATGGACAGGATAGATAATCAGAAGCTTTTTCCCCAGGATGTAAGTGTCAATTACAAGGAGACACAGGTTTAAGGTGAGAGGGAGAAAGTTTAAGGGTGATGTGCATGGGAAGTTTTGCAGACAGAGAGTGGTGGGTGTCTGCAACAAGCTGCAAGAGGAGGCATTGGAAGCAGGCACCTTAGCAACATTTAAGAGGTATTTGGTTGGGTACATGAATAGGGAGGGTATAGAGGGATACAGACTGAGTAAGGACAGAAGGTTATTTTTGGTTCAGTTAGGGCATCACGATGGCACAGACTTGGAAGGCCGAAGGGCCTGTTCCTGTGCTGTATTTTGTGTTTTATTCTTCATCCATCACTGATAGGACTGTCCAGCAGTGGGAAATCCTGGACAGCCTATAGATGGGATGGGCAACAGCTGTAACAAATCCACATCATTGTCTCCAATTCTTGTTCACCATCTTAACATGAACCTTGAAGTGAATGAATCTTTAATCAAAGTGTCACTTGTGCACTTCTAACCTTCATTTGCTCGGATAGCCGCCAGGGATTTTCCAAACTCTCTCCCATATCCCGTAAAAAGCCTCACAACACCAGGTTAAAGTCCAACAAGTTTATTTGATAGTAAACCCACAAATTTACTATCAAATAAACCTGTTGGACTTTAACCTGGTGTTGTGAGACTTCTTACTGTGTTTATTCTAGTCCAACGCTGGCATCTCCACATCATGACTCCCATATCCTTGGACAACAATTTGCCTGTGAATGGCGGCACTGCTGCTTCACAGCTCCAGGGACCTGGGTTCGATTCCCGGCTCGGGTCACTGTCTCTGTGGAGTTTGCACATTCTCCTCGTGTCTGCGTGAGTTTCTTCCCACAGTCCAAAGATGTGCGGGTTAGTTTGATTGGCCATGCTAAGAAATTGCCCCTTAGTGTCTAGGGATGAGTAGGTTAGAGAGATTAATGGGTATAATACATGGTGATGGGGGGAGTAGGGCCTGGGTGGGATTGTGTTTGGTGCAGACTCAATGCGCCGAAGGGCCTCTTTCTGCACTGTATGATTCTATGATGGATGGGATGACTTGCACAGCACGAGCAGTTAGAGCTGTTAGATAACCAGTTGAAGAGTTCTGTAAAATCAGTGTGATATAAAGCTTGTCAGACCATATGAATTGTTTAAACAATAAACTAGCAGCAGAATATCATCTACATTCTATCACAGGCAAATGACAGCACAGAGCTTCCTCCTCAACTACTCAGCTATCCTGAACTTGATCTGAACTTGTAGGAGTGTGGACGGTTATGCTGAGCGCAAAGTGTGGGATGTTAAAATATGGCATAGATGTTTTAATGCATTTGCCTGAAGCTTCTCTCTTTCTGTTTGTTTCATTGAAGTGTTAACCAAATTTACATCTTTAAAGACTGGAATTTTATGACCTTAGAACATCCCAAAGGCTTTTACAGCCAACTACCTCCTTCTGAAGACTAATTGCCATTTTGATATAAGGAATTCTTTTTTTCATTCATTTGTGAGACATGGGCATCGCGAGCTGGCCAGCATTTATTGCCCATCCCTAGTTGCCCTTGGAGGGCAGTTGGGAGTCAATCACATTACTGTGAGTCTGGGGTCACATGTAGGCCAGATTGGGTAAGGACATCAGATTTCCTTCCCTAAAGGACATTAGTGAACCAAATGGGTTTTTCAACAATCGGCAATGGTTTTATGGTCATCAGTAAATTCTTAATTCCACATTTTTTTTATTGAATTCATATTCCATCTCGGCAGGATTCGAACCTGGGTCCCAGGACATTAGCTGAGTTTCTAGTCTTGTGATAATATCATTAGACCATCGTCTCTCCATTATAACTTCACAGTATCAATGGAAGTTCATGAGTTATTTAAAGATTAGTGATTTTGCACTGTTTAATTTAAAGGTTTAATGCAACCTGTGTGGCACCCGTTGCTGCCAACCCCCAGTATAGGTTAGTTCAACTGTAATATTGTCAAGACCTTGTCTTCTATACAGTCAACACAAAGAAACAACCTGGACTGGATTTTTCTCTGAAGAGCAAGGAACAATGAGTCAGGTGGCTTCCCACCATTGTATACCCAACTTCTGAAAGTTGGGGAATACTCTCTCTTTCGATTTTGGTCTCCAGAAGTCAGGATTTGGGCTGAGGTTAAGCCCGCTGATCCCAAAGCAGGGACAAGGCAGTGGTGCAGGCAGACTGGTTAACAGACCTGCTCTCAGTTATCTGGGATCTAATTTCAGTCCCGTTTATGGCTGCCTTGAAAATACAGATGTCTGGCCATCTGTTCCGACTGCTTCTGTTGACACAGTTGCCAGGTGGCCTCATTTTGAATACTAAACTGAATTCCAAAACTGACTAAAGAGCTCAGTCCCGTTGGCAAGGTTGACACATTTTGATGGGGAATGCTATGTTTATTTGATTGACACTTTATGAAGCTTAGTAATTGTTTATTTCTTGATGTGGTTTTGCAAGGCCAACCTATTTATTTGGACAAGTTGAAGAAGTGTTAAGAGGACTGAAGCATTTTAGACTCATACTATGAATGCCTATTGTTGGTTGTCATTTTTCTGAGTTTTTTTTAACAGAATTGGATTTTAAACCTTGGTTGTTCATTTTGTCAGTTTCAATAGCATTTCAGAGACTTGCCATTGTTATTCTGTAGCTCATTGTTTCTGTACATATTGGATAATTGAAGGATGGGTATGGATGATGCATGAGTGGTACATGGGTAAAAGGAAGAGTATGGAAGGGACAAGGGAGATGGAGATGACCTGATCATGTGGAATGGATATTAATGGGGCATGGAGGGAGTGTGGGGGATATGGGGAGATTGGATGGACTATTGGCAAGATGGTTTAAACTTTTTTTTAATATGTTTGTGGGACATGGATGTTGCTGGCTGGCCAGCATTTATTGCTAACCCTTGAGAAGGTGTGATGCGTTGCCTTCTTGAATCGCTGCAGTCCACATGCTGTGGGTTGCCCCACAATGCTGTTAAGAAGGGAATTTGAGGATTTTAACCCAGCGACTGTAAAGGGACAGCGATATATTTCTAAGGCAGGATAGTGTGTGGCTTGGAGGGGAATTTGCAGGTGGTGATGTTCCCATCTATCTGTTGCCCTTGTCCTTCTAGATGGAAGTGGCCTGTCAAAAGATTTCTCTCTCAATGTTTATAACAGATCTGCCTGTTGCAATCTCCACAGGCTTTCAAATCCCTCCCCTCACATTGGAATAGAATGGGTAATTAAATTTAAACACTCCTAGGTGTTCATATCGGCAATCCCAAATGATCATAGCCTGACACATTTGTTGACCCAGAGAAGTTGGGGTGGGTTGGGAAAGGAGAATTAAGTTAGAAGTTCCATTGGGAGTGGATTTTATTCACTCCCAATGCAATATGCGTCAACTGTGTCTCCATTGGTAGCCATTGCTAAACCACTGGGTTTGGCTTTAGTCCTAGATCAAAGCTTGGACAGATAAAGATTGAGCCGCAGAAGAAGCACTGCGGTACAAAGGGAGCACTGCAGTACTGAGGGAAAACTGCAGTATTGAGGGAGAATTGCAGTACTGAGGTAGAACTGTGCTGTCAGACGTACTGGCTTTTGAATGAGGCATGAAAATCTAGGTCCCATCTGCCTGTCCACATAGATGTAAGAAATCTTGGCGCACTGCATGAGCAGCAGGGAAGTTATCCCAAGTGTTCTGGCCAATGTCTGTCCCATAGTCAACATCAGAAAAGCAGTTTATCTGATCATTATCACATTGTTAACCTGTGACATTGACAGCAGAGAACTGGAAAGGGGAAAATATAGCCTCCTGAGCATATTAAATTCACCACAACAACTTCAGACTCAAGCTGCCTGGTCCAGCACCCACTCTGTCTCTGCCTCGAGCTTTCTGCTTTCCAGGTCTTGCTGTTCAGATCAGTTCCTGCTGCCAGCAGTGAAAAGTTGGGGATTGGCCAACAAGCCAACCACAATTCCACCACCATTCCCATCCCCACTCCAGAAATAGGTGACCCACAAACCCCATCTCCCAACCACACGTCCCTTCCTGATGATAATTCCAGGAAAGTTTCTGGGAACCTATCTTCCGACTTGCTAAGGGAACATTAATCAGGACATCGTGAGTTGTTGGTAACCCATAGGATCATGGAGGCGCAGTGGATATGGCAACCTAATGGCTATGATGTTGGACTCATAACATAAAGTCACAAGTTTGAATCACAGCCAGATTGCCGAGCTTAATCCCTTTGGAAATTTGAGGGAAGGAAGCACAATAAACAGTGACTAACACTTCATGTCTCATTAATGACCTACAGGAAACACAGCCAATATTGACTGGGAAGGGTGGCCAACAAGTTATTGTCTTGCTACTGGCACTGACATCAAAAAAGCAACAGCCTAACTCAGTTAAGTTCCGCTTGAATGGACGATACGGAATCCAAACTCATCAGGTATTCAGAAGGGAGTGGCAGTCTGCAGGGTGGTGGGAAGGGGAGAGGGGGGGACCTCCTAACCTCTAACTTGGCATTCTTTCCGTCTACCGAGATGACCTTTGCAAATTGTCCTGCATTTTTTAAACTTCTCCTCAAAGAACAGAATTATTCACGTCATTGAATCCACGAATTACATCTCTGTGTTCTGAGTCAGCACTACGGGGGACTCCTTTAACTCTCAGTTTCCAAGTCTGAGGGCCAAAACTCCGGAATTCCAGTATCCTGATTTAACAACAACAACCTATACTGATATAGAAACATAGAAAACAGGAACAGGAAGAGGCCATTCAGCCCTTCAAGCTTGCTCCACTATTCATTATGATCCTGGCTGATCTTCCAACTCATTAGCTTGATACTTGCCTTCTCCTTTGATTCCCTTTGCCCCAAGACCTATATTTAATTCCTTCCCGAAAACATACAATTCTCCCAAAAATATTCTGTGTAAGAATTTGTGGAAAATTGGAAAACAATTACACCGATTTTTTTTTTCAATGGGAATTTCAAAATGAGGACACTGTTGATACCTTCCACGCCCACTGGCACAAGGGGGGGGCGCTGGGCTATATTTTCAACAGCCTTAATCACATTTTAGTTCGATATTTTAAGTTTCCTTTCCACTTTTTGTTTTGCTTAGGGTGCTTTTTGGGGGCTGACCCTTTTATTTTTTCCCTCAGTTAATTTGATTTAGTTTGAAAGATTGACTAGATCCACTGGTGCAGGTGAATCTCCAGGGAAACGGTGATGAACATCTTCACCCTCCTCTTGGAAGACTTGAATCCTTGCAGCAGTGCCCGCCATAGTCTGCCAGTGACTCTCAAACTCAGTACGGCTCTGACATTCTTGACTTTTAACTCCCTCCAAGGGCCAGCCGTGGGCGTCAGTGACATTTTAAACACCACGTGTCACTGTGTTTCACTGGTCACTGACATCTACTTCTCCAGAGCTGTGCAATACATTCATTTGGCAACAGGCACAGCGTCCCGGAGTTAGAAGACATTGACCTTTTGCCACCATCGCTGGAGTGCCCAGGTGTAGGGTATCATCAATTACACCCATGTGGGCATCAAGGCATTCGGTGTCTGCCCATTTAGATTCATCAATAGGAATCCATCTCTCAATGTCCACCTGCTCTGTATCTTCAATCAGAGCTATTTCCATGTGTGCTCTCACTTTCCTGGCAGCTTTTTGATTTGATTTGGTTTATTATTAGTATATAGTGAAAAATATCATTTCTTGTGTGCAACACAGACAAAGCATAGAGAAAGAAAGGAAAGACTGCAGAATGTAGTGTTACAGTAGAGCTGGGCTAGAAAGAAAGATCAACTTAATGTGAGCTTGGTCCATTCAAAGGCCTGACAGCAGCAAGGAAGAAGCTGTCCTTGAGTTGATTGGTACACGATCTCAGACTTTTGTATCTTTTTCCTGAGGGAAGAAGGTGGAAGGGAGAATGTCCGGGGTGTGCGGGCTCCTTAATTATGCTGGCTGCCTTGTTGAGGCAATGGGAAGTGAAGCCAGAATCAACGGATGGAAGGCTGGTTTGAGTGATTGGGTTTCATTTGTGACCCTTTGTAGTTCCTTGCAGTCTCGGACAGAGCAGGAGCCATACCAAGCTGTGATACAACCAGAAAGAATGCTTTCTATGGTGCATCTGTAGAATTTGGTGAGTGTTGTAGCTGACATGCCAAATGTCTTTAAGCTTCTGAGGAAGTAGAGGCTTTGTAAAGCCTATCGAACCTCTCTTTGTAATTTAAATGCGCCATCGCAGGCAGCATCCTGGTGAATCTCCTCTGCACTACCTTCAGTGAGTTTACGTCTTTCTTTTAATGTGGCGACCAGAACTGTACACAGTACTCCAGCTGTGGCCTCACCAATGTTCTACACAACTTCATCATGTTCTCTCATATCAATGAAGACTCACCTTCTCCTGCCCTCTACCCTCTACCCTCCGCTCTCTGCCAGTGAAAATCCCCCACTGGAAAAGAATTCCTGACACAAAAGCAACCTGGGCCCCTATTCCCACCACCCCCCCAGGAACAATTCAGCCCCCATTACTGAAAAGGTGAGAGAATTGAAATTGCTGAAGTGTTAGGGATTCATCATTCTTCACGTATCTGCAGCAGAGCCAATGGAAAAAACGGGAACTTGCAAAGTGCACATTTTGCATCAAGGGATTTCTCCTTGGCCCCCTGAAACCGAATTGTTTCGAGACAGAATTCAAGAACAAATGCACGCTTTCCTCACAACTGGGGTGGGGAGGGAATAGGAGGAGGAAAGAGTTTTGTACATATTGTGAGGGCCAGGAGTCACTTTGTTCTTTGGCTTGTGAAGCCCAGGATCTGCCAAGTCTCTGATCTACTGCGGAAAAGTAATGATCTTCAGGGATAGCAACGTTCAAGTTCCGCACTGACTTATTGGTCTGGGCTTTCTTGCAGACAGGAGTTTCAGGATAATACAGCACAGGTTTTCTCGATCACCGAGTGTGTATTTTAATTATGTGCCTTTTTCTTGGCATTACAAATTCTTGGTAGGTCAGAATATTCAGCAGCCCATTGTGTTTGTGTGAGGTTATTTGCCCTTGGTCACTATGGAGAAAATCAAACTTCATTTACTCTCAATTAATCCAACAGATTATAACTTCCTTCTGTTTTCTCAATCACTATTTTGCACTTTAAAAAAGTTCCCTAATGTAAACTCCAAAGCATAAGGGCCGCTACTTATAAACATCAAGTTGTATTATGCCTCTGTTGTGGATTTGGTGCTGCCTTCATTGCCAACAGCCATGGTGAGGCTTTTTCATATGAGGATTGAAGATATGTAAAACACATGGGTATACATTATCCACCCAGATTAATAGAAATAATTATTTCTTATGGTTTGTAGCTGATGTATATTTTTACCACTTTTAATCTGCAGCCTATTTTGTACTTTGCAAGTATTTTCTTTTCCTGACTCATTTCTTTCATTGAAGTGAGGATTCAGACACTTGTCAATGAATTGAATTAGAAACAGGATTGACAGCAAACAGTCCACTTGCTCACAGTCTATCTAACAGCACACCAAGGCAAATGGTCTATTGACTCAGCAGAATCTGATGAAGGAAGTCTTCAGGAATCCTCAAACTTCCCAAAGCCTATTCACCATCTGCAAGGAACAAATCAGGAATGTGATGGAGTACTCCCCACTTGCCTGGATGGGTGCAGCTCCAACAACACTCAAGAAGCTTGACACAATCCAGGACAAAGTAACCCACTTGATTGGCACCACATGCACTCTTTTATATCTACCTAACAGGGCAGACAGTACCGGGCAGACAGTGATCTTGGATTAACATCTCATCCAAAAGACAACCCTTCCTCAGTATTACACTGAGTATCCAGCTAGATTTTGTGCGCTAATCTCTGAAATAGGTATTGAATCCACAACTTTCTGTATCAGCGATGAGAATTGTGTAATTGGTTTGCTTCTGAGATACTCTTAGTTATTGTCATCTGTTATCAGAAAGATATTTGGAGTTTCATTGAATCATAGTAAGTGCGAGGTGATTCATTTTGGTAGGACAAATTTGAATGCGGATTACAGGGTCAATAATAGGGTTCTGAGGAATGTCGAGGAACAGAGAGATCTTGGGTTAATATCCACAAATTTCTGAAGGTTGCCTCTCAAGTGGATAGAGTCATGAAGAAGGCTTATAGTGTTTGTTAGCAGGGGGTTTTAGTTTAAAAGCTGTGGGGTTATGCTGCAACTGTATAGGATATTTGTGAGACCTGTACTATGCTGTACTGTTCTATGTTCTATAGAATCCCTACAATGCAGAAGGAGGCCATTCGATCCATCAAGTCTGTACCAACCACAATCTCACCCAGCCCCTATCCCATAACCCCAAGTATTTATCCTGCCAGTTACCCTGACAATTTAGCATGCCTAATTAACCTAATCCATACATCTTTGGGATAGTAGGGGGGAAAACCAGAGCAGACACAGGAAGGGAGTGCAAACTCTACACAGATAATGACCTGAGGCTGGAATTGAACCCAGGTCCTTCGTGCTGTGAGGCAGCAATGGTAACCACTGCACCACCATTTCATTGAATGAAATTCTAACATGTGTAATGTTCTTGAAATGCACAAAGTAATAATACTTTTGTTCAATGCTTTCATTTTTTGAGGGAGATTGCCTTCCTAATAGGATTTAACTGCAAGGGCCAAAATGTTTTTAAATCAAATAACTAGGCAATGAGCTCTTAAACATAAGAACATAAGAAATAGAAGCAGGAGTAGGCCATCTAACTCTTCGAGCCTGCCCGCTATTCAACAAGTCACTGAAGTGGATCAATTCCACTTTCCCGCTTTCTTCCCGTAACACCTAATTCTATTAGAAATCTATTTACCCGAGACTTAAATATATTCAGTGAGGTAGCCTCCACCACTTCAATGGGCAGAAAATTCCAGAGACTCACCGCCCTTTGAGTGAAGAAGTTCCTCCTCAACTCTGATCTAAACTCTACCCCACCCACCGCCTTATTGTAAGGCTGTGCTTTCTAGTTCTGCTATCCTTTCTAAGCGGGAAGAATCTCTTGTCTCTACCCTTTGTAGCTTCTTCATTATCTTGTAAGTGTCTGTAACAACCCCCCCCCCCCCCACCTCAGCCTTCTAAACTCTAAACTCTAATGAGTACAGATCCATTTAACCTCTCTTCGTAGGCTAACCCCCTCATCTCTGGTATCAGCCCAGTGAACCTTCTCTGTACTCCCCCCAGGGCCAATATATCCTTTCGCAAATACAGCAACCAAAACTGCACACGGTACTCCAGTTGCAGCCTCACCAGTGTCTTGTACAGTTGCAGCAAGACCTTCCTGCTTTTATATTCTATCCCCCTCGCTATAAAGGCCAACATTTCATTCGCCTTCTTGATCACCTGCTGCACCCGCAGATTGGGTTTTTGCAATTTGTGCACAAGGGCCCCCAGGACCCTCTGCATTGTAGCATGCTTCAGCTTTTCACCTGTTAAATAATAATTCATTCTACTATTATTTCTACCAGAGTGGATAACTTCCATCTGCTAGGTCCTCACCCACTCACTCAGCCTATCCAGATTTCTCTGCAGACTTTCCGCTCCTTCCACACAATTCACTTTTCCACTCATCTTCGTGTCATCAGCAAATTTTGTTACCCTACACTCAGCCCCTCCTCTGGATTGTCTATGTAATTGATAAACAGTTGAGGCCCCAGCACCGATCCCTGCAACACTCCACTAGTCATCAACTGCCAACCAGAATAACACCCATTGATTCCAACTCTCTGTTTCCTGTTAGACAATCAATCCTCTCTCCACGCTAACACCTTATCCCCAACTGCACCCCAATCTTTTGCAGCAACCTTTTGTGAGGCACCTTGTCAAACGCCTTTTGGAAATCTAAAAACACCATATCCATCTGTTGTCCTCTGTGTACCGCAATCGCCACATCCTCATAGAAATCCAATAAATTCATTAAACACGACTTCCCCTTCACGAATCCTTGCTGTGTCTGCTTGATCAAACTATTCTCTTCTAGGTGTCTTGCTATTTCTTCTTTGATGATGGATTCTAGCATTTTTCCAACTGCAGACATGAAACTAATTGGCTTATAATTCCCTGCCTTTTGTCTGCTACCTTTTTTTCAAACAGCGGTGTAACATTAGGCGTTTTCCTATCTTCCAGCACTTCCCCAGAGTCCAGTGAATTTTGATAAATAATTACTAAGGCATCTGCTATCACCTCTGCCATTTCTTTCAGAACCCTGGGATGCATTCCATCGGGTTCCAGGGACTTGTCTACCTTCAGTCCCGCTAGTCTATCAAGCACTACCTCTCTAGTGACAGTAATCTCCTTAAAAAAATCCTCTACTATACCTCAGCCATCCTACCAACCAATCTGCGACCCCAATCCACATTCGTCAATTCCACCCTCGTCTTATCAGACTCCCCTTGGTTCAAACAGAGGGCACAGGTTTGGGACGCTATTTTCTCATCCTCCATCTGCATCAGAAAGTCAATCATACTATGATCATACATCCCAAGAGGATCCCTCACAAGAAGATCTCTATTCTACCTGCTCACATTCCTATTCCTGCTCACATGCCACCTTTAATTCCATTAAAGGTGGCAGCACAGATAGAAAAGGTGGTGAAGAAGGTGTACGGCATGCTTGCCTTTATTGGACGGGGCATAGAATATAAAAGTTGGCATATGATGTTGCAGTTATATAGAATGTTGGTTAGGCCACATTTGGAATACTGAGCCCAGTTCTGGTTGCCACATTAACAGAAGGACGTGGAGGGTTTGGAGAGAATGCAGAAAAAGTTTACCAGAATGTTGCCTAGTATGGAGGGTCTTAGCTATGAGGTGAGATTGAGTAAATTAGAGTTGTTCTCCCTAGAAAGACAGAGGTTGAGGGAAAACCTAATAGAAGTTTATAAAATTACAAAGGGCATAGACAGGATGAATAGTTGGAAGCTTTTCCCAAGTTGGAAATGACAAGCACAAGGGGTCACAATTTCAAGATAAGAAGGGCAAAGTTCAATACAGATATGTGGAGGACATACTTTACACAGAGGGTGGTGGGGGCCTGGAATGCACTACCAAGCAAGGTCATTGAGACAGACATTCTAGGATCATTTAAGACTTATCTAGATAGCCACATGAACAGACTGGGAATAGATGGATACAAATGGATGGTCTAGATAGGAACACAAGATCGGTGCAGGCTTAGAGGGCCAAAGGGCCTGTTCCTGTGCTGTATTGTTCTTTGTTCTTCGTATTCAATGTGCCAGCCATGCAAAACTTCTCTCAACTGATTTGTTTTGATTTATATTATCACATGCATTAATATACAGAGAAAAGTATTGTTTCTTGCATGCTATATAGACAAAGCATACCATTCGTAGAGAAGGAAAGGAGCTAGTACGCAATGTAGTGTTACAATCATAGCTAGGGTGTGGAGAAAGATCAATTTAGTGCAAGGTAGGTCCATTCAAAAGTCTGATGGCAGCAGGGAAGAAATTATTCTTGAGTCAGTTGATACTTGTTTTCAGACTTTCTCAATGGAAGAAGGTGGAAGAGAGAATGTTTCAGGTCCTTCATTATGCTGGCTGCTTTGCCTAGGCATCAGGAATTGTAGACAGAGTCAATGGATGGGAGACTGGTTTGCATGATGGATTGGGCTACATTCACAACCCTTTGTAATTTCTCGTGGTCTTGGGCAGGGCAGGAGCTGTACCAAGCTATGATTCAACCAGAAAGAATGCTTTCTACAGAGCATCTGTAGAAGTTGGTGAGAATCATAGCTGACATGCCAAACTCTTTCTAGTGTATTTAATAACTTTTGTTTCAAATTTGAGAAGTTATAAATGTTGGTAGTTAGGTATAGATTGCTTCTTTGAGACGAAAAATGAAACTAAAGTCCCATTTGATTTCTCGAGTGGATATAAAAAATCTGATCATGTTATCTCAAAGAAATGCAGGAGTGTTCTTCCTGCTGTACAGGCCAATATTCAATATTAAAGCAGAAAATCTGCTTATTATCAATGATTATAGAAACTTATCGGGTGCAAACTGATTACCAGCTTTCTGATAAAACAACAATCCTTTCAGTTCAAAGGAATATCATTGACTATCAAGTGCTTTGGAACATTCTATCACTGTTAAATCAGAGCTTTTTAATTCATTTTTACCTTCACTGTGTGGGCCACTTTAAGTTAATTGCGAGAAAAATAGAATCAGGAATTAGAAACTCAAATCTATTCTCTTCCATATTTTCAAAGCTGTGGTACTTCTTAGCCTCCATCATTTGAATTCAGAATTCTCTGTCACAATCTATTGCTGCAGTGGTACAATCTGCTAGTCGAGAAATCTCTCTAAAGAGGATTTTTAAAAAAATGTTTCTATTGCTTCATAGGATGTGGGCATCGCTGGTAAGGCCAGCATTTAGTCTGCTCCACGGCAGCCTCACAGCACCAAGGATCTGGGTTCAATTCCAGCATTGGATGACTATCTGTGTGGAGTTTGCACGTCCTCCCCGTGTTTGCGTGTGTTTCCTCCAGATGATCCGGTTTCCTTCCACACTCCAATGATGTGAAGGTTAGGTGGATTGGCCACGCTAAATTGACCCTTCGTGTCCCATGACCAAGGTGGATTGATCATGATAAATGTGTGGGCTCACAAGGATAGGGTGGAAATATCTGGATCACTAGTGCAGTGATATT
Source organism: Sphyrna mokarran (assembly GCA_024679065.1). NCBI lineage: Eukaryota > Metazoa > Chordata > Chondrichthyes > Carcharhiniformes > Carcharhinidae > Sphyrna > Sphyrna mokarran. The sequence continues at coordinate 12,957,424 of JAGIQG010000013.1, read as the reverse complement.
ACCACTACGCAATCACTTCCCCCTATGTAAATGATTGCTTAAAGCAAAGGAATATTGAAGGGAAAGGGGAGTGGGCAGAACAGGATTAGAATAGATAGCCTGCTTGGTGAAAACATGTGCTTGGAATATTTTTTCATGCTGCATTCTTCTCTTGAACAAGAGCAGAATGATGTTCTCATGAGGGACCTGCATGAACATTGGCAGTGCCCTTACATTCACCCTTAGCTAATCCAGTGACTCTAGCATGTGGGCAGGAACAAAAAGCCAATTGTGTGGCATATGGGAAGGCGTGGGGAGACAGAATATCGAGGCTAATTGAAGTGAAACAAGACCTTACACAATCTAACATTGTTCCTCCATCTATCTCCTTCTGATAATATTGGCAGTGATGTTAAGTATGTCGCAACAACACAAGTGCTTTGTATACAAGGGATAAAAAAAAATTTCACCTAATGTTACTGAGCTGTGCATTAGGGAAGCTGAATGTTTGTTTTGGGATAATACAAAAAAAGCATACTGTTACCTTTTGTGGATGCTCTTGAGTCTAGCTTGAATTACACTCAAGGTGAAGCGTCAAGTTTCGTCGTAATTGATACCAAGTTGATGTTGGCATATACACAGTATCAAGTTGCAATCTTCCATCCCTCTCTACTTTTTGTAGGAACGCCCAGAAGAATTGTGGTTTATGCACCTATTTTCCTCACAAGATTTCGGAAATGAGCAGTGTGCTACATGATGCACCAGAAAAGGATGTCAGGTGAAAGCTGACTGACTGAACAAAGAACAAAAAACAAAGAACAACACAGTACAGGAAACAGGCCCTTCAGCCCATCAAGCCTGTGCCACCTTTTTCACATTGTGAGTGCCGTCTTCTACCTATGACCTTTGTCAATACCTATTGGACCCTACAATAACGGAACCATAATCAGATTGAGGAACGACTAATTTACGGACAATTTTTTAGCACCAATCAGCCTACGAGCACATTTTTGGGGTGTGGGAGGAAACCGGAGCACCATGAGAAAACCTACGCAAGCACAGGGAGAATGTGCAAATTCCCACAGACACAGGCCCAAATCCATGTATCTGCACAGCAAACAGTGATAGTCATTGAGTTATCACGTTGCCTGTCAGCTGGTCCAGTTTAAGTGTACATTAACGACATGAAGCACTAGGCAACTCTCAAAGCAACATCCAAGTGCAGCCCTCGCACGACTCACCCCCTGGATGCCCCTTGTTGGAGGTGGACTGAACCCTCTGTGGATCAAAGGAAAAGACATCAATAAACATGCACAACTTATACAGACATTCACGGAATCCCTAGAAACTCAGAAGTAACACAAGTGAGCCATAAAATATGTCAGAAGGTCCATAGGAATCAATTGATTCCCAGGAATATCCCAAGGCTCTTGATTCTTATTTAGAACAGTGTCCTGTATTCCTACATCTAGTCCACTCATGTGCCTATCTAAGTAAACGTTAAACAACTCTAGTGTGCCTGCCTCCACCACCCTACTTGGCAGTGCATTCCAGTCTCCCACAATCGTCTATGTGAAAAACCTTCCTATAACATCCGAATTATATCTTGTCCCCTCACCCTAAACCCGTGGCCTCTCGTAATTTTTGTATCCAACATAGGAAAAAGCTTACCACTGTTCACTCTATCTATACCCTTCATAACCTTATACACCTCTATTAGATCTCATCTCATTCTCTGTCCTTCTAAGGAGAACAGTCTCAATTTGCCCAATTTCTCCTCATAGTTCAATCCTTCCATACCAGGCAGCATCCTGGTAAACCTCCTCTGCACTCTCTCTAGGGTCTCCATGTCCTTCTGGTAGTAAGACGACCAGAACTGGACGCAGTATTCCGAATGTGGTCTAACCAACGTTCTATACAACTGCAACGTTAGACGCCAGCTTTTATACTCTATACCCCTTCCTATAAAGACAAGCATACCATCAGCCTTCTTTGTCATCTTCTCCACCTGTACTGCCACCTTCAGGGACTTGTGTACTTGCACCCCTAGATCCCTCTGCGTTTCTATACTCTTAATAATCCTACCATTTATCGTATAACTCCCCTCTACATTATTTCTTCCAAAATGCATCACCTCACATTTATCTGGATTAAATTCCATCTGCCATATCTCTGCCCAATATACCAGCCTATCAATATCCTGCTGTATTGCGTGACACTGCTCCTGACTATTAGCAAGTCCAGCTGAACAGATCGACAGGATGTCTGTGCTTTCCTTCAAGAACAAAGAACAAAGAATAGGAATAGGACAGGAACAGGTCTTTCAGCCCACCAAGCCTGTGCCAACACAGATATCTCTCTAATCTAATATTTTCTTGCCTCCATGTGGCCCATGCCTGTTCCATGACTATTCATGTATCTATCCAGACGCCTCTTGAACACTGTTATAAAATCTGCTTCCACCATCTCCTCCAACAGTACATTCCAGGCATTCGCCACCCCCCCCACCCCCCATGTGCAAAATTGCCCCTTAACATCTCTTTCAAGCTCTCCCTCTTTCACTTTTAACCAACCCCCCTGAGCAATTAACCCTTTGACTCTGGGAAAAGGACTCTGGCCATTCGATCCAAGCCTGTTGTAATTTTGTAAACCTCTATCAGGTTCTCCCTCTTCCTCTGACGCTCTAATGAAACCAATCCAAGTTTGTTCAACCTTTCTTCATAATCCACATCCTTCAAACCAGGCAACATGCTGATTAATTTCTTCTGCGCCCTTTTCAATGCAACAACATCCTTCCGATTGTGTGGCCACTAGAAATATATACAATACTCCAAATAGGATGCATTAACAGTTGGCACTGGGTACTTCAGAAGGAAGGATGTAGAGGCTATTGAGAGGGTACAGAGGAGATTTACAAGGATGCTGCCTGGATTGGGAGGCAGGCCTTATGAGGATAGGTTGAGGGAGCTGGGACTTTTCTCACTGGAGAGACGTAGGTTGAGAGGCGACCTGATAGAGGTTTATAAAATGTTGAGAGGAATAGATAGGGTGGATTCTCAGAGACTATTTCCCTGAGCTGAAATGGTCACTATGAGAGGACACACATTTAAGGTGCAGGGAAGCAAATACAGAGGGGATGTCAGGGGTAAGTTTTTCACTCAGAGGGTGGTGAGTGAATGGAATCGGCTGCCGTCGGAGTTATTGAGGCAAACTCGCTGGGGTCTTTTAAAAGACTTCTGGATGAGTATATGGAAACGAATAGGATAGGGGTTTTAGATAGGTCTGTGGATTGGTAGATGTGATCGGCGCAACTCGTGGGCCGAAGGGCCTGTTTGTGCTGTAGTGTTCTATGTTCTATGTTCTATGAGTGTGTGTGTGTGTGTGTGTGAGGTGAATGTGAGTATGTTGTGTATGAGAGAGAGAGAGACAGAGTTGAGTACGTATGTGAGTGTGTGTGTGTGTGTGAGAGAGAGATGAGTATATGTATGAGAGACAGAGAGAAGTGGGTATGTGTATGTGAGAGAAAGAGAGTTGAGTGTGTGTATGTGTGTGAGAGAGAGGTGAGCATGTGTGCTTGTGCCTCTTTAGGGTGTAAGTCTGGGAGGACGTTTTCTGTCCTAACTGCCATGGGAATTGTAGCGGGTTGGGGGGGGGGGCAGGTGATGGTGTGAGCCATGCAAATGTTATTCAGGGTGGAATTTTCCGGTTTTGGGCAAGTGCAGCTGGAAATTCCTGTCCGGTGTGTGCAAAGAGATGTTTGAAATGAGAACCCAGCTCTGCAGCAGCAGTCCCAGTTTTAAATAACTTGGTGAGCAAAAGATCAGAATCTGACATTGAGAATGGTAAAATGGAATCAAGACTTGGGAGTATTTGTTGAATAAGAGAGCTTATTAATTATAATTAATGAGAGGGGAAAACTTAGAGAGGTGTGCTGTATGGAGATCCTATGAAAGAATGAAAGAGTTGGAAATAAATATTCTTACAAATGCATTTTTTCAAAGGGTCTGACGCTGATCTTGGTCCAGTTGGCCTTTGGTTTTGTTATTTTTGTGTTAGGATCATGCTTAGCTTGTGCCTGGCAAGTGGCTGAAATTATTGAATGGAACGCAACTTTCATTTATATATTATTTTCTAGTGCTCTTTTCATCCAACATAATGCAATCATTGTGCATAGATTCTTAACATTAGAATCTTAGGTTTCAAATCTAATACATTAGATTTGAAACATAAGACTTCTCTGTAATTGCAATGTGGTCTCCTTGAATGAATCCCAAGGGGTCTATAAAGCATAGCAATTTCATAGTTAGCAGAGTATATATGGCAGAATTATGATTATATGTTGGTCTCACAATGAAGGAAGTATTAAATCCTGACTTCAACTGTGCCCATGTTTAATACTCTCCTGTCACAAATAAAATTTGGAATTGGAAGTTTAATTTTAAGGCAAAATATCTCTTTAGTTGATTGTCAATGCAGGTTCCATTCAGGGGCAAAATTATATCCCAGGCTAACTATCCAGCCAAACATTAAGGGAGTGCAACAGCTTTGGAGGTGCTAAGCTGCGAATTAGTCTTCTTGGCCAGATAGAGGTTCAAATTGCCATCCTTCAGAGAAGCACATTGCTTCTCCTGGCGTCCTGATCTCTGTGCAGCCCAGTAGCACAATGGTTAGCACTGCTGCCTCACAGTGCCAGAGATCCAGGTCTAATTCCTGGCTTGGATCACTGTCTGTGCAGAGTCTGCACGTTCCCCACATGTCTGCGTGGATTTCTTCCCATAGTTCGAAAGATGTGCTGGTTAAGTGCATTGACCATGCTAAGTTCTCTTTCCACGTACGCAAACAGATGCAGGAGTGGGACAACTTTTTCACAGTAACTTCATTGCGGTATTAATGTAAACCTACTTGTGACACTAATAAATAAATCTTTAACAAAAAACTTTTAGTCTCAGTCAATGTAATCAATAAGAATAGATTCAAGGCCAGCCATTTCTTTGCTATCGGATCTCATTACGTACAAAGCGACTGTCACATTCACCTATGAACGTGGAGATACTGATGTTGGACTGGAGTGGGCGCAATAAAAAGATTCACCACACTACATTAAAGTCCAACAGATTTATTTGTATTACGAGCTTTCAGAGCATTTCTCCTTCATTAGAGTACTCACCTGAGGAAGAGTAGTGCTCCAAAGGCTCGTGATACCAAATAAGCCTGTTGGCCTTTAACCTGGCGTTGTTAGACTGCATTCACTTATGTAGCTCATCATAAAGATGTTACTGAGAATGACATCAGATATATCCAGGACCTACTTGGATAATTCTGGCACATATTTCCCTTTTATATCCTTCAGTATCATAGGGCTGCCGGTTTACAGTTGGGCAAAATATAGGCCAAGCGTTGAAAATGTTATCGGAAGGGCACTAATAATAATAGTACACAACCTACTTGTAACAGACCCACCTACTTTATCCAACTCTACCAAATTATTTGATTTTTAAAAAAAATATTTGCTCCATTTTTAAAGTTACAAAGCCAATGTGCAGAGTGAACTAGCAAACCCTTAGTCCATCTCGAAGATAAAAACAGAATACTGCGGATACTGGAACAGAAAATGCTGGACAATACTAGCTGGTCTGACAGCATCTGTAGAGAGAGATTAGAGCCACCACATGGGAATTTATAGCCTCACTGGTCCCAAAAATTGTAAAATCCTGCCTGAGTTCAATAGACCTTCCCATTGTCCAGCCCTCACCCATTCCAATTCCTGTATTGGGCAGAGTGGTAAAGTTTTGGCCAATGTTTTGTGTCTGCATCATCCATCTATTTCTTCTCCTCAGACGCTGCTAGAACTGCTCAGATTTTCCATCCCCTTGCTTGCTCAAAAACAAATCCAAATTTAATTGGAATTCAGTGTGTGGTCCCCACAAGGGAGGCATACAAGATCCAAACTGACAAAAAAAGGCATTGTACATGACCTTGGGTTTGATCCAACAACCTTTGATTTTGTTTTCATTCACTTGTGGGATATGGGCGTCGCTGGCTGGCCAGCATTTATTGCCCATCCCTAGTTGCCCTTGTTCAGAGGACAGTTGAGAGTCAACCACATTGCTGTGGCTCTGAAGTTACATGTAGACTAGACCAAGGATGGCAGATTTCCTTCCCGAAAGGACATTAGTGAACCAGATGATATTTTTTTCCCCCAATAATTGACAATGATTTTGTGGTCATCAATAGAATTCTTAATTCCAGATGGGTTTTTTTTATTGAATTCAAATTCCGTCATCTGCAATGGCGGGATTCGAACCTGATTCCTCAGAACATCAGCTGAATTTCTGAATGATTAGTCTCGAGGTAATACCACTAGGCCATCACCTCCCCTCAATCCGAGCCAAAAGGCTGATAACCTGTTAAACCATCAAATAACGTCACCTTACAATTAGTAGAGGGAAATCTGACCATCATCCCAGCACAGAAATTGTTCGCTCTCAATCTAACGAGAATGGAGCCAGTGGGGGTTACCTTCTTGAAATGGAAACCCCTTATTAATTATTGAAACTAATTGAAATGGTGATGATTAGTTTTTCAAACAATTATTTGAAGTGCTGACATGGTTGTATGGAAGCTCCTGTGCACCTGATCACTGTTCATGCTGAAAATGGAGCAAGTGCCATCTGATGTTCTTCAAAGATACACCAAACAGAAAAGATTATTCATTCTTCCAGTGACTTCTTAGTTAAACCTAGCTCACAGGGTGGAATGAAGTAATATAGGCCCAGTGGCACAGTGGTTAGCACGACTGCCTCCCAGCACCAGGAGCCCAGGTTCGATTCCAGTCTCAGATCACTGTCTGCGCTGAGTTTCCATATTCTCCCTGCCAGTTCTCCGGTTTCGTCCAACAGTTCAAAGGTGTGCAGGTTGGGTGCATTGGCCATGTTAAATTGCTCCTAAATGTCAGGGGAGTTAGCAGGGTAAATATGTGGAGTTACAGTGGTAGAGTCGGCGTGAGATTGTTGTCAGTGCAGCCTTGATAGGTTGAATGGCCTCCTTCCACACTGTAGGGATTCTGTGATTCCATGATTGGCATTACATGTCCAAGATAAATTGCCCCTTCGTGTCCCAAAATGTGTAGATCAGAAGGATTAGCCATGGTAAATGTCCTGTGGGGGAAAGGGTCTGCGTAACATACTCTGTCAGTGAGCTGGCACAGACTCAATGGGCTGAATGTCCTCTTTCTGCACAGTAGGGATTCTATGAAACCAGAATGACCAATCTGCTATCTGTGTTGCATTGAATTGGGGTGTTACAATTGGCCCAATTCTATGCCTCTTGTGAAGAAGGTGAAATTGAAAAATGTATCCAATATTCCTGTTCTCGGTTGCTATTGAGTGACTTCCCTCTGGAAAGCACTCACACTGAAGGTCAGGCGAGGACAGGCCCAGTTTCAGCATTTGTGTCTTCGGCAGTGAGATCAAAAGAAAGAATTTGTTTTGTGTAACACCTTTACGGAGAGCTGCAGATCTGCAAAATGAATCAAGTATATTGAAGCTGTGGTGGCTGTTGTGATAGTGAAATGTAGCAGCCAATGTGTACATGGCAAGCTCCAGCTAAAGGCAATGCGGGTAATAACCAAAGTAACAGTTTTAGTGAAAGGGATAAGGTTGACAAATAGATTTTTCACTCAATGCCTGCTAATATAGGTCATTTCTCTGTCTCAGAATTTTGCGATAGCATCTTTACATACATCCCTGAGATCAGGCAGGGTCTGAGTTTAACATCTCGTCTGAAAATTGACACCTCTGACATCTGGCAGACGTTTAATCTATACTGTGAAAATAAACAAAGGATGACTTGCATTTATACAACGCCTTTCATGATCTCAGAACGTCTAAGTGCACTTTATAGCCAAAGGATTGTTTTCTGAGGTGTAATCTGTAATGGCAGATATGTGAGAGCCAATTTACACGCAGCAAGATCCCACAGCAGCGATGATCAACAAGACAAACTGCATTGAATACAGGAATTGGGAAGTCTTGTTAAAGTTGTACAATTGCTAAGGCCACACTTGGAATACTGTGTACAGTTCTGGTCACCCTATTATAGAAAGGATATTATTAAACTAGAAAGACCGCAGAAAATGTTTATTAGTATGCTACTGGGACTTAATGAGTCATAAGGAAAAACGGAATAGATTGGATTCTTTTCTCCGGAGCATAGGAGGCTAAGGGGTGACGTTACAGCAATCTATAAAATAATGACGGGCATAGATCAGCTAGATTGTCAATATCTTTTCCTAAAGATAGAAGAGTTTAAAACTAGAGGGCATAAGTTTAAGATGAGAGGGGAAAGATTCAAAAGTGTCAGAGGGGCAATTTTTTCACACAGAGGGTGGTGAGTGCCAGAGCTGCCAGACGTAGTAGTAGAGGTGGGTATAATTTTATCTTTTAAAAAGCATTTAGACAGTTACATGGGTACGATGTGTATGGAGGGATATGGGCTAAATGTGGGCAATTGGGATTAGCTTAGGGGTTTTAAAAATAAGGGCAGCTTGGACAAGTTAGACCTAAGGGCTTTCTTCCATGCTGTAACTTTCTATGACTCTATGACGCTAAACTCTTAAGCTCACCAAAATACTACCATAGAATCTTTCACTTCTACCCAAAGCATTAGGAGACCTGATTTAATAACTAGTGTTTTACGACCCCACTCAGGCAGAGGTTTGTAAAATTCTGCCTGAGGCCAATGGAGAATTCCATTCTGCGAGCTGTGACCATCCCAATTCTGGAGTGGGCGTGGCTGTAAAATCCTGGCAAATGTCTTAAGGTGGCACCTCCGATTGCGCAGTTCTCCCTCCCTCAGTACAGTACTGCGCTTGAGGTTTCAGCCTAGATTATCTGGTCAAGCCTCAGGAGCTGGGCTTAAATCTCACAATATTTGGCTCAGAGATGTTTTTAGGACCTTATCAATTAAATGCCCACTGCCTGGGTTATCTCAAAAGCGGCATAATAGCACAGTAGGTGAGAGGACGGGCAGTGTTAATAAAAGGAATCACAAGAAAGTGCCTGGTTGGGATTGTAGTCAGTGCCAGCTGGATGGGCAGAATGGCCTTCTTCTGCATTACAGGAATTCTATGATTCAACGATACAGCACCGCATACTGCGGTGATACTGCGGCCAGCGCCGCAGAGCTGGAACTAGCAATAGTCATGATCTTCAGGGGATGGAAAGGTGAAAAAGAATATGCTGGAGGCTTCAATAAGTGACCACCGTAGCAAGAGGGCTCACTTAAATCTTTCATTTCCTGTCGATAGTGTCACTAAACAGTCGTTAAATGACTGTCCATTTTAAGCAGCTGGATTTTACAACCCAAGTTTACAGCCCTTATATAAATACACAGGGCCATTAGCAGTGCCATTTGGAGTTTGGCTGACTCATTAACATGCCCCTTGATTTCAGATCTTTAGTCAGCATAGATTCCTCGCCTGTTAGACCACAGAAGACAGTATCTTGAATTTCAGCTTTCTAATCATTATTGTAGCTTTTATAGTTTATGAATCCCCCAAGCTGTGCTGAAACGGTGTCTGATTATCCCTCGAGGTATATTTCGACATCTGAAATACTCATTCTGTTCACGGCATGACCACTGCAATCTGATACTGAGGAGTCAAACAAAAGCAAAGACGCATTGGTGGCCAGAATCTGCTCCAACACTTCAGTAAATTTTGGAGCAAAAAAGAAGTTCAAAGCCTTTACATTGGCAGTTTCTTTTCTTAACTTGTACTTTATTCTTTGGCGATTTTCTTTGTATGTCAGGCTCTGTTAGTGGAACATTTGGCTGCCCTTGGGATTGGACTCAAACCAAATTCTCGAGATGAAAGGACCACAAACTCGCCCACTACATCCTGCAGCCACCTACACTCTTCAGTGTCAGTGTTTAAGCCACATTGGCACAGTATCCTTAAAGAAGCTTCACTGTGGGCAGTGCGGTGGTACGGTGGTTGACTTATAGTGCGAGGGAGTTCTCTTCTTGGCTTGAGTGACCGCCTGTGCTGAGTCTGCACATTCTCCTCATGTCTGCGTGTGTTGCCTCTGGGTGGTCTGGTTTCCTCTCACAGTCTGAAGGATGTGTTGGTTAGGTGAATTGGCTGTGCTAATTTTTCCCTCATGTACCTGAACAAGCGCCGGAGCGTGGCGCCAAGAGGATTTTCACAGTAATTGCGATGTTAATATAAGCAGACTTGTGACACTAAGAAATAAAGTTAAACTCATCATAGACAAGCCACCATTACAGCTGCAGTTTTCAACTGTTCACTGTTTGATTGTCTGCGTCTGTTTACTATGAATGCTCACTTGTGCTTGTTTGGTTAAGTTTGTGTGTAACCTCAGGGAATAGTGAACAAAAGTGTGGAAAAAGCTTGAAGTTAGGGCTGAATCACGGAGCACTCATTTTAAAGCACTGTGAGTGAAACATGTTAAACATACCAGCTGGGATTTTCAGGCCCTATCCACAATCTTTCAGTCTTGCCAAAAGTCAATGGATTCTTGGTGACCAACTTCATCCCCCATGGTGGGGCTGGGAAATCCTGGCCTCAGATTCTATTGTCAGAGATCTGCAATATAAAACATACAACATAAAACAGGTCGGCTAGAGTGCATGCTTCTTCCTGTGTTTGAGTCCCAGGTATTGTTCTTTGGAGCTTGTCTATTATCCCAAAGTGAGCTGCTCAAGACTATAGTTTGTTAAAATCATCACTCTTTATAGACAGGTTGGGACCTCTGCACAAGGTTGGAACTTCTCCTCCCCTCCAGGTCTCTGTAACTCATGTGGGCAGCACGGTGGCACAGTGGTTAACACGGCTGCCTTATTGGCCAGGGACCCAGGTTCGATTCCAGTCTCAGCTGGCTGCATGTGCGGAACTTGTACATACTTCTTGTGTTCATGTGGTTTCCTCTGAGTAGTTCAGTTTCCTCCCACAGTCCAAAGGTGTGTAGATTAGGTGAATTGGCCATGCTAAATTGCCCCTTAGTGTCAGGGTAAATACACAGGGTTACAGGATAGGGGCTTCGATGGCATTGTTGTTGGTGCAGGCTCGATGGGCCAAATGGCCTCCTTTGTGCTGTAGGGATTCTGTGATGTGGTGTTACATCATCAATGTATCAGCATCATGTGGTTCTGATGCTATCCCTTCATCATATAGAGTTTAAATATTGTTGGAAGGAGAGACCAGGTTTCAGGGCTTTTCTGCCTTATATTCATCAGCTTCAACAATATATCTCTCTTAGCAGCACTAAAACAATACCATGGTTGTTAGTGCCAGATTTAGACAAGGGATAGAGATAGACAGCAGCAGAAAATCTCCCACTTCCACAGTTGGAATGAAAAACTTCCATCCAGAAGAAACTTCACGAAATGAAGATTTCGATCCAGTTTGAGATATTAAGATACTGAGATATTAAACACAGCTTTTACTCAGGACATGAACCAGGCAGTGGGAGAGTGAGCAACAAGCTCTCACAACATTTCTTTGGTTTGAAGCCCCAGCTCTTTGAATGATCCAGCCTGACTGCAATGTGACTGGTAGGTAAAGCTCCCTGTAGATGGTAAACCCTGTCTGGGCATATTTATAGAATCCCTACAGTGCAGTAAGAGGTCATTTGGCCCATTGAGTCTGCACCAACTCTCCAACAGAGCATCATAACCATGCTCTATCCCTGCAACCCTACATATTTACCCCACTAATTCCCCTAAAACTACACCTCCTCAGACACTAACGGGCAATTTACCATGGTGAATCAACCTAACCTGCACATCTTTGGAAAAAAAGAGAATTCCAGAAATGGAGGGAATTCCACACAGACAGACCTCCAAACTGGGAATCAAACCCAGTTCTCTGGTGCTGTGAGGCAGCAGTGCTAACCACAGTACAGCAAGGTAGCACAGTGGTTAGCACTGCTGCTTCACAGCTCCAGGGACCTGGGTTCGATTCCCGGCTCAGTTCACTATCTTTTTGGAGTTTGCACATTCTCCTTGTGTCTGTGGGTTTCCTCTTGGTGCTCTGGTTTCCTCCCACTGTCCAAAGATGTGCAGTTTAGGTTGATTGGTCATGCTAAAATTGTCCCTTCGTGTACTAGGGTGCTTAGTTTAGAGGGATTAGCAGCTAAAATATGTAAGGATGTGGGGGTAGGGCCTGGGTGGGATTGTAGTTGGTGCAGACTCGATGGGCCGAAGGGCAATTTTCTGCACTGTAGGATTCTGTGATTCTATTGTGCCACCATGCCACCCTGTATTCAAGAGGCAACATTGCAGAACTTCGATGCTCCAAACTTCTCCATTCCTGTTGTCAATTTTTAGGGCAACCTCCCTCACTAACTGCTAAGTAAACTGATTAGTTGATTCTGGTTAAACAGCCTTTCCTCCCCTTCTCCAATAGGTTATAACCAGTTGACTAACAGTTAACTAAGTTTTCTTTTCCCCTTTGTGCCCCTTTGTCATTTTTTCCTGGGACACTGGAGGTGGCTCCAGGATAAACTTCAGGATAATACCGAGAGTTGGCAGCCCCTAGCTCCCTGTCACTGTAGAATCCATCAATGAAAGGAACAAAAGCCTCTTGTGACCCTGAGAGCTACTGGAAAAGCAAACCCACTTTCTCCTGCTGCAGAAAGCAGCAGCTCCCGGTGCAGGATACTGTGGGAGCCAGTGATATCTTGCCTGAAGAAGCACAGCTCCATTTGCATTTCTGAAAGGCCCAGGGAGTTGAATCATGGCCGGTTCACTTTGGGTGCTGGTTATAGTTTTCTAAGCGATATATCTCCTTGTGAACAGTCTAGACACTGTGAGTTAGCCAGTTTGCTCCCTAATCCCTGTCAGTAACTTCAATATTTGGGTATCTCATGGATAGATAAAATCACAAATGTGGCAGTCGCCTCAAAGGCAATTCTCCCAAACATGTTGGCACTCTTCAAGCAGAGATGGCTTTGCTGCCTGGGGAACAGTCACAGGATCGAAGATGAATTTTCTGCATGGTGAGGCAGCTGGAACCAGACCAGTAGGATACTGGCAAACAAGACATGAAGGCTTTAATCCTTGGTTTTCACAGCTGGGAAACACTAAATGACAACAGAGGAAACGGTGACCTCATCTGTGAGCTGGTCTGTGCCACGCAGGAACCTAGAAAGTAGGAGCAGGAGGAGGCCATTCAGCCCTTCAAGCCAGCTTCACTGTTCATTATGATCATAGCTGATTATCCAATTCAATAGGCTGTTCCCACCTTCCATCTATAATTTTTGATTCCCTTCTCCTCAAGTGCTTTATCTAACTGCTTCTTGAAAGCATTCAATGTTTTGGCCTCAGCAAATTCGACAGGCTAACCACTCTTTGGGTAAAGAAATTTCTCCTCATATCCTCATAATGGTCTACCATGTATCCTCCGACTGTGACCCCTGGTTCTGGATACCCCCACCATCAGGAATATCCTTCCTTCATTACCATGTCTTGTCCTGTTAGAATTATATAGATTTCTATGAGAGCTCCTGCCATTCTTCTGAACTCCAGCGAATACACTGAAATGAATTAATCTTTCCTCATATGTCAGCCCGCTGTCCAGGAATCATCTTGAGGATGACTGGCGAAAGTGGCTTGGAAACAGGTTCTAATAATAACATTACGTAATGATACCTGGCAGTTAATATGATGGCACAGTGGTTAGCATTGCTGCCTCATAGAGCCAAAGACCCGGGTTCAATTCCAGTCTTGAGTAAGTCTATGAGGAGTTTGCACATTTTCTCTGTGTGTGCGTGAGTTTTCTCCAGATGCTCTGATTTCCTCCCACGGTCCAAAGATATGCAGGTTAGACTGATTGACCATGCTCAATTGTCCCTTAGTGTCAGGGGGATTAGCAGGATAAGTATGTGAGGTTATGGCTTGGATGAGATGGTTGTCAGTGGGGGCTCAATGGGCTGAAAGGCCTATTTCTGCATGGTCGGGATTCAATAATTCTATGCCGATACTTCATTTGCAGTATAGGTGGCCTTACGGATTGGTCTCATCAGCCATCAGATTCACATGGAGTGAACCCAATTCCCAATGGATTTGCCATATGCCCATTGTCATACATAGATGAAAAGATACTGATGGCCTCTTTTTCAATTATTTCCCCCATCCAGGATAAAGCAATATTGAATGAAATTATAACGAGGTCAGCAAGCTAGCTGAGGATGTTAATTCCATTAAAAAATAAAATGACAAACATTATCTGAAAGCTGGAAAATCAGAAAGTTCAAATCTCTGGAGTGGGGTAGTGAACTTCCGATCTTCAAACCCAGAGGAAAGAGTTCACCTAAGTTTTGCTGATAGAGAAGACAAAGGAAAAATAATCACAATAACTCAACTTGAATTCTCATATTTGAGTTTAGGAATTTACTGTATTTGTACGGGGCGTTGGTGACGCCACATTGGGAGTATTGAGTGCAGTTTTGGTGTCCTTACCTGAGGAAGGATGTCCTTGCTGTACAGGAAGCATGGAGGAGGTTTCCAAGGCTGATTTTTGGGATAGCAGATCTGTCATATGAGGAAAGTTATGATTATATTCACTGGAGCTTAGGAGAATGAGAGGGATCTCATAGAAAATTACAAAATTCTAACAGGGTTAGACAAAGTAGATTCAGAAAGTATGTTCCCAATAGTGGGGGACTCCACAACTAGGAGTCATAGTTTGAGGAAAAAGATTAAACCTTTAGAACTGAGGTGAGGAGAAATTTCTTCACCCAGGGAGTGGTGAATCTGTGGAATTCACTACCACAGAAAGTAATTATGTGATTTCAAAAAATAAATTAGATATAGTTCTTTGGTTTGATTTGATTTATTATTGTCACATATATTGGTATACAGTGATAGGTATAGTTGCTTGCACACTATACAGACAAAGCATGCTGTACATAGAAAAGGAAAGGAAAGAGTGCAGAATGTAGTATTACAGTCAAAGCTAGGGTATAGAGAAAGATCAACTTAATGCAAGATAGGTCCATTCAAAAGTCTGATGGCACCAGGGAAGAAGTTGTTCTTGAGTCCATTAGTACACGTCCTCAGACTTTTGTATCTTTCTCCTGACAGAAGAAGGTGGAAGAATATATGGCTGGGGAGGCGGGAGGGGGGCGATGCTGGGGTCTTTCTTCACATTGGCTAAAGGGATTAAAGAATATAAGAGGAAGGCACGATCAGGATATTGAATTCAATGATCAACAACTGAACAGACTAAAAGGGCCGAATGGCCTACTCCTGCTTCTGATTTCTTTGTTTCTACATGTGATGACGTAAAAACAAGCAAGAAGCTAAAAGCAATTTAGAAAACTTGACGTCTGAAATGTTTATGGAAAAGGGTTAAAGCAACATTATAGAAAAGGTTAATTTAATCATGTACTCCTTCGCAAAAAACAAGATATACAAGAAAATCCCTTTGCTTGCCAGTTAATTTCCTTTCTCTGGTCCCTGGTGAATTTTATAATTGCTCCTTCAATGCAAGGATGCTGTGGTCATTTTTATTAGGCTGATGATTTGTGTGGATCTGTGGAGGTGTAACACTGGAAGCTCTCAATGCTCTGGGGCCTGTGTTCAGGAAATCTGATTTACAGCACAAAGCTGCCGAGCTTCCCTTTTGAAGTGTCAGCTTGCCGCTGTGACAGATATCAAGAAATCCTTCAATGCCTCTGAATGCTCTGCAGGAGCCTGCGTGTGTTCTGGTGAGCGCGCCTTGTTATCATGTGTCACGAGGAAGTGATGCCACACCGCAAACAAAAGGACATTATGAATGGGGCCCAGTTGAAGGAAATCAGAGGAGTTCCAACCCCTCCCTTTTCCCTCTGAGTTAGAAAGTTTTGTTTGAGTGTGAATTGAGGTCAAATATGACTCCAGCTTGCACGTGCTCAGTCTGTGTAGAAAGCATGCCATAGTCTATTGCTTAATACACATGTCTGAAATGGGCTTCTGGCTTTTTCTAGGGCCCTACCACTTTAAGGCCCAGTCCTGTTATTCAGCCATGATTGAATCCTTTAAGGAACTGTTGATCACTGCTATTAGATCTGCGTTCTTGTTTGAATTTGCTTTGTTGCTTTAAACATTGGTGTAAACAGGAATCAGTTGTGACAACTTCAGACTCAGGTTTTGAATGATACAGAGTGGACAGTTACACAGCGTGAGCGCTGCTGCCTTGCAGAACCAGGGATCCCTGTTCAATTCTGGTCTTGGGTGACTGTGTGGAATGTGCACGTTTTCTCTGTGTCTGTGTGCTTTTTCTTGATGGGCCAAATGGCCTCCTTCTGTACTGTAGGATTCTATGACTCCTATTGCATGATCTAAAATCAAATGAGATTTTAGACATTTTACATGAGAATTCAGATATATCATATTCAACAATGCAGTACGGGCACAATATATCGCAGTGTACTCAAAGATACCCAAATCATGTGTAGTCCCTACATTTCACGCACACAGCTTGTAAATCAAGACACATTAAACATCAAACAACAGTGACATCAGAATGGAGAGATGAAGGATGCATTTAGCTAACTCCATCTCTCTTAATTGTTACATTGCCACTGCTTATATGACCTGTTTATAAGATAACAGTCTAACATCTCTCAAAACCGTAAAGAAATGGATGAATGATTTTCACACATGTCCTCAGCTCCTCATCCTTAAGATATAGGCCTGCTTCACTGGGCATTCCTGCTCAGAAGAAAGTTTTTTTCTATACCTCCCAATGATCTCACAGACAATCCAAGATATAACATCAAGCCACATTCAGACAGCTATCAAATATTTTATGTGCACATGAACATGAAACCATTTTACCTGGTGAGACCTACATGTGACTCCAGAGCCACAGAAATGCAGTTGACTTGTAACTAACTGTCCTCTGAAATGGCCTAGCAAGCCACTCAGTTCAAAGGCAACTAAGGATGGACAATAAATGCTGGCCCAGCCTGCGATACATACATCCCATGAATGAATGAAGTAATTTGATCTTTGTTGGGATGCATCTTAACTCCATCACCCTATTTTGGTTCCACTACCCTGGCCAAGCTTGAACTCCTTCCATGTGACAAGCCAGGAGATAATTCAGAGAGATTAAAAAGTCCTTTTCTTTTACATATGGGTACATGCGCGTCAGCGAAACAAAATTAAAGGTTAAAAGTTTGTATCATTGAATGCTGTTCTTTAATCAGGGGAACACAGTGTGCCAACGGGAGGGCTGTAGGTGGAGAGGTCTCTTTGCATTTTACTGTAGCAATTCTCTATTACGAAAAATATGAGGGGAGAAAAAAAGTTGACTTTAAATCCAAAAGGAAATCCTGTCAGACCTGCGGCTGATTTAATCCTAGAAGTAATGGTTAGTACATGTTTCCTTCCTGCACAGTGGTGAGGGTATTTTCGTAATTTTCCTGAGTTTCATCAGTCACTTCCCAGAGCAGTGGGGTGAAAAGTTACACAGCTGTAAGCTCACATCACAGATGGTTAATGTGTGTGTGAGTGTTCGTTCTGTGGTGGGGAGGTGATCACTGTTCAGGGGAAGGGATGTGGGAAGTCACGGCTGGGCGATCAGAGAGGGTGGCAAGTATATCCTGGATTACTAATTGCAAGTGTTAAATATCTCGCGGGGAATTCTAACCGTTTTTTTTTAAAAAGGTACAGGAAATCCTGAAGAAATAGAATCGCTGGTGCCAGTGAACTCGTTTCCATTTTGGAGCATTTTTTTTTGTCCAAATTATAAAACTTGTTAACATTTTCACGACTGCTCATTCTGTATTGTCAACTGAGCCACCACTGCAATCACAGAGCAAGGCCAGTCAGCTCATCGAGACTATCTCTATAAGATTCTCTATAGGGCATCCAGTCGGTCCCATTCATTCTATGAGATATGCAGGTTAGGTTGATTGGCCATACTAAATTGTCGCTTTCATTCTCTCAATGAATATCGCCGCAAGTTTTTTTTCCCCTCAAGCGCCAATCCAGTTTTCTTTTGAAATCATTAATCATCTCTGCTTCCACCACTCTCTTCAGCAGCAAATTCCAAGTCATTACCACTCACTGTATAAGAAAGATCTTCTTGTCCTAAACCATAAATCAACAATACTCCTTAGTCTCCCTTGTTGGAAGGAGAACAATTCTGACATCTCCAGCCTAACCTCATGAAATCATAGAATCCCTACAGTGCAGAAGAAGGCAATTTGGCCCATTGAATCTGCACCGACTATAATCCTACCCAGGCCCTATCCCTGGAATCCCATGTCCCGCTGATGCTAAGGGGCAATTTAGCAGGCCAATCAACCTAACCCACATATCTCATAGAATCATAGAATCACTGCAGTGCAGAAAGAGGCCATTTGGCCCATCACCGATCACAAACCCATCCAGGCCCTATCTCCTTAATCCCTATTTACTCTTGCCAGTCCCCTGATACTAAGGAGCAATTTAGCACAGCCAATCAACCTAAACCGCATATCTTTGTACTGTGGGAGGAAGCTGAAACACTAGAAGAAACCCATGTAGACACAGGGAGAATGTGCAAACTCCATACAGTCACCCAAGATGGGAATTGAACTCGGGTCCCTGGTGCTGTGAGGCAGCAGTACTAATCACTGTGTCATCATGCCTCATCCCTGGAATCATTGTAGTAAATGTCCTTTGCACCCTCTCAAGGATTGAAACAATGTTCGTAAAGTTTGGTGACCAGAACTGAACAAAATATTGTGGTTAAACCAGAGCTTTATAAAGATTCAGCACAACCTCCCTTCCTCTGAACTCAGTGAAGCCTGGGATCAGATCTACTCTTTCAGGAGGTTCTGCTCCTTCAAAGATCAATAAACATGAACCCCCAGATTTCATTATCCCTGTTCCCTCTTTGCCAAAAGGTGCAGCAGGTAATTAAGATGACAAATGGGATTTTGTCCTTTGTTACTAGAGAAATGGAGTTTAAAAATGGTGAGGTTATGCTGCAGCTGTATAAGGTGCTAATAGGCCACACCTGTATACAGTTTTGGTCTCCTTACTTGAGAAAGGATGTACTGGCACTGGAGGGGGTGCAGAAGAGATTCACTCAGTTGATTCTAGAGTTGAGAGGGTTGGCTTATGAGGAGAGACTAAGTAGTCTCTGTACTCATTGGGTTATACTCATTGGAATTCAGAAAAATGAGGGGAGATCTAATAGAAACAGATAAGATTATGAAGGGAGTGGATAAGTTGGAAGCAGAGAAATTGTTTCCACTAGAACTAGGGGGCATGGTCTCAAAATAAAGGGGAGCAGACTTAGGACTGAGTTGAGGAGGAATTTCTTCACACAAAGGGTTGTGAATCTGTAGAATTCCCTGCCCTGTGAAGCAGCTGGGGCTATCTCACTGAATATTTTTTAAGATGAGGGCTATCTCACTGAATGTATTTTAAGATGAGGATAGATACATTTTTGAACAGTAAAGGAATTAAGTGTTATGGTAAGTGGGTGGCTAAGTGAAGCTCAGACCATGAAAAGATCAACCATGATCTTATTGAGTGGTAGAGTTGGCTCGAGGGCCAGATGGCCTACTCCTGCTTCTAGTTCTTATGTTCTTATATTAAAATGGTTCATCTCACAGTTCGCTGTAATAAATTCCATCTGCGATTTGTCTGCCCATTCTGCTAGCAGAGCCATGTCCTCTTATAGACATCTGGTATCATCTGCACTGTTGGCCAGGCTCTCAAGAGTGATGTAATTGACAAATTTTGAAATTTTATTCTGTATTCCAAGTCATTCATATATCAAAAAAGTTATGACCCTAGCACAGACTCTGAAGGAATACTATTTCCTACCATCTGTAGGATCACTGTTACCTTTCCTTAAGCAAATATTTTATCCAAGATGACACTGACCCTCCTATTCCATGCAGTTCAATTTTCTCTACCATCCTTCTATGTTGTGCTATCATAGAATCAAAGGGTGGGATTCTTTGGCCGTGCTCACCCCGAAACGGGAAAATCCCACCCAAGCTCAACGGATCTTTCCATGTTCCGCCCCTTCCGCTACAATTCCCATGCAGGGAGAATGGGAAAATCATCCCACAGACTCTATCTGGATCAGAAGGAGGCCATTTAGCCTATCGAGTCTGCACTGATTCTCTGACAGAGCATCTCACCCATGCCCTCTCTGTGCACTAACTCCATAACCCCACATATTTATTAATTGTCCCTTACTTACAAATCTTTGGACACCTATGGGCAATTTAACATGGCTGATCCACCTAATCTGTACATCTTTGGGCTGTGGGAGGAAAATTAAGTAGCCAGAGGAAACCCACGCAGGCACGGGGAGAATGTATACATACTCCACAGATAGTTATGTGCATTGGCCATGCTAAAATTACCCCTTGTGTCCCAAAAGGTGTTGGTTAGGTGGATTACATGATAAATACAAGAAGTTACAGGGGTAGGGTCTGGGTAGGTTGATTTACCGGAGAGTCAGAATGTAGGGTAGGAATCTCATTACCTTCCTGGTTCCACCCTGATTAAACCCAGGATGGGAAGTTTGATGAATGACCTCCCTGCACTACTCTGCCATGCCAATTCAAGCCCTTTTTTGGGAAACTTAATGCCCCCTTAATGATCTCATCATTCTATCACTGCCATTCTGGCAGCAGTGGGCGGAAGTGACCACGTCAGGGACTCGAAAAGTAAACACTCTTTGGTTTGCTTGTGGGCTTCTGGGATTGGGATAGAATTATGGTAATGAAGGGAGATGGTTTTTCATTCAAAGGCAATTCAGTGTCTGACAGAGGAACCTGGCACATTGGGAAGAGGGTAGAAATGAGTTGAGGGGAGGAGGAGATTGGAGGGGCAGGGATCCCCTACTGAGAACCACACCCTTGTGAATGCAGTGGAATTAGTTCAGAGAAGATTACCAGGCTAAAGCAGGAATAGGTGGGTTGTCTTCTGAGGAAAGGTTGGAGAAGTTAGGTTTGTGTCTATTAGAGTTTGGAAGAATAAACGGCGATGTGATCAAAACTTTTTGGATCCTGATTGGTTAGTCAAGATGGATGTGGTGAGGATGTTTTCCTTAGTAGGAGAACTAGAATTAGCCGACATTGTTTAAAAATAGTCATTATTTAAACAGTAAGCAGTCTCACTTCACTAGGTTAAAGTCCAACAGCTTTATTTGGTAGCAAACACCACTAGCTTTCGGGGCTTTTCCCCTTCGTCAGGTGAGTGGGGAGTTCTGATCACAGACAGGGCATATAAAGACACACACTCAGTTTACAGAATACTGATTAGAATGTGACTCTTTACAGCTATTCAAGTGTTAAAGGTGCAGACAATGTGAGTAGAGATATCATTAAGCATTGGTTAAAAAGATGTGTATTGTTTCCAGACAGGACAGTAAATGAGGTGTTGCAAGCCCAGGCAAGTTATGGGAGTTACAAATAGTGTAACATGAACCCAAGACCCTGGTTGAGGCCGTCCTCATGTGTACGGAACTTGGCTATCGGTTTCTGCTCAGCGACTCTGCGCTGTCATACGTCATGAAGGCCACCTTGGAGAACGTTTACCCGAAGATTAATGACCAAATACCGTGATCACTGAAGTGTTCACCAATAGGAAGAGAATAGTCTTGCCTGGTGTTGGTTGAGTGGTGTTCATTCATCCTTTGTTGTAGCGTCTGCATGGTCTCCCCAATGTACCATGCCTCAGGACGTCCTTTCCTGCAGCGCATCAAGTCGACAGCGTTGGCCAAGTTACAAGAGTATGTACCATGTATCTGGTGGATGGTGTTCTCACAAAAGCCCCGAAAGCTAGTGGCATTAGCTACCGAATAAACCTGTTGGATTTTAACCTGGTATTGTGAGACCTCTTACTATGTTTACCTCAGTCCAATGCTGGCATCTCCACATCATTATTTAAAGTTAGAGGTGTGCAAGTTAGATTGATTGGCCATAACAAATTGCTCCTTAATGTCAAGGGTCTACGAGGATAAATATCTGGGGTTATGGAGATAGAACCTGGATGGGATTGTCACCAGTACAGGCCTGAGGGGCCAAATGGCCTCCATCTGCATTGTAGATTCTATGATAAGAAAATTTAGTCTCTGAGAGGGTGGTGAATCTCTGAAATTCTATTACAGCAGTGGAAACAGAATTTTTGAATACTGTTAAGACACAGTCAGATGGATTTTTGATTAATGCGGGGGGCGGGTGGTGTTAAAGCTTGTTGGGGATCGGCAGGAATGTGGGTTTAAGATCACAATCAGATTAACCACAATCTCATTGAATGGATGAACAGCTTTGACAGGCCGAGTGGCCTACATCTACATGTTTGTATGGCCTTTCTTCTGATCAGTCCTCTCCACTCAACCAGTGACTCCCTCCCCACGATTGCCATCCTGCCCTCACTCACCTGGGGCCTAGCTCCCTTGCTGATCCTTGGCCTCTGGTAGGTGCATTGCTGGTAGCTGCCACCACACACAGTGGCATAGATGGCAACAGAGAACTGCTGACCTCTATTTGGCTGGCAGCTCAGAGGTTGGGTGGGGGGAATTTGGGGGAGGGGAAGGGGGAAGGTTGGTGGGTGTTGGGGAGTGCATTTTCTGCCCTCCCCACCCATTTTAAGGTTCCTCGATCCCGTGGGAAGGATCATCACTGTCCCCTTAAATAATGTGATGGGCCTTTCTAGAAGGAGGTAACTTGGAGCTCTCACTGATTCTCCACCAGTGAGCAAAGCTCCCATCGATCAGATTACGTTCTGCCCTCTATGAAATATAAACACCAGCACCTCTTGCTGTAACACAAAAGCACCGAGAAAGTTCACAAAATCTATCTTTTAACCTGAAAAGACAATTTCCCAGCTCAAAGGATTGAACCAAAACCTTGTTGGAAATCATTCCTGCTGAATGTTTTGTTTTAACAAGGTTAGTTTTGACAGAATATCAAACTTTGTAGTTTCCCATTTAGATTCAATTCATGTTTATCCTTTAAAGTGGTTTTTGAGAAGAACAACAGATGGTGTCGATTAGAAAAAGCCTGGGATGCCTCTTAAGTCCGACCACATTTCTTAAATCCAGGAAGACTCAGCGTTTGCTTCCCTTGGTTTACTTGTTTCCTTCAGAAAGATGATGTTTGATTGTATGAATGGGAAGGTTTCCCACACTGGGCTGGGCACTTTGGTTGATCTATGTGAACCCAACGGTTTGGCTGAGCGAATCAAACCAAAAAAGCTCAATGAGTTTCAGATTGTCAGTCAAAGGAGGAAATCCAGACTGCAGTCACAGACGGTGAGGTAAGCAGGACATGAGGGTCGTTGACCTTGTAAACTGTATGGCGCATTAAATCTTTTTTTTTCCATTAAAACTAATTTCACTCGTTGGTACTTGGCATGATATCGACCAGAGCATGCCAAGTTCACTTCAGTAATTGTGCTAGTCAGTTGGCACATTAGTTTTGAGCTTAGTGTTGGCATGTCTTGATAAAGTACCTACCTGGCAGTGCCGATCTGTCCCAGGGGCAATGCTGGGGGGGAACACCAGTGGGAGGCTCGTAGACAAGGTGGGGGGATTAATTTCTTTCTGATGGTGGGAGGGGAACGGGTGTGAGCGCTGGGGATGCCGGTGATGATTGTTTGAGTTGGAGAGAAGGGGAGAATGCCAGTTCTGATTGCAAGGTGTGGGGAGCCCCTGAGATCTCCGTGATGGGGTTGTGAGGGTGTATGTGTTGGGAGGAGGGGGTGGTGTTGTGTGTATTGGGGGGTCTATCTTTTCCTATGATCTGGGCAGTGTGTCCTTTAAACATGGAGTCCTGTTCTCAGTGCAGCCGCCTTTGCGGGCATACTTAGGCCTAATCCTCAACCTGATGGTGTGAACAACAACATCCTGATGTGGAGAGAAAACCACCCTGTTACTCTCGAGAGAAAGTTTCTCGTGCCAGAATTGACACTTTGTCAAATTTTGGTCAGACCTTCATCCCACTATGTATTTCTCGATGCTGTGCTTTTACATCCTTTATAATAGACTCTAATTTACTCCAAATGACAGATGTCAACCTATGATTACTTGTTTAGTCTCCCTTTTTTTTTTGAACAAGAGTGTTGAGTAGGTGGTTTTCCAGTTCTCTGGGACTCTGAGATTACTTCTAGTGCATCCACCATCTGAGTAGCTACTTCCTAGGATGTAATCCATCAGTGTTGCAAACCTGACGGGCTGAGGTACCAATTCTGCCATTGGGAGTTGACTTGTGGAGCAGTTTGCTAATGTCTGAAGGGTTATAGTCGCAAAATTATCAGGCGAACATCTAGCAAGTGCCTGTTCAAGTCATCATTAAAACAATGACAAGACCAACAGCACCATCTACTGTTGTGGCTCTTTAAACATCTGAGGGTGAATTCTCCGACCTTGCACGCAGCCGGGATTCTCCGATCTCACTGGAGAATCCCAGCCCCGATGACAGTTCATTCAAATGTTATCAGACAACATTGGATACTGAGCCACAGAAGAGCAGAGTTAGTAAAACCCGGTCAAAGAGTCAAGTTTGAAGTTTTGTCTCATTTGAGAAAAAAGAGGTCGAGAGGCGGAGAGGTTCAGAAAGGGAATTTCAGAGCTGAGGCCAAGGCAGTTGAAAGCACTGTCATCAATGGAGATTGCTTAAAATTGGAGATGCCCAAGAGGTCAGAAATATAGGAGTGAGGAGATCTTGGAGATGTAGGGTGGATGGTTGTAGGGTTGGAGGAAATTAAAGTAATCAAGAGGCTGGAGAGATCCGAAAACTAGGATGAGAGTTTAAAAATCAAGGCATTGACAACGTGGCAACCTGTGTGGAAGAGGAAACACAGTGAAAAGAGTGGATGGAATTTCATTCAAGTAAAGATAAGGGCGGGGGGGAGGAAGTAGTGGTGCAATGGTATTTTAATTTCACTAGTAATCCAGATAACCAGGGTAATGTTCTGAGGACCCAAGTTCGAATCCCTCCATAAGTGCTGAAATTTGAAATCAATAAAAATCTTGATTTAGAAGTCTAATGATGACCATGAAATCTCCCTTGATTGCCATAAAAATCTATCTGGTTCACTCATGCTCTTTAAGAAAGGAAATTTGCATCCTTACTTGATCTGGACTAAATGTGATTCCAGACCCATAGTATGACTCCTGAGTGCCCTCTGGAACGGCTTTACAAGTCATTCAGTTCCAAGTGTTGTGGAGTTGAGTTTGTGAAGTGTGGTCACTTTAAAAGCTGGTTTTGTGCTCAGTGCTTGGATGACTAAAATGCAGGTACTCACAGAGTACACAAATTGCAACATTTATAACAAGGACCAAACATCAGTGTTGCCTTGGTAACAGGCTTTGCATGCTTTGAATTTTGAATTCA
Source organism: Sphyrna mokarran (assembly GCA_024679065.1). NCBI lineage: Eukaryota > Metazoa > Chordata > Chondrichthyes > Carcharhiniformes > Carcharhinidae > Sphyrna > Sphyrna mokarran. The sequence goes on along the minus strand of JAGIQG010000013.1, from coordinate 12,932,081 downwards.
GCAGTTTAAAGAAGGCACTCAGCTATCTTAAAGTCTAGCAAATTTGAATTTACTGTGTTGACAACATTAGAGCAAGCCTGGTGTAAGAAATTTAATAGGTCATCACAGTTATAAAGAAGAACTCAACTGTGTGCCTGTAGTTCTACTGATGGGCTTCTGCCTTTCAACACCTCGAGATGGAAGAGCAGTTCACTGTTAGCTAAAAATATCTCTTAAGAGAACTCTTCATCTATCCAACAAAGTGTATCAATCAGAAAGAATTTACAGAAACTGCAGTCAACAGAAGAACTCCAAAAACTTTTCCAAAGCCACACAACATGATTATTTATTTTTTAAGAGTGCCTTAATCCTGTTACTATTTTTTGGTAGTGGATGCACCTTGTATTTATCTGAGCAGCATTCCTCTTTTTATTCATATGTGAGGCATGGGCGCCACTGATTGTCCAGCATTTATTGCCCATTCTGAGTTGCCCTTGGAGGGCAATTGAGAGTCAACTACATTGCTGTGGCTCTGGAGTCACGTGTAGGCTAAGACCAGGTAAGAATGGCAGATTTCCTTCCCAAAAGGACATTAATGAACCAGATGAGTTTTTACGACAATGGTTTCATAGTCATTAGAAGATTCTTAATTCCAGATATTTTATATTGAACCACCATCTACCATGCAGGATTCAAACCAGGGTCTGACAGGAAGGTAAGGGGATGGTGCAGCTCTGATACTTAAGGGTGATGTCAAGACGGTAGTGAGAGAGGATATAGGTTTTTTGGAAAAAAAAGGTTGAATCCATTTGGGTGGAATTTAGAAATAGTAAAGAGAAAATGTCACTGATAGGCGTAGTGTATAAACTTTATAGTGAGGTGAGAAATAAACAAAGAAATAACTGATGCAGCAATTATCATGGGGGATTTTAATCTACATATCAATTGGTCAAACTAGGTTGGTCAATGCAGACTTGAGGAGGAGTTCATAGAATATATTCATGGTAGCTTCCTTGAACAGGATGTAATGGAACCGACAAGGCAGCAAACTATCCTAGATCTGGTCCTGTGTAACAAGACAGGGATAATTAATGATCTTGCAGATAGAGATCCTGTTGGAAGAAGCAATCACAGTATGGTTGAATTTAAAATACACATAGAACGTACAGAAGGTAAATACCAATACCAGTGTCTTGTGCTTAAGCAAAGGAAACAATAAAGAGGTGACAGAGGAGTTGGTTAAGGTAGACTAGGAGTAAAAACTTTATGGTGGAACAATTGAGGAACAGTGGAGGACATTCAAAGTGATCTTTCACAATGCTCAGCAAAAGGATATATTAGTGATAAGAAAGGACTGTAGAAAAAGAGATAATCTGCCATGGATAGAAAGAACAAAGAACAAAGAACAACACAGCACAGGAAACAGACCCTTCGGCCCAATGAGCCCGTTCCGCCATTTTAATGTTCCCGCTTCCACCTTGACTATGTTTATGGAAATCTGCGTTGGAACCAAATTGGGGAGACAATTTAGGGACAATTTGTTTCGCCAATCAGCCTAAGAGCACATCTTTGGGGTATGGGAGGGAACCAGAGCACCCAGAGAAAACTCATGCAAGCATGGGGAGAATGCGCAAAATTACCACAGATATCGATCCAAATCCCTATATCTGCACAACAATAGTGATAGTCACTGAGCTGTTGTGTTGCCCATCAACTAGTCCAGGTCAAGCGTACACTAACGACGTAAAGCACTAGGCTACTCTTGAAAAATCCAAGAGCAGCTCTCTCATGACCCATCGCGTGTATGCCCCTTGTTGGACAACAAAGCGGACCAAAGTACTGTAGGATAAAAGAGAAAACGTCAATAACATGCATAACTTACGCAATTCCCAGGAACATCGCAAAGCTCATAATCCTTATTTAAATCAGAATTCTATACCCCTCCATCCCTATTCCGCTCATGTGCCTAAGTATCTCTTAAATAACTCAGTATGCCTGCCTCCACCACCTTACTTGGCAGTGCGTTCCATGCTCCCACAACCCTCTGTGTGAAAAACCTCCCTCTAACATCCAAATTATACCTTGCCTCCCTCATCCTAAGCCCGTGGCTCCTCGTGATACTTGATTCCAACCTAGGAAAAAGCTTAATCCTGTTCACTCTATCGATATCCTTCATAATCTTGTACACCTCTATTAGATCTCCTCTCAGTCTCCATCTTTCTAAAAAAAAACAGCCCCAATTTACCTAACCTTTCCTCATAACCCAGTCCTTCCATACCAAGCAGCATCCTGATAAACCTCCTCTGCACTCTCTTCAGAGTCTCCACGTCCTTCCGGTTGTAAGACGACCAGAACTGGATGCAGTATTCCAAATGAGGTCTAACCAACGTTTTATACAACTGCAATATTAAACGCCAGCTCTTGAACGCTATACCTCTTCCTATAAAGGCTAACATACCATAAGCTTTCTTCACAACCTTCTCCACCTGTTCTGTCACCTTCAAAGACTTGTACATCTGCATCCCCAGGTCCCTCTGCATTTCTGTACTCTTAATAGGTCTATCCTTTGTCATATAACTTCCCCTCTACATTTTTTCTTCCGAAATGCATCACCTCGCATTTATCAGGATTAAGTTCCATCTGCCATATATCTGCCCAATCTACCAGCCTATCTATGTCCTGCTGTATTGCCCGACACTGCTCCTCACTATCTGTAAATCTGGCCATCTTTGTACCATCTGCAAACCTGCTGGTCACACCACTTACTCCCTCTTCCAAGACATTTATATATATTATAAATAGAAGAGGTCCCAGTACTGAGCCCTGTGGCACATCACTAGTGACTGACCTCCAGCTAGAGAAACACCCTTCTCCTACTACTCTCTGTCTCCTATTACCAAGCCAGTTACTTATCCATCTAGCTACCTGTCCTTGTATTCCATTAGCCTCGAGCTTTTCAACTAACCTCCCATGAGCAACTTTGTCAAACACCTTACTGAAATCCATATAGACGACATCAATGGTTCATCCTTCGTCAACTGTTTTTGTCACCTCCTCAAAAAATTCTACCAAATTCGTAAGGCATGTCCCCTTAACAAAGCCATGTTTGTATCCCTAATCAGATCGCAACGCTCTAAGTGCTTATACATCCTATCTCTAAGAATCATCTCCAACAGCTTCCCTACTAATGACGTCAAATTCACTGGCCTATAATTTCCAGTCTAAATACCTAAGGAAATCAAGGAAAGTATCAAACTAAAAGAAAATGCATATAAAGTGGCAAAGATTAGTGGGAAGCTAGAGGATTAGGAAATCTTTAAAGGTCAGCAGAAAGCCACAAAAAAAGGTAAAATGGATTATGAGAGTAAACTAACTCAGAATATAAACAGATAGCAAAATTTTCTACAAATATTATAGAATAAAAAATAAATAATTAATTCTTTAATTATAGAATTAAAGAATAAACATTTGTCCTTTAGAGAATGAGAAGAGGGATGTAATAATTGGAAACGGCTGAGACATTGAACAGATATTTTGAGCCGGTGTTCACAGTGGAAGACACAAATAACATGCCAAAAATTGAGAACAGGAGGACTACAGCAGGTGGGAACCTAGAAACTATCATTATCACAAAAGAGGTAGTGTTAATGGGGCTGAAGGTAGACAAGTCTCCTGGTCCTGATGGAATGCATCCCAGGATACTATAAGAGATGGTAGGAGAAAGAGCAAATACACCAGTGGTAATTTACCAAAATTCGCTGGGGTGATTCCCACAAATTGGAAAAACAGTAAATATGACATCACTGTTTGAAAAAGGAGGTAGATAAAAGGCAGGTAACTATAGGTCAGTTAGCTTGATTTCTGTAGTATGGAAAATACTTGAATCTATCATCAAGGAAATAGCGAGACATTGGGATATAAATTATCCCATTGGGAAGGCGCAGCATGGGTTCATAAAGGGCAGGTCATGTTTGACTAATTCTTTGAGAACATTACATGTGCAGTGGACAATGGGGAACACATGGATGTGGTATATCTGGATTTCCAAAAGGCATTTGACAAGGTGCCATACCAAAATCTGCTATATAAGATAAAGGTGCATAGTATTACGGGTAATGTATTAGTATGGATAGAGGATTAGTTAATTAACAGAAAGCAAAGAGTGGGGTTAAATAGGTGTTTTTCTGGTTGACGATCAGTGACTTGTGGCGTGCCTCAGGGATCAGTATTGGGACGCAGTTGTTTACGATTTACAGTGTAGTGTGTTAAAATTTGCAGATGACACGAAGATAGGTGGCAGAGCAAAGTGTGAAAGGACACTGAAAGCCTGAAAAGGAATATAGATAATAAGTGAGTGGGCGAGGATCTGGCAGATGGAGTACAATGTTGATAAATGTGAGGTCATCCATTTTGGTAGGAATAACAGCAAAATGGACTATTATTTAAGTAGTAAAAAATTGCTGCTGCTGTGCAGAGGGACCTTGTGCAGGAATCTCAAGGAGTTGATTTGCAGGTTCAGCAGGTAATTAAGAAGGCAAAGGGAATTTTGTCCTTCATTGCTAGAGGAATGGAGTTTAAAAAGTGAAATTATGTTGCAGCTATATAAGGTGCTGGTGAGTCCACACCTAGAGTACTGTGTACGGTTTTGGTCTCCTTACTTGAGAAAGGATATACTGTCAGGGGGTGCAGAGGAGATTCACTAGTTTGATTCCAGAGTTGAGAGGTTTGGCTTATGAGGAGAGACTGAGTAGACTGGGGCTATACTCATTGGAATTCAGGAGAATGAGAGGAGGTCTTATAGAAATGTATAAGGTCATAAGGGAATAGATAAGATATAAAGCAGGGAAAATTAAGAACTGATTTGAGAAGGGACTTCTTCACACAAAGGGTTGTGAATCTGTGGAATTCCCTGCCCTGTGAAGCAGTTGAGGCTACCTCATTGAATGTTTTTAAGACAAGGATAGATAAATTTTTGAACAGTAAAGGAATTAAGGGTAGGTAAGTGGAACTGAGTCCACAAAAAGATCAGTCATGACCTTATTGAATGGCGGAGCAGACTTGAGGGGCCAAATGGCCTACTCCTGCTCCTAGTATTGTGTTCTTATTCCCCAAAACATTTGTTGAGTTTCTGGATTAATAGTCTGGCAATACTACCACTAGGCCATTGTCTCTCCTGTTACTTCTTTATTTAAATGTACCTGTTTGTTATAACTAAGTTGTTAAGTATTTACTTAAAGTGGGTGTCAGGTATTTCTGTTAATGAACATCTAAGTGTCACTGAAGAACAGTTCACACCTTCCCAAACACTTTTAACGCACTATGAAGTGTGGTAGGTCTCTTTGGGGGATTCGGGGTGGCTTCTCAGAAGGGGATAATCTCTGCATCGTAACACTAAGACAATCAGAGGCAAGCAATAAATGTTTGCCCACCCAACTATGTTCACATCCCGTGAATAAATATTAAAAAAATGATGCTGCAGTAGGCCTGTGCTTTAACACGAAGCCCACATTTCCTTCAAAGTCATTGAAAGCGCAGAAGATCTGAAGCGTTGGTGCTCCTTTGATGTTCTGGCAAGTTAACTTCTGACTGACAGGGGTGGAAAAAACAGAATGTTATTGTAATTTCAAGGCCTTCAACATGTTCAGCCTGCCTGAGGTTGCGAAGCATTCCTGAGAGCTTGTAAATCCTCAGGCATGCAGCTTCTGAAAAGTAATGCACAGAGCCAGTTACGCTCACTATCCCCTATGCCGTCCCCAATTCCCTCCCAGCCACCAACCTTCCCCCACACTGTGGCAGGGTTGTGTTGCAGAGCAGGAGCCACTCGAAGCCCAGGTCCAAATAATGTATACCAGACTGAGTAGCGGAGTGGCTGTCAGTCCAAACTCTAATCCCAGTCAAGTGAAAACTTGCTCTGAATAGTACGCCTTTTGAAGTTTGGAACTGATAGAATCATAGAATCCCTACAATGCAGAAGGGGGCCATTCAGCCCATCAAGCCTGCATCAGCAAAAATCCCAGCCAGACTTGAAACCCCGTGCATTTACCCTGCTAATCCCCCTGACAATAAGGGACAATTTAGCACGGCCAAACCCCAAATAACCCACACATCTTTGGACCTTGGGAGGAAATCAGAGCACCCAGAGGAAACTCAAGAGGATAGATGGAGAACATGTAATCTCCATGCGCTCAGCGACCCAAGGCTGGAATTGAACTTGGATCCCTGGCACTGTGAGGCAACAGTGTCATCGTACTGCCAGATGGGGTGTTTCAGCTCACCACCGTGTGTTCCTATCAATGAGATCTGGTGGCTCCTGTTATTCCTTGAAGACTTGCAACTACCTGTAACGTCCTTTCCCTTATAATGTATTTGACGTACATGTGCTCAAACATTAGCACTATAATTAAATCCTGAAACAATTACTGATCCTGGCTATGTGAATTGTCTCAATTATCAGGATGATGATTGTCACAGTTACTATCAGAGTGAGTCAGTGCTGGTGAAAGAATGTTCTGGCAACTGAGTATTGGAATGACGCAGGCTGGAAAAACAATGTTTTTTTTTAACTGTAACCTGAGGCCTTTTGAATGTTCAGCCTGCTCAAAGTAACAGAATGTTCATGATAGCAAATCTTTAGTGCATCCAATTTCTAAGTGTATTGCTGGGATGACTGATCTCTATGCAGCTACTGTTTAATATACATAAGGTTATTTGACAGTAGTGCTCACCCCGAGGAATATTGTGACAATCGCACTTTCATTAAAAATCCACATTTCTACAACTTGTTTGTTGACACAACTTTAATATGAAAGGGATTTGATTCTGGCATTACATTTTCTCTCCTTACTTTCTACGCAGTGCTGAGCTATATGTATATTCTTTTTGTGTGTACATAGGTAAGCTTTTTGACTCTGGTAAGCACCATTGTGGTGTATGCTTGGATTGTTGGTTACCTCTCCCCTCTGAATTGGTGGCACAATGGTTAGCACTGCTACCTTGCAGCTTCATGGACTGGGGTTCAATTCCCAGCTTGGGTCACTGTCTGTGCTGAATCTGCATGTTGTCCCTGAGCCTGTGTGGGTTTCTTCCAGGTGCTCTGGTTTCTGAAAGGCAAGCTGGTTGAGTACATCAATAATGCTAAGTTCTCCCTCAACGTACCCAGACAGACACCAGAGTGTGGTGGCTGGAGGATTTTCACATTAATTTCGTTGCAGTGTTTATGCAAACCTACTTTTGACACTAGTACGTAAACTTGAACTTAAAGTTAGAAGATTGTGGTTGGGACTTTCCAGCTACATTCACCCCAAAACTGGAAAATCCTAGCCAAGGTCAACAGATCTTTGTATGGTCCACCATATCCCCCACTGCCTGTTATAATTCCCATGGCAGCTGGAATGGGAACATTGCCCCCCTTTGTGTTCAGATCCCACTCCACTGGTGAAGCACATGGGTTGATGTTCAGCGAGTGCAAGAACATCTTTCAGATGTGACATTACACCCAGGTCCCATCTTGTCTTATTAGTGTCAGAAAGCCTGGCTTTGTTTCCTGTCCTAGCAAACCAGTGATGGAGCAATGTGAGGAACACACCAAAATAGCCACTGATTTTCCATTGTGTTAGGGTGGACTGTAAGATTAGAGACACTGAATCTTTTCTGTTCATCTGTGTCACTAGCAATGTAGAGTTTTGACTCCAGCACTGAGGCCAACTGTATAGACATCATAGTGGGTGCCAAATACTGGATCATGAATGGTGTCCAATAATAGGTAGGACAATGTTCCCCAGTTTATCTCCTGTGTTGTACAAATGTAAGTTAGCATGCCTGCAATCTTCACATTCTTGTTTACAAGATCTGTATCCTGAAGACTTTGTATAGGCAAGCAATCATTTCCATTAACACATTGGGAACTACTAAAATGTAGGCTGGTAATTATGGTTAATGTGCTGTTTACTGATTTCTTGCCCCACAATCATTATTGAGGTGTGTCATGTTAGCAACTCGATTAGCGGTGAGATTAATTTAGTGCAAACACAAAATTATAGAACAGTTTCAAGGAGATCAATCTTGCTTGTGTTCTGCAAGATAAACTCAGCTATTCCCAGTCCCCCTATCCTTTCTCTGTAGCCCTTATAAGAACATAAGAAATAGGCACTGGAGTAGGTCATCTAGCCCCACCATTCAACAAGATCATGATCAATTTGAAGTGGATCAGTTCCACTTTCCTGCTGTCTTCCCATAACCCTTAATTCTCTTGTCTAACAGAACCTATCCACCCGTGATTTAAATATATTCAGCGAGGTAGCCTCCACCACTTCAATGGGCCCAGAATTCCAGAGACTCACCACCCTTTGAGTGAAGAAGTTCCTTCTCAACTCCGATCTAAACTGCCTCCCCCCCCACCTTATTTTGAGGCTGTGCCCTCTAGTTCTACTATCCTTTCTAGGCGGGAAGAATCTCTCTACCTCTACTCTATCTATCCCCTTCATTATCTTATATGCCTCAATAAGATCCCCCCTCGGCCTTCTAAACTCCAATGAGTACTGACCCAGTCTATTCAATCTCCCCTCATAGGCTAGCTCCTTCGTCTCCGGTATCAGCTTGGTGAACCTTCTCTGCACTCTGTCCAAGGCCAATATATCCTTTTGCAAATGCAGCGATGAAAACTGCACACAGTACTCCAGTTGCGGCCTCACCAGTGTCTTGTACAGTTGCAGCAAGACCTCCCTGCTTTTATATTCTATCTCCCTTGCAATAAAGGCCAACGTTTCATTCACCTTCTTAATCACTTGCTGCACCTACAGACTGGGTTTTTGCGATTCGTGCACAAGAACTTCCAGGCCCCTCTGCACCGTAGCATGCTGCAGCTTTTCACTCTTCAAATAATAATCCCTCCTACTATTACTTCTACCAAAATGGATAACCTCATATTTGCTAACATTATACTCCATCTGCCAGGTCCTCTCCCACTCACTCAGCCTATCCAGATCTCTCTGCAGATTTTCCGCGCCTTCCATGCAATTTGCTTTTCCACTTATCTTCATATTCAAAGCCCTTTTGAAAGCCAAGATTGAATCTGCCTCCACCTTTCAGGCATCACATCCAGCCACTGTGCAAAATAAAATTACCTCACCTTGCTGCCGTTCTTTTGCAATTCATTTTCAATTGGTGACCTTTGCTTCTTGACTTCCAATGGGACCAGTTTTCTCCCTATCTACTCTGCCTGGACCCCTCATAATTTTGAATACCAGTATCAAATCTCCTTTTAACCTTCTCTTTACTAAGGAATTCAACTCCAGCTTCTTCAACAATCTGTTCACGTAACTGAAGTCCTTCATCATTGAAAATATTCTTTGCTGCACCCTCTCTCAAGCATAACAACCTTCCTAAAGTATAATGCGCTCAAATGGACGTAGTCCTCTCCTTGGGGCAAGTTCCAGGATTGTATGATGATACTGGGGCTAAAAGTAAAAGCAGAAGGCCATAAGAAATAAGAACAGGAGTATGTCACTCGGTCCTTCGAGCCTGCTCTGCCATTTAGTAAGATTAGAGCTGAATGTAGTTTTGGGCTGCAGCGCGTAACATGCGATGGCAAATGGGTAGTCGTTTTGCATGCCACCCAATTAGAATTAAATGGAAAAGACAATTGGATACATGGGGTGCAGCTAAATTTCCGATTTGCACTGCTGTTAAATTCCTCTCACTCAAGTTGGCTTTTGTGTCCAATCGATATGACCCCAGTGGTTATATTTGATAATCACTTTCAAGCCTTGATGTTGAAAGGAAGCATCACTTCATGGGATGACATAATTTCCAAGAAAAGCACCTTCAAGGATTGTGGAAATTATAATAATTTATCATTTATGTGCAGAAAACTGGACGTTTTATGTTGGGGCACAGGCAGGACTTGTCCATTGGGCTAAATTCAGATGGTGAAACAATATGTTATTCGAAAGCAGAAAAAAAGCTTCACATTTATTTACTTTTAAATGATTCAGCTGCAGATTTGGTAACTGGGTAATGTTGCAGGTTAGAAAATTGACCTCTCAGCTGTGGGATCTGGGCATGAATCCAGTCTTGACTGAAGAAAACAGCTCCATCTCTCCAAGGACTGTTAAATTCTTATGGGAAACGCAGTTGACTATTCGTTACACAGCCCCTCGCGGCCAAATGACAATTGAGGAATGTGGCAAGGAACCTTCAGGAGAGGTTTCAAGGATGGCTGCGTGTGAACCCAGAACGAATCCGCACACAAGCTGTAAAAGGTGGTTTAAATGGCAGTTCAAAAGCTCTACTAGATTGCATGGTAGCGCTGTGGTTAGCACTGCTGTTTCAAAGCGCCAGGGGCCCGAGTTCAATTCTGGGCTCAGTTGCTGTCATGTGGAGTTTGCACTTTCTCCCTGCGTTGTGTGGTTTTCCTCCGGATGCTCCGGTTTCCTCCCACAGTTCAAAAATGTGTGTGTTTGGTTGATTGGCCATGCCAAATTGACCCTAGCGTCATAGATCATAGAGTTCCTACAATGCGGAAGGAGACCATTTGGCCCAATGAGTCTGCACCGACCACAATCCCATCCAGGTCCTCTTCCTCTAACCCTGCTGAACTCCCTGACACTAGGATCAATTTAGCACGGCCAATCAACCTAACCCGCACATTTTTGGATTGTGGGAGGAAACCAGAGCACCCAGAGGAAACCTATGCAGACATGGGGAGAAAGTGCAAATTCCACACAAACAGTGATCCAAGGCCAGAATTGAACTTGGGTCCCTGGTATTTGTCTGGGATCACTGGAAATGGGCTGAGATGGGATTGTGGTCACTACAGATTCGATGGGCCGAGTGGCCTCCTTCTGTACTGCACGGATTCTGTGATTCTATAGCGCTAACTAATACGTGTTCCATTTTGGAGAACATTGCAAAGCACACTGAAATCACAATTGATACAACAGTTTATGAAAGCTTTGTCTTGTTATGACTCACATACAGTGCTTGTCACTTGGAGTAAATCAACATCAGCAGCTCCCCTGGGAGTTAAGACATTGAGTTGATGAGTCAGGCATTGGACAGTTTGATCAAGAGCAGGAGCAAAAACTCTCCAATGACCTTCAGCTCCTATATCTCAAATAAATTGTGAAAGAAAATTCCATTCTTGTCTTGTTGTGATCTTTCTGTGATATATTATATTAAGAAAAACTTAAAAGGCATAATTTTTCCATCCCTTCCACTATGGAAATCATACTGGGCGGCCTATGCAAAGATCCATTGACCTCGAGTAGGATTATCCAGTCTTGCAGCGAGCACAGCAGGCAGCCATTATTGAACTAATTTACTGTACGTCTCACTGGCAGTTGAAAGTTTATTTATTTGTGTCATAAGTAGGTTGACATTAACACCGCAATGAAGTTTCTGTGAAAATCCCCTACTTGTCCTACTCTGGTCCCTGTTTGGATACACTGAGGGAGAATTTAGCATGGCCAATCCACTCAACCAGTGCGTCTTTTGGTCTGTGGGAGGAAACTGGAGCACCCAAAGGAAGCCCACGCAGACAGTGACCCAAGCCGAGAATTGAAACCAGGTCCCTGGCACTATGGGGTAGCAGTGCTAACCGCTGTGCCACTGCGCCGCCCATGGAGAAGACAAGATAACAAAGATTGTAACATACTGCCATCTGGTAACAAGGAACATTGTTGTCTTCTCTCCCTGCCATGATGTTTAGGCCTCTGGCTATCTGGATGCTGCTGGTAACAAGGCTGAAAATCAACAAAACTATTGGCCGGAGAATCTCTGTCAGGTGGCGAAATGGTTTTGGAGGTAGGAAGACAGGCCTGCTAAGGAGATAAAGTAAGCCAGGCTGAATTATTATATATTGTAGATTCCCAGAATCTTCCAGCACAGGAAGAGGCCACTGTGATCAATCTGCTTACAAAGTGACTATTTGAAAGTGATTTCCAAATGGTCCCACTCCCCCACACTTTGACTGTATCCTTACGAATTAAGTGATCTGAGCATGACACTTGAGCACTCCTCCCCAGCAATCCTTGATCTCTGGCTGCACGGAGATGTGACAGGAAGTTCTGATGTTTCTGAAACTCCGGCTTTTTCATATATGCTCTGCTTCCCTGGCGCCCAATATGGAGGTGCAAATAGTGCAAAATAGTCCTGTTAATGTGTCTTCAAAGGAAGATTGGGCAGGATCCAATTGACATCAAAAACAAAATGGCTGAACCTCAGTACTTAATTTTATTTCTTGCAAAATCAAAGGCAAAATATTGTGAAATTGCTGGATTTTATCTGTTTCATATGCTTTTCAATTCAGTGTGTTTCTCATGGGAAATGATTTAGAAGAAATGTTTGGGGTCCATGAGAAAAAGTTTAATGTGATTTATTATTGCCACAAGTAGGCTTACATTAACACTGCAAGGAAGTTACTATAAAAATCCTCCAATTGCCATACTCTGATGCTTGTTCGGGTACGCTAAGGGAGAACTTAGCATGGCCAATACACCTAACCAGCACCCTTTTTTTGGACTCTGGGAGGAAACTGGAGTACCTGGAGGAAACCCATGTTGATACGGGGAGAAGGTGCAAACTCTGCACGGGCAGTGACCCACAAGCCGGGAATCAAGCATTGGCCCCTGGCGCTGTAAGGTGGCACTGCTAACCGTTGTGCCACTGTGCACAAGCTTTAACAGTCATTCAGGTGAGACCTGGAATCTCCCGAACAAAGATGCTGCCTGAATTAGAGAAAGAGAAAAGATTCAGGAAAATATAACATAGGCATACATCGTATTGATGGGATAATTGCTCTGACTTGGCGTACTTGGATCATTCAAGGCTGTGCGGATCTGCAATTCATTTATAATTGCACAACGTTGTAGGTGTCACACAAAAAAACAAGAGTGAATTTCAACATGTTCCAGCACAAAGAGTGCCCGTTTTTCGTCCATATGTTTTGAATTATTCAACAGCTTTATTGGTTGTTATGTAGGAATAAAGATAAAACCCAACTCACAGAGTATAATATTGCAACAAGGGAGGATGCAGTGAGGTACTGGTTCAATTAGTCTCAGTTTACCTTAGAAGTTTATGAAAAAAAAACTCAACGCATTCATTTAGCAACCTCCACGACGCCAGTGAATCAAGTGCTTTAAAATCATGAACTGGAATCTTACTGCCTTGCCTGCTTCTGGAATTCTTTGTTTGCCTCAGGCAGGATTTTACAAGCCTCGCCCGAGCAATGTCGTAAAATCCCACCCATAGAGTCTGTAGCCAATTTATACACAGCAAATTCCCAGAAACAGCAATGTGATAACTGTCTGATATTCCAACTTAGTGATGGCAGTTGAATGATAAATTGGCTAGGGCGCCAGAAAGAATTCCACAGCTCCTCAATTATTTTCATGAATCTTTTTACGCCTCCTTCTTGAGGTGAGACTTATAATTTTTGATTCAACATATGGCATCTTTAAATGTAGTAATTCATCCATTAGACCATAAGATATAGGAGCAGAATTGGGCCATTTGATCCATCAAGTCTGCTCTGTCATTCAATTATGGCTGATATCGTTCTCATTCCCATTTTCCTGCCTTCTTGCTATAGTTCTTGATCCCCTTATTGATGAAGAACGTATCTATCTCTCCCATAAAGACACTCAATAATCTGGCCTCGACAGCCCTCCGTGGCAAATACTACAGATTCCGCCCTCTGGTGAAGAAATTCCTCATCTCAGTTTTAGAAGAATGTCCCTTCGCTCTAAGGTTGTGCCCATAAGTTTGATTCTCCCCTATTTGTGGAAATATCCTCTCCACGTCCACTCTATCTCTGCCTCTTGGTATTCTGTAAGTTTCAATTAGACGAGACCCTCATCCTTCTATCGAGTATAGGCCCAGACTTCCCAACCACTCTTCTTACGACAAATCCCTTTATTCCTGGGATCATTTTTGTGAACCTCCTCCTGACCCCTTCTGAGGCCAGCACATTCCTCGCCAAACGCCAGTTTCCCATTGCCCACACGCTTTATTGTTCACTAAAGGAAAAGGCCAATCACACCGCTTACAATCAAGGTGGTTTTCATCTCTGGATCTACAACTCCGATCCAGGGTAAAGTTACAGGTGTCAAAGCCCTTGCTGGCTACTTTCTCTTGAGTGAGTCTCTGCTCACTCAACAAGGCAGCTCGTACTCCATGAAGAGCACAGGTAGATCTATTGATGGTTGCTCATGGCTTTCCTCGTTGTCATAACACTGACCATGCACCACTCTTTTAGTAGAAAGGACGTTTCCTCTTGTGGGAGAATCTAGTATGAAAGGGGCCACTGAGTAAAAATAAAAAGTAGTCCATTCAAGGCACAGAAGAGGAGAAATCTTTTCTCTCAGAGAATTGTGAACTTTAGAACTCAAAAGGTGGTGGAAACAGAGTCTTTGAATTTTTTAAGGTTGAAGAAATAGATTTTAATAAGCAAGGGCTTGACAGGTTATTGGGGTTAGGCAGGAATGTGGGGCTGAAGTTACAGTCAGATCAGCCATGATCTTGTTGAATGATGGAGCAGGATGGGAGGTGCAAGTGTCGTACTCCTGAACCAAATTCAGATGTTTGTAAGACTTTGAACTTTGCGACCTATGAACGTTGAACTTAGAAGCTAAAGTTTGCCGACTGAGCTTCAACTGATGATGCAGATAGATGGTGTTTGGCTTCAAAGACTGTATCATTTCTTAGGGATCATTCAAACTAGTGGGGTCGGTTTTGACTTTCTGGGGTGAACATCCGATCAGTGATTTTGAGGAGAGGACCTTATTCTATCCACCTGCTGAATTCTACTGCTCAGCCCATCATGGAATCGGAGTAGGCAAGAAGTGGACAGTGGAAATGTTCGTTGTCTGTGGGCGGGATGTTCCAGTCTCACTCAAGCAAGGCCATAAAATCCTACCATTGGCCTCCAAATAAGCAACTGCCAGCAAGTCCCTAGAGGAGGAGGTGAAACATGACAGGGATGAAGGAAAGACTGACAGAAACAAGCCCGATGGCAAAGTGGTTAGCATTGCTTCTTCACAGCACTTAGGACCCTGGGTTCAATTCCAGCCTTTTGTTTGTATGGAGTTTGCACTTCTCCCCAAGTGTGGATACTCTGGTTTTCTCCCGTAGTCCAAAGATGGATGGGTTAGGTGGGTTAGCCATGCAAAATTGCTCCTTCAAAGAATCCTGGAATCCTTATGGTGCAGAAGGAGGCCATTCAGTCCATCAAGTCTGCACTAACCATATTTCCATCCATTCCTTTAACCCCACATATTTACCCTTCTTATCCCCTTGACACTATGGTCAATTTAGTATGACCTTAGCATCAGATGGATTAGCAGAGTAGATATGTGGGGAATATGGGTTTAGGGCCTGGGTGTGATTGAGATTGATGCAGACTCAATGGGCTGAATGGCTTCCTTCTGCATTGAAGGGGTTTTACGATTCTATGAAACCTGAACTCAGGTTGAGGGACTCCAAGACAGGCTCGCCTGTAGAGTATTTTTCAGTGGGGGACTGGTGAAATCACAAAGACAGCATGGCAGTGAAAATAACAATTTACTTCCACTTCATTTGGAATCACAATGGAAGACCAGGAGAGTTCCCTACCTCATGGAATTCCATGGCCTGGGTCTAGCCTTTCACCTCACTGCAACACTGTGGGTGAAACTGTCCCTATTTCACCTGTTTTTGTGGACCATTTGCGATACTAAATCTCCCTGGCGTCACTTCAAGTAGAGCAGAGTTCACCTGGTCTACATTCTTGCTTCGGGCAACATTAAAAAATAATCTGATGTAGAAGCAATTTACTGCTGATGCTGGAATCTGAAACAAAAACAGAGAATTCTGGAAAATTTGTGAGGGTGATACTCACAGTGCAACAGGCCAGGAGACATCGGCAGTAGTGGACTCCCCGCTGGGTGCCATGAGCTTCGTGCATTTCTGAGTCATCAGCTCTGTGCTGGAAATCAGCGTGGAGCTGATTAAAATATTTAAATTTCGATTTGAATCCCATTAGCGGGCCCAGGACTGAATTTTCGATTCTCCAAAAAAAACCCCACCCAGACACCTCCCTTTCTCCCGATCCCCATAACCCCATGCATTTACCATGGCTAATCCACTTAAGCTGCACATTTCTCGGCATTAAGGGACAATTTAGCTTGGCCAATCCATCTAACCTATACATCTTTGGAGTGTGAGAGGAAACTGGAGTCCCCGGGCAAAACCCACGCAGAAACAGGGGACATGTGCAAACTGTATGTAGAAAACGTAAATACTTTTGCACCATTTGTAAGGACCATTCTGAAATATCTGTAACATTTCTTTGATTGCATTGAAGCATCTCAGAGTGTAACATGATCTATGCAGAGAATCTGAATATTATCGCATTGTGATGGCCAAATTGAAATGTTTGTAATATTCTTTCTGATGTTTTCAACATTAAGGCATGGTAGCACAGTGGTTAGCACTGCTGTCTCACAGGGACCCTGGTTCAATTCCTGGCTTGGGTGACTGTGTGGAGTCTGCATGTTCTCCCCATGTCTGCATGGGTTTGCTCCAGTTTCCTCCCACAGAACATGAAGGTTAAGTGGTAAATTGCCCCTCAGAATCCCAAGATTTATAGATTAGGGAATTAGATAAATATGTTGGGTGACGGAAAAAGGGGCTGAGTAAGATGCCCTGTTGGAGATTCGATGCAGACATCCTTGTGATAATGTGATGACCAGAACTGCACACAGTACTCTCACTGTGCCCTCACCAAAGTTCTGAAGAAAGGAAGCCATTCGGCCCATTGAATCTGCACTGTTCGGATTCTATATTTTATGAATAAAGTATATGTTTTGAAAAAATAATGAATTGTTCTTGTGCACGTAAAAACCAGAAACTGGTTTGTGCAGAGCACAGCAAGGCTTTTCAAGCAGTAAAAGATTGAATAACCAGATAATCTGTTTTCTTTGCGATCTGTGTTTGAGGCAGGGACACTGAGACAGGAATAACAGCGACCTCTTTAACAGATTGTCTTTCTGGGCTGCGCCATAATGTAAATAATTCCCAGCAAAATGAGCTCTTCTGAGTAAAATGAGATTATTTCCTTCGAAATAGGAACTTATACTTCAACCTGGAAAATGGAGTGAAAACACAAAAATATTCACTTGTTATTTATTTTAATCATCTCTTTTTATTTCAGTTAAAATCCCAGGGGTATTCCAGATTAATCTATTACCCTACAGCAGACTCCCATGAATTCCGAGACACAAAATGACTGACATCATTTTTTTTTCTCCTTAAGCTGCACACTTTTCCCAGAAAGTTTTTAGATAGATCTTATCTGCATGCATAAACAGAACCATTGCATGTTGTAATCATTTTTGATGGATGATCCTGCTTGAAATGCCTTTCTCTTTCTCAGGATGATGATAAAGACTGTTTCATCCGTTTTAATTCATCCACCCAGTTAAGATTCATATTCCCAATCACCACCAATGTATTTCTGGATTGATTTCTGGAATAATTCCTGTTGTATTTTCCACCTTGCACAAACATGCAATCACCTAAAGAAGTTGGAAATGCAATTAGTGGGTTCTTTTATTTGAATCATAGATTCATACAGTGCAGCAGAGGCCCTTTGGCCCAACAAGTCTACACCGACACATTAGAAACACCTTGAACTCCCACCTAATTCCATCTGCAAGCACTTGGCTCCTAGCCCTGCATGTTATGAACAAAGAACAAAGAACAAAACAGCATGGGAAACGGGCCCCTCGGCCAACGAGCCCACGCCACCACCCCGATGTTCCCACCTCTACTCGCGATCCCTGTCCATGTTTATAGATCTATGGATTAAATACCAAATTTGAGACAATTTAGGGAGAATTTGTTTTGCCAATTAGCCTAACAGCACATGTTTGGGATGTGGGAGGAAACCAGAGCACCTGGAGAAAACCCACACAAGAACGGGGAGAATGCGCAAACTCCCACAGACACAGGCCCAAATCCATGTATCTGCACAGCACAGCGATAGTCACTGAGCTGTCATGTTGCCCATCAGATGGTCCAGGTCAAGCGTACACTAATGACGTGAAGCACTAGGATACTCGAAAAAATCCAAGAGCAGCCCTCTCACGACCCATCGCGTGTATGCCCCTCGTTAGACAACAAGGTGGACCAAAGCACCTCATCCAGCTACTTCTTATAGGATATGAGGCAACTTTCCTCCATCACCCTTCCAGGCAGCACATTCCAGACCATCACCATCCTCTGAATTAAAAGGCTTTTCCCCCCAAACCTTCTGTCTCGTACCTTGCACCTTATGTGACTGACTCTTCAACTAAGGAGAACAACTGCTCTTTATCCACTCTGTCCATGTCTCTCATAATCTTGTACACCTCAACCAGGACACCCCTGCTTCAATAAAAACAACCCAGATTATTCAACCCCTGTTCGTAACTTAAAATGTTCCAACCCACCCTGGTGAATCTCGTCTGCATTCCCTCCAGTGCCATCACATCCTTCCGATAATGTGGCGACCAGAACTGCACACAGTCCTCCAGCTGTTGGCTCACCAAAACTCTACACAACTCCAACATAACCTCCCTGCTTTTGTAATCTATGCCTCGATTGATAAAAGCAAGTATTCCATCTTCCTGTACACTATCTTCCTAGCATGTCCTTCTGTTTGCAGAGATCTGTGGACAAACACGGCAAGCTCTCTTTGAAGCGATTGAACTACATACAGCAATATTAGGCAGAATCACAATATCACAGAATCCCCACAGTGCAGAAGGAGGCCATTCAGCCCATCGAGTCTGCACTGACAACAATCCCACCCCAGGCCCTATCCCCATACATTTACCCTGCTAACTTACACATTCCTGGACACTAAGGGCAATTTAGGTGAAGCTAAACATCTGGAGTGGATTCTCTGGCCATTCATGCGAACAGAATTCTCTCGCTGCAGTGAACAGAGATTTGGCTCAGTGCCCAAATTCTCCATCCTTGCTTGCATTAGCGGCGGGGCACGAACAGCCGGAGAATGCTGGTCCTGAGCTCTGTTAGGGGCAGGGGAACGATCTGAGACAATTTCCCTTTTTCTCACCTCTAGACTGACAAGATGTATTGTTAAAAAGGAGTGTTTTAACCCCTGAAGTGCTGTATTTTTTTAAGAACAGACACAAACAGGGTTCTTGCTAAGTTTAAATCAAAGCAAGGATAAATGTTTCGCCACACCCAGAATGTAATCACAACAATCACCCACTCCTCGTTCACACAACCACACACACGGAAAACAAAGAAATGATAATTTATAAAGATGCAGTATGTGCTGCTAGGTGGAATTTAAAAGAAAATAACAAAAGTGTCAGGTTCTGACTGAAATCTCAACTATAGGGTGATATGGTAGCACAGGAGTTGGCGCTGCTGCTTCACCATACTAGGATCCCAGGTTGAATTCCCACCTTGGGTCACTGTCTGTGCACAGTTTGCACATTCTCCCCATGTTTGCGTGGGTTTCCTCCCACAGTATGAAAGATGTGTTGGTCATGCATTGGTCATACTAAATTCTCCCTCAGTCTATCTGAACAGACGCTGGAGCATGGTGACTAAGGGATTTTCGCAGTAACTTCATTGCAGTGTTAATATAAGCCTACTTGTGATATGAATAAAAAAAAACTTTAATGACAGGAAGTGTATCATCATGCAAGGAGCAATCAGTACATGGTAAGTGATCTTTCAGAAAGAGAAGTGGAGGAAAATGTATACTATATCTAAAATGGTTCTGGATCAGGATGTCATGTATAAAAGCAAAATACTGCAGATGCTGGAACAAAATCTATGGGGGAAAATAAGAGCAAACCCCACAGATACAGGGAGAACATGTAGACACTGCAAAGACAGTGACCCAAGCTGGAGATCAAACCCACGTCTCTATGCTGTTGGAACAGCAATGCTAACCATTGTGTCATCATACCACTAAGACTTTGCTTGCTCTTAAATTCAGTTTTAGCTTACTGCATCTTTATTTCCCTTGCCAGTTAGATTGTAGAATCTTGCAGCACAGGAAGAGTCCATTCAGGCCATCATACTCATGTGGCTGTTCAAAAGGTTAGGCCTACTCTCATGCTTTATCCTCCTCAGTCCTGCAATTTTCAATCCTTCAAGCATTTATTCAATTACTTTATGAAAGTTGACGATTTTTGTTTCCATCATCCTTTCAGATAAAAATATTTAAGATCATATTAATGCACCACTTAAAATATTTCTGCTTATTTTACCTCTGGCCTTTTGACATTACTTATGCCATCTAATTTAAAGTGGTATATTGTATTTATACCTTAGAGACCTAATTATTTTGCATATGTCTGTTTTATATCTATAATTTACATATCCTTTATAGAATAATTAGACAAACGTTCTTAGTACTTATTTATAAGTTCATAAGATACAGGAACAGAATTAGGCCATTCAGCCCATCGAGTCTGCTCCGCCATTCAATCATGGCTGATATGCTCCTCATTCCCATTTTCCTGCCTTCACCCCACAACCTTTCAACCCATTACCAATTAAAATCCTGTCCAACTCCTCCTTAAATTTACTCACTGTCCCAGCAACCACCACACTTTCACAACCTTTTGGGAGAAGTAGTTTCTCTTCAACTCTGTTTTAAATTTGCTACCCCTTATCCTAAGACTGTAACCTCTCATCTTAGAATGCTCCACAAGCAAAAGCATCCACTCCATGACTACTTTATCCACATGTTTTATCGTCCTGAATACCTCAATTTGTTCTGGTCTCGCTGCAATGAACAGAGATTTGGCTGAGGCCAGAGAGTATATGTCTAACCTGTTCAATCTCTCTTTATAAGACAACCCCCTCATCCCTGGAATCAATCTAATGAACCTCTTCTGAACTGCCTCCAATGCCACTACACCATTTCTCAACTAAGGGAACCAAGACTGTGCATAATACTCCAGATGCGACCTTACCAATCCCTTGTATAGTTGCAACAATACTTCCTTATCTTTATATTCTACTCTTTTGAATCTAAATGCCAATATTCCATTCGCTTTCTTTATTATCTGCTGTACCTGCATGCTAAGTTTCTTTGACTCATGAACAAGGACAAGCAGATCCCTCTGCAGTGGAGCATTCCACAGTCTTTCTCCATTTAGATAATAAGTCGCCTTCCCATTTTTGTGACCAAAATACATGACCTCACACTTATCCACATTAAACTCCATCTGTCATTGGCCATAATTCAGATCTTTAGCATTAGATTTAACATATGATTGTTTTCTACAATTTATATTTTAACCTGTAGAAATGAATATCTCTTTGTTACTTGTTGCACATCTCATTCTCCATGGAATTATAATTCCTGCAGCAAATAGTTTGCAGCGTTGATTAACTTTTACTTTCCCAGCCAGACTATCTCTAAATCCAGAACTATTTCTCACTGTGAGACTTACACCATAAATTTCTTCCTCTATCTCCAAATAAGACTAACCATACAACCTATTTTAACTCCTCACAAATAGAATTTTATGCCCCACCCCCTCCCTTTTCCTGTCATGGAAATTTCCCGTCATGCCAAAGTCACAATTTCAGGACTCTGTCAACCATGCAATAAAATCCTCTGTCTTCAATCCGCAAGTAAACTCCCAGCCACATTCTGTATAACAAATAACAACATCAGCATTTTCTCTGTTTAAGTTGAAGACCTGATTTAACTGCCTACAGTTCTGGTCACCTTATTCTAGAAAATATATTATTAAACTAGAAAGAGTGCAGAAAAGATTTACTAGGATGCTACTGGGACTTGATGGTTTGAGTTATAAGGAGAGGCTGGATAAACTTGGACATTTTTCTCCAGAGCACAGAAGGCTGAGGGGTGATCTTATAGAAGCCTGTAAAATAATGAGGGGCACAGATCAGCGAGATAGTCAATATCTTTTCCCAAAGATAGGGGGATCTAAAAACTAGAGGGTATAGATGTAAGGTGAGAGGGGAGAGATAAAGAAGTGTCCAGGTGGGCAATTTTTTCACAAGGAGAGTGGTGAATGTCTGGAACAAGCTGCCAGAGATAGTAGTAAAGATGGATACATTTTTTTGTTTAAAAAGCATTTAGACAGTTACATTGGTAAAAATGGATACAGAGAGATATGGGCCAAATGCGGGCAATTGGGATTAGCTTAGGGGTTTAAAATAAAGGGTGGCATGGACAAGTTGGATCGAAGGGCCTGTTTCCATGCTATAAACATCTATGACTATGATTCTATGACTCTATAATTCTACCTCTTGCTCTCCACCTCTCAGTTAGCTGCAGACCACACAAGACAAACCAAAACCAGTACCTGCGATATTCCTGTCTTTGCAGGGAAGCCTGTAACCTGATCTCACAATGGCTTTCTTTACCATTTTCCTCATGGTAATGAGAAATAAATTAGCTTTGACAAGGTAGAAATGTGAATCAGTTATCTTTGATCCCAAACCCTTTTTATGTTAGCAGTAAAAGGGCAGATAACCGCATAACTGTCTTGAAGCATATGCTTGAAACGTATTTTCAATTACTTGGGAGTACAGAATCTCAGTACTGGTTTTCAGTGAATATTTGAATACCTGAGACAGCGGTTGAACAAATGCAGAGAAGTGTGAAGAAAAATATTTTCAAGAATGCGGAAAAGAGTTATAAAAGAAAAGATTCAATTCTAAAGAAGTTTCAGGATCTGGGATTGTATATATGCACATATTTTTGAAGGTAACAAATAGGTTGAGAAAGTGTTTAATAAGGCTTATCAGACCCTAGGCTTTGCAAATAAAGGCATGGGGAGAATTCTACTATCCTGCTCACCTCAGAAGTCGAAGCAGGCATGAAGCAGATTATGCAAAAGTCAATGGACCTCGGTGGGACTTTACAGTTTTGGGGCAAATGCAGCTGGAAAATCCCACTCATAGAATATGAAAGCAAGGAAGTTATGATGTAACTTTTATAAAGCTTTAGTTCAGCCACAAAAGGAAATAAATATTCTATTGTGAACACTGAATTTTAGGGAGGAAGTGAAGGCTTTACCAAAGGTGCAAAAAAAGACTTACAAGACGTTGTTCCCGCAATGAGGGAGTTCACATGGAGAAGCTAGGGTTGTTCTCCCCAGGAAAGAGAAGATTAAGAGGAAATCTGACGAGGTGCTCAAAATCATGAAGTGTTCGGACAGAGTAGATGATTCCTGGTCATGTGAGGTTTGAGAGCAAGAGGACATCGATTTAAGGTGAGAGTTAAAAAAAAATTATATGAGAAAAAATGCACTGAGCAGTTAGGATCTAGAATTCACTAGGAGTTTAGTGGAAGTACAATCCTGGTTTTTTAAATTGAATTGGATAACATAGAGACATAGAAGATAGGAGCAGGTGGAGGCCATTCGGCCCTTCGATCCTGCTCCACCATTCATCACGATCTTGGCCGATCGTCCAAATCAAAAGCCTAATCCTGCTTTCTCCCCATAACCTTTGATCTCGTTCACCCCAAGTGCTATATCTAGCCACCTCTTGAATTCATTCAATGTTTTGGCATCAACTACTTCTTAATAGTTTAAGCTTCTGAAGAGAAAAGATTGCAGGGCTACAGGAAGAGAGAAGACGGGTTCTCTTGCAAAGATCTGGTATACACAGGTCGTAGATCAACCATGATCTGGTTGAATGGTGGAACAGCCTCAAAGAGCTGAATTGCCTACTGCTGCTCATAATTCCTATGATCCTATGTTCTGAAACAGCAACTTTCAGTGCAGTATAATATGAAAGAATTAGAGTTAAATGAAGTAATGGTGGTGAAGAATCATGTACAGTATAAGCGTTGACATGACCTGCTCGGCCAAATGAATGTTCATGTGCTGTCTGTTCTATTGGTTTTGATCTCTTCCACTCCATAGGTTTTGTTCTAAATCAATTGGACAATATTGAGCGCTGAGTCTACAAAAGCTCCAAGGTCTTATTCATCCTCTTCAATAGAGGATGAGCTTCAATAGGGCTTTAACAGAGAGAAGGGGCAGGGATATTGTGTGTGTGCTTAATGGCTGGAATCTCTGTTCTAGATGGACAATTTGGGCTAAAGAGGTATAGAACATAGAACGTAGAACATTACAGCACAGAACAGGCCCTTCGGCCTTCGATGTTGCGCCGACCAATATAAAAAGCAATGCCCCTCCAAACTAAACCATTCCCTTCTCTTCCATATACTTATCAACTAACCTCTTAAACGCCACCAAACTTGGCGCATCTACAACTGCTGCAGGCAGGGCATTCCACTCCCGAACCACCCTTTGGGTAAAGAACCTACCTCTGATATCCGTCCTATAACTATCACCCCTTAATTTAAAGCTGTGTCCCCTCGTGCTAGCTTTCTCCATCCTAGGAAAAAGGCTATCACTGTCCACCCTATCTAAACCTCTAATCATCTTATATGTTTCGATAAGGTCCCCTCTTAGCCGCCTCCTTTCTAACGAAAACAACCTCAAATCCCTCAGCCTCTCTTCATAAGACCTGCCCTCCATACCAGGCAACATCCTGGTAAACCTCCTCTGTACCCTCTCCAATGCCTCCACATCTTTCTTATAATGTGGGGACCAGAACTGCACACAATACTCCAAGTGCGGCCGCACTAGAGTTTTATACAGTTGGAACATGGATGGATCGTGTAGTACGTAAAGCGCTTCAAAGTAATTCACTGTATATGAAAGACTTTAAGTTTTTTCAACAAGGCATGAGATCAATTTAAGTAAATTCCTTTCTTTGAAAACACATAGTAAAGAGGCAATGGGGTAAACGATTTTGGACTATGATGACCAGCAGCCTGATTCATGCTTTCCCTCATCAACTCCACTGTAACTCAAACTGGAATTCCCAATGCTCACAGTAAATTACTGATTGCGAATGTTGAGACTTGTGCCACTCAGGATATTTATTCTTCGGGTTGTGGAGACAAACGGCTGGTGGGTTTGGAATGCACGATGGCTCTCTATAATGGAGCCCAGTACCTTAACGATGTGTAAGCTGGCAGCGCTTAAACCTAAGGCAATCAGGCCATTCCGGTGTCAATGGGTGCACAGTTTCTCCGCTCAAAAGCGCGGGCAAGATTCTGAATGCATTTGCGGCCTCAGTCCGACATGAAATCCAAAACGCCGGATTTACTGGAAAGAAGTTGGACTGGTTGATGATGGAATGCTGCCTCATTCTTAGCAGCGTTTCAATGGCTGACTGAGAACGTGTACATTTAAGTGTAAGTGCATCTCGCACAATTAAAAACAGATGGAACGAGTTTCAGGACTTGAAAGTATTACATTCCATTGGCCACTTGATGACGTCTGGACTGCCACGGAGGTAATAATGTGGCAACTTATTGATGAAAGTGCACTTCCTTAGCAAATTATTAAATACTTATCTAAAAACCAATGTCCGTGACTCATTGAAGATAACAATAATTTTAACTAATGCATTTATATTTTACCCAATCTAAATACACAAGAGTTTGGGCTGCGTATAAGTTTGCATAATCTTTCTTTTTGGAAGGGGGTGAATTCAATATGCTTGTCACCTTGCCGAGAAAGGAATCATTTTTCCATTTGTAATTCCTCGTGTCAGCATCAAGTGCTTCCAGGTGAGGTACAGTACGGGTTTGGTGCTGGGTGAGCTTGCCTCATTTTTGTTCCAGAAAAACACTCTCGTCCATCTGCGCGACATTTTCCACGCTGCAAATGAGAATGCACAAGTCAGCGTGTTACCCGTGACTCAGTTTCAGACACACAAAATGAAGGATTTCAAAATCCAAAGCATATAATCTGAGAAAACGATTCAGTGCAGCAATGAGGGAGCGCGAAACTTTAAGAGGTGCTGACTTGAAAAGTTAAACCGTGGCCCATGGAAAAGTAAAGAGGTCAAGGCACTTGACTGAGGAGTGATTCATGAAATGTGACTTCAAATATATTATGTATCAATTGACAGATATCAAAATCCAGCAGTTCCAGCTGATGCATTTGCCTCATACACAACTTGGAGTGCAGCCAAATCATGGTTGTGTTTTGCTTTGAGTGAGAACGCTTTGCAACTTGATAGAGGTTTGAATAAATATTGAGGAGAGCAGAGCTTATTGCTGGTGTCTGAAGTCTGCAGCATACGTTTAAAGTGATCCCTGTGACAGCCAGCACATTTCGCTCCGAACACGGCTGACGCAAGCACCCCGTCAACATGACGCAGAGAACGGTTTCTCATTCTGGGACTGCATCCTGGGCTCTGAGATCTGGCACCCGCAGATAATGCTTCTCCCTCGTACCTTTGCCGGCAGTACGGTCGTAGTTGGGGTTGGGGACGGGAACAAGGAGTGTTGGAGATTGTGGGAAAGCTACTGGCAGCTGTGACTCGGCCAAGAGAGGTTTACATCTAGCCAACTGGACGGAGTTCAACTAATGATTCCATCCTCAGCAACATACAGCACTTGAACTTTTGGAACCATCCGGGTTCTATTTACTTGAGCAAAAACTATTGCAACTAGGGTAGAAAAGTTTATATACAATAGGAATAACTTTTTCTTAAATAGTGCACCTGGCAGACAACTTCCTGACAGGGGATGCTAATGGACACAATGTTATCAGCTTAGACTCCCCTCAGGTGGTTACTCAATAGAAAAGTGTTTCATTCCAATAGACCACTGAACCTGTCCCTGTTAGAGCCTCATTTTTACCGAATCCCTGCAGTGCAGAAAGAGGCCACTGGGCCCACTAAGCCTGCGCATGCAACAATCTCATCCAGGCCCTATCCCCATCACCTCACATATTTACCCTGCTAATTGCCCTAAGGGACAATTTACCATGACATATCAACCTAACCCACACATCTTTCAACAGTGGAAGGAAACCTGAGCACCCAGAGGAAACCCATGCAGACACGGCGAGAATGTGCAAACTCCACATAGACAGTGACCTGGGAGGCCGAAATTCAACCTGGGTCCATAGCGCTATGAGGCAGCAAATGTCAATCATTGTGCTCTCTAAAAGTGGCTTCATTTATGCATGCAAGATTGAACCAATTAATTAATTTGGAAATGCAAAGTTCCATGGTCACACCGAGCCTTTCGTTTTTCTGGTGTATGGTTGATAGATGAAAGTTGAGTTTAGGGTTAGGGTTAGGGCTCTTCTAAAAATTGTTTCCTGAAGTGTTTAGCATCCACCCAAACAGGGGAATGAAGTCTTGCTTTAAAGTGTCATCCAAAAGGTAACATTCCTGGTAAGACATTCTTCTCTCCCTGTCATTCTGTGTATCAGCCGTCATTATCTAGGGTGGCACTGGGGAGTAACAGGTGGTAGGGGTCATTGGACAGGGTTGGTGCTTGAAACCACAGCTTTAAGATTTAATGCCAGAACTATTAACTGAGCTAAATTGGTACCAATAGCAGCAGAGAATGTTCCATACAATACTCAATAGCTATGTCACATGTTCAATATTCCTCTTCTCCTTTTGGGTACCATGCTCTAAGCGATTTTGGCATCCACAGTACCTTGTCTTTAACTTTATTTCCAAGAGTTTGTCATCAGCAATTGATTTCCATTGGATTGATCCACGATTATGCTTGACATTGTTTATTGAAATAATTTCTGCTGCCTTCTGCAAAATGGCTGACCAGGCATCTCTGTCACTCTTACTGCCTGCCAGCTATCAGGTAGTGCCACCGTAATGGGTGGCAACGCACTGGCACAGTACTTAGCAGTGTTGTCTCGCAACACCAGGAACCCTTGTTCAATTCTTGGCTTGGGTCACTGCCTGTGTTGAGTTTACACATTCTCCACATGCCTGTGTGGGTTTCCTCCAGCTGCTTCAGTTTCCTCTCACAGTCCAAAGTTGTGTTGGCCATGCTAAATTACCCCTTAGTGTCAGGGTAATTAACTAGGGTAAATGCATGGAGTTATGGGGATAGAGCCTGGTTGGGATTGCATTTGCTGCAGACTCAATGGACTGGATCACCTTCTTCTACATAATAGAATTCTATGATTGTATGATTGGAAGAATTTAAGGGCTGATTATCAAATTGCATGGCCATATTATGAACACACTTCCTGTGGCCACCAAATTCTGCGGTGGGACCTGAACCCAAGCTTCTTGTCCAGAGGTAAGGATACTACCCATTGAGCCTTAAAACCTCCCCACTCAACATGCACCCAGGCACAAAATAGAACTTCTGACCCAATAGAGCTTCTCTTGCATCCCATTAGAATTTCAAAACCTTTCTTTTTTTATTATCCATGCTGTAAAATATAAATACTTTTCTTTCACTTTGTGTTTCACCAACTATCTTCACTTTCGAACCACTCTTTTAGATGCACTTTTTTTCCCCCTTACAGGAAGGTGGTAGATTAGCATCCTTTCCATCCCTTGTTTAACTGTTTCCTGTTGCTAACCGATAGCTGAATGTGTCAACTTTTCCTCCAAATTAATTTGGGCAAGGTCTCTATTAAGCTTATTATCATTCTATTGGAATATAGTACCAGTCACTCCCAGTGACTGATATGGATAGGCCGTTTGAAGGTTATTTTTATGTAGCGAGAGAACAGAAGAGTAAATCCTTTGATCCCACGCTATCAGTGAAGAACTCTGCGTGATGAGGGCACAGATTTGGGGATCAGGATGCTAAGGTTCTATAATCCTCTGACCGCAAGCTTGGATCCCCAGAAGCAGGGAATCGGTGAATTTGCCGATTAAACTACCTGTGAGTGATACAGATTGGAATTTGATTTTTTTTCCTCCATCTGAGATGAGCTTGGAGGTACAGGGGTTGAAAATCAGGTGGGAAACTGACAGATGGATATTCTGCCATCTTCCAATCCTGGATTGGTTAAGGGAAGGCTCATGTATAGTCCTTCTGTCTCACCACCAATTAAGGTCCTTAAAGAGGCAATTAATGTCTTCTGAAGGACCTCCTCCCACAGCCCTGGTATTCAATCAGTGGCAGGTGGCAGTGCTGAGTTTGCTTTGATGAGTAGGAAATAAATGATCTGAAAATATCCAATAATATGCCAGCAACTTTCTTTTCCTAATAGTTACTTCATTGACATTAATGAGTAAGAAAATTGCTGACACATTTCCCCCTATTCTCTCTGATGACTCAGTCATCCACAGTAGAATCATAGAATTCCTATAGTACAGAATGAAGTCATTCAGCCCATTGACCTCAATCCCACCCAGGCCTTATTCCCCTAACTCTGCACATTTACCTTGTTAACACCCCCTGACACTAGGGTTAATGAAGCATGGCCAATCCACCTAACCCCCACATCTTTGGATAGGAGGAGCACCCAGAGGAAGCCCATGCAGACACAGGGAGAAGGAACAAACTCCACACAGACAATGACCAGAGACCAGAATTAAATTTGATCCCTAGCGCTGTGAGGCAGCAGTGCTAACCACTCTGCCACTGTACCATCATTTTGAGGAATGTCATGGTGTCAGCAGCTATGCTCAGGTAAAATTCTCTTTCAAATCCCTCTGTAGTCTCTACCTTTCCTATCTCTGTAACCTCCTCCAGTCCTGTAATGTTCCACTCTGCACTATTCTAAGTCTAGCCTTTTAAGCATCCCCAATTTCAGTGATTGAAACATCGCTATGTTCAGTTGCCTAAGATCAAGAATTCCCTCTCTAAACCACTATGTTTTTCTATAGTTCTGGTAATCAATAGGAGGGAGGTGTGGGTGGGATGGTTGGGGTGGTAGGATCAAGTGGTCAGTCGGGTCTGGGAATCAGGGGATCAAGATTGTTGTTCAGTAGGGTGTGGTCAGTGAGGGAGGTTCAGGTGTTCAACATGGCCGGAGTGTTGAGCGGGAGTGAGGTGGACGGGGGTGTGGGAAGTTGTGGTGAGTTGGGGCTAGTCTTTTATGGATTTTACTCTGAAGCTAGATACAGTTTTAATTCTTCAAACCTCTCCTAGGTATCTATTATTATAAGACAGTGAAAACTATCTGAATATTTACAATTTAAATCATATTTTTGGATTTTTCCAAATGTAGGGCAATTGCATGATGGGATTTTGAATTTGCAGGCAAATGCAAGATAATCTTTACCTGGGGACTTGTGGAGGTTAAGGATGGGGGGAAGGAACAATTTCCAGCACATCTTTGGAATACCTCTCAGTTGTTAATCTTGGGAGGTCAGATTAAAAGTTACAAGCCAACTAGTGGATTCAAGATATAAAATATTTAATTCAATTGCTACTCAACACCAGGGCTTCATAGGGGAAGGGAGGAGAAGGATCTGGCCTGGCCAAAGTGGGCCAGCTATCAGGGAATCAATCAGTTCAGGTATTTGGGAAAATTTATGATAGGCCACAGGCCTCTGCGATTACAAGGTGGTGTTGTGTGTGAGGTTGACTGAGCAACACAGGCTGAGTGACAGGCTTCTGCTGCAAGAGACATGCACACGAGCAATTGTGCACTCTGCTGCTCTCAGCCAGCATTTGGGCAATTTATGTCCCACCCTCTCCTCCTATAGGTGAGAAAACATTTTGAAGTTTTTTTTTTAACTTTTAAGATAGCAGATTTGAACTTGGCCAAAATATGGATCAGAAGCTCTCTTATTTTCCCATCCGCTTAGAACTTTTCTTGGTAAGATCACCCTCGAAAGAAAGATGGATTGCTGATGAATTGCTGCCGTTCAGGAAACTTCCGGAACATAATGCGAAACCTCGCTGAGCTGTCATGCTTTAAGTGGATACTTATCAGTCAAATGTGGGTTTCGACTGTTGCTGGAAGTGTGTCCCCAACCAGAATCTCTCAGGAAATGCTCAGACTGTGGCAACATCTGGACTCAAATGTTTCCTCCAACTTGAAGAAGGGAGGTGACCGTCTGGACCTGGGCATGAATTGGATGACAGATTGTCCTTCAATCTGCTGTGCTGCAGATCAGTTGGGATTTGTTTGTTGCAGGCACCATTCTGTACAGGGATACAGATTAGAAAAATAATGGCTCCAAACACTTCAAAGGCAGCTAAGTATCTGGTTGTGCAACATTTGAAAGGCTGCCATGACTGTTGGACAGGAGCTGGGAGTGACAGTGCTAATAGAGAATAGTTTTTAAAGTTTAAGTTTATTTATTGGTGTCACAAGTAAGTCTTACGTTAACACTGTCATGAAGTTACTGTGAAAATTCACTAGTCGTTACACTCCAATGAATGTTCGGGTACACTGAGGGAGAATTGTGCATGGCCAATACACCTAACCAGCACATCTTTCAGACTACAATCCAGCACTGCAATGTTCTCCTTAATATTCTCATCCTTCCTCCTTTTCTTTCTTTCCTATCTTTTTTAAACATCCTGTGTGAAGGAATACTTAGTACCCAGTTCTCCCCTTCTTTCAGCCTGAAAACCATTATTGCCACAGTCTCATGGATGAGATTGTGCATCCCTCCCAGCCATGTGTTTCCTGCCAGGGGGAGATGGTGCATTGTTTGCTAGCAGAGGGATTTTGTGCTGTTGATGTGAATTCCCATTGATGTCACCCCCACCAACAGGAGACCCAAGGGCACAGGTGCACTGCCAGTGGGACCAGTGAATCTTGCTGGCGTGAATAGCTGGAAAATTCCAACCCATATTTCCAATTGCCTATCTGCATCTCAATCTCAACAATCTTGTTTACCATACATAGTACTTTCATACAGCACTAACTTCGGCTTAATTACTTTCCATCTTATGCTGAACCCATCTATCCTTTATTAAATCCTAGTTTTATACTATTTGTATAGAATCTACAGTGCAGAAGGAGACCATTCCACCCATCGAGCTGGCACCCTATCCCCACAGCCCCACGTTTACCCCCCCCCCCCCCATCAATCTCCCTGACACTAAGGGGCAATTTATCATGGCCAATCAACCTAATCCACACACCACTGGACTGAGGGAGGAAACCTGAATATCCGGAGGAAACCCATGCAGATATGGGAGAACATACAGACTCCATACAGTCACCCAAGGCTGGTATTGAACCTAGGTTTTTGGCACTGTGAGGCAACAGTGCGACAACTGTGCCACCTTGCCATCCTTATCATTCCATTTATGAAAACAAAAGCCTTGTTTTTATACAGTGTATTCAACAACAACAGGACTCCCAAAATCCTTTACAGTCAACAACATTCTTTTTGCACTATTGTTATGACTGTCAGACGAGGAGCAAGGTTGAAAAGGCGGGGCCTTCATCAATAATCTCAGCCGTTAACAGGAATTGAACTCATGTCATTGGCACTGCTCTGCATCACTAACCAGCTGTCCAGCCATATGAGGGAAACTGACCCATTGTTGCTATAATGTAGGAAGCACAGCAACCAATTTATACACAGTAAACTCCCTTACATAGCAATCAGTGCAAACAGGATAGTAAAGAGTTATTGCAAATAAATTGCACATTGCAATAAATTAGGGGTATTGTTAAATATAGAGTATAGCGTCTGTAATTAGTGTGTGTGACAGACAGAGAATGCAATGTTCTGTTAAGTGGTGCAAGTGTGTGAAAAAGGATGCACAGTGTCTGTAATTAATCTGACTGTATGTGATAGGGAATGCACAATTCTGCTCAGTAGTGAGAGTGTTTGAAAGAGAGCACACAGTGTGTGCGACGTTGAGTAAGGAAATAGCTCATGTGTATATAAAAGAGTGAGTGTGTGAAAAAGAGAGAGATCAAGAACATATGGAAAGAATATAAAACATGAGAGACTGTGGGGAAAGAAGTCTGGTGCCAGAAATTGAGATGGAGAGAGGTTAATTGAGAGATCAGAAGGCAGCATTACAGAAACAGATGAGAGAGTTCCTTCAGAAATTGTCAATTATGCATTTTAAAATTCAAATCTCATTGATGTTTTTAAGGGTAGTTTTCCATATGTTGTTTGTTTTGGTTGCCCCCGCGGCTCTTTTCATCAACAAGGTCTAAGAGTTGTACCTCGAACCTTTGTTTATCACACAGGGAGGTCACAGAAGAACTCAAAGACAGGCTTTGGGCTGAGATTGAATTGATTCCACTGTTCGTTTTGCGGAGCAGATTTGTGTTATTTGGAAAGTGAGTTATTTAGAGGTTATGAGGACATTTACTAACTCTACAGCTCATTATCTTATCTAAAGAGGAATGTTACATCGTGCCCTATTGAGATAGTCAGGAATCCATGGAGGAGCTGTCCTCTCTATCTGGTACTCCACCCTGTGGCACATACAATATCCCAGTAGAGAGACAGGAAATTTGGTGAGCTATACTAGCATATTTTTCCACATGAACCTGTCAGTCATATCCCACCCTTTTTCCTACTCTCTGCCCATTCCAATCTCTTTAAGAATATCTTTAAATATCCAGCTTCAGCAAAAAACCTCAAATTTAACTTCTTCATGCCAAATGAAATGCTTAACTTCTCCTTTAATTCAGATTGTGAGGATTGTAAACTTGTGCCAACCTTGTACCCTCTCAATGAACACCTGTCACTATTCATTGGATAATTCTCCCCGAGTATTTTATTCTTTAATCTTTTCTCTCACATGACACACAGGACATATGGCACAGAAACGGGCCACTCAGCTTAAACAGTTCTTGCTGGTGTCAATGTTCCACAAGGCAGCTCCTATCCCTCTTGGTTCAACCTTCTTAATCTTCTATTTCCTATTTCAAGTAGCTCACCTCCTGACTCTCTAAGACTGTCCACCATCTGCAGTGCATATGTCAGGAGTGTGATGGAATACTTCCACTTGCCTGGCTAGGTGCAGCTCCAACAATACTCAAAAAGCTTGTCACCATCCAGGGCTGAGCAGCTCATTTGATTGGCACCACATCAGCAGACAACCGATTCCTTCACCACCGATGCTCAGTAGCAGCAGTGTGTACTATCTACAAGATGCACTGCAGCAATGCACCAAAAATCCTTAGACAGCAGCTTCCAAACCACGACCACTCCCATCTTCGACAAGGACAGCAGATTCCACCTGCAAGTTCCCCTCCAAGTCAATCCCTACCCTGACTTGGAAACATTTCGCTGTTCCTTCAGAGTTGCTGAATCAAAATGCTGAAACTTCCTCCCTAACGGCAGGTGGGTCAAACCATGTGGACTGCAGCGATTCAAGAAGGCAGCTCTTCACCATCTTCTCAAGGGCAACTAGGTATGGGCAATAAATGTTGGCCAGTCAGCAACGCCAATATCCCACAAATGAATAAAAAATAAAATTCCATCTCCTACATGCACTATCTAGATTCCCCTGAACAGCATCAGTGCTATTTTCTGCAACTAATCCCCATTGTAATGAATTCCACATTCTCAGGGTAATTTTCTTTCCTGAAATTCTTTGAATGAAATGCAAGATAGGGATATAGGACTTCATGTCTTTATATAACGTGCTGTTACTTCCCATCAACAGTTTTCCCCAACTTGAGCTTCATTGCACAAAATATTTGTATGCTCTGTAGAAACATTGGCTGGGATTTTGCATGCCCAGCTGCATGGGGCATGAATCGAAACAAGAGTGCAAAATCTTGTGAAAGAACCAAAATGCATTATATGTTGGGAGGAAGCCCCTTACGGTTGTTTCCCAACTGCTAGTGATATAATAAGATTCCTGACTTCCAACATCAGGAACCACATTAGAATAGATTTAAATCTAATTATCAGGCCTCTATGCCTGAAAATCTGTTGCCCTCTCCCTACCCCCTTCCCCATTATATTAACCATTCACATTAGTGTGAATTATGAGTGCTCTCCCATCGTATGTACCTGGCAGGCAGAACTTTAGAGAACAAGAGGAACTTAGGTGAATGCACCATGTGGGGGTAAGGGGACCATGCAGTGCAGTACCCAAGCTTTGTCTCAGCTAGTGGGGGAGGCAACCTGCCATTGGTGAATCCCACTGATATCCATGTCGCTTTGTGTGGCTTACCCATTTCGTCATCGGGGACTGGAAAACAGGAAGAATCCAGCATAATAATATTTTTAATCTAGTGCCAGGCAGGAAGGAGATGCAATTGCATGCAATAACATGTCCTTGTTTTAGAATTATATTTGTTGAGTAATCAAAACCAAAGCTCGTCCTTGCCATTGTGGTGAAATATCAAGGCCAGACAGCTGAAATCCAGACAACCAGTTGCATGTTCTCCATTCGCCTAGCAAATCTGCATTGTTATTCATTCCAGAGCAATGAGGCTTTAGTCTGTAGCTGCACAAGTCCAATAAAAATCCAGATCCTAATGGGCATGATGCCCACAGAGCCACATGACCATCAACGTAACATCAGTTTGGTAGCCCCATTTAGACATCACAGGGTTGGTGGGTGGAGTGCAGGTGAAGAGTGGGCATTTTCACTGGATCAGGTTGGAGAAATGTTTATCTGAATTTGCCCCATGTTAAATCTGACTTTGTTATACTTTGTAGAAAATCTGAAGACAGAAACACTCATATACTTTATCATGACAAGCACACAATGATTCAAAAACTAATAAACATATTTGATTTAACTTAAACAGAGCTGGATGGTAAAAATGCAGGTAACTAAATCTGTTCAATGAAGCAAAGCAGAAATTATTTACAGATACTTTTAAAAAGGAAAAAGAAGTGTGAAGATTGAACTTGTTGAGCTAATTCTTTGGGATTGTGTGCATGGGTGACATGTGGTACAGTGGTTAGCACTACTGCTTCACAGCAGTAAGGTCTAGGGTTCAATTCCTAGCCTTGAGGTGCTGTCTGTATAGAGTTTGCATACCCTTCCTTTGGGTTTCCTCCAAATGCTTCATTTTCCTCCCACAATACAAAGGTGTACAAGTTAGGTTGATTGGCCATGCTAAATTGCCTTTTAGTGTCAGGGGATTAGTGGGGATAGGGCTTGGGTGGAATTGTTGCCATTGTAGGCTCATTGGGCCAAATGGCCTTTTTCTGCACTGAAGGGATTCTAGTAGGCAGGATTTTCCATGTCTTCCCTCGGGTGTTGGTTTGGGGTGACAAAAATGACTCCCATTGACTGGTAGCAGGATCTTCTGGTCTTGTTGCTGTCAATGGGGTTTCCAATTGTATACACCCACCCATGCTACCAGGAAACCCTTAGATTGGGGGTTTGCAATTGGTGGGACTGGAAGATCCCACTAGCAGGACTGTCCAGAAAAATGTTGGCAGCAGAACCTTCATCACTTATCAAAAGGTCCTGTCATTGAAAGTTGTGAAACCTCATGGCCACATATTCTTGCCCTTGCTGTCTTACAAAGGCAACCCCTACCAAGGCAGGATGAAGTTTTGGTTGACCACCTTTTTTTTTTTGTTTGAATTATTGTTATCACATATATTAGCATACAGTGAAAAGTATTGTTTCTTGCATGCTATGCAGACAAAGCATACTGTTTATAGAGAAGGAGAAAGTGCAGAATATAGTGTTATAGTCATAGTTAGGGTGTAGAGAAAGATCAACTTAATGCAAAGTAGATGCATTCAAAAGTCTGACAGCAGCAGAGAAAAAGATGTTCTTGAGTTGCTTTGTCCGTGATCCCAGATTTTTCTATCTTTTTCCCGATGGAAGAAGGTGGAAGCGTGAACTTCCAGGGTGTGTTGTGTCCTTAATTATGCTGGCTGCTTAGCTGAGGCAGCAGGAAGTGTCAACAGAGTCAATGGATGGGAGGCTGGTTTGCGTGATGGATTGGGCTACATTCACGACCTTTTGTAGTTCCTTGCGGTCTTGGGCAGAGCAGGAGCTGTACCAAATACAACGAGGAAGAATGCATTCTATGGTGCATCTGTAAAACTTGGTGAGAGTCATAGTTGACATAGAACATAGAACATTACAGCGCAGAACAGGCCCTTCGGCCTTCGATGTTGCACTGACCAATTAGGAAAAAACAATGACTCTCTAACCTAAACCATTCCCTTTTCATCCATAAACTTATCTACTAACCTCTTAAACACCACCAAACTTGGCGCATCTATAACTGCAGCAGGCAGGGCATTCCATACCCTTACCACCCTCTGGGTAAAGAACCTATCTCTGACATCCGTCCTATAACTACCACCCCTTAATTTAAAGCTATGTCCCCTCGTGCTAGCTTTCTCCATCCTAGGAAAAGTGATAGTAGGGTTATCACTGTCCACCCTATCTAAACCTCTAATCATCTTAAATGTTTCAATAAGGTCTCCTCTTAGCCGCCGCCTTTCTAACGAAAACAACCTCAAATCCCTCAGCCTCTCTTCATAAGACCTGCCCTCCATACCAGGCAACGTCCTGGTAAACCTCCTCTGTACCCTCTCCAATGCCTCCACATCTTTCTTATAATGCGAGGACCAGAACTGCACACAATACTCCAAGTGCGGCCGCACTAGAGTTTTGTACAGTTGCAACATGACGTTGCGGCTCCGAAATTCAATCCCCCTACCAATAAAAGCTAAGACTCCGTATGCCTTCTTAACAACCTTATCGACTTGATTGCCAACTTTCAGGGATCTATGCACATATACACCAAGATCCCTCTGTTCATCAACACTATTAAGAGTCCTACCATTAGCCCTATACTCTACACATTTGTTATTCCTGCCAAAGTGAATTACCTCACACTTTTCCACATTAAACTCCATTTGCCACCTCTCGGCCCAGCTCTGCAACTTGCCCAAGTTTCTCTGCAAACTATAACACCCCTCTTCACTATCTACCACGCCTCCGAACTGGGAATCCCAGTATCCCAGTATGTCTGATGTCCTGCTTCCAACCCTCCAAAGGGCAGGACGGTGGCACGGTGGTTAGTGCTGCTGCCTCACAGCGCCAGGGACCCAGCTTCAATTCCCAGTTCGGAGGCGTGGGGTTGTGGGGATGGGATCTGGGTGGGATTACAAAGAACAAAGAACAACACTCAACAGGAAACAGGCCCTTCGGTCCAATGATTGTAGGCAGTGCAGACTTGATGGGTCAGATGGCCTCCTTCCCCACTCTAGGGATTCCATGATTCAATGAGATTTCTCTGGTTTTGCACAGCCGGGTACTGTTGTCAGTAACAATGGAGAATTCCGTCCTTCGTCTGAAAAGCAGCACCTGACAGTGCTGCTCTCCCTCTGCACTGCACTGGAATATCGGTATAGATTTTTATATTCAAGCTCTACATTGAAACTAGAGACAAGAGTTCAGCTAACTGAGCCATAGGTTTAATATTGATTGCATTGAATCAATCCTAAGCTGTCACTTGGTAGCGGACCAGTATTACTGATCTGTAAAATTATGTGTCTTCCAAGGCTTTACCCTCATAGGATTTCAGTTGGAGACTGGGAATGTAAATTTTCTTATGTTGGAAACATGCCGAATCTAGTGAGATTTATTTAGATTTGTAAATCTAAATAAATGAAATGTATATTTCATTTACATCAAATATACATGTGCCTTATGCCTTAGAGATCTACTGAGATGATAATATCAGCTTCTATTTGCGTAACAAGAATTTTATTCCATGTTAAAAATGTCTGCTCTCAAGTGCTTACAGCCATGTTTCTAAGGAGCCACTAAACTGGTCATGCACAGTGCGCAGTCGGCACTTAACAAACCCGCATAGTCAACATTCAACTGGATACTGCATTATATATCAAATAATATCTCTTTTTATTCTTTCTATTCTGTACATAATATATTACATATATTGTTTTACTGTGCTGTGTAACTGAGGCTGTAGCTACATATGCATTGCACTCAAAAGAGTCTTTTCTAGCTTGGGAGGAACTAAGCAGAAAGTGATTCAGTCCCCCTGAGAGTGGAGAAGGAAATGGAAAGTTGAAGAGCAGCAACAATGAATCATAGAATCCCTACGTGGCAGAAGGAAACCATTTGGCCCATCAAGCCTACACCAACAACAATTCCACCCAGGTCCTATCCCCATGACAGGTATTTACCCTGTTAATGCCCCTGACACTAAGGGACAAATTATCATGGCCAATTCACCTAACCTGCACATCTTTGGAGTGTGAGAGGAAACAGGAGCACCTGGAGGGGAGACACGGGGAGAACATGCAAACTTTACACAGCCATTGACCCGAGCTGGGAATCGAAGCTGGGTCCCTGGCGCTGTGAGGCAGCAGCACTAACCACCGTGCCACCGTCCTGCCCTTTGGAGGGTTGGAAGCAGGACATCGGAGAACGCTGACAATAGCAGAATGGACAACAGGAGGACCCACGGTGGAAGTGCATAATAAAATACTGGGACAGTGAAGTAGAAAGAAGTTCAGGGAAGAAAGAGACAGTCTCTAACAAAAGGTCAGCCGGACTCAAAATATTGGTTTTATCCTCTCTCCACAGATGCTGTCAGACCTGCTGTGACTTTCCAGCATTTTCTGTTTTTGTTTGGGATTCCAGCATCCGCAGTAATTTGCTTTTATTAAGAGAGAAAGATTGCTTTTATATTCTGCGGTATTTTACAACCCCTCCCATCGATGGGATTTCTAGTCTTTCCTGCACTTTCGCCCTCGCATCACCCCCCTGCCCTTCTGCCTGTCCCCCCAGCCCCCACCCACCCTGCCACTTGTGACAGGGCCGTAACATTCCGTGTGTGGTATTGTTTATGATTTCAGAGCATCTTAAAGCACTTCACAGTCA
The DNA here is from genome assembly GCA_024679065.1 of Sphyrna mokarran. Lineage (NCBI taxonomy): Eukaryota > Metazoa > Chordata > Chondrichthyes > Carcharhiniformes > Carcharhinidae > Sphyrna > Sphyrna mokarran. The sequence goes on along the minus strand of JAGIQG010000013.1, from coordinate 12,892,510 downwards.
ATTAGTTTTAAAGTTAAAAGTTCATTCATTAGTCACAAATGGGCTTACGTTAACACTGCAATGGAGTTACTGTGAAAATCCCCTAGTCATCACGCTCCAGGGTCTATTCAGGTACACAGAGGGAGAATTTAACAAATTAAACAAAAAATAGCATAGCCAATGCACCAAACCAGCACGTTGTTGTGGAAGGAAACCACAGCATCCGGAGGAAAGACACGCGGACACAGGGGAGAACGTGCAGACTCCGCAGAGACAGTGACCCAAGCAAAAAATCAAACCCAGGTCCCTGATTCTGTGAGGCAGCAATGCTAACCACTGCGCCATAGAGCTGCCCAATTAATTGCTTTTTGAAATATAGCCACTGCGTAAGGTAGTAAATGTGCAAACTCTCTCAAATTTCAATATGTTTAGAAGAACAATCTGTTTCAAAGCTAGTTGACGAATATTGGTCAGGACACAGGGGATGTTAAAAATTGTGCCAGTTGTTAATGTACTCTGACAGAACCTTTTTTTTCCCAAAAGTTCCATTTCTTTGTCTCTGCTGTTTGTAGCCGGCAGTTTAAGTGGAGATGCTGCATCTGCTGCCGTGGCAGGGTCAGGAGGTTATTGAAGGCTGCCCTTTCTCAAGATGGGGCTATTCTGAGTCTGTACATCATTAGGATTGCGACACAGTTGACAAAGTGCATCCAGGAAAATTGTCTCCATGGTTATTGGGCATCCAGTCAAAATGAAACAAATTTGTCAAGTGAACACAGTAGCAGTGTTAAATTGGCAGCTCGCTACGAATGCCAAAAACCTTAGTGAGCAGAAGAACATAGAAGTCACGGTGAATTCATTCGTTTAAAGAGCGAAATGTTTATGATTGCGGAGAGAATTGTTACAGTTGATTCAAGCTAATTGCTCACCGTGACAAAGTGTTTGAATACTCGGCAATTAAGTGAAAAATTGGGCAATTAGGATTAATAAGGTAGATTAGGCATAGTTTTCTTCTGGTGAGAGTATAATAAATTACGAGGGAATGTTAATAGCTTTGACAGTATAAATCAGCTCTCTTTCCGGAGAGGAAATTACGGATACAATTGCATTGATCTAACGAGAGGAGATGAGCAGGTTAAAATTCCTATATTGTGATATAAATTCTAATTATTTGCAACTGTCAGTAATTGGAACTAACCCTGCACAAGCTGCTGAGTTGCCTCTCAACCAGTTCGATTCCCAGCTAAGGTCACCATTTGAGTGGAGTTTGCGTGTTCTCCCCATGTCTGCATAAGTTTCCTCTGGGATTCCGGTTTCCTTCCATGTACTGAAAGGTGCGCTGGTTAGGTTCATTGACCTGAACAGATGCCGGACTATGATGGTAGGGGAATATCACTTCATTGCAGTGTTAATGTAAACCTTACTTGTGACTAATAAATAAACTACTTTTACTTTTTACTTTTACTTTATGATAGAAAGACCGGAGGAGATGAAAAAGAATGGTCACAATTAAAACATAAAGCCTTTGGTGAAAATAAAACCAAAAATTTACGTAATGCCTTCTATAACCACAAGATGTTTTGGCCAATTCAGCATGCAGGATTTTCCAGTCTCGCCCACCCTGAGACTGGGAGTGTTGCCTAAGGGCAACAAACCTATTGTTGGTCTGTCAAATTATCCATCCCACCTACAATGATTCCTGTAATGGAACTGTATCGTTTAGACTAATCTTTTCACTGTAATGTAGGGAAATAAGGCAGCCAAATTCCACACAGCAACCAACCCCCACAACCAACAATGGGATAATGATCAGTTTGGTGATTTCATAGAAACTCTACAATGCAGAAGGAAGACATTCAGCCCACTGAGTCTGCACTAACTCTCCAACAGAGCACCTTACCCAGGCCTTGGCACCATAACCCATATATTTATCTCATGAATGCCCTAACCTACACATCTTGGGACACTAAGAGGCAACTTAGTCTGGCCACTCCACTAACCTGTACATCTTTGGACTTTGGGAGGAAACTGGAGCATCTGAAGGAAACACACATAGATATGGGGAGCACGTGAAACTCTACGCAGCAGTTATCCAAGGCTGGAATCAAACCACTGTGCTGCCGTGCCTCCCACCATTATCCACGATGGTTAAAAGGATAAGTATTGGTTAGTATATCATATGTTCCCCTGCCCCCCTTCAATATGGTATCGTGATGTCTACCTGAGAGGGCAGCTGGCCCCTTGGTTCAAAATCTTAAATAGAAGCGGCACTTCTGGCATTTCTGCATTCCCTCAGTACTGCACTGATCTGCCTGACGAAATAACGTGCTCATTTCTAAGGTGGAACTCTTTTCTCCAGAAAAGGGAAGACTGAAGGGTGATCTAATATAACTCCTTGGGCTTATGATAGGTCTGATAAGATAGACATGGAGAAGCTCTTTCCAACTTGTGATTGACATATTGGCTGGAATTTTACCATCCCGCCCATCATGGAAATCAGAGCAGGCAAGGGGTGGACATTTTATGGTTTCAGGACGAGTGAGGCCATTAAAACCCATCCATTATTTGATGAAGGCATTGTAGCCAAGTAATGCCCTATATCTTCAGTGTTACCTGGAAACACAGAGTGATGGAATTTTTCTTTAACGTGAAATTGACAATTTCATTGACAATGCAGCAATCCATCAACATTTGTTTTATTCATTGACATGCTGTGAGCATCACTGGCAAGACCAGATTTATTACCCATTCCTAAATGCTATTGAGTAGAAGTCAATGAGTCACCATCTTGAACAGCTATAGTCCATGTGCTGGTTTACAATGTCAGGTTAGATCAGATATTTAAGTTCTACCCACAGTTTTCTGGACCAAATACAGCTGACCCGAGTGGATATTTCTATCAACATGACTTTACTTCATGTAAAATAAATGTCCATCATTTGAAGTTCAAGATGTTTTGCAGGAAGGAAGAACATCCAGGTGGAGAGGAAGTGTGGGGTGAGCTGCGGCAATCACTGTCAAGAGAGGGAAGTCTGAGGCATGGAACGCTCTTTGATTTCCTTGTTGGATATGGGGAGCCACTCTTGTTCCTGATGACTTACAAGAAGCCTTTAAAAAATATAAAAAAAACAAGTCTCAAATCATCTTCTGAGGCTGTTGCCCCTCCTGCTCACTTATCCAAGTTTGATAGGGAAGTGGTGGCTTAACAGTATTATTACTAGATTATTAATCTAGAGAGTCAACAAATGTTCTGGAGACCTGGGGAGCTGAAGAGCTTGTCATAAGAGGAATGGTTGAGGACTCTGGGTCTGTATTCATTGGGAGTTTGGAAGAATGAGGGGGGATCTTATTGAAACTTATAGGATACTGTGAAGCCTGCATAGAGTGGACACGTGGAGAGGATGTTTCCATTAGTCGGAAAAATTAGAACGAGAGGGCACAACCTCAGGCTAAAAGGATGACCCTTTAAAACAGAGCTGAGGAGGAGTTTTTTCAGCTGTGAATCTGTGGAACTCTTTGCCCCAGAAGGCTGTGGAGGCCAGGTCATTGAGGTGTCTTTAAGACAGAGATAGATAGGGCCTTGATGAATAAGGGGATCAGGGGTTGTGGGGAAAAGACAGGAAAATGGGGATGAGAAAAGTATCAGCCATCATTGAATGATGGAGCAGATTCAATGGGCCGTGAGGCCTAGTTCTGCTCCTATGTCTTCTGGTCTTACGGTCTAAATTGTACCACAGCCAAAGTAGGAATTTGGCTTCAATAAAAAATAATCTGGAATTAAAAATCTACTGATGACTATGAAACCATTCCTGATTGTCGGATAAACCCATCTGGATCACTAATGTCCTTTAGGGAAGGAAATCTTCCATCCAAACTTGGTCCGGCCTACATGTGACCCCAGAGCCACAACAATCTGGTTGACTCTCCACTGCCTCTGAACAAGGGCAACTAGGGATGGGCAATAAATACTGGCCCGCTCATATAAATTAAACCATCTCATAAAAACATTGGAGGCCTGATTGACATCACAAAAGTCCCAACGAGGCCTGGGAAGAGGGCTTTACATTGTGCTCTAATTGTATTTTTTTAATGTTGACCTGATCTTAACCATTACCCCTGTTGCATTACCTCTGTCCTGTGCGCCCTATTATTGTCTGATTGCGAGAATATGAGGGCAAGTTGAAAATGTCCCATAACTTGCAGCTTTGGCAAAGGAATGTACAAAACCCATTCCCGCTTCACAGCTAAAAAGGTCGTGGACTAAAAGTCAGCACTCAAGGGAAGAACAGTGCACCGCTGTCATCTAACAGCTGGCTGGTCAGTACGCTAGAAGTCCTGCCTTAGAGAGCTGCTAACTATTTGGATGATCTCGACAGCATCAATTGGGACTGATAGCCAATGTTGGGACTTCCAACAGATCCTAATGTAGAAACGGTGTCAGACTGGTAAACACTGGTGGAAAGGGTAAAGGAATTGGGAAAGTAGCTTTTAGAGACAAGAGTGGGATGGATAAAGGGGGAGTGTGATCTCAGTGTGTAATGGGTACCTCAGATGGGCACTGGAGACTCACAGAAGAACCCCAAGCCTTGCCACATACCACCTAAGTAAGTTGCTGGACTTTCCACATGGTGTAGGCTTCCCCATAAAGTAGCAGCCAGGTAGCATGAAGCCCTTAAGTGGTTGTTGATTGGCCTAAGGGCCTCAATAGCCCTAAATGTGTATGGGTCTGCCAATGCCTCTCCCATCCTCTATAAAATTCCAAACAGATCTGAGATGGATAGATAGCTGATGGAAAAGCCTCCTGCTGGATTATGTAACCACCCATCATCAAATTGACAGCCAAAGGACTGTAAAATCCAATCCCACATTTGAGTCACTTTCTGTATAAAGAACTTGACCCTGAATTCTTTATAGGAATTTATTACTGTCTATCCTATATTCATGATCATCATTTTGGACTCTCCCATGAGTGGAAATATCTATTTATGTCTATCCCATCAAATTTAAAGACCTCTTATCAGGTCACCATCAGCTTTTATCTTTTTTAGGGATTAAAAGCCGTGTTTATTGTATGAAGTATAGAAGCCTGAACAGATATTTTCCTGTGCAAAGTTATTGCAAAGGGAAACATAAGTGGCAGAGATAATATAGAATTACGAAGCCCTTGATCACCATATCCTATTCAAATAACAAAATTGGCAATCAGCATTCAAATTTGAACACAATATGACTGAAATGTTTCTTGTGATGGGAGCATTATGCCCTTAATTTCAGCAATGAGGAAATTTTATGTGGCTTTTAATTGGATTCATCTTTAACATTTAATTGAGACAAATATAGAAAGAAACACACGCACGACTGTGGGATAATTAAAGCCTCTGTTCAAAGTAACCTTTAATGAGACCAACTTTACCAACTGGGACCCCACACTGATCTCAATCTACATTAATGACTATCGTTCAGAATTTTGAAGCAATTTGAGGCTGACGGTTACACAGAACCAGAAGTGGAATCTTCAGCCCTTCGAGTCTGTTCCATCATCCAGTTCAATCATCGTTAGTTTATATCTCAACTCATTTACTTACCTTGGTCTCCTAACCCCTTTATACTTCTGCCTAACAAAAAATTCTACGTAATATACAATTAGAAATATTAGTTTTGAAATGTTCAGGCTCAAAAGCTCTTTGGGGAGGGGGTTCTGGATTTTCACTACACTTTGCCAAATAGAATGTTACTTGACATTATTCTTGAGTATCTTTGCTCCAATTTTAAGATATGCCCAAAGATTCTGGACTACCCCACTATTGATACTAACAGAAGTGTACCTATCCCATCAAACAGTCACCTTAAACACTTTGCTTAGATTGTCCCTTCTTCTTCTTATGATTTGATTTGATTTATTATTGTCATGTTTAGTTTGCAGTGAAAACTCTTGTTTCTTGTGCTCTAAACAGACAAAGCATATGGTACATAGAGGAGGAAAGGACAGAATACAGACTTTGTGTTACAGTCAAAGCTAGGGTATAGAGATAGATCAACTTAATGCAAGTTAGATCCATATAAAAGTCCGATGGCACAAGGGAAGAAGCTGTTTTTGAGTCGCTTGGTACGTGACCTCGGACTTTTGTATCTCTTTCTCGATGGAACAAGGTGGAAGAGATGTGCCATGGTAAGTGGGGTTCTTGATTATGATGGTTGCTTTTCCAAGCCTGCGGGAAGTGTAGACAGAGTCAATGAAGGCTGAGAGACTGGGTTGAGTGATGAACTAGCTTCATTCATGATTCTTTGTAGTTTCTTGCAGTCCTGGATAGAACAAGACCCATACCAAGCTGTAATACAACCAGACAATGTTTTCTATGGTGCATCTGTGAAGGTTGGTGAGAGTTGAAGCAGAGATGCCAAATTTTCTGAGAAAGTAGAGGCATTGTGGGCTTTCTTAACCAAAGCATCCACATGGAGGGACCAGGATAGTTGTTGGTGATCTGGACACCTAAAAACCTGAAGCTCTCGAACTATTTCTATTTTATCCCCATTGATGTAGACAGTATCTTCTATACTGAAGGGAACACAGTTGGTGAAAACCATCCTGTACAACCTCCATGGCCTAATGGATAAAATACAGGCCTCCTAAGCTAGGAATTGTGGGTTTGAGTCCTGTCTAGGCTTTATTGACAACATGGTGGTGAGCACTGCTATCTCACAGCATCAGGGACCCCGGTTCAATTCTGGCCTTGGGGAACTGTCTGTACGGAGTTTGCACATTCTCCTTGTGCTTGTGGGAGTTTCCTCTAGCTGCTTCAGTTTCCTCCCACACTCCAAAGATGTGTGGGTTCGGTTGATTGGCCGTGCTAAATTGATCCTTGATGTTGTGGGTTAGCAGGGTAAATATATGGAGTTACAAGGATAGGCCCTGGGTGGGATTGTTGTCGGTGCAGGTCCAATGGGCCAAATAGCCTTCTTCCCCTAGATTTCTTTGTTTTGTAACTCTCCCCAATGCCCTACCATTCACTGAGTAAGTCCTGCCCTGGTTCAATCTATCAAAATGCATCACTTTGCATTTGTCTAAATTAAACTCCATCTGCCATTCATCAGCTCCTTGGCCCAATTATCAAGGTGCCGTTGCAATCTGAGATAATCTTCTTTACTGTCCACTATGCCACCAATATTAGTGTAATTATTAATTATGCTCATCCAAAAGATTAATATAAATTACAAATGGCAGTGGGCTCAGCACCGATCCCTGAGGCATACCGCTGGTCACAGGCCCCCAGTTTGAAAAATAACCCTCTTCAACCAGCCTCTGGCATCTATCAAGACATGTGTTTTGCATATGAGCTAATGCTCAGAACTGCCTTGAGGGCAGGACTGATTTACCTTGAGGTGGCATTGACCATTTATCTTGGAATAGTTCCTTTGTGGTTTATTATACGTCTTTTCAAAGTTTTCTCTGATTCAATTACTTTTAAACCAAAGACTTGAATTACAATTGAACCAAAAATACAGCTTTACAATATCACAATGAGCCCCCTGCAAACCTCAACTCCAGCTCCAGCCCTTCAACAGGTATGTGAGAGAATGAAGTGCCTCTTAAAGGGACACACCACCACTTCACAAGGTGGTTATTCTCCTTAGCTAGGGGTGCAAAGTTCCACTTGTAACAAAAGTAAAAGTAAGAGCTACCTGTTGTAGTCCCGAATGGTTATTGGCTGCTCTCTCTTTTGAAGGGAGAGCGTTCAGGTGCTGATTTTAACCTGAGAATCATCCCATCTCAGGTGAGGGGTAAGGTTGAGAAGGTGGGCCTTCATAAATAATCTCAGCCCAACAAGAATACTGTTGGCATCACTCTGCATCTCAAACTAGCTGTCTACACAACTGAGCTAAACCATTAAAAATAATTGACTATTGTCATTGTGTGCTTGGAGAGTTATTTTGGTTCGAACTGAGTTTCTGGCACTATAACATGGTAATCAATGGACCAGAACTTCCTGGTTCCCCAGCGACACAGTTGGGGAGGATCCCAAAGATGTGCTGGGGAATCTCTCTTCAAAATTCCTACATAGAAGTTATGCACAGAAAAGTTAGGGAGTGAAAGGATAGTTTAAGTAATGTAAAGCCATGATGTGCAGATACCAGCATTGGACTGGGGTGGGCACAGTAAGAAGTTTCACATCAGGTTAAACTCCCAACAGATTTATTTGGCATCAAGAGCTTTCAGAGTGTTGGTCCTTCATCAGGTGAGTGGAGAGGTTGTTCTCATTAACATGCCATATATAGGCAAAGACACAATTGCAAGATAATGGTTGGAATGCGAGTCTTTTCAAGTATTCAAGTCCACTGCCTGTACCTTTAAAGATTTGATTGCCAGTAAAGACACTCATTCCAATCATTATCTTGCAATTGTGCCTTTGCCTATATATGCTCTGTTTGTCAACCCACCTCTCCATTCATCTGATAAAGGAGCAGTGTTCTGAAAGCTCCTAAGTCCAAATAAACCCATTGGATTTAATCTGGTATTGTGAGACTTCATACAAAACAATTTAAAGTCCAGTAAAGTTAAGGGTCCTTGAAGGTTGGTCACTTTGATGGCTTCAGACTGAACTCAATTGTTCTTCTGGCTGGGTGTTGAAGTGGTTTAAAGATGTAGGTGACCCTCTGCTATGGGTAATTGTTTCCAGGGTAAATCTCCCTTTTCTTACATGGTCCCTGCTGATTAAGAAGTTGTCATTTTCAATTGGTTTATAATCTAAGAATGAATAATTTTCCTGGAAAATGTATAGATGAGCGTATCTGGAATCTGACACTATTCCCTAAACTCTACGTTCAGTGAAAAGGAACTGGGATTGCACAGTGAGGGCAAATAAATAATATAAAATTTCACAGTCATCCAGTGAAACCCTTCTGAAAAGTACGTTTCCTGTAAATGGGATGAATCTTTCTACCATCTTTCTGGCGCAGCGCTGGCAAAGATGTTTGATGGTGTGAGTTACACATGATACAACTCGACCTTCAATTAAAGTGGAGTGACCAAGACTGGGATTTGTAAAGGAAGGATGAACAGCCACCAAGCGCAAATCCCACTGCATCATCTCCGTTGCCCCAACAATGGAAAATCATTTACTTTAACTCTACAGAATAATCAGTTTAGCAGTTGTTCTGCAGGGAGAATAGGAAATGCTTTTTAGATTGGCTTCTGTGTAACTTTTTTACCGAACATCTGAGATCGCGATTTGCAGTGTTTGAGGTGCCAATAAAGCCGCCATATTTTCAGTGGTTATTATTGATAGCCTTGCTCTGAACTCTGCAAAAATCATTTACTCAGATCAGGTTTCTAGGAATTGACTTTGTTATGACTTCAAGTATAGTAGGATATGTTTTTCCTGTTATACTTTGGAACCATAAAGTGGTACAATCTGACAGCCCCAAAGGAGGCCATTCAGCCCATTGATCTTTGAAAAAAACTATCCCATTAGTCTCATTCCTTTGTTCTTTCCATATCACAGAACTGATACAGCACAGAAGGAGGCCATTCAGTCCATGGTGTTTCTGCAACCCCAATGGGAACCATAGTTTGGGAACAGCTGATTTAGCGGGAAGCTAGGTACATACAAGAAAGAGAATGGAATAGAAAGATATGTTGATGAGGGGAATTGAGTAAGATGGAAGAGCTTTGTGAGGAAACATGATTTTTCTGGAAACATGAAACTCTCTCCTTTAGCAGATGTAATGCCAGCAGGGTTTGTGGGGGGGAAGAACGGTATAGTGGCATAGTGGTTGGCACTGCTGCCTCACTGTGCCAGGGATCCAGTTCAGTTCAGGCCTCAGATCACTGCCTGTGTGGAACTTGCACATTCTCCCTGTGTCTGCATGGGTTTCCTTCAGGTGCTCCGGTTGTCTCCCACAATCCAAAGATGTGCAGGTTGGGTTGATTGGCTATGCTAAATTAACCGTAATGTCAGGGGGACTAGCAACATAAATATTGGAGGTGAAGGAAACAGGCCTGGGTGGGATTGTGGTCAGTGCAGGCTCAATGGGCCAAATAGTCTCCTTCTGCACTGTATGGATTCTATGAAATTCTAGGAAAACAAATCTTGCAATTTTCAATAAATGCTGAAACATAAGTTTTGGAATGATTTTGACAAAGGCTGTAGAACAGTTTGCAGGAAATGTGGGAGCATGCTCTCAGTGGGAAATCACATAGTGTGCATTCTGTATTTATAAATGAACACAGTCAAAGCTCCAATAATGATCCTTACTCTGCAGGATAGAACATCATGAGTCTCTTGCTGTTCTCATAAATAAAAGGCTCATAAATACAAAAATGGCATCCAGGAATGAAGAAAAATACACTGAAAATACCATAGACTGAATTTAATCCTCATTTTTAGAAACATGAGTAAGCCATTCAGCCCGTCGAGCGTGCTCCACCATTCAATACTATCATTGCTGATTGGACACTTTAGTGTATTTTACATGCTCCATCTCCATGACACTTTAAGCAGAAATCTATCATCACTGCTTTAAACACACACACTGGGTCAAATTCTCTGGCCTCCCCTGTTTGCTTTTCTTAGTGATGGGAGGCAGTGTGCTGTCCACTGGTGGTAAGATCTTCTGGTCCTGCTGCTGTCAGTGGGAGTTTCCATTGAAGCAATCCCCCCATCTTTCCCCACTCCCCATGCCCTTCCCTCCCTCCCCAACTGCCGGCCAACCCCCAACAACAGTTGTGCCACTGGCGCAAACAAAGAATCCCATTGGTGTGAATTCTGATCAATGACTGAGTTTCTACCCCCGCTCTGGAATAAAGAATTCCAAAGATTCACAAGCCTCTGTGTAAGGAAAGTTCTCCTCACTTCAGTCCTTAGTGGCATCCTCAATATATTGAAATTATGGTCTTTGGTTCTAGACTCCCCAACCAATGGAATCATCTTACCTGCATTTACCATATTTATTCCTGGAATAGTTTGTCTATTTCAATGAGATCACTTCTTATTCTTTGAAACTTGAAAGAGTACAGACCCAGTTTAACGAATTTCTCTTCATAAGACAGCCACGCCATTCCAGGAACAAGTCTGGTTGCATTCCCTCTACGGTAATAATATCCTTTCTGAAGTAAGGGGATCAAAACTTCATACAGTGCTCCAAGTGCAGACAACCAAGGTCCTACAGAATTAAAGCAAGATCTCACTAACCCTATACTCAAATCCTCTTGCAGTAAAGATTAACATTCCATTCACCTTCCTAATAGCTTGCTGCACCTTAGCCTTAAGTGGCTTCTGGACAAGGACACCAAAGCAATTAGATTTTCTAATTTCTTATCATTTTAGGAACTACTCTGTACATGTATTCTTCCTGCCAAAATGGATTATCTCTCATTTTTCCATCTGCCATGTTCTTGCCCGCTCACTAAATCTGTCCAAATCCTGCTTTATATCTTTTTCATGACTCACGCTCCCACCCAGCTTTGTATTACTTACAAGGCTAGAAATATTTCATCTGGTCCCTACATCCAAATCATTGATAGAAATTGTGAACAGCTGGGGCCCAAGCATTGATTCTTGTATTGACCCTCCCCAGTAGCCACAGTCTACCAACATGGAATGACCTGATTATTCCTATTCTGTTTTCTGACTGTTAGCCAATCCCCAGTCCACAATAGTATGTTGCCTTCTATCCCATGGACTTTTATTTTATTAATTAACTTCATGTGGGGGACTTTCTCAGAAGTTTCTGATAATCCAAGCATACTGTACTCTCCTTTATTAATTTTGTTATCAACATTTTCAAAAAAACTCCACCAAGTTTGTTGAACATAATTCCTCATTTGTAAATACATGCTGACTATGCCCAATCAGATTATTATTGTCCAAGTGTCTATTTATCTCATCCTTTGTAATAGAATCCAGCATTTTTCCCACTAATGATGTAAGACTTACATAAGAACATAAGAACTAGGAGCAGGGGGAGGCCATCTGGCTCCTTGAGCCTGCTCCGCCATTCAATAAGTGGACTTAGCTCCACTTACCCGCCTGCTCACCGTAACCCTTAATTTGGCTACTGTTTAAAAAATCTACTTTTGCCTTAAAAAACATTCAATGAGGTAGCCTCAACTGCTTCGCTGGGCAGAGAATTCCACAAATACACAACCCTTTGTGTGAAGAAGTGCCTCCTCAACTCAGTCCTTAATCTGCTCCCCCTTATTCTGAGGCTCTGCCCCCTAGTTCTGTTTTCACCTACCAGTGGAAACAACTTCTGTGCTTTTATCTTATCTATTCCCTTGTATGTTTCTATAAGATCTCTCTTCATTCTTCTGAAATCCAATGAATATAGTTCCAGTCTATTCAGACTGGAACTCTCCTCATAAGCCAACGTTCTCAACTCTGGAATCACATAGTGAATCTCTTCTGTCCCCCTCCACTGCCAGTGTATCCTTTCTCAAGTAAGGAGACCAAAACTGTACACAATACTCCAGGTGTGACTTCACCAGCATCTTATACAGCTGCAACATAAACTCCCTGTTTTTATACTCCATCCCTCTAGCAATGAAGGACAAAATTCCATTTGCCTTCTTAATTACCTGCTGCACCTGCAAACCAACTCCTTAAGATTCCTGCACAAGGACACCCAGGTCCCTCTGCACAGCAGCATGCTGCAATTTTTTACTATTTAAAATAATGGTCTATTTTGCTGTTATTTCTACCAAAATGGATGATCTCAATTTACCAATACTGTACTTCATCTGCCAGGCCCGCACCCACTCACGCAAATTATCTATATCCTTTTACAGATTTCCAGCCTCCTCTGCACACTTTGTTCTTCCACCAATTTTAGTGTCATCTGCAAATTTTGATACACTCTACATGGTCCCCAACTCCAAATCATCTATGTAAATCGTAAACAATTGCAGTCCCAACACTGATCCCTGAGGCACACTACAAGTCACTGATCGCCAACCAGAAAAACACCCATTTATTCCTACTCTTTGCTTTCTATTAGTTTACCAATCCTCTATCCACACTGATACATTCCCCGTAACACCATGCACATTTATCTAATGTAGCAGCCTTTTGTGTAGCACCTTGTCAAATGCCTTCTGGAAATCCAGATACGTCAGAGGTTCTCTGTTATCCACTGCACATGTAATGTTCTCAAATAATTCTACCAAACAGATCCAGTAGTTCTCCAGTTTCTCTCTCCTTCCCTTTGTGGTATTTGCTACCTTCCAATCTTCAAGAACCATTCCAGAATCTATAAAAGTTTGGAAGGTGATCACCAATACCTCCACTATCTCTACAACAATCTCTTCCAACATTCTAGGATGCATAATATCAGATCCTTCAGTCCCACGAATTTCTCCAGTGCAACCTTTTTACTTATATCGATTTCGTCCCATTCGTCATTCTCCCTAGAACTTTGGATTTTACATCTAGGAGATTTCCTGCATCTTCCTGAGTGAAAACAGACACAAAATAATTACTTAACTTCTCTGTCAATTCTCTATTCCCCATTTTGAATTCTCCTGCTTCTGTCTGTAATGGACCCACATTTGTCTTAGCCAAAAACTTCTTCTTTACATATCTATAGAAGTTTTCACAGGTTTTTTTAAATGTTTTTTGCTAGATTACATTCATATATTTTTCTCTCTTTCTTTATTAGTTTCTCGGCTTTCCTTTGCTATAACCTCTCAATTCTCAGGTTTACTTCTGATAACTTTTAAATCTTTTCTATTAATTTAGTGGCCTAACTCCTTGTCTCACTGCTTCCTGAACTCAGCAGCCTTCTGCTAGACAAGTACGGCAGCAGGTTCTAGGCTTGTTGCAATGATCCCTGGCAACATATAAAGGGAGGTCCAAAATTGCTTCAATTCTGGAGCAGGTGAGGCCGAAGGAGGGAATCCAGAAGAGCATTCTTGATGCCTTGGTCCCCAAGAAAAAGCTGTTGGAATACAAAAATAAATAACAAATCATTCCAACCCCCTTGTAGATCAACAGGGTGGGATTTCTCTGGCAGTGTGGGTGAAATCACTGTTGTTCATTAAAATGTGGCTCAAACTAAATGAAGTCCTCATCTGGTTTAGACATCTTGAAATGCACCCGTTAAAATGGATCGCCTATGTGCTATGTGGCTCCACTCACAAAATGACTAACCATCCTGTGTTTGAATGGGATTGTCCACTCATTTCACCTCTTGTCCCATATCCTGTCCATTGGATCCTTAGGACAACATTTTACCTGTGAGTGGCATGATGGCACAATGGTTAGCAATGCTGCCTCACAGTGCCATGGACCTGGGCTCGATTTCAATCTTAGGTCACTGTTTGTGTGGAGTTCGTACATTCACCTCATGATTGTGTGGGTTTTCTCCAGGTGCTCCGATTTCCTCCCAGTCTACAGATGTACAGGTTAGGTGCATTGGCCATGCTAAATTGCTCCTTAGTTTCCCAAGATGTGTAGGTTGGCGGAATGCAGGATAAATACAGGGGATTACAGGGGTAGGGTCTGGGTAAGATATTCTGTTAGAGAATCGGTGTGGGCTTGATTGACCCAATGGCATCCATCTGGACTGTAGAGAATCTATGACTGTGCTATTGATATTTTAACATAGGGAAATGGGAGTTGAAATCTTGGGAAGTAATGAATTTCTTTACTTGAGATTTTGGCTTTTTGTTTGATTATGAGGTTAATTTATGTCAATTGGAAGACAAAAGCTGTCAACAGTGTTCCTCTGGGTCTCACAAGGAATTACTGGGCCTTGCCTGCTCTGGAATTCAAGTAATTGCGTAGAGAAGTTTGATCCTACCAAAATTCTAGTCAAATGTCATGGAGGCAAACAAGCGTAGTGTTGATAATGGGTGACATTTTGTGAGTTGTATTTTCAATAACAGCTCCATTGATGCAATACATGTAAGGAATGCTAAATGATGTTGTTATCTTCAAGTGGGGTTTGATTGAGAGCTCTCTTGTTGACAGTGGTATGTTCTTTGACTGGGTGTCTTGAAAATGCATCAGTGGAGTGGAAATTGCCTGTCCTCATGATGTTTGCACTGTGACTGAGTGCCAATACACATAGCAGGCATGCTCTCCCTGTTAGTTAACACATTGCCCAGACTGTTCCTTCAGAGCCGGAGACAGTGAGGATCTTTCAGCAATAGATTGCTTTCCCTCAGTCCCACATGCTGAATGGGAATTCTGTGTATGGTACGGATGGTATTAAACCGTAGGAAAAGAATAAAATGGTCACTTGGACTAGTAGTTCACTTGTCCATGATCTTTCAATGAGAAATAGAATGAGATAAGTGAGAAGCAAAGAGATCTCGAAGCAAAAACACACAAATCACTAATATAGTGATGCGGGTTCATGCAGTCATACAAAGAATCAAACCAAAGACTATGATTAATTTCTGGAGGAATAGAATTGTATAGTAAAGTTATACCACAGTACTGCATACAATTCTAGTCAACTGCATTATCAAAACGATATATAGAGTGATTGGGGAAGGTTTGACAGGAGAGGCAATGACCCTATAGTATTGTCGCTAGACTATTAATCCAGAAAATGTTCTGGGGACATGGGTTTGAATCACGCCACAGCGGGTGGAGGAATTTAAATTTAAAAAAAAATCAGTATTAAGAACCTACTGATAACAATGTGGTAAATAGCTATCTGGTTCATTAATGTCCTGTAAGGAAGGAAATCTGCCGTCCTGACCTGTCTGGCCTACATGTGATTCCAGAGCCACAGCAATGTGGTTGACACTTAATTGCCCTCCAAGGGCAACTAGGGATGGGTAATAAATACTGGCCAGCCAGCAATACATATTCCCCATGAATGAATTTTTCAAAATATGAGAAATGCAAGCATATACCTACCTTCAGGGGAGACAAAATAGGCAACGTCTTTAATTAAAGAAGGCCAAACTGAGATCCTCAAAATTATCAAATGCTTTGATAGATTAGATCCAAAAACTATGGCCAGGATTTTCTATCAGCTTTGTGGTGGGACCCGTTGGGGACATTCAGCAGCCCAGCCATAAGTCCATTGAGGCTCAGCGGGACTGTATGATCCTGGTGTAGGAGGGGCTGGAAAATCCCACCTTATGTGTGGAATTATCAATTGGTGGCTACTGCCAAAACCATCAGATGCTCAGTGACATTGTCAATGGGGTTTTCCCCACGCTGGACTGAGCCACACCATTAACCTCTCACCTCTGGGTTCCCCAGCCAATCAGCAAGAGGGGGCAGGATGAACCTGTTGTCTGAGACCCTTACTCTAGTCAATGATAGACACCATTATTCTTGAATTGAACTACTTCTTTATGAAACAAAATATAAAAACTCAATGCTTATCACTATGACAAGAGGATACTCTGTTTTAAACGCACAAATAATTTCATCTTCCTTTGCTACCATTACAAATTCCTTAGTATAGATTTAAACAAGCAGCACTTGTCTAATAAAGTTGTGGAGACATCACCACTTATCCATACTGACCAGGCACGAATGGGGTTCAAACAATGTCTTAAAGCCGAACACTTAAGCCTAAAGGTTTTCATTGATTAGGCTAAGTTTTTGACAACAGTTGACTCTTTCTTGAAGCCGTGTGTCTGCTTGCCATTCTTTGTCTCTTCAGATTATGATAGATGCCCCTGTTAGTGGCTTCCCATCCTTCACAATCACTACTTCTTACTTCCTGTGTGATGGATGATTGTTTACAACTATTTGTTCATCTCATATCTCTGGCACTTTTACGATCACCTCTTGAAGTTCAGATCTCCTGTTTTCTTGAATCTTGTGGTAGAATTCCTGTAGTCTCGTTGTAAGTTAGCCACATTTCCCATCAACCTTTAGTGTCCCTCTAACTGACCTAATTTCCCAACAACATTTTGTCCAGGGACACAAATCTGTCAAAGGAAAAGTTTCTAATTAAGGGGACCCAAGTTGGATTCGGAATGGCTAAATTGGACATGGAATCCAGAGGCTGGAGCAACCATGAGAATGGAGAGCAAGCATGGGAAGTTTTCAAATTTCTAACCAATCTGCCCTCTCAGGTGGATACTGTTTCGAAAAAGAGCAGGGAGTTATGCTTGACCAAAATATTTATTTCTCAATCAACATCACAAGAACAGATTATCTGGTTATTATCACTTGTTGTTTGTGGGAGCTTGCTGTGCACAAACTGGTTGCCTTGTTTCCTACTTTGCAACAGTGACTATGGGAGGGATGTTCTTACTATTCACGGCAGCAGGATTTTCTGGTTCTGCTGCAACGATTGGAGACTTAGCCAAATTCTTCCACCTCACTTGTATGAATGAAAAGCCAGTAAGATTGTACCCACATTTCATAGAGTTATATAATTGTTATGGCATGGAAGGAGGCCATTTGGCCCATCAAGTCTACATGAGCTATCCAGGTAAACATCGTGACTCAGTGCCATGCCCTTGTTTTTTCCCTATACACCTGTACATTTTTTCAGAAGTACTTCATTGGTTAAATTGGTGCAATGACAATAATCTCTCCCTCAATATCAACAAAATGAAGGAGATTGTCATCGACTTCAGAAAGCATAATGGAGAACATGTGCCTGTCTACATCAATGGGGATAAAGTAGAAATGGTCAAAAGGTTTAGGTTTTTAGGTGTCTGGATCACCAACAACCTGTCCTGGTTCCCCCATGCTGATAATATAGTTAAGAAAGCCCACCAATACCTCTACTTTCTCAGGACATTTGGCATGTCAGCAATGACTTTCACCAGCTTTTACAGATGCATCATGTAGAGCATTCTTTCTGGTTGCATCATAACTTGGTATGGTTCCTGCTCTGCCCAAAACCACAAGGAACTGTAGAGGGTTGTGAATGAAGCCCAGTCCATCACGTAAATCAGCCTCCCATCCGCTGACTCTACTACACTTTCCCCTGCCTCGACAAAGCAGCCAGCATAATTAAAGTACCCCAAGCATCCCTTCTTCTGTCGAGAAGAAGATATAAAAATTTGAGGTCATGTACCAATTGAATCCTTGCTGCCGTCAGATTTTTGAATAGATCTACTCGCACTAAGTTGATCTTTTCTACACATAAGCTATGACTGTAACACTACATTCTGCACTCTCTCCTTTCCTTTCTATGAATGGTATGCTTTGTCTATCAAACATGCAAGAAACAATACTTTTCACTCTATGCTAATATATGTGACAATAAAAAATCGAATAAAAATCAAAGTTAAATCAGTAAAGGACTTTGAGACATATATTGGCCATGAAAAACATCATATAAATATAAGTCTTTCTTTCTCTTGCCTCCTACTCTCCATCAGAGATGCAAAGATAGAGCTGTGTAAGCTGCTTCCATGCTGTCCCAAAGGCTAGCATCAGGGAAATGGGGCTGAAGGTAAATGAAATGCAAGAAGAACTTCAAAGAAACTGGCAACCAGCTGCCAAGTACTGAGAGCAGACTATGAGAAAAAGGCTATGAGGAGAAATCTTTCACCTGGCTATGGCTGGAGCTCCGGAAACATCCTCTCATTCCTACCCAGGCACCTCCCCAACTATCCACTGGCAGCACAGCTACCCCTGAACTGGACCCAATTCTGCAACAAACAGAGTGGCACGGTGGCACAGCGGTAAGCATTGCTGCCTCACAATGCTAAGGACCTGGGTTCAATTCTGACCTTGGATGATTATCTGTGTGGCGTTTGTATGGTTTTTTCATTCATTCATGGGATGTGAATGTCGCTGAATGGACCAGCATTTGATGCTCATTCCTGAGGGTATTCTTAAGAATCAACTATGTTGTTGTGCCTCTGGAGTCACATGTAGGCCAGACCAGGTAAGGATGGCAGATTTCCTCCCCTAAAGGACATTAGTGAACTAGATGGGTTTTTCCAATTATTGACAATGGTTTCATGTTCATCAGTAGACTTTAAATTCTATCTAGTTTTTTTATGCCACGGTGGGATTAGAACTCAGGTCCCCGGAACATTGCCTTGAGTCTCTGGATTACTATACTGGTGACAATAACACTACACCACTGCCTCCCCTGAAACCCACGTTCCCTCCACAGGTTAAATGGATTGTAGGTTAAGTGGATTGGCCATGCTAAATTGCTCCTCAGTGTCCCAGGATGTTTATGTTTGGTGGATTAGCATCGTAAGTGTGCAGAAGATAGGGTGGTTGAGAGGCCTGGGTAACATACTGTGTCAGGGAGTTGGTATAGATTCGATGGGCTGAATGGTCTCTTCTGCATGTAATTATAGAAACCGGTGCCGAAAGAGACCTTTGGCCCATTGAGTTTGCACTGACTACATCCCAACCAAGTCCTATCCCTGTACTTATCCTGCTAATCCCCTGACACATAAGGAGCAACTTACTATAGTGAATCTAACTAACGTGTATATCCTTGGACTTGGGAGGAAACTGGAGTTCCAAGAGTAAATCCATGCAGACATGAGGAGAATGTGAAAAATCCATACAGACAGTGACCCAAGCCGGGAATCGAACCCAGATCCCTGGCGCTGTGAGGCAGCAGTGCTAACCACTGTCCATCAGATTGTAGGGATACGTCTATGATACGAGAGCCGAAAATGATAGCTACTGGTTAGTTCTCCATCCAAGGACCCAAAATCCAGTCAAGACTATGAATGCAGTTGAGCAGTTTGAGCTATGGGCATCATATCCAAAAGTATCCATATTCTCCAGCAGGAACTCTCACCAATGGGAGGAAGTATGACAACTCGTCCTCTCTTTCCTGCATGTCGAGCCTCCAGGAATTTCAGATTGATGCCCAGCAGAGCACTGCTGGATGTTTTTGAGTTTAAGTTTAAATTTTTGAGCAACTCAGCCGAAGTTTAATTGAGAGATTGAAAGTAACGAGTCCTTTCTCACAAATTCCTTGGACATTCTCAGATGCTGGCTGAAGTTGAGAATTATCCAGTCAGGTAACTGATTTAAAATAGGGATCGTGAGCCTTGGGAGTCCCTGGGAAGTGTGTAAATAGATGATGATATTGATGTACTTGTTTTTATCCTACAGGTGCTTTGGTCTGCCTTGTTATCCAACGAGGG
Source organism: Sphyrna mokarran (assembly GCA_024679065.1). NCBI lineage: Eukaryota > Metazoa > Chordata > Chondrichthyes > Carcharhiniformes > Carcharhinidae > Sphyrna > Sphyrna mokarran. Next base: position 12,872,481 of record JAGIQG010000013.1, on the reverse strand, counting down.
GCATGCACGCGCTGGGTCGTGAGAGGGCTGCTCTTGGATTTTTTTTTTGAGAGTATCCTAATGCTTCACGTTGTCAGTGTACGCTTGACCTGGACCATTTGATGGGCAACACGACAGCTCAGTGACTATCGCTGTGCTGTGCAGACACATGGATTTGGGCCTGTGTCTGTGGGAGTTTGCGCATTCTCCCCATGCTTGCGTGGGTTTTCTCCGGGTGTTCCGGTTTCCTCCCACATCCCAAAGATGTGCTCTTAGGCTAATTGGCAAAACAAATTCTCCCTAAATTGTCTCAAATTTGGTTTTTAATCCATAGATCTATAAACATGGATTATGTTTATAGTAATCCATGTTTACTATAAACATGGATTTATAGTATCCATGCGGGTAGAGGTGGGAACATCGGGGTGGCGGTGCAGGCTTGTTGGGCCGAAGGGCCTGTTTCCCGTGCTGTTTTGTTCTTTGCTCTTTGTAGCTAAGAGTCTGGTTGCTTCTTAATTGGCTAAATAACCAATCATAAAGATGGATGCTTTGGGGGAGCAAAGGTCAAAATATTGGGAATGGGATGTTGTGTGATGAGGCAGGACTCAGGAACAAAATTTAAATATAACTTTAGGTAATATTTTCCCCCTCAAAGACAGGGACGATGCGGGCAATAAAGTGAGACACCCAAGCAAGGCGGCGGAGGCAGAAAGGGGACCTCGCCACCTGCTCCTTCTCAGCTAGGATGACATTTATCAACTGAGTGTGGGGTGACTGTGCTTGGAATTTGCGAAAAGTGAAAGTCGTTACTTACTTAGAAATTCTAGACACAGATTCCAGTCTGTATTCCTTCAGAGAAATCTCCTGGTGACCGAGTTTTATTAACTGCGGTTTTTTTCCTGAATATTGGATTTCCTTCTTGGAGAAAGCACTCCTCGTTCAGAGATTCAGACCCAGAGAGCAATAATTTACAACCAAGAATCTGTGTTTGTGTTTCTGTCCCATCTTTTTTTTAAGCTTTATTTTTGACGACTTCATGCTGTTCTCCCAACCGCTGATGTGATATACTAAAGCAGACCTGTTTGAGTTGCAGTGATTTACCGCAGGCAGCCACCACAGTGATTGGCTACAATTCTGACCGGAATTAGCGGAAATCCATTGCAGAGCTTTTTCCCTTGAGACAGGTTTGAACAGACAACCTGGCACAGGACTGATGCTGTGCCACCTCCAGAGCAGCGGTCAGTGCAGGGACCAGACGCTGGAAAACTTAAGCTGATGTTTATATTGCTTATCACATATGGGGTTTGCATTATTTTCCAATGGGGAGAGGTATATGTTGAAAGGGAAGCAGAAACATTGAGAGGAAGGGGTTAGCTGCTAGAAAGACACGGGTGCCTGGGGAGGGGATGTGGGTGGCTAAGGAAGCTGGTGAACAGAAACAGGGAGTGACCATGAGCTAATATTGTCTGACCTATTCAACATCACAATTTTATCTTTTAAAAAGCATTTAGACAGTTACATGGGTAAGATAGGTATTGAGGGATATGGGCCAAATATGGCAATTGGGACTAGCTTAGGGGTTTAAAAAAAAGGGAGGGATGGACAAGTTGGACAGAAGGGCCTGTTTCCATGCTATAAACCTGTATGACTCTACGTTAACTGCCTACACAATAGAGGCCACCTTGCCTCTGCAATAATGTTTGATTTTCACAGCAAGATGGACATGGTTTCTAACAACTGATAGTCAACATTGTACCATGATAAATACATTTCAGTGCAGACTATTTTAGTTCATAAATTATTAAAACCAAAAACCTTTTGCTGCAACCATAATCATGTTATCACAAGACTTACGGCACAGAAACAAGGTATTTAGCCCAGTTGGTCCACATTGGTGTTTATCCTTCACATGCCAAAAATTGATGATAAAAAGGCTCTGGCAGCTGAGAACCTAGAAACTATCATTATCAGAAAAAAGGTAATGTTAGCTAAGTTAGTGGGACTAAAAGTAGACAAGTTTCCTAGTCCTGATGGAATGCATCCTGAAAGAGATGATGAGGGAAAAATTATCGCACTAGCGATAATTTGTCAAAATTCGCTGAACTCTGGGGTGGCTCCTGCAGACTGGAAAACAGCAAATGTGATATCACTGTTTAAAAAAAGAGGCAGACAAAAGGCAAGTAACTATAGGCTGGTTAGTCTAACTTCTGTAATAGGGAAAATGCTTGAATCTATCACCAAGGAAGAAATAGCGAGACATCTGGGTATAAATTGTCCCATTGGTAAGACACAGCATGGGTTCATGAAGGGCAGGTCATGTTTGACTAATTTGGTGGAATTCTTTGAGAACATTACATGTGCAGTGGACAATGGGGGCAATGGATGTAATGTATCTGGATTTCCAGAAGGCATTTGACAAGGTGACTCACCAAAGACTACTACATAAGATAAAGGTGCACGGTGTTAAGGGTAATGTATTAGCATGGATAGAGTATTGGTTAACTAATAGAAAGCAAAGATTGGGGGTAAATGGGTGTTTTTCTGGTTGGCGATCAATGACTAGTGGTGTGCCTCAGGAATCAGTGTTGGGACCACAATTATTTATGATTTATATAGATGATTTGGAGTTGGGGCCAAGTATAGTGATTCATAGATGACACTAAAATAGGTGGCAGAGCAAAGTGTGCAGAGGATGCTGAAAGTCTGCAAAGGGATATAAATAGCTTAAGTGGGCGAGGGTCTGGCAGATGGACTACATTGTTGGTAAATGTGAGGTCATCCATTTTGTTAGGAATAACAGCAAAATGGGCTATTATTTAAATAGTACACAATTGCAGAATGCTGCTGTGCTGAGGGACCTTGGTGTCCTTGTGCAAGAATCTCAAGGGGTTGGTTTGCAGGTACAGCAGGAAAGTAAGAAGGCAAATGGAATTTTGTCCTTCATTGCTAGAGGGATGGAGTTTAAAAACAGCGAGATTATGTTGCAACTGTATAAAGTGCTGGCGAGGTCACACCTTGAGTACTGTGTACAGTTTTGGTCTCCTTACTTGAGAAAGAATACACTGATACTGGAGAAGATTCACTAGGTTGATTCTGGAGTTGAGAGTGTTGGCTTATGAGGAGAGGCTGAGTAGACTGCGGCTGTACTCACTGGAATTCAGAAGAATCATATAAAACATATAAGATTATGAAGGGAATAGATAAGACAGAAGCAGGGAAGTTGTTTCCACTGGCGGGTGAAACTAGAACTAAGGGGCATGGCCTCAAAATAAAGGGAAGCAGATTTAGAACTGAGTTGAGGAGGAACTTCTTCAAGGGTTGTGTATCTGTGGAATTCCCTGCCCAGTGAAGCAGTTGAGGTCACCTCACTGAATGTTTTTAAGGTAAGGATAGATACATTTTTGAACAGTAAAGGAATTAAGGGTTATGGTGGGCGGGCGGGTAAGTGAAGCTGAGTTCACCAAAAAAATCAGCCATGATATTATTGAATGGCGAAGCAGGCTTGATGGGTCAGATGGCCTACTCCTGCTCCTAATTCTTATGTTCTTACATGCGGATCTTACTCCATCTTATCCTATCAACACTACTTCAATTCTTTTTTGCCCTCATATACCTCTCCCATCCTTATATTATTGGACAATTAATCCAGGAGGGTCTTAGAACATAGAACATTACAGCACAGAACAAGCCCTTCGGCCTTCGATGTTGCGCCGACCAATATATAAAGCAATGCCCCTCCAAACTAAACCATTCCCTTCTCTTCTATATACTTATCAACTAACCTCTTAAACGCCACCAAACTTGGCGCATCTACAACAGCTGCAGGCAGGGCATTCCACTCCCTAATCACTCTTTGAGTAAAGAACCTACCTCTGATATCCGTCCTATAACTCATACCCCTTAATTCAAAGCTGTGTCCCCTCGTGCTAGCTTTCTCCATCCTAGGAAAAAGGCTATCACTGTCCACCCTATCTAAACCTCTAATCATCTTATATGCTTCAATAAGATCCCCTCTTAGCCACCTCCTTTCTAACAAAACAACCTCAAATCCTTCAACCTCTCTTCATAGGACCTGCCCTCCATACCAGGCAACATCCTGGTAAACCTCCTCTGTGCCCTCTCCAATGCCTCCACATCTTTCTTATAATGTGGGGACCAGAACTGCACACAATACTCCAAGTGCGGCCGCACTAGAGTTTTGTACAGTTCAACATGACGTTGCGGCTCCGAAACTCAATCCCTCTACCAATAAAAGCCAAGACTCCATATGCCTTCCTAACAACCTTCTCGACCTGACTGCCTACTTTCGGGGATCTATGCACATACACACCAAGATCCCTCTGTTCATCTAGACTACTAAGAATCCTACCATTTGCCCTATACTCTACACATTTATTATTTCTGCCATAGTGCATTACCTCACACCTTTCCACATTAAACTCCATTTGCCACCTCTCGGCCCAGCTCTGCAACTTGTCCAAGTCCCTCTGCAAACTATAACACCCCTCTTCACTATCTACCACTCCACCGACTTTAGTGTCATCTGCAAATTTACTAATCTTGGAGATTCTTGGAGGGATAATCTTGGAGATTCTTTTTTTTATTTACAACACATCAAAAACCTAAGAATCATAGAATCATACAGTGCAAAAGAGACTCTTTGGCCCATCAAATCTGCACCTGGGCCAGAATTCTCCCGTCCTGCCTGCCACGGAAATTGTAGCAGGCAGGAGATGGACTGTGCAAAGGCCCATTGACCTTGGGTGGGATTCTCCGGTTTTGAGGCGAGTGCAGCTGGAGAATCTGACCCCTGAACTTCACGAGCCAGCCCTTGGCCTGTAACCCTGAATGTTATGACGTGCCAAGTGCTCAGCCAGGTACTTTTTAAAGGATTGAGGCAACCCGCCTCTACCGCCCTCCCAGGCAGCGCATTCCAAACCATCACCACCCTCCGGGTGAAAAAACTCATAATATAACCAATAAGAAATTCAAGAATAATGTCTTTATCCATAGAGTGGTGTAGAACTGCCACCGGAAGATATATGTGGTAATCAGTTGATTTTGGGGGAAACCGTAGGAGCAGTGTTTCCATCACATGTGGATTACAGTTGTAGCCCATCACCCATCATTTGTTATTATTTACAACATTTGTGTTCAGACGTTTTAGATGGAACTGCACAGAATTCTGAAGGAGAAAAGACAACAAATTTTCTTCCCCAAATTGAATCACAGAGTTGGTTAGGTTTTTGTGACAATCCAACAGTTTCACCGTTGCGGGTTTGTACCGGATTTTTGAAAACAACTTCAAATTCTCAAATTTTTATGGTGGGATTCAAATTCGCATTCAACTTGGGTTTCTGAACAAGCAGAAGTATCCTCCCCGTGTCTACCATTTCCCTGATTTTATGGACCTCCACTTCAGCTCGCTCTTTCCCTTCACAGAAGAAGCGAGCCCCAGTGTGTTCAGTCTCTCCTCGTGGTTGTAAATAGTTTCTCTCGAGAAAGCAGCTGTGCTCACACAGTCCAACTGGGTGACCCGCACTGCTTTGATTTGACCAGTGAGTATATTAAACAATGATGTATTCATTCTGCATCGTATCTGACTAAAAGTTCCATTCCTTCTCCATTTGAAGGATTGTAATAAAGCTTTCTGTGTCTGCCACCTCTTTGGGGCTACTGTCTGAGTAACTGCCGTGTAAATGGAGGTAGGAGACCTTTTTGACTGAATGACTTGCTAATACGCCACATAAGAAAGTATGAATTATTTTTATATATGACGGGCCTTTGAAAACTTCAGCTTCAAGACAACAAGTGCTTTATAGCAGCATGATGATACAATGGTTAGCATTACTACCTCACTTCACCAAGGACCTGGGTTCGATTCCGGTCTTGGGTGACTGTCTGTGTGGAGTTTGCACGTTCTCCCTGTGTGGCACTGTAGTTGTTGTTGTAAGTTAACTTAAGGGTTAAGTCCCTGTAGGGAGTCCTAGACTGGTAACATGCCTCTCTTGTGCGATGCGGGAATTCAAGGACCCTTCCAGTGTCTCTGGCTCCTTCGTATGCAAGAAGTGTATCCACCTGCAGCTCCTGTTAGACCGCTTGATGGCTCTGGAGTTGCGGATGAATTCACTTTGGAGCATCCACGATGCTGAGAAAGCCTTGGAAAGCATATTCAGTGAGTTGGTCACACTGCAGATAAAAATTACAAAGGGAGATAGAGAACGAGGAAAATAAGGAAGTCAGGGAAGGGAGTCCTTAGAATAGAGAGACATCTTTGTGGACTGAAGGGCTTGTTCCTGTATTGTTCTGTTCCTTGTTCTTTGCCTGTGTGGGTTTCCTTTGGGTGCTCTGATTTCCTCCCACAGTACGAAGATGAGCAGGTTAGTTTTGTGGGATCTGATGCCCCAAGGTGTATAGGTTAGGGGGGATTAACGAGATAAATGTGTGGGATAATGGGGATAGGGATAGGGGATATTCTGTCAGAAAGTTGGTGCAGATTTGATAAACTCAATAACTTCCTCCTGCACTATAGAGATTGATGTTCCAAATGTTTTGGGAGCTGCTTTTAACATTCTGCTGCCAACAGGTAGGAAGGCAGAAGGACATGTTAAATCCAATATTTGATTAATGGACCTTCGAATGGGTCCATCAAACTTTCTGTCTTGTCCATGGTGATTCCTATGGCAGGTGAGACGGGACAATTTCAGCCCAGGTTCAACATTCATACCCTTTGAAGTAATGCTAGGGGAATTTATTTATGTTCAGCTAAGAGGACAGGGATTCAGCTTAACATCTCATCTCACTGACCTCTATTAGCTACTGGTTAAGTTCACATCCTTGTTTTCAAATGTCCCAGTGGCCTCACTCAATATCTCTCTGCTCTGCTCCATCTCTACAAGTAGGGGACAGGATGCACTGGAATGCACTGAAGCCTAGATTCTTCTACTCAAGTCTTCCACACACAATCTGCAGACTACTATCCACTGAGTCACAGCTGACTTCATAACTTAAATAGTGCATACACTGTGGCAGGAATTGAATTGTAGTGGTATTGTCACTGGGTTAGTAATCCAGAGATGCTGCGTAATGCTTTAGGAACCCAGGTTTGAATCCCTGCCACGGGAGATGATGAAATTTGAATAGAATAAAAATTGAAATTAAAAATGTAACAATGAAACCATTGTAAAAATTCACTGGTTTGCTCATGTTCTTCGGGGGAGGAAATCTGCCGTCCTTAGCTGCTCTGGCCTATATGTGACTCCAGAGCCATAGCAGTGCAGTTGATTCATCAAATGGCCATGAAAGGACAATTAGTGATGGGTAATAAATGTTGGCGTGGCCAGTGGTGCCCACATCCCATTAAAGAATAAATAGAAAATACACTCCCAGCACTTTGATGCAATGGTGATGAAAGAACAATATACTTCCTAGCCAAAATGATGTAGAGGTGCGGGCGTTGGACTGGGGTGGGTACAGTAAGAAATCTCACAACACCAGGTCAATGTCCAACAAGCTTATTTGATACATTAGCATTTTAGAATGTTGCTCCTTCATCAGGTGAGTGAAGAGGCAGATTTCACAAACACAGCATTTATAGACAAAGACTCAATTGCAAGATAATGGTTGGATAATGGTCATTCCAACCAATATCTTGCAATTGAGTCTCTGTCTATATATGCCGCACTTGAGAAATCTGCCTCTCCGCTCACCTGGTGAAGGAGCAGCACTCTGAAATCTCGTGATGTCAAATAAACCTGTCGGACGTTAACCTGGTGTTGTAAAACTCCTTAGTAGTCAAAATAGAGAGAAATATGGAGCTGATCGTACTCCCATCATATTATTATCTTTGGTAAAAGGAGAAGTCCTGGCAAAGTCACCTTGTTGGAGGTGGAGGGAGCAGGTTCAGAGTTCAGTGGCAGAGGTGCCAATCAATTAAACTGCTCTACTGGTATTGACCTCCTTGTGGTTTGTTCCTGAAAGTACCCATCATGAAGAGAGTGGGTATTCCATCACATTCCAGATGAGACAATTGTGTTCCAAAAGCAAGATAGACTTGCATTTATGCAGAGCTTTTCATGACCACAACAGCCAATTAAATATTTTTTAAAGTGTCACTGTTCTAATGTAGGAAACGTGGCAACTAATTTTCAATGTAAATTCCCACAAATAGTAATATGATAATGGCCAGGTTTCTTTTTTAAAGTTTTTATTTATTTGTGTCACAAGTTGGCTTAGGTTAACACTGCAATGAAGTTACTGTGCAAACCCCAGTTGCCACACTCTGGCACCTGTTCGGGTACGCTGAGGGAGAATTTAGCATGGCCAATGTACCTAACCAGCACATCTTTTGGATTATGAGAGGAAACCAGAGCACCTAGAGGAAGCCCACTCTGTGCAGACAGTGATCGAAACTGGGAATCGAACCTGGGCCCCTGGCGCTGTGAGGCAGCACTGTTAACCACTGTGTCATCCATTTCTTACCATATTGTTTGAGAGATAAATATTGGTCAGCATGCCATACATAGTTACCCTGTTCTTCCTTCAAACAGTGCTGTGGGGTCATCTCCATTCATTTGAGCAGACATCAATTTAATGTTTTCTCAGAAAGGGAGACAGCGTTCCCTCGGTACCAGACTGGAATGATACCTTTAATGTTTGTGCTCAAGCCCTGGAGTGAGATTGAACTTAGAACCTTGTGAAATAAAGGCAAGAGTGCTGCCAACGGCTGACACCTGATATGTTAAATCTTGTTACAGCAGAGATCAGGAGGGAATGGAGTAGGAAATCCATCACTTCCGTTGAAGGATTGCTGTCATATGTATCATTTTGATGTAGTTTTTGAAAGGCTGTTGATCTATTGTAGTTACCAGAGCTAAAATGGCTTAACTCCTTTTGATCTGGCATGAAAAGGCACTCAACCCATTTTATTATGGTGCCCCATCTTGGGCACCATTGTTTCATTCTCCCATGGGTTTCCTCTGGATGCTCCCGTTTTCTCTCACAGTCTAAAGATGTGCAGGTTAGGTGGATTGGCCATGTGAAATTGCCCCTTAGTGTCCCAGGATGTTAGAGAGTTTGGCGGAGTGAATGTGGGGGGGTTGCGGGTGTAAGGTCTAGGTGGGATTGTTGTCAGTGTAGACTCAATGGACTGAATGACCCCTTTCTGCACTGCAGGGACTCTATGATTCACTGAATTTGGAAAGGCCATGGAAATCACCTCGCTCAAGTCGGTAAGTGAAACTACACTAGAGTCCTTGATTGACTGCAGTGATTGGAGTAAAGACAGGGGGGGATAATTTGGACACCTAATGGAAAGTTGGAGAGTTAAGAACTGAGCAGATCCTTACCCATTTGGGACCCAATTCTTCAGCACCATTCCTCACTTGAACCCGGGAAGTGCAAGCAAGTGATACAGCTACCTAAAGCAGATAAGTTAGGATCTTGTTTCATCCAGCAGACCCTGATTGGTCATTTAACTGGGTCCTGAGCAAAAATGTTTAAATATCTCCAATTAATTATACATTCTAATTATAGCATGAGCAGATGGGAAAATATTGGGTTTCAGTCTTTTAGATCACATTTGGAGTCCTATTTTGAACAAGGAGAGCCCTTCTATTTGTTTCTCGGCCAAATAAATTTCCTCTGAAGGGAATACGCCCGCGGTTTCCATTTCTAATGACATTTCCAAGCCCTACACATTAGTTGAAGAGTGTTGACCACGCTTGAAAAAAAGGCCTTGTATCTACATTACAAGGTAAAACTAATTCAGCAGGGCTCCCACACAGGGAAAGATCCTGAGTAATCCTTCTCCTCCTTCAGATAGAGGAAACGTTTGTCCTTGCTTAGATATGGAGAGGAAGTGGAAAGTTCTTCTTGACATACTTCTGGCTGAGCAGGGTGCTCCATGCTGTAATGTGACCCAAGGTGGCTTCACGGGTCACCGACTTAACAGGGCCCAGCATTTTATGGCATTGCATTTCTCGATCAAGCCTGCAGTTTATGACTCTGTATGGAATTTTGTTTCAAAATATTTAAAACCACGTCCCCAAGAAATGCCCTTCAACATGTGGTAGTCATGGCAGGATGTAAATATATATAAATAAAACATGTATGCGAAATCGACTGCTGCCCATTTGTATTGCTTCGCAGCCGTTCGGTTAAGATCATAGAAACTAGAAGCAAGAATTGGCCATCCGGCTCTTCAAGATTGCTCTACCATTCATTACAATCATGGCTGATCATCAAATTCAGTATCCGATCCCCCCATTTCCATTGATCCTTTTAGTCCCAAGAGATATATCTAATTTTTCTTGGAAATCAGACAATGTCTAGCCTCAACTATTTTCAAGATTAAGCGTAGTCCCTGTTCTTATTGGTTTAATATTTGATTTGATTTGATTTATTATTGTCAAATGTATTGGTATACAGTGAAAAGTATTGTTTCCTGCTTGCTATACAGACAAAACATACCACTCATAGAGAAGGAAAGGAGACAATGCAGAATGTAGTGTTACAGTCATAGCTAGGGTGGAGAGAAAGATCAACTTAATGTGAGGTAGATACATTCAGAAGTCTGATGGCAGCAGAGAAGAAATTGTTTTTAGGTCAGTTGGTCCGTGACCTCAGAATTTTTACTTTTATCCCGGCAGAAGAAGGTGGAAGAGAATGTGCGGGCTCCTTGATTATGCTGTTATTTTTCTGAGGCAGCGGGATGCATAGACAGAGTCAATGGGTGGGAGACTAATTTGAGTGATGGATTGGGCTCTGTTCACAACCCTTTGTGGTTTCTTATGGTCGTATTTGATATGTTCCCTATCTTGGATCAAGCATTAACTTGACTTTTGGGAAATTGGAAGAGGAGCTTGCTCCATCTGTCTATTGCCGCACTACTTACAGGAATGGCATGCCTTACGCAGAACAGACAGTCAGCACATAAATGTCTGATAATGTTTCCTGTCTGGCACACCTACAGCGCTGTTAAGTGGCACATTATCAAATGTGCTTTAAAATCCATGTACACCATATCAACCATGTAATTCTCATTAACACTTTCCGTTGCCTCATCAAAAAAACAACAATCGAGTTCATTAAACTAAGGCTGAATTTTGCACTCATCAAGCATGGCATGATCAGCGGGCCCACAATTCTCTAGTAAGCATGCCCGCACAGTGGCACAATGGTTGGCACTGCTGCCTCACAGCACCAGGGACCCGCTTTCAATTCCCAGCTTGGGTTGCTGTCTATGTGGAATTTGCATGTTCTTCCTGTATCTGCGTGGGTTCCCTCGGGTGCTCTAGTTTCCTTCCATAGTCCATAGATGTACAGGTTAGATGGATTGGACATGTTGAATTGTCCCTTCATGTCAGGGGAGCTAGCTGGGGTAAATACATGGGATTATGGGGATAGGGTTTGTGTGTGATTGTGATCATTGCAGACTCGCTGAACCAAATGGCCTCCTTCTGCACTGTAAGATTCTATTGTTTTATGAGTGCCAGGCTTGAAGCACTGGATTGCAAGAAGGGGGCACCCCACGAGACAATAGAGACCAGGGTGGCAGTGGCTGTGCAGGTGAGCAGGCATGATGTTGTGTGCCATACATGAATCCAATGTCATAAATCTCCTGCATTCTGATAGAGTGAGTACCAACTTGGCAAGAGGCTGAATATAGATGTGTGAGAGGGTGGGCCTAATCAGCGATACTCAGGAGTGCGAGATTCATAGTGCCAAAGGATACCTAACCCTGCGCATGTGCATGTCAATGATGGGAGATTTGGTCATTCACCTTGTGCATATGGAAGGCTGAGGAGCTCCAGTCTGATGGTACATAATGTTAGCTGGTGTGATAGGAGGAGTGCAAGGAAGGAATGAAGGAGTAGGGGAAGACTGGAGTAATGAATTCACTTGTTCAGTTTCAGGAGAAGAGAAGTTATAACTTGTTGGAGTGCGCAAGAATGGGTGGTGAGTGCCCAATGCCCTGACTCTGTCCACACTTGAGATGTAAGGCGAGCGAGGAGCAATGTTCTCAGATGTTGGAGAAGCAGGGTGTGAGAAGATGGTATGAGTTCAATGGGCAAATGAGAGATTGGGGAAGGGGGGGCGGTGGGGGGAAGTGCCATGGGTTGTGGCATCTCCAATGAGAAGGGAAAATCCAGATTCCCATAAATTGGTCAGTCACAGTGCCACTGTGAGGTACTTACCCACTTTAGAAAGCTACCCTTATATTTCCACAGACAGTTAGTGAGGTTATTTTAATACATAATCTGCTTTTCCCTCAGATGCACACTTCTCAGGTCACACAGCTCACCTTGAGGTGCCTGTGTTGACAACTGAGGAGGAAACTCTGAGTGACACTGATCTCTGTATCAAGCACCTGCTCAGGCAGTGCAGAGGGATAAAGCACATGGGCTAAATTCACTATGGTGAGAGCACATCACAAACTGGCAGAAGCTGAGCATGCCCGGGATGCCAGCTAGAGAATAGCTGGTGACCAGGACCATGTTGTGTCCAAGGCAAAGGATGAACCTCTAGAGTCATCCAGATGGCAAATGTGGGATGTCCAGTGGGATGCATGGGAATATCTAGCTGTAATCCCAGAGGATCTGCAGAAGGAGGCCACTTGGCCCATTGAGTTTACACTGACAATAATTGCACTCAGGTCCTATTCCCTGTAACCCCCACATATTTACCCTCCTAGCACATCTATCACTAAGGGGCAATTTATAATGGCCAATCTACTTAATCTGCACATCTTTGGAGGAAACTGGAGCACTCAGAGGAAACCCACACAGCTACAGGGAAGAAGTGCAAACATCATCCAGACAGTGTCTCCAGCTGGAATTGAACCCGGGTCCCTGGCGCTGTGAGGCAGCGGTGCTAGCTGTTGTGCCATTGATATTTGTAATGGAGGAGCCTATGAGGAGCATTAGTGCTGTGTTGATTCTGAGCACTGTGCATACAGCCTCCTCCATTGAGAGACTCTCATGGGTGGCAGCTCCAAGAGAGAATGAAGGATTTTGGGTTGCATCTGGATCTGCAAGCTCTCACACTGGAGGTTACTGCCAGTGTGAAAGATGGTTGAAGCACCCACTCTGTCATTGGTGAACAGGGAGATCTGGACATGTCTCAGACTGACAGACAAGCTCACTGTGTGCTCCTCAAATAGTGGCTCCCCTCTCCCTTTGTCAGTGACTGTGGCATTTTCTGAAGACTTGACCAGTGATTGAGGAGTACTCAGTCATATTGTTGGTCTCACCTTTGCATGCGGAACGTCCTCAGATCCTGCCGACCAAAGGACAAGATAATCAGGGTCAATAGGACAGCACAGTTATGATCTGCCTCCAATGGTGCCAACAGCGAGGGAATTGGGGCCACCAAGATGTAACAATTACAAGCAACAGTATTAAGTAGTGTGTTCACAGCATGTGTCCTCACACGTGACTTTTGTTCATTTGGTCAGAATAATGTTTCGTTTCTGTCCTGGATCTGGTCAGGTAAAATCCATCCAGGCCCCATCTCCTCCAGAAACAGTCCAATATCCCAGAAATCTAAAATCTTCCCTCCAACATCATTTCTCCAGCAACGTGTTTACCTGCTTTAACCTGTGGCTGCACAGTGGCACAGTAGTTAGCACTGATGCCTCATAGCACCAGGGACACAGGTTCGATTCCTGGCTTGGGTTGCTGTCTGTGTAGAATTTGCATATTCTCCCCATGGCTGTATGTTTCCTCTAGGTGTTCCAGTTTCTTTCCACAGTCCCAAGATGTCAAAAGGTTAGGTGGATTTTTCCATGCGAAATTGCCCAGAAGTGTTAAGGGATACTAGCAACAGTAAATGCATGAGGTTATGGGCATAATGCTTGGGTGAGATTGTGGTCAGTGCAGAGTCAATGGGCCAAATGATCTCCTTCTGCACTTTCAGGAATCTATGAAATAACCTTTCTTTACTTACACGTGCAAGGTAACTGAATTAATCTAGAGATTGCTAGCTTTGGTGTCCTAATTGCTAATTTATTTCCGAGGTGCATAAAGTCTGACCACAGCCTCACATCCCTCTTCTTACCTCTATCATGGGTGCCAACATAGACCACGACAGTTGGATTTTCAATCTACGCACCCCCCGCCAGTCCCACCCCAGAGTATATGACAGCTGCTCAATGACACCCTTGCCTCTGGCACCAGAAAGGTAACGTATTAAGGTAAAGGAAAGATACTGAAATCTGAAGCAAAAACAGAACATGCTGGAAAACCTCAGCTAGTCTGATGGTGGAGAGAGAATACAGCTAAAGTTTCGAGTCAGGATGACCCGTTGTCAGAGCTGATGTACCCATCTGGATTCACATCTGGGGCTAGAAATGTCAATCCATTCTCCAGTCAGAGCCCCTATGACATGTAGAATCATTGTCTCATAAATTGGAGGCTCCAGTCTTTTGTGGATGGAATATTATTTAAATGGTGAAAAGCTGCAGCATGCTATTGTGCAGAGGGACCTGGGGTCCTTGTGCACGAATCGCAAAAACCCAGTCTGCGGGTGCAGCAGGTGATCAAGAAGGCGAATGGAATTTTGGCCTTTATAACGAGAGGAATAGAATATAAAAGCAGGAAGGTCTTGCTGCAACTGTAGAGGGCACTGGTTAGGCTGCAACTGGAGTACTGTGTGCAGTTTTGGTCCCCATGTTTGCGAAAGGATATATTGGCCTTGGGGGAAGTACAGAGAAGGTTCAACGGGTTGATACCAGAGATGAGGGAATTAGCTTATGAGGAGAGATTGAGTAGATTGGGCCTGTACTCGTTGGAGTTTAAAAGGCTGAGGGCAGATCTTATGGAGACTTATAAGATAATGAAGGGGCTAGACAGGGTAGAGGTAGAGAAATTCTTTCCACTTAGAAAGGAAACCAGGACTAGAGGGCACAGACTTAAAATAAGGAGGGGTAAGGGGTCAGTTTAGAACAGAGTTGAGGAGGAACTTCTTTACTCAAAGGGTAGTGAATCTCTGGAATTCTCTGCCCAAGTGGTGGAGCCTACCTTGTTGAATATATTTAAGTCACGGGTAGATAGATTTCTGATCGATAAGGGAATTAAGGGTTTTGGGGAGGAAGCGGGTAAGTGGAACTGATCCATTTCAGATCAGCCATGATCTTATTGAATGGTGGGGCAGGCTCGAAGGGCTAGATGGCCTATTCCTGCTCCTATTTCTTATTTTCTTATGTTGTGGAAGAGCTGGATTAGAATAACTGGCGATCAGAGGCCAACAATTATTGGTAATACTTAATAGCTCTTACGTGCTGTATGCATGCCCACGTCCAAGAGAGAACTCCCACATTCCTGAAATGCAACCCCTTTTGTACCCGCGCCAACCCCACGTCCAAGTGGCCGCCCGCCATTTCTGCTGCTCTTGCTCACCAAGGAGAGACGTAAGGAGAGATGAGAGGCTGGGGAGAGGTGAAGAAAGATTTATATGTCTGTTTATGGAAGTGGGAATTAAACTAGGTTTCCCCATTACATTTTCTTTCATTCTTTGCTCCATCAGAGCAGTAAAGTGGGCATGTAGGACCGCAGAGGAAAACACAGGCCTCCCATGAAGAATACACCACAGCCTCACTCATCTTTCCCGACTCCATGGTATCCAGATACTTCAAGAGAATTACTGCCTGCTTCACGACGGGTTTGCTTTATTTTGACTAGGGGGGCCTGAAAACCTGCGTCAAGGACTTGGCAAAATACCCTGAAAATGCATCAAACACATGTTCCCATCAATCACTGCTCAGAAACACTAAAAGTTTTACTACCTTGCAACAGCACATTTGGTTGTGGGGAGGGGAGGGGAAGGGATGGGGGAGGGTGAGTTCTGTTACAGGAACTGTTCCTGTTTTCATAAAACTCTTTATAAACAGAGTGCAAACCACAGACCAGAAAAATCCCACAGATCAACCCCTGGCAGATTTCTGCTCAGACTGAAGATGTTGCAAAAGAAAACAATTACAGTGAGATTTGTCTGTACATTGTATTTACCAGAGATGCGGTTAGCATGTGAAAACTTGGCTATACCAAGGAGTAGCTGATAGGTGAAAAGCATAGAGGGATTTGGGGGTGCAGTGGGTTAGTGTCCCTGCCTCTGAACCAGAAGCTCTGGTTGCGAGTCCCACCCCAGGGCTTGAAAGCCAAAGAAAGAGCACTCATAATGTGACCAAACAGGTCGAGTGTCAATCCTTCCAAACACACCAGTGGATGATTGTTTGATTTTGGGCGACAATGGTTAGCACTACTGCTTCACTGCGTCAGGGACGCAGGTTTGATTCCCTGTTTGGATTTCTGACCGTGCGGAGTCTGCACATTCCCCCCATGTCTGCTCAGGTTTCCTCCAGGTGTTCCGGTTTCTTCCCATAGTCCAAAAGACATGCTGGTTAGGTGCATTGGCCGTGCTAAATTTTCCCTCAGTGTACCTGAACAGACGCCCCAGAGTGTGGTGACAAGGGGATTTTCACAATAACTTCATTGCAGTGTTAATGTAAGCCTACTTGTGAGACTAATGAATAAACTTTAAACTTTGAGAGCAGGAGAGACACCTGGCCAGCCACACACAATGTGGAGTGGCGCCCCTCAAGCTATAAGTCCCTGGCGATAGGCTAGTGACCCATTCCAGGACCAACTATGCAATAAGTCTGTAACATAAAGTACAGAGAAATAATTGGAATATTGGAATAGATGAATTTAAGGGAAAGTTAGATTGGTACTTAAGTTTACTTGAGCTTATGGTCATAAGATGTGGCCATTGAATTGTTTTGACACGATTTGAAACCTGATTGAAGCGATTCTGATGGACACACTCTGTAGACCAATACAACTAAACATTCTCACAAAGTTGTGTACCAGTATAACTATGCACTTTAATTAAGTGTACACTAACATTGCACTCATACCAATATAACAATATGTACACAATTGTGTACTAATATAATGCAATCTTTGTTGTATATCAGTTTAATGATGTAAACACATTGGCACAAGATAGTTATTATTCTTAAAACTCTTTGTCTGACAATGCTTCTGAATGTGGTAAGAAGGATAAGGGGTTAACTGAAGGGGGCAATATGTAGAATTCCCAGTGTGCGAGAGGTATGTATGAATCAGACATGAGGTGGCAGTATTGCTCCATTGTAGACCTCGGTAAACAGGGCACCGCTTCAGGATTAGCTGAGGTTGCAATGAGGGCTGGGAGTGAAGTAGGTTTTTGCAACCTAGCGTGAAGTGAATGGGAATGTCAGAAAAGCTATTACATAAGGCAGATGGTTGACACAATGGGCAACGTTTCAGAGTACCAACGCGCCAAGTCGAGGAGCGTTGTTTAAACCCACAATTCCCTTTCTGATGACTTCCTTTAATATAAAGCACAAGTCAATTGGAAAGGAGTGAGTGAAGTTAAGGCACTTTGAAAGTAGTCTATCCTCTTAGAATTATAGAATCCCTACAGTGCAGAAGGAGGCTGTTTGGCTCATCGAATCTGCACCAATAACAATCCCATCTCAGCCCTATCCCATAATCCTGTGTATTTTCACAGCTCTATAGAATCATAAAATCCTGACAATGCAGATGGAGGTCATTTGGCCCATTGAGTCTGCACTGACCACAATCCCCCCCTATGCCCTATTCCTGTAACCTTACATATTTACCCTGCTAATCCCTGACAGTAAGGGACAATTTACCATGGCCAATCAACTTAACCCACACATTTTTGGAGTGTGGTAGGAAACTGGAGCACCTAGAGGAGACACAGGGAGAATGTGCAAACAGTCACCCGAGGCTAGAATTGAACCTGAATCCCTGGTGCTGTGAGGCAGTAATACTAACTGTGCCACCGCATCATCACAAATTCTATGATTCTATGATTTCTGTGATTTTAACCCCATATACCTGCCTGCAAGTCCCCCACCTGTCTTAAGTGTACTTGATGCAAAAAAGAGAATGGGATGAAAATAACATCCACGTACCAAATAGTCAGACACGCATTTCCAAAGGCTTAATGAATAAGCAAATCGAATGGCATGGAAATGAACAATACAGACTAAACAATCTAGGGAAGGCAGTGGCATAGTGGTATTGTAGCTGGACTAATAAGCCAGAGACACAGGGGTAATGATCTGGTGATCCAGGTTTGAATCCCACTATAACAGATGGTGAAATTTGCATTAAATAAAAAATCCAGAATGAAAGATCTAATGACACTCATGAAATCATTTTCGATTGTCAGAAAAACCCTTCTCATTCCTAAAGTCCTTTAGGGAAGGAAATCTGCCGTCTTTACCTGGTCTGGTCTACATGTGACCCTAGACCCACTACAAAGTAGTTGACTCTGAAATGCCCGCTGAAATGGCCTTGCAAGCCACTCAGTTCAAGGGGCAATTAGGGATGGCAACAAATGCTAGCCCAACCTGCAAATGCCCACATCCCATTAAACAGTGAAAAGGCTCTCCAGTTGAGTCGGTCAGCTGTGCATTCACAGTGCTGTCAGTGATTTCAGAATTTCCCAAGTAGAATAGGAAAATAAAGAAGTTTCATTTATGTTGCAAGCTTCCAAGAACCTCTGGGTATCCCAACATGCTTAACAGGCCATGAATTCTTCAAACATGCAGTCACTGTTGTAATGTAAGGAATGGCCAAACAATCAATGCATCAAATGCTCCCAAAAACAGCAAAGCAACGAGCAATAATGATCTTGTTTTTGTGGTCACTGTGGGATAAAGATTTGCCAGGGCAATAGGGTCTGGTCTGGTATTCCTCACAATTGTGCCATAGAATACTTCATGACAGGCAGTTCTGCAATTTAACCTCTCATCTGAATTGATGGCACCAGCAAATAATGTAACACTCCCTCAGGTTGGCAGCAGTTACTTGGTGGTATTGAACCCATAGCGTCCTGATTCAGAGACAAGAGGTCACAGCAGATATTATGCATGGTTCTCATTCTCATGCATTGTTCTCATCCTGGTTAAATTCGATGCTGAGCAGTAACTGAGTTAGGGTTTTCCTGTAAAATAGTCTGGATTTTCCTTCATTACGGAATTGTTGCGGCACAGAAGGAGGCTCACTCTGTCCCCATCAGCTCTCTGCATGAACAATTCACCTGGGTGCTGCACCCGCATCTTCTACCACGGACGTTCTTCATTTTCACGATAACAGTTTCATTCCCTTCAATTGGACCTTCGTCCACCACACTCTCAGACAGGACATTGCGGATCCTAAACTCTCACTACTTGAAAAGGTCTTTCCTCATGTCACTATTGTTCCTTTCATAAATTAAAATCATAGATTCATAGGGCAGCACGATATCACAGTGGTCAGCACTGCTGCCTCACAGTGCCAGGGACCCAGGTTCAATTCAAGGCTTGGGTCACTGTCTGTGTGGAGTTTGCACATTCTCCCCATGTCTGTGTGGGTTTTCTCCAGTTTTCCCCTACAATCCAAAAATGTGTAGGTTAGCTTGATTGGCCATGATAAATGGACCCTAGTGCCAGAGGGATTAGCAGGATAAATATGTGGGGTTACAAGTATGGGGCCTGGAGGGGATTATGATTGGTGCAGACTTGATAGACTGAATGGCCTACTCTGCACTATAAGTTATGGCTCTCGGATTCTATGAATTATTTTCTCTGCTCCTTCCTTGATCCTTTGATAGTGGGAAGATGGTTCTGCCTATCTACTCTGGCCAGGCCCTTTATGATTTCATCAGATGTCAATAATCCACACAAAGTGCTGCTGCATTGATTTCATTGTGGTTGCTCGACTGAATGTGGCAACCATCTGGCCTCACAAACCTGACAGGGATTAATAATTTACTGGGCTGTTTTCAATATCATGATGGCCAACTGGTGGGACATGCTATTGGAGCCAACTGTTCTGGGAATGCAATAGATGGATCCATTTTGAGGCCCTCGCCTCACTCTAATGGAAAGAAGTGAGTTGCAAATGCTAAGCAAGATGGCCAATGCAACTCTCCAATTTGAGGCCAGATTGATGGCGCACTGCCCATGGCCACAATGCCAGCCACAAGATCGGTTCAGGGCCAGAGGGGAAGGAATGTCACCATTGTGGAGGAGGATGGTATAGTCCAGGGCAGTAATGACCCAAATTACTTCCGTAGGATGTCGAGCAGCAACTACTGTCTTCCCTGGTCCCACAAAATTAACTCAGAATCTCAACAACTCCATCAGCATTGAACCAGGTCAGCATGTGCATGGTGTAGGTTCTGGGCCTAGGTGCTGGTGGCACAGTGGTTAGCACTGTTGCATCACAGTGCCAGGGTCCTGGATTTAATTCTGGCTTTGGGCAACTGTGTGGAATTTGCACGTTCTCCCTGTGTCTGCGTGGGTTTCCTCCCACACTCCAAAGCTGTGCAAGTTAGATGGAGTGGCCATGCTAAACTGCCCCTTGGTGGCCAAAAATGAATAGGTTAAATGGATTAACCATGGTAAATGTGTGCTGTTATACAGATAGATCAGGAGAGAGGGTCTGAGTAAGATATTCCGTCAAAGAGCCAATGCACATTTGAAGGTCCTTCTACACTGCAGGGAATCTATGATTCTATTCTATGATTCTAACAGTTAAAAAGGGTGACCAGGGTTCTTCTGGGGGGGCAGAGAACAACTGATTTTCATATCAAAGGGCACTTGCCAGCTGAAATCAGCTGGTACTCCAGCCACCTAATTGTAGGCCTCTCTATAAGTGTCAGTGGGGTGATTGTCAGTGGAGAGGCAATTAGAAAAACAAATGTTGACCTTTATTGCAAGGTGGTTGGAGTACATGGATAAAAAAGTCTTGTTATAATTGCAGAGTACTTTGGTGAGATTACATCTGGAATCCTGAATGCTGTTTGGTCTCTTTTAAGAAAGACAATTCTTCCACAGTGGAGAGCATAGAGAAGATTCAATAAAATCCCTGGAATAAGAGGGGCTGTCCTATGATTAGAAGTCGAATAAATAGAGCTTATATTCTCTGGAATTTGGAAGAATGAGAGGCAATTTCATTGAAATCAGATTCTGAGGGTACTGGATAGGATAGATACTGACAGATTATTCCCTCTGATTAGAGAATCTAAAGCATGGGGCACATTTTCAGGATCACCTCATCACTGAGATGAGTAGAAATAATTTAAATCAAAGGGCTACAAATCGTTGGACTTTTCTATCCTAAATTTAAAGATGCTTCTTAGATGAATACATTTAAGGGTGATAGGCAGATGTTTGGTCTCTCAGTGAATCAGGGAATATGGGAAGCAGGCAGAAACATGGAATTGAGGCCTAAGGTCAGCCATGATGGCACTGAATAGTGGAATATGCTCAATGAGCCATGTGGTCCACTCCTGCTCCCACTTCTTTTGTTCTTGTGTTCTCATATCCTGGACTTGTACCTGTTCCAAAAATTGTTGTAAGATGTGTATAGAGCTGGATGTGGGGACAAATACTTCAACACAATAAACCCTTCAAAAACACAAACTCTTCACAAACATAAACTCTTCACAAACACAAACTTTTCATTAATACAAATGCCTCGCAAATCCAAACTCCAAAACTCACCAAAGATCTTCACACATTGGAATTCCTGGCACGCTGATAAATTCAAACACACCAATTCCTCACAAAAGCTAACTCCTGACAAATGCAACCTTTTCACTCAGGAAAACTCTTCACAAATGTAAGCTCTTCAGTAACTCGTCACTCTTTAAAACCCACCAAGACCCGTCAATGGATTTCCACTCACTGAAACTCCTCACATATTCTGAAGTTCATAAGCTATAGGAGCAGACTTAGGCCATTCAGCCTATCTAGTGCACTCCATCATTCGATCATAGTGGTATGCTCCCCATCTCCATTTTCCTGCCTCCTCCTTATGACACTTTAACTCTTGCCAATTAAAAATCTGTTTAACTCCACCTTAACTTTATTTACTGTCCCAGCAGCCACCACATTTTGGGGTAGCGAATTGCACAAATTCATAATCCTTTGGGAGAAGTAGTTTCTCCTCCACTCTGTTTTCAATTTGCTACCCTTTATTCTAAGACTCTGACCTCTCATTCTAGAATGTCCCACAAGAGGAAGCATCCACTCTATCTCTACTGTATCCATATTTTTTATCATCTTGTACACCTCAATTTGGCCTCCTCATCATTCTTCTAAATTCCAGAGAGTATAGGCCTAAATTGTTCAATCTTTCTTCATACAACAAACCCCTCATCTCTGGAATCAATTTAGTGAATGTCTTCACACATGGAAACTTCTCATCTGTCCCTCACAAGCTTCCCACCCACTGACACTGTTCACAATGGAAAGTGAACACATATCTAAATCTACCTACACAGCAACTCCACACGCACTGGAAAATATGTTCTTATTGAAGTCCCTTATGTATTGAAATACCTTTCATGTGTACCAACCACTCTGCAGGCCTGAATTACTCTAGTGTAGGATCTTCAAGTTTAAGGAGTTCTTCCTTCTGTTATTCTTCCTAATCCTTCCATCAGTGGCCTTGCAAGGGTCAGTGGAAATTCTACCTTGCTAGAATTATTAGTAGAGAGCTTGAAGAGCAAATTTATGGCTGTGATGGGAATCTGCTGGAACACCGATGAGCCTTCTGGGCCAATGTTTCTGATCAATCTGCACACATTCACATAAATATGAATGCCAATAAAACTCATTGCTCAGATTACAAAATGTAGGCAGAAGGAGAAAAAAAAGACCAAGACATGAAAATATTGCATTGAGTGGGCATGTGCTACCATTTTTAACTCCACTGGCACTCACCCCGACATTTACTGGAAGTCCTATAGTTTATTGGCTGCCACTGCATTAATAACACATGAACTATTGAGTGGAGCCGGAGACTGTAGCCAAATATCTGTCCCACTGCCAGTAAATTTAGGTTTTGGTATCAGGACAAACAGTGTTTCCTCACCTACATGATTTTCATGTGTCTGCACATTGACTTTTCCTGAATCGACCATTTCTTCCCTTTGGCATTGACAACCTTCTTTTAGTGACTATCCTCCTTGTCGCTTTAAGGTAATGGCCTAAAGCTTAAACCGTTTCAGGTAACACCAATGTCAGAATTGCAAAGTAATTTTGAACCTTTTCTATAAAGCCCTGATATTAAGCCTGCCACCTGCTAGCAGAAGAACGTGACTGGAGAGTAAAAATGGTGGCCAATCATTACCATTAACGCAAAGCAGGCCTAACCTTTACCACTCAGAGACCAGGGTGCTCACTGCAGACAGACTGGGCTCTGTGGTAACAATGAAATGTCAGAGTTGGGCATCATTGTTTGGATCTTGGCACGATTTTAGCTTGACAACTTTGGTGACACATAGCATAGTGGTTAGCATTTCTGCTTCACAGCTCCAGGACTTGGGTTCAATTCCCAGTTCAGGTCACTGTCTGTGTGGAGTTTGCACATTCTTCTCGTGTCTGCATGGGTTTCCTCCAGTTTCCTCCCACAGACTAAAGATGTATGAGTTAGGTTGATTGGCCAAGCTAAGAAATTTCCCCTTAGTGTCCAGGGATGCGTAGGTTAGAAGGATTAGTGGGTAAAATGAGGGGGTAGGGTCTGGATGGGATTGTGTTCAGTGTAAGCTCAATAGGCTGAAGGGCCTCTTTCTGCACTGTAGGGTTCTATGATTCTATGATAGCTGCTGTACTCAGGGTCAGGCGAGACCTAGGTAAGTTTAATTATGTTTTACTTTTTAAAGGTTCCCTTGTGAGTTGGGAGCAGCAGGATTATTTTAACCACAGCAATGCTCCATGGCTTAATCTTGTTGGCTAAATGGTCTGTTCCTGTGCTGCAATTTTCAATGAGGCAAGTCTGTCTTTGTGTGAAATTAGAGTATCGGTCTTCAATGGAAATAAAAAATGAGGAGAAATTTACTTCCCATTTTCTAGTAGAGTCCAAAGCCAAAATTATGATTCCATAACAAATTCAATTCACAAAAGGATCACAATTAGCTTCTGTTGAAAAGTATGACTTCAACAGTAGTGATCTCGGGATTACTACCAGTTCCACATGCTAGCCAGGATAGAAATACCAGGACATAGTAGATGAATACATGGCAGGGAAATGGCACGAGGAGGAGGGTTTCAGATTCCTGAGATATTGGGACTAGTTCTGGGGAAGGTGGGACCAGTATAAAATGGTCAAGTTGCATTTGGAGTAGGATTGAATCTGATGGTCCTGGAATGAGAGGGGTAAGTTTTTCACTCAGAGAATGGTGAGTGAATGGAATGACTGCCATCAGTGGTGGTAGAGGCAAACTTGTTGGGGTCTTTTACGAGACTTCTGGATGAGTACATGGGATTTAATGGGATTGAGAGTTATAGAAAGGCCTAGTAGGTATGGATATGATCGGCGCAACTTGTGGGCCGAAGGGCCTGTTTGTGATGTAGTGTTCTATGTTCTATGAGTAATTGCCAGTGTGGTTGGGGAGGGTCTCAACTAGAATGGCAGGCAGTTAGGTTAAACACATGCATATTTCAAGATGATGTCAGGGCATGGTGACTCTTTGCGAGCTATGAATGAAATTATTTGTATGGATACAGATTCACTGTATCTGGGTACATGTGACAATAATAAATCAAATCAAATCAAACAAGGCAAAGCAAAGATAGCACGGTGATGCAGTTGTTAGCAGTGCTGACTCACAATGCCAGGGTCTTGGGTTCAAATCCCAGCTTGAATCACTCCCTATTATGTCTATGTGGGTTTCTGCCGGGTGTCCGGTTTCCTTCCACAGTCTGAAGATGTGCAGGTAAGGTGGATTGACCATACTAAATTGACTATTAGTGTCAAGAGGGCCATATAGGGTAAATACATGGAGACATAGACAAAAGTTGTAGGTAGAAGAAGGGTTGGAAAGAGGTATTCACTGAATGTTAAAATGGGCGGTGTGGGCTTGTAGGGCCAAAGGACCTGTTTACTGTGCTGTGTTGTTCTTTGTTTTTAGGGGAATAGGGCCTGGGCGGAATTGTGGTCAGTGCAGACTCGATGGGCCGAATGGTCTGCTTCTGCACTGAAGGATTCCATGATTCTATGAAAACAAAGGGAATGATAAAAGTGAGAATATAAAATTCGAGAAAACAGTCGACAGTGCAATCAATGGCGAGAGGTAAATAGGACCACAGTACAAAGATAAGTTAAGATGATTAAAAATGGCAAAAAGGTATGTCTTAAAGCTTTGTATCTTAATACACGGAGCATTTGAAATAAGGTGGATGAACTGGTGGCGCAAATCGAGGTGAATGGAAATGATCTCATGGCCATAACACTGGGTTCCCTGTTGTTGTAAATTCAATATCCTATTCCCAGTCACCTAGCTGTCTGGAAGAATTGGACTGGACTCCTAAATATTGGGTCACTTATTGCGTTTCCAATTCAAAACATCATCCGAAAGATCAAGTTTCTTGTTCAACGAGAGTCCATGTCCTATTCTTGAAGTCTGGATTTGCAGTTAAGTAGGGTTTACCAATCCCCCTAGGGTCTTTGAGGGTAAAAAATTAATCTCCAGGACATTGCAAGTTGGAAAGCAAAAGAAATCACAGTTATTTAAAAAAGAAACATTGTACATTGTTTTCATTTCCTTTGAGCACTTTTTAATTGTAAAAATTGTGGCAAAGGGACAATTGGCTATTTGCTTGAGAGTTCAACTGTCTAATGGGAGTTGTAAAGAGGGACGGCACAATGCTGCTTCACAAAGCCAGAGACCAAAGTTCGATTCCAGTCTTGGTGACAATCTGTGCGGAGTTTGCACTTTCTCCCTGTGTCTCCTCCGGGTGCTCCAGTTTCCTCCCCCACAGTCCAAAGATGTGTAGATTAGGTGGATTGGCCATGCTAAATTGCCCCTTAGTGTCCAAAGATGGTTAGGGAGATTAGTGAGGTAGATACGTGAGGTTACATAGATAAGGCCTGGGTCAGATGCTTTGTTGGAGGGTCAGTGCAGACTCAATGGGCTAAATGGCCTACCTCTGCATTGCAGGGATTCATGATTCTATTTTACCATTGGAATGAAGGGACAAGTGTGGACTTGATTGCCAAGGTGTCTGGTGACTGGAAACTTTCAGCTCTACATCCAATTAAAACTGGCAATTCAAAATGGAGCACACTGGTAGCTTGCTGCTTGTTAAACACTTCTAATATTTAAAAAATACAACACCTATGCAGTGCAGTTTGCAAAGGATACATTTACATCACCTCATAATGTTGAACCCTCTCAATGTGGATTCAGGGTTGTGTTTGATGTGGAGGAACTGTTGGTCACTGAATGGTGAATGCAGCCATGTTAGAAGATTTAATCCAAAATTTACAGCCCATATTAATTAGCTAATCACTTCTTGTGATAGAATCAAAATCTCATTTACCTTTGGCCAATGATTTTTCTCTTGAAGTCCCGCTTGAGAATCGTTAACTGTAAGTAAGATCATGGCAGATTAAGTGATAATGCTGTCTCAGCCCCTTCTAATCGAGGCCTTTTATCCCTTAACTAGTCGGACCGCTGTTAACTGGGCTGCTGCCAATCTTTTGTGCACTGGCATAACATCTGTTTGCTGTTTATCTTTGAGATAATGAAAAGCCACATTGTTTGGAAGCCTTAAGGCACACAGGCTGTTTTAGGAATTAAGTTTATATGAAGATCTCTTTGTGACATCTATCTAACACTGAGTGCAAAACGTATCTGAGCATTAAAAGGAAAAATATGTAGGTGGTGGACATTTGAAGTAAAATTTGGTGAACAGAGACAGGTTTATCAACATCGAGAAAAAGGGTGAACAGGTTTCTTGCTTCAGTTGAGAGTGCTTAGTGAGAATCAAAGTCTGATGACACATACCAACCAACTCAAGAAGGATCAGCAACCTAAAAACCTGTAAATGGCACTGCCAGAGTGCAAAACTTATGAAGCATTTTAGGTATGCACGAAATCTCTTTGTTAACCAATTTGATGAACATAACCCTATAACTTTAAGTGAATTAAAATAGCAGAGAAAAATCATTTAATTACTCAACCATTATACACACTGAGTAATTTATAGACATTAGGTTTTGCAACAGAAGTAGATCAAATCCATCAGAAGCTACAGAGATATTACTTTTGAGTCCATGTTGTCGACATTGCAATGGGAGCCTTGCTCCTCAGTCATGGCTTTATAGCCCTGTTTACCTAAATTACAATAATGACAGCACTTCAGAAGTTACTCACTGGCTGTAAAGTATTTTGGGACATGCTGATGTTGTGAAAGGTGCTACATAATTCTTTCTTCTTTCTTTCTTTCATTCTTGGATAGTCTCTTAGAGTTTGACTTCCTTCCAGAAGGTTGAGATGAGGGAAGCATCTCAAATAAAACAGTTTGTATTTTCTTCCCTTGCAGGGGAGGTATCAGAAGGATTGGAGATTACCTACATATGAAGTCAAACGTGGATCCCTTACAGTCAGAAACAAGGGAATTTATAATTGGGGAAAAAAATGGCTGATCAACTAATTACACGCTTTCATTCTGTCTTCACAATGGAGGACAGAAATAACATGCCAAAAATGTTGAGGCCTACAGGGTTTAGTGAGACAAAGCAACTGAAGGAAATCAGTATTAGGAGGCAAAAAGTGTTGGGGAAATTGATGGGATTGAAAACTGGTAAATCCCGATGCCATGATCTACATCCCAGAATAGAATCATAGTATCCCTACGACACTGAAGGACGCCATTCAGCACGTCATGTCTATACCAAGCACAATCACAGGCCTGATTCCCGAAACTCCATATGTTTACCCTGCTAATCCCCCGACTCTGATATCAACTTAGCATGGCCAATCCATCTAACCGCACATCTTTGGACTGTGGAAGGAAACCGGAGCACCTGGAGACACGGGAAGAATGTGCAAACTCCACATAGACAGTGACCCAAGCCAGGAATTGAACCCAGGTCCCTGATGCTGTGGCCTTTGAAATAGTGGATGCATTGTGGGTCATCTTCCAAGATTCTATATGACCTGGAACAGTTCCTATGGATTGGAAGGTAGCTAATGTTACCCTTTACAAAGGGAGGTAGAGGGAAAACAAGGAATTATAGACTAGTCAACCTGATATTCATGGGGGGGAAAATGCTGGAGACCATTATAAAAGATTTAATAGCAGAGCATTTGGAAAACATTAGCAGGATTCGATAGAGTCAACATGATTTTATGAAAGGGGAACCATGCTTAACAAACGTAGCGGAATTCTTTGAGGATGTAACCAGTAGAGTTGATGAGGGAAAGCCAGTGGATGTGCCTTATTTGGACTTTCAGTAGACTTTCAACAAAGCCCCAGATAAGAGATTAGCGTGTAAAATTAAAGAGAATGGGTATTAAAGAGAATTGAGATGGATACAAAACTGATTGGCAGACAGGAAACCAAAGTGGAGGAATAAATACATCTTTTTCCAAATAGCTAGTGACTAATGGGGTACTGCAGGGATCAGTGCTAGGACCACTCACAATTCATAATCATTCACAACTTTTTTGATGATTTGGATGAGGGAATTAAAAATAATATCTCCAAGTTTGTAGATGTCACAAAGCTGGGTGGCGGGGGTGGGTTCTGTGAACCGTGAGGAGGATGCAGAGATGCTTCAGCGTGATTTGAACCAGTTGAGTGAGAGAGCAAGTGCACAGTAAATGCAGGGTATCATGTGGATAAATGTGTGGTTATCCACAGGAAGGGTGGTGCAGTGGGTTAGCACTGCTGCCTCACAGCGCCAGTGACCCAGGTTCAATTCCAGATTGGATGACTGTCTGTGCGGACTTTGCACATTCTGCCCATATCTCTGTGGGTTTTCTTCAGGTACTCCAGTCTCTTCCCATAGTCCAAAGATGTGCAGGTTAGATGCTAAATTGCCCTCAGACTCCCACTGTTGCAGGGACCATTCTCCAATTGGTAAGAACTGACTACTGTTTCAGAATTTAGCTCCATTTAAATAATTTTTCATTGGAAAGAAGGCTGAGGGGAGACCTGACAGAAGTCTGCAAAATTATGAGAGCCGTAGACAGGGTGGATCATCAGAGGTTTCCTCCAAAGGTGGAAGTGTCAACTACAAGGGGGCAGAGGTTCAAGGTGAGAGGGGGAAAGTTTAAGGGTGATTTCTGGGAGAAGTTTTCATGCAGAAAGTGGTTGATGTCTGGAACGCGCTGCCAGAGGAGGTGGTGGAAGCGAGCACGTTAGCAATATTTAAGAGGCGTCTGGATTGGTACGTGAAGATGGAAGAAATAGAGGGAAACGGTCTGAGCAGTGACAGTAGTGTTCTTTTTAGTTAGGCCATCATGATCAACACAGGCTTGAGGGGCAGGGGTTGGTGGTCCTGTTCCTGTGTTGTACTTTTCCTTGTTCTTTGTTTGTCCTTTGTTCTATAAATAAACTAACAGTGAGTCAGACGGGATTAGAACATCGCATGGCAAATACTGTATGGCCTTACTGTTAGCAGGTAGATAGCTGTGGTCAAAGTGAAAGCCAATCATTGCTATGCTGGGACTCTCATATGTATTTGATGTGGAGCCCACTCTCTTGATGGTGTTGTTAACGGCAAATGTTTCCAACCTGGTTCCCATTAGTGCAGTCACAGGGCAGATCTGAGTACTGCAAGGGTTACTGGGATAATTGAAGGCAGAATTCGCACCACAGGCTTCTCAAATCAAGTGGCTAGGTCTTTGGAAAACCCACTGGCGATGACTGGGAGTGAAAATGCATTTCTGAGAAACTTGCTCTCCAGGCAAGGTTTAAAGTCTTTGCGAGCGCACCGAGCCTGTTAAATGATACGAGGAGCTTCCAGAGCATTTCTGGGGCAGATGGTTTTTGTTGTTTGTGGCTTTTCTTCAGCTGCCTTCATTCTCTGGTTTATGCTTTTTTTTGTAGAATGGGCATTTGAGAGTTTGGATAACCTTGGTGCCTGCTGGCGGAAGCCTAAGGAAATTCTGAGAGAAATTCCACGGCTCTTCATCTGCTTTTCCATAAACACAGCTTTATCTCATCTGTGCTGAAAGCCTGATGTCTCTCCCACTTGCTTTCATCAGAGCGCATCTTTTGAGGCCTGATTATCTCCATCTTATAAAAAGGAAGAAATTATCTTAAATGAAGCTTTTCCTGTAACTGCCGAAATGCCAGCCTGGGTACCGAGACCTGCATTTGAATGAGGCTTTTTCTATCGTTAAAAAAAAATTTCTTCCTTAAAAGCAAATGCAGTTTCTGATCATCCTCACAGCCAGCATTATCAAAGACCCCACTCACCTCAGACATTCTCTCTTCCATCTTCTTCCTTCAGGAAAAAGATACAAAAGTCTGAGGTCACGTACCAACGGACTCAAGAACAGTTTCTTCCCTGCTGCCGTCAGATTTTTGATTTGGACCTATCTTACATTAAGTCAAACTTTCTCTATACCCTAGCTATGACTGTAACACTACATTCTGCACTCTCTCATTTCCTTCTGTATGAATGGTATGCTTTGTCTGTACAGCGTGCAAGAAACAACACTTTTCATTGTATAGTGCACAAGAAACAATACTTTTAACCAATACTTGTGACAATAAGAAATCAAATCAAATCAATTATCTATCAGGCTTGAAACCGTGAGGGCTACTCTTAGATTGCATTTGATTTTGTCCCTGTTCTTTGCTCCTGAAGACAGTAGGTGGGATTTTCCAGCCAATCTCATCCCAAAATCAGAAAATCCCACTTGAGATCAATGGATTTTTGCAAGGTCCGCCCTGCGCCTGCTCCACTTCCTGTGGCAGGTGGGATAGGAAAATTCCCCCTTTGGACTTGACTGTTCAACAGGAGTTGAGGGTGGCATCATTCAGGTGTGACAAGGTGGACACAGTTGACCATCCTGTCAAGCACTATGAGAGGAATCCTCAGCTGAGAAAAATGGCAGACATGTTAGAAGTGCTGCCATGAAGGATAGAATCATCAGAACAAATGTAATGGAGACGGAGAAACTGGGAGAATGGAATGGAGTCCTTACAGGAAGGAAGAAGCAGTGGTATTTTCGCTAGATTATTGATCCAGAGATCCAGAGCAAGATCTGGGGACCAGAATATGAATACTGCCATGGCAAATGTGAAGTTTGAATTCAGTAAAAAATCTGGAATTAGAAGTCTAGTGAGGTCAATCAAAGAATTGATGATTGTGGCAAAAGACCATCTGCTTCACTAATGTCCTTTAGAGGAGGAAATCTGCTTCCTTACCTGATGTAGCCTGCATGTGATTCCAAAGCCACAGCAATGTGGTTGACTCTCAGAAGGGGAGGGCTAGGGCTGGGCAATAAATGCTGGTCCAGCCAATGACGCTCACATCCTGTAAAGTGGAATAATGAAAAAAGAAGAGGTGCAGCTGAGGTGAGAGTGGGAGTTGATGTGCTTGTAATGATTATCGATAGACATGAAATGTAAATCAAAGGTAGATGGATTATGTGAATGTGTCAGAAGAGAGAAAATTAGGTGCAAATCTTTCCTTTTTCAGACGAGAGCAGATGAGAGGCACTGATTCAACCATCAATGTCAAGTAAAAGAGTTGTGGAAGGGGACCTGATAAAGAAACAAGGAAAGCTCCATATATCCCACTGGAGTTCCATATATCTCACAAAGAGGCAGGCACCACTGGGACCTGTGTGGCCACCTATTGTCACACCTGTTATTTGGAAGACATGGAACAAATTAAAGGAGAAACTGTTCAGTTAGAGAGCAAGTTTGGTACATAGGTAAGAAACATAAGAGCCCTCGGGTCACATTGGCGAGGGATGGAGGTATTGAAGGATTGGATGCCCATAGTAAGGATGAGGCAGTTAGGGTCAGGAAATTGTAACCCCCCCCACTCCAAGGCCTCTCCCCATCCCCCCACCACCACCACTTGTAGTGTTGTTTTTCCTATTTCCCTACATTATACCAGAGATTACTTTTAGATCATAGAATCCCTACAGTGCAGAAGGAGGCCATTTGGCCCATCGAGTCTACACCGACATCAACCCCACTCAGGTTCCATCTGTTAACCCCATATATTTATCATGTTAATCTCCCTGACACTAAAGGGTAGTTCAGCAGGCCAATCAACCTAACCTACGCATCTTTGGAGCGTGGAAGAGAACTGGAGCACCCGGAGAAAATCCAGCAAACATGGGGAGAGCATGAAAACCCCATATAGATAGCCATGCAAGGCTCGAATTGAATCCAGGTGCCTGGCTCTGTGAGGCAGCAGTGCTAACCACCGTGCCAACAAATGTATTGGTTTTAAAGTGATTTGGGCCACCCCGAGGTCAGGAGTGGTGCTATGGAAATGCAAAATATTTCTTTCTTTAGTTGAGGGCTGGAGATCAATCTCAAGTTCAGTAAAAATTCCTAATTAAAGCACAGCAAGACTAATTGTACTATTGATAGGAGACTGAAAGTGAGACTGACTGGTTTGTGTACTGCATTGTGATGTGAACAATGATTTTTCTGGCTGGAATACCGAGGAAGAGGATTTCTTAAAACTCCTCATAGACTGCGAGTGAAAGAAAGAGGTCAAGCTGACCTTAATGTGATGATCCATTTAGTTGGCAATTGGCGGATGATGTGCTCTTTATGTTGTAATAACACGACTTCTTGTATGTACTGAAGCAAATATTGGCCTCTGATAAACTCTGCTGCTCTTCATCATCTATTTGAACACAACCTTTATAAAATTGCTTTCAACAGTTGGGCCATATTCCAAGACCAACAAAAGCCTTCCCAGTGTCCTCTGTTATAATCTCAGACGTCGCTTTTGGACGTCATGCATCAAGTTGTTTTGACTTGAGATTGTCCGATAAGCGAGAAGTCCCTGAGGAGCCTGCCAGCTTACTTACCACCCGAATCCAATTTCCATGATGCACTTGGTGACATAGGATCTGTTAACATGAGTCTTCCTGTAGCCTGCCATTGGCAAGATCCTGCATGCCCCCCCTTCCCTTCCCTCCCCAGCCAGCAAAATCTCTGTGCTGAATGGCTCAAATGTCACTGAATGGATCATCTACATCACTTCCCTAAATAATGACTCTATCCAGGACTCTTACCGTCTCCTTCTTAACCATTGCTATACCTTTTCTTTGTTTGGTCTCTCTTGAAAATTGTCATTCCTTTTTATTCCTTATCTGCTCAACCTTAAAAAATCTATCTTTTGGATTGTTCTGTTGCCACTGGAATGCTACCAGGACGTGATGGTTTAAATTATAAGGAGAGCTTGGATAGACTGGGACTTTTTTCTTTGGTATGTAGGAGGCTTAGGGATGATCTTGTAGAGGTCTATAAAATAATGAGGTGCACAAATCAGCTAGACAGTCAATATCTTTTCCCAAAGGGAGGGGAATCTAAAACTAGAGGTCATGGATTTAAGGTGAGAGGGGAGAGATACAAAAGGGTCCAGGAGGGCAATTTTTTCACACAGAGGGTGGTGAGTGTCTGGAACAAGCTGCCAGAGGTTTTAGTAGGGACTGGTACAATTTTGGCTTTTAAAAAGCATTTATATACATGGGTAAGATGGGTATAGAGGGATATGGGCCAAATGTGGGCAATTGTGATTAGTTTAGGGTTTTAAAAAAAAGGCTGGCATGGACAAGTTGGGCCCAAGGGTCTGTTTCCATGCTGTAAACTTCTATGATGCTATGACTCACTGCATCACCGAGTACAATAATAATGCTACCTTTCATTGGACACTACGTTACCATGACACGCCAAATCCAGCCTCAGAGCTGTCTTGAAGATTCTTCCATTTGATTTCAGTGATATTTCTTTCTCACATAACAGTCACTTCTTCCATGACACCAATCAGAATTATTCCAATCATATTTTGTACTGAGCCCAGAGGCTTCTATATCTGGATTTGAATCCTGAGGTTCAATACTGTCAAGGTGAGGTCAGTTTCTGTGTTGTTTAACACTGGCAGGACCACCTCATTCAATTTCACTGCCGGTAACCCTTTATGATCACTCTGAGAATGCAATTCTTTCTGCGATAAAATTTCATTTGGATTCAGGGGCTTCCTTTTGCTTACTTGACCTGACTTTAGCCCTTTTAATACCCAAGTGACTTCCATCAAGTTCTTTGACTAACTGAGGCATTGCTATCTCATTCTGTCCCACAAAGTCACAGAATTCTATACTGCAGAAAGCGGCCATTTGGCCATTGAGTCTGCACTGACTCTCTGACAAATCTTGTCACATTAACCTAAATATCTTGAATACTAAGGGTCAATTTAGCATGACCAATCCACCTAGCCTGCACATCCTTTGACTTTTGACTGTGGAAGCAAACTGGAGCTACCCGGAGAAAACCTATGCAGACACAGGGGGAATGTGCAAACTCCAAACAGACATTCACCCAAGGCTGAAATTGAACCTGGCTCCAATCTTAACCAAACTGCCACGTGCTGCCTTTGACCTGTTTGTAAGCAGTTTTGTGCCCCATATTTAAGAAAAGATGTGTTGGCTTTGGAAAGAATCCAGAGGAGGTTCACAAGAATGATCTCTAGCCTAAAGAGCTTGCCGTATGAGAAATGGTTGAGGATTCTGGGTCTGCACTCGTTGAAGTTTAAAAGAATGAGGGGGATCTTATTAAAACTCACAGGATGCTGCAAGGCCTGGATAGAGTGGGGGTAGAGAAAATAGTTCCACCAATAGGAAAAACTAGAACCAGAGGGCACAACTTCAGACAAAAGGGATAATCATTCAAAACAGAGATGAGGCGGAATTTCTTCAGCCTGATAGTGGTCAATCTGTGGAACTCTTAGCCGCAGAAGGCTGTGGAGGCCAGGTCATTGGGAGTCTTTTAGAGAGAAATAGATAGGTTCTTGATTAATAAGGGGATCAAGGGTTATGCGGAAAAGGCCAGAGAATGGGGATGGGAAAATGTCAGCCATGATTGAATGGCGGAGCAGACTTGATGGGCTGAGTGGCTTAATTCTGCTCCTTTCTGATGGCCTCATGAGTGTCCTTAGTTCCTGATTATCGAGGTGGACTTTGGCTGAGCCATTTCAACCTTTATGGGTTGATTCACCCCCTGGAAGCCTCCTGAAACATTAATGATTTTAATGAGGAGAGCAAAGGCACAGCAGCTAAATTTGCAAAAGACACAAAGATAGGTGGGAAAGTTATGAAGAAAGCGTACAAAGTTTGCAGTTGGATACAGACAGGTTGAATGAATAGGCAGAAAACAAGCAGATGGAGCATAATGTGAGAAAGTGTGAAGTTGCTCATCTTGGCAGGAAGAATAAAAATGCAGAGGGTTACTTATACAGAGATTGATTTCATGATTCCTACATGAAGAGTGGGATTTTACCACCTTGCTCGACCCAAGACCGGAAAATCCCAACAGATCTTCCCATTGTCCGCCCCTCCCCTGCTCCAATTCCCATGGCAGACGGAATGGTAGAATTCAGGTGGAAGATTAGATTGTCCTCTTAAATTAGTCACATAATGTTAGTGATTGGGGGGAGCAGCATATAATGAAGAAGGCAAATATCTTTTATTGCAGGAGGAATTGAACATAAAGATAAGGATGTTATGATTTGGTTGCACAGCGCATTGGTGAAACCAATACTGTATTCAGTTTTGGCCTCCTTATTTAAGGAAGGATGTAAATGAGTTTGAGGCGGTTCAGAGGAGTCTTCCTCGATTGATATCTGGAATGAGCAGCTTGTCTTATGAAGACAGATGGGAAAGGCTGATCTTGAATCCACTAGACTTCAGAAAAGTGAAGGATGTCTAAACTGAAGTAAATAGGGTCCTGAAAAGAGTTGAGAAGTTGGACATTGAAGGGATATATCCTCATGTCGGTGAGTTTGGAGCTAGGGGACACTGGTTTA
Source organism: Sphyrna mokarran (assembly GCA_024679065.1). Classification (NCBI taxonomy): domain Eukaryota; kingdom Metazoa; phylum Chordata; class Chondrichthyes; order Carcharhiniformes; family Carcharhinidae; genus Sphyrna; species Sphyrna mokarran. The sequence continues at coordinate 12,836,638 of JAGIQG010000013.1, read as the reverse complement.
AAATTAGAGATCACACTTTTAGGACAGAGATGAGGAAAATTTGTTTCTCTTAGGGGTTTGTGCGGCTTTGGAACTCTCCTTTTCAGAAGGCAGTGAAGATGAGGCCATTGAATATTTTAAAGTGGAAGTACATTGTCTCTTGTTAGGCAAGGGAATGCAAAGTTATCGGGTAGATGGGGAATGTAGAATTCAAAACACAAATAGATCACTATTGAATGGCGGAGCAGACTTGAGGGGCTGAATGGCCTACTTCTGTTCCTGTTTCATATATTCATATAAGACCTTTTCAGCTGTTTACAAATTTACAGATTTCTGCTGCTGTAATTGTTCAGATTGTTCAGCCTCTTTGGGCTGTTTTTGAGGGCTGTAAGGTAATATCTTTCACACGGTCATTTCCGAACAGGAGGTTGACCCTTTGCATGTGTCCATCATTAACACAGGGAAACGAGTTTACTCTTTTAACAAACAGGACTTCAATACCTTATCCACTGAGTACTTTAGGTGGAATGTTCCATCTCTTCCCGCTGGCGGGACCTTCCAGTCCCATCGAAGTTGACCTCCGCTATGGGTTTTCCAATGGTAGCACAGGCGAGCATTATAATCGACTAATGGTATCACCTCTGCTGTGAAAAACCCCGTATGGAGGGAGTGCTGGAGAAGCTCCCCCTCAGTCTGGATTTTTGCATTGGGTTGTCCTCAATTCTCCCTGTTAACAGTGTCTGCAAACAACTATACTCACAGAGGATGTTACCTCTCTCCTGCTTCTTTGGATCTGGTAGGGGCCATTTCCTCTTCCCGAACAAAATCCTGAAAGATTTCTGCATCTTCCTTTGCATTTGAGTAAAGTGTTACAATTTTAGTACCCATGGATCTGGGCTACATTGCATTACTGCCTGACCCTTCACTTGCCAGCAGTGTTTTTTTTTAAACAGAAGGATTTGAATACAGGAGTAGTGAGGTTTGGTTCCATTGTATCGGAGCTTTGTTGGACTGCACAGAGAGTACTGACCCCCTGAGCTCAAAAAGGATATTATTGCCATTGACGGAGTGTGACCAGACTTATTCTGGGGAGGCTGACACTGTCTTCTGAAGACAGATTAAGCCTCTTATCTCCATCGTTTCGAAGAAAGAGAGGTGATTTCATTGATACTACAAAAGGCTTAGAGATTAAAACGCAGATAGTAAAAAAAATTAAAGATTCCAATCAGTCTGTTTGAGATATTGTTGCAGACCAATTGCATGAATTCCTTCTTTCTGAAGGTTGAAACTCGAAATCCAGTTTAGCAGCTGTGATAGATTCTGTAGTTGGACATTTGGAGGTTTGCCTTTTCAAGTGGACTCAGTAGGTCAGCATGCTTTGGGAAAGAGTAAAGGTTTCTGACTCCTCATGAATACTGCAGTTATGGTATGTGCAGATGGTTTTTGTTTGGCAGAACAACAGTTTTGCAATATCTTCCTCTTTGTCCTCTCTTGGTCAAGAACACTCCCTGATGATGGCTCTCAGAGCTCTGCACCCAAAACTGCTGTTCTCAACCAGACTTTGTACAGTTCAAAACTTAAGGTGTTTGCTGTGTTAATCATTAAGGTGTTATTGTTTCAAAGGCAGAGAAGCTAATTAAGTCGTGCTTCTTTGAAGAGCTTTCCTGTCTCCTGTTCCTTCAGAAGTAAAAGAGTTTTCTTTAAAAGATTGACATCCCTGAAGGAAACTTTGAATTTTAATAGCTTGTAGCCAGCTCTTGAGATATGAGTCTGCCAAGTTTGAAGAAATGTAGAAAGATACTATGCTGTCTCTTTCAAAAAATGCTTTTTTTAAACATTTGATTTGATTTACTATTTTCACATGTATTATCTAGTGAAAAGTATTGTTTCTTAGTGCGCTATACAGACAAAACATAACATTCATAGAGAAAGAAATGAGAGAGTGTGCAGAATGTTGTGTTACTAGGATATAGCTAGGGTATAGAGAAAGATCAGCTTAATGCAAGATAAGTCCATTCAAAAGCCTGACAGCAACAGGGAAGAAGAAGCTGTTCTTGAATCCATTAACACGTGACCTCAGACTTTTTCCCACCAGAAGAAAGTGGAAGAGGGTGCGTGGAGTCCTTAATTATACTGCCTTTCTGAGTCAGTGGGAAGTGTAGACAGAGTAAGTGGATGGGAGGCTGGTTTGTGTGATGGTTTGGGTTACACTCATGGCCTTTTGTAGCTTCTTGCAGTCTTGGGCAGAGCAGGAGCCATGCCAAGCTGTATTTGAACTCAACATAAGGTTTGAAAACAGAAATGTACCTTCAACATTAAAAATGACAATATCATATACACGTTTATGATACTAAATTTATGACAGGGATAAGTGACTTCACTTTTGCTGGAGTTAGAAAATTTCTCTTTGGAGCACAAAAGAGCAATTCACTGGAGGTGTTTAACAGAAAAGGTGTTAAGAGTTAATGTGTAGAAACTCTTTCCACTGGGCAGTGCGGAGTAAAGTTACAGATTTGAGTTATATTCCAAAAAAATCAGGAAGGAGATGAGTATTTTTCTTTTTATGGAGCATTGTGGAATGATGTGTCTGGATGAGTAGATGTAGTCTCAAAGTAACTTTCAAAGGGAGTTGAGATAGAAAAAAATAATGCAGGCGAATGCGGTGCAGAACAGGAGGACAGGATAGCTCTTTTGAAAGGTTTGCGCAGGTACATTGGGCTGAGTGGTTTCTTTGTGTGCCGTAAGACTTCATGATTCTGTAAGATTTACATCTGCAATTGGGGATTCTTGGCTGCCGTGACTTCTTTTATGCATTTCTTTTGAATTTTCAGCGATCATCCTCTGAGCTTACAACAACCAATCAAGAGAACTGTTGAGCAAATTTCTGATGATGCAATATTAGTCTTTAGCAAGTGTTTAATGTGTAGCAAATTTCTCAGAAAAATTCTAACTGTTTTCAATGAGGTAAGTGGCACTAATTTATAGCACTCGGTGCTATACAAAGAACAAAGAATAGGAAACAGGCCCTTCAGCCCTACAAGTCCGCGCCACTCATTTTAACACTCAGTGAGTGCCTTATTCCAATCCTTCTTCTACCTACGACTTTTGTCTACATCTAATGGACTCCACAATACAGGGGTGCAAATTTAGGGAATTATATATGCATCAGATTAAGGGATAACCAATTTAGGGACAATTTATTAACACCAATCAATCTAAAATCATGTTTTTGGGGTGTGAGAGGAAACCGGAGCACCCGGACAAAATCCACACAAGCTCGGGGAGAATGTGTGAACTCCACAGACACCAACCCAAGCCAGAGATCCGGCCCGGGTCCCTGTTACTGCACAGCAAACAGTGATAGTCATATACAGAGGACATAATCTGATTCCTGCCAGTAGGACAACAGACTGGAGCTTATTCTTGCTGGGAAGCCGGTTGCAGGCTGCTAGGGGCGCCATTGTGCAGGCATACCGATCTCCCAGTATAGTGATTGTCAACTGCCCCTCCCCTCCATCATTGATGGGGATGATCTGTTATCCGCGCTGGTGAGGACTTCCACCAGTAAGGTAGGAAAGATAAGTGAGCCTGGGTGATTATGTCCTGGTCTCATTAATGACATGCAAAACATGTCATTAATATTTAAATCAGCCTCGCATCATTCCCATGCACAAGGCTGATACCCCCAGCAGAATGGGCAGAATGGGGCTGACAATGTCACTAGAGGTGAGAAATCGAGCACGAATCCATTTTTTCACCTCTCACTGATACTTCCTGCCCTGTTACGTTACTCAACTAATGCAACAGGGTGGAAAAAGTGCCCAATATCATGACTGATTTAATTGAGTGTAACTTCTCTATTGGATGCAATATCTTCTCCTTTTGATTTCTCCTGTTTTACTTGGGGTCATCTCAATGTTGACTGTTCACGCTTCTCCATCTCCTCCTGTCAACCACCCATTCCTCTTCCAATCCCACTGTGCTGAAGTTTCTCATCAATATATCTTTCCATCTAGTCTTACGTCTGCCTCTTCTTCTGTCTGACAGTTATATCTATCACCTCACCATGTTTCCTCCCTCTCTGCACAGCAGATGACCAAACCATTTCAAAATCTCTTCATGGCTACTTTCTTTGATGCTTCCACAATCCTCACTAACCCGTAGAAACATAGAAACCAGAAGCAGGAGTAGGCCATTCGGCCCTTCAAGCCTGCTTCACCATTCATTGTGATCATGACTGATCAAACTCAATATCCTGATTCCCCTCACCCCTTCCCCTCCCTCTGCATATCCCTTGGTCCCTTTAGTCCCAAGAGCTATAACTAATTGCTTCTTAAAATCAACCTCTTTAGCCTCAACTACTTTCTGTGATAGTGAATTGACTCTTCCTGATTTTTGCCCTTTCTTATTGCTCCGCACATCCATCCCAGAATACAGATCTCATTAGTATCCAGTCATTTTTCTCTCTTCTTGACATTGTCCAAGTTTCTACATGATATAACAAGGCCACTTTCATGACTGCCTCTTACATTCTTCCTTTTAGCTTCAGCCATGCCTTTCTTTCACATAACACTCCTCTTCACTTGTTCAACTTACTCCAATCAGAGCTAATCCATTGCTCAATTACTATTTCCACATTCCCACCTAGGCACAAACAATTCTTAAATTGGAGCTTTGGTCTATTGATCTTCATAGGCCTCTTTTCCTTGTTTCCCCAGACTTTTGGTCATGTTCTTAAGATCCCCACTATATAGCATAATGTCACCTGCACTGGCTTAGCACTGCTTTCTCATTGTGCTAAGGATCTGGGTTCAATTTCCAGCTTGGGTCATTGTGTGGAGTCTGCACATTCTCCCCATGTCTTCATGGGTTTCGTCTGGGTGCTCTGGGTTTCCTCCCACAATCCAAAAGCTGCACTGGTTAGGTGCATTGGCCATGCTAAATTCTCCCTCAGTGTACCCGAACAGGCACCAGAACATGGTGACAAAGAGATTTTCACAGTAACTACAGTGCAGTGTTAATGTAAGTCTACTTGTGACACTAATAAATAAATTTTAAACTTTGACCATGGCATATCCCTTTCATTCGCTCACTTAGACCAGCCATTTGATACACACAGTGACCTCTGAGTTGTCAAGCAGTTTTACCCTAAGAGGTACTTAAGGGATCCATATCAAATTGTTTTGTCTGCTATTTCAGTTGGGATATAATGGGTTATGAATTTACATGGGTAATGCTCAGTAGCATACTTTCCAAAATAGGATTGTACTGATGTGGAAATAGTCATGAAGCACCAAAATACATATTAAATACCATTGATTATGTGAGAAGATAAAAAGGAAAAACTCAAAAGATTTATAATTTTTGAAGCCAGCAATTTCCTCTTGTCATGAAAGCTATTGAATTATGTTTAACTTTAGCAAATTCAAAGTTCCGGAATGAGCAACTGTGCTATTATAATGCAGGTTCTTATAATATCTCTCAGGTGTTGCCTTAGTAATTCTACCTACAATCAGCCAAGATGTGCTGAACATACCAATAAAATCTAGAAGATTGACATGACAGGACTAAGTGTATAAAAGTAATTGTCCAATTGGTAAGTAGGAATGAGAATGGGTCATGTTGGCCCTCGAGCAAGTTTTGCTATTCAATTAGATCATGACTATGTGTACCTCCACGATGTTTATACTTGCAGTAGTAAAGATAACATATATTCTGCATTTAGACATCCCTAATGATACACAGCCCCTCTGTGACTTTTGCACATTATGATATAAGCTCTTCTTTGCTCCCATTTCAGTCTTAATAGCTTTGTGGATTGGCAGAAGCTGAATCCATATTTTGTAAGCCTGATGCATTTCAGTTTTTCTTACAGTTGTTCATTTTTCAGCTGAGAGGAACGGGTGGCTTTAACATCTGTACAGAGAAGGCCATCTTCACAGCACAAGGAGCGGCTTGTCTGTGAATAATGTTCCAGCTTGTATAATCCAACACCACAGCAGTCAGTGTCCAAAGGTTCACTGAGCATCATTTCTGCCTCGCCCATTTTGGTAACTACTTGAACCACATCAGAAAAAGGAACAGGGCTGATGCTACAAAACCCTTCAAGTCAAAACATTCCCTTTCTGAGAGAGCGGCAGAATTTGTTGCGGTATTTATTTACAGAAGGCAAGGACCTTGAAAGGCATTGACTGAGAAGGGATGCCAAATGTTTATGAGAAAGTAAATGGTGCATAAAGGCAAATGAGGAGCAGTTCTTCAAATGATACCACAATAGTGAGTCAGAAGATCTTGGGGTCAATTCAGTGAGAGGCAAGGAGCAGAATTAGGTCCATCGAGTCTGCTCCGCCATTCAACCATGGCTTATGTACCATGGCTATACCATATACCACGGTTGGATAATAAGCGTTAAGAAGTTCTTCATTCAAAGAAAATCATCACATGGAATCTACTCTTGAGTAGCTTATTGGATGCAAAACTGATCATTTAAAAAAGAATTAGGCAGTGGAATAAAACACATTTTAACAGTTCAGAACAGTGATGGAGTGACTGTAGACTCATCGATTCCTTTACACAAGCTTTTAGTCACCCCTTTCACAATCCCTCTAAAGCCCTCAGCTTCTGTTTTTGCCTGAACACACTTCTGTGAAGGAATATTTTTCTATGGGAAAGGCACTATATCAATCCATATTGTTGCTGTTTTCGTTCCTCATCCTTCTTGGAATCATAGAAGGAGGCCATTCAGTCCATTGAATTTGCACCAACCACCATCCTACCCAAGCCTATCCCGATAACCCCATGCATTTACGCTAGCTAGTCCCCCTGACACTAAGGGGCAGTTCAGCATGGCCAATCCACCTAACCCGCACACCTTTGGACTGTGGGAGCACCTGGGTGAAACCCACACAGACACAGGGAGATCGTACAAACTCCATACAGACTGTGGCCCAAGCCAGGAATCGAATGTGGATCCCTGGTGCTGTAAGGCAGCAGTACCATTGTGCCACCCTCCTTCTTCTGGATGGGTGAAGTTGGCGAGGGTTGAATGTTTTTCACCTTCTGAAATATCCTGAACAGGTAATGATAAAACAACTCCTGTCTCTGAATATTCGCATTGCTGATCACCTGGGCTAAAAGAACACTGAGTTGTGAATCTTGGGAAGCTTTGGCTTTCTTCTACTAACATGGTATTGTTCGTTTTTGTATGGAGAATGGCACTAATATGTCTTTTGGCTTCCAAAGCTTAAATCAATCATGACAATTTCTGAGATATTCATAGAATCATAGGCCAGAATTTTACCCTCCTGCCTGCCATGGGAATCGTAGCAGGCAAGGGACAGAACATGGAAAGATCCATTGACATAGGCAGGATTTTACCATTTTGGGATAATCAAGGCCATAATATCCTATCCATAAAGTCTCTACAGCACAGAAGGAAGCCATTCAGCCCATCAATACCAACAACAATCCCATTCCCTATAACCCCATATATTTACTCTGCTAATCCCCCTGAAACTAAGGAACAATTTAGCTTGGCCAATCAACCTGACCTGCACATCTTTGGAGGAAACTGGAGCACCCGGGGGAAATCCACACAAGGAGAATTTGCAAATTCCACTTAGTCATCCAAGGCCAGAATTGAACCCGGGTCGCTGGCACTGTATGGCAGCAGTGCTGAGCACTGTGTCATCATGCTGAAGTGGTACAGATTTTCACTTGTTCTTTCATGGGATGTGGCAACACCAGCAAGGCGCTGTGAGACAATAGTGCTAACTACTGTGCCATTCATGACACCAGTACTGAACAAACAGAAATCTACATCTCATACAACTGAACATTCAGAGAATCCAATCCTCTTTTATTTACTGGGTGCTGACGGCATCAGGAGGAACGCATTAATTCAAGTGAGCACAACCTAGAATTGAAAAGGTTGGTATGAATCCTGAAAACTAATAAAAATGAGTGTCCCATTCACCCACTTATTTTGCTTTTTCACCAATTGTAATGAATTAGGTTTTTGACCAACAGGACATTCATCACTTGTTTTAAACAAGCATGGACAACAAAGCATTGTAATGAAGCTTTGAACAATGCTAATTATTGTTTAAGGTCTTGATAAAGTTTGCAAATCTACTTTTGAATTGTCTAAGCCTCTTTTTTGGGCCAATGTGTTTATTCAATCCTAAACCAGATTGTGAAATATGAAATGATAATCAGTTTATTTACAGACTACAGCTCTGTATATGTTTGTCTCTTCCATCCTGGCAGTCTCTATTTATAGGTGCTCTCTGTACTTAATTAAACAATGCCTATCAAGTATGTATCCTTCTTACCTTGATAATGTAATTAAAGTAGCATTCCATCCAAATAGTGTGATATTGGGTTTGTTAATAGTTTCGTTAACCTGTTCACTGTTAATTAAATAAAATAAAGTGTTCCTTGTTTCTTTTAAAGAGAGTCTCAAGTAATCATTTTGATTTAACCATTAAAAGTTACTGCAGGCAGATCATACCATCCCTCACATACTCCTTAAATAGATTATGAAGGGGAGGTACATCTCTTTGAGTGGTTGAGTGTTAGTTCTCTGAGAGATCACCTTCCTTTTCATAACACTCCAGTGACTGGGTATCTTCATAATGATGATTTGGATCTCCAGTAATGCAACTTTTTGATCTTGGCCTCTAGTATTTCTGATAATCCCTATCTTCCCCTTGTAATCTTTTTTGGAAAGAGGTCATTCTCCATTCTCTCATGCTGTAGTTCAGCAATGTAATATAATAACATTGCCCAAACGGAAAACTATCTCAAGGAAGACTTCCAACTAAAGCTCGGATCTTTAAAAATAAGGAGCAAAGAAAGCAACTGACAAAATAGGACCATAAAATTGTTAATTGGTATTAACTTCCACCTGATAGCACAATGGAACTTAACAATTCACTACTAAGATCCCAGCATCGAACTTCCTCAGCTGTTGTTCCAAAATATCTCAGTTTTATAGTGAAATAACAGGCCTAAGCTCCCCAAAGCAAAAACAGTGGAATTCAGGACATATAAGGTCTCCCTGACTTAAATGCCTTATCCATATGGCTGTGAGAGTGAGTGCACCTTACACCCAGTAGCACTTAGGACAGCACTTGAAGGGGATACAAAACCCTTAGTCTTTTTCTTATCAAATTGCATCACCTTAATAGATCTCTTGGCTTTAAGGCCAACCCAACTATTTGTGTTATGTTTTCCAAGTATTTCATGATGAACATTTAAGAGACAAATAAGGAAGGCTCCTCAGGAATCATAGAATCCTGTCACTGCAGAAGGGAGTCTTTTGGCCCATTGAGTTTGCACCGACTTCCCAATAGAGCAGCCTATCCAGGCCCTATCTTTTTGACCTGAATATTTACTCCGCTAATTCTCCTAATTTACACATCTTGAGACACTAAGGGGGAATTTAGCATGGCCAATCTACCTAGGCTGTCCATCTTTGGAGTACGGAAGGAAACTGGAACATCCAGAGGAAACCCAGATAGACACAGGGAGAATGTGCAAACTCTGCACAGATAGGCGCCCAAGACTGGAATCAAACCCGGGTCACTGGCACGGTGAGTAGCAGTGCTAAGCATTATGCCACCATGCTGAAGTGGCACAGGTTTCCATTTAATCTTTCATGGGATGTGGGCATCACTGGCAAGGCCAGTATTCATTGACCATCCCTAATTATTCTTGAACTGAGTGGCTTGTTTGGCCATTTTAGATGACAGTCTGTGATCCCCCAGGTCTGAAATCATATTTAGGCCAGACCAAATAAAGATGGAAGATTGAGGCAAAATAGTGCAGACGCTGGAAGCTGAAACAAAAAGCTGGAAAATCTCAGCAGATGTAGTATCTGTGGAGAGAGAATGGAGCCAATGTTTCAAGGCAGGGTGACCCTTCATCAGAGCATGAGAGATGGAAGACTTCCTTTCCTCAGGGGCATCAGCGAAACAAGTCGGTTTTACAGCAACCCCAGCGACTGTTGTGACAGTCTCCATTACTAGTTTGATTTACATTCCAGATTTATTAATGGAATTTACATTTCTCCAGCTGGGGTTCGATTCCATGACCCCCAGAGCATTAGCCGAGGCTTTTCAATTGCTGATCTGGTGACATTACCGCTCCATCCCCCCATCCCTCCAAAAACCCACGGTGCGACGTTATGAGTGAAAAGTGCCGTGCTTTGTAAAACATCAGCTGTAATTTTAAACACATCCACCTGCGTGCGTTGAATATGTGTCAGCTGATCATGTGTCCCCTCGGGCTGCGTGTAAATCAAGTCTCTGACCTGAAGTCGCCCTGTTTTTTGCCGTGCAGGCTAGATTAACATCTGGGTTACTGTGTTAGCATTTCAGATGATCCAGAACTAAGAATCAGTTTTAACTTTTTAAGAGCCTCAACTTTCTTCAAACACTGTAACTTATTTTTCCATAAAGTACTCGAAGCACTCCACTTGGCACTTGCCTGAAGGCAAAATTCGAAGGTCTGGCTGAAGTATAACATTTTGGAGAGACTATAGGCAATCTGTCGAAACAATTTTCATTTTCTGGCAGGGATGGGGCGGTCTTCTTGGATGATCGCAGTGTTATCCTTAGAAAATCCTATTGAAAAGCAAACATTGCTAATAATGTTACCAGGGACTAATCTACTGTCAAATCGCTGCAGATAATTAGGGTGAGGATCTTCAGGACTGATGCTGCAATCTTGTATATCTAAACAGAAGCTTCAACATAGAAAAACAAACTTTGTAAGAGGAGAGCAAATTTGTAAGTTGACCAGACATTGAGAGAAAGCTTAAGTAACTAAAGTCATAGTGTAAATGGGGAGATTCAACAAACCTTTTGAAGCATACACTGATGCGGGAAGACAAGGGACAAATTAGGAAGTGGATTCCAAAGATGCACATTCACTGACAGTGCAATCATCATTAGTGGAGGGCAAAGGGTTCAAATAACGCATGGAGCAAGAAAACTTGAATGTCCATCACCTTCAGCAGCTCAGAAGAACCAGTACTGACTGAGTTGGCCAAGTCCTGAAGGACATAGCTCCAGGTTGGGCCAGTGGCAGATGGAGAGGAAACCAGTAAGAAGGAAAAACCTACTTGGCTTCATCCTCACCAATCTACACCTTAGAAATGCATCTGTTCATAACAGTCCTGGAGGGATTGTGGGAGGAAACTGGAGCACCTGGCAGAAACCCACATAGACACAGGGAGTATATGCAACGTCCACGCAGGCAGCGGCTGGAGATTGAACCCAGGCCCCAGAGCTATCCACTGTGCCCGCATACTAGCTGGGTAGGGGGGAAGATGGATTCAAGTCATCTATGTCCAACTTTGCCACCCAAGTTAATGGATTCCTGCAATTTTATGCAGCAAACCACCTAAGACAGAGTCAGATTTTGCAGTCCCTGTTCATAATCTAGTGAGGTAACAAAGGTCAGCTTCACAAACGCATTCAAAATATTGATACATACAGTGATTGCAAGGATTTAAAACTTTGGGTTGGTAATAAATAAGTTGGTGCTGCTTCATCCATCTCATTGACATATTATCCAATGTTTATTGCCCTGGAGCCTCAGTTCTTGCAACACAGGCATAGTTGCAACATGTGTGGTTTTCAACAACCTTTTAAAAAAGGCTCTAATTGATTTTGTTGGAGACTAATCTTTCCGTTTTGATAAATACTAAACCAAATACACAAGCCAAACTTTGCTTTCAAGCATGTACAAAGTCACAACATGAACTTGACATCCTTTGGTAAAGGTTCACTTCGGTAGAGGCGGGGACAATCAATGCCAGTTCACTGTGGTGGTCCAAATTTCCAACTGGGAGGAGACATTGGCATAGCGACAACTTGACTGAATCATAATCCTATGTTGCATTTTGTGTGTGTTTCTTGGGTTGTAAATTGGATGGTAGTATAAAACAAAATGTGGAGGCTTTGGAGAGGCTAGAGAAAAGATTTACCCCTCTGTTGCCTGGTATGAAGGGCATTAGCTATGAGGAGAGGTTGGAGAAACTTGGTTTGTCTCACTGGAATGAAGGAGGTTGAGGGGCGACCAGGTAGAAGTCTACAAGATTATGAGGAGCACGGACAGAGTGGATAGTCAGAAGCTTTTTCCCAGAGTTGAAGAGTCAATTACGAGGGGTCATAGGTTTAAGGTGTGAGGGGCAAAGTTTAAAGGAGATGTACGAGGCAAGATTTTTACTCAGAGGGTGGTCAGTGCCTGGAACTCGCTGCTGGGGGAGGTAGTGGAAGCAGGTACAATAGTGACTTTTAATGGGTGCCTGGACAAATACATGATTAGGATGGGAATAGAAGGGCATGGCCTCCAGGTGGGCAGGGGTCTTTAGTTCAGTTGGGCAGCATGGTCAGTGCAGAGGGCCAAAGAGCTTGTTCCTCTGCTGCAATCTTCTTTGTTCTTTATTCAAAAGGAATCAGTTCCTCTACTCCCGGGGTCCAGCATCAACACTGACTGCGATATTCTTGGCACAAAAGCCACAGGAGTGCCTTTGCCACCAGGGCAGGAACAGCAATGGTGCCTAAGTGGTGCCTAAGTAAAGTGAAGTTTACTTATTAGTCACAAGTAGGCTTACATTAACATCCCAATGAAGTTACTGTGAAAGTCCTCTGGTCGTCACACTCTGGTATCTGTTTGGGGACACTGAGGGAGAATTTAGCATGGCTAATGAACCTGACATCTTTCAGACTATGGGAGGAAACCAAAGCACCCAGAGGAAACCCAGTCAGGCACTGGGAGAATGTGCAGACTCTGCACAGACAATGACCTGAGCCGGGAACTGAACCTGGGAGCCTGGCGCTGTGAGGCAGCAGTGCTAACCACTGTACTATTGTGCTGCCTTGCCTGATTGAAATAAATGAAAGGGCAATGGGGCAGGCAAGTCTCCTTTTTGCACTCTGTCTGAACCATGGTCAATGCCTCAATGATGATGATGAAGAGCTTCTGTATGACGCTTGAAACCTTTGATATATTACATCAGCTGATGGCACTGCTCTCACTTAAGATTCACTGCCATTGTCTCAGGGCACAACAGAGCAGAATTCGCTGTATCAGGAACAGCCCAGGAACACAGCTGACTAAATCTTAGAACATCAGTGTATCAACTTTGTTTGTCTAGAAAATTTGTATCACTAATTTACAGAAATTATTAGCACCAAAAAGCACGCCCATCAGACCCAATGGCATAGAATTGTAATACTTATGTAGAGTCATAGAGGTTTACAGCATGGAAACAGGCCCTTCAGCCCAACTTGTCCATACTGCCCTTTTTTTGTTAAAACCCATAAGCTAATCCCATTTGCCTGCATTTGGCCCATATCCCTCTATACTCATTGTACCCATGTAATTATCTAAACAAATTTTGAAAGATAAAGTTGTATCCACCTCCACTATTACTGCCTCTGGCAATTTGTCCCAGACACTCACTACCCTCTGGGTGAAAAAATTGCCCCGCTGGACACTTTTATATCTCTCCCCTCTCACCTTAAACCTATGCCCTCTAGTTTTAGACTCCCCTACATTTGGGAAATGATATTGACTATCTACCTTGTCTATGCCCCTCATTATTTTATAGAACTCGATAAGGTCACCCTCAGCCTTCTACGCTCCAGAGAAAGAAGTCCCAGTCTATTCAACCTCTCATTATAGCTCAACCCATCCCACTAGCATCCTAGTAAATCTTTTCTCACTCTTTCTAATTTAATAATATCCTTCCTATAATAGGGTGATCAGAATTGCACACAGTATTCCAAGTGTAGCCTTAGTAATGGCTTGACAACTTCAATAAGATGTCCCAACTTCTGTATTCAAGGTAATGACTGACGAAATCAAGCATGCCGAATGCCTTATTCATTAATTCTTTTCACTTTTCAAGGATTTATGAACATGTATTCCTAGATCTCTTTGTTCTGTATTCTCCCCAACACCCTTCCATTAACAGAGTAAGTCCTGCCCTGATTCAATCTACCAAAATGCATTATTTTGCATTTGTCTAAATTAAACTCCATCTGCCATTCATCAGCTCACTGGCCCAATTGTTCAAGATCCTACTGCAATTGGAAATAACCTCCTTCACTGTCCACCATGCCATCAATCTTGGCGTCATCTGCAAACTTACTAACCATACCCTCTATAATTGCATCCAAATTATTGCGTGTTTCTGAAATCAATAGGGTCCTGACACTGAGTCCACAAAGTCTCTTGTCACAAAGACATTAATCAAACGTGATGAGAAGGGACTTTGCCTCAATCAGGTTCACCTGTTAAATTGATGCTATGCGAAAACGCAAGATTAAGTGACATTTAAAGGAAGCCTCACCTTCAGGTGTGGGTAAATTGGCAAGACCATGTAGACACTATGACAACCGATGAACGGACACTGCACAACAATCACCACAATTCCTGTTGGGGAACACTTCAGCAGCCAAGGGCATTCAGTCTCTGATCTTCAGGTAAGCATTCTCCAGGACAGCCTTCAAAACACACAACACAGAATTGCTGAGCAAAAACTGATAGCCAGGTTCTGCGTGCATGAGGATGGCCTCAATTGGGATCTTGGATTCATGTCACACGATATATAACCCCCATCTCACTGTCTGTGTTTGCGAAATACTACAAACTGCCCTAGCTTGAGACGATTCATACTTATTAAACCTGTGATTACCCTTCTCTCCACTCACACTGTTTGTATATGTAAAGACTCGATTACTTGTAAAGACTCGCATTCTAACCATTCTTCACATTCTAATCTGTAATTATCTTGCAATTGTGTCTTTGTTTATATATGCCGTGCTTGTGAACAAACTTCTCCACTCACCTGATGAAGAAGCAGCTCTCCGAAAGCTCGTGATCCCTAATAAACCTGTTGGACTTTAACCTGGTGTTATGAGATTTCTTGCAAAGAAGAACAAAAACAGCATGGGAAACAGGTCCTTCGGCCCAACGAGCCCGCGCCGCCACCTCGATGTTCCCACTTCTACACGCGATCCCTGTCCATGTTTATAGATCTATGGATTAAAAAACAAATTTTGGTTTTTGTGCCCATCCCAGGCCAATGCCAGCATCTCCATATTTTCATTATGAAGAAGGTTGGTCACTTGAAGGGTGCTTTTTTTTAACATAAGATTACATTTTTGCCAACACTATTTGTAGATGGTTTTGACTTAAAGTCCATGCATTTGCCTTTTGGTCTGATGTACTGGTATTAGATTAGAATGTGGGATCCTGTGTTTACGAGATAGGTACTTTAACCAGCAAAGCCACAGACACACATCCAGCTGTGTGAGAAAGTGTTGTTTTGGGGAGATATGTTTGCAATGTGAGCACATGGGAAGTAAGAATCAATTTATAGAGCATGAGTGTTTGGTAGTACTGACCATGGAACTGCCATTGGCCTGGTACTCCCAAAGCAGAAGGAGGGGCCGTAGCAAGGAAGGTAGTCAGGACCTGTGTGGACTGTAGGAAGATAGAGCTGGAGGCAGTTACAATACATGGGCCTTCACAAGTTGATCATCATATCATCATACCTGCAGCTCATAGAAGAGTAGTGTGTACGGTAGCTGTATTTCATTAAGCAGATAACACTGTACCTGTGCCACCCACTGCAGTGAAAATTAGAACCCTGCATCAGAGCATTAGTTGCACTGAAGGTTATCATGGCTGTAAATATTTATGTTTGTGATTCGCTTCAAGCTGCTTCTGGACTCATCAGCACCATCAGTCAGTTGGCTGCCTACAAGGCCATCCAATGGAACACTGGATACTGAAATGCTGAAGTTCACGGTTTCTTCCATGGAAGCTGAGAACAGCAAGGAAAAGCATTGGGATTTGGCCATTTTGGTGGATGCAGGGTTTGCGTCTGGCTTCACAAAAGATGCTGAAGATGTGAAGCTACAGTAAGGAATGAAGTTATAGATCAAGGAGAAATGCTAAAAGAAGCTTTTTAGCCTGAATGAATTCAACAGGTCTGAATGGAATGAATGAGATTGCAGGAAAAAAAAGCAAATATAGGAGTAGAGTCATCAATCAAACCTCATTGTTTATTACAGTAGTGCCAGGGGACTGGGACTAATGTGATATTATGCTTCAAGAAATGCAAGAGGAACAAATCATGGAAATGCAAGCCAGCCAGCCAAACATTGATGGTGCGGAAATTATTGAAAAGCATAATCAGGGCAAAATAATTTGGAAAGACACATGTTATTCAAGGACAGCCAGATTGGATTTATTAAAGACAAATCAAGCCTGACTAACTTGGCTGAACTTTTTGATGAGGTGATCAAGGTAGCAGAGTAGATGTTATATATTTGATTTTCAGAAGGCATTTGACAAAATGCTCATAGGACTGGAGGCAGTTACCAGTATAAGATGGGCATGGTCAAGAGGGGTTAGAAAATAAGGTGGTGAACTTTGAAATCAAAGCACTGTTTGGGAACCAAAGTAAGTTACCCAAAGTAAGACAGTTTAATTAGCTCCATCCATAGACTTAAGTAACGAAGTATAGTTGCACAGACACAGAACAAGCTAACATAATCAAACACAGATCATCCTAATCATTGAACACTACAGTGGTTACTTGTCAGTGACTTTCAACCATATCAATAATGCATCTCATTTTTGTGTTCTTAACCATTGCAGCAAATTATTTTTCATTTTACATTAATCACTAGTCTGTTACATGCAAGTATTCAGTTCTAGCAGCATCAGACTGGGAGTGCAGCTGTTTGTAGTCATGTTCAGAGATTTAAAGTTTATTTGTTCGTGTCACAAGTGGGCTTACATTAATACTGCAATGAAGTTACCGTGAAAATCCCCTAGTCACCATGCATCAGCACCCGTTCGGGTACACCGAAGAAGAATTTATTATATAGAATAGAACATTACAGCGCAGTACAGGCCCTTTGGCCCTCGATGTTGCGACGGCCAGTTGACCCTCTAACCTAAACTATTCCAATATCATCCATATGCCTATCCACTGAACATTTGAATGCCCCCAAAGTAGGCGAGTCCACAACTGCTGCAGGCAGGGCATTCCACGCTCTCACCACCCTCTGTGTAAAGAACCTGCCTCTGACATCCGTCCTATAACTACCACCTCTTAATTTAAAGTTATGTCCCCTTGTGTTGGTCATCACCATCCGAGGAAAAAGGCTCTCACTATCCACCCTATCCAATCCCTTGATCATCTTATACGCCTCAATTAGGTCACCGCGTAACCTTCTTCTCTCTAATGAAAATAACCTCAGGTCCCTCAGCCTTTCCTCATAAGGCCTTCCCACCATACCAGGCAACATCCTGGTAAACCTCCTCTGCACCCTTTCCAATGCTTCCACATCTTTCTTATAATGCGGCGACCAGAACTGTACGCAATACTCCAAGTGCGGCCGCACCAGAGTTTTGTACAGTTAACTACAAGACAGACATACCACAAAGGCCCTCCTCGATGTGTGCCGACCAAAAACATTGTAACATAACCTCACGGCTCCTAAATTCAATCCCTCTACCAATAAAAGCTAACACACCGTACGCCTTCTTAACAACTTTATCAACCTGGGTGCCAACTTTCAAAGAGCTATGTACTTGTACCCCAAGATCCCTCTGCTCGACAACACTATTAAGGGTCCTTCCATTAGCCCTATATTTCATATGCCTGTTATTCCTACCAAAGTGAATCACCTCACACTTATCCGTATTGAATTCCATTTGCCTCCTCACGGCCCAGCTCTGCAACCTATCTATGTCCCTCTGCAAACTGTAACATCCATCCTCGCTGTCTACAACTCCCCCCACTTTGGTATCGTCAGCAAATGGCATTTACCCCAGGCTGCTAAGGGAGTTGAGGGAAGACTTGGCTGGGCCTCTGACGCAAATCTTTGTCTCTTCCTTGGACACAGGTGAGGTCCCAGAGGACTGGAGGATAGCAAACGTAGTACCGTTGTTTAAAAAAGGTCAGAGGGATCACCCAGGGAACTATAGGCCGGTGAGCTTGACTTCAGTTATAGGTAAGCTAATGGAGAGGATCCTTAGGGACAGGATGTATGAGCATCTGGAGCGCTGCGATCTGATCAGGGATACGCAGCATGGCTTCGTCAAGGGGAAGTCTTGTCTTACGAATCTAGTGGAATTTTTTGAAGAAGTGACAAAAACAGTTGATGAAGGACAGGCTGTTGATGTCGTCTACATGGATTTCAGTAAGGCGTTTGACAAGGTTCCTCATGGTAGACTGATAGAGAAGGTGAAGGCGCATGGGATACAGGGTCGGGTATGTAGATGGGTCGAGAACTGGCTCGGGAGGAGGAGACAGAGGGTAGTAGTGGAAGGCTCTTTTTCCGGCTGGAAGCCTGTCACTAGTGGAGTGCCACAAGGCTCAGTACTAGGTCCTCTTCTATTTGTGGTCTACATAAACGACTTGGAAGTAGGGGTAGGTGGTGAGATCAGCAAATTTGCTGATGACACCAAGATGCTTGGATTGGCGGGTACAGAAGAGCAGTGTCAGGCAATACAACAGGACATAGACAGGTTGGTAGACTGGGCAGATAGATGGCAAATGGAATTTAATCCGGAAAAATGCGAGGTGATGCATTTTGGCCGGAAAAATGTAGAAGAGAATTATAGGATAAAAGGTAAAACTATACGGAGCATAGAGACGCAGAGAGACTTGGGGGTGCAGGTTCACAAGTCTCTGAAGGTGTCCTCACAGGTGGAGAAGGTGATAAAGAAGGCGTATAGTATGTTAGCTTTCATAGAAAAGGGTATAGAATACAAGAGTAGGAGTTTGATGTTGCAGTTGTATACAACTTTGGTTAGGCCTCACTTGGAATACTGCGCCCAGTTCTGGTCTCCGTACTATCGGAAGGATGTGGAGTCCTTGGAGAGAGTGCAGAGGAGGTTTACCAGGATGCTGCCTGGTATGGAAGGACTGTCCTGTGAGGAACGATTAGATAGACTGGGGTTGTTTTCCCTTGAAAGACGTCGGCTTAGAGGGGATCTCATAGAGGTGTATAAGATTATAAGGGGTATAGATAGAGTAAATGGAGGTAAACTTTTTCCACCTTTAGAAATGGATAGGACGAGGGGTCATGGCCATAGGGTGAGGGGGGCTATGTATAGGACGAATATTAGAGGGCAGTTTTTCACACAAAGGGTAGTGGGGGTGTGGAATGCACTGCCGAGTAAGGTGGTGGGAGCAGGCACGCTGGGGCTGTTTAAGGGTCTCTTGGACAGCCACATGAGCGGTATGCAGATAGAGGGATATATTAGGACTGTTTAACTACGGCTTTTTTCCACAGGTAATTCGGTCCATAATTTGAGCACGCATTCGGCAGGTGGTGCGGGTACAGCTCTTGGATGTTGATTCATGGGTTGCCTGGTACCTCATGTCGTAAATGAGTGCTTTATGTGGACCATCTGAAGGGCACCATGACAGCTCAGAGACTATCGATGTGGCTGTGCAGACACTTGGAATTGGGCCGGTGTCTGCGGGAGTTTGCGCGTTCTCCCCGTGGTTGCGTGGGTTTTCTCCGGGCACTCCGGTTTCCTCCCACAACCCAAAAATTCGCTCTTAGGCTGATTGGGAAACAAATTGTCCCTATGGTGAAAATTTTCCATATTAGGAATAATATATATATTATTATATAGGAATATTAAAATAGGATAATGTATTTGCTACTATATAGTATGAAGGCGGCGCGGGCTCGTTGGGCCGAAGGGCCTGTTTCCTGTGCTGTGTTGCTTAATAATAAAAAAAAAAATTTACTAATCCAACCCTCTACACCCTCATCTAGGTCATTTATAAAAATGACAAACAGCAGTGGCCCTAAAACAGATCCTTGAGGTACACCACTTGTAACTGCACTCCAGGTTGAATATTTCCCATCAACCACCACCCTCTGTCTTCTATCAGCTAGCCAATTCCTAATCCAAACTGCTAAATCACCTTCAATCCCATGCATCTGCACTTTCTGCAGTAGCCTACCATGGGGAACCTTATCAAACGCTTTGCTAAAATCCATATACACTACATCAACTGCCTTACCCTTATCTACCTCTTTGGTCACCTCCTCAAAAAACTCAATAAGGTTTGTGAGGCACGACCTACCCTTCACAAAACCGTGCTGACTATCCCTAATCAATTTATTCCTCTCTAGATGCTTATAAATCCTATCCCTTATAATTCTTTCCAAGACCTTGCCCACAACAGAAGTCAGGCTCACCGGTCTATAATTTCCAGGATGGTCCCTACTCCCCTTTTTGAACAAAGGGACAACATTTGCCATCCTCCAGTCTTCCGGCACTATACCTGTAGCTAACGACGACACGAAGATCAAAGCCAAAGGCTCTGCAATCTCCTCTCTATGGTCTTTCAGACTGTGGGAGGAAACCAGAGCACACAGAGGAAGCCCAAACAGACACACAGAGAACATGCAAATTCGACATAGATGGTGACCCAAGTCGAAATTGAATCCAAATCCCTGGTGCAATGAGGTAGAAGTCGTAACCACGGTCAAGCCACCATGCTGTCCACAATCAATTGAGAAGGTGGGAGGCAGAAAAAGATTCAAAAGTAAGGACCTCAGCACTTCCTTATCTGCCCAAACCCATAATATTTTGATGCTGCAATGCCTGTCAAATGATTTGCAGCTGCATAGTCTGACAGTAGTTAAACATCCAAGGAACAGAATATGAGCCTCATCAGACAGTATGAGAAATTTGGCAGAAGCCACTGATCTGAAAAAAACATAAAGCATGGAATGAGACAAAGGTCATTAGTTTCATATCAGCCACACAACAATGTTAGCATGAATCTTGCAGGAAGTGCTTTGGGAAAATCCTGATATACATGATAAGGCAGTACATAAATGGAAATCTCATCTCTCTATTAGCCTTCTTGTAGATCATCTGCAATCTGCTTTATCATGCACTCCACCCATTCATTTATTGTTCTGAGGGAAGCTTTCTCAAATGTGACCCAAGGCAAATCAAACAAAGCAGCAGGCCAGAAATCAGGACTTGCGATATGGTGAATCCCTGTTTAACCATAGGTTTGTCTCCTGTCTTTTATTAGTGGTTGACAAACACAGTTTTTGAACAAGCTATTCAGCACTGTTTTGGTGATTTAATTTTCACTGGGGCTTAAAGCTGGGCTTGAGAATCCTCGCAGGGTCTGGGTGGAATCAAACAGTTCTGACAGCGACAACTCCACGAGAGTCTCGAAGTGCCTTGAAAATCACTAGGAACTACAAAGGATTGTGAACGTAGCCCAGTCCATCATGCAAACCAGCCTCGAATCCATTGACTTCATTTACAGTTCCCACTGTCTTGGAAAAGGAGCCAGTATAATTAAGGAGTTCACATACCTTGGAGTTATTCTCTTCCACCTTCTTCCATCGGGAAAAGATACAAAGGTCTGAGAAAATGTACCAACCGACTCAAGAATAGCTTCTTTCCTACTGCCATCAGACTTCTGAATGGGATCTACCCTATATTAACTTGATCTTTCTCTACACCCTGGCTATGGCTTTAACACTACAATCTATATCCTCTCCTTTCCTTCTGCCCAATGTACTCTATGAATGGTATACTTTGTCTGTATAGTGCACAAGACTATATCCCAATACATGTGACAATAATAAATCATATCAAATCAAATCAGATCAAAATGGCAATCAACATCATTAGCAAGGAAGTATATCTATCATATATACAATAAATCATTATTGATTTATAATATCATTTATAATATTGATTTATAATATTGGGGCAGCATTGTAGCACTGCTGCATCACAGTTCCAGGGAGCTGGGTTCGATTCCCAGCTTGGGTCACTGCCTGTGTGGAGTTTGCACATTCTCCTTGTATCTGTGTGGGTTTCCTCTGAGTTCTCCGGTTTCCTCCCACAGTCCAAAGATGTGCAGGTTAGGTTGATCGGCCATGCTAAATTGACCATAGATACATAGCTTAGAGGATTAGTGAGTTTAAAAATATGCACAGATATGGGGCTAGGGCCTGGGTGGGATTGTGGTCGGTGCAAACATGATGGGCTGAATGGTCTCTTTCTGTACTGTAGGGTTTCTATGAAATGTATATACATATCTTTATATATGTTATTTCAGATATATGCATGTACTATGTACATATTTGCTGGGATTTAAGGTACAGGCATGAGGGTACAGAGTTCTGCACTCCTGCCTCATAATGCCCAGGATCCTGTTTGATTCCCAGTTTGGATCACTGCCTGTATGGAGTCTGCATGTTCTACCTATGCCAGCGTCAGTTTCCTCTGGGTTCTCTGGTTTCTTCCTGAGGTCTGAAAGACATGCTGGTGAAGAGCATTGGCCATGCTAAATTCTCTTTCAGTGTACCCGAATAGGCATGGAGTGCAGCAACTAGGGAATTTTCCCAGTAAGTTCATTGTAGTGTTAATATAAGCCTATTTGTAACTAATAAATAAACTTGAACTTAATAGAGAGGTTCAAGGAGCCATAGAGCTACCAAATTAGATGCATTGTCTGTGTAGAGTTTGCACATTCTCCCTGTGTCGACATGGGTTTCTTCCACGTGCTCTGGTTTCCTCCTACCCTCCGAAAAATAGTGGTTAGGTGCATTGACCATGCTAAGTTCTTCCTCAATGAGCTGAACAGGTGCTGGAGTGTGGCAACAAGGGAAATTTCGCAGTAACTTCATTACAGTGTTAAAGTAAGTCTTACTTGTGACTAATAAATAAGCTTTACTTTAAATGAGAGAGAAGTATGACTGTAGATGTGAAGGCAACAGCTGGGAACTGTTCCACTGGTGAATGGCATACAACAGCGTGACCCAGTTCCTCATCCAGAACCACAGCCCATCCTGCCAGACAGAGGGAAAGTTAATTGAAATCACAAATGGAGCTAGAAGAGAGTTAGACATAGGGACGCAGCTTGGAAATAAAGTATAATTGACACTGCTTTAAATACGTCTAAAAATCAGCATCAAAACTGGTGACAAATACAAAACATAACATTTCAAATAATCTGGAAAAATAAATACAAAAATAGAAATATTGGGATCAAAAGAATGGTTCCAAATAGGTAAAAAAGTAATGCAGAATATTCTACAAATACTAATCAATGTTAAGAGGCCAGGAATCATGGCCGGAATTCTTGAGCATTCATGATGGTGGGATTTTCCAGGTTTCCCGCCAGTGTGGGATGATGCCAGTGGGAATTTCCACTGCCAGTGGAGGAACCAGAGAATCCCGCCACTAGCAAACGTGCTTTCTCCCGCTGGGTGGAACATGGGGCTCAGAGGACGGAGAATATCGCTTCACATCTGAATCTGTAGCATCTAAATAAATAATTGGCAAAACAGCAGGATTGAGCAAATCTTTCCACAGGGTACCCAATCTGAGTAGACAGACGGTATTATTTTTCAAGCAAAATGCCATTCTTAGAGAGGGATTGAAAGAGAAACATAGCAGTCAGAGACAAACAGACAGGTAGGGATGGGTAAAGACAGAGGGTGCAGCAAGTTTTTAGACTACAATGATTTACTGTGTTTGAGCCAATTTCATAGAAACCATCAAGTGCCATGGTTAGGCTGATACTTACTGTTGCATATTGGTATTGTCACAAGACTAGTAATCCCAAGACTCCAGGATAATGCTCTTCAAGGACCAAGGTTCGAATCCCTCTATGATGGATGGCGAAATCTGGAATTAAAAATCTAATGATGACTATGAAACCATTCTCAATTATTGCCAAAAACCCATCTAGTTTGTTGATGGTGCTCTTTATGCTATCCTAACCTCATCTGGCCTACATCCAACTCCAGACACAAAGTAATGTGATTGACTCTGAAATAGTCTAAGAAGTCATTCAGTTCAGGGATAATTAAGAATGGGCAATAAATGCTGGCCCATCTAATGATGCCCATATCCAATGTGTGCTGTAGTGCCCCTTTTCTCCAAAGGATATTTTTCAGTGCAAGAAATATACACCTTTGGTTGTAGATACCCATACTACCTATTAGACACAGACTAGCTCTGTGCAACATTGTCTATTGATCTTACCCTTCCTACTCCAAAGGGTTAAGATGAGTGAAATTCGATTTGGAAGCCCATTGGGTTTTGAAATGCAATCATTACAAAAAGCCCTACCTGATTTGCCATAGTTTGCCATGGAGGAATGTCTGGGGCAACCATGTTACATTCAGTTCAATAGGACATTAGACTAGAAAGAGAAAGACTCATACAATAGACTCATTAATAGAGTGTCGGAAGTGAAGTTGAAATAGTTTTGAAAAACTGAAAGAGAAGCCACAGGCCCTGAAAAAGGAAGACTGAAATGTTCCAATCTGTTAAAAGCTGCTGAATAAAAAACACAGACAAGAAAAATCTAACACAATCTAAAGGCTGCAAGTAAAATACTGAGTGAGACAAGAAACTTTCCACTCCCAGCTCCTGTTGAAATGAAAGGAGACATGTGGCTACACTGGCAATTTTTTCAATGGTAAAACCACAACATTTAGTGAACAAGTAGATGCGAGTAGAAACACTTTTGATGCTACTAAGAAGAGAATGATATAAATCGTATTCTACTCTAATCTATCAAAAGAACAGAAAAAAACAAACAGCAGAAAATTTCAAAGCCTTGAAGGTGCACTTTGAACTCCAAGTGAACATCACCTATGAACAGTTTATGTTCAACATTAGAGTTCAAGGTGAAAAAGAATCCATTGATCAGTATTTGACAGCAGTAACACAGCTTGCAGAATAATGGGAATTTGGACAATTAAAACATGATCTAATTGAAGGCAGGATTATCTTTGACATAAGAGATCTGACAATGAGAGCAAATCTACTGAGAAAAGAGAAACTTATTCTCAAGAAAGCAATAAATGTATGCAGAAATGTAGAGGCTATAAAGCATCAGCTAGAACATGTGTATGGCAGAACAGACCTGGGGATTCCAAGCCTTAAAATTAATATTGAGAGTGTGTCATGGCACTCCACTCCTACCGAGGGGACGTTTTAGTGTAAGAGCCAAATGCAATGACAAGAATAAAGATCTGGAGTTTCAAATCATTGACAGTCTGCAACAATGCTCATTTCAGCTGGAACAAGTTTTGATTTGGTTTGATTTGATTTATTATTGTCACATGTATTGGGATGCAGTGCAAAGCATTGTTTCTTGCATGCTACACAGACAAAACATATCATTCATAGAGTAGGTAGGGGAGAAGAAAAGGAAAGTTGCACAATGTAATGTTATAGGCATAGCTAGTGTGTAAAGAAATATAAAATTAACGTGAGGTGGTCCCATTCAAAAGTCTGATAGCAGCAAGGGAGAAGCTGCTCTTGAGTTAGCTCAAAAGTCTCAGACTTTTGTATCTTTTTCCTGACAGAAAAAGGTGGAAGAGAGTATATCTGGAGTGAGTGGGGTCCTTGATTATGCTGGTTAGAACATAGAACACTACAGCACAAACATGCCCTTCAGCTCACAAGTTGCGCCAATCACATCCCAACTTACCAGGCCTATCTATAACCCTCAATCCCATTAAATCCCATATACTCATCCAGAAGTCCCCTAAAAGATCCCAGCGAGTTTGCCTCACCGCCACAGCCGATTTCACTCACTCACCACCCTCTGAGTGAAAAACTTACCCCTGACATCTCCTCTATACCTACTCCCCACACCTTAAATCTGTGTCCTCTCATATGACTGTTTCAGCGTTGGGAAATAGCCTCTGAGAATCCACCCTACCAATAACTCTCAACATCTTATAAACCTCAATCAGGTTGCTTGCCTGATGCAGTGGGAAGTATAGACACAGTCAATGGATGGGAGGATTGTTTATGTGATGGACTAGGTCTTGGTCAGGACAGGAGCCATAACAAGCTGTAATACAACCGAAAAGGATGCTCTCTATGATGCATCTATAAAAATTGGTGAGAGTTGTAGTGGACATGCCAAATTTCCTTAGCCTCTGGTAACCTTAAGCATAGTAAAAATTCTCACAACACCAAGTTAAAGTCCAACAGGTTTATTTGGTAGCAAAAGCCACTAGCTTTTGGAGTACCTGCTGTTCCTTTGTCAGGTGAGTGAGTTTTATTCGCAAACAGGGCATATAAAGACACAAACCCAATTTAGAAAATAAAATTTGGAAAGCGAGACTTTACAGGTAATCAAGTCTCACATTGCCTGTACCTTTAAGACTTGATTACCTGAATTTGGATGGAGACCATGTTTATGATGCACAAGATAACACAATTGATGGGACAGATGTGATAGATGGAAGGTTCTTTACTTGTCCCTACATTCATGTAACAACCCATTTTTCACCTGACTTTTCCTATTCAGCCAGAGAGGAAATTATTAATGTGCGTCAGTAAGAAATGAAACATCAGTGTGAAACTCAGTGCAATGCCAAACTCTAAGCTGCTATCCATTACCTTCTGTGCTGAAACCTAACGTAGGGAGACAAACAATTTCGGTAAAACCTATAAACTTTAAACCGGTCCCCAAAGGCAATTACTACATTTTCCCATTCAGGCCTCCGGCATTACTGTCACACAGGAATTAAGCAAGACAGATCCTCAATTAGATTTCTCAATTCTTACAAAGGTTTTCATAAAACTTGTTGTTGCTTCTGTTCAGCTGCTGCAGTTAATTATTGATTAACACTTGGTCATTTCTCGAAGTGGTGTTCAGAGTGTTGACGGGAAGACTTGCATTATGGAACATTGTGTTATTCATAGTAATGAGTCAAATTGAACAGAAGGGCACAGTGGAATCATCACAACATTATTCTGGGTGAATGTCTGGTGTTTGTATGGGTCTTGGGAAATATACCTCATTCAGTTAATGAGGCATGCAAAGTTTGCTTTTCAGATTAGAGTTTGTGCTTCAGGCAACTTAAGGTAGCAGCTTCCTGGTTAATACCTCACTGCAGGATATTTAGTTGAGGTATTTACTTAAACATTACACATATAGTTGTGGGAGCACACAAGGGGCGAAATCTAACTGGTAGAATGTTATTTCTGGCAAGAAAACCAGTACGTTTCTTTCCAGAGAAACAGGTCGGTTTTCTCTCCAGATCTTATGACACTCTGCCAAAACAAATTCAAGGGATATGTTTTTATGCCATCATATAGGGTAGGGTGGGGCGGGGGTGGGTCTCAACTTGGCAACAAAACCCAGTTTCTCAGAGATCGGTATGCCTTCTTTAAGGTGCATGATCAGAACTTCAGTAAACCTCACCCCCCCCCCCCACAACCCTAGCCACATCCATCCCCTGATACCCTCACCAGCTCCCCAGCCCATTATATAAGTCTCAGTGGTTCCTCTCCCCATTACTAATCAGAATCAGCATTTCTCTAACCTTTCCCCCCCCCCCACCTCCAATCATTGGCCTCAGTCCCCTCCCACCCCACCCCTTCCCTCATCAATTAACAACATCTTCCTACCTTCTTCCTTCCCTCCCCACAGAAACTGAGCTGGAATCCACTGGGCAGTGCTAACCTCTGGCAGGGGGGCAGCTCCAGGGTCCCTTGCCATGTCCATACAGGGTGTATCTACTTTTATGACCCTGAGAAGACACTCCACAATAAGTTCACATCTAGGTGAATCTATTGTAAATGGTGCCAGCATGCCATGACAGCGGTGCCCACTAAATATCTGTTGATGAGATAATTCCTAGTGAGGGTGCTCGCTAATGACATCCAATGTGTTAAAATGAGTGTTCCACAGTCCCGTGACACTGCATTGGCAATGGGCTGGTAAGATTGGAAACTCGCCAGTGTGTATCGCACTCCCTGGATTTTGAGCATGCATCACCATTCTCGCAGATGGACAGTGCAGGCAAAGATCATCCCCTGGGATATTTGGCACATCTGTTGAGGGTTTTTGAATACTAGCGATAATCAGGTAGCCATGGCAACTTTAAAGGTCAGCTTGATTTCATTTGGGATATGACGCATACATATCCATCCTACTTTAGGTATTTAATGATGAAGGTATACTCATCTTAAAGGGGACAAATCCTCTGGACCTCATAGGTGGTTGTATTGATTTGACCTTCCAGAAGTCCCTAGATTCTGGAACTATCCCTGGAGACTGGAAATTGGCAAATGCAATCCTCATCAATTCTAATAGTACTGTTAAATATAATTATGCAATTTTAAAGTCAAATTTACACAGTACATATGACAGGACCAAACATATAAGACTGTTAAATCTCAGTATTGAAAGCATTTCTTACCTGTAAATTGCTCAGCTTTACCAACTCCTTTTGTCCTTCTGCCTTGTTTCCCCTCACAAAACTGACCCCGTCATATTTACTTTAAATACCTTAGGGTAATGTCTGAGGTCCAACTGCCTTCAACTGCTTAGACAATGATCTTCCCACTATCATTAGGTCAGAAGTGGGATTGTTCACTGATTGCGCAGTGTTCAACACCATTTGCAACTCCTCAGTACTGAAGCAGTCTGTGTCCAAATACAGTGAGACCTGGGCAACATCCAGCTTGGGCGACAAGTGACACGTAACATTCATGCCACACCAATATCAAACAACGACAATATAGAACTATTGCCTGTTGGCATTCAATGGCATTGCCATCACTAAATCCCTCACTGTCAAATCCTGGCGGTTACCATTAATCACAGACTGAACCGGTTAGTTTTGTAAATGTTATGGCTGCAAGAGCAAGTTAGAGGCTAGGAATCTTGTGGTGGATAACTCATCTGTTGATTCCTCCAAAGCCTACCTACAAGACACATTTGCCTGGATGAGTGCAACTCCAGTAATACTCGAAAAGTTTGACATAATCCAGGAGAAGGCAGACCACTTGATTGACATCCCATCAATCACCCCCAACAGCCACAGCCCCCACCACTGATGCACATTGACAGCAGTGAGTGCCATCTAAAAAATGCATTCCAACAACTCACCAAAGCTCCTTTGACAGCACTTTCTGAACACACTGCCTGTGCCATGTAGAATGACAAGGGCAGCAAATATATCAGAACACCAGGTTAAAGTCCAACAGATTTATTTAGTAGCACAAGCCACTAGCTTTTGGATCACTGTCCCATTATCAGGTGAGTGCAAGTTCTGTTCACAAACAGGGCATATAAAGACACAAATTCAATTTACAAAATAATGGTTGGAATGCCAATCTTTACAAGCAATCAAATCTTAAAGGTACAGACAATGTGAGTGAAGAAAGAGTTAAGCACAGGTTAAAGTGATGTGTATTGTCTCCAGACAGGACAGTTTTTGCAAGCCCAGACAAGTCATGGAGGGATTACAGATTACAGATATTGTGACATGGATCCAAGATCCCAGTTGAGGCTGTCCTCATGTGTGTGGATCTTGGCTATCAGTCTCTGCTCAGTGAGTCTGCGTTATCGTGTGTCATGAAGGTTGCCTTAGAGAACGCTTACCCAAAGATCAGAGGCCG
This sequence comes from Sphyrna mokarran, assembly GCA_024679065.1. Taxonomy (NCBI): domain Eukaryota; kingdom Metazoa; phylum Chordata; class Chondrichthyes; order Carcharhiniformes; family Carcharhinidae; genus Sphyrna; species Sphyrna mokarran. The sequence continues at coordinate 12,807,172 of JAGIQG010000013.1, read as the reverse complement.
AATGCCTGTGACCACTGAAGTGTTCCCCAACAGGAAGAGAACACTCCTGTCTGGTGGTTGTTGAGCTGTGTTCATTTAATAAATGCTGGCCAGCCAACAACATAAAAGAAATCCACAACACCAGTTTAAAGTCCAAACAGGTTTATTTGTAGCAAACACCTCAAGCTTTTTGGATAGCCTGTCCCTTCATCAGGTGGCTGGGAGCTCTGGTCATATTTTTACGACCAGAATTAAACCTGTTTGGACTTCAAACTGGTGTTGTGGGATTTCTTTGTGTTTTACCTCAGTCCAACACCGGCATCTCCACACCATGACAGCCAACAACACCCATGTCCTACAAATGAATAGTAAAAAGAATTCTTAATCCCCTCTTGTTTAGAATATGCACATATTGAGTAAAAGAGAGATAGTCTTTTGGAGAAGATGAACACCTGAGGAGAACAAGGAGATTATGATAGATGGATATTAGCGAGGGAAAATAGTTACAAATATGTATTTGTTTATATACATACGGAATGAAGGAGTATAACAGGCCTACCTCTCAATAATTTCTCCCTAGAAACTATCTTATGAAGAAACTGCAGGGCTACTAAATTGTATTCATTGTTCCTGGAGAGTGAAGTATAGTAACTGCTGTATTGGAAGTACAATGCAGCAGCTAATTTTCACACAGCAAAGTCCCACAAATATATTTAACAATAAGATAAGGACTAGATAATCTGTTTTATTAATGTTGGCTGGGATTTGGTAGAACACTATGGAAAATTAGTCTGTAGAACTTATAGAATCTCTACAGTGCAGAAGGAGATGATTTGGCTCATCGACTTGACACCAACGACAATCCCACTCAGGCGATATCCAAATAAACTCGTGTATTTACCCTGCTAGCCCCAGACACTAAGGGAGAATTTAACTTGTCCAATCAGCCTAACCTACTCATCTTTAGAGTGTGGGAGGAAACTGGAGCACCCAAAAGAAACTCAGGCAGGGGAAGAATGCGCAAATTCCATATGAACTGTTGCTGAAGGCTGGGAACGGATCCGGGTTCCTGCTGCTGTGAGGCAGCAGTGCAACCACTTAATACCTTGTTGCCCTTGCTATCTACCTGAGAAGGAAAAATGACTTTAGTTTAATGTGTCATCTGAAAGATTCCATCACTAGGACAGCATTTTCTTTCTCCAGTTTGTCCTAAAGACTTGGCCTAGCGACTTGTGTTACAGTGTTTGAAGTCAAACCTGACTCCAATACGAGTGCTATCACTGAGCCACAACTGACCCACTTAAGGCCCAAGGAAACTCTGTAAATATGACTCCATTGCTTCTCCAGTGTCTATGAAAGGGTGAAATAAAAGAGGTGGGGCAATGGAATAGGAAATTTGTAGAGTAGGGAGCAGCGGTGAAAATAATGGTGAATTCAAAATTGAAAAGCATTGGACCATGAAAGGATTATTAAGTGGAAGTGTGGTGCATTCGCGGGAATGCCGAATCATTGACAGGAAAAAGGAGTTAACAATTAATGTTTACTCAACTGGAAATGTTGAAATAGTATTATAAAAGAGACATATATCAGAAATATTCTCTGGGCTTCTCCTACTCTTCCAAAGTAACTTTCAAATAAGGTACAGAACCCACAGAAAACTGATAGAAACACCATTGCGGCCATTGCAAGTTACAACAGGTGGCTGATTTGATCATTTTAGCTCATACCCTAGAGAGATAAGCTAAAGTTATTCTCTTCAGCTGAAAATATGGGAAATACACAAGCAGAACATCTGCTAATCTTTGTCCTTCTGCAAAGGTTTTCACAAACAACTCTCTGCTAAATCCATATATTGAAGCATAATTGTGGGTCATCAAACACACTCTGATACTTTGCTCAAGGAACCATGAATAAACTGAAGTGAATTAGGGCACTGGCATTTGATCTTGGTGGCATTAAAGTCACATCTCACCCTGATCTCCCCAAAGATCCACAAGTTGAATCTTAAACAATCAGGGTCACTGAGCAGGCAAAACTTTCACCTCCCATCCCCAACCCAAGATGCAGTGGCCAATTTGCAATGAAGCCAGGTAAATCAGCATGGGATTGAACATTTGATCTTACCATTTCACTTGATCAGTTTATTATGTAAAGTTAAAGCACATGGGATTGTAGGTAATGTCTTGAGATAGGTAGAAGGCTGATTAGTAGATAAGAAGCAAAGAATTGGAATAAATTGGTCTTTCTCTGATTGGCAGGCAGTGACTAGTGGAGCACTGCAAGAATCTGTGCTAGGACCCCAACTGTTCATGTTATGTATTAATGATTTGGAAGAGAGAACTAAATATAAAATCTCTAAATTTGCAGGCGATACATAACTGATTGGGAGATGAGCTGTGAAGAGACTGCAGAAATGTTTCAGTGTGATTTAGACAGGCTGAGCGTATGAACATATGCATAGCAGTTGCAAATAAAATGGATAAATGTGAGGTTATCTATTTTGGTAGCAATAATAGGAAAACAGATTATTACCTGAATGGGTCCAAACTAAGAAAAGTGGAGACTCAGTGAGACCTTGGTGTCTTCATTCATCAGTCACGGAAAGTAAGTGTGCAGGTAAACCAGGTAGTAAAGAAGGCAAATGGTTTGCTGGCCATCATAGGGAGAGTATTTGAGTAAAAGTATAGGGAATGTTTTGCTACAGTTATATAGGACATGGGTGAGGCTACAACTGGAATATTATGTGCAGTTTTTGGAGTCCAGCAAAGATAAATCAGGCTGATTTGTGGGATGGCATGGCTGTCATAAATGAGAAATTAAGTCGTTGGTATTATGTTCACTGGAACTTAGAAGTGTGAGAGGGGGCCTCATAGAAAATAATAAAATTCTAACAAGGTTAGAGAGGATAGATTCAGAAAAAACACTCCAAATGCTTGGGAGAGTCCAGAACTAGTGGTCATAGTTTGAGGATAAAGGGGTAAACCTTTTAGAACTGAAGTGAAGAGAAATTCCTTCACCAAAGGACTGATGATTATGGAGTTCACTACCACAGAAAGTAGCTGAAGCCAAAAATGTTGTCTGATTTCAAGAAGAAATTAGATAAAACTCTTGAGACTAAAGGGATCAGGGGATGTGGGAGGAAGGAGAAGATCAGGATATTGAATTTGATGATCAGGCATGATCATAATGAATGGTGAAGCAGGCTCAAAGGGCCGAATGGCCTCCTCATGCTTCTAGTTTCTGTGTTTCTTTGACTGAATAGTACATAAGGCTAATTACGTGATGAAGCATTGGAAATGCACAGCGCTTCTGAGAGATAAAGGCCACTTGATTTAATTCAATCTTACCGCATACCTGAGAAATTAAGGCATTTTTACATTGAATCTTGGTAACGGTGAGACAAATGAGGGTGTGTGCATATGTCAAGGCAATTCCTATTACCATACATTGAAAAAACTTAGTCTATTGAGCTTATTGTCAAATGCTTACCTTATTTTGATCCTGCAAAAAAAAAAGGTTTTCTTGAATGTCCGGTAACTTTATTTGGTTCGCAACTAATGTGAATCAGTCTCCTTGATGTATACTGCAGTATTCTCAGCTAGAATGGTGGTTTAGATAATCTAATTGTTCTCAATGTGGCACAGTGGTTAGCATTGCTGCCTCATAACACCAGGGACCTGGCTTCAATTCTCGGTTGGGTCACTGTCTGTGTTGATTCTGAACGTTTTCCACCTGTCTGCATGGGTTTCCTCCCGGTTCTCTGGTTTCTTCTCACAGTCTGAAAGACATGCTGGTTAGGCACATTGGCTATGCTAAATTCTCCCTCAGTATACCCAAACAGGCGCCAGAGCATGGCAACTAGAGGATTTTCACAGTAACTTCATTGCAATGCTCATGTAAGCCGACTTGTGACACGAAAGAATAAACTTAAACTTAAAGCTTAGGAAGAATTAAAGAGAGTTTAAATCAACCAGGATCGATACTCTTAACTGCTGCTTGCAACTGGCACTGGAATAGCAGACATGTGACAATCAGCTGAAGCAAGCTTGGGTCAGTTTTATTCCCCAGGTGGATGAGTAGTCTACTGGACAAAACTCATAGATACATAAGACAATCTGAACAGGGGACTGGAGCCTGCTTGATGACCACATGCCAGCAATACCCTCACAAAAGAATTGATGTGAAAAGACGCAACTGCGAACAAAAGGGTTCTTTTTTCCCACATCGTTTTCTTCAGAAAATAAGAAACTTTCCTATTATTTCATAACCTGACGGACAAGGATCAAGTGACGAACATTTGCCACTGTTATTCGCACTCTGACAAAGTACCTTCATCGTAACCCCTCCAAGTTTGACAGCACACCACTTAGTGAGATGTGAGTGAGAACATATCCAATTCAGTGACGCACAACGGTGAAATGGAAATCTACTTTGTCTTTCCGTCTTCCTGACAAGCCATCGTGATTTAATTTATGAAGCATGAATACTCGCTTCAGTTGCCGTCTGCTGTACTCTGTTACTATCCTAGCTTATATTCAAAACAAACCACTGTGATAGTATTGTAATCACACACTGTTTCGCCTACTCAAATAACTACAAGTGAATCTCTGTCAAGCCCTGACAAGGAAACAGTTTTCAATCATTCTTGCACAATTTAAAATTCCACTGTTATTGCCAAGCCCATGTTGGAAGTTAACTAGAAATAACGGATATGATATTGGTTATGATTTACTGTAAAGGTATTAAACTGCTTCGTGTATATTGCAGTAATTGATGCATTAGCATTATGGGATTAGTCCCTGCTTCTAAAATTTTCCTTTGGATGGGATGAATTAATGTACAAAAATGCACAGACCTAATGATTAGTATTTTGTTTTAGCTTGCAAAAGGCCTGTTAAACACAACTCAACAGCCACCATGTCAACCTGCTTCTGCATTAATGAATCTCATGATAAAGAGGGTCTTATGTCAATGGGATAATACCCAAGAGAGGGCAGATCCAGAGACTAAAACCATAAGATATAGGAGCAGAAGTAAGCCATTTGGACCATTGAGTCTCTCTGTCATTTGATAACTGATCTACTATAATCCGCGCCTCCATTTTCCTGTCTTATCCCTATAACCCTTGATACAATCCCTACAATACAGAAGACTGATGTAAATTCTGCCTATCTCAACCTTGAAAAACTTAACAGTCCAGCATTCTAAACACTCTGCGGTAAAGCATTCCACAGATTCACTATCTTCTGGGAAAATAAATTCTTTCTTGTCTCAGTCTTAAATGAGCAACCTCTTATTCTGAGATTATTCTCCCACAGGGGAAACAACATTCCAGTACCTATGCTGTCAAGCTCCCTAAAATTCCTATATGCCTCAGTAAGGTCACTTCTCATTCTTCTAAACTCCACAGGTACAGGCCAAACCTATTCAGAAGAAAATATCTCCATACCTGCAATGAAGCTAGTGAAGAATTTCTGGACTGCTTCCAGTGCCAGAATATCTTTCCTAAGATAAGGGAATCTGAAATTGTTCATAGTATTCCAGGGTTCACAGTTCCATTTCTGACGATCACATAAATTGGTCTTAATTTTGTTGGACGAGCAGGAAAGTGACAACTTGGTGCTTGGAAGTCTAAGACCATTGTAAACGGAAGCTGTAGACCTCCTTCTATGCCACCAACAGGACCACTTCAGCATCATGAATTGGAGATGCCGGCGTTGGACTGGGGTGGGCACAGTAAGGAGTCTCACAACACCAAGTTAAAGTTCAACAGGTTTATTTGGAACCACAAGCTTTTGGAGCGCTGTTCCTTTATTAGGTGAGTGTGGAGGTGGATTCACAAACTCGATATATGTAGACAGAGATACAATTGCAGGATAATGGTTGGAATATGAATCTTTACAGGTATTCAAGTCTTTATAGGTACAGACAATGCAATTGAAGAGAGGGAAAAATCACAGATTAAGGAGATATAAATTGTCTCAATTGTGTCCGTGAACCCATCTCTCCACTCACCTGATGAAGGAGCAGTGCTCCAGAAGCCTGTGATTACAAATAAACCTGTTAAACTTTAACCTGGTGTTGTGAGACTTCTTATTGAGCCCACTTCAATGACCCAAGCATTTTATGCTGCCATGTAGCACCAGTAGAAAGAAGAATATCACTCAATCTTCTCAGCAATGGCCAAAAGTCTGACAAAGATGATCTGCTCGAAGTAACAAATATCCCTCACTTTATTCACAATGTTTACCAATGTTTTGGAATATGTCTGGATAGAGATCAGAAACACCAAGGGGAAAAACCTGAGGGATGTATATAAACCCTGTACTGTAGTGGTAATAAATGGTGGAATTAAATTCACAAGTTCATAATTCCATAAGATATAGGAGCAGAATTAGGCCATTCAGCCCATCGAGTCTAGTCTGCCGTTCTATCATGGCTGATATACTCTTCATCTCCATTTTCCTGTCTTCTCCCTTTAAAAGCCACATATGTACTTCTTACTGAAGATATGGAGTTAGGTAGCATTCTAAGCAGTGCAGATCAAAAGCAAAGATCACAAAGAGTTATTGACATGTTAAGTGAATGAATAAAACTGTGATGAGTGGATTTCAATCTATGCAAATCTGAGGTCAGGAGAAAAGAAAGTATTTTCGAAATGATGAAAAGCAAGGAATGGTGGAGGTTCTAGTCCTCTAGGGTTCAAGTCCACATATTATGAAAATGTCATGAACAGATGCAGCAAGTGATTAAAAAGACTAATGAATTTAACCTTAATTATTGACAAAACATTGGCAATAAAGTGGATGAATTAATTGCCCACGTAGATGTAAATGGGTACAATACAGTTGGGATTAGGGATTCATGGCTGCAGGGTGACCAGGGAAGGGAACGACCTTTCGGAGTATTCAGAAGGCAGACAAAAAGGAAAAGGTAATGGAGTTTCATTCCTGCTTAAAGAATAAATTAATTCAATAATGAGGAAAGCTTCGATGTTCTGGAATATATATGGGTAGAACTAAGAAATACCAAGGGGCAAAAACCATTAGTGAAGAATTATATAAAAAATTAAAGATTATTTATTAGTGTCATAAGTAGGCTTATATTAACAATACAATACAATTATTGTGAAAATCCCCTAGTCACCACACTCTGAGGGAGAATTTATATGGCCAATGCACTGAACCAGCACACATCTTTTGAACTGTGGGAGCACCTGAAGGAAACCCACACAGACATGGGGAGAACATGTAGACTTTGTACAGACAGTCACCCAAGCTAGGAATCGAAACTTACCTGCCCTTGCAACTTTAGTGAGATGTTCCCCACCCCACCACCCCGTAACCCTCACCCCAGACGGTGAATAGTAACAGCTGCAGAAACTCAGGGGTTCAGCCACTGTACCTTATCAAGAAAATTGACATCCCTGCTCCCATATCTAATTTAAAATTTGTCTTGTGACCATTGACTATGGTGGCCTGTACATTCCGACCCAAATCCTGGTTTATGTAAACAGTGCACCGCACACGTGCGTCCGAACAACACAGAAGTCCTAATGCACGGACACGCGTGCTTAAAGCTCACGAAGTTTAAACCTCCGATTCTACTTTTTAAAGCTCCTTTGTTGTGGTCAAGTCTCTGCCTAACTTCCTTTACTTGTCCCAGTGATAGATTAGTATTTACTCTCATTTATTTACACACTTTTTTTCTGGTCTAGTTACAGTGAGTAGAGGCCGCAGACATTCTTTGAGTAGGTTTATTTTTAATGTGTATAAAAGATGTTTAAAATATATGCAATGCACAGAGAAAGATAGAAAGATTTTTTACAAATAATTTTTACTACTTTGTCATGCAATTCCAGTAAAAAGTAGGTTCATATATAACAAAATGGATTTGCAGTGTCTGTAATAAGTTTCAGTTAAAGTCCATTTGGATCATGCTATGTATTTTAAGCAGTGCTATTTATCTCAATTTTAAGAACCTCCCTGATAACAGTGTTGATCCTCACAAGCCTTTTAAGGTATTGGGTGAAACGTGTTCTACATTTACAGTGGGAAGTATGCAACTTGACTATTTCAAATGCTTTAGGAAAGTGTATTCCTCAAGATGACATATTCAAGTGTGCTGCAAGCTAATGTGAATTATCTGTCTGATAGGTATTGCACAATCCAGTGCAGATTGAAAACCTGGAGTCACGTTCCACCACTGCTGCAACATCACACTTGTAGCTTAGTCTTTTTGAGGCTTCAATTTAGGAACTGAGATCATGACAGAAGAGTCAGGCTACATGTAAAATGTACAATTAATATGTCCAAACCCTCTTCTTCTCCTCTCCTTTCCCTCCCCTCCTTACTCACATCCAACCCACCTTCAATAATCTCCTTGTTTACAGAAATAATGGAACTGTTGTGTTAATGTTAAAAAAAAGATTTTTTAAACATAGGAAATAGATAAATTTTTGAACGGTAAAACAATTAAGGCTTATGATGAGCAGGCGGGTAAGTGGACTTGAGTCCACAAAATGATAGAGCAGGCTTGAGAGGCCAGATGACCTACTCCTGCTCCTAGTTCTTATGTTGCGTAAAAATACATTTTTTTTGCAAAAAATTTGAAAAGATGAGACAATTAAACAAAATATCATGGTACAGCTGCTGAAATAAAATATTTATTTAAATATTAACACAGTATCAAAGTTTTGTATTTGTAACAATATTTGTGTCATCGTTTTCCAATAAATTTTACAAAATTAGTCCTTCACTGAAACATTAAAACAAAATATTTACATGTGAAATGATGCATTGCTTTATTGAAACGTAAAAAGACACCAGTTAAAACTGAGATAATTATAATTGAAGTAAAGAAGGCAGAAGAATACTTATGATAAACAAATTTAGATTTTCCACGGCCCATAATGTGAACTCTCCTTTGCTCAGTCTCGTGTGCAAAAAGCTCTCCCAATCATGGCCCAAGTCCGACTTCTGTTCGGGATACAGGGCCAGGTATGTAGATGGGTTGAGAACTGGCTTGGGAGGAGGAGACAGCAGGTAGTAGTGGAAGGCTCTTTTTCCAACTGGAGGTCAGTCACTAGTGGTGTGCCACAGGGCTCAGTACTAGGACCTCTTCTATTTGTGATTTAGATAAATGACTTGGAAGAGGGGGTAGGTGGTGTGATCAGCAAATTTGCTGATGACACTAAGATACTTGGATTGGCGGGGACTGAGGAGCAGTGCCAGGCAATACAACAGGACATAAATAGGCTGGTAGATTGGGCAGATAGATGGCAAATGGAATTTAATCCGGATAAATGCGAGGTGATGCATTTTGGTCGGAATAACGTAGAGGGGAGTTATAGGATAAAAGGTAAAACTATCCGGAGTATAGAGACGCAGAGAGACCTGGGGGTGCAGGTTCACAAGTCTCTGAAGATGTCAGTACAGGTGGAGAAAGTGATAAAGAAAGCGTATGGTATGTTAGCCTTCATAGGAAGGGGTATAGAATACAAGAGTAGGAGTTTGATTTTGCAAGTGTATAGAATGTTGGTTAGGCCTCACTTGGAGTACTGCATCCAGTTCTGGTCGCCGTACTACCGGAAGGATGTGGAGTCCCTGGAGAGAGTGCAGAGGAGATTTACCAGGATGCTGCCTGATATGGAAGGGCTGTCTTACGAGGAAAGGTTGAACGTACTGGGGTTGTTTTCCCTTGAAAGACGTCGGCTGAGAGGGGATCTGTTAGAGGTATATAAGATTATGAGGGGTATAGATAGAGTAAATGGTGGTAAGCTTTTTCCACCATTAGAATCAGATAGAACGAGGGGTCACGGCCTCAGGGTGAGGGGGGCTATGTATAAGACGAATATTAGAGGGAATTTTTTCACACAAAGGGTAGTGGGGGTGTGGAATGCACTATCGAGTAAGGTGGTGGGAGCAGGCATGCTAGGGTTGTTTAAGGGTCTCTTGGACAGCCACATGAGCGGTCTGCAGATAGAGGGATATAGGAGGACTGATAAAATACTTTAATTGTTTCCACAGGCTGTTCGGTCCACCTTGTTGACCAACAAGGTGCATGCATTCGGCAGGTCGTGCGAGGGCTGCTCTTGGATGTTGCTTCAGGAGTGGCCTAATGCTTCAAGTCGTTAGTGTATGCTTAAACTGGACCATCTGATGGGCAACATGACAGCTCAGAGACTATCGCTGTTGCTGTGCTGACCCATGGATTTGGGCCTGTGTCTGCGGGAGTTTGCGCGTTCTCCCCGTGGTTGCGTGGGTTTTCTCCGGGTGCTCCGGTTTCCTCCCACATCCCAAAAATGTGGTCTTAGGCTGATTGGGTAACAAATTGTCCCTATATTGGTCTCTATATGTCATTAAGACGTTAGGATGGCGGCGCGGGCTCGTTGGGCCGAAGGGCCTGTTTCCCGTGCTGTGTTGTTCTTTGTTCTTTGTTCTTGTTCTCTTCTTCCCAATTCTATATTCAGTCTCCATATTCTAAATTAAAACATTTGAACAGTTATCAGAATGCCACATGTAAATTTATATAATAACATAATGCAGATTTAAATAGGAGATTCACAGATTTAAAACAAATAACCTATGTTCGTTTATACATATTAAATAGTACTCACCTTCAATCATAAAAATAACATTTAAAATTACACTTTAACAATAGGGTGAATTGCTTAAAAGCAATAGCAAATAAAAAGAAAAAGATTCAACATAAGTTGATCTTTCTTTACACCTCAGTTATGACTGTAACACTATAGAGTACAAGAAACAATACTTTTCATTGTATATGTGACAATAATAATCAAATCAAATCAAATCAAACTTTCTCTGTGATTGTCTGTTACTTTTAGTCAACTTTCTCTGAACTCTGCTGATACTCTTCTAGCTGTTCCTCGGCTGCTTTTGAATTCGACGGCTTTCATTTTCCTACCACCACTGGGGATCCATTGTTATTCAGCTAGCTGACTGTCAACTGAAACAGCATTGAAAATGGTCCCAAATTGTGTCAGAACATACCCTATTGGAAATGAGATCTTTAAGAACTTTCAAACATTTATTAACTGTAAATAACTATGTACAGGCTAGATATGTACGAAACTCCTACCAGGATGATCTTTCTCTGAGTTCTGGTCACACATGATCTGACATCACCGATGTACATTAGTTATTGGAATAATGGTTCTTAATTTTATGCTTTGAACTGCACAAAATTAGGGTTAGATTTCCTAAAATTTAGAAGAGTTGGGTTAAAATTGGAGCTTAATCTCTTTGAAATTATTATTATATGATAGTGATATGGCCAATTGTGCTTCTGCCTATGTGCTTGCTGTCTCCACAACTAATGCCATTTGTTATGTATGTTAGGGCCTGGGTGGGATTGTTGTCAGTGCAGACCTGATGGATCGAATGCCTCCTTCTGCACTTTAAGGATTCTATGATTCAATGATTCAAACCATGCACAGCAAGCTCTGAGTAATGGGATTCAAGTTAGATGTAAGTATTTGTAAGTATTTGACAGGACCCCGGGAATGGGGGGAGCCTTCTGCTGTTCTTTAAAATAACATGATGGAATTCGATTCATCCAACTGAGAGAGATATCATGGTTTAATGTCTAACCAGAGGTGCAGGGCCTTCTCAGTGTTCTACTGGAGAGACAGCGCACAATTAGTGCTCACGTTTCTCAAAAGCAACCTCATTCCACAACCTTCTGACGAAGGGTCATCCAGACATAGAACAACATAGAACAACATAGAACAATACAGCACAAACAGGCCCTTCGGTCCACGAGTTGCGCCGATCACATCTACCAATCCACAGACCTATCTGTAACCCCCTATCCTATCCTTCTCCATATACTCATCCAGAAGTCTCTTAAAAGACCCCAGTGAGTTTGCTTCAACAACCTCCGACAGCAGTCGCTTCCATTCACTCACCATCCTCTGAGTGAAAAACCTATCTCTGACATCTCCTTTATATTTACTTCCCTGCATCTTAAATCTGTGTCCTCTCGTAGTGACCATTTCAGCTCGGGGAAATAGTCTCTGAGAGTCCACCCTATCTATTCCTCTCAATATTTTATAAACCTCTATCAGGTCGCCTCTCAACCTACGTCTCTCCAGTGAGAAGAGTCCCAGCTCCCTCAACCTATCTTCATAAGGCCTGCCTCCCAATCCGGGCAGCATCCTTGTAAATCTCCTCTGAACTCTCTCAATAGCCTCTACATCCTTCCTATAATGAGGTGACCAGAACTGCGCACAATACTCCAACCGGGGTCTGACAAGAGTCTTATAGAGCTGCATCATTACCTCCTGACTCCTGAACTCTATTCCTCGATTAATGAAGGCCAGTACACCGTACGCTTTCTTGACCACTTCCTCCACCTGCGAGGCCGATTTAAGAGTCCTATGGACCCGGGCCCCGAGATCCTTCTGCTCTACAACACAGCTAAGACTCCTACCCCTTACATTGTACTCCTTCATCCCATTATTCCTGCCGAAATGGACCACTACACATTTACCTGCGTTGAAGTCCATCTGCCACTTCTCCGCCCAGTCTTGCATCCTGTCTATGTCCCGCTGCAACTTTTGGCATCCCGCCAGACCATCCACAACACCACCGACCTTTGTATCGTCGGCGAACTTGCTAACCCATCCCTCCACTTCCTCATCCAGGTCATTTATGAAAATGACAAACAGCAGGGGTCCGAGAACAGATCCCTGGGGCACTCCACTGGTTACCGACCTCCATGCAGAACAAGACCCATCCACAATCACTCTCTGCCTTCTGCCGGAAAGCCAGTTCTGGATCCATGAGGCCAAAGCCCCTTGGATCCCATGCCCTCTCACCTTCTCCAGAAGCCTTGCATGGGGGATCTTATCAAACGCCTTACTAAAGTCCATGTACACTACATCCACCGCCCTTCCTTCGTCAATGTGTTCAGTCACATTTTCGAAGAACTCAACTAGGCTCGTAAGGCATGATCTGCCCTTGACAAAACCATGCTGACTATTTCTAATCAGTCCAAACTTCTCCAAATGTTCATATATCTTATCCTTCAGAAGCCTCTCCATCAGCTTACCAACCACTGAAGTCAGACTCACCGGTCGGTAATTTCCTGGACTATCCCTGTTCCCTTTCTTAAAGATAGGGACCACATCCGCAATCCTCCAATTCTCCGGAACCTCTCCCGTTTCCATGGATGATGCAAATATCATCGCCAGGGGCTCTGCAACCACTTCCTCACCTCCCACAATAACCTGGGGTACATCCCATCCGGTCCCGGCGACTTGTCTATCTTGATAGAATTTAACAGGTCTAACACATCCTCCTTCCTAACATCCACATACTCAATGTTTTCCGTATGCTTCAAACCTGCAGTGAAATCTCCCAGTTCACTTTCCACCGTGAATACCGAGGCAAAGTACTTGTTAAGCACCTCTGCCATTTCTTCTGGATCCACACAGACTTTTCCCCCTTCACCTTTTATAGGCCCTATCCCTTCTCTTCTCAACCTTTTACTTTTCACATATTTGTAGAAGGCCTTGGGATTCTCCTTAATCTTACCTGCCAAGGCCTTCTCATGACCCCCTCTGGCTCTCCTAATTTCCTTTTTAAGTTCCCTTCTACACACCTTATACTCCTCTAGATCCCTAACATCCCCTAGCTCTCTGAACCTTTTATATACCTTTTTTTCCTTCCTAACTAGGTTCACCACTACCTTCGTGCACCACGGTTCCCGCGCCCTATCAGAACCTCCTTGACTCCTTAGAACGTTGTCTTGCAGTGCCCTAGACTTGAAACATTGGCTCTACTCTTTCTCCACAGATGCTGTCAGATTTGCTGAGATTTTCCAGCATCTTTTGTTTCTGTTTTTGATGCCACAAACGTCTGCTTCAGAGGTAGCTGTGCTATCCACTGTGATACTGGCCCGGTTATCCGTGACGTGCATGCACTGATTAAATGAGCTTTGTGTTTTGTTTTACCCTTTCTTCTAGGGATGCGCAGACCACAGTTGCCCAAAATTAAAACTTGGTGGAAAAAACACCGATAAAGTTGTTGCTGAAAATAGAATAACAAAAGCAGTCATTGCAATGACTCAGAGGTATCTGAGTCAGACAATTTAGCTGCAAACTTCCTCGGAAGCGGAGAACTCCAAGTGACACAAGCCTCTACTTTTTCAGAAGACTAAGGAAATTTGTCATGTTAGCTATGATTCTCATCAACTTTTACAAATGCACTATAGAAAGCATTGTTTTCTGGTTGTATCACAGCTTAGTATGGCTCCCGCTCTGCCCAAGACCACAAGGAACTACAAAGGGTCATGAGCGAAGCCCAGTCTATCATGCAACCCAGCCCTCCATCCATTGACACTGTCTGTATTTCCTGCTGCCTCAGAAAAGGAACCAGCATAATTAAGGCCCCCCTGCACTCTGGATATATTCTCTTCCACTTTCTTCCATAAGGACACAATACAAAAGTCCGAGGTCACGTTCCAACCAACTCAAGAACAGCTTCTTCCCTGCTGCCGTCAGACTTTTGAATGGACTTACACTAAGTTGGTCTTTCTCTACACCCTAGCTGTGACTATAACACTACATTCTGCACTCTCTTGTTTCCTTCTCAATGTACGATATGCTTTGTCCATGTAGCTCACAAGAAACTATACTTTTCACTGTATACTAATACATGTGACAATAATAAATCAAATTACAAGATAAGAAACATGCAAGAATAGATGATAAGAGATAAAGTTTCCATCAGTGGAGCAGAGACACAAACTACCCATAAGTAGAAGGAGAAGTTTGACTGGTGGGTGAAAAGGTGGTAAGGGGTCAACACATAATTCATGTTTCAAGTGTGTGAAAAGACAGACAAGAGGATTGACAGAAAATGCTGTGATTGAATCTAATCCACCCCGTCTCTAGGCAGGGCAGGCTGAAGGGAAGTATCTCTGCTCCTGGCGCTGCCGAAGTGACTGTGAGAGAATGCAGTACACACATTCTTCACTACGTGACCTGTCACTCGTAGCAAGCAGCAGCAATGGAAAATGACAGGCAGATTCGTCCAAATACTCCCCAAGTCAGGGCGCAGGGAATCTAATCTTACTGCCCAGTCGTGCAGGAAGTTTGTAGAGGAATAGGCTGCAGTTCAGTGTAAAGAACTATTCAGAAGAGCAATATCCCCAGGACCAATCTTCATGTTTGTTCAACATCAATCTCTGGCCCCACAGAATACAATGGCAAAGGTCAGATGTTTCATGGGACAAAAGGGTGAAAGCTTAATGGATGTAAGGACTGTGAAAGGTCAATGCCTGAAGGCAATTAGTAAACTTGGAGACTGTTTGCTATTAGCTGAGAAAGGTATTTGCCCCATTAGTTCAAGGCAGCAAGGTACCATATTGACTGGTGTACAAGCTCCAAGAAAAATCACTGCTTGTTTCCATCACTGCTTTATCTGGATGTGTGCTCTTCCTTAGGCTGCTTATGTTGTAGCCCACAAGCTCAATAATTCCCTCATCTTTGCTGGGTAACTGTTTTTGCTGGGGTAGGATTTCATAGTTCCAAGTGACAGCATGCCTGCATGTGATGGTAAATCTGGGCAAGGGGCAAGCTGAGGAGTTTCCTACAGTTTTGCTGAAATGTAACTTCTGTGATGATTGATGAAGATCCATCAATCATCAGAGGAACATTTACTTTGCACAGTTGCACAGTAGTTAGCACTGCTGCCTCACAGCGCCAGGGACCCAGGTTCCATTCCCAGCTTGGATCACTGTCTGTGTGGAGTCTGCACGTTCTCCCTGTGTCTGTGGGTTTCCTCTGAGTACTCCAGTTTCCACCCACAGTCCAAAAGACGTGCTGGTTAGATGCATTGGTCATTCCAAATTCTCCCTCAGTGTACCCAAACAGATGCCGGAATGCGGCAACTAGGGGATTTCTACGGTAACTTCATTGAAGCGTTAATGTAAGCCAAATTGTGACATTAATAAGTAAACTTTAAAACTTAAATAAGCTCTCAACATATGATGTTAAAGACCAAAATACTCATAATGTGATCAGCAAACCCTCACTGTCTCATAACGAGAGGAACAAGATAAAAATCACAAAGAAACTCTACGTGCATCGTATGCATGATGTTTCTTAATACATTCAGCAATCTTTGAAGCACAATCTAACCTTCTTGTTCTGCACTGTGTGGATTCTATGATTCTGTCCACAAATAAGGAGTCACCTTACACTTCTTAGAGACATTATGAGTGTGGCGACTGGGGGATTTTCACAGCAATTTCATTGCACTGTTAATGTAAGCCTACTTGTGGCACTAAGAGATAAACTTTTCAATTTTTTTATTCACGCATTGAGATTCTGATCCATCAGTCATTGCAGGTACATTTATTTCATCTTCTTTGCCCCAGTTTAAATAGCGCTCGCTCATTGGTAATACCAGAAATGGGTTTTTTTAGCAGCTTGCAGACAGTGAGGTGTCTAAATCCCAACACTTTGCCTGGCTAGAGATTTGGTTATCAGTCCCACATTTTAACATTCACATTAGTTGATCTGACTCTGCTGGGAAACATTTAACCTGGAATGTCAAAGCACCATCTGGGCAACTGCTCACAGGTTATTTTTCTGTCGGGAAGTAATGTAGATTGTATAAGATCAGTGTTGCAATGCTCCACAAAGTGGTGTTAGTTCAGTCCCTGGTGTAAAGGGTTTGAGTTGTAAATAGTCCACAGTAATGTTCCACGCTGATGAGTGTCAGCAAGGGAACTGTAGATGATCCCAGGCAATGTAATGACAAAGGGTCAATCCATGTTTACAAGAAGGAATGGAGAAACACACAGCCCAGTTTGACATTAAACAGAAGCCTTCAGCTGTCACGCCCAAGAATAGGAATTCAGGGAATTTTCTCTTACAGAGAAAGTTTTGTTCAACAATCGGGATTGTCACTGCCTGAAAGTGAAGCAGGTTCCTAACTTCTAAATGGGAGTGGCATGGTGGCACAATGGTTAACACTGCTATCTCACAGCTCCAAGGACCCGGGTTCATTTCTCGCCTCGGGTCACTGTCTGTATGGAGTTTGCATGTTTTCCCTGTGCCTGCTTGGGTTTCCTCCGGTGCTCCGGTTTCCAAAGATGTTCCGGTTAGGTTGATTGGTCATGCTAAATTGTCCCTTAGTGTCAGGGAAGTTAGCAGGGGGGATGCTTGAGATTATCAAGATGGGGTCTTGATGAGATTATTGTCAGTGCAGGCTCGATGGTCTCCATCTATACTGGAGGGATTCTATGATTCTATGAATTGAATAAATCCTCCAGAAGAATACATTAAGATTGGCCATGTAAGAAATTGCCCCTTCATTTCCAGGGATGCGTAGGTTAGAGGGATTAGTAGGTACAATATTTAGGGATATGGGGGTAGGGCCAAGGTGGAATTGTGTTCGGTGCAGACTCGATGGGCTGAAAGGCCTCTTTCTGAACCGTAGGGTTATGTGGTTCCATAATTAAGCGAGATTAAATGCTGACACAAGCAGGCAGTTTGAATAAATTTCCCTGTCGCTGATTCTATGGGGAGGATAATTTACATTTCATAGAATCCCAAACTGTGGGTCAGTGCAGAAGGCAGCCATTTGGCCCATTGAGTCTACACTGACCCACAGTTTCACCCATGCCCTTATCCTGTAATCCCACACATTTACCCTGCTAACTGCCCTAACGCTAAAGTTAATTTAACATGGTCGATCATCCTAACCCAAATATCTTTGAACAGTGAGGGGAAACTGGAGTGTTTACTGGCTGGAGAAATGTCTTCTGCCTCTCATTTGTGAATAAATCCTGCGTTGGAGGTTCATTGACCCTTGGAATCCCAGCACGGCTAGTAACACAGTGGGATGACAAACAGATCCGAAGTTCTGGAATCCAGGACCACGTAATAAGTGCAGGTGCTCTCATTTTGGAGTGGGGAAGATGGAGAGATAAACGGAAGTTGGGGAAGGGGCGTGGAGAGATTGATGAGGAGGGAGGACCTTCGGGAGGCAGATGGTGTGTGAGGGAGAGTGGGGAGAAGAGGTGACGGATGGGGGCACGTGGTGAGATGGGAGTGAAAAGAAGGCTGCCACCTTTTTCTCCCCGGGCTTCTGTAGGGTGACTTTCTAGGCTTTCTGCTGCTCTTGCACTCCTCCTGCCAGCCTCAGAATTGAGCACCCGTAGAATTGACAAAAGCAGGAATGATAGCAATGTGGTAGGCGCTGTGAGCTCATTCCCCAAAGTGGTAATTGTGCGAGCCCCACCCAAGCTCCTAGTTGAACCTATCTGTTTCCCTCAGGGTTTTTTCCAGTAACCCCTGAGCAATGTGTATCATTGAAAGTGCTGGTTGCCTGAGCACTCAGCTCTGAAGTGCTCCTCGGAGGTTTATGCCAGATTTAAGCTCTTGTAAATGGTGCCGAGCTGACATTGCATTAGCGCCTACTGAAAAGTTGGTATGGGATCAATTTTTTTCTTTATTCATTCATGAGACATTGGTGTTGCTGGCTGGCCAGCATTTATTACCTATCACTATTGCCTGAGGGCAGTTGAGAGTCAGCCACATTGCTGTGGCTCTCAAGTCACATGTAGGCCAGACCTGGTAAGACCAGCAGATTTCCGCCCCTACAGGAATATTAGTGAACTAGATGGGCTTTTACAACACTCGACAGTTGTTCCATGGTCATCAGTAAATTCTTAATACCAGATTTTTAAAAATTGTATTCAAATTCCACCATTCATCATGGTAGGATTTTAACATGGGTCCCAGAACATTAGATGAGATTCTGCATTAATAATCCAGTGATAATACCATTGGACCATCACCTCCTCCATATCCAGAGAGAGAACTCATTAATGATTTATTAATGCCTTAAAATGACCATTTTGCAGTCCCGTGACATGTTTCATGTCACTCCATTGGTGATGATTGGAATTTGCTGGTGCAAATTGCATCTTGCAGATTTTGAGCATGCGCCTCCATTTATGCAAACAGGCATTGTGGACTCAAAGTCACCACCCCTCCCAACACTCCACCGCTCTCACAATTTCTGTGAACTCAATAGACAAGAAACTATCTGATGACAATGCACTGTGCCAACAACATTTGAAGATCAGCAACTTGAAACAGTCTGAAAGTTTGCCAAGTGCATAGTTGAGAGTAAATCTCTGTTCAGGATCACTTTTCCAGTGGCTGTCAATTTCTCAGGAGCTGCAGGACAAGCCATCATTTCCTATTTGACTTGGCATCAGGTTTAGACAGGAGGTGAGAGGTCACAATCCATTCCTCATCTTAGGACAGTGACTGATACATAATTCTAGGAAGGTTTTGGCTTGCAGGAAGTACAGTTGTGCATACATACTTGGAATTACTTTAAGGGCTGCTAAGATGACTGTGAAGATGGACAAAAAACTCCGAAGGGGCATTTCAGCTGAACTTGTGGCCTGAAAAACTGTCAACTTGGGTGGAGCAGTATTTTTACACGCTGTCTGATATTAATGCTGAATAGGAATAAAGCCAAGCCTTGTGTAAAAGGAGACAGACTTGCGTTTACACAGCTTGGATCATGACCCCATAGCATCCCAAAGTGTAGTTGATGTTTTAATCTAGGAAAAACAGAGGTCAACTTAAACTTAGAAAAAGTTCCTGCAATCTACAATGAAATGTATCCAGGAAATCTGCTTTAAATGGTATTGGCTGAAGGATAAATATTGGTCAGGAAACTAGGGAAAACAACCTAACTCTTCTTCAAAATAGTGCCAATGGAAATGTTATACCCACTTGAGAGAAAAGAATGTACTCTACTTTTAATATCTCTTTTCAAAGGCAGAACCCTTGACAGTGTAGCACTCCCTCGGCACTAGCATTGGAATAAGTCAGATTCACACCGCACAACTGGCAGGCATCTCAAACCAAGGAGAATCAAACACCTCCCCATTACATTCATTACCAACCCTGAATACCCCACCATCACCAGCTTGGGGGTCGCCAAGTGTGGTGATTGTCCCTTGAAGGGCAACACAGCTGAGTAAGGGTCACATGGCTTATGTGACAAATTGGGACTCAGTGTGTAGAATCTCCCAAAAGGTAGAATCTTCATTCACAAAGAGACATTTTGAGAGCTGGGGCATCATAGTGGTTAGCACTGCTGCCTCATAGTGCCAGGGACCCTTGTTCAATTCACAGTTTGGATAACTGTCTGTGTGGAATCTTCATGTTGTCCCTGTGTCTGAATGGATTTACTCCGGGTGCACCAGTTTCCTCACACAGTCCGAAAGACATGCTAGTTAGGTGCATTGGCCACGCTAAATTCTCCGTCAGTGTACCTGAACAGGCACCGGAGTATGGCAACTAGAGGGCTTACAGTAACTTCATTGCAACGTTAATGTCAGCTTACTTGTGACACTAACAAATAAACCAAACTAAACTAGCTACAGCCATGAAGCTGCTGTACAATTCTTATTAATATATATTCACTGATGAAATCTGGAAAAGTGCATCTTTACACCAAAGCTTCTTCGACAGCACCTTCCAAACCCACAAGGGCAACAGGCACATGGGAACACTACGAATTGTGAATTACACTCCAAGTCACACACCTTCCTGTTTTGGAATTATCTCAATATTCCTTCATCATAGTTCATAGACTATAGATCATAGGTCATGGAATCATACTGTGTAGAAGAAAGCCATTGGGCTTGCACCAACCACAATCCTACCTAGGCCCTAACCCCATAACCCCATGCATTTACTCTAGTTAATTCCCCCTGATGCTAATGGTCAACTTTACGATAGCCAATCCACCTAACCGGCACATCTTTGGACTGTGGGAGGAAACCAGAGCACCTGGACGAAATCCATGCAGACGCAGAGAGAATGTGTAAACTCCATACAGTTTACTGGCTAGTTGGATCAAAATCCTATAATTTGCAAATTCAAAGTTGCTCTTGGTGAACCTACCTCAGCTGGGCTGCAGCAGTTTAACAGCTCTCCATCATCTCCTGAAGAGAAATAAATGCTGATCTTACCCACATGCCATGAATAAATTAGACAAAAAAAATGTTCATTTGCATTTCAAATTATTTCAAGCTTCACTCGCTTCTGCTGAAAACCACAAGCAAAAACATCAAGAGTAGTTTGACAAGCGTGCTTAACTCATCCAATGACATTTCACCCAACAGACAGGGCTAAACCACATTGACGGTCCCACATTCGTTTGACATTGCTTTGTTTTTTACAAATGCTGGAGACTCTCGGAACAAAAAAAAAGAGTAACACTGAATCCTTCTGCAAGGAAACACATCCAACTGATTCCAGCCATGAATTATTCGCAGCTCCCTGGCGCCCAGCTTCTCAATGGAGCAGAAATGATTTGTATTAATTCAGCTTCGCATCAATATAAATCATGTTGCAAGCTTCTTTGGAACAGCTCCACGTGGTCCTGAGTCCTGTGGATTCTCTTGCTGTTTTATTCATTACCAATCTGCTGTTGTAGATGTGACCAGAATCTTGCATCACTGCTAATCGTCACCTACATTGCAGTAAAATATGATGCAGGGCAGATCATGCAGTTACACCGCGCTGCATTGTCACTGCAATTGTATACAGCATTGATGAGGCCACACCCACAGTACTGTGTGCAGTTTTGGTGTTTTTATCTGAGGAAGGATGTCCCTGCTTTCGAGGGAATGTTTACCAGATTTATTCCTGGGTTGGCTGGTCAGTCATATGAGAAGAGACCAGTCGCTTAGAATTATACTCACTGGACTTTAAAGAGTGAAAGGAGGTCTAATTAAATCTTATAAAATTCCAACAGGGCTAGACAGGGTGGACTCAGAGAGCATGTTCCCAATGGAGGGGGAGTCCAGAACTAGGGAACATAGTTTGAGGATAAGGGGTAAACCTTTTAGCAATGAAGAGAAATTTCTTCAACTAGAGAGTGGTGAATCTCTGGAATTCAATATCACAGAAAGTATTTGAAGCCAGAACATTTTGTGATTTTAAGAAGAAATTGGATTTTGCTCCTGGGGCAAAAGGAATCAAGGATATGGCGGGAAGGTGGGATCAGGATATTGAGTTCACTGATCAGCCATGATCAAAATGAATGGCGGAGCAGGCTCGGAGGGCTGAACTCCTGCTTCCAGTTTCTATACTTTTATGTCACCAGGGAGGGGAATAAGAGGCATTTATATCGTGACTCAGGATGTCCCAAAGTATTTTGCAACCAAGTGATTTACTTTTGAAATGTAGTCATTGGTGTGATTTCTGGAAGCATGCTGGCGCTGTCACTGGGCTCATAATTCAGAGACACAGAATAATGCTCTGGAGTTATTATTCTGCAGCTGAAGGAATGTTAATTCAATTAATTAATAAATCTGTAATAAGAAGCTTGCAGCAGTGGATGGTGATGGTAAAACTATCAGATTGTTACTACAGTTTTTCAAGAAGTTAATGTGCCTCCCTTACCCAGTCTGCCAGTCTGCGCTACAGGTGATACTGCTGTGGTCAATTCTTAATTGAAATAGCATAGCAAGCTACTCACTTATATCTAACTGTTACACGGGGATAAAAAGCTACACTGGGTGCTCCTAAACCGCGTGGCGCTGATCATCATCTTCTCAAGGACAATTTAGAATGGGCAACAAATGCCAACCTTGCCAGCAATGCTTACATTATATGGACAAATAAAAACTAATTTATCAGAGCAAGATCCCACATACAACAATGTAATAATAACTGTATAATGCATATGTTGAGGAATAATAATTAGCCAAGATATCAGTTTCTTCCTCAAAAAAGTACTACAGAATCTTTTATTTCCTTCTGAGAGGGAAAGTAATAGTGTAGCGGTATTATCACTGGACTATTAATCCAGAAACTTAGTTAATGTACTGTACGAATCTCGCCACAGCAGATGGTGGAATTTGATTTCAATCAAAAAAAATCTGGAATTAAGAATCTACTGATGACCATTGTTAATTGTCAGGAAAAACCCATCTGGTTCATTAAGGAAGGAAATTTGCCATCCTTACCTTATCTGATCTACATGTGACTCCAGAGCTGCAGTAATGGGGTTGACTCTCAATTGTCCTCTGGACAAGGACAACTCAGGATGTGCGATAAATGCGGACCAGCCAGTGAAGCCCATGTCTCATGAATGAATTTTAAAAAATTAAAAAGATGCGGGCCTAGGTTTAATGCCTCTTATGAAAATATAATATCCACAACAATGCTTTGTTCCTTCAGATTTGCACTATACTCTCTGGAGTGGGACCTTCAACCTCCTGACTCAGAGGGAAGACTATTATCAACTCAACCATCTGAACTCTCTATACGGAACCTGAAATGCGCCATGCTGTTGTATACCACACTTTGCTGCTCCCAATTTGGAGGCAGTGGCACGTTTCTTTGTCTCTAAGTAAATAAATGATGTTGCGAGAGGATGACTTGGATATATGGTCTCCCCTGACCTGCGTAACCAATTTGCAAACCACCTCCGCTCAATCCACAAGTGTAATCCTGAGCTTCTAGCTTCCATATTAATTCTCTGTGCCTCTTGCATTCTGATCTTTATGTCCTTGGCCATCTGCATTGTTATGGTGAAACTCAACAGAAACTTAAGAAGCAACGTCTCACCTTAAATGACCATTTTGCAGCCTAATGGAACAGTGGTGGGTAGTTGTTTTAATGACCATTCATGGGATGCCAGTGAATGCAAATGGTGTTTGTGCCACTGGCCAACCAGCCATTAATCCACCACTGGGAGAATTGCAACATAATGTTATACCGGCAGATTTATGAAGTTTTGGCTCTCACCAGATCCCCCACGTCTGCCCGCGGCAGGTGAGTGGGCAGAATTCGAACATCAAATTCAACAGTTTCAGATCATAACCTTAAACTTTTCAGACAGCACCTCCTGATAATGATTCTGCTATTCCCATTTACACCCATTCATCTGTTTCATTGAGTACTATCCCTTTACACCTTGTATTATCATCCATCTTTTCACTAAAACTCTCCTACCTTCTATTCTATCATAGACCTTCCCACTGATCTTTCATCCCATTCATCCCCATTCCTCTGCCTCCCTACTCACTAAAAACTTGCTTCACTTATTTTTATTTTCTCTCGTTATTCTGCATCACCCTGCTGTAGATGTGATAAAAGGTAATCAACTTGGGTGGCACAATGGTTAGTGTTACTGCCTCACAGCACTAGGGATCCGGGTTCGATTCTGGCCTCGGGTCACTGTGTGGAATTTGCACATTCTCCCCATGTCTGCATGGGTTTCTTCCGGGTGCTCCAGTTTCCTCCCACAGTCCAAAGATGTGTGGGTTAGGTAGATTTGCCACACTAAATTACCCTTAATGTCAGGGGGATTATCTAAAGTAAATGTGTGGGGCTATGCGAATAGGACCTGGGTGGAATTGTGATCGGTGCAGACTAGATAGGCTTCCTTGAGTAATGTAGCGATTCTGTGATTCTATGAAGCTGATGCCTTCGCTTTGTTTCTGTCATCACAGATGTTGCCAGGCCTGTAGAGTATTTCCAGAATGTTTTGTTTTTATTTCTAATTTACTCTCTACAGACTCAATCAGCATCATGCCCTGGATAGTTTGCCAATATATTTCTAGTCTCAATTGTCAATTGATGAACTTCTCCACTGTTAGTGATGGGCTCAGTTTGAAAGTGATGCTCAATGTTATTCATAGAAGAGCGAAAATGAATCTCACTACAAACATATTGTAAATTCAGACTTCAGCTGGACTTCAGTGAGAATACACTTTATAGGGCAAAAATTGAACATTGGCTAAAAAATTCTAAGTGTCAGATTCGTGTGAAAACTGGGGTAATTCATGCTGTTTTTTTCAGTAGTTCAAAGAAGAATCTCCCACACTCTGTGCACTGCAGAGGCCACCAGTGTGAATATCATTAAATTTCAGGGGGGTGGGGCCTATTCCCTCTGGAGAGGCTGAAATCAATGTGCAGAGTGAGCCATTGCACATGTGCTGATCTGCCAGTGCTGAGATCGGTGCTTGCGCAGTGGCCCCACATTGAGGGTTTCCTGATCACTGGTCAGCTTGAACACTGGCCAGCCCCCGTGATCCCTCAATGCAGCTTTCCAACCACCCACCCCTGATTGATGGTCATCCCAGCCATTCCCAGGCCCAGTCCTGGCAAACCAACAACCTGCCATCATCTTTAGCCTCGCTACACTAATTTCTTCCCCCCGACTGTAACATCCCCTCCACAGTCCTACCCACCTTGCACGGTCAATTCCCCCCCGCAGCAGGCTGACTTCACCCCTCTGAGCAGACCCCACCCTCCCCCACATCACTAGCTTTCCCCACCATTGGAGTCCTTGCTTCCCCCCTTGATCCCCGCCGATTGCCCCTAACCTCCTCCCCTATATGCTTCACCCCCTTGCCCAGTAGGCAGTGCCAAGGTGTCCCCTAGGCTTTGGCACTTTTCCTCTTGACATTGATGTGGAGATGCCCGCGTTGGATTGGGGTAAGCACAATAAGGAGTCTCACAAAACCAGATTAAAGTCCAACAATGCTACCTTGGCATTACCAGGGAGCCAGACTGGCACTGCTAAGGTGTCAATGCGCACCCCTTCTGCAAGCCTGATCCACTGGGGAGTCTCGATTGTCCCTGCTCACTCCAGCAGGGTCAGGCCACCAGTTCCCCAAAAGTTGGGAGATTCTGTGAACTCCATGGGAGTGAAATACTTCTGGCAGTGGGGAGAGGCTAACCCACCGGGGGACTTCAGTCCTGGATCCACTAATTATAGTTAAAATATATTTAAATGATGATGCGCATGCATTATGCAGCTCTGCAGCTATTTCTTCCACAGCAATGATGGTGCTGGAAAGTTAGTGCTGGGGGATGTGCTAGGAACCAGACACTTAGCACAGATCCTCAGGGTTGGGCACTGTCTAAATGCCCCCGGCCATTTACACTAAAAAATTAGGGCAGCAGGATGGGTGAATCGTCCCCGTTATACGTCCTAACCATTTTCTACCAGCAAGCTTCCCTTATGAGGGAAAATCACCATGCTTAGAACTTGAGTGATTTATGAACTGGTAGAAAGCAGAGAGTGGGAATAAATAGGTCCTTCTCCAGTTGCCAATCTGTAACTGGGGTCCCACCACATTCAATTATCGGACCGCACATATTTACATTCGATATGTTAGATCCAGGCAACTGGGGACAGAGGCAGAGCTGGAAAAATATAGAGAGTGTAGACAGGATCTTAAAAGGGGTGTCAGAAAGGCAAAAAGGGGCCACGAAATGGCTTTGGCAGGTAGGATTAAGGAAAATCCTCAGGCATTTTACTCCTATGTAAGGGATGGTTAGAGGGAAGTTGGACCTCTCAGGGACAGAGGAGGGGAACTATGCTTAGAGCCTGAGGGAATGGGGGAGATCCTGAATGAATACTTTGCATCGGTATTCACGCGGGAGAGGGGCCTGATGTCTGATGCCAGCTTTGAGGAATTTGAGGACCCGTTAAAGGAAATAATCATTACGAGGGACGAAGTGTTGGGGCTTTTAGGTAGCATAAAGACTTATAAAGCTCCGGGGCCTGATGGTATTTATCCCAGGCTGCTAAGGGAGGTGAGAGATGACATTGCTGGGCCTCTGACGCAAATCTTTGTCTCTTCTTTGGACACAGGGGAGGTCCCAGAGGACTGGAGGATTGCAAATGTAGTACCGTTGTTTAAAAAGGGTCAGAGGGATAACCCAGGGAACTATAGGCCGGTGAGCTTGACTTCAGTTATAGGTAAGCTAATGGAGAGGATTCTCAGGGACAGGATGTATGAGCATCTGGAGCGCTGCAATCTGATCAGGGATACGCAGCATGGCTTCATTAAGGGGAGGTCGTGCCTTACGAATCTAGTGGAATTTTTTGAAGAGGTGACAAAAACGGTTGATGAATGACAAGCCGTTGATGTTGTCTATTTCAGTAAGGTGTTTGATAAGGTCCCTCATGGTAGGCTGATAGAAAAGGTGAAGGCGCATAGTATACAGGGCCAGGTATGTAGATGGGTAGAGAACTGGATAGGGAGGAGGAGACAGCAGGTAGTAGTGGAAGGCTCTTTTTCCAACTGGAGGTCTGTCACTAGTGGTGTGCCACAGGGCTCTGTACTAGGACCCCTTCTATTTGTGGTGTATATAAATGACTTGGAAGAGGGGGTAGGTGGTGTGATCAGCAAATTTGCTGATGACACTAAGATGATTGGATTGGCGGGTACTGAGGAGCAGTGCCTGGCAATACAACATGACATAGATAGGCTGGTAGATTGGGCAGATAGATGGCAAATGGAATTTAATCCGGATAAATGCGAGGTGATGCATTTTGGCCAGAATAATGTAGAGGGGAGTTATAGGATAAAAGGTAAAACTATCCGGAGTATAGAGATGCAGAGAGACCTGGGGGTGCAAGTTCACAAGTCTCTGAAGGTGTCAGTACAGGTGGAGAATGTGGTAAAAAAAGCGTATGGTATGTTAGCCTTCATAGGAAGGGGTATAGAATACAAGAGTAGGAGTCTGATGTTGCAGGTGTATAGAACGTTGGTTAGGCCTCATCTGGAGTACTGCGTCCAGTTCTGGTCGCCGTACTACAGGAAGGATGTAGAGGCCCTGGAGAGAGTGCAGAGGAGATTTACCAGGATGCTGCCTGGTATGGAAGGGCTGTCTTACAAGGAAAGATTGAAAACACTGGGGTTGTTTTCCCTTGAAAGACGTCGGCTGAGAGGGGATCTTTTAGAGGTATATAAGATTATGAGGGGTATAGATAGAGTAAATGGTGGTAAGCTTTTTCCACCATTAGAAATGGATAGAACGAGGGGTCACGGGCTCAGGGTGAGGGGGGCTATGTATAAGACGAATATTAGAGGCCAGTTTTTCACACAAAGGGTAGTGGGGGTGTGGAATGCACTGCCGAGTAAGGTGGTGGGAGCAGGCACGCTAGGGTTGTTTAAAGGTCTCTTGGACAGCCACATGAGTGGTCTGCAGATAGAGGGATATAGCAGGACTGTTTGAATATCGGGAGGACCAAATAGTAGTAGACTATCTTTTAGTTTCGTCTCGGGAATGTCTTAGTTTTTTTTTTAGCGTGTTTAATTAAGTCTTATTTGTTTCTGCAGGCAATTCGGTCCACCTTGTTGACCAACAAGGGGCATGCATGCGGCATGTCGTGCGAGGGCTGCTCTTGAATGTTGCTTCAGGAGTTGCCTAGTGCTTCACGTTGTCAGTGTATGCTTAAACTGGACCATCTGATGGGCAACATGACAGCTCAGAGACTATCGCTGTTGCTGTGCTGACACATGGATTTGGACCTGTGTCTGTGGGAGTTTGCGCGTTCTCCCTGTGGTTGCGTGGGTTTCCTCCGGGTGCTCCGGTTTCCTCCCACATCCCAAAAATGTGCTCTTAGGCTGATTGGGTAACAAATTATCCCTATATTGGTTCCTATATGGGAATCTTCAACAATAGGCATAGGCTAAAGTCAAGGATATGTCATTAAGACATTAGGAAGGCGGCGTGGGCTCGTTGGGCCGAAGGGCCTGTTTCCTGTGCTGTGTTGCTCTTTGTTCTTTGTTCTTTGATATCAATGACCTATAAGCAGGGACAGAGTGTAACATAGTGAAGTTTGCTGACACACAAAGAAAAGGTGGGAAAGCAGGTTGTGATGAGGAAATAAAAAAGTTTACAAATGGATATTGACAGGCTACGGGAATGGGCTAGAATTTGGCAGTTGGAGCTTAACGTGGATAAGTGGATGAATCCATTTTGACCAAAAAAATAAAATGGCCAATTATATTTCTATGGGAAACTGATTCAAAAGGCATCTGTGCAGAGGGATCTGGGTGTTGTTGTGCATGGGTCTCAGAAAGTGGGTATGCAGATGCAGAATGTTATAAGGAAGGCAAATGGAACCTTACCATTTATTGCAAAGCGTCAAGTATATAGAAGTAGAGAAGTGCTGTTGCAATTGTATAAGACATTGGTGAAACCAACACTTAAAGTATAATGAGTTCAGTTTTGCTCACCTTCTTTGAGGAAGGATGAGGTGACACTGGAGGCAGTTCAGAAGCGGTTCACTAGATTGATTCCAGATTTGAAGCAGCTGTCGTATGAGAAGTGATTGAGTAGCTTGAATACAGAAAAATTAAGGAGTACTTGATTGAGGTATATAAAAAACTCAATGG
Source organism: Sphyrna mokarran (assembly GCA_024679065.1). Classification (NCBI taxonomy): domain Eukaryota; kingdom Metazoa; phylum Chordata; class Chondrichthyes; order Carcharhiniformes; family Carcharhinidae; genus Sphyrna; species Sphyrna mokarran. The sequence continues at coordinate 12,777,967 of JAGIQG010000013.1, read as the reverse complement.
AATTGATAATGTTAACCAAATGTTTCTCCTTCTAGAACAGTCTGGGACTAGAGGTCATATTGTAGAGCAAGAAGGGAGAGGTTCAAGAGATAAGGAGCAGCTCCTTCTCACAGAAGTCTGTGAATTTATGAAACTCACTGCCCCAGAATGGAGTGGATGCAGAATCAATCAATAGATTCAAGAGAGAGATAGGTAAATATTTGTTCAAAAGTGGGATAAAGAGCTATGGAGAAAAGGCAGGGAAATTGAATTAGGATGAGATTGAGATCAGCCATGATCATATAGAAAGGAAAAGCGGGTTCAAAAGGCTGAATTGCCTCAATCCTAATTCCTACGTTCCTGTGAATTGCACACTTGGTGGCAAATGAACAAAATTTTCTAATCCTTCTCAATGGGTGGCTCTTACACACCCTCCGATGGCAACTCCCACCTCTTCACCACCCTTCACTTTGGTATGTTCCCTGGCAGTGGATGGTACCAGGCGTGCAAAACTAACTATCAGTAGAACTAGAAAATCCCACTGTTGGCGAAGTGTAGGCCAACACTGGAAAATACACTGTGGGGGTGCTGGAAAATCTTGGCCAGGAAAGATTTATCTGAGACGTTAAATGCCCCTAATATTTTAAACCTTGTAATAGTCAGCTCAATTTCTGGTTTCTTCTAAGCAAAGTTTCCTGCAATCCCATGGAACCCTTAAAATCCCCATAGCGCAGAAGGAAGCAAATTGGACCATTGATCTGCACTGACTCTCCAAAAGACCATTTTACCCAGGCTCACTCTGCAACCACAACCTCACACACTTGCCATGGTCAATCCACCTATCTTGCACATCTTTGAACTGTGGGAGAAACCAGAGCATCTGCAGAAAACCCACACAGACATGGGCAGAACATACGAACTCCACACAGACAGTCACTTGAAGACTGGAATTGAACGCAGGTCCCCAGCATTGGCAGCAGAGCTAACTACTGTGCCACTGTGCCACCTGGTATCAAAAGTAATCTTCTGCCTTTCAAGATTTGGGCAATTCTATTATTATTAGAAAATTCTTCTTCTGATATTATACATTATACATTAATTGCTCTCTTATTTTGTGAATGGCATGCATGAATTGGTGTGTATATTATTTTAGCATCAAAAGTATATTTCTCAAGGCATCTTTCTGTAACTTTAAATATAAATAGAGATGTTGGATATCCATACTGACATTCTCAGCATTGACATGATGGATATATAATATATAATTTACTTTTCTGAGGAAGATATACACAGGCAATAGCTTGTCTTGTTCCTCTAAGCTATGCTTTTTTTTTCTTTTTAATTTGCAGTTTCCCCTTTTTATTTTACTGTTTACTTTCCTAGAGTTTAAAGATTTCTCAATGTTCTAAACCCTCATTTGCAAAGACCATTTTGTTAAGATTTTCTTCTTGGTTAAAATTGCATGTGAGGACATTGCCGAAATTTTACGACCTCACTTGCCCGAGGCTTGGAAAATCCTGCCCGAGGCCAACGGTGAATACCGTTCTTCAAACCTCGCCTACCCCGATTCTGGGGCGGGTATGCCGGTAAGTTTTATAGTGCAAAAATAGTCAATTTGGCTAAGAGATCTATACCAGTCTTTATATTTTACACATGCTGCCTCTCCTTGTGATCTGGTCATATCAGTATATGTTTCTATTCATTTCAATTAATGTACCTATCTGGATTCCTTTTAAATAACCTATGTTGTTTGCTAATTTTAGTGTTCAATAAATGTGGGAACATCTTCTTTATGTTTAGCCATCATTCTCATAATCTTAAAGACTTCCTATTTCTGAGTTGAAAATCTTCCCTGACAAGTAAACCTCTTCATTCTGGTATCGACATTGTAAATTTCTTTTTGTATCTCATATATCAATCTATATCTATAATCCTCTGTATCAATGTTTTTATTTAGAATCATAGAATCCCTACAGTACAGAAGTAGACCAATTGGCCCATTGAGTCTGTATTGACAACAATCCAACCCAGGCCCTATCTCTATAACCTCATGCATTTGCCCTAGCTAGTCCCCCTGACACTAAGGGGCAATTTAGCATGGCCAATGCACCTAACCTGCACATATTTGGACTGTGGGAGGAAAGCGGAGCACCCAAAGGAAACTCACACAGACACGGGGAGAATGTGCAAACTCCACACAGACAGTGACCCTGGCGCTGTGAGGCAGCAGTGCTAACCACTGTGCCACCGTGCCTCGTCTATTCTATACAAGTTCCTGTTCTATAAAAGTTTAGCAGTTGTCTTCTTTACTCACCAATTCAATCCCGTGACTGTTTTCATTTTGCTTTTTTTTAATGGTCTAATCATTATGAATCCCTCAGCCGTACAGTTACCACATGGCGGATGCTCACTGTCAGGTCTTTTTGATCAATTGTCAGGCAAGTGCTCTATGAGCTTTAACTTCAAATTGAAAAATTGTAAATCTTATACTAATACATATAAAGATATTTTGTCACTTCAATCCAAATGAAGCGCACATTCCTTCCACTTCTTCTGACCAACACTGGTAACTTTTAAATTTCAACTTTCAAATTATAGAGGACATGTAAACAATAATCTGCCAATTATATGCACAGAAGGAATGGTCCTTCTGTGTTTCTATTCAGAAACTTGGAGTAGCAATGATTTAGTCTAGTATCTTTTATACAGGTTTGTTGGTGGTCTTAAAAACTCTTCGAAACATTACTTCATCAGCAGTAAACCCAGTACACACCTGAAATTCGCTCCAGTAACCCTTCTGAACACAGGAAGACACACATTTCGGTTCGTATGATTTAGTATCCATTTCAGAACTGCAGGAAGAGTACAACCAACAGTTTATTAATCTCCACTGAATGCCGACCTCCTGACGCAGAGCCAAGTGACTGTTTCTATTCATCATGACTAATAGGTAATCCTAGTTCTTGTTGACCCGGAGCACAACACAATCTTTTCATCCCATTTTTTTGGCCTCAAAATCTCTTCCTCTCAATGGGGACACGCTTCAGTCCAAATGTATAACATAACAAATTCCTGTATCGGAACATATCACTGCCTTTGGGACGTGCTAGGTAGCATGACAGGTTTGTCACTTGAGTTTAGCCCTTCTAATTGCCACAGATGCTTTTTAAAGTGCTGGTGAGAAATGTCTTACTCCTGGTTCTGCTACGTTGCTGACACCAGGCATGTGGTGGTGTGCCAACCTAATCGGAAATATTAGTCATCCTTTACTTGCAGCGGATGTCCACGTGGAAATTTGGGTTAATTCTTCATGAATCAATTCAGTGCCAGTTAGCTCCAGATGATCATGTTTGAAAGACTATCTGCTTTAAGCTGCCCGTGGCTTGATTTTGCCTGAGACTGCAGACTTTTCACTTTGTCCAAGCTAGTAGTTCTCAGTTTCAGACATACCCTTCAGCAAAGCTTTGTGGTGTTAGCAAACAATAACTCCTCCTCCATGTATCTGGGGAGCAATGCTATTGGTGAATAATAGGCAACCAACAAAAGAATAAACTTTCAAGATTCATAATTATTAGATTTATGAACTTCTGGCAATTAGACTGGTGTCACTATTAGGTTAAGGCAGTACTAAAGACTCTTAAAGTTTACATGATGGCCAGTGTAATGTTGATTAATGAATGTATTTTTCTTCCACAATAATATTATTGCTGGCCTGTTTGACTGTTACTTTTGTTTTGATTTAGGGATCCTGGACATTTATACTCGAACATCTTCCAAACTAAAATCATTATTGCTGCAGATATAGACACTTTGGAGATTTCTCTTGAAATGCTGGAGCCTTCAATCAAACAGTCATCGAGCATGAGCTAATCTCCCAATGGTGACTCTGCTAATCCCACCCTTCTTGGCCATAGTGAGCAGATGTTTTGGAACTCACCAGAGGGGCATACAAAACGATATATAAACCGCTCTGAAAGGGATGGGATATAAACTTAATGGTCTGCATTCTGGGATAACATTCATAGAATCACTGAATCCCTACAGTGCAGAAGGAGGCCATTCAGCCCATTGAGTCTGCACTGACTACAATCCCATCCATGCCCTGTTCCCATAACCCAGCACACTTGCCTTCGCTACTCTGCCTCATACTAAGGGGCCAATTTAGCATGGCCAATCCACCTAACTCGCACATCTTTGGTCCGTGGGAGGAAACTGAAGCACTTGGAGAAAATCCACGCAGACAGGGGAAGAAAGTGCAAACTCCACACAGTCAGTGAACCTGAGCCTCTGATGCTGTAAGCCAGCAGTGCTAACCACTGTGCCACTGTAATGTTACTGCACTGTTAATATAAGCCAACTCGAGACACTAATAAATCAACTTCAAAAAGCTTAAAAATCTTTTTTAGCATGGCCAATCCACCTAATGTTATTTTTTAAAGTTCATTTAACATAAAACATAGAACATAGAACAATACAGCACAAACAGGCCCTTCGGCCCACGAGTTGCGCCGATCACACCTACCAATCCACAGACCTATCTATAACCTCCTATCCTATTCTTTTCCATATACTCATCCAGAAGTCTCTTAAAAGACCCCAGTGAGTTTGCCTCAACAACCTCCGACGGCAGTCGGTTCCATTCACTCACCACCCTCTGAGTGAAAAACCTACCCCTGACATCTCCTTTGTATTTGCTTCCCTGCACCTTAAATCTGTGTCCTCTCGTAGTGACCATTTCAGCTCGGGGAAATAGTCTCTGAGAGTCCACCCTATCTATTCCTCTCAACATTTTATAAACCTCTATCAGGTCGCCTCTCAACCTACGTCTCTCCAGTGAGAAGAGTCCCAGCTCCCTCAACCTATCTTCATAAGGCCTGCCTCCCAATCCAGGCAGCATCCTTGTAAATCTCCTCTGAACTCTCTCAGTAGCCTCTACATCCTTCCTATAATGAGGTGACCAGAACTGCGCACAATACTCCAACTGGGGTCTGACAAGAGTCTTACAGAGCTGCATCATTACCTCCTGACACCTAAACTCTATTCCTCGATTAATGAAGGCCAGTACACTGTACGCCTTCTTGACCATTTCCTCCACCTGCGAGACCGATTTAAGAGTCCTATGGACCCTGACCCCGAGATCCTTCTGCTCTACAACACAGCTAAGACTCCCAGCCCTTATATTGAACTCCTTCATCCCATTATTCCTGCCAAAATGGACCACTACACATTTATCTGCGTTGAAGTCCATCTGCCACTTCTTAACACTGCAATGAAGTTGCTGTGGAATTCTCATAGTCACAACACTCCAGCATCTGTTCAGGTGAATGTACCTAACTAGCACATCTTTCAGACTGTGGGAGGAAACTAATGCAGACATGAGGCAAATGTGCAAACTTCACACAGTCGCCCAAACCGGGAATTGAACCCAGGTCCCTGACACTATAAGGCAACAGTGCCAACCACTGTGCCATCATGCCACTCCAGGCAAAACTTGTGCTGTTTCTGAACCCATGTTCCATCTTAGATACTTGTGGAACTGACAGCCCAGTAGCTGACTAATGCCTTGGATAAAATAGATTCCAACAACAATGAAAAACATGTTTAGAAACAAACAAAAGAAAAACACATTCTGGTTGTTAAATCTTTTTGCCTCATTCACTAATGTATTTATTTGTAGACCACATGCAAAGGAAACACAAAATATATTAATTAGCAAAGGAAAAGTTCCAGGTTCCCTCCCAGCACCACATGGCAAGAATTGAGATGGTAAACAAAATAATATTATTGAAAATTAGCGTTACATAACATTCCGCATGAATAAAAACATCAAATCATCAGTTTCACTGGATTCTGGATGCAGGACACATGTCTGCTTTATTTCATGCGGATTAGAGGGAAACATTTTTGACAGCCATCGCTACATAAAGGGGGATTTTCCACAGTAGGAGCCCACATGAATGCTGCCAGACTCCGTTCTTTAGATCCTGCGGCAAAACAAATTCTCATCTTCTAAGACTGTGAATATTTGAGATGGATTTCATTTGGGGCAGGATCGGGTGCATGGTAAGGAGGGAGAGCTGTCAGACAGATCATGAAAACGCAGGTTTAAAAGTTTGAGAGCCTCATCCTAGTTAAAGGCTAGAACTTAACCCCACATATTTAGTTCGCTAATCCCCATATTGGGCAGCCTGGTGGAAAATTTGTTAGCGCAGCTGCCTCATAGCACCAGGGACCCGAGTTCGATTCCAGCCTCAGGTGGCTGTCTATATGAAGTCTACACATTCTCTTTGTGTCTGCGTGGGCTTTTTCCAGGTACTCCGGTTTCCTCCATAGACTGTGCTAGCTAGATGAATTAGCAATGCTAAATTTTCCCTCAGTGCACCCGAACAAGAGCCCAAGTGTGACAACTCGGGGATTTTCACAGAAACCCCATTGCAATGTTAATGTAAATTTACTTGTTTCACTAATAAATAAACTTTAATAACCTTTATATATTGGAACACTAAGGGACAAATTAGCATGGCTAATCCATCAAACCTATACATATTTGGACTGTAGGAAGAAAGTGGAGATACCCAGAGGATGCAGACTTGGGAGAATGTGCAAACTCCACACAGACTGTCAACCAAGGCCGAAATCAAAGCCAGGTTCCTGGCACTTGAGGCAGAAGTGCTAACCACTATGCTACCGTGCCACCCAAAGAAGCAGGCCATTTTGGCCCATCAAGTCAGCACTGACACAAGCAACCTACCCAAGGCCAGAATCAAACCCAAGTCCCTGGCATTGTAAGACAGCAGCACTAACCACTCTCTCACTGTGCTGTCCATTTCGGTCTCCCCAAACTGGGAGATTACTTTCGGGCTGGTGAATGGGAATTGAGAGTAGGAGATGGATGTGGCTGAAATTAAGGAAGTGGTTCTGTGGCAAGGTTATTTTTTGGTGTTGAGACAGTGTTGTGGGTTGGGAGTGGGGAATGCGGGGGAGACGGGGGAGGTCGGGTGGGAGGGGGGCGGTGGTGGTAGGTGGGTGATGGGAATGTTGGGCCAAAAAGGATGCTGCTACAGTGAGGGTTAGGAATGGGGAGACCTAAGTATTCCTCCTTGGATGTAGAGGAACATAACCTCTCAACCCAGTCCTCAAAAAAATCACGTCAGGCCATGGAAGAGTTACTTACATTGGCCTCTTCTGACCACTTCCAAACCTTAAGCTTTCATGATGACTACATTACGAACTGGGGTATGGAGATCTATAATGTGTGGGGTTTATATTAAACAGAGTCTACAATGGACAAGTTTTATAATAGCTGGATTCTTTAAAGTCAGTAATAGTTGGGGATGAGGAGACAGTCCTATTCTATGCACTCCATCAATAAAGGTAACATTCTCCTATAATTTTATTCACTAATTCACACGTGCTGCAGCGAAGGAAAGATCAGCTGGAAATCAGAATCAATCGGTTGAAAAATATTAAAGATTTATTACACCAGACCATAAGGAGTCCAAAACATTTTATTGGTGTTCTGGCGTCCTCTGAGATTTGTTAACTGTCTCTAAACAAATGGGAACGTATCACAGAACCAAAAATCAAAGCCGTAAATCGGAGTACACCATCATAAATTTTCAAAAGGCAATTAAAGTGAAATGGTCATTAATCCTATCTGATTGGAAGCATTAATGGGAGGTTGGTCAAAAGCCATGATCAGTTCCACAGAATAACGTTAACATTTACAACACGCAATCAGGCTGTTCAGCATGACAAACTCGGTTTGGTCTTAAAATTCCAAAGGAACTTCCTGCTATTCCATCTAACCATCAACACATTGGTTCCTTCGTAGAAAGCATTCTTTCTGTATGTATCGTAGCTTAATATGACTCCTGGCCTGACCAAGACAGCAAGAAATTACAAAGGGTTTTGAACATAGCCCAGTCCATCACGCAAACCAGCCTCCCATCCATTGACTCCGTCTTCACTTTGGAAAAGCAGCCAGCATAATCAAGGACCCCATGCACTCTGGACATTTTCTCTTCCACCTTCTTCTGTTAGGAAAAAGATACAAAAGTCTGAGGTCACATACCAACTGACTCAATGACAGCTTCTTCCCTGCTGCCATCAGACCTTTGAATGGATCTATCGTATATTAAGTCGATCTTTCTTTGTACCCTTGCTATGACTGTATCAACACATACCCTCTCCTTTCCTGTACGGTATGTTTTGTCTGTATGTCATGAAAGAAAAAATATTTTTCATTACACAATAATACATTTGATAATAAATCAGATCAAATCAAATCAAATCAAATACTTATCTGACTTCTTTTAGATGTCTTCAGGGTATTCAGCTTGTTTGACATTCTCCAGGTAAAAACGTTTCTATTGAATTCCTTATTGGATTTATGAATGATCATTTTATACTCATGATTCTCCTACATGTGGAAGTATTGATCTTCATCCACCTCATCAAACTCCTATATAACTTTAAAGATTGCTCTCAGGCCACTTGTATGTTTTCTGATATCTACAGAAAGGACCCTCCTGGTCATTCCTGTTGGTTGTAGCCGTTTAGTTCTGATCTAATTGCACGTTGATGCCCTCTTGATATTGCAAAGAGCTGAGCTGTGTGGAACATTCCAAATGTGGCCTAATCAAAATTCCATTGAAGCTTACCTTTCCATTGGAAATTTATTCCCCCAGAAGTAAACCCTAGTGCTTTGTATTTTGGGACCTTGTGAAACCATCGCTGTTGGACAGGCGAAGATTAAAGTTAATTTATTGTTCACAAGTATGGCTTACATTAACACTGCAATGAAGTTACTGTGAAGCTCCCTTAGTCGCCACAGTCTGGCACGTGTTCGGGTAAATCAGCTAACAGCACGTCTCTCAGAATGTGGGAGAAAATCAGGGCACCCAAAAGAATCCCACACAGACACAGGGAGAATGTGCAAATACCACACAACAGTAACCCAAGTTGGGAATTGAACTGGGATTCCTGGCCCTGTGAGCCAGCAGTGTTAACCATTGTGCTACTGTGCTACCCCCACCGTTGGAAGCTTCCAACATGGTGAGAGAGAGGGTAAAGTAAACAGGATACAGTTGAAACAGAAAACACTTAAAAATTCAAGTCATTCCCCTCTCTTAACTTTCCCATGATATTCTTTGGTTCCTGTTGTTATCTATCTTTCTGCTTATAAATAACCTCAGGACATCCCAAAGAACTTTACAGCCAATTCAGTAATTTTTCAAGTACAGTCTCTGTGTAATGTAGAGAATGTGATAACCAATTTGTATTCAACAAAGTTTTGCAAACAACAATGTGACAATGCCACATCCAAATCCCTTCCAGGCTTGGCAGAGAGATGCATATCAGTGAAGCACAGGGTAGGAACCTCCTGGTATTGCTGAAAAGACATAAGTAACTGAAGTTTTCTTTTGCTCTCATCAAATTTAATGCAAGAATACCAAATTTCCAAAAATCACAACAATTTATACCTCAAGGGAAAGTCAACTTTAATTCGTCAATGCATTGCCATGGTTAAAACAGTGGGAAACAATTGGCTGTCTTAGATTCCCTGGTCTTCTGCAAAATCATGCTTTGGAATCATGTATATCCACTTGGAGAGCAGACCGTGGTTTCATCTTCATATTTCATCCATGGATAGTGCTTCCAACTATGTAGCACTCCTCCCATCCATTACGCTGCCTATACTTCCTACTGCCTCGGCAAAGCAGCCAAAATATTTAAGGATCCCGCGCACACCGTACATTCTCTCTTCCACCTTCTTCCATTGGAAAGAAGATACAAAAGTCTGAGGTCGCATACCAACTGACTCAAGATCAGCTCCTTCCCTGCTGCTGTCAGATTTCTGAATGCTCTTACCTTGCATTAAGTTGATCTTTCTCTACACCCTAGCTATGACTGTAACATTACATTCTGCACTCTCTCCTTTCCTTCTCTATGAATGATATGTTTTGTGTGCAAGAAACAATATTTTTCCTTGTGTGTTAATACATGTAACAACAATAAATCAAATCAAATCAAATCAAATTCATTGTGTCATTATAATCCTTGGCTCAGATTGTCATCCTCCCCGCATATCATATTAATTGACTTCTTTAAAATTCATTTATAGGATGTGGGTGACGCATGTTTGGACAACATTTGTTGCCCATCCATAACTGCCCTCCTTTGCAGAGGGCTTTTGAGAGTCAACAACATTGCTGTGGGTTTAGAGACATATGTAGGCCAGGCTAGGTAAGGAAGGCAGATATCCTTCCCTAAAGGATATTAGTGAATGTGATGGGGTTTTTTAACAATCGACACTAGAAGGTTGGAAGGTACCGTGGTTAAGATCGCTGCTTCTCAGTGCCAGGGACCTGGGTTCAATTCCCAGCTTGGGTCACTACCTGCGTGGAATTTGCACATTCTCCCCGTGTCTGTATGGGTTTCCTCCACGTGCTCCAGTTTCCTCTGACAGTTGAAAAGACATGCTGGTTAGGTGCATTGGCCATACTAAATTCTCCTGAACAGGCACCAGAGTGTGGTGACTTGGGGATTTTCACAGTAACTTAACTGCAGTGTTAACGTAAGCCTGATTGTGACACTGACAAATAAATGCCTTGAAACAGTGAAACTGAAGAATTGCGGCCCTCTGCCGGTGAGACCACTGCCTCAACACGTCTACCGAGATTGCACTGCCACTGTTTGATATGTGATTTCCAACTTACTGGAGGTCAATTCATCGGTCGTGGGCTTTACTCAGCTAACTCTGCATATCTCTGTTTTTACAGCTTGTATAAACCCACCTTGAAGCTCTGATGAAGAACAAAAGGAGCAGTAGTACCAACAGCAATAACACCAGCTTCCAGCTCCTCAGCCACATACATCTCCACAGGGCAAAGAACATGGACACAGATCCCACCTGGAAGGAGGCCAACCCACCACACTGGATTTTCCTATCATGCCCAGTGAAGGCTGACCCTATTCACAACTTTAAACATTGATTGTCCTCAGATGGAATTTTCTGAGACTGCCTTTTATTCACTTAAAATAGATATTGATGAACTGATTGCCAAGCGATTAAGAGGCATTTCCTTATTCCAACATAGAATTATTGAATCACTGCGGCCCTTTGGCCCATCAAATCTGTACTCACCCACTGACGGAGCACCCTCATCCAGGCCCTATTCCTGTACTTCCACTAATCCCCCTACACAGTTTGGGACACTGAGAGGCAATTTAGCATGGCCATTCCGCCTAACCAGTGCATCTTTGGACTGTGGAAGGAAACCGGAGCACCCAGAGGAAATCCACACAGACATGGGAGAATGTGTAAACTCCACACAAACGGTGACCTGAGACCGGAATTGAACTCGGATCCCTGGCATTGTGAAGCAGCAGCGCTAACTATTGTGCCACCATGCCACCCCTTCCACAAAGTTAGAATTGCATCACCCTGAGTGGGGGACATACCCTGGAATAGAGGCATTTAGACTGCACCCATCTGTCAGTATTCAAAATGTACTCAAAATAAGGAGTCACTGGATCCCTAGACTCTGTGCCTGGAATTTTAATGATTCTGCAACATTTTGCTGAGTTTAAAAATGGCAGGTCAGCCCTGTTTTTGAGCACACACATACTAAACGCATGCGCACATTCACAGATATATACACACACACATTCAGATACACTCACGTACACACACAAATACACACACACACACACTCACAGACACATACACACTCACAAATACACAGACACACAAACACATAAACGTACACACACACATTCACAGATACACACAGTCACAGATACACTCACACACACAAACACGTGCTCATACTCACTCACACATACGCACACAGACATACACACGCAGACACACACACACTCACACACATACACATACTCACAGATATACACACACATACAAACACAAGCATATACAGACACATACATGGATATACACACATCTTCACACACATTCGCACACTCATACACACATAAATACACACTCAAGCACACACACACACTCACACATGCTGACACACTCACACATACATACACATACTTGCATATACACATACTCAGACAAAAACACACACACGTACACATACTTGCATGAACATACACACTCGCACATGCACACAAACACACTCACAAATACACACAAACGCACAAGTGCAACACAGGCTTACACATTACAGTCGCATACACACATACTTGCCCACACACACACACACACAAACACACAATTGCACACACTCACATACTCGCCCACACACACAAACACACTTACACACACACAAATACTCGCACATACAAACACGCAATTGCACACCTACACCCACACACACCTACCCTCACGCATGCACACACACACACACACACAAAAGCTGTTGAGGGCTCAGAATTGGGATAGACAAAATTGTGTTTAGTAAGGTCAATAAGGTGACAGAACCGAGACCAGTAAATAGGGCTCTAATCAGTCTGGGAATGAAGGGGTGTGAGGCTAAGGCAGGAAAATGGAGTTAAGGATTATCACATCAGATCAGTATGATCTCATTAAATGGTGGAGCAGCCTACCTTCTGTTCCTAGACCTTATGGTCAAATAGAGTCAAGATAAATGAATGGACTTGTAGTATTCCCATTCATTCATATGATACAAAGACCAAATTAAAAAGTGGCAAAGGACAGACTGCACAATGGGAGTAGATATCTTTACTATGGCACTCCCCCTTAATGAGAGAAAACAACAGACAGATGGAGATCATTCAGCCCATCGAGGCTGCGGTGACACTAACTTTCCAACTGGAGCTCCCTCCTTCAGGGTTGGGTTAAAACTGAAGCACAAACAAAGGCTTCAGTTGGCCCAGTGAACTGGACATCTCCTTTCTGTAGAAATCTATTTCTGATGATGCAGCCACAAAGGGCTTTGAAGTGCCAAGAATATTGGGTGAAGGCTTGGATGGCAGTTCACAAATTTTCCATCGCTGTCTGGGTGGAAAGAAGCAGTCATAAAGTTTGCCTTGGCAGAACTAAAAGTAGGTCAGATTCTGCATGTCTGGCCTTGTGCATGACTACAGTCTCACTGTTATTTCAATCAACAATCCTGGATACATGGATGCTTGATATTCACAAAACTAATTCAAGATCTATTAATGACCTGTTATTGGAATACAAATTAAATGAGAATTTTGTAAATTGAATAAACATTTCTGCACAGTTTGTTTTAGTTCCTACCTTGGGCTGTAATTCTCGTTTCCTTTAGGCTAGTTTCTGCTTGGAAATATTGGCAGTGAGTGACTGAACCTCAAACTTGAAATTTCATCGAGTTCTCTAAATCTCTTGCTGAAGATTTGATGGAAGATCAGTGGAGATATATGGAGAGATGGCATTAGTGGCCATTTTTAACCATTTCCACTATTGCCCCGTGGGATGGATAAAGACTACCCACTGATCTCTCCTTGATTTTAGGCATTTGTATGTTCTTCCCAATCAGATATCAATAATTTAGAAGCCCCTTGATTTCCAGGTTGAATAGCAGGAGAATGTTTCTAGGCAACCAGAATTCCTGACTGAAAATAAAACAATGAGCAAGAGGATAATTAAGGAAAGAGTAGGATTGATTTGAGACTAAAAAGGTAACTTGCATCTAGAAGCAGAGGAGTGATACTTTGCATCTTTCATCACACACAAGGGCAGTGACACAAACATTGGGCAGGACCAATTGCAAGCAAGAACAGAAAAGTTGGCAGTCCAGCCAAGGATCCATTCATATTCAACATCACTGGAGAATCGCAACCACAGACAAGGATGGAAAATTTTCTCCACTTTAATTGATCAGTTTTATTTTGATTAGATTTATTATTCCTATATGTATTAATATGCGACAAAAGTATTGTTTCTTGCGCACTGTACAGACAAAGCACACTGTTCATAGAGAAGGAACGGAATGCAGAATGTAGTGTTACAATCATAGCTTGGATATAGAGAAAGATCAATTTAGTGCAAGATAGATCCATTCAAAAGCCTGACAGCAGCAGGGAAGAAGCTGTTCTTGAGTCAGTTGTTACCTGACCTCAGACTTTTGCATCTTTTTCCCGATGGAACAAAGTGGAACAGAGAATGTTTGGGGTCCGTGCAGTCCTTAATTACGCTGGCCGCTTTTCCAAGGCAGTGGGAGGTGTAGACAGAGTTAGTGGATGTGTGATGTATTGAATGCAAGAAATGTAGTGAAAAAAGAAACTTTTCGAAGTTGAGCGTCTTTGCAAGTGCACAGGAATGCAAAAAAGAGAGGGAAAGGAAGAAATAGCGGAGGTTCTGACTATAATTTTTCAATCCAACCCGGATTTAGGTGTGGCACCAGAGCACTGAAGGAGTGTAAATGTTGTACCGTTGTTTACAAGGGGAGCAGGGGGATAGACCAAGCAATCACCAGCAGTCAGCCTAATCTCAGTGCTAACCACAACATTAGTGAAAATTTCTGAGGGACATTCGAAAGACAATGTTTAATCAGGGACAGTTAGAATAGTTTTTTTTCAGGGAGGTTCTTGTCTAACTCACTTAATTGAATTTTTTCAGTGTGTAACAAATAGGTTCAATGAGGATGACACCTTTAACATAGTCTGTCTGAACAGGAAGGATATTATTGCTCTGGAGAGAGTGCAGAGGAGTTTTACAAGAATGCTGCCAGGGCTAGGAAAGTGTAGCTACGAGGAGAGATTGACAGGTTGCTTTTTATTTCCTTGGAGGGGTGACTTAATAGATGTGTACAAAATTATGAGGGAAAGAGATACAGGATAGAATTGTTTCCCTTGGTGGAAAATTCTAGAACCAGAGGACATAATAAAAGTGTGTGGGAAGTTTTTTTTTCTCTCTTCTTAAAGTAAATTAAAGTATCAGGGATGGCAGTGCAGGCAGTACGTTGCAACTCCTGTAGTATGTACGAGGTGAGGGACACCAGTAGTGTTCCTGCTGATTATACCTGCAGGAAGTGTGCCCATTTGCAGCTCCTTGAGGATCGTGTTAAGGAGCTGGAGCTGGAATTAGAGGAACTCAGGATAATTCGAGAGGTTGAGGAGGATATTGGCAGGAGTAACAAAGAGATAGTCACTCCTAAAAGTGATTCTTGGGTAACTATTCGGAGGAGGGGTAAGAAGCAATCGGGTAGACAATCCCCTGGGGCTGTTCCCCTCCAAAACAAATTTTCTGTCTTGGAGGCTACAGTTGAGGAAGAATCAACTGGAGCTGACCAAAGGGAGCAGGTCTCTGGGGGTGAGCCTGCTGAGAATGCTCAGGTGGGTAGGGGGAATAAGAGATTGGGCCTAGTAATTGGAGACTCCATAGTTAGAGGGACAGATAGGAGGGTAAATAGTAATAAAAGTGACTCAGGGCTGGTGTGTTGCCTCCGAGGCTGGGGTCCAGGATGTCGCAGATCGGGTTTTTAAGATTCTTAAGGGAGAGGGGAGTCAACCCCAAGTCATAGTTCATGTAGGGACACATGATGTAGGTAGGACAAGGGAAGGGGATATTAAACAGAAATTTATGGAGTTGGGGTGGAAGCTTAGGGCCAAAACTGGCAGAGTGGTTATCTCTGGACTCTTGCCTGTGCCACGGGATAGTTTAGAGAAGAACAGAGAGAGGGAATGTTTGAACTCGTGGCTGCGGGGATGGTGCAGGAGGGAGGGGTTCAGGTTCCTGAACAATTGGGACTCATTCTGGGATAGGTGGGACCTCTACAAGAGAGATGGTCTACACCTGAACCAGAGGGGAACTAATATCTTGGGGGGAAAATTTGCTAAGGCTATGCAGGGGGCTTTAAACTGATTCGGGGGGGGTGGGATCCTAAGTAGTTGGGGTGCTAAGAGGGATGAGAGTAAGGGGGTCATAGAGGAAAGCTGTAAAACACAGCAGCATACGGGTGGGGTAGGGCATGGTTTGAAATGCGTATACTTTAATGCAAGGAGTATTCGCAATAAGGGGGAGGAACTTGCAGCTTGGACCAGTACCTGGAACTTCGATGTTGTGGCCATTTCAGAGACTTGGGTAGAGCAGGGACAAGAATGGATGTTGCAGGTTCCGGGGTTCAAATGCTTTAGTCGGAGTAGAGAAGGAGGTAGAAGTGGGGGAGGAGTGGCATTATTAGTCAAAGACTGTATCACAGTGACAGAAAAGAAGTTTGATGAGGACTTGTCTGTTGAGGTAGTATGGGCTGAGATTAGAAACAGGAAAGGAGAGGTCACCCTGTTGGGAGTCTTTTATAGACCTCCTAAAAGTTCTAGAGAGGTTGAGGAAAGGATTGCAAAGTCGATTCTGGTCAGGAGTGAAAGTAATAGGGTAATTGTTATGGGGGACTTTAACTTTACTAATATTGATTGGAATAGCTATAGCTCTAGCTCGTTAGAGGGGTCAGTTTTTGTACAAAGTGTGCAGGAAGGTTTTTTGACTCAGTATGTAGATAGGCCAACTAGAGGTGAGGTTACATTGGATTTGGTGCTGGGCAATGAGCCAGACCAGGTGTTAGGCTTGGAAGTTGGTGAACATTTTGGTGATAGTGACCACAATTCGGTTACGTTCACCTTAGTGATGGATAGGGATAGGCATGAAGCGGGGGGCAGTAGTTATAGCTGGGGGAAGGGTAATTATGAGGCCATCAGGAGAGAATTAGGGTGCATAGATTGGACTAGGAAACTACAGGGACTGGGAACATCTGGAATGTGGAGCTTATTCAAGGAGCAGCTGCTGCGAGTCCTTGATAAGTATGTCCCTGTCAGGCAAGGAGGAAATGGTCGAGTAAGGGAACCTTGGTGTACGAAAAAAGTTAATTTGCTGGTTAAAAGGAAAAAGGAGGCTTATGTCAGGATGAGGCTTGAAGGCTCAGTTAGTGCAATGGATAGCTATAGATTAGCCAGGAGGGAGCTAAAGAGTGAATTGAGGAGAGCTAAGAGGGGACACGAGAAGACTTTGGCTGATAGGATTAAGGAGAATCCTAAAGCTTTCTTTAGATATGTTAAGAATAGAAGATTGGTTAGGACAAGATTAGGGCCAGTCATAGACAGCAGTGGGAAGTTGTGCGTGGAGCCTGAAGAGATTGGAGAGGCACTGAATAAATATTTCTCTTCGGTATTCACGCAGGGTGATGTAAATGTAGTTATGAAGAACACTGAGGTACAGGGTAGCAAACTGGAAAGTATCGAAGTAGATAGGGAGGATGTGCTAGATATTCTCGAGGGTTTGAAGTTGGATAAGTCCCCTGGGCCGGACGGGATTTACCCTAGGATTCTCTGGGAGGCAAGAGAGGAGATTGCAGAGCCTCTGGCTCTGATCTTCAGGTCGTCGTTGGTTACGGGTGTGGTTCCGGAGGACTGGAGGATAGCGAATGTGGTCCCATTGTTCAAGAAGGGGAAGACAGACCTTCCAGGGAATTATAGGCCAGTGAGTCTTACTTCTGTTGTGGGCAAAGTATTGGAGAGAATTATTAGGGATAGGATTTATAGTTATTTAGAGAGAAATGAATTGATTGGGGATAGTCAGCATGGTTTTGTGAAGGGTAGGTCGTGCCTTACTAACCTCATTGAGTTTTTTGAAAAAGTGACTAAAGAGGTGGATGGGGGTAAGGCGGTTGATGTGGTATATATGGACTTTAGTAAGGCGTTTGATAAGGTGGCCCATGGAAGACTTCTGCAGAAAATGCAGATGTATGGGATAGAGGGTGATTTAGCTAATTGGGTTAGGAATTGGCTAGCAGATAGAAGACAGAGGGTGGTGGTTGATGGGAGATATTCATCTTGGAGTTCGGTGACAAGTGGTGTACCTCAGGGGTCTGTTTTGGGGCCCCTGCTGTTTGTAATTTGTATAAATGATCTGGATGAGGGTATTGAAGGATGGATTAGTAAATTTGCAGATGACACTAAAGTCGGTGGAGTGGTAGATAGTGAAGAGGGGTGTTATAGTTTGCAGAGAGACTTGGACAAGTTGCAGAGCTGGGCTGAGAGGTGGCAAATGGAGTTTAATGTGGAAAAGTGTGAGGTAATGCACTATGGCAGGAATAATAAATGTGTAGAGTATAGGGCTAATGGTAGGATTCTTAGTAGTCTTGATGAACAGAGGGATCTTGGTGTGTATGTGCATAGATCCCTGAAAGTAGGCAGTCAAGTCGAGAAGGTTGTTAAGAAGGCATATGGAGTCTTAGCTTTTATTGGTAGGGGGATTGAATTTCGGAGCCGCAACGTCATGTTGCAACTGTACAAAACTCTAGTGCGGCCGCACTTGGAGTATTGTGTACAGTTCTGGTCCCCACATTATAAGAAAGATGTGGAGGCATTGGAGAGGGTACAGAGGAGGTTTACCAGGATGTTGCCTGGTATGGAGGGCAGGTCTTATGAAGAGAGGCTGAGGGATTTGAGGTTGTTTTCGTTAGAAAGGAGGCGGCTAAGAGGGGACCTAATCGAAACATATAAGATGATTAGAGGTTTAGATAGGGTGGACAGTGATAGCCTTTTTCCTAGGATGGAGAAAGCTAGCACGAGGGGACACAGCTTTAAATTAAGGGGTGATAGTTATAGGACGGATATCAGAGGTAGGTTCTTTACCCAAAGGGTGGTTCGGGAGTGGAATGCCCTGCCTGCAGCAGTTGTAGATGCGCCAAGTTTGGTGGCGTTTAAGAGGTTAGTTGATAAGTATATGGAAGAGAAGGGAATGGTTTAGTTTGGAGGGGCATTGCTTTTTATATTGGTCGGCGCAACATCGAAGGCCAAAGGGCTTGTTCTGTGCTGTAATGTTCTATGTTCTATGTTCTATGACATTGATTTGAGATGAGTGCAGTAGGTGTAGAAGGGACATGAGGAAGAGCTTTTGTACAGAGAGGGAGGTGGGCATGTGGAGTTCACTGCTTGAGTTGGTGTTGGAGACAGAGACTCTAAACTCTCGAAAAGAAGTACCTGGATTTAAGTGATGGAAGCTACAGGTCTATGGGCTTAGTGCAAAAAATGGAATTAGAAAGGGCAGCTGGGTATCCTTGAGGCTGGCATGGACAAAATGGGCTGAATGGCTTCCTCTTATGCTGTAACTTTTCAATGGTTTCTATGGTTCTAATTTAACAAAGCTTTTGACATGTTCTCACATGGCAGATGGGTCAGAAAACTAAAGGTTCATGACATCCAAAGGCAAGTGGCAAGTTGAATTCATATTTCACTCAGTGACAGGAAGGAAAGGGTAATATCTGGCAGGTGCTTTTGTATCTGCAAGTCCTGGTTTCCAGTGGGGTTCTAAAGGACTCAGCACTGGGTCTTGTGGTCTCCATGCTATAATATTAATAATTCACATTTAAATCGAGGTCATCATTCAGAGGTTTAGAGATGGTACAGATATCAATCGTATTGTTGTTATTGAGGAAGTGAGCTGCAGACTGCAGCAATGTATCAATGGGTTGATCAGATGTATAGAAGAGTGATAAATGGAATTCAGAAATTGTGAGCTAATGCATCTGAAGGTGACAAACAAGGCAAGGGAATATTCAACAAATGGTCATGGAGGGGTGGTGGGCAGGGCGGCGTGGGTGGGAGTGGGTGAAGATATGATTGGAAAATCAGCTCAGGGGCAAATATGGCACCAAAGTTAGGAGCAGTTTGGTTTAATCTCAGACTATTCCCAGGGAAGGGGTAGAGTTTGCCGAAGGAACTTGCATTTCTATCATAACTTTCACAACCTCCGCATTCCCCATAGTGAAAGCTTCCCAGAAAGCTTCAGCCCCTCCCATCTCTGCTGAATAAATTGATCCCTGCCAGGACTTGAAGTTGGGGCTCTTTAGGTGCTGTAGGTTTGTATTCTAGATCATGTGATGATTGTGGCAGGCAGTGTGAATGCCCAGATTAATTCACCTTTGGTTGTGACGGTCCCTGATAATGATTGTATGCGTGAAAGACCTTTATTATGTGGGATAAGCCCGTGCTATTCTCTTTCGAGAAGAGGAAGTTTGATAGAAGTGTTCAAAATCATGAAGGGCTGGACAAAGTGTAAAGAGAGAAACGGTTTTCATTTGTCAGAATCAGGGGATACAGATTAAAAGTGATTGACAAAAAATCCAGTGATAACAAGAGGATTTTGTTTTATGCAGTGAATGGTTGGGATCCTGAATCCATTGCCTCAGAGTGTGATGGAGGCAGATACAATCCAGACTTTCAAGAGAATTGCATGAGAGTTACATAGACGCACAGAAACTAGAAGCAGGAGTAGGTTATTTGGCCCTTCAAGCCTGCTCATAGAGTCGTAGAATCTCAACAGTGCTGAAAAAGGCCATTCGGCCCATTGAGTCTGCACTGACCACAATCCCACCCAGGCCCTATTCCCATAACCCCATACATTCACCGTTCTAATCCCCTTGTACTTGAGCATGGCCAATCAACCTAACCCGCACATCTTTGGACTGTGGGAGGAAACCGGAGCATGCAGAGAAAATCTGAAGATACAGGGAGAATATGCAAACTCCACACAGACTGTGACCAGAGGCTGGAATTGAACCCGGGTCCTTGGCACTGTGAGGTGCCAATCACGTGCCACCATGACACCCACTTCCCTGCCATTCTTTTTGTTTGAAGTTTGAGTTTGAAGGCAAGGTGCAGAATTTTCCCATCCCACCCACTATGGGAATCTTAGCAGGCAGGACAGAGACTATGCAAAGCTTGGTTAACTTTGGGTGGGACTTTCAGAACTTGGAGCAAGCCCTGCTGGAAAATCCCATCCAAAATATTTGCAGGGCTATGGGTAAAAGAAATTGGAAGCTGAATTTGCAAAGTGCCATCACAGACATGGTTGGCTGAATGGTCTCTTTTTGGCCTGTAACCATTCTTTGATTCTATGGTTTACACAATAAGTTCAATGTGGGACCCCAGCCCAGTATTAGTGTGACATCCAGATAAAGCATGAAACAGAAAGGAGATTGAATTGAGATGCTGTTTTGTCAGTGTTTGTCGTTTGAAAGGCAGTTTTTTTTTGGCACTATCTTACTCTAAGCATGATTCAGAGTTCTTTCTGATGCAATATTGAATGAAAGTTAAGTTGACTTTAATTAATATCCAAGCACAATGTACATCCACATCATCTACAAATTCCATTTCCAAGTTCTCAGTTGCTTCTTAAACTGGTTGCTTGATTGATAGATTATCAGCCACTGATTGTGATTTTAGGCCGGAGTGTTCCAGTCACTCATGCTCCATCACCGCTGCGAGCGAGAGTGGAAAATTTGGCGCTCAGCAAAATCCCCGTTCACTTCAATACGACCAGAAAATGGCACTGACATGAATGACTAAAAATTCCAACTGTAATCTCTCAATTACTCACTCAAAATAAGGGGTGGCATGTTAACACAGCAGTTAGCTCTGCTGCTTCACAGTTCCAGTGACCTGGGTTTGATTCCTGGCTTGGGTCACTGTCTGTGTGCAGTTTACACATTCTCCTCATGTCTGCATGGGTTTACTCCGGTTTCCTCCCACAGTCCAAAGATGTGCGGGTTAGGTTGATCAGCCATGCTTAAAAAAAAATTGCCCTTTAGTGTCCTGAGCTGCATAGGTTAGTGGGTAAAATGTGTAGGGATATTGTAGTAGGGTCTGGATGAGATTGTCTTTGGTGCGGACTTCATGGGTTGAAGGGTCTCTTTCTGCACTACAGGGTTCTATGAAGTAACTCAACACACTGGCATGAGTGCAGAAAATCGATAAATAAAAATTTTATCCTGTCATTAATAAACACAACATATTTTCAATCCTATCTATGAAGTGAGCTGGCAGTTCCAAATTTGATGGTGTTTTTCCTGCTTACATTGAGGAAGCGATTATCTTCATCTTCTCTCTAGCTGATGCTGTGAATCTTCTTAAACCTACACCTCCCATTCGTCCCTGCTCCCATCTGATGCTGCAACTGCTTTGCTCTGGGGATTGTACTTTGAATTATAGAATCCTACAGTGCAGAAGGAGGCTATTCGAGTCTGCACCGACCACAATCTCACCCAGGCCCTGTCCCCATTATCCCATGCATCTACCATGGCAATCCCCCTGACACTAAGGGGCAATTTAGCATGGCCAATCCATCTAAACTGCACATCTTTGCTGAAAACAATGATCAGGATTTCCTCATTCACACACTTGTGTGATCCAGTTCAAGATGACAGTCTCTGGATCAAAGCAAAATCTAGACTTATTCGTCATTCATTGGATGTAGGTATCAATGGCTGGGCCAACATTTATTGCCCATCCCTGTTTGCCCTTGAACTGAAGCCATTTCAGATTATGTTTAAGAGTCAACCAAAATGCTGGAGTCACATGTGGGCCAGACTAGATAAGGACTTGTTTTGGAAGGCAGTTTTTGCCTAATGGACATTTGTGAACCAGGTATTTTTTTTACAACAAGTGACAATAGTTTCATGATCACCAGTAGGCTTTCAATTCAGGTTTTTATTGAATTATCAATTACACCATCCACAGTGGAATTCGATCCAAAACCCCAGACTATCAACCTGGGTCTCAAGGTTATTAGTCCAGCGATAATACCACTACACTAGCACCTCCCCAGAAGGGCTGACCCCACCAGTATTTTATGCAGTTTTAGCATAACCACTATCTCTTACCTCCCGTTACTGAGAGTCATTGATTGTGATCATAGTAGTTGGAGCTGCTGGAGAGAAGGGGCTAGTGTGAACTTTTTGATTTGATTTGATTTATTATTGTCATATGTGTTAGTATACATTGAAAAGTATTGTTTTTTTGTGTGCTCTACAGACAAAGCCTACCTTTAATTGAGGAAGAGAGAGTGCAAAATGTTTTATCAATCATTAAGATGTGTAATCATTATTTTATTTAATGGAATTCACATCTATTATGTACTCATATAGTTTCTGCTCTGCCTAAGACCGCAAGGAACTACCAAGGGTCCTGAATGAAATCCAGTCCATCATCCAAACCAGCCTCCCATCCATTGCCCCTATGTATACTTCCTGCTGCCTCAGAAAAGCAACCAGCATAATTAAGGAACCCACACACACTGGGCAAACTCTGTTCCACCTTTTTCCTTCCAGGTAAATGTTTAAGGACATGTACTAACTGACTCAAGATCAGTTTCTTCAGTGCTGCCATCAGACTTTTGAATGCACCTATCTCTAAGTTGATTTTTCGCTACAGTCTATTTATGACTGTAATACTATATTCTGCACTCTCTCCTTCCTTCTCTATGAACAGTATGCTTTGCCTATATAGCATGAAAGTAACAATACTTTTCATTATATGCTAATATATGTGACAATAATAAGTCAAATTAAATCAAAACCAGTTTGATTTTGACATTTTTTACATCTAACTAAAAAGTTTAGAACAATATGAACTCTACACTCAACCCTCAGGAGAACCATTACACAGAATTGGCAATAGTTCTGTGGCCGTGTGTGTGTAATTGGGCATTGCACAATGTTCTCACAGTTCTCCAACATAGATTGTATCACGAAGAATGACTAATGTGAAGGAAAATGGGTTGACCGTATTCAGCTTACAACTCAAGGTGTTGGTCAAAAACATATCCTTTTTAACTTGTCATAAATATTCTGGGGTGGCGAAGCTAGGGTGCACAATCAGAGGTCATGTCTGAAGCAGAGATGATAGCCAAAATTTAGGTTGGACAGGTGGTTGAAGGACAGGGGAATATAGGAATTGAGCAGTTATAGGTAAGCACAATTGATGTGAAGGATGATAGAATGTAACCAATGATAACATTGGATATGTTGTAGTGCGACCAATGATAATAAGCTCTAAGGATCAGCTGATCCAGTTAGCTATGTAACCAATGACAAAATGATGTGATGATCAGCTGACCAGCTGACTCATTATAAACAAAACAAAATGAGATTTGTTGAGATCTTATAACGGCCCAGGTGAAAGCACAAGTATTGCCATATTGAAGTTTCTTTATTAAAACTTAAATCTATGATCTCAAATTTGGAGTAAGTTTTGTTTTATTTTAATGTCTTCTATTGAAGAGTTCCTTATGGAGAATCAACAAAGGATAAGAACATGGGTCAAACAGCCTGTGAACTTGCGCTGATATCCGTGTATTTTACAGTGTCCACTCTAAAGTAAATATTGATCAATGATCTTACAGATTGGGCAGACTGTTTGAATAGCAACTTTCACAATCTTAGGAAATCTAAAAGCATTTTACAGCTAATGAAACATTGTTGCCAGTAATGCAAAAATACGGCAGCAAATTCATTCAGAGCAAATTTCACAACGAGCATTGTGATGATGACTAAGTAATTCTGTCACTTTCAGGTAATGCTGATCGATGATTAACTGGAACAACTGTACGGAGAACTCTTCTGCAAAATAAAGTTGAGGTGGATTAGCCAAACTAAATCGCCTCTTAGCATTCGAGATGTGTAGGTTATGAGGGTTAGTGGGATAAATGCTTGAGGTTACAGGAACAGGGCCAGATGAAAGTGGACCTGGATGAGATGCTCTGTTGGTGAGTTGATGCAGACTCAATGGGCCGAATGGCCTCTTTCTACTCTGCAGGAATTCTATGATATTTTGTATTGACCTGAAGAAGCAGACTTGACCTCAGTTTAACATCTCACCCAAAGATAGCACCTACAAGAGTAATGCAAGTTGGACCCATTTGGCGCTAAGTTTAAAAATGCTCCTTACATCTGCAGCTACCTTTATGGTCCAGTGGTTTTAGATTCATCACCCAAGATACCCTCAAGCTATTAGTGTAAATTTGTTTTTATATTTGTTCATGGAAAGTGAATGTTGCTGGCTGGGCCAGCATTTATTGCCATCCTTGGGGACCTTTAAGAGTCTACCACTTTTTTTATTTATTCATGGGACATGGGTATCGCTGGTTGGCCAACATTTATTGTCCACCCCTAGTTGCGTGAGGGCATTTGAGTCAACCATATTGCTGTCCCCTGGAGTCGCAAGTAGGCCAGACCAGGTAAGGATGGCAGATTTCCTTTCCTAAAAGGATGTTTAGGAACCAAGATGGATTCTTCTGACAATGGTTTCATGGTAATAGTAGATTCTTAATTCCAGATTTTTTTGGATCACATCGCCTTGGTTTACACAAACACAACAGCTTCTTAAAAATTGAAAGCAGTGTTTACAGCATTGTAGTTCATTATGCATGGGCCTTGCAAAGGATGGAAAATGGGAAAGAGAGTCTTTGTCACTTCCTGCTATAATATTCAGGACCTTAAATCCCAATTTTAGTGTCATCCAGACTTTCCTTCTCTTGACAGAGGTGATCATCGTTGCATGTATTTCTCTGCTCAATTTCTCTGCTCGATTCTGCAACAAATCATGGTATGACGATTGATGAACTTAATCTCTTCTCTGTTTGACTTTGACATTTCCTTTCACATGACCTTTCACCATTTATAAAACAAATTGTGAAAAATTTACTGACAGTGCGCTCATTTTGACAGCTTGAAGTTTAAAGTTTCTTTATTAGTGTCACAAATAGGCTTACATTAACAGCACAATGAAGTTACTGTGAAAATTCCCCCATTTGCCACTATCTGGAGCCTTTTCGGGTATACTGAGAGAATTTAGCACGACCAATCCACCTAACCAGCATACCTTTCAGACTGTTGGGGGAGACTCGAGCACCCGGAGGAAAAACACACGCAAGCAAACTCAAGGAGAACTTGCAGATGTTGCACAGTTCGATTCATGTCTTGGGTCGCTGACTGTGCAGAGTCTGCACGTTTTCCCCATGTCTGCATGGGTTTCCTCTGGGTACTCTGCTTTTCTCCTACAGCCCAAAAGATTTGCTAGTTGAGCGCATTGGCCATGCTAAATTCTCCCTCAGTGTACCCGAATTGGTGCCAGAGTGTGGTGACTAGGGGTTTTTCACAGTAACTTCATTGCAATGTTAATGTAAACCTACTTGTGACACTAATAAATAACTTGATAGCAACCCAAGCAGACGATTGAGCCTGGTCCTTTGCGCTGTGAAGTAGCTGTGCTAACTTGCTGTTCAAGTCACTATTATGGACTCTGAGATCAATAATATCTTAGTCCTTGCTGTCTCTTAGAATTATTATTCTCAATATTTATACCAACACTCTCAAAGACAGATAAATAATGAAATGTTCTCCTTGTCACCACAGAGGAGACAGTTCTGACCAAAAATGGACATTTTCATGATTCCCTCTCCTACAAATGACGGCAAGGACCTGGCACCTTAGAACATGCACACAATGTTCTTTCAGTCTCCGTAATCCCAACATGCATCTTCCTTAAACTCCAGATAAGATGCAGAGATCGAGGCTGAGGCAATGAAGTTAAAACATCACTCATCTCTTCTGCAGTCTAGCCAGAGTGAGATACATGGCCACAAGCTCACATACACTGTGCATGCAGTCTTTAAAAACTGCTGCTTACAAGCATGTGTAAGCACTCATGAGGATGTGTGTTTTCTTTCCTCTCTCTTATTGTTTGGGTTTTTAGCGAAGATTTATTTTTCGGGATGCTCGTTGACGATCGCTACAGCACGTCTTGACAGCTTTGACAAATTGGGCTTCACGTGTGTGCACTTGCTGACGTCCCAGTGCCTTCCTTTAACCTCAGGCTCATGGAGAGTTCGCCGTGCTGAATGGAACCAGCTGCTGAACTGCCGATAGCCATCAGCCTCCCCGCACAAAAAATCAGCCTCAGATGTGGGAGACTTTTTTTTGTGTGTGTGTGTTGTTCTGTTTCTTCTTTTCCCCCTCTGTCCTTTGCCGTCCTCATTGCATCAGCCTTGCATCTGGAGAGCTCTTCTTCTGGGGCCAGCAAAGGCTTCCGTAAAGATAGAATCCCTACAATGCAGAAGGAGGCCACTTGGCCCATCAAATCTGCAGCAATCACAATCTCACCCGTAGCCCCACGTATTTTCCAATTAGTCCCCCTGACAGGAAGTGGCAATTTAGCACAGTTGATCAACCTAACCCACACATCTTTGGACTGTGGAGGGAAACCTAAGCAGCCGGAGGAAACCCACACAGACATGAGGAGAATGTGCAAACTCCACACAGACAGTGACCCAAACCTGGATTCGAACCTGGATCCCTGGCCCTGTGAGACAGCAGTGCTAACCATTGTGCCATCTTGCCACAGGAGAATTCAATCAGAACATTTTTCTGAATAGGCCCTGCTCAAATTGGCAAATCCATTAGAAGCCCCCTTTATGGAAAATCATCAGTGGAACTATAAGCAAAATGAATCAGTCCACCATCCACTGTTGACCCTGGTCACAGTAAAAAAAAACTGCCCACTGTGCTCTGTATGGGTGGCAAGGTAGTACAGTGGTTAGCACTACTGCTTCACAGCACCAGGAACGTGGTTCAATTCCGTCCTCGGGTTACTGTCTGTGTGGGGTCTGCATGTTCTTCCCTGTGTCTGAATAGATTTCCTCCGGATGCTCTAGTTTCCTCCCACAGTCCAAAAGACATGCTTATTAGGAGCACTGGCCATGCTAAACTCTCCCTCGGTGTACTCGAACAAGCTCCGGAGTGTGGCAACTTAGGGGTTTTCATAGTAACTTCATTGCAGTGCTATGTATGCCTACTTATGATTAATAAATAAACTTTACTTTGTATGTTCACTCACAAAAAAGATGATTCATACATTATCCCAGTCATTGCTCAGTTTTGCCTCTGAAAAGGAAGATCATCAGTTCTCACCCACCCAAGGATTTGAGACTCTGACTGCTGTGGTGCATTCAGCAATTGTTGTACTTTTGAAAGTGCAGTGTTTCAGATGAGGGTTAAACCCAGGCCACATCTGC
Organism: Sphyrna mokarran; assembly: GCA_024679065.1. Lineage (NCBI taxonomy): Eukaryota > Metazoa > Chordata > Chondrichthyes > Carcharhiniformes > Carcharhinidae > Sphyrna > Sphyrna mokarran. The sequence continues at coordinate 12,750,183 of JAGIQG010000013.1, read as the reverse complement.
CCTCTCAGAACAATACAGGAGATCCCATCACAAAAAATGGGAGGTTTTGCCCAACAGCTTGGCCCATATTTATCCTCCTCATCACTAAAACAGATCATCTGATCACAGAGTGACTCAGTGCCATTGTGTTTAGCACTGCTGCCTCAGTTCCGGCTTCAGGTGACTGTGCGGAGTGTGTATGTTCTCCCCACGTCTGCATGGCTTTCTTCCGGTTTTAAAGATCCAAGAACAAAACAGCACGGGAAACAGGCCCTTCGGCCCAACGAGCCCACGCAGCCACCTCAACGTTCCCACTTCTACCCATGATCCCTGTCTATGTTTCCTCCCACATTCCAAAGATGTGCAAGTTAGATGGATTGGCCATGCTAAATTGCCCCTAACTTGCACAGTATCAGTGAGATTTTCAGGGTAAATACATGGAGTGACAGGGATAGGACTTGGGTGGGATTGTTGTCAGTGCAGGCTTGATGGTCTGAATTGTCTCCTTCTACACTGTAGGGATTCTATGATTCTTACTGTGTTGCTGTTTGTTTGAGCTTGCTATGTACAAATTGGTTGCTGCATTTCCCATATTACAGCAGAGACTACACTTCAAAAGTCTTTAGTTAGCAGTAAAGCACTTTGGAGCACGTTGAGGTTATGATAAGTCTAAGCAAATGCCAATCCTTCTTTCTATTGCAACTAATGTCGCCCTTGAACCAATGGTAGAATTTTCATCTTTAGATCAGTAAATGATGGATTCAAACCCTTCTTCTCAGGGAGACTTAAGCTGGCACTCTAGACTGACATACCGTGCAGACATGTTAGTATTGCTGTCTGTGTTGCTGTTTATCAAACAATACATAATACCAAAAGCCTGGTTATCCTCTAAGTGGATGTGAAATATCCTGTGACATTATTTGTCGGAGAGAGGAATGTTGGGATGTTATGTATGTTTTTGTTTATTTTTCAATCAACATCTCTGTCCAATGATCTCATTGCTATTTAAGTCTTTGCTGTAATGTTGCTTCATGATATGCATTTCAATAAAGTATTTGTTGTGAAGCACTTTGGGAATCTCTATTTTTAGGTTCATTTGTTAGTGTCACAAATAGGCCAACATTGACGCTGCGATGAAGTTATTGTGAAACTGGGTGAGTGTCAGTGCAAGTTACATTAATGCCATTTATTTATTCCCACACATCACCTTTGGGTATAACATCAGAAGGATGCCTAAATAATGTGGCATTGATTTAAAGCTACATTGCTAATTTATGTTCAGACAGTACTTACCTTTATTCTGTTATTGACACTGGCCCTGAACCAATTCTTTGTATCTTTAATGTTATCATGCAGCTGTATAGAACCTTAGTTAGGGCTCTTTTATGCAACATTGTGTACAATTCTGGTCACCACATTACCAAAAGGATGTGGACATTTTGGACAGCATCCAGAAGAGGTTTACCAAGTTGTTGACTGTCTGGAGGGTATTAGCTATGAGGAGAGATTGAATAAACTCGGCTTGTTCTCATTGGAACAACAGAGATTGAGGGGTAAGCTGATAGAGGTTTACAAGATTATGAGTGGCACGGACAAAGTGGATGGTCAAATGCTTTTTCCTAGGGTTGAAAAGTCAAGTAGTGGGGGACATAGGTTTAAGTGGCATGAGGAAAAGTTTAGAGGAGATGTGTGAGACTTTTTTTTTCACAAAGGGTGGTAAATGCGCTGCCCAGGAGGGTGGTGGGAGAAGTGTGATAGAGAAGTGTCCTTTTAAAGGACACTTTGACGAATACATGAATAGGATGGGAATGGAAGGACTCCATAAGTGCATAGGGTTTTAGTTTCTGCAGACATGATGATCGGCACAGGCTTGAAGAGCGGAAGGGCCTGTTGCTATGCTGCACTGTTCTTTGTCCTCACTACTATTCATTTGCCTTGTGTTCCCATGGCACCTTTGTCAGTTAATCTCTCCTGCCCTCTAATTTATAGCTGACCTTTTATTTTGCTCATCTTCCAAAGAAGAGTTATATCACAATCATGCAAATTAAGGAGTAAGCCATTGGCCCTTTCAGCCTGCTCCACCATGCAATAAAATCCTGGTTATTCTGTTTGTAACATCAACTCCACATTCCTGCTGACCTTTAACCCCCTTGTTAATCAAGAGTAAGGCAGGAAAGTGGAATTGACATCAGCCATGATCATATTAAACGTCAGAGAAGGCTCAAGGGGCTAAATTGCCTATTCCTGCTCTGAATTCTTATGATATTAACAAAACATCTATCTCCCTTTGCTTTAAAAGTATTCAAAGACTCTACTTCTATTGCCCTTAAGCAAGGGAATTCCAGGGACTCATGACTGTTGAGAAATTCTCATCTCTATTTCACATGAGATATTGGATACGAAATTGGCCTCAATGTTCTGAGTCTCTTTCCTGCAGGAATCATCACAGGTGGGATGGAGAATGTGACTGACCAGCAAGAGGTTTGCTGACCTCAGGAATTTCCTGACCCGTGCATGCACCCATTATTTCTATTTTTTCCCCCACAGATGTTGCCAAACCAGCTGAGAATTTCTGCCTTTATTCCAGGCTGGGTGGCTGGTTTATGATGCAGACCACTGCTGACAGCATGGGTTCAATTCCCATGCTGGTTGAGGTTATTCAAGAAGAGCCACCCTTTTTTTTTAGGGGTGGTATGGTAGCACAATGGTTAGCACTGCTGCTTCACAGCTCCAGGGACCTCAGTTCGATTTCTGTCTTGGGTCACTGGCTGTGTGGAGTTTGCACATTCTTCTCGTGTCTGCGTGGGTTTTCTCCGGGTCTTCTGGTTTCCTCGCACTGTTCAAAGATGTGTGGATTAGGTTGATTAGCCATGCTTACAATTGCCCCTTATGTCCTAAGATGTGTAGGTTAGAGGATTAGTGGGTAAAATATGTACGGATATGGAGGTTGGGCCTGGGTGGGATTGCAGTAGGTGCAGACTTGATGGGTTGAATGGTCTCTCTCTATACTGTACGGTTTCTGATCCCCAACATCTGAAGAATTTCATATTGATGTTCAAGGGGTGATGTCAAAAAATATCTATTCATAAAAAAGGTAATGGAAATCTATACATATTTAATCATGTTGGCTTGTGACGCAGAGCAATGCCAACAGCATGGGTTCAATTCCCGTGCTGGCTGCAGTTAAAGTAAAAGTTTTATCTTTATTTGTCACAAGCAAGGCTTACATTAACACTGCAATAAAGTTACTGTGAAATTATTCCAGTCGCCACAGTCTGGCGCTCGTTCAGTTCAATGAACCTAACCAGCATGTCTTTCAGACTGTGGGACGAAACTGGAGCAGTCAGAAGAAAACCCATACAGATGTGGGAGAAGGTTCAAAGTCCACACAAGCAGTGATCCGAGCTGGGAATTGAACCTGGGTCCCTGGCGCTGTGAAGCAGCAGTGCTACCGTGCCGCCCCAATCACTGTGGTACCGTGTTGAACTCCTTATTCATGGTTATTCATGAAGGTCTTAACTTCTCAACCTTGCTGCTTGCCTGAGTTGTGGTGATCCTCAGGTCAAATAACCACCAGTCATCTCTCCCCTTCAACGGGGAGAGCAGCCTATGGCCACTTGGGACTGTGGCAATATCACGCATGTGCAGTCTGCATACATCTGATGTGAGCATACATCTGACATAAATTTCCTCCCTTTAAAAAACTGGAGGGATATGAAACAATGGCAGCTAGAAAATATGTTATAATTGAATAGAAGCTGAGGGGCATGAGAGTCTAGTTGGTTTGCTGTATGTACCTATGCACAGTAAGCAGTCTCACAGCGCCAGGTTAAAGTCCAATAGATTTATTTGGAATTATTAACTTCTGCAGCGCTGCTCCTTCATCAGGAGAGTGAAGAGGTGGACTCTCAAATATGGCAGATATAGATGAAGACAGAGCCCGCGATTCTTCCATCGCGACCCACAACTTTTCTGACCACACTGGAAACTGGCGGGAAGGCATGTATCTTTTGAATCTTTTTTAAATGCATTTTAAATATGCTTAGCAAGTCATTACCAGCAATTTTCAAGTCCCGATCAAATCTCCCACTCCACCAGGAGTACTTCATTCTGGGGTTCAAACTAGCTCCCCATGTTTGGGGAACTATTGGGAAACCCTGCTGGAATGAAAGGGGCAATTGGGGCACCCAGGGGTCAGACAGCAGGGTATGGTGCCCCCTTGGGCATGGGTATCCTGGCAATGCCAGCCTATGCTTCTTGGCACTGCCCAAGGGGCAAAGTGCCTATACCCTGAGGCACCTTGTGTAACACTATGTGTAACTCCCCCATCATTGAGCCTGGCTTCCAAAATCCTACAAACTGTCTTGGCTTCAGTCCATTCACACCTCTTTAACCTGTGATTAGCCCTCTCTCCCCCTGCATTATCTGTACCTGTAAAGACTTGGTTACCTGTAAAGACTCACATTCCAACCATTATCTTGAAATTGAGTTTCTGTCTATACATGCTGTGTTTGTGACCCCACCTTTCCACTCACCTGAGGGAGGTGCTCCGAAAGCTCATGATTCCTGTTGGTTGTTGGCAGTATTCTTATTCTGCCTACTCCAGTCCAGTGCTGGCATCTCCGCATTCTAGCATGTTTATTGTACATTTACCATGTGTATCTCATACTACAGACACAGCATACATGAATGATGTGCACAATAGCATATGCACGCAAATATTATGAGTTTGACATGCACATCTCACTTGCCAATCAGATAACCACAGAAAATGGTGGAGATACTCAGAAGGACTGTCATCATTACAAAATCAAAGCAAACAGATTAATGCTGTGTGTCTCGGGAGACGCTAATGGCTCTGTAGCATTTGCAGCTGTTGTTACACTTTGCAACAACATTTCTACATTGGTTTCAAATGAAAGACGACAGCTCCTTGTTGCTGGAGGAATAGAAGTTGGCACTGCAGTACGGGCGAAAAATTAACCAGGCTTTCTGCTCCTGATCTTTGTTTGGTGAACTGGCCCCCACTTGGCTGCTGGCAAGTGTCCACATATGAATGTCAGCTGAGGACATGGGTTTCTTCACTCCATTGTCAGATTGCCTGCCAGCAGTCCCTGGTGAGGGATAAGTAGTGGCTGGAGACAGAACTACTTGTTCATCGAGTTTTCTGCAGAAGTGAGAAATGGAATGTGATTGTGAAAGGTGCCTTATAAATATAAGTTATTTTGTTTAAATGCCTAGCTGAAAACTGAAGTTGTCAATGTTTATAGAGGAACACTTGAGCATGTTGGTACTACACATGTTGAAGTAAACTGCTTGCAACTTGGATGCCATGTTTGACCCTGAGCTAAGCTTCTAAGTATTCCATCATAAAAACACTTACGTCCACCTCCATCATGTCTCCATCACAGCCTTAATCATAGCTCATCTGCTGATGAAACTCTTAGACAAAGTTATTTCCAAGCTCTCTTACCGATCTCTCACCTTACACTATTCATTCAATTTAAGTTCATCCAAAACTTTGTCCCCTTTCAACTAACATACACTAAGTCCCATTCATCCATCAACACTGTATTATGGAATTGGTTCTCTGTACACCTTAGTGTGAATTTCAAATTTTCATCCATGCCTTATATCACTCCATGGCTGTACCCCTTTTCATCACTGTAACATCTTCCAGCCCTACAATCCTCGGAAGGTGCTGTTATCCAATTGAACACATCTCCCACTATGCGTGACCATGCCTTTAGCTTTAGTCCTGATGTTCCTTCCCCCAACCTGTTTATCTCTCTCCTCAGCTTTAAGAAACATTACTTAAGAATCATAGAATTCCTACAGCGCAGAAGAAGGTCATTTGGCCCATTAAGCCTGCACCAACACCAATCCCAACCCTGTAACCCCACGTATTTACAATGCCACTCCAACTGACACTAAGGGGCAATTTAGTATGGCCAAACGACCCTGCACATCTTTGGAATGTAAGAGGATATCGGATCACCCAGAGGAAACCCATGCACACATGTGCAAACTCCACACAGTCACCCAAGGCCAGAATCGAACCTGGGTCCCTGGCACTGTGAGTCATCAGTGCTAAACACTGTGCCACCGTGGCGCACACAGTGGCCAAGTTTGTGGAGACCTATCCAAACATTTCTTTCTCAGGTTCAGTGCCAGTCTCGTCTGATTATCTTTCCGTGAGATGTTTTGGAATGTTAATAACATATTGTTGGTGCTAGTGTTTCACCAGAAATGTTTAAGATTAGCAGGTTGATGCTTCAGTGCAAATGATACAGGAGTGCCAAAGTGGCTTTATTCTGATTTAATAGCAGAGTCAAAACTCACTGATTTAGAATCTTCATCAAAATAACAGGTAACTCATTTCCCAGAAGCATGTATAGGGCCTGCCTGATAACATGGCCAACACCAATCCCCAGGCTCTAATCCATCCACTTGTCTCCATATAAATTAATTCCACAACATCAAGGATTCCTTTTTCCAGCGTGCATTCAGTCCAGTTCCAAATTCATGTTATTAAAAATATAAAAATTTGCAGATGCTTTTAATGTGTTTCTGAATCTCTCTCCTGCACTCTCCTGCAGGTCGCTGAATGATGTACAGATGCCGGCGTTGGAATGGGGTGGTAAGAACTCAGTAAGAATTTAGCACACCAATTTATAATCCAACCGATTTATTTGATAGTAAAAAAGCAAGCTTTCGACTCTGTGTCTTCCTCAGGCAAATGCAGTGTTCTGGTCTGCAATAGCACACGTCAGCACAGACAGTCAGAGATTGCTGATTAGAATGCGAATCCTTACATCTAACCTGCTATTCAAGTGTTAAAGTGGCGAACAATGTGTGTGAAGGGAATCCTGAGCATTGTTGGAGAATTGTGTATTTTCTCCAGACAGCACAGTAAGTGAGGTTTTTTGCTAACCCAGGCAAGTTACGGGGGTTACAGATAGTGTGTCATGAAGCCAAGATCCCTGTTAAGACCGTCCTCATGTGTGCGGAGCTTGGCTATCAGTCTCTGCTCAGCGACTCTGCGCTGTCGTGTATCACGAAAGCCCCCTTGAAGAACATTTACCCGCAGGTCGGAGGCCGAATGCCCATGACTGCTGAAGTGTTTGCCCACAGGAAGGGAACTGTTTTGCCTGGTGATTGCTGAGCGATGCTCATTCATCCGCTGTCGTAGTGTCTGCATGGTCTCCCCAATATACCATGCTTCGGGACATCCTTTCTTGCAACATATTAGGTAGACAACGTTGGCCGAGTTGCAAGTGTATGTACCGTGTACCTGGTGAATGGTATCCTCACGTTTGATGATGTCGTCCATGTCTATGATCCGGCATGTCTTGCAGAGGTTGCTGTGGCAGGGTTGTGTGGTATTGTGGTCACTGTTCTCCTGAAGGTTGGGTAGTTTGCTGCGAACAATGATCTGTTTGAGGTTGTGCGGTTGTCTGAAAGCAAGAAGTGGGGGGGTGGGGATGGCCCTAGCGAGATGTTCATCGTCATCAATGATATGTTGAAGACTCCGGAGAAGATGTCGTAGCTTCTCCGCTCCGGGGAAGTACTGGACAACAAAGGGTACTCTGTCCACCGTGTCCCGTGTTTGTCTTCTGAGGAGGTCAGTGCGGTTTATCGTTGTGGCACGTCGGAACTGTCGATCGATGAGTCGAGCGCCATATCCTGTTCTCACGAGGGCATCCTTCAGCGTCTGGAGGTGTCTGTCACGATCCTCCTCATCTGAGCAAATTCTGTGTATACGGAGGGCTTGTCCATAGGGAATGGCTTCTTTAACGTGTCTAGGGTGGAAGCTGGAGAAGTGGAGCATTGTGAGGTTGTCTGTCGGTTTGCGGTACAGTGAGGTGCTGAGGTGACCGTCCTTGATGGAGATGCGTGTGTCCAAGAATGCAACTGATTCTGGAGAATAGTCCATGGTGAGTCTGATGGTGGGATGGAACTTGTTGATATCATCATACAGTTGTTTCAATGATTGTTCACCATGAGTCCAAAGGAAAAAGATGTCATCAATGTATCTAGTATATAACCTTGGTTGGAGATCTCGTGTGGTGAAGAAGTCTTGTTCGAACCTGTGCATGAAGATGTTGGCATACTGAGGTGCGAATTTGGTCCCCATGGCTGTTCCGCGTGTCTGGATGAAAAGCTGATTGTTGAAGGTGAAGACATTGTGGTCCAAGATGAAGCGGATGAGTTGTAAAATTGCATCCGGAAACTGGCAGTTGTTGGCATTGAGTACTGAGGCAGTTGCAGCAATACCATCGTCGTGGGGAATGTTGGTGTAGAGCGCCGAGACATCCATTGTGACAAGGCGTGTCCCTGGTTCAACTGCTCCATGTGTGCTGAGTTTCTGTAGGAAGTCCGTAGTGTCAAGACAAAAGCTGGGTGATCTTTGTACAATGGGTTTCAGGATGCCCTCAATATAGCCGGAGAGGTTCTCACACAGGGTCCCATTGCCCGATACGATGGGACGGCCGGGTATGTTTGCCTTGTATATCTTTGGGAGGCAGTAGAGATCTCCAATGCAGGGAGTACGTGGAATGAGAGCCCGGAGGGTGTTCTGAAGGTCCGGATCAAAGATTTTGATCAGAGTGTTGAGTTGACGAGTGTGTTCTTTGGTCGGATCTGCTGGTAACTGTCTGTAGTGTTTCGCATTGTTTAGTTGTCGGTACACTTCTTCACAGTAGTCCGTTCTGTTCAGTATGACGGTGGCGCCTCCTTTATCTGCTGGTTTGATGACAATGTTGCGGTTGGTCTTGAGAGCACAGATGGCCTTGCGTTGTACTTGGGTGATGTTCGGGACTGTCTTGTAAGTGCGGTTGATAAATCTGGTGTTCACGCACCTCCTGATGACTTGGGCATACATGTCCAGTCGGGGGCAGTGGCCTTCCAGAGGAGTCCAATTGGATTCATTCCTCTTCGGTTGCTGCACTGCGGATGAGGAGGATCGTGATAGACACCTCCAGACGCTGAAGGATGCCCTCGTGAGAACAGGATATGGTGCTCGACTCATCGATCGACAGTTCCGACGTGCCACAACGATAAACCGCACTGACGTCCTCGGAAGACAAACATGGGACACGGTGGACAGAGTACCCTTTGTTGTCCAGTACTTCCCCGGAGCGGAGAAGCTACGACATCTTCTCTGGAGTCTTCAACATATCATTGATGACGATGAACATCTCGCTAGGGCCATCCCCACCCCCCCACTTCTTGCTTTCAGACAACCGCACAACCTCAAACAGATCATTGTTCGCAGCAAACTACCCAACCTTCAGGAGAACAGTGACCACAATACCACACAACCCTGCCACAGCAACCTCTGCAAGACATGCCAGATCATAGACATGGACGACATCATCAAACGTGAGGATACCATTCACCAGGTACACGGTACATACTCTTGCAACTCGGCCAACGTTGTCTACCTAATACGTTGCAAGAAAGGATGTCCCGAAGCATGGTACATTGGGGAGACCATGCAGACACTACGACAGCGGATGAATGAGCATCGCTCAACAATCACCAGGCAAAACAGTTCCCTTCCTGTGGGCAAACACTTCAGCAGTCATGGGCATTCGGCCTCCGACCTGCGGGTAAATGTTCTTCAAGGGGGCCTTCGTGACACACGACAGCGCAGAGTCGCTGAGCAGAGACTGATAGCCAAGCTCCGCACACATGAGGACGGTCTTAACAGGGATCTTGGCTTCATGACACACTATCTGTAACCCCCGTAACTTGCCTGGGTTAGCAAAAAACCTCACTTACTGTGCTGTCTGGAGAAAATACACAATTCTCCAACAATGCTCAGGATTCCCTTCACACACATTGTTCGCCACTTTAACACTTGAATAGCAGGTTAGATGTAAGGATTCGCATTCTAATCAGCAATCTCTGACTGTCTGTGCTGATGTGTGCTATTGCAGACCAGAACACTGCATTTGCCTGAGGAAGACACAGAGTTGAAAGCTTGCTTTTTTACTATCAAATAAATCGGTTGGATTATAAATTGGTGTTGCTAAATTCTTACTGGGTCACTGAATGGCCAGAGATGGCATTAGTGAGCAAAGTGAATTGGGACACTGCAACCCTTGAAAATGAGCAGTTGGAGAATTGGAAATTATTCGACAGGTTCTTGAACTTGAGTGTGCAGTCCATAGGAATGCGGAGTGTTCAGGAAAGTGTGATTTTTGCCCATAAAATCATGCTTTCTGATTTTGAGCTAACCTTGCCAGCAGAGTGATGTGGAACACACCAGGGAAGGGTGTGAACCTAATCGGCATCTCATTAGCAGGTAGTAATATCAATATCACACTAGATATTGAGCTTGAACCATAGATTCTGTTGACATTGGCATGATATCGTATCAGTGCCACTCACAATAGTTCTACTTAAGTGTAAACTTGTACGGCATTACTTCTGAGGTGGGGGGGGGGGGGGGGGGGGGGTGTTAAGTATCCTCGGAGGCGGGAGAGTTGGGGGAAATAAGCCTTCAGGTGGCCATTGTTTCTTAGGCAGCCCAACATATGGGGTCACCAGGGAGATTACGAGGGATACAGCTTGGGATGTGGTGAGGGTCATTGTTACCAACTGCGTGGTGGGGGCGATATTGGGGGTGTGGGTGGATCATTCACAGGCCTTCCTGTCCCTTCATACTGGGTCAACCCTTGTTCCAAAGGGATGAGCTGGCTGCCAAGCAGGAATTCTTTCTCAGTTCCTCTGTGTTGGGTTAGTGTTCAAACAGTAGCTGATTGCGTGACCTCCCGTATTGGGAGCTACAAACTGAGTGGGAGGCGAGCACAACAGAGGGGGTGTGCTGTAGATTGAGGCCCTGGGGCCTTGCTTTGGGAGAGACCAGGCTGTAAGGACAGTGTGGGGATATCAGCAATGTGGAGCTAGCCTACCTCATGAGGCACATAGACCCTTTCATTTTAGGGGAGGCCATTTGCAAATGCAATGAAATCTCCAGCTATCTGTCAAGATGTGAGGCCAGAGGGGATTACTGGACAGGAAGTTCAAATCCACTTCTCTGCAAACTGTAACTCTCGTCCAGCAGTAAGAGTGCGATAATTGTTCTTGTGCAAGACTTCTTAACTGTACAGCATTGAAGAGCCCAAAGAATGAAGCTGTCCTTTTGGGAATTGCTTCAAAAGCTAATTACAGATCTTTCAAGAGTCAGCTGTGTCTCCTCAAGATAAACACTGTTGCCAAAGTGACTATCTGACAAATCTTGGTGGAGTCCAATATGCCTGTTTAATGTACAGAGCTAGATCCAGCTGCATAGGCTGGGGACAAAGGTTATTGTTTATTTATTAGTGTCACAAGTAGGCTTACATTAACAATGCAGTGAAGTCACTGTGAAAATTCCTGAGTCACCACACTCCAGCGCCTGTATACAGTTCTTTGAGCAAAAGGGATCAAGAAATATGGGAGGAAAGGAGATCAGGGTATTGAATTCGATGATCAGCCACGATCAAAATGAATGGTTGAGCAGGCTCAAAGGGCTGAATGGCCTCCTCCTGTGTCTAGTTTCTATGTTTCTATAATAATATGAAAGAAAGCATTTGGGCTGCTTCAAAAATGCCATTGATTCATTTGGATCATTCACACATTTGATGAGCTGGATATTTGGAATTTGAAACCCTTGGTTGGGATGTCAACAAGTGACATCCTGATGAGACCTGGTCAATGAAACAAACCAGAAAATGCCCAGAAGTGACCCGGTTGCATAAAGTGATGTCAGTAATTAATCTATTCTGAGGAATCCATTGAAGTAGTGTCAGTGAATGTGCTTCTGTTGCTGGTTGAGTTCAGCGTATCGAGAGGCAGCTGCTGGCTTTATACCAAAAGCATTAAACCATCCTGTGAGAAGCACAGAGCCCTAATTTCAACGATACATTCACTCTTAAACCCTTGCACCACCAGCGCAGGCCAATTGGGTGGCATGGTGGTACAGTGGCTAGCATTGCTGCCTCACAGCACCAGAAACCTGGATTCGATTCCCAGCTTGGATCTCTGTCCTTGCAGAGTCCACACATTCTCCAAACGTCTGTTTGGGTTTCCTCTGGGTGCTCCAGTTTCCTCCTATAGTCCGAAAGACATGCTGGTTAGGTACATTGGCTGTGTTAAATTCTCCCTCAGCATACCAGAGTGTGGCGACTAGGGGATTTTCACTGTAACTTCATTGCAGTGTTAATATAAATCTACTTGAGACACCAATAAATAAACTTTAAACTTTCAGTAAAAAGGGTGTCTTACTTCTGATGAATTTATATAGGGTGAGTTTAGCATCTGTGCTTTCGAAAGGATATGTCATGTTCGTAAGGGATAATTCAGGGGATTAGGATGGTTGATTGTATCCATTTTGACTCCATCATTTGCACACATGGCCTAGCACTGATACTGCATCCTGACTCTCAAATAATATCTTTGTGAAATCCCGACCCACGTTGGTTTGGCCTTTAAAACATTTGTCTGCGCAGAGACTGACTTGCTATCTTATGTCCTTTCCCCAATCCAAGAATTTTAAGGCCAATGTGTTTGAGTGGTAGTGAAAGTGATTGAGTTGACTAAGTTCATCTGTATCAGTTTCCTATTTCTCCCCTCCCTTCCTTCTCCAGATGAATCCACTGGCCACTGAGAAGAATATTTCCATTCAGCAGTCCAATCACGAGTTGATGGAACTTGACCAAGTGAGGCAAGCAAGCTGATGAGGCACTCAGCATTCACACTTACAGTCCCGGAAACAAATTGTTACCCAGATTAATCATGTTAACTAAATAAGGCCAGTAAACCATTTCAACACAAAGGGATTCATTTACCAAAACAGATGTCTTTTCATCTCACATTTTCTGGACTGCAGTTGTGGTTCTGACAGCTTTTAGGAGAGATTTTTTTTCAGAAGGAATTGTTTTTAATGGCTGTACATGTGCCCCATTTATTGCAAATGGAATGTTTGCCTTAGCGTTATTATAAACGTACGATTACTAGAATATTTGAGAACATGTATCTTGCTGCCTGCCATTTTGAGTTTTCAGTGAAAGCTTTTAGGAAAACAGCTTCTGTCTTGGCTACAGCAGAATTTCAACTTATTGGAAGGAAGGCTCACTTTTGCACCTTATCAGGCCTCTCAAAAATAAAAGTCTTGAATAAATTGCTTTGAAAGGACAACAGCTGTTGCTATGTACAGGCACATGTGGCAATTATAAAGCACACCAATGGGACTCATAAGCAACAGAGATGAACAATCAGTCAACGTATTTGTGATGGTGCTAACTGATGAAGGAATGTCGGCCAGGAAACTAGATGGGTGGGGGCTAGGGTATGGGTTCATCCTACTCCCCTTCACATAATGTCACTAGATTTTTAATAATTCTCTTCCCAGGCAGCCAAGACCTCAATTTAACATCTGGTCTGTAGGATGGTAGCTCAGACAATGCAACACACTGGTTAGCCTACATCATGTCATCAGTCTTGGACTCATCAGAGCTTCTGAACCAGAGACAAGAGTGATATCAGCTGATCCTTTCTAGTGCTGTTAGAGTTTTATAGGTTTCAGTGAGATCCACCCCACCTTCAATCTGCAGATAATACAATCATAACCAACTCAATCTCCCCTCATACATTAGCCACACCAATCCAGAAATCAGCCTGGTGAACCTTCTCTGATCTTCTTCCAGACCAAAAACATCCTTGTTCAGATACGGAGACCAAAAGTGCACACTGGTGTGGCCTCACCAAGGCCCTGCATAACTGTGGTAAGACATCCCTGCTCCTGTACCTGAAACCTCTCACTGTGAAGGCCAACATACCAGCTGCCTTTTTTACTGTCTATTGCACTCGCATGCTTACCTTCAGTGACTGGTGTACAAGGACACCCATTCCCCATTCCTAATTTATGGCCATTCAGATAGTAACCCGCCTTCCCATTTTTACTCCTGAAGTGGATAACCACACATTTATTCATAGTTTACTGCATCTGCCAATCATGGCCCACTCATTCTACTTGTTCAAAACATACCGAAGGATCTCTGTATCCTCCTCACAGCTCACCCTCCCCTGAGATTTGTGTCACTTTACATTATAACGGCAAGGAGACCCATAATATAAGAGGTGGGATCCTAATTTTTATTGTGTTAATCTATGATAAGTGCAGCTTGACAAAAGGCATTGATTATGTGTATCCACTGAATAGGAAATTAGCATCCTGAAGGGAGATACTTTCCCTCTATTGTCCTCCATAACTAATAGATATTTTATGAATCACAAAACATTCACGGCACAGAAAGAGGGGATTTAACTAATCATGTTACACTGAACGAACAATTCATTCTTTTTCATTCATTCGTGGGACATAGGTATCACTGACCAGCCAGCGTTTTTTGCCTATTCCTCATTACCAGTCAGCAGCTGAGAGTCAACCATATTACTATGGCTTTGGAATCACATGTAGGTCAGACTAGGTAAGGATGGCAGATTTCATTATTGAACCAGATGGATTTTTCCCACAATCGACAACGGTTTCATAGTCATCTGTAGATTCTTAATTCCAGACATTTTTTAAATTTTGAATTCAAATTCCACCATCTGCTGTAGTGGGGTTCGAACCCGAGGCCCCAGAACATTAGCTAAGTTTCTGAATTAATAGTCTAGTGATAATACTACTAGGCCATAATTTCCCTCCCCATCACTATGTGATTCTACTGCTTTCTCCCCAGAACTTTTCACATTATCCCTTTTCAAATGTCTCGATTGAACCTGCCTCCACGACACTCTCAGACAGGCTACATGCTGCATTGTCAAGCTTTTCTCATATTGCTTTTGCTTCTTTTGCCAGTTACATTAAAGCTGTGCCCCCTTCATTCTTAAACTTTTCACAATTGGGAACAGCTTCCCCTATCCACTCAGTCCAGATATCTCATGATTTTGTATGACTCTATCAAATCCCAACTCAGCCTTCTTGGCTTCAAAGAAAATAGTCCAAACTTCTCCAATTCACTTTCATAACTGAAGTACCCTGGTAAACAATGTTTCACATATATTAAGCAAAGTAATTTACTTGCTAAAGTTGACGGCTCGGGGTAATGTATTTTGATCTCATCATGTTCAGCAGTTGTAAAGGCAAATTTCCACTTTACAGATGTATGTTAAGCAATGCCAGATAAAGGTGATTTACGTCTGGCAGATTTCTCAGGGAATACCTGGTCTTCTTTTCTTCATTGTATTAGGCATCATTCGCAGAGTGGGGAGTTGAGCTACAGTCAGGAGAAGATGGGGATGTTCTTGGGTGGAACTGTGATTAAGCAGACAAATGATTTTGCTTAATGTTTGAGTGGTTAGTGGTTAGCAACACATCTTAAAAGTGCAAACCACCAGATAGTGATAGTGAAACGTTTGCCAACTATGTTTCCAGTACTGCTATCTCCAATATGTGGCCCACTTACAAGATGCAAAGCAGGAACTTATCAAGGCTCCTTCAACAGCACCTTCCAAAGCCACAAGTACCGCAATCTAGAAAGATAGGGCAAAAAACACATGAATAATTCACCATTAGATTTGATTTATAATTGTCACATATGTTAACATGCAGTGAAAAGTATTGTTTCTTGTGTGCTATACAGGCAAAACATACCGTTCATAGAGTAGGAAATTAGAGAGTGCAGAATGTAGTGAAGTAGCCATAGCTAGGGTGTAAAGAAAGATCAACTTAAGTTGGGGTAAGTCCATTCAGAAATCTGACAGCAAGGGAAGATGTTCTTGGGTCAATTGGTACATGACCTGAGATTTTTGTGTCTTTTTCCCAAAGGAAGAAAATGGAAGAGAGAATGTCCAGAGTGCATGAGGTCCTGAATTATGCTGGCTACTTTGCAGAGGCAGTACTTTGAACTTTCCCCTCCAAGTCGCTCACCACCCTGCTTTGGAAAAATATCACTGTTCTTTGAAAATATATCACCATCCCTACACTTTTATTGGGTCAAAATCCTGGAACTCCCTCCCTAACTGTACTGTGGGTGTACCCACAGATTATGGACTGCACCAGTTCAAAAAGGCAGCTGGCCACCACCTTCTCGGGGGCAACTTGAGATTGACAATGATGCTGGCTGAAAGGAATAATAATCACACAAATTTAAATAGCTCAGTCACACTTGGAAAGTGATGAGAAAACCACAGATCTCGATTAAAGCAGAGTTAGATAGGAGTTAGAGACCATTTAATTGAATAATTTGCAGCTGCAGCTCACGTTTGCCAATTAGAACGAAGAATGGTGGAAAGGGAGATTGACGTAACATTGGTCAGAGATATAGCTATAATTTATTGATGAAATAGCATACGCAAGTTTTAATTGGACACCATCGCTGGAATTCTACTGTTTTGCCCTCCACGGAATCAGAGCAGGCGAGGGGCAGTCATGAAATGTCCATTGACTTTGGGCAGGAATTTCCAGTCTCGCTAGAGCGAGGCCGTAAAATCCCACCCTATTTCCTTACGTATGCATGATATAACTTTAATCAGTGGATAGAAATAACCCGTATATTTGTATTGGTATATGCTAATTACTTGAGATCAAATTTGAAGCTACAATTATTTGTACATTCCTGAATTTTGCAATCTGACTGGTCCGAGTGGCTTAGATGGAGTCCTGTAGCACTACAGTTGTCAATGAATCATCTTGAAAGCACGATACAACTTTGTAGGGCTACTTGAGGGCAACAAAAGCTTTAAATACAACAAGCATTGTGACAACCCTGTAAAACTGGCCTAGTCAGCAAAGCTCAAATAGCATAAATGAATTTAAAAAAAGGACCTATTCTCATTTTATTTTCTACTGTTAATAAAGCATGATATTTTAATCCTAAATATCTCTGTGAGAACTGATGTTCCAACACAAGGGCCATAAAAATTTAGTAGCATATACAATTCAGCTCTAACGGTCTGTATTAATAATAAACAAAACTAGGAACCTTTAATCGGCAATGATTTTCTGTCTGCTGCAGAACCTGGATTATCCAGAACATACAGCTCGGCTGGACCATACCAGGAATCGATAATACATTTATCATAAGCAATGCACAGATGGAGAGCTAAAGTTGACGCCACAAGTTATGGAGTGACCTGCAAACATTAACAGCAGAGGCCAGAGGGAGGGGAGAAGCATTTAAAATATGTACTTGCTGTTAATGAAGCAAAGGGGAGGAGAGCTGATAAGCCGTCTCTATTGAGTACAGAAAGTACATGTTGCAATCGGAAAATATTCATGCGCTCTCTCTGGCTGGAACCGCACAAGGAACACACATGGAAACAATAGCAGGCCAACACATTTTTCTAACTTGCAAAAAAAAGCACCGAGATCATGGACACATTAATTTCTGGAAAAGGATGTTTCAGACTCCAATTTACTTTATTCAGTTGTGTTTGCTTCATAGAAACAAGTAGAAAATGACGAGTATTGTCTTCGCTTGCAGCATGTTTGGGTTAAGTGGCAGCTGTTGGATTAACCTACGGATATCATTTGGGTTTTTTGCTTCCTCTTGCTTTTCTCCATTTCCTCCTGTTGCAACATGCAATGCATCCATTTTCATGTTGAACATTAGCATTTGATAATGTCCAATGTGGAAACTACTCCTTTAGTGGAGATAGTCCGCAGCACTAAAGTGCAATAACACTCTATCATTTATATCGAATATCAAGCACACCGTGGCACTGGGTCACTAACACTTTTTGACTGTCATAGCTATCAAATGATTGACAACGATTGAACTATATTTATTTATTGTAATATTTTCTGAATGAGATTTTTCTTTGTTATTTTCAAATTTATTACAGCTGCCTCACAGTACCAGGGACCTGAGTTCAGTTCTGGTCTTGAGTCACTGCCTGTGTGGAATCTGCATGCCGTCCCCATGTCTGTGTGGGTTTCCTCCAGGAGCTCTGGTTTTCTTCAGAAAGACATGCTGGTTAGGTGCATTGACCAGAACAGGGGGCTAAACTGTGGGGACTAGGGGAATTGTAACTTCATTGAATGTCAATGTAAGCCTTACTTGTGACTGTAAAATGAACTTTTATTTTTTTCTTCAGTGAGCAATGAGATAGGAAAAGCGATGTACAGTACAATCCATGGGAAAACTGAATGTAGAAGTGTCCAAGTGGAGGCTTTGAGTGGAAATGTGTGCACATGCTCCAATCTTCATCGATTGAGACCACACAAACTGCAAATGACTACTTATCCAGAGGACACATCTCAACTCCTTCTCAGGTTCTTAGCCAAAAGACCAAGCATTTTCTCTCTGGCGTTGATTCCTTAGCCTAGATAAAGGAGATTTTGTATTATCTCCCTAAATACTGACCTTTGAAATGCCCTGCTAAATTGCATAACACTTGATCCATTTCCCTGATAAAGAAGAGAAACTTAGAGCTTGCATTCATTAAGTGCCTTTGTCGTTATCAAGACACCCCTAAATGCTTCACGGTTAATGAATTATTTTCAATTGACCTAAAATCTCCAGGAATGAAAGGTTGACTTCCAGGTCAGAGTTGTGAATGATATGGTAAAAGTACTCATTACAAAAATGGCAGAACAAAATCCTATTTGGCAGTCAAGGAACAATGAAGAGGGTGATGCTTTTCAGTTGACCTGGGGTATTGATATACCTGTGTTGAGTAACTATTCATGCGAGGGTAGGGGTGGTTGAAGGTTGAAATTGAAGGTTGAAGATCATGTAATGACACTTCCAGGAATATTTCCAATCAGAGTTAGCAACCTGGGATGAGGGATTGCTAGTTTGGCCTCACTGTTGTTCTTCATAGAAGGTGCTGTTCGATTTTTGCATTCATGAGAAAGATCTTTGATTTAGGACAAGGTAAAGTTTAAAGTTTATTTATTAGTTTTACAAGGAGGCTTACATTAGCACTGCAATAAAGTTGCTGTGAAAATCCCTGAGTCGCCACACTCTTGGCAATATCCCTATGACAGGTTCACATCTGGATGTGACCCTGATTATGTGGCTGGAGAAGGGCGGTTTAAATCAGAAACTAGGATCTCAATTTGAGGTTTCCAGTGTTTGCCAGATCTTGAGCCCTGGCCGGTAATCTCACACACAGAGAGTACAGGCTCAAAGTCCCACTCTGAGTTCATTAACTACTAAAGGCAAGAAAATAATTAAAAATAAGCACCCTACATACAAGTGAGAATTGAGTACACTGAGGGAGAATTTGGCATGGCCAATGCACCTATCCAGCATCTCCTTTGGACTGTGGGAGGAAGCCGGAGGAAAACCTACACAGATATGAAGAGAACGTGCAGCCTCTGCACAGACAGTGACCCAAACTGGGAATTGAACCCAATCTCCAGGCGTTGTGAGGCGGCAGTGCTAACTATTGCTTCACTGTGCATTTATGGTGGGTGTTTGAAGTTCTGAAGACCTTCCGCCAACGTCATGGACGTTGATCAGAAGAATGAGCTAGGTAATTCCCAGCAACCAATGCTCAGAGTTTCCCAAAACTGTTGTTCCCTGCAACAGAAGCCCAATTCAAATAGGGTTTTAGTTTGGGTTGTATTCTTTTTATTAAAGAGCATTTCATCAAAATACTTAAAAGTAATGCAGCATCTGCTCCCGATCCATATTGCATTAATGCTGCATGGTTCAACACAAAATCAAGACATTGAAAACCAAAATAACTATATAAGGGCTTTCAGAGGGATAGGAAACAGAATCCAGGGCAGAGAAGAGAACTATGGCTGGAATTTTACAGGCCGAAGACTTGTAAGATCCTGCCCTAGGCCAACGGAGAATGTCGTTCTGCGAGCTTCGGAAAAATTACGGCTTGTATTTGCATTGTTCCAACAGAAAATGTGATGTGATTTTTTTTTTCACAGTTTCTCAAATGATCTGAATAAAAACCTTTCATGATGACAGGTGTCTCACTGGAGCAAGCTATTTCTGGCTTAGCCCAAAATTTCTTCTGATTCTTTCAATGTATATTTTATGCAGTAAATGCAGAAGAAAGTGGATTGGTACGGAACTGACAATGATGTCTGATGATTGGGTTCATCCTAGTCCGTATGGCACCGTCGGAAAAATTTCCTTTACCGTTCACTGAACGTTGCAGAGTATAGACAGGGTTGGAAATGTTTTATCAACAAGGGAATTTGGGTTAAAGCTGCTTTTATCATCTTTAATCCACCTCTTCTGATCTTTCCTGGCCTTTCATTAAATCTGCTTCACAGCTCTTAAATTATTGCCACAGTCGAGTGTAGCAAGTTTCCTGAGGGGTATCCTCAGGAAACTTCCCTTTCCACCTTCCCTTTCAACTTTCACTGCCCATGCCCCAAACGTGCCCATGGGAAATAGCAACTCATTGTACTTCCTTTCAGTTCAATCTATGGTATATTACTCCTCACACATGCAGATTGGGATATTCCGTCCATCTCCCCCCCGCCCCAGTCAGGGCAGAGGGTTGGAGGTGTTTTGTGGTGGGTACGGTGGGGCCATCAGCCAATTTCCCAGTCTCCGCCAAAGTCTATAGGCTGGGGAACCTGCTGCGAGAGGATGCCTTTGACGGGAGTGGAAAATTTTCAATGCGGGAGAGACTGGAAAATTCCAGCCATAGTCTCTTTATCGAGACGACCTGATTCAGACCAGCAGACTGCTTTGTTCAACACACTCCATTCAAGCCTGCAAACGTGGCCCTTGGCTTCTCGTTACTTGACACTTTAATTCACCATCCCACTCCCACTCTTCCCTCTTTATCCTTGGCCTCCTTCCCTGTTCCAACGAAGCTCAGTGCAAGCTCAGAAAACAGCAGCTCATCTTTCCATTACGCGCGTACAGCCTCCAGATTTCTTTACCTTTCCGATATATATTAATGAACTTGACTTGCGATTTGAGGGGATAACTTTGAACATTGGATCTCACAAATGTAGGAAATGCCAAGGACAATAGTACTCGATTTCAAAAGGACATAAAATGGACTCTCATTAGCCAGTACATATTAAGATTTAACCATTATTCTCCTCACTGGAGGTGTAAATAAAGTTAGTTCAGTAGCGACTACATAAGACTGAGCACATGTTAGTCTCAGTGCAACAGAATGAGACCAAATAAGACGAACACATATTCAGCTGCAGGCAATCATCACTGAACTAACTTTATTTACAGCTCCTCAATATATACAGAGTTATATTGTGTAGAAGTCTCTTTTCAGCCCATTGAGTCTGCACTAACACAAGGGAAACACCTGAACTCCCATTTAATCCTATCTGCCTGCAATTGATCTGTAGACCTGAATGTTATGATGTGCCAATGGCTCATCCTGGTACCTTTCAAAGGATGTGAGACAAGCCGTTTTTACCACTCTCCCAGGCAGCACATTCCAGACCATCACCACTCTCTGGGTAAAGAAGTTTTTCTTCACATCCCCTCCTAAATATCTTACCTTGACTCAACACTTTGAATCTATGTCCCCTCATGACTAACCCTTCAACTAAGGGGAACAGCTGATCTTTATCCACTATCTTGTACACCTTGCTCTCAGTCTCCTCTACTTCAATGAAAACAACCCAAGTCTATTCAACCTCTTTTCATAATTTAAATGTTGCATCCTAAGCAGCATTGAATCTCCTTCGCACTCCCTCCAGCAGGATCATATCCTTCTGAGCATGTGGAATCAGAAATGTACCCATTTTCTGACTTAGATCCGACAACATACGATTCTTGTGGCAAATGTAATTTAACATCGAGAAGAATTTGTTAGGAAGAATCGGAATAGGCAATAGAAACTAGAGAGTACAATTTTAAAGGAGTGCTGAAATTGCTAGAACTTGCATTTATGTGTGCAAATATTGAAGTTGTTGGGGCAAATTATGAATGCTTTGCAAACACATATTCAATCCTCACCTTTATAATTTGACGTATAGAATAGATTAGAAAGGAAATTATGTTAAATCTTTGTAGAACTCCAATCAAGCTTCGTGACTATTGTGACTAACTCCTAGTATAAATTTTAGGAAGGCTGTTGATGATACTGTGTATTTAAGAAATGTATTCAGGTCATCTTTCTGTGTAGGATTTTTTAAAAACAATTTGTCCTAACACTGCTGCCACTGAGACTGACAGCCTCTGCTGTTACTGCAGCGGCATAATTGATCATCATAGAATCCCTACAGTAAAGGAGGCCATTCAGCCCATCGAGTCTGCATCAACAACAATCCCACCCAGGCCTTATCCTCATAAACCACACTAATCCCTCTAACCTATGCATCCTGGGACACTAAGGGACATTTTAGCACAGCCAATGCGCCTAATCCGCATATCTTCGGACAGCGAAAGGAAATCGGAGCACCTGAAAGAAACCCATGCAGACATGGGGAGAACATGTAAATTCCACATAGACACTGACCCAAGCCGGGAATTGAACTCAGGTCTCAGGCACTGTGAGACAACTGTGCTAACCATTGTGCCACCGTGTTGCCCACTGGTGAGTCAGGCAGAAAATGAACATGGACGTTTCTAGTCCTAATTATTTGAATGTTTTAATCTGGACTAATGCTATTCTGTTGTTTTAGTGTTTTCCCCTGGGGTTTAGCAGAGTAGAACTTGGTTAGGTTGTTTGTCAGAAAAATCAGGCAACTGGTTGGAGCCAGGCTTAGAGAAATTAAGCTGTTTGGATTTGGAGAATGGATTCTGTTATAAAAAGACCTTTCTCTGAGATTCAGCTGTTTGGGAATATATCTTTCTCTCGTGGTTGCTGCATGAGACTCAGAAGACAGGTGAGCTTCTGTATCTGCCCCTCGGGTTTAAAAGATTGCAAACAAAATATCCATGTGGGCATATCTGTTTTTGATGCTAATTGATTCTGAGGAATTTTTGTCTAAAAATATACTGTGTACATTGGAACCATAGAGATAGCTAGTTGTGAAGAATTATGCCTTGTCATGTTTAAGTTTAAAGTTCATTTATTAGAGTGGCAAGTAGGCTTACATTAACACTGCAATGAAGTTACTATGAAAATCCCCTACTCACCACATTTCGGTCCTGTTCAGATATACTGAGGGAGAATTTAACATGACCGATGCACTCAACCAATACGTCTTTTGTACTGTCAGAGGAAAGCAGAGCACCCAGAAGAAACACATATAGACATGGGAAGAAGGTGCAACTCCATACAGATAGTGAGCTAAGCCAGAAATCAAACTTGGGTCCCTGGCGCTAGCAGTGTTAACCACCATGCCACCGTGCTGCCCACATGACTTTCATCCCTCTACACTGACCCTTTGTAATAAGTTCCCATTTTCTTTCAGACATTGATTCCGGAGATGAGGGGGTTAGCTTATGAGGAGAGATTGAGTGGACTGGGTCTATACTCGTTGGAGTTTAGAAGGCTGAAGGGATATCTTATAGAGACATATAAGATAATGAAGAGGCTAGACAGGGTAAAAGCAGAGAGATTATTTCCACTGAGAAAGAAAACAAGAACTAGAGAGCATAGCCTCAAAATAAGGGGGAGTCAATTTAGAACAGAGTTGAGGAGGAACTTCTTCTCACAGAGGGTAGTGAATCTTTGGAGTTCTCTGCCTATTGAAGCAGCGGAGGCTACCTCATTAAATGCATTTAAGTCACAGATAGATAGATTTCTGACCAATAAGGAAACTAAAGATTATGAGGAGCAGGCGGGTAAGTGGAACTGAACTACTTTCAGATCAGCCATGATCTTATTGAATGGCGGGGCAGGCTCAAAGGGCTAGATGGCCTACTCCTGCTCCTATTTCTTATGTTCCTATGTTCTTATATCCAGAATTTATTGCTTTTACTCTTCTCTTTGGTTCTGTAGATGCTGAAAATCTGTTGATGGGTTCACATGGAAGGTCACCGGCCTGGAATGTTAAGTCGTCCTCTCTTCCACAGATGGCACTGACAAGTTGAGAATTTTCCAGGATTTTCTGCTTCTATCCCAGCTGTATAAAGATAGACGAGCCAGAGGATGTGCTGGAGTGTTCTGAGCTGGGAAGTCCCCCTGTGAACGTGGGAGCAGAATTCGGGCCAAACTACAGACTGAGGGGCCACTCTGAATTGGAGGCTTTGTTTTTGCAAAAGATTTAAAAATAAAACACTACTTGAGGATAAAACCAACTCAATTATTGATTGGTTTCCATGACATTAAAGATTTTTTTGTGGCGGGGGGGGGGGGGGGGGGGGGGAATGGTGGCGAGGTAGTTAAATGACACCATGCATACTCTCTGAGAGAAAGAGTGGAATGAGACATTTTGTTAGAACGTTAGTACTTTTCCTGAACAAGATGTTCAGTGTGATATCACTGACAGCATCCAAAACACAAACTGGTTTTCTTTATCAGATCCTTCTTTATCATCTTCAGTCAGATCCTTATATAAAAGCCATCACAGTGAGAGTTTCATCAGTGTAATGGGCACCCATGATACTGGTGGTGTCTGGATAATCCAGTAAGTTAAGGATGCAACAGTTTAAGGAAGACTGCATGCGGGAGGAGGTCATTCTCTCTGTGTCAGACCTGCTACATCTAACTTGTGATTGTTCACAGATTGATTCTCTGTTTCAGAGCACAAACAAAAGCCAATTTTATCACTGGGGCTTCCCAGTGTAGAAAACATCTACCTTTGATTCGTCTACAGCCTCTGGGACCCCCTTTCACAGAAACCATTCCAAACTTCATTCCCTAACTAGGTGGCACAGTGGTTTGCAGTCCTGCCTCATAGTACCAGGGATCCAGGTTCGATTCCAGACATGGGAGGAAGAGAATTTGGTGGACAGCCTGGGTGGAGTTTGCATGTTCTCCCTGTGTCTGTGTGGGTTTACCTCAGTTCCCTCCCACAGTCCAGGTTAGGTTGTGACAATAATAAACCCAAGCAACTAATGCTCATGCAATATAAATTATTAAGATTTGATATTTTTGCAAACCTGTCCTGATGAATGCAAACTGAAAAGCTGCAACTTTCCAGCAATAATCAAACATATGTTGATGGCATATATTCTTGTTTATCTTCCATTCTTTCAAAAAGATTTGTAAATGACACTTACGGATTTCATCTCACCCAAAAGAGATTACAATTGGAAGAGGAGGGAACCAAGCAAAAAAAATGAAAGACCCAGAAGGTTTAGGAGAATGCGAGGAGTATAAATGTTTGATAGGTATCTCAAAGGTGTGTAAAGAAGGCGAGGTGGAGATGGTGAGTCAGGATTGCTTTGTGACAGAGTTCCACACAACGGATGTGTATTGATTAAAAATGGTTGTGGGCTTGGAAGAAGCTGCCTAAAGAAGTTTGGTAAATTCCTGCAGTGCATCTTGTAGATGGTACACACAAATACCACTGCTTCATCAGAAGGAAAGAATGTTTGTAGAAGGGGTAGCAATCAAGTGGGCACCTTTGTCCTGGATGGTGTTAAGCTTCTTGAGTATTGTTGGAGCTGCACTCATCCAGGCAATTGGAGAGTATTCCATCACAATTCTTGCTTGTGTACTGTAGATCATAGATAGGCTTTTGGGAGTCAGGAAGTAAGATATTTACCAGAGGATTCCTAGCGTCTGACCTGCTCTTGTAATCAACTGGCTTAGTCAAGTTCAGTTTCTAGTCACTCCCCCCAGTTGACACTGGGGGATTCACTGATGGTAATGCTATTGAATATCCAGGGTGATGATTAGATTTTTGCTTGTTGGAAACAGCCATTGTCTGGCATTTGTGTGACACAAATGTTACTTGCCATTTGTCAATCCTAACCTCATTTGCTGAATTCGGACATGGACTGTTTCAGTATCTGAGGAATTAATGATGAACATTGTACAATCATCAGCAAATATCTCCACTTTTGATCTTATGATGGAAGGAAGGTCATTGATGAAGCAGCTGAAGATGATTGGACCTAGTTCATTACCCTGAGGGATTTCTGCAGTGGTGTCCTGAAACTGGAGCTGAGATGATTGACCTCCGACAACCACAATCATCTTCCTTTAAGCTAGGTATGGCTCAATCCAGTGGAGAGCTTTCCCCCCAATTTCCCATTGACTCCAATTTTGTTAGGATTCCTTGATGCCACATTCAATCAAATGCTGCCTTGATCTCAAGGGCAGTCACTTAGCTCAGAATGGTGACCAAGGATAGAGCTTTGCACACCAGTAGATCCGCAATCACTGAATTTGCAGTATCAACAAGATAAAATATCTGGATTGACCAGAGCGAGTTGTTGTGTGCCCCAAGGGCAGAATCTCCAACCCGCCACAGTATTTGCTGAACCATCACTTGTCACTTTTGTGTGTATATATTTTTCAGTTTATGAAATGGAAGAATGTTTGCAACTGGACCAGTATCCGGTTTTGCATTTTGTGCTGTCCTCGCATCTGTTGGCATATAATCTGAATGGTGACAAAGGCTTCTGTTGATACCACTCGGCCAATACATTCTTTGCTGTTCACTGTGCCATTGGAATGCCTGCTCACTTTGTGTACCTGATCATCGTTAACATCTGCTATGTGTCCTAGGTTGATAGGAATACTGTACCCATCTGGCCTCTGGTTGGTCCAGCCTTTGCTTTGTATATTGGCACTCACAGCTTCCATTGGTGCCACATGCCTTGCAGACATTGATAAAAACTGGGCAATTTATGGGTGCATGTACGAGGCTGCATTGCCCCCCCACTGGTTTTGCCAAGTTTGGTTACTATGCCAGTGGTTAACAATTGTGCAGACCCTGCCCACCTAGAAACATAGCTTCAAGCTTGAGTCTGCATTGTAATAGGGCTTCCAAGCTGTAACCTCTGGTTGGTCCCAGATGTATTTTTGAGATGCTTCTACTGGGGTAAATGCTACCACTAACTTAATTATTCCATTGGCTAACTTTGATGACATGAAGTTGTAACCATGGTCTCTGTCAGTTGTTGCTTAAGGGAGACGAATTTGAGAAGTTTGAAATTTGTTTTGTTAGTGTCACGAGTAGGCTTACATTAACACTGCCATAAAGTTACTGTGAAAATCCCCTAGTCACCACATTCTGGCACTTGTTTGGCTACATTGAGGGAGAATTTAGCATGGCCAATGCACCTAACCAGCATGCCTTTCAGACTGTGGGAGGAAATGGGAGCATTCAGAGGAAACCCACGCAGACACAGGGAGAATGTGCAGAGTTCGCACAGACAGTGAATCAAGCTGGGAATCGAACCTGGATCCCTGGCGCTCTGAGGCAGCTGTGCTAAACACTGTGTCACCATCATTCGAAGTTGAGCTTCACTTCATATTTTATATGGATTTTTAAGGTTCTCTTCTGATAGATGTGAAATGTTCAGCCTGTCGAGGCCTTCAATTTCTTCTGAAATGTTAATAGATTATTTATTTAGTTCAGGAATATTGAAATGCAGAAAACAGTGCTCTGCACATTTTTGGAACAAGGTAAGCTTAGATCCATTGCCTTCCAATTGAGTGTTGGAAATTTTGTGATCATCCATGTGGCTTTTTTCCAGGATTATTAGGATTGTTTGGAACAGGAACAAATGTTTAAACATTCTTTTAGCAGCTCTGACAAACTTAGTTGGAAATTGCAGTTCCTTAAGTGGCCACAGTTTCAGTTGATCATAAGTTGTTGCTGGATAGCTGAGTGCGGTGGAGCTGTTTCTGCCTTCCTGGGCTTACTTCAAGCTCTGCCAACAAAGCAATGTGAAAATAGACTGCAAACCTGAAAAGTAAAATCAATCAGTGAAAAAAAAAACTTTTTATAACTTTCATCAAGCTGTTTTGGAGTTGTTGAAGCTGTTACTGGGTAGGCTTATTCTCTCTTAACACCCCAACATTCCCCGATTCCTTGAAAATTTGGTTTGAAACAGAAATGAATCTTCCTCTCTGTGGAGTTCTGTTTAAAACTAGATGTCATCACCCCACCACGCACCCTACATCACTTAAACCCCTCAGTCCCTCCACCCCATCCCAGCTCCCACTTTGATCCAGAACTGATGTGCAACCCCAATATCATTAAGGCTAAGAACTTCAACCTCCAAAATGTTCTTTGTCTCAATTTCTAATGTTTCATCATTAAAATTTGTCAATGCTTTGTCACTTCCAGTTTGAACACTAACTCAAAATGGCTTTCATGGGTTTCAAGCAATAACTCCATGTCTTGAGCACTAACGCTCAACTTCGGTGCAGTGCTGAGAGAGAGATGCCGTCCTTCAGATGAGATGTTTGCAGGCTTTGGCTGCATTTTAAGGCCCATCTAAAAGATCAAACGGCATTATTTTAAAAAACACGGGAGTTCATCCCTGTGTTTAGATCAAAATTTATCTTTTGAGCTACATTGTGAAAGCGGTTTATTTATCTCGTTGCTGTTTGCAAGATCTTGCTGTGTAAAGATTAGCTGCTCTATTTGTCCACTTTAAACAGAGACCTCACTTCAAAAACTGGTTGCAAAACATTTTGGAACATTCTAAATCATGAAAGGCATTAAACAAATATAAACCATTTCTTCGAGTTCTCTCCATGCATTATTTTGACAATGGTGATATCTCCTTTATTTAAACTGGGGTGTGTTGGGAAATTATGGTGCAAAAAAAAGACCCAATCACAAAATGACTCCCCTGGTCTTTGAAGAACAATGTCCTAAGGATGTCATGGACTGCTGTTGGACTTGTCCATGATTATACTTGGCCAGTGCAACAGTTTGCCATTGCTATCTGCAGCATGGCTGACCAGGAACCCCTCCCTCTCTTACCATCTTATACATCAGGTGTACTGGAAGGATTTGCAGGCTGATTTGGCCACATTACAAACACATCTCCCACGGCCATCAAGTTCTGAAGGGGTACTTGAACCCAAAGCTTTTGACCCAGAGGTAAGGATGCTACCTCCTCACCACATAGAACCATAGAATCCTACAGTACAGAAGGAGGCCACATGGCCCATCAAATCTGCACTGATTCTCTGAAAGAGCATCTTATCCAGGCTGATGTGCCATCCTGCCTGCTCCCCTCATGCCCGTGCATTAACCATGACCAAAGCAGTGAACCTACACACCTTTGAACTGTGGGAGGAAGCCAGAGCTCCTGGAGGAAACCCACACAGATATGGGGAGAAGATGCAGACTCCACACCGTCACCAAAATTGAACTTGGGTCACTGGTACTGTGAGGCAGCAGGGCTAACCACTGTGTTTCTCTGTAAAATAGTTAACGAAAAGTTAGAAGTCCATTCTACATGGTGATGTTATAATCAATTGAATGTGTGGTCAAATAGGAACAAGTTCACTGGGCTAGAGTGATCAATTTGCTATTATGAACAGTCATCTGAGGCAATTAAATGGATAGTTCCATTAATCGTCTAATGGATTAGCCTGAAAAAAAATCTAATCAATTGATTTTTGAAACTAATTGCATGTTGTGGTCAATAAGCCAATGTGATCAATGAGAAAATATAATCAATAACCTAATATTCAAAGAATATTACAGCTCAGAAGGAGGCCATTCAGTAAATTGTGCCTGAATTAATTATTTGAAAGAGCTATCCAATTAGTTCTATTTCTCTACAGTCGTCTACCATATGAATTTTGCTTTTCCAAGCATCTATTCAATTTCTTTATTCAAGATACTACTAATTCTGCTACCACCATTCTTTCAGGCAATGCATTCCAGATCCTAACAACTCACTGCATTGAATGCTTCTGATTCCCCCACTTTGTTCTTTTGCCAAGCATCTTAAATGCATTACTCCCAGTTATCAACCCTCCAGCCAGTGGAGACGGTTCCTCCTTATTTTTTTTCTGTCAAAAGCCTTCAACGACGACAGTATCTTTGTTTGAATTCTTCATGATTCAGCTAGTACTGACTTCAGCAGCTGAATAGCTAATTTCACGATTTCCGTGTTCTGCAGTTTGGCTGATCAGCTACCTTGTTTCCTTTTCAGCTGTGGCTTTGCCCACTTAGCTTGCTTAAACAATCAGAGAGAGAAAGAGTTACCTGCAAAACTTTTGCAGAGCTTTCTTGTGAGTGTTGCCCTGTGTCACATGTTGACACAGCCAACGCTAGTCCACCTCAACCAAGTTTTGCGACTGACTTTTATCCCAGTTCTTGTATATTCTTGGAAGGGGAAATTCCACAAAGTGATCTGAAACATTACTCATTGGATTTCATTTCTGCTGAGATGACAATCAACTCCCATTATCTCCATAGGTGATGGCAGCTAGTTTCTGAATGGCCTTTGTGTTTCTGATGACTCTTTGCCTGGAGATAAAGTATGATGCCAACATCTCTCTCTTAGATTCATCCATCAGCTATTCAGCTACAGACCAAATTTACATCCTCAGCCACCTCTGGTTTGTTTCTCCATTTTTAAAACAACAGGTCTTATTTAATAAGTTTAGTCTGTACAAATGTAATTTGGGGTTTTCCTCCATCCTCATGACGATATCAACCTGAAGAATTATGCAATCAATGCTCTTTCCATGGCCACTAAGTCCTGGGGTGAGACTTGAACCCAAAATCTCTGGCTGAGAGGCAGGGTACTAGTGACTGAACCACTCAAAACCTTCTATGGAACATGAACTTATCTTTATAGTGTGTCTTTAACATTGTGAAAAGCCCCAAGTTGCTTCACAAGAAGATTACAAAAAAAATTGTGATATGGAGCCACATGTTTTAGGCCAGATAACCACAAGTTTGGTCGAAAATATATGATTTATGGAGTGTCTTAAAAGAGGAAAGTGAGGTAGAGGGATTGAGGGACACATGATGGATATTTTAGAGGCTGGGGCCTTGGCTTCAAACCCATAAGATATAGGAGCAGAATTAGCCCATTGAACCAATTGAGTCTGCTCTACCTTTCGAAAATGGCTGATATGTTTTTCACCCCTATTCTCCCACTTTTTCTCCCTAATCTTTGATCCCTTTACCAATCAGGAACTTATCGAACTCAATCTTAAATGACCCAATGACCTGGCCTCCACAAAATTCCGTTGCAATGAATTCCAGAGATTCACTACACCTGGCTGAAAAAAGTCTCCTCATCTTGGTTCTAAAGGGTCATCCCTTTAATCTGAGGCTGTGGCCTGTGGTAATAAACAACCACCAATGGTGGAGTGATTGAAAAAAATCATTAATCCATAACTTAGAACGCCTCCATCAATTCTCCTCTTAACCTTTTCTATTGCCAGTTGCTTCAGGCCACTTCATATAAGCTCATTGCTGGGAACATTCCAGTAAATCTAACCACAATCTCTCCCAGGCCTTCATATAGTACTGGTGCTAAGAACGGGGCACAATGCACAAACAGGGGCCTAATCAGTGATATATAAACATTCATCTTAACGTTGGAGTCGATTCCAAAACATAATTCATTGGAAAGCGTAATCTGTTGGTTGGTTGAATAATTATTCAAAAAAGAAAAGGTGAAAGCAGCTAATGCTCGGCTCTACATTTAGCCTGTTGCCTTTGGACAAATTCCCCTTCCCTCAGATGGACAGTTCCAGCTGAGTTGACAGTGCCAGTCATGAATGACTTACAAACCACCTCAGCAGCGGAAACATAAATCAAGTTGCACGGACCTCCGTGAAGGAGTCTTTATAGCCCTCGTGTTGCTCGCTTTATTTAAAAGAAGTGACTGTTTTATTATTGTAAGGTAGCTATGGCACACCGCTGCCCCAGCAATTAAATTTTTCATCTGCGCCCGATAAGGGCTAAAGTTACCTAACGCTGTAAAAATGGCGTCCCTGGGGCTGTTTTAAGGTGAGTTTATTTTTAACAATTTTCTTCTTAGCAATCCCCTCAGAAGGTGGCATTGAGAAAAGACCATTTAGTAGAAGCAGCTGCCCTCGATAATGAGGTACCATCCTGAGCTCGCTTAGTTCATTTCCATCTGCATCCTGCATTGGCAAAGAGCCTAAGTCACCCCAAAACACACTGGAACAGAAATCTGCTCACTTATTTTCCTCACTGTTTGACTGTGTCTCGAATTCTCTGTGCTAGGTGGCAGCCTGCTCCATAAATTAACAGTCCCAAGTACGAAATAATTGCAACTTTAGCTGAACAGTTTACGAGCATGTCTCATTTCAATGACTGTTTTTACCTCCTCAGCTTGATTTCAGTCTGCGACCTTACTTGACTCAGCACAGTTACTTTGACCCAGAAAACCCAGCAAAAATCCAAAGTATTGTCCCTTGATCAGGGCCCAATGCAGGCAATTAAAGGGATATCAGCTTGATGGAGAATGAGGCAAGGGGAACAGCAAAGTGAGTCATGTGCTACTGTCACCTCATCACGAGCTAACGTGAGTAAGAGCATGACATTTATTTCCAGTCATGGTTTGAAGCACAACCTAATTGCTCCACCGCCATAAAAAACCTGGCACGTCGATTTCAGCTAAATTAAAGTCAGAATGTTATTGTTTCAAAGCCCATTCCAGAGACTTGAGTACATAACTGTTAGCACTGCTGCCTCACAGTGCGAGGGACCCACGTTCAATTCCCAACTTAAGTAACTGTCAGTATGGAGTTTGCACCCTTTCCCCATCTCTGTGTGGGTTTCCTCTGGGTGTGCCCCACTGTCCTCCCAGTCACAAAGATGTGTAGGTTAGGTAGATTAGCCGTGCTGAATTCTCCCTTCATGTCCAAAATGTTGCAGCTTGGGTGGATTGGCCATACTAAACGTCTCCTTCAGCTCTGAAGAAAGGTCATCTAGTTTCGAAACATTGTCTACGTTCTTTCTCCACAGATGCTGCCAGACCTGCTGAGATTTTCCAGCAATTTCTCTTTTTGTTTCAGAGTCCAGCATCTGCAGCATTTTGCTTTTATGTAAATTGCTCCTTAGCGTCCAAAGCTGCGGAGATTGGATGGATTTGTCTGCCTAATTGCGCCTTAGGCCAGAATTTTCTGACCATTTTCCCATCCCGCTGCAGTGAATGGAAATTTGGCTTGTCACCAAATTCTCCATCTTTATGGTAGTGGGAGTGTGGCGTGAACGGGCAGTAGGATTATGTCTATAGCATCCTAAGATGCATAGGTTAGGTGAACTAGCCATGGTGAATGTGTACGGTTAGGGTGGAGGGGTGAGCCTTGGTAGGCTGCTCTTTCAGAAAATTAGTACAAACTCTAAGGGCCAAATGGCCTCTTTCTGCATATAAGGGATTCAATGGATCTGTAAATCAGGCTGCGACATCAATGTAGTTACTGAAGGAGTGCTGCATTGTCAGAGGTTTTCTCACTCAGAAGATTCCATGGAGCAATTTGAAGATGAGAAGGCGAGATCCTGTTGTTCTTGCTAACAGATCCCTCAACCACAACACCAACAAGTAAAGAGTATCAAGTCTTTATCTCAAATTGATTTCCCCAAATTTGCTTCTGTATTTGTCTACATTATAAAAGTTCACTGGTTGTGCAAATATTTCTGGAAAACCCTAAGATCACAAAAAAAATATAGATACAAGTTTATAAATAAATGCAATGTCTTTACCAATCAAAATTGGCCTGCCCGGTTTACATTTGCGAAAGGCCGGACAGCTAACTGATTCATGTTGAATTCTCCATGGCGGCATCTCCACCAATCAGAGTCCACTGCCCACTTACCACCAATCAGCACTCACTTCTCATGCAATGTAAATCACACAATCATAGAATTGTTACAATGCAAAATGAGTCCTCCTGGCCCATTGGGTCATTTCTAAATGAGCACCAGAAATAGTTAGGATGGACGTCATTCATGAAATTTAAATTTTATTTATTAGTGTCACAAGTAGGCTTACATTAACACTGCAATGAAGTTATCGTGAAGTTCCTCTAGTCTCCACACTTCAGTGACTGTTCAGGTAGACTGGGGGAGAATTTAGCACCTAACCAGCACGTCTTTCAGACTGTGGGAGGAAAGCGGGGCACCCAGAGGAAACCCATGCAGACTCAAGGAGAACATGCAGACACCACACAGACAGTCATCCAAGACAGAAATCAACCGCTGTGCCACCATGCCATCTCTAAGTCAGACTAATGGCCTCCATTTTACACCCACCATTATGGAGACCAGAACGTAAATGGCAAACAAATATTGCATGGTGAATGGAGGAAAATGGAGCTGAGTCCATGAAAAGATTAGCCACGATCTTATTGAATGATGGAGCAGGCTCAAAGGGTTAGATGGTCCACGCCTCCTAGTTCTTTAGTTCTTATGAATGGAAGGCAATTGTTTAAATATATTGAAAGGGATAGCTATTGTTCTGACTAAAAGACAGAGCAGAAATTGAGTGTCATGTTGGAAATCTAATCTATGGTAAATTTAGTCAGGATCATAATTTTATGCGTTAAGGTGGTATGGGTGACAAAATTCTCACAGTAAACTTTATAATAACTGGACAGTCCAATGCTGAGGATAGCTACAACACCCTGAGCAATGGTATTTGTAATTTGTGCTTTATTCCTGCTGTACCACACACAACAACTTCCCTACTTCCCAACCAGAAATGATACTCAATAGAGAATCCATTGATCCTTACTCTTACCAAGCTGAAGAAAAGGAAGGATTGTGAAGAGGACACAAAGCACAGACAACAGTGAGGTCTACTCTTTCTTCCCTGGATAAAGCGTAAACACAGTAAGAAGTCTCACAACACCAGGTTAAAATCCAACAGGTTTATTTGGTGGCAAACACCACTAGCTTTCAGAGCGCTGCTCCTTCATCAGGTAAGTGAGAGTTCAGTTCACAAATAGGGTACACAAAGACACAAACTCAATTTACAAAATAATGGTTGGAATGCAAGTCTTTACAGGTATTCAAGCCTTAAAGGTACTGATAGTGTAAGTGGATAGAGGGTTAAGCAGTGAGATTTTGCAAGCCCAGGCTTGCAAATACAGATAGTTACAGTTACAGATCGTAACCCCTATGACTTGCCTGGACTTGCAAAATCTCACAAACTGTCCTGGTTGGAGAAAGTGAACCAAGTGAAATGAGGCAAAGCACAAAGTAAAGGGGACATTTCCTCTCTCTCTAACTCCAAAATTCTACCAAGTCCCATTCAATGTCATCCATGTAGCCATGTCGACACTTCATGCTGCCTCGGAAAAGCATAAATCAGGACTCCACACACCCCAGATATACTCTCTTCCACCTTCTTCCGTCAGGAAAAAGATACAAAAGTCTGAGGTCACATACCAACCAATTCAAAAGCAGCTTTTTTCCTGCCGCCATTAGACTTTTGAATGGACTTACCTCACATTAAGTTGCTCTTTCTCTATACCCTAGCTATGGTTGTAACACTACATTCTGGACTCTTTCATTTTCTTCGCTATGAATTGTGCTTTGTTTGTATAATACAGAAAAAATGCTTTTCACTGTATGCTAATACATGTAACAATAATAAATCAAATCAAATCAAATAAAACAAACCCTATATCCCTCTTTGTGTACCTCCTAGTTCTGGCTCTGGTGCCCATTCATTGCTCCACCACTAACAGCCATGCTTTCAGTGGGCTGAACCTAACCTTGTCTCATGAAGAGAGCTTGAAGTGTTTAAGCCAGTACTCTTTAGCGATAATGAGATCAAATTGAGATATATACTATGATAAAAGTTATTGACAAAGGAGATGTAGACCTGGTACTTCCTCTTGTGGGGCAATTGAGATTTAAAACAGAGATAAGGAGAAATTCTCTCAAAAGGATCATGATTCTGCGAGATTCCCAGAGTGCGATGGATGCCAGGATGTGGGGTACATTTAAGGAGAAGATAGATTTTTAATTAGGAATGGAATTGAAGGGTTATGGAAAATGGGCAGGAAAATGGAGTTGAGGCAAAATGAGTACAGCCATGATTGTATTAAATAGTGGAGCAGCTTCAAGGAGCTGAATTGCCTACACTTGCTTATAGGTCTTATGTTCTCCTGAAAAATCTGCGCCCCTTTCTTCCTTGAAGACATTCTTTAAAATCCATTTCTTTCCCCAACTTTGTGGTCCTAATATCTTCCAATATGTGACTCTTGTTTTGGAATGCTTTTCCGAGAGATGCTTCAGTGTGTTAATTTGCTAGTTGTTGTCAGTTATAACACTTCCCGTTGTTGGAAAATGCTGGAGAAGTGAAGAAGCATGTTTTCATTCCTCTACAGTTGTGAACAGTCTATCCAGATGATCCCCTCAGCCAGTCGCGAAACACAACATTTGTAACAACGGTCACTGAAGACATTCAAGATAAAAAAGGACAGAAATATTGAAAAACAGAAGTAAAAGGGCAAGGTCAATCACGGGATTTAATAAGTCTAAAGCCAGGAAATGGGGAGTAAACAGTTTGCTGATGTCATTGTTCTATTGCAGGTTTCAGGACTGTGGGAATGTCATTTTTTTCCAGCCTGGGTCCACACACATTTTCGATGTTGATGCAGGTGCACACAGTTAAGACAAGTTGATGACTATTCTCAGCCAAGTTTGGGAAGCCTAATTTTTTTTATTCGTTCGTGGGACATGGGCGTCGCTGCCTGGCCAGCATTTATTGCCCATCCCTAGTTGCCCGATGGCAGTTGAGAGTCAACAACATTGCTGTGGCTCTGGCGTCACATGTAAGCCAAATCGGGTAAGGAGAGCAGATTTCCTTCGCTGAAGTGAATCAGATGTGTTTTTTCGACAATCAATAATGGTTCCATGGTCATCAATAGATTTCTAAGAGAACAAAGAAAATTACAGCCCTTTGATCCTCCACTGACCATGCTGCCTGACTGAACTGAAACCCCCACTGGGGAACATATCCCTTTATTGCCATCCATTTTGGGTATTTGAAACTGCCCCTTAAAAGTCACTGTTGTTTCTGCTTCCACTACATCCTCCAGCAGCAGGTTTCAGGCACTGACCATCCACTGTATGAAAAACGTGCCTTGTACACCTACATTAAACATTGCCCCTCACACCTTAAACCTCTGCTCCCTAGTCATTGACTCTTCCACCCTGGGAAAAAGCTTCTGACTATCCACTCTGTCCATGCCTCTCGTAATCTTTAGACTTCAATCAGGTCTCCCCTCAACTTCCATCATTCCAGTGAGAACAAATCAAGTCTCCCCACATAGATAATGCCCTCCATACCAGACAACTTCCTGATAAATTTTTTCTAATCTTTTTTAATTCCAGATTCTTTAAAAATTCAAATTCCACCATTTGCAGTGATGGGATTCAAACCTGAATCCCTGGAGCATTTGTCTGAGTTTCTAGATTAATAGCCTAGCAATTAGACTATTAGACCATCGCCTTCCCGTGACTTTCAACTTGCATGCATTTAAGTTGAATTAATGGGCTGTACACCCAACTTTACCGGCACTTCCTCCTCTACCACTGCTCATCTAGAATCGGCACGAAACAGACGTGCTCCCTAAAAGTCCGATTTAGGCATTCCATCAGTGAAGGTTAGTGAGAAGATAAGTGCCAAGCATCCAACAGCTCTCTGCTTGAGATTGTGATGGGAAAGAAGAGGAGACCACTGTCACTCTGCCTGAAATCAGAGGGGAGGAAGGGGAATCTGCTGCCATTCTGCCTGAGGTCGGTAGGCAGAAGGAGGGAGGGACTTGTGATCGGTCTGGAGAGGTGGAGGGATAAGGGGATCAGTATTGTTGTGAGAGTGGGGCAATGTGTTTGGGGGCCGGGGGAGGCATTATCCGGTCTTGGAGGGATGCGACAGGGGAACAGCAGTCTGTCTTTTAAGCCCCACCCAGGGTTTGTGCAGCGTGATTCCGAATTGCTGATATTTTTTCGGGTAGCGTGTGATTGGGGGTGTGTGAGGAAAAGTTTAAAATTCGGATCCGAAACACTCCCAGTTTTAAGTCTGCTCAGCATAATGTAAATTGTAAAATGAGGCTCATAAATGCATTTCTTTTAGAAAAATTGACTCCTTGCAAAAAAACACTCCTCTTAAAAAAACATGCTAATAATGTGCTTCTTAAAGGCACTGTATCATCATACTCACTTCCTTTGATGGAACCCTCTTAAACATTGAGATGGATTTCAGAACACATCAAGCTGATCCTAAGTTTGCCCTTCACCTTGATTTAAAACATGTATAATTTGAGTGACAGGGCAAATCGCTCACTGGGTGATATTCGTATCATTAGTGCTTAATTTGTTTTGAGGAGATGGTGGCATTATGGTACTGTCACTGGACTAGTTATCCAGAGGCCTAGGCTAATGATCTGTGGATGTGAGTTCAAATCCCGTCATGATGCTGGTGAAGCTTAAGTTCAACAGATGAATCTGGAATATAAAGCTTTTAGGGAAGAAAATCATATAGTCTGGCCTACATGTGACTCCAGACACAGAGAAACGTGCTTGACTCTCAACTGAACTCTGAAAGGTCTGGGAAGCCACTTAATTCAAGGGTAATTTCCTTCCTAAAGGAATTGTGGGTCAATCCACAGCATGCGGACTGCAGCGATTCAAGACAGCAGCTCACCACCACCAGGGGCAACAAGAGATGGGCAATAAATGCTGGGCAATCGGCAATGCCCATGTCCCACAAGTGAATAAAAAAAATTAGGGATGGACAACAAATGCCATCCCTGATAGTGATGTCCACATCGCTTGAAAGAATAAATTAGGGGCTCTTGTTATAAATCGCCCGAAGTTACACCATAGACAACGCTCAGCAGCATTCAATCTTTGACTTTTATGGATAGATAAAATAAGTTGCATTTTTATGATACATTTTGCAGTCTCAGGACATCCCAAAACACTTTATAGCCAAAGAGGTATACTTCAATATGCGAAGCAGAAAATGAGGCAGCCTATCCGCACAGGGAGAGGTCCAGTGAAGATATATTGTTGGGATTGAATTTGCAATTTGAAGATCATTGTTGAGCGAAAAGTATCGATATTCCAAACTTAAACCAGGAATGTTCCCCAATTCCATCGGTAGATGCATAATCTCAGTACATGTGTGCAAATCCCATTTGCTGATATGAAGTACCTGACATCGTGTACAAGTTAATTCAGCAAAGTCTTTCCAGAATTGTTCTGAACCAATAGCATGCCACCCCACAGTACTGCATTTATTAAAAAATGCTGAGGTCATTTGGAACGGAAGTTCTTTCTCATAGTTGCAAAGAAAGATTTTGAGGGACTGTTCTGTAGGATTAAAAGACCTTCTATCTTTAAAGGTGCTGTAAGATGTAAATCCTACAACCTAACCTCAACTTTCTCCACCCAGATGTTAACTGACTGACCTGTGTATCTCCAGCTACTTCTGATTACATGCATTTGAATGCAAAATGTAAAGAAAGTTCAAATCTCTTTAATAGAGCAGTTAACCTAAAATGGAAGATGAAGGTGAAGCGTAAATGTGCTCAGCCAGAAGCCAAATGTCATTTTAGGACACTCCATGCGTGTACCATGTAAAATCCTGATTCCTTAACATGCTACTTTGAGGAAATTTTAGCACTAGATTGGCAAACACATTGGCAGCTCTACCATGATTGGTTGTTCCGTTAGCCAGGTATGATAAACAAGCAATGATTGGTTAACAGAAGAACTCAGATGACCTCATCGGTCCCAGTTGATGAAAGACCAGTTCTGGCTAGGCCCACTGTGATCTTCCGCCAAAATACTGTCACATTTGATATCTCATACTGCGATTAACTTGGCTAAGATGTGTTTATGGCAGCCTGAAAGTTAGAGCCCAATGCAACTTTTATTTGCTTCTCATCCAGCCAGCAAATGTCAAAACATCGCCAATTTTCTGGCTTGCGCGTTTCCCTTGCCCCCCTACTCCCACCAATTTTTCCCCAAGACTGCCCCCCACCCCCTCGCCTTTCTGCACCACTCAGTTCAGCTCTTGTTTTGAGAGGCCCCCACGTTTCTTGGAAGTCAGACAATGAACTGAGCATCTGGAAGGATTTGTGTGTGTTTAGCTGCAGGCAGGTCTGTGCTGGGCCTTGGCCATCTGTTTCTGTTAAGCTTAAGTCCACACCAGGTTCACGGTTGAACACAAATGCATGTGTTTTTTTTTGTTGCAGTGGATGCAAGGCAGGGACAAAGGCAATGCGCAATTCTTATTCTGAAGGCGCATTTCTCTCAGTTTGTGTCAAGAACTATAGGCTGTCTTTTCACAATGTCACCACTTTCAGATCAAAGAAGCATCCTGATGGAGACCGAGAGCAAACACCATGCACTATTGTATAGATAATTGAACAGTAAAATGAATGCTAAATTTAACTGCAGCTTGCTCCCCTCAGAAATTCCCCAGGCAGATTATTTGCTTATTATGTCTATTCTTGTTTCATACAGGAAGAGATGTTTTCCTGATCTTACTCAGGATAGGGGAACACCTGTCTTCAACTCCAATTGGATTCTTGCTTTTACCGTTTTTTCATTAGATTTGCATTCGATTTTTCATTTGACACTTCTCCTGCCTTCTTTTCCCTCTCTATTTCTTCCCAAGTGTTGCTCCCCTCAAACTTCTCTCGGCATCAAAATGCTGGCTATCGCACACACAAGTGTACTTCACACCTCCTCCTCCACCGACCAAACCCTTCTCTACCTCCAATCAGCAAGAAATCCCAGTAAAACTTGGGAGATGACTGCTACTGGTCCAAACTGGCATTGTATGCCTTAAAATAGACCTCCAGTTCAGACCTTTGCCAGTCATGGATATCAATTTTCCTTCCTAAAAGGACATTAGTGACCCAGATGATCAATAATAGTCAATGATAGTTTCATGGTCACCATTCCTAAGGCTAGATTCCAATTCTAGATGTACTAATTGAATTTGAATTCCGCCAGTTAGCATTTGCCAGATTTGAACCTATGCCTCCAGAGATTGGGTTGCTTTCTAGGGTCAGTGACATCACCACCATGTCACCATTTCCCCCTAATAAAAAAGGGAAAAGCTTTTCAGAACACAGAATGGGCACAATCTTACTGACCATTCATGCCAACTGCAGTGAGGTTGGAGAATTTGGTGCTCGCTAAATGTCCATTCACTGCAGCAGGAGGGAAAATCCCAGTGGTGTGAACAGCCATAACACTTTGGAATAACCTCTTGGGTGGCATGGTGGCACCGTGATTAACATTGCTGTATCATGCCACCAGAGACCAGGGTTCCATTCCTGATTTGGTTCATAGCTTGTGTGTAGTCTGCACATTCTCCTCGTGTCTGCGTGGGTTTCCTCTGGGTATTCCGGTTTCCTCCTACAGTCCCTCAGCGTACCTGAACTGGCACCAGAGTGTGGTGAGTGGAGGGATTTTCACAGGAACTTCATTGCAGTGTTAAAGTAAGCCTCCTTGTGACCCTAATAAATAAAGTTTAAACAAAAAGCATAATTTTGTGAAGTCATTCCATGCAGTTTGAAAACCATCGGCCTAAAGTTTACATGCCAGGTCTTTGTAAGAGCTATCCCAAAATTCCCACACCTTTGTTCTTGCTGCAATAGTTTTTGCTCTTGCAGTTCTGTATCCAATTTCCTTTTGAAAATTACTGCTGAGTATCCAGCTCTTCAGGAAGTGCAATCCAGATCACAACTTACAATGTTTAAGAAAATTTCTTCCTTGGAGCTTCTGTTCAATTCTTCTTGTATTTACAATTTTAGCATTTAACAAATAAAATACAGGAGTGAGTTTTCATACCTTTGCCCTCTGATAAGAGAACAATAGCAGAATAATGCACACACCAGAAAAACACATTGCAATTCCAATAACCCTTGACAATAATAAAAAAGATTTAGATTTAAAGTTCCTGGAACCTTGAAAAAGAAATGGTAAAGAAAGGGAAGATTCCAATAAATAGAAACTCTTCTATTCCCCTCTCCAGTTCTGGTCTTCACTCAAAGCGTTACCCATGTCCCCATTTTCAGAGCTGCTGTACATTTCCAGTGCGCTCAGATTTTATTTCAGATTTACGGGATTTGTCTGCACAATATGTGCTGCTTTTAAAACTGTGACTCACCACCTCTGCCTCATCCATATGGAATGCAATTTGTATTCCATCTGCATCAGCATGTAGAGAGAGGCCAATTGCCCGGCTGAAAGAAGGCCAAGAAAGAACTTGCCTTTACATAGCACCTTTCACAATCTTCACATGTCCCAAAATACTTCACAACCAATGAAGTATTGTTGAAATGTAGTCAATACGGAAAGACTTAGCACTCAATTTCAGACAGCAAGGTTCCATAAATGGTAAAGATATAATGGTAATATAGGCAGCAATTCTCCAGCCCTGCTGCCAGTGAGAATGGAGAATTTGGCACTCAACCACACACACTGTGGCAGGACTGGAAAATCCTAGCTGCAGGGATCTACTTTTCATGATGTTGACTGCACTAAGTTAATATTGATCAGGGTTCCAGGGAGAATGTTATTACCTTTCTTCAAAATAGTATCATGGGATCTTTTGCCTCCACTTGAAGGACAGAGAGTAAAGATCGAAGAGCGCACATTTATGTCATGTTCTCAGCACCACAGGAGATTCCAAAGTACTTTACAGCCAATTAAATCTGTTGGAAGAGAACTCAATGTTGTAATGTGGTGACATCCTCTCCGACACTGCCTCAGTGCTGCATTGGAATGTCAATTGTATTCATTGTCCAATCCCTGAAGTCGAACCTGATCCCGTGTCCAATTCATTGAGAGGTGAATGCTGTTCTTGCAAAGTCATGGCTTTCTTTGCTGAAGTGATCATGTTTTCAAGATGCTTTTGGTTCGAACCACCCCATCCCATTCAACTGCTCGTGCCACCTCCCTGACTGCTCCGGGGTGGTGTGGGTAGAGGGGGGCATTAAATTCTATATCTAGGTTGGGCTGAAGCCTTAGAAGGATTTTTTTACTGTAGACAAATATCAACTACCTAGGAATTCTATGACATTTAATTAAATAGCAGCACATGTGGTGGTGTTTGTCTTTAAAGCTCAACTCTCAGTGAGGCACAGGCCAGAATCAGTGCCAAATACTCTGATCTTGTGGCAGCAGAAGCACGGTGTGAACCACCAGTAACATTGCACCAAGGTGTTTTATATGGATTTTTCCTCAATAGATCTACTCTAGTACATGATGATCACTCTACACGGTGAATATTCTTCCAAAGAGGTATGGATAGGGTTTTTCAAATCCAGATGTGACTGCCACAAGGTCTGTTTCTATGTTGGTGTATTTAATCTCAGCTGAGTTGAGAGCTTTGGATGCAAATTCTATTAGTTTTCTGCTTTGTACCAGGGCAGTTCCCACTTCATTTACAGAAGCATCTACTTGTAGGATGGCAATTTACTTTCTATTGTAGTGTGACAGGCATTCCCCCTTGCACACTAGTTTTCTGAGTTTATTGAAATTCCTCTTGTGTGACTCTGAGCATCGGTACTAGATATAGAATCATAGAA
Organism: Sphyrna mokarran; assembly: GCA_024679065.1. NCBI lineage: Eukaryota > Metazoa > Chordata > Chondrichthyes > Carcharhiniformes > Carcharhinidae > Sphyrna > Sphyrna mokarran. The sequence goes on along the minus strand of JAGIQG010000013.1, from coordinate 12,706,878 downwards.
TCCCTGCAGTGTGGAAAGAGGCTGTTCAGTTTTATAATAGCATTGACGCAATCTCAGCAAGTTTCACTATGGATGTTCACTATACACTTCAGCTACTGTAACCATTGACCCCCACTGTGGTCACTCATAACCTCAAATGTGAATTGTTATTGTTTAAGTCTGTTCACTGCCTCAGTCCTCCCACTGTCTGTATCCTCCTCTTGTCCTGTTGGCTCAGATTATTTCTTGAACTTAGATTACTTCTTGTGGATCATTTTTGGAGCTCATATCTACAACTAAAGCACTGCCTCTCAACTTGTTTTACCTCTTCCGAAATCTTCTTTGTAAACCAACTCTTTGTCTCAGCATTCCTCCACTATTCTTAACTCTTTCTCTTTGTTTCAGCATCTGGACATTTCAGAAATACTTTGAGACATAATATGCCATGGAACCAAAGTGTTACTGTTGTTAAACACTCCACAGTTCAGGCTGTAACTTCAGCTGCCAAGGTCCTAATCTTGAGTGTTTTTCCTCTCCACATCTCCACCTCTCTCTCCTCTTCAACATTTAGCTCCTATTTTGATATCACCACTACCGGTATCTCCTAATGTGACTCTATGTCAAATTTTGTCCAATAATCCTCCTGTTGGAACAGTGGCACAGTGGCACGGTGGTTAGCCCTGCTGCCTCACAACGCCAGGGATTCAGGTTCAATTCCAGCCTCGGCTGATTATCTGAGTGGAGTTTGCACATTCTCCCCAGGTTTGCATGGGTTTCCTCCGGTTTCCTCCCACAGTCCAAAGAGGTGTGGGTTCGGTGGATTGGCTATGATAAATTGTGCCAGAATTTGTATGTGAGATGGATTATCCATGGGAAGTGCATGGGTTTATGGGCAAAGAGTGGGGAGGGGGTTGGTGGCACTGGGTATGTTGTGTCAGATAGCTGTGCAGACTCGACGTGTCAAATGGCCTCATCTGCGTTGTAGAAATTCTGTGGTTAAACAAAAAAGTTAAAGTTTATTTATTAGTCACAAAGCTTACATTAACAATGCAATGAAGTTACTGTGAAAATCCTCTAGTTGGATCAATACACATAACCAGCACGACTTTCAGACTGTGGGAGGAAGCTGGAGCACCCGGAGGAAACACACGCAGACATGGGGAGAATGTGTAAACTCCACACAGACACTGACCCAAGCCGGGGGTCCCCAAGGCTGTGAGGCAGCAGTGCTAACCATCGTGCTGCACCGTGCCACAGGAGACAATATGAATGTAATTTTTTGCTGACTGGTTTGATGGGGATGTTAGCCCATTTTGAATGGAGGCATGCACTATGAATGCACAGAGCATTCCAATGAAAATATACTGCAGTTCAATTTCGAGGGGATTGTCTTACTTCTAACCACTTGTATGAGACTAAGAGAACATTGCATTGTGGGTGAAACAAGAGAAAATGTCTTGTTTCTCTCTTCCTCGTGGGGTTTGCGTTGTTTCATTTGGTTTAGTGTCTGTGTGCGTGGGAGAAATGTTTGATTAGGCTGCGTCTAAAGTAAACACGAGTGGCTGCCCTTTTCTTCCCACACAATTGTCCAAATGGATGGGTTTTTCATTGCTTGGCGTGTGGCAAGCAATTAACATGACCCGAAATTCAGCCAAATCCCCAAATGAATGTCCAAAATAAACCAATGTTTGGCAGGAACCATACAATGTATTTATTGGCACGTTGACCGTGCCCTGACTGCCTCCGGTGTTGACATAAGGACTCATTGCACATTTCTGTCCTGCTGGCGTGAACTCCAAGCATCTGTGGTGTCATTGAACCTCCGAGGGACAAGATCAACTTGGTGAAATAACTTTTAAAGTGCCCAGTTTAATAGGACATGACGAATAATTCAGAACCATAAGTTCAACGGAGAAAGAGGCCCATCAGCCCATCGTTCCAGTGCTACAGAAGGATTCTCCACAAATGTAATTTACTAAAACCCAATTACTTTCCACTTTCCCATAACCTTTAATTTCTTCCTTTTTTAAAAATTTGTTTCTGGGACTTGGGCAGCACTAACTGGGCCAGTATTTATTGCCCTTGGAGGGCAGTTGAAAGTCAACCACATTGCTTTGGCTCTGGAGTCACATCGAGGCAGACCAGCAGATTTCCTTCCCTAAAGGACAATAATGAACCAGTTGGGTTTTTCCAACAATCGATAATGGTCATCGGTAGATTTGTAATTCCAGATTTTTTTACTGAACGCAAATTCCACAGCTGCCATGACAGGATTCAAACCAGGTCCCCAGAACATCAGCTGATATACTGGATTATAGTCTGGTGATAATACCACTAGGCCATCACTCACCTCCCTCTTTGTTCAAACATTTATTTACTATTCATTGTTCTGATTGATATGCCACAGTGATATATGGTAATATATTTGCCAGGGCATATTTGCCAGGGTTCTCTGTCCTCACTGCAGCAATTTTCTCAGCAGCGGAGGTGGTGTGCCATTAACCAGTGGCAGAATCTTTGGTCCCACCGCTGCCAATGGGATTTCCCATTGATTCCATCCACACTGCTGGAGGCACACACAACTGGGGTATACTGTCAGCGGGACCTGAAGATTCACCTGGCACAAAGAGCAGGAGAATTGTGTTCAAAGTCTTCAGAGAAACGTAAGAACAGAGAAACTAGAAGCAGGGATAGGTCATTCGGCCCTTTGAGGCCACTCCAACATTCATTTTGATCATCAAATTCAAATCCTGATTTCCCCCCCTCTCCCCACCTCCCCGTACCTTGGCCCCTTGAGCCCCAAGGGCTACGTCTAATTTCTTCCTGAAATCAGGCAATTTCTTGACCTCAACTATACTCTGTGGTAGCGAATTCCACACATTCACCACCTTTTGGATGAAGAACATTCTCCTCACTTCAGTTCTTATCTTCAAATTATGATGCCTCACTCATGAAAAATTATTTCCAAGAAGTACATCTGATATTATTCTATCGCTGGAATCTCCTCCATGTTGGCAGAGCAGCATGCATGGCGTGTGACTAAACATATTGCAGCAGCTTGGTCATAATGGGAACAAAATGTCCAAGTCTCCACTATCTGCCGGTAATTACCAAATCTTCCATCTGAACAAACTCCCAGTCATCAAAACGATCACATCTCTTCACCCTCAAATATAAATATCCTTGTAGCTCTGAGGAAGGATCATTCTGGCTTGAAACATTGACTCTATTCTCTCTCAGAGCTACGTAGAATATAGAACATAGAACCCTACAGCACAAACAGGCCCTTCGGCCCACAAGATGCACCGATCATACCCATGTCTACTTGGCCGTAGAACTATCTGTAACTCCCAATCCCATTTAATCCCATGTACTCATCCAGAAGCCTTTTAAAAGACCCCAGTGAGTTTGCCTCCACCACCACAGACGGCAGCCGATTCCATTCACTCGTCACCCTCTGAGTGAAAAACTTAGCCCTAACATCTCCTCTGTACTTGCTGCCCAGCAGCTTAAACCTGTGTGTCTCATGGCAACCATTTCAGCTCTGGGAAATAGCTTCTGAGAATCCACCCTATCTATTCCTCTCAATATTTTATAAACCTCTATCAGGTCGCCTCTCAACCTTTGTCTCTCCAGGGAGAAGAGACCTAGCTCCTGCAACCTATCTTCATAGGGCATGTCTCCCAGTCCAGGCAACATCTTTGTAAATCTCCTCTGCACCCTCTCAATAGCTTCCACATCTTTCCACATCTTAGCAATTCCACAGAGTTGCTGAGATTTTCCAGCATTTTCTGTCTTTCCTTCAACTATCTTTGTTTAGAGGGAGTGGAAAAGAATATTATCCACAGAATCATAAAATCTCTACAGTGCAGAAAGAAGCTATTTGGCCCATCGAGTCGGCACCAACTACAACCCCAACCAGGCCCTATCCCCATAACCCCCTCAACCTCATGCATTTAGCCTAGCTAGTCCCCCTGATACTAAGGGTCAATTTAGCAATCCACCTAATCCGCACATCTTTGAACTATGGGAGCAAGCTGGAATACCTGGAGGAAATCCACACAGACATGCAGACATGGGGAAAACATGCACGCTCCACACAGACAGTGATCCAAGCCGGGAATCAAACCCAGGTCCATAGTGCTGTGGAGCAGCTGTGCTAACCATTGTTTCACCATGCAGCCCATATTGACATAACTTGTGCATTCCAGTAATTATTCAACAGGAACATTTCCAAGCTGACAACACAAAACTGGAAGGAATTGTGAACTATGAACAGGATGTAAGAAGGCCTCAGGTTGATTTAGACATGCTGACTTCATAGGCAAAGACATGTCTGATGCCGTACAATGTTGCTGAATATGAAATTATACTCTTCAGTGTGATAACAGAAAAGAAGAATAGTATTTAAATGGTGATATATTAGGAAGAGAAGATGTACAAAGGGATCTAGGTATCCTTGTACACCAGTCAATGGAAGTGGAGACATAGGTGCAGTCAGGAATTAAATGGTATGTTCGCCTTCATTGCAAGAGGATTTGAGTTCAGAAGTACGGATATCTTACTGCAATTATACAGGGCCTTGGTGAGACCGCATCTGGAATGCTGTGTGCAGTTTTGGTCTCTGTACCTGGGAAAGGACATATTTGCCAGTGGGGGTGCAGCAAAAGTTCACCAGGCTGATACACGGATTGCTGAGACTGTGCTATAAGGAGAGGTTAGTTTGACTGGATCTGTAATCACAAGACTTTAAAAGAGTGGGAGGAGATCTGATTGAAACATATAAAATTCCAGTAGGACTGGACAGACTTGTGGTAGGGAATCTCGAACCAGGGAAATAATCCAGGAATATGGGATAGATCATTTAGGATTGAAAATAGGAAAACATCTTCCCTCCATAGAACCAATGGAATTTCTACAACATAAGGCTGTGGAGGACAAGTCACTGAATATATTCAAGAAAGAGATAATTTTTTTGCCATCAAAGGATATGAGAAAGATGCGAGAATAACAGAGCAGTTTCAAACGGCTAAATGGCTTCCTTCTAGTTAATATGTTTCTATGAGACCTTTGCATTTTTTGATCGGGAATTGCTCCGTATTTCTAACTTTTCCAACAAGAGAGAATCTTGCCATCACTCTTGACATTACTATGACTGAATTCCCCACTATCAATATCCTAGGGAACTGAACTGGACTAACCATATAAAAATCGCCCAGGAGAGGGCATTCAAATCCACTCAAAATCCCTCTAACAGAGATATTGAGCCTGCATTCCAGCCCTTCTTTTTGCCCTGTTTCAATTATTCCTTTGAATATATCTGTGCTCCCAGCTCATTTGCATTATTTATTCGAGTCCTCACATTGCTGTATTACACAATGCCACACTACTTTGTTATCTATTATTAAGACTTTGTTTCTTCTCATTTCCACATTTCATAGAATGCCTACAGTGCAGAAGGAGGCTGGTAAGCCCATCGATCCTGCACCAACTCTGCAAAAGTGCATCTACCCAGGTCCGCCCCTCTGCCCAATCCCCCGTAACTCCGTACATTTACCATGGTTAATCCATCTAAATTACACATTTTGGGACATGCAGAGACAATTTCGCATGGCCAATCCTCCTAATCTGCACATTTTTGGAGTGCAAGGGGGAACCGGAGCACCCGGAGGAAATCCACGCAGACTCTGCGAGAATGTGCAAACTCCATATATAATCATCCAAGGTTGGAATTGAAACAGGGTCCTTGCACTAACCAATGTGCCACCATGCTTTACCATGTCCAACCTTTATTTTTTCATTCTGAATATATGTTTAGACTCTCATTCCCCTTTAAACCATCTTCAACAAACCTCTCCATTGTGATTCATCCAGTTGTGAAGATGAGGGTAGTGCAGTCAATGTAGTTTATGTAGATTTCAGCAAAGCCTTTGACAAGGTCCAACTTGTAAAGAAGGTAAATTCACATGGGATATAGGGTAATTTGAGAAAGTGGATTCAAAATTGGCTAAGTTGTAGGAGACAGAGGATGATAATAGAAAGCTGCCTTAGTGATGGAAGCCAGTGTCCAATGGTGTACCTCAGGGGTCTGTATTGGACTGCCTATTATTTGTTATTTATATAAATGACATTGATGACTAGGTGGGGTTAGGATTATAAATTTGCAGATAATACAAAGATTGAACAGATGGTTAACAGAAGGAGGACTGTCTGGGGCTACAAGAAGGTGTAGACAAAATGGTCAAATGGGTAGATGAGTGGAATTTAACCTTGAAAAGTAATTACTTTAGAAAGAGTAATTTAACAAGAAGATGCTCAATGAATGGTAGAACACTTGGAAGTTCTGTGGAACAAAGGAACCTCAGTGTGTTTGTCCACAGATCTCTGAAAGCGGAAGAGTATGATGGTAGGATGACGAAAAAGGTACATGGGATACTTACCTTTATCAGTCGAGGCATAGATTACAGAAGCACGGAAGTCATGTTGGAACTGTAGAGAACTTTAGTGAGGCCACAGCTGGACTTCTACATGCAGTTCTGATCACCACATTATTGGAAGGATGTGATGGCACTGGAGGGGGTGCAGAGGAGATTCACCAGGATGCTGCCTGAGATGGAACATTTAAGTTATGAAGAAAGGTTGCGTAGGCTTAGTTTGTTTTTGTTGGAGCAGAAAAGACTGAGGTGGGGGGAGGCAGGTGGGGCAGATGGGTGCGACCTGATCAAGCTGTACGACCACGGACAGAGTGGATAAGGAGCAACTGTTTTTCTTAATTGAAGGTCCAGTCACGAGGGGATATAGGTTCAAGGTGAGAGACAGGGATTTTAAAAGGAATTTGAGGAAAAATGCTTTTACCCAGAGAGTGGTGACGGTCTGAAATGTGTTGTCTGGGACAGGTGGGTTGCCTCACATCTTTTAAAAAGTACCTGGATGAGCACTGGGCACATCATAACATTCAGGATTATGACAGATAGGGTTAGGTGGATGGGTTCAAATGCTTCTAACGTGTCGGTGCAGACTTGATGGATCGGAGGGCCTCTTCTGTGTGGTGTGATTCTATGATACTCCTGTTGGGATGGAAAACCATTCAGTTTGTGCAGGTCCTAAACACCAGAATTCAGTCCCCGTGCCACAGGATAATCTGTAAGCACCATCATCAACTGATTGGGTCACTTTGCCTGTTTCTGTATCATATATCCCCTGCACTCCATCTAATAAAAGCTACATATTGAGCATTTCTTCCTTCTCACTGGAAAAACACCTCTGATATTATTTGGAATCCAGTTGTACCATTCTACTCAAACCACTTTAGTAACCCCCTTTCTGACACCAATTTTTACTTTCCACCGTATTCCAATACATGTGACAATAATAAATCAAATCAAATCCCTTTTGTCGCCATTTGGGTGAGAATCAACTTCCTCATTTCCCTTCTCAATTGTAATCTGGATGTCATGTGAATTGAAATGTGGATTTCAATTTTATAGTTTATTTATTAGTGTCACAAATAGGCTTACATTAACACTGCAATGAAGTTGCCACATTCCGGTGCCTGTTTGGGTACACAGAGGGAGAACTTAGCATGGTCAGTGCACCTAACCAACACATCTTTGAATCAATTTGTGTGCCTTCTTCTAGATGTGTAATTCCATGCACACCTGGCTTCCTTTCAGGGTCTTACATGTGACTTTTCATAGAATCCCTCCAGTGCAGAAAGAGGCCACTCAGCCCATCAAGTCTGCACTGACCACACTCCCACCATAGGCCCGTACATTTGCTAGCCCCCTCCCCAAAACTAAGGGGCAATTTAGCATGGTCAATTCACCTAGTTCACACATCTTTGAATTGTGAGAGGGAACAGGAGCGCCCGGAGGAAAACCATGCAGAAGACACGGGGAGAACGGGCAGATTCCATAAAGATAGTGGCCCAAACCGGGAATCAAACTCGAGGTCTCTGTTGCTGTGAGGCAGTCATGCTAACCACTGTGCCACTGTTTATCAACAGCATTCTTTGGGTATTCTATGTCACTAACAATAGCAGCTTCCCCCTCTGGTCAAATGAATTCCTGTACCCCATGGAACGCAGAAACAAATTAGGGCCTAACCTTTGCCTGTGTTATTCCCAGGATCAATCCAATGCAGAGAGTTTAGACAAGATACAAATCTGCTAACTGCAATATTTTCATTTGAATGTTATTGTTTCTTCCCCCCCACCCCCACAGGAGATTGAAGACTAAACCACAGAGCAGATGATTTCAACTCCAGAAAGGTTTTGCCAGTGAGCAAAGACGTTTTTCCGATTCACTTCAGTGCCTGTGATATGCCACAGCTGGAGAACATGCTGTTTATATCTGCATCAAATGCCAAGAGTGAGAAATGTTTGATTTGTAATATGTTTCGCTAGCAAAGGAAAACATGCAATTAAAGTGTAATCAACCAAATGCCAGCTATGGATATGTAAAAACAAGAGGAATTACGTGCACTACCTAGTTGACTAAATCTTATCAATATTTGATATACTACTCCCATTCACTGTCCAATTTTGTCTATATCTGTGTGCTGGTTGTTCATTGTTTCTCATGATATGAGATGGGATCAGGTTCTTTATAACTGTGGAAGAGGTGAACCAGTTCACAAATTTATTCTGTGAATTTGCAGAGCACACATCAGAAGGAAAGACAGCAGCAGCACAGTGGTTAGCGTTGCTGCCTCATAGCGCTAAGGACTTGGGTTCAATTCCGGCCTTGGGTCACTGTAAATGTAGAGTTCTCCCCACGTCTATGTAGGTTTCCTCTGGGTGGTCCGGTTCCCTCCCACACTCCAAAAATATGCAGGCTATGTCGATTGGCCATGCTAATTTGACCCTTAGTGTCAGGGAATTAACAGGATAAGTAAATGGGGTTACAGGAATAGGGCTTGAGTGGGATTGTGGTCAGTGCAGACTCGATGGGCTGAACGGCTTCCTTCTGCAATGTAGGGATTTATACAAAGGATTATTATACTCAATACTTCAGGTCATCCTCAAGGTCTCTCAGAGAACTTGCAACCAATTAATTACTTTGGAAATGCCATCACGATTGTTATGTGAGCAAACAGAGCAGACAATTTGTAAATCTCATGCTCTCCAAACAATTGCTCCACTTCAAGCACAATTCCTGAAGGAAACACACTGGAGGACAATGGGGAGGCATTGATGAAGAGGTCAAATATGCTTAGTGACTCAATATGTTGGGAGGGCATTGATTACAGAATGGTACGTCTTAAAGTCTTTGCAGTTTTCTATAGGTTAACTGTAAGTCATTAACAGAGAGGCAGTGGCGAATTGATTTTGTCAGTGGACTAACAATCCAGAAGGATTGGGATTGAGCAATCCCAGCGGGTAGGATCTTTTAGAGGGAGTGGGCAGGGTGCGATAAATCAGCAGGAGATTCCCATGCCCATGTGAGCAATTGCCATCACATAAACCTTTGTTGTCTGTGATTATTCTCCTTTCTTTGCCTCTGCCTTTCATTCTTTTTATTCCTTGTCTCTTTAGATTTTCCTTCTTTGTCTTTCCATGCAAAGAAAGGTTTGATGCACCTGATGCCATGAGATTACATGGAATTTTGAGTTGATTTTCAGGACTCTGAGTGCAGTTCCTTCCTGGCTGCCAGTGGCCACGGACATACTCAGGGTATGTCTGGGGAATTGTTTGTAAGATATGAATCCATCAGCAGGACTATGTCTGGCTGCTGCTTGACAAGTCTGTTTGATAGCCCTTTTAATTTTGATACTATTGTCAAGGTGATAGTAAGGAGGGTTTTACAGGGTTGGCAGGATTGGGTTTTGCCATTGTTGTTTCCAATACCTAGTTCAATGCCATGTGTTCTATCTACCCAGTTTTATTTTGTAGTTTTTCTTTAGAAATTTCTTCCAAATGAGTGACTACCTAGGCCATTTCAGAGGGTATTAAAGAGTCAACTGGTCTGAATCCTGATGTTGGCCAGATCAACTAACAACAGCAAATCAGTGAACCAGATGGGTTTTTACTACAATAACAATGGTTTCACAGTTATCATTAAACTTTTAATTCCAGATTGCTTTTTCTTTATTGGATTCAAATTCCAATAGCTGCCATGGTGGGATTTGAACCCAGATCCTCAGATCATTACCTTGATTCTCTGGATTATTATTCCATCCAAATTACTGCTATCCTACTGATTCCTCCAAGTCACCATTTAGAAAGAGCCTAAATTTTCCTCCACTGCTGCATGCAGCTTCTAATCTAGGTGCAGAACCCTCTCTCTGTGAGTTTGCATCTTTATGTCCCAAACTGCAGTGCTAGTTATGTTAGGTAATTACTCTTGCTGTGGGTTGATGGTATTGGCGATGTGCTTATTGTTTACAGAGTTAGTTAATATAGTTTCACCATACACTGGGATCGATAAGCAGAGATAGTATCATTATGCATGGGATTAGTTATGATGGTGGTGGTTCATTATGCATGGAGCTCCTTATGGGTTGAACGTACACAGGCTGATTAATGTGAGTTTATGATGTGCACAGTTTGGTTGTTCCTGAGATGAAGACACTTTGACAACAGAACCATTCAGTTGTGTACACTATTTTACCAAGACAAAGAAAGTTGTGTTTATGTTTTACTATCTCCAAACCTCTAATTTTATAAAGTTAGCTCCTTCCTTTATTAGATGATGAATTTGTTCTGATGTTATGCCAAATGAGAAACAATTCTACTATTGAAGGAGCAATTTCCATCACATAAACCTTTGTTGTCTGTGATTATTCTCCTTTCTTTGCCTCTGCCTTTCATTCTCTTCAATCCTTGTCTCTTTAGATTTTTCTTCTTTGTCTTTCCATGCAAAGAAAGGTTTGATGCAGCTGGTTTTATCCTGTGCCAGCTCCGTGCTCAGCAAGCAGTGCTTATTTAACAAGTGTTCACCCCCCCCCCCTCCTGTGCCTCACAAACTTTCTCTCAGTGCCAATTGCTATAACTGCACACCCCCCCTCCACCCCCAGATGTGCCTCTATACTAATGTGCTGGTGCCAATCCTTTTCATTTCTCTACCAGTGCTTCATCAGGCCTCTTTGAGTGTTGATCCCATTTACCCTTACCCTTCCCTTATAGTGCCAATCCCTTTCATGGAACCCTCCAAACCCCTCCTGCATGGTTGCCTTCTCATCTTCTCAATGATCTTCACTTGGAGCCCATTGTTTAGGTGTCACGGCAGCCAAGCGTCACCCTCTTACCACTCACAATACGTGCCTCAACAATCTTTCCTTCAGGTGAAATGCTATTACCCACTCCATGTGCCTCATGAGCCTTCCCCTCCACCCCTAACTGTTCCTCATGAGCACTCTGTCTCAGAGCCAATCCCTGTAATTCTATCCCTCTCTTAATGCCAATTTCATTCAGTCAATTCCTTGTGCCTCATTAGGCTTCACTCGGTGCTCTGTTCTCCAGAATTTCTAAGAACTGTGTTTTATCATCTTTTTCTGTCTTTCATTCCTTTTTAAACCCTGCTCTGTGTTTGATGAATCTCACAATACCTTGTTCTGTGCCCGCTGGGACCTAACTTTCTTTCCCTCTCACTCCTAATCATCTCTTCATCCTAGCTCATTTATCTTCATTCTTCAATCTCCTCATATTGAGTGCCTGACCTTCTTTGCAGCAATGTTACTTTCGCCCCCTCGACTTTGTGCCAATCTCATGTTTAACTTTATGCCTGTAGAGTTCACTCATGAACATTATCTGTCAGGGGATCTGTCCGGGTCACTTATCTTCTGAGACTGTTGTACTCTTGCTCCAAACATGGACAAAAGAGTTGATTCGAAAAGAGGTATAAGAATGACTGATCTTTAATTTTTTTGAATTGGTTTTTATGGGATGTGGGTGTCGTTTTCTGGCCAGCATTTATTGCCCATCCCAACTAACAACAGGCATTCAAGAGCCAATTGCATTGCTGAGCGTCTGGAGTTACAAAAGACAGACCAGATAAGGACAGCAGATTTCCTTCCCTGAAGGACATCAGTGAAATCAGGTTGGTTTTTATGACAATCAACAATGACTTCATGAGCATCATTAGATTTTTAATTCCAGATTTTTATTGATCAAATTTGCTGAGATAGGATTTGAACCCAGGTCCCCAGGATTGTCACTGTGCCACTACCTTCCCATCGAGCAACACTTTGATTGAACTATTAAGGAGCCTGAGTAAAATTAGAGTCAATTGGAAATCAGGGGTAAAAATCTCTGCTGATTGGAACCATATTGAGCACAAATAACAATGGTTGTGGCTGTTGGAGATCAATTATCTTAGCCCTAAGATATCATTCCAGAAGCTCCTCAGGGCTCTACTATCTTCAGCTGCTTCATCAATGAATTTCTCTCCATGATAATATTGGAATTTGAAATGTTCACTGTTGTTTTCACACTGTTCAATACCATTTGTGGCACTTCAGATACTAAAGCAATTCATATCCAAATGTACCAGGAGGTTGAAATTCTTGAACAGTTGGACATGGTGCATGAGCAGGTTCTGGAGGTTTTGGCAGAACAGAACAGAAGGATTTGGGGTGCTAGTCCACAGATCCCTGAAGGAGGTAGAAGAGCTTAATAGGATAGCTAAAAAGCATATCGGACACCTGTCTTTATCGGTCGTGGCATAGATTATAAGGACAGCGAGGTTATATTGGAGATGTACAAAATGTTGGTGAGACCACAGCTGGAGTACTCTGTGCAGCCAGAAGCTGTTGATTCTGTGGTAACTCATCTCCTGATGCCTCAGAGCCTGTTCATCTACAAGGCACAAGTCAGGAGTACAATGAAATATTTGTGTTGATGAGTGCAGCACCAACAACACTCAGGAAGCTCAACAGCATCCAGTTTAAAGCAATGCTCTTGATTGACGTCCTGTCTATCACCTTTAACATTCACTCTCTCTACCATTGACTGAAAGTGATGGCAGTGTGCACCGTCTACAAGATGCACTGCAGCAGCTCAGCAAGGCTCCTTCGACAGCACCTTCCAATTCTGCAGCCTCTGCCATCTAGAAGGGCAAGAGAAACAAATGCATGGGAGCGCCATCACTTATAGGTTCCCCTCCAAGCCACTCACCAACCTGTGGAAATTTATCATTACTCCTTCACTGTCGCTGGGTCAAAATTTTCAAACTTTCTTCCTAACAGCATGGTGGGCACACCTACACCACAGTTTTAAAGTTTAAGTTTATTTATTAATGTCACAAGTCAACTTACTTTAACATTGCAATAAAGTTACTAGGCGCTACAATCTGGCATCTGTTCAGATACAGAAAGAGAATTTAGCACAGCCAATGTACCTAACCAGCATGTTGTTTGCACTGTGGAGAAAACCGGAGCTCCCAGAGAAAACCCAGGCCAATAAGGGGAGAACATGCAGACTCCACACAGACAGCAACCCAAGCTGGGAATTGAACGCAGCGCTGTGAGGCAGCAGTGCTAACCACTGTGCCACCATGTCACCTTGGCATGTTCAAGGGCTACAGCAGTTCAGAAAGGTTCACCATCACCTTCTCAAGAGCAATTATGGATTATGCACAAGTGTTGGCATTGCCAGCGACACTCAGATCTCTTGAAAGGATGATTATTAACTGTCACATTATACCACACCAATCTCAGTGCTTTTTCTAACCCATTGCAATAAATGCCTCATACATCAGTCCAAATATCTTTCTCCCCTCTTACCTTTTTTAATTAATACATTATTTCATTTCTCTTTATCTTATTAATTGAATTTACTACTTTATATTCTTATTATTGTTTTTATTTAATTTTCATTCCTTCCATTGTTTCATTTGTTCAATTCTTAAAAATTTTGTTTTCCATCTTGTTTTCCCCGCCACACTATACCCCCTCACCTCCATTCTAATGGGACCATTTGCTTTGCGTCTCGAGTCGTCCTTTGATACTTTGTACCTTTGTTCTGCCATTTACACATTCTAATCTCTTAATTGGCTGCTATTAGCCCCATTCTCAGCTGTTACTACTACCATTTACATCCTTTTTGTTTTTTGTCTATAACATCTTTATCAATTACACCTACACCCCTTTCCTTACAGTATAAATCCCATCCTATTTACTTTGTCTTCAGCTCTGACGAAGGGTCATCCAGAATCAAAACAATGACTTTGTTCTCCCTCCATAGATGTTGTCAGACCTGCAAAGATTTACTAGCAGTTTCTGTTTTTGTTTTAGATTCCAGCATCTACAGCAATTTGAACGAAGAACAACGTAATTCGCCTTCCCTCAATTTAGCAAATTCATCTGAGGATTATACTTATCTTTATTCATCAGTGCCTTAAAGCTTACTGAATTATGGTCACTGTTCCCAAACTGCTCTCCTACTGAAACATTGACCACCTGGCCAGGCTCATTTCCCAATACCAGGCCCATTATTGCTCCTTCCCTAGTTGGACTGTCCACATATTGTTTCAAGAAATCCTCCTGCATTCTCCTTACAACCTCTGCCCCATCCACGTCCCAGCATAAATTTGCTTTTGTCTTTCTCCCTTTCACATCGTGTGCCTCACTGTTTTAAAAAAGTCTCGCAACACCAAGTTAAAGTCCAACAGATTTATTTGGTAGCACTAGCACTAGCGTGAGTTGTGTTCACAAAGAGGACATATACAGACACGAACTCAATTTACAAGATAGTGGCAAGTTTTTACAGGTAATCAAGTAGAATATGGACTCTATCTTGGTTTCCAGGATGTGGCATTTGCTGTAGAGCTGGTGTACGAGGTGGTTGAGGAGTGTGAGAGAGGTGCGGTGGCAAAGTCTCTGCACCTAGTCTGTGTTATAGGTTGACCTGAGTGGATTCGTGATCTGTAGTCGTTTTGGTATCTTGTCTGCTTTCTTGCATCTTTGTAGAAATTTAATGTCTGTGTTGATACGCGCGATCTTCTTGGAGATGTTATCCTCTTGGAGCTGGCAGTTTGCGGTGTCTATCGTAGCCATGATGTGAAGATGCCAGTGTTGGACTAGGATAAGCACAGTAAGAAGTCTCATAACACCAGGTTAAAGTTCAACAAGTTTACTTAGTAGCACAAGCTTTCGGAGCGCTATCCTTTTATCAGACAAGTGGGAGTTGTGTTCACAAATAGGGCATATATAGACACAAACTCAATTTTCAAGATAATGGTTGGAACGCGAGTGTTTACAGGTAATCAAGTAGAATATGGACTCTGTCTTGGTTTCCAGGCTGCAGTTTTTGCTGTGTATGAAGATTGTGCAGCCTAATGTGCCAAAATACTACTAACTTTTTATTGTCCTCATTTTCCTCTGTTTCTAATTTGACTGCACCACAATGAATGCACAATCAAGCCGAAGAATTCGAATTCCGGTGAGACTGATTTCTGTAATAACACCAACGTGTTAGTGGGTCTGCTAAAATACTATGAAAGGTGCATCATAAAAATGCACTGAAAGGTTTGTCTGCTGATATCTCCAGCAGCAATTGCCAAGGGTAATATCCCATCCTGACCCTTGGAACATTGGTGCTCACTATTCAATGGTCCGCTGGAGTTTTAATAACCTGCCTTTTCAGAACAATGCATTTCAGTCTGCTACGGAAAGAAGAGAGGATGTGCTGAAGATTCTGAACAAAGGGAGTCCCTGTTGATGGAGCTTGCTACTTAGAAAATGGAGAAAAGTTTCCAAGAAAGCAAGGCAGTAAAAACACGAGCAAATAAGGCGGAATATGAGCCGCTACTGAAGGACAAGTGTGATCTTAACTCAGTGCTTTAGGAGCGTGCCAAGTTATCTTTCTTCAGACAAGGGCACACCATCGTGATCAGTGGAGACTGGGCCGGTTAATAAAAAGCTGCATTTCAACTGGTTTCCGTTTTCACTGAATCAACTAACAGCCCGATGACAGCCCAGAGGAAAAATAACCTCTCAGGACTTGGACAGAGCCTGCGTGAACTTGAAATGAATCCAGTAACAATGCACGGCCCCTGAGGAAGTATAAACGTGGCTCAGTTTGTAGCCTTTTCAGTCAGGAGGTCATGGGCTTGAACTGCATACCAATAAACACAGTAAGAAATCTCAAAACACCAGGTTAAAGTCCAACCAGTTTATTTGATAGTAAACCCCCAAAGCTTTCGGAAGGTTCACTTCCATACACCTGATGAAAAGACAGCGTTTCCAAAAGCTTGTGGGTTAACAATCAAATAAACCTGTTGGACATTAACCTGGTGCTGTGAGACTTCTTACTGTGTTTACTCTAGTCCAATGCCGGAATCTCCACATCATGACTACCAATATGCTCACAGCACAGAGATAGTGCAGCTGAGGAACAAAAGACTCTCCAATTCCTGCTAGGGGCCGGAGGGTGTCTCAAAGAAATAATTATTGATGTAGCGCCATTCACAACCTTAGGGAGGCCTAAAGCACTTTGCAACCAGTGAAGCACCATAGAGTGGCACAGTTTTAGCATGGTGGCCTCACAGCACCAACGATCTTCGATTCCGGCCTCAGATCACTGTTTGTGTGGAGTTTGTACATTCTCCCCATGTCTGCCTGGGTTTCTTCCAGGTGCTCCAGTTTCCTCCCACAGCCCAAAGATGTGCTGGTTACATGCATTGGCCGTGCCAAATTAACCCTAGTTCTGGCAGATTAGCAGGGTGAATATATGGAGTTATGGGGATAAGGCCTGGGGGGATTGTTGTTGGTGCAGGGGCTGAATAATCTCCCTCTGTACTGTAGGGATTCTATGATTCTAAAATCGATATACAATGAAGGGCTTGAGAACACAGCTGATACATGCCAACTCCGAACAAGGCCCTGACTCCAACTGATGCCCTCCAGCCCTGGGAATGCTTGTCCCCATTCATGATTGGTCCAGGTTTATGCACTCGTGTTTTATTGGTTCCAGCCCAGTCATGTGGTCCGTAATGAATCGCCCCTTAAAGGAGCTACACTACCAAGTGTTGGTTAGATTTATCACTCAAAAGGTGATGCCCCTTATAAACTCTAAAGCAAGACTGAAGTATCTCCTTAGGTTATGTGCCAAGTGTTTCTTTACAATGGGTCAAAATGGTTCTGGGATTTGTCCTTCTTTTATTACAACAACAGAAGAACTTGCATTTATATAACAGCTTTAAAACATCCCCCGGCATGTAAAAAGGATTAATTGGACGGCGATTAAAAGTTGGTCAAAAAGGTAGTTATTAGGAAGACAGTAATGTAGACAGCTGGAGCGGCATAGGGAGGGGATAGATACTTTAGGGTTGAGACAACCGAATACATGACCAACAATTATGGAGCAGTTAAAATCGGGAATGTCCAGGAGGGCAAATTAGCGGAGCACCGATAACTTGGAAGGTGTATGGCTGAGGAGATTACAGAGATAGGACCATGAAGAGATTTAAAAAGCACAGTGGAGAATTTTAAATTTGAGGGGTTGTTTCACTGGGTGCCAGGGTAGGTCAGCAAGTATTGAAAAGATTAGTGAGCAGTATTAAATGTAAGCTAGGCCTCCAGCAACAGAATTTTGGATGACCTCAGGTTTACAGAGGGTCTATTGTGATAAGGAGTGCATTGCAATAGTTAAGCTCTGGAGGCACAGTGGTTAGCATTGCTGCCTCACTACTTCAGGGACCCAGGTTTGATTCCCAGCTTGTGTAATTAACAATGTGGAGTTTGCACATTCTCCCCGTGTCTGTGTGGGTTTCCTCCAGGTGCTCTAACCCACAGTCCAAAGATGTGTGGGTTCGGTGGATTGACCATGCTAAATTGCTCCTTAGTATCTGGGGGACTAGTTAGGGCAAATGCAAGGGGTTGTGGGGCTAGGGTGGGTTTGTGGTCACAGCAAACCTATTGGGCCAAATGGCCTCCTTCTACACTGTAGGATTCTATGACACAGGCATGGATGAAGGGATCAGAAGTAAGTGGAGTCAGTGATGTTACGGATGTAGGAATATCAGCCACAGTGATGGTGCAGATACATGGTTGAAAACTCATTACTTGGTCAAATATGATATGGGGTTGTGAACTATCAAATTGAGCCTCAGAGAGGAGTCAAGAACAGGAGAGGAGCCAGTGATATAAGAATGGAGTTTTGGGCAGGAACTGAAGATGGTGGCAACAGTCTTCCCAATGTTTTGTTGGACTGAGTTTCTGCTCATCCTTACCAGATTTCAGAAGCAGTCCGATAATTTAGAAAGAGTTGAGGGAAGTGGCAGCGAGGGAGAGGGAGTGTCATCAGTGTAAATGTAGAAGTGTTTTCAGACGACGTGGCTAACAGGTAGCGAGTAGATGAGAAATAGGAAGGGGCCGAGATAGTGTGAGGGATACCAAAGTTAACTGTGGTGGGAACAGGAAGAGGAGCTATTGATGGTGATTCTCTGGCTGTGGTTAGATAGATAAGAAAGAAATCTCGGTTGAGATTATGCTGAGATTGTAAGGAGGGGAATTCATTCTTTTTCTTGAATAGTAATTAGTTATGTCCAAATCTTAGATCTGAGCTTGAGTCATTGGTTGAGTGGATTCAATTCAATGAAGCCACATGACAAATTCCAGTAATACCCACCTATGTAATGAATTCTACTTGGGCCAAGCTTTAGAGCCAAGTTTGTGCAGACAGTCATTTAATAATGTGACTATGTGATATAGTAAACTGGATTCCTCAGGACGACGAGTGTAGAGCTACACCTCACATTACACCTTTCCATTTTATGAAATGATTTGATCGAGTATCCTTGACAGGCAGACATTGAAAGGTCTGGAGGGCAATGGCTTTGCTTTTGAATAGTAACACTCCTGGACTGAGCAGAGTCTACATTCCCAAATGAGCCAGAAGATCTTTTGCAGAAGATCCTATTATTATCTCCCATCCATTAAAGGGATGTTGGAAGCACTGTCCAGACCAGAATTTATTAGAATTTGGATTTTGTTCATTCAGGGAGGTTTGCAATACAGAAATTGACCTGGCTCCACTCCCGACTTTCTCTTGGTGTTGTGCACCATTTGTTAACCTTATCAGGTGTGCCGCACCCTCTCTCCCACCAAATCCCCACTGCATGTGGAAATGACCCCATCCCCAGTATCTAGGTTTCAGACCTAGGTCTCTTCTCTCTTGCCCGACTACACTGCACAACCAGCAGTGGAAAGTGGAAGCATTGCTTCCAGCAATGTTGGAGTCACGTATTTAAGATGTTGCCAAGAATATCAGGGGCAGCAAGTCATCAACACGTGTAGTTATTCCTGCCTGCAGTTTACCACAACGCTCTGAAGGAGTGTGGAGTCACTGAGAGGCATCACTTGTCACTAGGTGGGCCCTGGAGACCGCTCCCTGACATTGCTTCATACTGTGCGCAGTTTTAAAGATGCCACCAGCCTAGGACTTTTACAAATGTTGCCAGGCAATTGCTGGATTGTTCAGGAAATTTCTAAGACAAATCTGATTTCTCTCCAAACTCTCCATGCCCAAGAGTAAATTCCAAGTGTGTAAAAGTAATTTGTTTTATGTCAAGTGCTTTTCTTTCTCACTGATTTGCCGGCATTGAGGAATGTCAACTCAAGACATTGGAGTACATAATCTATGCTGGCACTCCCCAGTGCAGTAACAAGAGAACGCTGCACTGATTGAAGTGCTGTCTGTCCCATGAAACCTTAAACCCAACTCCCTCAGGCTGTGTAAAAGAACCTATGGCACTATATTGCATTGAAGATGACCAGGAGAAGCCACTCTGGTGTCTGAGCAATACTTATCCCTGAGTCAACATCACTACAGCACGTTAAATGGTTATGCGTAAGAGATTTCAATGTGCAAATTGGAAATTTGGCATGTCAGCTACGACTCTCACCAACGTTTAGAGATGCACCTTAGAAAGCATTCTTTCTGGTTTTATCACAGCTTGGTGTGGCTCCTGCTCTGCCCAAGGCTGCAAGAAACCACAAAGGGTCCTGAATGTAGCCCAGTCCATCACACAAACCATGGACTGGGGTGGGCAAAGTAAGAAGTCTCACATCACATGGTTAAAGTCTAACAGGTTTATTTGGGATCATGAGCTTTCTGAGTGCTGCTCTTGCATCAGGTGAGTGCCGTGTTTGTGAACCCAGCTCTCCACTCATCTGATGAAGGAACAGCGCTCCAAAAGCTCATGATATCAAATAACCCTGTTGAACTTTAACCTGATGATATGTGACTTCTTACTGGGCATAATTAAGGACCCCCACACCCTGGACATACACTCTTCCATCTTTTTCTGTTGGTAAAAAGATACAAAAGTCTGAGGTCATTTCCCATCTGACTCAAGAACAGTTTCTTCCTTGCTGCTGTTAGACTTTTCAATGGACTTACATTAAGTTGATCTTTCTCTACACCCTAGCTCTGACTGTAACATTACATTCCGCACGTTCTCCTTTCCTTCTGTATGAACGGTATGCTTTGATTGTATAATGCTCACGAAACAAGGCTTTTCACTATATTCCAATACATGTGACAATAATAAATAAAATCAAATCAACTAGTGGTTGTATTCTGCACGCTACGACAGTGATTACATTTAAAACAGCTCCCTCTGCCTCAGGGTCTGCTTCACTACAAAGGCCATCAATGTGGTAGTGTTTTATTTTTCCTCACCAATAACACTACCCCTCCTTCTTTGCTTCACCACTTAGTCCATGAAGGACTGTGGCCCATCTTTTTTCACTGGAGAGAGGCAATAAGCTTATTTAGATATATTTAGCTTGAGTAGCACCACTCAGCAAGGACATGGCAAGGCGAGGAGACAGGCTTCTATAAACCATCCCTCTCCTCACATCCCCTCATTGGTTGAGATTCCAAATTAACGTTGCGTTAATTTGAAACTCATTTGTGGTCGCGTCACATCTGTAGCCAACAAACCTGAGATGTTCAGCCCATCGATAGGAGGCTGAATGCTATCCCAGTCACAGGCCTGCTCCACTGACATCCTTGTCAGGCTTAAACATTCGAGCGAGCGTTAAGATTGGACTTGCTCTGCCACATCAGAAATGGCATCAGGAGTTTAGGCATTGACTGCAATGCTTAGCTTTGGATGCAGTTAAGGACAAATTAAACTATTTTCCTCAGGATCCCATACATGCCATGTGAATGAGCAACATTCCAGAGGCGTGGAAACATTCAGACACTTTGGGTCAGTGTCTATTTTTCTTTGCTTATTTTCCTGTGAAACTGAGCAACCATTTTATTTTTTGAAAGTGTTACCAAAATACAAATGGCTGTTAATTAGAATATCATTTGTCTTTTTATCCACCTCTGACTATGAACACTGATATTCTGCTGATCCAGGCTTGGGGAATACTCATCTTACAAGCACAATGAGAAACTAAAGGGATAGAGTTCTGTAATGTCAGTTCACCCACGTTGTCCTGTGACTTCAATGCTCCAGAATATCTATCGTACAATTCATATGTAACATCCTTTCAGATGACACTTCCATTGTTGCACTAGCTCTGGAGATGTCCCATTCCACAAAAGGTGATGCAATCACTTTTCTGTTCAGTTCAGGAAGCTGCCCCTGTCAGTGACCTTGTTCTGAAAGAAACAGAATAGGGCTATCAAACCAAGGCAGTAAATTGTCAATCTTCACTTGCAGCTCATTTAATGGCCAAAAGGTGTCAGCATAAGACTGTGCAAAGATCTTCCAAGTAAACACAGTCTCAGAAAGTCCAACTCAAAACATTCATCAACAAAGATCAGAAAATGACCAAATATTCCAAACATTGTTCAGGCAGGGGAGAGGAGAAAGGTGGCACCGCTAAACGTTTCATCCTTACAATACCAAGATATATCTATACTGATCAAGACAGTGGCACAGTGGTGAGCACTGCTATCTCACAGTGCTAGGGACCAGGGTTCGATTCCCAGCTTGGGTCACTGTGGGGAGTCTGCACATCCTTCCCGTGTCTGCGTGGGTTTTCTCAGGGTGCTCTGGTTTCCTTTCACAACTTGAAGGACGTGCTGGTTAGGTACATTAGTCATGCTAAATTGTCAGTGCACTCGAACAGACCCGGAGTGTGATGACTAGGGGATTCTCATAATAACTTCATTTCGATGTTAATGCAAGCCTACTTGTAACACTAATAAATAAATTTTAAGACAGAACACTTGATGGCTATGCTTAATTTCCACTGAATGTCCCAACATGTTTAAGTTAGGAGGATTAGCGGGGTAAATATATGTTACGGGAAAGGCACTGGCTCAGAGTCAGTTCAGACTCAATGGGTTGAACGGCTTCCTTCTCCAGGAATTCTGTGACTCTATGGACTGGGAGGCAGATCCTGACGGAGGGGTTGTGACCTCTGGAAGATTACAATTTGGAAAATTTTGGAAGCAGCGAGCAGAAATGAGAAGCTGAGCTGGTCACGCAGAGGAAACAGAGAGCAGTGAATTGTGCATCTTCGCTGCCTACTGTTTTCCTCTGTTTTCCTCCAGGTTGGCATTCCCGAGACATGCCAGGCAATGTCTAAGGGAAGTTGACCATCATGGCAAACAATCTACAGGCTACCACTATACAAGTTTAGTGACAATAATTTATCTATATAGTGATTGATGTATTTGCAATGAAACTGATGCAGAATTATCAACATATTTACCAATCAGGGTGGCACTGCTGCCTCACAACGCCAGAGACCAGGTTCGACTCTTGGCTTGGATCACTGACTGTGTGGAGTTTGCACATTCCCCTCATGTCTGCATGGGTTTCTTCGGATGCTCCAATTTCCTCCCACATTCTGAAAGTCATACTGGTTCGATGCATTGACCCAAACAGGTGCCATGTTTGGAGGCAACTAGGGGAATTTCACCGTAAATTCATTGCAGTATTAATGGAAGCTTTACTTGTGACTAATAAATAAACTTTACTTTATGGTGGCACAGCGCTTAGCAATGCTGACTCACAGTGTCAGAGAAGGGGGTTCAATTTTCAGCTTGGGTTACTATCTGTGTGAAGTTTGCATGTTCTCCCTGTGTCTGCGTGAATTTTCTCTGGGTACTCCAGTTTCCTTCCATAGTTCAAAAATGTGTGGATTAGGTAGATTGGCCATGTTAAATTGACCCTTTGTGTCAGGGAGACTAGCTAGGTTAAATACATGTTATTATGAGGATAGGGTCTGGTGAGTGGGTGCAGACTCGATGGGCCAAATGATCTCCTCCTGCACTGTAGGATTCTATAATATAATGAAACACAGAGTTGCAGAAGGATGCCGATACAGAGAGATACTTGTACAGAGACTGAAGCAGAAGTAGCTGTGTATCTATAAAGGAAGATGTGGATAGATGTAAAGATTAACTATATAGCTAGAGAGAGCTAATTACTGAATTATATACATATATAGAAACAATCTATACAGTGATTGGTTCAAAAGGATAACCATACAGAAAGATACTGAAATAAATCTCTGTAAAGATACAGAGATGTATCTATAGAGATCAAGGTAGATATATATCTGCATAAAAATCGATACTGAGTTATTCCTCTACTGAGACAGATCCACAGAATCACTCATTCATCATGGCACAGAAGGAGCCTATTTAGCCCATTGGATTCATATTAGTATTTTAAGAAGCAATCCAATCAGTCACTAGCTCTAAGGCTATAGAAAAGTTATTTCCCTCCGGCACCCAGCCAACTTCTTTTGAAGTTCATCACCTCCATTTCCATCACCCTCATAGATAATGAGTTCCAGATCATTACCATTCGCTTCCTCTCATCCTTCTGCATGTCTTGCCCAAAACATTAACTTTATGTCCCTTCATTGCACCAGTGAGAACAGCTTAATCTAAACCTGTCACAATCTTGGATCCATCAAATTTCCTTTGCTGTGAGTGTGCAATGGTGGCACAATGATTAGCACTGCTGCCTCACAGCACCAGCGGCTTCAATCCCTGCCTCACTATCTGCGTGGAGTCTGCAAGTTCTCCTCATGTCTGCATGGGTTTCCTCCAGTTCCAAGACGCACGAGTTCGGTTGATTGGCCATGCTTAGTGTCCCAAGATGTGTAGGTTAGGGAATGGGCCAATTTGCCAAGTCTGCACTGCAGGGATTCTATTCTATTCAATGCGAACAACTTCAGCTTCTTGAGCTTAATCTTGTTGCTAAAGTTCTTTATCCTTGGGACCATTCTGGTAAATCTCCTCTCCACCCTCTCAAGACCTTTACATCTTTCCTAAATAATGAATTGGACCCAATACTTTAGTTGTGGCCTAACCAAACTTTATGCACGGTCAGAAAAACCTCCCTGCTTTTGTACTCAATGTTCCACTTCTGAAGCTCAGAATCCCAAGAGTTTGGATAATAACATATGTGAAGATCAATGTAGAGGCTGGGCCATTGATATAGTAAATAGTAAATCTAAATAATTCTGTTGTTTCAATGCACTGTGCTTCATGACTTTTCTTTTGATGGTGATCTCTATTCCAAGAGATTTATGGAAATACTTCAGATTTTTGATAATTTTTCTTCCAAGTATTTTCTCCAAACGAACAGGCAGAATTGATGAGGGCAAAGGGAGATCTGACATCTGCCAGGAAAGCTGGTTTTATTCAATCACTGGGAGCCTTGTGTGAATTAAATATCCAGTTGGCAACGGGAATCCTGAAGCTGGGATCGCGCAAGTCAGTGGGGGGAACATTTAGTTGCTGCATCATGTCCCAAGAACTGCTGGCCAATCAGGTGATTATAATCAGCTCTTTATACACGGGAGGATTGAGGGGTAATGCTGACCATGAAACCATCACTGATTGTCATAAAAAACCCATTTGGTTCACTAATGTCCTTTACGGAAGGAAATCTGCAGTCCTTATGAGGTTTGGCCTACATTTGACTCCAGACCCACACCAATGTGGTTGACTCTTAATTGCCCTCTGAACAAGGGTAATAAATCATAGCTTCACATTCTCTCAACAAATTAAAGGAAAGGCTGAACAGATTGGCAGGTGAAGGCATTGCAAACTTTTTCTATCAGCAGCTAACACTGCTGCCTCACGGTGCCAGAGATGCTGGTTCAGTTCCAGCCTTGGTCTGTATGGAGTTTGCACATTCTTCCCATTACTGCATGGGTTTCCTTCGGGTGCTCCGGTTTCCCCCCACAGTCCAATAATGTGCAGGTTAGCTGTGCTTCTATGTGGATTGGCTTTGCTAAATTGACCCTAATGTCAGAGGGATTAGCAGGGTAAATGTGTGAGGTTACAGGAATAGGGCCTGCATGGGATTGTGATTGGTCCAGACTGGATGGGCCAACTGGCCTCCCTGTGTACTGTAGGGATTGTATGACCCCATGATTCTGTGATTTTATGGGTATGTTGCAAGTCAGTGAATATGGGGAAAAGCAATGTTTGCCAGGACTGGGAACAAGGAAGTGGATAACTTTTGCATTGTTAGATACCAGTGAACACAATGCTCCCACGTAAGAACAATGTGATGATGAATGAAGAAAACCTTTTTTTGGTAAATTGTCTTTCTTTCCAGACTCTGGGTGAGATTTTCCGATCGTGCTCACCCCAAGACACCTGATCTTTGCACAGTCCGCCAGATTTTCTGTCTTACTACGATTCCTGTGTGGCAGGATGGAAAAATTCCACCCCCAGATTCTCTTCTGTCTGAAGATCATTGACGAATGGATGGACAAAATCAAAGTGCAGAACAAAAGTGCCCGAACTACTGAGGTGGCACGGTAACACAGTGTTTAGCACTGCTGTTTCACAGCACTAGGGACCTGGGTTCAATCCCTGGCTTGGGTCACTCTCTGTGTGGAGTTTGTACCTTCTCCCCATGTCCACGTGGGTTTCCTCTAGTTGCTCCCACTTCCTTCCACATTCTGCAAGCTCTGCTGGTTAGATGCTTTGACCCAAACAGGTGTTGGACTGTGATGATAAGGAAATTTCACAGTAACTTCATTGCAGTGTAAGCCTTGCTTGTGACTAATAAATAAACTTTAACTTTACTCAGCAGGTCCGGCAGCGTCTGTGGAGACAGAAACAGAGTTAACATTCAGCTTCAGAACAATTGCCATTGGGAAGAATAGCAGAGGCAGCCCCCAAAGTGCTGAAACTTGTAACCTCAATGTGAATGTGCCTTTTAAAAAAGAATGGTATTTGTATCACGTCTTTCACAAACACAGAATGTCCCAATGAATGTTCCATGCAATGGAGTATTTTCAAAGTATCATCATCATAGTGAAGTAATACAAGTGAATTTGCACCCAGCAAGGTCTCAGAGAGAGTAATTTGCTAATGACCAGATAATCTGATTTTCGTGATGGTGAATGAAGGATGAAAGTAGTGATTGGATCTTTTCTTCTCTCTGAGACAGGTTTATTATATAACATTGTTTCAGTTCAATTATAGGATACGAGATCACTTGGCTGGGTCAGCATTCATTCCTCATCCCTAATTGCTCTTCAACTGAACTAGACCCATCCCTGAGGGTATTTGTAAGAGACAATCACATTGTTGTGGATTTGGAGTCATAGAATCATAGAATCCCTACAGGTTAGAAGGAGGCTATTCAGTCCATCAAGCCTGCACTGACAACAATCCTACTTTGGCCCAATCCTCAAAATTCCCACATACTTTCCTGCTAATCTCCCTGATATTAAAGAGCAATTCAGCATGACCGATCCACCTATTCTACATAGAACATAGAACATGGAACATTACAGCACAAACAGGCCCTTCGGCCCACGAGTTGCGCCGATCACATCTACCAATCCACAGACCTATCTATAACCCCCTATCCTATTCTTTT
The DNA here is from genome assembly GCA_024679065.1 of Sphyrna mokarran. Lineage (NCBI taxonomy): Eukaryota > Metazoa > Chordata > Chondrichthyes > Carcharhiniformes > Carcharhinidae > Sphyrna > Sphyrna mokarran. The sequence goes on along the minus strand of JAGIQG010000013.1, from coordinate 12,680,128 downwards.
CCATATACTCAAAAAGAAGTCTTTTAAAAGACCCCAGTGAGTTTGCCTCAACAACCTCCGATGGCAGTCGGTTCCATTCACTCACCACCCTCTGAGTGAAAAACCTACCCCTGACATCTCCTTTGTATTTGCTTCCCCTTTGTATTCTGCACATCTTTGCACCATGGGAGGAAACCAGATCATCGGGAGGAAACACAGACACAGGGACAAAATGCAAACTCCACACAGAAAGTCACTCGAGGCCAGAAGTGAACCTGGGTCCCTGATGCTTTGAGGGAACAGTGCTAACCATTGTGTCATTGTTCCGCCCACATGTTATGTATAAGTGAGACCAGGTGAGGATAGCAGATTTCCTTCCTTAAAAGGAACCAGATGAGTTTGAAAGACAATGGTTTCAAGATCACCATTGGACTTTTGATTTCAGATTTAATTTTCAATGGATTCAAATTTCACTATCTGGAATTCGTACCCAGAACATTACAATTGCTGGAAAATATCAGCTGGTCTGACAGGCAGCACAATGGCACAAGGGGAAGCATGGTGGCACAGTTGCACTGCTGCCTCGCAGTGTCAGGGACTTGAGTTTGATTCCCGATTTGGGTCATTTTCTGTATGGAGTTTGCAATTCTCTCCAGGTTTGCATGGGTTTCCTTGGGCTGCTTCAGTTTCCTCCCACAACCTGAAAGATATGCTGGTTGGGTGTATTGGCCATACCAAATTGCCTCTGAATTACCCAAACAGAATGCAGCAACCAGGAAATTTTCACAGTAACCTCATGGCAGTGTGAATGTAAGCCTAATGCGACACTAATATATGAACTTTTACTTTACAGCTTCTGTGGAGAGTAGAAGCAACCTTTTGAATCTGGATGACTCTTTGTCAGAACTCCAGGTCATTACCCCAGGTCTCTAGATTGCTAATCCTGTGACAATATCATTATGTCACTTCCTCCAGACTGAAAAATGTCATCTCCGACCGTATTGTCCATTCTCAAGATTTCATTAGAGTGTCAACTTGGGGGTTGAAATTAGGGCTTTGGAGTGGGAATTGAACACACAAACATGGGGCCTAAGAAATTCAAGTGCTACCAAACAAGCCGCTGATACATAACACTCTGTTTTTATAAGGGGAAAGTCATATTTCTTCCAGCAGGGGCCTTTAATCAGGACGAGGCGGATTAAGTCATTCCTATTACAGATCGGCATATCAAGGAAACAGAAAATGTGCTGGCTCAGCTGTTCTGGGTTCAATCAAGCATTAATGTGACCCTGGTACATCATTTGCTGTACCGTGCACTGCGGCTGACCTATAACCAAGGTTAATGGAATGGTTTTAAAACCAAAACGTCAAGAGACACAAGCTAGAAATAAACAGGGGGGAAACAAATCACTACCTCAGGCACACTGGGACGGAAACCGATCTCTACACCTTGATCTTTGATCCACATTTTAAAGACTTTTATGTAGCAGGCTCTTAAGACAAAAAAGCACAATAAACAGTGTTTTTATTACGAGGCTAGTACCACCATAACACCACCTGGTTCTTATCCACTCACCATCTGCTGCCACTTATTGTTTAGTTCTTTATTCATTGCTTTTCACTTTTGAATGATAACCTCAGAGGTACGTTTAACACAGAGCACTTTTCGGAATTAGCATATCTCATGGAATCCTCAAACTAGCTATAGTTCAAGCAGGAATCTAATCAGACTGGGCAAGTATGGAGTAGGACTGATAGAGTATAATAGGAGTGGTGCTGTGTGATACTGTGCTTGTGTACAACACCTACACATCTAAACTGTGGTATCCCAGTTTGATTAAGAAGGCAATGGGAATTTTGTCCTTCATTGGAAGAGGGATGGAGTTTAAAAACAGTGAGATTATGTTGCAACTATACAAAGTGATGGTGAAGCCACACCTGGAATACTGGGTACAATTTTGGTGTCCTGACCTGAAAAAGGACGTACTGGAAAGGGTGCAGAGGAGATTCACTAGGATGATTCCAGACTCGAGAATTTTGGCTTATGAGGAGAGACTGAATAGACTAGGACTGTATTCATTTGGAATTGAGAAGAATAGGGTGGGGGATCTTATTAAATATATAAAATTATGAAGGGAATAGATAAGAAAGAAGCACAGAGGTTGTTTCCATTGGTGGGTGAAACTAGAACTAGGGAGCATGGTCTCAAAATAACAAGAACAGCTTTAGGATTGAGTTGAGGAGGAATTTCTTCACCTAAAGGATTGTGAACCTGTGGAATTCCCTGCCCAATGAAGCAGTTGAGGCTATCTCATTGAATGTTTTTTAAGGCAAAGATTTTTGAGCAATGAAGGAAGTAATGGTCATTGGATGTGGAGGGGGTGTTTCCACTAGTAAGAAAAACTAGAACCAGAGAGCATAACATCAAGCTAAAGCAACAATTCTTTAAAACAGAGATGAGGAGGAATTTCTTCAGCCAGAGTGGTGAACCTGTGGAACTCTTTGGCATAGAACGCTATGGAAGCCAAGTCATTGAGTGTCTTAACAACAGAGTTAGATAATTCTAGATTAATAAGGGGATCAGAGGTTATGGAGGAAAGGCGGGAGCATGGGGATGAGAGAAAAAAACAGCCATGATTGAATATCAGAGCAAACTCAATGGGCTGAGCAGTCTAATTCTGCTCTTATGTCTAATGGCCTTATCATTGAAGAATATCAGTTCACAAAGATATCGATATGATCACCTGCCTGCCTTTAAATGACTCTTTGGGAGCTGCCTAGTACATTTCAGTTAGACCAAAATGGCCTCATGTGTTTGTGGACACGCTGAATTGAATCAGGGCATATCTTCTATATTGGTTTTCTACTGTTTATGGAGTGTAGAATCATTCTTTTTTCCCTCTTGTAGCTTCTGGTATTTAAGTTGCACACACTGGATGAGATTTTATGGCCTCACTAGCCCCAAAAGCGTACCATCCCATTGTCTTTCCCTCACCACTCCAATTCCCATGGCAAGCAGGGTGATAAAATTCCAGACAATATTACAATTCAGTTTGGAGAACATCTTCAAGTTTGATGTCAACTTGCATATCCAAGGATATAAGTTCTGTTTACGTTGTTTTAGGTGATCTACTAAGTGTATTTGATGTGACCAACAATTTACCAGCTTAAGTACCTAATCTCAGAGTCGTAACATAGGCCATTTGTTAAGAGATGTTGGTGATGCATTGGTAAATTGTTTTAAACCAAATCAACTCCAGTCAATTCTTATAAAAGAAACATAAGGACTCGAAACAATAGGTGGGATTTTCAAGCCATGCATGCCCCAAGACTGGAAAATTCCACCCCAGCTCAACTGAACTTTATATATTCCACCAAATTTTCTATCCTGCCCACTACGTGGCAGGTTGGATGGGCCGAAAAGTGGCAAATGGAGTTCAATACAACTAATTGTGAGGTGTTGCACATTGGAAAGTCAAATCAAGGTAAGACTTTCATGGTGAATGGTAGGGACTTAGGAACATTCGTGAGACAGAGGGACCTTAGAGTTCAGGTGCATGGTTCTCTAAAGGTGAAGTTACAGGTAGATAGGGCAGTGAAGAAGCCTTTGGCATGCTGGCCTTCATCAGTCAGGATGTTGAATATAGAAGCTGAGAAGTTATGTTGAAATTATACAGGACGTTGGTGAGGTCACACCTGGAGCACTGTGTTCAGTTTTGGTTGCCTTACTATAGGAAAGATGTTATTAAATTGGAAAGAATGCAGAAAAGATTTATAAGAATGTTGCCGGAACTCAAGGGACAGAGTTATAGGGAGAGATTGAATAGATGAGGACTTTTATTCTTTGGAGTATAGGAAACTGAGGGGTGATCTTTCAGAGGTGTATAAGATCATGAGTGGCATGGAGTCTTTTCCCCAGAGTTGGGGAATCAAGAACTCGAGGTTTAAGTTAAGAGGGGAAAGAATTAATGGGAACCTGAGGAGCAATTTTTTTACCCAGAGGATAGTACCTATGTGGAATGAGCTGTCAAAGGAAGTGGTTGAGACAGGGACATTGATCATATTAAGATCTTTAAGAATCACTAGATATCGGATTGAAAAGAACAGGATAGTATCTGATGGAAGATTAAGTCCATTTCTGAAAGTGCCTGCTGATGAGGAACCTGGGAACTTATCTGGAATGGATATGGGAGGAGACAAAATATCCAAAGATTTTAGAGAGGAAAGGAAAATTGGACATGGAATGAAAGCAAAAGATGAGAATTGGCATCAAAGATGGACTTTTGGCGGATTGTGAAGGAAAAGAATAGAGACAATTGCTATTGTGAGGCAACATTTACCAAATGGGGAGATCTAGCTGTATTATTGTTAGGCTATTAACCCAGAAACTCAGCTGTGACCCAGGTTCAAATCCCACAAGCTGGCAGATGGATTTAATAGAAAATACCTGGAAATAAGAATCTACTGCTAAGCATGAAACTATTGTCAATTGTCGGAAAAATCCATCTGCTTTACTAATGACCTTTAGGGGAGGAAATCTGCCATCCTTATTTGGTCTGGTCTCTATGTGACTCTCAGCTGCCCTCCAAGTGCAACTAGGCATGGGCAATAAATGCTGGCCAGTTAGCGATGCCCATGTCCCATGAATGTATAACAAATTACCTAGCATGGGCAACGGTTGGGTGATCAATTTTAGTAAGAGTAAGATCAAAACTAGTTCTCGAGCAGTTGTGGAAACCTTCTAAAAGCTCCTGGGAATTGAATCTGGAAAGTCAGCTGGTCTGGATTGAGTTCCAGCCAAGCTTATCTTGTCTATGATTTGAATGTTCTATTACACAATAACTGGAATTCTCTGGCCATTCATGCCGGTGGGATACCCCCACCCTCAGGTTTCTCAGCAACATTGAATGCCATCAATGGGAATTCCCACTGACAGAGGCTGGATCAGAGAATCCCACTACTAGCAAACAATTTGCCATCACCCGCCAGTGGGAAACACAAAGCTGGGAATCTGAAGAGTCTCACCCAATGTCTTGAATGCTTCCTTTGCTGAGGAAATAGTTCTATATCAATGCAAACTATTGTTGTTCCAGTGCTGAAGCAAACAAGATCCCATATTTTGACAGATCACTTCACTAACAGTGTAGAGCAGTTCATGAGTAAACGGTTACTATCAGACAATCCTCTACCTGTCATCAGTTTGTGCATTAGGCTGGAAGATCAATACCCTTGTCTGGCTGACATTGTAAACTTCATTTGTAAAATCAGTGATAAGCTAGGAATAACCTTAGGCAATATTACCACAGATTTTTCAAAGGTGACTGGATTGAATGTACGCTTGTGGTTAAGAAGTTGATAAAGTGAATCATGCCTGGGATTCTTGATTTCTGACTTTTCCCCGTCAGTATGTCGGGTATCATGGCTGCCTATTCAAAACTGCTCAGTTAACACCCAGCGTGCCTCAGGGCACTCGGCTTGAGGTAATTATTTTTGTAACCCTCATTAATGATGATCTCTCTTCTGGCTACAGACATATGTGGATCACGTAACAGTCAAAGAGTCAAGGCCATGAGGAGGGATCAATGAGGTTCGGCAAACTCTCAACTTGCTCAATGAATAGTGTAAGGAGGAAAGTATGTGGCTGAATGCTTCTAAATATAATACTTGGTGAATAGTAGACATGAACACATGTCCTTTGACATAAAGTTGGAGGTGAAAGCCTTTAAAATCCTGGGTATATATGTTCAAGCTAACAGAAGTTTTGATTTGATTTGTTATTGTCACCTGTATTAACATACAATGAAAAGTATTGTTTCTTGCGTGTTATACAGACAAAGCATACTGTTTATAGTGAAGGAAAGGAGCGTAGAAGGTAGCATTACAATCAGAGAAATAGAGGTAGATCCACTCAAAAGTCTGATAGCAGCAGGGAAGAAGCTCTTCATGAGCATGTTGGTACATGATCTCAGGCTTTTGTATCCTTTTCCCAACTGAAGAAGATGGAAGAGAGAATGTCCAGGTTCCTTATTTATGCTGGTTGCTTTTCCAAGGCAGTGGGAAGTATAGGCAGAGTCAAAGTATGGGAGGCTGGTTTGCGTGATGGACGGGGCTACATTCATGATCTTCTGTAGTCCTTTGTGATCTTGGGCAGAGCAGGAGCCCATACCAAGCTGTGAAACAACCAGAAAGAATGCTTTCTATGGTGCATCTGTAAAAGTTGGTGAGAGTCGTAGCGGACATGCCAAATTTCCCTTCATCTCCTGAGAAAGTAGAAGCATTGCTGGGCTTTCTTAACTATACTGTCGGCATGGGGGGGATCAGGACATGTTGTTGGTGATCTGGACACCTAGGAACTAATATGCAAAAAACTAAAACCAATATGCGAAAGAATAACAGATTTTCATTTTCCAATACTTCATCCCTTTCAGATTTCCTGTCCTTGATCTGTCATTAATCTACACTGACTTTAACTATCTCTTGATGGAATACGCTGTGCCCAGTGGCAATCTGGCTTCACAAGTCACAGTGATCCAAGCCAGGAATTGAACCCAGGTCCCTGGCACTATGATGTGGCAGTGCTAAACACTGTGCCACCGTGCCATCCCTCTCCATGCCACAAAGCTCAAAAGTCTATGAGCAAGAAAAGTCAATATTTGTACCATGTTTGAAAAATCTCATAAATCATTTGCTCTGTCTCAGTAACCACCTCCTCCATACCCAGAACTACAACACAACTCAAAGTTTCAACTAACTTCATTCGCCTAAGATATAGGATGGAAAGATACCGATATAGCCCTATTTGTTCTGTGATTACGTCCTCAATGAAGTGCTTCATTCTATATGTAATTCACTGCCTGCAATGTAGGAATAAAACATCTCTGCACTCTGTCCACTGCTCCATAGTTACATGCTGAATTTTTCTATTTTTATTATCACCCAAAAGTCACGTTTCCATGTTTTGATCAGACAATCTGTCTGATCAAACTTTTGATATAAGCCACATTGCAATTCAGCTTTTATGCTTCTTGAATAAAATGCCACCATGATCATTCTTATCAAAGATGTGTGATCTTTAGATTGAGCTTGTGATTTATATTCAAACAAGATTTTGGACTTACAATACTTCTAAGGGTCAACCCAATGATTTGACAGTCCCAGTGGAAAGCAGGACTTGGAGGGAATGCAGTTGGAGACAGGACCACAATACAGTATGGATTCACTGGCTGTGCTCTCATAGAAACATCAAAACATAGAAGATAGGAGCAGGAGGAGGCCATTTGGCCCCTCGAGCCTGCTCCGCCACTCATGATGGTCATGGCTGACTGTCCAATTCAATAGCCTAATTCTGCTTTCTCTCCATAATCGTTGATCCCATTCACCCCAGGTGCTATATCTAGCTACCTCTTGAATACATTCAGTGTTTTGGCTTCAATTACTTCCTGTGGTAATGAACTCCACAGGCTCACCGCTCTTTGGGTGAAGAAATATCCTCTCATCTCCGTTCTAAATGGTCTACCCCGAATCCTCAGACTGTGAATCCTAGTTCTGGACTTTCCCACAATCGGGAACATCCTCCAGGTTCATCTTCTAACTGGGAAATGTAGAGTCAGTGAATTGACTCCATTAAACGAGGCCACACCTGAGTGACCTGACGTACCAAAGAACTGAAAATGCATTGCATTATTAATGGCTTTTATAAAACCAATCCACTGCTGTCTGTTTTCGTAAAGACCTGAATTTCTTTAAAATAAATGGACATTTCATATCCCTTACATGTTGGTGGAATAATAACTCTTTCTGTTTTGGTCTGTATTGGGTTGGTGGTAGACATATAGATGAGAGTTTGCCTTCCATTAGTGATGCCTATACTTTAGGAAAGGCATTGAGTTGGAAAGGCTTTTACTTTGCTGGCGGTTAGCCATGAAGGGTAGATGTGTTGGTATCGGCTGAAGTACATCTTCAGGTCTCTCCTCAAAAAGGATCTCTGGAAAGATAAATATTGAGAACAATAGGGACATTCTCTTCCACTCATAGTCACAGTAAGTAGTCTTACAACACCAGGTTAAAATCCAATAGGTTTATTTGGTAGCAGGAGCTTTTGGAGCACTGCTCTTTCATCAGGTGACTGAAGAGTTGGTTCACAAACAGGACATTTATAGACACAGACTCAATTACAAGATAACAAGATTATAGCTTCCACTGGTAGTGTTACACAGAAGATCCTTGTGGAAACTGGTCACCTGATTTATTGCCTGCCTGCAAAGCCAAAGCTTAAATTTCATTAACTACTGATTCTTCCGTTGTGCTTTCATATCTGAATCTGTTGAGGCAAATCCATTGTTTAGGATGATGTGTCTGATGGTTTGTATGTGTTGTATGACCTCTGTGTCCCTGGCAATGTGATCTGATTCTCCAGGTACTATCCATCTCAACCCAGTGGCACTCACTCTTGTCCCATTCTAAACCTTGAGCACACAACATAGCCTGGTACTTGGATCCAGCAACAATGCAATGCTGCACTGCTGGAGACGGGAATCTTACCATGGTTCACACGGTGGGATTTTCCCATCCCGCAGCAGTGAACGGAGGTTTGTCTGGCCATCAAATTCTCCAATCTCATTGCAGTAGGAATGTGGCATGAATGGATAAGATTACAAACTAAAGTTTTGTCTGCTTATCTAATAGAATCATAGGGCAGGATCTTACAACCTCGTTCATCCCAAAACTGTAAAATCCCGCCCGAGGTTAAAGGACATTTCCAAGTTTTGCCCACTCTGATTCCCATGGCGAGTAATGTGCTGAAATCCCAGCCATAGAATCACACTGTACAGAATAGGCTAGGCCCATGACATTTACACCAATACACAAGAAAGGCCTAAATTTCCACCTAATCGCATCAGCCAGCTCTTGGCCCATAGCATTGAATTTATGACGTATCAAATGTTCATCAAGGTAACTTCTAAAAAACAAGAAGAAACCCACTTCTACTATCCTTCCAACCAACACATTCCAGACCATCACCACCCTCTGGATAAGAAGTTTTTCCTCACATTCCGCCCCAAAACCTCCTGCCCTTCACCTTGAACCTATGTCCCTCGTGACTTCCCCTTCAACTAAGGGGAACAGCTGCTCCTTATCCACTCTGTCCATGTCTCTCACAATAAAATAACCTATGGCACTGTTTGAGTAAGAGAAGAATTCTCCATCCGTTTTTTCACTTTCCTAATCTTACATTTATTCCTCGACCAGTATGTTCAAAATAGTGGAGCTATTGTTAGTTAGATCTGGGTACAAAGTAGTGATTACAATTGCATAAAGAACAGACTCTGTATTACAAAAGGAAGCAATATGCGGTGATGCAGCTGTGCAATGTGCTGCAGATGTGAAATGTTCTGGACTAGTTATTTCTTCTTTCCTTATTGTGGTGATATTTTGAATTAAGGTTAAGCAATTACATTGGGCTTCATTCAGAGTCGAAAATATAACAGGAGCATGATTTAGGATCACTTCTTTTTATTAGTACCTAATGTCAAATTATCTCAATTGCCTCAAATTCAGGCGATGAATTAATATTCCATTTGGATCATTATGTAATATAATATTTAAGGAGATCTTAAGAAACAAAAAACTATCTTTCTTTTCAACTTTCAGGCTGCAACTAATCTTCAGAGCAGCAACAACGAAAGACTTGCAGCCCCTCCACACCATTAGCGAAAATGATTGAGCAGGGAGAATTAGATTCCTCTGGCTTAACTCACCACCACTTAACATCTGGGCTTTGAGGCCAATCTCCTTGGGTCAAAGTAATGTGAAAACATTGACCCTGTAATCACTGTCAGTTGGGATCAATGGATGTCTTTGAAGTAAGAGCAGTAATAAGATCTGGCTGTGACTGCCCAGGACAACTTTACCTATTGTACAACTAACAGTTTCCCTTTGTTAACTACTTATGAAGCAACAGCAAATTCAATAAGTAAAGAGAGACACTAAAACATTATACACTTGTACTATTCATCATCCATCGTGTGGAGTAGCAATATTCAATTGTAGGTGCATCTAAAGTTGCTTTTAAAAAACTACCTTTGGTCAGGCAAGAGGTATACCATTCACCTACCTTCATAACTCTGTTCTGATTATTTAAGATGAATAGTGGTTAAAAATAAATATATGAAATATGAAAGATTTGTATTTGTCTTGGCAGCACTGTCATAGAATTATAAAATCCCTACAGGAGGCCATTCAGGTTTGCAAGGTCTGACCCAGAACCTCTCCTGTAGCCCCAAGAGGATGCACACAGTGATTTAGCTACCTGCAACTGCGTGAGAATCAGCACAGAGGAAGAGTGAGACTTTGAATAATGCTCTGTGAGTTGTTTGCAGGGGAGATCTCAGCCAATGCCCTTTTGGGCTACTCAATGCCTGTCACATCGAAGGTGATATTGGCACAGGACCCCCTTCCCGTCAGGCTCATTCTTGTCATCTTATGGAAAAGTTAGAGGGGTAATGCAGACTGCTGCACATCATCGCATCAAGTTGTTCCCAGATGAAACCTTCTAAAGGGCTGGGAGTTACTTTGTCTTCACAGAGGATGTCCAAAGCTAGATGGATAGATCCCGTGGATCTGCAGCCATTGCAGGTTTCCCCAGAATTCAGTGACTGAACACATGCAACCGTCATGGCTGGGCCACCATGCATCTTTTTTAACAATGGTGTGTGACCATAACCGGCAGGTCATGCAGATGTCTTCCAGCTACCTTGGCGACAGTCATGATGTATTTATTCTGAGTAACTCTCAGATTGTGTGCAGTTCTGGTCCCCACATTATAAGAAAGATGTGGAGGCATTGAAGAGGGTACAGAGGAGGTTTACCAGGATGTTGCCTGGTATGGAGGGCAGGTCTTATGAAGAGAGGCTGAGGGATTTGAGGTTGTTTTCGTTAGAAAGGAGGCGGCTAAGAGGGGACCTTATTGAAACATATAAGATGATTAGAGGTTTAGATAGGGTGGACAGTGATAGCCTTTTTCCTAGGATGGAGAAAGCTAGCACGAGGGGACACAGCTTTAAATTAAGGGGTGATAGTTATAGGACGGATATCAGAGGTAGGTTCTTTACCCAAAGGGTGGTTCGGGAGTGGAATGCCCTGCCTGCAGCAGTTGTAGATGCGCCAAGTTTGGTGGCGTTTAAGAGGTTAGTTGATAAGTATATGGAAGAGAAGGGAATGGTTTAGTTTGGAGGGGCATTGCTTTTTATATTGGTCGGCGCAACATCGAAGGCCGAAGGGCCTGTTCTGTGCTGTAATGTTCTATGTTCTATGTTCTATGATTCCAGACTCTTCAACAGCCTGGATTCATTGGAGGAATAATTGCTGCATGATAAGGGGTATCCATTCAAAAGATGGCTAATGATATCTATGAGATTGCCTAAATCCAGTGCAGAGAGCAGGTACAGGTTTAGGTTGATTGGCCGTGATACATTACCCCTTAGTGTCAGGGGACTAGCAGGATAAATACATGGGGCTACGGGGATAGGAGCTGAGTGAGATTGTGTTTGATGCAGACTCGATAACTGAATGGACTGCTTCTGCACTACAAGGATTTTATGTAACAGAGGGGCCATGCCAGCACTGTGAATATTGGGAGCAACCATTAGATTCTTAAAGATGCTTTGCCTGGACAGATCTGGGGTGCATTGTGCCATTGATAATTGAGGTTTGCTGTGTACTCCATAACATGGCTATAGGGAGAGGCGAAACTGTAGGCAATGAAGACCAGCCAAATGGAAGCTGAATGGCTAAGGATGATGGTGATAATGAGTTGAATGTCCATAGCAATGCTCCTGCAGATTGTCCTGGCCATAATCAAGTAAATGATTGTGATACCGAGGATACCTTAATACGACAAAACTTTCTTTGAGCTTCTTTCCACAGATACAGAAATTTCACCCTTTGTTTCCACAGTTGCAATGAGAGAGTTCTGCTCCCATTATATCTAAAGATTCTCCATTATCCCACGTGAGAACATGACTGCTTCTGTACTCCCTCAGCCTTTAATTTCTTCCTTCAATCTTCAGTCACACGGCAATCAATAAGAGCCTCACTAGGTGGGAATGGCAATTTGGTGTTTATTCAAAAGCTTTCAAGGATTGTTTGAATTATAAGGCAAGGCTGGATAGACTGGGATTTTTTTTCTCTGAAGGAGCTTAGGGCTGATCTTATCAAGGTCTGTAAAATAATAAGGGGTATAAATCAGTGAGATAGTCAACATTTTTTCCCAAAGGTAGGGGAGTCTAAAACTAGAGGGCATAGATTTAAGGTGAAAGGGGAAAAATACATAAGGGCCCACAGGGGCATTTTTTTCACACAGAGGGTGATAGAGGTCTGGAATGAGCTGCCAAAGGTGATGGTAGAGGCAGGTACAATTTAAAAAACATTTGGACAGTTACATGGGTAAGATGGGTATAGAGAAATATGGGCCAAATGCAGGCAATTGGGACTAGCTTAGTGGTTAACAAAAAGGTAGCACGGACAAGTTGAGCCTGTTTCCATGCTGTAAACCTCTATGACTACGACGCAGCATCAATTAATAATGACTTCACTCATGTGCTCCTCTATGTTACTATTGTGGGTATTTACTGATAGGTTTATATATGTTCTGGTGCAGGCTTATCCCTATCAGTTGTGGCTCAGGAGAGCTGTTTGATCTGCCACCCACCTAGTCCTAGACAACTTTGGCAGCACTCCCTATGAAGCTGTGGCCTTGAGCAACTGGCTACTTCTGAGACTTTGTTGAGGCATATACATCTATTCAGTGGTCAACTATATGTCAATGGCTGATGGATGACAAAGATTCTGCTCCCATTAGAAGTGTTATGAGAGGAACTTCCAGGAGACAGGATTATAGGATGCAGGTCAGAGCACATCCTGACAATTGCAATGCATTCATTTTTTTTTCCTCAAGGATTGTCATCAGTGTGTCCATGGAAGAAGCTCATCATTCCAAAGAGTGGGTGATCACAGTTATGGCCTGTGTAGATATTTCTACAGTCTGGGCCAGAGTACACAACCCTTATGGTGTACCCAGAAAATCTTCCTGAATCTTGCATTGAATGTCCAGCATCTGCCGCCTTATGAGCAACTCAAGACTGGGAATCAGTCTCTGGAACATGTCAGACACACCTCCAGCTGGCTCCAGTACACTTCCCTGAAATTTCACATTGGGTGAAAAGATTGACAGAAATTTCATCAAAAGCTTAAAACTACCATATATAATTTCGCAAACCCACTGGAGATGTGTGTGGCAGACGGTGGGATGCCTAATCAAAAGCAAGCAACACAACTTGCATTCCATTGTGGGAATTCCAATGTTTGAAAAAAGGTTGACTCTCCCAAGGGAAAGTGTGGTGCAATATTAGTGAAATTGAAAGGCCTTCACCAGTCTGTGCACGACCCTCTGTCCAGTGTCCTAATGATGTAGAGATGCTGGCGTTGGACTGGATAAACTCAGTAAGAGGTCTAACAACACCAATTTTAAATCCAACCGATTTATTTGATAGTAAACTTGCAAGCTATCGGCCTTTGTAGCCTTCCCTCAGGTGAATGAGGTGTTCTGTTCTGCAATAGCACACATATCAGCACAGACAGTTTACAGATTGCTGATTAGGATGCGAATCCTTACACATAACCTGCTATTCAAGGTCTTAAAGTGGCTAACAATGTGAGTGGAAGGAGCACTGAGCACAGACTAGAGAGATGTATATTGTCTCCAGATAGCACAATAAGTGAGGTTTTTTTGCTAACCCAGGCAAGTCATGGGGGTTACAGATAGTGTGACATGAAGCCAAGATGCCTGTTAAGACTGTCCTCATGTGTGCGGAACTTAGCTATCAGTCTCTGCTCAGCGGCTCTGCGCTGTCGTGTGTCGTGAAGGCCCCCTTGAAGAACGTTTACCCGAAGTTCGGAGGCCGAATGCCCGTGACTGCTGAAGTGTTCACCCACTGGACGGGAACTGTTTTGCCTGGTGATTGTCGAGCGATGTTCATTCATCCGCTGTTGTAGTGTCTGTATGGTCCCCCCAATGTACCATACTTCGGGACATCCTTTCTTGCAACGTAATAGGTAGACGACGTTGGCCGAGTTGCAAGAGTATGTACCGTGTACCTGGTGAATGGTACTCTCACGTTTGATGATGTCATCCATGTCGATGATCCGGTATGTCTTGCAGAGGTTGCTGTGGCAGGTTGTGTGGTATTGTGGTCACTGTTCTCCTGAAGGCTGGGTAGTTTGTTCCGAACAATGGTCTGTTTCAGGTTGTGTGGCTGTCTGAAGGCAAGACGTGGGGGGTCAGGGATGGCCCTAGCGAGATGTTCATCATCATCAACGATACGTTGAAGACTCTGGAGAAGATGTCGTAGCTTCTCCGCTCCAGGGAAGTACAGGACCTTCTGGGGGTTCCTCCTCAGAAAGGAGAAGATTGCTGCATGACTTAGGCTGCAGCTTGTACTGAACAGGCTTCTCATTTAACAGAGAGTGACATCAGTCAGGAGGTAACCTTCTGTCTAATGACTAATGACAGCATCCCTACCGCTAGACATGCAAACATATAGGTGATGGGGATAGGATTTGGGTGGGATTTTTGTCAGTGTAGACTCGATGGGCTGAATGGCCTGCTTCTGCACTGTAGGGTTTCTATAATTTTATGAGTCATCTCTTCTTACCAACCAGTCTGTGCTTTCAGCATCTCATCAGAAGCAGATCTCCCAACCGTCATAGTGTCATAGGAGTTAGGACAGAAGGAGGAAAACCCAGCCCTTTGAGCCTGCCCTGCCATGCAATCAGATCATCCCTCCTTGGTCTCGAATCCACTTCCTCAATTGTTCCCCATGTCCTCTTATTCCCCCCACTGCCTTTACTTCTGGATGAGTCAGGCTCCAGCAGGGTCAGGAATTCAGGACTTCCTTGTTAGGATTTACCCAGCCTGTGTGGGCTCTCTCTTGGGTGAAAATATTGACAGAAATTTCATCAAAATCTTAAAACTACCATATGTAATTTCTCAAACCCACTGGAGGTGTGTGTGGCAGACGGTGGAATGACTAATCAAAAGCAAGCAAGACAACTTGCATTTCATTGTGAGAATTCCAATATTTGTAAAAAGATTGACTTTCCCAAGGGAAAGTGTGGTGCAACATCAGTGAAACAAAAAGATTCCTCTAAATAATCTTGATAAAGTTTACTTGTTAGTCACAAATAGGCTTACATTAACATTGTAATAAAGTGACTGAAAATCCTCTACTCACCACACTCCAGGTACACTGAGGGGGAATTTAGCACGGCCAATGCACTGAACAAGCAAGTATTTGTACTATGGAGGAAACCCCGACACAGACACGGGAGAACATACAAATTGCACATAGACTGTAACCCAAACCAGGAATTGAACCTGGGTCCCTGGCGCCGTGAGCCAGAAGTATAAACCATTGTGCCACCGTGTGCATGCATTTAAAAGTAATTTACATTCAAGAGATCAGAGCGGAATTTTATGGCCCCTCTGATCAATGAGATATTCCAAAACTGTCAATGTCGATGGATATTTGAACAACATTTTATACTGTGGTGGGGCCCCAAAATTGTACGTGTGGTACTTTACCAAGTTCTCCCACAGCTAACTGAGCAATAGTGTGTTGAGTTTAAATGGCATCTATTTTTCTTCTCAGTAAATCTAAACTTTTACATTGTGGGGGGTTGTATCTATCAAACTGAAGAACAAATGCCCTCCACTTCGCTCAGTTCCTTTGCTACACCCAGGATAATAATAGCGTACACCTTACCATTAAGCCAACTCGTTCAGGTTCCGTTAGCGGAACAGGGCTTCAAAGTGTTTCTTTCTATTGAGCTGTTGATTCCCAGGCACACTGACATCAAACGACTAGGTGCAGGGAGATATGGAGGCTGTTTCAATCACACCTTCACCTGTCACCCTTTGATATTATTATCTGGTTGAAGCAGGTGGACAGCTGGCGAAACCAAAATAAGTTATAAATCAGATCAGGCCCTCATAATAAGAATAAAGCTGTCAACAAAGGGAAATCTCAGGCAGAGACCTGCTTATATAATTCACCTCTGAAGCCTTTGTAATTATACGTATGCGGTGGTATATTCAAGCAGGGGAGTGGGGGAAGTGGAATGGGGGAAGTACTCGCCATAGATTCGTTCACAGCTGGAGTGGGAAAAGCAGAAAAGTTATGTTGAAGGGGGTTGCCTGAGTTATTATCATATCTTTTCAGCTGCCGAAATCCAACATTTGCAGTCCCTTTGCTAAGAAAAAGGCAGCTTATATTTACATATATGTATCCTCAGGATGTCCAACAAACTTATCACAGAGCAAGGAAGCTCTCCCCAGTATCCAGCCAATATTGATCACAGAATGCAGCTTGTCTGCTCATTGTCACATGGCTGTTAGTGGGAACTAGTTATACTTACATTGGCTAATCTTATATTCCAACAATGACCATGCAAAGAGTTGTGAACGTAACCCAGTCCATCACGCAAATCAGCCTCTCATCCGTTGAATCCGTCAACACTTCCCACTTCCTTCGGAAAAGCAGCCAGCATAATCAAGGATTCTATGCACCTTGGACATTCTCTCCTCCACCTTCTTCTGTTGGGAGAAAGATATAAAAATCTGAGATCACGTACCAACCAACTCAAGTACAGCTTCTTCCCTGCTGCCATCAAACTTTTGAAGTTGTGACTATAACACTATATTTTGCACCATCTCCTTTTCTTCTCTCCCATGTAGAGTCACAGAAGTTTACAGCACGGGAACAGGGTCTTCAGCCCAACTTGCCCATGCTTCCCTTTCTCTTTTAATAATAAAGCTAGTCCTAATTGCACACTCTTGGCCCATGTCCCTCAATAGTCATCTTACACATATAATTGTCTAAATATTTTTTAAAAGACAAAGTTGTACCTATCTCTAATACTACCCTTTGTAGCTTATTTCAGACAAATGAAACCAAGAATGGCAAATGCCTTCTTCACTGCTCTGTTCACCTGTGACTCCACTTTCAAGGAGCTATGAACCTGTATCCCTAGATCTCTTTGTTCTATAACTGTCCTCAATGTCCTACCACAAACTGAGCAAGTTCTGCCCGATGTGAAAAATTGCCTCTCTGGACTCTTTTGTATCTCTCCCCACTCATCTCAAACCCATGTCCTCTAGTTTTCTCCTAGTTTTGGGAAAAGATATTGACCAACTAGCTGAATTATACCCCTCATTATTTCATAGACTTCTATAAGATCACTCCTAAACCTCCTATGCTCCAGAAAAAAAGTCTCAGTCTATCCAGTCTCTCCTTGTAACTCAAACCATCAAGTCTTGCTGGCATCCTGGTAAATCTTTTCTGTACACTTTCTAGTTTAATAATATCCTTTCTATAATGGGGTGACCAGAACTGTATGCAGTATTCTAAGTGTGGCCTTACCAATGTCTTGTACAACTTTAATAAAATTCCCCAACTCCAGTATTCCAGACTTTTGTGTCTTTTCCCCGACCGAAGAAGATGGAAGAGAGAATGTCCAGGGTGTGTGGGATCCTTGATTATGATAGTTGCTTTTCCAAGACAGCAGGAAGTGTAGACAAAATCATTGGATGGGAGACTGGGTTGCGTGATGAATTAGCATGTTCATAACTCTTTGAAGTTTCTTGCAGTTTTGGACTGAAAGGTGCAATGCCAAACTGTGATGCAATCACAACTATGGTGCATTTGTCAAACTTGGTGAGAATTGCAGCAAATATACTAATTTCCCTAGCCTCCTGTGAAAGTAAAAGCATTGGTGGGCTTCCTTAACTGTAGTGTTGGTGTGGAGATTGTAGGTGATCTGAACACATAGATTGTAGGTGATCTGAAGACATAGAAACTTGAAGCTCTTGACCATCTCTGTTTTCCTCACTTTGAAGTAGACAGGAACCGTTGCATCCACAATATTTTCTAAGCCGATGGCACTGCAGAGCAAAATTTGATTTAAATCAAATAGGTAATTGATGATTCTCAGGAAACAACATCTGGATGACAATCTAACTGCATGGTCTATGGCACTCGATGCTGACCAGTTGACTATTCCAATGATTCCAACAATTAAGGAATAATTGCTTTGCAAGATTCTGGTGCCAATTGCCATTCCCGCCATGTACTCAGCTGACTTGGATTTAAACCAGGGATCTGCAATGTTAAGTTGGAGATTGTGGTAGCACTGCCTTTACCAAAGGAAAAAAATCAGGGGAATGTTCATTGCAACTGACTCAAGAACAGTTTCTTCTCTGATGCCATCAGATGTTTGAATGGTCTATCACATATTAAGTTGACCTTTCTCTTGGTCCTATTGGAAACTATGACACTACATTCTGCAACCCTTCTTTTCCAACTCCTCTATGTACTCTGTAAACAGCATGTTTTGTCTGTATAGTGTGCAAAAAACAATACTGTTCACTCTACCCCAACACATGTGACAATAATAAATCAATCAATTCATTATTATACTATTGATTGGTCAAGGTGATTGGTTAATACTTAGGGCTGCATCTTTGCCGATGAGGTCAGAACGTTGAGTCAGGAAATTTCACAACTCAGCAGACCAATCCATTTATATGGTCAAGGCTACAAGTATCTACCATCAGCTCAGCTGGATTTGTCTTGTATTTTGGCAGTCAGATACCCGGCTCCCAAAGCAGGTCTTCTTCTCCCAATTCAATCAAGGGAAAGGCACAGAAGAGGGTAGAAAAAGCAATTCAAGGATGTGCTGAAAACCGACATGAAGAATTGCAACATTAACATTAACTCCCTGGAGATCCTTTCCTGGGAAAGAACTACTTGACGGCAGAGTCCGTGGGAAAGTGTTTGAGTCTCAGTGATAACAAAATGAGGAGGAAAAGAGACACCAGTGCATAGAAACCACAACATAAGTTCATAATAAGTTCATAAAATATTGAAGCCGGATTAGGCCATTCAGCCCATTGAGTCCACTCCACCATTTGACCATGGCAGATATGCTCTTCATCCCTATTTTCTTGCCTTCTCCCCAGAGCCCTTCAACCCATTACCAATTAAAAATCTATCTCACTCCTCCTTAAATTTATTCACTGCCCCAGAATCACTGCACTTTGGGATAGTGAATTTCACAGATTCACAACTCTTTGGGAGAAGTTGTTTCTCCTCAATTCTGTTTTAAATTTGCTATCCGATTTGCAAGTCGATAAGGTTGTTAAGAAGGCATACGGAGTCTTAGCTTTTATTGGTAGGAGGATTGAATTTCGGAGCCGCAACGTCATGTTGCAACTGTACATAACTCTAGTGCGGCCGCACTTGGAGTATTGTGTGCAGTTCTGATCCCCGCATTATAAGAAAGATGTGGAGGCATTGGAGAGGGTACAGAGGAGGTTTACCAGGATGTTGCCTGGTATGGAGGGCAGGTCTTATGAAGAGAGGCTGAGGGATTTGAGGTTGTTTTCGTTAGAAAGAAGGCGGCTAAGAGGAGACCTTATTGAAACATATAAGATGATTAGAGGTTTAGATAGGGTGGACAGTGATAGCCTTTTTCCTAGGATGGAGAAAGCTAGCACGAGGGGACATAGCTTTAAATTAAGGGGTGGTAGTTATAGGACAGATGTCAGAGGTAGGTTCTTTACCCAGAGGGTGGTAAGGGTATGGAATGCCCTGCCTGCGTCAGTTGTAGATGCGCCAAGTTTGGTGGCGTTTAAGAGGTTAGTAGATAAGTTTATGGATGAAAAGGGAATGGTCTAGGTTAGAGGGTCACTGCTTGTTCCTAATTGGTCGGCACAACATCGAAGGCCGAAGGGCCTGTTCTGCGCTGTAATGTTCTATGTTCTATGTTCTATCCCTTATCCTAAGACTATGAACTTTCATCATAGAACTGCTCCACGTCTACTTTGTCCAAAACTTTTATCATCTTGTATACCTCAATTTGATCTTCCCTTACTTTTCTAAATTCCAAAGGCCTGGAAATTTACTGTTCAACTGTAAATTGATCAGCTTACAGGCCTAAATTGTTCAATCTCTCTTCATACGACAAACACTTTATCTCTGGAATCAATCTAGTGAACATCGTCTGAACTGCCTCCAATGCCACTCCATCTTTCCTCAAATAATGGAACCAAAACTGTACACAATACTCCAGGTGCAGCCTCACCAATGCCTTGTATAGTTGCAACAAAACTTCCTTATCTTTATTTCTATTCCTTTAGTTATAAATGCTAATGTTCCATTTGCTTTCTTTATTATCTGCTGTATCTATGACTCATGAATGAGGGCATTCAGATCCTTCTGCTCCGTAGCACCCCGAAATCTCTCCCCATTTAGATAACAAGTCACCTTCCCATAACCCGAAATGAAAATACACAAACATCCCACATGGCAACAAATACCCCTACACACCATGAAGTTAGCAAAACCCAAATCAGCCTCATCAGACCACCAACCTCACTAACCAATGATTAGATCATCCTGAGAGAAGTTTGAGAGTAGACTTGATGAAGTATTCAAAATCATGAATGGTTTTTCATGAAGTAATTAAAGGGTAACTCTTTCCAGTGGCAAGTGGGTTGGTAACCAGAGGAAACAGATTTAAGGTATTGGCAAAAGAATCAGGCTACTTGTGGTTGACCAAATTATGCAGCAAAATGTTGCGATCTGGAAAGAACTGCTTGATAAAATTGTGGAAGTTGATTTAATTATAGATTCAAAAACTAGTTGGATAAATATTGAAGGGAAAAATCATTATAAAACTGTGGGAAAATAGTAGGAGAGTGGGATTATTTAAATAGGTCTGCAAAAGAGCTGGCAGAGGCTTGATCATTCAAATGGTGTATTTCTGTTCTATATCATTCTATAACTCTGATGTTTGCCATATTGGAAGTAATGGGTGCTTGCTAGCAGGTCTATTGCCATTGAATTTCTACACGAGATTCGTAATCTGTAAACCCAGGCTAATATTCTGTGGACATCAGTTCAAATTCCACTACAGCAGCTGTTGGAAGAAGGAAATTTATTGAAATTTACAAGATACTGCGAGGCCTGAATAGAGTGGATGCGGAGAGGATGTTTCCGCTAGTAGGAAAACTAGAACCTCAGGGTAAAGGGATGATCCTTTAAAACAGAGATGAGGAAGAATTTCTTCAGCCAGAGAATGGTGAATCTGTGGAACTGTTTGTTACAGAAGGCTGTAGAGGACAGATCATTGAGTGTCTTTAAGTAAGAGATAGATAGGTTTTTGATTAATAAGGGGATCAGGGATTATGAGGAAAAGGCAGAAGAATGAGTGATGAGAAAAATATCAACCATTACTGAATAGAGGAACAAACTCAATGGGCCAAGTAGCCTAATTCTGCTCCTATGTCTTATGGTCTAATTTAATTTCAATAAATGAATCTGAAATATAAATAAAGCTAATCTTAGTAATGGTGACCATGAAACCTTCAGCAATCATTGATAAAGTAGCTGGCCCCTTTAAGGAGCATGAGTCATCAGAAGGATGAATCTTAGAGCACTATGAGTTTGGGTCAGCATTGGATGACATGTTAAGGGAATGATTGGTATCCAGCGTAGTCAATGTAGCTATATAGAAGACATTTTTACTGAATCAGGGTTAGTTTTGAAAAGGTGCTCAAAATGGCATCAGTGATGGAGAGCACCAAGAAGGTCAGCCAGGAGCTACAGCCCCTGGGATCCTTGGGAATGACCAGATCAGCCATGGATGAGAGTTTATGTAGATGACATTGACCCATTTATGGACACGATGTCCCATCTCCTGCTTTTTCCCCATAACCCCTGATCTCCTTATTAATCAGGAACCTATCTATCTCTGACTTAAAGACATTCAATGACCTGGCCTCCACAGCCTTTTGCAATAAAGAGTTCCACAGATTCACCACTCTCTGGCTGAAGAAATTTCTCCTTATTTCTATTTTAAAGGATCATCCTTTTAGCCTGAGGTTGTGCCCTCTGCTTTTAGTTTTTCCTACTAGTGGAAATATCCTCTTCCCATTTGAAATGGATGGAGGTATTCAAGGTGTAGAACACAATTTCATATGCCATAGTTAAGAAACTGCGCCAATCTTTCACCAGTGCACCTAAAATCTCAAATTAATAAGTGCCGAAATCCAGAAATTTGACATTTAATGGAATAAATCTTATCCCAACTGCGCCACATCACCTCTCATCTGACAGCTTTGTGGGGCATGCAGTTCAGATCTTTAAAGCTGACATGAAGGAATAATCATATATGTTACCAGAAACTAAGATAGCACCGTTTCACAACCGAAACAGTTCCAGCTGAACTGCTGATGGGTTGGTGCTTGAGAACCAGGTTGAGCCTGATTTTAGTCCTGGATTTGGGAGGAGGGTGGAGACAAGGCAGCATTGTCAGGAAAAGAACCATGCGAAGAGTGTTTGAGATAGATGATCCAGTTTTTCTGAAGTATTTTGGAAACAGACTAAGTTGGGTTCCAAGGGTTATTGTGGTCAGGCTGGGACAACTGCTCTATGAAGGAAAGTGTGGGATGAGTTAGTGGAGAAACATGTAAATCATTTGAGGAAGCAGGTGCCATCCCAAAAGCCAATGCTTCTGCCTAATCCAATTGTGCCACCAAGGAGTGTTTGCCTAAGGCATGAAGTGGTTGGTCAACCAGTGGCAGGCTAAAGTGCTGCTCCCAATCAAACTGAGGGAGTAGTGGGAAGTAGTGGTGCTGGCACCAGGGGACAGTCCAAGTGATGCAAACTCAACTGAAACTACCCCTACAGTTCAACCTCAACCAGTTGAGCTACATCATCCCGTGAGAAAGAGAAAATCCCTTGACAAACTGGGTTTCTGATTAATTCAATTAAAATGCTCATTAATGCTATTGTTTTGAATAAGTTATGGATGTACTGTGTAATATGGGATTTATGGAAGGAAGGATATAATAGTTAGCTCCTTTAAGACCTTGTGTCAGAAGGGTAATGTGAAACCAATTGCCCAATGGGGAACGAGTGCTGGGATCTCGGAGCAGGATGTGGGTATTTTGCAGCCAGATTGATCCTAGAACTGAGAATGAACACATTGTTGGAAGCATCTATATAGTTGTAAATAGTAATAAATGCACTGTTGCTTGTCAGTGAACTAGTGGTCCCCAATTCATGTGTTTACTACAATTGCAAAGACCCATCTGGTTCTGAAATGTCTTTCAGAGATATTTACTATCTATCCCTACCTCGCCTGGGCTGTGACCCCAGACCCGCAGGAATGTGCTTGGCTCTCGACTATCCTCTGAAATGTTGTGGAGTTGCTGGCGATGGACTGGGGTAGGCACAGTAAGTAGTCTCACAACACCAGGTTAATGTCCAACAGATCTTTTTGGCAGCACGAGCTTTCGGAGCATTGGCCCTGCAACAAGTGAGTGAAGGAGCAATGTCCCAGAAGCTCGTGCTACCAAATAAATCTGTTGGACTTTAACCTGGTATGGTGAGACTACCTTATCGCACTCTGAAATGGCGGAGCAAGCCATTCAGTTCAAGGGCAATTAGTTCAATGGGCAGCAAATGCTGGCCTTGCGAGTGACACCCGCACCCAGGAGAAAAACTATCTTCTGCCTCTAGAATGATAATCCTGGCATCTGAGTCACACTTACACTTTGGAGTGAAACACTCAAAACAATAACTTCAAGTTCAAAAAGATGACTATCCCTCCCTATTTGACCTCTGGTTCATTCATCTCTTCATCACTCCTTTGAAGTAGACTATGGGCCCTTTCTTCGTTTTTATCCTCTGTCTACTTAATTTAAAGAGGGGCAAAAAAGCTTCTATAAACTCTCCTCAGGAAATAAATAGGTGGCCCTTTCAAATTAAACTTTATGTTAATGCCAGTATTTATACTGATTGCAGTTGTTAAGTTAATTGTAGACTGTATACCTGTAATAATATCAGAGATAATCCACCAAATGCCGCTTATATTTCTTCCTCAATTTGACAACCCCTTTACTGTTGAACTCCATGGGCGTGCCTTCAGTCCAGATGTATGACTGTTATACCCGAGCTTTCATTTAGTTTGCTGCCAGCAGATAATGGATTAAATTATGGTGTTGAATATTATGTTTCTTTTCCCATCGGTGTAAGGTTAAATTTCACAGGATCTAGGGTGAGGTTGCCAATTGGATTCAAAATTGGCTTGACGACAGAAGACAAAAATTGATTGCAGAGGGTTGTTTTTCAAACTGGAGGCCTGTGACCAATGGTGTGCCTCAGGGATCAGTGCTGGGTCCACTGTTAGTTGTCATTCATATTAATGATTTGGATGAGCACTTAGAAGGCATAGTTAATAAGTTTGCAGATGACACCAAGATTGGATCACAATAGGTGGATTGGGCCAGTGGGCTGATGAATGGCAGATGGAGTTTAATTTAGGTAAATGTGAGTGGTGCATTTTGGTAGATTGAATCGAGGTAGGATCTATTCAGTTATTGGTAGAGCTATTAAACAAAGAGTTTGAGGAGTACAGGTTTATAACTCCTTGAAAGTAGAGTCACAGGGGGACAGAATAATGAAGAAGGCATTCAGCATACTTGGTTTCATTTGTCAGAACATTGAATACAGGAGTTGGAATGTGTTGTTGAAGTTGTATTAGACATTGGTAAGGCCACACTTGGAATATTGTGTGCAATTCTGGTCACCCTATTATAGAAAGGATATTATTAAACTAGAAATGGTGCAGAAAAGATTTACTAGGATGCTACTGGGACTTGATGGTTTAATGTATAAGGTGAGGCTGGGTAGACTTTTTTTTCCCTGGTACGTAAGAAGCTTAGGGGTGATCTTGTGTAGAATGATGAGGGGTACAGATAATGTGGATAGTCAACATCTTTTCCCAAAGGTAGGAAAGTCTAAAACTAGAGGGCATAGATTTAACATGAGAGGAGAGAGAAACAAAAGGGTTCAGAGGGGCAATTATGTCACTCAAAGAATGGTGAGTGTCTGGAATGATCTGCCAGAGGTAATAATAGAGGCAAGTATAATTTTGCTTTTACACAGTTATATGGGTAAGATGGGTTTAGAGGGATAAGGGGTAAATGTGGGCAATTGGGGCTAGCTTAGCGGTAAAAATTGGACAGCATAGACAAATTGGGCCATAGGGCCTGTTTCCATGCTGTAAACCTCGATGATTCTATGCATAGGGAAGTTATAAAAACATGGTGATGATGAAAGGAAATTTCAGTAAAAAAGAATTATTGACTCCCAATTATATATTTTGCATATAAAGAAAATCAGGAGCATTCTATCTCCTGGGAGAGCAAGCAGGCTAGCGATTTGATTTCTTATTGTCACATGTATTGGTATACAATGAAAAGTATTGTGGAAACTGAAGCACCCACAGGAAACCCACATGGGCATGGGGAGAGCATGCAAGCTCCTTACTGACAGTAACTTAAGGCTAGAATTGAACCAGGTCCCTAGCTCTGTGAGACAGCAGTGCTAACCATTGTGCCACTGTGCTGTCCCATTTGTGAGACAGCAGCTGAGTTAATGTTTCTGGTTGCTCACCTCTTGCCCAAACTGCTGGATGATAAAAGGGATGAAACATTCCCTGAAAAAATGAAGCCCTACAGTCCTGTAGAGATCCTCGCTGTGAGGAATGGACAAATAACTCCTTTTTGATCAGAGGAAAGGGGTCTTGAGAGAGCAGATTAGATTGATATGAGAGAAGAATTCTGTCTAAAATCAGTGTGCATCACAGAATCAAAGAGCAAATGGATAGTCTTCGGAGGGCAGGACAGATCTGCAAGCACTTTATAAATCAGTAAGTGTGATGGGTCATTAAAGTTTGCTGATAAAAGAGACCAGGCTAAAAGGTAAAAGAACTCTTTCCTGGCAACACAGCTATCATTTGCAACAAAATGTGGCTGGGGTTTCAAATAGCTGATCATATTCTGACGTTGCAATCTTTCCTTCGTAATGTCGCCGTTCCATTAAGGCTCAAAGAGTTTCCACGGCCTCTCAACTGCTCAAAGCGACTGTGGTTCCTTTTATGGGATCAAGATGTGTTGTTCCCGTTCTCTGTTTCTTTTATTATCAGCTTGAGGGTTTTTTTTTCATTTGCCTTCCTTTTGGATTTTACAATTCCCATCTCCCACTCACACTGGCCACAATCCCTAACGCTAAGAGGAAACAGTCCCAAGCTTTGAGCAGAGTTATCAGAAGGAACCTCTTTACTTAGAGAGTGGTTAGAATGTGGAGTCAGGAATATAAGGGGAAAGTAGTCACTGGCACTTCTTCATGTGGGCGGCATGGTGCCACAGTGGTTAGCACCGCTGCCCTCACAGTGCCAAGGATCCAGGTTCGAATCCTGGCTTGGGTCACTGTCTGTGTGGAGTTTGTATGTTCTCCCCACGCCTGTGTGAGTTTACTCTGGATATTCCCGTTTCCTCCCATGGTCCAAAGATGAGTGGGTTAGGTTAATTGGCCATGCTAAATTGCCCCTTAGTGTCAGGGAGATGAGTTGTGTAAATGCATGGCGTTATGGGGATAGAGTAGGATGGTGGTTGATATAGACTCGATGGGCCAAATGGCCTCCTTCTGCATTGAAGGGATTCTATGATAGGGTTAAATGAAATAGGATGGGAAGAGGCTTGTTTGGAGCTTAATGAACAGTTGGACAGAATGGGTTGTAACCTCTGAATGATGAATTTCCCAGAATGTTTCATTGCTCCTTTCCCACACTCCAGAATAGAATACTTCCTTCAGAGAAGAGCATTTAGATGTGCCATAAGCTCCAAACAAGAAGTCCCAATCTTTCAAGGTTATCGTGGAGGTACAGTTGAATCCCCTGGATACTTGTTGGTGCTGTGTTCCATTTCACTCAGGAAGCCTGAGTTGCCGTGGCAACAGACACCTTTTCCATCCAAGTTATACTCTGGAGCTCTGGTTAACGATGCTTGAAACTTCAGTGATCCTTCCATCACATGGCTGAATTTCTCTGCTCTTTCCCCCTGCTGTTGGCATGTGTCAGAAGGATTTTCAGATAGATATTCAACCTGTTTGGCTACATTATAAATCCCCTTCCCTTTGTCATTCAGTCCTGATGTTGAACACAAACTCAGAGCTTCAATCTCAGAGTTAGGGTACTATCTGCTATTCCACTAGAATGCCAATGAAAAATCTCAAGAAATCATGAGAGAAAATGATGTGTTTCTTCAGCATCTTCCAACACTTCAGAGCATCTTGGCATTGTCCCCAGCACTGCTCTCTGACACTGCTCCTAGCCTCCACTGGCAGGTTCCATGTGTGTGGGAAAAGGGGGGGAATGTTCCTGTGACCGTGGGGTTCCTGTGTCAGTGGGTGTGGACTATGGTAGTGGGTTTCCCATGTCCATGGGGATGGTCCGCGATGGGGGAAGGGGTTTCCATGTCTGTAAGGATGGCCTGTAGTGAAGCAGGTTTCTCCAGGAGATGTTTCCCATGTCTGTGAGGGTGGCCTATGATGGAATAGGGAGGGGGTGGGCGTTTCTCATGTCCATGGAGGGTGGTCCATGGTGAGGGTGTTCTCAAGTTTGTGGGGTGCCCTGCTAGAGTGAGTTCCTGTGCTCATGGGGGTGGCCCCTTGTGGGATGGAGGAGTTCCCATGTGCTTAAGCGTGGACCATGATGGGAGGGTTTCCTGTATCCGTGGAGGTGGTCCATGGCGAGGGAGCGTTGCCCATATGCATGTTGAGGGGGTTTCCGATTGCATGGTGGGGGGTGGGGAGGTGCTTTATTGTTTATTAATTGGAGATCTGGCCACCCTTTTTCAGAATTTCTGATGTTGTCAGATTTTTTCAGGCCCCTCCATCAGCTTGACACCCCAAAACTACATCAACTTGGTGAGAAATACTGCCTGTGCAGTCAATGAACAGAATGACACTTTCCCCCCTACCTCGGAAACATGAATGAAAACAGGAAAAATTCACCCAATACTTTTACTGCTGGGGAGAAATGAGTGTTAGTCTTGACCATACAGTTAGGGCAGGAAGCTGAAGTAGACCATCTGTGACCTTATTTAATCCTGAGATCAACTTATTTATTTATTAGTGGCACAAGTAGGCCTACATCAACTCTGCAATGAAGTTACTGTGAAAATCCCCTAGTCACCATATTCTGGTGCCTGTTTGGGTACACTGAGGGAAAATTTAGCACGGCTAATGCACCTAACCAGGACAGCTTTCGAACTGGGAGAATACTAGTGGAAGCCCATGCCAACATGGGGAGAACATGCAAACTCCACAAAGACAGTGACCCAAGCCGGGAATCGAACCCGGGTCCATGATGCTGTGAGGCAGTAGTATTAATCACTGTGCCATCATGCCTTCAGGCATCCTCAGTCCATCCTCAAGACTGTCCATTCTTAACTTCATAACATTACTGATCCCTGCTCATGCTTCAGTTCCGATAATGTCAAGACCTTTTGTTACCTCTCAGATTGGTTGTTTCAATACTCTCCTTGCCAGCTGCCAAAATGCATCTTCATTAACCTGGGCATATCCAAATTTCTGCTCCCCTATCCTGGCTCAAATCAAATCTCTTATGTTTGCTATTGTTGTAACATTGTTCAGTCTGTCAAAAAGAGGTCTGAAGATTGTTGAAGATAAATCATTTATTGGTAACCCTTAATAATCACATCTCCAGATTACAGCCCTGAATGGAGACTGTCTCCATGTTGGCTCCTTTCAGACTCTGCTACACTGAATTCTTACTACTGTTCACGCTGGCTGGATCTTATGGTCCCGCCAATGGCACAGTCCCCTTGGGTTTTCCAGAGGCAAGAGATACACTCAGTGGGAAATTGCATTGACAACAGCAGGATTATAAGATCCCACCACCAGTGAGTGGTGCACCATCTCCAGCTGCCATGAAACACACCACAAAATAGGCCACGGAGAAGGGGAAAAATCCCACCCAAGGTCTACTATCAAGTGATTCACTACATCATATGTGGGTGATCCTGTTCTCTAGTCTCGCATTGATCATTGCTTTACACGAAGACCTTCACATTACATCACATTAACTTCCAAACCATGCAATATTTTGATTGCAAAATCCCAACTGGTTCCCAATCTCTTAGTAAGAATTTAGCAACACCAATTATTAATCCAACCGATTTATTTGATAGTAAATCCGCGAGCTTTCAACACTCTTGTGTCTTCCTCAGGCAAGTGCAGTGTTCTGGTCTGCAATAGCACACATCAGCACAGACAGTCAGAGATTGCTGATTAGAATGCGAATCCTTACATCTAACCTACTATTCAAGTGTTAAAGTGGCTAACAATGTGTGTGAAGGGAATCCTGAGCATTGGTTAGAGAATTGTGTATTTTCTCCAGACAGCACAGTAAGTGAGGTTTTTTGCTAACCCAGGCAAGTTACGGGGGTTACAGATAGTGTGTCATGAAGCCAAGATCCCTGTTAAGACCGTCCTCATGTGTGCGGAGCTTGGCTATCAGTCTCTGTTCAGCGACTCTGCGCTGTCGTGTATCACGAAAGCCCCCTTGAAGAACATTTACCCGCAGGTCGGAGGCCGAATGCCCATGACTGCTGAAGTGTTCGCCCACAGGAAGGGAACTGTTTTGCCTGGTGATTGTTGAGCGATGCTCATTCATCCGCTGTCGTAGTGTCTGCATGGTCTCCCCAATATACCATGCTTCGGGACATCCTTTCTTGCAACGTATTAGGTAGACAACGTTGGCCGAGTTGCAAGAGTATGTACCGTGTACCTGGTGAATGGTATCCTCACGTTTGATGATGTCGTCCATGTCTATGATCTGGCATGTCTTGCAGAGGTTGCTGTGGCAGGGTTGTGTGGTATTGTGGTCACTGTTCTCCTGAAGGTTGGGTAGTTTGCTGCGAACAATGATCTGTTTGAGGTTGTGCAGTTGTCTGAAAGCAAGAAGTGGGGGGTGGGGATGGCCCTAGCGAGATGTTCATCGTCATCAATGATATGTTGAAGACTCCGGAGAAGATGTCGTAGCTTCTCCGCTCCGGGGAAGTACTGGACAACAAAGGGTACTCTGTCCACCATGTCCCGTGTTCGTCTTCTGAGGAGGTCAGTGCGGTTTATCGCTGTGGCACGTCGGAACTGTCGATCGATGAGTCGAGCGCCATATCCTGTTCTCACGAGGGCATCCTTCAGCATCTGGAGGTGTCTGTCATGATCCTCCTCATCTGAGAAAATTCTGTGTATACGGAGGGCTTGTCCATAGGGAATGGACAATCTCTTCACAGACTTGTCCCAACACATTCCTCCCCTATTTCACCCCCACCCCTTTATAAATTTGCAATGCAAGGTGGCACGATCGCCAAGTACCTCAAGTGTTAGTGAAACCAGCAAATGGATTCAAGGATACAGGCTCAGAGGAACATCAGATCAGTTTACTGTTAGCCTCACCCAGCATTCTACTTTCAATGGGTGAAAATAGAGCAAGAATTGGAAAGAGTTGTGTCTCTAACATTTGGACAGAATATTTGAACAGCTTCATTCGTGGTCAGGTAGCAGTGTAAGAATAATTCTTACAGTGGAAGAACCTTCCACACACCTGATGAAGGAACACCATTTCCGAAAACTTGTGGGATTGCTATCAAATAAACTGGTTGGACTTAAACCTGGTGTTGTGAGACTTCTACAGTATAAGAATATGCAAAGATGATAAGGGTAATGATAAATCAGGTAACATCCACTGCAATGTAATCTGACAAACACCTACCTGAAACTTGAGTTAGAGGATGAGATATGGCCAGAATTCTCCCGCTTAGTGAATGGAGTTTTGGCTGAGCACCAAGTTCTCTGTTCTTGCTAGCAATGGTGCAATGGACATTCAGAGAATTCTGGCCATGATCTTCGTGATTCACACTCAGCACTCAGTTTGATAAAGTTAAAATTAAAAGTTTATTTGTTAATCACAAATAAGGCTTATATTAACACTGCAGTGAAGTTACTGTGAAATTCCCCTAGTCATCACAGTTTGGCACCTGTTCAGGTTAATGCGCCAAACCAGCGTGTCTTTCACAATGTGGGAGGAAACAGGAGCATCCAGAGGATCCAGACATAGGAAGAATGCGCAGACTCCATACAGGTAGTAACCCAAACCAGAAATCGAATCTTGGTCCTTGGCACTGTGAAACAGCAATGCTAACCACCATGTTGCCCATTGTGCCACCATAAAGAGTCTAGCAATGAGCTATCTTTTGTTTTCAGGGTTAGATAAGGTCAGAGACGATACAGCAAAATAGCACAGGGTGTATCAAGCAGTAGAAAAGAAACTGCTATCAGTACCTTTACAACAATGGAAATGTCCAGCTGCAGGGCATCAGAGGCTACACATAGAATTTTCAGACTTTGCAGGACAACAGCTGTTTATTGTGATGATAGACGTTCAACATGAATTGAGAGATTTTCAAGGACTCGAACAACAACAGTGACTCCACTCTCGTTATTTTGTGTGGTTTGTTTGCTGCTTACAGATTCTAGGGGGAAATTTGGTCGAACAATGGACTTTAGTTTTGTTCAGGAGGGTTTGTGAAATTCATGAGAATGAATGGGATAAAATACAATAAAGTTCCAGAAAATCATTCTGTTTCAAATGGAGCAGCAGAGCACACAGAACAAATTGCTCAGCGTGACTCTGGTTAAAGAAATACCAGAGACAAATTGAAAGAAATGTTAGTCATTGTTGAATCATAGACTGTTTTTTTTTATTTACTTATTCAAACGCACCTCTACTGCTTGATACACTCGCACTGTTTTGCTGTATTGTCTCTGACCTTATCTAACCCTGGAAATAAAACATAGCTCATCGCTAGACTCTTCATGGCACCTCACAGCTGAATTATTTCTCAGGAGATAACCTACAATGAGGTTTTCATTGCTTGAAGCCACACTTAGCACAGTCAGTAGAAGAAATTATATCAAAGCAGTAAGAGAGTCACGATAGGGGTAAAGTGTGAAAAAGATGTTGGTAGTTGAACCAGAGGGTTATCATCATATGTGAGTGAAGTGGCTACCAGCAAGTCATGAAAATATGTTGTTCTTGCATATACCTGGTGTTTGAAAGTGGAAATGTTAGATTTGTTCACAAAGAAGAAGGGAGTTGGTAATTGAATGAGTCTGCTAAATTGGATAATTGAGATACAAGTGGAGTACCAATAGCTACTCCAACGCAAGTTGTGCCTGAACCTAGTTCAGATCAGAGTCAGAAAGCCATGCTTGATGAAGTGGAAATTTCAATTGAAGATTGAGGGCAACATCAGTCTTGGTTGGAAGAAATTTTTATTCAGACTCAAGACCAAATGGTTCTTTTTCAAGATCTGAAAGTTTGGCTCAAGAAAGGCCTTTAATGGTTAATTGTGTGTGTGTGTGGTGTGTGTAAGTATATATAGAAACCAAAATCAAATTCAACTAGATTCAGTAGGGCACTTGAATTCCATGTGAATGCATCAGTCTCTTTGTTTTGTAAAGGTATCAGGCTCTGAGGTTTCTTCTTAAATCTTTCCATTTCTTTTTTCAAGCTATTGTGACAGTGACTAAGCTTTTGTCATCTGTCACAAATATCTCCACATCTGACTTGGTTTCAAAATTTGTTTAATAAAGCTAGTGAAGAACTTTGTTAAGGATTAACCAGACAATGCATGGTGAGTGTTCAATCTCCTAAGCTTTTACTACTTGCTAGCAAGGAGAATAGTCACAGTAAATTTCACTATGGTGTTCTGTTGATTCATGCAGATAATTAGCTGTTATAGTTAATTGCAGGGAATGGAAGCAAGCAACTTTCTAATCCTTCATTTGCATACATAGTCTACCAATGATAGCATAGTTTTTTGCCTTTTCTAATCCAATGGAAAACCATCTCCTTCATTAGCATATGTCACTTTTTTTTGTATTTGTTATGATAACTTGTTTTTGTTTCATCCAATGGCCAAGGCTAAGAACGCAGTGTTTATGAAACTGATACAAAATCAGTTTAATCCCTTTCCTGAACATGCAACTGCTTATCTTCAACAAGGCCTTTTCTGCCTTGCTGACAAAATTGCCCGCCATAGTTGTTGTAAATTTCCACAATAGTTTAATGCATTAAAGGTGCTATGTAAATACAAGTTGTGCAATTGTTGTTGTGTTGAAAACCTAAGGAATGCAGTCAATTACTGTTGGCAATTCTAACCCTGGCCCAGGTACCTTTGATGCCTGTGGATAATATTTAGATCTCTGCTTTAATGCAGTGCAATTGTTTCATTCTGTAGTGAAATGCTTTTTCTTCTGGAAGTTGTTAATCAATAAGCTTTGTTTTAGTATTTGTACTCCTCCCCTGATAGCCATTAGAAGTTGAGTGTCAGTTTACTGGAACAGCCTGGCTCCAGGATATCTCCCTGACCTGACTAAGGTGAGGACCAGAGTTGACCTCAGCACCCCTTACCTTTGGAGGAGACAAACCTACCTCTTGTCCTATCTTCCAATTAGTTCACAGGAACAGAAAAGGGCCTTTCAGCCCCTCACACCTGCCTTGCTATTCCATTAGCCTTGCTCCATGTTCATTGATTGCTTGAATAATGATCTGTCGATTTCAGATTTGCAAGATTCAATTCTTCCCAATCATCTGCATGGGGCAGTGAAGTAATCCTTTCCGGGTATCCAGTGCTTTTTGGAATGTGCGTAGTATGAATGTCATTTGAAGAGTGGGTCAATATTGATAGTTCTTCCATAAGGAGTGACACAGTGGTTAGCGGCGCCAGGGACCTAGATTCAATACCAGCCTTGGGTGACTGTCTGTTCGGATTTTGCACGATCTCGGCTTGGGTTTCCTCTGGGTGCTCCAGTTTTCTCCCACAGTCCAAAGATGTGTCATTTAAAGGGATTAACAGAGTAAATACAAAGGGTTATGAGATAAGACCTGCATAAGCTGCTCTGTTAAAGAGTTGGTGCAGACTAGATAAGCTGAGTGGCCTCTTTCTGCACTGTAGTTATTATATGAGGAAACTAAATTGCAGAGAATGATATGGCACAAAATGAGACCATTCAATCCATCATGTCTAAGCTGTTTTCCTGTTAGTCTCCAGAACTAACTAATTCTTTTTCAATTATATGCCCAACTTGCCCTTTGAAAGTGATAACTGAACCTGCTTCCACCATCCATTCACAGGGCATAATAAAAAGTTGAGTCAGGAAAAACCCTCATCTTCTCTCTAGTTTTTTTTTAATCAATGATCTAAATTACATCTCTTGAAACAAAAGTTGCAAGTCAAGTTTGTGACTTAATTGTCAAGGTGTTAGCAGTCAGAACCTGCTGTTCTTAGGGATTCTTTAGGTGGAAATATTTCTTGAGATAATCTAGTGGTTCAGAGGTGAGAGAGTTGCCACTGGGGCCAGGTTGGCATCTCATATGGTGTTTTCTCAAGAGACAGGGCTGAAGGTTAACTTGGCTTTGGAATACTTTAAGGAAGAGAATGAAGCAGGACGTTTTTGTGAGACAGTTCCTCAATTGCCATTTCATTCATGAGGTGTGACAAGAAAGAGGATGTGCCAATGATCTCTATTTTATTGTGATCCAGAGCAGAATGCAGACAGTATAAATGTTGAAGTCTGCTGAATAGCCCATAAAAATATTAGATGGCCGCTCGCCACCCCTTGAGCCTCAGCCACTTATCTATCTACTGTAGAAACAATGTAATGAAGTAAGCCACTGGGCCAAGCCCTGGCAGGAGCTATTGGGAGCATTCAAGGTGAGTTCAATGCAGGCAAAGTCAGTCGGAAACAGGACCAGGATGTTGTTGGGGACAGGGTCAGAAACTTCAAGGTGCATTGTGAAGTTAACCTAGACCCCAAGTTTTTTTTTATTTTGGCATTATGGTGAGCGTAAGTTGTTTCACTCCAGTTATGATTTGACTGACCCACTAGGAAGTTTTTATTAAAACAAACTTTATTGAAGAATACAATTAGAATATGACAAAATAATTAGAATAATTTTTATGAATTTAACTACTTAAATCTGACAAAGTATAATTTTTAGTAGCTATTCATTCTGTAGTTCCAATTCAAGCAATATCTTTATAGATTTATATTCTTCTTCAGAACAAATTAGCACCACAAACAGATCTACTCAAAGATGCTAGATTTCTAGTCTTTTACCTCCTCTGGATAGTTACAGGAAGACACCTGCCTTCTGATTCCCACACAGCAACATCAAGAGAAGAAATTTTTCAGATCCAAATTTGATTTCTCTTTGTGACCCTAACCTACCCAGTCATTTGACTGTACCTACCAATCAATCTAATGCTGAAACATCCCAGGGAAAACACTAAAATAACAACTTTGTATTAGTCCAGATTAAAACAAACATTGAGCAGTTGAGATCAGTTATGCTGCTGCAGTAACAATTCAGGGTGTTGGTTCCAGGCAAAACAGCACTGATAATAAAACAAACTACCAAAAAAACTACCAAAGAAACCTGCACATAACAGAAATATATATTTTTAAAGGCACAGTATCATCACAGGTTATAGTTTCAAACTGGTGCAGGTGAATTTAAAAGAATATCAAATGAACCGGTGAAAATGAACATGAATTAAGCAAATAAACCAATAAATCCATGAGATAATTCAGGAGAACCATCTTCCCAGATGCAGACACCACCTACAAGTTCCTCTCCAAGTAATACACCATCCTGATTTGGGAATACATTACTGCTTGTTCATGTTGCTGGGTCAGAGTCCTGGAACTCCTTCCCAAACAGCACTGTGGTGTACCCATGTCTCAGGAGCTGCAGCTGTTCAAGAAAGCAGCTTGCCACCTTCTTTGTAAGGGGCAATTAGGGACAGGCAATAAATCCTGGCCTAGCCAGTGATGCCTACATCTCATGAATTAATAAAAACATCCAGAAAGTGATTATCACATGGAACTTTCTACCACAATGGGTAGTTGAGGAGAATGATATGCAAACGTTTAGGGAGAAGGGATAGAAGGTTATGCTGAGGGGGTGGGATAAGAAGCGGAAGGAGAGTCATGTATAGCAGCTCTATTTTGTCTGGATCTGTTTATTGCTGCAGCAACATAATTAGTCTTAATTGCTAAAATGTTTGTTTTAATCTGGACTAATGCAGGGTAGTTATTTTAGTGTTTTCCCCTGGACAGTTTCAGAATTGGGCTTAATTAGATTGATTGACAGGTATGGTCATATAACTGGTCAGAGCTAGACTCACAGAGAGAAATGAAGTCAGCTCCTGTTTGGGTTAGAAAGGATTATAAATGTGGGACAGCCACACTGGGCTACGCAAATCTGTTTCTGTGCCGTAAATCCAATGTCAGGGAGTGCTGGAGGCAACATCTATTTCAAACAGTTGGTTGTCATAATGAGAGAGCAGTAGGTTTCTTTCCAGATGGAATGAGCCAAAATGGGGTTCAATGCACTTTCTAACTCCTTCCTGTTTTGTGATTTGGAGACCTCCCAACTCCTCAGATTTAGACCCGATGACGGCAAATGTGCAATACAGATTTTTGGCTGAGAAAGCATCCCACAAATAAAAGGTGAACGCACGGGGAGAAATCTGGCATCTTTTGATTTTAACTTGTGGCTCATTATCAAGTGACGATGGAAAGAACAAAAGAGCAAGCATGCACCAAAAAATAAGGAATAAATTGATCATTCAGAAGGAACCGATTTGAAAGTCAGAGTTCTGCAACTGATGGAGTCAACGTAGAGCACAGCAGATTTGAAGCATCGTTTTGATGCTGACTGTTGCCCCCCCCCCCATTGCATTTCAAAAGTGCTGAAGGAAAAAGTCTCACTTTAAGTCTCTTTGGGGGGGATTTTCTGGCCATGTTCGCCCCCAAATTTGGAAAATCCCATTCAAGGTCAGCAGACCTCTGCATCTTCCTGCTCTGCCCATTCCAATTCCTATGGCGAACAGGACAGGAAAATTCCACTCTTAGTTTCTGAGTATCCCATTGCATTATTTTTGATGTCAAATTATTTTTTCTGCCTCTGAGATAAAGTAAAAGTCAAGTTAAAGTTAATCTATTAGTCACAAGTAAGGCTTACATTCGCAATGCAATGAAGTTACTCTGAAACTCCCCTAGTCACCATACTCTGACCTATGCCTGTCCAGTTTCACTGAGGGAGAATTTGCCATGGCCAATTCACCTAACCAGCATGTCTTGTGGCCTGTGGGAGGAAACCCAAAGGAAACCCATGCACTCATCGGGAGAACATGCAAACTCCAATCAGACAGTGACCTAAGCCGAGAATCGAACCCTGACTCTGTGAGGCAGCAGTGCTTAACCAGTGTGCCACCGTGCTGCCCCTCCCCAGCCCTGACCCACCCATTCCCCCGCACTGACAGCCTACTCACCTGATGAAGGAGTAGCACTCCAAAAGCTTGTGATTCCAAATAATCATGTTGGATTTTAACCTGGCATTGTGAGACTTCTTACCAAGATTGAAGAAAACAATGGCAGAGCAAAATGCTAGCTACTCACCTTACCAAAGCTGCACATAAACAGAATCAATGAATGTTTACAGAGCAGAAAGAGGCCATTTGACCCATCAAGCCTCTGCTAGACCTCTGCAAGAGAAATTTCGCGATACCCACTCTTCTGCCTTTAGCCCTGCAAATACGTTTCTTGCGGGTACTTATTCATTTCACCTCCACACACTCTTACATCATCGGGATGTCTGCTTCAGGCAGTGGTACCCTAATGCTGAGGAGTGCAGGAAAAAATAGTCCTGTCCTGGAAAAAGTAAATGGTGACTTTGAGCTTTGCTGTGTTCCTGTCCCAGTTGTTCCAGTTTTATAAGCACCTTGCCTTCAGTTTGGCAAATCTATTCTTCTGACACTGACAATTGGATCTAAAGCCGGGGAGAGGGGCTGCTTAAAATAGGATCTCATTTACGCACCCTCCAAATCTGGAACTATACTGCCATTCTGACATGATTAAAATCCTGGAATTCCTCCTCCCCAGCAGCATACCTACACGAATTCAAGAAGGCAGCTCACTATCACCTTCTCAAGGGTAGTTAGGGATGGATAGTGAACATATTGGGTTAGGCACGGACAATCACCTCTCATGAAAGGAATAGAAAAATTTGCAAACATCTCGGGAAGTTTGCTCTAGACGGACTAGGATAGGCAAGAAATTAAGATAATGAAAGTGTTTTCAATGCCCACCAAGAATGCACAGAATTTTACAAGCCTTAGAAGAACATTTAGATTGGAGCGCATTTCTCAACAGTTGATGATGTTCAATTTTATTCTGGACCTCTGTACTTTTGTGCATCAACCCATATTTGCAATAGAATGGATTTGAAAATACACTCGTCTATGTCTTCATATTAGTTTTGCCTTATGCAAAATAACTTGTAGATCCCAGCATTACAACAGTGACCACATCTTCCAACTGTTTACATTGGTTTTGAAATACTTTGGGGTTTTTTTGTGGAAGATGCTGTATAAACATTTCTTTTTTCACTGGGGAAAGAGGAGAAGGCGAGGGTGACGTGCATCACCTGTCCTGATAATAATTCCAGATTTGCTCATATTCATCCTTCACTGTAAGGGAAGCAGCACTGGCTCTGTGAAGTGACACCCGTCCATGCCCTTCATTTCACTTGTCTTCTCATCCTTTGGTCTGCAAATTCCCCCAGCGGTTTGCACGCTGCTGTGGCTCTCCACAGGCTTCCACTGCTTCAGCAGCTCATTTCCAGTGCAACATTCAGATCTAATTTAGCAAAACACTAATGAACGCTAGTTAACTTTCAGATCTCTTTATGGCACCAGTTTAATTGCCTGTGGTTCAGCAGCTGAGGGTTATGGGAGTTCAGCTTGAACTAATAGTTCCCTTTGATGCATGAAAAGCCTCAGGCAAACCATGTGAGTTCAAGCAGCTCAGTGGATCTAAGCGCATTATCCTACTTTAAGGTCTATCTGCTGACTGCAATATAAAAAGCACGTACACTCATACATACACACATCAACACACACACACACAAATTCATACACACAAACACACTTATATACACAGACGCTTACTCTCATGCATATACACATCAACACATAAATAAACTCATACAAACAAACACACACATATATGTATATACACATTTACACTTATACACATACACGACACACACAAAGAACAAAGAACAAAAAGAATTACAGCAAAGGAACAGGCCCTTTAGCCCTCCAAGCCTGCACGACCATACTGCCTGACTAAGTAAAGTCTCTAGGCACATACACTCAGATATATGCACAGGATAGGATTTTCCAGCCACACTTACTGCAAATCTGGAAAATCCGCCGAAGCTCGATGGACCTTTGCACGACCCGCCCCTTGCCTGCTCTGATTCCTGTGGTGGGCAGGATGGCAAAATTGTCTGTACATCGTCACATATACACACCGGCAGGCACACACGCACACATACTCACACACGCACGCACGCATGCACATCAACAGCGCACACACACACTGACAGGCACGTCAATGGGCACACACATACACACACACACACCAACAGACACACACAATACACGCACATTGACAGGCATGTCGATGAGCACACACACTCATACGCACACACACACATACACACGCACACTGACAGGCATGCACACTCATATGCACACTCATACACACACACACATACACACACACACACTCATACACACAAGTCATACACACACACACACACTGACAGGTACACACACGCATACACACAAATAGATTCTGGAACCAGTTTGTTTCACACACACTATGTTTGTAGAAACAAAAGCTGCCCATTTTGACAGCTGTGATGAACAAATCACTTTAACTACACTCTAGTGCCGAGAATGAAGAGCTGTGTGTTTTTCAAGTCAGATCTCTGTGTTATAATGCTCCTGTGAAACAAAAAGGCCCACTGTGC
This sequence comes from Sphyrna mokarran, assembly GCA_024679065.1. NCBI lineage: Eukaryota > Metazoa > Chordata > Chondrichthyes > Carcharhiniformes > Carcharhinidae > Sphyrna > Sphyrna mokarran. The sequence goes on along the minus strand of JAGIQG010000013.1, from coordinate 12,640,204 downwards.
AGCCTGATTATTCACAGGTGACCAAATTCAACTAGCCAAAACTTACAGCCAACTCTTACATTCAATCTTTAACTCTGCCACATTCCTATTTTAACCTAATCTTGCAGCACAGAAGAAGGCCATTGAATCCATTGTATTAATGCCAGCTCTTTTAAAGAGCTATCTGATTTAGTCCTGCAATCTGGAATTGTCCCCATATTCTGGGTCTTCTTAAACTACACGTCTAATTTCTTTTTAAAATTCTGATGAATCTGTTTCTATTACTCTTTGCAACCTTTGTGAAAATGAACTAATTTCTCCTCTAGTTTTTTTATTCTTTCATGGAATATTATTATCATTGATGAGGCCAGCATTTATTGCCCATCCCTAGTTAATTTGATTTGATTTATTATTGCCACATGTATTGGTATACAGTGAAAAGTATTGTTTCTTGTGCACCATACAGACAAAGTACACCGTTCATAGAGAAGGAAAGATGAGGGTGCAGGATGTATTGGTACAATCATAGCTAGGGTGTAGAGAAAGATCAACTTACTATAAGGTCAGCCCATTCAGAAGTCTAACGGCAGCAGGGAAGAAGTTGATCTTGAGTTGGTTGGTACGTGATCTCAGATTTCTGTATTTTTCTCCCAATGGAAGAAGATGGAAGAGAGTATGCCTGGAGTGCGTGAAATCCTTGATTATGCTGGCTGCTCTTCCAAGATAACAGGAAGTGTAGACAGAATCAATGGATGGGAGGCTGGTTTGCATGATGGACTGGGTTACATTCAAACACTTTGTAATATCTTGCAGTCTTTAACAGAATGGTGTTTTAATGGTTAGGTAAGAGTCAACCACATTGCTATGGAAATTGAGTCACATATAGGCCAGATCAGATAAGAATGGCAGATTTTCCTCCCTAAAGGACATGAGTGAACCAGATTGGTTTTTCCAACAGTTAACAATGGTTCATGTCATTAGCAGATTCTTAATTCCAGATTTTTATTGAATTTAAATTTCACCATCTCACAGATTGTCAGCCAAGGCCAGATCTTGCTTCTGTGCAGTGACACTCTGCCACCCATTTTCTTGCCTATTCACTTAGTCTGCCTAAGTCTTCTTGAAATATCCTTGCATCCACCATCCAACTGGGTGGCACGGCAGCACAGTGGTTAGAACTGCTGCCTCACAGTGCCAGACCCAGGTTAAATTCCGGCCTCAGGTCACAGTCTGTATGGAGTTCATATTCTCCCCATGTCTGCATGGGTTTCTTCTGGGTACTCTGGTTTCATCCCATGGTCCAAAGATGTGGAGATTAGGTTGATTGGCCATGCTAAATTGACCTTAGTGTCAGAGGATTAGCAGTGTAAATATGTAAGGTTTAAGAATAAGCCCTGGGTGGAATTGTGGTTAGTGCAGACTGGGTGGGCCCACTGGCCTCCTTCTGCACTGTAGGGATTCTATGATTCTAGACAGTATCTTCCTAACTCACAACGAATGTCATCTACAAAGACAAGAAAATTTAAAAAAAATCAAAATAGAAGTGTCTGAGAAGATTATCTTTATTAAATTGACAACAATTCCTTGACTTGAGTATTAGTTACTGGATTATTATGGTTTAAAGCCTATAACATTTTGTTGCCAAGATGGTTGCTTAATTGGAGACTTTTGACCAAGCATGTTCTGGAATACCGTTTTAACTATGGAACTTTTATCTTTTATGTTTGAGATTTTTTCTCATTTTAATCAATATTTAAAATTTTCAACATTTTAAAGGTATTATTGGTATTCTTTGCTTTTGAGGTGCATAGATTTTCCGTCTCTTCTTTACAAAATAAGAAATGGCTTATGATCAAGAATAATGGCTTACTTAGGAATAATGTGATCAAAACACACTGGTTCTCCTTTATCTATGTTACAGGTAACATCCTCAAAAATCTTCAACAGATCCTCCAAGCGTGATTTTATTTTTCTTTCATAAATCCATATTGACTTTGCCCTATCATGTCTGGAATTCTCCAACCTCCCCAGTGGCTGTGATTCTCCAGTCTTGCTACAGTGAATGAAGATTTGGCTAAGTGCCAAATTCTCTATTGTCACTGGCAGTGGTGGTGGGTTGTCTACGATCATACAATTATATAGAAATATAGAAACTAGAAGTGGGAATAAGCCATGTGACCCTTCAAACCTGCTCTGCCATTGATCTTGATCAGGGTTGATCATCAAAATCAATATCCTGACCCTCCCTTCCTCTCATATTTCTTCATTTCTTTAGCCCCAAGAGCTAAATCTAATTTCTTCTTGATATCACACAACGTTTTTGCTTCAACTACCTTTGTGGTAGCAAATTCCACGCATTCACCATCCTCGTGGTGAAAAAAATATCTCCCCACCTCATTTCTAAAAGTTTTATCCCTTATCCTAAAATTATGACCCCTGGTTCTGGACTCCCCCATCATTGGGAACATTCTTTCTGAACCTACCCTGTTTAACCCTACCAGAATTTTGTAAGTTTCCATGAGATCCCCTTTCACTCTTCTGAACTCATGTGAATATGACTCTAACTGATTTAGTCTCTCATATGACAGACCTGCCATCCCAGGAGTCAGCCTGGTAAAACTTCGCTTACTCCTACTTAGCAAGGAAATTCTCCCTTAGATAAAGATACCAAAACTGAACACAATACTCCAGGTGTGACCTCACCAACGTCCTGTATGTTTTCAACAAAACATTCCTATTCTTGTACTCAAATCCTTTCGCTATGAAGGAGAACATATCATTTGCCCTCTTTACTTCCTGTTATAACTGTGTGTTTACTTTCAGCAACTGATACACAAGGACTCGAAGGTCTCACTGAGTCCCCACCTCTCTCAATTTACACCCATTCAAGTGATTATCTGTCTTCCTGTTATTGCTACCAAAGTGGATAACCTCACATTTATCTACATTATAATGCATCTTAGAAACAAATTCTGGCTTGTTTGCCAGGGTAAATGCCGAGGGAATTTTCCCCATGTGGGGAAATCTAAAAATAGGGACACAGTTTCCAAATAGAGAGAACCAGTGTAAGACGGAGATGAGGAGGAATTTGCTCTTCAGAGCATTGTTAATCTTAGGATTTTTTTGGAGTGGAGGCTAGACCATTCCATAAATGCAAGGCTAGATTGTTTTCCTTTATTCTTTCATGCGCTGTGAATGTCATTGACAAGGCCAGCACTTGTTGCCCATCCCTAATTGCTCTTGAACTGAATAGCTTGCTGGGCCATTTCAGAGAGCAGTTATGAGTTAACCACACTACTGTCCATCTGGAGACGTGTAGGCCTGACAAGATAAAGGGGCAGATTTCCTTCCTGATAGACTTTTGACCCAACAATTGAAGAAGTCAAGATAACCAATGCTGAGTAACTTTGACATTCCAAATTTTATTAAATTCTACTAGGTTTTGTTGTGGATTTGAACCCATACTCCAGACCTTTTGACTTGGCTCCCAGAACATTAGCCAAATGGCATTACCACTGCACCACCTTCTTCTAATCTATAACGGAGCCAAGAGTATAATGGAGCAGGCAGAAAACTGGATTTAAGGCAACAATCATATCAATCTGATAGAATGATGGAGCAGGCTTGTTGGCAGAAGTCAGCTACTATTCTTATAACCATATTAAAGCCTTTTTTCTCTTCCTCCTTCTCCCTCTTATATTCTCTGCTGCCTCCCCATCTCATGGTGCAGTCTAATGGGGATTGCAACTGTGACAAGCATGATTGGGAACAAATAGCCTAGCCAGAGCTCTTACAGTCTCAAATATGGTTTTTCCATATGTAGCACCATTTCCTGTTAACTTGGCTAACTCTGTGAACCATCAAAGTTTCATAAAGCCAGGGGAAATTAATCAGCAACTAACCTGCAAGATTTTAAGTTTAAAATTTATTTATTGGTATCACAAATAGGCTTACACTAACACTGCAATGAAGTTACTGTGAAAATCCCCAAGTCGCCTCACTCTGCTGCCTGTTAGGATACACTGATGGAGAATTTAGCATGACCAATGCATCTAACCAGCACATCTTTCAAACTCTGGGACGACACCAGAGAAAACCCACACAGACATGGGGAGAATACGCAGACTCTACACAGACCTCATCAAGCCAGGAATTACACCCAGGACCCTGGCTCTGTGAGGCAGCAGGGCTAACCACTGTGCCACCCTGCTGCCAATAATCCTCTGAAATACCACTGGTGGGGGAGGATGGGGAGGCATGTTTCTCTGCTGCGGGTAATGAGCTGTATGTTTAAGACAGAGAATTGACCAGAGTGACAAAAGTAGCAGTGTAGGTGTTAAACCAACATTACATGGTCTATCTACTCTGTGTATAATTCCAGGCCTCTCCTAATGGCTGCATTAATGCCCTCACCAAGGTATCATTCAGTATAGGCTGCCAGACCAGCGTACACACACAATGCAGAACCATCCTATTAACAAAAGGCACCCATAGTACTGAAGCTACAAATGCTACATCTACAGCTGAAGTCTGTGTTATCTCATGATACATCCACTGTGAATGTGTTTTGTTCATCTTTCCAACATCTGAAGGGGACTGAAGGTATTATAATTGGTAATGACTTGACAAATGTCTCTGACACATAGCAGTAAAACCATAAATCAACTCAGATTGAAGCTGTAGCTCCCTGGAATATCTTGGTATCTCAAATACATTCCTTCCATGTCAACAGGGCAATTGATATCTGAGGTAATAGATATTTTGGCCACTTGAAATGGGCGATTAGCTGGAAACATAAAGTTAAAAGTTTATTTATTATTGTCACAAATTGGCTTGCATTAAGACAGTTATGAAGTAACTGTGAAAATCCCACATTCCAGCGCTTGTTCAAGTACGCAGAGGGAGAATCTAGCATGGCCAATGCACTTACCCAATACATCTCTTGAACTGTGAGAGGAAACTGAAGCGCCTGAAGGAAACCCACACAGACACGGGGGGGAAACACGCAGACCGCGTACAGTGTTCCACGCCAGAAGTCAAACCGGGTCCCAAGCACTCTGATGCAGCGGTGCCAACCACTGTGCCATCCTCTACACAAACCAGATGAAAACATTTTACTTCATGTTCCCAATCTGATTATTCAGTCAAGAAGACCTGCATCAGTGTGGGCTCAGAAACACAGAATTGTCACAGTGCCAAAGAAAGCCATTTGGCTACAATGTCTGCACCAGCTTTCCACACAAGCATCATGACTTTGTGCCATTCCCCTGACTTTTCCCTGCAGCCTTACACATTGTTTCTATTCAAGTAATCATCTATTGCTCTCTTGAATGCATTGATTGAACCTGCCCACTCCCAGGCACTGTATTCCAGACCCCAACCACTTGTCATGTGGAAAAGCTCTCTCACATCACATTTGCTTCTTTTGCAAATCACTTTAAACCCATGCCCTCTCGTGCTTGATGCTTTTATGAGCAGGAACAGTTTCTCCCTATTTACTCTCCACTTAGTCTCCTTCTCTCCAAGGAAAACAGCTGGACAATGTCTTGTCAGACCAGCCATGCACGGGACAGAGTGAAAAGCTGCCAGATTCTCTCTCTCTCTCTTGATTGTATCTCTCATTCTTTTTTCTCGTGTGTACAACTTCATTTTATGGCTTCTCACATGCACATTTTTAAGTCCAAAAAGATGATTACTTTGCACTGGGATTGTCAACAGGAAAGTCCACATTGTACAGTTTGGATGCCTCACTGGAAATAAAGGGAAAAGGGTTTCAAGTGATGGCATTACAGATACATAGAAAGATCTGCCCAAAAACAATGGTTCAATGAAACATCAGCAAAAAAAAACTTGCATTTACATTGATCCTTTTATGATGTCAGGAAGTCCCAAAGCACTTTCTTATTTATTTACTTATCAGTGTCACAAATAGGTTTCCATTAACATTTCAGTGAAGTTATTATGAAAAATCCCTTTGTCGCCACACTCCGCCGCCAATTCAGGCACATACAGGGAGAATTTAGTATGGCCAATAAATCTGATCAGCACGTCTTTCAGACTGTGGGAGGAAATCGGAGCACCTGGAGGAAACCCACACAGTCACAGGGGAGAACATAGAACACGGAAAAACTATAGCACAAACAGGTCCTTCGGCCCACAAGTTGTGCCAAACATATCCCCTACCAACTAGGCTTACCTATAATCCTCAATCTTACTAAGTCCCATGTACTCATCCAGAAGTCTCTTAAAAGACCCTATTGAATCCGCCTCTACCACCACTTCCGGCAGCTGATTCCATGCACCCATCACCCTCTGAGTGAAAAACCTACCCCTGACATCTCCTTGGTACCTATTCCCCAGCACCCTCAACCTGTGTCTTCATGTGCAGCCATTTCAGCCCTTGGGAAAAAGCCTCTGAGAATCCGTCCGATCAATACCTCTTAACATCTTATACATCTCTTTCAGGTCACTTCTCATCCTTCATCTCTCCAAGGAGAAAAGACCGAGCTCTCTCGACCTATCTCACAAGGCATGCCACCCAATCCAGGCAATATCCTTGTAAATCTCCTCTGCACCCTTTCAATGGTGAACGTACAGAATGTACAGACTCCACACAGACAGTAACCCAGGTCGGGATTCGAACCTGGGTCCCTGGTGCTTTGTGGCAGTAGTGTTAACCACTGTGCCTCCGTGACATCTGGTAAGATTGTTGTGAAGTGCAGTTGTTGTTGTAGTGTAGGGAAATATGACTGTAAATAACATTCTGCAAGGCCCCACAAATAACAATAACAGGTAGGAATATCTCCCCAATCCGCTGTGTGCTTCACCACGGCAGAGTGAGCCCACCATTGGTGGGATCTTCTGACCCCATCATTGAATACACTGGTGAACTTGCAACAGGAGGGGTGGGGGGAGGGCATGAATGACAGAAAGTTCCAGCAAGTATATTTGATTTAGTAACAATTAATGGCTTTTGGATGGCACCTAGGATACTGCACTCAAATTTCAGGAGAGGAGCTGGAATTTCCCACCTTTTGACTTTGATGTGAGAACTATCATTGAGTCAGGGATAATGAATTGTTATCAAGTTGCTGAAAAATTAAATTCTTCTTGTCAAGCCACTCCATTTGGGTAGTTCCTTGCCCGCTTACATTTCGACAAATCTTTTGTACTCTCCCACAAAACAAAATGAGGTTCATGGAGATTTTTTTATTCACCTCAGTCCAGGAAACATGAACGCAATGCAAAGTGCTTAAGACTTTAACAGCAAGTATAAACTGATGGTGAAACTATCCTTTTGTAGCATCTGTGAGGCCTGTAAAATAGATAGCGGGACAGATTTAATGATTCTCAGTGTACATCTCACTCACCCCAAAACCCTAAACGAGCGATGGTCAGCTTTCCAAAGCTCAAGAGTTTGATGTGACACTGCAACTGGGGAATGATGGTAAAACTCAATTGGGGTGACTACCAGTACTGCACATGTCTAAATTCCTATAAAAACAAAAGGAACAAATTTAACCAAACCTGGCCAATGTAATTCTGATTTTACCCACTGCCTGGTTATATTCTCCATTCAAAAAACAGGATTCCACCTGATTCAGTTGGTTTTGGTGGAACTAAGTCGCTCCAGAAATTTTGTGCTTTATACATGTGTAAGAACAATGATATACAAGGCAACAATTCTCTGGTCCATTCCAGCTTGTCCCACACAACATACTTACTCTCTCCTACTCACCCAATGACAATGATTCATGGCAAAATTGTCCTCAGAATAGACGGCTAGATATTTGACCAGGCTGGAGGAGTTGGCATTGGGGGAGGAAGGAGTGACCCAGACTGGAGTGGGGAGGATGAGGCGGGCTGTCGGAACGGAGAAGGGTCAGAGAGGAGAGGGATTGGCCAGAGTGGAGAGTAGGAACTTGAAACAGAGGTGGGCATAGGTGAGACAGCACAGGGTGGAGTGTCTAACCAGAAGGGCTAGTTGAGGTGGGGTTGCTATGGTTGTTCCCCTGCGAGTTGGGGGATGGGTATGTGTGTGTGTGTGTGTGTGTGTGTGGTGTTCCGTGCAAGACTGGGCCTCCTTGTTTAGTTAGTCTGGAGTTAGCAGTGATTTTTTTTTCCCTTCTAACTCTTTCAGAGTAACTATGTGGGTAGAGCTGCCAGAACCATTAGTGTTAGTGATTTAACTCTCTTCAGATGGTTCCCAGTCCAGTGCAGTTGTGTAGAGAAAGTTAGTATCTGGGCAACTGCTGGGCAAACTTTTATGCTTCCAAAAGGGATTCCCCAGCACATCACTGGGGTAGCCGCTAAATGTGCTGCCAGGGAACCAGAAAGTTCTGGGCCATTCATTTTCAACAATTGCAATAATCCCTGTAAGAATTATAAAATGTTGCATACTGCCACTTAAATTTATGTCCTCCACGTAGTTTAATCTCACTCCCATTAATCTTTTCTTTGGAGCAAGAAACTAAATTCCTTTTGCAAATGATTCAGTTATACTCAGTAGCAGAAATCAATCTGTCCATCCAACTTCAGGTAAGGCAGAGCACCAAACCTCCACCATGTGAATGAAGGAAACATGAAACCAGGGGCAATTAAGGAGGAGCGTCCTTGTCAACAATGCCTACATCTCATAGTTAAACTTAAACTGTGCCCTCCCCTGAGTAAAACAAATGTCAAAAGCTCAAGTCAGAAACAAGAATTGGAAATGACAAAAATGCAGAGCGCACCTTGTAAACAGATAACGCGGGTTCTGAGTGGAATTTTATGGCCCTTCTTGATGGTGGAATCTCCTGATTCCAGCCCTGTGGTAGGTTCGCCAGCGGCAGGACGGGCGAGCCACACAAAACACTGTAATCACCAGCAGGACTGGGAAATTCTGCCAGTGGCAATGACAAGCCTACTTCGGCACCAGCAAGCGTGCTGTTGAAGGGTGGGGTGGGCCAAAACATCCCATGCTCAGACTGTCTCCCTAGTTGCACTCTGTCTTTAGCAGCACCATTCATTCAAAATCAGCATAACCGATGCAAGGTGTTTCAGAATTTCCAACACATATTACTTTCAGCTCACATACAGATCTTTAACACTGGTTTTCACAGTGCATTGTGTTAAAATGCGCTACGATCAGGCCTCACTCTCAAGATTGGCTACACCCCTTGACTGAATTAATCGCCATTAGAAGCTTCCACTAAATGGGAGGAATTTCCAAAATCCTGTCTACACTTTTTGCTGCAATATTAAGGACCCCGCGCTCTCCAGATATCCTCTCTTCCACCTTCTTCCGTGGGGAAAAAGATACAAAAGTCTGAGGTCACGTATCAACCAACCCAAGAATAGCTTCTTCCCTGTTGCCATCAGATTTTTGAATGGATCTACCTTGCATTATGTTGATCTTTCTCTACACCCGAGCTATGACTGTAACACGATATTCTGCACTCTCTCCTTTCCTTCTCTATGAACAATTTGTTTTGTCTGTATAGTGTGCAGGAAACAATATTTTTCACTATGTTAATACATGTGAAAGTAATCAAATCAAATCAAAATTTAAGTTGCATCTTTTGGGCACAAAGATACAAAAAAGGGAAATTTCAAAAGCTTTGAAGGTAATAGAGAACCAAAGATTTTCTATCAAATTGACTAGCATTCCCCAATATAATGAACAAATAGTCTGTATATTTTGTAGAACCACTATCAGGAATTTAAAAGTGGATTACACATGGGTGGATTGATGCCATGATTAAAAATGCAAAGTAAAAGGAAAATATATTTATTAATCAGAAGCAAGGCTTACATTAACACTGCAATGAAGTTACTGTGAAATTCCCCTAGTTGCTGCACTGTGGCACCTATCCAGGTCAATGCACCTAACCAGCACACTTTCACATGGGACGAAACCGGAACATCCAGAGAAAACCTATGCAGACATGGGGAGAATGTGCAGACTCCACACAGACAGTGACCCAAGCCTGGAATTGAACCCAGGTCCCTGGCACTGGGCAGCAGCAGTGCTAACTACTTGTTACCGTGCCTACCTTTTTCCAGATAATCTCATTTCCAGCTGTATTAATCAAATGGCATGAAGTTACTAATCACCTAAGTAAAGGAATATTTTAAAGTAATGGAAAAATACTGCATGTTAATATGTCGACTGATTGCTCTGGTTCACGGCAAGTTTTGCATTCAGTGATATGAAAATGTGTTTTAGTGGAAATTCAAAGAAATAGGACATCTTGCAACGGGTTCAATGTTGGACGCAAAGACCGGGATTCACTGGTCTCACACATTCTCCTAGCACTACCGGTGAGAATGGAGAATTTGCCGTTCAGCCAAATCTCCATTCACAATGGTGGGACTGGAGAATCTCAACCATAGGCAAGGTGCGCTGTGATTGTCTATTCTTCAAAGTGGAGACTCTCGGTTGAGCTGTTGATCCCTTCATCAGAAATACATATGAAAAAAGGAGCAGCTATTTGCATGAGGTTGAAAAAAGATTGGCATGGGGGCAAATGTGGTGGAAACAGTCAGCTGGCACACCAAACAGACTGAATGGGTTAAACAATACCAAACGTTTTGGTCGAAAGCCACTGGATGGTCTGAAAAATAGTCTGTAGTGTGATGGACTGACATAAAAAGAACAACTCCCTCTGTTTGATTGGAATATTTGTTGATTCTCTCTTATTATCTTTGTCATCCCCCTTTTCTCACCATTCCAAAATGTTCATACAACTCTGTTTTTTTATTCATTCATGGGAATGAATGTCACTGGCCAGTCAGCATTTATTGTCCTTCTCTAGGAGCCCTTGAGGAGGTGGTGAGCTGCCTTCTCAAAACATTGCAATAGCGACTGATACAACAGAGTGGTTTGATAGGCCATTTCATGGAGCTGTTGAGAGTCAACCTACCATAGGACTGTGGCTGTGGAATCACATGTAAGCCAGACTGGACAAGGTCAGCAGATTTCCTTCCCTAAAGGACATCAGTGAATCAGATAGATTTTTCCAACAATCAACAATGGTTTCTTGGTCAGTAGATCCTTAACTCAAGATTTTTTTTTATTGAATTCAAATTCCATCATTTTGCCATGGCAGAATTTGAACCTGGGTCCCCAAAACATTAACTGAATTTCTGGAATAATAGTCTAGTGATAATACCACTTGGCCATCACCTTCTGATGCTCGCTATGAAAGATTATGGCCACCAATACCACTCAGTGTGACACTTAGGCAATGATCAAGCTGCCTGAATGCCTTCAGGTTTTCAGTCCTAGTGATAGGTACACAATGGAAATCCCATACTCTACTTTGCAAGGGCTGACTGACTATTCTGTTTTTAACTAGTGTTCGCTATATTTGTTATTCAGTCATGGTCTCATTGGAAGTACATCAAGAACGCACTTGAACTGCGTAAAGTACATACAAACACACGACACAAGGCAACTCCTTGCCTGCTTTCTTTCTGCTGTCCATAACATCTGGCTGTTACAAGCATTACACACAAACTCAATGAACCTGATATTTGAGTATCTCTCACAGCAGTGCTGTGCTTTGATTTTACGTGTAGATTGTGCGTTAGGAAAACTGAACATAAAAACCAGATGGAGGGTAACGGGTTTGATGTTTAAATATTTCTCACACGACAAGGGCCCTGTAAACACTTGTGTGGGGCCAACATTCATGATCTGGCCCCGAACCGGACAGTCTAGGTTTAACTTTAACCCCAGCGGCCTTTGGAAACCAGGCAGACAGCAGTTAAAAAAAATTGAAGGCATATTTACATAATTACTGCCCACAACTCGATTTCCAAGCCCCCCACCCCCCACAGCCAATTTGTTTCCTGCGGGGTTCTGAAACTGACTAAGGCTTTCTCCAACTGAATATCCAGTTGCTATGTTCATTGATTAGGGTTTCTATTGCTTCAATGGACACTTGACTGAACTTTTATGGTGTCTTAGTCAGGGAAACCATGGCTTCCCCTGAAAGTAGGCCAGTGGAGGGCATTTCAGAGTCAACCACAATGAAGTGGGTCTGGAGTCACCCATACGCCAAACCAGGTAAGGATGGCCAATTTCCTTCCCTGAAGGACGCTAGTGAACCAGGTATATTTTTATACAAACAATCAACAATAGCATCATTAGACTCTTAGTTCCAGATTTTTATCTGAATTTGAATTTCACCACCTGTTGTGATGGGATTTGAGCCCTGGGTCCTTAGAGCATTACCCTGAGTCTCTGAATTACTGGCCCAGTGACAATGCCAATACACCATTGCCTCCCCTAGAGGTAAGTTGTTCAAGGTTATTTGATGTTTAAGTTTGATAGGCCAAAAGGAAAAGGTGTTGGGGTGGTACTGTTAATCAGGTATGAGATCAATACATCAGTGAGAACAGGTCTTAGATCAGAAGATAAAGATATCAAATTAATTTTGGTGGAACTAATATAAGATGCAGCAAATCCATCATTTGGATGAATTCCATTGGATACACGGACATTATATTAAACCTGATACAATATGACCAATTTCAATTGGAACAACTGATATTTTAGAGATAATATTATTTAAAAGATTACATTTCATGCAAAATGGCTGCAAACCACATATCAGAATGTACAACACCAATAGACCATCCAAGGAGTGAATAAAAAGGGCCATGAGTCATGGTGAATCTAGCTGGCAAGATTATGCAGTGAGGTGTCTATAGTGCTGACCAACTACAGGAGACACAATGGAAATGTTATCGAGTTTTACTCCAGCGATAGAGGATAATGCCTCCACTAATGAGAAAATATTTAGCAGATCCAGGAAACCACCTTGAACTACTTAGCAACCCATCAGAAACCTCCTAAAACAGTTTGGGCTCTTTGTCACTGAAACTGATCAAATCAGTTTCATCCCGTGAGCACTTTGCATCCTATTGTTCTGAAACTGACCGATGGGAGGAGTTGGCTAATTTGATTAAGGAATTGTCTTTTAAAATAATACTGAACTCTGGCCAAGAGAACATACAATGAGGAGAGGTAGGTTGACCTTTCAGCTGATAACTCGGACAGGAATTCTGTGAAGTTCGGTGCAGGAGAGTTGTCTAAAGTTGGAAAGTTCAGGTGTCCAGCCCCAGACAACTATTTCATGGCAGAGGAAAGAATAAGAGAGATCCAACAACATGGACTTTAAAATGATCTGAGGAATGATGTGTGTATTCTCTTAGCCTTCAGAAATTTCCCAATTAGGTAAAGATTGAGGAGGAGTCTAGGATTCTTCTCATTTTTGTTTAAATTGTGTAATGCTAGGAATTTACATTGTGCCATTAGAGTTTTCTTTCCATAGCATAGTGTTGTAGTTTTAGTGACTGAATTTGATTGGAGCTATTCTTGAATAAATTATTTTAAACTAACTGACTAGCCTCTCTCTTCTCTCATCGTCTATCTTGGGTAGGTCACTGAAAATTCTAGGGTATAGAGCTATAAAGGGGCTGAGCAATTTGAAACTGCTCATTTAAGGGGGTCTATTGTTCAGGAATAAACAGTGGCCCCTCTCTCTCTTTCTCTCTTGTGAAGCTGTCTCAGTGTGGCACCCCTGGTTGTATTTTACTACCTACAAGAAAGAGACACACATGGTCATAGGTGGCAGCCAGGGTAACTCGTGTGGCATAAGGATGAGCTCACTGATCAAGAATGAACAATGAGTCTTTCTCTCTCTCTTGCGAAGCTGTTCCAGTGTGACACTTCCAGGTTGTGAGCTGAACATCGGTAGGACAGACCCCACAGTTATCAGTGGCATCTGAGATCAATCTGTGTGAAGAGTAAAAGGACCTTTACACTAAGAAACAATAAAAAGCAGCAAATGTGGAAAGGAGATATTCATACTGAACAATTATGGTGATGGAAGGCATGGCATAAATCACAAAATCAGAGGTACATGTAACAAGGGTAAAATAATAATCATAGGGGTTTTCAATCTACATATAGATTGTATAAACCCAGTTAACTCTACTATTGGAGTATGAATTCCTGGAACATATATGTTCAGTGGTTATGTTCTAAATATGTTCCAGTGGTTAGCACTGCTGCCTCATGGTGCCAGGGATCCGGCTTCAATTAGACTTGCACCACTTTCTGTGTGGAGTTTCAGTATTCTCCCTGTGGCTGCATGGGTTTCCCCCATGTGCTCCAGTTTCCTCCAACAATCTGAAGATGTGGGGGTTTAAGTGGATTGGTCATGTTAAATTGTCCCTTAGTATCAGGGGAGCTAGCTGAGGTATACGCATGGAGCTTTACGGATAAGACCTGGGTGGAATTGTGGTCGGTGCAGTCTCAATGGGCCGAATGGCCTTCTTCTGCACTGTAGGATATCATATCATATTATGACAACCAACTGAAGAAGGGATATTGTGTGGATTGAGAAAGGAATAATTAATAATCTTATTGCTAAGGGAGGCTTGAGGGAAGAGTGACCATAATATGATAGAATTTCTGAAAATAATGTAGTTCATTTCAAAACTATGGAATTTAATTTAAACAAAGAAAACTGTCAAGATATGAGGAGCAAATTAGCAATGGTCGATTGGGAAACTGCACTAAAAAGCATGATGGGAGGCAGACAATGGCTCATACAGTTGGTACAGCTCAGTTGGCTGGCCATCTGGTTAGTGATGCAGAGTGATGCCAACATCATGGGTTTAATTCCTGTATCGGTTGAGGTTATTCATGAAGGGCCACCTTTGCCTGAGGTGTGGTGATCCTCAGGTTAAATCACCACCGACCAGCTCTCCCCCTCAAAGGGGAAAATAGCCAATTGTCCCCCTCAAAGGGCAAACAGCCAACAGTGGCATTCCTCACCGATCAGTGCTGGGGCCTTTGCTGTTTGTAATATATATAAATGATTTGGAGGAAAATGTAACTAGTTTGAATAGTAAGTTTGCGGATGACACAACGGCTGGCAGATTTGTGGATAACGATGAGGACCATTGGGTGAGTAAGTGGAGCTGAATCCATGAAAAGTTCAGCCATGATCTTCTTGAATGGTGGAGCGGGCTCGAGGGGCCAGATAGCCTTCCTCCTGCTCCTAATAGTTATGTCCTTATAATGATGGATATCAGAGCCACTGGTTGATAGTCATTAAAACATGTTGCTTAGTTTTTCTTAATTACCGGGATGATGGTCACCTTCTTGAAAAAGATAGGGACTTCAGATTGTTGTAAAGAGAGATTGAAGATGTTTGTGAATACCTCT
The DNA here is from genome assembly GCA_024679065.1 of Sphyrna mokarran. NCBI lineage: Eukaryota > Metazoa > Chordata > Chondrichthyes > Carcharhiniformes > Carcharhinidae > Sphyrna > Sphyrna mokarran. The sequence continues at coordinate 12,624,999 of JAGIQG010000013.1, read as the reverse complement.
GCCTGCTGATCCATGCAGGAATCCATTCCGGCCAGATGATTTCTGTGGATTGACCTTCAAGAGGCTGCTCTGATATCTACAGTAACAACCTCAGATAGAGGTTCATCCAGGGCTTCCAGGATGAAGGAAATGCTATCGCTAACCTCTTGCTTAAAATGGATGTAGGATGCATTGCGTTTATCAGGGAGGGGTGCGTTAGAGCCGGAGATTTTAAGTGCCTTCATCTTGTATCCTGTTATGTCTTGCAGACTTTGACATAGTCGGTGGGGGTTGGTGTGGCCAGCCTGGGGTTCTCGTTTGGTCCAGTATTGCCTTTTGACATCTTTGATGGACCTCCTTAGTTTATATCTGCCTTTCTTGTCATCAGTGAAGATGAACAACTCACCAAGGCCAACTCCACACCCCCACTTCTTGCCTTCAAACAACCGCACAACCTCAAACAGACAATCGTTGGCAGCCAACTACCCAGTCTTCAGGAGAACAATGACTACGACACTACACAACCCTGCCATAGCAACCTCTGTAAGGTGTGCTGGATCATCAACATGGATGCCATCATCTCGTGTGAAAACACTCTCCACCAAATACACGGTATATATGCTTGCAACTCAGCCAACATTGTCTACCTGATACATTGCAGGAAAGGATGTCCTGAGGCATGGCACATTGGGAAGACCATGTAGATGCTACAACAACGAATGAGTGAGAACTGCTCGACAATCACCAGGCAGCAATGTTCCCTTCCAGTCAAGGAACACTTCAGCAGTCACAGGCATCCAGCCTCTGATCTTCGGGTAATTATTCTCCAAGGTGGCCTTCACGACATTTGACAACTCAGAGTCACTGAGCAGAGACTGATAGCCAAGGTCTGCACATATGAGGACGGCCTCAACAGGGATCTTGAGTTCATGTCACACTATCTGTAACACCCACGACTTGCCTGGGTTTGCAAAATCTCACTAACCGTCCTGTCTGGAGACAGTACACATCTCTTTAACCTGTGCTCTCTCCACTCACAATGTCTGCACCTTTAAGACTTGATTACCTGTAAAGACTCACATTCCAACCATTATTTTGTAAATTAAGTTTGTGTCTTTATATGCCCTGTTTGTCAACACAAGTTTTCACTCACTTGAAGAAGGAGCCAGATAAAACTGTTGGCCTTTAACCTGGTGTTGTGAGACCTCTTATTTTCTTGTATAGGTCAGTGTCATCTGACTTGAATGCCTCAGACCTGGACTTCAGCAAGCAGTGGGTATCCTTGTTCATCCATGGTTTCCGATTGGGGAACGCATGGATTTACTTCTTTGGCACACAATTTGCCTGTACGTGAAACCTGTCGCAGTGAAGGCCAACATGCCATTTGCCTTCTTTACCATCCAATGCACCTACATGTTTACCTTCAGTGGCTGGTACACAAGGACACCCAGGTCCCTCTGCACATTCTTCTCTCACAATTTACAGTCATGTTTCCCTATGTTCTTAACACATGCTAACTCCACATAATGTTACGTGGATTACACTGGACTACATACAGGAATCATGGAAATGAGGAGACAGCAAAATGTTTACTTGCTGTTTACCTCAACAGGAATGAACAGCTAGGGAGTGGGAATAATAGTGGGGATGCAAATCATACTCCCTGCCTCCAAAAAGGGGATTGGATCAATCGATCAATTTTTAGCCCTAGGCGTTATTTAATGTGGTAAAGCAGATGTGGTAAAAGAGACAATCAACAGCATATTTGGAGTCTGAAAAGCTCCAATTTTAGTGAAGAAACCAGATTCTGGGTAATCTGTTCACTTTCTTCTGTTCTTCTCATCATCACAGACTTACGCTGGCTCCCATTGGCTCCCAGTCTGACAAAACCTCAGTTTCAGAATTCCCAACCTTAGTTTCAAATCCCCCCCCATGGTCTCAGCCCTCCCTATCTCCGATCTCTCTCTCAGCCCCACAACCCACCGACATATCTGCAATCCTCAAATTCTGCTCTCTCATGCATTTCTAATTTCATTATTTATGCTTTCAGCTGCCTTAAGCCCTAACCTCTGCCCTCATTAAAGTTCTCCAACTCGCTCTGCTTATTTAAAACATTCCTTAAAACCTCCCTCTTTTAGCAAGTTCTTGGCTTTCTCTTTTAACATCTCCTTATCTGGGCACGAAGTCAAATTTTCTCTGATAATGTTCTTGTGAAATGTTACGGAGCATTTTACTATGTTATCACAGAATCATAAAGTGGCTGCAACACAAAAAGAGACCATTTGGTTCACTGAGTCCATGCTGGCACAGGGCAAGAGTGACCTAGCTAGCCTCGCATCCCGGAACTTTCCCCATAGTCCTACAATTATTTTCTCTTCTGTCTTGAAAGCCACGGTTGAACCTATCTCTACCACATTCATCAGCAGCTGAATCTCAAATTATAAACATTTATTGGTGAAAATATTTTCACTCAGGCTGTTATTGCTCCTTTTGCCAGTTACCAGAAATCCATGATCTCCACTTCATGACCCTTCTGTCATGTGGACAACTTCTCTCTGTCCATTTTGGCTATTCTCTTTATCTATTTTAATTTGACTCATCTGTCAGATTTCTTCTGAGCCTTTTCATGATGCTGTATAGATGCAAGTCACTGTTACTTCCAGCCTTAATTAGAATGTTCGCCGTGCCTAACCCATGGCAACTATCCTTGTTGTGACCAATATTTGTTGTGAATAGATAAGTGAAACACAAAGGCCACCAAACTGACTCAGGGAGTGCCAGCAACAGCACTGTTATGGAAACCCCAAACTCCAAACATGACAGCCAGATGTTTCCAGCCACTTCCAGCCATGGTCCACATGGTATGCCATGCCCATAACTGTGGGAGTGACATGTGTCCGTTGGGAGCACTCAGACTTGGTACCGTGGTTAGCACTGCTGCCTCACAGCACCAGGGACCCAGGTTCAATTACCAGTTTGGGTCACTGTCTGTGTGCAGCTTGCACGTTCTCCCCGCGTCTGTGTGGTTTCCTCTGGGTGCTCCAGTTTCCTCCCACAGTCCAAAGATGTGTGGGTTAGGTGGATTGGCCGTGCTAAATTGTCCCTTAGTGTCGGGGGATGAGCCAAGGTAAATGAATAGGATTGTGGAGAGAGGCCTGGGTGGGATTGTGGTCAGTGCAGATTCAATGGGCCGAATGGCCTCTGTCTGCACTGTGTAACTCTATGATTCTATGATTGGGGATGCTTCTGAAGCTAAGTTGCCACTGGGAACCATCCTGTTAATTCAGTCTCTAAAACAAAGCCAGTTGTACATGCGTTCAACCATAGAAAGAATTTCTGAGCATCACTAGCAAAAGGACCAAATATCCAAATTGCATCACATCAGCTTTCAATTTACATTTGATGGTGCAGGGAGTTAGGGAACATATTGTGTTGTGATATTGGAGGAATTCCGCTAACTTTGGATGTTCAATGGAGTGACACCAGACCCTGAGATGAAGGTCAAACTCAAAAGGGTTGGCATGTTAGAAGGAAGCTTGTTTGCAATACCGGGGCCTATTCTTCTCCAAGAAAGTGAAGACTGTACTGTAACATTTCCTCCAAACTGACCTGTAGCCACAGAATAGGGCAAGGATACCTGCTCATGCCCATCAAGGTATCAGTTAATTTCTACAACAGTGGCATTTTCAGGTGGGAACACACAACATCAGTTCACAGTTCACCTCACAGTACTAATGAGATGACAGAAAAACATCAAGAGAGCAGCAGGAACAGCGAGACATGGATTTGCTAGGCTGGTATGATCTGCCACTGATTGTATGTTCACGGCCAAGTGGCCCTGATGTTAACATGAGATGTTCTGTGACCACAAGAACTACTATTCCCTCAACATACTATTCCAATGACCTTGTCTTGACTTCTCAATGAATGCCCATTAATCGAGCAACAGCCACAATGCCTTTATCCTGCATCAGTCATGTTGAACTACAATCTGGCAAGGCCCATCTACACATCCATCTCGTAGTCGGAATGGGGTGTGGGGATGAGTGGGGCTGTGGGGGTGTGTGAGACTATGGGGGCAAGATGAGGGGGCAGGATGGGTGTTGGAGGGGATTGGGTGGGGTGTGTACCAAAATGAGAGCCATTCGGTGTCCAGGAGCATCACAGAACAATCATACTCATTGTACTGAGGCCAGCCATCCCATTGCCTGGTAACCCGTCAATGATCACCAGTCTGTTGTCTTCTTCTGGCCTTGCCATCATATTGGGCGGCCATGAACAGAGGCGTCTCCATTTCCAGCCTCCTGATCACTGGCCAGCCCTGCAATCCCTTGATTGTTGGCTTCCAGTCCACCGAGGGCCATCTCCAACTCTCCCTTCACCTCGCCTTCCCTCCTCCCTCGGCCGGGCCAATCCAATCTCTCCCACCCCCTCATGGCCAGGTATGACTCTCCACCACCCTAATAATCAGGCCCAACCCACCCACCCCGATGACCAGGTCTGATTTCCCTCATTCCCTTCCTCCCCCACCGATGCCAGTGCAGAGTGGTTGTGGGTCCCTTTCCCTAGTGATATCCCACAGTAGTCATCCCCTGTATGGTCTGCCCCCTCTGGCCCTGCCCAGTGCCTCGTAGGCAATGTCAGTTTGCTCCTTGGGCAGTGCTAGAGGTCAGGTTGGCAGTGCCAGGTTTAAACTGTCCAAGGTGCACCTCCCCTTTACCCAGGCCACTTTGGAAGGCCTCAATATCCTCTGTCAAGGTCAGGATGCCTATTCTCAGGGGAGCCAGTTAGTGAGGAGCAGTTGTAAATGTCACTGGAAGGAACCACTCCCGGTGGGGTGGGAGAAGCTAGTAGGCCCAGGAAAAACTGTCCCAGACCCAGTAATCATATTGAAATTGTAATTTCCATGTAATAATCATCAATTTCCAGTATGGAACTGATTATGCTCAAAAAAAGCGCCTTAGTCCTATGACCCGAGTAAAGCCAATTGCAAGCCTTGCGCACGGTGCCCCCACTGTTGCTCCCAGCCTGCTGCACTACCAAGAGAATCCTGGTCATGATCTGTCAGATTTTAACTCTTTTTCTCTCCAAAGATGTTGCCAGACCTGCTGAATTAAACCAGCATTTTCAGCTTTTAGTTCAGATTTCCAGCAGCTGCAGTATTTTGCTTTTATTGAAAATGTTACATTTGGTTCCCACATCCAAACCATTGATAGAGATTGTTAATGACTGGGGTCCTAAGCACTGATCCTTGCAGTATCCCATTAGTTACAGCCTGCTAATCTGAGAATGGCTCATTTTAGTCCTACGATATTTTCTGTTGGTTAATTAATTCTCAATCTGTATCAGTATATTACACCAATCACACTAACCGCCTGAGTGGGACCTTATTGAAAGCTATGTGAAAATCCAAATCTGTCATTTTTCACAGATTCCCTTTAACTATTCCACTGATTACCTCCTCAAAAAAAGCTCCAACAGGTTTGTCAATCGTGATTTCCCTTTCATTAATCTGGCTTGACTCTCCCACTATTTTCCAAGTGTCCCAGTTATCACATTCTTTATAATGGACATGAACATTCTCCCAGACACTGACTAACAGATCTGTTGTTGTCTGTTTTCTCTCCGCCTCTTTTCTTAAGTAGTTATATTTGCTACCTCAAGCAAAGCCTTCTGTCAAGTTGGAGCCAGATTCCTCCATCCTTAACAACCTGGTGTCTGGCAGGTCTTTTCTTTATTCATTTGTTGAACATGGGCATTGCTGGCAAGTCCTGCATTTATTGCCCATCCCTAGTTGTCTTTGAAGTCAACCACATTGCAATTAAGAATCAATCACATTGTGTAGCTCTGGAGTCACATATAGGCCAGACCAGGTAAGGACAGCAGGTTTCCTTCCCTAAAGGGACATCAGTGAACCAGATGGGTTTTTTTTCTGACAATCAACAATGGTTTCATTGTCATCAGTAGATTTTAATTCCAAAGATTTTTTATTGAATTCAAAATCCACCATCTGCCGTGGCAGGATTTGAACCCACACCTCCAGAACATTGAGTTTCCATTTTAATAGACTTGCGATAATACCACTAGGCCATTGCCTCCCCTTAATTAATTTGATTTGATTTGATTTATTATTGTCACATGTATTGGCATACATTGAAAGTATTGTTTCTTGCATACCATTCATAGAGTACAGAGGAAAGAAGGAAAGGAGACGGTGTGGAATGTAGTGTTACAATAATTGCTAGGAAGTCGAGAAAGATTAACTTAATATCAGGTAGGTCCATTCAAACTTCTGATGTGAGTAGGGAAGAAACTGTTTTTGAGTTGGTTAATACTTGACCTCAGACTCTTGCATCCTTTTCCCAAAGGAAGAAGGTGGAAGAGAGAATGTCCAGGATGTTTGGGGTCTTTAATAATGCTGCCTGCTTTTCTGAGGCAGTGGAAAGTGTAGACAGAGTCAATGAATGGGAGGCTGATTTGAGTGATGGATTGGGCTTTGCTCATGGCTCTTTGTAAATACACCAAGCGTCTCAACATGTGAAGGTATAGCTTTCTCCTCTCTTTCACTCTAGCAAAGTCTTCATCTGAGTCCTCAGCAGCAGAACTTATCTACGACCTTACACCATTGGCCTCATTGGCACTCAGGCTACTCTTTTGCCACCTATGGCTCCAGGGTTTGCCATTATAATATCATTTGAGGTCTGTGTGCTGTCAGTGAGTGAGCCTGCGATTAACAAATGCTTCTTCATTAGGCACTTGTAATAACTCTTGACTGTCATGCTCAGGGCGCAGTGGCTGGCCAATTTGGCCAGCCAAATGCCATTGTGGCTGGCCAATGGCACAAAATGAGAAGGGTTGGTTGGCGAAAGGATCAGAGAGGAAGAGGGAAGGTCAGTGGTCACACCATCTGCAACTTGCCGGTTAGGAAGACATGGATGAGATAAGATTTGTGAAGATGCTTAAAGCTGGAATGTTCTTGGTGAATGCAGTGGTCTCTAACAATGAGCTCCATAATGTGCATCACTGTTTCCTTCAGGTAGCTCAGTCAGTGAAAGCACATCTTTCTCCTTATTTTGTCCTGCTATTCCCCATCAATAAGGGTCATCCTGTCAAGGAGGAGAGAGGACAGAATATCAGGGAATGTTTTTCAATGTGTTTGGGTCATGTGCCTGCTAAGCTAAGTAGCTGGAGATATGCTGAACTTAAGAGAGGTGATTATAAGACTGATGGCATTGTTACACTTGTGAAGGTGAGGTGGAGCATCTCAATGATTGACATGACTACTGAGAACCAAGGAGTGCTGAGCTGATAGGTGTATGATGAAACAGTAATGCATTGAGAAATGTGACTAGCTGGTGGTGTTGGTAAGAGATGGCATTTGAAGATCAATTATTGACTTTGACCACCTGTATCAGGTCAGACATTCATGTGGCACTGAACCAGGTCCTTGATGCCAGACTCCAGTAATTGACTTCCCTGGCAATTTGTTCCCAGTGGGAATCTCTCTCCTCTTGTATATCTCTAACACTAACATCAGAAAAACTGGAAGCTCTCTCCCTTAGCCTTTACTGAATTTGCTGGGTTTTTCTTTCTCTGTAGCCAAATGGCAGCCCGGTGGCACCATAGTTAGTACTTCTCCCTCACAATACCAGGAACTTGGTTTCGATCCTAGCCTTGGGCGACTGTGTGCAGTCTGCTCCCAGTACCTGCACGTGTTTCCTCCAAGTGCTCCAGTTTCCTCCCACACTCAAAAGATTAGGTGGATTGGTCACACTAAGTTATCTTTTGGTGACAAGAGGATTAGCGAGATAAATACGTGACATCATAGCGAGAGGAGCTGGGTGCGATTGTTGTCAGTGCAGCCTCAATGAGCCAAATGGCCTCCTTGTGAACAGTAGGGATTCTGTGATTCTGAGAAAAAGTGAAACCAGAGACATCCACAACAACCACCACTACTTACAGTTCCCCTTTAAGAGAGGCGGGTTGTCTGGCTGTGCGTCATGCGGCTGGTCAGCTATGGGCCTAGCGCAGGGCTACATGCTGAAGTAATTTAGGTAAGAAGACAACATTGCATAACGCCTGCCCCAAAGGGACCGGTGTGAGGTAATAATGCATCATGACTCCTGTGCCCAAAAAACATCCTTATCAAACATTTTCCCCCAAAAGACTGCATTAGACCACAACATATTTGTAAATCAGTCATATTCATCACTATTCTTACAGCAGCAGAGTTTCAGCAAATAACAAACGTAATTAGACAAATATTGCAAGACACATATGGTAACATTTTCAATTCCTGGAACTGCCCTCACAGCACTACCATTACATCTGTCAACAGTTAGAAAACCTGTAATCCTAGAAAGAGAGAGAAAATAATAAGATAATAATGCTACATTTTTATAGCATCTTATCGAATTATACTGTCCGAATGCTCTGTGTATGGTCAACCATTAAGGAAATGCAATGAGGTGAAACCAAGAGTCAGAGAGAAGTTGTATTGAGCTGAAATAGGGGATTGAAGAGAGAGGGAGAGATTGAGCAGGAGACAGTGGGAAAGAGAAGGTTGGGTGGGAGGGGGGTGAGATTGATCTTTATGAAGAAAGGTAAAAATGATCAGGTGGAGAGAAAGAAGATTGCAGTTTATACCTGCAATAATCAGAGGCAATGTGTTTTTGTAGGTTTCTCCAAAGATGTAGAACTCTCAAATAAAGATTATGAATGCCACTTTCTACTTCATTTTTCTATAGATGCTCCAATCTCAAATTCAACACCAATGTTACAACAGTAATTTGTTGTCAACCCTATAGACATTTAAGGTCAAAGGTTCTACAGTTGGTGGAAGTCTTTTGACCGTGTCAGGTGTTATATAAAATGCATGGGGGCCTAGATAAGGCTGGTGTATTCAAGTCCTTCTGAAATATAAGCAGGAGGGGATTAAAAGTCTTTTTGCTACCAGCGTGTGTGTGTGCGTGCGTGTGCGTGTGCGTGTGTGCGTGTGTATACTGCATGAAAAAACAGTTAGAAATGTCCTACCCTACAGGTGTACGATGTAGGAATATCAGCAGGACCCTTGCAAAATGCATACTGCCTAACCACAGCTGAAGTCAACCACAGCAGACACCACTTTTGAAAGTTTCTGGCAGGAATATCTTGAAACTGCCCCTCTACTGTGGAAGTCAATCAACCTGCAAAAGGATCACAACTCTAAAAAGATCTGAAATCTCTCCACTGAACTATATAAAATCTGAAACGACAAATCAACTACTCACCTGTAGAAGTCAACGACACTAAAATCAACTCTTAACGGCCACAGTATCTACTCCTCATAACTCAAGGACTGTTCCAGATAATTTTTTCCTTATATTTACCTACGATTGGACTCAGTTTTTACTTCTAAGCTGTATGAATGTAGATGCATGTGTTTTACCATTTCTATTTATGTTTTTAGTGGGAAAGGAACTTATTCCAACTTACCTCAAGTAAGCCTGGTTAAATTGGCTCCTTTGTGAAAAGGATTATTGAGTCTGGAAATGGCCTCCAAGAGAAAGGGAACCTTGTTAAATTAATGCTTTGTTGCTATGAGCAGAAGATAGGTTGAATAATGAAATGGAGCGAATCCCACCCCTTCTCACACAGGTTTATTGGAATTTGCAGATATCCAGTCAGATAGTGGCAAAGCGAAGGGTCTCACCTGCAATCAGTAATTTTTACAGGGATGATTATTACACACTAAAGGGATGGATGTCTGGAATGGATGGATCAATAACCTAGTTCCAGAAGGAAAAAAAAAGCTATTCAGATAAATAAGTATTCTTATTTTCCCTCTTTTACTGTTTTTGTTTCCTTCTGGGATGGCAGAGGAGGCTGACAGTGTGTGCCTGCGTTTAATGGAAAATTCACTCAATTTTTGAGGGATTAGATGATGGTGAGGTTTTAGGGTTGATTTTCCTTCTTCTTGTTTGACCTGAAGGGCAGATTGTGTCCAAAATGCATTCTGCCTGACCGCAGCTGAAGTCACCCACAGCAGACACCACTTTTGAAAGTTTTTCACTTGCAAATATGGATCCAAGTCAGGTCTGTTTGGTTTGAAACTGATGTTGCCTGTAGACAGAGGGCAGCTGATTTCACATCTGGCAGTCATAAGCAGCGTACACTCCTTTTTCAATGATTAATGCAGATGTGGAAATTAAGAGAAGAGCAATTACTCTCTTTTTGGGCATGGCAGGGGTTGCAGGAAGAGGGATGAAGCCAAGCAAATTATAAGTTGTGAATTTCAATCAGTTTTTCAGTGTCTTCCCCAATAGGTGTTCAATGGTTTAATTGATCTGTGTTTGATGATGTTTACCTGGTAACTGATCGATCCTCATTGTCCTTTTAAAATTTATTTTATGTGATGTGGGAATCATTGACGGGCCCAGTATTTATTGCTCGCCCCTAGCTACCCTCCAGTTCAGAGGATATTTTATGAGTTAACCACATTGCTGTGCCTCTGGAGCCACATGCAGGCCAGACCGTGTAAGAATGGAAGATTTCCTTCCCTGAAGGACAGTAGTGAACCGGATGGGTTTTTATGAAAATCCACAATGGTTTCATGGTCATCGTTAGTCCTTTAATTCCAGATTTTTATTGAATTCAAATTTCACCATCTGGCATCGCTAATTGGTTAAGTGAATACTCAGAACTAAAGAAAACAATCACAGAAAGACCTAGAAGCAGAGTTGGGATATGCATGAGGGCAGACATTTTGTGATTGCCAAGATATTTTGCCCAAATGTCAATAAATCCTGATGCACAATTAGAAACTAGTCTGATCCCTGCCTCAGTCTGCAATTTAAGGGGAGGCAGTGTGTATCCATATTATCATTGTGCTTCTGATCTAGAAGACCCAAGGTATTGCTCTGGGTACACAATTTCAGATCCTACCACAGAGGATGGTGACATTCATAAGAAAATAGAATTAAAAGTCTAACGATGACCATGAAACCATTGGCAATTGTTATAAAAACCCATTTGGTTCATTAATGTTCTTTAGGAATGTGGTTGACTCTTAAATGTCTTAAGGGATGAATGCTGGCCCAGATCCCATAAACAAATAAAGAATATATATAAATACAGAGATGAAAATGTACAACAACCTGAGATTGTGAGGTAATGAAATGAATTTTACCATTCCATCACTCCCACTTCATTTAATTCCAAGTGCTTTGCTTCTCCAGAATATTTCAGGATAATGTAAAATGTGCACAAATTGAGTTGAAGAAAATGTGCTTTTTGGCATCAGCATTGTCCATTCCAGTTGTCTCTTTTCCATTATTCTTCAGCATGTCCAAAGACGCGTGGATTAGTTGGATTGGCCATGCTAAATTGCTCTTTAGTGTCCTGGGATGTGTAGCTTAGAAGGATTAAAGGGTAACTATATGGGGTTATGGGGAGAGGGAGATTGTTGTTAGTGCAGACTGAATGGGCTGAATGGCCTCCTTCTGTTGGGATTCAATGATTCTAGCGTTCTGTGTGCTGGGTGAAGTGATCTTGAGCATGATGCCACCCACAAGAAAATAGTCTTCTGGAGTTGGTTGTCTTGGTTAATGCATGAAGAATGGTTTCTTCTTTCAGTGAGCTGTCAAAGAAACTGAGTCCAGACTGGGAGGCAGTGTGACAAGAAGGTGAAGAGAAAGAAAGGCTTATATTTTTATAGCACTTTTAACAGCCTTACAACATCCCAAAATGTCTTATAGTAAAATGACCTTGCTTTATGAGGAGTACTCACTGTTGTAGTACCAGAAATGCAGCAGCCAGCTTATGCACAGCAAGCTCCCAGTGTTAGTTGAGCTCCAAGCCAGCAGTGTTAGTTGAGAGGAAAATATTGGTCAGGCATCAGAGAGAGCCCTGTTCCTCTTCAAATAAAGTAAAAGTTTACTAGGCACAAGTAAGACTTACATTAACACTGAAATGAAGTTACTGTGAAATTCCCCCTAGTCGCCACACTCCGGCACTTGTTCGGGTCAACACACTTAACCAGCACATCTTTCAGACTGTGGGAGGAAACCCATGCAGTCACGGGGAGAACGGGCAAATTCCACACAGACAGTGACCCAAGCCGGGAATTGAACCCAGATCCCTGGCGCTGTGAAGTAGCAGTAGATGGCGGACCTGGAATGGAATTTTTCAATCCCACATACCCCACCACCACTGCCAGCAAGAACTGAGAATTTGACGCTCAGTCAAATTTCCATTCACTGCAGCAGGACCGGAGAATCCCAGTCTCGGGTTAGATTAGAGAATTCGATCAATAGTCTTATGTTGACATTTCTTCTGGAAGGTGAGCTTCTAACTGTGGATAACCTTCTATCCTATGCTACAATGTCGGCCTAGATTTTGTACTCACAATGCTGGACCGAGACTTGAACTGAATGAGTTTTTGATCAAAAGTGAGAATACATGTGACTAAGCCTTAAGAACATTAGAGATGGTAAAACAAATTTCACTTTTTAATGGAAGAAATTCCTGACGAGATGCGGATGATTTTTCCTCACGGAGAAGTCAGTGAAAGAAGAAAAGAATCCCACTGATGCATTTAAGCCAAGGCTCAGTAAGTCAGTCCTTTCTGGCAGAGACAGCGGTGGGTGTCATAAGTGAGAGGATTTGGTATTTATCCACAGGGACTATAGCCATCTCTCTCTATCAGAGGGAGACAGAGGGAGAAACAGTTAGTCAGACAGCCTGAGGAACCTCTGTACATCAGGAGTGGGGCAAGCAAGGTGGTCTACCTCAGCAAGAACAGGAGTTGAACATGCACCTTTTACATTACTCTGAGTCATATGTTAGCCATCTAGTCAACTACGCCAACAGTCCAGTGGGATGGGTGCAAAGGGAACTAACCTCAGCAACTTAGAACTTGCCAGCATCAGCAGAAACTAAGATGAATATTGAAGGGGCCTCACAGTTAGAGATCGAGGAATTTAAATTTCACCAGGGCCCCGTGTATTTCATGAGCCCAAAAGCAGCATGTATAAACAAGGATGCTCTCAATGTCTTGTGGAATGTTTGTGCCCATGAAAACCAATGGTGATAAAATTACAGAAGGATAGGCACTGAATGGGAAGTATAATCATTCTCTTTTAAATGCAATGGTCATCCCCACTTCAGTTCCCACTGGTCAAGGAGGGTAAAAATACCCCCATACCTGTAGGTAAGGAAGCATCAGCTGAAAAAACACAACCAACAGACAAATGTTTGAATTTTTTGAAGAGGAGTGAACAAAGAGAGTGAGAATTCGATCAATAGAATTCACTCACCTGATGGGATAGAATGTGTATGTTGTTGAGGGGGCGGGGCATGTTGCCAAACGCCATTCTTCAGGACAAACAGAAGAACACCAAATTTCAAACAATCACAACAATTTATACATGATGTGGAAATGGTGGCATTGGATTGGGGTGAGCGCAGTAAAAGTTCCCACAACACCAGGGTAAAGTCCAATAGGTTTATTTGGGAATCACAAGCTTTCAGAATGCTGCTCCTTCATCAAGTGAGTCACAGGGAAAAGGGCTGTTGGCAAGTTGGTTCTGATTGAGTGAGCGTTGCTATGGCGAAAGCAGTGAAGAAGAATAGCCTTCCCAAACTCCTGGATTTAATAAAAAACTGATGCAACATTTGAACAGGTTCCTTTAGTTTGTGCGTTTTACATTTTTTAAAATTTATTCATTTGTGGAAAGTGGTGTTGCTGACTGGCCAGTATTTATTGTCCATCCCTCGTTACCCTTGACGGCAATTGAGAGTCAACCACATTGCTGTGGCCCTGAGGTCACATGTCGGCCAGGCCACATAAAAAAAGCAGATTTCTTTCCCTAAAGGACATTAGTGAACCAGATGGGGTTATCTGACAATCGACATTGGCTTCACATTCATCAGTAGACTCTTAATTCCAGATTTTTTTTTATTGAATTCGAATTCCACTGTCTGCCATGGTAGGGTTCGAACCCAGATTTCCTGAAGATTAGCTGAGTTTCTAGATTAGTGATCTTCCGATAACCACAAAGCCACCTCAGCTCCTTGTATATATCATGCCAATGCATAAGAGACATAATACTGATTTTACCCAACCAGCTAGTAAGATCATGCCCGAAGCCAATGGAGAATAGTGTTCTGCAAGCTGTGCTGTCCCAATTCCACCCAAGGAGTTGTTTTCTCTTGAAGTGATAAAACAGGTTCAAGACTCACGCCTTCCTTGAATCACCCAGATGTACAGGGAGCCGATAGAACCCTGTTACTGTCTCCATGACAATGCCTCAACCAATCAGAATCACCTTGTCAACCTATTCACACTTTCCTCCTGTTGTTGTGGATTTGGCATCCTGGTGTTTGCCCGAGTGAGTGCAAGACAAAACCTTTTGGCAATGTTCAGAGCGAGGAAAAGCCCTTAGTTTCTCGTCAGCCATAATTGCCACCTTTTCTCAAAAATTCACATGGAAAGAAATGAAAAAATGCCAGTCAAATATTTTTACATCAGAGTGGCGCCCCTTAATTTTTGCTTCTTTTCAAGTGATCCCTTTATAGTTTTCAGTGCAGCCCACCTCCCCCCATCCCCCCCACTACGGTCTGGTCTGAATTAAAATGTTTGTGGATTTCTCAGGTCGGCCAGGGTTAAAAGAATGCAAAAAGAGGAGGTGAATTTGCAAAACACAAGCCTGAAGTGTTTTGGCTTTCACTAGAGGATGCTGTTTACGCTGGTATCCAAACCCCAGAAAGTGTTTACTGAGTTTCTAAGATATATGGAGCACCACCATGACAGAGAGAATGAGTTGGGGCCAAATGCTTTGTTTCTTTGCTGTGCTACAGACAGGAGAGGGTTTTTAATTAAAAACAGCCCTGATTTCTCCTCTCGCCATCCACCCCATAAACAGAAAGGTGTTTTTGATTTTTGATTTCCTCCTTTAATAGTTGGTCATGTATTTTCCCCAACCCTGCAGTTTTGCAGTGATCCAATTCTTTACTAATAACCTCACAGCAAACTTGAGATAGAGTACAATCTGGGTGGAAGTAGCCCAGTTCATCATGCAAACCAGCCATTAACTATGTCTAAGGGCAGCATAGTGACGCAATGGTTAGCACTGCTGCCTCAGTGCCAGGGACCCGATTCAATTCCGGCCTCGGGTCACTGCCTGTGTGGAGTTTGCACATTCTCCTCATGTCTGTGTGGGCTTCCTCTGGGTGCTCCACTTTCCTTCCACACTCCAAAGATGTATGGGTTAGGTTGATTGGCCATGCTAAATTGAGCTTGGTGTCAGGGGATTAGCAAGGTAAATATGCAGCGTTGCAAAAATAGGGCCTGGGTGAGATTCTGGTCGATGCAAACTCAATCGACCGAATGGCTTCCTTTTGCATTGTACAGATTCTATACACTTCACACTATCTTTGGAAACCAGCCAGCATAATCAGGGACCTGACATACCCCTGGACATTTTCTCTTCTGCCTTCATCCATGGGAAAAAGATACAAATCCCTGAGATCATGTACCAACTGACTCAAAAATAGCTTCTTCCCTGCTGCCGTTGGACTTATAGAACATAGAACATAGAACATAGAACATTACAGCACAGAACAGGCCCTTCGGCCTTCGATGTTGTGCCGACCAAAATAAAAAGCAATGCCTTATCCTTATGAAAGGATATAACTTATATTAAGTTCATCGTTCTCTACAACCTGGCTCTGATTGTAAGACTATATTCTGCAACCTCTCCCTTCCTTCTCCCTAAGTACTCTCTGAACGGTATGCTTTGTCTGTATAACACTCAGGAAACAATACTTTTCACTATATCCCAATACATGTGACAATAATAAATCAAATCAAATCAGAGGGTTAGTGAGTTCACAATGTATTCCCCACCCCTCCCAAAGAACACCCTCTTGCATTCGTACAATAGATGAGAGATACAGGAAAGACCATGGACAAAATAAAGACTATTGCTTCATGTGAGTCCAGAATAGAAGGTCCAATGACATACTCCTTCAGACTAAAGCTCATATGGGGTTATCCACTCTTCCAGTTGCACTGCCTTCATACAATTGTATAATCCCTATAGTGCAGAAAGAGGCCATTCAGCCCATCAAGCCTGCACTGACAACAATCCCACCCAGGCACTATCCCTACAACCTCACATATTTACCCTGCTAATCCCCCGACACAATAATAAACAGCTTAACATGGCCAATCCACCTAACCCGTATATCTTTGGACTATGGGGGGAAGCTGGAGCACCTGGAGGGAACCCACACAGACACGGGAAGAACGTGCAAACTGCACACAGATAGTGATCCAAGGCCAGTATTGAATGTGGATCTCTGGCACTGTGAGGCAGAAATGCTGCTCACTGTGCCACCGTTCCCTTTTTCCATGATGGGACAAGCATATAGAGATGATGTAGTCCTATAATAGGTACTGTTATGAGCTCTTACTCAGAGTTCAGAATTTGCAATAGAAACAGTTTAGATGAGGTCCAGGCAATTTCAACCTGGGCACAGCTCTAGTTCTGCTTTCGTTGGTGGAATGTGGAAGACTGTCTCCTTTAGCTTCACAAAGCAATATTAAAGGTTCTAGCAACTTGCAAGGAGGGTTGTTATGTGACATTATTCCCACATCTTCCCTGGGTTTAGACAAAGGATTTATATTCCTAGTCTGGATTTTTGAAATGGCTAATGTTTCAAACATTAATATGTTTACCAAAGCTTTCAGGGCTATTTGTCTTCACAGATGGATCATCTCCATCAGCCTGAGCCTGCCTTAGAAACGTAAATTATCTTTGTTCATTTCCTTGGAATCTGTAGTCACAGTGTGGTATTATGTATTTGTATTGATGGCTTGCTGAAGCTCTGTAGTGTTGATGTGTTCTCATTTCACTGGAAGTGACTCACAAGCCCCTAGCATGGGAAACAGGCAGAAAAGAAGGAGCCATGTAAGAGCACACATACTTGTAAATAAAGTTCCGTTTATTAACCCTCCATTGATACCTAGCATCATTCTCCAAAATACAACAGGATAATGAAATTGCTATGGTTCTCTGAAGGCTAGAAGTTCCTTTTGTGTGAGTCATGGCCAGTCATGGTTCAGTCAATGTAAAGTTTTCGTCCATTGTAGTAAAACAAAATTCAGAATGTAGATCGGATAATATACCTCTAGACAATCCCAGTTTACTTTCTTCCATCATTGAAGGCAGTTCCTTAAATAGCCTAGTTTCTAAGTTCTGGAATTCCTTCCCCCTTCCCAACTCAACTTCTCCACTTATCCCTCTATCCTTGCTTAAGACTGAGTTTATAATCTGGCTATTTGACCAAAGTAGCATCAGTAGGGATAAGTTTGATAAGTGGATGGTGGATGGAGTTTCAGTTAGAAAATCCAGATATCCAGGTTTTCCCTCACTAATTGGAGCTCTGACACTGCAGCGTACAGTTTTTATTTAAAAACAGGGTCACAATCTGGAAATCTGAAGTAATGTTCAATGGAAGTGTGGAAGACAACACTGGATCCCTGGCTCTCTGAAGTTGGTGATATGAGGGACTGGAGACCTAATTCCTTACCCTGTAAAGTAGTCTGATCTTTGATGTGGGAGAGGGTTCTTATCCCTCCATCTTAGTGGCTTCTGATTTCCAATTCTGGAAGGCGGGCTGGAGGGAGTTTTCTATCCTCTTGGCTCTTTGGTTAGGAATGGTTTGATAGGGGATCTGCTTACAGGAAAGGGGGGTAGCTGAGATACTGGAATGGGAATAATTCCTGGTCCTCTTTACTAATAAACAGTGCACTCAAGACACTTAACAATTTCCCTGAAGCTATTTTTGCTTCCTTTTAACTATTGTGTTTCCAAAGTTCTGAGAAACCTGGTGGGCCAGGGTTACACCTATAAAACTGGTCAGATATAGACTCCAAGCTTCATTGTAATATTAAAAATGTCTACAAGTCTCCTGGGAGAGAATTGGCTACAATCCTGTTTCCTGCACCCATTGAGACTGGGAGTATGGGCATTAGAGGTAGGTTGAGATCAAGTTTGAGATTTAAAAAATACTACTATCTCACCTGACCATTTTTGGAGGATAAAATTGCCCACAAGTTTGACTGAAGGAGCCAATTCTCAAAGGACAGGTTCTGCCACAAGTACTGCATATGAGGCTTCATAGGAACAAAACAACTAAAGCAGGAGTAGATCATTCATCTCGATCATGGTTAATCATCAAATTCAGTATCCTGATTCCCCACTCCCCTGTATCTCTTCACCCCTTTAGCCCCAGAAGTTATAGAACTTTACAGCACAGAACAGGCCCTTCGGCCTGTTGGATTTCTTCTTGAAATCACACAACGTTTTGGCCTCAACTACTTTCTGCAGTAGTAAATTCCATAAATTCACCACTCTCTGGATAAAGAAATTTCTTCCCACCTCAGCGCAAAAAGGTTTAGCCCTTATCCTCAAACTATGACACCTAGTTCTGGACTCTCCCACCAGTGGGATAATTCTTTCTGAATCTACTCTGTCTAATCCTGTGACAGAAAATCGAAATAGGAATATAGAGACGTCTTGCTGTGAGTTGTCTTTTTTGCCAATCGTAAAAAGTCCACAGGAAGTGTTACCATTTTCCTCCATCATCAGCCAGTGGCTCCCAGGTGCAATAAACAATGTGTAAGACCATCATGTCATTCTTGCAAACATCCCTGAAGTGGAGCTTTATCTGTCCTTCTGGTTGCCTGGCTCTGGCCATCTCCCCATGCAATAAGTGCTTGGATATGTGACCATCTTGAGTTCTGTGGTGTGTCCATGCCAACAAAGCAGACTCTGTCTGATGAGTGCCAACAAACTAGGGCTCTCTGTCTTTGAGAGGAATGCCATCTCTGTGATTTTGTTATGCCAGGGTACACTCATAATGTATGGTGAACCTTGATCAGAAACTGAACCGGATCAACTATATAAATACTGTGGCTACAAGTACAGGTCAGCAGTTAGAAATCAATAACTCAACTCCTGACTCTCCCTAAAGCCTGTCCATCATCAACAAAGCACAAGTCAGGAGTGTGATGGAATACTCTCCGCTTGTTTCCAATAACACTCAAAAATCTCAATATCATCCAGGACAAAACAACATGCCAGGTTAACAGTGACAGCAGTGTGTACCATCCACAAGATGCACTACAGGAACTCACCAAGGATCATTCAACAGCACCTTCCAAATTTTGACTTCCACTTGTTAAGAAGGCATACGGAGTCTTGGCTTTTATTGGTAGGGGGATTGAATTTCGGAGCCGCAACGTCATGTTGCAACTGTACAAAACTCTAGTGCGGCCGCACTTGGAGTATTGTGTGCAGTTCTGGTCCCCGCATTATAAGAAAGATGTGGAGGCATTGGAGAGGGTACAGAGGAGGTTTACCAGGATGTTGCCTGGTATGGAGGGCAGGTCTTATGAAGAGAGGCTGAGGGATTTGAGGTTGTTTTCGTTAGAAAGAAGGCGGCTAAGAGGAGACCTTATTGAAACATATAAGATGATTAGAGGTTTAGATAGGGTGGACAGTGATAGCCTTTTTCCTAGGATGGAGAAAGCTAGCACGAGGAGACATAGCTTTAAATTAAGGGGTGGTAGTTATAGGACGGATGTCAGAGATAGGTTCTTTACCCAGAGGGTGGTAAGGGTATGGAATGCCCTGCCTGCTGCAGTTGTAGATGCATCAAGTTTGGGGGCATTTAAGAGGTCCGTGGATAGGTTTATGGATGAAAAGGGAATGGTTTAGGTTAGAGGGTCATTGTTTTTTCTTAATTGGTCAGCACAACATCAAGGGCCGAAGGGCCTGTTCTGAGCTGTAATGTTCTATGTTCTATGTTCTACTTCTCAGAAGAGTACAAGGGTAGCAGATTTATGAGAATACCATCGCCTGCCAGTACCCACAAAACCCACACACCATCCTGACATAGAACTATATCGCTGTTATTTCTATGTCGCTGGTTCAAAATCTTAGAACTGCCTCTCTAACAGCATTATGGATGCACCTACACCATATGAACCACCATGGTTCAAGCACACAGTTCTGTTCACTTGTCCCAAGCACACACATAGTCCTGAAGGCACTGATACACATACACACTACACACACACACACACACACCACATCTACAAACATGCACACACACATACATTAAAAATGAAAAGACGGTGAAGATGGAAATTGTTGAGCTTTTCTCACTGAGTGGTCCATAGTTCTCAGCCTTTCAACACAATGCAGAGAACACAGGCCTTACAAACCAACAACTTATTCGCCAAGGTCAACTTGATATCCTATGCTTTTCAATGAAGCAGCCAGAGCTGACAGCCGCTTTCTCTATGAATGTATGAAGTTTCATGTCATGAGACATATTGTCTGCGGATGCTGGTTAGGGATCCATTACCTTCCCATCTCTGTCCAGATTGTGGAGGCTCAGGGAAAGCCTTCCCACCTCATCACTCACTAGAATTGCCAATTCGGGTGGTGTTGGTGGAAGTAACAACACGGAATTCCAGCAGTGAGTCCATGAGCCCATCCAACGAGGGCAAAGATCTGGACACTAATCAGAGAAGATGGGTTTCTTTGACACACACTGATGAACGTACTTTATGCTAGCATTGCTGTTCAGAATTGGCTTGCTGCTGTGCCCATGCACCCACCAGGTAGGTTGTGCCCCTTTAAATGAGCCGCTACTGGATTCAGAGGTCTACTTGCTGGCTCCATATCAATAATGGATGCTTGAGTTGGGCATTGGTGGGGATGTGTCCTTGGGAACTGTCACTGGTCTAAAGCTAGAAGCTCCTCAAGATGGGAAGAAAAGCTGGAGAGAGCAATTTCTTTGCAGCCCCTGACTGTACAAAGTTGACTTTGTTTCCATTATTGCTAAGTCTCTCTTCTCTGGATCTTGCACTACGGTGAACTGTTGTTTGTACTGAGCTGTGTGGCATGTATTACATGGCTGTGCTGCTGACGTTGCAAATTCCCACACAAAGAACAAATGGGTTCCAGCTGGAATGTGGTCACCTTCCCGGGATTCCTTAGGGCAGGCAGCGGGGTGGCAGAAAATCTGGGAAGTGTTTTTTGGGGTTTGTCGTGAGGTGAGGTGGGAAAAAAGCTCTTGCCTGTTTCCATCCCCTGCTTCCCCACACAGCACCAGCAACCTCACACAGACACACACATAGACACACACGGACACGTAGACATGCACAGACATACACAGACAAATACATAGACACACACATACAGATACACAGACACAGATGTAACCACGCAGACACACACAAACTCACACAGACACACACACACACAGATACAGTCACACACATACACACAAATAGATACAGATAGACACACACACACAACATGCACAGACACACGCATATGCATGTGCACACACACATAGACAAACAGGCAGACACACACACACAGGCGCATGCATACATGGAAGACAATTTCTTTTAGCTTTTGTAGCCTCTGACTGTACAAAGTTCACTTTGACTCTGCCCCCCCAACCCGCAGAGAGAATGATCCAACCTCCCTCCTCCCTACCCCACATCAACTAGAGAATGATCTTACCTGCCCACCCCTCTCCTCCAACCAGAGATATATCTAACCTGTTTCCTCCTCACTCCCTCCTCTACTAGAGAATGATCAAGCCTGCCTCCCTGGCAATCCCCCCAACCTTCCCCCCATTCAGAAGACAATCTGGCATCCCTCTGTGTCCACCCCACCCCTTCCACCACTACCAGAGAGCAAGCTGCCCTCCCTCCTCCCCATCCATCATCAAGATACATTTGACCGACTCCTCTCCTCCTCCCTCCCCCCCACCCTGACTGATCTGAGTCAGAGAGCCGTTGAACTTACCCCTTCAAAAGCTGGAGTGCCCAAAACAGACCTTTGCCGAGTATGTCTGCTTTGTGCCGAATCTGGGTGCGTGAGCGCGACGCAAAACTGGGAAATGTTGATCAAGTTGAGTGTTGAGTGTAAAGTTCATTAATTCAATTTAAGTGCGTGCAAATGCATTTAAATTGCCATTGCGCCTGTTTCAGATGTGAATCGGATTGCTGGCATTTCTTGGCCTTGGTAAAGTGAGCATCCACGCGGACGCGGGCGTGGATTGCATTAATGGCCTCACGCCCGACTCTACCACCTTTTCGTGCCCGAAAACAGGCACAACGCAATCGGAAAATCAGGCCCATGCAGACACACATACACATGTATGCATAGACACACACATAAACACATACACGCACACATGTACACACATATGCATTCACACTGACACACTCGAGCACAAAGCACGGAAACAAGAATGCCAAGATCTGCAGCATTTGTTAATTATCAAGGTAACAAATGTGATTGGATTGGAACTGTAGATAGGTGACCACAGAGGGTGAAGCAAAGTAACAGGCTGGATTGAGCCTGCTTTCCCAGCTCAGGCAGCCACTCTTTTCTATAAGGACGATGAGTTGAAAATCACAAACTCAAGCAAGAAGATCATCTCAACAAGGCCACGTTTCAGAAAAAGAAATCCAGCTGTAAACTCACAACAGGAGGGAGAGTGTTTCTTTTTTGTTAGAGATATTTTTGGACATAAGGGCCATTTAACAAGAGAAGGTTTCCATGACGTCTCAATGCACTTTGCAAACATGAGATACTTGTTGTCATGTTGTCACTCTAGCAATGTAGCAGCTAATTTGTGTCCAGTAAAGTTAGTAAAGTTGTCAGTCGCAGATAACCAGAAGCACTGACTTGTGGTGATTTAACCTGAGGGTCATAGAATCAGAGAATAGACGGTGCTGAAGAGGCCTTTTGGCCCATCGAGCCTGCACCGACACATTAGAAACATCAGAAATCCCATCTAATCCCATCTGCCAGCACTGGGCCCATAGCCATGAACGTTATGGTGTGCCAAGTGCTCATCCAGATACTTTGCAAAGGATGTGAGGCAACCCACCTCTTGCACTCTCCCAGGAAATGCAATCCAGGCTGCCACCACCCTTTGGGTAAAGTAGATATTCCTCACATCCCCCTAAACCTCCTGCTCTCACCTTGCACATGTCCCCGTGCGACTGATCCTTCAACTAAGCTGCTCCTTATCTACTTTGTCACCGTCTCTCATAATCTTGTGCACCTTGATCAGTCATCCCTCCGTCTTCTCTGCTCCAGCAAAAACAACCCAAGCCTATGCAACCCCTCTGCATGATTTAAATGTTGTATTTAATGGATTAATAACTACGTTTTAAGGATTGTTCTGCATGTTGTATCATTCAACTATGTGATGTTCCAACAAGGAACCTTAAATTCTCTACAGTAACCCTGCTCTCTTGGCTTTTCAAACAATATAAGGGCAGCATGGTGGCATTGTGGTTAGCACTGCTGCCTCGCAATGCCAGGGACCCCGGTTCGATTCCTTTCTTTGGGTCACGGTCTGCGTGGAGTTTGCACGTTCTCTCCATGTCTGCGTGGGTTTCCTCCGGGTGCTGCGGTTTCCTCCCACGGTCTGAAAGACATGCTGGTTAGGTGCATTGACCTGAACAGGCACTAGAGTTTGGCAGCTCGGGGAATTTCATAGTAACTTCATTGCAGTGTTAATGTAAGCCTTACTTGTAACTAATAAATAAATAACCTTTTTACTTAACCATAGGGTGGGGAAGCATAACATTTTGGCCAACCTTTTATTATCACAGCGAGGACGGTGGAGGGGCTTTCAAGTTCATAGTTGGATTGACAATTCTAGATAGTTAAAAAAGGCCTTTGATGTGGGCTATGATTACAAATTAGCTGACTTCATAAATAATGAAGTATTTGAAGGAATTTAAATGTGTTGAATTAGCTTTTTTATGAAGTGTTTTTAGTAGCAAAGTCACCAATAGAGACTTAGAACTTTATTTCTAAACTAAAGGACGGTAGGGAGTGGTGACAGGAGAAAAGCAGAAAAATTAATTGCATCCAGTCATAAACATTCATAAATATGGGTGGGGATTTTATCATCCTGCCTACCACGGGAATCAGAGCAGGTTAGGGGCGGACCATGAAAAGATCAGTCGATCTCGGGCAGGATTTTATGGATTCGGGATGAGCGAGGCCATAAAATCAAACCCATAGAACATAGAACATTACAGCGCAGTAACGGCCCTTTGGCCCTCAACATTGTGCCGACTAGTGGAATGAATCTAATGACCTTCTAGCCTAAACTATTCCAATATTATCCATATGCCTATCCAATGACCATTTGAACGCCCTTAAAGTTGGCAAGTCCACAAGTGCTGCAGGCAGGGAATTCCATGTCCTTACTACCCTCTGGGTAAAGAGGGTAGTAATGGTCTCTTACAATTTGCTTCACTGGGTTTGGGAGGAAGTCTATGTTTTTAGAGTTTGGAGAGTTGTTTTTCCCTCTTTTTTTTGCCTCCATGAGGGCTTTGATAGAACTGGTGATTGTAGGAATCTCCTGCCCAAAGTTGCACTATGATCAGGGTCAGAATCGTGAACCTGAATACCTTTGTCGATGGTACACTTTAATTGTTTAAGTGAACCATTTATACAGTACGTGTTCCATTTAATGGTCTTTATTTTCTGCATAGCTCTGTTCTGGTTCTAGTGCTAAACGGCCAGAGGGGTTACTGTACAGATGGAAGTTTGGCACAAGCTCATTAAATCTTCATACCAATACGGCGTTAATCAGGAAATATACCTCAAAATTTAGAGTGTGTGTAGAATGCTGCTGTTAAAAGGAGATATTAGGGAGGAAAGGTTATAAGAAGGCCCTCCCTCATTGTTCACCAGCCATAAAGTGCATTGCTGAAATCAAAAATGTTTTTAATGTTATTCAGTAAAAATAATTGTATTTTAATCACGGTCTGTGAAACTGAGAGGAAGGAAAAGGGAGTGACGGAAAGAGAAAAAAAGATTTGCAGTGTGGGTTAATCTACCTAATCTCATCCAGGGGAACGAAAGGCTCTGACTAATCAGGGATGGAAAAAGGAAAATTATCAGCCAGATTTCCCATTTTGGTTTTGTTTCCAGTAAACAACATGAGGGCAAATAGGAACTAAGGCAGGATTAACCCCAGTACAATGTCCCCCACCCCCCTGCTACAGTCCATGTGGTGTAGATACACAGACTAGTGCTCTTCATAGAGTTCCCACAGTGCAGAAGAAAATCATTTGGCCCATCGAGTCATCACTAACCTCTGCCATTTTAACCAGGCCCACCTCACGCCTCACCTCTGTAACCCTACACATTTAACATGGCTAATCCTCCTAACCTATACATCTTTGGACACTAAGGGCCAATTTAGTATGGACAATCCACCTCACCTGCACGTATTTTGGGCTGTGGGAGGAATCTGGAGCACTCAGAGGAAGCCCATGCAAACACAGGAAGAATGTGCAAAATCGACACAGTCACCCCAGACCAGAATCAAACCTGGATCCCTGGCACTGTGAGACAGATGTGTTAACCATTGTGCCACTTATTGACAATGGTCACCAATACTCAGATTGTTGTTTTGTTGCTGTGTGGGCTAAGTGCCTTGTACCCAGAGCTTAGTCTGGGCCTCTGGATTACTAGTCCAGTGGCATGACCATTGTATAACTATCTCCACCTATTTGTGTCCTGAGATCATAAATTACAGAAACATAAGTTTTTCTCATTTGCTGAATGTTCTGCCATGTCATTTACTCATCATAAGATCATAAGAAATAGGAGCAGGAGTAGGCCATCTAGCCCTTCGAGCCTGCCCCGCCATTCAATAAGATCAAGGCTAATCTGAAGTGGATCAGTTCCACTTTCCTGCCTACTCCCCATAACCCTTAATTCCCTTATCGATCAGAAATCTATCTACCCGCGACTTAAATATATTCAACGCAGTAGCCTCCGCCACTTCAATGGGCAGAGAATTCCAGAGATTCACCACCCTCCGAGAGAAGAAGTTCCTTCTCAACTCTGTTCTAAACTGCCCCCCATCGTCAAGTCTCTTTTTGTTGTAAAGATTGATATGGTTCATTCATGCCCTTCACGGAAGGAAATGTTAGTGAGTCAGTGTCCCTTTTGACCCAGTGAAGGAACGGCACCACGTTTTCAAGTCAGGATGGTTGGTGACTTAGTGAAGAACTTGCAGGTGTCCCCATGTGTCTGCTGCCCTTTTCAAGGTGGTAGAAGTCATGAATTTGGGGAAGGAGTCTTGATGAGTAATAGCAGAGGAGTGGGACCAATTGGATACCACCTTAGAAGTTCCAGTACTTGTCTAATGGGCCACATGGTCTCCTTCTGTGCTGTTAGATTCTATGATTTCTTTCAGTACTTCGTCTTTAATTTGTGGAGCTGGAATTCTGGAAAGGGAAGTTGGCTCAGTAGAGTATTCTCAGTGAGCGGAAAATCTTCCATCAACACCAAGACAAAAGGCTTGAACATGCTTTCACTGGCCAGCTATTTGCCTGAATGAATGGAGTCCCATTAGATTGTTAAGAAGGGAAGTGAAAAGGTCAATACATATTATCATCGCGGATGGAGTCAGCACGCCAAGGACACACACCTCAAAGCTTTGGTTAGAGACAAACTCGCTGAGGAAGCTACGTCCAGAATATTATATGAGCACACATACTCACCATTCATACCCTAGTCCTTGGGGACATCTGTAAAATGGAATATAATTACATACCAACCTGTTACTGTAATTCAGCAGAATATAGAAATTTGCATATTTCCCACATTCATCCACAGTATCAACACATTTTTATTGTGTAAGGATTATTCTGGAAGTTCTATTTTTGATATGTTGTAGATCAGAGCCTCAACTGATCCTTGTGCGTATTTGTCCCTAAAGTTTAAACCTTGATGTAGAAGTCACTGCTTATCTAGTACATAATGAGCAGTTATTTCCTCTAATTAAATATTGATAAGGCTAATTTCCACAATTAGAGATCCATCCCTCTTCTTGGCAGCAATCTGAGATTAAACCAGACTGCTCAGTCACACTTGTCCCTGAGATGAGTTTCTCACCTGTGATGGTTATGTCAAGTTTGCAAGGAGATCATAGCAATAATTTTCAAGATACTGACTTCTGTCAATGTAGATTTTTGAAAATTGACTTGAAAAAGTGGTCAAACTGCTGCCCAAGGAGGTCACCAAGGATCAGTTAGACTTTCTGTGATTTCTACCTGAAGGGTTAACTCATGATTTAGCACGGGCCATCAGATATAGGAGCAGAAGTCAGCCTTTTATCCCATTGAGTCTGCTCCGCCATTCAATGAGATCATATTTGTTAATCCTCAACTCCACTTTCCCACCTTATTCCCATAACCCTCAATTCTCTTAATGATCCGAGATTTTATGATGTGAATGAGCATATGTGCTGTATCCTCCCTTAAAAAGACATTCACAATGTGAAACCACTTGTGAATTTCCACCCTCTAATGACTAGATATTTATCAAAACTCTAAATCAATAGTCTGGCCAGTCTATAAATTTCCCCTGAATGAGGAAAGGTGAACGAAGCCAATTTACTCTAACAAGGTACAAATGTCCACCATCGAAACACCATTGTGAGCAATGCTTTCTAATCTTGTACCTGCACAATATGGACATTGAAGGTACAGATTATGGGGTGGATCACATGATTGCAACCAATCTCAGATCACAAATTCTTTTAATCCATGAACCAGGGGGATAGATCTGTCTGCAACAGGGCAGGAGAGAGCATAGTGCAGAAAGAAGAACAGAACTCTACCTAACAGCCAGTCAAACCAGAGACAGCAACTAATTTGTTTTAATCTGCTAATCTTCCTTCCATAAAATTCCATAAGATTCCAAAAAACCTGGAGACCCAAAAGCTTCCAAATTCCATTTGAGAGAGAATCCACTCATGCCAGATTATGGGTATAGGCAGCACAGTGGCACAGTGGTTAGCACTGCTGCCTCACAATGCCAGGTACTCAGGTTTGATTCCCTGCTTGGTCACAGTCTGTGTAGGGTTTGCATGTTCTCCCAGTGTCTGCGTGGGTTTCCTCCTGCAGTCCAAAGATGTGTGAGATAGTTGGATTGGCCATGCTAAATTGCCCCTCCATGTAGGGAGGACCAGCAAAGGTAAATACAAGGTGTAATGGAGATAGGGCGTGGGTAGTATTGTGGTTGGTACATAATCAATGGGCTGAATGGCCTCTGTAGGATTCTATATAAAAAAATTAAAGGTCTGAAAGCTGGACATATGATTACACTTAGAATTTTCTTTTATTAATAAATTAAACTCATGTTTTGTCTCCAGAATCCAGTACGTGCATGGGTGCACGAGGGAGTGAGTGTGTCTCACTACATTTATATTTCAAGATGTTGTGTGAATAAATATTATCCTCTCTTTTGATTTAAACATCCAAAATCCTACTTCATGTTTATTACTGAAAATTGCAGCACTCAAAAGCTTTAAAACCCTCTCTCTAAAACACACATTGCAACAGACAACCGAGAGGAGAATAACCTCCCAGTCCATATAAGATTTGTGCCTTCATTCAGACTGGAACATGTCTGCGTCTGGAACATCGCCCACCTTCACTCATCTCATCTGCCGTTGGAACCCTCTCTGTCATGCCCTCTGACAGCCACTCAACCATGACAGCTGCACAAGCAATACTTAGTGACATACTTCACTCTTTTTTGTGGGAAGGGAGGTGCAAGGCAAGAGGCAACAAAATAGAACTGGAAAAGGACAATTTCATCCCCAAAGAGGAGACAGAGTAGACCATCTTCAGAAGGAGTGTCACTCAGACCACAACCACATAATGGGCTGTAGGAATTGGTAAGGGTATCTCTTGATCAAATGGTCTGTGATTTGTTCACCCAGCATATCATCATCCTCTTTGTACACCAGGTGGTGAGTAGATGCCAGTGACAATAATTTGCTCAAAAGACAGACAAGGACACTAGTTTTAATTAGGTTGAAGACAAATGGGCAAGATTAATCTTTGAATCCATCTGACTTTGAGAACAAGAACAATTAAAGCCAAATTGTCTCTTACACAATACAACTCAAGGTCAATCTCAAGATGGCGCTGAAACGAGGTGACTTCTTGCAAGCTGTGCCCAGCATATCTTCTATCTTTTACTCTCGTTCTCTGCTTCTAAAATTTGACTCTAACTCTTTTAAACGCTAACGATGCTCTAATTCAATCTCTTATACCCCAGCTATGACTCTGCACAACATTCTGCATGCTCTCTTTTTCTTCTCTATGAACAGCATGCTTTGTCTGCGTAATGCACAATACTTTTCACTGTATCCCAACACATGCGACAATAATAAATCAAATCAAATCAACTGCACAAAAGAATCCCCAATAGAAGAAGAAAGCAAAATTAAAACATACAATGGATTCATAAAATGTATTATGAACAGTAACTCTTGTCTTTCAAAAAAGTAAGTAATGTAGGCTGGGGATGGAATGAAATTGAAAGATGCAAAAAACTGTTCCCTGGGAGGATGTTTATGCATCATATGTTTTAGTGAAGTTGAAGAGTGGAAAACTGGAATTGGCTGTCAGCCATTGCCTGAGGTAATCAAATTGGCTTCGGGAGGAAGATATCTGCTGAGAGCAGGTTGCGACAAAATCCAAACATTGAAAGCATGTTAAACAAATTGAAGGGTGACTGAGATTTGTGTTGTGACTCTTCTGTGGACTGCGTTTGACTTATTGCTGTTGTGTTGTTGCTGACCATACAATGTAAGTGACTATCTGACACAGCTCTTCTAACCAGAAAGCTTTGAGTGTAATTGGTGCTGGAAAACAGATAACCTATGTTGAAATAATCAAGTCTCATGATTCAAAACATATCAAATCGCCTTTGTCATTGAGTTACACTTTTCTTCCCCAATTTTCTCCCCTACTCTTTATTCCTTCATAGAATCCCTACAGTGAAGCAGGAGGCCATTCGGCCTATTGAGTTTGCATTGACTCTCTGACAAGCTCTTCCCCCAACCCTTCCTACCAGGGAGAAGGTGCAGACTCCACAGAGACAGTGACTCAAGTCAGGAGTCGAACCCAGGTCCCTGGGGCTGTGAGGTAGCAATGCTAACCACTGCGCCCCTGTGCTGCCCATGGCACCTAGGACAAATTCAGATCACAAAATGGGGGCCCTAATCAAGATAAATTCAGATAAAAGAGACAATTCAAAGTATTAGATATGTCCCTTTCAAAATACTTGAGCAGTTCCCCATTACATCATCACTAAACCTAAAATAATGCCTCACTTTGGCTATTTGGAACTGCCTCAGTGTTGCTCTGGCATTCCAGCCTGTGTAAAACATCGGAGATCTGTTGTAGGGTAAACACAGTTCCTCATTCTGTGGCGCTAAATCTTTACATTTCATTAAACTCCAAAGCTCAAAGCACAGCTTGTGACAAATCTTTCATGGCTAATTTGGCTTAAATTCTCTGTATTCCTCTTGCAAATAAATGCAACATCAACAAGCAAGGCAGCTTGAGGAATTGTGGACATAGGAGTGGAGAAGAATTGAAAGATAATTTCTTTGGATCACCAATCCCATTCCCACCATTTTGATTCTGAAATCTGGAATTAAATTCCTGGTATAGATTTCGATCCAATTGCCAAAGCATTTCCTGTGTGATGTGCCGAGTGGGCAGGTCTCTTCTTCTGTGAATGCAAATTCAACAAGCGATTGTTAAGTTTCTAACATTTTCTCAGACATTTTTTAAATAATTTGATGAGGTAAACAAAATTCTGCCCGATGGTTAGAATTTGCAAAATTACTTAGGAATAATGAAAATATTTACTGGGATACTGATGGGGATTTTTGGGTTGAGTCATAAGGAGAGGCTGGATAGGTTGGGACGTTTTTCTCTGGAGCATAGAAAGCTGAGGGGTGATCTTATAGAGGTGTATAAAATAATGAGGGACACAGATCAGCTAGCTAGTCAGTAGCAGCTTTTCCCAAAAATAGGGAAGTCTAAAACTGGAGGGCATAGGTTTAAGGTAAGCAGGGGTGGGGGGGGGGATGGTGGAGATACAAAAGTGTGCAGAGGGACTTTTTTTTTTACACAGAAGGTGGTGAGTGTCTGGAACAAGCTGCCAGTAGTAGTAGTAGAGGCGAGTACAATTTTGTCTTTTAAAAAGCATTTAGATAGTTACATGGGTAAGATGGATATGGAAGGATATGAGCAATTGAGACTAGCTTAGGAGTTTTAAAAAAAAGGCCAGCATGAACAAATGGGCCAAAGGGCCTGTTTCCATGCTGTAAATCTCTATGGCTCTATGATTCTATAACACAATAACATTTGCAGTAAAAAATGAAAGCTGAAGTGATGGGGTGGGTTATATAAATTATTTCCAGTTCATTAAGAGTATCTGAAAATAACGTTAAGGGAATGTTGGCACAGTGGCACAGTGGTTAACACTGCTGCTTCACAGCACTAGAGTACCTGATTTAATTCTGGCCTTGAGTGGCTATGTGGAATTTGCACATCCTCCCAGAGTCTGCATAGGTCTTCTCCAGGTGCTCCGGTTTCTTCTCAAAGATTAGTGGAATCGCCTTGGTAAATTGTCAGTTAGTGTCAAGGGTACTAGTGAGATAAATATGTGGAGTAACAGGCAGAGGGTGCAGATGGGATTGTGGTCAGTGCAGACTGGATGGGCCAAATAGCTTCCTTCTGCACTGTAGGGATTCTATGATTTGAACTAAGATGATTAGGGAAGGATTTATGACAACAGCTTCAACTAATGTGGTAATAGTTCCCAAAGCACTTCACTGGAGTGTTGTCAGATAAAGTTTGAACCGAAGCCCTTTAGGGCAACCAAATGCTTGAAGAAAAAGCTGGGTATTAAAAAGAAAGAGTGTGAGATTAGGAGGGAAAGGGATTTAGGATTCCAGAACTTAGGCCTTGGGCAGCCAAAGGCTCATCTGTAAGATTGACGCAATTATAGAGTTAGGGAGGGACAAGGTTGTGGATGGATTTGAAAACAAGGTTGAGTAAACTGGACCTGCAGTTCAGAAGAATGAGACAGAAATTTGTTGTGACAGACAGGTCTGAAGGGGCTTGATAGTGTTGATGTTGAGAAATTCTTTCCACTGGTTGGAGAATCTAAAACACAGGGGAACCAGCTCAGGGTGAAAGACAGATCATTTATAAGTGAGATGTGGAGAATTTGGAATACTCTATTTCAGAGAGCAGCACAGTGCCACATTGGTTAACACTGCTGCTTCACAGTGCCAGGGACCCAGGTTCAATCCCAGCCTTGGGTAAACGTGCAGAGTTTGCACATTCTCCTCATGTCTGTGTGGGTTTCCTTCGGGAGCTCCAGTTTCCTCCGACAGTCCAAAGATTTTCTTCATATTCATTCATAGGACATGGTTTTTGCTGGCTGGCCAGTATTCATTGCCCATCCTGAGTTGAGAAGGTGGTGGTCAACCAGCTTCTTGAATCATTGCAGTCCATGTTCTATGGGTCGACCCACAATGCTATTAGGGAGAGAATTCCAGGATTTTGACGAGTGGCTGCAAAGAAATAACAATATATTTCCAAGTCAGAATGAATGAGTGGCTTGGAGGGGAACTTGTATGTTGGCTGTGCTAAATTGCCCCTTAGTGTTCAAAGATATGTAAGTTAGGAGGATTAGTGGGGTAAATGCATGAGGTTATGAGATAGAGGGGGGGCGGTGGTTGACCTGGGTAAAATGCTCTACCGCAAAGTCGGTGCAGAATCAATAGGCCTCCTTCTGCACTGTAGAAAAAAAAGCAGAGAATATCATTGGAGGCTGAGATAAACAGATTATTCTCTCTGGGATTGAAGGGATACAGAGAGCAGGAAAGTGGAATTAAGCTCCAAGATCAACCATAAATGGTAGATCAGGCCTGACTTGTCAAATAGGTATTCCTGCTCCTATTTTTTATGTTCTTTTTGAATTGTGACATCGAGACAATGTCAAGCTGGGGTCAATGTGAGGCTCAGCTGGGGGACATTAGAATAGTTGAATCTGCGTGTTATAAAGGAATGGATGAGGATTTCAGCAGAAGTAGAGCTGAAGCAGGGTCCAAGATCAGGAGACAGAAATAAATGGTCTCAGTAAAAGAGAGGAAATGGGATTAGAAGCTCTGACTGATGCCAAGGAAATGTAGAAGGAAATTCAGCGCTCCAGAAGTGATAACATTAAGGATGAACTAAATATGTAGGAACATTCAGTCCTTGAACCTACCCTGCAGTTCAATAAATTGCACTTTATCTGTAGCTTAATTCCATCCAGCTGTTTGGGTTCCATAACACTTAATATTTGTGCCTCGCAACAATCTAACAGCTTTAATCCTGCAATGTAGAAATAACTTCTAAATTTAACAGGTTTTCAGTGGGGTGGTGTTGGAGAAATTGTAGATGGGGAGGAGGGGGAGCGATTCCAGATTTTTATTCCTCTCTGTGTGAAGAGGTGCTTCCAGACATCTGCTCCTGGAAGCAATCCTGTTCCAGTTCACTCCTACAACAGCCCTTGAACTCAGGGAATATGAAGCAAAACACAAGTGACACAGGCTTTGACTCAGATTCTTTTGCTTATTGAACTCATAAAATTCTTCTTCCAATCTATCCTTGTAACTCAATCCTTGGAATAATCCATATAAACTTTTTCTGCACTCTCTCCAATGAGTTCACATTCTTATTCTAGTGTGGCACCAAGAACTGTACACAATATTCTAGTTGAAATCTAACTAGTGCCCCTTCTTTATGACCGTTGACATGCTTCCCTTCAAGGTCCCTGTCATGCCTCTCTTCATGAGCCCCGACATGCCCTTCTTGCTTGCTCCACCCCATCACAACCCTCTCCCCCGCAAGACTCCTCCTTCCATAGGCCCCACTCCCACTCAGGCCACATCCCAATTTAGCTCCTTCCCAGGCCCCATCCACACTCAGGCCCCATCACCTTGGCACTGCCTCTGATATACTGGCAGTGCCCAACTGGATCTGCCAGGTCCCCAACGAGCACTGCCAGAGTGCCTGGTGGGCACTGTCAGGTTGCCAAGTGAATAATGTCAGGTGGACATGGCCCAGCCCCAGCCACTTGGGCCCTGGTGTGGCCGTCATGCCTGGTCTCCGCTAGTCGTTTATCTGAATTGCAACCTCAACTGACCTTCCTTGTTCCATAACCTGCAATGTCTGTGCCAAACAAAGAACCATCAATCTCAATCCCCTCCTGTAATTCTAGGAGGGAACAGTGGAACACTCAGGGAACCAACATAAATAGCTAACCAGACTATCAGCACAAGTACAACAGGCATTTGAAAGACCTCTCACAGAATTTCAGAACCCACGTTCAGACACAATGATCAAAGGAGAATGTGAAATTTGTCTGAGTGAGTTTGGTACAAGAGTGATATGGACTCAAAATGTTAACTCATTTCATTTTCTACGGATGCTGCCAGACCTGCTGAATTTATCCCACATTTTCCATCTTCATTCCAGATTTCCAGCATCTGCAGCATTTTGCTTTCATTCATCATTCTGAAGAATGTGGAATCAGTAAGGATCAATGAGGCCTTGAGAAGATTAAACAGTTCACACAGACTCATTTCAACAGTCAAACTGCAAGCTTCATAGGCAGTGTTATTCAGGAAACTCATTTCCTCATTATTATGATATTAAGTAGCTGGCAGACAAGAAAGTACACGGGGAGGAATGTAAACTCCACACAGACACTGACCTGATGCGAGATTTGAATCCTGCTCACTGGTGCTGTAAGGCAGCAGTGCTAACCACTGTGCTATCTTGCTGCCCCACGGCTCACAGTCTAAAGATATTGAACTCAGCGTTGACCCTTGAGGGTTGTACTTGGAAGATAAGATGCGACCTCTCTAGTTTGTGTTGGGCTTCATTGGAACATTGCTGCATGAAAGCAAGATGCTGAGTGGAAATGGAAAGTGACCAGAAGTTTGAAATCATGCTTGCGAACTCAGGGAAGATGTTCCACAAAGTGGTCATCCAGTTTACAGTTCGCTCCCCCAGTGTGGAGGGGACCATTCCAATATGAATAAGCATCATGTGGTACATTTGGTAGTGAGAATAAAAAGATCAATATTCCTTGGAAAATAAATGTTTAATTGAGATAGGGAAGAGCATGATTTGGTGGACACAGATACACAGGTCACTGTAAGTAGTGATACAGGTTAACACAGCCACAAAAAAAACAAATAAAACACTGGGGTCCATTACTAGAAGGGGATAATTAGAAACTGGGAGGACCGCTGTCCTTCCCTTTTCATTTTCACTTTTCAATTAGTCCAGAACTAAAGATACTGATTTTAAAGTTAGAAGTCGTTCTTTTAGGACAAAAATGAGGAGATTTCTTTTCTCTGAGAAGATTGTGCAGCTATGGAACTCTCTGCCTCAGAAGTGGTGGAGGCAGAGTCATTGAATGTCTAAGGCAGAGGTAGATAGACTCTTGGCTGGTGAGGCCGGTGGTGGTGGTGGTGGTGGGGCAGGGGGGGGTGGGGGGGTTTGGTTTCTCTCAGATGCTAAGTATTAAGCTGAAAAGCTAAATACAAAGATTCGCAAAAGACAGTATGCTGGTTAATGACGCATTTTATTGACCACCACATGCTGGGAGAAGGGCACTTGGGCAATCCCACTCCCTTCTGAAGTTTACAATGCAATGTCGGAACAGTTACACATTTTCAAAACTTCAATTCTCCTGCCTAACAATTGGATGTTCCAATTGTGTTAGCATGCATTATTTCCCTTGGCCAATTGCATATTACCTTCCAGCATAATTAGGAATTCATTGATCTGCTGGACCCGGATGTTCCAACCCACTGTTACTAAGCAACCTCACTTATGTAAATCCGTAAGGTTCAAAAGTTGCTTTCCCTCTGTGAGCCACAGGGCTGGAAAGGTAAAGTTCCCATTACCACATTCTGCTTCATTCTCAGTAGGAATCGAAGATAGATTGTGAATATTTCTATTCACGTAATAAATACATCTAAGAAGTATGAGAACGTTAATGTGAGCTCATCCATTTTGGTAGGAATAACAGCAAAATGGACTATTATTTAAATGGTAAAATATTGCACCATGCTGCTGTGTAGAGGGACCTGGATGTCCTTGTGCATGAATCACAAAAAGCTGGTTTGTAGGTGCAACTGGTAATCAAGAAGGCAAACAAAACTCTGTCCTACATTGCTTAGAGTTTAAAAAACAGCAAGGTTATATTGTAGCTGTATAAAGTGTTGGTGAGGCCACACCTGGAGTGCTGTGTACAGTTTTGGTTTCCTTACTTGAGAAAGGATATACTGGCACTGGAGAGGGTGCAGAGGAGATCCACTCAGTGGATTCCGGAGTTGGGAGGGTTGGCTTATGGGGAGAGGCTGAGTAGACGGGGGCTATACTCACTGGAATTCAGAAGAATGAGGAGAGATCATATAGAAATATATAAGATTATGAAGAGAATGGATAAGGTAAAAGAAGGGTGGTTGTTTTCACTAGTGGGTGATATCAGAACTTGGGGGTATAATCTCAAAATAAGGGGAAGCAAATCCATGACTGAGTTAAGGACCCTTCACCCAAAGGGTTGTGAATCTGTGGAATTCCCTGCCCAGTGTGGCAGTTGAGGTCAACTTTTTGAATGTTTTTAAGGCAAAGAAAAATCGATTTTTGTCCAGTAAAGGAATTAAGGGTTATGGTGAGCGGATGGGTAAGTAGAGTTGTGTCCACGAGAAGATCAGCCCTTGAACTGAATGACTTAGTCGGCTATTGCTCTGGTGTCAAATGTAAGCCAGACCAGATAAGGACAGCAGATTTCCTTCCCTAAAGGACATTAACAGTTCAGATTGGTTCTTATAACAAACAACAATGGTTCACGATCATCTCTGGCCTTTTTTTCACTGAATGCAAATTCCACCATCTGTTGTGGTGGGATTTGAACCTAGGACCTCAAATTATTCCCCGTGACTCTGGATTATTAGTCCAGTGACAATAACACTATGCTCCCACGGTTTGTTTATTGCATTGATTCATTAGATTCCAGTTGACGTAGACCACACTTGGAATATTGTGGACAGTTTTGGTCACTCTATTATAAAAAGGATATTATTAAACTAGAAAAAGAGCAGAAAATATTTACTAGGATGCTACCTGGACTTGATGGTTTGAGTTATATGGAGAAGCTGAATAGACTAGGATTTCTTTCCTTGGAGGCAGCAGATTTCGGGTAATCTCAAAATCCATAAGGTAATGAGGGGTACAGATTAACTAGGTAGTCAATATGGTTTCCAAAGGTAGGGGAGTCTAAAATTAGAGGGCATTGGTTTAAGGTACAATTTTTTCACACAAAGGATAGTTAGTGTCTGGAGTCGTAGTCGAGGTGGGTAGAATTTTGTCTTTAAAAAGCATTTAGACAGTTACATGGGAAAGACAGGTAAAGAGGGATATGGACCAAATGCCAGCTTTTGGGACTAGCTTAGTGGTTAAAGAGAAAGGACCTCATGGACAAGTTAGACCAAAGGGCCTGTTTCCACCATGTAAACCTCTCTGCCCCCATGACTCTAAGTGCCAAAAACACTAGGTATTATGTTCCATTGCAGTTATAAAGAAATAGAATGCAAGAGATTTCATGTCAGATTCTTCTGACCCAGAGCCTGAAATTAAAAACGCGTGTTTGCCCTCATCATAACACAAGTGACTACTATCATCTCACTTCCCAAAGAACAGCATGCCCCTGGAAGCCAGGTAATCAGTTTAACATTCAGATTCCTTTTGGGTAATGCCATGAAAGAGCCGCAGATACTCTAGAAAATGTAATAGTGCTTAGAAAAGCCACTTGAAGCCTTGAGATTGGAGTGTGTATGAGGACAGAGAGGTGCAAGGCCTGAATGATAGAAATTAAATTGAAATGTATGCAAATGAAATTCACTAGTGCAAATGAAAATAAATCCATAATATATCCCTGGCATTGCGACATCTTGTGACACGTGGACAAGTGTCCCTGTCTTTCATTCATAAGCTCTGGGTTCAAGTCCTACTCCAGGACATAATGGACATAGGAAGTGCCATCCTTAAGAAAATCCAAGCAGAGTGTCTTAATGACTATTGCCGGTGACTCTGACATCATCATTATGAAGAGCTTCAAAAGGCTAGTCATGGTACGAATCAATTCCAGCCTCCCGGACTACCTAGATCCACTACATTTTGTCTATCACCGCAACATGTCCACAGCAGATCACATTTCCTTGGGCCTGCACTCAATCCTGGAACACCTGGATAACGAGGACACCTATGTCAAACTCCTATTTATTGACTACACTCAATCTTCAATATTATTATTCCCACAAAACTCATCTCCAAACTCCTTGGCTGGGTCTCAGCACTTCTCTCTGTGACTGGATCCTGAACTTCCCAACTCACAGACCACAATCAGTAAGGATAGGCAGCAACATCTCTTCCACGATCATCCTCAACACTGATCCCTCATAATGCTATGTTCTCAACCCCCTACTATACTCCTGCTTTATCTGTCTAGTGAACAAGAAACAATACTTTTTACTGTATGTTAATACACGTGACGACAATAAATCAAATCAAATCAAGTCAAGATATGTTCCTAACATGGTCAAATAAGTCAATTATTACACAGTAAATACTTCCTGTTCAAAGTTATGGATTCCCTAAATCACTGACAACAAATGCACATTTCTCTGTCAATGTTTTTAGGATGATTCTAAGATAGTATTGACTTATTTGCTCTTTGCTTGGTTGAACTGACATGTGCCTATCAAGAATTATGGCGGAGATTCTCCCAAAAAAGTTCGAAGTGTCGGATATGCAGGCAGACAGGAGTAAATCAGGCTGATTTTTTCAGCAGTATTTTCAAAGTGAATCTCCCACATTCCGTGCACTGAATGTCACTCTGAAAATCAGTAGGTGGGACCTATTCACGCTGGAAGAGCCAGCAACATATTCTGAATGGACCATTGCGCACGCATCGATCTGTTAGCACCGAGATCAGCGTATACACAGTAGCCCACAGTCCCAGACTCCTGATTGCCGGCCAGCCCTGCACCCCAAAACACTCTCTCCGAGCACCACCCCCCCCCCCAACCCCCTCCACTCCCCTGGCCCCCCTCTGCCTGATCGCTGGTCCACAAACATATCAAGGCCAGCCTCAAACTCCTATCCCTATAACCAATCCCTACCCCCAAGGGCAGACCCGATCCCACCCCACAGTCTCAATTCCCCCCCCCCCACTCCCAGCAGGCAATCCCACCCCTTATCCCGATGCCCAGCTTTAATCCCTGGCCTCTCTTCCTCTGCCCACAGTTAGAATGACAGTGGGACCATCCCACACCCACCAATCTGTTCCCCAGAGGGCCTGTCCCCTTTAGACTCCAATTCCCATTAGGACCTGCCCTCTTGGCACTGCCTGATGTCCAGTGTTCAATGCCAAGATGCCCCTTGGGTATTGGTACTTTGCCCTTTGGGTAATGCGGGGGGGGCAGGCTGGTACTACCAAGATGCCATTGCCCAGGGGACAATCCCCCTTACTCTAACCCTCTTGGAAGCTTTGATACCCCCCTTCACTCCAGTGGGGTTGGGTCGCTGGGTCCTATCCCATGAGTAGCGATAGTAAACCCTGTTGGAGTGAACCACTCCTGGTGGCAGGGGAGATGCTAGTGGGTTGGAGACTTCAGTTCCAGGCCCGCTAACAACATCTAAAATTCATTTTACATAAATTACGCATCTCTGCAACAATTTCTGGTGCAGAGCTGACGGTGTCGGAAATCTGTCTGCTGGAGACTCGCGGAGGCCGTGGTGTCCAGCCGGGAGCCTGTGAAATAGCCTCTGCTGGTGTCTGCCAACCCGCTGCATTACAAAAGCAGTGCCACAGGCAGGGAGAAGTGCCCCCTATGTTTTTTATTAGGAAACAAATATTCTCGAAACATTTCTGTATTATCCGGGGGTCTTCCCTCTCCTCCTGTGTCTGGAAAACAAACAACT
This sequence comes from Sphyrna mokarran, assembly GCA_024679065.1. NCBI lineage: Eukaryota > Metazoa > Chordata > Chondrichthyes > Carcharhiniformes > Carcharhinidae > Sphyrna > Sphyrna mokarran. Next base: position 12,585,032 of record JAGIQG010000013.1, on the reverse strand, counting down.
CAAATGTTTTGATGGCTCGGAGCCCCTTACATTTGATAGGGTACAAACCTGCACCTTTCTGGAATTGTCGAAGAGTGCAGCACCACAAAAAATACACTATTCCTTCTGGAACTTTTCCCAAATATCCGGAATACTATAATCAAAGATGAGTGGGTCAATGCGACAAAGTCTTTGTGTCGCACTGTCAACTCCTGACACCATGTCAAAGTTTGTGCGTTCCTTAAATTATCGACATCAAAAGCTCTCAATAAAGATAGTTCATTCCTAAACTGGTGGTGCCATTATTACTGGGACTTTCACCTGGATTAGCTCAGGAATATGGAAAGTGGGAACAATATAGAGGCAATGCTTGTGCTCTGCCCATGCTCCCGGGGATGACTCCTGCATTTCCACCACGTAGCGTCTTTTGTAGAAACACCATCATGTTCTCAGCTGATCACTTGGTCTACATTTCGAATATAGGAGTGGCAGGCAGCAAGAACAGGAGAGACTCTTGATCAGGAGTACTTGATAAGCAGTGACAGTCCTCAAGCTAGTGACCCATTCCAAGAGCAGTAACCTCTGGAGGACAGATGTAAGTGTGTCCTTTTGTTTCCACTGGGCAAATCTAGAGGCAGGGCGTATTCTAAGTCTCTTATTGTGAAACAATTACCATTTCTCAAGTTTATGAGACAATTCAACACTCCCTGAATGAGCCACACATCAAAGTTACTGATGAAGAAGATTAATTAAAATGGAAAGTGCTCTACTTAATGGGATATGGATATTTTCTGGACAAAATGAATTGAGTGCTTTGTTTTTCATTGTGGAGTATTATATTTCGTCAACAGGTGTCACTAGGGAGCTTTACTTTAAATGAAAGATTTAAGGAGTCACAAATGATTGAATACGTCAGTTTAAAGTTACAAATTCTCACTGAAGATCAAAAATACATACAAAAGGACCAGCTTTGATCTTCCGGCTTTAATAAATATATTGTAGACACAAACAATTCCTATTTAAAGCTTGATACACTGACCTTGTTTGCTTTTTGTTTTCCAATAGGTTCCACTACCATCTGAAGGTTGCTTAAAATAGGCCTTTCTTTCCTTTTGGAAAGCTAAATGCACAATTCAGGTTATAAAGTTAAGAGCTTAATACACACCCTGACCTTCCTTCCTATAAGCTAGGCTTTGCCTTCTGATATTCCTGTCCTAAACTGCAGTGTTTAGCCCATTTAGCCTCATCTATTGTCAATGATTTCCTGCTCATTCTAATTTTATCAGTTTTATCTCCTCCAGCTCTCCTCCCCCATCAATGCGCCATCCTCTCCTGAAAATGGAAATTGTACTCTCAACCTTTGCTCAGAACGGCCATTTGGCTAAGTGAACGCTGATGTGAAGATGGACTGAGGTAAACACCAGTCTCACAATACAGGTTTAAATCCAACCAATTTATTTGATAGCTTGTGAGTTTACTATCAGGGTTTGAGAACTCTCCAATCACCTGACAAAGGGTCAAACCCGCAAAACTTGTGAGTTTACGATCAAATAAATTGGTTGGACTCCAACTGGTGTTGTGAGACTTCTTACTAAGTGAACACTGATAGAATATTCAGCAATGGAGACATTGCAAGAACCCAATGTGCCCTTACAGCAGATGTAACGAAGTAACTCGAATTAAATCTTTCATTCTCACTTGTAAACGTTGCCTTCAAGCAATAATGTAAGACTGACGATGCTAACTCAATCCCCTCAGAAGTTTACAGCTTGGAAACAGGCCCTTTAGCTCAACTTGTCCATGCCACCCAGTTTTTACCATTTAGCTACTTCCAATTGCCCACATTTGGCCCATATCTCTCTATACCCATCTTATCCATGTAACTGTCTAAATGCTTTGTAAAAAGGCAAAGTTGGACCTGCCTCTACTACTGCCTTTGGCACAATAGTTGGCACTGCTGCCTCACAGTGCCAGGAACCCAGGTTCAATTCACAGCTTGGGTTACTGTCTGTGTGGAGTCTGCATGTTGTCTGAGCAGGTTTCCTCCGGATGCTCTGGTTTTCTTGCACAGTCCAAAGATGTGCAGGTTAGGTGAATCAGCCATGCTAAATTCTCCCTCAGTGTAACTGAACAGTTGTTGGCATGTGGCAACTAGGGGATTTTCACAGTAACTTCATTGCAGTGTTAATTTATACCTACATGTTCCAAATAGATAAACATTAAAACTCATTCCTAACACTCATCACCCTCGTTCAGGCATTTACTTATCGCAATACTTGCTGGCGCAGATTTGAGCATCAACTGATGTCAGTAACTCCCAGTAACTAACTCTTCCAGTGTATATTTTTGTGGATTAAATTGCTTACAGTATGATCTTGCATATGTACTGGTCTAATCAGGATGGAAAGTGTGGAATTCCCCACCACAGAAAGTTGTTGAGGCCAAGACATTGTGGCCAGAATCTTATCACCATTTGTGCCAGCAGGATTTCCCCATCCCACTGCAGTAAACTGAGATTTGGCTAGCTGCCAAATTTTCCAATATCACTGCAATGGGAGTACGGCATGAACAGCAGGTGAGATCTGGCCCTGTGTGTTTTCAAGAAGCAGTTCGAGGGGGATCAAAGGATTTGGGGGGGAAGGAGGAATCAGACCACTGAGTTGGATGATCAGTTATGACCATAATGAATGGTGGAGCAGGCTCAAAGGGCTGAATGGCCTCATGCTGCTCCTATAGTCTAAGCTTCTAGAAAGCACTCAGATTAAAAGTGAAAACTGCACATGCAAATGTCAACGGGTAAATGCCAAACAAACAAAATTAAATTTCATGACAGATTTCTCAACATGCTCTGATGCTCCAATTGAAGAGCACAATCTCTGCCTTGCTGGCTGATGAAATACTAAATTCAGCAGAGAGTTAGCCTCTGACTCTGTCTATCATCCTGTGTCACACAGGACCACAGTGCACTGAACCTGCCATTATCTATTGAGCAACTTATAAAATGAATTCCATAAAATGGTGCTCACATCCCATGTGCAGACAGCACAGAGTTTAAATTTAAGCTTTAGTTTCATTCTTAAACTACAATAAATAGTTGTGCAACATAGAGTTGTGTGCCAAAGTTTAATAACAACAAAGCAACAAATGAACAGGAAATCAAAGGCCAAACTTAACCAATTCATGTAGTTGCCACTTTGGGAATCAGGGGTGTGGTGGGGCGGTGGGGGGAGGGACCTCTAGGGGCCTGTCTCACTTTTTCAATGTAATTTAAGGCAAATTTGGTGGAAATCTGCTGATGTGAATCTCTGCTGAAATTAGAGAACTAGAACAGAAACAAGGAGTGACTACCACACAATCCTTGTGGAAATTAAGTCCCAATTCACAGTGCGAATATTCTCCATCGTGTCCTGTGGTACTACCACCGTGCTAAATGGGATAGGCTTTGAACGAATCTAATAACTCAAGACTGGGCATCCAAGAGGTACTAAGGACCATTAACAGCAGAAGAATTGTACCCAACCAACTCGTGTAACCTCTTGGCCGAGTATATTTCCCATTGTGACATTACCATCAAGCCAAAGGATCAATCTTGGTTCAATGAAGTGCACAGGAGGGCATGCCAGGAGCAGCAATGACTATCTCCAATAATAGAGAAACTAACCAATGCCTCTTGCCATTCAATGGTATTACCATTGCTGATTCTCACAGCAATGAAGGGAGGCCAGGCTTGAAGGAATACAGTGTTCCAGGGATATTGTAGAACTGGAGGAAATTATAGAGAAAGGGGTTTGAATAAGAAGATGCAAATTTTAATTTGGAGGCACTGGGTTCAGGAGACGTTGCAGCAGATAGAAGTATGTAGAGGGGCTAACCAAAAGCAAAATCAGTACCTGGAACATGTTGCTTCAGAAATCCTTTGGTACCAGTGATGCTTCTTAAATGAACAATGCCAAAACATTGAATGCATTGAAGAGGCGGATGGATATCGCACTTGGGAGCAAATGGGATCAAATGTAATGGAGGGAAAGCAGGACTAGGCTATTGAATTGGACAATCAGACATGATCCTGATGAATGGCAGAGCAGGCATGAAGGGCCAAATGGCTTCTCCAGCTCCTATCTGCTATGTTTTTTATCTCTCGGACCTTTCATAACCAGGTCAGTGACTGGCTGCACATCACTATCAAAGAGCTTGTAGAATCCCAAGAGCGCAAAAGGAAGCCATTTGGCCCATCAAGTCTACTCCGATTCTTTGAAAGAACATCTTAGTCAGGCCCACCTCTCTGGATATCCCTGTAACTCCTTGCATTTACCATGGCTAATCCACCTAAGCTGCATACCATTGGAGTGTGTGAGGAAATTGGAGCACCCGGAGGAAACCCATATCGACTCAGGGAGAATGTGCAAACTCCAGATATAGTCACCCAAGGTTAGAATTGAACCTGGATCCCTGACACTGTGAGGCAGCATTCTGCCACCATGCTCCCCTAGTATGTGCATGGATTCTCATTCATCATTGATGGTACAGAGGAGTACAGAGGAGGTTTACTAGGATGTTGCCTGGTATGGAGGGCAGGTCCTATGAAGAGAGGTTGAAGGATTTGAGGTTGTTTTCGTTAGAAAGGAGGCGGCTAAGAGGGGATCTTATTGAAGCATATAAGATGATTAGAGGTTTGGATAGGGTGGACAGTGATAGCCTTTTTCCTAGGATGGAGAAAGCTAGCACGAGGGGACACAACTTTAAATTAAGGGGTATGAGTTATAGGACGGATATCAGAGGTAGGTTCTTTACTCAAAGAGTGATTAGGGAGTGGAATGCCCTGCCTGCAGCTGTTGTAGATGCGCCAAGTTTGGTGGCGTTTAAGAGGTTAGTGGATAAGTATATGGATGAGAAGGGAATGGTTTAGTTAGGAGGGGCATTGCTTTTTATTTTGGTCGGCACAACATCGAAGGCCGAAGGGCCTGTTCTGTGCTGTATTGTTCTATGTTCTATGTTCTATGTTCATTGCCTAATTTCATAACTCTGATTATGGGATAGCCAGACGGTGACTCAGGCAAGTTTCAGTGACGGCGGCTAAGTTTATTTTTAAAGCAACTCGCAACGTTAAAGAAGTAAAGAAAAACAGTGTCATTTAAATTTTTTCCAAAGGATGGAGAGAGTGTTGGAAAATCACCTGGCTTCTCAGTCTTTCTTAACTTATTAGGGAACAGTCGAGGCCTGTTCTGAAGCAGGTTTTTTTTCCGGAAACGTCCCTCTCCCCTGAGTTTCACTATTTATACAGAAAAGCAGTTAACAGGTGCAGCATTAAGGAGGCTATCACCTGGTTCACGATGAACAGGCGCGTTTTATATACAGCTCGGTGTGCCACTTCACCTCCATCTCCACAACTTCAAAACAGCCGTGAAAATTGAGGAAGATTTTCCTACTTACAGGCCAAGTCACAGTGCTAGCTAAGGCTACACTTTCATTAGCTCACTGAATGGATCCCAGACAGAATTCCTTAATATCTAAAACACATTGCATTGATTTACAGAAATACAGTGGTGTAGTGGTAAGATTATTAGCGGTGTAATCCCAGAAAGAAAAAGACAGTCCAGATCAGTATATTTATTCTCCCGTTTTACTGGTGTTCCATTTTAAAGTATACAAGGCCAGTTCGGACCAGTATACTCATTTCCGTGTTTAATGGTGTTCTATTTTAAAGTACACAACACCAGTTCAGACTAGTATACTCATTTCCCTGCTTTAGTGGTGTTCCATTTTGAAGTATACAAGACCAGTTCAGACCAGTATACTCATTTCCATTGTTTAATGGTGTTCCATTTTAAAGTATACAAGGCCAGTTCAAGCCAGTATACTTATTTCTCCATTTTACTTTTGTTCCATTTTAAAGTATACAACAGCAGTTCAGACAAGTATAGTCATTTCCCTGTTTGACTGGTGTTCCATTTTAAAGTATACAAGGCCAATTCAGACCAGTATACTCATTTCACTGTTTTAGTGGCATTCCATTTTAAATTATACAAAGCTAGTTCAGACTAGTGTACTCATTTCACTGTTTTAAGGGGTTCCATTTTGAAGTATACAAGGCTAGTTCAAACCAGTGTACTTATTTCTCCATTTTACTGGTGTTCCATTGTAAAGCATACAAAGCCAGTTCAGACCAATATACTCATTTTTCCATTTTACCGGTGTTCCATTTTAAAGCATACAAGGCTAATTCAGACCAGTATATTCATTGCCCTGTACTAGTGGTGTTCCATTTTAAAGCATACAAGGCCAGTTCAAACCAGTATACTTATTTCTCCATTTTACTGGTGTTCCATTTTAAAGCGTACAAGGCCAATTCAGACCAGGATACTCATTTCACTGTTTCAATGGAGTTCCATTTTAAAGTATACAAGACTAGTTCAGACCAGTATACTCATTTCCCTGTTCTAGTGGTGTTCCATTTTAAAGCATACAAGGCCAGTTCAAACCAGTATACTTATTTTTCCATTTTACTGGTGCTCCATTTTAAAGTATACGAGACCAGTTTAGACCAGTATACTCATTTTCTTGTTTCAGTGGTGTCCCATTTTAAAGCATACAAGGCCAATTCAGCCCAGTATACTCATTTTCCTGTTTTAGTGGAGTTCCATTTTAAAGTATACAAGACCAATTCAGACCAGTATACTCATTTCCCTATTTTAATGGAGTTCCATTTGAAAGCATACAAGACTAGTTCGGACTAGCATACTCATTTCCCTGTTTTATGGTGTTCCATTTTAAAGCATACAAGGCCAATTCAGACCAGTATACTCATTTCCCTGTTTTAATGGAGTTCCATTTTAAAGTATACAAGACTAGTTCGGACCAGTATACTCATTTCCCTGTTCTATTGGTCCATTTTAAAGTATACAAGGCCAATTCAGACCAGTATTCTCATTTCCCTGTTCTAGTGGTGTTCAATTTTAAAGTACACAAGGCCAGTTTAGACCAGTATACTCATTTCCCCGTTGTAGTGGTGTTCCATTTTAAAGTATACAAGACCAATTCAGACCAGTATACTCATTTCCATGTTTAATGGTGTTCCATTTTAAAGTATACAAGGCCAATTGAGACCAGTATACTCATTGCCCTGTTCTAATAGAGTTCCATTTCAAAGTGTACAAAACTGGTTGAGACCAGTATACTCATTTCCCTGTTCTGGTAGTGTTCCATTTTAAAGCATACAAGGCCAGTTCAAACCAGTATACTTATTTCTCCATTTTACTGGTGTTCCATTTTAAAATATGCAAGGCCAATTCAGACCAGTATACTCATTTCCCTGTTTTAATGGAGTTCCATTTTAAATATACAAGACTAGGTCAGTATACTCATTTCACTGTTTTATGGTGTTCTATTTTATAGCCTATAAGACCAGTTCAAACCAGTATATTTATTTCTCTATTTTACTGGTGTGCCATTTTAAAGTATACAAGGCCAATTCAGACCAGTATACTCATTTCCCTGTTTCACTGGTGTTCCATTTTAAAGCATGCAAGGCCAGTTTAAACCAGTGTACATATTTTTCCATTTTACTGGCCTTCCATTTTAAAGTGTACAAGACCAATTCAGACCAGGATACTCATTTCCCTGTTTCACTGGAGCTCCATTTTAAAACATACAAGGCCAATTAAGACCAGTATACTCATTTCCCTGTTTTAACAGAGTTCCATTTTAAAGTATACAAGACTAGTTTGGACTAGTATACTCATTTCCCTGTTCTACTGTGTTCAATTTTTAAGTACGCAAAGCTAGTTCAGACCAGTATACTCATTGTCCTGTTCTAGTGGTGTTCCATTTTAAAGTACACAAGGTCAGTTCAGACCAGTATACTCATTTCCATGTTTAATTGTGTTCCCTTTTAAAGCATACAAGGCCAACTGAGACCAGTATACTCATTGCCCTGTTCTACTGGAGTTCCATTTTAAAGTATACAAGACTGGTTGAGACCAGTATACTCATTTCTCTGTTCTAGTGGTGTTCCATTTTAAAGCATACAAGGCCAGTTCAAACCAGTATACTTATTTCTCCATTTTACTGGTGTTCCATTTTATAGTATACAGGACTAGTTCAGACCAGTATCCTCATTTCGCTGTTTTAGTGGTGTTCCATCTTTAAGTATACAAAGCCAGTTCAGACCAGTATACTCATTTCACTATTTTATGCTGTTTCATTTTAAAGTATATAAGCCAGTTCAGACCAGTATACTTATTTTCCTGTTCTACTGGTGTTCCATTTTAAAGTGTACAAGATCAGTTCATACCAGTATACTCATTCCCATGTTTAATGGTGTTCCACTTTAAAGTATGCAAGGCCAATTCAAACCAGTATACTCATTTCTCCATTTCACTGGTGTTCCATTTTGAAGTATATAAGACTAGTTGAGACCAGTATACTTATTTCCCTGTTTTACTGTTTTTTTCCCTCTTCTGGGGGTCCAGGCTATTGCTTCAGCGATTAGGTTCAAATTGCCTAATCTCACCATTTCTTCACTCCTTCATTTGGGTTGGTATGATAGCACCGCTGCTTTACAACACCAGAATCCTGGGTTCAATTCTGGCCTGGGGTTAATGTCTGTGTGGAGTTTGTACTTGCCCTCCCTGTGTTAGCGTAGGTTTGCTCCAGTTTTCTCTCACAGTCCAAAGATGTGTGGATTGGCTGTACTAAATTGCCTTTTAGTATCAGGGGGACTAGCTAGGTTAAATTCATGAGGGTAGAACCTGGTTGGGATTGTAGTCAGTGCAGATTTGATGGGCTGAATGACCTCCCTCTGTACTGTAGGGTTTCTGTGATCAATTATCTGTGCTTTTGCCCAGCTTGTTTCCCTTGTCAACAAATCCATTCCCCTCTGCCGCTTCTCTCTCCTCCTCAAAAGCACGCCTGACAATCCAACTCCTTGATCAAGTTTTAGGAGGTCTTCCTCCTTCGCTTCAGTGTCCATTTTGCCGACAGCTCCGTAAAGTGGGTTGTCCTGGAAGGAGATTGCTGTGGAAGTGTGAGTTCAGTTGTAGATGCGCCAAGTTTGGTGGCGTTTAAGAGGTTAGTAGATAAGTTTATGGACGAAAAGGGAATGGTTTAGGTTAGAGGGTCGTTGCTTTTTCTTAATTGGTCAGCGCAACATCGAAGGCCGAAGGGCCTGTTCTGCGCTGTAATGTTCTATGTTCTATATTCCTGAAGATTCCTCAGAGTGAAATTTATGGGCAATGCTGATGTGCATTGCTGCCTTCTCTGCAATGTGGCTGGTCATAATCATATGACCTCTGAGGTAACACAAAAAGTGGAATCTTCCAGCCACATGTGCCCAAAGACCAGGAATTCCCACCTGAGGTCAACGACCTTTAAATGGTCCGCTGAATTTTTATCCCTGCTATGATTCCCACGCAGGTGAGATGGGAAATTTCTGGTCAAAGACTTTGAGCAGAAACCATTTTTGGACACACCATAGCATAGAATCATTGAATCATTGCTACAGTGCAGACCCATCGAGTCTGCACTGACTCTCCAACAGAGTATCCTACACAGGCCCTATCCCTACAACCCCATATATTTATCCCACCGATCCCCCTAATATCTTTTACACAGTGGTTAACACTGCCTTTTTGCAGCGCCAGGGACCCAGGTTCGATTTCTGACTTGGGTCACTGTGTGGAATCTGTACATTCTCCCCGCATCTGCCTGGGTTTCCTGCCTCAGTGCAAAGATATGCAGGTCAGGCAGATGGGCCATGCTAAATAGAACACCAGTAAAATGGAGAAATAAGTATACTGGTCTGAATTGGCCTTGTATACTCGTTAGGATCGTGTTCAGCACAGACCCAATGGGCCAAATGGCCTCCTTTTGCACTGTAGGGATTCTACAATCTGATTAATTATCCAAAATGTTAAAGGATTCACCAAGGTAGATCCAGAGAAACTATTTCCTTGAGATGGGGCATAAAATTAAGATGAAAGCTAGGCTATTCAGGAGAGAAATTAGGAAGCGCTTTATCAAACAAAGGGCAGTAGAAATTTAAAAATCTCTCTGAAAAGTTCTGGATGCTGGTGGACATTTGGATTTTACAAGATTGTAGTTGACCAGTTTTTATTGAGTTAACAGATTAAGAGATACAAAGACAAGGTGAACAAATGGAATCAAGTTAATGGAGTTAAATTGTGAGATGGTATAGAACAAACTCAAGGGGCCGAACAGCCTATGCCTGTTCCAGTGCTTTAATAGATTTGTTGCAAAGGTAGGCAAGGAAGTTATTTTAATGGAACTGCTCGCAGTCAGGTTTGTGAGAAAACATTTCTGTCATAAGGAAGGGGCTGCTTGTTGAGTCCTGCGTCACTATTTTATCAAAGGAAATTAAGAGTGGCTCGGATGCTGAGAAACACTGTGTAAAACAGTAGGGACAGGATGGGAGGATGAACAGGAAATGCAGTGGGGAAGTGCAATGTCTTCAGGCAACAGGAAATGTTTCTTGATAATGATCCAAGGGCATGTTAGTGCAATGACCTCCTACATTCTCCAATACCCTTTAGCAAGAAACTAACTCACTTGCATTTAAAAGTAACTCCTTAAGAATAAATGACAGCAGTCATTTCCTGCAGCTTTCTATTATAGTGCCTTATGCATTATCCCATAGATGCTTGTGCAAAATTCTGCTCTGACTCCCTCAACATACCAGGTCTTAGTTTTCATACTGAGTGTGTAATTGTTTAGCTGGATAACACACTCCTTTTTACTCAAGTGTTTGTGAGTTCGTGTCTTACTCCAGGGACCTAAGCGCATGATCTAGGCTGACAGTCCAGTGCTGCACCAGGGGAGTTGAGGCAGGGACAACAGCGACATTTGAAAAGCATTTGGATAAGTACATGGATGGGAAAGGATTGGAGGGATATGGACCAAATGGGGGCAATTGGCACTAGCTGGAAGGGCACCATGGTTGGCATGGACTGGTTGGGCCAAAGAGCCTGTTTCCCTGCAGTGGGGGTTGGGCCTGAGTAAAGATGCTCTTTTGGAGAGTCAGCACAGACTTGATAGGCCAAATGGAACTGTACTGAACTGTAGAGATTCTATGATTCTATGTGACTGAGTGTTTAATTACATTCTATGTGACAAATATTATTGAACAACGGATCTGGGCCTGATAAATATAATTTTTACATTAGTGGAGTGTTGTAAAAGGCTCGAATATGATTACTCCTTTTTTAAACTAATTTTTATATAAATTTTTACCATGATATTCTACCTTTGCCCCATGAATATGTCTGAATCTTCAATTTGCTCTGTGTGAGGTGATTTGACCATTAGTGCTTTCATTTTCTGGTTGGCTGTCTGTGAGAATTCTTCAACGTGTTTGGTTGCTTAGACAGCTGGATGGCTTCATTGCTGGTAACACTGCCCATATCCCCCAATGAATGAACACAATAATCAGCTGCACAGTGAGAGAGTTAAAGTTCTTGCTACAGGAATCTCCAGATCTCTCAGTCGGGTTTGCTTAGAGTTCAGCAGACAGATGTTGACTTTAGGTTCTGGATCATAAAGTTTATTTATTATTGTCACTGGTAGGCTTACACTTACACTGCAATGAAGTTACTGCCACACTCCAGCACCTGCTTGGGTACACTTAAGGAGAATTTAGCACGGCCAATGCACCTAACCAGCAAATCAAACCTGGACTGTGGGAAGAAATCGGAGCATCTGGAGGAAATATGTGCAGATATGGGGAGAATGTCTAGTTTTCACACAGACAGTGACACAAGCCCGGAATCGAATCCAGATCCTTGGCACTGTGAGGCAGCAGTGCTAATCACTGTGCCACTGTGCTACCCAATTGTTGTTTGTGGGAGGTTGCTGTTTGCAAATTGACTGCTTCCATTCCTATTTTGCAATCTTCAAAATGATTCGTTGGCTGAAAAGCACTTTGGATCATTCTGGAACATAGAAGGGCAAGTCTTTATTTTTTACAAGCATGGACATGAATGGGGAAGCAGTGGTATTGTCACTACTCGAGTGATCCAGCATCATGGTCTGGGGACCTGAATTCAAATCCCACTATGGCAGGCGGTGAAGTTTCAATTCAATAAAAATCTGGAGTTAACAATCAAATGATGTCTAAGAAGTTATTGAGAGTTGTATAAATTTGGGCTATATGTGACTCAGGAAGGAACAACAAATGTTGGCCCAGCCAGCAGTGCCCACATCCCATGAAAAAATATTTTTTGCCAAGGAGTGGACAGACTTCATGCTCATTTTTCCAGATTTCTTTATCGCAGTATTATATCAAAACTTTGATCCAAGTACTAAAATGAGTGTGTTTCAGGACCCCCAGGTAATCTCCAAGGTGCACATGACTGATCACTCCTAAGAAGTGATCACCAAGTCGGTGTGCCTTTTCTGACTTTTGGATGTCACAAATTTCTTTTACGATCAGTTGTATTTTAATGATCGCAGCAAGTCCCACAAACAGCAACATGATAATGTTTAGATAATTAGGATTGAGGTGATGTCCAGTGTGAATAAAGAGCAGTACAGATTAGGAACAGGCTCTTCAGCCCACCAAGCCTCATCATCATAGAAGTCATGGAGGTTTTCAGTATGGAAACAGGCCCTTTGGCTCACCAAGCCTATACCGGCACATGACATCTTTTGCCTCTACATGGTCTGTATCCCTCTATTCTCTGTCTACTCATGTATCTGTCAAGATGCCTCTCGTATGTTGTTATTGTATCTTCTTCTACTACCTCCTCTGGCAGCATGTTCCAGGCACTTACCAACCTCTCTGTTAAAAACCTGTCTTTCACATCTCCTTTAAACTTCTCCCTTTTACCTAACCCGTGTCCCCCAGTAACTGATATTTCTATCCTGGGAAAAGGACTTTGACTGTCTATTCTATCCACACTTTTCATAGTTTTGTAAACATCTATAAAATCATTCCTCAGCTCCCAACATTCAAGTAAGCCAACCTCTCCTCATAGCTAATACCCTCCAAACCAACCAATATTCTGGTAAACCTTTTCTGTACCTTCTCCAGAGCTTCCACATTCTTTTGGTGGTTTGGCAACTAGAACGATATACAATGTTGCAAAATATAGCCTAACTAAAGTTCTCTGCAGCTACAACATGACTTGTAAGTTTTATAGTCTATGGCCCAACCAACAAAGGCAAGCATGCCGTATGCCTTCTTGGCCACTTTATCGACTTGTGTTGCCACTTTCAGGGAACTGTGCACCTGTATGCCTTGATTCCTTTTTATGTTAATGCTTCTAAGGGCTATGCCATTTACTCTACTCTTTCCTTCTACCAAATGTTGGCCAGGGCACTGAAGAAGACATCTCATTTGTTTTAGGGGGCTACACCTCTTGACAGCATAATATGGACCTTCGCACTTTACACAAAAGTTGAATTACATGACAAGGATTGTTGCGTTCTTACATGGAAATGACCAGCGCGTAGCTGCAACAATGTCATCCACCTGCCCAAGTAGCCAACCATGTTAAAGGATTCTCATAGACAGCCAAGCAGGAAATTAAAGGCACGAATAATCACATCATTTCACAGGGAGCAAATCAAAGACTGGAACGTACATGTTGGGTGAAGTTACAAGCCGAAATATCATGAAAAGACTGTTTTTAAAAACAAAAGACATCAGTTTAAAAATAATCAAGAAATTAACATAATGGAGCCTTTTTGATCACTCCACCATTTCAAAAATATTTCCTGGATTGAAAAGGGAGCAAATAAACAGTACTGGTCACAATACAGAGACATCTAACATGTCTGGCGATAATAACTTAGTTACACAACATCTTAAAGATGGCAAAACCGTGCCTGGAAGTCAGGGAATATGGATATTTTAAGAAGGTTTTGGGACGTGAGGAGATAGGATGAGGTATTTGGGAAATGATCTTGGAAGAACACGGAAACTAAGTTCAAGAATATTTCTAAATATAAGAAAATGTGTTTATTGTGCAACAACAATAAAGCTGTTTGACTACTGATTGTGTTTTGACCTGACTTAATTCTACAGGAATATCTCAGTGAAGGATGTACTATATCCTGCTCAATGGCAAATTTAGCACAGCTCAGACAAAAGCAGCATCAAGACATCCTTTACTGGTCTGGGACAAGTTTGGTCTAAAAATGTATCTTGGCCATAAACAATGTATACAAATTGATGGTCAGCCAATGGGTTCCCGAAATTTATCTATTTTGAACAGCCGTGGATCATTCCTCAGTATCTTGGCCAATATTTCTCTTTCAGCCAAGACCATTAAAACGTTTTCAGAAACAGAAAATGTTGGAAAATTTCAGCAGGTCTGACAGCACCTGTGCAGGGAGAACAGAGCGAATGCTTTGAGTCAGAAGACACTTCAACAGAGCTGTATATTTGGTCATTATTACATTGCTTTTTATGGAACGTTGTACCCAAATTGGCTGCTGCCCTTCCCACATAAAAACAGTGACGACACCTCAGTGATACATGCTGAAATTTAAAAAAAAGAAAATGCTAAAAAATATTCAGGCCGGGTAACATCTTTGAGAGTCTTTGGCCCAGGTTCTCTAATTTTGTCCATCCTGCTCCTGCTGCCAGTGAGAAAGGAAAACTTGGTGTTCGGCAAAAACTCCACTGGCATTGGAGAATCCTACGTTAGAGATTTCCAATGTTTTTCTGGTCGCCTCCCCAAGAAAGTCCTCATCTGAATCTTCCATTTCCGAATTTGTGTGCAACCTTGCCCTTGAGCTAGCTGGTACCTGAAATGGCCCTTGCCCATTTCCCAGCAAGCCACCATTGACTTGTGCTTCATCGTATGCCAATCCTGATACTCTCTTACCCTTGAAAGAATGAGCAAAGGCCAGTATCTGAGCTGGCGTCTGTGCATGTGGAGTCAAAGAATGGAACTGTCCCTTCTTCACTGGTATTTGGTCAAACCTCCCAGACTAGTTCTTGATCAGATAGCAACTCTTGGTTGTGTGAAAGAATAAAGGCAGCAGGATATAGCTGGGGCAAGGGAAGGCATGGAAAAGGAGAATTGTATCTTTGCACGCTTTGCAGCTTGTGAAGCAGAAGTGATTCTGGGATTAGAGGGAAGTAGCCTGGTGGCACAGTGGTTAGCACTACTGCTTCACATTGCCAGGGACCTGGTTCGATTCCTGGCTTGGGTGACTGTGCAGAGTTTGCACATTCTCCCCATGTCTGAGTGGGTTTCCTCCAGGTACTCCAATTTCCTTCCACAATCCAAAAACATGTGGGTTAATGGATTGGCTATGATAAATTGCCACTTAGCCTCAGGGGGATAAGTTAGGATAAACGCATGAGATTGTGGGAAGAGAGCCTGGGTGGGCTTGTGGTTTTTGCAGACTCAATGGACTGAATGACCTCCTTCTTCACTGCATGGTTCTATGAAGTGGAATGTGAGAAGGTGGATGAGCTGGGTCATACCACTATCCTGAATGGTTTCAGCCCTTCTCCGGCCTCAGAATCAGTGGCAGCACACCAATGAGCACCAGCATCATCTCTTCCATGAGGTCAAAGACATGATGCATATTCATCCTCTGTCAATTAGATTTTTCTACAGCTGATTGTGGATCGTCTTGATTTGCAAAAGAGAACGGGAATTGTCAGTGAGAGTGGTATAATGTACATGTCTTCATTCAATATGCTTGAGTGAGACTATAGTAGGTGAGTGGTGGAGGAAGCTTGAGGTTCATTTTGAAGGATATGGCATAGAAAAGTCAAAGAACAAAGAACAAAACAGCACGGGAAACAGGCCCTTCGGCCCAACGAACCCACGCTGCCACCTCGATGTTCCCACTTCTACCCATGATCCCTGTCTATGTTTATAGAATCAAATTTGTGACAATTTAGGGAGAATTTGTTCTGCCAATCAGCCTAAGAGCACATCTTTGGGATGTGGGAGGAAACTATAGACCCAGTGGGCGAACCCTCGAAAATATCCCCTCTCAGTACTGCCGTGACATTTTCCTTAATCAACGGTGCAACTCTCCCTATTCTCTTACCTATTGCTCTATCTTCCCAAAAGCATCTGAACTGTAGAACATTGGGCTGCCAGTTCTGTCCCTCCCTTAGCCATGTTTCAGTAATTGCTGTGATATCCAAACCCCATGTATTTGCCTATGCCCTGAATTCATCTGCCTTGCCCCTCAGGCCTCTTGCATTGAAATAAATGCAATTTAATCTGAATTTCCCTTGCTCTCTGCCTTATTTTTTTCCTGATCTGTTTGATATTAGAATTACTGACATTGCCTTCCCTGTTCATACGTGTACCCAACAGTAGTTGTCTTCCACTATGCTGCATCTCCCCTGTTAGCAAGGTGGTTAGCACTATTGCCCCACAGCGCTAGTGACCCAGGTTCAATTCCAGCCTTGGCCATTGTCTGTGCAGAATCTGCACATTCTCCACAAATCCACATGGGTTTCCTCTGGCACTCTGGTTTCATCCCACAGTCTGAAAGATGTGCTGGTTATTGCATCGACCATGTTAAACTCTCCCAACTCAGTGTACCCAAACAGGCATCAGATTGTGGCGACTAGGGGAATTTTCACAGCAACTTCATTGCAATGTTAATGTCAGCTTAATTGTGACACTAATAAATAAACTAAGAGGGACAAACTGCCTTAAAGAGGAGAAAGTTAGCTGCATAATATGGGAATAGCAATCATTCAGGCAGCCAACATTGGGAGCCAATGTTATGGTCAGGTAAATGAGGAGGAAGCACCAAATTTGTGTTCTCCTTGTTTCAATGGTGTTATAGAACAACCTGCTCATGCTCAAAGAACAGGCTACTAGCATATTTTAGCCCTATATTGACACACTCGCAAAGAGCTTGTTCGGTACTGGTACACTTCCATGTTCACACACTCCTGGCGGTTCTCTCTATAAACAAAGGGGATAATGGGCTAGACTTGGCTGTCTCACCTGAGTCAGAACATTGTGGATTTAAAAACCATTACAGCCACACCATCTAGTTTAAACCTTTAGTGTTGTGCTGAGGGAGTGCTGCATCTTCAATAAGTTTAGATAGTAACTTCCATCTCCATCTTAAACCATCAACTCCCTCACCCTTCCTCCCTAGTTAGCCCTCCCCCTTTCGTAGTTTGTTGTCAGCTGGTTTTTCGCTCCCTGGCATGCCACAGCACAATCCCACCCCTCCCCCACTTGACCCTAGCAACTCAGTTGCTTCCACTGACACATTCAACTTTTGTTCAACTTTCGTTCCTTTTACTACTATTTGCATTCTTCACCTCTTAATGGCACCATTAACACTCCCCTGTATCTAATGTCCATGCCAAATTATTCAGTATCTCCTTTGCCCTAACCTATGCCTGCTCTTCTACTCTGCCTCATGTCATCTGCAATTCTGTACATTTCTACCTTTCTTCAGTTCTGTAGAAGGATCATTTAGATTTTAAAACAATTGCTGGAATCTTACCACAGAACAAAATTCTCTATTGGCCCCTTGACACCTCGATGTTCTCCTCTATGAATGGTATGTTTTGTCTGCATAGCACGCAAGAAACAATATTTTTCACTGTATGTTAATACATGTGATGATAATAAATGAAATAGAATCCAATCAGATGCTTCCAGACCAGCTGAGTTTTTTCCAGCATTTCTGGTTTTGTTCCAGCATCTGCAGTATTCTGTTTCGATTATTTATTTGCCCGTTGCTGTTTATGCTTCCTTGCTGCGTACACATTGCCGCTGTGTTGCTACAGTAGCTACACTTCCATGAAGCACCCTGAAGTCACAGCCGGTGCTGGGTCAATGCAAGTTCTTGCTAGGTCAATGAAAACAGAATAGTTCAGGCACCCGATGAAATCTGGTGACCTTTTGGACCTTTACTGTTCAGAGTCTCCAGCCTGGGAACCTAATGAGTAAAGGCCTGGTCAGAATTGAAGATGGAATTTGTGCTGGAAAGGCAGCAACATTTGTGCAAGGAGTTAAACAGTTCGGAAAGCAAAAAAAACCCACGAATGTTTGCAACACGACCTGTTGATACAGGAAAATCCAACAGCCTATATCTCTGTCCTTAGGATTTCCTGGTGCATAAAAGGGGCCCCACAGGAAATAGCTTGTTGAAGCCACAGGCCAATAAACTAAACAGTAATAATGCAAGAAGGAATTTGCCTAATCTCACTTGTCATCTGAGTGAAGCAGAATTCTGCTTTCAGAATCTCAGTGTACGATCTGGTATCACTTCAGAATGCAAAGGAATTTAATGTTTTTTTTCAGAATATTGGAACCCTGAGCAGGTTGAAATGCAGTTTTGTAGGCATGATATGTTTTGATCAGTGAATTTAAATAATTAAGACAGGGAGTCAATTCTGACTCTTGATCTAAAATTACAGGATATTAATTCAACCTCTGTTGTGCCCCTGAGAACAAATTACAGACATGGGTGAGTGGAATAGGGGAGCATGCTGGTGGTCCAGATAGGCCCCAAAATCCGTACTGTCCACCTCTGGGACTAAACATACACAAATTAGTGAATATAAACCTTGCGGGCTAGAAAGATCCCAAAATGTACATCACAGAGCTTTGAGACCAAGCAGGCCTCAGTATCAATGCTGAACATTAATTGGGTGACATTTTCTGGTTTCTCCATTGCACAGGAAAACCAGTGGAAATATAGGGGTGAACTTTGGGACCGGACAGATGGACTAATACTCTTGTTCCGGGTCTGTTCCTTCCCCACCCCTTCACACTCGATACAAGTCAAAGAGTCAGTGATTACAGAATCCAGCCAACACAAACTGGATACATTCGAATGCCAGGATTACTTTTGCAAATGAGTTGATTTGCAGATTAGTCACGTTAAATAGTCTCCTTCATATCTGATTGAACTCTTTCCACTCTGGAAATTAAATGAAGCGTCAGATTGTGTCGAGTAAAGTTTCGCATGTGGCCCCTGTCAGGGGAATTGTCTGCGTGTGTGCGGGAGGCAAATTTGAACCATCCGACATTGTACTCTTTCTGCCTAATAGGATTGTTCTGGTTGTTAATGAAGTGCCAAGATGAAGCTTGGACGGGAGGGAGAGGAGGAAATTGAAGTTCAGGCCCATTACTTTGCCCGTGGCGTCTCTCTGCTGAGAGATCCGACGGGGTTGGCTTGAGATGGTAACCGCTCCACCTGTTCCAAATCGAGGACTGGGGGGAGGGGCCAAACGGCTGGGTTCGAGGAGCTCAGTTGGTGGCCAATACATTGGGCTTCCTGTCGAACAGGTAACCATGGGAGATCAAAGGGCTAAGCACTTTGTAGCAATTAGAAAAGGCTGGGCCAGTCTCATTTGAACCCGGCGTGGAGAGCGTGAGAGACGGGGTCACACTTTTAGAAGCGATCTTGCTGAGTTTCTTTGCTATATCAAACGCGAATCATAGGATGGGGGGGGGAAGAATAATTGACACATATGGTAGCAATAAGCATGCAGACGCCATGACTGCCAGTTGCTGAGGCAGCCTCATGTAGAATTTGTGCCTGCTGTTCCTACAGACATGGTTGAAGGATACGCAACATGTTACCATTTTAAAATAAATATACACCTTTCTGTGTCATTCATCTTTTTAAATTACTAAGCGTTATCGAAATGCTTGTCATAGTTTAGCGACAGCACAAGCCTTGCCTCTCTGTTACTGTCTGCAAAAGAGGTCCTTTAATGCTGGCTCCCACTTCAGGATCTAGACATCTGCCAACACTTTAGCTTCCTCTCTCTCTCTTTCTCTCTGTCCTGTCTTGTCACGGACTCTGCCCGTTAACACGATCAGCATGCTCCCAAGGCAAAAAAAAATCAAGCAAAATGAAATGAAATTAGCTTGAACGAATTGACTGGAAGCGATTGCATCAATTTACCAAAGTCCCTTTCACTAACACATTATCTGCCAATCTAGCCTGGGGGGTGGGGTCAGCCAGCCACAAGTACACAATTACTAAAGATTCACTCACCTCTTCCAGTTTGCAAAACCTCTTCCAAAGAAAAAAATTACTACAAGGCCCCGTAAGAGAGAAGAAGGTTACGTGGTGACCTAATTGAGGCGTTTAAGGTGATCAAAGGACTGGATAGGGTGGATAGTGAGAGCCTTTTTCCTCGGATGGTGATGACCAACATGAGGGGACATAACTTTAAATTAAGAGGTGGTAGTTGTAGGACGGATGTCAGAGGCAGTTTCTTTACACAGGGGGTGGTGAGAGCGTGGAATGCCCTGCCTGCAGCAGTTGTGGACTCGCCTACTTTGGGGGCATTCAAATGGTCGGTGGATAGGCATATGGATGATATTGGAATAGTTTAGATTAGAGGGTCCACTGGCCGGCATCGAGGGCCGAAGGGCCTGTACTGCACTGTAATGTTCTATGTTCTATGTTCTATGTTCTATGTAATACCAGTGAGAAAGGGGACATTTCATCTCTTCAACTAGATCAGGGTCAAGAACTGATTTTGTCTTTTCCAGCTCCATTTTATTCTATAGAACATAGAACATTACAGCACAGTACAGGCCCTTCAGCTCTTGATGTTGCACCGACCTGTGAAACCAATCTAAATCCCATCTAACCTACACTATTCCAATATCATCCATATGTTTATCCAAAGACCATTTAAATACCCTTAATGTTAGCAAATCCACGACTGTTGCAGCAGGGCATTCCATGGTCTTACTATTCTCTGAATAAAGAATCTACCTCTGACATCTGTCCTATATCTATCACCCCTCAATTTAAAGCTACATCCCCTTGTGCTAGCCATCTCCATCTGAGGCAAAAAAGCCTCTCACTGTCCACCCTATCTAATCCTCTGATCATCTTATACGCCTCTATTAAGTCACCTCTTAACTTTCCTCTCTCTAACAAAAACAGCCTCAATTCTCTCAGGCTTTCCTCATAAGATCTTCCCACCATACAAGGCAACATCCTATTAAATCTCCTCAACACCCTTTCCAACGCTTCCACATCCTTCCTCTAATGCGGCAACCAGAACTGTACACAGTACTCCAAGTACGATCGCACGAGAGTTAACTTGATCTCATAGCTCCGAAACTCAATCCCTCTACCAATAAAAACTAACAGATCATATGCCATCCCAATAACACTATCAACCTGCGTGCCAACTTTCAGGATAACTCTAGATCATGCTGGATGTGGAGACTTTTTAACAATAACACACAAAGCTTTGTCTGAAGCATACTGAACCAACAGCTGAAGCTTGTAGACAACATTACGACTTTGTGCCCTGATGACTTAGTTCTTGAAAGCAAAGTCTTCTAAATTTTGAGCAGGAGAATGGGGCCTGCGTTTATTTCTGAGACTGTGGTGTGATTTCTGGCCGAGTTCATTCCAAGACCGAAAAATCCCACTCAGGGTCAATGGACCTTTCCTTAGTCCGCCCCCACCCGCTACGATTCCTGTGGTGGGCTGGAGGGGAAGATTCTGCCCTATGCATCACAGCCGGTATTTATTCCAAGAGCTCCTTGGATATGAAAAGGGAAAAGAGACAGAATTTCTCAGCCAAGATATCCAGGGCCAGGGACCCGGCTTTAATTCCTAGCTTAAGCGATTGTGCAGAGTTTGCATGTTCTTTCTGTGTTTGTGAAGGTTTCATTCGGGTTCTCAAGTTATCTTCCATGGTCCAAAGATGTGCAAGTTTGGTGGATTAGCCATGCTAAATTGCCCTTTAAGTGTCCATAAATGGATAGCTTAGAAGGGTAACTGGGTAGAGTTAAAAGGGAGAGGTCCAGAGTAAGATACTCTGTCAGACAATAGGTGCAGACTTGATAGGCCGAATATTTCTATGACAGGCAGAGGAACTGGCCCAAAGGGAATGGTAGCATAATGACAATGCTACTACTAGTAACCTAGAGGTGTGCACTAATGCTCTAGGAATGTAAATCATATCAATGCAACAAAAGAATTTAAAAAAAATCAGGTAATTAATAAACCTGGACTAAAGTGTTAGTTTAAGTAACAATAATGAAACTACTAGATTATCATAAAAACCCATCTGGTTCACCTATAAACTCTGGGGGAGGAAATCTGCCATCTGTAGCATATCTATAGCAAATGTGATTGGCCCTTAACTGCATTGGCATCCTAAGCCACTCAGTTACATAAAACCACAGCTGCAGTAGTTTTCCCACCACCTGCAGGACAGACATTAAATGCCATTCCATATATGGGCCTTATCAATGACGTGGAAGAGGAAACTGAAGGGTGGTTAGTAAATTTGATGGTGACACCAAGATTGTTGGAGTAGTGGATGAGGTAGAGGGCTCTTGCAGGCTACAAAGAGACATTGATAGGATGCAGAGCTAGGCCGAAAAGTGGCAGATGGAGCTTAATGCCGATGAGTGTGAGGTGATTCATTTTGGTAGAACAAACTTGAATGCAGATTACAGAGTCAACAGCAGAGTTCTAAGGAATGTGGAGGAACAGAAAGATCTTGGGGTTCATACCCACAGATCTCTGAAGGTTGCCACTCAAGTGGATGGAACCGTGAAGAAGGCTTATAGTGTGTTAGCGTTTTTAACAAGGGGTTTGAGTTTAAGAGCCGTGGGGTTATGCTGCAACTATATTGGACATTGGTGAGACTACATTTGGAATATTGTATTCAGTTCTAGTTACTTCACTATAAGGAGGATGTGGAAGCATTGGAGAGAGTGCAGAGGAAATTTACTGGGATGCTGCCTGGTTTGGAGAGTAGGTGTTATGAAGAAAGGTTGAGGGAATTGGGGTAGAGGAGGATGAGAGGTGACTTAATAGAGGTTTACAAGATGATGATAGGGACTATTAGAGTGGATGTGTAGAGACTATTTCCTTGGGTGGATATAGCTGTTACTCAAGAGCATAACTATAAGGTTCATGGTAGGAGATATAGGAGGGATCTCCGAGGTAGATTCTTTACTCAGAGAGTGGTTGGGGTGTGGAATAGACTGCCTGCTGTGATTGTGGAGTTAGACGCTTTAGGAACTTTCAAATGATTATTGGATAGGCACATGGAGCACTCTAGAATTACAGGGAGTGGGATAGCTTGATCTTGGAATTAGACATAGCTGGGCACAACATTGAGGGCCGAAGGGCCTGTACTGTGCTGTAATGTTCTGTATTCAATGTTCTATGATTTGGGTATGCAGTGAGCATTAGAGGCTAATCCACTACAGTGGCCTTCACAGCCAAGCTCGATCCAGCCACTGCCCGACACATCCGTTCCAGCTGGACACCCTGGAGAGTAAGTATGACAAGGAACTTAGCTGGACCAACTGCTATGGCATGGATATGGCAACTGCATGAAGGTCCTCTCCCAAGACACAAAGGTTCAACATTTAATAATCAGTTTTCTTTCCTTTTGAGGATTGTTTTGCATCCATAGCAAAATGCAGCAGCTAAATTGTGTCAGATCCATGCGAAACACAGAACAATTTTGTAAAAGGATCAAGAAGAGATTGAGCCAGGCAAGTAGCTAAAAGAGGAAAATTATGCTTCAGTTGTATGCGGCTTTGGTGAGACTTCTCCAAACTCGCCCACAGCTGGGATTCTCCAAACTCATCCACAGCTGGGATTCTCCAAACTCACCCAAAGCTGGGATTCTCCAGTCCTCTTCAGTTTATGGAGTTATGACTGAGCGCCAAATTCTCTCTTCTTGCTGGCAGCAATGACGGATGAATGAGATTGGAGAATTCTGGCTCAGACTTGGAGTAATGTATATACTGTATTGGTCATCTTATTTAAGGAAAGGTGTGAATACATTAGAAGCAGTCCAGAGAAGGTTCTTAGATTCAGTCCAGGAAGGGACAGATTGTGTTATGAAAGATTGAAGGTTTGCATCCAGTCGAGTTTGAAGAGGCAACTTGATGGAAGCCATTAAGATCTTGAGGAGTGTTGACATTTCCAATGTGGAGAGGATGTTTCCTCATGGCAGAGAATCTAGAATTGGGAACACTGTTTAAAAATAAGGGGTTACTCATCTAAGAAAAAGATGAGGAGATTCTTTTTCTCTCAGAGGGTTGTGAGTCAACAAAGAACAAAGGATAGTACAACACTGATGCTTGTGAGATCAATATTATAAAAAGGTCTCAATACAATAGATGTAAAGAAGATGTTTCTACTTGCGAAGGACGCCAAAATGAGGGATCACTGTGATGGAGTAAGGGAGTTCCAGGTTTTCTTCACAGGGACATTAAAAGAATGGTGTTACACTTTCAGAGACAAATATCAGAAAGTCACGAATAAATCCAACAAATCAGCAGAAAGTTTTTTAATTAGAGGCTGATTAGAATGTGAAACTTCTACAACAGTGGATCATTGAAGCCAGTACCATAGAACATAGAACATTACAGCGCAGAACAGGCCTTTCGGCCTTCGATGTTGCGCCGACCAATTATGAATAAAGCAATGACCCTCCAAACTAAACCATTCCCTTCTCTTCCATAAACTTATCAACTAACCTCTTAAACGCCACCAAACTTGGCGCATCTACAACTGCCGCAGGCAGGGCATTCCACTCCCTAACCACCCTCTGGGTAAAGAACCTACCTCTGATATCCGTCCTATAACTATCACCACTTAATTTAAAGCTGTGTCCCCTCATGCTAGCTTTCTCCATCCTAGGAAAAAGGTTATCACTGTCCACCCTATCTAAACCTCTAATCATCTTATATGTTTCAATAAGGTCTCCTCTTAGCCGCCTCCTTTCTAACGAAAACAACCTCAAATCCCTCAGCCTCTCCTCATAAAGACCTGGCCTCCATACCAGACAACATCCTGGTAAACCTCCTCTGTACCCTCTCCAATGCCTCCACATCTTTCTTATAATGTGGGGACCAGAACTGCACACAATACTCCAAGTGCGGCCGCACTAGAGTTTTGTACAGTTGCAACATGACGTTGCGGCTCCGAAATTCAATCCCCTACCAATAAAAGCTAAGACTCCGTATGCCTTCTTAACAACCTTATCGACTTGACTGCCTACTTTCAGGGATCTATGCACAAATACTCCAAGATCCCTCTGTTCATCAACACTATTAAGAATCCTACCATTAGCCGTATACTCTGCACATTTATTATTCCTGCCAAAGTGCATTACCTCACACTTTTCCACAAATTGGGAAGTATTGTAGTAGATAGGGAGGATGTGCTAGAAATTCTCGAGGGTTTGAAGTTGGATAAGTCCCCTGGGCCGGACGGGATTTACCCTAGGATTCTCTGGGAGGCAAGAGAGGAGATTGCAGAGCCTCTGGCTCTGATCTTCAGGTCCTCGTTGGTTACGGGTGTGGTTCCGGAGGACTGGAGGATAGCGAATGTGGTCCCATGTTTAAGAAGGGGAAGAGAGACCTTCCAGGGAATTATAGGCCAGTGAGTCTTACTTCTGTTGTGGGCAAGGTATTGGAGAGAATTATTAGGGATAGGATTTATAGTTATTTAGAGAGAAATGAATTGATGGGATAGTCAGCATAGTTTCGTGAAGGGTAGGTCATGCGCCAAGTTTGGTGGCGTTTAAGAGGTTAATGATAAGTATATGGAAGAGAAGGGAATGGTTTAGTTTGGAGGGGCATTGCTTTTTATTTTGGTCGGCACAACATCGAAGGCCGAAGGGCCTGTTCTGTGCTGTAATGTTCTATGTTCTATGTTCTATGTTCTAAACTCCATTTGCCACCTCTCGGCCCAGCTCTGCAACTTGTCCAAGTCTCTCTGCAAACTATAACACCCCTCTTCACTATCTACCACTCCACCGACTTTAGTGTCATCTGCAAATTTACTAATCCATCCTTCAATACCCTCATCCAGATCATTTATAAAAATTACAAACAGCAGGGGCCCCAAAACAGACCCCTGAGGTACACCACTTGTAACCGAACTCCACGATGAATATCTCCCATCAACCACCACCCTCTGTCTTCTATCTGCTAGCCAATTCCTAATCCAATTAGCTAAATCACCCTCTATCCCATACATCTGCATTTTCTGCAGAAGCCTTCCATGGGCCACCTTATCAAACGCCTTACTAAAGTCCATATATACCACATCAACCGCCTTACCCCCATCCACCTCTTTGGTCACTTTTTCAAAAAACTCAATAAGGTTAGTAAGGCACGACCTACCCTTCACAAAACCATGCTGACTATCCCCAATCAATTCATTTCTCTCTAAATAACTATAAATCCTATCCCTAATAATTCTCTCCAATACTTTGCCCACAGTATTCACAGTATATTAAACCCAAAAATGGATTTAAGAGGAAGCTGGGCAGCATAGTAATACAATGGTTAGCACTGCTGCCTCACAGCGCCAAGGACTGGGGTTTGATTGCTGGTTTGAGGGTCACTATCTGTGCGCGTTCTCCTTTTGTCTGTGTGGATTTTCTTCAGGTGCTTTGATTTGCTCCCACAGTCTGAAAGACTATGCTAGTTAGGTACATTGGCCATGCTAAATTTGTGCTTGGCGTATCTGAACAGACACTGCAGTGTGGCGACTAGGGAGTTTTCACAGTAATTTCATGGCAGTTTTAATGTAAGCCTACTTGTGAGACTAAATATAAATATAAACTAAACAAATATAAACTTAAAAAAATGAAGGGGAAAAGAATGGAACCTTCCCTGATAAAATGGGATGAAGAGAAGTGCGGGGTTTTGGGGGGGGGGGGTGCTTTTGTGGAGCCTAAATATTCATTTGAGATGAAAGGCATGTTTTTGTGTTGCATATTCTGCAAAGCGCTGTATGATATGTGATCAGACATGCCAGCAAGATATTCTCACTGCTAGGAGATAATAGACAAGGAGTTCTTGGCTGAGCTAGGGATGTTATTGTTTTAATTTGGGCCAGTATATTCACAGCTTTACCTGCATCAATCACAAGTCACTGGAACTTTACTCTGTGAGAGTTCTTCATCAAAACCATCGCCTCACGTTGAACAATAATTGCTGCATTGCAAGCTTATTATCATCAAAGAATCCATTTGCCAGCAAAGAAAGATCACATGCAAGATTTTGCTTGGAAGATACCATAAAGCTATCAACAGCAGTAAGTTGCTGCAACACCCATTCATCTTGTGTTCTCACATGCAATTCCAAAAAGCCATGAGACTAGATGAAATCCAAAATAAAACATAGCCTGGACCCTGTCTCCAGTTAATGTTCATAGCATTGATATCTATTTAACAATACTCTGCATCCACCATCGAAGCACAGTTGGGACCATACGTACCATCTACAAGTTGCGAGGTAGCAACTCGGCAAGGTTCTTTCAACAGCAACTCCCAAACCAGTGACCTTCATTTACTAGAAGAACAAGACCTTTGGCTCAAGGGAACGCCCACACATAACATATATGTTCCTCTACAAGTCACACTTACCATCAGCTTCTCAAGGGTAATTAGGGAAGGACAATAAATTAATGGTCTTGCCAGTAATGATTGCATCTCATGAAAGAATTTTTAAAAATTGAATTTGTTCATAACAAATATTTGCATTTGCAATTTCCAAAGCTTTCCTCATCAGCCTCTTATCTTCCATTCTCAGATTTGAGTTCCTGTAAAGTTTCTTGGGGCATGTCATAGAAACATAAAAGCTAGAAGCAAGAGTAGGGCATTCAGCCCTCAAGCTGCTCCACCATTTATTTTGATGGCTGATCATCGAATTCAATGTTCTGATCCCCGTTCCCCCATATCCCTTAATCCCTTGAGCTCCAAGAGCTACATCTAATTTCTTCTTGAAATCAGACAATGTTTTGACCTCAACTACATTCGGTGGGAGTGAATTCCACACATTCACTACCATCTGGGTGAAGAAATTTCTCCTCACCGCAGATCTAAAGATCATGACATTGAAGGTGCCATGTAAATGTAGGTTGTTTCTACCTCGGTGAAGAGAAAGGAATGGCACAGTGGTTAGCAACGCTGCCTTATAGTGCCAGGGACCTGGGTTCACTTCTACCCTTGGGTGACTGTGTGGAGTTTGCACATTCTTTCTGTGCCTGTGTGGGTTTCCTCTGGGTGCTTTGGTTTTCTCCCACACTCCAGAGATGTGTAGGTTAGATGGATTGGCCATGTGCAGGGTTACACAGTTAAGAAGAGGCTTGCGTTTGGGTGGGATGTTCTTTCAGAGGGTTGATGCACGCTTGATGGCCTGAATGCCTCTTCTGCACTGTGGGGATCCTATGATTCTAAAAGTGAGAAACAAAGAAAAAAGAACTCAAATAAATCCTCCCCATGTGAAAGCTCTTTGTCATGACTCATGTCATTGTTTGAGGTTGTTGTAAACCAATTAGTGTGACAGTGAAGTATTATCAGTTACCACATAGTTGCTAATATTGCAGCCTTTCATGCGAACCACTTCAAACTCATTTCATTTAATACATCGGGAGGTTAATAAAGATGATCATCTCACTAATCTGAACTGGACTCAAACCCAAGCTGCGGATGGTGTTATCTATCTTGTCCTTTTTTTTCACTCAGTTTGGTTTTGACCCCTGTAATATTTCACACTGGCCTTTAGAAGCTCGGGGCTGTTGATTCATAGAATCATAGAATCTCTACAGTACAGAAAAAGGCCATTCGGTCCATTGAGTCTGCACCACCCTCAATCCCATCCTAGCCCTATCCCTGGAACCCCACACATTTGCCCTGCTAATCCCCCTGACACTGAGGGACAGTTTGGCATGGCCAATCAACTTAATCCACACATCTTTGGATTATGGGAGGAAACTGGAGCACCTGGAGGAAACCCATGCAGGCATGGGGAGAATGTGCCAACTCCACAGAGACACTGACCAAAGGCTGGAATTGAAGCCAGGTCGCCGGTGCTGTGAGGCAGCAATGCTAACTACTGTGCCACCCTGCCAACCTGAAGTATTAACAATTGTTCTTTAAATGATCATTTTTTTTAAGTCCATTTTTATTTGTCTCTTCATTAAATATGACCTTGTGTGCTTGTGGCTTCTGGATCATATACCTTAGCTTTATGCTGCTACCTTGCTCAAGTGACCATTCCAGATGTGTGAACCAAGTTACCAGCTGTTGCCGTGCTATTTTCAATAGAAGGCAATAGGGCAAAGTTGGATCCTGTCTGCACCTGTCATGCTCTTGCATATATTTCACTTGACAAGAATCAGAAGCAGGAATACTGATTGATTTTCTTCCATCCTTCATCCACAGATGGTAAATTATTTCCACATTGTTTTTCTTAGGCATCATTGGCAATCTGTTTGATGTTGACTCCAGATAAACACAAAGCTGCTCCAAATATAACATGCTTCACTGGCTTTTCTTCCAGTTGCTTGGTTATTTCAGGATTTGAGTATTGCTGGAAAAAGAAACATGGAGTCAAAGTTCTCATCAGGATAGATGCAAGAATGCCAAATTTCAAAGAGAGCAACAAGTCACACTGCATGAGAAAAGACTGACAAGTTGACTCTGATTAATCAAGCTTATTTATCAGTGTCACAAGTAGACTTAAATTAATGCTGCAATGAAGTTATTGTGAAAATCCCCAAGTAGTCACACTCCGACGCCTGTTTGGGTACTCTTAAGGAAAGTTTAGCATGGCCAATATACCCAACTAGCATATTTTTCGGATTTTGGGAGGAAACCAGAGCACCTGGAGGAAACCCTCGCGGACACAATGTGAATGTGCAGACTCTGTATAGACAGTGACCCAAACTGGGAATTGAACCCAGATCCCTGGTGCTATGAGACAACAGCGCTAACCATGTGCCACCATGCTGCCCATACAGCCAAAGCATTACTGTTGAGAATGCATGAGAGAACTATTGTGCCCCAGGTTTTTTGTCTAATAAAACAACAATGTCTGGACACGTTCCCTACGCCTGGATCAAACATGTCCCTGTGGATGCATATATTTGGCCTCTAACAAGCTCAAGTTGCATTGCCCAGTGGATGGGCTGCTTCAGAGTTTGTATAAAAACCCATCTCCAAAAAAGTCATTATCTAAGTAGAAAATGTTCTTATAATTAAGATTCACAGTTAGTCTTTTTCTGCCCGCTTCCATCCTTACAAATGCTAGTACAATGCCATGATGTCACCAATCCAAAGTTTCTATAAAGGAAGCAGCTGCAGTGGGCCCAATTTTACCATTTTCATTCTAACTGTTGAACCTGTGTGTATTGCAGATCCAACTTAGAAATCTTCTTTCAGGCGCTCCCATGCATACTCAGCCTGAAAAAAAATCTCCAGTCCTGTCCGCACGGTGGGTGGGACTTAATACGGTCAAAATGATTGGAGCTCTGAACTGTGCATGCGTAGTTAGAAAAGATATGAATTTTTGACTCAAATTTTTTGAATCACTGACCTGAGTCAGGGAATTGGTGGAAGCTTGGAACACACTCTTCAGCAGCTGGCTCGCCTGATTCGGACTTTTATTTCGCAGGCCCATTACAGTGTGGTTCCGGCTTGGCAAACGTGGTGGTAAGCGGGGAAATGCTGATAAAGTTGGGCAGGCCGTTCATTAGTTCAATTCAAATGCATGTAAGTCATCATTGCACCTGTTTTGGGCGCAAATCGAATCGCCACCATTCCCGAGTTTCAGTAAAGTGGCAATCTGCGAGGATGCGGGCGCGGATCGCGTTAATGGCCTCTCACCGGACTTTAACACATTTTCGCACCTGAAAACAGGTGCGACGCAATGGTAAAATCGGGCTCAGTATCTTCACTGCAGTAAGCCTAACTAGTGACCCTCATAAATAAACTCAACTTTAGATACATATTTGGAAAAGAAAACGAATATACAAATGTGGAGAAAATCTAGGAGCATAAGAGTGTGTCGCTCTTCGCACTGTCCATATTGTGTGCTCAATCCTTGGAATGTTGTGAGAAGCTATAAATAGTTAGAAAGCTTAATTTTGACTGCCAATGAGCTTCACAGAAGCGTAGCCAGATGCTGATCAATGCCTGGCTTAAAAGGGAAAGAGGAGCCAAAGGCTTCGTTCAAGGCAGCTCGGGAAGAAGAGGTAATTCAAAAGGGAATTCTATACCATGCAGCCTAGTAGACTAACCCTATTGCCATCAATGACAGGGTGAGTGGGAGAGGGAGCTGGTAGTGCAACTTATAAGCGAGAAACCAAGGCAAAATGAGGGTTATGCAACTCAAATATGTGACATATTCTTAAGTGGCTTAGACAAGGTAAATCCAGATGTTCTCTTTAAGTAAGTTGGGCTGGTAGAATTTGACCTCCTCATTATAAATTAAGCAAACTGAACTCAGTTATCAGAAAGAATTTCTTCATGGGAGGGCCAATAAATAATCTCCCAGTACAGATGCACATTGTTAGAGAGGTGGAGAAGAATCTTGTAGGTTGAGCTTTAATGGGCCAAGGGGGTCTTCCCTTATTTTGAATTGGTTTCTTTCTTATAAGTTGCACTGCCAGCCCCCTCTCCCATTCACTCTGTCATTGATGGCAGTAGAGTTAGCCTGCTAAGCCATGTGGTACAGAATTCCCTCCTAAACTGCCTCTTCCCGATCTTCCTTTAACCAAACTTTTGGCTCCTCTTTTCCTTTTAAGCCAGGTGCTGATCATCATCTAGTTACGCCTCTGTGAAGTTCCTTGGAACATCTTTCTAATTGAAAGATAAAACCACAACAAGAACAGAGCTTCTTGTTGTATCTCTGTTCTATGCTCAGTCTCCAGGGGCTGTTTAAAGTCAGGCTTGATATTAACCAGCCACAATTTCTTGCTTTATTTTCCTATCCCTCAGCCTTGGTACTTGCCCAACAGTTCCTGGCCTTTTCTTTATCTCAGCTCAACTATGTTTATTCTGCAGGCCAAGGGTTACAGTGCAATAAAGAATGGACCTGTGATAGGTGGATTAAAATTGAGAGTGCAAAGTTGATTTGAAATTGTGTTCTGAATTAAGCATGACTCAAATGTATGATTTAACAGGATTTTGATTTTGACAGTCAAAGCATGCTGGGAAAGCTTAAGGCTCCCCCTTCAGCATCAGACTCTCCAAACCCTCTCTGAACACTTCAAAGAGAATAGAAATTCTTGGTTAGTTGACGCTTATCATAATAAATACTCATTAGCAAACGAACATTAGTAAACAAAACATTACTTCATTAATTGCATCTTCAAAGCAGCGCAACAAAGTCATGTTAAAGAGCAACAATCTGATTACATAAATTAGCCTTTGAATGAACCTCATATTCATATTGGGGTAGGTTTTGTTGGAACAATTCCACGGGCCTTTAAAGAGTAGATGCTGAAAAGCTGTTTTCCTTGCTGCGGAGTTTAGAAGATTTTTAGTTTAAGACAAGGGATGGGCCATTTATAACAGGGATGTGGATAATTTTTTATTCATTCATGGGACATGGGCATTGCCGGATGACCAGCATTTATTCTCTATTGCTAGTTGCCTGTGGAGGCAGTGGCTCTGGAGCCAGACCAGGCAAGGAAAGCAAATTTCCTCCGAAAAAGACATTAGAGAACCAAATGGATTTTTCTGAGAATGATTTCATTGTCATCAGCAGATTCCTAATTCCAGATTTTTTAAAATTTAATTCAAATGCCATCATCTATCATGACAGGATTTGAACTTGGATCTTCAGAGTATTAGTTGAGTTTCTACATTAATATTCTAGCAATAATATCACTAGAGCATTCTTTGTGCAGTCTTTGGAATTCTCCATCCCAAAAGGTTATGGATGTTCAGTCATTGAGTCTATTCAGGTCAAAGGTTGAAAGATTTTAGGACACAAAAGAAAATCAAAGAATATGAGCATCAGACAGGTAGATGAAGTAGATATAAAACATCAACCATGTTCTTGCATGGTTGTATGACCTACCCCATCTCCTGTTTATCAGGATCTTTGGTTTTTATCTCAGGGTATGCCTCATTAGTTCAACCAATTTGTGTGTGTTCTTCCTTTCAAAATACCTACCCCTAGAGTTGCTAGAAATGCAAACTGATAATGGTGGAGTGAGGGCAATAATGTGTCTGGAACTTTGATGTATGTTGGTATCAGTCAAGTATCTCCTTAACAAATAAGGATTGTCAAATAAACGGGAAGGACTGAATGAAGGCAGATCAAAGGGAGAATTCAAAATCAAAAGTGGAAAAGGAGAGGGAGAGAAAGATAGAGTTAAAAGAGAAAGGAAGGAGCAGATAGAAAGGAAAAGGAGAAAAAGAAACTTGACAGCTGTGACTTTCCCAAACAATGACCAAGTGTCATAATGGCAAGAAAACTGGAGCCATCTGTGCCAATTTATCCAGTGTGGACTGGACCCAAATGTCCCACATTGTGTCATTTATTTTGGGGAAGTGTTGAGTTTTATGCCAGTTCTGGGGTCAGCAGGACCAAAACACACTGATCTCCCTGGACATACTCACCTGTGCCTTCTTCCTTTGATAAAAAGATACAGAAGTCTGAGGTCACGTAAAAACCAATTCAAAAACAACTTCTTCCATAATGTCATCAGATTTTTGAATGCACCTACCGAGCATTAACTTGATCTTTTTTCTACATCCTAGCTATGACTATAACACTATATTCTGCACTGTCTCCCTTCCTTCTCTATGAATGGTATGTTTTGTCTATATAGTGTGCAAGAAACAATACTTTTCACTGTGTATTAATACATGTGATCATAATAAATCAAATCAAATCAAATCAAAAATGTAATTGCAAAACCCATGGGGAATTTGCCTCCTGTTTATTGTGGATAAGGTGCTGACAAGCATCTCCTGAAATGCTTTCCTTCTGTTGCTGAGGAGATCCTCCAGGAAGCTCCATGGCTTCTGACCATCCTGGGATTCTGCAGACATGGTCTTTGCGGCTAAGCAAATCCAGCAAAAATGTCAGGAGCAAAACCATGGACTATTCCTTGCCTTTATCAACCTAACCAAAGTGTTTGACTCTTTAAATCATCCTCCAAGGCTTTGGTTGTCCTTTGAGATTTGTCAGCATCCTAAGATTTTTGTATGCAATGTCATCATCACTGCCCTGAGTAGAGGATCTGAAACTGACACATGTCACATCAGATCAGGATTATACAAAGTTGTGTGATTGCTCCCACCCTATTCACCATTTATCTGGTGAATGACCATTGTCATCCATCTCATTCGAGATGACCTACCACCTGGAGTCAACATCCAGCTTCATCTAGATGAGAACCTTTTCAACCTTGATTGCTTCTAGGCAAAAATAAAATTTATCACCATGGATACCCATGATCTTCAGTTTGGGGGTGACCGCTGCATGATGGTTCACTCCATGGAGGACATGAAAAGGATGCTGGGCTTCTTTAACACTTCCTAAAAAAGGCTTGACCTCTCTTTAAGCATTGCCAAGACAATCTTCCCCAGGCCGGTTGAACATGCCTTGTACCATCCATTTAGATGGGATGACTCTGGAGTAATCATAGGAAGATATGCAGGAATTTTACCGCCTCACTCATCTGAGACTCATAAGATTCCATCCGAAGCCAATGGGGAATGGTGTTCTGCACACCTCAGGCCTATATTCAACATGATCATGTCTGATCCTAAATCTGAAGCCATACTCGCGTGCGCTCCCCATACTCGTTGATGCCATTAACATCTAAAAACTTAGCTATCTCTTTCCTGAATAAATTCAGCGGCTTGGTCTCCACAGCCTTCTCTGGTCGAGAATTCCACAGGTTCACTACTCCTTGAGTGAAGAATTCTTTTGTCATCTCAGTCCTAAATGGCTTACCCAGTGTCTTGAGACTGTGCTCCCTCGTACTAGATTCCCAACCAGGGAAAACATCCTTGCTGCATCTAGCCATTAGAAATTTAGACATTTTACTCAGATCAGGTAGGGCCCAAGCACTGATCCTTGCAGTGTCCCACTAGTCACTGGCTGCCACTCAGATAACGAGCCTTTATTCCCACTCTCTATTTCCTGTGTGTCAACCAATTCTTACTCCATGTCAATACATTAACCCTTATCCAATGTACTTTAATTTTGCCCACTAACCTTACATGAAGGACTTTATCAAAAGCTGTCTGAAAGTCCAAATATTTCACATCCACTGTTTCTCCCCTCTATTCTGCTAGTTATGTACTCACCAAACTCCAGTAGATTACTAAATGTGATTTTCCTTTAAGAAACCAATGCTGGCTTTGTCTAATTCTGTTACCCTTCCTTAATAATGAACACCAATATGTTCAGTTCCCAACCTTCATAATTCTGAAGCCATGTCTCTGCAATTGCAACAACATCAGAATCATTTACATCTACTTGTGTTGTTAACCTTACTGTGAATGCTCCATGCATAAAATCTTTAGAGTTGTCTTTTTAACCTTGTTAATTATCTTAGCTTTATTTTATATTGCGGCCCCCTGTTTTTGTCCTTTTTTTTATGCCTTCCATTTTTGCTTCTTACATATTTATTGTTTGTTTCTATCCTTGTTTTGCCCTCTTCTGTCTCTCTCCTCAGGTTTCTATCTCCCTCCCATTTTAGTTTAAACCTTCCTCAATAGCAACAGCAAACAATCTACCTGAGGACATTGGTTCTAGTCCTGTCCAGATGCAACCTATCCTGTTTGTACCAGTCTCACCTTCCCCAGACCCAATCCTAATGTCCCAGGAATCCTTCGACCCACACCATCCGTTTAACCATGTATTCATCCAACATATCCTGCTACTTTCACTTTATTAGCACGTGGCACTGATAGTAGTCCGGAGATTACTACCTTTGAGCTACTACTTTTTCATTTATGTCCTAACTCTCTACCCTCTGTATCTGGGATGTCATCTCTTTTTTCACTATGTCGTTGGTACTGATAGAGTGGTGAGAATCTGGAATGCACTTCCTGGGAAGGTAGTCGAGGCTGGACACCTTATAACCTTCAAAAAATATTTGGATGAGCACTTGAAATATCATAACATTCAAGGATATGGGACAAGTACAGGAAAATCCACCTTTAGTGGTAGTTAACATCGGTGTAGATTCAATGGGCTGAAGGGCCTTTTCTGCGCTGGATGATTCAAAGCTTCACTGATTGTTCACCTTTCCCCTTCAGAATGTCTTGCAGCTGCTCTGAGACATCCTTGACCCCTGGTACCAGGGATGCTGTAGACATGATGTAGAGATGCCGCATTTGCCTGACAAAGACACAGAGTGTCGAAAGCTCGCAAATTTACTATCAAATAAATCGGTTGGATTTAAAATTGGTGTTGCTAAATTCTTACTGAGTTCTTACTACCCCAGTCCAACGCCGGCATCTCTACATTGAGAGGGACAGTCACAGGGGTCTCCAACATGACCTTTCTCTACTCTGCTTGTTGGTTACCTATCCCCTTTCTGCCTGTTAGCTTTTTAATTATGGTGTGACCACCTCACTGAATGTACTGTCCATGACAATTTCAGCATTGTGGATGTGTCCATCTACCTTTCCAGCTCGAAAATGCAGTCAACCAGTAGCTGAAGTTCAGCTGTCAGCACTTCCTACATCTCAGCAGACACCTCTCCAAGGATCTACCATTGATTGGTAAGGAAATCCAACTCAGAGTCAGCTATACCACTGCTGCCTTCTTCAAGTTACGCCAACATGTCTTTGAAAACAAGAACCACTGGAAATCAACAAGGATCCTGTTTATAAGAATGTTGTGTTGCCCACCCTTCTCTACTGTAGCGAAACCTGGACTGTCTATTGACACCATGTTAAGGCTCTTGAAAACTTACATCAGTGGTGTTTGTGTTGAATACTGGGGATTAAATAGGAGGATCGCTGACCAGTGTCAGCATCCTCCATAAAACTGCATCTACCAATATTGAAACACTGCTCATAGAATCATAGGAAGTCATTCAGCCCATTGAGCTTGCACTGACAACCAACCCATCCAATCCCCGCAACCCCACATAGTTACCTTGCTAATCCCCCGCAACTGGGAGCAATTTAGCATGGCCATTCAACTTAGCCTGCACAGTGGCAGGAAACCAGAGAACCCGCAGGAAACCCACACAGACACAAAGAGAATGTGCAGATTCCACACACAATGATCCAACATTGGAATCGAACTCAGGTCTCTGGCACTGTGAGGCACCAGTGCTAACTACTGAGCCATTATGTCACCCCTCCTAAGGAGCCAACTGTGACAGACCAGCCAATACCTCGTCCAGAAACCACTTCCCTCGGATAGGTTGTCTTCTCTCAGCTTTCTATTGACCAAGTCTATCCTAAATCAAAGAGGCATTAACACCATTGACTGGGAGGAGAAGGCTGTGGTCCACTCAGCATGGTTACACCTGGCCCATCAAGGCACAACTGGAGTTCAATGACTTGACAGTGAGGCAGAATGGCGCAGCAGAGGAAGGACAGGGAAGTTAACCTCGGGATGTGAATTCCACTTCCCTGCTCAACAATATGCTCCCACTGCAGAAAAATCTGTGAATCCCAAATCAGCCTCTTTAGTCACCTGAAAACTCACCAAGTCAGACGGATCTAAACTATTCATTTAACCACTCACTGTGGTACCGGGTTCCACATTCTCACCACTCTCTGGGTAAAGATGTCTGCTTAATTCGCAATGGTCCTCACCTGTTGTTAGCTGGAGTGGCATTAGCTTCACCACCCTCTTCACACGAATGATATGGCTGGCTCGGTTTAGACAGGGAGCTCAGTGTGAAAAGTGCTTGTTTCAGGTAACAGACCATGGTTTCACCATGAAGATCAAAGTCCTACGATGTGAACAGGTGACTGATTGACTATTTTAAGTTGCAACATGTGGAGCATAGCTTCTGACTAATTCCACGAAGAAGAAATTCTCCACCCTTAACGTCTCTCCCTCCTCAGAAGGAAATTTGGCATGTCAGCTATGACTCACACCAACTTTTATAGATGCACCAAAGAAAACATTCTTTCTGGTTGTAGCACAACTTGGGATGGCCCCTGTTCTGCCTAAGAAACTGCAAAAGATCATGAATGTAATCCAGTCTACCACACAAACCAGACTCCCATCCACTAACTGTGTCTACACTTCCCGTGCCTCAGCCAAGCAGCCAGCATAATTAAGGACCCTGCACATCCCGGACATTCTCTCTTCCATCTTCTTCCATCAGGAGAAAGATATAAATGTCTGAGGTCACGAATTAACCGACACAAGAATAGCTTCTTCCCTGCTGCCATCAGACTTTTGAATGGACCTCGTATTAAGTTGACCTTTCTCTAAACCCCTAGAATGTAACAGTACATTCTGTACTCTCTCATCTCCTTCTCTACGAATGGTATGCTTTGTCTGTATAACATGCAAAAGCAATACTTTTCACTGTGTTAATATATGTGATAATAAATCAAATCAAATCCAATCAAAAATTATTTAATTTAATCAAGTCCAATCAAAAGTTATTTAATTTATTTAATCTAGAGGAGCTGGATTGTGTGCCTTTGCCATGAGGATTTTGCCTCAGGAACCCACTATATTTGACATTGGTGCTGGGTAAAAGGAAGAATTGTATTTTCACAATGAGTTTCATAATTTCAAGGTGTCCCACAGTGCTTTATAGCAAATGAAGGACTATTTTTCAAGCGTAGGCAGTAATGTAATGAAAGAAATAAATCAGGTCATAGTAAGCCTCCCCAAACTGCAACATAATAATAACCAGATCTGATCGTTGATAAATCTTAGCCAGAGCGTTATAGGCAGCCTTTCCGTTCTTTTTTCAATAGTGAAGCAGAGTTTCTTTATGTTCACCTGAGAGGGTAAAGAGGGCCACAGTTGGACACCTCATCCAAAGGTAGCGACAATGAGAGTGCTACACCTGACAGTGCAGCACTCCCCGTCAGTGAGAGTATTGATTGCATTCCCAGTGGAATGGGGTTTAAAGATGCAATGCTCCATCAGAGAGCCAAGAATGCTACCCGCTGAACCACAGCATCACCAATCTGTACCAACCTGCAATCCCCTTGTGCCAAAGGACCGTTCTAAACATTTTTACAGATATGGCCTTACCTCACATCTGACCTGGACTTGCACTGACAGGGCTAGTTTCTGAAAATTGTGAACCGGCTGTTGATTTGTATCATCTTTAGCCCCTTGCTATACTTCTTATACACCTATGACTGTGTAACCAAATTCCTCTCTAACTCGATGTTCAAGTTTGCTGATGATACAACTACAATGTGTCAGATCTAAAACAATGACGGGACAGAATACAGGAAAGAGATAGAGAATCTGATGAACTGGTGTTGTGAAAATAATCTCTCCCCAATGTCAGTAAAATGAATGAGACCATCATCAACTTCAGGAAGTTTGATGCAAGACATGCCCCTTTCTACATCAATGAGGATGAAGTGGAAAT
Organism: Sphyrna mokarran; assembly: GCA_024679065.1. Lineage (NCBI taxonomy): Eukaryota > Metazoa > Chordata > Chondrichthyes > Carcharhiniformes > Carcharhinidae > Sphyrna > Sphyrna mokarran. Next base: position 12,545,765 of record JAGIQG010000013.1, on the reverse strand, counting down.
GTTTGAGAGCTTCAAGTGTCTAGGTGTTCAGATTACCAACAACCTGATCCCTTCATGCCAATGCTATTTTTTTTTTTAAGAGCAACACAGCACGGGAAACAGGCCCTTCGGCCCAACGAGCCCGCGCTGCCGTCATAACTATATAGTAGCAAATCCATTATCCTATTATATTATTCCTATATAATAATATATATTATTCCTAATATGGAAAACTCTCACTATAGGGACAATTTGTTTCCCAATCAGCCTAAGAGCGAATTTTTGGGTTGTGGGAGGAAACCGGAGTGCCCGGAGAAAACCCACGCAACCACGGGGAGAACGCGCAAACTCCCGCAGACACCGGCCCAATTCCAAGTGTCTGCACAGCCACATCGATAGTCTCTGAGCTGTCATGGTGCCCTTCAGATGGTCCACATAAAGCACTCATTTACGACATGAGGTACCAGGCAACCCATGAATCAACATCCAAGAGCCGTACTCGCACCACCTGCCGAATGCATGCTCAATGTTGGTCAAGTATGGACCGAATTACCTGTGGAAAAAGCCGTAGTTAAACAGTCCTAATATATCCCTCTATCTGCATACCGCTCATGTGGCTGTCCAAGAGACCCTTAAACAGCCCCAGCGTGCCTGCTCCCACCACCTTACTCGGCAGTGCATTCCACACCCCCACTACCCTTTGTGTGAAAAACTGCCCTCTAATATTCGTCTTATACATAGCCCCCCTCACCCTATGGCCATGACCCCTCGTCCTATCCATTTCTAAAGGCGGAAAAAGTTTACCTCCATTTACTCTATCTATACCCCTTATAATCTTATACACCTCTATGAGATCCCCTCTAAGCCGACGTCTTTCAAGGGAAAACAACCCCAGTCTATTTAATTGTTCCTCATAAGACAGTCCTTCCATACCAGGCAGCATCCTGGTAAACCTCCTCTGCACTCTCTCCAAGGACTCCACATCCTTCCGATAGTACGGCGACCAGAACTGGACGCAGTATTCCAAGTGAGGCCTAACCAACGTTCTATACAACTGCAACATCAAACTCCTACTCTTGTATTCTATACCCTTTTCTATGAAAGCTAACATACTATACGCCTTCTTTATCACCTTCTCCACCTGTGAGGACACCTTCAGAGACTTGTGAACCTGCACCCCCAAGTCTCTCTGCGTCTCTATGCTCCGTATAGTTTTACCTTTTATCCTATAACTCTCTTCTACATTTTTCCGGCCAAAATGCATCACCTCGCATTTATCCGGATTAAATTCCATTTGCCATCTATCTGCCCAGTCTACCAACCTATCTATGTCCTGTTGTATTGCCTGACACTGCTCCTCTGTACCCGCCAATCCAAGCATCTTGGTGTCATCAGCAAATTTGCTGATCTCACCACCTACCCCTACTTCCAAGTCGTTTATGTAGACCACAAATAGAAGAGGGCCTAGTACTGAGCCTTGTGCACTCCACTAGTGACAGGCTTCCAGCCGGAAAAAGAGCCTTCCACTACTACCCTCTGTCTCCTCCTCCCGAGCCAGTTCTCGACCCATCTACATACACGACCCTGTATCCCATGCGCCTTCACCTTCTCTATCAGTCTACCATGAGGAACCTTGTCAAACGCCTTACTGAAATCCATGTAGACGACATCAACAGCCTATATTTGAGAAAGCCCATAACTGTCTCCACTTTCTCATGAGGCTAAGGGAATTTGCCATGAATGCTATGACTCTCAGCAACTTTTACAGATGCACAATGAAAGGCATCTTTTCTGGTTCTAATACAGTTTTGTATGCCTTCTGTTTTGTCCCAACGTGTGAGAAACTACAAAGGCTCGTGAACAAAGCCCAATCCATTACAGAAACCAATCTCTCATCCGTTGACTCTGTCTACATTTCCAGATGCCTTGGAAAAGCAGCCAGCATAATCAAGCCACTGAGGCACTAAAATGGGGTCGCATCAGGGAAAAAGTTTGGAAAGCACTGATTTAGATATTCTCTTGTTGACTGGGGTCTTTCACTCATTCAAGATGGTGGCACCTTCTTTAATTCCCAAGGGATCCCTGGTACCCACTAACTGTTCCTTGTACATCAAGTAAGGAATGCTTTAGACACATACATTGTCGGACTCTACTCTGCACCTGAAAGACTCCTTGGCCTGATGCACCTATCAGTGACACCCTTGGTGAAAACACTGAACATGTCTGACCTATAGTCTTCATCCTGAAAACGGGTGTGGACAATTGGAACTGAAGCCTTTTGATGGGAGATCACTGCTGCAAACGGAGGAGGTCAAAAATTTAATTGAAGGGAGAAACTTGTCCTTTGACGAAGTCTCATCAATTAATTTAATCTCTTTAGAGAGTTAACAAGCCACATACAACACTTGCGAGCGCAAAATCTCTTCCTGATGCTCAAAAGCAATCAAGCAGAAAGACACCAGCGTGTTAAGTCAGCGTTATTCAGCTCTGACCTTTTAACCTTCCTATGGAGTCATAAAGTATTCAATTACCTACGCATTTGATTAACTCACTATCAATCCTTTTCAGGAAAGACAAGGTCTAATCCTCAGCTTTTGCTGCTTTGTTGCAGGCACAGACCTCTTGTGTTGACTCCCACATGCTCTCCAATAACTTTATTTCTTTCCTCAGAAGTTTATGACTCCTTGGTTAATTACAATTTTAAGTTTGTTCAGTATTTTCGGAAACAGAGCATTGCCTTGGGTCTTTGGATTACTAGTCCAGTAACAATACAACTAGGTCACTGTCACAGAGCTGTGTGTAGCAGCCAGCATGGAGATTGCTCCCAGCTTGTACTCTTTGCTGTAATTAATTGTGATAGTCAATAAAGACTTACAGCAAACCTATGTCGACTACGGAGACTTTGTCACACCTACTAAACTGTAACCAACCATACTTAGCCGAACCCAGATCTGTCAATTCATTTGTGAAATTTTCAATTGAACTCTGGACTCAGCAGCATTTTAGGCAAGTAGTCCAGGTGTATTTTTACCCTTTATATATAGAATCCATATTTCAAAAAATCCCTACAGTGCAGAAGGAAACTATTTGGTCCATTGGATCTACACTGACTCTCTAACAGAGTGTCTTACCCAGGACCTCTCCCTCGCTCTATCCCCGTAACACTGTACATTAATAATGGCCAGTCGACCTAACCTGCACACCTTGGATATTAAGGGACAAGTTAGCATGGCCAATCCACCCGAAGCTGCATGTCTTTGGACTGTGGGAGGAAATGGAGCACCCAGGGGAGTCCCACACATACATGGGGAGAACGTGCAAATTTCACACAGACAAGGACCCAAGGCCAGAATTGAATCCAGTTCCCTGGCACTGTGAGGCTGCTGTGCTAACCATTGTTCCATCGTGATTCCTGATTTAACCAATCACGTTTTTGTTTGCATTTGAGATAAAAAGAAATAAAAGTAGAATAATTGGAAATGCATAGCAGAACAACCAGATCGAGAATGATGGGTTAATATTTCCGGGAAAACCTTTCATTTAAACAGAATTAGAAATTGGTTTGACATGTTCTCTGAATGTAAACCTCAGTGTAACATCCCGACATTAATGGTCATTTTGCTTTTTGAAGAGAGCTCTGGGAGTATCAGTCTATCACAGTGGTAATCCACAGGCTTTGTCTTCATACATGCTGAGAACTCAGCAACCAGAAAATAAAAGATGCATTTTTTACAAGTTTCTGGAGGCGATTTGGATGACAGTTTGTTCAAAGACATTTTTCCTAAATGACCCAAACATGATACTCTATTTTATTTTATTCATTTGTGGGACATGGGCATTGCTGGCCGATCAGCATTTATTACCCATTCCTCGTTGCCTGTGTGAAATTTGCACGTTCTCCCCATGTATGTGTGGGACTCCCCTGGGTGCTCCATTTCCTCCCACAGTCCAAAGACATGCAGCTTCGGGTGGATTGGCCATGCTAACTTGTCCCTTAATATCCAAGGTGTGCAGGTTAGGTCGACTGGCCATTATTAATGTACAGTGTTACGGGGATAGAGCGAGGGAGAGGTCCTGGGTAAGACACTCTGTCAGGGAGTCAGTGTAGATCCAATGGACCAAATGATCTCCTTCTGCACTGTAGGGATTTTTTGATATATGGATTCTATATATAAAGGGTAAAAATACACCTGGACTACTTGCCTAAAATGCTGCTGAGTCCAGAGTTCAACTGAAAATTTCACAAATGAATTGACAGATCTGGGTTCGGCTAAGTATGGTTGGTTACAGTTTAGTAGGTGTGACAAAGTCTCCATAGTCGACATAAGTTTGCTGTAAGTCTTTATTGACTATCACAATTATTTACAGCAGAGTACAAGCTGAGAATCAACTACATTGCTGTGGGTCTGGAGTCACATATAGGCCACACAGGGTGAGAATGGCAATTTCCCTCCTTAAAGGACGTTAGCGAAGCAGATTGATGTTATAGACAATGTTCCATGGTCAACCAGTACTTTTTTAATTTCAGATTTTTTTTATTGAATTCAAATTTCGCCGTCTGTCGTGGCGGGATTCGAACCCAAGTTCCCCAAACATTCACTGAATTTTGAGATTAATAGTCAAGCGATAATTCCACTGGGCCATCACCTCCTCACGATGATGTGGGTTTTCATTACTTATTTGCTCCTATGCCACTTTAACAGGAATATTTGTATTGCAGATATGGAAAGAGAGAGAGATAAAAAGAGCAGGAAAAGCTGATCTCAAAATAGCCCTGATGTAATGTTGACATTTTGGACGTTCCACCCCGAGGCATTGGTGATTCGTTGACCTTACTCTTTTTCTTTTGCCTTACTCTGGTTCGCACAAATATTTCTTACCTCTTACAGGTACCTTAGGGATCGCTTTATTATTCAGCCCACTTGCAATGCTGTCACCTGCCTGAGCGAATTAGCCTGGAAACTGGAGCTCGAGGAATCAGGAAATTCCAGTGCGGAGCTCAAACCATGACATCATTCTCATTTTGGCAGTGTGAGCTAATACAAAGGTACTTGTGTTGGGGTGGTGGGGCCGGGGGGGGAGGGGGGATGTGGGGTCAGCTGCTTCTTAACACAAGACTGTGTTCGAATTTGAGCAAGAGAGAAAAAAAAATCAGCTACTGAAATGAGGTACTTGAATCAGCAGCTGTGGATAGACATTACCTCCCTCTGCCCCTCAGTGTATAGATATTCTGCTATATAGGAGAGCAGAAACAATCACACTCTGTCATTTCACTTTGACCTCATACTGACGCAGAAGAGCAAAGGAGATTGGCTCGTGATGATGTTATCATGTGTTAAATATTTTATTAAGGCCCAATTAACCCTCAGCACATTTCTTTATTTTTACTAATAACAAACATTACTTTCTGGCAAGCGGATAACCTTATTATTTTTCTTCCAATAAATGCATAAAGCTTTTTTTTCCACGCAGCATATTAAATTGCCTCTGGAGGATGTTAAGGGGTCCAGTTGAGGTATGAATCACTGGTCGGAGTGAATCATTCTGCAGCTGAGTAAATTCGACCCAAATACCCCAGGAGGTGTATGAAACCTCGTTCGGCAAATATAACTTTATCGCTCTGCTCTTGAAGGAATTTAAGAGGTAGAGGCTGCCTGGTGTAAACTCGACTGTTTGATGAAGTGCTAACCACTTTGCCAGCGTGCTACTGCGTGGCATGGTGGCACAGTGGTTAACACTGCTGCCTCACAGTGCCAGGGATCTGGGTTCAATGCCAGCATTGGGTCACCACCTGTGTGGAGTTTGTACATTCTCCCTGTGCCTGCATGGGTTTCCTCCAGGTGCTCCGATTTCTTTCCACAGTCCAAAGGTGTGCGGGTTAGGTTGATTGGCCATGCTAAATTGACACCAGTGTCAGGGGGATTAGCAGGTAAATGAGGGTTCTGGAATTGAGCCTGGGTGAGCTTGAGGTTGATACAGATTCAATGGGTCGAATGGCCTCCTTTCCATTCTATCCTACGAACAAGGATAGCTGTGTATCTTCTTATATTCAAATCCCTCCACTGACTCTTTTCTCCCTATCCCTATAACCTTTACCAGTCCAGTAAGATCTCCACACTTTTAGATCCAATATCAATTCTGCCACTATCTGTGTCTCAGATTCTAAATTTCAAAAGCCCTTAAACAATTCCATCTCTCTAACTTTCTGTCTTCCATGAAGAAACCCTTTAAAACTTCCTGCCAAACTGTGAGTCATCTATCCTAATATCTTTCTATGTGGCTCAGAGACCAATTTTGGCTGACAACCCAAGAGCACAAGAAATAGGAGTAGGGGTAGGCCAGCTAACCCCTCAAGCCTGCCCTGCCATTCAATATAATCTCACTAATCAATGCAGTCCTCAAATTCTTTTTGTGCCATTTACCATTGTGTAGCATCTTCAGGCACTTTATTGCATTAAATTTATTGCACTGGGCAACATGACAGCTCAGTGCCTATTGCTGTGCTGTGCAGATACATGGATTTGGGCCTGTGTCTGTGGGAGTTTGCGCATTCTCCCCATGCTTGCATGGGTTTTCTCCAGGAGCTCTGGTTTCCTCCCACATTCCAAAAATGTGCTCTTAGGTTGATTGGCAGAACAAATTCTCCCTAAATTGTCTCAAATTTGGTTCCAATACATAGATCTATAAACATAGACAGGGATCATTGGTAGAAGTAGGAACATCAAGGTGGAGGGCTCGTTGGGCCGAAGGGCCTGTTTCCCATGCTGTTTTGTTCTTTGTTGTTTTTTGTAAACATACAGAAATTGTTATTATCTGCTGATCAAAGCAAAAGCATGTTCATTCGCAAACTGAGCCAGTCAGAATGGAACCAAATGATCCCTATAGTGCAGAAAGAGGTCACCCATCCAGCCCATCGAGTCTGTACCAATTCTCCAAGAAAGCGTCCCATCCAGGACCTTCCCTCCATCCTATTCCCATAATCCTATGCATTTATCACGGTCAATCCATTTAACTTGCATATCTTGGGACTATGGGAGGAAACTGGCGCATCTGGAAGAAACATGTGCAAACATGGGGAAAACATGTAAACTCCAGGTATTTAGAGAAGCAGGTTTAATTAGGGACAGTCAGCAAAGCTTTGTGGAAAATCATGTCTCACTAATTTGATTGAGTTTTTTGAAGGGTAACTAAGAAGGTAGATGATGGCAGTGCAGTCAATATTGTCTACATAGACTTTAGTAAGGTCTTTGACAAGATATCAGATGATAGGTTGTTGCATTAGGTTAAATTAGGGATCCTGGGTGAAGTGACCAATTGGATACAAAGTTGGCTTGATGAAAGAAGATATGGGATGCTTCTAGAGGATTGTTTTTCAAACTAGAGGCCTATGACCAGTGCTGTTCCTCAGGGATCGATGCTGGGTCCACTGTTATTTGTGGTTTATATGAATGATGTGGATGAGAATTTAGGAGGCCCTGCTTAGAACCAGGGACCCAGGTTCAATTCTGGCCTTTGGGTGACTGTCTATATGGAATTTGCACATTCTCCTTGTGTCTGCATGGGTTTCCAGTTTCCTCCCACAGTCCAAAGATGTGCAGGTTAGATTGATTGATTGACCATGCATAATTGCCCTTTCATGTCAGGGAGATTAGCAGGGTTAATAGATTTAATTTGATTTATTATTAGAACATAGAACATAGAACATTACAGTGCAGTACAGGCCCTTCGGCCCTCGATGTTGCGCCGGCCAGCGGACCCTCTAACCTAAACTATTCCAATATCATCCATATGCCTATCCACCGAACATTTGATTGCCCCCAAAGTAGGCGAGTCCACAACTGCTGCAGGCAGGGCATTCCACGCCCTCACCACCCTCTGTGTAAAGAACCTGCCTCTGACATCCGTCCTATAACTACCACCTCTTAATTTAAAGTTATGTCCCCTCGTGTTGGTCATCACCATCCGAGGAAAAAGGCTCTCACTATCCACCCTATCCAATCCCTTGATCATCTTATACGCCTCAATTAGGTCACCGCGTAACCTTCTTCTCTCTAATGAAAATAACCTCAGGTCCCTCAGCCTTTCCTCATAAGGCCTTCCCACCATACCAGGCAACATCCTGGTAAACCTCCTCTGCACCCTTTCCAATGCTTCCACATCTTTCTTATAATGCGGCAACCAGAACTGTACGCAATAATCCAAGTGCGGCCGCACCAGAGTTTTGTACAGTTGTAACAACCTCACGGCTCCTAAATTGTCACATGTATACAGATAAAGCATATTGTACATAGAGAAAGAAAGAATGTAGTGTTACAGTCATAGCTAGGGTGTAGAGAAAGATCAACTTAATGTGAGGTTCATTCAAAAGTCTGATGGCAGTAGAGAAGAAGCTGTGCTTGAGTCAGTTAAACGTTGATATCTTTTTCCCAATGGAAGAAGATGGAGGAGAGAATGTCCATGGTGCATGGGATCTTTAATTATGCTGGCTGCTTTTCCGAGGCAGCGGGAAGTGTAGACAGAGTCAATGTAGGGGGAGGCTGGATTGACTGATGGACTGGGCTTCATTCAGGACCCTTTGTCATAAGTAATAGATGTGTATGTGTACAGGCGGCACAGTGCCACGTTGGTTCCAGCAGCATGCTGACTCAGTGGCTAGCACTGCTGACTCACAGCGCCAGGGTCCAGGGTTCGATTCTCAGCTTGGATCATTATCTGTGTGGAGTTTGCACATTTTCACCGTGTCAGTGTAGGTTTTCTCTGGGTGCTCCAGTTTCTCCCACAATCCAACGATAGATAGATGGATTGGCCATGCTAAATTGCCCCTTTGTGCCGGGGATGCTAGCTAGGATAAATGCATGGGGATAAGGCCTGAGTGGGATTATGGTTGGTAATGATTTGATGGGCTGAATGGTCTTCTTCTGTACTGTAGGATTCTATGATCCTATGCGAAGAGGGTCTGGTTGGGATTGTTGTCAGTGCAGGCCTGAATGACCTGTTTCTGCGCTGTAGGGATTTAATGATTCCTGCGTGATTATTATTAGAGTATTGGGTCAATGTAAAACTGAAGTGTTGGAAAATATGCCACTCATTATAAAGGGAGGAATTAAAAATAAAAAAACACCTTTCTTTATGGATTATGGATGGGTGGTCAGAAGAGAAATCAGGGCTGTTTTAAATTAAACCCCTGTCCTGTCCGTAACGGATATATTTTCTCTTTCAATGTTAATACTTATTCTTTCTATTTATAGGAGCTTTTCAAAGGTGCATCAATCACTGTCTGAAAAGTTAGAGGTCAGGCTGTGGCTGACATCGATTCCAATCCTCCTCATTCTATAGTCTCCTTGGCAAATGCTTGACCTTCACCTAATAACCTGCAAATTCTGGTGATTTAAATGGGATCCACACTTCTATCTGACATCCCTGGAATATGCATCAAATTGCTGATATGATTTGCACATTGTTTGCACTTACTTTCTAGATGACCTGACGAAAGGACAGTTGAAGGAAAAAGACAGTTCTGCAGCCAGCAGAGAGTTTACTCTGATTACTAGCTTCATTTCACCCACTCACCCAGTTTGATATATTGATCTGTTCAGAATAGGCATGGTGGCACAATAGTTAGCATTGCTGCCTCACAGTGCCAGGGACCTGAGTTCAATTCCAGGTCTCGAGTGTCTGTCTATGAGCAGTTTGCACATTCTCCCCATGTCTGTATGGGTCTCCTCCAGGCGCTCCAGTTTCTTCCTACCCACTAAAGATATGTGAGTTAGGTGGATTGGCCTTGGTAAATTGACCCTTTCATTAGAACTTTATCATCTTGCCTGCTCTGAAATCAGTGTGGGCGAGATTGCAGAACGGAAATTCCTGTTTTCCTCAGGCGGGATTTTACAATTTTGTCCGAGTGAAGCTGTAAAATCCTGTCCCTTGTGTCTCAAGATGCGTAGGTTAGAGGGATTAGCAGGATAAATACATGGGGTTATGGGGTTACAAGACCTGGGTGAGTTGTTGTTAGAGAATCAGTGCAGACTTGATGGGCTGAATGGCCTCCTTCTGCGCTGTAGGGATCCTACGCCACACAATGCTGATCGGTCGAGAAATCAGAGAATAGCTCAGAATCTTAATTGGAGATTCGAAGTAAAGGACAATACAAATCAAAGCCTGGATCAGGTTTGAAGCGACAAAACTAATAACAATAGTAATCAGATCCCTGCTAATTGGCATGATTTGCAGTGTCTATCTCACTCAGTCATTCCCTGGCTGGAGCTGTGTGGCATCTGTGCATAAAATGGCAAACAAGCGAATGCCATTCACGTGGGAGTACACTACAGCATTTATATTTCCTTACTTAAATAGACCTTACTTTGCATAATTTATTCAAACGAGTTTAAACGGGGCTAAATTTCTATGTGACTCTCATCTCCTGGGACTCTCTCAATTAGTGCCCCAAATGAAGTCAATTTTAACAACATGCCTTCAGTTCTTGTCTAAGTTTCTGTCTGATGATTCATTGGTAAAGTAAATACAAGCAGATTTTAAAAACTAGCAGTGCAGTGAAAACTGAACAAGGAGTTTGTTTCTTTGACAGGCTAGGCCACATCTTGGCAGCGGTTATTTTATTTAAATTTGTGCTCGTGATGTGAGCCAAGAAATCGAGGGAGCTGCAAGTTTGTTCTTACATCATGACCAGCTATTAAATATTTAATATTGAGGGGGCTGGGTGCACAGCGAAGCTCCTTTCACCTTGAATTTCAATGTTTAAGTCGGTCTCATAATTGATGAAATGAAGGTTTCTTCTTGCTAAGCCTTTGTGAAATGATCCTTGGTAGCTCAAAGCCAACTCCTGGTGGTTGTGTCCCTAATTACTATTCATCTCAGGGTGGCTGGAATTTTCTTTTTGCTCATTAGTGAGACATGGGGTCATTTATTGCCCATCCTAAGTTGCCTGAGGATAGTTGAGAGCCAACCATATTGCTGTGGGTCTGGAGTCACAAATAGGCCAGATCGGGTAAGGATGGCAGATTTCCTTCCCTCAAAGACATTAGTGAAACAGATGGGTTTTTCCGACAATCTGATTTGATTTATTATAGTCATATTCATTAGTATAAAGTGACAAGTTTTATTTCTTACATGCTATACAGACAAAGTATACCATTCTTAGAGAAGGAAAGGAGACAGTGCCGAATGTAGCTGGTATGGGCATAGCTAGGGTGTAGAGAAAGATCAACTTAATATAACACAGACCCATTCAATAGCCTGATCGCAGCAGGGAAGAAGCTATTCCTGAAACAGCAGTGTGGACTCAAAGAATCAATGGAAATCGGGGGGAAATCTTTACACTGGAGTCATATTTGGGCAAAAGAAGTTGGTTGTGGTTGTTGGAAGTCAATCATCTCAGCTCCATGACATCACTGCAGGAGTCCATCTGGGATGTGTTCTAACCCCAGTCATCTTCAGCTGCTTCATCACTGATCTTTCTTGTATCATAAGCTCAAAAGTAGGGATGACTGCACAATGTTCTGCATTATTTGTGATGCTTTGGATGCAGAAGCAGTCTACGTCCAAATGAAACAAGATCGGGACAGTGTTCAGGTTTGGGCTGACAAATGCCAGATAATGACTATCTCTAACAAGAGAGAATCCAATCTTGACATTCAATTGCATTACCATCATTGAATTCTTGTCTATCGATGTCCTGGGAGTTATCATTGACCAGAAACTGAACTGGACTGGCCATATGAATACTGTGGCTGCAAGAACAAGTCTTATAGAGCGAAGTGAGGAATCCAGCTGCAAGTAACTCACTTTCTGACTCATCAAAGTCTCACTACTTTCGTTAAAGCACAAATCAGGAGTGTGATGGAGTACTCTCCACAGAATGCAGCTCCAGGAAAACTCGAGAAGCTTAACATCATCCAGGATAATGCAACGCATTGATTGGCATCCGTTCCTCAAACATTAATTCCCTTCACCATGACACACAGTGGCAGCACTGTGCACCATTCACAAGATTCATGGCAGGAACTCACTAATATTCCTGAGACAGCACAATCCAAACACAGTATCGTTACAATCTAGAAGGGCAAGTGGTATAGATATATGGGAACATCACCATCTGGAAGTTCCTCTCCAAGCCACTGACCATCCTGACTTGGAGTCAAAATTCTGGAACTTCTTAGATATTCTTTAGGGCCAAAGTGCCTGTTCCTGTGGTGTAATTTTCTTTGTTCTTTATAGTTCACATAGGCAGCATGGTCGATGCAGGCCTGGCAGGCTGAAGGACTTGTTCCTGTGATGTAATTTTCTTTGTTCTTTGTTTGTCTGAACTTCCATAAGTGAACACTTCAATTTTTCCTTTATACACATGGAAAATACTAAACTATAGCACCCTCGCCCACACTCTAGTTTTGCAGTACTGCATTGGATCAGATCAAGTTTGCCTAACTCCAATTGCACTGTGAGTGTACCTGCACCACAGCGACTGTGACAGTTCAAGAAGGCAGCTCACTGCCATCTTCTCAAGGCAATTAGGAATGGACAACAAATGATGGTGTAGTCAGTGACTATGAATAAATAGTCAGCCTATGAATAAATTTTAAAAAAGTATCGACTGAGTAATATTGGGAGTGATGGCTTTTTTTTAGATATTCTTTAGGGTCAAAAGGCCTGTTCCTGTGGTGTAGTTTTCTTTTAGTTTACATTGACAGTATGATTGGTGCAGGCTTGGAGGGTTGAGGGCTTGTCCCTGTGCTGTAATTTTCTTTGTTCTTTGTTTGTCTGAACTTCCATAAGTGAATACCTAAATTTTCCCTTTGTACGCAAGGAAAACACTAAACTATAGCATCCTGTCCCACACTCCAGCTTTGCATCACTCTTTGCATTGAATCAGATCAAGTTCACCTTCCAGGAGCGGACCTCATCAATTGGCTTCCAACATTTGAGTCCATCCTCTCCTGTTTCCTGTCCCATCCGAAGTACTTCTTCATCCCTCCATTTATCCAAGGGTCAGTTAGAAGAATCATATCGATATTGCTAATCTCAGTGAAATTAGCTTCTGCCAAGCTTCAACAGTAGAAGCTATAGAGCTTGCAGATTGAGACGTGCAAAGTGAGCAAACATCACAAATACACAACAGGAGAAACAAATAGAAGGAAATGGTGACAGGGCTTGATGCAATAGAATGAGAGGAAACTTGTTTGGGGCAACAGCCATAACACTATTTATTGAACTGAATGGCTTGTTTCTTGTGCTATATATTCTTAGTAATTAGGGGCGGCACAGTGGCATAGTGGTTAGCACAGCTGCCTCACATGCCAGGGTTCAATTCGCCCCATAGTTCACCACTTGTTGGACTCTGCACGTTCTCCCCATGTCTGCATGGGTTTCCTCTGGGTGCTTTGGTTTCCTCCCACAGTCTAAACATGTGTGGGTTAGGTGAATTGGCCGTATTAAATTGCCCCTTAGTATCAGAAGGGTTAGCACAGTAAATATGTGGGGTTATGGGGATAGGCCTAGGTGGGATTGTGGTCGGTGCAGTCACAATAGGCCGAATGTGCTCCTTCTCCACTGTGGGATTCTATGTATTGTGCAATTCAATGAATTAATTATTTTGTCCTTAACTAACTCTGGAGTTCTCCAGAGAATGGAATTTGCTCCTCCACAATTCATTCTCCATTATTGACTTTCACTATAACAGTAGTTAACAACATGTAAAAACATTCAACAAGGCAGGCATTGTAACTGTGGAGAGAAGTGATGAATTAACATTTCTGATTCATTCTGAGGAAGAAATACGTTAACTTCATTTGGGTTAAGCTAGCCAGTTCGGAACTTATTTCTAATAATATAGGAAGGATATATTGGACTTGAAGGGAGTGCAGAGAAAGTTCACTAGGTTGATACCGGAGATGACAGGGTTAGCCTATGAGGAGAGATTGAGTAGACCAGGTTTGTACTCGTTGGAGTTTAGAAGGTTGAGGGGGGATCTTATGAAGACATATAAGATAATGAAGGGGATGTATAGGATAGAGGTAGAGGTTCTTCCCGTTTAGAGAGGATAGCAGAACTAGAGGGCACAGCCTCAAAATAAGTGGGAGGAGGGGAGGTTTAGATCGGAGTTGAGGAGGAACTTCTTCACTCAAAGGGTGGTGAATCTTTGGAATTCTCTGCCCGTTGAAGTGGTGGAGGCTACCTCGCTGAATATATTTAAGTCACGGATAGATAGGTTTCCGATAGACAGGGGAGTTAAGGGTTATGGGGAGAAAGCGGTTAAGTGGAACTGATCCACTTCAGATCAACCATGATCTTATTGAATGGCAGGGCAGCTCAAGGGGCTAGATGGCCCACTCCTGTTCCTATTTCTTATGTTCTTATTTCTCTGGATGTAGGAGGCTTAGGGATGATCTTATAGAGGTCTATAAAATAATGAAAGGCATTGATCAACTAGATAATCAATACCTTTTCTCAAAGGTAGGGAAGTCTAAAACTGAAGGGCATAAGATTAAGGTGAGAGGGGGAAGATACAAAAGGGTCCAGAAGGGCAATTGTTTCACACAGAGGATGGTGAATATCTGGAATGAGCTGCCAGAGATAGTCGTAGAGGCGGGTACAATTTGTTTTTTAAAAAACATTTAGAAAGTTACATGGGTATAGAGAAATAGGGGCTAAATCTGGGCAATCGGAACTAACTTAGTGATGAAACCTGGGTGGTATGGACAAGTTGGGCCAAAGGGCCTGTTTCAATGCTGTCAATCTCTATGACGGTATTTCAGATTGCTGAGTTTTCCTTGTATTTTCCCATTTCCATCCAGTCCATCTATAAGAAAAGAATGGTTTTGTCATGTGTCATCACCTCGCTTCAAATATCCCCTATTGTTTTTGAAGACAATGAATAAATTGGAAATGCAGTTGTTCTAACCGCATCAAATTTACAGCCATTTTTGGCATAGCAAAATCACACACATACATAATATGGTAAGGAGTGGCATGGTGGCATACTGGTTAGCATTGCTGCCTCACAGCACTAGAGGTCCAGGTTCGATTCCCAGCTTGGATCAATCTCTGTGTGGAGTTTGCACATTCTCCCCCACTGTCTGCATGGGCTTCTCCTGGGTGCTCCAGTTTCCACCCACGCTCCAGAGATATGTGGGTTAGATTGATTGGCCATGTTAAATTACCCTTTAGTGTCACAGACAAGTTGGGCCGAAGGGCCTGTTTCCATTCTGTAAATGTCTGTAACTCTATGACACTACACGGGATGTGTGGGTTAGAGGGATTAGTGGGATAAATATGTGGGGTTACCTGGATAGGACCTGGATAGGATTATTGTCAGTGCAGACTTGATGGGCCGAATAGTCTATTTCTGTACTATAGGGTTTCTATGATTTCTGTGATACCGACCAATGAATCTGTTTTGTCGGGTGAGGGAGAAATATTAGCCAGGATTGAAGGAGAGTTCCGGTGATCCTATTCAACCAGTGCCGCGGAGAACTTTATCAGTCTCTTGGATAGGCAAACTCTGTTTAAGATGTTGTCCAAAACTGTGGCCTCTGACAAGATGGGACTTCCTCAACATGGCACAGAAGTGTCAGCCCTCAGAATGCTTGAAAGTGGGGGGATTTTTGCTTCGGTAATAACTGTACAAAGCGAACTCTGTAAACCTGCGTGAATTGACTTTTTTTTTAACGAGGGACTTTAGGATTTTAATAGAAGATATCAGCTGAGGAGTGTGTGATTCACAAAGTTCTGCCAGTGATTAACAAGGCTAAATAAGACCAGCACTGTAAGTGTGTTTATGTTTTGTGGTAATCCACAGCTTGTGGACACTAGTTATATAGAACTGAACATATTTGTAACTAAAATAATACTCTTAATATTTCTGGCTGGAATAGTCCTGTCTGCAGGAAGGGTGCCACTTAATTGCTGCACTCAGTGATCTGGCTTTCCTTTCTCCAAATTACATCCCTCTTTAAGTGAAAGGTTGGGTAGCTTAAGCAACTTGCTGATGAATCCCATTCCCCCTCAAAATGCTATCCAGGGACTCGAGGATTTGATCTTGACTGAAGCAGTGATGAAACTGTGCTCTTTTGTATGAGACTAAACCACTATCTTAGCTGCCTTCTAAGCGGTTGTAAAAGATTCCAGAGCACTATTCACAGATGAGCAAGAAAGAGGAGTTCTCTTCAGCCTCTTGGTTCATATTTATCTTCTCAGGCAACATCTCTGAAAACAGAATATCTGCACTTTACCGTTTCTGGGACTCTGCTGTGTACAGCTGGAGTACAGTTTCCAACAGTGGCCAATGCATTTCCAATGTCAAAGCAAAACATTGCGGATGCTGGAATCTGAAAAAAAACAGAAAATGCTGGAAAATCTCAGCAGGTCTAACAGCATCTGTGGAGAGAGAATAGAGCCAACGTTTCGAGCCAGGATGATCCTTCATCAGGGTTACATTTTCATTTGGTGTGAAACTCTTGGGACGTGGAATGGGAATAGCACCATCTTTGGATGGGAATGCAGCCTGGGTGGGATTGTGGTCGGTACAGATTCAATGGGCTTCCTTCTGCCCTGTAGGGATTCTATGACTCTATGTGCTGAGATTATGCAAGGTGCTACAGATATGCAAGTTATTTCTTCTATTTGATGAAGATGGCATGTCGTAGTCCACCAATAAGTGTTTCAAAGATGAGCCTGAGTTTCTATGCCTGCAGTATACATTCTGTGTGGAGTTTGCACATTCTCCACATGTTTGCGTGAGTTTCCCCTCAGGTGCACTGGTTTCCTCCCACAGTTCAAAGATGTGCAGATGAGGGGGATTGGCCATTTGTGAATTGTCCATTAGTGTCCCAAGATATGTAGATTAGGGGGATTGGCCATGCTAAATTGCCCATTAGTGTCCCAAAATGTGTCAGCTGGGGGCTTAGCAGAGTAAATACATGGGGTTATGGAGATAATTCCTTGGTAAAATGCTCCATTGGAGAATTACTGTTGGCTCAATGGGCCAAAAGACCTCCTCTGGATGTAGGAATTTTATGATTCCAGTGAGGGAAATGTTCCCTACTTCTAAGGCCAATGAATCTGGGAATCATTTATTTGACTGAGATGTTGTAATTCAACGCAAACTGTAATGGGAAGAAAGCAAACCAAAGCAGGTTTGTGTAAAGCTAGGTCCAAACAACAGCAAAAAATAAGTGTCTATATGATCTATTTTTATTGATGTTGGATTTAAGAATAATTATTGACCATGCAGAATGCTCCTGCTCTTTTCTATCCACCTCAGAGGGGAAAGGAGACACCTATTTAGCATCTCATTTCAAAGCTGATGTCTCGAACAGTGCACCACTCCTTCAGTACCACAGTGAAGTATTAGTCTGTCCTACGTGCTCAACTCTCTGCAGTGGGACAGGAACTCACAACTTTCTGATTCAAATGCAAATATGTGACCACTTGAGCCAAAACCTATCAGTCAATTCAAGTGACCCATTGACTCTCCAGGCATTGCCACAAAAGCAGGCGTGAGCAACCCTTCACTGAAAAAACCATACACTTGGCAATCTCCTGTGATGTGTTTTCTCCAGGGTTGCAGTAGTTTCCTGGACCAAGTTCCCCCAATGTCCCCTCTTCCCAAATTGACCTGGGCTTTCCATTTGCTTTCTCACATCTGTCAGAACATTATGTGGGTGAGGGCTGTGAGGGGTATGAACAAATTACAATGGACAGGGAGATGATGGCCTAATGGCATTATTGCAAGACTATTAATCCAGAAACTCAGCTAATGTTCTGGGGTCCCAAGTTTGAATCCTGCTTGTGGAATTTGACCTCAATAAAAATTCCAGGAATTAAGAATTTACTGATGGCCATGACACTATTGTCAACTATCAGAAAAAAACATCTGGTTCACTAAAGTCCTTTACAGAAAGAAATCTGCCGTCCTCACAACTCCAAGCCACAGCAATGTGGTTGACTCTTAACGGCCCTTAGGCAACTGGGGATGGACAATAAATGCTGGCCCAGCCAGCAATGCCCATGTCCCACACATGAATAAAAATATAGGACATGGTCTCACAACAATGCACGACAGGCTGGTAATTACTCGGAGCAGAATCGGCCCTAACAACCAGCTAAGCCGTCAATGAAGGAGCAGAGCTGACCATAGAATGAAAGCTGCCTCAGTCTGCATTGCTGGGATGTGTGAAACATCTGTAAGAAGTGAGGTCAGCTCCATTACCTTCAACACCAGCAACTCATTTCCACGTGAAAGTCTCAGGTGCATAACCAAACACACGGCAAAGTTATGAATGACAGCATCCATTAAGGTTGACTGTGATGGAATCACTCAGGAATTCTTGGCCCTGAGAGCAAAATTTGATATTTAAAACTATTTAAGGAAGAACTTGCAATTTTGTAGTGCCAGTTACAACCACCAGTAGCCCAAACCATTTTTCGGCCAATGCTTTTGAAATATTGCCACGGTGGTAATGCAGGAAATGCAATCCCAATCTTATCATCTCATTCAAATGACTGCACCTCTGATAGTGCAGCACCCTCTTTCATTGGCATTCCAATGCTCCTTCACACTCCCAAAGGACCACAAAGTAATTAAAGTTTAAATTTATTTATTATTAGTAAGTAGGCTTACATTAACACTGCAATGAAAATCCTCTAGTTTTCATGCTCCAGCTCCTGTTTGGTTACACTGAGGGGGAATTTAGCATGGCCAATGTATTTTACCAGCAGTTTTCAAATTATGGGAGGAAACAGGAGCACCTGGAGAAAATCCACGCAAACACAGGGAGAATATGCAGACTTCTCACAGGCATTGACCCAAGCTGGGAATTGAACCTGGATCTCTGGCGCTGTAAGGCAGCTGGGTTAATCACTATGCCACTGTTCACTGGTCCATTGCCCAATATCCAGGATTACCTTCTCACAAGAGCATGACATCCTCCTCTCCATTTATGACAAGTCAAAATAGACCGACATTGACTATAGTTCCATATGAACTTTATAATTACATTTTTAATCTCAAAGTTTCCTCAAAGTCTGGGCCATTACTTTTGGGAGACCATCAAACACCCTGAATATTTCACATAACTCATGTTCTGATATCAGTTTAAACCTTGTTTACTATCGTCACAAGTAGGCTTACATTAACACTGCAATGAAGTTAATGTGAAAATCATTCCACAAGTGCCACTCCTCACCAGTATCTCACACAAGTGACAACAACATCTTACAATTATATAGCATGTCTAATGCAGGAACATATTCTACCATCTGGAAAAAGATACAAAAGTCTGAGGTCACATACCAACCAACTTAAGAACAGCTTCTTCCCTGCTGCCATCTGACTTTTGAATGGACCAATCATATATTGTGGTCTTTCTCTACACCCTAGCTATGACAATAACACTCTCTCCATTCCTTCTCCTCGACATATTCTATGAATAGTATGCTTTGTCTGTGTAGCAAGCAAGAATCAATATTTTTCACTAAATCCCAATATGTGTCAATAATAAATCACAATAATAATAAATTAGGTTGATTGGCTATGCTAAGAAATTGCCCCTTAGTATCTAGGAATGCGTAGGTTAGAGGGATTAGTGGGTATAATACGGAGGGATATAGGGGTAGGGCATGGGTGGAACTGTGTTCGGTGCAGACTCGATGGGCCGAAAGGCCTCTTTCTGCACTGTAGGGTTCTGTGATTTCTATGATTTTAAATTAAATCAAGGTGCTTAACAAAATTGGTAACAAAAAATATTTTGAAATGATTGATGGGGGAGGCGATGGCCTGGTGGCATTACCACCAGACTATTAATCCAGAAACTCAGCTAGTGTTCTAGGGACCCAGGATCAAATCCCACCATGGCAGATGGTGGAATTAAGAATCTACTAATGACCATGAAAACATTGTTGGAAAAACCCATCTGATTCACTGATGTCCTTACCTGGTCTGGCCTCCATGTCATTCCAGAGTCACAGCAATGTAGTTGACTCTCAACTACCCTCCAAAGGCAACAACGGACAGGCAATAAATACTGGCCAGCTGGCAATACCCATGTCCCACAAAAGAATATGAAAAAAACACCCAGCCATATAAGGAGAGTGTCACCTACCTGACGAAGGAGCGGCGTTCTGAAAGCTCATGACTCCAAATAAACCTCTTTATCTTTAACCTGGTGTTGTTAGATGTCTTTCTGTATCCATAGGAGAATAAGGAGAAATTGGCAAAAAAGCTTGATCAAGTAGATATGCATTAAGGAGCAGCCAAAAAGGGGACAGAGAGGTCATGGAAAGGACAAATCAAAAGGTATTCAAAATTATAAGCACCATGACGACTCACCAATGAGTAAGGCCATAAATGGGAGATCACCAAAGCTTGTAGGGCTGAAGGGAGTTAACAGAGTTATAAAGACGAAAAGGCTAAGCAACGTTTTCAAAACAAGAATTTGGAGGAGATAATCGTTTTCAATGTGTTCATTCAGATGCTGAGACAGGGTGGACTATTGAACTGTATAAGCATGATAACCTTTTTCTCCCCCAACGTCTCCAGGGACGTATTTTGTGGAAGGGTGGCTGAGTGGCCCAGAATTTGGATTTCCCCTTCCCTACTCCAGGCCCACAAACATCAGCAGAATCAACACAGCCCAGGAAACATACCAGGGACTTTCCTGACCCAGTGTCACACTGTTCACTCAGAGGCCAGGGCTGAACTGCACTGATGAGCCAGCCACTGGAGGCTGAACAGAGAAGTTAACCGCAGGGATAGAAACTGAGACATAGATTACGTAAAATTCTGGTTTAAATGAACGTGGGAGGTGACCACAGATAAGAAAATAAAAATCTTGCAATTGACCAAGAATTTGTAGAAAAGAAGACCAGAAAAATAATCTTTACCAGTTTTGTTTTAAGATGTGCAGAGGAGATTCACTCGGTTCATTCCAGATTTGAGAGGTTTGCCTTATGTGGAGAGACTGAATAGACTGGGGCTACACTTATGGAAATTAGAAGAATGAAGGGGGATCTTATAGAAACATATAAGTTCATGAAGGGAGCAGGTAAGATAGAAGCAGAAAGGTTGTTTCCACTGGCAGGTGAAACTAGAACTACGGGGATAGCCTCAAAATAAGGAGAAGCAGATTAAGGACTGAGTTGAGGAGGAGCTTCTTCACCCAAAGGATTGTGAATCTGTGGAGTTCCCTGCCTTTGAAGAAGTTGAGGTTACCTCATTGAATGTTTTTAAGACAAAGATAGATTTTTGAACAGTAAAGCAATTAAGGGTCATGATGAGCAGTGGGTAAGTAGGGCTGAGTCCACAAAAAGATCAGCCATGATCTTATTGAATGGCGGAGCAGCCTTGAAGAGCCAGATGACCTACTCCAGCTGCCAGATCTTATTTGAACTAAGAATGTCTAATTGAATTACTGCTGATGAATCTGCAATATTTGGCAATCATGCAGAATATTTGTTGAATTAATTTTCAGGATGCGAGGATTCGTAAAATTCATTGTCAATTCCTAATTGTCCTGAAGAAGATGGCTGTACTGGACCTATTATTGAAATTCTGCAGTCCACATGTTGCAGGTTGAATAATGTTAGGGAGGGAGTTTATGACCCAGTGACAATGAAGGAAAGGTGATTTAATTCCAAGTCAGGATGATGTGTGACTTGGAGAGGAATTTGATGCTGGTGGTGTTCCCAAGCATCTTAGAACATAGAACAAAGAACATAGAACAATACAGCACAAACAGGCCTTTCGGCCCATGAGTTGCGCCGATCACATCTACCAATCCACAGACCTATTTATAACCCCCTATCCTATTCTTTTCCATATACTCATCCAGAAGTCTTTTAAAAGACCCCAGTGAGTTTGCCTCAACAACCTCCGATGGCAGTCACTCTTGTCACCGTTGTCCTTCTGAGTGTTAGAGTTTGCGGGTTTGAGAGGTTCTGCTGGAGGAACCATAGCGATTGCTTCAGTGTATTTTTTTTTAACTCTTTCACTGGATGTTACTGCCACTGGTTAGGCCAGCTTTAATTTTCTACCCCTAATTGCCCTTGAGAAGCTGGTGAATTGCCTTCTTGAATCACTGCAGTCCCTGTGGTATAAGTACACCACTAGTGCTGTTAGGAAGGGAGTTTCAGAATATTGCTTCAGTGGCATTGAAGAGAAGGTGATATATCTTTTAAAGTTCATTCATTAGTGTCACAAGTCAGTTTACATTAACATGGCAATGAAGTTACTGTGAAAATCCTCTATTTGCCACACTGTTTGGGTACAGCGAGGGAGAATTTAACATGGCCAAATGTATCTAACCAGCATGTCTTTCAGACTGTGGGAGGAAACCAAAGACCCGGAGGAAACCCACGCAGACACAGGGAGAACGTGCAAACTCCACACAGACAGTGACCCAAGCCACAAGTCAAAACCAGCTGCCTTGACGCTGTGAGGCAGCAGAGCTAACCATTGCGCCACCCTATTTCCAACTTAGGATTAGTGTGAACTTTGCAGGCGATGATGTTCTCAAATAATAATGAATAATCAGCAAACACAGGGTGACTGCGAAGGCCGACCTGTACTTGGCTGGTTTGCCGGGGCTACACTGAACTCATGCAGGGCAAAGAAAAATCAGAACAAATTTTACTTTCTTCACAAGACTGTCAGCCAATAGTCACAACGTTGCAAAATCTGGCAACAAAATGCTGTGTATAGAATTGCCCAGATTCCAATGCATTGCCCCGTGAGAAGGCCAGGAGAATATGCGTTCTTCTCAACTGTACCAGAACAGTCTGCCTGGGACTTAATTGGCTCGAAAGAGGAGGGGTTTCGGTAGCTGACTAAAACATTTTTTGCGCTGCTGAAATATGCTGCTCATACTTGAAATGCATTCTTCACAGCCCTTCCAGTAAAAGCCTTGCAGCTAACTGTGAAAAGAAATAAAAGACCTTTCTGGGACAGGGACCTTTGCAGCCTTCGCCCTCCAGCTCTATAGGGCCTTTCATAGCGCCAGTTTAACTCCTTGACTTCACTGAGGGAGACTGTGTTTGGACAAACCCCAGCTTCAAAGCGCTCCAGACTGAGAAATCTGCGCAGGGCGGCTGGCCAGTTTTGAAGCCACCCTGCGTAGGTGCTTCACGCTTTCGGCACAAGGAACCAAAGGAGTCAGCAGCTTTCTGGCCGGCTCAGGACAACTGTGCCAGTACAAACACTTGGCACACCTCTGTGGAATAGTGAGGAGGCCCGTAGCTGAATAGGAGCTATTATTAGAGGGGAGGTTCCATGCAGCCCTGGTGGAGCACATGCTGCGGAGCCCAGTAAAACAAGGGCAAAGCCTTCAGCACTGTAAGTTACTGAGATCACGCTTAGTGTCCCTCTGTGCGAGCAGCTGAAAGATAAATAGCCACAATGTGTAAGTAAAACCACTTTGCACCACACCCCTGCTTTGCAGATCCCTCAAGAAAATAGCGGCGATGTGTTAAGGTCAACATTGGGAAGACCGAAGCCGTTGTCTTCAGGTCCCCTCTGCAAGCTCTGTTGCTGAATCACTGGCTCCATCCCCCACCCCCCAGTTCCACCCTCCATCCCGACCTTGTCCACTGACTCTGAACTAGACCTCTTTCACCTTTGGCACTCTCTTTGAACCTAGGGTCCACTTCCAAACCCGTATTCTCTCTCATACCATCCTTCATGAACATCGTCTCCTTTCCTGCCTCTGCTCACTTGCTGCTAGAAACCTCATTCATGCCTTCGTTACTTTCAGATTTGACGAGAATCTTCCACTGTAACATTGAGCATCTTACCATAAATCTGGATTAATTCAAAGCACATATTCTTAACCCATACAAAGCCCTGGTCTCGCTCATCACCCCTTTGCTGGTCTACATGGGCTGTCCATCACAAGATCTCGATTTTAAAATACTCATCCTCAAGCACCTCCCTGGCTTCTGCAATCTCCTCCAGCCCTGCAACCCTTCGAGGATCTTTGTGCCACTCTAATTCTACCCTCTTGCCTCACTCCACCATTGGTGGCCAAGCTTTCAGTTACCTGAGTTCTGAAATTCTCTCTCCAATCTTCACCATCTCCCCCACCCCTCTCTCCTCCTTTCAGAATATTTTTAATATCTACTAATTTGGATACTTTTTTGGCACTGTTTTATTATCTCCTTCTGTGGTGCGGTGTCAATGTTTGTCTGATAACACTCTCGCATAGCACCTAAGAATATGTTTCACTACATTAAAGGCGCTATATGATTGCAAGTTGGTGCCATCAAGTCTAGCTTTTTTGCACTGGTTCCCTGTGTCTTAATAGGTTAAAAGGACAATGTTAAAGCATTCATGAAATCATAGAATCACTACAGTGCAGAAGAGGCCATTTGGCCCATCAAGTCTGCACAGACTCTGCAACAGAGCCTCTCTCCCAAGTCAACTTCCCCACCCCATGCTTAGAACCTCAAGCATTAACCCACTAATCTCCCTAACCTACACACGTTAGATCACAAAGTAACAACTTATCATGGCTAATCCACCTAATCTGCACATCTTTTGGACACAAAGGAGCAAGTTAGTATGGCCATTCTGCCAAACCTACATATCTTGGGACACAAAAGGGCAATTTAGTATGGCCAGTCCACCTAACCTACACATTTTTGGATACCAAGGGGCAATTTAATATGGGCAATCTACCTTTCCAGCCCTTTGGAAATAGAGATATGGGATAGTTAAAATGGATGAAGTGAAATGCACAGTCCAGCCAAGCTTGGCTGAAGTTTTAAAGTACAGAATCATAAAATTGTTACAGTGCAGAAGGAAGCCATTTGGCCCATCATATCTGTATTGGCTCTCCAAACAAGCATCATGACTTAGTGTCATTCTTTTACCTTTTCCCTCCACCTCCGCATATTGTTTCTATCAAGTAATCATCTAATGCCCTTTTGAATGCCTCGATTGAACGTGCCTCCTCCTCACTTCCAGGCAGTGCATTCCAGGCCAAGCTCATTCTCTGCATGAAAAATATTTTTCTTCACATCTCATTTACTTTTGTTGCAATTCACTTTTCATCCATGCTCTCGATCCTTTTATAAGCAGATGAACTTTGACACAGAATTCTCTCTGGGAGACTCCTGACGGTTAAGAGATAGATTAAGTGATATATTTGTCACTTCAGTTGGACAAAGTTCTGAATGCTGCACAGCCACCGGGAACACAGTCAACTCATGAGAAAAGGCATCAGAGGCTTCATGTGGTACATCCATTGATTGGACAGATGACTAACTTCTCGTCCTCCCTGACGTTGCTTTGTGCTGCAATGACTTCTTCCTCATCACTTTCTCCTGTAAAGAATCAATTCAGGTCCAGCAAGCCTTAATTGTCATGGTTTTCTTTATCTGCCAACTTGCTGTACTTCATGAAGAACGCAGAGCTTCATAATTTCAATCTTCACTCTATAGGAGGTGATGGTCTTGTGGTGTTGTCGCTAGACTATTAATCCAGAAACTCAGCTAATGTTCTGGAGCTTGAGTTCCAAGCCCGCCACGGCAGATAGTGGAATTTGAATTCAGTAAAAAAAAAATCTGGAAGTAAGATTCTACTGATAACCATGATATCACTATTGATTGTCGGAAAAATCCATCTGGTTCTCCAATGCCCTTTAGGAAAGGAAATCTGCCATCTTTACCTGGCCAGTCTTACATCCAAAAATGTTTGAGTTAGATTGATTGGCGATGGTAAATTGCCCCATGTTGTGAAGGGAATAGCAGGGCAAATACATGTGATTACAGGAAAAGACCCTGGGTGGGATTGTGGCTGGTATAGACTTGATGGGCTGAATGGCCTCCTTCAGCACTGTAGGGATTCTATGATTCTATGATTTTATACGTGACTTCAGACCCACTGCAATGTGCTTGACTCTCAATGCTGGCTAGTCAGCAATACCCATGACTAATTAGTAATGAACGGTGTCTCAATGAAAGAAAGGAACTTATCTTTGATTGTACAAACCCCATCAGTTGCTGTTGGCTGCAGTTCCACTGGTTCTAAGTAAAAGATTGAAGATTGTTCAATGAATGACATTGACATATTCCACCTATTAACTCATTGCACTACAGTTCTCAAATCACTTCAGAAAGAAATTTAACTTTGGCATGGAGTGATTGTTGAAATACAATAACAACTTGTGTCTTTTGCATGCTTTCACCATAGGAATGATGTCAATCAGTAGTCAGACAATTGGCTGAAAGGCTGGTCTATGATGAAGGTTTTGAAAAATCTGGCCATAAAAAACATGCAGAGAAGCAGCAAGTTGAGAGTTTAAGAAGACAATACTAAAATTAGCAAAAGGTTCTTCTACCAGAAATGGCGAGGAGGGAATGGGTAGATGGTTTGAAGGGTCTGGCCTGAAGGAAGTTGAAGTAGTAAGGTGGATTGAAGCCAAGCAGTGATTTGTGAGTGGAGATTTTCTACCAGTGTATGTGGAGTGGAGGGGGTGGGAAGGAAGGAAGAATTAAAATCTATTGTAGGTTATTGACAGGAGAGAGGGCTGACTAGAATTTATGGACAAATATTTATAGACAAATATGTCCTCCACTATGTTTCCTGAAGTCAATGACTATTTCCTTTGTTTTGCTGACATTGAGGGAGAGATTATTGTTGTCACACCAATTCACCAGATTCTCTGTCTCTTTCCTGTACACTGTCTCAATACATAAGATGTGTGTAAAATCTTAGTAGTGGGAGAGGAGCATTAATCAACTTGGACAATGTTGCTAAATCCTGGAGATAGGTAACACAGGGCATTTAAATAATCATTCTGTTTCAGTTTGCATAGTTTGAGGAAGGAATGGTTGGCTCTTTCGGGACATGAAAAATAAAAGTATAAGAACTTTTATAAAGTTTCTATTGCAGTGAATGAGGGTCAGCAGGCAAGGGTGAGTTGAGGAAGGGAGGGCAGGAAGTAAACATGTTCATTTCCTGTGTCACACTGTGAAAGTAAATGACCTTCAGTGACAGATATAAAGTAGGGCAAGGTGTGGGGGCTGATTCAATCCTGAATTATCTGTCTGTGAGTCTTGGCTTTAATGCACAAGGATCTGTTCTGTCCGACAGTCTAAATACAGACACATTGTGGTTGAATTAAAGATCATGCCACACAAACTGACATCTAACATCCCTCTGGTTAAAGTCCAATATTGACTCGGCAAAAATATTTATGTAAAGTGCTGTTGGCAAATTCTAAATCTCATACACGCTCACAACTTTCACCACAGTAAACTGATCTAAACTGATACTTCACAAACGATTATAAGATACATCGCTAAATCCTGACTTCTGATTAAATAACATTGCCACTGGGATTTGGAGAGCTTTCGTTAAGAGGAGGAAAGGTAAGATTAGCTGAATGGTCCTGCCAAGAATGAGTCATTCTGAACACATTGTCCAAACTGCAAACTATTACAATCAAATGGAAGGCTAGCAATACAGGCAACACAGTGCTAGGGACCATAGTTTCAGAATAAGGATGTCTCCTTTATATTGGAGGTGAGGGGAACTTTCTTCTTGTAGGGAACCGTCAATCTTTGTAATTCTCTATCTTAGTCATTTAATATCTTCAAGGCTGAGCTTGGGAAATTTTAGGTCAATACGGGAGAATTGTAAGATGAGTTGTAAGGCAAGAAAATGAAATTGAGACCAAGGTGAATTGTGGACCAGGCTCAAGAGGACTAGTCCTGCTCTTGTTTGCTGTGTTCTTATTTTCATATGGAGTAAAGAGAGACTTGCATTTCAAAAGAATTTGTAAATTGTATCCATAATAAAGTAAATCTTTAGCTTATAGGATGCACTTGCCAACTTTATCTCAATAACATTTCCATTTATCACAGGTTTCTAATTACAC
The DNA here is from genome assembly GCA_024679065.1 of Sphyrna mokarran. Classification (NCBI taxonomy): domain Eukaryota; kingdom Metazoa; phylum Chordata; class Chondrichthyes; order Carcharhiniformes; family Carcharhinidae; genus Sphyrna; species Sphyrna mokarran. The sequence continues at coordinate 12,517,899 of JAGIQG010000013.1, read as the reverse complement.
TTTGTTGCTTCAGTACTTCTGGTGCCACCTCCAAAAAAATCTCTTCACCCCACCCAGCAACCTCTCCGCTCCCCACAACTGTTTGGATAAACTGTTGCAGTGACTTAAAGGAAAAGCTGTATGATCAAATATTCCATTTGCCTGTAACCTATTCAAAATAGGGAAAATAGGAATTAGGCCTTAAATACAGAATACAACTTGATGACTTTTCATTTAAAAGGACACCCTAAGCACCTTGTAGATCAACACATTCAATTGTATTACCATTTGGAGTACTGTGTGCAGTTCTGGTCGACTCACTACAGGGAGGATGTGGAAGCTATTGAGAGGGTGCAGAGAAGATTCACAAGGATGTTGCCTGGATTGGGAGGCATGCCCTATGAAGATAGGTTGAGGGAGCTAGGTCTCTCCTCCCTGGAGAGACGAAGGTTGAGGGGCGACCTGATTGAAGTTCATAAAATGTTGAGAGGAATAGGTAGAGTGGATTCTCAGAGGCTATTTCCCAGGGCTGAAATGGTCACTACGAGAGGACACAGATTTAAGGTGCTGGGCGGCAAGTACATAGGAGATGTAGGGGTAAGTTTTTCATTCAGAGGGTGGTGAGTGAATGGGATCGGCTGCCATCAGTGGTGGTGGTGGAGGTGGAGGTGAACTCACTGAGGTCTTTTAAAAGACTTCTGGATGAGTACATGGGATTAAATGGGATTGGGAGTTACAGATAGTTCCATGGCCTGGTAGGTACGGGTATGATTGGCACAACTTGTGGGCCGAAGTTTGTGCTGTAGTGTTCTATGTTCTATGTTCAATAATACTCTTCCTTTCTATTTTCAAATCAAAAGGATAATTGTCACATTTAGCCAAGTTGTAATCTACCTGCCATGTCTTTTCTCACTCATTCAGCCTGGATGGTGTGGTGCCAGTGTGTTTAGTACTGCTGCCTCATAGCACCAGTAATCTGGGTTCAATTCCAACCTTGGGCAACTGTCTGTTTGGAGTTTTCTAGTTCTCTCTATGTTTCCTCTTGTTTTCTCTCACAGACCAAAGATGTGCAGGATTAGCAGGGTAAATATATGGGTTACAGGGATAGAGCTTGGATGAGGTTGCAGTCAGTGCAGGCTCAATGGGCCAAATGGTCTTCTTCTGCATCGTAGTGATTCTATGATTCTATAACAGACAAAGGAGTGCTGGACAGTGAATAATCAGGCTCAATAGAATTGCTGGATGGAAAAGTGGTCCATTTTGTTTGTTAGGCTGATAATGGAGATATTAATTAATCATGACAATTAGTATTCTATCAATTCATCAGAGTAAAGTTTAATTTATTGGCTGCAGTATTGCTCTACAACAATGACTGCTGTTCAAAATCAACCAACCCCACACACACTAATTTCATGAGCTGTGGGATTTTATTAGAACATGAAGTGTTGTGAAGGATACAGTGTAAATGCAAGATCTCTTTCTGAAAGCTGATAGAATAGAGGACTTCCTGATGTGGTATTCCTTCAGCCTTCTTTTCTCCAGAGATAACATTCCCAGCTTCCTGAGCCCTTTCTGGCTCAGTTGGCCTAACTGAAGACATCAGTTCAGCTGCCATCACCGTTGCTGCTCTGGTGCCAGTAATATTGTGAGCAGAATCACACACCATACATTCTAATTCTCATTCTTCGGGAGGTCTGATCTACTCCTCTGGCTAGAATATTATTCTGTATATTATATCCTTAAAAGTAATTGCCAATCTTTTTTTCATGGAGATTGGCCTTTGCCTGAATGTCTCAATGTTGGATTGAAACCAGTATGGAACCAATGATAAATCTCGAATAGTCAAACTGAATCCATTGAATTCAGCAAGTTGAATGATACAGGATCATGTTGACTCCTAAGCAGACTCAGGATTTAATCATCTCCTGAGCCAGCTACAAACAAGCCCAAACTTTCTAAGTTGCAGCTCAATGGGGAGGGTCAAAACTTTCATTCTCTAACCAATTCCAGGCTTGACTTCAGAATAAATTCCTAAAAAGATGACTATGTCATCAACAACTGTCACTGAAGAACTCCCAGAACATCAGAATGAAGTTATAAGCTGCTTTATCAGGGAGGGTGGCACAGCTGCTGCCTCACAACACAAGGTCCCTGGTGTTGTGAGTGGACCTGGGTTCGATTCCAGTCTTGGGTGACTGTCTGCATGGAGCTCTCCCCGCGTATGCATGGGTTTCCTCTGGATGCTCTGGTTTCCTCCGACAATCCAGAGATGTGCAAATTACATGGATAGGCCATGCTAAATTGCCATTTGTGTCCAAAGATGTGTAGGTTAGGAGGATTAGCAAGGCTACAGGGCCTGGGTAAGATGCTCTGTTGGACAGTCAGTGCAGATTCAATGGGTCGAATGATGTCCTTCTGCACTGTAGGGATTCTATAATTCTATGAAAGTAAAGGTGGGGAAAAGGTAGGGGAGAGGGAATGAATGAGTTATTCTTGGGGAGAGCTGCCACAGATATGATAAGCCAAATGGCTGCCTTCCGTGTTGCGATTATTCTATAATTTGATAATTCTTTTGGAAAAAGGAAGAGATGGCAACAAAGGTGATTGAATGAAGGTATGTTTTGAGGAAGCCTTTAAAACTAGAGTGAAAGGATGAAGAGAAAGGGGATTTCAAAGAAAGAATAAGAGAGGAATGATGGAATCAGACCACCAACAATGGGGCAAAGAGTTGGACAGAAAGAAATCCCACAACACCAGCTTAAATTCCATTTCTTTCTGTTTTACCCCAGTCCAATGCTGACATCTCCACACGCAAAGAGATGGATACGAGCCTGGGTTCCAAGAATTGGAGTCAGAGCAACAGTCTATCAACCTCAGTGACGCAATCAGGCAAAATTCAAAGTTTATTTAGTAGTGTCAGAATAGGCTTACATTAACACTGCAATGAAGTTACTGTGAAAAATTCCCTAGTTGCCACACTTTGGCACCTGTTTGGGTACACTGAGGGAGAATTTAGCATAGCCAATGAACTCAACTAGCAGTTCTTTCAGACTGTGGGAGGGAACCGGATCACCTGGAGAAAACCCACACAGACACGGGGATAATGTGCAGCCTCCACACAGTCACCCGAGTTGGGAATTCAACCGGGGTCCCTGTTGGTGTGAGGCAGCAGTGCTAACAACTGTGTCACTTCAGTACATCAGGTTCCAAGTCAGAGAGAGGAGCATTAGTTGTGGAACTAGATTATCAACTTCAGAACACTGGTATAGTTACAATTTGAATTTTATCCACATGCCTACTGGTCTTCCACAAGCAATCAAAATGATTTCACAGCTGGAAGGGCAAGAGATATTCTTACTCCATCTGGCTTGATTGTTCGGCTGTGTTGAGGTAATGCTAAAATGAATTTCTTGATTGGATGAATCTCTTCAGCCAATTTGAGGATATGGCTGGAATTTTACCACCCTGCCCGCCATGGGAATTGGAGCGGGCGAGGTGTGGACAATGGAAAGATCCATTGACTTCAAGTGGGATTTTAGAGTTTTGGGAGAACCAGGCCATAAAATCCCTTAAAATGCCTCTTGCTCTGCAGACGGTTCAATGCCCTCCAATTCTGGCCTCTCGGGGGAATTCTCTGATTTTAGTCACTCTACCATTGGCGGCCATTCTTTCAGCCATGATGTGGAAATGCTGGCATTAGACTGGGGTGGGCGCAGTAAGGAGTCTCACAACACCAGATTAAAGTCCAACAGATTTATTTGGTAGCAGGAGCTTTCGGAGTGCTGCTCCTTCATCAGGTGAGTGGAGAGTTGGGTTCACAAACAGTACATATATAGACAAAGACTCCATTGCAAGGTAATAGTTGGAATCGAGTCTTTACAGGCAATCAAGTTTTTACAGGTACAAACAATGAGTAGAGAGAGGAATAATCACAGGTTTAAGAGGTGTGAATTTTCTCAAGCCAGGACAGTTAGTAGAACTTGGCAAGCCCAGGCCAAATGGTGGAAGTTACATGTAGTGTGACATGAACCCAAGATCCCAGTTGAGACCATCCTTATGTGTGGGAAACTTGACTAACAGTCCCTGCTCAATGATTCAACGTTGTCGTCTGTCTTGAAGACAGCCCTTGGAAAACTCTTATCTGAAGATCAGAGGCTGAATGCCCTTGACTGCTGAAGTGTTCCCCAACAGGAAGAGAGCATTGCTGCCTGGTGACTGTTGAGCAATGTCTGTCCACCCGTTGTTGTAGCATCTGTATGGTCACACTGATGTACCTTGCCTCAGGACAACCTTTCCTGCAGCGTATGAAGTCCTTGAGCAGCCTAGGCCATGAGCTCTGAAATTCCCTCCCAAAGTCTCTCTGCCTCTCTCGTATGCTTTAAAATGCTCCGTAAACCCTACCTCTTTCATGAAGCTTTTAGTCATTTACCTGAGCACCCCCTTTTCTGGTGAGATGTCAAATTTTATCTAAGAATACTCCTGTGAAGTGCCACATGAGATTTCAGTACGTAAAAGCTATGATATAAATTCAAGTTTTGTTGTTGGATTGCAGCAGTGCACCACTAACAACCGTGCAAAATAGATTTGTAGACAATTCTGTCAATCACAACTGGCCAGGGAGTGAGCTTGGTTCTGACCTCAGCTCAAGGGCCTGCAGAAACAAACTCCACACTGGCACAATTCCATCAACCTCACAGAGTGTTCGGAACTGACCTCAAACCATTTCGCTGAGAGCCAGATACAGACTGGCCGGAGTCCATCAGCCCCTGAGTCAGATTCGGCACGGCAACTGACCTCAGACTGCAGATTTCTGGCCAACTTCAAGTTGGCTTTGATCCACCAGCTTCAGAGACTGACTGGGATTCCCTGCTTCCTAACCCTTTGAGCCAGATTCAGCCCAAACTGGTCCATCAAATGCATTGACACACCTCAATAAAGCTGCCGTTACATTTTAAAAACAAGAAAGAAACTTGCATTTCCATAGCACCTTTCACAACTCCACATTATCATCCAAGGGCTCACGGGATCAGCCGTAACATGTGTTCAGGATTAGACAGTGGAAAGGAAGCAGAGAGGAGAAACGGACAAGATATTTTTGGATTGGTGGGCTGTAACCAGTTAGTTAAGGTAAGGATCACTTCTTAGCCACTTACAAAAAAAATCCAAGATGGCACCACAGCGAGGCAACTTCTTGCACACTGTGCCCAGCCTACCTTCTAATTCTATCTTTTACTCTCGTTCAATGCTTAAGTTGATCTTTCTGTACACCATAGCTATGATTGTAACACTACATTCTGCACTCTCTCCTTTTCTTCTCTATGAGCGGTATGCTTTGTCAGTATAGCGCAATACTTTTCACTGACTGCTCATACAATAATAAATCAAATCAAATACTTCTCAGGCTTTTAGCTAAGATTAAGCGTCAGATCCAGCCTAAGGTCAGGTGGAATGTCTCTTCTTGTCAGTTTGGATTTTTTAAAATTAATTCACAGGACATGAGCACTGTTGGCTTGTGAGCATTTATTGTGCATCCCTAGTTGCTCTTGGAGGGCAGTTAAGAGTCAACCACATTGCTGTGACACTGGAGACACAAGTAGGCCTGACCAGGCAAGTATGGCAGATTTCTTTTCCTACCTAAAGGACATTAGTGAACTAGATGGGTTTTTCCAAAAATCAACAATGGTTTCATGGTCATTGTAGCTTCTTGATTCCAGGTGGAAGAGAGAATGTTTCAAGGTGCATGGGGTTTTTTAATTATGCTGGCTGCTATGCTGAGGCAGCAGGAAGTGAAGACAGAGTCAATGTTTGGGGCACAACCTCAGGGTAAAGCGCCCCCATTGAAGACAGAGATGAGAAGGTTCACATCTGTTGCCTCACAGTGCCAAGGGCCTGGGTTCAATTCCAGCCTCAGGTGACTGTCTGTGTGGAGTTTGCACATTCTCCCCATGCCTGCATGGGTTTTCTCCGGGTGCTCTGGTTTCCTCCCACAGTCCAAAGATGTGTGTGTTAGGCTGATTGGGCACAATAAATTGCTCCCTAATGTCTGGGGATTAGCAGAATAAATATGTGGGGTTATGGGGATAGGGCCTGGTATAGGAAAACTTCCTCCATTAATTATGTTAGAGGCTGAGGTAAACAGATTTTTAATCAATAAGAGAATCAAGGATTATGGAGATAAGGCAGAAAAATTGAGTTGCGGATTATCATGTCAGATCAGTCATGATCTCACTGAATGGCGGAGCGGACTCAATGGCACAAAACACCTATTTCTGCCTTTATGTCTTATGAATCATAGCTGATGGTCTATTTGTAAAGATAGGCCACAATTATCCTGAGGCCACTTTCTTTAAATGCCGAATGGCTGCAGTGAATTAAGGTCAGCTGCTTTAGCTTGGTCAAACTAGGTCAGTTTATTTGGGCACATGCCAATTAAAACTCATAACGCAAAATATGGTTTGAGGTGGCCATTGATGATGACAGTGGTGAAAGAGACCAACCCCTCTTGGACTCCTCTTCAGGAAGCATTTTCAGGCTGGTCAAACAAAATATAAAAAAAAAGGACATTGATCATTTTGAAAATGTATACGTACACTGGAGAACAGTATTAGTCTATCACACCACTAACCAGAGCGCGAGTGTGCAAGAATAGGTTCTTTTATGTAGAAGTTGATGTATATTTTGTGGCACAGTCACTCAGCAATTCAAACCCTTCTGGAAAACTCCACTCGTCTACTTAGTACCTGAATATTCCATTGCGTGATAGGTAGCTTCACTGAACATTAATCCCAAATTCAATATCATGATCATTCCAGGCTGGGTCTTGCAGTGACAGAGACAACGATTGGGCTCCTTTACAATTGTCTCTTTTGCAATAGACACTGCATTGTGGAGTAAATCACCCAATTAGTTTTGGAGGATTCTCTCAGGCTCAAACCTTCCACCTTCTCTATTTGGGCCAAACCAAGAGTTTAGTCAGTTCTTTTTAGGGGCCTGATTTAAATGCCAAGTTTCCAAAGACTTTGCTCCCAAGCCAATTCTCAGAAATTCAGCCCTTAATCTACTCTAGGCTTTCCATCACTGGCCAAGTATAATTTTGCAACATTTGATCAAGTTAAGACTCAGACCAGGGTTAGGAGCTATACAGTTGGCAAAAAGGAAAATATTTAGAGAAACAATTTTGGATCTAGAACAACAATCTCCATTATGAGGAATTGCAATCGTGAACTTTTATAAATTGCTGGATATAAGTTTCATGGCTTTAATATTTTCAGTTGCTATCTGAACACACAGCAGACTGACAATGCATTCCAGAAGCTCAGTAAGCATACATTCTCTAATCGTTTCTCTCCAAATCTCCATCACAACTGGACAGGGAATCTATGACCAGACTTTTGGCTGTCCAGACTGTCTGCTGATGGGCTCATTTGGTAGATGGTGCCTGTTACACATGAAGGCATGTGGGGCATGCAGAGGACTGGAACAAATGATGCACATGTGGCTATCAGGGCTGATGGCAGAGGAGGGGGTGGAATTGATGGAAAACAAAAAAGAATCCAAGTTATGGGGAACCCAGCAAGAAATTTCACTGGCAGAAAAGATTGTTTCCATGGGTGTTGGATAGGATTTGTTGGAGAGGATTAGATGGGGGTAACAAGATTGGGATGGCTTGGGTTGGATGATGGTTTGGAGGAATAGCATAGAATCCTACAGTGCAGAAGGAGGTCAATCAGCCCTTCAGGTCTGCACCAATAACATTCCAACAAGGCCCTATCCCCATATCACCTTGCATTTATCCTAGTTAGTCTCCCTGGCATTAAAGGGCAATTTAGTACAGCCAATCCACCTAATCCATACCCTTGGGAGGAAACCAGACCACAGGGAGGAAACACATGCAAACTCAGGGAGAATGTGCAAACTCCACACAGACAGTGACCCAAGCTTGGAATCAAACCTAGGTCCCTGGCGCTGTGAGGCAGCAGCGCTAAATTTCTCTGCTTTCTGTTTGACGTGTATTAAATGTATTTAATCTGATTCACGGGGCCATGGTGAGTGAACAAGCGCAATTTTAATCTCGCAGCCCACTAAGTTGAAGGAAAGCCACTCACGTGGCCCACTCATTAGCCCAGGTTGCCTATCACAGTTCTACAGCCTAACTCTAAAAGACTTGCAACACATAAAATTTGGATTAGAGAAGAATTAGCTGCAAAATAGCTCAGAAACTTGAACATTGAAAAGAAATTTGTCATGGAATGGATTAGTAATTAGGAAGTTGTTTCAGTTGATGCCGGATACTGAAATTATAACAAGTAGATTTCAAGGAAATTGTGTTTTTATACCTCGAAAAATATTGAGCCCATCAGATATGAATCTGCCTTTTCAACTCAGTGGAAAACATTTTTCAGTTAGTCTTTTATATTGCATGACCATAAACAATCGTAAGGCCAGATTTTGACAGCATTTGTTTTTAAATTTCTGAGCCTGTTTCTTACACATGGACAACTTTCTGTACATGCAAACACAGGAATTAGGAGCAGAAGGAGACCATTTGGCCCACAGACCACAGTAGCACGGTGGTTAGCACCACTGCCTCACAGTGCCAGGGACCCGGGTTCAATCCCCGGTTTGAAGTTTGCACATTCCTCCCATGTCTGCATGGGTTTCCTCAGGGTGCTCCGGTTTCCTCCCACGTTCCAAAGATGTGCGGATCAGGCGGATTGGCCATGCTAAATTGCTCCTTAGTGTCAGGAGAACCGGTTAGGGTAAATGCATAGGGTTATGGGGATAGGACCTGGGTGAGATTGTGGTCAGTGCAGATGTGATGGGCTGAATGGTTTCCTTCTGCACTGTAAGATTCTATGAAGTCTATGAAGATCACAATCCCTTCCAGGTCCTGTCCACATAACCCACTTATTAACACTAAGGGGCAATTTGCTACAGCCAATCAACCCAAACTGTATATCTTTGTATTATGGGAGGAAAACAGAGCACCCAGTGGAAAACCATGCAGATACGTGGAGAACATGCAAACTCCCCACAGACAATCACCTGGCCCGAATTGAACCCAGGTCCTTGGCGCTATGAAGCAGCAGTGCTAATCACTGTGCCTCCTTGCTACCTAGTACATGATTGATCTGACTGCGTCCTCAACTCCACATTCCCATTTACTCTGATAACATTTTACCTCCTTGCTTATCAAGAATCTATCTAGCTTTGCCTTCAAAATTTTCAAAGATTCACCATCATTGATAAGCTTTTTTACTTCTCCTGTCAAAAATGGACAAATTTATGTTTTCCGACAGTGTACTCCAATTGCCAGAGCGGAATTTTACCATCCTGCCCCTCATGAGAGTCAGACCATGCAAAGGTTCATTGACCTCAGGCAAGATTTTCCAGCCTTGGAGTGAGATACTGAAAGAGCCATTGAATCTGCTTTTGTTGCATCTTTCATTTACTTTGGAATGTGGTGTGTCTCCCTTAGTTCACCCATTAATTTGGGAGTACCTCAAATTTACCTTGAATATTGGTATATAAGTTGGTTATTTTAAGTTGCTTGATCTTTTCAAATTTGTATGTGTCTGCAGAGATATCTGTGAGGTGAAAGAATAGTGAACATTTAAATTATTTTCTTCTGTATTTGTATTGAGATGTTTTCAAAACTGTTTTAAATGGTGCAATATATTTACATTTTTCTTATTTAATAAATGTTTCATTCTTCGTGTTAAAAATTTCATCAGCAAAATTCTGTGAATCTATTCAGTATCATTCCTTCATGATTTGGAAAAAAAGTAGTTAGGATCTATATCAAGTCAGGTTTTCACTCTGGGAGCTATCCAGTATCAACATTAGTTGGGAGCATGACACACATCTCTTTCATACAAACGCACTTGCTATTAGCAGTGAGAGAGCGCATACATTTTATCCAGGACAAAGATTTGGACCCCTACTAATGATGTTCCCCATCTTTCTCTGAGGAATTTCACAAAGTAAATCACCTCATACCTTTGGTGCAGTTCATGTCTGTTGGGAATAAACCTTTGGATCTGGTCTAGGCCTCGGAAAATTTGCACTGTTTAAGATAAAAATGTTGCAAGGGATTGGTCATCATTAACAGGATCTGGCAAATATTATTTTGCCATCATCAATCACTGTGAGGGCGTGGGTTCAAATCCCATCGCTGCCAGATTTTATTTGAGTTTTGTGGGTGGCACAGTGGTTAGCACTGCTGCTTCATAGCACCAGGGACCTGGGTTCGATTCCTGCATGGATCACTGTCTATGTCAAGTCTGCATATTCTCACTGTGTCGGCGTGGGTTTCCTCCAGGTACTCCAATTTCCTTCCACAGTCTGAAAGATGTGCTGGTTAGGGTGCATTGGCCATGCTAAATTGTCCCTCATTGTACCTGAACAGGTGCCGGAGTTGTGGTGAATAGGGGATTTTCACAGTAACTTCATTGCAATGTTAATGAAAGCATACTTGTGACACTAATAAATAAATAAATAAACCTTGACCTCTGCTCAATAATGAAACTGATCCCTGGGATTTAGGTTGGATTTTCATAATGAAAATAAGGTGGGGGATCAGTGACAAATCACAATGGTTCTACAGGGAGACTCTGGAATTCAGAATGGACAACTGAAATACAACCAAGGGTTTTCCTCAATGGCTTAAGGAACCTGACAGATTTATACAAAATTTTAGTTTAAATACTAAGTTTAATAAGTTTAGAAAAGAGTTATTCACAGGTTGTCAATAACTTTGTTTTGGAAATGCATGGAGTTGCAGGCAGATAGGGAACAACATTTCATTTATTATGTCCCTGGAAATTGTTTAATTGAAGCAATCTAGAAACTCCCCTGCTGCTCAACTCTCTTTTAAAAGTTGTGATGGATTCTACCTCAACCTTTCCCTGTGACAATTAAAAATTCCACGCTTCATCATTACTCTGGGACAATGTTCCCTGGATACTTGAGCTGCTATGATGCTCCAAGGTGGTTAACTGTTGGGAAGGAATATTCCAACCCCACCAGAAGTGGGAAACTTGGCAAATAAAGCAACTTAATTTGGCAGAAGGCCAAAAATCACTTTCCCGAAGGCAGGATGAACTTTAGTAATTCAGTCATCCTCACCGGAGGGATCTTCCGGATCAGCCAACAGTGACCCCTCACTGAGCTACACTGAATGAAAAACTCCATCGACAGAGCGGTATTGTTGGGGTTGGTCCTGGGTGGGATTGTAATTGATGCAGATTCAATGAGCCAGATGACCTCCTGCTGCACTGTTGGATTCTATGATTTCCCCAGCCTCTCAATGGCGGGCTTCCTATGCTATCGTGGAACACACTGCGGGAGGTGCCGAAAATTCTGCTCCACATTCTGTGACTTTTTGGATGGGTCAAAGGAGGTTGAATTTGTTGGTGAACAATGTCAGGGGTCCTGTTGGCATGGAGAGGAAAACAGATTCAGATCCGTGAAGTTCCATCAGCAAATATTACTCTCAGTCCTGGAATAGTTCAACATCAGCCACAGGACAGAGGAAGCTCCCTTGATTCTAGAGTGAGATGCTCTGATCACCCTCTTTCCCCCGCCACTCCCTGCCAGGACAGCTCAATATAAACCAAACACGTTCAGTGTCCCTTCAGCTCACTGAGGCCAGAGCCTCAACACAGTGGCCATCCCTTCATTGTGGAAACGAGAGTCTGACCAACATAGCTAGTCATCCCAAAGTCAAAAATTGATCTGGTAAATTATTGGCAACTCCCAATGCTTCAGCTAATTGATGATGAAAGGTCTTGGGCAACAGAGCAAAAGGCAGTTGGCATCTATCAGCGCATTGAAGGAAGGAGGTTGGGAAATTATAATATAATAACATAATTCAAAATAAACTAAAATGCATCACAAAGAATAAGGATCCTCTGGGGCATGATTATGGGGGATGTTAAGTGTTATTTTGGAGAATAGAACAATTGCTTGATTATTTTGCTAAAATATGTTCCATTTACTTCTTGCATCTTGAATAAGCTCTGAGTAATGAGATACAAAATTAAAAGGATGATGCCTCCATTGAGATACTTTCTGGGAAGATGAATATGTGTTTCGGTTGCTCCTCTGTGTGCGATTAAAACCTCTTATGGTTTGTTATGGAGACAGACACTGCGATGAATCATCACCACTTGCTGCATGATAATAGAACACTTTATCTGTCATGAAAAAATCCCCACTTTGTGCTCAAGATGCCTTCATGGGTGTTAGGAGGGTATTGGCCACAGAAGCTGTCGCCTTGGAAACAATTAGTTCCTGTGTGTTGTGGACCTCAAGGAAAGGCATTGCAGTCTCTGACACTTGCGTCATTGGAACCAGCTTTAGGTGATGTTGGTGAGTGCCTTTCAGCGGGTCTCGGTTACCACGGAAATGAGTATCTTTGGCAGGATGATTCAAAGCTGGGAAGTACTATTTGCGTCAACTGGCACAATACCATTCACATATACTCACTACCATTAATATTGGGTTACAAATTGGGCAACATAGCTGAGTGACATCATGTTGTTTCCAGTTCAAACTAATTACACACATTTATGCAAAGGGCATGCTAATGTGAATGTCTGAATGCATGGTCCCTCAGTGACAAAGGTGATCTTTGACTTCAAGTGACCGTTATTTCATTGCCTTTGACTGAATAGAGTTCAGCTTCCGAAATTACAACACAATAACACAGTGTGACATCTTCCAGGCCTTCATTCATCACTTTGTGAAGAGTTCTGCCACACACAATAAGGATATGGAAACTCATCTAACACATTTGTAAGAAAGCGCTCAGTGCAAACACGCTTTGTAGTGTCACCTGGAGCCCCTATGTGCTGTAGAAGACAAGGACACAAGGCAATAGATGTCACTATCCCTCATGAGATCATTTATTCATGAGATCATTTATTTCCATTACATACACACTCCTCCATCAGGCGCAACACATTTTAGAGTAAAACTCTTTCATACCACAAACCAGTCTTGAAAGAAAATTCCTCCCGCTTATTTTGTAACACTTACTTTCCGTTTTCTATTCCAATCCCTGAAAGAAATTACTAATTTATTGTTAATTGCTACCTTATTAATATTCTTCTTTACTATTTATTAGTTTCGGTTTACATTAACACTGCAATGAGGTTACTGTGAAAATCCCCTAGTCACCACAGTCCAGCACCTGTTTGCGTACACTGAGGGAGAATTTAGCATGACCAATGCATCTAATCAGCACGTTTTTCAGACTGTGGGAGAAAACAGGAGAACCCGGAGGAAACCCATACAGACATGGGGAGAACGTGCAGATTCCACACAGACTATAATCCAAGCCAGGAATCAAATCCAGTCCCTGGTGCTATGAAACAGCAGTGCTAACCACTGTGCCTCCCTCGCCCACTAGAAACTGGATTGATTTACCAAATGTATGTTACTTAGCTCCTTACAGTCAGAAGAAACTTTCCTGCCATAGATCTGAGATTTCTTTGAATCTACCCGATATTAGAGATGTGGTTTAATTCACAGAATGTTTCACCCATCCTATTGGCTTCATTCAATTCTTTTAACAGATTTGATAAACAGTCTTCAAGCAATCGAGGAGATTTTCCTTGGTCTGCATCTGGATTTAGTATAACACCTGGATTTAACGGAATATTGGAAAAGTGAATGAATGGGAAGACAGTCTTGGTTTTTTTTCGTATCTATTACCGATCGGTAATTGCCCTTGACATATGGAAATCTAATTGCTTGAGTACAAATGAATGACATGCTAGCCCATGTCAGAGGACATATAAGAACCATTCACACACTGCAGTGGGCCTGGAGTCACATGTAGGCTGGGCAGGGTTAGGATGGCAGATTCCCTTCTCTGAAGGATATTAGTGAAGCAAGTGGAGTTTTTATGGCAATCCAATAGTCCCATAGGCACTGTTACTAAGATTAATGTATTATCCTTGATTTTATTTTTTTGGTTGAAACTAAATTCCTCAGCAATTTTCTGTTAGTTATTAAGGGAGTGACAATGAGGTGGTTGGTGGGAGGTTCTGAATGCAATGGCTAAATTGTTTGGAAATTGAAGGGAAACAAATTAGCATTTTTAAACCAAAAGAGAAAATGCTGGAAAATCTCAGCAGGCCTGGCAAGGAGAGAAAAGAGCTGACATTTCGAGTATAGCTGACCTTTTGTCAAAGCTGTTGAAGAAGTTAAAATTCTGTTGCAACCTGGATGAAAACACTCAGTGAAACCAATTGTTTCCGCAGTTAGAGGAATAAACTAGGGGGGTAAATATATAGTTATGGAGTTATGGCCTAGGTCAGATGTTATGTGGGGAGGGTTAGTGCAGCCTCGATGGGCCGAATGGCCTCTTTCTGCACTGTATAGATTTTAGAATTCTATGAATGTAAAAGAACTACTTGTTAAAATGAGGGTCAAGCATCCTTCAGCCAACATCATTATTAGATTGCAATTTAATGGGTTTGTTATGCAGAAATTAGTTGCTGTTTATCTCTCCGTTCTAACAATAACCACACATTGAAAGTACGTCAGTAGCTGTTGAGCACACTTGTAGAAGCTCAACCACTGTCTTGTCTGAAACAGGCTCACTTAACATTAACTGGGATCTTGCTGTTCTGAGCGTAGAGTCACTGAAAATGGCAATGGGACATGGTTTTTCTCTTTTATTCATTTGTGGGATATGGGCGTCATTGGTTAGTCAGTATTTATTGCCCATCCCATTCGAAATGAGTGACATGCTAGCCTCTTTCAGAGGGCAGTTGACAATCAATTACATTGCTGTGGCTCTGAAGCCACATGCAGACCAGATCAGGTAAGGACAACAGATTTCCTTCCCTGAAGAACATGAGTGAACCAAATGGACTTTTCCAACAACTGACAATGGTTTCATGGTCATTAGTAGATTCTTAACTCCAGATTTTTTTTGTATGAAGTCAAATTCCACCATCTGCTGTGGTGGGATTTGAATCTGAATCCCCAGAACATCAGCTAAGTTTCTGGATTAATAGTCTAGTAATAATACACTCTACCCATTAAACGCTCCCAGGACAGGTACAATTCAGGTTCCGCTATCTACCATGGCAGGATTCAAACCTGGGTCACCAGAACATTTGCTGACTTCCTGGATTAATAGCTTAGTGACAACACCATTGGGCCATCATGTTCCCATATTGGTCAAAACATTGTGCTAATCCAAACCCCTTTCATTGCTCCCCTGCCCCAAAACCCACACTCAATGGGCACTGCGATGGAGTAATCCAGCTAATGTTTCATTTCTTCACCAGTATAGGTGTGTGTAGGCGGGTGAGGGGAGGGGGGAGGTGGAGCAAGGGAAGTGGGGAGGGGGGTGCTGGATTGAAGCTATGAAAGCTGCCAGAGAAATGCAAGCTTTGTTTTATTTTTCTGCGCAATATAATGGCATAATGGAGCTTGATGTGACATTTTTAGTTTTTGTCAGTGGGATGGTGTTGTTTGGGGAGGGGGGGGTGCAGAGGGAGGTGCACCAGAGAGGAGAAAGTCATTGATTTTCTCAGGAGGATTGCATCAATGCAGGCGACCCCGAGCTCTGTGGCAGAGCGATGAATCTTTCCAAAGGTTCTTGGCTGGTGAAAAAATAAATAACCACCTGATTTGTTCAGCAGCCAAAGTTCTGCTGGAAACTTTTCTAGCGTAGTTATGAAGCACAGACTGATCACTTTGTGATGTAATCCTTACGAGGGTGTGCCATGTGAAATATGAGGTAAACCAGCCAGTCCCCCTCCCCCCACACACAGACTAATGGTGAGGAATAAATGAAACATGTGCTGGGTTATTGGGGGTTTGGGGGGAGGGGCTAAGAAAATGACAAAGGATTTGGATTAACCCAGTGTTTTAGCTCATAAATGCATCCCATCAATGCAGATAGCGACCCCACGCTCAGAACAGCAATGTCTCAAGTTCAATCCATCATCAGCATTAAGTAGACCATCTCAGTAAGTGGCCACCACTTACATCAGAGTCCTATTTATTGACTACTCTCAGCCTTCAATGCCATTATCCCAACAAAACTCATCTGGCCTGGGGCTCGGCTCCTCCCTCTGCAATTGGACCCAAGACTACCTAACTCATACACTGCAATCAGTAAGGATAGCCAACATAAGAACATAAGAATTAGAAGTAGGAGTAGGCCATCTGGCCCCCTGAGTCTGCTCCGCTATTCAATAAGATCATGGCTGATATTTTCATGGATGCAGCTCCACTTACCAGTCCGCGCACCATAAGTCTTAATTCCTTTACTGTTCAAAAATGTATCCATCCTTGCCTTAAAAACATTCATTGAGGTTTCCTCAATTGCTTCACTGGGCAGGGAATTCCACAGATTCACAATCCTTTGTGTAAAGAAGTTTCTCCTTAAATCAGTCCTAAACCTGCTTCCCCTTATTTTGAGGCTATGTCCTTAGTTCTAGTTTCAACCGCCAGCAGAAACAACTTTTGTG
The DNA here is from genome assembly GCA_024679065.1 of Sphyrna mokarran. Lineage (NCBI taxonomy): Eukaryota > Metazoa > Chordata > Chondrichthyes > Carcharhiniformes > Carcharhinidae > Sphyrna > Sphyrna mokarran. Next base: position 12,501,421 of record JAGIQG010000013.1, on the reverse strand, counting down.
CTTTCTTATCTGTTCCCTTCATAACTTTATATGTTTCTACAAGATCTCCTCTCATTCTTTTGAATTCCAATGAGTATAGTCCCAGTCTACTCTGTCTCTCCTCACTAGCCATACCCCTCAACTCTGGAATCAACCTTGTGAATTCCCTCAACATCCCCTCCATGAGGATCCTCAACACTGGTGCCCCACAAGACTGTATACTCAGCCTCTTACTATATTCCTTATGGCCAAATTCCCTTTCAACTCAATTTTCAAGTATGCTGATTTCAAACAATGACAAAATGAGTACAGGAAAGGGGCAAAGAATCTGGTGAACTGGTGCGGCAACAATAATCTCTCTCAATGTCAGCAAAATAAAAGACATCATTATCGATTTCGGGAAGCATAGTGGAGAGCATGCCCTGTCTTCATCAATGGTGATGAAGTGGAAATGGCCAAGAGTTTCAAGTTTCTAGGTGACCAGATCACCAATAACCTGTTCTGATCCCTCCACGCCAATGCCATAGTTCAGAAAACCCATTAATATCTTTACTTTCTCAGGGCGAAGGAAATTTGCCATGTCTGCAACCACTTTCACCAATTTTTAAAGAAGAATTCTTTCTGGTTGTATCACAGCATAATATGGCTCCTGCTCTGCCTAAGTCAGCAAGAAACTGCAAAGGGTCATGAACGTAGCCCAGTCTGAAACACAAACTAGTCTCCCACCCATTAACTCTGTCCACACTTCCTATTGCCTTGGAAAAGCAGCCTGCAAAACCAAAGACCCTACACACCCTGAACATTCTCCAACTTCTTCCAACTCCTTCCATCGGGAAAAGGATAAAAAATTCTGAGGTCACATCCCAACTGACTCAAACACAGCTTCTTTCCTGCTGCCACTAGACTTTTGAACAGACCTATCTTTTATTAAGCTGATCTTTCTCTACACCCTAGCTATGACTGTAACACTATAATCTGCACTCTCTCCTTTCCTTCTCCCTGATGTACTCTATGAATGGTATGATTTGATAGTATAGTGCACAAGAAATGATCATTTTCACTGTATCCGAAATCAATTCAGTTCAATGGTTGAACTACTAAAATTGGTCTCATCAAGTCTAGACTGCACTCAGCCAAAGTAACCACAATTTAAATGTGCCCATTGGTTGGAAGTGACTGGGATATTCATATGGCACAAAGAACACAAAAGAAATAAATGTTTCCCCTTTGTTTTGTGTCAAAACTATATTTGAAAGAAGTAAAAAATAGTTTCTTCTGATCTATTTCTGACCAAAATAAAAGCATACCTTTCTCTAAATGGCAGCATTGTGTGTGCTGGCTGGAACTCACAGCTCATCTCTACAGCAAGAGGGAGCTGAATTTAGCACACACTGTCCAAACAATGAGATCTTTGCAGCGTGTCAAACCTAAAGGCAGCATCTTGACTGGTGTTAAATCAGCATTTCTATGCTGTCAGGCTGTTCCAAACCAACTCCAAAAATAGAAATAAACAAGTCAATAAAACCATGCTGTAATTGATCACAACTCTTCACAGCATTCAATTTTTAAAAAGTCAATGCTATTAGGAAAAGGCTAATATAGATACATACCTTATTAATACTATGGGGAAAACTGCCTTGGTGCACATTATTACTTGCCTTGTGGAACAAAAAAAGATTTGAGGAAGCATTTCTTTGACCGGGTGCAGAGGGGATTTGCTGGAATAGTACTAGGGATGAGCCATTGATCAGGTGAAGCTGCCTGAGACCCCCCCCCAACTTTGGACATGCATGGCACCTATTCTCTACCCAGCTGGACCTGGTTTGGATCTCACTTAGAAATGTAACAGTTGATTTCTACTGGATCAGGTGTGGCGGGCAATCGGAGTTTAAATGTTATCGTTAGTTTGGGACATGGGAACAACAGTTCAATCATTGAATTAAATTGATTTATTATTGTTACATGTATTGCAATGTGGTGAAAAGTATTGTTTCTTGCCTGCTTTACCATCAAAACATACCGTTCATAGAGTACATAAGGGAGAAGGAAAGGAGAGAGTGCAGAATGTAGTGTTACAGAAACAGGTAGGGTGTAGAAATATGAGGTGAGTACATTCAAAAGTCTGATGGCAGCAGGAAAGGAGCACACCCAAAGCCTCTAACTGGGAAGGAGAGGGATCCCCCCCATGATCAGTCTTCCAAGTGAGGGCATAAGGATTCATGTACCTTAAGCCTGATCTGTGCTTGACCTGGGTTGGAACTGAGCAAGTTCAGGAGCCCATTCAGTTTCTGTTGCACTGAGCTTGGAAAGTAACTGAATGGGCTGCTGTCTCTGAACGGTTCAAACTCTGCACCAATTAGAATGTTTCTGAACTTCTGGGAAATAGTTCACCTTAAAGCCAGCATTATGAGTTTCATATTTGAATAATTTTGCATATTTCTTTCTTTCGACTAGAGATTTAGTCCAGCAGAGTAATAACCATTCTTTTCTGTCCTCGAACCTGCAACGGTGCTGCTCTGAGGCCTTGGAGACTGGTGTCACTGTCTAGTCTGGAAGTCAGATGAAAACCTGGTGGCCAAGAGCAGTGGTGAAGTGAGTTTATACTTCAGAGAGCAAAAGAAGTTCCACTTGTATGAGCTTTGTGCAAAGTATTACACCTTGTGCATCCTTTCCCAACGACTGTCTAAGTGTTCTTTAGTTTCCTCAGGAAGACAAGGAGAAGGGTGGCCAGCTGTGCATTAACAAATCTCCTATAGTAACCAACCAGACAGAGGAACCCACTCAGTTCTCTCGTCTCAGGCTGGGGTCACTCCCAGGCTGCTGGGGCTTCCTCTTTGTCCAGAATGATGCTTTGCTGATGCTCAAATGCCCAAGATACCAGACTTTGGCATCTCCTTGGTTTGACTTTCAAGTAAAACTTTGACAAGCAGATTAAGAAGGTGTCCAGTCTTTCAAGGGTCTCCTTGAACATTGAGCTAAAGATAAATATGTTGTCCAGATACACAGAGATTAAGATTGCCAAATGCCCAGAGCGGAGAAGCATTGATGATGATGAACTCGCTAGGGCCATCCCCACACTCCCACTTCTTGCCTTCAGATAACCGTGCAACCTCAAACAGACCATTATTCGCAGCAAACTACCCAGCCTTCAGGAGATCAGTAACCACAATACCACACAACCCTGCCACTGCAACCTCTGCAAGACATGCTGGATCATTGACATGAATGACATCATCAAACGTGAGAATACCATTCACCAGGTACACGGTACATACTCCTGCAACTCGGCCAACGTTGTCTACCTAATACGTTGCAAGAAAGGACATCCCGAAGCATGGTACATTGGGGAGGCCATGCAGACACTATGACAGTGGATGAATGAATATCGCTCAACAATCACCAGGCAAAATTGTTCCCTTCCTGTTGGCGAACACTTCAGTGGTCACGGGCATTTGGCCTCCGACCTTCGAGTAAACGTTCTTCAAGGGGGCCTTCACGACACATGACAGTGCAGAGCTGCTGAGCAGAGACTGATAGCCAAGTTCTTCACACATGAGGACGGTCTTAACAGGGATCTTGGCTTCATGTCACACTATCTGTAACCCCCATGACTTGCCTACGTTAGCAAAAAACCTCACTTACTGTGCTGTCTGGAGACAATATACATCCCTTTAACCTGTGCTCAGTGCTCCTTCCACTCACATTGTTAGCCACTTTAAGACTTGAATAGGAGGTTAGGTATAAAGAATCGCATTCTAATCAGTAATCTGTAAACTGTCTGTGCTGATACGTATGTATTGGAGACCAGAACACCTCATTCGCCTGACGAAGGCCATGGAGTCGAAAGCTTACGAGTTTACTATCAAATAAATAAGTTGGTTTTAAAATCGGTGTTGTCAGACTTCTTACTGTGTTTACCCCAGTCCAACGCCGGCATCTCTACATCATGACTACTCTCGTTGGAGGGCCAAGCTAGATTATATCTGTTCAGAAAGGCAGGTCAGTGCACTGAATGGAGTGTCCATGCCTAACATCTGTGGCCAGTTGTATTAGAGGAATATGAGGGCTATAGAGGGAACAAAGAGTAGGAGTCCAAGATTTGTGAATTACAGCGTAATAGTAGTCAAAGCCACAATTAGGGTAACTAGAAGAACAGTGACTAGGGAACTGGGAACTAGAAGTGGAGCAGGCAAAAAGCTCCTGGAGATGTGGTTGGGCTTTCTGGGAAATAATAAATAAACTTCAAAATAATTTGGAGGCTGTCCAGTTTAGCTCCCTCGGGTCCTTACTGAACTCCTGCCTGACCAAATTAAAAAAAGGTCAACAATGATCCCATCAAACTTGTATCCACAGAACACTGAACACATCCCAGTTGAAAGGAGTTAATTAGCATCAACTTAGAGATTGAGTTTTCCTATAGATTTCAGTGGCACATTAGTACAGAGCAGTGCAATGGTACAGTGGTTAGTATTGCTGCCTCACAGCATCGGGGACCCAAATTTGATTACAGCCTTAGATGACTGTTTGTATGGAGCTTGCACACTCTCCCCATGTTTGCATCAGTTTTCTCTAAGTGCTCCAGTTTCCTCCCACAGTCAAAATACGTGCAGGATAGGTTGTTTGACCATGCTAAATTGCCCTTTAATGTCCAAAGATGTGTAGGTTAGGGGCATTAACAGAGTAAATACAAGGGATTGGATATAGGTAAGATACTTCATGGGAGAATCAGTGTAGACTTGATGGGCTGAATGGCCCCCATCTGTAGCGTAGGACTTCTATAATTTAGGCCCATTCAATCATTAGGAGAAACCTGCACTTCACATTTGAATAGGAAAATGAAAAATATTTTTAAAATATTAATGACTAATACCAATAATGGTGAAGTGATAGAATCTCAGTTACAGAGAAAAGAGTTGTAATAAGGTACATTGAGGTGTGCCCTCTCTAAACCACTGATAGAAAGGTCTGAATTCCCAAATAAATCAGATTTTTCCTCCTTGTTTGGAGCTAGAGAATGAATATTCCCGCTTTAAGGAATCTGGGTTGAAGCAGCTTCCCAGAACTGAGTCAATGATGTGACAGAAATAGATGGCTTTGTAGTTTATCATGGCCATGTGATATTTCTAGCTGGTTCCCACACTCACAGCTTACTGACGAGAGAAAAAAAAAATCAGAACGACTGATGACAGAAACACACTAAAGAGTTCCAACAATATTTTTTTTGAAAATCAGCAGTTTCCCGTTTCTCTCAACGTTACCTTGTCACTAGACATTGCTTACATGTGTCATGCATAGAAATACGTCATGGGAAAGCCAGTCAGTGACAACAGAACAATGTCATCCTGACTCTCAAGAGTGTCACAAGGATAGTGAACCTATGTTGAGGGATTGGGGGCTGTGTTTGAATCACATCATGACCATACTTTCCCTCAGCCGTGAAGCAAAACCACAATTGTTATCAGAGAATCTGAGTGACATTAGAACTGGGACATATCAGCTCTTGTGAGGCAAATTCAGACAGCTCAACCTATTGCCCAGATTCATAGTCACGACATCAGTTTCACACTGCTGCTGATCCTAAGGGAGCGAATGACATCTAGGCTGCGTAACCGTGAGGCATATGAAGTACAAACTAAGACAGCATTAACTCAAGCCTGTGAGGAAGGGAGAACACCAACCAAGAGCTGTCAGTACAGACACTGAGAATAATTGTAAATTCTACATTAGGGTTATCCTGGCTGGAGTGAGTGTGAAACCCGGGGAGGAATGAAGCGAGGACCTAAACCAGATCAGCCATCATCTGATCGCATGGTGGAACAGACTTGAAGGGCTGAATGGCCTACTTCTGATCCTCAATCTTATATTCATGTATAATGGCACAGTGCTTAGCACTGCTGCCTCACAGCAGCAGGGAAGCAGGTTCAATTCTGGCCTCAGTTGACTGTCTGCATGGAAGTTTGTACGTTCTTCCCTGTGTCCGCGTGAGTTTCCTCCTGGTGTTCCAGTTTCCTCCCACACTCCAAAGATGTAGACGTTATGCATGACCAATGCTCCCAATCAGTGCACCTTTCGGGCTGTGGGAGGAAATGGAGCACCTGGAGGAAACCCACGCAGACATGGGGAGAACATACAGGCTGTGTACAGACAGTCACTCAAGCCAGGAATCGAACCAGGCTCCCTGGCACTGTGAGGCAGCAGTGCTAACCACTGCCAGAACGTCACCACTCAACAGTGAGAATATTGAAGACTAGCACAGAATGTAAGCATAACTATCACCAGGAAACTGGGCTCAGTGAGTTGCTGCCTCTGCGCTCTACCTCCCTCCCCCCACCATATACTCCCCATCCCAGCCCTTCCTGCCAACACATTCTACAGTTATCACACTTCAACACTGCTTCTAAAAGCTGCTTATCAACTGTTGCCTCCATGATGCATTGGGTGGGTAGGAAGATAGTGTTCCAGATTTGCAATTTCCGAAAAGAGCCCTGATTCCAGAGCAGGGTGCCAATAACAATATTAGAATGATTGCGTACTTTCTGCAGGCTGCCACTGGGGACACCTATTGTCCAGTATTGTTTTACGCATTTAAAACAAAATCCAACATGAATAAGTCATAAGCAGAAACAATAATAGAGATTTGAGGAAATGTAGGGATACAGCTGGCACGTAGGCTGGGTTGGCAAAGGCTACTGTATGGAGGCCTGGGGAGGGTGGAGGCCTACGAAATAAATCCAGGCCTGATGGGAATGCGATAGGCCTGATTCTCTACTGATAGACTCCAAGTGACACAGCCTGAAATTACAGCGCTGACACATGGACACCAGAAAGCTCAACGTGATTGTCAAACCACGTTAAATATTGTCCCTTCTTTAAAAAAAAGTTGCTTCACCCGTAAAAAAAACTTTTAATTTTCAGCTTCTTTTTGCTTGTACGCCTGCCTCTCCTCCCTTCCCCACTCCCTAGCCTTTCTCCATCACTGGGATCCACCCCAAACCTTGGGAGGTTACTCTCATCCTGTCACGTAATCTTAATGGGTTATCGTGGCTGTCCTAATGCACTTCCCGAGGCTGTAGCAGTCCTCAGGGGCTGAATTACCCAAGTCAGTCACACTGTCTGAATCCTTTGATCATTTCACCACCTCGGAGCTGCTGGTGAGAAACAGGAAGCGGCAGGGAGGAGGGGAGGGGGGAGGGGAGGGTGGGGGGAGGGAGGAGGGAGGGAGAGAAAGTCATTTAACCAGTGGTTTGAATTTCCATGGACAGAATACTCTCTGACCAGGTGAAACCTGAGCCAGGCCAAGGGAATATGCATATGATTCATTTATATATGTACAGACACATGCACACACATAATTTCTTTCTTTTACAAATAAATAATATATTTTTCAATAAATACAGTATAAACAATGTGAGCTAGCAGGAGCAATTTGAGTGCTCTGCCCAGATGTGGCGATGTGATACTATCATGCCCAGTGCTGATATGTCACATTCCTACCTATGGACATGGATTCTGCTCATATGGAAGATTCTGGTACAATAATTTAATTATCAAAAATGGATACTGATAAACTGTCAAGATGGCTTCTAGAAAGCTCCAAACTTAATTATACTGACCGGATGTCCCCCTCAAATCAATATTAGTACTTTGCCCACAAATTGGGATGACACAGTGACATAGAGGTTAGCATTGCTTCCTCACAGCACCAGGGATCCAGGACAGCAGAGTGATTAGTACCACTGTCGCACAGTGCCAGGGGATCCAGGAGTTTGCATATTCTCTCCACATGTACATAGGTTTCCTGTGGATGCTCCAGTTTCCTCCCACAGTCCAAAAATGTGCAGGTTAAGTTGATTGAATGCTAGATTAACTCTTGGTGTCTAAAAGAGTCAGTGCAGTATCAATGAGCCAAATGGCCTCCTTTAGCACTGAAGTGATTGTATTCTATTCTATGGTCTAAGTCAGTGAAAGTTCCACAAATCCCTTTTATGGATTTCGCACATGCCATTGTTGAAAGTTTACTCAAAACACAGCCTACTTTCCTGGGTAGGAAAGTAGGCTGTTTAAAAGGGCTACCTTGGTGCAAATGAACTTTTTCCCAATCAAAAGAGGAATAAAGTCCCCTCAGGCCTTATCCCTCATCGCCTCTTCACCCTCTAAACATTCTCCATTCTCTATCCCAAGGCATCACACACTCCCACTCTTCGTGCTCTGTCATATCTTTTATATCATCTTATGCCAATCTGTGGCACTTTCATGCCCATTGAGCCACTTTATATTTTCTGGAACCAATGAACCTTATAGTTGTCTGTGTTACAAAAAAACTTTGAAAAAAATAATTCATTGATAACTTTCTCCTTTCTTTGGAAAAGAACCTGCACCATAAGTTAACAAACATATCAATCAAATAGACCTTTCAAAGTCTCAAAAGTTACAAATCATTGAAACCACTTAACTTATGTAAATAAACATTGTGAAATTGACAGTTAAAAAGTCTGAGCTGATATTCAACTAAAATTTCTTCTGGGGATTGGGTGTTCTAGTATTCTAATAGCTACCTGGGTTCTTAACCAAGCATACATAATGAGATCAGCTGCAGGCTTTTGACAGGAACTGGCATGTGCTCATTAGCGATTCTCCCAAAAATCAGTCAGCCTGGGAATGACATCGGAAATTCCAGAATCAGGACACACCCATAATTTTTCAAGGGCTCCTGTGTTAACCTGACTCAGTGAAAATCCAGGCTTATGTCTTCAAAATTGCTCTGAAACAAAGGAAATTAGGTGAGACTAATTAAGAAGTATAGACAACGACCATCCAATTTTGACTGAACATCAATTGCCATTTAGTTTTCAGCTATTCTGGGTGGAAGCTGGCTGTTGATCATGTGAGTGATACTTGTTTTTCTTACTGAAATCCTTTTATGGCAAGATTTAGAAGAGACTGAGGCATTTGCAGCATATGACAACAATTGCACAGAAAAGTTGCACTGCATTTGACTTTTTTTAAGAACCAGGAAACTGCAGTGTCTTTGGAAAAGATTTCCAACCTGATTTCAAAGCTCTAAATTGACCTGTAAAGAAACTGGATCTCCCAATAGAAAAAACGTGTGTTCCTGGCTTCATGACCTACAGTCATAGGGGTTTACAGTATGGAAACAGGACCTTCAGCCCAACTTGTCCATGCCTCCCTTTTTTTTGACCACTAAGCTAGTCCCAAACATTCACAAACTGTCTTGTTCACAAATGACTCAGGAGTAGTAATCTAAGGCTATAATAAACTGGTACAGCTCAGGCGTGACGTGCATCAGCTCTGGTTCTAGCTTTGCCGTTAACCTGAATTCGCACAACAAGCAATGCAGATGGAAAATGCTGCCTGAATCAATATGGCTTTGATACAGTAAATCAACTACAAAAAAATTGAACAACGTTTCACTGCTTTTACTTTAAAATAGTTATATTTACTCGAAAGGTCATACCAGAATGTACCAGTCTATTTAAGTGTACAGTTTAAAAAGTCTTTTCTAATGAACATTAACAGATTCCAGCCCTTCTCCCCCCACCTACCTCATAGCCAATAGCAACAGCAACTGCAGGACAAGGGAACGGGGAGATAGGAAAGAGAAACAGCATAGGTGATTACCTTTATCTGCACCGCAATATTTAACGCCTGCTGAATTTGTGTCCCTTTAGAGAATCCTATAGTAATCCTAATATCCGACTCCAGCTTTCTGAACTCATCCGAACTAGGATTCGAGAGTGGAAGAAAGTACTCCCTTGCCACCACAAACACTGGTTTTCCTGCAATAAGCTAAGTATGCAAACAGCTAATTGTTCTTCTGATTGAATACTCAATGATTTAGAGGTCATAGAGGCATAGAGATTGACAGTATGGAAACAGGCCCTTCAGCCCAACTTATCCATGTTGCCTTTTTTTAAATCAAGTTCCAATTGCCTACATTTGGCCCATATCCCTCTATACCCTACTACTACCTCTGGCAGCTTGTTCCAGACAGTCATCACCCGCCATGTGGAAAAATTGCCCCTCTGGACCCTTTTGGATCTCTCCCCTCTCACCTTAAACATATGCCCTGTAGTTTTAGGCTCCCTTTCCTTTGGGAAAAGATATTGACTATCTAGCTGATCAGTGCCACTCATTATTTTATAGATGTCTATAAAATCACCCTATGTTTCCTATACTCCATAGGAATGGAGTATAGGAAACATATACTCCTATATGTATAGGACTTTTTCCCTCCCAGTCCCAGTCCCAGTCTATCCAGCCTCACTTTATAATTCACACTTTCCTGTTTTCAATGTTGCCATAGACATTGATAATAGAAAGATAAAAAAGTGTATCCAGTCTATGTGGCTGTGAAATTTTGCAGAGGTTATTCCAGTCTACCAGAGTAACCTCGACAGATAGCTGGTGACTTCTGTAGGCTGACTGAGGTTGGAACAGGAGACTTGGAGAAAGTCCACATTTTAGGAAATAGAAATAGATCACTTTGCCCTTTAGCATCTTATCACTCATTCATTAAGGTCATGATATCACTCCACTTCATACACATTATCCCCATGTTCCTTGACTCTGCCAGTTTACAAAATCTATTAATCTTTGTCTTGAATGGTAATAGGAATCCACAGATCACTGGGCTAGGGAATTTCAGTCATCCTCATGCCTTTGAGTGAAGAAATTTCTCCTCATCTCAGCCCTAAATAGCCATCCATTTATTGTAAAACTCTGGTCGGAGTTTTATGGCCCCAATGTGACACAGGGCTGTACTGTAAAATGTGGCAAGTCATTCAAAAGTCCAGTAACTTTGGCAGGACTGGGAAATCTCACTGGTGGGTGAGCCTGTAAAACACTTCCTCTGACTCAATTTATACATTCCTCAACCGAAGGAAATATCCTCCCAGTATCTGCTTCAAGCTTTTTAATAACAGGATCTGGTTCTCACCTCATTTTTCTAAAGTGCCGACCTTTGAATATAAGCCTGGGCTACTCAATCTCTCTTCTGGGGACAATTTCCTCGACCTATGAATCAATCCAGTAAATATTCATTGCAATTTCCCAAAGGCAGGTGTATCCATATCCATTCTGAAGGAAGGAGGTCAAATTTACCTCAAAATGAGACTAAATCTTTTATTTGGGCCTTGGTTTGATTGCTTCCCACCACCAAGACACGCTTCAACTGAAGACTGCCCCTAGAAGGGAATCATAGAATAGAATCCCTACATTGCAGAAGGAAGTCATTTGGCCCATCAACCCTGCACCGACAATGGTCCCACCCAGGCCTTATCCCCACGCATTTACCCTGCTAGTCCCCCTAAGTTACAATTCTTGGGACACTAAGGGCAATTTAGCATGACCAATTCACCCAATCTGCACATCTTTGGACTTAGTGGGAACTTGATGAGGTTCATTTGTTTGCTCTAATTGCTGAAGCCTTTCTTAAAAGACTCTTGTAACTTCCCCTAATAGTACATCAGAATGTTGTGATGTATTCAGTGGGATTTATTAGAGGTTTTGGAAAAGATAAAAGCTTTTGAAAGGGTAAATAGGGAGGAACAGCTTCTAACTGGCTAGTGTGGTGGGAAGAAAAGGTTTTAAGATAAACAATTTGAGAATCATGAGGAGATAGGAGTATGTTTTTAAGTTGTGATTTGTTATAATGTGGAATGCACTGCCTGTGAAAGGGTGGTGGAATCAAATTCAGATAATTTTTTAAAATTCATTTGTGGGACATGGACGTTGTTAGCTGGCCAGCATTTATTGCCGATCCCTAGCTGCCCTTGAGAAGGTGCTGTCGTCTTAAAATGCTGCAGTCCACATGCTGTCGGTTGACCCATAATGTTATAAGGGAGGGAATTCCAGGATTTTGACACAGCAACTGCAAAAGAATGGCGATATCTTTCCAAGTGAGAAGTCTCACAACACCAGCTTAAAGTCCAACAGGTTTCTAATAAAATAAACCTGTTGGACTTTAACCTGGTGTTGTGAGATTTCTTACTGTGTTTATCCAGTCCAATACCGGCATCTCCACATAATATCTTTCCTAGTCAGGATGGTGGGTGGCTTGGTGGAGGGGAACTTGCAGGTAGTGGTATTCCCATGTATTAGCTGCTCTTGTCCTTCTAGATTGAAGTGGTTATGGGTTTAGAAGGTGCTGTCTAAGGATCTTTGATGAATTATTGCAAAGTATCTTATAGATAGTACACACTGCTGCTATTGAACATCAGTGGTGGAGGGAATGGATGTTTGTAGATATGGCACCAATCATGTAGGCAACCTTGTAGTAGAGGATATCAAGCTTTTTGAGTGTTGTGGAAACTGCACCCATCCAAGCAAGTGAAGAGTACTCCATCACATTGCTGACTTGTGCCTTATAGATGGTGGACAGGCTTTGGAGTGTCAAAAGGTGAGTTACTCGCCGCAGTATTCCTAGCCTCTGACCTGCTCTTGTCGTCAATGTGTTATTGTGGTGAGTCCAGTTGAGTTTCTGCTCAATGGTAATTGTCAAAAGAGAATTAGATAAATATTGAATTGGGAAAATTTTCAGGGTTATGGAAAAGAGATGGGGAGTGGTACTAATTGACCTAGCTCAGCACTGGGAGATGGGCTGAATGGTTTTTTTCTCTATTTTTGGATTCATGATTCACTTCAGGGAGGTTGACCAATACAACTTAACATTGCAATGTAACAGCAGGTCAGTTTGGGGTGGTGCAGTGCAGTGACTGTGAAGCCTACTTGTGAATAACAAATACAATTTAATTTACTTCTGAAAGACAGGGAAATCAGAGGTGCATTCTCCAATTCATTCAATTTCATTTGATGGAAGCTGCAAAGTTGCTACAAATGAAGAGATATTGAATGAGGACAAGGTCGTAGAATGGGAAAAATAGTGCCGAGGAGACTGAATCTGACTGGGATCAACCTCTGCACCCCACTACTTGGCAACAAAGACGTGAAAATCCAGATGGAACATTTTAGTTTATTTCCTGGCATCACAAGCAGGCTTACATTAACATTGCAATGAAGTTACTGTGAAAATCCCCTTGAAGCCACACTCTGGTGCCTGTTTGCATACATTGAGGGAGGATTCAGCATGGCCAATATACCTAACCAGCATGTTTTTTGAGTATGGGAGGAAACTGGAGCACCTGAAGGAAACCCACGCAGACACAGGGAGAGCATGCAAACTCTATACAGACAGTAACCCAAGCCAAAAATCGAACCTGGGTCATTAGTGCTATGAGCAGCAGTGCCATTGTGCCACACTTGGGGAGATGTTGGAAATTATGGGCCTGTGCTTCTCACAACAGAAAAGGGTGAGAGGTTACGTGATAATGGTTTGCAAGAGGTTTTGAAAGAGTGGTTAAGAGTCGTTATCCCTTCTGGGATATAGGTTAGTAACTAAAGGTGATAGACTTCCAACCATTGGCAAATGATCTTGAGGGGAGACTCTGTGTGGAGTTTGCATGTTCTCCCTGTATCTGCATGGGTTTCCTCTGGGTTCTTCAGTTTTCCCCACACTCCAAACACTTGTGGGTCATGTTGATTGGCCATGCTAAATTGACCTTAGTGTCAGGAGGATTAGCAGGGTAAATATGTAAGCTTACAAGGATAGGGCCTGGGTGGGATTATTGTTGGTGCTGACTCGATGGGCCAAATAGCCTCATTCTGCACTGCAGGGATTTTATGATTCCATGAGATGGAGAGAAATTTCTTTGAAAACTTGTGACAAGCGGGAAAACCCAGCCTGAGAAAGTGATGGAAGCTGATTGCTGAAATGATTTTAAAATTGAATTGGACAGTTACTTGAGGATGACAAAAACGTCAGACTGTGGGTTTGAATGCAAGTGTCCTTTCAAAGCAGTAGCATAGGCACAATGTGTGAAATGGTCTCCTTCTGTGCTGCAAACTCCAGTCATTTAATAATCAAATACACAGTAAGCAGAATTACTTAACAATAATTACAGTATATAAATTCACATATTGTGAGGTTGGATTTTTGCAAGTGAGGAATTGTACATAAACACCTTGGCATTTATCCAAAGGGTAATGTTTTTTATTAATTTGTGCTCTATTGCATAATCAACAAAAATAGTCACAGCAGAATATAATAGTTATCAGTATGGCCTAAGTATTTTCAACTGATTTTTTGAAAAAAACTGAAAAAGGGGTATGTTCTCATAAATTTCTCTTTAAAGTCAGAGATGGAGGAAGTGCCAGAGGGAATTCATCAGGATCCCTGCAGGATCCTTGGATTCAGTTAAGAGAAGTCAGGATAGAGGATCTCAGAAAAAGGGTTCATGGGAAGCTGGGGGAAAGGACAGTTGGGGATAAGGGCAGGGGGTTTGGCCTTCAGCAAGCTCACCCCCACCTCTGCGCTGGGTCCCTCCATTGGCACTAAATGCCTGAAAAAAAATACCCCATCCCTCGGCCAGTGGCATGCTGCAGGATATCCTTGGGAAGTACAAGAAACCCGTAAGACTCCATTCTAATTACAGAGCTACCATTAAAATTAGATGGGTTCAGGAGTAATAACTGTCAATTGGCTCATGAGTGAGCCCAAATAACATCTCGTGATGAACGAAAAGGATTCTCACTCTGGCCCCTTCCCACCTGAGCTATTTCCACCATAGAGAGACTAGTGCTCAGCCCCTCCCCTGGTTAAGTGGAACTGGTCAACATATTTCCCACAAATTCCAATCACCCTATTCCTTTCTACCCCCAGGCACTTGTTTGCTCGAGAAATCCCCTGCTTAAGAGGATCTCTGCTAACTGCCTCAATCATTCCTTGAGGTCGTTTTCAGCTCCACATCTTGTCTGCTGTCTGGATAAAGAGGTTTCTCCTAATTTCCCTATTTCTTAGTGACTATTTGATATTTATAGGTCCTAATTTTGATCTCATCCACAAATAGAAACATTTTTTCAACATTTTCCGTAGCAGAAACTTTCATAATCTGAAGCACCTCCTATGGTCACCCTCCAGTTTAATCTTCCCAAGAGAAAGCTCAACTTCTTTCAGTTTTA
The DNA here is from genome assembly GCA_024679065.1 of Sphyrna mokarran. NCBI lineage: Eukaryota > Metazoa > Chordata > Chondrichthyes > Carcharhiniformes > Carcharhinidae > Sphyrna > Sphyrna mokarran. The sequence continues at coordinate 12,486,406 of JAGIQG010000013.1, read as the reverse complement.
TGATCTCACATTTCTGGTATCATACAGATAAAACTATTTTGCAGCTTTCAGTGCTCCTATAAAGACCAGAACTTTTCACAATATTTTCATCTGGAATCTAACCTAGATTCAATAAGTTTAAAGTAACTTATTTGCTTTTATCTATCTCTCCAGAAATTAACTCCAGTGCGATATTTGTTCATAGTTTGTCATCTTTCTCTCATCTTCTGCTGAAGGTGTTGATGCATGATATGCACAGCAGACATTTCCTTTCAGTTAAGTAAAAGGTAAAGTTGAAGTGGTCCCTAGATGACTATAGGTTTCTCTCCCCTTTAATTAAAGATCAACATTTTAAAATAAATTCATACAATTGATATCTCATTTATAACATTAGATGAAGTGATAAATGTGATTAAAACCTTTGCAAGTTGGTGATTTAACCTGAGAATCACCACACCTCAGGCAAGGAACAAGGCTGAGAAGCCGGGGCCTTCATAAATAACCTCAGCCAGAATGAGAATTGAACCCAAGCTGTTAGTGTCACTCTCCATCTCAATGCCAACCATCCAACCAACTCAGCTAAACTGACCCCCCATCCATAATATGGAGATGTTGGCATTGGACTGGGGTGGGTACAGTAAGAAGTCTCATAAAACTAGGTTGCAGTCCAATAGGTTTATTTGGAATCACTTACCTGATGAAGGAGTAGTACTCCGAAAACTTGTGATTCCGAATAAACCTGCTGGAATTTAACCTGGTGAGATTGTGAGATTTCTTACTGGGCCCCCATCTAGCCAGCGGAGCTAAACTGATCCCCCCATACTCAGTAAAATATGCTTCATATAATAGGCCTTGAGAAGTGCATATCAGCCAATGAACAGCCTCGCTGAGGTAGAGATTGTTCTAATTCAAAGGGGAGGGTATGGGTGGAACAAGTGGGGGAGGGATGGTTTTTCCAGCATGATTGATAGTAAAGACCTAACCTGCCAGCAGGGAAGTGAGAGGTACACTGAACAGGAAACATATTGCCACAGCCTCTGAATTAGCAGGGCAAGTATGGAAACAGCCTTGATGTGCAAACATAGATCGATCTTCTCACAAAGGCTAACCATGATCAGAAGCAAGATTCTTTGTGTACATCTTCCTTAGCCAGCCATGTTTCAGTGGATAGTGCTCTCAAGCCTTGAAGATTGTGTGTGCAAAGTCCCACTCAAAGGACTTGAATATAAAGCCTTGATTGGCATTCCAGTATAGCACTGAGGGAGAGCTACAATATCCGGGTGCGGACTTTCAGATGGTGATGAAACTAAGGCCTCATCTTTTCCTTTCAAGTAGATGCAGAAGATCTCATGATCCTATTTGAAAAGTAGCTAGGGAGTTACCCAGTGTGGAGCTAACATTTATCCTTCAATTAACACCTCAAACGAAATCATTCTCATGTTACTGATAGTGATGCTTTGCTGTGTACAAATCAGCTGTCGTGTTTCCCTACACTACATAAAAACATAGAAAATAGGAGCATGAGGAGGCCATTCGGCCCTTTGAGCCTGCACCGCCATCCATTATGCTATGGCTGATCATCCAATTCAATAACCTGAACTTGCCCAGTACCCTCCATACTAGGATGTTGCCCGGATTGAAGGGTATGAGCTATGAGTAGAGACTGAATAAACTGGGATTGTTTTCCCTGGATGGACTTAAAATTATGAGGGTTATAGATAGGGCAAACAGTTGGAAACTTTCTCCCAGGGCAGAAATGAAAATTACAAGAGGGCAGAAGTTCAAGATAAGGGGGGAGATGTGCAGTGAAAGTTTTTTTTTACACAGAAAGTCTTGGAGGCCTGGAATGCACTGCCAAGTGAGGTGATTGACGCAGACATGTTAGGAACATTTAAGACTTATTAGGAAAGACGCATGAACAAGCAGGGAATAGCAGGATAGGACAACGTGACCGGTGCAGGCTTGGAGGGTCAAAAGCCCTGTTCCGGTACTATACTGTTCTTTGTTCATATCCTTTGATTCTATTTGGCTCAAAAGCTATATTTAACTGATTGCTCTTTAAAGATATCCAAAAGGCTGTAAACTGCTCAGAGTGTGAGCCACGTCATTCAAATGCAAAACTTTATTTTCTTCTCTCTAATCCAGGAACATTGAAGCTGCTACAACCCAGGGTTAAGATTAATGAATCAAAAAAGGCTTTGTAGCAATAGATTATCAAGGCAATTCCATTTTTAGTTTAAAAAAAAACAACTGCTTTGCAACCAAGACATCCTGGTACCCCTCCTGAAAGCTGTTTGCCTCTGACATTGGGTGGCACAACTCTTGAGAGAACCACAGAAGCAGCCATCTTGGAAGAAAGCCATTTGGCTCACCCCACCTATGTTAACATTTTGAAAGATTTCAAAGTCACCTGCATTTCCCCATGCAAACTTCTCCCTTACACCTATTTATCTAACCCCTTGTTGAATCTTCTTCCACCATCCTTTCAAGCAGTTCATTTTCCATATCCCCACTGTTTCCCAGCCAATTTAACAATTATCTTCGAACTACATTTTCTGGTTAGCCAGTGGAAGCAACTTTTCCCTATCTACTTTATCAAAAAACCCTTCTGAATTCTTGTTCTCCCTCCCCACTCCACCCTCAACAAAAAAGAAGGTTGGCAGTACTTCTTGAAGTAAAAGAAGAAGAAGCAGCAATCTATAGAGAAAGAGGGCTTTCATCTTTAGGAAACTGCTTTGTTGTTTTGGATAAGATCCTCTTCTCCCTCTATACGACTGTGGGACACAGTTCAGGGGTGACGGCTCAACCGGAATGGCCCCATCCTCAGGCTCCCTGTGGCTTCAACCATTTTGGCTAAACATGAGGACCTCGCACTTCTGGCAGGGGAAGGAGACCCCCTTTCTGTCAGTGAAAGGCTGCAGAGTCAGTGAAAGAGCAAGCTAAGGTGTTTAACTTCTGCAATATGTATATATATATATATATATATATATATATCTGTGTGTGTGCGTGTGTACTTGGGCAAGAGAAACAACAGTAGCATTAAACCCTGTGCTAGCAAAAATATAGCTACGCACTTTCACTTTGCCAGATATAATGTCAGTGTGTCTTTCCTAAGGAGCGGGTGGAAAAAGTGCTCATGGGAAGACACAGGGCTTTCTTTCTGAATTAAAAGAGGTCTTTTTTTTTGGCCTTGGGCGAGAGTGAAGCTGGAGGACTCCCTGTAGCCAGAAAGGGCGTTTCGGTATAGGTTCTGCGATCTGTCTGGCTCCAGCCAGCTAAAATGAAGAAGGCTCCTCCAGGTTTGTTTATACTGTAACTTTTGAGCAAGCGTTTTCTGTTCTAACCTTTCTCTGAAAGGCGAAGTACTTGATCAGCGTTTAGAAGCCTGCATTTGCAACAAAGGAAGGCTCTGTGTTCTAATGTACGATTTCTCTAATTGGAAAAGAAAATTCGCTTGGACTTTTTTTTCATGGAAACAGTTTCTCTGCTGTTTATGTTTCTTAAAAACTACACACACTGAGCACGTGCGTAGTGAACTGTCGGATTAAGTTTGATGCTGCAGTGACAGACTTGTTGTCGATACTAACTATGGGGATAATGATTCTTTTCCTTTCCTGACTGAGAAGCGAGGAATCGTGTTTCGCAAAATATACGAGATGAGACGAGGAGCGTATTTTGAGCATTTTGAAGGGTTCCACCAGCTTCACAATGCGGGGAAATCATGTCTCCTCATCTCTTCCAGCCACCCACCAGCAAGGTTTACTAAACAGATTTTGGCTCGGAACAGCTTTGGGTTCAGGACACAGGAAACCCTCATCAACAACTTGCATTGACATAGTGCCTTTAACATAACAAAACAGGCCAAGGCAATTAGAAGCATGTTATCAAACTGTATCTCACAGCAAAGCACGTGAGATTTCAGGGCAGAGGTCAAAGACCTGCTTTAAACACGGGCTTAAAGAAGGAGAGAGAATTTAAGAGGTGAAGAGGTTCAAGGAGAGAATTCCACAGCTGTAGGCAGATGAAAGTGCAGCCACTAATAGTGAAAATTAGAAAGACCAGACATGGAGGAGCGTAGATATCTCAGGCAGATGGAGAGTTAGTGTGAGGTTGGAGGAATGCAGATATCTCAGACAAGTGGAGGCTTAGTGTGGAGTTGTAGGAGAGTGGATGGAAACATAGAAGAAGATAGGAGCAGGTGGAGGCCATTGACTCTTTGCTCCTGCTCCGCCACTCATAACGATCATGACTGATTGACCAACTCAGTAGCCCAATCCTTTTTTCTCCCCCTAACCTTTGATCCCATTCACCCCGAGTGCTATTTCCAGCTGCCCTTTGAGTGTAGAAACATAGATATCTCAGATGGGTGGAGGGTTGATGAAATTGGAGGAATGCAGATATCTTGGTCAGGAGGACTAGTGTGGAGCTGAAGAAGAGCAGATATCTCAGACACGTGGAACATTGGTGGAGGGATAGATGGAGGGGAGGCCCCCCAGAGATTTGAAAGGAAACATTTTTTTAGATCAAAGCATTCCACCATGGCATTTCACTGAGGACTGGTGCTTGAAGAAGAGCTGTTGGCACAGGTACTTGAAGAGTTGTAGGATCCCATTGAACCAATACCCAACAAAGCCAGCTCCTCCAGTAAAGGAGGCATTCAGTGTATAACTGAATTCCAATTCATTGACTATCTTCCAGGACTGTCCCTGGCAGCTTCATGGAAATAATTTGTTGGAAAGCCTTTGTATCTTTAAAAATCGTTTGACATCCATAAGATAGTGATACTGGTGAAAACTGTAATGACTCTCACATTCTCACAGAGGCAACATGATAGAAGTCTACAAGATCATGAGAGGTATGGACAGAGTAGATCATCAGAAGCATTTTCCCAGGGTGGAAGAGTCAATTACTAGGGCATGTAGGATTAAGGCATGAGGGGCAAGGATTAAAGGAGATGCACGAGACAGGTTTTTTTTACACAGAGGGTGGTGGGTGCTTGTTGCTGGATGAGGTAGTGGAAGCAGATACAATAATGTCTTTTGAGGGGTGTCTTGACAAATACAGAAATAGGATGGGAATAGAGAGATATGGTCCCCGGAAGAGTAGAGTGTTTAGTTCAGTTGAGCAGCACGAGCAGTGCAGACTTGGAGGGCCGAAGGGCCTGTTCCTATGCTGTAATTTTTCTTTGATCTTTGTTCTTTCTTAACCAACTGCTACCTTCTGGCAACCTGTCCCCTCTTTTTCAGTGGGACATTCAGGAAAGTGGAACAGATGCAATTAAAATTGTTTCAGCTGGCTCTTCACAGCTAGAATCGTAGAACCATAGAAGTCGACAGCCCAGAAATAGGCCTTTTGGCCCTCCTTAATGGTGCCAAACTATTTTTCTGGCTAGTCCCACTGACCTGTACCTGAATCATATCTCTCTACACCCCTCTCATCCATGTACCTGTCCAAGTTTTCCTTAAATGTTAAAAGTGAGCCCCCATTTACCACTTCAAACGGCTGCTCATTCCACATTCCCACCACTCTCTGTGTGAAGAACCCCCCCCTCTAATATTCCCTTTAAACTTTTCCCCCTTCACCCTTAACCCATGTCCTCTAGTTTTTTTTCTCCCCTGGCCTCAGTGGAAAAAGCCTGCTTGCATTCACTCTACCTACACCCATCATAATTTTATACACCTCTATCAAATCTCCCCTCATTCTTCTACACTCCAGGAAATAAAACCCTAACATATTCAGCCTTTCTCTGTAACTCAGTTTCTCAAGTTCCAGAAACATCCTTATATACCTTCTCTGTGCTCTTTCAACTCAATAATATCTTTCCTCTAACTAAATGACCAAAACTGCACACAATACTCTAAATTCAGCCTCGCCAATGTCTTATACAACCTCACCATAACATTCCAACTCTTATACTCAATATTTTGATTTATAACACCAGGTTAAAGTCCAACAGGTTTATTTGGCAGAACCAGTTTTTGAAGTTTCAAGCTCCTTCATCAGGTGAGTGAGGACTTGTGTTCACAAACAGGGCATATAAAGACACAACTCAATTCACAAAAATGCAAGTCACTACAGGTATTCAAGTCTTAAAGGTACAGACAATGTGAGTGCAGAGAGGCTTAAGCACAAGTTAAAGAGATGTGTATTGTCTCCAGCCAGGACAGTTAGTGAGATTTTGCAAGCCCAGACAAGTCGTGGAGGTTGAAGATAGTGTGACATGAATCCAAGATCCCAGTTGAGGTCATTCTTACGAGTGCTATCAGTTTCTGCTCAGTGATTCTGCATGGTCATGTCTTTAATCTGGTGCTGTGACACTTCTTACTGCGCCTACCCCAGTCCAATGCTGGCATCTCCGCACCTTCATACCGACACAGATGGGAATCCTTCAACAGCAAAAGACACAGCAGATTCCCTACCACTCCAAAGAAGAGTCATATTGAGTTTGAAACAGATGCTGCTATGCCTGCTGAGTTTTTTTTCAGTTCTGTTTTGAATTTATATTCACAACACTCCAGTTCCTGCTACAATATTTTTTTGAATGTTCCTCAATCTATGTTATTTATTAGGAATTTCTGTTAGTTGTGGTGCTAATATTTCAGCCTTTTGTACTGAATTTAGTTAAGAAACCACTTTACAAACACTCATACAATGCAAGTAAACGTATCCCACATTTTTATGTGTAATTACCAAACACCCAACATCATTCAGTGATTTAGGACCCAAAGCACACGCAACATCCGCAAAAGACACACACGTGCTCTGCTTTTGGAATCAAAGTTTTGCCAACAAAAGCACAAAAAAGTCAAAGTTCACATGCATAGGCCCTTAATTTTTTTCTTAACTAAACAGAAATTCAATTAGTCACTCACATCTGGATTCCAAATGAGTCACATGCGGCCAAGTGATGAACATGTTGGACACTATTGCCCGAAGCCAAACTTTGACTGGGATTGTAGCTTTTGACAAGAATTTAATGAGAAACACTTATCAAGTTGCAAAGTTCCAGTTACGAGGACAGATGGAGTATAGGAATATATTGGAATATAGGTTCAAAGGAGACATAGAAACATAATAACAGTGGAAAGAAGCAAGAGCAGGTCATTTGGCCCTTCGAGCCTGCTCTGCCATTCATCACGATCATGGCTGATTGTTCAACTCAATAACCTAATCCTGCTTTCTCCCCATAACCTTTGATCCCATTCATCCCAAGAGCTATATCTAATGGCTATTTCAAATTATGAATGGTCATAACTTAAAAAAAAATTCACTGGCTAGGTTAGTTTTGTTTACCCTTGAGGAGGTGACAGTGAACGTTTTTCTTGAACAACTGCAGTCCATGTGGTGTAGGTACACCCATAGCGCTGTTTCCAAAAGGTATCGATATAGGGGATGGAACTTTGCATCCTGGAGGCTCTTGCTGAGGCTAACAAGAAAGCCAGCAGGATTGTGGCTGGGCGGTGGTGAGGGATCTTGTATTTTTCAGTTCATTGACTATACATCCATGAGGAGCTTTGTAAATCTTAAAATAGAGGAATTCCTACAGTGCAGAAGGAGGTCATTTGGCCCATCGAGTCTGCGCTAACTCTCTGACAGAGTATCGTACTTTGACCCTCCCCTCCGCCCTATCCCATTTTCTCAATGTTTATCATGGCTAATCCATCTTTTGATATTAAGGGGCAATTTAGTATGGCCAATCCACCTCACCTGCACATCTTTGGAATGAGAAGGAAGCCCATGTTGACATGGAGAGAACATGTAAATTCTGTACAGTCACCCAAGGCCAGAATCAAATCTGAGTCTCTGGCGTTTTGAGGCAACGGTGCTAACTACTGTGGTAGGGATGGGCAGGAAGTTACCCATCCTGCTTTTACCCTCAGAGGGCTGAAGGTCTTGCCACCATATTTAAAAGCATGAAGATAGACATTCACTCACTGTAGCCCAGGAGTTTTGCATTAATCCTACAAAGGCCTTGTGGCCAAAGCTCATACTGAAGAATTCGTTAAATGTGAACATTCATATTCTGAGATATTGGAGGTCATTTCTGTCATTGCCTTACACTCACCTCTAGATAAAAGCATTGTCAGGGATACATTCATAGTCTGGCCAAAGTTGACTATTACTGTGGTCCATATTCACCAGCCTCTTGACTTTCTGAGGCTGCTCTTGCTGCTCTGGTCTTTGCTCTTCCTGCCCTGTGCCAACCTGCAATGGGCCCTCCTGATCCTCATTTGGATGAACCAAGGCAGGGTTTCTGGAACCTGCACCATTGGCGTTCCAGTGGATCTATGAATGGGGAAAGTGTTACAATGAGTGAGTATGGCTTTTATCAGTTTCGCTCCCATCTCAAAGCCAGCAGCCAAGCCCTTCACCTGCCTAGTCACAGCATCACCACCCCACCCCTTCTGGGTAAAGGACATCCTACATTCTGAAGGACCAAATATGAGTGTTCCTCCTGTTCATACAGGAATATTTATGAAATCTCTTGCTTTAACCCTGGACCTGAAACCAACTCAACTCCAGATGCCTCAGCTTCCCACTGAGCTGCCATGTTGTTATTTCCATGCCCGTTATCTGAGAAATTAGAATCTGGGAAAGGAGTAGGCCATTCAGCCCCTCAAGCCTGCTCCTTCATTCAATACCATCATGGCTAATCTCATCACGGCCTCCACTCCACTTTCGTGCCCATTCACCATAGACCTTCAAACTCTTAATAAAAATCTGCTTACCACTCCCTTAAATTTATACAATGTCCCCACATCCTCCGCACTGTAGGGCAGTGAATTCCACAGACTCACGACTTTTGAGAGAAATAATTTCTCTTCATCCCTGATTTAAAACTGCTATCCCTTACCCTAAAACTATGACTTCTCATTCTAGATTGCCCCACAATCCCCCATATCAACTTGCACACCTCAAATTAGATTTCCTGTTGTTCTTCTAAACTCCAAGGAGTATAGGCATAAATTGACCGATTAAGTTGACCAATCACTCTTTGTAAAGGCAAACACAGTGAGGGGCAGTTTTCAAGTCCTGCCCACCATGGAAATCATAGCAGGTGGTGGGCAGACCATCCAAAAGTCCATTGACCTCAGGCAGAATTTTCCTGTTTTGGCAGAAGCACAACTGGAAAACTCCATCTATTATAGAACATAGAACATTACAGCGCAGAACAGGCCCTTCGGCCTTCGATGTTGCGCTGACCGATTATGGAAAAAAAAGCAATGACCCTCCAAACTAAACCATTCCCTTCTCTTCCATATACTTATCAACTAACCTCTTAAACGCCACCAAACTTGGCGCATCTACAACTGCTGCAGGCAGGGCATTCCACTCCCGAACCACCCTTTGGGTAAAGAACCCACCTCTGATATCCGTCCTATAACTATCACCCCTTAATTTAAAGCTGTGTCCCTTCGTGCTAGCTTTCTCCATCCTAGGAAAAAGGCTATCACTGTCCACCCTATCTAAACCTCTAATCATCTTATATGCTTCAATAAGATCCCCTCTTAGCCGCCTCCTTTCTAAGGAAAACAACCTCAAATCATTCAACCTCTCTTCATAGGACCTGCCCTCCATACCAGGCAACATCCTGGTAAACCTCCTCTGTACCCTCTCCAATGCATCCACATCTTTCTTATAATGTGGGGACCAGAACTGCACACAATACTCCAAGTGCGGCCGCACTAGAGTTTTGTACAGTTGCAACATGACGTTGCGGCTCCGAAATTCAATCCCCTTACCAATAAAAGCTAAGACTCTGTATGCCTTCTTAACAACCTTATCGACTTGACTGCCTACTTTCAGGGATGGAATCTCTGGAATCAATCGACTGAACCTCCTCTGAATCACCTCCAATACAACTACATCTCTCCTCAAGTAAGAGGCCCAAAACTGCACTCAATATTCTAAGTATGGTCACTCTAATGCTATTAACAGTAGCAGCAACACTTTTATATTCTATTCCTTCAATAATAAATGTGAAAATCCCATTTGCCTTCCTTATTATCCGCTGTACCTGCACACTATCTTTCTATGATTCATGCATGAGGATGCCTGGATCCTTCTGCACCAAAGTGTTTTGAAGTTTCTTTCCTTTTAAACAATAATTTGCTTCTTTCCCCAGCAAAATGAATAATCTCACACTTATTCATGTTAAGCTCCATCTGCCAACATTTTTCCCCATTCATTTAACCTATTCATTTGTAAATTTCTTATTTCATTATCACAATTTACTATCCCACCTATTTTTAATGTTTAAATTTGGTCATAGTACCTGCTATCTCTGTAACCAGTAATGAAGATTGTAAATACTTGGAACCTGAGGACCAAATTCTGTGGCATCCCACTAGTTACGTCTTACATTCCTCTGCACTGAATTAGCTATCAATTGCATTCCACTTCTGGGCATTCTCCTGCTTAAAACAATGTTTTATGCTTTTAATTCTTGGCTTCCAAAATACCCCCAGTCACACATTTTGACTGATTGAGAATGAGGTTTAACTACACAAGAGGATGTTCTGAAATGTTGGTCTCAAATCAGATTAAATCTTAAATGCTCACCAGTTCAGCACCCTCATGGAAGTCTACACTTCCTCACACACAGCCCGTTGCTGCACATCTTCATTCCCCCTTGAATATTTTCACACTCAGAAAAAGCAATTCTCTTGGTATCTTCATGTCAGATTTCATGCATACACATTCTAATCAACTCTCGCTCAGTCTGATCTTTTTAATATTTAAACTTGCGTTATAGAGGTGGCATTGAGTGTCATGGCATTTTTCAAAGAAGAAAAGGAGTTTTGCCATTGTCCTGGCCAAGATTTCTCCCTCGATCATCATTAAAAACAAACAATGTTTGGATATTCATTTCACTTTTGTTGTGGGATTTTTCTGTCCATAAATTTACTGGTCTGTATATTATTTTGCTAATTATATCTCAAAGAGGTACTTAACTAATTGTTGAGTAGGTTGGAATGTCCTGAGAGAATGGAGTGCCCTAATTAAGAACAATTTCGTTCTTTTTATTTGATATATCCTTTCTTCCCCTCTGTGAAATTCCACAGGTCTTTAGTTCTATCTACATATATTTTGTTCCCATTAGGATTAGGATTGTACATTCTCAAAGAGATCAAAGCTGGCAGACACATTCTAACCACAAGGCTGAGCTGATATTACCCATGGGATGACAGGGTGGCACACTGGTTAACACTGCTGCCTCACAGCGCCAGGGACTCAGATTCAATTCCGGTCTTGGTAACTGTGTGGAATTTACACATTCTCCCCCAGGGTGAGTTTCCTCCAGATTCTCTGGTTTCTTCCCACAATCCAAAAATGTGCAGATTAGGTTGATTGGCCATACTAAATTAACATGAGTGTCAAGGGGATTGGCAGGGTAAAAATGAGAGGTTGCAGGAATGGGGCCTGGGTGGGATTGTCATCAGTGCAGACTCAATGGGCCGAATAGCCTCCTTCTGCACTATAATGATTCTATGATCATTGAAAATTGAATCCATTTCTGCACGGTTTCTGGGCTATGGAAGCAATGATCGTTGCAAGTAATCATTACTTGAATAACTTCAAGTTGTGTTAAAAAAAATGGCTTCATACTTTTTCGCTTCAAGACAAAAGCATCTTCCAGAATCACAGCATTCAACAGTCAGTTAAGTATTTTTGAAATGTCAGTAGTGTTGTAATGTAATAGTTACCAGATTATCTGACTGTAGGTGTCAGTTGATGTATAAGTATTGGCCCAGGCACCCTTTCACTTCTTTGAACACTTTAACACCACTGCAAATAGCATGTTGGCCTTCATTGCAAGAGGACCTGGGTACAGGAGTGAGGATGTCTGATTGCAACTGCTCAGGGAACTTGGTGAGACCATATCTGGAGTATGCAGAGACAGTTCAGCAGACTAGTTCTTGGGATGACAGGTTCCTCATATGAGAAGAGATTGATTTAACTGGAGCTGTTTTCACTAGAATTTGGAAGAATGAGAAGGGATCTCACTGAAGCATGGAAAATTCTGACAGGTCTAGACAAACTAGATGCATGGATGTTGTTACATCAGGCTGGGCAATGGTGGGGGCTAGAATAAGGGGTTATAATTTCATGATATTGGGTAAGCCATTTAGTTCAGAGACAAGCAGAAATTTCAATTAGAGGTTGCTGAATGTGGGGAATTCTTTACCAAAACAGGCTGTGGAGCTTAAGTCACTGATTACATCTGAAATGGATTCCTAGACTTTAAAAGGTATCAAAGGGTATGGGGAGAGAATTGGAGCAAGGTTTTGAGATAGAGGATCAGCCAAGATCATGTTGAATGGTGGAACAGACTCAACAGGCCAAATGGCCTACTTCTCATACTTTCTATGTTTCTACACTAACTCCTGCCATTGGTCTACCCAGCACCCAGAAGCTGCATAGCTGCACTTGGTTTGCAGTGTGCCAGCGACTGAATGTGTGGCCATATTAGTCTCCCAATCCTAATACACATTTGTGCCCGCACAATGTGACTTCACTTGATGCCTGCCGCTCGAGTATCAATACTGTTCATTGTTGGCTCACTTCCTCCCATACAAATCACAAATTAAACTCTGCTTTGTTTCTCTGGGTCTCAATTGTTTGATTAAAAAAAAAGTTTCCTCTATAAGAACTTAAAGTGATCGCAAAACTGTAAGAATTTCAAAATCAATGGACCATTATCTTCTCCACCTTTAATACCTCAAGAGAAGGCATTTTATGATTTCAATAAAGCCCATGAGGTAGAGCATGAGCTCCTTGATTGAAGTAATAATTGTCCGCCCAATCAGGGAGTCTCACCTGTGTATATATATTTTTATTATATATATATATATATATATATAGTCAAGACTACTGACACTCTGGATTCTGATTTTGTGCCTGAATTACTCTTAGGACTGGAGATCGGAGATATGTTTATGAATTGGGTGAAGGGGCACCTCTGTGGGGTTACTTCAATAACACATATCTTGATCAAGTAGATTTGAATCAATAATTACTCCACAATTTCTGCACAAGGGATAGTTTCTAGGCCATCTGCAGCTGAATTTTGAAATACATTTTAACATGTAATGTGACAATATATTGTTATGTGCAACAATGTGGGAGGAGAGAGTGCATTGAAGCAAACCACTGAAGATAATTATGCTAGTGTGCACTATAATAAGGCTTCTTCCCTCCTTCTTGCATGATCTACATCTTTGGCAAAGGGTCATCTGGACTTGAAACATCAGTTCTTCTCTCTCCTTGTAGATGCTGTCAGACCTGCTGAGATTTTCCAGCATTTTCTCTTTTGGTTTTCATCTACATCATTGTTGAAGACATTGGGCAGAAACCTGCAACCTCATCCATCAAGGAATCGGCACAGGCAAGGGTCCAACAACAGAAATCTTCATTCACCATGGGCGGGAAATTGCAGTCTTGCCCGAGTGAGGCCATAAAATCCCACCCATCATGGGGACTGACACCAAACTCAGACTCTTTTGAAATAATGCCATATGATCTTTAACTTTGCCCTACAAGAATAGACGGATTCTGGTCAACACACTGGCACACCCAGCAGTGCAGTGCTCCCTGGATACTGCACTGGAATATTGGTTCAGGTTTTGTGCACACATCTTTGGAATCAATCCATCACTGTAACTTTTTAACTCAGAACTGAAAACACTTCCAACTTAACCACGTGTGTAGCTCAATGTGAAACGGACCGACCCTGAAATACTGCGGGCGTCACGGAGAATCTGGAGCAATTGCATAAAGAACCATTTGTGCACGAATGCAGCAGTTTCCTGTTGAGGCCACAGTAACAGCTCAACAGAATCTCTGTCGAATTTCAGGGCCATTGATTCTGGGAAACAGGCTGTGTGAATTGCACCTTCACCCGTTAACATTGATCTTATCTCATTTGTGCTTTTCAGAGCAACTTCAAAATCCACTTAAAATATCAACACTGAATTCCAAACTTGTGGCTCGTTATATCCACCAGTCTATATATATAAGGTGTATAGCAGTTTGACATTTTATGATTATCTCCCTTTTCCCCTCTGGTCCACAATTGCCTCTTGATGGGGCACAGCTCCAATGTACTAAAGTTCCTTCTGCAATCTTTCTAAAGGAATAATTTCCTTTGTAACTCTAAAGAGTTCATTATTAAGCATTAATCTGCCCTTGTCCGACATCCATGTGCATGTATTTACATCCAGGAGGTATCAATGAAGGTGAGAAATATTATCAAACATTTGATACTGAGCCAAGTAAAGTTTAAAGTTTATTTATTAGTGTTGCAAGTGGGCAACACTAATAAAGTTACTGTGAAAATCCCCTAGTTGACACATTCCAGTACCTATTCAGGTGGAGAATTTAGCACAGCCAATGCAACTTTCAGACTGTGGGAGGAAACCAGAGCACCCGGAGGAAACCCATGCAGATGCAGGGAGAACATGCAAACTCTGCACAGACTGTGGCTCAAGCTTGGAATCAAATCCGGGTCCCTGACACTGCAAGACAGCAGCACCTCACTACGTATTAGGACAGATGAGAAAAAAACTGGGGAAAGAGTTTTCAGGAACATCTTAAAGGAGACAGAAGTGGAGAGGGATAGGCAGGAATTCCAGAGATTGGGATCCAGGCAGCTGAAAGCACAATCTCAAATATAGGGTGCAAAGAAAACCATTGCATTTACACTCAGGTTCTTGTCGAGCTTTCCTTTCCCCAGTTTGGGCGTCCAGTTGAAATGTTGACCGGTCTTTTTTTCTTGGATCAACCACATCTTTGCGGAATTTTCTATTTTTGTGTCAGATTTGCGATGTGCATGTTTTGTTTTCTCTTTATCTTTACTGAGGTCGACAAATTGGCTGATTACGAGGAGTTAAAAAGAGCCCGTGGCTGCTGCAAGAGATTTAGCAGAAACTCTGAGCCAGCGAGAGGGATAAACAGCATACCTTCCAGATGACATAACGCGAGCTCCTCCATCCGTGTTTTTTCTGTCTCCTCCAAAACCTTTCGACAAGAAATCCAGAAATATGAAATTGAGCACTCAGCTTGAATGGCAGGTTGTTTAGTCAGATCACATGACAATACATCAAATCATTGTCAGGAGCTGTGTTTTATCTTTCAACTTTACTGCTTGATTGGATTGCCTGAATCGCTGATTAGTGCTGCACCAACTGACAGCTCTTCCTTCAAGCTAAAAGAATGATCTCTGACACTTCTTGAGCTCTTGAGAAAGGTTCACCCTTTTCACACAATGAGCTGCCACGTTCATTAACACTTCCAATGTACTTGTCATTCCAACAGCTCTTTCACGTCATGCTCTTTCAGTGTTCCTTGCTGAGGGTGTAAATTGATTTCCAACAAGGGTTTATCTTTAAGCACTACAGTCCTGACAGCTAACAGCTGAGACATTACAGAGTCTATCTCTTGCTCAAATACGGTGATATTCTGCAGCTAACAGGCACTTGTCAAATAGCCCGCACTGGCACATTAAGATTGAGTACAACAACTCACATTTCCATGGCGTCTTTAGCTGCTTAACAAGAGCATAAATGGTCATAAATTGACGCAATCCACTTTGCAGAGAGGAAAGTACGAAAGGGGTTGAAAAAGGAGAGATCACACTTTGTTTTGATACTTTATATATTCATTATTGTACCGATGAGCATAATAGAGGGTGGTTGTGTGTAGCTTGGGAACCATCATCAAAAGGTAGCGTTGCACTGAGTGTCTGCACTGCATGGAAGGTCAGGCTCCAAACAAATGTCAACAATTGGCATCTATTGGTACCAATGGATGGACAGAGATATGCCAATAATGATGTTTGGCACCTACTGGCCCCATGCAACTTGAAACTTTGGTAAATGTATATTACTTACCCTTTAGAGACAATTTTTGGGGAATAATTCTTTGCTTTGACAGGAATAAGCAAAACAAAAGTGTATACCAGCAGAAAATAGCCTGCAGGGATGAATCCCCGAAGATTACTTCCTCCAGAAACTCTGTATTTCTTTCCATTTCTTGGAAGGAAAGTGTTTTCTAATGACTTATGGGTCTATGGCTTCAATTAAAATTGCTGGATATGCAAGAATCACTTGGAATGTCCAATTCTGCCCCACTGGAAGCATTCTGTGATCTTTGCTGAGTAGTCTTGGCATCAATGCTCTGTTTCTGTGCCACATCAGAACAATTTCAAGATGGCTGATGGTACAGAGATTCCTGTCCTTTCTGTTGGTTTGGTGGGCTTTCGCGTAGGTGCAAACTCCAACCGTGGACCTACTGAATCTACAGAGTCAGGTGAAGCTTTGGAATTGCCACAAATTATAACCTGATAAAAATCTTTAATTTGACTTGCCTTTCTTGACCCAAAATAGAATCAAAATAGGATGCAATCATTACAGGGTAATGTGGGTCAACCTCAGTACCAAGGTTAGTAGGTTGGAAATTACACAGGAGGAAAATTGCCAATTTCACCGCTAAGGTCAGAATATTGAAAGTAGAATGAAGAGGATGAGTCAGCTTCACTGCTAGTGTTGTGGAACATTGGAAATAGCCCGAGGAACTCATTCTGGTTTCATTGCAAGGTTTTGGACATCCTTTAGGAGTGCAGGCCAATTGTATTATTCAAATAAGTTCAGTAAGTAGGAACAGAGACAAAAATGGAAGGAAAAGACAGTATACAGCTATAAACAAAAAACCAGTGTCTCCAATTATATAAATAACGAATTGGCAAGAGAATCTTAGCATTGCTAAGCAATCTTTAAAGGGATCTTATCACTGAGTTTAAGTTTATTTATTTAAGTTCAAGTTTATTTATTAGTGTCTTAAGTCAGCTGACATTAACACAGCAATGAAGTTACTATGAAATCCCTTTGTCGCCACAATCTGTCGCCTGTTCGGCTACTCTGAGGGAGAATTTAGCATGGCCAATGCAACTAACTAACACATCTTTCGGACTGTGGGAGGAAACCATATCACCCAGAGGAAACCCATGCAGACACAGGGAGAAGGTGCAGACTCCACACAGACAGTGACCCAACCTGGGAATCGAACCCAGGTCCTTGGCGCTATGAGGTAGCAATGCTAATCACTGGCAACAGCAAAGACATTTTTTAACTTAGTGCAGGGCAGCAACGTTGCAATTTATGTCCAAATGTCATTGCAGTGCTGTGTTATCAATGTCACATTCATAATAGGGGCAGAATTCACCCTCATTACTTCACCCTTCTTCACTGAAGCAGTTTATTGTCTCTTAAATGGGCTCTGTGTTTATAGAAAAAGCACTGATTTCTTTTTATTGGTTTGAAATGGGAAACATTTTTTTTCCAATTGATGTTACTGGGAGAATATGGATATGTTACAGAAATGATTGAATAGGTTAGAACTTTTTTCACTGGAGCATAGAAGAATGAGGAGAGATTTGATAGAGGTATATAAAATTATGATGGGTATAGATAGAGTGAATGCAAGCAGGCTTTTTACCACTGAGGCTAAGGGAGAGAAAAAAAAACTAGAGATGTGGGTTAAGGGTGAAGGAGGAAAAGTTTAAAGGGAATATTACAGGAGAGTTCTCCACACTGAGAGCAATGGAAGTCTGGAATGAGTTGCCGGATGAAGCAGTTAATGCTGGCTCACTTAACATTAAAGAAAAGCTTGGACAGGTTCATGGATGAGAGGGATGTGGAGCGATATGGTGCAGGTGCAGATCAGTGGGAATAGGCAGAAAAATGGTTCACACAGCCAAGAAGGGCCAAAAGGCCTGTTTCTGTGCTGTAGTCTTTTATAGTTCTATGGTTCAATAGTTAAATATGAGTCTTCCTTATGATTTTAGGTACTGCATATTTCCCATGGGCTCCAATTCCTCTGTCACCTTACTGAGAAATGTTCTCTGTCCATGAGGTAGAAATGCCCATCAATTTTTTCAAATGCAAAGAAATGCTCCTTCCACCAGCATTTGACAATCAATCAGGGTGTTGAGAGGATTAGTAAAAATGGAATTAATAAATCATAAATGCGTTAGATGAACACTGAGATTGTTTCCATCATCATGTATTTTCTTACTGGAAACCTATTGGAGGTTCATGCAACAGGATAAGCCCAAATGTTACCAGGTTTCTGCACATGGACACAACTACTTCAGTACCTGAGGAGTCACAAATGAACATTGTGCATTTCCGGTGTTACATAAAGGAAGGCCATTAATGAAGATTTGTCGGACCTAGAACACTAATTTGAGGAATGCCTCAGCGATGTCCTGGAACTGAGGTGACCGGCCTTCAGAAACACCTATAGGTATGATTCCCACCAGTAGAGAGCTTTCCCATGATTCCCATTGACTTCACTTTTACTTGATGTCATACTCGATCAAATGTTGCTTTGATGTCAAGGGCAGTCACTCACATATCATCTTCCAAGAACCTGCTTCTGCAATGGTGTCTAATGACCGTCTATGATTTTACATCCATTAGAAATAAGTTGTCTGCTGTTTTTGCAGCCCCACCATTAATTTCCCTTGCCAATACTGTGCATTGAAAGCTAGACCCCTCATCTCCTGGAAGTGCAAACTCCTGAGTTAAAAGGTGAGACAAAAACTACATTGAGCAGTGAAGCAGTCAGGTTGCTACTTGCTAACAAGCCTTCTTGAGTTAAGTAATGCTTTCATAACTTTATAATTTATATATTAAGCCAGCATACTCCACCATTTAACCTACTAATCATCATAAAGTCATAAATGTCTAAAGCATAGAGAAAGGTGCTTCAGCTCATCATATCTGCACTGATCAAAGGTAAACCACCCAATTATTCAATTTCCATTTTCCAGCACTTCGTCCATAGTCTTGTATGCCTTGGCATCACAAGTGCACATCTAAATACTTCTTAAATGTTATGAGGGTCTCTGCCTCCAGGCAGTGAGATCCAGCCTCCCACCATCCTCTGGGTGAAAAGATTTTTCCTCCCATCACCTCTAAACTTCCTGTCCCTTACCTTCAATCTATGCCCTGATTATTGATCCCTCCAACACAGGGAAACATTTTTTAGTGTCTACTCTGTCTAGGCCCTTCATAATTTTAACATTTCACTGGGAGGTCTAGGAGATAACCTGGTGGTATTATCACTAATCTAAAGGAAAGAAAGCACAGCTCATCCTGAAGGATTTTATAATCAAATATGAGCTTTTTTGAAGTGTGGCCACTGTTGTAATTTAGGAAATGCACACACGACCTGTATGCAGAAACAATCTACTTTTCAATAATATTGGTTGTGTGTTAAACATTGACCAGGAACTGGAGAACTCACCTGCTCTATGGGGAAGGAAATGGCCCAGCCCAGTGGTATTATCACTGAACTATTAATGCAGAAAATCAGCTAATGGTTTGGGAACCCGGGTTTGAATCCTGCCATACAGATGGTGGAATTTGAACTCAATAACAAATATTCAGAATTAAGAATATACTAATGACCATGAAATCATTGTCAATTGTCAAACAAACCCATCTAGTTCATTAATGTCCTTTAGGGAAGGAAATCTGCCATCCTTCCCTAGTCTGGTCTACATGTGACTCCAGAGCCACTGCAATGGGGTTGACTCTCATCTTCCTGCCAAAGCCAACTAGGAATAGACAATAAATGCTGTCAGTCAGTGATGCCCATGTCCCACGAATGAATTAAAAAAAGGGATCCCTAACATCCACTTCAGGAGAAAAGTCTTTGTTCATTGGCTCAGGATGGCACCTCCAGCAATGGCTTCTTTTGCCAATAACATGGCATCTGTTGATCCTCCCACCAATGGGAACAGTTTATTTCTATCTATTCTGTCCAGACCCCTCTTGATTTTGAATACCTCCATCTAACCTCCTCCCAACCTTCTCTTCTCCAAGGAAAACATTCCCAACTTGCCCAATCTATCTGCATAACTGAGGTTCCCCATCCATGGAAACTTCCATATGTTTTTTTTCTGCACTCTCTCTAAATGACTTCTCTCCTTCATATCTCTCCTAAAGCGTGGTGCCCAGAACTGGGTGTAATATTACAGTTGAGGCTGAACCAGTGTTTTACATAGGTTAAACAAAACTTTTTAAAATCCTTTCATGGAATGTGGGCAGCATTTATGGCTCATCTATAATTGCCCTTGAGAATGGTGGTGATGAACTGCCTTCTTCAACCACAGGTCCTGTGAATGCTATATGCTTTATTAACCATTCGCTCAAACTATCCTGCCATCTTCAATAATTTATGCACATATCTGACCATACCCTTCTGCCTTTGCACCCTCTTTAGAATTGTACTTTTTATTTTCTATTATCACTTTGCATTCCTCCTATCAAAAAAGATATGTGAACCTCGTGTTGGTCTAATGTGCGAAACGCTGTTTTGATCAACTTTGTGTGTTGTATTATAAATGCGCTCATGAATTTCTCCTGAAGAGATTGGGTTTCACTTTCAAAGGAAGGTCAGCTAATCGGCTATCATCATTTAAGCAGATAATCCCAGGCAAATCTAGAGAAACAGCACAAACCATATTTGGACAGCTTTCTCCATGGACCTCCATACAGAGACACACACAGCAGTTATTGGGAAACCTCAGGCAGATACCCAACTCCATTACTGAACTGTTTATGAATGTGTTTCCATTGGTAAGAGGGTCAGTAATGTCAGTACAAAGCTCAGATAATGGCTGAAAAACAAGTGATGAGATGAGGAATCCTTTTTCCTATAACAAGTTCTGAAATGAATGGTCTGAAATGATAGAGGAAGCATATTCAATAGTCAATTCCAAAGCAAATTGGATAAATACTTTAGGGGAAAGCATTTTGGAAGCCATGGGGCTAACACTGTGGCTTTAACTGGATAGCTGTTTTCAAAGCTAGCACGGGTGTGATGGCCTGAATGGCTCTGCCTGTGCATACATTGTGCTGGATTTCTCAGGTAAAAGTGAGATTTCAGTGAAACTTTGCTGAAAAAAACAAAGCCAAAAAAACAAAATTAACCAAATTTTTCAGCCTGAAGGAAGAGTGCAACTGTTAAGCATTCAACACCATTATTCCAACAAAACTCATCCCAAATACTGGCCTGGGACTCAGTTCCTCCCTCTGCGACCGGTGCCTAGACTTCCTAACTCATAGACTGCAATCAATAAGGGTAGGCAGTGACGCCTCCTCCATAATCATCCTCAACACCGGTGCCCCACAAGTCTGTGTTCTCGGCCCCCTACTATAATCCTTATAAATCTATGACTTGTGGCCAGATTCCCTTCCAACTTGATTTTGAAGTTTGCTGACAACACCACCATGAGGGGTTGGATCTCAAACAATGATAAGGTAGAGTACAAGAATGAGATGGAGAAACTGGTGAAGTGGTGCGACAATTATCATCACTGTCTTAAAGTAATTAAAATGATGGAGATAGTCATCAACTTCAGGAAGTATAGTGGAGGATATGCCCTTGTCAATATCAATGGGGATGAAGTGGAAATGGTCGAGAGCTTTAAGGTTTTAGGTGTCCACGTCACCAACAACCTATCCTGGTCCCTCCACATCAATGCTATGGTTAAGAAAACCCACCAACGCCACTTCTTTCTCAGAAGGCTAAGGAAATTTGGCATGTCAGCTACGACTCTCACCTGAGAATGCACCATAGGAAACATCCTTTCTTGTTATGTCACACCTTGGTATGGCTCCTGCTCTGCCCAAGAAACCACGAGAAACCACAAAGGGTCGTGAATGTAGCCCAATCCATCACGCATACTAGCATCCCGTCTGTTGACCCTGTCTACACTTCCCGTTGCCTAGGAAAAGCAAAATTAAGGACTCCACGCACCCCAGACATTCTCTCTTCCACTTTCTTCCATTGGGAAAGAGGTACAAAGTTCTGAAGTCACGTACCACCCAACTCAAGAACAGCTTCCTTCCTTGCTGCCATCAGAGTTTTGGATGGACCTATCCTATATTAAATTGATCTTTCTCTATACCCTGGCTATGACTGTAACACTACATTTTGCACCGTCTTCTTTTCTTTTCTATGAATGGTATATTAAGTTGTCTGTATAGTGCACAAGAAACAATACTTTTCACTGGATGTTAATAAATGTGACAACAATAAATCAAGTCAAATCAAATCAAAAAGCATCCAGCATGAAGGGAACACACATGTTTAAAATGAGGAAATAATCAGTAAGGAGGGATGTTAGTTAGAATGTTCTTCACCAAAGATTCACAGAGTTGAGGAAACAATTATCCTGGAGAGCTGGTAAAGGGGCCAGTGAATACCAGAAAAACAATCAGATATCACTCCAAACAGAGATTGAGGGACATGGTGTGAAAATGGATCATTAGGAAAGGAATGGAGCTCTCTATTCCCGACAAATTTCTCTGTTGACACATTGACACTCTGGGAACTGACAATCTTACAATACGTGGGATTTGCTACTTACATACTTCAGATAGTTCGCCTCACATCTTCAACACATGTGCCGGCTGAAGCCATCACTCAGCATGTCACGTACAACCCACTTAGTGTAAATAGTACTTCATCCTGTCCTGGCTGAGCACACGGTATTTTTAGGAATCTGGGAGGGGCATTGTGAGCTGTGATCATTAACGCCATCAGCAGGCAGAGGTGTTGGCCAAGCTTTTTGTTGCAAGTTTCCTCCGACATCAGATGCCAATGATAGCTTTGTGTTTTCAGGAGGTTGAGGCAATGACAAGTGTTATTCTAAGCTTTAATGAGCTCGGGGTGGAAGGAAATAAAACTTGTGGCAATCTGGGTAGGATATCTTTACAATTGGAGCACAATCACAGACCATAAAAGGCATTTAAACAGTAATAGACTGTAATCTCATGAATATTTATAAAGACGATTGTATTTTATTAGCATATTTCACTTTCAGTGCAAATACTGAATGTGGATCGCTATCAGTGAAAATGGCACCAACAATAAAAATACACCATGTGGGTGACATTCAGTTTATTATGAGTGTGTAGTCCAGTCTGTGCATCAACTTTAATATAAATACATTATTGTGTTGGTCTCTACCAATGATGAAATAAAACTGAAGCTGGAGATTATATCAAAGAAAGCCGTGCAATGTTGGTCTGAGGAATCGGACTGCTTGGAGTCAATGGACTGGTCAATATGTAAAAACTCTGTGACCACCTGAAAGAGTGCGCCACTACGTAACTTACTTCATTAGTAAGTGCGTAGAAGACTGAGTGCCAAAGAAGCAAATTCATGTATTCTCCAGCTAGAAACTATGGATGAGCAGGGATATTCACTGCTTGCTGAATGCCAGGTCTGAGGTGTTCAAGTCAAGTCAGACTGATCTATACAAGAAAGTCAGATATGATCCAAGGAGATCCATCAAAGATGCCAAAAACCAGTTCTAGACCAAGCTAGAGTTCCAGGCTAGCCACACAAATCCATACCAACTATGGTAAGGTCTGCAAAACATAATGAGCTATAAGATGAAGGCTTGTAAAATCACTGGCTCCAACGCACCCCTCCCTGATGATCTCAATGCATTCAATGCCCATTTTCAGTGGGAGGTCAGCGAGAGCATGCCCTCTATCCTGGAAGCCTTGGACAAACCTGTATCTGCGGTCACAGCAGCCTTCTTGAAGCAATTGGCCCGAATCCTGGATGGGGTACCCGGATGTGTGCTCAGAGTCTGCACAGATAAGCTGGCAGAGGTATTCATAGACTGAGGTCTCTATCTGCTTCAAGAAGACGACATCAGCCTGGAAGGAAAGTGAGGCAGCGTGCATTAATGACTGCCATCTAGTCGCTCTGACAGCCATCATTATGAAGTGTTTCAAAAGGCTAGTCATGGCATGAATCAATTCCAGCCTCCTGGACTATCCGAATCCACTACAGTTTGCCTATCGCTGCCACAGGTCCACAGCAGACGCCGCTTCCCTGGCCCTGCACTTAACCCTGGAACGCCTAGGTAACAAGGGCACCTATGTCAGACTACAGCTTACCATTATTCCCACAAAACTCATTTCCCAAACTCCATGGCCTGGGCCTCAGCACTTCCCTCTGTGACTGGATCCTGAATTTCCTAATTCACAGACCATAGTCAGTAAGGATAGGCAACAACACCTCCTCCGCTATCATCCTCAACACTGGTGCAGCACAGGGCTGGGTTCTCAGCCCCCTACTATACTTTTTATACACCTATGACTGTGTGGCCAACTTCCCCTCCAATTCAATTTTCAAGTTTGCTGACGACGCCACCGTAGTGGGTCAGATCTCCAACAATGACGCGATCGAGTACTGGAATGAGATAGAGAATTTGATGCGGCAACAATAACCTCTCTCCCAATGTCAACAAAACCAAGGAGATTGTCATAACTTCAAGAAGCATAAAGGAAAACATATCCACGTCTACATCAACAGGGACGAAGTAGAAAGAATTGAGAACTTTGAGTTTTTGGGTATCCAGATCATCAACAACCTGTCCTGGTGCCCCCATGAAGACTAAGGAAATTTGGCATGCCAGCCGAGAGTCTTGCCAACTTTTACAGATGCACCACAGAAAGCACTCTTTCTGGTTGCATCATAACTTGGTATGACTCCTGCTCAGCCCAAGACCGCAAGGAATTACAGAAGATCGTGAGTGTAGCCCAATCCATCACGCAAACCAGCCTCCCATCCATTGACTCTGTCTACACTTCCCACTGCCTTGGAAAAGCAGCCAGCATACCTAAGCAACCCACATGCCCTGGATATTCTCTCTTCTATCTTCTTCTATCAGGAAAATGATACAAAAGTCTGAGGTATGCACCACTGATTCAAGAACAGCTTCTTCTCTTCTGCTGTCACATGTTTGAATGGACCATTCTTGCATTAAGTTGATCTTTCTCTGCACCCAAGCTATGACTGTAACACCACATTCTGCACTCTCTCATTTCCTTCTCTATGGATGATATGCTTTGTCTGCATAATGTGCAGGGAACAATACTTTTCACTGTAAATACATGCAACAATAATAAATCAAATCAAATTCCAACTAACAGCTGAGCTTATTGTTATAGAATCATGCAGTGCAGAAGGAGGCCATTCAGCCCATCATGTCTGCACCAACCACATTCCCACTGAGGCCCTATCCCCATAACCCCAGGCATTTCCCCTAGGTAGCCCACTGACACTAAGGTGCAATTTAGCATGGCCAATCCACCTAACTTTGGACTGTAGGAGGAAACTGGAGCACCCGGAGGAAACCCACGCAGACATGGGAAGAATGTGCAAACTCTGCACAGACAGTTACACCAGCCAGAAATTGAACCTGGATCCCTGGTGCTGTGAGTCAGCAGTGCTAACCACTGTGCTGAAACAAGCATGCAATATTAGGGCGGCACGATGGTTAGCACTGCAGCCTCACAGCACCAGGGATCTGTGTTCTATTCCTGTCTTAGAGTACTGGCAGTGTGGAGTTTGCAAATTCTCCCCATACCTGCATGGGTTTCCTCCAGTGCTCCAGTTTCCTCCCACCTTCTGAAAGATATGCTGGTTAGGTGCATTGGCCATGCTAAATTCTTTCTTGTGTACCTGAACAGGTGCCAGAGTGTGTGGCGACTAGGGGATTTTTAAAATATTTATTAGTTACAAGCAAGGCTTACATTAACACTGCAATGAAGTTACTGTGGAATGCCTCTAGCTGCCACAGTCCAGCGTCTGTTCAGGCCAATGCCAGCATATCATTCAGAAGGTGGGAGGAGCACCTGGAGGAAACCCACAGAAACACTGAGAGAATGTGCAATTTCCACACAAATAGTGACGCAAACCAGGAATCAAACCTAGGTCCCTGGCACTGAGAAGCAGTAGGGTTAACCACTGTGTTATCATGCCACCCACAGTAACTGCATTGCAGTGTTAATATAAGATGACCTGTGACACTAATAAATACACTTTAAAACAAGAACCAATGGTAGTTGTCAGTTGGTAACTTTATATCCTAGAAATTTTATGAATCAAATTTAAATTCCCAGAGCAGCCAAGATGTGATTTGAACCTATGTCCTTTACCACTATGCCACTGTCTCCACATTGTTAAGAAATCATTCCTGAATTCTCTGTTGGATTTAATACTTTTCATTTCTAACCCCTCATTTCAGGCTCACTGAAAAGGGGAGGCTTTTCTTTAGTGTATATTTTAACTCTCATACTTCCTCAGAGTGCTGGAGTGGGGCTCAAACCCAGAGCCTCTGGCTCAGGGGTCTACCTACTGAGTAGCAAAACCTCCCTTCTGAGTTTGTCTCAGGGTTCATTGTAATTTGAGACTGAGTGGAAAAAGGAGTAACCTTGTTAAGATTTAACACAATGTAACACAGAGCAGCCTTCAGCACTCGGTCCTGCACTTGCTAATTATGTCAGCTAATCTCTTTCCTAAAACCAATTGGAGTTAACTGATCAATGTGTCAGCTACTGATTGTTAAAGAACCCTTTCTAACTCGAGTCAATATTAATACAGAAACAAAGGCTGTTTCCTAGAAGGAGAAATACCATAGAATCATAAGAGCCTTGCTGTGCAGAAGAAGTCAGTAAGAATCTAGCAACACCAATTTTAAATCCAACCGATTTATTTGATAGTAAATCTGCGAGCTTTCGACCTTTTCGTCTTCGTCAGGCAAATGCAGTGTTCTAGTCTGCAATAGCACACATATCAGCACAGACAGTCACAGATTGCTGATTAGAATGCGAATCCTTACATTTAACCTGCTATTCAAGTGTTAAAGTGGCTAACAATGTGTGTGAAGGGAACACTGAGCATTGGTTAGAGAATTGTGTATTTTCTCCAGACAGCACAGTAAGTGAGGTTTTTTGCTAACCCAGGCAAGTCACGGGGGTTACAGATAGTGTGACATGAAGCCAAGATCCCTGTTAAGACCATCCTCATGTGTGTGGAACTTCGCAATCAGTCTCTGCTCAGCGACTGGAAACAGTGCCCGCGCCGCCCATTTTAACACTCAGTGAGTGTCTTATTCACGGACGTGAAGCACTAGGCAACTCTCGAAGCAACATCCAAGAGCAGTCCTCGCATGATCCACTGCAATGTATGCCCTTTGTTGGCCAACAAGGTGGACCCAATCGCCTGTGGATATAAAAGGAGACTTCAATAAATGGGTGAGATTCCGAGAACGGCGTTCTCCGTTGACCTCGAGCGGGATCAGACCAAACGTGGGCTGACATGCCGGTAATATTCTGTCCAGAGAATCCCCCACAAGCACTGGGGCCCCACCACCATCCTGTGAAGTTACTGTGAATACAACATTACCCTTCCCCACTCGCAGGCATTGGGGCACAGCCATCTCCTCCACCCCCCCCATCCCGCAATCACACATAAGGGGAAACCCCACTCCCCAACCCCTGACTTCCCCTCCCCTCCTCCCAGAGGGTCATTCCCTGGGGATTGGGGCTGCCAGGTTGGCACTGCTATGGAATGGTGCTGCGGCACTGTCTAGCCATGTCTCTCCCCACCAGGGGGCTGTACTTATTTCTGTTCACCTGGTACTGGGCGGTGAGGATGGCAGGAGTGGTGTTAAACCTCTGTTATTAGATCTAAGTTTATTCTGAAATATGCTAACTGGACTCGCATCCTGCCAGGGAGTGAACCTGTTCACTTTATCAGAGGGTCTTGGGAGTGGATTGAGGGGCAAGGAAGATCTCAAACTTAATATCGCTGGCACAATTCCCATTTGGGCCTCTCACAAGTCTTAGTAGCTATTATGGGATTTGTTTCCATGGCTAGTGCAGACACCAGATCACCACCTGGGCTCTGACAAAGATTTGAAATTGGAGATAAGGCAGAGTGAAGTGTCTCAAAGAGCAGTGGCTGAAGTGTGGCACTGTGGTTAGCACTGTGGCCTCACAGAGCCAGGGATCCAGGTTCAATTCTAGTCTCAGTTCATTGTCTGTGTGGAGTTTGCACATTTTCCCCGTGTCTGTGTGGGTTTCCTCTGGGTGCTCTGGTTCCCTCCCACACTCCAAAGTTGTGCAGATTAGGTGGATTGGCTAGGCTAAATTGCCCCTAGTGTTGGGGAATTGGCAGGGTAAATGCATGCGGTTACGGGGATAGGGCCTGGGTGCGATTCCTGCTATCACTGATGGTGGGGTGGACGCGGTAGAGAGACGGTGGAGCATCAAGAGTGTGGTTCAAAGAACCAATATGTAAGGGATTGAAAATAAAAGGCAGAGCTAGGCCGATGAAAAATTTAAAAATTTAAATATGAATAAGAAGTTCCTCCTCCTGGGAGACTCCTTACTCTGAGATTATGCCCTGTGGTCCTAGGTTCTCCCACAAGAGGAACAACCTCCCAGTATCTACCCTGTAAAGCCCCCTGATAATTCTATAGGTGAGGTTTTATGGCCTCGCTTGGCCTAAGACAAGGAAATCCCACCCGAGGTCAATGGACATTTCCATTGTCCTGCCTCTTGCCTACTCCGATTCCATGGCTCGTGTCTCAATCAGGCAGTCTCTCATGCTTCTAAATTCCAATAGCTCAAAACGCTCAACCTCTCCTCGTATAATATCCCCCTTTCCATTACCAGAGTGACTGCTAACTTGTACACTGAAGGTGGATTTAAGAGTCATGTGCAGCTCTCTTGCTGGCTAAGTGGATGAATGCAGTTCGCTGTTTTGGCCGGGAAGAGGTCAGGTTCAATCACTGACCGGTGCCGAGTTAACCAACCTCAGATCAGGATTCACCAAGGAGTAGCAATGTCAAATGATGCTTCAGGTCACAACCGCTATCTAGTGACCCCTGGTGGAAAGTCAATACAGTGCATGGAGTGTGGATGTGAGCAGAATTCTGCAGTGTCGGAGTTCTGCTTACATCTGGAACAAAAAACAGAAAATTCTGGAAAATCTCAGCAATCTTACAGCATCTGTGGGGAGACAATAGAACCAATGCTTCAAATGTAGATGATCCTTCATCAGATCATTAATGAATGGTCATAGAATCATAGAAACCCTACAGTGCAGAAAGAGGCCATTTGGCCCATTGAGTTCGCACCAACCACAATCCCACCTTAGCCCTACTTTCATATCTCTACACATTTACCCACTAATCCCTTTAACCTATGCATCTCAGGACACTAAGGAGCAATTTTAGCATAACCAATCAAATTAAACAACACATCTTTGGACTGTGGGAGAAAACTAGAGCACTCGGAGGAAACCCACACAGACATGGGGAGAATGTGTAAACTCCACACAGACAGTGACCCTCGCCAGGAATTGAACACAGGTCCTTGGAGCTGTGAAGCTGCAGTGCTGACCACTGTACTATCGTACCACCCACCCGGTCTCAAAACGTTGCTTTTATTCTCTCTCCACAGATGCTTGCACAGATGTCAGCTTGCTGAGGTTTTCCAGCATTTACTGCTTTTGTTCCGGATGTGGAGATGCCAGTGTTGGACTGGGGTAAAACAGAAAGAAACCCCACAACGCCAGCTTAAAGTCCAACAAGATTATTTGTACCAAGTGCCCCAAGCTTTCGCAACAGGCTGTCCCTTCATCAGATGACTGGAAGTTCTGGAAAAGGATTTATTTCCGTTCCAGATTCCAGCATCTGCAGTATTTTGCTTTTAGCACTAGTGGATCTCAGCTCAGCTCAGCTCCAGAAATTCACTTCAGGAGACAGAAATAAAAATTAAGGTGGGGTAAATTACACTTGAATTGTTCCAGTTATTACTTCAATTCCCCAATAGAGGTCAATAGAGTCCATTTAAAAATCCCTCCGAATCGTAAAGATCGAGATTGGTTTGTAATTGTATCCATCATCACCAGATGGCAGCATGAGCTTAATACTGAGCTTCATGAGCAGATCTAATTCTAATCTATGCTGCCCTGTACTCAGAGCAAGCAATTTCAATCAACATTAAAATACATTTTTTCATACTAACGGGCAGAACAGTGGTTAGCATTGCTGCCTCACAGCGCCAGAGATCCTGGTTTGATTCCCAACTTGAGTGACCTTCTGTGTGGAGTTTGCACGATCCTCCTCCCCCTGTTTGCGAGGGTTTCCTCCCACAGTCCAAAGATGATGTGGAGATGCCAGCGTCGGACTAGGGCGGGCACAATAAGAAGTCTCACGACACCAAGTTAAAGTCTAACAGGTTTACTTGGTATCATGAGTTTTTGGAGCTCTGCTCTTTCATCAGGTGAGTCACTCCAAAAGCTTGTGATGCCAAATAGACTTTAACTTGGTGTTGTGAGACCTTTTACTGACTCCAAAGATGTGCAGCTTAGATTGATTGGCGATGGTAAATTGCCTCTTAAGTGTGTAGTTTAGGGAGATTAGTGAGGTAAATGTGTGGGGTTAGGGGATAAGGGCCTGGGTAAGATGCTCTCTCAGAGAATTGGGACAGATTTGATGGGTCAAATGGCTTTCTTTTGCACTCTAGGGATTCTGTAAGGATCAGAAAGCTCATCAGATGAGCGATAGACAAGACAATCAGGTCCACAGTCTCTCAGTAAAGGATTTTGAGTTATAAAGTTACTGAATTGTCTTTCCTTGGCAGACCAGTCTCGTTGACAAGGATTCTGTGCCCCACCATCAGTCTGAGGCAAGGTGTTGGAGTAACGCACTCACTGAATTAACTTGTAGTCCCAATTAGTCTCACAGTCAAAGGATTTGTGCTGCAGAGTCACTGAGTTGATTCACAGACCAACAATGAGAGTCATTGTCTAAACAGTGTTTGTTTCCCTGGTTGGCCAAGATTTGTGACCCATCTCCAATTGCCCTTGAACTGGGTGGCTTGTTCAATCATTTCGGTGGGCAATTGAGAGCCAACCACATTGCTGTGGCTCTGAAGTCACATGTAGGCCAGATCGGGTAAGGACGGCCGATTTCTTTCCCTAAAGGACATGAGTCAACCAGATGGGTTTTTCTAACAATCGATGAGCAGCACTGTGGTTTGCACTGCTGCCTCACAGCTCCAGGGACCCGAGTTTAATTTCTAGTTTGGTGCTGTCTCTGTGGAGTTTGCACGTTCTCTTTGTGTTTGTGTCGGTTTCCTCTGGGTGCTTTAGTTTCCTCCCACAGCCTAAAGATGTGCGGGTTAGGTGTATTGGCCATGCTAAATTGGCCCTTAATGTCTAGGATGTACAGATTAATGGGGTAAATATTTGAGTGATGGGGGATAGGGCCTGGCTGGGATTGTTGTTGGTGCAGACTTGATGGGCTGAACAGCCACTTTCTGCAATGTAGAGATTTTATGATGATTTCCACCAAAGAGCAGCTTACAATTCCAGATTTTTTTTATTTATTTTCTTTAAATTCCACCAGTTGTCGCAGTGAGATTTGAACCCCCTTTTTCGAGAGTTAGAAGCTCACATTTCTGGAGTCAACCTTGTAAATATTTCACCAGTGCTGATATACCTCTTGATGAGCTGATAGCCTGAGAGTTTCACAGACCTGTTTGGCCACCAGAGGTCAGGCAGTACAGACTTCCCACTGGCAAGAGCATCTTGATTTCAGAAATATTACCTGTTAACTAGATCACTTCTGACTCCATGCCATCACCTTGATATTCTCACTGTGGTTCTTAAAGAAACGTAAGAACCTAAGAACTGGGAGCAGGAGTAGGCCATTTGGCCCCTCAAACCTGTTCTGCCATTCAATAAAATCATGGCTGATCTTTTGTGGACTCAGTTCCACTTACCCACTCGCTCATCATAATCCTTAATTCCTTTACTGTCCAAAAGTCTCTCTATCCTTGCCTTAAAAACATTCAATGAGGTAGCCTCAACTGTTTCACTGGGCAGGGAATTCCACAGATTCACAACCCTTTGTGTGGAGAATTTCCTCCTCAATTCATTCCTAAAACTGTTCCCCGTTATTTTGAGACCATGCTCCCTAGTTCTAATTTCGCCCACCAGTGGAAACAACTTCCCTGCTTCTATCTTGTGTATTCCCTTAATAATTTTATATGTTTCTATAAGATCCCCCTTCATACCTCTGAATTCCAATGAGTATAGCCCCAGTCTACTCAGTCTCTCCTCATAAGTCAACCCTGTCAACTCCAGAATCAACCTAAGGAATCTTCTCTGTACCCCCTCCAGTGCCAGTAAATCCTTTCTCAAGTAAGGAGACCAAAACTGTACACAGTACGACAGGTCTCACCAGCACAGCTGCAACATAACTTTGCTGTTTATAAACTCTATCTCTATAGCAATAAAGGACAAAATTCCATTTGCCACTTCAATTTACTTTTCCTATATATTCCCAAACATTATATTGTATGCAGCAACAAATGTGTTTAGTCCCAAGTTTCAGTTAAAATCAACATTGAATCACTCAACCTACCAGTATTTTCCTTCATCTAATTTAATGAAAACATGTGTGGTTCATCCTTGCCTCTGAGTCAGAAGGTGTAGAGATCACAGTCCACTTTAGTGAATTGGCTCAAAAAGCAGCATTTAAGATTGAATATTCTGCCAAAGCCCAACTTCCCCATCACATGACCATAGCTGCCAATCATCCCAATCAAGCCGAGTTCTGAAATCTCCCAAGGGAAAACAGCAGAATAGCATTCAAATTAAAACCAACATTCTCCCCATTTGAAGCAATTATGATGCTGCAGCAACAATACAAAATACTGGTAGTCAGGACAGCTCCCAGTGCACAAAACACTGCTACAACAGACCTGCCATAAATACACGGCACAAAACATCTCTTAAAGGCACAGTATCATCACAACTGAGAGAGTACTACATGGTTGGAGATGTGGATTTTTGATCAGAAGTTAAGCTTAAGCTCTGCTATGCCAATATTTACCCTTCATTCAATATCACAAACACAGAATATCTGGTGATTTAACTCCATGCTCTGTGCAGAAGATTATAGCATGCAAATTGAATTCCCTATTCTCAGTACAAAAATAATGATTACACTTTGAAAATACTTCACTCAATTTAAAATATTTGCAGAGCTTTGATGAATGTAAGTCTTTTATTTTTATGCTACATAAATTACAGAAATATTGGTCAGGAAGTTCCTGGGATCTGCTCATGATCTTACTTAACCGGGTATGAGTTGCACTTCCACCAAAGCAATGTCAGCCAAGCACAAAGAGGTCCACAGACTTTTCAGTGAACAGAGGGGGAATGAAAGGAACTTGAAAGGGGGCATCTTAGAAGGCAACACTTCCAAGCCAGCCCTGCTCACAAGGTAACAATCTATATGAGTAATAATGTACACAGGTAACAAACTACAGAGATAACAATGTACATGGGTAAATGAGCATCATTTAAAAAAATTATTCTTTTGTAGGACATGGACATTGTTGTTTATTGAGTGCTCATCTCTAACTGCCCAAGGGCAGTTGAGAGTCAATCACATTGCGGTAGCCCTGGAGTCATGTATAGGACACACCAGGATAAGGATGGCAAATTTCCTTCCCTAAAAAGGACATCAGTGAACCAGAAGTTTTTTTTTCTGAAAATGGTTTCAGGGTCATCAGTAGATTCTTATTTCCAGATCTGTTTAATTGAATTTAAGTTCCATCATCACCCATGGCGGGATTCGAATCCCAGTTCCCAGAACGTTAGCTGAGTTTCTGGATTAATAGTCAAAGCGACACAATGACACAGTGGTTAGCACTGTTGCCTCAGCATCAGGGTTTGATTTCCGGCTTGGGCCATGTCTGTGTAGAGTTTGCACATTCTCCCCATGTCTGTGTGGGTTTCCCTCCACAGTCCGAGTAATGTGCTGGTTAGCTGCATTGACCATGCTAAATTCTCCCTCAATATACCCAAACACACACCAAGTGTGGCAACTAGGGGATGTTCCCAGTGACTTCATTGCAATGGCAATGTAAGCCCACTTGTGATTAATAACTTTAACTAGCAATAGTATCACTAGATCATTGCCTACCCCCACTCCACAACCTTCTTGTGTCAGGAAATATGGTGTCTGCATATTCCTACACATTGTTCTCTATGTAATGCACTGCCATATCTTTGACTAAAATAAAAACTGAAGTTGCTGGAAATTCTCACTCCATTAGGTAGCCAGCTCCCTATGGAGAGAAAAGTTTGGTGACTTTTCACCCGAAATGAAATGTCCATTTCTCTCTCTGAGTTTCTCGCTGCATAGATGTGGCTAAGTATTTCAGCCTTTGCAGTGCATCTATCTGATTCATTACCTCGCTTCACCAAATCAACTCATTCAATTTACATCAGCCCA
Organism: Sphyrna mokarran; assembly: GCA_024679065.1. Classification (NCBI taxonomy): domain Eukaryota; kingdom Metazoa; phylum Chordata; class Chondrichthyes; order Carcharhiniformes; family Carcharhinidae; genus Sphyrna; species Sphyrna mokarran. The sequence goes on along the minus strand of JAGIQG010000013.1, from coordinate 12,452,226 downwards.
AGTTAATATCACATCTCAGCATGTCAATCTTCCAACTGAGAGGTTAAATAAAACCAGGCATCCACACCAAATAATCAGTATACAGCAAGGCTAGTTACGCTGCATTCTGCTCAAGTTGTACAAATCCATCAGAAAGGTTCGAGCCACTGGCCAGTGGGAAGAGGCAGATGGCTTTATTTGGCTGGTCAAAAATGCTATCTCCTTGGCAACTTCCCCAAAATGGCAATAAGTTAGCTTTATTGATTTGGTTTTCAAAAGCTGGGTTGGTTGCCATGGTTTATTAAAGGACCTTATTCAAGGGTTCAAAGGGCACTCATTATCAAACAGGGGTTTATTCAATTATTTTGTTTAACAAAGAACACCCAAAGGGGAATCGTGTAAGTGCTTGAAAAGAGGAAAAGCTGCAGACCCGCAGAGAATCAGGGAATCCTAAGGCAGTGCCTGACGGTTGTGATGGTTTTCTTCCACTCCAGTTCAATGGGTTCTGACATGGTTAATGATTCCAATGCTTGACCCTCTTAATCTGAGTCATACAGGGCAGATGGTACTTGAAGATTTGGGTTCTTTGGTAGTTTGTGCACACCCTCCAATGTCTCAGCTTTGCCTCTAAACATTTCCGAGGAAGTCTCTTGACGAATTTGATGCCTTCCTGAAAGAACTTTGCAATGTTAGTCAGTCACATGAGTCAGCGAGAATTTTTTTTTTAAGCAACACAGCACGGGAAACAGGCCCTTCGGCCCAACGAGCCCGCGCCGCCGTCATACTATATAGTAGCAAATCCATTATCCTATTTTAATATTCCTATATAATAATATGTATATTATTCCTAATATGGAAAATTCTCACTATAGGGACAATTTGTTTCCCAATCAGCCTAAGAGCGAATTTTTGGGTTGTGGGAGGAACCCGGAGTGCCCGGAGAAAACCCACGCAACCACGGGGAGAACGCGCAAACTCCCGCAGACACCGGCCCAATTCCAAGTGTCTGCACAGCCACATCGATAGTCTCTGAGCTGTCATGGTGCCCTTCAGATGGTCCACATAAAGCACTCATTTACGACATGAAGTACCAGGCAACCCATGAATCAACATCCAAGAGCCGTACTCGCACCACCTGCCGAATGCATGCTCAATGTTGGTCAAGTATGGACCGAATTACCTGTGGGAAAAAAGCCGTAGTTAAACAGTCCTAATATATCCCTCTATCTGCATACCGCTCATGTGGCTGTCCAAGAGACCCTTAAACAGCCCAGCGTGCCTGCTCCCACCACCTTACTCGGCAGTGCATTCCACACCCCCACTACCCTTTGTGTGAAAAACTGCCCTCTAATATTCGTCCTATACATAGTCCCCCTCACCCTATGGCCATGTCCCCTCGTCCTATCCATTTCTAAAGGTGGAAAAAGTTTACCTCCATTTACTCTATCTATACCCCTTATAATCTTATACACCTCTATGAGATCCCCTCTAAGCCGACGTCTTTCAAGGGAAAACAACCCCAGGCTATCTAATCGTTCCTCATAGGACAGTCCTTCCATACCAGGCAGCATCCTGGTAAACCTCCTCTGCACTCTCTCCAAGGACTCCACATCCTTCCGATAGTACGGAGACCAGAACTGGGCGCAGTATTCCAAGTGAGGCCTAACCAAAGTTCTATACAACTGCAACATCAAACTCTTACTCTTGTATTCTATACCCTTTTCTATGAAAGCTAACATACTATACGCCTTCTTTATCACCTTCTCCACCTGTGAGGACACTGTTTGACCTCTTTAGAGTGAGTTATAGACATCCCTCAAATATTTCCACTGGGGCCCTGAGAGATTCTTACATAGAAACATTAAAGATAGGAGGAGGAGGAGGCCATTCAGCCCTTTGAGTCTGCTCCACCATTCATTTTGATCATGGCTGATCATCGAATACAATATCCTGATCCCCTCTCTTTCCCCCATACCCCTTGATCCTTTTCGCCCCAACGTTGTATCTAATTTCTTCCTGATATCGGACAATGTTTTGGCTTTCACTACATTCTGTGATTATGAATTCCACTTTCCCCACCTTCTGGGAGACAAAATCTCTCCTCACCTCAGTTGAGGAGACTTCCAAGTTCCAATTAGAGTGGTTGCTTCAAGACTTTAACATTAGGCATAATAGTGATTTGCTCAGTGGGGTCTGATTGCATCTGTGGAGAGTTTTTTATTTATCAGTATCACAAAAGTAGGCTTACATTAACACTGCAATAAAGCTACTGTGAAAAATTGCCTAGTCGCCACACTCCGGAGCCTGTTTGGGTATATTGAGGGAGAATTTAGCATGGCCAATGCATTTAATCAGTACGTATTTTGGACTGTGGGAAGAAACTGAGCACCTGGAGGAAACCCACGCAGACATGGAGAGAACATGCTGACTCTGCACAGAGTGACCCAAGCTGAGAATTAAATCCAGGTCCCTGGTGCTGTGAGGCAGCAACTTTAATCACTGTGTCACCATGCCAGAGAAAGAAATAGAGGCAACATTTCATGTCCTTATGTCTTCTGAAGTCTTTCTTTGTGCACAGATACTCTCAGACCTGTTGAGTTTTCCCAACGCTTTTTTGAATTTCAGATTCCAGCATTCAGAGTATTTTGCTTTGGTAAGAGTGATTTGTCCTGCCCAGAGGAACTGATTTTGAAAGATTAGCATCTCGATGATGAGAATGTTGGCTGTCATTGGATTGCTTTAATTACCATTGGATTTAGAAGAACTTGCAAAGGCTCTGCTGGTGCATCTCCAGTGCTTTGAGGTGCCTTAGCTGGTGGTCCAAGTCTCTGAAACAAATAGAAATGCAAGTGTCACTGCTGGCTGGTAAACCATGACCTTAACCTTGTGGAGATGATGGTGAATTTCATCATTTCTATCTGCCAATATCAAGAGGAAGCTGCCCAGATATGGAAAATTGTCCACATTTTCCATGATCACACTGCTGATCTTATTCAGTGGAAGAGGTGATGCGTTGTGGGAGCTGATTGGAATGGCATCTTAATTTCCCAGATGTTCAGTGAAAGGATAACTTTTCCATATGTTTCAGTGGAGTCAATGATGACCTGGAGTTCAGTTCCTGAGTGAGTGTGCACACAGATGCGTCATCGACACACTGAAGTTCAGTGATTGAGATTGGAATGGTTTTGGATTGAAGGTGACTGGGGCAGAGCAATTTTTCTCTCCGTTGTGTAAATAATATCCATACCTATCTGTAACATATTGGAGGTGAGGACCATTTCTGCAGTGAGGAAGATAGAAAAGAAAGTTGGCACAGCAATGTGGCCTCCTCTAACCCCAGTCTTCACTGGAGTACGGAGTGATAGCAGAGGTGGGACTAATTGAGTCATCTTTTCGGAGCAGCAGCAGAAGGCCTCCTTCTGTTTCGCCTGGCGACTACTTAAAAGTTTTAATGAATCAGTATGGAGAGCTCTTCTGCAAAGAAACACATATACATGTAGTACTCAGAGAAGATGTGTAACTTCATCCAGCTGATCTCAAAATCTCAACCACCCACTTTCTGAACTTTCTATCTACATCTCACATTTTTGATTTGATTTTATTCATTATTGTATTAGTATACAGTTGTTTCTTGTGCGCTATACAAACAAAACATATCGTTCATAGAGTACAAAGGGGAGATGGAAAGGAGAGAGTGCAGAATATATCTTTACAATCACAGTTAGGATGCAAAGAACAATCAGCTTAATATAAGGTAGGTCAATTCAAAAGTTTGATGGCAGCAGGGAAGAAGATGTTCTTGAGTTGGTTAGTACGTAATCTCAGACTTTTGTATCTTTTTCCTGACAGAAGAAGGTGGAAGAAGTGAAAGAGATCCGGGGTACATGGGAGCTTTGATTATCCTGGCTGCTTTTTTTTTTAAATTTATTTATTGTCACAAGTAGGCTTATATTAACACAACAATGAAATTAAAGTGAAAATCTCCTAGTCGCCAACTCAGGTGCCTGTTTGGGTACACTGTAGGAGAATTTAGTACAGCCAATTCACTTAACCAGTATGTCTTTAGACTGTGGAAGGAAAAGGGAGCACCCAGAGGAAACCCACCCAGACATGAGGAGAATGTGCAAACTCCCCACAGACAATGATCCACACCAGGACTCGAACTTGGGTCCCTGGCGTTGTTAGGCAGCGATGATAATCGCTGTGCCACCATGCCACTCATGGTAGCATGCTTTTCTGAGGCAATGTGAAGTGTAGATGGAGTCAATGAGTGGGAGGTTGGTTTGCATGGTGGACTGGGCTATGTTCACGACCCTTTGTAGTTTCTTGCGATCTTGATGAATAAATCCTCAATGTCTTCTTCCACTGTTCTTCTAAGCAGATTGTTCTGCACAGTTATCACAGCCAACATAAAATGAATCTAATCTTCAACAAATATTCTGAGCTCTATCATTTTGGGCAAAATCCAATTGACAGAGTTCAATTTTTCTTTTTGCTTTAGGATGCGTGAATCATTTAGCAACAACAACTAGCATTTCAGGAACACCTTCACTGCAATAAAACATCCCAAGATACTTCACAGGAGTACTATCAGCCAGAACCACTTAATAAGGTACTAGGATGTGTAATCAAAGGTTTGATGAAACAGGCTGGTTTAACAGAAAGACATAGGTTCAAGGTGAGAGGCAAGAAGTTTAGGGGGGATGTGAGGAAAAGCTTTTTTACCTAAAGGATGATAATAGTTTGGGAGAGTGGTGGAGGCAGGTTGCTTCACATCCTTTAAAAAGTGGATGAACACTTAGCACATCATAACATTCAGGGCTATGGGCCCAGTGTTGGTAAATGAGATTAGGTGGGAGTTCAGTGTTTCTCGCATGCCAGTGCAGACATGATGGACCAAGAGGCTTTTTCTGCATAATATGATTCTATGTTTCATAGGAACAGTAGTAGGGCCATTCAGCGCCTCAAACCCACTCAGCCATTCAATAAGATCATGGCTGATCTGTGGCCTATTTCTATGTACCTGCCCTGTGCCCATAACCCTTGATATCTCTACTCAATAAAGATTTATTTATCTCAGACTTAAACCTAACAATTGAACCAGCATCCACCACTGTTTCAGGAAGAGAGTTCCAAACTTCCAGCACTCTGTGCTTGTAGAAGTGTTTCTAACGTCCCTCCTGGATGGCTTGGTCCTAATTTTTTTAGATTATGGCTCCTGGTTCTATAGTCTTCAACTAGTGGGAACAGTTTATTCTTATCCACCCTGTCCTTTCCTGGAAATATTTTGTAGACTTCTGTCAGATCACTTCTCAACCTTCTGAATTCAAGAGAATAAAGGCCTAATCTGTCTAATCTCACCTCATAGCCTAACCTTTGAAGTCTATGTATCATTCTTGTAAACGTACGTTGATCTCCCTCCAATGCCAAAGCATCCTTCCTAAAGTGTGATATCCATACCTGCTCATAGAACATAGAACATAGAACACTGCGGCACAAATAGGCCCTTCGGTCCATGTGTTGTGCCGATCATATCTATACCTACCAGGCCATTGAACTATCTGTAACTCCCAATCCCATTAAATCCCATGTACTCATCCAGAAGTCTCTTAAAAGACCCCAGCGAGTTCGCCTCTACCACCACTGATGGCAACCGATTCCACTCACTCACCACCCTCTGAGTGAAAAACTTACCTCGAACATCTCCTCTGTATTTGCTCCCCAGCACCTTAAACCTGTGTCCTCCCGTAGCGACCATTTCAGCCCTGGGAAATAGCCTCCGAGAATCCACTCTATCTATTCCTCTTGACATCTTATAAACCTCTATCAGGTCGCCTCTCAACCCTTCGTCTCTCCAGGGTTTAACGAGGGTTTAGAGGGTTTGTACAAATCAGCAGCTGATAATGGAGGGAGGGTTAGAGAGATTTTGTGGGTGAATCTCAATGTTTATTGGGTCCAGGCACTAAACATGCAGCAATAAACATCAAGAAATGTGCAGAAGGCCAGAATTGGAGGGGTGCAGTTATCTCAGAGTTTTGGAGGGGAGCTGGAGGCAGTTTCAGAAGCAGTGAAGAGCGAAGTGATGGAGGGATGTACACACAGGATGGAAATTTTAAATCTGAGGATTAATAGCATGAATCAATCAGGGTAGGTGCCACTATAGGTGATTAAAAATTTGAAATTTGATTGAAAGCAAAATCAGAAAATAAAAGCAAAATGACTGCGGGTGCTGGAATCTGATACAAAAACAGAAAATTCTGGAAAATTTCAGCAGGTCTGACAGTATGTGTGAAGAGAGAATAGAGCCAACATTTTGAGTCTGGGTGATCCTTTGTCAGAGCTGAAAATAAAAAGCTTCTTTTTATTTATTCTCTCATTGTATGTTGGCATAGCTGGCAAGACCAGCATGTGCTGCCCATCCCCTGTTTCTCCTGCCCTGGCCATTTCAGAGAGCAATTAAGAGTCAACCACATTATTGTAGGTTGGGACTCATAATCTGTATGACTAAAAGTGACTCTTGAGTTGTCAGATTGTTCTAAATAACAGTCTGGTTCGTTAATGCCCTTAAGGGAAGGAAATCTGTTGTCCTTACCTGGTCTGGCCTACCTAGTCGTAGAGCCATAAAGCATGGTCCTTCAGCCCAACTCATCCATGCCACACCCTTTTCTTTAATAACCAAGCTAGTCCCAGTTGCCTGCATTTGGCCCATATCCCTCTATATCCATTTTACCCATGTAACTGTCTAAATGCTTTTTAAAAAACAAAATTGTACCCGATTCCATCACCGCCTCTGGCAGCTTATTCCAGACACTCACCACCCTCTGTGTGGAAAATTTGCCCTTCTGAACCCTTTTGTATCTCTCCCCTCTCACCTTAAACTTATGGCCTAGTTTTAGACTCCTCTATCTTTGGGAAAAGTGTTGACTAACTGATCTATGCCCCTCATTATTCTATAGACCTCTATAAGATCACCTGTAAAAGACCTACATTCTGGGGAAAAGGTCCCAGTCTATCCAGCCTCTCCTTATAACCCAAATCATCAAATTCCAATAGCATCCTAGTAAATCTTTTCAGCACTTTTTCTAGTTTAATAATATCCTTTCTGAAATAGGGTTAACAGAATTGCAAAAAATATTTCAAGTGTGGCCTTACCAATGTCTTGTACAACTTCAACAAGAATCTCAACTCCTGTATTCAATGTTCTGGTCGATGACTCCATGACACGTAACTCCAGTCTGCATACTGATTCAGTTGAATTTTAATTGTCCTTTGAAGTGATGTCGCAAGTCATTCAGTAGCATGCAGGACACTTAGAGTAGAGAAGCATGCCAGCAATGATACATTCCAGTAATGAACATTGTAAACAATAATAATCTTGACATTATTTCAGAGCAGCCTCATTCCATGGGCCTGAATAATCAGGCAGCTCAGACTGCGGTGCCAAGAGGGATTTTAACTCTCGTGTTAATATTCACTGGAGTCGTGTTTCTGCTCAGGAGAGGGCAGCTGGAGTTACAAACATCAGCATTTTTCAAATCTGGAATAAAATTAAACTGAATTCCAATTAACAAGCTTGTGGACAGCTTAGCAACTTGAAAGTTCACCCATTGAAGTCTGCAAGGATTGCAGCAGTTCCCAAGGCAACCTTCACCACAAATGCCTTTACCTCCAGCTGCCTTTCTGATCACTTTTCGTAGCAACAGACCGCCTGTAATCTTTCGCGGTCTGGGTGAGTCTGCATTACATGGGGTGTGTGAGGGGCTGTAGCACTTCTTTAATTCTCGGGCAGCACAGTGACACAGTGGTTAGCACTGCTGCTTTGTTTTGATTGCCAGCTTGGGTGACTGTCTGGATAGTCTGCGCATTCTCCCTGTGTCTGCGTGGGTTTCCTCCAGGTGCTCCAGTTTCCTCATGCAGTCCGAAAGATGTGCTGGTTAGGTGTGTTGGCCATGTTAAATTGCCCCTGAATGTCAAGGGGGTTAGCTAGGTTAAATGCATGGGATTGTGGGGATAGGATGTGAGTGGGATTGTGATGAGTGCAGACCTGATGGGCCAAATGGTCTCCTTCTGGGGCAACACAGTAGCAAAGTGATTAGCACTACTGCATCACAACGCAAGGACCCGGGTTCAATTCCCAATGTGGGTCACTGTCTGTGTGGACTCTACACATTCTCCCCGTGTCTGCATGAGTTTTTTCCATGCGTTCCAGTTTCCTCCCACAGTCCAAAGATATGTGAGTTAAGTGGATTGGCCATGCTAAATTCCCCCTCAGTATACCCGAACAGCCGCCACAATGTGGTGATGTGGGAATTTTCACAGTAATTCAATTGCCATGTTAATGTAAACTTACTTGTGACTAATAGATAAATAAACTTCAAATTAAACTTTTATTTAAGGGGCCTGATCTTGGATTTCTGGCTTCATTTTAAGGGGAGACAATGGCTAGTGGAATCATCACTAGATTATTAACCCAGAAGCTTAGCTAAAGCTCTGGGGACCAAGGTTCAAATCCTGACATGGCAGATGGTGTAATTTTAATTCAATAAAAAATATCTAGAATTAAGAATCTACTGATGTCCATGAAACCATTGTAGATTGTTGGAAAACTTAATTTAGTTCACAAATATCCTTTATGGAAGGAAATCTGCCATCCTTACCTGGTGTGGCCTACATGTGACTTCAGATCCACAGCAATGTGATTGACTAAAAGCAACTATGGACAGGCAATAAATGCTGGCCAGCCAGCAACACCAATGTCCAACAAATGAATAAAAAAACTTCAGAATTCACACACCTGACCTTTGGCTTCAGAGGATGGAGTGGAGGGGAATGCAAGTTGGAAGAGCTCCTTATTATTCAGTTTCTTGGCCTGTCTGACATTCAAAGGTCCAGGTTGAACAGAAGGTCATAAGGCCATAAGAAATCAGAATGAAGCAGGCAGGGTGTTTGGCCCCTTGAGTATTCTCTGCCGTTTAATATCTTCATGGTTGATACAACATTCATGTCCAATTTCCTCGATCTATTTCATGGTCCATGCAGGAGAGGAGATATTGGAAGGAGTTTGGGGAGAGTCCCTCTGGCCAGCTGTTTCTTTTCCAGGGCCTTCTCTGCTCCTAGGTGACCCTAACAAAAGAGAACTTGATGACTGTAAGTCATTTTGAGGCTTGACTCGATGCAGGAATTGAAATGTTTGCTCACTAAGGAACTAATATTATGATTTGATAGGTTACTTGCTCTGCTTGAGAAGTAAATTGAAAGAAACATGGGGAGCATGGTAGCACGGTGGTTAGCACTGCTGCTTCACAGCCCCAGGGGACCCACAGTTTGATTTTAGCTTTTGGTGTCTGAATGGAGTTTGCACTTTGTCCCCGGGTCTGTGTGGGTGTCCTTTGGGTGCTCCGGTTTCAAAGAACAAAGGACAAAGAACGAAACAGCGCGGGAAACAGGCCCCTTGGCCCAACGAGCCTGCGCCGCCACCCCGATGTTCCCACTTCTACCCGTGATCCCTGTGATCTATGTTTATAGATCTATGCATTGAAACCAAATTTGAGACAATTTCGGGAGAAATTGTTCTGCCAATCAGTCTAAGAGCACATCTTTGGGACGTGGGAGGAAACCGGAGCACCCGGAGAAAAGCTACGCAAGCACGGGGAGAATGCGCAAACTCTCACAGACAGAGGCCCAAATCCATGTATCTGCACAGCATAGCGATAGTCACTCCTTCCGCACTCCAAAGCTATGTAGGTTACTTGGTTGTTTGTGCTAAATTGCTCCTTAGCTTCCAAAGATATGTAAATTAGATGAATTAACTGTGATAAATATGCAAGCTTTTGCTGGCTGTAACGAAAGACCATCTAAGCTCAAAATGTGTGTGTGTGTGTGTGTGTGTGTGTGTGTGTGTGTGTGTGCATTTAAAATTTCAAAAGGCCAGTGGACGTGCACTTGAAGACAGCTTTTTATTTATTCACAGCATGTGGGAGTCAGTGGAAAGATCAGCTTTTATCATCCATCGCTTTTGGCTCTGGAAGAGGTGGTGATGAGTTGTCTTGTTGATCTGTTATAGTCTTTGTGTTAATGGCACTTGCCCAACCCACGATGCTTTAGGATGGAATATAAGGATTTTCATCCAAAAGCATTGAAGGAACAAGATATAGGGCAGAATTTTGTATCCTCGCCCATGACTAGTTTAGTGGTGGGAGTAACATTTAATCAGACAGGTTTGCGTTCCCAAATCCACCCTAATTCAGTCTGTAGTGGGAACACTCAAATTTGCTCTTCCTACCCACTCTCCAATTTAGGAATTTAACTATGCCTTAACAGAATCTTGTATGCAAGGTTATGAGAGGCATGTATAACCAGAAGCTTTTTCCTAGGGTGGAAGAGTCAATTACTAGAGAGCATAAGTTTAAGGTGCAAGAGGCAAGATTTAAAGGAAATGTATGAGGCAAGTTTTTTACACAGAGGGTGGTGGGTGCCTGGAGCTCGCTGCCAGGAGAGGCAGTAGAAGCGCTCACGATAGTGATTTTTTAGTGATGCCTCAACAAATACATGAATAAGATGCGAATAGAAGGATATGGCCTCTGAAGGGTAGGGCGTCTTAACTGAGTCGAGCAGACTTGGAGGGCTGAAAGGTCTTTCCTGTGCTGTAATTTGCTTTGATCATTGTTCTTTGCAGTTAATGCCTCTGTAAGAGCCTCACTTTACTAACATTGATAAATAACCCAGCAACAGGGAATTTTGCTTGCCTGGAAGCCCCTTGTTCAAAGGAGCTCGGTGCCTGATCAAAGGGCCCAACATCAGGAGGAAAAGGTCCACGAAAACCATATCCCAGCCCTTGATGCCAACCCCCTTCATCAAACCCTCCCCTACGATGGCCATTACCCTATGAACCCCTTTCACCACCTCAGAGTGTGGCCTGGGTCTCTCCTTGATTCAATGTTTCATGTAGGTGAAATACTGGCAATAGCCACTGCCTTCCCAGTAGTGCTGCTGAGCACAGTAGATCTGCCAGCCTCTGAATGTATACTGTGATGTGTACACAGGATCTGCTCACATGAGGAGGATTATAACAGACACCTCCAGATGCTGAAAGATGCCCTCATAAGAACAGGATATGGTGCTCGATTCATCAATCGACAGTTCTGATGTGCCAAGCGAAAACTGCACCAACCTCCTCAGAAGACAAACACGGGATACGGCGGACAAAATGTCCTCCATTGAACAGTACTTCCCCAGAGCGGGGAAGCTACAGTGTCTTGTCCAGAGCCTTCAACTTGTCATTGATGAGGATGAATATCTCATTAAGGCCATTCCCACACCCCCACTTCTTGCCTTCAAACAACCCTACAACCTCAAACAGACCATTGTCCACAGCAAGCTATCCAGCCTCTAGGAGAACAGAGTCCACAATACCACACAACCCTGCCACAGCAACCTGTGCAAGACATGTCAGATCATCAACATGGATGCCATCATCTCACGTGAGAACACCACCTACCAGGGACTCAGTACATACTCGTGCAACTCGGCCAAAATTGTCTACCTAATACACTGCAGGAAAGGATGTCCCTAGGCATGGTACATTGGGGAGACCATGCAGGTGCTATGACAACAGATGAATGAACACCATTCAACAATCACCATGCAAGAGTGTGCCCTTCCTGGTGGGGAACACTTCAGTGGTCACAGGCATTTGGCCTCTGATCATTGGGTAAGTGTTCTCGAAGGTGGCCTTCACAACACACAACAGCGCAGAATCACTGCGCAGAGACAAATACCCAAGTTTTGCACACATAAGAAAGGCCTCAACTAGGAATGTGGATTCATGACACACTATCTGTAGCCCCCACAACCTGTCTGGGCTTGCAAAATTTCACTAACTGTCCTGGCTGGACACAATACATATCTCTTTAACGTGTGCTTAACCCTCTCTCCACTCACATTGTCTGTACCTTTAAGGTTCGATTACCTGTAAAGACTCACATTTCAACAATTATTTTGTAAATTGAGTTTGTGTTTTTATATGCCCTGTTTGTGAACTGAAATCCCACTCACCTGAAGAAGTAGCAATGCTCTGTAAGTTCGTGGCTTTTGCTATTAAATAAACCTGTTGGACTTTAACCTGGTGTTGTGAGACTTCTTACTGGCCAGCAACCCTTGGCAGACAGGGTACTGTAATCATCGGTGAAATGTTGGCCTTATCATAAAGGAGATGTCATTGATGAAGCAGCGGAAGATGATTCTACTCTGAGAAACTCTTGTAGCGATTCATGGCACTGAAATGATTCCCCTCAAACAACCTCAATAGTCTTTTTTTATGTTAGGCATCACTCAACCACTGGAGAACTTTCCCTCTGATGGCCATTGACTAATTTTCCAGGGTTTCTCAATGCCACTTTCAGTCAAATGTAGCCTTGATATCAGGGGCAATAGTTCTGAAATATGTCTGGGATCTAGAGGAATCAGTTAAGTCTTGTCTTACAGCACCTGGGATCTAGGTTCAATTCTGCCCTCAGAGCACTGTCTGTGTGAAGCTTACACATTTTCCCTCTTGTCTGCGCAGGTTTCTTCTGGTTGCTCCAATTACATCCTACACTCCAAAGGTGTGCGGGTTAAGTTGATTGGCCATGATAAATCGACCACAGTGTCAGAGAAATTAGCTGGTTAAATGTGCAGGGTTATGGAGGTAAGTCCTGGGTAGCATGTGGTACAGACTTGACGGACCAAATGGACCTTCTGTACTGTAGGGGTTCTATGATTCTATGATTCTTTGGTTCATTCCCTGAGAAAGCTACCTTAAACAGTAGTTCATAAAAAACATTTTTGCGCACTTGCAGCTCTATGTAAATCTTAAGAACTCTGCACAAGGATGGGCCTTTCCTTCCCCCAAATGTCTGTTACTTTAGATATTTATTAGTGTCACAAGCATGCTAACATTAACACTGCAATGAAGTTATTGTGAAGATCTTCTAGTCCCCACACACTGGCTCCTATTCGGGTACACTGAGGGAGAATTTAGCATGCACCTAACCCACACAGCAGTTTTCAACACAGCCTGGATATTATTGTAGCCCAGAGCCCTTTTGATATCCAGACCCTTCAGCCATTGATTGATGTCATGAGTTGAATTATTAGAACACAGCCTTCTGTGGTGGTAGAGAACACAGAAGGAGACTGAGGTAGATGATCCATCAGCTACTTCTGATTGAAGTGGTTCCAAATTCTCCAACCTTGGCTCCTGTGATCACATTCTGGGCTCCCTATCATTGAGGATGGGATTTTCATGGTGTCTTTCCCCCTCGGGTTAGTTGTTTAAATGTTCACCACCATTCACAACATGGATGTGACAACATAGCAGGGCTTTGATCTGATATTTTGGCTGTGGAATCATTTTGCTCTATCTATCACATAATGCCTCTGGTGTTTTGCAGGCATGTAATCCCATGTTGTAGCTTCACCAGGTTGGCATCTCTGAATTGATTTGATTTGATTTATTACTGTCACATGTATTATTTTACAGTGAAAAGTATTGTTTCTTGCGTGCAATACAGACAAAGCATACCCTTCATAGAGAAAGGAGGTAGTGCAGAATGGAGTATTACAGTTATAGCTAGGGTGTCGAGAAAGATCAACTTAATGCAAGGCTGGTCCATCCAAAATTCTGAGTCAGTAGGGAAGAAGTTATTCTTGAGTCATTTGATATATGTCCTCAGAATTTTGTGTCTTTTTTTCCTGATGAAAGAAGGTGGAAGTATATCTGGGATGCGTGGGATCTTTGTTTATGCTGGCTGCTTTTCTGAGGCAGCAGGAAGTATAGACAGAGTCAATGGCTGGTTTGCATGATGGATTGGGCTACATTCATGACACTTTATAGTTGCTTGCGGTCTTGGGCAGAGCAGGAGCCATGCCAAGCTGTGATACAACCAGAAAGAATGCTTTCTATGATGCATACGTAAAAGTTAGTGAGAGTTGTAACACACATGCCAAATTTCCTTAGTCTTCTGAGAAAGTCGAGGCATTGGTGGGCTTTCTTAACTAGTGTCGGCATAGCATTCCAGGACAGGCTGTTGGTGATTTGGACACATAAAAACTTGAAGCTCCCGACCATTTCCCACTTCATCCTTATTTTGAAATATGCCTAGAAGTGCTGAAAAATGAGATTAAAATAGATGGTTTATCTTTGACTAGCATAGACGCAATGGGCTGAAGGGCCTCTTTCTGTGCTGTAAACCTTGATAATTCTACTGTGCTTCTCCTAGCATAACTTCTAGCACTCCTAGCTGAAGTTAAGGGCAAAATGGGGGTATGCTTGGCCACCAAGTTATATAGATTGTGATGGAATAAAATTCTGCTGTGCAGGACTGACTTGCAGGATTTGGTGAAGAAGAACAGCAGTGCAGAAACCAGAACAGCAGAAACTGATTGCTCTTGCAAAGAGTTGATACGAGCCTGACGGGCTGAATGGCCTGCTTTCCTTCTGTAAGATTCTGTGCTTCTCAGAGCAAACATATACTTTCAATACTCCAGCTGCAGCTATCCTGCCCCAGTTACTCACCAAGTTTAGTCCCTTAACCTTGTTTGACTCCATATGGATGAAGGTTTGCCGATGAATATATGGAGCAAATCATTTTTTTTTCATGAGGCAGAAATTGTGAATCAAGATGAATCATCTGGTGTGTGGAAACCAGATGATAAAACCACAATGATTCCAAATGTAGAGGAAGAAAATCTGTTGGAAATTTCTCTGACTGTTCAAATCATTCTGAAATATGTTGTACTGGGGGGTGCTTTCAGGGGGGATTTTGCCAATTTTTTGACACTAGTAGAGAGGAAATCATTCAGTCCATTATGACTAAATCACATCCAATATTTATATGCCTTCTGAAGAACTTTTTCAGTCCTTTATTTTTCACTTATGTCACTGGAACCAGATATTCTTAATCACCCAGTGCAGGGATTCAGTGGCATCTTGGTTCGCACTGCTGCCTCATGGCGCCAGGTTTGATTCCTGGTTTGGGTCACTGTCTGTGTGGAGCTTGTAGATTCTCCCTGTGTCTGTGTGGATTTCCTCCGGGTGCTTGGATTTCTCCCACATTCTAAAAGACGTGCTGGTTAGGTGCATTGGTCATGCTAAGTTCTCCCTCAGTGTACCCAAACAGGCGCCGGAGTGTGGCGACTCAGGGATTTTCACAGTAACTTCATTACAGTGTTAATGTCAGCCTACTTGTGAGACTAATAAATAAACTTTACTTTTACTTTTCAGCGTCTGCCTCAGAAGTTCAAATCCACAAGTTCAAAATAGCATTTTTCAGTCAGCAATGGCAGTGCTTAAAAGAGTTGGAGCTTTGAAGGCATTCATCCACTACTTCTTTCCTCCACTTTGACACTTTGTTCACCTCTTTGCTTCTGATGGTGTCGCTTTAACGAGAAAGCCTCGTTGCAAAGATAGCAGCTTGACGCCATCTGATCCAAAAGGTCAAAGGTTAATTTTCACCGGGATGACAAGTGAGGAGCTCACAAGGAATGATGAGAGGCCTGCCTCCATTTTTAATGATCGTCACTGTCCTCCACGCACCCTATCCCAGGCCATGAGCCTGTGGGCTTTTCAGTATTAATGGACAACTCATCAAATGTGGGAGATTTGCATCTCATCATAAAAAGGGAGGCAACATTCTTGTTTAGGGAGATGCGCCCTCTTAAAGAGTGAATCGCTGATTAGTATTGATATCACACTGAGTATTATCATTGTCTCAAAGAATGTATGACATGGAGATGCCAACATTGGACTGGGATGGACACAATAAGAAGTCTCACAACAGCAGGTTAAAATCCAGCAAGTTTATTTGGAATCACGAGTTTTCGGAGCACTGCTCCTTCATCAGAATGGAGGTAGGTTCATAGACATGGCACATACAGGCAAAGTCAAAAAGAAATGCGAGAATTGCTAGGCTGGAAAGACCATTTTTAAAATATATTATGGGACATGAGCATTACTGGCTGACCAACATTTATCCCTAGTTGTTTTTGCACTGAATGGCTCACTTGGCTATTTCCGAAGGCAGTTGAGAGTCAACCACATTGTTGTGGCTCTGAAGTCACATGTAGGCCAGATCAGGTAAGAATGGCAGATTTCCTTCCTTAAAGGATATGGGTGAACCAAATGGATTTTTCTGACAATAGTTTCATGGCCATCAGTGGATTCTTAATTCCAGACATTTTTATTGAATTTAAATTCCACCATTTGCTGTGGCCGGATTCAAACCCGGGTCTTCAGAACATTAGTTGAGTTTCTGGATTAATAGCATAGAAATAATACCACTAGGCTATCAGCTCTCCAATGTGAAGAGTAGATTAGCACTTCAGCACAATGAAATCACATTGAGTATAATCAATGTCTCAAGAAATGTAGGTTGATTGGAATAGGTCAAAGTTTGCTTCCTAGCATTCTGCAAGTTATATCACATAACAGTGATGGAGTTGTTGACTAATAAGGAACTCAATCTCATCCTAAATAGTCCAAGCATGAGTAATGGCCAACAAATGCCCAGTAGGGCCACACTGCCCAGTGGTTAGTACTGCTGCCTCACAGTACCAGGGGCCCAGGTTCAATGCTGGCCTCAGATTACTGTCTGCACTGAGTTTGCACATTCTCCCCATGTCTGCGAAGGTTTCCTCTGGGTCCTCCGGTTTCCTCCTACAGTCTAAAGATGTGAGAGTTGATGGACCACGCTAAAAATTGATCCTAATGTCAGGGGGATTAGCAAGGTAAATGTGCGGTTACAGGAAAAGATAGAATGTGGCCGGTACAGACTTTAATGGGCTGAATGGCCTCCTTGTGTAGTATAGGGATTCTTATGATTCACAATTTCACAAATGTGCCTTGGGTCTTCTCACCATAACCAAGTTCAGGTTGCAAACCTGCAAAAACAGATTGCAGTCCCATGACGGGAGATGGATTTTATCAGTGGGAATGAATTAAGGGGTTGAAGTCGAACTTCAGTCCCATTAATCACAGAAGCCCAGCTCTCAGTACTGCCAATACCCCACAGCCTTGACAGTGTCACTGACAAATGAGTCCAGCATTGATTGTTCTGTTATAGTCTTTGGGTGAAAATACTTGGAATTCCCTCTCTCGTAACACTGCGGATGTACTACGCCACAAAGACTGCAGTGATTCAAGAAGCCAGCTCACCATCATCTTCTCAAGAGCAATTAGTGATAGACAATAAATGGTGGCATAGCCAGCGACACCCCCCTAATCCCATGAATGAATTAAAAAAAACGTGGGAGACCCTGGGGATCAAAGGGATGAATCAGAGTTGCAGCATTCAGGGCAACAACTGATATGGGGGGATCCATTTTGAGACATGGAGTCTCCAGAAAGGAAAGTTCCCCTCCGACTGCACGTCCTCACACTCGTGAAGTCACTGTGAAGCTGTCGGTGAGGTGATGGGATTCACCCTGCGGCTGGGGGCCAGTTAGAGCTTATAAGATTCTGGTGGCTTGCTAAATTAGCCATCAATAGGCCAATCAAATAGCTAATCTGGCCTCCCAAATCTAGTCAGTGGGCAACTAAGATGCTACCGTTCCCACTTTATTAAAATTCCACGGTGGCACAAACACCATCATGGATGACCAAAGATATTCAAGATACAATGAAAAGGAAAAAAAAATACAAGGGGAGCTTTAGTGAGGTATAAAAAGCGCATAGTAGAGTTTAAGAGAGCATTTAAGAATGCAATGAGGATATTAGAAAACCCTGTCTGGTAAAAGTTGGGAAAATCCTTTCTATAAGAATATCAATGGGAAAAGGATACCAGGAAAAAAGTAAGACCCACTAGGGATGAGGGGGGGGGGGGGGGGTACAGGGAATCTGTGGATGGAGCCAGAACATTGGTAGAGTTTTGAATGAATACTTCACTTCCATGAAGAGAATGAGGACGATGGATTTCAGGGGAAGATACTCTGAGGTTCTTGAGTAAATTGACATAGGAAAGGACAAGATATTGGAATTGTCGGCACGCCTTCAACAATTAAAAGTGGATAAGTCTCCTGGTCCAGATGAATTGTGTCCCAGGCTGCAAGGAAGGAGATTGCAGGAATACAAATTTTCAATTCCTCTCTGGCTATAGGAGGAGGTCATGATGTGGAGATGCTGGCATTGGACTAGGTAAAAACAAAAAGAAGTCCAACAGATTTATTTGGAGGGGGAGGTGCCGAACAACTGGAGAAAAGATAATGTGGAGCCACTATTTAAGAAGTGTTGTGCGACAAACCAGGGAATGACAGTCCAGTGAATCTCATGTCAGTGCTCGGGAAACTATGAGAGAAACTTTCAGGTGGTGAATGTTGACAGCTTGTTCGATGATATAGGTCAGATCAACCTTACGTCCATGCACACAATGTTTTTAACCATTAATGAAGAACAATTAAACTGGTGGATGTTTCCCTACTCCAACCCAAGAGCATTATCATCAATTGTTTCATGTGAATATGAACTCTGTTAACTCTATATGGAACTGGAATCAAGCTTTCTGGTATGGCTGTTATTCTGGGAAATTGCAAAAATATGCTTTGGGCCCTTGCCAACCCTTGTGATATGAATGAAATAGTAGCCTTGTTGTGACTGCAATTCAATAAACTCTGGAATTTCCACTCCAATTATCTTTATCTCACAATTTCTCTTCTTTAAGTCTGCATATTTCAGCAAGTGTTTGGTCACACAAAAGCATAAGAAGAAGAAGCACGAATATATCTTAAGCTTTGCATGGACTGTCTGACAGAATAACTTTATCAGGCTCTATACCGATAACCCCACACATTTCTATCTAACCTACACATCCTGGGACACTAAGGGGCAAATCAGCATGGCCAATGTATCTAACCTACACATCTTTGGAACGTGGGAGGAAACCAAAGCACCCGGAGGAAACCCACATAAACACAGGGCCAATGAGCAAACTCCACACAGACAGACACCCAAGGCTGGAATTGAACCCGGGTCCCTGGTGCTGTGAGGCAGAAGTGCTAACCATTGTGCCACCGTGCTGGGTGTCAAACTGTTATTTGATAATACTCCTGGGAAATGCTTTTGGAATTTTACTAAGTTAAATAAAAAACATTGTGTTGAGATGTGACTGGTGAATTGGCAAATGTTATTGAAAGTAGTGACAGCTTCTTTTAGATGGTGAAGTCAATTAGAATGGTCAAGTGTCACCAGGAAGGAACCAGGAGTTTGCAAGTTCTTCCCGTGTCTGCATGAGTTTCCTCTGAGTACTCCGGTTTCCTCCTACAATCCAAGCAATGCGAGTTAGCCATGCTAAATGGCCTCTTGGTGTTAGGGGAATTAGCTAGGATAAAGTGCATGGGTTTATGAGGATATGGCCTGGGTGGAATTGTGGTTGGTGCAGACTCAATAGGACGATTGGCCTCTTGTTGCATTATATGATTCTATAATTCTATAAAACCAAAGTATTGGAGTGACAAGGTATCTCCTTTAGGACTGTACAAATCTAAAAATAGTCCCCTGACCATGACCAGCCCATGGAACTATTTATGAAACAGTTAATGCTTTTCTCTTTTATAGAACTGATATATTCAAATATCAGGGCCACAATATGGCAACAGGCAAAAAGTGAGACAATCAATTTGTCACCAAAATAATTCATCTGCTGGCTGGTGTCTGTTAGCTGGAAGGAATTGTAATCAGCCTTTACATGTTTATATCTTGCATTTAAATCAAAAGCATTTAAATGGAAACTTGTGTACATTGGCAGACTTGCGTGTGTTGGCACATCACTTTTGAGCGGCGTTGTCACATTGTTTTGTACAATAAGTCACAGATAATAAAGCTGATTTTATTGAGCTATAATGCTGAGCAGGCAACACTTGATACATGAGTTTTACTTGATATCCCCTCGCTATTGATAAAGGGAAGAGTGTACAGCAATCCGAGTTATGAGTGAACAAAATCCTTTTGGCAGCCCTTGGCTAAAATCCAGTTAGCCCTTTTATTAGTGCAGTGAATAACTGGGATAGTCAGAGGATCAATCCTTCAGATGCACGGGGCTATTACAATGATGCTGCTGCATCTTGTGGTTTGATTTAATTTGATTTGATTTATTACTGTCACATGTATTAGTATATATTATTGCTTGTGCTCGATACAGTCAAAACATACCATTCATAGAGAAAAAAATGAGAGAGTGCAGAATGTGTTACAGTCATAGCTAGGGTGTAGAGAAAGATCAACTTAATGTGAGATAGATCCATTCAAAAGTCTGATGACAACAGGAAAGAAGCTATTCTTAAGTCAGTTGGTGCAACTTTTGTATTTTTTTTCCATGGAAGAAGATGGAAGGAAGAATGTCCAGTGTGTGGGGTCCTTAATTATGCTGGCTGCTTTGCCAAGGCAGCAAGAAGTGTAGACAGAATCAATGGATGGGAGGCTGGTTTGCCAGATAGATTGGGCTACATTCATGACGTTTTGCAGTTCATTGCGATCTTTGTCAGGGCAGGAGCCATACCAAGCTGTGACACAACCAGAAAGAATGGTGCGTCTGTAAAAGTTGGCGAGAGTCGTGGCTGACATGCCAAATTTCCTTAGTTTTCTGAGAAAATAGAGGCGTTGGTGGATGGATCTAACAGGGTGCATAGATGATCTTTGTACCGCAACTGAAGTGAATACAAAATCAGCAATTGAGAAAGGGCGTGTGTGGGTGGAGACAGGTGACAGTGGGGAAGATAATTAATGTGATCTATATATATAACATATAGTAAGTTGGTGTTTGGGGTGTGGACTGCTCCTTTAAGAGTGCGGGTCAGGTGAACCTTGGTTAATTAGTCCTCCCCAGCGTGGAACCCTATTAGCCAGCCTTAGACCTGACTGTGAATCAGTGACACCTTAAATAAAGGGATCCCACTGTTCAAGTTATCAAGTCTGCCTCGTGATTCTTTATGCACCTTTAGATCATAGGGATGTATTAAATTGTTAACAATAAGGAGAATTGCGACTGGAGCACATTAATAAACTTGGAGAGTGGGCAAATATTTGACAGATGAAATCCAACACAGATAAATGCAGGATAGTTCACTTTAGGAGGAAGATGAGGGAGGTTTTTTGCTACTTGGAAGAAACAAATTTTGGTGGGGGAGGAGGAATAAAGAGATTTCCAGAATTTAAATACATCAACGACTAAATGCATTAACTTTAACAAGTCTTCAGATCAAACTAAGCCCTCAACTTTATTTCTAGAATTAAAAACTAGGGAAATTGTTCTAAATCTCTATTTTTTATATTTTATTTATTAGTATCACAAGTCAATGAAGTTACTGTGAAAATCCTCTAGTCGCCATACTCTGGTGCCTGTTCAGTTAAACTGAGGGAGAATTTAGCATGGCCAATGCACTTAACCAGCATATTTTTCAAACTATGGAAGGAAACTAGAGTCCCAGAAGAAACCCATGCAGATATGGGGAAAACGTGTAGATTCCACACAGACAGTGACCCATAGCTGGAATTGAACCTGGATCCCTAGTGCTGTGAGGCAGCAGTGCTAACCACTATGCCACCTCATCCGTATTGCACAGCACATTTACAGAGCACTGTGGGCAGTTTTGACCATCATATTATGCAAAAGGAGGCAATGGAATGCAGAGTAGCTTCAGATAGATAATATCAGAAGTGTATGGATACGTAAGTCAGGAAAGGATTGACATGCAGATCTCTTTTCTCTTGAAAAAAATCAGGCAGAGAGTTGGCCTGGGAAAGGTTTTGATAAGGTGGATGTAGAGAGACTGTTTCCACTTGTGGGTAAAAGAAGCTTTCAATATAGGAGAGGCGCCAAAAAAATCCAGGAAAAATTTTAAAACAAACTTCTTCATCCAAAATATGATTTAAAATGTGGAATTTGCTTCCACATAAAGTATGGTATTTAAGGTGAAGCTGGGCAAATGTCTGAGGGAGAAGGGAACAGAGGTCACCATGAGAGATTTGATGCAGCAAAGGTGACAGGCAGTTGGAGGTCTGAGTTGAACATCATACCAGTATAGGCTGAATGGGCAGAATGGCCTTTTATGAGCTACAGATCCTATGTAACCCAATGTAATTCTCTCATCCTATGAATGAAGGAGTCAGATCATACTTATGCTAGACATTGCTGAGAAACAGGTCAGATAGACGCTCATCCAGATAGAAGACACTACTATCCTGACTGGGAAAAATTTATCACCATTCCTTCGCAGGCACTGGTTCAAAATCCTGGAATTCCCTTCCTAATGGCATTGTGGGTCAACCCACAGAACATGGACTGCAGCGGTTCAAGAAGGCAGCTCACCATCACCTTCTTAGGGGCAACTAGGGATGGGCAATAA
This sequence comes from Sphyrna mokarran, assembly GCA_024679065.1. Classification (NCBI taxonomy): domain Eukaryota; kingdom Metazoa; phylum Chordata; class Chondrichthyes; order Carcharhiniformes; family Carcharhinidae; genus Sphyrna; species Sphyrna mokarran. The sequence continues at coordinate 12,429,876 of JAGIQG010000013.1, read as the reverse complement.
ATGCTGGCCAGCCAGCGACACCCATGTCCCACGAATGAATAATAAAAACCTAAATATCCCAGAAGGCGCGAGGTAAAAATGGCTGAATTTGTTCTCTATAAAGCCCGTAGGGCACGATCTCACTGCCATGTTAGCTCTGCAGTGTAGATGGAGAATTTGGCAACACGCCAAACCTCCATTTAAACAGCGGGATGAGAAAATCCTGCTGGCGTGAATGGTCAGAAAATTCTGGCCATAATTTAAATGGTTTCAATGGCCTGTTCCGCCCCTAAATGCACGTGGACTGAAAGTAAAGGCAAAAAGGAGGTGGCAAATCACTCGCTCATCATCCAATTCACACAGGTTAATGATTCTCACAGGCTGATGACCAAAACAGCTGTCATGCTCATGTATGCAACTCACTTGAGTTCAGATTCAACTTTTAGTTCAGCAGTTCAGGCACTTGCGTGGAGTTTAAGGTTGACAGATGTGGAGTCAGAATGAGACAGAGAAAGTGCACTTTGTACTCCTCAGAAGTGCTCTGATATTAATCACTTCAAAGAGCTGCCACACTCAGAGGAACATTCTGAAGCCTTAAGAAGCATAGCCAGTTCTTGTTATACTGACACTGCCAGAATCAGATGAAATCAATCTACCAGATACTGATTTATCAGCCTGGCTCATCTTCTACTATTAAAGCCTTTTAGTGTATGTGAAAGTACTTATTGCACAATGAACTTGGATGGTTGCCTGGCACTGGTTTATAAATAATTAGCAATCTCATGCACTTTCTAAAATTCTGTTTTTTTATGTATTGTGCAACTGTTCTTTGGCATCCCACCCTACAACACCACTGTCTCCCTCCCCTCTCCCCTCCACTGCCTGCCTCCACCCTCTCCACTTAATTATATTGTACATTAAAATACAAAAGTCGCGATGTTCACTGCTCCATGTTCTTTCCACTTGGGTCAGTTTCCCCTCTGGGTCAGTGTCTTCCTTTCAAGTTTAACCCTGCTCTCAATCAACTTTCCTGAGCTGTTCACTGGATATTCAGGATTTGCTCTCTGAGCCCACAGCATATCCAGTATCAGTTCTCTCTCTTGTTGCTGGCTATTGCCTGCCAAGTTTTGGAATAAAGAGTCTAGCTTTTTAGTTGATTGTCCAGAAATTTCTAATGTATAAACCACATTCCAAAAGCTAGAAATTGTTGATTATAGCCGAGAACCAATGAATGACATCCCACAGTTTGAACCAAAGGTTGTGGAAGGTCAGATCCACAACATTTATGCAATCTGATCCAGAAGAGATTCTGACAAGGCCAGCATTTGTTAGTCATCCTTAATTTCCCTTAACCTTTGAGGTAAACATTACTGGTAGGATCCACCAGGTGGTCATTTCAGGGGCCAGTTAAGAATCAACCAGATTGGTGTTGCATGTATGTCGGGCTGGATAAGGATAGCACATTCCCTTCCCTGAAGAAATTAGTGTTGCTGCAGTGGTTAGCGTTTGGGAGAAAGGTTCGATTCCCGGCTTGGGTGACTGTCTGTGTGGAATTTGCATGTTCTTCCCATGTTTGTGTGTTCCTTTTGGGTGCTCCGATTTTCTCCCACTATCCAAAGATGCGTAAGTTAGTTGGATTGGCTATGATAATTTCATAGAGGTTACAATGATAGACCTGGGTAGGACTCTCTTCCACAGAATTAATGTAGACTTGATGTGGGGATTTTATGATTGTGAACCAGATGTCTTTCTGCAGCAATCGATGACAGTTTAATGGTAACCATCTCTGGTTCTAGTTTTCAATTCTAGACTTTATTAATTGGATTGAAATTCCGCCAGCTACCATGGTGGGCTTTGAACCCAGAGCATTAACCTGACCCGCTGGATTACTCATCCAATGACAGGGCCACTACATCATAAAGCTGGCACCTCAAGGTGAAGATATTCAAACCACAAATCAATCTTGTCAATGCTATCATGAAATAGATGTATTTGTGGAAGGTAGATTGGTGAGGATAAGGTCAACCAGTTATTTCCTCATGCTGTTTTTCACATTGACATTTGTAAGCCCAGTCTGGTCACCATGTCCTTCAGCCAGCTTGGTCTTTAGATATGTTAAGAATAGAAGATTGGTTAGGGCAAGGTTAGGGCCAGTTATGGACAGCAGTGGGAAGTTGTGCGTGGAGCCTGAAGAGATTGGAGAGGCACTGAACAAATATTTCTCTTCGGTATTCACGCAGGGAGATGTAAATGTAGTTGTGGAGAACACTGGGATACAGGGTTGCAAACTGGAAAGTATTGAAGTAGATAAGGAGGATGTGCTAGATATTCTTGAGGGTTTGAAGTTAGATAAGTCCCCTGGGCCAGACAGGATTTACCCTAGGATTCTCTGGGAGGCGAGAGAGGAGATTGCAGAGCCTCTGGCTCTGATCTTCAGGTCGTCGTTGGTTACGGTATAGTGCCGGAAGACTGGAGGATAGCGAATGTGGTCCCATTGTTCAAGAAGGGGAAGAGAGACTTTCCGGGGAATTATAGGCCAGTGAGTCTTACTTCTGTTGTGGGCAAAGTATTGGAGAGAATTATTAGGGATAGGATTTATAGTTATTTAGAGAGAAATGAATTGATTGGGGATAGTCAGCATGGTTTTGTGAAGGGTAGGTCGTGCCTTACTAACCTTATTGAGTTTTTTGAAAAAGTGACCAAAGAGGTGGATGGGGGTAAGGCAGTTGATGTGGTATATATGGACTTTAGTAAGGCGTTTGATAAGGTGGCCCATGGAAGGCTTCCGCAGAAAATGCAGATGTATGGGATAGAGGGTGATTTAGCTAATTGGATTAGGAATTGGCTAGCAGATAGAAGACAGAGGGTGGTAGTTGATGGGAGATATTCATCGTGGAGTTCGGTTACAAGTGGTGTACCTCAGGGATCTGTTTTGGGGCCCTGCTGTTTGTAATTTTTATAAATGATCTGGATGAGGGTATTGAAGGATGGATTAGTAAATTTGCGGATGACACCAAAGTCGGAGGAGTGGTAGATAGTGAAGAGGGGGTGTTCTAGTTTGCAGAGAGACTTGGACAAGTTGCAGAGCTGGGCCGAGAGGTGGCAAATTGAGTTTAATGTGGAAAAGTGTGAGGTAATTCACTTTGGCAGGAATAACAAATGTGTAGAGTATAGGGCTAATGTTAGGACTCTTAATAGTGTTGAAGAACAGAGGGATCTTGGTGTATATGTGCATAGATCCCTGAAAGTTGGCAATCAAGTCGATAAGGTTGTTAAGAAGGCATACGGAGTCTTAGCTTTTATTGGTAGGGGAATTGAATTTTGGAGCCGCAACGTCATGTTGCAACTGTACAAAACTCTAGTGCGGCCGCACTTGGAGTATTGTGTGCAGTTCTGGTCCCCACATTATAAGAAAGATGTGGAGGCATTGGAGAGGGTACAGAGGAGGGTTACCAGGATGTTGCCTGGTATGGAGGGCAGGTCTTATGAAGAGAGGCTGAGGGATTTGAGGTTGTTTTCGTTAGAAAGAAGGCGGCTAAGAGGAGACCTTATTGAAACATATAAGATGATTAGAGGTTTAGATAGGGTGGACAGTGATAGCCTTTTTCCTAGGATGGAGAAAGCTAGCACGAGGGGACATAGCTTTAAATTAAGGGGTGGTGGTTTTAGGACAGATGTCAGAGATAGGTTCTTTACCCAGAAGGTGGTAAGGGTATGGAATGCCTTGCCTGCGTCAGTTGTAGATGCGCCAAATTTGGTGGCGTTTAAGAGGTTAGTAGATAAGTTTATGGATGAAAGGGGGATGGTTTAGGTTAGAGGGTCACTGCTTGTTCCTAATTGGTCGGCGCAACATCGAAGGCTGAAGGGCCTGTTCTGCGCTGTAATGTTCTACGTTATATGGTCACTGGTGATACCACTAATACATTCAATGATGAACATTAATGTCCCCCACCTGTGGTAGTAGTGTCTGGTATATATGCAGTTAATGTGGGATAGGATACAGTAATGGCCGCACTGTGAAGTAAGAAGACACATGACCCAGAGCCAGGGTAGAGACATAGATAGAGGGGATGTGTAAACATCCAGGATGCAGTCAGCTCCATACCCTTTACTAAATTTAGATACATAGTTATGAATTGTTAACAAAGAGTTGCTGTTAATATGAAGGCTATTTCATGGTGTCCAAATCAGGATTCTTCATCACCCCATCTATAACCTAAGCATTTTATTTCCACTCTACTTCTATTCAATGATGTTCTATGTGAAGGAGTATGGATGCATCAGCTGAAAGAGGGCAGTGAGTAAAAATCAGCAGGATGCTTCTTGCAAGATGGCAGCTTTTGGTAAAGGGATTGGTGTGTAAGAGTAAAGAAGACTTACTACACCACTATCAAGCATTGGCGCAGCCATGCCTGGGACTGCTGTCAGTTGTTTTTGTCCCTTAAAGCAGAAAGGTCATGACCTGAAGGGAGTGCAGTGAACATTCGTTAAAGGATTTTAAATGAGAGGAGTGTGAGTGAACTAGGCCTGTGTTCCCTGTGTTTATAGGAGAGGTGATAGCCTAGGGGTATTATCACTCGACTATTAATCCAGAAACTCAGCTAATGTTCTGGGGACCCAGCTTCAAATCCTGTCATTATAGATGATGGAGCTTGAAGTTAATAAAAATAAATCTGGAATTAAGAATCTACTGATAACAATGAATCCATTGATGATTGTTGGAAAAGTCCATCAGGTTCATGAAATTCCTTTAGGAAAGGAAATCTGCCATCCGTGGTTGGGCCTACATGTGACTTCAGAGCCTCAGAAATGCGATTGACTCTTAACTGCCCTCCAAAATGGCCAAACAAGCCATTTAATGTCAAGGGCAACTAGGGATAGCTAATAAATGCTGGCCAGCCAAAGGAGTTAAATAAAAAAAAAAGCAGTGATCTTAATTTAAACTTCTAAAGATCTGAAGGAACTTTACAGGGTAGGTGCTAAGAAAATGTTTCCCCTGGCTGGGGAATCTACAACACAGGGTCAATCTCGGAATAAAAGCTTGGCCACTTAGGACTGAGATGAGGAGAAATTTCTTCACTCAAAGGGTTGGGAATCTTTGGGATCTCTACCCAGAGAATGTTCAGCTGTTGAGTAAATTTGAGACAGACATTTGGACAATAAGGGAATTATGGAATAGTATAGGAAGATGATGGTGATGTACAAGATGTATCAAGGCCTTGCTGAATGGTGGGTGACGCTGGAAGGGCCAAATAACCTTCCAACTTCTACTTCTTATAATTCCTTCTGAAAGTAAAATGAAAAGCCTGTGTGCTAAAGTCTGTTATTTTGATGTGAGGATTAAGCAAATGGAAGGTGCTAAGTATTAATAAAAAGCTGTCTTGTCGTGAGCAAATGGTAAGAAGTGATTCTGAAGGATGCGGCAAGTGGGGAGAAGATGGAGAGCAGAAAGGCCAGAGCAGCGGTGACTGTAAAGTATAAAACAAGGATTAATATGTTAGAGAGTGCGAGAGGATTATCCATTTGAAGAAATGATTGTGTTTCATTTTCACTTTGATGAACTTGTCTGCCAACAGTCATTTCACGCTTCCTGGAGATTATGAGCTTTCCATGCTTCTTTGCTGGATTTATTTTTGTTCCATTTTTTCCCAAAAGTCCAGGAATTTCCAGCACTAATGCTTCTGGCTCCTGTATAAAGAGGCTGTTACGTTGGAAAGTCCCAAAGGGATTGGATCAAAAACAAAACTGCTCAGATTTCCCAGAATCTCTGATTTTTTTTGTCAGTTCCGCTTATCCACCTGACCACTTTGCCCCAGTGACCATTTACCCTGTATGAGCACAGTCAATCTGCATGGTCAGGCTGTTCGGCAACAGGTGCCTCACAGTTCAGCTCAACCATGTGTGGGTTGAAATTGTGAGTCATGGCATAAAAAACAAACGCAATTTCATGAAATCTGTTGTCTTAATCCTGTTTGGACAACATTATAATCCTCCAGCCCATTGATACTAATATATAATAGTGAACACATCTCTCAAGTGCAAAACTCTGTCCATATTTTATCACTGATTTCAGCAGCACCCAGGTTGATTGATTGGTCATCCAAAAAATGGAATTATAATAGGCAGCACGGTGGCCTCACAGTTCCAGGGATCCAAGTTCAATTCCAGCCTTGGGTGACTATCTGTGTGGAGTTTGCACATTCTCTGCGTATCTCTGCATGAGTTTCCTTCAGCTTTTCTAATTTCTTCCGACAGTCCAGGAATACACAGATTAGGTGGACTGGCCATGCTAAACTCCCTCTTAATGTTCCAAAGATGTAGGTTAGATGGATTAACCATAGGAAATGTATAGGATTGCAGGGAAAGGGCAAGGAAGAGGGATTTGGTGGAGACTCAATGAGCTGAATGGCCACCCCTGCACTAGAGATCTATGAAAAATAGTTTGAGATCAGCTATCTCAGCACAGATAAATGATTGACCTATGTATTTCTTCATTGTAACGGTTGCCAGTGGAACCTGGCACAAACACATGAATCTGTTCGTAATAGTGAAGAACATAGTGTCAAGGTTGAAGAGACTGAATTTTCTTCTCCACTTAAACAGAAAAGAATGTGGGATGGAGATTTCTGTCATTGGATCTCCATGCCTAAAGTTCCTGCTAAGCAGCCTGGCATGTACCATGTACAGCAACAGAACAAGCCGTGCATAACCAACCTTCTGTTTAAGATGCATATGTGTCAATGATCTTAAAGGGACTGTGCAGTGCAACAGAGAGATCACACAAAACAAAAGAAAGAAAACTAGGATGAATTGTCTCCGCCAAAATGTTGTTGAGCATGTTGTGGATTTTCTGTCAGTAATGTGGATTTTCTGTCAGTAATGTGGATTTGCTGTGAGTAATGTGGATTTTCTATCAATCTTGTGGCTTTTCTATCAATCTTGTGGTTTTTCTGTCAGTCTTGTGGATTTTCTATCTCAACTTAATTAACCCATATTCTGAAACCCTAGGGTACAACCCAGAGAACTGCATTAGCTTATATTAAAACAAACACTCCATTATCTAAGATCAATAATTCCTCTACATCCTGATCATGTGGGTTGCCTGAACAGACAGAATGTCACCACTCAAACAGTTTAATTTTAATATATCCTTCACAAGAACTATGACATAAATACATTTCTTAAAGGCACAGTATCATCACACAATGCAGGCAATAGATAGCAAAGGGCTATAGCTTTGGGGCTCCCAGTATTACATTCGGTTGCTGGAAGCAATGACAAAGGCCTCAAGCCACTGGACAGACAGTTCAGAAAGAGAACAAGTCACTTTAGAGGGTTGATGCTAATTGTAAGTTTGTTTTCCCCTTTGTTCTCTTGCCATGTTACAATGTGTGGCCTTTTTTCTGATAGGAGTTAGAGTCATGAAATTATAGAATCCCTACTATGCAGAAGAAGGCCATTCGGCCCATTGAGCCTGCACCAACCACAATCCCACTCAGACCCTATCCCCATAACCCCACGTATTTGTCTTTACACTAAGGGGCAATTTAGCATGGCCAATCAACCTAACCCACACATCTTTGGACTGTGGGAGAAAATGGGAGCTACCAGAGGAAACCCACGCAGACATGGGGATAATGTAAAATCTCCACATAGGCAGTGACCCAAGACCTGAATTGAACCCAAGTCCCTGATGCTGTGAGGCAGCAGCGCTAACCACTGTGCCACCCATAATGTAACCTCAGCTCAGCCCTTATGCACTTCATACTGTCATCACACATGGCCAATTATTCTTTGCTTGGTTTTGCCATTTCAGGTAACTAGACATTTTGCTAAATCTCACAGTCATTGAACAACGTGTCCAAGATTAAGTAGCAGAGGAAAGGGCACACATATGCAACAAGCTTTGGGCCAAGGAGGGTCTGCTCACTGTCTGAGTTCATGTTACATAACCCTTATTTCACAAAGGTGTAGCATGTGACTTTGTGAGTAGCCCAAGGACATCTTAAATGGAATTTAGATAGAAATACAGAAGAGAGGAGCAGGAACATGTCATTTGACCCTTCAAACCTACTCCGTCCTTCATTATGATCATGGCTGTTCATCTATTTCCTTTCATTATTTAGAAGGGAATCGGGACAATGCAGAAGAAGGTTATTCAGCCCACCGAATCTATACTTGCTCTCTGACAGAGCTTTTTCCCAGGCCCAAGCCCCACTTTATTGCCTTGAATTTCCAGTCATCAGCATTGGCTCTGTTGGTGCCGCTCTGACTTTGAATATTATGGTACATGTTCAGCACCTGGGACTAAAGTGCTCATTCTCGGGTGACACTCGAATGCATGACTGAGTGAGCGCTGTGTTATAGGTGCGGCCATCTTTTAGTTGTGACATTAAACCAAGAACTTGCCTGCTCTCTTAGCTGGACATGAAAGATCCCAGGGCATTATCTCAAAGATGGCATTCTTGTGATGCAATGAATAGCATCCCTGCCTCCGAGACGGAAGCTGTGGTCCCACCCTAGGACTTGATGGCCAAGAAAAGTGAATTCGTTACACAGCCAAACTGGTTGAGAGGCTGCAAATCCTTCCAAACATGCCACTGGCAGGCAGTAAGAATGGGAGAGGCTCCACACAAGCTATAAGCCCTTAGTGGCAGACAAGCAATCTATTCAGAGAATTACAAACTATTGAAATGAACGAAAGTCTATCTTAGCGCACCATTAGGTGCAGGAAGAGAATTGGAATTGAGAATTTCAAAGGTGAGCAAGGGAGCTTGTCTGCATGACCTGACCAAGCATCAGTCAAAAGAGAAGTGGCGTGGTCATTATCACACTGTTGTTTATGGGAGCTTGCTTTGCACATTGTGACACCATGGTTAGCCCTGCTGCCTCACAGTGCCAGGGACCCGAGTTCAATTCCTGGCTTGGGTCACTGTCTGTGCGGAGTCTGCATGTTCTCCCTGTGTCTTTGTAGGTTTCCTCCGTGTGCTCCAAAGAAGTGCAGATTAGGTGGATTGGCCATGCTAAATTGCTCCCTAGTGTCAGGGGGATTCACAGGGTAAATACACGAGGTTACGGAAATAGAACCTGAGTGGGATTGTTATCAGTACAGACTCGATTGCCTAATGGCCTCCTCCTGCACTGTAGGGAATCTATGAACTGGTTGCTGCATTGCAAGTATCATAACAGTGGCTTCAAACTTCAGATTTCAAACATTCGTTGTCTGCAAAACACATTAGAATTTTCTGAAGTCCAGAAAATTCCATATTTGTACAAGCTATTCCTTTCTTTAATATTTGCTTCTCCTCTGAATAGACAATTTAATGAAATCTTATTCTGAAAAGGCATTGGTTTCTTTGCCTAGGAGCTGGAATGAGCAGCTGAATCATGCCATGAATCATGAGGTATGGTCACTTACCCACAAGCATATAATGTGTTCCAGGAACAAAGACAAGTTAACACTCATCATCAATGATATTGCACTGTGGTTAAATCCCACACAACCAAGCTGATGTGGAGAGCAATAAACCCAATTCCAGCTGAGGAAACACTTCAATGTTCATCATGTTGGGAAATTTTCTGTTGGGATTCAAGGAAGGTGGAGGACAATCTGAAAGATTAATATACAATATGTAAGAGGATCAGGGGACAGAGGATGATAATGAGTTTAGTTAGAAGATGATTAACCATGATCTTACTGAATGATTGAGCAGATTGAAAGGGCTATATGACCTACTCCTGCCCTTGTTTCTTAACATGCTATGTTATCTGTTTTATGTTATCTTCAGCAAGGCATTTGAGAAGGTCCCCCATGCAAGACTTTCTGAGAAGCTAAGAGGGAATGGGATCTAAGGGGCTTTTGCCTTGTGAATCCAGAGCTGGTTTGCCTACAGAAGGCAGAACGTAGTTGCGAATGGGTCTTTTTCTGCATGGAGGTCAGTCATCAGTGGAGTTCCCCAGGGATCTGTTCTAGAACCCTTGTTGTTTGTCATTTTCATAAATGACCTGGATGAGGAAGTGGAGGAATGGGTTAGTAAATTCGCCGACGACACGAAGGTCGGTGGTGTTGTGGATAGTCTGGATGAATGTCGGAAGTTGCAGCATGACATAAGTAGGATGCAAGACTGGGCAGAGAAGTGGCAGATGGACTTCAATATGGATAAATGTCTGGTTTTCCATTTTGGCAGGTCCAAAGGGATGAAAGACTACAATATCAAGGGTAGGACTCTTAGCAGTGTTGAGGAGCAGGACCTTGGGGTTCGGGTCCATAGGACTCTTAAATCAGCCTCACAGGTGGAGGGTGTGGTCAAGAAAGCGTATAGTGTACTGGCCTTCATTAATTGAGGGATTGACTTTAGGATTTGGGAGGTAATGCTGCAACTTTATAAAACCTTTGTCAGACCCCACTTGGACAACTGTGCGCAGTTCCGGTCTTCTCACTACAGGAAGGATGTGGAAGCTATTGAGAGGGTGCAGAAGAGATTTACAAGGATGTTGCCTGGATTGGGAGGCATGCCTTATGAAGATAGGTTGAGGGAGCTAGGTCTCTTCTCTCTGGAGAGACAAAGGTTGAGAGGCGATCTGATAGAGGTTTATAAAATCTTGAGAGGTATAGATACGGTGGATTCTCAGAAGCTATTTCCCAGGGCTGAAATGGTGGCTACGAAAGGATACAGGTTTAAGGTGCTGGGGAGCAAGTACAGAGGAGATATTAGGGGTAAGTTTTTCACTCTGAGGGTGGTGAGTGAGTGGAATCGGCTGCTGTCGGTGGTGGTAGAGGTGAACTCGCTGGGGTCTTTTAAAAGAGTACATGGGTTTTAATGGGATTAGGAGTTATAGGCAGTTCTATGGCCTGGTAGATATGGATATGATTGGTGCAACTTATGTGCCAAATGTGCTGTAGTTTTCGATGTTCTATGTTCTATTTCAAAAGATCCAAGTTTTTCATCCTTATGGACTGCTTAGCTTCACATCTGCAGGCCGCATATACAATATAACAGATTGGCCGCATCACTCTGTGCGTCATTGTCAAGGTCAATGTTTGCTATCAATCCCTAACTGCTCAAACAAAGGTGAAGCTGATAAGTTATAAAAAGGATTCATACACCACCCAGCTCGATATAAAGCAATAGAGGCGTGGTAAATAAACCCAAACTGGCTATCAACCCTTTTTAATATTCTCTGTCACGACTGATCAAAATGGTTTGTCGTGCACATTACCATAAAAGTTGTGCAATCACAGACTTGTTGGAGCGTCATTAGGAAAACAGTCTCAATTAAGTTAAGCAGTAATCATTGCGGGAATCTCATCCACCAGTGGAGGGATTAGATTCATTAATGAGCCACCTGAAAGCAATTCTCCCTGATCCCACCAGAATTTAATGGTGGCTCAGGAATTCTCCTGAACTTGATATGATTTGATTTATTATTGTCACATGTGTTAACATGCAGTGAAAAAGATTGTTCCTTGCACATTATACAAACAAAACATACCATTCATAGAGAAGTAAAAGAGAAAGTGCAGAATGTAATGTTACAGTCATAACTAGGGTTTAGAGAAAAATCAACTTAATGCAACGTAAGTCCATTCAAAAGTCTGACAACAGCAGAGAAAAAGCTGTTCTTGAGTCAGTTGATAGGCAACCTCAGACTTTTGTATCTTTTTCCCAATGGAAGAAGGTGAAAGAGAGAATATCTGGGTGCGTAGGGTCTTTAATTATGCTGACTGCTTTGTCGGGACAGTGGGAAGTGTGGACAGAGTCAATGGATGGGAGTCTAGTTTGCGTGATAGATTGGGGTACGTTCATGATATTTTGTATCCTCTTGCAGTCGTGGCAGAGAGGAGCCAATCCAATTTGTGATATAACCAGAAAGAATGCTTTCTATGGTGCATCTGTAAAGGTTGGAGAGAGTCGTAGCTGACATACCAAATTTCCTTAGTCTTCTGAGGAAGTTGAGCTGTGATGGGCTTTTTTAACTATAGTTAAAATTCACACAGTTTTCTCATAATGCCAACGATGCTGGGATGACCTTCAAAGCATAGCCAACAGCAGCTATGGCAACAAGTAACCTTGCCGACACAAATTGGCCAGCAACTCTCAGGGGCAGGAATTATGTCTTCCAGTGTCCTTAGAAACAGGGAAGGCCTAATGGTTCCTGACCAGTAATTAATTGTATTGGGCTCTTCACTCAGAAGTGACGTAGTGTTCCTGCTAGTGAATTTTCCAAGTCATTGGAACAATATTCTGTCCATTAGCTCTATTTCTCTCCAGGGAAGCTGCCAGACTTGCTGGACATTTACGACATCTATGGGATTTTGTGTTTTCATTTTCAACGTGTACTTCACAAATCTCTGCTTGCATGCTGTGGATGTCAGGAACTCAGAAAGATAGTAACAAAGGAATTAGAAGCAGGAATAGGCCATTCACTATTCAATACAATCATTCACCTTGCTTATTATTTCTTCAAAGAACTCTGATAAATGTTATCATTTTATAATACAGAACTTGAGTATTACTGACAAAAGAAACATGCTACCAAAGCTTTTTGTCTTGAACTCACCAGGACACTTCACAAAAATATCAAAGAAGAGGAAACAACAATTTACACTACATGAAAAGATAGTGCTAGTTGGTTGGCAAGTGAACTCTGATTGGTAGAGATATTATAATGGAGAATGAACCAGGGGACGGTTAACTCTAAGCTTTTGTTGAAATTCAAACCAGACCGGTCTACTCTGGTCAAGATATTGCCATGGGAATGAACCAGGAATTGTTTATTCCCTATCTTTTGCGTACTTGAAAAAGATAAGCTGTGGGCACGTTCCTTCTGTTTGTGATTGACAGAGTCCTGAGTGTGAATGCAAGCATACATGAATGAGCCACACTGAGAGACTGACTGATAATTTTGTTTTCAGTGTAATTTTTATCACAATCAAGATTGTTTATCAAGTGCTGGCCACTCGCAGAATCACATCTAATCTTGAACCCAGGCAATTGCCTAGTGGTATTATCACTATTAATCCAGAAACTCAGCTAATGTTCTTGGGGATCCAGATTCTAATCCTGCCACAACAGATAGTGGAATTTGAATTCAATAAAAAATATCTGGAATTAAGAATCTACTGAAACCATTTTTGATTGATGGAAAATCTCATCTAGTTCATGAATGTCCTTAAGGGAAGGAAACCTGCCATCCTTACCTGGTCTGGCCTACATGTGATTCCAGAGCCACAGCAACTGCCAGCGATGCCTATGAATAACAAACACATTAGGGATCTTCCAGTCAGCACAGGTTCCCTTGTTTGCATCAGTTGCCATTGGGAAATCCACAGTGGGGATATTGCCATCTGTGGGATTCTGTCATTGGAAAAGATTGGAAAATCCCACCGCTGCTGTTGCAAACACAAGCTGGTTATGTCAGGTCAGAACTTTGCCTGTCATGAAGAGTCAAAGGGACATGTTGCTTGATTTGATCCAGCATTGGGTCTACATATTTGGCATCACACTGACACTGAAATATATTATGTATTTATGTGATAGGCAGAATGTCTCTTTGGCTTGATGGAAGCATCCTGTTATTGGTAAGTACCGCTATCCCATAGTAACAACGTGAAAGAGTTAGCTTCACCTGTTCCCAAATTTGAACAGATCTTACCCTCCCAGGGTAATCTGGGCACATTCAGGACCAGAAGTGACAGCCTTAGGTCCATTTGTGAATTGGAATGCTATACAATGAGCAATGATCAGATTGGGGTAGCCATTATTCTACAGGACAGCTTTGATGCATCCTGCCATATGCTTACACAGTGAGCAAATAGCTCAAGCTGATTATGATGTTGTTGATAAGGTCAATCAGATAGGGTGTGGAACTGTAGGAAGTCCAGTGCATTTCTTGAGCATTGAAGGTAAACCAGTGGCTGATTGTAGTTGAGAAGCCACTGGCAGATTTCTCAGCTAGCATCAGAGGAAAGGGATCTGGTTTGACTGTTCCATTTCAAAGGTAATTTGGGTTCAGGATAGAATCCAGTAATAGATGTAAAAAAATGTTTACATGCAGCTGTAGATTTGAATGTAGCAAATGTGTCAACAATGTATCAGAAAGATTCAAGGAATTAGCGTCAAGCATCATTCCACCTGTTTCTTGAGGAATCCAACAAAGATGTTTGCCTTTGAATGTCTTTTTCCAGATTTCTGTCTTTCCAAACATTAGATCCCCTTCAATATTCAGGTCCCAACCTTGCGCACCTTGCAACCATATCTTCCATTATATATATTTTGTTTTTGTTTCAAATACATCATGCATACAGGTAAAGTGTCCATTTACGCTGCCTTTTTTTATTATTTGGCAATCTCTGGTTTTACCTGGTCATGTGCTCCTATGCTTGCATGCTTTGCCCCTTCCTGCCATTCTCTGGTCATTATTACCTAAATCACGACCCTGCTCTATTACCTCGTCATTTTCCCTTTAGTTTATCACATCCACTCCCACATGATCCTTCCCCCTATTACTTAGTTAAAGTTTCCTCTATCTAATGTGAGAAAAGACAAGCTCCCTGCAGTATTTGATACATGGAAACAAGGCTGGCCACTCAGATGAGCAGGAGCTCTGTACTGCATTTGTAAACAATGAAATGTGCTTTGTTACCCTATTCTTTCTGTCCTAGTACCTGGAGCTTAAAACATCACGATCTTGAAGGTCTTAAGAAAGGAAATTGACAGAGCTTTAGACCAAACTTTCACTTGTTCTCTACCTTTCTCTATCTCTCTCTCTATCTCCCTCTCCTATCTCTATCCCATTCATTCTCCTTCATGCCCTCTCTCTCTCTCTCACACACACACACACACACACACACACACACACACACACACACACACACACACACCACACACACACACACACACACACACACACACACACACACACAACACACACACACTCATTCACTCATTCTCTCACAAGAGAGCATTAAATGGTTATTTGAATAGAAATAATGTGCAGGGCTATGGGGAAAAGGCAGGGAAATGGTCCTATATCGTGATGCTTGTTTTGAGAGCTGGTGCAGATACAATGGGCCAAATGGCCTTCTTGTGCACCGTAACAATTCAGTGATGTTGTGATTCTGTAATGTGAGAGATAAGAGCATGAGAAGTTGCAGCTGGAGTCGACCAAATGGCCCCTTAAGCTTGTTCTGCCATTCAGATAATGATCTTTAGCCTTAACTCTATTATCCATTCACTCCCTGAGAGAAGAAAAATCTGTTTATTCCAGCCTTGATTGTATTCAATGACGGAGCGTCCATAGCCCTCTGCAGTAGAGAATTCTGAAGATTCGCAACACATTGTGTCAAGAACCTTCTCCTCATCTCAGTTCCAGATGATCAGTCCCTTATTCTGAGACTGTGCTCCCTTCTTGTGTTCCAGCCAGAGAAAACAACCTCTCAGTGTCTAACCTGTCAACCTCCTTCAGGATCATGTATAAGTCATTGAAATTGCCTTTCATTCTTCTAAACCCCTGAGGATATTGTCTCAATTTACTCCATCTCTCATCATAGGACAACCCTTTCCTCCCAGGGACCAAGACAGTAAAACTTCCCGTAGAACCTCCAAGGCAAATATTTCCTTCCTTGGTTATGGAGCCCAAAACTGTACACAGTTGTCGATTCACCAAAGGTCTGCACAATTGTAATAAGACTTCTTTATTCTTTCAATCTCCTTCTAATAAAGATCAACATGGTCTAACAAAGAGTCATCTGGATTTGGAACATTGGCTCTACTCTCCACAGATGCTGTCAGATCTGCCGAGATTTTCCAGCATTTTTCTGTTTTTGTTTCAGACTCCAGCATCCGCAGTAGTTTGCATTTATCAATGCACTATGTGTCATCCTAATTGCTCATTGTGTCTGGATACAAACTTCTTGCGTTCTAGGTATGAGTATACCCGAGTCCCTCTGAAAATCAGCTTATTCCAGGGTAGTTCAAACTTTGTCTTCATAGTCTGTCTTAAATGTTTGCCATGGAGGTCATATACTACAGGAGATTTTGTTTGGCTAGCTGCAATAGATGATGATAGCAATGAATGTTGAAGAGCATGTATCGCCACAAAAACCTGCCTGATTTTCTCTCATTTCCTTTGAGCCTTCCAGCTCGTAAGGTGATAGTTTCTGCGTGGTGGTCATCTCTGTGTTAAGTGATGCCTGGTGTGACTCTGGCATTGTAACCTCTGCCACATTCACTGCAGAGGAAGATAGTGGTCTGAGAAAGTGCATGATTCACTGGTCTCTGTTTATTCTCTGCCAGCTGAGCTTTTAGTCTTGACTCGCCTCTTCCAATGCCCCTCCAGAGACCATGGCTATCAGTGACGGTCTCTCTGTTGTCATTGTCAACCATTCTCATATCTCACTTGCAGGCGACCTTGTAATGGAGTTAAGCAGGCCCAGGAAGTCATGACCCAGCAGTCAGTTGAAAATCTTTGGGTATACAGTCATGGATCTGACCAAGCTATTGCAAGCATTTTTACTTAGCAATGAGTATATGCTTGTAAAAGTAACCCACTACCTCTTAATTGGCGACCTTGTCCTTTGAAAGTACAAAGCCGGGAAATGTCCTGAAAAAGAATGTTCACATTCATTCACAGATATCTGAAATCACCAGTGCTAATAGATATGGGAGCTCCTATTGAGATTAAGTGAAGCAACAAGGACAAGAAATAAACCCTTTTCCAAGTAACTTAAATTCTTAAAATGCAATGTGAATAAGCCAGCAAAGAAGTGTAAGTAGGATTGAGTTAGTTGAACAGGCAAATTACCAAGACTTGTGGGTACATGTGGATCACACATTGGATATCTGGTGTAGGATGCGCTTTCAAGTATCAGGATTATGCTGGTTTCTTTGGACCTTGTGCATTCCAAATAATACAAATAACACATTTAGAATCATTTGTGCTAATAGGACATTCTGTTCCTTTTGTTACAGTTCTTGTGATAGGATTTCTCTACCTGTTTCCTGTTTGCTACTTCTCCATGGTGATATGGTGGAGATTGGCATTAAACTTATTGGCTGTGAAGGGAATTAAAGCACACACTTCACCTTAAAACCAAATAGACAAACAATGAGACACATTTTTAACCATATCCAAACAGGTGGCAGTGAGAATCACATAAGTTAGAACACACTTGAAGAACCGTGAACACTCCCAGCCCCCCAAAAGATTGAAGGACATTGGAAATCAGTTTTGAACTGTTTCATAAGAATGATATCAGAATTGAGAGCTATAGTTATCAAATAGGCCTGAACAGATTGAGGTCCTTTTCTCTAGAAAAGAGAAGGCTGAGGGGATCACTTGACAGAGGCCAAACATCTTGCAGATAATGAATGTTTGATAGAGTGAACATGATTCTCCTTGTAGAACATCCAACTTCAGGGTTATAGAAATAATAGTCGCTATATCTGTTGGAGAATTACTCAGAGAGGGGTTAGAATATGGAACTTATTACCAGATAAATTGAGGAAATAGTGTACTTGCATTTAAGTCGGAAGCTATTTAAATACAAGAGAGAAAGGAACAGAAAGATATGGTGAGATGAAGATGGATGGGAGGATGCACGGACAAGCTGATGGCCTTTTCCTGAGTTCCAGGTCATCACCTTCCCTGAAGCTGAACAGGATTAGCATCTGCTTTTGGAAGAAAGCGATACAGGACATTTGTCAAAAACTGTTGAAGTCCTTTCTTCATGCACATTGGATCCTCATAATAATATCAGTACCAGATCAGAGGGTTTTAACTAAAGCATTGAGTTTCCAGTTGGGGACTGGATTAGAATCTGTTAGTCAAGCTGTCTGAGACCATGAAAACTGCAAAAATAAAAATACAGCTTCATAACTATAATGATTTCAATCAGGTCATTGAAGTTGGCCTATTGAAATTAGATTCCCTGATTAAGGATCCAATTGATTAGCCAATCAAGGAGTCTTTGCCTTGCATTTAACCGGAAGTGTCAGTTCCTCTGACATCCCCGCAGATAGACTGCTCGCATTCTGTGTGCTGTTGTTAGTGTTTCTATATAAAGGGATTTTGATGAAGAGACTTCTGCCTCCAAAGACTTATTACACCAACCTCAAAACATGACCCCTTGGTGGACTTACCTCTGGACTAAAATCCAGACCATAGTGCTTTTGTGCTGGGAGTTTGGACAGCGAGGAACAAATAGACCACATCTGTTTGATGCTAAGATAATCATGAGTGATTCATCTCTTTTAGAAGATAAGCGTGTCAGGAAGCCAAAGTGCTTGATGAGAAAGAACAAGAAGAGTTCTCTCAAGAGCTTGAGAAGGCTGAAAGCCAGAACTGACAGATAACCAGGGCCAATTCTTTTGGATCAATCCAGCAGGGCCCAGTCATCCAAATGAAAGTGAGAGCTGGAGGTCTGTCAGAGAAGTATAAAACACCAGCGACTTAACCTGTGAAGAAATGACTAAAATAAGGTTAGAAACTGGATTCTCACTGTTATTCAATTAAGGCCAAAAGAAAAGAAGCATTCCAAAACTTCAGACTGTTGAAACTTGAGCAATTCTGAAAGTTGATTCGTTTGGAGCTACACATTGGCATTGTTGGATTTTAGATAATTGGTAGGGCTTTGTGCCTTGGCAAGCTGATTCTGTTACTGAATCTGCTGACTTAAGAATTCAGCTACCTTCTGAATGCGGGTCATTCGAGTTCCACACAATCATTTCACCTCCAATGGAGATGGGATTGTCAACTGTAATCACTGTTACTGATCTGCGACTTCTATTCCCCAGTTACCTTCAGTCAGGAGGCATCTCAAGTAGCCCTTCTCCAGTCACTTCCCCCAATATACACCTCCCATATTTTCCCAGGAATCTTTCCAGGAAATCTTGCCCAAGTAACACTCTTTCAGTAACTTTCATCCAAAGCTTTCCCGTAACCCACAACTGCGGTTATGTGGGTAAGATGGATATAGAGGGAAATGACCAAGTGTGGCCAATTGGGATTAGCTTAGTGGTTAAAAAAAAAGGGCGGCATAGACAAGTTGAAACAAAAGGCCTGTTTCCGTGCTATAAATATCTCTGACTCAATGACGCTACTCTGAGCCTTCCCTGAAAATCAATCTCATAATATTTACTGTAATCTTCACAAAATATCCGTAACACTGATTCCTTTTCGGGGATCTTCGCCCTTATATGTCTGCCTTTCTGCTGTGGTGAACTGCAGGAATGAATTCCACATGTTGAACTGTGCTTGCTCCAGCAATTTGTGCCATTCAATCAAAGTGTGTCCATTCAACTTTGCACTTACAACACAGATTTTGAAATCTTGATCCCTCTTTAAATCCTTGGACCTTGCTCCTCACCAGCCCCCCCACCTCCACCAGCCCACACCTCCCCAACTCACCCACCCCTTCAGCAATTTCCTCCAGCTGTATTTCTTTGCATCCTTTCTTTCCACGGCATACTTGGATACATTTCTCTGTACTGTAACTTCATTTATGATTATCACAAGTAAGATTACGTTAACACTGCAATGAACTTACTGTGAAAATCCCCTGGTCGCCACACTCCAGTGTCTGTTCGGGTGCGCACTGAGGGAAAATTTAGTATGCCAATCCACCTAACCAACATTTCTTTTGGTCTGCAGGAGGAAACCAGAGCATTTGGAGGAAACCCATGCAGATACAAGGAGACTGTGCAGATTCCCCACAAACAGTGACCCAAGCTGGGAATCAAAACTGGGTCCATGGCGCTGTAAGGCAGCAGTGCTAACCACTGTGCCACAGTGCCGCAAAAATTTCCATAACATCGAGTTGCTGTTTCATTATAGTGAAAAAATGTATAAAATATGTAACAGGAAAAACTATTCAAAAAAATTGCTAGAAGATATTAAATTATACCTGAATCAAACAACACAATGTTGTGTACTTTTGCAAGTTAGATAGTTGACTATGCTAAATTGCCCTTTAGGTGGGATTTTTCTGCTGCATGTGCCCCAAGGCTGGAAATTCCTAGCCAAGGTCAACGAAGTTTGCATGACCTGTCCCATCAACTATGATTTCCATAGAGAGGGCTACTGGATAGGAAAATTCCACCCTTAATGTCCAAAGGTGTGTCGATTAGATGGGTTAGCTATGGTAAAATGCATGGTGTTATGGGGGTAGGGTGGGGGGGCTTCGACTGAGTAAGATGCTCTTTGGCAAGACAGTACAGACTCAATAGACTAAATGACCTCCAATTGCATTGCAGGGATACTACGAACACTTTATTTATTAATCACAAATAGGCTTACATTCACACAGCAATGAAGATACTGTGAAAATACCCTAGTCAGCACACTCCAGCGCCTGTTCAGGTACGCTGAGGGAGAATTTAGCGTGGCCAATGCACCGAACCAGCATATCTTTTGGACTGTGGGAGGAAACTGGAGCACCAGAGGAAACCTATGCAGACATGAGGAGGATATGCAAACTCCGCACAGACAATGACTCAAGCTGGGAATGGACCCCGGGTCCCTGGCGCTGTGAAGTGTGTCGCGATACTAATCAGTGTTCAGGTTAAAACTTCCAATACTGTCACAGCAAAGGTGCATATGCATTTTGCTCTGACGTCTAGCAGATTGTCTATCACACTGCTATGTTGTACAAATCACAGACTACATGCTGTTTCTCACTTGGTTCAGATTTCCTGATAGGATCTAGTCCTGACTCACCATTTGTAATTGCATCACAGCCCTCAGTCAGACTTCATGGGAAACACCACCCACCTCAACTTTACTGCACTCAAATCTGCTTCAAAAATTCCCAAACATTGAGGTTGGTCCACCGAACGTCTGAAGGGGTTTACTTTCCTCTGGCAGTTGTGTAACATATTCAAATAAATTTCCGTTATGATATATTTCAACATGGTTATTAAATGGTTACCTGCTGGAAATGTAAGATCAAGTGAATATAGAGTCATAGAACCATACTGTCGGAAGAGGACCTTCAGCCCATTGAGTCTGCATCGACATGTTTCAGGATTAAATTGGCACCAGATTAATGGAGAGATTTTTAACTTGATGCTTGGGTATTGACAGTCGGACACCCATTATAGAAACAATCTGGTTATATTCCCATTGCTTGAAAGGAAATACAAATCTGGCAACCTCAATAACTGATAACAGATCCAGAACACTAATTTTACACTACAGATTGAAAATCTACCTCTCAGAGGTTCCATCTGAGATATTTTCTCTTCCACATTCTACATTCTTTTCATTACTTTTGGGTACTATTGTATAGAATCATAGAATCCTTACAGTGCAGAAGGAGGCCATTTGGTCCTTTGAGCCTGCACTGACAACCAGGCCTAATCCCACATATTTGTCCTGTTAATCTCCTGACACCAAGGGTCAATTTATGGCCAATCAACATTCTTGGGCTGTGGGAAAAAACCGAAGCACCCGGAGGAAACCCTTGCAGACATGAGGAGAACGTGCAAATTCAACACAGCCAGTGATCCAAGCCGGGAATGGAACCCGTGTCCCTGATGCTATGAGGGCAGCGGTGCTAACCATTGTGCCATATCTTGGAAACATCTGAGTGCTTCAGAATCAATTCATGATGATGACAATCTTTTAGATGTTCTGCATCAAAAATATCAGCAATGGCTGAATTGAAGCAGTGGTGTCATGGTATTGTCACAGGACTAGTAATCCAGAGATATTGCTCTGGGGACTTGAGTTTAAACGCCACCACATGGCAGATGGTGAAATTTGAATTTAGTAACAATCTGGAATTAAAATCCCAGTGATGGTCATGAAACCATTATTGTTCAAACCCATTTGATTCACTAATACTCTTTAAGAAATAAAAGCTGCCATCCTTATCTGGTCTGGCAGTGATGTAACTCCAGAGCCACAAAATAACTCTTAAAAACTCTCAGCCGAAGGGCAATAAGAGATGGGCAATAAATGGTGGCCAAACCATCGACACTTGGATCCCATGAACAAATGTAAAAAAAACAAACAGGTATTTACTTAATTGTGTTAGTTGAGAGTGAAATATTGGCCAAGACAATATCATACCTTGGGCGGCACAGTAGCACTGTTGCTTCACAGCTTCCTGATTTGCCAAGATCATAAGAAAAATGAGGGAAAGACCAGTTGGTCCATTGAGCTTATCCCAAAAATCATGGTGACCAAGATAACACAGGACCTTCCCCATCCTACTCTTGAAACCATGTCATCTTGTGGCAGAGGCAAAGCAATGGCTACAATTGTTAAACAGATACTTACATATCCAGATCATCAGTGCAGGGATTCCTCAACCCAAATCTCTTCCACTCTTTCATGAATGACCTTCCTTCCAACAAAAGATCAAAAACAGAACAGTTTACTAATGACTTTGCAATGCTTGGCACCATTTATAACTCTCCAAATAATGAAACAGCACATACCAGCCTATCGTAGGAAAGGGGGAAACCTCCTGGGCTTTTTTTCATTCTTTCTTGGATATGGGCATTGCTGGCTGGGTCAGCATTTATTACCCATCCCTAATTCACCTTGAGTGGGGCATTTAAGAGCCAATCACATTGCTGTGGCTCTGGAGTCTCATGTAAGGAAGGCAGCCAGTGATGGCTGAGTGGTATTGTAATGAATAGTGGTAATCCAGAGACCTAGGATAATTTCATGACAGAAGGTGAAACTTGAATTCAACCTGGAATTAAAAGTGTAATGATAACTATGAAACAATCAACGATTGCTGTAAAAACCATCTTGTTCACTAGTATCCTAGTTCACTAGTATCACTAGGATTCTCTGGGAGGCAAGAGAGGAGATTGCAGAGCCTCTGGCTCTGATCTTCAGGTCCTCGTTGGTTACGGGTGTGGTTCCGGAGGACTGGAGGATGCGAATGTGGTCCCATTGTTAAGAAGGGAAGAGAGACTTCCGGGAATTATAGGCCAGTGAGTCTACTTCTGTGTGGGCAAGGTATTGGAGAGAAAAAAAAAAAAAAAAAAAACACCAAACACCACAACCCAAAAAACCAAAAAACAAAAACAAACAAACCCAAAACCACAAACAAAAAAAACAAAAAACCAAAAAACAAAAACACAAAAAACCCCCACGTAGATGCGCCAAGTTTGGTGGCGTTTAAGAGGTTATTGATAGTATATGGAGAGAAGGGAATGGTTTAGTTAGGAGGGGCATTGCTTTTATTTTGGTCGGCACAACATCGAAGGCCGAAGGGCCTGTTCTGTGCTGTATTGTTCTATGTTCTATGTTCTATGTTCTATCCCGTTACGGAAGAAAATCTGCTGTCCTTACCTGGCCTGGCCTATATGTGACTCCAGGTTTACAGCGATGTGGTTAACTCTTAAAAAATAACCCTCTGAAATGGATTAACAAGTCACTCAGTTCAAGGGCAATTAAGGATGGGCAATAAATCCTAACCCAATCAGTAACACCCAGACTCTCTCATTCAATGAAAAAAGATGTCATTCCCTGAAGGATATTCATGAACCAAATGGGTGTTTATGATAATCAGCAACAGTTTCTTCGTCACCATTAGACTTTAAATTCCAGATAATATTGCTATTCAAAATTTATCATCTACCAGAATGAGATTTGAGTCAGGGTTCCCGAGCATTGCCCTGGGTCTCTAGATTATTAGTCTAGTGACAATACCACTGATGGTAATACTTACTCTGACTGAAAAAGTTTCTATAGATATGTAAAGAGAAAAAGATTGACAAAAACAAACGTAGCCTCTTACAATCAGTAATGAGAGAATTCTTAATGGGGAATAAAAAAATGGCTGAGGAATTAAATTTGTATTTGGCTTGAGGCTTCACAAAGGAAGACATGAATAATGTACTAGAAGTGCTGGAAGAAACATGTTTTAGTGAAGACTGAAGATAATCAGCATTAGTAGAGAAATGATTTTGTGGAAATTGATGGGATCGAAAGTGAATAAATCATTAGGTCCTGATAATCTTTATCCCAAAATACTTATGAAAGTGACCCTGGAAAGTGTGTTTTTTTTTTAACTCTGGAATAGTTCCTCCAGTTTGGAGATAGCTAATGTTAGCCTGCTATTCAAAAAAGGAGGTAAAGAGAAAATAGGGAACTAAAAACCAGTGAGCCTAATGTCAGTGCTGGAGAAGTTGCTAGAGTCCATTATCAAGGGTTTGATAACTCGGCATTTGGAATCAGATAAAATCAGCATGGATTTACAAAAGGGAAATCATATTTGACGAATCTATTGGAACTTTTTGAGGATGTACCAAGTAGATTGACCAAGGAGAACCAGTGAATGTGGTTTACTTAGACTTTCAGAAAGCTTTCAACAAGTTCTCGTATAACAGATTACTATGTAAAGTTAAAGCACATAGATTGCAGGTAATGTTCTGAGATGGAAAGAAAGCTGGTTAGCAGATAGGAAGCAAAGAGTTGGCACAAATGGGCCTTTTTTTGATTGGCAGTCATGCGTGAATAGTGGAATTCTACAGGAATCTATGCTAAGACTCCAACTGTTCACATTATATATTAATGATTTTGAAGAGGGAACTGATTGCATTATCTCCAAATTTGCAGATGATACAACATTGGAAGGGAGGGTGAGCTGTGAGGAAAATGCAGAGATGCTTCAGTGTGATTTGGACAGGCTAATGATGTGGGATCTGCATGGCAAATATAGTTCATGTGGATAAATGTGAGGTTATCTACTTTGGTAGCAATAATAGGAAGACAGAATATTACTTGGATGGGTATAAATTGAGACAAGTGGACACTCAATGAGACTACAGAGTCCTTGTGCATCAGTTGCTCAAAGTAAGTGTACATGTAGCGCAGGCAGTAAAAGAAGCAAGTGGTATGTTGGCCTTCATAATGAAAGGATTTGAGTACAGAGATAGGAATGTTTTGCTGCAATTATACACGGCAATGGTAAGGGCCGCACCTGAGTATTATATGCAGTTTCGGTGTCCTTTTCTGATGAAAGATATCCCAGCTATAGAGGGAGTAGAGCAAAGGCTTATCAGGCTGATTCCTGAGATGGCAGGTCTGTTCTGTGAGAAGACACTAAGTCAATTAGAACCATATTCACTGGAATTTAGAAGAGTGAGAGGGAATCTCATAGAAACTTATAAAATTCTAACATGGTTAGACAGATAGATTCAGAAAGAATGTTCCAATTGAGGGGGAGTCCAGAATAGTGGTCACAGATTGACAATAGGGGATAAAACTTTTAGGAGAAATTTCTTCACCCAGAGGATGGTGAATGTGTAGAATTCACCACCACCGAATGTAGTTGAGGCCAAAATATTGTCTGATTTCAAAAAGAAATTAGATGTAGCTTTTGGGACTGAAGGAATCAAGAGATATGGAGGAAGGAGAGATCAGGATATTGAATTTGATGATCAGCCATGATCGTAATGAATGGTGGAACAGGCTCAACAGCCTACTCTTGCTTCTAGTTTCTATGTTAACACCAACCCTTCCCCAAAATAATGCAGGTGAACTGAGGTTGAAGATCAGCCATTGGGCTGGATTCTCCAACCTCACTCACAGTGGGATTCGCTAGTCCCACTGCAGTGAACAGAGGTTTGGCTGAGCACCAAATTCTCCATCCTTACTGGCAGAAGCAGTGGGCCACAAAGGGGTGAGAATTCCAGCCATTATCTTTTTAAATGGCAGAGCAGATTTGAAAATCTAAATGGCCTACTCCAACTCTTGATTCATACATTTTTATAATCTTTATTAGTGTTGACTGAGAGATAAATATTGGCCAGAATTCCTGACACAGAACTGTTGTCCTTTTCTTTTGATCAGCACCATGGGATCTTTTATATCTATATGAGTGGACAGTTTAATCTATCCAAAAGATAACACCTCTGACTTCCCTCAGTACTGAACTTTTACCCTGAATTTCTGGCCAAGTCCCTGGTGAGCATTCAACATGCTGACTCAGAAGTGTAAGTGCTATTTATTCTGCCAAGTTTGACTGCTGATTATGAATCCTTTCCAGGATTCCTCCTTCTCCTTTCTCAGTCAGATTGTCAGCCAAACATTTAATAACCCTTTTCGTTCCATCCGACCACTAGAAAAAAACTAGACAACATTCAATTACATGGATTCTTGACGATCCATTCAAATAGGACCATTTTCTTCCAACAGCTAGGATTTATAGCTCGGAAAATGAATAACCCATGTGAGCACAGTGTCCCCTTATCAAGATAATCTTGGACTGCACGGTGGCACAGTAGTTGCCGCACAGCTCCAGAGACCCGGGTTCATTTCCCAGCTCAGGTCACTGTCTGTGTGGAGTCTGCACGTTTTCCCCATGTCTGCGTGTGTTTGTCCGGGTACTCCAGTTTCTTCCCACAGGCCAAAGATGTGTGGATTAAGTGGATTGTCCGAGCTAAATTGCTCCTTGGTGTCATGTGATGCATAGGTTAGAGGGTTTAGCAGAATAAAAATATATGGGGTGATAGAGATAGGGCTTAGGTGGGATTATTGTCGGTGGGTCAAATGGTCTCCTTTTGCACTGCAGGGTTTCTATGATTTAAAGGAAAGAGTCTTAACCAATGGAAATCTTCTTTAACCAATGAGGTGTAACTGGCATGCTCTAGCTTGGATAGAACATGTCCTAATTTATATCTACACCCACTCGTGCTTGTAGGCCAGGGCTGTTGCAATGCCCATGTATTTTGGAAAGACGAAATAGAAGCTGGAATTCTCCAGCCTTCCCAGCTGTAAGATCTCTCAGTCCTGTTGAAGTCAACCCCTCATATCACAGGTTCCCTGAAGAGGCACTGGTTAGGAATGTAAATCACTACTGATTTCGGTGGGACTATAAGATTTTGCCAACGACCAATGGTTAACTGCCTCTGCTGAACTACAGAAACATAGAAAATTATATTCAGAAAAGGCCTTTTGGCCCTTCTTGTCTGTGCCAAACCATTTTTTGCCTAATCCCACTAACCTGCACTTGGACCATATCCCTCCTCACCCCTCCCATCCATGAACATGTCCAAATTTTTCTTAAATATTAAGAAGTGACCCCGCATTTACCATTTTATCTGGCAGCTCATTCCACACTTCCACTCTCTGCGTGAAGAAACCCCTCCAAATATTCCCTTTAAACTTTTCTCCTTTCACCCTTAACCCATGCCCTCTGTTTCTTTTTCTCCCCTGAAGGAACACCAGCCGCAGTGGGAAGGCTCTGGGAATTCTGCCCAGAGTTTTCCATATATATTTAATACACATTTATATAGGAGAGAGAAAGAAAGAGAGCTACTTCAGAATGTCACAAAGCATTTCACAGTCAATTAAAATCCATCTGTCTACACTTCCCTGTTGCCATCAGACTTTTGAATGAACCTATCATCAATGAAGCTGATCTTTCTCTACACCCTGGCTATGATTGTAACATTGCATTTTGTATTTTCCCTTCTTTTCCCCTCTATGTACTCTATGAACAGTATGCTTTGTCTGTATAGTGCATAGCTTTTCACCATATCCCAATATGTGTGACAATAAATCAAATCAAATTGGAAAGGTGTTTTTGAAGTGCAATCTCAATTGTGCTTTAGGAAAAGTGGCAGGCATATTGTGCACAGCAAGCTCCCACAAACATCATTCATCTGCTTTAAGTGAAGTACATTGTGAGGTAAATATTTATGAGGACACTGTGTGATTTGAAATGGTGTGTGACCTTATCTAATCACCAGACTAGAAAGACCACAATTTTAATATCTTAAACTCTTTCAGTACTGCGTCAGAGAGCCAGCTTGGATTTCTGTGTTTAGATTGCTGGTATGGGACTTGAGCCCACAACTGAGAGGCAAAAGTGGGACCACTGAGCTGGAGCCTTTCCCTACAACAGCAGAAAATTATCTTACGTTCAGAAAGATCAAGTTCAATTCTGACTCACATCTCTTTTCACGCAATAAGGGAAAACATACCTTATGTTCCTTTTCCATTGGATTGACTATTGTAGTTACAAAACTGAAGGAACCTACAGGTTGACAGGAATTAAATTCAATTATTCAGTCAGTGCAGCCAATTTAGTTCTTTGTCACAGTGCTGTTCGCCAGATGAGCAGCAATGTTTCAAAATAATCCAGACGTTTCACAGATGTTTTGTTGCTTCGACATTCCCCAAACGTTCTTGTTACTCATCATGGACAGCCCGTCCTGATCTATTCCCCAATCAGCACTCCAACTGTTCACACCTTTCCATTCCACTTTGTGCACAAACCAGCTTCACAATCCATTCTCCTCAATAACTTATTCTCACTCAGTGGAGCTGATAGAATGCTGGCAGGAATTAAGGATTGACGAACAGACGGAAAAAAAAAAGAGGAGGAAGAAATGGCTCATTCTCGCATTGGCATGCTGTGGCTGGTGGGGTCCCACAAGATTCAGTACTTGGGCCCAGCTGTTCACCGCACATATCAATGGTTTGCATGTGGAACCAAACGTAATGTCTTAAAGTTCATGAATGGCACAAGATGTGATGTGGAGATAGAACATAGAGCATAGAACATTACAGCACAGAACAGGCCCTTCGGCCTTCGATGTTGTGCCGACCAAAATAAAAAGCAATGCCCCTCCAAACTAAACCATTCCCTTCTCTTCCATATACTTATCAATTAACCTCTTAAACGCCACCAAACTTGGCGCATCTACAACAGCTGCAGGCAGGGCATTCCACTCCCTAATCACTCTTTGAGTAAAGAACCTACCTCTGATATCCGTCCTATAACTCATACCCCTTAATTTAAAGCTGTGTCCCCTCGTGCTAGCTTTCTCCATCCTAGGAAAAAGGCTATCACTGTCCAAAATTGCCAGCATTGTACTTGGGTAGGCGCAGTAAGAAGTCTCACAACACCAGGCTGAACTCAATGGGCTGAATAGCCTAATTCTGTTCCTATATCTTTCAGTTTTATGATCATACTGAATGGCAGAGTAAGCTCAGTGGGCTGAATGGCCTCCTCTTGCTATGTTCTCCAGTGTTCTTTTTGCTGTAGGCTGACGATGACTTTGAAACTTTTAGAAACAGAGAGATCACTACTGTCTGGTAAGCCATGACCTCAGTCTTGGGTTTGAGACTACAATCCACAAGTATCCTCTCCTTCAGTTGGTCAAAGGCTGAGGTAGCACATTGCATGTCATCGTCAGTACCTGCCTTCATTGTAATGTTGCCCAAAATTTGCAAAAGTGTCTTCAAATAATGAGAGACATTGTGCATATGGGAAATGGTTGGAAGTGGACCTTAGAAACATAGAAACGTAGAAATATGGAACATTGGAGCAGAAGTAGGCCATTTGGTCCATCAAGTCTGCTCCGCCATTCATCACAATCCTGGATGATTGTCCAACTCAATAACCTAATCCTGATTTCTCTTCATAACCTTTGATCTCATTCACCCCAAGTGCTAGCTTTCTGGGTGTTTCACGAAAGCCCCATTTTCTCATTTGCTTTGGAGAAGAAGTCAACAATGACCTGGAACTATAAGTTTCTCAGTGACTTCACAGATGGGAGTTATCTTGACATTGAAGCTCAAAATCTGTGGTTAAGGGGTGATTTTGTCTGTGGTTAAAGAGTGGATTGGAAATAGCATAAGTTCGTCAATTTTCTGCATGACTATCAGCCTGCTGATAAGTTGATGTTGATGAGGTGCAGAATTGCAGTGAGGAAAATGATAAAAAGAGACACTAATCAGTCAAAAGCAGCTCCACTGGATGGGATATGTTGTTCATATGCCAAGAGCAAGATTGCTAAAACACCTACTCTGCTCAGAACTCAGCTGCAGCAGTGACTCCAGCAAAAACAATTTAAAGCTTTGCAGAAGAGGTCAAACATTTCCACTGATTCAGAGAAATCCCCAGCTTATGGGTGACTGAAAGGGAGAGAAGGTTCATTTGGGATGATACCTATCACACTGAGAGATCTTGTCAGGAACTCCCAGAGGCAAAGTTAAAGCATTGGAGAGAGCACTAAAAAATCTCCACGCACTTCATCTACCTGGCCCCTCAAGGACCATCTGCCCTGTATGTGTTAGAATCCGTAAATCGCTTATTGGACATATCAGTTATCTTGGGACACCTTTGAATCAGGATAGGAGCAAATCATCCTCCATCCCAAGAAGAAGCTTCTCATAGAGAATGTACCAATCGAATCTTTGCCATAAACACAAACCTTCTTAGCTACAGAAGGGGATCTTTCAGCTGCACTTGCCCCACAGTCCGAAATTTTTCCTGAGGTCAACCTTTGCATTGTCTGGATCCTACCCACTATGATTCCCGTGGCAGATAGGATGGGGAAATTCCATCCTTTGAGTGGATCAATCCTACTATTGACTTGAATTCATTTTTGAAACATTGAATTCTCTGACAGGAAAAGTATTTACTGTCCATTCCCATGTGCCACAATTGAAAAGTTTCCTTACATCTGTAGTCAACCCCCTAGGTGTACGATTGGAGTGCCATATATTCCAAATAGGGTGAAGATGGCAGAATTCCTTCCTCAAAAGATGTTGGGTTTTCACTCCAATCAAACAGCTTCATGGTTATTTTTCCTGATCACTGTTTCTTATTTCCATCATTTCTTTAGACATAGAACAGAGAACATAGAATATAGAACATTACAGCACAGTACAGACCCTTTGGCCCTCAATGTTGCACCAACCAGTGGAACGAATCTAATGACCCTCTAATCTAAACTATTCCAATATTATCCATATGCCTATCCACTGACCATTTGAACCCTCTTAAAGCTGGCAAGTCCACAACTGCTGCAAGCAGGGCATTCCATGCCCTTACTACCCTCTGAGTAAAGAGCCTACCTCTGACATCCTTCCTATAATTACCACCCCTCAATTTAAAGCTATGTCCCCTCGTATTAGCCATCACCATCCGAGGAAAAAGGCTCTCACTGTCCATCTTATCTAACCCGCAGGTCAATAGACTGAATTCAAATTCTCAAACTGCCATAATGGGATATGATCTCAAGAGGGCTGGATTTTCCCCTTTGAGCTGGGAATTGTGCATTGGATGATTTCTCAATGTCACATTACTGTGTATGAACTGCATGCACATTTCATTTTTCCATCACGTAGCTGGGGCCGAGTTTGAATTCAGGTTGCTGCCACTTGAAGCAGACCCAGAGTGTTAATAAAGAAAGGCAGAAGCCAAGGTTGGTGGCTCAGAAAGCCTGCCACCATTCACTGCAACTTTAGCTCAGTTCTATTCATGACTATTAGGCTCCTAGTGCTCACTTCTCAAAATTCCACACATGCCATCTACTCACCTTGCCCTCATTTCTGCAATGCCTTTTCATGCCCCCGGTGCTCCCATGTCCTCATGCATTTCTCATGTACTTATGCCCCCTCCATTCCTCCTCTGTCTCATGCCCCCATGTCCTCCCTATACCCTCTCACCAAATATGCACTATGGACAGAACCCATAATGATCCAGTGCTCACTCAATGTTCACTTGATGAAGGAGCAGTGCTCCAAAAACTCATGCTACCAGACAAACCTGCTGAATTTAAACTGATGTTGTGGAACTTCTTACTGTGCTGATCCCAATCCAACGCCAGCATCTCCACACCATTACAGAAACCATAGTACTGACAAGTCTTTGAAAGTTGATGAAACTGCCAAAATAAACAAAAAATGCATTCAAACTTCATTTAAAAAAAGATCCTCTAAGGAGCTCATTAAGCTACTAATAAAATATAGTTATTAAAATTCTATTCGAAAAATACTTATTTCTATTAAGTGCTCATAAATCTGTCAAAGTATACAATTAGTCATTCAGAGAAACATATTCCTGTTAAATGGTCATAAAACAAATTTGTCAATCAAGCAAAGCTCACGATTCCTTTAACAGCTGATAAGATTTGGAACTCAGTCAAGCATTCATGAGGAATTGTATTCCACAACTATATGATTGAATTCTCCAAAACCTTTAAAGTTGACTGCACAGATGGTTTGCCATTTGTTCAGTTTTTTTCAAAGACTCAACTGCCAGGCTTCCAATCAAAGAAGCCAGTTATTCATTCATTTTATTTTAATATTCAGCGAATGTCAAGTCTCCAAAGCAAAGTAAAAATCAAACCACAGAATACAGATTAAACATTAATATCTGATTTTCAGTATTGTTGAATACATAAGATCCATTATTCAAAGGAGAAAAAATCTTAATGTGTCTCAACACTTATACAATGTTGATCAATTTAATGGTCATCTAATTTTTAAGGACAGAACCGTATGATCAATTATTGCATTGATCAACACATACAATCCCTACAGTGCAGAAGGCAGGCATTCAGCCCATCGAGCCTGCACTGATCACAATCCCACCCAGGCCCTACCCCTGTAACCTCACATCTTTACCCTGCTAATCATCCTGACACTAAGGGGCGATTTAACACAGCCAATCAACACAACTCACTTTGGGTTGTGGGAGGAAACCGAAGCGCCCAGAGGAAACCCACACAGTCATGGGGAGAATGTGCAAACTCCACAATCACCCACAGCCGAAATTGTATCCAGGTCCCTGGTGCTGTGAGGCAGCAGTGCTAACCACTGTGCCACTGTGCCACATACTTATAATACAGCATCAAATTATGATATTTAAATTTGGCTACATCTTTTGAACTTACCTATCAAGAAGTCCCTGTCTCCACTTTATGCTTCCTCTCACCTCCAACTGATTGATCAGATATGTCTCCCACAGTCTTCAGAAACCTATCCAGCTTGGAGGCAGACATTTAAAAGGTTGAACCCAATGTCACTTTGATACGTGTTGGGTCATGCCTAGTCATGTTTTACACATTGGCCAAGTTTGTAGTGGTGGGAATCTGTTGGGAAATCTCTCCTCTCCTCCTACATTCCCACCCTCTTCCCCTTCCTTTTTTTTTGGCTACCAATATGGGTTTGTCCAGTTTTGGGTTGGTAAAATTCCAAGAGGCCAAAAATTCAATCTGCACCAGGCACGAATCAAACTGCTACCTTCCTAGTCCCATTTTACCAATGGGAATGGTTTTGTGCCTAAAAAAAGGACATGAAACTCATCAACATGAGATTGCCTGCATCTCTCTGCAATTAGTGGATCCAGCATGGCTGCTGTCCCCTCCCGAATGCTTCTTTGCAGTAAGAAGACCAGGTGCCATTGCCACTGTGGAGGGGATTGGAGGCCACTGAAATCCCCGGAGAGTTGGGGGCATGGCTGGGCTATGCCCATTGAGCAATGCTTTCCTTGCACCTTGGCAATGCCTAATTGGGCACTGTAAGTGTGCCAGGGGCAATGCCAAGTAGGTAGAGCCTAAGTGGAGATGGGGCTTAATTAGAAGTATGCATGGGGCCATGAAGGAGGGTGGGCTATGCTTATGGGTTGGGCTTAAGCACTAAGGTGGTTATGCATGGCGGGGTCATACAGGGGACAACATGCAGGGATGCTCTGAAGCCAACTTCACCCACATATTTAAGCTCGCTGTGCATTCCTCCAACCCCTGCTCTGGACCGGACCCACCCCCAATACCATCCCTCTCCCTCTCCCCCCTCCCTCCAACATACTGGCATGATACTCCCAGCTATCAAAAAAATTGAAAAGAGTGCCGAAACGTTGTAGTGCCGAGCTCGCTGAAGAGACCAGTGCCGACATATAGAAATATTTTGGCAAAATTCCAACCATAATATTTGATCAAAATTTCCCTGGCCTTCCAGCTGGCAGTATCTTCTGATCCCACTGATGATGAGCACCTCATCCCCATCCCCCTCCCTTCCCTCACCATGGTGCATTCCCTGGCAGCAGTGAATACATGGCATGTGAAGCCCCGTAGACACCAGTGGGACAGGAAGAACCCGCCACTGATCAGTGGAAGGCCATCTCTGCCATTAGATAATTCGCTAGGGATGGGGGGTAGTGAAAAATCCTGACCTTTGTATAACATCTGTTATTTCCATGTTCCCCACTTTACCCTATCTGATGTGTGGCTCTAATAGACCCATGGTCCTTCTCACTACCCTCTTTCTTTCTTTATTCTTGGGGAAACCCCAATAATCATTTCTTTCATTCTTTGCTAGTTATTCTGTTCTCTCCCTCTTTAGCATTTTTTTAAGTCATCTTTTAACAGTTACAAAAATTTTCCCAATCATCAGGCTTGTTGGTCTTTTTGGCAAGATGACAGCTGAAATTTTACCGCCCCACTTGCCAAGAGAATCGGAGCGGGCGAGGGGTGGACAATGGGAAAGTCTGTTGACGAACGGGATTTTATGGTTTCGGGACAAGAAAGGTTTGAAAATCCCACTTCATAAATCTTTTTCTTTAGTCACATTCTATCCTTGCTCTTTTTAGTATATTGAGAACGAGCCGTTTTTCCCACGCAGTATTTTAAAGTTTATTTGTTAGTTGCAAGTAGTCTTATATTAAC
Source organism: Sphyrna mokarran (assembly GCA_024679065.1). NCBI lineage: Eukaryota > Metazoa > Chordata > Chondrichthyes > Carcharhiniformes > Carcharhinidae > Sphyrna > Sphyrna mokarran. Next base: position 12,395,467 of record JAGIQG010000013.1, on the reverse strand, counting down.
ATTGATATGAAAATACCCTAGTTGCCACACTCCGGCACCTGTTTGGGTACACTGAGGAAGAATTTGGCACGGCCAATGCACCTCACCGGCACATCTTTCGGAGGAAACCGGAGCACCCGGAGAAAACCCATGCAGACACAGAGAGAATGAGCAAGCTCCACAAAAACAGGGACCTAACTGGAAAATCAAACTGGGTCTCTGGTGCTGTGAGGCGGTAGTACTAACTACTGTGCCATCGTGCCACTTAAATGTTCTGTCCAGCAAATTAATTCATATTCTTTCTAGTAAATGAATCACCAGGAAGGGACTTACAAACTACTCCCATTGTTATTTGTATTATTTCTCCATTCTGCTCATCCAGGCCACGTTTCTCCCTCAATTTCTCATCCTTCCTTTATTATCAAAGCTGTCCCTCCTCTTGCCCAGTTTGTCTGACTTTACAAAACATCAAGTACCCCAGAATGTCTTGTTCCGAAACTTGTTCTTCATGCAATCACATGACTATTAGATCAAACTCATTAATCTCTGCTTGTGCCTTCAATTTGTCTGTCTTATTATGAATACACTCTTATAACTTATCTTTGTTTTAACCATTGTTCCCTGATTTGTCCTCACTCACTGATAAGTTGTGATCATTTAACATTTTGTTTCTTGCTAGCATACTCTGCTTTTCTTTATCCAGATTGTTTTATTGCCTTGACCTTTCACTTTAGATTTATATATACATCCTTTCCTGAATACTACCCAACACCCAACTTTTCTACTTTAGTATCCTTCGCACAACATTACAGTTTACGTCATAGAATCATAGAATCATGCAGTGCAGAAGGAAGCCATTCGGCCCATTAAAACTGCACCAATTCTCTGACTCATCTTACCCACGCCCCAGCCATGTAAGCCAATGCATTTATTCTGCTGATCCCATCAAACTGCACATCTTAGGACACAAAAGAGCAATTTGACATGGTCAATTTACTTAACCTGCACGTCCTTTAGACTGTGAGAGGAAACCAGAGCACTTGGAGGAAACACGTGCAGACATAGGGAGAAAGTGCAAACTCTACACAGACAGTGACCTGAGGCTGGAATTGAACCCGGGTCTCTGTTGCTGTGAGGCAACAATGCTAACCACCGTGCCACCCCATCTTTTCAGTTAAATCTGTTGTTTTCTTATTTGACAATTGTGATTTCTCTGCAATGTAGAAGAACAGGTATGTGCAGTATATGGACCAGAATTTCAGATTTCCCTTCCCAATGGGTATTTGGGAAATGTGAAATTGAAGGAAAGAGAAATGCTCTTTGGTCCATTGTATCTGCGCTGGTCAAAGACAAACCATCTAATTATTCTAGATGTGTCCTTGGTCCATAGCCTTGTTTGCCTTGGCACTGCAAGTGCACATCTAAATACTTCTTAAATGTTATGAGGGGTCTGCCTCCACCACTCTTTCAGGCAATTGAGGCGCTGTGGCCAATTATCGCTGATTTGAGGGCCATTTGTCACCCAGACTCAGCTTCTAAGCTGGCAGGAGGATTGACATTGTGTGGAGAGAATCTGAAAATCAATTGAATTAGATCTTGTGGATAGGTGGGGGGAAATGTATCAATCAGGAGCTCCCTTCTGATGATGGGCTAAACTCAGGACCCTTCCTCCATCATCCCCCTACCATCCCCCCCATTCCCTCCCTCATCAGCCTTGGCCTCTATCCCAAGACCCTGATCATCACCCCGCTTCATGTCTTGTAAAGCCTTGCCTATCTTTTCTGCCCTGACTTACCTTGATCTCCAATGCCCAGTCATCATCTCTGGCATCTTTAAGTGATTCTTCTTCAGTCCACTGGAGTTCTTAGTGCTACAGGGCTCGGAGAGCTTCCGGCCAATCAGATTGGCTGCTTTCTAAGTGGGGTCTCCCTCCCTAGTGAGGAGAAACGAGGGGCCTGCAGCCATTTACAGCTCATTTGTACTTGAGGTTTCAGCAAGAAAAACCTTGCTCCAGGCTGTCTCTAAAGAAACAGTTCAGTTGATGTTCAGCCAAGCGTGGTGTGATGTGTGTCAAGATAAATAAACAAATGAAAAAAAAAAATCACCACATATGACTCAGACTCATCCTCTAACTTAATTTTCAGATGGATATTTGTCAGATTTAATTTTGAAAAGATCTGACTCCCTGACAACATTGTGAACAGTTCTTCTGAACCCGATTTTGCCATCTCATTGTGCCCGTTTTCAAGCGTGAAGACCTGGTAAAGTCGGGTGTGAGGCAAGTAGCGCAATTGGCACCCCTTCCGCCCCAATTCACCCTTTACCACAGCCCAAAATGGTCGCCATCAGTACCAGGCCTGAAACAGGCGCAATGGCCATTTAAATGCATTTAAACTGACTTAATGGGCTGCACGCCCAACCTTCCCAGCACTTCTCCCTTTACCATTGTGTTTGCTCATCCAGAATCAGCAGGAAACAGACATACTCCGCAAAAGTCCAATTCAGGCATTCCAGCTACTGAGGAGGTAAATGCCGAGCATCCGATGACTTTCTGCTTGTGATTGGTGCAGGGGGAGGGGGAAGGTGGATCCATAGCCGCTTTGCCTGACATCAGTGAGGGGGAAGGTGGGTCTGCTGCCACTCTGCCCGAGATCAGTGATGGGGAAGGGGGGTCTGCTGCCACTCTGCCCGAGATCAGTGAGGGGGGAGGGGGGGGTGGTTTGCTGCCATTCTGCCCGAGATCAATGAGGAAGGAGGGGGGTGTTGCTGCCACTCTGCCCGAGATCAGTAAAGGGGAAGGGCGGTCCGCTGCCATTCTGCCCGAGATCAGTGAGGGGGAAGGGGGGGTCTGCTGCCACTCTGCCCGAGATCAGTGAGGAGGAAGGGGGGGTTTGCTGCCACTCTGCCCGAGATCAGTAAGGGGGAAGGGCGGTCCGCTGCCACTCTGCTCGAGATCAGTGAGGAGGAAGGTGGGTCCGCTGCACTCTGCCTGAGATCAGTGAGGGGGAAGGGAGTGAGGGGCCAGAAATCAGTCTGGGTGGTGAGTTGGGAGGAAAGGGGGTCAATCATGTTATAGGGTGGGTCAATGTTTATGGGGCCAGGGGGAGGCATTATCCGGCCTGGGAGTGATATGGCAGGGGAGTTGCATTTTATTATCTTTTCTCTGCGCATGCGCAGTTGAGGCACCAATCAGAGTGCAGGATTTTGGATGGGTTAAGTCCCGCCCATAGACTTCAGCAGCGTGATTCAGAATTGCTGATATTTTTTCAGTCAGAGTGTATGTGAGAGCATCTGAGAACAGGTCTTAAAGTCAGATCTGAAATCTGAAATGCTCCTGGTTTCAAGCCCATCCAACACTTTGTATCAAAATGGTAAAATAGGGTCCTCTGTGTCTCGTAAAGTATAAAGTTGGCACCACAGTGGCACAGTGGTTCAATCCCCTGCTTGGGTGACTGCATGGAGTTTACACATTCTCCCCATATCTGTGTGGGATTTTTCAGGTACTTCGGTTTCCTCCCACAGTCCGAAAGATGTGCTGGACTCCTCAAATTATTTGGATTTTTTGTTTATGAATAAAGTACCAAAAGGAAAAAAGAATATAGCATTCTGGGCTTTATTAAAAAGGAGGATAGAGTACAACAGCAAGGAGAGTCTTCTGAACTTATACAAGTCACCAGTTAGACCATAGCTGGAATATTGTCTAGCGTTCTAGATGCCACACTATCGGAAGGGATGTGAGGGCATTGCAGAGAGCACAAAAGATGTTACAAGAATGGTTCTAGGGATTAGAAACTTGAAGTAGGAGGAAGATTGGAGAGGTTAGGACTATTCTCCTTGGGAAAGAAAAAGGCTAAGGGAAAATTTGATTAAGATGTTCAAATCATGAGGGAATTGGACAGAGTAAATAGGGGGAAACTGTTTCTGGTTGTAGAGTATCAAAAACAAGAAAGCATAGACTTAAAGTAATTTATAAAAGAAGCAAATGTGATTTGAGAAGGAACTTTTCCACAAGAGTGCTTCAAGTATGGCATGCAGTGTCTGGAAGAATGGTGGAGGCAGTTTCAATCTCCAGCTGATGCTGACTCCAATTTTTATGCTATAATGATTCAGGATTCACATTGATTGATAACCTCCATGCTTATCAAAGCTCCATCCAACACTACTTGACTACAATGCCCAATGATTCTCCACTGGACATCCTTGTTATTCGATTTGTCTGGTTTGCAACCCCTCATTGATCTGGCGATGTTCAACAACCAAACACAATGAATACCAATTCCTCCAGCCAGCATTTTCATCCATTGACATTCTTTTGACTTGCCTCGGCAAGGTAACCCTTCTTCTCACAGCTACAGCGCTCTGCCTTCACAAATGGACAATCCTGTGCAGAGCTAAGTAACAGACAAGGGGCGGTTTGATGGCACAATAGTTAGTGCTGTTGTCTCACAGCGTCAAGAGCCTGTGTTCAATTCCAGCCTTGAGTCAATGTCTGTGCAGAGTTTGCACATTCTCCCCTGTGTCTAGGTGGGTTTTCTTCAGGTTTTCAAGTTTCCTCCCACACTCCAAAGATGTGCGGGTTTTGTTGATTGGCAAAGTTAAATTGACCCTAGTGTCAGGGGGTTAGCAGGGTAAATGAGGGTTGCAGGAAAAGGACCTGGTGGGATTGTGGTCGGTGCAGACTCGATGGGCTAAATGGCCTCCTTCTGTACTATAGGGGTTCTATGATAGGTACCTCTGCTATCACTAATTGCTGTCACTGGCACCTTCTGCTCATTCTACTGCAGCTTATCAGCAAAAGGCTACTGGTCTCTTAAGTCTCATTCCGCCATGTGCATGGTCAATGCTGCTGGAAAGCTAAGTTGGAAGTTAACTTTGACAAATGAATGTGAATCCATTCATTCTGAAAACTATACACAGATCTGTCCTGTAATGCTCACACATTGAATTCCACCAAAAATTACAATGGAAGCTTAAAGTCTCCAGTGTCCTCCTTGGCCAACTGGTTCCTGTTTCCAAACTTTCTGCAATCTCCTATGGGTTGAGAGCTATTCCAGCTTCCGTAAATTATCTACCAAGAACGTATCTTTTGCATGAGTTAAGATGAACAATAGACTTCGAAGCATGCTTGAGTCAGAATATTGTCCTTTTGGTTCTGCACAATGCCTAACAGGTGGATTATCAGGAAGATCAAAGGGTATTATTAGCAATAAAATATATCTCCAGCCACTCTGCATGCACTCCAAAAGATTCTTGGTTTTGATTGTACTCTCCCAGTCACCTCAATAATACCTATTGATGCAGCCATTTTCGATGCTCAAACAGCTTTTTCACTTAGAGTGGCTTCAGCGAAAATAAAGCTCATCATTCCTCTGCAACTCAGATTAGTGGAGATGATGACTAAGTGCTATTATCATTGGACTATTACTCCAGGAACTCAACTAACGCTCTGGGAATTGGAATTCCACAAAAAATTCTGGAATTAAGAATCTACTGATGACCATTGTTGATTGTTAGGAAAACCCATCTTGTTCACTCACATCCTTCAGGGAAGGAAATCTGCTGTCTTTACTTGGTCGGACCTACATGTGACTCCAGAGCCACAGCAATATAGTTTACTCCCCACTGCCTCTGAACAAGGATAATTAGGGATGAGCAATAAAGGCCGGCCAGCCAGTGACGTCCATGTCCTACAAATGAATTTTTTTTTTTTAGAGCAACACAGCACGGGAAACAGGCCCTTCGGCCCAATGAGCCCACACCGCCGTCATAACTATATAGTAGCAATTCCATTATCATGATATAAAATTATGTTATTCCTAATATGGAAGACTCTCACTATAGGGACAATTTGTTTCCCAATCAGCCTAAGAGCGAATATTTGGGTTGTGGGAGGAAACCGGAGCGCCCAGAGAAAACCCACGCAACCACGGGGAGAACGCGCAAACTCCCGCAGACACCAGCCCAATTCCAAGTGTCTGCACAGCCACATCGATAGCCTCTGAGCTGTCATGGTGCCCTTCAGATGGTCCACATAAAGCACTCATTTACGACATGAAGTACCAGGCAACCCATGAATCAACATCCAAGAGCTGTCCTCGCACCACCTGCCGAATGCATGCTCATTGTTGGTCAAGTATGGACTGAATTACCTGTGGGAAAAAAAGCCGTAGTTAAACAGTCCTACTATATCCCTCTATCTGCATACCGCTCATGTGGCTGTCCAAGAGACCCTTAAACAGCCCTAAACAGAATTAACAAATTTCTTCAGCTAGGGACATCCACAATCCTGTTTCTTTGTAGTATAGAAAAGCTATTGCGTGCAGTGTTTGAAATTAAATATGTCCAATTGAAAACGAGGCCAGAATTTTATAGCTCCTCTCACCAGCAGCATATTATGATCTCATTTAGTAAACAGCAATTTAAATATCCTGCCACAATTACCAAGCAGAGCCACGTCTTGGCAGAGCCATTAAACCCTGATCCTAGTGTATTCTGGTTTGACTATATATACATACGTAGATACAGAAATAATCACTAGAGCGTGCTATTACAGTGATGTTTCATTTTGTTTTCTATCGTACAAGCTTTACCATTTTGAGCATTCTTGCTCATTGTCAGCCTCCTATATCAAACAAATGGCAGTAACTATTCCCCAGAATCATATGTACCAATTACAAAGGAATCGCGTAAAATGCAATCAGCATGCTGCCTGTATTGAGTGGTTTCAATAAGTTGTTTGCACTTCATTGAAGTGTGATTAACTCAGTGATATTTCTGTCATTACATCTAATCGTGACTTCTTCAACTGAGATCAGAGAGATGCAGAGTCTCTGGAAATCGTGTTACATGTCCTTCTTGCACAACCAATAATTTATTCAGAGGCAGATATATTGAATAAGATCATATACCGTATGTCAGGCAGGAAACCACCCCAGACATTGGCAATGCCATGAGAAAATTGTCTAACATCTCACTGTTCGGTTCAGAAAGCTGGAGGCGTCAGGTGGGGTAAAAGGCAGCTTCTTCTGGCCCTGTATTATCCACCTGTTTCAGGATCTCTGCCTCAACTATTGAAGCAGCCCCCACAATCCAGCTTGGGTTTTATCTTTACAAAGAAGTGAATAATCCTTTTAAATCTTTTGGTCTTCCTGTCCCAACATTTTATGTAGGGGTGATATATTTATTATGTAATTAAATGTTGAGAAGACTGTGCTATATTTTGCCATCACTATTCTAAATGCTGTGCCCTGGCATCACTCTTCCTGGTGACATTCTTACATTAAGCCAGTTTGTTTGCAACACTTGTGGCACATTTTGACCTCATGTTGAGCACCTGATCACATATTGACACTATCACCAAGACCATCTATTTCCACCTCAGTAACATTACTTGACTTCACCTCAGCCTCAATTCCTCTCTCATTAAAGTCATCATTTGTGCCATTGTTGCCGCTTGACTCAACTATTCCTAATTTTTCCTAGCTGATTTCCCATATTCTACCCTTCATAGACTTGAGGTCATCCAAAACTCTACCTGTTAATTCGTAGAAAGTCTCGTTCCCCTGCCACCCATGTGTTCTCCAACTTGCATTGGCACCCTGTCAAGCAATGTCTTGATTTCAAATTCTCATCCTTTTCACATCCCTCTATGGCCTCCTGCCTCCCTACCTCTATATCTCCTCCAGCCCCACAACCTTCTGAAAGATCTGGGTTGGAATTCTCTGACCATTCATGCCAGCAGAATTCTCCAGTGCCACAGGCAATGCACCCACTCCTGTAGGCTTCCCAGTTGCCTAGGGTGACATCAATGGGAAATGCCATTGACAGCAACAGGACCAGAGAAACCTGCCACCAGAAAGTGGCACGTTGCATCCGCCACTGAGGAGCACGCAACTGGGAAGCCAGAGAATCTGACCGCTGATCTCTTGAACATCCCGAATTTTAATAGGTCCATTATTGTTGGCCATGCTTTCAGTTGCCTAGACTCCAATCTCTGGAATTTCTTCCTAAAACCTCTCCCCTCTCTATTTCTATATCCTCCTTGAAATCACTCCTCAAATCCTGTGTTTTTGACCAAGACTTTCATCAGGTTACCTAACATCTTCTTAGGTATTTCGGTATCATGTTTGATTAGTTATGTTCCTGGGAAGTGCCAAGGCACATTTCTTATTAAGTTAAAAGCTTTATAGGTTGTTGCTACTCTTGTCCACCACTGTTACCAACACTGCAATAAGTAGTAGGCAACTGTTCTGGCATTGCCAAATTAATAGCAAATGCAGAAGTCCATCCAAAATGTTGCAAGTTTTATAGGTCAGAGAGTGTCTATCCTTGACGTTGTAAATCTGTGCAAATAACAATTCTGTGCTTCCTTTGCCAATCTCTTTGCCAGGAGCTGCACTGTCAGCCAAAATAGGCTGTGAAAGAATTGCCACAAACTTAGCTTCCTCTATTTCGAAACAACAAATCTTTCTGTTTCTCTCATTCCTGTGTTTAATCAATCCTGTGGTCAGAGTGACATAACAGGAGTCTGATCACAAAATCATTCATCAGCTCTTAATTGAAACCTGAACATCCCACTCAGCAGATCCCATCGTTCACTGCAGTTATCTTCCAACTCATGGATCAAATCCCACTGTAAAGAACACACAAAAGAAAATCAATATTTCACAATTGCAGAAGTTACCGCACAAAAGAAATAGATCTCTGGTGTCCTGTATATTTCTCATAAGCGTTCTCCCCATTCCTCTTCATGAAAATTCACACAGAGCCTGCCATTACTTCACAGGGAATATCACAGCACCTATCCTTACAGAGATTGCACAGGAAGTTCCATAGAGTTATACTCCATTAACTCCATAGTGGGAAAGTGGATATGCATTTACAGACAATCCCCTTAGGGTTCACATCAGATCAGGTAGGGATGATAGATTTCCCTAAAGGAGATTAGTGAACCTGATGGGTTTTTATGATAATGAATTTAATTGTCGTTATTAGACATTTTATTCCATTTTTTTTTGCATTCAGATTTCACTAACTGTAATGGTGAGGTTTGAACTCGGGTTCACAAAGCAATGTCTGCATCTTTGGATTACTAGACCAGTGCCAATATCCCTATACCATTGCCTCCTTTTTTTATGGACGATCCCCATTGGAGTCACAGAGTAGATGTGTATTTCTGGACAATCCCATTGGATTCACAGTGTGGATCTGTATTCTTGGACATCCCCATTGGAATCGCAGAGTGGATCTGTAGTTCCTTTCATTCATGCAACGTAAATATTCAAGTAAAGAAACCAACTCAGCAATGGAAAGAAATGAAATCATTTTACTCTAGTGATGTCTTCCCTGAGGAATAGGATCATGTGCATAAGTCTACCCCCCCTTACATGGATCATTCCCCTCTCACCATTTGGATCAATTCTCCTAACGTAATAATTTCTACAAACATTGCAACTACTCATTTCAATGGCCCTATTTGACAAGTTATTCCATTATTCCAACAAGTTTATTAGTGAGGAGATCCTACTCAAATGTTCCTTTTTACTTCTAATTTCCTTATGTTTAATTTGCATCCCATGATATTGGAGCTGAACAAAAATCCTTTCCACGTCTGGATGAAGAGTGGCACATAGCAAGAGAGAGAAGCTGAGTGAGATGGGAGGAAATTGTGCTTACAATCTTCAGTCCATTCTTTAATGAATCTAAGGCCAGCATCTCTATTGCATGTCAGCACTATTGGGAGAGCAGAGAGTATAACACACATCACAGGCCAAGGAACATCAGTGGATCCCAGAATACATATGAGTGATGATGGGAGTGGAAAGTCCTGAGGGAGAAGATGAGCAGCAAGGTAATCAACAGGTACCCATTTCCTGATGCTAGGCCCTTGATCAGACAATTAGTGCCTTTGGCGAATGACAACCTCCCACATCCCTCCACATTCCCCTTGCCCCCAACCTTGAAGCCCATAAGTAATCCTGGCAAGATTTGTTTTACATGCTCCATGCATGGCATACCGTCCCTTCTGCTGTTGAGTTAAAATATAATGGGTGCATTTGGAATAAAAGTAGGAAGGTGGCAGGGTCCCCAACCTGACTACCATCTGTGTGGTTGGCAACTCTCGGTAGGCAGGAATTCCTTCTCTAGGGTCCTAGATCCCGGGGGAAGGCTGGTGTTTTATGAGCACAAGGTACTGCCCGGCTCTTACCAATTCTTCCAGGCAAACGCCATGAGATCTATTACTTCTGCAAGACTCTGCCAGAGTGTGCAAGCTTACAATTAGAGATATAGGTCATTTACATAGAACATAGAACATTACAGCGCAGAACAGGCCCTTCGGCCTTCGATGTTGCACCGACCAATTAGGAAAAAGCAATGACCCTCTAACCTAAACCATTCTCTTTTCGTCCATAAACTTATCTACTAACCTCTTAAACGCCACCAAACTTGGCGCATCTACAACTGCCGCAGGCAGGGCATTCCATACCCTTACCACCCTCTGGGTAAAGAACCTACCTCTGACATCCGTCCTATAACTACCAACCCTTAATTTAAAGCTGTGTCCCCTCGTGCTAGCTTTCTCCATCCTAGGAAAAAGGCTATCACTGTCCACCCTATCTTAACCTCTAATCATCTTATATGTTTCAATAAGGTCTCCTCTTTGCTGCCTTCTTTCTATTTAGGAGTGAAATAATGAGGCTTTTTCTCTTCAAAGGTTATATTAAATATGGAACTCCTCCCCACTTTTGGATGCTGGGTCAATTAGGATTTCAACACTGAGATTGATGGGTATTTCTGGGGAAAGATGTCAAGGTGAGCAAGTGGAGATCAGCCATGATCTGATTAAATGGTGGACCAGGATCCTGCTCCTGGAAATGCTCCATTATTCCTCTACTCCTCAGAAGTCAAAGACATTGGCTGGAATTTTACAGCCCTGCCCATCACAGGAATCAGAGCAGGCGAGGATGGAGAATGGGAAGATCAATTGAACGCGGGTCAGTTTTTAGTTTCATCACAAGCAAGGCCACAAAATCCCACCTATTGTTCCTAAACAATAGACCTAGAAATAAATCCTGGTTCTGAGCATTCCCTGTTTAACAGAAATTGGGCCAAATGAAAAGGCCACAGTTTCTAAGATAAGGAACAAGATATACAAGATCTTTATCTTAAAGGATAAACACTGGAGATTTAGGGAGTGATTTTTTTCAGTCCTCCTGTGGTGTTTTCCAGTGGCAGAGGCAGCTCGCCTTTGGCCGCTGGTGGGATTGGAAGATCCCACTGATATTTTGCGTAGCTTGCCCATCCCACTTGCCAGGGAACCCTCACAGGGGATCACTTTCAATGGGACCAAAAGATCCTGGGAAGGGGAGGGCAGGAAGGAGAGGGCAGGAAGTCCCACCCTTTAGCATTTCAAAGTTGGATCCTTCACAGATTGTAAGGCTATGGTTAGCAAGTTATGGACTTCATCTGTCGTTGTGAAAGGTGGCCTGAAGCAACACACAGGGTCTGGCTGACCAACAGGGCCAATAATAGAGTCCCCGCAAGCAACTGGGAGGGAATATTAGCATCTTTATTGCTAACTCATGGTACATTAAAGAAACATAAAGCAACCTTTTGTTCTTTGATGTCAGCGGGTGTGATGTGAAGGTCTTGATGCTACAGTTGGCAGATGAATGTTGCACTGTACAGTAGAACATAAGAACTAGGAACAGGAGTAGGCTATCTGGCCTCTCGAGCCTACTCTGCTATTCAATACGATTATAGCTGGTCTTTTCATGGACTCAGATCCACTTACCCCCCCCACTCACCTTAACTTAATCCCTTTACTGTCCAAAAATCTTTCTATCCTTGCCTTAACAACATTCAATGAGGTAACCTCAACTGTTTCATAGGGCAGGGAATTCCACAGATTCACAACAGTTTGTTCTCAACTCAGACCTAAATATGTTCCCCCCCTTATTTTGTGCCTCTGCCCCCTAATTCTAGTTTCACCCACCAATGCATCTACCTTATCTATTCCCTTCACTATCTTATATGTTTCTATAAGATCTCCTCTCATTCTTCTGGGTCTTTTGAGTTTTCAATGTGCACCAATGCCTCTTTGAACCTGAGTTTATTTGTATTCATTCATGGAACATGGGTATTACTGGTGGCCAGCATTTATTGTCATCCCTAGTTGCCGAAGGGCAATTGAGAGTCAACCACATTGCTGTCCTTCCCTAAAGGGCATGAGTGAACCAGATGGGTTTTTCTGACAATTGGTTCCATGGTCAGAAACCATTCTGACAATGGTTTTATGGTTATCGGTAGATTCTTAATTCCAGATATTTTGAATTGAATTCAAATTCCATCATCTGCCTTGGCGAGATTCGAACCCCGGTTCCCAGAACATTAACTGAGTTTACAGATTAATAGCCTTGAGGTAATACCACGCAGCTATCGCTTCCACTTAATGTCATTCAGCTGAACCACATTAAGTAAGTGGGTTGGTTTTCTTCCTTTTTGGCCCATTGCTTTCTCAGGAGAACCATTAGAATGTGGGATAAACGCAGCAGTTCCAACATTGCCTACATCATACGATCAACTAAAAATAATGGCAAAAGCCCCTGTATATCAACAAAGTCACCATCCTTTCTGCAATTCCAGTCCAAACATTACCAAGCATCTCCCATTTAATCCAACATATTGCCGGACTATATGAGCAAAATGCATTCAGTAATTTCTGCTCAGTCAAACCAAAATTACTTTGCAATGGAATGATGCTTTTGATGTGGTACTTTGTAAGCCAGACAATTATGTCTAATCTCTCTAGACTGGCCAAAGTCAGCTAACAGTAACAAATTAAAATCAGCCATCATATCTCATAAATGTTTAACATATATATAATCTTTGCCAAAATTTGCATTGTGATGGATCTGCCATTTATTACTGTAGGTATTGAGTGGGTCTTATTCCCAGTCATCTGGTTGCCACTGCCATTTTTGCATCAAATTGTAAGCTACCTTAGGAAAGATTAAGAATTAAATGTAAGATTAAGGCCAAAACCTTTCATTGTGGAGTCTAAGTTCAATGGTGAGTATAGAAATGGGAGTGATTCCCATTGTTAGATGTTGATCATGCACCATCTTAAGTTAAGTTATTAGTCAAAAGTAAGGTTACATTAACACTGCAATGAAGTTACTGTGAAAATCCCCGAGTCGCCACACCCTGGCGCCTGTTTAGGATAGCTTGGCCTGTTCAGTCCACGATGTATGTATCGGTGAGGGACTTGCTGAATCTCAGAGTGGGGGTAGGCAAGAAGTTGCCATCCCTGCTGTTCTCTGATGGGGTTGGAAGTCAAAGCAGCATACTTACAGGGCATCTGGACAGCCACTCATTTTCTGCATCAAACACAATTTTGTAGCAAGAATAACAAATTGTGGCCTGACGGTTCAGTAAAGGCTCCCTGGAGATTCCCCTCCAGGCTGCCCAGGAAAGGTGGGAAGTGTTGTTTCTCTGGGATGACAGCAGGAGACCCTCCTTTCTGACTACATAGGTCTGGGAGAAAGCTACAATGGAGGTTAGTAGCCCTGGGACCCACCAAAGAACTACCCAGCAATGTAGGAGGAAGACGAATGATCCACAAGAGTATAGGTCGCCACCCACTCACTGCAAACTGACATTCTCAAGAGCATTGGACAATTTAAAGATGCACAGGGATATCAGACTGGAGTTTTGGGGGTTGCAAAATACAGCAGCAGATAAGATATTTGCACCGGATGTGTGCAGTCACTTTCATGTTCTCAATCTTCTATCAGTTGGAGGAATCTTGCTTATTAACCACTTACTGGGGAGGACTCTGGAGCTGTCATAGGCATACATGCTCCTAACTGCTCCTCACCCGTTGGAATAACATTCAATACTTCTGGCTGCAGGAAAAAAGCCCACAATAAAGAGAGTGGCCCAGACTGGGGCAATCACTCCACTGAAACATTCCAGATGCTGCCTTTTTCCTTTTAGACGATATTAGTCATGGTGCTGTCTAAGGAGCCTTGGTAAGTTGCTGTAGTGAATCTTGTAGGTGATACACACTGCTACCAGTGGTGAAAGGAATGACTAGTTGTGGAATCAAGTGGTTTACTTTCTCCTGCATGGTGTGGAACTTCTTGAATGTTGCTGGAGCTGTACTCATCCAGAGTATTCCATTACACTCTTGACTAATGCTTTTTGGATGTTGCACAGGTTTTGGGAAGTCAAGAGGTGAGTTACTCATTAGAAAATTCCTATCCACTGACTTGACTTTGAGGCACAGTATTTGTGTCTGGTCCAGTTCAATTTCTAGTCAACGGAGGTTGATATTGTAAATTCAGCAATAGCAATGTCAGTGAATGTCAAGGCGAGTGAGCTTTGACATAGAAGGGAGAACACAAGTGAACACCTTTGGCATTCAGTTCCCTCATGAATATTAGGCTGTACCTTCTGTTAGTCAATCACGCCAACCTTGAATTCCACCCAACTAAAAGACCCTTCTCCCACTTTGAGATTTTGCAGTTTCTGAGTGACTTCATTGGAAATTTGTGTATGCCACATTCAAGATTTACTCCATCGCATTCTGTCACCCAACAACATTCCCAAGACCCTGGACCCCACAGTATTACCATTCCTCTCTCTCTGTCACCCTCAAACTTCCCACCATTAGTCATAGAAAGATGAGATGCTAGTCATACACCCCTACAGCATAGAAAAAGGCCATTTGGCCCATCGAGTTTGCACCAACATCAACCTTACCCAAGCCATATCACTGTAACCCCACATATTTATCCCCAAGCTCCCCTTGACACTAAGGGGCAACTTAGCATGGCCAATCAACCTAACCAACACATCTTTGGACTGCGGGAGGAAACTGAGTACCAAGAGGAAACTCATGCAGACATGGAGACAACATACAAATTCCACACAGACAATGATCCAAGCTGGGAATTGAACCCAGATTCCTGGCGTTGTACGGCAGCAATGCTAACCACTGTGCTATCATGCCGCCCATTAGTCTTAGACATATAAACACCCTGACAACTCCTGTTATGCAAGCCACCTGTTTTACACGTTCCTAAATTCTCGCAGACGAGGAACTTAATTTGGAGATGGTTGGGACGGTGTGGGGGGGTGGGGGGGGGGGGGGGGTGGTGGCGTGCAGATTATGACTGGTAAGGTGACCTGTTAATGAGAATGTAAAGGGCTTCCCAATATTTTCTTAATACCTAAATTTGGACTTGCCCCACCATCAGAAAACTGATTTTTGGCCCCCTGCCATTAAAAGTTTGCCCATCCGTCAAGTCAATCACAGCTGGTGGGAGCATAAGATTGTGCCCTGAGATTAAAAAGCAAGTCAAGATTAAGATCTTGCTGGGAAAAGATACACATTTTAGTGGAGGACATTATTATTAATTTGCCAGTTGACCAACAAATTCAGACTAAGGGACATGCTGTGGATGGTGAATCTCCAGAAATTGCTGGTGAATTTTTTTAAGGATGGCACAGTGGCACCGCGGTTAACACTTTTGTCTCACAGTGATAGACTGCCAGGTCCAATTCTAGCCTCAGGTCATTGTCTGTGTGGCTTTTGCATGTTTTTTCCATGTCAGCATGAGTTTCCTCCTGTTGCTCCAATTTCCTCTCACAGTCCAAAGATGTGCAGGTTAGGTTGATTAGCCATGCTAAATTGACCCTGGTGTCCAGAGAATTAGCAGGATAAATGTGTGGGGTGGCAGGAATAGGGCTTGGGTGAGATTGTGGTCAGTATAGACATGATGGGTTGAATGGTCTCCTTCTGTATTGTAGGGATTCTATGACAATCATTCTCTTTGGATCAGAAAGGAAAGAACTTAGCCTGCGGACTTTCATTCCTTTGGGTGTAAATTGTTGTTGGAGATTAGTGTCAGCTCCAGAGTTCAGTTGCTAGCACTGTTACTTTTGGGTTTAAGACTGTCTCCAGGTCTGGAACATAAAATCAAGGACGACACTCCAATGCTGCGCTGAGGGAGAATCGCACCATCAGGAGTACTGTCTTTCAGATCAGATCTCCAACTCAATCCAATTCTTAGAGAAAATGTGAAAAAAATTATTAAAAACTAAACCAAAAATTAAAAAAACAGCATCTTGAAAACTAGCAGACAGGCTCACGTTGTGTCCAAGGGCAAAATTATTCCTCAATCAACATCACAATTATAGATTATCTAATTGTTATCACATGGCTGTTTGTGGGAGCTTCCTGTGTGCAAATTAAATACCACACTGCCTGCTTTAAAATAACAATAACACTTTAAAAGTACTTCATTGGCTGCAAAACAATTTGAGAAATCTGGTAGCCATGAAAAGGAGTCACTTCTTAATTTAAAAAATATCATTTTAAAAAATTACTTTTCCTTCCTGCCCTTTTTTTCTTCCCTCAATCCAATCTGCATTCCCCATCTCTATTCTTCTTCCTACTTGATTCAACCCTACTCTGCTTTCTCATTGACTTCCTTTCTGAGTACTTAAATCTCATTGGCTCAAGAGGTAGGCCATTGCTCCTGTTGTCACTAAGGTCCCATGATGCCTTGCTGCCCGCACAGTCACAGGGTGATAAATGTCAAAAATTGCCCCTTGTCTAACAACCAGCTCACAACCACAGTCTCAAGGACAACTAGGAATGATCAATAAATGCTGGCCAGTCAGTGATGCCCATGTCCCATGATTGAATGGGGGATGACATTGTGGCACAGTGGTTAGCACTGCTGCTCCACAGTGCCAGGGACCTACGTTCAACTCTGGCATCAGATGACTGTGTGATGTTTGCACATTCTCCCTGTATCTCTGTGGGTTTCTTCTGGGTGCTCCAATTTCCAAAGATGTGTGGGTTAGGTTGATTGGCCATGTTAAATTACCTCTTAATTTTAGGGGGATCAGGATAAAGACATGAGGTTATGGGGAAAGGACAATACTATTGGGATTATTGTTGGTGCAGACTTGATGGGCCAAATGGCCTCCTACTGCACTGTAGACCTATTAATTCTATGAATATATAAAAAAAGTTTCTAATTGACTCTTGAATGAATATTGACCATTAATTCCTATCAGTGATTTTAAATAGTGAAAGACTAGTGTGTTTTTTTTGAGACACTCGACCATCCAGAACAAAGCAGCCCGCTTGATTAGCACCTCATCCACAAACATTCATTCCCTCAACCATCACCAAACAGTGAGAGACATGTGTGTCATCTACAAGATACACTGCAGGAACTCATCAAGGTTCCTTGGGCAGCACCTTCCAAACTCATGACTGCAACCATTTAGAAAGAAGGGAAGGCATCAGATACTTGGAACGCCATCACCTGGAAGTTTCCCTCTGAGTCATTCATCATCCTGATTTGGAAATATATTGCCATCGCTGGGTCAAAATCCTGGAAACCACCCATCCCCACCTCCCCTCCCCCCACCCCCACCCCCACCCCCAAAAGCACTGTGGATATACCAACTGTAAGAAGTCTTACAACACCAGGTTAAAGTCCAACAGGTTTATCTGTTTAATTTGGACTTTAACCTGATGTTGTGAGACTTCTTACTGTATTTACCCCACTCCAACATCAGCATCTCCACATCATAATGTACCCAGTGCAGCAGTTGAAAAAATCAGCTCACCACCACCTTCTCAAAGACAATTAGGGATGGGCAATTATTGCTGGCCTAGTCAGCGAAAACCACAACTCATGAATGAATAAATTTTTTTTTAAAATCAGCCAGGACATTAGGTCATTCGCTGGCTATTCCAGCAGTAATTGGCATACTGGAATTTTCTCTTCTTGCTAATTTCCTCCCCTGCTGCTGTTATTACAGCTGTGTGGAGTGGCTGTGGTGATGTGTGTGCCCTGTAATTTCACAATGCTACCAACGACTGCTCAATGACTTTCCAAAGAAGTGCCGATGCGCCGATCGATAATGGTAATTGAATCATCACTCACAACTTTGTAACTCAATTCAAAGAACAAAAAAAGGTTATTTTCTAGAGTTTAAAATTCAAGAAGCCTGAAATTAGCTAAAGCCACGAGTAGAATACTTCAGCCTTTGGTTGCACAAGAGTTTTATGCCAATATAATCTTACTTATTATAATATTAATATATTTCTTTTCACACCATTAATATAACCAGCTGTTACTTTAAACATCTCGCAGAAATTATGCCTTTCTAACTTCATGTTAGATGATTTACCTCTTATTTTTCCACATCTCCAGGCCTCCCTGTGCAGGCTGGTAGTGGGAGGAGATGTACCTCACATAATCCCCCCAACTCCTTGCCCTCACACAAGGTTCCTCTCACTTGTATGAACTTTGGAACTACCCCTCTCACTGGATCCATGCAAGACCTTCTAACACTGCACAAACCCAATCTACTGCTGATCACATTCTCAAGCTCCAAATGAAGTGTCAGGAATACAAGTCACTGCCTAAACTAAGAGAATGATAGAATCACTGCAGTGCAGAAGGAGGCTATTCTGGCCATCGAGTCTGTACTACCCATAATCTCATCCAGGCCCTATTCCCATAACCCCCCATAATTACCCTGATAATCCTATGACACTAGGGTCAATTTAACATGGCTAATCAGCCTAAGCCACATATCCGGAAACCGGAGCATCCTGAGGAACCCCATGCGGACACGGGAGAGAATGTGCAAACTCTACACAGACAATGACCTGAGGCTGGAATTGAACCCTTGTGCGGTGAGGCAGCAGTGCTAACCACTGTGCCACTGTGTCACGTGAAACCTTGCTGCAATCCTCCCAACCAGGATTTGATTCTGTCTACATTATGGCAGGTCAGCGGGGTACTTGAGATACAAACAAGCATGAATGTTAATAGAAAATAAATCAAAATAATCACAATAAACACAAATCAAAATAATCACAATCAAAATAAACACAAATGCCTGAATGTTAATAGAAAGCCTTTGCTCCTGCAGCTGGATCTTTTACGAGGTATTGCAGTTAAACTTGTTACAAAGGTTTCAAGTGCAGAGAAGAGAGTTCAGTTATTTCTGCCTGTTGTGAAGCCACGACAACTTAAAATCATACTTTGGGACTAAGTGACAGAGTGGTGAAGAAGGCATTCAGCATGCTTGGTTTCATTGGTCAGAACATTGAATACAGGAGCTGGGACATCTTGTTGGACAAGACATTGGTAAGGCCACACTTGGAATACTGTGTGCAGTTCTGATTATCCTGTTATAGAAAGGATATTACTAAACTAGAAAGAATGCAGAAAAGATTTACTATGATGCAAGCAGGACTTGATGGTTTAAATTATAAGGAGGCTGGATAGACTGAGACTTTTTTCTCTGGAGTGTAGGAGGCTGAGGGGTGACCTTATAGAGGTCTAGAAAATAATGAGAGGAACAGATCAGCGAGATAGTCAATATCTTTTCCCAAAGGTAAGGGAGTCTAAAACTAGAGGACATAGGTTTAAGGTGAGAGGGAAGAGATATAGAAGTGTCCAGAGCGGCAATTTCTTCACTCAGAGGATGGTGAATGTCTGGAACAAGCTAACAGAGATATTAGTAGAGGCAAGTACAACTTTGTCCTTTAAAAAGCATTTAGATATTTACATGGGTAAGATGGGTATAGAGAGATATGGGTAATTGGGATTAGCTTAGAGGCTTAAAGGAAAATCGGCAGCATAGACAAATTGGGCAGAAGGGCTTGTTTCCATGCTATAAATCTCTATGATTCTATAACACCTCCATTCTGTCAGAGGAATTCAAAAAGGTCTGCTCAAATCTGCAGCTTCTGACAGGGAGAAAGGAAAATCTCTGTTGTAGAACGGAGGGCTGCAGTGATTTAAAATTCTGCCATGTCACCATAGAGGGCATGAAGATGAAAGGGGCCTAGCTGACAGGGAATTGAAGTGATGGAGGCTACCTCATTGAATATATTTGAGTCATGGGTAGATAGGTTTCTGATAGACAAGAGAATTAAGGGTTACGAGGAAAAGGCGGGAAAGTGGAACTGATCCACTTCAGATCAGTCATGATTTTATTGAATGGCAGGGCAGGCTCGAGGGGCTGGATGGCCTATTCCTGCTCCTATTTCTTATGTTCTTATGGAAGAATATACAAACTAATCACAGGCTGCCTGAAGTCCACATGCCAGGGCTGATCTTCAGATCTGCCACGGCTAGAAGGAGCTGTCCAGCCAAGATACCCCTATCCCAGTGGTAGAGTCAACCTCTTGCCCCAGCCTGAGCCCAGGACCCTTGAGAGAAGCAAAAGGGGCAAATGGCCAGTGGACATACTTCCTCGAGTCACCGCAGAGCACAGCAGGCATTGTACTATTGACATTGCCAAGGTGCCTGGCCTGAAGAAAGGCTCAGTGGAAGTCTGAGGGGAAACGGGGACTGAGTTGAGGTTCAGAATGGGGAGGGGCCTGAGTGGGAGGTTTGAGAGGGAGGGAACCTGAACGGGAGGTCAGAAGGGGAAGGGGTCTGTGTGGGGCTCAACAGGGGAAAAAGGTCTGAGTGGGGGATCTGAGAGAAGAAGCTGGCTGAGCGAGGGTTCAAGTTGGATAAACCTCATGCCTGAATGGTGGGTGGAGGATGGGGTGGGGTAGGGGCTTGGGGATGCCTCTCATTGCTAAAGGGTTGGTGGGGCTTCTTTGACCGTCAGGGGTCAACAAGCCAGTTTCTCACTTGTGAGGACATGTACTAAAGCCCGCCAAGTGCAAATCCCACGGGGGAGGCGAGAGAATAGAGAGGGCCATTTGACCCACCCTCTAAACCTGCTAAAGAAATCTAAATGAATGCGTTTAAAAAATAATAGATTTCCTGCCTGCTCCGACCAGGATCCTAATTGGTGCCAGCAATACGGTGAGGGAGGGTCACAGTATGTTTGGCAACAGGCACAAAACCCACTTTCCAGCTGACTCCCAATTCCCCGGGCCATCACAAATTGTGACTGGGGTTAACAGGCCCGGAGAATCCCATAATCATGAGAAGAGCTTCAGTCAGCATGTACTGAAATAATGTGCCCACCAAAGACAAACTATTCTAAATTGCACATATTCATTTTATGAACACAATTTCGTCACTGTTAATATTAAAAATATTTTACTGTGACAAAGCCTGCTTTCAAATTATTTCCTGAGGTGGATTCACTGTTTAGAATTTATTCACAGGATGTGGGCATCACCAACAAGGTTGGCATTCATTGTCCATCTCCACGATGCCCACAAGAATGCTCTCTTCTTGAAGAACTGCAGTCTGTGTGGTGAAGGAACTCCCACAGTGCTGTCAGGTGTGGCAAGATGAGATTTAATTATAATGATCATTTCTAGACTTATGATAATGTTGCCCTTAAAAATAAGAAAGCATCTCCACTCAAATATCTAAAATGGGAGATCGCATATTGCGTCAAGTGGCAGTCTGCTAAATCAAGCTGTGTGATTTTGAGGCCAAAGTAAAGATTATTTGAGGCAACTTTATTGGTTCCAATATTAACAAACCTCATGTGCAAAGTTCCTTAGGTCAGAGAAATAACACTAGATTTTCATTACTTGGCTTCAAAATAGGTGTTTAGCAAAGGAAAACTTAGCAGGTGTGGTAGGCTGGTTCTCTGTATGATGTACGATGCCATGTTCTTTGAGGAATTTGCATATCATCCTGATGAGCTCCATGAAGAGCAGCTGTTTAAACATGGCAGCAATGAAGTCAATTTGCATTCCAATCTAACGTAAAAACCAGGATTTAACAAAACAAAAAGCATTTTCACAAAATCGTAGAATATTGCAGTGCAGAAGAGACTTTACAGCCCATCGAGCCCACACAGACACATGAAATGCCTTGACCTGCCCACCAAAACCCACTTGCCAATATTTGGCCCATAGCCTTGAATGTTTTGGCAAGGCAAATGTTCATTCAGGTACTTTTTAAAGCATCCCGCCTCCATCATCCTCTCAGGCAGCAGCTTCCAGACTGTCACCACCCTCTGGGTAAACCTAAACATTCCACCCCTCACTTTTAACTTGTTCCCGTCCCCTCATGACTGACCTTTCAACTAAAGGGAACATCTGCTCCCGATCTACGCTGTCCATATCTTTCATAATCGGACATAGTGTTTAGCACTGCTGCCTCACAGCACCAGGGACCCGGGTATGTTTCCCAGCTTGGGTCACTGTCTGTGCGGAGTCTGCACATTCTCCCCGTGACTGCGTGGATTTCCTCCGGGATCTCCGGTTTCTTCCCACAGTCCAAAGATGTGCTGTTAGTGCATTGGCGGAATGAATTCTCCCTCACTGTACCTAAACTAGTGGATTTTCACAGTAACTTCATTGCAGTTTTAAGATAAGCCTACTTGTGGCAATAATAAGTTTTAAAACTTAAAGACACTTCAATCAGGTCATTCTTCAGTCTTCTCTGCTCCAGAGAAAACAATCTAAGCCTAACTAACCTCTCTTTATAATTTAAATGTTCCATCCAAGGCAACATCCTGGTGAATCTCCTTTGTATCCATTCCACCCCTTCACTTTCCCTCTTAATCAGCATGGATCCTATCCGACTCTTCGCTATTTATTTATCCTAGACTTATGTTCTATGTTCTAAACACGTTTTCCTCCTTCCTTTTCTAAAATCTCAGACTCGTGCAAAGATGGGAGCTCTTCAGGTAGCTTTTTCTTCCTCAGCCAGTGGCTTCCCTACGTGTGAACTTCAGCCCAAACAGAAAGTACATCAGAGCTGAAGCCCATCACAACATTCTGACATGCACTCTCTTTCCAGTTCAAGGTGATGGAAGGAAAGAATGAGAAGGAAACTTGGCCATGTTTTACCTTTTGGCCATCAGGGTGGTGAGATCCACTCCCATTACTCCAACCGGGCCTAACAAAAGAAAAGATTTACATTTATATAATGCTGTTCATGGAATCATAAACCTACAACACAGAAGGAGGCCATTCAGCCCATTAAATTTACACCAACTCTGACTGGATACCTTACGCAGACCTTGTCCCCTGCCCTATCCCCGTAACCCTATACATTTCCTTTTGCTAATCCCCCAACCTATACATCTTGATATACTAAGGGGCAATTTAGCATGGCCAATCTATCTAATCTGCATATCTTTGGAACATGGGACGAAACTGGAACACCCGAAGGAAGCCCACACAGACATGGGGAGAATGTGCAAACGCTACAGAGACAATGGCCCAAAACTGGAACTGAACTTGGGTCCATGGAGGGACTTGTGAGGCAGCAGTGCTAACCACTGTGCCACAGTATCGCCACATGTTCATGGTAAGATAAATTGATGAGAATAGTTTTGAGGATGACTTCAATTATGATAATGGACTAGAAAGATGGGCTTGCTTTCCTGAGAGCAGGTTGGATTGAAAGGGAATTTGACAGAAAAATCCCAAAACTTAAATAATTGAGGCAAAGAAGATAGAGAAAAATTAGTCTCACTGACGGAAGGGTTCAGAGCCCGAGGGCACAGATTTCTGCTGCATGACAAAGAAATGACAAAGGGAATATGTTTTCTTTCTCACACACTGAGAGGTTGGGGTCTGGAACCTGCCTGAGAGGGTTCTAATTCAATCGAGGCTTTTAGAAGGGAATTGGATAACCATTTGAAAAGAAAAGCATATTGAAGTGCAATGTGGAAAGTTCAGGGGAATGGGGAGAGGCAAATTGCTCTTGCAGAGAGCCAGCACAGACAGGCCGAATGGCCTTCTGCAGTGCTGTGAACGTTCTAGAATTCTACGATAATCTCAGAACAGCTGAAAAGTTTTACAGTCAGTGAAGTATATGAAGTATACCGTTGAACTGTAGCGAATTGCAGCAACCTCTCTGCACACAACACAATCCCATGAGACCAAGTGATAGTGACCACAAAAATAATCTGTTTCTAAGCATTGATTGATGAATAAATATTGGCCTGAGCTTCGCTATTGCTCTTCAATATTGTACCGTGGAATTTTTTTGGATCAAACTGAGAGACAAGCAGGACTTCATGTTCCACTGGGAATGAATCTTCTGGCCTTGCACTAATACATCAGCCTAGATTTTGGCTGCAATTTTCCAGCCTCTCTCATTGGTGGGATCTTCTGTTGCACTGCGTGTTTCCTGGACCCTGGGGGAGGGGGCACGGGGGTAGGAGGAAACAGTTGGGCTGTGTAAATCCCGTTGAGAGCGGCGGGATCTCTGGCAAGCTGTCTTCACTGTCACGAAGCAGGCAGTGGGGAGGCATGAAAAATCCTCTCCCCAATGTGTTCAAGTCCCTGGAGTGGGAATTGAACACACAACCTTCTGACTCAGAGGCAAGACTATCACGACATCACACTAGCATCTAAATTGAACCCTTGGCATTTTGATCAATACATTCCAGCTATATTTCAGTGTCACTAGTCCCTGGTTATTTCTTCAGAAAACATGGCGTTTATTGAATAAAATGTAAACATTTGGGGAAGCGTTTCCCGAGCTGCCTTGCTGGAATGCACATTAGTCATTGCTGGATGTGTTTAATAGGTGCAATGCTGATCCCATAGGCACTTTGACTGAAGCATTTGAACAAACCAGCGAAAGCTTGGAGTACAGCAGAGCACTGAGCACTTTATCTTGATTTCAATTCTGTTCAGACTTTCTCCTGTTCCCTAGGCTGTAATTAAACTACAGCCCCAGCTCCAAAGAGAAGCTGGTGTTTATATTGTTACATCATCATCATTAATACAGGTATACAGGCAATGTCAGCAACTCCAAACCTCCAGAGATGGCACGGTGGTACTGCTGCTTCA
The DNA here is from genome assembly GCA_024679065.1 of Sphyrna mokarran. NCBI lineage: Eukaryota > Metazoa > Chordata > Chondrichthyes > Carcharhiniformes > Carcharhinidae > Sphyrna > Sphyrna mokarran. Next base: position 12,370,704 of record JAGIQG010000013.1, on the reverse strand, counting down.
CATCTATAGAGGCCCGGGTTCAATTCTGGCTTTGGATCACTATCTGTGTGGAGTTTGCATGTTCTCCCCATGTCTGTGTGAGTTTCCCGCAGGTGGTCTGGTTTCTCCCATACTCCAAAGATATGCAGGAAGGGTAGACTGGCCATGATAAATCGCCCTTTGGTATCAAAAAAAATGAGATGGAATAATCATGGGATGTGTGTGGGGATATTTAGAAGGCCTGGGTAAGATATACTGTCAGGGAGCCAGTGCAAATTGGATGGGCCGAATGATGTCAGCTATACTGTAGGGTTTCTGTGATTAATCTGGAGTCTCAGACAATGAAGATCAATCTCCATGGATAACCATGAATACAAATCATAGAGATGTTAGAAAAGATTGGGGGTTTTGTCATTTTCTTTGAACACTTCTGTTGACCAGATATAAAACTACTGAAAATGATTTTTTTTGGATAATGAGTCTCGTTTTCTTTCCAATTTTTGCCAGAAGGCTGTGTGTCATGTGGATGGATATATTGGCTGATGAATGGCTGGAGAATGGGGAGCAAGTAATGTCGTGATACCCTAAGGGATGTTTTTAAGCACAATTGGCAACCCTATCATCAACATAGGCCTGGCTGAATAAAATCGCCACCTTTTAATAAAAAGCTATTTCACACAAATGATCTGATCATTTAACATATCTGTTCAACATCCCTTCTGCCAGATTACTTACATTGTTCAATTGAAATTACTAGATAATTCAAGTCACTTGATTTGATTTGATTTATTATTGTCATGGGAACTGAGACGCAATGAAAAGTGTTGCTTATTGCCCGCTGTACAGACAAAGAAAACATAGTGAGAAGGAAAGGAGAGGGTGAAGAATATAATGTTATGGTTATAAATAGGATATTAGGAGAGTTTAAAAGAGTTATTAAAACTAAAACGCATCTTAGTTTTAAAACAGTTTTAAAAACATAGCACGAGAGTAATAGATAGAATTCAAAGGCGTGTTGGGGACAGCTTGTAAAATGTCTAACACTCCAGCAACATCTTGAATACTTAGGGGATCCTGTGAATTCTAACTCTTTTCCTTCTCAATAATCTTATGTGTTCACTTTACCTTTTTGCGTCTTTCTTCCCTGTTTTGTATTCACTTTACCTCCAACAATGCTGCATTCCTGGGAGTGTCAGCCTACGTTTTGTGCTCAAGTGTGACCTGGACTCATGACATTTTGATAGATACCAGCCATTTCATAAGGACCTAAAATAAACTTCAGTTTCTGAGCTAGGAATTAGTCAGGGCAAAATAATGTTGTGTTAATTGGGATTGAATTCCATAAACAAGAAAAGGATGCAAGTCATTGGGGCTGTTTGTCAACTGCAGCCAAATGCCAGTACTGTTTCTCTGCTTTTGGCCTTGTGTATCCACATTGCATTGCCATAGCGCCATATCTACTGAAAGAACCAAATGCTGTAAGTGTTGTCTTCCATATGTAGCAACGGACCTTTGTTTTGCCCTTTCAGCAACTGTCCTTCCCTCTGTAAGATTGACAGTAACAGAATTCAACATTCAACAGAAGGAGCAGCTGCAACCCAAAGTGAGAAGTTGTAGGTCCAGGGAGGTATTCCATACAGAGATTATCCTCCTTTGGGACTCTCATGCTAAAAAAGATGAGAGTTGCTTCGCAATCTTTGAACCTCATCCAATAATACCATATACTTTCCTTACCTTTCCAGTATCCTTACTTTTCCTAACCAGTATGCTTTCTTTATCTTTTCTCTTCCTTTGCTTCTTCTTTCCCCCTTTCTCTCAATTTTACCTCTCTCCCACCTATCCCCTCTTACCCCCACATCTTCATTTGTCACTGTTCACCCTGTGATTTCAGTTTTTCAGCCATTTGGCCATTCACACCTTCTCTGTATGCATTGCCATTTCCCCTTGTTTTTGTGGCTATGATTTATCTTTTGTTCCCTCACCCTGTAGTATAAATATCTCCCACTTTCTAGCTTTGACAAAGGATTATCTGGACTCAAAATGTCAGCTGTTTTTTTCTCCTTACAGATGCTGCCACACCTGCTGAGATTTTCCAGCATTTTCTCTTTTGGTTTCACATTCCAGCATCCGCAGTAATTTGCTTTTCGTGCCACATACTTGCTCAGCGTTGGACCACAGAATCCCCGCAGTGCAGAAAAATTCCACTTTTCCCATCGAGTCTGCACCAACTCTGCGAAAGAGAATCTTACCAAGTCCTTCAGCAACCTCTCCTACAACTCCAGTCCACCATATGCCCGTAACCCATGCGTTTACCATGGCTAATCCCCCTAACCTAATCATCTTTGAACACTACATTTACTGTGGGCAATGCACCTAATAAAACACATTTTTGGACTGTGGAAGGAAACTGGAGCACCTGGAGGAAACCCGTGCAGACATAGGGAGAATGTGTAAACTCCACAAAGACAGACACCCAAGGCCAAATCAAACCCAGGTCCCTGGTGCTGTGAGACAGCAGTGCTAATAACTGTGCTACTGTGCTACCCAAATCAGGTGCACAGTTTTTATTTGGAATGAGTGATCAAATGGAGGTTGACTTAATGCAAATGCAAAATTAAAAAGAAGCCATATCCATCTTTTTTATCCTTATCACTCTCCCTTCTTACCCATTGCACATGCCTTGCCATCATCCATCCACTCACACAGTAACTTCCACCATGGGAAAATGCCCAGCACACAGCACCACAAACTAGATTCCTCAGGATCACTGTAACACTCAGAACTGATTCTTCACAGATCTCGCTCCACTTTGAATTGACTGAAATTGGTAATGCTATGCAGGTATGTCGCACCCTATCAGGAAAATGGCTCTATGGATCTCCCAACATGGATCAAAGCACAGCACATCTATCTGCTGAGATCCAATTATTTTGAAGCCTTAATGGTCAGGATCCCTCAGCTCCTCATTTTAATAGCCACGTCATCAATGTAGCTTTCGAAAGCAGGAGCTATCAGGTTCCTTACATTTTATGCTGAAGGCATAATTCAGAAGAAGGGCCATCATGTCGATGGACTGAAGGTCAGTTTGAGTGTTGCTGCTGTCTGGAATATTTGCTGGAATGGCAAGGCGTGGGTTAGTGGGTGGTCATATCAAGTCGCAACAAAGACTAGCGGCACTCGTTTGGTTCGCTAACCCTGACTGGAGCCTTTCGTGGAGGTTTCATCATATGACCTCTTACCACCCCAGCTGCCTCATCCTTACAATCCAGAATTTGGATTGCCCTGATATGTCAACATCCGTGTGATTTTTCTCCTAGGTTTCTTGGAATGGTGTGCTACCTATTAATCTTTCATTTGGTCAGAGGGTCCGGCTTTGGTGAGGGAAGGGCACAGTGGACCATCTTTGGCCTCTATTGGTCTGCAGCTAAACATCGCGGCAGCCTGTTTGCTCAACATTAAAGTTGAATTAGACCCATAAAACGGCCTGAAATTAATTGCACTGCTCTGAAACAAAGAAAATTAAGACCAGGAGTTACTTTCGAGTTAGTCCCTCTTCACCAGAAACATGCCTCAACATTAATGGCCCACCAGAGTGTGGTCTAACATCTGACAACAATAAGTCAGGGCAATATCACATGATTCACATATCTCCTGTGGCAAAGCCACATGGAAGGTGCAGACTCGCACCCCTTCAGTCTGTCTGCTGCTGCAGTTATGTCACTAATTGCGTCTGTGACCCTCAGCATAAAGTTAGCAGCTGCTCGGAGCCAATTATTTCTTCAGTGAGTGGTTTAAAGAGACTGGGTGCTGAACAAAGTTGTAAAGATTTAAGTTGCTCAGCTCCATTAGGTCTGAAAACACACTGGCGTCGCAATGTGGGATTAACCTCTGCCCACTGCTTCTGATGCAGGCACACTTCAAAAAGAATGGTAGAATGCAGCACTCCTCCACATGCTTGCCAGGCCGGATTATGCCTCCCTCTGGCCCCCACAGACATTGCCCCACCTCCACACCATAACTGATCACCCTTATCCCCCCATCCCCTCTGCCACGCAAGTTGCCTCTCCCCCTTCACCTCCACCAATCTTAAGCAGAGAGCCATTGGATGCCAAGCACTTGACTGCTCACTAACAGAATGCCTGAATCGGACTTATATAGAGCAAGTCTGTTTTGCGTCAATTCCAGATTGGTGAACGCGGTGGTAAAGGGGGAAGTGCCGGTAAAGTTGGCAATGCATTAAGTCAGTTTAAACACATGCAAATACATTTAAATAGCCGTCGCACCCATTTCAGGCATGTTCCGAATGACAGCCATTTTCAGGCCTTGGTAAAGGGGGAACTGGTACTCAGGTAGGTGCAAATAATGCTACTTGCTTCACACCCAACTTTACCAAGTTTTTGCACCTGAAAATGGGCGCAACACCTTGGTAAAATCAGTCCCAATGTCTTGTGACAGAGGTCACAAAATTTTCAGAGAAAGGTGAGAGAAAATGAGTTGAAACTGGCCTGCACTGCATACAGCCAGTCCACATCTTTTAAAAGGGGAAATGTATTTTGACTAGTGCACATGCTAGATGTTATTCTATGGCTGATGGTTCTCTTCATCATTGGAACAGCCATAACTGACGCCATGACCAGTGATAGACCTGGAACCACTGGTACTTATACCTAATCTCCATTCTCACATCCCATGTCACCTTCATCCCATTATCTCTTCTGTTTTGTAAGGTGCAGATTTAAAGGTGTCCCTCTTGCTTTTTGCCGTCCCCTCTCAGCAACCCTACCCTTGCGCCTTTCTCCCTTCAACTACCCAAGAACTTTCACTGTCACCACCAGGTGTTGGAGCAGGAACAGGAGAAGGAAGGGGAAGGAGAAGACATTGATGATGAGAAAACAGTGTCACTAAATCTCATACTCTATCAGCTCACAGACAGCTTACATACCAGCCATGATTCAGCATTAGCCACCAGTGAGAATCCTGATGGCTCATTGTATTGAATCGGTAAGAATCTAGCAACACCAATTTTAAATCCAACCGGTTTATTTGATAGTAAATTTGCGAGCTTTCGACACTCTGTCTTCGTCAGGTTGGATTTAAAATTGGTGTTGCTAGATTCTTACTGAGTTCTTACTACCCCAGTCCAACGCCGGCATCTCTACATCATTGTATTGAATGTCAGGGCTGAAACAGAATTCCCACTGGGTGGCAAACCTACTTGGGCACTCCAGCGTGCCCCAATCTGTTCCCACCCAGAGCCACTAGGAACCTAATTGATATTCAGAAATTGATATTTAAATGTCATTACCCAGGTCTGAGGCTAGATTCTCCAGCATTGCCCCCCCCCTCCCCAGTATGCTGCCTCTGCCCAGCCAGCAGAAAGTTCGTATTTGGTGCTAATCCGAACAAATGTGCGTTCTTATCATTGCAGTTAGAAAAAAGGAAATGGAATTTCATGGCCAGTGGGTAATTGATTTAAACTGTTAATCAAAGGCTAGTTAACAGTAGCATGGTAATCTCAAACAGCTTTCAGTTCAAAATTTGCATTCCTTAGGACTTTCCTTTCGTACCTTTCACTCCTTCTGCTCTCCACCTTTGGTTACTGTGTCTTCATCTACCTTGGCCCCTCTTACTGAAATTCCTTTCCTTAACTCCTCTACTTTTGAATCTCCCTCTCTCCCTTTCAATTCTCTGCTAAGCCAAATCTTTTGAGCTTGATTTTGGTCAAGCTCCTTCTTTGGTTCATAGTTGATTTTATCAACTATGACTCTGAAAGCACCTTAGGACATTCTTTGACATTAATTCAAGTTGTCTTCTTTTCTCCTTTCTTCCACTTCTTTTAATCTCTCCTCTTTATATTTTTTCTTTGTTTTCTCTCTCACCCTCCATCCTCTTTCCCTCTGGTTACACATCCTGCTGCCTCAGAAAAGCAGCCAACATAATCACAGAACCACAGAATACCACAGTGTGGAAGAGGTCCTTTGGAGCATTGAGTCTGCAGCAATGCATGAAAGGCCCTGACTTGCCCACCTAATCTCATTTGATTGCACTTGGCCCAGAGCCTTGAATATTAGGGAGTGCCAAATGCTCATCTAGGTATTCTGTAAAGGATATGAGACATCCCACCTCCACCACCTTCAGGCAATGCATTCTAGACCATCAGCACCCACTGAGTCAAAACGATTTTCCTCAAAACTCCTGCTAAACCTCCCATCCAACACTTTTAACTTGTGTCCTCTTATAACTGACTCTTCAACAAATCAAAGACCACACGTATCCCGGATATACGCTCTTCCACCCTCTTACATTGCGAAAGAGAAACAAAAGTCTAACATCATATATCAACCGATTCAAGAACAGCTTCTTCCCTGCTGCCGTCAGACTTTTGAATGCACCTGCCATATCTTAAGCTGAGCTTTTTCTCCATCCCAGTTATGACTGTAACACTGCATTCTGCACCCTCTTCTTTTCTTCTCAAAGTACTTTTTTTAATTTGTTCGTGGGACATGAGAATTGCTGGCTGCTCAGCATTTATTGCCCAGACCTGAGGGTATTTAAAAGTCAACTTTGTTCCTATGGCTCCAGAGGCACATAAAGGCCAAATCATGTAAGGATGGCAGATTTCCTTCCCTAAAAAAAAATAGTGAACCAAATGGGTTTTTCCAACAGTCTACAATTGTTTCATGGTCATCAGTAGATTCATAATTCTAGATTTTTATTGAATTCAGAGTTTAGCATCTGAATTTGAACCCGGATCTCCAGAGCATGACACTGGGCCTCTCGATTATTGTCTGGTAATGTTGCCACAATACACTGCCTTCCCAATACAGTATGTTTTGTCGGCAAAGCGTGCGAGAAACAATATTTTTTATTGTATCCCAATTCACGTGACAATAATAAACCAACTCAAATCAAAAATCCCCATACCTTTTCTTTCCTTCCACACTTTCCTTTCTCTCTCACTCACCTTTCTCTACATTCTCTTCTGCAATCCCTCTCTTTTCCCTCCTACACGTTGTCTTCCTCACACCAGAGAACTAAAATACTTTGAAGTTCTTGGCTTACCGGTGGAAAGCTCGAATAGTTTTTAATTCAGTCTCTGCCCACTCTAAGCGGACTAAGTTGGGCGAGGGAAGAAAGGCACTTTTTATTCCAGTTTCCTCTCAGTTTACAAGATCTAATGCTCTTTGTCTTCAAACATAAGCTCTGTTGTTAAGTCTACATTGCTGACTGGATTGGCATTCAGATGTCTAAGGAATGAGATATTACATTTTAACACCAATGTCATTATCCATGAGGACATTAAAAATCACACCGACAAAGACATTTTGTTACTCTTTCATTTAATTTTTTCCAGATATTAATTAAACATTATTCAGACAAGCAAGACGGGACTGTTAATGTTTGAAAGGAGTTGTGGTATTTTGTTATATTGGATTACCTCATGGATAATCATTAAAAACCCAATGCCTGTCAAATTATAAATATTTTATATGACTCTGTTGTTTCTAATTGGCTGATGGTGAGTCAGCTGAAGTGTCTGCCTCTGAATGGGGTCATGTCTGTCAGTCTTGCAATTCCATTGTTCAGCGAGACTGACCACTTTAAAGGACCAAACTATTACAAGGCTACTTTTTCATTCGTAAAACCTTACCACCAGTCTAAACGATTCCGAGCAAAACCCTTCACAATGTCTGACACAGCAGTGCAAAGGAAGCCATTTATAAACTAACAATCTTCCCTTTCATCAGCTGCCACTTTCCGCTTGCTGAATGCTTAGTGCCAGCCCTTCAAATAGATTTACACTGTGCCACGGTGCGAATAGAAAGGAACGACCTGCATTTACGGAGTGCCTTTCATGACCTTAGAGAATCATATTCTCATACCGTGCATGAGGAGGCCATTCAGCCCGTTGAGTCTGCACCAGCTACAATCCCAGCCTGTCCCCATAACCCTATACATTTATCCTAGCTAATCCCCCTGACACTAGCCCATGCCTTTCTAAGTGACAGTTTATCCAACCTCTCAGGATTGATTCTAAAAATTTGCCCACCTCTTAAGTAAGATGAATTAGTCTCTAATTTTTTGGCAATTCTTTTACATATTTTTTAAACAACAGAACCATATTTGCACTTCTCCAGTCTTCTGGAACCTGCGTCTAGCGAAGATTGGAAAATAATCCTCAGAATGTCTGTAATTTCCTCCCTGAACTCCTTCAACATCCGAGGGAATAATCCATCCGGCACTGGCAACTTTTCTCACTCCTTAGAATCCTCCAGTGCAGAAAGAGGCCATTTGGCCCATCAAGTCTATACCGACCACAATTCTCCCCTCAAGCCCCATTCTCATAACCCCACACATTTATCCTCAAATCTCTCTGATGCTAGAGTCAATTTAGCATGGCCAATCAACCATAACCCACTCATTTTTGGACTGTGGGGGGAAACCGAAGCATCCAGAGGAAACTCACAAAGACGGAAGGGAGAAAGTGCAAACATCACACAGACAGTGACCAGAGGCCAGAATTGAGCTTGAAACCTTGGCGCAGTGAGGCAGCAGTGCTAACCATTGTGCCACTGTGTCACACTTTATGGTTATTTCATCCAATATTTCACACAGAGACAAAAAATCTCAGAAACTTCTCCCATATCCTCATCACCTTCACACAAGCTCGTTTCTTTATCTCTGATAGATCCCATTTGTTCTTTTACTATCCTTTTGCCCATGGTATACTTGTAAAACATCTTTGGGTTATCCTTAATTTTACTTGCTTATATTTTCTCATGCCCTCTCTTTTATTTCCTTATTTGTCTTATTACACGTGTGCACACTGGTGACCCACAGGATGTTGATTGCAGAGGATTCAGTGATGGTAATTTTATTTAATGTGAAGGGGAGGAATGGTTAAATCCTCTGATGTTGGAGTTGGTCTTGCCTGACACTTGTGTGACACAGATAAATTAAAACAGTCCTGATTTCTCCTCTCACCACCCATCTGTAAGCAAAAAGGTGTTTTTTGATTTGAGCTATTATAAATGTATTTTTCTCAACGTTTCAATTTTGGAGTGATCTAATCCTCTACTTACGACTCTAAAGCAAACTCAAGCTAGGGCGCAATTAGAGGGTTAGTTTATCTTATCCACAGGATGGCATGGTGGCACAATGGTGTCAGGGACCTGGGTTCAATTCCCAGCTTGGGTCAGTGTACAGAGTCTGCATGTTTTCCCCGTATCTGTATGGGTTTCTTTTGGGTGTTCCAGTTTCCTCCCACAGTCTGAAAGACACGTTGGTTAGGTGCATTGGCGATGTTAAATTCTCCCTCAGTGTACCCAAACAGGTGCCAGAGTGTGGTGACTAGGAGGTTTTCATAGTAACTTCATTGCAGTGTTAATGTAAGCCTACTTGTTGCACGAATAAATAAACTTTAAAAACACACTCAAACTTCTTGTAATCTTACAATAAAAGAGGGAAAGAAAGAGTTACAGGGCGAAGACCCCAGACTAAATAAGAATTATTGTTGCATGTGACTCCAAAGTCCAGTAACTTAAAATCCAATTAAAGTTTTTTCAGGTGATATTGTCTGGCCAAATTCCAAGTCTTTGTCCTAGGGACTTGGTTGAAGGTTGAAGGAGCATCAAAGTGCTTGTATCCGGAAAATTAGCTCATTCTGTTGGCACAATGGTTTGTGCTGCTGCCTCACAGCATCAGGGAGCTGGATTCAATTCCAGCCTTGGGAGAATGCTGTGTGGAGTTTGCACATTCTCCCTGTGTTTGTACGGGTTTCCCCCGAGTGCTCCCATTTCTTCCCACACTTCAAAGGTGTGCGGGTTGGGTGCAATGGCCATGCTAAATTGCTCTTTGGTGTCCCAAGATGTGCAGTTAGGTGGATTAGCCATGAGCAATATGCAGGGTAATGGTGTTAGGGCTGGGAATTCGGCCTAGATATGGTGCTCTTTCAGAGCATTGCTGCTGACTTGATGGGTCAAATGGTCTCTTCTTGCAATGTAGGGATTTTATGATTCCAAAATAGGGTTCCTTCTGGAGATCAAACTTTGAAAGAGTTGGAGGTCAGAGGGAGGCTGCGAGCCTGGAGTCTGATTTTCTTATTAGGATTAAACATGACTGAAAACAAAATCCAAAATTTATATGAATAAAGCAATTCAAACAACTCAAGTTTCAGGCATGCAACAGGCTAGTTTCAGGTCAAGCCATTCAGCTAATTAGCTAACCTTTGTTAAAACCCATTAGGCAGAATGTTCTCATCCTATCCACCAAGGGAAGCATAGCGGGTGAGACATGGGCCATGCAAAGCTCCCTTGGCATCAGGCAGAATTTTCTGACCTGGTCGCGCAGCGTGTCCAGAGAATCCCGCCCATTGTCTTTTGAGAAGATAGCTGTGGAAGCATTAGCAAAACATTAGAGATGAGGACTGCTTTGTCTGGAGCTGGCTGGTGCAGACGTCTTGTCTACTGATCCTTTGACATGGTTGGAATGCATACAAAGAGTTGAGTGTTACAATGTTGATGAGTTAAGCTTTGTCCATTTTAAACTGATCAGAAATATCCAGAACAATAATCATGTGGTCAGCTGTGGCACAATGGTTAGCAATGTTGTCTCAGTGCCAGGAACCCGGGTTCGATTCCGACTTTGAGTGAATGTCTATGTGGAGTTTAGATGTAGTCCCCATGTCTGCATGGATTTCTTCCGGGTGTTCCGGTTTCCTCTCACAGTTCAGTGATGTGCACGTTTGGTGCATTGGTCATGCTAAATTGCTCCTTAGTAGGTTTAGGGGGATTAGTAAGGTACATGCATCGGGTTACAGGAAGACTCTATCAGAAAGCCACTGCAGACTCGATGGACCAAATGTCCTCCTTCTGCACCCTACAGATTCAATGATTCTATGATTCATTTTATCAGTCCAACCATTTATCATTTTATTTTTTAAAAAACAGAATTTAAATAAAAGAATATGGGAGTGAAACATTTTTTGGTGCCTTTCTCACAACGTATAATATGGCAAGTGGCAAGTATCATTCGCTACATAAATGCTAGTGAACATCTTCAACAAGAGAAGACCTAACCAGAGCTTCTTGATGATCAGTAGCATTACCATTTCTGAATCCATCACTTTCAGCATCACAGGGGTTTCCATTGACCAGAAACTGAACTGAGCTAAATATATAGGTACCATCACTACCAGAGCAGGTCAAAGAGTAAAAATCCTATAGCTAGTAACTCACCTCCTGACTCCTCAAAACCTGTCCATCATCTATAAAGCTCAAGTCAGAGTGTAATGGAGTACTCTCCACTCGCCAGGATGTGTGCAGCTTCAACAACACTCAAGAAGCTCAACACCATCCAGGACAAAGCAGTCCATTGATTGCTATCCCCTCCACAAGCATCCAATCCCTCCAACACCAACAAACATTGGCAGCTGTGTCTTCCATCTACAAGATGCATTGCAGAAACTTGATGACATTTCTTTGACAACACCTTCCAAACCCATGACCACATCTGTCTAGGAGGACAAGCAGGTACTTGGGAACACCGACATCCGGAGATTCCCTCCATATCATTCATCATCCTCACTTGGAAATAAATTGCTGTTCCTTCACTGCCGCTGGGTCCAAATCCTGGAAATCACTTCCTAACAGCACTGTAGATGTACCTACACATCAGGTCTACAGCAGTTCAGGAAGACAGCTCACCCACCATCTTCTGAAGGGATAGTGGGATGGGCAATAAATGCCCATACAGGAAGCCCATGTCCTGTAAGTGAATAAAATCAAGTGAACCCTGATTTGGAATTAGGATTCCAGCAGCAGAGTTTTGCATAACTCAAAGCTCACAAGATTGGAAGTCAGCCAGGAGACACATATTGAAGCCAGGAGATAACAAGTGTTTGGACAATGGTTTCAATGATGCTGAGTTGATCTGGGTACAGAGTGTTTAAGAAGATGTGTAGTATATATGCAGTAGAGCATTTATATTGCAGTTCTTGTATTGGCCATCTGCTGTCTTTTAATTCCCCTCTGTCTCACTGATCAATTTTAATTTGGCTCATTAATTTGATTATCTGTTTTTCTCTTTAATTAATTAGTTTGGTTCTTCTTCCAATTACAGTGGGAGTCAGATTCTACCCATTATAGAATAGAATCTCTATAATGCAGAAGGTCATTTGGCCCATTGAGCCTGCACCACCAACAATCCCCACCCCTGCCCTATCCCCATAACAACACATATTTACCCTACTAGACCCCCTGACACTGATGGGCAATTTAGCATGACCGCACATCTTTGGAGTATGGGAGGAAGCCCACACTGACATGGGGAGAATGTGTAAATTCTACACTGACGGTGACCCGAAGCTGGAATTGAACCTGGCACTGTGAGGCAGTCGTGCTAACCACCGTGCTGCCCAATCACATTCAAAGACAAAAGAGAACTTGCTAAGACATTCTCACTCTGAAAGTTTCTCCTCAATCCCACCATAACCTCCATAAAATAAGTGATTATGTAAGTATGGAAGCTCATCATATGATGACATGCTAACCTGTAAATGTTGCCATCACAATTCTCCAATCCCTTGTAGCCCCTCAGTGCAAGGGCTGTTTTCCAAACAAACAAAATTGCAAGGCATGTGTGTCAAATATGCTCCACTATGTAACCCTATGCTTTTTGACCTTCTAGCTAAGGTTAAGCATGAGATCAAGTTCAATGCCTGTTCTCGTCAGCTTAGATCTGGTTTGTCTCTTTTGTGGGGAACCATGAACTGGATTCAATTTGAATTGGTTTTCGGAGAAAATAAGGGGAAGGAATTGTCCTGTCTACTCTGTGCAGAGGCTTTGCAACTCTGAGAAAGAAAGAAATAACATTTTTTTAAAAATGTGTGACTTTATGGTCAGGAATTTTTTGATGGTGCAACAATTCCATCGTTAGAAGTGCAACAGAAATCCTGCTTATGCACTAAAATACCACACATCACAGTTAATTCCTACAAAACCCCACAAGCCCGGGACTGCAAAATATGTGCCAAGGACAAACAACTAAATGCAGCAATAAAGGTTAGCAATGCAGCAAATTACTGTGGATGTTGGAATCTGAATCCAAAAGAGAAAACATTGAAAAATCTCAACAGGTCTGGCAGCATCTGTAAGGAGAGAAAAATGCAGCGATACCTTGGAGGTGCCGTGGAAGAGACTTATCAAAATGATGACAGGGATGAGGGATCATAGTTATAGAAAGAGACCAGAAAATTTTGGATTACGTGTTCTCCGTTCAATAGAGAATGTTGAAAAAAATTGTCAAAAATGATGAGGGGCTTTTCTAGAGGAATTAAGGAAACCAGAGGGTGGAAATAACTGGCAAAGGAATCAAGGAAATTGAAGAGACAATGCGACAAATTTTCTCATTCCGCCCTCCATGGGAATTGTAGTCTGCAAGAGGTGACCATGGAAAGATCTTTTGTCCTCAGGCAGGATTTTCTAGATCCTAGGGCAAATGCAGCTGGAAAATCCCATCCAATTTTTTTTGCAGATCTTTCCCTTATGATCTGGAATGCAGTACCTGAAAGGAAAGCAGCTTCAATTACAATTTGTAAATATGAAATTGGTTACATATGTTTGTATTACAAATCCCCAACCGGACTGATAGTTTTTAAAATGAATTTTTTAGTGCCCAACTAAAATAAGCCAAAGAATAAGGTTTCACATTCAGACTTTTACTGTAACAAATTGACTAAGATCAGTAGCAATCAAACAGTACCCAATGAGTAACTAATTCATTCTACAAAATAAAGGTATTTTTGAATTAACTAACTAATGTAATTGAGAAATGTCTGACTGGGCACCACATGTTTGAAGATATATACCAATATAAGGACAAAATTCATAGTTTTCTAACAGTCTTACTTCTCCGTGTCATGCAAGACTGGAACTTCCATTGTCCTCCGAATGGAGGCCATACAATCTGAGTCTCTCAGAACGGATTTTGTTCGACAAGGCCCACTTCATTGGTTTCTTGTTCCTTAAATCTCCGAAAGATCAAGTTCATTTTGTTCCCCTCCTTCAATAGCAAAGACAGATTCTTACCAATGTCCATCACACGCCATTCTCTCCCATGTCACTGTCTGCCTGAATTTCACAAAACCAGTTGTCCTTTTATGTTGTTAATGTGTGAATCATTTGATCCTCAAAAGGTTTTGATTTGGGTTTCTTTCCCATGCTAACCAGATCTGTCTCCAGGCAGAGTTTTAATATGCTGCAATCCCCCATCCATAACATTCTGGTGCACAAAGACATTTCAAAACATAACCATCTTGTAAGGTCCTGTATTCAAAAATACATGTTGTTTTGTAATGCAGTGCAATAGGAAACCAGCAGGGGAGTAGACAACGGGCAAGGTTACTTGCCATTGTGGCAATGTGTTGCAGGATAGATTACTTAGCCCCTTTGAGCACTGAGTATCACCATCATTATGGAAGCAGTCTGAACTTGCGCAGAGATCTCATCACCACAGTCTGAGGTTCCACTGCAGTACTAAGGCATTGGGTAGTTTCTGCCTGGCTCGCAACAGAAGATAAGACTTAATAAAAATCATAGAAACACTACAGCACAGAAGGAAGCCATTTGGCCCATTAAGCCTGCACCAGCAACAATCCCACTCAGACCTACCCGCATAACCCCACATATTTACCCTACTAATCCCTCGGACTACACATCCCGGGGCACTAAGGGGCAATTTAGCATGACCAATGCACCTAACCTGCACACCTTTGGACTGTGGGAGGAAACCAGAGCACCCAGAGGAAACCTAAACAGACATGGGGGAGAACATGCAAACTCCATTCAAACAGTGACCCAAGCCAGGAATCGAACCCAGGCCCGTGGAACTGTGAGGCAGCAGTGCTAACCATTATGCTACTGTGTTGCCATCTGCCATCTGGTACCACATTTTGCATTATTCTCACATATAATCCCAAAATAGACCTTAAAAAAGTTTTTATCCCTTAGAGTAAAAATCAGTTGTCCTCAATGTTTGCTTTGCCTCCTTATCTTGGAGGGAGTTAGGGGGAGTCAAGGAATTTTCATCCAGTTACCAATTAATGGTAGAGAAGGGAGAATCAGGTATATCCTCTTAACCAAGACAAAGGAACATCAGATTATCCTTCTTTTGTAGCAAGAGTGGCAAACTGAAGGTGAGGAAGCTCAACTGAAAGAAAATGGAAGGGAGACAGATCTTAATAGAAACCAGATTCATGGCATATGGAGAGTGGAAAGAGAAAGGGAGGGGAGAGAGAGAAAGAGAGTGACCCTATTGGGATGAAGGAATGAGGGGGCATTTTGGCCCACAATGCCTGGGGCACAGGTTTGATTTTCTGCTTGGGTCACTGCCTGTGTGGAATCTGTATGTTCTCCCCATGTCTGCATAGATTTCCTCTGAGCGTTTTGGTTTCCTTCCACAATCCCAAAGACGAGCTGGTTTGATGCATTAACCATGCTAAATTCTCCCTCAAATTACCCAAACAGGCAAGAATGGTGACTTAGAGATTTTTCACAATAACTTCATTGCAGTGTTAATATAAGTCTAACTTGTATCAATAATAAATCAACTTCATAAACTTAGAATGGAAGAAGGGCCAATTTGGAGGATGGCAGTGGAGAATAAGACTTTGTTGAACGTTAGGTTAGTAGAGATAGAAAGTGTGTATAGAGAGGTGATGAAAGGACTTCTAGGGGAATGGAGAGAAGGAAAGAGAGAGTAATTATTTTGAGCAAGACAAGAAGTCGCACAACACCAGATCATACTCAAATAGGTTTATTTGAAATTACAATCTTTTAGAGTACTGCTGTTTTGTCAGGTGAAGTGGAGAGAGGCATAGAAGATATAGGTAGAGTGCCAATAGCCCAACACTCATACTTGAGCAAAATATGGAAGAGGAAAGAGCGTGAGAGATTGGCTGAGAGTGGGAGAGGTGGTTGATGTCAAGAGTCCTTCACTGCACCTAGCTGCCCCCCCACCACCTTCCCCCACTACAGTACTTCTTAAAATTATGAATCTTCACAATGACTAGAGTCACAAGCATTTTAAACATGCAATTTGTATCAGGTATTTTAATGCCCCTGATGATAGGACAGTGTGTCAATAGTTAATATTACATTGTTGTAGTGAAAACCTTTGCAATAACAGCCATTCTGGGCACTGTACTGTGAAACCATTCATGCAAGGTGTATAAAACAAGAGAAAGTGTTGACCTCCTTCAGTTGGATGCAAGTCCTTATAATTAATGATCAAGACAAGAACAGTAGCATTATTCTGAATGGAACGCAGGAAGGCCTTTCAACATGTGGTTACAGAGTGATTCACAAAGCTTAACTGCCGAAGCAATACAAAGCCGGAATTGTTAGGCCTCGCTGACATAATCAGTCCACTTACTCACATTCTTCAAGCAGCCATCATGTTGTGGTCAGATTCACACTTCCGATTCAGTTACAGGAAAAAATAAATGGTATTAATCGTGAGTGCAATATGTCAAAATATTCAAAGATAATGTTCATGATCTATCCTCAATATTAATTATATCTGATTGCAGAAGGGCAGCCATGGACCATAGAACAGATAACCTGTAAGGTGCTAACCTGTTGGCACCACTGGAGAAAGTTGACTACCATTCATTTGTAGCCAGGCTACTGCTTGGCACAAAAATTGTAGCCTACGGGTGAAAAGTATCACCAGCAGCAGAAGTCAATCTTTGACATTTGGAATATTGTGAGCAATTTTGGGCCCCATATTTAAGGAATGACTTGGAGAGGTTTCAAAGGAGATTTACGAGAATGATCCTGGGATTGGAAAGTGTGACATATGAGGGACCGTCTGAGGACTCTGGGTCTGTATTTGATGGAGTTCAGGAGGCTGAGGGGGGGTGGAATCTCATTGAAACTTACACAATATTGAAAAGCCTTGATAGAGTGGATGTGGACAAGATGTTTTCATTAGTAGGAGAGACATGGATCCAAGGGCACAATCTCAGACAACTCTTTAGAACTGAGATAAGGAGAAATTATTTGAGAAAGGATATATGGCACTGGAAGGGGTGCAGAGGAGAATCACTAAGTTAATTCCAGAGTTATAAGGAGACACTGAGTGCACTGGGGCTATACTCATTAGAATTCAGAAGAATGAGGGGAGATCTTTTAGAAACATATAAGATTATGAAGGGAATAGGTAAGATAGAAACAGGGAAGTTGTTTCCACTGGCAGGTGAAACTAGAACTATGGAGCATGGCCTCAAAATAAGGGGAAGCAGATTTAGGACTGAATTGAGGAGAAACTTCTTCATACAAAGGGTTGTGAATCTGTGGAATTCCCTGCCCAATGAAGCAGTTAAGGCTATCTCATTGAATGTTTTTAAGGCAAGGATAGATAAATTTTTGAACAGTAAAGGAATTAAGAGTTATGGTGAGTGGGCAGGTAAGTGGAGCTCAGTCCACGAAAAGCTCAGCCACGATCTTATTGAATGACAGAACAGGCTCGAGAGGTCAAATGGCCTCCTCCTGCTCCTAGTTCTTATGCAAATTTCTTCAGACAAAAGGTGGTGAATCAGTGAAATTCATTGCCACAGAAGGCTGTGGAGGCCAGGTCATTGAGTTTATTTAAGATAGATTCTGAGAGGATCAGGAGTTATGGGGAAAAGGCAGGAGAACAGGATTGAGAAACTTATTAGTACGATTGACTGGCAGAGCAGACTCGATGGGCCAAAGGGCTAAATTCTGCTCCTATATCTTATTGTCTTTTGGACCTCTTTTACCAGGCTATATCTTGTTAATCACTGCACCATAAACTATTCTCCAATATTACATACTAGTGAACCAGATGGGTGTTTCCAACAATGGTTTTATGGTCGTCAGTACATTCTGAATTCCAGATTTCTTTTATTAGATCAAATTCCACCAACTGCTGTGGCGGGAATTGAACCCCCAGTCCCTGGACCATTAGTTGAATTCCTGGATTAATAGTCTAGCAATAATACCACTATGCCACCACCTCCCCAAGGTTAGGAGGCGGTTGCATGCATTTTCTTCATTGTTTCCAGTAATCTGTCAAAGTGCGAACAAACCAGCAATAGGTCACTGAACTTAAAAAGCACATTCCTTTTTTTAATGGAGATCTCAAGCAAACCTGCTCACTATCCTTCAATCACTGTTGTGCCTAAATAGGCATTCAATTGACTTTTGAACCTTCACTATCCACTGAAATGAAATTCCTTATTATTTCCATGATTATTTCTGTAAGAACATTAAAGCCAATCTCTCTTTTTATTCCTTGTTGTGGAGTTCATGGAATTGCACTGTGAAATTTGAAGATGGAGACATTTAACATGCTCAATTGTAATACTACTTTCTATTTTTTGAAGTCAGTGGATAACCTTTTTAAAAGTTGGTGAGTTAACAACTTTGCTAATCTGGTAGGAAAAAGAATTCCAAATGAATGCTTTAAGTGTCTTCCTTCACATGGTTTACGTTCTAAGTTTCTTTATTAGTCATAAGTAAGTCTACATTGACACTGCAATGAAGTTACTGTGAAAATCTCCTAGTTGCCACGTTCCGGTACCTGTTCGGGTATACTGAAGGAGAACTTAGTACGGCCAATACACCGAACCAGCACACCTTTCAGACTGTGGGAGGAAAAGTTAATTTATTAGTCACGAGTAGGTTTACAGAAACATGGCAATGAAGTTACTGTGAAAATCCCCTAGTCGCCTCATTCCGGCGCCTGTTCAGGTACACTGAGGGAGAATTTAACACAACCAATGCAGCTAAACATTCGGACTGTGATAGGAAACTGGAGCATCTGGAGGAAGCCCATGCAGACACAAGGAGAACATGCAGAATCTGCAGAGACAGTGACCCAAGCCAGGAATCAAATCAGAGGCCATAGTGCTTGAGGCAGCAGTGCTAACCACTGTGCTATTGTACAGCAAAAAAGAGTGACACTGTTCTCTCTTGACTCAAAAAACAGCATCTAAGCTTGAATTTTCTGTGGGAGCTCGGCCTCTTCGTCACATGATGTTGGTGCAGTGAGGCAACAATGCTAACCATTGTGCCATCACGCCATAGCATCATTGTCTTTATGTTTAATTTGGTTCACCTGGTATTTGAGGCCTTCACTTCCCAGAGTGAACAACTGACCTTGCTCAATTTGGAAAATTTCTTTCATAATCTCAAAAATCTCAATTAGAGTCTCTTCTTTCTCCCTCACCCCAGAATACAGATTCCTTAATCTGCCCCAGTTGATTGCTATCCAACGGTGTTCCCAAAAACAGTTATTCCCATGATTGCATAACAAGATTTACACTCAGTACTCATGCTCAATCAATCCTCCCTTCTATTATGTCAAAAGCTTCAGAATTCCAAGCTTGATATGTTCCAAGGATCTTCAAAGAAGTGGCTCATGGAGAAATAAATGTGCTGGTGTTAATTTTCCAAAATTTGCTAGATTGTGGAAAGGTACCATCAGACTAGAAAGTAGTAAATATAACCACTCTATTCAAGAAGAAAGGGAAGTAGAAATTAGAAAATTATAGGCCAGTTAGCTTGTCTGTTGGGAAGATGTAAGAATCAATCATTTAGAAGTTTATAGTTGGACACTTGGATAAACTGAAGGCAATTAGGAAGAATTAGCATTGTTTTGTGAAAGGAAAATCATGTGTAACTAATTTATTGAAGTTCTTTGAAGAAGTAACATGCACTGTGGATAAAAGGGTATCTGTAGACATAAGCTCAAGGGATTGAAAGGCCTATTTCTGCTCCTAATTCCAATGTTCACATATGCTTTAGACATGACTTGTATTGTATATCATTTAACCATATAAACAGATCATTTGACCCAACTAATCTCTGGTACTGTTTATGTTTCATCCAAGCTTCCTGACATCCTATTTCATCCTAATCTATAAGCATTATCTTCAATTGCTTTCTCCCTGTTTATCTACGATCTCTGTAAATACACCAATGCAATTAGTCTCAACTACTCTGAGAATTCCACACACGAATCACTTTCTGGATAAAGGAATTGCTCCTGATTTCCTTATTTGATTCTTTTGTGACTTTTATATTTATATTTATCGTTCTGAAGTCCAAAGTTTTTCCGCTCAGCCAAGGGCATGTTAGCAGGTAGCGTGTTCATAAAACTGGGTGCTACAGCAGCGGAACTGTGCCCATCACCCCTGCTCAATTTTACCAACTAGGTGCAGGGCGGGGGCGGTGGGGAGTATGTATTTGAAGATTCTTACACTCGTTGTCAACTGAGGCCTGATGTGGCCAATTTTTTATGATCACTTGATTGGAGAAGCCAGCATCAAGTATCCAAACTGCCAGCTGAATGCTAGTGGCACCAAAGCTGAGCTGGAGAAGCCTCAGCTGGTTGGCACCCTGCGCCCATTGGAAGTCCCAACCCAACCCTTCAGCTATTCTACCCCTCACATTTCCCCTCCTTGTTTCCATTGATCTGAGCATCTCACGCCTGTTGCCAAGGACTGCCATGCTGCTCTTAGCAACATTCCAGGGTTATGTGTAAGCACAGGCTCCGAGTGTTGAGAATTGCTTGCAGTTCCATCAGTGGCCACTGCTCTTAATGGCACTGCTAGGACAAGTGAACTGCCAGCCATAGAACCTGAGAAGAATCCCGAGAACGCAGAAAGAGGCCATTTGGCCCATCAGGTCTGCACCAACTTTCCAAAAGAGCATCTAACCTAAGCCCTCCCCTCTATCCTATTCCTGTAACCCTATGCATTTACCACGGCTAATCCACCTAACCTACACATCTTTGGAAACTAAGGGACAATTTTGCATGGCTAAACTATTTAACCTGCACATTTTCGGATTGTGGGTGGAAACCAGAGCATTCGAAGGAAACCCATACAGACATGGGGAGAATGTGCACAACTCCACACAGACAGTCACCCAAGGCCAGAATCAAATCCCAAAACATTTGATTGACTGGCAACTCTTCAATAGTTAAAAGCTTTTTCCCAGGGTGGAAGAGTCAATTACTAGGGGGCATGGGTTTAAGGTGCGAGGGGCAAGATTTAAAGGAGTTGTACAAGGCAAGTTTTTTATTCAGAGGGTGGTGGGTGCCTGGACCTCTTTGCCAGGGAGTTACCGCAAACAGAGATGATAGTGACTTTTAAGGGACATCGAGGAAATGCGTGAATGCAGTGGGAATAGAGGGATAGGGTTTCCAGAAGGGTAATGGATTTTAGTTCAGACGGGCAGTAGGAGTTGGCACAGGGTGCCAACCAGGTGACATTTCTCCAACTCAGCTATGGTGCCACTAGCTTTCAGCTGGCAGTTTGACACATGATGCTGGCTTCTCCAGTCAAGTGTAAATCCCAGCAGGCTTGGAGGGCCGAAGGGTTTGTTCCTATGTTGTAATTTTCTTTCTTTGTTCTCTGTTCTCTCAGATGTGAGATAGAAAGTTTGCATCAAGGCAATTAGTGGCCTAATGGCCAAACACATGAAGGCAGATCCTCGACACTTACTTTGAACTGTGTTCCCACATAAAATTCAGCC
Source organism: Sphyrna mokarran (assembly GCA_024679065.1). Taxonomy (NCBI): domain Eukaryota; kingdom Metazoa; phylum Chordata; class Chondrichthyes; order Carcharhiniformes; family Carcharhinidae; genus Sphyrna; species Sphyrna mokarran. Next base: position 12,349,159 of record JAGIQG010000013.1, on the reverse strand, counting down.
CCGAGTTTCAGGCTCCCCAGCCGTGGAAATGGCATCTCTGTCATTTACCCTGTCAAAGTTATCGATTAATGCTGCATTATGTCTAACCCGTTTTCATCTTGAGGAATTCATTTGGGACTTGGGGCTTCATCAGTTTCTGAAGAGCAAAACAATGTGATCGGCCCAGTCAGTGATTTACAGAACTAGATGTGGCACTGCAGACAAGTCTGTTATTGGATGCTGCCAACTATTGCCTGAAGATGGCAGCATTGACTCTGCCTAATGAACTCGAGAAAGACAAAATTCACCAAAGGCATCCATCCTCTGGTTGCTCTATTCCCAAAGTTTCAGCTGACTGGATTATTTGTCAGTTCGCTGAAAGATTTATTTGCCCATGGTGACCTGTACAAATCAACGCGCAGTCATCCTCCCAGTGCTGATCGCCACCTCTATCGTCTACATGTTTGTTTTTCGCTTTTGTTTACTTCGTTGTAGCAAAACTGAGAGAGTCACATCTGGATTATAAAATACATCTGTCCTCATTATTCTATGGCTGCAAGTGCAACACTCTGGGAGCAGAAGTACCTCATGATAAATGAAAAATTAAAATCTGGTGCCCTCAACATATAACTAAGAGTCCTGGTCCTGTATCATTCACTGAATATTTTGCTTACGGCTGTCACCTGTCTTTAGCACTTTTCCCTCCAGTTGCATTATGGAAATCACTTGAAGAAATCAATGTCGATGGCACTATTTTGTTGTGAAATGGCCCAGTGCTTATTTTTCTACATCCCGATTGTAATTATCCTATAACTGTTTGGCGGCGCATTGCATACAGGCTGCCAAGTCATGCACTAGCACTGACTAATTGCACACAACTTGCATTCAGGATTCAAATCCAGGATGATCCATTAATGCATGTCCCAGAGTGTCGGAGAGAACCAAAAGTTTGATTCAATTTCTTCATCTCAAGGGCCATACGTTGCATTCTAGCCAGATCAATATTGCCTTTGCTCTCCTGTTTCATCTCTTTTTGTAATTAGTGTCACAAGTAGGCTTACGTTAACACTGCAATGAAGTTAATGTGAAAATCCCTTAGTCACTCCGGTGCCTTTCGGGTACACTGAGGGGGAATTTAGCATAGCCAATGCACCTAACCAGCACATGTTATGGACTATGGAAAGAAACCGGAGCACCTGGAGGAAATCCACACAGACATGGGGAGAACATGCAGATTCTCAGTTACACAGACATGGGGAGAACATGCAGATTCTCAGTTACACAGACATGGGGAGAACATGCAGACTCTTAGTTGGGGCTCCATTTGCCTTCTCTGGTGAATGTGAAAGATGTTGGGAAGTTCTTCTGGCCAATATTTATTCTGCAATGAACATCATTGAAATTGGCTTATCTAAGTCTGATGAATAAGGACAGCAGTCTTCTTCAGTGTCTGTTTCTTTGAGATGTTTTATTGAACTGAACTTAAGATGTCTGTTTTCAGATGAGGCAACATTATGGCATAGTTAAATATCTGTAGAAATCCAGAAATGTCAAAATTATATTTCAAAATCCTGTGTGACTGTGAGTTACTCAAGTTACCCACTCCTCACATGCATCAACAACTGCCTGTTCCACTTATCATTCTCTGCACACATATTGCACATATAGGCCATGATTTTCCCAAATTAGGACAAGTGCCATGCCAGCTGGAAAACTGAAGGATTTTTCCCAGATAATAAACGCTGATTTATTCAGAGTGACCAACTCCATCTTGTTGTTCTGAGATCGGGCCACCATTTTTAAATGGCGACCTGATCTCTGTGCTTGTTTACCAGTCCCCACCCCTCCAAAAATAAAATGGTGCCCATCTACCCCACTTATCACGGGAGTACCATCAAGCTATCACCAAAGAGGGGCGTCCTTCTCCACCCGCAAATAATGGGTAACCCGTCCACATTACATGGCATGAGGGTAACTCAACCCATTCCACTCAACCCCCAGACCCCCCCACCTAGCTCCCCCTTCCCTCTCAGACCCTTCACTCAGGCCCCTTTCCTTCTCTAATCTTCCACTCAGGCCTTCTACCCCTCCCGCCCACTCAGCCTCCCTTGGGAGTGACCCGGCATCCTGGTACTGACACCTTAGCTTGGCATTTTGTGGCCCGGAGGGGGCTTGAGGAGGTATGTCCAATGGCTATTTGCCCCTCTGCCAGGCCACAGGGAAGGGTCTGTCAAGGGTCTGGGAGTAGGCTGGGGTTGGGAGCAAGGGGTTGACCTCACCACTGTCCACCAGGATGTGGGTGATGTGGATCAACTTCCCCTTCTGGCCTGGCAGACATGACGATCACCCCCTGGCATGGTGATTCCAGGCAACCCTATGATCAACTTGTGCACTCTTCCCTGTCAATTGTGTCAACTCTAAAGTGGCCAGGTCACTTTCATCTCCATGTCCCGCCGGGTCACCTGGCACAGTTTTAAATCACTTCATTCTGCAGCAGAGATTTCCCTTTCTCCCTGTCAGGAGCTGGCTCAAAGTGAGACGACAGAAGGTTTGCATCCTGACAGGATCTCCGAAACTCAGCTCTAAAAATGGTTAGGCCAGTCTTGTCAAGCTAAAATTTGGCTTTCTGTCATTTCACCTGAACAAACGTCTGTTATTATTCCTGGTTTCAATAGCTTTCTTGCTAATGGAAGAGTAATTTGTGTGTAGCATGACATTAGCCTCTGGACAGGTCTACTTTCCATGCCCTCAGATAATGTGTTTCAAGGATTGTTTTGTAATGTTAGCATTCACGTCGAGAGGGCTAGAGTACAAGAGCAGGAATGTACTTCTGAGACTTTATAAGGTTCTGGTCAGACCCTATTTGGATATTGTGAGTAGTTTTGGGCTCCATATCTGTGGAAGAATGTGCTGGCCTTGGAAAGGGGCCAGAGGAGGTTAACAAGAATGATCCCGGAATGAAGAGCTTGTCATATGAGAAATGGTTGAGGATTCTGGGTCTTATTGGAGTTTAGAAGGATGAGGGGATCTTATTGAAACTTAAAGCTTTGCGAGGCCTGGATAGAGTGGATGTGGAGAGGATGTTTCCATTAGTAGGCAAAACTAGAACCAGAGGGCATAACTTCAGGCTAAAGGAATGATCCTTTAAAACAGAGATGAGGAGGAAATTCTTCAGCCAGAGAATGGTGAATCTGTGGAAATTTTTGCCACAGAAGGCTGTGGAGGCCAGGTCATTGAAGTGTCTTTCAGACAGAGATAGATAGGTTCTTGATTAATAAGGGGATCAGGCGTTATGGGAAAAAGGCAGGAGAATGGGCATGAGAAAAATATCAGCAATAATTGAATAATGGAGTGGACTCGATGGGCTGAGTGGCCTAATTCTGCTCCTATATCTTATGATCTTATGGTCTTATCCTAGTATGTCCAACATGTCCTTATCACCACTGTTGTGTTCTTGAAACTCTCAGTCAATCTTTCATTCACTACTTCTTGTAGCATTTATCATGTTGCATCTTGTTGGGTAGTTCCCTTGATGTGTGCAAGGCTTTTGCCTGTCAGATACAATGCCTCTGCTGGGTTGATGACTTCCAGATCATCTCGAGCTGCTGCTCCTTGTTGAATCTGGAAGATTTTATGCTCTGTTGTAGCATCCTCAATTTTCTTCCTGGGGAGTACTGCTCCCGACAGGATATCTGCAATGTACATCTGTATTCCTTGTATCTACATCATATCCAGATGATGTGGTTGTAACTGAAGTAGCACATTTGCAGTTGCTTTGGAGCAAATAGTAGCAGCTTGCAAAGATGTGCTTTGAAGTGGCTTGTGGTCAAACCCCGCTGTTACCTTGTCTATCCCAAACAGGTACTGATGAAAATGCTCAATGGCACAACATTCTTTCTCAATCTGAGCATAGCAGCATCTGCATTAGTGCCTTGGATATAAATCATAGAATCCATACAGTGCAGAAGAAGGCCATTCAGCTCATCAAGGCAACACCAACAAAAATCCCAGCCAGACCTTCTTCCCATAACCACACATATTTACCCTGCTAGTCCTCCTGATGCAAAGGGACAACTTAGCATGGCCAACCAACCTAACCTGCACACATTTGGACTGTGGGAGGAAACCGGAGGACCCAGGAGAAACCTCGGCAAACACAAGGAGAACGTGCAAACTCTACGCAGACAGTGACCCGAGGCTGGAATTGAACCCGGGTCCCTGGCACTGTGAGGCAATAGTGCAAACCATTGTGCCACCGTGCCTTCATACAAGAATTTCGAAGGCTAGAATGCAGGCACGAGTAATTAGGAACTTAAATAGAATTCTATCATTATGTTGAGTGAAATTGAAGTTCTCTTTTAGCTATACAGAGCACTGGTGAGACCACATCAGAAGTACTGTGTACAGTATTGGTCTCATGATTTAAGGAAGGATGTATATGTGTTGGAAGAAGTTCAGAGAAGGTTTACTGGACTAGCACTTGGAATGGGGCAGACTAACTTATGAGGAAAGATCGGACAGACTGGGTTTATGTCCATTGGTACTCAGAAGATTTGGAGGTGACTTGATTGAAACATATACATCCCTGAGTGGACTTGGCAGGGTGGATATGGAGAGACTGTTTCCCCTTGTTTGAAGGTCTAAGATTCAGGGTTAATGTTGAAAAATAAGGAGTCACCCATTTGAAACAGAGATGAGTTTTTTTTCTTTCAAAGCATTGAGTCTTTGGTATTCTCTTACTGAAAAAGCAGTGGCAGAGTCTATGCATATTTTCAGTATTGAATGCTCCCTTCGGCAATTCCACGACTTATCCAGAGATTGTAGACCATACACCTAGCTACGGGTCCAGAAAGATCACTGACTATCACATCTATCTACGTTGATAATTTTCTGGTGCTATGGAATAATTTCATTCTTGGAACTTTATGAAACTGTATTGTGCTCAATTTAGCTGCAAGTTGCTCTTTGGTCTTCATTATCCTTGTATGAATATTCCTGGACAACCTTCTTAATGGGGGGAAGATAGACAATGGCAATGGCCTAATGTTATTATCACTGGACTATTAATCCAGAAGCACAGCTAATATTCTGGAGACTCAGATTCGAATCCCACCATGGCAGATGATGGAATTTGAATTCAATAAAAATCTGGAATTATAATCTACTGATGACCATGAAACCATTGTCAATTATTGTAAAAACCCACCTGGTTCACTAATGTACTTTAGGAAGGAAAGCTGCCATTACCTGTTCTGGCCTATGTGACTCCAGTGCCATAGCAAAGTGGTTGACTTTCCACTGCCCTTGGGCAACTGCGATGAATGGTAAATGCCAGCCAGTGATGCCCACGTCCCACAAGCAAATAAAAAAAGATTAATCATGAGATACCAAACCCTATTTGTTTTCAAAAGTGGGTATAAAAAACCCCACAGCACTATTTTGAAGCAGGAGTTCTCCCCAGTGTCTTGGCCAATAATTTTTCTCTCAATCAATATGACAAAAATTGGATCATTTTATTACACTGCTGCTTGTGAGAGTTTGCCGCACGCAATTTGACCACCATGTTTCCGGGATTACAAAAGTGGCTTCACTTCAGCTTAATTGGTTGTACTTTGGAACCATCTGAGATCATGAACAATGTTATGCAAGTACAAGTACTTATCATATACTGGGAATTGAACCTGGAACATTTTCATCTGGATTGTAATTCTTGCCAACAACTGAAAAGATGTCAGTAACAGTTGCCCAATCACATCTAACAGACACTGTGACCCCAGCACATGTGTAACTACTCTTGATGTTTTCCTACAGATGTTGGAATCTATCAAAAAACCATGGGGTTTCACATTCAATTTGGGAACTTTCAATGTAAACTTTTCCCATGGGAATTCTGGTATTAAAATTCACTACTTACATGTGGGTATGTTACCAGTATTACCTCCCAGCCACATAATTTTTTTAAATTGTTCATGGGATGTGGATGTTGCTGGCTGAGTCAGCAATTATTACCCATCCCTCATCGCCCCTGAGTGGCTTGCTTGGCCACTTCAGAGGGCATTTAAAAGTCAGCCACATTGCCTTGGGTCTGGAGTCACATGTGGGCCAGACGGGTAAGGACAGAAGATTTCCTTCCCTAAAGGAGATTAGTGAACCAGATGGGTTTTTCCGATAATTTCCAATGGATTCACCACCTCATCATCTTTAACTGAAATTTTGCCATCTGCCTTGGTAGGATTCAAACTCATGTCCCCAGCGGATTACCCCCTGGGTCTCTGGGTTACTGGCACAGTGATTATATCACTTCACCACTGCCTTCCCTCATAATAACGGGAATTTCATTGTAGCATTTCAGTGTAGCATTGCAGCACGTGGAAAAAACATAACTTGCCAGAAGCAGAAGATTCCAAATCCAAATCTATTATCAGATTGCAACCTCAATGAGATTTGCGAAATGTGATTTTTAATCAGTGTGAGAATCAAGGGTTACGGAGATAAAGTGGGAAAGTTGGATTGAGGATTATCATATCATATCAGTCCTTATCTCATTTAATGGCTGAGCAGACTCAATGGGCTGAACAGCCCATTTCTATTTTTTTAAAGTTTATTTTTAGTGTCACAAGTAGGCTGATATTAACACTGCAATGAAGTTGCTGTGAAAATCCCTGAGTCGCCACACTCCAGTATCTGTTCGGGTACATTGAGGGAGAATTTAGCATGCCAATGCATCTGACCAGAAAGTCTTTTGGACTGTGGGAGGAAACCAATGCAAACACAAGGAGAAAGTGCAGACTCCGCACAGACAGTGACTCGAGCTGGGAAATGAACATGGGTCCCTAGCGCTGTGAGGCAGTAGTGCTAACCACTGGGCCACTTTTATATCTTATGATGAGATGCTTAACCTAAGGGTAATTATTTTGTGTTTCATATTGGGTAATTAATGTTTCCTTAAATAATTTAATTTAAAAAAAAATTATTGATCTTTTCCAAAAGGTGCTCTTCAAATTTTATAATCAATTCTCCTTGTTGGGAGTTGAGATTCTCATTTACTGAAATTTCCTGATTATATATTTTCATGTTTCACTGTGATCCAGATTTCTATCCCTGAGTTTGGTGTGTGGAGTCAGAAGATAAAAATATCCACCTGCTTGTTGTATTCTTGGTTGGTGAAGGAGGTGCAAGGGGAGTGCAGAAATGGGAGTGGGGGTAGGTGCCCCTGGAATGAGTGTGGTAGCTGCCAAATCCAGAGGCAGGCTGGGCTGTACATGAAGCCTGCCTCAGTAGGCCTGGCAATGTGTTCAAATAAATCAAACATCTATTAATTACAAAGATCAGCCTTTCAGCCCTCATCTCTCAACTCTCTTAATCCCCACAAGACTCACTGTGCTCCATCCATGCTGACCTATATCCTAACACATCTCCCCCAAATTTCCTCACAATCCCATGTTGACCCATTTCTCCCTACCCACTCTGCCATGGCTTCTTAGTGCCAACTCATGCCAACACATAACTTCCACCCTCCAGTAATTATCTTTACCATGTCCCCCACCTCAACCCCCCATACTGCCTCCCCAACCCCCCACCCTGGCCATGCCAACTCATGTAGTATTCTTGGACACTTCCTGGACAGCTTTGACAATTCCTTGACAATTTGACTGTCCCAATGAGTTTGTGCATGAGTAAAAAGCGCATTATCAAGTTTGATTCGAACAATCCCAAAGGACCCTTCACCACTTCCAAAGGAGTGGAGAAATAATCAATTGGGAGAGGGGATACCTTATTCTCCAAAGGGGTGCTGGCTATGCAAATAATACACCAAGTCCACACCTCCTCTTATCTAAACTGGGATTCAGACAGCCAAAATTGGATGGCAGTGGAAGCAGCTAGTGATTTAAATGGCCAACTTCCTCTGCAATTTCCCAGCTTGAGTCCAGAGCTAGCCCTTTAAAAATGAGTTCAGTGGCAGGGCTTAGAAATTTCAGCCATTTTAGGATTTTTTGCCAACATGGAGAGACTCTTAATCGTGGCAAAATCCAGGCTTAAATCTCCAGAAGCCTGTTTTACAGACGGAACATTTGCTAAATTGTAAATGGATTCAATACACAAAGTTGCAGTTAGTTGGTCAGCAGAGACCTGAAAACACGATAACTTAGGCTGGAATTTTCCAGTCTTCCCTGCCATTGGAATCTTCCAGTCCCACCAAAGGCAAACTCACTGCAGCGCAGCCTGCCGAGCAACACAAATGACTGCTGAGTTCCATGGAACTGGAAGATCCCGCTGACAGCCAATGGCAAAGCACGAAAACATGCCACTAGGGAACAGAGTGGAAAATCCCAGCCTAGGTGAGTGCCTAACCAACTTCTTCAATACTGCCATCTGAGACTCCACTGAGCATGTGCAGGAAATGCTCCCCCTAGTATTCCAACACAAAAATACACCGAACCTAAGTTCTTTGTGTTATTTCATTTGGTGCCTTTGCCCATTGGATAATGGAGGAACCATGAACTCCTGGATCTCAGGGATAGGCCCCAGACAACAAGCCCAGCTGCAAAAGTCAGGGAAGGCAGCAAGTAGACAGCCAAGAGGCTAATCATTTTAAATTCCTGTTTTTTTTCCCCTCTCTTTGCCTGCAAGTTGACATTCCCTCTCTGAGAAGCATGAGGTTTGAGGGAGGAACAAGATGTGAGTCTGAACTGGCTCTGCGCTGTGAGGTCATTGCTAAGCCCATGAGGAGGACGACCAAAAGTGGTTCACAGCTCAGAGCGGGAGCTGCCAGCTCTTGTCAGGAATCATCAAAGCCTTTCAGCCTAAACCATGTTTTGAAAGCTGGTCGGGTCCAATTTGTGTAGCACAGTGTGGTTGAGGATTGTAGAGCTGGAAAAATAGTTTGAGGTTTCAGCATGCCTGAATTTTGATTGCTGATTTCAAAGGCAGATACAAGTTCAAAGCTTTAACTTTAAAAGAATCACAGAAGGAGGCTATTTGGCCTATCATTCTTGATGCTGGCTCTTTGAGAGGCCTATCCAATTATTTCCATTCTCCTGCTTTTTCCCCATAACCCTACAATCAATTTTCTCCTTTAAGTATAAATCTACGTCCTTTATAAAAGAGTAAGTAGATATCCAACTAGGTGTTGACTATTGTGGCTGATTGTTGTCTCCCTAGTTGTAACTAGTGTGCTTCCAGAGTATGTACGTGTGTCTGTTAACTTCCACAACTGTGCACAGAGAATTTGGAGAAGTTGCTAGATTCAGTGGCGACAGGAATAGTGCTGATGACTTGTGCTCCAGAATCTGTTGCCAAGAATAGCTACAATCTAGTCAGCAATGTGGAAAATTGCCCAGGTATAGCCTGTCCACAAAAAACAGTAAGAAGTCTGACAACACCAATGCCTCATTTGCCTGACAAAGGCCATAGAGCCAAAAGCTTATGAGTTTACTATCAAATAAATCGGTTGGATTTAAAACTGATGTTGTCAGATTTCTTACTGTGTTTACCCCAATCCAACGCTGGCATCTCTACATCATCACAAAAAAACAGGACGAGTCCAACCCAGCAAACTACCATCCCATCTCAATCATCAGTAAAGTGATCGAAGGGATCATGAACAGTGCAATCAAGTGACACTCGCTTTGTGAAAACTTGCTCGGTGACACTCAGTTTGGGTTCCACCATGGCCACTTAGCCTCTGATGGACTGAATGGCCTATACCTGCTTCCAAGTTTCTATGTTTCAATCAAGTTGCTTTTACTCTTCTAAACTCCAGCAAATACAAGTCTTTTGTTATAAGACACCCTACCAATTCCAGGTATTAATCTAGTAAATATTCTCTGAGCTGCTTCCAACGCATTCACATCCTTCCTTAAATAAGCAGACCAGTATAGTACACAGTACTCCAAATGTGGTTTCACCGTTGTGCTGTATATCTGAAACATAACTTCTCCACATTTGTATTCCATTCTCTTTGTAATGAATGATTACATCCTACTAGCCTTCCTAATTATTTGCTATAGTGGCATACTAGCCTTTTGCAATTCATGCACTGGGACACCCTGATCCCTCTGCAGCTCAGAGTTTTGTAATCTCTCATCATTTCAGTAGTAAGCTTCTTTTTTTATTATTTTTTCTGCCAGTTTCTCATTTTCCCACATTATATTCTATCTGCCAAGTCTTTGTCCATTCCCTGAACCTATTCATGTCCCATTGTAACCTCCTTATGTCCTCTTCACAACTTATTTTGCTACCTGTCTTGATGACATCAACAAATTTAACAACAATATTTTCAATCCCTTCATCCATGTAATTTAAGCAAATTACAAAAAACTGATTCCTATTGCAAACCACTCATTACAACCAGCCAACTAGAAAATGACCAATTTTGGTCTATTATGTTTTCTGTTAGTGAGCCAATCTTGTATCCATGTCAGTAATGTTATCACCGACACCATAAGCTTTTTTCCTGCAATAACTGTTGATGTGGCACCTTATCAAATGCTTCTGGAAATTTAAGTACAGTATATCCATCAGTTCCCCTTTATTCACAGCATATGTTACTTCTTCAAATAACATTTCCCAAAGGTTGAGGAATCTAAAACTAGAGGGCATAGGTTTAAGGTGAGAGGCAAGAGATACAAAAGGGTCCAGAGGGGCAATTTTTTTCACACAAAGTCTAGAATGAGCTGCTAGAGGCAGTAGTAGAGGGGTACAATTTTGTCTTTCAACAGTTAAATGGGTAAGATGAATATGGAGGGATATGGGCCAAATTTGGGACTAGATTAGTGGTAAAAACTTGGTGTATGGACAAGTTGGACCAAAGGGCTTGTTTCCATACTGTAAACTTCTATGACTCTATAACTCCAATAGATAGCTTAAACAAGATTTCCCTTTTCAAAACCATATTGATTCTGTCTTGGATTTATTTAAATGCCCTGTTATAATGGTATACATTATCTGGTCTTAAATGCCATGGAAATCATTGCAAGTGGGATGAAAAATTTGACAGATCATTAGAAGATTTGTTAACCTGGGCAGGAATTTCCAGTCTCAAGTGGGCGGGGCTGAAAAATCCCACCCAGAGTCTAAAATAATAGATTGTAATATTTTCTTTATGACAGATGTTAAGCTAATTGACCTGTAGTTTCCTGATTCCTATTTCTCTTTTTGAATAAAGACTTTCACTATTTTCCAATCTATTGGAATCTTCCTTGAATTTGGGGAATTTTGGAATATTCAGAATAGTGTATGAATCATTTCACTGGCCACTTCATTTAAGACACATAGGGTGAAGCCTATCAGGACTTGAGGATTTAAACTTTACTTATTTTTTAGTCACAACTAGGCTTATGTTAATACTGCAATTAAGTTACTGTGAAAATCCTCTAGTCACCACACTCCAGCACCTGTTCGGGTACACTGAGGGAGAATTTAGCATGGCCAATGCACTTAGCCAGCATGTCTTGTAACTCTTAGAAGACTTGCGGACTTGTAAGCAAGTTGCTCCAACAATTTACTCAATGCCACTTCTCTGATGATTGTAATTTTCCTGAGTTAGTGCCTTCCATTTCCTGATTTACAGATATTTCTTGATCTTACTTGCATCCTCTATAGTTATATCTGTTCATCTCCTTATTTTTCCATTATTAATTCCCCAGACTTGCTTTCTATAGGACTAGCAGTCACTTTGCTAACTTGTATTTTTTTTAAATAGCCATAGTAACTCTTACTTTCACATTGCACAGCATGAGTTCTAGTATAACCTGTTCTATGGTTAGTGCTGGAATGTGTTGTTCAAAGAAACTATCCTGAAAACATTTCATGAATTCTTTACCTAGGCTACCTTTACCCATTTGCATTTCCCTGTTTATATATACAGCACCCTTCTGACAAGCTCCCATTATATCTTCCACATCCCATCCTCTGATATAATTAATATTAGGGGACCTGAACATCATTCACACAAATTACATAATGCTGTTATAATTTCTCACCTCTACTCAAACCGCTTCTACACCCTAGTTTCCTGAAAGTAGGCCATTCCTCTCTAATGCATTAATACCATCATTAATTAAGAGAGCCACCCCTCTACTTTTTCTTCGCTTTCTGTTCCTCCTAAATATACCCTCCGATATTCAGGTTTCAATCTATGTCATGCTGAGGTAGTCTTGTTTCATGCATTCAGATACAGAGCCTTATCCTTTTATTATTTTTGTAACGTCTCACCATGGTGGTAACTCTCTAGCCATTCACACCAATGGGATTCTTTGGTCCCACTGCAATAAACAGAGATTTGGCTGAGTGTCAAATTCTCCATCCTCGCTTGCAGCAATGGCAGGGTGTGAACAACCGAGAATTCTGGCTTTCCTCTGTTGATTTACTCTTAGATTTGTACTTCTATCCCTTTCTGATATAATCTCACAATAATTTCCCATACTTCTTCTCTTGCTTTGCCTCTCCTCTTTGATTAATTGTATCTTCCAGGTTTGTTCCCTTTCTTTTACCATTTAGTTTAAAACTCTTTCTCTAATTCCTTAGTTTTCAACTTGCAGTTTTACAACAGGTTTAGACTATCTCAACGGTACATGTGCCACTTTCCCCAGTACTGGTGTCAGTGCCCTAAGAAACCTTTGTGTCATGCATTTGTCTCTCTAATTCTACTTATTCTAATTTTCATGTGATTCTGGTAATAATCTAGTGACAAGTGCCCTTGCCTCTGAACTAGAAGCTTCGGGTTTGAGCATCACATCAAGTCTTGATAGCCAAGGAAGATGCATCCATAACACAGGCAAAGTTTGGGTATCAACTTGCTAAATTCTTCCATCGCACACCAATGACAGGTAGCAAGAGTGGCAGAGTCTCCTAGTCAGTCATACTTGATACAGAGTGGCGCCCCTCAAGCTATCAACCTCTAATGACAGATTAGTGAACTCTTCCAGGAAAAATCACAGTATGGGCACCATTAGTTGTGGGAAGCAAAATAGCAAGAAAACAGGGATCATAACTTGACTGATTTCAATGTTAGATTTGAAATGGAACAACTTAACAGAGTTTTGAAAAGTTTGGGTGGGTTTCTTCTGGGTACTCTGGTATCTTCCAATAGTCCAAAAATGTGCAGACTATGTGGATTAACCATGTTAAATACACAGGGTTGCAGGAATAGGACAGGAGGCGGGGGATGAGCTTGAGTAAGATGATCTTTCGGAGAGTTGGTGCAGTCTCAATGGGCCAAAGGCCTCCTTCTCCACTGTCAGGATTCTATGTTATGGCTAACTCTAACTCCCCTCATGCAAGACTTATTGAGAAAGTGAGGGGGCATGGGATCCAAGGGAACGTTGCTTTGTTGATCCAGAACTGGCTTGCCTGCAAAAGATAGAGAGTGGTTGTAAATGGGTCTTTCTCTGCATGGAGGTCAGTCACCACTGAAGTGAACCAGGCATCTGTTACAGGAGCCTTGCTCTTTGTGATTTTTATAAATGATCTGAATGAGGAAGTGGAGAGATGGGTTGGTAAGTTTGCCGATGATATGAAGATTAGAGGTGCTGTGGATAGTTTGGAGGGATGTCAGAAGTTGCATAGATAGGATGCAAGACTGGGCAGAGAAATGGCAGATAGACTTCAACCCGGATAAATGTGTGGTGTCCATTTTGGCAGCTCAAATAGGATGAAGGAATATAATATTAAGGGTCGGACTCTTAGCAGTGTGGAAGATCAGAAGGATCTTGAGGTCCGGTTTCATAGGGCTCTAAAATCGGCTTTGCAGGTAGATGATGTGATTAAGAAGGCATATGGTATACTGGCCGTCGTCAATCGAGGGATTGAGTTTAGGAGTCGGGCAATAATGCTGCAGCTTTATAAGACCTTGGTCAGACCCCACTTGGAGTACTGTGCTCAGTTCTGGTCACCTCATTACAGGAAGGATGTGGAAGCCAATGAAAGATGGAGAGGAGATTTACAAAGATGTTGCCTGGATTGGATGGCATGCCTTATGAGGATAGGTTGAGAGAACTCGGTCTTTTCTCCTTGGAGAGATGAAGGATGGGAGATGACCTGATAGATGTTAAGAGCTATTGATTGGGTAGATTCTCAGAGGCTATTTCCCAGGGCTGAAATGGCTGCCACAAGAGGATATAGGTTTAGGGTGCTGGGGAGTAGGTACAGGGGAGATGTCAGGGGTAGGTTTTTCACTCAGAGGGTGGTGGGTGAGTGGAATTGGCTGCCTTCGGTGGTGTTGGAGGCAAATTCGATAGTGTCTTTTAAGAGACTTCTGGATGAGTACATGGGACTTAATAGGATTGAGGGTTATAGGTAAGCTTAGTAGGTAGAGATATGGTTGGCGCAACTTGTGGGCCGAAGGACTTGTTTGTGCTATAATTTTTCTATAGTTTGTGCTATATTCTAGAATGAGCCAGAGACTGATAACAATGAACTATCAAAACTATTGCCAGTTAAAGCTACAAGCAGAAAGTGGGCAATTTTCAAAAGATAATTCAATAATACAGGATCAATATATACCCCGAAAGCGAGAAAGCACTACTTACTAAATAAATCTGTCATGATCAACAAAAGAGGTAACAAAATTAAAGGAAATAATGTGTAAAACTCCAGAGGATATAGAAGGTAGCCAGAGTTGCAAAAAGGAGTGAAAAAAGAAATTTGTGAGGAACAACAAGGTTACCACAAGGTTTTAACAATTCCACCAGAACTAAAAATGATAGTTAAGGATAACGTAGTCCCATTAAAACAGATGGAATAATACAGCAAATGAAAATGAGGAAATAGCAAACTCATTAATTACTTAGCACCAGCCTTATTGTCGGGAATAATATATCTGGAATTTCAGGAAAAGAAATAGTGAATGATAGGCTGGAACTCATTAAAATTAACATAAGTAGGAAAGCAGTACCAGAAAAAATAATCACATTTAAGTCTGACAAAGCCCCAAGAATTGATGGTTTCTACATAAGGTTTAAAAGGAAGTAGGTGAGGACATTTGAGATGCTTCAGACTTAATCTTCCAAAACTCTCTTTATTCAGGTATTGTCCCCTTAGGTTGAAACACTACAAATGTCACTTTGTTATTCAGAAAAGATGAGGGAGAGGAAACCAGGAGACGAAAGAAGTGTGAGTCTAACAGCTGTTGTGGAAAAGTTATTGGAAACTACAATTAAGATCGGAGTGATTGAGCACTTGGAGACATTTGAGCTGTTGGTAGAAAGGAAACAGGGATTTATAAGGATAGGTCACGTCTAAAGAACTTCATTGATATTTTTAAGAAAGTATCTGATATAATCATTAGGAGAAATTTTATTTATTAGTGTTACAAGTAGACTTATATTAACACTACAAAGAAGTTACTGGGAAAATTCCTTAGTAGCCACACTCTGGCACCTGTTCGGGTAAACTGAGGGAGAATTTAGCACGGCCAGTGCACTAACCAGCACGTCTTTCAGACTGTGGGAGGAAATCAGAGCATCAAGAGGAAACTCTCGCTCATGGGAAGAACATACAGACTCCGCACAGACAGTGACCCAAGCCAGGAATCATACGTGGGTTCTGGCGCTGTGAGGCAACAGTGCTAACCACTGTGCCACCGTGCCACCCATGTGCTACCGTGCTGCACAATGGCTGTAATGTATGTCAACTGCCAAAAAGCATTCTAAAATCCCACAGAAGAGAATGTCGGCTCAATTTCAAGCTCAGGGAATTAAAGACAAATTATTGAGCCGGTAAAGGTTCAGCCGTAAAAGTAAAACATAGACAGTGAGTGCAGATTCAAATTGGAAATGATGGTGTTCCCACATAGTTTTATGCTGGAGCCTCAAACGATCTGCAATATTTATTGAGGAATCATGAAAAATATCAAGCTGGTTGATGAAAGCAAGTGACATGGGGAGGAGCACTAATTTACAAAGAGATGGGATAAATGTGCAGGTAAAATTGTTCCAGATAGGTTTCAGTGCAGATATGTGTGATGTCAGCTGTGACCAAGAAATGATAGATCAGAATATGATTTAAATAGTGAAAAGCTAGGACCAACCGAGATCTGAAGAAATGTTGGTATTAATGACACAAATCAATAAAATACAATTCAAAAATGTTAATCTAAAAGGCTAATAGAATGTCAGCCTTTATGGACTTTAATAAGGTGTTTGACAAGGTCCTATATAGCGGGCTGGTACAAAAACTAACATCACATGGGATTCGGGGTGGGCTGGCTGCATAGATACAGAACTGCCTTGGTTATAGAAGATAGAGAATAGCAGTGGAAAGGTGTTTTTCTGAATAGAGTTCTGTTGCTACTGGTGATACAGTGAGAAGTTTGACAAAACCAGCTTTAAGTCCAATCAATGTTGTTGTCAGACTTCTTACTGTGTTTACTGCAGTCCAATGCCGATATCTCTACATCATGGCTGCTGGTGATCTGCAGGCATCAGTGCTGGGACCGCTGTTGTTTGCAGCATATATCACCAATCTGGAAGAAAATGTGGGCACTCTGATTAGTAAGTTTGCAGATGACACGAAGATTGGTGAAGTTGCTGATAATCCCAAGGATACAACAGAATATAGATAGATTGGAGACTTGGGCACAGAAATGACAGGTAGAGTTTAATCCAGACAATGCAAAGTGATGAATTTTGGAGGATCAAATTTAGGTGTGAATTATACTGTAAATGGCAGAATACTTAGAAATATTAACATACAGAGGGATCTGGGCGTGCAGGTCTATAGTTCCCTAAAAGTGGTAGTACAGGTGGCTGTACAAAGTGGTAATTAAGAAGGCATATAGCATGCTTGCCTTCATTAGTAGGGCATTGAGTGCAAGAGTTGGGAAATCATGTTTCCCTCCAAGGACAACTAGGGATAGGCAATAAATTCTGACCAGTCAGTAACATGCATGTCCAATGAATGAATAAAAAGATAAATCCTTTCTCAGATTCAATTGTAGCCACTGTTACTACTACCTCTGGCAGCTTATTCCAAACACCATCCTCTGTGTGAAAAAAATTGCTCCTCTGGACACTTTTGTATCTCTCCCCTCTCACCTTAAACCTATGCCCTCTCATTTTAGACTCCCTTGCCTTTGGGAAAAGATATTGACTATCTAATTGATCTGTGCCCTTCATTATTTTATAGAACTCTATAAGATCACCCCTCAGCCACCACTGGAAAAAATGTTCCAGTCTATCCAACCTCTCCTTATAACTCAAACCATCAAGTCCCAGTAGCATCCTGGTAAATTTTTTCTGCACTCTTTCTAGTTTAATAGTATCCTTTCTATTATAGGACAACCAGAACTGTACACAGAATTCTAAGTGTGGGCTTACAAATGTCTTGTACAATTTCAACAAGATGTCCCAACTCCTGTGTTCAAGGCTCTGACCAATGAACCCAAGCATGCCGAACGCTTTTTTCACCATTCTGTCCACGTGTGACTCCACTTTTAAGGAGTGATGAACAAGTACCTCTAAATCTCTTTGTTCTATAACTTTCCCCAATGCCCTACCATTGATTGAGTAAGTTCTGTGCTGGTTTGATCTACCAAAACGCATCACCTTGCATCTGTCTAAATTAAACTCCATCTGCCATTCGTCAGCCCACTGGCCCAATTGATCAAAGTCCTATTGCAGTTGGAGATAACTTTCTTCACTGTCCACAATGCCACCAATCTTAGTGTCATCTGCAAACTTATTAATTGGGACAAGCGTGTAGATAAAATTCTGAACAAAGAGTTGAATCCTGTTTGTACATTTTTATAAAAATTACAATTGAATCTGCTTCCTTTATGCTTTCAAGCAATGCATACCAAATCGTAATGATTCCCCTCTGGCCTTTTTGTCAATTATTTTAAATCTGGATCCTTTAGGCCTTCTGTTAGTGGAAACTTTTTCAATTTTCAATTCTCTATTCTCTTTCAATGATAGCACACCAGACCTTTCTGTCCCTTGAGTCTGTTTTTTCATTTGATAAGATCCTGACCGATCTCTGTCTTAACTCTATTTACTTCCTTGGTACTATTTCTTTGATAGCTTTGTCTGGCAAAATATCAATCCATCTCAGCTTAGATATTTTCAGTTGAGCTCCAACCTCAACAGTTTTTTTCAGTGGGTGAGAGTTCCAGATTTACACAACCCCAGGTTGGCCTGAATCTTATTTTAAGGTTATGAACCCTTGTCCTGGACTCCCCTCACCAGAGGAAATACTTTTCTCTTTATCTACTGTATCAAACCCTTTAATCATCTTAAACAGCTCAATTAGACTATCCCTTAATCTTCTATACCCAACGGAATACAAGCCAAATTTATGTACATTTTCCTCATGATTTGACCCTTTCAGCCCAGTATAATTCCGGTGAACCTACACTGCCCCTTTTTAATGCCAATTGATTTTTCCTGAGGTGTAATGCCCAGAAATAAATTCAGTGCTTGAGGGATAATTTAATCAGTGTTATATACAACTGAGCATAACTTCTAATCCTTTGTAATCCTCTATGTGTAGTCAATTAAGTCTGAGTTATATAGATATATTATAGAATCATAGAACCCTACAGTGCAGAAAGAGGTCCTTCAGCCCATCGAGTCTGCACTGAACACAATCCCATCCAGGCCCTATCCCTATATCTCTTCATGTAATACGCACTAATCCCACTAACATATGCATCCCTAGACATTAAGGGGCAATTACTAACCCACACATCTTTGGACAGTGGGAGAAAACCGGAGTACCCGGAGGAAACCCATACAGACACGAGGAGAATGTGCAAACTCCACATAGACAGTGACCCAAGCCGGGAATCGAACCCAGGACCCTGTTCCGCCTTATGACTCTACATATATATATATATATATATATATATATCTATATATTTGTGTAAATTTATATGGGCATAGATTTCCACCATGATGGAGAACTTCTACATTTAAGCTAAAACTTTTACCATAGAAAGCTTTCTGTCTGATTATATCACAGCTTGGTATGGCTCCTATTGTCTAAGACCACAAGGAACTACAAAAGATCATGAATGTAGACTAATCCATCTCACAAACCAGTCTCCCATCCATTGACTCTATCAGTTCTAAGTGGACTGCAAAGATTGTCTCAGATGGCAATGTAGGATGGTTATCCTCCAGGATTGTGCACAGTTCCATAATTGCAATGACTTGATTTGATTTGATTTATTATTATCATGTAGTAGCATTCAGTGAAAAGTATTGTTTCTTGTGTGCTATACGGACAAAACATATCAGTGAAGGAAATGAGAGAATCTAGGATGTAGTGTTACAGTCATAGCTGAGAAAGATCAACTTAATGCGAGATAAGTCCATTCAAAAGTCTGATAGCGACAGAGTACCAACTGTTCTTGAGTCGGTTGGTACATGACCTAAGACTTTGGTATCTTTTTCCCGAAGGAAGAAGCTGGAAGAGAGAATGTCTGGGCTCCATGGAACCGTTAATTATGCTGGCTGCTTTGCCAAGGCAGTGGGACATGTAGACAGAATCAATGGATTGGAGGCTGGTTTGTGTGATGGATTCGACTACATTCATGACCTTTCGTAGTTCCTTGCAGTCTTGGGCAGAGCAGGAGACATACCAAGCTGTGGTGCAAGCAGAAAGAATGCTTTCTACAGTGCATTTAATGGTAGCAATTGGAAACTCAATAAGACAAACCAGCCAACTTTCAAAGCCTTAGTCAGCCACGCTCTATTGTGAGAGTTCCCAAGGTACGTAGATTGAGACAGGAAAGTTCCCTGTTCGTCTCATTCACAGAGAGAATGCATGCTTTGAATGGTAGGATTTTCACTCTTGAAGTGGGAGGGCAGGGTGGAATCATGTCTATCACTCCTGGACAAAGGGGTGGCTGTTTACAAAGTCTGCCTTATTGAATTTCATCTGAGCTATTTTGGTAAATATTAGGTCCTCTAACCCTTACCCCTCACACCCCATCGCCCTCCTACTCATTCCCCATGTTCCATCCATGCCAGCTTATGCCAAATCACATTTCCATAAGTCCTCACAACATCCAATCCAACTTATTCTTCCCATCTCTATGGCCCCTTATATCCCTCAAGCTAACTTAATGCCAACTCAGGCCAACATCCCACATGCCAACTAATCAGATATCCACCTTGGGGAAATCTTTGGAGCTATGTTGAGATGAAATAAAATAATGATCTAAATATCTATTACAGCCTTCAATGTAATAAAAAAGGTTGATTCCCAAGAAAGCCTATTCATAGTTTTAAAATCCCTCAAGTACCTATGGTCTTGATAAAATAAACTTGTGTTTATAACCACACATCACAGACAGCTAATCATTTAATAACCACTTCAAGTTGTTAATCAAAATTAAAATACAACGTAACCACTGGTCTTCTATTCCTGAGAGGATATTGCCTTTTTCTAGCCAAGCTTTCAGATCCTAGGGAAGGATCTTGATCAATATGGAGACATTTTCTCGAATAAAAATCCCTTGATTTATCCCTTGACCTTAAATTCAAGTGCCCAGATTATCAGATGTGTCTGTCTGATTGCGACTTGGATATTAACTTGTAATGGACTAATTATTAGTCTCTATTTGTTTCACAATTCATCAGACTCATTTGATTCTTCCTAATGCCCTCTTCCTCCTGACTCTCTGAAACAAAAAGATTATCTGTATGTGTTGACCTAACTTCTCCAACACTAGGCATCTTGACTAAATACATTCAAGGACCACATATGTTCATGACTTGTCGGTAACCTCTCCAATCACTTATCATGATGTCCTTTCACCTTAACCCTCTGATTCAACTATCAACATTTTCATGCTTTATTCCCATCATGACTCTCATACTGCCTAGATCCAATCTCTCCTACTGACTGTGCTAAATGTGGCTTTAGCAATGAAAACCTCATTGGCTTCAGCAATGAAAACCTCATTGGCTTCAGCAATGAAAACATCATTGTAGGTTGTCTTCTGAGAAATAATTCAGCTGGCGTTCTGCTGGTAGCAGTGTGAGTGCATTAGAATAAATGAACAAAAAAATGCCAATTTATGATTCAACAACAACTAATGTTTTTTCCAATTTGTCTCTATTGCTTTAATCAGAATCAGACTGAGCAATTTGTTCTGTGCGCTCTGCTGTTTCATTTGAAACAGGGTGACTTGCTGCAACTTTATTGTGTTTTATCCCATTCATTCTTATGGACTTCACAAACCCTCCTGAACAAAACTGATGTCCACTGTTGGACACAATTTCCTCCTGGAATCTATAAGCAGCAAACAATCCACACAAAAAAATTAGAGTGAAGTCACTGTTGTTGTTCGACTCCTTGAAAACCCCTCGATCTATGTTGAATGTCTATTCATTGCAATGAACAGCTGTTGTCCTTCAAAATCTGAAAATTCTATTTGCAATCTCTGCCACACTGTAACTGGACATTTCCATTGCTGTAAAGGTAGCGATAGCTGCTTGACACACTCTGCACTGTTTCCCTGTACTATTTCTGTCCTTATCTAACTCTGGACACAGAAGACATCTCATTGCAAGACTTTATCACACTAATTGCCAAGTGTGAATCATGAAGACTAAGGCCGAGATGTTCCAACCTCACCCTTGGCTGGGATTCTCCAGTCCCGCTGCTTTGAGTGGAGATATGGCTAAATGTCAAATTCTCCGTTCTCATTGGCAGCAATAGCGGGGTGTGAGAGACAGGAGAATCCAGGCCCACATAGCAACTGCGATCTGTAACTTTCAGGAATTAGAATTCTTATTCTCTGCATAACATGTTTGTCAGCTGACAACTTATTCTTACTCGTTGGCCTGGTTTGTAAGTCCAGCATTGACATTGATCATTCATTCATCTGTAATATAGACATCCGTCCTCGCCAGCTCAGGGCTGCTATGGGTTGCACTACCAACGTCACCTGCTGTGACTGACAACTCATCCACATGTGATAAGAAAAACACATCTTCTTTCCTATGCTCTACCTCTGATGGGGATGGTAGTCTGCACATCATAGAACATAGAACACTACAGCACAAACAGGCCCTTCGGCCCACAAGTTGTGCCGAACACATCAAAACCTACCCAGCCATAGACCTATCTATAACCCCCAATCCCATTGGATCCCATATACTCATCCAGAAGTCTTTTAAAAGACCCCAGCGAGTTCGCCTCGACCACCACCGACGGCAGCCGATTCCATTCACTCACCACCCTCTGAGTGAAAAACTTTCCCCTAGCATCCCCTCTGTACTTGCTTCCCTGCACCTTAAATCTGTGCCCTCTCGTCGCGACCATTTCAGCCCTGGGAAATAGTCTCTGAGAGTCCACCCTATCTATTCCTCTCAACATCTTGTAAACCTCTATCAGGTCGCCTCTCAACCTTCGTCTCTCCAGGGAGAACAGTCCCAGCTCCCTCAACCTGTCTTCATAAGGCATGCCTCCCAATCCAGGCAACATCCTTGTAAATCTCCTCTGCACCCTTTCAATAGCTTCCACGTCCTTCCTATAGTGAGGCGACCAGAACTGCGCACAGTACTCCAAGTGTGGTCTGACAAGGGTCCTATAAAGCTGCAGCATTACCTCCTGACTCCTGAACTCAATCCCTCGATGAATGAAGGCCAGTACACCGTAAGCTTTCTTAACCACATCCTCCACCTGGGAGGCCGATTCGAGAGTCTTATGGACCCAGACCCCAAGATCCCTCTGCTCTTCCGCACAGCTAAGACTCCTACCTTTGATAGTGTACTCATTCATCCCGTTGGATCTGCCAAAATGGACCACAACACATTTATCCGCGTTGAAGTCCATCTGCCACTTCTCCGCCCAGTCTTGCATCCTGTCGATGTCATGCTGCAACTTCTGACATCCCTCCAGACCATCCACAACACCACCGACCTTCGTGTCATCGGCGAACTTACTCACCCATCCCTCCACTTCCTCATCCAGGTCATTTATGAAAATGACAAACAGCAAGGGTCCTAGAACAGATCCCTGGGGCACTCCATTGGTGACCGACCTCCATGCAGAAAAAGAGCCATCCACAACCACCCTCTGCCTTCTGCAGGCAAGCCAGTTCTGGATCCACGAGGCATCATATAACAATGATCTTTCAATAAGCAGATAAAATGAGTCCATTTTTTCATTCAGGCTGTGGAGAATGAAGATTTTGGATTGGAAGTAATTATCATGACACTGAGGGTGCATCAAGCAAGTGCAGTCGGTCCCTCCTCACCATTATCCAACACGTGAGGGATTGTAGCACCTGCTCCATATGGAGAAACATTACATGCTGGCTTTAGACAAGCATTACACTTACATTTCATTACACATTACACTTCTCACACGCCCTTGTTCAATTCCACAGAATATTCTTCTCCAAGAGTTCATTCAATAGTTGCAATAAGATTGCCAAATTTGGTTTGAATTAATCATAGAAATTCACTCGGCCCAAAAACGATTTGGGTTTAGAGATATCGGGCAGGATTTTCTGGTCGCGTTCATCCCAAAATTGGAAAATCCCACCTAACATCAATAGACTTTTGGATCATCCACCCCCCACCACCTGCTATGATTCCCTTGGTGAGCTGAATGGTAAATTCCCCCCAATCCTGAACTTATGTGTTAAAAGGGATCATCAATAAATCAACCCTCGAGCTTTGTTGAGCATGAGTTTTCTGATTAGTGAAGTGAAGGCTCGTCCAATTGGGAAGGAATAGCAAGGGATTTAAAACCAGTTGACTCCAATCATTAAACTCAGGACCAATACACATTCTGTAGCCATTGAAAAGCCTTCAGCTATCATTGTGAATCCATGGATGATTGGCAATGGAAGACTGGCCTTGGTAAGATTATTACAGTGTGGCACACTTCTTATTGCTTGAAGCTTAGTCCTAGCAGAATGTCTCCCATTGTTGACTATTCCATGACCCAAATTTTTACAAAATATTGGAACATTTCATATTTGTGTGCCTTTGCCCGAACATCATGCTTCTCCAAATATTGGAGCATTTATTCATTCTGTCATCATGTTTGGAGCTGAAATAAGTATGTCATCCAAATAGATCACTCCTCCATGTATTCCTTGAAAAAAACTTGGTACATTGCCCCTTAGAAAATTCCGGGGGCTGAAGAAACACCAAATGGCAGCCTGAGAAAGTAGAATACATCTATGTGTGTCGTGATAGTCAGATATGCCAACAATGACACTTCTACAACGTTCCTCATTTACAAAGAGGAGCAGCAAAGCACAGAGGGAAAACTGGTAGGGGAAAGGTGGAAAAACAAAAAATAAAATTGGAGTGATCAAAGAGAATGACATCGGGATAGTTGAAAGCAGAGAATGATGTAGCAAAGTGAAAATATTTGAAGACAAGAGGAATATTTTATCTGAGAGAATGACAACCAACATTGAAGTCAGGACAATTTGATTAAGAAGTGACTTGGAATTGGGGAAATAGAAGGGGGAGTATGTCATCAGGCTACAAACATGATGATGAAGACCAATTGGCTTCACGTTGAAGGGGACATACTGTCAGTGGAATCTGGAAAGGATGGACTGATCAAAAAATGCATGAGCACATGGAGAGCTCTAAAATGGTTCGGCTCCAGCAAACCCAAGCATAGACTAAGATGATGCTTGAGGAGTGGCAAGGGCATGGGCAAGCATGGGAGGATTGATGAGTGACATTTTTACAGCACGATTGCAAGTCACAGTGCAAGTCACAAATTTGTGTTTCTGGAACATCAGCAAGAGCACAGAAGCTGGCTAACTATCGAGGATAAGAGCATTCTTTCGCTGATTACCATGGCAGCGTATTCAGCCATGCAGCTTTATTTTTTTATTATTCATTTCCAGGACATGGGCGTAGCTGGCTGGCCAACATTTATTGCCCAACCTTAATTGCCCTTGGAATGCGGTTGAGAATCAATCTTTTTGCTGTGGCTCTGGAGTCACAGGTAGACCAGACCAGATAAGAACAGCAGATTTCCTTCTGTCTCACAGCTGCAGGGACCTGTGTTTGATTCCTGACTTGGGTGACTGTCTGTGTGAAGTTTGCACATTCTCCCCATGTCTGCGTGGGTTTCCTCTGAGTGCTCCAATTTCCTCCCACAGTCTGATGATGTGCAGGTTAGGTTGATTAAACGTGGTAAGTTAACCCTTAGTGTCCTGGGATGTGAAAGGTTAGGTTAGAAGAATTATCAGGGTAACTAAGCAGGGATAGGGCCTGGGTGGAATCATTGTTGGTGAAGACTTGAAGGGCCAAATGGCCTCCTTCTGCACTGTAGGGTTTCTATGTTTCTGAAGGGCATTAGTGAACCTGATGCATTTTTCCAACAATTGCCAATGATTTCATATTCATCAATAGATTGGGGAGGCATGGTTGTCTGCTGCCTCACAGCGCTAAAGACCCGGGTTCGATTCCCGGCCTGGGTCACTGTCAATGCAGAGTCCTGTTGTCTGCGTGGGTTTCCTCCCACAGGCTGAACAACATCCTGGTTAGGTGTATTGACGACGCTAAATTCTCCTTCAGTATACCTGAACGGATGCTGGAGTGCGGTGACTAGGCAACTTTCACAGTGATTTGATTTGATTTATTATTCTCACATGCATGTATTAGCATACATGAAAAGTATTGTTTCTTGCATGCTAAAGAAAACACAATGTTCGTAGAGAAAGAGAGAGAGAGTGCAGAATGTAGTGTTACAATCATAGTTAGGGTGTAGAGAAAAATCAACTTGATGCGAGGTAAGTCCATTCAAAAGTCTGACAGCAACAGGGGAGAAGCTGCTCTTGAGTCGGTTGGTACATGACCTCAGATTTTTGTATCTTCTTCCTAATGGAACAAAGTGGAAGAGAGAATGCCCAGGGTGCATGTGGTCCTTAATTATGCTGGCTGCTTAATTTCATTGCAATGTTAATATAAGACTACTTGTGACACGAATAAATAAACTTAATTTAATTCCATATGATTTTTATTGAATCCAAATTCCATCATCTGCCGTGGCAGGATTTGAACCCTGGTCCCCAGAACATTAGCTAATTTCTGGATTAATAATCTAGCAATTGTAACACTAGACCATTGCACCCCCCTCCCCCATTAGCCTACCCTTAGTTTAAGACTGCCATTTTAATTCAACTACTTTCTTCAATCTATATTCAGTCAAAATGTATTTTGCTTAAACCAAAAGTGCCTTTACAAGACTTATTAAACAAGTCTTCCTTTTGTAAATTGCAAAACACTGGATGAAATTTGGACTGGCTTGCTGAAAATTCCATTGAAGAGAGAGAAAATAGCAACTTGACACATTGCAAGGGGAGAGAAATAAGGAATGACAGCATGTGGATGTTTTCCTCGGTTTTGGGCTGGAGTGGTCCTGCCAAGTTGAGTTAAAGTCACTCAATTTAACCAAAAGGAGAAATATAGAAAATCTGACGATCTCCCACAGGTGCTGTAATTAAAATGATCCCTTGCCTCACCCGTGAATTCAGGATCCTGCTAAAACTGACCATTCATCATTGCTTTTTTTTTACTTATTACAAATTACTCCAAGTGTTGCACCTACCTCTTTGCTCATTTAGAAGGAATGCAGGCTCCAGAGTATTTCTAAGACCCCGCAGTCTTTTGCCAGATGGGCTTAGAAAATGCTTGACGTCTGCCGTCAGCCAACCACCCACCTCCCCTTCCACCAAACAGCCTCCCTCCTCCTCCACCCCTCCCGTCCCCACCACTCTGTCGGACTGCATCAGGTGGCATCGGGCAAAGGCATCCATGAGAGGTCAGAGGGCAGAAGGGCAACGGGACTGGGGAATCAAGGCAGGAGTGCTCAAGCTGCTTTGAGACAAATCAGGCAGAAACTGCACACAGCTGAAATAACAGGCACCGAGCCACAACTTGGTGGTGATTAGTTGCCAGTCCAGTGCAGGTCTGACATCACCCAATAGAGGAAGCTCCTTGGGTCAAAAACAAGCCTTCCTTCACATGCAGCTAAAACAAGTTAAAAGACAAAAATGGGAAATGTCTTTATCTGCAAAAAGCCCTCTGCTGTGCTGAAGACTTTCTGATTCATCTTCCTACGTTGAACTGGTACTTGCGCGCTTGAGATTGTATCCCTTGATTCTCCCAGCAAAAATGTTCAATAAATCCAGAAGCAAGATTCAAGCGGAGGGTTATGGAATAAGTCTGACATATTTTCCTTGGAATTGAATCTTGCACCTTCTGTAGTATAGGGTGGTCAAAAACATCCGAAATGATTTGTGTATCGCTTCGCACCAGCAGCCGAGTAGGGTTAACCTAGAACACGTTGGCATGCATCTGAAGGCTTTGCATTTACACAAACTGTTTCCTGGTATCATTCCAGTATTGAGTCACCCAACTTGTATTTCATGTGTTCTCATACACCAGCTTGCAACATGCAGATTTCATTCAGCCTGTGACAATAGCTCAGGACATTAGCTACATTCACTCAGGCAGTAATCTTTCAGCGAATGCGTGTGGGAAGGCCAACGTGGGTAGAATTTATTGTGTTAAGGACAGAAGACAAACTATTAAATATTGTGATCATGTCCACCCCCATATGCATGGGTAAGCCCCAGCCTGTTGATTAGAAGCAGAAAATAAAGCTCATGCTTCAATCGGGCAGGGACTTCAGTGGAATTGGTCCCCACCTTTGCCAGTCCAATATCACTGCATAACCAGTGTAAAAACACAAAAAGAAATTCCTGTTTCTAAAGGTGTAAAGCCTGTAAAATTTGAAGTCCATTATTTTTTGCTCTCCATTGTGCTTGGTCATGTTGGTGGAAGAACACCTAATGTTCATCAGTCTGCGATTTTGACATAGTACTTTACCCAGCTCTATCCACGCTGATACCAACACCACCCACTGTTACCACATACTCCCAGCCAATCATGACCTCCCTGAGATGCCTGAAAATTGTTTCAATGTCTGTGCAGGAACTGGTACATCCAGTGCCCATCCAATAATTCCTTAGGCATCATTTATATCAGATGAACAAGTGTTGCACCACTGACTTATAGGACTTGGTTTAGCCATTAATAACCAAGATGGATCATATAAAGTCAAAAGGTCATACAGTGAAGAAAAAGCCCTTTTGCCCATCAAATCTGCACCGACAATATCTACCAGTAAAGGTGCACTAATCTTATTTTCCTGCATTGTCCCATATCCGTCTATATTATGACATTTCAGGTGCTCATCCAAATATTTTATAAAGGTTGTAAAGGTTTTCAGAATCCATTACCTTCATAAGTAGTGCATTCCAGATTCTCACAACCCTCTGAGTGAAAAGGTCTTTTCTCAAATCCGTTCTGAAACTCCTGCCCCTTATCCTAAAATAGTGTCGCCTCGGGATTGACCCTTCAACCAAGGGGAACAGATACTCTCTACTCATCCTATCCATACCCCTCATAATCTTAAGCACCACAATCATGTCCCCTTTTAGTCTTTTCTACTTTAAGGAAATATGACAGTAATCCCAGATAGATCTGAAGAAGGAGCCAAACCTAGGCCTAGAATGCAATGAGCCACTCATCTTCTTACAAGTGCATATTGTCCAATATTGTGAGCAGTGCACAATGCACATTCTGAACTGAATATATCATATTAGTATAAAGCATGAAAAATAAAACATACAGCTCACTGAGAAATCCATTTACAGTCTTCTAAAGTAACACTGTTGCATGGATAGCATTCAATTCCTATATAAATACAATTGGTGTCTTCATGAAGTGATCAAGAGCAACCTAGTTCTTTCTTAAGAATGTAATCTCCAGTGTTCCCCAAGGATCTACCCTTGACCCTCTTCTATTTCCCTTCTCCCTACTGCTTCTTGGAAATACCATCCAAAAACATGTTGGGTTTCACATAGACATTGACATCTACCTCACCAATATCTCTATCCACTATTGCTAAATTATTAAACTGCTTGCCCCACAATCAGTACAGGGCCAGCAGTTATTTCAGAGGATTTTCACAGTAACTTCATTGCAGTATTAATGCAAGTTGTGACACAAATAAATAAACTAAGCTAAACTAAACTAAATTTCCTCCAATTTAATATTGCGAGAATCAATGCCACTGTCCTTGGTCCTTGTTACAAACTTCATTCCTGAGCCATTCCTCTCGCTAGCAGGCTGAACCCAATGGTTCCTAACCAAGATACCATATTTAACGAAGAGATGAACTCCCAACTACATGATTGCATCATAAGACTGCCTGCTTTTTACCTTAACGACACCATTCCATTCTGTCTGTGCTGCTAAAAGCTCAGCCATTTCAATTTTCCAGTAATGCAGTCCTGGCTAACCTCCCATATCCTACACTTGATAAAGCTGAGCATCTAAAACTCTCCTGTCCATTCCCTAAATCACACAAAACCCAGTTTATCCATCACTCCAGTGTTCACTGACTGGCATTGACTCCGGGTTAAGCAACACTTTGATATTAAAATTGTTATTCTTGTTTCAATATCCTCCCCAGTCTTATCCCTTTCTACCTCTGTTATCTCCTCCAGACTGACAACCCTTGATCTAGTTCCACTGTCTAACTGGGTTATGGTTAGTTTGATTTCGCCCTTTGATTCCTGCAGCAGCTGGTCCCTTCAAGTAGTGCACAGTGACCTGATCGGTGGATGGGGAATGAGCATGGGGATCATTCTGCTTTTGCAGCCAGAGTAGAAAATGTGAAAGTAATCTTTAATTTGATTTGATTTATTATTGCACTTGTATTAGTGTACAGTAAAAAGAATTGTTTCTTGTGCGCTATATATAGACAAAGCAATTTAAGCAAGCATTCAGTCAACATGATTATTAGTGCAGTTCGCCCCATCTAAGAAGTAACGCTTGAATGTGATGCATCACTATATGGGGTTGGGACTGTGTTATCCCACATAATGGATCCGAGAGATCCATTGGAATTGCATCAGAACTCTTATCAGATGCAGGAAGAGGATATTCCTAACAAATGAAGATCCAGCTGTTACCTATGACATTAAAGAGTTTCATCAATACATTTATGGGAGGCATTTTACAATCATCACAGACCATAAATTGCTTTTTGAGCTTTTCAAGGAAGACAAGTTGATCCCACCAATCGCTTCTGCCAGAATACACACTGGGCATTGCTCTTGTCAGTCTACAAATACACCTTCCAACATTGGCTAAGGGCTCGCATAGCAATGCAAACACCCTAAATCATCTCCCATTAGATAAATGCATTCCTCCCCCTCTTGTCCCACAGAGATTGCAATAGCTTTAAACTTTCTGGACACTTTACCTATGACAGAATAACAAGTACTGGAGACCCATTGTTACTGAAGATTAAATGTATAACACTGCATAGGTGACAGAATGAGAGTGCTTCAGCAGAAACGAAGCATTATCAGCTTAGGAAAGAGAAAAGGTGAGTTTAGTTGTAAGGATGGTGTCATCCTTTGGGAAACGAGAGTATTCAATATACCAGTAAGAAAGTCACTGCTTGGAAAATTACATAATGCCCATCTGGGTGTGTCAAAGATAAAAACACTCATGAGAAGCTATATTTGGTGGCCTCAGATTGATGCTGATATAAAAAAAATTGTTAAACCATGTGACCAGTGTCAGTTCTTGCAAAAGTTACCAACTACAGCCCCCTTCACCCATAGGAATGGTCATGTTGGCCATGGGGAAGAGTTCACATGGATTATGTTGGCCTATTTATGGGTGTGATACTCCTTTTGTTAGTGGAAGCCCATTTGAAATGGATGAAAGTATTTGAACCGATGCCTATATCATTATATGCCGTGCTCAGAAACTGCACCAGTCTTTCGCTACCCAGAAGTACTCACCTTGGACAACAGAATAACATTCACAAGTGCTGAATTCCAGACATTTATGACATCTAACGATGTAAAACATATCCAAACTGTACCATATCACTCCTCTTGCAGATGGATTGGCCAAACACACAGTTCAGACTTTCAAGATTAGTATGAAGGAGCAACCAACTATGGATTAGAATCAAAGATAGCACAGTTCCTGTTAGCCTATTGAACAACCCCACAAATCACCACTGGAATAGCTCCAGCTAAATTGCTAATTGGTTGATACATGAGAACTGGGTTGAGCCTGATAGTTCAAATGGATGGATAGAGACAAGGTAGTATTGTCAGAAAAGAAGCCATGATCCACCAGACGTAAAAGAACATTTGAGATAGATGATCCCGTCTTTGTGAAGAATTTTGGAAGTGAACCAATTAGGCCTCAAGAGTTGTGATCATGGTGGTGTCACTGTCTTAAGAGGTGAAAGTGCAAGATGAGTTAGTGAAGAAACATGTACATCATTTGAGGATGTGGGAGACATCAGTGCTACTGCCTGATCCAATTGTACCAACAAGAGTGTTGTTGTTTGTCTAAGGCATGAAGAGGCTGATCAGCCAATGGTTGGCCAAAGTGTTGCTCCCAATCAAACCTAGGGAATGGTGGGAAGTGAGGCACAGATCCATGAAGACATCCCCCATGAAGCAAGGCCAACCCAAACTACATCTACAGTTAATTTTAACCAATTTATCAATGTTGCTCCTAGAGAATGTCTCCTGACAGACTGAGTTACTGCTAATCATAGAGTCATAGATTCATAGAGGCATACAGCATGAAAACAGGCCTTTCAGCCCAACTTGTCCCTGTTGCCCTTTATTTTACACCCCAAAGCTGGTCCCAATTGCCTGCATTTGACCCAAATCTCTCTATATCCATCTTGCCCATGTAACTGACTAAATGTTTTTTAAAAGACAAAATTATACTCACCTCTGGCAGCATATTCCAGAGACTCACCAGTCTCTGCATGAAAATATTGCCCCTCTGGACACTTTTGTGTCTCTCCCCTCTCACTTTAAACATATGCCCTAGTTTTAATCATTTTAGCCCTGGTGTCATTCTGCACCAGGACTCTATCAAGGACAACGTATCTCCCAGAGGTGCCATGCTTGGAATTGAAAACAGTGCTCAAAATAAGATCTAATCAGAGCTTAATGTAACTGTGTGACGCAATGACACTATGGTTAGCACTGCTGCCTCACAGCACAAGAGACCCAGATTCAATTCTGGCCTCAGTTCACTGTCTGTGCAGAGTTTGCACTTTCTCTTTGTGTCTGTATGGTTTTCCCTCTAGTGTTCTGGTTTCCTCCCACAATCCAAACATGTGCAGGTTAGTTTGATTGGCCATGCTAAATTATTCCTTAATGTCAGGGAGGTGGGGTGGTGGTTAGCAGAGTAAATGTGTGGGGTAATGGGAATAAGATGTGGATGGGATTGTGTTCAGTGTAGACTTGATGGGTTGAATGGTCTCTTTCTATGATTCTATGAATTGAAACATAAGTTCCATCCCTATCAAATGTGAACATTCTGCCAGAGTGTTGCACTTGCTAATACTCAGGTCTCTCACTGCAGTTGGCACACTTTGTTAAAAAAGTTGAAACAAGTTACTGGGTGAGCTGGATATGACATGTTTATACGTTAGAAATAGAGAAACCTTTGCAGGCAACTGTAGAATGAAGCATTCAAGCCAAAAGCAATATTTACAATTGGGAAGTGGTAGACCCTTCGAGAAAGCTGAAAGTCTGCTAATGACCACTTTGGTTGTTAAGTGTCCAAACCTGTCTCTCGGGTCCTTTAAGGTCCTTGCCGACTGGGATCATGAAGAGGTAAAGAATTTTGTCAGTTCACTTTGAGAAATAAAGATAACATTTCGAATCCGTATGACTCTCCTTTAGAGGCAGACCCACAGTGCTGCTAGTGAGGGCACTCCAGGACCTTGACTCAGTGACAGTGGAGGAATAGTGATATATTTCCAAATCAGGATGGTGAGTGAGTTGAAGGGGAAATTCCCGATGGTAGTGTTCCCCGCATGTCTGTTTCTTCGGTTTGCCAGCCCAGCTTTGTCACTCCCGCCCCCACCAATCCCAGTGACCACACCCCCCTCCCCGTCTCCCCCTCTTCCCATCTTCCTGGCCCCTTTAATCCAAGGCAGGTCCACCAAGTTGGGGAATTTCCTGATTCCAGCTACCTGACTTAATCGTGAAAGTGAAGCTCCAAGGATGATATTCTCTGGTCTCTCAACCACATGTTTCCCACCGGCAGGAGGTTGTTTGCTAACGGCTGGATTCTTTAGTTCCACAGCTCTCAATGGGAATTCCCATTGATGTCACTCCCAAGCTGGCAGGAAATCCATGGGCGGAGGTACACCACCAGCAGAACTGGAAAATCCTGCTGGAGCGAATGGCTGAAGAATTCCAGCCCAAGTCGGAAAACTGTACTCTTAATCAATGCACCTTCGGCCTGGCCAAGCACACCAGTTGGACAGACTTGTAAGAAGTGGGACAACACATGTCTGTATGGATGCTCCCGGCCAGTCTTTATTACTGTCAATGACAGCATGTCCCAATATTGTAAGCCTGGGGAGTATTATATAACAAGTGTGTCTTGTACCAATGTCGCTTATGATTACACACAACAAGATTGGATCATTGCTGACAACACCCAGAGGCAACGTTATTAAGGTTCCAAAGAATTTTTCATCACTTCACTCTTTCCAATTCAATATGTCATTGTAGCACAATGCCCTGGTGAAAGAAAATCAATAGAGGAGAATTATTTATGGGAATGTAACACACATTTGTACTTTCACCTCTTGACTCTTTTGATCCAGAACTAATGTCTAAGTATCTTCAACTCTTGGCATTCTCTTTGTTTTGTTTGAGATCAGACTGTTTTAACAAACTCGATCATGGTCAGCCTTTCTGTACAGCCAAGCCTGTTTAATGTCTTGTGACACATTCTCTGCAACCACAAAAGCAAGGCTCCTTCAAACCTTCAGTCATGGTGATAAAACACAATAGTGCGAGTTGACGTTCCGACAGGTATTTTGTGCTGAACGTCATTCACTGTTGGAAATCCAGATGGTTATTTTTTCAGTCATTACCTTGGAGTTATCCGCACTGTCTGTGTAAACAATAGTCGAGCTCGGTCAAACTCAGGGGGTTGACCTCAATTTGACTTCAGCGCCATAGAGTCAGAATAAAGGAGATTGGGGGAGTGGGGTGGGGGGGGCGGGGAGCAACTTTTACCAGTTCTGACTGCGGTTTGGCGAATCTTTCTGAAAAATGTGTGTGTGCGGATTACCTTAATTCATTTGTGGACATTACTAGGAAAGACAGCACTTATTGTTTGTTTCTAATTGCTCTCGAGAAGGTGGTGAGCTGCCTTCTTGAACCATTGTATTTCCTGAGGACCTGGTCAAATGGTTCCTGTCTGTGAGGGAATCATGGTTGGAGATGCCACCAGGACAGTTCCAGGATTGGGAACAGTAAAAAAGGAGATTTAATCCAAGGAGGACCATTTCTTTCTCATTCCCAACCTTTCAGGCATTCATGGTCGAATCATCTGGCAAGACTCACCACCAAAGATCATAAATGAAGGGGAGCTGCTTGTACAAGGCAGCAGGGAACTCGGTAACTTTGGAACTAAGCCCTAGCAATGTACATTGCTTCAGTACAGGATAGAAAAGGAGGAAGGAGGCATTGCTTTTATATTGCACCTCTCAGAACCACAAGTCATTATAAAATACTTTGCCGGCAATGAAGTACTTTTGAAATATAGTCACTGTTGTAATGTAGGAATTATAATAGCCAATCAACATGCAAAATGGCCCCACAGAGAGCAATATGATGAAGACTGGATCATTTGTTTCACTAATGTTGGCCGGCCCAATATCAGCTACAAAATTGGGAAGGATACCCTCGCTTCTCTTTGGAATAAAGAAACATAACACATAATAGCAAGATTAGGCCATTCGGCCCCTTGAGTCTTTTCTCTGCCATTCAATGAGATTGAGCCACACTCTGAGGCTAGCTGTCTGCTTTTGGCACCCAGACAGCAGGTTGCCCACCACTGGTGTAGATGGGCAGCACAGTGGCACAGCAGTTAGCACTGCTGCCTCACAGTGCCAGGGACCCGGCTTCGATTCCTGCCTTGGTTCTCTGTCTGCGTGGAGTTTGCACATTCTCTCCGTGTCTGTGTGGGTTTCCTCCGAGTGCTCCGGTTTCCTCCCACAGTCCAAAGATGTGTGGGTTAGATGGATTGGCCATGCTAAATTATCCCTTAGGAATATTGGTAGGGTAAATACATGGAGTTATGTGGACAGGGCCTGAGTTGTGTTGGCGCAGGTTCGTATGGGCCAAATGGCCTCCTTCTGCACTAGAAGGATTCCATGATTCTATGATCCTTTGGTGGTACGGTCCCTTGGAATGGAATTTGATCCCATGGCTAACTGACTTAGAAGAGTGATACCACAGACTCAAAACTATGGACATGCACAATGACGAATACCATAAAATGTAGACATGTGGAAATTTACTTTGGAAAAAAGGGAAGTCTAATCTTACATTATTTTAAGTGCCAGTGGCCTCTTAAGCCTGGCATTCTTCCAATTGTAATATTATAGGACTTGAAGATTGGAAATATAAACACTCAATATAAAGTAGCTTTTAGAGGGTTTATAAAAGGAATATAAAGATTTGATGTTGATGATTGGAAAATGCGAATGGCATGTATTGTCAAAGTTTCTCGGAGCAGTTCAGCTCTCCATTCTTTGTTCCAACTGGGCTCCAGGGATGTTACAAGCAGAGCGAAGGATATTACTCCATTATCATTGCACTTCCACCTGGTTTAATTAGATTCTAATATAGAAAACCTCCAGCCAAATAGATATTGCAAGAAAATTTAATACACAGCAACTAATTCCCATTTTGGAAGAGTTTGCTATCATGGTCTTACATGATTAATCTTCCCATCTGTTTCTTCAAGCTGAAATTATCAAGAATTCAGTATCAAATGAAATATTACTTACCTCTTGGACAAAAGAGGACTGAGGTGATCTGCTGTCGCTTTGCCCAAATGTCTAATTTTACAAACACCCCAGTGACCCCACCCCCCTTCAGGAGATAAATGAGATGTCTTTTGCATAGAGGCACATCATATAGATGTCTATTAAATAATGAGGGGTATAGGTCAGCTAGATAGTCAACATTTTTTCTCAAGGGTAGGGGTGTCTAAAACTAGAAGGCATAGGTTTAAAATGAGAGGGAAGAGAAACAAAAGGGTTCAGAGGGGCAATACTTTCACACAGACGGTGATGAGTGTCTGGAACAAGCTGCCATGGGAATGGAGGGATATAGAAAACTGATTTAAAATAGGGATCATGAGCTTTGGGAGTCCCTAGGAAGTGCGTAAATAGATGATATTGATGTACTTGTTTTTATCCTACAGGTGCTTTGGTCTACCTTGTTGTCTAACAAGGGGCATACACGCGATGAGTCATGAGAGGGCTGCTTTTGGATTTTTTCGAGAGTATCCTAGTGCTTCACGTCGTTAGTATACGCTTGACCTGGACCATTTGATGGGCAACACAACAGCTCAGTGACTATCGCTGTGCTGTGCAGATACATGGATTTGGGCCTGTGTCTTTAGGAGTTTGCGCATTCTCCCCATGCTTGCATGGGTTTTCTCCAGTGCTCCGGTTTCCTCCCACATCTCAAAAATGTCCTCTTAGGCTAACTGGCAAAACAAATTCTCCCTAAATTGTCTCAAATTTGGTTTTTAATCCATAGATCTATAATCATAGACAGGGATCACGGGTTGAGGTGGGAACATCGGGGTGACGGTGCGGGCTCGTTGGGCCAAAAGGCCTGTTTCCCGTGCTATTTTGTTCTTTGTTCTTTGTTTTTTGAGGCACTGGTAGAGGCGGGTACAATTTTGTCTTTTAAAAAGCAGTGACATGGGTAAGATGGGTATAAAGAGATATGGACCAAATGCATGAAATTGGGACTAGCTAAGTGGTTAAAAAAAAGGGTGGCATAGCCAAAGGGCCTGTTCCCATGCTGTAAACCTCTATGATTCAGTAACATACCTGTGGTTCTTATCTTGGAACGGAACAAGAATACAGGAATAGCATGAGGAAAAGCCACACTCCCATACTTGCTCTACCACTCAATGAACTGACCTGCGCCTTACTCCAAACACTTTTCTTTATTTATTCAATGAATTTAGACTTTGCTGGCTAGGCCAGCATTCATTGCCCATCCTTAATTGCCATTGAAAAGCTACCTTTTTGATCCGCTGCAGTCCGCATGGTGTATGTACACCCACAATGTTATTAGCGGGGGAGTTCCAGGATTTAGATAGAGCGAAGACAAAGGAACTTGTCGTGGTTGCATAACGTTTTTTTTATATCCCCGTTATATACTTTACTTATTGGCTACAAGAATGTAAAGTGGTAGCATGTGGAAGTGGATGAAAACAACAAGACAGATTTATTGATGAGCTGCTAATCCTATAGAGTCTCCATCTAGACTAAACAAAATCCTGCAAAGCAACAGATGATATCACGAATTATGCACGTAACTCGATTCTTGTGCAAACGTACAACAACAATCCCAAATATGTAACATTCCTCCCCCTTTGCTTCTAAAATCCCATAACAACAAATAATCAGAATAAAGCCATCAAAAATGTATACAAGGGCAAACAAGGCATTACTACACAGTAGTAATACAATTAATAAGAAACATGATCACTGGGCACCTATTCTACCCTGGTGCACTGTAGGGATTTGAATGTTCTTCGAGGTATCCTCTGGTTCTTCAGTGGATTTCTCTATCCTAATAGACATTTTTATAGAAGGAAGATTAATAGCAGTGAAGGCTTCTTCAGCAATCTCAGGTTCTGCTGACTGATCCAAAGTTGAAGTCTTCTACATCTGGTAGTGTGGATGGTAGTTCATCTCGAGATAGTTCTGGCATCCAAGCTACTGGCATATTGATGGGTGTAGCTGACAATTGATCCGCATGTTATGTCCACACTAATCTTCAGTTTAGTGTGAAGATTACTAAATCTTCGCACTAGAAGGAGAGAAGGTCAGTTTGAGCCAATACAGTTCAAGGCATCCACTTTTTGATAGTGGTATAACTGAGCACCAAAACTTGCTCTCCTTGTCAAAACCAATATCTTTTGGAATTATCTCTTCTTCTTAAGATTTACAATTGCTGATTGTGTTCTACTATCTTGTTGTAAGAGAAGATAAAATGTAATTCTCAGCTTTCTCTTCGGTCGAAGTAATCTCTTGCAACCTTAGAACATAGAACATAGAACATAGAACATAGAACATTACAGCGCAGAACAGGCCCTTCGGCCTTCGATGTTGTGCCGACCAATTAGGAAAAAGCAATGACCCTCCAAACTAAACCATTCCATAAACTTATCTACTAACCTCTTAAACGCCACCAAACTTGGCGCATCTACAACTACCGCAGGCAGGGCATTCCATACCCTAACCACCCTCTGGGTAAAGAACCTACCTCTGATATCCGTCCTATAACGACCACCCTTAATTTAAAGCTATGTCCCCTCATGCTAGCTTTCTCCATCCTAGGAAAAAGGCTGTCACCGTCTACCCTATCTAAACCTCTAATCATCTTATATGTTTCAATAAGGTCTCCTCTTAGCCGCCTTCTTTCTAACGAAAACAACCTCAAATCCCTCAACCTCTCCTCATAAGACCTTGTCACTAACAATCTAACCTGGTCCCTCCACACCAACGCTATAGTTATGAAAGCCCATCAACACCTCTACTTTCTCAGGAGACTATGCAAGTTCAGCATATCTGACATGACTCTCACCAACGTTTACAGATGCACCATAGAAAGCTTCCTTTCCCAATGTTTCACAGTTTGGTGTGTTTCCTGCTCTGACCAATACTGCAAGAAACAATAAAAGATTGTAAATGTAGCTCAGCCCATCGCGCAAACCAACCTCCCATCCATCAACTGTCTACACTTACCGCTGCATCAGAAAAGCAGCCAGCGTAATTAAAGACCCCACGCACTCCAGAAATGCTCTCTTCCAACTTCTTCCGTCAGGAAAAAGATTCAAAAGATCACATAGCAAACAAATCTGGAACAGCCTGTTTTCTGCTACCATCAGACTTTTGAATGGACTTACTTATATTAAGCTGATGCTTCACTTCACCCTAGCTATGATTGTAATATTATATTCTGCACCCTCTCTTTTCCATCTCCCCTATGTACTTTATGAATGACATGCTTAGTCTGTAACACACAAGCAATAATACTTTTCACTGAATCCCAATACATGTGTCAATAATAAAAAAAACAAATAAATTAAATCAAATCAAATAAAGCTGGAGAACTCTGAATAGTCACCTGAGTGGTGTTGTAACACAATCCAGGAAATTATTTAGTCTGTGATTTCATGAACTTTTGTTCTTGGAAATTTCTAGTGAATGCTTCAAGGACTGGACAATTTTTTCGGCTAATCCATTCACTGATGGGTGGCAAAGTGATAAGATGTGTTGGATACCATGCATCTTTAGATAGTTTTCAAACTCTTGAGCTGTGAATTGTGGTCTATTATCACTCACAGTTTGTTCTGTTTTCTCAGATCTGGCTGAAATACTGTGGAGCTTTTCAAAAGTTTGTTCTGCAGTTGTTGGCTTCACCGGAACAATTTCTGACCATTTGAAATGTGCATCAGTGACAGCCATGATCACATGTCCCTCATATGGACCAGAAAAGTCAAGATGCGATTCCCCACCGCAGTGACACGGCACATTGATGCACCAAGCTATCTGCCTCTTAATGACAGCCCAGCTCCTGTTTTAGCTGCCACTCGAATCCCACATTCAAAATCCATTCTCTTCCCACTACCTGCAGGGTACAACCACGCTTCCTTCCCCCTCCCACTCCACCCCCTCAGTTAGCACAGCAACAATCCCAAGCTTTTAGCACTTTTGCAATAAGCACAAAAGAATTTGTGATTGAAAGCCAGGTAGAAAGATCCTTCATTTCTCTGTGCTGCAGAAGTTCCTCTGCTTCCTGTGGGTCTTTGTTACTTTCACTGCAGGGTATGACCATGAAAAACCATATGATAAGCTTACACCTTCTCATTCCCCCTCTGCAGAATATCAAACATAATATACATTGGGTTGTTCTTAAATGTCCTGTACTGCCTGATATAAGTTATCTCATGTATAAAGTTTAGATGTGGAGTTCTTCATTTCAAATATCTGCAAAGTATTGCAGTCTCAATCTACCTCCATGAAACAACCCAGTTCACGATTAAGATTGTCTTTTGCTCATAAAGTATTTCATTCACTTTTTTATTCTTCACTCATGGGATGTAGGCACCACAGGCTCAGACAACATTTATTGCCCTTCCTTAACTGCCCTTGAAGGGGTGGTCAAGAGTCAACAATATTGCTGTGGATCTGAGGTCACATGTAGGCCAAATCAGGTACAGATGACAGATTTCCTTTCCTAGAGGGACGTTAATGAACCAGATGGGTTTTTACAGTTTTGTGGTCATCATCAGGCTTTTAGTTCCAAATTTTTATTGAATTCAAATTTCACCATCTGCCATAGTGGGATTCGAAACTGGGTCCCCAGAGCGGCATGGTAGCACATGGTTGGCACTGCTGCTTCACAGCTCCAGGGTCCTGCGTTCGATTCCCAGCTCTGGTCATTGTCTGTGTGGAGTTTGCACAGTCTCCTCGTGTCTGTGTGGGTTTCCTCCGTATTCTCCAGTTTCCTCCCACAGTCCAAAGATATGCGGGTTAGGTTGATTGGCCATTGCCCCTTAGTGTCCAGGGATGCTTAGGTTAGAGGGATTAGTGGGTATAATATGTAGGGATATGGGGGTAGGGCCTGGATGGGATTGTGTTCGGTGCAGACTCGATGGGCCGAAGGGCCTCTTTCTGCACTATAGAATTCTATGATTCGCTACCCCTAGGTCTCTCCATTACTAATCCAGTGACAATACCACTGAGCCACTGAGTACATCTCTGGCAAACAAAACCAATTGATTTCCAATTTTAAAGTGATGAATTAATCTAGTGCTACTACCTTTTCTAGGAGAGAGTTCCACACTTTTCACACCGCATGTATAAGGATACATAAAGACCTGGTTCTGATTTTCAGAGCATGTTCCCTTGTCTAAGACATCTCCATCAGCAGGAGGGGTTGCCATCCATCTACTTCATCCAGCCCCAACAGTCTCTTAAAAAATACTCAGATCATTCCTCAATACTCCAGCAAATTCAAACCTAGTTTATGTGATCTATTTCGCAATTTAGCCCTTGAAGCCCTGGAAACATTCTGGCGAATCTGTTCTGCATTCATTGCAAGATCCATATATCCTTTCTAAGCAGATGTATTGTAGCCATAAGTTGTATAGTTCTATACTCTCAGACACTCATCACTGCTTCCAGTGAGAATGGAGAGCTTGATGCACAATCAAATTTCCAATTATTGCAGCGGGTCTGGAGAATCCCAGCTGCAGGCAAGGCTGAAGAACTCTGGCCATGAGTTGTGCATAATACTATAACATGGTCTAAACCAGATTTGAGCAAAATGTCCTCCCTTTTCATCCTAACTCTCTAGCTATAAGTATTAACATTCTGCTAAACCTTTTGATTTTTTTTGTATCTGATTACATATTAGTGATCTGTGTACATGGATTACTTAAGTTCATTGGGCTTTTTATTGTTCATGTAATAATTTAATCTACCCTTCCTTGGTCCAAAACCCATACTTAACTATATTGAAATCCATCTGCGGCAATATTACCAGCTCACATAATCCGTCAATGTCCCTTTGTAATTTTATGCTCCCATTGACTTGCGACACCACAAACCTCTGTTTCAGAGAAAACTTCAGAAATGAAGCCCTATTAATTGAACATGAATCCACACCATGAGCTCCCAACTCACATCTTTATGACTCACCACTGGTCACTTTTCTTTTCAATCCAAGAACGCTATTCCAACTCTACCACTTAACCATTCACTTAAATTAGGCACCAATTTCCCTTCATGAGCTTTGATTTAGCTAACAGTGGGAGCTTGTCAAATTCCATGTAAACTACATCCGTAGAACCCTCCTGCCTATTGCTTCAATTACGTCCTCAGAGAAATCGTTGAGATACTTCAAATCTAAACTTATAGCTGGAGAGCTAGAATAGGAAGGGGAGGACATTTTGCTACACCTTTATAAAGCTTGGCTTAGACCACATCATAGCATTGTAGCATTGGTCAGAATTCTTCAAATTTACCTGCAGCTGGAATTTTCCAGGCCTGCTACAGCGAATGGGAATTTGGCTGTGCACCAAGTTCTCTGTTCTCACTGGAAGCGGCGATGGAGAGTCTGAGAGTCTAATCAACTCAAATTTGACTAAGTGCTCAGCCACTCTTTGCTTGATTATAGAGTCTAACAATTTCACCACATCAAATGTTACAATAACAGGTTTATAATTTTCTGAGAAAGTTTAGACTTTGAATGGTCTCAGTAGATTAGACTGTGAAGTTTCTCTCTGTCAACTTCTTTATATATTGGAGCCACATTTGCAATTTTCCAATCTAAAGGGACAATTTCTAAATCAAGAGAGCTGATTTTATCACCAAAATAACTATAATTTCCTCCCCTACTTTCTTTATAATCCTTAGAGTGGAAACCATCTGTTCTTTGGGATTTGTCAGTTTTTTTCTTATGTATGTTCATTTTGGTGATCTCTCATCTCAAATCATTCCCTCAAATGGCAGATATATTCTATTATGAATGCTGACACAAAGCAATTATTCAACAAGCTTGGCACTTAGAGAATCATAGAATCTTACAGTGCAGAAGGAGGCCATTCATCCTATCAAGTCTGCACTGACCACAATCCCATCCAGATCTCAACCCCACAACCCCATACATTCACCCTAGCTAGTCCCCTCCCCAGCAGACACCAAGAGACAATTTAGCGTGGCCAATCCACCTAACCCACATATCTTTGGGCTGTGGGAGGAAATCGGAGCTCCTAGAGGAAACCCACGCAGATACGGAAAGAATGTACAAACTCCAGTGACCTACAGTGGGAATCGAACCCGGATCCCTAGCACTGTGAGGCAGCAGTGCTAACCACTGTGCCACCGTGCCACCCCCATTTCCTTACTTTCATCTGCAATATTACTCTCACTTGTTTTTAACAAGCACACAGAAGTCTTGACTACCATTTGTCTGCTAATATAATTGCAAAATACTTTTAATTTAAGCTTGAAAATTTTTGCCAGTTGCATGGTCAAGCCTGGTTTGACAATACAAAGCTAGAACTTTGCAGAACTTCGTGCATCAGTTGCTAAAAATCAGTGCATCGGTAAAACAGGCGATAAAGAAGGCAAATGGTATGTTGGTGTTCATAGCAAGAGGATTTGAGTTTAGAGATAGGGGTGTTTTGCTGCAATTGTACAGGGTATTGGTGAATGCATACCTGGAGTATTATGTGCAGATTTGGTGTCGTTATCTGAGGAAGGATGTCCTTGCTGCAGAGGGAATACAGCAAATGTTAACAAAGCTGATTCCTGAGATGGCAGGTCTGTCATATGAAGAGAGACTCAGTCAGTTAGGATTAAATTGATTTGGGTTTAGAAGAGAAAGAGGAGAATCTCAGAGAGACTTATAAAATTCTAACAGGGTTAGACAGGGTAGATTCAGAAAGAATGTTCTCAATGGTGGGGGAGTCTGGAACTTGGGGTCATAGTTTGAGGATGAGGTAAATGTTTTAGAACTGAGGTGAGGGGAAATTTCTTTACCCAGATGGTGGTGAATGTGTGGAATTTATGGTTACAGAACCAGTTGAGGTCAATACATTGTCTGAATTCAAGAAGAAATTAGATACAGCTCTAGAAGCTAAAA
The DNA here is from genome assembly GCA_024679065.1 of Sphyrna mokarran. NCBI lineage: Eukaryota > Metazoa > Chordata > Chondrichthyes > Carcharhiniformes > Carcharhinidae > Sphyrna > Sphyrna mokarran. The sequence goes on along the minus strand of JAGIQG010000013.1, from coordinate 12,305,403 downwards.
AGATCAAGGCATATGGGGAAAGGAGGGATCAGGATATTGAATTTGATGATCAGACATGATCAAAATGGGCACTGTAAGAAGTCTCACAACACTAGGTGAAAGCCTAACAGCGTCCTTAAATCTTGGCATTGCTAATCTGCACCTAAACTGCACTGAAGAACATTTTTATGAGAACATAGTATGGATTCCATAATTGGTTAAGCAGAAACCTGCCTGCACTAAATTCTTCAATCAAGATGGGTGGCAAAGTTGTACAATGGTTGGCACTGCTGCCTCACAGTCCCAGGGACCTGGGTTCGATTCCCGGCTTGGGTGACTGTCTGTCTGGCGGTTGCACATTCTCCTTGTATCTCCGTGAGTTTTCTCTAGGTGCTTCGGTTTCCTTCCACAGTCTGAAAATGTACCAATTAGGACCATTGACCATGCTAAATTGCCCAGGATATGTAGGTTAGAGGATTTGCAGGATAAGTACATGGGGTTAAGGGGATGGGGCCTGGTGGGATTCTTGTCAGGGCAGCCTCAATAGATTGAATAGCTTCCTTTTGCACTGTAGAGATTCTGTACAAAGCAGGCACTTGGCAAGCTAAGAAAACAACACCATGCCAGTATCATTTGCTTTATAAGTCATCTGTTAAAAATTTTGGATCCTCATTCAGCAGTTATGGACATGCCAAGGTGAATAGGAAAATATCTATTCAGGAGCTTTGAAAATGATATTCCCCAAAATTCAGAGGTCCAAACTCGTATTCTACTGTTCCAATTACTACTGATCTAACTTTAGAATTTGGATTAAGTTTAGGGTTTTGAAGAAAGATCACCCTTCTGAATTTCGGCCATTTGGTTTCTGTCTGCAGTCTGCCGAGGATTCGCAGCATTTTCTATTGTGATTTATTTCACTTTTATGGCATCCATTGTATTTTGCTTTGGGGCTGATTTTCAATTTGCATGTCAGTTTGGAATAAAAAAAGCAAAGGTGATTTTCTGATGCCTTCTATAACCAGCCTCAGCACGATAGATTAAATGGTCATTTGAGTGGCACTGCTGCCGCACAGCACCAGGGATTTGGGTTCAATTCCAGCCTCGGACCACTGTCTGTGTGGAGTTTGCACATTCTCCTCATGTCTGCGTGGGTTCCCTCTGGGCGCTCCAGTTTGTTCCCACACTCCAAAACCGTGCAGGTTAGGCTGACTGGCCACACTAAAATATTGTCCCTTCATGTGAGGGAAATTATCAGGGTAAATGTATAGGGATAGGGCCTGGATAGGATTGTTCTCAGTGCAGGCTCGATGGCCTTCTTCTGCATTGTATGGATTCTGTGATTCTATCTCATTGTGATTTGTACAGTATGCAGTTTAATTGTTGTCTTGTGTTTCTATAACAACAATGAGCTTCAAAAGTAATCCACTGACAATTTGGGACATCTTGACTACCATGAAACGTGCAAGGCATATAAAAATAGATCATAGAATCATGGAACCCTTACAATGCAGAAGGAGGCCATTCAACCCATTAATGTGTAGGTAAGTGGCTTGAGCAGAGATAAGAATGGGATGTACTCATAGCCAATCATGCAAGGAGGATGGCAGCATGGAGACCAACCCCAGGCTTCATGGAGGCAGGCCTTGGAAAGTTTCTGGATGCAGTGGATGAGAGGCAGGTTGGTACCCCAGAGAGGGTAGACAACCCAGAATCAGGGAGGTAAATGTGGCCTGGGATGCAGTGGATGCACCAGTCAGTGCCAGTGGCCTGATACAGTACTTAGCCTCACAGTGCCAGGGTTCTGAGTTCTGTCGTGGCCTCAACTGGCTGTAGAGTTTGCACATTCTCCTTGTGTCTACATGGGTTTCCTTCGTGTGCTCAAAGAACCAGGTATGATTTGCCTCATGTGCCTTCCCATTGGGAGAGAGGATGATCGCATGCCAAGCTCCTAATGAGATTGAAATCCAGTCATAATAACCATAGGAGCGCAACAGTGCAGAAGAGGCCATTCAGCCCATTGAGTCTGCACTGACAACAATCCCACTCAGACCCTATTTCCGTATCTTCACATATTTGCCCCACTACTCTCTCTAATTTACACATCCTGGGGCACCAGGATGAATTTAGCACGGCCAATCAACCTAAGTTTCACATCTTTGGAATGTGGGAGGAAACCCATGCAGACATGGGGAGAATGTGCAAATTCCACACTGACAGTGACACAAGCCAGGAGTCAAACCCAGATTGCTGGACTTGTGAGGCAGCAGAGCTAGCACCGTGTGGCCTATGTCAATCTCATGCTAATCAGCTTTGTGTCCTTTCTGGGCAAGATGCAGTCAGTGGTGGCAGAAAGGGACCAGATAAATTTCAAACGGTTTCGCACCAGATGCAAAACTCTGGGCCCACATGCAATTTTCCCCAATCAGCGTGACCTGCATCAAGTGCAGCGCAGCAGGAAAATCGCAACCCTGCTGTGCATGGAAAAGAGTTCAGTGATGGCATTTTGTTCCAGTGGAATCTAATCATTCACTTAAATTTGCGACCCAGTCGTGTCTTGGTTGTGTTATTGACCTGGAGATCTGAGTTCAAATTGCATTTCAGCTGGGGAACTTAAATTCCTTCAATAAATCTGGAATTAAAGAGTTAGCATGGTGACCAATGGCCTCCTTTTGTGCCAGAATTCTCTGCTCCATCTGGCTCATTAATCTGATCCAGTCTGGATTCTATACAACTTTAGACACACAGCGATATAACTGACTCCTAACTGCCTTCTGAAATAAGCAAGAGTATTTGGGGCATCCCCATCACAGGGGCAATTAGGGAGAGGCAATAACTGTTGGTCTTGCCAATGTTACCCCCAAGTATTGAACGAACAGTCAAATAAATCATACGTGGAAAGTATAAAAATATTTCATATTTTTCAATTACAATCCTCAGAATTGGCCTTGACTGAGTCTCTATGACTCCCACTCAAGAGGAATCAAGGTTGATAGAACATGGGATACTTCAGGACAAGTCAATAATATGGAGCATTTTAACTGTCTATGCACCCAGTTTCCACTGTCTGAACGCAATCAGCCCTTTGTCTTCCTGCTCAGCCTAGTGGTATCGCTTAGGCTATTAATCCAGAAACACGGTTAATGTGTTGGGGACCCAAGTTCAAATCTGGGCATGGCTAATGGTAGAATTTGAATTTGATTTTAAAAAATTTGCTATTAAGAATTTACTGATGATCACGAAACTATTGTCGATTGTTGGAAAAGCCCTTTGGTTCACTAATGTCCTTGAGGGAAGGAAATCTGCCATGGTCTGGCCTACATGTGACTCCAGAGACACAGCAATGTGGTTGACTCAACTGCCCTCAGGCAACTAGGGATGGGCAATAAATGCTGGTCCAGCCAGTGATGCCCATGTCCCATGAATGAATAAAAACAAAAGCTGGATACCCGTGATACCATCATGTTATTTGATATGAAGGTGCATTTATATAACACCTTTAACAACCACAAGTTGTTTCAAAGTGCTTACAAAGAACAAAGAACAAAGAACAAAACAGCACGGGAAACAGGCCCTTCGGCCCAACGAGCCCACGCTGCCATCTCGATGTTCCCACTTCTACACGCGATCCCTGTCCATGTTTATAGATCTATGGATTAAAAACCAAATTTGAGACAATTTAGGGAGAATTTGTTTTGCCAATTAGCCTAAGAGCACATCTTTGGGATGTGGGAGGAAACCGGAGGTCCCGGAGAAAACCCACGCAAGCACGGGGAGAATGCGCAAACTCCCACAGACACAGGCCCAAATCCATGTGTCTGCACAGTACAGCGATAGTCACTGCGCTGTCGTGTTGCCCATCAGATGGTCCAGGTCAAGCGTACACTAATGATGTGAAGCAGTAGGATACTCTCGAAAAAGGTCCAAGAGAAGTCCTCTCACGACCCATCGCGTGTATGCCCCTCATTAGACAACAAGGTGGACCAAAGCACCTGTAGGATAAAAACAAGTACATCAATATCATCATCTATTTACACACTTCCCAGGGACTCCCAAGGCTCATGATCCCTATTTTAAATCAATTTTCTATACCCCTCCATTCCCATTCTGTTCATGTGACCATCTAAATATTTCTTAAATATCTCCAGAGTACCTGCCTCCACCACTTTACTTGGTAGCGCATTCCATACCCCCACCACCCTCTGTGTGAAAAAACTCCCTCTAGCATCCAAATTATACCTTACCCCCCTCATCCTAAGCCTGTGACCCCTCGTGCTTTCCATCCTAGGAAAAAGTTTAGCCCTGTTTACTCTATCTATCCCCTTCAAAATCTTGTACACCTCTATCAGATCTCCTCTAAGTCTACATCTTTCTAAGGAAAACAGTCCCAATTTGTCTAATCTCTCCTCGTAACTCAGACCTTCCATACCAGGCAGCATCCTGGTAAACCTCCTTTGCACTCTCTCCAGAGTCTCCATGTCCTTCCGGTAGTAAGGCGACCAGAACTGGACGCAGTATTCCAAATGAGGTCTAACCAACGTTTTATACAACTGCAACATTAAAGGCCAGCTCTTGTACTCTATACCCCTTCCTATAAAGGCTAGCATACTATATGCTTTCTTCACAACCTTCTCCACTTGCTCTGCCACCTTCAGAGACTTGTTCACCTGCACCCCAGGTCCCTCTGCATTTCTATACTCTTAATAGGTCTACCCTTTATCATATACCTCCCCCTACATTTTTTCTCCTGAAATGCATCACCTCACATTTATCAGGACTTACTAGTCAATGAAGTTCTTTTGAGGTGTAGTTATTGTTTAATGTAGGAAACTTGACATCCAGTTTGCACAGAGCAAGCTCTCAGCAGCAGCAATGCAGATAATGACCAGATAATTAATCTTTTTAGAGGTGTTGATTGTGTGGTAATTAATGTTTTCAGGAACTGAGTGAAGAATTCTGCCAATCTGTTAAAAAGTGCCATTGGAGAATTTCAGCTTTATCGTGTCAGACATGTCCCGATTGTAAGAGTGTTAGCGTGGGTGTGTGCCTGTGCCCCAGAAGCACGTACAATGAGCAGATTGTTACGTGAAATTGCCTGTAACTCTGACTCAACATTGGGCTGCACACAACAATCATTTTAATTCGCAGATAGCATGATGTTCAAGTCTGCTGGCCCCTCAACAAGCATAAGGTAAGCACAATATCGCAAAAGATGATCCTTTTCAAATATCTGCCCCCACCTCCCTCTACCAAGCCCCCGTCCACCCTGGAGTTTGTCTTTATGTTTTAAGGCTGAAGCAAAACAATTATTGCCAAACTTCATGTCTGTTGAAATCAGTGTAACATTCAGGCCTCACTTAAGGTTACATTGCACGATTAATTCTTTAACCCATGAAGAGAAACATATGCTATCCATTGGGTTAGTTCAGTGTAGCACTAATTCAGTATCTCCAAGTGAAAACAGCAGTTCCATCATACTGAAATATAAACAGAAAGTGCTGCAAACACTTAGCAGGCCAGGAAGTATCTGTGGATCGAGACACACAATTAAACGGGCTGCATTCCAACTTTTTAATCTGGTAGCTGCAGGAAGACTCACAGTGCACAGGGAGTCTGGAAGTTTCAGAGTGGAGCTGCTCTTGGATGGTTCGAGAGTAGCCTAGTGCTTCGCGTCATTAGTGTACGCTTAAACTGGACCAGCTGATGGGCAACACACAGCAACACACTGTTTGCTGTGCAGATACATGAATTTGGGCCAGAATCTGTGGGAGTTTACACATTTTCCCTGGCTTGCGTGTGTTTTCTCCAGGTGCTCCGGTTTCCTCCCACATTTCAAAGATGTGCTGTTAGGCTGATTGGTGTAACAAATTGTCACTAAATTAATCTCCCCTCAATCTGGTTTCCAATGTGGAGTGACATAAGTGTTGACAAGGGTCATGGGTGGAAGAGGGAACTCGCAGAACTAAAATGGCGGCGCGGGCTCATTGGGCCAAAGGGCCTGTTTCCCGTGCTGTGTTGTTCTATGTTCTTTGTTTTGTAGGTGCCTTCACCAATGGCTGTTTAAACCAGCCATGTCATTTAAATTTGAATTCCAAGTCTCCGGACCAGATGGCACAAGGAAGAATGATAGAATTTAATCAGTCTATTTCAACCCAATAATTACTTGAAGCACAGGGGCACAGATATTGAAATGGAGCCATGAGACTGAACTCACAGCTTCCTGTCTCACTGGAAATGATGCTGAAACTGTTTGGGGCTTTGAAGGATGTTTCTGTTCAATGCCAGTAGGAGGCATGGTCAGCGCACTGACACAACTGGACACTGGGCAGCCCTGTCCTGTTGTTATCTACAGCCTGTAGGGGTTACCTAGGCATTCCATCGCTGCCATTACATTGAAAAAGCTGACACGGGAGCGAGGCACCTTCTTCCCAGCTGTCCCCAGCATACCCTCTAATTCCATCTTTCTCTCTCATTCTACGCTCTTAAAACTGAACTCTGACTCTTTTAAACTCCGTAAGAAGTGTCACAAAACCAGGTTTAAGTCCAACCAGTTTATTGTGAGACTTCTTACTGTGTTTACCACAGTTCAACATCAGCATCTCTCCATCATGACTACCATCTTTTAAACTCCTTCAGACTTTTGGATACACCCACCATATATTAGGTTGATCTTTCTCTATGTCCTAGCTATGACTGTAACATTAAATTCTGCACTCTCTCGGCACAGTGAGCGGCACAGTGGTACAGTGGTTATCACTGCTGCCTTACAGCACCAGGGACCTGGGTTCAATTCCCAACTTGGGTCACTCTTTGTGCGAAGTCCGTATGTTCTCCCTGTGTATGTGTATGTTTCCTCTGGGTGTTCTGGTTTCCTCCCACAGTCCAAAGGATGTGCTGGTTAGAACAAAGATAGGAAGGTCCCAACCTCTCTCTAAGCTTTGGGCTGTTGTGATTGTGTTTGAGGGAACTGCCTTCTCTGATAAAACTTCTCGTGAGCACACAGTGCTTGAACCTGTTGGAAAAGTTGAATGAATGCATGGAGTCAGATCTTGGTAGTTACATGTTAGAAGCTTGGAGTAGGTGGAAAAAAGCCTACAAACATGATTAGAAAGAGATTGGAGGATTCCATCTCACTCATGTTCGATGATGTCTCAGACTCTCGCACTGATGTTTATGTCCACAGATAGAATGGTGATTCACATTAAACATTAGATATAGCAGTTGGTTGAGGCACTTTATCCTTCACCAATAGCCAGTGCACTCAATCTGCCTTATACAGATTGATGAAAATCCAACATTGGCCATTGGGGGCATCACTGAAGATCAGCAAAGTGTTGCCCAGCTAATTGTAAGCTGGGAAGTGTGAATGGACCATGAGAGAGGTTGCAGAAAGAGGTCATAGAAATGGATACACTGTGCAAAGATATTTCTATCTCTGTGCCCCATCCTCATTCATAGATCTTTATCTCAACAAGGGCTCCAAGACCTAAAGCAGGTTAATCACTAGCATAATTGCAGTCTAAGTGATAGAGAAGTAGCCTGCCTTCACCTTTACCGAAGCTACAGGAGAGCACAATATAAGTGTAAGAGAAAGAAGGAGGGGAAGGAATTGTAGCTGCATTACAGTATGCACGCAAATGTTTAACACAGTGTTTGGAACCAAATCTAGTTCCTGGTCAGCCTTGGTTCCCGGCACAAAATTATCCAATGTCAGAATTTCCCCTCAGAAACTGGAAACTGGCCCCACCTTCACAGGGAAGCCAAGCTTTTGAAATTGGAAATGAAACATGCAAAGCTTTCACTTTGCACCCAGCCCGGACCCGCTGGTGCTGGTCACTGGTGTTTGCTTCTCCAAATGGAAAGTATTTCCCCGTCCTCCACCACAACGAGAGCAGAATTTTTAAAAAAAGAGATAACAAGGGACAGAAGCCAGAATCCGAAGGCGTATGTTGAATAATAAAAACCGCAGGCAAACCACAAAGTACCAAATTACAGTGCTTGTGCGTAATAACAGTGGCTGCGCTTTAATAAAAAATATTAAAACTCTCATAATCTTTGATTTAGAAGCTATATTACGTTGATAGACACACCCTAAGATGGTGAGTTTTGGCACTGAAATCATACAGCCAAGAGGCTCTACTAGTCTGTAGTGTTACAGCTCACGACATGTTAATGGTACTCATGCTTAATGGATTACTCCTCCCCAGGGGTCTTCTGATTTCAGAAACTTGGACATCCAGGCGATCGTGTTCTTCCTTTGTCCTCTCTACACAATTCCTGCTCCTCTGAAACGCGTTGGGCTGTTTGCTCCAGTAAAAAGTTGATATAATTATTAACGTCACAAGTAGACTCACTGCAGTGAAGTTACACATTCTGGCACCTGATCGGGTCAATGCACCTAACCAGTCCCCTTTCCTTTCAGAACGTGGGAGGAAACCAGAGCACCCAGAGGAAACCCACGCAGACACAGGAAGAACATGCAAACTCCACACATCAGTGACCCAAGCCAGGAATTAAACCCAGCTCCCCAGCACAGTGAGGCAGTAGTGCTAACCACTGTGCCACCATGCTATACAAATGTAGAGTTTGTTGTCGAAAGCTCTATTTTTGGGAGAGAGTTCAAGAAGATGGCAAATTGCATATAATTTGTGATTTAAAAAGGAACGCATTTTATACATTTTAATTGCAGGCGTCCTGTAAGCAACTAAATAAAAAATACAAGTTAGACGTCACTGTCAACATCATATCACATGAATATTTAATATACTCATAAAGTGCTTTTTCTCAGCATTTTACCAGCTCTATTCAAATAAACAGACCAACTTTACAACAGTGGAGAGAGGAATTTGATATGAGTCTGCTGAGGGTTCTTACGATAACATTCTAATCGCTGCCCTTAAACATCTGCCCTGTATTTCCCTTTACTTGAATGGGGCTGGTATTTTCTCTCCTACAGCCCGCAGACCTGCCTATTCATTTAAAACTAGCTATAGCGTATTGACATTGAAAAATCCAATCTATTTAGCTTCTTTTCTCAATGATTTTAAATTGCATTTACATAGTGCAGGGTACCACCCGTTACATGCCTGAGGAAATATCCAAAGTCAATTGTTACTTTAGATAGATTTCTTTCCAAAGTGAAACATATCTCATGATGCTAAATTACATTGGTGTCTCTTTTGTACCCTCGTAAAGTTTATTTATTAGTCACCAAGTAGGCTTGCGTTAATGCTGTAATGGAGTTACTGTGAAAATCCCCTAGTCGCCACATTCCGGCACCCATTCGGGTACACTGAGGAATAATTTAGCGTGGCCAGTGTACCTAATCAGCACATCTCTCGGATGGTGGGAGGAAAGCAGAGCACTGGGAGGAAATTCACCCAGACACAGGGAGAAAGTGCAGACTCCGCACAGTCAGTGACCCGAGCTGGGAATCGAACCCAGATCTCTGGTGCTGTGAAGCAGCACTGAGCCATTGTGCCACACAAAACAATAGTCAATAAATTAAACATAAATGACAGAGGTGGACAGCCCCCGGGTGGGACATTGACACCAAAAGGAAATTGCATCAAAATATCATTCACGGGAGGATGATGATGCATCCCAAGTGCCCATCGGCCAAGGAAAGCTGAAACATGCTGGTATATGTCCCATGCTCCCTCTCCAAGGTCACCTTTTCTGTGACCATGGCTCCAGTAGAGGGGCAGATGGACTGGTCAGATGACCACCGCTTTACACATGCTTAAGTAACCCAGCCAGTCAATGCTTTCCATCTGTATCTACTTCACTTCAATTCACCCAATTAATGTTACCCATCTCTCAGTCGAGAGATGTGCAATCAGACAAAATGTGATACTGGGTCACAAACTGCTTTTAAGGAGTGCTTTAAAGATGTGGTGAGAGGCAGAGAGACGGAGAGGTTTATGGTGCAAACTGCAAAGCTTAGGGCTCAGGCAGCTGAGGGCATGATGGCCTCTTGGAGTGATGGGATTGGTGATGCACAAAAGGCTAGAATTAGAGGAACAGAGAGATCCTGGGGGGTTGCAGGACTGGAGGATGGGCTAGAGTCCCTCCTGGCAAGGCTGCAGAAACACTTGAAAACATGAATGAAGATTTTACCATCAGGTGTAGCAGGACTGCAAGAGAACATAGTTCAGAATGTTTGAGACAAGAATTGAGAACTTTTTAAAATATAACATGCTGTTGAATTTTTTTGCGTTCTACTCATCAGGGCAGATTCACAAGAATACCAATTGTATTCCAAATCTGTTATTTATTGAATGGATGAACTCAACAATTCATGTAGTTGAGTTCACTTTCAATTATATCATGTATGCCCTATAGAAACAGAAACATGGAAGATAGGAGCATTTGGCCCTTCGAGCCTGTTCTGCCATTCATCATAATCATGGCTGATTGTCCAACTCAGTAGCCTAATCCTGCTTTCACCCCATAACCTTTGATCTCATTTGCCCCAAGTGCTATATCCAGCTGCCTCTTGAATATATTCAATGCTATGGCATCAACTACTTCCTGTGGTAATGAATTTCACAGGCTCATCACTTTTTTGGTGAAGAAATGTCTCCTCACCTCCACTGTAAATGGTCCAGCCTGAATCTTAAGACTGTGACACCTGGTTCTAGATTCCCCTCAACATCGGGAATATCCTCCCTGCATCTACCCTGTCTAGACCTATTAGAATTTCATAGATGGTGTTGCCATGGGATGAAGGAGCAGCACTCTGAAAGCTTGTGGCTTATGCCACCAAGTAAACCTGTTGGACTTTAACCTGGTGTTGTGAGACTTCTTACTGTGCCCATCCCAGTCCAACGCTGGGATCTCCACATCATGGCCCCCCTGACACCCAGCTCTCCCAAATCTTTTTGTCAATTTCCACGAGAAGTGAGTCTTTGTTGAAATGACACCTAATCTCTTACCCCCTTGTATATTTCTAGTAAGTAAATGATAGGTTTGCTACATTTGAATCACAGTTGCATATAAGAAATTCATTGCATACACTCACATTCACCTTTGAAATGGAGTAGCCCAATAGTAGGCAACACAGTGGCTCAGTGACTTGGTTTGATTCCTGGCTTAGATCAATATCCATGTGGAGTTTGCATTTTCTTCCCATGTCCACGTGGGTTTCATCCAGGTGTCCCAATTTCCTCCCGTAGTCCAAAAGATGTGCTGGTTAGGTGCATTATCCTTGCTAAATTCTCCCTCAGTGTATCCAAGTAGGCGATAGAGTGTGGTGGCTAGGGGATTTTCACAGTAACTTAATGTAATTCTTACTTGTGACACTAATAAATAAACTTTACTTCAACAGACGAGTTCCCTTTTCTCCATGTATAGTTGAGAAATCTATCAGTAGATTCTCTATGACTTTCTACTGCAAATCTACCTTCAATAGTCGAAACATGCATTGGGATTCTTACATCTCTATAATATTAGCCCTATCAGCAACCTCATAAAAACCTTGATGCTGAAATTGGGTGCACCAAATCCATCTTGTGGGATAATGGCTACACAGATCTGTTCATCGCTCATTATATAACATGCAGGGGTTTCAGGCTGCCATGTTTGGTCCTGCACATGCCCAGTCTGCCTCAGGTTACGTTGGAATGGCAATCTGACCAGGTGAAGCTAGCTGTTTCACACTGCTGCTATTCAGTAGCAACACAACGTATATTCGCCACTAACCAGATGCTGCTGTCAAGCCAAAGTGATGTTCTGCCTATCACAGGATGGTGGTACATGTATTCCTGTCTTGTGTGATGCCAAACATGTAGGCTATATGTTCTAATGACTGGTGGGTCATATCAAACGATACGTACCTTCAGCTGTTTGCAAGAGGCAAAGTACTGACCATTCCCAAAAGTCCATACTTACACCGAACATAATGTTCAACGTTAGGTGTGATATTGTGATTGGACGATATTCTAAGAATTCCATTGACAGCTGATTTAAGATTATCCATCTGGCTCACAGCGTGGCTCACTGGCATATACTAGAAGTTAGATATATTCACACAAAGGGCCCTGTTATTTGCAGACAGCACATCCATGCATTGAACCTTTATCAACCAAACAAAAGCTCGGGGCAGTCATTCTCTGGCTCATTCCCCATGGCAATGCTTTGACCAACCAGAGTGGACCTACTTGGTTTGAATGTAAACAAAAGCTTTGCATGCATTCGCCATGATATTGTCTTTACCAATCAGAGTCCACTTGTCAGCCAATCAATATTGTCCTCTTACGCAATATAAATTGTTGTTCTCTTTACAACTGGCATTCTTATGAGTCTGTCCTGATGAGTGCAAGATGAAAAGCTTCAACAGCATGTCTCTTTTTTCAGCAATACTCAGATCCTAAACTCATCTTTCAATCTATCAATTCTGCCATTGATAGCATTAACATTGAAGTGGAACTGATGCTGCAAATCTTTCTTTTCACATTTGATAAAGACAAATGGGGAACAAATATATTGGCTGGGATTTTGTGCTCTTGTTCACAATTGGGGTGAACGACAAGGGGAGCACAAAACATTACGAGAGCCCCAAATTGAGTTTTACCCCCATGGGGTCCCCTCTCTCAAAAATGACATAATGTGGTTAATGTCATGCAATGTCAGGAACTACATTTGAAGATGTTCTCAATCATTATCACGCTTCCCTGCAGCAATAATTCCCCTCCACATTCAAAACCCCGTTCATGATGACATAACATCACAACAGCACCACTTACAACAGATTTTAAAGGCAACAACCTATCAAGCTCAATGCCATGGGGAGTTCAGAACGAGCGTACATCTTACCATAGGCCACCGCTGCCTGCCAGGGGTGAAAGGGCACCTGCAAAGGATCTTAAGGCTTGGCGCTGTGGAGGGAAGGGGAGGGGAGCACTGGCAAAGAGCCTCAGGGTGTGGGTGGGAGGGGGAGTGTGAATTGACAACGTGTCAAAAAACAAGGGAGAGGACTAGCAAAGGGCCAACAAGTGAGTGGGGAGCACCTCATCTGGATCATTGGTGAGGGGGGTACAGTGGCGGAGGTTGGGGGAGGGAGGCATCTCAGGCGTTGGGTTGGGGGGGGTGCAGGGAAAGCCAGCAAAGCTGTTCAGTCTGAGGCAGTGACCTGTCGGTGTGAGAGTGGGGTGGCAGGTAGGGTGGGTGTGAGACTGTGGAGGCGACACAGAGGGGTGAGATGACAGAGGGAAATAGGGCCCAGCAGGCAGAGGGGGCGATGAGAGGGGCAGTGGCCTTGTTGCCTGAAGGGGTAAGAGTTGGACATTGAAAGCGGAGGACTCAGCACAGAAGGGGGAAGAAATCAAAGTTTAAAAGTGACCAATCCTGAGATTGCATTCTTAATGCAAAAAGTTTAGTTATTAAAGTCACAAGTAGGCTTGCATTAACACTGTAATGAAGTTACTGTGAAAATCCCCGAGGTGTCACACTTTACCCCTGTTTGATTACACTGAGGAGAATTTAGCATCGCCAATACACCTAACCAGCACATCTTTCAGAATATGGGAGGAAAGCGAAACACCCAGACGAAACCCATGCAGACAAAAGAAGAACATGCAAGCTCCTCATAGACAGTGACCCAAGCTGGGAATCGAATCTGGGTCGCTGGCACTGTGAGACAGCTGTGCTAACCACTGTGCCACCACATTCTTCATTTGCCTTTTTGGAAGGGCCTGACACTGGGAAGAGATGCCTGAACTAGTGCATTGAGTGAATGTCCAATAAACATGGGTTGAAGGATCCACTAAGACTTTGGGGCCAGCTAAGTTTAATAGAATATAAACCTGAAGCTTTTTTGACTTGAGCACCCAGCACCACAATAAATATGCTACTCCTTCTTAAACTTTTCCCCATAGTCCTCAATATTTCCATCAAAGACAAGTGGGCCGTTGCAGTGAAGCCTTTGTTCCTCATTACCAACCCCTGACACCATGTGGCTTCCCTGAATCAGTGGCAGCAAAAACTTACAAAAAAGTACATTTTATTCAGTAAGTGTAGTAGCCGTTTCAACATCTGTGCTCCACCTACGCTCCTGGGAGGATGAGGATGTTCCCCGCTGGGAGATGAATGTATGTGGGAGACTCAGTGAGCTCCCAGTAGAACTATAATGGGTATGTGACTTTGTGAATGGAGAGCGATGGGAGGAGTGAGTCGCCCCGGCAGGACGGAGAAAATAATTCATCTTCTTCCTCCAAAGGGTGCCCATCCTCCTCTGCAAGTGGCTGCCTCTGCTTTCCAAGAGGGATTAGTGACCTTGTTTGTGGGTTTACTCACTGAGCATGGTGACAGGATGGCATGGCATTGCGCCATAGCAACCAACAATCTGGTGAGGCAGATCTCTGAGAATCAAGGGGAAGACCTCTTCAAGCCACCCTCTGAGTTAGATCTTGCACAAGTGTGTGAGGAGTGTCGAGGTGACCTTTAAATGGAGCGCTCAGCTTATTGATGGGCTCAGCTGTTGGTTTCTGACTCATCCACCCGCCACAGAGATGGTGTGAAACCCACAGAGAATTTTTTTTCTGAAAACACAACAGGAAAACTTGACATTGCTTCCAGTGGACTAAACACTGCTTTTCCTACCCACTACCACACTCTGCCAAAATATGGGAAAATTCACACCCGATTGTTTTCAACTCTTCAACAACAACCGTACTGATGTCCAGATAAATAACAATCTCTTTTTCTGCATGTTTTAATCCCTTTCTCTTAATTGAAAAACACTGACTCTTTCTGAGGAGCTGGTCTAAGCTGACAGAAATGACCTTTCTAGACCTGCACAGTTAATCTTGGCAGGCTCCCTAACAGTGCCAAATATGGCCATCTCAATTAGAAATCATAGAATCATAGAATCCCTACAGTGCAGAAGGAGGCAATTCAGCCCATCAAGACTGCACTGACAACAATCCTACCCAGGCCCTAAGCCAGAAACCCCATATATTTATCCTGCTAATTCCCGTAACACTAAGGCACAATTTATCATGGCCAATCCAACTAACCTGCACATCTTTGGAAAGAAACCAGAGAAAATCCATGCCGACATGGGGAGAATGTGCCAACTTCACACAGACGGTGACCCAAGGCCAGAACTGAACCCATGTCCCTGGAGCAATGAGGCTACAGTACTAACCATTGTGCCACCGTGCCACCCTCTTAACGTTTTAACTCTTCTCACCTAATATTTCAGCCTGTCAAGCCTATTCTGCCATTCACTTAAATGGCGATCTAACTGCATCTTAATTGCATCAACCCACATTGGTTCCCCAATGCCTAACATCCTTGCCTAATGAAAAACTACCAATCTCATTTCGGAAATCTTCAACTAACCTCTCACTGAAAGATTTGTTTGGGAGGAGAGTTCCAGATCTCCCCCAAAGTTTGTATGAAGTGCTAGCACTCTGGCATCCTGGTGATACCCCTTGTTCTGGACTCCCCCTACTCCCTCAGAGGAAATATGTGCTCCCAACAGGTACCAACTCCTTATGTAATACAAGGATTAATTCTGCAAAATATCCTCAAACTGTCCATTTTTATTACTCCATATTTTTATTATTATTTTAAATTTTTATTTCTTCCATCTTTACATTTATCCACGTCTTAAAAATTTTGCTTTCCATTCTGTTTCCTTACCCTTCCCCCACCCCACTAGGGCCATTTGCCACATGCCTCAGGTTGTCCTTTGACACTTTGTACCTTTGCTCTGCCATTTATACATTCTGATCTCTTAATGACCACAATTAACCCCCATTCTCAGCCTTTATCATCACCATTTTCATTCTCTTTGTCTTGTCTATGACATAGAGCCATAGAGATTTACAGCATAGAAACAAGCGCTTCAGCTAAACTTGTCCATGTCACCTTTTAATTAACCACTAAACTAATCCCAATTGCCTGTGTCTGGCTCATATCAATCAATACCCATCTTTGTCAATTATACATCCCCCTTCCCTTCAACCTTAACGCACTATTCACATCCTAATTCCTTAATCTTCAGCTCTGATGAAGGGTCATTCAGGCTTGAGCCATTGGCTCTATTCTTTCTCCACAGATGCTGTCAGACCCGCTGAGATTTTCCAGCATTCCCTGTTTTCTGTTTCAGATTCCAGTGCCCACAGTGTTTTGCTTTTGTCCTCAAATTTACTTTCGATACTAACAGTCTGTCAGGTTGATTTTTCTTCTCCTTAGGCATTCGCCACTAACGTCAGCCTTATCCCTTGCCCAGGCCCTGAGTGAGGACTAACTAGTTCAGCACAGAATCGGTCTTGAATGTGGGACTGTCTTAGTGTGTTTTGTTTGTCATACCATACCAGTACTGTGCATTAATCCAATTAATCCATTAATCCACTGATCCACAAAGCTGCAAATGAATGCTTAAGCAATGTCCTTTGAATGTTTAAACTACTCGAGAAATATTTATTCAGAGGGATGTAGTAATTGAAAAGTATAAGAAAGGCTTCAGGAAATTGGCCGGGTTTTCCTTTGGAGTCTTTGAGGCGAATCTGATCAAAGGCTTTTTAAGATTAAGAAGGGGGCTGACTAAAGTGAAGGACCAAGAAACACAGATTAAAAACCAATTGAGTTGTGGAATCCAGTTAAGAGGGAATGTTATTGACGCAGATAATACAAATCAGCACAAGATGCAGCTCCATGGTTTAGCTATGAGAATTCTTGACGGCGCACATAGGGAGGAATTGTTTCCACTAGCTATAGGGTCAAAACCCAGAGGAGACAGACTTGAGGTAATTGACAAAAAGACAAATGTCAACAGAGAGATATTTTCATTCAGCAGGCTGTTATGATCTGAAATGTACTACCTACAAGCACAGGAGATGTAGGTTGAACTTTGACAGTCAAAAGAAGATTGTAAAAAAGGCAAAAAGGAAAATTGGCAGCAAAGTAGGGAATGGAGCGAGTGGGATTAAATAGAATCTTTTTTTCCGAGTTAGCACAGACAGAATGAGCCAAGTTTCCCCATTCTCTGCTATGATCTGATAGTGTTTCATAATAAGAATCAGCTGAGAAGTATGCTGGCATGACCTTCTCTGGTTGTTATATGGTATCAATACGTTTTTAAGGAAATCTTTGGGATTGAGTTTGCTGCAAATAATAAAGAAAACTTATTTATTAATTCATGACTATCATTGCATGCAATGAACAGGGAATTATCTCTCACGCTCCACTCCCATCCTCTTCCTAAGGTGGATTCAATTCCCAATTCTTGCTGGATATAATGATTTAATTTGATTTATTGTTGTCACACATATTGGGATACAGTGAAAAATATTGTTTCTTGTGCATTATACAGACAAAGCTTACCATTCATAGAACGTATAAAGGAGAAGGAAAGGGGAGGGTTCAGAATGTAGTGTTACAGTCACAGCTAGGGAGTAGAGAAAGACCAGCTTAATGGTCATCATGTTTTGGAGATGCCAGGGTTGGACTGGAGTAGGCACATTAAAAAGTCTCACAATACCAGATCAAAGTCCAACAGTTTTATTTGGAATCACAAGCTTTCGGAGCACTGCTCCTTCATTAGGTGAGTTACCTGATGAAGGAGCAGTGCTCCGAAAATTCATGATTCTAAATAAACCTGTTGGACCTTAACCTGGTGTTACGAGACTTCTTAATATAAAATAGGTCTATTCAAAAATCTGATGGCATCAGGGAAGAAGCTGTTTTTGAGTCGGTTGGTACATGATTCAGACTTTTGCATCTTTTTCCTGACAGAAGAAGGTGGAAGAGAGATCGTCAAAGATGAGTGGGATCCTAAAATTTGGTATATCCGACTTGACCAAACGGAATGAATGACATGATGATTACTTAAAACACTAATCAACTGTTATTATAAAGAGGTTAACATTTTTAATATTTATTTATTAGTGTCACAAGTAGGCTTACATTAACACTTCTGTGAAGTTATTATAGAAAAACATTGCCCCAGAATAAACAGTGCTGTTTATTCCAAGGACAATTTGCTGATACTGTTGAGGGAGGTTTGGACAGATTGGCAGAGGGATGGGAGCCGAAATGTAATATCAGTAAGGATAAACATGGTGCACAATATAGTGGAAGAGCCGTGTAGCACTAGACTAAGAAATAGGGGTGGGGTTCAAAGCAAGATAAAACACATTAAAACCTAAATTAGATTGACAGTGTATGTAAGACCAACAAGATGGTCACAGAACAAACAGCCACTTGAAAAAATGATGCTGTGGCAACAATAGAGATCTGGCTTAAGGAAGAAAAAGTCTGGGCACTAGAGCAATATTAAATATTCCTGGATATCAGGTTTTCATACAATATAGACAAGGAAAGAAAGGAAAAGAAATGGTAGTATTGATTGAGGAGAATATTACAAGCTGCCAGAGGTCCACCAGTTTTACACTGTGCTTCCCAAAGAACGGCAGGTCATTTCCAATAGCATGTTCCATTTCCTGTTTGCAATGGCTAAGATACCCAACCATAGCCAACCAGCCAGTGCTTGCAGAACTCAAAACAGTCTTCCAGAACTAGATCTGATTCCTCAATTGGGGCAAATTTGTTAAATAACCCTGAGTGTGTTAAAAGTTACACTGGCAACCAATTTAAGATAGACAATCAGGTTTACAATGTAGCTTATTTGCGTGTACTGGAAATTACATACCAATCAGGGTCAAACTGCCGGAACTAAATTTCAAACAAAGCTTGGCTTTGTAAGTCACTTGGTACATTCTCCATGACACTGCTTCCACTAATCATGATCTACTTGCCAACCAATCAGCACTTTCTTCTGATATAAATTGTTCTTTTCCCCTTACACTGATATTTTCGCAAAGAATCCTGATGAGTGTAAGATGAAAAGCTTCGACATGATTCTTTTTTCAGCCGCACAATGTGACTTGATGAAAGGCCACACATAGAGTAAGGGAACAAACAAACTTGAGGAACACAAACTTACGTTTGACATCCGTCCCCTGACTTGGCTTGTTCTCTTTCTGAACTGCCTATCAAGTGGCTTGAGGACTTTGTCATCATTTCTAGCAACCGAATGTAACATTGGGAGTCCCAAACCTGGAGCACAAGTTTACTATTCACTGGGAGCTGTTTTATAATGATGTTACAAAGTTTTTGGACATGATAATTTGGGACAAAATTATCCATTGCTTGAACAAATGTGTATTCATTAAGGAAAGCCAGCACAGAATTGCTAAAGGCAAATCACGTTTAATTAAACTGAATGAGTTTTTTTTTGCTGAGATTATGGAGAGGGAGCTGATGATGGTAAATTCTACTGTACATGGACTTTCAATAAGTGTTTGATAAAATGTCACACAACAGAAAAAGTAGGAGCCCACAGAATAAAGAGAATAATTTGGATACAAAAGTTGCCTGAATGACAGAGAATCCCCCCTCCCCCAACCCGTCCTACTAAACAAAAAACAGAAGACTATAAATACTCAGCTGATTTAACAGCATCTGTGGAGAGTAAAACATCAATAATGTCTCAGGACAAAGAGGTTTCTTCAGAGCTGAAGCAAGATAGAAATAGTCACAGGCTTTGAGCAAGTTAGGGGTGGTACAGTGGCATTATGGTTAGCACTGCTGCCTCACAACGCTAGGGACCCAGGTTCGATTCCAGCTTGGGTAGCTGTCTGTGTGGTGTTCTGGCCTTGGGTAACTATGTGGGATTTGCACATTCTCGCCATGGTTTTCCTCCAGGTGCTCTGGTTTCCACCCACAGTCCCAAGATGTGCAAGTCAGGTGGACTGATCATGTTAAATTGCCCCTTCATATCCAAAGATGTGTAGATTCAAGAGATTAGCCTTGGCAAATATACGGGGTTATGGTAATAGGGCAGGGAAGAGGACTTGGTAAGACACTCTATCAGAGAATTGGTGCAAACTCGATGGGGCGAATGGCCACCTTTTGCATTCTATGAAGTGAGGGGTGGGGGGACAGCAAAAGGGAAGACAGTCAGATCATAGAATCCCTACAGTGCAGAAAGACGCCATTTGGCCCATTAAGTCCGCATCAACAACAATCCCACCCAGGTGCCATCCTTGTCACCCCACATATTTACCCTGCTAATCTCTCTAATCTACGCATCCCAAGGCAGTAAGGGGTAATTCAGCAAAGCCAATGCACCTAACCTGTAGATATTTGGACTGTTGAAGGAAACCAGAGCATCCGAAGGGATCCCACACAGATACAGGGAAAACGTGCAAACTCCACATAAATAGAGACCCAAGCCAGGAACACTAAGACAGAAGCACTAACCACTGTGTCACTACTAAATAACAAAAGATTTCATGTTACAAAAGGAAAACAGAGTGGTAAATAGTACAATAAAAAAATGGCAATGGACAGCTGTATTTTTCAGAATGAAGGAAGATACATAATGGGGTTCCCAAGGAGTTGGTGGAAGGACTATTTCCGATCTTCGTTTGAATGAATGACCCAGACTGTGATGTGGAGGCTATAATTTCAAAATGTGCAGATAAGACAAAATGTGGCAACTGTGAGGACAATGATTGATTTGAGGAAGATAGTACGGTGCAGTAAGAGGACATGAAGTGATTGATTTTGATCAGAAGAAGGAGAAATGACAATGTAAAATAAAGGATACAATTCTAAAGAGGGTGCAAGACAGGAATGAATATATGCACACATTGCTGAAGGTAGATAAGCAGACTGGATTCTGACTTTTCCAGATGGAGCACAGAGCACAAAAGTAAGAAAGCCATTATAAATCTTTACGAAACCCTATTTAGCCTCTGCAGGAATATTGTGTGCATTTCTGGGTGCCACACACTTTCAGAAGGATGCGAGGGCTGTGGAGAGGGTGAAGAAAAGATTTACAAGAATATTTTTAAGTGTGAGCGACTTCAATTACATGAACAGTTTAGAGAAGATGGTACTGTTTCGCCTTAAAAAAAGGGAAGATTGAGAAATTAGATAGAAGTGTTCAAAACCATAAGGCTCAGAGCAGATATAAAGGGGGGAATTTTCCCATCCTGCTCACCACTGGCATCATTACAGGGCGGGGGATAGCGGGTGATATTTTCTGGTTTTGAGGGGAGCATTACCAGGAAACCCCACCAACAGAGATTGTTCTGATTGGCAAGAACCAGAGATGATGAGAGAGAGAAGGATTTTGCAAAGCAAGTGCTAAGCATTTGGAGAAAGCTGCCTGAGAGTGTGGTGGAGGCAGATTCAATTGCGACTGTCAATCATTTTTGGATAATTAGGGGTGGCACGGTGGCACAGTGGTTAGCACTTCTGATTCACAGTGTCAGGGACCTGGGTCCAATTTCCGGGTCTCTGCCTATGTGGAGTTTGCACGTTCTCCATGTGTCTGCGAGGGTTTCCTCCAGGAGCTCCAGTTTCCTCCCACAGTCTGAAAAACGTGCTGGTTAGGTGCATTGGCCATGCTAAATTCTCCCTCAGTGTAGTGAACAGACATCTGTGTGTGGTGACTTGGAGATTTTTATAGTAACTTCACTGCAGTGTTAATGTAAGCCTCTTTTTGACTATTAAAGAAACTTAAAGTTTAAATATCTGAAAAGAAAAAGGAAGATTTGCATGATTTTGGAGGAAAGGACAGGGGAATTGGGACAAACAGAGTTACTAGTGATGGGCTGAATGGCCTCCTTCAGTCAAGAACAAAGAAAATTACAGCATAGGAGTAGGACGTTTGGCCCTCCAAATCTGCACCAACCACGCTGCTCTGGAACTAGTCCTGGAACCAGTCAGTGATTTTATGATTCTATGATGAATGTTTTTTTTTGAAAAATTCCCTGAAAGGCAACATTATAATTTCCTGTGGTAATCAGATTCAGATGTGCAACTCAATTTCTCCTGTGTGTGATTTTCACTTTGGGTTGCCAGCCAAATGCGCCCTACCACCCAAAGCCTCTGACAGAAAGACTGGGAAAAAGTAGACAGAATTATTGGATATGAACATAGGGGAAGGGGAGGGGGTTATTTAGCCCATTGCACATGTTCCTGCCTCCTAAGATTACCGTGGCAGATGGGACAGAAATATTCCCCATTAATGAAAAGCTAACTCTTGAATCGTGGTAGATACATCATCCATGGGCATTGGGCGAGATGCCTTCATAGTTAAATAGAGTGCAACCTTGCTCTCTCAACTGACACAACGATGGGCACTTGTGGCAAACACTTGTAGACTATTGGTACCAGTACGTATGCACTCCAGCCACATCAGCACCTTCAGTCATTAGAGGAAAAATAATTGGAAAGGAAAGGAATATTCAATCATTTTTCTCTCTGGATCATCATCGCTCCTTGGCCTTTTGTCTAAGATGAAGCATCAGGTAAAACCCAAGATGGGGCTTATCTTGTCAGCTTGAATCTTACTTGTCTCTCTTGTGGAGATCTTGAATTGAATTCAATTGGAATTTGTATTTGGTTTTTGAGTGCAAGGAATGGATTTGGGTTTGCCCGGTCCACTCTGAGCATTAGCTTTATAACTTCAAAAATGGAGTAAAAATACAAAAATAATAAACCTGTTTCAGAAAGTGATCCAGTGATAATAAATTCACATCTTCATAAAGAAGCTGATATGTATGAAATACAAAAAGGAGGCTCATATGTCTTATGAGATAGGAACAAGAGTAGAGTGGGCACAGAGGTGCAAGAACTGTCATATAGATGAGGGACAGGTGAGCAATGTATTGTACCTTCTTCATTCTAGCTTCAAATCTCAATCTGACCTGGATTTTTCTAAATGATCAAGAAAGAGTGACAAATAAATTCTATTGGAAAAACTCAATCAGGACTTCTACTCCATGTTAGGCTGTCATTGTAGTGCATTTAGTGAACAGGTTCAATTAGTACAAACTTAGGACTAGGACCATGATGTTTTCAACAATAAGATCAATCAGTTTGTGGAATGGATTCCCAGCAATGACAGTGGAAGGTAATCTCTATCTGTGGTGGGGATCCGGGGGTGGGGGAGAGTGGTGACTTTTTGTCTGGATAGATATGTTAGGAGGGAGTAAATCCATGTTTTCCCTGAGACACTGTGAATGGAATTGGCAGTCTCATTGTGAATGGTTGACCCTATCCTTGGGATGTTGTGCTTTCCTACAGAGAGACCCAGTTATTGAGTAAGAGGTTACAGACAAGGAGCCATAAATGCATGATTAAATGCATTTTGAATTGAGGATAGAAGGAGCTTCGGGCAGAGCTGTGAAGCTGTGAAATTTGTTTTCACATTTAATGAAAGTCACAGCCAAGGATCTGGATTTTGTGATCCCATACACAGCAAGAAAATCTCGAGAGGCAGCCCAATGTCTGTTGACCTTTGATGGGAATTTGGAATCCTGCTGGCAAATGGGTGGAAAACCTCAGCCAGGATTGAATCAGAAAGCTGAACAAAGAAAAGGGGATTCTTTTATTCATTCGTGGGAAATGAGTGTTGCTGGTTGACCAGCATTTATTGCCCATCTCAAGTTGCCCTTGTTCAGAGGACAGTTGAAAGTCAACCACATTGCCGTGGTTCTGGAATCACATGTTGGCTAGACCAGGTGAGATTTTTTTTCCCTAAAAGACATGAGTGAACCAGGTGGGGTTTTCCAATGATCAACACTGGTTCCATGGTCATTGGTAGATTCTGAATTCCACGTTTTTTTTTATTGAATTCAAATTCCACCATTTGCCATGGCAGGATTTGAACCTTTGTCCCCAGAACATTAGCTGAGTTTCTGGATTAACAGTCTAGTGATAATACCAGTAGGCCATCACCCCTCCAAAAGGATTGAAAGAATAAAGGAGCAAGATGGGTAAGCAAATCTCCCTACCTAAGAAAGGATGTACTTGCTGTAGAGGGAGAGCATTGGATGTTTACTAGGCTGAAATGGGGACGGTGGGACTGTCTTATAAGGAGAAATTGGTGCAACTGAGCCTTCATTCACTAGAGTTTAGAAGGATTAGAGGAGATCTGTGTAAAATTCTAACAGGGTTGGACTGGATACAGAGAGGATGTTCTCCAGGATTAGGAAATCAAGAGCCACAGACACAGTCTCGGGATATAGGGTAGACCAGTTAGGACAGAGATGAGGAGATAACACCTGCACTCAAAGGGTGATGAACCTGTGGAATTCTCTACCACAGAGACCTTGGCTGGGATTCTCTGGCTGTTCACACCAGCAGGATTCTCTGGTCTCACTAAAGTGAATGGAGATTTGCTTTAGCGCCAAATTTTCCATCCTCTCTGGCAGCAGCGGCGGGGCATGAATGGCCGGAGAACTCCAGCCCAAGTCACTAAATGTATTCAAGGGACAGATAGATACTAGGAACAGATAGGTAATTGTTTAGATTATAATGACATCAAGGGATATGAGAAGAAAGCAGGATTATGGCATTGAAATAGAGGATCAGCCATGATCATGTTGAATGGGAGGATTAACTCAAAGGGCCGAATGGCCTCCTCCTTCTACTAGTTTCTATGTTAACAATTAGTTGTTCATACAAAGGGTAAAGGATTTGTTGGGCCCAACCATCTGATTTTGTATTTCCACAGATCTCCATATTTGAAAGGAGAAAAAAAATTGAAGCAAATAAGATGGTCTACTACAGTATATTACAGAATTCTTGTTTTGCTGTACTGATTCCTTGCTTATTTATAATTTTGCTTCTCAAGGCATACCAAATCTTCCTGTAATGACATCAGATCCTGCCTATTTCCAGCATTTTATGTAGAAATAAACATGCCTGTGCTGTATAGTATTTCATTTTCTACAAGCTTTAAGTAATTCATTTTAGTAAGCTGGCTAGATGAATCATGATACGTCAAAAAGTTACATAATAAATGCAGTGGAACTCTATACAGTGGCAAAGTTGGGCAGACACAACCGATGTCTTCCATTCAGCTTCCAGCAAATTGCAACCCAAACTCCTCACTGGCTTTGCTATGCCTTGGGTGCGGAAGAAAAGTCTCCCGCCACCCAAACTGCCCCCCAGCTCCAATACCTTGGCGTCAGAGCAGACAGAAAGTCTAAAGCTCGAAACCATGAACTACTCTTTCGTGAAATTACTTCCTTCCATTGATCCAAAAACCTTGCATTTAGCAAGTGGGTAATGTTTGCACAAACCAAGTATTCAACTGAGGCGAAGCCCATAGGGAAGGAACAGTTTAACAACCTGTTAAACTGAATCACAGGGTATAATCCTCTCTACACATACATTAGTAGATGGATGTTGACAGCATATAATTTGAAGCCCACTTGCAACTTTTGTTTCCAATTTTCGCTAATCCTTTCCTGAAAAGCACTGGCTCTTTGATTGGTGCTGATCTAGAGGCATGGGGTATATCATCTCCGCCTCAATTGAGAGGCAGCTTTTTTTATGCAGCAGAGCCAAGTATTGACATTTGGAGCGCTTCGCCACTGCTGATCCTGCACTCATTCAATGTCCACTTACAGCAGTGAAGAGTGGGTAGGGGAGAACAAAAATTAGGCAGTGGAAGTTTCTTATAGAATCCCTACAGTGCAGAAGGAGGCCATTTGACCCGTTGAGTCTGCACCGACCACAATCCCATCCAGGCCTTATCTCCGTAATCTACAAGTATGGGAAGAAACCAGAACACCCGGAGTAAACCCACACAGACATGTGGTGAATGTACAAACTCCACACAGACAGTGACCCAATTCGGGAATCCAACCAAGTCCCTGGCACTGCGAGGTTGCAGTGCTAACCATTGTGCCACGGTGACACCCCCTTCTAGTATACCTGGGGTGGGCAGCATGGTGGCACAGTGGTTAGCACTGCTGCTCACAACGCCAGGGACCCAGACTTGATTCCCGGCTTGGGTACACTGTCTGTGCAGAGTTTGCATATTATCCCCATGAGTGCACATTTCCTCCAGGTTCTCTGGTTTCCTCCCAAAGATATGCAGGTTAGGTGGATTGATCAAACTAAATTGCTTCTTAGTTTCAGGGGACTAGCTAGGATAAATGCATGGGGTCATGAGAATAGGGCCTGGGTAGGATTATGGTCAGTAGACTGTGCTGGCTCATTAATGAGCTATTCCATTAATATCATGCTCCTGTTTTGTCCCCATAGCTCTGTAAATGTTTTCCCTTCAAGTTATAAAATAGCAACATAGAATCCTTATAGTGCAGAAGGAGACCGTTAGGCCTATCAATCCCTTCCCGATGGGAGGAAATTGGAGTACCCGGGTGAAATGCACGCAGACATGGGGAGAATGTGCAAACTCCACACAGACAGTGACCCATGGCCAGAGTTGAACCTAGGTCCCTGACACTGTGAGGCAGCAGTGCTAACCATTGCACCACTGTGCCACCCGTATTGATTCAATTCCCTTTTGAATTTGCCATTGAGATTGCTCACACCATCCCTTCAGGCAGTGCATTCCAGTTCAGAATAACTCAGTGTTTTCTCAGGTCGCCTGTGATAGTTTTGTCAATCACCTGTGTGCTCTGATTACCAACTCTGCTGCCACTGGAAACAATTTTGCAGTTGTTCTTTTTCATATGCTACATGGATCCCTGTTGGCTCTTACAAATTCCTTATAAATGCTTCATTAAATTTCACCCCTTGGAGCATAAATAAATAAAATATCATCCCCCTGGGGCATAGAAAGATCAGATGTTAGATGAACCAGATAGCTGAGATTCCATTACGTTAGTTTTTGGACTCCTGTTGAAGTTGAATTGATGCCAATTTGGGAGTGTTTGGATAAGCAGAGACACATAGGGCGCGAAAGGGCCCACATTCCACTAATTCTGCTGAGTTTAGTGAAAAAAAGTGGATATTAGTAAAAAATAATGTGATATTGGGAGGATGTTCCAAAACCTGACTCTCCAATGTCCAGCACAATCGAAGCAATTGGACTATTTTAGAGAGAGTGCAAAAACATTTCGCAAAGGGAGAAAACAGAACTAACCATCGCGCAAATGACATTGAGGGCAAACTGCTGCAGAGTAAGTTTGGAAACAAAATATTTGAACATTTACTGCTCCCTACATCGAGTTTTGGAATGACAAGAGTGCGTGCCAGCTATTTACTAAAAGCCTGATTCAGAGCCTGCATATGTTTTGCTTTTGTCCACTCAAATTAATAGAACATAGAACACAGAACATAGAACACTACAGCACAAACAGGCCCTTTGGCCCACAAGTTGCACTGATCATCTCCCTACCTACCAGGCCATAGAACTATTTGTAACTCCCAATCCCATTAAATCCCATGTACTAAGCCAGAAGTCTCTTAAAAGACCCCAGCGAGTTCGCCTCTACCACCACTGACAGTAGCCAATTCCACTCACTCACCACCCTCTGAGTGAAAAACTTACCCCTAACATCTCCTCTGTACTTGCTCCCCAGCACCTTAAACTGTATCCTTTCGTAGCCACCATTTCAGCCCTGGGAAATAGCTTCCGAGAATCCACCCTATCTATTCCTCTCAACATTTTATAAACCTCTATCAGGTCGCCTCTCAACCTTCGTCTCTTTTCGTCGCTCCCTCAAGCTATCTTCATAAGGCATGCGTCCCAATGCAGGCAACATCCTTGTAAATCTCCTCTGCACCCTCTCAATAGCTTTCACATCCTTCTTGTAGTGAGGCGACCAGAACTGTGCACAGTACTCCAAATGGGACCTGACAAGGGCCTTATAAAGTTGGAGCATTATCTCCCAGCTCCTAATCTCAATCCCTCGATTAATGAACGCCAGTACGCCATACGTCTTTTGAACCACATTCTCCACCTGCAAGGCCGATTTAAGAGTCCTATGGACCTGGACCCGAAGGTTCTACTGCTCCTTAACACTGCTAAGATTCCTACCCTAATTGCACTCCTTCATCCTATTGGTCCTACCAAAATGGACCACTACACATTTACCCACATTGAAGTCCATCTGCCACTTCTCTGCCTATTCTTGCATCCTTTCTATGTCACGCTCTGACAACCCTCCATACTATGCACAACACCACCAATCTTCGTATCATCAGCGAACTTACTAACCCATCCCTACTTCCTCATCCAGGTCATTTATGAAAATGACAAACAGCAAAGGTCCTAGAACAGATCCCTAGGGCACTCCACTGGTGACTGATCTCCATGCAGAATAAGATCCATCCACAACTACTCTCTGCCTTCTGCAGGCAAGCCAGTTCTGGATCCACAAGGCCAAAACACCTTGGATCCCATGCCCTCTCACCTTGTCAAGAAGTCTTGCATGGGGGACCTTATGAAACGCCTTGCTGAAATCTATGTAAACCACGTCCACTGCTCTTCCTTCATCAATGTGTTCAGTCACATTTTCAAAGAACTCAACTAGGCTCATAAGGCACGACCTGCCCTTGGCAAAGCTGTGCTGACTATTTCTGACTATTTCTGATCATACTAAAATCAGAAATAGATAGAAGTTGTGCAGCTCACTGATCATTTATGTATTTCCCTTTCAAATATATGTTCCTATAATCAGTCTTCAGAGGCAGATGTCCCTTCACCAAAACCCCTTTATTTACAATTCCAACAGCAATACACAGAATGTTATCAGTCAGCAGTCTACCCTCAGGAGTTTCAGAGGAACTGACATTCCCTATTAAACACAAGGAAAATACCCTATGATTGGCCCATCAATTGACTCCTTAATCAGAGAATTCATATTCCAATTGGTCAACATTAGTGGCCTGATTGAAGTCATTGCAGTTCCTGTCCACAGAACTCTCTGCCAAGACGATTAAGCCCCAAAATTTACCGTAAGCTTTGCCGCAACCTCCCCAACAACTCCTCAGGGAATTAGAAGTGCATCATCTATTTTCCATTGTACAGTGCTTCGCCTTAAAATTCATTTGTAAGACTGCTTGCTTATTGTGCCTGAACCAAGCTGGTCTCCAGACTACAGCAGTAACAATATTTATATAGTACCTTTAACATAGTATCGTGTCCTGAGTTTGCTTTGAACTGCTCTGTTATTGTTGATTGAACATGATGGCCTGTTTTGTGAGTCTAACATGAATGGGATCCTCTTGATGATTGGCACAGGTTGTGAGAAGATGTCTATGCTAAACTTTGTAATGAATGTTCCACTGTCCCTTATCTCCCCCTCCCTCTCCCCAGTTTATAAACAAGCTTTGTGTGCACTTAACATTTCCAGAAAGTACATACCAATCCATTGATCCTAACTCATCAAATTCTCATTGCTGTGTATTGGACACAGTAGTTTATTTGATTGGCACCACAGCCACTCGATATAATACCCAGCCCCTTTATCAGATGCAATATGCATAAACTATGGTTTACGCAGGAATATAAGAAGAGGCCATTTCTTCCTTGGAGACAGCTTCACTCTTCAATTAGGTCCTAGTTACTTTGTATCTTAATGCTATGTACCCATTTTGTTTCCTGCTCTTTAACACAGAGAGCCAAACAAAAATCTCTAAGTTCAGTATTAAAATGTTGGGTGCAATCTTTCAGCTCTTCATTTTGGCCAGATCTTCTGATTCCATCAATAGCACACCCTCCAGCGTGTTTCATGACAATATAGGGTGGAATCAAAGGGAAATGGCATTGACAGTGGCGGAACCAGAAGATCCTTCCACCCACTGCCGGTTGCCACCCCCACTTCCAAGAAAAATGCCGCGGTGAGACCAGAGTATCCTGGTCCCAGGCTCAAAGGTCTTTTGAGGAATTCACAGTGTCCTTTGAGTAAGAAAGTGCTTCCGTCTATTTCCTCTGGGAGTTGGGGTTAGCTCAGTTGGTTCGCTGGTGGTTTATGATGTGGAGCAATGCCAACACTGTGGGTTCAATTCCATTAATGGGAGGCAGATGCAGGCCTGGCCCTCACATCAGATTCTCCATGATGCCAGCGGAAAAAGACACCAGCATGAGGCATATTTGAAATAATGTGTTATGCAGATGTTGGGACGCGGGGCACAATACCTAGGGCTGTCCCCATTGTTTAGGATGGAGACCAATCTCAACCCTGGACCCGAGAACACCATAACAGTCAGTTGGGGAGCATCTGTGGATGGACTTTCCAGATTCAGAGGCCAGGAACATTAAGGTCCATGTGGTAAAGACCAAATTCCACACTAAGTGGACATTGCTGGAATGGGCAACAATTTATTGTCCATTTCTAATTGCCCATGAAACAATGATGAGTGGCTTGCGCAACCATTTCAGGGAGTAATAAAGCTTCAATCATTTATGTGGGAGTGGAATCACATTAAGTTCAATCTGGGTGAGTTTCCTTCCCTCGAACAAATGCACAAACGTCTGACAAATTGATTGCTGGTCCATATTTTCCAAGGAGCTAAATTCAATTTCCCAAACTTCCTTGCTGAGATTTGATCAGCTACCCTCAGAATTATAACCTTAGTAAGGCAACAATTACATTCCCTCACTCACGTGATATAGCACTTGCAACTTTAACTTGCCAGTTCTGACCATTCAGCCATTAAGTTTGCACTGACTCTCTGGCAGTACCTTATCCAAGCCCTTTCCTCCACCCTACCCTGTAACCCCACACATTGCGTGGAGCTGCCAGCGTTGCTTTGGGATAAACACAATAAGAAGTCTCACAACACCAGATTAAAGTCCAACCAGTTTATTTAATAGAAACCCACAAGCTTTCGGGGTTTGCCCATTCATCAGATCACCCAAAAGCTTGTGTGTTTACTGTCAAATAAACCGGTTGGACTTTAACCTGTGTTGTGAAACTTCTTACTATGTTTACCCCACGTATTTTCATGGGTAATCGAACCTACGCATCTTAGAATGCTAAGATACAATTTAGCATGGCCAATCCATTCACCTTGCACACCTTCGGATTGTGGAAGGAAATCAGGAAGAGTTTGCAAACTGCACACAGACACCCAAGGCCGGAATCGAACTTAACGTTTTGGCACTGTGAGACAACAGTGCTAACCACTGCGCCATCACTCTGTCAGATTGACCAATGGCACACAGCCATTCAGCTTTCTCTCCCACGTTAATGGAGCTTTCAGACCTAAAAGATTCATTGACTCTTTGTTAAAGAACAAAATATGATCCCAGTAGAAAAACTTGAGTAGTGAATATTTAATGCTGGCCGTCATTAGTCAACAAGCATAAAGTCTTTACAAATATATTCCTCATCATTATTATCAGGCAGGTTTTTTTATATCTCTTGAATCTGAACTTAAAGTTTATTTACTAGTCACAAAAAAGGCTTATATTAACACTGCAATGAAGCTCCTATGAAAATTTCCTGGACGCTGCATTCCAGCACCTGTGTCAGTTAATACATCTAACCAGCACATCTTCCAGAATGTGGGAGGAAACCGGAGCATCCAGAGAAAACCCATGCAGACACAAGGAGAATGTGCAAACTCCATACAGTCAGTGACACAAGCTGGGAATCCAACCCAGGTGCCTGACACTGTGAAGCAGCAGTGCTAACCACTGTGCTATTTTGCCTCTTGGGGATCTTTATACAGAGTTCCTCAGTTGTCAGACACCTCCTGAATTCTATATTCAGCCAGCGTATTGCATGTTGGAAGTACCTGCTCATGCACCTTATCCCATGTTATTCTAGGCACTCTTCCATCCTGCTTGAATGCCGCCTGTCATTCCCACAGCTCCCCGATGGCAACTTGAAAGGTTGCATTCATCATATGGAATGAGCAGCTGTCGAGGTTTTGCTTGATTTCTCAGCGTGGCAACAAGTGTTCTGTTTATTCCTAAACTGTAGGGTGATGTAATTATATAATTCCATCTCCTGCCCATCTTTCTGACATACTTCATTTAATCACAACTAATTGATTCACCAGGCGCACTAAAATTGGAAGAGACGAGGAGGAGTTCATTTCCCAAAGTTATTGGGTAATTTAATAAATCTATTTATCTCATTTTATTTCTGCTAATTGGAGAGGTGTTAGAGCTACACAACTGGAACATTTTCCTTTTGTGAGACAGTGGAGTAGCATCCCTGACTCTCAGCCAGGAACTCTGGGTTCAGGTCCTACTATTTGGCTCACACGGTTGGGATAAAGCAGATTGATGACAACAGCATGAAGATTGATCCCTATTCCAGCTGGGATGGATTTGGACCTGCCTCCTTTCCCTTTCTATGGGGAAGATCGCGACACCGTGAGTCGGAACTGCCTTTGAGCAAAGAACTCAAGGAGAAGTAGCCAGTGTCACCAAAATTGAAATGCAGCGCAGGTGTTAAGCTCAATCTATGGCATTTCACAATGTCAATCCAAAATTAACTGAATTATTGGTCTAAGTTTCGGATTATCACTTGGGGTGGCACTATGACACACTGGTTAGCACTGTCACCTCACAGTTCCAGGGTCCCAGGTTCAATTTTCAGCTTGCATCAGTGTCTGTGTAGAGTTGGCACATTTTCTGTGTGAGTTTCCTCCCACACTCCAAAGGTGTGCTGGTTAGGTATATTGATCATGCTAAATTGGCCCTTAGTGCCCCAGGATGCATAGATTAGAGGGATTAGTGGGATAAATATATGGGATTATGGGGATAGGGGCTGGATGAAATTATTGTTGGTACAGACTCAATGGACCAAATGGCCTCCTTCTACAATGTAGGATTTCTATGATACACTAACTAATACATATAACTTGCTGCACTACCTTAACCATGCATTAAACCATCTGCAATTTTAACTTCCCAGCAATCACACTGCCACTATCAGACCAGTCCTAAGCTAAAATCACAATTTGCCTTATTATTGCTGCAATGTGGCAATTCTCCATTTAATTTTCCACGCAACATGACTCAGTTTGCCTGGAGGTATATTCCTAATTGGAATTCTCCCAACCTATGTCACATAACATTTTTACAATATAGATTTCTCTCATAACATTCTGGCAGGAAGCCTTGTGATGCAGAGTTGCACGCCTACTGTTGGACCCAGAAGCTCTGGGTTTGAGTCCAAGGTCTGGATTTGTTGGCTATGGAAGGAATATTCAAAGCAGTTCTATGGGTTAATAATCAGCTTGGGAATCTTCCTACCACTTCCCTCACTATTCCCCAAAGGTAACAAAACAGTTTGATGATATGTTGACATCAACCACTGCTCTGGTCTGGACTTTTAACCCATCTCCCAAAGTTAATTGTGCAACTCACTGCTGCCTTTTAAATGGTTCCACAGACTGACAGTGGACTATTTTCTTCACTCAGAAGCCATTGAACAAGATCAAGTACTGAGTTGCTCTCACTTGCCTGAACATCCATGCCTCTGCGTTCTGTCTGCAATTCCAACACTTTTCCCTATCCCCTCCTTGTCCAATTCTGCTTGTCCCTCAACATTACCCACTTTCTTTTCCTCTCCTCATTGATCCTTTTCCAAACGCAATTCATAAACTCAAGGACATTTTGTGAACAAATTAAAGTTCTTGCACAATTATCTGCACATAGTTGCATTGTTCTTTCACCTTCCGCACACTCTAACTCATCAAAAACTCTTCCAACCATATCCTATTAACCTTTCACCCTTGACTATACTGATCTACTTTGGTTGCCAATCCAGTATTGCCTCCAGTTTAAAATTCTGGTAATTGTCCTCAAAGCCCATCGTGGCTGCATTCTCCTTATCTCTGTAAGCACCACAAGCCTTAACACCCTCTGACACCTCTGCCATTCTCTAATTCTGACCTTTTGGACATTCCAAATTTCTATACTAACATCTGAACATACAAAATAGGATCAGATTGAGCCTTCAATTTGTCATCTTGAGCCTGTTCCACCATTCAATAAGATCATGGCTGACCTATTTGTGTTTCTAGTGCCATCCAACCCTGATAATCTTTGATTTCCTTGCCTAATATGAATCTACCTAACTCCATCTTAAACATATTCAATGACTTCACTTCCACTTCCTTCCCAGGGAGAACTCCAAAGTTGCATAACCCACTGAGAGGAAAAAAAAAAATCATTTCTGTCCTAGTTTTAAAATAATTCCGCTAATTCTGGACTCATCCTCAAGAAGAAACATCCTTTCAGCAACCACCTTGTCAATACCGTTCAAGATTTGAAATATTTCAGTCAAATCACCCCTCCACAATCCAGTGGAAACAAGCAACATCCCAATCTCTCCAATTTTTCCTCATAAGGCAACCTTCATCCCAGGTATCAAACAATTAAAACTCCTCTGAATCACCTCCAGTGATTTTTTTGGGATTTAATGGGATTGAAAGCTATGGATAGGCCTGGTAGGTAGAGACATGATCGGCGCAACTTGTGGGCCAAAGGGCCTGTTTTGCTGTAGTGTTCTATGTTCTATGATGGTGACCTCTTCTCTCAAGTTCCTAAGCGCATGCATCCCTCTCTAGCTCTCTTCCTCCACTCACCTGATGAAGGCTCTGAAAGCTTGTGATTGCAAATAAATCCGTTCAAGTTTAACCTGGTGTTGTGAGACTTCTTAGTGTGCCCAATTTAGTCCAACACTGACATCTCCACACCATTGAACCTTTCCCACCTTGCAGTTTTGGATAAAAGCAAAGTACTGCGGATGCTGGAATCTGAAACAAAAACAGAAAATGCTAGAAAATCTCAACAGGTCTGACACCAGCTGCGGAGAGAGAATAGAATTTCTTTTTCACACAGAGGGTGGTGGATGTCTGAAACATGTTGCCTGGGGAGGTGGTGGAAACACTATGATAGCAGCATTTAAGGGACAACTTGATGAGTATATGAATAGGATCAGAATGGGAGGATATAGATTCCGTAAATACATACGGCTTTAGTTTAGGCAAGCATCATGATCGAAGCAGATTTGGAAGGCCAAAAAGCCTACTACTATGCTATTTTTTTTCATTCTTTATTCTTTGTCCTTTCTTCTTTATTTTTCATAATTCTCCGGCCTGCGCTGGTCTAGAAGCTGGAAATTACTGCCCAACCATCAAAGGTATTTCACATTCTCTGTAACCCGCCCAATAAAACTCCAGTGGCGGGCAAGATGGGAGAATTCTGACCAATGCTCCAAGTCTGGATAACCCTCCATCGGTTTTAGATGTCAGTAGTACCTTTTCAATTCCTCTCCCTAACCTATTATCCCTCAATGTGCTTGCGATAGAAGAAGGGCTGCCTTTTTATTCAATTTCTAAAATCTCCAGCGTATTTCTTATGAACATGAAAGTTTAGAAGAACCAAAATATTGAGATTTCCAGCAGTTGATGTTTCAGTCGAGAAACTGTTAAAATACATCTGGACCCTCAATGACTGGGCCAAAAATATTCTGATGTCATATAAATGAAGGAAATGTATCATTTAATCAATTTCCCAACACTTGCACAACATCAGTGCTGAGCGTAAGCAATGTCCTTGGCTCTAAGCATGTCGACAAACTTCCAGCAGGAAAAGTTAAAATTTCAGATTTTAAGAGCAATTGTCATATTATCAAAACCAGGTTTTAATCACAGACATCAGATTTTTCTCAAGGAGTTGCAGTAATAATTTCAACTACAGGACCC
The DNA here is from genome assembly GCA_024679065.1 of Sphyrna mokarran. Lineage (NCBI taxonomy): Eukaryota > Metazoa > Chordata > Chondrichthyes > Carcharhiniformes > Carcharhinidae > Sphyrna > Sphyrna mokarran. Next base: position 12,269,964 of record JAGIQG010000013.1, on the reverse strand, counting down.
ATCCTGAAACATTTAATTGTTCCCAATCCTCCGAGTTGTGCTTGCAGCAGAGGGCAAACTACGGGACAGGCCATAGTCCTCTTGTTCCAAGGATCTGCATTCACTGTGCCACATGTTACATTTGGGGATTTGATGCCTTTATAGAGAAAAAGATCACGTGCAAATGCTATTCTCTTAATTCATTCTTTCATGGGATGAGGGCATCGCTGTTCCTCATTTATTACTCATCCTGAATTGCCCATGAGAAGACAACGGCGAGCTACTTCCTTAAGTGTTGTAGTTCACAGAATTGTTAGGGAGCGACTTCCAGGATCTTGACACACTGGCAACAAAGGAACAGTGATATTGTTCCAAGACAGGATGTGGCTTGGAGGGGAACTTGCATATGGTTGAGTTCCCAAATGTCTGCTTCCGTTGTCCTTTCCACACTGTGTAGATGATACATTCATTCACAGAATGAGAGAATGTAATGCCCATCCCTAATTGAATTGAATGGCTTGCTGTGTGTCTGGAGTCACCTGTAAACCAGACTAGGTAAAGATGGCAGATTTCTTTCCCTTTTAGGGCAATAGTGAACCAGATGGGTTTTTGCAACAATCGACAATTATTACTTGGCCACCTTTAGCCTTCTAATTCCAGATTATTGTTGAATTCAAATTTCACCATCTGCCATGGTGGGATTCGAACCTAGGTCTCTGGTTTATTAATCCAGTGACTATACCAGTACTCCACTGACTCCATTGTTTGGGATATTTTCGTATTTCTAGACATACCACATTCTCAGAAGAAAGTTGTTTTATATAATATAGTATAATACATATAAATAATATATATTTAATAGATTGCCTCAGAAAAACAACATTTATTTGAAACGAAATGTATATAGATTTATAACTTTTGATTTGCTTTGATTTATTATTGTCGCATGCAGTAGGATACTGTGAAAAGTATTGTTTCTTGCGCACTGTACAAACAATATATACGTATAAGATAATGAAGGGGATGGATGGGGTAGAGGTTGAGAGACTCTTCCCGCTTAGCAAAGATAGCAGGACTAGAGGGCACAGCCTCAAGATTGGGGGGGACAGTTCACATCGGAGTTGCGGAAGGGTTTCTTCACGCAAAGGGTGTTGAATCTTTGGAATTCTCTGCCTGATGAGGTGGCAGAGGCTTCCTTCCTGAATATGTTCAAGTCAAGAGTGGACAGGTTTTTGATTTACAAGGGAATTAAGGGTTACAGGGAGAAAGTGGGAAAGTGGTACAGATCAGCCATGATCTTATTGAATGGTGGAGTAGGCTCGAGGGGCTGGATGGCCTACCCCTGCTCCTATTTCTTATGTTCTTAAAGCTTACTGTTCATAAAGAAGGAAAGAAGAGTGCAGAATATAATGTCACAGTCACAGATAGGGTTAAGAGAGAGATTAACTTAATATATAAAAAGTCCATTCAAAAATCTAATGGCTGAAGGGAAGAAGCTGTTCTTGAGTCTGTTGTTATGTGTTTTCTGACTTTTGTATCTTTTTCCTAACAGATGAAGGTGGAAGAGAGAATGCATGGGGTCTTTGATTATGTTGGCTGCTTTTCCGAAGTTGAAATTCCAACATTCCAACACCTCAAGCAATCAGAACCCTCTTATCAACGAATCAACATTCTCTTCTTACGTGGTATAAAGTTGTTATTTCATCTAACATTGGTATTCTGGTTGTTCAGATGAGTACAAAGTGAAAAGCTTCAAAGAAATGTCTTTTATCAGAAATACCCAAATTCTATACAACCAATTGATATTAAAATGTTTTCTTTGGGGAAGAGGGGAACTAAGATATTGAATTTTATAATTAATCATGATCAAAATGAATGGTGGGGCAGGCTCAAAGGGCCAAATGGCCTACTCCTGTTCCTATTTTCTATATTTCTATGTATTGTTTTAGGCCCTAACCTAATAATCTACTCAGTGGTTAGCACTGCCGCCTCATTGTTCCTGGGACCAGGGCTCGATTCCCCGCTTGGGTCATTGTATGTGTGGAGTTTGCACATTCTCCCTGTATCTGCATGAGCTTCTTGTGGGTTTCCTCCCACAGTCCAAAGATGTGCGGGTTAAATGGATTGATCATTCTAAATTGTCCCTTAATGTCAAGGGAATTAACTAGGGTAAATGCATGGCCTTTTGGGATTGGGACCTGGATAAGATTGTGGTCAGTACAAACTAGATTGTTCAAGTGGCGTCTTTCTGCACTATAGGATTCAATGATTGTATAAAGTTGATAGTCACTTTCCATTTACTTTTGCTTCAATATAACCATATTTCATTAAAATAAATTAAGTTTCAGCCTGTTATTTGCTGGAATGCAGTGATTGGGTATGTTGCATCTTTGTTCATTCAAAGTAAGCAAGGAATGGTGATGAAATCTTGCAATATCCAGTGTGAAATTCCCTAGCGAAATAGGATGAAATATTCCCATTGTCCGAATTCAGATCATGGAAAACAAATGTAAACCTGAAAAACCTAACCGTAATATCCCTTACAACCAAAATAAATGACTATTCCTTCTTTAAGTGGTCTATTTAATTTTGTTTTGATAGACTGAGGGGGAGGTTTATCTCACATTCTCACTATGTGTGCAGATGTCTTTTCGAGAATCAGTTGCTGTAGCTCTTATTTCCAAGTTATGTCCCCTAATTCATTCCACCCACAAGCTGTGAAAAAAACGGATTTGTTGATAGCTAGAAGCCATATATTTTTTTAAGTAGTTAGGCATTGGTCTGATGGTATTGTTGCTAGATTGTTAATCCAGAAAATCAGCTAATGTTCTGTGGACGCAGGTTCGAATCCCACCACAACAGATAGTGGAATTTGAATTCAATAAAAAATATCTGGAATTAAGAGTCTGATGATGACCATGAAACTATTATTGGAAAAACCCATCTAGTTCACTAATGCCTTTTAGGGAAAGGAATCTGACATCCTTACCCACTCTGGCCTTTATGTGACTCCAGAGTAATGGATGGGCAATGAACGCTGGCAAGCCAGCGATGCCCATGTCCCACAATTGAATTTTTAAAAAATTCCTTTCAGTTTTGTGAGATTAAAATGGCAATGAAAGAGATACTTGTGATGTGTAAATACTTTTGCTTTTGCATACTCAAGAAAAATGTCATGTAGCCTATTCAATCTCACCAGCCCAGAATAACAACAGATAAACAACATTACGTTATGTCACAAATGAGTCTCGTGTTCTAGTCTCAGTCTTCCCAGAAAGACATTCCAGTCACTCTACACTAATAATATTATTGTTTAAGCAGCAGCTTAATACAGAAAGCAAACATCCCAAGATGCTGTTGTGCCTGCCGCAGTCTGTTTTAACCCTTATATGGTGAACAAATAGCTGCGAGTAGACATCTTGTTATTACAAACAATATTTATTTAAGACATACAATTAATAATCACCCACCCGATCAACAGTAAGTTATCTTACAGAAAATATTACAGTTCAAGTCCAATACAAGATCTTGACTTAACTTTGTGTGACCCAAGCAAATATTGGCCTTTATCTGTACATGGTCTCATTCGTTCTCTGTGTAGTCTGGTCTAGCACTCTGGCTCTGGTCTTCTTTCCTTCTCAGGTGTGGTGGCTCTCCTCGTGCTGGCCGTCGCTGGCAATAGTCACCATTGTTGTTGTTCATTCGTGGGGTCAGAGAGAGAGAGAGATTCCTGGTTGTGCAGCACCCTTTATACCCCGTTGGGTTTTGCGCCCCTTTTGGCCACTGCCAATCAGTCGGTCAGGACTTGATCACCCTGATCGATAAAGTCCAATCGGGTGCTACCATGCCAATCTCTGACTACATCCCCAACAGCCATGGCTGTAGGTGCTGGGGCACGTAGGGTTCATGCCTCCCTCCCAAATAAGGGGTTACGGCATCCCTATGTCCCTGTTGGACCAGAAAGTCTCTTTTGTCCTGGAGATGACTCATATCCTGTATATTCACTCGTCTGGGTTGCAGCCTGTTTATTTCTACCTTTTAGGCTGCAGCCTGTCGTTTTAGTTCTTGCCCAGTTGTCCCCCAGTGCTTTGTAAATCGTTATTTTAAATGGCCCATTTGGTCACAATGCTGTACAAAAGGATGAAATAAAATAATATTCCAACGTGTTAAAAGAGTTAGAAGTGATGACCAAAAGCTTGGTTAAAAGGTTAGGTTGTGAGGAAGAATTATAAGGCAGAGCAGGAGGGATGATTGCAGAGAGCTATGAACATGCACCCCTATATCTATTTGTTCTGTAACTGTCTGCAATGCTCTACCATTAACTGAGTAAGTCCTGCCCTGGTTCAATTGACCAAAATGCATCTCCTTGCATCTATCTAAATTAAACTCCATCTGCCATTCATCAACCCATTGGCCCAAATCAAAATCAAATATGCACTCAAATTTGCCAGTACCTCCCTCAGATGACACTTCCAGTTCCTGAGAGGGGGAATCCTTCCCCAGTCACCAGGCAGCTGGTGTCCCCTTCTGAAAATTCTCCTCAAGCCAGAGAGGTGAGTGGGTGGCAATCTGATTCCTCATGTAATTCAGCCTGTAGTTTCCTTTATACTTTCATGAGGTGTGGGTACTGGGCCATTGATGCATTTATTAACCATACCTTTTTGCCTTTGAGAAAATAGTGGTGAGCCATCTTCTTGAACATTGCAGTCCAGGTTTTGCAGATACAACAACACTTGGGGAGGGAGTTCTCGGATTTTGACTTAGCGACAATGAACAAATGATGATACAGTTCCAAATCAGGATGGTGTGTGACTTGGAGAGTAACTTGCAGGTGTTGATTCCCATTCATCTATTGCCCTTGTCCATTTCGGTGGTAGACGGTTTTAAAGGAGTCTTGGCAAGTTGCTTCATTTTTTAAAAAATAATTTGTGGCATGTGGATGTCACTGACGGAGCCAATATTCATTGCCCATCCCCTGTTGCCCTTGACTTAAGTGGCTTGACAAGTTTTTCAAAGTCAACCACATTGCTGTGGATCTGGAGTTACACTTAGGCCAGACCGTGTAGGTAAGAATTGTAGACTTTCTTCCCTGAAGGAACATCAGTGAACCAGATGTTTTTTTTTACAATGATTTACAATAGTTTAATCGTCATCATTAGAGTTTTGTATTAAATTCAAATTTCCACCATCTGCGGTAGTGATATTCGAACCCAGGTCTCCAAAACACTATCCTGGGTCTCTGGATTACCACTTCAATGACAATACCAGTATACCTTATGTAGTGGACTGCAGGAGCCGGAATTCTGAAAGTGAATTAGTGAGAGATCTGGGTGAGAGTTTACTAAAGTGGATAATGTGGGAGAAGGGAATGTGGGAGAAGGTGGACAACAAGGGAAATGAGTCAGAGAATCTTTTTCAACTAAGAAGATCACATTCATGGTGATGATATAGGAGGGGAGTGTTCATGTGTGCGTTTCAAGAAATTCCTCAGATAGATGAAGTTGACCAAGAGTTGGAAAGTGGAGGAGATTAAAAGGAATGGACTAAGTAGGGTTTTGAAATTGAATCAAAGCCATTGTTTGGATGTTATTTGTGGGAGGATGCAAGAGAGGAGACCTCAATGAGAGAGGAAGGAAAGAAGGTGAGATGTTCAAAAAAGGGACCAGAAAAGTAACAGGAGATGTGAAAGGGCACCAAGCACTCTGAACTACTGTATAAATGGATAAATTTATATCAGTGTCAGAATACAAGCTGGTCAAAGACTGATGGCCACAGCAAGGCTGGACATGTGGAACATACAAGAGTTTATTTTAACGTTTATTTTAGTATAATGCAGCATGGGCTGAAATTTTAATACATTTGACAACCTCAGGAGATCGGATCGTTCAACAGTGCAAAAATTGTTTTGTGTTAAGTTATGCCATTTGGGAAAGTCATAGTCTGTGTTGAGAACCAAAATATCGGATTTCACCTCAAGTATTTGTGCCGTTCAGCATTGTTCAGGGCAAAATGTTTAATATTTAAAGAGAGAGCATTTTCTTGATAGAATCTCAATGATGATACACCAACCCACATCTATCATGACACTAAGTTGTTCTCGACTTGAGAGATATCATTAAGGTTTGCCGTGGAGGGAACCACATGTGGAGAACCTGCTGTTCATCTGACCAGAACTTTCCATCAACTTTGGCCCATTATTTAAATGGACTGACTGGATTGGATTGCCATTTATAGTTTGGGCATAGCCCTGAAGGCATCATCTGTGTAACTTCCTGTTGCCTCCCCTCACACTCCTGCCATTGGTTGCCCAACACACATTTCCTGTCTACAGCCAATTGGAAAGCAAACCATCTCCTCCATACCTGATTGGACCAATAACCTTCCCTCCATCATAAGGTCAAAAGTGAAGATGTTTGTCAAAGATTGCACAGTATTCAACGCCTTTTGTGACTCCCCAGATACTGAAGCAATCCCCACGCTCAAATTCAACAAGATCTGGACAATATCCAGGCTTGGGCTGAGAAGTGGCAAATAACATTCATGCCACACAAATGCCAGGCAATGACCATCACTAATAAGAGATACTTTAAACACCGCCCCTCAACATTCAGTGGTGTAACCATCACTGAATTTCCCTTCTATCAACATCCTTGGGGATTAACATTGACCAGAAACTCAACTGGCCACACTACATAAACACAGTTGCTAAAAGAGTATGTCAGAAGTGGGAATTGCAGCAAGTAACTCACCTCCTGACTCCCCAGAGCCTATACACTATCCACAAGACACAATTCAGGAGTGTGATGGAATAGTCTCCACTGGGGCTGGATGGGAGCAGCTCCAACAACACACAAGAAGCTTGACACCATCCAGGACAAAGTAGTCCACTTACTTGGCACCACATCTACAAACATTCAATCCCTCCACCACCATCAGTGCTGCAGATGCACTGCAGCAATTCACCAAAGAACCTTGGACAGCACCTTCCAAACCCATGACCACTTCCATCTGGAAGGAAAAGGGAGCAGATAAATGGGAACACCACCACCTGCAAGTTCCCCTCCAAGCCACTCACCATCCTGATTTGGAAATATATTGCCGTTCCTTCACAGTCATTGGATCAAAATCCTGGAATTTCCTTCCTAATGGCATTGTGGGTCAACCCACAGCACATGGACTGCAGTGATTCAAGAAGGTGGCTCACACCACCTTCGCAAGGGCAACTAGGGATGGGCAATAAATGCTGGTCAGCCAACAATGCCCATGTCCCACGAGTGAACATTTCTAACTGTCTAAGACTTTTCCTTATTTCCTTATCTGACATTTTTGTAACTAATAAACAACTGTATTCACAAAAATTAAAGTCACACAATTTTTGATGCCTCTTGTGATTTTTCTCCTGAGTTTTGTTTGAAGCCATCAGATGGCATGGATTGGCATAGATGGGGCATGGGGAGTCTATTGGGGTTATAAGTTGATGGATGAGGGCTGGAGAGCTGTTTCTTTTCTTTTAAAGTTTTTTTAAAACTTTTTCAACATTATTGTAGTAATGATTGTGAATCAACCTACAAAATAAACATGTTTACAATCTGCATTTAACATCTCAAAATGCTTCACAGAAGCATTGTAAACATAAGTATGACACCGAGCACAAATGGAGAGATATTAAATCAGACGATCAAAAGTTTGATCAGAGATCTATTGTACTGTGCAGCTTAAAGGAGACAAATGAGGTCGAGAGTCGGAGAGGTACATGGAGTGAATGCCAGAACTTGGGGCTAAGTCAACTAAAGGCAAAGCCATCAATGGTAGAGCAATTAGACAATAAGACTTAGGAGCAGAAGTAGGCCATTCGGCCCATCAAAGTTAAAGAATCTTGGATTTTTGATTTGATTTGATTTATTATTGTCACGTATTAACGATCTGTGAAAAAGTATTGCTTTTTGCACCCTCTACAGATAAATCATGCCGTTCATAGAGAAGGCAAGAAGAGAGTGCAGAATGTAATCTTACAGTCATAGCCAGGGTGTAGAGAAATATCAACTTAATGCAAGGTAGGTCCATTCAAAAGTCTGATGGCAGCAGGGAAGAAACTGTTCTTGAGTTGGTTGGTACGTGACCTCAAACTTTTGTATCTTTTTCCCTACAGAAGAACGTAGAAGAGAGAATGTCCTGGGCGTGTGGAATTCTTGATTATGCTGGCTGCTTTTCCAAGGCAGCAGGAAGTGTAGACAGAGTCAATGGATGAGAGGTTGCTTTGCATGATGGATTGGGCTACATTCACAACCCTTTATAGTTCCTTCCAGTCTTGAGCAGAGCAGGAGTCACATCAAGCTGTGATACAACCAGAAAGAATGCTTTCTATGGTAGATCTGTAAAAGTTGGTGAGAGTTACAGCTGACATGCCCTAATTTCCTTCATCTTCTGAGAAAGTAACTTCAAACATTCAAGCAAAGTATGATTGAAGGGGTCAATAAAACATCCCCGTCCCCATGGTGCCCACTGACTACAGAAGACCTCAATGGTGCTCTCAGGATTGCTTCCTTTCTAGGATCGCCTAGCTGCAAACATAGCCATGGAAGAGGGGAAAACTGTTGGATCAGATGATCCCCTCGTCCATTACCTGTACTTATTAATGGCAAGTTTGGCTGGACCCAGGAGCAGGCTCACGAGTAAATCCGCCTCCCTCCTTGCCCCTCTCTACACGTATGTGTGCACTCCACTCAAAGCAAAAGCAAAACCATGGCTAAATCATATGGCATATTTTCTTTCTAATGATGTCATGCTGATACCCTTTAAAGGAATGTATTGAAGCAGATTTCAGGAGCAAGTGAGTGGAGAATAGTAGAAATCACCACTTTTGGTGATATACCACACCAATAGACTGATATATCCTTAGCCTGTTGCCAGGGAGAGAGAACGGAGTTAGGAGTGGAGACAAAATAATGGTTTCAGTCTTCCCAACAGTTAATCGAAGGAAATTCCTGCTCATCCAAACTGGATGATTCACTGCATTTAAAATGTATTCAATGTGCAAAATACTTTGAGACGTTGCAGCATGATGAGATGCAATTTTAAAAAAGCACTTATGTGGCACACTATACCATGACATATCATGCTGAAAAGTGCTTTAAATAAAAGCATTTCTGAACTGAGCCACTGTTGAAAAATCTGCACTCAGCAAGATCCCCCAAAATAGTGATATGATAGGTAAGATAAACTGCATTAATGGTGTTAGTTGAGTGGTACATATTAGCTAGGACACGGGAGAGAGCTTTGCTGCTGCTCTTCAAAATAATGTCATGGGATCTTTTACAGTTACTAAAGAGAACAGATAGATTCTCAACTAAATGTACCACTGGAAAATCAGTGCCTTCATAATACAGTGCTCTCTAAGTACATAACAATGTCAACCTGGATTATGTAATGCAAGTATTACTGTTTATATAAACTTACAGAGGTGCTGCGAAGACCACTGCATACTTCCTGGTGGTGTTATCATGTATCATCAATAATGAACACTGAAGCCTTCATTAATGCTGCCTTAGGATTGTGGTAGTTATAACACGTTAGCAAGCTTCCTCTGGAACATTACCTACAGTTGTCTTGTTATCATTTCCAAGATCTATTGCTTTACATTTGATATTTTGCATTCAGTAAACAGGGTATACAAAGTACAAAGAACAAAGCCTGGATTGTTTTTACATATAATCAGTCAGAAAGATTGAAAAGGATCTTCTGAATCTTGCTCTGATGTGTCAGTGTGATTCAGTGGGATTATCTGAACACCTGCCTGAGAGCAAAGTGAAATATTATGAAGTGTAACCTATATAAAATAAGTTGGAAGGTTACAGAAACCATAGCCAGAATTCTCCAATCTCACCCGCAGCTGGGATTCTCCAGTCCCACTGGAGATTTGGCTGAGTGCCCAATTTTCCATTCTCGTTGGCAGCGGTGGTGAGGCATATGGAGCAACAGAACACCAGGTCAACTCTAAACTAAATTCAGCACATTCTGTTTTACCTCCCATACCATGCCATAGCTCCACTGAGATTTTAAATAATAGTTTCTATTTCCAGACGGGAATAGACCTTTGCTACTTGGAATCCACCTTCCCATCAGATTGCCTAAACATGTTCTTAAATCTAAAAAATGGAAGATTTATATAGCACTTACCATAACCTCAGAGTGAGACTACACAAACTAGAGTTTTATTCCAATGAAGTTAGATGGTGATTTGAATAAAATTTTTAAAGTATAGATGCTGTTTCTGTTAGTTGGGGAATCTAGGACAATACCTAAAATTTAGTCCCAGACTTTTCAGAGGCAAAGTAAATAACACTTCTTTCTACTTAATGTAGTTGACATTTGCGACACTCTTTCCTCAACAGAAATTGATGTTAGATTAATGTTAATTGTAAAATTGACATCAATAGATTTTTGTTAACCATAGCTACTAAGAGATATCAGAAAAAGTTGGGTATATGGAGATGGGTTGCAGATCAGCCATGATCTCATTAAATGGCAGAATAGGCTTTAAAGGCTAAATAATCAACTCTTGTTCTTTTTTACTCTGATAGTCTAAAATATTTCACATTTAATTAGAAGCACAGGACGGTTACACAACAAAAGAAGACCATTTAAGCCATCATGTTCCTGTCAGCTTTTCGCAAGAGCCATCAACCTAATCCTACTCCACCATCCTTTCCTCATAGCCCTGCAGATTTGTTTTCTCTTTTGGTGCTTATCCAATCCCTTTTCACAAACTCTGATCGTATCTGCCTCCACCACACTCTAAGGTAATGCATTCAAATCCTAACTACTGACTGAATTAAAAAAAACCTTTTCCTCACATTGACATTGGTTCCTCCATTAATCACTCTTAAATCGATGTTTTCTGGTCCTCCATGTTCCCTACCCCTTATGACTCAATGCTTCTATTAAATCTCCTTTCAATATTTTCATCTCTGAGGAAAATAGTCCCAGCTTCTTCAATCTGTTCACGTAACAGAAGTCCCTCGTAGCTGGAATCATTTTTATAAATCTTATTAGAATCTTCTCTCATGCTTTTACATCTTTCTTAAAGTGTGGGACTAGATTTGGACACAATATTCCAGTTGGGGTTGAATCAGAGATTTTATAAAATTTAATTGTAACATTTTTGTCTTGCACCATATGCCTTTTTATAAAGCTAAGGATCTCATGCACCTTTATGAGCACTTTCTCAACCTGCCCTGTCACCTTCAGAGACTTCTCTAAGGTTTCCCTGCTCTTGCACGCCCTTTAGACTCAAATTCTTCATTTTGCATTGCTTCTACTCATTCCTCCCATTAAAATGAGTCATTTCACACTTTCCTGAATTTAATTTAATCTGCTGTGTGTCTGCCCATTCCACCAGACTGGTCCTCTTGAAGTCTATCAACATTTTCCTCGTGGTTCACAATGCTTTCACACAAACACAGAAAACACTGGAAAAGATCAGCAGCATCCATATAGGGGGAAAGTAGAGTTACCATTTTGACCCCTCAATCAGACAGGCTCGAAACATTTTCACTGAGTTTTTTTTAGCATTTTCTGTACTTGTTTCAGATTTGGCTTTCACAATATTTTGCTTTTATTATGAACGCAATACTTCCAATTTTGTGCCATCTGCAAATTTTGAAACTTTCCTGTATACCGAAGTCTAAATTACTAACATGTATGAAGAAAAGCAGTTGTCTTACTACCAACAGCTGGTTAGCCCCGCCATATAGCTTCTTTCAAAATGATAAGCAAAGTTTCACCCTTGATTTTCTGTCACAAACCAACTTTGCATCCATGATGCCACATTCTTTGCTTTTCATTTGGTTTAATTTTGCTGACAAGTCTCTTCATAAACTGCAATTTGCAAGCCCATTCACACTGCATCACTCTCAACAACCATCTGTTCCTTCTTCAAAATACTCAGTCAAGTTAGTGAAAGACAACTTGCCTTTAATGAATCCCGATTTAATCCACACTTGTCCAAATGAATGTCAATTTTGTTTGGGATTACTGTCTCTAAGAGCTTTCTCACCACCAAGGTTAAACTAACTGACCTATACTTACTGAGTTTATCTTTACGACCTTTTTTTGAACAAGGGTGTAAGTGTTTGTGGTTCTCCAATCTGCTGGTTTACTGCCCATTAGATCCGATCGCTGTTGTGGTGTGAGGGTGGCATGCTGGCATAATGGTTGGTACTGCTGCCTCGTTGCGCCAGGGACCGGGATTCAATTCCCGACTTGGGTGAGTATCTGTGCAGAGTTTGCACGTTCTCCCCATTTCTCCGTGGGTTTCCTCCAGGTGCTCTAGTTTGCTCTCACAATTCGAAAGACAGAGTAAGAAGCCGCACAACAGCTTTATTTGGAATCGCGAGCTTTTAGAGAACTTCTCCTTCATTAGGTGAGTGGAGAGGTAGGTTCACAAATACGGCATAAAAGACAGAGACACAATTGCAAGATAATTACAGATTGGAATGTGAAGAATAGTTGGAATGTGAGGCTTTACAGGTAGTCAATTGTTAACATGTACAGACAGTGTGTGTGGAGAGAGTGATAATACAGGTTAAAGAGACACAACGTTATGAGGTAGAACTGTGGGGGAGGGGAGGGTAGTGGGCCAAAAGAGGTGCTGGTTAGGTGCATTGGCCATGCTAAATTCTCCCTCAGTGTACCCAAACAGGTACCAGAATGTGGTGACTAGGGGATTTTCACAGTAATTTCATCACAGCGTTATGTAAGCCTACTTGTGACACTAATAAATAACCTTCAAACTTAAAGTAAACAAAGTGGCAAATTTAACTAAAGTCTCCTGCCAGTAGTGAAAATACAAACCACTAAAACTGAGTTAGTGGAAGGATAAATGACACTGAGGACAATTGCCCTATGCCATTGATCTTCCACACTTAACTGAGAGATCAAGTCATGGTTCAGGGACACATCTTATCGACAGCACCTCCTGCAGTATAACTCATTGAATTTCCACCAGTTCTATGGTGGGGTTTGAACTCATGACTCTGGAGCAAAAGTCCAAACCTCTGAATATACTGCGAGCTACGTTGGGGTATGCTCAATACTCTAGAGTGAGGTTTGAACCCATGGCTCTGGACTGGTTCAGAGGCAGGTTACCACTACTAATTAAATGACATTTGTTGACAGGACTTGCATTTTTTAAACAATTATGCAATTTTTTTGTATGTTGTCATCTCACTAAGATAAAGAACTGAAGAACTGATGTCCTCTTAGCGCACTGAAATTCTAAGTAGTGGTCATTCATTTTTCCTAATGGCCATAGAATCACTACAGTGTAGAAGGAACATAGAACATAGAACATTACAGCGCAGAACAGGCCCTTCGGCCTTCGATGTTGCGCCGACCAATTATGAAAAAAAAAGCAATGACGCTCCAAACTAAACCATTCCCTTCTCTTCCATAAACTTATCAACTAACCTTTTAAACGCCACCAAACTTGGCACATCTACAACTGCCGCAGGCAGGGCATTCCACTCCCTAACCACCTTCTGGGTAAAGAACCTACCTCTGATATCCGTCCTATAACTATCACCCTTTAATTTAAAGCTGTGTCCCCTCGTGCTAGCTTTCTCCATCCTAGGAAAAAGGTTATCACTGTCCGCCCTATCTAAACCTCTAATCATCTTATATGTTTCGATAAGGTCTCCTCTTAGTCGCCTCCTTTCTAACGAAAACAACCTCAAATCCCTCAGCCTTTCCTCATAAGACATGCCCTCCATACCAGGCAACATCCTGGTAAACCTCCTCTGTACCCTCTCCAATGCCTCCACATCTTTCTTATAATGTGGGGACCAGAACTGCACACAATACTCCAAGTGCGGCCGCACTAGAGTTTTGTACAGTTGCAACATGACGTTGCGGCTCCGAAATTCAATCCCCCTACCAATAAAAGCTAAGACTCCGTATGCCTTCTTGACAACCTTATCGACTTGACTGCCTACTTTCAGGGATCTATGCACATATACACCAAGATCCCTCTGTTCATCAACACTATTAAGAATCCTACCATTAGCCCTATACTCTACACATTTATTATTCCTGCCAAAGTGCATTACCTCACACTTCTCCACATTAAACTCCATTTGCCACCTCTCGGCCCAGCTCTGCAACTTGTCCAAGTCTCTCTGCAAACTATAACACCCCTCTTCACTATCTACCACTCCACCGACTTTAGTGTCATCTGCAAATTTACTAATCCATCCTTCAATACCCTCATCCAGATCGTTTATAAAAATTACAAACAGCAGGGGCCCCAAAACAGACCCCTGAGGAACACCACTTATAACCGAACTCCACGATGAATATCTCCCATCAACCACCACCCTCTGTCTTCTATCTGCTAGCCAATTCCTAATCCAATTAGCTAAATCACCCTCGATCCCATACATCTGCATTTTCTGCAGAAGTCTTCCATGGGCCACCTTATCAAACGCCTTACTAAAGTCCATATATACCACATCAACCGCCTTACCCCCATCCACCTCTTTGGTCACTTTTTCAAAAAACTCAATGAGGTTAGTAAGGCACGACCTACCCTTCACAAAACCATGCTGACTATCCCCAATCAATTCATTTCTCTCTAAATAACTATAAATCCTATCCCTAATAATTCTCTCCAATACTTTGCCCACAACAGAAGTAAGACTCACCGGCCTATAATTCCCTGGAAGGTCTCTATTCCCCTTCTTGAACAATGGGACCACATTTGCTATCCTCTAGTCTTCCGGAACTATACCCGTAACCAACGACGACCTGAAGATCGGAGCCAGAGGCTCTGCAATCGCCTCTCTTGCCTCCCAGAAAATCCTAGGGTAAATCCCGTCTGGCCCAGGGGACTTATCTAACTTCAAACCCTCAAGAATATCTAGCACATTCTCCCTATCTACTTCAATACTTTCCAGTTTGCAACCCTGTACCTCAGTGTTCTCCACGACTACATTTACATCTCCCTGCATGAGTACCGAAGAGAAATATTTGTTCAGTGTCTCTCCAATCTCTTCAGGCTCCACACACAACTTCCCACTGCTGTCTATGACTGGCCCTAATCTTGCCCTAACCAATCTTCTATTCTTAACATAACTAAAGAAAGCTTTAGGATTCTCCTTAATCCCATCAGCCAAAGTCTTCTCATGTCCCCTCTTAGCTCTCCTCAACTCACTCTTTAGCTCCCTCCTGGCTAATCTATAGCTATCCAGTCCATCTGGAGGCCATTCAGTCCATCGAGTCGGCAGCAGCTCTGCCATAGAACATCTTAACCAGGCCCATCCCCCAATCCTAACCTTGAAACCTCATGTATTCACTATGGCCAATCCAATTAACCTGTACATCTTTGGAATGTGGAAGGAAACTGGAGCACATGGAAGGAAACCCATGAAAATGTGCAAACTCCACGCAGAGGCTGGAATTGAACCCGAGTCCCTGGCACTCTGAGGCAACAGTGCTAATCACTGTGTTACCATGTTGTTATTGTCTTGCCGTTTCTCTTCCCGTACCAAATGGAGTACAAGGCAAGCTTTCATCTGATTCCACAAGCTAGTTTTCCTGGAGCACCATAGAAAGCATCCTATCCGGATGTATTACAGCTTGGTATGGCTCCTACTCTGCCCATGACCATAACTACAAAGAGTTGTGAATGTAGTCCAGTCCATCACACAAATCAGCCTAAAATCAATTGACTCCGTCTACATTTCTAGCCACCTCAGAAAAGCAGCCAGCATAATCAAGGACCCCATACACCCTCAATATATTTTCTTCCACATTCTTCCATCGGGGAAAAAAACATAAAAACTTGAGATCACGTATCAACTAACTCAAGAACAGCTCCTTTCCTGCTGCCCTCAGACTTTTAAATGGACAAACTCTCACTAAGTTGATTTTTCTCTCTACCTTAGCTATGACTGTAACACTACACTCTGCACCCTCTCCTTTTCTTCTCCCATACGTACTCTATGAACAGTACGCTTTGTTTGTATAGCACATAAGAAAGAATACGTTTCACTGTAGCCCAAAACATGTGACAATAATAAACTAAATCAATTAAAAGAATGGGTGGCTGGCCCATCACCAGAGACTTACAGTTTGAGGAGTGCCACTCCACATCAAACATAGCTAAGCAGAGTCTCTCTGTCCCAATGGCTATGGCATAAAACTGAACCTGGAGTTGCCTTTTTTATGTAGCTAATTAACAAGTAAGTACTGCAGCTAAATGGATTGGAAGACTTGAAAGGAGTTTTTTTTCATGTTTCTGTTTTTAAACCCCTGAAGTTCTTTCTTAAAAGCCCACTTCAGCTTTGTGTGCTGACTAGTTTGCTCATAAAAGTTACATTGGAGGTAACTTCAAAAGCTTCAGTCAACAGGGAAGTAGTGGGAAATTCCCGTCAAACTGTGTGACAGGGAAAGGTGGAATTTCTTTTAGATGTGTTTTTTTTAGTACTACAGAAAGACAGAGACATTTTTCCTCAGCAAAACATTTCATCTTGCACTCATCAGGGTCATCCAAAAAAACACCAAATGTAAAACGAACATGGAAAGATGCAAAACAGAAAACTTCAACAAGAAAAAATGCCTCTTCTTTTCCAGCAATACTGTACTACCAAATGACGATATGTTTTTCTTTCATGTCCTGGTGTTTCTTCATAAATTTTACCTCACAACAAAACTTTTGTGGTAAGGGCCAAATACTGGGGGTGCTGGAGCTAAAACAAAAACAGAAAATGTTGGAAAATCTCAGCAGGTCTGACAGCATTTGTGAAGAGAGAATAGAGCCAACGTTTTGAAATGTTGGCTCTATTCTCTCATCACAGATGCTATCAGGCCTGTTGACTTTCTCCAGCCTTTTCTGTTCTGAAACTTTTGTGGAGTGCTTCATTCTTTACTCAAACTATTATTGGAATATCAATATTTCAACAACTACCATTCCCGAAGAGCAGTGTAAAATTATTTTGACCTGTTACACTGCAGCTTTTGCCATGATGTGCAGTTGGATTTGGGTGGGCTCAGTAAGAAGTCTCACAACACCAGATTAATGTCCAACAGGTTATTTGAAGTCACAAGCTTTCAGAGCGCTGCTCCTCTATCAGCTGAGTAGGTCAATACGCACAATCTTCTTGGCGATCCTTTCCACTTTGAGCTGACAGTTCCTGGTGTCGATGGTAGCCATGATGTGGACATTGTAGCATTAAATTGGGGTAGGCACAATAAGAAATCTCACAACACTAGGTTAATGTCCAACAGGTTCACCTGATGATGGAACAGCATTCCGAAAGCTCATGATTCCACATAAACCTGGTATTGTGAGACTTCTTACTGTGATTATAGACACCAGTGGTTTTTGTATTCCTCATTCTCCTGACTTTGGGCAGCATAGTCTCCCAAATGAAGAAAGTGCTGTTAACAACCTGGAAAGAGTGTTTTGGGGTCTTGGATGGTGAGCAGGGCACTGGTAAAAGTGTTCCATCTCCTGTGCTAGTATGGAAAGGTGCCATGAGAGTGGAGGATTAGTTAGTGATGATCGAAGAGTGTACCAAATTATTCACAGACAACAGTCTCTTTAAAATGTTTAAGGGACGCAGAGGGGAAGAATTGTTTGGTGGTGGCATTACACTGGAGGTGATTAAAATGGAGCGGAGGGCACGATCTGTTAAACACAGGGGCTGGTGGGGTGGAAGGCTCTGTCAAACAAGGGCTATTAATATTCATTGGAAAGAACAATACGATGACAGAGAGTTTACCTGCAGAGTCCTATTAGACTGAATGTCCTCCTACTGTGCGGTAATTCCTGCGAAGCCCATGGCCAATGTCAGATTGTAGAGTAGATACCGCGAGCTTTACTCTCCCATAACAATAAAACCCCGTACAATAAGAAGGGTTTTATTTTTCTGTTTTTGTTCTGTATCTATTTGTTTTTGTGCCCTCCAGCTATTAGAGTGGAAGTAAGGAGACCAAGAGTTCCATGAAGAGAGAAAGAGGACAAATGCCAATGAAAATCTTTGAGCATTTCCAAAAGATTCAGCAGCCTGGGGCATTTCTCATTTAGAAACCAGTTGGAATTATGACAATAACACAAAAATGAAAACAATGAATTGCTTGCAAGTTGAAGCCTCGACAACAAACATTGCACATAACTGACTACTAGTAAAAATCTCAGTTGAAACTTTGACCTCTTGTTTTCTTCCAGAGTTTTTGAGTGTTTTTATTTATTGATTTATGAGCCTAAGCCAGCTTTCATTACCCACCCTGAAATGCCCTTGAGAAAGTGGTGGTGAGCTACCTTCTTGAACCACAGCAGACCACGTGGTGTAGGTTCACCCACAGTGCTGATAGGGAGGGAGTTCCAGGATTTGCCTCAGTGACAGCAAAGGAACGACAATGTATCTCCAAGTCAGGATGCTGCGTGGCTTGGAGGGGAAGTTGCAAGTGATGGCATTCCCATTGCATCTGCTGCCTCTGTCCTTCTAGGTGGTAGATGTCGTGAGTTCCAACGGTGCCTTTGGAGGATCTTTGGTGACTTGCTACAGTGAATCTTGTAGATGGTACGCCACTGTATGTCAACATGGAGGAAGTGAATGTTTTATGTGGTGCATGGGGTTCCAATCAAGCACCAATCAAGCTGTTTTGACCTGGATGACGTCAAACTTCTTGAGCAGCGTGGCGTGGAAATGTGCTCCTTGAGCAGCAGAAATGTGATGGGCCCATAACCCATTTACTCCATCCATGCCAATATGGAGCTAAACCATCCTCGGATACTCACATTAGCACAAAAAAAGGGAAGGCAGCCCAATATGCATTTTGATCATTTTCTACTTTTATTCATTAGAACCATAAATCATTGAATGGTTTTAGCTCAGGAGGAGGTGATTCATCCCATTCTGTCCATGCTGTTTTTTCGCGAGAGAAATCCATCTATCCCATTCCCATGCCTTTATTCCCTAGCCCTGTGACCATTCTTCTTCAGCCATTCTTGAATCAGACACGATGCAAGGAATTTCATTGTGGATCTTAACCATTCATTGCCTACAAAAGTATATCCTCATGTTGCTTCTTTTGCCAGTCAATCTAAATCAGTATTCTCTGGTTTTAGATCCTTCCAACAATGGGGACAGTTTTTCCATGTGTATTCTGCCCGGATCACTCAAGATTTTGAATAAACGCTCAGCCCTCTACACATCATCAGTCTTGGACCCTGGTGATGAGATAACACGTTGTCTCAATAATGATTTGAGAAGTGAGAAGGCTTCAATTTTCCTCACAAGTCTCCAGAGGAGGAAAGGATTCACCACTTCTTGCAGATTTTACAACAGACAAAGGTTGGAAGAAATTCCCTCTAACTTAATTTTTGAAATAATTTAAGAGGATTGTCAAGTCACAGATAGAGTTTCTATGGCATCATACAAGATTAAATGGACGCGCATCAACTTGCAAAGACTTATATACCAACATTTCACAACATATGAAAAACAATATTGTAGAGCTTTCTGGAACATTTTATACTCAGTAAAGCCGTGTTAGTATCCTGGCAGTTACATTGCATTGACGGAGACAGTAAACCAAAGCAGCTGCCTCGCGCTAATCCTCTGTGGTAGGATTGCCATAGCAACATGGCAAATTCGTTGTTGCTCTACAAATTCAGGAAAGCCTTGCGGTCTTTTCTCTAATCTTTTTATTTTTCCGAACATACAAAATAAATTACTATTAAGAGTCATTCTCCTTCAGTCTAGACTCTCGAGGTTTCTTCTGTAATGTAGGACTTGGCTGATGGCACTGTTGCCCTGTGGAACACTCGACACTGCTCATATCAGCATCATCAGAACAGATTAACAGGTCCCTAAAAATGGCACAGTGATTAGCATTGCTGCCTCACGGCGCCAGAGATCTGGGTTCAATTCCAGCTTTTGGTCACTGTGTGGAGTTTGCATGTTCTCTCCATGTCAGTGTGGGTTTCCTTGGGTGCTCTGATTTCCTCCCACTGTCCAAACATCATAGAATCCTATAACGTGGAAGGAGGCAATGCAGCCCATTGACTCTGCACCAACCACAATTCTACCTAGGCCTTGTCTCCACAATCCCATGCATTTACCTTGCTAGATCACCTGACACTAAGGGACAATTTAGGATAGCCAATTCACCTAACTCACACATCATTGGCCTGTGGGATGTGGGTTAGGTTGATTGGCCTGGTAAATTGCCCCTTGTGACATAGGTTAGCAGGATAAGTATGTGGGTTATAAGGATAGGGCTTGAGTGGAATTGTGATAGATTCACATGTGGTGGGTCAAATGGCTTCCTTCTGGGCTGTAGGAATTTGATGAATGTGGCTTTGGTTCTGCTGAGAAGAAAAGATGAAGGATGCATTGAGTTTACCTAAAGGGGGTGGCATACAGTATCCTTTTGAGGTCAAGAATAGAGAGGACTAGTTGAGGAACTAGAATGGGTAGAAGCTAAATGGATGCATGAAGGAGTCAGGAATACAGGAATATGCTGGTAGGAATGGATGGCAATGTGTGGTGGAAAGATATTGAACCAAATATAGACTTTCTGGATAAAATGGTATTTTTTCTTTGCTCTAAATACTATGCCCAGACCCAAGCTGATAGCCCATATAGTCAGTCCAAGGAGTGATGCATCACCCATACCTCATTTTTTTGGGTGAGGTATTAAACTGACCTCCTATCTATCAGCACAGGTAGATGTTAAAAGGATATCTTGGCTAATATCCTTCTCTCAACATAGAGCACATAATTGTAAAAAAATGATATTGGGCATAATTTTGTCAGAATTCAGCAAAGGGCAATAACGTGCAGGAAGAGTGGTGTTGAAGCCATTGATAGCGGTGGGGGCTTTCTCTACCATAGAGTGAAAAACATAAAGGAGTGGATCCTCAGGTGATGAAGCGCAAGGGGCATCCTCTTCCCCCTGAGCCACTCTGCTCCCTTGGGAACGCTGCTTGCCAAATGCACAACTAGGAAGACCAGTCAGGTTGTTCTGCCCTCACACTGAGGTGGATGTTTTTTCTGGTGGGAGGAGGTTGGGGGAAATGATTCAGGTGTAGAAACCTGGTAATGATATAATAATTAATGCAAATCATGTTCTCGATGTGACCCTTCAATGACATGAGTAGAAAAAAAATCATGTCAAGCATTTACATCAACAACGTAGGAGTTCTCTCAGAATGTTCTGCTCCCATTGCCAAATCTACTCAATACAATTGGGAGCACAAAACGCTAGATGTTAATTCTCATTTACCTCATTTTCACTGCCTGTAACTGACAGAAATATCTGTCTCACATCAGTCACTGCACAAACTTGCTGAGATTTTGGGATGTTTCTGAGAGGAATGAGACAGTGCTGCAGGAACACAAGAAGGAGAGAAAGACTCTTAGGAGGTGAGCAGTACTACATTTCCCCAATTGATGGGCACATTGCTGATCTTTGTCAATTGTCTGCCCAGGTTAGACCTCTTGGGAAAAGGCACACAGGCTGGATTGTAGTAATTCTAAGAGGTACATGCTTACACCATCTGCAGTTTAGAAAATGTGAGAGACTCTTTTATGAAATGAAGTGAAAGTGGGAGAGGAGAAGAAGGACTAGGTGTGAGGATACCATTCCAAGGTAAATACTCTGGGGGTAAGGGTTCAAATCTCACCACAGCATCTGGTGGGATTTAGTTTCAAATAATAAATCTGGAATTGAAAAGTTAGTTCAGTAATGGTGACCATGAAACCATTGTTGATTATTATAGAAGACCATCTGGTCACTAATGTCCTTTAGGGAAAAAGATCTGCTGTCCCTGACCTGGTCTGACTTTCATGTGACTCCAAACCCACAGATATGTGGTTGACTGTGAACTGCTCGATATAATGATTTGGAAAGCAGCCTGATTCAAGGGTAATTAGATCCAGATTTGATTTGATTTATTGTTGTCACACATATCAGTATATAGTGAAAAGTATTGCTTTTTGCATGCTATACATACAAAGCATGCTGTTCATAGAGAAGAAAGGAGAGACTGCAGAATGTAGTGTTACAGTCACAGCTCGGGTGTAGAGAAGATCAACTTAATGTGAGATAGGTCCATTCAAAAGTCTGATGGCAGTGGGGAAAAACCTGTTTTTAAGTCGGTTAGTACATGACTTCAGACTTTTGTATCTTTTTCCAATGGAAGAAGGCAGAAAAAAGTATGTCTGAGATGCTTGGTGTCCTTAATTGTGTTGGCTGTTTTTCTGAGGCAGCAGGAAATGTGGACAGAGTCAATGGATGGGAGGCTGATTTGAGTGATGGACTGGGCTTCGTTCACCACCCTTTGTAATTTCTTCTGATCTTGGGCAGAGCAGGAGCCATGCCAAGCTGCGATGCAACCAGAAAGAATGCTTTCTATGGTGGATCTGTAAAGGTTGGTGAGAGTTGTAGTTGTCATGCCAAATTTTCTTCGTTTTCTGAGAAAGTAGAGGCGTTGGTGGGCTTTCTTCACTATAGTGTCAGCATGGGGGAATCAGGACAGGCAAGAGATGCTGGCATTGCCAGTGATGTCCATATGCACAAAGGAATGAATAATAAGATATCCAGTGAAGTACCTGAAAACCTTGGGGCTTGTGATCTCCAATGTTGTGCCATTCCTCACGTTTGCCCAGGAAGAGTTAATTTCTTGCTAGACATTAGGAATCTACTATACAATGGACCTCCAGGTTAGCCCTAAATGGTGCCTGGAAGTTCTGATTTCCAACTGATGGGCATAGATTAATCAGGCAATGCTATGTCTCTGTGCAAATTCAGAAGTTATCCAATTTAAACTCCTCATGGAATTTAACATGTGGATAAGAAGTTGGTGAAAGTTCACAGTTAACTGCCTGGTCCCACAAAGCAGTGAGGCCCACAGACAGGACTCCTGAGCTTTCCAAATTACAGAGGCAAAGGATAGAGGACCTGTGTTAAATGTCCCTTGGCCAGAATGTTTTAGTGCAGTACAGTGGTTAGCATTGCTGCTTCAAAGTGCCAGGGACTTGGGTTCAATTCCGGCCTTGGGTCACTGTTTATATGCAGTGTGCACATTCTCTCTGTTGCTGCATGGATTTCCATGGATGCTCTGTTGTTTTCCCACACTCCAAAGATGTGTCGGTTAGATGGAATGGACATGCTAACTTGCCCTTTAGTGTCCCAAGATATGTAGATTAGATGGATTAGCCATGGTTGATGTGTGGGGTTATAGACCTGGGTAAGATACTCCATCAATGCATATTCAATGGGCGAAATGGCCTTTTCTGCACTGTACGGATTCTATGAATCTTCTACCTCTAAAATTGGAATGTTCTTTCAAATAAATTATTTTTAAAAAATATACTATATATAACTCAGCATTCTTTTTGCACAAGGTAAGCCCTTGGCAAGTAAAACATATGGAAATATGCATAACCAACAAAATCAATTGGATTTAAATTGAAGCCAAATGTGCATTAAGTATTTCTAGCAACTTCTAGCAACTTAAGGTTTTTTTTCTCCGTAAGATGTGGATTCTAGTTTTGAGACATGCTGATTTTTTTTAAGATAAAAATCTTTTGAAAGCGCCTCCTTGTCTTTCATAGATATTTTGGGCCAAATCTTCCACCAAGTAATAATCACTATTGAATTCCATTCCATTTTATAACACTGTATTAGAGCAGCACATTGTTTCACTGACCTCCATTCTGGATCTGCTGAAAAATGTGCAATGCCATAGCTCTGTTAGAGGAATATTACTTGAATTGAAACTAATAGAAATAGGTTAGCAGTTAAGAATCATATTTTGTCACGTTTAAATATTTCAATTGGTAAAAGTTAAGCTAATTCATTTGTTATTGTTAAATTGTATTTTTAAATAATGTTTATTTTGATGAAAACTTCCTAGCGTGTCAACAGAATCACATCTGGAGTAAAATACCTCATCCTTACACTTACTCAAAAATAGAAAATAACGTTATGGTCTAATTAGTCTTTATAACATACATTAGGGTTTCTGATCCGAACCTTAACATGCATGAGTGCAGACTTCATACATATCTCCAGGAAAGTTGTAGCTAATCAGTGTTTGAGTGGAAAAGATGAGAATTATGATGCCTGAAGGCATATTTAAATCATTATAATCATTAATTAGGTCCAAAATTGCTTGCCAGACTTTTCTACAGCTATCTCTTATTAAATGAGTACCCAATGAACAGTTTTTTTTCATCTTTGGTTTCCTCATTAACTCTTGTTTTTCCTTCTCAGCAGATATGTCCCGAGCTCTGGAGTGTTTTTCTTGCATTTTCTGATTGTTATTATCAATTTCCAGCGTATTTGGCTTTGGTTTAGCTTTGCCTACTGAGTCATAAGAGAAGCATTGAAAACTTTGGTTCAATGTGGGGAGTTTTACCTGATTGTGCCTGGTGCACGGCTTCGCTTATGAAACATTAAATGTGACAGAGGCATAGAAAGAAGAAATTTTACAGCAAAGGCAAAATCAGTAGTTTGACAGTGAGGTGAGAACCTCAGTACAAAATAATGAAGAGGCAATTTTTAAAAATTCTTTCATGGGACAGGTATGGCACTAACAAAGCTAAAAGTCTTACAACATCAAGTTAAAGTTCAACAGATTTATTTGGAATCATGAGCTTTCAGAGTGCTGCTCCTACATCAGTGAGTGGAGAGGTTGGTTCACAAGCATGGCATACACAGGCAAAGACACAATTGTAAAATAATTGCAGATTAGAATGTAAAGAATGGTTGGAACGCGAGTCTTTACGGGTAATCAAATCTTTATAGGTACAAACAGTATGCAGGGAGAAAGGGATAATCAAGGTTACAGAGGTGTGAATTGTCTCAAGCTAGGGCAGTTACTAGGATTTTGTGTGACATGAATCCAAGATGCCAGTTGAAGTCATATGCATGCAGAACTTGGCTATCAGTTTCTGCTCGTCTGCATTGTTTCTGCATTGTCGTGTGTCTTGAAAGCTACCTTGACCCACCATCTTACTGTGCCCACCCCAATCCAAAGCCAGCATCTCCACCTCATAGCTGACAAAGCTGGCATTTGTTGTCCATCCCTCATTAACCTTGAACTGAGTATCTTATCACAGTATTTCAGATGGTGGTTAAGTGTCAGCAACATTACTGTGAGTCTGGAGTCCCATATAGGCCAGGCCAGAAAAGGATGGCAGATTTCCTTTCCTGAAGAACATTAGTGAAACGGATGGGTATTTCCGACAATCAACAATGGTTTCATGGTCACCATTTTACTGAGACTAGCTTTTAAAGTCTAAAATTTAAAGTTTATTTCTTCGTGTCACCAGTAGGTTTACATTAACAGTGCAATGAAGCCACCACACTCTGGCGCCTGTTCAATCACACTGAGGGAGAATTTAGCATGGCCAATGCACCTAACCAGCACATCTTTCAATTCCACATTATCCACTGAATTGGGATTTAAACCCTTTTCCCTCAGGGCATTCACCTGACATTACAAATTCAGTGACATTATTACCATGTAATCACCTCCCCAATCACTCATTACATCAGGATTGCCATCGAGGTTTTAGGTGATTGGGTATTTCACATTTAGAATGAATGTTTGTGCTGAGCAGTTAACACAGACCCAGAATCATTAGAGAGACAACTGTTATGATACAAGGTTGACAGGTTATTTCGAAATATTTAATTAAAAGAGGATAGCTTTTTTATATAAAATTATCTAGGGAGGACTATATGATCAAAGAGGTTGAGGAGTTAGAAGGAAATATTTTAAAACCTTACAGGGAGGTTATAATCGTGTGGTATTATTGCTAAACTATTAATCCAGGACCTGGGTTCAAATCCCGCCATGGCAGATGGTAGAATTTGAATTCAATAAAAGAATCTGGAATTAAGAATCTGCTGATGACAATGAAACCATTGTTGATTGTCGGAAAAAAGCTATCTGGTTCACTAATGTCCTTTAGGGAAGGAAATCTGCCGTCATTACCTGGTCGGACCTACACGTGACTCCAGAGCCACAGCAACATGTTCGACTTTCAACTGCTCTCAGGCAACTAGGGATGGTAATAAATGCTGATCGGCTAATGATGGTCATGTCCCATGAATGAATACAAAAAAAGTTAGAGAAAAGCAATCATTTACCAAGAAACTCATCTCTCTAATAGTGCCTCCCCCTTTACAATATTTATGTGAATTTTGAACATCAGAATTTTCTGCCTTTGCTAATCCTTCTGGCAAATTATTCTACATGGTCCTTGCATTACAAGAAATTCTAAAAGTGGTTTTAAGTTTTGTGTTTCCAACTCTCTTGTTATCTGTATGTTACAACATAGAATGTGTAGATCCTGATTCCTGCTCACAGTAGCACTTGTCATGTTATGTTCCACATGTGACTGTTCTTTTGGCAGCTCTTGCGCAGTGAGAGCAGAGATAGGCTGCTTTGAAATAGTCTCCTGAAAGCTGGTCAGCTGCCACTAGAAGCACCCTTTCTCAGTTAAAACTGGGTTTTCCACCAGGCTCTGAACTCACGCACTGCCTTTCATCCTCACTAACTTACAGCATGTATTTCGCTCTGTGTTTGGATTGATGTGAGCACATGGATGAATACAAGGGAATAGCTGAAGATGCAGCTAATGACAGTCTCTGCTATTTATGCTTAAATGTCACAGCAACCTCAGGTGATGGGCAGTTAAACAACAATACTCAAAGTTCCACTTTTCCAAAAATGAACACATCCTTTTGTTATCTGTTTCCCATTCAAATACAGAGATCGATTTGATTTTGCTGTATTGACACTGTGAAGGCAGTGTAACTCACCACAGAAATGTAAATCTTTCCAATGCAAAGAATTCTTTCAATATAGTGAAAATGGTGCATCATAGCCAATCAATCTCTCCAGTAAAAGCATGGAGTCACGTTTCTTCAGGTGTTAATCAATGGTGGGGAATTTAATGAAGTGAAATTGGTCAAGAGCTTTTAGATTTCCAGGTGTCCAGATCACCAGCAAGCTGTCCTAGTCCCTCAATACCAACGCTATAGTTAAGAAAGCCCACCAATGCCTCTACTTTCTCAGAAGACTAAGGAAATTTGGCACATCTGCTACAATTCTCATGAACTTTTACAGATTTACCATAGAAAACATTCTTGGTATGGTTCCTGCTCTGCTCAAGACCCTAGGGAACTACAAAGAGTCATAAACAAAGCCATCACGCAAACAAACCTCCCATCCATTGACTCCATCCACACTTCCTGCTGCCTCAGAAAAGCAGCCAACATTATCAAGGACCCCATGCAACCTGAACATATTCTCTTCCACTTTCTTCCATTGGGAAAAAGATACAGAAGTCTGAGATCACATACCAACCAACTCAAGAACAGCTTCTTCCCTGATGCCATCAGACTTTTGAACGGAACTACCTCACATTAAGTTAATCTTTCTTTACACCCTAGCTGTAACACTACATTCTGCACTCTCTCCCTTCATTCTCTATGAATGGTATGTTTTGTCTATCCAAGAAGCACGAAACAATACTTTCCACTTAATACTAATGCATGTGACAATAATAAATCAAATCAAATCAAATAAAATGCATAATTAGTTTTTTCAGCCTTTTTTATCTCATGCAATTTGATCCGTATTCATGTCTCTTTATTTATGTTTCTGTATCAGATTTTGTAACCAAGTTACTCGATCCAGTTTAAATTTCCCTCTCAGGGGAAGGGAATTACCTATTTCTGATTGGTTAAGGGGATATAGGGTTGGTATCCCTGTTCATAAAGGTCCCAAATAGAACAGTCTCCCTTACATCACAATGATCAGCTTGCATTTCCACATCCCTATAAAACAGTTCAAATGCGTAGGGCCCAGTCGATCTAATAGCCCACTTCATTAGAATCTGTGCTGCAGCAAAACATGATCAGTATGCTCTGACTGTAAGAGCAGAATTTTGTGGCCACACTCACCCCACGAATGGAAAATCCCACCCAAGGTCAGTGGACCTTTGCATGGTCTATGTCCTGCCTGCAGTGGGAGTCTGTTGGTGCTTTGCTGAAATGAAATGTATACTTCAACATTGCAAGCCCCCAGTTGCCTGGCTGGCTACTGGGAGATGTCCCTCAGTCAAACACACAATGTATGTATAAACCTGAACAGAAACACAGAGGAATGGCGGGGTCACTTCAATGGTTCTTTCAAAAATTTAGCACAGACACGATGGAATGATTAGGCCCCTTTTGTGCAATAAAATTCTATGATGCCATATTGCTATTCTTATTTTTGAATTTGTGTGTTTATTGTGTGTACACACGTGTTTGTACATAGCCTTGTCGCTACACGATGCTGTATATGGTTATACGTATGTGTGTCTTGCATGTATGTGTGCGCACACGTGTGTTTTGGCTAGGTGTCATAGAATCCTACAGTGCAGAAGGAGGCCATTTGGCCCATCAAGTCTGCCCTGACAGCAATCCCACACAGGCCCTATTCCCACAACCCTAGGCATTTATCTTAGTTAGCCCCCGACACTAAGAAGTAGTTTAGAATGGTCAATTTGCCTAACCCACAATCTTTGGGCTGTGAGACAAATTGGAACATCCAGAGAAATTCCACACAGACACAGGGAGAATGTGCAAACTCCACACAGACAGTGCAAAGCCAGGAATCGAACCCAGGTCCCTGGCACTGTGAGACAGCAGTGCCACCATGCAGCCATGGTTGCATACATATGTTCAACTGTTGAATATCTTCCAGCATACCAACAAGCGATCAAGGATAAACAATAATAAAGAGCAAGATTGAATAAAGGAAGAATAGACAGTGGCTGTAACAGCT
Source organism: Sphyrna mokarran (assembly GCA_024679065.1). NCBI lineage: Eukaryota > Metazoa > Chordata > Chondrichthyes > Carcharhiniformes > Carcharhinidae > Sphyrna > Sphyrna mokarran. Next base: position 12,241,127 of record JAGIQG010000013.1, on the reverse strand, counting down.
GACACAGATTGTATGATCCTGAGAGACAGAATCGACAATGTGCAGTCACTATATTCCCATTATATAGTGATTATTTTATTTCGTGATTAGTTAGGAATGGTATCCTCACTATAATATTAGGATGTTGCTATTTAAGATTATTTTACTTTTCACCATTTAAATATTGTACTGTTCAGGATGAAGATTGCCTTTGAAAAACAATAGGGACTTTCCTTATCATTTCTAATGAAGTATCAAGCACCTAAAGGTCCTGAAGCTCAATAAAGCTTCTCTTCCCATTCCTACACTGTTCCCCCAAGGAGTTATCCCTCACCTCCTCCTATTTTTCATCGACATTCTTTCCCTCAGCAGCATCAGTTGAAAGTACAGTGTCAATTTTCACATGATACCCAGTTCATAGAATCCTTACAGTGCAGATGGAAGCTATTTGGCCCTTTGAGTCTGCATTGACCATAGTCCCACCCAGGTCTTATTCCCATAAACCACATACTTAACCTGCTAATCCCCTTGGCATTAAGGGTTAATTTAGCAAGGCCAGTCCACCTCACCCGCACATCTTTGGAGTGTGGGAGGAAATCAGAGCATCCGGAGGATGCTGATCGAATTCGTTCCTGTGTAATCTTACTGTCAGCTACGTGAGCTTTGCAAAATGCTGGACAACTTCCAATCCCAATGCTGACAGTCAAAGTGTTTATCGTGAAATAGAATTCGTCAGGGATCTGACTGACTGCCAAGACACATAATGACAGGCTGAAAAATTACAAAGTGGACTCCTTCAGACAGAGGCTTTGACGAATGATTAGAAGATTGTGAAGGTTTGGGTTCATTGCAGTGAGGTTGCTATCTCACTTATAGCACGGTTCCCCTCCCCCCTCCACAAACACTTCTTTCCATCAAGATCTTCTAAGCCATGAAACCGGATTGCAGTCAGAATTCAGGCGTAGCAACAACAACCGTATACTTGTACATAATGGCTTTCTGTGGTGAACTGCTTCACAGGGCTGTTCATTTTGCAGATGTTCCAATGCCATCGCTGAGAGCAAGGAGAGACCCCGTTAGGGTCATCGGGATTGCATTTCAACATTATAGTAGCCGGGACCATCCCTATTCCTGATGGTGCGCCATCCCCAGCAGATGCCAACTAACCTACGGCCAGTAGCTAAGCAGCTTGGGGGTGCCTCTGCTAGCAGGGCCCCATTTCTGGGGCTGGGCTCATTGAAGTCCACACTCCCCTGAAGACAGATAAGTGTGAGCTAGGAACGTCAAGCCCAGGAAAGCCTAGCGATGGGACGGTGGCTTCAGAGGACGGGCAGGACGATTGCCTCGGGGGCAGATTTTGCTGCTGGAGTCACCCTCCATGGGCCAAAAAAAGTGTCCAAAAAGGAGGCTTCACCCCCTGGAACTGACTGGGAGGCTGCCATGGTTTATCTCCTCTCCCAGCTGTGGGTGCTCACAGTGCAGGCAAACTGCCTGTGGAGGCAAGAAGAAACCATTCATTGGCCACTGGGTCTTGCGCTAGTGGAAAATTTGCCACCCTTCCCTTGCCAATTTGTAAGCCACCCTGTCACAGACAGTGACCCCAGACTGAAATTGGGCTCGGGACTCTGGCACTGTGAGGCGAGCAGTGCTATTCAGTATACTTAATGATACTTTGTCATATTTTGGGAAAATTCTCCCTAACATCCAAGCCCAAATTCTGCAGTTGCTAAAAATATTTAGTTACATTGCGCTTCAAGCAAGTGTTACACATTGAGCCCATTGGACTATAGTCAATAAAGAAACAGCTGACAGCATGCAGTACAAAGTATTCTTTATCAGATTGGAACACACTCCAGTTTAAGATGCTGAGGAACTATTTTCCACTGAGCACCCTGTTTGTCGAGGAGAACTCATATGTAGGCAACATACATTCGATTAGTTACGTGGCTGGGTTTAATGCATTTGTGTAGTGGCTGCAGAATGGAAGTCAAACACTTCTTTCGATCAGTCATTTTCTCTAAGGAATTTGAGTTTGGCTGAAGCCAAAGGATCAACCAAATAACTAAACTTGGACAAGGTACCTGGCTGAACATTATAGTCAATGCAGGAATTTAAAATTCCCACAGGGTGTATCCCCTGATAAACTGCATTTTCTTAAAAAGCAATACTCTGCGTTGCAAACTCTGTCCATTTCATTTCCAAATGAATCTCCTGTTCAGTCAATACATTGGTGCCATCTGTAATCGCACCCTCTTTCTACCTCTCTCTGCATTCAGAAATCTTGCCAATGCCCTACACTTGAACTGTATGTTGTCTTCCTATTCCTCTTTCTTCTTTCGATTGTACTTGTCCACTATCTTCTTCCTACCTTCCCTCTGAGACATTTTGCTTCACATGAAAGGTAACTGACAAAATATAAGTTGTTGTTGCGGTTTGACTGAATTCCAGCTCGCATTCCTACATTGTTCCATTGGCAAGAAAAGATTGCTTGAAGTAAATCTATATAATTCAGCTTCACTGTTCAAATGCTCTTGAGAAGAGGCAAAGGCAGATTGTGTGCTGTTCTTTTTTACCTCAAATCCCATCCCCCCTCTTCAACACTACTGAGATGCCAGTCATATGGAATGTGAAGCCAAAGCAATCAAAGCCATACAAACATCCAAAACTGTACTGGTGAGCGCTGGTGAGACCCCAACTGGAGTATGAGTGCAGTTTTGGTCCCTGTATTTGCGAAGGGATATATTAGCCTTTGGAGGGAGTACAGAGAAGGTTCACCAGGCTGATAGCAGAGATGAGGGAGTTAACTTATGAAGAGAGATTGAATACACTGGGTCTGTATTCGTTAAAGTTTAGAAGGCTGATGGGGGATCTTATAGAGGCTTACAAGATAATGAAAGGGCTAGATAGGGTAGAGGTGAAGAGATTCTTCCCGCTTAGAATGGATAACAGAACTAGAGAGAACAGCCTCAAAATAATGGGGGGAGGGCACAGTTTAGAACGGAGTTGAGAAGGAACTTCTTCACTCAAAGGGTGGTGAGTCTCTGGAATTCTCTGCCCATTGAAGTGATGGAGGCTACCTCGCTGAATATATTTAAGTCACAGGTACATATATTTCTGATCTATTAGGGAATTAAGGGTTATGGGAGAAAGCGGGTCTTATTGAATGGCGGGGCAGGCTCGAAGGGTTAGATGGCCTATTCCTGCTCCTATTTCTTATGTCCGTATGTTCTTATGCCAGCCCTTTTCTGGTTCAGGACCTGAGTACAAATGTGCATCCTGACTCTCTAATGTAATACTGACTGAATGCTGCGCTGTTGGAGGTGCTGCACTGTTGGGCATGCTGGGAGTGATTCTCCCAACTAAGCTGCTTTTGTAGTGCAGTGGACTGGGAGAATCAAGTGGACACCATCATGGAGCTGCATGAATTATAGTAATAGAACAAAAAACAAAGAAAATTATGGCACAGAACAGGCCCTTCGGCCCTTCAAGGGTGCACCAACCATGCTGCCCAACTGAATTAAAACCCCCTACCCTTCCGGAAACATATCCCTCTATTCGCATCCTACTCATCTACTTTGTCAAGACGCCCCTTAAAAGTCACTACTGTATCTGCTTCCACTACCACCCCAAGCAGAGAATTCCAGGTACCCATCATCTTCTGTGTAAAAGACTTCTGGGTCAGCGATCGGGCCATGGGGTGGGGGCGCATGGCCAGTGATGCAGGAGTCGCAGGGCTGGTCAGTGATCAGGAGCCTGGCAATGTGGGGAAACTGTGTATGCGCCCAGCTAGTACTGACAAATTGGCGCATGCACAATGGTCTGCTCAGCGCATTGCTGCTGACCTCTCCAGTGGGAATCGGCCACTCATTTTTGAACAGATTTACACTCGGAAATACACAGAGTGAGGGAGTTTTATTTTGAAACTCCCATTGAAAAAACTCAAGTTTTTACACAAATTTGACAGTCTGAATTTTTTGGGGAGAATCGCCCCTGCTGTCTTTTTGATAAGATGATAAACTAAGGCTCATTTGTCTTCTCAAGTGAACCTAAAATATCTCATAACACAATTTCAACTAACTCTTGCTCCTTCCATGCACATTCACACTGTGTAAATAACTGATTTGTCACAATGATAACAATGACAATGTGGAAATGCTGAGAGAAGAGAAGTCAATCATTCACAAATCTTTTATTGCAATAAAAAAATGTTGTTCCTATATTGGCTTCATATTCTAGGCTGTTCCTACAACCTTTTAAAAGTGTCAATCAGCCAGGCCATTAATGTGTCAATAACAAAGGCTTCAAACAATTCACACCTCTAATCTTGTCCATACGAACTTAAGACATTATCAAAAGAGACCACGAAAGAACAATATCTTATAAGCACTTAAAAACGTCAATCAAGCAAAGTGATTCCAGTTGTCAAAACAGAATCCCCTGCTGATATAATTTAAGGGGAGGTTATGATTTAGTGGTGCTTTTGCTAGTCTATTAATCCAGAAATTCAGAAAACGTTCTGGGGAACCGGGTTTGAATTCCACCATGGCAGATGGTGCGACTTGAATTCAATAAAAAAAAATCTGAAATTGAGAATATACTGATGACCATGAAACCATTCTCAATTGTTGGAAAAACCCATCTGGTTCACAAATGTCCTTTAGGGAAGAAAATCTGCCATGCTCAACTTGGTCTGGCCTACATGTGACTCCAGGCCCAATCTGGTTGACTCTCAAATGCCCTCCAATTAGGAATGACCAATAAGTGTTGGCCAGCCAGCGATCCCTATTCTGGGCTTGCCACATTAAGCTAACACAACAAAGTCCTACAGAACCAATGCCATCTTTCTAACCAGCCTTAGCATTTGCCTGCCCCCACCATGGCCACCAAAGTTCTGTTTCGAGGTTCAGTGAGGCGTGACGCCATCCAGTATCTGCCCAAAGAGGCAAAAATTCTCACTTGTTACTGAGAGCAGATCCTGGTGACTTCCTGGCTCAAGCTATCCCCCTCCCAACCCCCTTAGCTAAAACCCAACACGATGCCTTGGGGAGAAGAAGCGAGGTGAGAAAAATCAATGAGAAAGGAAGAAAAAGGTGCAGCTCAATGGGAGATAAGGTAATCCAAGGGTTACAGTTATAGAAACACTAGCGTGTTGGTAGAAAACAGAGCAGCTGTGACATTGGCTTCACTGCCAGCATTTCTGACCACAGCTATGCCTGGAATGCCACGGCGCAAAAGATTGGACAAGTTAGCAAAACAGTCAGGAAAGAAAAAACCTCATTCTCTAATTACTTTATTTTTTATCTGATAAATGTCGGAGAAGCAGATGGTTTGCGTTTAATAAAAATAAATCTGGAAGCCTGTCTGTAAACGGCGATGTAAGTATTCAGAACAGCTGAGATTGCAATGTCGGTGGTAGTAGCCGATTGTGTGGGAATGGGGGTGGTGGGGGGAGGTTTGGGGAAGGGGGAAGGGTGCTGACAGCGGTGGAATGGAGGGCTATACCTCAGATGTAAAAAATTTGGAAAACAAAACGCTTCCCTGCGACCTATTGGCCCAACGTTGATGTTGTTTTTTTGTGAGTCAACTTTGCTTCCTTCCTCTTCTGAGGAACTTTGTCTCTTGCCGCTGTTCAGTTGCATGGGAACGTCACTTAAATTGGATTCTTCTGTCTAAAGCAGACAACGAAGGACTGAGACCATCTCATTTTGGGGAAAACTGGCTCGGTGGACAGCACGCTAGCCAATGACCTGAATATTTAGGATGATGGAGGTTTGGCCTCCATCGGCTCCAGCAGCCCCAATGCCAAATTACCCTCTGAATGAGTATCGATTGGCAGCAGACTGGGCTTCTGCCCCTCACTTAGGAGGATTGGCTGGCAGGCTTAGAGAGCACAGTAAGAAGTCTCACAACACCAGGTTAAAGTCCAATAGGTTCATTTGGTAGCAAAAGGCATTAGCCTTCGCAGCACTGCTCCTTCGTCAGGTAAGTGGGTGCTTTGTTCACAAACACGGCATCTCAAGATACAAACTCAATTTACAAAATAATGGTTGGAATGTGAGTCTTTGCAAGTAATCAAGTCTTAAAGGTGCAGACAATGTGAGTGGAGAGAGGGTTAGGCATAGATTAAAGGGATGTGTATTGTCTCTAGCCAGACAGTTAATGAGATTTTGCAAGCCCCAGGCAAGTCGTGGGAGTTACAGATAGTGTGACATAAATCCAAGATCCCGGTTGAGGCCATCCTCATGTGTGTGGAACTTGACTATCAATTTCTGCTCAGCGACTCTGCATTGTTGTGTGTCGTGAAGGCCGCTTTGGAGACTGCTGCTCCAAAGACCAGAGGCCGAACGCCCATGACTGCTGAAGTGTTCCCCAATAGGAAGAGAGCCGGTGATTGTTCAGCAGTGTTCATTCATCCGTTGTCATAGTGTCTGCACATTTTCCCCAATGTATCATGCCTCGGGACATCCTTTCCTGCACTGTATCAGGTAGACAATGTTAGCCGATTTGCAAGAGTATGTACCACGTACCAGGTGGATGGTGTTTTCACGTGAGATGATGGTATCTGTGTCAATGATCCAGCATGTTTTCCAGAGGTTGCTGTGGCAGGGTTGTGTGATGCTATGGTCACCGTTCTCCTGAAGGCTGGGTAGTTTGCTGTGGACAATGGTCTGTTTGAGGTTGTGCAGTTGTTTGAAGGCAAGAAGTGGGGGCATGAGCATGGCCTAGGTGAGATGTTCGTCTTCATCAATGACATGTTGAAGGCACCGGAGAAAATGTCATAGTTTCTTTGCTCTGGGGAAGGACTGATGAAGAAGAGTACTCTGTCCTGTGTTTGTCTTCTGAGGAGATCAATGTGGTTTTTCACTGTGGCGCGTCGGAACTGTTCATCAATGAATCGAGTGCCATATCCTGTTTTATGAGGGCATCTTTCAGTGTCTCGAGATGTCTGTTGCCTAGAAAGCAGCTGCTCTTCAGTGCCTCCAGGCACAGCGCTGCAGTGGTTGGAAGAGGCACTGCAGGGAGCTGTCTGGAACGCAATCAAGGAACTTGAGGACAGCTCAGAGGCAGGGGTCCCAGAGTGAGGAGGGTAGGCAATGCTTTGGGGGGTGTCACTAGGGACAATTGAGATTCCAGGCGATAGGCTGATGGAAGGGGAGGTTAGCCCAAAGTCATAAAGGGGGCTTATAAGAGAGATACCTCTCCCCAAACCCAACTCCTTGAGCTGTCATCTGCCTACCAACTTCAAAATTGAGTGGAAAATGACACACGAGACAAATATTAACTGCTGCTGGAAGGTCATCAACTTGGAGAAGGACACATTTTGGTCTGCCCAAAACTTGTTGACCTCCCAGTTGAAAGAACTGTCCTCGACCGAGTGTTGCAGACTGGCACATTCCAAGGTCCACGACTACGTGCTGAGGGACGCGCTGAAGCTTGGGGCAGCCGCCGCAAAGGCACAATGGGGAAAGACCACACTATAAGGCCTTTTAACGGAGGCAGACCAAGGGCCCAGGAACTGCAGAATACCCTCGACCTGCGTAACTGTGTTCCAATCTGAGCAATAACGGCACCCAGTAATTTTTGAGGCATGTATATGGTTGTAAATTTGAAATGTTTTGACTGTAACTTGAATAGAACTGTAAAAAAGTTTTAATTCTGCACTGTTTGCAATTCAAAGATGTAAATTTGCAAGGTTTATTTGAGATTTTTATGAATAAAGTATATTTTTTGGAAAAAAAAGGCCATTAAGTCATCATTTAAGTACCTTAATTAGGAAAAGGACAAACTTCCTATCTGTGGTCCTGTTTACCCCAGCATAAAATCACTGCCAGGTCGGGACAGAGGGGCAAATATGGGATGGGGGGAGTGTAAAATAATGGCCTGTGGGTTTGAATCTCCATTTCAGATCCTTGAACATGCAGTTTGGGCAGGAATTCCAGCGTCAGAGAGGGGACAGGATCCTGACATAGGGTGTATTTCAAGCTCTCATTCTCACTCCATGCCGACACCTGATAACTGACACCATTATTGACAACCTGGCCAATTAGTGGCCACGAGAAACAATTGCCATCCAATTAAAGATGACAGGCTCCTGAGGCCAAGGGGATTGGACAGCATGTGCTTAATTAGGCTTGTGGTTCTGTTTAAATGCAAATGGATGTTGTTGAATGATGCATGATGGAGAGGAGCCTGGAAGTGGCTGTGTTCCTATATCACTGCCCTGGGCCCTTTCAGTGATATAGATAATGGACTGTCAATCTGTGCTGGGATTCCACAGGATAAAGTGCATAGTTTCAGGCCATTCGGCCCAAACAGTTCTTACTACTATTTAAGTTGCATTGCAGCCATCTCCCATCTTTCCTCTTTTATATCTATTATTGTAATCCACTGTTCCCTTCTCCTTAAAATGCTGGTCTAATTTCCCTTTAAGTTTGTTTATTACTTTGAACTATCTGCCAGTAACATTCATTTTCTCCATCTTGATAAATATCTCTTGTCTATTCCCCTCAGAGATATGTCTTTTCCGAGGTGCAGAGCACTTTGGCAAATTGTTTGAACCTGAGCTTACTTTTCCAAGAGCTGCTTGTGCCCAGAGAAGCTGGAAGATGCCTTTCTCCCTTCCTGGTGTCGAGCTCGTGATGTCAATCTGTTCAGCTGCTGCCCAAGGTCAGATCAGCTTCATCAGCACAGACTGGGATTTGAACTTCAACCTGCTGATATGTGAAGTTAGTACAATCTCAGAACTGAAACAGGGGCAGAGAGAGCAGCTTCTCATCCTTAAATGTAGTTCTTCAATTGAAAAAAGTATTGATAGTGAAATCAAATGATAGGCCAATAAATCTAATCAAAATGCATTTTTAGTAACTCTTTGCTAAAGGACGGCACAGAGGAGTTACTGAGGAAATGCCAGGAACATGAGTTCAAACCCATTAGATTAATCCAAAGTTCATTTCTTTCTACTTTAAAGTTTATTTATTAGTGTCACAAGTAGGGCTACTAATAAACGTTAAACTTATGTGAAAACTGTAATGAAGTTAATGTAAAAATCCCCTAGTCACTAAACCCTGGCGCCTCGGGTACATAGAGGGAGAATTTAGCATAGCCAATGCACCTACCGAGCATGTCTTTCGGGCTGTAGGAGGAAAGTGGAGCACAAGGGGAAACCCATGCAGACACAGGGAGAATGTGCAGATTCCACACAGACAGTGACCCCAAGCCAAGAATCAAACCTGACGCTGTGAAGCAGCAGTGCTAACTACTGTGTTACTGTGCTGCCCCAGTGTTCCAAATTATAATCAGATATTTACCGGGCAAAACAAGTCTTTTGATCCAGTAAATCAATTCTCATAATCTATTTTATTCATTTATGGGAAATGGGTATCGCTGGCTGGCCAGCATTTATTGCCCATCACCAGTTGCCTGAGGGAAGTTCAGAGTCCATTGTTGTGGCTCTGGAGCCACACGTAGGCCAGACCAGGTAAGGAGGGCCGATTTCCTTCACTAATGACATTAGCAAACCAAATGGGTTTTCCCAACAATAACAACAGTTCCATGATCATAAGTAGACTCTTAATTCCAGTTTTTTTTAATTATTGAATTAGTATTATCATTCTTCTTTGGGACATGATGTAGCACAGGCTCTGCTGTCTCAGAGCCTATATGAACAATCTTCTTGGAGATCCTCTCCACTTGGATCCGGCAGTTTGCAGTGTCGATGGTAGTCATGATGTGGAGATGCCAGCGTTGGACTGGGATAAATACATGTAAAATGTCTCACAAGACCAGGTTAAAGTCCAACAGGTTTATTTGATAGTAAACCCACAAGCTTTCAGTGTTTGCCCCTTTGTCAGGTGACTGGACAACTCTCCACTCACCTGACAAAGGGGCAAATCCTGAAAGCTTGTGGGTTTACTATCAAATAAACTGGTTTGACTTTAGCCTGGTGTTGTGACACTTTTTACTGTGTTTACCCCAGTCCAACACCGGCATCTCCACATCACATCTCAGAGCACCAGGGACCTGGGTTCAATTTCAGGTAACTATGTGGAGTTTGCACTATCCCCCCTCCAACCTGCGTACCGCCCCCCAATCCCCGTGTCTCCATGGGTTTTCTCCAGATGTCCCAGTTTCCTCTAGTCCAAAGAATGTCCACAGTCCAAAGATGTGCCAGTTAGATAGATTGACCATGCTAAATTGCTCCTTCAAGTCAAAAGTTTAGAAGGTAAATACATGGGGTTGCAGGGATGGTGCCTGGATGGTGGGTGCAGATTTCATGAGCTGAATGGCCTCCTTCTGCACTATAGGGTTTCTAAGGCTCCTATTTAACCATTTTAATTCTAAGTGCTGGGTGGACTTGAAACTGGGAAGGTTTCAGATCCAACTTTTAGACCCATTCTCAGGTGTCCCCATATGCACTCTGCCTGATAAATATCAGTGATTCTGAATCGTGATGCATAAACCTGCAGGTGGCACTTAACACACCTGAAATCCTGCACCTTCGATGGGCACCTCCAACTACACATGCAAACAAAAATAACATAGAATGCAGCTCCCCTGCCAATCTCTCCCAGACCAGATATTGCCTTCCCCTGGCCTCCCCTGACATTGTCCCATCCCCACAACATTACTGACCCCTTTATCCCTCCACCCCCTCCGCCACCAGACCAATTGTGGGCCTCTCCCCACCTTCCCCCTCATTGATCTCAGGCAGAATGGCAGCCGATCTCCCCTTCCCTCTCACTGATTGCAGGCAGAATGGCACTGAACCCCCACTTCCCCCTCACTGAACTCAAGCAAAGAACCATTGGATGCTCGGCACTTACCTCCTCACTAGCTGGAGCACCGAATTGGACTTTTGTGGAACACGTCTGTTTTGCGCCAATTCTGGAAGGGCAAACGTGGTAATAAAGGGGGAAGTATCGGGAAGATTGGCCATGCAGTTCATTAAGTCAATTCAAATGCATGCAAATACATTTAAATGACTGTTGTGCTCATTTGGGGTGTGATCCCGATCTAGGCCATTTTTGGCCTTGGTAAAGAGGAAACTAGTGCGGAGGTGGGCATGGATCACGCTACTCACCTCGCATCCGACTTTACCAAGGTTTCCTGCCCAAAAACAGGAGCAACTTGATGATAAAAATCTGGTCTTGAGTCTATGAATTCAAATTTTGTCAGATGCCTTGGCAGAAATTGAATCTCAGTCCCCAGAGTGTGAACTATTTTCTTGATTAATAGTCTAGCAATAATACCACAAGACCTTCACCTTCCCTTTAAGCACAAAAGTCTCTTTCCATTCTTCTTCATTGAACACTATCAACACGTACCTTTATTCCTTTCTTCCACATGTACTCATCCCTCGTCCTCATAAATGCATATGTGATGTTCACCCTAATGTGATTATTCTACATTCAAACCACTATCGGGGAAAGGGGTGGGAGTTCTCCTGAATTTTCTACTGGGTTTATTAGTAGTTTTCTTATCTTTACAGCACCTCAGAATGTTTGTAGGATGGTGTAATTATAAGTTTGCAGCTGACATAAAGATAGGCGGAGTTGCTGATAACGCCAAGGATTGTCAGATAAATTTGAGATTTGGGCACAGAAATGACAGATAAAGTTTAATCCAGCCAAATGTAAGGATGCATTTTGGAGGATCAAATTTAGGTATGAATTATACTGTAAATGGCAAAACCATTAGGAATATTAATATACAGAGGGATCTGGCATGCAGGTCCACAGTTCTCTAAAATGTGGCCAAGATGATTATGAAGGCATGTGGCATTCTTGCTTTCATCAGCCGATACATTGGCAGGAGTTCAGAAATCATGTTGCCACTGTATAAAATCTTGATTTGGCAGCATTTGGAGTATTGCATACAGTTCTGGTCACCACATAATCAGAAGGATGTGAAAGCTTTGAAGAGAGAGCAAAGAAGGTTCACCAAGATGTTGCCTGATCTTGAGAGTGTTGGTTGTGAGGAGGGGTTGAATCAACAAGGATTGCTTTCGCTGGAAAAACTGAAGCTGAGGGGAGACCTGACAGACAGCTACAAAATTATGAGAGGTATAGACAAGTTGGATAGTCAAAGGTTTTTTCCAAGGATAGAAGTGTCAATTACAAGGGGTACAAGTTCAAGGTCAGAGGGAGAAAGTGTAAGGGTGATGTGCGGGCAGAGTTTTTCACACAGAGAATGGCAGGTACCTGGAACGTGCTACCACAGGAGGTGGTGCAAGCAGGCACATTAACAACATTTAAGAGACATCTGGATGGGTACATGAATAGGGAGGAAATTGGGGGATACAGACCAAGCAAGGAGAGAAGGGTTTTTTTAGCTCAGTTAGGGCATCATGATCAGTGCAGGTGTACAGGGCCGAAGTGCCTATTCCTGTGCTGGACTTTTGTTTGTTCTTTTCTCTCTGTTCTTCATGGGTGAGTGATATGTACCACTCCATCTGTAGTGAGCAATTATTATAACACAGAATCTTTAGCAAAATGACGCATCACCTATCATTCTCTCACCTCCAGCCTTCTCACCTTTAACAAAAGAAGAGAGGGGTTTTTCTTTGTTCTCAGGGAACTGGATTGTAACTAAATCCTAGAGGTGAAATGGATCACAGGCATTTTAATATCCATCTTCCCGACACTTTGTACTAGGAATTGGATATGATTGAGCTGTCCTAACAGAGAATAGTGTGGAGATAAACCATACTAGATATGTGTGGCACAGTGGTTAGCACTGCTGCTTCACAGCACTAGGGACCCGGGTTCAATTCTGGCCTAATTCTGTGCAGAGTTTGCACATTGATGTGCAAGAAAGATGTGGAGGCATTGGAGAGGGTACAGAGGAGGTTTACTAGGATGTTGCCTGGTATGGAGGGCAGGTCCTATGAAGAGAGGTTGAAGGATTTGAGGTTGTTTTCGTTAGAAAGGAGGCGGCTAAGGGGGGATCTTATTGAAGCATATAAGATAATTAGAGGTTTGGATAGGGTGGACAGTGATAGCCTTTTTCCTAGGATGGAGAAAGCTAGCACGAGGGGACACAACTTTAAATTAAGGGGTATGAGTTATAGGACGGATATCAGAGGTAGGTTCTTTACTCAAAGAGTGATTAGGGAGTGGAATGCCCTGCCTGCAGCTGTTGTAGATGCGCCAAGTTTGGTGGCGTTTAAGAGGTTAGTTGATAAGTATATGGAAGAGAAGGGAATGGTTTAGTTAGGAGGGGCATTGCTTTTTATTTTGGTCGGCACAACATCGAAGGCCGAAGGGCCTGTTCTGTGCTGTATTGTTCTATGTTTCTATGTTTCTATGTTTCTATTCTCCCTGTGTCTCTGCGGGTTTTTTCCAGATGCTCTGGTTTCCTCCCACAGTCTAAAGGTATATTAAATTGCTCCTTAGCATCCTAATATGTGTAGGTTAGATGGATTGGCCACGTTAAGTGGCTGGGGCCATTGGAATAGAGCAGTGGAGAGAGCCTGGGGAAGATATTCTATCAGAGTTGGTGAAGACTCAATGGGCCGAATGGCTTCCTTCTGCACTGTCGGGATTCAAACATCCGTGCAGAATGTGCCTGTTACCCAGTTCTAGTTGCTCAGCAGATGAGTCTCCTTTGCTCCAAGTTTTGGAATTCTGGAATGTATTGCCACTATTTCTCCTAAGTAAGTTGAATCTAGGCTTGCTGGTCTCATAACTCGTAAGTAATTAATAGGATCGGAGAAAAAACTTTGCTGATTTCTTTTGGCCAGTTTAGTTTCTGAAATGTTTTTCTTTAAGGATATTTTATTTACAAACAAGGGCCCCCTCCCTCTGACCAAATTCAAGATAAAAGAGAGATGAAATGCAGTGTAGGTGAGAGTGTACCTATGAAGGATTGTGGCATCTACAGTGACCAGCATTGTGACTGGGACACACTTACTTCAGTTGCATTACAGCACTACCATTGGGGTTTTGCCTCCCTGGGATTCCGGATTTGGCAGTGGATTGGCCAGCAGTTCCTCATTGCCCCCATCAGTATTGCAGGAAGCTGCTAGAAATACATCCATGAGAAATCCAGTGTAGTGATGGGAGCGAGGGCACAATGGAGATCATGGGGTTTGCGGGGGAGTGTAGGGGGAAACACGGGAGAAGGAGATGGCGAGGTAGACGGAAGATCATGGGGATGTCTTTCAACAACCCCAACCCTCCCCCAAAACCATCCAATGCCGAGTCTCTCAATTGGACGCAGGAAGCCTGATAATGAGGGACAACCCTCCAGAAAGGCCTGAAAGTGTTTGCTCAGGTCCTTTGGAAGAATCGGGAAACGACGTCACTCCCAATTTATCCCTGAGTCAACACTAACTTGCGGTTGGATCAGGGCTGATGTGTGCCAATTAGCTTATTCGTGAGCCAATTAATATACACTCAAGACCCTCCTCTTTAAATTGCTGCAGACCTGTAATTCTTGCAACAGCACATTATTTCTACTACAGATCAGTGTGTTCCTGACTATTTAGTATTTCTAATAATGACAACAGATGCCCATCGCTATGCCAACCTGGGCCTGTGAACTTTAGTGCCTTCAGGTCAGAGTATGTTAAAGGCACATCACCAAAATGATGCCCAAATTGGATCCCGAAAGGAATATTCCTACTTTTCTGTTATGCTGTTCTCTCTGCCCCCATAGGCCACAGCAAGGGAGGAGATATCTTAAACCCATTGATCAGAAGTGAGCTGGGGCACACATCCCAGAAGTGACAAACTCCTTTCACATATCCTGTCACTCAGGGCCACAGCATCACGGGAAAATGCATCTTAATCTTAGCTATAGGGGATGGATTACAAGCTAAATCTCAGGGATGAATAATCTGCCAGAGCTATGCAACCAATACAAACTCCAGATAACTTGCTTGTACTGAGAGCAACAATCAGACAAGAGTTGCTTCCTCAGTCATGTATCCTGATGTAATTATTGATCATGTAACCAAGGGCTAATGTAAGGCACAGAAAAATGTCATCCCTCTGGAAATGGACACCCCCAAAAATGGAACAAAATAGCTTCCAGGACACCAACAAATAAAAGTGTTAGATCACTTGGACGCAAATATCCAAAAAAAAAATCAACTGTTAAGAACATTGGGCAGGATACAAAATGGGCTGCCAATTCAGTTTGAAGTTTATTTATTAATCACAAGTAGTCTTATATTAACACTGCAATGAAGTTACTGTGAAAATCCCCTAGTTGCCACACTCTGCACCAGTTCAAGTATACTGAGAGAGAATTTAGCTTGGCCAATGCTCCTAACCAGCACGTCTTTCGGATTGTATAAGGAAACCAGAGCACTATAAGGAAACCCATGCAGACATGGGGAGAATATGCAGACTCCATACAGACAGTACTCAAGCTGGGAATTGAACCCAGATCCCTGGTGCTGTGAGGCAGCAGTGTTAGCCACTGTGCCACTGTGCTGCTAATTCACTAAAGTTCAAGTCATAATCTCACCCATCGCTACAGGAACATTTGTCATCTCAATGGGGGCGTCATAGTGGCACAGTAGTTAGCATTGTTGCCTCACAGCAACAGGAACCAGGATTCAATTCCCGACTTGGAACACTGTCCGTGTGGAGATTGCACATTCTATCCATGTCTGGGTGGGTTTTCTCTGGGTGCTCCACTTTTCTTTCACAGTCCAAAGGTGTGCAGGTTAGGTAGATTAGCCATGCTAAATTGCCCCTCAGCGTTCAGGAGAACTAGTTGGGGCTATGAGGATGAAACCTGGGTGGGATTTCAATCGGTACAAACCCGACCGGCTGAATGGCCTACTTCTGCACTGTAGGATTCTATTCTCTGACTCAAAGTCCCTGCTGCATCCTCCATGTGACCTAAACAAATGCCCCAGCTCACTTCATGTCACCCTTAACGTTACTCCTTTTCAAGCTTGGTTCCTCTTTGAGAAGTGGTTTTGAAGCATTCATGTTCAGAAGGCAGTAGGAGTGGAGGTGGGGAGGGGTGGTATGTATTAGGGGTGAACCTTCCTTTTTCTCTTTCCAGACACTGTCGAGTTTTCTGGTTTATTTCAAACACTCCAGAGTTTGGTATGCTGTGTCAATATTATTAAATGTACAATATAATTGTGGTGAGTGTGTCTCAATTGGTTTTCTTTTAAGCTAAAAGCTGAACTCCTTCGCATTTTGCTAACTCAGGAATTCATTTATTGGTAGACTAGGTCAGCGATTTTTATTTTTAAATTTATAAGGAATTAAACGTTTTCTTCCGGTCCTATCTCCCGAACCACCCTGATGCAGGGCCAACAGCTACAGCTGTAGAATATACAGATAACACAAAGCACATGTTCTGCTTTCTTCCAGTCCTGTCTGTCGGACTGTGAGAACCCACACAATGGCTTTTGCTGACATACATCCTTCCCAGAGGGTGCCTGGAGTCCACATCTTGCCCAAACGCTCCCTTTGTTTTATCTTTCCAGCAATTCCTGATGTGTTTCCAGCCCTTCATTGAAGGAGAGCGACAGTGGCGACTTTCGCAGAGCAGGGGAATAACATGCTTGGGGTTTCCACAAGGAAAGAAGAAGGAATCCTGCGCTCCACTATATCACGTATCAGCAGCTGCCTTCCATAAATAACATGGTCTCCAATATTCTGGAGTAAGTGTAGCAATAGCTCGTGTGTGTATCTCTAAAAGGCATTCTAGAATGTGTGCCGGTGGGAATTCTACAATGCATCCATTACCAGCACAAGTTGGAAGTGGAGCACGATTACCACCCATTAGTTTTCAGCCAGATGGAATGTTTTTCTTTTGAGTGGTCTGTCTGTAAATCTCCAAGATGTAAACCAGACAGCAAAAAAAAAAGTTGCTTGGCTGCACAGAACTCAAACGCTGCTGGAAAGAGAGATGTGTTCATCAGCAACCTTGTCTCCTGTAACATAAATTGTTGTGATTGTTTGAAATCTGTCTTTTGCGCCATTTTATCCCGATGAGTGCGAGGTGACTCAGCAACGTTTCTCTCTCTCTTTCTCTCGTCAGGAGACAGACAGCAGAAAGTATGATTTTTAATTTAATCCCGGCCACTCACCGCTGCGTGCCATCACATGGAGGGGCGGTTCGTTGTTGAGGAAGTCTCATCACCAGGAAAGTTCAGAACTCTGCTCATCCTTCCTGGATCTACCCCCTGCAGCCTATCCACTCAGAGAAACCCTCTAACTCCTTTATACAAACGGCAGCAACAAAGTTACTGAGTCCTTGTCCAGATGTTTACCATCTTACCCACCCTGGAATCGGAGCAGGCGAAGCTGGCAGAACAAAGTTCTCCATTGGCCTTGGGTAGGATTTTATTAGCCTCACCCAAGCGAAGTCATAAAATCCTGTCCCTAAATTGTAACTAAACATTACATCCGTGAGTTAGCCATTTATAAATCAAATCTACGAGGGGATTTTCTGCTTGCTGTAGAACAAGGTAATTCTGTAGTCTGAGATGCTTTCACAGAATCAACATTAACAGGAGCTGCAATAGCAGATACCCCTCTGGCACAAGGAATTCATTCATATTTGCTCCCACAAAGACAGCAGTTATGTGTATAACATGTCAATCAGGTACAGGTTCAAAAACACTTCTGGATGGCAGTACTGACTGCTGGAACATCTCTCTACTCCTGCAATGATCCACATGTTTATGAATGATCCGTATCTCAAAGTCTACTTGGTATGATACAGTCCAATCTCAAAGAAAATTCAGGTATCTATCCTGATCCATTGCTGAAGTTTCATATTAAGACACCATGTCATATTATGTACATAATATAATTTTTATTGTTGTGATGATGGCTCATTGATAAGATCTTGTGGCTTTAACTGTGTACAATTCCAAATATGGTCTTCCATGGAACTGTTCCATGCAGGCTTGCTGCTTACCAAGCTCTGCCCTGGACAGTTCTCTGACTGTGTGATTCCAAACATCACCCTATGGGCAGTGCCCACTCCCCAGTCCCATGTTGACCCTTGCTCGGCTGAGCATCTTACATTAAGATATATGCAGACATAAGTCTTATCGCTTGACAGTCCTTTCCCAATCTCGCTCTATGTGCGAAGGAAGGGGGAATGGGAGTGGATCTCTCTTTCTGGTACTTGGATTGTATGATAAAATTTCTTCTCTTTCCTGCATTTCAATTCAGTATCTTCTTCATCAACTATTTTATCATATTGGTTCGTTTGCTTTTCCATTTGAGTCACCATTTCAGCAATCCTGTTCTACTGCATAATCTCAGTTTCTTTCTCTGTCTGAATTGCTAATTTTGCTCTCAATTTCAATGTTTTTACCTCTTCAGTTAATTTCTCATAGAATCACAGAATCCCTACAGTGCAGAAGTTCAGTCGAGTCTGTACCGAACACAATCCCAACCAGACCCTATTTCCATAACCCTACATGTTTACCCTGCCAATCCCCTGATACTCCAGTTAACTTAGCATGGCCAGTCCACCTGACCCGCACATCTTTGGTCTGTGGGAGGAAACTGGAGCATCTGGAGAAAATCCACGCAGACACGGGGAGAATGTGCAAATTCCACACAGACAGTGACCCAAGACCAGAATTGTACCCAGATCCATGGCACTGTGAGGCAGCAATGCTAACCACAGTGTCACCATGCCATCCCGCTAGTGGGATGCCACAGTGTTCTGTCCTTGGGCCCCAACTATTTACAATCCATATGAATGGCTTGGATGCAGGGTTAGAAGATACTGTAGCCAAATTTTTAGACAACACTAAAATAGGTGGGAAAGCAAGTTGCAAAGAAGCAATTAGAAATTAATGAGCAGATACAGATAGGTTAGTGAGTGAGCAAAAACTTGGCACATAGAATTTAACATGAATAAGTGTGAGTATCCATTTTGGTCAGAGGAATAAAAAGGCAACTTATTTGTTCTCACTGGAGCAACAGAGGTTGAGGGGTGACCGCATTAAACTCTATGAGATTATGAGAGACATGTTGAGAGTGGACAATCAGAAACTTTCTCCCAGCGTGGAAGAGTCAATGACTAGGGGGCACAGGTTTAAGGTACAAGGGGTAAGTTTTAACAGAGATGTACAAGGTAGATTATTTACACAGAGAATGGTGGATGCCTGGAAGTCATTGCCAGGGAAGGTAGTGGAAGTCGGTAAGGTAGTGACTTTTAAGGGGCATCTTGACAAGTACATGAATGGGCTGAGAATAGAGAGATATGGTCCCCAGAAGTGTAAGGGATTTTAGTTAAAACGGACAGCATGTTCGATGCAGGCTTCAGGGCTGAAGGGCTTGTGCCTGTGCTGTAATTTTCTTTGTTCTTTGTTATCCAAAAAGAGAGAAACTTCTAAACGCTTCAATGCAAAGCTGTCCTCATGCATGAATCGCAGAAAGTTAGTATGCAGCTGCAGCAGGAATAAGGAAAGTAAATGGAATTTTGGCATTCATTGCTACTGGAATAGAATATAAAAGCAGGGAGGAGCTGTTGCAACTGTATAGGGCGTTGGGGAGATCGCATCTGAAATACATTGCACAGCTTTGGCCTATTTACTTGAAGAAGAGAATAAATACATTAAAGGAAGTTCAGAGGAATTTCACTAGATTGACTTCAGTGATGAAGAAATTGTTAATGGGGGGAGATTGAGCAGTTTAGGCCCATACTCACTGGAGTTTCCGAGGATGAGAGGAGATCTTATCGAGGTATATAAGATGCTACAGGAGATTAACAGGGTAGATGTAAAGTGGATGTTTCCCCTTGCCAGACAATCCAGAACGATGCTGTACAGTTTTAGGCCACAGTTCAGCAGATTTAAAACAGAAATGAGGAGGCACGGCAGCACAGTGGTTAGCACTGCTCTTCACAGCTCCAGGGTCCTGGGTTCGATTCCTGGCTTGGGTCACTGTCTGTGTAGAGTTTGCACGTTCTCCTCGTGTCTGCGTGGGTTTCCTCCAGGTACTCCAGTTTCCTCCCACAGTCGAAAGATGTACGGGTTAAGTTGATTGGCCATGTTAAGAAGTTGCCAGTGTCCAGGGATGCGTAGGTTAGAGGGATTACTGGGAATAATATGTAGTGATACAGAAGTAGGGTCTGGATGGGATTGTGTTCGGTGCAGATTCGATGGGCCGAAGGCCTCTTTCTGCACTGTAGGATTCTATGAGTGCTTTCTATGAGAAATGACTACCCAAAGTGTAGAGAATCTGTAGAACTCACTATACCAGAGTGCAGTGAACACCAGAACATTAAACTATTTTAAGGAAGTCTTAGATAGTTTTTAATTAGTAAAGGAATGAAGGGTTATGGGGAGCCAACAAGCAAATGGAGATGAGACCAAGATGAGATTAACCATTGTGTTGAATGGCAGGCCAGGCTGGAAGGGCTGAATAGTGTACTGCTCCTAGCTGTTGTGTTCTTATGTGTGGGAGACAGGGGCATGTGTGATAGATGGGTGTGAGAGACAGGGGAATAGTGTAAGAGGCATAGGTAGATGACTGAGAGACTGTCATAGGTATGAGAGATAGGGTTGGGAGTGGCAGGAGGAAGTGGGGGGGAGGTGGGACAACTGGGGCTGGGTGCAGACTTTTCCAGTTTGTATCTCTTACTGTTGTTGCAGGTGTCAGTGTAGTACAGTTCCTCAGCCCTCCAGTACATCTCCAGAGAAACCGCCTAGATTGAGGAGGCGAAGTGTAGACCTTGCATTCATCCTGTGGGGTACTGCAGCTGGGCTTTGTGTTGTCCTCACCCAGTCCCCATGCAGACACACTTCCAGTTGCTGGAAAGATGTCAGGAATGAGTGCGCTGGGCTGATTTCATCCCTCCCTTAGTCCAGAGAGTGAGAACTACATCAGACATTCCCACAACAAACTTCAGGATTTGAATTGGGAACTCATTGGAGTTTATGACTGAGCGGTACATTGAGAAATGTATTTCCAAGCTGCAACAGGTTTTGTTTTACAGTTCCTTATTGCTAAGCAGTACTCACAGGGTAACAGTATGCAGTGACTCGAGTGGATTTGTGCTGTTGACTGTGATGGTACCTGGGAGTGAACAAACGGTTAACTGACGGTGAGTGGAGTAGAAAGCATATGGAGGATATGACTCAGTGTACAGTCCTGTCCTTCGGGAAACGCTTCACTATTCTTTTGTGTCTCCCCAGTTCTCCTCCTATCATCTAATCAGATCCTCCGAGCAACCTGATACAAGAGGGCATTTGTCTTTGATATAGCCACAGGGGACCTGGCCTCTGATATCAGGCCAGTCTAAACAGTGTGCGGCCGTGTCTGGAACTGAGCGAGCCCGATATCCCAAAGCCGCACCTCGAATTTTCACTTCACACATCAGAAAGAGGAACAGAGAGAAAAAAATAATGAATTGATCAAGGAGGGTCGGAACAGAACATCAAGCTTTTCAGTCACTCGCAGGGAGGGAATGAACAGTTATTCAGTTAATCTACAATTATTCGATTCATGTCAAACACTGAAGTGCAAAGGTGTTTTCACACAAGCAATGTAAAAGTCCAGATTTCCATTTGAACCTGTCCTGTGTTTGTATTTCTTAATCTAAGGGAAGATGCACCAGGTTCGGAAAGGCAAGCTATGGTTTGTTTTATGATAACATTGTTTCCAGTGAGTGGAGTCATCCAGGCCATGAGCCTTTCATGAGTAAATGTGAGCATTGATTTCAATCTCCCTTGGGTTTGGATATGTGAAGCGAAAGAAATCCGTTCGGAGGTGGCTGTTGATAACAGACCAGTAGTCTGCAATCTCTTTACAAACTGAATACAATTAATCATCCCTGACGACGTTGGACTGTCTTCTTTACCTACGAGGTAATTTCCAAATTAAATAAACCTGGGATTTCCTTTTATTGTTGTCGAGGTTAGGGCAAAGGAAATGTTAGTGACAGTGTTGAGCACTAAAGAAGCTGGTGCCATAAAGGTAAGGTAGCAGAACGTGTTAATAGCAGGACAAAGGGCAGCGTTCTGTGAATGCAAAACCGCAATCATTGCAGACCTTTTGTTCTCTTTTGTAGTAAATTGTTAATGACTCAAGCACTTTTATGAGTTGATTTCTTTGGGTGTTAAGGGCTAAATTTCCCCGGTCCCCTGGCTAACTTGGAGACAGTACTGGGGGGAGGGGAAAGAGGAAGGGTTTGTTGGAACAATGGTGAGGAAGCCACGGCAGGACTGATCTTGAATACATTCCAGCCATCAGTGGCAATTGGATGGGCTGCCCACTCTACAGAGGTTACTAGTCAACCAGTCACTTTTTTTTTGTCTCAGTCCTGGCCCACTCCTTTCACCACTGGGCCATCTTCACTTGTTCTCAAGTTTTGCTTCTACAGAACGCTGACTTTTATTGCGTTATTAACACATTCTTCTACCTTACCTTCATGCTACTATCAGCATGTTCTTTGGTCCTCGACACTGTCATGAAGACTTTATTTGTCTTGTGCCCTAAACGTCTCTCCTAGCTCACACCTACCCTATATCTTCCATGTAATTCCACATGCCTCACTCCCTCTTACACAGTATAAAATCTGTCACATCTCCCTCTTCCCTACTCTGACTCAAAGTATTAACTCTGCTTCTCTTTGCATAAGTACTGCAATTTGCTGACTTTTTCCAACATTTTCTGTTTTCATTTCAGACTTACAGCATCTGCAGTATTTTGCTTTTATTATAGCCAGTCAATGATGCTTGTTAAGACCCCAAATTATGTTGATTTTTCAGTCTCAAATTTTGTTGCTGTTGGAGCAGCTCCTACACCATGTGCAATAGAGATACACACCAGCTGTGATCTAACTGAATGACTTTCATTAAATCCTACAATGCAGGAGGCCATTTGGCCCATCGAGTCTGTACGGACAACAATCCCGCCAAGCCCTATTCCCATAATCTCATGCATTTACCCCAGCTAGTCTCCCTGATACTGAGGGGCAATTTAAGAACAAAGAACAACACAGCACGGAAAACAGATCCTTCAGCCCAATGAGCCCATGCCACCATTTTAACGTTCCCACTTCCACCCATGAGCCTTGTCATTTAATTTGGCCAATACACCTAACTTGCACATCTTTGGACTGGGGAAGGAAACCGGAGCTCCCAGAGGAAACCCACAGGGATGCGGGGAGGATGTGCAGACTCCACACAGTGACCCAAGCCAGGAATTGAACCTGGTCCCTGGCGCTGCGAGGCAGTAGTGCTAACCACAGTGCCACCCTGAGTGAAGCTGTGAACTCGAGTGGCAGAATGTGTGGTGTTATTCATGTTGTTCTATGTTGGAAAAGGATCATTTTAAGAGTCTGATCATGTGACATATTGTTGACATCACTGGCCATTTGCGTCAATAATGGGCAGTCCATCCTAACAATCTGTAAACAGTCCTCCAATAAAGCTCTTGCTTGCTTTGTACTTTCATGGTCTGTAAGCCTATACATTAGAAAACTGCAAGAAAACTGGTGACAATGTGGTTGATGCACACTGCAAGCATCCAAAAAAGAATTGCAGAAAAGAGAAAAATTATCAATCCATGCTGCCGCCACCCAAAATGATTATTAAGAAGATATTTCACTATGAGTTACTTTCAATAAATGTTTCATTGTCTTAACAAAGCTTCCAGCTAGCCCATTTGTGGCAGGATAATAAGGAATAGATCAGATGTCTTGGATTCCGTTCTCCTTGAAATAATTTGTGAAGTCTTACAAAATGAACTGTGTTCCTTTGTCACTATCAGATTGTTCAGGGTAAAAAGACGGGAATCAGTTGTGGGGATTACCCCCCCCCCCCCCTCACCGCTATCCCCCTACCCCGCCCTCACAGGGCAAAGGTAAGCACTTTTAATGGTATGTATTAATAATTTAGACTTAAATAAAGGGTGCAGGATTAAGAAGTGTGCAGAGGATACTAAGGCTGACTTTAATCGTGAAGAGAAAAGTTACAGACCGCATAAAGACTTCAATGGACTGGTCAACTGGGCAGAAAAGTAGCCAATAGAACTCAATCACAAAAAGTATTTGGTAAAGGATTTGGGGAGGAAAAGTAGTTACTGAAATATGTGATAAATGGTAAAATTCTAAAATGTGTAGAGGAACGGAACAGATCACTAAAACAACAGATAGATAAAGTGATGAGGAAGGCATTTGAGATATGTTCTCTTACTGGCAGAGGCACAAGGTATAAAAGCAAGGAAGTTATGCCAGAAGTATCTAAAGCAGCAGCTAGACAGCAGCTAGAGAATTGCAAAGAGTTATGGTTACTTTACTGTGTTACAGAAAGAACGTCATCACAATGGAAAGAGTCCAAAAACCTTGGATATTCCAAGAATATTCTTCAAAGTTTCAATAAAAGAGAATTTTAACATGACAAAAGATTGGATTCTCTACCTGTTAGGAACATTGTATGAAAAGGTGGTTCATTTTAAAAAAAAGCACATTTGAAAGACACTCGGTTATGCGTTTGAAATGATGTAACTTACAGGGCCATGGACCAAGAGCTGGAGGCTGGAATTAGTTTTGCTAGCTCTTTTTCAGTTATGAACATAATGGGCCAAATGGCCTCTATGTTCCTAAGTGAAACTCCAAGCTGGACAATCAGATGAAAAACACACAACGATCCATCAGTGATAAGGGTTCAAGGTGAAAGCAAAAAACTGCAGGACGGATTTGGCTTTGCTTCAGTTCTGCCCCTGGCCCCACTTTCTGTTTAAAGATTGTGTTACTATACAATCTCTCTACACCACATTTTTAAAAGCACATCAAACACATTTCCATCCACTCGAGTACCTTACTCTTCCAGCTGTCAAAGCACGACTTCTTCTACATTACATTGGGAAGTTTGCAAACTCAATCAAGGCACGTTCGCTGCTGGCACAATGAAGCATATGCCCCACACTCCACCCCCCCTTCCTCTTCCCCCCACCCCACTTGCCCGGCTGCCCACCCCCCCCACACCTCCCCATCACACCACCCCTCCCCCCACTTAAAGCAAGGAAGGCATCTGATGGAAAATAAGTTCATGTATATATTACATTTTTTTATAAGTTCAGGAAGGAAAGTCATAAAGAAATTCTGCAAATGGAATCACTGACATTAATGGTTCATATTCAATCTACAATCTCGAGTTTTATTGAGCAGGTGTGAACTCAATCAGTTAAAACAGTGCTTGCAGTTTCAAAAGTACAGCTTCAACCTGCTCAAAGCATAAAAGCTGATAAAGGATTGGATGAAAGATGAAAATCCCAGCAAGAGGCAGGATGTGGGGTTAAGAAGCATAGAATCCCTACTGTGCAGAAGGAAGCCATTCAGACCACTGAGTCTGCACTGACAACAATCCCATCCAGGCCCTATCTCCGTAACCCCACGCATCTATCCTGCTAATCCCTTTGATGCTAAGGGGCAATTTGCCATGGGCAATCAACCTAATCTGTACATTTTTGCACTATGGGAGGAAGCTGGAGCACCGAGAGGAAACCCACACAAATATAGCGAGAATGTGCAAGCTCCATACAGTGATGCAAGGCTGGAATTCAATCCATAGTGCTGTGAGGCAGCAGTGCTAACCGCTGTGCCAGCATGCTAGCCTGACAGAAATGTAAGATACTGGGCTTTTGAACCTTGACAGGAGTTAGGCTAGATGATTTAAACTCTGATAGAGACAGATATTAAAAGTTGTGATAAGTTGTGGTGAGATGGGATAGGATAGGGATGGGATTTTACCGTGTCTCCTGTTGGTGGGATTTTCCGCTGAATGGGGATTTAAGTGGATCATCAGATCCACCCCAGGAAAATCTGCCTACAACATCGATTCCAAGCAGAAATCCAGGTTACTCATATTTCAGATTTGTCTCACTAAGGTCAGCCTCATGGACCTCTCAGTGCTGAATACACTGTCAAAGTAACCAGAGTGCAACACATGAGGATCTAACCTCTCAGCAGTTCACATTTTAATTTGGACTTCATCTGACTTAGTGTTTTACTGTTTTGGCTAAGTAAATTAGGAAATCAAAAGCATGTTTGATTATAATCCAACATCAAACCAGTTTAGTACAGAAAGTCCAAATCCCATGTTGGAATGTATAATAACGCCATGTAAGTGAAAATCCCATCACCAAGTTACTTTAGTTACACCATACATCTGTACACAGCCTTGTCTCCAGTTGCTTTCTGCTGAATGCAGTCCGGGAGCCTAACATACCTGCTTTAAATAGGGAGCATGAGGCTCCCTGATTTAACCATCAATTAGGACTCATCAGGTAGTTCATAGTCTGGCAAGCCAATCTCATTAGCCTGGCGAAAGTCATCACAGAATGAAATATGCAGAACATACAATGCAGGGGATGATGTAGGAGAATGAACATTTAACGAGATGGCACAAGATATTGAAGGCCAATAGAATGGTAAAGAAAACCCAATATTCAAATTGAGCTGGTACAAAGTGCCCAATAATTAGCAACATAAGGTTGGGAAACAGTTTGCAATAATGGCTTCAATTCTGATGTTTGCTTTAGAATGATGATAAGGCACAGGAAACCTCAACAAACACAAATAATTCAGGGTTCCAGTTCCAATGGGCAGTGGAGCATACAGTATCATAGAATTCCTACAGAATAAAAGGAGGCCATTCAGCTCATTGAGACTGTACTCACCATAATCCTACCCAAGTCCTATTCCTGTGATCCCATGCAATTATCTGCAAATTCCCCCTAAAATTAGGGTTAATTTAACATGGTCAATCAACCTAACCCACAATCTTTGGACTGTGGGAGGAAAAGCAGACAGGAAACTCATACAGATACATGAAAAATGTGCAAACTCCATATCGACAGTGACTCAAGGCTCGAATGGAACCTGGGATCCAAGTCATTGAGGCATTTTTGCAAGAAGACTTCTGAATAGTGCGAACAGAGTGTAACACTGCAAAATTTGTGGATGATACTAAAACAGGTGGGAAAGGAGGTAGTGAGGAGGATATAAAGATTCTATAGATGGATATAGATAGGCTAGAAGAATGGACCAAAATTTGGCAGATGGAGTTTAATGTGGATAAGTGTGAGGTCATTCATTTTGATAGAAAAAATAGAAAGGCAAATTATTACTAAATGGAAATGTATCCAGGCAGCGGGATCTGGGTGTCTATACTCATGAATCACAGAAAGTCAGCCTGAAGGTGCAGCACATAATAAAAAAGGCAAATGGAATGTTGTCATTTATTGCAGAGGGACTGGAATATAAAAGTAGGGAAATGTTGTTATAATTGTATGGGATGTTGGTGAGACCACATCTGGAGTACTGTGTCCAGTTTTGGTCTCTTTATTTGAGAAAGGATGTAGTGACATTGGAGGCAGTTCAGAGGAGGTTCTCCAAATTGATTCCAGAGTGAAGGGGTTAGCATATGAGGACAGATAAAACAGTTTGGGTTTATACTTGCTGGAGTTAGAAGGTTGAGAGGGAATCTGATTGAGGTACATAAAATTTTAAAAAGGATTGATAAAATAAATGTCGACTAATTGTTTCCTGTTATGGGGCAATCTAGAACAAGATGTTACAGGTGTAGGTTGCAAGGCAATTGATTTAAAACTGTGATGAGGAGGATCTACTTCTCGCAGAGGGTGGTGAATTATGGAACTTGGCTGCCCCATAGCGTGGAGGAGTCTGAATCATTGAATGGTTTCAAGAGAACAATGGATATATTTCTAATAAAGAAAGGAAAGAGGGATATGGGATACAGGTGGGGAGGTGGATTTGAGACAAGAGAGAGATTAGCCACGATCTGATTGAAAGGTGAAGCAGGCTCGACGGATTGAATTTGCATAGTTCTGGTCCTAATTCCTATGTTCCTATGTTCCTAATATCTGGGTCACATTTTCAAAATTTCCAACCACTCATCTAAAAAGTAGATTGGTGGCAACCTTGCCAATAGTCATGAAATATTGAAACCCTTCCTAATCCCACCCTCCTACACCTGGCCCTGTGACTTACAGCAGTTAAGGTGCAGATCCAGGTATTTTTTAAAAGAGTTTACAGTCTCTGCCTCCTCCACCAACTCAGGCAGCGAATTCCAGACACCCACTATCTTTGCATCAAATGTCCCTCCTCATATCTCCTCTACACAACTGCCACTTATCTTGAACCATGTCTCCTGGTTCTAGAATTCTCCACCAAGGTAAACAATTTTAGCCTATCCATACTGTCTCTTCCCTCATGATTTTGTACACCTCTATCAAGTCAACCTTAGCTTTTTTTGTTCCAAGGAAAATAACCTCAGCCTAATTGACTCCTAGTTACCTTTACTCATTTTCTGAACAGGCTATAACATTTGCAATCCTCCAGAATGTGGAATTATTCCACATTCAAGAAAGTTTGGAAAATCCTGGTCAGGATTCTGTTATATTCTGTTATCTATATGCTAAATTCTTTCAGCAACCTAGAATGAAATCCTGTTTAGTAACTCCATTCTAATATGCTTAGTAACTCCATTCTACCTGTTTTATCTTATTTAATACCTCTATTCACCCTTCGTCTACTGTGACATTAACTTCATATCAATTCTTCTTTGAAGATAGAAGCAATGTATTCATTCAGTATCTTAGTTATGCCATCTACTCACATTATTCCATTCCTGAAACTCCTCCTTTCACATTGAGTGTTTATAAAATCATTTTATGTTCTGTTTTATGTTACTTTCCAACCTTTTCTCATAAACTCTGCTTGTGACTCTTTTTTTTATTTTACCCAGGATGCTTTATTTTCTGCCCAGGTTATGATTGCTTTCTACTCTTGACAACAATCTCTTTTCTATTAGTTTATTTTAACATCTGTTTCCTTCATCGCCCTGGGACCCTTCTTCTGAATGTCCCATCGTTTCTCCTTGTGGGAATATGCTTTGTCTGTGCCAGGCCTATTACTCCCTTAAAAGCTTGTCATTGCTCATTTACTGTTTTTCTGGTTGATATTTGTTTCCAGTGCACCAGTGCTAACTCCCTTCTCAAATCACTGAAACTCACTCTCTTGCTGCTATGTATTTTCACTTTTGATTTGGTTTGTCCTTTTGAGTAACTTCTTTAAACTGAATTACATTATGATCACTATTGCCAAGATGTTCTGCCATTAAAGTTCCCTCTCTTTGTTCTACTTCATTTCCCAGAAAAAGTTTCCTTCATCACTGGGGTAGAAGATACTGAAACTGGGTTTGACAATACACAGAGCCATGCCTGTTTAGTGAGCTGAATATAAAGTCCAGCATGAAAGTTTGAATCAAACCACCATTGCTGACAGTAACAACATACTATAGAGGGTGAGTATATAGCAAAGAGATGCACAGGAGTGAGAGAAAGATGCAGAACAGCAAAGAGGGAATCAGCAGAGGGGCTGAGGTAGCAAGAAGTACTCTGGGAAGAACAAAACAGGACAACCTGAACCAATTCAACACTTCTATCAAGTTAAACTTCAAGTTTTTAACTAAGTATACATTACAGAAACAACCTCACTTTTACATACTCTTGACTGCCTGATGTAAGAGAAAGATCTAACAATCTTTCAAATATCCAGTTTGATAAGGCTTGTTATAAAGTTCTAGCTTTTAAAGTCTATTTATTAGTGTCACAAGTAGGCTTATATTGCAAGGACGTTACTGTGAAAATCCTCTAGTAGGCATACTGAGGCACCTAATCAGGTACACTGATGCACTTAACCAACACACCTTTCAGACTATGGGAGGAAACCAGAGCATCCAAAGGAAACCCACACAGAGAACACGCAGACTCCACACAGAAAGTGACCTGAATTAGGAATTGAATAAGGCCCCTGGTGCTATAAGGCAGCAGCGCTAACCACTGTGTCACCGCACCACCCATAATTTTACAAATCATTCTACAAATGACCAATGACCCTTTGCTAGGACATAGCCAGAAAAAATGCTTTTCTCTTCAAAGGTGTGCCATTTAGGTAGATTGGCCATGATAAATTGCCCCTTAGCGTTAGGGGCTTTAACAGGGTGAATACATGAGATTACGAGGATAGGGCCTGGGTGGGATTGTTGTTAGTGCAGGCTTGATGGGCTGAATGGCCTCCTTCAACACTGTAGGGATTCTATGATTCTTCCATTTTTCACAACTCCACCAATACAGTAACATTGTGAGGGTAGCTTAAAGCTCATAAAAGACTCCATATTTCTCATACTTTACAGTTGATTGCTAATTGACTTCACATTCTCTGCTACAGGCTTCAAAGCCTCTACTTTGTGTAAGTGGATTGCTTAAGTGTCTATTTAAAATGTTCTCCATTTCGCCATCTGCAAAATGGACCATTACTTTCCTTTCCCCAGAGAGTAGTTCAAACACTCTTTCATCATTTCAAAATATTTCCTGTGTCATTCACCTTCTCTGCGCAGAAGGCAATAGTTGATAATTCATCCATGTCTCCCAGTGTGTGGTTCGTGTAGATCCCTGTGCTCCACTGGCCTGTTGATGCTGGTGTAATGGTGAGCATGGCTGCTTCCCAAGCAGTTGACATGGGTTCGATTCCCAACTATCGTAAACTTTAGTTTCTTAAACAAGTCGATGGATAGTGGCAAACTGAACAGTTATTGAGCATCCTGCTTCCAAATTTCAGGTGGGTGTAATTAAAATATAAATAAGTTTCACCTTCACTTCTCTGCCATCAGTTTCTGCGGCTTTGTTGGTTAAAGCATCTGTTTAGTAAACAGGAGATCCAGGATTCAAATCCCAGTTGAGACTTATTCCATTTGAAGCAATCAACTAGCTTAAAAAAAAGAATGGGAGATATTTACACTGTTAATCTGGCTGAGTGGGAACTCTCTGCACTTGATCTGAACAGAAAGTTAGCTTCCCTCCTGAGCATTGAGAAATCAGAGGCTGTGCCCCCCCCCCATCTCCCCCAACATAATCAATGCCAGCATCCCCATTCCTTTTGCTGCTTGCTTCCCCCCATTGCCACCATCCTTTGCGCCCCTCAACAAGTTTACATTTTTAAAAACCTGTTGAGATGCCAATGTGACATCACCTCAGTGAGGTGAGAATATTCAGTGAGGGGAGGGAATAACTTAGCAAGTTATTGATTTGATTTGATTTGATTTGATTTATTATTGTTATTTTTGTCAGTATACAGTGAAAAGTATTGTTTTTTGCACACTATACAGAAAAAATATATCATTTATTGAGAAGGAAAGGAGAACATGGAGAATGTAGTGTTACAATCATTACTAAGGTGCCAAGAAAGATCAACTTAGTAAGAGGGAGGTCCATTCAAAAGTCTGATGGCAGCAGAGAAGAGTTGTTCTTGAGTCGGTTGGTAAGAGATGTCAGGCTTTTGTATCTTTTTCCTGATGGGAAAAGATGTAAGAGGGAATATTAAGGGTGCATTGGGCCCTTAATTATGCTGGTTATTTTTCCGAGAAAGCGGGAAGTGTAGACAGAGACAATGAATGGGAGATTGGTTTGCATAATGGACTGGGCTTTGTTCACGACACTTAAATGAAAATTTATTAAAATATATTAAAATCAGGTTCTCGCCCAGTGAGTGCGGGGTCAAAACTCCCCTCCCTCCACTATATGCACTGTATGCATTAGCTCTAAAGGCCTCACACACCTCCTTTGCTGCTTTCCTCATATGTACCTCTGTTGTGTGTGTTATGTGATTGCATGAAGCAGAGAAGAAAGTTAAAAATGTTGAGCTGAGAAATCTTGAGGAGACTATCCTGGTTCAGTGTGACAGGTCATGACAGGACTAGGCAGGGTAGATGTAAGAAGGATGTTCCCAATGTCGGGGTGCCAGAACGGGCAGTCTGAGGACATTGACTGTTTAGACAGAGATGAGGAGAAATTTCATCCCCCAGAAAGTGGTCAGCCTTTGGAATTCACTGCCACAGAAAGAAGTTGAGGCCAAAACCTTAAATGTTTTCAAGAAACAGTTTGATATAGCACCTGAGGTGAAGGTGATCAAAGGATATGGGGGGAAAGCAGAATCAGGCTATTGAGTTGGATGATCAGCTGTGATCATAATGAATGGTGGTTACAGCCTTGGGTCACTGTCTGAGTAGAGTTTGCACATTCTCCCCATGTCTGCATGGGCTTCCTCCAGTTGCTCCAGTTTCCTCCCACACTCTAAAGATGAGTAGGTCAGGTAAATTGGCCAGGCAAAATGTCCCCTTATTGTCCCAGAGTGTGTAGATTAGATGGTAAATGTGTGGGGTTATAGAGATAAGGTGGGGTGAGGGCCTACGTAACATGATCTGTCAATGTGACAATCAGAATCGATGCAGGTTTGATGGGCTGAATGGCATCCTTCTACATTTTACGGATTATATAAAACAGCGAATCCATTGAAAGCTCATCTGTCTAAATCTATCTGTCTGGTTTATCCTTCCATCTGTCCTATCGTCCAACTGTCTATAAATGTATACCTTAAAAATATCCAAATCTTCTAAAACCCTCAGTGTCTCCATGAGGGAATACATTAAATTAGAAAAGAATATTCTTCAAATGTTCCTAATTTTCCAAGAACGGGTGCTTAGAACTTTTTAAAAATAGTTTATAAGTAGATCAAAGCAAATTATAAGTAGTTTTAATGTGGTTACATTCTTCCTCTGACACTGTTAAGTTGAGGTTTTTCTGCCAAATGTCCATGTGAATGCTGTGGGTAAATTGTGCATGATGTTATAGGAAGGATAGAGTTGTTTCTCTGCCTGCTAAATCCTGTGCTTTGATCCTCACATCTGGTGTAACATGCATTTTCTCTCCAATGCAGGTCATTTAATTCCTTTAAGTTAACCCAGTGAGATCCCCATTGTAATCAAAGTCATATTTGTGCCAAGCACTTCCTTCCCCTTGGGTGTTAGCCATGGCTCCATTGGCAGCACTTCTCGCCTTTTAAGAGCAGTGGGAATTGTTCCCAGATCTTTGCCAATGTTTATCCCTCGACCAACAAGGCTTATATGATCAGATAATCTGGTTGCAATCTCTTTGCTATTTCAGGGATCTTGCTGTGTGCAAATTGGCTGTTGCATTTTCCACAGATGCAAATCCTTTGGTAATCATATAAATATGACAGCTTGTGCTATTTATAAGTCGCAGGCTGTTACCACTGAATGCAAAGTCTAGAACTCAGGGTTATAATCTCAGGATATAGGATCAGTCACTTAGGATGGGCCTGAGGTGAAATTTATTCATAAGATTACGTATCTTCAGAATTCTCAATCCAGAGTTGTGGATGCTCAAATTAATTAGATTCAAGACGGAATTTGACAGATTTTCAACACTAAGGGAACTGGGAGATAAGGGGATCTGATGGATAAGTGAAGTTGATATATATCCTTCATGATTTTATTAAATAGCAAATAAATTTTGATGGGCGGTAGGCCCTGTTTGATGTATGAGGAGCCTCTGAGGACTTTGGGTCTGTACTCAATGGACTTTAGAAGGATGAGGGGAGAATCTCATTGCAATTTACAGAATACTGAAAAGCCTGGATAGAGTGGATGTGGGAAAGATGTTTCCATTAATAGGAAAGACTAGGGTTCAAGGGCACAGCCTCACAGTAAAGAGACAATCCTTTAGAACTGAGATGAGGAGGAATTTCTTCACCCAGCGGATGGTGAATCTATGAAATGCATTGCCACAGAAGGCTGTGGAGGGCAGGTCATTGCGTGCATTTCAGACAAAGGAAAATAGATTCTTGATTGGTAAGGGGATCAAAGGTTATGGGGAAATGGTGGGAGAATGGGATTGAGAAACTTATCAGCCATGATTGAATGACAGAACAGACTTGATGGGCCAAATGGCTTAATTCTTGTTCTACAACTTATGGTCCAAATTCCAATTCCCTCTCATTTACTACTGAACATAGTTTGTAACCAGGACTGATGTTCGGAAACCAAAGATAAATTTAAGAAATTTATTAGTATTAGTAAATATTGGTAATAAGGTATAATTTTCAGAGGGTAATATTTAATGTTTTCTCTGCCTGGAAAAAACCCATAGTTAGATTTATGCTAGACAAAAGTGATCATGTGTGCTTCAATTCCACCTGGGATTCGAGAGGTTTACAGCATACAAGATAAAGAGTCGCAGACATTGCTGAACAATCAGAGAGGAAGAGCTTTTCTTTGTTCTTTGTTCTTTTAACTGGAAGCTAGAACATTGATGACAGGCAACCAGAGGCGAAAAATGTCTCTTAGATTTTCTAGAATAAAAGCCATACAGCGGTGTAATGGTTACGGAAACAAGTGCCAGAAATCTAAAGGACAGCTATTTAAGTGAATTAGAGAAATGAAAAGGAGTTACTAGGGAGCCTGGAGAAACAAAAGGAAACTGAGAGCAGAACAGTTCATTTCAAGTCACAAAACTGAAAAGGAACTAGTTCCTGAGGGGTTGGGATGTCAAATCGCAGAACAAGGTTATTTGGCCTATCGAGTCTACACCGACAACAACCCTAACTCAACCCTATTCTTATAACTCTACACATTTGCCCTTCTTACCATCCACCCCAAATATTAAGGAGAAATTTATTATGGCCAATCAATCTAACCTGTATAGGTTTGGACATCATTATCTCAGTCAGGGAGCTTGTACTCCAAGAGGCCAACCTCATGGGTCTCATTGATGTCATTACAACAACTCTATCAATTATGACTACGACAAAGTATAATTTGTCAGTTTTGGGCCTGATTACTGAATGATAGTGGCAGGGGTATGCCACCTCCTTATACCTTTTCTCCTTCAGGCATCTATTTCACTTGTCCTCCTGATACATTTGCTGTAGGAAGCTGTCCAGCCATATGGAAATCATCCAAGCTACAGATCAGCTGAGTGCAACACCCAATTTTAAGAGGAGAAAAAGAATCAGTTTGATTGTTGATAAGAGGGAATTTTATATCTGGGAGCCTCCCTCTCTGCTATAGCCTGGATGTTATGGATATGGGAGAGATCAGACATTGACGCTGATGCTGTTTATTTTGGTGTCAGTCATAAGTAATTTGAACATTGTGCAGGAAGCAGAAAGTAATAACTATCCAATAAATCAGCAGCTGTTTGCCTCCACCCATCCTGGGAGTGTCAATGACTGACCTTCTATCCACTTAGTACCACAATTGCATTTATGGAATGGAAATCCTTCTAATTCATTACTGAAAACTAACAATCAAAATGCTCACTTTCTGAAAGCTGTAATGTGTAATAGTACATTTCAATTTGAGGTTTCCAGTACTTATTCGAAACAGATACTCATTATCTTACAGAAAGCAGAGCTCAAAGGCAAGAAGCATCATGGGTTCACTTACTTCTCTTTCATTTTTGAGAGTTAGATTTGACTTCAATTCAGGGTGACACAATAAAAATTGTCTCTTCCCCCACCTCCCCTCTCCCAATCACAGCCACTGCTGCCTCACAGCGCCAGGGACTCGGGTTCCATTCCAGTCTTGGTTAGTTGTCTTCGTGAAGTTTGCACGTTCTCCCCGCGTCTGCATGGGTTTCCTCCAGGTGCTCTGGTTTCCTCCCATAGTCCAAAGATGTGCAGGTTAGGTGGTTTGGCCATGCTAAATTGCCCCTTAGCGTCACAAGGTATGTAAGTGAGGGGAGTTAACAGGGAAAATGAATGGGCTGGGTAAGATGTTCTGTTGCAGAGTCGGTGCAGACTCAATGGGCCAGATGGCCTCTTTCTGCTAGAAATTTTCTGGCAAGAGACAGAATAATTTATTCAAATATATTTAAATATTAATTTATATGTATTTAGTGAGCCCAGTGCTGAATCATCCAGGCTCACTTGCCTTTATGGCATCAGCAGGAGAGATTCTCTCTGCAAGGAAAACGTCTGTTCTCCATAATGGGGAGCTGTTGTGTTGGTCTGATCAGTGGAACCGGAGACAACTGGAGCACCCCAGAGAGGCCAAGGGCACTGCCAGCCTGGCACCCTGGGCAATGTCTTACAGACAACTTGGCCCAAGGCCATAAAATTAGACCCAGACACGGAACAGCATGAATTAAGAAACAATAATGAGGATACTTCAGTGTTGTAAAATATAATACGAGTGATTCCAGCCCAGAGGAATGATACTTAGTTAACTGACTGGGATGGAGTGGAAATGGCCAAGAGGTAGAAGTGTCAAATACTAGGGTGCATATGTTTAAGGTAAAAGGGACAGTTTAAAGGAGATGTGAGAGGAAAGGATTTTACACAGAGGCTTAGCATGTGCTGCCAAAAGAGGTGGTCGAAGCAGATTCAATAGCAATGTTTAAGAGGTATCTTGACAGATATGTGAATAGGCAGGAAGTAAAGAGATTGGAACACACAAAGGCAAAAAGATCTTTAGAAAAGCATTGTGTGCCGGTACAAGCTTGGAAGCTCAAAGGATCTGTTCCTGTGCTTTAATGTCCTTTTGACTTTACAATTGAGTCAGTAAGAGATAATCCCAGGACAGGTGATCTTTAGGGCAATCTTTTGAAGGGTTCCATCACCAGTTTGCCAAGATGGCCTCCCCACAATGTCCCGAGGATAAAATTAAAGGGCGCACAATTGTGTCACCAGCTCCCAAACTTTACAGAGGGTGTGCCTCACCCCTGCTCAAACAAATCTTACTATTGTTCACACCAGCAGGATTTTCCCATCCTGCCGCAGTGGACAGAGATTTGGCTGGCCACTAAATTCTCTGTCCTCTTTACAGCGGAGTGTGGCGTAAACAGCAGGTAAGATTGCGCCTGTTGTTTGCATTGATGTTAAAAATTAAGATGGGTGCAGGTAGGTTACTGCAGCCATCTTCCAGCTGTTACTGTCAGTCTCCAGGCGAGGTTCCCCAAATTTGTTAACCTGGGTGAGATCATTCAATTTGTCACCATCCGATTGAGATAACCCCAAATTGTTATGCTCTGGAGTCATTCAATCTCTTCTGCTGATTCCAAGATTAATCCAGAAAGGATCCCTTCCTTTTCAGACACCTTTTCCCACTTTCAATATTTATAGTAACCAGATGTTCTTGAGTTAAATATAGAATGATTTCATTAACTAAAGGGAAAAAGATGATAAAAACACATGCATATACATTCTTACAGAATAGAAAGGAAAATTAAGTAAAAAGAAATACACAAAACAGTCCTTGACTCATGAGGAGTAGATGATTATGCTTTGCGATTCAAGATTCCAGTAGCGCTAACTTTAGCAGGATAATAGTCAGGTTGGAGATTTCAGTGTTCTGCAGTTTGGAAGAGAGTTTCCAGCTTCCATGTTTGTGTATCAGCTAGAATCTTTGCTGACTTACTGCACTAATCAAAGGAAGTGATTGAGAGATAGGTGCTGCTGTTGGCTGGCTTCTTGAATCTGGTCAAACTCCTAAGCACAGGTGTGCACAGACACACATGCACATGCACACATGCATACACGCACATGTGCACATGCATGTGCAAGCATATACATATGCACACGTGCACACACGTAACACACACACAGACACACACAAACAGACACACACACATACACAAACATAGCAAAACACAGGATATCTTTCGCTGAGATGATACTTATCTTTCATGATGCCCCATTGTCTCCACTGGGGATGACAATTAGTTTCTGGACTCTTTAGAATTACTTTGCCTGGAAACAGGGGACGGGATTTTCCTCCCTCCCTGTGCTGTGTTTGGCAGCAGCAGGAGGCAACGTGCGCTGGTGACAGGATCTTATGGTTTCTCCTTTGTCAATGGGGTTCTTGTTGAACGTTTCCCTTACTGATAGGAAACCTGTGAGGGTTTGTCATTAGCAGAGGCTTAAGACCCCACCGGCATAAACGCCAGCAAGATTTTAGCCAGGGTGTGGTTCCTTTGTCTCTCAGAGTATTACTTATCAACTGAGCCAGTGACTGACTCTACATCCTCAGCCATCCTTGGCTTGTCTGTCCATTATTTTCAAAACCCCTGGTTTTATCTGAAGTTCAATATTTCCAGACATAAATCCATGTTTTTTCTTTCATTATTATGACACAGCTGACCCAACTTATGTCAACTTTTTAAAGTCAGCCATGTATCTCTGTTCTGCATCCAAGTGATACTTTACTGAAATTTTTAGGAAATGGTGAAAACTCTTCTCCAACTGATTTTTATTGTATAAAAAACAAAAGAACAAATGAAGAATGGGAGGGAGGAATAATCAATAAATAATAATTGTGTTTGTTTAAATCATGTGTCTGAGAGATGTTTCATATTTTAGTTTCCCAAAATCAAATTTAAACTGGCGGTTACAATCTGAACTTGTATGTTGCATAATCCCAAATGTTTGTTTTATCTGATTTATTTTTGGAATAGTTTGATGGCTGACTTGTCAAGTTTCTACATTATTGGGCTATATGTACACTACCTCTGTGAAGCTTCTTTGTTCCATTGGGCTTTTGGCCAACTCTACCATGCTCCCCAGCTCTCACCAAATGCTAAATCTTTTTATTCATTTGTGGGACTGGCTGGCTGGCCAGCATTTATTGCCCATCCCTAGTTACCCTTATTCAGAGGGCAGTTAAGAGTCAACCACATTGCTGTGGCTCTGGAGTCACATGTAGGCCAGACCATGTAAGAACAACAGATGTCCTTCCCTAAAAGACATTAGTGAACCAGATGGGTTTGTCCAATAATCATGGTCAGGAATAGTTCTTAATTTTCATTGATTTCAAATTCCACCATCTGCTGGGGTGGGATTTGAACTTGGGTCCCAGAATATTAGCTGAGTTTCTGGATTAATAGTCTAGCATTAATACTGTTAGGCCATTGCCTCCCTTCTACAAAGTTTCACTTCTCTGTGAGACAGGATGCTATAATTGAACCCTCTCAGTAACCTATGTACCATTTTTATAATGCTTTCTCTGCCTTATGTATCGAATGTTTCCTTTACATATTTCCTACAGTATTCACAAATGTATTCTTATTGCAAATCTGTACTATCTAATACATTCATTTGTCTGCACAATTTTTGTTCAATCCCATATTTACATTGGCCTTGTAAAACTTTACAATGTGCATGCTTTGTAAAATGCTACTAGCCACTTCAGGTATACACTGCCCATACATTTCCTCTATATGATGTGCATTTATGCTATCTCTGTAGCTCAGTGCATGATGCGCTAGAATATAGTGTAAGTCATGGTTCAGTTGGAAACATACTTGCCTCTGAGTCAGAAAGTTTGGGCTTGAGTCTCACTCTAGATGCTTGAGCACAAGATCTCAGCTTGCATTCACAGTGCAGCTCTGAGAGAATGCTACGCTGTTGAAGGTGTTGTTTTTCAGATGCCCCATCAAACTTAAATCATCCACCACTGATGCTCTACATCTCTATCCTACTCAGGACCTTGACTCTTCAACTCAGTGACTCACCATGCTTAAGCTGCTGTCCAGTTCTTGTTTGCAACCCTGCTCTGTCCCTCTTCACAAGGTGCTGCTTTTGCTTCCAGCCCGTATTCCCAATGCAGGCCTTCCCTCCAGCTTGCTTTAGGACTTTGGCTATATTTCTGAGGGGAGTCCCCAGGTTGACTGAATCCATCTACTCGGTGTCTTTCCAGGTGACCTCTGCCAGCATTGACCAAGTGAATGCCTCACAATTGACAGGAACTGCTTCTGACTCTACTCCAAAGTTAAAGACCTGAAGTCAGGACACCGAGGATCGATTCACCTCCTCCACTGCACTGTTTCAGAAGTGGCAAAAAAATATCTCTAGGCCTTTGCCAAAATGATATCAGATGTAACTCACAGCAGAAATATGTGCATGTACGCTAAATGCCAATTCACTCCCAAAATGACACCTATAATGTCCATACCACAAAACCTATTGACCCCAAAGTTTATATTTTAGAGACTGTTCTAACCATAATTTAACATGTAACTCATTGGGATCTTTTAAAAGACTTCTGGATGAGTACATGGGATTAAATGGGATTAGGAGTTACAGATAGTTCTATGGCCTAGTAGGTATGGGTATGATCGGCGCAATTTATGGGCTGAAGGGCCTGTTTGTGCTGTAGTGTTCTATGTTCTATGTTGTATGTTCTATGTATGATGGATAATCTGTAGCGCTGTTACTTTGTGTAAACTGACTGTCATTTTTTGAGATATTACGCATTTTTTTTAAACTAGGCTGGCAAAGTTTCAGATTGAGGTTTGCTGTTATCTGTCCTTTGGGTATATCTGATTCTTTATTTCAGGCTGCACGTTGCTTTTCCAAACAAACTCTTAATCAGTCTCCTCCATTCCATTCAGCTTGTTAGGCAATGCATTTACTGACATTCCACTCCCCCCGCCTCTGCCTCCTCAAGGTACTATGCTCTAAGAGGGCATTGGCAACCATTTGATTGGTCTGTAGTTGTGTTTGGCAAAGTACTGCATAATTTGCCGTTGCTTTTTGCGATATGGCTGAAGAGGTAACTCTTCATTTTCTGACTGACTGCTGTCAGGCATATTGGAAGGATCTACAGGCTGATAATCATCCTTTTTGACCATGTTATGAACGCACCTTCCATGACCATCAAGTCCTGAAATGGGATTCAAACCCAGAACAGCTAGCCGAAACATAGGACATGACTACTGTGCGACTAGACATCCCTTTACCAACATTACAACTGTAATGACATCAGTTGCAAAGCACTTTGGGGTTACTAAGGTCATTGCCATGATTTTTCTGGTTGTGTCACACCTGACACAGGTTGCGTTAGAGCAGAGTGGGGTCAGAGAATCGCAGATGAGGTGTTTAACACTGCCAGGTGAACACTGCCAGCGTCCCAGGGTAATGCCAAGGGGTTAGGGCCTAAGGCAGAGGGCTCTGAATAGGGGTGGGCCTGAGGGGGTGGTTGCATGAAGTGGGGGGGGCAATAATTGGGGGGACATGAAGTGGGAGCATGAAGGGAGCATGAAGGAGGGCCCATTCAAAGGGCACTAATGACCTGATGCCAGTAATCTTTGTTAGGGAGAAGGGTGAGGAGACATTCCTTCAAAGAAGGGAGGAGGACACTAATGTCCAAGGAGGGGGCAAAGGGGGTCTTCAGTTTCAATTTGAGATTGGGAAGACCATGAAAAATGGTGCTCGGTTGCTGTGAAGCTGGGCTTTTTAAAGTTTTAAGTTTATTTATTATTGTCACGAGTAAGTTTACATGATCACGGCAATGAAGTTACTGTGTCGATCCCAGTGCCACACTCCTGCATCTGTTCGGGAGAATTTAGCATGGCCAATGCAACCAACCAGTGCATCTTTCAGGCTTTAGGAGGAAACCCATGCACACACGGGGAGAACATGCAAACTCCACCCAAATAGTGACCCAGTCTGTATAAGGTGCGAAATAAATGGAAGTGAATCTAACTGTCTCTGTTACTATCTCTGCAACGTTCCACTATTAATACCTGTGCAATAAGTTACAATGTTACATTTTTCAAAATTACCTTTTTAAAAAGTTACTTTTACTCTAAAGCATCTTGGGACATCATTGGCTATGAAAGATATACATAAAATGAGATCTTTTCTCTTTTCCCTCTCACTTTTTTTTCTTTCTCTTTACTCTGCTTGCTAGTTTATAGCCTGGGCTGCTTGGGCGCTCAGTTTGTTCTCCGGAGGCTTTCTTCTGCCTTTTTGTTTTTATATTATCAATGTCATTCCCGATGCAATTAGACGGGATTTGGGCTGGGTGAGCGCCAGGGGCTTGTCCCCTGGCCAGGGGGTGCACTGAGTCAAGTTGCATTGGAATGTACACGGAGCACTGTGTGGATCTGTATCTGTGTTTGTTTGCTATGTAAAATATATGAAAATCTTCAATAAACATGTCAAAACAAGAGGTAAATATGCTAATTATTATGCCCTGTGACATGGACTGCTTGCTACGTTAACATTCCCCAGTGACTATCACATGCCCTGAACAAAATCAATGCCATCCTTATCAATAAACGGTCTGTCAGTAAGAAGACTCACTTATTTTCAGATTACAC
This sequence comes from Sphyrna mokarran, assembly GCA_024679065.1. Taxonomy (NCBI): domain Eukaryota; kingdom Metazoa; phylum Chordata; class Chondrichthyes; order Carcharhiniformes; family Carcharhinidae; genus Sphyrna; species Sphyrna mokarran. The sequence continues at coordinate 12,199,218 of JAGIQG010000013.1, read as the reverse complement.
AACCTACGAAACAAGCAGAAGCATTTAGGACAACCACTGCTTCAATGGGAAGGCATAAAATCCTCGTCCCGAACTTTATAGAAGCTTCCATGTCTCCCCTGAGTAGAACAAGAATTGCAACATAGATATGGGTCACACAGACATACGGCTTTATCGGATTTACATCAAGAGAATTAGAAAGGAGGTGTCTCAGAATGATTGCTGCTTTCAGACAAAAGTGGTTTACCGGTGCAGAGACCACCTTCACTTTCTAAGTGCAAATGGGTTTTCTCCAAAGGTCACAGCCAGCTTCCAGTTCCTGATTAAAGCAGACAGGGGTCAGCAGACGACCTCCTCAATTGTTACTTTGTTATACCGGCGACCCTGCTGCTGAGGGCAGGAAGCAGTGTGGCGTGGAGACTGTGAAGAGGATGAGGGTGTCAAGGTCACTGCGGGAGAGGTGTAGGGTGGGAGCTCAGGAGCAGTGCTGAGATAAGCCTAGGTCACTGCTCATACACTGCTCCGTGTCAGTCTGGGAATAGTAAACAAGATTAATCAGCCATTAGACTACCAAGTGATAAATGAGAGGCCATTGACCATTAATTATTGTATTGATATGCAAGTTAACAATTTAACACAACCTTGTACAGAGAGATTCATCTTACCATTCAACTGTTCTGTTATGTCACATATGAGTCGACCTTAGTAGCCTCAAAAAAATCCCGGCTCAACATGGGACGCCAAGGCTCAACATGGGACGCCAAGGCTCAACATGGGACGCCAAGGCTCAACATGGGACACCGAGTCCTTGGGTTGCTATTTTTTGTTATCTACCTCACAGGATCAGTTCCATGTGATCCAAAGATGTTTGGCCATCTTAAACACAGTCTGAATCACTTGCTTGAGCCCTTGCATCCAGTTAAAAGATAAGTAAAACATCCATTTGTGAGGTGATACATTGACTACCAATGCGAGTACAGCATGTTGTGCTCAGTTTATGCAGAAACATGACTTTGAGGTACAAGAAAACTGAGTCATTTTATATGCTGAGACAACTTTTTGACACAACTTACATTCTGGTAGTCTTCTGTGTCAGGAAATCAAATGGCGAATTCAAACACCAACTGATCTGGCTTTCCTCTATTAAAATTAATCATCAGCAACCCAATTGATAAAATTGACTGACAAACAGTTATTTCCTTATCTACATTTTATTGCTTGAACTGTTTTCCTTATTTTCAATTACTCACAAATGTTTGCAACTTCCCTTTGTCCATGAGGATAACGGTGACAATTTTTAAGTTAACCGGCTGTGCAGAATTCCACAAGATTGGGCAGAACACTAGTTTTTATACCTGATCGAATATTACTCGCCATTGAACTTGTTAGACACGAACATGTTACCAGACTGGTACCAATGAACACTTTCATAGGTCATCAAAGCTTAAGTTGTATTAATGTACATCCATATGTGCAGTCATGTATGTTGTATTCATATATACACACACATGTACACTCGCACGTATCATATTGATGCATACACACATTGCAGTCACATATATTGTATTCATACATACATGCATGCACACTCACATGTGCTGAATTCATACTACACATAGACATTCACATATGCTGTATTCATATATGCACGTATGTAACTCACATAGGTTATAGTTATACATACACACACGTACATTCACATATGTTGTATTCATACATACATAAATATATACTTTTATGTGCAAAATACATATGCCCAAGGCATGCACACAATACACATATATGCAAGCATATGCAATATAATTCACTTTAGCAACCTGTGTGCATCCTTTAATCTGTTATCTGTGTGCTTTCTGTTACTGGAGAAGATGTCACTGTTTATGAGCAGCTGAAAATATACTTTATATGTGGCATAAACATACATGTTCAGAGGCCATGGTGAATTATGGATTCATGCAGCTCATTCTGCCTATTGCAATCAAACATAAATCTTCCATCTAATTTTGTCCTGGAGCATCATGAATCTCACAGGTACCGTTAATGTAGCCTACAGCCCATGAATCAGCACCTTGTATATCTCACAGATACCTTTTGTAGGTTCGATGTCTCAAACTTGGAAATTATGCTTCCAGTATAATTCAGATAAACTACCTGTAGACATCCTTCAGTCTGTTATCTGTGTTTTCTTTTGCAGGAGAAGATATCACTATTTATAAGCAGCTGAAAAGCAGCAGCAATATCAAATTCTATAGGGAAGCAGTGAAAAGCACAGAACAAATTGCTTCTGAACCTCAGTTTGTGAAGAGAATGCAGCAGAGGATTTTATTTTATGAGCTCACCTAGCCTACCATCTGCTAAAGCCAAAAGTAAATCTCCGTGCAATTTCTTTTTAGATTGCATATAAAATAACTTATCCTGATGAGACAAATCTGCCCATCAGCAGGGTCCCCAACTCTTGGAGTTGCCGAAAATTCAAATAATGCCTTTCAGAAACACAGAGTAATGTAGCAGCATCTTCTTCCAAGCCAACATATTAATATCATTCAGATTACCAAGAAGAGGACAGAAGCAAACTCACTCAAATCTTTGTTTTCCTTCCAGCCCCATCACCCTACCCCCATGCCCCTCTCTCTACCACCCGTCCTCACTCAGAACAATACCAATTCAGTAGCCATTATAATTGGGAGAATCCAGCCATCATAATTGGGAGAATCCAGCCTCTTGAGGATTGGTAAGGATTCATAAATCAAAGCAGTGTGGGCACGGAATCATAAGCATTCAAGTTTTGTGTCTGAGTGTTGAGTGGGTGGTCTTTTATTGGCTCCTTGTGTCGCATTTTTGGCATCATTTCAATAATGATAATCTGTGGTTGAGTCGTAAGATGTGGCATATCACCACCGTGCAGGTTTTCTGGAAATGTTACTGAGAGAAACCAAAACTCCCCCTCTGTGTGTAGTCCTGCTATGGGCCAAATAAGGTGTTCTGGATGGTTTTTCCCTACCGAAAGCCACCCTGCTCAGCAAATACGGCTGACATAATTTTAAGTAAATTTTAAGAAAATAAATAGTTCACTTGAAGGGTTCTTTGTGTTTTATTGCTAAACCGTGACCCCAACAGAGTAAACAAAAATTACAGAGAAATTTACTAATTATTGTTTACAGATACATTTTTGCACAATTGGAACTTGCATAACAGTGTATGTCAGAAGGAAACGTTTGCTAACGCAGAGCAGTCACTGCTTATTACTCATCCAGATGTCTCCCTAACTGTACGGCTCCCAACTCAATGCTCAGAATTGCAACATAGATTGTGACTTAATAGATTCTGGGAAGGAATAATTAGATTTGGATGATATAACCTGAGCGATGATCCAGGTGACTAAGTAGAGTTACACCACATGAATTACACCTAGCTGATGACTCCAGTGTGTAGAAAGATAGGCTGCCCAGTGTAAGGGTTGAACTTCTAATCACAGAATCTTTACAGTGTAAAAAAAAGGCCATTTGGCCCATTGAGTCTATACTGACTCCCTGAAAGAGCATTCTACCTCGTCCCACTCCCTTGCCTATCCCATAACCTTGCACATTCTTCCTTTTCAGTCTCATTCCCTTTTGAATTTGTCAATCAAACTTGCCTCCATCACCATTCCAGGAAGTTCGTTCCAGACTCCAGCCACGCTCTGAGTGAAATATTTTCCCTGACATCCTTTGTACTTCGTTGATGCCTTATTTTGAAACTGTGCCCTCTAGTTTTTAATTCTCCTTTGAGTGAGATTAGTTTCTCACTATTTACACTGTCCCTGTCCCTTAGGATTTTCAATATTTCTATCAAGTCCCCCTCTGCCTTTTTTTCTCCAAGGAAAACTGTCCAAATCTCTTCAATCTATCTTCATGGCTACAGTTTATTTATTCCTGGAATCATTCTTGTGAATCTCTACTGTATCTCTCCAAAGCACCCCCCCCCCCCACCAACCCCCACCATTCACCCACCCACAATGGAAAATGCACCAGGTGGGCTTGGGTGCTGCTCATGACCAGTGTGCATCTGGTGTGCTGGAACCTCAGGGTCCAGGGAAGCATCACCAACCCCTGAGAAAGAGGAGCATTCCCTCCCCCCATCACTTAAATAAGAGGTCATCCCCACCCCCTGCCCCCCAACACCATGAAGGCATGAGGGTGCCCCATCCCTCGCTCCCAGCTCCCCTATCCCCTCAGAACCACTCCTCTTCCCCAACATCCCCCCCTACCCCGCCAGTGAAATAGTTTCACTTGGTTGTGACTTTCACTTGGTAGTCTATACCCTACACTGATCAATGTTATTGCATCCTTTTCATTCCATATCCAGCCAGAAAGATTCCATCCTTGACCTTTCTAAAGCATCCTCTCTCTCCAGTATTGTTATACTATCTTTAATCAATACTACTACTCCCCTTTTCTTCTTTTCCTCTCCCATCTGAACATCTTGCAACCAGAAATATTTAATGCCTTATCCTGCCCTTCTTTGAGGCATGTCACTGTTATAACAACAATATCAGAATCTATATGTTAACCCGCACCAGTAGTTCATCAATCTTATTAGCCACTCTATGAATTTGCATACATGTACATTAATCTGGATTTAGACTTTTTTTTTTACTTTTGTCCTTACTCTGACCCCAGCAAATGGATTACTACTTCCTACTCTAGTTCTATCAAATTCTTCAAGTGTACAATTTACCTTGATTCTACTTTCTGTTTGATTCTATGGGCTTTATTTCATGATTTCCTGTTGCTCGGATCCACCAAATTCACTCTGAAGAGGTTGCTCAGTACCAATTTCAAGCCATAGAATCATAGAATGTACAGAATCATACCGATAAATGGTAGTACAGGTTAAGGGAATGCAGATTTAATCTTCCCATGTCACAAAATCACAAGCTGAATCCTGACACTTTGGAGAGGTAGTTCAGTTGGCCTTTGCCTGTGATTATCGGGAGGGAATTTCGAAAGGCTGAAATGAACAAGTTACATTTCTCCGCTTGTTAATGGGTCAGTATCGTTAACAGAGGAATGGGAGTATTTGACTTGATTTGATTATTTATTGTCTCGTGTATTAACATACAGTGAAAAGTATTGTTACGTGCTACACAAACAAAACATCCCATTCATAGAGAAGGAAATGAGAAAGTGCGGAATGTAGTGTTACAGCCAAAGCTAGGATTTAGAGAAAGATCAGCTTAATGTAAGGTAAGTTCATTCAAAAATCTGACATCAGCAGGAAAGAAGCTGTTCTTGAATCAGTTGGTACGTGACCTCAGACTTTTGTATCTTTTTCCCGAAGGAAGAAAATGGAAGAGAGTGCACAAGGTCCCTAATTATGCTGACTGCTTTTCCGAGACAGCGGGAAGTGTAGACAGAGTCAAGTGCCTGGGTTTGCAAAACTTCACTTACTGTACTGTCTGGAGACAATACACATCTCTTTAACCTAAGCCTAATGCTCTTTCCACTCACATTATTTGCATCTTTAAGACTTGAATAGCAAGTTAGCTGTAAAGACTCACATTCTAATCAATAATCTGTAAACTGTGTGCGCTGTTATATGCTCTGTCTGAGGCCAGAATGCTCCACTCATATGACGAAGGGGCAAACACTGAAAGCTTGTGGGTTTATTATCAAATAAACTGGTTGGACTTTAACTTGGTGTTGTGAGATTTCTTATACTGTTTACCCCAGTCCAACGCTGACATCTCCACATCTTAACTCCACTAGCTCAGAATTCCACCCTACTAATAACTGGCCGAGATCAGTAATCAATGGGCTACTGCTGGACTATCTAGTGGAGTAGCAGAGGCATTTAGTGTCGATCCATTTAAGCTGTGGGAGGATGGGATAGGTGAACATGCTGATAGGGTTAGGTGAAACCTATTAGGGAGGCAATGACCTAGTGGTGTTATTGGTAGACTATGAACTTAGCTAATGTTCTGGAAACCTAAGTTCTAATCCAGCCATGGCAGATAATAGAATCTGATTTCAATAAAAAATATTTAGCATTAAAAATCTACTGATGACAATGAAACCATTGTTGATTGCTAGAAAAATCCAACTGGCTCACTACATTCCTTTAGGGAAGAAAATCTGCCATACCTACCCTGTCTGGCCTATATGTGACTCCAGAGCCATAGCAACGTGGGTTGACTCTCAATAGCTCTTGGGCGATTAGGGATAAGCAATGAACGCTGACCAGCCAGCAATACCCATGTCCCACGAATGAATGAAAAAAAACATGTGGGAGGAGGCTAGCGGAGACTATAAACACTAACATGGGTGCATTTGGGCAAATGGTCTGTTTCTGTGTTGTAAATTCCAGACGTCTAACTTGGAATCTTGTGGGCTGAATAACTCCTAAGGAGCTGCCTTTTCTCATTTTGAATTAGCCTTCCTGGGAAAGGTCCAAATATATCTTTAAACAGCACCACTGTTTATGCAAAAACCAAAATAACGTCAAATGAAATTACCCAAATGCATGCAGCATCGAAGATGGATGAACTAGTGGCATAAATAGAGGCAAATTAGTTCGGTCAGATCACCATTACAGAACATGGTTACTTAGAATTTAACCGGTGTATAAGATATCAGTGTTTAGAGGTGGAGGGATTTTTTTTTCCCCCTTGAAGGTTGAATGGATTCCAGAAAGTAGCTGTTCTTCCTGCTGATCTCCAAATACAGTTTTGTGGGCTTGTGACAAGGAGACTGAATGATTGTTGAGCACCATTAAACTGTAATTGATATTGGAAAAATGTAAATGTTATTAGAGGGATTTTTTTTTTTCTCATGCTTTCTTATTCTATAGGCCCAGTGGATTGATGTTATTATAGGCACAAGATAAGACACTGAACCTGGAATGCTGCTGATGTACAACATTAGGCCTCTGGCTGACTTCCAGTGTCTCAGGTCATTGTGACTCGAAACCAGACCAACAAAACGCAAGCGTGAGCCAATGGTCACAATGACAGAAATATTGATTTGAATGCCGGACGGAAATAAAATTCACCTTCGTTTTCTGTTGTGTCAGCAAATTCAGCAAAATGCTTTCTCAGACTCCAGGGATTAAAATGTCAGTTCGCATAAGGATCCTAATGAGAGGAAAGTCTTTCTATTAGGAAGTTTTAGCATGCTAGTTATATTGCTGGACTAAAAGTCCAGAGGCCTGGACTAAGAATCCAAGGCGACACAGTGTACAGATTCCAACCTTGGGTAATTTTCTGTGAGGAGTTTGCACATTCTCTCCTCGTCTGTATGTGTTTCCATTGGGTGCTATAGTTTCCTCCCACACTCCAAAAATGTGCAGATTACGTGGATTAGTTATGCTAAATTGTCAGGGAATTAACAGGGTAAATAAATGGGGTTACAGAGAAAGGCCATGGGTGGAATTATTGTTGGTGTAGGGCTTGATGAGCTGAATGGCCTCCTTCTGCTCTGTCAGGATTCTATGACATGAGTTCAAATCCCATGATGTCAGTTAGGGAATTTAAAATGATTTAATCAATAATGTTTTGAAGTGTGGTCCTTTTAAAGGCTGGTTTTGTATTCAGTGCTTAGATGTTTAAAATGCAGGGTGCAATTGCAATACTTGTAACTAGGACCATTAGAGTTGCCTTGGTAACAGATTTCACAAGCTTTTGAATTTTGACAGCCTATCTGTTTAAAGAAGGCACTCAGCTATCAGGAACCTATCAAATTTGAATTTGTTGTTGTTGATGACATCAAACCAAACCTAGTGGAGGGAAATTGATAACTCATCACAATCGTAAAAAGAGGAACTCAACTTCCTGCCTGTAGTTCACATCTCTTAATATCTAGAGAGGGAAAAGCAGCTCCCTACCAATGAAAAAAAAAGCTCTTAGGAGAATTCTCTATCTATCTAACAAAAAGATACCAAATAAGAAAGAGCTGACAGACAGTAGAATTGCCAAAACCCCAAAGGTTTTTCTAAAGCTACAAACACTTTGTATATTTTTTTTGAGAGTGACTAAAGTCTGCTTTTATTTTGGTAATGAATGGTTCTTGTATTTATTTCAATAGTGTTCCACTAGGACTTTACTTTGTTTGAATATTACTTGTTTAGTTAAAGTTTCTGGTTGGTTAAACAAATAACTTGTTAAGTATTAAAGTGAGTGTCAGGTATTTCTGTTAATGAATCTCGAAAAGTTAATGAAGAACAGTTAACACCTTCCCAAACACTTTTGGCAGATTACAAAGTGAGGTACTTCTTTTTGGTGATTTAGCATATCTTCTCAAAAGGGAATCAACTATACCAACAAATCTGGAACAAAAAAATAATATACCAATGATGGTAATAATCCATTTGATTAACTCATGTCTTTTAGGGAAAGAAATCTACTACCCTTAACTGGAAAGGTCAATGTGTGACTCCAGATCCATAATGTGGTGACTCTTAATCTTTGGAGTAGCTTAGCAAACCTTGTGGTTAATGGCAATTAAGGATGGGCAATAAATGTTGGTCTTGCTAATGATACCCACACCCTGTAAATGAATTAAAAACAAACAGGCTCATTATTATCAGTTTCCATGCGTTTAAAAACAGATTTTAACTCATTAAAACTCAATCACTTGCACTGGGTTAAAATTGGGCTTACAATAACTGCGCTCGTTCTGTAACATGAAAATCTTGAAACTTGACTGCAAAGGGTTTTGCCATATCCATGTCACTGGTGAGGAAATTATATTGCAATTTATAACACTGATCTTTAGCCCTTAGTGGCAATGTGATGTCAATTACTGTAGAAGCACACTTTGTCAACACACTATAAAAGAGTAGCAGTCCTCCAAATTTAATGTGGGCCATTATTAACCTTTCTGAGTCAGACAAGCCAGTTGACTTTTAAATAAAACTAAAAAATAAATAAACGGCTGGAAACACACCACAGCTCATTACAGCTGGGAAAGAAAAGCTGAGTGTCTTTTCATTTTGAGAACAATTTCAGAAATGACAAATGGCCAATACTTAAAACGTCAAACCATTTTTTCATTTCAGATGCTGACTGGAGTATTTCCAATGTTCTTCATTTTTGTTATCAGGCCTGTGGGGCATTTTGATTTTCAGATATATTTTTGCAGTATTTGGAGAACTGGCCACCTCCCCCTGCTCCTGAGTTATGAGCAGAGTATTCTAGGCAACAATCCTTCCATCCAGTTGCAAAGAGATCAAGCGTAAAAGTAGAGAGATGTGAGGATGAAAAGTAATATCCCACTCTGCTGTTGCCAACTTCACACACAGAAGGGACCAAAAGCACATTTCCAATTGACAGAACATGACTGGTGGAGGGATCACTGCTGGAACCTCAACTGTTTTACAACTTGCACTGATGACTTGGATGAAGGGACCGAATGTATGGTTGCTAATTTTGCTGATGACATAAAGACAGTGTCTTTAAGGGGCTTAAACCAGGAGGTTCATGCGACCCAATTGCCCAATGGGTTCAGAGCGTGGGTGCAGAGTGCAAGCATTTGTAGCCAGAGTGGATCCTTGAGCTGGAAGTGTTAACATTGTGAAGGTACATTATATGTACATATCTGTTTGTAATTTAGTGCTACTTAGAAGATACTGGATATGGCAACTCTGATTGAAAGCACCAGGAAAGATACCTAGGAGTGACAAACTACACAGAGAAATGGGATTCACCAGTTTGGGCAGGAAACCATGAGTAGCACCGACATGAGAAGGTGCTGGATCAATCTGAGGCAGCGAGTTGAATGCAGGAGCGGAGAGAGTTACTAAATACCGAAGATTTAAGCAGACTGAGTAACACAGGTTGCTTTTGATGCGGGGGAAGCCACCCCTCAGAAGTATGTAGATTTAGAAGAGCTTTGGGTGCAGGAAAAAAGGTAATTTAAGACACAAATGTAGAAGCAGGGCCAGCCCTGTATAAGCAAAGTAAATATCCAGCCCCAATGCTTGGTATAGAGGAATTTCCAGCAAGCGAACAAAATGCTGTCATTAAACAAGTGGAAGTGAGCATTCAGCCTTGTTCTCTGAGAATTATCCTCACTCAGTAATGTTTTTTCTTTATCACTTATTTAACCACTTTCTTTTAAAAAGCTTTTACCATCATTCCTGGTTTTGGCATCCCATGTCAAAGATCAAAGAACACTACAGCACAGGAACAGGCCCTTGGGCTCTCCAAGCCTGCACTGACCATGATGCCTGTCTAAACTAAAACTGTACGCACTAACAGAGTCTGTACCCTTCCATACCCATCCTATTCATGTATTCATTTAGATGTCCCTTAAATGCCGTTCCCACCACCTTTCTGAGCGTTCACCACCCTCTGTGTAAAAAACCTGCCTCACACTTTTCCTCTAAACTTTTCCCCACACATTTTAAACCTGTATCCCCTAGTACTTGACTTTTCTACCCTCAGAAAGAGCATCTGACTATCCACTCAGTTCATGCCCCTCATAATCTCGTAAACCTTTATCAGGTCACCCCTCAACATCTGGGGTTCCAGTGAGAACAAACCAAGTTTACCCAATCTCCCCTCATAGCTAATACCCTCCAGACCAGGCAACATCCTGATCTGTGAACTAAATATACCCTTGCACTCTTCTGTACTCTCTCCAAAGCATCCACATCCTTCTGGTAATGCGGCAATCAGAATTGTACTCAATATTTGAAATTAGACTTAGCCTATTCTAAATGAGTTCTGTCCTAGCAGGCTCCAATTTAATGGTCATTTCTTGTCCTTTGTTGCTGTGGTGATTTTAAATTCATACCCTCTAATTCACTGACCAATATGTTTGCCAGATCAAATGCCTTCACATCATTCAATTAGATTTCCTTATTCTGATAAAATAAGCCCAGGTTTCTCTACCCTCTCCTTGTAATTAAAACCTTGCCTCATTTCTGCTTCCTCTCGGTGAACTTGACATCTTTTCTGTAATGACAGTGTGGATTTTAACTGTTAGTGCTGCTCAATATGATGAACTTAATGTTGTGGATTGGATGCTCATTATTTACCCCAAAACGCCTACTCTTTTATTGTAAATGTTTATATGTAGTTCAAGCTGCTCAAATGTTCTATTTAAGAGCAAGAGAGTCACACATTTGGGTGGAATTTTCTGGCCATACTTGTCCTGAGGCTGGAAATTCCTGCCTCAGGTCAACGGACCTTTGCATGACCCGCCCACGCATGCTGTTATTCCAATGGCAGGCGAGGTGGGAAAATTCTGCCCTTGGTACCTCGAGGAATTATGTGGTAGGAGTACATGAAGAAGTGGATTTAAAGTCCAAGACCAGGAGGCAATAACCTAATGGTATTATCACTACATTATTAATCCAGGAAACTCGGCTAATGCTCTGGAGACACAGGTTCGAATCTCGTCACCGCAGATGGTGGAATTTGAATTCAGTAAAAATACCTGAAATGGAAAATGTACTGATGACCATAAAACCATTGTCGGAAAAACCCATCTCGTTGACTAATGTCCTCTAGGGAAGGAAATCTGCCATTCTTACCTGGTCTCCAGAGCTACAGCAATGCAGTTGACTCTCAATTGCACTCTGAAATGGCCTAGCAAGCCACTCAGTTCAAGGTCAACTAGGAACAGGCAATGAATGCTGACCAGCCAGCAATGCCCATGTCCCATAAATTAATTTTTAAAAATAGGCATGAATGGTGGAAGGGGCAAGATGGGCCGAATAGTCTTCTTCTGTTCCTATCTTTTATAGTCTTATGTTCTTTGTTCTTAAATTCTGCAATCAGATGTATAAAACTGAGGATCCATTTTTTTAAGACTTTATCTATCTGTTCTTCCATCTTTATAGACTTATGCTGCTGAATTTCATCAGTCTATTCATTTTCCCAATTACCCCTTCCTCTGAAGTCAATTGATACAGTGTGCCTCAAGACCACTCTTGCCCCCATACTGGAGATGATACATGCGCTGAGTATGTGTTATATGGACATATGTATCAGAGCAATTTAGCTAGTTGAAACAGTCTCATTGTGATCTCAACTTTTAATGCTTTCACGTTCTCCCTCTGTAACATTTCCACCTTATAGTTGGGCTGATAAGGTCAAGTGTCAGCAAAGCAATTGTCACTCACAACAGTAGATTGGACCTGAGTATGTCAATAACATAGCAACGGGTGCTGACAGACATTTGCAGCATTATTGCCTCTGCTTTGAGGGAAAGCAGGACATCAAAGAAATGACATTAATTACCCGACTTGTCATTGCTACATCTTTTTGAAAGGAAGTTCTCAGCGAGCTTGCAAGTCACTCTAAATGATTTCAAAGGATGGATATTGGCCAACACATCTGTGTGTGTGGGTGCGTGTGTGTGGGTGCATGTGTGGGTGTGTGTGTATATTCTAATAATGTCTGTGATTGGCTTCAGGACTACGTGGAGACATCACTAATCACCTGCGGGGTTTACCATCACACACTAGGAGCTTTGGAATTGTTATCATTAATTCTCAAATATCTACATTAGTTTAAAGTTTGGAGGTGGGGAACACCAGTTCCTGCTGGGCCTTGGGTATCCTGTACATGCTGCTACCAGGACTTGATGGATTGAATTATAAAGAGAGGCTGAATAGACTGGGACATTTTTCTCTGAAAGGTAGAAGGCTAAGGGGTGACTTTACAAAGGTCTGTAAAATAATGAGGGGCACAGATCAGCTAGACAGTCAATATCTTTTCCCAAAGATAGGGCAGTTTAAATTAGAGGTTTATGGTGAGAGGGGAGAGATACGAAAGTGTCCAGGGGGACAGTTTTTTCACATAGAGGTGAGTGTCTGGAACAGAGGCAGATACAATTTTATCTTTTAAAAAACATTTAGATAGTACATGAGTATGATGGGTATAGAGGGATATGGGCCAAATACAGGCAATTGAGATTAGCTTAGGGGTTTTAAAAAAAAAATAAGGTAAGCATGGACAAGTTGGCCCAAAGGGCCTGTTTCCATGCTGTAAACCTCTATGACTCTATGTGCTGGCTGAGAAGTAGACGCATGCACATTTTTACATTCTTCAGGCCGGGGATAGACCCTGCATGACTGTGCAGAAACAAAAAAATAGAACGGTGCAAAACTCCACAGTGTCATCAAAGGTATACCAGGAAGATTCCAAACCAGTGAGGGGGATAGAGAGAAAGGTCACTGAAGGAAGTCCCGTGTAAAGGACAAAACCGAGGGATGGAAATAGGTTTCTTGAGTGAAGTTAAAGAAATAAACAGAATAAGAATGAAGAAAAAGCTGCGGGGAGCAGACATAAAACAAAGTAACAATGAGAGGAGCCCTGAAACTCCAAGGAGGCATCTGAAAGTAAATCCATACTGTAGGTGGTTGGGGCAAAGATATCACTTTTGAGCATTGGTATTCTGCTTGGCAGAGCCAAAGATCTGAAATTGTCCGTGGAAGGTGAAGCTGGAGTCTACTTGGAGTCTCAGGAAAATGAATCTCAGAAGACTAGATCAGATCACTATGGAAGAAGTCCAAGTGGAACACACTCCTTTGAAGAGAAATTCATGGTGAGACCTTCAAATGTGGAGATTGGAAACCTTCATGAGAGAAACAAAATTCCAATGAAATTGGTTGTTTCACAATTTGACAAATGTCTGAGTAGATTGTTGAGATCAACATGAAATCCATGAAATCAGTTTTGGTTGAATCTGTCATCTATTTTGTAGTGTGGTGTGCTTCACAATAGTTTGCCTGCTAATTCATATATGCTTCATACTTAGACCGAATGTCAGAGCATAAGATAGATATTGTAATTTGTTTTACCCTCTGACCTTGTATGGGAAAGTTTATTTTTGTTTGTCCCAAACTTGAGGAATTCACTGAGTTAGCAAGTTGAATCTCAAAACTTACCTACTTTAAACAGAACATGATTGGTCCCAATTCAGATCTCCACCACGTCCCAGGGTCTGGTTAAAGATCATTATAGTACAAACCAATGCACATGGAAACATTTGCTCATTCAAAGTGTTTTCCAAGTAGATTCCAGCTTCGCTTTCCATGGACAATTTCAGATCTTTGGCTGTGCCAAGCAGAACACTAGCACTCCAAAATGACATCTTACCCCTACCACCTATAGTATGGATTTACCTTCAAAAGCCTTCTCAGATCTTCAGGGCTCCTCTCTCTCACTTTGCTTAATGTCTGCTCCCTGCAGCTTTTCCTTGATACAAAGTTTTTTTGATACAAATATTCAAGTGTCAATTACAGAGGTCTATAAAATAATGAGAGGCATAGACAAGGGAGATAGTCAGTATCTTTTCCCAAAGGCCAGGGAGGCTAAAAATAGAGGGCTTAGGTTTAAGGTGAAAGGGGAGCGATATAAAAGTGTCTAGAGGTGCAATTTTTTCAGACAAAGGGTGGTGTCTGGAACAAGCTGCTAGAGGTAGCAGTAGGGGTATAATTTTATCTTTTAAAAAGCATTTAGATAGTTATATGAGTATGATTGGTATATGGGCCAAATGCAGGCAATTGGGATTAGCTTAGGGGTTTAAAAAAAATAAGGGCAGCATGGACAAGTTGGGCCGAAGGGCCTGTTTCCATGCTGTAAATCTCTATGGCTCTATAACTCTAATTGTGCACTTAACTCTATTGCTGGGGCCAAATTTGTGAAATTCTTTAATTCCTTCAATTTTGTATTGCAATTTGCAAGATTGGGATATTAAGTATAGTACTATCTAATTCCTGCAGTTGAGCTAATCTCATTTCCTTTACTTCTTTTTACAACCTTGATGTTGTCCTACTCAATGAAATTGGTTTTTCTAAGCAGTGTCACCTAATTGGATGTTTCTCACCACCTCCCAATGTTATTTGCTGCCGGCAGAATCTTTTGTTTCACCATGTATCCTTTTACATTATGAGTCTTTGTCTATGCAGTTTTCAATTGTTGGAAAATAATCGTCACATTCAGTAGTATCAAATAGGAAATTGATTATTACAGTGCCCAGAAAGCATGTTTGGAAAACTGTCACCATTTAACACGTCCACTATGTAAATTGTTTCTGATGATAACAATACTGGCCTTCATACAGTATGTTTAGTAAAATGACCCAAGGCAGTTGACAGGCACTCTATCAAAAGAGACTGACACTGAAGCAAAGTAAGAAATATTAGGACTGACAAGCAAAAGCTTGCTCAAAAGATGGGAAAGAGACAGACAGAGAGGCTTAAGGAAGAAATGGTGTGCAGGTGCAGTATGTAATGAAAAGAGCAAATGTAATGTTAGCATTTATTGCAAAAGGACTGGAGTATAAAAGTAGGGGAGTGTTGTTGCAATTGTATAGGGTGTTGGTGAGACCACATCTGGGGGTTTGTGTCTGGTTTTGGTCTCCTTTATTTGAGGAAGGATGTGGTGCATCGGAGGCAGTTCAGAGGAGGTTCACCTAGATTGATCCTAAGAATGAAAGGATTGATGTAGGAGGAGAAATTAAACAGTTTGGACTTACACTCACCAGAGTTTAGAAGAATGAGTGGGAATCTGATTGAGGTATACATCATACTAAAGGGATTCATAAAGTAAACATAGATTAAATGTTTCCCCCATAGGGCAATCTATAACAAGAGGTCACAGATATAGGCTGAGAGGCATAGATTTAAAACTGAGATGAGGAGGAACTACTTCTCGGAGAGGGTGGTGGAACTTGCTGCCCCATAGCACGCTGCAGATAGAATCGTTGAATGGTTTCAAGAAGGAGATAGATATATATCTAATTTTATAAAAATAGGTTAAAGGGAAATGGGGGACAGGTAGGGAGGTAGATTTGAGACCAGGAATAGATCAGCCATGATCTGCTTGAAAGGCAGAGCAAGTCTGAAGTACTGAATTTGCCAACATCTAATTCCTATGTTCTTATAAATGTGGAACTGGGAGCGATAACAGAGCCAGTGTAGGATGATGCTATTTCTGTATTTGAACGCAAGAATAAGATTTTTAAAATTGAGGCAGGACAGGAGCTAATGAAGGTCATTCAACAGAAAGTTGATAATTAAATGAGAATTTCATGCAAGTTTGCATACAGGAGGCAGAGATTTGTATGAGCTTATAGTTACAGAAGGGACAAGATCAATGAAAAAGTCAGAATCCATAGCAAAGTCAGTTGTAAATCAGCAAGATTGCATGTGAGTGCTCAGAACTCCATATATGTACTCAGCAAAGCCAAAGATGGCAGCATTAGAGAACAAAATACTTTCTCATTAGGAACCCAGGAGCACACAATTCCATATTGGAAGTAGCATGGACAACTGCAAGGTAAAGCTCCATCTTTGCAGTTCAACCATGCATCTTAGCATCAAGCATAAAATTGCTAATATCAATAATCTGTTATTTCCCCACTGCAACCATCCTGCTCCCAGAGTAACAGTGCTACGCTATGTGTTATGAGTCTATATGCATAAAGAGTTTAATCAGTACCACTTGAAATGATCTCACTTGCGCCTTTACCATCAGAAGCTTTTGCCTGGGATGGATACAAACTAGATATGAAAAGTCAGCAAAATAAACCCAATGTATCCCACATCATTCAAGATAAGGGGAGAAAAGTTCAACTGAGATGAGAAAGGGAAGGTTTTGACACAGAGGGTGATGATGGCCTGGAATGCTGTGCCAAATAAGGTGGTTGAGGGAGATATGTTAGCAACATTTAAGACTTATCTGATCTATGAACAGGCAGGGAATAGAGAGATATAAGCAATTGGTCAAGATCGGACAGTGTGATCAGGGCAGGCTTGGAGGGCCGAAAAGCTTGTTCCTATGTGCTGTACTGTTCTTTATTCTTTGTTCAGGCTGGCACTTTCACTCAGTTGAATGGTATTCTGAACTATGAAAGAAATTTGCTCAACAGAGAGGTGCTGGGTGAGTTTCCATTTCTGCACAGTCTATCATGTAAACATCCTCCTGTTGAAATGAACAAACAGAACACTGAAGGCTAAGGAAGTAACTTCCAACCTAAGTTTTTAACTTGTCCTTGGAACAGACTGGCACATTACCATCTGTGCTGAAAGTTGTAATTTTTGTTCAAAACATAATCCAGATAATTCGTGAATTCCTGGAAGTTATTAGCAAACCAAGCAATATCATCCAAATAACCTAACCATCCTACAACTGAGCCAATACCTAACCAAATCGGAATGTCTTCAGAGGAATGACCTAATTCAAATAACATCACAACAAATACTTCACCCATGAAGTGAATGCCACCTCCCGTTTCTCCATCTGCTGTACCTTAACCCACACATTATCATTTCTGAAACTGTCAGAAGTACACAGAAGGACAAGGCTGATGTGAAATGTACGTAAGAAGGATGTTCTTGATGGTGGGGTGTCCAGAACCAGGGGTCACAGTCTGAGGATACAGGGTAGACTGTTTAGGACAGAGATGAAGAAACATTTCTTCACCCAGAAAGTGGTCAGCCGTGGAATTTGCTACCACAGAAAGTAATTGAAGCTAAAGTCATTTCCAAGAAGCAGTTGGATATAGCATTTGAGGCGAAGGGATCAAAGTATATAGGGGGAAAATGGGATCAGGCTATTGAATTGGATGATCAGTTGTGAATGTAATGAATGATGGAGCAGGCACAAAGGGCCAAATGGCTTCCTCCTGCTCTTAATGTGTCTGCTTCTTTGTATGGGAAAAGGTTAGAGAATCGCAAGATTCAGGATAATGGAAACGCGGGATCGGATTTAATGGACCCCATAATGTGCTTCAAAGCGGGGGTAGGGTGGCATCATAAATGCATTGCATGGCTTTCCTGCTGCCTGTCCACCCAGTCCTGACTGGTCACCCACTTTACAGGGGGAGAGTAGGTGGTGGGGCTTCAGGCATTCGGCCCACCATAGGACCAGTTGAGGAATTAAATGGCTAATCAATGACCACCAGAGTGCCTCGTTCCACCTCTGGCACTATTTTATTCGCAGCAGGATAAATAGATATGCTGAATGGGTATCATAGTACAGAGTAGAATCATAGAATCTCACAGTGCAGAAGGAGGCCATTTAGTCCATTGAGTTTGCACTGACCATAATCCCACCCAGGCCTGATCCCCACAGCCCCATGCATGGAACCTAGCTAACCCCCTGACATTAAGGAGCAATTTAGCATGACCAACCCACCTTAACTCCACATCTTAGAGACTATGGGAGGAAACCCATGCATAGACAGGGAGAATGTACAAACCACCCAGACAATGATCCAAGCTGGGAATCAAACCCAGGTCCCTAGCACTTACCTCTATGCCACCATGTCACCACCCCCCACCCCCCCCCCCCCCGACCCCCCCGCCAATTCAATGCTAGTGTCAGGCAAGAGAAGAAATGGGCTCCTTTATGTCCATAGACGCACCACATCTCAACCTCCTTTAGTCTTGCCCCCTCCTCCCATGGTCCAGCCCTATCAAATTCAGCCAGTCCCTGACAGTACCTTAACTGAAGTCCAGCCACATTACCTCTGTTAGTTCACAAACAGTCTGTAGTCCCACCAGGTACCACCGGGAGTCTCAACCTTTGGCCATAAACGACCCTCTGACCATAAAGTGGTAGCCAGATTTATGATGGATGTGTTCCCTGGAAGCTTTTTAGTCGGGCTGGTGAGGAATATTCTGTGTCGAAAATTACACCCCAAGATGATTAAAAAGCATATCTTCTTATGATAAGTAATGCTCCTGTGCTGTCTATTGTTCATAGTTTTATATCTTATTACCACAGTTCGATATTGCAATCCCAGAACATTACATGCAAGTTGACCAGAATGGGAGACATGGTGGTGTCACAGTAATGTCACTGAATGTGGGTTCAAATCCCACCATTGATGAATAAATTTGGAATTGAAACCTAGGGCAGGATTTTTCAGCCCTTGATGGCAGTGGGACTTTCAGACTCGCCAAAGGACCTCCCCAATCCCCACCCACACATAAATGGCAGCTTCCCCAGCAGTGGGATGAGCAAACCACACAAAGTACAGACTGGAAGATCCACTCCTCGGCCAACGTTGACCCAATTCCGCTGCCAGAAAAGGCTCTGCAGGGAGGTGACTGGAAAAAGGCTGGAAAATCTCAGGGAGGTATGGAGAAAAGGCAGAGGAATGACATTAAGTCATAATGTTCATTTGTAAAGCAGGTGCAGACATGTTGAGCCAAATGGCCTGTTGCTGCACCATAACAATTCTCTGAGTTTCCAGCTGTCCGGTCCCACCAAAATCCAATGGACTTTTGTCAGGGGCTGTGGAATCGCCCTGGGTGGGCCCCACCATGCTGGAGTCAAGAAACCCCAGGCCTAGTCTCAATCATGGTGACCATGAAACTATCACTGATTGTTGTAAAAACCCATCTAACCACCTAACCAGAACATCTTTCAGGTTGTGGGAGGAAACCAGAGCACCCGGAGGAAACCCACACAGAGTCTTCATAGACAGTGACCCAAGGAATCAAACCTGGGTCCCTGGTGCTCTGAGACAGCAGTGCTAACCATTGTGCCACCGTGCTGCCCATGATCACTCTCTCATTACCTTCTGCTTCTCACTCTTTCCCTCCTCTCTTTTTACATTTTCACTCCAATATTTCCTCTCTCTCCGCCTTGTTCTGTTTGTGTTCCACTTGTACTCTGTAACTGGAAGGTGATGAATGGTGTGGTGCTGAGTGCATTCAACATCTTTAACATTCTGAGTGCTGAGTGCTTTAACATTCAACTTCTTTCCAAAATAAACCAGATTGGATAAAAAGAAACACTCTTTGAAGAATTTTCCCATTCCACTCGCCACAGGAATAAGGGCAGGTGAGGGGCAGATCATGGAGAAGTGCTTTGACCTTGCGTGGTATTTTGCAGTTTCGGGGCAAACGTGGCCAGAAAATCCTGTCCTCTATCTTTTTCCCTCATTGTTTTTCTCTGTCTGCTTGTTGCTTCCTATCTCAATTGGCAGTCAGCATCTATAACCTTCAACTGCATGGATATGAATGTGGGGAAGTGACAGACAAGAGTGTGCAGTGCCCGAACAGTTGTTCCACGTGCTGGAATAACCCACCTTGGAGTCGGAATTGGAAGCACTACTCTTCTTCATCGATGTTAATGAGTGTGACCTCGAAAAAAAAGCATCAGTTTGAAGCTTTAAGATGAAACAAAATTCAAAAAGTCATGAAATGCTGAGGAAGAGAGTGATGAAATGAGGAGACACACGAGAGATAACATTTAAAGCAGAAAAAGGATGAAGTGATCTATTTTGATAGGAGGAGCAGCAATGTAAACTCAATAGTATCACTTTAAAGGGAAGCTGGAGAACAGAAACCCCAGGCTGTATTACTTTAATAGGGGCTGGACGCTTGGATCCCTGAGCTGGGTCCACAAAATGATCAGCCATGATCTTACTGAATGGTGGAGCAGGCTCGAGGGGCCAGATGGCCTACTCCTGCTCCTAGTTCTTATATTCATAAATAGAGGCTTGGAAAACAAAGGCATGGAAGTTATAATTAACCTCTATTTAACACAAGTTAGGCTTCAGCTGGAATATCGTGACCAATTACTATTAGTGATAGCGATCTTTGCAAAGTCACTCTCATTAACACTGAGAGATTGTGCCAAAATTGAGAGAGTTGTCTTTCAGTCTGGTCTAAAGCATCAATCAGGAGTTCCAATAGATTTGTTCAGCATATTTTCCCCTTTGTAAATTCATGTTAACTTTGTCTGGTTAAACCATTGCTTTCTAAATGCTGTGCTATGAAATCCTTGATAATGGACTTTGTCAACTTCTCCAATATCAACGTTAGGCTCATTGGTCTATAATTCTTTAGTTTACTCTCTACTCCCTTTTTGAAAGCAGGTTTACATTAGCTACAGTAGAGTTAATCGCATCAGCCATGTCAGAACTGATTCAATGAGTCAAATCAATGAGTCAAATGACATATTCCTGCTCATATTTCTGAAAACCTTATGCAGACCATGTGAAGACAAGGAAAATTTAACCAAAGTTGGAGATCAGTTTGATCTACGATAATTGTTACATTCCCCCAGACAAGGAACATTTGGGAAATCAAACTCCGCTGTGTCTGCAAGTTCTGGGAGTGAGTCACCACAGGGAATTAAGTGCACAATTTACATACCCTGAAGTATCTGCAACATTATCTGGTGGTGGACATGTTAATGGATGCCAGGCATTAGAAAGGAACAAGCAACATACCATGGATTTCAACACTGCAACATTGGAGCTAAATTTCAGTGTACCAACCTGTGTTGTTATTAATTGGAAAATAACGATATACGTCAGATTTGGGAATGTGTTCAAATCCAGCAGCAACAACATGTATTTATGTAGTACCTTTATCATAGTAAAATCTCTGCTCAGAGTTTGACAACATTTGACACTAAATGAACAGTACTGGGACTAATGTCCCCTTTGAAAGGTTCACTTGTATGGTTGTAGATGATGAACTAAATTAAATTGGCAGACCAGTCTACACCAGCATATAGGCCAGAATTTTCCAGTCCCACTCACAGCAGGATGGAAAATTTGACACAGCAGCCAAAGATCCATTATCCAGACGAGAATTAGGACCAGCTAATCTCAGCCATAAATATAGAAAAGAGGAAAAAGGTCCATAAAGGAGTGAGGGTGTTGATACTGAGAAAGAAACTGTTGCATTCCATTCATTCATTTGAGCAGATGAGGAGACGGCATTTGGTATGAGTTCTAAGATGGTCTTATTTTGTTGAACAGAATTTTAAAAAATTAAAATGACAGAAGAAAAGAAAAGCGAACTTGGAGACTGGCTTCTCAATCAGATGCTGTACAGAACTTGATCTTAATACTGAACTGAAACACTCTAAAATCCAAACTATATTTAAATCCTTATCTCAATATTGGAAGTGTTTTTCACAGGCTGTCTCTGTCTAGAAAAACAATCCTTGCAGCTGTTGTTATGCTGTTGTTTGCCTGCATTGTGTACCCTTTGGGAATGCAGTCAATTTTTACCTAATCCAAGATGCTTTCTGATTCTACATGTAGTCAAGTTAGCTACAATTGTTAAGCTTAGCAGAATTATTTAATCCCCTACAGTCTAGCATCTAAATGTAATTATGCATAGGCAGAAATATCTTAAAATGAAGTCTTTGCATAGACTGGAGCAAACAGGGCTAAGTGTACAGAGGATCTCTCAGGAATAGAATAAGAAGGAATATGAAGACAGGGATGGAATGCAATTATGGAAAAACACAATGTGTGGTGATAAGATTGATGAGCTCCAAACAAAACAGCCTCGTAAGAAAATGATGCTGTGGCAATAATGAAAACATGAGTTAAAAAAGATGAGGACTAGATGCTTAACATTCAGGGATGCAGAAAAAATAACAATGTCAAAAACAGATTGATAAGATTATTAGAGAATGGGACAGGGACTGGCTGGATTGACCTGAAGACTCACAGGAACATAATATGCTGAAGGGCCTCCTTCTGTTCTGTAATGACTCTATCATTCTCTGACTTTATAAAGAGGTATTAGGACACATGGAGCTTGCACATTCTCCCGGTGTCTGTGTGGGTTTCCTTTGGGTGCTCTAGTTTCCTTCCACAATCCAAAGATGAGCAAGTTAGTCCACCTAAGGCATGATAAATTGTACCTTAATGTCAGGGGTACTAGCTAGGGTAAATGCATGGGGTTATGGGGTAGGGCCTGGTGGGATTGTGGTTGGTGCAGACTTGATGAGTTGAATGGCCTCCTTCTGCATTGTAGGATTCTATGACTCTTTGACAAGTAAGAGTTGTGTTTTAAAATCGCTGATTTTAGGATTTTTGTGATTTAGGAAAGGATTTCCAAAAGTTGGGGTTCCGAAGGAATAGTTGCCAGTGGTGGAGCAATGGAAGCCAGGATGTGGCCTGGAGTACACAACTGGCAAATGTGGAACATTGCATACATAACAGATAAGTGTGAAAGGGGATAGTAGATGAAATTAAGGCCTGTGGTCCCCGGTCCGTTTCAATAATGTGAAATCCTGGACCATTTGATGGGCAACACAACAGCTCAGTGACTAACGCTGTGCTGTGCAGATACATGGATTTGGGCCTGTGTCTGTGGGAGTTTGCGCATTCTCCCCGTGCTTGCGTGGGTTTTCTCCGGGTGCTCCGGTTTCCTCCCACATCCCAAAGATGTGCTCTTAGACTAATTGGCAAAACAAATTCTCCCTAAATTGTCTCAAATTTGGTTTTTAATCCATAGATCTATAAACATGGACAGGGATCGCGGGTAGAGGTGGGAACATCGGGGTGG
Source organism: Sphyrna mokarran (assembly GCA_024679065.1). Classification (NCBI taxonomy): domain Eukaryota; kingdom Metazoa; phylum Chordata; class Chondrichthyes; order Carcharhiniformes; family Carcharhinidae; genus Sphyrna; species Sphyrna mokarran. The sequence goes on along the minus strand of JAGIQG010000013.1, from coordinate 12,175,974 downwards.
CGGCACGGGCTCGTTGGGCCGAAGGGCCTGTTTCCCGTGCTGTTTTGTTCTTTGTTCTTTGAAATCCAGTGATGTTTTGTGTAAACTGTTGACCGTTCAGTGTTCCTCAGGGCTGTTCTCATTTTGAATGTTTTTTCTTTCCCAAATGAAACTGGTGTCCAATTAGACATGTCACATTAACAAGTACATCCAGGTTGGCAATCGCTGTCACTTTGTGAAGCAGACCCTGATTCAAAGTGAATTTAATGAGGCTTGTCTGTTTAAGCTTCGGCAAAAATTGATTTACTGGCAGAGAAAATGGCTCTAGATGATGTCTCCCAGATGATAACATTGAGGTAACTGCTGCCACATCTGTGTGGCTCTAGGCAGCTCCGTCATTGGCATGGCATTGGTACATAATGTTCTCTTCAAATCAAACATGCTCTTTTCTCCCATTCTCTCAAGTCTCAAAGGTCATGGCAAGTACAATTTCTCCGCTAGCATCCAATAACATTTATCACATGCAGACAATGTCAGCAAGTTATTTCCACCATCAAATCCTGGATTGTTACTGTGCGGAAGGAGGCTGTTGGCCCATCTTACCTAACAATAATCAATGTCAACAAACTGAAGGAGATAGTCATCGATTTAGGAAGCATACTGGAAAGCATCAATGGGGACAAAGTATAAATGGTCAAGAGCTTCAAGTTTTTCAGTGTTCAGATTACCAACAACCTATCCTGGTCCCTTGATGCCGACACTATAGTTAAGAAAGTATACCAATACCTCTATTTTCTCAGGGACTAAGGAAATTTGGCATATCTGCTACAACCATATCTCACCAACATCTACATTTGCATGTAGAAAGCATTCTTTCCAGTTATGTCACAGCTTGGTATGGTTGCTGCTCTGTCAAGACTGCACAATACTACAAAGAGTCATGAATGAAGCCCAGTCCATCACTCAAACCAGCCTCCTATCCATTGACACTGTCTTCACTTTCTGCCTCAGAAAAGCAGCCAGCATAAGCAAGGACCCCACACACATACTCTTTTCCACCTTCTTCCTTCCGGAAAAAGATACAAAAGTCTGAGATCTTATACCAACCGATTCAATAACAGCTTCTTCCCTGCTGTCATCTGACTTTTGAATGGACCTACCTCACAAGAAGTTGATCTTTCTCTATATCCTAACTATGATTATAAAATTACATTCTCTACGTTCTCCTTTCCTTCCCTATGTATAGTATTCTTTGTCTGTACAGCATATAAGGAAAAATAGTTTTTACTCTATACTAATACAGGTGACAATAATAAATCAAATTATATGTGCTGGCTTGTAAACTAATTGTCCAACCAGTTCCTCTATCACAACGCCATTCTTACTCCATAACCCTGCCTTATTTTTTTCTCCATCTCAAGTATTTCTCCAATTTTCTCATTCACATTGTCCAGGTCTATTTACAGGAAAAGATGATGGTCATGCATACTACCTAGTATTAGTCTTTACAATTGACTAGGTGTCTTAGGACTCTTGAAAAGGCATTAAGAGTCAACCAGATAATGCAAGACTAGAGTTAAGTGTAGGAGCAGGTCAGGCAGCATGTCTTATTCCGAAAGGACGCTTGTGGACTTAAAGCAAAATTATTGTGGATGCTGGAAATCTGAATATGGTAGAAATACACATTCTGGGAGTATCTGTGGGGACAGGAACAGTTTGTTGTTTCAAGTGGAAGATGACTTCTTAAGAACCTGGTGAACTTGTTGAATTTTAACAAAATCCAGTCGGTTCCGGTGCTATTTTTCAGCTTGCAAATAGCAGATTTATTTGAATTCAGTTTTTTTTCTCTATTCATTCTCAGGATGCAGGAAAATACTGTTTAAAAAAATAGTCTAAGCATTCTTAGTCTGCACGGAGACGTGTGTCAGGACAGGTAAGTATGTTTTTGGCATGCTTGGGCTTAATGGGTGGTTGCTTTAACATCCGGAAGGAGGAAGGGCCTGAACCATTCTGATTCACTCTGGACTGTTTGCTGAGATTACATGTGGCCCTTGCCACTTGAGCATGATTGGACCACAATGCACAATCAGTAAGAACTTCCTGCACTTCAACCTTTGAATGAAATTACATCTTAATTGAATTGCGAGTACTTCCGCACTGAAGAACCATATTAACATTAAGCATTTATATAATAAAGGTGGTAAGTACATGATGGCCCCACTGATAAAATAAAGGGTAAGACTCGCTTATTCCCTTCGACCTTGATCTATTCTGATGCTGTCTTGGTGAAGCTTCAACCTATCATTCTCTGTAAAGTAAAACTCTGCTACCCATATTCTAACTTGCAGCAAGCACTATTAGTACATTTCATCTCTTGCTCATTCTCCGCAATACTTCAATTTAAAAGTGTTTATCCTTGTTTTCAAATTTCTCTGAGATTCTTCTCTATCTATAAAATTTCCTCCAGCCTTGCAACCTTCCAAATTCTCTACCCTCCTCCTCTGCATCTCACTCCTGCTGCGTCGCTTCCCCTCTGCATTGCTTCCCCTGTGCTTTACTCCCCCTCTGTGTCGCTGTCCCTCTGTGTTGCTCTTCCTAGATTGCCCTCTTTGCGATGCTCCTGCTCTGCGTCAGTCCCCCTCTGCATCACTCCCCATCTGCATCACTTCCCCTCTGTGTCGCTCTCCCTGTTTTGCCCCCCGCCGCTGCATCACTCCCCCTCTGCATCGCTTCTGCTCTGTGTCGCTCCCCTTCTGCATCACTCCCCCTCTGCATCACTTCTGCTCTGTGTCGCTCCCCTTCTGCATCACTCCCCCTCTGCATCGCTTCTGCTCTGTGTCGCTCCCCTTCTGCATCACTCCACCTCTGCATCACTCCATTCTTCCAGCTCTCTACTTGTCTCTGTTTCTTGAAGCCCATGTCTTTAGCCAAGCTCTTGGTCATCTATCCTGATATTTCTTCATGCAGGTTTAATATCAAATTCATTTAAGCTCTTATGAATTGAATTGTCTTATTGTCAATATTTGAACAAACAAAGTGGGAGCAAATATAGGCCATTTGACACCTTGGATTTGCCCCATTATTCAATTATATCATGGTTGATCTGTTTGTGTTTTGAGTTCCACATTCTCACCTGCTCCTAATAACATTTGATTCCTTTGCCTAATAAGAATCTGGTGGCACAGTGGTTAGCACTGCTATCTCAGAGAGACCTGTGTTCAATTCTCATCTTTGGTCACTGTCTGTATGCTGTTTGCACGTCCTCCCCATGTCTGCGTGGGTTTCATCTGGGTGCTCTGATTTTCTCCCACAGTCCAAAAGATGAGCTGGTTAAGAGCATTGACCTGAACAGGCACTGGACTTGGCGATTCAGGGAATTTCACAGTAACTTCACTGCAGTGTTAATGTAAGCCTTGCTTGTGACTAATAAATAAAGTTTAAAAACTTTGTCTAGCTTCACCCAAAAAATTGTCAATGACCCTGTCTCTACCACCTTCTAAGGCAGAGAATTCCAAAGTTGCAAACACTCTAAGAGAAAAGAATTCCCCTCTTCTCTGTTCTATAAAAGTGACCTCTAATTTTAAATCAGTACACCTCGTTCTGGATTCACCCACAAAAAGTGACATCCTTTCAAGTCTAACTTTCACAACCACACAGGATTAATATACTCCGTCAAGTCACACCTCATTTTTCCAAACTCCTTAATTATGCTGTCCTTAATTATGAGAGAAACTGACCATGAAAGTGAGGATATTATGTGTCAGTGATACAAAGCATTGATGAGGCCACAGCTCAAATACTGTGTGCAATTTTGATCTCCTTATTTAAGGAAGAATATAAATGCATTGGAGTTGATGCAGAGATTTACTTGATTGACATCTGAAATGGTTATCCTATGAAGGCCCAATTATTTAAAGAAAACACTGGCTGTTAATGGGATAATAGCCCCAACACTGTCCATAGCACTGCACCCGGCACTAGCTGTTGGCATTGCCTCCCTACACTGTCCCAGCACTGCCCCCCTCCCCCCAACACTTAAAGAAAATAAAAGAGAACACTCCTCCCCATGTGATAACTCTGGATAAGGACAATCCACCCAAACATCTGGAATATTTTGATCCTCTCCCACTTTTATCCCATTAATGGCCAGTGCTTTCTTTAAGTAATTTCATGGATTGGGCCTTCACCCTCTGATCTCCAAGACCATTCCACAGGTTGATTAGTTTGGGTGAATTTTCTGATATTAGTCGCATGTTTGTTTTTCACTTGTTTGAAGCAGTGCTCTTTGGCTTACAGTCACAACGTAGCTCTGAATCAGTTTTCCAGACCTATCTGTTTCTTCATTTTTCTACCTGATACAAGATGTGCGCCCCCCTCCCAAACAGATAAATTGACCAATCTTTGGGCTAAGAGGAAGGACGTGGGACCAAGAGGCATAAAGAACCAAATGGCCTCCTCTGTGCAAATGATTCCATGATTGTCTGAATTACTTCGGCTGTCATTTATCTCTCCCTCTGTTTCAATATCCCCGAGTGTCATGTGCATTCCTTAGAGTGCTGGTTTCCATTTAAACATGTTAACCGGCTGCTGGTCTCTCATTTATTTTTTAAAGTTTATTTATTAGTGTCACAAATAGGCTTACATTAACAGTACTATGAATTTACTATATATCCCCTAGTCGCTATACTCCAGTGCCTGTTTGGATACATTGAGGGGGAATTTAACACGGTTAACATTCCTAACCAGGATGTCCTTCAGACTGAGGGACGAAACTGGAACACCTAGAGGAAACCCAAGACTTTGCACGGTGACCCAAGTCAGGAGCTGAACCTGGGTCCCTGGCGTTGTGTGGCAGCAATGCTAACCATTGTGCCACCGTGTATGTTGACACAGTTCAAGCCTGCGAGCAAACTTCCAGTTTGAAAAATAAAGTGAGCCTCAAAGAGAAGCAACAAATCCTGCTCAAGTGCATTTTTTGGGAAGTGAGTAATGGTATAAATGATGCATTGCACCTTAGTTCCCTTAATATAAATCCTGGCAGTTAGCCACTGCTATGTTGAGAAATGTTGTTTACATGTACAGTCTGTACTAATGGGAATTTCATAGTAAGAGTAATTATTTCACAATGTGACTCCGCTTGTGTCCAATAAAGGTATTTGAGGTGTCCAAGAGGCAGCAGCATATGCTTATAGATTAACCTGCTATCCTTACCCAACCTATTCTCTCTACGATTCCAGTCACATGCCAATGTGGTCGATTCTTAATGGCCGTCTGAAGTGGCCTATAAAATCATCCAGTTGCATCAAATTCTGGGAAACTAAATAAAAGTTGACCTTTCGGTGGTGCTGGGAATTATTTTTTAAAAGACCTCTCCCACTGAAGGTTACCGGGAGGCAGGTTGTATGTCATCAACCAATCATCATGCTCTTCATTCAGAAGTCATGCAACATTCAATTCACAAGCTTTGTTTATTGTTCTGTCCTCCTTCTGTGGAGCAGTTATATCACACTGGGGTACAGCTTTTTGATGCCTGTCCTTCCCATTTTGCACTCAAACGGCCTGTTCTTTATTCCTGAGCCTTGACAGGAATAATCTTAAAATTTAGCTTGGGTTTGCCCTGGAATTTGGGCCCAGTTCTGTCCTGTCTTCTCTAGGAATCTACTTGGATAACAATGAAGAATGGGGACCTTTGACAATGTTTCTCCTCCCTGGTCCAAGGCTCCTGTGAGCAATTGTAGCCCTGTGCCTACTGCCATTCAAACCGAGATTAGCAAATCAGAACAATTTATTTAAAGTTTATTTATCAGTGTTACAAGTTGCCTTACATTAACACTGCAGTGAAATTACAGTGAACATTCCCTAGTCACCACACTCCGGCACTTGTTTGGCACACTGACAGAGAATTTAGTACAGCCAATCCACCTCCCAGCACGTCTTTCGAATTGTCAGAGGAAACCGGAGCACCCAGAGGAAACCCATGCAGACATGGGGAGAATGTGCAAACTTCACACAGAACGGTGACCCAAGCCTGGATTCAAACCCAGGCCCTGGTGCTGTTAGGCAGCAGTTCTCACCATTGTGCCACCGAGCAGCCCCAGGTCAGGAACCATTACTGTCCACATAAGAGGCAAGTATAGCAAAGGTGGGATGTTAGAAGCCTGGTGGATATCTGTTGCCCAGAGAAGTGCAGTATGTGTAGCAGAATGGAGTGACACCCAAGATTGTCAGCATGAAGCTAGATGCAGGAGTCCTTAAATTTATAGACCGTTTAACAGAGCAGGTTACCATTAAGGATCTTGTGTCAAGTGGCATGTCTAATTGAATACATAGAGTGTGTAAGATACAGAAAAGGCCTTTCTTTTGTTGCAAATGAATATAAACCTTACTGGGGACACACATTGAGATGTTTACAGGCTCAGTGCTATCTTACTCCCTGGAGCATCACACTAGCACTGCCTATTGGCTGATTGGAATAAGGGAGGGACGACCACTCCCATTACAATGTTTTCTCTTGTCTTTAGTTCCTTGTACAAGGTATACCACATTAGCAATGCCTCTCAGCTTTAACATCCCCTCTTTTACAAATCAAGTCTCTAAGGCACTCTGAGAGAACAATTAAAATGACGCAACTCTGCCAGTGCAGTTTCCAGAACAAGATGTCCCAACTCCTATACTCAATGCCCTGACTGATGAAGGCCACACTGCTTCTTCACCACTCTGTATACCTGTGACACCGTTATCAACAAACTATGTACTTATACCCCTAGGACCCTCTGGTCCTCAACACTCCCCAGGGCACTATCATTCACTAGTTCTTTAGCGGGATCATAATATTGCGTATAGCATGATGACCAAAGCAGTCTCTTCACCGCTTCAAAGGCTTTTACTAGCCATGAATCCCATGACCCAATCATGCTTATTCCTCAATAAGAGGTAGAGTAGTGCAAGCAAGTGGAGAAATTGGGTAATGAACAGCTATAATATTCATCATCCCAAGGAATAACTTTAGCTCTGTCACATTCTGGGGTGATGTGTCTTTAATGACTTGAATCTTGTCTTCAACAGGATGCAACCCCCATAGAGCCCACTCTGTGGCCCAGGTAGGTTACCTCAGGTGCCTGGAATGTGCATTTTCCACACTTCAAACCCACTACACGCACACACATATATTGATAAACACATATCAGAACACACGGATGTATATAACAGACACAAACAGGGTCACATGCAAGCAAAAAAAACACAACCAGGAGCAAACACAGACATTTCCATGCAGTAACATGCACACAGTGCATGTATGCAGACACACACATATACACACACAAACACACACAGACAACACAGACACACATACACACACACACGCATGCACGCACAGACGGTGACACATCTGAACACAGAGATATATAACAGACACAAGCAACAACATAAACAACACAAACATTTTCATGCAGACACACACGTACACAGTAACACATATACATACATGGTCACAGACAGATGCATACAGACATGGATGCACAAAAAAACACACACATAGAGACACAAGCGCGCACGCGCACACACACAAATATAAGATGTACTTGTCCTTTAAACATTGTTAACCACAAAGATAGCAGGATTCCATATGTGACTTTTCCCAATACCTCCCATGCAGGTTGGCGTCTGTTTTGTTTTTTAATTGAAAACTTATTTTTTCCCATAGGGTTTCTATTTTTATGACAGTTTTTTATGGATAGTGTTTGAGCTGAATATTATCACCAGGAAATTAGCTAAACCCTGTTTACAAAGTCAGACTTTTAAACATGGTCATAGCTATATCTAATACAGAGAATGGACTACAGGTGCACATTCCAGTGAGTCAGCCCGAGAGCCAAACAGGGGAGGAGATTGCTGTGAGCAGCCAAGACTCAGCTAAACTTGTGGCAAACTTCCACTGTTTCTTTCCTTCAGGGCTATTTCGATGCAGGGATAATAGATCTCAAAAACTATGTGCATTTCTATATCTTTCTAGCTTTACCTCCTGCTTTTCCAGATGCCAGTGGGATAATAGTAGTGTCAGGGCAATAGCAGCGTAGCATCTTGCTTCACGCTACATCCAATATTCTTTCTCTTGCAGGCTGTGAAACAAGCAGTCAATTCATTATTGTTTGTTTTACATGACTGCCCAAACCCAATGACTGGCATGGGTTCTACTTAATAGGATCGATGGTGTGCCTTAGTACGTTACTGAACAGTGATTCTAGAGCATATTCGGGTGCCATTCTTGTGATAATCATTGCAATTAAAGATTGATGCTTTGTAGAAAGAAATTTTTCTATCACTTTCCCCATCTTCTGAACACCTCAAAGTGCTCTGCAGCCAGTGAAATACTTTCTAAAATGCAGTCCCTATTGTAATGTAGAAAGGCAGCAACAAATGATCTTTCTCTACACCCTAGCAATGATTGTAACACTACATTCTGCACCCTGTCCTTTCCTTATCAATGAACGGTATGCTTTGATGTGCAAAGGACAATACTTTTCACTGTATACTAATACATGCGATAATAATAAATCAAATCAAATCAAATTTGTGCACAGCAAGCTCCCACAAACCACAACATGATAAAAGTAAATTAATGCAGATGCTGGAATCTGAAACCAAAAGAGAAAATGCTAGAAATTCTCAGCATCTGTAAGAAGAGAAAAGAGCTGACATTTCAAGTTCAGATGCCCCTTTGCCAAAACCGATGTAACGTGATAATTGTTAAATTCTTTGTCAAGAACTCACTCCACAGGCAGGCGACAAGGGACACGTATTCCCTGATTTATTCAAGTACTGCTTGCGCCACACTTCAAACTACAACTGCCCTCTCCAAGTGGCCCCTGGATAGACCATCCCACAGCCAGAGTCAGCCGACCCATTCTCTTAAAGGAGCTACACTCCTACATACACAATAATAATGATCAGGTAACCTGTTTTTTGTGTGATGATTGAGAGATAAACATTAGCCAGGACACCAGGCTTAAAACTCTCCCACCTAGTCTTCTTCACTTACTCCCATTTTCCTGTATCCCCACTCCAACCTCCTGGATCAGGTGCAGGGACTCCCTTCCCCCTTCCCTCCCGCCTTTACCTCGACCCTTGACTGCGACAACTTCCGCACTGAATTCTCCCCCCTCCTCAGAAAGATTTATGGTCTCTAAACCCAGCCAGGGAGATGACCCCCACTACCACCTGCCACATCTACCCATTACCCCCTTCCCCCCCCTCCCCAGGCCAACTCATTGGATTTAGGGGAAATACTTTATTCACTTCACAGTCCAGAAAAGAAGTACTTTTGCTGGGAACAGGTTCATACTTGTGTGAAACTGGCACAGTGGGAAACAGGTACAAACCCATTAAACAGGTACATTGAACCATCAATTAAAACCACTCACATTTGAATGAATCAGTGCTTGTGTGCGTAAAGGCATCAAAATAAAATCCTTCCTCAAAGACTTCCCAGCATTTCCGGTGGGATTTGCCACACAATGAAGGACTCTGAGCTGCCACATTGTCAGTTTTATGGGAAGTGTTCAGCTTAAACTTGCTGCAGTTCCTGTGGGAAACCAACTATTCTGTTAAACACCAACTTGACTGCGAGTTACGAGTCTACACGGATATGTTTGTGAATCAGAGACTTTCTTCACCCGAACTTGGCTTCTTTTTTTAAAAATAGGCGCTTGAGCAAGAGATAGCAAATCCCTGGGGAGGGTGTAAGGGCAGGAGGGTGGCACAGTGGGTAGAACTTCTGCCTTACAGTGCCAGGGACCAGGGTTTAATTCCAGCTGCGGGGTCTCTATGTGGTGTTTGCATGATTTCCCTGTGTCTGCATGTGTTTGCTCTGGATGCTCCGGTTTCCTTCCACACTCCAAAGATGTGCAGTTTAGGTTGACTGGCCGCGTTAAAACTGTCTCTTAGTGTCAGGGGGCCTATTGGGTTAATGCGTGGATTTACAGGGACAGGGGCTGGATGGGATTGTTGTCAGTGCATGCTCGATGGGCCAAATGGCTTCCTTCTGCACTGTAATGATTCTATGATTCTTCAATGGTTCTATATTTTCCACCTCTCTCCTGAAAGCGCTGGCTCACACTATGATTCATATTCGCAAGTTATCAACAACAGCACAACAGACCACAAAATGGACCTGCTCACTGGAGGCCTAACACACATTCAACGGCAGCTGCCCTAGCTTCCCAATGCCTACCCAAAAGTGTTTAAATTGATTAAAGGTGTTGTAGATTAGACGGAGAAACATTATTTGCTCTGCTAGGATAGGCCAGAACAAGAGTGGCGTAACCTTATTATTACTGTTGGGCTGTTACAAGGAAGACTCCTTCATACAAAAGGTCGTAGAGTCTGGGTGGGGAAAGTCAAATGAAAATCCTGAAACTGAAAATAATGAGTTTATATTAAGTAAATGTCTTAAAGGTTAAGGAACAAAGGCAGGTAACTGGAGTTAAGATCCAGGCCTTTATCTAATAAAATGTAGAAGAATTAGAGGAGATAAGTGTATTCCTCTACTGCAGAATTAATTGTTTTTACCATCTGTGTTACATTCAGCTATATAATTTTCCTTACTTTATGGGCCATTTAGTTGTTGCCTTGGTGCCTTTTAGGCTGTACATATATACTTTAAATGAATTGCTTGCATGGGTTTTCTCCGGATGCTCCAGTTTCCTCTCACACCCCAAAGATGTGCTCTTAGGCTGACTGGCAAAACAAATTCTCCCTAAATTGTCTCACAAATTTGGTTCCAATGCAGATTTCTATAAACATAGACAGGGACAATGGGTAGAAATGGGAACATTGAGGTGGTGGCGCGAGCTCGTTGGGCCAAAGGGAATGTTTCCCATGCTGTTTTGTTCTTTGTACTTTGAATATTTTGGTTTATTTGAGAGGAGAGAGTGGTGCAGTGGTACCATCACTGGACTAATAATCCAGAGGCCCTGCCTAGTCCTCCTGGAACAAAGATTCAAATCCCACCACAGACTTCAATTCTATTCAGAGGTTTTTTTTCCAATCTTCACTTGAAAGTCAATCTCTGAATTGGTGATCATACAACCCTCAATGATGGCCATAAAAGCCATCTGGTTCACTAATGCCCTTTCAGGAGGGAAATCTGCCATCCTTACCCAGTCTGTGAGCCCTGACCTACAGCAATGTGGTTGACTCTTCACTGCTTTCGTAGAGTCATAGGAACCCTACAATGCAGAAAGAGGCCATTTGGCCTATTGAGTCTGCACTGACCGCAATCACACCCAAGCCCTACCCCAAGATATTTATCCACTAATCCCTCTAACCTATCTATCTCAGGACACTAAGGGGCAATTTTAGCATGGCCAAACAACCTAACCTGCACACCTTTTGGACTGTGGGAGGAAACCGGAGCAGCCGGAGGAAACCCACACAAACACGAGGAGGATGTGCAAACTCCACACAGATAGTGACCCAAGTCGGGAATCGAAGCCAGGTCCCTAGAGCTGTGAAGCAGCAGTACTAACCACTGTGCTACCGTGCCACTCACGGAGTGATTTTCTGAAAAGACCCAGCAAGCGGCTCCAATCCACGGCAATAAGGGATGGGCAATAAATGTTGATCTTACCAGTTAACCTACATGTCTTTCAGAGAAGGAACTCTGCCGTCCTTATCCGGTCTGGCCTCCATGTGAATCCAGGGCCACAGCAATGTGGTTGACTCTCAACTGCCCTCCAAGGGCAACCAGGAACAGGCAATATGTGCTGTCCAGCCCGCGCTGCCTATGTCCCACAAATCAATTTTTAAAAACTAGCAATGGTTGCCAGGTGTGCTTTATCAGATGATCGTTATAGAATCCCTACAGTGCAAAAGGAGGCCATTTGACCCATCGATCCTGTACTGACAACAATCCCACCCAAGCCCTATCCCTGTAGACCCAAGAATTTTACCCTCTAATCCTTCTGACACTAAAAGTCAATTTACCATGGCCAATCAATCTAACCCATACTTCTTTGGAGTTAATAGCTTTAGTTAATAGAGGGCTTTCCAGCCAACCTTCTTAGGTCTCTTGGCCGCCAAATGCAGCAGACCCACACAGTGCATTGCTCACCAGTACGATACGGGGAGCGTAAATCTTATAACTTATTCTATGGAATGACAAATATTCTGCAAATTGAATGCCCAAGACTGTCCTTGACATTTCCCTCCAATGTCAAAGACTAGGCCTCAAGCAAAAAACCTTTACTTTTGTTAATAAAGATACCAAGGAGAGCAATGAACTGTCTGTACAGAGGATGTCACAGCATTTTTACCTATAAAACTTAGATTGCAAACTTAATGTTAAGATGAAAGACCCTTCTCAGTCTCTACCGCGATATTGCTATCGGAAAGCCTAAAGGAAAAAAAATCTGAGCGATCTCCACCCATTTCCTAGTGGGCTCAAGTGTATAGCTTGATAACTGCTCATAACTCAGCGCTAATTGGCATTGATTTGGCAATTGCTCTGAGAAATAATATGCGGGAATTTGAAAAGTAACGCTGACAGAGCTTTGGGAGGTATGGGGAGGTGGGAGCAGCAGCGAGGACAGGGTAATGTACATTGCTCAGAAAGAGCTTTAGTGGATGAATGCCCACTGTCCCTCAAATTTACACAGACAAAAGCGTACCAAAAAAAATCAGGGAAAAATCAGACACAAGAGGTGACGATAGAGATGATAGGGGCAATCTATTCCCAGCTAAAAGATACAGATTTAAGATTGGCAAACGAGCAAGGAGAGAGATGTGAAGAATTTTATTTGATGCAGCGCATTGTTGTAATTTGGAATGCACTGCTTGAAAAGCTGGTGGGAGATGATTCAACAGTAATTTTCAAAAAGAAATTGGCTAAACACATGGTGGGAAATGATTTGTAGAGTTATGGAAAAAGATTTGAGGAGTGTGTGGGACTATTTGGACAGGTCTTTCAGAGAGCTGAAAGTAGCATAATGGACTGAAGGGCCTTCTTCTATAGTGCATGACTATACTGTGTGTGTGTTTTAATTCATGCATGGGACGTGGGCATTGCTGGCTGGCCAGAATTTGTTGCTCATCCCTAGTTGCCCAAGGGTGGTTGTGAGTCAACCACATTGCTGCTGGTTGTGCTCACATGCAGGCCAGGCAAGGTAAGGATGGCAGATTTGCTTTCCTAATGGATATTAGTGAACCAGATGGATTTTTCTGATAATAGACAATAGTTTCATGGTCATCAGTAGATTCTTAATTCCAGATTTTTTTTGTTGAGTTCAAATTCCACCACCTGCCATGATGGGATTCGAACCCTAGTCCCCAGAACATTATCTGATTTTCTGTATTGATTGTTAAGCAATATTTCCACTAATCCTGTGTGTGTGTGTGTGTGTGTGCACGTGAGGGTGTCTGTGTGTGATTGTATGTGCGTATATATATCTGTGTACATGGGTGGGTGGGTGGATGATGTGGTAGGGATATGTGTGTGTGGATGTGTGTGTGTGTTAGGGGTCTATGTGTGTGTGTGTGTTAGGGGAGTGTGTGTGTGTGGATGTATATGACATGGGTGTGTGTGTCTATGTGTGAATATGCATGTATGTGTATTTGTGTGTGTTCGGGGTGTGAATGTGTGTGTGTGTGTGTGTCTATGTGAATGTGTGTGGGTGTGGGTGTGTTAGGCATGTGTTTGTGCATGGGTGTGGGTGTGGGTGTGTTAGGCATGTGTTTTGTGCATGGGTGTGGGTGTGTGTGTTGCGCAAGCTCTTCATATGTTGCGCTGGTTATACCATATTTACCCATCACTTACCATAGAATCTCCCAGGATCTGATTCCCTATAGTGAATAGTCAGCATTAGCTCGTGAAGCAGAGTTATTTCAGTTTAATGATTTGACATTCTCACGTCACAATCTGTAAATGTGAACCTTTTCCCACAGTGCCCCTCCTGAAAGCCATTCTTCAGCCTGTCCCATATTACTCAGCAGACTGTACAATCTCCCACACTGCCTCTTCCTGCAGTAAGGTACGCATTGCACTGGTGACTATGGCAGAGGAAGGCTGACTTCCGATCTCAATCACTCCCTTTCCCTTCAGCTAAGTGGCAGGAGCTAATGGCTCTTCCTGTGAACACATTGTTTTAACACTGGAGTGTCTGAATCACCTTGCAGTTGGGTTTGGCCTCTTCCTAAGGAATTCCTAAGAATGAAGTGACACACCTTGTATAATTGCAGCAATGCGATTAACTTCTCTTTTCATTTAACCTCAGAAAGCCCACTTAGTTCTATATAATTCTCAATTTACAACTAGTTACATTCATATAGCAGCATCAATGCAGTAAAATCACCACTTTACCATGGCGTAATCATACAAACAATTGACACCGCTAAAGAAAGTATGAGGACAGGTGACCAGAAGCTTATTTAGAGGCAACTTTTAAGGAGAGAGAGGAAGAGTAGCAGGGAGAAATGTTTAGGAAGGGAATTTCAGAGCTCAGAGCCTCAACAACTGGAGGCCAGGCTATCAATGGTAGGGAAATTGGAGTGTGCAAGAGTCTCGGGTTAGAGGAGCAGAGAGTTTTCAGAAGGTTGGAGAAGGTTACAAAGATGGGAGGAGTGTGGGTGGGTGAAGCACGGGGATTAGAATTTTAAAATGGAGGCTCAAAGTGAATGAAAGGGGCAACTAAGGAAAGTCGGCAGCATCTGGAAAAAATACCTGATCCAGTCTTTACGATGTGCAGCCAACATGTTTCACCACTAAGCAGAAAATGCTGGAAAATCTCAGCAGGTCTGACAGCATCTGTGGAGTGAGAATAGAGCCAACATTTCAAGTCAAGATGACCCTTCATCAGAGTTGAAGACAAAGAAAATAGGATAAGATTTAACATCCCGTTGGCATTGAAATTCATAAACCACATTACCAATTAGTCTGATAAGCAGAACTTATTTTTGATTTGGATACAAATTTGCTAGTGAATACTGTTTGCGTTACTATTGTGTCCCTACATCCTAAAGACTGGTGGATCCATCAAACAGCTTGTTTCAGCCATTGTTCGCAACAGGCAAGGTACAGACTTTACAAAGATTAATGTTAACCCAGAGGGTTAAAAACATAAGATGACCAAAAATAATAAAGTGGGAGAAAGAAAACTATGGGGGTAAACTAACAAGTAGTGTAAAAATGAATGGCAAGAGTTTCTTTAAACGTAGAAGAGAGAGGCTAGAGTGAACACAGACCTCCAGAAAAAATGAAGTTAGGGAAATAATAATGGGGAACAAGTAAACAGCAGAAGAGTCCATTTAACTGAGAAAAGATATATGGGCATTGGAAGCAGTCATAAGAATGTTCATTCAGTTGATCCTGGGTATGGAGGGTTTTTCTTAAGAGGAGAGATTGAGTAGATTGGGCCAATACTCTTTGGAGTTTCCATGAATGAGAGGCAACCTCAGTAAGGGTGTCCTCCATGTACAGGGTAGATGCTGAGAGGTTGTTTCTCCTGGTGGGAGAGTCTAGGACAAGAGGACATAATCTTAGATCAGGGCATCATAGAATCCATAAAATCCCATTCGGCCCATTGAGTCTGCACCAATTCTCTAATAGTATTATATCCAGTCCCTTTCCTCTGGCTTATTGCTGTAACCCCACAAATTTACCATGACTAATTCATCTAACCTACACATCTTTGGACACTAAGGGGCAATTTAATATGACTAATCCACTTAACTTGCACACCTTTGGACTGTGGAAGGAATCCGGAGTAGAGGAAAGCCACGCAGAAACAGGAAAAACATAGAAACATAGAGGATAGGAGCAGAAGGAGGCCATTCTGGATATCAGAGGTAGGTTCTTTACCCAAAGGGTGGTTAGGGAGTGGAATGCCCTGCCTGCAGCAGTTGTAGATGCGCCAAGTTTGGTGGCGTTTAAGAGGTTAGTTGATAAGTATATGGAAGAGAAGGGAATGGTTTAGTTTGGAGGGTCATTGCTTTTTATATTGGCCGGCGCAACATCGAAGGCCGAAGGGCCTGTTCTGTGCTGTAATGTTCTATGTTCTATGTTCTATTTGGCCCTTTGAGCCTGCTCCACCATTCATTACAATCATAGCTGACCATCCAACTCAATAGCCTAAACCTACGTTCTCCCTAATGTTTGACCCCATTCACCCCAAATGTTGTATCTAGCTGCCTCTTGAATACATTTAGTGTTTTAGCATCAACGTGCAAACTCCACACAAATAATCACCCAAAGCCAGAATTAAATTTGTGTCCCTGACACTGTGAGGTATCAGTGCTAACCAATGTACCATCCATTTAAGACAGAGATGACGAGGAATTTCTTCTTCTCAGAAAGTAGTGAATCTGTAGAATTCTTTACCACAGGGAGCTATAAAAGCTGGGTCATTAAGTGGGCTCAAGGCTGAGGTAGATAGGTTTTTAATCAGTAAGGAATCAAGGGTTATGGGGATAAGGTGGGAAAATGTTGAAAATTTATCATATCAGATCAGCCATAATCTCACTGAACAATGGAGCAGACTCAATGGATTGAATAGTCTACTTCTCCTCCTATATTTTATAGTCTTCTGGCCTTATAACCAGCCTGTAATAACAAAGCTCAAAACATTAGAGTTCGCAATTAAGCAGCAATTATTAAATAATTCTTAGTGTGTTAAGTATTACACTGACAACCAATTGAATTTTGTATGTCGTGCTGCAGTGTGGTGCATTTGTGCGCACTGGAAGCTACATATCAATGTATCTCATCCTGTTCTTTGCTGAGGCAAAGAACATGTACACATATCAGCCAGAATTTTACCAGCAAGCCCAGCCCAATTCCGAGGATGGGTGAGGTTCAGAGAACGGCATTCTCCGTTGGCCTCAGGCAGGATCATATGAACCTTGGGTGGACGTGCTGGTAAAATTCCACCCATAGCACCTGTTTCAGTGAAACAAAATAAATTACGTCTTTCTTTCTCCACAGGGTAATGCCTTGACTAATCAGGGTCAAACAGTCTGTTTTAAATTTAAAACAATGATCAGCGGTTAACTGTCAGTCACCTAGTGCATTCTCCATGGCAATACCTCTACCACAGTAAGAAGTCTCACAATACCAGGTTAAAGCCCAACAGGTTTATTTGGTAGCACAAGCCACTAGCTTTCAGAGCGCTTACTGCTCCTTCGTCAAGTGAGTAAGTACTTCAAAAGCTAATGGCTTTTGCTACCAAATAAACCTGTTGAACTTTAACCTGGTGTTGTGAACATCTTAGCACGTTTACCCCAGCCCAACGTCAGCATCTCCTTATCATGATACCTCTATCAATCAGAGTCTACTCGTTAATCAATCTGCACTTTCTTCTCATATTGAATAAATTGTTTTCCTCTTATATCAATACTCTTGTAAAATGTTCTGATGAGTGCAAGAAGAAAAGCTTCGACATGTGTTTATTAATCAATTATTAGCAATGTACTTATTAGCAATGTCAGTTTTATTGGTTGTAGCAAGTTTCGGTAGCAGCAGTAAGTTTATTAGGAGTAGATGTGCTTATTAATTATAAATTAATTAAGATTAAATAACATACAATAAAAATGGTAAGACAGTTGATGTTTTGCAATTTCAGAGCATGGATGTTCCTAGACATCAGAGTGATCCAGGCCAAATACATCTGCAGCAAACACCCGTGGCTTCAGAGCTTTGGCTCCGAGACATTCAGTTGGAGGCCAAGCTGCGGACACTGCAATAGAGAGTGAGTTATCCAGATGTTTTGTACCAGGAGAAGGCAGTCACACCCTTTTGGATAGAGTCTTTTGATTTTTTTCAGGGACAGGAGGGTATGACTGTGACTGACGCAGGTATGGGGACCCAGAGGGTAGAACGGAGGAGCCTGCATGGATGTAAGTGGTAGCTGCAGAGTGGTTGAACAGAAATCATTCAAGCAGCCGATGTTGGGGGAATTGGTGGCGGGGGGGTTAATAGGAATGTAGTGATAATAAGGAACAGTATAGATAGAGGAAGCTCTCTGCAGCCAAGAGCGTGAGTCCAGATAGCTATATTGCCTACCTCATGTCAGAATTCAAGAAATCTGCTCTGGACTGAAGAAAAACATGTAGTGCGAGGGGAGGATCCTGTGCTCATGGTCCTCATAGGTACCAATGATGTAAATTGAATGAGGAAAGAGGTTCTACTGAGGGAGTAAGAGCAGCTCAAATTAAAAAGATGAAGCACAATGGCAACAATCTCTAGATTAACACCAAACCATGAGCATGGTGGGGTTATCACAAAATTCTTAATCTAGAAATTGAGCTAATGTTCTAGAGACCCAGATTCAAATCGTGTCACAGCATGATTCGTGAAGTCAATAAAAAAGAATATCTGGCATTAAGAATCTACTGTTGACCATGAAACCATTGTCAATTGTTAACCCATCTGGTTCATTAACAAGCTTTAGGAAAATCTGTCGTCCTTGCCTGGTCTGGTCTAC
This sequence comes from Sphyrna mokarran, assembly GCA_024679065.1. Classification (NCBI taxonomy): domain Eukaryota; kingdom Metazoa; phylum Chordata; class Chondrichthyes; order Carcharhiniformes; family Carcharhinidae; genus Sphyrna; species Sphyrna mokarran. The sequence goes on along the minus strand of JAGIQG010000013.1, from coordinate 12,157,522 downwards.
ATCGGACTCCAGAGCCACAGCAACGTGCTGAACGGCAACTAGAGATGGACAATGTGCCTCAAGGGCAACGAGAGATGGACAATGAATGCTGGCAGCCAGCAACACCATGCACCCCAAATACATAAGATAAAGTGGGATAAGTCTGATTAGAAAGAGAAGGGTGTACAATCTGCAGCTAACTAAAGAATATGAAGAGAGTATCAAATTGAAAGAAAAATACATAATTCTGCAAAGATAAATGACAGGTCAGAAAATTAGACAGGATATAAAGAACTACAAAACACTGAAAGATTAATGAAATAGAGAAATTAAAAAGCTATCTAGAAATATGAATAACAATAGTGAGAGTTTCTATAAGTATTTCAAAAGGAAAAGAATAAGTAATGTGATGGTTGGTACTCTAGAGAGAGGTCTGGGGAACTAATAATGAAAAATAAGGAAATAGCAGATGGATTGAACAGATATTTCATATCAGTCTTCATTGGTGGAGCATACAAGTAACCTCCCAGAAATAATTGTGAATCAGGATGTGAGAGAGGAAGAGAGAAATTTAAAACAATTACAATCATCAGCAGCAGAGAAGGAAGAAAATCCTGCCCGCTGGATCCCATTGATTTGTGGGATATCCTGCCCCATGTGCCCACAGATATAAGGGTTAAGGATTGAAGTATTCAGTAATGTGAATACTAACAGTAGAGATTTGCCACCCTGAGTAAATGTCATCTTCAAATTTAGAGGCAGCCCAAGGATGACAAAGGGCAGTGGTTAGCATTGCGGCTTCAATTCCAGCCTCGGGTGACCATCCGTGTGGGTTTTGCACATTTTCCCCATTTCCAAGCGGGTTTCCTTTGGGTGCTCCGGTTTCCAAAGTTGTGTGGGTTAGGTTGATTGGCCAAACTAAATTATCCCGTATTGTCAGAGGACCAGCAGGGTAAATATGTGGGGTTTTGGGATACGGCCTGGATATGATTGTTGTCGGATTCAGGCATGATGGGCTGAATGGCCTCTTTCTGCACTGTAGGGATTGCATTCTATGACAAGAGAAAGAACAGTGGGAGGAAACACATGGAATGCACTGGTATGGATCTGTTTGGTCCAGTGGCTTGTTTCTGTGCTGTAAGTTCTCTGTCACACTGTGTGATGTGATGTTCATTCCAAACCTGATTGCTCAGGTTGATTATTACCTTGATCTGTATACAATCCAATTCACCCATTAATCCTTTGCTTGCTGCATTGGCTCCTGGTCAACCAACACCCCAAATTTAAAATTCATATTCACATTTTCATATCCCTCCATTGCTTCGCCCCTCCCCATATTTACAATCCCTTCAGGTCCCACAAGAATACTGCGTTTCTCTAACCCTGCCAGAGAACCATAGCAAAGTTACAGCACAGAAGGAGACCATTCAGCCCATCTTGTCCACACCAGCCTGACGTACTCAGGTTTCCTTTCAAATCCCACTTCCCTGCATCCAGCCCATGTTCCTGTAGCTTGCACGACTTAGGATGCAGGTTGAGTACTTTTTAAAGAGTTTAGGGTCTCTGCCTCCACCTCCAACTCAGGCAGTGAGTTCCAGAACCCACCATTCTTTGTGTAAAGAATTCCTTCCTCATATCTCCTCTATACTTATTGCCACTTATCTTGAATCTATGTCTACTGGTTCTAGAATTCTTTGCCAGGGAAACAGCTTTATCCTGTCCATGTTATCTGTTCCCCTCATAATTTTGTACACCTCTACCAAATCATTCTTCAGTCTTCTTTGTTCTGAGGAAAATAACTCCAACCTATTCCAACCTCTATTCTGCTGTGAAAGTGGAGTTGGACATTCTAAGAACTTTCAAGCTGTTATTCGATAGGCACATGGAACACACCAGAATGATAGAGTAGGATAGCTTGATCTTGAGGTTGGATATCGCTCAGCACAACATCAAGGGCCAAAGGGCCTGTACTGTGCTGTACTGTTCTATGTTCTATTCAATCTCTCCTCATAGCTACACTTTTCCAGTCCTGGCAACATTCCTGTAAAGCTCCTCTGCACTCTCTCTGGGGCAATCATTTCCTTCCTGCAACGTGGTGACCAGAACTGCACGGAATACTCCAGTTATTTTTATTTTATTTATTTGTGTCACAAATAGGCTTATTTTAACATTGAAATGAAGTCATTGTGAAAATCCCCCAGCCGCTGCACTTCAGTGTCTGTTCAGGTATGGCCTCACCAGTGTTTTATACAATTCAATGTTATCAGCTTATCATGCATTCCCTGACCTCTTTCATCCAATCACTGATGGCTGTATCTTCAGCTGTCTAGGCCATAAGAACATACAACATGAATTAGGAGCAGGAGGAGGCCATTTGGCCCCTCAACCCTGCTAAACCATTAAATAAGACTATGGCTGATCTGACTGCAACCTCATCTGCACATTCCCAACTACTCCAATAACTTTTCACCCGCTTGCTTATCAAGGATACGTCTACTGCCTTAAAAATGTTCAAAGGCTCAGTTTCCATCATCTTTTGAAGAAGACTGTTCTTGATCCTCTGAGAAAAAAATATCTTTTCATCTCTACCTTAAATGGGCGGCCCCTTATTTTGAGATTCTCCCACAAAGTGAGACATCCTAACATTCTTTACACAGTCAACCTTTCAAGATCGCTGAGGATCTTATGTGTTTCCGTTGTCATCTCTCACTTTTCTAAACTCCACTGGTTACAAGTCTAACCTGCCTAATCTATGCCACTCTGTGCTTCTTTTCTTCAACTTCTTCAGTGCCCCATATCTCTTTCTATTTTACAACATGTCTTAAAACCTACTTCTTGGACCTAGCTTTTGCTCACATAGTAAACAATTCTTTGCTTCAGTATCAACTTTTGTTTACTTATCTTCCTGTAAATTGTTCTGCGCTATATCAAGGTACTTTGTTGGACAGTGCAGTCCCTGCACCTACCTATATCTATGCAGTGACTTTCAATGCTGGTGCAAAATAGGATGAAAGCTCTGTTCCTCAGTTTCAAGGTTTTATGTGTCCAGATCACCAACAACCATTCCTGGCCTCCCCCCCCGTGCCGACAGTATAGTTAAGAAAGCCCATCAACACCTCTGCTTTCTCATGTCAGCTACAGCTTGCACCAACTTTTACAGATGCATCATAGAAAATATTCTTTCTAGACGTATCACAGCTTCGCATGGCTCTTGCTCTGCCCAAGACCGCAAAAAACTAAAAAGGCACGTGAATGTAGCCCAGTCCATCATGCAAACCAGTCCCCCATCCATTGACTCTGTCTACACTTTCCGCTAGAAAGGCAATCAGCATAATTTAGGACCCCAATCACCCCAGACATTCTCTCTTCCACCTTCTTCCATCGGGAAAAAAACCGCAAATGTTTGAGGACATGTACCAACCAACTCAAAAACAGCTTCTTATCTGCTACCATCAGACTTTTGAATAGGTCTACCTCACACTAAGTCGATTTGTCTCTACACCCTAGCTATGACTGTAACACTACATTCTACACTCTCTCCTTTCTTTCTCTATGAACAGTATTCTTTGTCTATAATGCATGCAAGGAACAATACTATATTAACAGATGTGACAATAATAAATCAAATCAAATCAAATCAAAACCTTGATAAAGCCAGAATTCCTCAACAACTATGAAGAGGATATAGTGGATCCTATGCTGCTGTCAAGAATGGGTTAAGAGCCCAAGTTGTACTCCACTTATCTCCTTCCTGGCCTGCACAATTGATTACCGTTTCCAAAAAAGCCTTGCATTACGCCACTGGAGAAAGAGGAAGTGACCTGATCTGAGGGATGACACCACTGGGAACATTCAAGAAAATAAAGCCACATCTAGGCAAATTGGAATTACAGTAATAGATGTATTATTTTCCCATTAATGTTGGAGAAAGTTCCAGCTTCAGAGTTGATTAAGGTCAGAAGAAGGTTAATACCGTAAGCCTTCCCCTAATGTGCTTATTCTTTCATATGAATCAAACTTCTACAAGTCACACAGCACAGAAAAGGCCCTTTGGCCCATTAAGTCTGCACTGACAATAACTACTACTAAAGGCATATTAGTTACATTTTCCTGCATTTGTCCCATATCCCTCAATAGTATGCTACTTCTAGTTTTCATCCAAATACTTTGTAAAAGTTGTAAGCTTTCCAGCCTCCACTACCATCCAAGGAAATGCACTCCAGACTCCCACACTGCGTGAGTGAAAAATTACTTTCTCAAATCCCCTCTGAATCTCCTGCCCCTTTGCTTCATGATATCCCCTTGTGATTGACCCGCTAACCAAGGGGAACAGCTGCTCTGTAATCATCCTGTCCATTCCCCTCACAATATGATCCATCTCAATCGTATCCCCCTCTCAGCCTTCCCTGGTCTCATCAATTTTAAGTTCTCATCCTTTTCAAAGACCTACATATCCCACCCTAATTCTGATTTCGGCAATCCTCAGTGTTCTCTATACCTCCAATTTTGGCTTCTCCAATTTTCATTGCCCCACCATTGGCTGTCATGCCTTCAGCTGCCTACACCCCAAGCTCTAGAATTTCCTCCTAAAACCTCTTAACCGCTCTCATTCTGTTTCCTTCTACAACATCTTGAAAGATCTGGACAGGGTAGATAGCAGGGGAAACTGTTGCTAGTGATAGGATGATCAAGAACCAGGGAGCAACAACTTAAAGCAATTGAAAATAAAGAACAACTTTTTCACACAGCAAGTGGTTGGGATCCAGAGTGCATTACCTGAGGGTGTGCAGTGGAGTTTAAAGTTTATTAGTATGACAAATAGGCTGATACTAAGGCTGCAATGAATTTACTGTGAAAAACCCCCAACGTCTGTTCGGATACACTGAGGGAGAATTTAGCACAGTCAACACACCTACCCACATGACCTTTGGACTGTGGGAGGAAACTGGAGCACCCAGAAGAAACCCATGCGGACATGAGGAGAATGTGCGAACTCCACATAGACAGTGATCCAAGCCAGAAATCGAACCTGGGTCCCTGGCAGTGTAAGGCAGCAGTGCTGACCTCTGTACCACTGTACCAGAGGTAAATTCAATCAAAGCCTTCAAAAGAGAAATGAAGAGAGAAATAATTGTAGGGTTACAGAGAAAAGGAGGAGAGAACTAGACCAGTTGCTCTTGCATTGACATGATGGACTGAACGGCATCTTTCTCTGCTGTAACTGTTCTATGATTGTGTGACTCTATAAGATGCTTCATTAAACTATTTCTATGACCAAACCCTGTCTTAACACCTCCTTACACAGTTATGTGTCAAATTTTGCTTAACCCCCTACTCCCCCTGCCATCCTGCGACATGCCTGGTGGGTATATTATGATCAGCCACAATTGCAATAAATGGCAGAGAGGGCTTGAAGGGCCAAATGGCCTTCTGCTGTTGCTACCTTCTACGTTTCTATTACTGCTTTATCAGTGGAATTTGTTGCCGTTTTAAGAGCAAGCCCCAGAGTTGTCCATCAGTCTTTGGTGTCACTTAGAGACGAGAGGGACAGAAACAGCTTTAGAATTATTACAAACCAAAACAATTGATTGATAATTACAATTAATATCTGATGAAGTAGCCTTTACTTTCAGAAACGGCTAACCAGGTGACAGAACAGTTGAGATGAAAAGAAGCGGGGAGGGTGGGGAGGGGGAGAAAAAAAGTTAACATTCTGAAGGAAAAACACAAAATTCTGGAAACTCTCAGTGGATTAGTTAACATCTGGAAAAGAACAGTTAACATCTTGGGTGGAGACCCTTCTTCCGTTTGGATGGGAGTTGCATCACAGCAGCTGAGCCTCTGTGAGTTAGAAGTCTGGCCTTTGGTGTGACTTTATTCTTGAGTTCCATGTGTGGAGCCCAACAGATATTGTTACAGCCAGGAATTCAGAAGAGAAACAAGACATTATTTATTTTCCTTACACTAATTCTCATGAAGAAAGAATAGGTACCTGGAAGTGATTACATGGCAGGAATCTCAAGATGACCTCATAAACTTCAGATGAGAACATTTCAACTAGTTTATTACCATTGTCAGATTCTCAAAATCATCCTAGAATCCCTACAGTGCAGAAGGAGGCTATTTGGCCCATCGAGTCTGCACTTACTCTTAAGGAGAGGACGTTATGCAGGCCCTCTCCCCTGCCATATCCTCTTAGCCCCACACATTAACTATGGCTAATCCCCAACCGACACATCTTAGGACACTAAGGCAGAAAACCTACGAATTCCCCCACGCCGAGGTTCCCAGAATGGAGATCTCCATTGGCCTTTACAATATCACATGAGCATGGCTAATCTGCACATCTCTGGATATGGAATGCACTATTTAAGAGTGTGTAGTGAAGTTTAAAGTATATTAGTCACAAGTAGGTTTACATTAATACTGCAATGAAGTTACTGTGAAAATCTCCTCATTGCCACATTCCGGTGCCTGTGCAGGTATACTGAAGGAGAATTTAACATGGTCAATGCACCTAATTGGCATGTCTTTGTGCTGTGGGAGGAAACTGGAGCACCCAGAGAGAATCCACGCAGACATGGGGAGAACATGCAAACTCTGCATTGACAATCTCCAGAATGGAACCTGGGCTCCTGGAATTCTGAGGCAGTGATGCTAAGCACCATGCCACCATGCTGCCCTAGAATGATGCAGCACATTAGGAAATCATTTTGCCCATTTTCCCTATGCCAGATGTTTGAAAGAGTTATTTAATTAGTTCTACTCTGCTCTTTCTCCATAGCCCTAAAAATTTCTCCTTTCAAGTAACTTTCCAGTTCTCTTTTGAAAGTTACTATTAAATCTGCGTCACCGACTCTACTGTCCCAGAGAACACTTTCTTCCTGTGTATCCTTCGAACCTCCACATGATGCTGAACACTTCCTTTAAATATCACCTTAACCCTCTCTGCTCCAAAGAGAATAATCCCTCATCTCTCTCTCTCCATATAACCATTGTCTTTCATTCCCGATGGTAAATCCCATCTGTAAATCAACCTTAATCCAAACATGGACAAAAGTTCTGAACAAAATTCACTCTCCAGGGTAGTGGTGTAGGTCCAATCATCTTCAGTTGCTTCCCCAATGACCGTCTGACCTTAAAAGGTCAGAAATATGGAAGTCACTGATTACCGCACAATGTTCAGCACCGCTCACGACTCATCAACACTGTTGCTCCACAAGGCTGTGTATTCAGCCCCCTACTCAATTGTCAAGTTTGCTGATGCCACCGCCATAGTGAATCAGATCTCAAACAATGATGAGACAGAGTACAGGAACGAGATAGAGAATCTGGTGGGCTGTGCGACAACAACTATCTCTCCCTCGATGTCAACAAAACGAAGGAGATTGTCATCAATTTCAGGAAGTATAGAGGAGAACATGCCCCTGTCTACATCAATGGGGCAAGTAGAAATGGTCAAGAGCTTCAAGTTTTTAGGTGTTCGGATCACCAAGACTCATCCTTCTTCTATCAGGAAAAAGATACAAAATTCTGAGGTCACATACCAACCAACTCAAGAACAGTTTCTTCCTAGCTGCCACCAGACTTTTGAATGGACCTAACTAGCATTAAGCTGATCTTTGTCTGCACCCTAGCTATGACTATAACACTACATTCTGCACTCTCTCCTTTCTTTCTCTATAAGCAGTATGCTTTGTCTGTAAAGCATGCAAGAAACAATACTTTTCCCTGTATATTAATACATATGACAATAATAAATCAAATCAAATCAAATCCTCAGATGCTGAGGCGGTCTGTGTCCAAAAGCAGCAAGAGTTGCATAATATCCAGTCTTAGACCAATAAATAGCAAGTAACTTGTAATGTAATGTTGCCTAGCACAAGTAATGCCACTTGTGCTAGGCAGTGATGATTTACAACAAGACAGAATCTAACCGCTTCTCTTTCTCATTTCATGGCTTTACCATTACTGAATCCCCCAATATCAACATGCAGGGAGTTACCATTGACCAGAAACTGAGTTGCACTCGCCATAAAATACTGTGGCTACAAGAGCAGGTCAGAGGCTGGGAATTCTGCAACAAATAACTCACCTCCCCCAAAGCTTCTATTTAATATATAAAATGTTGGAAATGGGGAGAAAATACTTTTGGCCGAACAGTCAAGGTGAATCCAATCTGATCATAGAGTCTGTTTGTTTTCCAATTGGCCATTGGAAGACAATGCACTTGGAGAATGGACTAATTGCGGGAGTGTGAGGAACGTGGCTGTTTAGGGTAAAAGGCCATGTGCTTCATGAACACATCCAATCCTTACATTTCAACCAGATTGAAGAATCACAAATCCGTTGCTTGTGTTTTCCTATCCAATAAAAAGGATGTAGCTGGAAATTTCTAACGTGTGTTACTTTGAGGAATAAAATCAGTGAGAACCTGGATTTCAACAGATGTAAAGAGCTCTCCACTCTGTAAGATAGTGTGTCTGCCATCTGGAGCCAAGTAGCGTCAGGACCATAACCTGGTACCATCTGTAAGGAACAGTGCAATTGCCAAGAGAGTATTTAAGACCCTCATAAACAACCAAGAAAATTAATGTTTATAACAGAATTTGGCAGATTAATAGTTTGCTCAAAATAAGATTCTGTTACAACATCATTCATTATAATGACAATTGGGATAAGTATTTGTTATAACAAGATTGCAATCCTTCATCTTGAAGAGATGAGTTTGGATCTGAAGTTTGTTACATTGAGGATACACTCCATTGAGAGGCAAGAGCAGAAAGTACTTTTTAAAATAAGAGCTGGCGTGAGTGCAGAATACTTGTCAGCCCGCCTCCCTGACAGCAGGGATGCTTCCTGACGCCCCGCAGCTGGCCTGAGCTTGTTGGAACTGTCTGAACACTCCAGCTTCTGCCACAGTCACATTGGTGGCCAAGTAGTCAGCCCCTGCTTGCATTGCACAAATCTGGAGTCCAGTCATCAACAGATGTGCAGTCCGTGTAACCACATGAAGCTTCCATGTGGTGACTTCTGCAGAAAAGATTAAACTGAGAACATCCAGCTTGCAGGGAGATCCCACAAGACCTTCCCACAAAGTCAATGTGGGATCCAACATCAACTTTTCACACATTCGCCGACAAGGAGGGAGACACTTTTCATCCTTGATCAGAAGTCACCAGCGAAACAGCATGTTTAATGCCATTGGAAGTGCTGGGGAGAACTGCAGGCTAGTTTCCACTTTCTAATCTCATTTGCAAACTCCATCAGAGAGCAGAGTGCTGTTGATTCATCTTATATATCATTAAATACTCTGCATTTTGAGTAGGAACTCCCTTGCATCTCTTCAAAATTGTGCTATGTCAATGCTAGGGGAGGTGGTGAGATAGTGATATTGTCATTGGACCCAGTTACCCAGAGAGTCAGGAGAGTACTCTGGAGACCAGTGTTTGAATCCCACCACGGCAGTTTATAGAATTTTAATTCCATAGAAATCTGGAATTTACATTCTTGATTGTCCTACAAACTCTTCTAGCTCACTTACGTTTTTTAAGTAATCTGCCAAGGTCTGGTCTACATGTGACTCCAGAGTCACACGATTGAATCTTAATTGTCCTCTAAAAAGGCCGAGAAAGCCACGCTCAGTTCAAAGATAATTGGGGATAGGTAACAAATGCTGTCCCAGCCAGTGACTCCCACATCCAATAAATTTAAAAAATAGTTTCCGCTTGCTGCAGTCTCACTTACACCTGAGAGACAGCATGTCAGACAGTGCAGCATCCCTTCGCGCTGAACTAGAGTGTCAACATTGATGGAGGGCTCAGAGCTGAGCTTGAACCCATAACCTTATGACGTGAGAGTACATCTAATTGAGCCACGGCTAAATGCAACAAAATCCTTGGTCTCAACTACCCTCTGCCTCTTTGATAGGTCAAAGCACCATGCAAGTAATTTCGTCCCATAGCTTTGGCAATGTGAGTGACCTGTTGGCATGACAGTCTGGCAGCACAGTGGTTAACATTGCTGCCTCACAGATCCAGGGACCTGGTTTTGATTCCCATCTGTGTGAAATTTGCACATTCTCCCAGTATCTGTATGGGTTTCCTCCCACAGTCCAAAGATGTGTGGTTTAGGGCTTGATAAATTGCCTCTTAGTGTCCCAGGATTTATAAGCTAGAGAAATCGGGGGAGTAAATGTATGGAGTTGTGGGATAGGGCCTGGGTGGGATTATTGTTGGTGCAGACTTGATGGGCCAAATGGCCTCCTTCTGCACTGTAGGATTTCTATGGTTTCTATAGGTACTGCTGAAAATCGAGGTGCGACACTTCGAACCAATTCACTGGCTACCTTTTTTCCACTGGGAGATTTTTGAGTTACAGAAATGCCAGTGAAAGCTCTGTATCTTGTCCAGGCTAATTTCTTCTTTCTATATGGAAGGGAATGAGGCTCTTGCACCTTGCAAACGTGATTACCCACTTGATGTGTGTGGGCACTTATAGGTGACGTTGGATGTCTGCTGTGGTGATTTAGAGGAATACAATATTCTGAAATAAAAACAAAATACTGCAATGCTGAAATCTGAAATAAAACAGAAAATTCTGAAATTACTGAACAGCTCTTGTAGCACCTGATGTGAGACTTTTCTTCAGAACTGGTTCTGACAGAACAGATCATTAATAGTTTTGAGAGCTTCACGTTTTTAGGTGTCCAGATCACCATCAACCTGTCCTGGTCCCCCCATGCTGACGCTATAATTAAGAAAACCCATCAACTCCTCTACCTTCTCAGAAGACTAAGGAATTTTGGCACGTCCACTATGACCCTTACCAACTTCTTTGGATGCACCATAGAAAGCATCCTTTCCAGATGTACCACAGTTTGATATGGCTCCTGCTCTGATCAAGAAACTACAAAGGGTTGGTTGTATAGCTCTATCATGCAATCCAGCTTCCCATTGATTAACTCTGTACACATTTTCCACTGCCTTGGAAAAGCAGCCAGCATAATCGAGGACCCCATAATTGAGGACATTCTTTCTTCCACTTTCTTCCATCAGGAAAAAGACAGAAAAGCTTAAGATCATATACCAACCGACTCAGGAACAGCTTCTCTCTGCTGCCTTATATGGACCTACCTTATATTAAGTTGATCTTTCTGTACACCCCAGCTATGACTGTAACATTACATTCTGCACCCTCTCCTTTCCTTCTCCCCTATGTATTCTATGAACAATATCATAGGATCATTGAGTCTTTGCAGTGCAGAAGGAGTCTACACCGACCACAATCCCACCCAGGTCCTCTCCCCCACCTATTTACCCTGTTAATCCCTCTGACACTAAGGGGCAAATCAACATGGCCAATCAACCTAACCCGCACATCTTTCAATTGTGGGAGGAAATCGGAGTATCTGGAAGAAATCTACACAGACACGAGGAGGACATGCAGATTCTGCACCAACAGTGACCCAAGGCTGGATTTGAACCCAGGTCCCTGCGCTTTGAGACAGCAGTGCTAACTGTTGTGTCACCTTGCTGCACATATGCTTTGTCTGTATAGAGAGCAGGAAACAATACTTTTCACTGTATCCCAATATATGTGACAATAAAAATTACATCAAATCTAAATGATGGCATAAAACATATTTGCTCTGACAACTTACATTTCTGTGTAAAGAACCATGCATTAAGCTGCCAGCATATCCAGCCTCATGTGAATCCACCTCAAAGGACTCCAGGTTGTAGTCTTATAACTTGTTCCAAGTCCCATTTACAAAGTTTTGATTAAACAGAAGTAGATGCATGTTGCAAACTCATAGGAGCTCGATAGTTCAAGAAGCCCAAGAAACTTGCAAGTAAAACGTGATTTCCAAGCCCGTGATTTCTGCTGGAGGTAATGTATGCAAAAATATAATTGCTGCAATTTAATCTGTGTATTAGCAGGTTTTAACTGGTTTATCTCCAATTTTGTATCTTTTTATTTTGCACTTCTGAAAGCGCATCAGGATATAACCTGGTCTGAGCATTCCTTGCTGGAGTGGTTGGGGAGGGTGGATGCCTTTGTGCAATTCTAAAAAGGCAGAATTCAAGATGAATCAACAAATATAAGTGTATAAGATCATGAGAGGCATGGATAGAGTAAATGCACTCAGTCTTTTTCCCAGAGTTGGGAAATCAAGAACTAGAGGGCATTGGTTTAAGTGAAGAGGGGAAAGAATTAATGGGAATCTGAGGAGCAACTTTTCTACACAGAGGGTAGTACATATGTGGAATGAGCTGCCGGAAGAAGTGCCAGAACATTTAAAAGACATTTGGGCAGATACGTAGATAGGAAAGGTTTAAAGGGATATGGACCAAATGCAGGAAAATGGGGTTAGCTTAGATGACCATTTTGGTCAGTGTGGGCCAGTTTTTGGGCTGAAGGGCCTGTCACTGTGCCGTAGATTCTATGGTCACATTAAGCAATATTAGTAATTCTTTCGGATGGCATATTGGCACAGTGGTTAGCATTGCTGCCTCATTGTGTCAGAGACCCAGGTTCAATACTGGCCTCGGGTGACTGTGCAAATTCTGAACATTCTCCCCATGTCTGTATGGGTTTCCTCCAGGTGCTGTAGTTCTCTCCCATACTCCAAAGATGTACATGTTAGGTGCATTGTCCATGCTAAATTGCATTTTAATGTCAGAGGGAATAACTAGGGTAAAAAGTGGGGTTATGGGGATAGAGCTTGGGTGGGATTGTGGACAGTGCAGACTCAATAGGCTGAATGACATCTTTCTGTTCTATAGGGATTCTATGATTCTAGAACAGATGGCAAAGAGTTTGGTTAAAAAGGCAGGTTTTGGGACATGTCTTATGGAGGAAGGGAGAGATAGAGAGGTAGTGAAGTAGGTTTTACAGAGCTTTGGATATAGGCATGTGGTCAGGTGATCCATAACCTCCAGGATTGTAACAGAAATTAATGTTCCTCTTATTAAGAATTCTCATAACTTAGGTTAAAATCCAACACATTATTTGGTAGCAAAAGCCACTAGATTTCAGAGCACTGCTCCTTCGTCAAGTAAGTTGGAGTTCTGTTCACAAGCATATAAAGGCACAAACTCAACTTGCAAAATAATGGTTGGAATGTGAGTCGTTACAGGTAATCAAGTTTTAAAGGTACAGACAATGTGAGTGGAGAGACGGTTAAGCACAGGTTAAAGAGATGTTTAGTGTCTCCAGACAAAACAGTTAGTCAAATTTTGCAAGTCCAGGCAAGTCGTGGAGGTTATAGATAACATGATATAACCCAAAATCCTGATTGAGACTATCCTCACATGTGCGGAACTTGGCTATCAGTCTCTGCTCAGCAACAATGTGTCATTAAGGCTGTCAGTTTGTATGCCCTGTTTGTGACCAGAACTCCCACTTACCTGATGAAGGAGCAGTGCTACAAAAGCTAGTGGCTTTTGCTACTAAATAAACCTGTTGGTCTTTAACTGGTGTTGTGAGACTTCTTACTGTGTTTATCCCAGTCCGATGCTGGCATCTCCACATCATAGATTTCTCATGAGCGTGGACAAAAACTGGAAACATGGAAGTTAACTTTAAACCTTGCCAGCCTCTGCAATTTGCAAACTGAAGTACAATGGAATAGCCAAGTCTAGAGGCTACAAAGGTATGAGTGATGGTTTCAGAGTAGAAGAGTTGAGGCAGAGCTGGAGTCAAGGAACATTAGGACGGTATCAGTTTTACTGATGCCATATCAGGCAGGAGTCAGAAACACAGTAAAATATGACAAAATGGTTGCAACAGACTGTTTCAGCCTCAGCTAGTAGCCAAGGACGCAGCCCTTTTATAAAACAGCCTGGATTTTGTAACATCTGTTTCAATGCTGAAAACTGGGTGGTTCAATTTAACAATGAGGGGATCGCAGTGGGGGAGGACACTCCTTGTACAGCCTAGGTGGCAAGTTGAATATTCCCTTCTGTTTTATATAACCCAGATCTTTGAAATGATTTGGCCTCTATTTGAGATGAGCTGACCATATTTTCATTGCAATGTTACCCACTCCCTCGTCTGGCTACTCTTGCTCTGCGAGCAGTATTTTTCCAATTAAGTCAATTATTATTTTGTTGCAGTAGCTACTGTAGCTAAGGAATGGAATCTGGAGCTGGCCCCAAAGTGAGAGATCCTATGTCTGCTTAGCTCTGTTTGCTTCAAACTATGCAAGGACTTCATCTATGCAAAGACTTAAGTTTAAGATATTTCTCCCTATGCACAATTATATATAAATGCTAGACTATAGGGGTTAACTAACATGGCTAATTTGACTGCATTTAAAACTCAGAAGGCATGCTGCGTTATCTAAAAATTGGCTGCATTCCTAAAGGGTACACAGTTCAGGCAAAAGAAGTTTTTCATCGCAGCAGTTACAAGACTTGTTTTTCTAAATGATGCCAGCATGTGAAGGACACTTACAATAACGAGATAAGGATTGAGATATATTGTGGACTTTAGTGTGTGTTTTCAATTCAGTTTCAAGATCCTGTTAAAAATTTGGTACCAGGGCTAAGAGTAGAAGCCAGACTCAAAGTTTACTTTGCCTTTTCTTTTTTCTTCTTCTGTTCAATAAAAGAAATTCATTTTAAAATTTGCACCAGTACTGTTCTCTCATCTGTTCAAAGGAATGAATGGTTCCCACACAAGGTAAAGGTGTCAGTCTTCCAAACTTTTAATCAGAGGAACTTTTCTGCTCATCTGGTACTGGATTTCGGATAAACTACCTTATAGTTTATCGACAAGAAAGGAGTAAAGTGGGATGGCAGTGAGGTCAAACTGAATGTCATCAGCGTGCATGTGTAAAAATTAACGTTTTCAAATTATGTATTTTATTTTCTTCATTCTTTCACGGGATATGGGCATTGCAGGCTTAGCCAGTTCATCCTTTGAACTGAACACCTTGTAAGGCCTGCTGTGGATTTGGAGTCACATATAGGCTAGACCAGATAAGAATATCAGATTTCCTTTCTAAAGGACATTAATGAACCAGATAGGTTATTACAATAATTGTGATGGTTCCATGATCACCATTACTAAGACAGGAATAGGAAGAGGCAAAACATAGACCCTTGGGGGACATCAGAGTTTACATTTTTAAAGTTTATTATTGTCACAAACGGTCTTACATTAACATTGCAATGAAGTTACTGTGAAAATCCAGTGTTCGCCGCCCTCCAACGACTGTTCGCATACACTGAGAGAGAGCCAGTACACTTAGCCAGCACATCTTTCAGACTGTGGGAGGAAACTGGAGCACCCGGAGGAAACTCGCGCAGACATAGGAAGAGCATGTAGACTCCATACAGTCAGTGACCCAAGGTGGAAATCAAACCCAGATCCAGTGAGCTGTGAGGCAGCAATGCTAACCTCTGTACCACTGTGCCACCCTGAGTGGAAGCAGGAGAAGAAGTTACCACAACTGATACTTCAGCTACAATTAGATAGATAAGAATGGAACAATAAGTGCTTGAGACAATGGAGAGGTGTTGGAAATGGCCAACCATATGAAAGGCACCAAATATGTTGAGAAGGAAGAGAAGGAAATACTAAGCTTTCTAACCTCTGGCATAGGCACATGGTGTGCCATTCATGACTTTGCTGAGGACAATTTGTTAGTATCGAATGGTGGGGCAGGCGAGGTGGGAGCGGAGGGGGACAACTTGTTTGAACTGATTCATACCAGAGCTCCAGACAAATTTTGGAGTTGATAGCATGGTTAAGGACTATGGAGAGGGAAAGGATATTGGTGTTTTGTAAGGACAATAGGGTCAACTGTTGGTATTTTGAGAAGAGGTATAATGAGGGTAAAATTACAGGAGAGAGGAACAAGAGTTGAAGAGAGAAAACATTAACAATATTGCCTAAGATTGGCACCAGCTAGGGAAGTAGATTGGTCAGCAGTTTGGTGTGAGTAGGATCAAGGAGGATCTCTTGGGAGTTTGGAGAACCAAGAGGGGAGTTGGCAAGAAACTTAAGAAAGATTCGGGGCTCGGCAGGGGAGAACTTTAGAGAAACTGGGCAAGGAAAGTAGAGAAAGTAAGGCAGGGAAATGGCAGAGACAGCTGATTGACCGTTTTCAACCTGAGACTCAGGAACTCCTCACACTCAGTATTTTTTCACCCTTATGCCTTGCAGATTTTTTTAAAATTTGTTCATGGTGTGTGGGATTTGTTGACCAGGCTGCATTTATTACCCATCCCTAATGCCCTTGAACTGAGTGGCTTGCTAGGCATTTTCAGAGGGCAGCTGTGAGTAATCCACATTGCTATAGCTGTGAAGTCACATGTAGGCCAAATCAGGTAAAAACAGCAGATTTCTTTCCCTAGAGGACATTAGTGAACCAAGTGGGCTTGTCCAACAATCAATAATGGTTTCACGATCATCAATAGATTCTTCATTACAGATATTTTTTAATCAAATTCAAATTCTATCAACTGCCATGGTAGAATTCGAACTGGGACATTAGCTGAGTTTCTGGATTAATAGTCTAGCGATAATACCACTAGGCCATCACCACCCCAGGGTAAGCAGGCATGAATAATAAATACAATACGGTTGCCCATATCTCTTTAAGCAAATTTAAAAAGAACATGCTGAGTTCATTGGTCGCAGCCTTGGGATTTCCACATATAATAGATATTCATGAATAACAAGGTGTCCATTACAATTAGGTTATTCTTAACACAAAGACCACCGACCGTGCATACTACAACTCACACACTCACATGTATAAAACAGAATTAAATGGGGATCTGCCTTTTCAAATTGTATTATTATCCTTAGAAAGACTGCAGAGATTTTGTTTCCCGTCCTGTTAAATTCTTGACCTCAGGCTTGTGATGTTCCACACTGAATGGAGAGAGGGATTCCTGATACTCCTGATATCTGAGATATGAGTTGTTTAAATGATCCTTCAGGAAATTTTAATGCAGCAAAAAAAACATTTTAATTTCAACATCCAAATACTCCATTCAGAGAAAGAAACAACATTCTTGAAGAAGCCTTTTGGGTGAAAAAGTCAGTGTTCAATAATCAAAAACACCAGAAAAATTGATTTTACAGCCAGCTGTGTAATCCATAACATTTCTTGTTTTTGCAAGATCACAGGAGAGATATCGAGACGGGGAGGTCATTCAGTCTATCGTAGATAATTGAATTCGATGACTCTCCCCCACACACCGCCCACCTCCCCCTCCTCCCCATCCTCTCCACCCTCCCAACCTATCCAGCAGCAGAAATAGTCTTGTCTTCCTGTTTCCTTCCTAGTACAAAAGCTGATTTTCAATCAAAATGGTGGCGATTCACACAGTTGTTGCAGAATAGAAAGAGGCCATTTGGCCCATCGAGTCTGCACCGACCACAATCCCACTCAGGCCTATCCCCATAACCCATGCACTTATCCTAGCTAGTCCTCCTGACACTAAGGGACAATTTAGCATGGCCAATCAACCTAATTCTTTGGATTGTGGGAGGAAAACAGAGCACCCAGAGAAAACCCACACAGACACAGGGAGAAAATGCAATCTCCACAGTCAAGTCATTACTTTTGGTACCCGCTCCAAACTCAGTTAGCTGGATACCAACTCCATTCCTCTCCCTCACAAGAGTTTGAGAATAAGCCAGATTGCTCATAACTTTGTTGTCAGATTTGTTTCTGAGATGAGCTTCAGATTTCATATTCACACTATTAATAAGACCACAAATTTCTATCTCCGTAACATCACTTGACTTTGTCCCTGTGTTAGGTAAATGGCTGCTGGAACCCTCATACATGCCGTTGTTACTTCTATAACAACTATTCCAATGTGCTCCAAGCTGACTTTCCATTCTATAAACTTGAGGTCATCCAGAACTTGGCTGAATATTTTATTTATTTATTTATTACTGTCACAAGTAGGATTACATTAACACTGCAATGAAGCTACCGTGAAAATCCCCTAGTCACCATGCTTCACTGCCTGTTCGGGTACACTGAGGCAGAATTTAGCAGCGCACCCAACCAACACATCTTTCAGAATGTGGAAGGAAACTGGAGCATCCAGAGAAAATGCACACAACACGGAGAACATGCAGACCCCGCATAGACAATGACCCAAGTCGGGAATCAAACTCAGGTCCCTGGTACTGTGAGGCAACACTGCTAACCACAGTGCTATTGCGCTGCCCTAATTTCCTGTCTTGTATAAAGTCCAGTTCCCTATTATCCTTGTTCTTGCTGAAGTACACTGGCTCCCAGTCAAGCAATATTTTGATTTTAAAACCCTTTATCTTTGTTTCCAAATTATTCCATTACCTCACTTTTTCATATCTGTGGCACCTGCTCCAGCCCCATAACCTTCCAATATATCTGTGTTCCTCTAACTCTGGCCTCTTGTGTATTTCCAATTATAATTGCTCCAACATTCTTGGCCAAACGTTCAGTTCATAGAATGAATCCCTGCAGTACTGGAGGAGACCAGTCAGCTCATTGAGCCTGCATTGAGAACAATCCCCACCAGACCCCATCCCCGTAACCTCTGCTACTTGCCCTGACATCCATCCATCTAACCCACACATCTTTGGACTGTGGGAGGAAACTGGAGCACCTAGAGGCAGACACAGGGAGAACATACAAAGTCCACACAGACAGTCACCCAAAGTCAGAATTGAATCTGGGTCCCTGGTGCTGTGGAATTCATTCCCTGCACGCTCCGTTTCTCTCTTTCCACCTTGAAGATCCACCTTAAATCAGTTAGATCCATCAAGTTAGACCATAAGAATTAGGAGCAGAATTAGACCACTCGGTCCATCGAATCTGCTCCACCATTCAATCATAACCGATATGTTTTTGGTCTTCAAGCTTATAATATCTTCTTATATGGTGCAGTATCTTATTTTATTTATTAATGCTTTTATGAAGTTCCTTGGGACACTATGTTAAAGGCACTATATAAGTACATGTTCCAACTTAATGCTAACAAGTTCAGAATTGGAGACTGATGGACATGGGGGTGCTCTATGAGTTGATTCAGCATTCACATGCACAGTTGATAGATTGCAACTTCTAACATTACAAGCTGAGACTTTATTCACTCAATTTATCCAAACTCAGAAAACATCCAGTGGTCTGTTAAGACCTAAACTCTCGACTGAGTAATTACCTGCTGATCGTAGAGCCAGAACAACTGAATATTTAGTTTCATATTCCAACCAGTTTTGCATGGGAGCGTTGTACAAGAATACCTGATAAATACATCCTGTAGTTGAAATCCACCCCAAATCTTTTGTCCGTTAAAGATTTAACTAAGCATTATGTGTCGCTGGCGACATTCTGGGTGCTGGGGAGTTTCTTGAGTGTTATTACAGCAATACCCTCCCTGTCAAATGGAAAGTATTCCATCACACTCCTGAATTGTACCTTGTAGATTAGAGGGGGGCTTTAAGGAGTCAGCAAGTGAGTCACAGGATTCCCAGTCTCTGACCCGCTCTTGATGTCACATGTGGCTGATCCAGCTTCACTAATCCTTCATCATTGTTTTCTTTACCTCACTGTTGGTGGTCCCATCTTCAACTGTCTTGGCTTTAAGTACTGGATATCCCTATCTAAACTTCCCTACCTTTATCCTATTTCACCATATGTTGCAATTACTTTTCATCTGTCCGAATATCCACTCGAAATGTCAAATGATGTTTGTTAACACTTCAATGAAGTGCCTTGAGATGTTTTACCACGTTAAAGGCGATATACAAATGAAAGTTAATGTTGTCATTGAGATGAAATCCAAAACCTCTCAACCTGTCAGCTTTGGGTTATGAAGTGAATCATTTCCCTTTAACTGGGTGTGCCAGGTAGATGGCACAGTGGCACAATGGGCACACAACCGATTCAAGAACAGTTTCTTCCCTTCTGCCATTAGACTTTTGAATGGAACTACCATATATTAAGCTGATTTTTCTCTGCACCATAGCCATGATTGTAACACTACGTCTTGTAACACTACAAGTGAATTTTAAGGGGCGTTTGGACAAATATATGAATAGGATGGGAATAGAGGGATATGGTACCTGGAAGAGTAGAGGGGTTTAGTTCAGTCAGGCAGCATGGTCAGTGCAGGCTTGGAGGGCCGAAGGACCTGTTTCTGTGATGTAATTTTCTTTGTTCTTTATTCTTTGTTTATGTGGACATGTGCACATTCTCCCCATGTCTGCATGGGTATCCTCAGGATGCTGCGGTTTACTCCCACACTCGAAAGATATGCAGGTTAGGTGGATTGGCCATGCTAAATTGCCCCTTAGTGTGGGTTAGCCATGACAAATGGGTCAAGTGGATAGTTGGACAGATGAAAAGTCATTTTAATACATAGTGAAATGCAGCAAAGATAGAAAGTGAGAGACTGTGAGGTTTAGAAAGAGATATCCAGTACTTAAAACACCTGAAGGTGGGACCACCAACAGTGAGGTAAAGAAAAGCAATGTTTAAGGATTAGTGAAGCTGTCCTGGATTAGCCATGTGTGGCATCAAGAGCAAGTCTAGGCCTGGGAATTCTGTGACTCACCTGTTGTCTCCCTAAAGCCTCCCCGCAATCTACAAGGTACAATTCAACAGTGTGATGGAATACTTTCCACCTGTTAACACTTGTGTCAAGGAGCTAAGGGGAAATGGTGCAGGAGTGGCCCTGGCTAAGATAATCTTTCAGAGAGTCGGTGCAGATCCGATGGGCCAAATGGGATTCTATAGATTCTAGCGTGTTGGAGCTAATGTTGAGGCAAGCTTGAGCTGTAAAGCAACCAAAAAGCAAAATGCTGCAGCTACTGGAGATCTGAAAATGCTGGATAAACTCAGCAGGCATTGGCAGCATCCATGGAGACAGAAACAGAGTTAATGTTTCAAGTCCAATATCTTTGGAACTGGAAGGAATTGGACTGTACAGTATCAGACAAAGCATAGGAGCTGACAGTGAGATGTATAAAAGTAGTATATCCCAAATTTAAATGTGCTATTCCCTTTACTGCATACAACCTGGAACTCCAGTTAGAGGCTTAGAATCACTACAGTGCAGAAGGAGGCCATTTGGTCCATTGAGCTTGCACAAACAATAATCCCATCCATTCCCTATCCCCGTAACCCCATTTATTTACCCTGCAATTCCCCTGACACTAATGGGCAATTCATCATGGCCAATCAGCCTAACCAGCACATATTTGGAGTGTGGGAGGAATCGGAGCACCTGGAGAAAACTCAGGCAGACACAGGAAGAACGTGCAGACTCCGCACAGTCATTCAAGGCTGGAACTGAGCCCAGAACCCTGGCTAACCACTGTACCACTGTGCCACTATTGAAGCAGGAGACTCCAGGATAGGAGCAGAAACATTTTAGGAATATCGTTAAAGCATCCCTGAAGATGTTGGACATACCAGCCGACCCGTGCGAGACCATGGTTTGTGATTGACCAAAATGGAGCAGATTCATTCGGGAATGAATACTGAACACACCAAGAAGCTCCATCAGAAATGTCCGTTGGAAATGTTGACAGGAGCACACAAACCTCCAAACAATCCCTTTACCCGAAGCTTCAAAAACCACCTGCCCCACATCTGGCAAAAACAGCAGATCGCGTACTGAATTATCAACCAACTCAGAACCCATGAACTGAAGTGGAAGCAAGTCATCCTCGAACTCAAAGGACTGCCTAAGAAGACAGTGCGTGTTTTTTTATTCACTCATGAGACATGGGCTTCGCTTGCTGACCCACATTTACTGCCCACTCCTAGATGCCTGAGGGCAGCTGAGTGTCAATCACTTGGCTGTGCCTCTGGAGTCACACGTAGGCCAGATCAGGTAAGGATAGCAGGTTTCCTTCCCTAAAGATCATTAGTAAACCAGATGGGTTTTTCTGACAATCGACAATGATTTCATGGTAGACTCTTAATTCCAGACTTTTTTGTTTTTAATTCTATTCAAATTCCACCATCCGCCGTGGCGGGATTCGAACCTTGTACTGGACTTTATTGAGATTCGGTAACGTTGTTTCCTTTGCATCAAACTCAAGTGACTGCTTGGTGTTTGGGAAGCCTATCTGCATTCAGCCCTGGGGACCAATATTCCGATTTGAATTCATAGATATTCCCGTTCAGACTGTTTGTTGAAGAGTCCACTCCAGCTTGAATAATTGCCACACACATGGTTTCAACAGTTCATCTTGTAAATCCGATTAGCATATTTGTTCAGATGTTAGGAGGGAGGGGCAAAGCGTTTAATGGCTGTTTGGAAACTCTTTGCTGAACTTGGAAAGTTATCACTAGTCTGAGAAAGTGTCACACCCTTGGAAGAAATGTAGAGAATAACAGATCCTCCAGAGAGGCTGGCTGTATGATTGTGGAACTCGAGCAGTTTATAAATCCTGTTGGACGCAAAGCAAAGGACAGCAGGGATCTGGAATTCTCTCACTTGGAGGCTAACAATGGCTGCAAACTTCGCAATCGGGTGATTAGACTTTTCTTGTGGGGAGGGTGTCAGAGATAACGGAGCAGGGACAAGTGAGTGAAGTTGAGTTAGAGGTTCGCCATGATCTAAGCAAATGGCAGAGGGGATTTGAGGAGCTGAATGGCTTATCCCTGTTCCAATGCTCCTTCACTGCCAAGTGCTCACTTCATGCACTTATAGCGTTTTAAATTGCAAGTTGCAGAGATAGGAAGAGCAGTGTGATTACACTTACCATGTAACTTTTAGTTATCATACGATTTAGTCCCTGTATCTTGGCTGCACTGTGACGCCAAACTCAGTTGCTTAACATTATATTGCTGGATTGATCAAGACGTTCCACCTTTCCTGGGTGGGATTGTGATCAGTGCAGACTCAATGGGTCAGATGGCCTCTTTCTGCACTGTAGGGTTCTATGATTCTACAATATGATTCTTTGCTGGTTGATGTATGCAATTGAGTTGGGGAGAGATGGGAAATAAGACGGAGGCTTTCGGAAAAACGACCATCCAAATCCAGACTTCACTAATAGTCGGGACTGCGGGTATCAAGTGGGTGTCAAGATATCAGCTGGAATCGGCAGTTTGGGTAATAGTGGCGCCAGAGGAAGAGATGTTTGAATTAATCCCATGATGTTAATTTACTTAGGAGAGACAATAGCCTTTGATAATATTGCTAGACCATTAATCCAGAAACTCAGCTAATGTTAGGTTGGCACAGTGGCACAGTGGTTAGCACTGCTGCCTCATAGCATGTCATTCCAGACCCACGGCAATGAGCTTGATTCTCAACTGCCCTCTGAAATGGTCTAGTGAGCCACTCACTTTAAGGGCAAATAGAGATGAACAATAAATGCTGGCCACATCTTTTTTATGAATGAATAAAAGAAATGACTGTTGAGTGGAGATTTGGGGATACTTGTTTCAGGGCTGGAAACGCATCCATCTACTACCAACCAAAGTCCCGCAATAATTTCAGGACAAAGTTAGATAATATTTGAGTGGTTGTTTCACTGTTTTCAGAAGATCTAAAAGAACTGTCATCAATGTGACCACCCAGGAATGAAAATATTTCATCCTGAATTTTATGTTTTTGCTATTTGGTGTTCTTTCTTCCTCTTGTTTTGTTTGCAGATTTTGTGGGGGTGCTGAAGAAATTACCCTTTCTTGTTGATTTTGGCACTTTTAGATGAAATGATTTGAAAACTCTTCCTGAATAATGTGAAGTGCTTGCTTGTTTAGGCTGCTTTGCTGCCCCTTTTTTCCTTATTCCTTTCCTCCGGCCTTCAGACAAGACAATGGAAATATAACAGATGACGGCAGAAGGAAAGAGAGAACAAGAGGTCAGGCCAGGCAGGAGACTGAACTCTCGGTAATGCACTGGAGAACAGCAAGGGAGGTAATGCTCTGAGCTCCAAAGCTGCCTAAAACATCGTGATTGATTTGCACCAGAGTGTGAACTGTGTTGTGTTAGTCCAGCAAAGGAAAAATGTCATACAAAATACTTTCCAGGCTAGTTTTAACTGAGTTTCCCATTTCTGATCTTGCGTTGGAGCAAATTGGGCTCAGCTGCCTGTGTGTGACTTTTTTCATTTTGTGTGCTCTCATGGCTTAAGAAACTGGTAGGTCTCACACACACCTGCTTTCCAAGGACTGCACGGTGGCACAGTGGTTAGTACTGCTACCTCACAGCACCAGGGAGCTGCAATAATTTCAGGAGAAAGTTAGATAATATTTGAGTGGTTACATTTGTTTCACAGTTTGCGGAAAATGTTGGGTCACTGTCTATGTGGAGTCTGCATGTTCTCCCCCTGTCTGTGTGGGTTTTCTCCAGGTGCTCCACTTTCCTCCCACAGTCCAAAAGACGTGCTGGTTAGATGCATTGGCCATGCTAAATTCTACTTCAGTACACCCAAACAGGCGCCATAGTTAGGAAACTAGGGGAATTCACAGTAACTTCATTGCAGTGTTAATGTAAGCCTACTTGTGACACTAATAAGTAAAACTTAAAAGTTCACCTTAGGACAGCACAATGGCAAAGTTGTCAGCACTGCTATTTTACAGCGCCAGGGGACCAGGTTAAAATCCTGCCTTGGGTGGCTGTCTGTATGGAGTCTGCACCTTCTTCCTGTGTCTGCATGGGTTTCCTCCAGGTGCTCTGATTTCCTCCCACAATTGAAAGATGTGCAGGTTAGGGCATGTCCCTTTGTGTCCCAAGATGTGTGGGTTAGATGGATTAACCATGGTAAATATTAACCATGCCCAATATTTCTGGTCAATTAACTGTTTTTATATATGATGTAAGTCTGGTTATTTTGCCTCCGTGTATCCCTGTGCTCCCACTTATTATTACAACAGAGCTTTTACATCAATCTTTCTTCTTGTTGCAGAACCCAATGTCAACTGGTCTCTGGGTAATATTACAGATTCTCCCAGCTTTTTCCATCTAGCAACTGCTGCCATCTCTGCAGATTGTCATGGGGGCAACAAACAACATCACCAGCCTACAATTCAAACAGCTTCAAAAATGTGATCAATTTGATAAATCAAGGGCCAAGATCCAAGAAAACATTAAAGCCAGCATCTTGAAGTGGAGTCAGGACAACTACCATGCAATTCCGAGATCTTACAAATGTCACTGGGCACCTCCAGGAATCAGCCTCAAACAATAGCGCGAGGGACAAAGCACAGGAATACTTAGGTGACTTTCAGATTGTTGCCAGTCCCTTCCCAGCAAATATCTCTGAATAAGTGATAGGGAACACACCATAACAGCACGCAGGCTTCGACAGCCAGGGTAGGACAGTTTGTTCCTGGCACCCAGGGAGTTCCATTGGAAGCTGCACCACATCAATCTGGCAGCCAGCAGAATCAGGGGGCAGTCCTCAATCAATCTCCACAGGAATTTACAGCACTTAGTCCTTCCATTAGAGAATCAGTTAAGGGTGGTACTTTTATCAACGCATTTAACACAATGAGACAGCAAAATAATACAATGCATTATGTCATAACATGGTACAGAAGAAAAAGGCTGCATTCAACATGATAAGAATCTTGCGATTGTTCCTTTTTTGTTAACTTGCTATGATTTGCACTTAGCATTATGCAAAATGAGAAAGATTTCTCTGAATAGAAGCCAGCAGACAACCTCAAGTAAAATGTATTTATAACAATCTGAACTCGGTCCTTTGTGTTCTCCTAAGTGTTGCCTCAAGGGAACAGATCCTACATAAGTGGTTCTTCCCAAAGCTGAGTTTGTTCCTGCTACTCATTTTACAACCATCCAAATATATTATGATGCAGCACACATTGTAGTGGGACAATTTGCACAACCTGCCTCAGCACATAATGTAAGGTGAAAATCTTCTTTTCCCCAAATGCATACACCGCACCATTGTCGCTTTAAGAGTCCCACTGTTTTATTATATTTCTCTGCATTATTGTGCCCCTTCCTGGAGGGATGTGGGAAGCTCTGCACGGATGTTGTCAAGCACGTTCAGAGCAGGTAACACATATTCCCCGGCAGCCAACCTTGTATTCTCCAACTGTTTCGAATTCTTGATTGCATCAAGATGTGGCCACGGTGAGCATTCCAACAAAACAGGCGCTAAATTTACTTTTAGCTAGTCGTGGCAAAACATCTGGACTTTAATAGAGTGTGTATTCCATAAATAAAAAGGGAGGCATGGCCTACACTGGCTTGAAGGGAACTTGAGTGGAATCAATGGTGCCTTATGCTCTGAGCAAAATAAAACTTCTTTTCGGATACTTTAATATTCCCGTGTGGAACTTCATCAATAAAAATAAATGACAAAATGGACCCTTTGTCACTTCTGTGATACAGTCATAAATGAGAAACATATGAGCAGGAGGAAGCCATTCAGCCTCTTGAATATGTTCAGTCTTTCGTAGGCTGATTGGAATCTTAACACCAATTTATCCACATTGTTTCATAGCCCTTGTAAACTCTGGTGTAATATAACTGATAAAATCAGTTTTAAGGTTTTCAATTGATCTCAACAGCTCTTTGGAGGGGAGAATTTTAGTTTGCTATTTGCCTTTGTGTGAAGAAATATCTCCTTGAATGTTCTTGTTCCAATGTGAAGGTTTGAACCCTTGCTATGGAGTCGCTCTAACAGAGAAAATTTTGTGAACTCTGTCAAATCATCCAACCTTTTTAACCACCCTCCAATTAGTTCATCCCTATTTCTTCTTAGTCTCCTATTGGCATATGAAATGATCCATAAGTACAACATTTTATATGGTGTTCGCTTTCACCAATTCTGCTATTTAAATGATTCCAGACCTGGTTTCATTGCTTGAAACAGGGTCTCTTGTGAGCATGAAGTCTGGCACACACTGGGCTAAATTTTACAATTGTCAGCAGAGTGATGGAGGTGGAACAGAAAGTGAATGGTCTGCCCATTCTCTCCTCCATTGTCTCAGCTGGTGCATCACACATTAGATGGTCAATTAGTAGCCACCTAGTGAGAAAATGACCAATCAGCACTGCAAAGGAGTGGGGGGGCGGTGGGGTGGTGAGTTCAGAATCCAGTCATGACTGGAACACCATCATAACTATGAAGTCAATCATAGTTACAAATGAAAAGGTCCCCTGCTCACTCCATCTCGCTTGGACTGGGGGACAAAACTGGAGCACCTGGAGGAAACCCACACAGACACGGGGAGCACGTGCAAACACCACACAGAGAGTGACCCGAGGCCGTAATTGAACCTGTATCCCTGACACTGTGAGGCAGGAGTGCTAACAACTGTGTCACCTGAGCAAATCTGCTAATTGTTCATTAATAGAGAGTAGTAGGCAAAAAAAAGGCGTTAAATAGAGTCATAGAGGTTTACAGCATGAAACAGAGCCTTCGGCCAAAGCTTGGTCTGTACTTATGCAACTAATGACCTAAGTGAAGAAACAGAGAAAGAAAATAAGTGCTCAAGGAATTAATATACAAACTACTAATTAGTATGATCACATCCTCAACTTATCAACTAGTCAGTCAGTGGTAGCTCTCACAACTGAATCAAGACGGTTGTGGGTCTAAGTGTTACTCCAAAGACTTCAGCACAAAATCTCAACTAACACTTCAGTTTGCAGCACTGATGGGGTGCCACACTCTTGGTGGCTCATTCTTTCATTTGGAAGTGATGAAGATGAAGATGACAGATATGAGACAAATGTTGGAATTTTACCACTTCGTCCGCCATGGGAATTGGAATAGGCAAGAGACGGACAATGGGAAGGTTCATTGACCGCAGGTGGGATTTTACCATTTCAGGACAAGTGATCCTCTAAAATCCAGCCTAAAATATTTATCAAACACCAGCAGTTAACGAACAGTTGCTATCAACCTTTAAAGAGTGCTGCATTTTTATAAATATAAATCAATGTTATCCTATTGCCTTTTGGTTCTTGCTAAGCACAACTTGCCTGCCTCATTTCTTACATTCCAAGAGTCACCACATTTCCAAAGTATACATGGGCTGTGTCATAGTACTAATATTACAGAACTAGTAACCCAGACACTTCTCTGGGGGACATGGAGTTCAAATCTCACTACTGCAGCTGGTGGAATTTAAGTTCAACTAATAAATCTATAATATAAAGCTCATCTTAGTGATGGTGATCATGAAACAATTTTTGGGTGGCACAGTGGTTAGCACTGCTGCTGCACAGCATCAGAGACCTGGGTTCAATTCCAACCTCAGATAACAGTGTGGAGTTTGCATGTTATCCCCATTACTTGTTTATTCCTGTTTGGAACAAGAGTGGTAAGAGAATTGTGGCCAAACCATGACTTACAAAGTAAATTAGAGATAGCATCGAATTCAAGGAGAAAGCATAAAAATTTGCAAGAAAAAGCACTAGCCCTGAGGATTGGGAGCAGTTTAAAATTCAGCAAAGGAGGACCAAGGGACTGATTAAGAAGGGAAAAATAAAGTCTGAATGTAAAGTAAGGGGAAACATAAAAACTGACTGTAAAAGTTTCTATAGATGCATAAAGACAGAAAGATTGACAAAAATGTCTGTAGGCACTTTACAGTCAAAAATGAGTGAATTTCATAATAGGGAATAAAGAAATTGCTGAGGAATTAAATTTGTATTTTGCTTCAGCCTTCACAAAAGAAGACATGAATAATTTACCAGAAGTGCTGAGAGAAACATATTTTAGCCAGGAGATGAAGGAAATTAGCATGAATATGAAGGGGTAACCAAGAAGGTAGATGTGGGTAGTGCAGTTGACATTGTCCACATGGACTTTAGCAAGGCCTTTGACAAGATACTGCATGGTAGGTTGTTTCATAAGATTAAATCTCACAGGATCCAGGGCGAGGTAGCCAAATGGGTACAAAATTTGATGACAGATGACAGAGGGCATTTGTAGAGGGTTGTTTTTCAAACTGAAGGCCTGTGATCAATGGTGTGCATCAGGGAATATTGCTGGGTCTACTGTTATTTATCATTTATATTAATGATTTGGATAAGAATTTAATACGCATAAATAGTAAGTTTGCAGATAATACCAAGATTAGTGGCATAGTGGACAGTGAAGAAGGTCATCTAGGATTGCAACGGGATCTTGATCAATTGGGCCAATGGGCTGACAAATGAAAGATGTAGTTTAATTTAGATAAATGCGAGGTGATGCATTTAGTGGATCGAACCATGACAGGACTTACTCAGTTAATGGCAGAGCGTTGGGGAGAGTTACAGAACAAAGAGATCTAGGGGTACAAGTTCATAGTTCCTTGAAAATGGAGTCACAGGTGGACAGAGGATGAAGACCGCATTCTGGATGCTTGGTTTCATTGGTCAGAACATTGAATACAGGAGTTGGGATGTCTTGTTGAAATTGTACAAGACATTGGTTAGGCCACAATTGGAATACTGTGTATAGTTCTGGTCATCCTATTACAGAAAGGATATGATTAAACTAGAAGATGTGCAGAAAAGATTTATCAGGATGTTACCAGGATTTAATGATTTGAATTATAAAGAGAGGCTGGATAGACTGGGACATTTTCTCTGAAGCGTAAAAGGCAGAGGGTTGATCCAATAGAGATCTATAAAATAATGAGGGACATAGATCAGCTAGATAGTCAATATCATTTCCCAAAGCTAGGGAATCTAAACCTACAGGGCATAGGCTTAAGGTGAGAGGGGAGAGATACGAAAAGGGTCCAGAGGGGTAATTTTTTCCTACAGAAGGTGGTAAGTGTCTGGAACAAGCTGCCAGAGATGGTAGTGGAGGCGCGTACAATTCTGTCTTTTAAAAAGCATTTAGACAGTTACATGGATAAGATAGGTATAGAAGGATATGGGTCAAACACAGGCAAATGGGACTAGCTTAGGGGTTAAAAATGATGGCGACATGGACAAGTTGGGCCAAAGGGTCTGTTTCCATGCTGTAAACCTCTATGAGAAATGGCTTTGGGGAAATTGATGGGATTGAAGGTTGATGAATCTTCTTGCCCTGATAATCTTCATCCCAGATACTTAAGGAAGTGGCCCTGGAAATAGTAAATCCATCCACGGTTATTTTCTAAAATTCTTTGGATCCTGGACTGCTTCCTACAGATTGGAGGGTGGCTAATGTAAGCCCACTATTCAAAAAGGGAGGTAGAGA
This sequence comes from Sphyrna mokarran, assembly GCA_024679065.1. Lineage (NCBI taxonomy): Eukaryota > Metazoa > Chordata > Chondrichthyes > Carcharhiniformes > Carcharhinidae > Sphyrna > Sphyrna mokarran. Next base: position 12,127,402 of record JAGIQG010000013.1, on the reverse strand, counting down.
GAAAATAGGGAACTATAGGGATGAGCCTAACAATAGCACTGGGGAAGTTGCTAGAATCCGTTATCAAGGATTTCATAAGTCAGCATTTGGAAGGCAGTGGTATAATCAGACAAAGTCAGCATGGATTTATAAAAGGGAAATCATGCTTGACAAATCTATTGAAATATTTTGAGGCTGTAACAAGTATAGTTGACCAAGGAGCATCAGTGGATGTGATTTATTTCGACTTTCAGAAGGCTTTCGATACGGTCTCACATAACAGACTACTATGTAAAATTAAATCAGATGGGATTGCAGGTAATGTTCTAAGATGGAGAGAAAGCTGATTAGCAGATAGGAAGCAAAGAGTTGGCATAAATGGGTCTTTTTCTGATTGATAGTTGCCAACTAGTGGGGTTCCATAGGTACCTGTGCTAGGACTCCAACTGTTCACATTATATATAATTTGGAAGAGGGAACTGAATGTATTATCTCCAAATTTGCAGATGGTGAGCTATGTAGAGGATACTGGGATACATCAGTATGATTTAAATAGTTTGAGTCTATGGGTATTTGTATGGCAGTATAATGTGAATAAACGTGAGGTTATCCACTTTGATAGCAAAATAGGAAGACATATTATTTGAATGGGTATAAATTGAGAGAGATGGATACTCAACGAAACTTTGGAGTCATTGTGCATCAGTCGCTGAAAGTAAATAAAGAAGGCAAATGATATGTTGGCCTTCTTAGCGAGAGAATTTGAATATAGGGATAGGAATATTTAGCTGCAATGGTACAGGACATTGGTGAGTTCACATCTAGAGTATTGTGTGCAGTTTTGGTGTCCTTGTCTGAGGAAAGATACCCTTGCTACAGAAGGAGTACGGCAAAGGTTTACCAGGCTGATCCCTGGGATGGCAGGCCTGTCGTATGAGGAAAGTTTAAGCTCGTTAAGATTATATTCACTGGAATTTAGAAAAGTGAGAGGGGATCACATAAAAACTTATAAAATTCTAACAGGGTTAGAGAGGGTAGATTCAGAAAGAATGTTCCTAATGGTGAGGGTGGATCTAGAACCAGAGGTCATAATTTGAGGATAAGGGGTAAACCTTGTAGAACTGAGGTGAGGTGAAATTTCTTCACCCAGGGGGTGGTGAATCTGTGGAATTCACTACCACTGAATGTAGCTGAGGCCAAAATTAGAAATTAGATACAACTCTTGGGGCTAAAGGGATCAAAAGATATGGAGGGAAGGGAGGATCAGCCATGATCAAAATGAATGGCAGAGCAGACTCAAAGGGCTGAATGGCCCTGCTTCTAGTTTCTATCTTTCTATGTCTGCATGGGTTTTAACCGGGGATTCTGGTTTCCTCCCAAAGTCATAAAGATGTGTGGGTTAGGTTGATTGGCCATGCTAAATCAGTGTCAGAAAGATTAAATGGATAACAGTGTGGGATTGTGGGGATAGGGCCTGGCTGGAATTGTGGTTGATGCAGGCTCGATTGACTGAATGACCTCCTTCTGCACTGTAGGGATTCTATGATTCTGTGACATCATGAAAGATGCTTTAGAAATGCAAGTTCATTTTTTATTGTTGGGGAAAACCAGTCTGACTCATAGATCTTTATTCAACATGATGCTAAATAAAGAATTGCCATAAGTGTGATTCTGCGCTAATTGGGAAGGCTGCACACTAAAATAGTACAGAAATTGTGTGAAAGCACCTGTTGTGAATGGGCACTAAAAATGTGGAATGTGAGTATGGTCTGCAACTGCATTATCAGACTTAATGAGCCTTGCACAGAATGTATGTTCAGCATCTGTCTGAGCACTTGCAATCTGCACTATGTGGTGTTTGCACATTTTCCCCGTCTATGTCAATTTCCTCCAGATGCTCCGGTTGCCTCCCACAATCCAAAGATATGCAGGTTAGGTTTATTTGCCATGATAAATTGTCCCTTAATGTCCTAAGGTTAGGGGGATTAGTGGGGTAAAGATGTGGAGTTACAGGGATAGGACCTGAGAAAGATGTTCTGTCGGAAAGTTACTCTCTCCTTCTCCACTATAGGAATTCTATGATGATTCTACACTTAAAGGGTCACTTAGCACAATGGACACTGAGTGGATCAGTACTGCACACCACTTTAACAGTCCTTGTCAATCAAAATAAGAAATTCTAGTGCAGTGATGGGCCATTACTGTTTACATGCTCTGTTCTTCATGTTCCATCTCCCATTGCCTCTCCCCATGACCTATGTATGTTCCAGTCCCCAAGCAACACTGAAAGGCACAGCTCTCTTCCAACACTGACGGGATGTGTAGACTATACAAACTGACTGCAATTGAAAATATAATGACATTATTATCTTTGGACCTGAAAGGCTGGAGGTGCAGGGTTTTCTTCAGGAATATACTAGGTTAAAAGTATTGCAGTTCATGAATACAAATCAGCATTAGCCTTTCTGCAATATCGTCCAGGCCATATATTAGCAGATTTATATGCAGCAGGTTTTCTGAGGGAATCTTTGTATTCCCTCATGCCAATGTGTTCCAAATGTTGCATTTCATAGAGGCTCATTGAGGGTAGGTGTTCAATGCTGAAATTTAAATTCAATTGGCAAAATTAGCCTCAATAATGATAAAAACCCATCTTGTTCACTAATGCTCTTTAGAGAAAGAAATCTGCCATCCCTTACCTAGTCTGACCTTACCTGGTCTGTGGCTCCAGATCACAGTAATGTGGTTGACCCTCAGCTGCCCACTGAAAGCCACTCAATTCAAGAGACAATTAGAAATGGGCAACAAATACTGTCATTCCCAGTGATGCTCACATTCAGGAAACAAGTATTCTAAAAGTCTCACTTTGTAAGACTATCAATTTTGCATTTTAAAGTCATTGTTATTGTAATTTATATCTTGTATTTGCACAGAGCCTTTATTGAGCTGAGGTACAGAATGGCCCACATGTTGCCTTTCCAGAAATAAAGGCCCTTTATTAACAATGGATGGGCAAGAGACATTTCAGAACGTTGTTGAAAATAGGAGCACCATGTTCTTCCAGTGTCCTGTTCAATATTTCTCCATGAGTTAGATTCACTAATGTCCTTTAGGCAAGGAAATTTGCCATCCTTATCAGGCCTGGCCTACATTTCACTCAAGAGCCACAGGAATGTGGTTGATTCTCAGCGATGGCCAATAAATGCTGGCCTCTTACAGGCCATTAGATGCTGTGATACATCTTGAAGCCCATGTCCCATGAATTAATTTTTAAAAAATCTACTGTTTGCCATAAAATGACTTCCAAAATGACTGCACTGCATTTCAAATTCATGATAGATGAATCCTGACACAGTTCAAGATAAACGTGTGTTTCCCACCTCACTTATGTCTCCTTCCACTATTACACATCTCCTGCAGGACAATAGGCAGAGGTCAGGCAGCTTGCACTTTGATCTTGGCCTGGTATCAGGAGCAGCGTGCAAGGCCAATCTCCGCATTCACACCCTCAGCCTCCCCTCCCCTGTCGATGATGTGATCATTGGATCTGGCATCAAGACATGAAACATTTCCAGTGATTACCTCAACAAAGCAGTTCAGGATGCAAGCGGGAACTGGAAACAGTAAGATGCAAAGTGAGTCAGCAAGTTGATGACATCCCCTGCCAGGTAGGAAACGGGTTCTCAAATTTCTTTTTCCTTTTTTTGTTATATAATTGATGTGGGTTAGTGGTTCCATAACACTCCACCCAGCTCTTCCCTTCTCTAAATCCTTAATGTTTAACCCCTTACAAGCCATTGGATGCTGTGATATACCTATAGAATCATAAAATCATAGAATCTCTACAGTGCAGAAGGTGTCATTTGGCCAATCGAGTCTGCACCATCCATAATCCCACTGAGGCCGTAATACTGTAACCACACATATTTACTCTGTTAATCCCCCTGATACTAGGGTGAATTTAGCATGGCCTGAACCTGCACATCCTTGAATTGTGGAAGGAAACCAGAGCACCCAGAGGAAACCCACGCAGACATGGAGAGAATGTGCAGACAGACAGTCACCCCGAGACAGAATTGAACCCGAGTCACCGGCGCTGTGAGGCTAACCACTGTGCCTCTAATACAACTAGTATTTAAATTTTACCAAAACTCAGAATGACCGATCTTAAACAGAATTCATTAGAGGCAACTAGTCTAAAACAGGGCTATTAAATTCAGTAGGAATACTATTCATATTTGACAGGATTTACTTGCATTGGAGTTGGTTGAGCAAATGTTCACCACATCGCTCCCTTGATCCTGAGATTTGTCCTGTGATAGAGGATGAGTAAATTTGGTTTATATTCTCTGAAGTTTAGGAGAATGAGAGGTGATCTGATTGAAATATATTTGATTCTGAATGGGCTTGATAGAGTTGATGTTGAGAGATTGTTTCCGCTGGTGGGGGAATCTAAAACATGGAGCAACTGTCTCAGGATAAGGGACAGATCATTTAGGATTGAGATGAGGGTTAATTACTTCACTGAAAGGGCTGTGAATATTTTGGAATTCTTCATGCCAGAGAGTGATGGATGCTCCATCATTAAATATAGTCAAAGCTGTGATAGACGGATCTCGCAAGACAGTGTTTCCCAAATTGGATTCCATCAAATCCTGGTGTCTTGTAGAAGACATCCATGGGTTCTGCAGTAGATCTGGCCATTGTAAATTTAACTAAATTCCTGTTCCATTTTTCCAATTGGAAACAGTTTCCACCCTGCACTGGCTATTGATAGGCTCACTATCAGCCAATGCACTGAGAAGCAGCCCTCTGATTGGATAAACTGGAAATAGAGGCAAAATTAGTCTTCAAAGTTTCAAAGAGTGAGAGTGAAGGTGAGTGGACAGTAGAGAGAGAGAAATAGCAGCCACAGGGTTGAAGGGGAAGCAACATGGGACAGGAGGAGAAGCTGCCACAGAACAAGGTAGCAGGCAATGGGGTGGGAGGGGAACATGCAATGGAACGAGGGAAGAAATGGCCCTGCGGGTATGGAACAAGGTAGAGAGGTGTGACTGCTTGTCCGAGAAAGAGGCAAATATGGCTGAGAGAGAGAAGGTGAGAGTTTGAATGTATATGTGTGTGTGAGAGAGAGCTGGTGGGAACATGTGTGTACAAGAGAGAGGTGAGGATGTCCGTGTGTGAGAGTGCTTGCGAGAGAGAGCATGAAGTGAGAGTGTGAATGTGTGAGAGAAAGAGGTCGCAGTGAGTTTGAAAGAAGAGTGAAAATGTCTGTGTGAGATAGAGAGATATGTGTGAGGGAGTGTGAGATGAGCATGTGACAGAAAGGGGCAAGAGTGTGAGTGTTTATGTGTGCGAGACAGGTGAGAGTATAAATTTGTTTGTGCAAGTGAGAGAGAGATGAGTGTGTGTGTATGTGTGTGAGAATGATATATGTATGTCAGAGCAAGAGGTGATAGTTCAAGGGAAAGAAATGAGTGTGAATGTGAGATGAGAGAGTGAGGGAAAGAGGTGAATGTGTATATGAGAAAGGGGAGTGTGTATGTGGGAGAGACGAAGTGTGCATGTAGAGAGGGGAGTGTGTATGTGAGAGATGAGAGTGTGTATGTAAGAGATTGTGTGTGTGTGTGTGTGTGTGTGTGTGTGTGTGTGTGTGTGTGTGTGTGTGTGTGTGTGTGTGTGTGTGTGTGTGTGTGTGTGTGTGTGTGTGTGTGTGTGGAGTGTATATGTGGGAGAGGGGAGTGTATATGTGAGATCACCTCCTAAAGATCACTATCTCGAACCATTGCCTGTGCCGACAATAAGCCCTCTTCCCTCCCATGTCTTGATAAACAGTGAATTAAAGCAGGAGTATTCAGAGGTACTGATGTCAACTGTAGACCTCGTGCTTTGCAGATCAGCTAATTTAATGCAACCGGGGAAATTTCCCAAATGTACAGCTCAGTTCACCATTTAACAATGAAAAGAAATACCTTAACACTTTACAACAATATAATTCTATGTACTTAATCATCAATGGAGTTCTCCAGATTGGATTCATTGACACTCAATACCCACAGAGACTTGATTCCAGTCATTTACTGTCTGCTTGCATGGTTTATCCAGCAATGTTTAATGCACACTGATACTCAATGCTACATATTTCGTGACCACTCTACAGCATCTTATCCATTGATATTTGATACCACTCGTATTATTCGCTATCTTAAATGTTGTTACCAATAAATGGCACTCAGTTCTTTGGAAACTCAATGGCATTTGACACCAGTAAAAATGAACTCAGCTGTCAGACATCTGGCAACTGCCATTTATTTTTATATAGATGCGCAGGAACAACAGGAGGCCATTCTGTCCATCAATGAAACCATAGCCAATGTGTATTTTAACTCTATCCACCAACCTTTATCCCATATCTCATTTATACATTTGGCTGGTAATAATCTAGCATTGAAAATTCAAGTGAAAAGTAAAGTTTATTCATTAGTCACAAGTAGGCTTACATTAACATTGCAATGAAGTTACTGTGAAAATTCTCCTGTTGCCATATTCCAGCGCCTATTCAGGTACACTGAGGGAGAATTTAGCATGGCCAATGCATTCTAGTAAGAAGTCTCACAACACCAGGTTAAAGTCCAACTTGTTTATTTGTAGCACAAGCCAGAAGCTTTCAGAACACTCTGAAAACTTGTGGCTTATACTACCAGCTAAACCTTGTTTGTGAAACAAATCCTGCACTCACCTGATGAAGGAGTAGTGTTCCAAAAGCTCATACTCCCAAATAAGCCTGTTGGACTTTAATCTGGTGTTGTGAGACTACTTACTGTGCCTCTCCGTGTCCAATACCAGCAACTCCACATCATGCCTCAATGGGCTGGAAATGTTCTAATCAAAGAACTCTCCTGAGCTCAGTTCAAAAACATAATTCTCCTCTCTATCTTTTAACTAAAAGTCCTTGATCCCAACCTACATTAAGATAATTCAAGATGCCCCATTATGTATTCTATTGTTATTGCAACTTTGCTTCTCTATATCTTTCCCATCAGTTTGGTACCCTATAAAAGCCACCCAGTAGTGTAATGGCATCTCTATTTTTTATCTCTAACCAAATTGGTTCATTTTTGACCCCTTTTGAAGATTCTCTGTCTTCAGTATTGGAATATTCCTGAGGGGATGGGAGAATAGGAGTGGGGTTGCTGAGGGCTGGCAGATTCTTGGGACTGGGGAGAAATGGTTGGAGACGCCCTCTACCCAGAACAAATCTAGTCCTAAGAAGGCCTGATCCAGGATTCAGGATGAAAGGTCTTGGAAAATCTGTGATGGTTAGTCATCCTAACTGCCATGCTCCTTGTTTTTTTACCTTGCCTATCTTTCCTGAACATCTTGTATCCTGGAAGGCCTGTCCTGCACTTTTTTTTAACTAGGGTTATCACCACAACATCCTATTACCATGCAGATATCTACATCCGCAACTCACCAACCTTATTTCATCTACGTGCAAAGTAAACCTAATGTACAACTTATTGCACTCCCTCTTAGTCTAACCACACCTAACACTTTACTATCTGAGTATTTTGGAAAAAGAGACACGCTGTCAAAGTTTTTCATCTTGCATCCATCAGGGCAATACCAATAGTAATGGATGAAATGGAAATGCTGGCATTGGATTGGGATGAGCACAGTAAGAAGTTTCACAATACAAGGTTAAAGTCCAACAGGCTTATTTGGAATCACGAGCTTTCAGAGCACTGCTCCTTCATCAGGTGAATCACCTAATGAACGAATAGTGCTGTGAAAGCTTGTGATTCCAAATAAACCCTTTGGACTTTAACCTGACATTGTGAGACTTCTTAATTGTAAAAGGAATAACTATTTATACTGTATGAGGAGATGGAACTGCTTAGATTTTCTCATGAAGTATAAATTGTTGTCCCTTTTACTATTAGTATTCCTGCAAATTGTCCTGATGAATGGCAGATCAATACTTGAGTTCTATAATACCAAACAACTATTTCACTATTTCTTTCGCTAATGCTATCTGTCTTTCCAATCCTTTATGCAGCTTGTTTCTCTTTTCTAATATTACACACCATTCCCATTCTCCTGTAAAGTCAGTTTAAACCCTCCCTACAGAACTAGCAAACTACTCCATGAGGCTGTTGATCCCAACTCCATTCAGATGCTAACAGTAGCCTGGCAAGGTCCCACTGCCCCTCGAGCTGGTTCCAATATTCCATAAATCTAAGTCCCCTCTCCTGCACTATCTTCTGTTCCAGTTTCAAATGATTTAAGATTTAATCACATACAGGTGCTTCCCTCTCCACATTTTTTAAAGAATGTCATTATTAACATTTAGCTCTCTGTCAGGCAAGCCCTTAAGTACCATATAACTCACTCACACTGCCCTGCTGAGTCTCCGGCTGCACAGAGAGTGCATGTACACCTGAGAGGTTATTCATTCTTACTCACTGAGCTCATGCAACCAAAATATTGGAAAAGTAGATTTATAGTGCAGTTAATGTGTTTAATTTTAGATATTTCCTTCTGGAGCCAAGTTTCAATCTGTTGTACTCCTTTAACCAGCTTGGCCTCTTGTTAAATTGTCCCAACGATTCCACTCTGAACTGCAGGACGGGCTCCAGATAATGTCCTGTGTGTCAAATAAACATCCCTTGACGACCTTGGAAAAGTGGGCCTGTCAAGGTGGCAGCCTCGTATTTATGAGTGGCACTGATGGGACTGATCCAGACCAAGGGTTCACCGCGGTGTGTGTGGTTCAAATACCAGAAGACACAAGCCACCAATTAGCAGGTTAGGAGTAAGTGCATCAGCTGGTTCTTTTCCCCGGTGGCGGTGGGGATGGGATCAGACTTTTGGAATAAATTACAGTAGAAGGCACTCAGAGGATAACAACATGAGTATGGAAGAAATTGAGGCAGGAAAAGGCCATTTTGCCTCTTATATTACCTGCTGCCATCAGACTTTTGAATGAACCTACCTCGCATTTAAGTTGATCTTCCTCTACACCCTACCAATGACTGCAACACTACATTATGCACCTTCTCTCTTTCTTCTCTATGAATGGTATGCTTTGTCAGTATAGTGGGCGAGAAACAATATTTTTCACTATATACTAATACATGTGACAAAAATAAAATCAAAATCAAATCAAATCAATGCAATCATAGATGATTATCCCACTTTCTCCCTCCCTTCAATTTCCATACCTTGATTGCCCTGAGAGTTCAGAAATTTGTCTCAATCTTCTGTTTATGGAGGAGACTATGGCCTAGTGGTATTGTTACTAGACAATTAATCCAGAAACTCAGCTAACATCCTGGGGACCCAGGTTCGAATCCCGCCACGGCAAATGGTGGAATTTGAATTCAATATAAAAAAAATCTGGAATTAAGAATCTACTGATGACCATGAAGCCATTGTTGATTGTTAGAAAAACCCATCTGGTTCACTAATGTCCTTTAGGGAAGGAAATCTGCTGTCCTTACCTGGTCTGGCCTACATGTGACTCCAGAGCCACAGCAATGTAATTGACTCGCAACTGCCCTTGGGCAACTTGGGATGCACAATAAATGCAGGCTGGCCAGTGACACCCATGTCCTATGAATGAATTTTTTAAAAAGACAACACAGGGCATCCCCTTGGGCAGATAATTCCAAAGATTCATATCCCGAGTGTAAACTCATTTCAGCCCTAAATTATCAATTCCTCACTCGGAGGCTGTACTTCATCAGGGGAAACAATCTTACTACCATGTCAATCCCCTTATGAATCTTTTTTTTTCCATCGATTCATCGATATTTCCAGCACCAAAGACGGACATTCGGCCCATTGTGTCCATGCCGACAGCATGCCATTTGTCTTCCCAATTGTGTGCTGTATCAGCACACCAACTTTCTCCATTCATGACTTGGTGGAGATGGCACTGATAACTGGAAGTTGAAGTATAGACCAGCTAATGATGGAGAAGGCTCAAGGGGCTGCGTTACCTGTTCCTGTCAAAGTTGATTCAAGAGTCCTTGGCTGGAAATATCTGGCCGTTCCGGCCAGAGGAATTTTTTCGTCCTGCCAATAGCAGCCCCCACCCCATAGCAGATTCCCTGGTTGTACAGAATGTGATAACAGGACAACGGTAGGATAGGAAGATCCCATAGCCAGTTCACGGTGGGCCGCATCCACCATGAATTGAAAAATCCACCCCCTTATCTTTGAAGGCAGAAGAGATTGAGGAAAATGGGTAGGTAAGCAAATCTGTAATGTCAAGGGCAATCTTGGTTGGATAAGCATCTTTACACATTTAGAAAAAGTGATATATTTTTACAACCGTTCTAAGGCTCTGTTGGGTTAAGCATTCCAAAAGTACAATTAGCATACAAACCAAATTACCAACGACCTGACCAACATCTTAACAAAGTTAAGTCAATCTCAGAAATAACCCAAACTCCAAATATAACCGAAGTGTAATGGGCCATAAACAGACAGGGTAGAATCGACATGTGGTTACTTTTATTGTTGTGCACAAATTGTTAAAATCTGCAGGAATACCATAGAAATTACTGAAGGAAGGCATAAGAACCAAAGTGCAAAGAGTTTATTTTTTAGGATGCCTCTGCGAAAATATGTTTAGAATTTGAATTATTTGTTTTGCGAATTTTCTGACATTTTTTAACTTTGTTATCAGTCAGTGAGCTCAGCTGGTTTAGGGGCCGGAATGTAGTGCAGAGTGATACCAAAGCTGTGGCTTCAAACAACACATTTGCTTTGCTTATTCCTGGAGGCCTCACCTTGTCCCAAGCTACATATGGAAAAGGAAGGCTATTTGGGCCATTTTAGTTCATCCACTTGTAGCCCCTAGAGCTATATGACTTCTTTCCTCACTCAAATACTTAGAGAATACTTGTAGTCCTTCATGGACTATGGCTAATTCCTTTTTAACCAAAGGGTAAACCCTCCTGAAAAGGTTAGAAATAATAGGGGCTATACTAATTATTAGGGGCTATACCTTGTTTTTCACCAGGTAAAAAACAAGGGAAGTCTGCAGCCCAACTTAACATGTTGTATGTAATGGCAAAGAAAATCAGGCAGGGTGTAAAATGGATTGCTGATTCATCTTTGCCCATTTTATTGCCTGGCAATTATAGTTAAAATTACCCCCATTTTAACTACAAAGATCTGGTATCATTTAAGGAACAATTAAATTGGTGTTTGGTAGTGTAGAATTTGAATATTGCTTTAAAAATATACGTGCTACCAAAGTTTTTTGCTTTTTACTCATCAGGACTGCTCACATATGATTACCAATGGTAAAAGGGAAAACAACAAGGAGTTTGTCCAAGTGGATGAGCTAAAACAACCCAAATAGCTTTCCTTCTCCATATGTATCTTGTACAAATAAACAGTTTTGAGAACGACATGAGTTTACAGCACTGCCCATAAAGCCTTTGCCAATTCAGTTCTAGGACAATTTAAAACTACCTCCAAAGTCTTGTGCTTAATGCTTAACTCATATCCTCAGCTTCAAACATTATTGCAATTTGCCTTTTAAAACATGCAAAGACATCTGCACCAATCGAAGCATTTTATGCTCCAATGTATGTCAGCAAAATGCTTCATTACTTTGATCAAGATCGACAGAACGGTTTCAGTGCTTCTTGTAGACAGTCACACTGCTGCTCCTGACTATTGGTAGTTGAGGGTGTAGATGTTTGTAGATGTATTGCTAATCAAGCGGGCTGCTTTGTCCTGGATGGTGTCAAGATTCTTGAGTGTTGTTGAAGCTGCATCTATCCAGGAAAGTGGGGAGTACTCCATCACACTCCTGACTTGAGCCTTATGGATGATGGACAGGCTTTGCAAGAAACTGCCTGGCATGACATTGTTTTAGTATATAGATGAGAATAGTCGTACCAAATATACGTTCATTTCAATCCCTGTTTGCCCTGAACAAGGTTCAATATGGACATTCATCCTGATCTGTGGCGGCCCTTGCTTTGTTCCAATGGAATTACTGAGTGGTTTGCTCAGTCACTTGACTGACCATCAACCGTGTGATTTGGAGCAGGAATCACGTGCAGGTGTTAGTTTTCTTTCCTCGAAGAAGATTAATGAATGAGCCACGTTTATTAGCAATTCTGAATCTCTCGTTGTCAAGTTTCATCTGCTGCCAACCCATTAATAACCCATCAAAGCTAATGACTCAACTTGCCATTGGTGGGGTATGAACTCAGAATGAAGCAACACATTGGTTCAGGAATGTTCTGAAACTGTTATTTCAATGAATCAGTAGTGTGTTCAAGGATTATCCAGTTGGGATGATTCTCCATTAGCCACTGCCCCTCACCCTCAACACCCCCCTGACCCTCTGCCTCTCTATCTTTGAGCAAGCCATCATACAGTACAGTGAACCCTTTATTCATCCCAGCTTAATAGCCTTCTTTATTGAAAATAATGTTTTAGAGCATGTGAAAATGCCAGAGGCAATCTCATGGCAGTCAGAGCACAGTAACATTGAAACATTGCCGCTCTTGTGTCCTCCAGACCCATTGTCATTGAGTTTTTTTTACCACATCTGAATTGAGAAAGCAAAAAGTCTTTTCAAGTCTGACTCACTGGATCACACCTTTAAAAAAAATAACATTTCATGAAGGCTCCTGGTAATTAATTGATGTTTTCCAATGAATAAGAGTCATGGGAATTTTTGGATAAACAGCATAAGCAGTGTGGGTGGCACTGTTGGCACGTTCGTTGACACAATGGCCAGAATTCTCCAGTCTTGTGCACCCTGCCACCTCTGCCAGTGAGAACGGAGAATTTGGTGCTCAGCCAAATCTCCACTCACTGATGCGGGACCAGAGAAACCCAACCTTGGGTGAAGTCAGAGAATTCCACCCTATTTGTTTGGATTCAGTCCCAAATCAGTTAACATTAACCAAGATATGTAAGAAACTTCGCTTAAGCTGTGCTCTCAATTATCATAATTTGATTTGATTTATTACTGTCACATGTATGAATACGCAGTGAAAAGTATTGTTTCTTGTGCGCTATACAGACAAAGCATACCATTCATAAAGAAGGCAAGGAGAACATGCAGAATGTAGCATTACAGCCACAGCTAGGGTGTAGGGAAAGATCAACTTAATAGAAGGTAGGTCCATACAAAAGTCTGATGGCAGCAGGGAAGAAACTGTTCTTGAGTCAGTTGGTACATGACCTCAGACTTTTGTATCTTTTCCCTGAAAGAAGAATTTGGAAGAAAGAATGTCCAGCGTGTGTGGGGTCCTTGATTATGTTGGACAGAGACAATGGAGGCTGATTGGCGTGGTAGAGTGAGCTTCATTCATGGCCCTTTGTAGTTCTTTGCGGTCTTGGGCAGAGAAGGAGTCATACCAAGCTGTGATACAACCAGAAAGAATGCTTTCTATCGTGCATCTGTAAAAGTTGGTGAGAGTTATAGTGAAAATGCCAAATTTCCTTAACCTCTTGGAGAAAGTAGAGGCGTCAGTGGGCTTTCTTAACTATGACATCAGTATGGAGAACCAGGACAAGTTACTGGTGATTTAGAAATGTAAAAACTGCTGTTCCTTCAGCATCTCTGTTGACACTGTGTTAGGATGAAGGATTTGTGCCTCAAGATATGTACAATGCAAAAATAATCATCTTGTATAAAAACCACAGAGATCACAGTGACTGGAACATTTGCCAACCATCCCCTTCTTAACTATTATGGGGGCTGTCTTTTCTCAAATAGCTTTGAGCAGATTGAAGATCTTAATTATAATCATAGAAGTCCAACAGTGCAGAAAGAGGCCTTCGGCCCATCATGTCTGCATTGATACTCTAAAAAAAATCTTACACAATTCCATCCTCTGCCCTATCCGTGTAACCCTGCTCATTTACAATGGCTAATACATCTAACCTACACATATTTAGCTACTAAGGGCCAATTTAACATGGCCAATCCACCTAACCTACATATCTTTAGACACTAAGGGGCAATTTAGCATGATCAATCCACCAACTTTCACTGCTTTGGACAGTAAGGGGAAAATTAGCATGGCCAATCCACCTAACCCTCACTGCTTTGAATACTAAGGGGCAATTTAGCATGGCCAATCTGATTAACTTGCACATCCCAATTAGTTCTACTCACTTGCTCTTTCTGCACAGCTTTCCTCTTTAAATATTTGTCAAATTCCCTTTGGAAAATTGCTCTTGAATCTGCTTCCACTGCATTCTTCAAGTACTGCTTTCTAGATCAGAACAACTCAGTGAATAAGAAAAAAATCCTCACTCCCATTTGACTGTAATGTAATTTTTTATCCTGTGTCTTCTGTTTCCTGACTTCCCTGCCAGTGAAAACAGTTTCTCCCTATTTATTCCATCAAAACCTCTCATAATTTTATTATACATCAGTATTTTGACAGGAATCAAGGCCTAGGGTCAGAACTGAACATACTCTGATCGCATTGGCTGCTTTCATGAAAAACACACCAGAAAAAAGTAAACAAACTGTAGAAAGAGTTGGAAGGCATGTTAAAACCACTGTGAATCAAACTGACAACACATATAGGGATAGAATTTAAAGATACCTCCTCACCAGATATGTTTTTGGCAAATTTGTTGGCACATAAAATAGGTCGGATGGTTAGCCCACCAACTTCCTGCCAAGCCCCGATCAGCCTCCTATAATACTGGGGTAACGTAAAGAGTCCACTAATTTGCCTGCCTGTGGATGTATTGAGCCATTTAAAAAGGTTAATTATGGGCCTCCTAAAAGCCTGACTTCACTTCCACTGCCATAACATGAAGAAGAGCAGGAAGGCTGTAATATCCAGGTTGGTAAAAAGTTTTAAAGAAAGCGGGGTATACCCTTTAGGGCGTCCTGTGGCTAATCCCCCCCGCTCCCTGTTTTACAATTATTTTGTGCTTTCCCATCTGGCCTCAAATATCCACCCCACTCCTCTATCATCTCCATTACTCCCTCCCTAGGGCTCTAAAGATGACGAGTCATCTGTCATTGGGGTCCATGACACTTTCTTCCTGGGGCCTCCTATAGTCTCAGCACCACTAACTGCTCTCAAAGGCTAAACTTTGTTCTACTGGAAGTCCAACTCTTTTGCTGGATGGGTGGCCCATTTAAAAGTTGGTAGCATTTCTTTTGGGAGGTGGAGGGTGGGGAGTAGTGGCAGGCAGTTAGAAACCACCCTCCCGAAAAATTCAGCTCAACAAGAACAAGTGTCATCTCTGCGTGGATCTGACATATGCAATGTACAACAAGAGGAAAGATAGTGTATGATGGACAGTAATCCTGTACATAGAAACTGAATCTCTGGGCAAATTTTTCCAATCTTCTTATTCATAAGGAAATAGTTAATCTTTCTGTGATATTATTGGTTCAGATCCTGGATTCTAATTGATCAAAGGGTGGCATGGACAAGTTGGGCCAAAGAGCCTGTTTCCATGCTGTAAACCTTTATGACTTTGTAAGGACCCCAAAATCATGTGTAGTTACCTATTTCTTAACATTGATAAACAAATACTTCAAATTAATTTCCATTTATCTAAGCAATCTTAAAAATAGGCTAATTCAATATTAACCTCCAATCCTGTCAATCCAATCCCAGCACAACAGACTATTTTACCCTTAGATTGCAGTACTTATCTTCCTTGATCATCGTTACTGCCTACCTAGGCAGTTATCCATCAGAGTACATTGCTTTGTACATTAATGATACAAACCTACAATGTGTGATGTACATATGATTTACTTCAAAGCTTATTATATTTCAGTCAGGAATTCCTTGTTCTTTACCATCATTACCGGAACATCGATTGATCCAGTAGAAAGATGACAATTCCTCAACCACAAGCCCTGAAATTCTCATACACATTGAGGAGGAGATGACCTAGTGGCTTGTCAACTAATCCAGAAACTTAGCTAATGTTTGAGGATTTGAATTTGAATTCAATAAAATATAAGTGGAATCAAAAGTCCACTGATGACCATGAAACAATTGATGTTTGAAAGAAATATCCATCTGGTTTACTAATGTCCTTCAGGAAAGGAAATCTTATCTGTGCTGGCCTACATGTGACTTCAGAGCCACAGCCGTGTAGTTGACTCTCATCTGCCCTCCAAGGGCAAGTAAGGACGGGCAATAAAAGTTGGCCAGTCAGCGACACCTATATCCCACAAGTGAATAAAAACACTCTGAACCTCTGCTTCTAATCTGCACTTTCATATATTTGCATAGCCCACAATTAAAAGAAAGCACTCAGTTTCCAATCACATCTTCCACAATCTCAGGGTGTCCCAGTACACTCTGCAGCCAATGAAGCACTTTTGAAGTTTGGTGCAGTAAGTGGTGCAGATAATCTGAGTACACAGCAAGCTTCCAAAATCAGATAACCAGACAACCTGTTTGAATGATGTTGGGGGTTGGTGTTAAACATTGGTCAGGACTCTTCTGTTCTTCTTCAAAATAGTGCCATGATCCTTTGCATCTATATTTATGGGTGACTTTAATCTACATTTTGATTTGGTAAAATTGAACTAGTTACAATTCCCTCGAGGAGGAATTCCTGGAATGTACCCAGATGGTTTTCTAGACCAGTACGTTGAGAAGCCAACCAGATTACAAGCCATCCAATTCTGGGTATTGTGCAATGAGAAAGGAATAATTGGCAGTCTAGGTATGCAAGACCCCTCGGGGATAAGTGACAATAATATGATAAAATTCTTTTTCAAGATGGAGAGTGATGTCGTTGATTCTAAGATTGGGGTCCTGAATCTTAATAACGGACACTACAATGGTAGGAGGCACAAGTTGGCTATGATGGATTGGGAAATATCTCTTAAATGATGGTGGAGAGGCAATAATAAGTAGTCAAAGAGCACATGAGTGAGCTGTAACAAATGTTCGTTCTTGCCTGGTGCAAAAATGAAACATGAAAGTTGGCCAAACAGTAGCTTAGAAGAGAAATTGGAGATAATATTTGATCCAACAAAAGGCACATTGGCCAGAAAAAAACAGCAGATTGGAGGATTGGGAGCAGCTTCAAATTCAGAGGACAAAGGGATGTCCTTACTATGGAGACAGAGAAAGTTTACCGGACTGATTCATAGGAACTGATACATGAGGAGAGATTGAATGGGTTAGAATTATATTAACTGGAGTTTAGGAGAATGAAGATATCATAGAAACCTATAAAATTCGAACAGGACTAGATAAGGTAGATGCAGGAAGGATGGTAGGGGTGTCCAAAGTCTGAGGATATGGGGTGTTTCATTTAGGAATGAGTTGAGGAGAAACATTTTCATCCAGAGTGGTGATCCTGTGGAACTGCAGAAAACAGTTGCCTCTAAAACATTGTATAATTTCAACAAGGATCAAGATAAAACTATTGGGGCTCGAGGGATCAAAGATATCGGGGCAGGGGGGGAATGGGAAACACAGTACTGAGTGGATGATAAGCCATGATCATAGTAAATGGCTTGAAGGGAAAATTGGTCTACTTCTGCTCCTATTTTCTTGTTTCTCTGTTCCTATCCACTTTAAAGGTCAGACAAGAGCTTGGTTTAACATTTCATTAGAAAGATGACACATCCAGTCTAGCATTCTCTCAGCACCGCTCTGAATGATCAGCCAGGATTTTGTATGAGACCTTGGGGCATGACCCAGACCTTGAACTTTCTGACTCTGAGACAATAGTGTGAGAAGCAGTGTGTGAACGTTGCCTGAATGAGATCAGTCTGTAGAAGCTTCAGACAACAGCAATTAATATTGGTATTTGTGTCTTTCGGAGAATAGGAATGGAGGGAACTGAGCAGAGCAGATCAGAAGTTTCTCTCTTTATCACACTTGGCCGCTGCCCACAATAGCAAAATATTTCAGTACAAAATTAATGCTGCACTAAAAGATATTGAAGAAAAAAGATGCATATTTGCTAGCGGAGGATACAGGAATAGGTTGTTACATACTGACACTGAATGCCAGTGAAATGTCCAAGTTTCTCTGTGTCACTAGAATCAGGTTTTTTTAAGCCCACACCAATCTGAGACAAACTGTGAGATAACAGGCCCTTTATTTCTCGGAATTCTTCAATTATGGCTTTGTTCTAACTCCCATTGCTTTCGCTTAAGTCAGGGTCGTTGGTGCATTTCATGCATCTCATTTTTTTTGGAGTATCACATGGACTCTTTCACAGTGTTGTTCAATACGGCATTCCTCTCTGATCAGTAATGTTTTGGCTAATGGGAACACCTCCCCACCTCTATCCTACCAATTAATCTCATTGAAAACAGTCAGTCTAATGCCATTAACCCCTATCAATATGCACAGTACTTCTTGCCTCCAGGAACATGCAGGCAGGAATCAATCTTGTCACTATGTGAAAGTAGTTACGAGATTGTTACGAGCAGCAGCCTCAGAGGGCAAGGAGTCACCCCACCGACTATCACAGACCTGCTACTGTTTTATACGCTAATTAGTATTGACTGGCAGCAGGTAGGACTTGTCCCAGTCATGAGGCAGAAGTCTTACTGCCTTGGAGAGCTGGACAACTTTCCACGCCCTCCAAACACAGCATTGCAGTGGCCAGAAGAGGTACTGCAGTCACACACTGAGAGAAGATGGACACCAGTTAAATGATTCGGATCTCAGCAGGGGAGGTTGGAGGACTCTGAGGGGAGTGAGGGGAAGCAGTGTGAGGGAGGTCCAGAGATCTCTGGGCCTTCTTGAGAGGACACCACTGCCCCCTTGCCCCCCGCCCAGACCTCTATAATTGCTGCTTGCCTAAAAATTGATGTTGAACATAGAACAATACAGCACAGAACAGGCCCTTCGGCCTTCGATGTTGTGCCGACCAAAATAAAAAGCAATGCCCCTCCAAACTAAACCATTCCCTTCTCTTCCATATACTTATCAATTAACCTCTTAAACGCCACCAAACTTGGCGCATCTACAACAGCTGCAGGCAGGGCATTCCACTCCCTAATCACTCTTTGAGTAAAGAACCTACCTCTGATATCCGTCCTATAACTCATACCCCTTAATTTAAAGCTGTGTCCCCTCGTGCTAGCATTCTCCATCCTAGGAAAAAGGCTATCACTGTCCACCCTATCTAAACCTCTAATCATCTTATATGCTTCAATAAGATCCCCTCTTAGCCGCCTCCTTTCTAACGAAAACAACCTCAAATCCCTCAGCCTCTCTTCATAGGACCTGCCCTCCATACCAGGCAACATCCTGGTAAACCTCCTCTGTACCCTCTCCAATGCCTCCACATCTTTCTTATAATGTGGGGACCAGAACTGCACACAATACTCCAAGTGCGGCCGCACTAGAGTTTTGTACAGTTGCAACATGATGCTGCGGCTCCGAAATTCAATCCCCCTACCAATAAAAGCTAAGACTCCATATGCCTTCTTAACAACTTTATCCACTTGACTGCCTACTTTCAGGGATCTATTGACACATACACCAAGATCCTTCTGTTCCTCAACACTATTAAGAGCCCTACCATTAGCCCTATACTCTACACATTTATTGTTCCTGCCAAAGTGCATTACCTCACACTTTTCCACATTAAACTCCATTTGCCACCTCTCGGCCCAGCTCTGCAACTTGTCCAAGTCACTCTGTAACTAAAACACCCCTCTTCACTATCTACCACACCACCAACTTTAGTATCATCTGCAAATTTACTGATCCATCCCTCAATACCCTCATCCAGATCATTTATAAAAATTACAAACAGCAGGGGCCCCAAAACAGACCCCTGAGGCACACCACTCGTCACCGAACTCCACGATGAATATCTCCCATCAACCACCACCCTCTGTCTTCTATCTGCCAGCCAATTCCTAATCCAATTAGCTAAATCACCCTCTATTCCACACATCTGCATTTTCTGTAGAAGTCTTCCATGGGCCACCTTATCAAACGCCTTACTAAAGTCCATATATACTACATCAACCGCCTTACCCCCATCCACCTCTTTGGTCACTTTCTCAAAAAACTCAATGAGGTTAGTAAGGCATGACCTACCCTTCACGAAACCATGCTGACTATCCCCAATCAATTCATTTCTCTCTAAATAACTATAAATCCTATCCCTAATAATTCTCTCCAATACCTTGCCCACAACAGAAGTAAGACTCACTGGCCTATAATTCCCTGGAAGGTCTCTCTTCCCCTTCTTAAACAATGGGACCACATTCGCTATCCTCCAGTCCTCCGGAACCACACCCGTAACCAACGAGGACCTGAAGATCAGAGCCAGAGGCTCTGCAATCTCCTCTCTTGCCTCCCAGAGAATCCTAGGGTAAATCCCGTCCGGCCCAGGGGACTTATCCAACTTCAAACCCTCGAGAATTTCTAACACATCCTCCCTATCTACTACAATACTCCCCAATTTGCAACCCTGTACCTCAGTGCTCTCCATAGCTACATTTCCAGCACTCTGCGTGAATACCGAAGAGAAATATTTATTCAGTGCCTCACCAATCTCTTCAGGCTCCACGCACAACTTCCCACTGCTGTCTATGACTGGCCCTAATCTTGCCCTAACCAATCTTCTATTCTTAACATATTGAAAGAAAGCTTTAGGATTCTCCTTAATCCTATCAGCCAACATCTTCTCGTGTCCCCTCTTAGCTCTCCTCAATTCACTTTTTACCTCCTTCCTGGCTAATCTATAGCTATCCATTGCACTATCTGAGCCTTCAAGCCTCATCCTAACATAAGCCTCCTTTTTCTTCTTAACCAGCAAATCAACTTTTTTCGTACACCAAGGCTCTCTTACTCGTCCATTTCCTCCCTGCCTGACAGGGACATACTTATCAAGGACTCGCAGCAGCTGCTCCTTGAATAAGCACCACATTCCAGATGTTCCCAGTCCCTGTAGTTTCCTAGTCCAATCTATGCACCCTAATTCTCTCCTGATGGCCTCATAATTACCCTTCCCCCAGCTATAACTACTGCCCCCAGCTTCATGCCTATCCCTATCCATCACTAAGGTGAACGTAACCGAATTGTGGTCACTATCACCAAAATGTTCACTAACTTCCAAGCCTAACACCTGGTCTGGCTCATTGCCCAGCACCAAATCCAATGTAGCCTCACCTCTAGTTGGCCTATCTACATACTGAGTCAAAAAACCTTCCTGCACACTCTGTACGAAAACTGACCCCTCTAACGAGCTAGAGCTATAGCTATTCCAATCAATATTAGCAAAGTTAAAGTCCCCCATCACAATTACCCTACTACTTTCACTCCTAATCAGAATTGACTTTGCAATCCTTTCCTCAACCTCTCTAGAACTATTAGGAGGTCTGTAAAAGACTCCCAACAGGGTGACCTCTCCTCTCCTGTTTCTAATCTCAGCCCATACTACCTCAACAGACAAGTCCTCATCAAACTTCTTTTCTATCACCGTGATACAGTCTTTGACCAATAATGCCACTCCTCCCCCCCTTCTACCTCCTTCTCTACTCCGACTAAAGCATTTGTACCCCGGAACCTGCAACATCCATTCCTGTCCCTGCTCTACCCAAGTCTCTGAAATGGCCACAACATCGAAGTTCCAGGTACTGGTCCAAGCTGCAAGTTCCTCCCCCTTATTGCGAATACTCCTTGCATTAAAGTATACGCATTTCAAACCATGCCCCACCCCACCCGTACGCCGCTGTGTTTTACAACTCTCTTCTATAACCCCCTTACTCTCATCCCTCTCAGCACCCCAACTACTTAGGATCCCACCCCCCCCCCGAATCAGTTTAAAGCCCCCATCATAGCCTTAGCAAATTTTCCCCCCAAGATATTAGTCCCCCTCTGGTTCAGGTGTAGACCATCTCTCTTGAAGAGGTCCCACCTATCCCAGAATGAGTCCCAATTGTTAAGGAACCTGAACCCCTCCCTCCTGCACCATCCACGCAGCCATGAGTTCAAACTATCCCTTTCTCTGTTCATCTCTAAACTATCTCTTGGCACAGGCAAGAGTCCAGAGATAACCACTCTGCCTGTTATGGACCTAAGCTTCCACCCTAACTCCATAAATTTCTGTTTAATATCCCCTTCCCTTGTCCTACCTACATCATGTGTCCCCACATGAACTATGACTTGGGGCTGACTCCCCTCACCCTTAAGAATCTTAAAAACCCGATCTGCAACATCCTGGACCCCAGCCCCTGGGAGGCAACACACCAGCCCTGAGTCCTGTTTATTACTATTTACCCTCCTATCTGTCCCTCTAACTATGGAGTCTCCTATAACTAGGCCTAATCTCTTATTCCCCCCACCCACCTGAGCATTCTCAGCAGGCTCACCCCCAGAGACCTGCTCCCTTTGGTCAGCTCCAGTTGATTCTTCCTCAACTGTAGCCTCCAAGACAGAAAATTTATTTTGGAGGGGAACAGCCCCAGGGGATTGTCTCCCCGATTGCTTCTTACCCCTCCTCCTAATAGTTACCCAATTATCACTTTTAGGAGTTACAATCTCTTTGTTACTCCTGCCTATATCCTCCTCAACCTCTCGAATTACCCTGAGTTCCTCTAATTCCAGCTCCAGTTCCTTAACACGATCCTCAAGGAGCTGCAAATGTGCGCACTTCCTGCAGGTGTAATCAGCAGGAACACTACTGGTGTCCCTCACCTCATACATACTGCAGGAGGTGCAACGTACTACCTGCACTGCCATCACTGTTACTTTAATTTCCAGGAGAGAAAAAAAAAACTTCTCACACACTTTTATTATTAGGTTAGAGGAGGGGGGAGGGTGGGATACTCTACCTGTGTAGAGTATCGGGTTACCTCTCTGGACCAATTTATAGAGTCAGAGAGAAAAACTACAACTACCGGCAGCCTCCTAGTGACGACTTCCGGTTACAAGTTAGTTTAAATAAAAAACGGCAAAAACTACTCCCGCTCGCTGTTTTAAACAAAGAGAAAAGTTAAAAAACTACTTAACAATCGAACTTCTCGCACGGAGAGGCAGCGATTTGGGAGAGCGAGAAGTTCGATTGTTAAGTAGTTTTTTAACTTTTCTCTTTGTTTAAAACAGCGAGCGGGAGTAGTTTTTGCCGTTTTTTATTTGAACTAACTTGTAACCGGAAGTCGTCACTAGGAGGCTTGCAGGTAGTTGTAGTTTTTAAGCTATATAAGCTTAAAGCTTATATAAGCTGAGTCTCATCCCAACCAACAATGTTGGTTGGGATGAGACTCAGGGAGCCCTGTACAAGCTGCCTGGATGTCTTAGAATGCCTGATGGTCATCCATTCCCTCATTGTCTCCATGCTGTAAACTTGTAATCTGACTGCCACTCGAAGCATGCGAACCACTAAGTTTTCTGCCTCATCAGGGCACAATAATGGTTCCAACTGCCACTCAAGAATTCAAGATCCTAATCCCAGACTGCAATCTTCTACAAACAGCGACAACTGCTGCACATGTGTTTGTTTAAAACATCTGGTGGCTCCATGGTTACCCACATATCACAGGACATTCATTTCTCTCAGCCAAGCTGACCCATCACATGGTAACTTTAAAAACTACTTATTATAATTAGAATGTGCAGAATAACTTACCTGTTACTCGCCAATCATCTTCCTCTTCTGTAGCAAAGTAAGAGACATTACAGATTGAAAATGAAGGAATCATCCCCCCCTTCCCACTTTGCCAAACTCTACCATTCACCAAACTTCATGTTCAAATAGCCCAAAGCGGTACTCTAGTGCAGACTGACAATCCCTTGGCACATTACAAGGGTGTTAACCCAGATTAAGTACTCAAACCGTGCAGTGTGCTTTGAATCTTTTTTGTGATAGAGGCAAAATTGCCACCATTCAGCCAAGTTGAGACTATGGCTTGGATTTTATGGTCTCACTTGAGCGCGACCAGAAATGCCCAACCATTTCTATTGTCACCCCTTGCATGCTCTGCTTCCATGATAGATGAGGCAGTAGAATTCCAGTGTATGTGTACAATCAGAATTATCACAACTGGCTGAGAGTTTAAATCCTTATAGCTGGAGCTAACTATACGGAACCCACATTGCTGCAACTTCAGCTCTTCTGACTAAGAACACAGGAATCTATCATTAGTCGTTGTTATTTTTCAGCCCTTAGATAAACACACCTCAATGGTCTCCATCATTTCCCCAATTCAAATCCAATTCATCAGCAATGCTTACAGGGGAACTTTGGGAATAATGATATTTCCTGACAGTATCTGTCCCTTATCATCCTGACTTTGTTTTCTTATTGTTCAAAGCCAATAATGAATTTGCTGTTTTTTTTAAAGTTAGGGTAGAAGCTTTTTTTTTGCTGAGTTATTGAAAGTGCAATTTCCTTTTCTCTGGATCTCTCCTTTTGGGATCAAGGCTCCACAACCTGAGCCACAATAAGCCCACAATGGAAGCCAGAGGTTCTGCCACCAGTAAATTGTACACCAATGAAGGATTTTGCAACTTTGCAATATGCTTGTACAAACTATTATTGATATTGAGACATCGATTTTGAAATAAGCCACAAGGTAAAAAGTAGTAAACTAACTGGAATTATTTATTAACTCGTCTTTATCCTAGCACAGTCAGCACAAGACTGGCTAGACAAACTCCAGCCAGGATAGAGACTGGATACACGGTCAACTGACTTAGTGCTAATTAGTTGGACATGCACTGTTAATGGAAATTATGGCAATTCTAAAACATACCATGATTCATCAGCTACCATTTTGATACATTAGTATTCCTAAAACTGAAATTAATCTTTACAGTCAGAGGGTGTATAGATCAATATTTTGCTCAGATGACGACTATTCATCTGAGTAATTTGGATGGTATTTCCAGTTAGAGATAAATGAAGAATTCATACTGAAGTTCTGTGTGATCAAAGTTTGAATGGAAGCCAAACAACCCAAAGTCTTTGTTTAAAAACTACCAATATATTAAGAATTCTGATGTGAACTGACCTGACCCAGAATTTCTACATTTTTATCTTTGCCCTTTATAGTTGTGGACAGGTCTGTGCATTTTCAGAATTTCCTGGTTATCTTTAAACCAGTGTAAAATCACACAGGAGACAAGATAACTCAAATCTGAGGTGAAACTTGTAGGCAGGGTTCAAACTCCTAATCGGGGTTCTTCTATAAATAGCTCTAGAACATAGAACATAGAACATTACAGCACAGAACAGGCCCTTCGGCCTTCGATGTTGCGCCGACCAATATAAAAAGCAATGCCCCTCCAAACTAAACCATTCCCTTCTCTTCCATATACTTATCAACTAACCTCTTAAACGCCACCAAACTTGGCGCATCTACAACTGCTGCAGGCAGGGCATTCCACTCCCGAACCACCCTTTGGGTAAAGAACCTACCTCTGATATCCGTCCTATAACTATCACCCCTTAATTTAAAGCTGTGTCCCCTCGTGCTAGCTTTCTCCATCCTAGGAAAAAGGCTATCACTGTCCACCCTATCTAAACCTCTAATCATCTTATATGTTTCGATTAGGTCCCCTCTTAGCCGCCTCCTTTCTAACGAAAACAACCTCAAATCCCTCAGCCTCTCTTCATAAGACCTGCCCTCCATACCAGGCAACATCCTGGTAAACCTCCTCTGTACCCTCTCCAATGCCTCCACATCTTTCTTATAATGCGGGGACCAGAACTGCACACAATACTCCAAGTGCGGCCGCACTAGAGTTTTGTACAGTTGCAACATGACGTTGCGGCTCCGAAATTCAATCCCCCTACCAATAAAAGCCAAGACTCCATATGCCTTCCTAACAACCTTCTCGACTTGACTGCCTACTTTCAGGGATCTATGCACATACACACCAAGATCCCTCTGTTCATCTAGACTACTAAGAATCCTACCATTTGCCCTATACTCTACACATTTATTATTTCTGCCATAGTGCATTACCTCACACTTTTCCACATTAAACTCCAAAAACTCTGGATATACCTAGACTAGAGGTACAGCAGTTTTTCAACAAGGTAGCTCATTGTCACCACCTTCTCAAGGGCAATTAGGGATGAGCAATGGCTTAGTCAATGATGCCTACATTCTGTAAATGAATTAAAAAAAATACACTTTTGTAGTGACTTCACTCAGGCCATTGAAGTTGGCCTATTGGAGTATGAACTCCCTGATTAAGAGTCCATGGTGGGTGGAATCTCAAACAATGACGAGACAGAGTACAGGAATGAGATAGAGAATCTGATAAACTGGTGCATCAATAATCTGTCCCTCAATGTCAACAAAATGAAGCAGATTGTTATCTATTTCAGGGAATGTAAAGGAGAATATACCCCTGTCTACATCGATGGGGGCAAAGTTGAAAATATCGAGAGCTTCAGATTTTTAGGTGTCCAGATCACCAGCACCCTGCTCTGGACCCCCCATGCTGACACTATAGTGAAGAAAGCCCATCAATGCCTCTACTTTCTCAGGAGACTAAGGAAATTTGGCACGTCAGCTACGATTCTCACCAACTTTTACAGATGCACCATAGAAAGCATTCTTTCTAGTTGTACCACAGCTTGGTATGACTTCTGCTCTGTCCAAGACTGCAAGAAGCTACAAAATATCATGAATGTCGCCCAATCCATCACACAAACCAGCCACTCATCCATTGACTCCATTGTCTACACTTCCCACTGCCTCGGCAAAGCAGCTAGCATACTTAAAGTTTCCATGCAACCTGGAAAAAGATACAAAAGTCTGAGGTCACACACCAACTGACTCAAGGACAGCTTCTTTCCTGCTACGGTCAGATTTTTGAACGCAGTTATCTTGCATTAAGCTGATCTTTCTCTATACCCTAGCTAAGACTGTGACACTACATTCTGCACTCTCTCATTTCTTTTTCTACGAATAATATGTTTTGTCTGTATAGTGCACAGGAAACAATACTTTTCACTGTATGTTAATACATGTGACAACAATAAATCAAATCAAATTTATATCCAAAATACTTTGTCACAATTTATTTCTTATTTTTATTCATAAATTCATTTTTCCCTTGTTTAATCTCCTTATATTCTTAGATTTACATGTCCTTCTGCAGAAAATTCTGGAAATACTCAGCAGGTCAGACAGCTTTTGTGGAGTGAAAAACAGATTTCACATTTCAGGTCTGTGTCCATTCATCATGACATGAGTTCTGAAGAATAAGAACATATCAGTGACAAGATTTCTTATGTTTGTGTCACTAAAGAATATTGTTCATCAATATTTACTGTTGAGAAAAGAATGGATATTAGGGAGCTTGGGGAAATAAATAGTGATGTCTTGAGGAGTATACATGTTACAGAGAAGGAGATGCTGGAAGTTTTAAAGTACATTAAGGTAGATAAATTCTCTATCTGATGAAGTGTATCCAGGACTTTGAGGGAGGATGTGAGGAAATTGAGGGTCCCCTAGCAGAGCTATTTGAATCATCATGGATGAGATGCCTGCAGATTGGAGGGTGGCAAATGTTGTGCTTACATTTAAAAAGGAAAAGCCTGGGAATTACAGGCCAGTGAGCCTCACATCTGTGATGGTGGGTAAGTTGTTAGAAGGTATTTTGAGAAACAGGATCTACAGGCATTTAGAGACACAAGGACTGATTAGGGACAATCAGCGTGGCTTTCTGAGGGGAAAATGATGTCTCACAAATTTGATTGAGTTTTCGGAGGGATAATCATGAAGATAGATGGGGTAGTGCAGTTGATGTTGTTGACATGGACTTTAGTAAGGCCTTTGACAAGTACTGCATGGCAAGTTGTTGCATAAGGTTAAATCTCATGGGATCCAGAATGAGATAGCTAAATAGATAAAAATTGGTTTAATGCAGAAGCCAGAGGTGGTTGTAGAGGGTTGTTTTTCAAACTGGAGGCCTGGGACCAGTGGCATGCCACAGGGTCAATGCTGGGTCCACTGTTATCTGTCATTTATGTTAATGATTTGACCGAGGATATAGGAGGCACAGTTAGTAAGTTTGCAGATGACACAAATTGTTGGTATAGTGGACAGTGAAGCAAGTTATCTCCGATTGCAATGGGATCCTGATCAATTGAGCCAGTGGGCTGAAAATGGCAGATGGAGTTTAAGTTAGATAAATGTGAGGTGATAGATCTTGGTAGTTTGAACCAGGACAGGACTTACTCAGTTAATGATAGGGCACTGGGGACTGTTACAGAACAAAGATCAAGGAGTACATGTTCATAGCTCCTTGAAAGTAGAGTCATAGGTGGACAGAGAGGTGAAAAAAGCATTCAGCATGTTTGGTTTCATTGGTCAGAACATTGAATACAGGAGTTGAGACATTTTATTGAAGTTGTACAAGACATGGGTAAGGCCACACTTGGAATACTGTATACAGTTCTGGTCACCCTATTATGGAAAGGATGTTATTAAAGTGGAAAGAGTGCAGAAAAGATTTACTACCAGGACTTGATGGTTTGAATTGTAAGGAGAGGCTGGGACATTTTTTCTCTGGACCGTAGAAGGCTGAGTGATGATCTCAGAGGTCTATAAAATAATGAGGGGCACAGATAAGCTAGATAGTCAATATCTTTTCCCAAAGGTAGAGGAATCTAAAACTAGAGATTATAGGTTTAAGGTGAGAGGAAGGAGACACAAAAGTGTCCACAGGGGCAATTTTTTTCACAGAGATTATGGTGAGCGTATCTGGAATAAGCTGCCAGAGGCAGTTGCAGAGATGGGTACAATGTTTTTTAAAAAGGATTCAGACAGTTACATGGGTAAGCTGGTATAGAGGGATATGGGCCAAATGCAGGCAATTGGTTCTAGCTTTGGGGTTTAAAAAAGGGACAGCATGGACAAATTAGGAAAATGGAATTGTTACTATAAAGTTATGACGGCGGTGCGGGCTCGTTGGGCCGAAGGGCCTGTTTCCCGTGCTGTAAACCTCTATGATTCTATAACTCTATAATCAGGCAGCATCTGTACAGAGAAACAGAATTAACATTTCAAGTCAATGATGACACTTCATCTGATGATGCACGATAAACTATTATGTATTTTCCATTGTTGCATTTTCTCCCCGCGCTCAACAAGTAAACAATAAGCTGCACTGTGATGGGTGCAGCTGTGAAGAACTTAGGGCAGATCCAGGTCCGAAAGCAAGCAGTAGCCTTAATATTTCAGAGACACAGAAGTTGTTCATGTTTTAACGTCAGCTCCAAATTCTCAGACTGCCAATTTCAGTCTCAGTATTTGCCACTAATCATTTTTAAATTGTATGAGACAAAACTCTTTTCATCAAATATGCAGAAGGAGTAATGGTTATGTCAAAGCAAATGCACCAGGCCCCCTTAGGAGTTTTCCTGAGCTATCAATTAATTAGCTATGATTCATTACTCACTGGTTGGATGATAGGAACCAGCAACTCCTTCCTTCCTCATTCTGCTGCTTCCCATTATTTAACAATTTGTGCAGTCTGAAATGATCTTCTACTCATTCATGTGTCTGATGCATGCATACTATTCTTTATGGACTACAGGATAAAAGATGACATCTTCCAGGCATGTTATGTATCAGCTGTGACTCACTGTGTCTTGAACCCAAGTCACAAGCACATAATTAGGTTGACATGTCAGTGTGGCAAAGTCTGCGCTGTCGGATGTGCCGTCTTCTAGATGAGATGTTAAACATTAAGGCTCCAGGGTGAAAGTGAATTGCAGAGAAACAAAGGCATTCAAATTGAGGTATACAAGATGATAAAAGATGTAGATGAAGCAGACATGGAATGAATGCTTCCTCTTGGGCAGCACAGTGGCACAGCAGTTATCACTGCTGCCTCACAGTGCCATGGATTTGGGTTTGATTCCCAGCTTGGGTCACTGCCTATGCAGAGTTTGTCCAATCTCCCTGTGTCTAGATGGATTTCCTCCAGGTGCTACAGTTTCATCCCATAGTCTCAAAGTCGTGCTGCATTTGACCCAAACAGGCACCGGAGTGTGGTGACTAAGAGAATTTACAGTAACTTCGTTGCACTGTTAATGTAAGCTTTAGTTGTGACTAATAAGTAAACTTCACTAACTTTTGACGAGAGGTCAAAATCTTTGAATAAAGATTAGCAAATTTTAAAACAGAGCTAACTACTGTGCCACCATTTAAAAGGCAAAAAAAGGAAACAGCTTTACAATATTAGCTGTAAATCTCCTCAGCTAAGGAGAAATTACTTCATCCAAAGATGAATCTGTGAAATTCACTGCTCAAAGTGCAGTGGATGCTGGGACAGTGAATAAATTTAAGGAACAGTTGGACAGACTTTGAAGTGGTAATGGGTTGAAAGGTTATGGGAAGAAGGCAGGAAAATGGAGATGAGGAGCATATCAGCCATGATAGAATGGCAGAGCGGACTGGATGGGCTGAATGGACTAATTCTGCTCCTATATCTTAAGAGTTTATGAATTGTCCCTGGTGTCCTTGCCAGTATTTATTCCTAAACTGAAACATCACTAAATCATTATCTGATCTGTTTGTTGTCTACAAATTAACTCCTCTGAACAACAAACTCAATTTCAGAAGCACTTCAATGGGCATGAAGTGGTTTGGGATGTAATATTGTAAAGCTGTTTCCTTTTTTTGCCTTTTAAATGGTGGCACAGTAGTTAGCACTGATGCCTCACTGCTCTAGGGTTCAATTCCACCCTTGGGAGACTGTCTGTGTGAAGTTTGCACACCCTCCCTGTGTCTACATGGGTTTACTCCAGGTGCTCCGGTTTCCTCCCATAATCTAAAGATGTGCAGGTTAGGTGAATTGGCCATGCTAAATTATTCCTTAGTATCCAAAGACATGCAAGTTGAGTGGATTAACTATAATAAATGCACAGGGTTATGGGGATAAGGAGAATAGGGAAGCCTGATGGGATGGTCTTTTGAGGAGAGTCGGTGCAGATTTGATGAGCTGGATGGCATCTTTCTGTACTCTAGTGATTCTATGGCTCCACATGGATAGTCTTGAATCAGCAGAAGTACAATCTCTATGTTGTCATGTAGCAATCAGTTGGATATGGACTGGAGAAGTCAGTTGATCTGCAAGGTGGATTCTATAAGTTCTCAGCAATCTGCTGAGTGTGGCTGGATACAATGTTCCTACAGTCAAGATCCATTGTGATCATTTTTCCTTTACTGGATTGTTAGTAATCTCATCAATGGCATCTGTAAGAACACAAAGAGATCAAACAGAGATAAATACACTTGAATGTTGAAGGTCTGAACAGAACATGCAGAAAATTCACAAACGGCGGTTGGTCTGTGGCGCAAAATGATAGGTTGGCATTTCTCTTCAGAACCACAGACTGAGAGAAAAGTAAATGGAGAGGATGAATCTACTAAGTACAAGCAAAGTAGGTGTGGCACGGTAGCACAGTGATTAGCACTGCTGCTTCACAGCTCCAAGGGCCTGGGTTCGATCTCTGGCTTGGGTCACTCTGTGTGTAGACTTTGCACATTCTCCTCATGTCTGCATGGGTTTCCTCTGGGTGCTCCGGTTTTCTCCCACAGTCTAAAGATGTACAAGTTAGATTGATTGGCCATGCTAAAATTGCTCCTTAGTGTCCTGAGATGCTTAGATTAGAGAGATTAGTGGGTAAATATGTAGGGATATGGGAGTAGGGCCTTGGTGGGATTGTGATCGGTGCAGATTCAATGGGTCGAATCGCCTCTTTCTGCACTGTATGATTTCTACGAAAGTGTCAGTTATGTTGATTCATATGACAAGGAAAAAAAAAGGATTTAATAATCTTGTAAGATATTTTTCAAAGATAATGCAAAGAAGTGAAAATATTTGGAGCATATAAAGATCATCTCAATAAGACAGTGGAAAGGTATAATGTAAAAGCAAGAGTGGAATGAAATAAGTTAGGTATTTGAAAGGCATTAAAAAGATATCTCTACATCTAATTGCCTAGAGTCTATTTCTATGCTGAAAAATACATCATGCAAGCTTAACTGCAGTGCTAGGTCTGATAATGACTATGATGCCCAGCATTCTCTCAAAATGTACAAATTTAAGGATTGCTATGTGCGTTGTGACCTTTCCTTATCCCTTTCATCCTGTAACAGTTCCAGAAAATTATTTCTGCAGGTGTCATATGAAAGCAATGCGCATATTTGTTCAAAGTGCAAACGAAACTCGACACTTCAAAAGGTTATTTAACTTCTGACTAGAGCAAGGGAAATGAATGTTCTCTTGAACTTCCCCCTTGTACGTCTGCTACCTTGATCCTCACAGCAAAGCTGAGATCAGACCCCATCAGTTTGTTGTCATCAGCAGACCAGATCCTTCCTTTCAGTCAACTTCCAGCAAAAACAGTTTGTGTGTCAATTAGTGCCTCAAAATGAGGACAATTGGTGCCGGGGCAAGGAACTGACTAAATGTTAGTACAGAACAGTTAGAACATAGAACATAGAACATTACAGCGCAGAACAGGTCCTTCGGCCTTCGATGTTGCACCGACCAATTAGGAAAAAGCAATGACCCTCTAACCTAAACCATTCCCTTTTCGTCCATAAACGAAAACCACATAGAGTGGAAGACTGCAAAGATTTACTAGGATACTACCAGGATTTGATAGTTTGAATTATAAGGATAAACTGGGACCTTTTCACCAGAGCGTAGAAGGCTGAATGATGATCTTATAGAGATCTATAAAGTAATGAGGAGCATAGATCAGCTCGATAGTCAACACCTTTTCCCAAAGGTAGGGAAACTAGAAACTAAAACTAGAGGGCATAGTTTAAGGTGAGAGGGGAGAGATACTAAAGGGTCCAGGGGGTAATTTTTTTCATACAAAGGGTGGTGAGTGTCTGGGATGAGCTGCCAGAGATAATAGTAGAGGTGGGTACAATTTTGCTTTTTAAAAAGCATGAAGAGAGTTACATGGGTAAGATGGATATAGAGGGATATGGGCCAACCATGGGCAATTGGGATTAGCTTAGTGGTAAAAACTGTGTGGTATGGACAAGTAGAGCTGAAGGATCTGTTTCCATGCTGTAAACCTCTGACTCTATATCCTCTGCAGGTTGGAGCCAAAGCCAATAATGCTCCTTGTCAGTGACACTGTGTGGCAGACCAGCCAATGTACCCAGTACCTCCATGTTCCCTTAGATGCTGTCAATCTTTGGAGATGGCTGCAGCAGGACCTAACTGCAATCAAACCTTCTGACAGCTGGTCCACATACTATCCTCTTTCCTAAGCCTGGCTGGAGTTCGCTTGTGTCCAACAGCTCATCATCTGCAAATCCTGATTGATCGTAGCATCTGAAATTCATGCAATGCCAGTGTGAGTTGGTGGCTATGTAAGTGACAAATCAAGATTTAAAAGGTGTTTGTGAATGAAGTGGTCTCTTTCTCCTGGCTGTGACTGCAGTTGCTAGCTGTGAGGAAGTAAACAATGGAAAAGAGAATTGGGGCTGAGGGAAATGGACTGAGGTTAGAAAACATGAAGTCCAGAATCCCACATCTGCAGCTCGCTGGCTATTAATAATTAAGAAAGGGCATAAGGCAGGAGCATAGAATCCCTACAGTGCAGAAGGAGACCATTTGCCCATCGAGTCTGCACTGACCACAATCCACCCAGACTCTATCACTGCAAGCCCATGTACTTACCCTGCTAATCTCCATGACACTAAAGTGGCAATTTAGCATGGCCAATCTATCCAACCTACATAACTTTGACATTATCTCAAGTGTACAGGCTATGCTATGGCCAGCCCCTTGATGCAGAACACTGTCAGGAGATGAGGGCATGCTTGTTATGCACCAGCTCTGATCTATTGTGTACCACCTAGTCCAGCAATAGAGAGAGGGAAGAAAGTCAGTGAATGTTTCAACCATATTTCAGTGAGATACTCCACAGTTGAATAGCTGGAGGTTTGCCAAAGCGGCAGGAGCTGATTGTGAGACTTTGAAATATGAGTGAGAGTGAGATGAATTCCCTGTATGGTAGACCTGAATGTTCAGGACTGTGAATTTCAGAGTGATGGGAATGTGGCACATGGAGCAACTTGAGAGGCTGACGGAGCGATGGGTAAGAAGTGTCACAAGAAAATTAATTCACTGATCTTGACCATCCACATAAGGTCATTCAACTTCTGGTGGCACTACTGTCATGTCCTCAGGTCCAGTGTCCAGCACTTATCCACATACTCTCCTGCAATTTTCAGAGAATGATCCTTGGGTCCTTATATAAACATTATCTCTGTCCTCTTGTCGATCTCCATCGCTAACACCTGCATTAGAGATAAAGGCATTAGCTTTGGAATAGTGCAATGGTGAAATTAAGAGCTTTTTAAGTTTTCACCAATGCTCCATTTGAATACCCCATGCATGCAATTAGCTAACTTCCACTAAGCGAGGTTCTCCTTCAAGAGGAGAAGGCTGCCTTTATGAGAAGCAGACCCTGCTGAGCGCTCCAGCAACTAGCAGTGTAGGTCCCACATGGGCTAATTCTGCAAATAATTATAATGAGGAGGTAGCTCGAAATTTTTGTCCTGCCATCTCAATGGGAATAGACAAGTCTTAAATTGTGACTGCTACACCCAAATATAGTTGCAGACCAATTTTTAGTCCATTATTTTCTAGCACTAATTATATAGTAGTTCTATAATATAACAGTATAGAAACTAGAAGCAAGTGTAGGCCATTCAGTCCTTTAAGCCTGGTGCATCATTCATTTAGATCATGGTTGATCATTGAATTCAATATCCTGACTCCCCTCCTTCCCAGATCCAGTGATTCTTTTAGCCCCAAGAACTATATCTAATTTCTTCTTGAAATCACGCAACATTTTGGCCTCAACTTGTGAATTCACTGTGATAGTGAATTCCACACATGCTCCACCTTCTGGGTGAAGAAATTTCTCTTCACCTCAGTTCCAAGAGGTTTACCTCTTATCCTCAAACTGTGATCCTTAGTTTCAGATTCCCCCACCAATGGGAACATTCTTTCTGAACCTACCCTGTCTAAACAGTTAGAATTTTATAAGTTTCTATGAGATCCCCTCTCACTCTTTGAAACTTCAGTGAATATATCCTAATCAATTTGGTCTCTCCTTATATGACAGACCTGCTATCCCATGACATGTTATACTCTGATGTGGAGATGCCAGTGTTGGACAGGGATAAGCACAGTAAGAAGTTTCACAACTCCAGGCTAAAGTCCAACAGGTTTATTTGGTATCACAAGCTTTTGGAGCGTCATTCCTTCTTTAGGTAAATGAGGAGTTGTGTTCACAAACAAGGCATATTTAGACACAAATTCAATTTACAAGATAATGGTGGGAATGCAACTCTTTACAGGTAATCAAGTCTTAAAAGTGCAGAGAGTGTGAGTGGAGAGAGGGTTAAGCAGAGGTTAAAGAGATGTGTATTGTGTTTCCTGCCAGAACAGTTAGTGAGATTTTTCAAGCCCAGGCAAGTTGTGGGAGTTAGATAGTGTGACGTGAACCCATGATCCTGGTTGAGGCCGTCCTCATGTGTGCCGAACTTGGCTATTAGTTTCTGCTCAGCAATTCTGCATTGTTGTTTGTTGTGCTTGTAAAATCTCACTAACTATCCTGGTTGGAGACAATACACATCTCTTTAACTTGTGCTTAACCCTCTCTCCACTCACATTGTCTATGCCTTTAAGACTTGATTAGCTGTAAAGACTCACACTCCAACCATTATCTTGTAAATTGAGTTTGTGTCTTCATATGTCCTGCTTGTGAACACAACTCCTCACTCACCTGTAGAAGGAGTGACACTATGAAAGTTTGTGTTACCAAATAAACCTGGTGGACTTTAACCTGGAGTTGTGAGACTTCCTACTATGTTATATTCTAGCAGAGGTATGCTAAGAGTTAGGGCCTTATTCCAACAATAGTGCACTAAAAGCTAGGTCCGTTGTTTTCTATTAGCAGCATGCTAAGAGTTAGGTTTACAACATTACATGATATGTTAGAGATTCGTACACACTATTTTCTGCCATTTTGCCCCCAAAAATACCAGAATAAAATATGTGCAACTTTTCACCTGAAACATATGGTTCAGTTAGCACAGCAAAATAAAATATAGACTGGGAGGAATTACACATACAGTAGTTAAGAAATAAGAGATGCACAACCAGGTGTCATCACTCATGGTTCAGAGTTTGCAGGAAATGCTAAACGAGTCCCCAGGACTTTCCAAATGTGTTCAGGCTGCTCGCTCGCTGGACACGACTGGTTCTTTCAGACAGGCAGCATCAATCATCAGCTGGAAGTTTTCTCCAGCAGAAAGCTCTGGATCCTTTCAAGGATTCAATAGAAAGTGAATTGATTAAAGGCTTGGAATTGTCAAAAAGGAAAATCACCCAAATCGTTCCTTTGTCCCGTTCGAGGGTGGAAGGTTGTCGGTAATGGCGGATGGAACATTTTTGCTTTTCCTCCTGCACAGTATTACCGTCAGATTGCAGGGATCTCAAAATTAAGTACAGAAGAGGGAGGCTATTCAGTTCTTTTCCATCATCCTTCTGCACAATTGTGCAGCAATCCCACCCTCCACTTACGATAGCGGTAAAATGCACATTGGATCAGCCACCCATTGGACTTCTCTCCTGACTTTCCTTCCATAAAAAAATGAATGAAAAGGAATGTAGTATCAGTATTATCAACTTTACACTATTACCCCCAGTCAGCATTAATCCCCACCTGTAACTTGGCACAAATTCTGAAGCTTGCTGATGGATTTCTGTACAGCACGTAACTAGATATCTGTAGAAAGCCAACCATGGAGGCATTTTCTGAATCAAAGCTTTCCCTAGTATGACACTTTGTGTTTTTAAGGGATTCAGTGCTGTTGCCAGGCAGTAAGATGTACTCACTGTAAGCCACTAGAGATATGCATACAGCAGGCACAGGGTTGTACTTCTGTTGGCAGCTTCAACCCAACATAGGGGTGTGGAAATAGATGCACTGTAAGTCATGGTCAATTTATATAGTGCTTTTAACATAGTAAAATGTCCCAAGTCCAAGAGCGTAATCAAATAAAAAGAGGTAATCACACAGGTAACCGAACCTTTGCTCAAAGAAGCAGGTTTGAGGAGCAACAGAGCAGCACAGTGGCACAGTGATCTCAGAGTCTCAGTGGCACAGGGTCTCAGAGTGCCAAGAACCCAAGTTCGATTCCCAACTTGGGTCATTATCTGTGTGGAGTCTGCACGTTCTCCTTGTGTCTGCGTGGGTTTCTTCCAGATGCTCAGGTTTCCTCTCACAATCCAAAGATGTGTGTGTAAAGTGCTTTGGCCATGCTAGATTCTCCCTCAGTGTGTCCAAACAGGTGTCAGAGTGTGGCAACACGGGGATTTTCACAGTAACTTCATTGCAGTGTTAAGATAAGCCTATTTGTAACTGATTAATAAACAAACATAGAGGACAGTGTAGAGGTGGAGAGGGAATTCTATGGGCTGTAGGCAACTGAAACCACAGCCCCAGTAATGAAAAAAAAGAAAATTGGAAGGTACTAAAGGCCAGAATTGGAAGAGCGCAGAGATCTGATGGGGCTAAACCTAAAATGGGGGTGGGGGGGGGGAGACGCACTGGTGGATTAGGCCCACTAAGGACCAATGAATTGCTGCAACCACAGCACCAGATGTGCAAAAGGACAGGATCTGCATGCACATGTCTTCCTCTGAAATAACCTCATACAGGAAGCAAAAACTTGCAGAAAAAGGGACAGTTGCCCATGTCATGCATGATGCCATGAGCATATGCATGTTGTGTGGCATGGGAATTTGCGAGCAATACTTTCAGATGTAATTGGAAGTCCGAAGATACCTCAGTAGTTGGAGGGGAGGGGGGTGTGGAAGCAGGTGAACTAGAGTGACCGAAAGTTGCACTTTTAATTCCCAAATGTCCCCTTGCTGCTTTCTATAACAGCAGCCTGTCTGTCCAAGGGAGGAAGCAGATATTGCAGATGACAGGGTGAACTGTATTTACACTCCATATACATACCATACATGTTCATTTGGCCATACACTGGACAGAGACCACTTATCTCTCTGCCAACACCTACCCTTTGCCCCAATTCTGTGACCTGGTGAGGAGGGGAGAGGCTGTTCTGAGAAGAATAATTGCAATCTCAGAAAGGGATAAAAACTCAGTGGAAAATGATTTCTGATCAAGTCGCTCCCCAACCCCTGTCCCAGATTGCACTGGTTCCATGCCAGAGGCAAGCTGGAATTTCAAAGATCAAATTTCTAACTATAAGACTGGAAAGTTTCATATATGAACAAATGTTCTTATTTTCTGTTTTTTCTCATTCTTTACCCAATGAGCCTGAAGGATTAAGGGGAAATTCACAGTAACTTCATTGTAGTGTTAATGTAAGCCTTATTTGTAACTAATAAATAAACTTTAACTAAAGTTTGAACCACACTGCTTGTATCAAAGTCTGGTGAAAACTGCACGTCTCTTGATGTCGTCAATAGCTAACACAAAAAGCAAATATTTCTGGGAGCTGAATTGGAGAGATCAGTGATTGTTCGAAAGCAGGGATTATCTTCTAGGAATGGTTTGAGGGACCTAAGACAGTTGCACATATCTCCCATGAACAATATATCCAGATGTGTAATGTGGAAGCAATCAAGCAGGGTCAGATGGAGGGCACTGTGGGCACACAGCTCGGCATAGGATTTGAACCACAGTGTTAAATGCAATGTAAATATTATTACACCCTTACAGGTTACTCCTGTGTACTCAGTCTGATTTAAGTTAAAGAGAAAAGTTCAATAACAAGATGAAAACCTGAACCGAGAGACTATGCCGTGACTGAGAGAGGGGGATTAGGAGTTTGCACGTTCTCTTTGTGTCTGTGTGGGTTTCCTTCAGGTGCTCTGGTTTCCTCCAAAGATGTGCAGGTCAGGCAGGTTGGTCATGCTAATTGCCCCTTAGTGTCCAAAGATGTGCAGGTCAGGTGGATTAGCCATGCTAAATTACCCCTTCGTGTTAGAGGCACTAGCTAGGGTGAATGTATGTGGTTATAGGGATAGAACCTGGATAAGATTGTTGTCGATGCAGACTCGATGGGTCGAATGGCTTCCTCCTTCACTACAGGATTCTGCGATTCTCTGAGCAATGGTATAAGCACGGGTGTATCACACTGTCATACAAACATGGCCCCTGGCACAGAGCAACAGCTGGACTACCTGCCAACTAAAACAAGGAGCCCCCCACTTACAACATTCCTTTTTAATTCAGGAGATTCTGGTGGCTCTCTGTTGGTATGTACTTGACCCAATTTACCTGGCACAATGCCAGTATCTGAAAGCCTGGGCAATGCTGTGGGAACTGATCCGGCAGGAAAGGCAGGAGGGTCCTGATGGATTTGTAGGTCAGGGAATTCAGCCTGGATTCTGCCTGGATTGGAATCCAATGGCTCCCTGCTCAAAAATATGCAGTAAACTCCACTGTCCATGTGGAGTTTACACATTTTCCCTATGTTTGTCTGGGTTTCCTTTGGGTGCTCCAGTTTCTTCTCAGTCTAAAAGACGTGCTGGTTAGATGCATTGGCCATACAAAATTCTCCCTCAGTGTACTGTGTCCAGTCTGGTTGTCTTACTACCGGAAGGACATGGAGACCCTGGAAAGAGCGCAGAGGAGGTTTACCAAGATGCTGCCTGGTATGGAAGGACTGGGTTACGAGGAAAGGTTAGGCAAATTGGGGCTGTTTTCTTTAGAAAGATGGAGACTGAGAGAAGATCTAATAGAGGTGTACAAGATTATGAAGGGTATAGATAGAATAAACAGTGGTAAGCTTTTTCCTAGGTTGGAATCAAATATTACGAGGGGCCACGGGCTTAGGGTGAGGGGGGCAAGGTATAATTTGGATGTTAGAGGGAGGTGGTGGAGGTATGGAATGCACTTACACTTCCAGGTAAGGTGGTGGAGGCAGGCACGCTGAGTTATTTAAGAGATACTTAGATAGGCACATGAGCGGAATAGGGATGGAAGGATATAGTAGACTGATTTAAATAGGGATCATGAGCCTTGGGATGTTCCTGGGAATTGCATAAATTGTGCATGTTATTATGTATTTCTCTTATCCTACAGGTTCTTCAGTCCACCTTATTGTCCAACAAGGGGCATACACACGATGGGTCATGAGAGGGCTGCTCTTGGATTTTTCGAGAGTAGCCTATTGCTTCACATCACTAGTGTATGCTTAAACTGTACCAGTTGATGGCCAACACAACAGCTCAGTGACTACCACTGTTGCTGTGCAGATACAGGGATTTGGGCTGGTATCTGGGAGTTTGCGCATTCTCCCTGTGCTTACGTGGGTTTTCTTCGGGTGCTCCCGTTTCCTCCCACACCCCAAAGATGTGCTCTTAAACTGATTAGCAAAACAAATTGCCCCTAAATTGTCTCCCCAATTTGGTTCCAATGCAGATTTCCATAAACATAGACAAGGGTGGTGGGTGGAAGTGGGAACTTTAAAATGGCAGCATGGGCTCATTGGGTCAAAGGGCCTGTTTCCTGTGCTGTGTTGTTCTTTGTTCCCGAACAGGCGCCGGAGTGTGGCAACTCGGGGATTTTCACAGTAATTTCATTGCAATGTTAATATAAGCCTACTTGTGACTAATAAATAAAATAAATAGCTGCAGCTGAAGACACTTCCAGCACACGTGATCAATCTGGGCACTGGAAGTGTCCCTGAGTTCCCACATCACACAGGAGGAGCATTTCATATGGCTGTGCTGCCCTGGCATAACTTATCCTTAAATTACTCCCTTCACTTTTTACTTCTTCTAGTTCAGAGAACATTAAGGACAATAGGTCACTAGGTCCTTCCAGGTCTTCTTTCTGAAGAAAGGTAGAAAATGAAAGGATCAATTGGACCCCTTTTCATCAAATTCCCTCAGTCACCAAACTCTACCTGAAGCACTCTACTGCAGTCCAAAGCAATTCTCTTGTACAGAAAAAAGCAGTACTGAAAGCAACCTGCTTTTTATGATCTCTCAATCAGGCATCTTGTAAACCTGTTTAAAGCAATTATATAATTAAATTGTTGCAGCTGCAAGCAGTGCCTTTATAAGCCTTGTTTTAAAGTGAATCGGGCTTCTTCCAACCTAAACAGCAAATCTGAAATAATTCCTAATTTCAAGAAAGACTTGACTTCAGATAAAAGTTAACCCTTAACTCAGTCCTCAAATTCCCTCAATCTCCAAAGTCTATTTTAAGCTCTCTAATGCAGCCCAAAGCAACACTCCAGTGCTGACCAAAACAGTGCTTTGACACTACATTACAGATCAGATACAAAGCAGGGTGCCTGTTCACCCCAAAGGAAGTTCCACATTCACTTTTACAGAAATAGGAAATTTGGTTAATATGTGCCTATGACCAAACTTACAATTTGATATTCATGCATGGTTCCTGTACCAAAACAAATTGTCTCCATACAAATCTGTGTTAATCTCATTGAGTCATAGAGGTATACAGCATGGAAGCAGGCCCTTCTGCCCAACTTGTCCATGCCACCCTTTTTTTTAACCATTAAGTTATTCCCAAATGCCTGCATTTGACCCATATCCCTCTGTACCCATCTTATCTATGTAACTGTCTAAATACTTTTTAAAAGACAAAATTGTGCCTGCCTCTACTACTTCCTCTGGCAATTGAACAAAGCAGTTGGGAGTGGGAATAACCAAATGACATCTGTGGATGACAGTCTGGCAAAGCAAGCAAGAAGCACACTCTTTACAAAATTAGGTGCAGAGGTTTCTGACAACTACCTTTGGACGAGGTGTTCAAACTACCCACATCACACCACTGGGAGATATTTCCTCAATCTTACACAGTCACAGAATTGTTACGGGGCAGAAGGAGGCCATTTGGCCCATCGTGTCCCCACCAGTTCTCCAAATGAGCATTGTGACTTAGTGCCATTCCCCTGCCTTCTCTCCATACCCCTGCACATTGTTTCTATTCAAATAATTATCCTGGACATTTTCTCTTCTGCTTCTGTTGGAAAAAAGATGCAAAAGTCTGAGGTCGCATACCAACTGACTCAAGAACAGCTTCTTCCCTGCTGCCATCAGACTTATGAATGGATCTATGTTATATCTTTCTCTACACCTTAGCTATGAATGTAATGCTATATTCTACACCTTTGTTTTTCCTTTTTCCCTATGTATTCTGTATAGAGCAAGAAATAATTCTTTTCACTGTACGCTGAGAACAATAATAAATCAAATCAAATCACAATCAAATCTAATGCCCTCTTGAATGCCTCAATTGAACCTGCCTCCACCACATTCCCAGGCAGTGCATTCCAAACTCGACCTAATTGCTTTGTGATTCTCCTTTGGAATTACATTGCAATTGGAGATTTTTCAGAGGACAATGACAGGCATTTTACGAGGACTAGAGAGGGTCATCTGCCACATAGATGACATCTTGATCCACAGGTCCATCCCACAGAAGCATGACAAAAGAGCGAGAACAATATTGCAATACTTGGAAAAAGCAAGACTAACTCTCAACAATAATTGAGGGTGTTTTCACAACCAACTATTTAAATTTCTCAGGTATACTGTTTATTCATCAGGCATCAGGCCCAAAAAGACCAAGATACTAAAATATTTTCCACCATCTCACAGCTTTAGAGTTTTAGTGTTTCATAGAACATAGAACATAGAACATTACAGCACAGAACAGGCCCTTCGGCCTTCGATGTTGCGCCGACTAATATAAAAAGCAATGCCCCTCCAAACTAAACCATTCCCTTCTCTTCCATATACTTATCAACTAACCTCTTAAACGCCACCAAACTTGGCGCATCTACAACTGCTGCAGGCAGGGCA
This sequence comes from Sphyrna mokarran, assembly GCA_024679065.1. NCBI lineage: Eukaryota > Metazoa > Chordata > Chondrichthyes > Carcharhiniformes > Carcharhinidae > Sphyrna > Sphyrna mokarran. Next base: position 12,084,566 of record JAGIQG010000013.1, on the reverse strand, counting down.
TTCCACTCCCGAACCACCCTTTGGGTAAAGAACCTACCTCTGATATCCGTCCTATAACTATCACCCCTTAATTTAAAGCTGTGTCCCCTCGTGCTAGCTTTCTCCATCCTAGGAAAAAGGCTATCACTGTCCACCCTATCTAAACCTCTAATCATCTTATATGTTTCGATTAGGTTCCCTCTTAGCCGCCTCCTTTCTAACGAAAACAACCTCAAATCCCTCAGCCTCTCTTCATAAGACCTGCCCTCCATACCAGGCAACATCCTGGTAAACCTCCTCTGTACCCTCTCCAATGCCTCCACATCTTTCTTATAATGTGGGGACCAGAACTGCACACAATACTCCAAGTGCGGCCGCACTAGAGTTTTGTACAGTTGCAACATGACGTTGCGGCTCCGAAATTCAATCCCCATGGGAATCATGGGAAAGGTCAAAAAAAATAGGCAAATTCCTCCCTCAACTGTCACATGTAGAATCATAGAATCTTACAATGCAAAAGGAGGATGTTAAGCTCATCAGGTCTGCACTGACCAGAATCCCACCCAGTCCATAACCCCTGACACCGAGGGACAACTTAACATGACCAATCTACTTGCAAACTCCACACAGACAGTGATCCAAGCTGGGAATCGATCCAGGATCCCTGGTGTTATGAGGCAACAGCGCTAACCACTGTGACACTGAACCGCCCCAAATAAGTCTCTGTAAGACCACTTGATTTTGATTTAATTTATTATTGACACATATTAAGTATGCAGTGAAAAGCATTGTTTCTTGCACACTATACAGACAAAATATACTGTTCTTAGAGAAGGAAAGGATAGAGTGCAGAATGTAGTCTTACTGTCATAGCTAAGATGTAGAGCAAGATCAACTTGATGCATTGTAAGTCCATTCAAAAATCTGACAGCAGCAAGGAAGAAGCTGCTCTTGAATCGGTTGGTATGTGACCTCAAACTTTTGTATCTTTCGTTTGACAAAAGGAGGTGGGAGACGATATGTCTGGGATGCATGAGGTCTTTAATGGATCTAAGCATGGAATATCAAAAAAATCTCCTAAAAGATAACAAAAATGCATATTTCACCAGACATATTGGCACATCATGATCCAGAAATACCCATGACAGTTTCAGTGGGTGCATAAGCGGCTGGCCTAGAGCAGCACTCTTCCAAATGGAAAACAAAGACCAGGATACTATGCATCTTAAAATCGAAAAAGAAGCATTAGCAGCTACATGGATCTGTGAGAACTGACTACGGCTTAGGCTTAAAGTTGACTACTGAGACAGACCACATGCTGTTAGTTAAGTTATCAAATGCTAAAGAATTAACAAAGGTAACACCAAGGATCCAGAAATGTTGTCTGAGACTCTTAAGATCTGATGCCACAATCGAATATGTCTAAGAAAAACAGCAAACAGCAGACACATTGTCATGCATTCCAGTTGAAAAGCCTGAACAACAGATGTGGAGCCCTACACCTCATTGACCACAAAATTCCTACCAGCACAAACGCAGAGTTTAATGAAATTTGAAAGACACAAAAAGCAGATGAAGATTGTGCTAAAATTCAGGAATTCTGCAACAAAGGATAGCCAGAATATGTTCCAAACAATCTCCACCTGAATTAATATTTTGACTAATTAAGGTATCTCAGTGTTGTGGATGAATGGTGCTTTATGATGAGGGATTGGTCATAAATAGAGCCTTCAGACTTGAGATCCTTCGGAGAACACATCAGGAACACCCTGGACATTCTAAAGTTAGAGCCCAAATTCTGTTTGATGACCAGGGATCTCAAAGTCACCAGAGGAAGTGATTTTGAATCATTTGGAATGAAAGGAACCACTGATGAAATCCACATTTCTGTCTAGACTATGGGAAAATCCCAAAATGGGTCTTTTCAAGCTCAAAGGGGAGACATTCCTTAGAATTGTTGTCTATCACTCCAGATGGATTGAAGTTCAATGTTTTTATTCTATAACCTTGAAAGCAGTTATTAAATCACTAAAATACATGTTTGCCACAGATGGCATTCCAAATCTAGTCATTTCAGACAATGGCCCACAGTTTGCAAACAAATGTTTTAAGCAGTTCACAGAAGCCTGTGAATTTGTCCATATGACTAATTCACTCAGATACCCAGAAGCTACTGAAGAGGCCAGAAGGAGCATATGAAAGTTAACGGAATAGTTGAAGAAAAATGACAATGTCCACTTGGCTGCCATCCCACACCACTCCCAAATGGTTTGGCTTCACCAGAACCTCAAATGGGAAGATGACTAAAGATATGGCTCCCTGTTCTTCTGCACAAGCTTATGCCATATATCAAAGCAACTAAGGTGAGACTAAGAGATAAAGAAGGTGAGCATTTTGCAAATCAAAGCAGAGGGGGTTTGAAAAAAAACAATTTCACTCAGAGAGTTGAGGTAATCTGGAATACACTGCCTGGGAAGGTAGTCAAGGCCAGAAACCTCATAATCTTTAAAAGATATTTGGATGAGCACTTGAAATATCATAATATTCAACAATGTGAGGCAAATGTAGGAAAATGGGATGAATGCGTCTTTCATAGTAGATATTGTCAGTAAGACTCGATGGGCCGAAGGGCCTTTTTGAACTGTATGACTCTATGACTCAAATTAATGACATAGAGTGCATGATTTACCAGAATTGCGGCCAGGTGAAGCATGACCAGAATTGTGAAGGCCATATTTGAAAAGAAATTACTGCATCTCTGATCTTGTCTTGCAGAGACTGAAAATGGAATTGTGAAAAGAAACAGAGGCACACTTGTGTTTCTAAGATGCAGATAATCAATGAAATGGGCCAACTATCCAGAAAATCGAGAAGACAGCCTGGATAGAGAGCTGCTAGTCTCTGGTGATTCACATGTTTCTCTACAGAGTTTGAGAGAGAACATGGAGATCTTCAATCCTCTGAGAGAGCAAAGTCAGAAAGATTGGTGATTTCACCATAATGTTTATCTCTGAGAATCAGCAAACAAAGCAGAGACTTCTGTGGGTGGTGTAGAGTGGAGGGGGAGGGGGCGGGGGAGGAGTGTAGGATAATGTAAATAACATATCTGATAGAATTAGAGACTTGATTGGATTTGCAGGATAAAAGATGTGATGTCTGGCCCCTTTAATGGTCCATTGGCCAACAGGGTCACATGACCAGGGAAACCCAATCAAGGGACCAGGGTAGGGGCTCACCCTAGCAAATGAGGCTTTTGCCGTGGATCGACAACAGATGTTGACAAGCAGCTGCAAGACTGTAAGATAGTACACTGTAAATAAATGTTAGTTGTTTCATACCTAACGTGTGAGCCAAAGTTATTGCAAAGGGTTAATGTTCAACATCTAAATAGACAATGCAAATCAACAGTGAGGTAAGACAAGCGAAGTCTTGTACTGCATATAGATTATATAAAGTCTAATAACTGTAAAGCTTGCCAGCAGCCTTGCCTTCAACAGAATCTCTCAACTTTCTCCATGAACAACCTCATCTATTTGTTTTAATTTGATTTATTATTAGCAGTGTATTAGTATACAATGAAAAATATTGTTTCTTGCGTGCTCTACAGAGAGAGCATACTGTTCATAGAGGAGGAAACAGGAGAGTGCAGAATGTAGTATTACAGTCATACCTAGGGTGTAGAGAAAGATCAACTTAGTGCGAGATAGGTCTATTCAAAAGTCCGATGGCAGATATTCTTGAGTCGGTTGGTACGTGAGCTCAGACTTTTGCATCTTTTTCCCAATGGAAGAAGGTAGAAGAGAGAACGTCCAGGGTGCGTGGGGTCCTTGATTATGCTGGCTGCTTTTCCAAGGCTGTGGGAAATGTAGACAGAATCATAATAATGATAACATACTCATCTGCTACTTCTAACCAACCAGACACATTAGAAATCTCTGCTGACCTTCCTCTGATTTCCATCATGGAGGATGGGAAATCTTCAGTGTTTCCTCTCACCTCCATCCTAGTGACCAAGCATCTAAGATGGGAAACTCATTACAAAGAGGTACAATCCTGCGTACCAACATTTCCAAGGAATCAGGTGCGAACTCCCCTTTCCAAAGATACATTTTTTGAGGGACGTGCTTTCTGTTTATCCCTGGTCTGTAAGGGTTTACTATCTTGGGCCTCAGAAAACAAGGAAGTCTCGTATTTATAGAGTAATATTTTTGTTACATCTCACAGTGCTGTATAGTCAATGAAATTCTGTCAAAGTGGAGTCATAGAACATAGAATATAGAACATAGAAAACCACAGCACAAACAGGCCCTTCGGCCCACAAGTTGCGCTGATCATATCCCTACTACTAGACCTATCTATAACCCTCAATCCCATTAAATCCTATGTTCTCATTCAGAAGTCTCTTAAAAGACCCCACCACCACTGACGGCAGCCGATTCCACTCACCCACCACCCTCTGAGTGAAAATCTTACCCTTGACATCTCCTCTGTAGTTACTCTCCAGCACCTTAAACCTGTGTCCTCTCATACTGACCATTTCAGCCCTGGGAAATAGCCTCTGAGAATCCACGTGATATATACTTCTCAACATCTTATTAATCTCTATCAGGTCACCTCTCATCCTTCGTCTCTCCAAGGAGAAAAGACCGAGCTCCCTCAACCTATCCTCATGAGACATGCCATCCAATCCAGACAACATCCTAGTAAATCTCCTCTGCACCCTTTCAATAGCTTCCACATCTTTCTTGTAATGACTCACTTTTACATTGTATAGAAAATTGTCAGCCAAGTTAGACCCAGCCAGCTCCCATTAACATGATGTGGAGATGCCGGCATTGGAATGGGGTTGGCACAGTAAGAAGTCTCACAACACCAGGTTAAAGTCCAACACGTTTATTTGGTAGCACAAGCTTTCAGAGTGCTGCTCTTTCATCAGGTGAGTGAGGGGTAAGTTCCCTACCTACCACACCTACCTCTCCACTCATCTGATGAACGAGCAGCTCCAAAAGCTCATGATTCCAAAAAAACCTGTGGGACTTTAACCTGGCCTGTGAGATTTCTTCCAGCTCCCATAAACACCAGTGAGATGCAAGACCGAGAAATAGCTTTTTTTAAGTTCTTTCTTGGTATATAATCATCATTGGCAAGGCCAACATTTGTTACTTATCTCTAATTGTCTTTGAGAAGGTGACGTTGAACCACCTTCTTGAACCACTGCTGTCCATGTTGTTTTGGTACATCCAATGTGCTGTTAAGAAGGGAGTTCCAGAATTTTAACCCAGCGACAATGGTCTTATTTGAGGGATAAATGTTGGCCAGAACATCTACTTCTCAAAACAAGGCCAGGATTCAAGGACATCAGAGATTCAATTCAGCACTTCACCTGAAAGACAAGCGCCTCCAATAGTGTAGTACTCCCTCAAAACTGTACTGGGATTGTCAGCCCTAGTAAACAGCTTGAGTCTCGAGGGCGGGTCTGCTCTAATTCAGATATGAAAATGCCATGCACTGAACCATAGCTGTCAGAACACTGAGAACAACAGAATCTGGGAACGATTCTGAGTCAAGACAGCAGCAGTTTCGGGAAAACGAGAACACAATTCTGCAATTTCCTGGCATGAAAGAATAGGAGAAATAAACATCCATGGAAACATCTTTCAGCCAGCTGATTGGAGGAGGCCGAGATGTGAATTATTAACCTGATCTGTCCCTTTGTAGCACAACAAAGCTGTTGGCTGAAGTTGGCTGCCCAGCCAGGATCCAGAGATTCACTCAGTTACAGTTAGAAGTCAGACAATAAACAAAGTTGATTTGTATTCTGATGTCATTATTACCGGCTCCAAGTTTATTTTTATGTTGAGGATATTGTATGAATTGGCGGTACAGGAGTATATATTTCAATTTTTGTTTTAACGTGACACATATTGTGGTTATCTGTACAGGAACATAGAAAATAGAAGCAGAAGGAGGCCATTTGGCCCTTCAAACCTGTCCCGCCATTCATCTTGATCATGGCTGATCATTGAATTCCAATATTCTGATTCCCTCCTTCCTCCTATCCCCCTGATCCTTTTAGCCCCAAGAGCGATATCTAATTCCTTCTTGAAATGAAACAGTATTTTGGCCACAACCATATTCGGTGGTAGTGAATTCCACAGATTCACCACCCTCTGAGTGAAGAAATTTCTCCTCACCTCAATTTTAACTCCTCATTTTAACTGAAGTGTAACAGAGAGTGAAAGCTGGAGCACAAACTTACTTGCAGAACAGGTTCAATTGTTTTCTATGTTTGTGTAAATGATTTGCCTTAGTATAGCCAACTTGGAGTCAGATATTTTGTCTTATAAAAACAAGAATGTTATTTCATCTAATCAGCCATTTATTCTGGTCTGAAACTACCGTTCTGAATAAGACAGCTTGTCCCTTTAACACTAGGAATTTAATTTCTCTTTAAAAACAATGAAGTCACTCAGAGTCCAAGGAGATGTTTTGCCTGAAACTTTACCCCCTTCACCAAGAAACAGAGATCAACTTTGTCTCTGCAGAGTCCTGCATCCATCTGTAAATGGGGGTTGTGGTCAGAGGTAGCACATGATGCATTCCACCTTCCACTGATTTCCAGAGCTGCTAAATCACTCTGGTAACAGGGAGACTTTGCGATCTGAAGCAGGTGGAAGTTTCATTTCTTAACCTGTGTATGAGTGTGTGAGGACTGGCTCTGTGCAAACTGTTAGAAATCTATCACAGTATCTCAGATGTTACTCTAATGAGCCACAGACATAGCAGCAGCTAAAAGGGAAGAGTCATAAAGTTTTAAAACCAAATAGAGGCCCTTTGGCCCATCATGTCTGTGCTGGCCATCAAGCACCTATCTATTCTAATCCCATTTTCCAGCACTTCTTCCATAAATTAGATGTTTCAGGTGCTCATCTAAATGCTTCTTAAATGTCACACAGGTTCCTGTCTCTACGATCCTTTCAGGCAATGAGTTCCAGATCCCCATCACCCTTTGAGAAATCTCATGCCCCATACCTTAAATTGATCCCCTTGGTTATTAACTCCTCGACTAAGGGAAAAAAGTTCCTTTCTATCTACCTTATCTATGTCTCTCATAATATTGTATACCTCAATCATGTTCCTCCCTCAGCCTTTTCTGCTCTAAGGAAAACAACCCCAGCCTAACCAGTCTTTCATCAAAGCTGAAACTCCCCATCCCAGGCAACATTCTAGTGAATCTCCTCTGTACCTCCTCCAATGTAATCACATCCTTCTTCTAATGTGACGACCAGAACTGTACTCAGAACTCTTGCTGTGGCTCAATGATGGTTTTGTACAGCTCCATCATAAACTCCCTGCTCTTATATTCTATGCCTCAATGAATAAGTTTCCCTTTTGCCTTCTCAATCTCCTTCTCTGTCTGTCCTGCTGCCTTCAGGGATTTCTGAACATGCATCCTGAATCCGCCTGGTTCTTTGTAACTCCTAGCATCCTATCACTCAATATATGTTTCCTTGCCTTGTTAGTCCTCCCAAAAGGCATCACATCACATTTTTCGCACACTAGGTCAATTTTTTGGAGGGTTAGGAGTTCCACATCGGTATTGGGGATGGGGGGGGCTGGGTATTGTGGGGGCAGAGCCTAACTGCATCAATTTCAGAGTACTCAGGTGCCATTTTACAAAGGCACCCCAATCTCACAGTGCACTGAGAGATATCCCCCACCCCCACACACAAACCCCCATCTGGTCCCTGACCCTGCACAACACCCCCATCAGAGCACTCTTCCAATCTGCATAGTCAACCCATCATGGCTCCCCCTTAGCCCAGACCCCTTTGCCGTTGCCCTAGTCTATTTTTTCCCTTAGTAGAAGGGTTAATAACCAGGAAGCATAGATTTAAGTAAGGGACATGAGATTCAGTGGGGATTTGAAGAAATGCTCTTTCTCGGAGGGTGTTGGGAATCTGAAACTCATTGCCTGAAAGGGCGACAGAGGTGGGGACCTGTGTGACATTTAAGAAGCATTTAGATGAGCGCATGAAATATCACAGAGTACAAATTTATGGGCCAAGTGCTGGAAAATAGGATTAGAAAAGATAGGTACTCGATGGCCAGCACAGACACAGTGTCCACTGCTAGGGTGTCCAGTGGGCACTGCTGGTGTGCCAGGTTGGCATTGCCCAGTGGTCACTTCCCAGCCATGCCCAGACCACCGGGAGCTTCAATGGTCTCCTTGTGTCTCAATGCAACCATCGTGCCAGGTCTCTGCCAGTGGAGATCCATAGTGACCTCCCGCCGGTGAGAAACATTCCGGGGAGGAGGGACGATTGCAAACAATTGATTTTTGGGCCCCCACATTATTTTCCAAGATTAGTGCTATCCATACCAGGTGCGGCAAGGTGGGAAAATTACTCCCCCTAGAGCCAGAAGCTCAGTTCAGTTCAGAGTTAGTCATTCCCATTCAACTGCGATGGTGACCAGAGACAGGGATGGAATTAACGACCAGGGAATGGAGTTTATGAAAACTTCAATCCAAAGGTAGAAATAGGCAGAACTGAAGTGGGACAAGTGAGGAACTCTCCAAACGAGTGCCTTTCGGAAGTGATTGAGGAGAAAAAAGAGCTAGTCAGCACTAACAGTTCATAACAAATAATACTTAAGAGCATGAGGAAAGTATAGGGTGATAGGATTGGTAGCACAGTGGCACAGTGGTTAACAGCGCTGCCTCACAGCGCCAAGGGCCTGAGTTGAATTCCCAGTTTGGGTCACAGTCTGTGTGAAGTTTGCATGTTCTCCCCGTTCTGCGTTGGGTTTTCCAGTTTCCTCCCACAGTTTGAAAGATGTACTGGTTAGGTGCATTGGCCATACTAAATTCACCCTCACTGTACTGAACAGGCACCGGGGTGTGGCGAATAGAGGATTTTCACAGTAACTTTCACAGAAGCGTTAATGTAAGCCTATTTTTGACATTAATAATAAATAAACAAAAAAGACAGATGTAGCCATTTGACAATACAAGACCAATGAATGGTCTTGTGTTCAGAATTTTCTCACCGATGTTTTCTACTTATCAGCAGGATATCTCTCTCAGATGATCGATGCAGTATTTGACTATTCAGCCTACCAGCAAAGCAATGGGAAATTGATGATGGCCATGGCTCAGTGGATAACTCTCACCTCTGAATTAAAAGTTCTGGGTTCAAGCCCAGACATGAATTCAAAATCTAAGTGCTGAAGGGGTGTTGTACAGGCGGAGGTGCTGTACTTTGGATGATACATTAAACTGAAGCCCCACCTCCCTTCTCAGGCAGACAGAAAAGATCCCATGGCATTATTAAAATGAAAACAGCCTGTGCCCTGGCCAATGTTTCCCCTTCAATATGACTAAAACAGATCAGTTGGTCTTTATCACAATGTTCTTTGGAGGACCTTACTCTGCTCAAATTGGCCGCCTTGCTTCACACAATAAAACAGTGGCTATGCTTCAAAAGTACGAATGCATAAGTACTTCACTGGCTGTAAAGTACTTCAGAACGGCCAAATATCACTTCACAGCAGCACGGGTGGATAATCCCTGTTGGTTTCCCTTTTTCAAAAAGACATGCGGTGTAACTTAAGGCAAAGGAATGAGAAAATATTCTGCTTAAGTTTAGAAATACCAAACAAAGTATACTCCACCTGAAACCACACGCCAGACCTCTGACTACAAGCCCACGTCTCCCAATACAGACCCGACATTTCATTGCACGGGATACTTGGTACTCCACGCATGTAACAAACATGTCAGTCACTCCGCAGTATAGATTGTCAAATGGCTTCTTTTCTTTCACTTGGTCAAGATTGGTGAACAAATCAATGAACCAGCATTCCCAGGCGGCACCAACATAGCTCTTAAACCCGCAATCTTTGATTTAGGGAAAGAGGGAGCCATCTTGACTCTGTCAAGTAGCAAAATGTGATTTAATTAATTGCCAAAGGAAATAATTAAACCTCTTTCTTCCTCCCCGCCTTGTACTGACTGTTCCTTCCGTCTATTTGTAATCCAAATGCTCCAAAGTAAATAGAAGTCACTCACTGCAACTGAAAGGAAAGACATGTTAAAGAATATGCAAAAGAAGACTCATGTTTTCACATTACAATTGGAACAGTGTGATTCCTGACCTTCACATCCTTATAATGTATAATGGGCCATTACGTCTGACCTTAGGTGGGGGGGGCCGGGGGGGAATGTATGTGATGAATACCTTGAAGATGTGTTAAGGAACCCCCTTAGACATTTCCAAGTAAGGATTACATGGCAATTGCCCAGGAAGTGAAATCTCCCTTGGAGCAGTTACACGGCACTGGGAAACATCCCATACTATGACTTCAATGACTAAGTTTCCGGCTATTGTTACATTAATAGTTACTCAGAGAAAGTTGAAAGAACTAAAACCAATTCTAACTTCTGGGTAACTACTGTATAGACTCACACATTCCCTACAAGACCACCTCTGTCCCTCCCACCCAAACTGCCAGATGACTCTCCCCATCAGCTTACTACTCCTGGGGTCTCCTTCCACTCCCCAAATTATAGTCCCACATAAACATTTCCTGTCTAATCAGACACCCCAACACCCAAATCACCAGGGAACTTCCCCCATCCCTCAACAATGTACCCGTACTGGAACGCCCCTGTCCTGGGAGATCCCCCTTATCTCCGACTACCAACCCATGCCTAGCCTGACCACCCCCCATCCATTGCCAAATCCGCCCCCAAATGATTGCCCTCTATCAACTGTCCATCCATTGAATCTCCAAACCCCACACGACTGTTCAACACCCAACAATCTGACTCCCCCCACTGATTGTTCACCCCCCCACCTCTCCAACCCCCACCCCCAGCTCTCCAACCTACCAACTCTCCAACTGCCCCCAACAACTGTACGACACCATCAGCTGTCCGATACCTGACTCTCTGACCTCTCTGCCCCAACTGTCACCCACCTAATCTGTGATCTTCCCAAACTTTCTGACACCCAAATATCTTTTGATTTGATTTGAATTGATTTAATTTATTATTGTCATATGTGTTGGGATACAGCAAAAAGCACTGTTTCTTGCACACTATACAGACAAAGCATACCGTTCATAGAGAAGGATAGGGAAGAGTGCAGAATGTAATGTTACAGTCATAGCAAGCATGTTGAGATAGATCTACTTACTGCAAGGTAAGTCTATTCAAAAGTACGATGGCAGCAGGGAAGAAGCTGCTCTTGAGTCGGTTGGTACATGCCCTCAGACTTCAATATCATTTTCCTGACAAAAGAAGGTGGAAGAGAGAATGTCTGGTGTGTGCAGGGTTTTGATTACGCTGGCTACTTTTCTGAGGCAGCATGAAGTTTAGGCAGAGACAATAGACCCCACACTTGATGGTCTGCCCACTAACTGTACAAATCTACCTGACTATCCTATCCCCCCAGCTGCCCCAATCATGCCCCTAACTGTCCAACCAACCCGCACTCCTCAGACTTCCAAACACCTACAACTGTCCAACCACAGCCTGACCCCCACCCCCACACCCCAGACTGTCCAAGCCACCAGCTGTTGGAATCTCTCTCTCTTCTGGTTCCCTGCCCCATGATGTGACCTCCCCACACTCCACCAACTCCTACCCCAACAGCTTACAACTCTCTTTATTAATATTACTCTTACCTGTTGATAACAAGTTGATCAGGTACTCACAGGTTGGAAAATATTTCTTGATGGTCACATTGACTGCTGAAATGCCTCTCTACTCCTCAGGAGATCCATGTGTTTACAAATTGCTTATCCCTCTATGTCTACTTGTCCACCTTTCTGCCCTATCTCGATATCCCATACATCTACCAGGGCTTATTCACTTAATCTATATATATCTTTGAACACTAAAAGAGAATTTAGCAAGGCCAACTCATCTAACCAGCACATATTTTGGACTGTGGAAGAAAACCAGAGTACCTGGAGGAAACCCACACTGACACAGAGAGAATGTACAAACTCCGCAGAGAGAGTGAGCAAGACCAGAATTGAACCTGACTCCTGGTGCTATGAGGCAGTAGTGCTAATCACTGTGCCACGGTGCCACTACACTGTACTGGGAAGTTTGCAACTTGTAAGACAGAGCCAGCAAATAGCCCAGACACAAGGTCTAACTGTGCGGGTGTGGGCAGTCTCAAAACCGAGGACAAGCCATTCTCTGGAGAAATGCTTTTTTTTAATTCATTTGTGGGACATGGGCATAGCCGGCTGGCTGACCAGGACTTATTGCCCATCCTAATTGCCCATGCACAGTTGAGAGTCAACGCATTGCTCTGATTCTGGAGTATTCTGATTTGGTTTGATTTATTATTGTCACATGTATTCGCATACAGTGAAAAATATTGTTTCTTGCGTGTTATACGGGCAAAGCATGCTGTTCATAGAGAAGGAAACAAGAGAGTAATGTGACAGTCATTGTTAGGGTGTAGACAAAGATCAACTTAATGCAAAGTAAGTCCATTCAACTGTCTCACAGCAGCAGAGAAGAAGGTGTTCTTGAGTCAATTGGTAGGTGACCTCAGACTTTTGTATTTTTCCCGATGGAGGAAGGTGGAAGAGAGAATATCCGTGTGCGTGGGATCCTTGATTATGCTGCCTGCTTTTCCGAAGTGTAGACAGTTAATGGATGGGAGCTGGTTTGCGTAATGGAGTGGGCTACATTCACGACCTTTTGTATTTCTTTGCTGTCTTGGGCAGAGCAGGAGCCATACCAAACTGTGATAGAACCGGAAAGAATGATGCATCTGCAAAGTTGGCGAGAGTCGTGGCTGACATGCCAAATTTCCTCAGTCTTCTGAGAAAGTGGAGGCATTGCTGGACTTTCTTCACTATAGTACAGTATGGGGAGAACCAGGACAGTGGCTGGTGAGTTGGACATCAAAAATCTTGAAGCTCTCAACCCTTTCTACTTCGTCCCTGTTGATGGAGGCAGGGGCATGTTCTCCTTTACAATCTTTCATTCTGGCTGGACTTGCGGATAGTGAGGAGCATTGTCAGGCGATGCAGCAGGACATAGATAGGCTGGTAGCTTGGGCAGATAGATGGCAGATGGAATTCAATCCTGATAAATGCGGAGTGATGCATTTCGGGAGAAAGAATGTAGGGGGAGGTATATGATAAAGGGTAGACCTATTAAGAGTATAGAAATGCAGAGGGACCTGGGGGTGCAGGTGCACAACTCTCTGAAGGTGGCAGAGCAGGTGGGGAAGATTGTGAAGAAAGCATATGGTATGCTAGCCTTTATAGGAAGGAGTATAGAGTGCAAGAGCTGGCCTTTAATGTTGCAGTTGTATAAAACGTTAGTTAGACCTCATTTGGAATACTGCGTCCAGTTCTGTTCGCATTACTACCGGAAGGATGTGGAGACTCTGGAGAGAGTGCAGAGGAGGTTTACCAGGATGCTGCTTCGTATGGAAGGTCTGAGTTGGATTTTTCAAGAGTATCCTAGTGCTTCACGTTATTGGTGTACGCTTGACCTGGACCATTTGATGGGCAACACGACAGCTCAGTGACTATCGCTGTGCTGTGCAGATACATGGATTTGGGCCTGTGTCTGTGGGAGTTTGTGTATTCTCCCCATGCTTGTGTGGATTTTCTCCGGGTGCTCTGGTTTCCTCCCACATCCCAAAGATGTGCTGTTAGGCTAATTGGGAAAACAAATTCTCCCTAAATTGTCTCAAATTTGGTTTTTAATTCATAGATCTATAAACATAGACAGGGATCACAGGTAGAGGTGGGAACATTGGGGTGGCAGCACGGGCTCGTTGGGCTGAAGGGCCTGTTTCCCGTGCTGTTTTGTTCTTTGTCTTTTGAGAGATTATTGTTGCTGCACCAGTTCACCAGATTCTCTATCTTATTCCTGTACTCTGTCTCATCATTGTTTGAGATCCGATCCACTACAGTGGTGCCTTCAACAAACTTGAAAATCAGATTGGAGGGGAATTTGGCCACATAGTCATAAGGAATATAGTAGGGCACTGAGAACACAGCCATGAGGGGCACCAGTGTTGATGATAATCGTGGAGGAAGTGTTGTTGCATATGCTTACCGATTGTGGTTTTTGAGTTAGGAAGTTCAGGATCCAGTCACAGAGGGATGCCGAGGCCCAAGCCACGGAGATTGAAGATGAGTTTCATGGGAATAATGATGTTGAAGGCTGAGCTGTAGTCAATAAATGGGAGTCTGACGTCGGTGTCCTTGTTATCTAGGTGTTCAAGCGTTAAGTGCAAGGCCAGGTAGATGATGTTTTCTGTGGACCTGTTGTAGTGGTAGGCAAACTGTAATGGATCCAGATAGTCTGGGAGGCTGGAATTGATATGTGCCATGACTAGCCTTTTGAAGCACTGCATAATGATGAAGTGGCCAGGCCGCGTAAGGATCGCAGATTTCCTTCCTAAAGAACATTAGTGAATCAGATGGGCTTTTCTGACAGTTGGCAATGGTTTAATGTTCATCGGTAGATTCTTAATTGCAGATATTTTTTATTGAATGCAAATTCCACCATCTACCACGGTGGGATTTGAACCCGGGTCCCCAGAATATTAGCTGAGTTTCTGGATTCTTAGTTTAACAATAACGTCAATATCACTTCCCCATCCCATTGGCATTTGAAGATAACAAGAATCAAGATAACAAGATATTTTATAGAGGCTTACAAAATAATGAAGGAGCTAGATAGGGTGGAGGTAGAAATGAAACCAGAACTAGAGGGCACAGTCTCAAAATAAGGGGGGTGGGAAGGGGGGGGGGGGGGGGGGGGGGGGGAGACAGTTTAGAACAGAGTTGAAGAGGAACCTCTTCTCTCAGAGGGTAATGAATCTCTGGAATACTCTGCCCATTGAAGCAGTGGAGGCTGCCTTGTTGAATATATTTAAGTCACGCAGATAGATTTCTGATCGATAAGAGAATTAAGAGTTATGGGGACCAAATGGGTAAATGGAACTGATCCGCTTCAGATCAGCTATGATCTTATTATATGGAGGCAGGCTCAAAGGGCTAGATGGCCTACTCCTGCTCCTATTTCTTATGTTCTTAAGAAAGGCATATATTCTTATAGCAGAAACTTCCCCAAGTCAGGAGAAGTTCAAATCTGCAACCATGCCTACATCATGGGAGATGATACATCAAAATGCTGAGCGTTGCCTCCACAAGAGAAAAATAACAGTCAGGGTGGCCTATGCAGACAGCTGCATGCAGCTACTGCAACTCAGCCTTGACAAAATACAATTTTACTTGCAACCTGATCTCTTTGGGGTTAAAAGTGCAGGAAAATAATAATTTGGGACATTTAAAATATGGTTTCAACTGGAATTTGATCTGATTCAAGTTCATCTGCGAGGACTCGCCTTGGGAGAAAGATTGTCTGTCAGGCCCTGCTCAGTACTCCAGCCATTGGCCAAGCTCTTCAGGGACCAGAGGATGAAAGAGGCTTTTGTTTCCTTTGCTGGTGGGTAATGATGTTATGGTCATCGAGGGTGGGGGGATGGTTTAGGCGTGGGACAGGAACATTTTCCACTTTGCACTGAGGCTCAATCGCAATTAGGCAAAACAGTCCAAGGTTAAGTATAGTACAGATCAGCTGCAGTTCAGAGGATATAACTCTGATGATCTGCGTTAAATCTGTAAGGCAGACAAATATCCTCTAGGGGGTTGATGGAGCATTTCCACTTTTTGCTCTTGTTCAAATGTTCAGCGTAATTGAACAACTCAATTGATGTTGAGACTTGGTCAATACTTGCTACATGCATTTCATTATACTTGCTGATTGCACAAAGCCATTGGGTTTTCATTCTGTACATGGATTGCTCTTGTACTGCACAAGACAACTGTATTCTGATTTGATTGCATCTTGCTTTGCCATTGCGTCCAAATACTTACTCGGGTCTCAGCCATGTAGCTCAGTGGGTAACATTTTTAATTCAGCATTAGAAGATAATCCCACTCCAGAGATTTGAACATAGCCAGGCACTCCTGTGCAGTACTGAGAGACTGCAGCATGGTCAAATCACATCTAAAACAAATGTCATGATCGCATTTCTTTTTGTGGGAGCTTATTTGCGTGGTGGCACTGTTGCCTCACAGTGCCAGGGATCCAGGTTTGATTCCCGGCTTGAATCACTGTCTATGTGGAGTTTGCACATTCTTCCCATGTCTGCATTGGGTTTCCTTCGGGTGCTCCAGTTTCTCTCACAGTCCGAAAGAAGTACTGATTTGGTACATTGACCTGAATAGGCATCGGAGTGTGGAGACTAGAGGAAATTCACAGTAACTCCATTGCAGTGTTAACATAAGCCTTATTTGTGACTGATAAATAAACTTGTTTTTCACTTTACTGATTGCTGTGTTCTGATATTATAAATGATTCAAAGGTATTTTGTTCTCTGTCAGCCACTTTAGAATGTCCTAATGTCTTGGAAAGAAGGGTATAAACACAAGTATTGTTTTAGAATCTTTGTAATCTTGTTACATTGCCATTCGACTTCCTCAAAATTCCAGTCACATAGAAATATAAGAGCAGGATTAGGCCATTCAGCCCATTACACCTGCTCACCTTGCTGATCATTGCAATCACATGACACTCAGCTATTGTGCCTTCATTACAATCCAGTGGCAGAGTTAAAGTCTGGTCAAGCGGGTGAGGGTCAAAGTCGACCAACTTGGCAGGAAGGTAAATGTACTTGGGCAAGACAGGAATGCCAATCAGCCAGTTCCAAAGGCCAAGTTGGGAACTGCACAGACTCATTGGACCGGAGATCCTAGCCCCAACAATGGTAGGTACCGTTACAAGTGGGATGGAAAAATTTGGAGAACAACAGCACCTCTCCAAATTTTCCCATACCACCTGCAACGATGCCCACCACTGTCAGGGGTCAGAAAATCCTGCCCATTTTTTGAAGTAGGAAGCCGAAAAGGATGATGAGAGACTGGGTGATGTGAAAGAGAGGTGATCCTCCAAGGTTGCAGTGGCTGACCCTAAAATGATTGGGGGGCACAGGAAGATAATGCCCCCCCCCACCCTCCCCCAGAGCTGCACTTGGTCATTCACATTGCATTAGTGATAATCATTGCAATCATATTTATTGCAGCCACTGCAGTGCGACAGTCTGTGTTATTTTGATTTACTTGTAAGCTCAATGGAAAGGACTGCTGTGGATGTATATTGTCTGGATATATCCCTGGCGCCACATCTACAAACATTCAATCCCTTCACCACTGACGCTCAGTAGCAGCAGTGTGTACTATCTACAAATTCACCAAAGATCCTTACCCAGAACCTTCCAAACCCACGGCCACTTCCGTGTAGAAGGGCAAGGGCAGCAGATAAATGGGAAGACCGCCACTTGCAAATTGCCCTCGAAGCCACTCACTGTCCTTCACAATTTTGGGGTCAAAATCCTGGAATTTCCTTCCTAACGGCATTGTGAGTCAATCCACAGAATATGGACTGCAGTGATTCAAGAAGGCAGCTCACCACCACTTTCTCAAGGGCAACTAGGAATTGACAATAAATGTTGGCCAGCCAGTGATGCTCATATCCCATGAATGAATAAAACATGCTTTAAAAAAAACAACAATGATACAATCTTAGCATTGTCTTGAGACCACCTACTGTGGTACGTGTAACATCAGATGGCATGTCCGGCACAGCTTCATTTAATATTATTGTTTCCAACTAAACCCTTCCTACCAGATGGCATGTAGTATAACACCATCTGATCCACTCGGAAGCAGGAGGGCAAGATCAGAGTTTATTTTGAAAGGATCATTTTTCAAAGTGGTTTTTGGTATCAGGACGTTTGACTGTAAGAACACGAACATTTTTTTGAATCAGAGTAAATAAATGGTTCATCATGTTGTTCTTCAGATTTTGGCGTTGATCTCTTTGAATCATGAATCCCTCCAGTGCAAAAGGAGGCCATTTGGTCCATCGAGTCTGCACTGACCACAATCTTACCTAATTCTTATTCCCATAACCTCACACATTTACCTGCTAATCCCCTGTCACAAAGCATCAATTTAATATGATTAATCAACCTCACTCACACATTTTTAGACCGTGGGAAGAAACTGGAGCACCCAGAGGAAACTCACATAGGCACGATGAAAAAATGCAAACTCCACACAGACAGTGACCCGAGGCCAGAATTGAATCCCAGTCCCTGGCGCTGTGAGGCAGCAGTGCTGACCACTGTGTCACTGTACCACCCAAGGCTAGGTTAAATCAAATCAGTGAATAATGTGACGCAGGGGCAAGTATAGCTTCAGGTGAGACAGGGAGGGTAATGACACTGTTGCAGATCAGCACCAGTACTGAATATATCCACAATATTTAATATTGTGCAGTAGATTCACAATGGATAGAGGGGAATGCATTGGAGCCAGATTTCCACGTGGTTAAAAGTAACTGCGACAAGTGTTTTTGTATTATTCATAAACCAATGAAAGTCCAAGACCCACAGTATAAAACACCATGAAAACTGGAAATAAGAATCTTACGAGAGAGCACAGGTTAAATCAGGAAGTAATGATTGAGTTTTCTGAACCATATACAATAATTAGCTCTGCTGCCTCACAGCACCAGGGACACAGGTTCAATTCCTGGCTTGGATTATTATCCGTGCAGAGTCTGCACATTCTCCCCATGTCTACCTGGGTTTCCTCTGGGCATTCCAGTTTCCTCACAGTCCGAAAGACATGCTGGTTGGTTACATTGGCCATGCCAAATTCTCCCTCAGTGTACCCAAACAGGCGCCAGAGTGGAGCATCTAGGGGATTTTTGCAGTAACGTCATTTCAGTGTTAATATAAGCCTACTTGTGACAATAATAAATAAATAAAATGAACTACGCATTTAAGAAATGATATTGTTTTTATATTTACCTTTAAATTATTCTTGTAATCTGAGTTTCATGGTTAAGACACTGGCCTCAAAATAGCTCTAATTCCTGACTTTCTGTAAATTAAAATTCACTTCCGGAAATCTTTTTTGAAGTGTTTCTTAGCCCAAGGTTGACAAACACCTGCCTTTTCCCACGAGGGAAAGAAATTAATACTGTGGCTTTGCCAGTGCCTCTGCTGTCTCACATTTCACTCTTTAATCTATGTTTGGAGAATGATGGACATGAGATGAATTCAGTTTATAATGGGGACTTTTATTGATGTTTTCTCTAGGGGAATGACTTTTGAAGGAGGTGTTCGACATGTCAGGCAACCACTTCTTGCTCTGTACTTCTTTGAGGCCCATGAAAGATGTGTCTGTAAAGACATCGCAACTAGTTAAGAAGATCTCTGTCCTCATTTGTTTCCTATCGGCTCACAGCCACGTAAACAGAGACCACAGCACCACAATTAATCACTTGAGCACATTCTGGGCACCTGAAGCAAACCAATCTTAAGTTCCACATTCAAATTTACAGAGATGCTCAGCACTACAGGGGTAACTCAATAGGGTAGGCAGACCTGATTTATTTAAACAAAGTGGTTGAAAATGTATACAGCCAACAAGAACTTCTGGCTCTCCATATATTAGAAACTAGGAGAAAGAAATCATCTGTGGCTTCAGACTAGATTACATTGAAACCCCAAGATAAAACTGCCGATGCTAGAAATTTGAATAAAAAACAGAAAACGCTGAATTAACTCGGCAGCTCTGGCAATATACGCGGAGAAAGAAACAGACTTGACATTTTGAGTCAGTCTGACTCTTCTTCAGAAATGTGAAGAGATTTATATTTGACTGAGATATTGGACAGGTAAAGAAGTATTGTTGCAACTATACAAGTCATTGGTGAGACTGCACCTGGAGTATTGTGCACAGATTTGATCCCATTATTTGAGTAAAGATGTAGCGGCATTGGAGACAGTTCAGAGGAGGTTCACTAGATTGATTCCAGAGATGACGGGTTTGTCGTATGAAGAGAAGTTGAACAGTTTAGACCTGTACTCTCTGGAATTTAAAAGAATGAGGGAAGATCATATTGAGGATATTGATAAAGTAGATGTGGAGCGAATGCTTCCTCTTGTGGGGCATTCTGGGACAAGCGGTCATAGTCTTCGGATAAGGGGCAGCAAATTTAAAACAGAGTTGAGGAGAAACTACTTCTCCCAAAGGGTTGTGAATCTGTGGAATTTCCTATCCCAAAGGGCAGTGGACAGTGAGTAAATTTAAGCAGGAGTTAGATTTTTAATTGGTAATGGGTTGAAAGGGTTATGGGGAGAAGGCAGGAAAATGGGAATGAGGAGCATATCAGCCAAGATTGAATGGCGAAGTGGACTCAATGGGCTGAAGGGCTTAATTCTGCTCCTTTATTTTACTAAGTTATGCATCCCAATTTTCAGGAAATACATTCAATACCTCACTGAAATCGGATATATTCAGGTGTCTGTTATGGCCGCTTTAAATGGGCATCAGATCATTTAATGTCCTAATTATTGGCCTAATGTCCTCTCTGCTGAATTGTCAGTACTGAACAGAGTATCTAACAAGCATTTTCAACTCCAGCAGCGATGTCCTGGAACTGAGATGATTGACACCCAACAACCATAACCATCTTTCTTTTTGCCAGCCAAGATTGCAACCAGTGGAGAGTTTGCCCCCTGATTCCCACTGACATCAATTTTGCTAGGGCCCTCTATGGTGTGAGTGCCATACTCAGGCAAATACCGCCTTAGATTTCAGAGAAATCACCATCATCTCACTCTGGACTTCAGCTCTTTGGCCCATGTATTGATCAAGTCTACAATGAGGCCAGGAGCTAGATGGAAACTGAATGGAGCAGCAAAAACAGATTGTTGTTCAGTAACTTCTATTTGATAGCATAGTCAAGGCACACTCCATCACTTTGCTTATGATTGAGAGTAGATTGATGGAGCAAAAATTGATCAGATTGCATTGATCCTGACTTACCTGAACAGGACACACTTAGGCAATTTTCCACATTGCCAGGTAGATCCCAGTGTTGTACTTGCACAGTCTGTCTAAAGGTATGGATAGATCTGGAACACAAATCTTCAGTACACTGGCGAGGTTTTGTCAGAGCCAACAGCTTGTGTTGCATGCAATGCTTTGAGCCATTTCTTGACCTCACATGGAGTGAATCAAATTGGCTGAAAATTGACTTCTGTAGCTGGGAACCACAGGGGAAGGCCAAGTTGAATCCTCCATTTGGCACTTCCGTGGCTGAAAATACTTCAGCCTTGTCATTTGCACTGAAGCAATGGATCCCCCATCATTGAGGATGCATGGAGATGTTTGAGGATGTTCATCTTGCTGTTAGTTATTTAATTGTCCATTGTCACACATGACTGCTTGTGGCACTACCGCAGAGGTTGGCCTGATCCACTGGTTGTGGGATCACTTAGCTCTGATATAGCATGCTATTTCCTTTGGCTCACTTCCATGTGCTGTAGTCTCATCAACTTGACATCTTTTTTTTCAGATATGCCTGGTGCTAATCTAGGCATACTCCCTTCACTTCACATTGAACTAGAGTTGGTCCCCTGGCTTGATGGAAATGTTAAAGTGAGGGATATGTCAGACCACATGGAGGACATTAGTGAACCAGCTTTGAGCTGCTGGATCTGTTCTGAAGTGATGCTATTAATGCTGGACTGGTAAATCAGAGACTCAGGTAAAGTTGCAGGGATTGGGATTCAAATCCCAATGCAACAGATGGTGACATTTTAATTCAATAAAAATCTAGAATTAAAAGTCTAATGATAAAGACCATGAAACCATTACTGATGTTGCAAACAAAACCCATCTGGTTCACTAATGTCCTTTAGGGAAGGAAATGTAACCCAGTCTGGTCTCCAAGAGACTCTAGATTAACAGCAATGTGGTTGATTTTAAAAGAAACTGCCCTCTGAAATGTGCTCAAGGGCAATTAGGGATGTGCAATAAATACTGGACTAGCCAGCAATGCTCAAATCCCATGAATGAATAGAGAAAAAATAAGTTAGCTTGATGTTCAGGATAGAAATGGGACTTGGTATCTACATAGACTGTGCAATAGTCACTCCTACCAATACTTTCATTTTTGACAACAGGTTGGCAGCGACACAGTAAAGTAGCTTTTCTTTCTTTTTGGTTCTCTCTGTACCTGTCAGAAAGCCACTCTGACAGTTCCTTCAGTTAAGACTGGTGCCTCAGAAACCCCATGGGATCAGATTTTACAGGAGGGTGTTGGAGAGGGCTGCAGCTGAAAAGTTGGGAAATTGAAGGCTGGATCTGGGGCAGAAGAGAAGGAAGGTAAGGTTACTGCCACTGCTTCACTTATTTTTAAAGGAATTTGTCAGAATCAGAAACATTACAGTGCAGAAGGAAGCTATTAGGCCCATCGAGTCTGCACTTACCACAATCTCACCCAAGCACTATCCCTGTAACCCCACATATGTACCCTGCTAGTTGCTCTAACTTACACATTCTGGGACACCAAGGGGCAATTTAGCATGACCAATGTGCCTAACCCACATATCTTTGGAGCCTGGGAGGAAACTAAGCACTCAGAGGAAACCCACCCAGACACGAGGAGAACATGTAGACTCCACACAGACAGCGACCCAAGCCAGGAATCAAACCTGGATCCCTGGCGCTCTGACTAATGCTAACTACTGTACCACCATACCGCCCTTAGTTGACCACTGCCAGCCATGCAGTGCACAAGGCTGAGGGTTCAGATAAAGTTGATTACGGTGGATCTACACTGCGAAGACTGTCAAGAACAAAGTGAAGGAGGCCCTGCAGAAATGTGCGATTGTGGTGGAACTCATGTGGATTGGGGACCTGCTATCAGTTAAGAACTGGTAGCTAAATCCTTGAAGAAAAGAAACTGGAATTCTCCATGAAGAAATTCAGAGCTTTGAAGGACTTTTACAATGATGTACCAAGACTTGAGTTATAAGAGACTGAATAGACTGGGACTTTTTCCTCTGGAGTATAGGGAGGCTAAGGGGCATAGACAAGGTAGGTAGTCAATATCTTTTCTTGAATATAAGGGAGTCTAAAACTAGGGGGTATAGGTTTAAAGTGAGAGGGGAGAAATACAAAAGTGTCCAAAAGGGTAATTTTTTCACTCAAAGAATAGAGTGTCTGGACCAAGCTGCCAGAGTAAAATTTTATCTTTTAAAAAGCATTTAGATAGTTACATGGATATGATGGGTGTAGAGGGATATAGGCCAAAAGCGGGCAATTGGGATTAGCTTAAGGGTTTAGAAAAAGGGCAACGTAGACAAGTTAGGCTGAAGGGCCTGTTTCCATGCTGTAAACCTCTCTGACTCTATGATTCTATGACTTAGCATTGAAATGAGTGCTATAACTGCTGAGTGAATTGCTCAGTAGATGTGTGAGGTTTATCATTGTTGTATCTGTCATTAAAAACTACTTATAATTTACAGTGGCCAAAATTTTTCTGTTGATTCTTGTTTGACTTTTCTTAGATTGTTAAATAAAAGTTATAAATGTGTCATCTTGCCCACTGATATTTTCACTGGGGGTCCTTCGGTAAATTTAATTCTTTAGGTGTGTATATCTCTGCAGGAATCCTAACAAAGCCTCAACAGCTTTTTGTGGCAAAGTTATTTCAAATTCCATTGTGTGAAGATGAGTTTCCTGATATCACCCCTGAGTGGTCTTCCTCAATTTTTAAGGTTCTGAACTTGTCCACCATTGAAAATCACTTCTGTCAGTCCTATTAGCTCCTTTAGTCAGCTTGGAAACCTTAGGGTAGATACTGGGAAGATAGAGTTGCTGTGAACTTACGTGATAAATGAACCTGTTATGTAGCTGGGTTTCCAATCTCGATGGTGTTAGGAAAGCCCACTGGTGCTCCAAGGGGTTCTTGTTGATAAAACATATATGGAGATAATTCCAGTGTCTGCCAGCATTTCAGGAAAGAAGTTTCCCTTTATTATCTTTATTATTCATCTCAAAACAACCTCATTGACACCAACTCTTAATCTCTGAACTCAAGGAAATCCAGGTCAGAATTCCTCCCCACCACATTTTCTCGTGGCAGAATCAATGGCTGCTGGCAGGATCTTCTGGTCTTGCTGAAATCTGTGGGATTTTGCATAGCTCACTTGCCCCATCACTTTGGAACCCTCCACAAGGTGTCAATTTGTGGTGGAACTGGAAGATCATGCAGGCAGGAAGTGCTGGAAAATGCCAGCCTTAGTCTGTGCAACCTGTCCTCATAATTTAACCTTTTCAGCACTGCTATTCAGCCCACTGGAAAACAGACCAATGGAGTGGAGGCAACAAGATTTCTTGGGATCCAGGAAACACAGAGCGTCAAGAAGGGTACAGTGGTTGGCATTGCTGCTTCATAGCACCAGGGACCTGAGTTTGATTCCCAGCTTGGGTGACTATCCGTGCAGAGTCTGCATATTCACCTCATGTCTGCGCAGGTTTCCTCCAGGTACTCTGGTTTGCTCCCACAATATACAGATGCCGGCGTTGGATTGGGGTGGTAAGAACTCAGTAAGAATTTAGCAACACCAATTTATAATCCAACCGATTTATTTGATAGTAAAAAAGCGAGCTTTCAACACTCTGTGTCTTCCTCAGGCAAATGCAGTGTTCAGATTGCTCCCACAATCCAAAGATGCGCAGCTTAAGTGCATTGACCATGCTAAACTGCCCCTTTGTGTCATGCAATGTGTAAGTTAGAGGGATTAGTGGGGTAAATATGTGGGGTTACAGGGATAAGACGTAGCTTGGTAGGATTGTTATAGGTGGGACCCACTGTCCTCCAAATGACCTACTTCTGCACTGTAAGGTATATATGAATTCTGGATTCTATATTTTTCCCGGTAGCTGCTGACATACTAATATATTTATTAGTACCATGCAATGTTTTCTGCAACCATTTTCCTTTCGGTTGCTGACACCATCCTTTGGAATTATAACGGTCAGCAATATTTGAAATGGAGAGGTTTGAGACTGTTAGTCAGCCCTGCTTCCAAGAAGGAACTTAATAAGTAACAAGACATACACCCAATTCCATGAGGGAGATGTGAACCAGCTTCTCCTCAACTGCTGTGTCTACCTTGAGGAACGTGCAAAGTAGTTGTTATTCATTCAACCTTCTCCACTAGGGGATAAGTCTAATATAAGCTACACGGCACAGTGGTTAGCACTACTACCTCATAATTCCATAGACCTGGGTTCGATTCCCAGCTTGGGTCACTGTGTGTGCAGAGTTTGCACGTTGTCCCTTTGTATGCATGAGTTTCCTTTGGGTGCTCCACTTTTCTCCCAAAGTCTGAAAGACGTGCAGGTTAAGTGGATTGCCAGGCAAACTTCTTCCTCAGTGTACCCAAACAAGCTATGGAATGTGTCAACTATGGGATTTTCACAGTAACTTCATTGCAGTGTTAATGTAAGCCTACTTGTGACAATTCAATATCCTACTTGTGGACTTGATGGGCTGAATGGCCTCCTTCTGCACCATAGGAGTTCTGTGATGACAACTCATTAAATGAACTTGATTTCAAACTTTTGAGGGCTGCTGGAACTTGCATGACTAATATCTCAGCTGATAAGGGAACTTACAGCATGTTCAGATTGTCTTTTTGAACCAGTAACAACAGTCAGGAAATTTCAAGCAGTGTTATTGTCCCACTCAAACAAACCTGACCGTAAAATAATTGTGTATCGTTTTTTGTTTCCGCACTTAGGAGCACATTTTCAGTGAAGATAGTGCCCTGAAATAAAAGCGCATAAGACAGACTTTGAAGTAAAGACAAGCCTTTTGTACTTAAATTTAAGACAATCTGCAGTCTGTTTTTTTAATATATTTAGGATACAGTACAAAGAGTGATTGTTGCAACAATCATTAAATCTCCTGGGGAAACCCACAAGAAAAATATTGCATTGTATTCAGCCATAGGCACTTGGAGATATGCCAAGCCTAGCCCATAATAATCATCCACCACACCCCTTAATTAACAACACTGCTGACATATGACACAAAAAGCAAGCTCAGGGATCTCAGGCCATTTTCTCATTCCTATTTTCTTCTGCATGCACACAGTAGTCATATTGCTGCCTTTACAGTTGTAAGGGCTTTTTTGAGAAATGCAGCATGTCTTTGGAGGGACTTCTCAGAGGGAAAGGAGTACATGTTGCTCTTTTAATTCCTAGAACTATAAGCATAACCAGATGCTAACAATCGTCATGGGATCTGACATGATTGTGTGCATTATTATTATTTGATAAAAAGCCCAGGGTGAGGTTTTGAAACTACTTCATCAACTTTTTTAAAATCCTGTTACAATCTTCATTCTGCTGAAGCTGTCTGTTTTTGCTGCAATACATTGCCTTTCCCAAGTAACTGTTTGTAATTAGTCCTCAGAGGTGGAAATTCCTTCACCAAAATTCTTTCATTTACAAGGTCCAACAGCACTATACAGAGTGCTCGCAGTATGCAGTCTACATCCGGAGTGCCAGAGGAATTGACACTTCCGTTTAAGTACAAAGCATGGGGCACCCTGATTGAACTTTTGGGTCAACTGGATCAATTGGGCCCTTAATCAGGGAGTTCATATTCTAGCAGGCCAACCTCAATTGCCTGATTAAAATCGATACACTGTTCTTCCTGTGTAAGTCGCAACAGTCAGGGACAGTGGATGACCAATATGAAGATGGAAAGCAAGGTCTGCATTTAAACAGCACCCCCTTTTTCTTTCCCTCTGTTTCAAAAGCTTCTTGTATCACAAATCTCTCGTGAGATGCACTGACTATCGTGTAGGAAAATGCAACCATGGCCAAATGCTAATTGCCTGAGGAGGAATCCATGTTTGAACATTGAAACTCTGGCCAACATACCCACCTTGGGTATTGATAGCTCTGGCCACAGATTTTTGGAAACATGGAAACATAGAAACTAGAAACAGGAGTTGGCGATTCAGCTCTTCAAGTCTGCTCTGCCATTCATCTTGATCAGGGCCGATCATTGAATTCAATATCCTGATCCTCCTTCCCCCCATATCCTTTGATCCCTTTACTCCAAGAGCTTTACCTAATTCCTTCTTGAAATCAGACAACATTTTTGCTTCAACTACTTTCTGTGATAGTTAGTTCCACATACCATCCTCTGGGTGAAAAAAACTTCTCCTCATCTCAGTTCTAAATGGTTTACCCGTTATCCTCAAACTATGTCCCCTGGTTCTGGACTCCTTCACCATTGGGAACATTCTTTCTGAATCTACACTGTTAGAATTTTATAAGTTTCTTTGAAATCCTCCCTCACTCTTCTAAACTCCAGTGAATATAATCCTAACCAAATTAATGTCTCCTCATATGACAAATCTGATAAACTTTCACTGTACTCCCTCTATAGCAAGGAAGAAGAAAAGAGAATTGGTATCCATTTGGCATCTTGTAGGAAACCAACTGTTTCCTCCCACAGTCCGAAATCAATGCTGATTATTTGCATTGGCCATGCTAAATTCTCCTGAGGGTAACTAAACAGGTGCCAGAGTGTGGCGACAAAGGGATTTTCACAGTAACTTCATTGCAGTGTTAAGATAAGCCTACTTGTGACGCTAAGAAATAACATCATCCATGGCTAACTAAGAATGGTATAAAATTTGAAAAACAGATGCAAAGGTTAATGGTAGGCCAGAGAATTGTGAAAACTATAGAAATTAGTGAGGGATGATCAAAGGAATAATGGAGAGAGAAGTTGAACAATGAGAAAACTTACAATATGAAAGTCGATAGTAAAATTTCTGCAAGTACGTAAGAAG
Source organism: Sphyrna mokarran (assembly GCA_024679065.1). Lineage (NCBI taxonomy): Eukaryota > Metazoa > Chordata > Chondrichthyes > Carcharhiniformes > Carcharhinidae > Sphyrna > Sphyrna mokarran. Next base: position 12,056,781 of record JAGIQG010000013.1, on the reverse strand, counting down.
CAAAAGAGTAGCTGAAGTATGCTTTTGTCCCTCGGAGGGGGAGACTAATGGAGAAATCATATAAATAACTATTAATAATAATATTTTAATATCTGTCTTTGTGGTAGAAAACACAAATAACATCCCCAAAATAGTAGAAATTTAAGGGGCAAAAGCAATTAGCAGAATCACTATCAGAAGAGAAGATGGTTGTGGTGATTGGAGGTCCATCATCTGAACTCCAGGACATCACTGCAGGAGTCCCTCAGGGTAGTGTCCTACACCCAGCTTCAGCTCTTTCATTAATGACCTTCCTTCCATCATAGCATCAGAAATGGGGACGTTTGCTGATGATTGTATAATACTCAATACCATTCACAACTCCTCAGGTAATGAAGCAGTCCATGTCCAAATGCAAAACCAAGCTTGGGCTGACAAGTAATAAGTAATATGTGTGCCACACAAATAGGCAATCACTATCTCCAAAAAGAGAGAATCTAACTATTGCCCTTTGATATTCAATGACCTTACTATCGCTGGGGCTCCCACTCTGGGAGTTACCATTGACCAGAAATTGAACTGGACTAACCATATAAAAACGACAAGTGCAGATGAGAGGCTAAGAATCCTGCAGCATGCAATTCAACTCCTGACTTCCCAAAGCCTGTCTGTCATCCATACTACACAAGTCAGAGGTATGGAGCACAGAGGCAGGTCTTCTGCTTCACCTGCCACCACACTTGGCATCCTCCACCCTGAATGAAATCTGATGCTTAATCAGACATATTTAGAAATTGAATGTGCAGAGCTGGAATTTCTCCCAAATCTATGCAATCTAAAATCTTGGTTGGTGAACACACTGGTTGTAATCTTCCAAAATGCCCTTGATAGTTGAAATGTCCCAGATGATTGGAAAACCATAAATGCTAAAGTAAGAAGGGAGACAGAAAGCAGGAAATTTTAGGCCAGTTAGCATAACATCTGTCATTGGGAAAGTGGCACTATGCCTACTCATTCTAATTGAAGCCCTTAAGTGGGCAAGTAATGATAACTCAAGTATCTCATCCTGTCACCATTCAGAGTTAACAGCCAGTAGGAGAGGCCTGTACCCAAAGTGCAGTCAGGAAGATTTGTCCCTGCAAGCTGTTGGAATCAGAGGGAAATCTGTGGATGTTGGGAAATCCAGGAAAATGCGTTCCCTTCCCAGATTCCTCAATATCCACAGATTTCCCTCCACGTGCCCGTCACCAAACTCCCTATCCTGTCCCACATGCTTCTTTCCCAACCCATTCCCCTCAACCCCCTGGCTGAGACCTATCATCCCAAGATCTTGGACTTAACTGTAAGTCCAGACGTATCATTGAATGCTTTCTTCCAGTCCTCCTGCAGTACCAGCAGTCGCCATTGCTCCTGATGGTGCCATTGCTGCTGCATCGTGGCAACAACTCGATGAGTCTGGACCTCTTCCAGGTGAGGAATAGATGGCTAACCTCAATTAAAAGCACATTGGCCAATAAATTAAAGCATGGCAGGCCAGCCAACCAGAATCAAGCTCACCTCTGATAGTTACACAGCAGTGCAGGAAGTTAGCTGTCAGTGTAAAATATAATGTGTAGCTTCCGTAAAGGGATTGATAAACAGATTGGATGGGTAAAAATTGGAAATTATAATGGAGGAAATGATGAGGTTTCTGTTTGGGAAGAATAGGAAAGCAGAACATTATTTAAAGGGACAGGGATTGAAGAATGATACAGGCAGAGAGATTTGGGTATTCCCGTACATGGATTTTTTAAAAATTAGCATGCACTGATAGCATGCCACTCAGAAAGGAAATGGTTGTTTCCTTTATTGAAAAGGGGGCATGGAATATAAATGTTTTGCGTGCAGTTTTAGTCTCATTATTCAAGGGGATATATATTGACATTGAAGGCAGTTCAAATAATGTTCACTAAATTGATTCCTGGGACAAAAGTCTTGTTGGAAAGATTGAGCAAATTGAATCAATAATCTATGGAGCTAACAAATTTCTGAGGAGACATGGCAAGGTCTATGCTGAGAGGATGCCTCCACTCATGACAGAATTTAGAACTATGAGTCACATTTTCAAACTAAGAGTTCTCCCATTTAAGATATTGTAGGAATCACTGAGATATGGTTGAAAAAAGAGCAGAATGGCCAACTCAACATCCCAGAGTATAGAAGCTTGGACATGATATGGGGGGATAGCCATTGTAAGAGAGGAGGAGCATTGCATTATTGATGAAAAGAGACTGTCACTGCAGTAATGCAGGAGGATTTCTTAGAAGGCTCTTCAAATAAGGACATTTGGTTGGAGCTGAGAAATAAAAAAGGAGTGATCATTTTATGGGGATTATACTATAGGCCTCCCAACAGTCAGAGGAGATAAAGGAGCAGATAAGTAGGCAAACACGGAGAAGTGTGAGAAGGAATAGGTTACAGGGGATTTCAACTTCACCAATATTAACTGGAATTATCTTAATATGAAAGGATTAGATGGGGTGGAATTTATAAAGTGCATCTGGGGAGCTTTTTATGCCCATACATAGATAGTCCAACAAGGAATGGGGCAGTGCTTGATCTAATCCTAGAAAATGAAATCAGGCAAGCAGTTGAAGTGTCAGTGGGCAAACATTTTGGTGATAATGACATGAGTGTAGTAACTGTAATTATCAAAGTCATTATGGCAACAGAAAAGATAACCCAGAAACTCAGTGGGTGATCTTACTGTTGCACCCACCAACTGATGGGCAGGATGAGCTGGTAAGATTGTGAGAGAGCCAAGAAATCATTTCTCGCCTATTGCAATCTTGCCAGCATTGGATATTTGATGCATTCGGGTGTGAGGATGGAAATATAATTCAAATGTATTGTATTCTAATTTTAGTGTAATTAGCGAGCCTAGAAGGGAATTGTCTAGGCTTGCTTGCCACTGTGGTCTCATTGGGAATCACATATGGCTCCCCCATCAAGACGTGGTGTCCTTGCCAGTAGAACGAATGGCTTTTGAGAAGTTCAGGGACAGGGGCAGTGCCCCTTGGGTAAAGCCAGCCTGACACTGCCCACTGGGCACCCTGGAAGTGTCAGCCTGGTACTGAGCAGTGCCAAGAGGGTGAGGCCTGAGGGGCAGGGCCTGAGAGGTTGGGGCCAGACTGGGGCAGACACAGCGATCATGAGGGAGGGGGTGGAAAGAGAAACACTGAGCAGCCTGCCACAGCAATCAATAGGGAGGGGATCACTGTCACTCTGCAATAACGATCATGTTGAGAGGGGATGGTCATCGTTCTGAGCCGGAATGGGGGGGGCGAACAACCGTTCCGGTAGTGGGGGAATCACGATCACAAGTGGAGGATAAGGGTTGCTGGGTCGTGGAAGCCAGTTGATTGCAGCAGGGACAATGGGGGCAAGTATCTGTATTCTCAGAGCATAGGAACCTGCACATGCGCAATGGTGCTCTCTGCTGCTCTCGGAGAGCTTTCAGGCAATTTAAGCCCCAACCACTCACTGTACTTGCAAGTTTCAAGTTTGTCAAGTTTTTTTTTGCCAGAATGTGTTAGGATTCAACTTATAAGCCATCCAAAACAAAGCATGGTTTCTCTTGTTTTAACACTCATTTTGGCACTTTGGATTTTTTTAATAATATCATCACGTAAAATATCAGAATTGTTGGAAGGACAATTTCAATATCATTAGACAGGATCTGGAAAAAAAAATAGATTGGGAGCAACTACTTGCAAGTAAATCTATATTTGGAAAGTGGGATCTTTTAAAAGTGAAATACCAAGTGTGCGGGGCTAATGAGTTCCTCTGAGAGTGAAGGGAAAGGGCAGCAAATCCAGGGAACTCTGGATGTCAAGGGATAGCGAGAGTTTGATGAAGTAAAAAGGAAAGCATGTGGTTGGTATAAAGCACTAAAAATGGGGGAAACCCTTCAGGAATGTGGGGGGGAGGGGTGGATTGCTTAAAAAAGAAATTGGGAGGGCAAAGTAGGCTACAAAATATCATTGGTAGCTAAGATTAAGGAAAATCCCAAGATGTTTTATAAGTATATTAAGAGCAAGAGAATGACTAAAAAAAGAATAGGGCCCATTAGAGACAAAAGAAGCAATTCTCTTCATTATCTCTGCCGCCTCTCATCCCCTGTTTCTGCCCCACATTCCTTTCTTCCAGTCACCATACCTTCCTAACGATCTCCACCCACTTCTCCTTCACTGAGGGCTGTTAACACTGATGCAACAACACAAAGATGCAATCCTCTCTGAGGCACGCTATTTGAGGATGAATAGTTCATATCTCCAGTGCATCAGCCTGACCTCAATGAGGTTTAATACCTAACATTGAATGGATTTCAGGCATACCTGTTCCCATGTAGGAATTGCTCCCTGCCCCACAAGCCAATTCCTCGGCCAGTACAGTTTATGTATCTCCAAAGGAATAATTCAGTCAGGCAGATGTTGAGAGATGGGAGACGAGGGGTGTGGGTGAGGTAGTGTTTAGAGGAAGGTGAATGACCTGGAATGTGGAAATTAGGTCAGTGTGAACAAATTTGGAGAGAGGTTTTGTTTTATCTCTTCAGGAACAGTGTAAAAAATGTATTTTTAATTGATTACCAAGTAATATACAATACAAATTCCCATTGACATAATCAATGTGGTAAAACTGTCTAAAGGCACTTTGCAGGAACATTACTAGATCACAATCCATTAATAAAAGTGATAGATTTAAGAGGATGACTGAATAAAGGAAAGCGAAACAGAGATGGAGAGGATTAAGGAGGGAATTACAGAGTTTGGGCTTCGGCCAGGTTTTCCAAACTCTTCCAGCCATGGAACCATTTCGAGATCCGCGAGTACTGACAGAACCCCATAGGGAACACTCTGACTACGTAGAAGAATTAAATCACAAAAATGATTATTGCACAATAGGCACAAATATTCAAAAACAAACTTTAAAGATATTTCCATGTCTTATATGTAGATATTTATTATGATTAAAATGTTCTGTTTTCAACAATTTTTTCCAAGTCTTAACGTCATTTTGTCAGGGAAGGAGCGATGTGACCTTTGCTCATAAACTCATTTCAGACACATACACACACACACACACACATACACACACACACTCACACACATACACACACCCACACACAAAACCACACCCCATCACCCCCACACCCCTCTCCATCTGAGAGATCTCAGATGGTTCAAGGACTGAAGAAGGTTACAGTTAGGACAAGGGAAAGCAGAAATTTCTACAGGTAGAACAAGGATGAGAACTTTAAATTTTATGCATCATAAAATCAATTCTGATTGGCTTAGTTCATGCCTGTGCTGTTTTAGCTCAGGTGTAAAGCCATTTCTATTTTAGTAAATGGATATTAAATTTACACTAATCTGTTTAAACCAATAATCACAGCTGTTGGTGTAAAAGATGGATATTTTTAGAACAGATTACAACATATAAAGTTTCAGTATTAAAATCTGGCATAGCCTTAAAGACGCATCAGTAAAATAGCCTAAATTCTGCAGTGTTCAGTAAAGTTACCTTATAAAACTTTGATGGCTTTCTGTTTTATTTGAAGAAGAATTATGGGGGCAGGTGGTGAAGCTATCGGGACAATTAGGGATGGGTGATAAATGTTGACCTTTTCAGTACCGCCCAGACAGAAGCTTTAGTGCTGGAAGAGGCCATTCAACCCATCGAGTCTGCACCAACTCTCCAAAACAGCATCCCACCAGGCCCTCCCCTCCTTCCCATCCCCATAACGCCACGCATTTATCATGACTAATCCATCCTAACCTATCCATCTTTGAACACTAAGGGGCAATCCACCTAACTTGCTTTGGACTTTATGGAAGGAAACTAGAGCATTCAGAGAAAACCCACACAGGCATAGGGAGAATGTGCAAACTCCACACAGGCACCCAAGCCAGGAATTGAACCTGAGTTCCTGGCGCCGTGAGGCAGCAATGTTAATACAGTGCCACCATGACCCAGTTGGGTCTGGTTGAAGGAGGAAGATGATGGATAGGAGTGGGGCGAGTGAAGAACAGAAAATAAGAATACCACAACTTTAATATTCATTGGCAATCCCTTGTATTTATACCAGTTACTTCATGGTGAAGTCAACAAAGTTCACAGTTCCCCTTCTTTTATGTTTTTAATGTTTTGAAAGTCTTGTTGCCATCATAATTCTTGTTCACCAGTTAAGGGAAAATCAATAACACGTTTACTTACAGGGAAAAGCCAAATAGACAAGGCTCTGGAACAGGATCCTGACCTTACCAGAGTGAACCCTCACCCTTCTATCTGATTGGTACTCTTTCTCTGCCAATTGATCCTTAAAGGGACAATCACCGCAGTTATCTCACAGATTGCTGAATTTTTCTATCATTGCTCTCTAGGCAGGTGCAGCTAACAAACAAGATCTGGGTGAGTCTCTGAATGTACAGTAAATTCCTTAGGCAAGACCTGTCATCCCACTGTGACAGAAAGTGTTTACATAGAATGTTTCCATTATCAGTGTCGAGGACTTCGGGAATTGATTACATAATGCATTAAAAATGGGAGAACATGCTGATAAAGCAACTAAGTAGATAAATGGATGCTAGATTTTATAAATAGATGCACTGAGCGGAATTATACCATATCGTCCTTCCTGTCGATGGGTGGAGTGAGCTAGTAAAATCACGCAAGAGACAAAAGCCAGAATCATGCTCGATTTCTCGGCTCTCACGATTTTACAAGAGCCAGACTTCTGGCAAGGACAGCGTCGGGCCTTATCTAACCATTTATGCGGCAGACCCAGGACTGAGCCTGCTGGACTGTAGTCCCAGACAGGAGCTAGTGGGTGTACACCACAGTAGTGGCTTTACTTTGCAGTCTGTAATAAACTATATTCCTCTCCAGTCGGATTTCCTGAGTCTTTACAAAACTCACACAAGAATCCAAAATTACAGGAGATTATGAGGTTAATTGGGAAAAGTTTATTTAAATACATTGAAATGATAGCGCCTGGGCAATACCGAACAGGGGGCAGAGACTATGGGATGGGATGCAGGCTGGCTAACGAATTAAACCCAGCCCATTGCCTGCAGCAGCTAGAAACAGTCTACATCATTTTTTCAATGACTAAATGCATAAAACTCATCCAAAATATGGATCAGGAACTCTCCCATTTTCACGCCAGCTGGATACTTTGAATCAGTCTCTTAAAATTCCACCCATGGAGCACAAAAGCAGAGAGATAATGCTAAATTTACAGAAATCATTGGTTAGAATGCAGATAGAATATAATCTTTTCTTGACGCCTCAATTTAGGAAGGATATCAAGTGCTTGGAGGAGCTGCAGAAGAGATTCTGCATAATGATGTTATTGTGGGGCACATTGATGGGCCATTAGCCCATCATTCTTCAGTTGTTTTATATATCAAAAAGATAGGTTTCAGTTTGAAGAAGAAAAGTGAAAAACTAGAACCTTTTCATTAAATATCTGTGAAAACCCCACAAAATCTATAGGGAATCAGTGATTGATCTTGCTGTGGGACTCATTGAGTTTGAGTTCCCCTGGTAACAGGCAATAGCCTGCCCAGTTGGAACTCCTTACTTCCATTTATAAAGCAGACCCAGGACTGGGCCTGCTCAACAGTAGTCCCGAACAGAGACTGGTGTGTATACACCATGGTAATGGCTTTACTTTGCATTCTGTAATAAACTATGCTTCTTTCCAGTTGGGGATCCTGAGCGTACAATATCTCAGGCAAGGATCCAAAATTACAAGAGATTATGATAAAGGCGAATTGGGAAAAAACATTCCTAGTATTAGTGAGTCATTAACACTGAGTCATACATTCACAGTCACCACCATAAGAATGCAGAGAGAGGGGAATTTATTTTGTGCAGATTATTGAAATGTAAAAAAAATACATTAAAATGATTTGATGAAAGCACAATAGAATAGACCATGCGGATAGATCTTTCAAATAGATGCACAGGTATCACGGGTTTTGTTGTGTTTAAATGCTCACTGGATCAAAACTTCCAGTAGTTTCTTTCTGCAGGCTTGAATGCAGAGGAATGGAACTCCAATCTGTCCATACATAGAGGTACAAACACCACCACTCATTGCAAGATCAGTTATATAGTCAGGAAAGGCCAGCAACCTTACCACGTTACAGAAAGCATCATACCTTCCAATACATCTTGGAAGATGGAGCAGCACATTGTGACCAAAACATATTGCAAATCATGGGAAGAGCTTTAAATCACTGCCATTTTCTACAACAACAATATGCACACAAAAAATATCTGGGATCTATCATGGCCGATGTAAAATCTGTGATATGGGGGTGTGAGACCTGCAGCAATTTGAATTAATTTGATTTATTATTCTACATACACTGGGATACAGTGAAAAGTATTGTTTCTTGCATGTTATCTAGACTATGCATACCACTAATAGAGTACATAGGGGAGAGCGAAAGAGAGAGAGTGCAGAATGTAGTGTTACAGTCATAGCTAGGGTGTCGGGAAAGATCAACTTAAAATAAGATAGGTCTATTCAAAAGTCTGATGGCAGCAGGAAAGAAGCTGTTCTTGAGTCGGTTGGTATGTCAGACTTTTGTACTTTTTTTCCTGATGGAAGGAGCTGGAAGAGAGAATATCCAGGGTACATGGGATTGTTGATTATGCTGACTGCTTTTCCAAGGCAGCTGGGAGTCAATGGATGGGAGGTCTGTTTGCCTGATGGAATGGGCTTCGTTCATACCCTTTGTGGTTTCATTCAGTCTCAGTTAGGGCAGGAGCCATACCAAGCTGTGATACCTCCAAAAAGCATGTATATAACGGTGCATCTGTAAAACTTGGTGAGAGTTGTAGCTGACATGCCAAATTTCCTTAGCCTCCTGAGGAAGTAGAGGCATTGATGGGCTTTCTTATCTATAGCATCAACGTCGAACACAGTCCACCCATCCCACTCTCCCCCTCCCCCCAAACACGCACACCCACACACCCACGCACACACACACAAGCACATATGTTCCCAGTTCCACAACACCCACTCAAGAAGCTCTAGGCCATTAACTCTGTATTTTCCTCAGAATTCTTTCATTTTTCTCAGAGCAGAATTACTTTCCAAGGGCCAACATTTGAATGGTAATTGCTGAGTAAAAATACAAAAAAAATGCTGACAAGTGAATTATAACCGTGTTACCTCACATCACGCATGTGAAATAATCGCCGCAGTTCCTGGGTCACTGATGTCAGTTCCCAGATCATTCATCTTGTTACATCCACGCAACACGAGATTCATTCTGCTTAATTTGGCACCATTTCCTAGCCACCTTGCGCTAGTTGACATTCCCATAAAACTTCCAAGGATTTCTAGACGATGCTAACTCATATTGAAATGACACAAATGAAACAGCAGCTTTCTCACAAGAACATCAACCTTCTCCTGCTGAGGCATGTTATTTTTATTCCTTGCAAAACAGTGAGCTGTGACGCTGGATCTAAGAGTTAACTCAAATATTTATACAGTCGATACCAAAACCATACGTTTTCCCACCATAATTCAAATCTGTTTCCTTCATCATGTCTGTAGTTATGACTAACCGGTGCAATTCATTAGTGGCATGAAATAAATATTAATTATATTCATTGAATTTGGCTATCTTGACAAAGCAACGCAGCTCCACTAGTTTGTTGTTCCACAGGGATCTCCATGCAGCCACATTCTGCCACGTCCATTTATAAATATTAGTCAACTCTTTTAATTGTGCAGTTTAGTTGTATTAAAGCTGACCCAGATAAACATATGCTCAACCCCAAATGTGGAATTCCAAAGCACCAGATCACTTCCTATTCATCAGACTACTTAATTTTTTAGATTGTCAAAGGACTTTGCTTCCGACCTCTAATGAAACCTCCACATCTCCTACATCACTCAACCCTCTCCTTGAAAAGGTTCAGTTTCCTCATCTCAAATACCTTTCAATAAGTTTTAACCCTCTGTAAAGCTCTGTCATGCTCAGAATTGGAATTGTACTACCCTAGGTAGAGATGGTGGTGTTATGACTCTCATTCAAACAGTTTACAGGCCAGCAGTGAGTCTCCCTCTAGGAGATTGTCTTCTGAGGGTAGGTGGAAGGGCTGGGATTATTTCCACTGGAGTTTAAAAGAGTGATTGAAGTGTATCACATCCCCAGTGATCTTGATATGGTGTATGTAGAAAGGATATTTCCTCTTGGGTGAGTCCAGAACTAGGGGGGCATTGAGGGGATCACCATTATACGACAGAGATGAGGAAAAAAATTTTTTTCAGAGGGTTTTGCGGTTTCTGTGTCTCAGAAAGCCATGGAGTGGGGTTGTTGATTTTTTTAAGTCAGATGTAAATTCCCTTGTTAGGCAAGGGAATCAAAAATTATCGAGGGTAGATGGAAATGTGGAACTTGAAACACAAACGGATGAGCCATGATATTATTGAATAGCAACATAGGCTCAACTCATGCTCCTAATTTGTATGTTTGTATAACTGAGCAGATAATCCAGACAGCAATGATTCAAATCCGGTGACGTGGTAAAAGCTGGAATTTATTTAAGTATAAATTCAGATAATAAAAACATTCTGGAGCTGGAGGTTAGTCTCAATAATGATTGAGACCATGATGATCAATGCCCATCTAATTTACTCATGTGTTCTCAGAAAAGAAATCTGCCATCCTTACCTGCTCTATGTGTAACTCCAAACCAACGGCAATGTGGTTGGCTACTAATTGCCCTCTGGAATGGCTGAGCAAACCATTCAAGGACAATTATGATGTGACATCCGTATCCCATGAGAGGTTTGTTTTTAACTCAAGATCTTCTGACAGCTCATTCACACTTGGATGGATACCAAGAAAAAAACCACATGGTTTCTGATGTCAATTATTCTCTGACCTTTAGTCTTCAATCTGTTTTACTGTTGCAAGATAGGGCTAGAGGGAATTACATTCAAACTTGTAGAACATACTAATAGAAGAGAAGATAAATGAGGCTGAAAGAATGATGTTGATAATCCAATGGAATAGGCATAAAAGCACTGGCCAATGGAATTCATGGGCAGATTTTCACTCCATTTTATCAGGAAAATCAGCTGAATTCCACTGGAACCAATGGAAATGACATTTTTTTTATTAATTCATGGGACACTGACAACATTGGCTAGGCAAGCATTTATTGCCCATCCCTAATCGCGCTTGAATTGAGAAATTTGCTAGGCCATTTCAGGGCAGCAGTTGAGAGTCAACCACATTGCTGTGGCCCTGGACTTACGTAGGCCAGTCTAGGTAAGAACATTAGATTTCCTTCCCTAAAGGACATCAGTGAACCCGATCAGTTTTTCTGACAATCAACAATGGTTTCATGGTCATCAGTAAGTTCTTAATTCCAGATATTTTTATTAAGTTCAAATTCCACAATCTGCCATTGGTGGGATTCGAATCCGGGTCCAGTGAGTTTCTGGATTAATAATCTAGCAGTACAACCATTAGGTCATCACCTCCCCTCAAATGAAATTTATCCCAATGGACGGAATCTCAGCTGACACATGGCTCCACGATATTCCATCCATTGGGATAAATGTTAACTTATGTCCGTTGTGTAAAACTGACAAGTCACTTTACACCTCCCAGAAATTTCATTTGAGGAGAAACAATGAGCTGGTGGTTTTATCACCAACAAACAACCTCCCTCCAGGATCAGGGACCTCAGGGGCAGAAATCCTGCCTGCCATGACCTTCTGGCAATGAGCTACTGCTAGTACAACATCACCTGATGTCTACATCACTGGTGGGTCCCAGGCTAGATGTGAATGATGGCAGGTGATGGGGGAGTTCATAGAGAAGAGATTTGAAGAAAGTTGGCAGCAAGGGTTAGGGGTTGACTCTTAGTGAACGCCCCTTACTGATGCTAGGACCCTCTATCAGGCACTGAGTACCTTTTACTGAGACACTCCTCCTGGGAGCCTGGAAACAACTCCACATGAGTTTGCTTATTATACAGCCTGTTTGACGATCCCTGACCTGTTGCTGGGTTAATACTAGTGCCAGTGTTAATGGCCATCTTAAGGATCTGAATTTGCAGTGGGGGCTGGAAAGCTGTCCATAAACAGCTTTCACCATTGGAATGAGACAGGATGGAAGTGGATGGTGGCAGGGTCTCGACCCTCCCCCACCATCAAATCAAAGGGCACATGATGGTTAGCACTGCTGCCTCACAGCACCAGGACCTGGGTTCAATTTCCAACTTGGGTCACTATATGTGCAGAGTCTGTTTCCTCCAGGTGGTCTGGTTTCCTCCCATAATCTGCTGGTTAGGTGGCCATGCTAAATTCTCCCTCAGTGTATCCAAATAAGCGCCAGGGTATGGCAACTGGGGGATTTTCACAGTAACTTCATTGCAGTGTGAAGGTAAGCCTACTTGTGACACTAGCAAATAAACAAGCTCACCAGAGGGGATGACATAAGGTTTCATTAGAATTATCATAGAAGTTTCCAGCTGGAAACAGGCCCTTTGCCCAACTTGTCCATAGCGCCCATTTTATAAAAAAAGCTCTAAGCCAATATTAGTAAAAATTAGGTCGCAAATTTTGTATTCAAAAAATGGAAATAATATTTAATGCTTCCAAAGGGAAAATGATAGAATCCTTTTAATGGGATAATCAACATATTTGGGATTCAGAATCAAGATAATAAATCAAATGACTAAGACCATAAAATGTTAATGGTGCTTAATGGCAGGCGGAATGAAATGAAAAAGTTGGAATGTAATGGTAGATCTATGTAACAGTTTAGTCAGACCACAGTTAGTGCAATATGTACAGCTTGGGACTGATTCTATTGGAATTGTATTGAAGCAATAAAGAGAATACAACACAATTTGTTCTCACATTTAAAAATGTCAAATTCTATTATAGAATCAAAAAATCAAATAAGCAATCAGAAGAAACTATTTATCTTTCTTTCAGGGAGAATGTGACACAGTGGTAACATCACTGGACTCACCATCCAGAGACCTAATCTAAGGTTCAAATCCCACTACAGAAGCTGATAGAATTTGAATCCTATTCATAAATTTGAAAGTATAGTTTCATAAGTAATGGTGACCATGACAATTACTATCAATCATCATAAAAAGGCATCTCGTTTTACCATGTCCCTTTAGGGAAGAAAATCTGCCATCCTCACTTGGTCTGATTCCAGATCCCCACAGTGAGGTGCTTGACTCTGAAATGGTCCAGCAGGTCACTCAGTTCAAGCACATTTAGGGATGGACAACAAATGCTGGCCTCCTTCCCTTAAAAGAATAAAGAAAAATGGTTGTGAGAATATGCCTACCACAGGAAATAGTTGAGGCAAATATTATAAGATTTATTTAAGGGAAGGTTGGATAAGCATATGAATGAAGGGAATGGAAGTATGCTTGTAGATTTAGATGAGGAAAGATGGAGGGAGGTTTGGCTGGAGCATAAAAACAAGCATGGACTCGTTGGACCAAATAGCCTCATAGATTGGAGAGTTTGGGTTTCCTTGGAGTAAAGGAGGGTGAGAGGAAACTTGATCGAGGTTTTCAAGATCCTGAAGGATTTAGACAGTGTACATGATGACAAACTGATTACATTCAAGAGAGTATCAAAAACTAGAGGACACAGATTCGAGGTAATGGACATAAGGAGTAAAAGTGATGTGAGGAAATATTTTTTGCCCAAAGGGGGGTTGGAGTCTGGAACAAACTTCCTGAGTGGGTGGAGCAGATTTGATCGAGGTATGCAAAATGGAATACTATTGCTGTCTGAAAAGAAAGAATGTGCAATGTTACAGGGATAAAACAGAGGAGTGGGATTAGGCAGAATGTTTATACAGAGTCACAGTGCAGACTCGATGGGCTGAAAGGCCTCCTGCTGGGCTGTAGAGGTTCTGTGCATCTACATGCATATATATGTAAGCACAGGCTCACAAGACTGTTAGCTGACGTGAAATAATATAAAACTTAACAAAATGTAACTATTTTCATTTGAATATAGAGGTCACAGAATGATTCAATAGAGGCTTTTAAAAATATGAAAGAATGGGATAAAGTACATGGAAAATAGTTACTTCTGATAGGTATTTATTTTGACTTATATTTCCTCCAGATCTAAGGGAACAATGAGCAGCAAAGCCTCACCACCAGCCTTGCTCTATCATTTTCACTCCAGCCCAAGTGGTGCCCTATCCTTGAATGTAACACTTAAATGTATTCCACGAGGTTTCTTTGCTGTTAGCTCCAGATTTTTAAGCAATTTACAACTCAGGAACATTGATACAGATAGTGTCTTAGAGTTAGAACAGAGCTAGCCATGTATTGTGAAATGTACAAGTATTCTTCACAGTAGAGACTGTGTATATATTTAAGAACAGGCTAGATAAGTGATTGAAGGAAAGGAGTGTAAATTGTAACAGAGTCGCTTCATTTGATATTTATTTCATTCACGATGCCTGCATTATTGGCCCTTGTGGTTCACATCAATTAATCTTTTACTGAAATTAAAAGTAGATCTTAATGGAAATAAAAATGGGAAGGGAAATGTTTATTTTTTTAAATTCATTGAGAGATGTGGGCATCACTAGCTAGACCACTATTTGTTGCCCATCTTTAATTACCCCTTGAGAATGTGGTGATGAGTTACCTTTTTGAACTGCTGCAGTCCCTATTGCGCACATATACTCACAGGGATTTTGACCCAGCAACAGTGAAAAAACAGGAATATATATCCAAATCATTTTACACCATCACACAACATTAACATCATCCACAAACTTTCTCAGATTTTCTTTTATTCAGTCATAGGATGTAGGCATCGCTGGCAAAGCCACCATGATTTTTTACTCATCCCCAGCTGCCCTTGATGCTTTCTCAATCTGCTGCACTGCACCCAATATTGACTGTTCAATAGCAGTTCGATACAACTGAATGGCTTGTGAGGCCTTTCAGAGGGTAGTTGAGAGTCAATCATATTGTCGTGAGTACATGTCGGCCAAACTAGGAAAGAGGCTGCAGACACCTTACCCTTAAGGAAATTAATGAATCAGGTATAAAACATAACAGAGTCACACAAACATTGTACAAATCATGATTTCAGCAGAGTCAGACTTTAAAGGACTCTCACCTGGAAATCACATACATGTGTATTATTCTTTGGAAAGATGCCAGAGGAAAGGAAGAATCATGATCACGTAAATCAATTTATATTGAGAAATAAGGATGACAAAGTGAGCAACTACATTGTACCTCAATAGCTTTAATAATTCGAATAAATGTACTGAGCAAACCTATTTGTCTCTACTTCTCATTTCTTCTTTGGAACTGTTTGGATAAAGAGAGACAAGCTCCAGATGGCCAGTGATGTCTTATGGAGATGCTCTTCAATTAATTTGTAGACTTACGAACATTATTTCTCTAAGACAGTAACACAATCCATCTGGCTGTACAAGTTGTGCTTCCTAACATTAATTCCATGGAAGAACCCTTTAATAACAGAACACAATCCTCGGTATGGAAGTAGAAGGAAAACAATAATAGCTATCCATCTTCAATTGTTGTCAGGGCAGTTGTTTATGACCAGACAGAAAAAATGATACAGAGGTACATTTCAATATTTACTGGTGCAGAGATTTGTACAATAGGGATGAATACAAGGACTCTAAGTGCCAAAACCATGCAACAATTCATGGCTCAAGCATTTTCTTGTTCATTAATCACAAGGGTTAGAAACCAGATGCACTCAAAGTTTCCAATAATGGTATCTGTTGTGCAAATCATAGATCAGGGGAGCACTACACACTAACATTTACCACATCAAGTGTCCCGTGGAGCAGCATGGTAGCACAATGGTTAGCTCTGCTGCCTCACAGTCGCCAGGGACCTGGGTTCAATTCCCAGCTTGGGTCAATGTCGATGTGAAGCTTGCACATTCTCCCCCTGTCAGCACAGGTTTTATCTGGTTTCCTCCCACAGTCTGAAAAATGTGCTGGTTAGGTGTATTGAACCGAACAGATGCCTAAGTGTGGGCAATTGCCCAGTAAATTAATTGCAGTCTTAATGTAAGCCTTATTTGTGACCAATAAATAAACTTGCACTTGAAAAGCAAGAGAGACAATCAACACCAGATTTAAGTAGTGACACTAATTGAATAAAGCCTCTCAAAATATTTCATTGGAACACAGATAACTGGACACTGAGTAAAAATGGGAGAAGGATCACGCTGGCAACTAAAGAACTGGGACACAGAAATAGGTTTTGTAAAAGTTTTTTTGAGGAGATGAGAGAAGGGTGGGAAGCAGGGGAGGAAGGGATGAAGGAAGAAAGTAGAAAGAAAGAATGGAGGAATGAGGAAACGAAGGAGAGAGAGAGAGGGAGGGAAGAACAAATCCTTCCATTGTAATGTCACTATGTTCCAAAGTACTTTACAGTTACACGGAAGGAGGCAGGAATGACACTGCAGACAGTAATATCATCAAGCACTAATTGCCAAAGCTATCATGTACCAATCAGCCTTTTAAAGTCAATTTAACTCTGTGGATAATATTCTTACTTGCACTTAAATGATTGAATGTACAAATGTCTGACACTCCAGGGAAATGCTGAATGAGGATTGAGTTGTCAGAGGTGTTGGCTTTCAAGTGAAGCATCTTATGGTTATTCCAGCAGTTTAGGTACATATTATTCCTTCCTAACTAACACACGGTGTGTTTGGCTTATTGCTGCACGCAAAATGTGCAGTATTTGCATAGATAGCAACATTGTTGCATTCAAAAGCAATTGCTGCATGTGATATAATTTTCAGAACTATCATATTAATATATTAATCTATACTTGTAGTTACTTGAAGGCAAATATGTGGTTGCAGGACTATGGGGAAAGAACAGGGAAATAGGATTTTGCAGAGAGCCAGCACTGAGATATGATGGGCTGAATGGCCCCCTACGGTGCTGTACCCATTCGATGATTCCATATGCACTTTAAGATAATCCTGAGAGATATAAGACAGCGTCTTGTTTGAAACGCATACATTTCTTTTCAGCCCAAACTGTCACTACTTGGCCCATGTAATACTTGTGCCAGTAACCAAATAGGACAGGATGTACAACTTACTTTGCTTCTGGTGTAACACTTACTTTAGCCTGTATGCTAGTGATTGTGCAGATATCCGGTCTCAAATTAGAACAGCTAAACTAGTTTGTTAACCAAGAAACAAAAGCAAACAGCTGTACAGCTGACCATAACTAATAACGTAAAAATGCTACGCCCTGAATTGGAAATCACTGAAACATTCCATATAAAATGTTCAACACTGCAATGATTAAATATTCTGCTAAACTTATTCCAAATAAGATAATGTATTATTTAAATAATACTTTCTTGCCTAAAAGCCTGTATGACAATTTTGGAAACCTTGTCCCATCATTTACTCAGGGCATTACTATCTGTTTCCAATGCCACACATTTTTTTCAGTTGATTATATTCTCCCCATTCTTTTACTTCCAGTTCAGTTTCACCTTAATAACTTGAATTCAGGCTTGTGGAATGGTGCGTGGCCAAGAACACATTGACATGAAGTTCTTCTATTTGATACTTTCACTGAGGCATTTGCCTATTTCAAATGAAGGCACCAACAATTGTGAAATGTAGGTGAAAAAAATCTCCTACTGATTCCATCTATCCAGTACCGCCTCAGGAGATGAATGAGTAGTCCTCCATGTTGAATGTTGGTTGGTAGAAGCACTGAGGCTAACAAAGGCACAGAACACACTTGGGTGAGGACATCAATGTCCATCACCAAAGGCAGCTCGGGCATGTCACTACTGAGTGAAACCAAAAGAGAAAATGCTGGAAAATCTCAGCAAGTCTGGCAGCATTGGCACGGAGAGAAAAGAGCTTACATTTCGAGCCCAGATGAGCTCTGACAAAGGGTCATCTGGATTCGAAACGTCAGCTCTTTTCTCTCTGTACAGATGCTGCCAGACCTGCTGAGATTATTCAGCGTTTTCTCTTTTGGTCTCAGATTCCAGCATCTGCAGTCATTTGCTTTTATCCACTGCTGACTGAGTCGGCCAAGCTGCTAGACTGGGTCCACGACAAACAGTGAGGGAAACAACAAGAATGAAAAAGCTACTTCATCTTAACCTCACCAATCCAGTTGTTGTAGGAATTACAACCTCACAGTCCGAAAATAACAGAAAATGCTGAATAAACTCAGCAGATCTGGCAGCATCGGTGGAGGGGAATAGAGTTAACGTTTCAGGTCAAAATGATGATTTTACACATCTTTCCAATCCAGAAGGTTAACTCCTTTTCTCTCTCCAAAAGCACTGCCAGACCTGCGAGGTGTTTCAAATATTTTCTGTTCTTATCTCAGATTTCCAGTATCCTCAGTATTTCACTTTGAACCGTATAAAGTCCTGTCTTCACTTTAAGAATACTCTGCATCATGCAGGTCTGGCACTAGCATCATGTTAACTGAGATAGATTTTAAAAAAGGTCCAGCAATTCAAAATTGGGCATCCATGAGATGTTGTGAGCCATCTTCAGCAGCAGAATTGAATTCAATCACAATCTGTAATTTCTACAATTACCGTCAAGCCAGGTGATTCACCCAGTTCAGTGAAGAATTCAGGAGGATATGTCAGAATCACCAGCCATACATAAAATAAGGTGCCAACCTTGTCAAGTTACAGCACAGGACTACTTACAGCAGAAACAGCACGCAGGAGTTAGAAGTAAGTGATTCAACAACTAAAGGATCTAAGCTCTGCAGTCTTTCACATTCAGTGTTGAATGGTGGTACATAATTAAGCAATTAAATTGATGATATTATAGCAATAGTACAGAAGACTGTACCCCTAATTAAGTTGTTCCAATACAGCTATAGCACAGTTTTCTACTAAGCAACATGGAAAATTAACCGGGTATGTCCTGTCCTCATTACCATTCCATCAGAATCCTCTCGATTACCAGCCAAGAGATGGAAAGTATCATTGACAGTGCTGGCAAGCAGGACCTGCACCTTCTCAGCAATTACCTCCTCAGTGACACTCAGTTTGGGTTTTGCCAAAGCCACACAACTCCTGACTTCATTACAGCCTTGGTTCAAACATTGACAAAAGAACAACTGAAAAGATGAGGTGAGAATGACCGTCATGTTGATCTTGTATGGCAGCAAGGAGCTTTAGCAAAAGTTAATATGAATCAGGAGGAAACCTCTCTGCTGATTGGATTCATACCTGCCACAAAGGAAGATGATTGTGAATGTGGAGGTCAATTACTCAGTCCCATGATATAACAGCATCTGTTCCTCAGGATAATGTATAGGCCCAACCGTCTTCAGCTGTTTCATCAATGACTTTCATTCCATCACCAGGAGTGGTGATGTTAGCTGATGACTGCACAACATTCAGTACAAGTCACAACTGCTCAAATATTGAAGCAGCCCATGGTTGCATCAAAACCTAGACAGCATTCAGGCTTGGGATGATAAGTGACAAGCAATAGTCATATTTTCAAAAGTGCTGGGCAATGACTATCTCCAATGAAAGAGAATCTAACCATTGCTTCTTGTCATTCAATGGCATTACCATCACCGAATCCTTCCATTGGCCAGAAGCTGAACTAGACTATCTACACAAACACTGTACAAAAGCAGGTCAGAGACAAAGAACGCTGCAGCAAGTAACTCACCTCCTGACTCCCAAAGCCCGTCCACCATCTACAAGACACAAGTAAGAATTTTGATTGATATTTGATGGATATTCTCCACTTGGCAGAGTGCAGCTCCAACAACACCCAAGAAGTTCAGTACATTGCAGGAAAAATCAATCCATTTGCTTGGCACCCTGTGCACTATCTCAAACATTCACGCCCGGTATATTATTAACATTGTCACTGGACTAGTAATCCAGAGACCCAGGCAATGTTTTGGGGATCAAAGTTTGAATCCCACCACAGCAGATGATGAAATTTGAATTCAATACCAAAAGAATTAATGATGACTATGAAATATTGTCGATTATCATAAAAATCCAACTGGTTCATTAATGTCTTTTATGGAAGGAAATTTGCCATCCTAACTGAGATGTGACACCAGATCCACAGCATTGTGATTGATTATTAAATGCCCTCTGAAATGGCGTAACAAGTTGTTCAGTGGAAAGCAATTAAGCTTGGGCAATAAATGTTGGCCTAATCAGCAACACACACATTTTGTAAATGAATAATTAATAAAGCACTAACACACAGTGGCAGCAGTCTGTACCATCTACATGATGCACAGCAACAACTCACAAAGATGCCTTGAATACCACTTTCCAAACCCACAACTTCTACCATCTAGGACAAGGGCAGCAGACCACCTGGAAATTCCCATTAAGCTACTTCCATCCTGACTTGGAAATATGTCGCCGTTCCTCTTCTATCACTGAGTCAAAATCCTGGAACTCTTTCATGAACTTCCTATGTACCTACACTACAGACTGCATCTGTTCCGGAAGGAGCTCACCACCATCTTCTCAAGGGCAACAAGCCAACAATACCAAAGAGAATTTGTCCATGTGATCTCCAGAAATTGTTTCAATTGCCTGAATATAGGAGTTGGGATGTCTTGTTAAAGTTGTACAAGACATTGATAAGGCCACACTTGGAATTCTGTGCACAGTTCTGGTCACCCTATTATAGAAAGATATTATTAAACTAGAAAGAGTGCAGAAAAGATTTATCAAGATGCTAGTGGAACTGTCAGACTCAGTGTGAATATGCCCCACCCCCTGAGTTTTTAATGATATTCACAATTGTGATCTCTGCAGTGCACAGTGTGGGGGAATTCAAGTCTGAACTCCCACTGAAAAAGCAATTGTGATTTACACCAGTTTTCCGTGAATTCAGCACCTACAATTTTTGGGGGAGAATTGGGCTTTATAACTATAAGGGATCAGAGAGGAATTTTCCTAAGCATTTTCTCCTTTTTAATTGTGCATTTTTCTCTGTTTGCCCTCCTGAAGATGACATGGCTACAGATTGGAAAAAAGTAGCTAACCTTGATGTCTCAATCGCTAAGAGTGTGGGACAAGATTGATGCATTGTCCAATATATCCCGCCCATCATTTTCAAGTGTTTTATGTAACTTGTTGTCTCGCCAATTCTCCTGTCCTGAGCATGCTTTCCAACTTCCACAACGCCAAGAGGAAACCAACTTACAAAAACCAAGCACAAAGCAGAATTAATATCCTTACCATTTCCAGCCTTCTGTCCAAATCAAGATTTCCTGTTGCTGTTAAAAAAAAGTGTTTGAGTTTGGAGAGCACCTTCTCATGTCAAAACATCTCAATGCATCGGACGGTAAATTTCTTTTTTGAAGAGCAGTGACCTTTTTATAAGTTAATACATCAATTGTCCATTGGCCACAAGATAAGATGAAGGAGCAGACATTCTGTTTCTCAGTGGATGTTGGTTAAGGGAAGGAATGTTGGTTCAGGTACTGGATGAATTCCTTGCTCTCCCAGAGGTGCCAAGAATTATTTAACATCCATGTGAACCACTAAAATAAGCAGACAAGGCCTAAGCTGAATGTCTCAGCCAGTACCATCAAACTTACTTAGCCAAAGCTTTGATTGGAGCTTGGGGAGGAGGGTGGTGAGGGGATGGGGGCAGTAAGTGATCCTTCAGTAACCGTGCCAGCATAATTAAGGACCACACTTACCCCAGACATCTCTCTTCCACCTTCTTCTGTCGGGAAAAAGATGCAAAAGTCTGAGGACACACACCAACTCAAGAACTGCTTCTTTCCTGCTGCCATCAGATTTTTGAAAGGAATTACCTTGCATTAAGTTGATCTTTCTTTACACCCTAACTATGACTGTAACACTACATTCTGCAGTCTCTCATTTCCTCTTCTATGAACTGTATGTTTTGTCTGTATAGCACGCAAGAAACAATACTTTTCACTGTATGTTTATATATGTGACAATGATAAATTGAACCAAATCAAAAATAAACTACCATGCATCGTGTGTCTGTCTGAGAAAGAAGGGATAGCTATCAAATAATAACATTTCCGAGGAAAAAAATGGGAATGTTTTGTGTCACTGCTAACTTTAGGGGTGTTATGTCATAAGGAATGTGTCATTACTTTTTTTTATTCATTCATTCACGGATGTCACTGGCTGGCCAGCATTTATTGCCCATCCCTCGTTGCTCAAGGGCAGTTGAGAATCAACTGCATTGCTGTGGCTCTGCAGTCACATGTAGGCCAGACCAGGTAAACATGGTAAATTTCCTTCCTTAAAGTTCTAGTTCCATTAGTGAACCAGATTATGTTTTCCAATAACTGTTTCATAGAACATAGCACATAGAACATAGAACACTACAGCACAAACAGGCCCTTCGGCCCACGAGTTGCGCCAATCACATCTATACCTACCAAGCCATAGACCTATCTATAACCCCCTATCCCATTAGTTCCCATATACTCATCCAGAAGTCTTTTAAAAGACCCAGCGAGTTCGCCTCTGCCACCACCGACGGCAGCCGATTCCATTCACTCACCACCCTCTGGTTTCATGGTCATCAGTAGATTATTAATTCCAGATTGAATTCAAATTTCACCATCTTCCATGGTGGGATTCGAACTCATGTCCCCAGAACATTAGCTGAGATCCTGGATTAATAGTCAATATCTTGAAGCCATCGCTTCCTCTATGTGATTGCACTTTTAAAAAATCCTTGGTGTCTTTCATGCTTGTAGTTGGCCAATGATTCTGAAGAGAATTTATTTTGGAAGCTCTGTTTAAACAATAATATTTTGAATTCTTGCAGGAGGTGTTGTTGGGAGATTTTCAGTCAGAATCCAAGAATCTTGCCTTTATGTATAATGAAGCGCTGTGAGCAGCAAGATTGTACTAAATATTCGCGCCTGCCCGGGAACATGGGGCAGCTGGGAAACAGGTGAGAGACAGTGGGGAAGTGAGTAAATAGAGCTGTTTGAAAATGCAGAGCTGCTGTTAAAAGCAGAAAAATAAATAACCATTGTAGGCACAAAATAATATTGTTACTCAGAATGTCCTTATCAGCCAGGGCAATGAAATGGTTCTGAACATGTGGAGCTCATCACAACCATGACTCCACGCTGATCAATGCACTTCATGGAACAAGGTCAATTTCCCAGCTGATTAAAAAAAACAATCTGACAAATAAGCTTGCCTTTCACAATTTTCCTCTACGCCAGGCTTGACTTTAGAGCAGAATTTCAATTCTGAGATGGGATTAAGCTGTGTTGAGAACAGTTCGGAACCACCAAGAATGTGCCCTAATACTTAAATCATGAACACGTCCAATATCGCACTACAATCCAACATTATAACCCACTGCCTTGATTCTTCACTTTTTTTTCTGTCTCTTCCCCTGATGTGGACATCGCTGGCTAAGCCCATTCCTAATTACCCTTGTGAATGTGTGCTAACGGAGCAGACACACATGGAGGATGAAATTTAGCATCGATCAAGATGTGAAACAGGCAGTATGGGATTGGATGCCCACTGTACACATTGCCATTTTCCTCTCAAAACATTTCATTGTGTACATTCTACGGGATGTACTTCTGGAAATGAGCAAAGGTCCCTTCGAGTAACTTGTAAACTCACAACCTTAACTACCAAGATCAACAATGTCATGGAGGGAACTGGAGATCTGGATTTAAGAGGCCATGGGTGAGAGGAGAACCTGTGGGTGAGACCTTGGGGAGGACTCTTTGTGGGCTCAGGAAACCAATTAATGTGGGAGAACCCATCTGCCCACTACCAACCTGTGCAGGGTAACATGCCCAGCTGCTTGCCTGGCATGGACTCTTCATTCACTGGTTTAATCCCTGTAGCGGTGGTATGAGACCCTTATTTTGGCATTCATTTCCCACTTAAGGGCCTCAATTGGCTCACTAGCAGATGGGGCAGCTGGCAACTTGATCGCCACCAGCAAAGTGGTGGGGACAAGGACATGCAGATAGATGGTGGGCAGGCCATGCACGAGATACAATGCACCTTCAAACCTGCCAACAAGGGAGCGTTAAAATTAGCCTATCGTAGCAAAGGAATATCAAAACAGGACTTGGCCACTCAGCCCCTCAAACATCTTTTACCATTAGTGGGAATATGGATGATCTGAAGGTCCCACCCGAGTTGAATTTTAACCTGATGGCATCTTCATTGTGCTTGGGCTAGATCTTGTTAGCCAGCCATAAAAAAAAATCAAGCCCACTGCTGTACTTGTACAAAGCCCATACTCGTGTTTTAGTCAGAATCATCAAGCAAAGATGAGGTGGATGATTAGCCAGAGTCCATACGGCTCCCCATAAGGAAATTCCAATTTCCACATGGTAATCACAGAGGCCATGGCACCCAGTGTGAATCCCACTGATGTCTCCCAGCTCACTGTGCTGCTCGAGTAGTGTAGCGGGTCAGAAGAATCACCCCCAATGCCTTCATTCCCTCAAAATCATTAGTATTATGTTACTGCTGGATTACTAGACCCTCAGGCCCTAACAGGTGGCATGGTGGCACCATGGTTAGCACTGCTGCCTAACATCTCCAGGGACCTGGGTTTAATTCCCAGTTTGGGTCACTGTCTGTGTGAAGTTTACACATTCTCCTCAGGTCTGCGTGGGTTACTTCTGGGTGCTCCAGTTTCCTCCCACAGTCCAAAGGTGAGCAGGGTTAGGTTGATTGGGCATGTTAAATTGCCCTTAGTGTCCTGGGATGTGTACGTTAGCATGGTAAATATGTAGAGTTATAGGGTCTGGGTGGAATTATCATTAATGCAGACTCAACCGGGTCAAATAGCCTCCTTCTGCACTGTGGAATTCAATGAGCATGGTATAAGTGTGGGTGTATCATACTGCCTTAAAAACATGCCCCTGACATAGATTCTATGATTCAGAGCATGTCCTCAAGTTCCTTAAGAAAGATTCTATGCTGCTACTAAGTCAAATAGGATTTGGAGCATAGCATCTTGTTATGGAATTCAGCAACTGCCCACTAGTTTGATCTACTTTTATTTGACCAAATCATGAGCTGAAGTATTTGAAAATGGATTTATCTTTATATTGCTCCTGGTTAGGATTCAAAGGTTGTTTGGCAGCATGCAGAGTCACAATTATATAATTTCCCCTCCATAGCTCACACTGGCTCGCAGGCAGCACCAAACCAACAGTGTGTCTCTTTTAACGTGATTTTCTTTCCCTTGATGCACATCTCATGAAACATAAGCTGCAGTATCACTGCCCAGTTCCGTAAGTGACATTAAAAACTAGGCAAATGGACTGGAGTACGAACATGTTTAGCAAGCTATTCTGATAAAGCAATGATCCAACACTCAGAAAACCCCCAAGGTGAATCCAGAGGCGGGATACAGGCTGCACAACAGGAGAGTGTGGGGAAATGGAGCCAATAGACTGAACTGATTCACAATAATAAGGCAACTGTGGGAAATTTGATCATGCTATAACTAATCAAACACGGCCTAGGAGAGCAAGGCTTTTTATCATCAGGGCATTTATTAATGCTGGAACTTCTCTCCTCTCCTCTATTACATATATGACTCCATATTATATCACTTAATTCACTTCGCATGTAATGAACTACGCTGAAATGCAGTAGCTACTAGTGTCCTGCTGTTTGCACACAGCAAGCTTCTACAAATAACAAGATGGATGACGAATCTTTAGAACTGAAGGCTGAACAAGGAATATTGGCCAAGGCACTGAAAGTGTCTCCCACAATTCCTTTGAATATTGTATTTTGATATTTTCCTGAACTATCAGGGCCCAGAGACATGGGCCAGAATTTTCCCTCACTTCAAGTCTCACAGGTTCTACAAGCGAGGGCAGTGGATTTGGCTCTCAGCCAAATCTCCTTTCACTGCAGTGGGACTGGAAAATCCCTCCAATGTGAACAGTGGAAAGTCCTCCCCCCTCCCCTTAATAGTTTTGTTTCAACAGGATTTGATGACAAGGCATTGACTTTTACATGCGAAGGCCACGTAAAATGCTGCCGATTAATTCTGTTCCCTTTTCAAAGATGCTGCCAAACCAGCTAAGAATTTTCATCATTTTCTATTTTTGTTCCAATTTCCAGCATCCACAATGCACCATTTTCTCAGCTCTACACTTCAACTTCAGCCTAGTTTGTACTTGGGTTTTGGATTGGAGATAGAACACACAATCTCTTCATTCAGAGCGATAGATGCTATCAAATGGCCTAAGTTGGTTCTATCAAATGACCTAAGCTGGTGTTATCAAATGACCTAAGGGAATTTCATTGCAGTGTTAATGTAAATCTACTTGTGATACTAATAAACTTTAAACTTACATTTTAAAATTGTTAGTTAGGTGCACTTGTGACTTTGAATAAAGTGAATAAGGAATTAAGGACGACACTCAGAGTTTCTCTGATTAGCATTGCTGCCTCACAGTGCCAGGGACTCGGGTTCGATTCCCTGCTTGAGTCTGTGTGCAGTTTGCAGGTTCTCCCTGTGCTTATGTGGTTTCCTCCAGGTGCTCCAGTTTCTTCCCATAATCCAAAAGGCATGGTGGTTAGACGCATTGGCCATGCTAAATTTTCCTTCAGTGTACCTGAACAGGCACCGGAGTGTGGCGACTGGGGAATTTTTCACAGTAACTTCATTACCTACTTGTGACTCAAGTAAACAAACTTCAAATTTATTGCTGAGGGAGAATGAAGTGTTAACCCAATGTGTACCCGTCTGTCACATAATTCACATGGACAGTAAAACCCTCATGGCATTATCTGAAGGGGAGAAAGGAATTCTCTCAGAAACTTGACTAATAAATTTCCCTCAATCAAAACTGTTGCGAAAACTATACCTTCACAAACTATGATGAAGGGTCCTCCAGTTGTGAAACATGAGCTCTATTCTGTTCTCTCTGCAGACTTGCTGAGATTTACCAGCATTTTCTGTTTCTGTCTTCACAAATTGCATTTTTCTTTTAAAATATGGAAAGACACTTTATTATCGAGCCATTTGGATGCTGACCTGGAGTTTTTTTTTAAGAAAGATCATAAGTTCACCTTTGGTCTGCCAACAGCCATGTCTTTTCTAAGAAATCCCTTGATCAGCATGGTGGTTGAGGAGCTGTTTATTTATTTTGAACTGCAATCAATTTATTTGATGGGGATAAAGTAGTAAAGGTCTGTGATTTACTGGAAATCACATGACAGAGACAAGCAGTTTTGGACTGGTGGTTTTTGAAATCAGTCGTGAATAAACTGAGAAGGAAGCCTGCCGTAACTCACTCTCTCCCCGTCTTGCCAAAAATTGTGTGTGGTTATCAACCAGAGAATCCCCAACTTGTCTGCATTTGGAATCCTGAAAAGCTGAGATTAGAAGAGCTTTTCCAGCTCTATATTCTTCTACATGCCAAAGCACCATTGGTGAGAACCTCCAGACAACTATCGGGTTCGCATGAGGGAAGTCCAGATCAACAGTATCTAAAACACTGTGAACTTTATCCTTTACAAAGTTTACCCTCCAAAGCCCCTGTCTGCAGAAACCCAATCTGTTTGTCCTTTGTGTGTGTGTGTACATACGTGTGTGCATAATATGTGTGTGCATGCACGTGTGTATACATGTACGCATGTACGTGTGTGCGTGTACGTGCGTACATGTAGGTGTGTGTATAAGCATGTGTACGTATGCTGGGCTATCTTTAGAAAGGGATAGATAGTTATAACTCCAGACTACATTTTGTGTGTGTACCAGTTCTTGTAACTTGTAATAAAAAATAACTTATGTTTTATAATAAATCAATCATTCTGAGTTTACTGAAAGACGCCAGTTTTAAGTTGCTTTTAGTATGGATCTAACAGCAGTGAAGATAAATAATTGGTCATTTTGGTGAGTGAATTAAACTTTTTAACTAATGGTGTTACCTAAGGAGTAGTGGGGCTAAATCAACTGTGCACTTCTCTCATCCCAGTCATAACAATACCACCAGGGGGAAAAAAAAAATGATGCATCCTGTTAAATAGCCCCTTGGTGTATCAAATGGCTGGGTTTGTATTTATCTACAAAACTGCGCTTCGGAGTAATTAATGCTTCATCAAGCTCTTTGAAGTTTTCCTGGAAATCATGATAAAATTATGTTCAAGTCTTTCTTCCAACTGTTTGAGTGCAACAATCTCAAACAGCAATTTACTAAGAGGCCAATCATGAGAATGTTCTAAATTGCTGTCCACAAGATCAATTAAAACAAATCACAAGTTGTTTATTGCTGTTCCACCCCATTTAGAAACCGAGGATGTATTTGATGCTGGGGCCTTTGTAGTATTTAGGCATCAAATACTTGATTGTGTACTTGGACTTCCAAAAGGCACTTGGTGAGTTGTCACGGAATCACACGGTGCACAAGAGACCCTTTGGTTCATTGTATCTGCATCAACACGTGAGAAACACCTGACCTACCTGATCCCATCAACCAGTGTATGGATAACTCTGAATGTCTTGACATGCCAAGTGCTCATCCAAGTACTTTTTAAAGGACGGGAGACAACCTGTCTCAACTATCTCCCTGGCAGCGCATTCTAGACTATCATCACCCTTGGGGAAAAAGTTTTTCCTCAATTCCCCAATTCCTGCCCTTCACCTTGAACTTATGTCCCTTTGTGACTGACCCTTCAACTAAGAGGAACAGCTGCTCCTTATCCACTCTGTCTATGTCCCTCATAATCTTCTACATCTCGATCAGATCACTCCTCAGTCTTCTCTGCTCCAACGAAAACGAGCCAACCCAAGTCACATCAATGGCCTACCACATAAAATAAGAGCTCACAGTGTAACGGTAACATATTTGCATGAATAGAGGGCTGGTTAGCGAATGGAGCAGAGAGTAAGGATAAATTAGTCATTTTCAGATTGGCAAACTATGAACAAGTGGTGTGCCACAGGGATCAGTGTTGTGACCTCAGCTGTGTACAATCAATATCATCGACTTGGATGAAGGGACCAAATATATGGGTGTTAAATTTGCTGATGACACAAATTTAAGTAGAAAATTAAGTTGTTAAGTGGATACACAGAGTTTGCAAAGGGATATATAGACAGGCTAAGTGAGTGGGCAGAAAATTTGGCTGATGTATTATAATGTGGGAAAATGTGAATTTGTCCATTTTGGCAGGAAAAATAGTAAAACACATTATTATTTAAGTGGAGAGAGACTTGTGGGGCAGCACTGTGGCATAGTGGTTAGCACTGCTGCCTCACAGCGCCAGGACCCAGGTTCGATTCCCAGCTTGGGTCACTGTCTGTGTGAAGTCTGCACATTCTCCCCATGTCTGCACGTGTTTCCTCTGAGTGCTCCAGTTCCCATAGTCTGAAAGATGTGCTGGTTCAATATATTGGCTATGCTAAATTCTCCCTCAGTGTACCCAAACAGGTGCTAGAGTGTGGCAGCCAGGGGGTTTTCATAGTAACTTAATTGCAGTGTTAATGTAAGCCTACTTGTGACACTAATAAATAAATAAACTGTAGAATCCCAAGGTGTAGAGGGACATGGGTGTTGTGGTAAATGGATCACAAAAAGTTTGTATGGAGGTGCAGTAAGTAATTAGGAAGGTAAATGCAAAATTGGTGTTTATTGCAAAGAGAATCAAATACAAAAGTAGGAAAGTGTTGCTGCAGCTGTACAGGCCCATTGTGAGACCACAGCTGGAGTATTGTGTGCAGTTTAGGTTTCCTTACTTAAGAAATGATATGATTGCTTTAACGGCAGTTTAAAGAAGGTTCTCTTAATTGACTCCTGGGGTGAAGGATTTATCTTATGAGGAAAGATTAACAGGTTGAATCCATATCCATTGGAATTTAGAAGAATGAGGAGCACTCATATTGAAACATTTAAGATTCTGAGAGCACTTAACAGATTGGATGGTAAGAGAATGTTACTTCTTGTGGGGGGAGTCTGGCCCTGGAGGACATAATGTAAACATTAGTGGTTTGTCATTAAAAACTGAGAAGAGGAGCCCTTTTTTTCTCTCAGAAGGTCATTAGTCTGTAGGTGTCTCTTCTACAGGGGGCACTGCACTCTGGGTCACTGATATATCCAAGGCAGAGATAGATTTTTGATCAACAAGGGTTTCAAGCATTTTGCAGGAGGGAGCAGATAGAAAAGTATAGTTGAAGCCACACTCGGGTCAAAGGTGAAGTAGGCTTTGAATGACCTTCTCCTGCTCCTTTTTACTGTATTCTTATAAGAGACAGCACACATAGATGTAAACTTGAGGGATTTTCTTAGGGTTTCCTTAGGGATATGTAGAGAGACAGGTGGTATTGAGGAAGCAGGGGGGTTGCAGCAGGGCTTGGACAAGTTAGGAGAGTAGTAATTGGAATACAATGTGGAAAAGTGAGGCTATGCATTTTGGAAGGAGGAATGGAGACTATTCTCCAAATGGGAAAATGCTTAGGAAATCAAAAGGACAAAGGGACTTAGGAGTCTTTGTTCAAGATTCTCTTCAAGTTAACATGCAGGTTCATTGGCAGTTAGGAAGGTAAATGAAATGTTAGCATTCATGTCGAGAGGAACAGATTATAGGAGCAGAGATGCATTTCTGAGGCTGTATAACGTCCTAGTCAAACCCTACTTGGAGTATTGTGAGCAGTTTTGGGCCCTGCATCTATGGAAGGATGTGCTGGCCTTGGAAAGGGTCCAGAGAAGGTTTCCAAGAATAATTCCTGAAATGAAGAACTTGTCATTTGACGAACAGTTGAGGACTCCGGGTCTGTACTCGTTGGAGTTTAAAAGAATGAGGGAGATCTCATTGAAACTTAAAGGATATTGCGAGGCCTGGATAAAGTGAAGGTGGACAGGATGTTTCCGCTAGTAGGAAAGATTAGAACCAGAGGGCACAACCTCAAGCTAAAGAGACGATCCTTTAAAACAAAGATGAGGAGGAATTTCTTCAGCCAGAGTGGTGAATCTGTGGAACTCTTTGCTGCAGAGGAGGCCAGATCATTGAAGTGTCTTTAAGACAGAGATAGATAGGTTCTTGATTAATAAGGGCATCAGAGGTTATGGGGAAAAGGTAGGAGAAGGGAGATGAGAAAAATATCAGCCATGATTGAATGGTGGAGCAGACTCGATGGGGTCAGTGCCTAATTCTGCTCTTATGTCTTATGGTCTTATGATCTTTTGGTTTCATTTAGGTCTTCATGATTAAACAAGAGTCTGCCCCTGTGAGGAACAAAGATACCTCAGGGGGTGAGAGGGGTGGAGGAGGTTACAGAGTTTAGGGAATACAAGGTCATGGAAGAATTTGAAAATAATTTGTAAGTTTAAACATCAAGGCATCTACAAATCAATGAAGATGCACTGAGGCAGTGGTATAGTAGCACTATCACTGGACTAGTAACCAAGAAGTCCAAAGTAATGCTCTGAGGATTGGCATTCAAGTCCCACCACAGGTGATGGTGAAATTTGAATTCAATAAAAGTCTGGAATTAAAATATCTACTGATGACATTGTTAATTATCATAAAAATCTATCCGGTTCACTAAAGGAAATCTGCTGACCCAGATGTGATTCCAGGCCCACAACAATGAGATTGATTCTTAAATGCTATCAGGTATGAGCAATAAATGCAGCCAGTGATGCCCACATCCCATGAATGAATTTTATAAAAAGGATAAGCTTCTTAGTAGTGGAGCAGACATCCGACACATTCCATTCATAAGGCACCCAAAAGACATCAGGAGAGCAGAATCGGCCCTTATGATCCAATTCACAGACAGAGCTAACCAGCTCTTTTTGCTATAATGTTCCGATTTCACACGCCTCTTTCTTTTCTACACAATATCGCTAGGTTCATTATTTCCTTTTAGATTCGAAGTAGGGGATTACCTTGCAACGTTTTATAGCACTATGAGCAACTCCCAATTGTTGCACTTACTGCTGAAAGCAGTTGTGAGAGGTTGCTAAGTTCTCAGTCTGCTATCCGGCACTGGGTTTTTGGAATGAGAGTGGGAGAGAGTGAACTTCCTGCCTTGAATAGGTAAAGCAGACCCACTATATGGTGTAAGAGAAGTTCCATTGTTGTCAGCAATCTGCCTCGCTCTATGATTAATTTGAATGGAAAGGTACCAGCTGCCAGAAGTCAGTGTCATAAAGAAGTTCAAAATAAACTCTGTACACAGCCAGCTGTAAACTGCATTCAGAAGTAAACCGAGGACAAAGCTACGATGAAGGAGCCAAACAACATGCAGTGGTTGATAATGAGTCTCCCAGGCAGGCAGCAGCAAAACCACTGAGTGGAAAATCAAAGGCTGCAAAGTCTCTCCTGAAGAGGATATAGACCATTTTGTTAATTGCCCCCCACTTTCTTCCCTTTGCTGGGATGGCTTCCCGTTACGCCAGCATGGACAACTGAAAAAGCAGCACATGCTATCATGGAGTGGCACAGTGGCACAATAGTTGGCTCTCAGTGTTTGGGATCCTGGTTCAATTTCAGCCTTGGGTGACTGTGCAGAGATTGCATGTTGTTCTCATGTCTGCAGGTTTCCTTTGGGTGCTCCAGTTTCCTCTTATACTCCACAGATGTGTCTGGTAGGTTGATTGGCTGTGCTAAATTTACTGTCCCAAGATGCGTAGATTAGGAGGAAAAGTGGAGTAATTACATTGGGTTACGGGAATAGGGCTTGGTTGGGATACTGAGTTGGAGAATTGGTGCAGACGTGAATGGCCCAAATGGCCTTCTTCTGCACTTTGGGGAAAAGATATTACTGTGACATTCCCAATGTTACTGGAATCAAATTGCAACATAGTAACCGCAACGTACGGATTTATTCCAACTCCAATTATGGCCAACATTCATTCTCAATATACAGTATCTGCTTTCCATGCTCAACCACTCCCATGGGTGAGAAGTATCAATGGGACAGTGTTGGATAATGACTGCGTTTACTGTTCCTTACACAATGGGTAGAAAGCTTTGTTATGATGAAACCCAGTCCAACAGATGAACAGGAAAAAGGCTCATTGAGAATTGTTGAGAAGCAATGTTATAGAGACCAGGAAAGAAAGTAAACATTGAAGTACTATTCAGGCATTTCTGTCCTCAACCTGCTGCAAAGTTTCCAGTGAAGCCCAACACAAAATGGGGGAAAGCACCTAATCTTCAGATTTAGCATTTTCCAGCCTTCTAGATTCAACATTGAGTTCAACAACTTCAGGCCATGAACCTGTCCTCAATTTTAATTTTTTTCTACCACTTACTCTTCTCTGCACTACCTCCTCCTCTCCCTCCCCCCCCGCAACCCCCCGCCATCCTTGTAAGTGTTCAGGTTGTATCTCTTTCTCATATTTCGCTATTCACAAATCCTGTTTTTTGTTTTCAATCAACACTGACCTTTATTCCACTATTAATATTAGCTTCAGCACTGCTGCCTCACAGCGGCAGGGACCTGGGTTCGATTCCAGCCTCAGGTGACTCACTGTGTGGAGTTTGTACGTTTGCCCTATATCTGCATGGGTTTCTGCCAGGTACTCCAGTTTCCTCCCACAGTCCAAAGATGTGTGAGTTAGATTGATTGGCCATGCTAAATTGCCCATAAATATCAGGGGAACTTGCAGGGTAAATACGCAGGGTTATGGGGATAAGGCTGAGTGGGATTGTTGTCAGTGCAGTCTTGATGGGCTGAATGGTCTCCTTCTGCACTGGAGGGATTCTATTCTATGATTCTTTAAAACTATGATTACTTCCTTTGTCTTGTGTCTCCGGCATCTTTGTAATTTTAATTTCTCCTTATCTCTAATCAATCCCTGGTCTGCTAATTTCTCCACCTGTACCCCATTTCCTCCACTTCAACAGTATAAAATCCGTTACATTTTTACCTCTCGTCAGCTCTGAAGAGCCATACTGGACTGAAAACACTAATTTTTAAGTGTGATCTTACAAGCCATTCACATCCCGCTGCCTCTGCAAGTGAGGACGATGAATTTGGCGCTCAGCCAAATCTCCGTTCACTGCAGCAGGACTAGAAAATCCCAATAGTGTCAATGGTGGGGAAACTACTCCCCCGATGCCTCTCTCCACGGATGCTGTGAGGCAGCTGATATTTTTTCCAGCACTTTCTGTTTTCATTATCAAAGTATCATATTGTGCTCACTAAAGTTGCCTTGTGAATTGATCTTGACAGTTCTGCTCTTTCTTTGAGAGGAGGTAATAAAATTCCGTGAATTTTGGGATCTACTTGCCACTGCAGCTTAAGAAATTTCCCATCAATGCTTCCGTTTACCAATGGGGCTTTGGTTTGAACTTCGGAACTGTCAATCCACTCTGGCTAATTTGCTGAGATGTTGACCTCAGTAAAGTGCCCCTGATGTACCAGTGTGACATTTCTATGTTCCATCCCAACCATCCTCAAATCTACTTCAACTAATAGACATTTGTTGAAAAATCTGAGCAGGTCTGTCAGCATCTGTAAGGAGAGAAAAGAGCTGATGTTTCATGTCCAGCTGACCCTTTGTCAAAGCTGACTTTGATTTTGATTTGATTTGTTATTGTCACATGTATTAACATATAGTGAAAAAGTATTGTTTCTTGCGCACTATATAGACAAAGCATACCATTCATAGAGAAGGAAATGGAGTGCAGAATCATAGTGTTACAATCAGAATGTTACAATCATAGCAAAGGTGCAGAGAAAAGTCAACCTAATGCAAGGTAAGTTCATTCAAAAGTCTGATGGCAGCAGAGGAGAAACTGTATTGAATAGCTTGATATGTGTCCCCAGACTTTTGTATCTTTTCCTCAACAGAAGAAAATGGAAAAGAAAATGTCTAGAGTCTGGAGTCCATGTGGTCCTTGATTATGTTGGTTGTTTTACTAAAGCAGCGGGAAATATTGACAGAGTCAATGGATGGGACACTGTCTTTGACAAAGGATCACCTGGACATGAAACATCGGTTCTTTTCTCTCCTTATAGATGCCAACAAATCTGCTAAGATTTTTCAGCATTTTCTCTTTTGGTTTCAGATTCCAGCATCCACAGTAAATTGCTTTTATCCTTTCTTCATTTTAATAGACATTTGTCATCTGATATACAACAGTTTTATGTTAAATTTAAAACACTTGGGTGTGACCAATGAGAAAAATAAATCTTATCATCTCAGTTTGGAGTGGCTTCAGATTCAGTGTCGGAAGGTGGCCTCCTAAATTATTTTATGGGTCATTCCTATAATTATTGATTTTAACAAGTTTCCAAGCAACACTTTGTCACACTAAACAAATGTACTAAACAAGTGAGCAAGAATGATACATTCAAACATTGGAAAGCATTGTTCAAGAAGTTTTCTTTCCCATGCCTGTCGTGGTTTTTATCTGGTACTTCGTCTGTCCCAGGAGATTGCATGGCTTTTGGGCTGGGTATGTGGGAAGTCTATATGTATCGCAATACAGAAGATAATGCAGAGGGTGGAATAAACCGGATGGATCTTATCAAGTCCGTAATTGCTTGTACATTATGTAATGAATGTCCATAGTGAGGTGGGGCTGAAACATGCAGATCAAATGAAAAGAAAGGATGTCTAACGTTTATATAGCATCTTTCACAACCATAGGACTTCCCAATGTCCTTTAAAGCTAAAGAAACATTTTTGAAGTATAAACACTGTTCTAATGTCAGGAGTTGAGGTTCGATCAATGTTCTTTATTGAAGTCGTATGCTGGCTGAGATAATGCGACAGTTGGAATTGTTGGGGAGTGGAGAAAGGGAGTGAACATTAAATTAGCTGCAGAGACCCAAAACTAGTCAGGGAAATATCACTCAAAGTTTTAACTTTGGATTGTTATCAAGGCTCTTCTATTAGAAAGGAGTGAGTTCCATGAAGCGAAAAACTGGATTTGATTCAAATATCATCCAGTGATCAAGCTATCAAAATCTGAGTTTACAGATTAAAAGTGGAAAGAAAGCGTTGATAAAATCATTTTGAAAACTGTTATCCACCACAGGTGAACTATTTAAAGAAAAATAGGGGACAAAATTGTGGAGTGGGAAAATTTACATGTTAATGGTTATAAGGCAAGGCAATGTAAAACTTATTTTATCCCATCACTGGACCCCCAGGCTAATCCTTTATTTCTCAAGTTGGCACATCTTGTTCAAGTCATCAAGCTTTCTGTAACCAAAATAATGTAGAACACAGGTTTGAAAAAACATTAAGGAAAGCTAGAAGTCCGAGTTTAATGGGGTCTCCTTTCCAACCAAATATTGCTTGGAGGAAGAGACCAGAGGAAGTGGAAATCTCTAGCATACACTGTCAGTTCCCCAGGGGCCCTTCTGTCAGAATTAATCCTGAGAGTGTTGGCAATTTGGGAACCTTCCCACGTGTAGAAAACAAGAGCTGAACTATCATTCTTCTTTGTCATCACTATTCCACTTCAGAGGACAGAGCCAAGACAGATCTTGTGTAAATCTCAACTCCCCTTGAAGGGCAATGTGTTATTCTTGCATTTGCTTCAAAGTTGAAATTGAAAAAATATTTTAGTTCAAAGTCTGGTTTTTGTGGCAAAATGTCAGGTTTAAGTCCAATTTATCTCCAAAACTGTAAATTCCAAACAAAATTCCTCATCCCAAGCCAAGCTGGGCAGTGCAAGGCTGTGGGACGCAGGATCATAAAAAGTAGTGAGGAAAATGAATAATTCTAAGATAAATGTTTTTCTGAATTTTGTACCCCTCCACTTCAGAGCTGCCAACTCCATCTCTTCCCATTACCTTCATCGCCTTGGGTCACTTTATTCTCTCAGTGAGTAATGGCAGTTGAAAAAGTCCAACATGCTTATTCTTCAATAAACGATGACTTTTAAAAATAAGACAAAAGTAAATATTGTTAATAAAAAATGTTCATGTCATATTTTGACTGTGATTGGTTTTGTGGATCTCTTGTATGGACCAATTGAGATCAGAAGATCATTGGGGTGATACCAGGAACAATCTCACCTGCATTGTGAGATTATAACTACAAGTTGTATTATTACGATGACTTATACTACTATAAACTGTCTCATTTGGAGCTACTAATCACAGGCAAACTATCCTTGGTCTCTCCATTATGTGTTTTGACCTATCACTTAAGAGGCAGTGTACATAACATCCACTTAGTATGCAATGAAGCATAACTTAAGGGAATTTTCAGTTGCATCAGGAGGTCAGGATTCCAAGAGTAACACTGTACTAAAGGATAAACAGAGCAAGTGAAAGCTTGAAACAAGAAACCTTGCTCAGCTAACACACAAATCCTGTGAAGGGTAACTTTAAAGTTTATTCATTATTGTCACAAGTAGGCTTACATTAATACCAAAATTAAGTTACTATGAAAATCCGCCAATCACCACACTCCAATGCCTGTACATTGAGGGAGAATTTAGCATGGCCAACGCGCCTAACCAGCATGTCCTTGGGAGGAAACCAAAGCACCTGGAGGAAACGCACACAGACACAGAGAGAAAGTGCAAACTCCACAAAGGCAGTAACCGAAGCCAGGAATTGAACCCAGGTTTCTGCATCACAGCAGTGTTAATAACCACTGGGTAAGGAATTCAAGTCCTTAGAGAGAATGAATAAATGCCATGGACAATTTAATCACCCTTATCTTCCGATGTGGATGCAATTTACACCAAATTGATTAGGAGCATGAACATACAAATTAGAAGGAGGAGTAGGCCATACAGCCCTTCGAGCCTGCTCTGCTATTCAATCAGATCACGGCTAACAATCACTATCTGATTGTAATCTCAACCTCACATTCCTGCCAATCCTCTGATAATCTTTCAGCTTCCTGTTAATCATTCATGAATCCATCTAGATCTGCCTTAAAAACATTCAAAAGTGCTGTTTACAGTGCTTTTTGAGGAAGAGAGTTTCAGAGACTCACAACCTTCTGAGAATAAATTTCTCCTCATCTCCATCTTTAATGAGTGACCCCTTATTTTTAAGTTTTGGATTCTCCAACCAGAGGAAGTACCCTCTCCGCATCTACCCTATCAATACCCCTTAGATCTTAAATAATCAAGTCACTCCTTACTTTTCTAAACTCCACCTATATACTAATCTTTATACTGTATACTGTACTTGTATACTAACCCTTTGTGATTCATGCACTAGGACACCCAGATCCTTCTGCATCTCAAAACTCTGCATTAACCCACCATCTAGATAATAACCGTTTTTTTATTCTTCTCCCCAAACTGGATAATTTCATATTTGCCCACATTATCCTCCATTTGCCAGCTACCTGCCTACTTGTTTAACCTATTTATGTCCTTTTGTATCCTCCTTACATTCTCTTCACAACTTACTTTCCTACATAATGATTTTTCCTCCCAGAAATTTACATCTAATTTCATAAGGTAAGCTCATCATTGTAACTATGTAGAAATCCAGATGATAAATATATCTGAGTAAGAAGTGATTGGAGATGGAAATTGCAGCTAAGTAAATTTTGTGGGATGGAAGACAATTAAATGAGGAAGTCATAGAATATGGTTCACCTGAGTCAAGATTAAGCTGGAAAACATGAGTAACCGGTGCTAGCAGCATCTTTCAGGTAGGATTCCTCCTGATAGATACCTAATAGATGGTGATCTATCCTGGAAAAGCTGCCAGCCAGCCCGACTGTTCAGAGATCATGGTACCCTCTTTAAAGGGAGGCTCCATCCTCATGATTGGAGGCAAGTCCCCGTCCCACCAATAAATGGACTATGCACACAAACCAATAGAATCCCTATCGTGCAAATGGAGATCATTCAGCCCATTGAATCTGTATCGACTACAATCCTACCTAGCCCCTATCCCCACAACCCCTCGTATTTACCCTGCTAATCCGCCCAACACCAAGGGGCAATTTGGCAGGGCCAATCAACCTAATCCGCACATAAGAACATAAGAAAGAATAGAAGAGCAGAAGTAGGCTATCTAGCCCTTCAAGCCTGCCCCGCCATTCAATAAAATCATGGCTGATCTGAAGTGGGTCAGTTCCACTTTCCCGCTTTCTCCCCATAACCCTTAATTCCCTTGTCTATCTACCCGTGATTTAAACATATTCAATGCAGTAGCCTCCAGCACTTCAATGGGCAGAGAATTCCAAAGATTCACCACCCTCTGAGAGAAGAAGTTCCTCCTCAGCTCTGTTCTAAACACTGCCCCCCCCCCTTATTTTGAGGCATATAAACAGGGGGTTTGCGAATAGAACTCCCATTCACCTGACAAAGGAGCAGCGCTCCAAAAACCAGCAGATTTTGCTACCAAATAAACCTGTTGGACTTTAACCTGATGTTGTGAGACTTCTTACTGTGTTTATCCCAGTCCAACATCGGCATCTCCACATCAAAGTTGGAAAGGGCAGTCCAGCCACAAGACCTGCAATCTGGGTAGATTGGCAGGGTCAACCACTTGCTCCAAGCCAAAGCCCACCTTACCTCCATGAGGGACCTTTCCTCTCCAGCCTTTGCTTTGATTTGATTTGATTTAATTTGATTTATTATTGTCACATGTATTAGTGTACACTGAAAAGAACTGTTTCTTGCTCGCTATACAGACAAAGCTATTGTACATAAAGAAGAAAAGGACAAGGTGCAGAATATATTGTTACAGTCATAGTTAGGATGGAGAGAAAGATCAACTTAATGCGAGATAGGTCCATTCAAAAATCTGATAGCAACTGGGAAAAAACTGTTTTTGAGTTGGTTGGTACACTACCTCAGACTTTTGTATCTTTTTCCTGATGGAAGAAGGTGGAAGAGAAATGCGTGGAGTTTTTAATTATGCTGGCAGCTTTGCTGAGGAAGCAGGAAGTGTAGACAGAGTCAATGGATGGAACGTTGGTTTGCGTGATGGATTGGGCTACATTCAGGACATTTTGGAGTTCCTTGTGGTCTTAGGCAGGAGCCATACCAAGCTGTGATACATCCAGAAAGAATGCTTTCTATGGTGCATCTGTAAAAGTTGGTGAGAATCGTGGCTGACATGCCAAATTTCCTTAGTCTCCTGACAAATGAGAGGCTTTGGTGGGTTTTCTTAACAATAGCATTGGCATAGAGGGACCACGACACATTTTTGGTGATTTTGTCACCTGAAAATTTGAAGCTTTCCACCATTTCTGCTTAGTCCATATTGATGTAGACAGGGGAATGTCCTCCATTACGCTTCCTGACATCGATGACAATCTCTTTCGTTATGTTGACATTGAGGGAGAGATTAGAGTTGCCGCAATAGTTCACCAGATTCTCTATCTCATTCCTATACTCTATCTCATCATTGTTTGAGATCTGACTCGCTACAGTGGTGTCATCAGCAAATTTGAAAATCGAGTTGGAGGGGAATGTGCCCACACAATCATAGTGTACAAGGAATAAAGTAAGGGGCCGAGGACACAGCCTTGTGGGGCACCAGTGTTGAGGATGATCGTGGAGAAGGTGCTGTTGCCTATCCTTACTGATTGTGATCTGTGGATTAGGAAGTTCAGAATCCAATCACAGATGGAGGAGCTGGGCAAAAAGCACTGGACCTACCTCTTTGACCCATCTCAGGGCCCAAGGCACCAGACCAAGTGTCAATTCTGGAGTGCCAGGGGGCAGTGCACCATTGGCATTGCCAAGATTCATGGTCTAAAGATAGACTTGAGGGGAAATTTAGAGGGAAAGGGGTCTGAGGGGATCCAAGTGGGGAGTGAGGGGAGGGGGGGCTGAGGGGTGGCTTGATGAGGACCTGAAAGGAGTGGGGGAGGTGAGGGATGAGCAGGTGGGG
This sequence comes from Sphyrna mokarran, assembly GCA_024679065.1. Classification (NCBI taxonomy): domain Eukaryota; kingdom Metazoa; phylum Chordata; class Chondrichthyes; order Carcharhiniformes; family Carcharhinidae; genus Sphyrna; species Sphyrna mokarran. Next base: position 12,015,917 of record JAGIQG010000013.1, on the reverse strand, counting down.
GGGTGCTGAAGGGAGGGCTTGAATGCAGATCTGAGGGAGAGGGCAGCTGAGGGGTATCCTGAATGAGGGCCTGAGAAGAGATGGGAGGAGAGGGAAGCTGTGAGGGGTTGGGGGGGGTTAAAGGGAGGGCCTGAGTGGTGGTCTGAAGGGGAGCAAGTTTAAGGGGGGATCTGAGTTGGGAGGGGGCTGAGGTCTGCAGGGGAAGGGCACAAAGCGCAAATCTGAGTGGGGAGGGAGGCTCAGGAGATCTGAGGGGCTAGGGAGGTTTAGGGACTCTGAGGGAGGAGGGGGCTAAGAGGGAGTGGGCTCAATGGGGGTCTGAGGAGGAGGGGACAAGGGGGGAAAAGGTTAGGTCATCCGTATGTCCCAACTTAGGTGGGATTGACCTAAGAATTCTGCACCCAATTTAGCAGGAAATCGGCATTCCTACTAACAGCAAACAGTCTATTGAATCCCCCGTAATCAGATAACAAAAGTTCTAAATGCCTTCAGTCAGGCACAAATATCTCAACCCATTAGCAGCCTTAGCCAATGCTGTAGAAAGGAGGAATTAAAAAGGAGGAAAGACTAACAGAACAGGAAGTAAAACACGGAGGCGTGTGTCAGAGCAGACAAATAGTGGAGTCTTTGTTTGGTGGCTATTTAAGTGGAAGTGATGCTACACGCAGTGGTTATGAGGACAGTTTCCTTGGCACCAGCCCCACATTACATGAAATGCAGCCTTGCAGGGAACACAAGCCAAGTTTGAGTTGATTATTACCGTCACCGGATATGCTGGTCCCAGATGGCATAAGTGGCTGTTCAGGAAACTGCTGGCGTGCATCCCATGACCTTGTATCTGACGGGGGCCATTTCCTGAGAAAACTCAAAGCAATCCGCCCCCAACTTTGTCCCCTCATCCATTGGAATACATGGATCAAGAAGCAAGCATTCTGCCTAGCCTGGGAGCTTCCTCATGCCTCAATCGTGGACTCCACACAGCACCATTTGGACCAAGGCTCTGTGTGGGTGGGCAGAAGCTAACAGCAAACTGTCGGCTTTGACCGTCTTTACCAACCCCTCCCTCTTTACTGCTCTGAAACTGACTGCAACGTCAGAACGTCAGGCCTGCGTAGGTTAGCATGGAAATCCTGAAGTTACACTCCGTCACAAATTCTGGCAGTGGCTGTACTGTGGAACGGCTGGAGCCAGCAATCATTGAAATCCATGAGAACTGAAACTTTACTCTCCTGAATGACTGTTAGAAACCCCATAAATGTCACAGCTTGATCAATCAGGAATAGCCAAGATTTTTCATATGAGTGAGATTTATAAAATTTGACAACAACAGAATTGGTCCTGACAAAATAATTTGATATCCTGGAGTGCTATAATCTGTAGATTTTTCAAACTAACTTTTTCATGGAATCCTACAGTACAAAAGGAGGCCATTCAGCCCATCAAATCTATACCAACCACAGTCCACCCAAGATCTATTCCTGTAACTTCATGCATTTACCTTGCTAACTCCCCTGACATTAAGGGTCAATTTAGCATGGCCAATCAACCTAACCTGCACATCCTTGGACTAGGGGAGGAAACCCAAGCATCCGGAGGAAACCCATGCAGACACAGGGAGAAAGTGCAAATTCCACACAGTCACCCGAGGCTAGAATTGAACCCGGGTCCCTGGCGCCTTGAGGCAACAATGTTAACCACTGTGCCACAGTCTGCTCTCAAAATTGTTTTTAATGTTTTCTCAAAATATATTAGCTTCTGCATTCATTCCAATTTTTATATCCCCATTTTAAATTCACTCTTCATAGAATCACAGAATTATAGAATCCCTACAGTGCAGAAGAACGCCATTCAACCCATTAAGACCACAATCCCATCCCGGCCCTATCCCCATAACCCCACATATTTATCCTGCCAATCCCTCTGACATTCAGGTCAATGTAGCATGGCCAATCAACCTAACTCACACATCGGTGGACTGTGAGAGGAAACCGGAGCAGAGTTTATATAAGTACTGCTTTTTTGATGTCTGGTTGGGGTATCTGTGAAATTCCTTTCTTGTGACTGAGCGCTTAATGATACCATTGCAGTTCGACACTGGGAATCTCCAGTAAGGAACTTTGTAATCAGTTACAGTATCACTGCACAGTGATAGAGGTGAAAAATTCACCAGAGATCACTAGCCTTACTCTGCAGCCATCAACAAGCACCCTTGCTTCACTGCTGACTAGGAATACAAGGTTATAATTTCCCTTGAGATGAAGGCTGGACTTCTCTGACCTTGCCCACGGCTGGGATTATCTGGTCCCGCTGCTGTGAATGGAGATTTGACTGACTAATCTGTCTAAAAAGATAGGTCGAGCAGTACTCCAACACACCCGTGTAACTTTCACATGCTGCACTAGACATCCTGAAACCAACTGCTTCTGCAGCAAGGCACTTCAATCACTCAGGGATCTCCGACACAATATTTAGTTTCCTCAGTCAACACTTAAGCCTGTAATTCTCAATTCTATTTTTAACCAGGCACTCAAACAGTGAGAGGGAAGAAAACTTGAATTAAGAAGAGAAACTGCTGGAAATATTCAGTGAGTTTTGTGGAGAGAGAGATAGACAGAGCAGAATTTTACAGTGTCCTGGCACATAAGAATCCTGTAAAATTTCCCAGGCAGCTTTCTTGCTCCCACAGCCACCCCCTTAACCTCCAAATCCACCGCCACTCCCACCCAAAGCCCCACTCCCACCCATCTGGTATTTTATGTGAGGCCAATAAGGCCCAGTATAGCCCATCCACACTCAGCCTTTAAATGTCCAGGCCACTTCCTGAACAGCTTCAATATTGGGGCTGGTGGGAAGGAGTTCCAGGGCACCCAACTTGAACATCAAGTGAAAAGGGGAGGAGAGGCACTTACCGTGTGGTGCCGAACTCGTTATAAAATATTACCACCGACGTTTCTACTTATCGATGTTTAAATTTTGTTTTAAAAATATCTATCTGCCTTCTCTTCCTTTGTGAATGTTGACCTCCTGCTGGTAAATGCTTCCATCAGAGTGGGTACCACGCTGGTATCTCATCCAAATGGCCTTCCTTCATTTTGTGAGTCTGGAGCGTGATTTTCAGCAGGCTATGCAACCACAGGGAGCATCACGGCTGAACCTAATTCTTCCTAACTTGATGGCACAAGTGCAAGAAACCCAACAGGAGTCACTCAGAGGCAAACAAGGGTGATGCTGACTTTTCCCTGAGATTAATTATATTACCTCAGCTGCTGCTCCCAAATTGGATCTGATCAGCTTAGCACAAAAAAGCCTGCCTCTTAATGCTTAAAATGTGATTGTATTGAGCTTTAAAGAGGGTCATTAGTTTTGTTTGACCACTGAACAATTTAGGAAACATTTCCTGTTGTACCAGATTTACCCTTGCTGCTATCTGTACACACTACCTAGAATAGAAACTCAATGCCTCTTTGGCATCTGATGGGCATCATTCTGACTTCTATATACATCACGTTGTCCAGACTTGTGATCCCGCTGCCAGTTGATTGATTCAGAAGCATTCAGGGAATGATCACAAATTTGTGCTTGGCTGCCTCGAATCCCCTCGAGATGTCTCTGATGCTAATAATGCTCCATCACTTGTCAAGTCACATTAGTAATGGTGAAATGAAGCTCTGCTTCCATTACGGCAGTCTCTCCTCCTTCAATATCAATTTAATAGGGATTTAATCCAACAGTATGATAGAGCAGTGCTGTCTTTTTCACGGGGGTCACGCTGAAGGCGGCACACTGGCATACTGGTTAGCACTGCTGCCTCACAGCACCAGGGATCTGGGTTCGATTCCTAGGGTCACTGTCTCTGCAGAGCCTGCAAGTTCTCCCTATATCTGTGAGGGTTTCCTCCCACAGTTTGAAAGACATGCTGGTTTGCTGCATTGGCCAGGCTAAATTCTTCCTCAGTGTGCCTGAACAAGTGTCAGAGTGTGGCAAATAAGGGATTTTCACAGTAACTTCATTTGCAGTGTTAAGCTAAGTCTACATGTGACACAAATAAATTAACTTTAAAACTAAAACACAATCTTCTAACGAATACTGGGCAGTAAAATTGTATTCTTACTTGTAGAAAGTAAATTGTTTGCTTGCAGATTTGAACAGTGACCTTGAAACACTAGGGCACATCTGAAATTTTGATTTGATTTATATTGTATTATCACATCTATTGAAATACAGGGAAAAATATTGTTTCTTGCACACTAAATAGACAAAGCATACCATACAAAGAGAAGGAAAGGAGAAAGTGCAGAATGTTGCCAAATTAAAGGAATTAAAGGATAGTTAGAATATTTAAAAGGATTATAATGAAGTTTTAGAAGCATAAAACAAGAGTAACAGATAGAATTTGAAGGTATGCTGGGCACAGCTTGCAAGGAGTCGATTTGCTCCAGCACCATCTTGGAAGAAAAATCCTCTTTTAAATAAATGGGACATGACAGAGAACATTCTGATACACAGGCCCCTCAGGAATGGTAGGGAGCAGGCACATCACCCTGCCGGAATTAAAGTCATGTTGGATCCTGCATGGTTTCTGCTCATGTTTAAATTCCATCACTCAACAAGGGACAGGGAGGCAGGCAGCATGTCAGCTTTCTACCAACCTCTTTGTTTTCAGGAATTATAGTTGGGAAGTTCCCTGGCTACTCCTGAAATTCCTGAATGGTAGCACAAATTCCGTTGATACTGTCAGACATTAAGTACTCAGCCATTTCCCTGACAAATTATCAGTCCTAAAGTGTTTGACTTATTTACAGCTTGATATGGCTCTTGTTCTGCCCGAGAACACAAGCAACTACAAAAGATCATGAATGTAGCCCAATCCTTCACGCAAAGCAGCCTCCCATTCATTGATTCTGTCTGCACTTCCCACTGCCTCAGCAAAGCAGCCAGCATAATTAAAGACTCCACGCACCCCAGACGTTTGGTCTTCCACCTTCTTCTATTGGGAAAAGAAGTTTCCTGAAACTGTGGGTTTCCCCTGGATGCTCCAGTTTCCTCCCACATTCTGAAAGCACTGATCTGAACAGGCACCAGAGTGTGGTGACTAGGGGAATTTCACTGTAACTTGTTAATGTAAAGCATTGTTAATATAAGCCCACTTGTGATTAATAAATAAACTTTATAAATTTAACTTTAAAAAGATGCAAAAATCTGAGGTCACGTACCAACGGACTCAAGAATAGCTTCTTCCCTGCTAACGTCAGACTTTTAAATAGATCTATCTTCACACTAAGTTGATCTTTCTCTATACTCTAGCTATAACTGTAACATTACATTCTGCGCTCTCTCATTTCCTTCTCTATGAACAGTATGTTTTGTCTGTATAGTACGTAAGAAACAATAATTTTCACTGTATGGTAATACCATGGATGGTGAAATTTGAATTCAATAAAAATTTGGATTAAAAGTCTGATAATACACATTCTCATAAAAATCCATCTGTTTCAGCCACCAGATCCACAATAATGTTGAGAGTCAAGAAGGACAATTAGCATTTCAGCCATGATTGAATGGTGGAGCAGACTTAATGGGCCAAATAGCTTAATTCTTCTTCAATATCTTATGGGGTGGGCAATAAATGCTGGCTCAGCCAATGACACCCAAATTCCATAAATGAGTCATAAAAAATAGTGGGCATTTCTGCCAAGGCCAGCATTTGTTACCCATCATTTATTGCCCATCCCTAACAAGTGGTTTATTTGGGGCAGTAATCCATATTACTTTGGATCTGGAGTCACATGTAAGTCAAACTAGGTAAGGGTGGCAGGATATTACATTATTACCTGGAGATTAATGAACAAAATTGGTTTTGGCAATAATTGATGAGAGTTTTGTCACCAGCATTACTGAGGCAGCTTTCAATTCTAAATTTTTATTCATTGAATTTAAGTTCCACCAGCTGCTGTGGTGAGATCTGAACCCGTGTCCCTAAGGCCTGGGCTTCTGCGCAGCTAGTTCAGTGCTATTTTATACTGTGTTTATGTGTAATGATTTTTGTTACTATCACAATTTCTGTTGATCTCAAGTTCATAGATCATAAAATCCTTACAGTACAGAAGGAGGCCATTTGGCCCATTGAGTCTGACAATAATCCCACCCAGGCCCTGTCCCATTGTCATCCATCTAACTTATGCATCCCAAGACACCAAGGGTCAATTTAGCATGGCCAATCAACCTAACCCACACATCTTTGGACTATGGTAGGAAATTGGAGCACCTGGGGGAAGTCCACGCAGACACAAGGAGAATGTGCAAACTCCACCCAGACAGTGACCTTAGTCGGGAATTGAACCCAGGTCCCTGGAGCTACGAGGCAGCAGTTCTAACCACTATGCCACCATGCCACCCAAAATTATCCACTGAAACCAGCAGCCTTTAGAGCAATGGATAGAAGGCCAAACTCCCGTCCATGGACTAGATATCAGTTCTGTTGTTTGTTGTGGTGTTTTGGGATCATTTGCCACTTGACAAAATATCTGGTTCTTAATACAGTAGTCTAGATGCAGAGACTATACTTTTCCTAAGGAGCTTCCACTATTAGTTAAACCTTAGATTCGTTCCTAGGCTTGGGAAATGGTAAGGCTCCATAATCTCTTTGAAAGTACTTGGTTAATTGGGATACAAACAGAAGCCACTCCCGAGATAGTTAACTTTGTTTCAAATGAGGAAACACATGTACAAATAATTTAGCATCCGGGAACATCTGTTATGCCTCTTTCCACCATTTGGCCTTAAACATTGTAACCACTAGCTGAATAGAAATCAAACTTCTTTTCAGATTTTGTCCAGTTATTCATGGTTCTTGAAACTTTATATGAGAAAATGAAATCAATATCAGCGAAAATGGAATCAATTCCATTGGAAATGTCTCCTTATCTGACAAAGTGTCAGGTTTTTTCTGATAATCCAGGAAATGATCCCAAAACACTATAAACACCAAAACAACATAAATGCAAGTTGCTTTTCTCTCCACAGACAGTGTCAAAGTTGCTGAGTGTTTGCAGCTTTCTCTGTTTTTTAAGATGTGGAGATGCTATCATTGAACTGGGGTGAACGAGGGTCTTTCAGAACACTGGTCCTTTCTCAAGTGCTTTCTCAGCTCAAGATTCCAGATAAACCTGTTAGACTTTAACCTGGTGCTGTGAGACTTCTTACTCTGTTTCACAACACAGACCATATACTCCTCTTTCACCTCTGTTCAAGGTAAGTGCTTTGCTGCTGATATGCAATTGTTTGAACTTCAATGTCATGACAACAGGTAAATTTTGATGGGGGAGGTGGTGCAGAAGGGGGAGTGGTGTAGGAGGGGGAATTTTCCCAGCCCGCCCACTAACGTCCATTAACCTTGGGTAGGATTTTCCAGTGTGGGGTAAGCATGGCCAGAAAATCCTATCCAAGGTGTATTTTGCAGCAAGAAAATCCTGAGGTCTCCAACAAGTGTGATCTTCCGCAATGGATCTTGGCAGTATCGCTTTTCAGTCTTCTTAAAATATTCTTGCATCCACATGCATGTCTGATTTTTCTTGTATATTTAACCATGCAACTTGTAGTATGAAAGTTGCCAAAGTCCCAGAGGACCATAGGCTGCTCTCCCCCTTTTTTGCAAGAGAGAATTGACTGGTGGTAATTTAACCTGAAATCACTACATCTCAGGCCAGGTTGAGAAGGTGGAAGCTTCATGAATAAGTTCAGCTGTTAAAGGAATTGAACCAACACTATTGGCATCACTCTTGAATCACAAATCAGCCTTCTGGCTAACTGAGCTAACCGACTCTCCAATTTCAGTAGTGTAATCAGAGGCAAAACATAGCAAGGTCTAAAAGATAGCTTCTTTCAAGCAATGCTTCAGCTTAGTGGCTTGGCTTATGCTCCCTGGAGCTGTGAGGTACTTATTTGTACCTTTGCATTAAATAATCTATTCTTTTCTAAGGTGAGCAAGATTTACACTAATCAGAAGTCCCTACCTGCTTTAAGAAGATGACCATGATCCCAGTACCAAAGAAAAACCATGCAGCGTGCCCTAATGATTATCGTCCGGTGGCTCTGAGGATTGTAGAAAAAGAAATAATTAGCCCTGGATATCTGAGGAAATAAAGGAAGTATCAAATCGAAAGAAAATACATACAAAGTGGCAAAGATTAGTGGGAAGCTGGAGCATTGGGAAATCTTTAAAGGTCAGCAGAAAGCCACGAGAAAAGCTATAAAGAAAAGTAAGATGGATTATGAGAGTAAACTAGCTCAGAATATAAAAACACATAGCAAAAGCTTCTACAAATATATAAAACGGAAAAGAGTGGCTAAAGTAAACATTGGTCCATTAGATGTCGAAAAGTGGGATGTAATAACTGAAAATAAGAAAATGGCTGAGGCATTGAACAGGTATTTTGTGTCAGTCTTGACAGTAGAAGACACAAATAACATGCCAAAAATTGATGATAGGAAGGCTATGGCAGATGAGAACTTAGAAACTATCATTATCACGAAAGAGATAGTGTTGGGTAAGTTAATGGGGCTAAAGGAAAATAAGTCTCCCAGTCCTGATGATGGAACAGGCTCAAGGGGCCAGATGGCCTACTCTTACTTCTAGTTCCTATGTTCTCATATTCTTCTTATAAAGTGCTTCGAAACATTAATCATGGCACAAATTAATTCCTGCTTCCCAGACTGGCTGGGTCCATGAAAGTTTGCCTATTGTTACAACAGGTCTACAGCAGGCGCCACTGAATCCTAGAACACCTAGATAACAAAGACACCTATATCAGATTCCTATTCATATACCACAGCTCAGTCTTTAACACCATTATTCCAATGAGATTCATTTCTAAACTTCATGGCCTGGAGTTCTTCTTCTGTGACTGGATCCTAGACTTCCTAATCTACAGATCACAGTAAGTAAGGATAAACAATAATACCTCTTTCATGATCACCCTCAACACCAGTGCACCACAAGGCTGTGTTTTCAGCCCTAACTGTATTCCTTATACACTTATGACTGTGTGGCTAAATTCCTCTCCAATTCGATTTTCAAGTTTGTCAATGACACCACCATAGTGTGTCGGATGTCAAATATTGATGAGACAGAGTACAGGAAAGAGAACCGGTGCTCAACAATAATCTCTTCCTCAATGTCAACAAAATAAAAAAGTTAGTCATCAAATTTGGGAAGTGTAGTGGAGAACATGTCCTTGTCTACATCAATGGGAATAAAGTAAAAATGGCCGAGATCTTCAAGCTTTTAGGTGTCCAGATCACTAACAACCTGTCTTGGTCCTTCCATGTGGACCCTATAGTTAAGAAAGCACACCAACGCTTCTACTTTCTCAGGAGACTAAGAAAATTCGGTATGTCGGCCACAACTTTCACCAACTTCCACAGATGCACCATAGAAAGCATTCTGTATCACAGCTTGACATAGTTCCCACTATGCCCAACACTGCAAGAAACTACAAAGGATATGAATGAATCCCAGTCCATCACTCAAACCAGCCTCCCATCCATTGACTCTACCTTGGAAAAGCAGCTAGCATAATCAAGAACCCCATCACCCTGGACATTCTCTCTTCCACATTCTTTCATCAGGAAAAATTAATTAATACATGTGACAATAATAAATCAAATCAAATCAAATCAATGACTTAATTGGCAGAGTGTAATGTTTTCCTGTTGCGATCATTGCTGCATCAGATTGGTCTCACCCTGAAGCTCTGCTTCAAATTCATTTTAAATATTTTGCTGGGATGTGCTGAACACCAAGATGCTGTTGAAAACTCCAATTGTTCCATACATTGTTTCTCTGAAGAGAAACCAGAAGATTTAAAATACTGTTTAAATTCATTCAGGCACTTGAGTATATGCATATCAGCATTCACGGTGAATGCAGTGATGCCTGCAGGTGGAGATGAACACTTTCTGTGGCTAGCAAAAGTTGATGTCCAGTTTGTGAAATGTCATCCTGCACCGGGCTAACATTTCTTATGGTCGGCTGCTTGATTGGATAACATCATATCAACAAATAGCTATTCTGATCAGATTGTTACAGTTCCGGTGTCATGACAACAAGTAAGAATCAGAGTGTTAAGGGTTTCTGGTTGCCCCAGTTTTTTCTTTTAGCTAGCCAATGCACATGGAAAGCATTATGAGCGTAAGTATCCACAGAGACCAAAACTACATCACTAATGTGCAGGTTACATTGAAATGCACTTAAAACTAGCAGGATATATTTGTTAAAGACCTGAGAGGTATTTGTGAATTTAAACACTGTCTGAATAAGTCTGAGCATATTTATAGTACTGTAACTAAGAAAAATGTCATTGTCTCCACATGAATGTACAGTTTATAAATCTGTCTTTAGATTATAATTGAGACATGCATTTTTTATATACAGAGAGATGCTGAGGAGATTCCTGAGCACATCTCTTCTGCCTAACTGGTCAAACTGTGTTGTGGGAAGTAAGTCAGAAATCCACATAGATAATCACATCGGTTGATGCACAATTAAATTTGAAAATTTATTGGATTTCTTTGCAGATATAATCTGCTTTGGCTGGACAGATTAGTTTCCTTGTGTTGGTTGATTATTATGATGAACCATCATCACTTGAGTCATCAGATCAGATCCCTTTTCCGTTATCCTATACTTATTTTCTCCATAAAACTTATACCATTGACAAGCAGAAAACACTAGTTGGTCCATTAAGGATTACCACTCATCCCATGATGTTTGGGGCACCACAACTAAACACTTTCTACTCACTTCTCTCCCACTCTATAGTCATAGTGAAAAATCTCACAACACCAGGTTAAAGTCCAACAGATTTATTTGGTAGCATGAGCTTTTGGAGTGCTGCTCCTTCATCCTGATGAAGGATCAGCATTCTGAAAGTCGCACTGCCAAATAAATCTGTTAGACTTTAACTGGTGTTATGAGACTGCTTAATGTGCCCACCCCAAGTCAACACCGGCATCTCCACATCGCTCTATAGTTATATAGTCTCCTGCACAGCTCCACAGATCCAAATTTGATATTGGCCTAAGGTGGCTATCTATGTGGAGTTCGAATATTCTCCACGTTTGCATGGTTTTCTCCTGGTGCTCTAGTTCCCTCCCACAGTCCCACAATGTGCAGGTTAGGTGGATTGGCCATGTTAAATTGTCCCTTAGTGTCCCAAGACGCAGGTTAGATGGACCAGCCATGGAAAATTTCTCTCTGACCACAGCTCCTCAGGTGATTCGAGCCCATCACCGAGATTACACAAGTCATGTGTTATGCACAATGACCTTCTGTCATCTGATGTAAGTTCTGCCTTGGTCTCAGACCAATGTAGTTCTTTTCTGAGGATGTGCAGAGAGTTGATTGAAAATCAATGGATTGGAAAGTTTTGCCACATGGCAGCCTCTCCAGCAACTGAACTCTTGGGAAAACAACCAGATATTCACCACTGTTGATAAAATATGTGGCTTCCAGCTTGATGATGGAAAGAATGTACACTTCTGCCCTTGATTCAGTGAGTTGGTGCTTATGTTTACGACTACATCAGTTGCATACACAGCAGTCCCATTTTGTGTTCATTGTGCCAATGCATTCAATGACATCTTAAAATATGATTCAGGATTCTTTGATTCTGTAATGTTCCTAAGTCTGTCTCTGCCTCAGTGTATGGGTTGCAAAGTCAATGTTTCTCTTGAAGTGAAAAAATGTAGCTTTATTTTGGTCATATTTCTTATCCTCCTTACGTCTGGCAACATTTTAAATTATTGTACACATTCTCATGAGTATATTGAAGTAGCTTGGCATGATTTTCAGTGTAACTACACAACCATGGTGTAAGTAAGACCTCAGATCTCTTTATCTGCTTTTCTGTTACGGGCTGAGTGCACTCTATGATTGGGGAATCTCATAAGGCAAAGAATGTTTCAATCAGGAAAACAGGGTTGGATTGTATTATTTTTCTCTGGCAGCTGGTTGGGTTTTTCTGCAGTATGTACTTTTTTCCCATGTTTGTTTCTGATATGCTGTCAACAGCTGCACTCCATCTCCATTACTAACACAACATCTGCAAGTGTGGAGGCTACATCTTGGTACTTCCGCTGCACTAAGTTCCATAACAAGTCTGATGCTCCTCTCTTGTTAATATAAGCCTGGTGATTACCAATGAGACAGATGGGCTAAATGAAATGATTCAAAAACAGCAGCAGGGCATGGTGGCACGCTGGTTAGGGCTGCTGCCTCACAGAGGCAGGCACCCGGATTCAAATCTGACCTCAGGTCTGTGTGGAGTTTGTACATTCTCCCCGTGTCTGCATGGGTTTCCTCTGGGTGCTCCAGATTCCTCCCACACTCCAAAGATGTGCAGGCTGGGTGGATTCGCCATGCTAAATTGCTCCTTTGTGTCCAAAGGTATGTAAGTTAGGGGGATTAATAGGGCAAATGCGTGGGATTATGGGGATAGGGGCTGGGTGTGATGTTCTAGCAGAGAGTCGATGCAGACTCAGTAGACCAAAAGGCCTTCTTCTGCACTGTAGGGATTCTATGATTCTACACCAGGCAATGTCTATAGAATTACATTGAATTTACAGCACGAAAACAGGCCACAAGTCATCATTTATGCTCCACACAAGCCTCCAGACACCCCTTTCCTTCTAACTCTGTCAACATATCCTTCTACTCCTTTTTTTTCTATATACTAATCCAGCTTCTATTTAAGTGCATCCATATAATGCCACTCCTTGTGATAGCAAGTTCCCCACATTCTAACCACTCTCTGAATGAAGACGTTTTTTTCTGAGTTTCGAATTGGATTTATCGGTGACTACCATATAATTACCTTTAGTTTTGATCTCTCCAGAAGTGCAGCTACCTCATTGAGTCCTTTCATAACTGGATTCCCATTAGGTCACCCCAGAGCCTTATCTTCTCTAGAGAAAAGAACCTCAGCCTTTGATGATGAGTATAACCTTTCCATCATATAGCAGTAACTTCACTTCCAAAAAAATGTTATTGACTGGAGAACATTGAGACATCAGGTTGTCAGGAAAAGAATGAAATAAATGCATGTCTGTTCTGTCTTTCCATCCTGATATCCTTCCAAATCTATATTATACTTTCCTCAATAACTCTATATCCTTTTTATGACGTGCAGTATAACAGTTCACTTTCCCTGTCTTTTCTTCATTACTTTTTAGGGTGTGAGCATCACTAGCAAGTTCAACATTTATTCCTCATTCAAAATTTCCCTTAAGATGGTGGTGTGTCTTCTTAAGTGGATATGAGCATAAGACAAAGGAGCAAGAATTGGTCATTCAGTTTCACAGTGCCAAGAACCCAGATTTGATTCCTGACTTGGGTCACTGTTCATGTGGAGTTTGCACATTGTCCCTGTTTCTGCGTGGATTTCCTCCGGGTGCTCCAGTTTCCTCCCACATTCTGAAAGACATGTTGTCTAGGTGCATTGACCCAAATAGGCACCAGGATGTGGCGACTAGGGGAATATCATAATAATTTCATTCCTCCACACACCCAACCTGCTCCCTGGCGTCAGGAATCCAAAATCCAGGTTGGAGCCACAACAGCCCCATGCCAACTATAGCCAACTCTAGAATGTTCCTCACAAACTAAAAGCCAAGCCTTTCATTCAGGCCAATTTCTGGGCAAACATTGGAAAAAGACACATGCTGTGCACTGACAACTAAACAGCATCCACAAATTCTCATTTTTCTCTGTCAAGATGGGATGGGGAGAGACATATTATCAGCCATGACTTATTTGATAATGCTCTCATCTCAGCATCTCAAAGTCAAATCTCCAGGCTTAGTTGGGAATTCTCCCACCCTGCTTACTATTGTAATCATAGTGGATGCGTTGCGGACAATGTGAAGGCCCATTGACAACAGGGCGGGAATTTCCAGCTTTTAGATCAGCGCAGCCAGAGAATTCTGCCCTTTGACTTAACACAAAAAATTAGACTGACACTCAAATGCAGTGCTGAGGAAGACCTGTACTTTCAGAGGTGCTGTTTTTTTAAATGATACATTGGACACAGGCCTCATCTGCTCTTTCAAGTGGATGTAAAAGATCCCATGGAATTATTTCAAAGACAAATAGGAAAGTTATTCATGAGATATTCTTGGCCAATATTTACCTTGCTAAATAACGTTCCTAAAACAGAAAGAAAATTATCAAGTCGTTATCACAACATCATTGGTGGGAGCTTGCTGTGTTTAAATTGGGTGCTGGGTTGCCTATACTGCAACAGTGAGTAACCTTCAAAAGTATTTTACTGGATGTAAGGAACTTTGGAAAGTCCTGAAATTGTAAAAGACACTACATGAATACACCTTTACTTTTAATGGTATCAAAATGAATGCTGACCCAGTAAAAGGATTTTTAAAAATTTCATCTTTTAGAACTTGTCTGGGGAATATTCAGTGACATTTCTTTACCTTGATGTACAAAAAAGAGTAAGCACTGGAGGTGTCTCTCCTGTTCACTGCTGTTGACCATGAACCTCCAGTCCCGCTGCTGTGATTGGAGATTTGGCCGAGCACCGAATTTTCCAGTCTCACTGGCAGCAGCAGGGCTGGTATGGCATTCCAGTTGATATAAAAGATCCGATGGGCAGCACAGTGGCAGAATGGTGAGCACTGCTGCCTCACAGTGACAGGGGCCCAGGTTCAATACCAGCCTTGGCTCACTGTCTGTGTGGAGTTTGCACATTCTCACCATGTCTGCTTGGGTTTCTTCCAAGTGCTCCAGTTCCCTCCCACACTCCAAAGATGTATGAGCAAGTTGATTGGGCTTGCTAAATTAGTGTCAGAGTAAATACCCCTGCCCCTAAGGAGGGATGGGGTGATGGGGATAGGACCTAGGCAGGATAGTTGTCAGTCAAAGTTTGATGGGCTGAATGGCCCCCTTCCGCACTGTAGGAATTCTATGATCCTATGCAACTACAGAGGATAAAATGTACTTTCTAATATCTTTCCTGAGTTCAACATACAAAGATTCAACAATTTTATTTTACTTATCATGCTAAAGCATCATTTTTACTCATTACATGATAAATGTCTTCATGCTGAGACAGTTATTTCTCAATCATGAGTTATCTTTTCAGTTTCAGTTATATGGAGGTATTTTATACTGTTTTACTGAGACAAAGTCATTTTCTATGATATAATGATCAGTTTATAAGGGATCACAGTACTTCCATTATTCATATTGATGTTGATATCTTTCCAAAAGCATTCAACTCAAATTACCATTTGAACTCAATGCAACAGGATTTTCACATAATCTTATGTAGGCAACATGCAACATTAAACACTCCCAGTTCTGGGCAAGAAAATGTTCCCACATCACAAGCACATCTACTGTCCCTAAAATAAGCGATAGCATAGGTTAGATAGAGTGTGCAGGATTTTCCTGCAGGTTTCTATCTAGATGACTGTGGAGAGCCTGCACATTCTTCCCATGTCTGCATAGGTTTCCTCCTGGGGGTGCTCCAAGTTTCTGCCCACATGCCAAAGATATGCAGATTAGGTACATTGGCCATGCTAAATTGCCCCTTAGTGTGCCCCAGGATACCTAAGTTGGTGGAGATTAGCAGGGTAAACACATAGTGTTACGTGGTAAATCTGGTAAGAATCAGTGCAGACTCAATGGGCTACATAGCCTCCTTCTTTTTGTAAGGATTCTATGATTCTGAACCCTGCCAACAGGCTTAAGTAGGGATCAGAGCAGAGCACCGTCATTCACGTGGTGATCTGGCCTCAAGTTGGTCAACTAGGGGCCAGAGAACAGGTTCATCATGCCACTAAGGACAGTGGGCAGACTCTTGAAGTTGAAATGCCAAAAGGAAGTTTTCCAATTTGAGAGCTGCAGCAGAATGCCATGGTAGGTAAGTGAAGAAAGGGATGCCTCAAGCTATGTGTGCTCTCACTCCAACTTTTTCAAATTAGGAAATATGGCCTTTGCAACTGAGCCTGTGGGTGAAGGTAATGCAAATTCATCAATGAAAAGCTTATAAAGCGTAATCATTATTGCAATGCCCAGACACATGGCAGCTAATGTACGCACAGCAAAATCTGACAAAAAGCAGACAGCCGGACAACTGGTTTCAGTGATACTGATTGAAGGGTAAATGTTGGTCAAGAAATAACATAACAAACAAGGAAGGCTGGAATTGAGTGGAAACAAATCTCTGAACTTCTTTAGGGATGTTGTGATCACAGTTGATCTTCCAACTGGACAGGAAAATCCCAAAATGGAGTCTCCAAAGACTGTTAACTATAGAATCATAGAATTCCTGCAATGCAGAAAGAAGCCATTCAGCCCAATGAGTCTGCACTGATCCTCTGAAAAAGCATCCTACCCAGGCCCCCGTATATAAAAACACCTTTGTGCATATGAACTTGCCTAGAGTTAGACCATCTCCTATGCAAAAACCCTTAAGTAAACCCATCTGGATTGAGATCTGATTTCTAATATTTAACAATACGATTATAGATCACTGAAAGCTATCTCTGCTCTCCTAACAATAATAATATGGGAACTTGGAAACCTCCTTTAAATAGTCTTTTGTTTTGTATGATGACATTATATTGACATTACACAGCTTTTGAAGTCCAAGTATATCACAGCATATATTCCAGTGCTGTTCAGTAGATGCCAGTGTTGTAGTTGTATTGAAACAGTTAGGCTTGTTCTAGAGTATGTCTTCAGAACAAGCACTGGGATGTTATCAAGGCCCATCATGTATGCTCCTACTCTTATGTTCAACTCTTTTTTGACATGACAAGGAATGAATCAGTTTGATGACATCTATAACACTGGGGCCCTTAGAACATGGCCAAGCTGGATATCCTTTGAAGATCCACTGAAGATTATTGCAAATGTTCCAGCATTTCTTTTGCATTCATATTTTGGGTTCAGCCAACATTTAGGATGGGAATGTTGCAACTTCCTATTCTATGTTCTATGAGTGGATGGGGCAGGACTGCAGACTTTTAGTCTTAGGTGTTGTTTGTGAAAGTACCTGGCTCTTCCTCCGCTGTTTAGCATGTGTAGCATCCTACACTGCAGTTTCACCATGGTAGCCAGGGTCTGCTTCTGGCTGCTATTGTATGTTCCTCAGGGTTGGGGATTTGATGGTAATTGCAAGTGTAGAGTGAAAGAAATGTCAAACCATAAGCTGTGGTTTCATACAATTCTGCTGCTGCTGGTTACTCACTGCATCTCACGGGTGCAGTTTGAGCTGCTGGATCAGTATCTGCTAAGGATTGCAGACGGAACAAAATTTGTGCATTTGTGATTCACAGAGGCTGCTGGCCACTTAAATTACTAGATGCCTCCGTTGAAGTGGGATTTTGGTATGTCAGGAATAGAGAATCCAGATTGTGCAGATTAGGACAGGTAAGAGAAGATTTGGAACTTGGTGGATATCATTTGGATGGCCAATCTATACCTTTAGAGAGAAAGGGAACCCCTTTGGATGAGGTCTTGGTCCTTTAGAAGAGGTAAAGCACCTTTTGCGATCATTACTAGTAAACATGATTATGCACTTTTTTAAATCCAAACTTATTAAAACTGTCAAGGTGCCAAAGAACTGTCCAGCTGTCAAGGTGCCATTAAAGAGCTGTCCAGCTATCAAGGTGCCGTTAAAGAGCTGTCCAGCTGTCAAGGTACTGCTAAAAAGCTGTCCAACTGTCAATGTACTGTTAAAAAGCTATCCAGCTGTCAAGGTACTGTTAAAGAATTGTCCAGCTGCCAAACCTGTCCAGAAAATGTCAAAGCTTTCACAGCTATCCAGGAAGCAACAAAGCTATCCAGGAAGTATACAAAGATTTGAGATGAGTGGCATGAAATGATAAATGCAAATGATGGTGGATTTGTATGAGTTAGCACTAAGATGGCATAGGAGGTACAAGGAAATGAGGGTGAGAAGAAAGGCACTAATTTGTCATGAAGGTATGAGGGCCATTGGGGATGAGTGGGATGTTTTCCGTTTTATGATTATTATTTGTTTATCTAAAAACAATACTGCCCTTTCCTGTCAATGCTTTCCTGGTATTACGCCCTGGCATTTTTGGGATTATTCTTATAAATCTTATCAGCATCTTCTTTAGTGCCTCAATCTTTATTTTATAATGGGTGACCAGATCTGCCTTCAGTACTCAAAGTGTGAAATAACCAAGGTTTGACACAGTTTTAGCAATAACTTCCCTACTTTTCAATGCTATTCCTCAAGAAGTAACGTAGAATCATAAAATCCGTACAGTATAGAAAGAGGCCATTTGGCCCATCAAATTCACAGTGGGACAAGGGTGAGCCACACAAAATTCTGTACACATTGGCTGGACTGGAAGAGTCGGCCAGCAACCAGTAATAAGCAACCTTCAGGCTCTATCTCTTGAAACTATATTTGGTTTCTCTGCTCTAAAATTACCTTAGGTGGCTTGGTATCAAATGTTTCTTTATAAAGCTCTTGTGAAATGCTTTATTTCATTTTATTAAATTAAAGGAACCCCAGCAAGGCATGGTGCTGTTGTTGGCTCTAAAACATTTATCCAAACTTCAGGATTACTTATACACATTACTATACACTACTCTATCTTAATAAATTATATTTCTCATTAATAGAATGTCAAAGGAGCTGTTTGCACCTTGTCTGCGTCAATGCATATATTTGTCTGGAGCAAATTCTTAAATAAAGTTTGAAACAAAAACATGCACTGAGGTCATTTATGCAACAGATTTACTTTAACTGATATAATTTTTTTCTTTCCCCCAATTTAGTTTCATCCTGACTTCTCCTGAAGGCACAGAGGATGTTGGGCCAATCTCCCAGATGACCATACATAAGCACATATGTGTTGACAGGCCATTCAAACTACTTGGGAGCCTGGTCCTGTCCACATGCAACACTCTCTCATGTACACACACTTTCTCACATTCTGTCCCACACACCCACACCCACACACACATACACACACACACACATAAACACACACACACTCTCACAAACACACTCTGTCACACACTCTGTCGCACACATACTCTGTCACACACTCTGTTACACATACACACATACATTCTCTCACACAGTCTTTTACACACACACTCTTTCCTACACCCTGTCACGTACACTGTCACACTCTCTTTCTCACACACTGTCTCACACACAAACTCTCTCACACACACATACACACACTACCTTTTTTACAGTCTCACACACTTACACTGTCTCATACACACTGCCTCTCACACTCTGTCACACACACATACTCCCTCATACACTATCACACATACAGACTCACACACACACGCACACACAAAACCTCTCACACTCTGTAACACACATATTCTCTCACACATTATCACACAACATTCTCACATTGTCAATCACACTCTATCACACACACACACACACACACACACACACACACACACACACACACACACACACACACACACACACACACACACCAACCACACAACACACACACACACTCTTTCAGACCCACACACACATTGGATGTATTCTTACCAGCTCGCTGCACCGAT
The DNA here is from genome assembly GCA_024679065.1 of Sphyrna mokarran. Lineage (NCBI taxonomy): Eukaryota > Metazoa > Chordata > Chondrichthyes > Carcharhiniformes > Carcharhinidae > Sphyrna > Sphyrna mokarran. The sequence goes on along the minus strand of JAGIQG010000013.1, from coordinate 11,996,314 downwards.
TAAGTAGCGTGGTAAGCTGAGGAGGCAGCATGAGAGGCCAAAAGTCACTATCTTCATGCCCAGAAAGGGCACAGAGGCTACTTACAAAGAATTGACTAAATTAAAATGTACTGACCAGTTTTGATTTGGCTGCTTTCATCTTCTCGGATGCCCCTTCACCGTCACCAGTAGTACCGGTGATTCTAGTACAACCGGCTAGAATCACTATTGCTCTGCAGAAGCAGGAACCAGGCACCATGGCCAGACCAGGGGGGATCAGAGGTTATTGAAGACCCCAGGTGGGTGGGGGCCTGGCTCAGTCTCTCACATACACATTCTCTCTCTCACACTCACACACAGATTCACACACACGCACTCTCACACTCATAAACACACTCACACATTCACACCCATATGCACACACACACACTCTCACGCTCACAAATACTCTCTTGCTCACACACCTACATACCCTCAAACTCACACACAGATTCACACATTCTTACACTACAAACACTCTCAGACTCACACCCGCACACACTCACAAAACAGATTTACATACTCACACTCCTCATACTCATATACCCACCCTCTCACAATTACACACAGATTTACACCTCATGCTCACATATACACTCTCTCACACGCACACACATTTACATGCTCACACACACGTTAACACACTCACACATTCTCTTTCAGTAACATATACACTTTCTCACACTCACACTCTCATACAAACATTCACACACTTGTAATCTCTCTCAAATATATATTTTCACTCACATTGTCTTTCATATTCACGTTCACACACTGTCTCTCACATCTATACACACACACACACACACACACACAGCAGGGACCAGAGACCACCGCTGGCTGTGGCCACCTCCTGTATGGCTCTATTACAACACTGCTTCTAATGAGGGAACCACCAAGGGAGCTGTCGGATTTCATCACTCTTAACAGTTTAACACAGTTCTGAGTTCATTGGCATGGTCTAGATAGCAACTTTCTGATACGTACTGACAAAGAGCTCAATCCAGCTGGATCTAATTCTTATTCTCAACATTTCTGGAGGAAGGAAATGGCTGGAGAAGCAGTGTAAGTAGAAGGAGCAGTTTCAAAGTACTCAGAAACAGTGCAGGAAGTTTTGCTAATAATAACAGCTGTGAGCTTTAGGGCAGCTGTACCAGAAAGATGTTTATAAAAACTAATTGCAATTTTGTTCTTCAAAAATTCCATTGCCACTAATTTGAATCACTTGTGAATTTGGTCTATGGATTGGTGGGCATCAGGATGTGGATGGGTGGTGGTTCCTTTTACTCCAATTTATCCACTGGTGAACTGATGGAGAACGTGAAGGACTGATATTTAACTCTCACCGTCATGCTGCATTCACAGTCAGAATGTCTTTGTGAAACAGGGTCCAGCAGCCACTCACAGAGGCTAACACACTGCCATGAATATTTAATGATGTTGAACATTTTCCATTTTGTCTTTTGGAAAAGGTTTGAGGTGGGATTGTTGAAATTTTCAAGACTATGAAGGACACTGACTAAACCTAATTGGAGTGAATTGTTTGCCTTGTTGAAGGCTTTTACTAACAGAACCAGGAGGAGGAGTAGGCCACACGAGCTGCATTGCTAGTCAATACGGATCATGGTTCATTTTGCATTTCAAAGCCATTTTTCCACTCTCTTCCCATATCCCTTCATGCTAAGAGATCAATGATGGTACTTCTCAACCCATCTGCTGCCAGGAACATCAGGTTCCACTGAAATTCAATTGACTTTTATCTGGGCTACCCAATCTCCCACAGCGGGTCCCAACTCAAGAATCTATTTACCCTAACCTTAAATATATTCAACAATGTTGGAGACAAGCTCCCTAACTTGGTAGAGATAGAGTCCCTACAGTGCAGAAGGAGGCCATTCAGCCCATCGAGCCTGCACTGACAACAATCCCACCCAGGCTCTATCCCTAACCTGATATATTTATCCTACTGACCTCCACTGCCAGCAATGGACAACTTAGCATGGCCAATTCACTTTAGCCTCATATCTTTGTACTGTGAGAGGAAACCAGACAACCTGAAGGAAATTCATGCAGATATGGGGAAAACATGCAAACTCCATTGAGATAGTGACTCAAGCCAGGAATCGAACTCGAATCTCTAGTGCTGAGAGGCAGCAATGCTAACCACTGTACCATGTGATGCTTTATTAAGAATAGACCTGTATAGTTGAGCTATTAAATGCTTAGTTGTATATAGTTCTTCTTAGTTTGTTACTTGCCACATCAACTCATCTCGAGCTATTACAATGCTAGTCCTTTCACAATCTCAGGGCATACCAAAGCACCTTACAGCCAATGAAGTATTCTTGAAGTGAAGTCACTGCTATGACATTAGAAACAAAGCAACACATTTTCAAGCAGAAAGACCCTCACATACAGCAGATAATCTGTTTTTGTGATTCTGATTGAGAGATAAATACTGGCCAGGGCACTATAAAGAACTCCTTTGCTCATCTTTGAAATAGTGCCAATTAATCCTTCATGACCAGTGGAGAGGCCAGACTGTGTCTTGGTTTAATATCTCATCCAAAGGACAGTACTGCACTGAAGTGTCAGCCTAGATTATGTGCTTAACACTCTAGAAGGGGACCTGAACCCTTAACTGCATGACGCAGAAGCAAGCATGCTACCACTGCTTGTGGGATGGACAAGAACTACACAGGCACCATTGTAACACCAAATAGAACCTCTAATTATATGTGAAAAGCCATAGAACAGCTGTAGACTCTCTGAAAAGAAATTGCAATTACCGCGGATGATGTACCACTGCCCAGCCTGGCAACCCTATCAAGAATGGAATCATTACAGTAATCCTGAGAAAACAAATGTACACTGAAACACAAGAGAATGCCAAGGGAAAACTGCAGTGAGGAGAGAAGTAATTTCTTTTTATCTGAAATTTCTGAATATTCAACCATTCTCATATCTCTCTTTATTAAACCATGGCTTCCTGCCATTTCACAAATCTCTAATGCCTTATTTAAATAGTTTTGGCAATATGTTTAAGTTGAGATCTTGGATTGGTATACCTGACACTTAGTCCCTTATCACAACCTACTTAGTATAATCACAAGATACTTACTGATGAGAACAGATTCCCGATGGCAAACTACCTGTGGATCAGTGCTGAAATCTCAACTATTTACATCCATATCAATGACTTGGATGATGGCACTGAAGATATGGTTGCCAAATTTGTTGATGACACCAAGATAGGTCAGAAAATAGGAGGACATGTATGCCAGAATTCTACCATCTCACCCACCCCGGAATTTTAATGGGCAAGGGGAGGACAGTGGAAATATCTGTTCACCTCAAGTGGGAATTTCCAGTCTCACTCAAGCGAGGCCATAAAACCCCGCTCAGTCTGAAAAGGGCTTTGGACAAGTTAAGTGAGTGGGCAAAAATTTGGCAGATAAAGTATAATGTGGGAAAATGTGACATTGTTCACTTTGCAGCAAGAACAAAAAAAGTATATATTTTAAATGGAGAGGCATTGCAGAACTTTGAGGTATGGAGAAATCTGGATGATCTGATACATGAATCACAGAATGTTAGTATTGAATTACAGTCAAGTGATTAGATAGGCAAATGGAATGTTGGTGTTTATTGCAAAAGGAATAGGATGTAAAAGTCTGGATATTTTGCTATAATTGTAGAGGGTATTGGAGAGACCATATCTAAAGTACTGCATACAGCTTTCGACTCTGTTAGCAAAATTTTCCATGCAATCTGTCTTATGTTTCCTGGCGGAGGAAGGGACCCACCATTTGCCAAGAGAGGGATCTCCTGGTCGTTATCAAGGGGGTTTCCTGTTGGAGTATCCCCTCACTGTGGCAGGACTGGGAAATACTGCTGGTATGAATGGCTGGAAAATTCAGGCCCTTACTTAAAAAAGGACATAGTTGCGTAAGAAACAGTTCAGAGAAGGTTCACTCAACCCATTCCTCAGATGAGGGAATTACACACAAGGTTGAACATGTTGGATATGTATCTATTGGAGTTTAGAAGAATCAGTGGAACATCTAAAATGCAGAGCAGCCTTGGCTGGTTGGATGCTGAGACAATGTTTCACTTTGTGGGAGAGACTAGAATTAGAGTCAAAAATAAGGGATCTCTCATTTACGATAGAGATTCAGAGATTTTTTTTTCTCAAAGGATTGTGGATTAATGGATCTCCAATCCTCAGAGAGATAATGGAAGCTGGAACATTGAATATTTTTAAGACTGATTTGGATAGATTATTGATAGGCAAGGGAATGAAAGGTTTCCAGAGGTAGAAAGGAAAGTGAAGTTGAAATTACGATCAGATCAGTCATGATCATATTGAATTGTGGCGCAATCTTAAAAGGCCAAAGGGCCTGCTTCTAAATCTTATGTTCATATGTAACAGCCATTCAGATCATTTTATTCATCCATTTTGTATGACAACATAGACTCCCACAATCGTATCAAATTGTTCTTTAAATAACTCCAGGCTATTTGTCCAATCAAAACATTGATCTATGAGTTACTGTTAACTAAATTTACCGCTTTATAAGTTTTCTCCCCTTACATTTTCATTTAAAATAATAATCTGGAATGACCTTTTTCATTTCTTTAACTGCAGAACATCACCACTCAGCCATCTCCTTTCCAGCCAAAAGCCCAGTTCCTTCAGTTCTTCCTCATGATTCAGATTGCTGAAGCGGAGGATTAGCCTGGTGACTGCACAGCCCTACAGAGCTTACACAGCTTAAGTGTCCTCACTGTAGCTAAGTAAAGTTTATGATCTTGCAAGGGGAGAAGTGAATATGTAGGTGGGATTTAGAGACACAAGGCAGAAAGCCAGAAGACCAAGTCAAATCAATAAACAATTTATTGAATCACATATATGAAGGCACATAGTCAGGTCCATGACCATATAAATGGGAAAAGATTCAAGTACCAAAGCAGTTTTCATACAGTCCACAGTCGGGTTCCAAAGCAGATTTGTTGTCCTGTCTTTGTCGAATTCCTCAAAGCACTCAGCAAATAGTATTATGCATGAAATCCACACAGTAATCTAACACCCTTCTACTTTCACCTTGATGTTTCTGCCTTTTACTGTTGCTCAGTGACCTACATGCTGGAATTTTACCACCCTCCTGGCAACGGAATCAGAGCAGGTGAAGGGTGCACAATGGAAATAATCGCTGTCCTTGGGTGGGATTTTCCAGTCTCACTCGAGCGAGGCTGTAAAATCCCGCCACTGAATCTATCTAAAGCATTGCAGCTGAACCTCATCTCTAAGATTGGCATGGAAGCGCTGTCTGTTTGAAGGTCACGGGTTTCTTCAGGGATTCCCTTACATGTGGGCTGACTGTACTCTGCAGCCTCATTGAGTGAGTAAGGGACAGACACGATCTAGAAAATGGAGTAGCCGGGCCTATAGGCAAATCCACTAGCTTATGTCCCTGAATGCGTCTAATTCAAGTTCGTTCACAGAGCCAGTGGACTTGGTGAAGGCACGCTATCATCCAAAGCACTCGGTCATCCTGCAGTATTTTAAGTTTAATTCCATGGGAGAGCACCAGAAGAGACCATTGCAATCTACATTACAAAGCTAAGACAAATTGCAGAGCACTGTGGCTTTGGAGCCATGCTGAACAATAAGCTGAAAGATCGTTTAGTTTATGAAGTCAATAAAGAGGCCATCCAGAGAAAACTGTTAAAACTGTTAGCGGAGACAGGTATCAGTTTTAAAAAGATGCTGGTGATGGTGCTAGTGATGGAAAGTGCTGAGAAGGGCGCACAGGAACTACAAAGTGCAGAAAATGACATGGCTCATCAGTTGGAGCGGGAAGCTGTAGTCTACACTGGTGCCAAAAGTGAAGATGCTAGTTTTAAACAGGAAGCAAGTGTAGCTGCAGGCAGAGTTAGAAGATTTGGGAGAGTGAATGCAACACCAAGGATCGAAGCAGAATGTGGGGGTAATCACACGAAGGGATACTTGAGGCATTGGTGTAACAGCAAGTCAAGCCTGCTCAACGCTAAAGGCAGCAGTACATTGCAGGTAAATAGTACAAAAAAATTCACCATAAAGCACTTCACAATATCAAGGACCCAGGTTCACTTCCCGGCATGGTTCACTGTCTGTGTGAAGTCTGCACATTCTCCCTGCACCTATATGGGTTTCCTCCATATATATGGAGGAATATATGTGGTCTCCTCCAAAAGACATGCTGGTTAGGTACATTGGTCATGCTAAATTTTCCTTAGTGTACCTGATAGGCTCCAGAATGCAGTGACTAGAGGATTTCACAGTAATTTAATTGCATTGCTAATGTAAGCCTACTTGTGACATTAATAATAAGCTTTAAGTTTTAAAAAATTGTGTGTTCATTCACTGAACGATATGAAAGCTCCCATCACAGTGGTGCTTTTGGTTAATAGTAAACCAATAGAGATAGAAGTAAATATGGGAGCATCTGCTATTGTAATTGGGGAACACACCTACAGATACTTCTGCGAAGGGATTCAAGTTTTGGGTTTAAGGAATACAGCATCAAAATTGATGAGGCCATTGAGATCATTGGTATGATAATACAAGTGAGATGTCAGCAATAATCTGCCCAACTCCTACTAATAGTTGTATCAGGCCAAGGACCAAGTCTACTGGGCCATGGCAGATTCAAAGAAATTAAATTAACTTTGACAGAATTTTTTCAAATTAAAGAAAAAGGCCTGCTAGAATTAATAAATTATGTGTTTATTACAATGATTACATGATGTATTACATTGTATTTTGCAATGAGCTAGAGAAAATTAAGGGCACATAGGCAAAGATCCAGAGAGTCCCATGTAGGTCCAGAGGCAGTCCCATGGTTTTTCAGGGCCAGACCTATGCCCTACACGCTGTTAAAAAATGTAGAGACTGAATTGAAAAGGTTATGAGCACTAGGAATCATCAGCCAATCCAGTTTGCAAAATGGCAGCACCTATAGTTCCTGTGATAAAGCCAGGCAGAACTCCTGCATCTGTGGGAACTACATATTGACAGTGAATCAGGCTTCCAAGCTAGACAACTACCCCATTTCAAAGATAAAAGAAATTGGTATTCAAAGCTGCTTGGAGATCAATCTTATACACAGTTAGATATGAATTTATCAGCAGCTTGAGTTGGATGATGCTTCCCAAAGTTATGTTACAATTAGCAGATACGAGTTTCAGTACACACGCCTGCATTTCTGTGTGTCTTCAGTTCATGCCATATTCCAGTGAATGATGGAAGGTTTGTTGTAAGGATTTTCATGTGCAATAATATACCTGGATGATGTATTGACAATGGGATCAACAGGAGCCAAGCACCTCATGAACTTGGAAGAGGTACTCAGGTTTCAAGAGATAGGAGTTTTCCTCAAGAAAGCTAAACATACTATTCAGGCCAATGAAGCGACTTACCTGGGATACCAGGTAGATGCTGAAGAGTTGCACCCCATGGAGGACAAGGTTAGAGCAGAAAAGGAGGCACTGGCCCCCAGAAACACATCTGAAACATTCCTTCTGACGAATGATGAATTATTATGGGCAGTTTCTGTCAAATTTATCAACATTGTTGGCCTCCTTACATAGAATCCCCACAGTGTAAAAGGAGGCCTTTCAAGCCCATTGGGTCTGCACCAAATCTTTGACAGAACATCCCCAACATGCTTGTTCCCCCCCCCCACCCTATTTCCATAAACCCGTGTACTTGACTTACTAATTCCCCTCCACATGTTGGAACAAAAAGGAACAATTTAGGTGTCCAATCCACTTAACTTGCACATCATTGAACTGTGGGAGGAAATCAGAGCATCCCAAGAAAAGTTGCTAACTCCACTTAGAGAATCACCAAAGGCTAGAATTGAACCCCAAGTCCCTGGCACTGGCAGACAGCTATGTAAGGCACTGTAACACTGTGACCCTTCCATGTGTTACTAAAGAAGGCTAGTGTTGGTTTTGGAGTAGGACTCAGAGAGAAGTTTTTAACAAGATAAAGCAATTATTACATTTGTCTTGTTTATTGATGCATTTCAATCTGTCCAGAAAATTTGTGTTAACTTGTGACACCTCTCCTTATGGTATCATTGCAGTTTTGTCTCAAGTAAACAATGATAGGTCTGAAAGACCTGTAGGAGATGTCTTCAAAACTTGCTGAGAGGCCAAGAAAGGCCATTCTCAGGTTGAAAAAGAAGGATTGGCTGTTGTGTATGGAGTATAAATGTTCCATCAAAATGATAGGCATTTTACCATTGTAAACCATTTTTGGGTCTTTTTAAGGAAGAAAAAGCCATTCTGCCACTTGCATCAGCAACTTACGCGCAGAATTAAATTCCAGGGTTTCTATTCACCCAGTATTCCCTTCTTTAGATACCATACTGATTGACTGTCCTGGCTTCTCTTCATCAGACAATTGTGATGTATTTCCATTTTATCTTCAGTATTTATTGTGCACTGACTTTTCTTTGGCAGGACTTTTTGACAACTTTCAGCCGCCTTCAGCAGTACCCTCCCACCTCATTTCAATCCTACAAACTACATTGACTAGATTTCCAATTTCTGCTGTGAGTTGGTTAAATTCACAAGGTGAGTCAATTTACAGGCTACAAATTTCCATTGAGTGTCAGGAGCAGAGTAAGCAGTAGCATTATGTGTTGAATATATTTCACCAAAGGTCCTTAGACAGCAACTTCCAAACCTACAACCACTTCCAGCTAGAAGGACAAGGGCAGCAGAAACATCGGAGCACCAAGGCCTGCAAGTTCCCCTCCAAGCCACATGCCATCCTGACTTAGAAATAAATCAGCCGTTCTTCACAGTCGCTGGGTCACAGCCAAATAAACCATATCCACCTTGTAAGGAAATCCTCCAAGATCTGCCAAAAATGCTTACAAGTCAAAAGCGACTGAGAAATTCAAATATTACACCCCCTCCCCCTAATCCTCGACCAGAACGAATCTCAATTGGCCCCTGAGCCCCTCTCAGGGCCCCAGGAAGCATTGTGAGAATAGGGGGTGGAGAACATCTAGTTGTGTGACAGGAGTTGACATGTCTATCGCCTATCTGCCACCAACAGCAGCATATATGGCCGATGGCCCTCATGCCCTTAAGTCAACTGTAGCTCTTTAATGAAAAACATTCATTAACCCATTTGTTTCCAAGGGACAATTAATTCTCTCTTGTCTTCTGGTCTCTAAATGTTTTTCCACCAAAGATGTCAGGTTGATTGGCTATAGTTGGGCTTATCCGTCATTCCCTTTCATGAACAGGAGTGTAACATTTGCAATCCTCTGACACCTCTCTGATGTCAATGGAGAATGCGATAATTGCGGCCAGAATCTCCTCAACTGAAGGTGCCTCCCATCCAGACCAAATAACATTTTCACTTTGAGCACTGCCAAATTTTTAAGTACCTCCTTGTTAACTATTTTTATTCTATCCAATTTTTCTACCAACTTTTCTTTTTCTGTGACATTGGTGGCATCCTAATCTTCAGTGAAGACAGCTGTAAAGTATCCATTCAATACCTCAGCCAAACTGTCAGCCTCCACAAGATAATCTTTTGTTCCTTAATTAGGCTGGTTCTTTTTCTACTCATTTAGTATTTATATGTTTGTAAAAGACTTTGGGATTCCTTTTTTTGTTACCTGTTACATCTTTTCTTATATACCCTGTTTGCCATACTTGTTTCTTTTTTGAGTTCTTCCCTATATATTCTGTATTCAGTTTGGTTCTCTATAATATTCTGACAGCATTTATCATAAAACTTTCTTCTTTTTCATTTTAATTCTCATGTTTTGATCATCATGAAGATCATGCTCTGCGTACATTGTCCTTTTGTTAATGGAAACCTGTCCAGCCTGTTTGAAAATCAACTCCTCTTTGAATGTGTCTTAATGCTCATTTACTGTTTTATCTTCTAACCTTTGATTCAAGTCCACTTGGACCAGGTCTCTCTTTGATCTCCAAGGTTAATTTATCTCACTTTTAACTGACTACTTTCAGGACAAATTGTTTCTTATTCATTTTTATAATGACTCAAAATCCAATGATATTATGATCACTAATTCCTATATGTTCCTTCGTAGACATTTATTCCATTTTAATCCCAAGAATTAGATCCAGCACTTCTTCTATCCGTGCTGGGCTGGAAAGATTTAGGGACATCACTGAATCCAATATTAGGACAGCAGGATAGCACAGATCTTAACACCACTGCCTCACAGCACTAGGGACCCAGGTTCATTTCCAGCCTCCGGTGACTGTATAAAGTTTGTACATTCTTCCCATGTCTGCTAGATTGTCCCTTGGTGTCAGTGGGATTGACAGAGTAAATATGGAGTTATGGGAATGGGATTGAGGTTGGATTGTTGTCGGTGCATGCTCGATGAGACAAGTGACCTCCTTCTGCATTGTAAGATAGTGACAATGACTGTGACATCGTACAGTGCAGAAGGAGGCCACTCGGCCCATCAAGTCTGCATTGATCACAATCCCACCAAGGCTCTATCCCCATAACCTTATGCATTTTACTGAAGCTAGTTCCCTTGACACGAAGGGGCAATTTAGCATGGCCAATCCTCCTAGCCCACATATCTTTCCACTGTCGAGGAAACCAGAGCACCCTAAGAAAACCCATGTAGACACAGGGAGATCATGCAATCTCCGCACAGACTCAACCAGGAATTGAACACAGGTCCCTGGTGATGTGAGGAAGCAATGCTACCATGCCATTGATGTCTTTGAAAGGAATACTAGTAGAATCCAATCAAATCAGACTTTCCCTTTCAATGACAGAACTCTGAACCTATTGAAATCTCACTCGAGTACTGAATTATTGAATGGAGCTGCGTTGAAGAAGGCCATTTGGCTCTCTGCCTTGTTAACACTACCATTAAATCTTCTGTTTTTTTGAATATTTATCTATTTCCTTTTAAAGCCCATTAAGGATTCTGCTTTTTTATTTTTTAATCCTAACCTCGCCACATAAGTACAATTCCATGGACCATAGACAGTCTCTAGCACCATGTCAAATGGTGGTGACGTATATGTGAACCCGAGTTGTCCATGTCAAAAGGCTAAGGAAAGGATGGAGGTTGTTGGAGTGGATGCTTACAGTTAAGAGTGATCCTATCATCAATCAGTGTCAATTTTTATACTATTTCCATCAGAGTTTGGGTGCCTTCCTGATTTCTTAAATTTATTCATTAGTGTCACAAGTAGGCTTACATTAACACTGCAATGGACTTACTGTGAAAATCCCCTAGTTGCCACACTCCGGTGCCTGTCCAGGTACACTGAGGGAGAATTTAGCATGGCCAATGCATCTAACCAGAACATCTTTCAGACTATGTGAGAAAACCCATGCAGACACAGGGAAAACAAACAGATTCCACATAGATAGCGATCCCAGCCAAGAATTGTACCAGGGTCTCCGGTGCTGTGAGGCAGCAGTGCTAATCATTGTGCCACCCATTGTCCTTTCCTCATCAATTTCACCATCCAATTCTATCCACTCTACCATCTCTCCCCCTTAACAATCTCCACCTCCTTCCTCCCCTCCCCAACTGTAATGGCTCAAAACAGATATTGAATCTTAGATCTTTCTGTTCCTTCTGACTCAGCTACTTCTTGGAGGAGCCGATGGCAGTTGTCTTTAATGCAGAGCTCTTGTCTTCTATCCAAAACCACGAGATGCAGGAATTGTTTTGTTTTGTATTTCAGCTCTTTCCAAATTCTATTTGAATAATTCCAGTTTGAGGAGTATCCAATTGTAAGAGAAGGCTCTTATGCTCAATTACAGACACATCTCACTGTCACTCTGAAGTGCAGCTAAATTACAATTACACTCCATAAAACATACAGTTCGTCACTGTTGTTTCCAAGTTGCACAGAGTTTAGCAGTGTTCTCAATAAACACGAAATTGCCCAGTTCCACAACAAATGACGGGACTATCATTGTGTCCAGTCCCCTACTGAGAAATTAAAAACTCTATACAACCACACAATAAACAGCACTAATTCTGCTGTATAAACAGAAATGTAAACCATTGCGCAGTGAGTAATGTTCAGCCTGCTAATCGAGCAAGTGCGTATGTGATTACACAGTAACCCTTATCCTGTACAATACACAAAATTTGTAAAGTTACATCGTAAGTACCCTGCTAAATGAACAGTTGTGTATATGATCACATAGCAACTCATACCCTGCGAATAAACAAATGACCTATACAGTTACAACACTGAGTCACTTTCACATTGATGAATAAACAGAAACTCTATGTTACTTATAAAAATGAGTATTAGTCTTCCGTATGTCATCTGTTTAGGAACATTCCATATGATCTATTTCCTAGCTCCTGTGCTTCAGGTGAACTTCTGCAACATACTGCCCCAATTGGATGGAGTCAGGCAATAGTGATTTGAAATCCTCCATAATGATTGGTAAGACACACACTGGGACTAAATCAGCATACTATTATGTTCCATTTGCAATCAATATTGGTTACGTCACATTTAGAGCAATGAAAACACTGTTGGTCTCCATTTTATCAAAATAAAGATGTAGAGGATCTTGGGAAGGTGCAAAAATAATTCACTAGGATGATACCAGAATGGAGAGGTTAAAGATTTGGAAAGAAGATGAAAGTTGACCGGTTGAAAATTATGACTTTATCTGGACAAGATGTTTCCATTTCAGAGAAACAGCATGGTGGCACAATGGTTAGCACTACTGCCTCACAGCGTCAAAGACCCGGGTTTGACTCTCAGTTTGGGTCACTGTCTGCATATTGTCCCCATGTCTGCGTGGGTTTCCTTCAAAGGTCCTGGTTTCCTTCCATAGTCAAATTCTCTCTCAGTGTACCCGAACCAGTGCTGGAGTGTGGTGACTAGGGGATTTTCACAGTAACTTCATTGCACTGTTAACATAAGCCTATTTGTGACATTAATCAATAAACTTAAACTTAAGTCTAGAAACAGGGGATATAGATATAATATAGTCACTAATAAATGAAAATAGAAAATTCAGGTAGCTTCTTTATCCAAAAAGTTATTACACTGTCAAATTCATTATTATTATTCATCACAAAGGGTTATTAGAATGAACAGCATAGATGCATTTAAGGAAAAGCTAATTAAACAGTGAGGAAAAAACGTGTAGAGAGATACATGAGAATGCTTAGAGGAGTGATGGGATGAGGCTGGTGTGGAGCATAAACCTGGCCATGGATCTTTTGGACTGAATATCCTACTTCTTCATTATCAATACTCATTCTAAGGCAGAATTTTACTGGCGTGTCCGCACAAGTTTCATCCGATCCCACCCAAGGCCAACAGAGAAAGTCGTTCTCCAAGCCGAGCCCACTCCCGGAATCGGGGCTGGCACGCCGGTAAAATTCCGTCCTAAGTTTGTGGTTGACTGTAATTCCCTGATGCAGACTGCTGGCCATCATTTTTTGTAAGACAAATTGCTTCTCCAATTATCACCCATTAAGTAATTCAGTGAAAACAACAGGACAGCAGACTAACAGGATAAGCTGCAGGCCGCAGTGCATTTCATACAGAGTGAAGAATTAATTTGCATTCATAAAGCATCTCATCAAGTGCTCAGAGTGTCTCAAAGTATTCTGCAGCTAATGAAGATGCTGGCAATGACATGACTCTTTCAGCTCCCAAATAGGTGCAACAGCAATTTTCATTTTGCTGCATAAAATCATAGCATGGAAGGCCAATTGTCCACGCCAATCACAAATTCGACACAAATTCCATTCTTCAGCACTTGGCCCATAACCCTAGAAGTAACAGAAACACAAGTAGATATCTAAATACTTCTTAAATGTTAAGATTTGATTTGATTTATTTTGATTTTGATTTGATTTGTTACTGTCATATGTATTAGCATACATGTGAAAAGTATTATTTCTTGCGCACTATAGAGACAAAGCATACTGTTCATAGAGAAAGAAATGAGAGAGTGCAGAATGTACTGTTACAGTCATAGTTAGGGTGTAGAGAAAGATCAAATTAATGCAAGGTAAGTTCATTCAAAAGTCTGATAGCAGCAGGGAAGAAGCTGTTCTTGAGTCAGTTGGCTCGTGACTTCAGACTTTTGTTTTTTTTTACCTGACAGGAGAAGGTGGAACAGAGAATATCTGGAACATGTGGAGTCCTTAATTATGCTGGCTGCTTTGCCAAGGCAGTGGGAAGTGTAGATAGAGTCAATGGATGGGAGGCTGATTTGTGTGATGGATTGGGCTACATTCACAAATGTTTGTAATTTCTCGCAGGTTTGGGTAGAGCATGAGCCATACCAAGCTGCATACAACCAAAAGAATGCTTTCTTTGGTGCATTTGTAAAAGTTGGTGAGAGTCGTAGCTGACATGCCAAATTTCCTTAATCTTCCGAGAAAGCAAAGATATTGGTGGACTTCCTTAACCATAATGTTGGCATGAGGAACCAAGACAGATTGTTGGTTATCTCGGCACCTAAAAACCTGAAGCTTTTGATCCTTTCTATTTCATCCCCATTGATGTAGACAGGGGCATGATTTCCTTTCGGCTTCCCTGAGTCAATGACAATCTCCTTCATTTTGTTGACTTTGATGGAGAGATTATTGTTGCCACACCAGTTCACCAGATTCTCTATCTCATTCCTGTGCTCTGCCTCATCATTGTTTGAGATCTGATCCATTATGGTGGTGTCTTCAGCAAACTTGAAAATCAAATTGGAGGGGAATTTGGCTACAAAATCATCGGTGTATAAGGAGTATAATAGAGGGCTGAGAACACAGCCTTCTGGGACACCAGTGTCGAGAATGATCATGGAGGAGGTGTTGTTGCCTATTCTTACTGATTGTGGTCTGTGAGTTCAGGATCCAGCCACAGAGGGAAATGCTAAGACCCAAGCCACAGAGTTTGTAGATGAGTTTTGTGGGAATAATGGTGTTGAAGGCTGAGCTGTAGTCAATAAATAGGAGTCTGACATAAGTGTCCTTATTATCTAGGTATGAGAGTTTCTGACTCCACCACCCTTTCAGGTAGTGAGTTCCAGTTTCCCACTCCATTCTGGGTGAAAAAGTTTTCCTTAATTCCCTGCTTGGCCTTCTACCTCTTACTGTCAATCTATGGGTATGTTGAAAGAGGAACAGGATTCTAAAGGAAAGAAGAGTAGGTTTTTGGATGAGGGTCACATTGATTTGCTCTGAGCCAAGGCACTTCTTGCAGTAGGATAGGAGCTGTATCAACTTCACTAAGAAGCAGTGTCTGAGGATATTGTACCTCACTGAGAAAGCTGTGGAATTCTCCCATCTCCTTCCCTCCAGCCAATATCAAGTGCTGGGAGTGAAAATGATCTTGCATTTATAAAACACTTTTTATACCCTCAAACCTTTATGAACTGTGGATTATTGTTGAAGTGTGGTCTCTAGTGGTTTTTTTAGTAATATGCTACTCAATTTGCACACAGTCAGGTTCCATAATCTGCAAAATAATGAGGAACTAGGTAGTCAGATTTTGGGAGGTTATTGGCACCAGAAGAATTCTCAGCCCTTCTTTCAATATTGCTATGGAGCTTGTATATCTCCCTACACTTCTGGTTAATCTCTTGGCTCAGACTATGGGCTGGATTTTCACTTTTAAAGTGGAAAACAGGAGTCAAGTTGGCTTCCAGGTCCTTAGACCTCTCCCAGCAGAAATTGCCACTGACTCTGGGACACCTCCTTAATTGGCATGAGACAGGTTCCTCATCAAACCAATAGCAATGGGTAGACTCTCAAAGATGGCAAACCAATCAGAAGCCTTCCAGCTTCATGGCAATGAACAGCTGCAGTACAAGGTAAATAACTGAGAGAGCACTTCAACGAGAAAGTGGCTGCTCTGGCGCTTTGTTAAACATTTAAATAAAGAATTCACAAAGCAATCAGGGAGGTGAGGTAGAAGCTTCTCTGTGGGAGAGTCTTTTGTTAAATCCCTACTCAAGATGGCAGGGAGGTCTAAAGGCTTGCATGGATTCCTCATCCCCAACCTGCCTCTGTGTAGTGTAACTGTCCCGGTTGCATTGGAGCATCCAAATCAGTCTCTATTATCTACCTTTAACAAGCTAAATTCTTGCCTGTCTATTGAACGGTGGATGGCTTTATTGAGCCCCAACCCCATGGTTGGCCAAAATAACCGATATCAGAGACATGGTTGTGTGTGACAGGCCTGCGAGCTGGTCTTGTCATTTGCTCTGTTCATCTCCATTTCCCAATCTCAATGGAGCCCAAAGATTTCAACACAGTTCTTCTGGGAATGCATCTTAATCTTAACATTCTGAGAAAATTTCAATCTCAAATATCTGTAGTTGGACATGAATCAGCAACCTTCTGACTCAAAGGCGAAAGTACTGTCAACTGAGTCAAGTTACAAAAGCAGCAACTACACTCCAGAAACAGACATAGGAATGTTTGCTAGATAGTTAGAGATGAAGAAGTCCATTGTGCCCATTTTAATTCATCCATTTTAGCAGTGACCTGTATTTCTGTAAGATTTCTAAAACCCCCCCTTTGATTTCACTCCCATTGTACAGCACTTTGTTTCTGACCGTGTGAACTCTATGTGTGACTGATCATCCGGGATGCAAATCCTGTGGAACAACCTCTGACATTCATTCACCAACTCCATTTCCTTCCTAATATAAAAGCAAATTATTGCAGATGCTGGAATCTGAAACCAAAAGAGAAAATGCTGAAAATCTCAATAGATCTGCAGCATCTGTAAGGAGAGAAAAGAGCTGAGTCCAACACAGCTACCTATCGGAAAAATAGCATATGCAAAAATGTCTCCAGTGTACATTGGAAGTTTAAAGAGAATAAATATGGATTCTCTGCAGAACTGAAGCCGTGGTCCCACTTTAACAAATCTCCTTTGTTCTCCCTCTGAGACATGGACATCCTTCCTAAAGTGTACTTGCCTAAATTAGAAACAAAACTTCATCTGACATCTAACAGGTGTATTTATAAAGGTTTAGCATAAGTTCCGTGCTTTTCACAAAATCACACCATTCTTGAGGTACAGAAGGAGGCCATTTGGCCCATCACATCTCCACTGGCTCTCCAAGTGAGCGTCATGATTTAGTATCATTCCCTTTCTTTTTTGCCTGTAACCCCTGCATATTGTTTTTGTTCAAATAGTAATCTAATGCCCTCTTAAATGCTTTGATTGAACCTGTCCTTACCACACTGCCAGGCAGCGCATTTCCAGAAACATTGTTTCTGTATAAAATGGTGCACTCTGTCCCAAATGAGAATTTCATTTCCGTGTTTTTTGATTGCATTCAGATTTTAGTATCTGCCATAGTGGGATACAAATACAGGTCAGCAGAGCATTATAATGGATGTCCAGATTACTGAAACAGTGATAAAACAATTACACCACAACTCTCCCCAAATAAATTGTAAGATCCTATCTATTTGTTTAACCGCCTCTCAAACTGTGCTATCATCTCAATGATTTATATACATACGCCCCAAGGATGTGAGAGCTACGCTCGCAGCAACATTTTAATATCTAACAGATTCTCCCTCCCTTCAGCTTTGACAAAGAGCGAAAAGGATTTGAAACGTTAGCTTGGACTTTTTCCTTACGGATGCTGCCAGATCTGCTGAGTTTTTCCAGCTTTCTCTGTCCTTGTTTCCGATTTGAGCATCCACAATATTTGGCTTATTTTTACATCCTCCTGAAATTTCTGGCTATTCTTCTAACTGCTTATTAGATTTCCAAGTTTTTTGTCCTCTGCAAACTTTGAAATGTATATCCAGTTCATTACTGGAGATCTAAAAGAGCAGTGATCCTAATTTGCAATATTTAATTCCCTCCTGTCTGTGAAACAACTATTTACCATTATGGTCTGCCTACTCTCATTAGCTAACTTTGTATCCATCAAGCCACTGCTCCTTAATTCCAAAGGGTTCAAATTTGCTAATGAAATGATGATGTTATGCTTGATGGAACACCTTTTGTAACTTCATGCACAACATGGAGTTATACAGTGTAGAAGCAGGCTCTTTAGCCCACCATATCTATGCTGACCATCAAATGCCAACTGTATGCTGAAGAAAAAGATAGATTCCCAGGAACACTCTGAGACTGGAAGATGGATGTGACAGATACTTCCCCCACTCACTACTACAGTGTTCTAGGCCCCAGAACTGCTGGCAGCTTCCAGCCCAGTCTCCAGAGGCAGGCCCAAGAAATCTTCAGATGAGTTCCAACTTCTGCACACTTCTGTATTTGATGGACATTTGTGTCGAATAAATGGAAACAGTACAGTAAGTCACCCACTGTGATAAGCACTTGTAAATACATTGTATAAAAAAGTAGACTGCATTGTGATATCTTTGAACTTGTATAATGTTTGAAAGAATACTTGAAACATGTACATTTGATATGCTAAGTGTAATTTTACAAGATGTAAATTTTAAATTTAAACATGTTCTGGACCTACGTGTTTTCCTGCCGTTGTCGTAGAGAATCAAGCATGGATGGAAGTTTCTAGTCAGAATTTTTTATCCATTAGCAGGTTGTAAATCAATTTCATACTACCCACCAGCGAGTTTCCTAACCTGCCATTGCAGGCACCAATGGAAGATCCGGCAGGAAATTCACTTCGGTGTAGAACCAGTTTGTGAGCATTAGCCGAATTCCTCCTTCTCCACGTCCATCCACTATTAAAACTGCCAGTGGGGTGTGGGAGAATTCTGCTCATTGTCTCTGAAGTTTTCCACCAACAACTTGAGGCTGACTGACCTGGAGTTATCCTCACACTTTATTGAATAGAGTTGGAACATTTCAAACCTTCAGTCTTTTAGCACCTTTCACCCTTGAATATGATCTCAAAGTGTGGATAGAAATGGCTGCAATGTTTAATGTAATTATTTCCAGTATATTTTTCAACCTTTCCAAAGGTTTTGAATGGGGTAAAAATACTTCCTGGCAGCCTGAATCTCTGGGCTAATACTCCTCCAATACAGCCCTGACAGCTAGAAAGCAGCAAGGAAATTATAAATCTCAAATCAAGCAGATTTTGAGCTCTCATCATTTTCTATCCAACTCCAAATGGATTCTTCAAAACTTCAAGCCATCATAACAGTGTTAGCCTTAGATCAGTTGGTGCTATTCTAGATTAGAAACTTGTGAGTTCAAAACCCATCTCAAAGACTTAGCAATTCAGTGCAAAGTAAATGGAGTTTTGCAATGCCAGAGTTGACACCTTCCAGGTAAGAAAATAAACTAAGGCCCCATCTACCTGCATTGACGTGATACAAACAATACAAAGCATTGCAATGCGTTCTGTCAATTCATACAGAAAATCTAACAGTTATAGTTCACCGTATCTTGCTCTTTGAATTTTTTTATTGTATGTGTCTTATTTTCATCCTGTGACCAAAGCTGGGAACACAATCTTTATGAAACAAGATTTAGATTAGTCGCTTACCCTAAATACACAAGTGCTGGCCTCACCGAAGGCCTTGTTTGCATATTTGCTGACAGACTTACCTTGTTGTTGTCATAACTTAATTTTCCACACCAGAGTTTGCAGTTTTTAACAAGAGCTGGAACTTGAGAACTATAGTTTCGCAAGTTCCAGCAACTCCATGGTACTTTATTTGAAATGAACATCCTTAATCTTGCAGAACAAAGTGAAGTCAAAGTGAAGTAAATAGTTGGCCAAAAGCTGGAATTACAACTTAATTTCCTCACAGCTTCTTTGAAGTACTTTTGGAACTTTCTCAAAGGAGAGCAGAGGAGTTCAGTCTAATGTCCTAATTAACGTACAATCCATTACTAACATTACTAAGTAACACATTGGCCAAGATTATATGGTGCTATGTGGACTGTACTCCCTGACAGATGCAGCAGGAGATTTAAATCTCCATTCAGTTTGGTGAGATGGTGATATCACTTTTGGTGGGAGACGTTATCTGGTCATTACATGGTTGTTCTTGGGATAATATTGTGTTTCTTGCACTAAACTAGTGGTTATTCCTCAAATGTACCTCGTTGGCTGTAAAACACTTTGTGGATATACTAAGATTTTGTGAGATGTTACATAAATGAAATTTCCTTCTCTGTATGTTGCACTCATGAAATAACACAACTGATTATATTCCAATCACTATTTAGCAATGAATTATGAAATATCTGAATTAAATATTCATCCTTGTTGTCTATATTCCCTAAGGATTCTTTGAAACAACATTCAGTCAGACCATCCAATCCTGTATGTCTCTTAGCTACTTGATTGAACAGCCATGGACAGCACCAGAAATCTCAGAGATTCCTTGCTTAATGGGCTATGCCTGTTACAAGAGGACAGTTAAATCATTTGCACCCAAACACAGGGCAAGATGTGGAAACAGACATATATAAAAAGGCTTGATCGTTATCCAGGAGTACTACCTATGTTACCCAGGATACGATACACAGCAACCAAACATCTGTATACGATGCAATGTGTTTCCACAGAGTGTAATCCAATGGGTATAGATTTTCAGTTTAACTGTTTTCCTGTCTAAATAAACTAATTGCATAAAACACTCATGACATTAATTTACCTCAATATTTCTATCCTGAATGTTTCCTGACGCATGAAGTCATTTGTCTGTATTCCAACATTGACAGCTGTGAGCAGACCAAGAGGGATTGCTAACATTCTTTTCCTAATGAATAATTCCACAGCAGTGAACGATAAACCTCCAACATCATTTGTTTGATATAAAATCATCACTTCATCACTGCTGGAAACGTAGGCCAAAAACCTCAATCTAATCCCGCTGGGATTGTTATAGAACAGTGAGTGCACATCTCCGACTCAACTCATTTCAACATGACAGGCCATCACCGCCCCCTCATTCCTCACACCTCTCCCTCAGCATTCGCCTGGTACAGAAGAAAGTTCACCTCAGCAGAATCTTACCAGCAAATAACTCACGTACATCTCATTCTGAGTTGCTCTCAGTGTAAATCACATCTCATCATTGTTCTACCTCATCACTATTCCAATGTAAGCTACCTCAGCAGAGATTATCAGTGTGAAACTGTCTCAGCAGAGTGTATCAGTGTAAAACTACCTCAGCAGAATGTATCAGTGTAAAACTGTCTCAGCAGAGTGTATCAGTGTGAAACTGTCTGAGAAAAGTGTATCAGTGTGAAACTGTCTCAGCAAAGTGTATCAGTGTGAAATTGTCTCAGCAGAGCGTATCAATGTGAAACTGTCTCAGCAGAGTGTATCAATGTAAAACTGTCAGAGCAGAGTGTATCAGTGTGAAACTGTCTCAGCAAAGTGTATCAGTGTGAAACTGTCTCAGCAAAGTGTATCAGTGTGAAATTGTCTCAGCAGAGTATTTCAGTGTGAAACTGTCTGAGCAGAGTTTATCAGTGTGAAACTGTCTCAGCAGAGTATATCAATGTAAAACTGTCTCAGCACAGCATGTCAGTGTAAAACAGTCTGAGCAGAGTGTATCAGTATAAAACTGTCTCAGCAGAGTGTATCAGTGTGAAACTCCTTATACGCCTATGACTGCGTGGCTAAATTCCCCTCCAAACTTGATTTTCAAGTTTACTAATGACACCACCTTAGTGGGTCAGATCTCAAACAATGATGAGATAGAGTATAGGAAAGAGATAGAGAATCTGGTGAACTGGTCTGATGACAATAAGCTGTCCTGCAATGTCAATAAAACGAAGGAGATAATCATCGACTTCAGGAAGTGTATTGGACAACGTGTCTCTGTCTACATCAATGGGAACAAATTAGATCTTCAAGTTTCTAAGACTCCAAATCACCAACAACCCTTCCACATCCCTCCACGCTGATGCCTCTACTATCTCAGGAGGCTAAGGAAGTTTGGTCTGTCTAATGTGATTCTCACAAGTTTTTACAGATGCACCATAGAAAGCATTCTTTCTGGCTGTATCACAGCTTGTTATGGCTCCTGCTTTCCCCAAGACCGCAAGGAACTACAAAAAGTCAAGAACAAAGCCCAGTCCATCACACAAATCAGCCTCCCATCCATTGACTCTTCTACCCTTCCCGCTGTTTTGGCAAAGCAGCCAGCGTAATTAAGGAGCCCTCACACCCCAGATAAACTCTCTTTCACCTTCCTCTGTCAGGAAAAAGATACAAAAGTCTGAGGTCACATACCAATCAACTCAAGAACAGCTTCTTTCCTGCTGCAGTCAGATTTTTGAATGAACCACATTATATTAAGTTAATCTTTCTCTACACCCTAGCTATGACTGTAACATTACATTCAGCACCATTTCCTTTCCTTCTTTATGAATGGTATGCTTTGTCTGTATAGCACACAAGAAAAAATATTGTGTACTAATACATGTGACAATAATAAATCAAATCAAAATAGCAGCAGCAGATTCTAACCAACACAGTCACTTGAAAACAACCTGGTGCTTCAGCAGGTTGGAATGAATCCCTTCCCATATATTGGCAAGTGAACACTCTGCAGCTTGTGCACTACTCATAGAACATAGAACACAGAACACTACAGCACAAACAGGCCCTTTGGCCACAAGTTGCGCCGATCATATCCATACCTACCAGGCCTATCTGTAACTCTCAATCCCATTAAGTTCCATGTACTCATCCAGAAGTCTCTTAAAAGACCCCAACAAGTTTGCCTCTACCACCACTGACGGCAGCCGATTCCACTCTCTCACCGCCCTCTGAGTGAAAAACTTACCCCTGACATCTCCTCTGTACCTGCTTTCCAGCACCTTAAACCTGTGTCTCCTCGTAGCGTCCATTTAAACCCTGGGAAATAGCCTCGAGAATCCACCCTATCTAGAAGTCTCAACATCTTATAAACCTCTATCAGGTCACCTCTCAACTTTTGTCTCTCTAGGGAGAAAAGACCTAGCTCCCTCAATCATTCTCATAAGGCATGCCTCCCAATCCTGGCAACATCCTTGTAAATTTCCTCTCAATAGCTTCCACATCCTTCCTATAGGCGACCAGAACTGCACACAGTATTCCAAGTAGGTCTGACAAAGGTCTTATAAATTTGCAGCATTAATTCCCGACTCCTAAACTCAATCCTTCAATTAATGAAGGCTAGTACACATATACCTTCTTGACCATATCTTCCACCTGCGAGGCTAATTTAAGAGTCCTATGGACCTCGACCCCAAGGTCCTTCTATTCCTCAACACTGCTAAGGGTCCTACCCTTGATATTGTACTCCTTCATCCCATTGGACCTGCCAAAATGTACCACTACACATTTATCCATGTTGAAGTCCATCTGCCACTTCTCCACCCAGTCTTGCATTCTATCTACATCTCGCTGCAACTTCTGACATCCCTCCAACACCACCAATCTTCTTGTCATTGGCAAACTTACCAACCCATTCCTCCACTTCCTCATCCAGGTCATTTATGAAAATGATAAACAGCAAGGGTCTCAGAAGAGATCCCTGGGACACTCCACTGGTGACCGACCTCCATAAAGAAAAAGATCCATCCACAACCACTCTCTGCCTTCTTCAGGCAAACCAGTTCTGGATCCACAAAGCAACAGCCCCTGGCATCCCATGCCCTCTCACTTTTTCAAGAAGTCTTGCATGGGGGATCTTATCAAATGCCTTGCTGAAGTCCATGTAAACCATATCTACCGCTCTTCCTTCATCAATGTGTTCAGTCACATTTTCAAAGAACTTAACTAGGCTTGTAAGGCAGGACCTGCCCTTGACATAACCTCCATCTTCCCACCACCTTCCCCATTATGCCTTCCACCTTTCCTACCACCCACTCTACCCTCATTACCACACCTTCCACCCTGCATACCATTCCCTCTATCTTCCCTACCGCTTCTTCCATCCTCCCCATCATCCCACCACCTAGTTCTCTGACTCTTCGTGTAGGTCCTGTTACAGGACTTCAGTGAAGTACTTTTTCCCTCCAAGGGAAGGAAGAGACCATCCTCACAACCCGAGCAAGGGTGATTGGAAGAATCATAAGGTCACAAAGATGTATAGCATGGAAACAGGCTCTTTGGCCAACTTGTCCATGCTGACTAAGCTAGTCCTAATTGCCTGCATTTGGTCCATAGCCCTATATAACCATCTTAGCCATGTAACTATTTAATTCTGTCTAAGACAAAATTGTACCTGCCTCTTCTACTGTCTCTGACAGCTCACTCAAGACACTCACCATCCTCTGAGTGAAAGAATTGCCCCTTTGGATCCTTTTGTCTCTCTCCTTAAAGCTATAAGAGTTGGAATAAATGAATGGCAGGGGTATGGTTGCTCAACACAAGTGCTAAGAGCTTCAGTTGTCTCATGAGAGTGGGAAAGGTAGGTAGCATGCCTCTCAGGTGTCAAGCTCCTCACTCTGACATTACCAGAATTCCACCTGAAAAACCCATACTCACAATCACCTCATCCTTATCTCCCCTTGCACCCATGCCTCCCAGCCAACCTCCAGAACTGGTATTATTTCCTGCTTTTTAAACAATCAATTTCTCAAACTGATGACTTTCTGATTTCCCCCAACTTCCAGCGCAAGAGAGTACACATCACCAGGAAGAGAATTGTGAAACTGGGGTGTGATTCCTCCAGTGAGAGCTATCTTGTGCCCATTTGGTTGACAGTGAAAAAGATCTTGTTCCTGGAGATTACAGATGTTGACAATGATTGGCCACAAGATCCTGAACGTCCTGAGGTGCTGGAGATCAGACAAGTAAAGAGAGTTGATCTATAAATCTGTGTTGGGACTATAACCTCATTTAATCTGGTTCCCTGTGTCCATCCCCTCTGTCTTATGGAGTAGGAAACTACTTATGCTAGTGTAGCTTGTGGTGCTTTTGGTATTGCTTCTCTTGTTCTTCATCAAAAATCCAAAATAGAAATATATCAGTTGCCTTAATGAAAGTTGACAACAGGGAAAAGATCTGGTTAATGTGAACAATGCCCCACGTAGGTGAAATAATTTCCAAAAAGTTGAAAATTAAAAAATGGGAGCAGGAGTAGGCCATCTAGCCCCTTGAGCCTGCCCCACTGTTCAATAAGATCTTGGCTGATCTGAAAATTGCCCATGAAACAGAGAAATTTGGTCCTCTGAACAAGTAGTGTGAGCACCAGCCTTTTACACAAGCAAACCAGAATCTATACAGTTTCACTCTTTAAATGCTTTCTAGCATGTCTGTTTTAATCAATATCTTCCCACTGTCCTCTTAAGTTGTAAGCCTAAGCAGATTCCACACAGCTCAGGAAACCATGTTAAAGCTGGAATTCAGAGTTTTAAATGCGCATCAGAACTGGGAAGTGAATAGGATCATGCTGAGTTCTGATATACTAGAATTTTGCGGAGGCTTTAACTTTGCTCCTCAAACTCAATGATACCCCAGTCACCATCATTCCCCCAACAATCCCCCCACAAAGTCACCCTTCCTATTATAAAAAAAGTGGGGGTGGGGTGGGTGGAGGCATGGCATTCTTGAATCCAACGCAGCTAAACTGTGCTGGGGCTGCCTTTCAATAAAGTTTATTTACTGGTGTCATAAGTAGGCTTACATTAACTCTGCAATGAAGTTGCTGTGAAAATCCCCTAGTCATCACACTCCAGCGTCTGTTCGGGTTACACTGAGGGAAAATTTAGCACGGCCAATGGACCCGACCAGCATTCTTTCAGACTGTGGGAGGAAACCAGAGCATCCTGAGGAAAACCCACGCTGACACAGAGTGAACACGCAAACTCCACACAGACAGTGACCCAAGCCAGGAATCAAACCTGGGTTCCTGGCACTGTGAGGCAGCAATGCTGACCATGGTGCCAATGTGCCACTCCTAGTTTGGAAACTTCCAATGCAGACCTCAATAAGCTCCGGCCATTAGAGGTTTCAGTGCAATTGTCAAGGGCAGGTAAGTGAGCTTCAAAGTCTTGTAATTCCATCGGGGGCCATCGCTTTCTGATGAGGTTGTGCCCATTCAGTTGCAGGTGGGAAGGCAGCATTTGAAGTACTGATGCAAGGAGCAAGGAGCATTTCATAACAAAGCTTTAAGCTTTCCCATTCACATGGGGAAAATGCTGCACACAGTTCCCCCTCCCTCCACCCTGCACACCACTGCAGAGGGTGGAAATGGGGGGGATGGAATTGGGAGCAGCCTCTCACATTTCTTTCAAGGTATCTATGGCCAGTTTACAATTTGGGCATTTCTAGGTGGTCCGATCCAAACACCAAGAGGTAAAGCACAAAGAATCTCTTCCCTTTCACTCTCTCACTCAGTTTGTATTTTATCCCATTACTTGTTCATAAGTTTCAGGATTCTGTGCAGAAAACAATGTACTCTGTCATAACCACACACTCAGCTCATTTGTAAAGTCATCACAAATTAATGAGATTATGAAATCAAACTGGTATATTTATAGCTCTAATCTCCTGTTAATGATAAAAGCATGCAGATGTAAGGATGTTTAATATACTTCAAGAGAAATGGCTGAGTCATTATGTGCCTATTATTGAATCTCTATTGTTCTGATGCGTGCTGTAAACATCACAAAACTTTTAAACTACAATCCAAACAAAGCATGCTAAACAAAAACCACACCACTATGATGCACATGCATAGACTAGATACAAGAGACTCTGAAAGGCAATCTGCGTCTCCATTCTAACCTCCAACACTGATCTCCATCACTACCTTTGTCTCCCTCTGAATTATAGATTTATAGATTTGACTGTGGTCAGTGGTTCCCTGAACTTTCCCCTCATTTCTCTGAAATCTCTAATGTTCCTGCCAACCTAAGCATGTCAACATGACTCACCCCTTCATTCTTTAACTCATTAACTCATTCTTTCCTAGCACCTCAAAATTCTGGAACCCTGTGTGTTCCTCAAACTTTCTGTACATTCCATGGTTTTCTTTTTTAGTTTCTATCACCTAATAAATGCTTCTCAGTCATGTCAGCTGTGCCTCAGTTGGTAATACTCTTGCTTCAGGCTCAACAAGTTACAGCTTCAAGATCCAGTCTGGAAATCTGAAAATCTTGGCTTGTCGAACATTATGATCGAGCTACTAATTGGTGTCATCTTAATGGCAATGACATCGATAACATCAATAGTGCCACATTAAAAGAATTGAACACCATGAGTGAGATTCTTCGACTGCAGTCACTCCAAAACTGGGTAATCCCATCCAATACCCGAGGTCAATGGACCTCTGCATAGTCCAGCCTCCCACCTGTTCTGATTTCCATGGTGGGCAGGATGGGAGAATTCCATCCCCATGGCGTTAAAAGAAATTAATATTGTAATATTCAAGGCATGAATCAGTATGCTGTTAAAGGTATTTGGAATTGTGGTATAAAATGGATTTAAACATGCAATTGTATCAAGATTCTAGTTTAACTGGCAACTTAAGCAGTCACACAAATACTGTGGCTACAAGGTCAGAACCTTGACATGTTGCATTGACTGACTCATCGCCTGACTCCTTTCTGTGACCTATAAAACCCAAGCACAATAGGAATATTCTACACTTGCCATTATGAATGCAGCTCCAATGACAGTCAAGAAACTCAAGCACATTCAGGATAAAACAATCCTTGATCTCCATCTCAACTGCCACCTTTAGCACTCACCTAATCCACTACTAACACAAAATAGCAGTAATGTGTACCATCTGCAAAATGCATTGTAACAATTCACCTTTTAAACTCACTGGACCCGATTTTACCATTGCCTTGTGCCCATTTTCGTGTACAAAAACTTGGTAAAGTCAGGCGTGAGGCAACAGCGTGATCCGCGCCTGCCTCTGCACCAATTCCCCCTTTACCAAGGCCAGAAAATGGCCACAAGTGAGACCGTGCCCAAAACGGCAACGACATCAATTTAAATGCATTTGCATTTAAATTGATTTTATGGGTTGGACATGCAAACTTACTGGCATTTCCCCCTTTACCATTGTGTTCATCCATCCAGATTCGGCACCAAAACAGACATGACCAGCAAAGGTCCGTCTCAGGTGCTCCAGCTTCTGAAGAGGTATGTTCACCACTTCCAATGACTCTCCAACTCAGATCGATGGTGGTGGGAGGGGGAGGGAGACGGTCAGATCATTCTCTGTTGGGGGGGAGGGAGGAGGAAGGCTAGATCATTCTCTGATGGGAGGCGGAAGAGGGGAGGGGACGAGGAGGGCGAGATTGTTCTCTTGTGGGAGAAACATAGGGGGGGGATCCGATCGTTCTCTGGTGGGTGGTGTGGGGATCCCGATCATTCTCGAGTGGCGGGGGAGGGGGAAGCCAGATCGTTCTCTGTTGAAGGGGAGGGTCCACTGCCACTCTGCTGGCAATTGGTGGATGCAGAAGGGAGGACAGGGGGCCGCAATTGGTCTGGGTAGCAGAAAGTGGGTGAATAAGTGGAACAGTTATGTTGTGGGGGTGGGGCGATATATACGAGAGCTATCATTCCCAGGCTGTTTTATCCGTTTTTTGCAGCCCAGTAGCGATATGATTGGGACAAGTTTTTCAAAGTTATTTTTTATTGTGCATGCGCAGTTGAAGATTTGGATCGGAGCAGCAGTGTTTTGGGTGTGATAAGCCCCGCCCACAGCATGATTCAGATTTGCGATTCTTTTTTCAGGTTAAGTGCATATAGGGGGTGCATGCGAACAATTTTCCAAGTCGGATCTGAATTGTGCCCAGATTCAGCCCTGAGTAACAAAATGGCAAAATCGGGCCCACAATATCTACCACCTAGAGGGGCAAGGGCAACAGAGACATGAAAACATCACCAACTGCAAGTTCTTCTCCAAGACACACACCATCCTGACTTGGGAGCCATATCACTGTTACTGGGTCACAAGCCTGGAACCCCCACAATGAAACAGAACTCTGAGGCCAGAACTCTCCATTCGCCTGACAAAGGGGCAAATCCCGAAAGCTTGTGAGTTTACTATCAAATAAATCAATTGGACCTGGTGTTGTCAGACTTCTTACTGTGTTTATCGCAGTCCAACATCAGCATCTTCACATCATGATTAGTTCAATTACACAGAGCCTTGGTGAGACCACACCTGGAATATCGTGTGCCGTTTTGGTTTCCTTCAGTCGAGAAGGATGTTTTTGTTCAAAAGAGAGTGCAGAGAATGTTTACCAAACTGATTCCTGAGATGGCAGGACCGACATATGAGGAGAAACTGAGTTGGTTAGAGTTTTATTTGCTGGAATTTAAAAGAATGAGAGATGATCTCTTAGAAACCTATATAATTCAAACAGGATCGGACAAGATGCAAGGAGAATGTTCCCAATGGTGGAACCCGGAATCACAGTCTGAGAATACAGGATAGACAATTTAGATTAGAGATGAGAAATTTCTTCGCCCAGAGAGTGGTCAGCCTGTGGCATTCACTATCACCAAAAGTAATTGAGGCCAAAACATTGTAAGAAGAAGTTAGATGTAGCACTTGGGGTGAAGGGAATCAAAGGATCTGAGGGGTACATGGATCAAACTATTGATTTGGATGATCAGCCATGATCATAATGAATAGTGGGGCAGGCTTGAAGGACTGAGTGGCCTTCTTCTGTATCTATTTTCTATTTTTCCCTCCCTACAGTACTGTGAGTATGCCTACACCACATAGTCTTAAGAATGTAAGAAATAGGAGCAGGAGCAGGCTGTCTAGCCCTTTGAGCCTGCCCCGCCATTCAATAAGGTTATGGCTGATCTGAAGTGGATCAATTCCACTTACCAACTTTCTTCCCATAACCCTTAATTCCCTTATCGATCAGAAATCTATCTACCCGTGACTTAAACGTATTCAATGAGGTAGCCTCCAACACTTTAATGGGCAGAGAATTCCAGAGATTCACCACCCTCTGAGATAAAAAGTTCCTCCTCAACTCTGTTCTCAACTGCTTCCCCCCTTATTTTGACACTGTGCCCTCTAGTTCTGGTTTCCTTTCTAATCTCTCTACTAGCCCTTTCCTAAACTATCTAGCCCTTTCATTATCTTGTATATCTCTATAAAATCCCCCCTCAACCTTCTAAACTCCAACAAGTACAGGCCCAGTCTACTCAATCTCTTTTCATAGGCTAACCTCCTCATCTCCGGTATCAGCCTGGTGAATCTTATCTGTACTCCCTCCAAGGCCAATATATCCTTTCGCAAAAAAAGGGACCAAAATTGCACACAGTACTCCAGTTGTGGCCTCACCAGTATCTTGTACAGTTGCAGCAAGACCTCTATTTCCCTCGCTATAAAGGCCAACATTCCATTCGCCTTCTTGATCACCTGCTGCACCTGCAGACTGAGTTTTTGCAATTCGTGCACAAAGACCCCCAGGTCCCTCTGCACAATAGCATGCTGCAACTTTTCACCATTTAAATAATATTCCATCTCACTTTTATTTCTTCCAAAGTGGATAACCTCACATTTACTAACGTTATACTCTATCTGCCAGGTCCTCGCCCATTCACTCAGCCTGTCGTCGAAATCTCTTTGCGGACTTTCCGCGTTCTCCATGCAATTCACTTTTCCACTCATCTTCGTGTCATCAGCAAACTTTGTTACCCTACACTCAGCCCCCTCCTCCAGATCTTCAGCGGTTCAAGAAGATAGTTCATCTTCTCAAAGACAATTAGGTTTGGGCAATAAATGTTGGCATAGCGAGTGACGCCCACATCTCATAAATGAATTAAAAATGAAAAATGCATTTATTTATAGAATGTTGTTGCTTGAGGTTTGATTCAATCAACCAGTCACTATGGCCTCCTGGAATGTGTTTGCTCTCTTTCAGGCACTGAGAGGAACTTCTACCATTTCCCAAATTGGATGAAAGCTTTGGTGGGACCTATCTCTATTTCCGCCTCTCAGTGATTTATGGCTGTGTGCAGACAGTGGGAATGGGCGAATATACAGGAGTGGTTCCATTCCAAGATTGGGCAGGCTCTGTGAACCAATTTACTTCCAGTCTTTTCCTGTATGTAGAATGCTATATTAAAAAGAATAAAGCAGCGTAACATGAAAAACAATGAACCATTTCATATGAGGATATTAAACAGTGTGACATTAAGAATTTTACACTCGCCATTAGAGCATTATTACAAGGAGATGCGCTACTAAACTGAATATTATTCAGTGGTTTAAACTGCAATGTAAACTTATTTTTTTCTTTAACTTTATGATAATTAATAGGGTGAGTTCAGATGGCACAGTGGATTACAGCTTGATGCGTCGGTACATTGAATGTCAGCATAGCAGTATTTTCTGAACTACAACATCTCACAAATAAACATTAGCACCAAAGTTGGCCATGTTGTGAGGATGAGGAGGATGTGAACAGGCACAACTTCAGAAAGTCATTTTCCTCAAACAGTGGCCAAAACCTTCAGCCATTCAGGGAGCAAGAAAGGCATTGAACAGAAATCCCAAGAGAAAATGGCGGGACTAGAAGACGCATCGATGACCAATGGCGGGGTGCATCTGTCACTGTGAAACACACAGTAAATCACGTCCAGTGATTGGGTGCTTGAGGCAGCGGAGGGATATGAATGGCCAGAGCATTCCAGCCCTTAATTCTGCATTGCAGTTAGTACTGCGCTATGCCTGGCCCAGGTTAGGACAGGAGCAACTCAATTTGAAAACACCAGGATACTTGGCAACACTTTGGACTCAATGGGGCTTCCCACCCATTCCTGATTCAACACATTATAGTTTTTAGATCACAATTATTTCCCATTTCCAGCATGGAGGGTGCAAAACTTTACCTAGGCTGCTTGAAATAACCAAGACACCTTCCAACCTCCATCCTGGATCTGATCTACTGAACTAAGATTATTAACCTGACCTCACTTGGTTTGGAAATGGCAAAATTGGCACTTATGGGACAAATTCATTCAAAGAGATCAATTGATAGCTGGGTGTGAAAGGGAAAGATGGTACAGTACCAAATGTCCTAGAGATGGGTTCTGAGTACATTGTTGACATATAGTTGAGGGAATCATTCCTGAGGCTCTAATGGAACTGGAATGGGTAAGTGTTTCATTCCCCAGTATTCACATTCCTTACTTTGATGAGCACAACATTCACAGAAAAAAAAATCAGCCTAAATTGAAGCCTATCAGCACGTTTCCTATCGTTTAATTAAAGTTTTACTTCACTAAGCACATAGTTAACATTCTTCTTCATCGTGCAGCTTTCAGGAAGTCTTGGTACACCAAGGATTTTGGCACGACTACACAGCAAATACAAGAAGTGATTAAAAGGTAATGAGATTAGGGCTGTGGGAAGTGAAGCTATCCAAGTGTTACCCCAGTATGTTGTTAATAAAGTTGGGCACAAAACTGTGACCAGGTTATTTTGTAATGTTTTGAAGTAGTTTGCATAATCTTAACACACTAATGCATTACAATAAAGGGATAAAGAATTGAATTTCAGAATTTTGGGGGATTAACAGGGTAAATATGTGGGGTTATGGGAATATGGCCTGAATGAGATTGTGGTCAGTGCAGACTCGATGGACTGAATGACCTCCTTCTGCACTGTAGGAATTCTATGACTCTATGATTCTATGAGGCCATTTCAAAAGTCCTGCCTGTGCCAGTCCTCCAAAGGAACAATTCACCAAGTACACTCTCCTACCTTTTCCTCATAATCCTGCACATTCTTCATTTTCAGCTCATGATCCAGTTCCCCTTTGAGTGCCCCAATTGATCCTGTCCCCAACTTGTTATCAAGTGTATTGCCATGATACCTCCTTTGTGTTTAGGAGTAGGGTATTGGGAGTTTAGTGGGCATTTGTGGGTTGAATCTTTCAGCTAGGTGTTTGATTGTGACTTTATGTGAACTCCATTTGGGTTACTGAGATTTATCAGGGTTGACCACGGCATAACTGAAACACAATTAGCAATCATGCTGCATATGGAACCTTTGGCAAATATCGTGCAAAAACTTCATCACAAGCGCAACAAGGAATGCAGAAAATGTTTCAGCTCAATTAATTTTGGAATGGGGCTAAAAAGAAGAGGGAGCAGTCAAGGTCAACAAATAGAAAACACCTTTGAAAATGTATCAGATATCAGTTCTGTACCATTTAAGGAGGTTGATCGAGAGAAAATCCAAGCAATGGTTATGTTTTTCCAAATTACTGTACTTGTAATGAAAGAACAGCCCTACACAAAGTAATACAGCTTCAGTTTAGAGTGTTCCACTGGCGGGTAATTCATTTCAGATGTGGTTCCTTTCATTTTAAT
Source organism: Sphyrna mokarran (assembly GCA_024679065.1). Taxonomy (NCBI): domain Eukaryota; kingdom Metazoa; phylum Chordata; class Chondrichthyes; order Carcharhiniformes; family Carcharhinidae; genus Sphyrna; species Sphyrna mokarran. The sequence goes on along the minus strand of JAGIQG010000013.1, from coordinate 11,963,010 downwards.
GATGACTTATAAGAGAGATTCATCTAGCTATTAAAGGTATGTTGATATACCCATTTTATGTTTCCTTTATACACTACAGACTTCAACAGAACATAAGATATAAACATTCCATTTCCATTCAATATGTTAGTTTGTTCAGTAACATTCTCATGAAGAACCTTGGGGCATTCTTCTGTATTAAAGGCTTGGTATCAATGTAAGTTCTTGCTTGATTTCATACTGGATGACAGAGTATTTTTCAATTATGTTTTCTCCTTCAGGCACTAGGCTACCATTTAATGAGTTGTGGTCACATAACAACCTCTCATCCTAACTTTACTCAGTTAGTGTTAGAAATTCAGTTGACTGTAGGCTAGTCACTCACTCAAAGTCCACAGTTTCCAGCAGAGGTCATTGGTTTCGTGGTAAGGAGTTGGAATATCAATTGATTTTCTTCCCCTCCATACAGAAGTCATTTTTAATACCCAAAACAGTAGGTGCTGGAAATACACAGAAAGGTAGTTGGCATCCAGACAAGAAAAAGTCTTTGTTGTAAAAACTGAGAGCCTCTTACTCAAATTGAGAGAAAGGGGAAAGCCTTTGTGTTTTGTTGCGGGTTCAGGTTTAGAAAGGGTTTTGAGATTGTCTAGTCCCACAAATATCTGCTGTCCAAGTCCATATTTTAACCAGAATGATTTTTCACAGCAAGTATTTACACATTTAGACCTCCACACAAGGTTTGCTCTCTTCAAGATCTTACCAGTCAGTCATGTGTTCTGACATCATTATTACATCAGCATCGTGCAAGTCTCTGATTTTAACTCTTCACTCAACCTCTGCCCCAAGTCTTTAACCCTATCACAGTTACATCATAGAAATCATAAAAACCCCATAATGCAGAAGGAAGCCATTCAAACCCTCAAGTCTGCACCAATAACAATCCCAATTATGCTCTATCTCTGTAACCCCATACCTATTTACCCTGCTAATCCCTCTAACCTAAGCATCCCAGGACACTAAGGGGTAATTTAGCATAGCTAATGCACCTAATTTGTACATCTTTGGACTGGTGAGGCGTAGAAACCAGAGAACCCGATGAAACCCACGCGGATACAGGGACAACATGCAAATTCCACATAAACAGTGGCCCAAGCCAGGAATCGAACTCATGTCTTTGGAACTATGAGGTAGCAGTGCTAACCACTGTACCACCTTGTCATTCTCCCATATCTCCCAATTAAGTCTCAAGGATTTCACAGGGTTATTCTCCAAGGTGCCCTGACCAATCTCTTTCACCTCGTTCTGACCTATTATTGAGGTTGAGGATATTCTGTACTCTCCCTGTATTGATGAGAGTATTCTACTGTTGGATGGGTGCAGAGAACAAGTCTCTCCCTTCTTCAAGAGCTGATTAGTAGGCCCAAGTTTCTACTGGGTTTCTTACCAAGGGTATTAAGCTACTCTCTCCTCAGGTTTCAGCATTGATAACTCACATGCTTTATGTCTGTGATTGAAGTTCTGAGCCTAGTTGTTTCTCTGTTCTGCCTCAATTTATCCTCTCGTGGTCATTCATGGTGATGTTGGGTTTGATTATTTTTGTGTCAAAGAAAGAAGTTTTGTTCATTATCTCCCAACCATTAGTAACTCTCATGGTGAGAAACCATTCTGTAATGGGAAGGATCAATAATTCAGAAGAACTGGATAAATGCCATTGTTTTTTAAAAAAATAAATCTTTCGTGGTTCATAATCTTCTCTCAGCCTTTTCATTTCTTAACGCTGGTGAAGTGAACTGGTTACATGAATGGAGATATATTTGTTTGGAAAATTTTCAAATTGGTCACTTGCATTTAACAGCCCACTGTTAGACACAACAATGTTCAGAATGCATTGAATAACTACTTTGGCCATAATACTATGCAATGATTTGTCTCTGTCCATCATAAATAATCATTATATAGAAACAAAGAACCCCACAGTGCAGAAGGAGGCTATTCAGCCCATCGAGTCTGCACAGACCACAATCCCACTTAGGCCCATAACTCCACATATTTACCTCTCTGACACTAAGGAGCAATTTATCATAGCTAATCCACCTAACTCACAAAGTTTTGGACTGTGAGAGGAAACCGGAGTACCCAGAGGAAACCCACGCACACACGGAAAAAACATGCAGACTCCATACAGACAGTGACTCAAGCAGAGAATTGAATCCAAGTCCCTGGCACTGTGAGGCAGCAGTGCTAACCACTGTGCCACCATGCTGCCCTTATCATTATTAATCAGTAACAATAAGGATGCTTTTCCTCTTAAAGTCAAATATGGTCAATCCCAAGGCTCTGACGAAGACTCACCCAGACTCAAAACATTAGCAAAGTTCTCTTTCCATAGCTGCTATCAGGCAAGCTGAGATTTTTCAGCATTTTCTGTTTTTGATTCAGATTCCAACATCCGCAGTAATTAGCTTTTACACGTGTGACATCACAGCTTTGATAGAAAGGAAGAATGAAATAGTGATTATTTTTGTTCCTTTGTGCTGTTTATGGTACAAATAATCCAGTTGAAAATCATTTCTTCCATTCAGCAAGTAATACCTGGCGACCAGATCAACTATCGCACTCTCACACTTTGAAATTCCTTTCTCTTTCTGATGAAACCTTTCAAAAATATCAAGACATTGGCTCTCAGTATAACTGATCTCTTGTTGAAGACTAGTAAATTGCCAATGACAGAGAGATGTTTGCATTATTCAGAATATCAGTGTAGCATTGGATTACTGGGGATATGATCTGACTCTCCCTCCAGATAATATTCTTGATTTTGAAGACATTTTTCATCCCATTTCAGGGCTTGCATTATTCACTGCAATGACCCTACAGTAGCTGGCAAGTGATAAGTGGTTGATGATGTATGTGCTTCAACCTTCTCATTGAAGTCCAAACCCACTTGTTCATTTCTTTTAGTGGGTCTGCTGATGTTTGACATTTTCCTTGCATTTATTCTGTGATGGAGTCGTATCTCATCAACCTTAACCTGAATAACTGGATTTTGGGTGCCTTCCACACAATTTCTTTCATGTTCAGAAAGATGACTAGTTGTTTATAATCAGTTTTGATTTTGAAATGTAATCCCATAGCACAGTCAAAAATTTTTCACATTGCTACCAAAGCTGCCCGATCCCCATAACCCCGCATATCTACCCCATTAATCCCCATAACCTACACATCTTAGGACACTAAGGAGCAATTTAGCATGGCCAATCCACCTAATCTGCAAATCTTGGATTGTGGGGGGAAACCAAAGCACCTGGAGGAAATCCATGCAGACATGAGGAGAATGTATTAGTTCCTTGCAGATATTCACCCAAGGTTGGAATTAAGCCTGGGTCCCCGGCACTGTGAGGCAGTAATGCCAACCACTCTGTCACCATGCCTTGGGATCTCTGAAACTCAGTTACATTCCTGGGTTGTGGAAATTATTTTATAACTTTCATTTTTTGTGGTTAACGGTAATTCCAGTGGCTTGTAAATTGTAACCTAGAAACTCCATCATGGGTTTTGGAAAACTCACATTTTTCATTCAGTCCTGGGTCTGTGTCCTGTTCTGTGCTGTACTTTTCTTTGTTCCAAATGAATTTGCCTTTTTACCCCAAGGAAATTCTCTAATCTACTCCTGGACAAAGTCAAGGCTGAAATAAAAATGGAATCTCAGGAATGCTGTGACCCCACAATCATCTACCTCCCTTGTGGATGCAAGTATGAGAATATCAGTAATATGACATTATGCTCCTTCCACGACGTCTAAAGCTTTGGACATACTTCGCTGGAAAACTTCCAAAGACACGATTTCAAAGGAAAATCGGCTGAAATGTTCATAACTGAAAGGAGTTGTAGGTGTGTTGAGAAATCTGGATTCTTTGTCCAAAGGCAACTGCCAAAATCAACAATTCTCATCCAATTTGGTGAATAGAATGCTATTGGCTAGTTTTATTTGGCTCTTGTCCACTGCGGCTATTGGGTAGATTTCACATTCTACTGCTTTGTTTAGTTGAGTTCAGTCCATGCAGATTCTTATAGAACCATCAGGTTTTGGCAGTGTAACCATACCTGAATATCATTTTGTTGGCAAGTCTCTACATCCTAGCTATGACTATAACACTACATTCTGCAGTCTCTCGTTTCCTTCTCTGTGAATGGTATGCTTTATCTAAATAGCGCGCAAAAAACAATATTTTTCACTGTACACTAATACATGTGACAATAATAAATCAAATCAAAAATGGTGACCAGTGAGGTCTTTGCTTCCAGCTGCATCTTTTCTATTGCAGCCTTGACTTTGTCCAAGAGTAGATTAGAGACTTTATTTGGGGTTGAAAAGGCAAATTCATTTAAAACGAAGAAAAATACAGTACAGGAACAGGCCTCCTGGCCGTCCAAGTATGTGCTGACATTGTCAAATGATATGGTATTTAGATTTTAATTTTCGCAATTCTGCAAACAGTTTGGGGAATATGCTTTGAAATGTAGTGCTATAATTCCAATCAGCAATGCTATCAAACATACAGGTTAATTTCAGCATTAGGCATGTCTTTCTGCTTGGTAGTGAGCATTCTTGATTTTGAAAGACTTTGAGATGATCAACAGTTTCCTAAGCTGTATGGTTCAGCTTTGGCATGAGCTGGCCTTTCATTTTCAGTGTAGCAGTCTTGTAAGTCAGAGAGTCATAGAGGTTTGCAGCATTGAAACAGGCCCTTCGATCTGACTTGTCCCTGCCACACAGTTTTTTTACCACTAAGCTAGTCTCAATTGCCTGCATTTGGCCCATATGCCTTTATATCTGCCTCTACTACTGCCTCCAGCAGCTTGTCCCAGACACTCACTACCTTCTGAGTGAAAAAAATTGCTTCCTTGAACCCCTTTGTACTTTCCCCTCTCACCTTAAATCTATGCCCTCTGGGGAGGGGTCTCGTAGCAACTTATAAAATTCTAATAGAATGAGACAGGGTAGGTACAGAAGGATATTCCCAGTGGTGGGGGAGTCCAAAACCAAGGATCAATCTGAGCATTCAGAGTAGACCATTTAGGAAGGAGGTGAGGGGACATTTCTTCACCCAAAGAGTGGTGAGCCGATGAAATTCATTACCTCGGGAAATAATTGATGTCAAAATTTTGAACATATTCAAGAGGTGTCTAGATATAGTACTTGGGCAGAATGGGATCAAAGGTTATGGGGAAAAAGCAGGATTAGGCAATTGAGTTAGATGATCAGCCATGATCATAATGAATGGTGTAGCAGGCTCAATGGTCTCTTCCTGCTCCTATCTTGTATGTTTCAATGTTTCTATGTTTCCATATTTTGGACTCCCCAACCTTTGGAAAAAGACATTGACTGTCTATCTTACCTATGACCCTCATTATTTTATAGACTTCTATAAGATCACCCCGAAGCTTGCTATGCTTCTAGAAAAAAAGTCCCAGTCTAGCCAGCCTCTCCTTATAACTCAAACCATCAAGTCCCAGTAGCATCCTAGTAAATCTTTTCTGCACTGAAATTATGTTTCTTTAGTCCTTCCTTCAATGGAAATTATGCTTCTTTAGTCACTCCCTCCTTCTCTTTTCTTGCCAGTCCTGCAGCTTTTCTGAGTCCGTCATTCACCACCATCATGTTTCATTGTGTGGTAGGAGTTTAGATGGGGTTTGGAGGTTGTCTAATCTCCCAAAAGTATGCTGCTCGAGTCCTTTTTAAGCAGAATTATTTATTTGCAACAGGTATTTGCACATTCAGACCTCCACATGAAGCAAGTACTTCTGCTCCCTTCAAGATCTCTCTTACTACTTACTCACCTGATCTGACGTCATTATTAGATCTACATCATGTATGCTCCTGAGGTTAACCCTTTACTCAGCTGGGAGCAACAGAGGTTCTATTCAAAGGAAAGTAGTTTAAAGCAGAAATTGCCAAATAATATAAAAGACCAGGCAATGGGACATTAAATTCAATAATAAATAGGCTCATGTCCCAAGGGAGGAAGTTAGAGTCAAAGACAGAAGAATGGAGGAAATTGGAGAAGATGAACTAAAGATGCAAGAAATCGGATCAGGAAACTAAATTCTCCAGCAATCAAGACACTCTTTGCCTTGCGTAGGTGTTCTCATCCTATTTGGGATGTTCTCTCACCATTCTGAAACTCCAACTGTGTCCAGCAGCAACATCTTTGGGCTGAATAGCATGGTCCGTGCCAGTGGGTTACAGTCAGATCCTGAAATGAGTGGCTCCCTGACTCCTGCCCCCACCATTCTAGGATGCTGGCTAACATAATAGCCCAAGCACACTGATTTCGCACGATATATATGCCCAATGGGGCTTTACGGGTGAGAGGTCCAAGCTCTGGGGATTGCAGGTATGATCCAGAAAGAGGTTAAAACCATTAATTCAAAGGGACACCTGGCACAGGGCAATGCCAGGTGCATCAAGGGGAGAAATATTCCAGAAGGAAGAAGATTTTGGGGCTATGTATAATCATTTGCAAGCATTGAGTCATGTGTGTTTGAATTTTTAAATCATGCTGACAATTTTCAGATGGTCAGAATGAAGGATTTTTAGCAGGGAGGACACAGGCATGGCATGTATTCAGAGCGTAATGATGATTTTTTAATTCATTCATAGAATGTGGGCATAGCTGGCTGAGCAAACATTTCTTTCCCATCCTTATTGCCCTTGAACTGAGTGACTTGCTGGGCCATTTCAGATAAGAATGGCAGATTTTCTTCTCTAAAAGACATTACTAAATCAGATGGGTTTTTACAACAATCGATTCATGGTTATCATTAGATTTTTATTGAATTTAAATTTCACCATCTGCTGTGGTGGGATTCAAATCCAGATCATTACCTTGGTTTTCTAGATTGCTAGTGTAAGCTGACCCAGTGGCAATATCACTATGCCATCACCTCCTCTTAAAATAACCAGGGAAATTATGGAGCAACTGACTAATAGTTATCTCTCTCCCCACATAGATGGCTGAGAGAAGGAAGTGAGGTGATGGGGAGACTAAAAGGGCCAGGGCAGCCCCAAGGTTCAGTAATGACTCCCTGAGAGCCCTCCTCCATACTGCAAGTTACAAGTGGGAGGTCCTCCTGCATTCTAACAGAAAGAGAAATCCTTCCAGATCACCAGAGCAACCTGGATGACGATGGCAATAGATGTCAGTAATATTGGGTCATCCGCAGAACTGGATTCAATATCAAAAGAGGCTCGATGATATTTTTAAGGTTTGCAATAGTGAATAGATCCCCACTGTGGACATTAATTTATACAGAATGTCTTGAGCAGGCTATACCTAGGTAATATCTTCTATATTGCTCAGAGGTCTGAGGCACCTTGAGGTATAATTGACACTGAACGTGACCTGTTTTGGGTTGTTGTTAAGGATGGGGTGTGTGAAATGTGAAAGGCACACTGAGTATTAGCTGCTAATCGTTGAGTCACTGTGTGCAATAAAAGTGTGAAAGTAATAAGTAAACCTGGGAATCTCATTCATTACACTGTCAAATTTCATTGCAGGAGCAGAGGGCCCATTCTGCTAGGAAGAGGAACAAAGCTGGAGGTGGTGTTGTCAGGCTGACCACCCTCGCACCATTGGCAAAGAAGGTTCAGGAATTACTGGAGCTATTAAATTGGCAGTGGCAAGATTGGAGAAAGGTCATGGGATGGTGTGATTGCAAGGGTCATTATATAGAGTGGAAGGGAAGAATTGTTAAGAGGGATAAGGCAAGAGTGCGTGATGAATGATCTGTTGATGGTTTTATCATTCCAATACTCTCAAGAATTGGAAGAAGACAGTGTCAGCATTGTAGAATCCGTCAAATATTAACAAGTAGAAACACCTCAGAGTTTGAGTGTAATATTTCCAGTTTAACAAAATGACAGGAGATGTGGTTCATGCAGAGTGTAATGTGAAGGCGTGTCCATTACAACTATGATAATGGATGGAGATAGTGATTTTGCTGAAATTACTTTTAGAGTGAATTTTCAATGAAGGTGGAATGAAAGACTATAGACAATTCAGACACCTTACTGCATGACCTACAGGAATAGCTGCCTCCCATATATCATAGCCACCCATGCCTCCCCATGCAGGACATTGACCTTCTCCATTTAGTAGCTCCTCCAGGTCTTCATTGATCTTATTTTCAGAGAATTGACTGATTTCTTATGGTTCCTCATTTTCCAGGGCATTCCCTCTCTGAAGCACAAATGTGATGTTATTATGTTGTAGGGGGAATAGGTGTGCAGAGCATTTGCTAAATGATGAGAGATTAGAAAGTGCAGATGTACAAAGAGACCTGGTGTCCTTGTCAATAAATCACTGAGTGCTAACATACAGGTATAACAAGCATTTAGGAAGGCTAAGGGAATGTCAGCATCTGTTGCAAGAGGGTTTGAGTACAGGAGTAGTAAGGTTTTGCTTTAATTGTATAGGAGCTTGGTTAGACCTCATCTGCAGTGCTGTTTGCAATTTTAGTTACCTCAGAAAGGATATTATTGCCAGAGAGGGAGTGCAACAAATTTTCACCAGACTTGTTCCAGGGTGGCGGAACTGTCCTATGAAGAGGTTGTGGAAATTGGGCCTGTATCCATTGAAGATCTCATTGAAACCTAGAAAATATTTAAAGCAGTTAACAGAATAGATGCAGATGATATGTTTGCTCTGGTTGGAAAGTCTAGAACCAGGGAACGTGATTTCAAAATAAGGGAAAACCACTGAAAACCAAGATGAGGACAAGTTTTCATATTCAAGGAAGTTGTGAATCTTTTAAATTCTCTACGGTACAGGGCTATGGAAGTTTAGTCATTATGAATGTTTAATGCAGAGATTGCCAATAGCAATATGATAGCATTGTGGTATTGGCACTGGGTTAGTAATCCAGAAACTCCAGAAGGCCAAGTTTCAAATCCTACCACAGCAGATAGTGAAATTTGAATTTAAAAAAAATCTGGAATTAAAAATCTGATGATGTCCATGGAACCATTGTAAAAACTTATATGGTGCCCTTTGGGGAAGGAAATTTGCTGTCTTTACCTTGTCTGGCCTATATGTGACTCCAGATCTACAGCAATGTGGTTGACTTTTAAATGCCCTCAGGGTTGGGCAATAAATGTTGGCGATGTGCAATAAATGCTGGCCCAGCCAGCGACACCAATATCCCATGAATGAATAAAAAGGAATAAATTAAAAGAGTATATGAGGATAGTGTGGTGGGTGAAAGGCATTGAAATGGATGATCAACCATGATCATATTGAATGGTGTAGCAGGCTCAATGGGCTCAATGGCATACTCCAGCTCCTGTGTTCCACAAGGAGCAGTTAAGACAAATAATGTTGATGCTTTTAAAGGGAAGCTGGATATGCATGAGGGAGAAAGAAACAGAAGGTAAGGCTGATATAATTAGATGAAATGGGGTAAGAGAAGGCCTGTATGGAGCAAAAACATCACCATGGGCCATTTGGGCTGAAGAGTCTGTCTTTGTGTTGCACAAACAGTATAATTCTCTACATGTTAATCTTCATAACTGATACTGACTGACCTGTGATGTAAGTATTTTCAACATTTTCTTTTTTTTTCATCTGTTTTATGATGCCCCATCTGAAATTCACAAATTCAACCCAGAACTGGAATCAAATATGGGCGTTCTGACCCCCAACCTGTGCACGACATTGTGGACAAGTGAACAAAGTGTGAGAGCATTGAACTATCCATTCAAACCCTCCTTGAAAACCATACCATGGTTCAGTAATGAACAAACCACAAGTCGAGATGAGTAAATACTGTCACCATTTCACAATATTTACAGAAGAATATATTTAGCTGCACTAAGATTGACTCTTTACAGTATCACATGCTCAAAATAAAAAATGCAAACCAATGACAAGAATCAGAATAAATAATGATATGCAAGTTACAGCACAAGTTGCAATAAGCACTTGCACTGCTCTTATAAAGGGTATTTTAACAATGGTAACATTATTGATATGATAAATTAATTCTCTGCATCCTTCATTTTAAGCCTAAAGTAAGAGAAAATGGAAATAAAAATTGCAAATTGTGCATTATGATTCACATCGGATAAATCAAGCCAAGCATTAAAAATATATGCAACATACTGGCACACGGAAAATTTTGCGTTAACAACATCACAAACTCAGCAAAAATGGTATTTTTATCATTCTTTTGAAACCAAAGGCACATGATTTTCGAATGAGTTCACTGGCCACTTGACAATAATCAGCTGAGAAATTTTTATATCATGTCCATGTTGTCACAAACATTTAACAAAGAGACTAGTTCTTCCACAATTTGCAAAATGTATTTTTAGTTATAGTTGTGGTTATGAGACAGATTGTTCTCAGGGGTTTGAAGAGGAATATATATCGCCAAGAGTGCCAAATTGAACTGTGAGCCAGAGAAGACTGCATTAGTAAGAAGGAATAAGTCTAAGGGGATTTTAAAAATTAGAACATGGACATTAAAAGAACCCAAGGGAGATGGTGAAAGATGGAATTTAAGTTCTGGGGGAGTTGAACTTGGATATTGGGAGGACCACTCAAAACAGAAAGTACAAAGGTATGCATGAAAGTTTTAGATCACAGAATCATAGAATCTCTGCAGTGCAGAAGGAGGCCATTCAGCCCATCGAGTCTGCATCGACCAGAATCCCACCCATGCCTGAAATCTGTAACCCCACGTGTTTAACCTGCTAATTTCCCTGATACTAGGATAAATTTAGCATGGCCAATCAACCCAACCTACATATTTTTAGACTGTGGGAGGAAACTGAGGCGGCCAGAGAAACCCATGCAAACACGGGAGAATGTGCAGACTCCACACAGACAGTGACTTGAGGCTGGAATTGAACCCACTGTGCACTGTGAGACAGAAGTACTAGCTATTGTGCCACCCCGTTTTTTTACAGTACAGAAGAAGGCCATTTGGCCAATCAAGTCTGCATTGACAACATCCCACGCAGGCCCTATTTCCCTAGCCCCGCCCATTTATTCTGCTAATCCCCTTGACATTAGGGTCAATTTAGCATGGCCAACCAAACTAACCCACACATTTTTGGACTGTGGAAAGAAACTGAAGCACCCAAAGGAAACACACACATACACAGGGAGAAAGTGCAAACTCCATATAGTGACCTGAAGGTGAAATTGAATCCAGATCTCTGGTGTTGTGAGGCAGTAGTGCTGACTACTGTGCCACCTGATGTATGGTGTAAGTAAGGATGCAGAGGAAATTGCAATGAAGGTAGGTGTAACTCATATTCTTTAGTGGAATATTTTGATATCTGATAACTGTTCTGTTAGCTGCAATGAGTCAAATCAAGCATTCCCTCCCACAGATCTAATACTCTTACCTTATGGTTTGTAATCTCTTAAATCATCTTCCAGTTCCAAAGTTTTGGAATGAGGGGAATATCAATTGCATATTGACTTATTGCCATATTCAAACACAATATTGGGTAGATTTCTTTCATAAAATAGGATACTTGTGGCAGATTTTGTTGCACTTGAGGTGGCCTGCCACTGATAGATGACAGGGTCTTCCAGTCCCACTGCTGCCAACAGGATTTCCATAGTTCGCACCCTTTGCAGCCAAGGAACCGCTGGCAAGGGTTGCCATTGGCACAACCGGAAAATTCGACTGGCAAGAATGGCCAAAAAGTCCTACCCATAAGAGAAATATGTGGATGACTTGAGACAAGATGTGTTACAATCCCGTGAAGCCTGCGTCCCTCTAATTCTGACCTCTTGTATATCCCCAGTGTTCATGGATCTGCCATTCACATGTTGCTGCCCAAAGCTCTAGAATTTCCTCTCTGCACCTCTACCTCCTTCTTAAGCTTAGAGAGACTCCTTAAAGTCTTTGGGCTGGATTTTATGGGGCGCTGTATTCCCCACTCCCTGACTGTCCTCTCTCATCCACTCAGTCATTAGCCACAAATCCAATCTTAACATTTTGAGCGAGCTTTTGATCACCTGTTCTAATATTTCTTTATGGGGTTCAGTATCACAGCTTCTCTAATAACACACCTGCGTGGCACTTTGAATGTTGAGCTATATTAATGACATATAAATACAAGATGCTGTAAATGCAGCATGTTAGGGAGGAACAGAATAGAACATATGATGTCTAAATGTTTCCATCAGTTAGGGCTTCCTCACCTTGCACCCAGATCTGTTGAAAGAGGTAGATTGCAACACCATTATCATTGTGTTATGCACGTCCACCAGGACACAAGAGATAAACTAGATGAACCTGGACTTCTTTTCTGTCTAGCATGTTCAGAAGCCTTGCATTTTACATTCAGACAGTTAACTTAAATCGTGCTAACCATTCTTTGCCAAGCTCCAGCAAATTATTTTGATCATTTTGACAGCTGTTCAGTTGAGTGTGAAACCTAAATCAGGAAATTCAGTCAGTAAGAAATAAAGCCAAATTGGAATGAGGAATTCAGCCTGACTTGCAGAACAAATCAGGAAGAACCACAAAATGTAAATCAGAACTAGATTTGAAATTCAAATCTGGTTTTGGCATAAAATTCAATTCAACCTTTAACATGAAATTTAAATGAAGATTAGATGGAAAATTGTTCGCTGCAAAATAAAGTTTGAAAGTTTCAAAGTTTATTTATTTTTGTCATAAGTAGGCTTACATTAATACTGCAATGAAGTTACTGTGAAAATCTCTGGTCGCCCACACTGCGGGGTCTGTTTGGATACACTTGGGGTAAAATTTAGCATGGCCAATTCATCTAACCAGTGCATCTTTAGGACTGTGGGAAAAAACCAGAACGTTTCTTTACTTCTATCAATAATTTTGAGCTTTTAGTTGGAAGCTTTAGGCCAATAAGATCCAGAACTACATCATTAAAGAAACTATGAATATTTTTGTCCACTCACAATACTTGTGTGTTTATTTGCCTTTGGATCGGTATCATTATGGTAATATTCTGACAGTTATCATTTGGCCACAGACAACTTTGCTTATTTTTATTTTACTTACTGCAGCACATTATTTTTGCCCCAATGCCAGCAAAGAAGTTATCTTGTAACACATTTTTAATATAATGAGAATTACAAGCTATAAAATGTTTCATGAACCCAATAATAAAAAACAATATCTTTTTTGTTTACCTTTCCAACTGCTAAGTATCCCATTAAACAGAAAGTATTCCTGCTGTCTTCAAAACAACTTTTAAATAAAAACATTTATTCAAACTAATGACATTTAAAATATCAAAATTCCTGAGATATTTACTTAAGAAAAGATCAGTTATTTTAAATATTAAGAGAAATATTTTTCAGTGTAGCACTTTTATTTATCATTGGAGAGGTCTTCTTGGCAACTGACTAGATTGCTAGACCACATCAGAGGTACTTAAGGGAGAGTCACACTGCTATCTTTTTATTCCTGATATATTTAGTTGTTGAATTCAAATTTTCCAGCTCCTGTGATGGATCTGAACTCATGTTGCTGGAATATCAGTATAAGCCATTAGGATACGAGTCCACAAACATAACCACAAGCTATCCCTCCCTATGTGCATACAACATATGCAATGTATTAATAATTATATATTTTCCTGATGAGTCTAAAAAATTGAGTTGCCATTATATACAACGGTGCCTTTAATGTGAGTACATTGGTACTTACGGCAAATATTTTGTATTCCCTCTCCCTCCAACTAAAAGCAATCTTTTCTAATTTGTCTCGTCTTATATCAAAATCCAAAGCCTTAAAAACTGCTTCCTTATGAAACAGCAATGCCAATGCAGCTCCTCTAATCTGGTATACTGAATTCACTGTGCATTATCATCCCTCCCTCTATTTGATAAACATAGAGAAATAACTGATATCAGCAGCAATTGGACCTCCCCATCCAGAGAGACCTTCAAGACCTCCCAACTCTCCAACATGGTACGAAACCCCTCTGGACATGAATCAAACATCTCCAACTTCACAACACTAATGAAACCTGAAGGAAGATTGGGTAGAAAGCAACCTCCCAAATAAATACTTTGGCCAGGATTCACGAACCTCATCCAAGGCTGGGATCCTCCTGTCCTGCTGTTGTGAATGGAGATTTGGCTGAGCGCTAAATTCTTTGTTCCTCCCAGCAGTAATAGCAGGGCGTATGACATTGGAGAATTCCAGCCATTGTCTCTGACCAAACACCTCAAGAAGCAGGCTTCAATCTCCCTGAGATTATGGGGACAACCCTCAGTAGAATATCGACTGGGAATGCTCTCCTACGGACTGCTTTGAGTCAATATTTTTAACAATTCTGCGACCAGCCTGAATGAGTATACCACTACAGTAACTGACTTCATTACTAAGTGTGTAGAAGCCTGTGTGCCAAAGAAGCAAATCCATATGTTTCTCAACCAGAAACTATGGATGAACAGGGATATCCACTGCTTGCTGAAATCTAGGTCTGAGGGTTCAAGTCAGGTGACACTGACTTATACAAGAAAGTCAGATACGATCTAAGGAGATCAATCAAAGATACCAAAAGACAGTGCCATATCAAGCAAGAGTCTCAGACTAGCCACACAGATTCCCATTGACTATGGCAAGATTTGCAAGTCATAATAGGCTATATGATGAAGGCATATAGAATTGCCAGCACCAATACATTGCCGATCCCACATCCCCCCCACACCCCCAACCCTTCCCCACATGCTCAATTCCCCTCACCCCCCCAATGCCGCCACCTTTCCACGACCCCCACCCCCTTACACCCCTCTCACTCTCTCATACCCTCACATCCCCCACGTCTCCATGCCTCCACACTCCCACCTCTATTGCCACTCCTCCCTTCCATTACTCCTCCCACTACCTCCACCACACCACTGCCCCGCAGAACCTGTAACCGGGATCACCATCATATACTTCAGGTCAGCCTTCTCAAAAGTCAACCCACAGAAAGCGACTGGCCCGAATGGGGTATCTGGATGTGCACTCAGATCCTGCAAGGAGCAGTTGGAGAAAGTATTTGCAGTCATCTTCAACCCCTCTTTACACCAATCTGAGGTCCCTATCCACTTCAAGACGACTATCATCCTTGTGCTAAAGAAAAGCCAGGAAGCATGACTATTGTCCGGTGGCTCTGACATCCATCATTATGCAGTTCTTCAAAAGGTTTTTATGACATGAATCAATTCCAGCCTCTCAGACTGCCTGAATCAACTACAACTCACCTATCGCTGCAACAGGTCCACAGCAGATGCCATCTTCCTGGCCCTACCATGGATCTGCTGGATAACAAAGATGCTTACGTCACACTCCTATTTATTGACTATTGCTTAGCCTTCAACACCATTATTCCTACAAAATGCACCTCCAAACTCCATGACCTGGGGCTCAACTCCTCCCTCTGCGATTGGATCCTAGACTCCCTGACCCACAGACAGCAATCAGTGAAGATAGGTAACAACACCTCCTCCATAATCATCCTCAAAACCAGTGCCCGACAAGACTGTGTCCTCAAGCTGTTTACCATCCTCCTTGTACATTTATGATTGTGTGGCTAAATTCCCCATCAACTCGATTTTCAAGTTTGCTGATGTCACCACCATAGTGGGTCAGATCTCAAACAATGATGAAAGAGAATACAGAAAAGAGATAGAGAATCTGGTGAACTGCTGCGACAACAACCTCTCTCCCTCAGTATCAACAAAATGAAGGACATAGTCATTAACTTCAGGAGGCATAATGAGGTCGTGCCCCTGTCTACATCAGGGATAAAATGCTAATGGTCAAGAGCTTCTGATTTAGAGGTGTCCTCATCACCAACAACCTATCCAGATCCCTCCACGCCAACGTTGTAGTTAAGAAAGCCCAGAAATGCCTCCATGACTTTCACCAACTTTACAGATGCGTCACAGGAAGCATTCTTTCTGGTTGTGTAAAAGCTTGGTATAGTTCCTGCTCTGCCCAAGACTGCAAGAAATTCCAAAGGGTCAAGATGAAGCCCAGTCTAGACACAAACCAGCCTCTCATCCATTGACTGTCTATACTTCCCACTACCTCGGAAAAGCAGTCAGCTTTATCAAGGATCTCATGCATCCTGGATATAGCCTCTTCCATCTTCTTTCATTAGGAAAAAGATATAAAAGTCTGAGTCACATACCAAGCAACTCAAAAACAGCTTCTACCCTGCTGCCTTCAGACTTTTGAATGGATCTATCTCGTATTAAGTTGATTTTTCTCTAAACCCTAGCTACGACTGTAACATACATTCTTCACTCTCCCCTTTCCTTCTCTATGAATGCTATGCTTTGTCTGTATAGCATGCAAGAAACAATACTTTTCACTGCGTACTAATACGTGACAATAATAAATCAAATTAAAGCTAGTACTGCTGTGATTTGCTGCCGACTTTCTCAGGCCAGGTAGTAGAATTTTTGCTTCCCTTTCCTTCTGATTTGTTGGTCCACTGTGCTTGTAGTTTCTATTTTAATTTCATATCAGCTACATCTATAGCTATATTTTGCAAGTGCTGCAACATATTAACTGCTTCCATATGGTTGTCTCCTATTTCCCCATTTTCTTCATTTGTCCTATTTAATGCAGGTATCATCTTTCAGATGAAGCATTAAATCAAGATCCCATTTTCCCTCTCAGGTGGACATGAAAGATTCAATGATACTAGTTCTTAGCAGAACAAGGGAGATTGTTCCAGTCTCCTGGCCCAATATTTATCCCATTACCTGGTTACTGTGATATTGCTGTTTGTGGAAGCTTGCTGTGTGTGCAAAGTGGCAGCTTCACTTCCTACACTAGAAATAGCTTTGGGACATCCCAATGTTTTATTCTTTCATAGGATTTGTCTGCCCTCCATTTCAGCGGACAGTTAAGAGTCAACCACACTGTCATGAATATGAAGTCACATGTAGGACGGACCAGGTAAGGACAGATTTCCTTCCTAAAGCACGTTAATGAGACAGATGGGTCTTTATGACAATAGGCTTTGCTAACTACTCTCTCTCCCACCATCTACAATGATCTATACACATAAGCCCCCCTCTGATGTAGACAGGGGCACGTCCTCCACTACACACACCCATTTATGAAATTAAGACCATATTGTATCTCCTTATCCCTTTTACCAAAATGCATCACCTCACACTTCTCTCCATTTAATTCTATCTGCCACTGATCTGCCCATTCTGCTAATCTACCCGAGTCCTGTTGGAAGTTGATTGGTATCATTTTCATTCTTTGCCACTTCTCCTGGTCACTCCATCATCAGCAAATTCTGAAGATTTCCTCTTTATTCCAATATCCAAGTCATTGATATACAACCACTCATAGGAAACACCATTGTCTACAATTTTCCAGTCTGAAAAATGGCCATTTACCATGACTCTCTGCTTTCTATCCTGAAATCATTTTTTAATCCAAGCTGATTTACTAGGATGCTACCAGGTTTAATGGTTTGAGTTATAAAGAGAGGTTTGATAGACTGGTTCATTTTTCTCTGGAGCGTAGAGACTGAGGGGTGATCTTATAGAGGTTTATAAAATAATGAGGGGCACAGATCAACTAGATAGTCAATATTTTTTCCCAAAGGTAGAGGAATCTAAAACTAGAGGACATAGGTTTAAGGTGAGAGGGGAGAGATACAAAAGTGTTCAGAGGGGCAATTTTTTCACACAGAGGGTGATGAGTGTCTGGAATAAGCCACCAAAGGTAGTAGTAGAGGCAGGTACAATTTTGTCTTTTAAAAAGCATTTAGACAGTTACATGGGTAACATGGGTATAGAAGGATAAGAGCCAAAAGCAAATAATATGGACTAGCTTAGTGGTTGAGAAAAGGAGCAGCATGCTGTAAACGTCTATGATTCTATGATTCAAAGATACTTATCTTTTGATTCAGTGAGCATCAATTTTATTGACCAGCCTTTTATGTGGTACTTTGGCAAATTCCTTCTTTAAATCCATGTAGGCAACATACATTTCATTCTCATCACCAAATGCCTCTATTATTTTATCAAAAAAAATTAATTTGACTAGTCAAGCATAATCTGTCATTTACAAATTCAAGCAGAGTATCCTTAATTAAATCAAACCTCTCCAAGTGCTTTTCTCTGATTATTGCTTTTAAAGCCTCAGCTAGGAATTTCTGGCCTCAGCCACTCCAAGGCCGGAAACTCCCACCCAGGGCAATGGACCTTTAAATGGTCCATCAAATTTTCCATCTAGCCTCTGGCAAGTCCTGAGCTGGTGGGACTGGAAAACTTACCCCCTTATCTAACACGAATGTTAAAATAACAGGCCTGTCATTGCTGGGACTGTCTTGACACCCTTTTTTTAAAAAGGGTCACATTCGCCACTTTCTAAGTCAATGACACCTTCTTCAGATCAATCACTCAAAAGACTTGGACACGTATTCCAAACTACAGTACTGAGAGAGGCAGCGGCACTGTTAGAGGAGCTATCTTTCAGATTAGACATTCAATACTGCTGCTGTTTCAGGTTGACGGATAAGATCCCAAGATGAACAGGGCATTTCTTCCATTCCCAACTTCCAACCCCCCTCCCCAATCTTTGCCCAGACCAATTTTATCCTTCAACAAACACTTGGGAAATCTGTTGTTATCACATTGGGCTTGTGTGAGTTTGCTGTGTGTAGATTGTCTGTGATGTGTTCTATGTTAAATTACCTTTCAAAAGTACTTGGAGTCATAGATAGAACCACACAATTCTTACAGTGCAAAAGCAAGCATTCAGCCCATTGACTCTGCACCAACTCTTTGACAGAGTATCTTACCCAGGCTCTATCCTCCTAACCCTACACATTTACCATGGCTAATCCCCCTAACCTATATATCTTTGAACCATGGGAGGAAATTGGAGCACCCAAAGAAAACCCATGCAGACTTCCTTGTGAAAAAAGTATTTGGGACTTCCTGTGGTCACAAAGGTGCTATATAAATATAAATCTTTCTAAGACTAAAGTTCCTTATGGGAAAAAAAATCAATTTTCCAGTTTGAAGCATACACGGATGTGAGTAAAAGGGATTGTTTTACCAATCCTTCTTCGGGTACTTTGTCCTGAGAGGACATTGGCAGCCATGGGCTTCCATTGGATTTTATAAAAGAATCTAAAATTAGAGGGCATAGGTTAAAGGTGAGAGAGGAGAAATACAGAAGTGTCCAGAAGGGTAATTTTTTCACACAGTGGGTGGTGAGTGTCTGGAACAAGTTGCCAGAGGTAGTAGTAGAGGTGGGTACAATTTTATCTTTTAAAAAGCATTTAGATAGTTACATGGGTAAGATGGGTATAGAGGGATATGGGCCAAATGCGGACAATTGGGATTAGCTTAGGAATTTTTAAAAAATATATAAGGGTGGCATGGACAAGTTGACTCTAACTGGGCCTGATGGCATTTATCCCAGGCTGCTTAGGGAGGTGCAAGGTGAAATTGCTGGGCTTCTGACGCAAATCTTTGTCTCTTCCTTGGACATAGGTGAGGTCCCATAGGACTGGAGAATAGCTAATGTTGTACCGTTGTTTAAAAAGGATAGTAGGGATAACTCTGGAAATTATAGGCCGGTGAGTTTGACGTCAGTGGTAGGGAAGCTGTTGGAGGGGATTCTTAGAGATAGGGTGTATAGGCACTTAGAGCGTTGCGATCTGATTAGGGATACGCAGCATGGATTTGTTAAGGGGAGGTCGTGCCTTACAAATCTGGTAGAATTCTTTGAGGGAGTGATGAAAACGGTGGACGAAGGGCAAGCCGTTGATGTCGTCTATATGGATTTTAGTAAGGTGTTTGACAAAGTCCCTCATGGGAGGTTAGTCAAGAAGGTCAAGGCTAATGGGATACAAGGACAGGTAGCTAGATGGATAAGTAACTGGCTTGGTAATAGAAGACAGAGAGTAATAGTGGAAGGGTGTTTTTCTAGCTGGAAGTCGGGCACTAGTGGTGTGTCACAGGGCTCGGTACTGGGACCTCTTCTATTTGTAATATATATAAATGACTTGGAAGAGGGAGTAAGTGGAGTGATCAGCAAGTTTGCAGACGATACAAAGATGGCTGGATTTGCGGATAGTGAGGAGCATTGTCAGGCGATGCAGCAGGACATAGATAGGCTGGTAGCTTGGGCAGACAGATGGCAAATGGAATTCAATCCTGATAAATGTGAGGTGATGCATTTCGGGAGAAAGAATGTAAGGAGGAGGTATATGATAAAGGGTAGACCTATTAAGAGTATAGAAATGCAGAGGGACCTGGGGGTGCAGGTGAACAAGTCCCTGAAGGTGGCAGAGCAAGTGGGGAAGGTTGTGAAGAAAGCATATAGTATGTTAGCCTTTATAGGAAGGGGTATAGAGTACAAGAGCTGGCATTTAATGGTGCAGTTGTATAAAACGCTGGTTAGACCTCATTTGGAATAATGCGTCCAGTTCTGGTCGCCTTACTACCGGAAGGACGTGGAGACTCTGGAGAGAGTGCAGAGAAGGTTTACCAGGATGCTGCCTGATATGAAAGGTCTGAGTTACGAGGAGAGATTAGGCAAATTGGGACTGTTTTCCTTAGAAAGACGAAGACTTGGAGGAGATCTGATAGAGGTGTACAAGATTATGAAGGGAATAGATAGAGTAAGCAGGGTTAAGCTTTTTCTTAGGATGGACTCAAATAGCACGAGGGGTCATGGGCTTAGGGTGAGGGGGGTAAAGTATAATTTGGATGCTAGAGGGAGTTTTTTCACACAGAGGGTGGTGGGGATATGGAACGCGCTGCCAAGTAAAGTGGTGGAGGCAGGTACTCTGGAGTTATTTAAGAAATACTTAGATGGGCACATGAACAGAATGGGAATGGAGGGTATAGAAAACTGATTTAAAATAGGGATCATGAGCCTTGGGAGTCCCTGGGAAATGTGTAAATAGATGATGATATTGATGTACTTGTTTTTATCCTACAGGTGCTTTGGTCCACCTTGTTGTCTAACGAGGGGCATACACGCGATGGGTCGTGAGAGGACTTCTCTTGGATCTTTTTTGAGAGTATCCTAATGCTTCACGTCGTTAGTGTACACTTGACCTGGACCATTTGATGGGCAACACGACAGCTCAGTGACTATTGCTGTGTTGTGCAGACACATGGATTTGGGCCTGTGTCTGTGGGAGTTTGCGCATTCTCCCCGTGCTTGCGTGGGTTTTCTCCCGGCGCTCTGGTTTCCTCCCACATCCCAAAGATGTGCTCTTAGGCTAATTGGCAAAACAAATTCTCCCTAAATTGCCTCAAATTTTGTTTTTAATCCATAGATCTATAAACATGGACAGGGATCGCGGGTAGAGGTGGGAACATCAGGGTGGCGGCACGGGGCTCGTTGGGCCGAAGGGCCTGTTTCCCGTGCTGTTTTGTCCTTTGATCTTAATCTTTACAAGGCCATTTGGCTCATCAAAGTCTGCACTGACCACAATCCCACTCAGCCTTATTGCTTATTTACCCTTATTGCATATTTACCCTTCTAATACTCTGACACTAGGATCAATTTAGCATGGCCAATCCATCTAACCCGCACATCTTTGGACGGTAACAGGAAACCCACACAGACACCGGGAGAACGTGCAAATTGCACAGATAAGCCGGGAATCGAACTCGAATCCCTGGCGATGTGAAGCAGCAGCATGCTACCAGATTGCTCCATCAGTACACTTGACAAAATAGCACGGCTGATCTGGAAATGCTCCCAATCCCTTTCATGGTGCACGTTGGAAGATTGGCCGTATTGTTGACCATCAAGTCCAGAAGTGAAGTCCTGAAGAGATAGAGAGCGGGGGCTACACAGCACCACAAGATCTCCGCTTTACCGCTTGATCATTATGACGGGGGAGTCTTTGAATTAAAGCCACTGCCTTAGTTGTTTTGTTTACCTTGGAGTGAGTGAAAGAGGGACAGTTTGTCCTTTATATTTTCTGGGTAGCACCTTTACTACCGCCTGTCCTCTCTCTTGGGAGGCACATCCTCGGATCGCCCTGATTATTAGTAATTCATCCAGCATTGGAATACCGATAGCAAATGGCTTTCAAAGAGCCGCGATCATCCAGTGCCAGACCGCTGGCACATTACAGAAAATACAGCAGCCGCCAAAGGAGTTACTTTTGTCTCACTACACTGAAACAGTTTAGAGTCAGCCACACGCGCACTCTTAAAGAGAGACTCCCACCTGGAGGGGAGAAAACAACGTTCATGGAGGACTCGCATCCAATTATTTCAGACCTTCAGAATATGTTGTTTTCTGTCTCTAAAATTTGAGTTCTGGAATTTGGTTCATTTCAGTGTTCACAACCTTTTTTACAAAATCCCAATTATAGTATGCCAATCGGTACATAGATAGATAGATAGATAGATAGATAGTGGATAGATGGTGGATAGATGGTGGATAGATAAATAGTTGTTAGGTATACAGAAAGACAGATAGATAGATAGATTACTGAAACTGAGAACATTAGATACGTTTACATGTTTGGTGTCGTGTAAAGAGCTATTGAAATTACGCTGTGTAATATTAGCCCATAGATATTTAGCCTCACAGACAGTCTGTGACACTGCACCCTACTGGGAGCATGGGGAGATGAGATTGAGGCTAATAATTAAGATAGATTTAATTGCGCGGAATTATTGTTAGTCTAAAATTTCTGTTATACAACAAGCGTTTACAAAACAGATATCACTGTTAACAGAATATGAAATTCTCCCTGTATCATTTGCAGAGGTTGTTCTGGAAGTGACTGCCACTTTAAAACTTGTCTGCTGTTTCAATATCGGAACTGTGTAAAATGCCAGTTAGCATGCAGCCCGCACTTGTATTTACATAAAGCCCCGAGCGCCACTTGGTATAAGATGCAGTAAGTTTTCCCCATTGCCAAGCAGTAACTAGTAACGTGAATCTGTTTACACTTTTTAAACATTTTTAAAATGTGATGTTTTCACCTTCCCAAACTCTGATCCAGAAATTATATATCTGAGAGACTATAAATGAAAGATGTGTTCGCAGATGCTCTGCCGAGATATTGAGGGGTGAGTGGGGTGCTGAGAAAGTAGAAGGGGAAAGCGAGCAGGAACAACCTAAAGGATTGATTGCAGTCTCTACAATGGCATTCCAAGGTGCCTCCTCCTCTCTCGGTACCCACTCATACTCCGCAAGCACTAAGGGACCTGGGTACCACATTGCCGTACTTCGTCTTTTAGAATGTCAGCAAAGTACCATGTGGGGGAATGCATCTCAGCCCACCCAGATCCTGCCTATCCCCACCTACACACTAATATCAGCCGGGATCACTCGGAGTGAGGGGGACATTACAACATGTTAGGGTGGTGGAATATTACAATACATTAAGGTGGATTGGGGACACTGCAATATGTCAGGGTGAGGGCACTACAAGATATTATGGTGGGGAACGCTATAATATGTTAGGTGAAGAACACTACAATACATTAAGGTGGGTGGGGGCCAATACAATATGTTGGTGGGGAGGAAGACTACAATATGTTAGATTGGGGAAGATTACAATATGTTAGAGTGAATAGGATATTAAAGTCTGTTTGGGGAGGAGGTGATCCTACAATATGTTGTCTCATTTACGTTGCTAAACGTTCAAGCCAACTCCCAGCTAACTCAATCACAGAACTTTCAGAGTTGAGAGTTTCTTATCAGGATTGTGCCCCTGAATGTACTGGAGTTACATTGTGTTCTCGTACAAAGCCATGTCGTTCCCTTGTCCTTTTGACTTGTTTAACTTTATTGGGGCAACGCCTGCGTAACGATGGTCGGGGAGGGGGCTAGGGGTGGGGGTGGCAAAAGGGGTGAGTCCAGTGGATTGATGTGAAAAACTTGACCCACAGCGGATCTGGCCCCACGGGATTTTCCCTTCAACGCCAACAAGGCGGATGATGATGAATCCTCTCTGGAATAGATCCCAGGGAAGGCAGGTTTGACCCAGTGAGAGTGATCCAAGTGCCAGATCCAAGTTTCGGGCCATCAATCCAGTGAGTATTTATTTCACAACAATATTTTGACGAGATGCATGAAGTGACGCGGTGTGGACAGCGATGTTTGACTGAGTACATCAGGGTATTACTGGCAGGGGGCGGTTGCAAAAAAAGTGCCTCTAAGACGCAGCAGTGACGATCCGAGCTTGGAGGCTTTGGCTATAAATTCATTGTTACACTGCCTCGCATCTTAGATCTCCTCTCTAACAGTGAGGGGGGCACACTTGTACAAAGAACTTTTCTTTGCTCTTCTTGAAAATAAATATTTTGATGAGTTTTACCCGGGCAGGGTGATGCACTGAGAAGTTTTTTTGGGGGAGATTTGACAATTCAATATTTTAGTTTCTGATTTTTTTTTCCTGTTATTTTAGAAGCTGTGTGTGTGTTTGGGTTTTCTTTATTTGTTTTGGGGAGTTTGTTAAGGGATTGTTGTTGACAACATGGTGCTGTTTGCTTTGCTGACTGTCTGCACTCTCTATCAGACTCTGTGGCTGTGTCTGGCAGCCGAGCAGCTTAGCCTAACCCAGGCGCCAGCCAGCTCTGTGTCCGGGCCCGCCACTGCCAGGCAGCCCGGCTGGAGGAGGAGGAGGAGCGGGCTGGTGCACAATGTGGATCGCATTTACTCCGGGGACGGCAAGGTGGGCTACATCGTGTACGCGGACGGCAAGAGGTTCCTGCTGGACTTGGAAAGGGACGAAGCTGTCACCTCGCCGCACCTTGGGGCCGCCCTGCCCTCCCCGCTAGCAGCGGGCGCCGGGCCGAGCGGCCGCTGCTTCTACCGGGGCACGGTGGACTCGCAGCCGGAGTCCCTGGCTGTCTTCAACCTGTGCGGGGGTCTGCACGGCTTCTTCGCGGTTGGCCACTCCCGTTACAACATCAGCCCCTTGCTCGGCTCCCCCGCAGCCCGGGACCAGCGGCTCTTCGGCGGTGACAAGGTGCTGCACCTCTTCAGCCGGGAGCGCTTCACTTTCCGGACCCTGGCCGAGCCCAGCCGCTGCGAGATCCGCTCGCCCGCAGCCCCGGCGAAGGGCGCGGAAGGCGGGCGGCGCGGCCGCTCCAAGCGCTCCGTGTCCCGGGCTCGCCATGTGGAGCTGCTGCTGGTGGCCGACCCTTCCATGGCCCGCCAGTACGGCCGCAAGCTCCAGCACTACCTGATGACCCTAGCCTCCATCGCCTCCCGGCTCTTCGGCCACGCCAGCATCGAGAACCCGGTCCGCCTGGCCGTAGTCAACATCACGGTCATCACCGAGCCAGAGCAGGGGCCCCAGGTCAGCAAGAACGCGGCGGCCACCCTGAAAAACTTCTGCAGGTGGCAACACCAACAAAACCGGCTGGACGACGGCCATGCGGCCCATCACGATGCTGCAATCCTCTTCACCCGGGAGGTAAGATCCTCTGTGCACCTTACACACACACACACACACAAGACAGGTCAAAACCCCTCAAGTGTGCTTCTGTATCTCCACCTTACCAATAAGGTTTTAATAAAGATGCAGTGGGTTCTTTGGGGGATGGGGGGAGGGGACGACACCCAAAAACTTGTGTCAAATCATCCCTAGGAACTCTGAAATCAGGTCCTGATCTGTAGTCATTGTGAACTTGATGATAATGTGGGTGAACCTCAGTGCGCGGAGCAAGTGTCAAATTGTGCTAACGTGTCCCAGTTAGATCTTCACTCTCTCGCTGAGTGTCCCCTAACCAAAAGCAGCGAGGCTGCCTGGGCGATTGCCTCTGGCATGGGTCCATGTGAGTAGCATTAGCTTCCGTTTCTTATGTCTTTTGTAATTTCAAGGTACTGTTAATTCCCCCAGAGAAATGAACTGAATTTTGCTGGGAAAAAAGGCATGTTGTCGAAGCTTTTCAACTTGTAATTATCAGGAAAATCGCAAGAACATGAGGTCGGTGGAAACAACAACTTCGTGCTGTATGAGAACAGAGTTCACGGTATAAAGTTGCTCTTTCCTCTCACATCGGGTGTTGTCCTGCTGAGTTCAAGATGAAAAGCTTTAACAATTTTTTTAAGCAATGCATGAGGAATAAAATGATTTAAATTCTCTTGTAAAGTGCAGGTAAATTTTGTGTTTTAAGTGTAAATTTTTTTTCAATTATATTGGTCCCTTATAATTGTTTCAGAGTGTGGTGCTAGCTGTTGTCAGCCTGACCTTGAACAGTAAAGAATGTATTTGGGGCTCCGTGATTACTCAGACCTGGATGTTTGTGTGGGATGCATGCTTTCCTTGCTTTTGCAGAAGAAATGAAGGTAAAATCAGTCCTCGCTAATAATGCCCTCCCATCCAGTAAGATGTTTATAAACATTCAACTCCATGGCTTGCAAGCTCGGAGCATGTGCTTCTGAAATTAAACAGGCACCACCTGAATGAAATATTGCCTGGTCAATATATTTGTGCGTTTGCTCAGAAATATGTTATGCTAGTTGACTGCAGTGTGCTGGGGCGAAATAACATTTCTTCTCAACCCCTGCAAATTGGAGAAAAACTAGGTGGTATTTTTCCAGTAGAAGCATTGCCCCTTTAAGTTATCCTTATGCTAATTCAAGGCCCTTTGCACCAGCCTCTGGATGCAGTTAGCAGTTGGGATTTTTTTTCCGTGGGAACTTAAGCAGCTGTGAGTTTGCATGTTCAGTGTCTGGAGGAATTCTCAGAAACATAAAGCTCCCCCTTTATCCCAACTTCTTCACGAGCCATATGACCTTCGAAAGCTTATAAATGTAGTCTTAAATACAGTTAAAATCTTAACAATTGGACAAGAATGGGGGAAGGGTAGTCCAACTCCCAAATATTTTGGCACAGCTTTAGCCTGTTATAATCTGAACATCCCTCCCACGTCTCTCTACTCTCTCTGCCCACCTCACCCCCTAGCTCCTTATAAATAATAAATGGCATTGATATGAATTACAGTGACTTCAGGCAGATACAAAGTGCTTTTTAGCTTCTTGCCTGCTGCCATCACACTTTTGAATAGACTTGCCTCGCCCTAAGTTGATTTCTCTCTATACCTTAGCAATGACTGTAACACATTCTGCACTTTCTCCTTTCTTCTCTATGTACAGTATAGCATGCAAGAAACAATACTTTTCACTAGATAGTAATACATGTGACAATAATAAATCAAATCAAATAAATGCAGGTACATCGTTATGTTATCTGCTAACCAGATAATTTTTTTCACCAGTATAGATACCTCTTTAAGTTTAAGGTGGAATTGTGGTTCTGGGGCATTATATTAAAAGTGATCACATATTTTTAGTATTTTTTCATTCTTTGATTCTTGTGATTTGTGCTTTAATGATTGGCCTGTAAGACCATGGAAATTCAGTAGCATTCCAAGTTTTCAAACTTTGCATTCCTGAGGATGTATCTAGACTTCAGAATGAGCTGAACCAACAGCTGTTCAGCTGCACCTGTCCAGTTCTGAAAAAGACTGACTTGAAAATTCTTAGACGAATGTTTTCCTCTTCTTGCCAATTTTCCCTGTCCTCAAGCTATTAACTAGTTGTTGGGAAGTGCTGTCATTACTGATATTTTCCAGGAAGTAAACATTCAATTGTGAACTTCTGCAATCCATGTTGCAGACTGACCAGCCACTGTAAGCACCTGACTTCACAGTAGCCCAGTAAATGTCCACTTTACAGCATAAGTCACTGGACACCTATCAGAGGAAGGTGGCTTCGCTCCGTTTTCTCTTTTGAGTTTGTGGCATTGAGGACATTTGTGATCCTGTTTAAAAGCGGTTAACTCAGTACAGACCTGAAATGAAATTTGGAACCTTTCTGACTTGTCTGACCGTCTCAACAGCTAAGCCAACAAAAAGGTCCTTCTTCCATCCTAGTGGTCTCACTTGCATCCTTGTTAGTTTGGGATATTAGTCCTCAGTTTGTAAGCAGCAGAACTGGAGAGAGATTACAATATTTGAGAGCAGTATTTTTAAATGTAAGTGCCTCATCTGATCAAATGATGAAGAAATTAAGACAAGAAAAAGAGATCGATAGTTTTTAAAAGGATCAAATCTATCAATATTTAAATATGCACATTGGGAGTCTTTTCCAGGACTTCTTTGTGCATCTGGACAAGGCTCATGAAATACTTTGTCAAGCACCTGCAGAGTCCAATTTTGTCTTCAATCATCATCATGCTTTTTTATGCTGTTTGCTGCCTTGAATTTCACTGCCCTTTTGAGCTACAGCATATGTAGCCTTAAATGCTCCTTCCCTCCTTGGAACAATGCAGTTGAAATTAAGATTCATCATGTATGCATGTAAGCAGCATTTGGAAATGATTGACATTGATCTTACTTGGGTGATATTAGAATCATAGAATCAAAGAATCATACAGTGCAAAAGAGGCTCTTCGGCCCATTGAGAGGCATTGATACATGAGAAACACCTGAACTCCCATCTAATTCATTTATCAGAATTTGGCCTAGGGCATAGAATGTTATAATGTGCCAAGAGTTCAT
The DNA here is from genome assembly GCA_024679065.1 of Sphyrna mokarran. Taxonomy (NCBI): domain Eukaryota; kingdom Metazoa; phylum Chordata; class Chondrichthyes; order Carcharhiniformes; family Carcharhinidae; genus Sphyrna; species Sphyrna mokarran. The sequence goes on along the minus strand of JAGIQG010000013.1, from coordinate 11,934,487 downwards.
CCAAGTACTTTTTAAATGATGTGAGGCAACTCACTTCTACCATCCTCCCTGACAGCGCAATACAGACCATCACTACCCTCTGGGGGTAAAATTGGTTTTCCTCATATTCCCCCAAACCTCATGCCCCTCACCTTGAACTTACGTCCCTTCATGACTGACCCTTCAACTAAGGGGAACAACTGCTCCTTATCCACTCTATCCATGTCTCTCATAAAATTGTACATGTAAATCAGGTTGCCCCTCGGTCTTTTCTGCTCTAACAAAAACAACCCAAACCAATGCAACCTCTCTTTATAACTTAAATGTTCCATCCCAAGCAGCATCCTGGTGGATCTCCTCTGCAGCCCCCTGGTGTAATCATATCCTTCAAATATTGTGGCAACCAAAACTGCACAGAGTATTCTAGCTGTGGCCTCACCAAAGTTCTATACAACTCCAAAAAGATGTTTGAGCTGTAAAGATGAAGATTCTGCCAGGTTTGATTCTGCTGATCTTTTTGAAATTAACTCACCTTAGATGGACAGCATTGCAATTGTCTTTGATGCTCTGAACTAGGAAATTGAAGAAACTGGAATTCTTGCTTCCGATCTCGATCTAATAATGCCCAGCTCTCAGCCCCACCCCCACTATTGAAAGGTCTGCCAGTGTGGAGGCCAAGGGAATTAGCCTGTTACAGCCCCTATAGTTGAACACCATACTGGCACTCTTTGCCAAGACTGCCAAATGTATCAGGGTTTTTGGAGTGAGCCACTACAGAACTAATCCCAACAATGGAACCATCCATTCAAACCAGATAGGGACAAAGAGATAAAACTGAAAAAAAAAGCAAATAGGCATTTGAAGCCTGTATGCCAAAGCACGTTATGTTGGGGGATCGGCAGAAATATGCAGACAGATTCATGCAACTACTCTATCTTAAACCTTTCAAAATATCACAGTGAATGACGTGTTGAGTGGAGCTACGGCAATTCAAAGGCTAGTTTCAAATTTGGCAGGTCAGTGAATTTTGATCAAAGAGATATCACATCATAATCAAAAAAAAGCAGAATCATAGAATCCCTACAGTACAGAAGGACGCCATTCAGCCCATTGAGTCACCGACAACAATCCTACCTAGACCCTATCCCTACATATTTACCACACCAATCCCTCTAACCCCCACATCCCAGGATACTAAAGGGCAATTTAGCACAGCCAATGCACCTCACCCACATTTCTTTGGACTGTGGGAGGAAACCAGAGCACCCAGAGGAAACCCACACAGACACAGTAACCCAATCCAGGAGTCGAATCCAGCTGTGAGGCAGCAATGCTAACCACTTTGTCACTGTGTCATTTGTTATCCAAGCTAACAGTCTTTTAAAACCAGTTGCCAATCCTGCAGATGCCATCAGTGCCAGATAGCATCAGTTATGCTGAGCTATTCTGAATGGAGTGCTTCTGTTTTTATAATGCAGTGACCTGTTATACAATGATTAAAAGGTCATTGGGTTGTGCTTTCTAAGAATGGCCACCAGACCTTTCAAGACTCATGAGTCATGTTCGTCACAGATACAGGTACCATGTATATCAAAACAATTCTTTTCATTCCACAAGTGCATTCAGGAGAAGAAACATGGCCCAAGTGGTGAACAATCGCAACACACTCGTTCTCTTCTGATCATCCCTCTGATGGTTAGAATATATTGAGAAATGGCTATATAGCTGTCAGACATGCCCCTGTAATTTGTTCAAATTGTGAATCAAGACAGTGAATATCAACAGACTTTTGACACACTTCTGGTCTCTCTATATTTCCACCTCAGCACTGGTCTGCACAATAAACTTGAGCTTCTGCTGTCTTTAGAAAATAGGGCCGGTATTGATCAGCAGATCTTAAAATTGCAATTCATCTTCTTCAAATTCCAGTGGATGCAATGACTGTAATTTCAAACATTGATTATGCCTGCAGCTAAATTTGACTCGCACACTGCTGCCTCACAGCACCAGGCACCCAAGTTCAATTCCAGCCTTGGGTGACTGTGTAGAGCTTGCACATTCTCCCCATGTCTGCGTGGATTTCCTCTGGGGGCTCCGGTTTCCTCCCACAGTCCAAAGATGTGCGAGTTAGCTGGATTACCCATGCTAAGTTGCCCATTAATGCTGGGGGGATTAGCAAGGGTAAAGACATGGGGTTATAGGAATAGGGCTTGGGTGGAATTGTGGTCAATGTAGACTCAATGGGCCAAATGGCCTCCTTTTGCACTATAAGATTCTATGATTCAACAGTTAAAAGTAAATTTGGTCATTTTTATAATTTCACAGATTAGAAAGACAAACTTCCATTATCAGCAATACTCCACAGAGATCAGTTCTTTCAAAACCATGGTAGGTTAGAAAGAGATAGGGTCAAAGGATCAATACAGAAATTGTCTAAAAGTGGAAGCACAATCTGTCATCTAGAAACCTCTCCCAAATGATCCAATCTTGCTGAATAATGTAAGTTTATGTATGTATGAGAAACAGTTACTTCTCTGATTGGGAACATAGTTCCAGTGATATAAATTGGATAGGGTGATATATAAATGAAGAAAATGCTTCTTAAATGCTTAATGGATAAATGCATTAATCCCTCCAGAGCAGGAAGATCTCAAGTTTGATTCCTGATCAGCAGTTAGATCCCAGGCAAGTTAGTAAGAGCTTGTGTTCTTTTGCCAGGAGAAGAAAAGATATCCACCAGGGTTCCTACTCCTGATTACTGTCCTTTGTCACTGCTAGAAAGTAGGTAGGGGAGGATATGGGTGGTGCCATAATGGACACCGTCCATGGTGAAACAGCCTAGCAATTGCTGTCCAATCACCTGGGAGACGATTAGCACCAAAGAATTGCACTCCAGAAAATGTCGATTGATGTTACTCTTGTTTCTGAGTCCCAAGGTTCCAGGATCAAGCCCTACCAGAGCTTCAGCTTGAAAATCAAGGCTGACACTCTAATGCAGTACTGAGGGAGTGCTGCACTGTCAGAAGCACTAGCTTTGATTGAGACATTAAACTGAGGCCCCAGTTGGGTGGATGTAAAAGATCCCATGGCAATACTTCAAAGAAGGACAGTGGAGTTATCCTGGGGACCTGGTTGATGTTTCTCCTTCAACCACATTGCTCAAACTGTTTATCTGGGTGTTATCACGTTGCTGTTTGTGGGAACTTGCAGGGTGCAAGTACATCATTGACTATAAAGGATTTTATTGATTTTTAGACATCCGGAGATCCTGAAAAACGTGATAAAGATGCAGGCCATTCTTCTATAAAATCTGTTTTTAGTAGATCAACTTTAGGTTGAACGTGTTTTCAGATCTTGGTTGAAAGACTTGCAGATTCCAGGGTTATGTCATGGCCCTAACTGTTGGCAATACTGTAACCCACATTCAAATAATTTTACATGATTATTTTTGTACTTACATCAGGCGCAATTACCTTGTGGCACATTCCTCTGTTTACAAGCTTAACAAAGTATCTTGTGTGGCCTTTCATCAGAAGATAATATGCCTTTCATTGAAGCAGTCTGTCCATGTCATTTTTTTTTTACATTACAAGGAAAAATAGCTCTTAATTACATGGCTATCTTCCTACTATGTGATCTTTTATTTTTGGAGCATTTAAGAAAATTAATTTGAAATTCTTGAGTTTGATAGTAACTCCCTTTTGGAGAAAGGGGATGGGGTTAGAAAGGCTGGGCCAGAAAATGAGGAAAAAGCAGGTAAAACCAATCAGTGTAGGGTGCGGGTGGGAAGAGTGCTGATGGAGAGTAGTCACAGCCTTGTGTTTATCAATAACCATACTATAAATAGATCAACTTATTTAGGGAAAACTCACTGCTGACAAAGTAAGTATCAAATCCCACACCGGAACAAAATTGTGACTAATACTGTACATGGGTTTTTGGGCTTTGCTATTGGGTAAATAATAAACAGTAAGGCTGTCTGTTGCTTTACGCTGGATATGTACGTGTTGTTCTGAACTTTCAGAGACATATGTTTATTTTCCAAAAGATTTTTTGTCAGTCAAAAAAGAAATCATTCCCAGCTGTGTTGTCCAGTGCCTTTAAGTGGGGCAGCAATAAACAGAGCACTGACCAGAAGAGACACCTGATTCTGGAATCTTTGAACTAATGCCAGGAACCTGTGTGAAAACACCAGTCATTGCCTCTTTCCCCTAACGTGTTTTCTTTATAATTATTATTTTTTCCTCCCTCGGCAGTGTTGTTTTTCTCTCTCCCTCTCCCTTTTCGGAGAGCCACTAATGGTTAGTTAGCACAGACTCTGGGTCCTGTCCCCCTTGGCTGCCAGCCAGCATTCTGCACTGCCCACAGAGGGAGAGAAGCCTCAACTCATTAAATCCAAGGAGCAGACATTCTCTCTAAGGGTGAAACTGTTTATTTATCAGCAACCAGATCCTTGGCAAATCAGAGTCATTCATTGAATCAATTCGTGGTTTTAAGCTGGTGGTGACCTGCATATAGCCTTGATATCTTTTTTTTGTATACCAACTTAAAGCAATCCCATTAGTAAATATTATATATATTTATAAAATGGTAAGAGAAATGCATGTAGAACATACTCTCCTACTAACCTGTGTATAAAATATATATACATAAAACACAGGCTTGAAGATGTTGCAAAGTGACATTCAAGGAAGGAAAATATTGATTTTAAGTGGATTCGCACCTCTGTTAAAATAGCAAGCAAAGGAATTTCATAAAAGGCATAATCTTTCGTACACAAATGTTCAGAGCAGTTAGCAGGCAATTCTGTGGTGTGGTACAGACAGAGAAAACACCTTGGATAAACACAAGCGCTCAGCCTGTGGTTTGGTCCTTGGCTGGATGGTCATGTGATGTGTGCTTGTGACTTGCCAAGATGCACATGCTCCCGGGAAAAGCTGCTCCCCACTCGGAATACTGAATCACAGTGACCCGCCGTTTAATTTGGAGCCGGTGATTTGTAGTTTATTTAGCTGTCCTAAATGGCTTGAGTTTCTCACTGCTGTGTTATCTGAAGCTAGGAATATGTTCCAGTCTTGAAATGTACCAAGGATCCTCAGAAGTTAGTCGCTAAACATGGAACAAAGTGTCCTATGCTTTCAGGCAGATAGGGAGACATCATGCCACAAATCGCCTGCCAGATCATACCTGGTTAGCACTATTAGCGTTATGTTTTGATTTACTTATCACACTCTGAGGGTGCTGAGTCTTGCTGGGCACAGTTCAGTGCGCTCTTAAAGATTTCGTCAAGTTGTCATTCTTCATTATATAATTCAATTCAGATTATATGGGCATAATGCCTAAAACTGATCCATCCTCATTCTATTCACATACATGATCATAACGGCACAATCAGGTGATATCACATAAACCAACCAAAATGAAAGAAAGAATGATGGTGTAAAATTAATGCAAATGTCAATACATGTGAGTTCAAACTTATCAATTTTAAAAGGAACCTGTGACGGTTATTTTACTGAAACGCAAAAATGTGTTGCAAGAGATTTTAAAAATTACAACTCTAACCGTGATTTTTGAAAATACAAACAATCTTAAAGATGCAATAAGAAAGGAAGGCTGTTACTTCATAGAGTTGTTCTTCACCTTGAATGTGAAATTTATAGCAATTACCTGGATTTGTTTATTTTATGAAAACTGCAAGCAGTACCAGAGCAGCAGACTGACATGGGGACAATGTGCATACTCCACAGAGTGACCCAAACCCAGGAATCAAACCCCTGTCCTTGATGCTGTGAAGCAACAGTGCTAACCATTGTGCCAACCACCGTGCTGCTCCATCAGTTTAACCCATCAGTTGGATGCTGATTGACCTGCTGTATAATTCTAAAATGTTCAATTTATAGTTTGATCTTGTAATATATAAGTGCTTGTTTTACAAACGGCTAGTTTGAAATTGAAGTGTGTTTTATTTCTTTACTTGCAGAATTTGTGTGGACATCATTCCTGTGATACTTTGGGAATGGCGGATGTGGGAACCATCTGCTCCCCCGAGCGCAGCTGTGCAATCATTGAAGATGACGGCCTCCATGCTGCATTTACAGTGGCTCATGAAATAGGTATGTACATTCCCACAAATAAAATCTGTACATGTCCCAACTTAAGCAACCCGTGTATAAGAGCACCACAAAAAGTCCAAAGGCACAATCTGTCTGTTTTAGCTGATATATCAGGGATTATCAATTTATTGTCACATACATCAAGTTTAAGAGATAACTGGAAAGAGGGATTGGCCCGATATGTAGAAATCTGATGCACTAGAGCCCAGCCCGGGTCACTTTGGCCTGCCAAAATTCTGAACCTTCTTTGCTAAAATGAACAGATCTCATGTTTCCATCATTCCCCAATATAACTAATGGGTCTCTTCAGCATCTTCTTCATGCTCTGATCAAAAGCAAGTCTCACTCTACAGCCACTCCTGCAAATTTATATCCGATTCCAGAAAATGGGATTGGGTAAGATCTGTCACAGCATGATACTTATCCAGTTTCTCAGACTGGCAGAGGTGTCGGAAAATCTGGGAAAAAGACCAAAGGTCCATGATGGGCATAGATGAGATAAATAAAGAAGCAGTGGTTAGGTGATGCTTAATTTGGATTTTGGAATGGGATTGTTTCTCAAGAAGGCCTGCACCAATCAAAATAGTGAAATGATTTTCAAGACATCAGATCTGGGAATACTTAATGTTTGACTGTAACTACTTCTTGTTGATTGAAGGACATCTCCTGGGACTGTCCCATGATGATTCCAAGTTCTGTGAAGATTCATATGGCTTGACCGAAGATAAACGACTAATGTCTTCAATTTTGACCAGCATTGACTCTTCCAAACCATGGTCCAAGTGCACTTCTGCTACAGTAACCGAGTTCTTTGATGACGGTCATGGTAGGTACTCTCACAACAATCCATCGTCTATGCTACTCCTTTTATACCATATTAACGAGTGGCTCCCGTGTTTCAATAATAGTCATGTGTCAAACTCAGCCCATGCTGACAGAATGCAGTCTCACTCCTCTTGCGTTTGTTTATGCCCACGATAACCAGCCCCATAATAACTCATGGTACAGCCAGCTATAGCTCAGTTGGCTGAGTAGCAGGAGAGTGTAGGCTCCTGTCATACCAACAGACATCAGTGGTGAGACTTGAGAATTAAATCCATAATAGAGTGCTGAGCGAGTGCTGCAGTGTTGGACGTGCCATCTCCCAGATTGGGCATTAAGCCTACTTTCTCAGGTGGGTGTAAAACACGCACTATTTTGTGGGAGAGTTATCCCTTGTGTCCCGGTCAATATTTATTCCTCAATCTAACATCAATGAACCTGGTTTTCTCGTCATTGTCACATTGCTGTTTGTGGGAGCTGACTGCATGCAAATTAGCTGCTTTTTTTCCTTCTATGTTGCAAGAGTGACGACATACATCAGCACTCTAATGTGGAGAGAAAGTCTGGAAGGAGATCCAAAAATAGTATTCAGTAAAATTAGTGAAAATTGTGGTTTAAACGGAATTAGAAATATTTCAATACTTAAGACAGAGATAAGAAGGAATTCCTTCTTTCAGAGGGGAGTGAATCAGTAGAATTCTTGACCACAGGAGGCTGTAGAGATTGGTCATTCAGTATGTTCAAGGCTGAGATAAACAGATTTTTAATCAGTAAGGGAATCAAGGTTATAGGGAAATGCAGGAAAGTGGAGTTGAGGATTTATCATTTCAGATTAGCTATGATCTCATTGATAGAGCAAATTCAATGGGCCAAATCCTATGTCTCAATGGCTGTTTATCACTTTGGGATGGAAAGGCCTTATAACTACAAGTTTTTATTTCTCTGACTAAGCTATCCAACCCAAATAATATCCCAGATTTGTTCTTTGATCAGTGTTGTGTTGCTGATCTCAACTGAAGCCCCATGGCCCTGGACTTTTGAGGGATGGAAATTGATAACGATTCCAATTTGTGATCACTCTCTGGTGACAGGCCTGCTGGAAAATTTTTGTGGGCCTCATAAGAATAGGATCAGGCTCAGCTGTGATGTATCCCCCAATAAAGAATTTATTTTGTCGGTTCATACATGGTGAATGATTGTAGAGCAGCAAATGCGTCGAACCATACCCCATCAAATATGAGCACCTTTGAAAGAGGGCCAAAAGACTGCAAGGAGAATCCAAAGAAGGCTTAAAGTAAAATTAGTATAAATTGTGGTCTAAACAGAATTAGAAAGAACTGTCTCAATCATAGCTCATTTGTTTACTTGTTGCAAAGATCAAAGTAGAAAATATGTACAAACAGATTTCCGTTCATATAGAGGCTTATTATATCTCTCAGGCTGGGGGATAACCCAGGGTTGAAATAGATCACCCTATGCAAAGTAGCATGGTTACGTCTCAGCCATACTTCTGCTTTGAAAATGGCTGATACGCAAAGGATAAGAAGATACCTCTTTTACTCAATAATGGGTGTCACTGGCCGGGCCTTATAACCATTCCTATTTATAACCAGCATTTATAACCCATTCCTATCTGCCTTCCATTTGAGAGGGAATTAGAGAGTCAACTACATTGTTGTGCATCTGGAGTCACGTCTAGACCAGAGCAGGTAAGGATGGCAGATTTCCTTTCCTAAAGAGGACATTAGTGAGCAAGATGTTTTTTTATGACAATCAATAATGGTTTCATGGTCGTCATTAGGCTTCAAATCCAGATTTTTTATTTTTAAATTGAAATTTTACCTCCTGAAACTGGATCCCCTACTTTCAAGCTTTTTAAGCTTGCTTTTTAAGGACATTGCTGATTGGTGCATTTTATGCGAGAGTCATTGATTCTACTTTTTGAAATTAATATGTCAGGTCCTTTTCTAAAGATCGATGAGACACTGCCAAGTTAGTGATTGGATATATTTACTTTGTCCATTGCCTATTGTCTTTTTAACCATTAAAAGAAATGTGAGTTTGTACCAAGCTGCCTTGTGTGTGTGTGCATGTCTTTGTGTGTGTGTGTTTGTGTGTGTGTGCGTGTGCGCACGTCTTTATGTGTATGAGTGTGTGTGTCTTTGTGTGTATGTGTGTGTGTGTATGTATGTGTGTGTGTTACTATGTGTGTGTGTATATATGAGTGTGTGTGTATCTGCTTCTGTGTATGTATGTGAGTGTGTGTGTATGTAAGAGTGTGTGTGTGTCTGCATCTGTGTGTGTGTGTGTATGAATGAGTATATGTGTGTGTGTGGATGTGTTGTGTGTATATGAGTGTGTGTAAGTATGCGTGTGTGTGTTTGTGTGTGAGTGTGTGTTTGAGTGATTGTGTGTGTGTGTGTCTGATTGCATGTATTTGTGAGTGGGTGAGCGTGTGGGGGGGGGAGTGTGTATGGGCTTGTGTGTGTATGACTGTGTGTGTGTGTTTGTGTATATGTGAGTGTACGTATGAGTGAGTGTGCGTTTGTGTATATGTGAATGTATGTATGAGTGACTGTGTGTGTGTGTGTGTGTGTGTGTGTGTGTGTGTGTGTGTGTGTGTGTGTGTGTGTGTGTGTGTGTGGTTCAGTTGCATTGAGGCTAATTGGAACAACCCTACTATCTAAGATCAAATTGCAAAACAAGATGGAATCTGGACCTTTACTGTCTGTGTGGTTCAGTGTCACTCTTATACTAATGGGAAAGCTAATTTACATTGAACTTTATAGTTCCAGGAGATGTTTGGAAACATGAATATTAAAAGACTGTTCTCCTTTCTAGGGGATTGTCTCCTTGATCCTCCACAGAAGCCCTTGCGAGTACCTGAGGAGCTACCAGGGCAGAGCTACGATGCTGTCCGTCAATGCAAGTTGGCTTTCGGGCCAGAGTACACGGTCTGCCCGGGAATGGACGTGTGCTCCCGCTTGTGGTGTGCTGTCATCCGTCAGGGGCAGATGGTGTGCATGACCAAGAAGCTGCCTGCTGTGGAAGGGACACCATGTGGAAAGGGGAGAATTTGTCTCCACGGCAAATGTGTGGACAAAACCAAACGGAGATATTATTCGGTGAGTAGGTGACCTGGAAATAATACCACTGACCAGAATGCATGGAAACTCATTTCTCACACCTAGGTGCAGGATCTCACTCCTGATCTGCTTGCATGTGTATGTGTTTTGTACATGCGTGCTGATCTGTAGAGAAGATGTGACCAGATTTTGAGTTGATTGTTGGCAATTGCTGTCTGGGCTCCAACATGAAAAATGAATGAATGTGGTGTTGGCCGTACATAAAGACAAGAAGAAATGAGAAGCAATGTTGAGAGATTGGGTGGAGGGAAAATCACATTAACCTCGAGGTGACTGTTATGCGGTATTTGTTTTTCATTTCTGTTGTGAAATGCTATGCTGCCCTGAGATCTGAGGGATTGAAAGCAACAAAGCTGAGGCAGCAATTGGTCAAGCACAGTGTCATTCCTGTTCCAGTCTAGAACCAAGAATGCCGCCTCATTCCAATGGAAATAAAACCAGCAAACAAGAGAACAACGGCCTGTTTCATTCCAATGCCATAACGCAAAAACTATTTTCCCACAGATCCCTTTTGATGTTGGCTGCCAACTGGTTTCCTCCAGTTCTCAAGGATTAAAAAAATGTCATCTGTGTATTTTCACAAAAAGGAAGTGTGGCAAATCCTCAGGCCTCAATACTCAGGATGCTACACTCTGACCAGGTTCAGTTTCTCGGGGCCCTGGAATTAAACAGTGGTTTACTTGCAATATGCAAATAGATGGAGCACTTCCTATTCCATCACAGCGAGCAGAATTTCACACAAATGTTCAAGTGTTCACGGCCGATGACACAATCTCAAGGCCCCCAAGACCAATTGGATGGATTTCTGCAATTCAAGTCGATGCATTTTGAAAGTGTTGACACCTTAGATTAATTTCTTCCTTTAGTTCAGTGGATATGTTGAAATGGGAAAAGGAGAGAAGCCTCAAACCAGGCTTCCTGCCCCTAATTATGTCTACTTCAACAAAAACTGAAAATTTTGGAATATCTCTGCAGGTCTGACAGCCTCTGTGGAGAGAGAAGTTAGAGCCAATGTTTCAAGGTGGCACTTGAAAAGTTTGTTCTGTTCTCTCTCCACAGATGCTGTCAGACCTGCTGAGATTTTCTACCATTTTCTGTTCTTGTTTCAGACTCCAGCACCCAATTACTTGGTTTTGCCATCTACTTAACCCTATTGAAAACAAAGTGGGCTTGACAGAGATATCCACCCCTCAAAAGTAGCCTGCCAACACTTACATATGTATCAAAATGTCTACATGGGTGAGGTCTTGGGATCTATGTTGGCACCTAGACTGCAGGAGACTAATATTCAAAATTGAACAAGATAATCCAACAGGTTTATACGCACAACAAACCAGCAATGAATTTATTCACCTGATGGGCCAAAAGAGAGGCAGAGTAGAGTTACTCGATGTGGACACAAAGTAGAAAGCATGCCTCCGAATAGAGATGAACTACACATTGCAGTATTGCTCATTAAGTGATCATTCTGGCTGTTGGGAGCACCAATCTGGTCTAGTGCCAGAAAAATTGAGGCAGAAGCATTGTCAACACATTGTTAATTCTCCCCAGTTCAAATAGCATTTGTTTATTTATATTTGTTGTTCTTTGTGTTGCAGGCGTCAGCTAATGGAAACTGGGGGTCGTGGGGATCCTGGGGACAGTGTTCACGGACATGTGGAGGGGGCGTGCAGTTTGCCCGTAGGCACTGCAACAATCCTGCTCCCAGAAACAATGGCAAATACTGTGTGGGGAAGCGTGCCATCCACCGATCCTGCAATGTGACACCGTGTCCACAAACCAGTACGTCTATTCTACAATTACACTTTATTGAACCATAAAACATACAATTCCCACAGTGCAGAAGGAGTCCATTTGGACCATCGAATTTGCACCTTTTTCTAAAAGTGCATCTTATCCAGGTCCACAGCCCTGTCCTATCCCTGTAACCCCATCCACTTATCATGGTTAATCAACCTAACCTACACATACATCTTAAAGATTAAACTACACCGATCGGGCACACTGGGGCTATTTGGTTTTCTCTCCTTATTCTTCCTTTCTTAAGGCTGTCATCTTTGATGGAGTACAGTTACAAAGCAGCTGGCAGCTTTCTGGCACCTTTCACACACAATCCTTCTTAATACTCATTATCTGTGGGTTAACTAACCATCAAAGGTGAAAGTTGATTCCATTCTTTATTCAGCATCCACACAGTACTTTCCAGCAAAGTAACCAAAACCCTGACTGAGTTCCAACTTTCCCCCCACCCTATATCCTCCAGCCCAGGAACACTGAGACCTATTGTGGTGTCATATCTGTTATTCCAAATAAAATCACTCAAATTACCAAAAAAAGGATTAGATTTGAGACGTTTTGGTCTAAAATAGGTGTTGCCTATGCCCATCCATGCCTGTCGGATAGTGTGCAAGAATTTTAATAATAAATTAACAATGCAAGGAAATCAAAATAAACCATTTGAACTGGGGAGAGTTAACAATGTATTGACAATGCTTCTGCCTTTTTGCATTTTCAATTGTACTGGCACAAGACCAGATTGGTACAAAGAGCCAGAATGATCACCTAATGAGAGATACTGCAAAGTGGAGTTCACCTCTATTAATACAAAACCTATTCTCATCAAATTATAGCCTGTTGGACCTGGATCTCTCTCTTTAAGATGTTTAAGAGCAGTAGACTTTTACAGAAATTACAGGACTATTCATAGTATTGCTACATCAACATTGACTCATTCTTGCTTCCCAGAACTGCTCTGCTTGTATATATATATATATATATATATTCCATCACATTCCCATTTAAACTTCTATGGAAGCAGTATAACACTCACATTCAGGTTCCAAATTTGTCATGTCTTATGAACTTGATCGAGCTTCTCAAGAAAGTAACAAAGTAACAAAGATGATTGATCAGGGTAGGGTAGTAGATGTTTTCTACATGGATTTCAGTAAGGCCTTTGACAAGGTCCCTCATGGCAGACTGGTGCAAAAAGTGAAGTCACATGGGATCAGAGGTGAGCTATCAAGGTGAATACCAAACTGGCCCGGTCAAAGAAGACAGAGGGTAGCAGTGGAAGGGTGTGTTTCTGAATGGAGGGATGTGACAAGTGGTGTTCCTCAGCGATCAGTGCTGAGACCTTTATTGTTTGTAATATATATAAATGATTTGGAGGAAAATGTAATTGGTTTGATTAGTAAGTTTGCGGACAACACAAAGGTTGGTGAATTTGCAGATAGCGATGAGGACCATCAGAGGATACAGCAGGATGTAGGTCAGTTGGAGACTTGGAGAGATGGCAGATGGAGTTTAATCCGGACAAATGTGAGTAATGCATTTTGGAAGGTCTAATACATTTAGGAAATATAGAGTAAATGGCAGAACCCTAAAGAATATTGATAGGCAAAAGGATCTGGGTGTACAGGTACACAGGACCCTGAAAGTGGCAATGTAGGGGAGAAGGTGGTCAAGAAGGCATGTGGCATGCTTGCCTTCATTGACCGGGGTATTGAATTTAACAATTGGCAAGTCATGTTGCAGCTTTATAGAACCTTAGTTCGACCACACTTAGAATATAGTGTTCAATTCTGGTCGCAATACTACCAGAGGCTTTGGAGAGGGTACAGAAAAATGTCCCCAGGATGTTGCCTGGTATGGAGGGCATTAGCTATGAGGAAAGGTTGGAGAAACTTGGTTTGTTCTCACTGGAGCGACAGAGGCTGAGGGGAGACCTGAGACAAGTCTACAAGATTATGAGAGGCATGGACAAAATGGATAGTCAGAAACTTTTTCCCAGGGGGGAAGAGTCAGTTACTAGGGAGCATCATTTTAAGGTGCGAGGGGCACCTTAAAGGAGATGTATGAAGCAGATTTTTTTACACAGTGTGAAGTGAGTGCCTGGAACTTGTGGCTGAGGGAGGTAGTGGAAGCGGATACAGTAGTGACTTTTAAAAGACGTCTTGACAAGATCATGAATAGGATGGGAATAGAGGGATATGGACCCTGGAAGGGTAGGGGGTTTTAGTTAAGTCAAGCAGAATATTCGGTGCAGGCTTGGAGAGCCGAAGGACCCCTTCCTGTGCTGTAATTTTCTTTGTTCTTTGTTGAAAAAGTTCAAGTACTTCACATACACTAAATTCCTTAGTGTGTGAGCTAACTCTGTTTATCACATTGCAAGATCCCATAGATGGTGATGTTTATTGACAGCCTTCCCACCTCCCCACTTGCCTTCTTTGAATAAGGTAATGTTTCTCAGTACAGACATTCAGAATCTCAAGTTTAATGTCTCGCTAAACACCACCTGTGACCCAGAACTTTATCAGTACTGCACTGGAGTGTCAACCTAGATCGAGTTCAAATTGTGCGGTCTATGACCTTCAGACTCAGAAGGTGGTGTGCCAACTGACGATGTTTTTGTCATTGGCCACTGGTGGAAATCTGGGGAACCATACTGATTGGGCAGGAACTTTATGTGAACAGCACAACTGTCACTTTATTCGAAGTGCTATGGAATCCCATTCACGACTGGGAGGTTTTCACCACAGCAGTGGGAAGTCAGGGCAACGGCAGGAGTTCTGAGCAAATTCTTGACCTTTGTCTACATAGGAAGAGAAAAGAAAAACACCTTCAAAATTTCAACTAGCTTCTGCAAGTTTTAGCATCAGCCCACTTGGAACATATTCGAGCCATCTCACTAATATATCAGGAAGATCCCTGCAGTTGGGATTTGCAAACATTAACCATCTCAATTGCAACACCATGGGTAATGCAAACCAGGCAGAGAGAATTTCCAGGCATTGTGAATGACATTCCAACCAGACATGGGAGGTGACAAGGGGAATACTGAGTTTCAGCTTGGGAAGTTCCCAAGTTCTTCTGACAGAACTTGGGATAACACAGAATAGCCAGTTGTTGATCTTGGCTCATTATCTGATAGCATATTTAGAGGGTTAAATATCTTGGGAAATAACATCGTAATGACCGCACATTGTAATGAAGTTCACGGCCTTATAATGCCTCTGATATTGGACTGCATTTGCAATATATGATGTAATAGAAAATAGCTTGAGGTGAGAAGTGTGTATGGTCATATAAGCCTGAGTTTGGCATGTTTCAAAAGATGGATTTCAGACCTGGCACTCCCATCTCACCAAAAGGAATCTGACCATTGGAACTGATGAAACAAAAACAAAACTGAAGCAATGTTTTCAAATCTGCCTGAAAATATAAATTGATTGGTAATTAAGGCTGACCCTCTAAAGATGTTTATTTCTGAATCAAATTTAAATCGCAGTGTATCTTGTAGGTCTGCACAAATGAAAAGAGAATGGAGTAATAGGGTCGCTCATCTCAAAGGCCCTGAGCTTGTTTGGACTCTTGTAAGCATTAATGGTGGCTTGTGCTTTGAGTCTGCTGTCAGATCCTGTTGGTCTTGGCATCTAACAACATAGTGTCTGAGTGTAAGATGCCAGAAGAGTGAATTTTTTCCAGACTACTGTTTGCATGATCGTACTTTATATTCTGGTCATTCCATCGAAAAAAAATGATTGCGTTTCCAAAACTGTGGAAAAAATCAAAAGTCGTGCTGAGTGTAAAAAGCAGTGAGCTGGAAGGATACTACATGCTGACTGCGTGACACATTGTGTGAGGCCAATTTATCCATGGCACTACAACAAGTGAGTTATGCATGACTTGAAGTTTATCAGGGTAGCAAGAGAGCTCGGTAAATCTAGGTAGAAACTCAAATACTACTGACAGTGGTTCAGAAGTTTAGCTAGGACAATAGTGTGCAAAGGAAGAATAAGGGTAGGAGGGGAACCTTTTTCTCAGGGAGAGCATAACAGTAACAGAAAAAAGTGTTAGGAGTGGTGTGGGGAATATGAGTTGGAAAGTCTGATGTTGGATGGAAGTTTGGGTGGAAAAACCATCGTCAGAAAGAAGTTAGGTAAGTTAGGAGAACTGCAATATTCAAGGGCTGCATGGAGGTAGCAGAAGACAACAGTATTGGAGAAGAAAATCGGAATAGGGGCAAATTCAGCATTGAAAGATTGGAGTAAGGTTAGGTGAGAAATCTATTGTTTAAGGATGGAACACTGGTAAATAGGGAATGAACCCAATATTAGAGAAGTGAGTACAGCTAGGCGGAGATGCCTGATTAGGTGGTGCACTTAATAGTAGACAGGAGGGAGAAGCAAAGAAGGATGAGCCAATTACTGGATGGAGTAGTTAGACTAAATGGAGAGAGCAAGAGGAAAACATTCTTTTTTTTTTCCATGGAGGATCTTTCTATTCTTACTCTACTGGTATCTATCTGTTTCACTCGCCATTTTCATGCATTCACTTTTAGAGCATTAAAATCCTTGATGAGTGTGTATTGTGCTTTTATTCTGTGATAATGAATAACAACCAATTAATTGATTTTTTTAAATTTTTAATTCAAATAGGCAAATCTTTTCGACATGAACAGTGTGAGGCACGGAACGGATATCAGACTGATGCCAATGGAGTCAAAACATTTGTGGAATGGGTTCCGAAGTATGCTGGCGTAATCCCTGCAGATGTGTGTAAATTGACCTGTCGAGCTAAAGGAACAGGATACTATGTTGTGTTTTCTCAGAAGGTAGTGGTTTGGATCATTATATCCATTCTGTTGTCAAGTTTAATAGAGTTCAGAGTGTTCATGTCTGTGTGAGAAAGAGTTTTGCATGAGAGTGATTTCTGGAGGCAGCTGTGTCTCAATGCTGGAAGCACAAAGGTTGTTTTAAAGATACTCACCTGAACATGGGAGTACTCCTCCAGGCTCTACTTCAGCACCTGAGATCAGGGTGGCCTTTGCTCTGCCCATCTCCTTCATACTGCCTAATACTTCCCCCTCTCCTTCTAGGACCTAGCTGAAGGCCAATGCTGACAATGCTCAAAAGTGAAATACTCTTTGAATGTTGGCTACAGATACTTCTTGGCTCACTGCTCACATGTGACTGTGGCTCAAGGTCCTGTATGAGAAGACTGTCAGGTTACCCATTCCAGTGCTGAGACTGCTGTACCATGAGGCTGGAGTAAACCAATTTCTAAATCTATGTGTCCATCTTCATTGAAACTGGGTGGCTCATTGGGTTGATATGCAAACAGGCTTCATCCCAAAATGGTGGATTGAGCCTCTTCTGACAGCTGGCAAAATCCAAAACCATTCCTTATTAGAGAATCTAGAATTGAGGGGAACAGTTTAAAAATGAGGGAGTCCCCCAACAAGGAGATGAGGAGTTTCTTCTGTCAAAGGATTCTCGTCCTTCGGAATTCTGTACTCCGGAGAGCCACAAGGGTTGAATCATTGAATATAAAATCAAGATTGAGTCAGACAGAATTTTGATTGGCAAAGGAATCAAGGCATATGGTGTTTTCCGCAGTCCACAATGGCAGAGGCAGCCCACTATTGGCCAGAAGTGGGATCTTCTGCTCCCACCACTGTCAATAAGTTTTTCCATTCTATGCATCCACTGTTACCAGGAAACCCATGGTGGGGATTTCGCTTTGATGGGTCTGAAAGTGCGCTCAGCAAGAATGGCCAGAAAATTCCAGGCAAGGTTAATGCAGGGCACATAGAGAAATGGACTCAAGGTTATACCAGATCGACCATGCTCTTTTTGAATGTCAGATTTAGCTCAAAGGGATGAATAACCAGCCTCTGCTTCTATTATCTGCTGCCTCACAGCACCAGAGGTCTAGGTTCAATTTCAGCCTTGGATCGCAGTCTGTATAGAGTTTGCATGTTCTCCTTGTGTCTGCATGAGTTTTCTCCAGTTTCCTCCCACAATCCAATGATGTGCAGGTTAGGTGGATTGGACATGGTAAATTGTCCCTTGGTGTCCCAAGATGTGTAGGTTAGGGGGATTAGTGGGGTAAGTATATGAGGTTAGGGATAGGGCCTGGATGAGATGCTCTGTCGGAGAGTCAGTGCAGACTCAATAGACCAAATGGTCTCCTTCTGCACTGTAAGGATTCTATGATTTTTATATTCATTAGAAATACTGGAATATTCTCAGCCCAATCCCATCAATCATGTTTTGATTCTAAGTGGTAGTCTTGCATGGAAATTCCATAGAGGAAACTTATATGGAATTATGGAGAATTATGGAATTATGGAAATATGGAGAACCATAGAATGGTTACAGCACAGAAAGGGACCAGTCCCATTTCCCTTCCCTTCTCCTGGACAAGCCTGCATCTTCTTTTCTCTCTCCAGGTGATTATCCAATTCCCTTTTGAAAACCATAATTGAATCTGCCTCCATCATCTCCTCAAGCACTGCATTCCTATCCATTCATTCTGTAAACCAATTCTTCCTCAAGAAACTGTTGTTTCTTTCACCAGTCCCCTCAATTCAGTGCCCTCTAATCTCTTCTTATTCTTTCTTACAACCCTTATGATTTTAAACACATTGATTAAATTTCTTCTCAACCTTCTCTTTTGGAAGTGGAAATGAAATTGTTCTGTGGGTGGCAGTTAAAATACACGAAGGAAGATATAATTGCAAATCCATTTTATAAAGATACCATTTAGTGCACTTCTGTGGTTGAAGGAATTTATATCTTGACTAGTGTGACAGCTAACCTGAGACTGCACAATTTCATGTTGTGTCCCAAAAGCAGGAAGAGTTCCATTTCTTAGCACTGACACCTTCACATAAAATGAAAGCTCGGATTCACATAAAATTGTTCTCCAGAGCTTCTTATCAGAAGGAGTTTGATGAAGCAGAATGTGGAATTAAGTATATGAATTGTTGCCAACAGATTGACAGTGAGCCCAATTTTAAAGCACAAATTATGTTTAATTTAGAGACTAAAATGCTGTTAACATTTTGGCTGTTTTCACATATAATTGAAGAAAGCATGCATTGCTTAACATCTTTGGCAATGACTTCTACCAAATCTGAATTATCATTGCATGTTTTTAATGTTTCTGAGCTCTTTCTCGCTTGGGCGAGCATGTGTTTTGTTGACGATGGGTTTTTGCCTATCTTCCCAATGTGAAATACAGATCTGTACTGATCATTCCAATGAGGTATGCAAAATCAGTACTTAATGTTAGTGCTTTTTGGAACTTTGTCCTTATTATTATTGGTGTCATACAAATGGGGCCAAATAGAAGAATGGTCCTGTATGGGTGTGGCTCAGAGCTAGTTTAGCTGGACGTTCATAATAGGAGAGAAACCAACTTAAATGTAAGAAAGGAAAAGTATCTTGGAGAGTTATTGACCTGTCTACTTCCGTTCTAGAAGCTAGTGCAGCACAAAATCCCCTTTTAACTTGTAGGGAATGGGTCAAGAGATAGCTTGTCTCAAAGGTGAGCCTTCTCTCAGTAAAGCACCCTCCACTGGAAATTCTCCTCGGAGATAAAGATGTTATTTCACTCATTGCTCATTTGGATTTTATTTCTAAGTACCTTTGAAGCCAAAAACATAAATTTAGCCCAATTTTAATCTAGCCTTTTCGGGTGAGATCACTGATTACTGGCTGTGATAGAGAGCAATGGAGGAGCTGGTTGTGACATTGTTGGGGAAAAGGCCATTGCATTCTTACTCCATCATTTTAATGCCGGGATTCTGACTGTGTGGAGTGCTGCCTGCCATGGGTTACATGTCTGAGAGAAACTGCTGCCCGCCTCTCCCCACTTACACCCAACTTGCTACAGTTAATATCGGAATTAACTATTTCATAAACCCTTTTTCCACCTTTATAACATTGAAAACAAATCTCATTGCATGTCTCTACTTGATTTTCCTCTGGGCCTTAAAATCCATCCCCTCCTTCAGTCTTTTTGTTACATTTAACTGGTTTCTGAAACCCAAGTTTGTCATCACCTAGTCACTAATTTGTGATTTAGCTCCTTTTTGCCCCCACTCTTTTCGAATGTGGTGCTATTTTACACAATGGACCCTGGCTCTTTGCATGAGTTACTAAAAAGCATCTGCAAGCATTCACAGCATTGGAGGTCTCAGCAGATTACCCAGCCATTTTACAGGAGTTGAACACAAACCTGGCAACTCACTCTTCTAGGACAGAGGTTTGCTTGTTTGACTAAATTATTTTTTATTGAGCTTTACAGGCGGGCAGATGGTAGGTCTATGAAATATTATATGAACAAAAGTCAGGATGTGGCTTATCAGCTGAGTTAATGTACAAATTGAGAGCTTTAGAGCTAGATTTTAAAATTAATTCCTTCATAATCCACTTTGTATCCCATTATTAAGTTCACTTATTTATCCAGGAAGCTGCAGGCTCACCTGTGCCTGTTCCCTGTTTCCAGTGATGTTGCTGACATATTTCCTGATTGATTTGCTCAATATGTAATGGGTTTACCCTGAACGTATGGATTGGGATTTTCCATTCTCTCATGGCGGGACTGGTCCCAGGGAATGTGGCAGCCCAGCCAAAAATCCTTCAGTAGGGCCGGGCAATCGCAATGGCGGGCAGCGGCCGGAAAAGCCAAGACCTTGGAGTCAGCAAAAGTGACACAAAAATGAGCTGAAAGCTTCTTCCCCCGTTTGCTGAGCAATGTTTCATTTTCATCTCCAGGTAACAGATGGAACGGAATGCCAACCGTACAGCAATTCAGTATGTGTACGGGGACGCTGCATCAAGACCGGCTGCGATGGAATAATCGGCTCTAAGCTGCAGTATGACAAGTGTGGGGTCTGTGGGGGAGATAGTTCTACCTGTGTAAAAATATCTCGAAGTTTCACCAAGAGAAGGTAAGTGTGAACCAATACATGATGTCATTCTATTTACTGGAAATTATTGTCAGCGATCTTCTATGAATCTTTTGCATGTTTATATTAAATTTCCCTCTGGAAGCATTAACACCACCAACATCTTTCTAATTTTATATTTTGTGGTGATAGATGTAAACAAGGGATGTTGGTGCTGAGAAATGAATATGTTCACTGTTTTTGTCCTACTTTTCTTCTCCACTCTCCACTTAGCCTGACAGTCATTTAGATACAGTGCCATCAGATTTCTAAAATCTTTTCCAAGCTACTGTTCTTCATGTATGTGCCTAGACTATGACAGTTAGCAAGCAGGTTATTTGACAATGCAGTACAATATGATCAAATTAGATTCTGTCCTTGTATCCGGCACACGTTTCAATTGACTGTTGTCTATTGTTTATTCAATTGACTCTGTCAATTGACTGTTTTTCTCTTTTGCTCGAACTTAAAGGTGATCAAATGTTAATGTAGTCCCTTGATATTTAAAACAGCACTTCATTTAAAATGTACCAGGGCACAGAGTCAGTCTGGGAGAACAGTGTATGGAGAGTCCCAGTAACAAGAAGGGCCTGAGAAAGAGTGCTCAGCAATACTCTGGATCAGCCATTCAGTGGGAGTCAAATGTAACTGAGGTGGTCTGTCAATTTAACTTCCCAATGGACCCAAACTCTCATAAAACAAGGACAAGAGCAAGGATCAGACAACGCCAAAGTGCAGGAAGCTCAGTACTTCAGTGTATTTAAGATAAGTTAATGAGCAGTAATTGTCAGGAAGAGAGGAAATGCTGTTTACAACAGCAATCTCCAAATACTTCCAACCCTGCCCCCTGTGGTTTCCTCTTGACCTTACGTTTCTCTAGTTGTATTTCTCTGTGTAATGGACATTTCGGGCACTTAACGGGTAAACGGACCACACGGTGTGGCACTAACTTGTACAGTTCAGAAGGCTGCAAGTTCACTTTATATCCTGTTCTGAATTAGCTGACCTTAGTGAGAGAGGCAACTGAGATGCTCCATTTAATCTCAGCTGGGGAGCTTCCACCAATTTGTCTGCCGCGTGGAGACCAGCCTGAGCCTGATGGCATTTAATTTTTCATAACATTCTCCTAAACGCTGGAATTTCCTGTAGCTCAACCCAAAGGGGCAATCTTATCCCCGATCGTTGTATAGTAACTTCAAAAGCAGAATTCCCACTCCTGATCACTATCTGGAGACCCACCTGACGGTAGGTGCAGACAGAATATCAGCTTCTTGCATCTGATAGTCTGATAACTAACTCACTGTGTGGGCCTATAAACAGTGATCACTGGAGCACCGCCAGCACTTCTGTGAGTGTCATTATGAATCGCATATGGAAGCTGAGCAGTTACGTGGAGATATTCTGAATGCTTGGTCTCTGCAAAATAACTGGGTGGCTATGAGTGTAAGTGTGCAACTTACTAGTGTTGGGAACTATAGCAGTATTATGGGGTACTCTGTGAGTGCATCAGACAGAAATGGAGAAAGTTTTAAAGACTGTTACACTGTCCCACAGGCAATGGAGTGGACAGCAGTGACTGATTAAACTGGTTAAAGTCTACAATGCTGTTTTCTGCAATGTTGAGGCTGATTAACGGAAGGGTTAAGCACTGGTGCATTTTGAGCAAGTCTGCGTGGTGCACATTGGCCAGTGCAGAGTTTATGGAACAGACAGCTCCTATGGGTTGCGTTTAAGGAAATTCCAGTGTTCAGAGGAATGCTATGAAAAATAAATGGCAGCAACTTCAGACGAATCTCCGCACTGTGGCAGACAAACTAGTTGAAGCGTCCAATCCCTTTAAGGCTGATCTCTAATCTAAATGTTGCAATTATTGAGACCACAAGGTCGTCAAAGTCTATACCAAGCTCTGGTGTAATTTCAGCTTGGTCACGTTGAGATATATAAGGTCAAAAAACAAGAGGCTTTCAAGACAAAGCCGCAGGGGTGAAGGTCTGCCTAATTTTGTTAGAAATTCTGTTCACAAACAGGAGATTCAGATGTGCAATCTGGCTACAGTGTTTCACTCTGTCTCATAGGCAGACACACATTGGCCCACTGAAAGACCAAGTCTTATTAGCTGTTTAACAAGGTTAGCGCATCAGCTCAATCAACTCTGCACTTTTTGATGGGATACTGACGCTTGACCACTAACCCCAGGGTTTTGCAAATGTAGAGAGAGTGACAGTAATTCCTGGAACTTCACTTCTTCAGTCCCAGGAGAAAATGAATAGTTCTGAATCTATCTCAACATTCAGTACGATTATGAGAATCATATAATCCCTGCAATACAGAAGGATTGCAATCCAACCCATCAAGCCCCGACCACAATCCCACCCTATTCCTGTAACCCCATATGTTTACCTTGCTCATCTCCCTGATATAGGGGCAATTTAAATGGCCAGTGCATCTAACCAGCACATCTTTTGGACTGTGGGAGGAAACCCACACAGATATGGGGAGAAAGTGCAAACTCCACAAAAGCAGTGACCCAACTCCAGAATTGAACCTGGCACTGTGAGATACCAGTGCTAACCACTGTGCTGCTAGGGACTACTGTGTAAAGATTACATTGGGTTTGCTACATTGCTGGAAATTCCTTATTCACTGCTTCCACTGAGAGATGAGGCCTTTGTTTTAAATGAGTGAATCAATCCCTTAAAGTAACTGATAACAGAGTTCAATGTGATGTGGATCACACAAGGAAGCATTTTGCCATCCTATCGAATTTAGGTTCATGCGCCCTATATGTCTGTAGCCTCAGTGAGGCATTACCACCAGTAGTTGACATTGTGGACATGGCATTGATTGACAGGTTCCTACGATTAAAATAATGTGAACCAAAGCAAGACTAAATGATACTGCTATATATTGCAATGTAACAGCAGAGCTTAAGTATATTGCTGGATACAGCAAAGCCCAGTGTCCCAATTCCATCAAAATTATTTTGAGAGGAATAGCAGATCCTGTATTGATTGTAGGAGAATAACGGATTGCATATGTATTCTAGGGGCACAGAAGACCCTAAATAAATTGTAAGAGAATAGCAGACTCAGATTATATTACAGAGTAGCAGGTTTGGTGTATATCAATCATGTATATTTGACATGGGAATAACAAACATGGAAGGTTGCATACATTTAAAATGGAATAGACAACTATATAGTATTACACAGAAATAATAAACTGTTGGCAATAAAGTCATTCTTTTCCGTGGCTAACTTCATTTTTTTTTGTTCCCTCAGCGTGGGGTACAGAGAGGTAACAAAAATCCCTGCTGGAGCAACGCATATCAAAGTGCGGCAGTACAAGCCAAAGGGTCAGCAGAGATTCACTGCCTATTTGGCGGTTAAAAGGAAGAATGGGGACTATCTCTTTAATGGCAAATACATGATCTCAACTTCAGAGACAATCATTGATCTAAACGGCACTGTACTCAACTACAGTGGCTGGAGCCAGAAGGATGACCAGATGCACTCAATGGGTCATGGCCCATTGAAGGAGCCGCTGATAATTCAGATTCTTGCCACCGACCCTGGGAAACCACTGGACGTGCGCTACAGCTATTTTATTCCAAGGAAGCAGGTGCCCTCGGCCAACGAGAATGCCATCAAGACTCTGGCAGCACAATCCAACTTGCCCAAGTGGGTGACGGGGCCTTGGCTGTCATGTTCCAGAACCTGTGACACTGGCTGGCAGACCAGAACCGTTCAGTGCAAAAATGGCTTCGGAAAACTGACAAAAGGGTGTCGCCTCTCCCAAAGACCATCAGCATTTAAACAATGTTTTCTGAGAAAATGTTAAGGCACAGTTGCCAGTAAGATGCTCTATATTTTGTCATTTTTGTTTGATGTTTCACTTTAATCTAACTTGGAGAAAAGGAGGGAAAAGCTTGCCAGCACATCTCGACATGAAGCAGACAGTGCTGCGAAATTGAGGACAATGGAAGCATGGGCAGAATATGTCTTGTGGACGAATAAGTGCACATCGTGATTGCACCACAGCGGAAGAGCTTCAGATGCATTGCCCCAGACTAGTGAGAATGGGAAAATAGAAGATCACGCCATCTTGCATTTTGCCTACCTCAGACGCATCCCTCAGCTACACGGAAATGGTTCTGAAGAGCCACCCACTCCATGGATACAAGATGGTGCATTGATTCCACAAGTCTAACCAACCATCCTGAGGAATCTGATGTCAGCAGCTTCGGTATAAGCGTGCCGTATTTTTTCACATTTGTTTTACCTTGTTGTCTTGTGGCTGTTCAGATGGAGCCAGTGACTGATTTTGGGCATTCGATTGGGAGGGTGCAAGGAATGCTGCATTCTTGCTCGCCCTTGCACACATGACAGTAAAAGAAGTCAGCTGGCTGGACATGGAATCCTCTAACTATCCAAGAATGGAATAAGGAACCAATATTGCCAGTGAGCGTACAGCATTGTGTGGCCTCTAGGAGGAACTTATGCCATGGTGATTGCAACATCTTGTTGGAGTGCTTAATGATAATACCCCTCACTGCGATATGTAAGCATACAGTTAACCACTCCTAACAGACGCTTTTAATGAATAGTTGATTGAAGTATGATACAATTCCACTTGGTCAAAACAAACCTGGTCCAATAGAAGAGCAGAATGGCTGCACTGTTTGAAATTCTGTGGTGAAGATGATACAATTAATAATCCAACATTATACTCCTGATAGATCAAGGAAAACAGTGCCTAGTTCTAATGTCTGTCTGTAATCATTAAAAGAAGAAATTCTAGTGTGGGACTTTTCATCAAAGTTCAGAGCTTCAGCAAAGCATCCAAGATCAATGATCATCTCAAATTGCTACTATTGACCTGAGCAAATATCTATCCCTAAGTTAAATTGCACACTGCTGACCCACTATGTACTCTACCTGGTATGCTATTTATCTGATGTTGCAGTGCAGCAAATGGAACCAGAGTTTGTGTTTTATTTTTGTCTGACAGAAAGAACAATTTGTTCTGGACACATACTTTCTCAGAGTTTATTCAAGCTATGCCATGAGCCTGCAGGAACAAGCTAATGTGGCAGTTAGAAATGATAAAGCAGAACTTGGTTGTCACTCGGGCTTAAGGAGCAAAGGAAGAGAAAGGCATCAGGGTTTTCATTCTGATTGTTGCTTTGACCAATACGAAGCTTCATCAAATACCATGACAACTCATTAACTGAGTATTGGAGCATGAGAGATGGAAGCAAGTGGGAATAAAAGACAAGTTTTCAAATAAACAGACCATTCCAGTCCAGTTTACATCTTTCGACAGTCACCTCAACAACCAGTGTCTATTTTCAAGACTGGACAAGTACCAATCCTACTTCAAATAGAAACAGCAACTATCTCAAAGAATCTGTGGTTTGCAGCTCTGAACTTGATGGAGATCGGTTTCTAAAGGTCAATTAGGTCATTCATGTGATGGGATTTATTGACTGGTCCATCTTCCAACGCCAGGAATTTAAAAAAAGGACAAGTGGTATTTTGCTTTAAAAGCAGCTGACCTTACTCATGATCTCATGTGCTCAGCAATGGAGTCAGTGTGTTTCTGATTAACTATTTATAATTTCCATCGTAATCGGCACACCAGTGCTAGAAGCTATCTAACCAGAAATGATTTGCAGGCGGGAAAATGTGCAATTTTATAACTAATGTGTTTCATTTCCTAGAATCATCCCTCCCCATCTTAACTGAAACTCGGCTGCCAGGTTAGTTGTGAATGGGCCGTATCTAATTAAGAGTTGCCTCACTTCCAAATGGCTGTGTTAATGTTAAGTCTCAGGATGGATCTTTGCTGCCAAAGCCACATTTTAACCCATCCCTATTTTCCCCCAAGAAAGTGACAATGGTGGAAGCCCTCCTGTTGCTTTGACAGAGCAGAATGTTACACTAGACCACTTGAGAGTCAACTATGTTGGTGTGTGATTGGAAGCAAGTGCAGGCTAGTTTAGGTAAAAGCAGCCAGTTTTTTTTCCCTGAAGCGCATGAATTAACTAGTTAAGTTTAAAGGACAGTCCAACACTCCCTGGTCACGTGCATCAATACTAGTTTTTTAATGTCGAGATTTTTTAAACTGAATCCAAATTCACAGAGTCAAGGGGAGATTCAATGTTATTGATAAGATTTTTAGCCCAAAGCTCCAGAATCACGATGCCACTAACATAACCACTACACTAAATACGCAAAGTAGTATTGAACCATAGAAACAAAAAAATTTTGAGTGTTTGATGAAGCTTCCTGACAAATCAGTTGATCTCAGATGGAGCAGCAGTAAACATAAGAGTACTGATGGGTCAGAAAAGACTATTCAGTCCACTGAAGCTCACCCCTTTAACATCCTAACTCCACTCCCCCAGGCCTAACATCTAGTGTATTTTGAACTAAGGTATTTATCTCTTCCTTGCAAATCTTTCCAAACAAGTATATCCCTGTGAGTAAGGAATTGCCTTCTTTTATCAGTGAAGATATTAGCACAGGTCTCCATTTATCCAGGCTGAGAAGGCGAAATGTTGGCAATTGTAATAGGATTGAGCCTGACTGAGTAATCAGTATCAAGTGATGGGATGCTGAAAGATAATTTTTCAGAGAAGATTGGAATGAATCAATCATCCCCACTGTAATTACCACTGGCTCCCAAGTAGCATGAAGGCTTTGCATACTTCCAATATCGCAGTTGATTCTTTTGTATGCCATTACTGCAAATTATTATTTTGCTTTTTTCACACTTTGGTATGGTACAATATCAAAAGAATCAACACTTTCAGGCAATTACTGATGCCAGATTTCTCAGGATCAGTCTCCAACTTTATGCAGTGCTTCAGAAAACCATGTCTTATACTTTATTCCCTGTCCAATTGGATTGCATTATTAACTAATGTTTTTTCCATGTAAATAGACCTAGTCAGGAGCTTCGTTGTCCTCTGTGGTAAGACAGGAATCTACGTTGCTCAGGTGCTGAGAAATATCTCTCCTACCAAAGGCACCTCAGCACCATCTAAATTAGAACAAGCTATTTCAAGTGTCTTGTTTCAGTGATGAGTTGACGTAAACTCTTATCTTCCTTCATATTTGCTGTTAAATACAGAGTTCATTGCTTTTAGGATCTTTGCTTACAGTAGCCAGAACTTGTTCAGCAATGGTAAGGTTAATTTTCAATTGAAAACTACCCACAATATAGCTCAGTTCATTGAAGTTCACCAGTCTGCATGGTGATTACCTGGATTAGAATTTCACACTCATCAAGCACATGTGATTGGCAGTCCCAGAAGCTGACGTGATACTCCACCCCAATTGCAACTGATGAGCAATTTCACTCTGGCCAATTAACTCACAGCCATCAAGAAACTGGCACTGAGAGAGACACAGTGCTGTCGGGAAGACAGGTGGCAGGAAGAGGGCAGGCAATGAGAGAGGTGAGAATACAGACTGGCATTTCCAACAAGGTCTCTGAAGGCTGACAGCAGCTGTGGAGCTGCCTCAGGGAGCTGCAGTATTATTCCAATGAAATTTGCACAAAAAAACTGTGATGCAAATTCAAGCAATTGACAGCAAAACTCAACCCTCAAACATCTTCTGTTACTTTATTTTATCCCAGACATTTGACCCTGCCTTGGCTCAGTATGAAGTGAAAATGTAAAGGCCTCCTGGCTGATTGCCTGCCAACAGTAAAAGCATGTGCGCCACATAAAATCGCAAATTGTCTCCTTCATGGGCTTAATGGCCTGTTTAATTGTCATTGGGCACACTTCTGATTCACATGTCTGCCCTCCCGTAGTAATGTTGCGTGTGAATGCAAAGATATCGGGGCATACGGCTGATATTTTTTCATGCTATTTTGTGCAAATTCAAGTCAGGCACATGTTTGCTCATTCAACATAAAATTCTGGCCCTGGAAGAGAAACTGCCTCAGTCTTCCTGGGATAAAAATGGAAAACTCACCCAGGGTTGCCATTTCTGGCTCATGAAATAAACCTTACTGGAAGCGCTAATGCCCTGTAATTTAATAACGTTCAAATATTCAGTGTTCAGATTCATAAATAATGAACGGTTGTTTGACTGAGATGCCAGTAAATTCACTTTCTCACTTTCTCTTCCATGTGTTCTGCTGATGCTACCTCCTGTCACGGGACTTTCAACTTGCTTTTCTTATTCCTGAACTGAGGATTCACTCTCTCCCTGGCACCATCCCATAGGGCTCTCAGCCACATCTAACCCATTTCCTGATTTCCTACACTTCTGCCCTCACCCCCTCCTCCCTCCCAGAGCCACGATAAGGGCCCCCCTTGCTCTCATTTGCCATCCCACCTGCCTCTATGCTCAAGAGGATCATCTTCTGCCATTGCCACCAGCCCAGCGTGATACCAATTCAGAAGCAAAATCATACTGGACTCGAAAAGTGAACTCTGTTTCTCTCTGCATAGATGTTGAGTTTCTTTCCAGCACCTTCTGTTTTTATTTCTAGATTTCCGGCATCCATTGTATTTTGCTTTTACTACCAGTGGGTACAAATGGCTGAACTTCTGGCTGCTTAGTCGTATTCCTGTCTCTGAGTTGGTAGACCAACTGTCGTTCATGTTCGACCTCCATCAGTGGGATGCTAACCACTAGTGGATATGGGTGCATTGGACTAACACAAAAAATGTTTTTTTAAAAAATGGTTGTGGCCATAAAGGGAACATCATATCACAACCCGTCTGGCTGTTAATCAGCCTGCAAATCCTTCCATTACTTCACGCTATTCTCCAAGGGAAGTGTTTGAAGATACAATAACAACAACATCCAGAAGGTGTCTATTGCTCTCAGGAAAGAAAAGGGGAGGAAAAAGGTTGGAAAAAGACAGGAAAATAAATTAGCATTCAAAAAATTGCATTTGTGATTTTTAAGGCTTTTTCGTTGACAATAGGTCAGATATAAGTGATTCTTTAACTTTTATTTACATGAAGGTCAAAATCTACTGTACATTATTGTTTAACATTTAAACATTTTACTTTCCTGTGGATAATGTCTGATGGCATACTTGGCACATTTTAAAATAGACCAGCTCTGATCCCAACAGAGATCATGCGATCTCAGATAGAACAAAGGACTCCTCTAATTCCCAGGGAACAGCACAGACTGCCAATTCAAAACCCAGTACGCAGATCAAGGTGAAGGGAAGCATAATATTAGTCTCCCTTGCAATTCTCAGTGTATTCTTCCCAGAACAACTTGAACCATGAGGTCTAATGATCCCCAACACGTTCTCTTTTTGATTTCCCAGGAGTGATCCTGGAAGGAGTTGGATTCTCCCAATTCCATGAAAGAAAATTTGGGTGGCATTATTCTGATATCTATGATGTGTCCACCCAGACACATTTTCACAGCTGGGCCAATGGAATCAAAATGATCAAAACTCACACTCTGCATCTTCAGTTCAGTGGCTCCCATTTAAACATGGGAATCGAAGAGATAATCCTTTTCTACAATGTATAGATTTTAATTGGGTCTCCGTTAAGAGGGAGAAAACATTCCAGTATAAATTTAAATTGTGAACAAGTGTAAGGCACAGCACTGAAATAATTTATTTGTGTTTGTATAACTGGTGTGAACTTGATGTAACAGTTTAATTTATTGTTATTTAATGTGGAGAACACCAATCGCGCAAATTTTTGAAAAAAATTTGCTGTTGTGTCCTGTTGTATAACTGTTTAATTTATGCTTCACTCTTCTTGTGAAAGTTCAGTATATTTTTTAAATATGTATGTTTACGTAATGTACAGCACTGGTTGCTTTGTCTACTATTGCGTTGTGCACTTTCCTCGTGTAATTATTTAGATGCTGTGTGCATTCCTCATGAGGAAAGTTGCTTATCCTTTTTTTAAGAAAAATTATCAATTGACTGAGGCAACATGCCAAATGCATTCTAATACTTGTTTTAAGATGTGTAGCAGTTATGTAATGTATATTAATCATGTCTTGAACAAAAAATTGCAAAATCTTTCAGGATTACAGGGAAAAGGCAGGAGAGTGGAACTAGACTAGCTGTGCAGACTCAATGGGTCAAATGGCCTCTTTCTGTGCTGTAAGCAGTCTGTGATTCTCGGAAGTATTTTTTATCAATTATTTTAAGCACATCAGTAATATTCTGTAATGTACTGTAACAATAATCATGTTGCCTGTGTAACTAATGCTAAAAAAAAATCACCTTTTTTTAATGTGTGTAAATTATATATTCCCAAATGCAATTTAATTCTCACAATTTAATACCTGGTGTTGTTTTCTTTAATGGTTGAACTTAAAAGACTTTTTCAGTTTATAACTCCCTTCTGGAGGATTCATTCTATCCGCTTCCAGCCTGTCTCAAAAACACAAATCTGAAGTCTTTGCTTTGAGGAAAATGATTCTAATTTATGGAAGGGAAGGAACAATGACAAACCATTCAAAGTAGTAATTATTTTGTTAAAAGAGACTGATAAGCTCTGAGTCTGTGTATGTGTAGGTGTGTGTGGCTGGGGTGGGCGGGAGGGGATGGTGTGTGTGTATGTGTGTTTATGTGCATATGACTCCATGGGTAGGAGTTTCATCACCTCCTATTGTAGATCCAATCTGCCAACCTAGTGGATAATGGAAAATGAGTAAATAGCTATGATTCCCAAAGTGTTGTTCATAACACATATAATGCTGCGATCGCTTAAGCACAGGAATCAAAAGCACATTGCAAATGTGAAAATAAACTAGCTGTAGCTCTATTCATCAAGAAAAGGGAATTTATTTCTGTCTCTCATGGGCAGGATGCCTCATAGCACTTCACAGGCAGTGACTATTTTTGAAAGTGTAGTCACTGTTGCATTGCCAGAAAAGACAGAAGCCAATTTGCACACTGCGAGGTTAATTACATAAATGACCTATAATCTGTTTTATTGTGGTGTTGGCTCACAGGGATAAATGTTAGCTCAGCCACCAAAGAACTCCCTGTTTTTCAAGGAAAGGACTTGCATATTTTTAGTTACTTTCATGACCTCAGGTCATCTCAAAGCACTCAACAACCAACCAAAACTTTTGAGTACAGTCACTATACTAATTTAGACAAATGCAGCTGTCAGTTTGCACACAGCAAAGTCTCAAAGACAACAAGGAGGTAAACTGTAGAATCCCTACAGTGTGGAAGGAGGGTCATTCAGCCCATCGAGTCCACCAATGGTCAGCTACCATGTTTTACCCATGTTGATTGGGGATAAATATTGGTTAAAACTCCATGCTCTTCCATGTGGGATCTTTTATGTGAATTTGATAGAAAAGCTGCAACCGCAGTTACGGATGGGCCCTCTGACTCTGCAGTAATCCCTCACTAAAGTGTCAACTTGTATTATGTATTTAAGTCAGGAGGTTTTGATTTGAGATCATGATCCATGTCTCAAAAGGCAGGGACTTATTTGCCGTGTGAGGAGGCCCTGGAGACAAGCAATAGCAGAATTTCTGTCAGTTGCACATTGGGTCATCTCCCTGATGCATTAGCCTGACTGGCATTCATTACAAAGAATCATAGAATGGAGGCCATTCAGCCCATTGAGCCCACACCAACAACAATCCTACCCAGGCCCGTAATCGCATGTACTTACCCTGCTAATCCCCTTGATGCTGAGAGGCAATTTAATACAGCCAGCCAACCGAACTCACACATTTTTGGACTGAGGGGAGCACCGGGCAGAAACCCATGCAGACACAGGAGAATGTGCAAACTCTGCACAAACAATGACCCTGGACCAGAATTGAACTCAGGCGCCTGGCATTGTGAGGCAGCAGTGCTAACCACATGCCCAGAAATACCAGCTACCTAATTGCGATTAATTAAGTGCTCACTTGAAGCAAATTGGGAATGACAGTGAGATCTCCCTGCCAGTGAATGGGCTCCCTCTCTCCTTCCCAATAAGGTGGAAACTTAGCCATTGCCTGGGAATGCAGCAAGCCAGAGGACCAATGAATCCCTGTTTAATACCCCCCCCCCACACCTAGGACCTGTGGGAATTGGGGGCATAACTGTGGCTGCAGGCCATCCAGTGGAGTGTTTCCCTTCCCCCACCTATCCACCACCACCCTCCCCACCCCAATCCTCCGGTCACACATATTTTAACTAATTTTAGAAGTCTTCAATCATGAGGCAACTTCATGTTCTCCCAGCTACATCAGCAACATTTGACTCTCCCTGTGAGTTTGGCAATCACCCATAGTCTCTGGTACTCTGGCCCTACCACCAGTGAATCTGCTCATCATCCCTAATTGGATGAAATTCCTAAACACCTAAGTGACCACTTCTGGAAATACCGTGTAGGCCGGTGGAACATTAGTATCATCAGGGTAAGGCCTGCATATAGTCCCAAAATATCCTTACAAATAACATTAGCAAAATCCCACCTAAAAATGAATTGCTGCTCTTGAGCCATGGCTGATAAATTGCGAAATAGTGATTTTTTTTATTACCAGCTGAGAGAGAAGTCAGGGCCACTGTTTAACATTTCATCCAAAAGACAGGCAGTGCAGAAGTACCACAGTCCTTTAGTACTCCAGCGAAGTGTGAACCATGATTATCTGCTCACATCTTTCAAGCTTTGAGCCCACAATTTTTGCAATAAATGAGCTTATTAACAATGAACCAAGCTTTGTGCTAAGGTGGAACACAACCAATCAAAGAAGCTGTGCAGCAACGTATGACTTTATACTAAGCTTTATCCACCAGAATATCTGGCAATTAATCGGGAAGTAAGTAATCAAGTCTGTTCACAATTCCAGTCACATACCCTTTTGCTAAGATGAGAACCAACTACCTGTCCTGGTCCCCCCATGCCGACACTATAGTAAAGAAAGCCCACCAACATTTCTATTTTATCAAAAGACTAAGGAAATTTGGCATGTCATCTACAACTCTCACTAATTTTTACAGATGCAGCATGGAAAGCATTTTTCCTGATTGAATCACAGCTTGATAAAGCTCCTGCTCTGCCCAAAACCGCAAGGAAATATTTAAAGTCATGAATGTAGCCCAATCTATCATGTAAACCAGCCTCCCATCTATTGACTCTGTCTACACTTTTTATTGCCTCAGCAAAGCAGCCAACATAATTGAGGACTCCACACACCCCAGACACTTTCTCTTCCACCTCCTTCCATCAGGAAAATGATACAAAAATCTGAGGTCAGGTACAAACTACTCAAAGACAGCTTCTCCTTCCCTGCTGCCCTCAGACTTTTGAACAGACCTACCTTGCATTAATTTGGTCTTTCTCTATGCCCTAGCTATGACTGCAGTCTCTCATTTTCTTCTCTATGAACAGTGTGCTTTGTCTCGAGAGTGCACAAGAAACACTTTTCACTATATGCTAATGTGACAATAAAAAATCAAATCAAATCAAAATCATCATTACTGAGGCATCTTGTCTCCTAGTTTCAGCATCATGTCCCTCAAATTGAGACAGTGTGGATTTAACACAGAAGAAAGGGAGCTTTATTCTTTCACAACATACACTTTATCACTTCCCGGCTGCACCAGTGTAATGTTTAGTTCCTTGCCTATGTATGGCCCTTGACAGAATCTAAAGCAACAGAGGGACATCACACTTGAGCCTTATTCTTGTCCTCATTAGCCCCTTTCTGTGTGTATTTTCCAGCCATGGGTTGTTGGATTATGATGAAGGGAAGAAAGTCAGATTTGCCAGTCTAGATCATCTTGTTGATTGCAGCACAACTGCCCCCAACTGAGATTAGTTAACTCAAGACGAATCATACAGCACAGAAAAGAAACTTTGGTCTATCAAGTGGACATGCAGACCTGGAAGCTTGCTTGTCAGCGAGTACATTTCCTGCAAAATGCCTTTGCTCACCAGACCAGTGGAGAGAACTACCTTTTTTTTTAACTGTGATTGAGGACCAAGGAAGAAATGTTTAATTGGTGTTGAATATCCTTTTCTCCAACTCAGAAATCAAGGCAAAATGTAATGAGTACCCATTCTCTGACTTTTTCTGTAACACACAAGTTAATATTATGGGATATCTTCAGTGTAGCTTTCAGCATTTCCAGATCACAGATTAGAATAAGTGCTTCCGACATATAACACCTCTTAAGTTTAGCTGTAGGAATGTCCAGGCACATTGCAGTGCGTTCCACAGATGACTAGAGGCCCCAATACATTAAGAATAAATGTAAGAGGGAGAAACCATGTCCATATTACCAATATCAAAGCATACATCTATGTTCACCATGGCATTGGACCACAGATAGTCCAAGCGTACAACAGCTGCCAGAGTAGACTGCTGCATCATCCTTCGGGGAGAATGGTAGGTTAAAAAGAGATTATCATGGTCTGAACATCTAACAAAAAAAGTTTTGTTGAAGGTCTGAAACCAATGTGTTGTCAGAATTACATCACAGCAGTAAAAAACTGTGTAGGTGAGTTGAGGCCTTGAGGAGACCTTGAAGATTGGGGAACCAATCTCTATGATCACTACAGCAGCAAGCTGTAAATTGTTATTAAATTTTTTAGACATTGTTAAAGGTAATGCCTTTTTAAATGGCAATGTTGAGATTTCATTCTCCAAAGTAGTCATCGTCATATAAAACGTAATATATTTAATAACATTGCCTCACTGTTACCATGAGCCTTTGGCATGACAATCAAAAGGAGATGAAATTCCCCAAATTTTTGCTGAGCCACTTTGTTTTTTCGGGTAACTCTTGTAACAAAACTACAATAGTGGTTCCCTTTTCAAAAATATATAGAGCTATAAAACCATGATGTGGAGATGCTGACATTGGACTGGGTGGGGACAGTAAGAAGTCTCACAATCCCAGGTTAAAGTCCAACAGGTTTATTCAGTAGCACGAGCTTTCAGAGCACTGCTCCTCCATCAGGCAAGTGGAACCATAGGCTGGTTATGATGCAGAAAGGAGCCATTCAGCCTATCTGACTTCCAGCAATATGGTCCTCCAGTCCCATCTTACCCCTACGATGCTTCATCTTCTTGCCCAGCTTCATTTTCAAAAACATTGGGAGGGGTTTTCTATCCAATTTGCCAAGTGTTTCATGGCAGCAGAGGCTGCCTGCTATTGGTCAGCAGTTGGATGTTCTGGTTCCACCGTTGTCAATGAGGTTTTCCATTGAATGCATTCCTCACCACTGGGATACCTGTGATGGAGCTGCGCCATCGGTGAGACCCTGCCAGCATGAGCAGCCAGAAAATTCTGGCCTAAATCTAGGATTACTGGACTTCTTACGTGTTGGAGAAAAATGTTCTCTTGAATACAGTAACCCAGTTGATATTAGGTTAGTGGGAGTCTCCAATGATTACTCTCCTATTGTTTGTGCACTCAGGAATCAGTGTACATATTTGCTCTTCTAATTCCCTCCCACTATTTGACTCCTAAAAGTGTGGCTGATCTTTTCTTTATTTCAGAGTTCAATCTATATAGCCTCATGCAGAAGGCTCGTGCACCTTGCTTTCTAATCAGTATTCTTAATACTAATGAGGGTAATGATTCTTTTGGGATTATATTCAGTCAAACTCATGGCACCATTGGTGTCTCAGATGTATAGCAGAAGCGGAATAAGATAGTGATAGGGGATTCAGTAATTAGAGCACAGACTGGAGTTCTGAAATCACAGATATGATTCTACATGTTATCAAGGTTACTGACCGTTGAAGAACATTCTGAGGAAGAAAGCTAATAAGCCAAAAGTCATGGTCCATATCGCTACCAACAAAATAGCAGAAAACAGGGATGAGTGCCTGCAAATGATATTTAGGAAGCTAGGAAACAGATTAATAAGCAGGACCAGAAAGGTAGTAATCTCTGGACTATTACAAGGAAGATTGTTATCATGAGGATAACAATAAGAGGTTGGAGCAGTTGAATGGTTGGAGGAATGCTGCAGAGACGGGTTTAAATTCCTCGGATATTGGGATTGATTGTGGGGCTGGTGGGATGTATACAGGCCAAACACAACATGCTAAGCAGATGAAAATGACAGAGATTTTCTAAAGCTATCTCGCAACATTGCTCATTGGAAAGCTCCAGCTTTTTGCAAAGCCATCGTAAGGTGTGAATATGTTGAATAAAGATTTTTTCGCATTTCACATAATCAAATTTATTGATTAACTGTGTTTTCATTTGGCCATTTGAATCTATTGATTTTAACATAAACTGTTTGTAGATGTATGGGGTTTCATGGAGGTATATCCACATGGAAATTGGACTTCCTCAGCTATTGCAAAACTCCACTTAACATGAGTTTGTGAATGGATATAATGAAATTCAATTCATTGGGAATTTAATGTATATGTAGATGACACAGACTTGGATATACATAGGGCACACTTGGAAAATTTATGAATGACACAAAATTTTGAAATATATTAAAGGGTGAAAAGGATGATTGAACTTTGGCTGGTGAACAGTAAAGGAATTAAGAATTATGGTGAGCGGTGGGTAAGTGAAGCTGAGTCCACGAAAAGATCAGTCACGATCTTATCGAAAGGCAAAGTAGGCTCGAGGAGCCAGATAACCCACCCCTGCTCCTTGTTCTTATGTTCTTATTATGAAACAGAAAGGCACGTGGCAGATTAAATTAATATCAGGGAAGTGTGAATTTATATATTTTAGTAGGAAGAACAAAGAGCTGCAATATAAAGCAAAGGATACTTCAACAGTTGCAGGAACAGAGACCTGGAGTGTCTCTGATGCAGGTTGCTGAAAGTGGCAGAACAGGTTGTAAAATAGATCCAATGTGATCCTGGACTGTGTAAATAGCAGCATAGAGTACAAAAGCAGGAAGTTCTGATGAACCTTTATAAAACACTGGTTCAGCATCAACTGGAGTATTTTGCCCAATTCTGAACACCACGTTTTCAGAAAGGCATGAAGGCTATAGAGATGGTGGAGAAGAAATTTACATAAATGGTCGCAAGGATGAAGGACTTGGGTTACAAGAATGGATTGGAGAAGGTGGAGTTGTTTTCCTTTGAAAAGAGAAGGTGGCATGGTAGCACCTTGGTTAGCACTGCTGCCTCACAACGGTAGGGACCTGTGTCAAAGTCTGAGTGAAATGTGCACTTTCTCCATTTCTGCATGGGTTTCCTCCAGGTTCTCCGGTTTCCTCCCACAGTCCAAAAGACGTGCAGGTTAGGTGCATTTGCCATGCTAAATTCTCCCTCAGTGTACCCAGACAAGTGCCAGAGTGTGGTGACTAGGAGATTTTCACAATAACTTCATTGCAGTGCTAATGTAAGCCTCCTTATGATACTAATACATAAATAAATTTGAGATTGAGAGAGGAGATTTGACAGGGGTGTTCAAAATCATGCGGAGGTGTGGACGGATTAGAGAGGGAGTAACTGTTCCCTTTGATAGACGGGATCAATAAGCAGACAGCATGGATGTTAGTGATTTGCAAGAGAACAAAAGCCAACAAAAGTCCTTTATACACCAAATAAGAACATAAGAACTAGGAGCAGAAATAGGCCATTTGTCTCCTCGAATTTTCTCCACCATTCAATAAGATCATGGCTGATCTTTTTGTGGACTCTGTCCACTCACCATAATTCTTAACTCCTTGACTGATCAAAAATCTGTCTGTCCTTAGCTTAAAAACATTCAATGAGTAGCCTCAACTGTTTCGTTGGACAGGGAATTCCACAGATTCACAATGCTTTGGGTGAAGAAGTTCCTTCTCAACTCAGTCCTAAATCTGCTCCTCCTTATTTTGAAGCCATGCCCCCTAGTTCTAGTTTCATCTGCCAGTGGAAACAACCTCCCTGTTTATATCTTATCTATTCCCTTCATAATTTTATGTCTTTTTACAAGATCTCCCCTCATTCTTTTGAATTCCAATGAGTATAGCCCCAGTCTACTCAGGCTCTCCTCATAAGCCAATCCTCGCCACTCTGAAATCAACCTAGTGAATTTTCTCTGAACCCCTCTAGTGCCAGTATATCCTTTCTCAAATAAGGAGACCAAAACTGTACACAGTATTCCAGGTGTGACCTCAGTAGCACTTTATACAGCTGCAACATAACCTCTCTGCTCTTAAACTCCATCCCTCTAGCAATAGAGAGCAAAATTCCATTTGCCTTCTTAATTATCTGCTAAACCTGCTAACCAATTTTTGCAATTCATGCACAAGGACACCCAGGTCCCTCTGTACAACAGCACGCCGCAATTTTGTTTGCCATTTATGGTAATGTTTAGGATGTCCAACCACTGTATCAAAGGCTGGTGGAGGGCATCTTGAATCTTGGCTTTCAAAAATGGGACAAGCACTTAAAGGGAAAAGTGCTTTTGCACAGGAGTGACACAGGCTCAATTGGCTGAATGGCCTCCTTCTGTGCAGTCAATCCACAATTCTAAGATCTTGGGTCATGGCAACAAATGCGATTTTTAAATTAATTTGTCAACTTAGGTTCCTGTTCAAAAGTGTTTGGGTCGCCAAAATCGAGGGGGGGAATGAGAGAGTAAAATTGCCTTCTCTCTCTTGTATCCATGCAGGTATTGGAACAATAACACATATTAATGAATTGTTAATTAAGCATTGAGCATGCAATATGCTGTTCACATCATTTGAAACAATTTGGTTCAAGTATCTTCCATTTTCACATTGGTCTCATCAGTGAGATGTGATCCTCTATTTTCTTTATTTTTGCCAGTTTTCTCATGAATTTGCCTACTTTATAGGTGCTAATCTTTAATGGGGCACAGTTTATCAAGCACAGGGATCCTTTCTATACCATGCCAGAGTTCCCTGCTCATGGGCGAGCCTGGAATGTGAATATCTGGGTGCAAACTTGATCCTGTGGTTCATAAAGATACTCTGAATGGTGATCAGGAACAGAACTGCTGAGTGATTACACTTCCCCCTAATCCAAAGGAGCTGAGACTATTTGTTGATTTTCCCTTTTCACTTAAACGACCAGTTTTCTCAGAATTCAGGCTTAGCAGTGAAACATGTAATAACAGTTAACACAAAGCGCCATCTATCACTTTGTCTTGCTCACAGCATCTGCAAGTGGTGAACAAACTTTGAAAGCAGAAATTCCAGCCACGTGATCAGGATTAATTTTTCATGATTTCACCTCCCCCCCAGTTCGCATTGACAGTGTTGGGTCAAAGGATTCAACCTGTGGAGGAAGTGCATGTCTATTCCCTAACAGTCCAACAGTGTTAGTGGTTAAATTAAAGTTATATTTATTTATTAGTTACAAGTAGGCTTACATTAACCCCACAATGAATCTATTGTGAAAATCCCCCAGTTGCCTGTTCAGTTACATCAAGGGAGAATTTAGCACTGCTAATGCACCTAATCAGCGCATCTTTCAGATTGTGGGAAAAAACCGGAGCACGTGGAGGAAACTCACATCGACACAGAGAGAACGAGCAAACTCCACACAGACAGTGACCCCAGCCAGGAATTGAACCCGGGTCTCTGGCACTGTGAGGCAGCAGTGCTACCCACTGTGCCAGTGTCCTTTCCCTAAGTTTCATCAGAATTGAAAAATGATGGGGGAATTCTCCCGCTTCGCCTGCCACAAAAATCATAGTGGGTGGGGCGGGGGGGGGGGGGGGGGGGTGGGGGGGGGGGGGGGGGGGGGGGGGGGGGGGGGGGGTGGCGGCCACAAAGAAGTCCATTGACCTTGGGCAGGATTCACCATTTTTGGGATGAATGCAGCAAAGAATCTAGTGGAATGTCACTTTCTTCCTATCAGTCTTCCTACCCATCAATTTCTCCCTTCCTGGTCTTCTTTCCTGAAGAGGCAGATACTTTCCTGAATGTTAATCATGCTCTAGTACCTTGTCAATATGTGAGTCATGTGTGAGCCTTGGCAATGAGCATCAGAAGGCTATCTCTATTATCATGTTGATGGCGGGGATGGGTGTTGGAATTGGAGATTGTGAGAAGGAGAGTGAGAGATCATAGATGTGTGAGGGTGAGCTGCCCAATCACAAGATGTGTAATGAGATAAGCTTGTTAAGCTGAGGGTAAACACTCCAGTTCTTCCTGACCCACAAGCAATGCTATAAATGCAATCACCTCATTGATCTAGCTCTTCTCACCTCCTCTTACCAATCAGAATTCTTGAGCTCTGGGAAGTTCATAGTCACTGATTAAAATAAAAATTCCATTAAAATGGAAGCACACTTTCCCCAGTTAGTCCTATGCTTCCCAATCCGTCTCCTGCAAAGAAACAGAAATGGGGAGATTTGGGGCAAGTTGGGGATCAAGCCTAAAAGACCTATTGGTGCCAAGTGTGGCAACCAGAGGATTTTCGCAGTAACTTCATTGTAGTGTTAGAACATAGAACATAGAACATAGAACATAGAACGTTACAGCACAGAACAGGCCCTTCGGCCTTCGATGTTGTGCCGACCAAAATAAAAAGCAATGCCCCTCCAAACTAAACCATTCCCTTCTCTTCCATATACTTATCAATTAACCTCTTAAGCGCCACCAAACTTGGCGCATCTACAACAGCTGCAGGCAGGGCATTCCACTCCCTAATCACTCTTTGAGTAAAGAACCTACCTCTGATATCCGTCCTATAACTCATACCCCTTAATTTAAAGCTGTGTCCCCTCGTGCTAGCTTTAAATATAATATAGCGTTAAATATAGCGTTAATATAAGCCTACTTGTGTTACTAATAAATAAACTTTAAAACTTTTGAAATTTTAAACAATTGTTTTGAATTCCTGGGAACTATGAGATGGATTAGCAGGATGTATGTTAAAGGTTTGACATCAGTATAACTGGGTTACTAAGGAATCTTCCTGGACAGTTCCCCCTCTTGACCTGGTTTAAGATGCTTCTCAAGTCATACCAAATTTTTATTCACTTATCCTAATATCTCCTTTGATGTGGTGCGTAATAATATTGTAGTCAAGCAGCTTGAGATTTCGACTTCCTCCACTTAATTTGGAACATGGAGGCTGTGTGTTATGGTGTCTTTTAACCTTTCTTTTACAGTTATGCTCACACAGTGAGGCGT
Organism: Sphyrna mokarran; assembly: GCA_024679065.1. Lineage (NCBI taxonomy): Eukaryota > Metazoa > Chordata > Chondrichthyes > Carcharhiniformes > Carcharhinidae > Sphyrna > Sphyrna mokarran. Next base: position 11,892,625 of record JAGIQG010000013.1, on the reverse strand, counting down.
TGACTTGTACAAGGTCTGCTCAGAGCCTTTCAGATTGCTGCCCAACTATTTAGAATAGACATTGCTTGGGCTGTCTTACAATGTTCATCATATATTGTAATTACAAATTGTTGTTACTACAGGGAAAGATTAAAAAGACAGACTTGCATTTACATACCACCTTCCATGACCACAGGAGATCCCAAGGCTGTTTTAGCCAGTGAAATACTCTTGAAGTGTCATATTGTTGCAATGCAGGAAACACAGCAGTCAATTTGCACAAGGTATGGGCTCCACAAACACCAATGTGATAATGACCAGATAATGTTTTAAGAGTGTTTGTTGATGAAAAATACTAGCCAGGGCATTGGGAATAATTTGACCTCTTCTTGGGAAGTAAGGAAGAGATGACAGAAGTGTTAGTGAGGGATCATTTTGGGACTAGTGATTATAATTCCATTAGTTTTAAGAAAACTGTGGAGAATGGTATGTCTTGTCCAAAAGTTTAAATTGGAGCAAGACCAATTTTGCTGGTAGTAGACAGGAATTTTCAAAAGTTGACTGAGGGAATCTTTTGGCAGGCAAAAGGACATCTGATAAGTGGGAAACTTCAGAAGTGTATTAACCAGGGTTCAGGGTAAGCACATTCCTTTTAGAGTGCGGGACAAGGCTGAAAGAAATAGTGAACACTGAATGACTCGGGATATTGAGGCTGTATAGTCAAGAAAAAGAGGCATATGACGTGCACAGGCAACTGAGATCGAGTGGAACCCTTGTGAGATATAGAGGGTGTCAGAGTAAAGAGAGCAATCAGGAGGGCAGAAAGAGCGCACGAGATTACAAGCAAGATTCTCGGCCATACTCTAAACCAACGCCCTCATCCCCCCACCCCCCACGTGCTCCAATTCCCATGACAGATTTTCCTTTGGCAGATAAGGCAAAGGAAAATCCAAAGAGCTTCTACAAATACATAAAGGACAAAACGGTAGAGAGTAAAATCTCTCTCAAGGATCAACAAGGTTATCAATGTGTGGATCCACAACAGATGGGTGAGATACAAAATTAATATTTCTCATCAGTATTTACCATTGCAAAAGACATGGGTGTGAGGTAACTTGGGGAAATAAACAGTGATATCTTGAGGAATGTACATATAACAGATAAGGAGGTATTGGAAGTCTTAAAGCACATCAAGGTAGATAAATCCCCAGGACCCGATGAAATGTATCCCAGGATGTTGTGAGATGCTAGGGAGGAAATTGTGGAGATATTTGAATCATCGACAGCCACAGGTGAAGTGCCTAAAAATTGGAGCGTAGCAAATGTGGTGCCTTTGTTTAAGGACTGAAGGGAAAAGCCTGGGAACTAAAAGCCGGTGAGCCTAACGCCTGTAGTGGGTAAATTGTTAGAAGGTATTCTGAGAGACAGAATCTACTGGCATTTAGAGAAGCAGGGACTGATTAGGGACAGTCAGCATGGTTTTGCGAGTGGAAAATCATCTCTCATGAATTTGATTAAGTTTTTTGAAAGGGTAACCAAGAAGGTAGATGAGGGCAGTGCAGTCGACATTGCCTACTTGAACTTTAGCAAGGCCTTTGACATGGTACCGCATAATAGGCTGATGCGTAAGGTTAAATCTCATGGGATCCAGGGTGAGGTAGCCATTGGATAGTGGAGTCAGAGGTAGATAGGGTGGTGGAAGAAAATATTCAGCATGTTTGGTTGGGTCACCTTGTTGAAGTTGTACAAGACATTGGTAAAACCACACTTGGAACACAGTGTACCGTTCTGGTCATCCTATTGCAGAAAGATATTACTAAACTAGAAAGAGTGCAGAAAAGTTTTACTTGGATGTTACTGAGAATTGATGGTTTGAGTTATAAGGAGTGGATGGATAGACTAGGGCTTTTTTCCCGGAAGTGTAGGAGATTTAGTGGTGATTTATAGAGGTCCATAAAATAATGAGGGGCATAGATGAGATAGATAGTCAACATCATTTTCCCAAAAGTAGGAGAATCTAAAACAGAGGGCATATGTTTAAAGTGAGAGGGAAGAGATACAAAAGGATTCAGAGGGGCACTTTTTTCAGTCAGAAAATGGCGAACATCTGGAACAAACTGCCAGAGTTAGTAGTAGTAGTGGGAAAATTGTATCTTTTAAAAAGCATTTAGATAGTTACTTGGTAAGATAGATATAGAGGGCTATGGGACAGATGCAGGCAATTGGGAATAGCTTAGTGTTAAAAACTGGGTGGCAAGGACAAGTTAGGACAAGAGGGCCTGTTACCATGCTGTAAACCTCTATGACTCTATGAATCCCCTGCTCTTGTTCAGGATGACAGTTTTATATCCACCTGGGAAACCAGGTGGGCATGCGATTTAACATCACAACCAATATGCAGCTTCCAACACTGTAGCACTCCCACAATGCTGCACACACTGGAGTTTGAGGCTGCTATTCAGGAGTGGAACTTGAACCTAAAATCTTCTAATTCAGAAGCAGAAATGTTACCAATTAAGCCATGATTGAAACTAAGTAGAAAGCATAACACATTTATAACAGAAAGTGAGGAACAGTGAGGGGATAACTGCTGATAGTAAAATGGATAGATGAATAAGGTAAATAAAAAGTTTCAATGGGAGGATTGGATGCTTAAGTTAAGAGCAAAATCACTAACAGGCAATACATTTAATTTGTCTCTTTTCTAAAAGTGCAAGTAAGCTGCTCACAGAGTCATTCCTGATTCTGCTTCTTCTTAGCCTTTTACACTCCTTGTACAGGCCACAGACAAATTCTCCCCATCTAATCACATTTTGGGCCAAACTCCTCAGTTGTTTCCATGTATACTCCTGATTTGGGAGCAGTAGCCAGGATTTAGATGGAGTGACGAAGGGGAAATGAAGAGCCATTAATTCCAAAAACCAAAATTTATCGTCCTCATATTACCTCATACCCAAATCAAACTACCCTCTTTTAACCTCATTTCTTTATACATCTCTTGGATCAGAAATTGTCCTCTCCAAATCTCTTGCAACAATACTGTCAAATAACCAAGCCTTTGGTCTTCCATTCACCACATTAATTAACTTCATTTGTTAAGTTAATCCCTCAATGCCATTTTTGATGCCTTTGCTGCAAAGAGAAAGCTTCAGCCCCGTTTTCCCAATATGGTCCCATCTTCACTCCCCGAAGTTGGCTGAGAAATATATCACTATAGAATTACACAATGGTTACAGCACAAGGAGCCTATTCAGCCTATCATGTCAGTCTGGCCCTGTGAAGGAGTAATTCACTTAGTGCCTTTTCTCCATTGCCCTGCATTTGTTTCCCCTTTTCAAATAATGAGTCAATTCCACTCTGAATGCCTCAACTGACCCTGTCACCACCACATTCCACTCCAGACTCTAACCAGTCACTATAAATAATAAAGTTACTTTTCAGGTCAACAGTGTTTCTTTTACCTGCAATCTTGAGTATTACTGAAAAAAGAGACATGCTGTGAAAGCTTTTCTTCTTTCAGTCATCAGGATGGCTTGCAAGAAATTACCAAATCATAACAGCAACAATTTATACTGCATGAGAAGTGACTACTGATTGGTTGAAAAGTGGACTCCGATTGGTGGAGGTATTGCCTTGGAGAATGCAATGTGGAGCAGTTAACCCAATTTTGTTCAAATACAAACCAGCCATATTGACTCCGATCAGTCAAGCATTGTCCTGGAGAATGAACCAGGGAATGACTGTCCTCAAAGCTTTAGTTTGGATTGAAAAGGTGCAAAATATGGACATGTTTTTTCTGTTTGCAAAGGACAGAGCCCTTGTGTGAATATATGTGGTTTCTAGCGTAGCAAACAAAGAACTAGCGTAGCAAACACGAGAAGATGTTGGCTGATAGGATTAAGGAGAATCCTAAAGCTTTCTTTCGATATGTTAAGAATAGAAGATTGGTTAGGGCAAGATTAGGGCCAGTCATAGACAGCAGGGGGAAGTTGTGCGTGGAGCCTGAAGAGATTGGTGAGGCACTGAATAAATATTTCTCTTCGGTATTCACGCAGAGTGCTGGAAATGTAGCTATGGAGAACACTGAGGTACAGGGTTGCAAATTGGGAAGTATTGTAGTAGATTGGGAGGATGTGCTAGAAATTCTCGAGGGTTTGAAGTTGGATAAGTCCCCTGGGCCGGACGGGATTTACCTAGGATTCTCTGGGAGGCAAGAGAGGAGATTGCAGAGCCTCTGGCTCTGATCTTCAGGTCCTCGTTGGTTACGGGTGTGGTTCCGGAGGACTGGAGGATGGCGAATGTGGTCCCATTGTTTAAGAAGGGGAAGAGAGACCTTCATGGGAATTATAGGCCAGTGAGTCTTACTTCTGTGGTGGGCAAGGTATTGGAGAGAATTATTAGGGATAGGATTTATAGTTATTTAGAGAGAAATGAATTGATTGGGATAGTCAGCATGGTTTCGTGAAGGGTAGGTCATGCCTTACTAACCTCATTGAGTTTTTTGAGAAAGTGACCAGAGAGGTGGATGGGGGTAAGGCGGTTGATGTAGTATATATTGACTTTAGTAAGGCGTTTGATAAGGTGGCCCATGGAAGACTTCTACAGAAAATGCAGAGTTGTGGAATAGAGGGTGATTTAGCTAATTGGATTAGGAATTGGCTGGCAGATAGAAGACAGAGGGTGGTGGTTGATGGGAGATATTCATTGTGGAGTTCGGTGACGAGTGGTGTGCCTCAGGGGTCTGTTGTGGGGCCCCTGCTGTTTGTAATTTTTATAAATGATCTGGATGAGGGTATTGAGGGATGGATCAGTAAATTTGCAGATGATACTAAAGTTGGTGGTGGGGTAGATAGTGAAGAGGGGTGGTTTAGTTTACAGAGTGACTTGGACAAGTTGCAGAGCTGGGCCGAGAGGTGGCAAATGGAGTTTAATGGGGAAAAGTGTGAGGTAAGGCACTTTGGCAGGAACAATAAATGTGTAGAGTATAGGGCTAATGGTAGGGCTCTTACTAGTGTTGAGGAACAGAAGGATCTTGGTGTATGTGTCAATAGATCCCTGAAAGTAGGCAGTCAAGTGGATAAAGTTGTTAAGAAGGCATATGGAGTCTTAGCTTTTATTGGCAGGGGGATTGGAATTTAGGAGCCACAGCATCATGTTGCAACTGTACAAAACTCTAGTGCGGCCGCACTTGGAGTATTGTGTGCAGTTCTGGTCCCCACATTATAAGAAGATGTGGAGGCATTGGAGAGGGTACAGAGGAGGTTTACCAGGATGTTGCCTGGTATGGAGGGCAGGTCCTATGAAGAGAGGTTGAAGGATTGAGGTTGTTTTCGTTAGAAAGGAGGCGGCTAAGAGGGGATCTTATTGAAGCATATAAGATGATTAGAGGTTTAGATAGGGTGGACAGGGATAGCCTTTTTCCTAGGATGGAGAAAGCTAGCACGAGGGGACACAGCTTTAAATTAAGGGGTATGAGTTATAGGACGGATATCAGAGGTAGGTTCTTTTACTCAAAGAGTGATTAGGGAGTGGAATGCCCTGCCTGCAGCTGTTGTAGATGTGCCAAGTTTGGTGGCGTTTAAGAGGTTAGTGGATAAGTATATGGATGAGAAGGGAATGGTTTAGTTAGGAAGGGCATTGCTTTTTATTTTGGTCGGCACAACATCGAAGGCCGAAGGGCCTGTTCTGTGCTGTATTGTTCTATGTTCTATGTTCTATGTAACTACAGCACAAGAACAGGCCTTTTGGCCCTCCAGGCCTGAATTGATTATGTTTACCAACATGTAAACCAATATCAACAGTTTATATCTCTCTATTCCCCATTTGTTCATATGCATATCAAGATAAGTCTTAAATATGGCTAACGTAACTGCCTCAACCATTTCACTTGGCAGTGCATCCCAGGCCCTGACCACCCTCTGTGTAAAAAGCTTCCCCACACTCTCCACTGGACCATCCCACCCTTATCTTGAACTTGCACCCCCTTGTAATTGTCATTTCTGCCATGGGAAAAAGCTTCCACCTGTTCACCTTATCTGTGCCTCTCATAATTTTATAAGTTCTATCAGGTCACATTTCAGCCTCTGTCATTCCAGGGAGAATAATCCTAGTTTATTCAATCTCGCCTCATAGTAATACACGCCATAAATCTTTTCTGCACTGTCTCCAAAGCCTCAACGTCTTCCTGGTAATATGGTGACCCAGAATTGGACACAGTATTCCAAATGTGGTCTAACCAATGTTTTATACACCTGCTACATAATTTGCCAAGTTTTATACTCGATGCCACATGCCATATGCTTTCTTTTCCACTTTTAAGGATTTGTGTACATGTACTCCCAGATCTCTCCATGTGTCTATGCTCCCGGTTGTTCTATTATTTATTTTATAACTTCCTGAATTGTATCTACCAAAATGCACCACCTCGTATTTGTCCAGATTAAATTCCATCTTCCATCTCGCCACGTAATTTTCCAGCCTATCTATATCCTGCTGTATTTTCTGACAATCTTTATCACTATCTGCATTATCCGTAAATGTGTCATACTGTGAGCCTGACTGACAATCTTAAATTGATTTTCAGTGTAATTAGTACAATCCCAGGATTATTCTGCAAGTGCTGTTAAATTGCAAATCACGTTTTATAGTGGACACTAGGTTTTGAGTTTTGCAAGAACAGGCTAGTCGGGTATGGTCAGTGTTGCCAACTGCAACAGTAGAAAGGATGTGCTGTTGAGATGATTTGCCAATCATTGGGCTGTAAGATCTACATAATTGGCATCACACCTGCACTGAGATACATGTACCACATTTCTCATTTATGTGATAGGCAAAAAGCTGTCACACATTTGACATAAATATAAATACAAATACATTGAAATAAGAGGTTGTTTATAATTTGAAGAAAATTGATGTCTATTGGAATCCAAGAAAAAAGTAATAGAATTTGGTGAATGATTGGAGGAATCCATTCACATTAAGGGAATAAAGTGGGACTGGGGGAACGTGGATTCACAAGTAATGAGTTACAGTTCAGCAATCCGCTGTGTTTGGGATTTAGAATTCAATAGTACTACATGTCCTATCTGGTTACTGCAGTCATGTGATCTCTGCCAAGAAGAAATCTCTGCAAGCTGCCAACCAACAATGAATTCAATGAAGACTTCTCACTGAGACAGACACACAAGCATTGCAATCTTTAAACACAACACAAACTGCAGCACAAGCCAAACGACTTGAGAAGCTGGAAGGCCAACAATACGATAGAAATGTTTGCAGTGAATAAGGTGCCAAAGTCCTGTGTTATGTTGTGCAAGGTTGCTCCAAGTTCAATTAAAATGAGCTGAAGGCCTCCTAGTCCAATCATTACACCTAAACAGCTCTCCAAATGTTCAGCACTCACTTGAAATGCACATCCAGAAACACATTCTTGTCCTCATCTCCACTCTTCCTTGTAGAATATTTTTCTGCCCAATCGATAACTTTGGCATTTACCTCACAAATCATGTATTACATGATGAGAAAATTGCCTAGTCATTTAACATAGAAACATAGAATATAAGAGCAGGAGTAGACATAGGTAATTCAGCCCTTTGAGCCAGTCCCACCATTCATTATAATCATGGTTGATCATCCAACTCAATAGCCTGATCCTGCCTTCCCCCAAATCCTTTGATCCTTTTAGCTCCAAGAGCTATATTTTACTCCTTCTTGAAAAGTTACATTGCTTTATTCTCAACTACATTCTGTTTCAGTGAATTCCACAGGCTCACCATTCTCTGGTTGAAGGAATTTCTTCTTATCTCAATCCTAAAAGGTTTACCCCATATCCTCAAACTATGGCCACTGGTTCTGGACACCCCCACTATTGGGAACATCTTTTCTGCATCTATCCTGTCTAGTCCTGTTAGAATATTACATGTTTCTATGAGATACCTCCTCATTCTTCTAAACTCCAGCAAATATAATCCTAACTGGCTCAATCTCTCCTCATATGTTAATCCCACTGTCCAAGGGATCAGTCATGTAAATTTTTACTGCTCTCCCTCTATAGCAAGAACTTCCTTCCTCAAATAAGAAGACCACAACTCTACACAACATTCCAGATACAGTCTCACCGAGGCCCTGTATAACTGCAGCAAGACATCCTTGCTCCTGTATTCAAATCTTCTTGTGATGAAGGCCAACATACTATTTGCTTCTTCATTGCCTGTGCATCTGCATGCTTACTTTCAGCGACTGGTGTACAAGGACATCCAGATCTCATTACACCTTCCCTCTCTCAATCATTCAGATAAGTAATCTGCCTTCCTGTGTTTCCTATCAAAGAAGATAGCTTCACATTTATCCACATTGTGCTGCATTTGCTATGCATTTGCCCATTCACTCAGCTTATCCAAATCACTCTGAAGCATCTTTGCATCCTCTTCATTGCACATCCTCCCACCCAGTGTCATCTGCAAATTTTGGAAATATTTTACTTAATTTCCTCACCTAAATTATTAATATATATTGTGAGTAGCTGGGATCCAAGTTCTAATCCTGCGGTATTCCACTAATCACTGTCTGCCATTTGGAAAATGGCCCATTTATTCTTGTCTGCCAACCAGTTTCCTATCCATCTCCCTACCTCCCTTCTTTTAAATAGTGGGGTTACATTAGCTACCTTCAAATGTGTAGGAACTCTTCCAGAGTATATGGAATCTTGGAAGATGACCAACTGTTCATTCACTATTTTTAGGGCCACCTCCTTAAGTACTCTGACATAGAAATTTTCAAGCCTGGGGATTTATCAATCTTTAATGCCATTATTTCCCCAATATCATTTCCTTACTGATATTGATTTCCTTCAGTTCCTCCAGCTCACTAAATTCTGTCTTACCTAACAGTTCTGGTATCTTATTTGAGTCCTCTTTTGTGAATTCAGAACAAAAATATGAAGTTAGTTTGTCAGCCATTTCTTTACTCCCCATTATAAATTCCCCTGCTTTTGACTGAAAGGGATCTACATTTGTCTTTACCAATCTGTGCCTCTTATCACAGTCAGTTTTTATGCTCCCCGCAAACTTACTCTCGTACTCTGTTGATTGATAATTGGAATGAGCTGGCTGTCTTATAAGGATAGGGTTGGACAGGCTGGTCTTGTTTCCAGAAGAGTTTAAAAGAGTGAAGGTTGACTTTATTGAGGGTCTCAAAATGATGAACAATTTTGACAGGTTGGAATGCCAGTGACTAAGAGATCACAATTTCAAGATGGTCAGCAAGACAGCTAGGAGAGAGATGAGAAGAAATATCTTTATTCTCAGAGTTGTTGTGATTTTGAATGCTCTGCCAGGGACTGGTGAAGGTGGATTCTACAGGAGGTTTCAAAAGACAGCTAGTTGCATATTTGAAAATGATGAATTAGGGAGGCAATGGAAATAAAGATGCAGAATGGTCTTGGCTGGGTAACTCTTTTGGAAGCAAGTGGGTTCACTTCACAATGGGTTGAATGGCTTCCTTCTGTGCTGTAAAATTCTACAATTCTATGACTTGATTGACATATATAAGATCCTGAATGGTCTTAATAAGGTGGACATGGAACGATGCTTCCTTTGTGGATGAAGTTAGAAGTAGGGAATATTGTTTTATCTCCCGGGGAATGTGCAACTTTGGAACTTGCTGCTCAGACAGCAGTGGAGGCAGTGCCACTAAATATTTTAAAGGCATAAGTAGGTAGATTATCATTAGGCAAAGAAATCAAAGGTTACTGGAGTAAAAAGGAATGTGGAATTCAAAACAGATCAGCCATAATCTTATTGAATGGCAGAATGTACTTGAGGGGCTGAATGGCCTGCTTCTGCTCCCATTTTGTGTGTTTGCAAGGGATTGAAGCATGACATCACTAGAAAGGAAGTGTGTCATGCGATCCATTTTTAGTTGCTTTTACCTTCAGTAGAGCACACACACACACACACACACACACACAGCTCTGCAGTTCTGGTGTCTTCAAGATTTATATCTCTGCAACGTTTCCATGTACCAAGTCTCAATAAATGAAGCCACAATATGGTTACGCAATTTTTTTAACCAAGAAATATATGATTCATTAAAGTGGTCAGGACAGAATTCTCAGTGCCTGATTTAGGAAGGCATATACTTGGTGCATGCTGAGAATTTAACTGATGATTGAGTTCAAATGGCTTCCAAACTTTAGAAATAAATTATGAAAAGGGACACAGCAGTCTTTTAACAGAGTCTGTTGCATGATGGTGGTAAACATAAAACTTGCCACATGTCATTATTGTGCAGCTTGTTCGTGTATATGCATGTGTGTCTGAACGTATTGTGTGTATGATTGTGTGTGTAGTTTGTATGCATGTTTGCATGCATATATGTCTGTGTATCTGTACATTTGTGTGTGTGTTGCATGTGTGTTTATATGTATTTGCATATGTGTGGCTGCATGTGTTTGTGTGTGTGTGTGTATATTTGTGTGTGTATGAATGTGTTTGCATGTGTCTCCTCCCTCTGTGATAGATCCTGAACTTCCTAATTCACAAACCATGATCAATAAGGATAGGCAACAACACCTCCTCCATGATCATCCTCAACACCGGTGCCCCACAAGACTCTTACTATACTCCTCATGCATCTATGACTGTGCAGCCAAATTCTCCTCCAATTTGATTTTCAAGCTTGCTGACGACATCACTGTAATGGATCAGATCTCAAACAATGATGAGACAGAGTATAGGAATGCGATAGAGAATCTGGTGAACCGGTGTGGCAACAATAATCTCTCCCTTGTTTTGTCAATAAAATGAAGGAGATTGTCATTGACTGTCTACATCAATGGGACGTAGTAGAAATGGTCAAGAGCTTCAAGTTTTTAGGTGTCCAGATCGACCAGTAACCTGTCCTGGACCCCCATGTCACCACTATAGTTAAGAAAGTCCACCAATGCCTCTACTTTCTCAGAAGACTAAGGAAATTTGGCATGTTAGCTACGACTCTCACCAACTTTTACAGAGGCACCATAGAAAGCATTCTTTCTGGTTGTATCACAGCTTGGTATGCCTCCTGCTCTGCCTAGGACTGCAAGGAATTACAAAAGCTCGTGAATATAGCCCAATCCATCATGAAAACCAGCCTCCTATCCATTGACTCTGTCCACACTTTCCACTGTCACAACAAAGCAGCCAGCATAATTAAGGATCTTCCAACTTCTTCTGTCAGGAAAAAGATACAAAAGTTTGAGGTCATGTACCAACTGATGCAAGAACTTCTTCCCTGCGGCTGTCAGAATTTTGAATGGACTTAGTTTGCGTTAAATTGATCTTTCTCCACACCTTAGCTATGACTGTAACACTACATTCTGCACTCTCATTTTCTTCTCTGTGAATGGTATATTTTGTCTGAATAGCACACAAGAAACAATACTTTTCACTGTATGCTAATACATGTGACAATAGTAAATCAAATCAAATCAAAGTCTGTGTTTGCATATATGTGTTTGAGTGTGCATTTGTGTGTACATGTATGTCATCTATATGGGTGTGTATATTGTGTGTGTTGTAAGTTAGTCTGGGTCTCTGCGTATTATGTGCATGTGTATGCAAGTGCACACATGTACATGCATGTCTCTGTGTGAGTGTGTGTGTGGCAAATTATAATAATTGACTGATTATGGGCAGCAGGAATTAGTTACAAAGATTACAACCAGTCCTTACATTAGGAGAAGAATCAGAAGCATTCTTAGAATTAAAAAGTATGTTGTAATAGAATGCCACAGGAAATTTTAAAAATCATTTAGGATGGTTCAGGGTGATACAGTGGCACAGTTAGCACTGCTGCCTCACTGTGCCAAGGCCCTAGTTCATTTCTGACCTTGGGTGACTGTGGGGGCGGAGTTTGCGTGGGTTTCCTCCTGGTGCTCTAGTTTCCTTCCATAGTCCAAAGATGTGCAGGTTAGGTAGATTAGTGGGAGTAAATACATGGGTTATGGGAAATATGGCCTACGTAGGATGCTTTGTGGTCAATGCAGACTCAATGGGCTGCATGTCAACCTTCTGCACTGTAGGATTTTGATGATTCTATGATGTTAATCAGAAGAAAACACAACTTTCCTGATAGCTACTTCTCTTACTGGAAAAGACTTTTTCATGTGTGACTAACAATGTTGTTCTTTCATTGTTATTCAATATTCATCTCACATTACCATCAATTATCCCACTCACTTGATTTTTAAAGTTCTGTCCTTTGTCTATGTTTTAACATGTATCATCTTGTTTATTTTTTCTCGATTAACCGTGCCCCCTCACTGGAAAGTTTCAAATCCCTGTGTCACAACATCTAGAATACTCTTCCTTCAGTGACAGTGGACTGGAGACCTGAGATAGAACTGGTGCCTATTCACTCCTCCTTAAATCAAAACGGATTGGCATTATCTACCCAACAGGTTCTCAGGAGGACAGTGTTTGGTGGAGTCACTAACATTCTATTGGTGCAGTCCCCCTCTTTCTCTCCCAGTCCAACCCCAATTACTCCTTCGTCTCCATCAACATTACTCCTGCGAGCAAAACACTGGGTGCTCTGTTATAAAACTTCACTCACCCACAGTCAGAGCTGTTACAATCAGTTAAGCTCCAGAACTTATCTAATGCCTGCACACCTGTCTTCCATTCTGTCCTCAAGACATTGAAGCTTAGCTATAACACTCTTCCTGCTGTTTCCATTGAGATCAACTAACTCAACACAAAGCAGGAATTGAAATCCATCACTGTTGGATTGATCAATGCTTTAAACATTTGATTGGAAAGACTCAAGTTTATAAAACTGGTAACTGTTTTTAAACCCAAAGGTTTCCATCAGTTGGTGTGAGTACTAGATGTCAGTGAGATATTGAACCACAAAGGTCAGTTTGTATTTAATCAACTCATCCCAGGCCAGCAGTGACAATCAGTGAGTGAGGAGACTCCTGCACCACATTGAGATTTGAACAGAGTCAAGATTTATGTGGCTGCACGTTCATTTTCCTCTTATGAAACATTTTGGGATATTTTGTTTTGTTAAGGATGTTTTATATATTCAAGTTATTATTGTTGGACAACACCAGGCAGTACATACAAACACACAATTAGGTGCATGAGCACCCCCTCAAGCCTACTCCATCATGCAATAAGATTGTGGCTGATCTGAATGTGGCCTCATTGCTACCGTCCTATCTTCACCTGAAACCCCTCGTTTCACCTGTTAGTCAGGAATCTATCCATCCCTGCCCTAAAAATATTCAATGACTCAACATGGATTCAAGAGGTTAGTATCTATGCAACAAATAGGCAAATGATTAGGTGCTTGATGGCCAGCGCAGACACAATGGGCCAAAGGCCTCTTTCTTTTTGGTAAAACTTTATGGGAGAGATTTTACTCAAGTGAGACTGGAAATTCCAGCCTGAACTCAATGGACATTTCCGCTGTCTATCCCTCGCTTACTCCAATTCCGTAACAGGCAAGGCAAGAGATTTCCAGCATCTGACTCTGTGACAACTCATTCTGGGAGGTGTGGGTGTTGCTGGCAAGGGTGATGCTTATTACCCACTCCTAGTTTCCCCTCAGCAGCTTGATGTAACTGAACCAGAAAACCATAAGGCGTAGAGGCAGAAGTGAGTCATTTATCCCATCGAGACTGCTCTGCCATTCAATGAAATCATGACTGATCTGAAAAGATAATCCTTAACTCCACTTGCCCGCCAAATCCCCATAACCCTTGATTCCCTTACTGATTAAAATTCTGTCTACCTTAGCCTTGATCATACTTAACGAGCCAGTCTCTCTAGCCCTCCGTGGTAACAAATTCCACAGATTCACTATTCTCTGGGAGAAAAAAATTCTCCTCATCTCTGTCTTAAATGGGCAATCCCTGGCTCTGAGATTATGCCCTCTGGTCTTAAACGCTCTTACAAGGGGAAATGTACTCTCAACCCTGTCAACCTCCCCGAGAATCTTGATCTCAGTAAGGTCACCTCTCATTCTTCTGAACTTCAATTAGTACAGACCCAACCTATTCATCCTGTCCTCATCAAAAAATCTCTCCATATCTGGGATCAACCAAGTGAAACTTCTCTGCACAGCCTCCACTGTCAATATATATTTCTTCAGATAAGGGCACCAAAACTGTTTATAGTATTCCAAGTGTGAGTGTGTCGGATTCCTGAAGCGTCTTGCCAGGCTACTGTAGAAAACACTTAAGTGTCAACCACATTGCTGTGATTGGAGACAAATCGGAGATAAATATAGGCAAAATCTTTCCCAGCAGCACCTTCCAAACCTATGACCAGTACCACCTAGAAGGACAAGAGCACCCTGGGAACAGCACCACCTGGAGGTGCACTCCAGAATACTCACCATCCTGACTTGGAAATATATTGCTGGATCACAAATATATCACTAGGTCACAATTATGGAACCCGTTTCCTAGCAGGCCTGTTTCCCATACCACAGGGACAGCAGCAGTCCAAGAAGGCAACTCACCACCATCTTCTCAATGGCAATTAGGGATGGGCAATAAAGGCTGGCCTAGCCAGCAATGATCACATCAATTAAAACAAATTAGGTTTTGCAAATTCCTTCCCTCAAGGACATCAGTTGGGTTTATGCCAATCCAACAGACTTACATCGTTTTTACTGATGGCACACTTTTTATTTCCAGATTTTTTTCACCAAATTTGAATTCCCAAGTGGGATGTAACCTCAAGTTCTCCAGATTGCTACTGGTTGAAACTTGTTAACAAATCTCCTGAAAGCGACCCTGCACCTGTTGGCATGATGCATAATTCAGAAAATTAATCAATAAACCACCAAAACCAGTCCCTTAATCTGGTTCTTGACTGTTAGTTTCCACAGATAGTTGTGTCATTCATTTGGCTTTGGCAATTCACAGCCAGATTCTGGTGATCCACTGCCACCTGGTGGACAATAAACTTATATTTTTCATTTGACCTCTAACTACAGCCCTGTTGAATAACAGACACATATCCAGGAGTGAGTTACAAGCTAAATTGAAGTCGAAGGGTTCCAATGGTTTACATATGTATTAATGAATACCTAGAGTCACTTACAGAATGAATATGATCAAAGATTTCAGATGGTTTATACATAAAATAATGGGTGGTAGGGATGAGTTCCATTCTGGAAACTAATTCAGGTCCAGATGCTTCATTCATAAAATAATTGATACCTGGGAGCGGTATACAGGCTGGAATCCAAAGTTTATTTATTAGTGTCACAAATAGGCTTACATTAACACAGCAATTAAGTTACTGTGAAAGTCCCCTACTCGCCACGCTCCAGCATCTGTTCATGTACACTGAGGGAGAATTTAGCATGGTCAATGCATCAAACCAGCACATCTTTCGGACTGTGGGAGGAAACTAGAGCACCAGGAGGAAACCCCGCACAGACACGAGGAGAATGTGCAGAGTTCACACAGACAGTGACCCGAGCCAGGAATCCAAGCCTGGTCCCTGGTACAGTGAAGTAGCAGTGCTAACCACTGTGCCACTGTGCTACAATGCCATCCCAACACATAATAAGCCATTCAGGTGTTTTATATTTAAGGGAACACATAACAACGAGTGAGTTACAGGCTGGTATCTAATTCTGAATTTGATGGTTTAATAAACCCACAAACGCTTCAATAAAATTATGAGTGGGATTGAAAGACTCCACATGTTGCATTATGAGAACTTTTGTCCTCTGAGCATCAACAGTCTCAATAACTCACTCATAATGTTGCTGTGGGGTTATGATATTGTATGTAGTTCACTAGTAAAAGTATAGACAAAGAATTAGCAGCAGATAATTGGTGGAGGAGTTGGGGATGGTAGGCTGGGGATGCTAAAAGAGAGAATTTCTCCCTAACATTTTAAAAAATGTTCAATTGGCGCCATCTGGTGGCAAATTGCCTGCATTAAATAAAGTTACAAATGAATTTTCTATTGCAAAGTTGCAATCAGGTCTCCAGCCTCTAAAGGGCTGCAGACCTAACAAATTCCTTTTGAAATGCTTTGATCTATTATGTAGGTTAAAAACATTGAGCTAAACTTTGAGGTTGTCAAAAGGGTGGGTGCCAGCACTGGCCATTAATGGAAATTTCACAAACTGAAGATCTATTTGTAGCCTGAAGAAAATGGTCGATGCAGAATGAAGTTGCCTCTACTCTGTCCCAATTTCCCCAATGGCAAGTCATGGAAGAATCCCATCTACTGCACCACTGTTACAACTTTCCCTTTCCCCCACCAGCTCGTTCCTGCTGTCCCAAAGGATGTGTTGGCACTTGAGGCAGTTGAGAGGAGGTTCACCAAATTGATTCCGGCGATGAAAGCGCTGCTGCACAAGGAGTGGTTAGATGGCTTGGTCTTTTACTCACTGGAGTTCAGAAGAATGAGAGGGATCTGATTGAGGTATATAAAATCCTAAAAGGGATTGATAAAGCGGACGTTGAACAGATGTTCCCCCCTTGTGAGACAGTCTAGAACAAAAGGTCAAAGATATAGGTCAAAATTCTCCCTTCCTGCTGGCCATGGGAATTGTAGAGGCGGGGCGGGGTGTAGTGGGAGACGGTGGTGGCTGACCATGCAAAGATCCATTGACCTTAGGGCGGGATACTGCAGTTTTGTAGCTAGCGCAGCCAGAGAATCCTGCCCATAGAGTGAAAGGAGGTAGGTTCAAAACTGGAATGAAGAGAAACGACTTTTCAGGTTGTGAATCTGTGGAACTGGCTGCGCCAGAGTACAGTGGAGGCAGAATCAATCTGGAAAGAGATGGATATATTTCGATGAAAAGTGAGGTAAAGGGTTATAGGGAGCAGGCAGAAATTTGGAGTTGAGACGAGGATAAGATCAGCTGTGATCATATTAAATGGTGGAGCGGGCTCGAAGGGCAGAAGTGTCCACTCCCGCTCCTAATTCCTATGTTCCTGCTTTTGAGTAAGATCAGAAATTCAGAAAATCCCAAGCAATCTTCAGCAAACGATCTGCTGCGGAGACAAACGAAATGCAATCATTTTTCTGGAGGCACCGAGAAGATGCCGAAATGCTGTTAAGATTGTAAAACTTAAAGGTCCTGTCTGTCTCAGCCTCCAGCTCACATCTCTATATTAGGTAAATATAGGCACTGAGTGAGAACTCTGGCTTTCAATTGATAGATGAAAGCAGTTGCCAGATCTAACCTGCTTGCTTACACTGGAGACATCAAATAGTTTGAGTTTCTGCTTATTGACTTGTAATTGCACAGCCGCACATCATCCAAATGACACAGGTTAGGTGAAAAATCACACAGGTTGCTGAGAGTTAAGGAATATAGTATAAGTTGGGATAAATATGTGGTTCACAGTCGCCATCTGCAGTTGGTTTTGTTCCTCTGTAAGTTCTCTTTGCACACTTGGTTCACACTTGGGAGTACTGTGAAAGATAACATGCAAAACGTGCCTTACTGCTTTCTTTCATGTAACATTATAGAAACATTACATATACAGAAATAGGCATTGAGTGACTGGAAAAGTTAATTTGATAGTACTTTAAACGTATAGTATTTGCCTTTTGTTTTACTTTCCATTATTTCACTTATCTCGTTACGACAATGGATCGGTTAACACTAAGTGAATCCTTCAACAGCTAGCATTTACAATGGAAAGGAATATTAAAATTAAGTTGCAATATCCAGGTTCGAGGGTGGGACCACTCACTAATGCAAACCTTTTCAATCTGTCTATTGTAATTGAAACGGCTCCGGATGTGTTTCTTTAAAGCTGAGGTGTGGGAGAAGTGGGAGAAGGGTGGTGCAGCTCGAACATATTCTCGTTACAACTTGTGAGTGCTGTACTGTTGCCAGGCTTGGGAGGTGGGGGCTCGGATGCACTCGGTTAATCAAACAGCGCAGAAGCAAGCAACTGGCTCCAGCTAGATGTGTGCTGAAAAAGTAACATAAAGTTGTGAAACGCACCCCAAAGTGGTTGGAAGAGGCAGGCATTAATTCCGAGAATCACACGAAACATGCACTTGTTAGTAAATATGGTCCCGAGTAAAATTTAGACTCAAAGTTTCATCATATCCATCCTAATACTGTGTAGATATTATGAACTGAATCTTAATAACATGTATTTTTATTTAATTTTTTTCATTAATAAACTTGTTGAAAGATATTTTAGAAAGGGAGAGTTCCACAACGAAACACAGCTTGTTCATTGAACACAGGTTTGAGTTCGGATATTTAATTGTTATCTCAGTGATATAATGTACATTGATTCAGGCTGCGTCAACCCGGCTGGCAACCTCCTTCTTTAAGGTGGCGAGGGAAGAGGACGTCTCTGAGAACTGTGCATATCGTTCTCGCCACGTAAAATCGAGTGGCGACATCCGTGATTGGAAAGATATCCCCTTAAAGATTAAGAAAAATATGAAAAGAGTTGATGATATCTGCTTAAGGGAATCCTGTTCTATTCATTTAAGAGGCGCTTTATGATTGCTTCGTATATTTTAGGGCTCTGGAGAGTTGCGTTTTATCTTCTCCAAACGGGTCTTCTTTTCATGTCGTTTTGTTTTAAATAAGGAAAAACTAAAATGCGCTATTTCAACTTGATAAATAACGATTTGGGTTCACTTTTGCCTAATTCGCGGCCATTTCCACCTTAAAAAGTTGAGCTCCACCCTAAAACTCGGAACTAAACTTTTAAGAAAGGTTTCTAAAGAACTTTCTTTTTGATTCCAATCAAGCTTATTTTTACCCGGTCAGCGTCCTGTTCGGCCTGATGGGAAAGACAAAAAGAAATGTGGTGGGATAATATGGATAAAATTGAGAATATTGTTCGCCTCCCCTCCCCCCAGTCCTCCTGCAGTGAGAGAGAAAGTGAAATGTATCTAATGGATATAAAGAACGAGGAAAGGTTTCTTTTCTGTTGAGCTACCTAGAATTTCGGTAGTGGAGAATTGGATTGGGAGTAAGTTTCAGGGAATGAAAGAACTGGAAGGTTTATCGCGAAACGTGACAGTTGTATCTGTGATACTTTGTGATTCGCAGAACAGGTTACATAAGAAGCAACGAGGGAGGGAAGGAAAAGGTGCAAAAGAAAATTGAAAATCGCTTGTTCAGTAAACTTGCTCACAGCCCCGGGGAAGGGGAGAGTGGGGGTGGATCGGTCTTTTTCTGGCCTGATGCATTGAGCGGGCTGAGGGCCAGTTGGCTGATCCAGCTCTGACTTACGCATCGAGTCGGGATAGGCTGCAGACTCTTTGATGTGGGAGAGGAAGGGGCCGTGGGGAGGGGGCAGTCGGCGAGTGAGCGGCGCTGGAGGGCTGTATATAAGGAGCGCTAGCAGTGCCGACTACACCACAAACCAAAAGAAGCTTGAGGAAGGGGAGGGAAAGGATTTGAAAAATCAGAACAGCACTTTTGGAAAGGCAACATAGTCACAATCCTACAGCAACTCCACGAGGAGGGGAGAAAAGAACTTTCACTGCAACAAGGTGGCAGAGATTTGAACTGTGATTCCCTCCGACTTTGAAACGATTTATTTCATATTCAGTTCTCTGGGGAAGGGAAGAAGGTTACAGTAGGAATTTTTGAAGCATTAAAGTTTAAACAAGTGTCAGAAAGTTTTGCCATCGACCCGCGGGCTGCTGGAGGACTTGTACTCGATCACACTTTGCAGCATGAAGATGAAGGCGGTGCTCAGGCTGGTCTTGCTGCCGCTTTTGAGCGTCCTGTCCTCCGGGCGGGCTCAGGGTGGCCGCCCCGAGGAGACTTTCGTCTACCCGGTGCGGCTGGACGAGAAGGGGCAGGAGATGAAGGAAGGAGCCGGGGTTTTCCTCGGGCGGGACGCCCCGGGGAAAGTCTTCTACCGGCTCCAAGCCTTCGGGCAGCGGTTCGTCTTAGAGCTGGAGCCCGATTCGAGCTTCCTGGCCCCGGCGGTCACCTTGCAGCGGCTGGGTCGACCCCAGGCGGGCAAAGCCGGCAAGGAGGGCGGAAAGGAAGACCCCGACCTTCGCCACTGCTTTTACGCCGGCACCGTCAACTCGCTGCCCGGCACTCTGGCGGCGGTCAGCCTCTGTGGCGGAATCCAGGGCGCTTTCGTGATCGGAGGAGCCGAATATCATATTGAGCCGAGCAATCTGACGAGGTCAGGGGATATCCAGCCTCACTTAATCCGAAGGAAAGGACTGAAATCGTCAGGCCGCCCTGGCGCTGCCAAGTGTGGGGTAAGCACCGCCCCGGGGCTTCCATTCACTTCTTTTCTGCTTTTCCTTAGTGACTTCTTCAGTTCCTGTTCGCTTCTTAGCATCTTGAATTCAATTTCGACTCTATTTCTTTAATAAAAGTTTTGTGGGTTATTTCTTGATAGTGTTGGCCGCAGAGAGAGATGCTGGATCTGTTTTTTTTTTTGAAAAATGACATATAAGTATCGGATTCGTTCAGATGTTAGACATACTGAAGGGCAGTAGAACTCAATAGACACGAGTCCGGCTGCAAGGGGCTCTGACAGACTGGCATCTTCTTTAGCAGAACTGTCCACTGTCTGAGATATGGAGGCTTCAGAGTGTGACCATAATCAGTTAATTTCACTTTTTCAATATCTATCTAGGTGAGCGATCAAGATGCAGCCCAGGCAACTGAGAGCACTGATATCCCCCAACAGTCCACTTCAGAGGCCACTCCTTCAGAGCCATCCGGGCATCAAAGAACCAAGAGATTCGTCTCATTCCCTCGCTATGTGGAGACCTTGCTAGTAGCAGACCATTCCATGGCAGAATTCCACGGCAGCGGGCTCAAGCACTACCTCCTGACCTTAATGTCGGTGGCTGCCAAATTGTACAAACACCCGAGCATCAAAAACTCTATCAACTTGGTGGTGGTGAAGATCCTTGTTATCTATGAGAAGGAAAAGGGACCCGATGTGTCTTCTAATGCTGCCCTGACCTTGAGGAATTTCTGTACTTGGCAGAAACAGCACAACGCTGCCAGTGACCGTAATCCAGAGCACTACGACACTGCTATACTCTTCACCAGAACGGTAAGCTAAGGCTCCTGTCCAAACTAGGCGATTAGTACGCGTGTCCGATCTGTTTAATGTGCATGCACAGGACTCTTCACAAAGCAGCTTTTGAGAATCACGTGATTTTTTTAAAAAAGTTCTTGAAGAGTGATGCCAGCATTCATAGTTAACCTTTTCTTCTCCCTGTGATTTTGCTAAATGCTGCCCTTGTTTATCCTTATGAAGGATCTGTGTGGAGCCCAGACTTGTGATACTCTCGGGATGGCTGATGTTGGGACGATTTGTGATCCTACTCGGAGTTGCTCCGTTATTGAGGATGATGGTCTACAAGCTTCCTTCACAGCAGCTCATGAATTGGGTAAGTGTCCACTCCTCCCCTACATGATAAATGTTCGTAGTAATCATTTTGTAAGTTCACATCAACATCCACCGACGACAGATGGCGGCTTCTGCTGCAGTTGATTTTATTTTGTAACTTCTGCTTGACTCTACTTGTATTGTCTGGTTAGAGTGGGAAAAGATGCATTCAAGCAGCTTTTTAAATAACTGTGTAGCAGTAAGTTTCTAATATTTGGTAACCACATAGAAAATTTGATGTATTCATTAGTTAATATGTTGTTATTATCATTATTAGTTCATGAC
The DNA here is from genome assembly GCA_024679065.1 of Sphyrna mokarran. Classification (NCBI taxonomy): domain Eukaryota; kingdom Metazoa; phylum Chordata; class Chondrichthyes; order Carcharhiniformes; family Carcharhinidae; genus Sphyrna; species Sphyrna mokarran. The sequence continues at coordinate 11,870,976 of JAGIQG010000013.1, read as the reverse complement.
TAAATATATTATACTGTACAGTGTTAGGGAGCACAGTCCTGTACAGTATTGTCTGAGGTACATCTGACATTAGTACAGGTGCATGAGGCAAATATAGAATAATCCAGTACTGGTACAGCTAATTCCAGCATGTACATCATCTCATCTGAGATCTGAGTAACTTTTTTTCTTCTTTCTAGGCCACGTGTTTAACATGCCCCACGATGACGCACGACAGTGTCTTCATACCGTTGGTCTAACTGGGAATTCCCACATGATGGCGTCAACACTCTCCAACTTGGATAGGAATCAGCCTTGGTCTGCCTGCAGTGCTTACATGATCACTTCCTTCCTGGATAATGGACATGGTAAGAACCACATCCCTGCCTCAAATAAAGTTTATGTTTCTGGTAAACTTAATTCATTTTATTGTACAAGCTTGGCAACTGATTTGATTAAATACATAGCGATGATAATGGACAATGCATTATAAATACATTGCATTTTGAATGAAAAGACAGTCACTAGTTTTATAATGGATTAGTTACAAATTGTATTGCCCTTTAACAATTACTAGCACAACGTTTTTTCTATTTCGAGATCAGGTGATCTGGTATTATCTGTGACTGAATAAATTAATACTATCAATTTAAATCCAAAATTGGGAGTTTCTATTTTATTGTAATTGCCCATTTTTTCAAAGTCTGCAAATAAGCAATATGCTGTTTTATATTGTGCTGTTGATATCAAAAGCTAATGATCAGTTTACCTCCATTTTTAGGAGAGTGTCTGTTGGACAAGCCCCAGAAGCCATTACAACTTCCTGGTGAACTGCCAGGGAGCACCTACAATGCAGACCGCCAGTGCCAGTTCACCTTTGGGGAAGAGTCAAGGCTTTGTCCTGATGCAGGCAACACCTGCTCATTGCTGTGGTGTACTGGAATGTCTGGTGAGATGCTCATCTGCCAAACCAAGCATTTTCCTTGGGCCGATGGTACCAGCTGCGGGGAAGGAAAATGGTGCATGGAGGGCAAATGTGTTAACCAGACAAGCATGAAGAATTATAACGTAAGCATTACATAAATGTATTTTCCTTTGGTTATTTCTAAGTTACATATTTACCTTCAATTATTCTTCTAATTAGTTAGTACATACCTTATGTGCTTTGGCTGTATAAATGTCTTGTGGTGGGTGGCACAGCGGTTAGCACTGCTGCCTCACAGTGAGGGACCCAGGTTCAAATCCCAGCTTCAGGTGACTGTCTGTGTGGAGTTTACACACTCTCCCCATGCCTACGTAGGTTTCCTTGAGGTGCTCCGGTTTCCTCGAGGTGCTCCGGTTTCCTCCCACACTTCAAAGATGTGCAGGTTAGGTGGATTGGCCATGTTAAATTGCCCTTTAGTGTCAGAAGAATTAGGAGGGTAAATATGTGGATTATGGGGATGGGACCTGGGTGGGATTGTTATCAGTGCAAGCTTGATAGGACAAATGGTCTCCTTCTGCACTGTAGATTCTATGAAGGGGGCTAGGAGACAGCTATTTTAACTTTAGTTATGATCCTGATACTAACAGGTGAAAGTTCACACTCAAGCTTTCATGCTGTCATTTGCTCAGCATTTGTGCTTGCTAAATATGCCTGTCTTAAGTGAGACGAGATTATCCTTGTATAAGTTTTGAGAGAACTGATCATGTCTGATGATTCTCCCTTAGGACAAAAATGAGGACAGATTAAAAAGAGGAAATAAATAATGAGAGAAAAATAATTGGTGATTGCTTGGAGAGAATTATGGTATAATTAACTGAGTTGTTCCTGATTCTTTTATCTCTAATCTATTTATCCAATTTTTCCAGACTCCAGTTCATGGGAGTTGGGGTTCATGGGGACCCTGGGGTGAGTGTTCAAGGACCTGCGGTGGAGGAGTGCAGTATTCATTTAGGCATTGTGACAGTCCTGTTCCACAGAATGGTGGAAAATACTGCGAAGGAAAGCGTGTGCAATACAAATCATGCAACATCATGGATTGCCCAGCTAACAATGGTAAGATCCATACAATAATTTACAATAGTCAGCAATTCCATTTGAGAAGGATTTATCTCTTTCACAGACTTGAGAAATTGAATACTTTTTTCAAATTTATCTTTTGACTTTGATGTACTACCTGAATTAGTTCAGTATATTTGACGTACAGTTTAATGTCTTTAATACAGGTAAAACATTCCGTGAAGAGCAGTGTGAGATGCACAATGATCTCTCAAAGTCTACCGCCTTTGGAGGAATGCCTGCAGTTGAGTGGATTCCAAAATATGCTGGTGTCTCTCCTAAAGATCGATGCAAACTTATTTGCCGAGCAAAAGGCACAGGTTACTACTTTGTGCTCCAACCCAAGGTATGTGTTCCAATTGCTTAACAGTTTAATGGTTTTCTTCCTACTTGGTTTGAGGGAAGGAAGCAAAAATTCATTGGGTTCATAGTTTGAGCTCTTATGTTTGTGGCCAATAGGAGCAAGACTTATCATTATTACAATGGGCAAAAGTTCAAGAAATCTTCAAATTAAGAATATTGTAAACATAGATTCCAGATCTTTTCTATCTTTGTATTTGCCAGCCTGCAAATTGTGAAATTTTAATGGGTTGAAAATTGCCAACTAATAGGCACAGCGGCAGGTCAGACACCCATGAACTGGTTTATCTGCTGTAGCTACTAATTAATTATTCCTATTTATAAACTTTCAGTAATATGATGCATTATAGACATTCTCAAAAAGACTCTGAAATTTACGTTGATTAAAAATCGGGGAAAATGCTCATGCCCAAGAACATTAATGTTTTGTTAAAATTATTCTAATATAAGCTGCACATCCAGTTTTTGTTTAGTGCTCCATTCTTATGCAGTGATTGTTTTACCATTGGGATATCTTTTTCTTTCAGGATTAGTAATATGTGTAAACCTTTTCTTCACAGGTTGTTGATGGCACTCCATGTAGCCCAGACACCACTTCTGTCTGCGTTCAAGGACAATGTGTTAAGGCTGGTTGTGACAGAGTCATCGGTTCAAACAAGAAGTTTGATAAGTGCGGTGTATGCAAAGGCAAAGGCTCAACTTGCAAGAAGATTGCTGGTTCTCTTGATCGTTCAAAGTAAGTACAAGCTCCTTGTGTATGCTACCGATATTGGTTAAATGTAAAAAATCCAGTTAGGATTACAGTAGCATCACAAGCACTAATGTTTAAACTGTTTGTTTTAATAATTTGATTGCCACTTTACACACCAAGCTAAATTAGTATCTTTCATTATTTCAGAAATTTATTCCAGATATCACACCAGGTTGAATGTAGAGCATTGAACTGTTTTTAGACAGTTCAGTAACTTGAGCAGGACAGTACCTTCTGAAATTGCATGCTGATGTTATGGTTAGACTGTCTAAAGAGTATCCATTGTATCAGATAGTAGACCACTAAACTCATAATCAAATAGCCTAGCTTTAAATCAAGGACTTGTCGGATATTCAGACTACCTCAGCTACACTTTGGGGAATGTTGCTAGTTTTTGCTACACTCATCCAGACAAGAGACAGGAAATAATGGTTTAATGAGCGAATCATTATGAAAACCTGTTCAATCTCACAAATGAGGGCTCTTTTTGACTGGAAAAGTGACATTGGTATCATTGCACAAGGAAAGGAAAAATAAATAGCCAGACTTCGCGCTGTTGACTGCTATTCAGAGTTGGCTGTTGAATACTATTTGTGTGGGTATCACATAAGTCAAGACGGGACTCTGCTTTGATGTGCTTGTGTGATTGAATAGCTTAGAAACAGTCACAAATGAAAAATTACTACATGAATAAGAGTGCCCAAAGACCATGGATATCTATTATAGATACATTTGTAGGATATAGCTTTCTGAGAATAGAGAGAAAATTTGGATATTTGAAAGCAGGGAAAGGGAACATTCATGTTTCAATTGTCATGCATTGAACCTAAAAGCCAACAGATTAATTTGATCATTTTTTTTCTTTCCATCTGTTTCAATAGACCTGGATACCAAGAAGTTGTTATCATTCCAGCAGGGGCAACCAACATTGACATAAAGCAACGTAGTCTTCATGGTATAAGACATGATGGAAACTATCTGGCATTGAAGAAAGTTGATGGCACATACCTGCTCAATGGAGAGTACACTTTGTCAACACTAGAACAGGACATTTCATATCAAGGTGCAATCTTGAGATACACTGGGTCATCGGTGTCATTAGAAAGGATTCGTAGCTTTGGTGCCCTCAAGGAGCCACTGATTGTTGAGGTACTCACAGTGGGAGACTCTTTGCGTCCAAGAATCAAATTTACATTCTTTGTGAAGAAGAACTTGCAACATCAGCCAACTAAACTTATTCCAAAAAAAGAGTCTTTTAATGCCATCAAAGAAACAGTGGACTCTGAATGGGTAATTGGCGAATGGGGAGAGTGCTCTAAGTCATGCGGCCTTGGGTGGCAGCGCAGAGCAGTTGAATGTACAGACACTTATGGGAGGCCAGCTACTGATTGTGTGAAAGAACTGAAGCCTGACGACCTCCGATTGTGTGCAGACATCCCCTGCCCACGATGGTTGTTGGGAGAATGGTCAGCCTGCTCCAAGACATGCGGGAAGGGCTTCAGGAAAAGGTCTTTGAAATGCGTCATGCGTGATGGCCGGGTGCTGCCACAGGAGCGTTGTAACATGTCAAAAAAACCAAAACATTTGATTGGGCTTTGCACCATACAGGCTTGCAGTTAAGTAACCAACATACATGAAAGACAGTTCAGATATGTTTTTTATTCAAACTAAATGCACTGAAAATAAGGGTTTCCCAATCCATTTGTCATGTGACACATGATAGTCATCTGACCCATTTTTTCCCTTTGACCATGAATGTTTGATTTAGTCATTACGGTTCAGTAGAGGAGCGGGTTGGGATTGGGGAAGTGGGGGGGTGGGTGGTGGGGGGGGGGGGGGGGGGGGGGGGGGGGGGGGGGGGCAGGGTGTGGGGTGGAATTGGGGAACTCAATGCTAGCATTGTTTATCTCTCAAGTCAGTTGTGTTAGTAACTAGAGTTTTTTTAAAAAAACTGAATTCTCACTGTTGACAGTGAAATCAGAGGTTTTTCTCATTCTTTGGTAAGCATCTAAGACCCTAATTTAGGAGGTGCTGCTGGCAAGATTAGATGTAATCTCATTTTGTTACAGATGAAAGAATACTGTCTTGCTGCAATGAGATGTTCCGTTATTCTTTGAGAGGAAGCAGTCCCTGGAAATTGCAAGGAATGTTCTGTTTTAGATTATTTCTAGAATATTCTGCTGGTTTACAAGTTGTCATTGTGGGTTGAGTTCTTACACCACTGGGTGTTGTTTCTTCTACAGAATAATATCTAACATTGCTATTGGTACTAAAAGGGGAAAAAAGCATCAGCCAATTGCTGTGCCTCAGATTGGAAGCTGTAGATTCCAGTTTTGCCGCTGATTGATTATGCCCTTCATCCTGTGCCCCATTTTCTTTCAAATTAGAGGAATCCGCAATTTCATGTTCCCACAGAATGTGGGTCAGAGAAATGTGCCTAAATGTGCCAATTCACTGTGTCTGCGAGTTAGACTCCCATCTGGTTTTGTAGGATCATCATAGGACCAAGTTCAGTTTATTTTACATGTACTGACTTATCCATGATATTGCCAACTACTGCCTTCAGTCTTTGCATGTAACAAGGATATATAGCTGGCATTAGCTAGAACACAGAAAAACCATGAAGTGGCTACAGAACCTTGGGATGAGAGCTCTTAAAAAAGCGAATATTTGTTTCATTCCCATTCTGTATTGAGTTAACACAATTGGAACACCTGTTGAGCTCTATATTTGTTCTTGCATCTTAGGCTGGGCTGGGTTTCAGGGAAGTTACCCAGAATTCCCACCCATGATTACATCCCAATGATTTGTGTTGCAAGTTACAAGATATGAGGACAGGACTAGGCTCATTGTGATGTTCCCACAATTAGATGTCTGTAGAGATGTGTGTGCATGGACAGAATGAAAAAAAGGCCACAGAGCAAAATAATGGAAAATCTTGTCTGCCAACAAGGGCCAGTGTCTTTGGACAAAAAGGGTGAATTTGATTTGGTAAGGGTGGTGGGGAGTGGATTTCTTGTTACACTATCCCTGCTTCAAGTCATTGTCAAATAATATCCTACGGTCCACACAGGTTGATACTGTTCATTGTTTCAGTTTCTGACAAATTCAGTCCCCACCTACCTCAGTGAAGGGCAAGATTTCTTCTATTAAAGAGAGAAAATAAAACAGCTTAAACTATGCTATACAAAGGCTGCTATTGATACAAAGCTACAGATTTGAAATCCGCAGAGTTACATGAAGAATGTAAATATTAAACTAGCACCAAGGCCAACTAGGTGTACTTTATAAGTAAGAGTATTTAATTCCTTCTGTGAAGGTCTTAGCATTTTGTACAGATTTCAAAAACTTATTTATTTTTGTAAAGCTTTGTATAATATAATCATTAAGTTATCGCTTTTTTAAAAAGAAACAAAGAACATTTAACAATAATAGACTATTTATACAATATAATGTGTCACTAGGAGTAATAAAAAGATTGAATTCTCAATTTCTGTGTCTTTCTTGTGTTTGCATTTCCATCCAACATACGTAGCAAAGAATACTGCAAAATCTTCCAATCCGATGAACTCAGTAGCTTTCTGATTTTAGTAGTTTGGTAATTGGACTAAATATCCCATTACACTATTGAAAATGAGGACATATTAACAAGGAGTAGGGTGTTCAGCTGCTTCCAACCTGTCCCTCCCATTTAATAACATCATGGCTGAACTGACTTTCCACCTACTCTTATCATCGCCTTGTTTACCAAGAATTTATTCACTTCTGCCTCAAAAATTTTCAAAGACTCTACTTTCACAACCTTTTCAGGAAGAGAGTTCCAAAGAATCATGACCCTCTGAAAAGAATTCACCTCATCGCTTTAAATAGCCAACCCCTTATGTTTAAATAGGGAGATCTCCCAATGTGTTGGCCAACATTTTTCACACAACCAAAAACAGATTAACTGGTTATTATTTGTGGAATTTTGCTGATATATAATGGCTGCCTCATTTGCCTATATAACTATCACTGAATGGTAAAGAAATTTATTGTATTAGATTCATTACCCTATCAAAAACTTACAGTCTTCACCCCAGTTCTTTGAAAACCTGCCCTGATTATACATCATCTCCCCCTTTTCAAAACTTTCTCTTAAAAACAGCAGAGGCAGGATTTTCCAGCTGCACTTGCCACAAAACTAGAAACGCCTGCCGGAGGTCAACAGACTTTTTCACAATCAGACCATCATTCCACCCACCTGCTACATTTCCCATAACTGGCGGAAGAAGGGAAAATTTTCCCCTCCCACAAGGGTTTCTTGATTGTCCTGTCTTTTGATTGACATCCGCCTTTGATCTTTCTAAAGTATTCTGTTACTGGAACTAGATTTTAACTGCGTGTCCTTACCCCACCATTCCCCTGAGTAAACACAGTTATCAATGTGAATATGCTACTAAAAACAAAGTGAGTTCACAGCAACATTCAAGGCCCTGAAGTAATCTCGGGAAATGAGCCAATAAATACTTATATTTCATGGTGAGGAGGGATGAACTGGCTCTCCTCTATTCAACCGCCTTGTTTGGTCAAGAAAAGACTTAAGTTTATTTTTTTCATGAGAATGTGCCTTTTCTGTATATTTAACTATTTAAGCTGTGAGTAATAAATACCCAATCAAAAAAGATTTTCTCGAGTCCAAAAAAAAGCAAATTTATTAGCCATAAACCCCAAAGGAATAATAAAAACACAATATCAAACATTTGGCACTCATGCAGTCATTTGGGCCCCACACACTCTCAGATGCATATACACAAACACATATAGACACGTATCAGAAGGACAATAAAAGAATAAAATGTACAATTAAAGTGACTTTTGATCATTCTTGAAGCATAGATTTTAAAGACTGCAGCTGATTTAGATTAACTGGTTTCTTGATGCGGTAGGTGTCTGATAGAGTTGGCTTCTCAAACTGGGCAATATACTTACTTGAAAGAGAGAAAGGGAGAGAAAACAAAACTTTATCTGTTCTCTCTGCTAAAGATGTTTTGTGACATTGCCTGTGTCATTTGTAATCTCGTGGCTGGGCTGTCTTGCCTTATTTTTAAAATGTATTGGCTGTGTCTGTCTGTGGCAGCCGTTGTTTCAATATTCCTGTAGTTTGTATTTTTAATGTCTTTTACTTAGGCAGTTACATGTTTCGACGGGTATCTGGATTTTCGGAAATGTCTCCTCCCAATATCCCCTCAGGATAATTTGTTTATTTCTCATCTTCACCTTTGAATGTGGCCTTGCATTTTTAAGCATTTTTCTCTATCTCAGTTTAAACTGGAAAATGTTCAGTCAGATTAAGGCTGAAAAATCATATTTTCAAAAAATAAAGAAGCATAGTCTTATGCCACCTAGCCATCACAAAAAACCCTTTCATTTCATTGCAAGTATAAAAGCACAGAATAAAAAAAGCATGTTCACTTTTATTCATTCTCTTGGCCTTGCCAAGTCTGGTTATCCCATCATTTCTAACTGTGTATCTTTAACAGGACATTTGCAATTACATTCAAATTCTCTGCAATGTGGCTGATTTTTAGGAATATGGTTGGAGAAACAAAGTCCAACAGAATAATTTTGAATTCTCTATTGAAATATTAAAGGTCAATGGGTTATGGGGTGTATGAACTATAGTTTCTTTGTGTCCATATCTCAAAATATCTGTGAGTTTCTTATGGAATACTTTCTGATATTTGTTCAGTGTTTTGAAGAAATGCCTGATTGACCCCTGTATTCCTAATTCAGTCTCCTGGAGGGGGTCAGCCTACCCTGAGGTCACTAGCATCGATGGTTATTTTAACTGTTACTTTAAAGTCTGAAGCTGCTGACACTGCTTCATTTATTAAAATGGCATTCAGCTTCTCAAAAGCTGTCCAGAATTTCTTGGTCCATATTACTCATGTTTTTTTCAGTAGTAGGTCAGTGAGTGAAGCATTTCCCATGTGGAAAGTTGGGACAAATTTGAGATAGAACATATAAATCACTAAAGATATCGTGATTTCCCATTTTGTTGTGGGAATGGGAAACTGTACTATTGTTTGTACCTTTGCAGATCTGGGCAGTGCTTTCCTTGACTCACCATGTGGAGTTTCACATTTTTCCCGTGTCTTCATGGGTTTCCTCCGGATGCTCCGGTTTCCTCTCACAATTCAAAGATGTGCGGGTTAGGTTTGACTGGCCATGCTGAATTGACTGTTAATGTCAGGGGGACTAGCTGGGGTAAATGTGTGGGGTGACGGAAAAGTGGACACGATGGGCCCAATGGCCTCCTTCGCACTGTAGGATTCCATGATTCTATGTGTCCTAGTAGGAACATTAGTGAACTCACATTGAGGTCAGCTAACTAATTTCTGGAAGAGAACTTCTATTACTGTGCAATACCCAGTTGTCACTGAATGTTAGAAGTGTCTAGGTTAACTATCCAGTTGGGTAAGCCTGCCACCACCTAGTCGTCAGCCTTTGAAAGATGGCAAGAGCCTTTCTGAGTCCAAATGATATGATTCAACATGTACAATCCATCCAAAGTTATGAAGGAGGAGATTGCCTTTATGTTGAAAGCCAAGGGAACCTGCCAGTATCCCCTGAATAAATCTGTCTTGGGAGTGTAGGCTGTGTTACCTATTGTAATAATATAATTTTCCAGACAGGGGGTGAGTAGAAATTGGCTCAGATTACTGCATTAATCTTTCTATGGTCAATGCAGAGTTTTGTGAAGTTATCTGGCTTGGAACTAAGCCCAACTGAGAAGCTCCAACCACTGCTGCTAGGTTCTATTAGGCTCCACTATGTAGTCAGTCTCCTCCCAAACATAGGCCCACTTTTCTGGACCTAGAGGGTAAGGATGCTGCCATATGGAGTGCGGGGTGGGGGGGTTTGCTGGGTGGAGGGCTCTCTTACATCCACATCGTGTATAGCTGAAGTGGTGCAGCTTGGCTTGTCTCCTAAAATGTTTTTAAATGAAGTAACAAGCTTTGTCAGGTCTCCTTCATTTTCTGTACTCAGGTGGATGAATTTGGTGTCCAATTTTAATAGAATTTCTGTGTTTGCTAACCAGTAGGGAATTCAATCTGGGACTCACTCATGTCTCCCTCCAATTAATCCTCACTATTCCTCTAGTTCTCCAGATCTGTTGTTATTGGACAGACCATTACTTGTTTGTCTCTTTTTTATTGTGATATTGTTTAACATGTTGACATGACAAAGTTTTTGCTTTTTCTTGCAGTATAGGACTCAACGGGTCTGGCAACATCTGTAGAGAGAGAAGCAGAGTAAATGCTCTGAAGAACAACTATATGAACTTGAAACGTCCACTATTGTTTCTCTCCCTGCAGATGCTGCCAGACCTGCTGAGTCTTTCCAGAATTTTCTGTTTTTATTTCAGAGTTCCAACACCTGCAGTATTTTGTTTTTATTTTAATGTTAGTTAGAAAGTTTATCTCTCCATGATTCTTTTTACTCTGCACTGTATTGGTAGGATCATTAACATGTAGACCAACTGGCTGAGAGGTTCAGGTCCTGGCATTTATGTCTGCCTGCTTTTTCATAGATGTTTGGGAGATTCTTCAGTGTTCTTGAGACACATCACAAATTGTTGTTAGCCACTCATGGAACACAATTATGCAGTCTTCTTCATTTTGTTCTAAAACTCTCTTCCTAATTAGTTCCAGAGGACATTGCATTTGGTGTCTATAAACGACAAAACTAGTGGACTCATTGACTGAGTTGCTGGTAGCAAACAGAAGAAAACTTTTCCCAGTCATGGAAGTACTCTTGGCTGTATACTATGATTTTTTAGGGTGTGTTAGTACCATTCTAGTGCCTGCGCCCTGATACAGAAGGTGATACGATTAGGGCTTCAGTTGAGTCACACCCAGGTTACCCATGATTTCCTGGAATATTTGGGTTAGTTCCCCCACCACTATTTTGCAAACATGGTTCTCAAGGGAATGAACTCCAGGAAGAGGATAGCCACATCCATGATGATAAATAGAGACTGGTGGCCCCGTCTTGTTTTGGGTAGTGGCTCCACACAGTAATGGATGGTTCCCCAAAAGCTAGCATGGGATTCATAGGTGCAGGTTTTGTTGCAATCAGCGTTTTCCCACAATCTGGCAGATTCTGCAAAACCTTACGACATTCTTAAGGCCATTAAAAATGTTGGCTGATGCAGACTTAGGTTTTTCATATACCAACATGCTTATCCATTAAAATTTTTGTGGGCTACTCTTAATATTTCCCCATGATACCTCATTGCACCACTACTTGGCCATTTGTAGGTCTGTGAGGGGGTCTTCACTTCTTCATCAGCATCTCATTTTTAACATAGTAACATTCAGGATTGCCTCTTCCTCAGCTTCAGTTTGGGCAATCTGAACTAACTTCTTTTAATAACAGATCAACTTGTTGAGCTGCAATCAAGGAAGATCTTCATAGCGTCCTCTACATTCCTGAATAAGGTCTCAGATAACCAAAGAGGAGTGTCATCAGCGTGTACTTCAGCCTCCCTGACAAAGTTTTCTGGTGATAGACTGAGTTACCACGTAGTCAGGAAAAACACCAGCTACTTTCTCTTGCAGCTGTTCTGTCTCCCTGACTTTAGTCAGTTTTTGTCACTATTAAGAGTGCTATCACTTTTCATCCTGTTAGGTCATTGCCTGGAACAGGTCAACCCCATCCATAAGCAAATTATAGATGACACAAAATCTCCAGTCCTCACACAAGGTTACACTCCAGGTGCACAAAGTACCAAAACTTTACCAAAGGGAGGCAGTATCAGGATACCGAATTTTGTTGATCAGCCATGATCAAAATGGCAGAGCAAGCTCTAAGGGCTGAGTGGTCTACTCCTGCTAGCAAATTCTATGTTTCAATCTTACCTTGGCACTTAGTACGCTCCCTAGTAGAAAAGTCATTTCCTTTCCCAGGAATAAAGTTTGGCTGGCCTATGTATTCTTCCATATCACAATAGGCTTACTCACCTTCTTCTTGGTCACTCTTGTTTTTTAATATAAACTTCTTGGAACTAGAACAAAGAACAAAGAACAACACAGCACGGGAAACAGGCCCTTCGGCCCAACGAGCCCGCACCGCCGTCCTAACATTTTAATGACATATAGAGACCAATATAGGGACAATTTGTTACCCAATCAGCCTAAGAGCACATTTTTGGGATGTGTTTTGAGAAACTATCAGGGATTTTTTTAAACTCATCCACCATCACAGTAGAGTGTCTAAGGGGATTTGTTTCTGCGATTGGATCCATAGCATTGTTAACTACTGTATCTGTCTCACTCCCTTTTCTATAGGGAGATTTATGTGCCCAATAAATCCCTTTAGCAAGCAACACAGATTTGTCTACACAAGCTTCTAGAGCTCACTCCTCTTCCCAGCTTTTGTCACCTCTTCTGTTTTACTTTTGCACGAGATAGAAATAAACAATTGTTGCGGTTCACCACGAGGTCTCTGATTGCTAACCATTGCCTATCCACCATTATACCTTTAAGAGATGTTTTCCAATCCATCATAGCCAACTCGTGTCTCATACCATTGTAGTTTCTGTCATTAAGATTCAGAACTCTAGTCTCAGAATCAACTACATCGCTCTCCATCTTGATAAAGAATTCTATCATATTATTGTCACTCATCTCCAAAGGGTCTCGCACAACTAGATTGCCAATTATATTTTTCTCAAATCACAGTACCCAATTTAGGATGGCATATTCTCTTGGTCTAGAAAACCGTCCTGTATACCAGGAATTCTTCCTATATGGTATTGTGATGAATTTGATTTGCCCAATCTATGTCAGATCAAAGTCACCCATAATTACATGTTCCTTTATCATGTGCATCTCTAATTTCATTGCTTGAAAATAGTCCAGCATTATCACCCTCCCAGGTTGGTATGTGGGCATGGCCATTGTGTCCTCTTGAATCATTGCTATGAGTGCAACCACAGCATTCCCTTCCAGGCATATGTCGCATATCAGGGATAGACTCCTAATTATCACAAGATGGGTTCCCATTCACTGCAGAGTATGTGCAGTTTGAGTCTTTACGTTAACCTGAGCATCCCTGTTGGAGCACTAGCACTTGAACTGATTAGCCCTCAAGCAGCACATGGTGCACTTACTACTCCCGTCCTAAAACCCAGCACCAGTCCTGTCGCCACTATACCTCACAATCAGAACAAACGAATAGTATAGTGGCTGCAGAGAGCAGCCTGGCCAATAGTCTATTAAGGGCCCTACCCCACCCCACAGGGCCAGGGCACAGCACCTGAAGATCTCCAGGAAACTCCCGACAGCAAGCAGCAAATCTCTAGGTCCTGCTTCCAACTTCCCCAGTGCTGCAGGAGATGCAGCTCCATAAAACTTATCTCCTTCCTCCTATTCAACTCTGCCACACAACTTCCAACATTTATACAGTAGTTGTAACCCGCGCCAGAGTGACATCACACCAGAGAGATGAGAGACGCTAATGAGGGTGGAAATTGATGTCGCGGATCTGGTAATCAGATGGTAAGGTATGTAAATCATGCAAATGTCTGTTATGCTGATTTTCAGCATGGTTCCATCAGCACAAAAAACTTGGGTTGGGAAACACAATCAGGGCAAGAAGGCAAGCATAAATTCCACAAATCAGCTGCCGCGAGAATCTCCCAGCCAGCTGCATTAAAAAATTAGCACAGCAGAATGGAAGAATGGCCTGCAATATCATTCCTCATTATTGTGTTAATTTCCTCTTTAACCAGAAATGCAATGCCACTTTTTTTTTGTCTGTCCTTCCTATGCACTGAATATCTCTGGATGTTCATTTCCCATTCCTGATCACCCTGCAGTTATGTCTGTGTAATCTAGACCACATTGTAGCTGTTTACATCTATTAGTTAATCAACATTATTGTGACTGCTCTGTACATTAATTCACAAAGCCTTGAGGATTTACTTTTTAACATTACTTGTCTTGTTCACACAATTTTTCACTGTGGCCCTGTTTGATTCTGGCCCTTGATTTCTCTATCATTTTTCTTATTCCACTTACTGTCTTTTGCTCTTGTCCTTGATTCCTCCTCCTGACTACTTGCAAAGGCTTCTATTCCCTTGCCATTTTAGTTTAAATCCTTTCCAATCACTCGAGCAAGTCCTACATCCTAAGATATCAGTCCCCGTCATGCCTGTAATCTGTCTAGTCCATTCCACATTCCCAGAATTGGTCCCAATGCCCCAGCAATCTGAAACCCTCCCCACACACCATCTCTTCAGCCTTGTATTCTTCTAATATATCTTGGTAATTCTACTCTCACCAATATGTGACTCTGGTAGTAATCCTGAGATTACCTTTCAATTTACTTCCTAACTCCCTATATTGTGCTTTTGGACTTTATTCCCATTTTCACCTCGGTGTTTGTACCAATGAAGACCATGACCATTGGCTGTTCACCTGCCTCCTTCAGAATGTCCTGTCACCTCTCCAAGATATCCTTGACCCTAGCACCAGGGAGGGAATATACCATCCTGGAGTCTCATTTGTGGCCACAAAAATGACCATCTATTCGCTTTACAATTAAATCCCCTATAATTATTGCATTCCCACACTTTTTACTCCTCCCCTGAGCAACAGAACCAACAATGATGGTATAAATTTTGTTGCTGGTGTTATCTCCTGAGAGTGCATTCCCATCAACTGTATCCAAAATGGCATAACGGTTTGCCAGGGAATAGCCACAGCAAATTCCTGTACCGTTTGCCTAATCCTCTTGCTCTGCCTATTGGTCACTCATTCCCTTTCTGCCTGTGGAGTCTGCATTTGCGGTGTAACCACCTCTCTATACATATTAGCCATGATACTCCCACCTTTTGAGTGCACCACAGTGTCCCAGAAAACTCGGGAAACAGGGGAATGAGACAGGGGAGATAACGGGGAGAGACAGGGAAGAACCGGGAGAAAGGGGCAGGAGAGAGATACAGTTGAATAGAACCAGGGAAAGAGTCAGTGAGAGAGATCAGGGGGGGAAGGGAGAGGAACAGTGGGATGAACTAGGAGAGGGATGGGGAGAAGGACAGGTCAGCAAGTCACCAGCACACACACATGTACTAGTGGCACTGAACTCTGAAATGCTGAGGTTATTTTGATAATTGCTTTGCACGTAACACATGTATTACTCTCGCAAACTTTGTAACAAGTCATAATGAAAGACTATATCATTTGGTTATAAAAGCTGTGAAAATTCAATTATAAAGATTGAAAATATGAGGAACGCAATTGGTTGGCGGTCCCATGAAGATATCAAATTTTGTTTACCATTCTGAAAATGACTTTTTTTAGAAATTAAATGCAATTTTTACACGTACCTATATTTGATGAAACTCTTCCAAATTTTATAGAGGGTGACGCAAGTGGTTAGCACTGCTGCCTCACAGCACCAGAGACCCATGTTCAATTCCCACTTGAGTCATTGTTTGTGCGGAGTTTCTGCATGTGTTTCTTCTGGATGCTCTGGTTTCCTCCCATAGTCCGAAAGATCTGTTGGTTTGATTCATTGGCCATACTAAATTCCCACCCATTGTACCTGAACAAGCACCAGAGTGTGGTGGCTAGGGGATTTTCACAATAACTTCATTGCATTGTATATGTAAGCCTACTTAGGATTAATAAATAAGCACTTACATTAGTTCTGAATGATTTCTGATACTGTATTAGTTGTAATAGCCAACTATTAGAAGATCCTTGAAATGTTTAGGCTACTATTAAATTTACAATCAAGAATCCTGTCACAAGTGTCAGAACATTTGAGTCCAGAAATTAGACAAAGTTCATCTAACAACAGGAATAGGACTACAACATAGAATTATTATTGCTCAATCAACAAATGCAAAAAGGTAAAGGTTTCTTCAACTTCCACATTTGTACTTTAATCTCTATCAAAATTGCAGAGCATAGCAAAGTAAAGCCAAAAAATGTAAGAGGACATGTCCAGCAGGATGCTCTCTTTCTCTGCCTTTGACGACTTAGGGGAAAGAAAATGACTTGTTTCAAACTCTACAATTTTGTCTATTGGTCACTGAAGAGTTCTGGAAATTTGTGGATTGCATCCCAAATTGACTCAACATCTTCTTGAGAGGATAGACTAAAACTGAAGAAACCATTTAGCTAATTATTTTGATTAATTATCCTTCAAATATTCTGCTTTTTAAACAGAATTATTTCCACGTGAATTGAAAGTGGATCTATTATCCTTTTCAAGTATAAAACTGAATGTGGGCAGAACTGATTATGAATTTAATTTGCTTTGCTATTCTCTTTTCTTTTAATCAAAACATTGTGAAATTACCTTGTCTTGGTAAATTCTTGTCTTAGTGGATAAATGAGCACAAAGCAGACAGATTAGAAATTGGCAATATTCAACTACCTAGTCTATGTGAAATTAACTGGTTGTATTTAAGATAGGAAGGGGCAAAGCCAACCTGAGAACTTGGTTGAAAACAGAGATATATGTCATGTTTTGTAAACAGAGACTTAAGATAAATTTGGGAGCAATTCCCTCAGCCCACTTCACTGCCCTAGCAGCACAGTGAGTCGGAAAACTCAAGCGGAGGTCATGTAGCCAGATTCTTGCTGAGTGCCCCACAGCCTCCCTACATCTCTGGCCATCAGATTTCCAGCACCATCACAAGGTTGGGCTGGAATGAGTTGGGCTGGCCAGAACAAATCTGGGAGCCAGCAATCAGGACTGGGGAGATTGGAGGAACAACATTGCGGGGTCATGGGACTTGCCAATGATTGGGCTGGCCAGCAATTTGGAGATTTGCAGCGTGGGGCTACTGCGCATGTGCCAATCCGGAACTGACAGTTTGGCGCATGCACTGTTGCCCATTCAGTGCTATGCTGCTGGCCTCACCAGCAGGAATAGATCCCACCCACTGATTTTTAATGAGATTCACACGAAGGTATTCTGTAGTGCTCAGAGTCTGGAAGATTCATTTTGAAAAACTCTAGTTTTTATGCAAATTCAGCACTTCAAATTTTATTGGGCGAATCCCATCCAAAGTTCTGCAAATGTCTCCACAGTTACTCTCTCAATGTAGTCTCTGCCTCTCCTGATTATTTCACTGAATGCACCAATGAAGATATTGCCTCCAACATAATGAGGTGGCGAGAAGCTATGTGAGTGGGGTGGGGGAAGGGTGGGGAGGGGAATGGGACTCCAAGTTGCAGGGAAACACAAAAACGTGAGCAACATGGAGGGTCTGACAACTGTTAGACATCATTTTCAATTGTTTCCTTTGTTCCCTAGCAGACAGTCAGCCAAGCTGTAAAGAGAAACTGGCCAGTAATCAGACAAGAGATCACAGCAAGAGAATAGAAAGGAGGAAGAGAGGGATCGTGAGTCAGCCTTAAAGAATGCTACAGGCAAGGCCACAGATGGATAATTAAGTGCGGGGATGGGGTAGTCGTGGGAATGTCAAAGATAAAAGGTCAGAGGAAAATTGTAAAAGTAAAGGGAAACCAATCACAGGAAAGGATACAGGCTTGTTTGAGGGATGGGAGAAGCACTCCTACTCATCCTGATCCAGAACTAGTGTTGGAAAGACATTGACTTATTGAATCCAACACTTCTGACTTCCCATCAGCTGCCAGATTTCCTGAGCCCTAGAAAGTCTATACTTGATGCAATTGTAAGTCTAAATGGTTCTGTAATTGTCCACATCCCTGAATTAACAATCACACCAACTCCAGCGAATAAGTTACTTGCAAGCAATTAAATGTTTCGCAGTTAAACCCAGAAGTGCTCTGCTGGGTTATGGTCGCACTTTATTTTTTTCTGAAATTATCAATGCAATTACCATGCAAATCACCCATTCTTGGATGTTACAATGCTTCCCACTGTCTCCCCCTTCTTTCCATCAAAGGAAGAAGAAAATTTATGGCTATGGAACATTTCAGAATGTTTAAAAATATTTGTTTTTGAGAATACAAGTGGTTAAAACTCCTACTTCAGATGTACAAAGCTCTGAAGTTAACAGGAATCAGAGGGAACACTTGCCATTGGTTGAAAGCAAATCTCGCACAAAAAAAAAATTTGTTGCTGGAGCTCAATCATCTCTGCGCCAGTCGAGCAGTGCTCAAATATCAGGTATTTCATCAATGAGTTTCTCTCAATCATAAGGTCAGTAGTAAGAATGTTTGCTGACAATTGTCCAGTGTTTAGTTCCATTTGCCACTCCTCTGATAATGAAGCTATCTATTCTCCCATGCAACAAGATCTGGACAATATTCAGGGTTGGGCAAATATATGTGCCACATGAGTGCCAGGCAATGACCATCTCCAGTGAAAGAATGTCTAACCATTATCACTTTACATAGAAACAGAGAAAATAAAAGCAGAAGTAGAGTATTCGGCCCTTTGAGCCTGCTCCCCCATTTGATGATCAAGGCTGGTCATCAAATACAATATCCTGACCTCACCTTCCTTCCACTCTCCTTGATCTCTTTAGTCCCAACAGCTAAAAATTTCTAGCTGTTATATTTTAGTGTAGCGGGCGGGGAGAATCCTGTGACAGCTGATTGCGCGAGTGTTCACACCCTACTTGCCTCTCCTAGCAACAGCTTTTTGGCAGCATCTCCTCCATGCCGCAAATTGGCAGGGAGATGAGAAATGACTTAAATAATAATTTCCCTATAATTTAAATGAGATTAGTGGGCCAGGGACTGACATCTTTGGGCCTGCTAGCCAATCCCCTCTCCAACCGGAGTGTTTCACTCCAGCAGGATTACATTAGCTCCCCCACGTTTGGGGAATAGGGGCCTGACCCTGCTGGAGTGAAGGGGAGGAATCTGGGCTACACCAGGGAATCTGGCAAAGGAGGTGGTGCCCCCAGGCATGGGCACCCTGGCAATGCCAGCTTGTGCCCGCTGGCACTGCCGAAGGAGTAAAGTGTCAGTACCCAGGGGCTACCTAGGCACTGCCTATTGGGCAGTGCCAAGAGGTCAAACCTAGAGGCAGAGCCTAAAGATGGGGCCTAGAGGGCAAGGCCTAGGGGTGATCAGTGAGGGTAGGAGGTCCTGCTGCCACTCTGTATAGGGATTGGTTAGGGAAGGAGGGAGGCCACCAATCGCGGAGGGTTGGAATTCAGCTGGGGGTTAGGGTCAGCCTGCTGGGGCATTGGGACTGTGTTGAGGAGGCGGTGAGAGTGGTCTGTGTGGCAGGGGTTGAGTGTTGGGGCTAGGAAGATTTTGGGTGGGGCGGCAAAGAAATCATGGTGAGCTGGGAAGTCTGGGGTCAGAACTGGGCCCAGGAATGGTCAGGGGCCAGCAATTGGGTCATGGGAAGCTGGAGGGCCAGCATTATGGGGCTCATGGGTCTGGGCAGTGATTGAGCTGACCAGCAAAGTGGGGGGTTTTCAGTGCAGGGCTACTGCCTATGCGCTGATCTTGGTAATGCCAGATTGGCGCATGCACAGCTGCCCACTCAGGACATTGATTTCAGTCTCTCCAATGGGAATAGTTCTCGCCTTCTGAAATTTCATGATAATCATGCTGGTGGCCTCTGTCATGCACAGATCGTGGGAGATTCTTCTCTGAACACCCACTGAAAAAAATTAGCATGAATTACTCCAGTTTTCACACAAATCTGACACTTAGAATTTTTTGGGGAGAATTCCGCCCCTTACTCTCTCCATCTTCTACCCTTACCGGAAACTTTATTCTTTTTAACTTATCCCTGTTTTCTTGCCTGGTTAATCTCTTCCTTTCTCTTTCACTTTTCCTAGGGTTTTTGCTCCCTTTCTGAGTTTTCACGTTCTATGCAGGTGCATGGGATCTTTGTCTTCAAGTCTAATTCTAGTTGATCATGTGTATGGCCTGACCAACGTAAAAATTCAAATCAAGCATGTGCAGTTCTTTCCTGTCCAGGCCATACACGGAAGGTCCAAGATTCGTCAGGTCTTAGAAATGCCAACCACAGAGCTAAAGACAAAGGTTAGTTTTGATTTGATTGTATGAATTTTGAATCATTTCAATCTTTTTTCAAGGCACAATTGATGGTTCTTAACCACTGGTCCATAACACGCTGCTTCCACTGTTTTAACGTTTGTTTAGTTGTAGCTTCAGCAGATTGGCATCTCATTTTAGGTATGCCTGGTGCTGGTTCCGGCACTCTTCATTGAACCAGGTTGGGCTCTGGCTTGATATAATGGTAGAGTGAAGAATATGCCTGACTTTGAGAATAGACTGTGGTACCTGCTAATGTACTCCACAACTGAACCTCAAGTTTACCTTGACCTCATTATAGGAAGGATGTAGAGGCTATTGAGAGAGTTCAGAGGAGATTTACAAGGATGCTGCCTGGATCAGGAGGCAGGCCTTATGAAGATAGGTTGAGGGAGCTGGGACTCTTCTCACTGGAGAGACGTAGGTTGAGAGGCGACCTGATAGAGTTTATAAAATGTTGAGAGGAATAGATAGGGTGGACTCTCAGAGACTATTTCCCCGAGCTGAAATGGTCACTACGAGAGGACACAGATTTAAGGTGCAGGGAAGCAAATACAAAGAAGATGTCAGGAGTAGGTTTTTCACTCAGAGGGTGGTGAGTGAATGGAACCGACTGCCTTCGGAGGTTGTTGAGGCAAACTCACTGGGGTCTTTTAAAAGACTTCTGGATGAGTATATGGAAAAGAATAGGATAGGTCTGTGGATTGATAGATGTGATCGGTGCAACTCGTGGGCCGAAGGGCCTGTTTGTGCTGTATTGTTCTATGTTCTATGTTCTATTGACCTAATCATGGGTTTCAAAGACACTGCCCCAGGAGCATTGGTGAGTTCGTGCTGTGGATCTTGTAAATAATTTATTTACATTTCTGTTCTGCATTAGTGGTGAAGGGAATGAATATTGTGGAGAGGGTGTCAATTAAGTAGGCTGCATTATGCAAGTGGTATCAAGCTTCTTGTGGATAAATGTATATGTGACAGGTAGATTGATGAGTACAAAGTCAAATAGTTTATTTCCTCGTTCATTCTGTCACCACTGCCACAGATTCAGTTTGGCAGCCAAGTCTCCAGAACTCAGCCAGCCACTAAGCCACTTTTGATAATGGCTATTGAGGACTCTCCACAGAGGGGATACCTTCTTACTCTCAGTGCTTCTTTCAAGTGGTGACTCATCAACTGTGGAATGGCAATAGATGGTGATCAATGTTTCCTTGTCCATGTTTGATCTGATGCCATGAGACTTCACGGTGTCTAGAGTCAATATTGAGAACTCAAAGGGACACCATTAGGTCAAGGTAAACTTGACGTGTCAGTTGTGGAGAACTCATTAGCAGGTGTCTTAGCTAGCATACCAAGGAAAGAGAATGGATAGACTGCTTACCTTCACTAGTTAATGTAAACATTGACATTTGCATTATCACATGCTGTAATATTGGTCTTATCAATTTTGTAAATAAGATCCTAGCCATTTGCACACTTTGCAAGTTTGATGCAATAACAGATGTATCAAATTTATCTTGATTATATAAAGCTATGGTGAAACCACACCTGCGTGCAGTTTTGATCTCCGTAACTAAGAAAATAGGTGCTTGCCACAGAGGGAGCATAACAACAGGTCACTATATTAATTTATTGGATAGAGCAATTGTGCCATGAGGAAAGAGTAAACAGATTGGGTCTTTATTTTCTGGACTTTAGAAGAATGAGAGGGGGTCTCATTCAAACATACAGAATTCTTCCAGGGATATGCTTCTGTTAGCTGGAGGGTCTGGAACCAGAGCACATAATCTCTGAGTAAGGGGCAAGGCATTTATAACTGGAACAAAAAGGAATTTCTTCATTTAGAGAGTGATCCAAGAGACCTCTGGAACCAATAATTACTACATAATTAAAATATCAAGCGATATGGGAATAGTGCAGGAAAATGGCTGAGGTAGAAAATCAGCTAAGATTTCATTGAATGGTGGAACAAGCTTGAAAAGCTGAATAACCTACTCCTGATATGATTTTTTTTATGTTTTATCCTGTAGAAAGGTGACTATTGTAATAAGATCATTGATTGTCGTGTATTATGCAAACTAGCAAATAGGTCAAAGGCCACCACTTCAGGACCTGAAAAGTGCCTGGTCTAACCCTGATTACCCTGGAAAGGCAAAGCATCACAAAAATTTGAAAAAGAGGGGAAGCGGTATTTTCCACTAACAGAATGATGCAAAAAGACATTCTGCCTATCGTACAATTGAGGAACGTCATGTATGAATTTAAGTGCTGGTGCAATGGCAGGTACGTAGTCCATATGTTGCAATGATTAGTTAATTGAATCAAACAGCATGTTCAACAGTTGTTCGTAACTGGCAGAGGACAGACCGTATTCAATGAGCTTGCACTTGCAAAACTTGAAAAAGATTCTTAGATATGATTATCTTATTGAATAATACTAAATACATTAATAGCTGTACGAACAACCAATTAAATAAGTCAAGTTCACAATATGGCTCATTTATGCTTATTATATATTTATACGCTGTGATTGATTCTCTGCAAACAAAAGAATATGTTCAAACTTTGCACCTTTTTTGAATTACTTGGGAGATTGCAGAGCCCATCGCTTCTCCGAAACAATGCCATGGTCAATCAGAGTCAACTTGCTAACCAATCAATACTCTTTTTTCCTCTGGTATAAATTGTTGTGATAGTTTGAAATTTGGCTCTTGCATTTGCCATGATGAATGGAAAATGAAAAGCTTCAGCAATATTCAGCTTCTGCATTATCAAGCAACTTTTGCAATAATAGCTTTAGTTTTCCCAATAATTAGTTGGAGGCAATTTCTACTTATTCAGTGATAGACGCCAGATAAACAGCATAATTTAGAGATAGAAACTTATCCAAATTCCACTGTCTGCTTTTAAACTGCACCAAATCCTGCTCAACTGTCAACCTTACTGACCCATTGGCTCAAGGTCCACTGATGCTGTAATTTTAAAACTCTTATCCTTATTTTCAATCTCTCCATGGCTTTGTCCCTCTTTGTCTTTATAATTTCCTCCAATTACACAACTCTCCAAGAATTTTGCCTTCCCCCAAATCTGGAATCTTGTGCACCCTCCACTTCTTTCATCACAGGATTTGTGGTCAAGCCTTAAGCTTCAGAATACATTTCCCAAGCCTTCACGTCCCTCCAACTAGTTCTGGTTCATTCAGAACCTCCTACTTACTTATCTTTGACAAGGTTTTTAATCACATATCCTAACATGTCCTTCATTAGTTGTGTGTTTTTCTTATGAATGCTTGTCTCTTGTGAAACATCTTGAAATATTTGAAAAGCGTTGTAAAAATACAAGTCATTGTTGAATACCTTATACTAACCGCAGTATAAATTGTTGAAAATTACATCATGATTATAGATTAAGATTTGGGTGGAAGAACGTTTAATTTTTTTTGTTGAGCACACATTTTTTTCTCCTTTACTAGTGATTTGATTTAAATAAGGGTCTACTGAGCGTCATTTGCACCGCCCAGCTTCCTTCATGCCACCCACAGGGCTGTAACTTGAGAATGCAGCACAAGCCTGGAGTTAGCAAAGAGCCCGGAAACCGCAGAGCTGACGAAGAGCAAAAGGCGAAAGGCTTTGGGGATTTAGGTACAGAAATTCGAGCTTAATACCACCAGGAATAAGAAAAATAAATAAAATTAATACTTAAAAATAACTCCGGCAAGCTACCAAGATTGAAAGGTCGGTCATGGAAGATAGCTACGGAAGAAGAATGCCCAAGGATTAGACGGAAAGGAAAGTCTTTCCCTTCCTCTCTTTTATCGTGGTGAATCTTAGATCCGATCATTGGTCAGAACATCTGCTGGAAACGTGCACCAAGGAGGCACGAGCGACTAAACGACTCGATAAACTTAAAAAAACTGGGATAAAAGAAGAAACAGCCCTGACTTAATCGTGAATGGACGTCTTGAGGACTTACAGAATCAATTACTTCCTTACGTGTCTTCTGAATGCATTTTCAGGTGGGAAACAATAATAGTTTAAGAAACTGTATTCTGAAATAGTGCTTGCCTGAATCTGATAAAAATTGCATTGAGTAAAGAGGAAGGAGCTTTGAAAAAAGATCAGCGATTGAACATTTTCAGATCAGAAAGAAATTTTCAACGCGAACTAAGTGGGACGACAAAATAGTAAATGAATATGCTGACCATAAATAATACCTTTAAATTCAAACAGAAAAGTAGAATTAGTAATATTAAACTTAAATTACTTCGCAAAAACAGATGAGGCAGAATTTTGCTGACAGTGATATTGCAAATAATGTACCAGATGAGGTGGCATCGGTAGTAACAGTAGATGTATTTAAAGCACAATCGATACAAAGTAGAACTATTTCCACCGGAGCAAAGAAGGCCGAGGAAGAAGTTTATTTTTATTGTAAAGAGCTTTGATTTGGTTATATCGAAAAACGTATTCCTCTAGCTGAAGATCCAACAATGAGGAGTCATCAATTTAAAGAAGAATGAAGAGAAATGTTGGAATACATTTTTTTTTAACGGAAGGTTTAGCGTGGGATGTTTTACCAAAGGGATGGCTGAGATCGCAACTGTCTATATCCTTTAAGGAAAAAAATGGGTAAATATTGAAACAGAAAAATGGGACGCAAAAAACTGTCACAATACAAATGGGCTGAATGGTCGCCTGCTGTGTTGTAAACTTCTATGGTTCAAATTGGATAATTGAATTGAGAGAAATGAACCTTTTGGGTCTAAATAGATATAGGTCTTTTCTAATGGGTGGGAAAATTCATTTAGATAATTTCATATGTTTTACCTACTGAGAATGTGTCTTTGAATAATCCAGAGTGTTTCTGTGCACAATGTGAAGACTGCAATTCTTCCTACTGCTGCAGAGGTTCCCCTCCGTATTGCTGCTCTTACTACGCCTACATCGGAAGCGTCTTATCGTAAGTTTTTTGTTATTTTGAAAAGTACAGGCTCAAAGAATACCAGAGCACTTCTTCCTGTCTTGCAGAAATTCCATTCTTAAAACCTGCTAAAATAAATTGAAGCGGGTTTGGAGAACTTGGTCAAGAATAATTTCAGAGCTCTATTACGAGCAAAATGTGCAGAGACAAAATATTTTCATTGGGAAATAGAATATTGAGGAAGATGGGTAGAGTGGTAAGTAATTAACATTTTAAAATTCTGAGTTATAGATGGTTTAGATTACTTTATTTAGTCTGTTAGTGTCTTTTCAATTCCATTTGCACTGATAAAAACAAGTTCAGTTCTGTATGTATCTTATTATTTAGCCTAATGTCTGTAATCATCCTTTTCACTCTTTTGTTAGATTGTAGTTATGTTGTCACAGTTGAAAGCATTGAGAGAAGTGAAAAGCCCTATTTTGAACTTGGATTTACAATCAATACAATTTCAGTATTACTATTGAAGGAGTACTTTACTCCTGGTGCTGCTTAAACCACCCATCATCTTCTGGTATTATTTGAAGTAGAATACAGAAAACAGTTCATGATATTGTAGGATGTATAAGGCACTAGATAAATACAGTACAATTCCTTTCTTCCTCTGACTCCTCTTTAACTTAATTTGAAGGTCATCAGGGGCTCAATGAATGTCATCAAAAATCTATACAAAATTAGAAAAAACTTACTTTGATTAAAAGTCAAATATCCTTCTTGAGTTTGGCATATAGGCAAGGGGAAGAACTTTTAAATTACATATACCTATTATTGTTGTTGCATGAAGGAATTGCTATCAAGGTTCATAGGTGACACAGTAGATAGCACTGCTGCCTCATAGCACCAGGAACATGGATTCGATTTCCAGCTTGGGTCACTGTCTGTGCAAAGTTCTCCCTGTGTCTGCTCCAGTTTTCTGTGGGTGCTCCGGTTTCCACCCACTGTCTGAAAGATCTACTAGTTAGGTGCATTGGCCATGCTAAATTCTCTCTGAACAGGTGCCAGAGTGTGGTGATGAGAGGATTTTTACAATAAAGTTCACTGCAGTATTACTGTAAGTCTACTTGTAACACTAAAAAATAAATTTAAACTAACACAGCGGCATCCGTTCTTGTCACCTATATGCAATGATCCCTTATGGCTTCAGTTGAAGCAGCATGCCTGTGTTCTCCATTCTCCAATGGGAACAACCAACAGCTGCCTCTGTTTCTCTTTCCTTTTTCTACTCACTCGTAATGTGCCATTCACCCAGTGCCACCCTATCTGCACACATGCAAGGTCCCACTAAGGTTAGAAATTTCAGTGGTTGTCTGTTTGATTGGTGCTGCTTTTGATTGACAGTATTTAACTGGCTGGATATTTGCATGCTTGCATATGCTGTGTGGAGTCGTTCATTGACTGTATTTGAATGGATGTGTGCTTGACAATTTGAGTGGTCGTGAGGTTGAGTGGTTGTGTTTGAATGGCTGCGTGCTTGAATAGTTATGTGTACTGTATGTATTAAATAGCTGTTTCTGAGTTATGTGTTTAGCTAGTTGTGTGTTTGACATGTGATTGGCTGAATGTTAACTAGTTCTGTGTTTGACTGGCTATATGTTTGAATGCCTGCACATGTTGGTTGCATATCTGAATGATTGTGTTCAGATATGTATTAATGTGATTGTGCACTTCAGCGGTTGTGCATTTCAGTAATGTTTGTGATTGATTGTTTCTGCAGTGTACATTTAAGATGTAATTTCGTTTAATGTTTCATCCAAGTATGTTGGATTTGCCAGGTTGTGGTTGATGAATGGTCATCTCTCCTTTAAATCAACTACTTTTACATTAAATATATACAACATTCCAAAAAAGAGCAAGTGGTTCTCCCTGGCATCCTGGCCAATATTATACACCGAACTCTTTCTACCAAAAACAGATTAATTGGTCATTCATCTCACATGGGATATAACTATCTCCAAAATATGACTAGTATTTGTTTACATAGTAATAATTATTGCAACTCAAAGGAATTAATTACTTATAAATTGGTTTCAAACACCCTAACAGATTTGAATGATGTAGATCTTGGTGTGTATGGGAACAATTTTTGTGGGTGATACAAAACATGATCTTGGTTACATGGGAACAGTTTTGCGTATGATACAAAACTTGGAAGTAATGCGAACTGAGGAGGACAGTATAGAATTTGAAAAGGACAAACAATTTGGTGGATTATGCAGTTGGTGATAGATGATTTTCAAGAAGTGTAAGGTGATTCATTTTGGCCGAAAGAACATGGAGAGACAAGATAAAATAAGGAATATAATTCTAAAGGTGTGCAGAAGTAAAAGGCCTAGGTATACAAGCACTTAAGTAATTAAAGGTGGCAGGATAAACCATACTGTATCTTAGGCTTTATTAATGGTGGCATAGAGCACAAGAGCAAGGAGATAATGCTGAACTTGAGTAAGACACTAGTTGGACCTCAGCTAGAGTATTGTGTTCAGTTCTGGGCACCACATTTTAGAAAGGATACGAGTACATCGGATGATTGGAGAAGTTGGACTGTCCTTCTTGGAGAGGAAAAAGCTAACATGAGATTTGATAGAAGTGTTCAAAATCATGGGAGAATTTAACAGAGTAGATAGGGAAAACTGTTTCCATTCATAAAAGGATCAAGAACAAGAGGACACAGACTTAAAGTGATTTTCTACACAAGAAAATGCGACGTGGGGAAAAAAAACTTTCTTACAGAGTGATTGGTTTGGGTCTGAAATATACTGCCTGAAAGTATATGGAGGCAGATTCAATCAAGAAATTCAAGAAGACATTACATAACAGATCCATAACAGATACAGACAAAGCCAAGGACAAATCTTGCTCCAAAAGGTGAATCAGCATTGATCATTCCTATGATAGCCAAGTCTTTTCCAATGCACAGTCTTACATAGCCTCGCTGCTTCCATTCCAATGCAAACTAATCAACATCTGCTGCAATAAATAACATGGCTTAAAAAGGATCACTGGTTCCTCCTCCCTCCAAATCATTTACACCATATTAATATCACCTCTTTAACTTTGGATGTGATTGGATTTATAAAGTTTGCGTTTGATAAGGTGCTTCACAAAAGATTGCTGCAGAAGGTGAAGGTGTAGGGAGTCGGGGGTAGGGTGTTAGACTGGATAGAGGATTAGTTGTCTGATAGGAAGCAGAGGGTAGGTATTAATGGGTGCTATTCTGATTGGCAGCTGGTGACTAGTGGAGTGCCCCAAGGTTCGGTGCTGGGACCTCAACTATTTACCATTTACATAGATGATCTGGAGGAAGGGGCAGAGTGTGGGGTGATGAAATTTGCTGATGACACGAAGATGAGTGGAAAAGCAAATTGCGTGGAAGGTTGGAAAGCCTGCAGCGGGAGCTGGATAGGTTGAGTGAGTGGGTGAGGACCTGGCAGATGGAGTATAACGTTAGCAAGTGTGAGGTTATCCACTTTTGGTAAGAATAATGGTAGGAAGGATTACTATTTAAATGGAGAAAAGCTGCAGCATGCGACGGTGCAGAGGGACCTGGGGGTCCTTGTGCATGAATCGCCAAAATACAGTATGCAGGTGCAGCAGGTGATTAAGAAGGCGAATGCAATGTTGGTCTTTATAGCGAGGGGGATAGAATATAAAAGTAGGGAGGTTCTGTTGCAGCTACATAGGTGCTGGTGAGGCCACAGCTGGAGTACTGTGTGCAGTTTTGGTCGCCGCATTCAAGGAAGGATATATCGGCCTTGGAGGGGGTGCAGAGGTGGTTTACTAGGCTGATACCGGAGATGAGGGTGTTGGATTATGAGGAGAGCCTGAATAGGCTAGGTTTGTACTCTTTGGAGTTTAGAAGGCTGAGAGGGGATCTTACAGAGACGTATAAGATAATGAAGGGGATGGATAGGGTAGAGGTTAAGAGACTCTTCCAGCTTAGCAAAGATAGCAGGACTAGAGGGCACAGCCTCAAGATTGCAGTGGGGGGGGGGTTCAGATCGGAGTTGCGGAGGGGTTTCTTCACGCAAAGGGTGGTGAATCTTTGGAATTCTCTGCCTAATGAGGTGGTGGAGGTTTCCTCATTAAATATGTTCAAGTCAAGAATGGATAGGTTTTTAATTGACAGGGGAATTAAGGGTTACAGGGAGAAAGCGGGAAAGTGATACTGAACCACTACAGATCAGCCATGATCTTATTGAATGGCGGGGCAGACTCGAGGGGCTGTATGGCCTGCTCCTACTCCTATTGCTTATGTTCTTATGTTCCTATTTTTCTTCTACTGTTGGAAAGGATCCAAGACAATCTTATTGCCTACTGGGCAAATTTTCTTTCAAATCTAGCTGTTAATTTCAGTCTATAACAATTTTTCTGTTTACAATCTTTTTTATATGTATTAATAAGAGGCCATTACATTCCTATGTACTTGCATGTCCTAGGTGAATACAGCAGAGTCTGGTCTTCAGTCATCTTGGATTCCCTTGCCACTGGATAAAGGCCCTGCTCTGTCAAGCCCCTGTAATAGTTCATGTGCAATAGTCACCCCAAGTTCAAATAACACAGATATCTTCCACACCTTAAAATAATATTTGGGATTTGGAATGTTGGGACTCTCATGGACAGCACCAACTGTGACTTTGCACATTTCTTTCAACACATATATCCACCTAGCTTTGTGTCATCTGTGAATTTGGAAATATTACATTTGGACCCGTAATCAAAATCCATGATACATTATGAACTGCTGAGAATCAAGTGTTGATTCTTGTGTTACTTGCTTGTCAGTCTGTCAATTCAAGAATGACCAGTTTATTCCTATTCCCTGCTTTCTGTTTGTTATCCAATCCTTAATCAATGCTAGTATATTGCTTCCCATCTCAACCACTTTAATTTTGCTATCCAATCTCTGGTGGAGAATTTTGTCGAAATCGTTCTGAAAATCCAAGTCTACTATATGCGCCAATTCCCCTTGATCAATTCTGTTAGCAATGCCCTCAAAAAGTTCCAATGGTTTCGTCACATATGATTTCCCAATCACAAATCCATATTGAATATGCCCAATCAGATCATTATTATGTGTCCATTTTTCATGTTCTTTTAACATATTTGAGAATTTTCCCCACTACTGAAGTAAGTCTGTAGTTTCCCATTTTCTCTCTCCCTTCCTCCTTAAATAGTAAGGGGACATTTGCTAATATCCAATCAACAGGACTTGTTCTAGGATCTATAGAATTTTGATAGATAATTACCAATGCATCACTAAAGTAAAGTTTATTTATTAGTCACAAGTAAGGCTTACATTAACACTGCAATGAAGCTATGGTGAAATTCTTTTAGTTGCCACAGTCCGGCACCTGTTCGGGTCAATACACCTCATTAGCACGTCTTTTAGAACATGGTAGGAAACTGGAGCAGCCAAAAGAAACCTATGCAGACATGGGGAGAATGTACAAACTCCACATGCCCTGCCTGCTGCAGTTGTAGATGGGCCAAGTTTGGGGGCATTTAAGAGATCCGTGGATAGGTTTATGGATGAAAAGGGAATGGTTTAGGTTAGAGGGTCATTGCTTTTTCCTAATTGGTCGGCGCAACATCAAGGGCCGAAGGGCCTGTTCTGTGCTGTAATGTTCTATGTTTTATGTTCTATGATCCTAGCCAGGGATCAAACCTGGGTCCCTTGCATTGTGAACCAGCAGTGGTAACCACTGCTCCCGTACTGCCCCATCACTATCTCCCTTACGACCACTTTCTGGAATATGGAGTACCAGGTTCAGGAGACTTATTGACCTTCCATCCCAGTAATTTCTAGATACAGCCTTTTTACTAATAGTAATTTCCTTCAATTCCTCAATCTTCCTAGTTCCTTGGATCTCTAATTCTTGGAGATTCTTTGTAGCTTTCTCAGTGAAGATAAACGTAGAAGAATCTTCAGCTTCTCCGCTTTTTCTCTATTCATAAATTCTACTGGCTTTGCCTACAATGGACACACATTTGTCTTAGCTTAGTTTCATTCCGACATACCTAAGGAAGCTTTAACAGCCCTTTTTTTGTTTAATTTGCTAGGTAATGTTCTTATTCTACTCTCCTTTTATCAATTTTTTGGTTATTTATTAACCAAAATGCTGTATTATAAAATCTCAATCCTCAAATTTATTACTATTTATATGGCCTTTTCTTTTTTCTTTTAACCTGATACAATCCTTAACTTCCTTTGTTTACCATGGTTGACTGACTTTTCCTTTTGTATTTTTGTGGCATCAAGGAGTATGTAATTGTTGTAAACTATCTAATTATTTTATTTATGGGATATGGATAACCAGCAGTTATTGGCTACCTCCAGTTTCCCTTGAGCAACTGCCCTACAGTGGTGAGCTATCTTCTTAAACTGCTGCAGTCTCTGATGTGTAGGTTCACCCAAAATGCTGTTTGGAAGAGAGCTCCAGAATTTTGACCCAGCTGCAGTGAAAGAATGGTGAGATATTTGCAAGTCAGGGTGGTGAGTGACTTGGAGAGAAACATCCAGTTGATGGGTGTTCCCAGATATTTGCTGCTCTTGTCCTTCTAAAAGGTAACGGTTGTGGGTTTGAAGGTGTTGCCTATGAAGCTTTGTATTGTATCTTGTAGATGGTACACATTGCTGCCACTGTCCATTATTAGTGGAGGGATTGAATGTTTGTGGAAAGGGTACTGTAATAATTCAGCCAAATGCCAGTTTGTCATCACCAAATACCGTTTATTATGCACAAAGAAAATGGCTGCACTTATGGCTTACAGCTAAGTAGTATACACCTCAAGACCTATAACACCAGTCCAGGTTGAGCAGCATGTTTGAAAAACCCCACTGACAACTTCTCTTTGAGTTCACCTCCACCCGGTCAGTAAGGAAGCTTGTAGTCCATGAAGCACAAGGGGAGATCAATCAATGATCCCCCATGGCCTTTGTGACCATCATAACAGATACCAATCAAATGGACTGCTTTATTTTGTATGATGTTGAGCTTCTTAAGTGTTGTTGGACTCTCCAGGCAAATAGAGAATATTCTATCTCACTCCTGATTTGTGCCTTGTCACTGGTGAACAGGCTTTGGGGAATCAGGAATTTTCTTATCTGCTGCAGGATTCCTCGCCTCCAATCTGCTCTTGTATCCACAGTCAGTATATAGAGTCATAAAATCCCCACAGTACAGAAGGAGGCCATTCGATCTATAAGCCCTCACCAACAACAATCCTGTAATCCAACACTGTAACCCCACATATTTACCCTGCTAATTCTCCTGAAACTAGGGCCAAATTAGCATGGCCAATCAACCTAACCCATACATTTTTGGACTGTGGGAGGAAACCAGACCATCCAGAGGAAATACACAGGGACAATGTGCAAACCCCACACAGACAGTGAGCCAATCTGGGAACAAACCCAGGCCCCTGGTGCTGTGAGGCAGCAGTGCTAACCATTGTGCCACCATGCTGCCCCCTATATGGCTGGTCTAGTACAGTTTCTCATCAATGGTACATCCCCAAGATGTGTATAATGGGGGATTCGGTGATGGTAATGCCATTGAATGTCAAGGGGCAATGGTTAGCTTCTCTCTTGTTGGAGAAGATCACAGCTGGCACTTGTATGGCATAAATGTTATTTGCCTTGTCAACCCAAGCCTGGATATTGTCAAGGTCTTCCTGCATTTGGACATAGACTGCTTCAGTATCTGAGGAGTTGCAAATGGTGCTGAACCCTGTGCAGTCATCAGTGAATATGCCCGTTTTTGACCTGATGATGGAACAAAGGTCACTATTTACTGACTATCCGTTGCCTGTGTACCATCATACTTCTCAATTTATTTCCCCAATCCACCTCCCCCCCACCAACCTTCTTATTTCCTTTGTTCAAATTTAACATCTGGCTTCAGATTGAAGTACCTTACTTTCAAACAGTGTAAAATCCTATCATATCATATGATGGCCCCTCATCCCTAAAGATTCCCAGAGGCATGATCAATTGAGGCTTTTGAAAGACATTGGATCATGATCTGAAAAGGAAAAAATTGCAGGACTATGAGGAAAAGGAAGGAGGATTGTACAGGGTGAATTGCTCCTTAAGATGGCCAGTAGAGACAGGTTAGGCTGAATAGCCTCCTGCATAATAAGCGTTCTGTTAAATAGCCTTTTCCATTACATAACACTGGATCTAAATAAGCCTATTCTCTTGTCAATTCGTCAACATACCGCTCTAGAAAACCATCCATAAAATTCCAGAAACTCATCCTCCACTTCATTAATGCTCATTAGATTTATCCAGTCAATGTGCAGATTGAAGTCACCCATAAACGCTGTTATTCATTCTACATGCTTCTTTGATGCTTGTTTGATCTCCTGATTAATACCATGTCCCACACTACCACTACTGTTGGTCTTTAAACAACTCCTAACAATATTTGCTGGCCCTTGCTGCACCCAAACAGATTCCACATTTTGTTTTTCTAATCTGATATCTGCCCTTGCTAATGTATTCAGATAGAGTGCCCTTAACTTTGTCTTTTTAACATTATTCTACATTCCAAGCTTAGTTAATGCTCATTTTCTTTTTGCCTGCCTTGTAATTTCACTGATACTTTTCTACTTCCTTTCAATTTGAGCTACTCCTCAAGTTCTAATGCCCATTACAATCTAGTTACCACCTTCAAAACTCCATGCAAGGATATTAGTCCTAGTTCTGTTAATGTGTAATCTGTCTACCCTGACAAGGTCCCACCTGCCCCAGAACCAATCCAAATGCCTCAGGAATCTGATGTCCCCACCTCCAGTACTCCCATCTCCTATACCAATTCTAGATGCAGTGAATATAGTACACGAAATTGAAGTAGTTGCAAGTGAAATGCTATTTGGACAGTGAAGAGGCACGAGATGTGGAGTAGATGTTGTACTTTCTGTAATTGCATGTGTTCATATTCACTGTTCCCAATGTGGTCCCAATTCACTTTCTTTGTTGCACCCATGCAGTTTCCTCTACATTGGAGAGACTAAATGCAGTCCGCAAGCATGATTCCCAACTTTCCAATTGCTTGCCATTTCAACTCAGCACCTTGCTCTCATGCCCCCATGTTCGCCCTTGGTCCATTACAGTATTGCAGTGAAGCCCAACATGAACTGGAGGAACAATCCCTCATCTTTCTTCTCAGCATTCTGGACTGAAAATTGAGTTCAACTGTGAACTCTCTCCTTCATCTTGACCCTTTTTTTGCTTCACCCATTGAAACCTTCCCCTCTCCCCTCACCACACTCTCACACACAATGGGTTCCCTCATTAATACATTCTGCTAGCTTACGAAATGCCACTATTATCACCTTCTTTAGTCCTTAACGCTACCATTAACACTCCTTTTCCTTTGTGTCCACAACATCTTTGTCAATCTCTCCTAAAGCTCTGAGCTAACCCTGATTTTCTATTCTGCTCCACCTTTACCACCCCCACTTGCAGCTGTATAATCCATCACATTTCTATCCCTCTTTAGTTCTAAAGAGTTAATACGAACATAAAACATTAACTCTGTTTCTTTCCACAAATGGTGCCAAACCTGCTGAGTTTATCCAGAATTTTATTGATGATAAATAGGCAGGCTTGTTATTTGTTGTGCTAGAAACGATGCACAAAGCTTCTAATTAGCACTCATTAAAAAGTAAATTAAGATATAGGACAAGCCACACATTGGATGATTCATTTTTTCCTTCCCTGTTCTTATGTTCTGCTAATTAATTGTGAACTTTATACTATTATTGCTCATTGTGTAAAACACATAAGAAAATTGTCCACTGGGAAGGAAGTATAATCGGTTTAACAGTATTATTTTCAGTCTTTGCTCAGTTTAATATCTACGTTCTTACAGAACTCATAAGGGATGGCACAGTGATTAGCACTGCTGTTTCACAGTGCCAGGGACCTGGGTTTGATACTTGCCTTGGATTACTGCCAGTGTGGAGTCTGCATATTCTCCCCGTGTCTGTGTAGGTTTCCTCTGGCTGCTTCGGTTTCCTCCCACAGTCCGAAAGATGTGCCAGTTAGATGCATTGGCCATGCCAATTCTCCCTCAGTGTAGCCAGACAGGCATCAGAGTGAGACAACTAGGAGATTTTCATCGTAACTTCATTGCAGTGTTAATGTAAGCTTATTTGTAAAACAAGTACTTCTGTACCATTCACAATATTTTGAACTGCATTCCGGAAGGCTACTGAGTTAAAGGCTAAAATAGAAGACTCTTATGTTAGAGATTGTTGTGCACCAAGGTAAAATGATAATAGGACTTTGAGAAACTGCTTTCAAAGCTTTTATATATGGGTTTGGTATGGATAATGTATTTGTCCATTTTCTGTCATTAAAATGGAACAAAATATTTGAATGAGCCTTAAAAAAGAGGGTCATTTAGCAGAACAGCATCTCTCACTAAATGTGATCAGTATTTACATAAATAAATATGCTCCTGACTGAAATGATGTATTTTTATAGAGGTTATTTCTAATGGTCTTCATTTGCAAGTTCCTTCAGATAACAATAGGAATAGACTTTAAGGAAAGGAAATTTGACTGATATAGAACATAGAACATAGAACATTACAGCACAGAACAGGCCCTTCGGCCTTCGATGTTGCGCCGACCAATATAAAAAGCAATGCCCCTCCAAACTAAACCATTCCCTTCTCTTCCATATACTTATCAACTAACCTCTTAAACGCCACCAAACTTGGCGCATCTACAACTGCTGCAGGCAGGGCATTCCACTCCCGAACCACCCTTTGGGTAAAGAACCTGCCTCTGATATCCGTCCTATAACTATCACCCCTTAATTTAAAGCTGTGTCCCCTCGTGCTAGCTTTTTCCATCCTAGGAAAAAGGCTATCACTGTCCACCCTATCTAAACCTCTAATCATCTTATATGTTTCGATCAGGTCCCCTCTTAGCCTCCTCCTTTCTAACGAAAACAACCTCAAATCCCTTAGCCTCTCCTCATAAGACCTGCCCTCCATACCAGGCAACATCCTGGTAAACCTCCTCTGTACCCTCTCCAATGCCTCCACATCTTTCTTATAATGTGGGGACCAGAACTGCACACAATACTCCAAGTGCGGCCGCACTAGAGTTTTGTACAGTTGCAACATGACGTTGCGGCTCCGAAATTCAATCCCTCTACCAATAAAAGCCAAGACTCCATATGCCTTCCTAACAACCTTCTCGACCTGACTGCCTACTTTCAGGGACATGTTATATCTTTTAGTGACATGTTATATCTTTCAGAATATGTCCCTTATAATTAATTACTTTGATTATACAATTAACCAAATTCATTCCTTTCCAAGTATCCAAACTCTAGTCAACCCATCTCTTCTTTGGGGTTGTATTAGAGAATCTCTACTTGACTCCGATAAGCAATTGAAAAGCCAGTGTGTTTTCCCCTGAAAATTTTGAGTAATGTGCCAATGAAATATTGATTGACGAGGAAACAGGGTAAATTTAGGAATAATCATGAGATGATAATAAGCCGAAGGAAGAGAATGAATTTGAAGGGCAATCTGCATTGTATTTTAATTTTGACGTAACAAGTTTTGGAAATTAATGAATAACATGTTTAATATTTAGAAATTTGGAGGACAAAAATAAGAAACTTCTGAAGTATATCGATCTTATGCTGATGGCAAATGTTAAAGAATGAAAAATCACTGTTACAATCAGAAATTGGAAGCTAGAGCAATTCATTCTCAGAAGATGCATGGGAACACCACCATCTTCTGGGTTCTCTCCAAATCAAAATTGTATTGCCATTCCTTCATCAACACTGGATCAAAATCCCAGAACTTCCTACCTAACAGCGCTATGGCTATATTACATCACGCAAACTGCAGCAGTTCAGAAGTAGTTCAGCATCATATTTTCAAAGACAATTAAGGATGAACAATATATTTTTCCAGCTTTATCCCATCAAAGAATAAAGAGAACTGAACATAGCCTATTTTCAAAGATGCTACAGTTGGTCTTAATTATAGCAGCTTTGCCGTCCTCACTGAAGATCTGGAACTGAGTCTGGAATCTTCTGAACTTTACAGATTAATTTACATTCTGAAGCATACTTACCAATTAATCCATCAAGAAAACCATAACAATTTCATAGATGCCGTGCAAATTGAATTCTTCAACTTTTTTTTCCACCTGCCAAGGCTTATCTGCCCTGGAGAACACTTTAATGAGATATTACTGTTCCATATTATAATGCCAGATTCAAGACTTCTTCACAGTTTTCATGGGGCCACATTTCCAGTTTAAAATACACAAATTGATTAGTAACCGCAATTTATTGTGGACCTGTTGCTAATTCTGTATTATACATTATAGCCACCAGAGGGTACTGCTAACTACTGAGCCAAGTCAAGTCTTTTGATTTGATTTATCATTGTCACATGTATTGACAGTGAAAAGTATTGTTTCTTACACGCTATACAGACAACAGCACTATGTCTATAACAACATTTCAAGGCTAGACAGACAAAGTATAACATTCATAAAGGAAAAAACAAGAGAATGCAGATAATAATTAAAATTAAAGTTTATTTATTAGTCACAAGTAAAAGTTACATTAACACTGCAATGAAGTTACTGTGAAATTCCCCTAGTCCCACAGTCCAGCGCCTGTTCAGGTCAATGCACCTAACCAGCACGTCATTCAAAATGTGGGAGGAAACTGGAGCACCCAGAGGAAATCCATGCAGTCACATGGAGAATGTGCAAACTCACACAGACAGTGACCCCAAGTCAGATCTGTTTGGACTTTTTTGATTGGTCAGCTATTGATCTAGTCAAATGTTTCACCCATGGGATGATAGTTGGACAAATAGATATTGGAATATTTTATTGCAACACTAAAGTACTGTGAGCACTAAGCGTGACAAACTCACCCACATCGTTTTCTCTTCCCTCTGACCATATCTCAATAGGAGATGTTTCAAATTCTTCTGATGAACATCGGCCAAATATCAGAAAGTGTGACAAGTAGAGCTTGAAGCTGTCCGTCCACCATGCTCTTTGACATCACATCTCAAAAGAAGTCTTACTTTTTCTGTGAGCTTTAATTAATGATCATTGCCTTGAGGTGTAGTGCTCTGATGAGGTGTCAGCTGGATCACATGAGGCGCATGTGGCTGCTGATAGCTGCTAGCAGAGCAATGGCAGGGTGAAGGGAAGCTAGTGGAGGTAAAAAGCGTAGAAGAGGGGTTAGACAGTGAGGGAGATTTGTGGGGGGGAGGGGTGTTGTCTGCGTTTAAATAGTTGCCCTGGAGTTAGAAGTAATTTTTTTCCCTTCTAATTCTTTCAGAATACTCTTTCAGAGTAATGATCAGGGTAAAACTGCCAAAACGATCTAAAGTTAGTAATTTAAATCTCTTCATTCAGATTGTTCCCAGCCCAGCACATTTGTCCAAGAGAAGTTAGCACTTCTGGGGAGTTCCCGGGTAAACCCTTACATGAGAACTTTCTGGAGGGATTTGCCAACTCTTCATTGAGGTACATTGAAATACAATGCCAGAGAACCAGGTTGTTATGGGCAAATGTAAAAATAATATAAAAACTTAGCTTCTTGATCATTTCTTTAAGCTTATAAATATTAATGAGTTAAAACAAGAGTCAATTCTCATTTATGCCATAAAAATAGGAAGAATTTAAAAGAAATATCATTGAAATGCAATTTTTCTAATAAGTATGCATTATCATTCACAGTGACTTGACAGGATGAAAGGCTTTTTGATTTGTTACCATTTATATATGTTCCCTAATTTCTAGATACATTTTTAGTTAGAAAATATCCAACTGGGTTTAGCAAAACTGGAATCAATGGATATCAGGGGGCAAAATTCTCCAGTGATTGGAGTCATACCTGGTACATAGGAGATGGTTATGATTGTGGAGGATCAATCATCTCAGTTACAGGACATCTCTGCAGGAGTCCTCAGGGTAGAATCCTAGGTCCAACAATCTTCATCAACGACCTTCTCTCCGTCATAAGGTCAGAAGTGGGGATGTTCACCAATGATTGTACAATGTTCAGCACCATTCATGACTTCTCAGATACTGAAGCAGTGCATGTTCAAATGCAACAAGGTCAGGAGAGTATCCAGGTTTGGGCTGACAAATGGCAAGTAACATTCATGCCACATAAATGCCAGGCAATGATCATCGCCAGTAAGAGCCACTCTAATCACCACTCCTTGACATTCAATGGTATTACCATTGAATCCCCCAATGTCAACATCCTTGGCGTTACCATTGACCAGAAACTCAACTGAACTCAGCACATAAACAGGAGCATGTCACAGGCTAGGAATACTGCAGCGATTAACTCACCTCTTGACTCTCCAAAGCATATCCATCATCTACAAGGCACAAGTCAGGAATGTGATGGAGTACTCCCCACTTGCTGGATGGGTGCAGCTCCAACAACATTCAAGAAGCTTGACACCTTCCAGAACAAAGCAGCTCACTTGACTGGCACCATATTTACAAACATTCAATCCCTCCACCACTGACACTAAGGGCAACAGTGTGTACCATCTACAAGATGCACTGCAGCAATTCACCAAAGATCTTTAGATACACCTTCCAAATCCATGCCATTTCCAACTAGGAGGACAAGAGCAGCAGATACTTGGGAACGCCATCACCTGCAATTTCCCCTCCAAGTCACTCACCATGTTGCCTTGGAAATATATCGCCATTTCGCCACAGTTGCTGGGTCAAAATCCTGGAATTTCCTCCCTGACATCATTGTGGGTCAACCTACAAAACATGAATTGCAGCAATTCAAGAAGACAGATCGCCACCACCTTCTCAAGGGCAACTAAGAATGGG
Source organism: Sphyrna mokarran (assembly GCA_024679065.1). Taxonomy (NCBI): domain Eukaryota; kingdom Metazoa; phylum Chordata; class Chondrichthyes; order Carcharhiniformes; family Carcharhinidae; genus Sphyrna; species Sphyrna mokarran. The sequence continues at coordinate 11,830,979 of JAGIQG010000013.1, read as the reverse complement.
CAATAAATGTTGGCCAGCTATCAACAACCATGTTGCATTAATGTAAAAAAAATATATATTTGGAAAATTTTGTTAATGGACTTGCCAGCAAAGTTGAGGTCCATGGAATAAAAGTTACAGTAGCAGCATGGATTTAAAGTTGTTTGAGTTAAGGAAATAAGATTGTCTTTTTTGAAGATAGTTAGGATTAGGAAACTGACAAGTGTTAAAGTGGTAGAGTGGCAGATATATAATGCCCTTCCCGTGGCGAGTTTGGAGTTGGGAGGGGAAGGAGACATTTAAACTTAATTGCGTGTCTCTGGTGAACGAGATTGCAGCTCTAGCATCACAACACAAGAGGGAGACAGAAAGCAAGGGAGAGGGAGACAGAGGGCGGGAGACAGAGAGAATGGGAAAGGAGGAAAAAAGAGACAACCTGGCAAATTAGATAGAGATAGAGTGGGAAAGAAGGGCAAGAGAGAGTCATAGTAGGAAAGGAGAGTGAGTGGGAAAGGTCAGAGATAGTGAGAGAGAGTAGAAGAGGGTCAGAATGATTTAGTAGCACGGTGATTAGTACTGCTGTCCCACAGTGCCAGAGACCTGAGTTCAATTCCTGGATTGGGTTACTGTCTATGCGGAATCTGCACATTCCCCCTGTGTCTGCATGGATTCCCTCCAGATGCTCCGGTTTCCTCTCACAATCCAAAAGACATGCTGGTTAGGTGCATTGGCCATGCTAAATTCTCCCTCAGTGTAACCCGAACAGACGCCAGAGTGTGGCAACTAGGGGATTTTCACAGTAACTTAATTGTAGTGTTAATGTAAATCTACTTGTGACACTAATAAATAAATAAAGAGGGAGAAAGTGTGAGGAAGGAGGACATGGTGGAAAAGCAAACAAAATTGAGCTGAGTTCCAGGAGTGTTGGGGATGAGACAGAAGCTGTGCTACTCGAGGCTTGTTTGGGTGATTTAGCGTTATCTAATTTCAATGTACACGATATTTGTGTTATATTTGGTGATTTATTTTATTTTTGAAAACTAGGAATGCAGATTGCTGCACATTTACAGTATAGTATTTCAACTTCTACATTGCTTTTTCTGTGCAAGATATATCCAAAGGAATCAAACTCCAGCTTTAACATTGATTTCAATTTATAATTCACATCAAGTTATTTCACTTAAAATTGTGATTTTCAGAAACTCAAATAACTTTTAATGAAGATCTACTGTAATTAATTAAGTACTTGTGGTACAATCCCAGCTGACATCAACTAATTTGGCACAAATTAGTAACTAAACCTGAAATCTTCTGGTTACATATAGTTTAATATTCACAATGCATTATCCCACTAAACTGTAAATGGAGCTTTTAAATGAATTTTAACAAGCTGGTCAAATTTTTAAAATTGTATTATAACCAAAATACTAACCAATATTTTTGTTAAAATTGTAACAGTTTGATATTTAATGATGCAATACCTCTTCAATGGCATCTCCAATATGTGGTAACTATTCTTTCTTTTACAGAGGCACAGCATTAGCAGGTGTCATATTTGGGATTGTCTTTCTCATGGGAGTGGTTGCTGGAATAGCCATTTGTATCTGCATGTGTATCAAAAACAGTGGGAGCACACGTGTGGGTGTGATGCAAACATCTCATATCAATACTGTCAGTCGATTCACTGGTAAGAAGCAAAAGCATCAGCAAGCAGAGTTTGGCATGAATAGTCACTTATTCAGCTTGAGCACTCATTTTATCAATTTAACTTTTTCGGGTCATTGCCTCTTTCTCTGTTAATCCATGTCTATATTATTGAAGCTCCACTCCCTTTATTGTTGAACTCTTTTAACCTATCCTTTTCTTTTTGGAATTTAATAATTACTATCTAAAAATAAAACAAGTTTATTGAGATGCCTTCCATCATCCTAATAGTCATGTGATACAATAGAAATGGGTGTATTAGCTAATCATGGTAATCAATCACTTGTTCTAATTATGAGCGTAATAAGATTGTTATCTTTGGAATTATGTCTTCGATTTAAGGTAAAATGAAGGAATGAAAGGAGTCATATGACCTGTTCTGAAGTCTGCCTGACAATTAGCCTGGATTGTTTGATTGATAGAGAACAAAGGAAAACTTTAGATTCTTTTACTGAGAAGAAAGTGTGAAGTATTTATGCTTGAGGCTAAAGGCAGTAGCCTGTGTGTTAGCAATGAAAAATGAGTCTCAGAAAAGTCTCAGAAAGCTGTTAAGAATGTTTGATCATAAACAGTTATGCTTTACAATGTTCATTTAGATTCAAGTGAGCTGGGGTCAAGAATAGCTAATCAGCCTTTTTAACTGGATGCAAGACAAATGTGTTTCATAGTGCCATGGAGAAGTGCAGAAAAAGAAATTGAGATCAGTCTACAGGTTTCCCTACAAATCAATGAATTTCACAGACAGACAGCAGTTTCAAATAGTCAACAGAAAGAAGAGGCTGCTTGGCTTTGTAAACTAGCCAAGAAGTATATGGAAGGAGATAGTGTCTCATTAGAGATGAATCCCACAGCTAAGGATTTAGAGAGATTTGTGCTGGTGGACCTAGAGGCAAGAATCATTCAACAGATTCACTGCTACCAGTGAATTTAGGAAACTCTCCAAAAACTGAAAGAAGTACCTGAAACAGTCATTTGAAGTTGTTGTTTGATGGAATAGGTAAACATGAACTGATGATAAGCAACCATGGACTGTTTGCTCTAAGGATTGTTGTTCTGTGGAGAACACAATGTTTGTTAAGTATAAAACATGAATGTATTTTTCTCTAGTTTAATATATAAGTTGCCACAAAAATAGTTTATTTAATAGTGTTTTTATTCATTTGTTACCAGGCCAAGAAAAAGCAGAAAAGAAAGCTTATGGTAGTCACATAGAACATAGAAACTAAAAGCAGGGGTAGGCCATTTGGCCCCCCATGCCTGTCGTGCCATTCATCTTGATCATGGCTGATCATCAAATTCAATATTCTGATCCTCCTTCCTCCCATATCTCTTGATCCCTTGAGCCCAAGAGCTATATCTAATTTCTACTTGAAATCAGACAATGTTTTGACCTCAACTACATTTGATGGTAGTGAATTCCACACATTCACTACTGTCTGAGTGAAGAAATTTCTTCTCACCTCAGTTCTAAAATGTTTACCCCTTATCCTCAAACTATGACAACTAGTTCTGGACTTCTGGCAACATTCTTTCTGAACCTATCCTGTCCAACCATGTTAGAATTTTTTCTATGAGATCCCCTCTCACTCTTCTAAGCTTCAGTGAATTTAATCCTAACTTAGTTGCTCGTCATATGACAGACCTGCCATCCCAGGAATCAGCCTGGTAAACATTAGCTGTACTCCCTTTATAGCAAAGAAATTCTTCATTTAAAGACATCAAAACTGCACATAGTACTCCAGGTGTGGCCTCACCAATGCCTTATACAATTGCAGCAAAACATCTCATTCCTAAACTCAAATTCTCTCACTATGAAGGCCAACATACCATTTGTCTTAATTACTATTTGCTGCATCTGCATGCTTACTTTCAGTGACTGATGCATGAGGACTTCAATGTCTCATTGAGTATCCACTTCTCCCAATTTACACATATTCAAGTAATAATCTTTCTATTATTGCTACCAAAGTGGATAACCTCACATTTATCCACATTATATTGCATCTGCCATGCAAATGCCCACACACTCAACATGTCCAAATCATGTTTAAGCATCTCTGCATCCTCTTCACAGTTCAGCCTTCCACCCAACTTTGTATCATCTGCAAATTTGGAGATAATACATTCAATTCCCTCTTCCAAATTATTAATATAAAATATGAACAGATGGGGTCCTAGCATAGATCCCTGTGGCAACTCACTCATCACTGACTGCCAATCAGAAAAAAATCCATTTATGCTAACAAAAGATTTTACTGTAGGAAGCTAAGAGGAGTATAGAAAGTACAGGGTGGGTCAAAATAGAAATTAGAAAAGCAAAGAGAAGATATGAAAAAATATTGCTAGGCAAACTCAAAGAAAATTATAAGATGTTTTACCAATATATTATGAACATGAGAATAACTAAGGAAAAGTTAGGGCATGTTAGAGATGTATATAATATCTTGTCAGTTGATAGAGATGTGTGGGTAGGACTCTCAACAAGTACTTTGTCTTCACTAAGAAGAGAAATGATGCAGAAATTCTAGTTAAAGATGAGAGTGCCAAATATTAGGTACAATAAGCATAGTGAGAGAGGAAGTATGGAAGGACTGGTATTTTTGAAAGATGGATGAATTGCCAGGTCCGGATGAACTTTATCTCAAGTTGTTGAAGAAAATGAGGGAAGATGCTCTGATGAACATTTTCCAATCCTTGCTAGACATAGACAACGTCCCGGAGGACTGGGGTCTATGAATGTTGTACTACCATTTAAAAAGAGTGCAAGAGACAGGCCAAAAAATTATAGTCTGGCTTCAGTGATGGGTAAATTACTGGAAACAATCCTGAGACACAAGATGAATTGTCATTTAAAAAGGCAAGGATTGATCAGGAATATTCAGCATGCCTTTGATAAGGGAAAATCGTGCCTTATTAAGTAAATAGAATTTTTTGAGAAATAACAAATGGATGTTTTCTACATGGATTTCAGTAAGGCATTTGACAATGTCACACATAGCAAACAAGACAGAAAAATAAGATCTCATGGGATACAGGAGAAGATGGCAGGTTGGATACAAAATTAGCTCAATGACAGAAAACAAAGGGTAATGGTCGATGAATATTTTCACAAATAAGCTATTCCACAGAACTGTGTTGGGACTCTTGCTGTTTGGTGTACATATTAATGATCTAGACTGAAATGTGAGACATATGATTGGAAAACAGTTACAAAAATTGGCTGCATGGTAGTTAGTAAAGAGAATAAATGTGTACTCCTGAATGATATCAGTGGTTTGGTTGGATGGGCAGAGAAGGTGCAAATGGAATTCAATTTGGAAAAGGTAATGAGGAGATAATGAACTTGGAAGGACAAACAAAGCAAGGGAACACCCAATAAATGGGAAGATACTGACAAGGGTTCAGGAAATGAGAGACCTTAGAGTGCATGTTCATGGGTTTTTGAATATAGCCGGATAGAACATAGAACATAGAACATAGAACAATACAGCACAGAACAGGCCCTTCGGCCTTCGATGTTGTGCCGACCAAAATAAAAAGCAATGCCCCTCCTAACTAAACCATTCCCTTCTCATCCATATACTTATCAACTAACCTCTTAAACGCCACCAAACTTGGCGCATCTACAACAGCTGCAGGCAGGGCATTCCACTCCCTAATCACTCTTTGAGTAAAGAACCTACCTCTGATATCCGTCCTATAACTCATACCCCTTAATTTAAAGCTGTGTCCCCTCGTGCTAGCTTTCTCCATCCTAGGAAAAAGGCTATCACTGTCCACCCTATCTAAACCTCTAATCATCTTATATGCTTCAATAAGATCCCCTCTTAGCCGCCTCCTTTCTAACGAAAACAACCTCAAATCCTTCAACCTCTCTTCATAGGACCTGCCCTCCATACCAGGCAACATCCTAGTAAACCTCCTCTGTACCCTCTCCAATGCCTCCACATCTTTCTTATAATGTGGCGACCAGAACTGCACACAATACTCCAAGTGCGGCCGCACTAGAGTTTTGTACAGCTGCAACATGATGCTGCGGCTCCTAAATTCAATCCCCCTACCAATAAAAGCTAAGACTCCATAAGCCTTCTTAACAACTTTATCCACTTGACTGCCTACTTTCAGGGATCTATTGACACATACACCAAGATCCTTCTGTTCCTCAACACTATTAAGAGCCCTACCATTAGCCCTATACTCTACACATTTATTGTTCCTGCCAAAGTGCATTACCTCACACTTTTCCACATTAAACTCCATTTGCCACCTCTCGGCCCAGCTCTGCAACTTGTCCAAGTCACTCTGTAAACTAAAACACCCCTCTTCACTATCTACCACTCCACCAACTTTAGTATCATCTGCAAATTTACTGATCCATCCCTCAATACCCTCATCCAGATCATTTATAAAAATTACAAACAGCAGGGGCCCCAAAACAGACCCCTGAGGCACACCACTCGTCACCGAACTCCACGATGAATATCTCCCATCAACCACCACCCTCTGTCTTCTATCTGCCAGCCAATTTCTAATCCAATTAGCTAAATCACCCTCTATTCCACACATCTGCATTTTCTGTAGAAGTCTTCCATGGGCCACCTTATCAAAAGCCTTACTAAAGTCCATATATACTACATCAACCGCCTTACCCCCATCCACCTCTCTGGTCACTTTCTCAAAAGTGGACAAGGATGTCCAGAAGGATGTATCCAAAAGTGGATAAGTGGACAAGGTGGTCAAGAAAGCATATGGAATGTTTTCCTGCATTGAACAAGTTACTGAATACTAAAACAGAGACCCAATGATGATAATGTATAAAATGTTGGCTAGGCCACAACTGGAAATTTGTCTACAGTTCTGATCACCACATTACAGGAAGGACATAATTTCCCTGAAGTGATTGCAGAGAAACTTACCAAGAATTTTGCCAGGGCTTTTAAGTTGCAGCTATAAAGACGGCTTGGATAAGTGTGATGCATAGAATTATGAGGGGCCTAGATAGGGTAGGCAGGAGAGATTTATTTTCCCTAGCTCAGGGGTCAATTACTACAGGACTTGATCAAGTGCATCTCAGGACATAATGGGAAGTTAGAGAAGAAATTGTGGGACCCCTAAGCAGAGATATTTGTATCATCAATAGCCACAGGTAAAGTGCCAGAAGACTGGAGGGAGGCAAATGTTCTGCTCTTATTCAAGAAAGGTGGCAGGACAAAACCAGGGAACTAGAGACCGGTGAGTCTTACGTTAGTTGTTGGAGAGGATACTGAGAGACAGAATTTACATCCATTTGGAATGTCAAGGGCCGATTAAGGATAATCAGCATGCTTTGTGCATGGGAAATTTTGTCTTACAAGCTTGATAGAGTTTTTTGAAGGGTTGACCAAGAAAATAGATGAGGGCAGTGTGGTAGACATTGTCTACATGGACTTTAGCAAGGATTTTGACAAGGTATTACATGGTAGGCTGGTCAGTAAGGTTAAATCACAGGGGATCCAGGGAGAACTAGCCAACTGAATAAAAATTAGCTTGCTAGTAGGACATAGAGTGTGGTGGTAGAGGGTTATTTTTCAGACTGGAGATCTGTGACCAGTGGTGTGCCACAGGGATCAGTGCTGGGTCTACCGTTGTCATTTATATAAATGATTTGTATGAGAATATAGGAGGCATGGTTAATCAGTTTGTAGACAATACCAAAACTGATGATGTAGTAGACAATGAAGAAGGTTATCTAAGAATACAACAGGATCTTGATCAACTGGGCCAGTAGGTTAAGTATGGCAGAAGAGATTTAATTCAGATAAATGCAAGTTGTTGTATTTTGATAAGACAAACAATGCAGGATTTACACAGTTAATGGTAGGATCCTGGGGAATGTTGTCGAGCAGAGAGACATAGGGGTGCAGCTACTTTGAAAGTGATGTCACAGGTAGACAGGATGATGAAGAAGGCATTTGGCATACTTGCCTTCATCGGTCAGAGCTTTGAGTATAGCAGTTGGGATGCTACGTTACAACTGTACAAGGCATTGATATAGCCATATTTGGAGTACTGCACATAATTCTGGTCACTCAATTATAGGAAGGATATTATTAAACTGCAAAGGGTGCAAAAAGATTTACAAGAATGTTACCAGGATTGGAAGGTTTGATTATAAGGAGAGGCTGGATAGGCTGGGACTTTTTCCCTAGGTTGTAGGAGGATGACAGGTGATCTTATAGAAGTCTATAAAACCATAAGGGGCATAGATAAGTTGAATAGTCAAGGTCTTTTCCCAAGAGTAGGGGAGTCCAAAACTGAAGGGCATAGGTTTAAGGTGAAAGGGGAAATATTCAAAAGGAAGCTAAGGGACAACCTTTTCCCATAGAGGGTGTGCGTTTGTGGAATGAGATGCCAGAGGAGGTGATATGGGAGGTACAATTACAAGATTTAAAATACATTTGGACAGAAACATGGATGGGAAAGATTTAGAGGGATATGGACCAAATGCTGGCAAATGGGATAGCTCAGTTTAGGAAACCTGGTCAGCATAGATGAGATGGGCCAAAGGGGCTGTTTCCGTGCTGTACATCTTTATGACTCAATGTATGGAAATTGTTAGGAAGGTTAGAGAGGACATAAGAAAAACCTTTTCTCATTCAGAGGGTGGTGGGACCTGGAACTCACTGCCTAAGTTGGGGGATGAGGCTGAAATGCTCAACTCATTTTAAAGGTATTTGGATCTGCATCTGAAGTACTGTAACCTGCAAGGCTTAAGACCAGGGGTTGGAAATTTGGATTAAAATGAGCAACTAATTTTTTTTTCCTGTTTTGCCCCGTGCATTTACAATGGGCTGAATGACCTCTTTCTGCATTATAGTATTTCTGTGGTTCTATGGTAGAAGTCTTAAAAATGAAATCTTATTGTGTTATCCTTTTTAGCTATAAGCTGGAAGTTTAAATTTTTACACAGTATTGGTCTCTGTAAAGCTCATTACATTTGATTCTTTTGTCTGCAATGACTTAGAGGAAACCCACAGTGGAGAAATGCTTTAGGAATCATGGCACTAAAGCTGCATTTCTTTCCTACCATAATACAGTTATCAAATGTATTGTCTTAAATTACTCATCCCACTACGTCTTCTGAAATATATCCTTATGAGCACTTGAACAGGTGCCAGATTATGGCAACTAGGAGATTTTCACAGTAACTCCATTACAGTGTTAATGTAAGCCTCCTTGTGGTACTAATGAATAAAATTTTAAAAATTTAATTTGCCTCTTAATGTCCAACTATCCACCACTTCAGTCAATTCTCATACTGGCCAGGCAAACGATGATTGTGGGCACAAAATGCCAAAGGAGTCAAAAAATGTTAATCTTACCAGCAAAATTCTGTTTTCACATTTTCCCCATTCCTCCACTAGTGATGTAATGAGGTTCCCAGCTAGGAAGATCAGGAACCTCATTTCAATACATTCACATTTCATTAGCAGAGAACCTCACCAAAGCTTCCCCCTACTCTCCACCTCCCCCCCTCCCCTCGCCACCCCATTGTATATTCTAACTCTCATATCAACACAGTTCACAGCAGGTTTTTAACAATGAATTCAAAGGTGAGAGTCCAAGGAGGAGAGGACACCTGAGAGTTCAGGTGGGTGGATGAGTGGACAGATAACATGGTTATGAATTTGAGGAGCTGGTTATTCACAGGTCAGTGGTGGGGAGGCGATTAAGGGGTGCTCATTAGAGAGGGGCATGGAGGTCAGAGAGTAAATGCCAATCCTGGGATTTGCTGGAACTGATGGGGGAGAAGTGGGGGATGTAGTTGATACCACTGTCAATGTGCAGGTTCATGAAGAAAAGAGCACAATCTTGAGGAGGAAGGGGTGGCAGCTGGGGTGAAGGCTATTTTCCTAGGTGAGGGAGGAAACCAACTTGTGGGGGTAGGGGTTGTGTGGAGTGGGCACCATCGGCATGAATCTGTTGAGAGGGCGGTATAGTTTGCCTCCATAATAGTGGAGAGGACATTTTTAATGAGAAGGCAATGAAGCCATAGTGAAGCTGGAATCCAAAGCTCATAACCCCACATATTTACCCTGCTAATCCCCTTAATACTAAAGGTCAATCTAGCATGGCCAATCAATCTAAACTGCATACATGTTTTTGGATTGTGGGAGGAAACTGAGGCATGTGGAGGAAACCCATGCAGATATGGAGAGAAATACAAAATCCACACACAATCACTGAAGGCTGGAGTCAAACTTGGGACCCTGGCATTGTGAGGCAGCAATGCTAACCATTGTGGCTCAGTGCTGCCCATGTGGCTTAATGGTGACCGACAGTTAACTGCCAAGCATTGTTTAAAAATTTAAACCTGAAGAATGAACCTGTGAATAGTTATCACTTATTTTGTTTTGTGAAATTGTGTACAAGTTCTGCAATAGATAGAATAGGGCTCTATTTATTAATACATGTAGTTTCCAGTATGTGAAAATGCACTACACTGTGAATCTGACTGACATTCTTAAATTGTTTGCCAGCATAATTTTTAGCACACTGAAGATTATTTGGCAAATGTCCAGTTGCAAAATCACATCTAATGTTGAATGCTGTGGACAAGACTGAGATCTTGATTTGAGATCTTCCTTGCCACCTCGCACATCCCCTCCCCCCCCCCCCCCCCCCCCCCTGCCCCATCCACCAGTGGCATAATCAGGTTTACACCCAGAACCTGATTAGCATTAATTTAAACATATAAAAATCTTATTATATGGATTTATGACATGGAATCTGGTCCCAGTGAATGCTCCCACCTACTGTCATGAATCACTACTATTTTTTGAAAATGGAAACCAGTCATGATGACCATGCCACGACACAGAACTGAGAACAGCCCCAGTTGATGGAGATGGCTGAGCAGTCCCCTTGCACTGTTTCCTGCCACCCTGGAGGTGCCAAGCTGACAGTGCTAGGTTGGCAATGCCATGGGCAAACACTCTGCTTTATTTGTGATGGGGGGAGCGATTATTGATGGAGGAGGCTTATGCCTGAATTGAATGGGGAGGGCAGAGACTGTGAATGGGGGGTGGACCCAGAGATTGGTGGGGGGGTAATGGTTGTCCCAATGCCAGCTGAGGGCATGGGTGGTCATGTCATCTTGATGTTTTTCATAGTGTAGAACGGGTGTCCTGATCTTTGAATGGTGGATAGGTCCACTCTGCATGGGTGGGATTGTTGTCAGTGCAGGTTCAGTGGATGGCATGGCCTCCTTCTGCACTGTAGGGATTCTATGATTCTATTAACTCGTGAATTCTCCATAGCAATGCCGCTACCACGGTAAAAGGTTACACACCAGGTTAAAGACCAACAGGTTTTTTTGGTAGCAAAAGCAACTAGCTTTCAGAGCACTGCTCTTTTATCAGGTAAGTGTGAGTTCTGTTCACTAACAGGATATATAAAGATACAAAGTCAATTTATAAAATAATGATCATTGTAATAATCATCATAATAATCATTATACTAATTATTATTTTGTAAATTGAGTTTGTGTCTTTATATGCTTTGTTTGTGAACAGAAATCCCACTTACCTGACAAAGGAGCAGCATTCCAAAACCTAGTGGCTTTTGTTACCAAATAAACCCTTTGGACTCTAACCTGGCATTGTGAGACTTTTTACTATGTTTACCCCAATCCAACACCACATCATGAATGCCTCTACTAATCAGAGTCCACTTGCCAACCAATCAGCCTTTAAAGTTGTTTTCTCTGACATTGGTATTTTGTGATTGTCCTGATGAGTGCAAAATGACAAAGTCTATTATAAAGCAGTATTCAAAGTATAGTGAGCATAGGTCAAACAACAGATACACAAGGCAGGATTTTATGGCCTTGCTTGTCCCAAAACTGTAAAATGCCACCTGAGGTCAAAGGATCTTCCCATTGTCTGCCCCATGCCTGCTCTGATTTCTGTTGTGGGTGGGTCGGTAAAATTCCAGTTATATTATTAAACATAGAACAATAGAACCATTGAACATTACACACCAGGGAATATCCTGAGGAATTTCTTCCCAATTTAAGGGATAAAGAATTATATGGGCGAGACACTCTTCATTAGCATTTGTTTGGAAGAAACATAGGTAGCATTATGATCACAAGTATAAGCTCAACTTTTGGTGTCTAATAGTTCTATAAGACCTTCTTTGCTTTGTGGATAATTGTGAAACTGTGAACAACATAAAATTCTCTCTTATCAGGAATGCAAGAAAAACATGCCCTAGTTATTCAATTTAAGTGTGATATAATTTTACAGATTATTATTGGCAAAATTTAATAAAATGTTACGTGTGCAAATGAGTGCTATCTAATGATTTAATGTATTTTTTATGTAGACAATGGTTGAGAGTAGACCAACTTTATTTGTTTAATCTTCCTGTCAATGCTAAATTTTGAATGCTGCCTCCTCAGTTTATTTATTTCTCAATTTTTCTTTTCAGTCCCGTCTCCTCCACCTTACAGCTACGGTTATGAGATGGATTATCCTATGGATCTTCCCCCACCTTATACTCCAATGTCTCAAACTTTCCTGCAGTACACTCCACCCCCACCTTATCCAGGCTACTCAAGAAAATAAATTCTCACTTGACATTACTAAATGGAATGTTGGAAGCTGATTGTAACTACATCTCTCATAATAAATGAGAGTGGACTATGCCCAAAGCTGCAAAAGAAAAGCACAATTGTTCCTCTGATTTATTTTATTATTGTACCCAGACAGTAATTGTCTCCTCAGTTCTTTAGGCAATTTTCTTTCCTGCGATGCTATCAACTAAAGAGATTGGATTTTTTTTTAGATAAATTATTAGATTTAATGCTACAGTCATATATCAGAATAAATTATGAATCTACTAATTTCTCTGTCAACATCCAGATTTTGAGCAAGCAAAACCCAACGGCATAACGCAGAGTAACTACTGAGGATCAGTGTGTGAAACAAAATGAAGTGACCCATTTCAAAAAAAAGAAAAATATTATGGAAAACAATAGAACCTGTGTGTGGAATAGTATAAATATAGTCCCAAGATAACAACTGGATTTATGTATATTGAAACATATTATCAAATACAGTCTGTTTACAGAAAAATATAATCCCAATATAAAAACAAAGCTTGTGCATATAGAAACATGAATAATATCCCATGATACTTTGATGTCCACACATCGGGAATTATAATTAATCCAGACTGGGGACTGCATACTAAGTACTAAGTACAAATGTCCTCGACGGAGGACATTAAGGATTGTCAATTGCAATAGCTTCTCTTCCTGCCCTTGCATATTTGCATCTGGTGTCTCCAAGGATCTATCCTTGATGCCCTCTATTTCTTATCTACATATTTCAGCTTAGCAACACTATCACGCATATGTTGGTAGCACTCAGGTCTACCTATGACGACTTCCTCAACTCCTCCACTGTTTCTAAATTATCCGAATATTTGTCTGCAATGCAGTACTGATAACCTGAAATTTCCTCCAATTAAATACTAGGAAGACGGAAGCATTGTCTTCGATTCATACTACAAAGTCCGTTCTATAAGGTACTGACTCCATCCCTTTCCTTAGCAATTGTCTGAAGCTAAATCAGTCTATTTAAAACATTGATACATTTGACCCTAAATCAGCTTCTGACCACATATCCACTCTGGCACTAAATCTGCCTAGTTGTACTTTTGTAATAACTCCATCCCTAACTCAGCTCATCTGCTGCTGAAATCTTCAGCCAACTGTTACCTCCAGACTAGATTAACCCCATAGCTTTCTCTTCATAAACATGAGGTAATTCAAAGCTCTGCTGCCTGTTTCCTACTTAAGCCGAGTTCCATTCCAGGTTCACTTTCGCCAATACCTTATACAGTTGTGGCAAGTCTATCTATTTTATATCCTCCACCTCCCACAATAAAAACTATCATTCCACTTGCCTTTTTAATTACTAGATGTATTCACATGCTTTTTATATTTCATATAAACCTATGGGTTTGAAGCAGGAGTGGACACTTAGTCCCTCAAGTCTACTCCGCAATTCAATAAGATCATAACTGATCTGATTGTAATCTCAACACCACATTCCCATTTACACTGAACAACTTTCACCTACTTGCAAAAATCTATCTAGCACTGCCTTAAAATGTTTAACATCTCTGCTGAGAATCATGGAACCATAAAATCTGCTTCCTTTTGAGAAAATGAGTCGAAAGATACACGACCCTCAAAAAAACAAATTCTCATCTCTGGCTGAAATGAGCAACTCTTTATTTAGAACAGTGACCTCTAGTGTAGTAATTCAGCCAAATGTCAGTTTCCCATCACCGATACTCTTTATTAATCAATAAAGGAAAGGGCTGTTCCTTTGGCTTACAGTCAGGTAGCCTTCACCTCGAGACCTATAACCCTACTTCAAGTAATGTAACAAACTTAAAAACCCCTGCTTGACTACCTCCCATTAGGTAAGCCTTCATTCGCCCAGTAAGTAGCTCGTACTCCATGAAGCCGACAGGGAGATCTACTGATGATCCCTTGTAGCCTTGTGGCTGTCATAATATCCCTCCCACCATAGATCTATATCCCTCCTGCATCACACTGTGAGGAGATCCTTTCCATTGTTTGCATTTAGACAGAGGTCATTAAAACCAGGGCTAGATCAGGCAGTGTGAACCGAACAGTGGACCTTCTCTTTCAGAGGGAGCATTGCAGAGTTACTGAAGCAGGCTCCTCCTCAGGTTCAACTTCAGCCCGGAGCCCCATTTTTTCAGTCTGTAACTCCAAGTTCATATCTTCACTATCCAGAAGAACCAATGGGAAGTCAGCTTTGAGTTAAAGGCTGGCACTAACAATAGCTATCTGCATGGCTTCTGGGCAGGCACTCGCAGGTTCTGAGATAGTCTAAGTGCTTTTTTAGGGTTTTACTCACAACATTGACCTTGTAAGATAGAGGTTGTATTTTCTCCATATCAATCGCAGGAACCCATCTGGGACCATCACTAAAATTTTTTGATTTGATTTGATTTATTATTGTCACATGTATTAGTATTCAGGCAAAAGAATTGTTCCTTGCAAAGCATACTGTTCATAGAGAAGGAAACAAGGTGTTACATGATGTGGAGATGTCAGCTTTGGACTGGGATAGGTACAGTAAGAAGTCTCACAACACCAGGTTAAAATCCAACAGGTTTATTTGGCAGGAGCCAACATTGTCTACCTGATTTGCTGCAGGAAAGGCTGTCCTGAGGCATGGTACATTGGTGAAACCATGCATACGCTACAACAACAGATGAATGGACACCACTTGACAATCACCAGGCATGAGCATTCCCTTCCTGTCAGGGAAGACTTCAGTAGTCAAGGGCATTCAGCCTCTGATCTGCAGGTAAGCATTCTCCAAGGTATCCTTCAAGACACAACACAAGATAGCATCGCCAAGCAGAAACTGATAGCTAAGTTCCGCGCACATGAGGATGGCTTCAACTGGGATCTTGGGTTCATATCACACTGACTATAACCCCAATGACTTGTTTGGGCTGCAAAATCTCACTAACTGCTCTGGCTTAAGACAATTCACACCTCTTTAAACTGTGATTAACCCTCTCCCCATTCACATTGTTTGCATCTATAACAACTTGATTACCTGTTTAGACTCACATTCCAATGCATCTTGTAATTGAGTCTGTTTATTTTGCCCTATCCTCTAGTCACCTGATGAAGGGGTTGTGCTCCAAAAGCTCGTACTTACCAAATAAACCTGTCGGACTTTAACCTGGTGTTGTGAGACCTCTTACTGCAATGTTAGTCCTAACTAGGGTGCAGAGAAAGATCAGTTTCAGGCATGCTATACAAAGTATACCATTCATAGAGAAGGAAAGGAGAGACTGTAGAATGCAGTGTTACAGTCAGAGGTAAGGTGTACAGAAAGATCAACTTAATGCAAAGTAGGTCCATTCAAAAGTCTGAAGGCAGCATGGAAGAAGCTGTTCTTGAGTCAGTTGGTATGTGACCTCAGGCTTTTATATCTCTTTCGTGACGGAAAAAGATGGAAAAGGTTATAATGATCCTGAACACTTTGGAGATCATGCCAGTTAAAATGTGGACGCAAAAAGATCCAACCTTATCTAAAATAATCCTAGAATGATGGATTCCAAGAATGACCCTCTGAAGAAATGAAATCCTACCTCATTAAGAAAGTTGAACTTTGTGTTGAGGATGGGATAATTCTTTGGAGACCTAAGTAATTGTTCTGCCCCCAATATTAATGGAACTACATAATGATCACTCAAGAGTCTCAAAAATGAAGATGCTGGCTAGGATTTTGTCAGTGGAAGTGGTGGAAGCAGATTCTATAACAACGTTCAAGAGGCATCTGGATAGATGCATGAATAGGCAGGGAATAGAGGAGTATGGATCACATAGAGCCAAGAAAATATTAGATTAGAAAGGCATCTACATTGGCACATAGGGCCTGTTCTTGTGCTGTACTCACCTTTGTTCTTTGGGTTATGTCTTGTGGTCAGCTCTTGACATAGATTTGGTGAAATGATATGACGAATGCCAGGAAAATCAAAAACTTCCCTTCTTAACCTCCTTACATCCATGGGAGTGGTCTGGCAGGCTATTGGTTTGTGTACATGTGGACTTTGTGTGCCTCTTTATAGATTCTATGTTTTTAATCATGGTGGATGCATACTCCAAGTGGTTGGGGATGCGCCACATGGGTTCCATGCTTATTGGACTACAATCGAGAAATTACAACAAAGGTTCAACATTAATGGAGTATTGGAAGTTCTGATTTCTGATAATGGCACAACATTCACTAGCAGTTATTTCCAGATTTTCATGCCCTCCAATGGTATCCAACATTTCCAAACTACACCATATCACCCATTGCCAAATAAATGAGGAGAATGGCAGGTTCAAACCTTCAAAAATGATATGAAGAAATATCCATTGAGGCATCCATTGAGACTAAACTGGCATGATTTTTATTAGATTACAGGACCACACTGCACACACAACAAATGTTGCTCTAGTGAATCTATTGATTGGAAGACAGATTCATTTAAAATTGAGCCTGCTATTCCCAAACCTGGCGGGGAGGATGGAGTCCCAATAGGAAAACCAAGAAAGAAACTTCCATTCTACAAGGGCAGAAAGAAACTTTGAGGTAGGTGATCTGGTTCACACAAGGCACTCAACCTTGGAACACCTAGACAACAAAGACACCAATGTCAGCCTCTTACTTATTGACCACAGTTCAGCCTTCAACATCATTATTCTTATGAATCTCATCTCCAAGTTTCATAGCCTGGGCCTCCACTCCTTTGTGACTGAATCCTGAACTTCCTAACCCACTGACTACAATTAGTAAGGATAGGCAACAACACCTTCTCCACGATTATCCTCAACACTGGTGTCCCACAAGGCTGTGTTCTCAGCCTCCTACTATACTCCATATACACCTATGATTGTGTAGCTAAATTCCCCTCCTCAATTTTCAAGTTTGCTGATACACCATAGCGGTGGGTCCAATCTCAAACAATGATGAGACACAATACAGCAATGGGATAGATAATCTGGTGAATTGGTGCAATGACAATAGCCTCTTCCTCAAAGTCAACAAAACGAAGGAGATTATCATTGACTTCAGGAAGTATCTGCTGCAGCTCAAACTTGACACTGTCATGAATGATGCCCTCATGCAAGGAGAAGCAAAATGCGCCATGATTGACTCAGTCCTCTAATACTTTGTTAGTCAGGACTCAGACCTCATGTGGCCATGATCAGTTGGTGATAGTACCCAGCCATGGCTTGCAAGTGAACAGTGTATAACCTCAGATGATGCCCACTACATATGCAATCGCCATCATCTCCTACAAGTTCCAGAATCAGCAGTAACAGATAAGGGCACTTCAGTCACCCAGCCCAGACACAGACCCCCCCACACCAGCGGATATGCAGGTTCCTCCAGAGATCAATGTAGCAAGCCCTGTTTTCTTTGTTCTGGTCAAATCTTCTTGGTAACTTTGTTTCCAGTGCAATTCTTCATCATTTTGTAGAAGTTCTCTGAGAGGCAATGTCTGACGTGACATACAGGGAATTAATACCAAGACAGGTCACAATCGTAGTGAATGTTATACTGGATGGTAAGGTCCCAGAAGGGTGGTGAATGTTTGGAATTCACTACCACTAAATGTACTTGAGGCCAAAATGTTGTCTGAATGCAAGAAGAAATTAGATATAGCTTTGGGGCTAAAGGGATCAAAGGATATGGGAGGAAGAGGTGATCAGGATATTGAATTCAATGATCAGCCATCATCAAGGTGAATAGTGGAGCAGGCTTGAAGGACCGAATGGCCTATTCCTGCATCTAGTTTCTATGTTTCTATATAACATTTTATGTTATTTAGAGGAATAGAATCACAGGACTGCCAATTATTTTCTAACAATAAGAAAAACATTTATTAAACATGAAAATTTAGACTATCTTACAATGTTCCTTCACTCCTGCGTAACTTCACAAGGTAAGAATCTAGCAACACCAATTTTAAATCCAACTGATTTATTTGATAATAAATCTGCAAGCTTTCAACCTTTTCGTCTTCGTCAGGCAAATGCAGTGTTCTGGTCTGCAATAGCACACGTATCAGCACAGACAGTCACAGATTGCTGATTAGAATGTGAATCCTTACATCTAACCTGCTATTCAAGTGTTAAAGTGGCTAACAATGTGTGTGAAGGGAACTCTGAGCATTGGTTAGAGAAATGTGTATTTTCTCCAAACAGCACAGTAAGTGAGGTTTTTTGCTAACCCAGGCAAGTCATGGGGGTTACAGATAGTGTGAAATGAAGCCAAGATCTCTGTTAAGACCGTCCTCATGTGTGCGGAACTTGGCTGTCAGTCTCTGCTCAGCAACTCTGCGCTGTCGTGTGTCATGAAGACCCCCTTGAAGAACATTTACCCGAAGGTCGGAGGCCGAATGCCCGTGACTGCTGAAGTGTTCACCCACAGGAAGGGAACTGTTTTGCCTGGTGATTGTTGAACGATGCTCATTCATCCGCTGTCATAGTGTCTGCATGGTCTCCCCGATGTACCATGCTTCGGGACATCCTTTCTTGCAATGTATTAGGTAGACAACATTGGCCAAGTTACAAGAGTATGTACCGTGTACCTGGTGAATGGTATTCTCATGTTTGATGATGTCGTCCATGTCTATGATCCGGCATGTCTTGCAGAGGTTGCTGTGGCAGGGTTGTGTGGTATTGTGGTCACTGTTCTACCAAAGAATTTGTCCAATGAATGTTTGTAAACTCCACACTCAGAAAGCCATTATTTAAAATCTTTGTCAGAATTCTCTGGCTTCCTATGTCTGTGTTGACTGCCGCAGGAGGTGGTGCTTATTTGCTAGTGGTGGGATTCTCTGGTCGCACTGCTGTCAATGGGAATACCCATTGACATCACCCCATGTCAGTGGGAAACCTATGGGCAGGAGAAGCTGCCAGTGGGACTGGTGAATCCCACCGGTGTGAACAGCCAGAGAATTCCAGTCCTTATTTCAAACAATACCCTGTCTTAGCTATTTTCATTAAGGATCCACTCCAGTTTTCTAACTATCCTTTCAAACAGGACTTCCTCTCCACTGTTTTATCAAGGATCCACCTCCAGACTTTCCAATTCTCCTTTCAGGATTTCATTTGTCTTGAGTTGCTCAAGAATCCAAACTTTTACATAAAACTCAGGCTGCAACAGAACATTACTGTTTCCAAAGGCTGGAATTAAGGACACCAAACTTTTTAATGCTTCTGATCTCTGTCTTTTCTCTGGCCAATTTCATCATGTTATGCAGTTCCAACTCTCTACTTAGCTTCAGTGACTATAGTAGTACTCTATTGCAAAAGCAGTTTCTGCTGTTCTTTTAACTTCAGACTTCCTGGAAACTTTTCTTTATTTCTCTAATTTCCTTAAATAGCTGTTCTTTAGATTTCTGGCATTTGTTTCTTTGCCCTTTAATGCTTTCTTCTAAAAAAGTTATAGAAGGTATTCTTTCTCTCCCTGCAAAGTTCCTTCTATTCTGCTTCCAATTAAAACTAAATACAAAAAGATCTTTTCTGTATAAATGGCTCCAGATTGCTGAACAACGTTTCCTTCTTTCCCCAATCTCTTATTTGCTTCACACATCTTAAATTCTCTCAGCATAATAAAAACGCAGTTTGAGCTGCAACGAAAAATCCACAATCATGCAAACATTTTTGTTTAACTTGTATCTAATTGGAGTTATACCCTTTCTTACACAAGGCACCAAATTAAATCCACTTAAATCTAAAACTTATTTCTAATATGTAACAATACAAATAATGATTGCTTAACCTGTATGTTTCCTGATAGTCACCACGCCCAAAAACCTGTTCACATCTTTCTTCCATTCTGAGGCTGACATGTTTACAACTGCTTCGATTTTACTCTGATCTGGTTTCAGACCTCAATTGTGAACACATATCCCAAGTACTTTGTATTAGCATGGCTCTTTCGGGAAGGGGAAGAGATAGCATTTCCCAAGGGCCAAATGATTGGCAATGACTCTATGGACCACTCTGGTGGAAAACTGAACTAATTGGCAGGACAGTGCATATCATTGTTGAGAATGAAATTGCTGTTAGGGCTATGATGGGGGTGAGGCCTAAAGTGAGGCAGGAATCAACTGAGGTAGGGATCAACTGGGCCAAGGGCAAAGGGGATTGTCGGATGTAGGGAGGGCAATATCTGAGGAGGGGGGGGGGTTAGAGGATCAATAGATCTCTCTGTTCTATTGCACAGAACACTGAGGCTCTGCACATGCATGTTACACCCTCTAGTGTCAGCAGCCAGCTTTCCAGCAAGAATGGACTTCACCCACACACCCCCCACTATTGTAAATTACACTTTCCCTCATTTTTGCAATGAATTGCATAATTTCATGTCTGAAAGCATGCTGAAAAAATAGCCATGATTCTCTCCCATTTTCATACTAGTTCAGCAACTGATGTAGAGTTTTAACATGGTTGCCAGATCTGGCATGAACTTGCCATCAAAGTTCACCCAAGAATGAACTGATTATTATTGTCACATGTATTGGAAAACAGTGAAGAATATAGTTTCTTGCGTGCCACAGAAACAAAACATACCATTCATAGAGTACCTAGAGAAGGAAAGGAGAGAGTACAGAATATTGTGTTGCAGTTACCAATAGGGTCAGTAGAAAGATCAGCTTAATATGTGATAAGACCATTCAAACGTCTGATGGCAGCAGGGAAGATGCTGCTTTTGAGTCATTTGGTACATGATCTCAGACAGTTCTATCTTTTTTCCGACAGAAGAAGGTAGAAGAGAGTCCGGGGTGCATGAAGTCCTTGATTATCCTGGCTGCTTTTCTGAGGCAGCAGGAAGTGTAGGCGGAATCAACTGATGGGAGGCTGGTTTGCGTGATGGACTGGGTTTTGTTCATAATCCTTTGTAGTTTCTTGTGGTCTTGGTCAGAGCAGGAGCTATACCAAGCTGTGATGAATCCAGAAAGAATGCTTTCTCTGGTGCATCTGTTAAATGTGGTGAGAGTTGTAGTGGATATACTGAATTTCCTTAGCCTTCTGAGAAACTAAAGGCATTGGTGCGATCTTTTAACTATAGCATATACATGGAGGTACCAAGACAGATTATTGGTGACCTGAACACCTAGAAACTTGAAGCTCTCAACCATCTCTACTACATCACCTTTGATGTGGACAGGGGCATGTCCTCCAGTATGTTTCATGAAGTCAACGACTATCTCCTTCATTTTATTGACATTGAGGGAGAGATTATTGTCGTACCACTGCACCACATTCTCTATAATTCTTCCTGCATTTCATTCCGTTATTGTTTGAGATCCAACCCACTAATGATGTCATCAGCAAACTTAAAAATTGTTAGAGTGGAATTTGACCACGCAGTCATAAGTGCATAAGCAGTATAGAAAGGGGCAGTTTGTGGGGCACCGTGTTGAGATAATTGTCGAGGAATGTCATTACCTATCATTACTCATTGCACTCCATGGGTTCAGAAGTCAAGGATTGAGTTATAGTGGGCCCAGCTCGTAGACGACTTTCTGTGGGTTAATGGTTTTGAAGGCTGAGCTGTAATCAATAAAAAGAACTCTGACATAAGTGTCCTTGTAAATGTTCCAGGATTGAGTATATGGCCACGGAAATGGTGTCTGCTGTGGATCTGTTGGAGCGCTACGCAAACCTGTAGTGGATCTAGGCAATCTCAGAAACTGGAGTTGATGTATGCCATGGCTAACCTTTTGAAGCACTTCATGAAGATGGATGTCAGAGCTACAGGGTAGTATCATTACGGCATGCTGACTGGCTTTTCTTTGGTACAGCGATGATGGTCATCTTTTTGCAGCAAGTAGGGACCTCAGATCGGAATAAGGAGAGGTTAAAGATATATGCAAATACTCCTGCCATTTGGTCCACACAGGATCTGAATGCTCATCTGGGTATAATGTAAGACCATAAGACATAGGAGCAGAATTAGGCCACTCAGCCCATTGAGTCCATTCTGCCATTCAATCCTGGTTGATGTTTCTCTTATCCACATGCTTCTGCCTTTTCCCCATAACCCCGGATTCCCTTATTAATCAAGAACCTACCAATCTCTATTTTAAAGACATTCAATGACCTGGCCTCCCCAGCCTTCTGCAGCAAAGAGTTCCACAGTTCACCACTCTCTGGCTGAAGAAATTGCTCCTCATCTCTGTTTTAAAGGACTTTAGCCTGAGCTTGTGTCCTCTGGTTCTAGTTTCTCCTACTAGTGGAAATATTTTCTGCATGTCCATTCTATCTCAGCCTCGCAATATTTTATAAGTTTCAATAAGATCCCCCCTCATCCTTCTAAACTCCCAACGAATACAAACCCAGAGTCTTCAACATTCTTCATATAACAAGCTTTTCATTCCAGGGATCATTCTTGTGAACCTCTTCTGGACCATTTCCAAGGTCAACACATCCTCCCTTAGATATGGGGCCCAAAACTGCTCACAATACTCCAAATGGGGTCTGACCAGAGCCTTAGACAGCCTCAAAAGTACATCCCTGCTCTTGTATTCGAGCCCTCTCGACATGAATGCTAATTTTGAATTTGCCTTCCTAACTGCTGACTGAACCTGCACTTTAACCTTAAGAGAATCTTGAACAAGGACTCCCAAGTCCCTTGTGTTTCTGATTCCCTAAGCATTTTCCCATTTAGAAAATAGTGTATGCCTGCATTCCACCATCTAAAGTGCATAACCTCACACTTTGTACATTGTATTCCATCTACCACTTTTTTGCCCATTCTCCTAATCCTATTCGAGCCAGTTGCTTTATGAGGGTTAAGAAGGCCAATCTGACATTTGTAATAATTACTTCAGATACCAGTTAACCAAGGCTCTCAGAGTGAATCATGTCCTCTCACTGATCTCTTGCTCAAAACGAGCATAGAATGCATCAAGATCGTCGGAGAGAAGTGCATTTTTGCTGGCTATTCTACTCATCTTCACTTTGTAGTCCATAATGTCATTAAGACCTTGCCATAATCCATGGGTGTTCGTGTGGCTAGCCTGGGACTCTGACTTGGTCTGATATTGTTTCTTGGCATCTTTTGATGATTCTCCAATTGTACTTGAGACAGATTTCCTGGGGCCTTTCTGGTGGCCTCCATTTTGTTAGATGCTTTGAGTAGACCTTCATTTTCAATTGCATGGCGTGGATATTGGATGGAATCTCGAAAGAACTCACATTCCTCTCTTTTTACTAATGGACAACGCTTCTACAACATTTTGAGTGGTTTTTTTTGAGGTTCTTCAAATGAGGCTCTTCAAATTGGTAGGGTTCAACACATAGAACATAGAACATTACAGCGCAGAACAGGCCCTTCGGCCTTCGATGTTGCACCGACCAATTATGAAAAAAGCAATGACCCTCCAAACTAAACCATTCCCTTCTCTTCCATAAACTTATCAACTAACCTCTTAAACGCCACCAAACTTGGCGCATCTACAACTGCCGCAGGCAGGGCATTCCATATCCTTACCACCCTCTGGGTAAAGAACCTACCTCTGACATCCATCCTATAACTACCACCCCTTAATTTAAAGCTATGTCCCCTCGTGCTAGCTTTCTCCACCCTAGGAAAAAGGCTATCACTGTCCACCCTATCTAAACCTCTAATCATCTTATATGTTTCAATAAGGTAACACAGTGCTCTTAACATTTCCTTACGCACTGAGTCAGGAATCTGAAACACTACTGTGTCCGTACCCACTCTCATCTTATTCATTTTGCCTTCTATTTTGGTAAGGACCCAGAACCGATCAGCTTCACCCCGTACTGATAGGATGTTTCACCGAAATTCAGCTGATTTTGGCTCTTCTGTTTCTTCGGGTTTTGTGTGGCAATTTTGGGTAATATGGCCCACTTCTGCGGCACTGGACTTCTTAAGTCCAATATGTTAACTTTTCATGGCAAACATGCCATATCAGCAACATTCTGCAGCTGTTACCACACTTTATACCTTACGCTACTTTACGCATCTGGGTATGACATCAACTGTGTTACTTCACTGGTGGCTAACTCCATCAAGGTAGTTATTTTGAAAGGTACTTTGAAAACCAGAACTCTTTTTATTAGTAGTTTCCATTGAATGGCTTCATGTCAGAAGCCACAAACTAAACGCTTTCACAAGGCACCCAGGAGGAACCCTCTGGATTAGCAATGTCCTGCCAATCTCTTTGAAGTGGTCATGAACTGGGCAAAGAACTCTCCTTTCTGTTGTATCCGTTTATAAAACAGAACATTCATTAATCATCAATGGTTTGGGTGCAAATGATTTCCCAACATATCATAAGTTCTCTAAAGGTTTTCTCCATGGTTTTTCCAATTGCACCTGACTCCTTAGGATTGCTAAAGTCTTGCTTCTGATGGTGCTCTCAAAAAACCCACCACCATTAGGCCTTCATCTACTATTTGCTTTCAAGTAGGAATTAAAACGTTCAGTGTGTAGAAACACATTGTTAAACAGGTACATTGCTCTGAATTGGCTTGCTATTTTATTTTCCAGCTGGCAGGAAGATTTCCCGACACTCACATTTCAGTAGCTGCTCGCATCGAAAGTCCCCCATTAGCGCTCTTCAAGCTCCTTTACCAACTGTGCTGGTGGTCCTCTAATTTTTTCCATCGACTGTGCGACCGCTTTCCATGATGATTTCAGTATTCCCAGGTGAGTACTTTCTCTTTTCTCCTGGCCATTGACAACGGCCCGAGTACCCTCATGACCACTGCTTTTGGCCCATTCTCCGTGAGTACTTTTCTTCCCCAGTGATGACTGCAGACCAAGTCCTACTGTGACCGCTTTCATAGAACATAGAACACTACAGCACAAACAGGCCCTTCGGCCCACAAGTTGTGCCGAACACATCAAAACCTACCCAGCCATAGACCTATCTATAACCCCCAATCCATTGGATCCCATATACTCATCCAGAAGTCTTTTAAAAGACCCCAGCGAGTTCGCCTTGACCACCACCGACGGCAGCCGATTCCATTCACTCACCACCCTCTGAGTGAAAAACTTTCCCCTAGCATCCCCTCTGTACTTGCTTCCCTGCACCTTAAATCTGTGCCCTCTCGTCGCGACCATTTCAGCCCTGGGAAATAGTCTCTGAGAGTCCACCCTATCTATTCCTCTCAACATCTTGTAAACCTCTATCAGGTCGCCTCTCAACCTTCGTCTCTCCAGGGAGAACAGTCCCAGCTCCCTCAACCTGTCTTCATAAGGCATGCCTCCAATCCAGGCAACATCCTTGTAAATCTCCTCTGCACCCTTTCAATAGCTTCCACGTCCTTCCTATAGTGAGGCGACCAGAACTGCGCACAGTACTCCAAGTGTGGTCTGACAAGGTCCTATAAAGCTGCAGCATTACCTCCTGACTCCTGAACTCAATCCCTCGATGAATGAAGGCCAGTACACCGTAAGCTTTCTTAACCACATCCTCCACCTGGGAGGCCGATTTGAGAGTCTTATGGACCCGGACCCCAAGATCCCTCTGCTCTTCCACACAGCTAAGACTCCTACCTTTGATAGTGTACTCATTCATCCTGTTGGATCTGCCAAAATGGACCACAACACATTTATCCGCGTTGAAGTCCATCTGCCACTTCTCCGCCCAGTCTTGCATCCTGTCGATGTCATGCTGCAACTTCTGACATCCCTCCAGACCATCCACAACACCACCGACCTTCGTGTCATCGGCAAACTTACTCACCCATCCCTCCACTTCCTCATCCAGGTCATTTATGAAAATGACAAACAGCAAGGGTCCTAGAACAGATCCCTGGGGCACTCCACTGGTGACCGACCTCCATGCAGAAAAAGAGCCATCCACAACCACCCTCTGCCTTCTGCAGGCAGCCAGTTCTGGATCCACAAGGCCAAAGCCCCTTGGATCCCATGCCCTCTCACCTTCTCAAGAAGTCTTGCATAGGGGACCTTGTCAAATGCCTTGCTGAAGTCCACGTACACCATGTCCACTGCTCTTCCTTCGTCAATGTGTTCAGTAACATGTTTCGGCCTTTTCCCTGCAAGCTTACCATGCAACCTCCTCAATTCACATCATTTACTACATCCAGGTGATGTTAAAATATTTTAAATGTTTCAAAGTTTATTTATTATTGTCACAAGACGGCTTACATTAGCTATGTATAACACTAGTCACCACAGTCTGGCGCCTGATCTTCTCCCATTACCAGCAATTTGCCTCAGGGATCGGTGCTGGATCCAACTGTTATCTGTAATTTATATTAATGAATTGATGAGAATTTAGTAGGCATGATTAATAGGTTTGCAGATGACACCAGGATTGGTGGTATAGTGGACAGTGAAGAAGGTTATCTAGGATTGCAACTGGATCTTAATCAATTGGGCCCATGTGCTGACGAATGGCAGATGGACTTTAATTTAGATAAATGCGAGGTGATGAGCATTTAGACAGTCACATGGCTAAGATGGATATAGAGGGATATAAGCCAAATGCAGGCAATTGGGAGTAGCTTAGGTGTTTAAAAAAAAGGGTGGCATGGACAAGTTGGGCCAAAGGGCCTGTTTCCATGCTGTAAACCTTTTTGACTTCTTCCAAAAAATGGTGGTGGCACATTGGCTGTGGGCTGTGACTCAGCCTCATCGTCAGTTATTAAGTTTGGATCTAATTATAAACTACAAAAAGGCCAGAAAGTAGGTTTGTATAATTCAAACAAGGAACAGTTTGTTTAATGTCTTAACAGTTGCACAGTCAGTCCAAGACTGATTCCTCCAAGCTCAACCCTGAGTGGAACTTGTTCCCCCTGCTTCACCTGACCTGCTCTCTTAAAGGGGCATAACACCTCAACTACATATATAAGAGATGGCACCTCCTCCTGCCTAGGAGGGAACTGCAGGCAATACTCATTATATCTCCTTCTGGTTATTTGGCTCTGCACGTACCAGACTATACCATCTCCAGACTAGAAGGTTGTTCAGACAATCTTGGTAACACCTCCTCTAGCTGGGTGGTGCTGCAGCCATCGCACATACATATCCTTCTGACTGGAGAGGAGCTGCAAGCAGTCCAAATATACCTCCTTCTAGCTGGGTGGCACTTTAAGTGACCCAGGTACACCTCGTTCCAGTTGTATGGTACAACAGGCAATTCAAGTTAACCTCTTCCTGGTTCAAGGCCCTGCAGATTCCAGTTACAACTCTTGGCTGAGTGGCATTGTAGATCCCAGATAAAGATGGGGTGTGGCGAGGGTGGTGGCTGCAAATCCCAGATAAGCCTCCTTCTGGCTGGGTGGCACTGCAGATCCCAAATAGTCCTCCTCCTGGCTGGTGCCGCTGCAGATCCCAGATATTTCTCTTCTTGGTTGGTTCATTGCAGATCCCAGATACTCCTTCTCCTGGCTGCGTGGCATTGCAGATCCCAGATAATCTTCCTCCTGGCTAGGTGGCGGCACTGCAGGTCTCAGATACCCTTCCTCCTGGCTGGATAGAGCAGCAGATCCCAGCTACTCCTCTTCCTCGCTAGGTGGCACTGCTGATCCGAAACAGCAACAAGTCCACAGCACATGCCAGCTCCCTGCACTCAATCCTGGAATACCTAGATAACAAAGACACCTATGTCAGACCCCTATTTATTGAATACACTCAGCCTTCACACGATCATTCCGACGAAACTCATGTCCAAACTCTGTGCCTGGGTCTCAGTCTCGTTTCGAGTCTAGATGACCCTTTATCAAAGCCTCACATAGTCCTCTTCATGGCTGGGTGGCACTGCAGATCCCAGATACTCCTCCTCCTGGCTGAGGGTGCTGCAGGTCCCAAATACTCCTCCTCCTAGCTTGGGAGCACTGCAGAACCCATATACTCCTTCTGCTGGCAGATACAGCATATCTCGGTGCTGTAGATCCGAGATATGTGATTATCAGAGTCCATAATGCACCCGAGTTCCTGCGGTGCCAAATGGGCACAGAAGACATCAACTGCATCCATGGACACCATACACTCCCTCTCCAGAGATACCTATCCGTGAACATAGCCGCAGTAGAGGGGCACACAGTCAGGATGGCTGACCCCATCCGTTGCCCGCTGCCTGGTCCTGTTAATGGCATATCTCGCCAGGTCCAGGAGCAGCTTCACAAGGAGGTCGCCATCCCAACCCACCTCTCTCTGCACTGGGTGTCCATAGGTCAGGAGCATGGGACTGAAGTGCAAACAAAACATCAATAAGAGTTCTTCAGGAAAACAAAAAGTGAAAATTAAGACACCAAACATAAATGTGGTCCATGGACTCCACAAAGCCACAGAAGAGGCAAGCTTGGGAGCCTATAGAACTTACGGTTGTATGAAACTGCTGAGTGCAACACCCTGCACCCCAGTTCCCCCAAGGGAATTGGGGAAGATGTCTCCGTAGAGGGACCTCCACTGGGCACCTCCACCACCCACCAGCAACAAGGACTGACAAAGTGTATTCGGGCGACAGGCAGGGGTGCGGTAAGTGGATGTTGTGCAGCAGCAGTCCGTACAGGAAAGGTGGTGGGAAAAAAGCACGGAGAACATTTTCGTGAGGAGCACCTGACCTGGAAAGAGGGGTCTAGGCTTTAGGCCAATGTGATCCAAGTAGGGGAGCACTCAGGTGGGATCCCACTGCATGCTTGCGCCACCTGGAGACCGCGTGTGCACTCGGACCAAGCACGACCACCGTAAGGTTTTGGCCTCGCACTGGCCGAATACCCCTGCGTGCCCAGCCAGCACACGGAGGGTCATGCAGCGTGCTCCTCCGCCATCCAGCAAGTCCCTGATACTGGTCACTCTGGCATTCACAGCCTCCCTCTCTGCCAGCCACCTGAAGATATACGGCTGGAGAAGCGATTTCCCAGATACTCCTCCCAGCTGGATGATGCTGCAGATGCCAGGTGCTCCTCCTCCCTGCTGGGGGTGAGGGGGCGGGGGGCGGTGGGGGGGGCAGGCGCCGCAGATCCCAGATACTTCTCCTCCTGGCTAAGTGGCGCTGCCGATCCCAGATACTCCATCTCCTGGCTGAGGGCACTGCAGAGCCCAGATACTCCTCCTCCTGACTGGGTGGCGCTGCAGATCCCAGATACTCCGTCTCCTGGCTGAGGGCACTGCAGATACCAGATACTCCTCCTCCTGACTGGGTGGCGCTGCAGATCCTAGATACTCCTCCTCCAGGCTAGGTGGCGCTGCTGATCCCAGATACTCCGTCTCCTGGCTGAAGGCACTGCAGATCCCAGATACTCCTCCTCCTGGTTAGGTGGCGCTGCGGATCCCAGACACTCCTCCTCGTAGTTGGGGCACTGCAGATCCCAGATACTATTCCTCCTGGTTGGGTGGCGCTGCAGTAAAAAGTCTGACAACACCAGCAGATGACAGATATTCCTCCTCCTGGCTGGGTGGCGCTGCAGATCTCAGATACTCCTCCTCCTAGCTGGGGCAGGGTGCACTGCAGATCCCAGATACTATTCCTCCTGGCTGGCGGCGCTGCAGATCCCATTCCGCCTCCCAGCTGGGGCGGGGTGCACTGCAGATCCCAGATACTATTCCTCCTGGCTGGGTGGCGCTGCAGATCCCATTCCTCCTCCTAGCTGGGGCGGGGTGCACTGCAGATCCCAGATAGTATTCCTCCTGGCTGGGGTTGGCGCTGCAGATCCCAGGTCCTCCTCGTGCTGGTGGCGCTGTATTACCGGGGAATACGGTCAGCCGCTAGGACGGAGACTGCGGGGATGATGCCGGCACTTTTGTAGCGGCTGGTCGGGCGGCTTTTTCGCTAGATGGCGGTGCTGAGTCGGCCTGGACTGGACTGGGCGGGACCGACTAGGGAAGACGGGATGGGAGGGGGGCGGTGCAGGTGCCGCACAAACAGCAAACCTCACTCACACTTCGCTCTCGCCATCAAGTGAGTTTGGTGCTAACAGGAGGGCGTGAGTTTAAATAAAAGAGGCAGCGAGGCAGACTTAACGTCGTGGAATTATAGTCGGGAGACCTAAGCAGAGTGGCCATGATCCCCCACTTACCGGGTCGGCTAAGGATGCTGTGGGTGGCGGCGGTGGTCGTCTTCCCCTCGCTCTGCCAGGCGCTGGAGGTAAAAGCGTTCGCGCATCACTTCACCAACGGATGGCTTTTCAAACCCGGGGAGCTCGAGCGGCTCTAACCGTCACTGCGGGGTTCACCGTCCCGACAGCAGGGGAGGGTGTGCGGGGCTCACCGTCCCCGAGAGCAAGGGGGGGCGGAGAGGGGGCGCGGGGCTCACCGTCCCCGAGAGCAAGGGGGGGCGGAGAGGGGGCGCGGGGCTCACCGTCCCCGAGAGCAAGGGGGGGCGGAGGGGGGCGCGGGGCTCACCGTCCCCGAGAGCAAGGGGGGGCGGAGAGGGGGCGCGGGGCTCCACCGTCCCCGAGAGCAAAGGGGGGGGCGCGGGGCTCACCGTCCCCGAGAGCAAGGGGGGGCGGAGAGGGGGCGCGGGGCTCACCGTCCCCGAGAGCAAGGGAGGGGGCGCGGAGAGGGGGCGCGGGGCTCACCGTCCCCGAGAGCAAGGGGGGGGGGGCGGGGCTCACCGTCCCCGAGAGCAAGGGGGGCGCGGGCTCACCGTCCCC
The DNA here is from genome assembly GCA_024679065.1 of Sphyrna mokarran. Taxonomy (NCBI): domain Eukaryota; kingdom Metazoa; phylum Chordata; class Chondrichthyes; order Carcharhiniformes; family Carcharhinidae; genus Sphyrna; species Sphyrna mokarran. The sequence continues at coordinate 11,800,081 of JAGIQG010000013.1, read as the reverse complement.
GAGAGCAAGGGGGGGTGGAGAGGGGGCGCGGGGCTCACCGTCCCCGAGAGCAGAGGGGGGGGGGAGAGGGGGCGCGGGGCTCACCGTCCCCGAGAGCAGGGGAGGGGGTGAGGGGTTCATTGTTCATGGGTGGAGGTATCACGATCCGTGGGATGAGGGGTAAAGAGGAATTGCGGTCCTCGAAGCGTGGGGGGGGGGGGGGGGGGAGCGCCACTGTCTGGGTGGTAGGGAGCGAGGTTCACCATACCTAGTTGGGGGGAATTCGCCGTCCCTGAGTGGGGGCGTGAGGGAGAAATCACAGTCTCCTAAGGGCGGGAGTGGGTGAGGAGGGGGAAATCATTCCCTGAGGGCGTTGGATGGGTTTAGCGCTGTTTCTGATGGGGGGGCGAGTGGGGTGGCTGATGGGGGGCGCGGGGTTCACTTCCCGCTAGGATATGGGATAAGATAAACTCTTAACTCTCTCGCTTTTACCCATAATTGATTGCCCATTATTACTGCATGTAAACTCTCGATCATTCTTTCCCCATTCCCGTTTCATTGATGATCCGGTTCGGTTCCTCCATTCTCTTTGTTTAGATTTTGCCGGCTTCCTCACTAAAGTGAGGATGCTGTGTAGCAGGTAATAGAGGCAATTTTTTTCAGTCCATTCACACTATTTCTTGATGTTGCCTCCCGCTCCATCCCAGGCTTATATTTTCTCCTTTTTGAGTTGATGTTTAAATCTCACACCAGATCGGAACGCCGCTGGCTGGCTGCCCCCAAGAAGATGGCGCCTCTGCAGTGCGCAAACATCCCCTGCCTGGGTTGTGCTCCAGTCTTTAATAACATTTTTTATTTATATAAATTAATGTAAAATCGTTTTCCAAACTGATTCCTTTGTTTTTCAGTTTGCAGTATGAAAGATGTTGCATTAAAGAATGCATGGGATATGACGTTTCTGTGTTCCAAAATGTATATTTAAAATCTATGTAAGTAAAGAAATAGGCTAGGAATAAAGATTGAACAAGAAAAAACTGCCAGCAAAATTGAATGAGATTCAACCCATCTAAATCCTGACTTGGCCTCAATAGGAATTTCCACATTATAAGCTTTCCGTATATGTCTCCTAATATTTCTCTGCCCCATTTCGGTTTTAAATTTCTGTATTTTTAATTTTGTGGCATTTTTTCAATCTGTCTTTAAATTTATCCAGTATTATTTATGTCTGCCTGTTCTGTCCTGCAATTCTGGCTGTTTGCCAGTGTTTTTTTAATTTGTCTGATTGGATTTTTGTTCTTGGTCCTTAACCTTCTCAATTTTTCGCCCTTTATTTACATTTCCCAAATTGCTTTCTGTGTTGCTGTAATCCAAGAAGCTTTCATTTGACAGCCCAGCTAAAAATAGAAGCATGCCATTATAATTGGAGACAAAATTTTGTAAACATTTTGGATTTTGTCTTTGTAGTAGATTGATTCTTCAAATGATGGGTTTTTTTTGTGGTATATTTCAATTTGCAACTCTCATTTCATTGTGAAATTTGTCTGTTATAAATTCAACACCTAGTATTTGTCAAGGTGTCAAGTTCTTCCACGTTATGGCAAATCTTGACAACACTGAAATAATTTGATTTTATTTGACTTAAAAACTTAACCTATTGTGATGGCATTTTTGATCAGATTTTGCCTTATGTGGTCTTGATTAGGGGCAAATAACTTTAGTTATGAAAATTAAAACTTATGTGATAGAATTGTTATCTAAATTAATACGCACTGCAACAGAAAAATCAAACTCAAATTGGCAATGCAAACAAGGTCAATTGTACGTCTGATTCAAACATCAGAACTGCTTCCAGCATTTTGTATTTTTCAGCTGCTGTAGAATTTATTACTGTTGTAATTTCAGAAACATTTCAAAGTGGATTGCATTTTGAAGTGTCCTGAATATTATGTAGGAGTTTGGATATGTTAGCATTGAGTTCAATATTGGTTATTTCATGTTGGTGTGTTTTTCTAATGTAATGGATGTGACTTCCTGGCTAATAAAGAAAGCCATATAAAATATATTTTCCTTTTATTGTAGTTTTGTCAGGGTTTTTTCTTAGACATTCATTATAAATAGAATGCCTGCTGCATCGAAGCTGGGCTATTCTGCAAATTTCTATATACAAATCATACCAAGTGGATTATCATGGCTCCCATTTTTCAGATGGACGAAGTTATTGTCATAAACCTTGGAAGTGAACTGATTCTAATGAATTTTCTGCGTTACATAAATAGGAACAAGTGGAATGTAGGAAACAAAGAGCTGTTGTCACACCCATCTGTTCACAGGCAACAAAGTTGTCAACTTTTAATGAAGCATTCTTGCTGGTGGGTGGGGTGAATGAGGCTCTTTGCCAAGATATCCTACCATTTACAAAAAGATGAAAACTCACTGCTCCCCACAAATCACCTGTATGCAATTTGTAATGTTCTCATCTAGCCCTGCAGACCATTACATTAAATCCAAAGCATGGTGCATTCAATCAAAAGGAATTTTCAAGAGTGATTTTTTGCTGTTCACAATTTAGAAACTTCAGTAAGTTATTTTCCTACTCTGCCTGATTCTTTGAATGAGGCAAAAGACAGTTCATAGATTTGAATTTCTAATCTACGCTGAGATATTATTTCAATTAGAATGACCATGGCAAGTTCTGCAATCAACTATTCAACCATGCCTACTTCTGTGCTTGCCAATATTAATTAATGTGGGTATTTTCCAGTAACTATTAATTATTTTGTAGCCTGAATCCTAGCTTGTACCTCTGCCCCCACCCAAACTCAGCTGTTATGACATTTGGTGCACATCACATTTCTTGGCCTTCATCTCAGTTTCACACAAGCTGATGGTTAAAGGACCCACTTTATGAATATCCAAAGCTATTCATCGATGTACATAGGTAACAAACTTAAAGGTGCTACTGACTATAATTGGAAGATCACTGACAAGTTAGCATTTCCATTATGCTAGTTTAATTTTTCATAACCAAAAATATTTGACTCCTTTGCCTTTTATTTCTAATGCATAGTAAATGGAATGCACTTGGGGCTTGTGCAGCAAAAATGCTTTGAACATATTTCTATTCATTTTTCTTCAAGAAAGGAAAAAATGAAGTGGCTAAATTGTGGGCCATATTGAGATTGGAATAAGTTGACCTCTGATTCCATCTTCATAATGCTGTTGCAAAGCACTAATGTCTGCTGATGTAGCTCAGGGCAAAAGGGTTCCCCTCCAAGCCACTCACCACCCTGACTTGAAAATAGTTGCTGGGTCAAAATCCTGGAATTTCCTCCCTAACTGCATTGTGGGTCAACCCACTGCAGCGATTCAAGAAGGCAGCTCACACCATCATCTCAAGCGCAACTAGGAATGGGCAATAAATGCAGGCCAGCTAGGGACTCCCATGTCCCACAATTAAATGAAAAAAGGTTTTGCTCTTGCCATCTTTCACACACTGCAGAAAATGATTGATATCTTTGCATTCCTCTTAGAAATCGGAACAGCAGCAGTACCTTGACTTAACTATTTGTGCTGGGAAATGGTGGGATGGGAAGCATGAAAGGTGGGAGAGACTGTTAGAATATTATCTGTTGACATAAAAACAATGGACTTAACTTAAGAAATTATTACAAATGGCATAATCCAAAGTCAATTAAACTCCACTATAAAGATTAAATTTTTGATTATTTTAAATATATGTTAGCAAGAATTTTAGGCAAGAACCAAGCATGAGTACACAAAGATAGCAAAACCTTTTTTAAAAGGATAGCTTGATTGGAAAAAAAACTTCAGAATAATGGTGTGCTAGTACTGCCAGCATGTTTCCTTTCGTTATTGAATTATAGGTCATGAGAAGTAATTTATTGTACCTAAATTAACCTTCTATTGCACATATTGTAAAGGGCTACCATCTATTCTGTCATAATTTAGAGGAAGTCAAGTTGCTGCCATCTTGTGTGGCATAGAATTAGGGAAACCCACAAAAGTAATGTTTATTTATCAGTACAAGTAAGGTTTACACTGCGATGGAGTTACTGTAAAAATTTCTCCAACCACCACAATCAGGCATTTGTTCAGGTTAATGCACCTAACCAGCACGTTTTTCAGAATGTGGGAGGAAACCGGAGCACCCGGAAGAAACCCACGAAGACACGGAGAACATGCAAACTCCACACAGAGAGGGACCCAAGCCAGGAATCAAATCTAGGTCCCTAGCGCTGTGAAGCAGCAGTGCTAACCACTGTACTACCAAGCCACCATAATGCATTTTTGAAAGCTATTTAATGCTATAAACCACCATGGGTAATAAAAGTTGTGCATCCAGGTTAAAAGCCAGAACTCCATCAAAGCAATTGCCTTTTTAACTTAATTTATAATTTTTCCTCAGTGTCAGCAATCAATTCTTTTTTCCCATTGCATTTTTTTTGAAGATATTTGTTGTCTCCCTGGTTTGATTATTGTCCATTGTTCATTATGTTTTGTCAACATAATAGTCACCATAACAGTAGGAATTAAAAAAACAAGTGATAGAGATGGGTAAAATTACTCCCATTCTCCTTTCAAAGCTGTGTGGCAGACAATGAAAACTTGATATTTTGGGGTCAAATCTGTTTGAAAGTTGTTTGAAAGAGTACTTGTGCAGAGATAATTTATACAACAGCTGTATTGAGACACGTTTAGAGGGAGACAACTTCAAAAAAGATTGTCAAATAAGTGCAGTAGTTTTTGAAGCATTGTAGAATAACATCTGATATATCTACATTGGATGGCCATGCGCACCTGAAGTTATTGAACATGGGTGAATATTCAAATCTCTTTTTTTTCCAACAGTTCACACAATAAAATGGCCTAGGTTCGTTTGATTACTTGGAATTATTTACATTCCAAGACTAGAAAAGGCAGGTAACCATGGTTTGCAATAGGCAGCATCTAAACCTTTGTGCATTCAACGCTGTACAGACTGGTGTATATTTCAGGCTATTAGTTAAAGCAAGAGTCTTGCCATTTTTGTTTTTGAGTTTAGCCTGTTAATCAGCCAGGAGTGTTTCTACATAGTGGATGTAAAACACAGGTAGATGACATACGTGACTGGCAAACCTGTCCTTTAATCATAGTGTTCATAAGCAGTATCCCTATTTAGTCATGCTACATTTTCTGGCAATATAACATGACCCTTTCTGCATCCCTGTTATATAGGTAAATCTGGCCAGGCAACTCCTAATCCTCATCTCTTAGCTTAGCTTAGCACTTCTGCAGAGGAGAGTTGTGTATTGTGGTGATAGCTGACTGAATTTTGAGCTGTTGCATCAAGTTGTTGATATTTTTTTACCAAACAGTAATTTGTCCCATCAGGATGAAATTTTGTTTTGGTGTGTTATAAGGGTCTGTGTCTCCAAATAAAATGACATGAGGAGGAGGAATTTCTTCACTCACGGTAGTGAATTTTTGGAATACTACACCCCAGGATATGTCACTGAAAGTATTCAAGACTGATGCTGATAGAATTCTAAATGTGAATAACATCAAGGGACAGCATAGGAAAATGGTATTGATGCAGGACCAGCCATGATCAAGTTTGAATGGCTGAACAGTTTCAAGAGGCCAGATGGCCTACTCCTATTTCCTTTATGTTCAGCTGTCATGTATCTCTTTCATCCTCTCTGAGATTTATGACGAATGCATTAGAACAGTAGCACTTCTGAGTTGGAAATATGATCCTGGGTTAAGGAAGCAAGACTGGACTTCAGGAATATTATGTGAGGCCTTACTTTCTATATATTATTAAGACAGACCTGTTGCTGTTTGGGGTCAATCTTTTAATCTATGCATGTGAATTAGTGCTGCATTGCTTTGCAGAATGTTTGAATCTTTCAATGAAATGTAGATTTGGAATGCATCACTTGCTTTATTTGAAGTGCCAGTTAATTCTGGTACTATTCAGGCTCCAATCACCACTGTAAATTTAGTGTTGCTTGGGAAATGTCGCCATATTGCACAATTTATGTGACTTGGAAGTGCACAGGATGTTTTGTAAATGCTAGCCTAACAAACAGTTGTAATGTCATTTGTTAGTCACTTGCATTGCTGAAAATACATATCAACTTGTGAGCTTTAATTTTGAACAACTTATGGAGCTTTTGTATTTAGAACATAGAACACCACAGCACAAACAGGCCCTTCAGCCCACAAGTTACACTGATCATATCCCTACCTACCAGGCCTATCTATAACCCTCAATCCCATTAAATCTCATATACTCATCATGTAACCATGTACACATTTTTCTCTTGTATTCTTAATGTAATTCTGAAATGTACGTTAAGAAACTGTCCACATTTGTGGAATAATGCAATTCAGAAATTTACATTGAGAAACTGTCCACACTTCTGGAAGTTTGATGTGTGCTATTCCATTAGCTCAAGATGGCATCCAGATAACATGGAAACGCAAAGATGTTAATTTCTTTCCTCAACTTTCTATTTCTCCTTCTCCCATTCCTTTCCTTCTCAAAGTAGAGCAGAGCGATGTACTCATTGTGTTACGAACAGCACCTTATTCTTGATGGCAAGTTATGAAAAATGAGATCGCTTGTTGCTAAATAGCCTTGTGGTGACTTTGTTCAAGGTGAATGTCAATTCAAAAGGTTACAGCTCCACAAAATTTATATTTTCATTGATCTCGATTTTTCTTTGGCATGTTTAACTTACTTTTGTTCGGGCACACATCAAATGGGGGAAAAGCAAAGTAGGTGTTTTGTGTTTGATTAAAAAGATAAGCAGCGGGATTGTTTGAGGCTTGGAAATGGCTCCTTTAAAGGGGAGTATTTTTTTTGGTGAATCTTGTGAACAAGGAAAAGTTGTTAGGATCGTATGAAAGAAAATATCTCTCAGAAAATGTTGTAGCCTGATATTTAAAATCTGTCTGAGATTAATATCCTCAGCCAAATGTTGCAGTTTCTTTCAACTAAGCTGGTGTTTAATCGGCCTGCAGGCAATGTCTTTTACTTTCAAGCATGGCAGGTTCTGGTGCTGAACCTTGTCATATACAAAAACTCTCTTGAAGGTGAGTTTTTGCACCTGCTGAAAGAATTTTCCATTTTCTTGCCCTTTTCATGCGCCAGTGGTATTCGTCTTTCTGATTTGACTTTAGTTGGCATTTAGCTTCAGAATAAATTTAACTTACCAAGATAAGTTGCAGCTTGTTCTGAAGCATGTTGCAGAAAAATCATTGGACTGGATAACATAGCACCTAGATAGAATGGCAAACTGTTTCCAAATGTACTTTTCTATTGGAGAAGTAGATGCAGGGTCAAGGATACCACAGAGCAGGGTGCCATCAAGGTTGAGAAGCAGCAGCAATCAGAGTGGTGGGTGTCTGGAACACACTGTCAGAGGATGTGGTGGAAGCAGGCAACATTTAAGTGGCATTTAGATGGGTATGTGAATAGGGAAGGAATAAAAGAATATGGATCAAGTAAGGAAGGGCAAAAGATTTTTTTTTAGTTCGGGCATCAAGATTGGCATAGGCTTCTAGGGCCCAAGGACTGTTCCTGTGTTGTACTTTTCTTTGTTCCTTGTTTTAAACCAAGTAGCTTTGATAGGTAAAGCTAAATTTTATCCACATATTGGCTTAGTGTTATTGACTGGTTTGCACTCCTCGGTTACGTTCGGTAAACAGTTCTTTTCTTCGGTCCATGTGAGCAAACAATTCTTTCAAACTACTAACCATCAAACATATTCCTTTCCAGTAGAAATTATTGTTCAGTACCTTCTGCTGCTCATGCCAAGCTAATTTGCAAACAGTCAGTTTTGAAAACATGACTTGTTGCTCCAGCATGCAGACTGCACAAAAGAGCTGACAACAAAAACTGGTTGCCCTCTGGATATGCCACAGGATGGTGAATTGACATTTTTAAAAATCAAATATATTCTAGCTTGTTCTGATGAGATTTCCCTTGCCAAGCCCTACTCTTTCCACTATTATAAAGACTGCAGAATATTCAGAAGTTTTCTTGCATCATTAGGCCAGTTGAGGCTCTTTCCTACAGCAGTGATATTACTTAGTGTCATAGCCTGGTTTTACTGGGTTGTGAAATTGGATATGTTCCAGTTTTCTTTGTACTTAGTACATAGTTTGGTTTTTTTTACCCAGTCGGAAAACTGGGGTTCTCTGGGTTCTTTTGTTTATTTTCGGACTAAATATCACTGTGTTTCTAAATACAGGTTGGTCTCTTGAATTTCAAATACAAACACGTCAACTGAGTACATCTTTCAGTATTTTTAGCTCTTTCTGCATCAGAGTTTCAGACCAAATTTAGGTTATGAACGTCTGGATCATATTCTCAACTTTGAGCTAATTTTAAATCCTGTTAAATATAAAAGTGCTGCAGACTGAGCATAGAAAGGAAACGGAGTACTTTTGAATTCTTGGATATTGCCAAGGATGAAGGAATTCAATTGCAATTATAAATTGTATAATCCCTAAAATGTTATCCTTGCTGCAGTACCAGTATTGTAACATAATGGGTTGGGATAGCTGCATCCATAAGAGCAATTAGATTGTTGTAAAGCATTTTGCCAGATAGTACATATTAATGTTCTGGGCAGTGTTAGAAGGTGTCGCATGACCGAGCATAGATAAGTGATTCTGAAATGTGAGTTGAGATATTTGCTGGGCTTGCATGCTTTAGAGTTATTGGATTGTCATAAAGCATTCTGTCAAGCCTAGTGTTACTCCAGCAAGTCCTCATTTAAGATTCATTAATTGTGGAGGAGAAAAGCTTTTTAATGTTATAGTCAGCAGTAGAGAAAATGGAGGAGACAGATCCTTTCGTACTTGGAAGCTGATGGATAGATAATTTGTTGGATTGATACAGGTTTTATCTGAGCTGCCATTTCATGCATTAGTTAATTAAACATATCCAAGATTCTGTTCTTGGATTGACAGCAAGGGAGTAGACAGTAGAGAACAGAATATTAGTTTTATTCCCAATCTCAACCTGGGTGATCTAGTTAAGGTTTAAAATCTTCTTTTATGGGAAAGATATGTCCTATTGTTCTACAATGCTGGTTAATTCAATCATGCATTGTGCTGTCAAGTTATTTAAGGTTTTTTGCAATTAACTGGTGTCTCCATTTGCAGTCTTTGGGTTTCCATAAACTAAGAAGAGTTAGGCATGCTTTCATTCCATTATACCATTGCAAGACTGAATGACAAAGCTGTTTTTCCTCCACACAATTTCCCTGTATCAGCAATCTGGAAAACATGGTGTATGCACAATTTTAGCCAGTATATACATTGTTCCATATTAACCTCCTGGCAGAGGTAACTGTAACCAGGTTTGATTTATTTGGTTTTACTAGTTTCTCAAATTAATTAGGAGTAAGAATCACTGCTTGTCTTCAATTACTAAAATTGAATATTTCACCGTTCACAACATCTTCTGAATAAACTTTTTTGTTACAGTTTAACTTGGGCTTTCACATCACTGTGATAGCTTAAGATTGTTCCTCTTTTCTCCCTGTTATTGTCTGATAGTGAGAATGTTATTAGTTTTCACATTTGATTTGCAAGTTTTTGCTTAACTTCCCCTTTGTTCAAAACTGAGATTTTTTCCCGTGATGAGCCAGGGAAATACTTGTGATAATTATCTCATGCTAACTAATTTTATATCTAACTATAACAACACTGAAGCTTTTGTTTGAAGTGGAATTGAAGAAAATGCACTTCACCGGGTGACCTCTTCTGTCTTGATCTGCAACCTACAATTGGATGCTTGACAAAGGAGCTACACAAGTATCTCATTACTGTCAGTTTGTTTGCCCAGATCTAAATGACTCTGGGAATAGTTAGATATATCCATTACAATACAAAACAAGATTAAAGAAATATATAGTACAGGTTTGGGAAAATCTAATAATTATCCATTTCCTGATCCAGCTATAGGACTTCCTTTAAGGGAGGTATTTTGAGGTGCATTAACTTAATTCTAACAGAAAGCTCAATACCCTGCAAACTTCTGGGTACATTATTCAAAAAATTCTTGTGTTTCAGATTATATTCTAGCTTTTTCAAAAGAAACTCAAACTGAAATTATCAAGGGTTATGGTTATAAGTAGGAAAGTGGACTTAAGGCCACAGTCAGATAATCCATGATATTATGGAGTCGGGAAGCAGGCTTGAGAGCCAAAAAGCCTGCCTCCATTCTTATTTCTTCAGATAAGCTGCATCAGCCCACCTAGTCTGCTGTAAAAAAAAAAATTGCAACGGTATATAGATTAAAGTAAGAATCATATGGCTTTAATAATGCAAAGTTGTTGATAGAAACCACCAAATAGCCAGGATTGTTTGCAGGGGGGAGGGAGGATGCCATGTAGCCTATACAGTCTGCACGCCAAATGATGTGTATATTTTTATTTGTTCACAGAATGTGAGTATTACTGTCTACGCCAGTATTTATTTCTCATTCCTAATTGCCCTTGAAAGTCCACCTGCTGTAGGTAAATCCACTCTGCTGTAGAGCAGAAGTTTGGCAGGGCAGAATTTTGACCTAGCAACCATGAAGGAATGATGATGGTTTAAGGCTTGGAGGGAAATTTGAAGCTTGCCATATTCTCATATATCTGGTGACTTTATCCTTCCAGGTAGTAATGGTCATGGGTTTGGAAAGTTCTGTTGAAGGAGGGTTGGTGAGTTGCTGCAGTGCATCTTGGTAGATGGTCCGTAGTGCTGCCACTGTGCACCAATAATGGAGGGAGTGTTTATTATGATTGATGGGGAGCGAATTAATTGGGCTACTTTGTCGTGATGGTGTTGAATTTCTTGAAGTTGCACTTATCAAGGCAAATGGAGATTATTCCATCACGTTCCTGATTTGAGCCCTATACAGCAAATATCTACAGTTTTGATCATGTGATGGAGGGAAAATCAGTAAACAAGATATTTAGAACTGGGACACAACACTGAGGAACTTCTGTAGTGATATGCTGGGACAAAATGATCCCCAACAACAAAAACCATCATCTTTTGTGCTGGTTATGACTTTAACCAGTGAAGTTTCCTCCAATTCCCATTGGCTTCAATCTTATTAGGGCACCTTGATGTCACAGTCTATCAAATACTGCTTTGATGTCAAGGGCAGTCACTGTAAGCTCATCTCATAGTTCAGACTGTTTTGTCCTTGCTTGGATCAATGCTGTGATTTTCAGCTAGTTGGGTGAATGAAGTCCATGGATACCGAGAAGACACTATGCCAGAATAAGCTTAGACGTTGTGCAGTTGGGAATTTGGTTCAGATGGAATTAAGTACAGAAGAGGTGCTCCTTTTTTTAGTCTTCAGTTAGTGAGTTTTTTCTCCTTTGCCACTAAGCTAGAAGAGTGCAACTTTCTATCAATTTATCTGTGTAAATTATTAACTAATTGACTCATTAAGTTAGGTTAGAAATTGTTGGGCTTTTGGTGTGCGGCAACTGCAGCATGTGGAAATATTTTTTATTTATTATTGTTACGTGTTAGTATACAATGAAAAGTATTATTTCTTGCAAAGCATGCCATTCATAGAGAAAATAGGGGAGAAAGAGAGAATGCAGTGTTACAGTCAGAGGACATAGAGAAAGATCAGCTCAATATAAGATTGGTTCATTCAAAAATCTGGCAGTCAGAAAGAAGTTGTTCCTGAGTGGAAGCAATGTACTACAACTGTATCTGTAGTACAAGTTGGGAAGAAAATAGAGTAGTGGTACTGTCACTGGACTAATAATCCAAAGGCCCAGCCCAATGCTCTGGAGACATGGTTCAAAATTCCACCAAGGCAGCTAGTGGAATTTGAATTCAACTAATGAAAAAATCTGCAATATAAAGCTAGTTTCATTAAGAAACAGTTTTAAAAAAAAATCTAGTTCACTAATGTCATTTAAGGAAGGAAACCTGCCATCCTTATCTAATCTGACTTACATGCAAGGAAAAGGACTGCAGGTTGAATGACCGGGCTGGTCGTGGCACCATGGTGGAGATAACAAGGAGGAATTATGGTAAAGGTAGGCAACAGTGTAGTCGGGCCCATAGATGATATTCTCTGGAGCCGTGTTCAGGAGCTCCAAAGCTTGTGTTGCCTGCCTGATACCAGAGTTGAGGAAAAAGTGGCACAGTGGTTGGCACTGCTGCCTGTAAGCACCAGAGACCTGAGTTCAATTCCAGCTTCGTTTTCAATTCTCCCTGTGTCTGCATGGGTTTCCTCCCAAACTCCAAAGATGTGCAGGTTAGGTTAATTGGCCATATGAAGTTGTCCCTTTTTGTCAGGGGGGCTAACAGGATAGATGTGCAGGGACAGGGCCTGGATGGGATTGTTATCAGTGCAGGTTCAAAGGGCCAATTGGCCATCATCTGCACCGTAGGGATTCAAAGAATACTTGATGTGGGAAAGGAGGGATCCAGTTGTTGTGGTCCTCGTGGGAGCTAATGTCATAGATGCAACCAGAAATGTGTTCCACTAGAGTCCAAATTTAAAAAGCAGAACAGCAAAATAATCATTTGATTGTTAACTGAGCCATCTGCCAATTGGCATAGAGTCAAGCAGATTAGGTAATTAAACATGTGACTTAGAGGTGTGCGAAGAAGGGGTTTTGATTCATTAGGTACTGACGTCAGTATTCAAGGAAGGGTGAGCCATTCCATTGGGCTTGGCTCCACTTGAACTGGATTGGGACCAGTTTCCTGGCTTATTGTATAATTAGGGCTGTGGAAGGGCTTTAAATTAATGGGAAATGGTTCATGTGACAGGATATTTAGAAATCCAAAGAAAGAACAAAGCATCAGAGCAGTATGAATAGAGTGGGACATGATACGAGTTTAACAAGAATTTCAATCAGTGAAACAGACCATGGCTGGGATGAGAAAATATAATAAAGATATATTATGTGAATGCAGAAAGCATCTGCAATAAGATAGATGAACTAGTGGCATAAATAGGGGTAAATGATTTGGATCTAATCACCATTGCAAAGACATAGTTTTATATCCCACTGTACCAAAATATTTTGGTAAAGCAGACAATGGCAAACAAAGGAGCATAGCCCTGACAGTAAAGGATGACTTGGTAGATGGAATACAATGTGGAAAAGTGAGGTCATGCATTTTGGAAATGGAATGGAGGCATAGACCATTTTCTTATTGGGAAAATACTTAGGAAATCAAACACAAAGGGACTTGGGAGTCATTTTTCAAGATTCTCTTAAGGTTAAAATGCAGGTTCAGTCAGCAATTAGGAAGGCAAATGTAATGGCGTTCATGTCGAGAGGGCTAGAATACAAGAGCAGGGATGTACTTCTGAGGCTGTATAACATTCTGGCCAGACCTTATTTGGAGTATTGTGAGCAGTTTTGGGCCCCAGACCTAAGAAAGGATGTGCTGGCCATGAAAAGGGTACAGAGGAGGTTCACGAGAATGATGTCTGGAAAGAAGAGCTTGTCGTATGAGGAATAGTAGAGGACTCCGGATCTGTACGCATTAGTTTAGAAGGATGAGGAGCAATCTTATTGAAACTTACAGGATACTAAGAGGCCTGGATAGACCGAATGTGGAAAGGATGTTTCCGCTAGTAAGAAAAACTAGAACCAGAGGGCACAACCTCAGGCTAAAGAGATGATCCTTGAAAACAGAACTGAGGAAGAATTTCTTCAATCAGAGTGGTGAATCTGAGGGACTGTGTTCCAGAAGGCTGTGGATGCCAGGTCATTGAGTGCTTAAGACGTAGAGAGGTTCTTGATTAATAAGGAGATCAGGGGTTATGGGGAAAAGACAAGAGAATGGGGATGAGAAAAAAGTCAGCTATGATTGAATGGCAGAGCAGACTTAGTGGGCCGAGTGAGTTAATTCTGCTCCTGTGTCTTATGACATAAGGATATTAATAAGAAAGGATCCGGCCTTAGGAAATCATGAAATTGAATCAGTGTGAGTGGAAAATAGGAATAGCAAGAATCAGAAGACGCCACTGGGAGTAGTTTATAGGCTTCTTGTGATAGTTGGGCAGAACATTAAACAAGAAGTTATTGGAGATTCCAACAAAGAAATGTAACAGTTATGGGGGGCTTTAATCTTATAAACTGGGACAATCAAATTAGCAAGAGGGACTCGAGATGAGTCAGAATGTTTTGTGACATTTTCTTGGAGCACACATGGAACGAACTATAAAGCTATTTTAAATTTAGTATTGTATAATTAGGCAGCATTATTTAGTAATGTAGCAAAAGATCCACTGAAAAATTGTGATCATAATACCTTTGAATTCATTATTAAGTTTGAAAGTGACATAGTCCAATTGCAAACAAGAATCTTAAACTTAAACAAAGCCAACCACTTGGGTATGAGGGGAGAACTAGCTAAGGTTAACTGGGTAGACTAAAGGATATGAAGATAAATAAACAGTAGGAAACTTACAAAGAAACAATTCAAGATATGTAACAATTTATTCCATTGAAAAATAAAGATTCAGCAAAAAGGTCCATCTATTGTTCACTTAGTAAGTTAAGGATGGTGTTAAATTATGTAAAAAGGCTGTCTAAGAAGTAACAAGTCTGAGGATTGAGAGTAGTTTAGATCCAACAAGAAGTTGATGAAAAGGGAAAACAAAGACAAGACCTTTTATAAAAATATGAAAAAGAAAAGTTAAAGTAAAAGAAGCAGAAACATGGTAAATTATAATGGAGTATGAGGAAATGGCAGAGGCATTAAACAGATATTTTTTGTCTTTGCTGTAAAAGACGCTAGTTTCATGCCAGAAATCAGTGGTAACGCGAGGGTTGGTAGGGGGCAGTAAAAATGAAGTCAGCAGAGAAAAGGTATTGTAAAAACATAAGGAACTAAAGTCAAACAAATCCTCTTAACCTGGAGGCCTACATTGTATAGAGTTCTATAGTACATAAATGGACAACTAACTATGATTTTCCAAAATTTCTTATTTGGAAGTCAGCAAATGATGCACTGCTTTTCAAGAAAACCAGGAAAAAGAGCAAATAGTAAACTGTTGTTAACCTGACACACATTGGAAAAATGCTGGAATTGAAGATTTGTACAAATTAACGTGGCTTTAAAAAAGGGAAATCCTGTTTGGCAAATTTATTATTGAGGGTGTAACTAGTAGGGTTGGGTTTTTTTTGAGCCTGTATGGTCTTCCTTACTTAGATCTGGGGACATTTACCAAATTGGGCAAGTAACTGTTTAACATAGCGTGCAACATATGATTCCCAGGCACCACCATTACACATATGGGTGTGTTGCATACCACCTGCAAATGTGGTATGATATAATGCATTTCATATGGTGCCAAACGAAAGATTCATAAGCAAAATAAGAGTTAATGGAGTTGAGGGCAATATTTGGCATGGATAGAAGATTGCTTAACAGAGAACAGATTGGGCATGAATGAGGCTTCTTCAAGTTGGGAGGCAATGAATAGTGATGTCTACAAGAATCAGTGCTGGGGACTCAGTCTATATTGTGTTCATCTATCTCTTCAAGTGTCTTACAGGTGATATACAACACACCCATATATGTAATGGTAGTGCCTGGGAATCATATGTTGCATGCTATGTTAAACAGTTGCTCTCCCAATTTGGCAAATATCCCAGATGTTCGTAAGGAAGACTTTGCAGTATCAAAAAACAAGTTTGTTGTTGCCTTTTTCGGTGCTTAGGTCAACGCTAACTGGTCTGCCTGGTTTCTTTTTTAGACTTGAGCAATTTGAGGCAACTGGGTGGCTTGCTAGGCTGTTTCAGAGAGCATTCTTTGCATTTATTAGAACCATAGAATAGGATTTTTTGGTTTTGGGGTGAGTGTGGTTGGAAGTGGCCCTTCATATGTTCTGCCCCACCCCACCTGCTTCAATTCCTGTAGTGGGTGGGTGGGAAAATTCCCCCCATAGAATCCCTACAGTGCGAAGGAAGCTCTTTGGTCCATTGAGTCTGCACTGATTCTCTGAAAGTATTTTACCCAGGCCTATCACCTTGCCACAGCCCCATAACCTGCGAATTTACCATGGCTAATCCAACTAACCTACAGATCTTTGGATACTAAAGGGCAATTTAACATGTCCAATCCACTTAACTCGTGTGGGTATTTTAGCAGTATACTTCAACCACTCAGCATGAAATCAGTTCATAGAGCAAGTCAGGTATTAAAACATGACGTCTCTGCTTTGGATATACCATTGAAGGATGTATACTTACCATTGTTTATCTACTGTTGCATTTTTAGTTTCCAATCTACCTTCGCTGGCTCATCACTTATTTATTAATGACTTCTGTTTTGGTCTTAAGTCACTTTCAAACATGAAATAAAATTTATATTATGATTGCTCTTTTCCAGATGCTCTTTTACTACGAGGTTATTAATTAATTCTGAGCACACAAGAATAATCACTTGTCTGCTGTATTGTGACCTGAATAATGTATAAATACTATTGTAATATTGCAGTAAAATGTGCTTACTGGTGTGTAATTGATTAGATCCTTCATTTGGCTGTATTAATTTGATGTTTTTAGATTTTCCAGCCCTGTCTGTCAAATGGATATTATCAGGAAATGTTGCTCCATGTTTACCAAAGTTATTGGTGCTTTTGTATGGTTTCCTTTTTGGAGGAATTTGGATGCAGTAATTAAACTCAAGCCACATTCTCTGCATGCCTGACACAATACTCCCAAAACAAGCTTTCTACTCCAAGCTTCTTCATAGCAAGTGGTCACCAGAAAGACAGGGGAAATGTTTCAGGGATGTCCTCAAACCTTCCCTATAAAATACAACATCCCCATCAAAATATAGACGTGCCTTGCTCAAGACTACTTATATCTCCAAAGTGCCAACCATTTTAAACATCCCAACAGGCCCAAGTAGCGGCCAAGCATAAACAAAATCCAAACTACCCTCTCACCCACCTCATCAAACAATACCTACCTCATCCGTGACAGTGTGTGCGGAACTAGCATTGGACTCCTTAGTCATTTCAGGACTCTCAACCCAGTGTATAAGAAAGTCATCCTCGGTCCCAAGGGACTTTCTAAGAAGATTATTTAGTCAGACTTTGTTGAAATATGATTAGAAGAAAAGTTCATTTGAATGAAGAAAGCTTTGTACAAAAGCCCAGTTATCCGAGAATTAAAATGATTGACTTCAGTTAAACTTTATGGTAATGCAGAAGCAGATTTTATGCCACAATTAAACTGAGTTTCTTTGCATGTGCATTTAATATTGAATTGTTTTGTTAAGGAAACCGCTCTAAAGTCCTTTAGTAGCTTGAATTCACCTTTTATCTCTTCAACTTTAGTGGAATCTCCATTTCAAATTCTGACTCTAGGCAGCAAGGCATTTATGCTGCGTGTTAATCAACAGTGTGTATATAGCATCTATAAGATGCACAGCATTAGCTCACCAAAACTATTTCAATAGCAACTTTCAAATCAACATTCTGTATTATCTCAAAGGATAAGGGCAGAGATACATTGGAACACCATCCTCTGCAAGTTCCTTTCAAGCCATGCACCATCTTCACTTGGAACTATATCACCCTTCCTCCACTGTTGCTGGATCAAAGTCATGGAGCTCATTCCCTAACACAATTGTGGATATACCAACACCATCACATGGACTGCAAAGAACAATACAGCACAGGAACAGGTCCTTTCGCCCTCCAAGCCTATCGTGTTCTAACCAAACCATCCATTTATATCCCTCTATTTCCTGGCCTGTTCGTGTGACTATCAAGATAAGTCTTAAATGATCCTAGCGTGTCTGCCTGAACCATCTTGCTTGGTGGTGCATTCCAGGCCCCTACCACCCTCTGTAAACTTCCCCTGCATGTCTGTATTGAATCCCCTCCCCCCCCCCCCCCCCCCCCCCCCCCCCACCTTACCTTGAACTTGTGACCCCTTGTGTTTGTCAATTCCAACCTGGGACAAAGCTTTCAACTGCTCACCCTATCTATGCCCTTCGTAATTTTATAAACTTGTATTAAGTCACCCCTCAACCTCCATTTTTCCAGGAAGAACAACCCTAGTTTACACAATCTCACCTAATAGCTAAGACTGTCCATGTCAGGCAACTTCCTAGTAAACATTTTCTGCACTCTCTCTCCAAAGCCTCCATATCCTTCTGGTAATGTGGCAACCAGAATGGGATGCATATTTCCAAATGTGGCCTAATGAACGTTCTATATAACTGCAACATCATATGCCAACTTTTATACTCTATGCCCCATCCACTAAAGGCAAGCATGCCATATGCCTTCTTCACCACCTTTTCCACCTGTATTGCCGCCTTTAAGGATCTGTGGACTTGCACACCCAGATCTCTGTGTGTCGATACTCCTGATGATTCTGCTATTTATTGTATAGCTCCACCCCTCATTAGATCTACCAGATGTGGTTCAAGAATTTGGCTTATGATCACCAACATTTTAAAGGGCAAATAAGGATCCTGGGAGGCAATGGTATTATTACTAGACTATTAATCCTGCAATTCAGTTAATTGTTCCAGGGGACCTGGGTTCAAATCCCACCATGTAGATGACAGAATTTGAATTCAGTGAAAAATAATCTAGAATTAAGTGTCTACTGACAACTGTGAAACTATTGCTGATTGTCAAAAAAACTCATCTGGTTCACTAATGTCTTTTTAGGGAACAAATTTGCTGTCCTTATCCATCTGTCTTACATGTGACTCCAGAGCCACAGCAATGTGGTTGACTTTTAACTGCCCCAGGGCAACTAGGATAGGCAATAAATGCTTGCCAGGCAGCAATGCCCATGTCCCACAAGCGAAAAAAAACTCTGACCTCCACATGGGTGTTTCTAAACTCTAGTCTTGAACAAAACACACTTGGGAGTTTTCTCCCAAACAACACTTACTCTTGGATTCCTTCAATAAGGAGCTACTTCCAGAATTTGAGTTTCTTCTTCTGCTATTCATCTGCCTTAAATTGCCACATGCAATAAAAGCTTTCACAATCTCTCGTGTACCCAGCCATACCAATAAAACACTACTGCTTAACTGGAAGTCGTCATGAAATTGTTGATTTACATCAGGACACCTAGCTTCTCACCTAGCTGACTTTAAATCTAGTTCTTGCAGCTGTCTCTAATTCAGAGGGGTTTTTTTGTTTTTTTTACTTATATTCCGAAACAGGACCTTGTTCAACTTGTTGTTCTTTGTGTCTTTGACTTAACAGTCTTCCTGAGACATTCCTTTTGTGCCAACTCCCAGGTCTCTGGACTTTGTTTTGCTCTTCTGGAAAGTCTGCTTTCTGCAGTTCCTTGGCCCTCTTCAGCTTTTCCTGACTGCAGTTTTAAACATAATTCAAATTCTTTCTGTCCTTGCCCATGAACTGACATATTTGCATTCTAAATACGGAGAAAAGCAGTGCATGCAGTACTCTCACCAGAATTTGCTTGGCGAAAATTACCTGTCACTTATCCTACACTGCAGCAGTGATTGCATTTCAAAAGTGCTTATTGGCTTTAAAACACTTTGACACGTCTGATAGCTATGAAAAGTGTTAAATGAGTTTTTATCTTGTAATCGTTCCTTGGTTTTCAAAACTTTCACAGGTTTACAGCATGTAATGTGGGTGGTTTACATGGGATTTAATGGGATTGGGAGTTACAGATAGTTCTATGGCCTGGTAGGTACTGATATGTACAACTTGTAGGCCGTTGGGCCTGTTTGTGCTGTAGTGTTCTATGTTTACAAAATGGCTAAGTGCTGAGACTCAGCAGTTCAGGCAAAGAGCAGGCAAGCAATTGCGCTTTACCCAGAAGTTCAGTTATTCTCCTCTTTAATATGTATATAACTGATCCTCATTGAGCATGTACAAAGTATTAGTTGTTTTTCCTCTTTAGACTTTCAAATGTTTGTTTATCTTTTCTGGATGTGATCTATCAATATTATCTAGGCAGTTTGGTAGGACAAACTTGAATGTGGATTATAGTGTTCTGAAGTGTTCTGAAGAATGTGGAGGAAGAGAGATCATGGGGTTCTTATCCACAGATCTTTGAAGGTTGCCACTCAAGTGGATAGAGCTGTGAAGAAGGCTTATAGTGTGTTAGCGTTTATTACCGGGAGTTTGAGTTTAAGAGCCATGGGGCTATGCTGCAACTATACAGGAGCTTGGTGAGACCACATTTGGAATATGGTGTGCAGTTCTGGCCACCTCACTATAAGAAGAATGCAGAAGAACATAAGAAATAGGAGCAGGAGTAGGCCATCTAGCTGTTTGAGCCTGCCCTGCCATTCACTAAAATCATGGCTGATCTGAAGTGAATCGGTTCCATTTTCCCACTTTCTCCCCATAACCCTTAATTCCCTTGTCTATCAAAAATCTATCTATCCGTGACTTAAATACATTCAACGATTTAGCCTCCACTACTTCAATGGACAGAGAATTCCAGAGGTTCATCATCCTTGAAATGAAGAAGTTCCTCCTCGACTCCATTCTAAACTGCCCCTCCTCCTCCCTTATGTTGAGGCTGTGCCTTCTAGTTCTGCTATCCTTTCTAAGTGAAGAATCTCTTTACCTCTACCCTATCTAGCCCCTTCATTATCTTGTGAGTCTCTATAAGATCCCCCTCAGCCTTCTAAACTCTAACAAGTACAGACCCACTATCTGTACGTTGGAGAGAACATACAGGATGCTGCCTGGTTTGGAAGATAGGTCTTTTGAGAAAAGGTTGAGGGAGCTGGGGCTTTTCTGTTTAGAGCAGAGGAGGATGAGAGGTGACTTAATAGAAATTTAAGATGATGAGGGGGGTTGATAAAGTGGACGTGCAGAGACTATTTCCTCGGGTGAATGTAGCTGTTACTAGGGGGCATAACTATAAGGTTCATGGTGGGAGATGTGGGAGGATGTAGAAGTAGATTCTTTACTCAGACTGATTGGGATGTGGAATGCACGGCCTGCTGTGATAGTGGAGTCAGACACTTTAGGAACTTTCAAGTGGTTATTGGATAGGCACATGGAGCACACCAGAATGATAGAGATGTGGATAGCTTGATCTTGGGTTTGGACGTAGATTGGCACAACATCGAGGGCCAAAGAGTCTATATTGTGCTGTACTGTTCTATGTTCTAATTGAAACTAATATAATGGTAAAAACTAGGCAGCGTGGACAAGTTGGACCAAAGGGCCTGCTTCCATTCTATAAACCCCTATGACCCTAATACCATGTTTTTTTTTCCAACTATTGACACTAACAGTGACATGTGTATGAAGAATCAGAGGACACAACTGCCTATGCTGCAAAGTTAAGTTCCAAAGTGTCTGTCAGTTGAATATATAGTGGAACTGAATCATTGCTGTTATTCTATTGGTTGTTGACCTCGATCTAAAATGGGGGAAAACTGATGGTTTCCTGGATAGTAACATCCTCTTTAGTCTTGACCCGGAGTGGTGATTAATCAAGTGAAAGTTGCATTTATGCCACGTCAACATGAGCTTGCCTTTCTTCCACAATGTAATCACTGCGGTTACTGGTGGAGACAATCTTCATTTCAGGTGCAAAGTCTTAGTTTACTCCAGTCGTTAAAGTTTTGCCTTTCACTTATCAACTTTTTTCTGTTGCAATTAGCTAGCAATAAATATAGCAAATGTATTTTGAGCTATGCTATAATTTTATAATATTTAAAAGAATTTATGGCTGGTGTTTCCAATGAGTAAAGGGAAATGATATTAGGCCTGCAGGGTTATGAGTCAATTTGTTTGTAGAAACAGTGCTTATTGCTATGTGGACACTGGTTCAGGATTGTTGTCTGCAGCTGTGGTGGGCCGGGTGGCCACCTCCTGCTCTGTAGATTTTATGATATGTTTAATTCTATATGTCTAGTGTCATCTTTATCAATTCAATGAATCAGGATTTCTCCCTTCCTTCTCACACCATCTCTCCTTCAGTTCCTTGTCTGTATTATCACATTCATATGTTGTTCCCATGTAAACTTTATCAGTCTAGTCCTTATTGTAAATGTTAATTTGTCCTTCAATTTGCAATCTCTGGGACTATATCAGCCAAATCAAAATTGGAAGCATTGCCCTTGCTTGCTGTTATGAAGAGAAACTTAACAAGCAATTGCAATGTCTGTTGATATTTATTTAACAAATGGGCTGCCTTCATCAGCATCCTGCAGATTTTCTGAGATTGTTGGTGCTTATTGGTCACAAATTTATTTTTAACAGTTCCTTCAGGCTCCTTCATTCCCTCACCCTACAGTATAAATATTTCCCACTTTCTATGCCTCTTAGCTTTGACAAAGGGTCATCTGGACTCAAAACATCAGCTGTTTCTTCTCCTTACAAATGCTGCCATACCTGCTGAGATTTTCCAACATTTTCTGTCTTGGCTTCAGGCTGTTGAGCTTCTGATGGCTCCTAAATGAATAATACTTCAGAGATATTCTTCACTTGTCAGTACAGTTCTAGTTTCTGCTGCCTTCTGAACAAAGGTACACACACAACTTCAGCGTAAATCATTGCAGTCATAATTAGTCTCTTGAGTTGATGCAGTGGGAGCTAGATTACTCCTTTCAGGCTTCATCTGGTCAGTCCTCCAATATATTGATCTCCAACTTTTATTTTTAAAGGACCTTATGATCTCTTTCAGCGAGAGTGAAGAATTAGGATGCAAGCTACTTATTGATACATTCCTAATCACACTTCTGAGTGGTTTAGAAAGTTCAAACTGTACAGCCTGAAGAATTTATGGATAAAAATGTTTAAAATAGTATTTTCTTCTAATTTTTAATTTCCTCAGGACACACAACTCCTGTGGTCAAGCAAGTTGTATGCTTCCAAGTCTCTGTTCATTCTTTCTGTCTGCCGCGAGGAAATAAATGACAATAGTCCAGCAGCTACGTAATGTATTTGTGCTCTGCCTCCTCCTCCATGTCTCTCACAGTTTGGCTTGCGCTTTGCTTCTCCACAAAACTGACGCTGTGACTTTGAAAGAACGTAGGCAGTGAATCTTTCATCCTTTCATTTTGTGACTTTGTGCTTGGTATTCCAGTGTGTTGTACCATGAAGAAAAAATGTTTACTCACATTCAGGTAACAGAAACAAATGAGTTCTTGAATTTTCACTGTTGTTAATGGCAAGAGTCAATCGATTGGTCATAATTTGTACATTCTTGAACAGTTCATTGATCTGCTTAGGACTCCCACTCACCTGACGAAGGAGCAGCGCTCCGAGAAGCTAGTGGCATTTGCTACCAAATAAACCTGTTGGATTTTAATCTGGTATTGTAAGACTTGTTATTCTGCTTAGAATTGCTAGTAGGTTATTCACAATTTATAATGTTATGTCACTATGGCCCTTACTAAGTTGTAGGATTGGACTCTAATGCTGCCGAATCTTTCAGTGTTTTGGAAGCAACACCATTTTGTTCCTTTTCAAATTCTGGTATAAATTTTGTATCTCGAAGTCAGTGACTGAGGCCGAGCTAGTATCTGTTCCAAGTCGCTGCAGCTTCTCATGAAGATTGTTTCTAAATGAGGATCTGAAACCAAAGGCTAAAATGCATGGATGATTACCTTAAAGTCTGTAGACATATAGTAAGCAATTTAGAATTATATAGAAAATGCTTGATGAAAACCCATTCCTAATCTTAAAAAGCAGGATCACGTTGAAGAAGTTGAATCTGTTGATCTGTGCTAATCAAAAATTAGATCCACACAATCTTTCTAATGGCATTAATTGTGGGAAGATCAATAATATGGATCTCCTTAGCAGGAATGTGGTTTCTACCTAAGTGTATCCTCCAATCAGGTGACAATGAAGAATTTTCTTGATATAGACTTGCTTCAGTAGAGATTTTATTTGGTTTTCTGCTACAGGCAGCTAGGCAGATAGGTATTTTACCCATAACAATTTCACTTGTGCAAAGGTAGGGTGGAGGGAAAAAGAGGAAGAGAGAGCTTAAAAATGATTAGAAGCTTCTCTGAGAACAAAGTTCACTTAAGGAATCAGAGCAAAGGATTTGTAGAAAATGAGTTTGTATTTCAGGTGAAAATTGAGTTTCGCCAACTGTTTCACTTTAATGTTCTCTAGACACTGGATTCACAATTGACAAATGAATTAGGGATGAAGAAATAAAAAGTAGATATCATGCTGCATGGAAATTCAATTTCTTGTATTGCAAACTATCTATTCACACTAGGACCTGTGTTGCCCTTTACACCAATGCATTGACGTTACTTTAGATTTGAGAAATCTGAAGCCAATTCCTGAAATATCTAATTCCTCCATGTTCTACAATAAATAGGTGATATTGGTCATACAGTATTTGTGTAATTTTGGGCTATGAAGCAGTTCAACTATCTAGAGATTTTAATTGTGATCGTTTCCAGTAAAATTGCCAAACAGCTCATCATTACCCATTTTATCAGAATAGACTTAGTCAGCCATTTTTAAATTTGTCTTTGCACGTGTTAACATTGTTCCTAATAATGGGGTTTTTATAAGTAGATGTTTTAATAAATCATTGACAAGTCACTTCTGCATTTAATTACAAGGCCCATCCTTTCCCTGAAAGGAGTAACGGTTTTCAAGGTTGAAATAAAGCCATTTCATTTCTAGATGAATTAGTCAGTCTTGATTTTAAACAAAAAATATTTTTGAAGACATATTTGTAAAAGGCAAGGGATTTGGAACAGTGCTGAACTTCAGATTTTAACACAAAAACAATGTTTCTTGGTGTAGTGGCAGATGGAGTAAATTACTTGGATTAATTTGTAATTTGAAGATAGAGCTACAGTTTTCAACTACATTTTTACAAGCTGGTTTAAAGGAATTTTTTATATGCTATGAATCTAATGCAGTGTATCACTGCTAAATGCAACATGGATGAAACAGTGCAGTAATCAGCAATATATGATGGCCACGTGCTAAGAAGACAAGTGTAGAAATGAGCAGGTATGTGGCAGATTAAACTTAAAATGAAAAGTATGAGGTTTTGAATTTTAAAAGGAAAAATATGTCAAGATGATATAAATTTTTTGTGACATTTTAAAAGTGTTGGTGCTGAAACAGTGACTTGGAAGGTGGCAGAACAAATTGAGAAAGTTGTATGCAAAACATAAGGATACCTTCTTTATAAAAAGGTTAACTGTAGTCAGACACCCACTATTCTGCAAAGAAGTGGTCGATGTCCCCCAGAGAAATGTCTGGATTTCTCCAGAAATCCCCCCCAGATGATTATCAATTAAAAACTCCATTCTCAAAAAGAAATGTTTTAAAGTCTTACAAACAATGTTTTCAGCAAGAATCCACCTCCAGATTTTACAACTATTCTTTCTGTATTACTTTGACTTGAATAGGCATGAGCTTTCAAGCTTTCACAATCTCAGCATCTCAGTCCCAACAGAAAACTGTTCTTCCAAAAACTGGGTATTAAGGGTACCAAACCTTATGATTGCTATTGTTTCAAAAAGTGGAAATAAGTTCACCAAACCTTGCAACTGCTTCAGATATCTGACATTTTTCTAGGCAGTCTCACCAGCTGTGCTCATCCCAGTTCTCTTCAACTTCAGTGAATAATAACCATTCAAATTCCAGTTCCTATTTTCCTTTTTATTTCAATCTTCATGGAACCCCTTCTTTTCATTATCTGGTTTCTTGAACTAAGTTTCTAGCCCATTGCTCCATCATATGCCTTGTCTGGCTCTAGCAGAGATGTGAGAACTACCTGCTTTCTCATTGTGAAGCTCTAACTGCCAAGAATACAGCTGAAATTAACTTCAAAATGCCTTCCTACCCTAAAGGTACCCCTGGTTGCTAAAGAAAAGCTCATTCTTCCTCCAATTATTTACCTTTCATATTGTAAACTCCCTAAGCGCAATATAAAAGTTTGCTCTGAAACCAAAAATTCCCAGACACATTAACACCTTTGTTTGCCTGTATCTAGTTAGAGTTTTATCCTCGCACATGTACATTAAATTAAACTCACTGAATTCTATACCTTATTTTTACTATCCAACAACATTGATCATTTAAAACGATCTCTACTTCCTGATAGTATCCATGTACATCAATTCAACTTCCAGAAGGTGGGCAGATGAGCATTCTAGAGAGGCAAGGCCACTTATAAACCATCAAACTGATTTATGTGGAATGTGCAAAACAGAACAAGATTTATCTAGATCATTATTCAGAGTCAAAAACTGAATGATGCAGCATTTTGCCTTGGCAAGAAGTGCTTTTTTTTTTTGTCAACAACAGTCACCGACTTTAGAAAAGAATCTTCACCCACATTACAGCTGCAGATTCAAAATTAGTTCATCAGGTGCCCCAGCAGATCCACTCACCATCATTAAAATTTACTAAATAGAGAGAGGGAGCAAGTGAGATTTCACTAACCCCCCCTTCCCCACCTGGCACAGGTGGCTTAACTGACCAGCTGGGACTCCTGCTGCACTCGATGAATGAAACCCATCCAACATTGTGTTCAAGTGTCTCTGAAATGTGCTAATGAACACCTTCTGTTGTCTGGAATTGTACTGAGAACGAACACATTCTGTTAATTAGTTCATCAGGTGTCCCAGCAGATCTAATCACCATTGTCATATAATGTGGTACTTAACCCCTTCATGAGCTGAATGCAACTTTATAGCAATATCATAAAGTCAGTGAACCTGCATTCTTTTCTAGGTCAGATAGGCAGGAATCTTAAAATAGCAATAAATGTGTTTGTATATTATACTCAATAGAAATTAGGTGCATTTATTTTAGTGGCTAATATCTGCATTCATCAGATGGATGATGGCTGTATATCCAAGAATTTCTGTGTGATGAACTAGCTGCTAAGTCCCAACCTCCTGGATGTGCCTTTGCTGCAAGGCCATCTGCAAGTGAGAAATGAAAATGGTTGACAATGACAACTGGAAGACTGTCACTGACAGCCATGGTCTCTGGAGGCAGACTGTTTGCAGGGGCATTGGAAGAGGCGAGCAGAAACTAAAAGCTGTTTGGCAGAGAAGCGAGCACAGAGTAAACTCAGGCCAATGAATTGTGCACCTTCTCAGCCTGCTGATTTACTTTGCAGTGAATATGACAAAGGCCGCCACGATTAAGTGGGGTTCCTGAGCCTCACTAGGCAATGCTTAACACCAGAAGAGTCAGGAGAATTTTGTACAAACAGATTTTGACATCAGCACAAATGTCGCAATTGTCAGAATCTCTTTCCTTTGGTGTCCAAAGCTGACGCTCACAGATTGGATACAACATTGAATTTCGACATTGATTTCAGCCTTGGATGAGAGGTGGCTGACCAGTAGCAGAAATGATCCACACTTGGGAGGGTTTCTCCAATATTCTTGAGGCAGGAGGAACTGAATTTTAGCTTGGGGCTTGTTGGAAATTCTTGAGGTTGAGGCTGATTCCTTTGATATGCTTTTGTAAGATATCGAGCATGGCTTGGAGATTCTCTTAGAGTGGAAATGGCAATATCATCCACATACTGACGTTCCACAAGCTTACCGATTGAGGTTGAAAAATTTTCCATCCATCCTGTAGGTGGTGTCCACTCTGCTGGGAAGCTCGTTCTTGATGAGGTGAAGAATGATGGTGATGAAGATGGAGAAAAGGGTGGGGCAATGATACATCCCTGCTTGAGTCCGGTCTTGGCCACAAAGGTTTCTGTCGTCTTTTCATTGGTGGGTATGTCCCTGACACCTTGTGGAGGAGTTACAGGATGTTGATGAATTTCTCTGGACAGCTAGCCTTGACAGGCATGATGATGGAGTCAAAAGCCTTGGTCAGATCAATGAAGGCAATGTAGAGTGGTTAATGTTGCTCCTGGCATTTCTCTTCAAATCATTCAGCAGTGAAAATCGTCTGCTATTCCACGGGGTTTGGTCAGAAGCCATGCTGGCTTTCCAGAAGGATTAATTCACAAACAAGGAGAAGGCACTTGGCAGGCAATGATCTTCCCAGTGATGGAAATAGGGAGATTCCCCAGTAATTTGCACAGTCCACTTTGTCTCCTTTCTTGAAGATGATGGTAATGGCATGTGAATTGGCAGGAATTTCTTCTGTCGCAAAATTTTGAAAATCTCCACTATTGTCTTAATTTAATTTTTATTTCTTAGTGTCACAAGTACGCTTACATTAACACTGTAATAAGGTTACTGTGAAAATCCCTGAATCACCTTACTCTGGCACCTGTTCGGGTACCCTGAGGGAGAATTTAGCATAGCCAATGCACCTAACCATCACATCTTTCGGACTGTGGGCAGAAACCGTGACATCTGGAGGAAACCCACACAGATATGGGCAGAACATGCAAACTCCTCACAGACTGTGACCCAACCCTGGAATCAAACCCAGATTCTGGAATTGAGGCAGTAGTGCTAACCACAGTGCCACCCTGTTCACTCTTATCCTGTTTACTCCTGCCATTTTTCCATTTCTCACATGTTTAATGGTGGCTTCGACTTCATCCTTACTTGATGGGAGTCCAAGATCACCATTTTTTGGGAAGTTGCGGAATTCTCTAAACCATGTCCTCATCTGATTGTATCATGGTTTTAGGAGTTATTTGGAATATTCATTCCATCAAAGGCTAATGTTTTCTCTGTCCTTACTCCACACTGGTTTGAGGCCTATAGTGTTGGATCCATGTGATGTCTTGTGACACTGAAGCCATGAATGTCATGTTTGTTGGCAAGGTGTTGCAGCTCCTGAGCTTTCTCAGTCCACTGCTGGTTCTTGATTTTCCCTAGTTCCTTGTACTGACCAGTGAGTTTTCCTCTTTGCCTTGCTGGTTATGTTGTTTTGCCAAGCACAGAAAGCTTTCCTCTTCTTGCTGATGAACTCTTGGATGGTGTGGCCATTTTTACTCATTTAGTCTTGGTATTCATTCTGTAGTTGATGGTTTTTTCACACATTGTTGTAAGTTCACTAGTATGAAGCTCTTGGAGCTACTCAATGTTGATATTTCTTACCTGTTCCTTCATCTTCTGTTGCTCCAGGTAGTGTTTGATAGACATGGAGAAAGGGGGTGAGCCAGTAGTCTGTCCAGCAGTTATCTGCACTGATAGTTTTGGTCATGAAGGTGTACTTTTGGTCTCTGGATCAGATAATGACAAAGTAAATCATGTGGCAGTGCTTTAATCCTGGATGTCTCCATGAATTCTTGAATTTGTTTTTTGGCAGAACAGTGTGTTACTGATGCTGGTGTTCCACATATTTGGTGAGCAGGAGAGCACCGATGAAGTTGCAGTTCCCAAGTCCTATCTTTCCCATGGTTTCTTTCCAGAGTTGGAAGTCCTTTCTGATCCTGGCATTGAAATCCCCAAGGAGGAGGATCTTATCTTCCTTGGAAAGTATGGTGTCTAGGGTGGAGTATCAAGAGTTGTGGCATAGGCATTCACAACTGTTGCTGGTTCTTGGCAAGTTGCAGGCGAAGGGCATAAGGCACTCATTGGTGCTGACAGAGTACTGCAAGAGTCGGTTGACAAGTTTGTTCACAATGGCAAGCACAGTGCTATGCACCCTGAGCTGATTCTCTGGTTTTCCTTTCCAAAAGAAAGTGCAACCAAGCGTCATCTCTCAGCAGCCCTTCGCCTGCTCTTCAGGTCTCTTGCAGGACAATGATAAAGTGCTTGAGTTCACAAGCAACAAGAGTGGTTCTCCATTTCTGGTAGATTGTTTTGTTCACTGTCCATGAGGGTTTGAATACTTTAGTTTACGAGATAGAGTTTAACCTCGATTTTTTTTTCTCAGATGGAACAGATTTTTAGAGGACTTTTTTGCACCCTTTCCCCATGCAAGATGAGCAATGTGGATTCTGAAGAGGGCTACTTAGTCGTGAAGAAAGCTTCTGGAAAAGTGAAACAATTGGATCAAATTTTCTGCCTATATAGCCAATCCAAAGCTGTGAACAGATTTCTTTGGTGAAGTGACAGGAACTGGACAATCACCACTGGACTTGTCTGTGGGGGGTGGTGTTGATTTCCTCTGGGTACAGGCCTAGCACTGGGCGTCTTTTAATGTAGGTATCGAAAACCTTGTGATTTAGAAGTGAGAACACTGCCACGTGCAATGGCTTACACCAGAGAAAAGTATCAAAAGATTTTTTTCTCTTGTTCTAGCTATTCAATGAAGCCTTCTGTGAAGTACTTATATAGACAGCAGGATTTAGTTCAGTTGTAGATAGACACATGAGCTCAGAGAGAATCTAGATTAATGAAGAATAATAATTTGGTTGAGGATTTAGATGACAGCTGGTGTTGGTGGAAACAAGAGAGGACATTTAATGGGAGTTGGGGAGTTTTAAAAAGTAACTTTTCAAAGAGGATGGAAATAAGCACATTGGTTCTCTCCAGTAGGTCAGCAACTTACAAGGGATTATGGGGCACTGCAGCTTTAATGCAATATCCAGAACAACAGCACAACCGCAGCCAAGTGGACTGCTATTTTCAGCAAATAAGTCAGTGCTTTACAAAGCTTGTGATTTAAATCTTACGATTGAAAAGTAGTTGACGGTTTGCATGTACATGAGGCATACATATAAACATCTATTCTTTATTTGAGGGCTGGGAGGCAATCCTACTCCTCCCTTTCTCAATAGTTATTGAAAATGTGCAAGCTATTAACATTGTACATACCAATGCGATCCATAAGTGAAGTAGTCTTCAACCTCCACCCCACATTTTCTGTTGTCTTTTCAACATAGATAACCATCGCAATATCTCGATCAAATATTGTTGCACAACCGATTGATGAACATTAGATTTACATTTAGTAACTTAGGGCATTAAATTCAAGTCTAATTCCATCAACACATGTCACTGCACCTATACAAAAATACACTTGCCAGCAGGGACCACTAGAAAGTAATCAGATATAGGAATCCAGCTAATATTGTCCCTACCCAAGTACAGTGGAGCTAAGATCGTAATATTACAAATGCTGCCCAGACAGAAATATCGAGCACACTTTTGGAATTAAATATGCAAAAATAGGTGTGAACCCATGAACTGCAAGTTCATGAGCCCTTTTGACAGCACAGAATGAACTCTCTCTTCATATTGACAAACACTTTGTCTCTGCTTTGACCAGAATGGGGGTGACAGTGTTAGGATGGAAGTAACAGACCAGAAACTAATGTTTGTCAGTGCACTGTGAAAAACACCACAATTGAAAAGAAGTTGCTAACTATTATATGAAACATCAGTGGGCAAGAATGGTGGGAAACCTCTGCATCTCAGCATAAAGAACCACATGTACTCCTTTAGACAGAGGATGGTGGTTGATGGGAAGTATTCATCATGGAGTTCGATTACAAGTGTTGTATCTCAGGGATCTGTTTTGGGGCCTCTGCTGTTTGTAATTTTTATAAATGATCTGGATGAGGGTATAGAAGGATGGATTACTAAATTTGCTGATGACACCAAAGTTGGAGGAGTTGTAGATAGTGAAAAGAGGTGTTATAGTTTGAAGAGAGACTTAGACAAGTTGCAGAGCTGGGCTGACAGGTGGCAAATGGAGTTTAATGCGGAAAAGTGAGAGGCAATTCACTTTGGCAGAAATGACAAATGTATAGAGTATAGGGCTAATGGTAGGACTCTTAATAGTGTTGACGAACAGAGGGATCTTGGTGTATATGTGCATAGATCCCTGAAAGTTGGCAATCAAGTCGATAAGGTTGTTAAGAAGGCATATGGAGTCTTGGCTTTTATTGGTGGGGGGATTGAATTTCGGAGCCGCAACGTAATGTTACAAATGTACAGAACTCTGGTGCGGCCGCACTTGGAATATTGTGTACAGTTCTGGTCCCCGCATTATAAGAAAGATGTGGAGGCATTGGAGAGGGTGCAGAGGAGGTTTACCAGGATGTTGCCTGGTATGGAGGGAAGGTCTTGAGGAAAGGCTGAGGGATTTGAGATTATTTTCATTAGAGAGAAGGCGGCTAAGAGGTGACCTTATTGAGGCATATAAGATGATCAGAGGATTAGACAGGGTGGACAGTGATAGCCTTTTTCCTCGGATGGAGAAGGCTAGCACGAGGGGACATAGCTTTAAATTTAAGGGGTGGTAGTTATAGGACGGATGTCAGAGGTAGGTTCTTTACCCAGAGGGTGGTAAGGGTATGGAATGCCCTGCCTGCAGCAGTTGTAGATGTGCCAAGTTTGGGGGCATTTAAGTGGTCAATGGATAGGTTTATGGATGAAAAGGGAATGGTTTAAGTTAGAGGGTCATTGCTTTTTCTGCATTGGTTGGTGTAACATCGAGGGCCGAAGGGCCTGTTCTGTGCTGTAATGTTCTTTGTTCTATGTTTATCATTTACATTTCAGAAATATTACATTGCCGAGGCCAATCAATTACAGCAACAAGCAGCTAAAATATTTTCACCTTTTTACTGACTGCACTGATTTTAAAGCTGTTCAACACAAACCTCCTTCAATTCTGGCCAAAGGTATCGTCCGGAAATGTTAACTATTTCAGTTCATGGATATGGTTAACAAAAAGGTAATGCTCCCAATAAGGGAGAGTGCACGAACAAACCCCTTTTAAAAGTAACTGGAGGATGCATTTCTTCAAAGCTGTCATAATATTGCACCATATATGCAGAAACTTACATCCTGACTAACCATGGCATAGATATAAAATAGAATGCCAATGAGCAGAGCACTCAAGCATTTTGCAATTAAGTGTGTCACAGCAGCTGCAAGTAATTGCCGATGGGTACCCATTTCCTCATTACATAATCATGCCCATTTTTTTTAAAAGATTGCATGGTACTAGCAGCAACCTGTATCCACTCGATCCTTGCTGTTTATGCACAATGGTCTTGCAATGTTTACATTAAACTAATCCCATGAAAATGAACGGATCCAAAGGGCCAGCATTAGATTTAATAAGGCACGTAGCTCTGAACTGATGAAAGCTGTTCACTCTTTCATCACTCTTAGCAGTGGAGGAAAATTGTGAAATTCTTTCTATTTTGTATTGTATATTTTATAACTTACCAGCATAATCTTGTGAATAAGGATGAGTTTTAAGGAATTGTGCATACAAACAGACTGACCAATGAAACAATACGGAATAATGATTTGAAAAACATACTCTGATTTGAAATTTTTCAATAAAATAACCATGGGATTCAGGAGTAAAATATAATCCAGTTAGATGCAAAAAAACAGATAAAAACAGAAAAGCATTGTTTTTTTTCAATTGAAAGGGTAAAATAATTTGTAGTAGTGTCTTCCTTAGTAATACATTTAATGTCAATATGGTGGCCTAATTTTACATTGGTTAGTGGTCAAATAAGGAATCTCTGCAATATGTTTTTGTGGGCAAAGGTTCTCACTCTATGTCCCACTATGTCTCACTCTCATGTCCCACTCTAGCTTGAGCACACAAATCAAGACTAACACTCCACTGCAGTGCTAATGAAACACTATATTGAAAGGGGTGCCGCCTTTCAGATAAGACACACATTGCGGCCCAATGAGCCACCCCAGATAGATGTAGAAGATTACATCACACTATTTAAAAGTAGTGCAGGGGAGTTCTGTGTCCTGACCAATATTTAGCCCTAAATCAACATCATAGGAAACATTATTTGGTCATTATCACATTGCCGTTGATGGGAGTTTGCTGACACAAATTGGGTGTTGTTTCATTACAACAGTGACTACATTTCAAAAAATTCATCATTCGCTATAAGAGATGTTCAGTCATCATTACGTTATATAAATGCAAGCCTATTTTTTATTGTAGTCCAGTAATTGTAGCAACATTACAAGGATTAGATTGGTTTTCTTGGCACAGACTAGAGATCATCTTTTGGCAGTAATGTAACTTGTTGCAAGGATAAACGCATAATTAGCAGTTTTGCCTTTTTATCAATTCCTCTGGTTTCTTCCCTGGGTGATAAGAGCTATAATTATGCAAAGTTTCCATTTCTCAATTATTTTATTCCTTGCTACATTAAGAGAAATGAATTTGAAATGTTGCCATGAGAGGCACGCTTGGTATGATGTAGCTGTCAGTAACTTCTGTCAGTGGGGAAGACATGAGTCACTGAAGATTTTACCCAAAGCCCCATTGTATTAAGTTGCAGAAACATGTTATTGCTGGTGAATAGAATGTTCCATTGTTTTGATGGTTGAAACAAGACAGTTGATCTATTACAGAAGCTTTGTGCACCTTATTCGCATAGCTAAATTGGCGCATCTAAATTAGCTAGACTGCTCTTCAGCTTGAGCCCAATTTTATTCCTAGTGCAGTGTTTTCATATAATTAGGAATCTGCATTATTTCAAGCAGTCGTCAATATTATATTTGCGCTCTGCAGTCATGGATGGCTAGCCTGTAATGTCTGTTCTATATGGTTGTACTGGTGACGAAACATTGAATCATTTCGTCCCTACCTCAAGCCTGTGCTTTTACAGAGACTGCAGTTGACCTAGACTCTTGTCACCTCCAGCTTCAAGCTATGACTTGTCACAAAAACCTGGAACACCCTTAGGAAGTATGCCAATAGTTGATCAAGAGTGATAATGTGCATTAAAGAAGGAAGGATATGAGACATTTATTTGTTACATATTTTCCACATAGGATGAAATTAAAACTTGGACCAAGTCAGGAATAAAGAATGACTAGGGTAAGATTAGGGCCAATCAAAAACAGTAGTGGCAAGTTGTGTGTAGAGCCTGGAGTGGTAGGAGAGTACTAAATGAATAGTTTTGTCTCACAGGAAAAAGACAATGTTGTCGAGGAGAATACTGAGATTCAGGCTATTAGGCTAGACAGGGTTGAGGTTCATAAAGAGGAAGTGTTAGCAATTCTGGAAAGTATGAAAATAGATAAGTCCCCTGGGCTGGATGGGATTTATCCTGGAATTCACTGGGAGGCTAGGGAGGAGATTGCAGAGCCTTTGGTTTTTTTATCTTTAGGTCGTCATTGTCTACAAGAATAGTGCCAGAAGACTGGAGGATTGCAAATGATGTCCCCTTATTCAAGAAGGGGAGTAGAGACAACCCTGGTATTTCTAGAACACAGTAAGAAATCTGACAACATCAGGTTTAAATCCAACCGATTTATTTGATAGTAAACTCACCAGCTTTCAACCCTCTGGTCTTCCTCAGGTGAATGAGGTGTTCTGGTCTCAAACAGCACACGTAACAGTAGAGAATGTTTACAGATTACTGATTAGAATGTGAATCTTTACACCTAACCTGCTATTCAAATCTTAAAGTGGCTAACAATGTGAGTGGAAGGAGCACTGAGCACAGGTTAAAGAGATGTGTACTGTCTCCAGACAGCACAGTAAGTGAGGTTTTTTGCTAACCCAGGTAAGTCATGGGGGTTACACATAGTGTGACATGAAGCCAAGATCCCTGTTAAGACTGTCCTCGTGTGTGCGAAACTGTCTCTGCTCAGCGGCTCTGCGCTGTCGTGTGTCGTGAGGGCCCCCTTGAAGAACGTTTACCCAAAGGTCAGAGGCTGAATGCCTGTGACCACTGAAGTGTTCACCAACAGGAAGGGAACAGTTTTGTCTGGTGATTGTCGAGCAATGCTCATTCATCCTTTGTCTTTGTGTCTGCATGGTCTCCCAAACGTACCATGTTTCGGGACATCCTTTCTTGCAACATATTAGGTAGACAATGTTGGCCGAGTTGCAAGAATACGTATCGTGTACCTGGTGAATGGTATTCTCACGTGTGATGATGTCATCCGTGTCGATGATCCGGCATGTCTTACAGAGGTTGCTGTGGCATGGTCGTGTGGTATTATGGTCACTGTTCTCCTGCAGGCTCGGTAATTTGCTGCGAACAATGGTCTGTTTAAGTTTGCGTGGTTGTCTGAAGGCAAGAAGTGGGGGTGTGGAGATGGCCCTGGCGCGATGTTCATCTTCATCAATGATATGTTGAAGACTGTGGAGAAGATGTCGTAGCTTCTCTGCTCCAGGGAAGTACTGGACAACAAAGGGTACTGTCCACTGTGTCCCGTGTTCGTCTTCTGAGAAGGTCAGTGCGGTCTATCACTGTGGCGCATCTGAACTGTCGATCGATGAGTCGAGCGCCATATCCTGCTCTCATGAGGGCATCTTTCAACGTCTGGAGGTGTCTGTCACTATCCTCCTCATCTGAGCAAATTCTGTGTGTACGGAGGACTTGTCCGTAGGGGATGGCATCTTTAACGCGTTTGAGGTGGAAGCTGGAGAAGTGGAGCATTGTGAGATTGTCGGCTTGCGGTACAATGAGGTGCTGAGGTGACCGTCCTTGATGGAGATGCATGTGTCCAAGAATGTAATCGATTCTGGAGAATAGTCTATAGTGTGTCTGATGGAACTTGTTGATATCAACATATAGTTGTTTCAATGATTGTTCACCATGAGTCCAAAGGAAAAAAATGTCATCGAAGTATCTAGTGTATAGCCTCAGTTGAAGATCCCGTGCGGTGAAGAAGTCTTGTTTGAACCTTTGCATGAAGATGTTGGCATATTGAGGTACAAATTTGGTCCCCGTGGCCGTCCCGTGTGACTGAATGAAAAACTGGTTGTTGAAGGTGAAGACATTGTGGTCCAGGATAAAGCAGATGTGTTGTAAAATTGCATCTAGAAACTGGCAGCTGTCGGCATTGAGTACTGAGGCAGTTGCAGCAATGCCATCGTCATGGGGGATGTTGGTGTAGAGGGCCGAAACATCCATTGTGACGAGGAGTGTCCCTGGTTCAATTACTCCATGTGTGCTGAGTTTCTGTAGGAAGTCTGTAGTGTCATGACAAAAACTGGGGGTTCTTTGTACAATGGGTTTCAGGATGCCCTCGACATAGCTAGAGAGGTTCTCACACAGGGTCCCATTGCCTGATACGATGGGACGACCGGGTGTGATTGCCTTGTGTATCTTTGAGAGGTGTTAGAGGTCTCCAATGCGGGGAGTACGTGGAATGAGAGCCCGGAGGATGCTCTAAAAAGTTTTGATCAGAGTGTTGAGTTGACGAGTGCGTTCTTTGGTCAGATCTACTAGTAACTGTCTGTAGTGTTAAGACAACCTCACAATGCTCCACTTCTCCAGCTTCTACCCTAGACACATTAGAGGCCATCCCTGACAGACAAGCCCTCTGTATACACAGAATTTGCTCAGATGAGGAGGACCGTGACAGACACCTCCAGATGCCGAAAGATGCCCTTGTGAGAACAGGATATAGCGCTCGACCATTGATCGACAGTTCAGATGCGCCACAGCGATAAGCCACACTGACTTCCTCAGAAGACGAACATGGGACATGGTGGACAGGGTACCCTTTGTTGTCCAGTACTTCCCTGGAGAGGAGAAGCTACGACGTCTTCTCCGGAGTCTTCAACGTATCATTGATGAAGATGAACATCGCGCCAGGGCCATCCCCACACCCCCATTTCTTGCCTTCAGACAACCGCGCAACCTCAAACAGACCATTGTTCACAGCAAACTACCCAACCTTCAGGAGAACAGTGATCACAATACCACACAACCATGCCACAGTAACCTCTAAGACATGCCGGATCATCAACATGGATGACATCATCTCACATGAGAATACCATTCACCAGGTACACGGTACATATTCTTGCAACTTGGCCAACATTGTCTACCTAATATGTTGCATGAAAGGATGTCCCGAAGCATGGTATGTTGGGGAGGCCATGCAGACACAACGACAGCAGATGAATGAGCATTGCTCGACAATCACCAGGCAAAACTGTTCCCTTCCTGTTGGCAAACACTTCAGTGGTCACAGGCTTTCGGCCTCCAACCGTCGGGTAAATGTTCTTCAAGGGGGCCTTCACGACACACGACAGCGCAGAGCCGCTGAGCAGAGACAGTGTGACATGAAGCCAAGATCCCTGTTAAGACTGTCCTCGTGTGTGCGGAACTATCTGTAACCCCCATGACTTATCTGGGTTAGCAAAAAACCTCACTCAATGTGCTGTCTGGAGACATACACATCTCTTTAACCTGTGTTCAGTGCTCCTTCCACTCACGTTGTTAGCCACTTTAAGACTTAAATAGCAGGTTAGGTGTAAAGATTCGCATTCTAATCAGTAATCTGTAAACAGTCTGTGCTGTTATGTGCTGTTTGAGACCAGAACACCTCATTCACCTGAGGAGGACCAGAGGATTGAAAGCTTGTGAGTTTACTATCAAATAAATCAATTGGATTTAAACGTGGTGTTGTCAGATTTCTTAGTGTGTTTACCCCAGTCCAACGCTAGCATCTCTACATCATGATTTCTACAACAATGAGCTGCCTTCTGTTGTGGGCAAAGTTTTTTGGAAAGAATTATAAGAGTATTTATAAACCTCTAGAAAGGAATAATTTGATTAGGGTTAATCAATGCAGTTTTGTGAAGGCTAGGTTGTGCCTCAGAAACCTTAAGATTTTTGAGATGGTGTCCAAAGAGGTGGATGAGGGTAAAGCAGTCGGTAGTGTACATGGATTTCAGTAAAGCATTTGATAAACTTTCCCACGGTATTGCAGAAGATACGAAGGCATGGTATTGAGGATAATTTAGAGGTTTGGATCAGAAATTGGCTAGAAGACAGAGGGTGTGGTTGATGGGAAATGTTCATTCTGGAGTTCTGTTACTCGTGGTGTACTGCAAGGATCTGTTTTGGGGCCGCTGCTGTTTGTCATTTTCATAAATGACCTGGATGAGGGTTTTGAAGGATGAGTTAGTAAATTTGCAGATCACACTGCAGTTGATGGAGTTGTGGACAGCGTGGAAGGATGCTGCGCATTACAGAGGGACATAGATAAGCTGCAGAACTGGGCTGAGAGGTGGCAAATGGAGTTTAATGCAGAAAAGTGTGAAGTGATTCACTTTGGAAGGAGTAACAGGAATACAGAGTACTGGGTTAATGGTAAGTTATTTGGTAGTGTGGATGAGCAGAGAGATCTTGGTGTCCATGTGCATAGATTCCTGAAACTTGGCATCCAGGTTGATAAGGTTGTTAAGAAAGCATATGTTGTGTTAGCTTTTGGTAGAGGGATTGAGTTTTCGAGCCATGAGGTCATGTTGCAGCTGTACAAAACTCTTATGCGGCTGCACTTGGAGTATTGCGTCCAGTTTTGGTTGCCACGTTATAGGAAGCATGTGGAAGCATTGCAAAATGTGCAGAGGAGATTTACCAGGATGTTGCTTGGTATGTTGGAAAGGCTGAGGAATTTGAAGCTGTTTTTGTTAGAGAAGAAGGTTAAGAGGTGACTTAATAGAGGCATATAAGATGATCAGATGATAAAATAGGGTAGATAGTGAGAGCCTTTTCCTCAGATGTAGATGGCTAGCACAAAGGGATGTAGCTTTAAATTGAGGGGTGATAGATATAGAACAGATGTCGGAGGTAGGTTCTTTACTCAGAAGTAAGCAGGTGGAATGCCCTGCCTGCAACAGTAATGGACTCACCAGCATTTGGGCATTTAAATGGTCATTGGATAAACATATGGATGATATTGAAATGGTGTAGGTTAGATGGGCTTTAGATTGGTTTCACAGGTCGGCGCAATATTGAGGGCAAAAAGGCCCTGTACTGTGCTGTAATGTTCTACATTCTAAGTTTCAAAATTTACTGTTTTTTAGAGACCTAGAAGTTAATTCTTGTAACTAGATGCATTAAAAATGTGTCTGCCCTGAAGATATTTAGCACAATGATGAATTCTTTACATTTTCATGTCTATCAGTAGATAACTACATGTACATTTTTCTTAAAACTTCACTGGAATCTGTCTTTCCAGAGCAAAAGTTCATCAAAGCACCATAAAACTGTTTAGGTTGCATTTTAACATCCTATTGAATTGAACTATTAGCTGTGTTTAGTTAACAGTGAAGAGCTTGGATTAAAATAGCCTTTTTTGGCTATTTGTTCTCCAGACACTGCAAAGGTTTTCACACCAATGAATTACTTTATTATAACAAAAACATAGAACCTGCTAGAAAAACTTTGAGGCAGTATCTGTGGAGAGTGAAATAGAATTAACATTTGAAGTTGATGACCTTCCATCAGACTGTTGCGATGATGGTGATAAATTCAGCTTCCTTTTTGAGTAATTGAATTGTATACCCATGGAGAAATGATGATGACACCACCTAATTTAGCAATATAAGAGCGGCACAGTAGCACAATGGTTAGCACTGCTGTTTCACAGCGCCAAAGACCCAGGTTCGATTCCTGGCTTGGGTCATTGTTTGTGTGGAGTTTGCACATTCTCCCATGTCTGTGTGGATTTCTTCTGTACTCCGGTTTCCTCCCACATTCTGAAAGGCATGCTGGTTAGGTGCATTGACCTGGCCAGGTGCTGGACTGTGGGGACTAGGGAAATTTGTTGCAGTGTTAACGTAAGCCTTACTTGAGACTGTAAACTATAAACAGTAATCTCCTGAAATAGCAGTATAAAATATAGCTTATTTATCATTTTAAGGCTTGGATAGCGGAGAACTACTTCTATGAAGAAGCTGAATCTTTAACTCTTCATAGATTCTTGCTACTTTTAAGGCAAAGGGCAAAGTGAGTTGTTTTTAATACATGAAGACATTTATGACCTAGAATGCACTGTCTGGAAGAGTGATAGCAGTAGATTCAGTACTAACTCCCAAAAGGGAATTGGATCAATATTTATAAAGAAAAAATTTGCAGAGCAATAAAGACAAGAGTGAATGAGTGAGACTAATTGAAAGCTCTTCCAAATGGTAGGCACAGGAATGATTGGGCAAATGACTGCCTTCTGTACTGTATCATTTATCTTCAGTACAACTATCGCCAGGGCTATGAAAAATTAATTTGACAACACAACCAGACTCATTTGATGGAATCCAGATTAAGTCCAGTTTAAGTCATCAAAATTGTAACATTCAGGTGTCCTTTGAAATTTTTGTGGACTAGCTGTGTCATAGAAACTAGAGGGAGGAGCAATCTTTTAGCCTAAGGAGTTATTTTCCGCACCAGATTGACAGTCCTGCTATAGTCATGTCACATTTGTTCAGAGTGGAAGCTAAGTCACATTTCTAATTTCTAATGACCACACTTTAAAAGGACGTCGTAGAATCCCTGTAGTACAGAAGGAAACCATTTGGCCCATTAAATTTGCATGACTCTTCAACAGAGCATCTTACCCAGACCCTCTCCCTGTATTTATTTACCCTGCTAATCACTCTAACCTACACATCTTTAGACATTAAGGACTAACCTGTACATATTTGGACTGTGGAGGAAATCTATGCAGGCAGAGGGAAAAGATACGAACTTTGCACATGCACACTAGGCAGGAATCAAACTGATCCCTGGTGCTGTGAGGTAGCAGTGCTAACCACTGTGCCATTGGCTGTAAAACATATTGAGCTATGTTAAGATCATGAAAGGTGCTATAAAATGCAAAATCGTAGGCATATAAGAGCAGATTTGGATGCCCTTGTTCATAAGACACTGAAAGTGAACACACAGTGCTGCAAGCAATTAGAAAGGAAGATGGTATGTTGGCCTTTATTGAAAGAGGATTTTGGTAAAGGAGTAAAGATATCTTGCTGCAATTGATTAGAGCCTTGGTGAGACTGCACCTGAAGTATTGTGTACAGATTTGGATTTGGCAGCATGGTAGCACAGTGGTTAGCACTGCTGCTTCAGAGCTCCAGGGACCTGGGTTCTATTCCTGGCTTAGGTCCCTGTCTATGTGGAGTTTGCACATTCTCCTCATGCCTGCATGGGTTTCCTTTGGGTACTCTGGTTTCCTCCCACAGTCCAAAGATGTGCGGTTAGGTTAATTGGCCATGCTAAAAAAAAATTGTCCTTAGAGTTCTGAGATTAGTGGGATAATTATGTAGGAATATTGGGGTAGAGCCTGGGTAGGATAGTGGTCGGTGCAGACCCGATGGACCAAATGTCCTCTTTCCACACTGTGGCGTTCTTATGATTTCCTACCGAAGGTAGGTATGCTGCAACAGAGGGAGTGCAACAGTAGTTCACCAGGCTGATTACTGGTATAGCGGAATTATCCAATGAGAAGAGATTTGAAGAGTTTGGGCTGGTATTCTCTCGCGTTTTAAAGAATGAGAAGGGATTTCATTGAGCTCTGTAAGACTTGTAAGGTTCAATAGAATTGGTGCAGGAGAGATATTTCTTCTGAGGGGGAAGGGGTGGTCTAGTATCAAGGGACACAGTCCCAGAATGAGAGAGAGGCATTACGTAAGATTAAGATGAGAAATTCCTTCACTCAAAACATGGTGAATCAGTGGAATTCTCTGCCCCAGGGGGCTGTGGATCTCAGTCTTTGAACATGTTCAGAACAAACTGATAGATTTCTAGGTATTAAAAACAAAAAGGGATATGGCAATAATACAGAAAAATGGGTTGAACTAGAGGATCAGCTGTGATGTAGCTGAATGGCAGAGCAGGCTCAAGAAGCAAAATTCCTGCTCTTATATCCCAGTAAATGCTGGGCAAGCCAGTAACTCCCCTATACCGTAAATGAATTTTTAAAAAATTCCTGTTGTTTGCTATCCATTTTCCTAACCAAGACAATATGGTGCCTCCAAATCCTCACATTTTTATTAATAATTTCATGTGTTAACGTTGTCGAATATCTTCTGCAAGTTCATTGAAGTAATATCCAGAGGTATTCTCTTAAAAGAGGACTAGGATCGTTACCTTCTCAAAAAGAAAGCATTTGTCTATTATCAAAGTTTAATTAACTAAAGTAGATATGTAACTCAAGATTGAAAAAGAACGGCTTTAATTCTGATAAGCCTGGCATTTCTGGCTGTTTCTATGCTGAACAGATGGTTGCCTAATCACCTGTGGTTATAATACAAATGTGCTTCAGTTTCTTACAAAGCTGTTAGCGGGGTTTACGACAAGGTGGCAATTAAATTCAGGAAACCAATGTCACAGTACAAAAGGTAAAACTTTCATTAAAAACCAAGAATTAGTGGGTAACCTGACCTCCTGGACAAGTTCTAAAATTATCGTAAAAACAGAAGTTATACATTTTCTTTATCAGATTTCCCGCCCTTCATTAGTTCAGAATTAATTTCATTTAGTATACACATATCAATACAAATCTGTCAAATAGCTCATCCAACTACATTGTACTTGCTAACATGATGGTATTTCATTCACCCATGAAGCCCGGACGTCAGCTCTCTTCTTGGCTAAAGCCTATTGCTTCCCTATTGCCAGGTTATGGTAGATGCTACTGTAAGGGTCAAAATGGATGTGCTCACTGCCAAGCTGAATAGACATGTGTTCCTGTGTTCAGGATCATATCCTGTGTCTGGGCAGCGACTGAACCTATTCATTACTATTGCAAAATATGTTACCTCGTAAGAATTTCCTGAAGTGAGTTCTTTTAGCTAAAGGTTTCCAGACCTTTGGCTCTATATTTTCCCATCATGCCTTTCATAACTTGCATTGGACAAAGTGTACAATCACAGTAAA
This sequence comes from Sphyrna mokarran, assembly GCA_024679065.1. Lineage (NCBI taxonomy): Eukaryota > Metazoa > Chordata > Chondrichthyes > Carcharhiniformes > Carcharhinidae > Sphyrna > Sphyrna mokarran. Next base: position 11,756,621 of record JAGIQG010000013.1, on the reverse strand, counting down.
ATACTTGAAATACATTTAGAATATCAGCTTATATGTTTTAAAATCATAGTTACTCATTTAATTCTCATTTAACACCAGAGTAGTAAGAATGTGAAATGCCCTGCCTACAACAGTGATGGATTCACCAACATTAAGGGCATTTAAATAGTTATTGGATAAACATATGGATGATATTGGAATAGTGTAGATTAGTGCTGATTGGTTTTACAAGTCAGCACAACATTGAGGGCCAAAGAGCCTGTACTGTGCTGTAATGTTCTATATTCTCTAATCTACATGAGTAAATTATCATTTAACACTTTACTGTTCACTCTACCAGAGCCTATGTTGTCTAAAACCTACAAGAAATAATTGCTTTCAATATCCTAAGGAACCTTGGGCTAGACTAAGATTCTGCCTTTGATCTTATCATCCCATTAATTCCTAAGATGAGTTACAAGTTATTTTGAGGATAAAAATCTATGGTTAAACTTGAGTGGTTTTTGCCTTGCATCAAAAGATAACACTACATGCCAACACAAAATGACTCAATAGCCAAAAGTGCTTTTATCTTCATGCTTGACAATGTGCCCTGTTTTAGGAAGTACCAACGTCTATGGTTTTATGGTCCACCGGACAGCCAGTCTCCACCACTTTTAGAGAACACAGCAGCTGTGTACTAAACCCACTCCATATAGACCCACGTTTTCACAGCTTTACCAAGTAACTTTAATAAGTCGTGTTGATATGAGGATGCGCAACTGACAGAGTCCCTTGTATCCATTGTCTTGTAAAACAACAAATTGTATCCAAGATAGATGAAGGGATCCAGATTGAATGTAGTTATCTAAACCTTGAGTTTTTATTACGTTGAGTTCGCAGCCTTGCATGACTGTTTTCAGTTTTGAGCCAGAAGAAATCAGCTTGTAGTAACTCTTTGAAATTAATTTCTAGTTCTTCATGCTTCTGTACCAATCAGACCACAACTGTCACTGATATCCTAACACCCTACCATTGGATAGCTTTCTGGAATATGGTGGCTCTGAGTCATTCAGGTAGTGAAAATGAGAACCTGGAAGGGATCAAAGAAGGTGACTTACTACCAACACCTTCTGGAGGGTAGTGAGGAATGTGTGACACATGCTGGCCTAACCAGAGATGCTCACACCTCATAATTTAAAAAAGGTTTCAGGTTTTGATTTCAGGTGTTGATTGAATATTTTGTCAGGAAACATTGCCCAGTATTTGTAGCTGACTGTCACATTACCCGTTCCCACAAAAATGATCCAAACTGGAGGAAGAAAGGTATTCTGATTTTATTCAACACGTTGTTCAAATTGGAGAGGTGCAGTTTATCAGATTGTTTTCCTCATTTGAAACTGAAATCTCTTGAAGTAAGACTTAACTTTTGCAAATTTGAAAAAGATGCTTTGTGTAGTTTTAGGAACCTGTTCTATAGAATCTGGCGCCACCATGCACAAGACCTACAGTAAATTTTCTTTAATGTTTATTTTCAAGATTTTTTTAACACCATCTTGGATTCAGTTAGCATTCCTCAGTGCAAAGATTTAACTGAAGCACTCACCATTTTCCAGCAACTGTTTAAATTCCTTTTATTGCATCACTGAATTTTAAAATGGCAATACTGTTGGCTCTATTGCAAGCTACAATTTGACTTTTCAATAGTCCTTATAAATGTTTGTTTTTATACACTAGGCTGTTTATTTGATGCTTTGTTAGTAATTCAGATCATTCTGTTTGCCAGGTGCCCACTGATGGAGGTACTGGACTGTTGGCAGCAGAACCCCAAATCGCCATGTTCTGCGGCAAATTAAACATGCACATGAATGTACAGAGTGGCAAGTGGGTGTCTGATCCTTCTGGAACAAACAGTTGCTTTGGAACTAAAGAAGAAATCCTGCAGTACTGTCAAGAGGTATGTGCCTGGTTGAAAAATGTTTTTTTTTCTGTCTTAATTCCACATCCTAAGATGTGAAGATCTATCTGTGGCTTGAGGGCTTTCCTGACTTTTGATATATATGACCTGGTTAATCAGATGCTTAAATTTATTATGGCGATAGGATGTGTCAGGGAAGTTGTGAAATGATACATGAAGAATATAATTTTGTTTTGGTAAATATTTGACATTTGGACCAAATTAGTGCTTTTATAGACATAAAGTAAAGGAATTGGATGCTGTTTTGTATCTTTTTCAATCTGGGAATATAATAGCAAAGGCACCATTTTATTAACCACCCTAAATGTCCTTCACAAGGTGATATCAGACCTCCTCTTGAATGATGCGGAGAGAATATTCCCAAAATATTTTTTGTGATCTTGACCTAGCAATGTGTTTCCAATTTGGGATAATGTGAGAGTTGGTGTCCCCATGCACTCATTGACCTTGTCCTTGGTACAGGTCCTGATGTTGTCAAAGGAACCTTGTGATTTGCTGCAGATCAACTTGTGTATATAGTACACCTTGTAGTCAGTGTGAATCTGTAAGCTGACAATGGGATGCTAGTGAAGTGGACTGGATGGTATTATTGCCTCTGTCTCCTGTTGCGTGTGGAAACAATCCCTGACTGCCTCAACGTATTTGTTTTTGCTTTCCCATTTCTCCCTTAAGGTTTGTACTCATCTGCCTGTTGTACCTGTGGGATTTCAAATCTCTCATCATTAGTATATTATGATTTTCCACAGCCTTACCTGACTTGAGTAGCTCCTTGTGTGTCTACTCATTTTGTGCTGGTGATTTTATTGCGGTTACTGATTGACTTTGACTTTTATTGTCTTGATTGCAATCCATATTGCTTCAGTCATGTAATATTCTGAAATATCCATCTTTTTTAAGGCACTGTTTTTTTTAATCATTGCGCCACTTCTTTATAGGTCTGTTGTGAACATTAATTAGCCTCCACTCTGGTTCCTGGCCATCCTCCGCTGTTCATCATGTCTTAGAGTTACTATTACATCAGTATTTCTTGAATACACTTTTTCAATCATTATCCATTGTTCCTGATGCTGTTTGTATTTGTATACCTGTTCAATGTTTTCTTCAAATATTTATTTCTTTATTTGACTGTTGCATTAATTTCCTTTCTTTATAATCGGTTTCATTTAATGCCCCCCCCCCCCCCCCCCCCCCCCCCCCCCGTCTTAGTAATTTTGAAGTAAATAGATCATTGCTCATTTTTTCCTCTCAAAGAACAGTGTAAGCTGTGTGGTTTAATTGAAAACCAATGTGCTCAGATCAATTTATACTTGTTGAGGGGACTGCATTGACCAATGGAAAGATTCTGTAGCTATTGAATATTACTACTGAACATCCAGATTTAGACCTGATACTTAGACCCACAAATCTTTTAATGTTGATCCATGATAAACTCCATTTGATTTACAATTTAAGTGGTTTCTCCACCTGTTCCTAGACTCGACACAGGTCTTTGGAGTGGAAACATTTGAACTCTCAAGGCACTGTTAAATTATTTTCTCAGCTCTGTGCTGGGAGCTAGCTAAAAACATCTTTAATACTGGCAGATTACTGAGACTTGTTCAGTCCGTTTTGCCACCTTACTGGAAATGGAATGGTCATTCAAAATAAAATTACTAACACTGAATTTTTATGAATCTTAAACCCGCATTCTGCTCTGATGTCATTCCTTTTTGGAGAAACTTGAGGCTCAGGACACGGAAGCTACAACTAACTGCAAAGGAGCAGAGAGATTTAGGGGTTCAAGTACAGGAATCAGTAACAGCTTAATAAATAGTTATTTGGTAGTACAGTGTTTCAGCATTGCTTTAAAAATTGGCCATATCTTCGGAGCTTATTGTGTTGCACTCATCAAAATACCAATGTCAGGGGCGACAACTTTATACTGTATGAGAAGAGAGTGCTGATTGGCAAATTTTTCAGCAGTACTCAGCTTAATATTTGTGGTATATTTAATGCAATTAAAAAAAATCAAGAGGCTACATAAGGCAATGCAATGACAAATGATCAAAAGTTGGGTCAAAGTGACAGGTTTTAAGAACCATCTTAAAGGGAGATAGGCAATGAGGTTTAGGGAAAAAATTCAGACTTTAGGAAACAGGCAGCTAAAGACACTGCCATTATTGATGGCAACATTTGGATGACTGCAAATATCTGAGGATTGTGGAACTGGGGGAAATTAGATCTAGGCAGAGTGAGACCATTGAGAGATTTGAAATCAAGGACTACAATTCAAAAAAATCAAGTCTTTCCTTAACCAAGACTCCACGTCGGTCAGCATCTTGTGTTGACTTGCCAAATAAGCAGGACTTTGGTGCAAGTAAGGATCAGTACAGCAGAAATTTGGGTGATCTCAAGTTTACGGAGGAAAGAGCATGGACACCAGCCAAGAGTGCATTGCAATAATGAAGGATTTCAACAGCAGATAAGCTGAAGCAGGACAAAATCATGATGTCAAAGCTTGAAATAGATTATCTTCATGTTGGCACGAATATGTGGTCAGAAGCTCATCTTGGGCTCATCAAGGTGAAGGACAGACTGGTTTAGTATCAGACATTTGCCAACACTGTAAACTAGAAGACAAATGGAGGTGAAAAATAAAAAGGCTAATGGACTGTTGACCTTTATTCTGGGGGAGCTGGAATATAAAGGGGTGGAAGTTATGTAGAGAACTCTGGTTAGACTCTGATTACTATTGTTATGGTTCAGGTCAGAAACACGTGTTTTATAGAGCCGACCTGCATCATGAATTTTTCATCTTGAATTTGGCTCGGATAAGCATAAAATGTTTCACTTCAGGTATGATTCAAATGACCCACTAGGGAGCTTTTATCAAACAAAGTTTAATTAAGAATATAGTTAATATGTATAGAAAGAAAATTAATAACTTTCACCAATGACAAACAAAAATAAAACAACTACAAAAATATATAACCCTTAATAAATATATCTAAGATGCTCCAATCAAACCAAACCTTCCATAGACAAAACCCTTTAAACAAGTTGAACACAACAAAGTCTAATGCTCATGTGACAGTGGGATTGAGTCCTTTGGTCAGAGAATTGAAAACTGTCTTATAAGTTCTAATAGTGTCTTGATGCACCCAGAACCTCAGGTAGACTCTGCTGAAGCCACTAACAGCAGATATTCTCATCCAGGAAGGCAAGGCCTTGTTTTCAGATAATCAGCAGAATTGTCAAATAAAGCAGAGAGAAACTTTTCTTTTCAGCTTGATGTCCCTTCTGAAAAGTAACCTGCAGCTCAGAACTGAAAAATAAATTCCTATCACCTGACCTGCCTAGCAGTTTTTCTCCTAACAATGCAGGGTCATAAAACCTAATCTCAAAGTACCTGAGGCCCCCATTTAAACTGCTTGAGGAACAATAAAAGTACTCTCGCAGACAGTCCGGCAACAATGACATCAGCTAAGGCGGTGAGCTACAGAGAACATTTTTTTGAAAGACTCTTAAAGATACACTAAGATCACATTGTGTTAACTTCTGAGCTCCATCCCTCAGGTAGGATATCTGGGCTTTATGAAGACAGGTTACAATCTAGCCAAACACAAATTGGCTAGATTTGTGTTTCATTGAGTGGTGAATAAATGGAGGTATTTAGTGGGGAGTTGGGAATTAATGATGAAGGTAGTGAGAAACTATTTTCTTTAGTGAGAGAGATCCAGAACCTAAAGTTCTAGGCTGTTGTATGGGCATGTTAGAAAATAGTGAATACAAAAGATTAGTGAAAATTGGAAAGTCTTCCCCCTAAAAGGTGCTGTTGGGACACAGTTAAAATTTCGAAACTGTTAGTTTTTTTAAGTAAAAGATGATGGAACTAAGGCAGAGTGTTATGCTACAAATCTGACATCTAATTGAATTGTTGAGTAGTTAGGAGAAGCAAAATTGTCTCCTCCTGTCAGAGGAAAATGGCCAAGAGGCAACCAGATGGGTGAGACTGGATCATTCTAGGCTGTGCCTACTTTGCCTTCAGTTAAAATCAGCAGTGCAGAGTTTTAAAAGTGCAAAGAAACATGAAATTCAATCTGAGTTTGCAAACATGCTTCAAGAAAGAAGCATAGACTAATTACAGTGCTGAAAAAGGCAATTTGATCCATTGAGCCTGTGCCAACTCTCGGCAAATCCCGTTGTCCCACCCTTCCTTTTATCCCCGCAAATTTTTCCTGAGATGATCAAAGGGGATGGGGCATGGTGGCCCGAGGGAAGAAGTTAGATCTAAGCGGAGAAAATAAAAAAAAACAATATGAAAAGATTTTTTTATTAAGTTAAAATCTGAGACGATAGTAAAACTGAAGTAAAATATTTAAGTTAACCTATCTGTAAAATCAAGTGATCTTAGCATTGGGGAAGGAAGCATTGATAACTAGCTGCTGACTGTTTATTTAAGTTCTAAACTTGTGTCTCTAAATTTAGTTAATAGTCTAATAAATAGAAGCAAGGACAGAAATCATTCCCTGTGACATGTGGAAACTTCTAAACACTTATGTCCTGGACAATCACATGCAGAAAGTGTCATCAGCCAGAGGAGTTTGAAATTAGGGTTCGAAGTGTGAGCAGCAATTGGAGCTACTGCAGTTCACTGCAAGGCATGTAGGTAGTACACTTCTGTTGAGGGTCATCCTCTAGCTTAAGGGTATGAATGCAGAGGGAATGAGCACCCATCAGACAGTCAAGGTGAAAGTCCCAACTGCGTCTTGCTGTCAGCCCATGTGAAGTTTAAAATATTAATGAAGATAATGGTTGTTCTATGAAGTACAACCAGAGCAGTAAGGATGGTTCAGTTGTGCAGTGATGTCAGACAATGAAGTTTAGGAAATAAATAGTGAGAGGGGATTCTGTAGTCGGAGGAACAGGCATAGAACATTACAGCGCAGTACAGGCCCTTTGACCCTCGATGTTGTGCCAACCAATGAAACCAATTTTATGACCCTCTAACCTAAACTATTCCAATGCTATCCATATGCCTATCCAGGGACCATTTGAACGCCCTTAAACTTGACAAGTCCACAACGGCTGCAGGGAGGGCATTCCACACCTTTACTACCCTCTCAGTAAAGAACCCACCTCTAACATCTGTCCTGTAACTACCACTCCTTAATTTAAAGCTATGTCCCCTCGTGTTATCCATCTCCATCTGAGGAAAAAAGGTCTCACTATCCACCCTATCTAACCCTCTGACCATCTTATATGTCTCAATTAAGTCACCTCTTAGCCGCCTTCTCTCTGATGAAAACAACGTCAAATCCCTTAGTCTTTCCAAATAAGACCTACCCGTTACATCAGGCAACATCCTGGCAAACCTCCTGTGCACCCTTTCCAATGCCTCCACGTCTTTCTTATAATGTGGCAACCAAAACTGTACACAATACTCCCAAGTGCGGCTGCACCAGAATTTTGTACAGTTGCAACATGACATCTCGGTTCCAAAATTCAATCCTTCTAACAATAAATGCTAACACACTATATGCTTTCTTAACAACCTTATCAATTTGAGTACCAACTTTCAGGGATCTATGCACCTGTACACCGAGATCTCTCTGCTAATCTACACTACTAAGAGTCCTACCATTAGCCCTATATTCTGCACACATGTTACTCTTACCAAAGTGAATCACCTCATACTTTTCCACATTAAACTCCATTTGCCACTTCTCGGCCCAGCTCTGCAATTTATCTATGTCCCTTTGCAAACTGTAACATCCATCCTCACTGTCTACAACTCCTCCGACTTTGGTGTCGTCAGCAAATTTACGAACCTATCCCTCTACGCCCTCATCCAGGTCATTTATAAAAATAACAACAGTGGCCCCAAAACAGATCCTTGAGGTACACCACTAGCAACTAAACTCCAGGTTGAAACTAGAGGGCAAAACTGTGCCCTCTAGTTTTGGACTCGCCCACCATTGGAAACGTACTTTTTGAACCTTTCCAAGTTTTTGTGAGGTCCCCTTCTCACTCTTCTAAACTCCAGTGAATATAATGCTAACCAACTTAGTCACTCCTCATATGACAGACCTGCCATCCCAAGAATCAGCCTGGTAAACCTTCACTATACTCCCTCATCTTTCCTCAGATAAGGACACCAAAATAATTTATAATTTTATAATTATAAATTATATAATTTTATAATTTTATAAATTATAAAAATAATTTATTATTTTTGTTATAAATTAACAAACTGTTAATTTGTCAGTTTACCAGTAGGTGTAAAGCAGTATCTTAATCGTTAAGAGTAAGATTTTCCAAACTGAATTCTGCAGGAGGCTCCCAGGAGTTCAGCAGAAGGCTAGGCTGATATATAAAGTTTGAAAAATGCCTTGAATCTGCAGAGCGATGGGGAGAAGCAGAGAGCGGAGTGATGGGGGAGTTGAAAGCTGAGCAGGAATGAAAACACAGCAAAAAAGGGAAACTGGGTGAAGATGATGGGAGGTGCTCGAGGGGTGAGTGGGTGTGAGTGGGGGAGAAGTAAGTATGTGCATGCACGTTTGTGTTCGATATGAAAATTCAGTTGTCCAGCAGCACTACACCCACCCACCCCCAATATCCTGCCCCATCAAAAAAGACTTGCAAAATTAGGCTTAAAATTTTTTTTAATAATACACTTTAATTCTAATGTACATAATTTAAAAAAGTTTTGTATCTATGGACCGATTGCACTCAAACAACCAATTTTTTTTTGTGGTTACGTAGAAACTTGAAGCACAAGGGAGGCTATTTGGTGCTTCAAGCATGCTCCGCTATTCATTTTGATCATGGCTGATCAACAAATTCAATATTTTGATCCCTTCTCCCCATATCTCCCCCTACCCAATATCCCTTAATCTCTTTAGCCCATTGAGCAGTATCTAATTTCTTCTTGAAATCAGGCAACATTTGGCCTCAACTACATTTCTGTGATAGTGAATTCCACACATTCAGCACCCTCTGGGTGAAGAAATTTCTCCTCACTTCAACTCTAAGAGGTTTATCCTATATCCTCAAACTGTGCCCTCTAGTTTTGGACTCCCCCACCATTGGGAACATACTTTTTGAACCTTTCCAAGTTTTTGTGAGGTCCCCTTCTCACTCTTCTAAACTCCAGTGAATATAATGCTAACCGACTTAGTAACTCCTCATATGACAGACCTGCCATCTCAAGAATCAGCCTGGTAAACCTTCACTATACTCCCTCATCTTTCCTCAGATAAGGACATCAAAACTGCACACAATACTCCAGGTGCAGAGTGTCACCACATTCAGCAATGCCCTGTCCAAACATTCCTATACTCAAACCCTCTGCTGTATCTGCACAATTACTTTCAGTGGCTGATCATGGTGACTGATCATGAGGACTCCAAGGTTCGTTGAGTATTCACCTCTCTCAATTTACTCCCATTCTAATAATTTATCTTCCTACCAAAGTGTTTAACCTCACATTTATCTATATTATACGGCATCTGCCATTCATATGCCCACACACACAAGCCTGTCCAAATCATGCTGAAGCATCTCTGCATCCTCTTCACAGCTCATCCTCCCACTCAACTTTGTACCATCTGTAAATTTGGAGATAATATATTCAATTCCTTCTTTCAAATTATTCATGTATAATATATAATGTGAATATTAAATCTTCACAGTAAGAACATTTCTCAGGGGTTCAGTCAGTTCTCTAAGGAGCTCAAAAGAGTCTGTGGCCAGAAAAATTGGAAAACCCTATATCAGAGCAGCTAGAAGGAGAAGCTTCTGTATCAACAATTAACATAACCTAGTGTTAGAGCAGATAGGAAAAGGTTTTATACTAGCAATTGGCATAAAGTAAAAGTTATATCAGTGTACAAAAAGCTTAAATTGCTTTTTTTCCCACTTTTCTGCCAGAAGGTTGAAGAGACTGCAATGGGTCTTACTTAATTGGGTTTAAAGAAAGTCAAAGTTGCACTTAAAAAGTTGATTAACAAAATTGGGTCTCATGGGAGGATCAATATGAGCTAGGATCCAAAAAATTTAGTTTGAGGGCAAAAGAAAGCATGCAGTGGTCAATGGTGTTTTTTCAGACTGGAGAAGGATAGACAGTCTTGCTCCTCAAGATTCTTGGATAGCACCAAAGATTTTTTAAATAAATATTTATGATGATATTTGAATGCAGTAAAATTTCAAATTTTGCTAATGCCCAACTGAGTGAGGATGGTACCAGTTCAGTGCAAAGGGCACAGGTGAACAGAATGGGGAGACAAGTGGCAGATCGAATTTAATACAGAAGTGTGAAGTGATGCATTTTGGCAAAAAAATTTAGGAGGGGCATTATGGACTTAATAGCACAAATCTAATGTGCAGGGACAGGTGACTTACGGTTTTGTGTGCATAAATTTTTGAAGATGGCAAAATATATTGAGACAATTGTTAGCAATTTGGATTTTGGTTGCCCAAATAGGCATTGAGTATGAAAGCAGGGAAGTTTGCTGAACCTTGACAAAGCTCTGATTGGACCACAACTCGTCCTTTTCTGGGCATCTTATTTAAGGAAGGATATGAGGCACTTTGACAAGATGCAGAGGAGATTTGCCCAAATAGGCTAAAGCTACAAGATTGATTTAGTGATGATAATGGTTCAAGTTAGAGATGTTGCAGACAGGGGAATTATTCTTGACTCTTGCAGTGATCCTGATTGAAAAATTGACTTGTGTTTAAGATTAGTTGGCTTGATGATTTAGAAGATTGATTGTTAGTTAATGATTAACTTAATATCAATGTTGGTAAAAGCCTTAATAAAAAACTGATAGGTACTTGTGATTTGAATGAGGTGGAGCTGCCAATGTAGACTTTGGCGACCATGCTATTTGTACAGGAAATCTTTTACAAGTGCTGCTGAGAAGAATGTAGTAACTAAGAAATGCAGAATTTTTGGAAGCTTCTGTTAGTTCAGAGCATCTTGGACTCTAAATTAGTGAAAAGGAAATGCTTGATTTGCTCTGCAGAGTGCTCCAGTCCATGACAGCTGCTGGCAAGGGGATGCAAACTCATCCTTAACCTTAAAATGCCATGTGTGGCATTTGATTTCAAGCATGCTAATATGATACCATTTTGCACAAGTGCATAGAAGAAAGGGGCAGCAAGACTTTCAGAACTTGTTTGGCAGGCTATGCTCTTGCTATTCATTCATAATACCCTGATTGAATTGACTGGAAATGAAACAAGGCTTCGCACTGTTGATTGCTTGGTGAACTAACAGCCTTTCCTGATTTTTAGCATTGAACCTTTATACTTAGTGAACTCTTTCTATTACTTTACAGCTTGGACAGATTGTTGATCAGTAGGGATGACAAGTGCAATAATTTATCATTGTGATTTTAAGAACCACCTTGTGATGCCCCCAAAGGATTTTTGGGTCCCTTTTTATACACTGCAATCGTATCATCATCTGACAAAATCAGTAGTGATCTTAAACAATCTGAAGCTGGATTTTTTTTGTGGGGGGAGGATTGTTCCATTCATGGGATGTGAACAAATAATTTGCACATTCTAATTTCTTGTGAGGATGGTGATGAGCCAACTTCATAAACTGCTGCAATCCATTTGGTTTAAGTACACGTTTGTACAGGAAATCTTTTACAAGTGCTACTGAGAAGAATGTAGTAACTAAGGAGTGAGGTTCCAGAGTTTTGACTCCGTGCAGGTAATTAAATATAATACAATGTCAGGATGCTGAGTAGCTAGGAGTAGAATTTGTTCCCATTCATCTGCTTATCCTCCACATCAGTGTGGGTAGAGATCATGCATTTAGAAGGTGATGTTGAAAGAGACCTGGCAAGTTGTTGCAGTGCACATTGCAGGTAGTATACACTACTGTCAGTGCACCAGCAGTGGAGGAATGGCAAATGTTAATTGAATGGGCTGCTTTATCCTGGATTGTGTTGAGATTCTTGAATTCTGTTGGAGCTGCACTTACCCAGGCATGTTGAGAATATTCAATTACAATCTTGACTTGCATCTTGGAGATTGCTAACAGAGTTTGGTTTGTCATGGGATGAGTTACACTGTGCAGAATTCTCAACCTCTGATCCATTCTTGCAGCCATTTTATTTATGTGCCTGGCCCAATTAAGGTTTTGATTGATGGTAATCCCACCTCCATTTCACATCCATTCCCCCCCCGCCCCCACCTCCACTGTCACCCCCAAAACATATAGATAGTAGAAGATTCAGCAATGAGTAATATTATGAATGTCGAGGGGAGATGGTCAGTTTCAGTTGTGTTGGAGATGGTCATTTCCATAGTCCCAAGTTCACTTACCCAGCCAGTATGTTATTCAGGTCTTTCAGCATGGAGGCACAGATGGCTTCAGTATCTGAGGAGTCACGTATATTACTGAATACCACATAGTTGTCAGCGAATGCCTCCACTTCTGACCTCGCGTTGGAAAGAAAGTCATTGAAGAAGCTGCTGAAGATGGTTGGAGTTGGGGCATTACCCCAAAAAAACTCCAGTGATGTTCTGGGTTTGAGACAATTTGCCTTCAATAACTACATCCATCTTCCTTTGTACCAGATATAACTCCAACAGTGGAGAATTCTCCCCCGATTTCCATTGACCTCAGTTTTAGTTGTGCTCCCTGATACCACATCGAACTAGGATTGACCCCTTGGTTTGAAAGTAATGGCACTGAGCAATATGCCAGGGCTTGAAGTTATAAATTATGGTTGTGTGTAATTCTGTTATTGCTGATGACTTAGAGCATGTCATGAATGTTCAGTTTTGAGCTGGTTGATAAGTTCTAAATTTATTCCATTTAGTATTTTGGCAATGCTGAACAAGTACATTATATTTAGTGTGAAGACAGGACTTTATTTCTGCAATGACTTTGGGGTGTGCACTTTTACCAGTACTGTTATGGACTGTTATGATACATCTGTGACACATAGACTGGTGATATCAAATAGGTTTTTCCCTTGTTGGTCCTCTTGCCATCTTCAGGCCTGTCTGCTAGGTATGTTCTACAGGGTTAGGTCAGTGGTGATGTGCTAAGCCATCCTTGATACCCTCAGTGTACTTTCCAAACGTTCAACATGGAAGAATGCTGATTTATCAAATGGGGGAGGATGATAAGTCAAGAATTCATGGAATCAGGCATCAATGACGATTTCCAGGTCCATTCTGCCCTGACTGTATAGCCCTATGCTGCCATTTTTGGCCCACCACCACAACTGACCTAGGCATGGTAATGGAGAAGTCTGCGTTTATAGATGTACTATACAATTTATTGAGTACGACTGTCCAGTTGTTTCATGACTAGTCTGCGGAACAGCCTCTCCCAGTTTTGATAGAGGAGGTCACCTGGGCAGGGTGCATCCTTGTTGATCCCAGTGCCTAGCTTGATACCAGTTGGTCTGTTTAGTTTTATTCTTTCAGCTTTCCTGTAATGGTTTGATACAACTCAATCAAGCAGGGGCAATTCCTGTACCGACTAAGGTTACTCATGAATGTCCACCTTCTCAAGCTTACCCTTTTCATCAGAGGTGTGGTGATCCTCAGGTTAAATTCCCAGCAGTCAGCTCTTCCCCTTAAAAAGCAAGAGCAATCTACAGTCATTCGGAAATATGGCAACTTGATTGATGCAACTGAGTGGCTATTTGTGGATCTGAAGTCATATTTAAGTCAGACTTGGTAAGGATGGCAGATTCCTTTCCCCAAGAGAACATTAATGAACCAGATGTGTTTTTACAACAATCCACCAGCTTTGTATTCCAGATTTATTAATGAATTAAATTTAAATTCCACCAGCTGCTGTGATGGGATTTGAACTTCTGTCTCTGGAGCATTAGTCCAGATCTCTGGATTATGAATCCAGTAGCACTAATACTGCATCACCATTTTGGTGTTGGGAGGAGAAACCTTTTAAAGGCTTTAGACCCAGAACGAATATATTAAAAGAAAAAATTGATGGATCTCTGCAGCAGATTGTACTCATTTGACTCCTATTTGCTTTTTGTATTTGCTTACTTTTATTTTCTGTCTCCTGGTTTCTGCTGCCTTCCCAGACCTATATTTGCAAGAGCTTAGTATACCATAGCTAGCATATAATTGTGTGCTTCATCACATGAAGCAGAATAAACTGCATTCAGGAACTCCATTGCTAAGCAAATGCTGCGATTAGCACTTTACCATTTAACCTGCTGAATAAACAAAAATTTGTGTCTGAGTGCTGTGACTGATTTTAAATGTTTGTGTAAATCGGAATGCCTCCACTTCTTTCATATAAGCATCATCTACCAGAAGTGCAAATGCAGCAATCTTATCTCGTCATCTGCTGGCACAGCCAAAAAGCTGAAAATGGGAATGTGGTTACTATAATTTCAGTATCATTTTTCCTTTAAGGTTACCATTGGGAAAATAACCTATTCAACCAATTCTGAGCCATTGAAATGCAGAAGATAGGAGCAGCAGAAGGCCATTTGGCCCATCAAGCCTGTTCCACCATTCATTACAACCATGGCTAATCGTCCAATTCCATAACCTAATCCTGCTTTTCCCCGTAACCTTTGATCCTCTTCACTCCAAGTGCAATATCTACTCTCCTCTTGAATACATTCAATGTTTTGACATCAACTACTTCCTGTGGGAATGAATTCCACAGTTCACCACACTTTGGGTGAAGAAATGTCTCCTCACCTCTGTCCTAAATGGCCTACCCCAAATCCTCAGACCGTGATCCCTGGTTTGAACTTCCCCACCATCGGGGACATCCTCCCTGCATCTACCCTGTCTAGTCCTGTTAGAATTTTATAAGTCTGACATCCTCCCTCATTCTTCTGAAAACAATCCAAACTTAGTCAATCTCTCCTCATGCATCAATCCTACCATCCCTGGAATCAGCCTGGTAAACTTCCGCTGCACTCCTTTGAGAGTGGGAATATCCTTCCTCAGAAAAGAACACCAAAACTGCACATAGTACTATAGCTGTGGCCTCACCAAGGCTTTGTATAATTGCAACAACACATCGTTCTCCTGTATGTGAAATCTCTCACAATGAAGGCCAGTAAAACATTTGCTTCTTTACCACCTGCTGTATTTGCATGCTTATCGACTGGTGCACAAGGACACCCACTTCCCGCTGCACACTCCATTCTCCCAATTTAGAGCCATTGAGGTAGTTATCTTTTGCCTTTTTGCTTCCAAAGTGAATAACCTCACATGTATCCAAATTATACTGCATCTGTCATTGATTTGCCCACTCTCCCAGTCTATCCAGATCATTCTGAAGGATCTCTGCATCCTTCCCACAGTTCATCGTTCCACCCAACTTGGTATCATCTGCAAACTTCGAGATGTTACATTTTGTTCCCTCATCCAAATCATTTAATATATATTGTGAATAGCTGAATGGATCCTGGTGCCACCCCGCTAGTTACTGCCTGCCAATTTCCTCTCTGCCACCAGTTTTCTATCCATCTCAATACACTTCCCCCAATCTCATATGCTTTAATCTTGCAAGATAATCTCATTGAGTCCAAAGAAATGCAGGTTAGGTTGATTGGTCATGCTAAAAATGCCCCTTAGTGTACTAGGATGCCTATGTTAGAGGGATTATCAGGTAAAATATGTAGGGATATGGGGGTAGAGCCTAGATGGGATTGTGGTCAGTGCATACTTGATGGGCTGAAGGGCCTGTTTCTGCACTGTAGGGTTCTATGGTTCTTATGGTACTGATCCCTGAGGCACACCGCGGGTCACAGGCCTCCAGTTTGAAAAATAACTCCCTACAATCACCAGAAGCCAATTTTGTATCCATTTACATACCTCACCCTGGATCTGTGAGATTTAACCTTATGCAACAACCTACTATGCGGTAGGTACCTTGACAAAGGCCTTACTAAAGTCCATGCAAGCAACTTCAACTGCACTGCCTCATCTATCTTTTTGGTTATCCCTTTGTTTAGTGTTTAATAAAGGATAAAGTTACCAACAACCTTGCCTCCAGCAGTCTCTATCGATCCCTGGAAGAACCCTCAGCAATACCAAAGATCAAGTGCACAGATGGCAACATGATAGCGAGAAGAGCATGACAGAAAGCTGGGCTGAGAGATGAATGGATTACCTCCCGACTTCTCATAGCCATTCCATCCATGTAAAAGTAATCAGGAGGCTGATGAAGCACTGGCCTGTCATTACAACACTGAAGATATTAATACTGTCTAGGACACAGCAACTTGCTCGAACTATCCTTGCCCATGGACAATATTTACTCCTTCCATCACTGGCACACTGCGGTTGTGTACGATCTACTCTACAAAATATACCGTAATAACACAAGATGACTTTGAAAACATCTGCTTCCAAAATGACTTTTAATGACGGACTTCATAGATTGAGTTATAAGAAGAGGTTAATAGACTGGAACTTTTTTCTCTGCATTGTAAAAGGCTGAGGGATGATCTTCTAAAGGTCTACAAAATAATGAGGGGCACAAATCAGCTAAGTAATCAATATCTTTTCTCAAAAAGTAGGACAGTGTAAAACAGAGGATATAGGTTTAAAGTGAGAGGGGAGAGGTACAAAAGTGTCCATGGGGCAATTTTTCAGACAGAATGGTGAGTGCTTGGAACAAGCTGCAAGAGGTAGTAGTAGAGGCGGGTACAATTTTGTCTTTTAAAAAGCATTTAGATAATTACATGGGTACGATGGGTACAAAGCGATATAAGCCAAATGCAGGCAAATGGGATTAGCTTAAAGGCTTTGGGGAAAAAAAGGACTGCAAGGACAAATTGGGCCAAAGGGCCTGTTTCCATGCTGTAAATCTAAAACTCTATCCTGTTGACTGTGTACATTTCAAGACTTAACATTATTTTACATAGAAATATCTTCTCAGCCTATTCTTGTGATCTTACATTACTATTGACATGGAATGTCTATTTTGGTTTATTTGGTCAATTTGGGGCATCATGATGGCACAATGGTTAGCACTGCTGCCTCACAACGCCAGGAATCCACATTCGATTCCCAGCTTGGGTCATTGAGCGTGTGGAGTTTGCACATTCTCCCTGTGTGTGCGTACGTTTCCTTGGGCGCTCTGGTTTCCTCCCACCGTCTGAAAGACATGCTGGTTAGGTGGGTTGGTCATGCTAAATTCTCCCTCCATGTATCCTAATAGGCATTGGAGTGTGGTGACTAGGGAAATTTCACAGTAACTTCATTGTAGTGTTAATGTAAGCCCACTTGTGATTAATAAATTTTTTATTTTGCTTTTTTGCATATTTAAAATTAACATTTACACTGCAATCTGCTGATCAAGAGTAATATTGATGAAGATGGCTGTGGTGGTGATATTGAAGATATAAGGACATAGGCCAGTTTGTGTTTGAAATGGCCATTGCTTGGCACTTGGATAGCATGAATATTATTTGCCAAGTTTGGATTTTGGGCAGACCCTATTGTATGTTTGCATGAGCAGCTTATGAACAGAGAGCTTGTAAATACAGTCAACAATTTCAATTCTGACCTAAGAAAGTCATTGAAGCAGCTGATTATGGTGACGTTAATGACCCAGAGGAATTCTTCCATCAATGATCTGGAGCGGAAATGATATTAGGTCCGCCTTCACCCAGTACAGTTTTCGATGTCCTATGTGACTAATTATTGAAAAATGATCCCATAGGTCCACAGTGACATCAGTTTTGTTTAAGCTCCTGTGTGGCACACAATTCAATTGTTACCTTGATGTCGCGTCCCTGTCACAAGTAACATTTCCCAAGCCACTGACTCCATCTTCATCTCTGGCCTCTCTGAGGTTGAACCACACTCGTTCCAAACATTGTGTTATGTTTGACCTTCCAGGTGAGATTCTAACCATGCATCTGCTCTATCACCCAAAACAGCTTCCATTTCACCAGCTATTTTGACTGATGCATTCTTTGTTATTTACAGGCTTAACTATTCCAGTGTCATCTTGGCCAAGCTCTCAAAACCAGTGTCCATTTTCTTCTGTTCTCTTGTTTCTTCCTTGCAGTGCTCTCTTCTTAAATCATCATATACTGCAGTATTTTCATGTTCATCTTTGCCTACAATAAAGGTTTACATAAGAATTATTTGTCCCATAACTACGGATCTTCTTGGAGCAAATAGACTTGTGGCAGAATCCTGCATCTTTGGGAACAAGTCTCGTGCTGAACAATTTGTTGACTGAATATGTTAAAACTAAAGCCTAAAGCAAATGCTGATACAAAAATTTTGTCCTTGATTTATCATTGAAGGGAAATTACACACTATGAATAAGTTCTCTTGATGGCTCGGTGGTTAGCATTGCTGCCTCTCAACTCCAGGGACCCGGGTTTGATTCCTGGCTTGGGTCACTGTCTGTGTGGAGTTTGAACATTCTCCCTGTGTCTGCATGGGTTTCCTCGGGTTGCTCTGGTTTCCTGCCACAGATCAAAGATGTCCAAATTAGGTGGATTGGCCACGCTAAATTGCCCTTTAGTGTTTGGGCGACTAGTCAGGATAAATGCATGGGGTTATAGGAATAGGGTCTGGGTGGGATTGTGGTTGGTGCAGATTTGATGGACTAAATGGCCTCCTCCTGCATTATAAAATTCTATGACTTGCACCAACCATTCAGGAAAAATTACAGGTTAGAGTAAGGCCATCTGGCCCATCTTCTCCATGCCAACCATGGACATCCAGGTGCTCTTTCTAATCACACTTTCGAGCATTTGATCCATTGCCCTGTAGATTACAGTACTTAAGATGCAGATCCAGGTACTTTTTAAAAAAGTTTAGTGTCACTGCTTCCATCACCAACTAAGAATTTTAATTCCAAACACCCAGTGCCCTCTGCATAAAAAAAAAGTTCTTCCTTGTCACCCTTCTACACTTTCTGCGCTTTTGTCTTGCATCTGTGCCCATTAGTTGTAGAATTCTCCATCAGCAGAAACTGTTTTATCTTGTCTATTTATCTTTCACCTCATAATTTTGTATACTTCAATGAAGTCATCCCTCAGCTTTCTTTGTTTTAAGAAAAATAATCTCAACCTATCCAATCTTTTTTGGTAGCTACACTTTTTTCTAGCCCTGACAGCTGCCTCCAGAGCAATTGCATCCTTCCTGTAATGTGACCAGAACAGCGCGCTTTCAACCTTTTGTCTTCGTCAGGCAAATGCAGTGTTCTGGTCTGCAATAGCACACATATCAACACAGTCACAGATCTGTGACTGTCTGTATTGATATGTGTGCTATTGCAGACCAGAACACTGCATTTGCCTGACGAAGACAAAAGGTCGAAAGCTCGCTGATTTACTATCAAACAAATTGGTTGGATTTAAAATTGGTGTTGTAAAACTTTACTGAGTTTACCCCAGTCCAACGCTGGCATCTCTACACCAGAACAGCACATGCTACTCCAGTTGTGGCCTCTTCACCAGTATTTTATACAATCCCAGCATTACATTCTCACTTTTATATTCTATACTACTTGCCAATGAAGGACAGCATTCCATATGTATTCTTTACAACTTTGCCTATTTGAACTGCTGCCTTTAGGGACTTGTACGCCAAGATCTCTCAATTTACCCACCCTCTTTGTTATTTCCCATTTATTGTGTATTCCCTATAACCGTTTAACCTCCCTAAATGCATGACCTCTCGCTTCTATGTTAAAATCTATCTGCCACCTTACTGTCCACTCCAGCCCATCAATACTATTTTGTAATTATAGCTGTCTTCTACACCACTATTTGGCCAATCTTTGTGTTTGTAAATTTCACAATCATGTCTCGTTATCTTTTTGTTTTCTGTTACCAAGCCAACTTTTGATCTAGTTTGCCACATTACCCAATATCCCATGGGTTTTTTTTAACTTTTTTTGACCAATTTGCTATGTTGGATCTTGTCAAATGCCTTGCTAAAATCCACACATGACATCCACTGCACTACCTTCATTTATTCTTGTCATTTCCTCAAAGAATTCACTCAAGTTTGAGAGGCAAGGCCTTACTTCAACAAATCCATGCTGATCACCCCAGACTAATCCATGCCTTTTTACATGACTGTTAATCCTATCCCTCAGGAGTGATTCTACTGATTTGTCTACAGTGATATAATACTAACTGATCTGTATTTGGTTGGCATTTCCTTTTATCCCTTTTTGAATAATGGAACTATGTTTGCATTTCTCAAGACCTCCATACGTCCCCTGTGAGAATTGGAAAATCAATCTCAGATAATCTACCTCCTCCATGACTCCTCTAGCAGCCTCAGAAGCAATCCATCTGACCCTGGAAGCTTATCAACTTTCAAGGATTCCAAACCTTTGAGTATTTCTATCTCTTCATGATTATCACGTCTAACATCTGTGTTTTTTTCCTGAACTACGATGTCCACATAGTCCATTTCTTTTATCAACATGGAGACAAAATATTCATTCAAAATTCTTCTCATGGTCTCTGTATCTACGCACAAGTTCCCTTCTTCATCTCCTTAACTAATTTTTTGCCATTAGTATATCCGTAAAACATCTTTGGGTCTTTAACTTGCTAATTTTTTTATGCTTTTTGTTTGGTTTCTTTATTTCCTTTTTTACATCATCTCTGAACTTCCTATATTCATCTAGGCTATCTGCAGTGCTTAGTTCTTTGTGCCTATCATATGTTTTCTTTTTCTGTTTGATCCTCCCCTGCATTCCTTTAGACAATCAGAGGGAGACAACATAGCCTTTTAATAAGATTTGCATTTAAATTATAGCCAATGTTATGGTGAGTACTGTGCGTTCCTTGGAATTTGATTGAAACTTCTCAGGCTCATTCACTATAGAATCATTGCAGCTGCAAGAGCTAATGTTTTTATCCATCACTAAACTGTATCGCGGTTCCGGAAATGGAAAGATATTGTGTCCTTATATGTCACTTAGTTAAACAGTAGCTAATGTAGAAATAACGTATCTTAAATATTAATCTCTTACACTTGTAGTGGATATTATCCAGTTGTCAAAGTGGTTGTAGTATGGCTTTACTGAATTTCGGTCACCTTGCCGTGTTTAGAAGGATATTGAGTGCCCCAGCATGCAAAGAATGTATCCATGTGTGATACTGAAGGGGTGAAATGGTGAGTCAAATCTCTACCTTCCAACTGGTGCTACTTTTGAACACAGCAAGAAATCTCACAATACCAGGTTAAAGTCCAATAGGTTTATTTGAAATCACGTGCTTTCAGGTTGCTTCTTTATCAGGTACCTCTCAAACTCCACTCACCTGATTAAGGAGTAGCGCTCTGAAAGCTTATGATCTCACATAAACCTGTTGGACTTTAATCTGGTGTTGTGAGATTTCTTACTGTACCCACCCCAGTCCAGTGCCTCCATCTTCACGTCATATTTTTGGTGTGAGCAGAAATCAGAAGCATTTTTTCATGAAAAAGTTTTTT
This sequence comes from Sphyrna mokarran, assembly GCA_024679065.1. Taxonomy (NCBI): domain Eukaryota; kingdom Metazoa; phylum Chordata; class Chondrichthyes; order Carcharhiniformes; family Carcharhinidae; genus Sphyrna; species Sphyrna mokarran. The sequence continues at coordinate 11,735,248 of JAGIQG010000013.1, read as the reverse complement.
GGCTAAGCTTATGCCCCTTCTTGTTTAACGAAGAACACAAAATTGCAGCACAGGAACAGACCCTTTGGCCCTCCAAGCCTGCACTGACCATGCTGCCTAACTGAATTAGAACCCCCTACTCTTCCAGGACCATGTAAGAACACAGGGCTAGGAGCAGGCCATCTGGCCCTTCGAGCTTGCTCTGTCATTCAGTAAGATCATGGCTGATCGTTTTGTGGACTCAGCTCCACTTAACCGCCTGTTCATCATAAGCCTTAATTCCTTCATTGTTCAAAAATGTAGCTATCCTTGCCTTAAAAACATTCAATGAGAGAGCCTCAACTGTTTCACTGGGCAGAGAATTCCACAGATTCACAACTTTGTGTGAAGAAGTTCCTCTTCAACTCAATCTAAATATGCTTCCCCTTATTTTGAAGCTATGGCACCAGTTCTAGTTTCACCCACCAGTGAAAACAATTTCCCAGCTTCTATCTTATATGTTTCTATAAGACCTCCCATCATTCTTCTTAATTCCCATGAGTACAGTCCCAGTCTACTCAGTCGCTTCTCAGAAGCCAACCCTCTCAACTCCATAATCAACCTAGTGAACCTCCTTTTCATATCCTCCAGTGCCAATATATCCTTCCCCCAGGAGACAAAAACTGTACGCAGTACTCCAGGTGTGGCCTCACCAGCACCTTATACAGTTGTAATATAACCTTGCTGTTTTTAAACTCTATCTCTCTAGCAATGAAGGACAAAATTCCACTTGCTTTCTTACTTATCTGTTACACCTACAAACCAACTCCTTGAGATTCCTGCACAAGGAAACCCAGATTCATCTGTACAGCAGAAAACTGCAATTCTTTAACATTTCTTTAATAGCCCATTTTGTTTTTATTCCCACCAAAATGTGACCTGATATTTACCATCTGCCAGACCCTCGCCCACTCACTTAGATTATCTATATCCCTTTGCAGACTTTTCCACTCATCTTGGTGTCAAGTGCAAATTTTGACACACTACACTTGGTCCCCAACTCCAAAACATCTATGTAAATCGTAAACAATTGCAGTCCCAATACTGATCGCTGTGGCACATCACTAATCATTGGTTGCCAACCAGAAAAACACACAATTACTCCCACTCTTTGCTTTCTGTTAGTTAACCAATTCTCTATCCATTCTAATGCATTACCCATAACACCATGCACCTTTAGCTTATGTGTCTTATGTCTCTCTATTCGCATCCTACTCGTGTATTTGTCAAGACGCCCTTAGAAGTCACTATCGTATCTGCTTCCACGACCACCTCTGGCAGCAAGTTCCAGGCACCCACCACTTGCTGTGTAAAAAAAAAACTTGCCTCATACATCTCCTTTAAACCTTGCCCCTTGCACCTTAAGCCTCTGCCCCCTAATAATTAATTCTTCCACCTGGGAGAATGCTCCTGACTATCCATTCTTCCATCAGGTTTCCCACTCCACCCCCACAATCTGTCATTCCAGTGGGAACAAACCAAGTTTCTCCAATTCTCCTCATAGCTTAATGCCTTCCGTGTCAGGCAGCATCCTGGCAAATCTTTTCTGTACCCTCTCCAAAGCCTTCACGTCCTTCTGGTAGTGTGGGGACCAGAATTGAAGACTATATTGCAAGTACAGCCTAACTAAGGTTCTGTAAAGCTGCAACATGACTTGCCAGCTTTTAAATTCAGTGCCCCAGCTGATGAAGGCAAGCATGCCATATGCCAACTTGGCTCCCTTCTCCATCTGTGTTGCTACTTTCATTGACCTGTGTACCTGTATACCCAGACCCCTCTGCCAGTCAATACTCCTAATACTGAATACTCTTAAGGATTCATAGAAAGGTGGATGAGAACTTTGACAAATATCAGGCATCTGCCCTCAACTCAGGCAGAATAAGTGTGATATGCAGTGCAGAAGGTAGTAATAGGTTTTCAGTGGACAGGCTGGTGGAATGGAGAACATGTGACAGATGAAATTCAATGCAGATAAGTGTCAGGTAATGCATTTTGTGTAGAAAGAATGGGGAGGAGATAATTGATGCCAAATGATACATTCTTAAAGGGAGTGCAAGAACAGAGGGAGCTTTGTCTACAGATCATTGAAGCAACAGAATAGGTCAACAAAGCAGCTAATAAAGCATTTCTGGGTTTTATAAAGAGGCATAGAGAACAAAATGTTGGGAGTTCTGTTGATGTATCAGGTCTAATTCTGGAGACCATACTTCAAGTCTATGTGGTGTTTGGAGGGAGCGGCTAGTGGTTAGCACCGCTGTTTCACAGCACCAGGGGCCTGGATTCAATTCTGGCCTCAGGTGACTGTCTGTATGGGGTTTGCACGTTCTCCCCTGCTTCGGTTTCCTCCCAGATGTACAAGTTAGGTTGATTGGCCATGCTAAATTGTCCATTAGTGTCAGGAGCATTTGAAGGGTGAATATGTGGGGTTATGAGAATAGGGTCTGGGTGGGATTATTGTCGGTGCACGCTCAATGAGCCGAATGGCCGCCTCCTGCACTGTAGGAATCCTAAGAATAAATGTCAATTATAACAGAAGGCAACACAAAACAGTAAAGGGCAAAGTGGGTGAAGAGTTCTAAAAATCTGTGCAGGAGAACTTCCTTTAGATTGTCAATCTAAAGCATGAATTAAAATAGTCTACGAAACCGTCAGTGACTGTGGAGGAAAAATTCAGAAAGAATTGAATGTCCAGATGTAACAAAAACAATGTAAATTCGCATGCTCAAAAAAAACTGGTAAAGTCATCAACGTGTAGCTGAAATTGTGAAACCAATAAGAATGAGAAGTTTATTTAAAAGTTTATTAGTCACAAGTGGGCTTACATTAACATTGCAATGAAGTTACTGTGAAAATTCCCAGTTGCCACATTCCGGTGCCTGTTTGGGTACAGTGAGATGGTATTTAATATGGTCAGTGCACAAACCAGCACATCTTTTGTACTATGGCAGGCAATCACGGCACCCGGAAGAAACTCTCGCAAACATGGGGAGAAAATGCAGACTCCACGCAGTCAGTGACCGAAGCTGGGAATCGAACCTGGGTCCCTGTGAAGCAGCAATGCTAATTATTGAAATATAAATGTCCATATGTGTCATGGTAACTGTACAAAGAAGAAAGAGAGAAAAAAATGCTATTGAAGTGAGGGTAGCATTTAGCACCTCTGAAAGAATGGGATAAAACTACAACTCTGTATCACCACAACTGCCAAAATCAACTGAGTGGATTATTATCAAGGAATGAAAAGTGAGAATAAGAAGATACTCATACCAAAACAATCTTCAAATCAAGAGAGTTTATTTGCAACCACACAGCCTACCACTCCTCTGACAGTTGTACAGACAAGATGCAGTAGGTTTATAAAGCCACCAAATTACCTGAACTTTTGAATTCAGTGTGGGGAAAATGGAATTAGAATTGTTAGTTATCTTTGACTAACACAGACTTGATGGGTTGAAAGGTCTCTTTGCATATATAGACTCCATGATTTTAAGGAGGGAGATGAGTGATGTCAGTACAAGTACTAAACCAGAATAACTTGAAATGCATTGTATAAAAACTTGAAGGGATGTGTAATATAAGGCTCTCACACGTTTAGGGTTAACATGGAACTAAGTACAGTTTCACACACAGTGATGTAGAGAACAATCCATGGGAATCATAGTGAATAGGACACAGACCATGCAAAGGTCCGTTGACCTCAGGTAGGATTTTCCACCTTTGGGTTGAGCATGGCTGGAAAATCCCGCCAATGATCTGCACCGATGGGTCACTGTAGCGTTGGACAGAGCTGTGTGTACAAGCAAGCATGGAGACAACTCCAAACTGGACTCTGTGCTGTCTATGTATACATAGTTCTTGTAGTTCATAAACACATAGAGGTAACATTCTTCAGACTATGAAGACTTCATTGACCCAGTGAAGAATAACCAACACCTACAACAGTAAGAGCACTGGAGAATTGCAAATTTGCACCTCCAGTCAAAACATGTATTGGAAGAGGAGTAATTTGCAGGATTATGAAGAAAATGTTTTGGGATTAAGTTGGATAACTCCTTAAAAGTATGGTTCGGTGATTGACCCGGACAGGTGCTGGACTATGGCGACTGGGGGAATTTCACAGTAACTTCATTGCAGTGTTAATGTAAGCCTTACTTGTGACTAATAATTTTTAATTTTAACATAGGCAGAGCCATCTGAATTGCCTCTTTTTATGCTGCAATATTCTATATTACTGTTTAACATTTGATATATTGAATGGTTTTGACTTTGCAATTGGAGTCAATATGACAATCATTACAGTGTGCACAATGCACCAGAGGAAAAGGTTTTCCATGCTATTTTAGTACAGTATATGTTAAATGATGCACAACAAATTAGGAACACTGACTAGACACACTGAACTAAATGTTGCTTTTTGTTTTGTGTGGAGTTTGTACATTCTCCCTGTCTCTGCATGTCCTCAATCATGCAGGTTAGGTGGATTCGCCATGGTAAATTGCCCGTGTGGTAAGGGTTGAGCAGGGTAACAACTTGGGGTTACAGGGATGGGGCTTGAATGGGATTATTGTTGGTGAAGGCTCAAATGGTCTCCTTCTGCACTGTAGGGATTCTATGATTCAATAATACAGAAGAGATATTTCAGAATGAGAAATTTGTGGATAGAGTGGAGCAACTTGGTAGTTGTCATTGGAGCAGAGAAGGCCAGGAAGATTTGATAGAGATTTCAGAATCATGTAGGTTTAGATAGAATATGTGAAGAGACTTCAGTAGCTGTAGGTTTAATAACAAGAGGGCACAGATTCAAGGTGGTTGGCAAAATAATCATAAACAAAATGAGGAAAGACACTTGGTTAGGATTTGGAATGATAGGGTGTTGGGTACATATTCAATAGTAGTCCCTCCAAAAGGGAAATGTATAAAGGCTTAAAGGGAAAAATGCTGCAAGTGAGATTAACTGGATAGCTGTATCAAGCACATCAGGCATGTGGCCATCTTCTGTGCTAAATGATTCCACAATTCTCTTGTGGCTGCCTTGTGTCTTGGAGCCATAGAAGTCTAATACACATAGAACATTACAGCGCAGAACAGGCCCTTCGGCCTTTGATATTGCGCCGACCAATTAGGAAAAAGCAATGACCCTCTAACCTAAACCATTCCCTTTTCGTCCATAAACTTATCTACTAACCTCTTAAACGCCACCAAACTTGGCGCATCTACAACTGCAGCAGGCAGGGCATTCCATACCCTTACCACCCTCTGGGTAAAGAACCTACCTCTGACATCCGTCCTATAACTACCACCCCTTAATTTAAAGCTATGTCCCCTCGTGCTAGCTTTCTCCATCCTAGGAAAAAGGCTATCACTGTCCACCCTACCTAAACCTCTAATCATCTTATATGTTTCAATAAGGTCTCCTCTTAGCCGCCTCCTTTCTAACGAAAACAACCTCAAATCCCTCAGCCTCTCTTCATAAGACCTGCCTTCCATACCAGGCAACATCCTGGTAAACCTCCTCTGTACCCTCTCCAATGCCTCCGCATCTTTCTTATAATGCGGGGATCAGAACTGTACACAATACTCCAAGTGCGGCCGCACTAGAGTTTTGTACAGTTGCAACATGACGTTGCGGCTCCGAAATTCAATCCGCCTACCAATAAAAGCTAAGACTCCATATGCCTTCTTAACAACCTTATCGACTTGATTGCCAACTTTCAGGGATCTATGCACGTATACACCAAGATCCCTCTGTTCTTCAACACTATTAAGATCCTACCATTAGCCCTATACTCTACACATTTATTATTCCTGCCATAGTGAATTACCTCATACTTTTCCGCATTAAACTCCATTTGCCACCTCTCGGCCCAGCTCTGCAACTTGTCCAAGTCTCTCTGCAACTATAACACCCCTCTTCACTATCTACCACTCCACCGACTTTAGTGTCATCTGCAAATTTACTAATCCATCCTTCAATACCCTCATCCAGATCATTTATAAAAATTACAAACAGCAGGGGCCCCAAAACAGATCCCTGAGGTACACCACTTGTAACCGAACTCCACGATGAATATCTCCCATCAACCACCACCCTCTGTCTTCTATCTGCTAGCCAATTCCTAATCCAATTAGCTAAATCACCCTCTATCCCATACATCTGCATTTTCTGCAGAAGCCTTCCATGGGCCACCTTATCGAACGCCTTACTAAAGTCCATATATACCACATCAACTGCCTTACCCCCATCCACCTCTTTGGTCACTTTTTCAAAAAACTCAATAAGGTTAGTAAGGCACGACCTACCCTTCACAAAACCATGCTGACTATCCCCAATCAATTCATTTCTCTCTAAATAACTGTAAATCCTATCCCTAATAATTCTCTCCAATACTTTGCCCACAACAGAAGTAAGACTCACCGGCCTATAATTCCCCGGAAAGTCTCTCTTCCCCTTCTTGAACAATGGGACCACATTCGCTATCCTCCAGTCTTCCGGCACTATACCCGTAACCAACGACGACCTGAAGATCAGAGCCAGAAGCTCTGCAATCGTCTCTTGCCTCCCAGAGAATCCTAGGGTAAATCCCGTCCGGCCCAGGGGACTTATTTAACTTCAAACCCTCAAGAATATCTAGCACATCCTCCTTATCTACTTCAATACTTTCCAGTTTGCAACCCTGTATCCCAGTGCTCTCCACAACTACATTTACATCTCCCTGCGTGAATACCGAAGAGAAATATTTGTTCAGTGCCTCTCCAATCTCTTCAGGCTCCACGCACAACTTCCCACTGCTGTCTCTGACTGGCCCTAATCTTGCCCTAACCAATCTTCTATTCTTAACATATCTAAAGAAAGCTTTAGGATTCTCCTTGATCCTATCAGCCAAAGTCTTCTCGTGTCCCCTTTTAGTTCTCCTCAACTCACTCTTTAGCTCCCTCCTGGCTAATCTATAGCTATGATGTAAAGATGCCGGTGTTGGAGTGGGGTAGTAAGAACTCAGTAAGAATTTAGCAACACCAATTTTAAATCCAACCGATTTATTTGATAGTAAAATTGCGAGTTTTCGACACTGTGATTAGAATGCGCATTCTAATCAGCAATCTGTAACTGTCTGTGCTGATGTGTGCTATTGCAGACCAGAACACTGCATTTGCCTGACGAAGACAGTGTTGAAAGCTCGCAATTTTACTATCAAATAAATCAGTTGGATTTAAAATTAATCTATAGCTATCCAGTGCACTAACTGATCTTCAAGCCTTATCCTGACATAAGCCTCCTTTTTCCTTTTAACCAGCGAATTAACTTTTCTAGTACACCCTGGTTCCCTTACTCGACCATTTCTTCCTTGCCTGGCAGGGACATACTTATCAAGGACTCGCAGCAGCTGCTCCTTGAATAAGCTCCACATTTCAGATGTTCCCAGTGCCTGTAGTTTCCTAGTCCAACCTGTGCACCCTAATTTCCTCCTTATGGCCTCATAATTACCATTCCCCCAACCATAACTACTGCTCCCCGCTTCATGCCTATCCCTATCCATCACTAAGGTGAACGTAACCGAATTGTGGTCATTATCACCAAAATGTTCACCAACTTCTAACTACCTGGTCTGGCTCATTGCCCAGCACCAAATCCAATGTAGCCTCACCTCTAGTTGGCCTATCTACATACTGAGTCAAAAAACCTTCCTGCACACTTTGTACAAAAACTGACCCCTCTAACAAGCTAGAGCTATAGCTATTCCAATCAATATTAGTAAAGTTAAAGTCCCCCATAACAATTACCCTATTACTTTCACTCCTGTCCAGGATCGACTTTGCAATCCTTTCCTCAACCTCTCTAGAACTTTTAGGAGGTCTATAAAAGACTCCCAACAGGGTGACCTCTCCTCTCCTGTTTCTAATCTCAGCCCATACTACCTCAACAGACAAGTCCTCATCAAACTTCCTTTCTGTCACTGTGATACAGTCTTTGACTAATAATGCCACTCCTCCCCCACTTCTACCTCCTTCTCTACTCTGACTGAAGCATTTGAACCCTGGAACCTGCAACAACCATTCCTGTCCCTGCTCTATCCATGTCTCTGAAATGGCCACAACATCGAAGTTCCAGGTACTGATCCAAGCTGCAAGTTCCTCCACCTTATTGCGAATACTTCTTGCATTAAAGTATACGCATTTCAAACCATGCCCTACTCCACCCGTACGCTGCTGTGCTTTACAGTTCTCATCTATGACCCCCCTATTCTCGTCCCTCTTAACATCCAAGCTACTCAGGATCCTGAATCAGTTTAAACCCCCCTGCATAGCCTTTGCAAATTTTCCCCCCAAGATATTGGTTCCCCTCTGGTTCAGGTGTAGACCATCTCTCTTGTCGAGGTCCCACCTACCCCAGAATGAGCCCCAATTGTTCAAGAACCTGAACCCCTCCCTCCTGCACCATCCCCGCAGCCACGAGTTCAAACATTCCCTCTCTCTGTTCTTCTCTAAACTATCCCAGGGCACAGGCAAGAGTCCAGAGATAACCACTCTGTCTGTTTTGGCCCTAAGCTTCCACCCCAACTCCGTAAATTTCTGTTTAATATCCCCTTCCCTTGTTCTACCTACATCATGTGTCCCTACATGATCTATGACATGGGGCTGACTCCCCTCTCCCTTAAGAATCTTAAAACCCACTCTGAGGCTTCCTGGACCCTGGCCTCTGGGAGACAACACACCAGCCCTGAGTCCCGTTTATTACTATTTACTCTCCTATCTGTCCCCCTAACTATGGAGTCTCCGATTACCAGGCCCAATCTCTTATTCCCCCTACCCACCTGAGCATTCCCAGCAGGCTCACCCCCCAGAACCTGCTCCCTTTGGCTATCTCCAGTTGATTCTTCCTCAACTGTAGCCTCCAGGACACAGGAGGTTATTCAGTTGATCATGTTTGTCCTGGTTCTTTGCTGTAGCTTCTTTAATCCTGTGGCCTCTTTATTCTCCATAGCACTTCATCAGCTTCTGATATTTGTCCACTTTTCTCTGAAAGAAAAAGGCGTGGATTCTGCTTCATCTGAATTCTCTGCCTGAAAAAAGACCTTGACAGTTATTCACGAAACAACGGCAAAGTGTCTTGATTTTATGTCATGGGGTAAGGTTTCTTTGCCTAAACCAGAACAGGGATCCAATCCAGTGTCATTTACATTAGTCTGATTCACATGCTAGCTATTTAGCCAGGAAATACAATTTACATGGAACCATCAAAGATTCCACAAGACAGTACTGGACCAAGCTAGGATTCCAGGTTAGCCACACAGATTCACACAAATTATGACAAAGTATGCAAGACATAACAGGCTACAAGATGAAGACATGTAGAATTGCTAGCAGCATTGCATCTCTCCCCAATGAGCTGAACACATTCCATGCCTGTTTTGAACAAGAGATTAGTGAGAGCACACCTTCTGCTCCATAAGTCTTGGCCAAACTGGTGTCTAAGGTCACCATTCCAGATGTCACCAGCCTTCTTGAAAAGTGACCCATGGAAGACAACTGGCCCGGGTATCTGGATGAACACTCAAGCTTTTGTGCTGACCAGCTGGTGGGCATATTTGCAGATATCTTTCACCTTTCCTTACACTGATCTGAGGTCCCTACCTGAGTGAAGAAGATGGCCATCATCCCTGTACCTAAGGAAAACCAGGCAGCGTACCTTGATGACTGTCGCCAGCTGTTTTGACACCCATCATTATGAAGTGCTTCAAAAGGTCAGTCATGGCACAGATCAACTCCAGCCTCCTAGATCCAGTCAGTTCACCTATAGCTGCAACAGGTCCACAGCAGACACCATCCCACTGGCCTGACACGCAACACTCCTATTGTCAGACTCCTGTTTACTGATTACAGTTTAGCCTCCAACACCATTATTCCTACAAATTCGTCTCCAAACTCTGTGGCCTAAGTCTCGACTCCTTGCTCTGCAACTGGAACCTAAACTCCGAACCCATAGACAGCAATCAATAAGGATGTACAATGGAACCTCCTCAACACCAGTGCCCCACAAAGCTGTGTCCTCAGCCCCTTACTATGCTCTTCACGGACCTGTGACTGTGTGGCCAAATTCCCCTCCAACTCAATTTTCAAGTTTGCTAATGACACCATTGTAGTGAGTCAGATCTCAAACAATAATGGAGTCAATGACTAAGTGGTATTATCGTAGACTATTAATCCAGATACTCAACTAATGTTCTGGGGAGGCAAGTTTGAATCCTGCCACAGCAGGTAGTGGAATTTGAATTCAATAATAAAATATTTGAAACTAAGGATCTACTAATGATTGTGAAGCCATTGTTGATTGTCAGGGAAAAAACCCAACTTGTTCACTAATGTCATTTAAGAAGGAAATCTACCATCTTATCTGGTCTGACCTACATGTGATTCCAGAACCACAGTAATGAGGTGACTCTCAATTTGGGCAATAAATGCTAGCTAGCCAGCCAGCGATGCCCACATCCTGCGAATGAGTTTTTTTAAACGATGAGACAAAGTACATAAGAAATAAATAGAGAATCTGATGAATTGGTATGATTACAATAACCTTTCCCTCGACATCAGTAAAACAAAGGAGATAGTCATTGACTTCAGGAAGCATAGTGAAGGACCTAAGTCTATCAACATCAATGAGGATGAAGTGGAAATGGCTGAGAGCTTCAAGTTTGTGTCCCCAGATCACCAACAACCTGTCATGGTCCTTTCACACACATGCTATGGTTAAGAAAGCCTACCAACACCTCTATTTAGGAAGCTAAGAAAATTCAGCGTGTCCGTTACAACTCTCATCAACCTTTACAGATGTATCACAGAAAGTATCCCTTCTGGATGTATCACAACTTGGTATAGCTCCAGCTCTGACCAAGACCACAAGAAACTACAAAGTGTTGGGAACGTAGCCCTGTCCATCATGCAAACCAGCCGCCCGTCTATCTACACTGTTGCTGCTCCGGAAAATCAGGCAGCATGATCAAGGACCTCATGCACCCCGCACATACTCTCTTCACTTTCTTCCATTGGAAAAAGATACAAAATTCTGAGATCAAGTACCAACCAACTCAAGAATAGCTTCTTTCCTGCTACCGTCAGATGTTTGAACGGACCTACCTTATGTTAAGTTGATTTTTCTGTACACCTTGGCTATGACTGCAGCACTACATTCTGCAACCTCCTCTTTCTGGTATGAACAGCATGCTTTATATAGAGCATAAGAAACTTTTCACTTATGCCAATACATGTGACGATAATAAATCAGATCAACTGAGCTAAATGACTCCTGCATAAATCATTCAATTCTTGTGGCAAAATGTTCGCTGCCGCAAAAAGCTGCAGAGAAAGATTTTCCTATTCCATTTCCACACATTAATGACATTCTTAAATTGAGGACTCCAAAATGCTGAATGCCTAACAAAAACCTAATTTTTCTTTGCTTTGTCACAAACATTAATAATTTAAAACTCTTGATTAAATCTCCTGCTCTGCTCTATCGGAAATAGTCACGGTGATCTGCATTTGCTCCTGGTCTGGCAATGCCTCAATTTTGAAATTCTCACCCTTATTTTTGAAATACTTCCTGACCTCATGTCTCCCTATGTAATCCCCAACAGCCCTGCAACACTCAATCTCTGCATTCCTTCAGCTCTGGCCTCCCTGATCTTAACCTATCCACCATTATTGCCAGTGCCTTCAGTTGCTTAGGATAAAACTTTAAATTTCTTCCCTGGATCCCTCTCTTCCTTTTAAGGCGCTTCTTAAAATCTCTCTCTTTGCCAAACAATTGGCTCCTGCCACCTTATGTGACTCAGTGTCAAATTTTCTTTTGATAAGACTTTTGTACCTGGGGCATTTTGTTAAGTTAAAGGCACTACACTGATGCAAAATGATGTAGTTTCCCTAGTACTACCCTTTTTGTTTTGTTTGGTTGTTGTCACATATATTGGTATATGGTGAAAAGTATTGTTTCTTGCGGGCTGTCCAAACAAAGCATTTCATTCATGAAGTAGATGGGGGAGAAAAAAATGAGAGAGCATACAGAATGTAGTGTTATCCTTATGAATTTGTGTACACTCTATGGCTTTAATACCATTTCTTCAAGGGAATGCTCAAGACAGCACTTCATAACCATTGTTGTGCATGAATTCATTGCTATGCTTTTGTTCTGACAATCTATATCCATAAGTACAAGGCTAAAAAGTAGGTTTGTTTTTTCCTCATAGATTTGGTTAACTTTCCATGTACTTTCATGGACCTTTGTATTTGAAACTTGATATATCTATGCTCATCTACAGTCTTTGGCATTTCTCCATTTAAGTGTATGCTCCCATCATTTATTTTTCTTTGCAAAATGGATTCTCCCTATTGTGCTTATTCGCATAATCCAGCAACAAAAGCTTCTGAAAAGTCATCAATTGGAAAAGTTTACATTGCCCTCCAAACAGATGCTGCCTGACCTCCTGAGTGTTTCCAACGTATTCTATTTTTATTTACAAATTTCTCGCATCTACAGTAATTTTGGTTTTGTCTCATATTATTATTTTACAACACTTCTCGGCATTTGCCAAGCCTATTTTTATTTCAGCAATTGATAAAATTGGGAAAGCTGTTAGGCTTGTGGTTAACATGGAGGGAATTTATCTCTTGGATATGGTAATATTGGTTCAAATTAAATATTTTGCAGCATACTTGTCACATCCTGCTAGGCAAGGTGATATTGGTGGGCTTTATTCAGTTGACAAAGTTTTGAGTGATTAGATTCAATGTGTGGCTTTCATTTTGCTTTTCCACTACTTCCTAGAAGAGATAGTTATTGGAAATAATTGCTGGAGACACTCGAATAAAACTTTTAGGGAGAGAAATCATAGAATCCCTATAATGCAGAAGGAGCCATCCGGCTCATCAAGTCGATATCAACTCTTCAAAAGAGATTGTAACCAACAGTCCGCTCGCCCACCCTAACCCTGATCACTTACCATAGTTAATCCATCTAACCTGTACATCTTAGGACAGTGGGAGGAAACAGGACACCCGGGGGCAAACTCATGCAGATATGGGAGAATGTGCAAACTCCACTCAGTGCTGGAATTGAACTTAGGTCCTTGGTCCTGTGAGGCAGCAGTGCCACTGTGCTGCCCACAAATGAATTAGTATTTCAGGTCAGTGACATTTCATTAGCTTTCTGTCTGGTTTGAAGACTTGTCATTGTCTTTTCTTTATTACTAAAGTACAAATCTTAACACTAGAATATTACCACAAAACCATGAAAAAGGAAGGTCTGGAAAGTGGAGCATTTCTTTATTTCAAATGATTTCCATTAATACCAAAACAATATAATTCAGTTATGGTCTGCGATATACTACATTGCATTCTCTACTAATGTAGCATTCTTGGATTTCTTCACATCAGTGGACTGGCCTACTCAGAATACTGTTCAAAAAAGAAAAAACAAATTAAATTGCAAATCATAGAATCCCTACAGTGAAAGAGAACCATTTGGCCGTCGAGTCTGCACCAACAACAATCCCACCCACGTTCTATCCCTATAATTCCATGTATTCACCCTGCTAGATACTAAGGGTCAATTTAGCTTGACCAGTCAAACTAACCTGCACATCTTTGGACTGTGGGAGGAAATTGAAGCATCCAGAGAAAATGCATGCAGACACGGAGAATGTGCAGACACCGCACAAATGATTGTTATAGTCCAATATAATTCATGGGGAGAAAAAAACATGTAGTGCCAGAGGACTCATGGATATCTAACAGTATACTTATTTAAGGGATACAGAAAATATCTAAGGAACTATTAGCCAGTAAGTTTAATATTGATATTACAATACAACACGACATAGGTTGGTAGACTGGGCAGATAGATGGCAAATGGAATTTAATCCGGATAAATGCGAGGTGATGCATTTTGGCCGGAAAAATGTAGAAGTGAGTTATAGGATAAAAGGTAAAACTATACGGAGCATAGAGACGCAGAGAGACTTGGGGGTGCAGGTTCACAAGTCTCTGAAGGTGTCCTCACAGGTGGAGAAGGTGATAAAGAAGGCGTATAGTATGTTAGCTTTCATAGAAAAGGGTATAGAATACAAGAGTAGGAGTTTGATGTTGCAATTGTATAGAACGTTGGTTAGGCCTCACTTGGAATACTGCGTCCAGTTCTGGTCGCCGTACTATCGGAAGGATGTGGAGTCCTTGGAGAGAGTGCAGAGGAGGTTTACCAGGATGCTGCCTGGTATGGAAGGACTGTCTTATGAGGAACGATTAAATAGACTGGGGTTGTTTTCCCTTGAAAGACGTTGGCTTAGAGGGGATCTAATAGAGGTGTATAAGATTATAAGGGGTATAGATAGAGTAAATGGTGGTAAACTTTTTCCACCTTCAGAAATGGATAGGACGAGGGGTCATGGCCTTAGGGTGAGGGGGGCTATGTATAAGACGAATATTAGAGGGCAGTTTTTCACACAAAGGGTAGTGGGGGTGTGGAATGCACTGCCGAGTAAGGTGGTGGGAGCAGGCACGCTAGGGCTGTTTAAGGGTCTCTTGGACAGCCACATGAGCGGTATGCAGATAGAGGGATATAGTAGGACTGTTTAACTATGGCTTTTTTTCCACAGGTAATTCGGTCCATACTTGACCAACAAGGAGCATGCATTCGGCAGGTGGTGCGAGGACAGCTCTTGGATGTTGATTCATGGGTTGCCTGGTGCTTCATGTCGTAAATGAGTGCTTTATCTGGACCATCTGAAGGGCACCATGACAGCTCAGTGACTATCGCTGTAGCTGTGCAGACACTTGGAATTGGGCCGGTGTCTGCGGGAGTTTGCGCGTTCTCCCCGTGGTTGCGTGGGTTTTCTCCAGGCACTCTGGTTTCCTCCCACAACCCAAAAATTTGCTCTTAGGCTGGTTGGGAAACAAATTGTCCCTATAGTGAGAGTCTTCCATATTAGGAATAACCTAAATTTAGAATAGGATAATGGAATTGCTACGATATAGTTATGACGGCGGCGCGGGCTCGTTGGGAAGAAGGGCCTGTTTCCCGTGCTGTGTTGCTCTTTAAAGTACTTTAAATTGATTATAGTGAGAAAACAACAGAGTCTTTACTGAAAGAGTAAATAGAAATATCTCAAAACCAAAATGTTTGGTCTGAAATATTCAAACCAAACCAAACCAAACCAAAACCAAGTGTGGCTAGTACAATGGCCCAGTGGTTAACATTGCTGCCTCACAGCACCAGGGACCCAGGTTCAATTCCAGCCTTGGGTGACTTGCATGTTCTGCCTCTGTCTGCGTGGGTTTCCTCCGGGTGCTTTGGTTTCCTCTCATAGTCCAAAGATGCGCCTGTTAGGTGGATTGGCTGTGCTAAATTGACCCAAGAATCAAAGGGACAAGCAGGGTAAATACGTGGGGTTGTAGGGGTAGTGCCTGGATGGGATTGTTGTCAGTACATGTTCAATGGCCAAATGGCCTCGTTCTGCAACTGCAGGAATTCTATGATTCTACGATTCAAAAACATTATAGTGAGGAACAAGTCTTGCTTGACCAAATTGATTATTCCCTGTGTTAATCTACAAGGATTGGAGATGAATGTAATTTAGTAGATGTAATATATCAAGATTTCTGTAAAGCTTTCAATGAGGTAAATGACTTATAAGGAATAAGGTTAGAGTGTGTGGAGTCAGGAAACAAGCAGCAGAATGGGTAGGAGTAAAGTGTAGCTATTCAGAGTGGCAAATGGTAGGAAGAAGGGTCAGTATTGGGACACCTATTCACTGTTTATAATAACGATTGGAAATGCATTTTCTGAGAATACAGTGGAGACAGATTCATTTGTGGCTTTTAGGAAAATTTGGTTAGCTGTATGAAAGTAAAATATGTGCAGGGTGACAGGGAAAAGCTGCGCACCAGGACTAGTTGCTTTTCTCCGACAGAGAGCTGGTTAAGGTGCCAAATGGCACATTCAGCATTTTTGCATTCTGTACAATCAAGAGGCAATGACTTTCTACAGCAACTACTGTCCAGGATTTTCCTTTCCCAATAAATATCATCATGTGACACTCATTACATGCTATTTCAAATCTTTTCCCAAACTGTATAGCACTTGTTACAAACTCTATAAAGTGTCCCTGATATCTCAATGGGTAAATTTGATGTTTGCTGAATTAGCTGAACTCATTGAATCATGTTTATTTTTCTAGATTTAAAAAAAATATAGATTTATGTTTCTAATTCTACACATTGACCCTCTCTGTCAAATTTATACATGGGCATTATTTCTCATGGATGTGATCCATCCCACAACCACACTGCCAGCTTGGTACTAAACATTGAGAGCATCTGTGCATAACAAATGACTTCTTAAGCAGATGTTGATAGACTCCTGCATCCTGTGGAAGGAGAGACAGGCTCAAAAATCTGTCATGACATTTTATTTTTAATCTGGATGTATATATAATCTCCAGTTCTAGTCACAGTGGTTAGCACTGTGTCTTACGGCGCCAGGAACCCAAGTTTGATTCCCAGCTTAGGTTGCTGTGTGTGCAGAGTCTGCACATTCTCCGTACGTCTGCATGGGTTTCCTCCAGGTGCTCTGGTTTCCTTCCACGGTCCGAAAGCCGTGCTGTTAGGTGCATTGGCTGTGCTAAACTCTTGCTTGGTATACCGAAACGGGCACCAGAGTGTGACAACTCAGGGATTTTCATAGTAACTTCATTGCAGTGTTAATGTAAGCCTACTTGTGATACTAATAAATAAAGTTAAATATATATTCTCCTAGCCTCGTCATTTGTTGTACTTTACCCTTTTATGTATGTTTGAGATTTTTGCTTGTTAGGCTTATTCACAGTGCCCTGGCAATTATTATTGGGAATAAATAAACTGCAACGTCAGTATCAAGTGCAGTGGCCCAGTTAATTTGGTTGTATTTAGAAGAGTGATCAGGAGGATTTGGTTATTTTTAACTTTAATTGTGACCAGAAGACGTATGCAGGATTGGAAATGTGGGTGTTTTTATTGGGTCAGTTATGCTGCATATTTTACACACATTGGAACCTGTTTCAGCTTTGCCTCACTCAGCAAATCCTGATGCATTCATCCAAATTTAGTTTAAATAAGCAATGAATAAAATGGTAAGTAAGCACTGAAGGATGTAATCTGACTTTATTTGCTCCTTGTAATATATATTTTTTCATATGTTTTATTAAATTGTTTTATATGTTTGAATGTTGAGATTTCTGCATTGCCATGAGCTAAGAATGATGCAGTATAATTTGGGTCTGCTGACTTTGGGTCTGTAGTATTAAGCTAATTTTAAATGAATGCATCAGCAATTGAGCAAATTCCAAACTATTAGACCCTTATCCATGTGGCAAAGTTCCAATCCAAGTCCATCATATCAGGTATATTACCTCAAAAGGGAAAGGTCGGGCCACCAAATCCAGTGCTCCCTCTGGATGATTGAAGAAATAAAAAAGAAAAATTGTGCAGATATGAGCTACAGTTGTGAATCAGACTGCATATAGAACATTTAGGGGAGAGATCATTAAGCAAATAAGAGAAGTAAACAGTATGAAAACAACCTGGCGGCTAATATAAAAGGAAATCCCAGAGTCTTCTATAGCATATAAATAGTAAAAGGGTGATAAACAGGAGTGAGGTTGAATGGGGGCCCAAAAGGAATTTGCATAGGAATCTGAAAATCATCATAGAATCCCTATAGTGCAGAAAGAGGCCCATTGAGTCTCCACTGGCTACAATCCCACCCAGGCCCTATCCCCATATCCCTACATATTTACCCACTAATCCCTCTAACCTAAATATCTCAGGACAGTAATGGGCAATTCTAGCATGGCCAATCAACCTAACCTGCATATCTTTGGGCTGTGGGAGGAAACCCATGCAGACACGAGGAGAATGGGCAAACTCCATACAGACTGTGACCCAAGCCGTGAATTGAAGACAGAAGACATAGCTGATGCATTAAATGAATACTTTGCATCTCTTTTTGCCAAGGAAGCTGATGCTACTCAGGTCATGGTCAGAGAGGAGGTATTTCAGAAACCTGAAAGGTTGATAATTGAAAAGTTGGTATTAGCTGGCTTATCTATACTTGAAGTCAATAAAGCATCGGGATTGAATGAAATGCACCTACAGACACAGCAAGAAGTGAATGGAAATTGTAGAGGCTTTGACCATAATGTTTTTAGGCTTCTGTAGACTTGAGGGTGGATGTTACCTGAAGACTGGAGAATCGCAAATTCCCTTGTTGTGCTGTTCAAAATAGGATGGAAAGTGGCCTTCTGCCCTATAACAAACCTGTGATTCATCCTCAACTCATTCCATTTCCATTTGAACTTTCCTCCAGGGAGGATACTTCAAATGAGGACGTCGAGTGGTTTGAAAAAAGGTGGGTTCTTACCTGATTTTTGTTTAATGCACTGGGTATTGTGGCTAGAACAGATTTCTACTTGAATGCTTTATAAGTATTTCAGGTGGTGAAACAGTGCTCCATTGTGCATTCAGTTTTATGTTGTTTTAAAGTAGATGGCCGGAGGGAGTAAATTTCTTGTGTGATAGCGAACTTCATTATGTAATGCAGGTGGAATGCAAGCCCCAGGGCTGCTGATAACTGGATGTATTTCAACTATTATATATGGTAAATAGTTTTACATTTCGTGAAAATGGAGGAGGATGGGGAGTCTCAGGCGTTTTGCAAAAGGTGATTTAGCCATAAATTTAAACTAATTTAGCGAAAATTGTTCTATTGCAAACAGTGGGTATTGATTGAGGTTAATGCGAAGGAATTGTTTTCTGCGGAATGGAGAATCTGAAACATGGGGGCACAGAGTCTGGAGAATGGTCTATGGACAAGGAGCCAATATTCTAACATGATTAGGGCAAGATAGGGGAGAATGGCAGCCCCTTATGGAATTGTACTTGAGCGCTTTTGTCAAAGGGAGCTTTTAAATTTAAAGCATTACATAAGTAGCTGGAGGAGGGGTGAGAAAAATTCTGTTGCAGTGAACAATTAGTACCATGGTGACGTTTGACAATCTGGTATTTAACATGATGGGCTTTATAGCAGCATTAGGGATACAGTAACATAGTGGTTAGATTAGTAGTCTAGTAATCCCAAGACCTGGACTAATGAGCAGAAGACAAACTCCAATCATGGATGAAGTTAAATCCAATTATTTGAATAAAATATGGTATAAAAAAGTAATATCAGTAATTGTAAGCCTCTGAACCTGCTCCGCCATTCATTTTGATCATGGCTGATCATCAAATTTGACACCCTGATCCTGTTTTCCCCCCCCTTCCTTCTGAACCCCCTCCCCATTTCCCTGACCCCATTATTTGGTGTTGGAACAAGCAAGGAGATGAATTTGGGTTTGCCTGGTCCACTCTGCGCATTGGCTTTGTAACTTTAAGAATGGAGTAACAGTTTTTTTTAAAAAACAACTTTCTGAAATGGCCTGGCAGGAAGGTGGCTTGCCACACTGTTAGAAAGGATAATATAAGATGGGCAAACAAAGTGCTGGTCTTACCAGTAGTATTCACATCCTGTAAATGCATTTTTACAGACAGGCATGACAGCATGATCTTGTTACTTCTCAACTTCCTCAAAATTTATTCCTGTGATCTGCACAAAGAAGGAGTTGGGCAGGTAGAAGTTGACTTAACATACCAAATTTCAATCTTGTTTGTTTTTGTCCCAAATTCTCTAGAACAACTGGACTTATTTTACATCTAAACTCTAGCAGTTCTTGACCTTTTTCTTTTCATGGGTTCCATTGTGCTTTTAAGTAGAAAACAAAATAATTTGTACTCTACAATGCTGAAGTATCTCTGTGGGGTGTATTTAGCTTACAGGAACTAAATTCATCAGACCAAGCTACAAAGTTTTAAGCATTTGATCTTTTCAGTTCCACAGCTGCATATATTAAAATATAGTCAACATTGAAAATGTTCAGCTGGATTACACAAGAACACCAGAAGCAGGAATAGATCATATGGCCCATCTAGCCTGCTCTGCTATCAGCATGATCATGACTGATCTTGGGCTTTCATTCCATTTTCCACCCGCTCCCCATATCTTTTAATTCCCTGAGATACTTAAATATCTGTCTATCCAAGCCTTAAATGTATTGAGTGATGGAGTATCCACAGGCCTTGACGGTAGAGAATTTCAGATAATCGCAACACTTTAAATCAAGTAATTTTTCCTCATCTCAGTTATAAATGATTGGCCCCTTCGCCAGAGACTGTGCCTCCATGTTTTAGATTCTCCACCCAGCAGAAACAATCTCGCAGCATCATCACTATCAGTACCCTTCAGAATTTTGTATCTTGCAATGAGATTGTGTCTCGATCTTCTAGATTCCAGAGAATATAAACCCAATTAACTCAGCCTGTCATCATGGAAGAACTCATACCAGTGATCTTCAAAACCGCTTCTAATGCGAATATATCTTTTCTTAAAAATGGGGCAAAAAGTGCAGACAGGGGGTGCGATATTGAACCCAGACTGAACCTGCATGGGCCTGCCAGTGGAGGCACAAAATCCAGAGTGAACAGGAAATCATGAATTTCGCCGGGGAGATCGTGATTTCTGGCTTCTCTGCTCATTGCTGGTGACATAATCAGATTTACATCCATAATGAGCAAGAACCTTTTAATGCATTGTAATAAATTTGAATCTAATTATCTACCTCACTAAATATTCAGGGGATTTACAACATGTTTGATAGATATAAACTTGTTTCAGGGAATCCCTTCAGGAGCATAGAGGTACGTGTAATCCCTGGGGGAGAGTGTCACGGAGACTTCATTCTCCAAGGCAGCCTTCGCAACACACAGTGCAGAGTCGCTGAGCAGAGACTGATAGCCAAATTCCGCACACATGAGGACGGTCTCAGCCAGGATCTTGGGTTCATGTTGCATTATCTGTAATCCCCATGATTTGCCTGGGTTTTCAAAACCTCACTCACTGCACTGTCTGGAGACAATACACATCCCTTTAACCTATGCATAATGCTCTTTCCACTCACATTATCTGCATGTTTAAGACTTGAATAGTAGGTTAGCTGTAAAGACTCGCATTCTAATCAGTAATCTGTAAACTGTGTGTGCTATCATATGCTCTGTCTGAGGCCAGAACTCTCCATTCACCTGGCAAAGGGCCAAACCCCAAAAGCTTGTGAGTTTATTATCAAATAAATTGGTTCGACTTGAACCTGGTGTTGAGACTTCTGAGAATAACATGATCAGGCAGTGCCCTGACACAGGTTGGTAGTGGCAGTGCTGGGGCAGATCCTAATGGGAGCTCCATTGGAGAAAGCTCATTTATTTGTGGAGGGGTGTGGTTGAAATGTCAACAATGAATGTCTAGCAGGGAGAGATAGTGGAAGACATTGGGGGAAGTGTCAGCAATGATTATCTGTGAGACGTGGTGGTGGAGTGAGAATATCAGTGATGATTGTGGGGTAGAATGAGGGGGATGAGGTAGCGTTTATTTAGATTTCTGTTTGATTGAGATGACGCCCAATATCTGTAGAGCTTGTTGCTGATTGAGACCCCGATCTGCCAGATTGATGGCGTGAAAAAGACCCATGGATTTTTATTCTTTAAGGAGGCTCAAAATCCAGAGAGAAAACTCTGAAGGATCATCCAGACTTGAAATGTTCACTCTATACTCTCTCCATAGAAACTGTCTCACCTGCTGAGATTTTTCAGCATTTTCTACTTGTGTTGACTCATTCTAATCTTCCTATGCTTTTGTGAGTATGTATGATTTCAATTGACTTGGAGAAAAGATGTTTGTTTTTTTTTAAAATGAGCCAAATAAACATTATATGTGAACATTGATGTGAAATGCATTTTTCCAGATTTTAAATGCAAATTTTGACAATTGCTCTAGCAGTAAGTATTCATAAAACAGCAGTGATGTGATTAAGTAAAATTGACATAAAGGATTGCTTCACTCTGTTCACTTGTTTGAACATGCAGATAGTGAAGACTTAGTCTTAGATAGAAAGACTTAATGCAGCTTGTATTAATGGAATAAAATCTCTTATCTATAAGCATACATACTCAATGTGAGTAAGTTTTAACCCAGTTTCCATAGGTCCAGAACATATATCAGAACACAATGAATGAGTGCTCAAAAGTACTGGGAAGTGGAAAGATCATTAACACAGTAAAAATTGCTTTAAGTTTGGAGCAATGTTTTCATGGAATGATGAATCTTCATTTTTATATCAAATTCATGCTATAATTGACCTCGTAGCCCTTGATATCACATGATCCAAGGAAACCTGTGAAAGGAATATATTGAATGGGTAAAGATGGTTACAGGACGTGAAATATAGCATTAAAGAAAGGTTTCTTAGATTGTAAAGATGGAAGTGAATGTTCCACTGGGGTCTGAGAAGCTGTCCTTATAAACGACAATAGTTAGCACTATTGCCTTACAGTGCCAGGGACGTGTGATCAATTCCCAGCTTATTAACTACATGCATAGAGAATTGAGGAAAGAATATTGAAAATCAGAGTGGGTATTGCAGATCATAATTGTAAAAGGGTATAGATTAGCAAAGTAGGAAAGTGATCAAGTGGCAGTCTTAAATTATTGTATTGTGATAAAGTAAATGATTCTTTTCCCTAACAAGATGATAATGAAGAGGGAAACTTAAAATTGCAAGAAAAATGAAAGTTAAAAGAAAATGCAACACAAAGTGTATCTATCACAAAGTATTTTAAAAGAGAATTAAACAATTGCTTTCAAAATAGGACACGAGTAGGAGTTTAGAGTTTAAAGTTTATTTATTAGTGTCACAAGTAGGCTTGCAGTAACATTGCAATGAAGTTACTATGAAAATCCCCTAGTTGACACACTCCGGCGCCTATTCAGGTACACTGAGGGAGGATTTAGCATGGTCAGTGCACCTTACCATCACGTCTTTAGGACTGTGGAAGGAAACTGGAGCACTCAGAGGAAACCCATGTAGACACAAGAGAATGTGCAGATTCCACACAGATAGTGGCCCAAGCTGGGAATTGAATCCGGGTCCCTGACGCTATGGGGCAACAGTGCTAACCACTGTGCCATGGTGCTGCTCTGATGAAGTTAAGTGGTACACGATAGACAAATAAATGTTTGTGGTTTCTCTCAGAGATTCTTTACCTGTAACTGACTCCACGTTTAATAAAGATGTACTGTAATTCCATTTGCAGAAGTTGATGATGTTCAGCATGGAAATTTATTTCTACAGTAATGACTTTCCACTTTAAATCTTAAGATGTCATTATTACTAAGTGATGCAAAACTTTGTTCTAATTGTGATACCCCACTGAACTTGAATGCATTTTATTTTCAATTGATTACCTAGTATTCATAATTGTTTCCCTGCAAACCCCGGAATATAGAGTATTTTTAGTTTTGTTGATCCTCAAACATATGTAACCTACCGGATCATTTTTGCCAGGGACAGTTGTCACTGACAATTTGCGCATCAAAAGCAGAGTTGCTTCCATGTGTTTAAGATCCTGCATGCTGTCAAAGAATCAGTGACAATGAAAATTGCATATTCAACAAATTAGAAAGGGGAACATTGCAACTGGAATGATTTGTGCTCATGATTCTTTTTTCCTCTCCTAGGTTTATCCTGATCTGCAAATAACAAATGTTGTTGAGGCCAATCAACCTGTCACAATACAGAACTGGTGCAAAAAGGGGCGTAAGCAATGCAAAGGTCACCCTCACATTGTGATTCCATACAGATGTTTGGGTATGTGTATTACTACCTTTTTATTTCAAGGACCTTATTCTAATAATTGTTTATATTTCTCATGTCCAAAGTGTTCCACATTGCATTTTCTGGGAAATTTTTCTTTGAAAATTAATTTATGCTTTGAACGTTCTCTGCTTTAAGTGCTGCTCTCAGAATGTAATCTAATTAGCACGTTTATAGCCTCCAGCTACAGTGGAAGCAATCAGTTACAAATATGGTGCACCACTTCTTGTTAACATCAATTTCATCTCATTCTGCGCTAAAATAATTTTAATACTTTTGCACGAGGCATGAGGTAGTCTCGAGTCTAGTGCTTCCTGAAGTATTCTTCCATTTTGTTCAGCCTTTTCTCTCACATTTACCATGCTTAAAATTTTCTCCTCTTTAATGAGAATCCTCCACAAAGTTTGTCTGATATTTCTCTCAGCAGCAATTCACCACCTACTGTGGCTTTTATATAAAAAAAGGCCAGTCCTATTGCTTCAAGCACTCAGGACATCTGTTCTTCCCATTCCCCTTTTCTATTTTTTCACTGGCATACCCTGTCCTAGCACTTCTTTCCTGACCCTTCAAAGACACTTTGGAATTAAAGTTGAAAGTTAAAAGTTAAAGTTTATTTATTAGTTACAAATAGGTTTACATTAATACTGCAATGAAGTTACTGTGAAATTCCCTTAGTCACCACATTGCGATGCCAGTTTAGGTCAATGCATCTACTCAGCACATCTTTTGGATTGTGGGAGGAAACTGGAGCGCCTGGAGGAAACCCATGCAGACACGGGAGAACATGCAAACTCCACACAGTGACCCAAGCCAGGAATCAAACCCTGGCGCTGTGAAGCACCAGTGCTAACCATTGCACCACCGTGCTACCCCATTATTGTACTTGGAACAAATCTTCAGAGTGATTGTGGTGCTTTTCCTGAGACCACCAACTGTTCCATCAACTGTTTTGTATCATTGAGCTGATTGAAGCAGAAGGCACAGTAGTTAGCACTGATGCCTCACAGTGCTAGGGACCCAGGTTCAATATCCATCTTGGGTCACTGTGCAAATCTGGACGTTCTCCCCATGCCTGCATGGGTTTCCTCTGAGTGCTCCAGTTTCTTCCCACAGTTCAAAGATGTGCTAGTTAGGGAGAATTTAGCGTGGCTAATGCACCTATGTACCCACAGGTGTCAGAGTGTGGTGACCAAGGGATTTTCATAGTAACTTCATTGTAGTCTTAATGTAAGCCTATTTGTGATTTGATAAGTAAATTTAAACTGAACATCTTGCTTTAGTTACATAAAGAAATTTGCATTCTTAATACAGTGAATCTAGTCAATTTATAACATTGGTCACTATGCAAGTGAAATAACAAGGTATGTTTTTGACCAATAATTATTACTACAGTTGTGTATTAAGTTAACTTAAGCTAGAGGAAGCCTATTACAAAGCTTTGTAAGGAAGAAATTGAAAGCTTTCTATTTCATCTCTTACAATCGAGATCCCTAACAAATAACCCACCTTCAGTGAGAAGCTTGGAAGCTGCATTCAGTCTGTGGGCTATAACTTAGCATTAGAGCCGGTATCATGACAATGAAGATACTAAAGTTTGGTGATTTTTTTTTTCCCTCTGGGATGGTGAGAACAGCAAGTGTTGTAAGACAATTCCTTCTGACTTCTCTCAGAAGCCTAGTAATATCCTTCTAACCTTCCCCTGTTTAAGCTGAGTGAAACATAATTTAGAGAGCTGAAGTGCTCTCTCCCCTTTTTTTTTCTCTTTCCAACCTCATACCACTAAGATTCAGCACAACTCCATATCTAATCTCTAGGCATTTTGCAATCCCCACAGCCATAGTAATAGCTATGTGTCAGAGATCAAAAGTTCAGGATAGGGTGAGAAACGACAGCTGAAAAAGCAACGTCAAGAGGGAGCAAGCTTTATCAGGTCAAAGGCCAATGACGTGGCATGCAACAGTTTGCTTGCAAACCTTTCTTTCTGTGTCACTCTTGAGAGTCACACCTTTTTTGTCAACATTACTAACTGCTGCTAAGGTAGCAAAATACTTATTTTGTGATACAAGAATAAAATGACTGCAAAGATACGTGAAGTATTACAAATTAAAATCCCCTGTAGTGAAGTAAAGCAAAGATTTTTATATCAACAAGTTCTACTTGCGTGTAATTTATAAATTCTAATAACAAAAATACAGATTTAATCTTTTACTAACAGAAGGAAATAAATCAGTACTCACCAGCATTTTTATTATCCCTTCTATTGATCTGTACAGCTTGGCTGAGTGTTTCCTCTCAATTGAACTGTTCTTCAAGGCAAAAGATAAAATTCCATCAAAATAGAATCAAGTTTCTGCAATCCTTTACATTTTTTAAAAAAGGCAAAGAATGGCTACAGCATAGAAAAAGGCCAGTACCTGTTGCTGTCTGCAGGAGCAGTTCATCCCACTCTCCCACTTTCTCCTAAGACTTGCAACTTTTTTCACTTCAAATAGTTCTCGCTTCTTCTTAAAGACACCACATTGTTTGGCAGTCCATTTCAGATCCTAAACGTTTTCTGTTTAAATCTTTTTCCGCACTTCACTGCTGCTATTGTCAATCATATTAAATCCCTGTACTCTTGATTATTGATCCTTCTGCCAATGGGAAACAGTTTCTCTTTTATCTCTGCAACCCAGACGACTCATGATTTTGCACATCTCATGACCTTCTTGTTAAAGAATACAATCCCAGCTTCTTCAGTTAGCCACGTGACTTGTTCTAGATGTAAGGGATTTCATTCTCAGACAACTTTTCTTCACCTTTTTTTAATGATTCATGTCAATCCTAAAGTGTGTTGCCAGTAGGTTGCACTATTGCAGTCGTGGCCAGACCAGTGCTTTTTAAACATTCGCCTTAATTTCCTTGTTTTTGTACTCTTATCTCATTTATAAATTTAATTGGGTTGTGTTTTTGCAAATTTCATCTTTAGTGAAAGACAAATATATTCAAGTGGAAGCTTGGACAAATTTACTACTCAAAAGTAGGGAATTTTACACCAGAATGCCAATTTGTGCCCAAGGGGGAGTCTCTATTCCCTTGTGTCTTTTTTGAGGTTGTATAAATAATTTTTTCAATAACCAGTGACTGGGAGTATTTTAATGAACCTGGCTAATTAAAAAGCCCACAACGTTGCATTGCTTAACATGGTTGCCTTAGCACACAGCTGTTCATTGAGATGAACTAATGAGGTTTTGTGTGCATGTACTGCCTATTGCCTGTTTGTTCCATTCTAAAGTTGCCATATGTTGTTAATAGATTAGGTAGTGGATCATCCGTTTTGTTTTACTCATTCAAGCGATGAGTCAAAGGCTTTGCTGACTAGGCTAGCACTAATTGCCCTTGAGAAAGTATTGTGGGTAGCATTCTTAAACTGCTGCAGTCCATGTGCTGTAGGTACATAGCAGTGGTTGAGGAGTTCCCGGGTTTTCACCTAGCAGCAGTGAAGGAACAGCAATTATTTTCCAAGTCAGGATGCTGAATGGCCTTGAGAGGAACTTCAAGGTGGTGGTATCTCCTCGTATTTACTGCTTTTGTCTTAAATGTTGGTGGTGATAAGTTTTGAAAATGCTGTCTAAGGAGCCTTTTCCTCATTTTGCTTTTCACCTCCCTACCTTCCACCATCATCCAAAAATATATCAATCATCAGACAATCCTAGGTTGGATGTACAAATAGAATCCCCACAGTGTAGAAATTCGATCCTTTGAGTCCGCACCAACTCTCCGAAAGAACATTACACCATTGGCTGCATTTACGCATGCATAAACATGATCGTTATGGGATGTACCAAAATGTTTACAAGTCACACGATATGAAAGTGCAGTGGCAAATTCTGTCCACAAATCAAGGCGTAATGTGGTTCTGAGCTACTCTGCCTCTCCAGCTTTACATCCAGAGGAACGAAGACAGCATGTGCATGGCAGCGTCACTGTTGCAAGTTCCCCTCCAAGTCACACACCATCCTCACTTGGAAATATATGTAGTTCCTCCAATGCCACTGGTTCAAAATCTTGAAACTCCTTCCCTATTAGCACCATGGCTAGCAGTACTGCTTTACAGCACCAAACATTTGTGCTTGATTCCTGGCTGTGGTCATTGTGCGGAGTCTGCACATTCTGTCTGTGTGAATTCCCTCTGGGTGCTCCAGTTTCTTCCCATAGTCTGAAAGATGTGCTGATTTGGTGCATTGGCCATGCTAAATTCTCCTTCAGTGTACCCAAACTGGTGCCAGAATGTGGCCACTGGGGGATTATCACAGTAACTTTGTCGTGTTAATGTGTGACACTAATAAATAACTAAAAGAGAAAATAATTGGAGTCACACATGAGAACTGGGTCAAGGTGAGGACAAGCCACTCCAAAAAATGCAGCAATCCTACCTATGAAATGTACTTGCACCCAGTATAGTTAGGTCATTCTGCTTTTTTAGCTCCTTACTTCATCAAAGTATTCTGCTTTGAAAGAGCTTCAACAACAGTATAAGGAGTTCAACCAAGATAAAGCTTTCAAAGAATCTGCTGCATTTTATTCTTTCTATGCTACTCTTCTCTTGCGTCATCTCGTTACCTGACACCACATGAACTTTGCAGATATCACAAAGCTCTGCTGTTTAAGCTATGAAGAAAGTCTTTATGCCTTTTGACACTTTCAGAGGTACAATTTCTCAGTTAAAAGTGTAGCCATTTGTTAATTGTTTTCTAAACAACACCGGTCATGTTGAAATCAGAAATTGTCATCCAAGTCTTTGGAACTTATCCATGTCGATTGGACAAAATGGATGTTTGAGGTTCACACTTGCTTCCACAGGTCACTAAACAAATTGCTTCATGTATTAGTTGATTATTGAGATAATTGTCTTAATCTCTACAACATGCAAACATTACTTGGTTTTCAATAACTCTCTCTCCTGCCCTTTAATTGTTTGTTAGATGTTGTCAGATAAAATGATAATCATTGGAAATGACAATAGGTAAGTGTTTGTTAAAATATTCCCAGCACATTCTAAGACCAGATCAAAGCTGTTATTGAGAATTAATTATAAATAAATCATGCTTCATGGAAT
Source organism: Sphyrna mokarran (assembly GCA_024679065.1). Taxonomy (NCBI): domain Eukaryota; kingdom Metazoa; phylum Chordata; class Chondrichthyes; order Carcharhiniformes; family Carcharhinidae; genus Sphyrna; species Sphyrna mokarran. Next base: position 11,706,313 of record JAGIQG010000013.1, on the reverse strand, counting down.
CAAAGATTTACGGTACAGGAGAAGACCATTGAGCCTATCATGACTATGCCAGCTGGAAAAGGGCCATCAAACGTAATCCCATGTTTCTGCCTTTTAAGCCAAAGCCCTGTAAGCATCTTGTGTGTTTATTAAAATGTGGTGAAGGTTTCTACTTCTACCATCCTTTTCAGGCAGCTAGTTCCGGAACCCTTCCAGCTCTGGGTTTAAAAAAAAATACTCCAAACCTTCTTATGCTTCTACCAATTACTTTAAATCTAGTTTGTGCATGTTCAGTCTGCCAAAATCTGCAACTTCTCTTCAGGCTGATATGAAAAATGAAACTTGTAGGATGTCCTGTTTTGAAAGCCTTTTATAACAGTATACAGAAATCTGACAGCTGCTGAACGCCACACTTAACTGAACCTAAACATTTAAGGAAATGTTACACTATAATGTTAGTTTGATAACAGAAGTTGGCTACTCCTGCACTGACAATTGTAGAACACCTGACCTCAGTACCAACCAAGACCCACTTTGTTTTAAAAGGTTATTCTATAATGCTTTTGTGCAGACTAATTTAGAGTTCTGTTTGGACTCGTAGAATGAAGCAAGAAGTCATTAATTTTAGATGCCTGTTTAAACATATACTTCCATGTTTGTTGTTGAATCTTTGTGATTTTAAAAGCTTTTAACCCAACCTTTTGATTCTACAATTTTGAGTCATTTGGCTGCAACAGATTACAAATTTGAACAGATTTGTGCACTGAGCCAAGTTTGGTGCTGTTCAACTTTCTAAGTCGATGTTCTAAACTGCTTGACTCCTTGTGGATTCATTTGCACACAAACTGCATATCCTCTGGCCTTGCACACAGTTATTAAGTTTTGTCAGCCTGTTGACAGTAATCTGACTGACCTTTCACAAGGCATCGCCATCAATTCCAATCTTGACTTCAAACCTTTTGCTCTCAGCAAGGGCCACAATCTGATCATCAATGGGAACAGTTGCTGATTTTCCTCCTCATTTTCTCCACTCAAGAGTCATTGCATCACAATCCACACAAGCTTTGCTGATCTGAAATTCAGTACTATTAAATGATGTTACCTGTTGAGTTATCAGGAGCATTATTTGTCATTTTAATGAATCACCAACAAGTGTAAATGTTTAATGTAGTGATATCAATAACACAGTAAATTATCCCTAATCACTGTTAGGTAGACAATACGCTGCAGGAAAGGATGTCCTGAGGCATGGTATATTGGCAAGACAATGCAGATACTACATCAATGGATGAATGGACATCCTTCAACAATCACCAGCTAAGAGTGTTCCCTTCCTGTTGAGGAACACTTCAGCAGTCAAGGGCATTCAGCCTCTGATCTTCGGGTAAGCATCCTCCAAGGCGGCATTCAAGACGCATGACAGAATCGCCAAGCAGAAACTGATAGCCAAGTTCTGCATACGAGGACGGCCTCAACTGGGATCTTAGATTCATGTCACACACTCTGTAACCCCCATGACTTGCCTGGGCTTGCAAAATCTAATTAACTGTCCTGGCCTGAGACAATTCATTAATTTAACCTGTGCTTAACCCCCTCTCCGCTCACATTGTCTGCACTTGTAAAGACTTAATTCCCTGTGAAGACTCGCATTCCAACCATCATCTTGTAATTGAGTTTATGCCTATATATGTCGAGTTTGTGTCTACATATGCCTTGTTTGTAAAAGAAATCCTGCATTCACCTGATGAAGGAGCAGTGCTCCAAAAAAGTTATAATACCAAATAAACCTTTTTTGGACTTTAATCTGGTGTTTTGAGACTCAACTGTTTATTTTCATAAGTAAATGAGTATTAACTTAAATATTGCTGAAAAAGAGGCATGCAGTCTAAGTTTTCCCTCTTACACTTTTCAAAATGGATCACGGGATTTCCACCAGGAATGGCAGAAAAAATCCAAGTACTGTTGCTAGTAGGAAAGTCTGTGTGTTTCCTATTAGCAGCACGAACGAGATATGATTCCATAACTTCAAAGTGAACAAAACTGTCCACGTATGAATCACACCAGACCAAACTCGCCAGGTGTGCGAGGCTCCCAAATCAGTGATAAGCTGTTTAGCTGACATTTAAGAACAGTTCCATCTCTTCCTACTTTGAGAATAACTGAAGGAAGAAAAACAGTCTCACATTAATGGAGGGAGCATTTGATCTTAGATATTTTATGAAATCAATCTTTATGATTTATAGTGATGGAATTACTTTCAACAGTCTCAACTGCAGCAATGTCCTAGAAAAATGCATTGAAACCTGTAACTGAATGGCTCCCCAAAAATTTAGTTCATTGTAAGACTAAGTAGATATTCGACACCATGTACATTTAAAATATGAAATATCATTTAATCAAACCTGTACTTTTCCCATTAGAATTGCATCTCAATTGTTCTATCCTTCACATGTATACCCATGATAATAGAATGAGGTATAGAATAAAATTGTACTGAGCTGTCATGTGACACAATGCACTTGGATTTTGAGTTTGAATATAATGAAGTGGATATAAAATAGCACAAGCAATGCCTTGAGTTACCAATCTCAGCTAATTACTGGAAGGCAAGCATGCTGCTCTCAAGGAGAGAGAGCTAACTCAATAGCAACTCAAGCATTCCTCCTGGTGACCAGTTGCCCACCACCTCACTCCTACATGGTGGATGTGATGAGTAAACGATGAAACAGGCATAATGCCTTATCATGTCCTCATAATGTTCCAGAGTGCAAATGAATTACATTGCAATATTAATAACTTGGATGAATATTGATGAGGAGAAAGGAAAATCAAGTGGAAAGAATAATGCCTTAATTAAACAGTCTTCTCTTTTAGGATCTGGCATGTTTCTGAGTGGTATTATCTTAATTGGAAGGGCAGTTTCAAATCCAGGGTAGTAACAAGAAGTTGATACTTCTAAGAACTCATGAATGTCCTAATGAACCATTGTTCAAATGGACAAGATTCTATATCCTCACCATTTATGTCATTGAAGCAATCTTTTGGATGTCATGAATGGTAATTTCTGAGGGTGTCATTGGATGATGTGAGGAGATTGGCCCTAAATTTATAGAAATTAATAGCTGAGAAAGCAGCCAATTAGCCCATTAGATGTCTACCTGTTGAAAGAGATTCCATTTTCAGCCCTTAGCAGGAGCCCCATAGGTCGTGGTACTTCTAAAGCATAGCCATGCATTATATGTTTTAGAAGCTTTCTGTCTTTACTGCACCATCACCCCCACTTTCTGGTTAAAACAATTTCCCCTCAGCTCCTTCTCTAATTCTTCAGCCAGTCACTTTTAATCTATGTCTGCTGGTGACTCCTCAGCTAATAGGAAGAAGTCCTTCTATATCTACTCGTGTCAAGACCCATCACTATTTTATGTACTTGCATTAAATCTTCTTTCAGCCTCGTATCTCAAGGATGAAAACCCCTGCCTATCCAGTTTTAAAGCTTTGCAAAGTTAACACAAAATACAATGAGGGGAATAAAGTGGTACCCTAAAGCAATGGGTTAGGCATGAAACTTTGCAGGAAAAAAAGCCAATGGTTTATTTGTAAAGTAGTATTAGAATGCACAGCTGCTTTCTAGAAAGAGCCAGAGACTTGTGGTGAGAGAGGGCAGGAAACCGCAGTTAAAGAAAATAGAGCCAGACAGAACAGCTGTGGTGAGAGAGGAAGTACTGCAGGCTTAATGGAGAACCAGCTGATTGTATCCACAATGCAGTCTTTGATCTCCCCTGGAGCTGTCAATCAAACAGCCTCTGAAAATTCAGTGAAGCCTTAGGTGATTGTATTAACATATCCTTCTGGCTGTACTGAAATAAACAACTCCGGTCATTCAAAGCAGTTCAGAGGTTTGGCAGTTGGGGCTTATGCAAGCTAACAAGGGGGATCTCCGGACAGAAAATGACAGCCCCTCAATCAAAGCAGTTCAAAAAGGTTTCAGAGCAGCTAGGGCATATGCAAGCTTGCAAGGAAGATCTAATTATGAAAATGGATAGCTTCTCAATCAAAACAATTAAAAATGTTTTCTGAGCAGTTGGGACTTCTGACATATACCAAGGGCGAATTCTACTGTAGAAAGGACTGGAACCGTGATTTTAACAGCTTCTAGATAGTCATGGTGCATGGATTTTAATGTAACCAGGCAGTTTCAAGGCTCTTACAGAACACAATGGTAGAATTTTATCAGAGAAGTTCTTAAGGTCACCATTCTATGAGTTATTTGCAAGTTTTTCAAGGCAACGATGAGAAGTCTAGGCCCCCTCTGTAAGAGCCTTGAAACTGCCTGGTTTCATTAAAATCCATGCACCATGAATATCTAGAAGCTTTTAAAATCACAGTTCCAGTCCTTTCTACAGTAGGATTCGCCCTTGGTATATGTCAGAAGTCCCAACTGCTTAGAAACCATTTTTAATTGTTTTGATTGAGAAGCTATCCATTTTCATAACTAGATCTTCCTTGCAAGCTTCCATATGCCCTAGCTGCTCTGAAACCTCTTTGAAATGCTTTGATTGAGGGGCTGTCATTTTCTGTCCGGAGATCTCTTCCCCCCCACCCTCGTTAGCTTGCATAAGCCCCAACTGCCAAAACTGGATAGGCAGGGGTTTTCGTCCTTGAGATAGAGGCTGAAAGAAGATTTAATGCAAGTACATAAAATAGTGATGGGTCTTGACACGAGTAGATATAGAAGGACTTCTTCCTATTAGCTGAGGAGTCACCAGCAGACATAGATTAAAAGTGACTGGCTGAAGAATTAGAGAAGGAGCTGAGGGGAAATTGTTTTAACCAGAAAGTGGGGGTGATGGTGCAGTAAAGACAGAAAGCTTCTAAAACATATAATGCATGGCTATGCTTTAGAAGTACCACGACCTATGGGGCTCCTGCTAAGGGCTGAAAATGGAATCTCTTTCAACAGGTAGACATCTAATGGGCTAATTGGCTGCTTTCTCAGCTATTAATTTCTATAAATTTAGGGCCAATCTCCTCACATCATCCAATGACACCCTCAGAAATTACCATTCACGACATCCAAAAGATTGCTTCAATGACATAAATGGTGAGGATATAGAATCTTGTCCATTTGAACAATGGTTCATTAGGACATTCATGAGTTCTTAGAAGTATCAACTTCTTGTTACTACCCTGGATTTGAAACTGCCCTTCCAATTAAGATAATACCACTCAGAAACATGCCAGATCCTAAAAGAGAAGACTGTTTAATTAAGGCATTATTCTTTCCACTTGATTTTCCTTTCTCCTCATCAATATTCATCCAAGTTATTAATATTGCAATGTAATTCATTTGCACTCTGGAACATTATGAGGACATGATAAGGCACTATGCCTTTTTCATTGTGATTGCCCAAGACCAGCCTCCAGTCACTTGCAGCAGCTATGGAGTCCACGGGCACAGTTTGGAGACAGTACTTACCTCTTTTCTTCTCCTCAGAGTCCATGGTGTGTAATGATCTCTTATAGGACTGCTTAGAGTCAGTGGACTGGTCAGTAATTAAAAACTCAGGCGATCAGCCTGAATGAGTATGCCACTATGGTAACTGACTTAATTAGTAAGTGTGTAGAAGATTGTGCCAAAGAAGCATGGATGAACAGGGATAGCCACTGCTTGCTAAAGCCCAGGTCTGAGGTTTTTAAGTCAGGTGATCCTGATCTATGCAAGAAGTAGAGATGCTAGCGTTGGACTGGGGTAAACACAGTATGAAGTCTGACAACACCAGTTTTTAATCCAACCGATTTATTTGATAGTAAACTTCAATAGCTATTGAAGACCAGAACACCTCATTTGCCTGACAAAGGCCATAAAGCCGAAAGCTTGCGAGTTTACTATCAATAAATCGGTTAGATTTAAAACTGGTGTTGTCAGACTTCTTATTGCCTATACAAGAAGGCCAGATACGATCTAAAGAAATCCATCAAAGATGCCAAAAGATAATATCAGACCAAGCTAGAGTCCCAGGCTAACCACACGGACCTCCATTCACTGTGGCAGTGTCTGCAAAATATAACAGGCTACAAGATGAAGGCATATAAAATCACTGGCTCCGATACACTCCTTCCTGATGAGTTCAGTGCATTCTATACCTGTTTTGAGCAAGAGGTCAGCAAGAGCGTACCTCCACCCAGGAAGTCTTGGATGAACCTGTATCTGAAGTTACCATTGTAGATGTCAGAGCAGCTTCTTGAAGGTCAACCCACGAAAAGCAACTGAGCCGTATGGGGTATCTGGACAAGCACTCAGATCCTGTATGAATCAGTTGACGGAGGTATTCACAGACGTTTCTTTACAATGATCTGACTCCCTATCTGCTTCAAAAAAACAACCATCATCCCAGTACCAACGAAGAGGCAAGCAGCATGCTTTAATGACTATCATCAGGTGGTTCTGACATCCAACATTATGAAATACTTCATAACATTAGTCATGGCACAAATCAATTCCAGCCTCCCAGACTGCTTGGATCCACTTGTCGCCTACCATCGCAACAGGGCCACAGCAAATACCACTCCCTGGTACTGCACTCAACCCTGGAACACTTAGATAACAAGGCACCATTATCAGACTTCTATTTATTGACTACAGCTCATCCTTCAACACCATTTATTTCTTTGAAGTGCATCTACAAATTCGGTGGCCTGGGCACGGCTCCTTCCTTTGCGACTGGATCCTGAACTTTGTAACCCATAGACCACAGTCAGTAAGGATAGGCAACAACAACACCTCCACAATCATCCTCAACACTGGTGCCCCATAGTGCTATTTTCTGAGTTCTACTGTACACCTTAGACACCTCTGAGTGTGTGGCCAAATTCCCCTCCAATTCGATTTTCAAGTTTGCTGACAACCCCACCGGATCTCAAAGAATGATGAGACAGGGTATAGGAATAAGATAGAGAACCTGGTGTGACAATAATAATCTGTCCCTCAATATCAACAAAATGAAGGAGATTGTCATTGCTTTCAGGAAGCATAGCAGAGAGCATGTCTTTGTCTACATCGATGGGGATGAAGTAAAAATGGTTGAGAGCTTCAAGTTTTTAGGTGTCCAGATCACCAACAACTTGTCCTGGTGCCCCATTGTTGACACTATAATTAAGAAAGCCCACCAACACCTCGATTTTCTCAGAAAACTAAGAAAATTTGCCACATAAGTTACTATTCTCACCAATGTTTACAGATGCACAATAGAAAGCATTCTTTCTGGCTGTATCACAGCTTGATATGGCTCTTGCTCTGCCCGAGACTGCAAGGAATCGAAAAGGTCATGAACGTAGCCCAATCCATCAGACAAATCAGCCTCCCATCCATTGATTCTGTCCATACTTCTCACTGCCTTGGCAAAGCAGCTAGCATAATTAAGAACCCCCTCCCCCCCGGCCCCGACATTTTCTCTTCCACCACCTACCTTCAGGGAACAAAATACAAAAATCTGAGGTCATATACCAACCGACTCGAGAACAGCTTCTTCCCTGTTGCTGTCAGACTTTTGAATGAACTTACTTTGCATTAAGTTGATCTTTCTCTATACTTATGACTATAACACTAACTCTGCACTCCTTTCCTTTTCTACAAATGGTATACTTTGTTATAGCGTGCAAGAAGCAATACTTTTCACTACTTAATACATATGACAATAAATCAAGTCAAATCCCTGCTTGTTAAGACTATGAGCCTGCTGAGGTTATGGGAGCATGCTGGAAGGCTGAAGCATTCTGCTTCAAACTTATTAATGACATTCAAATGAATTATGATTAGTTTGGATTATGTTCTCACCCTCTTAGAGATTTGCAACAGGTTTTGACACCCAGCGAGAATCCTATTTGGCCCAAGCCCAATTCAGCAGGCCATCCAGAATCCCACCTGGGGTTAGTAGTCCCAGAGAATTGCCACCATTGTTCAAATTCAAATCAGGCAGGTCAACTCTGATCAAGGCATCACTCTGAGGATTGAACCAGGGAATGGCTGTCCCCCAGGCTTTTGGTTAGTTGGAGAAAGGTGCATTTCATTTACTTTTGTCTTCAAAGCACAGAATCCTGTGTGTAAATAAGCGATTTCTAGCATGCATAAATGAGCCATCTGAGCCTGACTGATCTTGAATTCAGTAACAAATTACGCTGAAAATCAGTCAGAAATGTTAAGCAAGTGTTGTCCAATCATGGAATCACATCTAATGTTAAACACTGAGTTTTGCAAGCATGGACTGGTTGGATACAGCCACTGGTTGGATACGGCCACTGCTTTGCCTGTTGCAAACAGCCAATGGTATGTGCTATTTGATAGGATCCACCAGTCATGATGTGTAATTACATTATCACACTGGCACAGAAATTCATGTGATATACATCCTCATGCTATTGAAAGGATGCACCAATTCTAATAACTTAATAGGTGATTATGATATTTAATACCTTTATCACTTCTTTCAGGAGAAGGCTATAAATTTTGTCTGATTAGTTCATTAACTAGTTCAGTGCATATATTTGGGAATGCCTGATTTATAATTGTACCTGCTGTTGAGCTTTCAGCCCCTTCAGGTATTTGGACTTGGTTATTTTTTCAGTATCGATATCTGCAGTTAAATATTTTTAAGAGTACGTAGCAGAGAGAATGAAAATCTTTAGTTCATCATTATGTGTAAAGTTTTGACTTTAATGTAATTGAACTAATTCAGTACATATGGTGATCACCATCTGCTTTCAGCCTTCAAATTGTGAGTGCCAACCCGTAAAACACATGGTCCTACTTGGCACAAGCTGAACTAATACATAGCCTTGTAAAATTGATTTAAATTGTATTGGATGATGATGTAAGCATTATGCACACTGGAAAATGAAAAGGGAGAGACCAGTGATTTCAATTTAGTGCCCTAATGTTTGATGTTAAGTTCCTTAGTTGCATGATTCCATGTTAGGCTAATTTTGGAGGGTTGTGTTCTGATACTATATTTGCTTTGTAACTAAAGTTGTTCTTTTCCTCAACACAGTTGGTGAATTCGTAAGTGATGCCCTCCTTGTCCCTGACAAGTGCAAGTTTCTGCATCGGGAGAAGATGGACACCTGTGAGAGCCATTTGTATTGGCACACAGTGGCAAAAGAGGTACAGTACTTTACTGGAAAGTTCTCTGCTGACTAGGCAAATGTTTTACCTGCAGCTAATGATTTTAAGTTCCTTATCCTTTTATCAGCCAATTAATCTAAATATAGCTTTTGTATTGTAAGAAATGCATTTGTGATAGAAATGAAATTTTGGCAGAGCAATCAGATGGCGTGCCAAAATAGTTCTTTATACATTTTTCTATCTTTAATGAGAGTACCTTTTTCCAGAGCCTTGAATTCTGTCATTGTTTGTCAATCTGCTTTTAATGCTCATGTCATTTGTGGGAGCTATACAGATGGCAGACTGTGCAGCTAACAAGTAAAAAAGCAAGTCTTGTATTTATTGGTCAGACCCTCATCTTTGCTTTGAAACCCCTACTTAGTCAGTTTCACATGTCTCCCTAGATATCTGTAATTATCTAATTTGGGCCCATGGAGCAGTCTTGATTTTATTCGCTTCATGGGGGTATATACTCAGAAGAACGTGGCTCTGGGAGTCTTCAACATTTGACTCCAGACCCCATGCTACCTCCTGGTAGCAGCTTAAACATGGACAAGGAGACCGCCTGTTGATTATTACCAAATGCCCTCCCTTAGCTGATAAATCACCATTTCTTTTTGCTGACCTTGTGGAAACAAAGTCCCATCTTCACAATAAAAGCATGCTGCATGCGATTTGTTCAGAGTAGATGGCAGCTCAAAACTGGTATTCACAAGGCTGCTGTAAGCCATCAATCATAAAATTGTATGCAACCACAATCTGTTACCTCGTGGCCTGTCATATTCTTCAGGGTACCATTACCTCAAATCCGGGAACCAACGTTGATTCTGGTAGGACTGTAGGAAATCATATCAGAATCAGGAGCATTCATACCTTTAAAAAAAGGTACCAATTTGGTGAAGCTGCAACACAGGATTACATGCATTTTAAGTTTATTTATTAGTCAAGTAGCCTTACAATAGCACTGCAGTGATGTTACTTACTGTGAAATTCACTGCAATGAAGTTATTGTGAAATTAAACAGTGGAGGCAATATATTGCAGATACAGCTAGCCAACAACACAACCAATGGGTTAGTTCGAAGTTCAGCCATCCTACCTTATAAAATTTTGAATACTGGTGGACAACTAAGCAACTAACTGAAGAAAAAAACTCCATAAACATCCCTGCTCTCAATGACGATGAAATCCAGCACATCAATGCAAAAGGCCAAATTTGAAGTATAGATTAGTCAGAAGTATAGATTGGATGATTCATCCCTTCCTCTTTCTGAGGTCTTCAGGATTACTGATGCTGTACTTCTGTTGATTTGCTTCACTCCACATAATATAAAGAAACAGCTGAAGGCTCTGATACAGCAAAAGCTTTGGACCCTGACAACATTCCAGTACAGTAAGAAGTCTCACAACACCGGGCTAAAGTCCAGTAGGTTTATTTGGTATCACAGCCGCAGGCTTTCAGAGCACTGCTCCTTCGTCGGGTGAGTGGGAGTTCTGTTCACAAGCAGGACATATAAAGAGACAAAATCCTGGATCTTGCTTGTAACAGCACTGTGGGTAAACCTGCACTGTGTGGACTTCAGTTCAAAAGGCTATTCACCCTTATCTTCTCAAGGGCATTGGAATGAGAATGCTAGCCTTGCAAGTAGTGCTCACCTCCTGGGAACAAATGTTTTTAAAATCATCTGTCCTTCAGTTTCCAGGGAACTGTGAACAAGAATTCCAAGGTTCCTACATCTTTCAGTATCCTATCACTTACTGTGTATTCCCTTGTTTTGTTTATCCTGTCCTAATGCAATTACTCTCTGTCCTCATCCCACTCCACAACTTACTTACATCTTAGATTCTACAACTTTCTTCCTCACGATCAATCTCAGATAATTTTTACGCAAAGTTCTTAACTTATAAATGTCATGCCATAGGTTTAAGTCTAGTTCATTCATAGGTACCTCAAAAACAAGGCCTGAACACTCCAGATCCCTGTTGGATGTTGCCCTATGATTACAAAAACATCCAACAATCATTCTACTTTGTTTCCTGCTTTTGATTCAGGTGTGGGATTTCAAAGTGCTTTGGGGCATTTAATTGCTTTAAAGGCACTCTATAAATAGAAATTGCTTGTGTGTGTCCCATGTCTGTTATTGTGACTATAGGTTTTGAAGAATAGTCTGATGATTTTGCTCATTTTTTTCCTTTCCAAAATAGAAACTGTGCTCTTTTAATTGTCTGAACTTCAGATACTAGCCTGAGGCTGGAAACATGGAGGTTTGGAGTTTATAGACTTGAGGCACAACATATACTACACAGTTATGGTTCTCCAATGTGTTCTACTGATATCCATTCCCATCATCGGTCTTGATGGATATTTTCTCCCAAGAAAAGAGATGTAGTATGATTTATACTGATAGTTCAGCGCAATTCATTCCTGGATGATGTAGGCAAGCAACTAGGATTCATTTTAGCCATTACTCCCCTTCCCCTATGAAGAATGAGCATTGCATTTCTTTCCTTTCCTGGCGCGTACTGCCTGTCCTCTTTTTTCCATCGCCACTCTCCTTAGCTGAATGAGATCAGAGACTTTGAGAATAACTGACACCACATTCTCCCATTTTTTGTGCTTTAAAATCAGTCCTTCGAGCATTTAAGCGGCATTTGTCCAAATTTAGCCTCAGAGCTCCAGGCTGACTTTTAATAGCCCAGTGTCCTGATGCGTCCAGTGGTAGAGCTGTTTTCTATGAATAAAATTATTCATCCCTCATCTTCTGTCCTCCCCACCCATCTCCCAACACACATTAAAATCTAACCAAATAATTGAGTTTTTTGTATTATCAGTACATTCAGACTTTATATAACATGATTCAAATATTAATGTTCCGTATGCATCCGCATTAGATTTGAAATTCAGATTAATACAGTTTAACCTAAGTTAAATTTAAACTTAAAAAAGACAAATGGATCAGATTGTTAATAAGTTTTTCAGTTAAGCCAATCACCTCTTCAACCTCCCAAAGATTCTGCTGTATTTATATGCAATAAAAATAAGAAATGCTGAGTATGTCCAGCATTTTTTATTTTTATTTCCAATTTCCAGAATCCACAGTATTTTATAACATTTATTTATATTATTTGCTGGTGGGAGGGACAGCACAAAGAAAATGAGAGAATGGATGTGTTAGGAGGGCCTTTGCAAATTGTTGAAAATTTCAACTTGCAGTATTATCTGGCATGTAGCTTAAGGCTTTCAATATTATTGAAATATTCTCATTTAATATTTTATTAATGAGTAATTGGAGCATCATGCTGATACTCCACTACTATTTCCAACATTTAATACGGTTGATAGTCCATTTAATTGAACTGTTGTAAGCTTGGTTTAAGAGTATCATTCATTTCCCCGTCTATCTTTTTAAGATCTTTACTACCCTTCTCCTACCTTCCCCACCTACTACCTGCCCCTTACAAATTTATAAACGTGTCTCTTTGTTTTCACGTACTTCGCACTGAGACTCTTGGGCATTGAAAACTTATGTACAAAAAGAAATACGCTTTTCTTGATTAAGCTCCAGAAGATCCCAGAAGTGAGATCAAAAAACATGAATCCGCTGGGGACAACTTTATGGAATAGATATCTGGCACTTTTTCTTGGGCTAGTTGATTTCATATTTGAGGCTTAAACAGATGAAATATCCAGTGTAAACAAAAAATCAGGACCAAGAGAATTTGTGTGACACTTTGTTTATTTTCTTTTCCATTCTCACAGACCTGTGGCGACAAGATCATGAACCTGCATGACTATGGGATGCTGTTGCCTTGTGGAATTGACGAGTTTCGTGGAGTCGAATTCGTTTGCTGTCCCATTCCAGAGGAAAATGATAAGATTGACTCTGACATGGATGAGGAGGATTCAGATGTCTGGTGGGGAGGTGATGATGCAGACTATGCAGATGGCAGGTAATGATAATTATCCTCCATTTTAATTATTTTTAGTTTCTCATGTTTTAGGGCAACAAAATTAAATTTACATGGGCCAACACTGGTCAATTCAGTAAGAACATCACGGGGACAGTTTAGAATAATACAGCAGCATTGTAATAATATCTACGGCTGGACACCATTATAATTTATTAAATATTAAACTTTCCATTCAAGATTATTTTCAAATAAACTCAATTGGTGTTACAAGGAGAGGCTGGATAGACTGGGACTTTATTCTCTGGAATGTAGAAGGGTGATCTTATAGAGGGCTGTAAAATAATGAGGGGCATAGATCAGCTAGATAGTCAATATCTTTCCCCAAAGATGGGAGAGTCTAAAACTAGGTTTAATGGGAGAGGGGAGAAGTACAAAAGTGTCCAGAGGACAATTTTTTTCACAAAGAATGCTGACTGTTTGGAACAAACTACCAGAGGTAGTAGTGGAGGCGACAATTTTGTCTATTAAAAACCGTTTAGACAGTTACATGGGTAAGATGGGTATGGAGAGATATGGACCAAATGCGGGCAAGTAGGACTAGCTTCAGGGTTTTAAAAAAAACGCAGCATGGGCCGAAGGATTTGCTTCCATACTATAAACCTCTATGACTATGGCTCTGATATAAAGTGGTTAGAAAAGATTGAGGGTAACAAATGGATGCTGGGGTGGCGCTATTGATTATGGGAAGGCACCGTTGTTCTGTGGAGTGAGATAGCAGTAGTGCTTGCCATAATTTTCCAATCTTCTTAAAGATGCCTGAGAATTGGAAAACGCCAAATGTGGCATCCTTATTCAGGAAATGGTTTCAGATTAATCCTAATAACAACAGACCAGTTGGTTTCACATCAGTAACAGATAAGGCTTGAGAAACAATAATCGGGGGTCGGGGGAAATCAACAGGTACTTTGAGAGATTTGAACTCGAGATTTCTATCCGTTGGCACTTGCGTATCTGGTAGAGTTGGGTGTGATTTCGCCTTCTGGTTGAAGTCCTCAACTGTCCATGTCAAAGTTCACACGAAAATGGTTACTTGTATAAGCTACTAAGCCTGTCGAGGAAGGGAATGAATTAGCCACCAGAGGTGTTTAAAAAACTGGATGGTTTTAGATTTGTCAACTTAAAAACAAACTGAGACTATATAATCTGCAAGTGATGAGAGTTTTGCATCAATTGGATAAACCTTTTAAAAACATGAGTCTTATCCAAGTGATATTGGAGATCACAAAATGCTGTACTACAAGTCAAACTGCTTTTGAAATAAATACCAATACATCATTAATTAATTAATAGTACACACATATCCTTTTTGGCAAAAGGTTTTGAAATAAGGCCTTTTAGGATCATTGCAGTGTAATCTGAGAGATTAAATTTTCATTATGCAACTTCAGTTCAAATACAATACAATGTATCTTTTAGATTCTAGTCATGTGTCCTTTGTCTAGTCAGTCCTCTTTATTTGGGCATTAGCCTTGAAGGACTTGGATGCATTTAGCTAATTTAGTTATGGCTCAGCTTCCTCACTTTGTGGTCGATAGGTTGTGGGCTGAAGACTTACACTAGAGACTTAAACACAATAGTCAGGTCTCCTATTTAGGAGTGCTGCACTTTTCAAATGGATCATAAAATATTAGGTCCCTGTCAGGTGGATGTAAGAGATCCCATGGTACAACATTATTTTGAGGCAAAGCAGGAGACCTAATTGGTGTTTCAGCCAAAATGTATCTGTTACCCAGCAACTGAACCACCTCAGTTCATTATTATAACAGGAAGTTATGTGAGATTTGGCTGTCCATTTCCGACGTTACGACAGTGATTAAAGATGTGAAATATCTCATTAACTGTAAAACACTGAATTCAAGCACTTACCCTTGTGGTTATCAAGCATTCATCAAAAATAAAATATTGTAGATACTGGAAATCTGGAACAAAGTCAAAGTGCTGAAAACACTCCAGCCTGACAATATTAGTGGAGAGCGGAACAGAGTCATTTCAGAAGAAGACTCGAAACAAAATTCAACTTGAGATTTCAGCAAATGTATAGAATAAAATGAGCTTGCAGCCATTTGCGTCACTCATGCACAGATGATTTAACAGATTTTACATGTGTGTGTTCATAAGCAAATGGAATTAGTTTCTGTTAAATCACTGGAGTCTGAAATGGTTGCAACAAATATTTCCCTAAGCATTGCTGTATGTAATAAATCTTTGTCTTTTCTTTATTTTGTTCATGGAATGTGAGCATCGTTGGTTTGGCTAGCATTTATTGCCTATCCCTAATTGCTGTTGAATTGAGTGGTTTGTTAGCCCATTTTAGAGAGCATTTAAGAGTCAACCATATTGCTGTGGGTCACATGTAAGCCAGACCAGGTAAGGGCAGTAGATTTCCATCCTTCAAAGACTTTAGTAAACCAGATAGCTTTTTCAATGTTTCAGCTTCATCAACTTAAGTTTTTTATTCAGTTCAAAATACACCATCTGCAATGGTGAGTCCCTAGAGCAATACCCTCTGGATTACTAGTCCGCCTACGCCATCTTCTTCCCTATTGACAGTGAAAAATACATTGGTCTCCAGCAAAATGGAGATCTTATTGGAGTCAAATAACATCTATTTGGAATGCTGAACACTTTCAGAAGGGGGCAATCCTAGAAGACAGAAAACATTGCACTAGTTACCAATTCTAACTTTTGCTCTTCTCAATTTACTCCTCACTAAGGTACCATTCCATTGGATGCAATCACCCTTCATTATTTCATTTGAGTAACTGACTAGGTGTTGACGGGTAGCTGAATCACGAGTTGTGACAGGCAAATCTGAGCTTGTCACTAGCTGATGCAGACTTCCAGCAGATGGTGCATTTTTTTCTCCCCTTTCTAACCCTGAGGTACTGAGGCCTGTTAGAACATTGACACCGCTCCCTTTAGACTTCCTAGTTTATATGACTCATGTAATTGATCTTTTAAACCAAATGAAAAGCTATTGAAATGGCAGTTGTCTTATCATTCCTGAATGATATTTCATTGGGGCAAAAGCAAATTTATTGAGTATTTCTGAACATATGCCGTTGTGTATGACATATCAAAGAATATGTGTCCTTGGCTTAAATATTTACCTCTGTCTAGGTTTAAAATTTGCTGTTCAGTTTGCAAGACTAATAATACCAATAGAAGTTTCTTAGCATAATTGTGCTAAACCACAATTTAGCAATTGATGGAAATGCTTCTGGAGTGATATTCTGTACAAATAAGTTGTCTTTTTTGCCCTCATCTGGTCCAGGTTGAAGATCAACACTTGAGTCCAAAACAGCAATCCACAAGCAATTTTCCACCAGACATTATTGGATAGTAATAATGAATGTGAATTTCACTGATCATTTTATTTTACTGTTTTCCAGCCTGGGTACATTAGCTAAATGTATAACGGATAGACAATCTTGCATATACTATAGAACGTGTCACAATCGTAATGTGTCAAAGCGCATCACTTCAAAAGTACTTCATTGGCTGTACAGTTGCTGTTGTAGTGTAGAAAAGAAATATTTCTGATCATTACGCTAAAAGAGGAAATATAAAAATTTCCTCATATCTTGTCTATATCTTTCCAATCATTTACTGGTTACTAATCTTTCTGGTTAGCGACCAATTTATCTGTTTTAGTTCTGATTAAAGCATTAATGTTGTCCAGGGCACGGAATTGAACTTCTGTGCTGGTCTTTGGAAAGAACAATATTTATTTTCCATCTCTAAATGTGCTTGAGAGTCCCCTAGTCGCCACACTGTTTGGGTACACAAGGAAAATTATCAGCACATCTTTGGACTGTGGGAGGAAACAGGAGTCCCCGGAGAAAACCCATGCAGACATAGGAAGAAAGTGCAGGCTCCATACAGACAGTGAGCCAAGCTGGGAATCAAATCCAAGTCCCAGGCACTAAGAGACAGCAGCGCTAGCCACCATACTGGCCCAAATATACCCACAGTGCTGTTAGGGAAGGAATTTCAGGATTTTCAGCCAGTGACTTGAAGGAACTATATAAATTTCCATGTGAGCCTTGTGTCTGACCTGGAGGGGAACTTGCATCAGTGATGTTATTAAACTGGAGAGACTGCAAAGAGATTTACAAGAATATTGTCAGGACTTGAGGAACTGAGTTATAGGAGAGATTGGACAGCCTAACACCTTTTTCTTTGGACTGTAGGAGAGTGAGGGGTGATCTTATAGAGGTGTAGAAGATCATGAGAGTTTGGATAAAGTGAATGCACTCAGTCTTCCTGATTTGGAGAAATCGAGAACTAGATGTTAAACTAGGTTTAAGTTAAGGGGAGAAAAAAATTAATGAGAACCTAGAAGCAACTTTTTTGCACAGAAAGTGGTACGTATGTGGAATGAGGTGCCGGAGGAAGTGGGTTGAAGCAGGGATATTGACAACATTTAAAAGGCATTTGGATAGATATGTGAATAGGAAAGGGTTAGAGGGACATGGGCCAAATGTAGGCAGATGAGATTAGTGTAAATGGGTATTTTGGTCAGAATGGACCAATTTGAGCCGAATGGCATCTCCGTCCCGTAGATTCTATGTTACCATGCACATTATTCCTCTGAGTGGTAGAGTAGAAAAGACAGAGTAGCTCAGTACCACATTAGGCACTACTCCTTGATTTATGGACACAATTTGCCATTGCACTTTCATATCTTATGATTTATAACCATTTTGACAGCATCCCATAATATGCACACAAAAATGTTTATTAATGCAGCAGCACAGTAAATAGAAATGTGGTGGCATTAGTAATTTGGTAAATGTGAGTTCAGCCCAGACACATGGAAACTGACCTTGCATTAGATTGGCATTTGTCCAACTTTGTATTCTGGAATATGTCTGCTGTGAATACAGTCATTATGTGGGCAATAAAACAATGCACAGTCATAGGAAAATGTGTACTTTTTGTCCTATATAATTTATTCTGCCCTGAAGGAATATTTGAGGTAACCTGGAATGCTATAATTCCTTAAACATAAAAAATTCAGTTAAAGTAATGCAATTTATAGAGAATTTTTTCGAAGACACTTATAAGTTAATTAAATGCGCATGTATGCGGATATGTATTGAATTTGTAGCAGTGACTGCTTTGTTTCTCTCTCCAATTTATCGTACTGCAATTGGGTAAATCTGAGATGCCATCCAAGATCCATAAATGCTCACAACTCCTGGAAGTATGCTAATTTTTAATTTGGATCTGATGGTGCACTTCAGCTAGATTCTAAGATAATAGTTCTGCTGGATTTTACAGTGTAGTTTATCTATAAAAGAGGAAACCATGCACCTCAAAAGCAGACTACTTGATTTTCAATCCATCTACCAACTTAACAGCTGTTCTCTTCACTCCAGGTGCAGTGTCTACCAGATGCATTGCAGCAACTCACCAAGCTATTTTTGATAGAACCTTCCAAAGTGAACTCTTGTACGCTCACAAAACAATGGCAGCAAGCATATTCTAACTTGGAACTATCAATCCTCTTTGTCACTGGGTCGGAAACCTGAAACTGCCACCCTATCAGCACTATGGGTGTACCTGCACTGCAGGAACCTGGCTCTTAGTACCCTCTCATAATCAGCCAGACTAAAGCTACTGGGTAGCAAGTGAGATAACAGTGGGACTGGCTACTTCCTGTCCGTTCCCAGCACATGATTGACTGGCTTCCTCGCCTCTGTTCTTGTAATTAGCTAGCCACCACATAATTACATGTGGCCAGCTGCTCCATCAGAAATGAGCAGAAATGACATGCGCTTCCTGTGTTGCTGTCACGACCTAAGCACGAAAAGATGATTCTGCCCAAGGCTGCAAGAGGGTTAAATACACCTGAAAATAGATTAGCTCCTTCAGTGTTGAAAATAGAATAAGCAGACCCAAAGAATTTTCACTTGAGCTATCAATCATACCAGAGCTTCACCTCACTTCCAACTCCATCAGTCAACCCACTATTACCCTCAACCTGCCTTACATCAACCTCAACCCTGCTCTATTACCCTTGACCTATCTTCTGATTCCTTATCTAAGCCAAGAATTTGACCAGCTCTGGCTGAATCTGAATTGAGCATCACTGAGCAGCATCTTGGAGAATAGGTGTTAGTCAGTGGTCCTCTTGAGTACCTTTTCTGCAATTTTGCTGCTACTATGGTCTGATAGGGTGCAATTTGGCCTGGTTAATTCATTCTCCTTTCGGTAAAAAAGACATAACTGGTCTGATAGGGTGCAATTTGGCCTGGTTAATTCATTCTCCTTTTGGTAAAAAAGACATAACTGGCAGATTTTGAAAAAGAAACTGTTAAGTTGAGGTCACCTTTTGTGATAAATGCAAAAGATCATTTGATAACATTTGAAAAGCAGGAAAGCTCTGTCAGTGCCTTGGCCAGTATCTCCCTTAACTGAGAAATGGATTGGCTGGTCATTTATCTTATTGGTGGTTCTGGAACTTTGCTGTGCGCATTAGTTTTTATGTTTGCTTACATAATCTGAAGTGTAGTCATGCTTGTTATTAGATGTGCAGTAATTTAGAATGTCCAAAGGAAAAGGTGACATTCAAATAAGTATTTAAATTTTTATTTATTGATGTTGCTAAAAGAAGAACGTGATAACGCTTTTCATCTTGCATTCATCAGGATACTAGGCAAGAATACCAATACCAAAAACAAGCATTTTCTTCTCATACAGTATAAGTTGTTGTTTGGCCCTTATCGGTATTTTTGCAAAGTGTCCTGATGAGTGCAAAACAAGGTTTCATTGTGTCGCTTTTTTTTCAGTAATACTTTGTTGTTTCATACTTGTTTTATCTCTTACTTTCTTGTTGTTCTTTAGAAATTTAATTGGATATAATTAGTTATTTTCATGAAAGATTTATGATCTTTTCTCAAATTCATCAAGCAAAATTAGCTTGTGAGAGTATTCGGATTTTTTGAGCAGGGTCAAGAAGGCTCCCTTTGAGAAACAATTGATTTATCATCCTAACAAATTATAGAGCTCTACTGTTCTACTCAAAGTACCTGGTGTCTGGCATTTAAACTTCATAGAACTGAATGGAAATGCCTTGAAAGTTGAGCATTTAATAGCTTTTGTTTTCTTTACAACTTGACCTCACTGATTTGAAGTAGCACTGTGAAATAGATGAAATAGATGTTGGCTTGCCCCTCATCAAATTATCTTTAGGAAAGGCGTTAATAGTTTTTTTGCAATACTTGAATTTCTGGACCTGCTGCTACATCTTCACATTTGTCTACATTCATTGTGTGAGATAGTATTCTACTTCACAAGTTGGATTCTAATAAATTATCCTGGCAGTTTACTGTTTTAAACATGTTACATTAAACTCCCCATTCAATAACAAGTATTCTGCATTTACATTTCAGTGATAAAATTATTGAAGAACAACCACTGGAGGAGGAAAGTGAAATTGATGATGATGATGAGCTGGATGGTGAAGAAGATGAGGACCAGTATGAGGATCCCACCGAACATACAACCAGTAGCACCACGACCACTACAGAGGCAATTGAAGAAGTTGTGAGAGGTAATATAAATAAAAGATTTTTATTACTGACACCATTATATCAACATATAGGCTGGCTAGCAGTGGGGGAGAAGATGGTGGCATAGTGCTCAGTCACTGGAACAGAAATCCAGAAGCCCAAGCTAATGCTTTCGTGGTATGGGTTCAATTGGTAGAATTTGAACATAATTGAAATTTGGAATATAAAGCTAGTCTCAGTGAAGGTGGTCATGATAGTTATCATCAATTGTTGTTAAAGCCCATCTGGTTTACTAATGTGCCATCCTTACACAGTCTGACCTATATGTGACTCCAGACCCACAGTAATGTGGTGCAAGGGCAATTAGGACAACAAACTCTGGCCTAGCCAGTAACACCCATATCCCATGTAAGAATAAAAAAAACTCACTGCAGTTATTCTTTGTAGAACACCGTGGAAATGCAAAATGGTGCGTATGAGGAGTTTTTCTCATTGAAATAAAAAAAAACCCTGGGAATGTGCAACAGGTTTGAGAGCTCTGTGGAGGGAGAAACTTCATTGAAACTGTCTAATCTGAGCAGAGAGGTGGCAGGAGTTTTGTTACAGTAAAATGGCCCATAGTAACGTTGCTGTTTGCACCACACTTCATTTCACAAAGAACTGAGAAAATTTTCTCTTCCCCATTATTCAAGAGATTGGAGAGCGAAAGGGTTGGAAATAACTAGTTCGGTTTTATTGTATTTCTTCAAGGCCATTGTAATTTTTTGTCCAATTAACATTTGCTATTTCTGCCTTCTAAATGGAGGAGTCTGCAAGAGCAATTCTTGGACCAAACTTGCATCGGTACATGATGAAGACCTGGCCAGCACAATTGTGTGTACATATCTTAGAATATCTGCAATCACTGCTGAAGAAGTCTCACTGGTGTGACATTTTAAGTTTGTATCTGTAGCATACTGCAGATTGAATTAAAGGATGGCTGATTTACAAGGTTCTTTTCCCCCTATGTTATTGTAAGAAGTGTAAGACTGAGAGGTCATAAGCTTTTTCCTGAAACCTTTTCGACATTATCCATGAAAATCCCTGTGCTAATACATACATAAAAATATAACAAACTAGGAGCTGGGGTAGGCCATCTTGCCCCTCAGGCCTGCTTCGCCATTCAGTAAAATCATGGCTGATCTTTTCATGGACTCAGCTCCACTTAACTGCCTGCTCATCATAATGTTTAATTCCTTTCTATCTTATCTATTTCCTTCATAATTTTATATATTTCTATAAGATTCCCCCTCCCCCATTCTTCTAAATTCCAATGAGTATAGGCCCAGTTTCTGTCTCTCCTCATAAACCAACCCCCTCAACTCCAGAATCAATCTGATGAATCTCCTATGTGCGCCTCCAGTGCCAGTGCCCGCTTTCTCATGTAAGGAGACCTAAACAGTACATAGGACTCCAGGTGTGGCCTCATTAGTAGCAGCTACAATATAACCTCCCTGTTTTTAAACTCTACCCCTCTAGCAATGAAGGGCAAAATTCCATTTGCCTTCACAGTGGTTAGCATTGCAGCCTCACAGGTGCCAGGGACCCAAGTTTGTTTCCTGGCGACTGTCTGCACGTTCTCCCATGCCTACGTGGATTCCCCGTGTGTTCCAATTTCCTTCCGTTGTCCGAATAACTGCTGGCTAGGTTCATTGGCCGTGCTAACTTCTCCCTCAGTGCACCCGGTATGGTGACAAGGGGATTTTCACAATAGCTTCATTGCAGTGTTAATGTAAGTCTACTTGTGACAATAATAAAAAAAAACCTGCCGCACTTGTAAATCAACTTTTTGTGATTCATGCAGGTTCCTCTGCACAACAGCATGCTGTAAATTTTTACCATTTAAATAATAGTCCAGTTTGCAGTTATTCCTACCAAAATGGATGACCTCACATTTACCAACATTGTACTCCATCTGCCAGATCCTTATCTGCTCACTTAAGCGATCTATATCTCTTGACAGGTGTTCCATGTCCTCTATAAACTTTGCTCTACCGCTCATCTTAGTGTCATCTGCAAACTTTGACATACTATACTTGGTCCCCAACTCCTAATCATCTATGTAAATTGTTAACAATTGCAGTCCCAACACTGATCCCTGAGGCAATCTTTAGTCACTGATCACCATTCAGAAAAACACCCATTTATCCCCATTCTTTGCTTTCTTTAGTTAACCAACCCTGTATCCATGCTAATATACTACCCATGACACGCACACCTTTATCTTATGCATAGCCTTTTGTGTGGCACCTTGTCAAATGCCTTCTGCAAATCCAGACACACTACATCCACTGGTTCCCTGCTTTGAAGACATTATGCTTCAAAGAATTCTACTAAATTAATTGAACATGACCTGTCCTTCATGAACCCATGCTGTATCTTCCCAATGGGACAGTTTCCATCCAGATGTCTCACTATTTGCTCCTTGAGGATAGATTCAAGCATTTTCCCCACTACAGAATTAAGTTAACCAGCTTATAATTATTCCAGGGTCCAAGGCACACCTGAAATTGACCTCTGGCCTCATTAACATTAGGTCTGCACATCCTGCTGAGCTTTCATCTCATCAGCGAAGGACAGAAAAGGCACTGGGGCGAGTAATGATCACAATGGCCCATGGTTTTAAAGTGCAACAAGGAGGAGCACTCCTGGGCTCATGTTTAGTACCAATGGGAGGAAAAAATTCATAGCAAGCTATAGTGGTCCTTCGAAGGATTTTCCTGAATTTGAGTGGCCCAATGCTGGTTGCACTTAGAGTTGGCAATTTCGTAAAAGTATGCATGCTGATGCCTCTTTGACACCCATTTTATGCCTATAACTACTGATAGTTTTTTCCCCCAAAGAAAAGGGGAAATCATCCCAGACTGCTCACGTTAATTTTTCAGTGCTTCATCTCGCAATAACAAACGAAATCCCTCACTTCTTTAAAAATTAATTTTACAGGATGTGGGTGTCGGTGGCTTGGCCAGCATTTATTGCCTTTCACTATTTGCCCATGAGAACGTGGGTCATGGGCAGCCTTGAACCACTGCGGTCCATGTGCTGTAGGTACACTCACAATGCACACAGGAAGGGAATTCCTGGGTTTTGATCCAGTCACAGCAAAGAAATGACGATATACTGTCAAGTCAGCATGGTGAGTGACTTGGAGAAGACCCTTTTATTTGATGGTGTTCCAAGATATCTGCTCCTCTTGTCCTTCTACATAGTCATGGGTTTGGAAAGTGCTGCCTAAGGAACCTTGATGAATTCCTATAATGCATCTTGTAAATGGTACCCTGTTTGTCGGCTTCTGGAAAGGGGGGAGTTTGTAGACCTCAAGTTCTACTTAAGTGAAGCAAATTACTGGAGGAGCCTTGGGACCAACCTGAGATGATTTCTCTGCCCTATAATGACTGATCCAAGATCAGGAATTCTATAACATAAACTACAAGTATGGATACTATAGTTTAATATAGTTACCAGAGGAGAATCTTTTCACATTCCTTTTCTATCCCAGAAGCACTGGTTAGTCCTCAATACTGATTCACCTCGCTAGGTGCTCTGCAAATTAACAATATAATTATTTACACAGAACAGACAATGCAGAAACATTATTGCTCCTTGGTAAATTGCGCAGTGAGTCAGGAGAACAGCAGTGACATTTATTTTTATGCAGTTGGCACACGTGAGCAAGACCATTCTGAAGCAATCTCAACTCCAAAATCTTTGGTAGCATGAGTTGAGAAGATGATTCAGAAAGCAATGGGATGCTTGGACTTGTAATTAAGGACATAAAATGCAAAACCAAGTGAGCATTTTCAAATAAAAACAAATTACTGCCAATGCTGGAATCTGAAACCAAAAGAGAAAATGCTAGTAAATCTCAGCAAATCTGGCAGCATCTGTAAGGAAAGAAAAGAGCTGGCATTTCGAGTCTAGACAACCCTTTGTCAAAGAAACATCAGCTCTTTTCTCTCTTTAAAGAGCCTTTTCAAATCTCTGGTTGGGCCTCAGCTGGGATATTGAGTATAATTCTGGGTACCAAACCTTGGGAATCAACACAAGACACAGAGGAGGTTTACCAGATGACGAACAGAGATAAGAGGCGGGATTGTTCTTCATCAAAGAAGGTTAAGGTGAGGCCTATCGGGGCTATTCAAGATTGAGGATTTGACATAACAAATTGAAAGAAACTATTTCCTGTGACAAATGAATTGGTAACCAGAAGATATGGATTCAAGATAGTTGGCAAAAGAGCTAGAGAGGAAATGAGAAATTACTTGGATCTGAAATACACTTCCTGAAGGGGTATTGAAAGCATATTTGTAAAAGACAATTTGGTACCTTCTTGAAGACGAATTTGCAAAGTCATGTGGAAAAACTGAAGTGTAGAACTGAATTGGATAGAACTTTCAAAGAATTAGTGCTGACATAACAGGTTATATGCTGGCTTGCCTCCATTTGTTGTTTGACTAAATGAGAAATCAGATTACCAAATTCAGCATCAGATTTAGTTTATTGAACAATTCACAGGAAGACCTGTAGTTTTGCATTCTTTACTCTTTGGACATCGTGTACCATTTGTGATGTCAGAAGGTCGCTATATCTGGTTCTTAATTTGTGTACTGCAGGGGGTCTGACTTCTTCATTCAGCAATCTACTGTCATATCTCTAAGCTTATGTGAAACTTGGCAGAACCTTACATCTATTGACGAGCCACTTTTATATCTTATGCTTAGATGCAATCAGTTTTGTTAGCTCTCTTTCATGTTTTAAACATGCTTGATGCATCAACTGCACCTGCCAGCCCTTGCACATCACATACCCCTGCACATCCAGTGACTGGAAGCACTGATTGCTATAAATAAAAGGGACAACTTTTTGGCTTGGCTGGTTAAAAAAGATTTGCGGAAAAACCTAATCCCCTCATCTCTGCTTAATCGTGCAATTCTGCTACACTTCTGAGGCCTTTGCAGGTTCGTGAAACATCAATAATTTAAAGCTATTTCACAATAAAAGGTCTAACTAGTAATAACTGAGAGCACAAAAAAATGGGATGTGTAAATTGTGGATAATAAAAAAAAAAATTGTGAAGCAGCAGAATGAATTATTTGCTTGATTCACATGTTACCAAGTAGAAGTCTTCATTGAATTAACCACTTGTCCAACACAATTGTGTAACTCAGTGCATTTACCTAAACACTTTACCTGTTGGTGAACCTCACAAAAAGTTGATATGGTAAATGTGAACACTGTTTTTGTGAGAAAATGGCTTTTGTATGATCTGGCTACAAGTTCAGATTTCTGATGAATTTTTGAATAGTTATCTCATTGTTCTTACTCAGAGTTTTTCAATAAGCTGTATAACTATTTGATTTTAGCTAATAGAAAGCAGTTCTAAAATTTATTGAACAGGTTTGATGGAATGTGATGATTTTGATTTTCCACCCCTGCCTGTTGTATGTGAGCAAAGAGCCAATGGCAATCAGATTATTGCATAATGCTTTGTTTCATCAAATGAAAATTGCCAAAGCAATTGTAACAGGAACTCCAGTCTCTCAACTTTGAATGATGTAATAGCTGAGTCAAGAAAAGTTGTTTTTTACAGGGATAAATAGGGAATGGATTATAATTTTAAACATCAACCTTAGCCCATGCCTGGTTTGGCCTTTATGACACGCAGTCAGATGAATGTCTCTAATCATACAATTGTAAATGCACTGCACAATGTGAAAATAATCTGTATAGAAGAACCTAAGTTCCAACATACTGCTGATTTAAAGAGTTTAAGTCTGTGTAAAGTTTAAGGTACTATAATCAGCCTCAGTATTCAGGACTGTCGACAAACTTCTACTCTGATTTGATGTCCACTACTGTTCAGTACACACCTAAGGATGTTTTCTCGCCCAGCTGTCTGAGCGTGCATACGCAGATAAAATAAATGCATGTACTTTTAGGAGATAAAAATGGCTGCAGGGGGAGAAAAAGCTATTGAGACAGAAGTGGAACCTGTGTGATGATGGATTTTAAAAAAAGGATCAATCACACCTTTATTATTTCATGGGATGTAGATGTCACTGGCAATAGCAGCATTTGTTGCCCATCTCTAATTGCCTTTGAGCTGTGGGATTTACTGGCCGTTTCAGAGTACAGTGAAGAGTCAACCACATTACTGTGGGTTGGGAGTCACATATAGGGCAGATCAAGTAAAGGTGGCAAATTAACTTCCCTCGGGGGCATTTGGTTTTTTAATGACAATCGGTAATGTGTTAATGATCTCCATTATAAAGACTGATTTAAATTCTAGAAATTATTAATTTAAGTTACAAAAGCTGTCACAGTAGCAGGTGGCCATAGGCTGCCCTCCCCTTTGAGGAGGAGAGCTAAGTGGTGATGATTGTTACCCTGAGGGTCACCACGCCTCGGGCAAAGAGCAAGTCTGAGAAGGCAGGGTCTTAGCTGGTACGGGAATTAAACCGTGCTTTTGGAGTCAGTCTGCATCACAAACCAGCCTTCCAGCTAACTGAGCTAACCGACTGAAATTTAAGTTACACCAGCTGCCTTGGTGGAATTTGAGTCCACGTCCCCAGAGCATTATTCTGGGCTTCTGGATTACTGGTCCAGTGACACTACTACTGCACTATCATCTCAATATTGTGGGTTTTTAAATTATCCAAAAACTAATTCGTGAGAAGAGGTAATTTGGGACTGTATAGGACTGCTTTCTAACCTAGTATGTATGAAGCTCAATAAGATAAGATTCTGTATTCAACTGGTAGTGGGGAAAGAACCAGAGAAGAGGAAACATCTAGGCATCATAGTGACCTTACAGTTTAAGATAATAATTGAGAAGGTAAACATGATAAAGGCCAGATTGGTAAAATAGCTGTTATTGTGGGATGAGTCTAGACATTGGGAAGTTAAAATGGACAGCAATGCTGGGAATAAATAATGTACAATAGCAATGGGAAGTGTAAAATTTTGCTAAACAGAGTCAAGGAAAAATATTTTTAAGAAAAGCATGGATGATTACAAGATTTGAGGGCATGGTAAAATTCGTACAGAAATATGTGTGGATGTCAGGAGAGTATGATGAAAGAGAATGTGAACAGATTGGAGAGAAATCAGAAACAATTAGGAAGACAAAGAACAACTATAAAATAAATTTATCAAGAAACGTGAAACAAAAAGTAAAATATTCTACAGATACATAATTCCAGGTTAGATTAGAACCATATTTTGATAGGTCAGGATAAAATCACAGACAGCAACAGTGAAATTGCAGGACTATTTAATAATCATTTACTTGAGTATTTATGAGAGAGATGGATCAGTGGACAGAGTATCAGAAGATGAGATTAGAAATCATGGGAGTGATTCTTCCAGCTTTTGTCGCACAACTGGCTGGGAGACTCCAGCAGAGCCGGTTTCCTGGGCTTCATGCTGGGTACCACAATCCGGCACTATCAACTCCGTGCCAGAAATCAGCTCAGAGCTGCGTAATGTATGCAGATTCTAATTTAAATGCAATTTAAATCCCGTTAACAGGCTTGGGACTAAAATCTCTGGGCCCAATAGCATCTCTTTTCTCTCACCCCATCCCAACCCTGGAGTAGTATAATCTTTAGTATAATTTAGATTTAGTCATTTGCGGGAGTTGGCAACCTGCTAGCACTGCCTAAGGGGCAAAGTGCCAATGTCAGGTGGACACCTTGGCACTTCCCACTGATATATGGCAGTGCCAAACAGGCAGAGCCTAACGGGGCGCAGAGCCTCTAGGGGCAATTGGTGGGGGTGGGGTTAAGGGGTCCAGCTGCCACTCAGAACTCGGGCGGAATGATAGAGGGAGGGAGACCAGCAGTTGGGGTGAGGGTGGAGGAGTCTGCTAGTGGGGGTGATTAGGGCTGTGGGGAAGGAAGGGTGGAGGCAGGCCTGGACAAATCCAGGGATCAGCAATCAGGGCTTCGAAGTGTCGCAATGGCCTGCAATCGGGAGGTCAGCAGTTTGGGCTATTGCGTATATGCCAGTCTCAGCACTGACAGAAAGATTCATTTTGAAACTCCTGCTGAAAAAAACAGCATGATTTACTCCAGTTTTTACACGAATTCAACACTTAGAATCTTATGTTCGCATGCCACTCACTGTCTTGATATGGAAATATATCAACTTCCTTCACTGTTGCTGGATCAAGTTCCTGGAATTTCCTCCCTGACATCACTGGGCATGCGCCTACACCACATGGACTGCAGCAGTTTAAGAAGACAACTTCATCACCTTCTCAAGGTCAATTTCAGATGGGCAATTGAATGCTGGACTGGCCAGGGAAGCCCACATCCCTTGAGTTACTTTTTTTTTGAAAAATATGAAACTAGCCAAACTTGGTAAAACTCCTGGCCTGGATTACATGTACAGGATCTGTGAGAAGGAAAGAGACTGCAGAAAATCTATTGCAGATATTTAATAAGAA
Source organism: Sphyrna mokarran (assembly GCA_024679065.1). Classification (NCBI taxonomy): domain Eukaryota; kingdom Metazoa; phylum Chordata; class Chondrichthyes; order Carcharhiniformes; family Carcharhinidae; genus Sphyrna; species Sphyrna mokarran. The sequence goes on along the minus strand of JAGIQG010000013.1, from coordinate 11,677,198 downwards.
AAAGATAAAAATATGTGGTGCCAGTGGACTGGTGAATCTATCACATTATACAGTTGACTTTTAAGAAGAAAGATAGAATATCTCTAGAAAACTATGGATCAATCAACTTTTTATCAATAGGAAAAATAATAGCACCCCTACTAAAGAGAATATAGAAAACATCAAGTTACAAAGTGCTATAATTAATTATCTCATCAATGTAGATTTCAAAAAGGAAAGTCTTTTTTGACTAACTTCATTGAGTTCCAGGAGGAGATGAACGGTATCGGCAAAGATGGTTTAGATATAATATATCTAAATTTCCAAAAGGTCTTCAGTGAGGTGCAACATAACATTAATAAGATCAGAACATGTGAAGTCGGAAGGGAAGTAGCAGAACAATGACTGGAAATCAAAGAGTGGCAGTAAAAGACATTCATGTGAAATGTGCTACCACGGTGTTGTTGAAGGGAATACTGTTGTATAGGCACATTTGAGAGGCAGTAGAAGATTATGCTAGAGACTGGTGGAAGGAACCTTAGGTAGAACATAAATGCTGGTAATAATTGGTCGGACTGAATGGCCTGTATCTAAACTACATGTTTCATATAGTTAGCCCGTTTCGTAAGCTTTTTAAGTGAGACTTAGATTTCTAAGATTCTTTCACAATTCAGGCCTTCCTAAAGTATTTTACAGTGAACAAAGTATTTAGAAGTATCATCATGATGGTCTGAACATTTGGGGCTAAAAACTGGTGTGAATAGTTTGCTTAGAGACAATTGCAGGAAAAGAATTAAATTGAGAAGCATAAGACTAATTTCCATACCCTAAATTAAAATAATGATTCTGTGAATGAATCAGAAACGGATTCAATTGCTCTATTTGCGTAGCTTTGAAGAGGCACATGAAATGAATCATCTTAACATAGTGGCAGACTCAAACCTACTGTATAAACTTGTTCAAGATGGTGCCTGCAGGCTTTACCCTTTGCTTACCTAATCCTTTTCAATTGTGTTTGATGCTGGTGTGGTTTTGGAGAAGCATAGCCTGCCAAAGACAGACTTTATCTGATGGGAAAGGAACATGACATTCTTGCTGAAACATTTCAGCAAGCTCATTAAATTACCTTGTTGGCCGAGGCAGTTGAGCATTCAGTTCTGATCCCAGTACCAGCAAGAAACTTGCACTGCTCTGCCAAAAACAATTCATTATAGTTGATTTTAGGGACTTTGTGAAAGCAAATAAACGTCTTCAAACAGTTGTCATTGAACCTGTGCAATCAGGTACAACTTCTAATCAGTCAACCCATAAAAGATGAGAATTACATTGAATCTACAAGACCTATATGTCAATGATGTCCAAGGTGGTTTTTCTTGTAGCTTCAAAGACCCTGGAGAAATGATGGGAATCATCCCCATGAACATTCTACTACAAAGTCTTGGTGGCATCCCAAAGGTCATGTGTGTAAAGTAGCCACTCAGTCTAAAACTGAGAAATACAAGCAATTCGACTTCAAGTTTGATCCTTGATGAGGGGTAAGCTCATCTCAACTGCAAAGTAATGCAATGCCTTTCATATCCTGATTCTAAGGAGCAAAATTACAATCAGTCTAGCTTTACATTTGATTGTACCTGCTGAGAAGTGCATACCAGATGACACTGAGATTTAGCTCTACTGTGGAATTATCCACAGTTGAAAATAATTGATTTGGTTTGATTTATTATTGTCACATGTATTAACATAGTGAAAAGTACTATTTCTTGCACGCTATGCAGACAAAACATACCGTTCATAGAGAAGGAAACAATAGAGTGCAGAATGTTAGTTCTACAGTCATAGCTAGGGTGTAGAGAAAGATCAGTTTAATGCAAGTCCATTCAAAAGCCTGACAGCAGCAGAGAAGAAACTGTTCTTAAGTCGATTGGTACGTGCCCTCAGACTTTGGCAACTTTTTCCCGAAGGGTTCCTTAATTATGCTGGCTGCTTTGCTGAGGCAGCAGGAAGTGTAGACAGAGTCAGTAGATGGAAGGCTGGTTTGCGTGATGGATTTAGGCTACATTTTGATGTTCAATATCTGGGCTAATACTTGCTGGTAGTCTTTTCAGTAATGCAGTGCATGTTTGATGGAATCCATGCATCCCTATCCCAGGAAGGTTTGTTAGTTTTGTGCAACATGGGGAGAAAAATAGAAGGAAAATTTGGTGAAGAGGGGAGGGTAATTAGATTGAGGTTCAGGATATTGCCAATTGCTAGCAGATGTGGCTTTGTGAACATGGTTTCCCATGCAATGAGTTATTGATTGCTTTAGTAATGCTTTTGCAATGGCCAGGTACATTTATAAAGGAAGGAAATTCTTATGTTGCACAACAGGGACCAGGCAGCAAGTTATTTGTATTTGAGTTGTTGGGAAACGGTGTCTAAGAGACTGGAAAGTAAAAACCTTTGGCTGCTACTGTGTATTTGCAGTTGAAGCATTTGTGCAATGCACCCTGAAGCTATCTGATGGTCTTGTTTTGATAGAAGAACACTGGGAATTCCAGCTGCATAAAGTAGACTGCAGCTGTGACCAAGTGTGATGCCTCTCGCATCCTAGGTTAATGCAGCAGAGAAGAAATATTGTAATGCTTGTTCTGATCCTTGTATAACTATATAAACTTTTTCTTTTTTACATCCCATTGCTTGAGAATGTTATCCAATCTCTGTATCACCTTTGAATCAACCACTATTATTTGGGAGAGTTGTCCAGGGAATTTCACACTGCATTTCCTAAACTGATTTGCATCCTCAAGTTGGTCCCAGATTCTTAATTCCTAATTTCTTCTGGTTATGGTCTTGTGACATTGTTGGGAACTGGAGAGAAATGTCGTGATAAAAGATGGGACTGTTTTGTACTTGGAATCTGGGTCATGTTTCAGGTCTCTTCAGCTTGAGCCAAATGCAGAACAGAGGTTGTTCAAAGTGCCCCAACTCTCAGCGCTTGATCTGGCAGTTTTCCATAACAGTTTTGGGTGCTCAGTTAAGCTGCTATTTTAAGATCAATTACTGTTTGTCCAATGGAACCATGTTCATTCATCCAGATGAGAAGTCCAAACTCTCAGTGCAATGCTTGCAATAGGCAAAATAAAGATAATTATATTTAGTTCTAGTAGTGAAAGAATTACATGTTCTAATTTTTGGCTTCTAAGTAGATGTTATTTGTGGACACCAATATGCTGTCATTTCATTGATCACTGAACCATACCATTAAAGCAGAAGGGTAGAAGAGGCTGACTTGGGATATCCAACTGGTGGCGGTGGATAACTTGTCAGTTAGGTTCATTAATGAGCCAACTAACACACAACCATTTTAATGGCGCCTCAAGGATTAAATGGGAGCCACAAGGTTTTCCCGTACCACTGGAAGGCTGCCCATCAAACCTTATCAGGTTTGTAAGCAGTCTTTTGGGTGGGTCCCAAAGGCAAACTGCTGAATTGAGGAAACCGCCCATCGGTTGCTGCTAAAGTCACCCTTCTGACTTTGTCTCCGATTTCCACTCTATTTCCTCCCCTTCCAAAACTCCAATGCCATGACCCCGTTTCACTTTCACTGAACTTCAGCTTGGGGTCCCAAGTTGATCCTAAACCTCTGGTAGATGCATTTCTGCCAACAGCTGCAGCTCTTGTTTGCACCAGTGGCATGAGCTGTTGGTCTTTGATCACTTGGAGTGGCTGAGGGGCATTTGATTCAGGTCTCCCCCATGGAACTGACCAGAGTTCCAACATCAGTTCTCCAAATGGTGACCAAGACAAAACCCTCATCAACCTGACAATATCATGGATGTTATTTTCCAAAGGGGTTCAATCAAAATAATTGAAAAGATAGCGAAATATTACAGATACGGAAGTGAAATTGATGTCATAGTTTCTAAAGCAAATTCACTTGAGTTGCTATTGGTTCTGAAGGGTAGTTTTTATTTATTTTAAATTTGTTTTTCTCCCCTGATTAAAACCCTTGCATCTTTCGTATTCAGAAGTTTGCTCTGAGCAAGCAGAAACTGGGCCTTGTCAAGCTATGATACCTCGATGGTACTTTGACATCAGTGAAGGAAAATGTGCACAGTTCATTTATGGAGGCTGCGGAGGAAACAGAAACAACTTTGCCTCCGAAGAGTACTGTTTGGCCGTCTGTAACAGCGTCAGTAAGTGAACCCTCCAGCTGGTTGCAGCCTTTGTGTGTCGCTCTGCACTGAAAGCCTCAACCAGTTTCTTCGCTATATACCTATAGGGCAAGTGCCACAGTTTACCAGCTTAACTCCTGTAGTGATTCTTCACTGTCTATTTTCCCCCTAATCCTTGAATTGCTGTGCACTAACTGCCCTTTGTATATTCCTAACTTTGCTTTAAACTTAATATAAGCTTGTTGCTTCCTCACTTGCGTTTCAACCTTGCCTTGCGATCTTTGGAATTTACACTAGCTAAATAAAAGTATCTCCCCAAAGTAATATACAATAAATATGAGGTAATGTATGTACTCTAGTGGCAGCTTTAAGATGCAATGCAGTAATTGCCAACATTCTTTCAACAAATCTTCCAAACCCATGACCTGCACCACTTAGGGCAGGGGAAGTAGATGCTAAGGAAAACCACCTGCATATTCCCCTCCGCCATCCTAACTTGATCTATTTTGTTATTCCTTCATCTTTGGTCAAAATCTTGGAACTCCCTCCTTAATAGTACGTGGGAGCACCTATACCACCAGGATTGCAGCAGTTTACAAAAGCTGCTTATCACCATCATCTTTAGAAAAATTAGAGGTGGATAATAAATACTGACCTTGCCAGCAACCCTCACTGCCCAAGAATTATTTTTTTTAATGAGAATTATATATGTGCAGTGGGTGTATTTAAAGGGCAAAGTTGGATTGCAGTGGCTAACTTTGGACAGATACCCTACTGATTTCCAAATGGAGGAGCAGTGCTAAAATTTAAAATTGTGTTGTGAAACTAGAGTTCCTATGGAAATTACTGAGTGACATTTGACATTAAACCATGCTGAAAAGTTTTGTACAGTATTTAAGCATATGTGTATTATTTTAAAGTACTCTAACTAATTAATGGGGCTTTAAATGGTTTAATTTATGTCATCTGTCTCTCAACACCTACACTGCAACACCATAAAGTCTCCTCCTCATTTTCACCCACCCCCTCATTCCGATGCACAAACAGCAAGTCTTACTCAACAGACACCCAAAAGTGTGATGTTGCAGCACCTCCGATTCATCTACTTTGCTGAACGCATGACAACCCCAGGCTGAGAGAATTTTTTAGCTCCATATATGAGAGAGAGCAGCCATCAATATCTTGAACAAAATAAAAATTCCACATGTTGGTTTTAGAATTTACAAAGCCCAACTAATACAGCTAGAATTTCCTTGAAAGTCATCATATGTTTGAACTCAGAACAAAGATTGTTTTTGTTCGAGTTCCACTCATCTGAAAACTACCACAGATTTATAATAAACAGAGGAAATTGGGGAAATATGCCAACGTATTCGGATGACTTTTGGTAGATCATGCGTTATATATTAAACAACAGCCTTAAAGTTTTCCATGTTAGATTTTCGTTCATTCCTCACTGTTTGTGATCTAATTATGGTTGATGCTTTTTCCCAACACTTGTCTTGGAAACTGTTACTTCATTTGCAGTCAGAGAAGATCACACTTCCTAGGGCTTTAAGAATGCGTAAGATTATAAAAGGTCAGTTTGATCTATGTAGCTAACCCAGATCCAAGTTCCTGATCACCACCTTTATGGTCTCCCTAGCAAATCTATTCAAAATCCTCTGTGTGAAATATATGATCTGCCATTCACACTTTTTCTCCCTCTCCTAACCTTCTGACAGAAATTGCTGTCTCTTAACCATTGATTATATTGAATTTATTGTCTGCAGGCATTGAATATCTCACACTAATAGTTTATCACTCAGTAAATTGCTGACTCAAAAGTGATATGGGGTGCTCACTGCATCTCCTATCTGATTAGAAGGTGGAAAATATCTGCCCTAACTGAATATCTTATCCAGGTTAAATTTTACAAATGCAAATAGCAATAAAATTAGAGGTAAAGACATAATCTAAACTAAACATAAAACAACTTGTGGACCAGAGGGCCTGTTTGTGCTGTAGAGTTCTATGTTCAAAGGTCTAATCTTTTCATTTTCATGCATGGCTCCAAGGACCACAATACAAATATTCTGTTTTAAATATCCATCCCCATTAAAAATAGATTTTAACAAGATTCATTTTTCATCATTCTTTGTAGTTCATGTGATAACCTGAGTAGCCATTTCCTACATCCAACAGGGTGATCATTTAATTTTGTCTCAGTTCTTTTCGATATTAGGAGACATGAAATGTTTCCATTCTGTAAGCCTGAATGTGTAGGGCCCCATAACTTCGAGGACTTGTTTTTAAATACAATACAATGTTGCCATGTTTTAAAAAATATCTGCCATTTTCCATGAAAACACATTCACAGCGAAAGGAAGGAAAATGTATATTTCATAGGGCGCTGAGATGATGCCTTGATATCCTGTTAACTGGTTTTGATGAATTTTGAAACTAGGTCAACACAGCATATAGCAAGGAGCAAACAGGATGTATTCATCTTTCATAGGAATGTAATCAAAAGTTTTGCAATAGCAGAGATTCTGTAAGCCTGAATGTGTAAGGCCCAGTAACTTCAAGGACTAATCTTTAAATACAATGCAATGCTGCTATGTCTAAAAAAAAATCCATTTATTCCCATGAAAACATATTCATAGACAAGTGAAAGGAAGGTAAATGTATATTTCATCAGGTGAAAAATCTGCAGCAGTTCTGCAGTGTGTTGAAGCCAGTAAGGAAATGCCATTTGGGGAGGTTAATGACACTTGGATTTCAAATCAGGCCGTACCAATGCTATTTAATTTAATATCATTACTGTTTAACAAAATGTAAACATTTGTGGTTTCCATCTTTGATGTACTTTCACTTTTGTTATACAGGAAAAGGTTCTAGGGAATAGTAGAGGAAAGAGAATGTTTTACATAAGAGCACTGACCTCCCTTGGATGATGTAAAGATGCCGGCGTTGGATTGGAGTGGTAAGAACTCAGTAAGAATTTAGCAACACCAATTATTAATCCAACCGATTTATTTGATAGTAAAATGGCGAGCTTTCAACACTCCCGTGTCTTCATCCGGCAAGTGCAGTGTTCTGGTCTGCAATAGCACACATCAGCACAGACAGTCAGAGATTGCTGATTAGAATGCGAATCCTTACATCTAACCTGCTATTCAAGTGTTAAAGTGGCTAACAGTGTGTGTGAAGGGAATCCTGAGCATTGGTTAGAGAATTGTGTATTTTCTCCAGACAGCACAGTAAGTGATGTTTTTTGCTAACCCAGGCAAGTTACGGGGGTTACAGATAGTGTGTCATGAAGCCAAGATCCCTGTTAAGACCGTCCTCATGTGTGCGTAGCTTGGCTATCAGTCTCTGCTCAGCGACTCTGCGCTGTCGTGTATCACGAAAGCCCCCTTGAAGAACATTTACCCGCAGGTCGGAGGCCGAATGCCCATGACTGCTGAAGTGTTCGCCCACAGGAAGGGAACTGTTTTGCCTGGTGATTGTTGAGCGATGCTCATTCATCCGATGTCGTAGTGTCTGCATGGTCTCCCCAATGTACCATGCTTCGGGACATCCTTTCTTGCAACGTATTAGGTAGACAACGTTGGCCGAGTTGCAAGAGTATGTACCGTGTACCTGGTGAATGGTATCCTCACGTTTGATGATGTCGTTCATGTCTATGATCTGGCATGTCTTGCAGAGGTTGCTGTGGCAGGGTTGTGTGGTATTGTGTTCACTGTTCTCCTGAAGGTTGGGTAGTTTGCTGCGAACAATGATCTGTTTGAGGTTGTGCGGTTGTCTGAAAGCAAGAAGTGGGGGGGTGGGGATGGCCCTAGCGAGATGTTCATCGTCATCAATGATGCTATCTGTAACCCCCTTAACTTGCCTGGGTTAGCAAAAAACCTCACTTACTGTGCTGTCTGGAGAAAATACACAATTCTCTAACAATGCTCAGGATCCCTTCACACACATTGTTAGCCACTTTAACACTTGAATAGCAGGTTAGATGTAAGGATTCGCATTCTAATCAGCAATCTCTGACTGTCTGTGCTGATGTGTGCTATTGCAGACCAGAACACTGCACTTGCCTGATGAAGACACGGGAGTGTTGAAAGCTCGCTTTTTTACTATCAAATAAATCGGTTGGATTAATAATTGGTGTTGCTAAATTCTTACTGAGTTCTTACCTCCCTTGGATGGCCAGATTCAAACCAGGCAGGTCATCTCTGGTCAAGACATTGGGCTGAAGGAATGAATCAGCGAATTACTATTACCTAACCTTTTGTTTACAATTTTGAGAATTGTGTAGACATGTTCCTTTTGCCTGCAATGGCCTTTGTGGATGAGATTGGTGCCAAAAACATGAGGTCAACCCTGCATTTTGGACTTGCCCCTTTGCATTATCTATGGTGGTGATTGTATTCTATGGAGCAGAGTAGCAAAGTTGCGAACAAATATGTGTAACCATGCAGTTATAAATGGCTTTTAAACTGGTTTTGTATTTTTAGGTTAATGTTACAAACTTCATACCTGCTTTAAATATTTCCTGTAGTTCAACAGCTCCACTATACTTGATATGATTTATTATTGTCGCATGTATTAACATACAGTGAAAAGTATTGTTTCTTGTTCGCTATACAGACAAGTATACCGTTCATGGAGAAGGAAACGAGAGAGTACAGAATGTAGTATCGCAGTCATAGCTAGGGTGTAGGGAAAGATCAACTTAGTGCAAGGTAAGTCCATTCAAAACTCTGATGGCGACAGAGAAGAAGCTGTTATTGAGTCGGTTGGTACGTGACCTCAGACTTTTATATCTTTTTCCCAATGGAAGAAGGTGGAAGAGAGAATGTCCGGATGCATGGGATCCTTAATTATGCTGGCTGTTTCTCTGAGGCAGTGGGAAGTGTAGACAGAGTCAGTGGATGGGAGGCTGATTTGTGTAATGGATTAGGCTACATTCCAGACCTTTTGTAGTTCCTTGCAGTGTTGGGCAGAGCAGAAGCCATGCCAAGCTGTGATACAACCAGAAAGAATGCTCTTTATGGTTCATCTGTGAAAGTTGGTGAGAGACATAGTTGACATGCCAAATAGAACATAGAACATTACAGCACAGAACAGGCCCTTCGGCCTTCGATGTTGCGCCGACCAATATAAAAAGCAATGCCCCTCCAAACTAAACCATTCCCTTCTCTTCCATATACTTATCAACTAACCTCTTAAACGCCACCAAACTTGGCGCATCTACAACCGCTGCAGGCAGGGCATTCCACTCCCGAACCACCCTTTGGGTAAAGAACCTGCCTCTGATATCCGTCCTATAACTATCACCCCTTAATTTAAAGCTGTGTCCCCTCGTGCTAGCTTTTTCCATCCTAGGAAAAAGGCTATCACTGTCCACCCTATCTAAACCTCTAATCATCTTATATGTTTCAATAAGGTCCCCTCTTAGCCGCCTCCTTTCTAACGAAAACAACCTCAAATCCCTCAGCCTCTCTTCATAAGACCTGCCCTCCATACCAGGCAACATCCTGGTAAACCTCCTCTGTACCCTCTCCAAAGCCTCCACGTCTTTCTTATAATGCGGGGACCAGAACTGCACACAATACTCCAAGTGCGGCCGCACCAGAGTTTTGTACAGTTGCAACATGACGTTTCCTTAGTCTTCCTTAGTCTTCTGAAAAAGCAGAGGCATTGATAGGCTTTCTTAACTATAGTATCAGCATTGGGGATCAGGACAGGTTATTGATGATCTGGACACATAAAAACTTGAAGCCCTTATACCTTACAATCAGACTTTCCCTTTATTGCCTACTAGTTATAAATGATGGCATAATTGATTATTACAACAACATAAATTGGATACAGTACTCATGCATGTATCCCCACATGTGTTTGCCATGTTGGCCGAATTAATACTGTTTAACTCTTCAGTGGCAGAAAATTGAATGAAACCAATTTGTTTACTTTGCTATCATTAATATAAGTGTGCTTTCAAAGTGAGTGGAGTTTCATGCCTTCCCCTGAGGTATTTATAGACGGAGCATTTAATTGAGCTAGAGCGTGCAGGATATCCACTTCCTACCTCTGCTTTAATGAAGTGCAAGGTGAAACTGCATATGGACAGTTTTTCAGGCTGAATGAATGCCCACTAAGGGTCTCATCCCACCATCACTGGTAATCAACAAGTGGTGGTGAAGCTGTTGCCATGCAGGAAATCTGAAAATCAGGCCCTCTCATGTTTGCTTACCATTTTTCAGGAGTGTCCCTTATTCAAAAGCATTCAGTACTAATTCAAGAGACCTGGAATTGAGAAACGGGGTCGTCTGCTGAGAGCCAACCCCAAGTCAGCAAGCCAACACCATGAACTCTGTTCTGTCCCCACAGATCTGTGGTCTGGGTCCCTCACTGATCCTAGGCTTCTGGTTGGTGCATTGGTGGGAGCTTCCACTGCTTCTTGGTGACAGTGAATAGCTGGCAACTGTCGTGCTGGTGAAGGAGGAGGGATGCACAGTATTTTTTTTGCAGCTTGTCTAATTCCTTGTCCATAGCAAGCTTAAATTGTACTATATTCAGATTATTATCACTAAAATGCTCCCCCACCACCACCTCAACCACCTGTCAAGCTTCATTCCTCAGAATCAGTCCAGCACAGCTCCTTCCTTTGTTGGACCCTCCACATATTGATTTAAAAAGTTCTCCTGAGCACATTTTAAGAAATGTACTCCATTTAAGCCTTTAACATTATGTATATTCTAATTAATGTTAGGAAAGTTGAAATTAACTAATATCACCCTGCTGTTGTTTTTACACACCTCCACAAACTGTGTGCATATTTGCTCCCCAGTATCCATCTGACTATCTGATGGTCTATAATAAAAGCTACAATGTGGCTGCCCCTTATTTGTTGCTAAGTTCTACCCACAAAGTTTCATTTGATGCCCCATCCAAGATATCACCTCTCCTTACTGCTGTAACTGACTCCTTAATGAATAATGCAGTGCCTTCTCTTTTATCTCCTCCCCTGTCTCATCTGAAGATTTGATATCCTGGAATGTTAAGTTACCAATCATGTCATTCCTTCAACTATATCTCTGTGATGGCTACTACATCACACTTCCACATGTCAATCTTTGCCCTCAACTCGTCCATTCTGCCTACAGTACTCCTGGTGTTAAAGTCGAGGCCATCCAGCCTGGCCTTACTCTCTTGAAACTTAATACAGCTGCACCCCCTCTGACTTGTTTGTTTTGCTGTATGATTCCATGCCCTTATTCTGTTAACAGTCTGTGTCCCCTCCTCCTGCCAAGTTAATTTAAGCTCCTCCCAAAAGCATTAGCAAGATGTCCCACAAGGATGTTAATCCCATTCTGGTTCAGATGTAGACAGTGCCACATGTACAGGTCCCATCTTCAGAAATGGTCCCAGTGATCCAGGAATCTAAATCCCACCCTCCTGCACTAACTCTTAAGCCACATATTCGTCCTTCTATTTCTGTGCTCACTGGCATATGGCACTGGGAGTAATCCTAAGGTTACAACCTGAAAGGTCTTGCTTATTACTGTATTGTCTAACTTCCTGAATTCTTGATGCAAGACCTCATCCCTCTTTCCATCTATATCACTGATATCAACATTTACCATGATCTCTGCCTTATCACCTCCCCCTTCAGAAAAGTCACAGCCATTCAGTGACATCCTGGACTCTGTCAGCACACTCGTCAGCCTTCAAAATGGAATGCCCAAGGGACTCCTGAACTACGTGCCTACGTTTCTTGGACTGCCTGGTAGTCATTCATTCCCTTCCTCAAGTCCCTTCAGCTGTGGTATGGTCACCTCCCCTAAATGTGCTATCCTCAGTACCCTCAGACTAGCAGATGCTGCATAGTATTTCCAACCATCATTCCAGCTCTGAAATTCAAGTTTCCAGGAGCTGCAGCTAGACACACTGGGCCTATGCACTGGAAGTGTTCCTGGCCTCCCACATGGAACAAGAAGAGCAAATACAGCTTCGCGCTCTCATGTCATGATTAAACTTTAGGTTTAAAATATTGATAAGATTTTTAAAAATAAGAAAGTAAATAATTCCTTCCCTTAACTATATGTCGGTATAGGCAAAGGTACAGGAGATATCACACTGGTCCTATTGCTTTCCCGTTTTTAATTCCTTTTGGTGCTGTCCAGATTTCTTCCAGATTAATGCTTAACATAGAACAATACAGCACAAACAAGCCCTTCATCCCACCAGTTGCGCCGATCACATCTACCAATCCACAGACCTATCTATAACCCCCTATCCTATTCTTTTCCACATACTTGTTAACATTCCTTGATTTCTAGCTACCCCTTAGGTCTTTATTCTCAGGTTTCCTTTATTCTTAAATCAGTTAAAGTATTAGCCCCATCTGTTTAATTACATTCTCCTTCACTCAGTTTACTCCAACTTAATCCTTGATTGTATATTTCATATTTGTGTATGTGTCAATAGATCCCTGAAAGTAGGCAGTCAAGTGGATAAAGTTGTTAAGAAGGCATATGGAGTCTTAGCTTTTATTGGTAGGGGGATTGAATTTAGGAGCCGCAGCATCATGTTGCAACTGTACAAAACTCTAGTGCGGCCGCACTTGGAGTATTGTGTGCAGTTCTGGTCCCCACATTATAAGAAAGATGTGGAGGCATTGGAGAGGGTACAGAGGAGGTTTACCAGGATGTTGCCTGGTATGGAGGGCAGGTCTTATGAAGAGAGGCTGAGGGATTTGAGGTTGTTTTCGTTAGAAAGGAGGCGGCTAAGAGGGGACCTTATCGAAACATATAAGATGATTAGAGGTTTAGATAGGGTGGACAGTGATAGCCTTTTTCCTAGGATGGAGAAAGCTAGCACGAGGGGACACAGCTTTAAATTAAGGGGTGATAGTTATAGGACGGATATCAGAGGTAGGTTCTTTACTCAAAGAGTGATTAGGGAGTGGAATGCCCTGCCTGCAGCTGTTGTAGATGCGCCAAGTTTGGTGGCGTTTAAGAGGTTAATTGATAAGTATATGGAAGAGAAGGGAATGGTTTAGTTTGGAGGGGCATTGCTTTTTATTTTGGTCGGCACAACATCGAAGGCCGAAGGGCCTGTTCTGTGCTGTAATGTTCTATGTTCTATTTTTATTTTAGGTATCTCTAACAGCCTCTATTCTGAAAATATCTTTTTGTCCCTCTTTGATGTCAAGATTTTCATACATTTCATCCACATCTTCTTTTAGCAATCAATTCTTTTGCATCTTTTTTGCCGTTTTTCTACTAGTCTTTAAAATGTTGGACCTCTCTCCACTTCTTCAACAGTTCCCCTTTCTTAATTGCACTTTTCACTCCACTAGATTTCTAACTTTTCTCTTTCTCTCTGATGATCCGTACACTTTTGCACCAGTTTTCCCAATCAAGGTTGCAACCAAATTCCACTTCTTCCACAGTGTCTATCTTAGCAACTTCTATTTCTCTCACTGTCTCTCCATCTGCTTCCTGAATTCCCCCTTCACCTGTGGATCTTTGAGCTTCCACCATCTGATGGTATGTCTGTCTCTTGTTTGTTATCAGTTTGGTAACAAGCCAGCTATGCAATAGCACACTGTTTCCTGGATAGTGCCTTGCTTTTGAAAACTTTGCCATTCTTTGCTTCCTTTTCTAACCGTGATGTAGTCATGCTATGTTTCTCTACCTCCATTGTTTGTAGAGGTTGGTTTCTGAATTTTTGGACCAGATGTTTAATGTTACCATTTGATGTGACACAGTGAACTCCAGGATCTTATTTCCTTCTTCATATACTTCTCCAAAATGGTATCTATGTTGTGCTTTTTCTCTCCCCACATGTAATTTAGATCACCTATACCACTGGCCTGTCACTGCTTGGTACTGAATTATGTTGTCCATTTGTTGCCAGAATCCTTCTTTCTCCTCTGGTCCACACCCACTCTTTGATGCATAAGAACCAAATATATTCCAGATTTTGCCCCCATTTTCTTGCGAAATTTTAACAATTTGGTCCACTGCTAAAACCTTGGCCTTCATTTTCTTGCTTAATATTATTCCTACGACATCATCGTTGGTTCTCCCATTTCGTCCATGGTAGTAAAATTTATAACTGCTACCAATTTGTCTTGCTTTGCTGCCCTTCCTCATTGTTTCCTGGAGACCATGATTTATATTCCTTTTCTCACCATCAGGTCAATTATTTAACTGTTCCCTTAAGCTACTGATATCCAGCAGCTGTTTTGGGTTTAGTCACCTTTCCATTTCTCTTTTGGATTTTCTTTCTTTAGTCCATTGCTCACATGGTTCAGTCAGAGATTGGAGACATTGCTTGCAGGGTAACCTGAACATGGGTGCTACTCTCATTCATATAACCCATGATTTGGAATTGGCAAATAGTTTTACAGCTGAGTAGCCTCCCCATTTTTCCAAGCTTGGGAATGGTAGCCACACACACTCACTTTCTCACACTAGACTGCTCAGGTTAGAGTTCCTCAACAAATAATTCCCTAATTCTCCTTCAACTTTAAATCTCTATGTCAAAACTTTTGCTCATTTCTCAAACTACGGAACAAACTCTAATTATAAAGTACACTTGTGTTTAGCCCAGTTTTCTTTATAAGTATATTAACAACTAGAGACTGAATTCAGATGCTAATTTTAGAGCTCTTAAATTAGTCTGCACCAGTTAATTTAAATAGTGGTGTCATGGATGGCATGAGAGAACTGGTGAAATCTCTGTTCACCCTATTCCCAATTATCTATAATTACTGATTTTTTTGCGTTCTTATAAACCTCTGAATGTGTGGATAATTTGAATAATCAACAGCAAGCTTTTCATGGGTTTGAAGAAATAAAGATAGGCCAGAATTTTCCACTCTCCAATTAAGTCGGGCAAGTTGCAATGAGTGGAAAATATCATTTGAAGACCAAAGCTGCATTTCAAGTGGGTATCATAAAACAAAGGGGGAAGATGTAGTTCATCAAAATATTGCTATATTTGGGTAAAGAAGCCACAATTGTGAAAAGTCATGCAATGGGGCAGTCCTTTCATTCTTCAACTGCAGGAAGAGGTGCACAGAGAAAGGCAATAACATTTATGCTGAAGTAGGATCTGAAAGCTACAACATCATAAACGCTTCAAACCTGTTCAATTTTGGACCTACCAAGACAACAAACTATCTCTTAGTAATGAGACTACAAGAAATGCGCCAAAATTGTTTGCAGAAATTTGTCAAAATGAGGCACCATGTAAATCAAGTCAATTTCTTATAGTCTCATTACCAGGAAGTCAATTTTAGTAGATTCTAAATAGACCAGGCTTGGAGAGCTTATGATGTTGTAGCTCTCAGACCCTACTAGAATACAGACGCTTCTGCCTTTTCCTGTGTGCCTCTTTATGCAGACCACATTCGAAGATTGGAAGGGCTGCCCCACCGTATGACTCTTCACAATTGTGGTTTCTTTACCCAACTAAAACAATATTTTTCAGTTGATAAACTATATCTTCCCCCTTTATTTTATGATGTTCACTTTGATGATTAAGAGGGTTGTCCATGAATTATAGCTCATAAGTTGAATCCAATTACAAAACCTCTCTATGCAGTCTCCGGAGATGATTTTAACCAGTTAAATAGATAAGTTGTAATGGAAGATTGCTCAAGGGAAAGCTCCTCCTCAGTGACAAGTTGTTAGTCCCCCACATTGAGCTGATCGTCAACAAATGTGGGAGAGAAACAATCGGTGAATGGAGGAATACAAACAGGAGCAGTGGGAAGTTTGGATTTGGGAAAACAGTGTGCCAGGAAAACAATGTACTGGAAAGGGAGAGCAATAGAAGCAGGGCACTGGGGACAAGCTGTGAGAAAGAGGTATTTGTGCGTATGTGCGAGAGGGTTTGTGAGAACGTTCTGGTAAGACTGCACGCACATGCGAGAGAGGGCGAATGAATGTGCAAGACAGCCTTACACCCAGTCTCAAGTTACTCCCAAAACATACACATGCACACTTCGTCACCCTCTGACCCTCTCACAACCTGGTTTTTTTTTTATTACTTTTTTAAAAATTTAGCAATTCATTACTTTTGCATTGCCTTTTGCTCAGAAATCATTTCTTTCCTTAAAACCCCAACTTGTTTAAAATTTCAGTTTATTGTTCTGCCAAACTTTATTTTTCAAATTTTATCTTTGGCCGCTTGAGTGAAGATAATATGCCAATGTGGCCCCCGAGCAAAAAGGTTGGACGAGCCAGGATTAAGCCACTTGCTATTTGAAAAAGCTCATTCAGTTCTGGAATGCCTTCTTAATGGCCTTCATGTAGAGATGCCGGCGTTGGACTGGGGTAGTAAGAACTCAGTAAGAGTTTAGCAACACCAATTTTAAATCCAACCGATTTATTTGATAGTAAATTTGCGAGCTTTCGACACTCTGTGTCTTTGTCAGGCAAATGCAGTGTTCTGCATTTGCCTGACAATTGCCATGAACACTGCATTTGCCTGACAAAGACACAAGGTGTCGAGAGCTCGCAAATTTACTATCAAATAAATCGGTTGGATTTAAAATTAATGTTGCTAAATTCTTACTGAGTTCTTAATGGTCTCCCAGGATATGTGTAATTAACACCATTTTATTTGAAATCCCTGTTTGTCTTTAGAGTTCAGCCAGACTAAGTCAATTTCTTGAAAACATACACCCAGTCAGCTGACCTTTCAAGACTATCTTTATCAAAGCACATTGTCCAATTTTTAAAAAGCGAGTTAATTCAATACATTCCAGACTGAATAAAGTTTATAATTTCTTTGGAAGTTTTCTGAAATGACACTTGGGAATGATCAAAAGTAGTTCAGCCTATCTAGTAACTTATCTGTTTTCAGAATTGATCTGACTTTTCTTGATTTGAACTAATAAATGTGGCAGATTTCTAATAAGGCACTGAAACAGCCTTAACCAAACTTGCAAATGATGCTGAGATGGCATTAATTTTTGTTTTAGTTATATCCAATCAAAGAGTCTACCAGAGAGACTTTACAGATCCAAGCTGACAAGACAAGCTTCTATTTCTGGTCCTGAGCTGATCGGAGCAGGCTTTCGAGAGCTTGATCTCATTTGTATCTTAGCCAAAATTTTAAAAAATTGCTTCAAATGAAGTCTCAGTGTAATCTCATTGATTTCTATCAACTGCAGGATTAAAAGCTATACTTGACCTGAGATGGCATTAATTTTTGTTTTGTTTATATGCAATTCAATCCAATCAAAGTCCAGTTTGAAATCTCAGCAAGTGACACGTTCCAGATCCAAGCTGACAAGACAGATATATCACTTCCTTCTTGGGCTTGATCTTCATGATCCAAGGAGCAGTCTTTGCACCTTCTCCAAGGCTTGATTCATTTATATCTTAGCTAAAAGGCTGTGATGACATTTTAAAAAATTACTTCAAATGAAGCCTCAGTGTAACCTCATTGATTTCAACCAAGACAACAAAACTACACTTGATCTTAGCCAAAAAGCATGATATTAAATGCTGGCCTTCCCAGTAACATTCATCCCATGAATAAATGGAATCCTCTGCAAACATTTGACATAGCTAACTAAACATCCTCTTCCAGTGCTTATTGCTTGTTAACAAAGCAGTGGGACTGGCCTTATTTGACTCCACTCTTTACCTGTCACAATTTTAGGCAGATCATGTTCAGCAGCAACCTCTCTATGTGGTTATTTCTGCGGTCTTGTCAAGAATTCATCTTTGGCCTTCCTGATCTGTATGTAGATTTTTGAGGATGTCATTGGCTGCAGATGGAAATAAATACGTTCTAAGTCAGCACCAAGCCCGTTGAATCTAATCCTAGTTTCTTGCTCACCCCCAATATATCATAGAATTTCTGCAGTGTAGAAGGAGGCCTTTCAGCCTGCCGAGTATGAACCAACCACAGTCTCATCCAGCTCCTATCCCTGTAGCATCATGTATTTACCCTGATAGTCCCCCTACCACTAAGGGACAATTTAGCATGGCCAATTAACCTAACCCGCATATCTTTGAACTATGGGAGGAAACCAGAACACCCAGAGGAATCTCCTTCCAATGCGAGGAGAATGTGCAAACTCCACACATATAGTGACCTAACCTGGGAATCGAACCCATGTCCCTGGCACTGTGATCCTTTCATATGTTTAATTTCATTTATTTTTAAAGGTTTTTTTCCTTTTTGGGGTGTGTGCTGTATACAAGATGTACCAAGGCTCCTTTAACAGCTCCAACATAATCTGCAAACTGCCACTTACAAAGACAAGGACAGAACATGCATGGGAACACCACCACTTGCAAATTCCTCTCCAAGCCACACACCATCCTGACTTGGAATTGTACCACTGTTTGTTCACTGTCATTGGATTCAACTACTGAAACTCACTTCCTAGCTGCTCTATGGGTTTACCTACACAATGTAGAGATGCCGGCAATGGACTGGGGTAAATACCTAAGAAGTCTCACAACATCAGGTTATAGTCCAACCAGTTTATTCGATAGTCATCTCACAAGCTTTCAGAAACGGTGTTCCTTTGTCAGGTGTGTGGAAGGTTCTGATCAGAGAAAGGCATATAAAGTCACACACTTTACAGAATACTGATTAGAATGCATTGTCTGCATCTTTAACCTGCATTTAAGGTTAGCTGTAAAGACTTGCATTCTAATCAGTATTCTGTAAAATATGTGTGACTTTATATGCCCTTCTCTCATCAGAACCTTCCACACACCTGACAAAGGAACACTGTTTCCAAAAGCTTGTGAGATTACTATCAAATAAGCTGATTAGACTCTAACCCCGTGTTGTGAGGCTTCTTACTGTGTTTACCTATACCTCATGGATTGCAGCAGTTCAAGAAGAAGGTGGCTCACTGTTACCTTCTCCATACAGCAATTTGGAATGGGCAGCAAATGTTGGCCTTGTCAGTAATCATGATGTAGAGATGTCAGCGTTGGACTGGGGTAAACACAGTAAAAGGTCTGACAACACCAGTTTTAAATCCAACCAATTTATTTGATAGTAAACTCGCAAGCTTTCGGCTATTATATTATTCGCCTGAAGAAGGCTATAATAGCTGAAAGCCTACGAGTCTACTATCAAATAAATCGGTTGGATTTAAAACTGGTCTTGTCAGTAATGCCCACATTCCAAAGAAGAAAAGCCTTAAAAACAAATACAGCTAACAAGTAATGAAATTTTGATATTTGACAGAAGTAAGCTTTCTACAAAATAGTTATATTTTGAATTGCACTTAAACATGCAAATCAAAATTACCTCAATAGATCTCCCCCTTCAAATCTGGCTTTTTGCTGGTGAGGGAGAGCACTGGATCAACTTGTTTGAGAGTAACTCAAGTGATGGTGAAAATTGAAGTTTGCGTGTTAGTGCTGGAGTATGAGTTATACAAAATGAAGGACTTTGTGTAATGGTATTTCTGAGTACAAAGCTTGCTATTTATTTATTTAGTGGTGTGAGACGGCTTTGTCTGCAAAGCACAGTGAAAGCACACTGCACAATACCTGTTTCTTTGAGGTGAAATTTGGCTTCCCGTCTTTATTCTAGAAAGAACAAAATCCTCCAGATACTATTGGAAACAATTGTTGTGTTTGATCTACCACCTCTTAGACTTCTGGCAGCCTTGCAAATTTATAACTAAGTCTGACTTGAGATGATGATGGATTTTCCATTTACAACTTCAAACATTTCTCAGTTTCAAGAGCTCAGATGCATTGTTCACGTTAAGTTTATTAGCCTATACTTTGGGAATATGATATCATTTAAAAAGTTGTCTTGCAATGAGGTATTATTTAAAAATCCTGATGTTAGGATTTGTCAGTTCCATTTTATTTGAAGCAACACAGTTAAGTCTATCTATCATATACAAAATTAAGTATCTGTTGCCCATTTTGATCCATTTGTCCTACCTCAAGCTTCATTAGCCTTTTGTTTTGAATTTTATTTATGGGCATCGGGATCCTCCCGATGAGTCCCCTGGTGGATTCCCAACATGTCCCCATGTCACAACCTTGCACCCAACCCTTTATCCTGCACCAACCATGACTGCCAAGTGTTTAGCAACTAGCACTGTTTTCTCTTTCTCCCTTGCTAACTGGTTTCTAGTGAAGGTATTCCAGAAGGTGTTGGGATAAGGACTTGGCGTACAGGAGGCAGTGACGTTTTTTTGTTTCCTTCCTTAATCAACTTAGTTATATTTTGCAGTCAACTGGTTTCTATGTTCTTGGCTCAGCTGTCTTACTTGGAATCAATATTAATGGTAATCTTGTGCCCTTACAAACTATTGGGGCTTCATGATATTTATTCAAACCAGGCTCGTTTGTAAAAGAAATACCCCAGTAGCATTTGTTTTAAAATCATTTAGTACCTAATACCACCACCAGACAATAAAAGAGAAAATGTGGTACTGAGGTACAAATTTTTCATCGGTCATAGATTAAAATTACTGCATCCAGTGCAGAAAATGTGAACTTGTCATACATACATAGTGTTTGTTTAATGATCAGGAATTAACCATACTGTACTTCTAGTAATGGTAGCATTAGATTCATTGGCCACGATTTTCTGGCTGCATCGCACCCAGCACAGAACGCGTTAGAGAGAAACTGGGCTGGCAAATTGTGGGTGAGTGGTTTAGCACATTCTGGGTCAGTGGGAAACCTTATGGTTTCTTCCCATTCACCATTCCCAGACGTAAACCAGATCAACGTGTTTAAGTGAGAAATGCAATCGTGAAGAGAGGTACCTCGGGAGGACCCTGGTATCTACAGGCTTTGTTGGGAGAGATTGAGTAAACGTCCCTTCAATGAGGGGAAGAGAGGGATTCCCAATATCCCTGGGGATCCTCCGTTTCAATTTGAAATCGAGGACCCCTTAAAAATGGTGCCTGGCTTGCTGGTGCATTTAGGCCCCAGCCCCCTCAGATGCAAAGCAAGACTCTGAAAGACATGCTAGTTGGATACATTGGCAACCAGGGGATTTTCACAGTAACTTCATTGCAATGTTAATGTAAGCCTACTTGTGACACTAATAAATAAACTTTAAACTTTAGCTTTAAACTTTAAAGTCACCATTCTCCCAAAAAACTGACTAAGTGTGGGGAGAAATGCAATCTGATTCACATCGATACATCCAATGCAAATCACACCAGTTTTCTCACCCCAAAGTAACACTTAGTCATTTTTTGGGATAATTCCGCCTGCTCTTTCATGTCCAATGCACTTATTGCTTCTTGTCTAATTCCTTTGGGTGTTTTAAAAATGTGTGCGCAATCTGCCTCTCACTCAGATCAATATTTGGCTTTGACTGTTTTGTTTCTGGTCAGGTCAACAGCTGGATTTTTAACCTGACGAGTTTCTGTGGCTTAGGCCAGTCTTTCAATTTGTAACATTTGCATCAACCACAAACAGGCTTCATTGATTTTGGCTTCTTTAAAGTAGAACTTATCCTAAAGCACTGCTGTTCTGACACTAGGCTGTACAGAAGATCCATAAGCTCCGTGAAAATAAAATGCAAGTGTACTGGTCGAGAAGAGTTCATTCAGTTTAGTTTAAGATAGACTTTGAGTGCTGCAGGTTGTACCCCTGCCCTCTCAGCACCTCCTTGCACCATCCCAGGTCCAAAAAGCACTTTTCAGGTGAAGCAGCACTTCACACGCATCTCCTTCAATCTGACCTATTGTATTTGCTGCTCACAATGCAGCCTAATCTATATCGGAAAGATCAAACACAGACTGGGTGAATGCTTTGCAGAACACCTTCAATTTGTTTGCAAGAAGAACTCAGACCTTCCTGTTGCCTTCCATTTCAACACAACAGCCTGCTTTGCTGTCCATATGTCTATCCTTGACCTTTTGCTATATTCAAGTGAAGCCCAAGAAAAGCTGGAAGAACAGCAACTTGTCATCCAACTGGGCACTTTACAGCCTTCCAGGCTGAATATTGAATTCAACAATAACAGAATATGAATTCTGTCCTCCACCGTCACTCTGTTTCTGCTCATTTGATTGCTTTTCATCTTATTGATCCATTTTGTAAGAAATTTTTATTTTTACACTCCTGAAATTTCATTCCCCCTTCCCCCTCCCCACAGGAGGCCAACTGGTTTGTCCATTGACAATCTAAACCTTTGTTCTGCCATTCGCACATTCTGATCTCCAAATAGATGCTTCTTCCTCATCATCATTTACATTCCCTTGTCCAAGTACAGCCCTGCCCCATTACCCCAACCTCATAGTATAAGCCTTGTTTCATTTTCTTTTCCTTCAGCTCTGACAGAGTTGTTCCAACTCAAAACATTGACTCTATTCTTCCTACAGATGCCATCAGATCTGCTGAATTTCTCCAGCATTTTCTGTTTTTGGCTGAATTATTTATACCATGTAATAGAGTATTCTACACGCTTTTCATTTTCTTGCTAGATAATATATATTCTAATATGTTGAAGGAGATCTGGCAGAAAATCTGTTGGTCAATGATGACTTGTTATGGAAGAATTTCGTTTTTTGTGATGTTCAACTGGCAATACCTTTTGAAATCCCAGACACTGGAACCTTCAATGAGATAAAAAAAAATTAATGAGAAATTGCTAGTGTGAGTTGAGGAGGAAAACCTGATGGACAGATGTTTGGGTTTGAAAATTTTAGACAGGGTAGAGATTAGCAATCTTGTGATATAAGTTTTCAGAAGGGCTTTGACTAAGTCTCACACAAAAGACTTCACATTTTGTTAAAGCTACAAGAATCTACAATAAATTGAGCAAATAAAATTGTAGATTAGAAATTATGGGCCAGAATTTTACATTGTTTGTGCGGGCATGCACCCAATGAAATCACACGAGAAAATTTCAGGCACACATCTCAATGACATTGTGCATTCACGATATTTCAGTTAGTAGGCTCACACAGGAGTCTGGAATGCATCCATTAACAATAAAGCAGGCAGTTAGGCCCATTAAGGGATTTTACATGGGCTGTCTACTTTTACAGTTGGCGGGCGAGTCAGTTGGCCGGGCAGCCTTCACATTTTAGCCGCAATGTTAATCCAGGCCAATGAAATGTCAGGGCTGAAATAAAACTTAAAAAGGAGTCTGGGGACTGCAGTTTTCACAGTTAGGCTGTCAGGTGTTTCAGTATGCTACCTGGACGTAATTTGCTGTGTTTTCACATCGGAATTTCATTTGTAGAAATCTGCAGCTCTGAGACAGCTCCAAGCAATTGTCTGCCTTGAAGAAGCCCAGTGGAAGTGTCTGCCTCTACCCTTTTCTTGGTGTATGGCCTCATGCCACATTTATTGGCAGAGGTTTCATGCTGGCTACCTATTGATTGCCCAGCCAGTGTGAAATCTCATTCAGGAATCAATGGCAGTGGAAGTACATTTTGCATCTCTTTCCAAGCCCGCTGAGTGTGCACACCAACACACCCAAATTATGTCCAGGCAGCACATTCAAACACCTGACAGCAAACTCTGAAAATGCAGTCCCCAGACTCCTTTTTAAATTTTATTTCAGCCCTGATATTTCATTCTGCCTGGTCAACAGTATGGCTAAAATGTGAAGGCAAAATTCAAGTCATGAATGATGAGCACACAATGAAGTGTAAAAATAATATAAAAAATAATACAAAGGGGCCTAAAGTTAGTTGCAGATATATATTACATGCAGAATATATGCTGAATACATTTTTAAAAGTTAATAGATAACAGTACACCAGGAGTTATCTAGAACAGTAGAACATAAATATACAGGAATTATGTTAATATTTTAAAATACAAGGATTTGAGAAAGTAGTATTTATTTTGACCACCACATCACAATATGGTCTGTATGTTAGGTTATAGGGAATGCAATGAGTACGTGGTCAAGGAGAAGCAAGTATTAGGAGTAAACTGTAGAAACAGAGTGTGCTAATGAATTCCAGGCTATGTATGTGTCATAGCGGCAATGCAACAAATCTTTACAACACAGTGAGGACACTGTGGAGGAATGGCGGGTGGGTGAACGCTTATGATATATTTGAAATGAGAAAGAACAAGAGGATATTTCACCAACAGTAGCCATACTGATGGAACAAAGACAGTAAAAATACATTGCAGAGGGAGACTGGACATGAGATCAGGGCCAATAACCAAAGTGTTTCTTGCACCTTGTCCAGGAAGATGAGGGATATAAGAGCCTCCCCAAGATCTTGTACCAATAATAAAGTCTGGATGGAGTTTTACAGACTTGGTTCACTTAGTCTTTTTCAAATTCTGTCCTGGGACATTTTGCTTAAGAACTTCTTTTGCATTTCTATCTTTAGTTCCTACTACAGCTGCTAGCACCCCAGATGCTGTTGACAAATACCTTGAAACGCCTGGCGATGAGAATGAGCATGCTTATTTCCAGAAGGCAAAGGAGAGATTGGAGGCCAAACATAGAGAGCGCATGTCAAAGGTTGGTTTAATTTCCTCTCGCCTTTTTTTGGTCTTTGCATCTGCAATTTTGCTGGTTCTGTATGATATCTACTTAATTAATGTTATCACTGACCACTGACCTTAGAACCCATATACTATTCTCATTGAAACAAACAAACTAAAAACCAATCCAGTGTGGTTGCATGACACTAGTTGCAGCCTGCTTCTCTGGGGTTCCTGGTTTTAATTCTGAGATATGTTAGTCATGATCTGGGTGTTTTAATAGACTGTGTTATCTTTAGATAATGAGGGAATGGGAAGAAGCTGAGCGTCAAGCTAAAAACCTACCTAAAGCTGACAAAAAGGCTGTCATTCAGGTAAACATAAATGCGATCTTTTTTAACCCTGCGTGCAAAATTCATGAATGTGGATGCAACATTATTTTTAGCATAGTTGTTGGAGAGGGAAGGGAATGCATGACCAGTTTTAATATTGTAAATTATTGAGATTTATTCTACATTCATGTTCCAGCTTTGTAAATTGGCGTGACATTGTTGTACCTTTTTGAATGCTAGATTTTGTCTGCACTGTTATTATCAATCACTGTCTATGTTTTACAACCTTCCACTTTTGAACTAAAACTTGGAAACAAGTACCATTTTGTTTAATGGGTACCATTTTGTTTAATGGGTACCATTTGTGATCTTTTAAGCGTTTCCAGGAGATGGTAGAATCACTAGAACAGGAAGCAGCAAGTGAGAGGCAGCAGTTGGTAGAGACCCACATGGCAAGGGTGGAAGCCATGCTGAATGATAGACGCCGTATTGCACTGGAAAATTACCTTGCTGCACTGCAAGCTGATCCACCACGGGTAAGTGCAAATCTGGATGGACTAAGCAAAATTATCCATTTAGAATTGATACATTGCTGTGTGAAGATCATCGGGATACTGTTTAAAGATTTGGTTTGTAATTTGTGTTATGGTTTGAAGATTTTGTTTTGAAGATTTTTTTAAAAACAAAACAAAAATTGCTTCATGCTGCTAGAGGGATTTTTTTCCCTACTCAGTGACATGAGCTGCCTTGCTGTTTTTCTTAAATGGTATAGTGCATTCAGAATAAAGTTGGTTTTCAGTTACACTGTTACAGATCTGTGGGTTACTCCCTATAGGTTCCTATGTATTCTTGGTCTCTTTCCAATTGCCCTGAGAGAGGTTTGCCAAAAGGAAGCTAGGCATTCTGCCCATAGGAAAGAAGCAAGAGGTCCAGTTACCTTGACCCTAGCTCATTTATTTCCTGGTTGGCAATACAATGACATTGGTAGATGCTGTGGATAAGGTCTCCTACTCGTTGTTCCAGAGATGAGGCGTACACACTGGTGAAAGAAGAGACAATAACTTGGCAAGTGGGTGTGGGTCTTTTTTTGGTTTAAAACAAAAATTGCATTGGTTAAGTTTTACTTTCTTCTGGGCCCACCTTAATTTTCCAGTGTTTCAGGAATTCAAGGCCCGCATTCTCATGAAGCTACCACTGGTTCCTTGGAACCTGTTTGTATCCGCTAGGGCAAAGAGTGAAATCTACTTGCTCGAACTATGCATTCCTGAAACTTTTTAATCCTGTTCAGAATGAGGAGTGCTGAGAGTAAAATAGAATTTCAGCTTCTGCTATGTGCCTATTAAAACAGGCAGTTGTGGGGCACTGAAATCTTAGTTTTCTGAAATCTATCTCATATTCTACTTTATCAATTAGTGAAAAGTCCAC
This sequence comes from Sphyrna mokarran, assembly GCA_024679065.1. Lineage (NCBI taxonomy): Eukaryota > Metazoa > Chordata > Chondrichthyes > Carcharhiniformes > Carcharhinidae > Sphyrna > Sphyrna mokarran. Next base: position 11,650,879 of record JAGIQG010000013.1, on the reverse strand, counting down.
ATCAAAATGAGGTATGATTTTATTGACGAGGATGATTTAATTACAGATTAAAATATGTGAAGAAATAATATGCTACTGTTAAAGTTCTCTTTGGTATCAGCAATCCAAAGGCATACTCAGTCTCGACTGTATGCCTTAACACAAATAGCACTGGACGCCATGCATCCACTGCAAGGTTTTTAACTTTGCATGAGGAGAACTCGCAAACGGTCAGCGTTGAATGAGCGGAGCACTTCGGAGGTTACAGAGAAACAGCTCAGCAGTTATTGTCAATTGCAGCAAATCAGGAACGAGAGATTTTTAACATCTTTCATTGACATACATATCTACCTATCACAGCATAGCCCTTCTTTATTCAATAGAAAACCAATCCTTCATTAGCATAATATATCCCCATGGTAACTTGTTCTTTGTTTTCATCCTGCTGTCCTAACCTGCAATGTTGTATTTATCGAGCAAGGTTTTAGACATACTCGGTTATCCTGCGTACACCAGTGTTGGCCTTGCTGAAGGCCGTGTTTGGCTAATAATCATTTTCTATTACTTGACAGTTTTTTTTAAGAATTATGGGACTTTAATTTTTGGATTTGTTGCAACCTAACTTCTATGCTGCTGTCTGTGGGGTTTTCTGACTTTAATTCATCTGCAAATTAGTGCCATTTTCAGCAGAAAAAAATAACGTGGCTATTTCCTTCTAGCCTCGACATGTTCTCAATGCACTGAAGAAATATATCCGTGCTGAGCAGAAAGACAGACAGCACACCTTGAAACATTTTGAACACGTCCGCATGGTTGACCCCAAGAAGGCGGCCCAGATCAAATCACAAGTAAGAGCCTGATTGAAATGTGCACCTTCATTTCAGGTTCTGCTCTTAATAGTTTTTAAGTTTTAGTAGTGTATATAATTATATTGTGCCCAGGTTAATTTGACAATTTGATAGTTACTCTCACAGGATATGTCATCCCAAGCAAATTCTGCTTACAATGACTGGGTTCAGCTAAAGTTTAAAATTCGTGTGTAAGTGTAATTTGGTTCTTTGTAAATCCTCCTCCTTCCCTTCTGCCAGTTTAATCTGTTTATGATTAAAGACTACCACTTATTGAACAAACACAGCTATTTCCATGGGTCACTCATTTCTGAATCAGGGATGGTGAAACAAAGTTGGAAAAATACCTTCTCTGCAAGTTCATTGAAATTTGGTTTTGTGGTCTTAATAACTTGAGCACAAATGCAAAAATAGCAATGAACATTTTTTTCTGTCTGTACCTGAGACATCTTGGCAAGAATACACTTCCGCAAGTTGGTAGTAAGCTGTGAAAACATGTCCTTGCTTTTTGCAAATCTTAACTCTTAAATCAACAATCATTATTAAACTTATTAGAATAAGTCCTGACAACTTTTTGAGTGTATTGGAAACATAAACAATGAAGGGACTGGTTCGAATTCATGGGTCAGGAGGAGTGAGATCATGGAGCGATTTGGAAACAAAGATACAAATTTTAAAATCAAGATATCACTTTCCCTGGAGGCAACATGATCAGTAAAAACAGAGGTGATGGATAATGGAACGTGATGTGAATAAGGATCGGAGTAGAGGAGTTGTAGGGTTTCGGGAGATTGCAGAGATGAAGAACCATGGAGACATTTGAAAACCAGGACAAGCATTTTAAAATTGAGATATTGTTTAACCCGGAACTGGTCTATATTAGTTAGCACAGAGGTGACTTACGTGGTCCCTGGTGGCAAGTTAGGACATAGGCAACAGAGTTTTAAATGACCAAGTTTGCATATCATCTAAGGAAACCCTATGTAAATGTAAGAGTGATGCAGCTAGTTTACAAACATGTTGTTGTCACAAGAGGATGACTGATTTAGGATTTAGTGCTTTTTTGCCTCTCCCAGTAACAGAAGTCAAGTATTATGAGTGAATGATTCCAATTATTTTACAGTGTATCAACTTCGTTAAAATTTCTACCTTTTGTAGGTAATGACCCACCTACGTGTGATTGATGAACGTATGAACCAAAGCTTGTCGCTTCTTTACAAGGTCCCATCAGTTGCAGAGGAAATCCAAGACGAAGTTGGTATGTTCCTATAAATGTGTCAGTTCTTGTCTTTTATTATTGTCCGATTTAACCATGCCACAAGCAAGGCTTATGGATCATCAAAGTAGGCCAGTAGCCTCTTCTATCTGATGGGTAAATGCAATGGCCCATATAATCATTTGTATAAGCTAGAAAATCCTAGATTGAATTGATCACAAAACCATAAGCTATAGAGGGGAAATCCCTTTGTATTTATTTAGTCAGTCACAGGATCATAAGACAGTATGTGTATGATTGGATGAGGTTCAATTGTAGGACATGCATTCACTGCACTCATTGTCAGATTTCTTATTTATACAATGGCTTCTTGAGTAAAATGCCAAAAACTGCTTCTGACTGGACCTCAAAAAGATCCTAATCATTTGATTAAAAGAAGAAAAAGTTATAGAAAAAGGGTTTCAAAATCATAGAATAGAATCATAGAAACTCTACAGTGCAGAAAGAGGCCATCTGGCCCATCAAATCTGCACCGACCACAATCCCATCCAAGCCCTACCCCCATATTCCTACACATTTACCCGCTAATCCCTCTAACCTACGCATCCCAGGACACTAAGGGGAAATTTAGCATGGCCAATCAACCTAACCCTTTGGACTGTGGGAGGAAACCGGAGCACCTGGAGAAAAAACCCAAGCAGTCACAAGGAGAATGTGCAAACTTGACACAGGCAGCGACTCAAGCCGGGAATTGAACCCAGGTCTGTGGAGCTGTGAAGCTAACCACTGTGCTACTGTGCTGCCCAATCCTATGCACTTTGATAAATAAAAATAGACTCCTGCATTTCATTAATTTAGCACAGCTTCATGTTGATGCCAAAATGGCAACCCTGACAGATCAAATCAGTAAATAAAATCCTTTTAAAAAGGAATACAGTGGAAAATTAATAGTTATTAAATTAACACAGTGTGATCTGCAGTGCCGGATCTTCAAATCACTAAACATCTAACCAATTAATGTGCCACAAGAAATGTTGATAAAAGCATTTATTAAAGTGCTTTGTCACCTAAAACACAGTTACTGTATAAAGAGCACAAAATACAGTCAATAATTTAAACTGTGAGGGAAATGTGTAGAATATCAAAAAGACATAGACGAGAGGGTGGAATGGACAGAAAGGTGGCAGATGAAGTTCATCGAGAGATATGAGTTAATTCATTTTGTTTGGAAGAAAATGGAGAAATAGGGTATAGAATACAAGACTAGGAGTTTGATGTTGCAGTTGTGAAGAACTTTGGTTAGGCCTCACTTGGAATACTGCGTCCAGTTCTGGTCGCCGTACTATCGGAAGGATGTGGAGTCCTTGGAGAGAGTGCAGAGGAGGTTTACCAGGATGCTGCCTGGTATGGAAGGACTGTCTTATGAGGAACGATTAGATAGACTGGGGTTGTTTTCCCTTGAAAGACGTCGGCTTAGAGGGGATCTCATAGAGGTGTATAAGATTATAAGGGGTATAGATAGAGTAAATGGAGGTAAACTTTTTCCACCTTTAGAAATGGATAGGACGAGGGGTCATGGCCATAGGGTGAGGGGGGCTATGTATAGGACGAATATTAGAGGGCAGTTTTTCACACAAAGGGTAGTGGGGGTGTGGAATGCACTGCCGAGTAAGGTGGTGGGAGCAGGCACGCTGGGCTGTTTAAGGGTCTCTTGGACAGCCACATGAGCGGTATGCAGATAGAGGGATATATTAGGACTGTTTAACTACGGCTTTTTTCCACAGGTAATTCGGTCCATACTTGACCAACATTGAGCATGCATTCGGCAGGTGGTGCGGGTACAGCTCTTGGATGTTGATTCATGGGTTGCCTGGTACCTCATGTCGTAAATGAGTGCTTTATGTGGACCATCTGAAGGGCACCATGACAGCTCAGAGACTATCGATGTGGCTGTGCAGACACTTGGAATTGGGCCGGTGTCTGCGGGAGTTTGCGCGTTCTCCCCGTGGTTGCGTGGGTTTTCTCCGGGCACTCCGGTTTCCTCCCACAACCCAAAAATTCACTCTTAGGCTGATTGGGAAACAAATTGTCCCTATAGTGAGAGTTTTCCATATTAGGAATAATATATATATTATTATATAGGAATAATATAATAGGATAATGGATTTGCTACTATATAGTTATGACGGCGGCGCGGGCTCGTTGGGCCGAAGGGCCTGTTTCCCGTGCTGTGTTGCTCTTTAAAAAAAAAACAATATAAAATAAGGGGTACAATTCTGTACAATGAGAATTTGATTCACAAATGGCCTCTGAAACGGAGGGCAATTAGGAATGGGCAATAAATGTAGGTCCAGCCAACAACCCGCATGTACCATAAAAATTTGAATAGAAACAATGCGTAGTGTTGCAAGGAAAAGACAGGAGAATAGCATTAATTCGTAATTTCGTTTGGAGAGCCAGTGCAGACTCGATAGGCCAAATGGCTGCTTTCTGCACCGTGACAATTCTGTGAAATATAAGCGTATGTGCTCTTTCATAAAGCCATTTTCACAATGCAAGTTATAATTTTGTGTTGAATCTGGAGTACTTTTACTCTGGCTTAGTGGTTTAAAACACTCGCTATCGGTTTTGCACTTGTGGCTTTGTGAAAAAACTGAATAATTGTTGCCTGGGGAAGTAACATTGTTGTACTCTGTATTTAATACACACATATTGAAAAATTTTTAGGCTTTGAATTCTGAGCAATGCTGTGCAAAGAATCTTGATAGAAATTACTTCAATGAATTAAATTTCCCTTTGTAATTACATATGTTATTGCTGTTATGCCATGATGTCTCACTTCAGAAAACTATTCAGTTTAAAGTCAAAAAAGCAACAATCTTTGCAGGGGTTACTTTTTTTTAATTTATCATATTGAATGGAGTTCAGCAGGAATGCTCTTTAAAAATCGACTTTCTGGTGGCAAAGCAATTTAATCCTCAACAAAATTAATGATAGTTTTGTCACCTGTTGCAAGCCTTTATATTTCTGGAGACCAATCGATCCTGAGTTCAGATAGATTCAAGGTCTCTTTGCAATCACTATTTGGCAATGATCTGCATTTTTTTTTAACCAAATGTTTTAAGGAAGTTATAATTAACCTTTTTCAGCCTCAACTGGAGTATTGTGTCCATTTCCAGGCACCGTTGATCAAGAAGGTTGTGAAGGCTTAGAGAGGTTCATGAAAATATTTGTGAGAATAGTGTGGGGGACGACTTTTCCGTGGATAGATTGGAGAAGCTGGAGAAGAGCAGGTTAAGAGGAGATCTAAGGGTTTGAAATCTTGATGTATAACAGAGGAACTGTTCCATTGGTGGAAGAGTAAAGAACTACCAATTTAAGATGATTGGCAAAATAATGTACACAGACATAAGGTGAAACAATTCTTTACACAATGAGTGGATGCAGTGCCTAAGAGCATGGTAGAAAGAGATTCAATCATAGCTTTCAAAAGGGAATTGGATAAGTATCTGAAGAAAGAGAATTTGCAGGCCTGTGGGGAAAGAACTAGTTAAATTATTTTTGTGGAATCCAGCATGGAAACAGCAGGCCAAATGGTCTCCTACTATGTTTCTAACATTCTAAGATGATTTTGACAAATCCAGACAATTAGCTAATAGTAATAACTCCTACCCAGAATATTTCATTTATAGTGCTGCCAGATTCGTACTTTTATCTCTGGTTACTCTGAAGGAAGTTTTTAAGTTGCATTTATATGACATCTTTCAAATTTCCCACTGAATCCAATAGCCAGTTAATATGTGCAATGTACCTGCCATTTTGTGCATAGCTGATCCAATGAATAATAGTGGAATAAATAGCCAGTTAATCTGTTTTTGTTGGTGTTGGTTTGGGGATAAATTTTGGCAAAGGCACTGGAGCAAATGCTTGGTTCACATCTCATCTGAAAGGCTTCACCTCAACAATGCAACATGTATCATAAAATGATAATCCTAGATTATATACTGCATTCAACAGTTTGAACCTACTATTTTCTTATTTATAAGTGAGAATATTAGCACTGAACTAAGCTGGATGACATATAATTTGCACAATTTTTCTATGAAATGCTTCATTCTAACTTTTACCATTGTTTAATTTTAATTTCAATTTTCTTCCTAAAGTTCAAATTGGTATGCAATTACAGCATCAGCAGAGACCATTAAGACCATTCAAAGAGGTTATAACTGCTGAGTCTAATGTGGATTCCATTCTTATGTGGCATGTTCATAGGCATACATTCTGACAGCTGTCTCTAACTAGCAGTTAAGAGCAAAGAGCCTTGTCCCTTGTTCACTTCCTGTTCAACGGCACTTGGACTTAGGACTGAGTCCCTACTGCTTCTTATTGGGATGACCTATCTGGAACATTATTTTTAAATTAAAACAGACAGTGTTGGATAATACTCAGCAGGTCAAGCAGCATCTGTGAAGAGAGGAACAGAGTTAACATGTCTGTGATCTTTTAAAAGGCTGGATATTTATTGGGACCTTCTTGGGACCCTTCTTCCTTTGCATTGGCTATTGTAGTGCCTGGAGATGGTTCTCTTTGCAATATTTATCTATATATATATATTTCTGATATATGTACATATTAATTACCTGGATCTTGTTATAGAGCACAATTTCAAAATTTGAAGATGACACAAAATTTGGAAGTATTGCAAACGATAGGCAGAATACTGTAGAACTTCAAAAGGCCATAGACAGCTAGTGGAATGGGTGAACAAGGGGCAGGCGAAATTTAATATCAGGTGTTTGCAGTGATTCATTTTGGTAGGAAGAACACAGAGTCAATTTGAAGTAAAGAATACAATTCTAAAGGGAGTGCAGAAGCAGTTGACCTGGCTATGTGTGTACATATAAATCATTAAAGTTGGTAGGACATGTTGAGAGAGTGGTTAATAAAGCATGCAGAATTCTATGCTTTATTAATAGGAATATTGAATACAAAAGCAGATAAGTTTTGTTATAAACATATGTAGAAGACTGGTTTGACCTCAACTAGAGCATTGCTCCCAGTTCTGGATATGACGTTTTAGGAATGATGTGAAGCATTGGAGAGAGTGCAAAAAAGATTCACATAAATGATTTCCTTGATACGGATCTTCAATTCTGTAGATAAATTGGAGAAATTGGGACTTATCTCCTTGGACAATAGAGGGTTGAGAGGAGATTTGAAAGCAGTGTTCAAATTCATGCAGGGTCTGATCAGAGCAGATAGGGGAAGACTTCCTATTGGAAAGAATGAGAATTAAAGAGCATAGATTTAAGGAATTGGTAAAAGAAGCTGTGGTGAGATGAGGAAAGTCTTTTCTAAACAGTATTAGGATCTAGGATACACTTCTCGAGAGTAGTGGAGGCATTCAAGGGGGAATTGGATATTTATCTGATAAGGAAAAATATATGGAAAGCTATGGGTAATGGCAATGGCTGAGTTGCTCGATCAGAGTGTCAGCACAGACATAACAGGCCAAATGGTTTCTTTCACGCTGTAGCCATTATGATTTAATGGATGGGTTCCCAAAATGAAACAAATACCTATCTTGATTCTGATGAGTAGAGACAAATGAAATGAAGAGTGTAGAGATACACCAAGGTCTTTTTCCCTGCTGCCCTCAGCATACCTGCATCTTCTTCCCAACTCCTGAAAAAACACCATATGGACAACAGTCACTGATGAGGGCCTGTATTTCATGGAACATTGTTGCCAAAGTGGGTTACAATGAAATAAAGTCTGTAGAGAAAGGGAGCAACAACTTCCAGAAACTAATCAGTAAAGTCAGGATCTTACAATTAATGATATTATTGCCTTCCAAAGTTTCCTTTCTGCATTCAAACTAGTAACATTTGGGCATTTAGTATTTTGAATCTAAGTGGGTTAATATTGAATTTTAAATGTCGTTGCTAATGACCTGTCCACCATTCCAAAAATGTGACCGGAGCATTGTATTAACACAGATGAACTGCTACAGAAGGAGCAGAGCTACATCGATGATATGGTGGCGAACTCTGTCAGCGACACACGAATTAGTTATGGAAATGATGCACTGGTCCCATCGCTCTCTGAAACAAAAACAACAATAGAGCTTCTGCCAGATGATGGAGAGTTCAACCTGGATGACCTTCAACCTCTGCATCCATTTGTCGTTGACTCCATCCCTGCCAACACGGAGAACGAAGGTAATAGGGTAATGAAAGAGCTAGAACTGAACACCAGGATGCAGGAAGTGAAGAATAGTTGCACACTAAACCCACACTTCAAGCATAGAAAGTATTCAGATAGTATGTCAGATTATTCAATGCAGAGTGCTGGTGAGAGTAAGGGCAGCTGCATCTGACTATGAGCTAATGTGGTTCACACTTTGTTCTGACTTGGAATAAAGTATCAAAGTGACTGGGATTGAAATGCTTTACCTATTTAGCAGTTAGAATTAATATCAGTAAAAAATAACATTTGTTATCCTCACTAATGATAATTTTATTCCCCCTCTAATTCAGCAGAAGCAGACTAGGTAATTTTTTTTATTGTGTTTTGTCGAAGTTTCAGTGAATAGTCCTCTCCCCAGCCTATGAGTAAATATGGCAGCAAAGTGCAGAAACAATACAAAGCCTTTTAGAAAAATATGTTCTATAATAGACATCTCGTGACTCAAAAATTATCTGAGCATGACAGATACTGTCTTATAGTTCAATCTTTAAAAAAATTCTCTAACAACAACTACAAACAGCATATTTTTGATGGGTAGCCTTGAACATATTTCTTACTTTCTTCCTGTCCTCCCTCACTCTTTTTGGACTGAGAGAGATATCCTAGTCAAGCCTGAGACTGTCCTTGCTTAAAGTCCATAGCTGTCCAAAAAAATCTATTTGACAATTGGAAATTTTGGCTGGTTTCTTTCTCCTCTTCCTCCCTCTCCCTATTCTACTCTATGAATAATGAGTCTATTTACAATCTCTTTGAGATTAGCTAACTGAGTTCAGATATAAATCTGGGACCTCTTGCTTCATATGATTCTGCTACTGGCAAAGGAATTATTGCCACAAAAAGGAATTTTGGAAATTGTGGCGGCAATTTTCCCAAAAATGCTGAATTAGAGAGAAAACTGATCTAGATCATGATTGTTTTTTCAGTGCAACTTCAGATCCGAATCTCCCCATTCTGTGCAATACAGAGGTCACTATTGTGAATATCGTTAAAAACCTGAGGGTGCGGGGCAGGGCCTATTCACACCAGACTCTGGCAGCTCTGGAAGTCCGCACATACATCACGGCCCTGATCTGTCAGTCTTCCTGTTCGCTGCTAGCCTGGAGCCCCGTACAGTGCTGCCTCTCCAGCAAACCCCTCCCACCTCCCCCCGCCCAACTGCAGCATAATGACAATTGCTGGGCCGGCCCCTATGATTCCCTGTCCAGGAGCAGCCTGGTCTCCAGTCCACCACGCCCACCACCCAGCAGTGGTGATCCAGGGGGCAGAGTGCCCATGATCAGGAGCAAACATTCCACCCCCGCCTCCACGCTATCCAACCCTTTAGGAGGGGGGGATTTTCCTCTCCTGCCTTCACTGCAGCGGGGTCTCCCACTGCAGCAGGGCCTGCCAGAGTGAAATACTGGCAGGGTGGGAGATGCAGTTGAGCCCGGCAAGTTTCGTCTGGGCCTGATAATGACATTTAAAATAGATCAAAAATACATTTAAAACAAATCACTTACTCTCTCTTCCTGCTAGTTTCCAGTGTGGTTTCCATTGAACCTGTTCTGTGGCTCGGGAAAATATACGCGAATCCTGCAAAATGACCAACACGCACATCTCCCAGTCTGACCTGGATTTGTGGGTCATGACGAGAGAATCGACCCCTGTGTTTTATCTTTATATTGTTGCACATTGAAAATGCAATCCTGATCGGCGTGGGTTCGAATGTGAGCCCATCAGGCCTGGGCTATTCTCTTGTCTTTCACCTCACCTCCATTTGGCTCAGAATTAACATCAGCTCTGCAGCCTATTATGTCATTGTTCAGACAGGGCCTTCTGGTTCGCAACATTATTAAAAACTGTTTGATAAAGTGCCTCAAAGTAGGCTTTTTGTGAAGCTGAAGCTGAAGCTGAGGCTCATGGGATAAAAGGAACAGTGGTATTATTGATATGAAGTTGGCTGAGTGACAGGGACCAAATGGTGGCTGTTTTCCAGACTGAAAATATGGAGTGAAGTTTCCCAGGGGTCAATATTTTTGATATTGATCAAAATCAATATTTTTCCCAGGGGTCAATGCTTTTCTTGATCTATTGATCTAGACTTGGATGAACAGGGTACAATTTCAAGATTTGCACATGACACAAAATTTGAGGAGGACTGTGATTGACCTCAAGAGGATTAGGCATTATTGGAATGGGCAGACAGATGGCAGATGAAAGTTAGTCCAGAATAGTGTGAAGGAGAGACAACATGAAATAGCAGGAATAGAGGCAACTGGGCTGCATGTGTACAAATAATTGAAACTGGTACAACTAATGAATAAATGATTAATAAGCCATTTGGGATTGGGCTTTATAATTAATGTCACAGAAAACAAAAGCAATTAAACTATGGAGTTTTTTTTTATAAAGTGCTGGTTTGGCCTTAACTGCAGTAATACATCCAATTCTGGATATCACTGTTTAAGAAAGATAAGGTGTAAGAGAAAGTGAAGAAAAATTTCACAGGATTGTGAGATGTTAGTTACATGGATAGATTGTAGAAATTGCAATTGTTCTCCTTGGAGAAAAGAAAATTGAGAGAAGATTTGATAAATATTTAAAATCATGAGAGGGGGTGTCTGGAGATGGATGGGGATAACCTGTTCCCATTGATGAAAGCGTCAAGATCAAGAGACATCAATTTGAGGTGAATGGCATAAAAACCAATAGCAACATAAGGAACAACTATTTTTATGCACTGAGTGGTTAGGATCTGGAATGCCCTGCTTAAGGGAGTTGTGGGAATAGATTAAATCATGGCTTTCAAACAGGAATTGGATAAATACTAGAAGGAGAGTTATTTGTAGGGCTACAGGAGAAAGGTGGGAATATGGGATTAGCTAAATTGCTCTTGCAGACATCATAGAAATCATAGAACCGTACAGTGCAGAAAGAGGCCCTTCGGCCCATCGAGTCTGCACCGATGACAATCCCACCTAGGCCCTACTCCCATATCCTCACATATTTTACCCACTAATCCCTCTAACTTAAGCATCTCAGGACACTAAGGGGCAATTTTAGCATGGCCAATCAACCTAACCTGCACATCTTTGGACTGTGGGAGGAAACTGGAGCACTTGGAGAAAACCCACGCAGACACAAGGAGAATCTGCAAACTCCACACAGTGACCCAAGCCGGAAATCGAACCTAGTTCCCTGGAGCTGTGAAGCAGTACTGCTAAGCACTATGCTACCGTGGTGCCCATGAAAGCGTCCTGTGCTGTAACCATTCTGTGATTCTATATGGTGAGTTCCCAACTCAAGGAGTATGAACAGACACCAAGAGCTTCCCAGAGTGGAAATGGAGACACACTCCTGAGTTTTTAAGTCTATTCATAGGATTTGGGCATTGCTAGAAAGGCGCATTTGTAGGCCATCCTTAATTCTCCTGAACTGCTCGATCTTGTTAGGTCAGAAGTTGCAGAATTTGTGTTCTTTCATTGTCATTGGCCACAAGTCTGGATGGTATATGACTTGGAGGAAAATTTATAGAATGGCCTTCCAAAATAATTTACTGTCCTACTCTCGCTTTCAGCTGATGAAGGAGCAATGCTCTGAAAGTTCATGTTATCAAATAAATTTATCCTGTTGGATTTTAACCTGGTGTTGTGAAACTACTTATTGTGCCTAGTCTTTTTAGGCAGTAGAGTTAGTAGATTTGGAAGAAAATTTAGCGAGTCAGTGTACTGTAGCTTGGTAGATACTGCCACAGTAGGTGCCACATTGTAGCTGCCCTGATACAGACAAGTGGAGCATATTCCATCACACCAGATTTTCACCTTGTTTTAGAGGCTTTCAGGAATCAAGAGGAGTCACTCACTGTAGAATGTCCAGCCTCTAACCTGCTTTTGCAGCCACAGTATTTATGTGGCAGCTGCAAGCCACTACGAAGCCAGGTCAAGGACAAATAAGTCTCAGCAAAACTTAATCCTCTAGCTCTTACTGAAATGTTTCCTGACCCAGAGAGAAAGAGAGATAAAGATGGAGGGAATGCAAAAAATATCCCTCTTCCTCACTGAACCTAAAATCAATTTTTTATTGAATGTGATGTTTTTCTTTCCCTCCACGATTATGCTGTTCTCTTTTATCTCTGTTAGCTAAATGGAAATGATGTTCTGGTTTTCAAGATATATTTGGTTGAAATAAATTGAATAGATCTAATCTGCCTGTGTGCCTCACTGCAACAACCAAAGCTAAAGGAAGACAGCATGCATGGAGGAGAAAAAGCCTACATCAAAAAAATACAAAATGCATCTTAAAACTTAAACCTAATTATTATTAACAATGTGATATGCAACACAGCCCTTTCTGCTCTAATGAGCATAATTAGGTTGTGAAAATTTATGATCGCCTGCGTAATAGTTAATCTTTTTAATAATGTTCAGCATGCTCAGTTAAACATGCTGCCTGCAAGTGAAATTGATTGTTGAGGAAAAACTGTTCTCTAATTTAGTAAATTTTTAAAAGGATGGGAGAAGAAAGTCAAATGGGATACCAGTACGATGACTGAGACCCTAAACCCTCTCCCCTGGATCCTGGAAGCAAATCTAGTCCAGACTGATAGTTCCTTCTATAAGGTCGTGCATGAACTCATTTTAAGCATTCCAATTCATAGGAATTTGGATCTATAATCATTATCCCCACTGTGCCTCTTATTGATACATTCACCCAAGTAACAGGATGGTGGAAACAATGCCACACTGGTATGGTTAACTTCATGAGATTGGGACTAGGGCACATTGTAAAGGCAGAGAAGAGGGAGCTTACCTGATTGGGGTATACTTGATGCTAAACCTGAGAGAAAAAATGGTAAGAGATTCATTTTGAAGCGAATTCCTGTAACGTAACCTCTATTAAGCCTAATAATTGCTTTTTATTTTGGTCGGCACAACATCGAAGGCCGAAGGGCCTGTTCTGTGCTGTATTGTTCTATGTTCTATAACTTAGATGAAATGGAGTTTTGCTCTCACTTCCTTTGTCTGTAAGAAGACAAGACAGGCAGATCACTTCTAAATCTTTGACAATGTTGTCTAGTACAAAAGGCCTTTAGCAATCACACCTCGCCAAGTTGCATGACCTTTGACACATATTGTACTTTATACAATAGTGCATCTTAAAGCAGGAAACCCTGAGTGGGTGCCTTTTTCCTGAGCTTGTACCCAGTGACACACAATTCTTTTTACAATTTGGATCTTCAAAGAAGATATTTTATCATATTGCCTGTATGGAGATCCAGATGTAGTGCCCTGCTCACTGGAGTGACTGTGCTTGCCCTGATAAGCCAGCTTTCCACTCCCATTTGGAACAGGTTGTTGAGCAGTAATGTAGGCCTGCATTCTGTAAGGATAGGCAGCTGGCTTTGATAATGGAAAGTGACTGTGTGAGGCCGTGCCAGCACCCTGCAATCACATGGGAGGCCTACCAAATGCTGATACTCTTAGCAGGATTCCGAACAGATTTCCCTTTGTTTAGAAAAAGACATAATTTAACTTGAGCTCTTCTAAGATGTTGGTTCTATTTCAGCTAATTTAACTTGTAAAAGCAGATAAAGTGCAATATCTTGCAAGAAATACAACCTTACGACTGTTAATCAGATCTGAGCTATCCAAAAAACACAGGCTTGTTCACAAAGTGAAAAATGCACATTCGTTGGTTTATTAATTACAGGATGTGGGTGGCTTACACACGCTCACAAGTACCCTGTGTCCTGTTTCTTAGGTGACTTTCCAAGCCCATAAATGAGATTAGATTATTCACGCAGCCCTTTTCAGTGACTGTTCAGCGAGGCCAAAACTTTATAGCAGAGTTGGCAAAGAATGACTCTGAAAGTTTGGGTTAATTTTTTAGTAATGTTTGGGGTGGGTTTATCTTCAGCATAGCTGGTGGTTCATAAAGCAAGGCAGGGAAACTTGTCCTCGCTTAAAATTCAACCTGTAATCCTGAACCCTATCTTCTGTTCTATATATTTTGTGCTGCGTTGTCCCAGTCCCTCCCCCATCTGCACCAACACCATCGCTCCCTAATACTTCAAAATGTATTCTATTCACAAATTATTTTCATAGAATCTTGCAGTACACTCAATATCTGTCACCTGTCCAATTTAGTCCCTTACTCTTGCTTTCTTCCAGTAAACCCGGTAATTAATTATCTTCAGCTAAATGTCCAAATGCTTGATATACAAGTTCTTATGCAGTCAGATTCCAATAGGCTTCCACTCAATAGCTATAATTTACAACCTTTCAATGGGTTTTTTCTCATTGGCTATTTTTAATCTCCTGTTTTATGATCTAATCTAAAAATTCTACTGTAGAGCATTTTCACTTTGGGTACCAGTTGCAATTATAAAATTTCAATGCTTAAAAAAAGGAACAAATAAGTGGCAATCCTTTCTTCTGTCAATATTCAAGCTTCTAGTCTCCTTAAAGCAAATGGTTATTGTGTTGTCCATCAGATTTTTGGGAGAGATTAGAAAGATGGGGTGATGCAGGGAGTGGTCTTTCAGCTGGAAGATAGCATAGAAGCAATTCAAGGTTCCAGTTTTCTGATTACATTGAGGCTGGCCACATTTGTTTGGAGTGACAGTCATTATCCTGTTGTGGTTGATGGAGGGGCTTGTACACGCTGCTCATGCTTCCTTTTGTTGCTTCTAATTTTGTTTCCCAATTGCTGATTTTTTACTCTTTTGTTTTACTTCTCAATGTAATTGCCCAGTTGAACCAGTTGATGCACGGCCAGCACCAGACAGAGGACTGACCACTCGACCAGGTATCTATTTGCTTGGCTTTTGCCTAATGCTGATTTTTGTGGCTTGAATTAATATTTTTGGTTCCATTTTTACTCTTAAATTGCTTACCTCATTTCAATTTGCACAAATATAATGCCCAAATGAGAGATTGAGGGATGATTAAGCTGTGAAGGGAATTATGTGGGGAATGTTTTGCTGAAGAATTTGATGGTTTATTTTCTCTTTCTCTCCTTTTTTTTCCCTTTGTCTCTTTTTTGCCCTCACCTCCCACCTTTATAAGAACCTCCAATGTTGAGTTTTCTGTTGATGTCCTATTGTGGTTGAAGGATGAGAGCAAAGAAAGGACAGAGTTTACCTTTTCTGGCCCTAATGCAAGGTTTTGCTAAGTTACAACTGCAACAACAATGCCTCTCATCTTTCTAAGTGCTATTTGTTTTTCAGTCCAGAGTGAGTTTCATATCTCTCTCTCTCTCTGTCTCTCCTTTCCTAGCCCTGGAATTCAAATTCAGTTATAGCATTTCTTTCCTTAGCTGAGCGCAACTAACTTGGCACTGGAAACATTCTTAATTTTGTGCTCAGTTGCACATTCCCATTGCAAAGTTATGGAAAAAAGCCCTTAACGGTTTTGTATATACACAGGTTCTGGACTCACTGGTATTAAGACAGAGGAAATAGCTGAAGTAAAGATGGAGACTGAATTCCGACAGGACTCTGGGTATGAGGTCCATCATCAGAAGCTGGTGAGTGAATTGCTAGCATGGACTGCGATTAAATATTTGAAAGGCATTCCTAATAATTTTGGAACCTCAATTCAGTGAGGGTTAACTTAATCTTGAAATGGTACGATTAATGCAAGGTGGCAGATGTTCCTGGGTCCCCTTGCTATAACTGACCAAACCACTGTGAATTATCTGGTGATGTGGCCCACTAAAGTTCAAGCAACTTGTTCTATTTGCACTTATTCCTTCCTTTATCTGTTTGATTTGTGGCTGAAGATTTCGCAAATGGTATTTTGGAGAGTCATGCTGTTTTAGTAGACAAACACTGAGTTAGATTTCTGAACTCAGTAAGAATTTAGCAACACCAATTTTAAATCCAACTGATTTATTTGATAGTAAATCTGCGAGCTTTCGACACTCTCATGTCTTCGTCAGGCAAATGCAGTGTTCTGGTCTGCAATCGCACACATATCAACATTTCTGAGTCAGTGAATTTATGATGTTGCAGATTAGTGGCAATTTGTGGTAACCGCCAAGTAAGGATTGTGACCACACATACCACTTTGTTGCCTGGGTGCAGCTGTAAAACATTTAAGAAGTTACCAGCATCCATGGGATCCATCCTTGACTGCTTGATCAGTGCACCTGCCACTGGATTCTAAATTCACCGTCACCATACCAATGCACGTGGCTGTTCTATATGCAATCTGCAGGATGCAGTGCAGCAACCCAGCAGGGTTACTTTAGTAGCACCTTCCTCTCTTGCAACTCCCATCGTTGAGAAGGAAACAGCATCAAATCTCTCATCATCCTGAATTAGAATATTTGGCATTTCAATCTCATTTGAATGGACCGAGTGTAACACATCCAAGTTTGTTGGTGATGCAAAGCTAGATAATCATGCAAGCAGTGAGGAGAATGGAAAGAGACTGAAAAGGGACATAAACTGGTTAAGCGATTAAGCAAGAATGTTAAAATGGAATGTAATTTCAGGAAGTCTGCAATAATAGGGTGATGAGTGAATATAACTTTCATTCAAGGTAGGATACAGGCAACAGAATTTTGGATATCTCCAAATTTTGGTGGGTAGAACATGGGAGGCTAGCCAACATTGTGTTGGAATAGCCAAGCCAAGAGATAACAAAGAACTTTTGAGGTCATCCAAAACCATACTGCCTGTATCCTATCAAAATTCACACCTAGTCCATATTACTCCTAGGCTTGTTAATCTACATTGGCTCCCAGTGTAAATCAAATCTCTCATTCTTGTTTTCAAATTCCTCCTTGGCCTCGCCCTTTCCTTTCTTTATCATCTCCTCCAGCTCCGTCTCACCTCTCCTTCAATTCCAGCATTCCAGATTTCCACTGATCCACCAATGACAGATGTTCCTTTAACTGTCAAAGCCCCAGTGATAGAACTCCCTTCCTAAACCTCTCTGCCACTGTGCATTTTTGGCTAAAATTTGGGCAAGACAGAAAACCTGATGGACCATTTAATGGTCTATTGAGTCGGGTGGGAATTTCCAGTCTTAGGGTGCACAGTTGGAGAATCCAGTCCTATATCTCTTTCTTTAACATTCTCTTTGAAACTCTTTGATAAAGCTTTTAGTCGTCTGTCATAAAATCTTCATGTGTGGCTTGGTATTAAGTTTTACCTAATAACGTTGCTGTGAAATATTTTGGGAACAGTCTTGGTAGGAAGACTGAAAAAGTAATTTTTTTTTTAAATGGGTTACACAGAAGGATTTGGGGGATCCTTGTATGCAAAACATAACTTACAGTTTTTCACATTATCTGCCAATTTTTTGCCCACTCAATTAACCGATCAATATCCCTTTGCAAAGTCTTTGTATTCTCTTCACAACATGCTTTCCTAACAAAATTTTACTGTTCCAGTCTGCCTACTGAAGGGAATTTAAAGGCAATAAATAAATGCAAGGTTGGTTAGTGACCTTATTGAAAAAAGAACTAAAAAAAAGCTTTCCTCCCATTTTTGTCAGTCCTGTTAAGCTTTTAAAAATTGCAGAGACAGAGAAGAAAACATTTCTGATACCTGAAGTATAAAATGTTACTACTCCCTGCATTAGTGCTTACCGTTGTAGTTCATTCCAGTTTGAAGCAATAGGGTTTTTCTTTAAGTTATTTCCATATACCAGATGGGAACCCTGCAGGCAAATGGTTAAATTGGGTGCCTTAGTGTTAATTTTGATAATTAAACTGGCTGTCAAATTCTGCAGTGAATCCAAAATAGGCATGATCACATGCTTTTTATTTTAAGAACCAAATATTCTAAA
This sequence comes from Sphyrna mokarran, assembly GCA_024679065.1. Taxonomy (NCBI): domain Eukaryota; kingdom Metazoa; phylum Chordata; class Chondrichthyes; order Carcharhiniformes; family Carcharhinidae; genus Sphyrna; species Sphyrna mokarran. Next base: position 11,632,808 of record JAGIQG010000013.1, on the reverse strand, counting down.
TGCTTTGGCACATTTGAGAATAATTGTAATCGTCTGTGGTGGGGTGGAGGGGGGGTGCCTGTGTGTGTCTGTGTCTGTGTGTGTGTCATTATTAATGCGTCTCTGTGTGTGCCCTGTGTCTGTTAAGAAGTTTGAGAGCGCGTGTGTATGTCGGGAGTGTGTGGTCATGATTGTCAGTTTCGAGTGTGTGGGTGTCAAGAGTATATAGGTGTCTGTCTTTTGAAGATTGCTCTTATTTGATAACCAGCTCAAGTAGAGTGAGTAATAAGAACCCTCGCCATTTTAAAAAAATACCTCGGCTTGTATATACACTAATTGAATTCCTAGGCAAAATGGTAAACATTCAGATCTGCACGTGCATAGTACTGTTTAAATAAACTCAAACTGCAATCTTGTGGTTTTGTGAAATTTCACAACAGGTCTCAAAAGATTAAATATTCTGCATGGTTGAGACTTAATGCAACAAAGGCAAGCAGCTGTTTTGCTAATAGCTGTTGCAATGTGCTGTCACATGAATGTTGTGCAGGAAGTGTTAAGTTTGGTTTATATCTATGTGCAATTATTCTCTGTAGGTGTTTTTCCCAGAGGATGTTGGATCAAATAAAGGAGCTATCATTGGTCTCATGGTTGGAGGCGTCGTCATAGCAACAGTGATTGTCATCACTCTGGTGATGCTGAAAAAGAAGCAGTATACATCTATCCATCATGGCGTTGTTGAGGTAGGTAATTATTTACCAACAATTTAAACCCAAGTAATCAGTGGAAGATCTACTTTCAGTACTGCCAGTTTTTACATTGCATTTTGATCCCACTTTTCCAATGTTCTCCCATTTTTGTCTGAAATTTTTAATTTATTGCTTAACTGTCAGTTGCTCTGCTTGTTCTCTGCCCAAGTAACAATTAGTCATGTGCAAATGATTAATGCTGGCAAGCAAAGTCTCATTACTCTGATCAGCTCAGGAGCTTGCATTGTCACTCCCTCCAGGGCTTTTAATGTAAAAATGCAGCCTGAAGATAGAAAATAGCACTAATCGTGGTGAGTGTAAGAATTAGTTACAGGATGTCACACTCCCAGTTACTTGGCCCATTTCTATGTGAGCCTTAATGGTGGGTGTTGTTTTACTGCAGACATCAGGCTGAGCGAATAATGTGAATTTGTCTCAACAATTAACTGACTAATCATTGGTCCCTGCAAATGATTGGCTTTGTAAATCTTTTTGAATTCCAAGTTTACACCTCCTGATACCCTGCTGTGATACAGTATCATCTGCTGTCTCTCCATCTAATGCTTTACATAATTTCTGAAGTGTGAGCCTGAACTACATGTTAGGAAATATCCAACTTTACATTACATCCTATGGTGCTAACATAAACATACTTTCACTATAAAGTGACATTGAATTTACAGCACAAACCAGCCATTCGGCCCAAAAGCTTTACACTCCTCACGTATTATCTCCTCCAGTGGTCCAATTGCAAAGGAGGCATGCTATAGGATCCCAGGCTTACTAGTCAGCTTTCTGTTTTTCCTTACTTGCCTGGAGTCTTGTGGTCAGTTATACTGCAATCTTACTGCTCCCTTCCCCCTCAGAACTACTGTCACCCCAACTAATATCAACCATCTGTTAGAGTAAGGAATTAATCTAAGATCTTGCTACTTGGCTAAGTGCCACATCAGGCAATACATTATCATACTATTAACAGGCAGCGTTGGGGTTGTGTAGAAAGCGTGAATAAATGAATACAAATGCAATGGATCAATTAGAAAGTTCAGTACTCTAACCTCATACATCAGTGCTGGGCTTTCTCAAGTTAAAACAGCCCCGATGATTTCACTTTAGTGAAATTCTGCAGAATGGATGGTAAAACAATGCAGCAGGTTTGCACAGTGGCATTGTTTTAGTACTTTTATATTACGTATAGATCTTCTCAGGGAAATGAAATCGTTTTCTTTGCATTTTTTGTTAGTTCCCAACATTATTCAATGCAATTGAGACACTTCAGTCTACGAGACACTTCAGTCTACCAAACACTTTGAAATGTTTTTCCATATTTATCTCCATTCCTCTGTGTCTTTGTCTTAATGTTGCCTTTTTAAGTTGTCAAGCACACAGATGTCTCCATGAAGACTGCTTATTATCATTAAGCCATGCCCAAGCAATTGAGAAGGGATAACCATGTTAGCACTTTCAAGTGGGTCACCCTTGGAGAGTGCAAACCTTTCCCTTGAGAAAACTTGAACATAACTCCATAAAAGCCTTGAGTTTGACGTCCAATAATGATCAAGTATTTGAAACTCGAGTGTTATTTCTTATCTTAAATTAACCTATTACTGGCTTGGAAATATTGATTTGCTTCAAGGACCACCAGTTCACCTATTACATTTGATCTTCCTTCATCAGCCATGGCTCAGTTAGTAGCAATTAAAAGGTTATAAGCTTAAATTCAGTTCCAGAGTTTTGAGCACATAATCCATACTGATGCTCCCAATGTAATACTAAGGAAGTATTGCACACCTAAGAAGCTGCCTTTCAGATGAGTCCTTATAATTGCAACCTCTCCAGTGAAGTGAAAGATCCCAGGCCATATTTTCTCCCTGGTGTTCCAGCCAATGTTTATCCCACAGCTGGAAATAACTGATATAATTATCATCACATTGCTGCTTGTGGGATTTTCCTGTGTGCAAATTGGTTTTTATATTTGTTACATTACACCAGTGACTACAATTCATGATGTACTTCATAGACTGTAAAACATTCTATAATATTGGAAGTATTGCAAAATAAATGCAAGCCTTTTTTTAATAGCAGCTCTTTTATCCATGATTTTCATGATCTTGTGTACCAGGAGTTAACTACCTTTAATAACATACTTTGATGCTGGAAATTCAAAAACATTCTGAAATTGCTGTCTGTGACCCAGTTTGTAAGACCAATAATAAGGTTGGGGGTTTAAGTCCTGATTGTTATTAACAATTAAGGCTGTGTTAATGTATCTGCAGTCCCAAAGCAGTTTTCAGCCCTTCTAACACAGATGGGCACGTGTAAGAAGGTACACTTTGCAAGCAGTCATGCTGAATAACAACAGGACCGGAATGCAATTTCCAACCAGCTCCCTTGGCTAGTGAGGCAAGATATAATCAGATGATTGTCCATGAACCCTGTTGGAAGGCAAGCCTCTGGATGGGTTGGCTCAATTGTACTGTCATTCGTGATCACTGGCATTCAGTCAAGGCTCACAGTTGAGGGTATGGCCACTAGGTAGGTCAACTGGATAGTGATTGACAGCAATGGAACTGTACGCCAGGACCAGCCAGTGTCTTCAGGAAGAGGGAGTGTAGACTGACAAAAAGAGAGTGGGGTTAGAATCTGCTCAAAATGTTGAACATTTTAACTTCAAAATTACTTTGCTACAGTCTATACATGTTACCAACTATTCATGCAATTTGAATGCGTAAAAAATGAATCAACAGCCTATAAGCAAATAGACAGACCAGAGCTAGGTGTAGTGCAGTTCCTCAATATTGTGTGATGCATTATGCAATCTTTATTAAATATTGGCAAAATTGTACAATTCTTCTCTCTTATCCCCAGGTCGATGCCGCTGTAACCCCAGAGGAACGCCACCTCTCAAAAATGCAGCAAAATGGATACGAGAATCCAACATACAAGTTCTTTGAACAGATGCAAAACTAAAGTGTGCTCGTGCATCCGTTCTAAACAGTAGTATAATCTCCCGAGCTGGACAGCATATGAAAGCTTCTACTGTGTGGTGTTCAGTTTGCCTGAGACACTCCGTGTACCATTATTCTGCTCATTCTCGCCTTTTTTGAACAGCTGTGCTGTAACACAAGTAGATGCCTGAACTGGAAAAAGCGAAAATTAAGAACAAACACAAATGTATTCTTGATGAGCATTTTAACTGTTTCACTACATGATTATTAATGAATGTTTTTTGTGAATTGTTAGGATTTCTCTGTACTTAGTGCATGATGATGATATTTGTCTCCTACCCAATTGCTATTTATCATGTAGTTTGTTAGCAGGTTGTACTGTAATCTTGTGATTTTGTGCAGATTATGAAGTTCTTCTTAAATTGAAACATGCTTTAACATATATGTGCTGCAATCAGTGGGGAGGGTTTATTGGGTGCTTCTGTCTTGGTTTAAACTGCTTCGCAGGTGAGCGGATACCATGCTGGTTTGGTATTTCTTTTTTGAGGTGGGTGGGTGGGAGGGCTGGAATAGGGCAGTGAGATGAGAAAAAGCAGGCTTACTATGCAGTAAAATTGTAGTGTTAGTGTTGATTATTCCAGGTAACACAACAGAACTTTTTTTTTCTTTGCAAGAGAGCTGCTGTTAAACCGAATCTTCTTTGATGCTGTACAGTGTCTGTGAGCTACAGAATAAAGGAAACGTCTGGTCCCTTGTGCCTGTGTTTTGTGTACCAATTTCAGCGTTGTTTACTTGGGATCTTTTACTCATGTTACTCTTTGATTCTTTTTCTGAATGTAACTGTGTTAGTTGTGTCCCTGTGGCTTGCATACCCCCGTGACAGAGCAAGCGACTTCATGGGGACATGCTTGAAACAGATGTATATACTGAGATGTGCTCTCAGTGGTAAGATGGGTTGTACAGATGTAGCTTTAAGAATGGCTTTCTACAATGTATTACATAAATAAATTTAACACGATTCTTAATGAACTGTGGTTTGAATACTTTTTTTTTTAAACACTTTCAATTTGTGTGCAGTGGAGGATGTTTGTGCTGCGGAATGGCAATGGCAGTATGTTAATTGTATTCATTCGTTGCATGAGCTTCGCTGGTAAGACCAGTTATTACCCATCACTAATCATTATTGAAACCATTGATGAACCATCTTCTTAAACTGCCATTGCAGTTACGTGGTGTCGAGAGAGAGTTTCAAGATTTTGAACCAGTGACAGTGAAGGAGAGTCATTATAGTTCCATGATGGTGTATGACATGGAAGCTTGCAGCCAGTGCTTTCCCATGCTTATGCTGCTCTTGTTCCTCCAAGTTACTGTTTTGGAAGGTGTGTTGAAGGAACCTTGACAAATTGCTGTAATGCAGATTGTAAGTGGTACACAATGCTGCCACATTGTGCTGATAGTAGAGGTGTTTAAGTTAGTTGATGTAGTACTAATCAAGTAAGCTGCTTTGGATGATGTTGAGTTTCTTATGTGTCGTTTGAAGTACACTCATCCAGTGAACAGTATTCCATCACCCTCTTAATCAGTTCCTTGTACATGGTGGAAGAGCTTTGGTGTGCCAGGAATGTTTCTCACTGCAGAAATCTCAGCCTCTGTGCTCCACTTACTGGCACAGTATTTGCGTGGTCAATGGTAAACCCTTCAGGATGCTGATATTAAGGGGGATTCAATTTTGGTAATGTCATTGAATATGAAAGGTTAGATTCTCTTCTTGGAAATGATCATTTCCTGGCACTTATGTGGCATGAATGTTACTTTTTACTTACTAGCCCAGTTCTTGAATGTTGCCCTGGTCTTGCTGCACACAGACACAGACTGGTGTTGTGAATGGTATTGAACACTTCAATCATTTGGGAATATCCCCCTTTTGATGTTATGATGGCGAAAAAATTATTATTGAAACAACTGATGAAGATTAGTGTCTAGGACACTACCCTGAGAAACTCCTGCACTGAAGTCCTAATGTAATAACCATTCAAGAATCATAACCATCTTCCTTTGTATTAGGTATGACTCGTAGCAGTGGAGAGACTCGTTCCTCCCTCCCACTCATTATTTGCTAAGGCTCCTTGATACCACACTCCATCAAAAGCTAACTTGATTTAAGTTCTTTTGTCCATATTTGAACTTTTATGAGATTTGGAGTCGAGCGGAACCCACACGGAGCATTGTTGAGCAGGTTATTATTGCTGACTAAGTGGTGTTTGGTAACAGTGTCGGCGATACCGCACATCATTTTGCTGCTGATAGAATAGACTAATCGGCCGGATTAAATGTGTCCTGGTTTATTTTTCTGGGGCAGGATGTAACTGAAAGGTTTCCACATTTTTGGAAATATATATTTTGGATGTATGTTTGTGTTGTAGCTGTAGGTATAAAATTTAAATGGAGACCTGAGCTTGGTATTCATAAAATTCAAGGCTATAGGCCAAATGCTGGTAAACGGGATTAGGTGGGAGTTCAGGTATTTCTCGCATGCCGATGCAGACTCGATGGGCCAGAGGACCCCTTCTGCATTGTATAAGCTCTCCTCTGATCGTCCTTTCCACCCACCACACTGCACAATTATTACATCTATTTCTTTTGCCCATGATAGTGAGCTCTCATAAATGTTGAATTGGAAGCAGTTTTTTGCAATGCAGCCCATGCCCTGTAATCGCTGAATTACAAATGGTTGAACTTAACTTTGCTTTAGACTTGTAAAGCCAAAAACAAAACCACTTCCACTCCTTCCATTTGGACTGCACTTCAAAGCAGGACACAAAAGTGAGGGGACAGATTTTAATCTAGCTTCTGCACTGCATTTATTTTCAAAAAGCACCACATGATTTGTATTTTGTGCCCATCAGATTAAGGGATTCCAAAACAGCGCTGAGAATTTTTACATTGTGCAGACCTAATATTGCTAACAGCAAGGACTTAGTAACTGTAGTGCTCCTCATCTAACAAAGTACTTTTATGTTGAGGACAAAACAATAGATAGAGTAATTGAAAGGGAGGGAGCGTTGCTGCAGGGAGGAGAATAGCTTGAGAAGGGCTTGGATAGGAGTGGTGCAAGGTAGGGGATCTGGTTAAGCTGCAAGGTACATGCAGATTACTTGGAGAGAATTTTCAATGCATTCTGCTGTCAACTGTTCAGTTGTTCCAGTCTTCCCTCCAAAGTCAGGAGGTAATGATTTCAACTCCCAATCCAGTGACTTGCACAAAATTAGTTCTAACATTCCAATACACAAGCAAGGGACGTGTCATTTAGATGAAATGTGAAACCAAGGCACTCCAAAGACTTTACTGCCCTTCTGTGATATTATCCCCAAGAGGAGTAAGGAAGTTATTATTTATTAGTTTCACAATTAGGCTTGCATTAACACTGCAATGAAATTACTGTGAAAATTCCCTTGTTGCCACACCGGCACCTGTTCGGGTACGTTGAAGGAGAATTTAACATGGCCAATGCACCTAACCAGCAAGTCTTTCAGACTGTGGGAGGAAACTGTAGCACCTGGAGAAAGTTCTTGTCGGCCCGGAGAATGTTTATCCCACAATCAACATGTAAAAGAAAATTATCAATTATCACATTGCATCTACAGCATTCTGGATAAATTGAAACTGGTGGTGGGAGGGAAAAGCTCACAGTGAAGCTAATCCTTCAGATCATGAAGGACTGACTGGGATACCATATAGATGGCCAGTAATGTTACGAAAGAAAACAAACTTTGGTAATGGAACCTCCTCGCAGTCTGATGTAGCAACCAAGGAATTTTCAACAAAGTCAAAGGCTGGAGGTGTGTAAATGCTGCTAGAGGCCAAAACAGATGGCCAAGTGGCAAGAGCACAGATGTGCCAAGCGCATGTGTAACACTATATTAATGTCCAATCCACCAAAAGGCCTGGCCAGATTCTCTCAGGAGGAATTTGGTTGAGGACAAGCAGTATCTGTCCCAGATAACTGCATCCCAGAACCATTTATCATTTCATTAAATCCCTTGCATAAGTTTAGAAATGAAGCATTCATGCATTTCTTACTATAAGGAATTGGTTGGGGCAGTGCAAGAAAGGAGTTGATATTGAATTTCCCAGCATTGAAAGCTGTAAATGATAAATAACCAGAAAGGATTGGAAAGCAGTGCAGAAACCTTTGGAAAAAGTTTCAACTTTTGCTTTTGATTTTCTTGTTCATTTGGTAGCACCCTCATTTGAGTCAAAAGATCATGGATTCAAGTCCTTACTCCAAAGGCCTGAGCACATAATCTAGGCCAACACTGCACAGCAGTGCTGAGGGAGTTTACCATGCTACCTTTTGGATGCGACTTTATACCAAGGTTTTGGCTCCACACTCAGGTGGATATAAAACAATGTTTTGACGAGAATCGGGCATTCTCATATCCTGGTCGATACCTCAACTAACATTATTGTCATGATCAGATTGCTGTTTGTGAAATCTTGGTATATGCAATTTGGCTGCAATGTATCCTATAACATTTAATAAAAGCTATGCTTCAAAATTACTTGATTGGCTGTAAAATGCTTTTGGGATATTACAGGAACAGGTGTAAGCCATTCAAGCCCTGCAAAATTCAATTGAGATAATATCTGCATCTTAACTCCATCTGCCTGCCTTGGCTCCACATCCTTCTAGACCCTTGTTTGGCGTAAATCTATCGATCTTTGACTGGTAAATTCCCAAGGTCTTAAATGATAAAATTGCACTTCATCTCTGAGCCTCTCCAAAAATGTTCCAAGCCTACTTCTGGATGTAACAGATGATCAATAGAAGCTCACAGTTTCACAGCTGAAGGCATGATGCAGAGCTGTTTCATCTGCAGTGTTGAAGCTGCGTATACCAGCATGGAATGCTTTCAAAAATCAAGCCTCAGTTCCCAACCTAGGGAATTAAGAAGTGTGAATGCTGAAATGGAAAATGCGGAGGAGGTTGATTGGGATCAGAACGAGAAAGATTAATCTCATAAATTCAAGTACAATTCTATTATTGTACCACAAAGAATGTACAGCAACTGGACTTTCAACTTGACAGATCCATGCTCCACATACCCCTGAGAGTTAACAATGATGCAGAGACTTTCTGTGGAAAATAAGTGTGAAAGATGTTTTTTTCTTAAAATAAGAATTTTGCAAAAGTATATTGACTGAGAGCTAAAGGAAATTAAACTGCATAGCATTCAGATCTGCAATCTCCCATGGAGCCCAGTTCATCGCTGTGGGTTATAAAGAATAATTTATTTTCATTTCTCTCACCTTTCCTAATTTGTTGCTTCTAGAGAGTAAATTATCTCAGATCTTTCTGTCATTTCCATTGAATGATCTATGTGGTGTTTGCTCTGAACTTTTACCTGATACAACCGTATGGGCACACTACAACATTGTACACAATCAACAGGGTGCACTGTAGAAGTCAAGGTTTCTCCAGCTATCAATCAAACATGCAATCTCTCATCACCTAGAAGGACAACAGCAGCAGATGCTCATCACCTCCAAGATTGCCACCGAGCCACACACTATCCTGAAAAGCCCACATCAGCACTCCAGATCAAAATCCAGTAACTTCCTACCTTTATTCTGCTAAGGAACACAAAATTAGTATACAGATCCAGCAAGCAATTAGAAAGGTAAATGGAATATTGGCCTTTTTTGGAGGGGGATTAAATAAAACAATAAGAAACCTTGCCACAATTGTATAGGGCTTAAGTACAACCACTTGGAGAGTAATGTGACCAGTTTTGATTCTACAATTAATAAAAGATGTACTTGCTTTGGAGATGGTGCAGTGAACATTCACTGGATTTGATCCTGGGATAAGAGGATTGCCCAAAGACAGGCTAAGCAAATTGGGCCTGTTATTGTCTTCCGTTGAGAATAATGAGGTGATCAAATTGAGTCATACAAGATTCTGGAGGGATTTGGAAGTCAGACATTGAAAGGTTGTTTCACCTGGTTGGGGAATCCAGAACATGGGGCATATTCTCTACATATATTCTCTTTGATGCAAATAAATACTTACACTCAGAGGTTTGCAATTCTTTACTCCAGCAGGTTGTGATGCACCATCTTTGAGTACATTCAAGTGGGGACGGACATTATTTGATCTCGGGGGGAATCGAGGAATATGGAGGGCGGGCAGAAAAATGAAGTTGCAACAGAAGATCAGCCCAAGATTGTATTGACTGACAAAACAGGTTCGAGGGGCTGAATGGTCTATTCCTGTTCCTACATGGGACATTTTTATGTAGATTGCTGAAGTGACATGATGCAAGTACACAACACAAGGGGAATGCAACCAGACCTGCTGACATCCATCAGTGTCAGAAAAAGCTTACCGCCATTTACTCTATCTATATCTGTACTCAAGAACAGCTTCTTGTCTGCTGCCATCAAACTTTTTGAATGGACCGACCTTATATTAAGTTGATCTTTCTCTACATCCTAGCTATGACCAAAACGCTACATTCTGCACTCTCTCCTTTCCTTCTTCCCTATGTACTTTATGAATGGTATGTGTTGTCTGTGTAGCAAGCAAAAAGCAATATTTTTAACTCTATCACAATACGTGTGACTATAATAAATCAAATGGAAATTGTAGAATCTATCTGGCCGGAATCACTGAGTTCTTTAAGACAAAGACCAATAGGTTCTTGATCAATAAGGGGATCAAGCATTATGGGGAGAAGGCAGGAAAATGGGGATGAGAATTATATTAACCATGATTGAATGCCAGACCAGACTCGATGGGTTGAATGGCCTAATTCTGCTCTTATATCTTATCGTGTGGGATGAACTAATTCAGCACATTTGAATCTGAATTAGGTAAAATTTGATGTCAGGTTAATGGTAGCAGAGCGATAATAAATTGCGCTGAGGCAGTTTTGTAAAGTAGACTTAAAACACCATGGTGGAAAATTCAGCTGAGTAACAATTGCAAATGGAGACTCTGCAACAGTTCAAAAGCTGACACCGAATGCAGCCAAGCGGTAACGACAAGTGGAAAATTCAGCTCCCAGTTTCAGGAGTGGCTGAATTCAAACCGTGTGATTGTGGTTAATGCACCGTGAAATTAGTCAAAGCAACTACACCTGCAGGGCCCGTCCAGTATTGTCTGAATGAGCTGAGTCCTCCCACTTGGAAATTATTACATACAGCTCCGAATTGAAAAATGTTCAACAGTGGGCCACAGATCTTAGGATGCTGTAACCTTGGATGACCTGTTGTTTTAGAGCACAGTTCTGACTTTGAAATAAATCCCCACTCCACAGTGGTGTTCTGAGGCAAATATGAGGGGAGCATTGCAGTTTTTCAGTTGTTTCACCCTGCCTCTCCCTATCCCACTGTCTTCCCTCTTTTCTGTTCATAGGTTACAGTCCTATCAGTGCTGGCTTCCCCAGGTACTGCTCATTATGAACACATGTATGGCACGGTGGCACAGTGGTTAGCACTGCTGCCTCACAGTGCCAGGGACACAAGTTCGATTCAGGCTTTGGATGACTGACTGCATGGAGTTTGTACATCTGTGTCTGCGTGGGTTTCCTACAGATGCTCCGGATTCATTCCACAATCCAAGCAAGTGCAGGTTAGGTAGATTGGAAATGCTAAATTGCCTCTTAGGGTCCAAAGATGTGTAGCTTAGGTGAATTAGCCATGGCAAATGTGCAGGATAGAGTGGAGGGAAGGGCCTGATTGGGATGTTGTTTTGGAGATTCAGTGCAGACATGATGGACTGAATGGCCTCTTCTGCTCTGTAGGGATTTTACGGTTCAGTGTGTTGCAGGAGGCAATTCATTTCTTCATTCGCTATCTTAAGCCACCAATGGAAACTAGATGTCCCATTGTAAGCTTTCCCCAACTTGCCAAAGTTGTAGTAGAATGGGTCAGCTTTGAACGGTTTGGTTTGAATATGTGCAAGCTTACTAAAAAAGAAGGAAGCATACATAATTTTCAGGTCCCCAAGGTCTATCACAGAATACTGAGAAAGGCGAGGGAAGAAATGATTGAGTCCTTGGCCAAAATCTTTGACCATGGATGAGATACCAGAGGATTGGAGAGTAGCTAACATTGTTCCCTGTTTAAGAAGGACAGAAGAGACAGTTTGGGAAATTATAAGCCCGTGAGCCTTACATCAGTGATGAGGTAATTATTGGAGAAGATTCTTTAGGAACAGGATGTACTGACATCTGGAAGAGAATAGGCTTATTACTGAGAGAGAGTATGGTTTTGTGAAGGAGAGTTTGTGTTTCACAAATTTGATTGGGTTCTTTGAGGAAGTGACGAGTAAAATTGACCAGGGCAGGGCAGTGGATGTTGTATACGTGGACTTTAGTAAAGCCTTTGATAGGATTCCTCATGGAATGCTGATGCAGAAAGTGAAATCTTAGGGGATATGAGATGAGCTGGTAAGATGGATATAAAACTGGCTTGGGCATCAAAAGCAGAGAGTAGCAGTGGAAGGATGCTTTTCTAACTGGACAAGCAGTGTTCCACCAGGATCAGTTCTGGGGTCTATGTTATTTGTGTATAAAATGATTTGGAAGAAAATATAGGGGGTCTGATTAGTAAATTTGCAGATGATATAAAAATTGAGGGAGTAGTAGATAATAGAACATAGAACACTATAGCAACAGGCCCTTCGGCCCACAAGTTGCGCCGATCACACCCATACCTACTAGGCCATAGAACTATCTGTAACTCCCAATCCCATTTAATCCCATGAACTCATCCAGAAGTCTTTTAAAAGACCCCAGCAAGTTCGTCTCCACCACCACCGACAGCAGACGATTGATTCCATTCACTCACCACGAAGGGCCTGTTTCCCGTGCTGTTTTGTTCTTTGTTTTTGTTCACCCTCTAAGTGAAAAACTTACCCCTAGCATCTCAAAGAACAAAGAACAAAACATCTCCTCTGTACTTGCTGCCCAGCACCTTAAACCTGTGTCCTCTCGTAGTGACCATTTTAGCTCTGGGAAATAGCCTCCAAGAATCCACCCTATCTATTCCTCTCAACATTTTATAACCCTAATGAGGAGGATTGTCAGAGGATACAAATCAGCTGGAGACATGTGCCAAAAGGTGGCAGATGGCAGATGGAATTTAACCCAGTCAAATGTGAGGTGATGCAATTTGGAAGGTTTATTGCAGAAGGAAAGTATACAATAAATAGTAGAGCCCTTGGAAATATTAGCATACAGAAGAATCTCGACGTGCAGATCCTCAGTTCCCTGAAGGTAGCAACTCAAGTGGACAAGGCGGTCAAGAAGGAATATAGCATGCTGGCTTCTTTAGTTAGGGCGTTGAATATAGGAATTGAAAAATCATGTTGCAACTGTATAAGACTTTGGTTAGACCACATTTGAAGTATTGTGTATGATTCTGGTCATCACATTACCGGAAGGATATTGATACATTGGAAAGGGGTCAGAAGAGATTTATCAGGATGTTGCCTGGTTTGGAGGATATGGACTATGTAGAAATGTTGAAGAAACCTGGGTTGTTTTCACTGGAGCGTCAGAAGATGAGAGGGACCTGAAAGAGGTTTACAAGATTATGACAGGCTTGGATAGAGTGGATAGTCACAATCTTTTTCACAAGGTCGAAGGGTCAATTACTCGGAGGGCATAGGTTGTGGCTATGCCCTCCGAGGGGGAAAGTTTAAAAGAGATGTAAGAGGCAAGTTTTTCACACAGAGGGTGGTGTATGCCTGGAATGTGTTGCCAGAGGAAGTGGTGGAAGCAGATTCTATAGCTTTCAAGAGGCATCTGGATAGATACATGAATAGGCAGAGAATAGACACGGGCCACATAGAGACAAGACAATATTAGATTAGAGAGCTATCTGTGTCGGCACAGACATGGTGGGCCAAAGGGCCTGTTCCTGAGCTTCATTGTCCTTTGTTCTTTGCTTTAAGTCTTCAAGCGTGCCTCACTTAAGAATAACTACGGACAATCTAAGTTTTGAATTCTGGTTCAAACACTTTCTCCAATATCACATCCAACTTAAGACAAAAAGAAAAGACTGGGGTCAATGCAGTTTTTCACTCCAGCACACCAATACCCACAACACCAGCCCCCTCTCTCCCACTGTCTACCTCATCCCCACCACTCCAACACGCAGTGTGTGAGAACTCAATACAGGCTCCATCCAGCCTGGGATGTTCATGCCTCATTGCATCACCCAGTGTTTTAACCAACTAAGCAACCAAGGAGAAGGGCTGGGTTCAGGGGAAATGGGTTAAATGCATAGAGCTAGCAATTCATAAGGAATGGTCCCTTTCTTCCATCAAACCTGAAGTGGTTAACATCAGCCTCAGCTGTCCTGTGAGGTATACTGACTGTTCTTCCCTGCTAATTAAGTGTGGATTATCAATTGGTAACCTTGCTGTGACCACAGTTACTAATCCTTCAGTGTTGACATTCTTAGGCTGCAGCTACACAGAGGAAAGAGGCTTTGGAGACCTTGTGACACCTGATGTAGCCTAAAAATGGAATAAAGCTCGCCCGCCACCCCTCACTACACAAGGGTGCAAGAGGGTGAACTTACTGGCCGCACAGCCCAGGCAGCGCAGGCTGAAAAAGTAGATTGAACCTCCAGCTGTGACGTGGGCTTTTCTCTGATGTTGACTGTCTGTCGCTGCTGTATATTTTTAGCATTTTCTGTCGCAATTAACAACCTTTTTTCAAAAAGTTCTTTTCATCTTGGGGGAGAGAAATGATTTCGAGGCTGCGTTCTCTCTCTGGGTGGAAGCTGATCTGCAAATTCTGTGTCAGTATCTTTGCACATCCTGAGCCCTTTTAATTAGATTAAACAAAAGCAGAAAATGCTGGAAACAGCTAGCAGGTCAGGCAGCATCTGTGGAAAGAGAGAAACAAAAAAAACCTTAATTAGATTAATGGAATGTGATTGTATTTCGAATCATGGAATCCGTACAGTGCAGAAGAGGCGATTCAGTCCATTGAGCCTGCACCAACTTCCTGATTTGGTATCAGTTACTCATTTCTTTAAAATAGAATAGTTTTTGCTGATATGATGCCCAGCTCTTTGTCACAACACTGAATAACTTGTTAAACCATTTCCGGGGGTATGAAGTATCAATAGGTAGTTTTAAATACCTTAGGGTACCTTCAGCATTTTGAAAGCATAGAATAATGTCACAGAATCCCTACAGTGCAGAAGAAAGTTATTTGGCCAATGGAGTTTGCACTGATAGCAATCCCACCCAGATCCTTTCCCTGTAATCATACATATCCCCTTGGCACTAACAAGCATTTTAGCACGGCCAATCCACCTAACTTGCACATCTTTGGAGTACAAAGAACAAAGAACAAAGAACAACACAGCACGGGAAACAGGCCCTTCGGCCCAACGAGCCCATACCGCCGTCCTAACGTCTTAATGACATATGGAGACCAATATAGGGACAATTTGTTACCCAATCAGCCTAAGAGCACATTTTTGGGATGTGGGAGGAAACCGGAGCACCCGGAGAAAAACCCACGCAACCACGGGGAGAACGCGCAAACTCCCGCAGACACAGGCCCAAATCCATGTGTCTGCACAGCAACAGCGATAGTCTCTGAGCTGTCATGTTGCCCATCTGATGGTCCAGTTTAAGCATACACTAACGACGTGAAGCACTAGGCCACTCCTGAAGTAACCTCCAGGAGCAGCCCTCGCCCGACCTGCCGAATGCATGCACCTTGTTGGTCAACAAGGTGGACCGAATAGCCTGTGGAAACAAGTAAAGTATTTAAACAGTCCTCCTATATCCCTCTATCTGCAGACCGCTCATGTGGCTGTCCAAGAGACCCTTAAACAACCCTAGCGTGCCTGCTCCCACCACCTTACTCGGTAGTGCATTCCACACCCCCACTACCCTTTGTGTGAAAAAATACCCTCTAATATTAGTCTTATACATAGCCCCCCTCACCCTAAGGCTGTGACCCCTTGTTCTATCCAAATCTAATGGTGGAAAAAGCTTACCACCATATACTCTATCTATACCCCTCATAATCTTATATACTTCTAATAGATCCCCTCTCAGCCGACGTCTTTCAAGGGAAAACAACCCCAGTGTGTTCAACCTTTCCTCGTAAGACAGCCCTTCCATACCAGACAGCATCCTGGTAAATCTCCTCTGCACTCTCTCCAGGGACTCCACATCCTTCCGGTAGTACGGCCAGAACTGGACGCAGTACTCTAAGTGAGGCCTAACCAACGTTCTAAACACTTGCAACATCAAACTCCTACTCTTGTATTCTATACCCCTTCCTATGAAAGCTAACATACCATACGCTTTCTTTATCACTTTTTCCACTTGTACTGACACCTTCAGAGACTTGTGAACCTGCACCCCCAGGTCTCTCTGCGTCTCTATACTCCAGATAGTTTTACCTTTTATCCTATAGCTCCCCTCTACATTATTCCGGCCAAAATGCATCACCTCACATTTATCCGGATTAAATTCCATTTGCCATCTATCTGCCCAATCTGCCAGCCTATCTATGTCCTGTTGTATTGCCTGGCACTGCTCCTCAGTACCCGCCAATCCAAGCATCTTAGTGTCATCAGCAAATTTGCTGATCACACCACCTACCCCCTCTTCCAAGTAATTTATATAAACCACAAATAGAAGAGGTCCTAGTACTGAGCCCTGTGGCACACCACTAGTGACTGACCTCCAGTTGGAAAAAGAGCCCTCCACTAATACCCGCTGTCTCCTCCTCCCAAGCCAGTTCTCAACCCATCTACATACCTGGCCCTGTATCCCATGCGCCTTCACCTTTTTATCAGCCTACCATGGGGAACCTTGTCAAACGCCTTACTGAAATCCATGTAGACGACATCAACGGCTTGTCCTTCATCAACCGTTTTTGTCATCTCTTCAAAAAATTCCACTAGATTCGTAAGGCACGACCTCCCCTTAACGAAGCCATGCTGCGTATCCCTGATCAGATCGCAGCGCTCCAGATGCTCATACATCCTGCCCCTGAGAATCCTCTCCATTAGCTTACCATGTGTGGGAGTGTGGGAGGAAACTGAGGAAACCCATGGAGACATGGGGAGAATGTGCAGATTCCACACAGAGAGTAACCCAAGGCAGGAATTGAACCCGGGTCCCTGGCGCTGTGAGGCAGCAGTGCTAACCACCGTGGCCAGTGTGGAAGCAAGATTTTGAGGCAGCATTTTCTGCCATTGCGGTAGATGTGCAGCAGTACTATTTTACTCTGTGAGCTGGTCACAAGCTCTAGAGGTCAGAATCAAATCCAAAAATATGTTAAGCCGGCTTCTCAGAATAAAAACAGCTGTTTAACAAAAACAGAGTTCCAGGGAAAAAAATACTTGATGCAGAAAGTTAAATGTGAGCCAGGAACATGGAGCGTGGTACCACTTTCCCCTCTGTCTCCAACTCAATTCAATTGCACCAGGCTTGTCGCAGTGGTTAAGCACACAGCGCTCCCCCCCCACCTCTCCCCACCCTCTTTCACTCAGACTTCCTTTCTTTCTTATATACCTAAGAGGGAAAAACAAAGTTATTTTATTAAATATCCCTCCCTTCTATCACAGAGTTTTTTTTTAATTAAAGACAGGTTTTCTGACACTTTCTCCAGCCAACAACATTATTGGTTTTCTGCGCTTGTGTGGGTGGGCACCGTCAGCCATCTTGGGTTGGCAGGAATCACTGTGGGTGTTCCAGTCGGGAGTGATTTAAATTTTCAACAATGAGGTAAAATGGCAACTTTGGATAGGCTGTCCATTGTGATCATTTCGTGATTTAAACAAGGCAGCTGATTCTATCTATTATACAAATGTCAAAAGCTAAATTACCCGCCCCTCTCCCCCGCCCAATCATGTAGTGTGGAACTGAAGTCACACATCGTTCAGACTAGGCAGGTGATGATGCTGAAGCAATGTCACTTGGCTAGTAATCCAAAAGCCACGCTAATGCCTTTGGGATAGCCATTCAAATCCCAGTCCAACAGCTGCCCTTGAACTGAATGGCTTAAAATGGAATAAATTGTCCTGTTAGCCCTCACTACATGAGGGTGGAATCCCCAACCCACAGAAAAATTGTCAGCACTGAAGAATAAATAGCTGGGCTAATTTTCCAGCTGTGATATTGGGTATTCTCTGATTCTGTATTAATTCAGATCAAAGCAGACACTGTATCAATTAAGATCAATTATGCTGCTGCAGGTACAATACAGTGCTGCTAGATCCAGATGAAATGGCTCCAAGTGCATATAACAAATCTTGTACAAGGAATATGACTAATATTGTCACAACATATACACACTCATAAACATGCATGCACATGCATGCACACATACAAATCCATACATATATGCATTCCTACACATACACATGCATACAAGCACACAAATACATGCAAATACATAAAAGCACACACAAATGAGCTCACACACACACATACACACACACACACAATCATGTATGCACTCACACGCATAGATACACACAAGCACATGCATTGTCTCACAGGCACAACATACGTGCGCGAACAGGCAAGCACACACATACATACACAACCATACATGTGCACACACATAGATACATACGTAAAACCATAGACAAACATAAGCACAAACATGCTCACAGGCACACTTATAGGATAGTGATCAGGAGCAGAATTCCCTGTTGTCTAATGCTAATGTTGCTGAGATCATGATGAACACACTTGCTGAGATGGCTGAATTTACAGTCTAGTCACAGTTACAGACTTCCGATTAATGTTGGGACTTCCTAGTCAGTGCAGCTTAATACACATACATTGTTGTGAATCAACACAACAAAAAATAGGATCTGCTAACATCTGCTATAATATTTGGTGTTAGCAAAAAAAGAAGAAAAGCTGTTTTCTCTCCTTTCTCCATTGGAATAATTTGAAGATAATAGTTACAGACGGCATTAAATTTGATCTCCCAGGTAGGACATTATCAGAACCCAGATCAAACTTCTGAAATTTTAATTCTAATCGCTCCAGGTGCCATCATAAATGCACATTCACAGCAAGCTTCTGGAAGTATTATCTTTAAAAACATTCTGACAATTGCAGAATATACAGCCGAATGACTATATTTCCTGTTATACCCGAACACTTGGTTATCATTTTAACAAAGTACTGAGCAAATACCATTGCAGCATGTGGTGGAAAATTCCTGGCAATAATAACCCTGGAGAAAATTAACTGCCATTTGGACAAGCATGAAGTAGTAAAGGAGAGCCAGCAAGGATTTGTTAATAGCTCTTTTCTTTTGCTTTAATTAACTTGGCTGAGCCAAGGCTCCTTGGACAGCACTTTCCAAACCCATGACCTCTACCAAATAGAAGGACAAGGACAGCAGGTGTATTGGAATAGCACCACCTGCAATATTCCCTCTAAACCACCATTTCAAGATTTCTTTGCACTAAAGATATTAATGAGTATCTGGAATGAACAATCTACTGATGACCATGAAATGATTGTCGATTGTCAGAAAAACCCACTTGGTTTGCTAATGATCTTTAGGCAAGGAAATCTGCCATCCTCACCTGGTCTGGCCTCCATATGACTCCAGAGCCACAGCAATGTGGTTGACTGTGAACTGCCCTTCAATCAACTAAGGTTGGGAACTAAATGGTGACCTTGCAAAGAAGCCCACATCCCTTTTTTTAAATTCATTTGAAGGACAAGGTGTCACTCTTGATTTGTTTTAGAACATGGAAGAGGGGAAGCATTATTTTGATATCCTTTTTTTATTCATTCATAGGACATGGGCATCACTGACTGGGCCACCATTTATTTCCCGCCCCACTGGAGGACGGTTGAGAGTCAACCACAATTGTTGTGGCTCTGAAGTCACATGTAGGCCAGACCAGGTAAAGACGGCAGATTTCCTTATCTAAAGAACATTAGTGAGCCGGATAGATTTTTCCAACAATCAACAATGGTCTCATGGTCATCACTAGATTCTTAATTCCAGATTTTTAAAAAATATCTTTAATGCAAAGAAATCTGGCCTGATATCTAAGTGGCTTGATATGAAATGTTCCAAATGCTTTGGGATATTTTAATGCATTAGAGTCACCCTCTAAATGCAGGTTGTCATCTCTTGATGATATAAACATTAGCCAGACTTTGATTACTGACTTCTTGCCAAGTTGCTTAATCATGACCAGAGACATTGCTAGTGATGGTAGATTTGGCCATGCTATACCCAAGATAATGAGAGGAAACAGTAGACTGAGCCATTGCTTCTGATCATTATGGAAATATGAACTGCTGACACTGACAATGTAGTAGGAATGCTAGCCATAGCCCTGAACTGGCTGCTCTGTAGAGTTAGGCATAGAGCTCAATTTTAGTTAATTATCCCCATCATCTCCTGTTGCCAAATGTCAGACACAGAGAGGGCTGAGACAGATATGAGGAATAAAATTCACTGCTTACCATGTGTGTGTAAATCAGTTCTATGGTGTAGGTGGTGATTTACTCTGCAAACCTGTTTGCCTTTAGTGACAGGTTTGCTGGCATCGGCATCAGATGAAACTGAATCCTCCAGTGTAACACTGCTGCTGCAGTGTGATTCTTGAGCACGGATGCTGCTGATGCAATCCTTCCTGAGCATAAATTAGATGTTAACATCTTGGTACTTGGTACGCGTTCATGTTGAGGGAAGCAGGGACATAGGGCATGTTACGAGCTAGTGGTATCTCACAGACAGAGAATCTTTCAGAAATTGGATAGATTTTTCCAACAATCAACAATGGTCTCATGGTCATCACTAGATTCTTAATTCCAGATTTTTAAAAAATATCTTTAATGCAAAGAAATCTGGCCTGATATCTAAGTGGCTTGATATGAAATGTTCCAAATGCTTTTGGATATTTTAATGCATTAGAGTCACCCTCTAAATGCAGGTTGTCATCTCTTGATGATATAAACATTAGCCAGACAGAGAGGGTGCAATGGGTTATTATATTCCAGAAAGTATCTGTTCATTAAAGTTAACAGCTAGACTACAAATTGAGCTCCTCATATCCATATCCTCCTTTCCCAATTATCTTCCCATTGACTGAATTCCCATATATACTTCCATGGATCCAATTCCCAATACATAGTCTCCATGTTCCAATTCAATGTTTTATTTACCTCTATGGGGAATGTGGGCATCACTGGCTGGGCCATTTACTATCCACCCCTAATTGCCCTTGAGAAGGTGGTAGTTGAACTGCCTTCTAGAACCACTGCAGTCCCTTAGTGCTAGATTTGAATCCAACCAGTAGAAGAATTTAAAGTTTAAAATTTATTTATTATTGTCACAAGTAGGCTTATGTTAACACTGCAATGAAGTTAATGTGAAAATCCCTTAGTCGCCTGTTTGAGTATATGAGGGAGAATTTAGCCAATGCACCAAACCAGCACATCTTTCAGACAGTGGGAAGGAACTAGAGCACCGAGAGGACACCCATACAGACATGGGGAGAACATACAGACTATGCACAGACAATGACCCCAAGCTGGGAATTGAACCCAGGTTCCTGGCACTGTGAGGCAGCAGTGCTAACCACTGTGCCACTGTGTCACCCTAAAAGCTAATTCCCATTGGCTTCAATTTTACTTGGGCTCCTTGGCACTACACTTGGTCAAATGTTATCTTGATGTCAAAGGCAGTCACTCTTGTCAAACGTCTTGAGTTCAACTCTTTTGTCCATGGTTTAGATCATCATCACGATGTGATCTGAAGCCATGTAGTTCTGGCAGAACTAAAACTGAGCATTGGCACAGAGGTTATTTTTGAGTAAGTATTACTTCATGGCGCTGTTAATGGAACTGAAGCTATTCTATATCTAAAAACTCCCTTCCTCCAATTGTACTGTGTTGAGTACAAAGGAAAATGTGGTTGTTGGAGGTCAATTATCTCATTCCCAGGGCATCATTGCAGGAGTTCCTCAGGTTCGTGTCTGAGGCCCAACCATCTTCTGCTGCTTCATCAATGACCTTCCTTCTATCATAAGGATAGGAGTGGGGCTGTTTGCAGATGATTGCATAATGTTCAGCACCATTCGCTACTCCTTAGTGTAGGAGGGTGCACATAGTTGGAATAAAGAATTGGAGAGAGATGTAGAGTGAAAACAATAGCAGTGGAGACTAATGTAACTGCTGATGTAACTGTGATGCACGATTATACTGCTATATTCCATCATTTAACTGATGACCAAGGCAGACTGATGGGTGACAATTAGCCAGATTGGATTGGTAGAACAGCGAGGCATCCATATACTGAAGACACTGAGATTCTGGATGTAAATGCTTCTTCTGCAGCACTGAATGGGTTAAGCTCCAGTAGAACAACCCATTTACATACAGTTGGCGATTCAGCAATAATCTCATTGAAAATGACTGATCGAGCCAGAATGAACACTGACTATGACATCTGCATGTCCTTTTTGAAGATATTTTTTGGCAAAATTGTTGCTCAGCCCCAAAGGCAAGTTTCACATTAAATAGCAAGGAATAGTCATACTTAATTGTGTTACTAAAAACTTTTCAGAATATTTTCTTATGTTATAGCCCAAGGGCCAAAGGGATATTTCAAATATAGGAGGGGGAAATCAGAGGTGAAATTATTGAGAGACCCTGTGCTAATTATACTCATCTGAGAACTTCAAAGTTGTGAAAAACTTGCCCCGTCCTCTGCGTCCACCAAATCCCCTAACCCCCCCACTCCCACCACCCCAGGCTGGAACTACAAATAGAACATAGATCATTACAGCGCAGTACAGGCTTTTCGGCCCTCGATGTTGCGCCAACCTGTGAAAACCAATCGGAAGCCCATCTAACCTACACTGTTCCAGTATCATCCATATGTTTATCCAATGACCATTAAAATGCCCTTAATGTTGGTGAGTCCACTACTGTTGTAGGCAGGGCATTCCATGCCTTTATTACTCTCTGAGTAAAGAACCTACCTCTGACATCTGTACCATATCTATCACCCCTCAATTTAAAGCTTACTCCCTTTGTGCTATCTGAGGGAAAAGGCTCTCACTGTCCACCCTATCTAATCCTCTGATCATCTTATATGCCTCTATTAAATCACCTCATAACCTTCTTCTCTCTAATGAAAACAGCCTCAAGTCCCTCAGCCTTTCCTCATAAGTCCTTCCCACCATACCAGGCAACATCCTGGTAAATCTTCTTTGCATCCTTTCCAATGCTTCCACATCCTTCCTATGCGGCGAACAGAACTGTATGTAGTACTCCAAGCAGCACCAGAGTTTTGTATAGTTGCAACATGACCTCATGGCTCTAAAACTCAATCCCGCTACCAATAAAAGCTAACATATTGTACATCTTCTTAACAACCCTATCAACCTGGCTAACTTTCAGGGATCTATGCACATGGACACCAAAATCTTTCTGTTCATCCATACAACCAAGTATTTTACCATTAACCCAGTACTCTGTATTCCTGTTACTCCTTCCAAAGTGAATCACCTCACACTTTTCCGCATTAAACTCCATTTGCTATCTCTCAGCCCAGCTCTGCAGCTTATTTATGTCGCTCTATAACCTGCAACATCCTTCCGCACTGTCCACAATTCCACCGAATTTAGTGCTACAAAAGTTCGTGAACGTATCCCAATTCATCACCCAAACTAGTTTTCCATTCATTATCTGCACTTCCCACTGCCTTGGCAAGCCAGCCAGCATAATTAAGGACACTACGCACCCCAGACATTCTGTCTTCCATCTTCTTCCATCAGGAAAAAGATACAAAAGTCTGAAGTCACTACCAACCGACTCAAGAACAGCTGTTTCCTACTGCTGTCAGACTTTTGAAATGGGCCTACCTTGTACTAAGTTGATCTTTCTCTACACCCTAGCTATGACTGCAATACTACATTCTGCACTCCCTCGTTTTCTTTGCTATGAACAGTATGTTTTGTCTGTACAGTACACAAGAAACAATATTTTTCACTGTATGTTAATATATGTGACAACAATAAACCAAATCAACTCAAATCAAATCAATCTGTAAAATAAAATATCCCAAATTCAAATACACAGATTAGCAAGTCATTTATTTATTGTTGAGTTAAAATCAAGTCTTTTGTGGCTATCCCCTCATCATTATTTCTGGATATTCCTCATCCTCTCAAATACACTTTTGAATTCCTTGTGCTATCCTGCCCTATCTGCTTCATAACCACCCCTCTCCACCAAGTTTACTCAATTGAAAGAAAGATCAAACTTTGCTCGTTAAATTTGTATCTCTCACAGACAGAGAAGTGAATGTCACCATTCAGTTTTTAGAAAATCTATGGATTTTTTTTTCTCCTTTATCATGGGATGTGGGCAATCCTGGAATGGACAACATTCGTTGCCCATCCCTAATTCCCTTTGACCCAAGTGGCTTGCGAGTCCATTTCAAAGGGCAGTTAAGAGCCAACCACATTGCCGTGGGTCTGGAGTCACAGGTAGACTAGGCCAGTAATGATGGCAGATTCCTTCCATGAATGAGCCAGATGTTTTTTTTAACAACAATTAATGTTAGTTTCATGGCATTATTGACTGAGACTGGCTTCATATTCCAAACTTATTAATTACTGGCTCTCCCAGGTTACATTTTTCTAGCCTTCTGCTAAAGGAGTTCTTTACAATGCCTGTTTTAAGTTTAAAACCAATTCTCACTTAGTTCTCTCACACCTTCCACTACAGCTCAGTACTTTGGATTCTCTGGTGTAACACACATTGGAACAGCCATTATGTTGGAGGCACTTTGCAAGTGCAAGTTGGTTCACCAGCTGGCATGGTGGGATTTGAACACATGTCACTAGAGCTTGCTCCTCAGTGCTAGTAACATTACTGCTACACCACCATGTCCCTCTCAAACCTTGCAATCTTTCCTTTGTCACTTTAATCTTACTTTTCCTCTTTAATCCTTCCTCGCTTGCAAATATTTACAATGAGATAATTAAAGGCAAGAAAAATGTCACATGAAGACAAACTAATTGCGATAGAGGAGCTAATCTCAGTGATGATAGTTTGTGTCATTCATTTGCCAATTACTGTAATTAGTATGTTATCTATACTGATATTGTTTTCATCAAATAATTGCAGTGTTTTTAATTCCTACTTGAATTTCCCAGCCATCACACTGGCCTGTTTTGTGTCTGTGTTCCTTCCTTGTCTAGCCTCTTTATTTCCTGTCTTAACGCAGTTTTAATGGTCTAATGTTCCCACATTTCAATTAAGAATTCTAAAAACACAATGACTTGGATATTGGCTAGAATTTGACCTGCCCGCTTGCCATGGGAATTGGAGAAGGTGAGGGGTGGACCATAGTAAGGTCTGTTGACATTGGGCAAGATTTTATTGCTTCAGGATGAGTGAGGCCTTAAGATCCCGCCCAGTTACTTGATGAGAAAAGTCTAGGATAGAAAGTAGACCCCATACAAAAAGTTTGACTTCATATTCTAACTCTCCCAACTTAACTTGGATTGCATTTGGAACCTCTGGCTCTCCCAGGTTACTTCTTTCTCGCTTCTGCTTAAAGAAGTTTAAAAGAAGAATATCTTTTTAAATTTTAAATCAATCCTTTCAATTCTTAGTTATTTCTCTCACGACAGCTCAGTATTTTCTGTTCGCCTGGGTAAAACACTTTGGAACAATATTGGCGGTGCATGGACCATATCCATTGGCACTGAGATGAGAGTATCTAAATGAATGTGGGACGTCGGGAACATTAACCCAAGTTAACACAGCTACTTGCATATAGCTGTCACGGTGTTGTGACCAGGGCTAGAGACTCTGACTTAATTTCCCCACTCTCCCCAGGTCATCTGCTCTTTCACGGTTGAGATTGACTTTACACAGATCACAAATAGTTCTGGGGATCATTCCTGGTTTGTCTTGGGACATGGGAGAGGAGGAACATTAATTTGATCAACTGTGATTTCTATTTTTTTTATTCATTCGCCAGCATTTTGTTGCCAATCCTTAATTGCCCTTGGGGGGCAGTTGAGAGTCAACCACATTGCCATGATTCTGGAATCACGTGTCGGCCAGATCAGATTTCCTTCCCTGAAGGACGTGAGTGAACCAGATGGGTTTTTATGCCGATCGATATGTTTTCATGGTCAGCAGTAGACCCTTAATTCCAGATTTTTTTAATATTGAAATCCACTATCTGCCATGGTGGGAATCAAACCCAGAACATTAGCTGGGTTTCTAGGTTAATAATCTAGTGATAATACCACTAAGCCATCGCCTCCCCTGAATGGAAAAACATTAAGCACAGCTACATCAAAGAAACTGGAAGGCTTCAATTCTAAACAAATATTGGTCTTGTGCGGCGGGCCGGAGGATGAGAAGCTGATTATTTTTTCCTGACAGGAAGCTATATTATTCTGCTGGCAGGTTAAACAGATCAAACCATATAATCAAAAGGTTGCATATCTGAAGAAATTGCTGACTATTTTAATGAAGCAAGCGTGCAAGATAAGATACTTTAAAGTGAAGGCATATAGCTCCCCCGGTGATACAGTGTGGAACAGAACTCGATGCTATCTACTGCACTGAATCACAGAATTTGACACCTAGAAGGAACTATTCAGCCCATCGTGTGTGTGCCAGCTCTTTGCAATGCAATTAATCTCACCGTTGCTCTTTCTCCCCACCCCTCTAAATGTTTCCCTTGTCAAATATGTATCCAATTTCCTTTTGAAGTCATCATTGAGTCTGATTTCACCATCCTCTGAGGCAATGTGTCCCAATTCATAAAACTCACTGCATTTTTTAAAAAAAATCACCTCATCCCACTCTCCTCATTCTTTTACCAAATAATTTCATCCAGATGCAGTTCTTCTGTATTAAGTTCCCACTTTCCTAATTATGCTGCTTAATTTGAAGCGCTAAATAACCCGACCTTTTTAAAGACACGAGAAGCTGAATTATTGGTAGACTGAAGTCCAGAAATAATCTCGGTCCACTGAGTCCGCTGCTCCACAGACGTTCCTGTCCTACTTACAGTCTCCCGGGTGAAGTTCCACAATATGTGACTGAGAGAACGTCCCTTTGTTCTGATCCTGCTTTTTGGGGTCAGATGATAAAGTGCGAGAGGAGGGTCCTGTGGAACAAAGGTTCAGATTTATGACAGAATGCTCCGTCTGTGCGCTGTAACTCTGCAATTCCATGTCAGCTTCTCTTTATTTTCCATGATGACCACAATGATAATTTGCCCCTTTTATTCCTCCTCCTCTCCCGAAGTTGTTGATCCACATCTCTCCACAGCACACGGACAAAATTCCACCATCTGCCCCTCCCACCCATGCCCTTGCGTGGCACAGTGGCACAGTACTGTTACCTCACAGCTCCAGGGACACAGGTTCAATAGCCAGCCTGGCTTATCGTCTGTGTGGAATTTGCACATTCTCCCCGTGTCTGCGTGAGTTTCCTCTGGTGCTCCAGTTTCCTCCCATAGTCCAAAAGACTTGATGGTAAGGTGCATTGGCCATGCTAAATTTTTCCTCAGTGTACCTGAACAGACGCCGGAGACTAGAGGATTTTTCACAGTAACTTAATTGCAGTGTTAATATAAGTCTACTTGTGATGTTAATAAATAAACTTTAAAAAAGATATATTTTCTAGTCTTTCCCATTCCTTAGAACGTAGGAGAATAAGGGATGATCTTACTGAGATGTATAAAACCATGCAGGACATAGATAGGATGAACACCCATAGGCCGGAACTCTACTGCTTTGGAATCGGCACGGGTCAACAATGGGAATCTCCATTGACCTTGGGCTGGGATTTCCAGTCTCACCTGAGCAAGGCTGTAAAATCCGGCCTATCATCTTTTTCCCAGAGAAAAGGAATTGAAAACTAGAGGGCATAAGCCTAAGGTGAGAGGAAAAAGGTTTCAAAGGGTTCTGAGGGGCAGCTTCTTCACACAGAGGGTGGATCACTGTCTTGAAGGCTGTCTTGAAACATTCAATGTTTTGGCAGTTGAAAACTGATGTGATTCATGCTGGACAATCGCAATGTGTCCCACACTTAGTCATTTTTTGGGAGAGAGACGAATTTTGCAGATTTTGCAGAATTTTTGAGTGGGTGGGGTGGTCTACTCTTGCCAGCAAACCTGGCTTTGCAGAAAATGGGTGCTATTTTTAATGGGTGCGCCCCAATCTCAAAATGAAATTTAAGGCCCACCCACACCCCCATAGACATTATTACCCTCCTCTCCCCCCACTAATGAAGGCATGTTCCCCACTCCTTCTACAAGATAGGTTGTCAGCAAAAGGACATCCGAGCTCTCCCAATGGCACTCCCTTCATTTTCTCTCCCTTTATACCCCATTCATGCTCCAAACTTTCATGACCCCCCCCCCACCACATTGACTTAGGGATAGCCATCCAAGGCCTCATTCCTCAGGCCCAATTCCTTCAAGTTTCATCCTCTTGACATTGCCCTAACATCCTGGAACTGCCTACCTAGCTGCGTCCACCTGGTTATGCCCATCTGACATCTCCAGTGTGTCAGTTGGCACTGCCAAATGGGCACTGCCCAGTCTTTCTATGATTATCCAGGAGCTCCAGTGGCCATTGGACCCTGGTCTGTTTGTGAAGACCAATAGGGGGAGGGGGGGGTGGAATCCAGTCTGAAATTAAGTAAGCATATTTAGCATATTCAAATTCTTATTTAAATATGCTAATTTCACCCCTGTCCTCAATGGATGGGAACCAGATTACGTCCAGGAAGAGTGGAAGGAAGAAACCCAACAGAGGTTCACACCGTCAGTGAACAAACTAGATTCTCGCCCACCATTCTCTGATACCACGCTTCCATAGCACGCACTGTGCTAGGTGTGATGTGAGGTTGGAGAATTGTGGCTCTCGAACATTGCGTTTTAGAGTATTAGTCTCATTATTTAAGGGAGAATGTCAATGCATTGGAAGAACTTCAGAGATAGCTGACTGGACTAGTAGCTAATACTGGGCAGATTGTCTTGTGAGGAAAGGATGGACAAGTTAGTCTTGTATCCACTGGAATTTAGAAACTAAGAGGTCACCTGATTCAGATCCTGAGGGGTCTAGACAGGGTGGATGCGGAGAGGATGGTTTGCCTTGTGGGAGAATCTCGAATTAGGGGTAACTGTTTACAAATAAGGGGTCATCCATTAAAGACAGAGATGAGGAGAATATTTTTGTCTCAGAAGGATTAAGCTTCTGGGACTCTGTTCCTCAAAACACAGATCTTTGTTTTTTTCAGGAAGAGCGAGATAGATTCTGGATTGACAAGAGGGGGAAAGATTATCAATGGGATATACAGAAATGTGGCGTTGAAGTTAGAATCAGATCAGCCATGATTTTATAGCATCATAGAATCCCTACAATGCAGAATAAGGCCATTCAGCCCATCATCAAGTCTACACTGACCACAATCCCACCCAGGATCTATTCCTTGCACCCCACATATTTACCCCACTACTCCCCTAACACTATGGTCAATGTAGCATGGCCAATCCACCTAACCCACACATATTTGGATTGTGGGATGAAACCTGAGCATCCAGAGGAAACACACACAGACACCAGGAGAATGTGCAAACTCCACACAGACAATGACTCGAGGTCAGAATTGAACCTGGATCCCTGACGCTGTGAGACAGCAATGAATGGCGGAGCAGGATTGAGGGACCGAGTGGCCTATTCTTAATTTATATGCTTGTGTGTTAGTATGACATCCTGAAACACAGGTTCCCAAAACATAAACCTGAAACTCTGAAAGACGCAATGTAAATTGCGAGCCTTTTTTTTCTCTCCATATCTCATCCCAGTAACATCTCCAGAGAACATAACTCTCCATCTTTTCCAAGTGTCTGTATTTTTTCCTCTGATATTGTGTCAAGCTGTAATGATTCTTCCAGCTGTAAACCAGCTTATATACAAGTTTGACGTCGTCTTCCTTTGATTTTGAGTTCTCTGCGAATAGATATAAAACCCAGGGTGCCAGTTTTTACAGCCTTATCTGTGTTATCGCCTTCGATGGTCTGTAAATCTGAATGCCAAGGAGCTGCTCTTGAATGCATTCTTATTTAACTAGCTCTTTGACCAGCTAATTCATCAGCAGCCCTGTTATATCTTTGTGCAGTTCTGCATCGAATTCTCTCCGATAATGCTCTTGTGAAGTGCCGCAGGATGCTTCACTATCTTAAGAAGGTTACGTAAATGCAAGTTGTTGTTGTGAATAAGCCGGGGCCATTCATTCGCCCATTTGTTACAGCTCATCTCTTTCTTCTTTTGAACAATGGTTTCCGAACAGGCAAATGGATTCAGGCTGAGCTGCCTGAATGAAAGGCTGGTGCTCCATTGGCGCATGGTGTTCTCACGCAATGTTAATTCAGTTCCATAACTATACTGCCTGGAGGAGCGATTCCAGCCAGCCGCCGCATCCCCCCCCCCCCCCCCCCACCACCACCACACCCCACCACCCCCTCAAGGCACCATTTTAAGGTTTAACGGAACAGAAATCCGCACTGCAGTGCCAGTGATGGAGTAGTCTAGGAAATCTGTGCAAGTCCATCAATTAAACGATGCACATTATACAGAGCAGGGGATATCAGTCACTGAGTGACTGGGCATCAGCCATACGTGTAACAAGAAGCGGATCAGAGCAGAGATGGAGAATGGCCATCGACCTAAATGGCAGCTTCTTGTTTATACTGCTCTCCACGACAATAATCTGCATTCCCCGGCCACCTTTGACATATTACCACATTCCCTAATGCGCTTCATAAGAGCATTATCAAACAAAACCTGATCTCAAATCACAGGAGGAATCATCAGATAAACAAATGCTTGGGTGTCTCTAGCTGGACCAGCCCAGCCCTAATTGCCCGTTGAACTGAATGGTTTACCAAGGCATTTCAGAGGGCATTTAAGAGTCAACCACATTGCTGCGGCTCTGGAGTTACATGTAGGTCAAAACAGGTAAGTATGGCAAATTTCCTTCCTTAAAGGGACATTGGTGGCACAGCTGTTAGCACTGCTGCCTCACAGCACTAGGGGCTGGGCTTCGATTCCCAGCTTGGGTCACTGTCTGTGTGGAATTTGTACGTTTTCCCCATGCCTGCATGTGTTTCCTCTTGGTACTCCGGTTTCCTCCCTCAGTCCAAAGATGTGTGGGTTATGTTGATTGGCCATGCTAAATTGCCCCTTCGTGTCTGGGGTTAGTAGGGTTGGAGGGATAAAGTCTGGATGGGACTGTATTCGGTGCGTGCTCAATGGGCTGAATGGCCTCCTTCTGTACTGTAGGGATTCTATGATAGTGAACCAGATGGGTTTTTACAGCATTTGATGATAGTTTCATGGTTATCATTATGCTTTGAATTGGGATTTGAACACAGGTTCCCAAAACATAAACCTGGATCTCTGGATTATAGTCCAATGATAATACCACTTTGCTATTGCCCTGTAATGTAATCTTTCACAAAGATTTAGCCTCGCTGGCTAGGCCAATATTTATTACCACACCTAGTTGCCCTTGAGAAGGTGGTGGTGAGCTGCAGTCTATGTGGTGTAGGTACACCCAAAGTGCTGTTAGGGAGGGAGTTCTAGGATTTTGACCCAGCAACAATGAAGGAACAGTGATAAATCATGAGGAGGCAATGGCCAGGTAGTTTTATCACTCAGTTATTAATCCAGAAACTCAACTAATGTTCAGCAGATGGTGGGATTTGAACTCAATAACAAAATAATCTGGAATTAAGAATCTACCAATGTCGATTGTTGGAAAAACCTATCTGGTTCACTAATATTCTTCAGGGAAGGAAATCTGCCATCCTTACCTGGTCTGGCCTACATGTGATTCCAGATCCACAACAATCTGTGGTTGACTTTCAATTCCCCTGAGTAACTAGGAATGGGCCTGGCAGCGAAACCTGTGCTCAGTGAATGAATACAAATTTGTAAATCAGGATAGTGAGTAGCTTGGAGGGGAACTTGCATGTGATGGCGTTCCCAGATATCTGCTGTTCTTGTCTTTCTAGGTTGTACTAGTTACAGTTCCAGAAGATGCTGTTGGGTTGCTACAATGCATCCTGTAGGTCTTTTAAAATTCATTCATGGGATTTGGGCATCATTGGAACAATTATGGCTATCCTTAACTCTCCTTGAGAAGATGCCTTCTTCAACCATTGCAGTGCTGTAGGTGCACTCATAATGCTGTTTGGGACAGAGCTCGAGGATTTTGACCCACCAATAGTCAAGGAACAGTGACATATTTCCAAGTCAGGATGCTGACTGACTTGGAGGGGAACATCAAGATGATGGTAAGGGGTGGTAGTTATAGGACGGATATCAGAGGCAGGTTCTTTACCCAAAGGGTGGTTAGGGAGTGGAATGCCCTGCCTGCAGCGGTTGTAGATGCGCCAAGTTTGGTGGCGTTTAAGAGGTTAGTTGATAAGTATATGGAAGAGAAGGGAATGGTTTAGTTTGGAGGGGCATTGCTTTTTATATTGGTCGGCGCAACATCGAAGGCCGAAGGGCCTGTTCTGTGCTGTAATGTTCTATGTTCTATGTTCTATGTACCTGTTGCCCTTGTCCTTCTAGATGACAGTAGTCATGTGGCTGGAAGGTGCTACCTAAAGACCATTGATCCATTCCTGCAGTGTACCTTGTAGATGGTAATCAGCCTGTCACTGTTTGTTGGTGTGGACTGCTCTGACCTGGAGGTTGTTTATCTTCTGAGTGATGTTGGAGCTGCACTCATTGAGGCAAGTAGAGAATATTCCAATACACTCTTGACATATGCCTTGTAGATGGTAGACAAGTTTTGGGAAATGAGTTAGTCTCTGGCCTGCTTTAATAGCCACAGTATTTATATGGTTGGTCTAGTATGGTTCCTGAACCATGGTGACATCAAGGATACTGGTAGGGTATACATTCTTCCTCTGTGAATCTAGACAGTGAGTGTTGGGAAGATGTAGAATTTCTCTTCTTCCCCATCCTTCTGACTCAGAGTGCTTCTGACTGAACCATAGCTGACACCCTGGGAGGGGAGGCTTCATGTGAAGATACCCAAAAATACAACTGCACACCTTCCCACTAATGAGTAAGCGCATTGCCTCATTTAGCAATGGGACATATGCAATGGAAGATCCCAGCTTTCGATAATTCTAACTCCTCCCTGATCACTTTTGACCCTCAGGGTCACCCAGTCCCTATTGCCCATGTCTTCACTCACATCAATGCCTGTTCAACCATCATCTCTGTACTGGCTGAGCTGCACTGGTTCCCCAGTTAGTTACACTTCAGTTTTAACAGTCCTGGTGTTCAAATCCCTCCATTGCTCTGTCACTCCCCCATTGGAATTTAAATCCCCCACACACCACAACGAGGGGCAGACAAAAGAAATGTTCGTTGACCTCGAGTGGGAATTTACAGTCTTACTTGAGCGAGGCTGTAAAATCCTGCCAATCTCTGTCGCTTCCTCCAGCCCACAACCCTCTGTTATCTCCTCTCATTCTGCCTCTTGTGCATCCATAATTCTAATTCCTCCACCGTTGGTGCCAATGCCTCGGGCTGACTCTGGAATTTCCTCTTAAACCTCTCCGTCTCTTTGCCTCACTTTTTCTCCTTTGGGGATTACTTAGACCAAGTCTCTTTCATTTGCGCCAATGGCCAAAACTTCTGGCGCATTCCCACTGGTGGGATCTGATGGTTCCACCGACTTGTCCCCCAGAGCCGTGCGTTTTCCAGCTGAAGAGGCTGCAAACAACAGGAAAATGCAGCGATATTGGCAGGACTGTGAGATGGCGGACCTCCCGCACCTCTACAGACATGCCATGGATTGTGGGGGGTTCAGGGGCAGGCAGCAATCCTGCCCGATGTCTTTTTATGTGTCTTGGTGTCATAGTGTTCTCATTTTCTATCATCTCTATAAAATGCCTTGGGATGTTTATTTAATTAACGGTGCTATAGAAATACAGGTTGTTGCTGATGATGAGTGTATATGGAGCTCCAACCCCTGTGGCATGTTTTGGTTGCCAGGCTGTGTGTTGAGTTGACTGCCACTGTGCGATGCTGTGTGCCAACCTTTCAAGAACAGTGTGTGACGAGCATTATTTTAAAGTCCTAGGCTTCTCACTGGGTGACAAATAATATGCCCAGTGAGGCCTTGGTCAGCATCTTACTGCGGGACAGATCCTGCTTTATCTTTCATATCTGAGGGAGTCCGTGTGATATCCGATTGCTCCCTGTCTGATACTTGCTTTATCTGAGCAAGAGAGAAATAAGAAGTGTATGCACAGCGATTAGTCAGAGTGCACCCACCTCTCATTCACCAATTTCCAGATTTAAACACTGGCGGCTGACATTTCGAGACCACCTTTTCAAAGTGCTGACTCGCGCACCCTTCAGCACACACAGCCTCGGAGAACTGACTGCTCCTGGGGCTGGGAGGCATTTCTCTCTGATTTACTCTCTCCCCCGATGGCACATACACATCAGCAAGTAACTGCTGTCTCATACTGCCCCCTTTCTCCTTACCCTCTCCAAATGGCTCATAGCAAGAAACAGCATAGAGAAGGCCAGTCTGACCATCTTGACTGTGCTAGAATCATTCAGAAGATCCTGGGCACCAAGCATTGTCAATGATGTTTGAGGTAGACGGATTTTTGAACTACAAGGGAATCAAGGGTTAAGATAAGCAACGGTAGTGTGTGTGTGTGTGTGTGTGTGTGTGTGTGTGGTGTGTGTGTGTGGGGGGGGGGGGGGGGGGGGGATAATCACATGAACATATGAACCAGCAGCAGGAGTAGGCCATCCTGCTCCGCCATTTAATAACATCATGGTTAATCTAATGGCTATAATCTCGCAGAAATCTCTGGTAGCCTTTCACCCTCATGTTGATCAAGAATCTATTTAGCACCGCATTGAAGATATTCAAAGGCTTTTCTTCCACTGTCTTTTGAGGAAGAGAGTTCCAAAAGCTCAACCTTCTATGGAAGGAAAGCTGATTTCCGGATCAAATGGGTGACTTTTTTTTAGCCTGACCCTGAGGAACAAACATTTTCTCCTCATCCATTCCGTTACAACCCCTCAGGATCTTTCAATCTAGTCACCCCCTTACTCTTCTAAACTCAAGTGAATACAAGCCTAGCCCCTCCAATCTTTCTGCAGAAGACAATCTGCCTAATCTTCTTATTATTTTATTCATATGGCAGACATGGGCGTTGCTGGCTGGCCAGCATTTGCTGCCAATCCCTAGTTGCCCTTAAAAAGGTGGTGTTAAGCTGCCTTCTTGAATCACTTCAATCCCTGTTCTGTGGGTTGACCCACAATGTCGTTAGGGAGGATTTTGACCCAGCGACTGCGGAGGCGATATCTTTCCAAGTCAGGAGGGTGAGTGACTTGGAGAGGAACTTGCAGGTGGTGGTGTTCCCATTTATCTGCAGCCTTTGTCC
The DNA here is from genome assembly GCA_024679065.1 of Sphyrna mokarran. Lineage (NCBI taxonomy): Eukaryota > Metazoa > Chordata > Chondrichthyes > Carcharhiniformes > Carcharhinidae > Sphyrna > Sphyrna mokarran. Next base: position 11,597,609 of record JAGIQG010000013.1, on the reverse strand, counting down.
TTCTAGATGAAAGCGGTCATGAATTTGGAAGGTGCTGTCTAAGGATCTTTAGTGAATTGCTGCAGTGCATCTTGTAGATAGTCACACTACTGCTACTGAGTGTCAGTGGTGGAGGGATTGAATGTTTGCAGATCATTACCAATAAGAGACACCCTATCCACTGCCCCTTAATATTCAATGGTGTAACCAACACTGAATTCCCCACTATCAACATCCTTGGGGTTACTATTGACCAGAAATTTGCCACATAAACATAGTGGCTACATGAACAAGTCAAAGGCTAGGAATACTGCGGCGAGTAACTCACCTCCTGACTCCCCAAAGCTTATCTACCATCTACAAAGCATAAGTCAGGAGTATGTTGGAGTACTCCCCACTTACCTGGATGAGTGCAGCTCCAACAACACTCAAACAGCTTGACTCTCTCCAGGGCAAAGCAGCCCACTTGACTGGCACCACATCTACAAACATCCAATCCCTCCATAACTGATGCTCATCTACAAGATGCACTACAGCAATTCATCAAAGATCCTTAGCACCTTCCAAACCCATGACAGCTTCCATCTAGAAGGACAAGGCCAGCTGATAGATCAGAACATCACCATCTGCAAATTCCCCTCCAAGTCACTCACCATCCCAATTTGGAAATATATTGCATTCCTTCACAACTGCTAGGTCAAAATCCTGGAATTCCCTCCCTAATGGCATTGTGGGTCAACTGTAGCACGTGGATTGCAGTGATTCAAGGAGGCAGCTCACCACCACCTTCTCAAGGACAACTAGGGATGGGCAGTAAATGCTGGCCAGCCAGCAACGTCCCATGTCTGAAGAATGAATAGAAAGAAATGTCTTTAAGATAGGTTGAAACTCGGGAAGACGAGTCACTGCAGCAGTTAGGGAGGAATCCTGCCTGCCATGGGAATTGTTGATGTGGGTAGGGGGCGGGGGGGGAATGGACCATGCGAGGTTCTGTTGACCTCAGGTGTGAGTTTCAGGTTTTGGGTCAAGCGTGACCAGAGATCCTGCCTTAGGATTGGGCACTCTGAGATGAATGTAGTAACAGCCGGGCATTGAAAGGCTGAGAGCCATCAAATGAACCTTCTACTTATCCTCATAATCACACGAGACAATGATAATGGAGCTGTCGGCTAATCAGAGCAATCAATCTCTATCAATTAGTCAGCAAGAGCCTCAGGGAAAAACTCCCAGTGCTTGGCAAGGTTGGCGAGTCAGGGATAGGTATACTACTACGCTTGCCAAACTATGTGTCAAATTATCTTATACCTTATAAGTTGTTTGTCTTTCTTTGGTAAAAACAGGAGCAGGGACTGAAGGCCATACTGTTGCCCCTTGTCCCCCACACCCCCCCCCAAATTGAGATAGGCAAACTAAAAACAGACCAGCAACTAAATCCTAATGTGCATGTTTTTGCTCAGTGAAGCTAAACTCTGTTCACAATATCTGTGTGCATGTTCATTATTCATTTCATTTTCACAAGTTTGAAGCAACAGTTTGGGAAGCTGTAATAGCCCCTCTAATGATGCTCAACACACCTTCCTCTCCAATTCCTCAGTGCTTTGGCTTTCTTCATGATAGGCACAGTGAGGGGTGGATGACTACACCACATACAGATATGCCTCGTCCTTCCTGTGTTACCGTGGTTCTGTAGCTAACCCTCTTGTCCATGGGGCGGAAGGGCATTAAGACCCACTTAAGAATTTTGAGCATCTAATTCAGCCTCACATATCCAGTGCAGTGCTGCCGGAGTGCTGCATTGTCAGAGACGCTGTCTTTTGATGAACCATTAAACAGGGACTCTGCCACCTAGTGATGGCAGAGGTGTATGTATCCCACAGACACTATTCAGAAGAAAAGCGAGAGAAATCTGACTGCTATTTATCCTTCATTCAACATTTGCTTAATATTACAGGGATGTTTGTGGGATCTTGCTGTGTTCAAATTAGTTGCCAGGTTTCCTACATTACAACAGTGGCTGCGCTTCAGAAGTACTTGCTTCACTGTGACAACCTGAGGTTGTGAATGGTGCTATATAAATGAACACTTTCTTTAGAACATAGAACATAGAACAATACAGCACAGAACAGGCCCTTCGGCCTTCGATGTTGTGCCGACCAAAATAAAAAGCAATGCCCCTCCAAACTAAACCATTCCCTTCTCATCCATATACTTATCAACTAACCTCTTAAACGCCACCAAACTTGGCGCATCTACAACAGCTGCAGGCAGGGCATTCCACTCCCTAATCACTCTTTGAGTAAAGAACCTACCTCTGATATCCGTCCTATAACTCATACCCCTTAATTTAAAGCTGTGTCCCCTCGTGCTAGCTTTCTCCATCCTAGGAAAAAGGCTATCACTGTCCACCCTATCCAAACCTCTAATCATCTTATATGCTTCAATAAGATCCCCCCTTAGCCGCCTCCTTTCTAACGAAAACAACCTCAAATCCTTCAACCTCTCTTCATAGGACCTGCCCTCCATACCAGGCAACATCCTAGTAAACCTCCTCTGTACCCTCTCCAATGCCTCCACATCTTTCTTATAATGTGGCGACCAGAACTGCACACAATACTCCAAGTGCGGCCGCACTAGAGTTTTGTACAGCTGCAACTGAGTGCAGCTGCAATTTTGTACAGCTGCAACTTTATAACTGAGTGTCCCTGGACTGCAATGAATTTTGGAAAGGTCTCCAGTTTGATTGCTGATCGGTGCTGGTTTGGCTGATCTCATCCAGGGCATCAGAGAGATTATGCTCCAGTCGCCCTCAGTGCCTGGGCTGGGGAAAGGTCAGCCAATTAATCTGCTGTTCCCACTCCTCTTTGTAATCCAGCTATTCCTGAAGGAAACGAAGATAGGATCAAACTGATCCTGACTGTGAGCATTGTGAAGTTGAATAGCCTGTCCACAATAATAAGAATGTGGTCATTCCAAGAACATTGTAATATGTGTGTATGTATAAGATGCACTGCAGCAACTCAGCAACAGCACCTCCTCCACTTCTACTACCTAGAAGGACCAGGGTAACAGACACTTGGGAATGCCATTCCTCCACGTCACGCACTGACTTGGAACTATATAGAAAAATACATAGAAAATAGAAGCAGGAGTAGGCCATTCGGCCCTTTGAGCTTGTTCTGCCATTCATTTTGATTATGGCTGACAGTAAAAGTCAGTACCCTGATCCCTGTTCCTCCCATATCCCTTTTACCCCCAAGAACTACATTGAATTGCTTTACTGTGGCTGGGCCCCAGGGTTCATTCACCAACAGCACTAAGGTTGTACCTACACCAAATGGGTTACAGTAATTTAAGAAGGTGGCAAAGTTAACTTATTAGGCTCACATTAACACTGCAACAATGCTGCTGCTGTGAAAACCTCCCAGTTGCCACACTCCGGCACCTGTTCGGGTATAACTGAGGGAGAATTTACCATGGCCAATGCACCTAATCAGCAAGTTTTTCAGACTGTGAGAGGAAACCGGGGAACCTGGAAGAAACACCACGCAGACACGGGGAGGATGTGCAAAGTCCACGCAGACAGTGAGTCAAGCTGGGTCCCTGGCGCTGTGAGGCAGCAGTACCAACCGCTGTGCCATTGCGCCACCTCCTCAAGGATGGCTAAGGATAGACAATAAATATCAGTTTTCCACTGACACCCCAATGCCAAGAATTAAGGAACAGCTTTCTCATGACAAATCGCTTCACAGATTGGCAATCTCAGAGCTGCCCCCAGGAAAAGTCAACTCCTTTCGCAAGCAAAAGGGAGGACTTTTATTAGACATCATTGAAACATCCCAGCGGCAGTACAGAGAGGGTTCTAAATATAGCTGAGAGACTAAGGCTGCGGGCCAAGGCTTTGGTTTAATATGTTTCAGGCAAGTGACACCTAGCTGTAACTGGAGACAACTTGAAGCAGAACAAGCCTCACCAAATGGACTTCATTCCCTTCTGTCATTCCACACCCCCAGGCCCATTATTACTATTCCTCTCTTCATTCAATCATTAATGGTGCCATTGTCAACACACACACCTCAAAAGCAACTAGGGGAATTAACTGGAGACAGAAGATTACTTTATATTTCTTATTCACTAGATAGTGCATTAGAGAGCACAGGCACAAATAGGAACACTCACAGACACAGATAGATACACACACAGACACAGAGAGATATACACACAGACACAGATAGGAACAAACACAGACACAGAGAGATATACACACAGACATAGAAAGATACACACACAGACACACATGAATACACAGACACAGACAGAAACACACACAGATACAGATAGAAACGCTCACAGACACAGAGAGATACACACACAGACACAGAGGGAAGCACACACAGAAACAGAAACACACACAGACACACACGGACTCACAGACACGGATAGATACATAGATACACAGACAGAGAGACACATAGACATAAAGACACAGATAGATACACAGACACAGATAGATACACAGACCCACACGGACACAGACACAAATGCAGATAGATACACAGAATCACACACAAACATTCAGAAGCAGATAGATGCACAGCCGCAGATCGGTACACAAACACAGACACAGATACATACACAGACACACAGACATTGATACACAAAATCACATACAACGCACAGATAGCTCTCAGAAGCACACAGACACAGACAGAGGCATCGATAGATACACACACGGACAAAGTCATGCAAATACACAGTTACACAGACACACAAACACAAATAGATACAGAGACACACATGAGTTTATATACAGATTGATGCAAATGATTTCACACACACACGTAGAACACATTGACACATGCAGACACAGACACACATAGATACATATACACAGAGTGGATCTTTTGCCCCACCAAATAACCATTGTAAAAATCCTCAAATTCGAAGAGCATAGAAAATGCTAGAAGCTCAGTGCTGCAGGCTTGTCAGATTGTGAAACATGCAAAGACCTACAAACATTTCAGGAGGAATCCTTCATCAAATATCCTCATTCCCTCCCCGATCTATATAAGCTGCACCAGCAATAGAATTTCCAGCAGGTACATTTCCAGAGGGACTGCCATTTCTGTCCATTTTGTGAAGTGGTTTAAGTAAAAGTCAATATAGTGTGACTGTCTGTAAAAGCGATTGCAGGGAAGATGTAGAATGCAGTTCTCTCATCAGCGGGTTGTGGCTTGTTACACTCTAGCTCCTGGCTATGACAGATACAGCGCTGGCTTTTTGCATCTTGCTTTTCAACACTTCCTCCCACTTGATGTTGCTAATACTCATCCTGAATGGCTCCAGAGTAGCTTTCTTCATGTGTGAGAATAGACAGACACACAATAGTCAATACATGCTGATAGAGAAGCAGGCCATTTAGCCCATTGATTTCATGCTGGCTCTCTGTCACATTCCTCTGTATCCCTCGCTGAATTCCATCCATACTCACACATGCAGACAATCACAGGACAGCAGTGAGTAGCGGAACCCTGGCTAGTTTCTAACTTCACCTCCCAGACACTGGTCACTGGCCAATTTTTGAACATTCACTCTCAGGATTTATTGTCCTTCCCTAATTGCCCTTGAGGAAGTGGTGGTGAGCTGTCTTCTTAAACTGCTGCAGTCCCTGTGGGTGTACGTATACCCACAGTGCTGTTAGGGAGGTGTAATAGCATGGCACTTCCTTTGGCAAAACGTTGCAAATTTTGTTCAGAACAAAAGACTTTTGATAAAGAGAAATCAAGTGCTAGGTGTTTGCAGCCTTGGGCTGTCTTGGAGCCTCCTGGCTGCTTCAGTTCTTACCTGCTTACTGCACGGCTTCAAAATGGTTCTGCCTAGGAGAGGACCCCAGCCTCTGGGGTAATCTTGAGTGCAGAAGGAGGCCATTTGGCCCATTGAGCCTGCACCGACAACAATCCCATCCAGGTCCTATCCCCATAACATTACATATTTATCCTCATAATCCCCCTGACTGTAAGAGACAATTTAAAATGGCCAATCAACCTGACCATACATCTTTGGACTGAGTGGAAATTGAAGCACCCAGACGAAACCCACCCAGGGTGACCCGAGGCGAGAATTGAACCTGGGTCACTGGCGCTGTGGGGCAGCAGTGCTAGCCATTGCACCACCTCGCTGCACTCATTCCATCGCTTGCTCTCGGCTCCCCATTGGTACTCAAGCCAGGTGACCCTCTTCTGCTGTGCTGTTTTAAAGAGAAACCACAATCATTACGAGGAGGGAATTCCAGGATTTGTGTCTAGCGACAGTGAAGGAAGGGTGATATATTTCCCAGTCAGGACGGTGAGTGGCTTGGAGGAGAACTTGCCAATGCTGGTGTTCCCATGTGCCTGTTGCCTCTTGTCCTTTTAGATGGTGTTTATTGGACTTGTCAGCTATCTCTGAAGTCTTTGAACTGGAATGGAATTCTAAAGGACTGCCTAAGAAGGAAAAAGGTGGTGGCAGAAACCAAGAGTTTGGAAGGGGGGGTGTTGAAGGAACCTTGGTGAGTTGTTGAAGTGTAACTTGGAGATGGTATATACAGCTGCCACAGGTATTTTGGCAGACGGAGTGAATTTCTAAAGTGTTGATGGATTGCCAAACATGTGGGCTGTTTTTGTTGGACGGGATCCAGACTCCTGAGTGTTGCTCCAGCATCCAAACAAGAGGAGAGTGTTTCTGAAACTGTGGACGTTTGCCTTGCCCCTTGCACCAAGTTCCATTCATCCTCCATGTCTTGTGCTTGCTGTCCTTGGTCTTGCAAGGCCTTAGCTTTAAAATCACACCCCTCAGTCAGCCTGGGTGCTCCCGGTCTCTCGAAACTCCTTTAGCCCTGGAGCACTCCTGGCTCTTTACACTCCTCCAATATCCCTGATTTTTATCACATTGCCAGCCATGCCTATAGCTGCCTCTGCTGTCAACTCAGGAATTCCTAGGCCTCTCCATGACTCAATTCTCTTCTGGCCCCTCCTGGTATTTTGGGGCTGTATTTTTGTCTCGTAGTGTCTCAGTGATGCATCTTGGGACAGTGTATGGTCAAAAGGTCAGGCAACCTTGGTGTCAAAGCTGCTGAGAGGGGCAAACTCACCAAGAGCCAGAGAGAAAACCTGAAAAACCCTTGCTCTATTTGGCCAATTTTAATTGCTGTGATCTTGAAGGAATCATTTTAATCTAACTTATTTATACAATGGGTAGTTTTTAAAAACCACCCTCTAGCCATTATTTCCGGGCTGCTCTGGTTTGGTTACTATTCTGCCCAGAAGCTTTGTTTATTAAACCTGATTCTCAGTTTGACCTTCTCTCCCTTCCTGAATGACTATTTACTAAGCTGGCCTGTGACAGACTGTGAGCCACTCTGTCAGGCTGAAGCTCTGCTGTGCTTGCTGTTTTTTTTTACACTGTAATGAATCTGAGGATGTGAGAGATATGTGTGGAGAGAAAGCTTCCGGTTGAGATCTGATCCTGAAATCAGGCTGTCCCCGCCGGCATATCACAGGCATTTGTGGAGCTGGGCATGAACCCAGTGAAGTAAGACGCTGTGAGCTAAGACAATGAGAAAGAGAATCCTTATGGATAATTTAGAATATTTCATCCACTTTTTCCCCTTGGATTTTACCTTATCCACATTTCACTGGAATACATCCTTCTTGCTTACAGAGATAACAATCGTGCTTGCTGCAGTGACAGTATCAGTATTTCAGGCCTCACTCAATCCCCAGCCTGTGCGGGGTGAGTAGATTCGAGCAAGATTATAACATAGAGCAGTGACAAGTGATTCAAATGCCTTCCTTGTCCCTCAGCCCCCACTCCGGGACTGGGAGACGGCAAGAAAATGGCCAAGCTTTCTCTCACTAGATCCAGTGACCCAGGGTGAAATGTATCTACATGTCGATATCTGATCAGGATGGGGACCAATTCTAAAGCAATGATTTCTGCAGTTGGCAGCGATTACTGAACACAATCCATGAGTAAGCAGTTGGGCCAGCGTGCTGGTGAACAAGGCAAGATGCCTGTGGAACCATTCCAGCAAGCATCCATCGCTGCCAGAGAGAGGAGATAAACACAGCCAGGCAGGGCATCAAAACCAGCACAGGGAAGGAGTCAGTACCATCGGGGGGAGGGAGTCATGCTGCCAGGGAGAGGGGGGAGGAAACGTCAGGGGGAAGGGAGGAGGGAATGTCAGGAACCTTGATGTGTTGCTGCAATGCAATTTGTAGATGGTACTTACAAGGGAATGTCAGGGGGAGGGAAGAAGGAATGTTAGGAAGAGGGGGAGGATCTTCTAGGGAGAGGGGTGGAGGGAATGTCAGGGGGAAGGAATGTCAGGGAAAGAGGGGAGGGAATATCAGGGAGAGAGGGGAGGGAACGTCAGGGAGAGGAGGAGGGTATTCCGGGGGGGGAATGTCAGGGAGACGGGGAGGGTATTCCAAGGGGGGGAAATGTCAGGATGAGGGGGGAGGGAATGTCAGGGAGATGGGGAGGGTATTCCAGGGGAAGGAGGGGAGGGAATGTCAGGGAGAGAGGAGAGGGTATATCAGGGAGAGGGGAGGATGGGGGAGAGTACTCCAGGAGGAGGGAATGTAAGGGGGTGTAGGGGACAGAGTGTGTCCAAAAGTGATTATTTCCAGGATTTGGGGAGCAGCACAGTTTTGATAAATGTGTTGTCTCTCCTCTTATCTCCCATATCAAATTACTGAAACTGCATAGCTCATAAACCATTCTCAAAATTAGACAAGGGGTTTGGGAAAATTGCCACAGACTGGGAATTATTTTTGTGAAACATCAGCTGTCAGCTGTTTCTATCAACATTCCTTACAAAACATAATGTTAATAAGTATGGTCGACAATAAAGAGAAAATGAATAAATAGATTAATTGCAACATGGCTTCTTATATACTTAAATCTATCTAACAATATTGTTACAGTAAGACATTAAATAAACCAGTGTAACTCCATATGCACTGGATTAAGGGCTGAGGAGGGGGAGGTGCAGGCTAAGTACCTGGAACACACAGGGTTAATGTGAGATTATATGGAACCACCCACACACAGTAAGGAGGCATATGACACAAACCCAGGGTCTGTGTGCATTTGAGCAAAGACTGAGTAAGACCCAAATGTGGAGACAATTGGTCTGTACATTTTTTATTATTTGTTTGCACGATGTGGGCCAGCATTTATTGCTCAGCCCTAGTTGCCCTTGAGTGCTGAAATGCCTGCTTGAATCACTGCAATCTCTGAGATGTTGGTATGCTCACAATGCTGTTTGGGAGGGAATTCCAGGATTTTGACCCAGCAACAGTGAAGGAACAGCGATATATTTCCACTAATGGCGAGTGATTTGGAGGAGAATTTGCAGGTGATGGTTTTCCCAGGTACCTGCTGCTCTTGTCCCAGGTATGCTATGTAAAGAATTTTGATGGGCTCCTGCAGTGCACCTTGTAAATGGTACACACTGTTGCCACTCTTCGTTGGGATGGAGGGATTCAATATTTGTAGAAGGCGTAGCAATCAATCGATTGTTTTGTCCAGAACGGTGTTGAGCTTCTTGAGTATTGCTTGAGCTGCACTCATCCAGGCGAGTGGAGAGTATTCCATGACACTCCGGAATTGTGCCTTGTAGATTGTGGATGGGCATTTCTGAGGAGGGGCGGGGGAGCCAGGATATTGTCCAGTTGCATATGGACATGGATTACTTCAGTATTTGAGGAGTTGCAAATGGTGCTGAACATTGTGCAATCACCAGTGAACATCTCCACTTCTGACCTTATGATGAAAGGAAGGTCGTTGATGAGCCAGCTGAAGCTGATTGGGCCTAGGACACTATCCTGAGGAATTCCTGCAGAGATTTCCGGAACGGAACTGATTGATTTCCAACCATCTTCTTTTGTACCAGGTATGACTCCAACCAGCAGAGTGTTTTCCTCCTGATTCCCATTAACTCCAGTCTTGTTAGGGATCCATGATGCCACCACGTTCTGTCAAATGTTGCCCTGACGTCAAGGGCTGTCACTCTTACCTCACCTCTGGCACTCAGTGTAACACCGTAAATAATCCTATTTGTTAATAATGTCTTAGAGACACCTACTGAAAACCACAAAGATCACTTTAAAAGACATTGTTATGACACAAACACTCTCCTAACAATGATCAATCGTAATTGGACGGAATGATGCAGTAGACTTGGGAGGCTGTGTTGGCTATTCCTGCTCCTATCGCGTAAATGCAATCTTTACCTCATGTTTACAACTGCCTATTTGTTTGGAATAGTTTACCAGAGTCCCCAAGAAATCTCACACCCTCCTTACACTGGATTCTCACTCATTATCTGTTGTCCTGTCTCTAAATCAGAATTTGATATCTGCACCCCAGGCTGTAATTAAAACTTTTTTTTTAGCACCATTGAGAAAGACATATGAGAACAAGTCAGGGAAAAATAGGCTTTTTCTTTCATAGGATAAGATTTAAATAAATCCTTTGTTCATTACAAGAACGTAAGAACTAGGAGCTGAAGTAGTCCATTTGGCCTCTTCAGCCTGCTCCGCCACTCAATAAGATCATGGCTGATCTTTACATGGACTCAGCTCCACTTACCCACCCATTCGCCATAACCCTTAATTCTTCTACTGTTCAAAAATCTATCTATCTTTGCCTTAAAAGCATTCGATGAAGTAGCCTCAACTGCTTCAGGGAGGAAATTCCACAGATTCACAACCCTTTGGGTGAAGAAGTTCCTCCTCATCTTAGTCCTAAATCTGTTCCCCCTTATTTTTAGGCTCTGCCCCTTAGTTCTAGTTTCACCTGCCAGTGGAAACAACTTTCCTCCTTCTATCTTATCTATTCCCTTCATCATCTTGTATGTTTCTACAGGATCCACCCCTCATTTTCTGAATTCCAATGAGTATAGCCCCAGTCTACTTAGTCTACTAGGCCCAATCAGCTTCAGCTGCTTCATCAATGACCTTCCTTCCTTCTTAAGGTCGGAAGTGGAGATGTTCACTGGTGATTGAACAATGTTCAGCACCATTCACGACTCCTCATAAGCCAACCCGTTCAATTCTGGAGTTTTGCCACTATTTAAAATCATGTAAATATATACCCTTGTTCTTTCAAACACTCCACATGTCAGCTCATCTTTCTGTCACCTTCAAATTATTCAAACTATTCTAATATCTCCTCTTTACCATCCTCATACACATACACACTCACTCACTCTCTCACTCATTTACTTCACTCACTCACTCATCCTCTCACTCACTCACTCACTCACTCAATCATTCACTCTCTCACTCATTTAATCTCTCGCTCACTGCTCTCTCGCTCACTCACTAATTCACACACTCATTTGCTCACTCACTCACTCACCCTCACTCTCCATCCAAATCTCTGCTGACAATATCCTAGAATGCACCAAGTTGCACTCACCCACCTATCCTGTGCTTACTGAACTACATTAGCTCCTGAACCCTAAAGCCTCTATCTAAAAATCTCATCCCCCATATTTAATTATTTTCATTAAATTATCTGGCTTTGTAACTGTCTACAGCCTCTCATTCCACTTCTCTGTTGCTTCAATTCTGCCCCCTCCTCCATCTCACACGGGCGTTCCCTCAAACTGCACTCTCTGAATATCTTGCTGAATCTGCACTTCGATTCAGCACCCATTCTTTGCCTAATCATTCCCTCACAAATTAATCCGAAGGATGTTACTGTATAAATGTAAATTCCTGTTCTTGTTCCTGTCTGTACCGAACTGACTGTTATCAAAGTCACAAAATAAATCCCATGTGACTGTAACAAAGCAACTTTCTCTGCCCTCCGTGATCTATCTGCAACCTTCAGTACAGTTAACTGCATCATTCTACTCCAAAGCCCATCCATTACTATCCAGTAAGCTGAGTTTGGTTTGATCTGGCTCCATTCTATTCAATAATCCTAGAATCCTACAGTGCAGAAGGAGGCCATTTGGCCCATCAAGTCTGCACTGACCAGAATCCCACCTATGCCCTATCTCCATTATCCCATGTATTTACCCTAGCTAGTCCCCCTGACATTAAAGGGCAATTTAACATTGCCAATCCACCTAACCTGCATATCTTTGGACTTTGAGAGGAAACCAAACCAACTGGAAGAAACCCACACAGATGAAGGGAGAATGTGCAAACTCCATACAGACAGTAACCCAAACCAGGAATTGAACCCAGGTCCCTGGCGTTGTGAGGCAGCAGTGCTAACCACTGTTCTGCCCCAAAAATACAATGACACAGGCACTTGGTAGTATTGCTGAAAGGAACTTTTTTTTTATTTATTAGTGTCCCAAGTAAGCTTACATTGACACCGCAATGAAGTTACTGTGAAAATCCCCTGATTGCCTCACTCCGGCACTGTTTATAGTATTGATTCCACTGTGTACATTATCAGTTCCTTATCTGAGGAACGATGTGTTAGAAGCAGTCCAAAGAAGGTTTACTAGACTAATACCAGGAATGGGCAGGTGTCTTGTGAGGAAAGATAGGACAAGTTAGATTTGTATCAAATAGTGTTTTAGATGAATGAGAGGTGACATCATCAAAAAATTTGAGATCTTGAGGGTGGATATTGAGAGGATGTTACCTCTTGTGGTAAAATTAAGAACTTGGGCTCACTGTTTAAAAATAAGGGGTTACCCATTTAAGACAGTGATCTCTGTCGATATAAAACAAATCCTGTTCCACTATTAATTACCCTTGTGCTCACTGACCTCTATTGCAAAAAGACATGGAGATGTTAAGTGGATGGAGAAAGACCTGATAAATGGAGCATAATGTGGGCAAAAGTGAAACTCTTTGGCAGGAAGAATAAAAAAGAACCCTATTGTCTAACTGGTGAGAATGCAGAACTCTGAGATGCGGAGGGATCTGGGTATCATAGTGTATGAATCTCAAAAGGCCTACATTTCCCTGTTAAGCAATACCTTGATTTTAAAACTCTCACCCTTATGTTCTTGCCTCTCCCATAATTGGCAATCTTTTCCAGTCCCATAACCTTCTGAAATTTCTGCGCTCACCTAATTCTGGCCTCTTGAGCATCACTGAGTATAATAGCTCTATTGTCAGTGGCTTTAAAAACTATATCTTCTTGGGATGCATCTTGGCCAGAATTCATTGCCCATCCCTAATTGTCTTTGGTGGTGAGCTGCCTTTTTGAACCACAGTGCTGTGAGGGAGGGATTTTCAGGATTTTGACCCAGCAACAGTGGTGTCTTTCCAAGCCAGGATAGTGATTGATTTGAAGGGAAACTTCCAGCCGGTGGTGCTTCCAGGTATCTGCTGCCCTGCCCCTGTCCGACGTTACACTTCCAATTGCCAATGTTCCAAGCTCTGAAATTTTCTCCCTAAATTCCCTTTACCAGAACCTTCTTGAAAGTTAGATCTTTGGCCAAAATTTTGCTCTTCTGTCCGAATATCTCCTTGGCTTTGACACCATATGTAGTGTTCCTATGAAGGGCCTGGAGACATCGAAGGTGCTATATAAATGTAAATTCCTGTTGTTGTTCTATTGTGTTCCGAGCAGCACGGTGATCAATCATTTTCATTATAACCAGCTTGACAAAGTGCTCTTCGCTTCCCAATTGATTTCTTTAATGTTAACTGCAAGTTTTGACGTCCTGACTACTTGTCCTTTGCAGTGAAAGGGCAACTCTTGGTGGTTGAATGAAAAATGATTTACATTTTTAAACTAACTTCCACGACATTCCCAAATTACAGCCAATGAGGAACTTTTGAAATATCATCATGGTTGTAAAATAGAAGTAGTGCAGCCGGCTTGAGGCCTCACAAACAGCAAAACAATCTATTTTTTGTAGTGTTGATTCTGGAGTCACTATTGGCCACCTCCCCGCTCTTGTTCAAATCATTACAGAGAATCTTTCATACTCACCCCCAAGAAGATGGATAAGGTCTCAGCCTCACATCTGAGGTGAGAGACAGAGCACTTCTGATACTCACTCAGTGCTGCATTCCATTGGCAATCTGTAATTCTGTACACAGAGGGAATTGAACCCACAACATGCTGACTCAGAGAGCGAGAGTGCTACCCACTGAGCCACAGCTTGGGCAAGATGCTGGCCTCACAACAATTACGCTCGGGTGATTCTGCAAGAGGCACTGAGGCATAAGCATCGTGTTAACAACGACAGGGCGTGATAACAGGTACATAAACTTAATGGCAAATGAATCCCTGTCCTCTGCAATCCTAGATGAGAACAAACCAAAGGAAATGGCAAGAGAAGACTGAAGGATAGGAGTTCTTAAAAAAAATTCAGTCACTGTCATGTAAGTTTATTTATTAGTGTCACAAATAGGCTTACGTTAACACTGCAATGAAGTTACTGTGAAAAGCCTCTAGTGCCACACTCTGCCGCCTGTTTGGGTACACTGAGGGAGAATTCACCATGGCCCAATCCACCTAACCAGCAGGTCTTTCAGACTGTGGGAGAAAATTGAAGCACCCAGAGGAAACCCGGAGAGAATGTGCAAACTCCACACAGACAGTGACCCAAACTGGGAATCAAACTAAGGACAAAGAACAAAACAGCACAGGAAACAGGCCCTCCAGCCCTACATTCATCCAACTAGGCCATTTGTTTGTATCCCTCCATTTCCAGTCTGCTCATGTGACTATCCAGGTAAGTCTTAAACGATGCCAGTGTGTCTGCCTCCACTTGGCAGTGCAAATTACAGCCAATGAGGAACCCATACCCCTGGTGTCAGGAGGCAGCAACGTTAACAAAGTGCCACTGTGCCGCCCACCCTGTCTTAGTGCAATAGCAACATGTTGGGTTGAAGTAGTTGTGTTATCTAATTAATGTCACAAAATGTAGCAGAAATTGAGGTTTAGATATTTACGGTCAGGTTTTAAATTGCTGAGCATTGAGCTGAAACTCTCATTCTGCAGTAGAATCATCTTGTTTGAGATGAAATCTGAAATCTCAGTCACTCCTTGTTCAGGATCACCTGACTAACACATGTGGAAGCTAGGTCTGGCTGAGGTAACGCTCCCTCACACCACAAGCAGATTTCCTTTTGCAGCTCCTTCTCCATGTTTAATCATTGTGCTCTCTGACACTGTCCATAAATCAGTAACCTTTCTCTCCCTCGAAGCTGATTCCCTGAATTCTCAAGCAAAATCACGCTCTGTGGGTATAAACTTCCTGTTGCCCATTTATTGCCTGCCTCACCTAAGGCTTGACACGCGTGTGTAATTGTGTCCCTTTAAGGGCAACACAGCAGGTTAAGGGTCATTGGGCCTGGGGTCCAATTAGAACTCAGAGTGGGGAACCACCCCGGGGGGTTAGCACAGCCCGTGAGGCTGCTATACAATTGTAATTCATAAATAACACTGGTGTTCACTAATGAAGTCTGAAAATGTCATCTTTACAATACATTATCCAGAACTGTAATGGCACATTGCTGGGCAAAGCAATCTATTGCACTCATTGAGGGACAAAGGGGGACACTGAGTGGGAGAGGGGACACTGGGCGAAGGGGGAGACTGGGTGGGAAAGGGGACATTGAGGGGTAGATGGGACACTGAGGGGTAAAGAGGGACTTTGAGGAGTACAGTGACACATTGAATGGGAAAGAAGGACACTGAGGGGTACAGTGACACACTGAGGGGTAAAGGAGGACACTGAGTGGACAAAAGGGGGACACTGAGCCATAAAGCGGTACACTGCACTGACAGAGGGGCAAAGGGGGACAGATCTGGGACGCATTGAATGTCGTTCTGCTCTTGCAGAATAAATGGGAAGGTTGAAAACTAGGACATCTGAACTGGTTTGAGGAAATTGTTCTGAAACCAGGACATTTGGCGATAATCTGGGACTGCCCTTGCATTGCTAGGCTGTCTCATTTCTTGGTCTGCTGCTTTAGTCCAACACCACTTGTATTGTGAAATCCCTTCAGAGGCTCAGACCGAGAATCAGGGGGATTGACGCATCTGCAAAATGTGCTTTAAAGCTGAAATATAACCAGGGTGTAGAGCCATCCGACACACTGGATTCAATCTCCCAGTAAAAGGAAGGCCCTTTGTTTCCCTGGCTCAGAAAATGCAAGGTTTGGCACCACCTTGTGGTGAGGGTAGCTGACTGCACTGAACAGCCAGGATGCAAAACAAAGGAATTCAATAACGTCTGAATAGAAGACAGAAGCTGAAGGCCCAGTTAACAGCTTTTGCCTTTGGATCCTGTGCGATTTTCCCAAAGCTCTATGTCTTGGGAAACATGCTTCTCTGACGAGCAGAGTGCCTAAACCAGTTTATCTGGGGGTCGGGGGAGGGAGGGAGCTGAATTATTTCTGTCCAGTCTCATCACGTTGAGTACAACCCACGAGTGGTGTGTGTGTGTGCGTTCTTATTTTGAGTCAAAGAGCTTTTTTTAATGTTTAAATCATCTGCACTTCTCATTTTAGACAATCCTAGGGTGCTAACATTTTTAAATGGCAGACCCCAACACTTCAACACCGAATAATGCAGTGTCATTTCTGAGAGTGAATTCAAATGTAACTGCAGTGGTCATTGTTTCAATGAATAGAGGCTGGCTGCACTGGACCCCATGTAGAGGAATCTGGGTTGCCAAATATGGACAGTTGCATTTAATTAGCTCTCTCGACAAAGATTTGCATTGACAGGAAACATTGAGCGAACAGTCAATAATTACAGGCAGCCAGCCAAGCTCCCAAAATAGGCAGAAACTAGAAGCCTCTAGAACATGCCTCAGATATGGAGAGCCAGTAGCTTGCAGTGTCAGTCGTAGCCATGATGTGGAAATGTGGCCATGATGGGGCTTTTGTTACCAAATTGGGTGGCTTGGTAGGATAGTGATTAGCACTGCTGCTTCATAGCTCCAGAGTCCTGGGTTTGATTCCTGGCTTGGTCATTGTCTGTGTGGAGTTTGCACATTCTCCTCTTGTCTGCATGGGTTTCCTCTGGGTACTCCAATTTCCTCCCATTGTCCTAAGATGTGCAGATTAGGTTGATTGGTTGTGCTAAGAAATTCCCCTTACTGTCCAGGGATGTGTAGGTTAGAGGAGATTAGTGGGTACAATGGGTAGGACCTGGGTGGATTGTGTTTGATGCAGACTTGATGGGCCGAAGGGCGTCTTTCTGCACTGTTGGGTTCTATGATCTATGAAATAAATCTGTTGGACTATAACCTGCTGTTGTGAGACTTTTTACTATGTTAACGTGCCTCAGAACCAGGGATATGTGATAGATGTTATCCCAGCTCACCTGTCTATGGAAGAGAAGAAAATCACATTCACCCCTCCATCACATCATCTAACTCCCTCCAGGTTTACAAGGGGACATTAAATCATAGTGATGCTCTTCAAGAATGTTGTCAGAAAGAACTTCTTCAGGCAAAGGACAGTAGAAGGCATGTGGTTGGTTAGAATTATAGAATACCTACAGTGCAGAAGGAGGCCATTCAGCCCATCAAATATGCACCAACAGCAATCCACCCAGACCCCAACCCTGTAATCCCACCTATTTACCCTTTGCTAATCCCACTGACATTAACGGTCAATTTATCATGGCCAATTCACCCAACCCACAGATCTTTGGACAATGGGAGAAAACTGGAAAACCCAGAGGAAACCCACACAGACACGGGGCAAACTCCACACAGTCAACTAAGGTTGGAATTGAAGCTGGGTCCCCGACACCACGAGGAGCAGCAGTGCTAACCACCGTGCCGGTGCAGATAGTTGGAGCCTGATGCTAAAAAAGTCAAGATAGCTTCTCTGCCTTTTGACTAAGATCAAGTGTCAGGCCAAGCCCAAGATGGGATGCAATGCCTTATCTTATCAGCTTGGATATTGTTTGTCTTTCTTATAGTGACCTTGAATTGGATTTTGAATTTGGTTTTTGGAGCAAGTAAGGAATGGATTTGGGTTTGCCTCATCCATTCTGAGCATTGCCTTTGTAACTTTAAGGATGGAGTAAACAAAATGCCAAAGGTAGTGAGTTCGATCCCTGCACTGGCCAAATGCCATTACCTGTTGGGCAGCACAGTGGTTAGCACTGCTGCAGCAGAACGCAAAGGACTGGATTCAATTCCCAGCTTGAGTCACTGCCTGTGTGGAGCTTGCACATTCTCCCCATGTCTGCAGAGTTTCCACCCACTGTCCAAAGATGTGAGGGTTAGGTTGATTGGCTGTGCTAAATAGACCTTTAGTGTTGGGGAATTATGTGTGGTTACAGGGATAGGGACTGGGCGGGGATTGTGGTCAGTGCAGATGAAATGGGCCAAATGGCTTCCTTCTGCACTGCAGGGATTCTATGAAATCAGCAAATTGCACCCCCTCACCCAGCACAAAAATGGTTTTTGAGGGAAAGGGTTCAAATTTCAAAAGTGATGTTGATAGATTTTCACTGGGTAACAAATGGCTACAGGACCAAGATGAGGAGATGGGTGGCAGGGTAATTGAAATTGATGGCAGGAAAGACTTAAGGGGATGGATGGGCTGGTCCTGTCCCTATATTCTACGTGGATGAGCTAAAACTAGCAGTGCCTTCTCCTGCTCTCTGGTTAGCTTGCAGTGGAGGGATTGTTCATATGCCTCAGCTATTGGAGGTTATTTGAGTAAAATTGAGGACATCCAGTCAATACAGACCCCATTTCGTGCTGCCTTATACTCAATCTTCAACTGAGGTGGGAATCCTTAATTGGGGTGGGGTGTCACAGAAAGGCTTTCTGCAAAGAAATAAACCTAGAAATGATATTTAATATTTAGTTTGAGCAGTAATGTTCATAATGCCATAGTGCTATAATGCCAAGTTTAATTGCTATTTTGTAGCAAATGAGATGTAATCACAACTTGCATCTTACCATACCAAATAGGGCGATAGTGAAGGTTTACTGTTTTGACAAGAGGCCTTGTGGCTCACTAAGTTGGGCCTTGTCTCTGAGTCAGAAGTTCCAAGTTCATGCGCCACTCTCCAGGATTTGTGGCCATAAAAGGAGCATTCATGATGTGCTCCAAACAGGTTGATAACTAGCCGACTAATCCTTCTGCTGTTGCCAAAGGAGAAGTGTATGTGATGATACGAACTATTTTGATGCTCCGCCTGATTCGCAGACTCTTTTTGTTTGAAGGACCCCTATTCAAACAAATTATTAATAGCAGATTTCCAAATTCTCATCGCTTAAATACTCAACTGTTTTAAAAACTATTTTAATCACGTCATTTGTGCTTAGTTAGTAGCAGCTCTGCCTCTTTATCAACTTGGACAACAAGATGGTGTAGCAAATGTTGAAAATGGATTCCAAACCTATTCACTCTTATCTGTGTTTAGATTACGAAAATAAACACAGTACTCTGCCAACACGGCAAAATGCACAACAAACTATCGTTGTCTTTGCACAAATTCGGCCAGTAATAGAAACATACCAGAAATTTTGTTGCTCTGTCTAGTTTTCCAAATCTCAATTTCTTTCTTCTGTGTTGTACTATTGTCATTAATTTTAGTTGAATATACCCCTTCGTGCAGGTAGATACTTAATCGATTTAGAGAGTCAGTGAGGCTTGCAAATTTTGCTAATCATGATTAGTCCAAGAATTTTTCAGCTGTGGAAGGATTAAAGTTTATTATTTTTATTGCAAGGCAGCTTAAATCAACACTGCAATGAAGTCACTGTGCAATTCCCCAGTTGCCACACTCCAGTGCCTGTTTGGGTACACTAAGGGAGAATGGCAGTGCATCTAACCAGTACGTCTTTCTGACTGTGGGAGGAAACCGGAGCACCTGGAGGAAACCCATGCAGACACAGGAAGATTGTGCAAACTCTGCACAAAACAGTGACCAAGATGGGAATCGAACCCAGGCTCCTGGCGCTGTGAGTCAGCAGTGCTAACCACTGTGCCAGCACGGATCATGTGCAGGCAACATGAAGCTTATGAAGCTCAAGAAAACTTTCTAGAATGCTGCCAGGAGATAGCCAACTTTTACTTTAGTGGGAAACAGTTTTTCATATCATGTACCCTCTGCTAAACAGTTTTATAAACCAGATGCAATTTCCACCTGGGCTTCACAAAGTGCACATCTGCACTGGACTATGTATAGCTCAGCTGCCTGAAGCAAGGGGTGGCAAATGTAACATACAATATTCCATGGTTACCTCTGGGCTTACAGGTTTTACTTCTGCATCAGTGCCTTCCCTATTGGCTGTTGTAGCAGCACCATTTGTGCAAACAGCAACAGTGTTCTCCATAACAAAACCTAATTTCTGGCAATTTTTCAGTAACAGCCATAGAAATACTGTGTTAGAAACTCGGCTGAGAGTTAACTCACCGCCTGACTCCCCACAGCCTGTCCACTATCTACACGCACAAGTGAGAAGCGTGATGGAATACCCCCCACTTGGCTGGACAGGTGCAGCTCCAACAACATTCAGAAAACTTGACACTATCCAGGACTAAGCAGTTGGCTTGATTGGCACCCACCTACAGCAGTCACTCCACCATCAATGCACATGGGCAGCAGTGTGTACTACCTGCAAGTTGCACTGCAGGAACTCAACAAGGCTTCTCAGGCAGCATCGTCCAAACCCACAATCACTACCATCTAGAAGGACCAAGTTAGCAGACACATGGGAACACCAGCTCCAAATCATTCATCATCCTGACTTGGAAATGATAGCATGTTCCTTTGTTGGCGCTGGACATGGTGGCACAGTGTAGCACTGCTGCCTCACAGCTACAGGGACCCAGATTTGATTCCTGGCTTGGGTCACTGTCTGTGTGGAGTTTGCACATTCTTGCTGTGTCTGCGTGCGTTTCCTCTTATAGTCTGAAAGACATGCTGGTTTTGGCCATGCTAAATTCTCCCATAGTGTACCCAAACGGTGCCAGGGTGTGGCCACTAGGGGATTTTCATAGTAACTTCCTTGCAATGTTAATGCAAACCTACTGGTGACTAATAAATAAAGTTTTAAAATCCTAGAAATCCCTCCCTAAAGCACTGTGGGTGCGTCTACACCTCAGGGACTGCACTGTTTTGAGGCAGCAACTTACCATCACCTCCAGGGTGATGTTGGCCCAGCCAGAACCACCCATCTTGAAATGAATTCTAAAAAGTTGACTATTCCATTCTGTAACATCTCATAAAAGGAAAAGCTTCTGAAATGGTTCCCGTCTATAATAGGACACATTAATTAATTAGTTGTGTTGCACAGTCAATGTCAGGTGTCTAAACGAGCTGAATTACAAACTGCTGACATCGGTGAAATGTTTCAGGCAATTTTCATTTCACATCTCTCGAAAGTTTGATACTTCATTAAAAAGTGACTTTCAAAGTTTGTGCTGTTTCTTCACTCACCATCACTTTGCCCATTTAGACGGCAGTTGGAAGAATAATTTCCTCTCCAATTGTAGGAGCTCCAATGCTTTTGCTTAAGAAGATGTTTTCAGGACCATTCCTTGTTTGTTGTTTGAGTTTTCTGATGATATTGTTCATTGTTTCCAATAAATCTCTGGATTATTCTTTGCACTCTGTCTTCACTGGGGCGAGGTGTCCTTAGAAACCAATTCTTTAACCATGTGATATTTTTCCTAACGTTTTCATTTGAAGTTTGGATCTTCCATGGTGCTGTCAGGGCCACCATTTGTTGTCCATCCCTAATGGCCCTGAACTGAATGGTTCACTAGTCACATGCTGGCTAGACCAGGTAAAATTTACAAATTTCCTTCCCTAAAGGGCATTAGTGAACTAGGTAGATTTTAGACCATAAGACATGACAATGGATGTCATTACACTTTAACTTCAGATCTTTTCTGAAACAGAATTCAAATTTCAAAATCTGCCATGGTGGGATTCGAACACGAGTCCCCAGAGAATTACCCTGGGTCTCTGGATTTGTTCCAGATACTCTCTGAGTGCCACTGCCTCTCTTGCCCAAGTCATGATCTCCAGTCCTGCAGTGGGAGGGTTGAACCTACACTTTTCTGACCCAATGAGAGAATATTTACTCAAAGTCCTTTAAAACCAAAATTTGATACTTGCCTTCAGGTGACTGAGAAAACATTCAACTGGCAAGGATAGGGTTGACCTTTCAGAATACCCAAGAGTAGCATTTATAACTGCATGGACATGAATCACACCTGGAGAGTGGAGTATACCTTTTTTATTCAAAATTCACATAAGGGTAAAAATATCTGCAAAAATAACTCAAAAAATTTGATAGAATAAGGTGAAGCAGGTACACTTTTTTTTTTAATATACCATGAAGTCTGCTGCTAATGCTTGCTCCATTCTGACACTGCTGACGCAGTGCACACAGATAGTGGGACAGAGAGTCCCTGCCTCGGCCTCCCTCTGAGGCAGCTCATTACGTTTACACTGTACAGTCCCAGAAGCTGAAGGAGGAAGAAGCCACTCGACCCAACCGGGGTACCAGAGGACAGGCGCCGTTCAAAGTTGGGAGAGAAGAGCAGCTCACAACACGCCAAGCTTCAGCCCTCAGGTGGGGTTCTTCAACTGTCTTTCTCACTCTGCAGGGAGGCTGCAGCCAGCGTTACTGTGGTCACCGACTGTCCCCCCATACCGTGAATTTGCATCTTGGCCAGTTTCTTCTGCTCGCACTCTGTGACCAAGCGGTTGAGTTCTGCTGCGCTGTAGCCAATCAACGTCTTCAAGTCACACACAAACTTGTAGACGAACCTCTTCCCTTGGACCTTGCATATCATGTCTCCATCATAATAGTATCTGGAAAAGGAAGAGGATCAGAAATTAATCAGCACAGAAAAACTAAACTATCTGCTTAGCCCTTTCTCTCTTCGACCAACTATAAGCTTTATAAACCAAAGCCTGAAGTCACCTGTTGGCTATTTCTCTCTTTTATTGCCAGCTTGCTTCTGAACTATAGCCTTTGCATGTCATTTCTTCAGCTAGAAGAAACTCAATGCGTTACTTCCTGGGCAAAGCAATCACCAAATTGCCACCACTGTCACTATGAATTGATTGTCAAGGGAACACAAAGAGTTTGCAAAGGGATATGGATGGGTTAAATGAGTGGGCAAAAATCTGGCAGATGGAATATAATGTGGGAACACATGAAGAATAGAATCCCTACAGTACAGAAGATAGCCAATCGGTCCACTGAATCTGCACCGCCTTTCCAATATAGCATCTGACCCAGATACTTTCCCCATATTTACTCCGCTAATCTCCTTCACCTACACATTGGGGAAAATGTGCAAACTTCACACAGATAGTCAACAAAGACCAGGATGGAACTTGTGTCCCTAGAGCTGTGAGGCAGCAGTGCTAATCATTGTGCTATCTGTGAAGAATAGTAAAGTAGTATGTTATTTACATAGAGAGAGGTCACAGAACTCTACAGTAAAGAGGGATCTGGGTGCCCTGATACATGAAGCATATAAAAGTTAGTATGCAGATACAGCAAGTGATTAGGAAGGTAAATAAAATGTTTATGTTTAATGAAAGGGAATATGAAAGTACAGAAGTGTGCCTACTATTAAGGCCTTAGTGAGACTGCATGCAGGATTTTGTCTAGTTTAGGTCTCTTTAGTTAAAAGGACATAATTGCACTGGGAGCAGTATAGAGGAGGTTCATTCAACTGATCCCAAGATGAAGGTGGTTAGTTTATGAGGAAAGAGTAAGCTGGGTGGATCTTTACCATTAGACTTTTGAAGAATGAGGTGATATTATTGAAACATTGAACATTCTGAACGGCCTTCTTCTATTTTTTAGCTTTATGAGTTTCGGAACAGTTGACAGATTAGAACAGGGGTGATAACTGTTTTAAATCAGATCACACATTAAGCCCGTAATCTCTCCTTTATCATCATTCCCCTCTTTCTCTGGGTGTGGAGAATGACTTAGTGGGTGACCCAGTGGTGATGTCAGTGTTCTAAACCAAAGTTACAGACCTTGGATAAACAAGGGTTTGACTGTTGATTCAGTGAGTCAGATTGTGTGTGATAGGAAGACTGTGGTGGGAGTGGGCTGATGAGCTGAAAAGCAGTGTTCATTGGAACTGCTGGCACTCGGTGTCACAGTCACACCTCTTCTTCCTGAGAACAGAGACTCCAGGCGAGCTCACCAGAGACTTGATGACTTTTCCCCATCCTCTGACCTGAAACACTATGTCAAATTACGATCCCTTCTCCTCTACTTCCATCTAATCACCCACCCATGGCACTCTGTTCATTCCAAAAGAGATCCCTGATCCTCCCACTCTTCATACAAAAAGCATGCTTTTCATGTAGCTAAGTGGGGCAAAAAGCTTGGATATAATCTTAGCTGAGATTTTTAATTTGATTTATTGTCACATGTATTGCAATACAGTGAAAAGTATTGTTTCTTGAGATGAAGATTTCTAGCAACCCTTTTCCCTTTCATCTAACGTTAACAAATTTGCTGGAAGAAAACGGGAAATGGGAAATAGAAAACAGAAAATTTGACAAACTTCCATACATAAGCTTCTGGGTCATTCTAGGTTCCTTCTTTGACATGGTGCCAGAAATTCTCACAAACTTCCACTATGAAAACTTGCTACATCAGACATTCATTATCTTCCAAATGTAGGCAACAGTATTTACTGGAATTAGACTTGTGGCCCAGAAGAGGTCATGGCTGCAGTAGGCAGCTGAATGTGCTCCGATCCAATAAGCTTTGGATGAAGAATACATTGTAAATGTGACAAAATAGTTTAAAAACTGTTTTCTGTTGGTAGGAAGTATGTATGCTGGAAACAATCTTTTCATCTCAGATTCAATTCCTTACTTGTCCACTGACTTGGAAATCTGCTTGTCTGACAGCAGAAGAGTAACTGCAACCTCTTAAAACCTACTTAATGAATCAAGCTGCATATTTATAAACTAGAACTCATTGGAGCATTAAAGGTTACAATTGAATACCAGATGGAAGAATACGAAACTACATTCAAGCAAAAACTGAAGACAGCAAATAGCACAAAGTGCTGCAGAAAATGGTAATTGTAAAAATAACATAAATCAGACAGTATAGGACAAAAGGGTCATGTGCAAAACAGCATATTTCACTTAATGCTCTTAGTATAAAAGATTGTCAAGTGGATCAGACAACTGTGTAGCGTACTGCATTAATTAACAGTTGGAAACTGTAACTGAAGGAGGCAGATGAGCAGAATGATGTTTATTTTTTTTTTATCCAGTGAAGCAGGAGCAAATACCAATGTGCATCGTCAAGATTTAAAAGGCAAAAGAAGGCTACGAGTTTCAGAAATAAATCCACCAGTGGGAATAAGGAGACAGCAAGCAAGTCTGCACGAGAAAGTGAGCCAGCTCGCCCGCAAGGGAGCGAGCAAGGCAGCACGCACACCAGCCAGCCAACCTGTGAGGGAGCAAGTCCACGAGCATGGATGCAAGAGTGAGCCAGCCTCCTCTGCCCCTCCTCCCATGAGGGAGCATGCAAGGCCGCACGTGAGGGAATGAGAGAGTGAATGATACTGCATGTGAGGAAGCTTTTGATGGCAAAGCAACTTCAGCGGTATTCCTGGTCTAGACTGGGGGTGCTGTTATCAGCTGTTATAACTGACCTCAGCACACTTTCCTGAGGTGGAACCGGGCAATGGGGGACAATGGGTGGGTGGTGGGTTGGGTGAAGAGGAGAAAAATAAAGATGGCAAGTTTCCTATTCCAAATCTAATAATCACCCATGTATTAAAAACAAAATTTTGGAGAAACTCTGCAAGTCTGGCAGCATCTGTGGAGATAGAAGGCAAAACATGTTTCTATGTGATCCCTCTTTAGAAGAGGTCATATTGGACTTGAAACATTTAGTATGTTTCTCTCTTCACAGATGCTGATGAACTTTCTGATTTTATTTCAGATTTCCAGCATCCGTAGATGTAAAGTCTGTGTGAGCGAGCGTTTGGTCCACTTGCCTGGATATCAGCCAAAAATAGAATTATGCTAAGCTATAAAACCTCCCACAACCAGATAGCTTGCTGTCATTAATTGTTTAGGGTCAAATGCAAATAATGCTCAACGAAGGCACCAGATGACGAAGATAAAACAGCAAATCAGAGAGAAAAGAAAATGTACATTTAATACACGATCACCCTTTGGATTGCACTTGTGCTGGTCTAAGTCACCCAGGTGGAAACAATGGCATCTCAGTCAATGGTATGCAGCGCCATACAACTGTTAAGCCACCTGGAAACACACAATCCCATTGGGCAGAATGGCCTGCATTAACTAAATCAGAGATGAAGAATTTACCTGAGTGCCCGGCTCAATTTCTCATAGTTCATGGTGGGCTTGTTTTTACGTTGACCCCACTTCTGGGCTACCAACTCTGGCTGGTTCAGCTTGAACTCCCCTTCGTCCCCAACCCATGAAATGCAGTCTCGTGCATCCTTGTCTGTCAGAAGCTCCAGAAGGAACTGCCAGAGCTGGATCTGCCCATTGTTACCTGAAGGCAAATACAGTAAACAACTCATTATCAAAGACATTTCTGCATTACTATATACAGGATATCAATTGTGTTAATGTTTTTAGATGTATATCTATTAATTCTTCAAACATGGGCAGCATGATGGCACAGTGGTTAGCTCCCTCTCAGTGCCAGGGGCCCTGAGGGGTTCAATGTCAGTCTCCAGTGACTGTGAGGAGTTTGCATGTTCTTGTGTCTGCGTGGGTTTCTTCTGGGTGGCCCTGGCTCCTCCCACAGTCCAAAGATGTGCAGGCTGGGTGGACTGCCCATGCTAAGTTGCCCGTTGGTGTCCCAAGATATGTAGGTTAGATCATTATCCATGATAAGTGTGTGGGGTTATGGGGATAGTTTGGGAAGAATGGGCGTAGGTAGTATGTTCTTTTAAAAGAGCTGCTGACTCGAAGAACTGAATGGTTTCTTCTGCACTGTAGAGATTCTATGGACAATTAAGATTGAGAGGGCATAAGTGCCAACTGTGTAATGTGGATTTGAGCTACACATACTTCAAATTCCCTTCAGGATTTTAATCAAGCAGCTTTGTGTGGACATTTCTTTGGTGTCTGCCTGCCAATTGCCAAATTTGTTGATTTTAATTTCATAAATTGCTATAGGAGTTGAACTCGTTACCTCTGGGCTGTTCGCCAAATGGGTGTTTACTTCATTCATTTACAGAATGTAAGAGTTATAGGTTAGGGCAGCATTTACTGCCTGTCCTAATTAGCCTTGAGAAGGGGGTGCTAAGCTGCAGCCTTGAATTGCTGCAGTCTGTATGGACTCGGTATTATATATCCAGTGCTGTCAAAGAGTGAATTCCAGAATGATGATTTCCCCTCGGTGTTAATAATTTAATATAGACTGTAAGGAGTGGAGGCTCAGTACCAATCCACTGTAGCACTCCAATGGTTACCACCTGCAAACTTTTAACCCATTTATCCCTATTTACTATTTCTTGTCTGTTAGCATGTTCTCCATCATACTGATATAAACCTCAACTCCATAGCCTTTATCTAGTCTATCAGCCTTTGTGGGACACAAGGGGCAGCCACTCACCTCATCACGCTTTTCTGGGTTCTGTTTATTTCATAGGGTACAGAAATGTATACCTTGCATCTTCAACATGAAAACGTCCAGAATGAAGAGGGGGAGTTTAATGGCATGAAAGGACAAATGCCAAACCATAGTAGAAGAGGTAGGAAAAGTGGACAAAAATCTATTCAAAAAGACAAACCCAAGAATATCTTTAAGATAAAGACAGAAGTGAAGAGGATAAGCAGTTGAGACATCTGAAGGTTCTGCTATCAATTGGAGAGGGGGAATGCATTCAATGAACAAAACACCAAACTTTGAGGGTCAGTGGAGACAGTAGAAAATGGGAAGTAGTTGCCTAAAGGCTCTGCCATTAAAATTGTGGCAATGAAACAGTGGCATGAGGAAATGCACTGTTGGAGGTGCCAATTTAAGACTGAGATGAAGGAGGATCTCTTTCCTCAGGGGTTTGAGTGCCTTTGGAACACCTTAGCCACAGAGATCTTGGGGGTAGAATCCTTGTGCATGTTATATTTAAGGGTGAGATAGATTCTTGATCATTAAGGGAGTCAAAGATTATTGGGCAAGTACAGAAAAGTGAATGTGAGGAATGTCGGATGAGCCATGATCCTATTGGATGGTGCAGCAAGCTCGAGGGGGCGAATGGCCTACTCCTGTTCTTATTTTCTATAAAGCACCAGTAGATACAGGCAAGAAAGAAAAGGAAAACTTGTGTAAGTTGAGTTAAGAACTAGCTAAATGGCAGTGAAGCATGCACTAGGGGCTAAACAGATGACTATTGCTACAATTAACATTGTAGTATTCTGATATTGCTCTAGGATCATTACTTTATCACCAAAACCCATTTGCTGCAACAATATCTCTTTACCCGTTCTATTCCCAGGTGAGCTTCTGTCTTCCCCAGAGATCCTTGGAGCACGTGGGACTTTGGCAGACTTGGGTGTTCCAGCAAAGACTTTGATGGTGGTGGGAGCTGATGACTGCACAGTTGCAGGAATTATTTGGACAGCTGAAAAGAAAGCATCAGGTTTAAATGAGCTGCAGCAGGCAGATGGTGCACAGAGCCTCACTTCTACTGTTCCTGGCAATGTTCAGTTCACAAAATGAAATCTATAATTTACAGAACAGTGTTTGTTCACGACATGGACAATTGATAAAGGTGCTTAAATTCCAATAGCTCTTTCCCTTTCAGCAGCGGTCTCTTAAAATCAACAATGTCTGTCACTCTTGTAAAGAATGAAAAAGTGTTTCTGTGACCTGGAGCTAAAAATTTACAACCAGCTTCCAATCATTTTTTTCACTAAACAGCAATCAAAGTCTGACTGACCTGAGGCTTTACTTACTTGCATAAAGTAGACTAGACATTAAAGGCACAGGACACATTAAACACAGGTTCAATAACAGAATACCATATTGTATGCAATACAGTAAAACACTTTTTATAAATGGTACATCACACTCTGAGTATTACTACACAGTATTTTTGCCTTTCAGTTCAGTTGCTCTGTATCGGTATTTATTTCCAACATGCCTCCTTTCCTCCTTCAACTCATCCCAACAACATATCTTTTTAATCTTTTTTGACTCACACACTTTCATCCAGCTTCCACTTAAATGGCACACTTTGCTACCCCACACAACATGCAGCACAAAAACAGGCCATTTAGCCCTGCTGATCCATGCTGATGCCTCTTAGCATCATTTCTTTCTTCATTTCACTGCTAGTATAAAGGTTTTATTTCCTTCCATCTTGTGCTTATCTTGCTTCCCCTTAAATACATCTATATTATTCACCTCAACTGCTCCCTGTGGTATCAAGTTATACATTCTCACATGCTCTGTGTAAATAAATGTCTTCTGAATTCCCCAAGTGATTTCTTGGTGGCTATCTTATTCCGATGGGCACTAGTTCTGCTCTTCATCACAAATGTAAATACTCTCTGTAGCTAATGGATTTACTTAACCTTATACGACAACATTCGTTTAACTTGTTAAAAAGCAAAATTTAATAATAGGCTGCAATTTATCAAAAGAAAAACATTCCTCAAATGTCCATTACTCATTGTAAAAGGTTTACTTGGAAGCAGTTTAAGGGGAGATTCCTGTGCTTTGAAACTTGCTGACTGCAACAATATCCAAAAGCAACAACAGCGTGAATCCAGGCCAGACTGATAGATTGAAAGTCTCCTCCCATGAAACTAGTCTCAACTCCTTTTCAGTGGACATAAATAACCATCTCAAGGGATCACTGAGGCATGACATCCTGACCTTTTTCACTATATATCACAGCTGCAATTGGGTGCAAATACTTTGCTCGATCAATAACCCAAGCCTAGATTTCCGGTTTTCACGAAAAAGGGAAAGGACAAATTTAATGTTTTCCTCACAAACACCAGAAATACCATAATCATGTGCAACACAAATGAGACTCTTGTCGCCATGTACACACAGGGCTAAACAATGGTTAGCACTGCTGCCTCTCAGCACCAGGGACCCAGGTTTGGTTCCGGCCTTGAGTGACTGTGTAGGGATTATATTTTCCAGCTTCCGGTTTCCTCCACAGTCCAAAGATGTATAGATTAGGTTGATTAGCCATGCTGAACTGATCCTTAATATGTCCCGAGATATATAGGTTAGGGGGATTAGCAGGATAAATAGGTGGGGTTATGGAGATAGGGCCACTGCTGCTTTTATTTCATCTCTCCTTTTGGACATGGACACAAGCCCCTGGATATGGAGTTCATGAAGGCTATACACAATATAAGTAAGAGTCAGTGCAGATTTGATGGGCTGAATGATCATCTTCTGCACTGTATGCATTTCATAGAATCCCTAGTGTATCAAATGTATACAAAATACTTCACAAATCCAAATACAATAAAAACATAATAGACTTAAAAGTGTGAACTAGATATGGGCGGCACGATAGCACAGTGGTTAGCACTGCTGCTTCATAGCTCCAGGGACGGGTTCGATTCCCAGCTCAGGTCACTGTCTGTGTGGAGTTTGCATGTTCTCCTTGCGTCTGTGTGGGTTTCCTCTGGATGCTCCGGTTTCCTTCCACAGTCCAAAGATCTGCGAGTTAGGTTGATTGGCCATGCTAAAATTGCCACTTAGTGTCCTGAGATGCTTAGGTTCGAGAGATTAGTGGGTAAAATATGTAGGGATATGAGATAGGGTGTGGGTGGGATTGTGATCGGTGCAGACTCGATGGGTCGAATGGCTTTTTTCTGCAGTGTAGGGTTCTATATGAACAAATCACCTGCTCATCAATAACATAACAAATTTAAAAGCCTTATGCAGAGAGTCATTTATGCAGCTGATAATAGTTGAAAAGTTGTGAAAATCAAAACAGAACTTTTGTAAAACATAGCTGTGCACTGGCCAAATGAGCGGGGCTGTGGGGGTGGGGGTGGGGTGGTGGTGCGGTGGTGCTAAACAGGAGTTACAGCAACAGATACACAACATATATTCTCTTCCTCATATGGAAGGCTGTACTTAGAGTTAAGTACTCACGTTGGTCAATGGTAACGGTTGCTATTTCACCGGTGTGCTCTTGGCTTGCTAACACATCTGTAAGGCAGAAACAGGTTTCATTCATCCATTCACCAAAGCATTTGAATCCTGTTCCCTAGAAACATCTGCCAAAGTATTTCACTGTACCCCATATATAGACTTTATGTTATGGATTCAAGATTTTATTCAATCAATTTAAGTGTTAGCTTCAATCATAGCTCTGTGCTAAAAAGATCCTCAACAGGGATGACTGAGATGCTGGAATTAGGTTCCATAACTCCAATGGGCAGGGTTGGTTTTAGGGGACAGCAGGAAGTTGGAGGTGAAGAACCTATCAGGGCTGTTGCAGAGGGAGATGCACATTTTTTGGGGCACTTGCATCTGTTTGACAGGTTTTTGTTCCAATTCAATCAAATCAAGTCCAATTCAGAGTCTCAACAACTTGAGACATTCTTGATCCAAGGTGACAAAGACAGGGCTTTCACCTCCTGTGTTGGGCTTGATTTACATGGTCCAAGCTGATTGGAGTAGGCATAGCTTGACAGGTTTACTAAATGCATGATCTCCATCACCAAGATGGACAAGAACAGAAGGCATCTTCGAACACCATTGCTTCAGGGACCCTTCAAATCACAATATCTGACTTGGACAAACATCACAGCATTTTCACTGTCATTGGTTCAAACTTCTGGAGCTATCTAACAAGTTGTGAGTATGGGAGGAATTTCACCACACTGACTGTAATGGCTCATCACAACCTTCTCAAGGGCAATTAGGGATGGATATAAATGTTGACCTTGCCAGCCACAACCAATCTACAAGGGTGAATTCAAAATCTATATATAGCGCATGTATGTCTGACACGACAGCGCAGAATTGCTGAGCACAGGCCGATAGCCAAGTTCCGCATACATGAGAATGACCTCAACCAGGATCCTGGGTTCATGTCACACTATCTGTAACCCCCATGACTTGCCTGGACTTGCAAAATTTCACTAACTGTCCTGAGTGAAGACAATACACATCTCTTTAATCTGTGCTTAATGCTCTCTGCACTCACATTGTATCTTTAAGACTTGATTTGGTGTACCAGTCCAATGCCGGCATCTCCACATCAGGACTGGGGTTAGCAGTGGTGCTATCCACACACAATGGTCAGTCTTCAAAATGCTGCTAGGGGTTTGGTAGGAAGAACACCGAAATCCAATCATTAAGTGTGTGTGGCTCTTGAGGTGGGACAGGCTTTGTTGCAACACCTGGATATATCATGGACTCTCAGGAAATTATCAGGAAACTATAGGCCAGCTAGCCTAACATCTGTCACAGGAAAAATGTTAGAAGCCAATATTAAAGTTGTTATAGTAGAGCACTTGGGAAAAATTCAAGGCAATCAGGCAGTATCAACATGGTTTTGTGCGAGGGGAATCATATTTAACCAATGTATAGAGTTCTCTGAAGGCTCATGCGTGCTGTGGATAAAGGGGAACTGGTGGATGTATTGTAACCTAGTTTTTCCGAAGGCAAAGATTGGCCAGCTAACAGGAAACAGAGTTGGTATAAACTGATTTTTTTTTGGATGGCAGGATACGACAAGTGGTATGCCACAGGGATCACTGTTGGAACCTCAACATTTTAAAATTCATATAAAGGACATGGATGAAAGGAATGAGGTGTGGTTGCTAAATTTGCTGATGATACACAGATAGGGAAGAAAATTGTGAACAGGACTTAGGAGGCCAAAAGGAACACAGATAGGTTTAATAAGTGGGCAAAAATCTGGCAAATGGTATATTTAAGTGGACAAATATGAAACTATCCATTTTGGCAGCAAAAAAAAGCTTATTGTCTAAATGGTGAGAGACTATGGAGCTGAGATGCAGAGGGATCTGCTATTCTCATACATGAATCACAATAGGCTAGTGTAACAAGTAGTTAGGAAAGCTAATAGAATGTTACTTATTGTGAAGGGAATTAATTACAAAAGATCCTGAGGTGTCTTGACAGAGTGAATGTAGGAGAATCCAGAACTAGGGCACTGTTTAAAAAGGGGTTGCTCATTTGAGATAGAGGTGAGAATTCTTTTTCCTCTCAGAGGGTCATCAAGTCTATGGAACTCTCTTCCTCAAAAGACAGTGGAAACAGGACTGTCAGGTAAGTTGATTGGAAAGATTAGGATGGCATGGTGGTTAGCACTACTGCCTCACAGAGCCAGGCACCCGGCTTCAATTCCTGTCTTGGGTCACTGTCTGTACAGAGTTTGCACATTCTCCCTGTGTCTGCGTGGGTTTCCTCCTGGTGCTCCAGTTTCCTTCCACAGCCCAAAGATGTGCGGGTTAGGTTGATTGGCTGTGCTAAAATTGCTCTTAGTATCCTCATATGCGTAGGTTAGAGGGATTAGTGGGTAAAATATGTAGGGATATGGGGCTAGGACCTGGATGGGATTGTGGTCAGTGCAGACTCAATGGACCAAACGGCCTCTCTCTGTACTGTGAGGTTTCTATGATTTCTACATCTGTGGGGGTTTCCTCCGGGTGCTCCAATTTCCTCTCTCAGTCTGAAAGACATGCTGGTTAGGTGTATTGACCCAAACAGGTGCCAAAGTGTGGCGACTAGGGGAATTTCACGGTAACTTCATTGAAGTGTTTTTAAATTGAGAGAAGCAGGAAGGTTGGGTTGAAGTTAAGATGCGCGGAGCAGGCTTGTGGGGCAGAGTGGCCTGCTCTTAATTTGTCTGTTTGTATGCAAGAGAGAGGAAAAACCAATGATTGAAAACTAATTGTTCAGTGGTGGACAAGAGAGCAAGGAAAAAGTAAATAGGACAAAACTGATAGTGAACAAAATTCTAAGCATAATGGAAACAAACCAGAGACAAAAGTACAGATAAACCATGTTTGTGGCTAAAAGGACAGATTTGGGGTCTGTCAGTTTTATTACGAGTGACATAACGTCACTCTCCTTCAAAACAAGTTCAAAGATCAAAATTCTAATCTTCAGTCATCTGGCATTAATGATACTTTAAGATTTACTCACACTTCCTCAGCAATTCCAAATGGCTCCACAGAATTTCTCCTTTTGGTACTCTCTGCAGGAATTCATCCTGGCTGAGGGCACACAGGTCCTTTCCCAGCATGTTCAGATCCTTCACATCCACATCAACCATGGCAAACTCCTTCATTACCCACACTGCCCAATGCAACACCTGGTCCACTGACCACTGAATTGGATCTAGCACAAAAAAAAGGGACACAACCAGGTGAAATGCATGCAAAGCATGTAAATTCTCAGAATATTCTATTTAAAGGTGAAGTTATTTCACACATAACCCCTGCAACTACCTCAGTTCAGAGAATAGAAACATCGATTTCAAAAAGCAAAAGCTTTCTCGTGAGTGGAAAGTTTTTGATAAAATCAAAAGGAAAGCTTTAGCAGTAACACTAAATATATTCACATTAAAAGTCAGACTGTCAGAAGTGATCTTTGCCTAAAACTGAAGATAGATTCATGAAGGATTTCCACCTGCCCCACGCAAATTATCTTCCATCTCCAGCTTCAGAATAAATTCACCACTATGCATGGTCAGTAATCCTTCCGCAATAACACTGAGTGGAATTTAATAGGATCTCAACCATTGGTGGGAGCTGACAGTTACGCACTCATCAGAGGCTTTGGATCGACAAGGGTCTCCTAGCCAAAAATAAGCAAGGACAAGATGGGCATTGTGAGGGCAGGGAGGGTGAGAAGGAAAGGCAGGGACACAGCGCTTAACAGGGACTACGCTTTTCAATATTGCGTCCCTCAATCGCAAAGACTTTGACCAAAGTCCCACACCCTTTCTTAAGCACCAGGTTAGGGTCATTATGTGGGCATTAAGAGGCTTAACAAGATATGGAGATTACACATGAATCTTCTCATCCTGGATTCAACTGGGGCAGAAGTAGAAAGGTGACGGCCCATCTCTCACCTCCTGACTTGCAGCAGGGGAGGGCATTAACTTCTATCTTGTTGGTGTATCTGCATCAAATGAACTGCAGCAGTTCAAGATGGCTTACTACTACCATCTAAATGACTGTGGGATTGGCATTAAATGCTGATCTTGCCAGTAGAAATAAAAATAATAAGTAAATCTAAGAGAATTTTGAATTTTTATGACTTTTTAACCAACAGATGGATTATCTGCTGTAACATTGCAAAGCAAGACAGGAAGCCAATTAGCAAGTTTTTATTTATTTATTCGTTTTATGGGATGTGAGCATTGCTGGCTGGGCCAGCATTTATTGCCATTTTTAACTGCCTCGAATTCAGAGGGCATTTATTGTCAACCACACAGAAGCAGATCTGAAGTCCTAAGTATGCTAGACCAGGTAAAGACGGCAGATTTCCTTCTTTAAAGGGCATCTGTGAACCAGATTGTTCTCAATGATTTTATGGTCATCATTAGTCCTTTGACTGCAATTTTTTATTGAATTCAAATTTCGACATCTGTGTGGTGGGATTTGAACCCAAGTCCCCAAAGCAGTGCCCTCAGTCTTTGGACTACTAGTCCAGTGACAATATCATTATGTCACTATCTCCCCCTAAACTCTGAGTGGGAATATTGTATTCTGGCCTGGACTGTTGTGACTCAGATAAAGTCAAGTTGTGACTTTATCTGAGTCTTAACAATATTTGGATAGAAAGTACATGCATGGTCAGAGACTGGAAACAAAACTGGCTAAATTTTCATCATTACAGATGAGGCGCAGGCACTGTTACACTTGGAGAGATAGGTCATGTTATAGAGGTCTAGGACACGCAACCGATGCTGATGAGTCATTGTGAGAATAAATTACTGAAACCTCCTACACGGCTTTTAGAAAAAGAGGACCAAAACAAGCATTTTCCAAATTGATGGTTTGGCTTGAATCCCCTGCCAAGTGGTTGACTCACTGACACCCAGAGAGCCAATGCCAGCAATCATTTCGTACCACACTCAACTAGCCATTATGTGTGCGTTTCGGCTCAGAGTGTTAAGAGGCCATTTGACTAGGAGAGGCTGCACAGCAGAGCTTGATCATATCCTCAAATGCACTTTTAGTAGTAGTAACTTGCCTGTGAGTGAAAGCAAGACCTGTGCACGTTTTCTGGTCTGGACAACAAGAGCAAAGGAAGCATTTCAACCCTGTTTAATGGCTAGCCAGCTCAGTTAAAAAAAACTTGAGGGGTGTGCAGAAAAGGTTTCGACACTAATGCACTCGGCTGGAGTTCCAGAATATGGATTAATGCCGCATTTCCCACCAGACTGAGAGTTCCTGACCTCAACCCGGACGTCGTGATACAGCTGGAAGTGAAAAAAGGCTAAAACTGGGAGTCAGTTTATTTCATTGTCCGTCAATCACCACTTGCGGCAGAACAGAATTCCAATCAATTCCCTCGACTAAGGAAACACCATGAATTTAGCAAGAAGAAGAAACGAGGACAGAAAATCTACAGTAAAATTATAATGGTGATCATTAATGACTAGCTATCAGCTGACATACGAATTGTCTCTTGTAAAATGTTTGTCGCTAGTCAGTAATCAAGATTTTACTACATTAAAGGCGGTATTTACATACAAATTGCTGCTGATCTGATATTTTATTCAAAGTTTCTAAATACTGCCAAGGACATGTTAAAGTGAAAAACAGTATGTTAGTTGCAAGGTTGTGCTCTAAAGGACAATGGAGAGGTTTAGGCCTGCTTCACAGCATGGAATTACATTTGAATTATCAATTTTATTCAGAAAACCCCTGCACATCTGATACTGGAAATAGAACATTGCTAACCTAGTACATTGGAGGAGTTTTCACACCATGGGAACAATGCTCACATTATAAAGGTAAAGACAGCTTTATTTTTTGTTTATTCTTAGATGCTGGTATTGTGGACTAGGCCAGCACATGTTGTCCATCCCTATTTGCCTTTGAGAAGCTGGCAATGGAGAGCTGCCTCATTGAATCACTATGGTGTAAGAACACTCACAGTACTGTTTAGGAGCGAGTTCAAGGATTTTGACCCAGAATTAGTGAAGGAACAACAATGTAGTTCCAAGTTAGAATGATATACGGCTTGGAGAGGAACTTACAGGTTCTAGATGCTTCATGCATCTGCTGTCCTGTTCTTCTACGTTGCAGATTTGGAAGGTGCAGTTGAAGGAGGCTTGGCAAGTTGCTGCAGTGCATACTGGTGCCACTGTGTCTTGTTAACAAAGTTTAAAATGGTGAAATTGGTGTTGGTTAAATGGACTGTTCTGTCCTGAATGGTGTTGAGCTTCATGATTGTTATTGGAACCTTACTCATCCAGACAAGTGAAGAGCATGCCATCACATTCCTGATTGTGTCTAGTAGATGGCGGACAAGCTTTGGGGAGATGAATTATTTGTCACAGAATTCCCAGTCTCTGGTCTGCTCTTTCAGCCATCGTATTTATATGGCCAGTCTAGATCAGTTTCTGGATGTTGACAGTGAGGGATTAAGTGACAGTGGTATCATGGATGTAAATGGAATACGCTTAGATTTTCTCTTGTTGGGAGATGGTCATTGTCTGGGACTTGTATAGTGTGAAAGTTATTTGTACGTTGTAGCATGTAAGTTGACCTTTAAAACTTTAAAATCTTTCCAAAAATAGGGATCAACTAACATGCAGAGTACAAAATGTAAACTGCCAACGTAGATGAAGGAGAGCGCATTTCTATTTACAGATCACCATGCATGATTTCTTTTGTGCGTATACATCTTAAAACTCCCATGTTTCACTTCGGAAATAGGCCTGTATCACCTGCTTGGTGCCATGCACCAACACGTGAGGTGAGTATAACCCTAAATATATATTCCTCAGCTGAAAAATTGAGGTCTAATTCTAACATGAATATAGACCTAAACCTCCATTTATTTACTCCAAAAAACGAGGTCCTTTTACATGCTGCATCTACCTCAACATCACAATTTGCAGTATCCAATTTGGAATATTCAAATCAAACACTGAAATCCTCAAAATAGAAAGATTTCCATCCCCAGCAAGTGATGTCTCTGCTTGATTCCAATATGACATCAAAAAAAAACTTACACATCTCAGGAATAATGGAGTAGTTGAGGATGATAGCATTGATGGGAAGCTGGAGAAGTATTGAGGGAGAAATAGGGGGAAAGGTTAATAGGATGAATTGAAGTATGGTGGAAGAAGACCCACGTACAACATAATTACTGGGTAAATCAAACAGGCTGATTCTGTGTTGTACATTTTGGTTACATGGAACTAAGTAAAGTCAGTTCTGTACCATATGGTATTCCAAGATGCTCCTGCTCTTTCCGATAACCCTCGAGGGCTGCAGCCCATCGCGTCACTTGCTCGGATGTCTCGTCTGGTATTGCTGTCAGTTGTTTCGAGCCATCCAATGTTATCACCTGTGCTTCCTCCACAAGCTGGGCCTCGGCACCTGCCTGATGTGCTGCATCTGGGTCAATTACGACTTCAACTGTTTCAACCGGCTTAACAATCTCTAGGATGTTCAACTTTGGTTCCACTCCTGCTAAAAATAACAATGCTTAAACAAAAGTAATTGCAGAAGACACGCATCCATCTCCAGCAATAAGGTAGTCAAATAAACAACAGCCAAACTACAGGGTGATACTAATCAATTTGCAGAATGAACATGTAACTGGGGACAAACTTTAACCCAGAAAAGTCTGCGGTGATGCAGTTTAGCAGGAAGAATAAATAGCTTCTGTGCTCTTTGGAAAATAAGAATCTAAATGGGATAGGGAAGTTATACAAGACATTAGTAAGGCCACACTTGGAATATTGTGTACATTTCTGGTCACCCTATTATAGAAAAGATATTACAAAACTAGAAAGAGTAATGGAAATGATTTACTAGGATGCTGCTGGGACTTGATGGCTTGAGTAATAAGGAGAGGCTGGACAGACTGGGATTTTTCTTCCCTGGAGCACAGGAAGCTCAGAGGTGATCTTATAGGTCTATAAAATAATGAGGGGCATAGATCAGCTAGATAGTCAACATCTTTTCCCATAGGTAGAGGGCATAGGTTTATGATGAGAGGGAAGAGATATAAAAGGGTCCCAAGGGGTAATTTTTCTCACACAGTGAGTGACTGGAACAAGCTGCCGGAGGTAGTAGCATAGGTGGGTACAATTTTGTCTTTTACAAAGCATTTAGACAGTTACATGGATAAGTTGGCTATAGAGGGATATGGGCCAAATGCAGACATTTGGAACAAGCCTTGTGGTTAAAAAAAAAGGCAGCATGTACAAGTTGATCCAAAGGGCCTGTTACCATTCTGTAAATCTCTGTCTCATGGAAGAAATCTGGGAGCATAGAAGAACAAATCATTAAAGATAGCAACATGAGTTAATAAGGCCATAAAAATAACAAAGTCTTGGAGATCATTTCTGGAGCAATGGATTAGACTTGTGAAGAACCTCAGTTAGAACTCACTTTGAATGGTCTAACAGTTCTAGATTTCACATTAAACACATGATAGAGAAGGACTGGAGAAAGCTCAAGAAAGATTTACAAAGTTGACACTAATCCCAAGTGGTTTCATACACATTAGGAAAAACTGAATAATTAGGGGCTCTTTTCCCATTGATAAGACATATGGGTGATCTGATAAGAGATATTCAGAATTATGAAAGAGTTTGATAGGCATAAACGAATATGATATACTGATAGGCTTAGAAGAGGATTGGCTCGAGGCTCTTATTAATCAATGGGGCTGAATGGCCTGTTTCCATTCTGTATATTCTATATCACAGAACTGTAAATCATAGAATCCCTACAGTGCAGAAGGAGGCCATTCAGTCCACTGAGTCTATATCGACAACAATCCCACCCAGGTCCTATCCCCACATATTTACTCCATTAATCCCTCTAACTGATCAGTTCTCGGAAAACTAAGGGTTAATTTAGCACGTCCAATGAACCTACCCAGCATGTCTTTTGGACTGTGGGAGGAAACCGGAGCACCCAGAGGAAACGCACGCAGACACAGGGAGAACGTGCAAGCTTCGCACAGATAATGACCCAAGTCAGGAATTGAACCCGGGTCCTTGGAGATGTGAGGCAGCCGTGTTAACCATTGTGTCGCTTTATCCCAGGAAAGCTGCAAGCTCAGTTTCCTATCTAGGCCAAACTAACTGATCTAATCTAGGACTCCTAACAGAGAGTTGCTATTGTTTCAATGCTTCTGGGCTAAGCAATGGGACTCCAAACAAATGGTGATTGTAAAACAAATTTATAGCCTACAGGGAAAAGTCTGGAAAGCTGCTTTTACATCTGTTGTTAGTGCCGTCATGTTTTTTTTTGGGTCTTACTGGCGACCAGCCTTGGCAAACCCAGCAAGTTTAACTTGGGGCTATCACCAGCAGTGGCACCAGTGTCCTATTTATATAGGATTATAGGCAAATTAGGATGCAATTCTGATCACGCTCCTTATACAGGTCCAGTAATGTTCCTGACAGCTGGAGGGAGGTGGATGACGAGGAGGCGGAAAGCAAAAAACTAAAAGACGAAGAAAAAAAATCTGGGAACATGCCAATAAATTTCTGATTAGGCTTCCTTCAATCAGTCTGGTTAGGTCATGCTTCCTGAATAGGAAAAATATGTCTGTTCTTAGGCCTTGAACACAGCACGTAATGCAAGGTCAAGCTGTTCTAAGATTTAGACCAAACTTACCTTGTCTGGAAATGACTTCCACACTGAGTTGAACAGAGCCATCAGTTTTTACTCCTTGGTCAAATAGACTGCGATTAGGATCCAGCTATAACAGATGATAGACAAAGCAGGTAACGTTATTAGACTCAAAGGGCATTCCAAATCCAATTCATTAGATATGATTCTATGACAGAAAGAAAAGCCGATAGTTACATAAGTAGATGTTGGCAATAAAGTAGAGGCAGAGAACTACTATCCACAGTGCAAAATCAATTGGAGGAGCTAAGATAGGGTTGTAGGATTAGAGTAGGAAGCAAGCAGGCAGCATGGTAGCACAGTGTCTAGCACTGCGGCTTCACAGCGCCAGGGACGTGGGTTCAATGCCCGCTTGGGTCACTGTCTGTGTCGAATTTGCACATTCTCCCCGTGTCTGCATAGGTTTCCTCCAGGTGCTCTGGTTTCCTCCTAGGTTCGAAAGACGTGCTGGTTAGGTGCACTGACCTGAACAGGTGCCGGAATGTGGCGACTAGAGGAATTTTACAGTAACTTCATTGCAGTGTTAACGTAAGCCTTACTCGTGACTAATAAATAAAGTATTCTTTAAGGTAGAATTTAAGGGAGGTAACAAAACTCAATCAAAGAATCAAGTTTTGAGGAATTGCTGAAGCTGCCGAAGGAGATTCTAAGAGATATAGGCGGAGTATAGGGATTTTTAAAAATAATATTCTTTCATGGGATGTAAGCATCACTGGCAAGGCCAACATTTTGATGGTCATCCCTAATTGCTCTTGAAGTGGGTGGCTTGCTAGACCATTTCAGAGGGCATTTTAGAGATAACCACATTACTGTGGATTTGAAATTACATGTAGGCCATGACCAGGTAAAAGTGACAATTTCCATCCCTAAATGACATTCGTGAACCAAAAGGGCTTGACAACAATCATGATAATGATGGTTTCATGGTCACCTTTACTGAGACTAGCTTTCAATTCCATATTTATTAAATGAATTTACATTCCACCATCTGCCATGATGGGATTTGAATCCCTGTCACCACAGCATTAGCCTGCATCTCTGGGTTACTAATCCAGTGACATTACTATTAAGCCATCCTTCCCCTTATAACATTATGGTGGAAGTCTCAAACTCCAATACTGGAGCAGAGGGAAAGCATAGTTTGGGTCATTCCGGAAGTGAAAGAAACATTTAAAATGGCTTGATCGGAATGAAGATGTTGATGATTCAGGAATAGATGTACTAGAAGATAAGGAGTCAGTGGAAGACCGTGAAGATGGGGTGTTTGGAATTTAAAACCTAGTAAGGGACATGCTGTGGCAGCACACTGGTTTGCATTGCTGATTACTACCGGAAGGACGTGAAGACTCTGGAGAGAGTGCAGAGGAAGTTTACCAGGATGCTGCCTGGTATGGAAGGTCTGAGTTATGAGGAGAGATTAGGCAAACTGGGACTGTTTTCCTTAGAAAGACGTAGACTTAGAGGAGATCTGATAGAGGTGTACAAGATTATGAAGGGGATTGATAGATTAAACAGGGTTAAGCTTTTTCCTAGGATGGACTCAAATAGCATGAGGGGTCACGGGCTTAGGGCGTAAGATATAATTTGGATGCTAGCGGGAGTTTTTTCACACAGAGGGTGGTGGGGGATATGGAATGCGCTGCCAAGTAAAGTGGTGGAGGCAGGTACTCTGGAGTTATTTAAGAAATACTTAGATGGGCACATGAACAGAATGGGAATGGAGGGGTATAGAAAACTGATTTAAAATAGGGATCATGAGCCTTGGGAGTCCCTGGGAAGTGAGTAAATAGATGATGGATGTATTTGTTTTTATCCTACAGGTGCTTTGGTCCACCTTGTTGTCTAACGAGGGGCAT
Organism: Sphyrna mokarran; assembly: GCA_024679065.1. Classification (NCBI taxonomy): domain Eukaryota; kingdom Metazoa; phylum Chordata; class Chondrichthyes; order Carcharhiniformes; family Carcharhinidae; genus Sphyrna; species Sphyrna mokarran. The sequence goes on along the minus strand of JAGIQG010000013.1, from coordinate 11,554,968 downwards.
ACACGCGATGGGTCGTGAGAGGACTGCTCTTGGATCTTTTTCGAGAGTATCCTAGTGCTTCACATTGTTAGTGTACGCTTGACCTGGACCATCTGATGGGCAACACGACAGCTCAGTGACTATCGCTGTGCTGTGCAGATACATGGATTTGGGCCTGTGTCTGTGGGAGTTTGCGCATTCTCCCCGTGCTTGCGTGGGTTTTCTCCGGGTGCTCCGGTTTCCTCCCACATCCCAAAGATGTGCTCTTAGGCTAATTGGCAAAACAAATTCTCCCTAAATTGTCTCAAATTTGGTTTTTAAATCCACTGATCTATAAACATGGACAGGGATCGCGGGTAGAGATGGGAACATCGGGGTGGCAGCGTGGGCTCGTTGGGCTGAAGGGCCTGTTTCCCATGCCGTTTTGTTCTTTGTTCTTTGATTTGCAGCGCCAGGGACCTGGGTTCAACATGTACATAGTCTGTGTGGAGTTGCACGTCCTCCCCGTGTTTGCATGGGCTGCCATGGTTTTCTCCCACAGTCCAAAGACATGTGGGTTAGGTGGATTGGCTATGCTAAATTGTGTCTCATGTCAGAGGATTAGCAGGGTAAAGTGCCCCTTAGTGTCAGGAGAACTGGGCCCATGTGGGATTGTAGTTGATGCAGACTAGATGGGCCTACTGGCCTTCTTCTGCACTGTAGGGACTCTATGATTCTATAACAGGATCTGTGAGCATCAGATTCCCACACTGGTCAAGTCTGTAACATTTCCCACATGACATTCTATTTAAAACTAGATTCCTTTCATTTTTGTTTTGGTTGTCCTTGGTTATGTGCCAACAGTGGCAAAGGTGGTTGGGGGTGGGGGCAGCAGTGACTCTCAGCATCTATCCAGTTTTAACTTTATTTATTATTGTCACAAGTAGGCTTATATTAACACTCCAATGAAGTTGATGTGAAAATCCTCTAATTGCCATTCTCAAGATATGTGAAACACAGTGGGTAAATGGAAATAAGAAACAGATCTGCTGCGATCTACTTGAATGGTGAAGCATGGCTGGTGCACCTAACCAGCACACCTTTCGGACTGTGGGAGGAAACCGGAGTACCCTGAGGAAACTCATGCAGACAAGGGGTGGATTATGACCTGACAGATAGATCCCTGGAGCTGTGAGACAGCAGTGCTAATCATTGTGCTTCCAAAATCCCTGGAAGCAAAATATCAGCAAAGTACCAAGAATAACTACATTGGAAGCATCTGCTGAAGAGCACCAAGCATACAAAATGCCACAGAATGAACTAGGAGCCCATCAATGTAGGAAATTGGACAGCCATATCCTGCCCACTGTCGCAGCATGCAATACTCAAAAATTAATGTTGCCCTCCTGAGAAAAATTTAATCAAATCTTGTTATTCTTTACCAGAATATCTTGGAGACAAATCTCATGTGCTTCTAAAGAACACTGAAGGCGTGGCTCTAAGAGCTTCTTGAGGTTGCCAATGGGTTCATTGATGTCTATGGACTGGCTCACAAACTCTGCTGTGGTGATGGTTGTCTGCTCTGCAATGCTGAAAGGCAAATAAAAAAAAAGCTTTTTCTAGTCCACAATTTGAATTGTTCTCTAAAGAACAACTGAGATTGGACTTTTTTCATTTTATATTGCATGCAATCCACATAATAGATAGAAAACACTCATTTCTGCCCTCACCTGTTTAAAGTAGGCCATTCAGTTGCTCGATTTGTTGTAGCATTCAAGCTGATCACAGTAGGTCTGTTTTTTAAATTCCATTTACCCACTGTTGCTTCATATCACTTGAGATCCTTAACTGACAAAAATCTATTGATCGCAGTTTTGTAAATTCCAACAACTGCCCCAATCTGCTCTCACCCCCTTGACCACACCCTCCCCCACATTTACAGATTCTGGGGAAAGAGAATTCCATATTTTAAATTTTCTGTAGTATGAGATGGTGCTTCTTGATTTCACTTCTGAGCTATTGAGATCTTACTTTATTATGATCTCTTGCTCTTTACTTTCCCTATGGGTGGGTGGGTGGGGGGATGGGGGGAGGGCAGCATGGGGGTGAGCGTAGGCACTTCCTTGCACCTTCCCTCTTTTGAATACTTGTACATTTTTCACATCTTGATGAACTCTCAATCTTCGATATGCAAGAGAACACAAGTCAAGGTTTCAGATGTGGGAACAGATAAGTGAAGGACTTTATAAATTCTACAAGGAAAATTGCTCACACCATAAGAGGAGTCATGACATGAAGATATTGGACTGAATTTAAAAGGACCATCATCAAAAAAGTGTATTGGAATTTATAGTCAGTGTTCACAGCGTAAAATAGTCTCTAAGCCACACACTGAGATAGTACTCGAAATCAAGAGATTAGAAAAAAGACAAACTCCTAACCTGACTGGAGGCTTTTGAAATAATAGTAAATGGCCATTGTTGGAAGCAGAGAAGGAGCTTCACTCTTCATCTAACTGTACCTGCTCTGTCCTTGCTATTACCCCATTGATAAAAGTACCCCATTTCCCAGCAGAAAATTCCTCTCCATGCAACGAAAAAAATCGTCATAAAAAAATGCACAAATTAAACAAAATCACTGAGCAAAAAGAATCCATACAACATTCAATCAATTGCACTAATACACTTATTGAGAGTGTGGAGTCCGTAGAAACATTTTCCAGTGTACCTCTCTTCTGTGCAATGCCGTTTCTCCTCGCCATCTATTTCTATTTCTATTTCTGCTGATCTTTTTGTCATGGTTGTGGGCTCTGGAACTCACAATCTGCATTTAAAGTAAAGTAAGACATCTTTTAGTAAAGAATGTTCCACGTAATTGATCTGAAAAATAAAACACATATGACATGGTTGGGAAGCTGCAGGATGAAATGTACTATCTATCAAAATGACCAACTTACAGCCTCCTTATCATAATATCGTTTCAAAGTCTTTCCTCTCCCCAATTTTATTCTCATCTTGAAGATGCTGACTAATGTTCAGTTTAGGCTGCACTCTTTGGTGCCTATTTTTCATGCATTATTATTCACGTACACCTTTCAGATGAGATTGAGGCTCTCCGAAGTGAATGCAAAAGATCCTATTGTGAAGGACAGCCGGGGGAGTTCTTTCCAGTGTCATGGCTAATATTTATCCCTCAATCAACATCGCAAAAACAGGTTACCTGGCTATCATTACATCGCTGCACATCAAAGCCTTGCTGAGTGCAAAAAAATTTGCTGTGTTTCCCATTTTAATCACAGTGACTACACCTCAAAAATACTTCATTGGGTCATCCGGAGATCATGGAAGGTGCTATATAAATGCAAGTCTTTCTTTTTGACTTGGAAAAACTATGGCCTTTTTAAGGTTTGTATTATTTAGCACTGGATCACTTTGTGTGTTCGTGCACTGACTTATTCACAGGAGTGGGAGTTATGCGGAGGTGAGAGAAAACAGAAGCTCAAAGATATTTTCAGACAAAGGCAACTGTTTATATTTCCACAAATTTGAACAAAGTATTGCTATAATCAGTGCCCTAAACATTCGGTGGTACTGGTGTGTAGAGAGGTGCTTGAGGCATTTCAAAGTGGTCACATTATTTGCTGTTGTACATATTTTTGGATCTACTTTAAGCAAAACATTCTCTTTTACATGCTAAATTGGTGATTAATAAGGCAGTTTACCAAAATGTTAAAATCATCAGCAACTGGTTTGCCACAAAGGGTTTAAATAAAATTGTTACACGATCTACCAACACCCCAGTGTCTAAAAACCCAGTGAACACAGTGTTGAATTACGCAGATTAAATACGTGCATCTAAGTCCACGGTAAGTTGCATAACTTTAACTAGGCCAGCAGTTGAGGACACTTCGGCTGGATTAATTTCTCTGGAATTAGGTAAGGAAAAGTGAATTGTATTAAAACTGCCCCAATTGCAAAGTAGACATTCTTAACTCTCGAGTGCTAACTTTCTGGAAGTACACACAAATATGGCCATCTTAAGCCTATTTCAAAACAAATCAAACTTCAAAGGGTTTGCAGACTGCACATGTAAACTGAAAGGTTATATAAACTAGCATTTTATCAATTTGGTCTGCTACAACCAAAAAAATCTAAATAGTGAGAACACCCCAAACATCCACTGTCAAATCATCATCATTGGAAAAAAAAATCCATCTTGGAGATGTTGGCAACACTAATAAGGTATTACATATTACTTATTTAATTGTCCCAAGGATAATAACATGAGACTGCAGTCAGGGGGCAGATCAGGTAGGGATAATTAGTGAATGGATTTTTTAAAAATAGCAATCCAGCAGCCATCACAACTTTTTATCTAATGCCAGGTCAGAATTCAGTTTCATTACTTGATATGGGTAGGCAAGTGGAAATTTAAGTATTCAAGTATCTGGCTTGTTATTTCAATACTGTAACTGCTAGGTTATCGTAACTTTTAGCTTTACAGGTTTAAAAGCATGACCACTCAGGTGTGGTGATATGCAAATATTCCGAGCACAAAGAAATGGGGTGAAGAGAAAGGGAAACATAAATATGTGAAAACTTCAAATCTCTAATCCTTAGATATGAACAAAAAAAGCTGCCTTGCTATTTCATAAAAGAAAGATACTGAGTGTCCATACATCTAACATACCCATTAATATCTGCAAGAACTTTTTACTGATTACCAACAATCTGCATCTTCAACACCAATCTCATAATCTTGTTTTGCAAATTGCATAACCATGACTGAAAAAAAATCCACCTAATTGCCAGTTTGGTTTCATATCTACAAGCTAATAACTTTTATGCACCCCCTTACAAAGTAGTTATCTCCAGGTCTCTAATCAGCGGAAATGTTCAATTCTGCTGAAGAAAACAGTTTTGAATCACTATGTTACTTGATTAGGGAAAAAAAAATCACTCCAGGCTTCTTGCTGCTGCATTTAGTTATCCAGTGTTTAGCTTTGTAACACATCAGAAAGGCACAGGTTTGGTCTCTACACTACAATACTAGCATATTTTGACCGCATAAGCACTACAATTAACCACAACATAGCTGGCTTATTGGAGCAGAGTTGGTCAGGGTGGAGAAAGTAGATAGGATTCTAAATTCTGACTGCTGTTTCTTGACCCCAAAGAGAAAGTGCACGCTTGGTGAGCACAGGATCAATACTGTTCAAACGAATAGGAGGCAAGGTTAAGCACCTGCACTGATTCCGGGGATGAAAGGGTTGACGTATCAGGAGAGATTATATAGTTTGGGCTTATACTCACTGGGCTTTAGAAGGATGAAGAGGGGATCTGATCGAGATATATAAAATTTTAAAGTAAATGTAGACCAATTATTTCCCCTTATGAGGTAATCTAGAACAAGAGGTCACAGAAATAGGTTGAGGCATAGTAGATTTAAAACTGAGATGAGGATGAACTACTTCTCACAGAGGGTGGTGAATTTGTGGAACTCGCTGCCCCATAACACAGAGGAATCTGATTCATTGAATGGTTTCAAGAAGGAAATAGATATATTTCTAATAAAAAAGGAATAAAGGGGACATGGGGAACAGATGGAGAGTCGATTTGAGATCAGGGAGAAATTAGCCATGATTTGATTAAATGGCTGAGCTGGTTCAAAGGGCTGAACGGTGTACTGCTGCTCCTAATTCCTATGTTCTGATATACTTGTGGCCAGCTATGCATAACAGTCCTAATTTCCTCAAAGAAATTTACACCCTCTTTAGCAAACCTCAACAAAGGGTCTCCTAAGAGTGCATCAGATGATAGAATGGGTTGCACTTCACAGTTTACAATTTCCCCTATCAGCATTTAGCAGCACAAGTTAATCACCATAGCTGGGCACACACAATACAATTAGCGCAATGGGAACAACAGGGGCTGCATGATCTCCATTCCAATCTAATCATTTCACGCACATTTTTTCAGTAATCATAAATTGTGTATCAGCATAGTGATTAGCACTGCTGCTTCACAGTGCCAGGGACCTGAGTTTCACTCATGGTTTGGGTCACTGTCTGTGAGGAGCCAGCACATTTTTCTGGTATTTGTGTGGGTTTCCTCTGCGTGCTCCAGTTTCCTCCCACAGTCCGAAAGGTGTGCTAGTTAGGTGGATTGACCATGCTAAATTCTCCCTCAGTGCACTTGAACAGGTGCCAAAGTGTGGTGACTGGGGAAATTTTCACAGTAACTTCATTGCATTGTTATAGAACATAGAACATTACAGCACAGAACAGGCCCTTCGGCCTTCGATGTTGCGCCGACCAATATAAAAAGCAATGCCCCTCCATACTAAACCATTCCCTTCTCTTCCATATACTTATCAACTAAAAAGCCTATTTGTAAGCCTATTTGTTTTATTGTGTTTAAGCCTATTTATTGTAAGCCTATTTGTGACATTAATAGAAATAAACTTAAAAAAAACGTTTATTAAATTTGCAGCAACTTCCTTCCATATACAAGCCAAATTTAGGCATCCTTACACGCATGCTGATTTAAATCCTCTGAAATAAGCCCAATGTAGTAGGGACTTGAGGTCACTGAAGCAACCTCAGCTAATAAATAACATTGATTTTTTTAAAATTAAAGTCAATTGGTTCCACTCTAATTTTCCACCTCTAGTTCAAGGTCATTTGAAGCTAATTCACTGCATTGCAGAGATAATTTACTTTTGGGAGAAAGAGGGAAAAATAAAGAGCATTCTGTAATGTTCATTTGCAAAGCTTAAAGTCAGCAGACATGTTAAATAGATAGCACATAAAGATTCAACAGGGAATGCAGAATGTGGAAGTTGCTATCACACAGGGCAGTTGAGGCAAATAGTAAAGATCCATTTTAGGTCTCACTGTGCAGGATTCTATGTGAATGCAAAATAAGTGAATTATCTAGGCCAAAAATCGAACAAAGCAGCAGGAGTATTTTGTTATTGGAGGTGCCATACTTTGGGCAACATATTGAATTGAGATACTATCTGCCTGAACCGGTGGCTGTTTGACCTTATTTGAAGAGCAGGGAGTTCTCCAGTTTCCTGGCCAACAATTGCTCCCTCAAGCATCAACAGATTAACTACTTGCTCATCACACAGCTGCTTACAGGGCACCAGCCTTCACAACAGTCAATGTCTTCCTTAAATAATCAATTTCACAATCAGACATTTCAGTGCAAAGCATGCATCATTATAAATGCATGTACTGCAGCAGCACTAGCTCGGGCAGAGGTATAGCAACTGTGCATCATTGTACTTAAAAAGAAATTTGAGCACAAATCACGACAATAAAAAAGCCAGGCGAGCAAGGAAAACGTGCAGGAAAAAAAAAAAGTGGGAGATGTCCGAAGCGCAGGGTAGGACAATCTGTTTTGGAAAGAGAAAGAGAGGTTAATGATTCTGGTGAAGACACTTTGATAGAATTTCTGATGGCAAATTTGGACAGTATCTGGAGACATTATCCTGAGCTGCATAACCAATGACAAATGACTCGGTGTTAAGGTGATGATATGAATGATTGGAAGTAATGAATTTAAATGTCACACTGGAGACATGCTGCACAATAACAGCTGAAGTGCAATGTTTTCTCTAATGGATTCCAGCATTGGTTATGTCCCAGTAAAACTATAACCATAAAACCATAGAAGTAAGGATTCTTTTAGGTCCTTTGTATTACCCAAGCAAGAAAGTAAAGCACGTTTTTTGCTCTTTATATGTTGTGCACAGAGACTAAACAGTACAAATATTATCCGACTCTTTACATCCTAAAACCTGAGACTGCGTTCAACCAAATAGGCTTTAAACACCGAAATAAAAAGGGACTCTGTGGGCCATTACATGCTCGAAGCTGAAAGGATAAAACAGAGAAGCAATAATCAGGATCTGGTGATTAGGCAATGCCAACATTAAAAATAAATAAAAGCAGAAAATGCTGGATAAACTCTGAAGAGAAGTCATACAGACTTTAAACTTTAGCATCTGGGGGTTTATCCAGCATTTTCTGTTTTTATTTCACATTTCCAGCAGTTAAGCATTTTGCTTTTATGGAAGACTGGAACTGGGAAAATGCTTCCAACATTTGGAACTCCCAGTGAAAGAAACAAGTTTAGATTCCTCACCAGAATCATTAAACCCACTTTCTCTTTCCAAAACGGATTGCCCTACTGTGCGCTTTGGATATTTTCCACTTTTTACCTTACTTTTTCCTTGTTGGTCTCGCTTTTTTATTGTCATGAATTGCGCTCAAATTTCTTAAGTACGCACAGTTGCTACACCTCAGCCCAAGCTAGTGCTGCAGTACATGCATTTCTAACGATGCATGCTTTGGACTGAAATGCCTGATTGTGAAATTGATTATTCAAGGAACACACTGACTGGTGCCCTGTAAGCAGCTGTGTGAGGAGCAAGTAGTTAATCTGTTGATGCTTGAGGGAACAATTGTTGGCCAGGAAACTGGAGAACTCCCAGCTCTTCAAATAAGGTCAAGAATCTTGAATAGCCACCGGTTCAGGCAGATAGTGTCTCAATTTAATATGTTGCCCAAAGGATGACACGTTCAGTAACAAAGTACTCTTGCTGCTTTGTTGGAATACTGGCCTAGATAATGCACTCATTTTATATTCATGTAGAATTCAGCACATGAATCGTGTTTTCAACACTGAAGGTACAAAGAAGAAATTTTTACAAAAGATGTTACATTTATGCCTCAGGTGAACTTCAGAGGACCATTAACCACAACACACTGGTTATGTCAGAAAAATCAGGAGCCAAGATTTGTCCATCAGATGACTGTAATTTTCTTGAACTCAACACTTCCTCATTAAATATGCTTTCCTGCACACGAGATCATGAATATAAAATAATATAATTTGTTCAACAGTTTGGAATCTCAGATATGCAATTTTTACTTCAGTTATCATTGTATTTTTAATAATAATTTTATATCACTGTATTACTAATAGCAGGCTTGACTTGGGCAACAATATGGCAATATCAATGAACTGCTGCTGTCCCAGGGTGATATCCAAATGCTCCTCCAAAACTTTTGGGGGCAGTGTTGGTACAAGTTGACACCGTATCAGGCTATATCTTCAGCTCACTTCTGCGAATGCTCCTTTTTGGTGCCTGCGTTCTAATCGTCAAGAAAAGATCACCAGAAACATGAAAAAGTGAGAGGAAGTGAGAGAATCGATCTGTTTAAGCTTGCCGCAAACGTCCTAAAGTCAACATCGAGTGAAAACTCAACACAAATCAGAATACCCGAGAAAATATGTATTACAGAACTACTTAACTACGGATAATTCTGTACAATAAAGGGGCCAAAAGCTTGATCCTGTTTTGCAATTAGTGCAAACTGGAAGAGCTATTGAAGCCAGGACTGCCATCTAGACCCGAGGAGGCGGAATAACAAGAGTAAATGATTTATTAGCACTTAGCAAAATCGGATTTTAGCTGTAGCATGGGTGTTTTGATGCAATACCACAACACTGGGAAGAAAATCAAGCTACACAAATTAAATGCAGAAATTTATAGGATTTGATACCCTCATAAATCACCTACTCCAGTAATAAGATGTCCATAATCACATTCACGAAACATAAACAAATTTCACAAATGTCATTATAAAGGCAAAGGTTATACAACAGAATTCTGTTTGGAAGACTTACATGTCAAGCTGGGACTTTGATCTATCCAGTTCGGAAAAGCCTTCGAAAATAGCTCCAGTAATATTTCTGGAAACTAAAGTCATACAAATTTAAGCATCAGATCAACAACTTTCATTCATGCAATGTTTTTAATGCAATAAAATAATTCCATTATGCAGGGAAGCTTCATAGAATCATAGCATCCCTACAGTGCAGAAGGCCATTCAGCCAATCAAACCTGCACCGAGAGAATCCCACTGAAGCCCCATCCCACATATTTACCCTAGCTAGTCCCCCTGACAGTTAGTGGCAATTTAGCATGGCCAATCTACCTAACCTGCATATCTTTGGACAGTGGGAGGAAACTAGAGCACTTGAAGGAAACCCACACAGGCAAGGGCAGAATGTGCAAACTCCACACGGACACTGATCCAAGGTCAGAAATGAACCCGGGTCCCTGGCACTATAAGCAGCAGTGCTAATCAAACTTGATTAAATTATTTAATTTAAAAATCAACATCCAAATTTAAATTTGTAAACTTGTCATGCAAGTTGTTATTTTCTTCACTTAAAATACTCTTGAATTTTAACCCCAAAGATTTTTTTTTAACATCTTTAATCATTTCTTGCTCATATGTTTGCTGCGTGTCTATGACAACTTTTAGTGCATGGCTGCTTCTTTGGTTAATTCATCACAGACAAACTAAATAGCACAGGACAAGCTGTAGAGCCAAAAGTCAGCTTAGTAACCAACTGCATTAGAACATAAACTGCAACTACAAAGTTTAAAAGTAGACCAGCTAATGAAGACTGGAAACTATTACCTGAAGTACAGGACCGTGGCTACCTGAAAATACTGCATCATGAACAGGAACTACACAATATCAAATTTCACAGCCAAGATCATATTCAGACGTGATGCTGGAGGCTACTGGCAATGGTGCAATGAAAAGCAAATTTTAAAGATCTTTAAACCAGAAAAAGCTTTTCTCCCAGCACCCAGTAGACTGCAATCTCCACCTCGCTTTAAAAATTAAAAACCACTTCAAAAAAGGGAAATAGCTGCAAGTTGGACACTGTGTGCAAATTGCTTCCACATTGGGTTTAAAACTCCCTGGATAACCACAGATACCACTTCCTTCACAATCAACATGCAGAAATCTAGTCAGCACAGAGTCATTCCTATAATTCATTATTGGGGATGTAATCTTGCCCATTCCTTGTTGTTCTGAGGAGTGGTGCAAGGCTGCTTCAGAGCGCAATTAAAATCATGTTAGTGTGAGGCTGGTCAAGACTATATAAATACACAGGAGGAGCATTTATACAACTACAGAAAAGTTACAGCACAGAGGTGGTCATTTAGCCCAACTTGTCCATGCCAGCCTGTGGATACCCAAGTGCCCTTCCTAAACCCATCCTCCTGCATCGGCTATTAGCCCTACAGATTACAGCACTTGAGGTACAAATCCAAATGAGTTTAGGGTCTCTGTTCTACCAACAACTCAGGCAGGAAATTCCAGACACTCACCATCCCCTGCATAAAAAAAAGTTCTTCCTTATGTCCATTCTACACCCACTGCCTCTTACCTTGAGTCTATGTCCCATGGTTCTAGAATTCTTCATTAGGGGAGAAAAAAACTATCCTGTTCCCTCTATCTTTTCTTCTTTTAATCTTGTACACCTCTATCAAATCACCTTCTTTGTTCCAAGGAAAATAACCCCAGCCTATCCAATTTCTCCTAATAGATACATTTTTCTAGCTCTGGCAACATTCTTGTAAACCTTCTCTGTAGCTCCAGAGCAATTATGCTCTTCCTGAAATATGGTGACCAGAATGGCATACAATACTTCATCTAAGTTTTATACAATATAAAATTAAGGATATAATGTTTGAAATCTATACCTCTGTTTAAGGAAGGAGAGAGCGTTCCATATGCCTTCTTTACAACTTTGTCTACTTGAACTGCTGCCTTTAGGGACCTGTGACTTGTACGCCAAGATCTTGATTTCATCTACCCAACTTGTAAATTCCCTATAAGAGTTTGACCTCCCTAAATGCATTACCTCACACTTCTCAATGTTAAAATCAACTGCCACTTCACCAGCCACTCCAACAACCCATCATTATCATTTTGCAGATTATAGCTATTCTCTACACTATCCACTACTTGGCTAACTTTTGTGTCATTGCAAATTTTCCAATCATGCTCCCAAATCATTAATATAGAAACACAAACAGTAAGGGTCCTAACACCAAGACTCATGGAACACCAATTGAAACAACTTTCCATTCGCAAGGGTATACATCAACCCTGACCTTTTGTTTCCTGTTACTAAGCCAACTTTTTAATCAAGTTTGCAATATTATCCTGTAAACCATGGGTTTTTACTTTTTTGACCAATTTGCCACACAGCACTTTGTCAAATGCTTTGTTAAAGTCGATCTGCACAACATCCACTGCACTACCTTCATTAGCCCTTGTTATGTCCTCAAAAAAATTCAATCCCTTGACTCTGTCTACTTTTCCCATTGCTTCAGAAAAGCAGCCAGCATAATTAAGGGCCCACTCAATCTGGACAATCTTTCTTCCACCTTCTTTCATTGGGAAAAAGATACAAAAGTCTGAGGACATGTATCAACCAACTCAAGAACAGCTTCTTCCCTGCTGCCAACAGACTTTTGATGGACTTACCTTGCAAGAAGTTATCTTTTTGTACACCATAGCTGTGTCTGTAACACAACATTCTACACCTTACCATTCCTTCTCCCCTAGGTGTTCTATAAATGATATGCTTTGCAAGAAACAATACTTTCCACTGTATCCCAATAAATGTGACAATAAAAAAAATCAAAATCAAGTTTGAGAGGCAAGACCTTCCTTTAACAAATCTACGTTGACCATCCCTGACAAGACCATGTCTTTCTATGTAACAGTTAATACTATATGCTGTTCTGTGGCCATATTCCACCTCCCTTCCTGATCTTACACAACCCAGCAGCTGTTTCCAGTCTTTAGTTGCTGGCTTAAGTGACAGGATATAGCCAATGTTTTGATTTCAATTCCCAGTATCCGCACTGTTTTGCTTTGATACTACACAGATAGTGACAACTCACAATAACATGCTGTGCTGCAAATATTCAAAACACATCCAGCAAAAACAAAGACACAAATCCCTGTGCCACATCGAAATGCAGTGCTACAGTACATTAGCACAAGATGCAACATCCACATCTAAATAACAAATCACTGCAGAACTGCATTTTAATTACTGTGCACAAGAACCCATGTTAACAAATGGAGGTGTTAACCATTTTTATAATTGGGCAAGTTCAAATTATCAAACTAATCAACTGGTACACTCCTGTCTTGACAAGCATTTCCTTGTCACAGTTAGTTCTAATTCAATGTAACAGGCTTCTACTACATGGAGACTGGAACACTATTAAAGCACTGACTCAGATTGTGTGACTGCTGCAATTGGTGCCTTTCAGTGACAAAGCTTCCAACTCATGCTCACCACTCCCACACACAGGAAACATGTTGGGCAAGGTGGTCAAAATGTGCCTCAGACATTACAGTGTTACCGCAAAGCATGCTTCTGGCTTCTGTTACAAAGCAGGGACTTTTCTGTCATTGACGCGATGTGACTAACTAAAAGGAATTACATCATTTTAAATATATAGCTTGCTGCTTTACTTAATTTCGCTCTCCAACGAAGAGGAAAGCAAATGGGTGGCCTGTACAGAGGCGTCTGCTGGAGCTGTTTTTGAATTGATCATTTTTTTATGTCTTGCTGAACCTTGCAGTATAAGAAAGCTACAAACGCAAAGCTGGTTCTCCCCTCTTTAGAGCTTGAGGAAATGGGAAAAAAGGGACTTTTCACAAAGTAAGATAATCACTGTCACAAACAGAGGAAACAGGGTAGAATTAGAATAACAGAACATAGAACCCTACGGTGCAGAAACAGGCCCTTCGGCCCATCAAGTCTGCACCGACCACAATCCCACCCAGGCCCTACCCCCACACCTCGACACATTTATCCACTAATCCCTGTAACCTACACATCCCTGGACAGGAAGACGCAATTTCTTAGCATGGCCAATCTACCTAACCTGCACATCTTTGGACTGTGGGAACAAACCAGAGCACCCAGAGGAAACCCACGCAGATACGAGGAGAATGTGCAAACTCCACACAGACAGCAACCTGAGCCGGGAATCGAACCCAGGTCTCTGGAGCTGTGAAGCAGCAGTGCTAACCACTGTGCTACCCCATGTCTAACACCGGAACATTCAAAGCACTCGCAAATACCTGGTTGAAATGGGAAAATGGTAGTGTCTTTCAGGACCATGTTTGATTTCAAAGTGCTACACATCCAATGATGTACTTAGAACCATAGTCACATTGTAATGCAAGAAACACAAATCAGTTTGGGCAGAATTCCCACAAACAACATGAAAATGAACAGACAATCAGCTTTAATAATATTAAGGATAATTAATAGCCAGGACTTCGGGAGAACTCTTTTTTTTCCAAAGTAGTGCACCATTTTTTACATCCACCCGAGGGACAATCTCTGTATAATGCCTCATCTGAAACAATGCATTCTTGAGATTGCTGCATTCCCTCAGTATGGAACTGGGGTGTCAACTTAGATTTGTGCGTTCTACGTCCATGGAGTTGGACTTGAACCCAAAATGCTCCGAGTCAGATAACATTGCTATTCACTGAGTCATGGCTGACACTTTCGGGGGGATGGGAATTGCCAGAGAGGAGTTGGGAGTTCTTGCAGATCCTGTTCTCTCACCCAGGACAGTTTTGAAAGATGAGGGGAAATGGGGATGGATTTGCAGAAGAGTGACAAAAAATTGGCAGCACTCCAGGAAAAAAAGTCACATCCAAGATACCCTGAGTTCTTCCCTCCTCTTCCCTGCAATGTTCAGCCCTATGACTTGAGATATTGAGGCCTTGACCAAAAAGGAGGAGGAGGCATGACATGGAGAGGCAGCTAGGATCAAGTAGATTCCTTGAAGGATATAGAGGTTGTCAGGGTAGAGTTAAGAGAAGTCAGGGAGGCAAAAAGATTATGAGATTGCTTTGGCATATAAGGCAAAGAGAATTCAAAGAGCTTCTACAAATATATAAAGTGCAAAAGAGCAACTAGGGAGAGAGCAGAGCCTCTAAGGGATCAACAAAGTCATCTATGTGTGGATCCACAAGGGATGGGTGAGATTCTAAATGAATATTTCTCATCAGTATTTACTGTTGAGAAAGGCATGGATGCTAGGGAACTTGGGGAAATAAAAGTGATGCCTTGAGGAGTGTACATATTACAGCAGTGGTGGTACTGGGAGTCTTAAAGCACATCAAAGTAGATAAACCCCCAGAACCTGATGAAATCCACCCTAGACTGTTGTGGGAGAATAAGGAGGAAATTACGTGTTCCACGGAGAGATATCTGAATCACTGACAGCCACAGGTGAGGTGTCTAAAGATTGGAGGGTAGCAAATGTTATGCCTTTAAGAAGGGTGCAGAGAAAAGTCCGGGGAACTACAGACTGGTGAAACTAATGTCTAGCAGATAATTTAGAAGGAATTCTGAGAGACAGAATCTACAAGCATTTAGAGAAGCAAGGGCTGATTAGGGACAGTCAGCATGGCTTTGTGAGTAGAAAATCATATCTCACAAATTTGAATGAGTTTTTGAAGGGGTAACCAAGAAGATAGAATTTGGCAGTACAGTTGACGTTGTCAGCATGGACTTTGACAAGGCCTTTGACAAGATACTACATGGTAGGTTATAGCATAAAGTTAAATTTCACAGGATCCAAGATGAGGTAGCAATTGAATACAAAATTGGCTTGAAAGCAGAAGCCAGAGGGTGGTTGCTGTAGGCTGTTCTTCAAACTGGAAGCCTGTGACCTGCAGTGTGCCTCAAGGATTGGTGCTGAGTCCACTTATTTGTCATTTATAATAATGATCTGGTTGAGAATTTATGGGGCAGTAAGTAAGTAAGTATGAAGACGACACTAAGATTGCTGGAATAGTAGTCAGTGAAGAAAGTTATCTAGCATTGCAAAGTAATCTTGATCAATTGAGCCAGTGGGCTGATGAATGGCAGATAGAGTTCAATTTAGATAAATGTGAAATGATATATTTTGGTAGATCAAATTGGGGTGAGACCCACTGACTTAATGGTAGGGCTTTGGGGACAGTTACACAACAAAAGAAATCTAGGAGTACAGGTTCATAGCTCCTTGAAAGTAGAGTCACATGTGGACAGGGTGATGAAGAAGGCATTCGGCATGCTTGGTTTCATTGAACAGAACACTGAATACGAATTGGGATGTCTTGTTAAAGTTATACAAGACATTAGTAAGGCCATATTTGGAATATCGTATGCAGTTCTGGTCACCCTATTATAGAAAGGATATTACACTAGAAAGAGTGCAGAAAAGATTTACTAGAATGCTACTGGGACTTGATAGTTTGAGTTATAAGGAGAGCTGGATAGAGATCTATAAAATAATGAGGGACATAAATAAGGTAGATAGTCAACAGAAGCTGCGTTACAAAGATGTGCTCAAGTACCATATGAAGAACACTAACATGGATGTCAACACCTGGGAGAAGGATGCTTTGGACAGAAGAAGTTGGCAATGCATTGTCAAGAAGACAATCCCACTCATCGAGAAAAAAAGGCAGGAAAAATATGAAGCAGACCACGAACACAGACATTTTGTTACAAATCAGACAAATCACAGTTGCCACCGATGTGGGAGACAATGCCGATCCAATCAGGCCTTATAACACACCAACGTGCCTGCAGAATCTAAACTTCCAACACAGTCAACATCGAAATCGATGGTCGGCCGAAGAAGAGAAGAAGATAGTCAACATCTTTTCCCAAAGTTAGGTGAGTCTAAAACTAGAGGGTCTAGGTTTAAGGTGAGAGAGGAGAAATACAAAACAGTCCCGAGGGGCAACTTTTTCCACTTAAGAGGGTGATCAGTGTCTGGAACAAGCCGCTGGAGGCAGTGGTAGAGACGAATATAATGTCTGTCTTTTAGAAAGTGTTTAGACAGTTACATGGAGAAGATGGGCATTGAGATGTGGGCCAAATGCAGGCAATTGGGACCAGCATAGCGATAAAACTGGGCAGCATGAACATGTTGAGTCAAAGGGCCTGTTTCCTCGCTGTAAACCTCTAAACCTAAATGTCATGTATTCTTAGTACCTCATGAAACATGGACAACTTAAATTCAATGACTTCCAACTTTGCTGTTGCTGCATATTCTGGGCATCTCATGGAAAGAAAAAAATTCACAAACGCAACTGTACACTCAAAGGCAAATCTCGCAAAGGTATTGCTACTCCTTTGTGGTGACTTTGTTGGCTTGCATATGTCTGCAGGATGGAAAATGGCCACATAACCAAGGATTTTCTACATGGAGAGGTAGCTGGAAACATAAGACCAGTAGGATGCCCAAACCTCCACTTCCAAGATGTTTGCAAGTGTGATGTGAAGGCCCTAAACAGTGACTTGCATACTAGGAGCTGACTATAGAGAAAAAAATGTCTACTTC
This sequence comes from Sphyrna mokarran, assembly GCA_024679065.1. Lineage (NCBI taxonomy): Eukaryota > Metazoa > Chordata > Chondrichthyes > Carcharhiniformes > Carcharhinidae > Sphyrna > Sphyrna mokarran. Next base: position 11,537,742 of record JAGIQG010000013.1, on the reverse strand, counting down.
ATGCGTGGGCCAGTGGCTACAGTGGTATGGCAATAAGTGCCAACAGCAAACAATCCACAATAACACCTGATAACCACTTCATCTGCAGCATGAGGCAGAACCTGCATCCCTTGGATTGGTCTGTCCAGCCATCAGCAAAAATACACCACATGAAGCTACCCCATCTTCACTGGGTTTTCAACTTGTCCATTATCTTCAGTAGATGGTGGAGACACAGGACGGTGCAGCAATACGGCTGCACAGGTTTCAAAGCCCGCCTTCTCAGTAATACCATCTAAGGTCTGGTCAATGTGAACTTCAAGCGAAGGTAACAAAAATCTGAGTAGCAAAAATCTTTGGGTGGGACTCTTCTCATCCAAAGGAGCTGATCTATGGCCATCTGAGCTGAGGGAGGCCACATTCCAAGCCTGTAACAACTCAGTATCACACCAGGTACTGCAGTTACCTGCCAAGGCCTCAGGGAAATTCATTCTGGGGTTTTAACAGACTGAACTATGGCACAAATCAACATGAATCAATGTGAATCAACTGTAATGCATTCTGATGCAGTAAGAGGTGGTGTCATTTAGTCTGTTCAGTTAGTGAGATCATAACTGAGCTGTACCCCAACTCTATCAAGTTTAGCTCCACGTCACATTATAAAGTAATACAGCACACAAGCCCATTCAACTCACCGAGTCTTTGTCATCTGTTCTGAAGTGCAATCCAATTATCTTATGCCCTGGCTCCTTCCCTGTATCCCTGCAATCTTTCTTCCACTGTTTTATCCAATTCCCTTTCGAAGGGAACATTGAATCCATCAAATTCTAAATCCTGATTATGCCTAAATGTTTCTCATGCTGTCTCTAGCCAATCATCTTACTCCGTGCCTCTGGTTATTAAACCTTCAACCATAAGAAACAATTTCTCTTTACCTACTCTATCTAAATCTATGATGAGTTTGAAACACCTCTACCAAATTTTCTCTTAGTTTTCTCTGCTCCAATGAGAGCAGCACAGCTTCTCCAATCTAACCAGCTAACTCAATTTTTCATCCCTCGTACCCATTCTGCCCAAACCAAGTTCACTCTCTTCTTTCTCACAATGTGATACCCACAATTGGATGCAATACTCCAACACAGAAAGCAGCATTTTATGTAGGTTTATTACTCCACACTTCTATTCATTAAAGTCCAGGGTCCCATTAAAAGCTTTTCTCCAGCTACCCAATTAACTCATTTCAAAAATCACAAACCACATTCAAATCATTCCATACCCTTCAATACTCCATGACCATCAAGAATTTGTGCAAAAGTGATGTCTTGAAGTCTCTGTGGAGAACAGGTCTTTGCCCCTTTACTACTAGGTAGGTCTATCACCAGATGGCAATATCAAATTTAATTTTTCAACCAATTTTAAAACAATTTTTTTGGTAATGCGTTAAATTAGCAAAGTAATTGGAGTACAGAAATAAAAAAGTCTTGCTATGATTGCACAGGGCTTTGGTGATTATACATCTGGAATACTGTGTGCAGTTCTCATCTTTGTATTTAAGGAATGTTATACATATATTGGAGGTAGTACAACAAAGGGTCAATCAATTATTCCCGGGGATGAGACAGCTGTCCTATGATGGAAGACTGATTAAATTGGGTCCATATTCTTTGAAGTTTACAAGAATAAAGGGTGATTTCATTGTAACATACAAAATTCTAAAATGACTTGACAGGGTAAACACTAAGGTTTATGCACCTGGCTGGGGAAAACAGGGCACAGTGATGATTATTTAGGACTGGGATGAGAAGTTATTTCACTCAGAGTTGCGAATCTCTGGAATTCTCAACCCAAGAGAGTTGTGGATGCTCCATCGTTCAATACATTTAAAGCTAGAATTGACAGATTTTTGTTCTCTCGGGAGACTGAAGAGTATAAGGAGCAAATGGGAAAGTGAAGTTGAAACTGAAAAATCAGCCTTAATCATTCAGAATGGTAGAGCAAGCTCATTGAATTCCTGCAGTGCAGATGGAGGTCATTCGGTCCATTGACATGCAACTACAACAATCCTACCCAGGCCTTATCTCCATAACCCCATAGATTTACTGTGACATTATGGAGCAATTTAGCATCACCAATCAACCTAACCTGCGCAGCTTTGGACAGAGAGGGGGAACTCACGCAGACATGGAGAGAACATGAAAACTCCACACAGACAGAGATAGTCAGCCAAGGCTGGAATCAAACCTGGGCTCCTGGCACTATGAGGCAGCAATGGCCATCTGTTGTTTGTAATACATAAAATTGATCTGTAGGAAAATGTGGGTGGTCTGATTAGTAAGTTTGTGTTTGACATGAAGATTGGTGGAGTTGCTGATAGTGCCAGGGATGGTCAGAGGATACAACAGGATATAGTTAGATGGAGACTTGGGCACAGAATTGGCAGAGAGAGCTTAGTCTGGACAAATGCAAGATGATGCATTGTAGTAGATCAAATTTAGGTGTAAGTTATACTGTAAATGGCAGAACACTTAGGAACATTAGCAGAGAGATTTGAGTGTACAGATCCATACTTCCCTAAAAGTGGCAAGACAGGTGGCCAAGATGATTAAGAAGCCATATGGCATGCTTGCCTTCATCAGTCGGGGTATTGAGTATAAGAGTTAGCAAATTATATTGCAGCTAAATAAAACCTTGATTAGGCTGCATTTAGAGTAGTGTGTGCAGTTCTGGTCACAACACTATCAGAAGGATGTGGAAGCTTTGAAGAGAGAGCAACAAAGGTTCACTAGGATGTTGCCTGGTCTCAAGGGCTTTAGCTATGAGAAAAGGTTGAATAAACTAGGACTGTTTTCCCTTCAAAAATGGAGATCTGAAAGAAGTCTACAAAATTATGAGATGCATAAATAGTGGTGGATAGTCACAGGCTTTTTGCCAGAATGGAACTGTCAATTACAAGGGGCACGGGTTCAAAAGTGAGAAGGGGCAAGTTGAAATGAGATGGCAAGGGCAAGTTTTTCACGCAAAGAGTGGTGGATGCCTGGAACGTGCAGCCAGAGGTGGTGGTGAAAGCAGGCACATTAACAACATTTAAGAGGCATATGGATGGGTGCACGAATAGGGAAGGAATAGAGGGATATGGACAAGTAAGGACAGAAGGTTTTCGTTTAGTTTAGTTAGGGCATTTTTGTTTAGTTTAGTTAGGGCATCATGATTAGTAAGGGCTTGAAGGACTGAAGGGCCTGTTCTTGTGGTATTACCATTGTGCCACCATGCTGCCCACAGTCATATGGGCCATAAGGTCTACTCCTGCTATTTATGCTCTTCTGTCATAATTTCTGCTCATCACATGCATATTCTGCTTTATAAATAGGACCATAAGAAATACGAATAAGAGTTGGCTGTTTGGCCCTCGAGCCTGCTCCACCATTCAATAGGCTCACAGCTGAACTGACATTCCTTACACCCATTTTCCTGTCCTTTCCTTGTAACTCTTGGTTAACTTAAATTTATCTTAAATTTGCAAGACCTAAGCATTTGGCTTTTTAAAAATTTACTGTTTCATTTGATGTCAACATCGCTGGCTGGGCAACCATTTATTACCCATCCATAATTACCCTTGAACAGAGTGGCTTGTGAAGCCATTTCAGAGAGCAGTTAAAAGTCAACCACATTACTGTGGATCTGGAACCACGTGTAGGCCAGGCCATGCAAGGATGGTAGACCGTTCTCCCTAAAGAATATCTGTGAACCAGATAAGTTATGACAATTGATGATAATTTCATTAGTTGAATTTAAATTCCAGTTGCTATGTTGGGGTTTGCACCCCTGTCCTCAGAGAATTAGCCTTGGCTTCTGGATTATTATTCCAGTGACAGTACTACTTAGTCACATTCTCTCTGCAAAGCGTGCATGAGTTTAATCTGCTGAAACTATAAAGCACTTACAACAACTCATTCACTATCTGGATCAGGGCCACTCTACCAATTGAATAGTAGCTTTTGGTCATGGAAGTTTTAACAATGTCAGTGATGCTAACGTAAACCACTTTACCACAGAAAGAAGCGAGGCCAAAACATTGTGTGATTTCAAGAAGAAATTAGATATAGCTCTTGGGGCTAAAGGGATCAAGAGTGTTTTTTTGGGAGGGGGAAGGAATTCAGGACATTGACTATGATCAAAATTAATAGCAGAGGAGGTTGGAAGGCCTATCCTGTTTCTATTTTGTATGTTCATATGAATTTTGTTACTGAGCCAAGCTGCTGGTGGCCTGCAGGCTCCCAAGGACTTAATTATCTAAAGCATCAGAAAATCAAATCACCCACAGAGGGGTGACTTACTTTAGACCATCCATTGCCAAACATGTCATCTCAGAGCCAGCTATATTATTCTTAATCCCTGAAGAACATGTGTAGATTTAATCTGCTGTGAGATATACAGAAACTACTCTTAAGTGGCTTGGTTCACACCATCATTCATCAGAAGACAACTTATTGATCACTGCATGAACACACACCATACCTAAATTGCCAGCAGTTTCACAGCTGGAGGTGCTGAACTTCAGTGACATCGGCTTGTTGCTTTGCAACAAAGTCATACAAATAGTTTGCTTATACCCCTCCTCCTGGCAATGCTTTCCCCATCACAATCTTTTGAGTCTCAGGATTTCCTCTATAGTGATGTGCAGCTGTTGACGTCCATTCTACTTTCATGCAACAGAGATGCAGATACAAATGCCCTGTCTTGTTCTTAGTCTTGTTCCCTGAGATCAAGTATGCCTCTCCTTCTGTTCAATTGGTTCTGAGATGACTGATAAGTCCAATGTACGATATGCAGATACTGCCACTTGTGGATCATGCAGTGCATGAAGGGTTGGGTAGATGAGTTGATTGGAACTTTCTGTGCTCCTACGCACAAGTTCCTGATGAAATCTCTCGATGTGTTCAGTGCCTTCCTAATGTGCCTTCTCTATTTTGGTCAGTCACAAACCAAGATCTCCCATTAGAAAGAGAGTAAGTTTGGCCTCTTCAGCAATGCTTTGACGACATCCCAAAAGTCTTTTCTCTCCCCTCATGGAGTCTCCTGCCACGACCAAGATCTGTATGTCCTATACCAGGCTGACCTAATCATTGATCACTTCTCAAGTTCTAATGAGGGTTTCAGTACAAAAATATCACAATAAGGCTAAACCCTTCTGGATTGCTGACAAATGCCAGTGTCTGACCAAACCCTTGCTACTTGCTCTTTATTTCTGCCACAGGTGTATCTACCCATTCGATCCTGGATTAAATCAAGTAAAAATGACTTGGATATGTAGGTTCCAAGTTTATCCCTTCCTTGAAGGTGTAATACTTTCAGAGGAATGGTTCTACGGGTGCTAGGGCAACTTCTACACCTCACCAAAATAACTATCCTTATAGAGTCACAGGTATACAATTTAGAAAAATGCCTATCCCATCACATCTACGCCAGTGAAAGACAAACTACCTAAGTATTTTGATCCTGTGTGGGGCAAGTTGCTCCATAATCCATCGCAGTCAAACCACATGATCGCTGAGCTCAATGTTCACACAGCATACCTTCAAACAGATAGCAGGAGGAATCCTGGACAATCTAGCCCTTGGTCTGGAAAGGAGCTGAAGCTAGTTGTGGCTTCGGCTGTTGGGTTTTGTTATGTGCCTAAGCTACAAAGTTGTTTTCCATTTTTCTGCCAACGCTGCCAGTTGGGTGCCTGTGTTCTGAGGAGAGTACAGCAAGTTATCTCCAGTTCAGGCACTTCACACCACTAACCCCCACCGCTCCCCTCAACAACTTCCCGATTCATCCAAGGATTAAAAAATAAAGTTATCTACAAAGAGCTTTAGTCTCAGGAGCACGGACGACAACATCACACATTGCAATGAGTCCAGGAACTGGGGAGCCTGAAACAAATGAGTGTAAGGGTTTTCATCCCCCTTGCAGACAGACCCTGAGCCCTGGCGGTAGCGGGGGGGAGGGAACAGCCTCCCCATCTGGACAGACACTTAACCCCAGGCCAGGAGGGGAGGGGGTTTCGGGACAGCCTCCCCACCCAGACAGACACCGAGCCCCGGGACCTCTCCCTCTTCCCCCTCACTCACTCACCTCTCCCTCTATCCCTCTCTATCCCGAGTTTTTCTCCCTCCGCCGGGAATTTTTATTCCTGCTCGCTCTTGCGCCAGCCCGCTCGCGACAACCGGAAGCCCATCCTCCACTTCCGGTGTCAGAGGTCACCCCGGGGTCAAGCCCGATCCCTCAGTTAATCGATTATTATTTTTTAACTAATGGATTTATTGATTCACAGTCTGTTTCTGGGCGGTCTCAGTCTCCCCGGTAAATCCTGCGGGTTTTGGTGAATTTATTACAATAACTGACGCTCTGACCTTTCCAGGCCCCGGGAGAACACTTCCGGTTGATGGTCGGTGCGGGTTAAACTCCGGGATTGATTGTGTGTGTTTTTTTTTTGCAGCGGGACGGTTTCTCCGGGTGTATTCCAGTCTTGGCGGGTTTATTCCAGTCTCTCCGCTCGATTCCGGGTGTTTATCTTTGAACCACTCGCGGGTTTTTAAAATCCGGGCCCTGCTGGTTTTCCCATCATCCTTTGCTGCAGTCGCCGAGGACAAGGTGAGAGTCACAGAGACCCTAATCCCAATCCCAATCCCCGACCCAGAGAGCCAGGATCATAACCCTCATCCCGGTAAGGACAAGGTGAGAGTCACAGAGACCCTAATCCCAATCCCAATCCCCGACCCAGAGAGCCGGGATCATAACCCTCATCCCGGTAAGGACAAGGTGAGAGTCACAGAGACCCTAATCCCAATCCCCGACCCAGAGAGCCGGGATCATAACCTTCATCCCGGTAAGGACAAGGTGAGAGTCACAGAGACCCTAATCCCCATCCCAATCCCAATCCCCGACCCAGAGAGCCGGGATCATAACCCTCATCCTGGTAAGGACAAGGTGAGAGTCACAGAGACCCCAATCCCAATCCCAATCCCCGACCCAGAGAGCCGGGATCATAACCCTCATCCCGGTAAGGACAAGGTGAGAGTCACAGAGACCCTAATCCCAATCCCCGACCCAGAGAGCCGGGATCATAACCTTCATCCCGGTAAGGACAAGGTGAGAGTCACAGAGACCCTAATCCCCATCCCAATCCCAATCCCCGACCCAGAGAGCCGGGATCATAACCCTCATCCCGGTAAGGACAAGGTGAGAGTCACAGAGACCCTAATCCCAATCCAATCCCAATCCCCGACCCAGAGAGCCGGGATCATAACCCTAATCTCGGTAAGGACAAGGTGAGAGTCACAGAGACCCTAATCCCAATCCCCGACCCGACCAGAGAGCCGGGACCATAACCCTCATCCCGGTAAGGACAAGGTGAGAGTCACAGAGACCTAATCCCAATCCCCGACCCAGACCCAGAGAGCCGGGATCATAACCCTAATCTCGGTAAGGATAAGGTGAGAGTCATAGAGATCTAATCCCAATCCCGATCCCCGACCCAGAGAGCCAGGACCTGGGACCATAATCCTAATCCCAATCCCGGTGAGGACAAGGTGAGAGTCAGAGAGACCCTAATCCCAATCCCGATCCCCGACCCAGAGACCATAACCCTAATCTCGGTAAGGACAAGGTGAGAGTCACAGAGACCCTAATCCCAATCCCAATCCCGATCCCTGACCCAGAGAGCCAGGACCCGGGACCCTAACCCTAATCCCAGTAAGGACAAGGTGAGAGTCACAGAGACCTAATCCCAATCCCGATCCCCGACCCAGAGAGCCAGGACCCTAACCCTAATCCCGGTAAGGACGAGGTGAGAGTCAGAGAGACCCTAATCCCAATCCCGATCCCCGACCCAGAGAGCCGGGACCATAACCCTAACCGCGGTAAGGACAAGGTGAGAGTCACAGAGACCCAACCTCACACCTCAAACTGCAACCCAGAGACCAGGGACCATAACCCTAATCTCGGTAAGGACAAGGTGAGAGTCACAGAGACCCTAATCCCAATCTCAATCCCAATCCCGATCCCCGACCCAGACAGCCAGGACCCGGGACCCTAACCCTAATCCTGGTAAGGACAAGGTGAGAGTCGCAGAGACCTAATCCCAATCCTGATCCCCGACCCAGAGAGCCAAGACCCGGGACCATAACCCTAATCCCAATCCCGGTAGGGACAAGGTGAGAGTCACAGAAACCCAATCCCAGTTCAGAAACCCAGGAGCCGAACTCTAACCTCAGTAAGGACAAGGTGAGAGTCACAGAGAGAGAGAGATCTAACCCCAACCCAGAGACTTGGCCCGGGACCCCAACCCCAATCCCAGTAAGGACAAGGTGAAAGTCACAGACAGAAACCCAACCCCAATCCCAGCCCAGACACCCAGGACCCCCAATCCTAACCCCAGTAAGGACAAGGTGAAAGTCACAGAGGGAGAGAGAGAGACCCACACCCAGAGACCTACATGCGCAACCCTAATCCCTACTCCGACCCAGAGACCCCATTCCCATTCGCAGTAAGGACAAGGTGAGAGTCAAGAGAGAGAGAGACCGACCCAACCCCCAACCCAGACACTTGGGACTCTAACTCCAATCCCAGTAAGGACAAGGTGAGAGTCATAGAAAGAGGCTGTCACTCAGAGACCCAGGACAACAATCTGAACCCTCCATGCAGAGACCCAGGGCCCCAACCCTAACCCTGGTAAGGACAAAGTGAGAGTTAGAGAGAGAGAGATCCATACATCTAACCTCAAACAAAGAATCCCAACTTTAATCCTGGTAAGGATAAGGTGAGAGTCTTGGAGAGAGATCTCCACCCCACCCAGAGAGAACAGACCCATACCCAGAGGCTCAGGCACTCAAACCAACCCTCCCCAGCCATGCAATCCAGTGAGAGTGGCTCAGGAGAGGAGAGGAGAGGGGAGTTGCAGACAACGAGACAGACATAGAAATTAGAAGTAGGAGTACAGCCCTTTGACCCAGACTCTATCTGGGATCCTCCCTGCCAAGATCCCTGAACATTTGGGGTTGGGCAGGAGAATGACGCTGAAGTTGATGGCAGCAGGACAGGCACTATTTAAAGTTGGACAAGAGGGCAGTGGGATTTGGAGCTAATGCTCTTACTCTTTGCCATTATTACACACACGTAGTGGATTTGGGAGGGTGGCGTGTTTAGGAGACATTGGAGTTTAGGAGGGGATTCGTTAGGGGACACTGGTTGAAGCAGCACATAGGGGACACTGTAGTTTGGGCAGTGGTTAGGAGTCAGTAGGGTTGGGATGGTGGTTATGCGACAGTGTTTTATGGGGGCACAGAAGAAGGTGTTTAGCGGGGCACGGGTGTTTGGAGGCAGGCTTTTGTGATTCACTAATGTGGTATCATTAAAAGCAACTGCAGTATCTCAACTAATTGATTTATTATTGTCACATGTATTAGTATACAGTGAAAATTATTGTTTCTTGCATGCTATATAGACAAAGCATACTTACGTAGGGAAGGAAAGGAGAAAGTGCAGAATGTCATGTTACAGTCATTGCTAGGGTATAGAGAAAGATCAACTTAACGCAAGGTAGGTCCAGTTGCAAGTCTGATGGCAACAAGAAAGACAACGTTCATGAGTCCGTTGGTGTGTGTTCTCAGACTTCTGTATCTTTTTTCCTGATGGAAGATGAAAGAGCGAATATCTGGGATGTATGAGATCCTTAATTATGCTGGCTGCTTTTCTAAGGCAGTGGGAAATGTAGGCAGTGTCAATGGATGGGAGGCTGGTTTGAGTGATGGACTGGGCTTTGTTCATGATTTTTTTATGTTGCTTGTGGCCTTGAACAATGCAAGAGCCATACCAAACTGCGTTACAACTGGAAAAAGTGTTTTCTGTCGGTTTTGCTCTTGATGATTTTGCACAAACTGCGATGCGGAGATGTAAGCACATGGATTATGCTTAGAACCTCCTTTCTTGGTATGGCTCTGTATTTGGACTTCCATTAGTCAATAGAACTATCCTTGGATGATGGGATGAGTGTGCAATTTTTGCATTTTAAATAAAAATAGGAAGTTACTGTCAAGTTGGAATAAAAATACACAGACTGGAAGACCAAAAAAAATGGGTTATGTAAAACATATTTACCCAATAGGTGGTGAATGTGTAGATCGTTCTGTGCATAGGGTTGATACTTAAGGAGATATTGGTATTCAAACTTGGAAAGGAGAATGAGGACTACAAGATGGCAGTATTTTCCCTGGGATATGAGCATTGCTGGCAAAGCCAGTACTTGCTGCCCATCTCTAATTATGAAAATAGTGAACCACTGTCTTGAATTGCTGTAGACCATGGTGTTCCCACACACTGCTGCGCTTGTTCTTTTCATTGGCAGAGGTTGTGCATTTGGCAGTTACTATTGAAGGAGCCTTGACATGATGCTGTGCTGCACCTTGTATATGGTACATACTGCTATCACATTGTGTCACTGCTTTCTGTGATCATACTTTAGCAGTTCCCCTTACTGTTGAGTAGATGTTGGCTGTTGTACTGTACCAGAACAGTTTGGCTAATTCTGGAGCACAAGTCTTTGTTACAATCGCCAGAATATTATCAGGGTCCATAGCCTATGCAGTATATAGCTGTTTCTTGATATCACATGGAATTAATCAAATTAGCTGAAAGGTCGAGATGGATCATTCCCTTGGAACTTCTAGCTGAAGATTGTAAATTCTTTAGCCCTGTCATTTATATTGATGTGTTGCGCTTCCGTCTTTGAGGGTGGGGATATTTGTGGAACCTCCTCCTCCACTCGTTTAATTGCCTTCCATCATTCATGACAAGATGTGGCAAGAAGAGTGTAAATTATATCCTTTACTTGTTACTCAGTCGCATGCCATTTGACGTTACCCGTTGTCCTGTGTGTGAGGTTGACTCACCTTTTTTTAGATATGCCTGGTGCTTCTGCCTGCCCTCCTACACTTTTCATTGATCCAAGGTTAATCCTTGTCCTAAAGGTAAAGCGAAGAAAATGCCAGAATAGAAGGTTACAGGTTGTGATTTAATACAATTCTGCTGTTGTTGATGGCCCAGAGCTTCTCATGGATGCCCAGTTTTGAGCTGTTAGATCTGTTCTGAATCTATCCCAATAGCATGGTAGTAGTGCCACACAACACAGTGGAGAGTACCCTCCCTTTGAAGATGGGATATCATCTTCTAAAGGTCACTCTTGTCGGTACTGTGATGGACAGATGTATCTGTAACAGGTAGCTTAGTGGGGAAGAGATCAGGTAGGCTTTCCCTTTTTATTGTTTCCTGTTGCCTTTCTTTAAAACTCAGCCAGCTCATTATAATGTGCTACCAGATGAATATCAGTGTATGTGTGTGCCCGGACCCAGGTACATTCTATGCCCTTGCCACCCTTAGTGTTTCCTCTTAGTGATGTTCAATGTGGAAGAGTACTAATTCATTAGCTGAGGGAGGATGCTAGATGATAATCAGCAGGAGGCTTCCCATTCCACAACAGGGTAAATGCTGTGAAAATATTTCTCCTAGCTATGGAATCTAGAACATAGAGCCACAGTCACAGCCATTTAGGACAAGAGATAAGAAATTTCTTCATTTCAAGGCTTGTGAATCCTTGGATCCTCTACCCTAGAGAGTTGTGGATGTTCAGTCAGTAAGCATATCCTAGACTGAAGACAAGATTTTTTTGGGTACTAAGGGAATTAAGGAACATGGAGAGAATGCATTTGAGGTTGAAGATCTCCCATCACCTTATTAAATAGTAGAACAGGCTCATGAGGCCAAATTTTTTATGGAGAATTATACAGAGTAGAAAAGTTGCAGGTTTGAGCTAGCTGATCTTGCTCGGTGTTACAATTGGTTTCCTCTCAAGGTGGTAGAAAGGGGAGGAGGTTTGCAAGTTTTGTTGATGGCTGAGTGTTTACCTGTCTTTGAGATTTTATACCCGTGTTTTCTTTTGCTTTTCACAGTGTTAGCTTTGCCCTGTTTAACCAGGCCACCATGATCCTGCAACGCTTGTTCCGGTTTTCCACTGTCCTGCGATCTTCCCTTTCTGTTGGGCTCCGGCGAAACATTGGGTTCACAGCAGTGGTATTTAATCAGACCAAGAACCTTGACCCCGTCCAGAAACTCTTTGTGGATAAGATCCGTGATTACAACAGTAAGAGCCAGTAAGTACCCAGAATATGGTGCATTTCATGACATGAAGTATTTTTGAAGAGTAGTTCACTGTTGATATTGGAGAAAATAGAGCAGCTAATTTGTGCATAGCACATAGCAGTGTAATCATGATAATCTTTGTGTTGTTGATTAGGGGATGAATACTGGTTAGACTGGAACTCCCCTTTGAAATGGTATAATAGGATCATTTACATCCACCTGGAAAGACCACCTCTGTTTAGGGTCTCATTGCTCAACTGGACATAAAGATCCTGTCAAACTGTCTGAAATGTGAATTCACCAACTCAGACTCAGAGAGGAGAGTGCTACCAGCTGAGCCACAGCTGACACTGCAAGTGCAATTTAAATGCAGATACTTTATGGGTGCTGTGCAGTCTGTCTCAAGATATTGGTTTACAGGTTGGAATGAGAATGTTGCTTGTGCTCCCCACGCCCCCCCCATGTAAGGAGGCCACTTGCAGTGCTCCTTCTGATGCCCCAGACGCAGTTAACTATTTCAACAAAGAGCAGTGATGGGTTCACTGCCTAAGGATGATGCCATGCATTTAAAGCTTCCCTGTTTGAAAGTCTCCTTATGGTATTTAATCAGTTTTGCTATATAGTCCAGATGATCTGCCTGTTTCTTCTTATGAAGCTATAGGCTGTACTTCTCATTTCTGCTCAGCCAGAGGGTAGGGAAGAGAAAAACAACAAAGCAACAGGGAGTTTTTATTTTTCAATTGAAACCACAGACCATTAAGACAGCACCAAGCTGAGAAGCAGGTGAAGAAATGAGAAATTTAGGAGTGATCAGGTAACCTAAAATCTGGTTCTCTAAGAGGAAGAAGACTGCTTTAGATCGGATTCTAGAAGAATGTGGTTTACACTTAATTCCTGTATTCGATCAGTAAGATCCTGTTTTTCACTGTACAGTTTGAGGGAGGTAAAACAATTCCCTGTTGAAAAATTATGGGAAATAATTAGTTCCAATAGGAAACAACAGAGTGCGACACAAGGAGGCATGTGATTTAAAATATAAATAATAGATAGAAATTAACTTGTGTGATAAACAAATAGGGTAAATTGGAAGTCTGGGATGGTGTTGAATGCATGACAATAAAGAACCAAAGAGGTGCTGTTTCAACCTCATGTTTGGTAATGATGCTGGTTGGCTGGATTGCTTTGGTTCTGAATTGATTACAGCCTTGGGTAAATGAGAAAGTGAAGTTTTTGACATAAATCTCAGCATTTTCTTTTGTTCCGTATAAAAACAGGAAAGCAGGTGGTCCTGTTGACGTTGGTCCGGAGTACAAGAAGAATATGGATGAGGAGATTGCCAAACTGCAACGGCTCTATGGGGGAGGAGACCTAACGAAATTCCCCAACTTTAAATTTGAGGGTAAGGTGTTCTGAAGGATACAAACTCTTAAGCAAAGGAGTCCTTTAAAGATGTGCCTCTGGTGGGTTTGAGCCCTTCAGACAATGCTGACTGCCACTGGAAGATCCCATGTAATGCAGATATTCAGCAGTACTGTGTAATGTGAAATTACAGTGAGGCTTTGTAAAATATTTAATTCACTAGTTTTACAGTGATATACAGGTTGCATGCTTTTGGGGTGTTTTGAGGCAGATTCTAATTGGCCTCTGCAGTGTTGAACCATAAGGAAATGACTTGTGTCACTTGGCTTAGCTTTAAATGCAGATAGAATAGAAAAACATCTTTCCACTGCTCTGAGCAACACAGACTATCAGGGGCTGGAAGATCAGGTTCTGTTGAAGGAATGACTGTTCAATAATCATGATGTGTATTAAAGATAAGAACTTTAATTTCAACTAAAATTTTTCTTTTTGTTATTCAGAACCAAAGTTTGATGAAGTCAGCAAGTGATTACGATCTTCAGAAAGCATGGGACTGTCTGTTCTTCATTCATGTTTACTGACACTGTAAAATTGTAATTTAATAAATTCCATTGAATTAAAGCACTTCTTTTTGATGTGTTGATTGCACACCTATGGATTGGATGTGTCTGTTCTATGTGTATCCTACACAAGTGCCTGGATGAATTGTCGGTTTGCCTATCTGTCTCTATCCACCTTGCAATCCTCTTCAGACTCTTGTTCAAATGCTAATCTTTGTAGATATTGTGAAAGCTGCTTTGGGTCAGTGTGAGCATACACTCCTCTTCCATCCTATAGATTCACCCACTGATGGCAACAGTGCTTGTGAAAGTTGCACCCATGTGTGAAACTTGGGAAGAGTCGGATGATTTATTTTTAAATGGGAAGCTAGATCCAATCCATCAACTGAATTAGGATGTACCATAGAGGGATGTTTTCCCCTTTGCAGATTCTCTGCTGCAGCGATGTATCTGCACGTAAGGCAATGAATTTAAGGTCCAAATCCATGCTCCTCCTCATTTATATGAAACTTGTGAATAATATGACACCTTGGTATCCATTCATAAGACAAAAGGTTTGGAAGTTTGACTCCTATGAAAAGTAAATGAGATAAACATAAATTTATGTAGCATGATTGCTTGCATTTGTCCATGAGGTGAAGTATGGATTTCCAGCAGTAATGTGCTTTTTAAAGAAAGCACTTGAATAAAATTTTGCCTTTCACTTTATAAAGAACTTGTGCAACATTTTAAAGTGCATCAAAATAGATAAATTCCTGGGACCTGATGAAGTGTATCCCAGGACCTTGTGGGAGGCTAGGGAGGAAATTGCAGGGTATTTGAATCATTAGTAGTCACAGGTCAGGTACCTGAAGATTGGAGAATGGCAAATATTATGTCTTCCTTTTAAAAAGGGCTGTAGGGAAAAGCTTGGGAACTACAAGATGGTGAGCCTCACATTTGTAATGGGTAAGTTGTTAGAAGGTATTTTGAGACACAGGATCTATAAGCGTTAAGAGATGCAAGGACTGATGAGGGACAGTCAGCATAGCTTTGAGTGGAAAATCATATCTCACATATTTGATTGAATTTTTGAAGGGGTAACCAAGAAGGTAGATCAGGGCAGTGCAGTTGATGTTATCTACATGGACTTTAGCAAGGTTTTTGACAAGGTACCACATAGGTTGTTGCATAAAGTTAAATCTCACGAGATTCAGGTTGAGGTAACTAAATAGATACAAAATTGGCTTGATGACACAAGCTAGCGGGTGGTTGTAAAGGGTTGTTTTTCAAACTTGTGGAGACTTGTGACCAGCAGTGTACCTCAGGAATTGATGCTGGGTCTATTGTTATGTCATTTATATTAATGATTGGGATGAGAATATAGGGGGCATGGTTAATAAGTTTGCAGATGACACCAAGATTGTTGACATAGTGGACAGTGAAGGTTATCTTGAATTGCAAAAGGATCTTAATCAATTGAGCTAGTGGGCTGACATGGTAGAGTTTAATTTAGATAAATGCGAGGAAGTGCATTTTAGTAGATTGAGCCAGAGCAGGACTTACTCAGTTAATTAACATAGAACATAGAACATAGAACAATACAGCACAGAACAGGCCCTTCGGCCTTCGATGTTGTGCCGACCAAAATAAAAAGCAAATGCCCCTCCTAACTAAACCATTCCCTTCTCATCCATATACTTATCAACTAACCTCTTAAACACCACCAAACTTGGCGCATCTACAACAGCTGCAGGCAGGGCATTCCACTCCCTAATCACTCTTTGAGTAAAGAACCTACCTCTGATATCCGTCCTATAACTCATACCCTTAATTTAAAGCTGTGTCCCCTCGTGCTAGCTTTCTCCATCCTAGGGAAAAGGCTATCACTGTCCACCCTATCTAAACCTCTAATCATCTTATATGCTTCAATAAGATCCCCTCTTAGCCGCCTCCTTTCTAACGACAACAACCTCAAATCCGTCAACCTCTCTTCATAGGACCTGCCCTCCATACCAGGCAACATCCTGGTAAACCTCCTCTGTACCCTCTCCAATGCCTCCACATCTTTCTTATAATGTGGCGACCAGAACTGCACCCAATACTCCAAGTGCGGCCGAACTAGAGTTTTGTACAGCTGCAACATGATGCTGCGGCTCCTAAATTCAATCCCCCTACCAATAAAAGCTAAGACTCCATAAGCCTTCTCAACAACTTTATCCACTTGACTGCCTACTTTCAGGGATCTATTGACACATACACCAAGATCCTTCTGTTCCTCAACACTATTAAGAGCCCTACCATTGGCCCTATACTCTACACATTTATTGTTCCTGCCAAAGTGCATTACCTCACACTTTTCCACATTAAACTCCATTTGCCACCTCTCGGCCCAGCTCTGCAACTTGTCAAGTCACTCTGTAAACTAAAACACCCCTCTTCACTATCTACCACACCACCAACTTTAGTATCATCTGCAAATTTACTGATCCATCCCTCAATACCCTCATCCAGATCATTTATAAAAATTACAAACAGAAGGGGCCCCAAAACAGACCCCTGAGGCACACCACTCGTCACCGAACTCCACGATGAATATCTCCCATCAACCACCACACTCTGTCTTCTATCTGCCAGCCAATTTCTAATCCAATTAGCTAAATCACCCTCTATTCCACACATCTGCATTTTCTGTAGAAGTCGTCCATGGGCCACCTTATCAAAAGCCTTACTAAAGTCCATATATACTACATCAACCGCCTTACCCCCATCCACCTCTCTGGTCACTTTCTCAAAAAAACTCAATGAGGTTAGTAAGGCATGACCTACCCTTCACAAAACCATGCTGACTATCCCCAATCAATTCATTTCTCTCTAAATAACTATAAATCCTATCCCTAATAATTCTCTCCAATACCTTGCCCACCACAGAAGTAAGACTCACTGGCCTATAATTCCCAGGAAGGTCTCTCTTCCCCTTCTTAAACAAGGGGACCACATTCGCCATCCTCCAGTCCTCCGGAACCACACCCGTAACCAACGAGGACCTGAAGATCAGAGCCAGAGGCTCTGCAATCTCCTCTCTTGCCTCCCAGAGAATCCTAGGGTAAATCCCGTCCGGCCCAGGGGACTTATCCAACTTCAAACCCTCAAGAATTTCTAACACATCCTCCCTATCTACTACAATACTTCCCAATTTGCAACCCTGTACCTCAGTGTTCTCCATAGCTACATTTCCAGCACTCTGAGTGAATACCGAAGAGAAATATTTATTCAGTGCCTCACCAATCTCTTCAGGCTCCACGCACAACTTCCCACTGCTGTCTATGACTGGCCTAATCTTGCCCTAACCAATCTTCTATTCTTAACATATTGAAAGAAAGCTTTAGGATTCTCCTTAATCCTATCAGCCAACATCTTCTCGTGTCCCCTCTTAGCTCTCCTGAATTCACTTTTTACCTCCTTCCTAGCTAATCTATAGCTATCCATTGCACTACCTGAGCCTTCAAGCCTCATCCTGACATAAGCCTCCTTTTTCTTCTTAACCAGCAAATCAACTCTTTTAGTACACCAAGGCTCTCTTACTCGTCCATTTCCTCCCTGCCTGACAGGGACATACTTATCAAGGACTCGCAGCAGCTGCTCCTTGAATAAGCACCACATTCCAGATGTTCCCAGTCCCTGTAGTTTCCTAGTCCAATCTATGCACCCTAATTCTCTCCTGATGGCCTCATAATTACCCTTCCCCCAGCTATAACTACTGCCCCCAGCGTCATGCCTATCCCTGTCCATCACTAAGGTGAACGTAACCGAATTGTGGTCACTATCACCAAAATGTTCACTAACTTCCAAGCCTAACACCTGGTCTGGCTCATTGCCCAGCACCAAATCCAATGTAGCCTCACCTCTAGTTGGCCTCTCTACATACTGAGTCAAAAAACATTCCTGCACACTCTGTACGAAAACTGACCCCTCTAACGAGCTAGAGCTATAGCTATTCCAATCAATATTAGCAAAGTTAAAGTCCCCCATCACAACTACCCTACTACTTTCACTCCTAATCAGAATTGACTTCGCAATCCTTTCCTCAACCTCTCTAGAACTATTAGGAGGTCTGTAAAAGACTCCCAACAGGGTGACCTCTCCTCGCCTGTTTCTAATCTCAGCCCATACTACCTCCACAGACAAGTCCTCATCAAACTTCTTTTCGATCACCGTGATACAGTCTTTGACCAGTAACGCCACTCCTCCCCCCCTTCTACCCCCTTCTCTACTCCGACTAAAGCATTTGTACCACGGAACCTGCAACATCCATTCCTGTCCCTGCTCTACCCAAGTCTCTGAAATGGCCACAACATCGAAGTTCCAGGTACTGGTCCAAGCTGCAAGTTCCTCCCCTTTATTGCGAATACTCCTTGCATTAAAGTATACGCATCTCAAACCATGCCCCACCCCACCCGTACGCCGCTGTGTTTTACAACTCTCCTCTATAACCCCCTTACTCTCATCCCTATCAGCACCCCAACTACTTAGGATCCCACCCCCCCCCCGAATCAGTTTAAAGCCCCCATCATAGCCTTAGCAAATTTTCCCCCAAGATATTAGTCCCCCTCTGGTTCAGGTGTAGACCATCTCTCTTGAAGAGGTCCCACCTATCCCAGAATGAGTCCCAATTGTTAAGGAACCTGAACCCCTCCCTCCTGCACCATCCACGCAATTGTAGGACATTGGGGTGAGTCATAGGGAAAAAGGGATTGAGGGAGACAAGTTCATAATTCCTTTAAAGTGGAGTCACAGGTGGACAGAGTGATGAAGAAGGCATTCAGCATGCTTGGTTCATTCGTCAGAACGTTGAATACAGGAGTTGGGATGTCTCATTAAGTTGTACAAGACATTGGTAAGGCCACATTTGAAATACTGTGTACAGATCTTGTCACCTATTATAGATAGAAAGGATATTATTAAACAAGAATGCAGATGAAATTTACCAGGATGCTACAGGACTTTATGGTTTGAGTTATAAGGAGAGGCTAGATAGACTAGGACTTTTTTTCTTTGGAGCATAGAAAGCTGAGGGATGATTTTATAGAGATCTATAAAATAACGAGGGGCATAGATCAGCTAGATAGTCAAAAGTAGGGAAGTTCAGAATTAGAGGGCATAGGTTTAAGGTGAAGGGGAGAGATATAAAAGGGTCCAGACGGGATTTTTGTCACAGAGGGTGGTGAGTGTCTGGAGCAAGCTGCTAGAGGTAGAAGAGGCAGGTACAATTTTATCTTATAAAAAGCATTTAGACAGTTGCATGGATATGGAGGGATAATGGGTCAAATGTAGGCGATTGGGACTAGCTTAGGGATTTAAGAAAGGGCAGCATGGACAAGTTGGGCTGAAGAGCCTGTTTTCATGCAGTAAACCTCTTTTGCCTCTATGATTAGATGAAAATGTGTTAGAAAACTGTTGATGGTACATGAAAGCATTCAAAGTTACAGCAGTGCTGCTTTAATGTTAATTTCATTCATTTGCTGAAACTGAGTGAAATGTCGAGTAGGAAAAAATGAAATGTTAGGGCTAACAATTGTATTGCTTAATATTAAAATATATGAATTATGCTTTCATCTGGCATTTACAGTTCATTTATGTACACCCAAAATTAAAGGAGAAAGTTGTACAAGAACTTTGTGAATACTCTGTGATGTGTGTATACCAAAGAAATAATTTATTTTTTTTGCTGACCTTTTATATTAATTCATGGAACATGGATCAGCATTTATTGCCCATCCCTAGTTACTGCTGAATTGACTGGTTAGGTAATTTCAGTGGACATTTAAATATCCCTTGTAGGCCAGGTCCCTAAAGGGCGTTAGGGAACCAGATGGTTATGACAATCATCAATGGTCTTTTAATTCCAGATCTCCTCCACAATTTACCCCAACAATGGTGCCTCGCAGGGCTGTGTCCTCAGCCCCTTATTATACTCCTTATAGAGTTATGATTGTGGCCAAATTCTGCTTTAATTCCATTTTCAAGCTTGCTGAGGATACCACCATGGAGGATTGGATCTCAAACCATGATGAGACAGAGTACAAGAAAGAAATGGAGAATCTGGTGAATTGGTGCGATGACAGTAATCTCTGTCTCAATGGCAGTAGAATGAAGGAGATAGTCATTGACTTCAGGAAGCATAGCGGAGGATATGCTCCTCTCTACATTAATGAAGCGGAAATGGTTGCAAGTTTCAAGTTTCTGGGTGTCCAGATCACCAACAACCAGTCTGGTTTCATCATGCATGCTGAAGTTAAGAAAGAACCATAGAAAATTACTGCTTAGAAACAGACCTTTTGGCCCTTCTTGTCTGTGCTGAACCATTTTTTTGCCTAGTCCCACTGACCTGCACTTGAACCATATCCCTCCATACCCCTCTCATCCATGAACCCATCCAAATGTTTCTTAAATGTTAAAAGTGACCCAGCATTTACCACTTTATCTGGCAGCTCATTCCACACTCCTATCACTCTCTGTGTGAAGAAGCCCACCCCCCCGCCCCAATATTCCCTTTAAACTTTTCTCCTTTCATCCTTAACCCATGCCCTCTGGTTTTTTTTCTCCCCTAGCCTCAGTGGATTAGCCAAAGTGTACCAATGCCTCTACTTTCTCAGGAAGCTAAGAAATTTCAGCATATCCACAACAACATTCACCAATTTTTACAAGTGTACCATAGAAAGTGTTCTTTCTGGATTTATCACAGTTTGATATGGGTCCTGCTTTGACCAAGACCGCATGAAACTACAAAAGTCGTGAATGTAGTCCATCATGCAAACCAGCCTCCCATCCACTGACTCAGTCTACACTTCCTGCTGCTTCGGAAAAGCATAATCAAGAACTTAGACATTCCTTCTTCCTCCTTCCATCAGGAAAAAGATACAAAAGTTTGAGACCACATACCAACTGACTCAAGAACAGCTTCTTCCCTGTTGCCATCAGACTTTTAAAAAGACCTACCATATATTAAGTTAATCTTTCAATACACCTTAGCTATGACCATAACACTATATTCCACACCCTCTCCAATACTTCTCTCCTACATACTCTGTGAGTGGTAGGTTTTGTCTGTATAAGCGTGAAAGGCTTTTCACTGTATCTCAATACATGTGACAATAATGAATCAAATTTCACCACCTGCCATAATGAGATTTGAATCTGGTCTCTCTCAAGGTTTTTAAATTATGAGGCCAATGACAATATGTCTCCAGCAACACCACCTCCCTACTCAAATAATAATTTCCTGGAGCATAGCTTGATAGTGTTGGTGATTTTCTCCAAGGGTACCCTCACTTCAAAGCTAAAACTTTGTTTTCGAAGAACATTGGAAATCACCAGTAACTGATAGAATAGGTGAACTCTTGAGGAAATGTATCCTCCCGATAGACAGACATAAGTTTATATAGCACCTTTGAGGACATCCGAGAGTACTCTGCCAGCCATTGGTGTACCTTTGAAATGGACCACTTCATAACGTACAAAGAAGAACAAAGAAGCACGGGAAACAGGCCCTTCGGCCCAACGAGGCCACACCGCCATCCCGATGTTCCCACCTCTACCCGCGATCCCTGTCCATGTTTATAGATCTATGAATTAAAAACCAAATTTGAGACAATTTAGGGAGAATTTGTTTTGCCAATTAGCCTAAGAGCACATCTTTGGGATGTGGGAGGAAACCAGAGCACCCGGAGAAAACCCACGCAAGCACGGGGAGAATGCGCAAACTCCCACACACACAGGCCCAAGTCCATGTATCTGCACAGCACAGCGATAGTCACTGAGCTGTTGTGTTGCCCATCAAATGGTCCAGGTCAAGCGTACATTAACGACGTGAAGCACTAGGATACTCTCGGAAAAAAATCCAAGAGCAGCTCTCTCATGACCCATCATGTGTATGTCCCTCGTTAGACAACAAGGTGGATCAAAGCACTTGTAGGAGACCAGGTGCTGAGATGTACTGAGATATTGTTGCTGTTATTGGAAGCAGTAATGTCTCAGGTAAAGATCTAAATATTGAATTGGTAATGGTTTGGATCATCATTTTGTGATTCTTCAGTATGCAAAGTGACTCACTGGGTTGCGTAGTTTACTGGCCTTGTAATTCAGGCAGCTAGACTAATAATCAAATAATGAAATTAAACTGGGGAGCAGGACTTGGTCAGGATTAAAACAGCTTTACCCTAACAATTGAAAGTTTCACAAACCATTTAATCAGTATTAGAAAAACATTACACTGTCAATACAGAACCTTAGGTTTGACATTACTCCAGTTATTAACAGATGAAGAGTTAAAACTATAAGACGTTCTGTTAGAAGTTTTTTTCCATTTAAAATTATTATACACAGCAAAGTCTTTTGCATCAATTCAAGTTATGTAACACAAAGCAGTTAGGAAACAAAAGCATGTAAAAAGCACTACTTTCAACTCATTAAAAAAAACAAAAACAGGAAATGCTGGAAATACATAAGATACATTAGCATCTAAACAGACAGAGGGACAGATCAACCCTTCTGACTGGTCCTTTTCTGATAAATCTAGGAAATGAGCAAACATTTGTAGCAACTGTTCAAAAACTTTTCTGTAAATACTGAAATTCCAGGGAAAATCCTACCGATATTGCTCAGAGTAATATTTCCCCCTGCAAATACTGATATATTTATGGAAGCCATCAGAAATATTTGTAAACAGTTGGGGTTCTCCCTGAAACTACCGATTACATTCTTGGGCACTCTCATTGCTAATACCGATATACTCTTCAGGATCAATAGTTTAAAAATTCTTGTAGTGCTCTGCAAATACTGATCTAGTCGGGTGTTCCAATGCATCTCTTCTCCCAATTTCCTGAGAGATAATCTATTGTAAAAATAGGAGTAGGGCATTTAGCCTCTTGAGCCTATTCTGCCAATGAGATCAAGAGCGAAGATTTTACAGCTCCCAGCAAAGACTGCCCACCTCCCAATTGACGCAGCTTTTTACTTTTAAAACTTAATTTACAGGATGTGGGGTTTGCTGGCTAGGCCAGCATTTATTGCCCATCCTTTGTTGCTCTCTGCAATTTGGTGGTGAGCTGCCTTCTTGAACTGCTGCAGTCCCTGAGGTGCAGGTATATCCACAGTGCTGTTAGGTTGGGAGTTCCAGGATTTTGACTCAGTGACACTGAAGGAACAGCACTATATTTCCAAGTCAGGACAGTGAATGACTTGGAGGAAAACTCCAGGTGGTGCTCCTAGATATCTGCCACTCTTGTCCCAGATGGTAATGGTCATGAGTTTGGAAGGTGGTGCCTAAGGAAACTTGGTGAGTTCCTGTGGTGCATCTTGTGAATGGTACACAATGTTGCCATTGTTCATTCATGATGGATGGATTGAATGTTTCTGGAAGGGGTAGCAATCAAGCGGGTTGCTTTTCCCAGGATGGTGTTGAGTTTCTTGAGTATTGTAGGAGCTGCACTCATTCAGGCAAGTGGAGGTTATTCCTTTACACTCCTGACTTGTGGCTTGTAGAGGGAGGACAGGCTTTGGGGAATCTGGAGATGTGTTACTTACCACAGGATTTCTAGCCTTTGACCTACTCTGGTAGTCACAGTTTTTCTCTGGATGGTGCAGTTCAGTTTCTGGTCAATGGTAACCTCAGGCTATTGATAGCGGGGGATTCATTCCTTTGTGTTTTCTTTCTAGTGATTGAATACAACTGAATGTCTTGCTAGGCTATTTCAGAGGACATTTAACAGTCAACCACACTGCCATGGATCTGGAGTCACAAGTAGGCCAGAAGGCAGATTTCCTTCCCTAAAGGACATTAGTGAACCAGATGGGTTTTTACAAAAATTGACAATGGTTTCTTGGTCATATTAGATTTTTAATTCCAGATATATTGTTGAATTTAAATTCCATCATCTGCTGTGGTGGGATTCGAACTCAGGACCCCAGAGGATTACCCTCGCTTACTAGCAACAATACCACTGCCTCCTCTAATTTAAATTTCACGTTACTTCAACGGTACAGTGGGACCATAATATGTGATTGAATGAGAGGGGCTGCAAATTTCTGGCCAAAATTCTATATTACAACTCCATTTACCTGCTCTTTTAAATTGCAATTGATCCAAACATTTGCAGCCTTTTGGTGGCATGAATCCCAGATTTGCACTAACATTTGTGTGGCAAAGTTCATTCTAGTTTCATTCCTGGATGGCCCTAGCTCTAGCTTTTAGATGTCCCCTATTCCTTATTGCTCCCCAATAGTCCCTTTCTACTCCTCCTGAATAACTTTCCATTTTAAAGATCACCATTAGATCATTCCTCAACCATATAAACTCAAGGGAATGCAAACCAGATTTATGCAATGTCATCAATTTAAATCCTTTAATCCTCATTGTAGTTCTGGTGAATCCATGCTGTGCCACGTCCCAAGTCCAGTCAATCTCCCTTGAAGTGCATTATCCAAAACAGAACAAAATACATCTGCAGTCTGACCAAAGCCCTGTAAAATTGCAGCATTATAGCTGAGTTAAAGGCCAACATTCCATTAGCTTTTTCTTTTAAACCTGGCTAGTGATTTAATGATTTGTTTGCATGGATGCAGAAATCCCTTTGTTCCTCCACAGTCTCTAGTGTTTCCCGGTATGTTAAAAAAAATTGACTGATTTGTCATCCCCAGATTCAAGATTTAAAATGGAAGACCTCACACTTCCCCATTGTGCCATGGCCTTTCCCACTTAGTCTCTCCATGCAAAGGAAATCAGTGCCATCATTGTACAAAAAGTGTTATTAGTACTCCGAGACATTAATATCAACAAATATGAGGAAAAATATAGAATCTATAAGTCTTGCAATTGCTGCTTGCAGACCCTTAGATATCTACTCATGAAACCTGTTTTAGTGTTATATATCTGAGAAGTTTGGGGATCTCTGTTCTTAATGCTGTTGTCTCCTTGTTGTGACTCAGTGGATAAGATTCTTGTCTATGAGTCAGAATGTTGTAGGCTCAAGTTCCACCGAGGAAAGAAATCTAATTTGCTATTTCAGCATTGTAGAGAGGGTGCTGCACTGTTGGAGGTGCTGTCTTTCAGATGAGACATTCATCTACAGCCCCATCAGCTCTCAATGTTAAAGATACGGATGGTTAGAACTGTTCCATTGTCCTGACTAATATTTAATCCTTAACCAACATCACTAAATCAACATATTGTGACATTATAATGTGTGAGCTCGCTGTGCATATATTGACTGCCAAGTTTCCTCCGTTACAACAGTGGTTACACTTTAGAAGTATATTATTGCCTGGTGTGCACTTTGTGATGTTCTGAGGTTGTAAAAGGCGCAATGTAAAGGCAATTCCTTCTTGATTGGTGGACAGTTCTTAAGAATATCAGGATATCAGTAATTTGAAAAATATGCAAATGAATGCAGGGGGAAACTAGTTTTAAATAAATGTCAGCTCTGATAGATCAGAGATGCCTGTGATTTAAAAGCTGGATTGCAAAGGATCACAACCAACCCTGTTTATATGAGTGAATAAAAAAATAGGTGCAAAAGTAAAGAACTTGAATTTACATTCTGCCTTTCATGACTCAGGATGTCCGAAAGCACTTTACAGTAATGAAGTATTTTTGAAATGTGGCTACTGTTATAGTGTAAGGAAACACAGTAGCCAATTTGTTCTTAGTGGGAGTTTGCTGTGGACAATGTGTTGAATGATCACCTAATCTCTTTTTTAGTGATGTATGCTGCTTAAATGATGGCCAGGACACTGGAAAAATTTCCTGTCCAGATTAGGTTAGATAACCATTAAAGCAGGACTCCTGACTCATTCTAAAATTTCCAGCATTTGCTGTTCTTTTCCTTCCTTTTTTATTTAAAAATCCCTAATGTAACAGAAATCCCTTTTTGTTTTGTCCCAAGACGCTGTTACATGGAGCTACGTACTTACCTTTGTAAAACTGGATGGTGCTTTATGTGCATAGACACGAGTCAATACTACGTTCAAGTGTCACGTGTACGACCGTATTTTGTGTCAGACGATTCAAAGCTATTTTGAATATAAGACATTGGGATAAATCTTGACTTTATGTAATGTCATGAAAGGGGTGATTGTGATAAGAGCTGGCAGTCCATTTTACAGCTTTTTCTACTTCCATTTTTTAAAAATTCATTTGTGGGATATGTGCATTGCTCTCTGGCCAGCATTACTTGCCCATCCCTAGTTGCCCTTGGAGGGCAGTTGAGAGTCAATTGCATTCCTGTGGCTCTAGAGCTCTATGTAGGCCAGACAAGGTAAGGATGGCAGATTTCCTTCCCTGAAGGACATCAGTGAACGAGATAAGTTTTTCCTAACAATCGACAATGGTTTTATAGTCATCAGTAGATTCTTAAGTCCAGATATTTCTTATTGAGTTCAAATTTCACCATCTGTCATGATGGGATTCAAACCCAGGTCCCCAGAACATTAATTGAGTTTCTGATTAATAGTCTAACAATATTACCACTAGGCCATCATCTCCCCATTAAAGACAACTGTAGAGATG
Source organism: Sphyrna mokarran (assembly GCA_024679065.1). Classification (NCBI taxonomy): domain Eukaryota; kingdom Metazoa; phylum Chordata; class Chondrichthyes; order Carcharhiniformes; family Carcharhinidae; genus Sphyrna; species Sphyrna mokarran. Next base: position 11,511,123 of record JAGIQG010000013.1, on the reverse strand, counting down.
TAAAACAGATTTCTGATTCACTGTCAACACCTCATATCTACAAAGTGATTTAACCCATAGTAAAACAACCCAAGGTGCTTTATAGGAACATTAGACAATAATTGACTGAGCCATAGGAGGCAATCTTAAAGCAGGCTACTTACAGAGGAATGGGTGGGTTGTGGTCAGTGCAGACTCGATAGGCCAAGTGGCCTCCTTCTGCACTTTACGGGTTCTATAATCGAAATATTTGAGGGAGCACCTTGAGGGAGGCAGAGAGGTTTAGGGAGAGGATTCCAGAGCTTATGGCCGAGACAGCTGCCGATCCTGGTGGGAATATCAGGGATGCACAAGAGGCCAGAATTGGAGGATCAAAGTCAAGCTCTACTCCACTGTCCTAAATACAAGTCAAATACTCTTTACGGATATGAATAGTGGTTTGGGATTCTTCACAGATGTACTGTCCTTTCCTCTGCTTTCAGATAACAAAAGATTTGGTATGTTTGAAATCCTGCCGTAAAAAAGAGAAAAAGAAAATCAGAAAAACAAATATATGTCATATTTTCTGTAAAGTCCATAATCACATAAGAAAGAAAAGTATTTGAGTGAGTAAGAGAGGACAAGGAAGCAATCACCTCATGCTGGCTTCTTCTGACTTGAAGATTAGAGATCTGTCCAGTTCGTAAACTCCCCTCACCAACAACTGACTGACCTCAGGGCGAGGGCAACATAAAACTCCCCCAAGCAGAGAAATATGCAAGGTTATTTTCTGCTGGTGAGTGAGTGAGGTGTGCATAGATTGTACCCCTGTGTTTTAGATTCCCCAACCAATCTCTCAGTGTCAATCCTATCAAACACTTCCAGAATTTTGTAGGTTGCAATGAGTTTGCCTCATTCTTCTAAATTTCAGAGAATGTAAGGCCAATTTATTTAACCTCTCATGATAGGACAACTCTCTCATTCCATGTACCAATTTAGTGAAACAGCACTGCACTGTCTCCAATGTAAATATATCTTTCTTCAAAAGTGGAGACCAAACTGTACAAGGACTCCAGATGTGGTCTCAACAAGATCTTGTACATATATAACAAAACTGCTTTATTCTTGTACTCCAATCTCCTTGCAACAAAGATCATCATGTTGTTAGACTTCTTGATTGCTGCACTTGTATGGTAACTTTCAATATTCCTTCCCACAAGCAGATCTGACATCGACACACTTCTCATCATTTAAAAAATATTCTGCTTTTTTATTCTGATGACCAAAGGGAATAGTTTCACACTTCCTGACATTATAATCCAAGTGCCATCTTGTTGCCCATTCACTTAACATGTCCAAATCTCTTTGTAGCCTCTTTATGTCCTCCCCACAACTTACCTTTCTACCTCACTGGTATCATCAGCAAACTTAGATGCATTACTCTCTATCTCTTCATCTAACTCATTAAAATAAATTGTAAAGGAGCTTGAGGCTCCAGTATTGATCCTTGTGGTTATTCACTGCCTGCCAACATGACAAAGCCCCATTTATGCCCACTCGCTGACTCCCAGCTGTTAACCAGCCCTCCATCAATAATGATATATTGCACTCCATTCTGAGCCCTTAACTTACCTATTAATCTTTTGTGCTGCACCCTACCAAATGTCTTTTGCAAATCAACAAAGCCTCCCATACAAACAGCTGCACATCACATTATTTCAAACTTACTTCATTAACTGGAGGAGCAGTATTGTGCTTGGTGGTTTTTCCCCTGTGGAAACAAACAACAGGTAAGTACAGCATTATCAAAGTGGGGTTGGAAATGGCAGGTGAATTTTGGGGTAGCAATCAGAAAACTAATGCTGTAGAAGAGAAATAACAACCTTATATTTATATCGCATCTTTCACAGTCTCAGGATGTCCCAGAGCACTGTACAGTCAGCGAAACACTTTTGAAGAGTAGTCACTCTGATAATGTTTGAAACGTGGCAGCCAATTTGCACGCAGCAAGCTCTCACAAAGGTAATGTAACAATGAACACATCACCTGTTTTTTTACAGATGTTGGCCGGGATACCTGGAGAGAGGGCACGGTCGGCCTTTCCTGGAAGTGTGATCTTTTAGTTTAACAAACGTGTAAATATTTTGTTTCAGGACAGACATTTGGTGAGCAAATAAATGTGCCACATCTGGACAGGATAAGCTTGATGGCTCAGATGTTCTTTCCCTAACCTTTCCTTTGTGAATCTGGTAAAGAAAGAGATGTAGATAAAGTGGAGGCAAAGAGAAAGGCAATATCTAAATGCAGTTTCATTCTATCACCTTCTCAGGATGTTTGAAAATAGCTCACATGCAATTAATTAGGTGCAATGTGACTATACGTGTGGCTTGCAAACTGGGGTACAGGACAATGTCTCTTTTAACTTCCATTCGCTGTGTGTGTGGCCTGACTTGTTGCATTGTGCAATCCTTTTAAGATTGCCCCTTGGCTAAGCATCTTAAAAAGGCTGCTGCTGATTGAAACTTACAGAATACTGAAAGGACTGGATGGAATAGACATGGGGAAGAGGTTTCCAATCAGAGGAAAGACTAGGATCCGAGGGCACAGCTTAGAGTAAAAGGACAACCCTTTAGAACTGAGATGAGGATGAATTTCTTCAGCCAGAGGGCGGTGAATCTATGGGAGACATAGCCACAGAAGGTTGTGGAGGCCAGGTCACTGAGTGTATTTAAGACAGAGATAGCTAGGTTTTTGATTGATGATGGGATCACAGGTAATGGGGAAAAGATGGGTAAAGGGGGTTGAGTTCATTTTATAATCCATCATTAGTAAGTGCTTCAAAAGACTAGACATGGCACAAATCAATTCCAGCCTCCCAGACTGCCTGGATCCACTACAGTTCACCTAATGCTGCAACAGATCCACAGCAGACACCATCACCCTGGCTCTCAACTCAACCGTGGAACACTTAGATAATAAAGACAGCTATGTTAGAGTTTTATTCATAGATTATAGCTCAGCCTTTAACATCATTGTTCCTATGAGATTCATCTCAAAGCTTTGTGGCCTGGAGCTCAGTTGCTCCCTCTGCAACAGGATCCTAGACTTCCTAATCCACAGATCACAATCAGTAATGATAGACAACATCTCCACAATCTTCCTCAAGGTTGATTCACAAGGTTGTGTCCTCAACCCTTTATTATACCCTTATACACCTTTGATTGTGTGGCCAAATTCCCCTCTGACTCGATTTTCAAGTTTGCTGACTGACATCGCCATTGTGGGTCAGATCTTAAACAACGACGAGACAGAGTGCAAGAAATAGAGAATGTGATGAACTGGTGCATTGACAATAATCTCTCACTCAATGTCAACAAAACAAATGAGATAGCCATCAACTTCAGGAAGCATAGTGGGGAACGTGCCCCTGTCTACATCAACTGGGATGAAATAGAAAGAGTTGAGAGCTTCAAGTTTTTAGGTGTCGAGATCACGAACATCCCGTCCTGGTCCCCCCCATGCTGAAACTATAGTTAAGAAAGCCCACAAATACCTCTACTTTCTCAGCAGACCAAAGAAATTTGGCATGTCAGCAGTGACTCTCACCAACTTCTACAAATACATTATAGAAAGCATTCTTTCCAATTATATCGCAACTTGGTATGGCTCCTGCTCTGTCCAAGATCGCAAGAAACTACAAAGGATTGTGAACGAAGGCCAGTACATCACTCAAATCAGCGTCCTATCATCTTGATACTGTATACACTTCCCACTGCCTTGGAAAATTAAGGACCTCACGTACCCTGGACGTTCTCTCTTCCACCATTTTCCATCAGAAAAAGATACAAAACTCTGAGGACATGTACCAAACGACTCAAGAACAGCTTTTTCTCTGCTGCCATCAGATTTTTGAATGTATCTATTGTGCATTAAGCTGATCTTTCTCTACACCCTAGCTATGACTGTGACACTATATTCTGCAATCTGTCCTTTCTTTCTCTATGAACAGTATGTTTTGTCTGTATCGCACGCAAAAAGCAACACTTTTCACTGTATGCTAATACATGTGACAATAATAAATCCAATATATTTCGACCATGATCGAATAGTGGGGTAACCTTGATGGGCTGAATGGCCTATTTCTGCTCCTATATCTTATGGTCTTTTTCATGGCCTGCTTATCCATGTGGCACATTTCTGATTGTTGTGCAATCACATGCATGTAGTTTAGTGAGAATGCAATTGCAGGTAATCTCATTATAGCAGCCAGCCATTATAAGTAGATGAAGTTTCCTTTCAAGTGTACTATGGATTGGTGATATGACTTCCCCAAACTTTGTAAAGTGTTCATGTTTTACTTGCTTCTTTGTCCCTTAGTAGGGGCAGAGAAAACTCATTGAATGGAAAGATTTTTTTTAAAAAATCAAAGCTTTTAACAGTGTGAAAGGGGAAGGCTATTTCCTCTGATTGGTGCGTCTACAGCAATGCCATCAATTTCGTATTGTGAAGAGAGGGATGAGGAGACATTTCCTTACACTTAGGATTGTTGGAGTGTGCAAAGTTTTGTCACAGGGTTGAAGGACAGAGGGATGTCTGCCCATGGAGAGGAAGTTGGACGGAACGAAGCAAAATTATGGCAATGCAGCAGAACTGTAGAGTGAATACAGTAAGAAGTCTCGCAACACAGGTTAAATTCAAAAGGTTTATTTGGTAGCACGAGCTTTCAGAGTGCTGCTCCTTCATCGAATGAACGTGACTCATCTGATGAAGGAGCAGTGCTCTGAAAGCTCATGATACCAAATAAACTTGTTGAAATTCAACTTGGTATTGTGAGATTTCTTACTGTGATCACCCCACTCCAACAATGGCATCTCCACATGTAGGATGAAAGTTTGAATTGCTCTAGTAAAGAGCTGGCAAAGGCATGATGGACGGAGTGGCCTCCTTCCATGCTTCCCTAATTTCCTTTGAACTCAGTGGCATGCTCAGTCATTTCAGGGGCCAGTTACAAACACAGTTACTTACTTGGATGGCCTTGAATCTGCAAATAGAAAAACAAACTAAAATTAATATTTGACAGATACAAATAACATTATGAATAGGAAATATATCTATACTCCAACATGCATTGGAACAGATATAACCAACTAACCAATTAAAATAAATACAAGGAGAAGGAATGCTCTTACGTAGGATTACATGGGATATACAGCAAGGTACAGGCCATTCAGCCCAAACAACCCATGCTCCACCCAAGCCTTCTCGCAGGTTTCCTCATCTAAATCTACCATTGTAATCCTCTTCTCCCTCATATGTTTCTCTAGATTCCCACTAAATGCATTTATATTATTCATTTCAACCATTCTCTGTGGTATAGAGCTCCACATTCTTACCACTCTTTGGTTAGAGAAGTTTTTTTCTGAATTCCCAATTGGAGTCCTTGGTGACCATCTTATATTGATGACATCTCGTTCTGCTCTCTATATCCACTCCATCAATACCTTTCATAATTTTAAAGACCTCTATGATGTCACCCATCTTTTCTCAACAGAAAAGGCCCATTTTCTTTAAATATATACATACATAAGGATACACACATATCCTTTCCTAATATATACATCCGAATGTTTCTAGTGTATCCCTATCAATCTTTTCTGCACTCTCTGCAAAGCCTCTACATTCTTTTCATAATAAAGGTTAAAGTTTATTTCTTGACCTTAATATAGTCTCTTGTAGGACATCACTCACTCATCTTTTCAGTTAATGGAATTATTTTTTAGTTTCTTTACTAGTGTCATAAGTAGGCTCACATTAACACTGCAATGAAGTTACTGTGAAGTTCCCTAGTCGCCACACTCTGGCGCTTGTTCAGGTACAATGAGGGAGAATTTAGCACAGCCAGTGCTAGTCTTTTGGACTGTGGGAGGAAACCAGGGGCATCCAAAGGAACCCAAGCAGACATAGGGAGAACGTGCAAACTCCCCGCAAACAATGACTCAAACTGAGAATCAAACCTCAGGTCCTGGCGCCTGAGGCAGCAGTGTTAACTACTGTGCCACCGTGTTGCCCATATGGTATTCAGAGCTACACACTGTAGGTTAGGTTTAATCTAAGTTTCACACTATTTGAGCACAACTTCCTGACTCTTCAATTCTATCCCTCCAGAAATCAAGTCTTGTGCTTGTTTCTTTATAAGACCTTGCTAACCTGTGATGCAATCTTGACTGATCACTGCATTTATGCTTGAGATCCCTTTGTTCCTCTACCTCACTGAACCTTTCACCTTCCAGGTAATAAGTGACCTCCTTATTCTTCCTACTCGCCTCACATTTATCTGCGGTGAACTTAATTTCCCAATTATTTATCCATTCTGCATATTTATTAAGTCTGCTGTAATTTTTTACAGTCCTTTTCAGTGCTGACTAACCCCTTCAATTTGGAGTCATCCATAAATTTAGAAATGCAAATTGTGAACATCAGTGGTTCCAGAACTGTTTCTGAAGAAACATGGTAAGAAGTCTCACAACAGCAGGTTAAAGTCCCACAGGTTTATTTTGGAATCGCGAGCTTTTGGAGTGCTGCTCCCTTCTCAGATGAGTGTGACACACCTGATGAAGGAGCAGTGCTCCGAAAGCTCGTGCTACCAAATAAATCAGTTGGACTTTAACCTGGTGTTATGAGACTTCTTACTGTGCCCACCACGATCCAATGCTGGCAACTCCACACCATAACATCCATATTAACTGCAGGGGTCAGAGAATGGCGATCCGGAGCAGTGACCCACACCAGTCCAGTCCAATGCTAGTATTTCCATATCCTGGAGAAACACGACTATTTTTACTCTCACATTTTGAAGCCAGTGTAGCAATCCATTTCTGCTACTTGTCCCCTGGCCGTACATTCTCTGACCTTATTCATTAGTCTATCATGGATATCCAAGAGAAGGCCTTTTGAAAATTCAAATGAGTTACATCTGCCACTGTCTAGTCTCTATATTACATCCTCAAAAAAATTCAATTAGGTTAATCAAGGAAAAATTCTCCTTTTGAAATCCATGCTATTTCTTTTTGTACTTTACATTTCTAGACAGGATGTTGTTTGATGAAAAAAATGCATGAGAAAAATCATCACTATGTGTAACAAAACTCATTTAACCAGCTTTCTGCATCAAACATTTCCTCTTCTCCAGCTTAAATCTTTCCCCCTTCTCCCTTCAATGCTCGGTCTCTCAGTTGCAGTGTGATTCTACAGACTTCATTAGTCTGGTCTCACTGGCCATCCTCCATGCTTGGGAGCTGCCATCACCTGGCTATTTGACTGTGGAAGTCAGTGCAACCCAACCCATTTCCGTCGGCGTTTCACGTCAAGCTGACAGGATATGAATCATATCCTAACAATCCTCTACCGACCCAGGAAACAAGACAGTACTCACTCCCTAAGTAGCCCTTTCTGTGGGCGTAGTACATTCCAAAGCCGCACAGCGACAGCACCGAGGCAATGATTATTACAGTGATGATGATTGCACCGATGTCTAGATCATCTGTGAACAAGTGTGGAGAGTGAGTTCAAATAAAACAGTCTCAAAAATGGGAAATATGAAGAAAAAAGGAAGAATGTACATTGGTATAATGACTCTCACAACCTCACAATGCCCCAGAGTTACCTGAACAGGTGTTTTATCACAACTTTATGAATACTCTTAATAGAAAAGTGGTTAACTTCAAAATTAAGTATAAACTCATTCAAAATGAAAACACACATTTATTAGGGCTTTCCACCTCCAATGCTTTAAAGTTTTATTTAAAGTTTGTTTTTTAGTGTCACAAGTAGGCTTACATTAACACTGCAATGAAGTTACTATGAAAATTCCCTAGTCATCACATTCCAGTGGGTTCACTGAGGGAGAATTTAGCATGGCCAATGCACCTAACCAGCTTGTCTTTTGGACTGTGAGAGGAAACCCAAGTAGACACAGTGAGAACGGGCGGACTCTTCACGGACAATGACCCAAGCTGGGAATCAAACATGGATCCCTGGTGCTGTGAGGCAACACGGCGAACCACTGTGCCACTCCTTTACACCTCGCTTTTATGGTATAGTCATTGCTGTAACATCGGAAACCAGCCTGCACACAGTAAGGTTCAATAAATGTAGTGTTACCCAGATCATCTGATTGCTTGTTTACACTGATGTTGGTTTAGGGGAAATGATGGCCAGGAAACCACGGGTAACTCCCCTGCTCTACTTTGAAATAGTCCCCCCATCTGAGGGGGCAGACATAATACTTCATCCAAAAGACAGTTGTTCTGAGAAGGCAGCATTCCCTCTGTACTGCATTGAAGTGTCAGCCTAGATTTGTATTTGAATCTTGGGGTGGCTTAAACACACAACTTTAGACTCAAAAACAAGAAATATGTCTGCTGAGCTGTCACACTGCTAACAGTTATGTACTGAAGTAGTGAAGTTGGGATTTGCGACAAATAGATATTTACAAATATTTCTGATTTGGTGATTGGGGAAAACGTATTTTCTATGATCAAGGAGTCAGTGACAAGGAGTCATCATTGTTGTTAAAGGAGGAGGTGGGGAGAGGAATTAGGAGAATATTCTTTTCCCAGTAGATTGTGGGTGGATGGAGTTCTTTGGCACAGGGTCTGGTTAAGGCAAAGGCCACTGTATTTATAAGGGAGATAAATGAAGCAAACAGAGGAAGACACAACGGCAAAGCAGAGAGCAGAAAAGTGGGTTGTTCATAAACAGGCAACACAGTTGCTGAAAGGCTTCCTCCTCTGCTGCAAATTCTCTATCTTTGATTGTTTACTTGTTGTTGGGGTGATAGTGGATGAGTCTGGGTGTTTTAAATACAAGATGGTTGTCGATACATCCAAGGAAGAGTTCAGAAAAAGAAAAACATGGTGCGAATGCAGAGTTTATGGAGTAATAGTGTGGAGGCACTCTAGGGGAATCGGGATAAACACATGAGGGGGAAAAGAATTGAAGGACATGTTGATAGGATGAGTTGAAGCTAGATGGGAAGAAGATTGTTTAGAGGATATACATGCACTAATCTGTCAAGCCAAATGGTCTGCTGTTCTGTCAATTTTATATAATTTCTGATTTCAATGCTAAAATACTTCGAACCGAGTCAAGCTGACAAGCAAAAGATACAAAAGATCATTGTAGCGTAATTTCAACCATTAAAAAAAATCTTTTCGACTGGATTTATGACAAAGAACTACTTTCTTTCTTTAATCTGTGGTACAATACAAAGGGAAACGAATGATTCAGGTACAAAAATGACAGCACTCACTGATTTGCATGTATTGAGCAGAACATTTCTTTGGACCACCAGCCTTATTTTTCGCCTCACAATGGTATGATCCACTGTTAGTCTTTCTGACGGGGTTAAATGTCTGTCAAAGTTAAAAGAAAGAATTACACATAGAATGAAGATAGTCACTTGGGTATCATTTTCACTTGGTTTCCATTGCATTACAAAGCAGGAGGAGGGAAGACACTGTTCTAGTGCTAGGTTCCTAGTCTTTGCATAATTCTTAGTAGATGTGATTGGATAGTTATGAGCAGGATTTTAGTTTTAAAATTTTCACTTGTGAAAGCAGATCTGTTTTCTTAATGCACAGAAACCCCGTCCCACCTCCCACTCAACCATAAGATGAAGGTTAGAGACTGGGCAATTAGTGGATACCCAGGGTGAACTATATGTTATTTAAAGTTTATTTATTAGTCACAAGTAAGGCTTACATTAACGCTGCAATGAAGTTACTGTGAAAATCCCCTAGTTGCCACAGTCCGACGCCTGTTTGGGTCAATGCGCCTAACCAGCACATCTTTCAGAATGTGGGAGGAAACTGGAGCACCCGGAGGAAACCCACGCAGAAATAGGGAGAATGTGCAAAATCCACACAGATGGTGGCCCAAGCCAGGAATTACACTTGGGTCCTGGCGCTGTGAAGCAGCAGTGTGAACCACTGTGCTACTATACTGCCCTGGTGTTTTTTTTGGGGTGTTTGACTGTATTCAGGTAGTAAATATTAACTGTGTTCCTATATTTGGGAACAAATCGACAGTGTAGATGTGGGGTTGAGGTTTTATGATGTATAAAGTGCGTCTCTGTAAATAAAACATTATATAAAGGCTCCAGTGCACCCTGCATTGCTTACTATCTGAATTGTAACACTCAATCTTAAGGATGATAATCACTATCAACTGGGGGAGATAGTTGTGTAGTGGGTCACTGGACCAGAAACCCTGACTAAATCTCTGGGGACAGTTTCAAATCCCACTATGGCTGGTGGAATTTAAACTATAAGCTAGTCAATCAGTAATGCTGAAACTATCAATTACTGTAAAACTCCATCTGGTTCATTAGAAGGAAATCTCCTGTCCTTACCTGATCTGACTGACATGTGACTTCAGAGCTTCAGCAATGTGGCTCACTCTTAACTGCTCTCTCAAGCCACTCACTTCAAGGGCAATTAGGGGTGGTACCAAATGCTGGTCTTGTTAGTGACACTCACACTCCATGAAGCAAAATTGTAAAAACTGTTCTTGGTGCGTAGGTCACCTGGCAATGCCCTCCTTCTTTGTGGTATTATTCCACAAAATTGCCTCTTAGACCCAAAAGCAAGCTCCAGGAGATCGCCCTTTATCTCATATCGGTGACATCTTTGTCAAATTCTTCCTTGGTCTGGCCTATCCCTGTTCTCCTATTCCTGACCTCCTCCACCCACCTCTCTGACTATATAAACCATCACATTTCTACCTCTCTTCAACTCTGCAGAAGGGTGATATGGGCTTAAAACATTAACTCTGTTTCTCTCTCCACAGATACGCCCAGACCTGCCTGATTTATCCAGCATTTTCTGCTGTTATTTGAGCTCTTGGAGACAGTAATTTCTCATTGACACCACTCCCAATGACCCACCAATAGGTATGATAGACACTTAACCAGATAAGTTTCTTAACACTTGTAGGGAAACTGCACTCGCTGATATGCCAGTGATATATTTCAGAAGTCAATACCTATCTCCGGAAAGAAGTGTGTTCTATCCTCTAACTTGGTTCTATGCTTGTGTAACTTACAGTCATGTCTCTTGACCTCCCTAATCATTTTTTTAGTTATTTATTAATATAGGCTTAAATTAACATTGCAATGCAGTTATTTAAAAACCCTCTAGTCGCCATACTCTGGGGGGCCTGTTGGGGTAATGAGGAGAATTTAGCATGGACAATGCACCTAACCAGCAATATCTTTTGGACCGGAGCACTCAAAGGAAATACACACAGACACGAACAAAACACGCAAACTCCATACAGACAGTAACCCAAGCCGGGAATCGAACCTGGTCCCTGGCACTGTGAGGCAGCAGTGCTAACCACCGTGCCACCCCTATCTTGCTCAAATAGTTCATCCACTCAAAGTCTAATCCCTTCGAGTTTTGATTGTGGAAATCATGAAGGGAAAAGGCCAAGATCCCTTGGCACATCATAGTTATTGAGGTGAAGTGCCAACTCGGTGGACCTTTCCTCAGGTCTCCACATCACCCACAACGTGAGAAGACCAAACCTAGACACAGTCTACTCATCACATTCTCACTTCTCAATGTCAGATTGCAAAGTCGGGTTTTGGGAGGTCCTTTTCGGCAGAGCAGGAAAACGGCTCTTCTGTTGCTGAACTTGGAAGCTTCTCAAATTCCAGGGAATGTGCCAGGAATGAACAAACCCGCTGCAGTTCTGTGGAAACATTAGCCTGTGACTAAGCCTCTCACACAAATAACAGCAACTTGTGACTCAGCCCATGTCATCCTCAGACATGCCAACTCCTGTGAACTGATCATGAGAGACACGATTTCTCAGTCAAACTCAGGCTCACCACGATCTTGAGAGAGGAGAGTAAAATCTTTTACATTTTTCTGCTATCTGGGACAGAGACCTGGATTAGACTGGAACCTGCTCTTCTCTCTCAGCTCAGACATTACAGAAGCCATAGAGAGCTGGATTAATTCTTTGGCATAATTTTCAAATGTGTGCATTTTTTGTTTAATCCTTTAACGTCAAAGCTGCTCACTTTTTTTCCAATCAGGTTATGTGCTGGTTAGGTCGATGAACCCTTAGTATCCCAAGGTGTGTAGGTTAGATGTGCTAAATGTGTGGGGTTACAGGGATAGTTGGGGGGTAGGGGGGCCTGGGTAAGATACTCTGTCAGAGAGTCGGTGCAAATTCGATGGACTGAATGGTCTCTTATGGACTCTTTGGATTCTACGATGGTTCTTCATTCAGCCAAGAGAGTCCCAACTCAGTTCTTTCTAATCAATCTGTTTTTTAAAAAACAAAAAAGGCTCCCTAAAACACTTCTCTTCCACTATGTTTTTCCTTTCCTAACCTACTCACTATTTTTAAAACTTATCCCTCGCTGTTTTTCACTCTCCAATATATAGCACTTTGAGATTTATTCCTACACTAGGGCTCTGGTAGAATTACAAATTCTTTTCTATCAATACTGCTGCCCAGAAAGATAGTGGCGAATGCATCCAGGGCTGTCCCTCAGGAAGAGGATGGACTTCCTGGTGATAAGGGGAGATCAGGATAGAGCACTTGGGGGAGGAGCAGACTTCAGGAAGGGAGTGCAATCCCATCTGTAAACATAGAAACTGGAAGGCCATTCGGTTCTTGAGCTTGCTGTGCCATTTATTTTAATCGTGGCTGATTATCGAATTCAATATCCTGACCCTCTCTTCCTCCCATATCCCCCAATCCCTTTAGCCCCAGAGCTTTATCTAATTTCTCCTTGAAACCAGACAACGTTTTGGCCTCAACTACTTTCTGTGATAGTGAATTCCACACATTCACCACACTCTGGGTGAAGAGATTTCTCCTCACTTTAGTTACAGAGGCATAGAATTTACAGCATGGAAATCGGCCCTTTGGCTTAATTTGTTCATGCTGCCCCTTTTTTAACCCCTAAACTAGTCCCAATTACCCACATTTGGCCCATATCCCTCCATGTCCATTTTACCCATGTAACTGTCTAAATGCTTTTTAAAAGTCAAAATTGTACCCATCTCTATTACTACCTCTGGCAACTTGTTCCAGATACTCATCACCCTCTGTGTGAAAAAATTGAATCTCTGGACCTTTTGTGACTCTCCCCTCTCACGTTAAATCTATATCCTCTAGTATTGGTCTCTCCTACCTCTGGGAAAAGATACTGACTATCCAGCTGAAATATGCTCTCTATTTTGCAGATCTCTATAAGTTCATCCCTAAGCCTCTTATAGTTCAGAGAAAAAAAATCTCAGTCTATCCAGCCTCTCTTTATAACTCAAACCATCAAGTCCTGGTGGCATCCCATTAAATCTTTTCTGCACTCTTTCTAGTTTAATAATATCCTTTTTACAATAGGGTACACAGTATTCCAAATATGGCCTTACCAATGTCTTACATAACTTCATCAGAATGTTCCAACTCCTGTATTCAATGTTTTGATCAATGAAACCAAGCATGCCAAATGCCTTCTTCACCACTTTGTCCACCTGTGACTCCACTTTCAAGGAGCTATGAACCTGTACCCCTAGATCTCTTTGTTCTATAATTCTCCCCAGTGCCCATCATTAACTGAGTAAGTTTTGCCCTGGTTCAATCGACTAAAATCTATTACCTTGCAATTATCTAAATTAAACTCCATCTGCCATTCATCAGCCCACTGGCCCAGTTGACGAAGATCCCGTTTCAATCTTAGATAACCTTCTTCACTATCCACTATGCCACCAATCTTGTGTCCTCTGCAAACTTACTAATCATGCCTATTAAATTCTCACCCAAAACATAAATAACAAATAACAGTGGACCCAGCACTGATTCTAAAAGGTTTATCCCATAGCCTTAACCTATGACTCTCAGTTCTGGACTCCCCCACCATCAGGAACATTCTTTCTGAATTTACCTTGTCTAACCCTGTTAGAATTTTATAAGTATCAATGAGGTCTCTTCTCCCTCTTTTAAACTCCACTGAATATAATCCTAACCGACTTAACCTCACCTCATATGATAGACTTGTCATCCCAGAAATCAGTCTGGTAAACCTTTGTTGTACTCCCTCGAGAGCAAGAATCGATGAGGACACAAAACTGCACATAAAATTCCAGGTGAGTCCTCACCAACACCCTATACAACTGCATCAAAACATCTCTGAAAGTGGCCAACATCCCACCCATTGCTGCCTAAGACCCAAGCAGAGTGACCTGCCAGGTTTCCCCCACCCCACTGACCCTGTTCCTACACCCCTATTTCCCAACGCCCCCTGCTGGCCTCACAATTGAGGTGGGGTGGGAAGCACCCTTCAACTGATCATTAAAGGGCTTCAACAGGGGCGAGGGAGGGCAGGCCGCCCCAGGCCTCTGATAAAGCTTTGGACAGGTCAGGGTGGGTGAGATGACACCAAGGAGGCCGCACCTTATTTTGCGAAGGGTTCTGAGGCTGGCACCTCTGACAGTGCAGCATCAGCTCAGTACAGTAGATGGTGCCACCTCCAGAGCGGAGTGCTCCCTAATATTTTACTTATTCAGTCAGGGATGTGAGAGTCACTGGCACGGGCAGCTTTTAGTTGTCCGATTGCCCCTGAGGAGGTCAGCTGCCCTCCTGAATTGCTGCGGTGCGCTCGGTTTGATTTTCCTATAGTTGTTTGACCAAACTGAATGGCTTGCTCAGCCTGTTCAGAGGCAGCCGACATTGCTGTGGGTCTGCAGTCACACTGGATAAGGAAGAGAAGAAGCTCATCAGTGTAATCGGATGGGTTACAAAGAACAAAGAACAAAATAGCACAGGAAACAGGCCCTTCGGCCCAATGAGCCCGCACCGCCACCCCGATGTTCCCACCTCTACCCACGATCCCTGTCCATGTTTATAGATCTATGGATTAAAAACCAAATTTGAGACAATTTAGGGAGAATTTGTTTTGCCAATTAGCCTAAGAGCACACCTTTGGGATGTGGGAGGAAACCGGAGCACCCGGAGAAAACCCACGCAAGCACGAGGAGAATGCGCAAACTCCCACAGACACAGGCCCAAATCCATGTATCTGCACAGCACAGCGATAGTCACTGAGCTGTCATGTTGCCCATCAAATGGTCCAGGTCAAGCGTACACTAACGACGTGAAGCACTAGGATACTCTCGAAAAAAATCCAAGAGCAGCCCTCTCACGACCCATCGCGTGTATGCCCCTCGTTAGACAACAAGGTGGACCAAAGCACCTGTAGGATAAAAACAAGTACATCAATGTCATCATCTATTTACACACTTCCCAGGGACTCCCAAGGCTCATGATCCCTATTCTAAATCAGTTTTCTATACCCCTCCATTCCCATTCTGTTCATGTGCCCATCTAAGTATTTCTTAAATAACTCCAGAGTACTTGCCTCCACCACTTTACTTGGCAGCGTATTCCATACCCCCACCACCCTCTGTATGAAAAACCTCCCTCTAGCATCCAAATTATATCTTAACCCCCTCACCCTAAGCCCGTGACCCCTCGTGCTATTCGAGTCCATCCTAGGAAAAAGCTTAACCCTGTTTACTCTATCTATACCCCTCATAATCTTGTACACCTCTATTGTTACAACAATTGATGATATCGTCATGGACACTATTATTCAGACAAATTTCCAATTCCATATCTTTTTTGAATTAATTGATTAAATTTAAAGTCTACCAGCCACTGTTGTGGGATTTAAACCCATGTCCCCAGAACATTTACTGGCCCTCTGGATTACCAGTCCACTGATATCACCATCTCCTCCCAAAAATCAGATGTTTTAAACTTTCAACCACATTCAAAGCAACCGCAAGTGAGACAATTATTTTAAGCCTCTCTATCAACCAATCTCACAACACCAGGTTTAAGTCCAACAGGTTTATTTGAGATCACGAGCTTTCGGAACAATGTTCCTTCCTCAGATGAGTGATGAACCAACTGAGGAAGGATCAGTGCTCCAAAAGTTCATGCTTCCAAATAAACCTGTTGGACTTTAACCTGGTGTTGTGAGACTTCTCGCTGTGCCTATCCGAGTCCAACTCCGGCATCTCCACATCATCTCTATTAACCAGAACAGAGTGCCCAGAACATGACTCAATTCCCCCAATGGTTCTCTTTACCAGAACTCCAGACTTTTGGTTCACTGTGTAGGATGTGTTGATGAAGTCCTTATCCTTAGCAGGACGCTCCAGCAGTATTTTGTTGTCTTTGTACCAGGTGTAATCGGACGGAGGCGACCCCTCTGACTCCTTGCAGGTCAACACCACTCTGGACCCCGACATCGCAGAGCTCGGAATTTTGCAGGTGGGAACAGCTGGCGGCACTGGCAACAAGAGAGTAGGGATGAAGTGGGCATTGTCACGAAAGTCACCAAAAATCCATACACGTGTTCAAAGTAGCGCAGTGTGTACCAAGTGCAAAATGCACCGCAGCAACTCGCCAAGGCTCCATCCCAACCTGCCACCTCTACCAACCGAAAGGAAGTACAGCAGCAGATACATGAGAACACCACCACTTGCGAGTTCCCCATCAAACCACTTACCACCCTGACTTGGAAATATATCGCCGCTCCATCAAAATCCAAGAAGGCTTAATGAGTGTTATCTACACCACAAGGGTAGGAGATGGTTGGTGGGGGGGGGTGGTATCAGTTGGTTAGATGACTAACGTGTGGTTCACCAACTTCATGGGCTCAGTTTTCATTTTGACTGAGATGGATTTGGGGCCAGCCTCCTTGCCTTGCTGCTGAGACTGGAAGACAGCGGCAAATCACCACTGGCAAAAAACCGCCAAGCAAGCATTTCCAAATGAAGCTTTAACGATGAACAAGCTAAGGGTCTGTCTCTGGACAAAACATACAGGAATAAATGAATGCCACATGAATGGCAGCAGTTTGAGAATTCACGACAACCTTCTCAAGAGCAATTAAGGGACAGACAAAAAAAATTTGACCGTTCCAGTGATGCCCACATCTCATAAATGAATAATTGAAAAATAGCACCCTGAATGTTGTAAATATCCCATGTGATTCAGAGGAAACTTATCATCAAAGTACACTACCAAGCTACATAAAAATATACAGGACAGATGACCAAAGGTTTGGCCAGAAACCATGTCCTTGTGTCTACTTTCCTGACGGCATCCATACAGACTCTCTCTCAGAACAAAAGTCCGTCTTAACTCAGCCTTGAATATATTCAATGAGCCAACCTTCACTGCTTTTTGGAGTCAAGAATTCCAAAGATTTAACAACTCTTTGACAGGAAACATTCCTTCACTATGAATGGAAAGCCTTTATTCTGAACAAACCCTTATCCCAAAATCCTCATGAAGGGGGGAAAGTCCACATCTGGAATACAATGTACATATTTGGTCTCCATATTTAAAAAAGCATACACTTGCATTGGAGGCAGTACAAAATTATGAGGAACATGGACAGAATGGATAGTCAGATGCTATTTCCTAGAGTAGAAAGGTCGAGTACTAGGGGACATAGGTTTAGGGCACGTGGGGAGAAGTTTCGAGTAGATGTGTGAGGCCAGTTTTTTTTTTACACAGTGGGTGGTAATTGTCTGGAATGCGTTGCCTGGGGAGGTGTTAGGAGCAGATACGATAGTGGTATTTAAGGGGCAACAAGATGAATACACGATTAAGATGGGAATGGAAGGAATCGGACTCTGCAAGTGCATGCGGTTTTAGTTAAGGCAGGCATCATAATTGGAGTAGTTTTGGAGGGCCAAGGAGTCTGTTACTATGCTGTACTGTTCTTCTTTGTTCTTCTTTTCTTTGTACAGCGAAGATTGATTGGATTGGTTGCTGAAATAAGGGGTTTGTCCTACGATGGAGATTGAGTTGGTTTATATTCTCTGGAGTTTAGACAAATGAGAGGCGGTCTCATTGGAACTAAAAAATTCTGAAGGAACTTGTGAGACTAGATGCTGAGAGGGGCAGAGTCTCAGGATTTAGGAGATGGAGAGAAATTACTTCACTCAGGCAGTTACGAATCTCTGGAACTCTCCATCCCTGAGGGTTTTGAATACTCTATCTTTGAATATATTTGAGATTGGGACAGACAGATTTTGGTTTCTCAGAGAATCGAGGGATATGGGGAATGAACAGGAAAATGGAGCTGAAGTCCAGGTTCAGCCGTATTGAATGACGGAGTAGGTTTAAAGGGCAGCCTGGTCCACTACTGCTCCTATTTCTGGAGCTCTTGATAAAGCAGTTGAAAATGGTTGGACCTCTTCACTGCACCATTTTCCTAGCACCTCTGAACAACATCTCCAACCACTGAATTATTTTTGAAAGCAGCCACTATGAACAGTATGATCCAGCTGATCTGATATTGGCAGGGTTTATTAAGGGAAGAATATTGGCCAAGACAGTGAGAGGATCCTCAGCTCTCCTTCTTATAGTGTAAAGGAATGATTCAGGTGATCACCTGAATCATGGAATCAGATCACAGTGCAACACTTCACTGAAGGATAGTTTAAAGCCACTGAAAAACAGCTTCCATTGATATTGTTAACCTATTAAACCACAATCTAAACTCGCTGAGGCTGGTATAAGAGCCTCGTGGTTATGGGGCTGGATGGGCTACCCAGAGAATAATGGAGAGTAAGTAAAGTTAGGCAGACAGTGTAGCCTGTGGCTGACCTATCCCACTGAAGCTGAAAATGACCATCCTCACCCTACCCTAAATTGTATTAAAGCCAGAAAAACGGATTGGGTGCAGTGCCATTTCAGCACCAGCAGAGGACAGTGCAGCACCACAGATGAGAACATCGCTGACCACTTGACCACTTCACATAGTCTGACCGCATTTTAAATCACCCCAGTGATTTTACTGCTAACACTCTCTCTGTAAGGTTCCTTGTAGTGTTTAACACACACTTTGGCCAAATAGTTTCTTCCTAACGTATGTAAATGTTTTAAACGTATTTTTCACTTGTTTATTTTTTTTATATTTATTTTTATATAGTTTTTGGAATCACACAGCACAGGAGGAGGCCTTTTGGCCCATCGTGTCTTTGTGAAAGAACTATCTGTTCAGATCTGTGCCCAAGTCACTGCAAATGTATTTCTTTTGAACTGTGTGTCCAATTTTCTTCTGAGAATTTCTATTAATTCTGCCTCCAGATCATAACAACTTACGGCATTAAAAAAGAATCTCTAAAATAACTCCTCTATGGCCAGTGTCTCGTCACCAAACCTAAGGTTCATTTATATGGTCAGCCACACTCAGACAGGTACTTCCTCGAATAGAGTATAAACCCAGAGTGCCAGCAGCACTCCACATTATGTACACAGGCAGGGCTCCTTGATTGGGCAAGCCATTACTGCCTTAATCTGGGAGCTCATTTCTCTAAGAGGTCCACCTTGCCGATATTCTAAAAGTCAATACAATTTCCTCCTGTTTGCTTGGTGATTTTCTCAAAACTGTCTTCTCTGATTACAAAAACAAGGTGAGTGAGCTAGGTTATGAGGGGGGCTTAGAACAGCACTGTTGTAAGCACCGCTGTCTAGAGGCCTGGGTTCGATTCCCAGTTTAGCTTGGGTCACTGCAATGCGTAGTTTGCACTCTCTCCCCCATTTTTGCATGAGTTTCCTCTGGATGCTCTGGTTTCCTCCTGCACTCCAAAAATTGCTGGTTAGGTTCATTGGCCATGCTATATTGCACCCTCGTGTCCCAGGATGCATAGGTTAGAGGGATTAGCAGGGTAAATATGTGGGATTACGGGAATAGGGCCCAGGTGGGGATTACTGTCGATGCAGACTTGACGGGCCAAATGGCCTCCTTCTGCACTGTCGGGTTCCTATGATTTGGTGATTCTGAGGCTTAAGATGGTTTCGGCATGCTTGCCGGTGGGTTTGTAGAGGAGAGCCAAGGAGGAGGTGGACAGACACCTGGAAACTCACCAGCGAGTTCACGGTGGGGAGACCATTCACTTGCTCCCATTGTGGAAAGGGAATTAATCGCTCATTCACCTTGCTTAAGACAGCAGTGAGTTCTCAAGTAACTGCAGTGATTGGGGTTTGCTGTGAATCACATGCAGGATTAAGACGTGTTCACTGGACTCTTATTTCTGCTGGTGTTAATAAACTCCAACCTAGATAGTGAGGTTAATATTTTTGATAAATGCCAAATAAATCATCTTTTTGTTAGGAGAAACAGAAAAAGCAAGGCTCGCTGACAACCAGGCCACCTGTACACAGATGCTGACTGGAAAATTCTGGATTGATTGTCTAAAAAACAAAATAATCTTTGACGTCGCACAGACCATCGCTACTCACCGAGGACAGAGAGTTTGATATCTATTTCTGCAAAGACCACCCTGTCCTCCTTGGCTGCCACTTCACAGCGATAGGTAGCCATGTCTGCTCGGGTCACCTTGTGCAGTCTGATGCTGGAGCCCGTGACCTCTGCCCGACCGGTATATTTCTCTTCGAGGGGGATAAGAGACAGAGAAATAAATGTTTGAAAAGATTAAAAGGAAATACAAAGTGCATTCACATATCAGTTTTCATATTATCAGGACATCCTGAAGTATCTCACAACCAATGAGTTACACTGGTTGGCAAACTGGTGCACAGAAAGATCCCACATATAGCAAGAAATGAGATCAATTGTTAGCCATGGTTTGGTGTACAACATCCTGTGGTGTACAATAATGATTTGTAGAACTGCAGGGGAGATTTCCTTGTGACTTCAAAATAATGCATTGGAATTTTCAACAAAAATCTGAGTAAATACAATACTCAATGTCTTGTCCAAAAGACAGAATTAGCTTTCATAGATTCTGCTGTGACCTGTTTCTTCACCACCCCTGGGTCTCACCAGGCTCCACTGGGCCTCTTCTCACACTGGCATGGTGGCACAGTGGTTAGCGCTGCTGCCTCACAGTGCCAGGGATCTGGGATCAATTCCGCCTTGGATAACTACCTGTGTGGAGTTTGCACACTCTCCCCATGTCTGCATGGGTTTCCTCCAGGTGCTCTGGTTTCCTCCCCAAAGATGTGTGGTTAGATTGATTGGCCATGTCCCTAAATTGCCCGTAGCGTAAGGGGGATTAGCAGAGTAAATATATGGGGTTGCAGGGATAGGGCGTGGGTGGGATTGTTGTCAGTACAGGTTCGATGGGCTAAGTGGCTTCCCTCTGCGTTGTGGGGATTCTACAATTCTATGTGGAGGCAATGCTGTCTTTACCCATCATCATCACATTGCCCATTTAGACTGTCTCCAGGGCCCGGCTGTGAAGAAACAGCTGTATCCTCCACCACTGCAGCCTTGCCACACTCTCCGAGCTCTGTCTTCAACCAATGCATTGGTTGAACTCCCCAAATCCTCTGCAGATTTTCAAAAGGCTTTCTCAGAGCTTCTCAATACCCGCTATTGTTCCAATAATGACATTACTATTCTTAAATCATAGAACCTCACAAGGCAGAAGGAGGCCCTTCGGCCCATCGAGTCTGCACCAAACACAATCCCACCCAGACCCGACCCCCATATCCCTACACATTATACCTATTAATTCCTCTAACCTACACATCTCAGGACACTAAGGGGTAATTTCTTAGCACGGCCAATCAACCTAATCGGCACATCTTTGGGATCTTTGTATCTACAGCACCACTCCAGTTAATTTCCACTCTTCCAAACAACCTTTTCCAGACCATTTGTTTCTCTCATGTCCTCTTGCTGAACTGACAGAACCCTCCTTCCAACCATTTCCCCTCCAGCACAATCCCTTCCCCAACCAAACCTATCTGTTAAATTCTCCAACTCATTCCTACCCATTGATTTTTTATTCATTGTGGGACATGGCTGTTGTTGGCTGGTCCAGCATTTATTGCCCATCCCTAGTTGCCCTTGGAGGACAGTTGAGAGTCAACTACATTGCTGTGGCTCTGGAGTCATGTATAAGCCAGACCGAGTTAGGATGGCAGATTTCCTTCCCCAAAAGATATCCTTCCATTTCAATCCCCAAATACCACCTCTCTAGTCTGATCTGTCCCAACCTGTGCTCATCCCAGCCAATCTTTCCCAGCCCGTGTCATCCCAATTTTGTTCTGCTGGGAAGAGGAGTGACAGAGGAAGCATTTCACTAGCGACACCAAACGTACCGGTGAGGGAGCCATCGAAGTACACGAAGGAGACGTCATTTCCTACGATTTTCTTCCACTCCAGCCGAGGATTCCTGTCTCTTTCCACTCGGTAATTGCAGGAAAGTTGTGCCACTGCAAACAACAAGCTTAAAATAGTGAAAGTGGGGATAAACAAAGAACAAAGAAAATTACAGCACAGGAACAGGCCCTTCGGCCCTCCAAGCCTGTGCCAACCATTTTTCCCTAACCAAATTAAAAACCTTCTGCCCTTACTCGGTCTGTATCCTCCCTATTCTTGTAGTCATCCAGATACTTCTTAAATGCTGCTAATGTGCCTACTTCCACCATCTCATCCAGCAGTGTATTCCAGGCACCCACCACTCTCTGTGTGAAAAATTTCCCCCACTCATCTCCCTTAAACTATTCCCCTCTCACCTTGAACCTGTGCCCCCTTGCAATTGACACTTCCATCTTGAGGAAAAAGCCTTTGACTATCCACCCTGTCGATGCTGCTCATAAATTTGTAGACCTCTATCAGGTCTCCCCTCAGCCTCCGCCTTTCCAGTAAAAACAGTCCAAGTTGATTTAACCTCTTCCTCATGGCCAACGCTCTCAAGACCAGGCAACATCCTGGTGAAGCTTCTTTGCACTCTCTCCAAAGCTTCCGCATCCTTCTGACAGTGTGGTGACCAGAACTGCACGCAATACTCCAAACGTGTCCTAACCAAGGTGGGTAAGGATAAACTGTTTCCAGTAGTTAAAGGCTCTAGAACCAGAGGCCATAATCTAAAAATTAGGGTCAGTCTGTTCAGAAGAGATGTTGGTAAACATTTCTACACACAGAGAGTGTTGGATGTTTGGAAGTCTCTTCTCAAATGGCAGTGGATCCTTGTTCAATTATGAGGTTTAAGTCTGAGATGGACATATTTTTATTGAACAAGAGGTGTCAAGGGCAGGTATATGGAATTAGGCCACAGATCAGCCATGACCTTATTGGAAGGCAGAGCAGGATTGAGGGGCTGAATGGCCTCCACCTGCTCCAATAGATAAAAAACAAACCAACCACAACACAAAGATCACATCAGCAAATGTTACATGGGAACAGGAAGAGACTATTCAGCCCCTCGATGCTGTCCTGCTATTCAATTAGACCATGGTGGATCTGCGTCTTAATTCCATCTACCTGCTTTTAACCCATATCCACTCATTACTGAATCCAACAAGGATTTACTGATCTCTGTCCTGAAAACTTCAATTGACTCATTCAAGTCAGTGAATCCCACAGCAGAGAAGGAGTCCATTTGGTCTTTGTTGCCTTTTAAACAATTAATCCTCCCCTCCGGGCCCTTCATTGGGAACATTTCCGTCCTGACAATGCTCACTGCTGCTTATTTCAACGGGAAGCCAGTAAGCGTGCTGCCTTCCGCTTTTGGCATCCAGTTAGTGATTCTAGAGGTGAACGTCTGCGGCTCATTGCTGACTCACCAGTGTAGATGAGGCTGAGACCGGGGCAGCAGGACCTCACTGCATCTTTGCTGGGGTAAGCGGTTGCCACTGCTCCAATCCCAATGCAATCAGAGAAATCGATCACCAGGTGATTCTGACACAATGGCAACTTCCAGCTCCCAGAAAACATTAGCCTCACCAAAGAGCTTAAGTCCAAAGGTTAGCTGGACTGCAAAATTGTCTCTTAATTGGATTTCTATTGCTGCTGGGTCACAAATGTGAAAGTGGCCCTTAGTAAAGCACAAAGTATGATTGGGAGCCAGCCTCAGGCATTTCTGTGTCATTTTCCCAGACCTACACCTTTACAAGGTCACCTTCAGCGAGTTGGGAAAATTCTGGGGCCTCAGCAAAGCAGGGTCTTCCACTCTGCCAATCTCTTTTTGCATTTCGATGTTGAGGAGAATGGTCAAATTCCCACGTCTGAAATGGGCAAATGCTTTCACCAGAGACTTCAGAGAAAGCTCCGCTAGATCTGACAGAAGCACCGTTCACTACCAGTGCAGGTATAGTTATCATAGTGGGTCCTCTTACAAGCACAGATCGGGTGACACTGGGTGAAGGATGCATTATGAGTGAGCTGGAAGAGGCAGAAGTGAACAGTTTCCCTCAGAGGAGGGAGGACAGACGTAACAGGGCTCACCAAGCCAGGGGATCAACCGTGAACAAAGAACAGTACAGCACAGGAAACAGGCCCTTCGGCCCTCCAAGCCTGCGCCGCTCATTGGTCCAGCTAGACCATTCGTTTGTATCCCTCCATTCCCAGTCTGCTCATGTGACTATCCAGGTAAATCTTAAACGATCCCTGCGTGTCCGCCTCCACCACCCTACTTGGCCCTGCATTCCAGAAACTCTGGAATTTCCGGAAAAATCCGCGGTTCAATGAAGAATGCGGGAAGGTGTGCCAGGAGCAATATTGGGCATATCTAAAGATGAGGTGTCAGCCTGGAAGCTACAACACAGGGCTACTGCGACAAGTGATATTCAGAACTAAGCAATTCCACAACTGGGATTAGATCCGAACTCTGCAGTCCTGCCCTGTCCTAGTCACGAATGGTGGTGGACAATTCAATAAGTCACTGGAGGGAGAGGCTCTACGATGATAGGCGCTGTGGCACAGTGGTTAGCACTGAAGTCTCACTGCACCAGGGACCTGGGTTCAATTCCCAGCTTGGGTCACTTTCTGCGCGAGTTTCCTCAGGTGCTCTGCTTTCCTTACACAGTCCAAAGGTGTGCGGATGGCTTAACCATGCTAAACTGCCCCTTAGTGTCAGGGGGACTAGTCAGGATAAATGCATGGGAATGGAGCCTGGGCGGGATTGTGGTCGGTGCAGATTCGATGGGCTGAACGGCCTCCTTCTGCACTACATAATTTTAAGATAGAGAAGCCCAGCGCAACAGTGCAAAAGATAAGGCTGATGCATTTACAGCAAATTTTCAGCCAGAAAGTGTCAAGTGGATGATCCATCTCAGTCTCCTCCAGAGATCCCCAGAATCATAGATGCCAGTCTCCACCAATCTGATTCATTCCATGTGATAAATGTCTGAAGGCACAGCAATTACTGACATTCTGACAATAATGCTGAAACTTGTTCTCCAGGCTTGCTGGCTCCTAATCACAATATCATCAGGGCCTACAGCCCTAGTGACGCAAAGGCCTTGTGTCTTAAGGAATGTCCTTAATGCCCATTATCTAACAATACAACAACAGGATGTCTCTGTGATCTGAACTGGATGTACATGTCCTTCAACCTTCTAAGCACACACTTAAGAGAGAGGTCAGACGTGAGTTAATAACCTGCTTTAATTCTAATCAAGTGAACAACAATAACAAGCACTTTGCATTTATATAGCACCTTTAATGTAGTAAAGCATCCCATGATCCTTCACTGGGGTGTTAGCAAACAAACTTTGACACAAAGTCACGTAAGGAGGTGACCAAAATTTTGGTTAAAGAGTTAGGTTTTTAAGGAGTGTCTCAAAGGAGGAGAGAAAGGTCGAGAGGTGGAGAGGGATAAGGCGGAGAAATCCAAAGCCTGGGGCCTTGACCATCAGTGGTGCAGTGATTAAAATTGGGGATGCTCAAGTGTTCAGAATTATGGATATTTTGGAGAGTTGTTAGGCTGGCGGCGATTTGAGAGGTAGGGAGGCATGAGGTGTTGAAGGAATTGGAAACAAAAGAGAATTTTAAAAATTGATGTGTTGCTGGACCGGGGGCCAGTGTGGGTCGGTGAGTACAGGGATGGTGGGTGTTGGAATTTGGACAGCAGAGATTTGAGTTCAAGTTCAAGTTCAAGTTCGCAGGCAATGCAACATACAGAGCAAGACCACAGAATGGAAATCAGTGCTACCGGTGTCCGGGTATTAATAGAAAACATTAAAAAAGCTCCACCTCTGCATTGCGGGAAGATATTGTGCTCGACTTAAAACAGATAAATTTCGAACCACTCCCTCATTCATTTTAAGCTTCTCTTCAGCCTTTTCTGGGATGACTGCCACATAGCCTTTTGTTCTAAAAACCTGGCTGATTGCCTGTGTCCTCATCCCCTATTTGGCTGTGTTTGGTCAGAAACAGATTGGATTCTATCCAACGCACTGGGTGTGAGGTACATTTCATTTCTAAGACAGTACAATGAATTGCCTGTTATTTACAGTCGATGGGAAAACAACATCAAAGCCAGCTCACTGGCATCTTAACTGCTTGCTGCCTCTCAGCTGTATATCAGAAAAATTACTTGCATAAATACAACTATGCTTTAAAACACTACATTTATCACTAACTTACTCTCTCCCCCCCGCCAGCTCACCACTGATTGCCTCAGAGGCGGGACTTCTGCCCACATCTGGAGAGAAGTCCCACCTGACTGCTGTTGGCCAATCGAGTGGAAGCTGTCTCGTCCCAGCAGCTCCACCAGGAATGGTGTACAGAACTAGAACTGCAACCACTGCTCTTAGTGACGAGGTGCTATGAAGCTGGGTGAGAAAAGTCGGGCGTTTTGCCGTGAGGCCCAGCGAGAGGGGTGGAGGATGGGTTTAGCAGACTGATGGGAGAAGATATCTGGAGGACAGTCGGGGAGGTGGGGGTGGGGGAGAGGGGGGTGGTGGCGGTGAAGGATAGATGCGAGCAGCTTGCACCCAATGGAACTACCTTGCACCTCCCCCACCACCCCTGGAACAAGGCCACTGGATTTCACCTGGTTGCCACAACACGTGGTCTGATACAATACCAGAGATGAGTGGTCCCTAATTAGTCATAACGTCCTTAATAGGGCCAAGGTTGGGCAGGAGCACATCAGCCATGATCAAATGGCAAAGTGTACTCGATGGCCGAATGGTCAAATTCTGCTCCAATATCTTATGAACTCATAAGACTGCCCAATGCCTCCCATCATCACTGGTAAAATACCAGTGGCATTTGGTGGGCAACAGGTATGCACACAACAAAACGAGGCATAACATTCATTAATTAAGAAATAATTCAATTAAGGATTGATGAGCTATTGGAATCATGCTGTGTGCTATTAATGACAAATACATTACTTTTCCTTATTGTTTAGCATGCCCACACAGTCCAAAGATGTGCGTATTAGGTTGATTGGCTGTGCTAAATTATTCTTTGATGTAGGTTAGGGGGATTTGCAGGGTAGATTCCTATGGTTATGGGGATATAGGTTGATTGGGATTGTGGTCAGTGCAGGTGCGATGGGCCAAATGGCCTCCTTCTGCACTGTAGGGATTCTATGATTCTAAAACAAATAAAGAACTCACTCACTGCAAACAAGTACACATCTCTGCTTCAATAGCGGGCAGGTGGATTTCACATGAATGTTCGTGACAAACATCACACATCTTTTAAATTCTTCGCACATTTGAAGTAAATAAAACTGGCAATTCATCTTTCTTTACAGTCACAGCATATAACATCATCAATGTAGTAAAAGAACCCAAGGCAATATTCAGGAGGCTCTATTAAACAATATGTGGCACTGAGCCAAAGGAAGAGACAGTAGGACAGGTGACCAAAGATGGAGGTTTGCAAGAAGGAAAAAGAAACGGAGAGGTTAGATGGAGAGAAGTGGTGGCATGGTAGAACAGTGTTTAGCCCTGCTGCCTCACAGCACTAGGGACCTAGGAACAATTTCCGGTTTGGATCGTTGTCTGTGCGAAGTTTGCATTTTCTCTTCAGATGAGTTTCCTGCGGGTGCTCCAGTTTCCTCCCACACTTCAAAGATGTGCAGGTTAGATTGTGCTAAATTGCCCCTTAGAATCAGAGGAACTAGCTAGGGTAAATGTTTGGGGATATGGGGATAGGGGCCGGGTGGGATTGTGGTCGGTGCAGACTCGACGGGCTGAATGGCCTCCTTCTGCACTGTAGGGATTCCATGATTTAGGGCAGGATTGTCCTGCCGCACTCACCCCAGGATCAGAAAATCTCGCCTAAGGTCAACAGAAATTTGCCCAGGCTGGCCCCGCGCGCTACAATTCCCATGATGGGCAGGATGGCAAAAGTCTGGTGTCAAGATTGGGAATTTTGGAACTTAGGGTCTCGGCAGCTGGCATGCGAGAGGCAGCACAAATAAAAGTTAACACTTACTTTCAAATTCCTTCACTTCAACATTATGAATTGACGACGTGATGATGACTCCATGGCTTTGATAAACTGAAAGCAGATAAAAAGATGTGATCCAGTCAAGTTGCATTGAGTGTTACAAGCTGTAATCTTAGTGTATATTAGTCCAAAGGAAGACTCATTCCCATTTCACAATGAAATCTTTCACTCAGTAGTTTCAACATGCGGTTGCATCTCCAGTACATTTCAAAAAGACATACAATATTTACATCCTCTACCTGTTTCCCATTCTAAAGAGGCCAGGTCATTCTAGATTTGTACATAAAATCAACAACTTACATTTATGTAGCAGGTTTGATATAGAGAAGAATCCCAAGATGCTTCACAGAAAAGTAATATGTGAAAAACTGAGCCACAAAGGGAGACATTAATATAGGAGGTGCCTGAGCAAAGCACTATATTTTTAAGGAGAAAAGGGCTGGTGAGATGAAGAGGTTTGAGGAGGGAATTCCAGAGCTTAAGGCCTAGATATCTGAGGGCATGGCCACAAACCGTGGTGTAAAGTTGCTCAATTGGCACCCAAGCCATTCTTCACACGCAAGCCTGAACTGTGAGAATGGACAGACTAATTTATACCATTGATATCCCAATTGTTTCCCATCCCACCCTCAGCCAACATCCATCACTTACCTGATGGTGTGTGTGCTCTGAAAGCTCATGCTACCAAATAAACCTGTTGGACTTTAACGTGATGCTGTGAGACTTCTTCCTGCATGTACCAGCTAATCTGCAGACACTAAGGCCAATTGCAGTAAACCTATCAACAGCTCGTTTCAGCACCCATCTCCACCCCTCTTACTGCTAGCCATGTCTTGCTCCCTACCCTCTCCTTCTTCACTGTCGTCTCTGTATGGGTCATATTATAAAATTATTCATACACAGCCTTCAAATTACAAGGAGGATGTAGAAGCAGCAGAGAAGGTGCAAAAATGATTGTTAAGGATGATACCAGAACTATAAGGTTATAATGATCAGAGAAAGCTGGGGATTCTTTCCTCCAGAAAGGCAAAGGCTAAGAGGTGACCCAATGACGGTCTTTACAATTAGGAAAGGATTTGAAAGGGAAGACAGAGACACATAAAATTCATGAGGTGTTAAAGCAAGGCTGGAGGATTTGCCTAGCTGAAGCCAGAAAAAAGATTCCCTCGGGAAAAATCTCATGGTGGAAGATTGTACTGGAAAGGAGAAGAATGGAAGTAAACGCTTGGCTACCAAATACCAAATGGATTAATTTCAGGAGATTAAGAAACAGAGTTATGTAACAAAATAGAGTTTTTGGTTGTCATGAAAAGTAGAAAATGACAGACTCTTTTTGGTAGCTTAAAGTACAAGTTATGGTTAATAGTTAAGAAGTTTGTCTTTGTAATTGATATAGTAAAAGTTATGTTAAAATGTGGTGAAACCTTGATGTGTCATTTTTTCAGCTAATAACCAGATGTTCTAATTTCCTCTCTCTTTAACCAGGTCTCCCCCACACTGTGGTTGACAGGGCACTCAACTGGGTTCAACCCATTTCCAGCACATCTGCCCTCACTCCTTCCCCTCTATCTCAGAACCATGATAGGGTTCTCCTTGTCCTCATTTCTCACCCTACCAAAGGATAATCCTTTGCCATTTCCACTAACTTTTGCATCAACCGTCTACACTTCCCGCTGCCTCAGAAAAACAGCCAGCATAATTAAGGACCCCACACATCCTAGACATTCTCTCTTCTACCTTCTTCTGTCGGGAAAAAGATACAAAAGTCTGAGGTCATGTACCAACCGACTCAAGGACAGCTTCTTCCCTGCTGTTGTCAGACTTTTGAACACTACATTCTGCACCCTCTCCTTTCCTTCCCTATGAACAGTATGTTTTGACTGTATAGTGCCAAGAAACAATACTTTTCATTGTATGTTAATACGTGTGACATAATAAATCAAGTCAAATCAAAACGAAGCCACTGTGGAACATGTTTTTTTTTCACCACCTACCCCCAGCCCCAAACCCCGTCAATATTCCACAGAGACTTCCCTCTCCCTGATCCATTCCTCCATCACTCCCAGCTCCTTATCCCCTTCCCAACCCAACTCCCTTTGCAATTGCAGAAGGTGTAACACCTGCCTCTTTACCTTCACTTTTCTCACCATTTAAGATCTCAAACACCCCTTTCAGGCGAACCAACATTTCACTTGCACTTCTTTCAACCTGCTTGACTGTATACAGTGCTCCCAACATGGTCTCCACCACACTGGAGAGACTAAATTCGGGCAGGGTGACCCAACTTTGAGAAACACTTTCCTTCAGCGCACAAGCACAAACCTTCCTGCTGCTGCCATTTAAACTCTGCACCTTGTTCTCATGCCCACATGTCCATCTTTGGCCTGCTGCAATGTTCCAGTGAAGCCCAGTACAAACTGGGGGAGCAGCATCTCATCTTCCGATTAAGGCATGTTACAGCCCTCTGAACTCAACACAGAGTTCAACAACTTTAGAGGTAACCCATGGCACAGTTACACACCACTACAAAGAATATCAGAAAGGCAATTCTACTAACACTAACCCCATCACTAGTATTTTTGTTTGGACTCAAAGCCTTGAACACTGTACAAAGCTGGATGGCCAACAAGACCTCATCGTGATTGCTCAGATACTGTATTGAAACAATTAAGAGTGGTGCCACGACTAAGGATCTGGCTGGTTGTATCCACAGCCTCAGTCACGCGCGACTGAATGAGCATTACGTGAATGCTACTGATTTCCTGGATGCCACAAAGAACAATTTGGATAAAGACCTGAGCAAGAATTAGACGGTTTTCATTTTGCCTCATTTTTGTGAACTTTCCCCTCCACCTTAACTCTTCTTTTAAAATCTCAAACTTTTTTTTTGGCCAAAGGCAAACTCCAACCCTCCCCCTCCTCTCCTGGGCCACTGTCACTTGTTTGAATGTTTTGAGCACAGACCTTTATTCTTCCATGAACACATTCTGCTGTCTTACTTTAATGTCACAATCAGCAACTTCTATAGTCTCTCTCCTGCCATTAACGCTTTCTCTGTCTCATGCCCCACACATCTTTATTGCAATCTCGCCTTCCCCACCTATCATTGACCTTCTGTTCCAGCTGCTCCACCCCCTCTTATGCAGCATATAATCCATCACATTTCTCCCTCTCTCTAGCTCTGAAAAGTCATGGAGACTTGGAACATTTAATGCCATTTCTCACTCCGCAGAGGCTGCCAGACTTGCTGAGTTTTTTCCAGCATATTCTGTTTTTATTTCAGATTTCCAGCATTGGCAGTAATTTGTTTTAATATTATTGTTCCAATTTCTCATGAAACAGCCACTGGTTGCTTTGGACATCATAACCACATTACTAAGGGTGTGTTAGGCTTTAGCAGATGTCCTTGTTTCTTGACTTAATTTTATATATTGTTACATGTATTAATATGCAGTGAAAGGTGTCACGTGCTGTACAGACAAAGCATACCATTCATAGGGAAAGAAAGAAAGAACGTAGTGTTACAGTCATGGCTAGGGTTTAGAGAGCTATGGACGAGTTAGGCCCATTCACTGATGGCAGCAGGGAAGAAGCTGCTCTTGAACTGGTTGATATGTGACCTCAGACTTTTGTATCTTTTTCCTGATGGAAGAAAGTGGGAGAGAGAATGTCTGGGATGAGACATTAAACCAAGTACATCTGCCCTCTCAGGTGGACATGAGTGATCGCAAGATGCCATTTCAAACAAGACACAATAGATTTTTCCAATTGTCCTTGACCCCTCAAACAACATCATGAAAAGGAAATGGATGATCTGATTATAGTCATGGTTACTGTCAGTGGGATCGTGCTCCGTGCAAATTGGCTGCCATA
This sequence comes from Sphyrna mokarran, assembly GCA_024679065.1. NCBI lineage: Eukaryota > Metazoa > Chordata > Chondrichthyes > Carcharhiniformes > Carcharhinidae > Sphyrna > Sphyrna mokarran. The sequence continues at coordinate 11,479,022 of JAGIQG010000013.1, read as the reverse complement.
TTCCTGACAGTGTGGCATCAATTATCTTTCAGGAAGTATTTCATTGATTGTGAAGTATTTTGGTATATCCTGAAGTTGTGAAACATGCAATCTTTATTTTACTTTATTTCTACAGCATCCCCAGCAATTCTCTGGAGCTGGGCCTGGTTCAAGGCTATGGTTGCTAAGCAACACACACTTCAGAAATCATTTTGTTTACAGGCCCATCATACAAAATGAGGAATCAGGCTCCCAGTAATTGTGGAGGCTGCAGACCAATTCAAAACTGAGATTGACAGAATTTTGTTAAGAAGGGATGTTCAGGGATATCACAGAATCCCTAAAGTGCAGAAGGAGGCCATTCGGCCCATCAGGACCGTACCGACCACAATCCCATTCAGGCTCTATTTCCATAATCCCACACATTTACCTCGCCCATCCCCCCCCCCCCGAACCTCGAGGCAATTTAGCATGGCCAATCAACCTAACCTGAACATCTTAGGACTGTGGGAGGAAACCAGAGCACGTAGAAAAAAAAACACAGGGAGAATGTGCAAACTCCACACAGACACCAAGACCGGAATTGATTCCAGGACCCTAGAACTGTGAGGCAACAACCACTCTGCCACTGTGCTGTTAATGGGACCAAGGCAAGTGAAAGACACTAATGTATCAATCAGCAATAACAAGTGATTAATTGCCCGCCTACTCCTCTTCCTACATTTCTGTTTATCTTTTGGATGTCTTATACATCAGTCTGTAATTTTCTCGGAGTGCTTATCAGTGGTGGATTGCCACTCCACTGTGACTTACCTTCACCCTACAGTCCCTGTCTCGCCAAGCCTTCCTGATACAGGCTGGGTGAGACTGAAACAGCAACACAGCTCAGGGGTAAGAGCAGCAGGTATAAGAGGGGCACAGTGAAGGAGAATATGCCCCCTTTTCAGCCACTAACTGCCGCAAAGCAAGTGAATTTAAAGGGGCATTGAAAGGGAGCAGGTAAGTTTCAAAGTTAATGGAATGTGGTATTGGGGATTCAGACATTGGAGGAGGAGGGTAGGGGTGTTGGGGGAGTTCGGGTATGAAAGTTCATTTGAGCTTTCACAAAGCTTTTGACGAGGTCCACAAGATTAGAGTGTAAAATTAAAGTACCATAGGATTGGGATGGATAGAAAACTAGTTGGCAGACAGGAAACAAAGAGTAGGGATAAATGAGTCTTTTTCCAAGTGGTAGGCAGTGACTTGTGATATACTGCAGGAACACCAGCTATTCACAACGTTACATTAATGTTTTAGATGATAGAACTAAATATATCTCCAAATTTACAGATGACAGACACAAAACTGGGTGGGAGGGTAAGCTGTGAGGAGGATGCAGAGATGCTTCAGTGTGATTTGGACAAGTTGAGTGAGTCGGTAAATGTATGGCAGATGCAGTATAATATGAATAAATGTTAGGTTATCCATTTTGACAGCAAAAACCAGAAGGTAGATTATCTGAATGGCTATAGATTGAGAGAGAGAGAGTAATATGCAACGAGGTCTGGGTGTCCTCATACACCAGTTGCTGAAGGTAAGCACACAGGTTCAGCAGGCGGCGAAGAAGGCAAATGATATATTGGCTTTCAATGCAAGAGGATTTGAGTGCAGGAGCAGGGATGTCTTGCTACATTTATACAGGGCCTTGATGAGATTACACTTGGAATAGTGTGTGCAGTTTTGGTCTTCTTGTTCAAGGAAGATTATTCTTGCTATAGAGAGAGTGCACCAAAGATTTATCAGACTGATCTCTGGGATGGCGGGATTGACATAAGAGAGACTAAGTCAATTAGGATTATAGCTGCTGGCGTTTAGAAGAATGAGAAGCTGTATAATTCTAACTGGACTAGATGCAGGAAGGATGTTCCCCATGGTGGGGAAATCCAAAACCAGGGGTCACAATCTGAGGATACAGGTAGACCATTTAGGACAGAGAGAAGGAGAAATTTCTTTACCCAGAGAGTGGTGAGCCTGTGGAATTCTCTACCACTGAGCACAGTTAAGGCCAAAATATTGTACATTTTCAAGAAGCAGTCAGTAATACTCTTGGGGCAAAAGGGATAAAAGGATATTGGGAGAAGTGGGGACAGGTTGCTGAGTTGGATAATCAGCCATGATCATAATGAATGGTGGAGCAGGCTTGAAAAGTTGAATGGCCAATTGCTGCTTTGATTTTCTATGATCTCTGGAATAAGTTTTAAACCTTGCCCTCTGTGGTAATTGTCACACTTACAGAACATGCCCAATTTTCACACCATTTACTGAACTCCAGATGTTCTTACACTTACTGCAGTCACTAGCATAATTCTCAAGGCGAACATTTTGATTGGATTTCATATTCTCAGGCTAGTCTTAACTAGTCAATGTAAAAAGCTTTTTTACGTCGCTACTGCTTTTTTTGCTCCGATTCTCAACTCTTCCCCAAATGGGAATAGTTTCTCCCTATCTATTCTATCCAGGCCCCTAATGATTTTGAATCCCTCTATCAAATCTCCTTCAACTTCTCCAATCTATTCACATGACAGAAATTTCTCATCATTTGATTTGATTTATAATAGTCACATGCATTAGTATATGGTGAAATGTATTGTTTCTTGTGCACAATACAGACAAAACATACCATACATAGAGAAGGAAAGGAGAAAGTGCAGGATGTAGTGTTACACTCAGTTTGGGTGTAGAGAAAAATCAACTTAATGCGAGGTAGGTTCATTCAAAAGTATGATGGTAGCAGGGAAGAAGCTGTTCTTGAGTCGGTTATTACGTGACCTCAGATTTTTGTACCTTTTTCCCAATGGAAGAAAGCGGGAGACAGAATATACGGGGTGAGTGAGGTCCTTGATTATGATGGCTACTTTTCCGAGACAGTGGAAAGTGTAGACACAGTCAACAGATGGGAGGCCGGTTTGAATGATGGACTGGACTACATTTGGGAGTAGCTTCTAGTGGCCTTGGATAGAGCAGGAGCCAAGCCAAGCTGTGATACAATCAGTGTTACTTTCATAGGTAGGGTGCAGAGAAAAACCAATTTAATATGAGGAAGGTCCATTCAAAAGTCTCTAGGCAGCAGGGAAGAACTATTGAATGGTCACAGGAACCATTCTCACAAATCTTTTCTGCACCCTCTTTGATGTCTTTATGTCCTTACATGGTGCCCAGAAATGGATGCATTACCACAGTTAAGTATTAATGTATCTTCACCTTCATCTACACTCCTGCCTTTAGCTAAGAAGACAATCTACAGGACTATAATGTTCTTCATGTGGAGGAAGACATCCTGAAGAGTTTCACATTGGAACAGGAACATTCTACTCAACCTCTCGAGCTGGCTTCACAGTTCAGTTTAAGTTGTGGCCCATCTGTACTTCATCTCCATTTATCTACCTTTGATTTAATGAGATGGAATTAGGTAGGTAGTTCCATAAGCTTACAGATTCATGAAAATGAACTCAGTGTCAGCATCTGTGTTAGCTTCCAACAAACTCACATTGTCTTTTTGCTGCAGAGATTTTGGAATGGTTTAATGCCAAGTAACGAGGAATTATTGATGTGTGTAATTTGACAAGTGAGGATAGATCAGCATTCTAGTGTTTTGCTTTACTGCTTTTGGGGAGCCAAGAGAAAGTTGACAGCAATATTCCATTAAGGGCTGCATTTGCCTTTTGTATGAAGATGACACATTCTTTTGTATGAAGATGATACATTCCTCAGTAAAACAAAATCAGTGTCTATGGATCTGAGAATTGCTCCAATCCAAAATGGTTGCTGAAAGTAAATGACTTATATTCTTCAAGGCTTATTAAAGGCCAATGCCGATACTGGAGTTGGAAATGGGGGGTGGGATGGCAAGTTGAGGTGGGGACAGTGCACAAACAATGGTGAGCAAGGAACTCCAGATAGTTATATAAAATAAACAATATTTCAGAGCGTAAGTGCAGCACTCAAATACTACTGTTTGGTTTAATTGGTGGCCTTTAAGCAAGGTTGTGTATTCAAGCACCTATCCAAAGACTGAAACAGATCAACTAGGCTGACTGAGAGTGTGCTGCATAGTCAGTGGTGCTTTCTTTCTCTTTGAATCATTCAACTGAGACTTAATTTCCTTTCCGGGATGGACATAAAATATCAAATGGCACTATTTCAAAAGAGCAGGAGAGCTCTCCGCAGTGTTCTGGCTAATACATATCCCTAAACCAATACCACTAAAACAGAATATCTGATTATTGCTGTTTGTGGGAGCTCATTCTGTACAAATTGATTGCTGCATTTTCTGCATTACAATTCACCAAGGCTCCCTTACAGCACTTTCCAAACCATAACGACTACTATTTAGAAAGACAAGAGCAGCTTTTTATATTGAGTATTAAGATCATCCTGAGAATATGATGAAATCCAATCAAGGTGTTCGCCTTGAGAATTGTGCTAGTGACTGCAGCAAGTGTAAGAACATCTGGGGTTCAGTACAGGATGTGAAAATTGGGCATTTTCTATAAGTGTGACCACAGAGGGCAAGGTTTAAAACTTATTCCAGAGATCATAGAAATTCAAAGCAACAGTTAGCCATTCAACCTTTCAAGCAGATACCTGGGAACACCACCACATGGAAGCTCTTTTCCAAGTCACTCACCAATCCTGACGTGGAGATATATCGCCATTCCTTCACTATCGCTGGGTCAAAATCCTGCAATTCTCTCCTTAAGAAGCATTGTGGATGAACTTACATCTCAGGAACTGCAGCAGTTCACGAAAGCAGATTACACCACCTTCAGAAGGGCAACTAGGGATGGATAATAAATGCCAACCTAGTCACCAATGCCCACTTCCCATAAATGAATGAAAAAAACAAGTGACTATGGTGTAAAAACATTTTATTGGCAGTAAAATGCTTTGAACTAACCAGAGAATGTGAAAGGGACTATATAAATATAAGTTCCTTCTCTCCTGTTATAGGGTAGTTTCTGGTTTCATGGCATGATTGAGGTTTAATTGACTTAGTCCATAGGCAGTAACTTTACCCATTTGCACAATGTAACAAATAGCCAATAAAAGTTAAGTCACAAGTGACTAACAGGGAAAAAATAGAGTGTGAGAGAAAATGTCCAACTAACATAAAAATAGTCTGTAAAAACTTTTCTAAGTATGTGAAAACAAAAGATTAGTGCAGGTCCGAAATGGGAATATTTATAATGGAGGAAATGGCAGAGCAATTAAACAATGGCTTTAGTTTTGTGTTCACAGAAGAAAACACAAGTAACTTCTCAGAAATGCTTGGGAAGCAAGGATCTAGCGAGAAGGAGGAATTGAAGGAAATTAGCATTACTAAAAACATAGTGCTGGACTGAAAGATAATAAATTTCCAGGATATTGAGGGAGGTGGCCATGGAATTACTGGATGGTTGTCATCTTCCAGAACTGTGTGGATTCTGGAACAGCCCTGGCAGATCAGAAAGTGGCAAATGTAATCCCATCATTTAAAAAGGAAGGAGGGAGAAAACAGGGACCAGCTAACCTCACATCAGTAGTAGGGAAAATGCTAGAGTCTATTAAAAAGGATGTGATAACATGGTACAGGAACAGAAGACGTGATCAATTCTGACAACTTGCAGAAGACACCACTTTTATTTGTTCTGGGCACCCGTTTGATGTTTTCATTTTTAGCTTGTGGAGGGATTTTCAATTTGGTGTTCAATTAACATTTTACTATTGTAACATTCAACACCATTCTTTCTCCAACTCTCCATCACCCAAGGTTATCAGATACTTAAATGGGGAAAATGTATTCCATACTTAATTGTCATAAAACCATTTCAGAAAAAGGCTCTGGTAGGTTTAAGCAACAACTGCTATTTTCAGCAAAGACATTATATTGCTAACGTTTCCCAGTTTTGTGCAGACCATTGACACCTTAAGTTCTGAAATAAAAAAAAGTACTCCTCAATTTTCTAAAACGGAGGTTGAACAGTTGCCAACAAAACAAAGGCAGATGGGATAGGAGGCAAAGTACTGGCCTGGATTCAGGATTGGCTATTATGCAGAAAACAGAGAGTAGGAATAGACAGATCATTCTTGCATTGTCAGGCTGTGGCCAGTAGGGTACTGCAAAGATCAGTACTTGTGCCCTAACTAGAATCATAGAAACCCTACAATACAGAAAGAGGCTCTTTGGCCCATTGAGTCTGCAGTGACCACAATCCAAACCAGGCCTACTCCCAATCTGTACATATTTTACCCACTAATCCTCTCTAACCTGTGAATCTACCATCAATTTAGTGTGGTCAATCAACCGAACCCATTATTCTTTGCACTGTGGGAGGAAACCGGAGCACCTGGATGAAACCCACGCAGAAACAAGAAGAATGTGCAAACGCCACACAGTCAGCGACCCAAGCCGGGAATCGAACCTAGGTCCCTGGAGCTGTGAAGCAGCAGTGCTAATACCTGAGCTACCGTGCCGACCCAACGTATTCATAATAGATCAATGATTTGGATGTGGGGACCAAATGTAATATTTCCAAGTTTGTGGATGATAGAAAGGTGAGAATGTGTGTTGTGAGGAAGATGTAAAGTGGCTACAAGACGACTGGAGCAGATGTATGAATGGTCAAGAACATGGCAAATGGAATATAATGTGGAAAAATGTGAAATATCCCACTTTGGTAGAAAGGGTAATTGAGCAGCGTACCCCCCGAAATGGTAAGGAATCAGAAAGTGTAGATTTACAAATTGGGTGTCCTTGTCCAGAAGCCACTTAAGGCAAATATTCAGGTGAGCAAGCTATCGGGAAGACTAATGATATGTTGGCCTTTATTGCAAGAGGATTTGAGTACAGGAGTTCTACAGGAGTCAGTAGACCCCGATACAGATCATTCTCCAGGTCTTAGTTCAGATGGTGGATATCAGAGTTGGCTGGTTCACCACATCTGATAATCTTCTGATTCAAAGGCAAGAGCTTTGAGTGCAACTTTTACTCATTTCTGCAGAAAACCTAAGCTGCACATGGGGCAGCACTGAGGGGTTACATACAATGCAATACTAAGGCAGTGTACATGGGGCAGCACTGTGGAGGTGTGTACTACTGCAAATGCCAACTTTCAGATGAGACGTTGCTACAACCACACTTCAAGTAAACTTTAGTGGCTGTAAAGCTCTTTGAGATATTCTGCGTTTATGAAAGGTGCTTTATAAATGCAAATTCCTATTTTCCTTATTTATTTTGGGTAAACATTGTGTGTTGGCCCCTTATCTGACTGCACAAAGCAGAGTAAATGAGCCCTGACCTTGTCTTGTCATGCCAGTGTGTTCACTTCCCACAGGACTCACCCTACAATAACCAGCAGACCCATCCGGATCACTAATGGGTTTTAGGGAAGAAAATCTGCCATCCTTTTCTGTTCTGGCCTACACGTGACTCCAGAGCCATAGCAATGTGGTTGACTCTCAACTCCATGGGCAAGTAGGGATGGGCAATAAATACTGGCTAGCTGCCGATGCCCTTGTCCCACAAATGAATAAAAAGGACAGAACTCTACAGGAAACTTTCCAAGTCCAGCACAGCAGAATTAAACTGTACTGCCATAGCTGGGATCTGCTGCTGAGCTTAAGAATGCAGATGGATTTTTTTTTTTTTGCAAACTTCATTGTTTAATGTTTGATGAGTAGTTTCTTCCTTTAATCAGGTAGTGTTTTGTGGTTGAGTAATGAAAACCTCCCCACCCCCAACTCAACTCTGACAGCTACGACTGCTTACTTAATCTTGTTCTGGTTCAAAGGCTCTGTGCAAAGGCATAAATTGCTATGAATCACTTGGTTAAATCATCAATTTGACTCAAAGCTTTTCTATCATAAAATCATAGGATGTTACAACATGGTGAAGGCCACACGCGAGTGCCTTCTCACCAAGTCCCAGTCTTGGCCTTGCCTTTTGACTGCAGCCTTAACATTTATTTCCTCCCCCTCAGTAAGTCTAATTCTTTTTTGAATGTCCTGATTGAATCTTTTTCTGCCACACACTCGGAGTGCATTCCAGATCCTAATCACTCTTCTTTATTATTAGTGTCTCAAGTAGGCATACATTAACAATGCAATGAAGTTATTCCCTAGAAGCTGCACTCTGGCGTCTGTTCAACTTTAAAACACTTAGGGATATCCTGAAAATACAAGTTCTTTTTCAATTCTAAAATACAAATCAATAAGCTACATAGTAAAAATAGATATAACATTAATATAGCTTCTTATGGGCCATCACTCTCACATTTTTCAGTCCACGGAACTCTTTTTTTAGTTTATTAGTGTCACAAGTAGGCTTACATTAACACTGCAATGAAATTACTGTGAAAATCCCCTACTTGCAGCACCTGTTTGGGTACACTGAGGGAGAATTTAGCAAGGCCAATTCATCTAACCAGCATGTCTTTCAGAATGGGGGAGGTTGCTGAGCACTTGGAGGAAACCAACGTGTACACGCGGAGAACGTGCAGACTTCACACAGACAATGACCCAAGCCAGGATTTAAACCCTGGTGTTGTGTGGCAGCCGTGCTAACCACTGTGCCACCATACCACTCACTGCATGAACGGGCTTTTCCTCATGTTGCCATTGTTTCTTTTGCCCTCTAATTCTCAACCAGTTGGCAAACAAGAACAATATCTCCCGATCTGATCAGCCTAGAACTTTCATGATTTTGAACGTCTTTTATCAAATCTCCTCCTAATTTTCTCTTCTTAAAAGTAGGACAGCTCCAGTTTCTTCAGTTCATCCTGATAACTGAAGTCCCTCATTTGCCGAACCATTGTCAGGCAACATTTCAAGCACCCTCTCTGAAGTCTTCATATCCTTCCTAAAGTGTGGTGCCCAGAATTGGACACGACTCTCTCAAGTTGAGGCCAAATGAGTAATTCAGCAAAATAACACAGATACACCACATGGGTAGCTGCCAACCTCGAGTTGCGGAACAGCACTACATTTGAAAAGAATAATTATCTGTAGCGCAGAACCAGTGCTAAAAAAAGGGATACGCAATCAACGTTTTTTTGTCTTGTACTCATCAGGGTAGCTTGCAAGAAATTACCAACAATAAAGGGGAACAATGAGAAGAGAGAGCTGATTGGTTGGCAAGTAAACTGATGAAGGAGAACACAGCACGGAACAGTTAACTGCCCACATTTGTTCAAATTCAAAGCAGGCAGGTTGACTCTGATTAGTCAAGGCATTGCCCTCACTTCCCATACAGTATAAACTGTAGTTTCCTCTCTACTGTTGTTAATTTCATGTGAGCTGTCCTGATGAGTTCTGGACCAAAAGCTTTTGATAGAATGTCTTTTTTTTTTCAGCAATAGGAATGAAATTGAGATGTTTTGATGCTATGCTTTACTTATGAACATACAAGCAGTGAGAGAAGTGAAGGCACCCTGCTCCATCCAGTCTGTCCCAAGCAAGTGTGATTCCCTGTGCATTACAATAGAACATAGAAACAGGAGTAGACCATATGCTCCCCCACTGAGGTTTTCAGTAAGATCACTGTTGATCTTAAGGTCCAACACTTTCCATATAGATTTTCCCACCTCACCCAAAAGTCATGAGATCTCTGGGGTGAGAAATAAAGGCCAAAGCATTCTGGAAGTCTCTGTTTTTCTCCTTCCTCTCCGAGCAGCTTAACTGGCAAATAAACCACTTGGAGGTAAATCAAGGATGGTTAACACTTTAACTGCTATTCAGTGGAAAGGGAGAGTATGTGTGGCTGTTGCATAAGGAAAAGTTCATGCTTACTTCTGATGAGGAAAGATGGATCCTGCATTCCACCTCAGGACATTCCAAATCTCTTATAGTTCATGAAAAAGTTTTGCAAGCGCATTCACTGTCATAATGTAGGCCACAGAGTAGCCAGTTTCTGCATAGCAAGCTCCCACAACCAGCAATATTATAGTGATCAGATAATCTTGTTTTTCTGATGTTGCCTGAAGGATAAATATTGGACAGGGGACACCACAGAAAACTTCACTGCTCTTCTTCAAAATGGGATCTGTTAGGTCCACTCGAGAGGACAGAAGCAGCTCTGGTTTATTTGTTATATCACAAGTGAACTTACATTAACACTGCGATGAAGTTACCGTGAAAATTCCCTAGTCTCCACACTCCTGCAGTGATTGTTCGGGAGGGAGAATGTAGCATGGCCAAATCACCTAACCAGCACGTCTTTCGGACTGAGAAAGGAAACCGGAGCACCCAAAGGAAACGCAGTATCTTGACTACAAGACTGCAGTTCCGACACTCCCCTTAGTTCCGCACTAGATCACCAGCATGGATTACTGGCTTAAATCTCTAGATTATAGATGAAGCCTTGTAACTCAGAGGTGAAAGTGTTATCAACTGAGCCATGGCTGACGGGTGTTTGTACATTTGAGTGGGGATAAGGGAAAAAAACAAATCAGGAAAGATGGAAAAAAACAACACATAGAGAAAAGTGATATATAATATATAAAACCCTCCTCTTCCTCCACCCACCAATCAATGGAAGGTAAAATCAAACAAAATATAAAACTCCTTATAAAGAACAGCTCAATTTAATCTGCTTCTTTGGCTGCCATTCAAATAAATATTCCTGACAGTCAATAACTTATCATGTTGATGGACTCCAGTGTTGTATACTCTTTGTCTGGCTCACTCTCCCTAACTCGTGCCTTTCCAAATGCAGTGTGGCAAGCTCCTTCCATCATTAAAAGTTTACAACAAGCTGCCGTGAAATCACTGTGTTTGGTCTGCACTGATTCAACATGTCCCACGTACGCAGTGAGGTCTGAGCAAGGCAAGTAAGAGTGGTTTAAATAGGATTTGAAAAATCATTTGTTACACTGCAAGATAAGAGACAGATGGAATTAGGGGTGGAGGGACCCTGGTATTTCACAGTTACTGCAGAGTGCCACTTTTAAAGCTTTAAACACACAGATAGGCTGAAAGAATGCACAGAAAATAATAAAGTTAGCATCATAGCCTGGGAAACAATCAGACTTCAAGACAGTGATCAATAAGTTTTTTTTGTAAGTTTATCAAGGGGTTATGGAATAAAGGTGGATAAATGGAGTTTAGTCATAGATTAGCTACATGCTGAACAGGCTCAAAATGGGTTACCCCTATTGCTAACTTCTCGTGATGAGGGAAAGAGAGCCACTTGGTAACATAAATAAAATCAAAGCTAGAAACCAGCTGAAGAGGAAACCTGGTTCCACTTAAACAAATTTGAAGTCAGCCACATCAGCAACTGAGGGACTGCGACAGATCGATTGCTGGGTAGGGACTAGTTTCAGAGCACACTGTCCTTTAACACACACTGTTATTGTCTTATATATATTCCTTTTTGTCCTTAAGTATAAAACTACTTTGGTGACATTTCATTAGCTTGAGCACTGTCATTGATCAAGAGTTAAACAGAGCTCCTGTAACTGCCCTCCACACTCCTATGGCAGGGCTTTGAAAGCAAGCCTTGGTGTTGTTCTTCAGGCTGTCCATGGTGGCTCTCTTGTTGATCAGTTCTGTAAGTTGGCTGTATCACCCTGTTCAGAGGGTGATCCTATTAACTAAACCAGCACCTTCGGACAGCATTTTCTTCACAAAGGGTCTTCCATCCTTATCTTGGTATTTGTTGCAATGTCATCACCAAGAATTCTGGAAGTGGCTGTGTTTAGTTAACCACTCGACAGTGCTGAGCAGTCACAGGTAGCAGCGTTATTACAGATTCAAGTTTCAGCACGGACTGGTTTTAAAATGTACGTTCACTCTTTGGATGTGGAAGTTTACTGGCGACATTTAGCTCCCTTCCCCAATCGAGTGGCCTCAGAGTACACTTAGGAATCACCAATGTTGGCTTGGGGCTGGGGTTACTCTAGACAAAACGAGGTTGAGAGTTCAGGTTTCCTTTCCAAAAGGACATTACTGAACCAATTATGTCTTTACTACAACTTTCCTGAACCCTTTCATGATACCAGATTTGCTAAACTTTCAAGTTGCCTGTTGGGATTATGGACTCACCTTCTCTGGATTATTAGACCAGGTCCATGGTTGGAGAAGTTACAGCACTTGGGTCTCAATGTTGAGTTTGACAGCTTTAGATTGTGACCTTTCCTCTCCATCTTAAACTCCCTTTTTAAAAATATCCTATACATGTAATGCCTCAATGCAAACCCTGCCCCCACTCTCCCTTCCATCCTAAAACATCTATCTTGCTCTTAAAGTTGCTACATCTTGTTGCAATCTCTCATAGCTACACTTTAACATCTAACATATTCTCCCTCTCTTCAGTTCTGACGAAGAGCCTAAAAGGCTCTAAACACTAACATTGCTTTCTCTCTTTACAGCTGCCAGACTTGCTGAGTATTTCCTCTTTCTATGGTTCAGTAACAACATCACTATCATATTTCTTCAAGACTCATTCGACTGCAGATATATCAATATAGTTTTCCGTCTTATAATCAGAAGAGGTGGTGGTGGTAGTGTGGTCCAGTTGTCATTAGACTAGTAATCCAGAGACTCAGGATAATGGTCTGGTGACTGGGGTTTGAATCCTGCCATGGGAGATGGCGTACTTTGAATTCAATAAATATCTGGAATTAAAATCTAATGTTGGCCATGAATCCATTGTCGATTGTGGTAAAAACCCATTCGGCTCACTAACAAAATCTGCTGTTTCCTTTCATGTTGAAGATACCCTCCATTGTGTTGTATGGCATTACCACTGTGCAAAAATGGGATGGATTTCAAACAGATCAGTAGAATTGTACTCAACTACAATCTATATTCCCCCACAGCAAATCCTACCATCAAGCGATGAGATCAGCCCTGGTTCAATCAGGAGCAGCACCATGCACATCTAAAAATGAACTTGGATCAGTATATTAATGGATTACAAAAATAATTTAGACATTTTCTGACAGCAGATAGCAGAAAGACAGGGATTCATCGTGGCACTACGATTAGCAGTACTGCCTCACAGCACCAGGGACCCACATTCGATTCCCAGCCTGAGTCACCGTCTGTGTGGAATTTGCATGTTCTCCCTGTCTCTGTATGGGTTTCCTCCGAGTGCTCTGGTTTCCTCCCACAATCCAAAAAATATACTGATTAGATGCATTGGCCATGCTAAATTCTCCCTCAGTGTACCCGAACAGGCACTGGAGTGTGATAACTAGAGGATTTCCACAGTAACTTCATTGTAGTGTTGATGTAAAACTACTTGTGACACTAATAAATAAACTAAAACTGAAAAGATGTGTGAGCGATGTCCTATAAGAGGCTATATTAGGGCAATATCTATGTAGATTAACGATTTGTACTTCAGAATTGAAAAAGATAAAGAATGTGTATTTTCAGGACCTCAGGATATCCTTAAGTGTTTTAAAGTCATCAAATGTATGGAAGTATAGTCACTGTTGTAAGTTGGAAAGATGGTGGCCAGTTTACACACAGCAAGCTCCAACTAACAGTAACATGATGGAGGCCAGAAAAAGTTGTTATTAATGTTAATAAACAGGGCATCGGGGAGAACTCATCTGCTGTTCTTCAAAGTCATGCACCGAGATGTTTTACACTTACAGCCACCTGACAGGGTAGGTATAGTCTCAGTTAAATGTCTCATCCAAAAGACGGCACCCCTTTAGGACATGGATGCTTTACAGAGAAGGTTTACCAGAATGTTGCCTGGTATGAAGGGTCTTAGCTATGAGAAGAGATTGGATAGACTGGGGTTGTTCTCCCTGAAAAGACAGAGAATGGCCAACAGATGCAGAAGGGCGGGGAGACAGCAGGCGGACCAGGAGATCTCCTGGTTGGTCTGCTCCTGGGCTCAGCTAAGGCAGCTATCAATAAGTCCACGCAACGGGTCATTTTTGTTATCCATTCGTGTGATGTGGGCGTTGCTGGCTGGCCAGCCAGCATTTATTGCCCATCCATAGTTGCTCGAGGCCAATTCAGAGTCAAACCACGTTGCTGTGGCTCTGGGGCTGCACGTAGGCCAGACCAGGTAAGGACGACAGATTTCCTTCCCTATAGGATATTGGTGAACCAGACAGCCTGCCTGCTTTCTGTGATACGTCCTTGCCTGGGTGCCACTGGAGAGAGACTACGCATTGTCCAATAGCATGTTTAAGGCTTTTCATGACCATCGAGATTGCTGGAGTCTATAACCTCCTACAAGAATGACATTTGAATTTATTAACCTTCTTTTGAAGTTTTGGTTTGGTTTTATTCCAGTTGGTTACAATTCCCCTTTGAAATGTGGCACTTAATTGCTTATGGGTTCTTTAAAAGAGTAAAGTGGATCAGATTGAAACTATGATGTTGGTCGGGAGATGCGTGTTTGTAATGTATATCTCTATAAATAGACCTTTATAAGTGCCTAAAGATTGCACTCCAATTTCTTCATATTTAAAGAAATGTAATGTCACATTGAGTTAGTGTGTTTGTATCTAGAAACAAGACAGTATCAATTGTTGTGTAACTTTGAACCCATGTTCAGTACAGGAAGTTCCCTGACCATTTCCAGTGATACTGTGACTAACGCACAAGCCACATCTTATCTAGTTTGTTGCCAATTGAAATAAATGCAAAAACACCAGAATGCCGAATTGGTACAAGCCTCACACGAATGGATCAGTGATTCCACAAGTACTTTAAACTGCAGTGCAGAATTCCGAGTGACAGGCAGTATATATGGTATACATTCCACTCCCCGCAGTACCCAGAAGGAAAGTTGGCTTTGCTCCCTGCAAGTTAGCCCTACAGCCTTAACATGCTGTGGAGGGACTGAATGGGCTGATAGTGGGATTTCCACCCCTCACTGGGGAGAAAGTCCCACCTTCAAAATCTGTTGCCCAATCTTATTTGCTGGTAGCTTCAACACTCAGCCAGGACTAAGATTTTATTAAAAAAAAAGCAAATTGCTGCAAAGGATATCTGGATTTCAAAACATCAGCTCTTTTCTCTCCTTACAGATGCTGCCACTCCTGCTGAGATTTTCCAGTGTTTTCTCCCAAGATCTTATTAGTGGGAGCTGTTGGGTTTGCAGTCCCAAGACGGCGGCCCAAAGGATCCCAGAGTGAGGCAACACAGTCCATGGGTATTTGGGGGAGGGAGTTTGGCCAGCCTTCAGGAAAGTGGAGAGGAATGTACTCTCTTTTGGGACGTGATGCTGATTTTTTTTATCAAGCAAAAATGGTGTGCCCACCCCAGCCTTCCCACCAACCGTATTATGGCATGGGCAGTTTATTATCAAAATCAATTGGCTTGTTAACAAGCTCAACTGACCTGAATTACTTTTTTCAATCATGGCAGGCAGGCTGGTGATTTTGGTGTCTGCTTTATTATGGAGGTGAGCTTGAGGGTCGGGTGGAAAAACAATGAGCTGGGACTCACCCTATTTTATGTGGTGTCCCACCAACAACATTCCCAATGAGGGCATTTAAACCTCAGTCCAGTCTCCCAAAGACTCACCCCATTGACAATCCTTCCATTACTTCTTTGCAATGTCAATGTAAGCTTTATTTGTGACTAATAAATAAACTTTTCTTTCACCAATGCCTTACTAGGTGGATGTCTTTCCTTACATCAATGAGGAGGTGGGGAAGGGGGAGAGAAAAAAAGAACCAAATGCCTTCCTTATGGCTATTTTTACCCAGTCTAAGCATTGGACTTCAGTGCCATACTGCAAAAAAAGCATTGCCTTCAGTCGAAATTCTGTTGCCATGTTCTGCTAGTCTGTGGGGAAGTGAAAGAAGGCAGCTGTCCAGCTTAATGTTCCTCCTTCACATCCAAAGATGTGCGGGTTAGGTTGATTGGATGTGCTAAGTTGCCCCTTAGTATCCCAGGTTAGAGAGATTACCGGGGCAAATATGAGGGATTACGGAGATAGGGCCTGGGTGGGATTGTGGTTGGTAGAGACTCAATGGGTTGAATGGCTTCCTTCTGCATTGTGGGATTTCTATGATTTCTAAAAACTGTGCCCCAGAAACAGCTGAAATTGTGTTTGATTTTAGGGTTGCTGCATTCATCTAAATTACACTTAACTCATTTCACGGTATACTAATTGAAGCTCAGAGGGATGACTGATAGAGAGACAGAGAGAGAGAGGTGGCAAGGCTTTCTATATGCAGAAGGTTTATGGTGAATAAATTGATCTCAGCTGAGAAGCAGAGTTATGAAAACTGGCAACAACTCTTTCAGTGAGTCAGGGAAATAAACAAGAGTCAGGGCTTCTGCTATTGGTCTCTGGAAGCTCCACATCTCCACACGTCTTGGACTGATTTGCAGATTGACTATTTGGTGCAGTGCTAGAATGTTCTGGGTCGTTTCCAAATGGTACAAACCATCAAAGCAATTGTTGAGAGATCTTAGGGGTTTTCTTTTGGGTGAGAATGACAAAATAATTGACAGCACTATGAAAAAACATATCCAACAATGCAGGCTCAAAGCCTGAGTCTCACGCTAAACTGGACACACCCACATTATTCAAGTAAGCTGCCTATCAAGCATCCCATTGCAAATCACTGGTTGGGTACTTTTGAACATCAGCTGGCCTGGTTGCTGGGCCACCTGCAGATTGTTCCAGAGGGAGGCTGGGTGCCTTCCCTTATCTGGGGCAAGCTGATAGCTGCCCACACTATTGCTTAGTAACAAGTTGAATGTCCCAGCTGCTATTGGTTTCACATGAAAGCTAGTTAGTAAGGCTAGTAGAGCATGTCACATACTCCACCTTGTTTTTACCCAATTCAACATTGAAGACCCTAAAGTAGGCAACAGGCCCTTAAATTATCATACAAAATAAGAGTAGAGGTACGCCATTCATCCTTTGAACGTGCTCTGCCATTCAATAAGATCAAGGCTGAATTGCTTGAATTCCACATTCCCATCTACCCTCAATAACCACTCATTCCCTTGCCTAACAAGAATCTATCTAGCTCCTCCTTAAAAATATACAATGACCCCACCTCCATCTCCTTCTGAGGCAGTATTTGAAAATTGCACCAAATGAGAGAAAAAGAATTCTCATTTCTGTCCTAAAAGGGCGACCCCTAATTTTAAGGCAGTGCCCGCTCATTCTGACCTTACCCACAAGTAGAAACATCCTTTCAATGCCCACCTCGTCAATATCTGTCAGGATCTTGTATTCTTCATCCTAGTCACCCCTCCCTCTTCTAGGAAATAAGTCCCAGCCTGTCCAACATATCCTCATAAGACAAACTGCTCATTCCTGATATCAATCTCATAAACCTCCTCAGAGCCACTTCCAACAAATTTAGACTCTTCCTTAAATAAGGAGATCAATACTGCACACAGTATTCGAGATATGGTCTCACCAATGCCCTGCATAACCGAAGTATAATATCCTTTTTTTTATGTTCAATTAGTACCTTAATAAAGGATAGCATTCCATTAGCCTTTTTGATAATGTGTCGTACCTGCAAACCAGCTTTTTGTGACTCATGTCACGTTTAAGGAATCCTTTTCTTTTTTATTCTTCCTGGCAAAGTGAACTTCACATTTTCCCATATTATACTCTGTCCACCAGATTTTTGCCCACCCAGTCAACCTATCCAATTCATCTACAAACACCTCTGCAAACACTTAATACTCCCTATCTAAACCTCTCTATCTCCCCTAATCTACTTCTTTGGCCAAGTTTTTGATTAGCTGCTCTTATATCGCCATTCATGATGTGAACTGTATTTGATAATACTTCACTATCTTAAAGGCACTACATATAGTGTGCAAAAAACAATACTTTTCACTGTATACGAATAAATCAAATCAAATAAATACAAGCTGATCTTAAAAGTTGCCTAATCCAAATAGGCAGAGCTTGGCCACATTTTTGGCCCCTCTCATTTTTCCATCTGAGGAAAAAGATTGAAACAAAGTTGATCCCTCCCCCCACTCTTCAGGTGAGAGAGGCTGAAAATCTGAAAAGTAAAAAGCAAAATGGTACAAACTAACCTCCACAACAGCATGTTGTGCTGTCTGGGGAGGGTGACGGGGAGGCAGCAATGGGAAATAAAGTGAATTCTCTGCCTTTGGTAGAAATACTTCAAGGAGACTCTGTGAAATAGTCACTCAAGTTCAAACTCTCAAACAACTGAAAGGAAACAAAAAAGAATTGAACTCTTGCCACTTTTCCTCAGCAGGCAATTATATAAGTCCTCAAGACTCTGTTGAGCTCTATGGCTGTGTGTTCGGAAAGTAAAACTGGCTAGATGGCTGTTAGAGTGTGCAAATGTTCTTGGGTGACTGCTTTCGCTGCAGTAGAGAAATGTGTCAGCCTCCGCAGACCCCTCACTTGCTGTACCCTTTCAAATTCAGTGTGGAGTCTCAGCACACGCAGTCACAGGATCTGCTGTGGCCTTGCGCCTGCTGTCTCCAAAATGAATTAGAGGCAAGAGTTTTCTTTTAATAAAAACAGCTAAATCCACAAAAACATAACTCTGCTGGGATTTCTTGTGGTTGATGAAGCAGCAACATCTTGAATGTAGATAACAACGTTGACATTGGAAAATGTCCCAAAACCCTTCACACAAGCATAGTTACTAAAATAAAATGGATAAAAACTAATATTGTCATTTTAAACCAAAAAAAGATATTACAGAGTGGTGATGGGGGCAGCTAGATGCTTGATTTTAAAGAAGGTTTAAAGTTTATTTATGAGTGCCACAAGTTGGCTTACATTAACACTGCAATGAAGTTATTGTGAAAATCTCATAAGATTTTCTAGGAAGGTATCAAAAAGAGGGGTAGACACTTGGGGATGTTGATTGAAACTTTTAAGATCCTTCGCAGTGATAATATGGAGGGAATATTTCCTCTTGTGAGATCACTTTAAAAATAAGGGCTCGCTCATTTAAGACAAAGATGAGGAGAAATATTTTCTCCATGGAACTCTCTTTCTCAAAACGAAGTGGAAGCAAAGGCCGAATTAGATAGATTCTTAATAAACAAAGGGATGAAAGGTGATGGGGTAGGCAGGACTGTGGGGTTGAGGTTACAATCACATCAGCCATGACTGAATGGTGGAGCAAGCTGAAAACCAAGTGGCTTTCTCTTTATTCTAATTTGTGTATTTGCAGAGAGAATTCCAAATAGGGTCCAGATAACTGAAGACATGCACCCCAATGGTGGGGCAGAGGGAGTGAGGGATGGACAGGATGCCAGAGTTAAGAAAGCAGAATTCGCAGGGCATGGAACTTTGAAAAATCAAGTAGCTATCGGTTTGTTGATCTCTTGGTAGATTAGATGGTGTAAGAAACTGGGGTCTTTAATAAACAGTGTTTTCTGTATTTTGTAGAATTTTCTAAGCAGCTTGATTAGTCTTAGTTCAAGCTTCCAAGTTAATATTCCAAGATGTTAGGTTGGCGTCTTGTGCACTCCCTTATCTGTTCAAATATTTAGAAAGATGTGACCCTCAATGGGATGTAAACAGAAAGTTGATCTCACATTGGGTGATATACAAGATTGATTACTCAATATCCACTGGCTAGATAGGAAGGGATGGAGTGATGTTCCACACCCCCTCTGCTGCTGGGAGGCTACCTTGCTTAATTCCCAATCTGAGTGGGGAAGGAGTGAGGCAAGTGGCTTTTGAGAATTGCTCTTATTTGGCTAACATTAATTGGATAATCTGTTTGTGGGTGGGTGGGTGGCCCTTCTGTTCCAGCCCCAATTTTGGGAAAATGACCAGAGGGCAGGATGATGTTGGCAAACTGGAATGCTGGCCAACATTGTGAATTCATAGAATCCCTACAGGGCAGGAGGAGGCTATTCATACCATCGAGTCAGCACTGATCACAATCCTACCCAGGCCCTCTTCCTGTAATCCCACATATTTATCCTGCTAATCCCCACCACTAGGATCAATTCAACATGGCCAATCAACCTCACATCCACATCTTTGGATTGTGAGTGGAAACTGGAGCAGCCAGAGGGAACCCAAACAGGCACTGGGAGAATGTGCAAACTCCATACAGACAGTGACCCGAGGCCGGAAATGGACCAGGGTCCCTAGTACTGTGAGACAGCCACCGTACTACCTGGCACTGGTACACACACATTCTTGCCCCGATATGGGGAGGTTGAATTTCTGCCCTAAATCATTGGGAGCAGAGAGGAGGTACAATGCAAAAAATAGGATTATGTAAAAAGAAAATCAGCATAAGCTCGAAGTATAGCAGAGAAAAAAGGGCAAGAACCACAGACGATATTTCATTATAAGTACCCAGAGAAATGAAGCCAGATAATTTACACGAAGTCAGAATTATCTGATATCACATTGCTCGTTCTACCACAGAAGCAGAAGATGCAAAGCTAATACGCACATCCACCACATTCTTGGGCTTTGGTTTCTGGTGCAGGCAGGGCAAAGACCCTCTTTGTAAGCCAGTGCCTGGGCTTGGCCAAAGTGGCCATTGATAAGTCCAGACAGTGACTGATTGAGGGGGTCGCGTGGACTGACTGTCTGCCTCTCTCCTGTCGTTACATTCACGCCCAGGAGTCCACTGGTACACATGCATAATTGGTGATTCACAAGTCTTGGAAACAATATTTTGATTTAGATAAGTTTCCTTTAAAAGTTCATGCTTTTTGTTACAGTGCCCCTTTAAGATGCAGCCACTTTAATTAGCTTATTTATATATTTTATTGGTTGATGAAAGAATATAATATTTGTATCACTGATATACTGGGTGTGATTCTCCTGAAGGATCTCTAAGTGGGATTATTTCCTGTTAGCATTTAGCAGCGCTTCCCAGATACGACTCTCCCATCTCGACTATGCAAATTTATGCATCACGGAAGCCATGCTGGTTAGGCTGGCTGTTTAGAGACTGGGCACCATGTTTAAAGGGTATCCTGATTTCCATGCTGGCAGACAGGTCCATTCTCCCCAGCAATGGAAATGGTGAGTTTCCCTGGCAAGGGCAGAACCCTCAACCCCTTAGCATAGAGGGGCATTCTTCCTCCACACCTTACAGACATGAAGGTTACCCAATCACCAACCCCAGTGTTTTTTTTAAACACTGCATTTATTCCTAGTGGTTGAGCCTTCTTAGAAAGCACAAATCCTTGAAAATCCTTCAAAGTCATTCCTTTGAAAACCTTTGCTTTCATTCAATTTAACAAGTGTGTGTTTGATGGTCTAATGGTTTTTGCATAGCAGGCAATGTTTATCTTTCCCTCCACATTTGAATGTATCTGAATTAGTCTCCTGTTCCTGTTTCTAACTGCGATGTTTATACAAAGGAGGATCTGAGAGCACTTAGTTGCTTTGAAGTTGCCTACAGCTGGCTTGACAGGCTAGCCTAACTTTGGGCCTTATTGATGGCCTCATTCTAGCCATTATTTGGCCTCAAAAGGAGCCAGTATCATAAGTTTTTCCATCTGAGGCCTATGCAGAGTGTCTCACCCCACCATCCATCCTTAGCTTCTTCCACTGGCCTCAAAATTAAAGTTGGTTAGGAAGTAGCCCTCATGCCAATAAGTGAGGCTTCAGTCTTGCCTGACCCTTTGAATTTGCAGACATGGTGGGGGTGGAACTGAAGACCACCCAAGGAATTTTACCAGCACCCCTGTCTGTCAATATACTACTTTAGGACTATTCAATTCTGCCCGATGAGTTCAAATGCTACTATTGAACGTTGTGAGATTGAGTTCAGTCAGTTTGGTGGTTCATGGACTGACACAAAGAAATTAGTATGGAAATTGCCAGGTTGCCTCAAAATGCCAAGTGGTTTAATAATGATCCTCAGGGAAGGGAATGCGCCACCCCCTCACTTGTCCAGTCTCACCTAGACATAACTCCAGTTGTATGGGACAGTGTTCACTCTTAGTTTTGGGATTGGGAATTATTATTGGAACATTGTCCAAAACTCAAGAGCAAATTGAAAACCCAAACACAATTTTTGATGACTTAGGCTTATCCGGTTGACATTCTCAATATTCAACCCTGTAATGGTTTTAATTTCATTATAGATGTTAAATAGAATAATGTTGGTTAATGGAGCTAGCTCTGTAACTGACTTCATCATAGATGAGTCTGGCAAGTAGGAATTAAATTAAACTTTACTCAAGAGTAATATTGCAATCTGCCCTGTCTGATTTAGTTCGTTTAATGATCGGTATCTGGAATGCTGTCATGATGAACAATTTTAGATGTATTATAGACTCTTAGGAGGTGAATGCCACAGCCCAGTTCTAAAACCCACTTCCACTGCTTTCGCAAAGTAAGTTGCCTTAACAGGCTATGTTTCGCTCTTCCCCACATGCTGGATCACACATCACAACCTTGCTGTCAAAAGCTCGAAAGTACATGAGAAAAAAAAAGAGTAGAGAGAGAAATTGTTAAAAGGGTCACATATTCATCTTTTACTCAGATAGACAGGCAGATAGCTGGGAGCAAGACATGGGAGACCGGTGATTAGTAAGGAATGAGAAAAAGACAGGGCACTGTTCATTTCGGATGTCACTTCTTGTTATTATGCTGCCTGCGGAATTTGGATAAAGGCTTACTTCAAAACAGGAAAGGCTTCGGTTTAAAAGCTAATAAATTGACAGAGGAAGGAATCCCAAGCTGAAGTAAGGAGATGTAGAGTTTTCCGTTTCTGAAAGGATGATCTGGCAGCTACAGATTTGTTTGAGCTGTCCCAGTGTCAATTTCTCATCCTCCCCTCTGTTCCTGATGACTTTGCAGCGTGTTGCAAAGATCACAGAGTAGACCAAACCTGAAGCACTGAGGGCATTATGGTTAATAAATGGTGTTCGATTGATTTTGCTGAACTCACTTGATGACAAGGATGAGAGGCAATACCAGTGACAGATCAAATACCACAGGGGAAAGGATTTGCCACCACAAGTTCATGAGTGGATCTGGGGGAAAAGGAAAGAAAGATCTGAACTTACACAACATTTCCTGTGACCTCGTCAGGATGTCAGAAAAAAATTGTCCAAACAGTAAAAGTCACTGTAATGTAGGAAACACAGCAACAATTTGTGTACAGGAAGCTCCCTTTTACAGTAGTGTTATTACGGCTGTTTTTAGTGTCTTTGGTCGAAAGATAAATCTTGGCCAAGACAGAAGGAAGAACTTCCCTGCTTTCCTTCACATCCAGTATGAGAGGGCAGATGGGTGTCTCAGTTCAACTTCTCAGAGAAATGCGATAGGTGGTGAGATTGAGAGTGTGAGCTGATCTAGCTGTCATGGAGAAAAATTGAAGCACCAGCATAGACTTTATTCTCAAGCCATTGGAGTGGGACTTGAACTCTCAGCCATCTTTCACAGAGGTGAAAGTGTAAGCCACAGGTAATTAGGACCAAAGAGGAAAAGGACAGCAATTTCAATTCATCTTCAAATGGGAGTAAGTCTCCAGAACAAATCTTTTGTTGAGAAAATTTGGCAAGTGACTCTGGGAAATCATAGGATGGCATGTGGAATGGGCATAATCACATTACACATTCAGTAGGTTTTAGCACTTTACTGGGATAAAATCACTCTCCCTTTATTCTGTATCCATTTTGCTGTAACTGTGCAGAAACAGAGGTGCCATTGCATCCTCTGGCTGCAACTTCCCTTAGTTTAACGAAGCCAAAGAAACACACACAAAATAAGTTATAAACAAAAATGGAAAAGGAGGGTCACTGACTAACATAAGCTTCATCATACCGAAGAATTCCAAAAATCTCACAGAGGGGAAACCAAAACACGAGTTTGTTGCATTCTCATCTGTCTTTTTGAGAGACATGCGTCTTCACATCGAGCAGCTGAGCAGAATTCCACAGTCAAGAATGACTTTTACGTGCTCCACTTGTAGCTCTGTGGTCAAGAATACTCAATATGGCATTGAATCACAGCGACCTGGAAAGTTCCAACTCACTGCTCCCTCTCACATCAGTACCAAGTTTACTAACTTTAGTCAATGTGGTAGTGACAACTAGTTTCTGTATTTCTGTGTTAGAGAAGGGGAAAAAAAAATCAGATAAAGTTTTCACTATATGTGACTGCACACAAAGACATCAAAAGGAACAGGATGAGCCTAGGTAGCTGTTATCTATTTAAAAGGGTTGCAGGTTGCTATAAGAGCTCAGCACATGATATGACAGTGATGTCATTAGGGTGTTGGCAAACGCTGCTGTTTTACTTTCACTTTGTATTCTATGCAGTGCAGAAAACAACTCTTTCAATAAAACCTGCTCTGCATTACTTTAAATCTACGTGATCAAACTACATTCCTTTTCTTTCTGTTACAACTCACAACCCCTAACAGGACGTTATGGAGGCAATGTATTTCAATACTGCAACTTCTGCTAACACTTGCTTTTCTGGACTATATATGAAGAACAACAACAATGATTTAAAGCAGTATAAGGACTGTTGGAACCACATCCCAACATGAATCATTACTGTCAGGAAACTCTGAAGAGAATGGAATATGATGGGGGAGAATGGGGTGAACAATACCTATATTAATACTGCATCTGTTATGACCTCAGACTATCCCAATGAAGTACTTCTATTGCAATTTATAAAAATACTGAAAATGAAAAATAAAGGCTCTACGGCTGACAGTCAAACATCATTAATTTGGTAATAAGTCAATTTGCTTTCTAATTGGCGTGAGAAGGCAGTGTGTCACATGGATGGATGGGTTGGCCAGCAAATGGCTGGAAGATGGGGCCAAGTTAAATGACGAAATCTCCATGAATATATTAACTTACAGCTGGCAACACTAACTCTCGTAAATCTTGTCTGCACTCCTTCCAAGGCCTTGACAGCCTTTTGAAATGATGACGCGCAGAACTGTCTGCAATCCTCCAGTTGGGGCCTAACTTATGATGGTTTACCATATCTTCCTTGATTTCATACTTTATGCCTTCAAATATAAAGCTAAAACCTTTGGTATCTCTCTCTCAATTTGTCCTAACAGTTTCAGTGATTGCGAACAACCAGTCCCAATGTCTCTCTCTCTCTGTACCCCTTTAAAATTTTATTTATTTTGCCTCTTATTTTCCTTACAAAATGCATCATTCCATAAATACAAGATATTTTTGGCCCTTTTTCTTTAAAAAAGTGTGAAAACCACTAGACAGTAAGAAGAACATGGATTACAGCCAATGCACGGAGGCAATAGATAAAGTATGTGTTGCTTTCCGTGTACTGGAACTAATGTCATTACTGCTGTACTGATTGACTGATTGCTAAAATTGAGAGAGAGAGAGAGAGTCAGGCTAATAGGAATTTAAAAAAAACAAAAATTCTTCAAAGAACTTTTCAGAAAAATAACACATTCAAAGGTGAAAGGGGAAACAGGTTCAAAGCTAGAGCAGAAGAGTGGAACTAATTGAAGAACTTTATTAAAGAACCAGCATAGACACAATGGGCTGAATAACTTTCGATTCTCTCAGGTCCTGTAATAAGAGTCCCAATACTGCAACAAATTTAGTCAGTGAGTGGCTGAGCAGTACAAATGAAAAAGATCCCACCTTGGATCACTGCACTACAAGAGTACAGTATAGACAGAGGCTATTCAGCCCATTCTGTCTGTGCTATATGACACTTTGAAGGTACAGAAAGCTGTAGGACAGAGGATTTGGGGGTCTTCAATCAAATTAGAGGTGGCACTGTGGCTAACAGTGTTGCCTAACAGTGCCAGAGACCTGGGTTTGATTCTGGCCTTGGATGACTGTCTGTATGGGGTCCACGCATTCTCTGGGTGCTCCAATTTCCTCTCAAAGTTCAAAGATGTGCAGATTAGCTTCACTGGCCATGCTACATTATCTCTTAGTGTCCCAAGATGTGTGCGTTAAGTGGATTGATCATGAAGTAGACTTGTGGCAAGGGTGGATGTCTGAGTGGGGTGCTCTTTTGGAGAGTCAGTGCAGATTTGATGGGCAGAATGGCCTCTTTCTGCCTTGTGACGGTAAGTATGCTGCACTTTCAATCTTCCCTGTTCCCTCAATGCCACAATTAAGAAAGCCCACCAACGTCTTTATTTTCTCAGGAGGCTAAGGAAATTTGACATGTCCGCTACAACTCTCACCAACCTTTACAGATCACCATAGAAAGCATTCTTTCTGGTTGTAACAGAACACAGTCTGGGCTCCTCTTCTGTCCAAGACTGCAAAAAAACTATGAAGGATCATGAATGAGGCCCAGTCCATCACGTAAACCAGCCTCCCATCAATTGACTCTGTCCACACTTCCTGATGCCTTGGAAAAGCAGACAGCATAATTAAAGACCCCACACATCCCAGATGTTCTCTCTTCCATCTTCTGCCATCAGGAAGAAGATACAAAAGTCCACGGACACCTACCAATTGACTCAAGAGCAACTCCTTCCTTGTTGTCATCAGAATTTTGAATGGACCTACCTTGTATTAAGTTGCTCTTTCTCTGCACCCTAGCTATGACTGTAACTATATTCTGCATCCTCTTTTTTCCTTCTCGATGTACAGTATGCTTTATCTGCACAGTGCACAAGAAACACTTTTCACCATACGCTAATACATATGACACTAATAAATCAAATCAAACCTGTAGAGCTTCAATGGTAAGCAGGATATTCTATGATAAATCATGCAGATTCAGCAGATAATGGGGAAGGCAAATAGAATGCTGGCCCTTATTTCAAATGGAATAAGATTAAAAATAGGGAAGTCTTGCAAAAGGCACCAGTCAGATCACACCTGGAACACGGAACAGTTTGGGTCTCCTTATCTAAAGGAATGATATATTGGCATTGGATGCAGACCAGAAAGGATTCTCACTGTTTTGATCCCGGGTGTGCAGGATTTTCTCATGAGGATAGGTTGAGTAGGTTGGACCTGCACACTTTGCAGTTTAGAAGACTGAGAGGTGACCTTATCGAGACGTATCAGATTCTCAGGGGGCTTAACAGGACAGATGCAGAGAGATTGTTTCCCCTTGTGGGAGAGTCTAGGACCGGAAGGCATAATCTCAGAGTAAGGGGTCACCCATTGGAGACAGAATTGAGGAAGAATTTCTTCTCTAAAAGGGTACTGAATCTATGGAATTCTTTACTGCTGTAAAGGATGGGTCATTAAGTTTGTTCAAGGATGAGATAGATTTTTAATCAGTAAGGAAATCAAGGATTATGGGGATAGGGTGGAAAAGTGGAGTTGAGGGTTATCACATCAGATCAGTAATGATTTAACTGAATGGTGAAGCAGGGTTGATGGGTGAATGGTCTACTTCTGCTCCCATGTCTTATGATTTCCCGATCTTTTCTTGATGTCCATCACTTATCTCAGAATAATTAGAGCAGCAGAATCACTTGCGTCAATCCTGCCCAATACAGGGTGATAAACAGAAAGGGAGGCAAAGTAACTGTCTCAGACCCTCATTTGGATGCTCATCCAACAGACGCTGCCTTGTCATTAGCAATCGAGGAGAGGAACCATGCCCCGCATCTCAGCTGCCTGAGACCAAGGTTTGTTTTACTTCTATTTCCCTGCCAACCTTTCTCATTTTACCCCCTCCACACATCTGTTTCCCATCAGCCTGCCTGTACCGCATAGAGGAGGTCATCATTCATGGGCTTAAACTGAATGTCTGGAGCCAATCCATACCAAACATGGAATGAACAAGGTCATTTGATCTATCCAGTGCACATTTATTTATTTATTATTGTCACAAGCAGGCTTACATTAACACTGCAATAAAGTCACTGTGAAAATCCCTTAGTCGCCAACACTCCGACACCTGTCTGGGTACATGAAGGAGAATTTAGCATGGCCAATGCACATAAGCAGTGGATACTAAAATTCCACTCACTAAAGCATCCCACCGGTATATAAAAGATACCAGGCTTTTTATTGCTATTGTTCTATCAGGGAACACATTCATAAGAGAAGCAAAACATCCTGATCTTGGTCCTAAATTCACCTTTTACTACTCCAAGTCCAGGGATCAGACAAAGATAAAAGAAGCTTCATTTACACAATGCTGCTCACAATCTCAGAACATCCCAAAGTGCTTTAAAAACTGATTAAGTCTTTTCTGGATGTAGTTAATGCAGAAAACAGGACAGCTGAATTGCAACCAGCAACTCCCAAAAACAGCAATGTGCTAATGACCAAAACATTCTCTTCTTGTGATACTGACTGAGAGAGAAATAATGGCCAGGACACCAGGGATAATTCCCCTCCCCTTCTTTGAAATAGTGCCCTGACCCTTTTCATGTCCTGAGAGAGCAATCAGAGCCTTGGTTCAACCTCTCATCTGAAAGATAGCACTTTTGGCAGTACAGCACTCCCGCAGTGCTACACTGGAGTACCAGTTTAGATCTTGTGCTCAAATCCTAAATTTAGCTCTTCCTTATACTCTTGTTAACCTTTATTCGAATGAATCAACTTTAACAGAGACATATCATCCCATTTAGGCCACACCACACAGTTGCGCATCACAACACAAACTTTATAACATTCTTTCTCAGATATCCCCTTTCAAGGTTTAAGTACCCAAGTTGCTCTGGCATGGCCTTGTTATGGAAACCTCTTCTCACTCACTTAAGGTTGACCGGGTCACTTGTAGGATACTCTTCCCCCCACCCCCTCCGATTTAAGAGTACTGAGGTCAATGGCATTGCCCAATCACTGCCTTGGCTTGGATCAGCTGACTCCTTCTTTGCTGGACAATAAAATCAGTGGCATTGGTTGGTCTGCAGTTGCTGCCTTTACACAAGGGTTGCTTCATGGCATTAGTTTAAGACATATTCTACGAATCCAGAGTGAATAGGCCAGAGTCGGACAACTGCCAGTTTCATGGAAGAAACACTCTCAGGAGGAAGAAAAACAATGAATTGCATTATTTAATCAGGCGCTGGGCAACACAAGTCATCCCCAGGTTTTAAAACAGAAAATGCTGGAAACACACAAGTCCATCAGCATTTTATGAGACAGATTAGACCATTTGTGCATTGTCTTTCTAACAGACAACAAACCACTCTCTTTTTAACTATATCTTCACATTCATTTCCTCAGCTTCTGCTTCAGCCCCCCGTTTATATCTCTCATTGACAGTTATCTCCCATCCTACAAAGGGTTCAAGAATCACCCCACTTGCTCCCACCAACCCCTCTCATCGCAAGGGAGATGTTCAATCTGAACAGTGGCGCATATTTCTGACAAAGAGTTATCTTTGTGACAATCCTCCCAAATTATGTTTTGACTCCAGGTTTGAGGCAGCACAGTGGTTAGCACTACTGCCTCACAATGCTAGGGACCCGGGTTCGATTCCCGGCTTGGGTCACTGTCTGTGTGGAGTCTGCACCCTCTCCCTGTGTCTGCGTGGGTTTCCTCTCGGTGCACCGGTCTCCTCCCGCAGTCTGAAAGATGTGCTGTTTAGTTGTATTGGCC
The DNA here is from genome assembly GCA_024679065.1 of Sphyrna mokarran. NCBI lineage: Eukaryota > Metazoa > Chordata > Chondrichthyes > Carcharhiniformes > Carcharhinidae > Sphyrna > Sphyrna mokarran. The sequence continues at coordinate 11,449,610 of JAGIQG010000013.1, read as the reverse complement.
ATGCTGAATTCTCCCTCCGTGTACCCAAACAGATGCCGCTGGAGTGTGGCGACTAGGGGATTTTCCCAATAACTTCACTGCAGCGTAAATGTAAGCCTACTTGGGACCAATAAATAAACTTTACTTTTACTTCAGATTTCCAATCTTGGCAAATCTCCATCACCACCTACTGCACACAGCCTACCCACTCCCCCCAATCACCCCACGCACCCCTCCTTCATTAAATCCCCCCCCCCAACACCTTCCATGTTTTGACAGCTGCAGAGAGGGAACCTGAACCTTAAAAACAACTGCAAAACTTTTGAACAAAAGAAGTTTATTGCCTTCCATCAGACACAGCCCTTTAACTCAAACTAAAGATCTCTCACTCTTTCTTTCTCTCTGTCCGCCAGGATATTTTGAGGGGAGGGGAGGGGAGAGAGGGGGGCACATTAGAAACATCAAGGATTGATCCCAGATCCCAGTAGCTGCCAACTGTTAAGGATAAGGAGGCAGCCCATTTTCCAAGCTTCAAGGTGACTTTATGAACACACTCTTGCCAGAGGAAACCGTTAGAACAATACAGCAGGGTTTGGGAAGGGGGAGGGAGAGGAGGAGGTGGTGGAAGGAAGCGGCTCTGAATACAAAATTACAAGAAGGAATACAGAGTTAAAGGGACTCTTGTGGAAATACTTACTCAGTTCCAGCAGGCTGAAGGAATACAGAAAGACTCTCATCATGTTGCAGCCCCTCCAAGACAAAAGTTGCTCCAGAAGTTTTGCTGGGAGTTTGCCTGAGTGGTTGTTAGCCTTTTGTTTAGCAGTGGGATGAGAGCTGGGAATGTCTGACCTGTTCTTCTTGCTGCTGCTGCTGCTTCTTAGCCTCTCAAGATCGCTTCAGCCTCACGGCTATCCAGGCAGCGACGCACGCGGGGTCCTAGCGCCCAGCCTCTTTCAGGGAGTCCCTTATCCTGCAACATTAGCTGGACCCTGCACACCAGCCAGCTGCTCCTGCCTGCCTTAGCGGAATGGCTACAGTGACAGCAAGGAGATCATTTGGCCCATTATTTAAAGTTTATTTGTTAGTGTCGCTAGTTGGCTTACATTAACGTTCTGTGAAAATCTCCTAGTCACCACACTTGGTGCCTGTTTGGGTACATTGAGGAAGAATTCAGCACGGCAAATGCACCTAACCGGCATGTTTTTCGGACTGTGGGAGGAAACCCATGGGGAGAACGTGCAGAGTCCACACAGACAGTGGCCTAAGCTGGGAATCGAACCTGAGTCTCTGGTGCTATGAGGCAGCAGTGTGCTGCCCACAGTGCCTTCCCTGTTGAAGAATAATTCACCCAAAACCTTCTCAAGGCTCCTCTTTTTTCCCTGCAATCGCCCTCACAATTTCTTGTCAAATGCCTCGAATGACCCTGCCCCCACCACATGCTCCAACAGTGCATTCTAGATCCTAATCATTCGCTGCGTAAAAAAGCTTTTCCTCATATTGCCAATGTTTCTTGTGCCAATTACCTTCCATCTGTGCCTTTGGTACCCGACTCTTCTGCGAACTGAAATGGTTAGCGAATTTGCCCAGGACCTTCATGGTTTTGAACAACTCTATCGAATCTCTTAACCTTCTCTTCTTGAAGGAGAACAGCCCCCGCTTCTCCAATCCTTTCACATAACTGAAGTCCCTCATTCCATCAACCATTGTAAATAATTTCTGTGCCCTCACATCGTCCTGAAAGCATGGTGCCCAAAACTGGACACGATACGGTCAAGGCCTAATGAGACATTTAGAAAAATAAAACTGATGCACCACAGCGGTAGCAGCAAAGCTTGAGGTACAGAATTGCATCAAATTTGAAAAGAGATATTTGAAATTGAGATATAATGATGCTAGTCTTTACTTCAAGGTGTATGAGCAGTGAGGGAGAGGGAAAGGCATTCTTCTTCATTCATACAATTGTGATACCATGTGTATCACAATAGAATGTAGAAACTTAAGAAATAGGAGCAGGAATAGACCATACTAGCCCTTCAAGGCTTTCAACGAGAAAATTGCTCATCTTATACTTTCCATGTAGACTTTCCCCACTCCATTTGAAAGTCATGTAACCTCCTGTGAAAGACAATAATACAGACCAAATTGCAAATAAAGTTCTGAGCAGTTACACTCTAATATCCCCAGGTATTTTTCTCCAGGGGTTGTGGGGGTGGGGTGGGGTGGAATATTGTGAGGGTTAAGTGAGGGCAGGCCATATTTCACACAGCTACAATTTGTAAATTTGTGAAAAAAAAGTCTAAGTCTGCCAAAGTTGTTTAGAAAAGTCAGGCATTGGTAAGAGAAGTCCTGGATGTGCATAAACAAATGGATAAAGTCCGTAGCACTGTCAAGGAATCAAGTCATTTAAATCCACTGCTCTTTAAATTCAGAATAAAACTAGCCTCCAGTTAAAAAAAAATCAGTGCTTGCAATTTCAGGAGTTGGTTGTTGACATAGGCCCAAGTCTTATAACTATAGTATTAGTACTGCCTGACTGCTTCCACAGATTACCATTATCACGGTGGGGACTTGTAAATCCATAATTTGATGAACAGCTTCAAGTGTTCTAAAGGATTGGCTATGAATATACATGGTTTTATAAGAGAATAAATATTTGAAAGGTTTTAATTATATTGAATGGCTTTTATCATTAAAGTATTTTATCATAAAAATGGGGAATAAATACTGGTCAGCTAGCAATGCCCATATCCCACGAATGAATAAGAAAAATAATATAATTAAATCTCCAATAGATACTTAAAACTTTATGTTATTTCATCTCACCATGGATCCTGATATTTGCCCATGGCAGATTCCAGGTGAGTTGGTATAAAGTATGTCGGGGCATGGTTTGGCATGAATTGACAGTAAGTTAGAATGGAGGCAGTGGGTGTGGCTAGAGGGGCAGGGGTTGGCATGAAGGGTATGAGGGACCATGGGTGCTGGGGGAATGAGGTGGCATGGATGGAGCTTGGGAAATTTGTGAGAAGTGGGTGAGGGCCTTACTGTTTTCGTTATAACTGGGACAAATCCTTTTAACCAGCTTGCGTTGGCACTTGGCAGCCCTTGTAGCTGCTTCTACATTGTTTTCAGTGACAGTGGGTCTGATTCCAGTTAGCCCTTGCACCCCAGGAATGAAAATTTGGATATGCAGATAAGTTTCTCCTGGGTCAAATTTGGGAAGCCTTGGGAATGAAAATTAGACCACATGGATCAAAAACTGGAAGGTTTCTGGTCTATATGGATAGAATTAGTTCAGATTTACATGTATATAATGCCTTTCATAGAATCCCCCAGTGCATAAGAAGGCCATGTGGTCCATTGAGTCTGCACTGACCGCAACCCCACCCAGGCCTTATTCCCATAACCTTGCATATTTTCCCTGCTAACCCCCTGACACTACAGTCAATTTAGCATGTCCCATCAACCTAACCCACACATCTTTAGAGTGTGGGAGGAAACTTGAAGCACCTGGAGGAAACCCACACACACATGGGGAGAATGTGCAAACTCCACACAGACAGTAACTCGATGCTGGAATTGAACCTGGGTGCCTGGTGTTATAGGCTGGTAGCTTGGGCAGACAGATGGCAGATGGAATTCAATCCTGATAAATGTGAGGTGATGTATTTCGGGAGAAAAAGTGCCGGGGGGAGGTATATGATAAAGGGTAGACCTATTAAGAGTATAGAAATGCAGAGGGACCTGGGGGTGCAGGTGAACAAGTCTCTAAAGATGGCAGAGCAAGTGGAGAAGGTTGTGAAGAAAGCATATAATATGTTAGGGGAATAGAGTACAAGAGCTGGCTTTTAATGTTGCAGTTGTATAAAACGTTGATTAGACCTCATTTGGAATACTGCGTCCAGTTCTGTTCGCCTTACTACCAGAAGGACGTGGAGACTCTGGAGAGAGTGCAGAGGAGGTTTACCAGGATGCTGCCTGGTATGGAAGGTCTGAGTAATGAGGAGAGATTAGGCAAATTGGGACTGTTTTCCTTAGAAAGACGTAGACTCAGTGGAGATCTGATAGAGGTGTACAAGATTATGAAGGGGATACATAGAGTAAACAGGGTTAAGCTTTTTCCTAGGATGGACTCAAATAGCACGAGGGGTCACGGGCTTAGGGTGAGAGGGGTAAGGTATAATTTGGATGCTCGAGGGAGTTTTTTCACACAGAGGGTGGTGGGGGTATGGAATGCGCTGCCAAGTAAAGTGGTGGAGGCGGGTACTCTGGAGTTATTTAAGAAATACTTAGATGGGCACATGAACAGAATGGGAATGGAGGGGTATAGAAAACTGATTTAAAATAGGGATCATGAGCCTTGGGAGTTCCTGGGAAGGGTGTAAATAGATGATGATATTGATGTACTTGTTTTTATCCTACAGGTGCTTTGGTCCACCTTGTTGTCTAACAAGGGACATACACACGATGGGTCGTGAGAGGGCTGCTCTTGGATTTTTTTCGAGAGTATCCTAGTGCTTCACGTCGTTAGTGTACGCTGACCTGGATCATTTGATGGGCAACATGACAGCTCAGTGACTATCGCTGTGCTGTGCAGATACATGGATTTGGGCCTGTGTCTGTGGGAGTTTGGCATTCTCCCTGTGCTTGCGTGGGTTTTCTCTGGGTGCTCTGGTTTCCTCCCACATCCCAAAGATGTGCTCTTAGGCTAATTGGCAAAACAAATTCTCCCTAAATTGTCTCAAATTTGGTTTTTAATGCATAGATCTATAAACATAGACAGGGATCACGAGTAGAGGTGGGAACATCGGGGTGGTGGCGCGGGCTCATTGGGCCGAAGGGCCTGTTTCCCGTGCTGTTTTGTTCTTTGTTCTTCAGGACTGATTAACATCCACCTCAGAGGAAGTAGAATCCCCAATCATTACTGGCTACTGCTGTACGAGTCTTCGATTAAGAAGAAGGTAGTCGAGAGAAAGTTGTTGGCTACTCCTTCCGAATAAAATTTAAAATTCTGCCTTTAGGAAAAGCTTGAAAATTAGCCGGAAGGCACTGGTAAGAATGCCCGGAAGTCTTTTCTTCAGCAACAGGAAAGTAGCAGAGAAACATCCTGACTGTTGTGTTCAGCCAACTTATACTTGGTCACAACATTCAGCTGAAGAATGTCACTTCAGATCCACCAAAAAATGAGTAAGTCAGTGACAGAACATTGCTCTAGTAATGTGTTATTTCCTTCCCTGTTAAGCATCTGTTGTTGTTTTCAGATCCAAAAGAGAATATGCAGATACTGCATATCTGAAATAAAAAGAGAATATTGCCAGAAATAAACAACAGGCCAGTCAACATTTGGATAGGAAAAGACCTTTTATCCTATTGAATGTTCCCTGAGTGATTAAATGCTCTGATTTGATTCCTGTCCATTCAGAATCTTTAAAAATGAATGTAGGGGTGGAGCACCAGTATTGAACACCCACCTTGATGCCCACATGTCTGCACTTTCCAGCAGCAATCAAAGCTGCTAATTGTTCTGCCTTAACTTGGTGGGGGAAATGGAGGGGGCAGGCACTCGGGGTAACTTTGCCCCTTCCAATATTTCCCTAACTGTCTGATTTTTGATTTGATTTATTATTGTCACATATTAATGGAAAAAGATGAATCCTGCCCTAAGGGGAGGGCTAGATATAGCCAGATTAGGCAGGATCTTAGGGATACCGACTGGGATAAGCTGTTCGAGGGTAGGTCAACACTGCACATGTGGGAGTCTTTCAAGGGAAAACTAAAATTTTTGCAAGAAAGACACGTGCCGGTAAAGAGGAAGGATGGGAAAGGTAGGATTAGAGAACCGTGGGTTACTAGGGATGTTGAGGACTTGGTCAGGAAGAAGCGGGAGGCGTACGTTAGATCCAGGAAATTGGGGACAGAGGCAGTGCTGGAAAAATATAGAGAGTGTAGACGGGATCTTAAAAGGGGTGTCAGAAAGGCAAAAAGGGGCCACGAAATGGCTTTGGCAGGTAGGATTAAGGAAAATCATAAGGCATTTTACTCCTATGTAAGGAGCAAAAGGATGGTTAGAGGGAAGATTGGACCTCTCAGGGACAGAGGAGGGGAACTATGCTTAGAGCCTGAGGGAATGGGGGAGATCCTGAAATGAATACTTTGCGTCGGTATTCACGCAGGAGAGGGGCCTGATGTCTGATGCCGGCTTTGAGGATTTTGAGGACCCGTTAAAGGAAATAATCATTACGAGGGAAGAAGTGTTGGGCTTTTAGGTAGCATAAAGACTTATAAAGCCCCGGGGCCTGATGGTATTTATCCCAGGCTGCTAAGGGAGGTGAGAGAGGACATTGCTGGGCCTCTGACGCAAATCTTTGTCTCTTCTTTGGACACAGGGGAGGTCCCAGAGGACTGGAGGATTGCAAATGTAGTACCGTTGTTTAAAAAGGGTCAGAGGGATAACTCAGGGAACTATAGGCTGGTGAGCTTGACTTCAGTTATAGGTAAGCTAATGGAGAGGATCCTCAGGGACAGGATGTATGAGTATCTGGAGCGCTGCGATCTGATCAGGGATACGCAGCATGGCTTCGTTAAGGGGAGGTCGTGCCTTACGAATCTAGTGGAATTTTTTGAAGAAGTGACAAAAACGGTTGATGAAGGACAAGCCGTTGATGTCGTCTACATGGATTTCAGTAAGGCGTTTGACAAGGTTCCCCATGGTAGGCTGATAAAAAAGGTGAAGGAGCATGGGATACAGGGCCAGGTATGTAGATGGGTTGAGAACTGGCTTGGGAGGAGGAGACAGCGGGTAGTAGTGGTAGGCTCTTTTTCCAACTGGAGGTCTGTCACTAGTGGTGTGCCACAGGGCTCTGTACTAGGACCCCTTCTATTTGTGGTGTATGTAAATGACTTGGAAGAGGGAGTAGGTGGTGTGATCAGCAAATTTGCTGATGACACTAAGATGATTGGATTGGCGGGTACTGAAGAGCAGTGCCTGGCAATACAACATGACATAGAGCAAGAGCAAAAGCAAGAGCAACACAGCACGGGAAACAGGCCCTTCGGCCCAACGAACCCGCGCCGCCGTCATAACTTTATAGTAACAATTCCATTTTCCTATTCTAATTTTAGGTTATTCCTAATATGGAAGAATCTCAATATAGGGACAATTTGTTTCCCAATCAGCCTAAGAGCGAATTTTTGGGATGTGGGAGGAAACCGGAGCGCCCGGAGAAAACCCACGCAACCACGGGGAGAACGCGCAAACTCCCGCAGACACCGGCCCAATTCCAAGTGTCTGCACAGCTACAGCGATAGTCACTGAGCTGTCATGGTGCCCTTCAGATGGTCCAGATAAAGCACTCATTTACGACATGAAGCACCAGGCAACCCATGAATCAACATCCAAGAGCTGTCCTCGCACCACCTGCCGAATGCATGCTCTTTGTTGGTCAAGTATGGACCGAATTACCTGTGGAAAAAAAAGTCATAGTTAAACAGTCCTACTATATCCCTCTATCTGCATACCGCTCATGTGGCCCAAAACCCAAACACCCACCCCCCACCACCACCCATGTCAATATGGTCCTCTCCATTAGGCAAACCAGCCTCCCATCCATCGACTCAGCCTACACCTCCCACTGCCTTGGAAAATCAGCCAGCATTATCACAGACCTTACACATCCCATTAATACTCCCTTCCACCTTCTCCCTTTGAGAAAAAGATACAAAAGTCTGAGATCATGTTCCAAGAGATTTAAGAACAACTTCTTCCTGCTGCCATCAGACTTTTGAATGGACTTACCTGATACTAAGTTGATCTTTCTCTACATCATAGCTGTGACTGCAACATTATATTCTCCACCCACTCCTTTTCTTCTCCTCTATGTATTCTATGAACAGTGTATTTTGTCTGTATAGCTTGCAAGAAACAATACTTTTCACTGTATCCCAATACGTGACATTAATATATCAAGTTTAAAATATCAAAAGTAAATGCACTCCAAAGCCATTACATCTTCTCATCAGCGATGGTGCTGCAGTGTCTTATTACAACATGACAAATTTACATTGATACATGGCCATTATATCTGTGGACATTGTGCCATTGATCTGTCTAGTGACATCAGGAACAAGAATTTAACAAAGAATGATATGATGTAATCTACCCAGCAACCAGTAAAAATCTGTCTAGTGACAGCAATAGCCAACATTCAAAGGGGATGATGAGATCCCACATTTCCCAGTGATGAGATTAACAGTCATCCAGACAGAATCAGGCCCTATTGTCAGGAAACAGATTCCCTAGATGGCTAAGAGATCAGTGAGGTACTAATTTTGAGAATCACAGAATGTCACTGAATGTTAAGGAATGACAATAGGCTCTCTCTTGTTGGACTTGGCACTTGTGGGGCACAAATGTTAGTGTTACTTGTCAATCCAAGCTTGAATATTATCCAGATCTTGCTTCATTTGGATATGGACTTAGCATCTGAGGAGTTGCAAATGGTGCTGAGCGTTGTACAATCATCAGAGAATGTCCCCACTTCTGATCTTATGATGGTAATATAGTCATTGATAAAACAGCTGAATGTGGTTGGGCCTAGGACATTCCCCTGAGGGAACTCTTGCAGTGATATTCTGGATCTGAGATGAATGACCTCCAACATCCACAGATATCTTCCTTTGTGCTAGGTATGACTCCGACCAATGGAACTCTTGCCCCCCAATTCCCATTGACTCCAGTTTTGGTTGGGCTTCTTGATGCCACACCACATCAAATGTGGCCTTGGTGTCAAAGACAGTCCTCACTACTGGAGATCTGCTCTTTTGTCCATGTTTGAACCAAGATTGTAATGAGGACAGGAGCTGAGGGACCCTGGCAGAAACCTAATTGATAGCAGTGTTGATGATCTGTTTCGTTTTACTGATGATTGAGAGTAGACTGATAGGATGGCAATTAGCCAGGTTGTGTATGTTTTGCTCTTTGTGTACAGGACGTACTTTGGCAAGTTTATACATTGCTGGGTAGACACCAGTAATGTGGCTGAACTGGAACAGCTTGGCTAGGGGAGCAGCAAGTTCTGGAGCACAAATTGTCAGTACTATTGCCTTCAGCCGTTTCTTAATCTCATGGAATCTACTGAATTGATTGAAATCTGGCATGTGCGATGCATTGGGAACTTTGGAGGAGGTTGGGATGGATCAGTCAATCTGGTCTTCTGACTGAAGATGGCTGCAGATGCCTTATATTTGATACTGATGTGCCGGGTTCTCCCAGTATTAAGGATGGGAATGTTTGTGGTGCCTCCTCCACTGAGTTTTTAAAAAATTGTCCACCACTATTCACAACTGGATGTGGCAGGATTGCAGAGAGTAAAGCTGATCCATTAGTTGTGGAATCGCTTGGCTCTGTCTATTATTTGTTGCTTAAGCTCTTTGGCATGCAAGTAGTCCAGTGTTGTAGCTTCATCAGAGTGACACCTTATTTTTTGGTATCCTCCGGGCATGTCTTCCTGCATTCTTCAGTGAACCAGGGTTGATCCTAGCTTGGTGGTAAACAGAAGAGTGGGAATATGCTGGACCATGAGTTTACAGATTGAGATTGATGGCCCACAGTACCTCATAGTTGACCAGTCTTGAGTTGCTATATCTGTTTAAAACATGGTGTAGTGCCACACAACACGATGAAGTGCATCCCTATTGTGAAGATGAGACTTCATCTCCACAAAGACTGTGCTTTGTCGCTCTGACTGATACTGTAGCATTTGCATCTGTGGCAGGCAGGCAATATGAAGTCCGAGTTCTGCCTGACAATAAGCCTGAGTGAAACAGAAAATTCTGGAAAATCTTAGCAGGTTTGACAGCATCTGTGGAGAGAGAATAGAACCAACATTCTTTCTCCACAGATGCTGTCGGGTCTGCTGACATTTTGCAGCATTTTCTGTTTTTGTTTCAGATCCCAGCATTTACAATATTTTGTTTTTATTATAGTCAGCCTGAACGGTTTGATTGTTAAAGATGAAAGGGGGTCCGGATGGTTTCACTGAGAAGAAGATGCAAAGTGCTTATGCCTGGAGAAAATGGAAGATGCCTACGTGCTAATAGTGGACAATGAATCTCCAAAGTTCTTGAAAAAAACATTGAAAATGTCAGATTCTAAACAGCTGTGCTTTAGACTGTCCATTTAGTTCCAAGATGAAAGTGATTTGGGCTCTCAAGGACAATATTTCTACCTGGATACAAGACCATGTGATTCACATTACTAGGAAAATGAGTGTTGAGAGAGAAAAGTGTTCTAAGATATCCCAAAAACTACAGATGTAGGCAGTCTATTAGGATTCAAGAAAGAAAACACTAGAAATCTCTATAGTTCATTATGCAGGTGTGTAAGTGAAAACTTGTGTTTGTATTGCAAAGACTGAATTCTCAAAGTGTTAAATTAGATTGTAAGATTTTCCTATTTTAGCTAGAGAGGGATGTTTCCGGGAAAGTCTCACCATGAAGGGCAGTTCTGGAGATAAAAAATTGCCAAGTTTGAAAAGGATAATATTGGAATCAAACCCTCAGGAGCTAAGAATTATCTTTGACAGATTCTAGGAAAATTGAATTTTTATTTAAAGATTAGTGTAAAGCATACCTGTGGAGTGTATTTTTTTGGTTGTGTTTAAAGTACTGTCCTGTTGTTTAAATTGTAAGTTGTTTACAAGTTGCTGTTTAATGAATAGTACTTTTAGACTTTCTGTTCAGTAAATGTCTTAAAACATGAAATCTTGCTGTACCATCTTTTTGTTACTAACTGGAAGTTTGAATTTCTTGTTTAAAATTATTTTTGGTGGAAACTTTTCCCTCTAGCTAAAGTGAGGAAAATCTTACAGTCTTGTTTAACTCTTTGTGAATTTAGTCTTTGGAATACAAATGCAAGCTTTCACCTGCATCCCTGCATGATGAACCATAGAGACCTCTAATGTTTAATTGCTTTTTTTCTTGAATCCTAACAGACTGCCTTGTCTCGGTGAAGATCGCTACAAGTAAAATCTTTAATGAACAAAATCATAAAAGGCAATTCAATGAATAACATGAATTATATTACTGTGAAATTTATAAGTTTTTGATATTTCTTAAAAGATTTTTTTGAAAATTGTATATTTTAATTTTTCAAGAGCAAAAATTCAGTTGGGAAACTGGGAGACTGTGGTAATGTCACTGAATGAGTAATCCAGAATCTCAGGATAATTCTCTGGGGACACTGATTCAAATCTTAGCATGAAGCTGGTGGAATTTACATTCAATGAATAATAATCTGAAACTGAAAGCTAGACTCAGTAATAGTGACCATGCAACTGTCATAAATTTTTCTAAAGATGCATCTCGTTTACTAATGCCCTTGAAGGAAGGAAATTTGCCATCATAGAATGCAGGCCCTTTGGCCCATTGAGTCTGCACCATCACATGAGAAATATCTGACCTCCCATCTAATCCCATTTGCCAGCCCGTAGCCTTGAATATTATGGCGTGCCAAATGCTCATTCAGGTACTTTTTAAAAGAATGTGAGGCAACTTGCCTCTCCCAGGCAATGCATTTCAGACTGTCACAACCCTCCGATTAAAAATGTTTTTACTCCATTTCCCCTAAACCTCCTGCCCCTTACCTTGAACATTTGTCTACTTATGACTGGCGCTTCAACTAAGCCTGTCTGGCCTGTATGTGATTCCAATTCTGCAAAAATATAGTTGACTCTTAATTACCTTCTGAAATAGTCTAGCATTGGAGACAGGTAACAAATACTTATCATTGATGCCTGTCTTCCATTGAGGTTGACTAATGTAAGCCCCCTATTCAAAAAAGGAGATAGAGAGAAAACGGAACTAATGACTAATGAGCCTATCATCATCAGTACTGGGGAAGTTGCTACAGTCGATTATCAAGGATTTCATAACTCAGCAATTGGAACGCAATACTTTAATCAAAGTCAGCAGGAATTTACAGAAGGGAAATCATGTTTGATGAATCTACTGGAATTCTTTGAGGATGTAATTAGTAGAGTTGACTGAGGAGAACCAAAGAAGCAGTAGATGTGACATATTTAGATTTCCAGGAGGCTTTTGACAAATTAAAGTACATAGGATTACAGATAATGTTCTGAGATGGAGAAAAAGCTGATTAGCAGATAGGAAGCAAAAAGTTGGCATAAATGGGTGCCTTTGTGATTGGCAGTCAGTGACTAATGGGTTTTGACAGGGTTCTGTATTAGGACCCCAGTCATTCACATTACATACTAATGATTTGGAAGAAGGAACTGAATGTATTATCTTCAAATTTGCAGATGATACAAAGTTGGATGCGAGGGTGAGCTGTGAGGAGGATGCAGAGATGCTTCAGTGTGAGTTGGACAAGCTGAGTCTTCGAGCATCTGTACGGCAGTTGCAGGATAATGTGGATAACTGTGAGGATATCCACTCTGATAGCAATAATAGGAAGACAGATTATTACTGGAATAGGTGTAAATAAAAAGAGATGGATACTCAGTGAAACCTTGGTGTTCTCATGCATCAGTCACTGAAAGTAACTGCACAGATACTGCAGGCAGTAAAGTAAACAAATGGTATGTTGGCTTTCATAGCGAGAGGATTTGAGTATAGGGAGAAGGAGTTTTTGTTCCAATATTATAGGACATTGTGAGGCCATACCTGGAATATTGAGTGTAGTTTTGGTGTCCTGCTATTGAGGGAGTACTATGAAGGTTTACCAGGCTGATTCCTGAGATGGCAGGTTTGTTATTATGAGGACAGACTAAGTTGGTTTGGATTATATTCACTGGAGTTTAGAAGGGTAAGAAAGGATCTTATAGAAACTTATAAAATTCTAATAGAGTTAGACAGGGTAGGTTCAGAAAGAATATTCCCAATGGTGGGGGAATCCAAAACTAGGGGGTCTAAGTTTAAGGATAAGGGGCCAATCTTTCAGGACTGAGGTGAGGAGAGTATGGTGAATACGTGGAATTCACTACCGTAGAACATAGTTGAGGACAAAATGTTGTCTGATTTCAAGAAGAAATTAGATATAGCTCTAGAGGTTAAAGGGATCAGAGATATGGGGCAAAGCAGGGGATCAGTATCTGGAATTCAATATTCAGCCATGATCAAAATGAACGGTGGAGCAGACACAAAGGGGCTGAACTGCTTCTTGTTTCTATGTTTCTTTCAAAAGAATGTAAAAAGAACATTTGGGAGAACTCCCAAGCTCTTTTTCAAAAGAGTAATATGGGATGTTTTACATAAACCTGACCAGCATCTTCAACTATGCATCACTCCCTCAGTATTGCCGTGGAAAAGCAGCCTGGATTTTAGTGCACAAGATTTGGGACTTGACCATAGAATCTCCTGGTTCGGAGTGTTACCAATTGGGCCATAATTGACACTTCATAGTAACATTATGTAAAGATGACCAGGGAAATCTCCTAGTGCCCTGACCAAAACAGGACTTAGGAACAGGAGAAGGCCATTCAGCCCTCAAATTGATACACTTAAAAACACTCTGATCCATTCATCACGTTGTTGCATAGTGGAACAAGCTGACACACATTGCTTTAAATAGAACACATTACTAACAAATTTGCCTTCACATTCCAGCCCCTTCGAAACCTAATGCATTTGTAAAGCATATTGAGACTTCTCATTAACTTCAAAATAAGACACCAATAAATGCAATGCAGGTAGAAGCCTCAGGAAGTTGGTCTTCCTTTGTCAATCATTGGTTAATGATCTAGAATAGAAACTAGGAGAATTTTCTTCATGAAGGGAGATGATAGAGATTTGGAACACGACTTAAAAAGGCAGCACAAGTTGATGCTATAAAAGGGAGATGAGCAGGAACCAGACAATGAAGAACTGATTGAGTTCTGGACAGAAAGCAGGATTATCAGTCTGTCTTTCAAAGAGCCAGCATAGGTATTTTGGGCCAAGTGGTCTCTTGTTGTGCTGCTTCTTTCTATGATTTTATGATACATCTCACTAAAAATGATAAGATTCTGTCATTGGTCCCTGTGTACTAAGCAGTCATATCTTGGCAAAATGTCTCTCAGGTACTTTAATGACTGACTGCACTTGAAGAAATTGAGAGGCTGTTCTCTACACTCAGATGAATACAGATCTTTTTTCCTCCTCCCAGATGGCTTCCGAGTCAAACACATTATGTCATTGTAGGAAAACTATCTAAAAATACTTTCAATTTCTTCCTCTTAACTTTTGGCATTGGCTTTCAGGTGCCTCATTGATTTACTGTTAAAAAGAAAAAAATGACTTGCATTAATATAACATCTTTCACAACCTCAGCATGTTCCATATTCTTTACAGCCAGTGAAATATCATTGAACTGTAGTTATTGTTGTAATGCAGGAAACATAACAGTAACTTGTGCTATACTAACAATTAAACAAAATTGTTTTCAAAAAGCACAGGAGCAAACCATTTACCTCAACTATTATGAAACTGTTTATATTCTATTTAAGCCTCTATCCAACTTATGTCATATATATACCTATATATTCTTTTCTTTCTTTCCCTCTCACCTATTTATACAGCATCCTCCAAATGCACGTATGCTATTCTCGTCAACCACTCCATCGTTTATTATTACAGATTGAAATTCATAGCCTTGTACCAATCCAAGACAACACATATGTAAGGCAAGAAGATGATATTCAAAATCAGGAGTCGCAGTCCAAGGATACATGGTATTCTTTGTTTAGGACAGAGATGAGGAGAAATGTCTTTACCCAGAAAGTGGTGAGTGGAATTTGCTACTACAGAAAGTGGTTGAGGCAAAGTATTGCATGTTTTCAAGGAGTTAGATATAAGCCTTGAGGCAAAGGGTATCAAAGGATATGGGGGAAAGGCAGGATCAGGCTATTAAGTTGGATGATCAACCATGATCATAATGAATGGTGGAGCATTTTCGAAGGGCTTCCAGCTCCTATTTTCTATTCTTCTATTTAGGAGAAAGGTGATTAATGGCCCTTGGCTACCTCCTGCTGTTCATTTGGTGGACTTAAGATTTCCATCTTAACTGTGTTCATATTTTTGCTAATAGTAAATCCTTGTGCAGATGGCAATAAGTGATCATCCCGTACAAAGGGTATGTTTAGCTAATCACCTACACATTATCAAAAAAATTCCACAACTCTTCCAGTTTCTGCACTAGCAACAGAAAATTAGTTTGAAAGCTGCTTGTTCATTGCAAGAACTAATTTGGTTCAGTAATACCCTTCAGGAGAAGAGACATTTGCCAGTCTACTGCCAGCTGACACCACATGATTCCAGTCTGACACCAAGTGGTTAGTTTTTGATGTCTTCACAGTGAATTGGGATGTGCTGAAATACAGGCGGGTTCTGAGTGGGGGATGTGGAGGGTGAGAGGGCAGGGGTGTAAATTCGAGGCAGAATGCTGCAGTACTGCAGCATAGAGAGTGTAGACGGGATCTTAAAAGGGGTGTTAGAAAGGCAAAAAGGGGCCACGAGGTGGCTCTGGCCAGTAGGATTAAGGAAAATCCAAAGGCATTTTACACCTATGTAAGGAGCAAAAGGATGTTTAGAGGCAAGATTGGACCTCTCAGGGACAGAGGAGGGGATCTATGCTTAGAGCCTGAGGGAATGGGGGAGATCCTGAATGAATACTTTGCGTCGATATTCACGCAGGAGACTGGCCAGATGTCTGTTGCTGATTTTGACAAAGTTGAGGATCCGTTGAGGGAAATAAAGATTACGAGGAAAGAGGTGTTGGGGCTGTTAGGCAGCTTAAAGATATATAAAGCTCTGGGGCCTGATGGCATTTACCCCAGGCTGCTAAGGGAGTTGAGGGAAGACCTAGCTGGGCCTCTGACGCAAATCTTTGTCTCTTCCTTGGACACAGGTGAGGTCCCAGAGGACTGGAGGATAGCAAACGTAGTACCTTTGTTTAAAAAAGGTCAGAGGGATAACCCAGGGAACTATAGGCCGGTGAGCTTGACTTCAGTTATAGGTAAGCTAATGGAGAGGATCCGTAGGGACAGGATGTATGAGCATCTGGAGCGCTGCGATCTGATCAGGGATACGCAGCATGGCTTCGTCAAGGGGAAGTCTTGTCTTACAAATCTAGTGGAATTTTTTGAAGAAGTGACAAAAACAGTTGATGAAGGACATGCTGTTGATGTCGTCTACATGGATTTCAGTAAAGCGTTTGACAAGGTTCCCCATGGTAGACTGATAGAGAACGTGAAGGCGCATGGGATACAGGGTCGGGTATGTAGATGGGTCGAGAACTGGCTCGGGAGGAGGAGACAGAGGGTAGTAGTGGAAGGCTCTTTTTCCGGCTGGAAGCCAGTCACTAGTGGAGTGCCACAAGGCTCAGTACTAGGTCCTCTTCTATTTGTGGTCTACATAAACGACTTTGGAAGTTGGGGTAGGTGGTGAGATCAGCAAATTTGCTGATGACACCAAAATGCTTGGATTGGCGGGTACAGAGGAGCAGTGCCAGGCAATACAACAGGACATAGGTTGGTAGACTGGGCAGATAGATGGCAAATGAAATTTAATCCGGATAAATGCGAGGTGATGCATTTTGGCCGGAAAAATGTAGAGGAGAGTTATAGGATAAAAGGTAAAACTATACGGAGCATAGAGACGCAGAGAGACTTGGGGGTGCAGGTTCACAAGTCTCTGAAGGTGTCCTCACAGGTGGAGAAGGTGATAAAGAAGGCGTATAGTATGTTAGCTTTCATAGAAAAGGTTATAGAATACAAGAGTAGGAGTTTGATGTTGCAGTTGTATAGAACTTTGGTTAGGCCTCACTTGGAATACTGCGTCCAGTTCGGGTCGCCGTACTATCGGAAGGATGTGGAGTCCTTGGAGAGAGTGCAGAGGAGGTTTACCAGGATGCTGCCTGGTATGGAAGGACTGTCTTATGAGGAACGATTAAATAGGCTGGGGTTGTTTTCCCTTGAAAGACGTCGGCTTAGAGGGGATCTCATAGAGGTGTATAAGATTATAAGGGGTATAGATAGAGTAAATGGAGGTAAACTTTTTCCACTTTCAGAAATGGATAGGACGAGGGGTCATGGCCTTAGGGTGAGGGGGGCTAAGTATAAGACGAATATTAGAGGGCAGTTTTTCACACAAAGGGTAGTGGGGGTATGGAATGCACTGCCGAGTAAGGTGGTGGGAGCAGGCACGCTAGGGCTGTTTAAGGGTCTCTTGGACAGCCACATGAGTGGTATGCAGATAGAGGGGTATAGTAGGACTGTTTAACTACGGCTTTTTTTCCCCACAGGTAATTCGGTCCATACTTGACCAACAAGGAGCATGCATTCGGCAGGTGGTGCGAGGACAGCTCTTGGATGTTGATTCATGGGTTGCCTGGTACTTCATGTCGTAAATGAGTGCTTTATGTGGACTATCTGAAGGGCACCATGACAGCTCAGAGACTATCGATGTGGCTGTGCAGACACTTGGAATTGGGCCGGTGTCTGCGGGAGTTTTGCGCGTTCTCCCCGTGGTTGCGTGGGTTTTCTCCGGGCACTCCGGTTTCCTCCCACAACCCAAAAATTCGCTCTTAGGCTGATTGGGAAACAAATTGTCCCTATAGTGAGAGTCTTCCATATTAGGAATAACCTAATTTTATATTATGATAATGGAATTGCTACTATATAGTTATGATGGCGGCGCAGGCTAGTTGGGCCGAAGGGCCTGTTTCCCGTGCTGTGTTGCTCTAAAAAAAAAATACTGATTTTGATGTCAGTATTGGACAGTAAGAGGTCTCACAACACTAGGTTAAAGTCCAACAGGTTTATTTAGTAGCAAAAGCCACTAGCTTTCAGAGCGATCCTCCTTCGTCAGATAAGGCAGTGCTCCGAAAGCTAGTGGCTTTTGCTACTAAATAAACCTGTTGGACTTTTAATTTTGTGTTGTGAGATTCCTTACTGTACGCTGTGCCTGATTGGGTTGAAGAACTGATGGCAAATCTGATTGGCTGATAGCTCTCACAGACTGGACTTTCTTCCGTGGGTGGATGGATGTCCTACCTATCACTAATCATTGCACAAGTGAGTGTTATATGACAGTGGGAGTTCGAGAGTTGGCAGCTGATGTAGTTATGTGCTGACTCTCAGGATGGTGAGCGCTGATCTCATCCATAGAAAATGGGAACAGGTGTAGTCCATTTGGCCTTTGAGCCTGCTTTACCATTCAATGTGAACTGTATCTGAAAAAATATTCCTGCACTCTCCCCCATACCCTTTGGTATCCTGAGAGACTAGAAATCTATTTCCTTCTTAAATGCATTAAGTGACTTGGCCTCCATAGCCTTCTGTGGCAGAGAATTCCACACATTCACCACCCTCTGAGTGAAGCAATTCTTCCTCATTTCTGTTCTAAATGGCCTACCCCTTAACCTGAGACTGACTGCATGTTCTATATGTCCTGATCCAGAAAAAACAAGATTCCTACATCCAGTCTGTCCAGCCCCCTCTCAGCATTTATGTGTTTCAATTAGATCTTGGATGTATTACAGTTTGGCATGATTCCTGCCCTGTCGAAAACTACAAAAGGTTATGAATGTAACTCAGTCCATCACTCAGACCAGCTTCTTGTCCATTGACTCTGCCTACACTTCCTGCTGCCTCAGAAAAGCAGCCAGCATTATCAAGGGCCCCATGTACTTTTGACATACTCTCTTCCACCTTTTATGGGAAAAAAGATGCAAAAGTATGAAGTCCCATACCAACCAACTGAAAACAGCTTCCTCTCTGCTGCCATCAGACTTTTGAATAGACGTACCTTATATTAAGTTGATCTTTCTCTACAACTAACTATGACTGTAAACTACATATTGCATCCTTTCCTTTCCTTCTCTATGAATTATATGCTTTTTAAAATATAGCATGCAAGAAACAATACCTTTTATTGTATACCAATACCTGTGACAATAATAAATCAAATCAAATTATTCTTCTAAATTCCAGTAAATCCAGCCCCACTGACCCAATCTCTCCTCATAGGACAGTACTGCCATCCCAGTAAACAGTATGGTGATTTTTTGCGGTACTTTTTCTATATCTTTGGCAAGTACATTCTTTATTAGGTAAGGAAACCAAAAACTGGACACAATGTTCCAGGTGTGGTCTCACCAAGGCCCTCTATAGCTGCAGTAAGACACCATTGCTCCTTTACTCAAATCCTCTTGCATCAAAGGCCAACATACCTTTGCCTTCCTAACAGCTTGCTGTACTCGCATGCTTGCTTTCAGTGACTGTTGTACTAGGACACCCAAGTCCATTTTTATGCCAACATGTCCCAATCTATCACTATTTAAATAACAATTTGTTATTCTGTTTGTCCATGGATAAATGTGAAGTGGATGACTTCACATTTACCTGCATCATACTGCATCTGCCATGAATTTGCCCATTATTTCAACTTGTCTAAATCACCATGAAGCCTCTAAGCATCCTCCTCAGCATTCACATTCCCACCAAGTTTTGTGTTGTTAGCAAACTTGAAAATATTTTATTTGGTTTCCTCATCCAAAACATTGATATATATTGTGAATAGCTGGGGCTCAAGAACTGATCCCTGCAGGATACCACTAGTCATTAGTTGCCACTTTGAAAAAGATCCATTTATTCCTTCCCTGTTTCTTGTCTGCTTAGCAATTCTCAATACATGCCAATATATTACCCCCAATCCCATGTGCTTTCATGTTAAACATTTAACATCTCATGTAGGATTTAATCAAAAGTTTTCTGAAAATGCAAATACACCACATCCACTGGTTTGCCTTTCCCTATTCTTCTGGTTACATTCTCAAAAACCCATGTTGGCCTCATCTAATCCTTTGATATTTTCTAATTGCCCAGTTATTGCATCTTTTAGAATAGATGCTAGCACTTTCCCTAATACTGATGTTTAACTAACTGGTCTATAATTCTCTGTTTTAGCTCTCTCCTTTATCCAGTGGGGTTGATTTGCCACCCTCCAATTGGCTGGGACTGCTTCAGAAACTACAGAATTTTGGAAGACATATCCAGTATTTCCAAGGGTATCTCCTTTAGCATCCTGAGATATAGATTATCAAGTCCTAGAGATTTATTAGCTTTCAGTCCCATTAATATTTGCAGTTGTATGTTTTAGTAATACCAATTTCCTTCAATTCCTCTTTTTTTACTAGACCTGTAGTTCCTTAGCATTTCTTGGAAGTTATTTGTGTCTTCCTCCATGAAGACAGAATTAAAGTGCTCTGCTATTTCCTTGTTTTCAATAATAAATTCTTCTATTTCAGACTGCAAGGGACTTACATTTGTCTTCTTTAATTTTTTCACATTAAAAATGGACTGTGAAAGCTTGTAGAAGCCTTTACAGTCCACTTTTATGTTATTTGCAAAGTTTACACTCATACTCTATTTTTCCCATCTTAATTAATCCCTTTGTTCTCCTTTACTGAATTCTGAATTGCTTCCAATTCTTAGGTTTACTACCTTTTTCTAGCAACTTTATATGACTCCTCTTTGGAACTAATGCTGTCCTTAATTTATTTTGTAAGCCATGGTTGTCTGCTATTCTTTTTGTGTTTATGCACTGAAAAGGAATATATAACTTTTACAATGCATACATGTGTTCCTTAAATATCAAAACAGTCCAGTAAATTAATTAAATATGATTTTCCCCTTCACAAACCCATGTGGCTTTCCTTAATTCTGGGGACATAGTGGCACAGTGGTGAGTATTGCTATCTCACAATGCGAGGGATCTGGGTTCGATTCTCAGCTTGGGTCACTGTCTATGTAGAGTTTGCATGTTCTCCCCCTGCCTATGTGGAATTTCTCTGAGTGCTCTGGTTTCCTATCACACTCCAATGGTGTGTAGGATAGGTGAATTGGCTAGGCTAAATTGCCACTTTATGTCAGGGAGACCAGCTACAGTAAATGGATGGGTTATGGAGATAGGACCTGGGTAAGATTGTGGTTGATGTGGACTCAATGGGCCGAGGGGCCTTCTTCTGCACTGTAGGACTCTATGATTCTATAAATTAACCCACATGTGCAGTAGTGACTATTCATTTTGTCCTTATTACGTTCAGAAGCTTTCCCACCACAAATGTTAAACTGACATTACCTGATTGTGGACAGAGAGGTAAGCCAATGTTTCAAGTCAGGATGACCCTTTGTCTGATTCAAAAAGGTTGTCCAGGCTTGAAATGTTGGTTCTATTCTCTCTCCACAGCTGCTGCCAGATCTGCATTTTCCAGCATTTTGTTTTTGTCTCAGATTCCAACATCTGCAGAATTTTAAGGCTACATGTTGGCAATGCTGCCTCACAGTGCCAGGGTCCTGGTTTGATTCCTGGCTTGGGTTAGTGTCTATGTGGAGTTTGTATGTTCTCCCCGTGTCTATGTGGGTTTACTCCAGGTGCACCAGTTTCCTTCCACAGTCTGAAAGACGTACTGGTTAGGCGCATTGGCCATGCTAAATTCTCCCTCAGTGTACCCTAAGAGGTGCCGGAGTGTGGCGACTGGGGATCTTCACAGTAACTTCATTGCAGTGTTAATGTAAGCCTACACTAATAAATAAACTTTGTAAACTGATTGTTGGTGGGATTAACTTCAGTGTGGGCTTATCTCAAATTATACACTGAAAAGATGTAGAGAGGAGAAAAAAATTCTTCCAAAGTAAATCTGCCTCCAAAGTGAAGCTGCCCCAGATCCTGACTGAGGACCAATTGGTCCCGCCCAGTCCGAGAGGAACATGCACAATGGGCGGTCCCAATGACGTCACGCCGCGCAAGACGTACTAGTGACGTCACGCCGTGCACGTCAAGCCAGCGTGAAGCTGCCCGGGTCAGCGGAAAGGCGGGGCCGGGTTTAAATAATCTGTAGGCGCCCTGAGTTCGGCTGGTGACAGAGAGGTTGTTTGGTAGCCGCTCTTATTTCGTTGTGGTGCGGCCGACAAGATTATTTTGGTTATTTGACCGCGAATCGGTTTGTGTTCCCCTTCTCCCAACTTTAGCACTATGTCTGCTGGTTGTGTTCGCCGGGTTTTGGGTCCGTGTGGGAGTGAGTATCAGATATTTGGTTCCGCCTATTGTTGTATCCTTCTGACATATTAGAATTTCTTAGAAATTTACCACAGGCAGTAAAATCTATAATATTCGGTGCAAGGTATAGTATGCAGTACGATGCAATCAGCAATGTGAAATAGTTTTTATTATACAACATAATCATGGAATTATGTAGCAGAGGTCATTTGGCCCATTGGGCTCTTTGAAAGAGTTGTCCAATTTTAATTCTGATTCCTAGAATCTCTTTCATTCCTCTTCCCATTCCACTCCGTTCCCCAAAAAAATCCCTACGAATTTGTTCCTGTCGTGTATTTCGTCTTTACCTTTCACAGTTAGAAGTCTTGCAACACTAGGTTAAAATCTAACAGGTTTATTTGGAATCATAAACATTCAGAGCTTTTGATCACTTGAAGAAAGGGTAGTGCTCAGAAAGCTTGTATTACCAAATAAAATTGTTGAACTTTAATCTGGTGTTGTGAGACTTCTTACTGTTCCCACCTCAGTCCGATGCTGGTATCTCTACCTCATGTTTATTCTTCATGTACATGTCCAGTTGCTTCTTGAAAGTTCCCATTTAATCTGTTTCTACCACTCTTTTTCAGCTGATGCATTTCAGGTCATAGCAGCATGATGTGAAAATGTTTCCTAATCTGTCAAATTCTTTTGCCAGTTATTTAAATCTATGACCTCTATTACTGTCCTGACGTGTTGACTGAAAATGTTCACAATATTCCAGAGGAGCTTGTAGAAGAGGTTTAGCATAACTTCCTTGTTTTTCTATTTAGTGCCTCTATTTATTAAACTAAGTATTCTACATGTTTTCTTAACTTGCTTATCAACTTGCCCTATTATCTTTAAAGATTTGTTAACATGAACATTCAAGTCCCTCTGTTCTTGCAATTCCCACAAAATTGTGTGGGTAAAATTATACCTACCTATGTAACCTTATCCTCCTACTGTGCCTTTAGTTGCCTGTGTCCTAAGCTCTTGAATTCCCTTGCTCAGCCTCGCAATCTCTCCAGTAAGATGGTCTTTGTTACTTGGCTTAATATATCCATGCATCACTTTGTGTACACTACTGTGAAGGGACTTGGGATGATTTAGAACATAGAACATTACAGTGTAGTACAGGCCCTTCGGCCCTCGATGTTGCGCTGACCAATGGAACCAATTTTATGACCCTCTATCCTAAACTATTCCAATGCTGTCCATATGCCTATCCACTGACCATTTGAAAGCCCTTAAACTTTGAGTCCACAGCTGCTGCAGGCAGGGCATTCCACGCCCTTACTATCCTCTGAGTAAAGAACCCACCTCTAGCATTTGTCCGATAACCACCACCCCTTAATTTAAAGCTATGTCCCTTCGTGTTATCCATCTCCATCTGAGGAAAAAGGCTCTCACTATCCACCCTATCACCTTATATGTCTCAATTAAGTCACCTCTTAGCCTTCTTATCTGTAATGAAAATAACTTCAAGTCCCTTAGCCTTTCCTCATAAGACCTACCCATCATACCAGGCAACATCCTGATAAACCTCCCCTGCATCCTTTCCAATGCCTCCACATCTTTCTTATAATGTGGTGACCAAAACTGTACACAATACTCCAAGTGTGGCCACACTGGAGTTTTGTACAGTTGCAACATGACATCTCAGCTCTGAAATTCAATCCCTCTACCAATAAATGCTAACACACTTCTTAACAACCTTATCAACTTGAGTATCACCTTTCACAGATCTGTACACCGAGATCTCTCTGCTCATCTACACTACCAAGAGTCCTACCATTAGCCCTGTATTCTGCACACATATTACTCTTACCAAAGCGAATCATCTCACACTTTTCCACGTTAAACTCCATTTGCCACTTCTCGGCCGAGCTCTGCAACTTGTCTGTGTCCCTCTGAAAACTGTAAAATCCATCCTCACTGTCTGCTTTGGTGTCGTCAGCAAATTTACGAACCCATCCCTCTACACCCACATCCAGGTCACTTATAAAAATAACTAACAACAGTGGCCCCAAAACAGATCCCTGAGGTACACCACTAGTGACTAAACTCCAGGTTGAATATATCCCATCAACCACCACCCTCTGTCTTCTATCAGCTAGCCAATTCTTAATCCAAATTGCTAAATCTCCCTCAATCCCATGCATCTGCATTTTCTGCAGTAGTCTTCCATGGGGAACCTTATCACATGCTTTGCTAAAATCCATATACACCACATCAACTGCCTTACCCTTATCCACCTCTTTGGTCACCTTTTCAAATAACTCAATTAGGTTTGTGAGGCATGACCTTCCCTTCACAAATCCATGTTGACTATCCTTAATCAAGTCATTTCTTTCTAAATGACTATAAATCCTATCCCTTATAATTCTTTCCAAAACTTTCCCCACAACAGATGTAAGGCTCACTGATTTGTTCAGAGTTCTATATAAATGTGATTGTTTCGAAAGGATGACTTATGCAGTTTGAATGATACCAGCCTACTTGGGATAAAAATAAAGGAAAAGATGTTATTTAATATCTCTGTTTTCCTCATACTTTGACATTAACTTATCCTGTTCTTTTGTGAAGAGAAATACAAAGTACTTGTTCAGTATCTCCATTGTATGTTCTTATCCCGCAAACAGTTTTGCATTCTTGTTCCTAATCAATTTTTTTGTTCTTATTTTTCCTTTTATGTTGCTTGCTGATATTTCTCCCTGCACTGATTCTGTCTGGTTTTCTGCTGTATTCTGGACCTGCCATTTGTCATTAACATGCTTTTTATGTTTATTTGAACCTCTGATTCTTTTATTGCCATTACTTTTTCTTGCTAGCACAGCTGTTGTAGGGTCACTTCAGGCCGATTGTATAATTTTATTATATCAGGTCTACATGGGCACCTTTCAATTAAATGTCAGCTTATGGATTTATATAAAGGAGTTGGAAAAGTAAGGTCAGAGAGTGGGAGTTAATTGAAGGAGGGCATGCAGGTTAATTCTAACTATGCATTCTGGGATTTCTTTGCTGAGTTATGGTTAATATTGGGATGATAGAAAAAGAATTCTATGGCCATTGCTGCTGCTGCTGCACTACCAAGCTTGATGTGACAGAATAGACAAACATTTTCCCTGCATTTATTTTATTTTGCACCCTATATCGTTCGATACAACAATGTGGAGAAAGCTTTCTCAGTCATGTTATGGCAATAACAGTTGGCACCTTACACCAAAGGGTTTGATAGATAGGGAGATGGTGAGAAACTCTTCCCGCTGGTTAGCAACCAAAGAGTACAGATGTGAGGCAATTGGCAGAAGTATTAGAGGATTGATTGCTTAAAAAAGATTCTATGTGTTGTTATGATCTAGAATGCATTACCTGAAAGGATGATAGAAGTAGATGCAAAGATCCAATCCAAAGATGTGTGGGTTAGGTTGATTAGTCATGCAAAATTCCTCTGTGTCAGAGGGACTAGCAGAGTAAATAGGTGGGATTATGGAATAGGAGCTGAGTGGAATTGTGGTCAGTGAAAATTAGATGGGCTGAATGGCCTCCCCCTGAACTTTCAGGATTCTATAATAACTTTCAAAAGTAAATTGGAAATGTACCTGAGGGGGAATTTGTAGGAGAAAGAAGGGGAGAGTGGAACTCATTGGATAACTTTTCAAAGATTGTGCTGAAGGCTTCTATGACAAGGTTTTTTGTGTTGTTTCCTGTCCAGGATTTCTTTCGACATCCACAAAATCGCACCTGAGGAGCACGGAGCGGCTTCTGAGACGCAGTGAGCTGTTTGAAAAGGAGAAGGTTAGACAGCGAGCCTTAGTCCCGCGGATTGAGAAAATTGAAGTTAAATATGTGGGAATGCCCGATACTGGAACAGTCTTCATCATGAACAAGGACCTTTCCACCCCCTACAACTGTGCCATGCGTAAGTAGATGCTTGATAAATTAATAAGTAGTTTAGGCTTTGAGCGGTCCCATCAATGTTGCAGAGAAGAAGAAGCAAGGTCATGAAAGAATTTGATTGAAACAATTTTATATTGGAGCGAGGATAAACTAGATTCATTATAGGTGTGATGGTAGAGCAGGACTTGGTGTGTGATTGAACAGAGAGTTTTAAATGTGCTGAAGTTTGCAGAGGGTGAAGTCACTCAGGAGAGCATGGGAATAGTCAAGACTGAAGATGCTAATGGCATAGGTGAGAATCTTACCAGCTGATATTGTAGGGGAGAATCTGTTATAATTGAGATGGATGTGATGCACCCTTGATAATGGAGATGTGGTGGTTTGAAGACTGTGACTGGGACTGAAAACACAGACTTCAATCTTTTATGTCCAGTTGAAGGCAATTAAGGCTAATCTCAGACTACTCAGATAAATAGTTTGACAGCAAAAACAGTGAACGGGACAGTGATGATAGAGAGGTGGGGCTGAATATTGCAATTGTATACCTGCAACCCGGGTGCATATCTAATGAGGCCTAGAGTCGTCATTCATTTTGTAGAGGAGTGAGGCTTAAGTATAGATACTTGAAAGATAACAGAAGTCAGTGTGGGGACATGATGAGAAGTTATTGATGGAAATTCTTGGGACTTTGGTTTGAGAAGTGAGTATGGAATTAAAAGCTGTCCCACTGAACTGGACAGCAAGGCAGAAATGTTCAAGGAGGATCGATGTTGATTGAGGCAAAGGCAACAGAGAGATATTGATCTATTCCAGCAGTGCCTCAGTTTAAAATCTCACTTCTCAGCACATCCATCCATCGCTGTAACTTCTATAATTTCCTCCAGTTTTACAGCCCCTGAAAATTCTGCACTCCTCCAATTCTGGTCTCTTGCGCATCCTTGGTTTTCGTTGCTGTACCATTGTTGTATCTTACGCTGCCTGGATCCTGAACTCTAGAATTTGCTCCCTAATCCTCTGCCTCTCCAGCCCTCCCGCTTGCTCGCACTCTCTTTTAACCAGCACTTTCAAAATCTCTGTTTGACACAGTTTTTCATTAGCTCCCCAAATATATAAAAAATGGCCCGGTACCAAATTTCTGTGCTTTTAAAAATGTGAATTGCTGGATTCTGAAACTTCTTCAACTCTTTCTTATCCCTGTGCACAGATATGAGTGAATGGTGTGTAAAGCGTTCTATACTTGCACTGGTGGATGGAGAAATCTGGGACATGTATAAGCCCCTCAACAAATCCTGCGACATCCAATTCCTGACTTTCAAGGATGAGAACCCTGACGAGGTTAATAAGGTAAACACCCTATCCTAATGTGGACAGAATGGCAAGGTGGGGAGAAGGAATAGAATTTTACAGCTTTATCTTTCTTCTTGGCCCAGCTCCACAGGCAGGAACTGTACTTGAGATCCTCCTGGCTCAGTGCCATATTTGTGACTGCCTCTCTGAATTGTGTTGTCACTGGGGAATGTTTTCTTCTGCTTTAGTCAGTTGTATGGGGGAAAAGATGTTGCAATAAAACCAATTTGTCCAACTTAATTTTTGGATGTGTTTTGGCAGAAGAAGACTGTGGTGAAGATGCTTGTTTGCCACTCTGCATCCTGCCCCCTCTATGATGAGCCCATCAGCTATGACCTGGTTTCTTTTGAGAGAGAAAGAGAGCTTTAATAAAAGAAGGCAGCAGAAACTTTGTCAGTTATCGCATGTTAATTCATCATTCAAATTGTTCTCACTACAGCCACCATCAGTAACACACTTGTAACTACAAGTACGGACCAAAATGTCGCCTCTATAGAGAAGCCAAACTGGAAAGAACGGTTCTGCAATTGAAATGAACAATATATGAAAAGTTCATGTACTTGTTATACTTCAAAATGGTTTTCTTATGTCCAGAAACTTGAATTGTCCACTAAACGTTCCTCTTGTAATGTCACAATTTTAAACATTTATTTCTTACTACCTACCTAGTCATATCTTTGGCAATTCTTGTACATGCAAACAAGAGACTTATTATGAAGACATCTTCCTATTTATTCATTGCCCTTGTCTTCTCCTCACACTTATAATTGTTCCTGTGCTGCATGTTTGTGTTTATTTGTCCATGTGCATTCAAAGCTCTGAATGCAGCATCATCTTCCGCCATTCAATCTCATTATCAGAGTTTTTCACACAAGATGCTGAAACTGTAGAATTTCTCCCCTCCTGCAGTCTTATAAAGCTTAATCAGATGCTATCAAATTACTGCTCCCAGATTTACCTGGTCATCTTCTGGTTGTTTTTAACTTCGTTCTGCACTATTGTAGCTGTGACAACAGCAACTTGTAGTGATCTAAAATGTTTAAAGTGGAGAACTCGGATCAAAACGCTTTTGCAGAAGTGTAACCCAAAACTGGTTGCGAAGCTTAGAAGGCAATTTTGGAAGGCTGTCTGTGTATGATTCGAGTTGGTTTTAGGAAGGCAAAGAGATGGGTGGTGGCAGTGTGGTTTAGTGTCAGAGCTCCAAAATGTTGGTTTATGTTGGTATTGTTGATCTGATGTCAGATGACATTGTGTCCTGGAAGGGTTGTGGGAGAGGCTGTTGGGCTGGAGGAGGTTAAGGAAAAGGGAGCAGTGAGAATATAAAAGGGTTTACACATGTACAAGAATTTCAAATGTTGAGGCTTCATTGTGTTGTATAGTGCAACAAAAAAGGCCCTTTGGCCCAACATGTCTGCACTGGCTGTCAACCACTTACCTATTCCAATCCCGTTTTCAGCACTTGGTCTGTAGCTTGTGTTTCAAGTGCGAACAAATATAAGTCAGTGAGGACAAGGGAGATGGGCAAGTGATAAGAAGTACAAGACAGAATACAGAATTTTGAGTTTGGGGAAAGCTGAAGTCTTATGAAGGGAGCAGAATTGGATGCTGGTATGGAGAGCATTGAAGCAGTGGATGAAGGTTTCATCAACTAATTGAATTAGGGACAAAGTTGGATGATGTGAGTATGGCCTTTTTGTCGAAGTATCTCATCTGCCTCATCTCCTCTCAGCTTTTACCTTTGGGCAAACTTCCTGATTATCAGGAGGTTTGCCCAAAAGTTTGAAAAAAGCTCTTTTCTGTTTTACCTGTGTTGTGTCATCGATATACTCATGACATTGGCAGTAATATGGAGGTGAGTGTAAAAGCAGTTCTTTGCTTACAAAGTTCCAGAAACAATGGTGAGATGCTGACCCAGTGAAACTGTCTATGCCCTTTGCTCATTATGGAGCAGCTTTTGTTGAGAATTCAGCAAGCAGTTAGAATGTGGGATCAAAGTGCGCTCCCAAATATGGAGCGAATACGGAGAAAAATGAAATGGACAGATTAAAAAGAATCCAAGGATATTCTTTCATTTATTTTGAGGGTGAATTGAAGATTTTGTATAAGCTGTCCCATCACCACCTTATTTTTGTGGTGCTTGTGAAGATGTGATTTAATGCTTATTCTGTATTTTTCTTTTTCTAACAGGCTTACTGGCGATCATGTGCTATGATGATGGGGTATATCCTTGAAACAACATTTAAAGATGAGTACCATGTTGAACTGATCAGAGCACCAGAGGTACCAGGTACTGTGTGTCTTTTTTAAAGGAAACTGAGCTTAACATTCTCTTATTTTCTTATGATTCCCTTGGCTTCCAGGAAGTGGTGAGAATGTAGAAGTTAGCAACCACTTGGAGATTTGAGGAGAATAGTATTGGCACATTTAAAGGGAAGTGAAATGAACACAAGGGCAAAAGAAATAGGAGGATATGCTAACATGGTTAGAAGAAGAGTGATAAAAACGGAGTTTGTGTAGAACATTAACATTGTCGTGTTGTGCTGAGTGGCCTGTTTCTGTGCTGTACATCTTGTGTGATTCTGTGTTCCAAAGATGTGCAGG
The DNA here is from genome assembly GCA_024679065.1 of Sphyrna mokarran. NCBI lineage: Eukaryota > Metazoa > Chordata > Chondrichthyes > Carcharhiniformes > Carcharhinidae > Sphyrna > Sphyrna mokarran. Next base: position 11,419,712 of record JAGIQG010000013.1, on the reverse strand, counting down.
TTAGATGGATTGGCCATGCTAAATTAGTGTCATGGGGATTAGCAAGGTAAATAATTGGGGGTGCAGCAATAGGCTTGGGTGGGATTGTTGTCAGTGCAAATTTGATGGGCCAAATGGCCTCCTGTATGATAGGGATTCTGTGTTAGGCCAATGGGTGACCTCAGTCTAATATGACATTGAGATGAAGAGCAGATGTGGGGACTCTATTATACCTCCTATACAATTTTGGAATAGACTGATAGCCGGCAATATGTGTAAATCATGGCCTGTTTCTCATCCTGTTGGGCATTCCTCTGATCGTTCCTCAAAACGCTACTACAGTGTTCACTGTCTCACCAACATGAATGCGATGGTCCTAAATGGGTGAGCATTCATGGGCTTGAGAAAGGCACTGCCCCTTGTCATCAGTAATGGTGTATTTTCTGTTTTGAGATTATTACAGTGTAAGATTTACTTTCTGTCATAGTGATTGCTGGAGCTTTCTGTTACGATGTGGTACTGGATGAACGACTAGATGACTGGACGCCCTCAGTGGTAAGTGTGCTGTTATTGATCATCCCCACTTAGAACATCCATAATTAATCTATCGTGTGACTTCTCCACTTCCCCTAATCTCTGTTTCCTCTGCACACCACAGACTGTGACTGAATTTCCAATATTTGTGTTCAGATCACAAGAAAGATTATCCCCGATTTGCTGGGAGTTGAAATAACATCTGTGAAATTGCTCATGATAAGCCAGGAATGGAGGTGAAATAATCATAGTATGATGCATCATTTGCAAACCATTATTTTGCTGTGAAGGTAGAGCCATGTCTAATTAGTATACTCTTTTAAGGCCATAAAATGTAATGCAGTTAAGCATGATCAGTGTCAGATAGATTAATTGGGGCCACAAATAAGCACAGGTCCAAGCTCAGCTAGAGGTTAATTGCCATTGGTGAGGGAAGTTTGTAGATTTCCAGGTTCTGGTGAACTACCTAACCTTCTTGATGATCTACTCCAACTCTATAACCCTCTGAGCGAGCTGTGTTCCTCCAATTCTCATCTTTTCCATATCCCAGTTTTAATCTTCTAATTACTGCTTGTACCTTCAGCAGCCTTGGGTCTAAACTCGAGAATTCCCTCTTCCAGAGTGGCCTGGTTAGCAGTGCAGCCTCACAGCACCAGGGACGCAGGTTTGATTTCAATCTTGGGTGACTGTGTATCTCTTTGTGTCTGTGTGGATTTCTTCCCACGGTCCAAAGGTATACAGGGTCAGATGGATTGGCCATGCTAAATTGCCGATTAATGTCCAAAGATGTGTAGGTTAGATGGATTTGTCATGGTAAATGGGTGAGGATAGAAGGATAGGGCAGACTGGAGGGACTGGGCAGGATGTTCTTTCAGAGAGCCGGTGCAGACTTGTTGGCTGAATGGCCTCTTTCTACAACAAGAAATTCTATGGTCTTCCACCTCTAAAAGCCCCTTGACCAAACTTTTGATCATTTGCCCAAATATCAGCTTGCTTGGCTTGGTTGCTAAGACTCTTGTGAAATGCTGTCGGTGTTTTGCAGGGCTAAAGCGCTCTATATAAAAGTAACTCGTCGATCTTATTGTTTAGGACAAATGTAACCATAGCTGGGCTTATTGTAATATGACACTCGTTGTGAAAACATGGAAGCTAAATATATATGCCGTTTTAAAACCTGTCACTTGCCATGTGTTGTCTTTGTCTATACTGAGATAGGCCTGTTGGGAGCAGATTGAATCATGCAGTCCAGAAATGAGCTGAAGACGCATGCAAAATATGAGCCATTGATCACCTGGGAATAAAAAGTTCATTACAATTGAGAACAGCCAATTAAGCACAGTCTGGCAGTTGAGGCGGGATCTTCCTGCTTGTTTCCTAAACTTGTAGGGGCAGTTCACTGAGGTACATTGCAGATAGGAGTTGCTTCAGTTATCTATGTTCCCTATCTCCTTTTTAAGTTCAGGAACTTGACCATTTTGGAATTGGGGCCATTGTAGATCATGTCCTACGCATCAAATATATCTTTAAGGTATAAATGCCATACTTTGTATGTGATACCTGTTCTATGTTCAAAGTGCTGACAGGATCCTGGAAAATGTGGATCTTGTGATGAAGTCAGACCAGATGGTGAAATACATCTTTGTCTCCAATATGCCAGCTCAACCCTTTGAGCTGATTTGAGGACTTACGGGAGTCTCTGATTTGTGACTGACCAAAATTGAGATTATTTATTCGGTAAGGCAGCATACATATTAGGCTGGATTTTATAGTCTCGCTTGAGGAAGACAGGAAATTCCCGCCTGAGCTCAACAGACATTTCCGTTATCTGTCTCTCGCCTGCTCCAATTTTGTGGTAGACGGGGTGATAGAATTCTGGTGACTGAGAAAGTTTGCCATGAGCACACAAAGTCAAGGTCAAGGTGTTGGAGTGAGGGCAGAAGCTTCCAAACTGCTGGACTCTTCAGACACCACTTGCCACACATGAAAAAAACCGCAGTTCGTGCATTGGTTTTATCAGATATCCCAAACCCAATGAACCTGAGTGGAAGCAAGCTTTTGATCCCGAGAAACTACTTAAGAAGGAGAAAAGGGCATCATGCCCAATATATAGTGGAGAATGATAAGAGCATGGAAGTTGCTTTCTCTCATCAGGCATGATTTTAATAGTGCGGCTTGGATTCTTTCCCTTTGTTAACAAAAAAAGCTTCGTTTTCCCAGATGTTGTTTAATGTTCTGACCACATGGTGTCACCCTCGTCACATTCCCTCACAAAACTGCCATGAATCCCCTGACAGCTGTGAGAATAAGAGGCCACCTCCATCACTGCAATGCTTGAAGTTCATTGCCTGGAGGCAGAGTGAAGGCTCTGCTCACAGTGAGCTGTAAACTTAACGTTAATGCCTTTTATATCAAATAATGATCTTGGCTAAAGCCACAGTGCGGACCTCTGTAAAATGATAGAAAGCTCTGTTTGGACCAGGAGAAATGTGTAAGGTGTAAAAGATTCAAGGCAGCTGCTTTATCTCGAAGGCTTTACAAGTAGCTTTACCTGGAGTATTTATCTCATTGTTTTGAGTAGGGTGTAAGGGGAATGTGTTTGATACTTGGATGGAGTGAAGTTACAATTGTAACTTGTGTGAGGAGCAGTTTATGAAGGTGAATTAAAGGCAAGATGAGAAATTCCTGTTATCTGAAACATGCTACTTGTAGGGGTGGTAGAAACAAGACTTCATAGAAGTTTTCAAAAAGCAATTTGATTATTTATTTGCAGGGAACTAACTGGTAGATTTATGGCATTTTGGACTATATTTGACAGTACTTTGAGAGGCAACACAGATGCAACAGGCTGAATGGTCTCCTCTTATGCTGTAAAATTACTTCTGTGCTCCCTGTGTCTGTACTCTTGAACATTGGTGGGAATGCAAGACTGGACATAAGACACACTTGCCTAGCCACTAGAAACCTTGGAAATCTTTGCCTCAAAAGGCTGTTAGGACAATTGGAATTCTCAAGACTGAGACAGGTTTTAGTTTGGTAAGGATTTTGAGGTACGTGGAGTTAAGGTGGGCAAAAAAATGTTGAGATATACATCAGCTGCGATCTAATTGAATGGATCTGATGGGCTGAATGGCCTACTCCAATCGTGTTCCCGTTTTTGATTTCAGTTAGGATAGAAAGTAAGGATCTAAGGGAGATGCGTTCCAAAATATACATTTCTATTGCTATCATGTTCCTGAAACATTCCAAAGTTCTTCATCCAGTTGATTACTTTTGCAGTTCAGCAAACATTGTTATAAAGGCTGCTCCATTTGCCCTTGCTCACTCCACTTTGACACAGAAGTCAGTACTTTCCAATTATCTATATTGAGGACAGAAATGGATGATTTGGGAATCTGAGAAAGGGGAGCATTAATTACTTGTTCAGAATTTCCCCAAACTCAACACTTTTCAGACTTCTATCAATAGAGAAAGTCTGACTTGAGTTTTAATAGAAGGCCCAGCAGTTAGCAATCCAGTTCACCATACAGATGCACCATAGAAAGAATTCTTTGTGGTTGTATCATAGGTTGGTATGGCTTCTGCTCTGCCCAAGACTGTGAGAAACTATAAAAGGTCATGAATAAAGACAAGTCCAGCCTTCTATCCATTGATTCTGTCTACGTTTCCTGCTACCTCAGAAAAGCAGCCAGCAAAATTAAGGACCCCGTGCACCTCGGACATTCTCTCTCCCACCTTCTTCCAATGGGAAAAAGAAAAGTCTGAGGTCATGTACCAACCGACCTAAGAACAGCTTCTTCCCTGCTGCTATCGGACCTTTGAAGGACTTAGCTCGTACTAAGTCGATCTTTTCCTACACAGTAACTATGACTGTAACACTATGTTCTGCACACTGTCCTTTCTTGCTCTATGAACGGTATGCTTTATCTACATAGCCTGCAGAAAACAATACTTTTCACTGTACAGCAATGCAATAAATCAAATGAAATAAAGAATGTCCCCTCAACCCAGTTCAACTGCTTGCCTGACCCCATAAACGTAGAACTCCGGTCCCACCTTTAGACTTTGTTAAATAAACCTTTTAATTTTTTTAAAACAATCTTAAGCATGCAAGATTAAAGGTACACAGTTAAAACAGTCTTGCAGAAAACACCTTCTCCCTTCCACCCCAGCACCAAAACCAAAGTAAGCTGACTTTTTAATAACAGTCCTTCGATATTTTTGTAACCATAATGATCCAGTAATATAGTCAAGGAATTGTTGTCAAAAGAAATGCTGGATGACTTTGCAAAAGCTTCCACTTTGATGTGAAATTCCAAGAAAACAGGTTCAAAAAATATTTTTCAAAAGCCCTTCTGGCTTAACACTGGCTACTTCCAATTTTAAATTTTCACAGCTTCTCAGAACAAAAGGATTAGTCTTCAGTGCTTTCCCCCACAGTTACCAGAACTCAATTAAACATCCTTTTTGAAATACCTATCTTCCTGCTTCACCTTGGGTTACATGGACGCTGAACACCTTTTATTTTCAGCTTCTCCGAATATAAAAATGTCATGAGTTTTTTAAATTTTGCCTCTACCTTTGGGTTAATAAAAAAAAACTCTGAATTCTCTTTTGAAATTCAACAGCTGAAAAACCAAGTTTCCTCACTTACTTATCAACGCAAACTTTAGATCCAACTCAAATTCACCATAACCTATCATCTTTAACCTTTCTTCTTTTGGCCCTCACTGACAACTTATCTCTAATAACTTTCACCCTGTTTAATTAACCTTGAACATGCAAGGTTTAGCTTTCCTACTGGCACTGAGTATCGACAAGATCCCATAAGTATATTTAAAAAAAAACTCTCGTCACATAAAGGAAAAAAATGGATACAAAAACAGTCTGCATGAATAGTCTTGTGCTGCAAACTTCCCTCATCCTTGTATGTTCTTGTTTCTTGGTTAACATTACATCATGTCTTTGGATGCAGACCTGCTGCCTTCACTTTAAGTGGTTAAGGATAAGATTTGGTTGGTCTGTAAGCCATGTTCTCAGCCTTGTGTTTCTGTCTTGTATATTACAGGAGAACTTGCATTCCCTCACTAAAGAAGGTCATCGGCTTATTCATAGAGATTTGCCCTTTGAATCTTTGGAGGTGGCACCCAAGGTTGCAGTGGAAATATTTGCAGAAAACAAGTAAGCATGGAGGTATTGGAGTGGTCACTTTTGGACAGCTCCAACTGACGCGGACAGATGCTGTGCTGCGTATCAGTCAGTTACACAGTGCAGTACATCATACTGTTTAATTGACCTCTATTTCCCCTTGTAACCAACCACCCTCCGGCCCGAAATCCTCTTTTCCTTCCATACCAAAGATAATGAGATACAATTCTATGGGTTCTGACAGTCTTACAGTCCCTTGTACCATGACTGTTTTTGATATGTGAATTTTGGATAGTGTTCAGTCCCACAGTTTATCATTTAAAAAAAAAAGCCAGCTCTCCCAGGGATGTGTGCTAGTATTCATAGTACTCAGTCTCTTGCTATCAAATGTTATTGATCAGGATTGGGAACCCTGGCTGATGTGTTCTTCACATCCCTACCATTTTGCGTTTCTAGTAGTACAGTTACTATCGTTCTAGCGTGAATAGCCAAAACGATCTGGGATTATATCTGAATGGAGTGTCAGAGAACTTTGATATTTCTGCTTTAATTTGTGAAATGATTTTCTAAATGAATTAATTCCTCTACATACAAGAAGGAAGGTAGAATGATTATCGGTTGGCCAAGGGCTGCCCTGAACGACTGTTCAGACTTTTGCACCTCGGTGTTCTGCAATTGCTTCATTTTTACACTTATTACACTTTCATGTTTATTGTGGGGAAGCATTTAGCCTGTGATTGGTCTGGCCTGGTATCTTCACCAGCCTGTCTAAATGTGTTTAAGGCTGTATTCAGCATCCTTGACTGACGTCTACGGTTGACTTGTGCAGCCACTGTTCTATAAGCAACTTGGCTCAAACCTCCTTCCTCCAAGAAGGGTATCAGGGGGTAAGTATTTCTGGGGTGTGTGCACATTGAGGAATCCCCCATTTCATTTGGAGAATGAAAATCCAAAATTTGGAGAAATACTTAGTATCTCAGTTCAGAGAAAGTGCCGTCAGGGCTGTGTGACCATCTTTTTGGTGGTTGTACAAAGAGAATGATATAACCATTGATTGAGAAGCTGAGGTGATTACTCTGTGCATTGCACAGAGTAATGTTCATATTTTTGGTGGTTTTCATTTGAGTTAATCAATTGTTGTGTTTATGTGTCTACATTTGCACTTGACAATTGGTGAGTATATTCGGTAATCGTATCTCTCTGTGCAAGGAAACAATGAATATGCTACACGCTTAATTTCTGTGTCCTGACTTGGCTTCTTGGCTATGAAAGTGAATATTTGACACGTTGCCATATTTGTAATAAATAATAACACAACGGCAGTTTGTATAAAATACTAACATGCCTGAACCTCTTAACAGACACAAGTTAGCTGCGATTGAAGAGCAGGCATCCCTCCATCCCAACAAACTTGTAAAGCTGTACAGGTGAGAATTGCTTTAACTATTTTGCGATACTGTTTACCTCACTACAGAACCTGTTGCATATAAATGTGGAATAAATAGAGAATGGGGAGAACAATCTTCTGCATTGTTGACCTACAACCTCCGTAAAGGTGAGCGTGAGATGTCCGTTTGTAATAAATCCTCCTGAGCTTTGAAGAGGACCTGGTATTATAGATCCTGTCCTGCTGAACTTGGATATTGGATCGGGAGAGTGTGTTTAGAGCTGTCAAACTCGCATGAAGCACGGGGGGTGGGACCAACTTGAAGTGATTTGATTAACAGGTTGTTTCCCTGGCTTGTATGTCTAGAACTAGAGGTCATAACCTCGGGATAAGGGTAATGGTGTAATGGTGTGACATTTTCACCGTGTTTCCACATTTTGGATCTGAAAAGCCTTTTTAAAAATCATGAAACGTATGCAGGATTTAAATGAATCTGATTACGTTAAAGCATGCAAATGATTTGGAGTAACTCAAGTGCCCAGCAGCAAAGATCTTTGGCAAAACAAGCCTGGTAATAATACTTGTGAACTAGTTTGAATAGCCTGAATCTTGTCAACTATTCTTTCCTTTGAATTTGAATATGAACAGAATGTTCCCTTGCACGAGAAAGTGAGCTTCCCAATCTCTGCCTGTCTCTATAGGTGCGGGGATTTTGTAGATGTCAGCAATGGACCGCACATTCCCAGGACCAGTGTCTGTTCACAATATGAGATTACTGCCGCCCATAAGCTGAACGCAACCCAGTCTGGACTGGTGCAGAGATTCCAGGGAATCTCTCTGCCCCTTCAGCTGAAGGTAAGCAGACAAGGTGTTTCAGTCGCTCCAAAATGGGAGCATTCTGCCTTATTTAGCCTATGTATGATTAGTAATATGACTCTTCCTGGTGTAGTGGCTTTATCTGGTATTCTGTGATAGTTGTGTAGGTTAGTGTATCCAGCTTCAATAATTAGTCTCTGCTGATCTCCCTGATTATGGATTAGGATGCTACCAATAACTGAGAAAGGAGGTAAAATCAGTTAAGCTCAACTGTAGAATGGTGAAATGTCAGTGACTGAAACATCCCAGTGTTGGCTGACTCAGGAGGTAGGGTCTGATCCAAGTTCTTATCTCCATTAGAGAACAATTGGAGAAGAGTCAGTCTCCTGGTCCAGGTTATAGAATGGCACTGATTGAGGGCAAGGAATAGGTGGCCTTGACACCAGTGGGTGAAGCTTTATTCACTGTAAACTGAATTAATTCATCATCAATAAGTAACCCTCTGGTTATTACATTCCATTGTTATTGATAAAGCTGCAGGAATTAGTTCTTTGCTGATTTAATCTTTCATTGCAGACACTACACTCTGTCTGCTGAACATGAAAAAGTCGCCAACTGATTTGCAAACAAAATTAAAAGCCTCAAGTACACAAGAATAGATGGACTAGGTGGCTTTTTTACCCCACAGTACACAATGACTTCATATCTTTTTCAGAAGGGAATTGGGTCAATACATGAAAGGAAAAAAAATTGCAAGTTTCATAGAACACAAAGAGATTTGGCTCCAGCTGCAGTTTCGTGTTCAGCGTTAGAGTCCACGTCTTTGGAAGAAGGCATTGGAGAAAGTGCAGATGAGAATGATGAGGAGCTTGAGTAGTAAAGATAGAATTTTTTTTATTATTTATTGAATGTGAATGTCACTGGCTGGGCCAACATTTATTGCCTTTGAACAGAGCAGCTTGCTCGGCCAAAGGGGCAGTTAAGTGTCACACGTTGGTTAGACCAAGTAAAAAGGGCTGATTTCCTTCTCTGAAAGGCATTAGTGAACTTGATTTTTTTTTTTTTACAATAATCAACAATCATAATAATGGTCATCATTAGACTTTTGTAATTCGAGGTTGTTTTTATTTACCCATCTAACGAACAAAGAAAATTATAGCACTGGAACAGGCCCTTCAGCCCTCCAAGCCTGCACGACTATGCTGCTCGACTGAACTAAAACCTCCTACCTTTCCAGGGGCTATATCCCTTATTCTCATCCTATTCATGTATTTGTCAAGACACCCTTAAAACTCTCTTCCACTACCTCCCTGGCATCGAGTTCTAGGCACTTGCCATCCTATGTGTTTTAAAAAATTAACTTGTCTTATACACCTTCTTTAAACCTTGCCCCTCGCACCTTAAACCTGTGCCCCCTAGTAATTGACTGTTCCATCCTGGGGGAAAAAGCTTCAGACTATCCACTCTGTCCACGCCCTCAATCTTGAACGCTTCTACCAGGTCACCCCCTCAACCTCTATCATTCCAGTGAGAAACCAAGTTTCTACAACCTCTCCTCATAGCTAATGCCCTCCGTACAAGGCAACAGCCTGGTAAATCTTTTCTGTATCCTCTCCCCAAAGCCTCCGCGTCTTTTTTGGTAGTGTGGTGAACAGAATCCAAGTGTGGCCTAACTAAGGTTCTGTCATAGTAGGATTCGAATGTGGGTGCATTACTAGTCCAGTCATAATGCCACAATTTCTCTGCTTGCCTCTGACGGGAGACTGTTTCCCGTGGAGTGAGGAAGGCTGAGAGGAGATTTGGTAGAGGTCTTTAAAACTATGAAGGGCTTGGAAGAAGGAGATGGGGAGAAATTACTCCCACTGTTGAAAAGGATTAACAACAAGAGGGCACAGATTTTGAAGTAATTGGCTACAGAAGCTAGTGACCCTGAGAAATGAGAAATTGGATGAACAGCTTCATTGCATTCTTTAAATATAAATCAGTCGAATGTCCAAGTTTAGCGAGCCACAACCAGCCCATGGGCTGTGGTTTGCACAAACCTTCATCCTGAGAGTATTGGAAGATGCCGAAAATGAAAATGTTGGAAAATCTCAACAGGGCTGGCAGCATCAGTGAGGAGAGAAAAGAGCTAATGTTTTGAGTCCAGGTGACACTTTGTCAAAGCCCTTTGTTACTTATTGAAAAATACCAACTGTTTTTCTTTTTTCTTCTGAGGACCATATGGTTCAGTGTTGCACAATAATGAAGGGTTCAAATTACAATTTGATCTTATTAAATAATCCTATTTCTCCTCTTCAGTTCCTTGTGATGTAACAATCCATTTTTTAATTCCTGTTCCCTTTCCATAGACCCTTTACGCTGTGTGGGAAAGGTTAAGGCAGAGATCCCAAAAACTGGTGAGTTGAAAAAGTTTGATTTAACATCTTTAATTGTGTATTTATTTTAACTTTGCACAAGTGGTTATTAAAGATTGGTTTATTTTTATTTTGTTGCTATTTGTTGTGCTGTGGGGGGGGAAAAAATGTTCTATTTCACCATTTTCCTCTGTTCCGCAGATCACAGAAGACAAAATTCCTACAGAGGCATTGGAAAGAAGAGCATCATGATCAGATTGCACAAGGAGACGGGACAGGGAACATAAACCAGCTGGCTTTTAAAAATAATTATTGTAATATAAGTAAATGAGCTAATTATGTACACAGTAAAATGTAGAATATCATCCTCAAGAGTTTGTCATGTTGAAGAGGGAAATGTGCAGCATGTTGTTGTGATCTGGAATGCACTGTGTAAAGGCTAATGGAAACAGATTCTCTACTAAATTTAAAAAAGAAAAATGGATAGATATAAATTTGAAAAGGAGAAGTCTGTTGGACTACAGGGGCAAACTAGAGACAGGGACTAACTGGTTAACAGACGTCTGCATGATGGACTGGATGGTCAATGTAGGAATTAAGACAAAAATCTGTCAGGACTGCATTATATTTTCTCAACTTTTATAAAGGCATTAATCTCTTAGCTTACGTTTCCTCGGGGCTGATAGTTAGGTATCCAGCCCTGAAAAGCCACATGTCTCTGTGTGCTCCGAGATGGAAAATTTGAATGTGTGTGTGAATTGACTGCTCATCTTAGATAAAGGTGATGTCAGATTGGCTACGACGCCCTTCTAAGGCACAAAAACCTCCTCAAATAACCCTATGTTAATCAGAATCAGTGGGAGAAATCTGCCTAAGAGGTCAGAGCTTTTTTATTCTCCTAATTGCAATTTTTAGATATTTATAAAAAATTAATTTCTCCACCGGTGCTTTGGCTAAATCAAAAATTTTTTTAATAAGTCTTTTTACCCATTAATCCTGTTCAAGATGTAATGCTATATATTCTCTGGTAACTAACTGGTTACAGCATTACAAGGATAGTTTTTGCCCGAAGATTGATTAATGGAGAGATTTGTCAGCTTGGCTCAGTGGGTTTAAGCTTTACTTCAAAACGTGATCTGGGATGACTCACCAGTGCAACATGCAAAGAACACCACCACGTTGTCAAGAGGTTGTGAGACATTAAGCTGACATCCTATCCACCTGTTTTGTTGATTCAGGTGATCTATGATAGATGTGGAGATGCTGGCATTGGACGGTAAGAAGTCTCTCAACACCAGGTTAAAGTCCAGCAGGTTTATTTGGTAGTACGGGCTTTCAGAGTGCTGCTCCTTCATCAGGTGAGAACTTACCACTTACCTGATGAAGAAGCAGCACTCCAAAAGGTTTGTGCTATACAAATAAACTTATTGGATTTTAACCTAGTGTTGTGAGAGCTCTTATGCATCTTAAGATAGAAACAAAAGTGGGTCATTTAAAGCCTGTTCCATTATGCTGGTTTGGTGACCTGTTTCCATACGCTTGCTTTTGTTCTATAGTCAATAACTTTGGTTAACAAAAATCTCAATCCCATTTATAATTATCAACTGATTTAAATTCAATTACCATTTTCAGACAAGTGCTCCAAGCTTCTACCACCAATTGTGTATAGAAGTGTTTCCTAATTTCACTTGTTTTTAAAGTTATTAGTGTCAAAAGTAGGTTTACATTAATACTGCAACAAAGTTGTTGTGAAAATCCCCATGTAACCAAGCCAGGAATCGAACCTGGGTCCCTGCTGAAAGGCAGCCGTGCTAACCACCGTGCCACTTGTTAAAAGGATGGGGTCTAGATTTTAGAGCCCATCTTTGTTTAAAACTCCCCAACCAGCAGCAATACTTTCTCTGTCCATCCTAGGTATTTCCCTTAGTATCTTGGAAACTGATCAAATCATCTCTAACTTTCAGAGAACAAAAACCCTCAGTTAGCTGGTGTCTTCAAGTAGTTTAATCCTTGGAGTTCAGGAATTATTTTGGTAAATCTGTGTTAATAGCAAAACAGGGGAATACTAAAATAAAATACCATCCATTTCTGGATCTTTGCAACAATCCAAATAAAATAAAATCAGGATCGATAATATTTCAATAATGACATTTCAAAGGATAGCAAACATACTGTTTATTTTTTCTTTTAAATCCTTTTAAAGATGTCTTAATACAATTTGAAGAAGAATTCCTGCCCTGGGCAACATTCTTCCATCAACCAGCACTATCACCAACATATTAAATTCGTTGTTCATCTGACCTTGGAAGTTAAAAAACAGGTCTAAATTTGTGTTCATCTTATGATACTTACCTATTTATTTCTATTGCTACATCCTTGTGTTCTTTTTCCCTCTAACCTATTTGTTTAGCTTCCACTTAAGTCCATCTATGTTATTTGTCTCAAGTGCTTTTTGTGGTAGCAAGCCCCACATTCTAATCATTCTCTGGCTAAAAACGGTTGCCCTGACCTCCTTTATGGATTTATTAGTGATTATTCTATTGGCACTAGTTTTGGGCTCCCCTATGAGAGAAAACATTTCTCTTGTGTTTACCCTTTCAAACCTCTTCATAATTTTTAAGTTGCCAGTTCAATTGCACCCTAAACCTTTGCTTTTCTAGACAAGATAACTTCAGTCTATTGCTGTGTGAAATAACTGGCATTTTGGTGTCGACGCCAAAAGTCACCCCACTTCAAAACAATTTATCCATTGTCATTTGGAGCCCTGAGGTGATGTGATAAGGTGCTATATCAATGCCAAGCCCTTTTGTTTGAATTCCCAAGTGAGGGATTGCAGAATATTAACTTCTGCCATGAATGTTGTACAGTATGCTGTCAGACTCCCCGAGGCTAGGTAGAAGTTTTTTTTGAGTTGGATAAAGCAAGTGTAAGAAATAGAAGTAAGGATTTAGTGTAACCCACACACATTTGCAGTAATTACACAATGCATTCTGAGACTAAATGATTTTCAAGGCAGGTTTGATATTGACTAACTTTGGTCACAGCTGACGCCTTTCGTTCTAGACTAAAGAATAAATAATATCCAATCAGAATATCTTGCTGTCTATACACTATCAATACAGCACGGTGGGAAGGAGAGGGAATCCTCAAACCGACATTTTTCCCCTCCAGTCCTGAAGGAGTCAGTATGGTTCCTTAGGTATTCACCCTTCTCTGGTTCCTCGCTTGCGCGCCTTTTGTCAGACCTGAAAATTCTTAATGATTCCTTAACGATTAGCAACCAAGACTTGATTTATTTTGTTGACCTTGATAATCTTTGTATGAAGTCCACCAGGCTTTGACTGTCTGTCTTTAAAACCACCCAGCTTATTCAAAATTTCTACCTGTCTCGGTGCTTCCTCTGCTCGTCCCCTTTACTGGCCATTCAACAGTTGTACAAGTGTCGCAACCTAGAAAATAAGCAGCATGTTTGCTTTCCCTCGATCATTTGAAATGTCATTGATGGAATTTTTTATTAGCCTCACTGTTCCTTTGTTTTCTTGGATTGTTGTGAAGATCTAGAAATGAAAGATAGTTATTTTAACATTTTCCTGCTTTGCTTATTTCATGTTCTGCTTTTTTCCTGAGCAGCTTCTTAACTTCCTTTGTCTTTATATGCATGTTCCTTATCTTCGTTGTTAAGTACTTTGCGGATCCATGAGATTACAAAAGGCTACATAAATGCAATTTGTTTAAGGTTTTAAGTTTTTTTTAAAAGTTTGTTTTAGTGTCACCAGTATGTTTACATTAACACTGCAATGAAGTTACTGTGAAAATCCCCTAGTCGCCACACTCTGCCTGTTCGGGTATACTGAGAGAGAATTTAGCATAGCTAATGCACTTAACCAACACACCTTTTGGATTGTTGGTGGAAACCAGAGCACCTGGAGGAAACCCAAGCAAACACTTGGAAAATGGGTTGACTCCACACAGTGTGACCCAAAATGGGAATCAAACCCGGGTGCCAGGCATTGAGACTCTCTTTTGTTAATTCGCCTTGCAGTATAAATATCTCCCCTTTTCTATGCCTTTTAGCTTTGCCACAGGGTCATCTGGACTCAAAATGTCAACTGTTTTCTCTCCTTGCAGATGCGACCAGACCTGCTGAGATGTTCCAGCACTCATTTTTGGTTTCAGATTCCAGCATCTGCAGTATTTTGTTTTTAACCAGTGCTAATTACCATACTGCTCTGATTATAAACTGTAGGAATGTAGGAGGACATTGAACTTTCTCCGGCATTCAACATTATCATGGCTGATCATCCACTTCAGTGCATTCTTCCAACATTGTTCGTGTATCCCTTTTATGTCACTGGCTTTTAGAAATCTGTCAATTTTTACCTTACACAAGCTGCATGATTGAGCTTCCAAAGTGCTTGGGTACAGAATTCCAATGGTTCATATACCTGAGTAAAAGAAAACTCTTCATCTCTGCTCATCCCTTGGGGATGCAAAGCAGGCAGATATTTGGACTGGGATGAATGACTATTGGAAAATGTGTTACAGCTTGTTTATTATCCCAAACCAAATATGAATTTTATTCTCTGTGACTCTCAGCACAGTATTTCGTGTAAGTTATCTACATATGGTAGAAATTGAGTGGTCTGTAGGAATATCTGGTGGTGTGTTCCATAATCTGTGAGTTTAGAAAGACAGTTTTCTGACCGTTGTCTGGGCCATTCAGTCAAACAGCTACCGATGTCTTCGAATTGGTTGCTGTTTGACTTCTTGGTTCATTGTGTGTGTTGTGGTTAGCTAATGCTACCATGCGTCTCTAAAGATTTCTTGTCCCTTGAAAGCATTGATTATTAGAACATTTTCCATTATGCTGTGAAAGACCTCCAGTATTTCTCAATCCCCATAGTTCACTTGAGGAAGAATAATCAGGTTCCATTAGAGAGGAGATAATAAACTGAGCCCAAAGCTGTTCTCTAACCCTCCATGTTATATAGAGTCATTTGGAACTGGTTTTACTGAATAGTGATCCATTGCTAATTTGAGTTCTGTGCCATGTCTCCTCCACTGCCTCCCTACAAGCCAAAAATGCTGACCCAAGTACCAGCAATAGTGCTCTAAATACAATTGTGAGCAGGAAGTTTGCAGATTTGTTGGTAATCTGTAGCGACTTGATTGTTCCCCTAACAGGTATTTCAGGATTTGATCTGAAAAGAACTTACCACCTTCTTTTCACTCTTGTACATTATTCCTTCCATTGAGACATTGGGCAGCTGATTTATTTGTGAAAACACTGGCAGTGGTTGTCACAGATATCAGAATAAGTGCAGCAATTACCTGGTTTTCTTGGGCCTATTTCTGGAATTTCCACACAATGTGGGGAACATTGGACAATAAACTGAATTCTGTATGTTCAGTATGGGGGCCAAGTGTTGACTAACAATCACTTCTCTATCCCATCTTGTATAGCATTGCAGTTGATGCTGCTGTCAATTTCTGATCCTGATATTCGGTCACAGGGTTGGATTTGGGCTGGGCTCCTGTAGAAGTGTTGGCAGCATGCCAACCTACAGTGGAAGATTCAGAACCTTGACTACCTACTCAAGATGGCTA
Organism: Sphyrna mokarran; assembly: GCA_024679065.1. Taxonomy (NCBI): domain Eukaryota; kingdom Metazoa; phylum Chordata; class Chondrichthyes; order Carcharhiniformes; family Carcharhinidae; genus Sphyrna; species Sphyrna mokarran. The sequence goes on along the minus strand of JAGIQG010000013.1, from coordinate 11,403,887 downwards.
TGCAAATTCAAAATGTCAAAAACTTCAGCTACTCCCACACACATCTGTTGACTTTTGTTTGATGTGTGAAATAATGTGCGTAATAATCTGCATGACACTAAGAGGGCAATTTGTTCATCTTAGAGAAGATGTCAGCATTGAAACTTCCATTTGGAGTCTTCTGAATGTGCACATGCACCACTGGAGATGCGCAATCGTTGAAAGGTTAATGATTGAATTTCTCCGTTCTTATTCTTGTTCGAGGGTCACAAAGAAGACAAGTTAAAATCACGGTGATGAAGTATTTGAGAGCATAATGTCTCATTTAAATGCTGGATGAGTTAGAAATGATATGTCAATGGCCTCCTATTGATGACTCTAAAGCAAGTATGTTCCATCCATTTTAATTTAATTAAGCAATGGGAATGAAGGGAGAAAGTCCATGTATTGTTTGAAATCCTGTAAGGAATGAGAGTGAAAGATGTAATGGCTTGATATTGAGTTTGGGTTTGAAACCATATAGATTGAAGGAGTCTGGAACCTGAGATGACTTTTCAGTGCAGCAAAGGTACAGGCAGTAAAGTGTGAGGCAGGCAGTAAATGTATAAACATTGATAGGAAGTCCAAAGACACAATCAGTGATAGATTCTGAATGAATTGAAGATTCTAAAGGGGCTTGATGGCATATGTGCAGAGCAGTTTTCTCTAACTGGGGAATCTAGCCCATGGGTAAGGGGCTGATCAGTTCTGAGGTAAAGAAAAATTTCTTCTCTCATCGGGATTGAAATATTTTGGAATTCTCTCCACTAGAGTATTGTGGATCGTACGTTTTTGAATATTTAAGGCTAACCTGGATAGATTTTTGGCCCCTCGAGAATCACAGAGTGAGTAGGTAAATGGAGCAGAGGCAAAAGATGAGCCATGATTGTATAGAGTAGTGGAGTAGGCTTGAGGTGCCATATGATCTACACCTGCTCCAATTTCTGATGTTAAGGTCTTATAAAGATTTGCTACAATGATGAAGAAAGATAGTGTAGAAGAGAGAAGGTTCATCTTTCAAGTCAGCAGATTATTGTATCTCATTCGTCCTTTGACCAGTCTGCCAAAGCAGACCTTTAGCACTGAATGATGGATGGGCAGCGCTAAGTAAAGCTATGTAATTGTGGAATCAGAATGGAACAGAAGAATACTTTGTTCAGAGAATGATTTGATTTGATTCAATATTGTCATATGTATTAACATAATGAAAAGTATTGTTTCTTGCATGCTATACAAAGCTTACCATTCATAAAGAAGGAAATGAGAGAGTGCAGAATATAGTATTACAATCATAGCTAGGATGTAGAGAAAGATCAAGGTAAGTCCATTCAAAAGTCTGATAGCAGCAGGGAAAAAGCTGTTCTTGAGTCGGTTGGTATGTGACCTCAAACTTTTGTATCTTTTTCCTGATGGAAGAAGGTGGAAGAGAAAAGGTCTGGGTGCATGGAGTCTTTAATTATGCTGGCTGCTTTGCCAAGGCAGTGGAAAATGAAGACAGAATGAGTGGATGGGAGACTGGTTTGCATGATGCATTGGGATACATTCATGATCTTTTGCAGTTCCTTTCGATCTTGGGCAGAGCAGGAACCATACCAAGCTGTGATATAACCAGAAAGAATGTTTTCTATGGTGCATCTATAAAAGTTGATGAGAGTTGCAGCTGACATGTCACGCTTCCTTAGCCTTCTGAGAAAGTTGTTGGTAGGCTATTTTTAACTATAGTATCAGCATGGGTGGACCAGGACAGGTGGTTGGTGGTTTGGACACTGAAAATCTTGAAGTTCTTGACCCTTTCTGCATCATCCCTGTTGATGCAGATAGGGGCATGTTCTCCTAATGACTAATCATATTTTTGAATTATTCCAAATTTTCCAGCATCTTGCAACAAATGGCAGCATGGGCTCGTTGGGCCGAAATGCCTGTTTCCCATGCTGTATTGTTCTTTAATTAATAATCAATTTCTTAGCCCAAATATACAATGTTGATAAATGATCCATTAGATTGATATCATCCTCTAAGGCTAGGTATCAAATCTGAGATATATCTGGTCCAAACATCAGCACTGGGATGAATTTAATATTTCATGGTTGTCAGAAGGCTGTTGACTGTACGATGCTAGAAGGAGAAGTAATTACAATCTTAGAACATAATAAATAAGAGGAATACTTTAGAATGTTTTATTGATATCTCCTTTTAATTACAGCACATTTTTTTCAATCCTTCCATTCGCTGAAGCTGAGGAGAAACCATTTAAAATTGGAATATTAATGCAATAAATTACAACAATGATTAAGAACATTTTTTGCTTTACTTGAATTAAAACAAAATGGTGGTAGTGCACAGCACCTCTTCGCATTTCAGATACTAACCAGCCTACTTGCACTTTCTGTCAGAGTACTGGCATTGAGAGCTTTCTTGATGACATGGTTCAGCTGTGTAGATCAAAGTCAAACTACCTCAAGAAAAATATATTGGTCCTAGAGGTTGAAGAACCAGTTTGCACTGGGGCCAAAAGAGATAATTATGAGGACACATTGCACAGACAAGGCCTGTGTTGCCTAGACTATAGATAGCTCTGATGTCATTACCTAGAGGAGTCATCAACATTGGAGAGGGTACAGAGGAGGTTTACCAGGATGTTGCCTGGTATGGAGGGCAGGTCCTATGAGGAGAGGTTGAAGGATTTGAGGTTGTTTTCGTTAGAAAGGAGGCGGCTAAGAGGGGATCTTATTGAAGCATATAAGATGATTAGAGGCTTAGATAGGGTGGACAGTGATAGCCTTTTTCCTAGGATGGAGAAAGCTAGCACGAGGGGACACAGCTTTAAAATAAGGGGTATGAGTTATAGGACGGATATCAGAGGTAGGTTCTTTACTCAAAGAGTGATTAAGGAGTGGAATGCCCTGCCTGCAGCTGTTGTAGATGCGCCAAGTTTGGTGGCGTTTAAGAGGTTAGTTGATAAGTATATGGAAGAGAAGGGAATGATTTAGTTAGGAGGGGCATTGCTTTTTATTTTGGTCGGCACAACATCGAAGGCCGAAGGGCCTGTTCTGCGCTGTATTGTTCTATGTTCTATTCCAATCTGAAACCTGGTTAGAGATTGAGATGCACTTGGCAAGGGATTAATCTGCCTGTTCCTCGTTGATTGCTTGATGGTCACCTATTCCTTTGCCTCCACACTAAAGAGCCCCAGGGTGACCATCTCTTCAAATTGCTAAACTCAATCTGCTCTCGATAGAAATGTGTGTCAGCCTGAAGAGAACGCAAGGTCAGTGTTAGTTAAACCCAACTTCTTAGCTTAGCCCTTTTTCCCACCTCATCCCTGTTGACCAGGACTTGGGGAGTGGGAAAGGGTGATAAAGAGGGGGCCCAGTCTGTGTCTCTCTAGTGCTACTTCTTAAAGCAAAAGAGATTTTATTAGTTCAGTCTGCTGCTTGGCCCTTTTTAATGCCATTTTTATGAAATGATCCTTTTAGAAATGATCAAATTATTGTTTAGATGTGACATTTTTTTCTTTGATATTCACGTTTAATGTTGTCTCAAACCTTCCTATTTTTCCAAAATTTGTTCATCAGTCTTATCTATTCTCTAGACCCCTCATTATTTTGAGGACCTCTATCAAATCTTTAAAGATATCAAACCCCAACTTCTCCCACATCCCAGAAGCATTCTGGTGAATCTGTTATGCACACTGTTCAAAACCTTGATACTGTTGCCAAAGTGTGATGCCAGAGTTGAACAAAATACTCCAGTCGAGGCCAAGCTGGTATTCTAACAAGTTACATGATTCCTTATTTTTGTTTCAATGCATCCTTTACAAAATAAAAACAGGAAATGCCCAAAAGGTTCAGCATGCCAGGCAGCATCTCTGAAGAGAGAGACAATCGTCATTTCAGATCACTGACCTTTTCATCAGAACAGTTCTGGTGAAGCCAAGTCAATCTGGTTGGTATATCTCACCTGAGACAGGTACTTCCCATTACAATGGCCGGCTCGTAAGATATAGTGTGTCAGAAGTGAGGAGCAATGAGAATAACTGTCAGTATCCTTTCAGCTGAGTCATTTGGGACTATGCTTAATGAATCGTAATGTTTCCAAGACTTGTAAAGTTAGTCAGCTGTGTAGTTAATTTTGCAAGAACATGATTTCTCATTAATGCTACTACTGAATGCATTGCTGTCAGAGGTGGATACCTTTGGTATGTTTGCCTAGAGTCTGTACAATACCTTTTTATATTACGTAGTCATTGTATAGCATTTTGTTGATGTATTAAGAATAACTCTTCTGCTGCACTATCCCACACACTTTCTCCCCCTTCCTGTCCTTCAATCATAGAATCCCTGCAGTGCAAAAGGATGAGCCATCAAGGTTCATCAAGTTTGCATTGACCACAATCCCATGCATTTACCCTAACTAGTCCCTCTGGCACTAAGGGCAATTTAGCATAGCTAATCCACTTAACCTACACATCTTTGGACTTCTTCCAGGATTAAGAGACTTAAATTATGAAGGCAGGTTGCATTCTCTCTGCGCGTATTCGTATGAGTACAGAAGATTAAGAGACAATCTGATTGAGGTGTTTAACATGGTTAAAGGAGTTGAGAAGGATGATAGAAATTCTTTACTCTGGAATCCACAGGAATCACAAGATAACAACAGTTTATATTTAATGTAAACTGTCTTAAGAGCAAGTGGATATGACTTTAAAATTAGTAAAGGATGAAAAGTTACAGCTATAAATGGGGAATTTTCAAAACTAAGACAGTTAGGGGTGATTAACAGAAGTCTAGAAGATTACACATAGTTACGGGACATGAGTAAAATAAATCGATTTGAAGTTTAGCAAAACAGTAATGTGAGGAAAAAGGTTTTATCTATTCACAGAAATATTTAATATGGTTTGACACAGAAGTGTGGGATATATTGAATTGCCTGGGGGAGAAATTTTAGTAGTCCAGAACAAGAAGACATAAAGGACATAAGTCTAAATTTGGAGTGAGGCTGTTCTGGGGTGATGCCAAGAAGAATGTCACACGTAGAACATAGAACATTACAGCGCAGTACAGGCCCTTCGGCCCTTGATGTTGCGCCGGCCAGTGGACCCTCTAACCTAAACTATTCCAATATCATCCATATGCCTATCCACCGAACACTTGAATGCCCCCAAAGTAGGTGAGTCCACAACTGCTGCAGGCAGGGCATTCCACACCCTCACCACCCTCTGTGTAAACATAATGTTCATGTTCTATGAAACATGGCGACACGGGGTGAACATGCAGATTCTGCACAGACAGTGAACCTGGGTTCCTGGTGCTGTGAGGCAGCAGTGCTAACCACTGTGTTGCCCTGATTGAATGAAGGAACAGGGTCAAAGGGCTAAATGGCCTTTACGTGTTCCTGTAAAATGTTAAACTGAGCTCTGTCTCATGAAATAGGTATAAAAGACGCCGTGCCACAATTTTGAAAAGAAACATTTTATGTTCTCTCAGTTCCTGTTCAATGTTATCCAGAGTAGATGGTCATTTGTTGTGTATTCTATTTGTAGGACCTTGGTTGCTGTTTGCTTACATAACAACAATGATTGCACCTTTAAATCAATTAATTAGCTTTGAAGTGCTTTAAATATCAGGAGAACACGATAAACTTCTACTTGTATATAGATTTAAGTTACTTATTTCTGTTTCAAAATGTAAGTTGAGTAAAGCCAAACAAAAGTTGCTTGGGGTCGAACAAAGGGTCATCTGGACTCAAATGTTGGTTCTGTTCTCTCTGCGCAGATGCTGTCAGATCTGCTGAAATTTTCCAACATTTTCTGTTTCTGTTTCAGATTCCAGCATCTGCAGTATTTTGTTTTATTAGAGGTAACAAAGCTGTGTTTCAATGACATGCTTTCCCCTCAGCATTGATGAATGGTCATCCAGACTTGAAACCTTGGCTCCATTCTCTCTGCACAGATGCTGTCAGACCTGTGAGATTTTCTGTTTTTGTCTCAGATTCCAGCATCTGCAGCATTTTGTTTCTGTGGCCAAACGGGCCATCTAAAATGGCGATGTGTAAAGCACTCTGGGACAAGTGGGCAAGAACCAAAACAACAGGCTGCAGCCTAAAAGACAGAGATAAACAGGCTGCAACCCAGATGGGCAAATATACAGGATATGGGGTCATTTCCAGGATAAAAAAAGACTTGTCAAATTGGGTTGTTTACCAGATATAAGGGTGCTCTAACCCCTTATTTGGAAGGGAGGTCTTATTCCCTACATGCCTCCAGTATGTGCAGACATGGCTGTTGGGGACACACCTAGAGATTGGTATGGCAGCACCTGATTGGACTCTATTGATCAAGGTGATCACGTCCTGATCAATTGATTGCCAATGGCCAAAAAGGGTGTGAACCCCAACGGGGTAAAGAGTGCTGCACAACTAAGAGTCTCTCCCTCTGACCCCATAAATGAACTACAGCATCGATGACCATCGCCAGTGATAACTAGCATGAGGAGAACCACCACCCGAAAAGGTAGGAAGGAAGACCAGAGCCAGAGTGCCAGGCCAGATCAAAGAGGCCAATGCATGGATAAAGGCCAATATTGCTTGGGCACTTGCCAGTCACACAAAGTTAAGTCAAGCTCTCATACTTGTTCTTGAACTCTAGTATTTTCTGTAAGATAACTTATCCACCTAATAAGGATTAAGACAGACTGTGCACAACACTTAATAAACCTTTGTGTTACTCACTATCTTAGCCACATTTCTAACTCTGTATTTCTAGAGGAAGTGTGCTTAGGTGGGTGCGTGGAACAGGATGATGAAGAGGGCAAGGAATGTTGGTGTGGGGCATGGAATACTTCCCTATTTTATGTGCCCAATCATCCTATGTTTACAGCACAGAAGGAGGAGATTTTGGCCCATTGTGTCCATGAAGACCTGCCAATATAAACTCCATTTTCCGGTGCTTGACCCATAGCCCTGGAGTGCAAGTGAATATTGAAATATTTCTTAAATGTGACAAGAGTTTGAATCAACCACCCTTTCAGCAGCGAGGCTTCCTCCACTCTCTGGGTGAAATAGTTTGTCCTCAACTCCACTCTTAGATATCTATCTCTGACCTTAAATCTCTATCCCTGGTTATTGACTCTTCTGCTAATGGAAGCAGTGAATTCCTATCTGCACCATCCATGCCCATAATAATCTGGTCTGGAACTGACAATTTAGTATCAAATCGGGTTAGTTTGTGTCGTGCTTCCTAATCCACAAGCAGTTGTCTTAAAGCTACTTCAACTCATTTTGCAAACCAGAAAAGGAGGTCTTTGTCAGTATTCAGTCCATAGTTGCTAAGGTTCAATGGCAGTCTCACTATCACATTACACCATTTGGTTCCTTGACCCCTATTAACATGAATGAAATATCACAGACTTTTAATTAATTTCCTTCACATTTCGGTTAAATGATAAACCCAGCGAGATGTGGATAATTTTGATGTCTTCATCCATAATGCCTTTTGAGAAAGGAATGTACTAACGGTTTGGATGATGAGCTCAGAGAGGATTCCTATTACTTGGCTGGTTGATGGAAATTGCAAGTAGTGGACAATTAACCATTCAAAATGGACCAAATTGTGCAGCTGGTCTGAATTTGCATTTTTCAGAGTAAATTGGAATAGCATTGATCAGGACTACCTGTATGCAAAAGCTTTTTTGGGATTTGTGTTGTGCCTTTGTAAGATTCCAAGCTTGAGGCTTGGAAAGAGATGGTTTCAATATAATTGGCTATGTTTATGTAACAATGTTGCCTTGAAGGCAGAGGGTTGTGAGTTCAGGTTACACTCCAGAGACTGAGATCAAAAGTCTAAGTAAGCTGCCACTGCACGGAGCATTACACTGTCGGCAATACCATCTTTCAGATAAGACATTAACCCCAAATACTGTCTGCTCGCTCAAGTGATGTGATCCTATGGTACTATTTTAAAGACGAGCAGGAGACTTCTCCCCAATGTTTGGGCTAACATTTATTGAAATATCACTAAGAAGAATATATCATATTGTCTTTGTGTGAGCTTAATGTGTGCAAATTGGCTTCGTATTTCTTACATTAAAACAATTTCAGACGTACTTGATTGAATGAAAAACATTTAAAATATCCTGAAGTTGTGAAAAACTTGATGGAAACATCTTTATTTCTTTATAATCTGACAGCAGAAGATCACTTCTTGTTTCTGATTTCCAGAATATACGCTGTCTGTGTGTATTCTGGTTAAATTTCAGATTTCATTAAGGCATAGGAGCAGAATTAGGCCACTCAGCCCATTGAGTCTGCTCCATGGCTGATTATTTTTCTCATCTCCATTCTCCTGCCTTTTCCCCATAGTCCCCGATCCCCTTATCAAGTAAGAATCTGTCTATCTTTGTCTAAAAGACACTGAATGACCTGACCTCCATAGCCTTCAGAAATTCATTCTCTAGTTAAAGAAACTCATCCTCATCTCAGTTTTAAAGGATTGTCCCTTTAGCCTGAGGTTGTGCCTCTGGTTCTAGTTTTTCCTACTAGTGGAAATATCCTCTCCATGTCCACTCTATCCAGGTCTTGTAGTACCCTGTAAGTGTCAAACCCTGAAGTGATGCAGCAGTTTAATTCTATCACAAGTGCAAAAGCAGGAATACAAAAATAAAATCAAGGGACTTTACTTTGCACAGCAGAAATAGAGAGTGTTCCTTTCACCTGCTCAGAAAATTCAATCGGAGTAAACCAGCAAATCAGAAATGTAAGCACAAATATTTGCCTGGCCTTCAGGCTGAGATCGTTCGACCTTGGGAAGTCACAACTGATGTTCCATAAATGGCAGGTTGGGTAGTGTGGCTCCTTTAAGGGGTAGGTGTTCATGGGTCACAGGATCCATCTGGACCCTATCACAAGGAAATGGGAAAAGTGTCACCACTGGGTGTTAAGATGTGGACCCTGGTAGGAGGAAATCTTGAGTGAAAGCTTGGCCAGTGGAACTAGACCTGTAGCTGCATTGATCATAAAATCTCTACAGTACAGAAGGAGGCCATTCAGCCCATCGAGTCTGCACCGACCTAGGCCACACCCGATATATTTTACCTACTATTCCCTCCAACCTACACCTATTAGGACACTAAGGGGCAATTTAGCATAGCCGATCAACCTAACCCACACGTTTTTGGGCTATGAGAGGAAACTGGAGCACCCAGAGGAAACCCACGCAGAACAAGGAGAATGTGCAAACTCCACATAGACAGTGACCTGAGCCGGCAATCGAACCCATGTCCCTGGAGTTGTGAAGCAGCAGTGCTAACCATTTTTTGAATTCATTCATGGGACATGGTCGTGGTTGGCTGGCCAGCATTTATTGCCCATCCCTAGTTGCCCTTGAGAAGCTGGTGATCCACGTGTTGTGTGTGGGTTGACCTACAATGCAGTTCAGGAAGGAATTTCAGGATTTTGACCCAGCGACTGTGAAGGAACGGCGATATATTTCCAAGTCAGGATGGTGAGTGACTTGGACGAGAACTTGTATGTTGTTTACCTTTTGTTCAATCAGTCACTGTTGTGACTCAAGACTTCCTCACCTTGATACCTCATTCTATACAAGGGGTTGGGGGGAGGGGGGGAGGGGGGGGCAAGATTATGTTGGCCTACAGTCGCTAACATACAAACAGCTGGAGCGGGAAGGGTGAGTCCCTGAAAGAAAAATGTGCAAGGGACGTAGGAAGTTGTTGAGTAGCAATGCCACTGTACGGGAAAATTAATCCATTTAATCCGGAGGCTGGGACCAGTACGTCAAGAGATTTTAGTATTTTTTCGCAGTCAATGAAATAACATCTGAAGAAAATCAGAAAGTTATTTTACTTGCCCTTTGCGGGCACATATAATCTTGTGAGAAGCCTTACATCTCCAGTGGCACTTGGTCTGAAATCCTTTGACCAGCTAGTTGCTCTAGGGATCACCATAATCCCTGACCCTCTGTTATTCAGAGGTATAAATGCCACTCAGCTGTTAGAGATACAGAGGAGACAGTTTCTAGTTTTATGGCCAAATATTGAGAGTTAGGTTCATTCTCAAGTGACATGTCATATGATCATCTCATAAGTGGGATTAACAGTTTGAACACTCAAAAGAAGCTGCTTGTAAAACTAAAATTTCCCTGGAAAATTTGGCTCAAGCGCCTGAATGTGTTGGACAAGGCATGCAGGGGTGCGGTGCACAAAATTTGATGGGCAACAGTGGCTGCTTGGAATACCAGCATTGAGGGCCCAGCGATCCCAAGAGAAGAAAGAGCAATTGCAAGTTACAAGGGTTGACAATTGCTATTGTGTTAGAGGAGACTATCTCCAAGACAGATGCAAATTTGTTTCAAATGGACAAAAGGAGAAGGAGAAATTAGCATGTCTAACCTGCATGTCTTTGGATTCAGGGAGGAAATTGAACCACCTGGAGGAAACCCATACAGACATGGAGAGAACGTGCAAATTTTACACATAGTCAGCCAAGCCTGGAATTGAGCCCAGGTCCCTGCTGCTGTAAGGTAGCAATGCTAACCACTGTGCCACCCTGCCAAGTGCTGTGGGTCTGCAACATGTGAGATTCAGCAAAACTGTGGCAAAGTTAGTAATCTTTATGGGGGAGATGCTGAAGTTATTGGGCATGACATCAACACCAGTGTCTTTCTAGCACCAGTCTGTTCAGTATCCCCTGAGGGTAGAGACTAGTTGAAGCAAATGATGTTGAATAGGCTGGAAATATTCAGCATCACAGATGGAATTTTTCAAGAGCTCTTGTATACATTTTTCAGAGAGCTGGAGTGCATACAGGGAGTAAAGGTCACAATTTACATGAACATACGACAACGTTCTCTCCTACTCTCGCACCTTCTGGCGGGAAATAGATACAAAAGTCTGAGGTCACGTACCAACCGACTCAAGAACAGCTTCTTCCCTGCTGCTATCAGGTATTTGCATGGACCTACCTTGCAATAAGCTAATCTTTCTCTACACCATAGCTATGATCGTAACATTACATTCTGCACTCCTTCACTTTGTCTGTGTAGCGTGGACAAAATGATACTTTTCAATATATACTAATATATGTGACAAAAAACCAACTCAAAAATTTTAAAGCCCAGCCTGTCCCTTATGCCCTATGTCAAAAAGTTAAGGTGGACTTGAAGAGATTGGAAGATCTAGGGATTATTAAAGCCAGTAGTGCTAAAACCAGACTGAACAGTGAGGATTTGCAGCGATCAAGCTGACCGTAAACAAAGCTGCTTAAATAGACATCTTATCCCTAGGATAAACTGGCAAGAGGCCTTAAGTACATTAAATTGGATTAATTCTTGTGTAAAAACAGCTTGAGCTGGAAGAAGACTCGAGGAAATGTGTCACCATTATACGTATAAAGGCCTATTCCAATATATGAGACTGTCTTTCGACATTTCATCTGCTTGCGCTGTCTTTCTTGGAAAGAATCCTGCAAGAAGTTATGAATCTGAACAATGTCTCAATGATGGGGGTCATCAGAGAGCCAATTTAGACAAATCCTCCAAAGATTCAAAGCAGCTATTTGCCTGAGAAGAGAAAAATGTATTTTTCAGGCAGATGAGGTCAGTAACTTAGGATTCTGAGTCAATGCAAGATGATTTCACCCAACAGAAGAAAAAGTAAAGGCAGTTAAAGAGGTGCCTCCGTTGAAGAATGTGGCAGAGTTGAAATCCTTAGTGATGATCAACTATTACAGCTGTTTTTTCCCTCAACTTGTCTACCATTTTGGCACCATCTTCTAAAAAACAACAATGTTGGTAATGGAAGATGCCCAGAGGAAAGCCTTTGAACAAGTAAAACAGGCGCTGCGATCATCTACCTTATTTGTTCATTTTAACCCAGGCAAACAGATCATAGTGACGTGTGATACATCGCCTAATTGCATAGGGGCTGCACTTCCCCATACGATGGAAGATGGCACGGAGCGGCCTGTCACTTTTGCTTTCAGGACCTTGTTTGATGCCGAATGGAGATATTTGCAGATAGAGTCTAGTAGTTATACTCGCTGTTAAGAAGTTTCATCAGTATGTGTACGGCTGCCACTTCAGATCATAAGCTGTTGCTACGGCTATTCTGTGAAGACAAACCAGAGCCGCCAATTGCATCGGCTGGGCCTTACTGTTAGTTGTGTACAGCTACACATTTCAGCACAGTTCAGGGACACAGATCTCCGTTGCGATGCTTTAACTTGGCTCCTATCTCTCTTTGCCTCCCGCTCCACGGGAGATAGTCTTGCTCTGAATTTTTTTGAGGCTCTGCCCATTTCGTCAGCCCACATCAAGATGTGGACCCAGAGGGAATCCAGTCCTTTCCAAGTTTAGAGAATGATTTCAACCAGCCTGGCAACTTGATAAATTGGAGCACATCCAGCTCCATTTGCAGTGCAGGAATAAAAATCAACTGTGAAGAAGGGGTGCTTTTGTGGCAGAGACAAGTGTAAGCACCACCCCTGGGCACTAGTTGCTTCTCCAGGAATTGCAAAGGGTTGGCCAGGAGCTACATTTAGTGGCCAGGAGTTGACAAGGAGATAAAGGATGTGGCCAATTCTTACCAATATTGTCAAAGGCTTTTGACAATGTCTCACATAGCAGATTACTTTGTAAAGTTAAAGCACATGGAATTGCAGATAATGTCTTGAGGTGGGTAGAAAGCTGGGTGAGCAGATAGGAAGCAAAGAATTGGCATAAATGGGTCATTTTATGATTGGCAGTCAATAACTAGTGGTGTTCCATAGGGATCTGTGCGAGGACCTTAACTGTTCATGTTATACATTAATGATTTGGAAGAGGAAACTGAATGTATTATCTCCAAATTTGTAGATGATACAAAGCTGGATGGGAGGGTGATGTGCGAGGAAGATGCAGAGATGCTTCAGTGTGATTTGGACAGGCTGTGTGTGTGGGCATTTGCATGGCAGATGTAGTATAATATGAATAAATATGAGGTTATCCACCTTTATCTTCATAATAGGAAGACAGATTACTGCTTGAATAGGCGTAAATTGTAGATATTGTAGAGGCAGTAGGATATGGCCTTTTATATATCCCAGATATTAACAGAAATTTTTTGATTAGGGGATCCAGGTAAAATGCCTATTGAGTGTTACATTGACAATAAATCCCTTTGGAAAAATGTGCATTCCACAAAAAGTGTAAATAAGAAAACGTTAAGGATTGACATAGCCAGCTTAAAGCAGACGTTAGAGGGCTAAAGGGGAAATATCAAAAATTAAATGGGTCGATAGCATCTATCAGTTATCTGACTGTTTTACAAAGAGAAGGGCGAGTTCAAAGGAACTTTTGGACATTATTAAGGAAGGGTGTTTCTTTCTATGAAAATATTCTTTTTTCTTTTCAAGATACGTATTTAAAAAGAGAGAGAAAGGAGAAATAGTGTTTTTTTATGTTTTCTGTTTTTCTGTGAAAAACCAACGTTCATCAAAATATTTCTTTTTCCCCTCCAAGGAAGGGGACACAGATGGGAATAGGTTAACAGGCCTTGCAATTAAATCCTAATTTGATGTTAATTATTCAATAAAAGTCACTGATATATAAAGGGTTCACAGGTGGTACTATTCTGTTGATGAAGAATTGTGTGCAGATCAAAGAAATAAAGGTATTTTTATGAAGAAAGAGAACTGAGAGGCTTAAAACAGGCAGGTGTGTCATGTGAGGAGAGAGTAAGGATTGGGATTATGTTCACTGGAGCTCAGAAGAATGAGAGGGGATCTCATAGAATTTTATAAAATTCTAACAGGGTTAGACAGGATAGAATCAGAAGAAATGTTCCCAATGGTAGTGGACTCCTGAACTAGGGGTTGTATTTGAGAATAAGGGTTAGAACTGAAGTGAGGAGAAATTTCTTCACCCAGAGGGTAGGGAATGTGTAGAATTCACTCCCATAGAAAGTAGTTGAGGTCAAAACATCTGATTTAAAAAAAATTGGATATAGCTCTTGGGGCTCAAGGGATATGGGATGAAGGGGGAGATCAGGATATTGAATTCGATGATCAGCCGTGATCAAAATGAATGGCGGAGCAGGTTCGAAGGGCCGAATGGCCTACTCCTATTTCTAGTTTCTATGTATCTGTAAAGAGGACTCTTTTGTCTGCAGTAAACTTAAATCTCTTGGGGTGACCTGGACACCATTATTCAAGTTGAGTTCTTTCATGGAGTTAATGTTTTTGATGCTGGTGGATGCCCGCTCAAAGTGGCTTGATGTGCAAATCGTGCGCTCCACAACCTCGTCAGCTACCGTAGACAAGCACATTTTCATAATTTGCGGTGTTCCAGAAGGAATCGTTTTCAAAAATGGCACCACTTTATAGCTGAAAGCTTTCAGCACTTTGTCAGAACAAGCAGCATCTGACGTATATGGGCATCTCCTTTACTGCCCCACTTCCCAATGGTTTGGTAGAAATGGCAGTGCAGACATTCGAAGTATCAAAAGGGAAACAGTCTACCAGACCACTGCCCCTTTGACCAACTTCCTACTCCTATAATCTCACCCACCCATGCTATGACAGGAGTTACACCAATTTGAATTATTGATGGGTCAACAATTCCACTTGATCTCATTTTCCTGAATTTGACAGGGATGGTGGAAGATAAGCAGGCCATGCAGAATTAGCTCTGCGCACCAGCAATGCATTGATAACTGGTTCGTTTTGTACCCATGTTTAAGGAAATAGATTTTTTTTAAAAAAGAACAAATCCTATCCCCTGAGGAAGAGAATTAACCATCAATTGACTCAAGTAAACATTATTTTGTTGCACACTTTACAAATTAAAGTTAACACGAAGGGCTATTATGAATCCATTTTTTTTTTTGACCCGAATGATTTGTTTGTTTTTCTGGAATTATGGTGCGGCCGTTTTGGCTTCCTGGTAAGATGATTTGAAAGTCTGGCCCAATATCTTTATCGGCTCTCAGGGCTGCAAAGCACATCAATCACATCAGAAGGCAGGAAACTGCAGTCCCTGTTGCCAGTCATCACATACTCTCCTTTTGCACTCTGCAGTAATGAATCACACACTGTCCCCATGCAAAATCCTCACTGATTGGTTCACATGACCCTTGAAGGAGCCAACTACTACACCATTATTAAAAAAAGCTATCACAGGGCACCCAGATAATCAAGCAGAGCCAATGCAGTTTTGTGAAACAAAAGTCGTGTTTAACCAACATACTGGAGTTTTTTGGAAAGTGCTGTGGATAAAGGGGAACCGGTGAGTGTACTTTACCTAGATTTCCAGAAGGAGGAAGTACTTCAACAAATATTGTTGTGGAAAATAAAAATTCATGGTAAGGAGTTAATATATTGGCATGGATAGAAGATTGGCAGGAAAGAGAGTTGGCATAAATAGATCTTTTTCAGGTTGGCAAGATGTATTGAGTGCCAGGGATCAGTACTGGAACCTTAAGCAGTTTATATATTGGATGAAAGGTATAGTTGCTAAATTTACTACTGTTACAAAGATAGATAAGAAAATAAATCATGAAGTGGACATGAAGAGACTACAAAAATATATTGATAGCTTAAATGAGTGGACAAAGATCTAGAAAATGGAGTATATGTGAGAAAATGTGAAATGATCCGTATTGGTAGGAAGACTAAATAAATACATATTATCTGAATGGTGAGGGAATACAGAGCTCTGTGATGCAGAAGGAATTGAGTATCCTAGTGCATGAATTGCAAAAGACTAGTGTGCTGATACAGCTGATAATTAAGAAAGTTACTAAAATGTTATCGTTTATTGCAAGGGCAGTTGAATACAAAAGTAGGAAAATTATGTTTCAATTATTGTGATTTATTATTGTCACATATTAGCATACAGTGAAAAATATCATTTCTCGTGTGTTTTACAGACAAAGCATACCTTTCATAGAAAAGGAAATGAGAGAATGCAGAATGTAGTATACAGTCATAGCTAGGGTGTAGAGAATGATCAATTCAATGCGAGGTAGATCCATTCAAAAGTCTGATGGTGGCAGAGAAGAAGCTGTTCTGATCAGACTTTTGCATCTTTTTCCTGATGGAAAAAGATGGAAGAGAGAATGTCTGGGTGTGTGGGATCTTTAATTATGCTGGTTGCTTTGCCGTGGCAGCGGGAAGTGTAGAAAGACTCAACGGATGAGAGGCTGGTTTGCACGACGGATTGGGCTTCATTCATTACCTATTGTAGTTTCTTGTGACTTTGGGCAGAGCAGGAGCCATACCAAGCTGTGATACAACCAGAAAGAATGCTTTCTATTGTGCATCTGTAAACGTTGGTGACAGTCGTGCTGGATGTACCAAATTTCTTTAGTGCTCCGAGAAAGTAAATGTGTTGGTGGGTTTTCTTAACTACATGTTGGCATGGGAGGTCCAGGACAGATTGTTGGTGATCTGGACATCTAAAAACTTGAAGCCCTCAACCCTTTCTATTTTGTCTCTGTTGATATAGACAGGAGCATGTTCTCCTCTACGTTTCCTGAAGTCGATGACAATCTCCTTTGTTTCGTTGACATTGAGGAAGGGATTATTGTCATCACACCAGTTCACCAGGTTCTCTATCTCACTCCTGTATTCTGCCTTGTCATTGTTTGAGATCCGACTCACTATGGTGGTGCGGTCCACAAACATGAAAATCGAGTTGGAGGGGAATTTGGCCACAGAGTCATAGGTATATAAGGAATTTAATAAGGGGCTGAGGACACAGTCTTGTGGGGCATCGATGTCATGGATAATTGTGTTGAGGAGGTGTTGTTACTTATCCTAACTGATTGTGGTCTGTGAGTTAGGAAGTTCAGGATCCAGTCACAGAGGGAGGAGGCGAGCCCAGCTCATTGCATTTGGAGATGAGGTTTGTAGGAACTTATTTATACAAGACATAAATGAGGCCACATGTGGAGTACTGTGTGCAGAATTGGCCACCTTATTTAAGGAAAAATGTAAATGCTTTGGAAACAGTTCTGAAAAGGTCTATCAGTCTAATCCTGGTGTGGGTGGGTAGTCTCATGCAGAAAGGTTGGACAGGTTAGCTTGAATTCACTGAAGGTTAAAAGAGTAAGAGGCAACTATATTGAAATATATAATTGAATACAAAAAATACCTTTTAAAGGTCATGTGAACCAATCAGTGGAGATTGTGTGCAGGGACAGTGTGTGATTCATTATTACAGAGTATGAAAGGACAGTATGTAATGATTTATTGCAGAGGCTGCTGCTTCCTGCCTTCTGATGTGATTGATGTGCGTTACAATTATGAGGGGTCTTAACAGTGTGGATGTTGAGAGGATGTTTCCTCTTGCGGGAGAATCTAGAACAGTTTGGAAATAAGGGGTCACCCATTTAAAACAGAAATGAGGTAAAAGAAAATTCTTTCTGAGGACTGAGAGTCTTTGAAACTCACATTCTAAAAAGGGTAGAAGCAGAGTCTTTGAATGTTTCTAAGGCTGGAGCGGATAGATTCTTGGTTTGCAAGGGGGTGATAGATCAAGTGTGATGGAGATTTGAGGTACGATCAGATCAGCCATGATCTTATTAAATGGCGGAGACAGGCTCGAAGGGCCAAATGGGCAAATCCTACTCCTTAGTTGTACGTCCTTATGAGTTGGCTCAGACTGACTAGCTTTAAAGGGGAACTAGATGGATATTGCTAAGAAAATCAATTAGACTTGTAAAGATGATAATGATAATCTTACTTTCATGGACGAGAGAGTAATGAGCTGAGGGGATATGGGCAGCGCCGGCTGGACCAGTATCTACTGTCCATCTCTGCCTTCCATTTCAGAGGACATCTGAGAGTCAACCACATTGCTGTGGATTTGGAGTCACACATAGACCAGACTGGGTAAGCATGGCAAATTTCCTTCCCTAGAGAACGTTAGTGAACTAGGTGGGTTTTCTGTAATTGTTAATGGTTTCATGGCCATCGTTAGATTTCTAATTCCAGATTTTTTTTTTGAATTCAAATTTCACCATTTACCACAATGGGACCCTGGATTTTGTCCTAGGTCTCTGGATTACTAGTCCAGTGACAATACCACCATGTTTGTGCATTGCATTACTTAAACTAGGAACTCAACAGGCATGGTGGGATTTTTCACACGCATGTTTATTAAGATTTATAGAACCCAGGTAAGTAAATGTTTAAAATACAGATTAATAATCATGGGTACAGGATTAAGAAGCTAAATGATGTCCTCACCTTACTTGACCTGATAATCATACATAGATTCCAGTTGGATTGAGCTCGACAGGGCAAACTGTCTTTTTGTCCTTAGCTTCTGTTGCCCTGTTGAAGTTTTGTGCATGAAATGTCACAGATGCAGTGAAAATGCTGGTTTCTCAATGGATCTCGGTGATGCTGTATTACTTGTCAGCAAATGATTTGCCAGCCATGCACAGACATTTTGACTCTCAGATGCTGCTTTGAAGTGTTCTTCCATCAGCAGATCTCAAACAGGAAGTCTCCATCCATCATAACAACAAGATACTGAATGCATTGAGGTGGGGGTGGGTGGGAGTGAGCTAAAATGGACTTAAAATTCAGCGTTGTTGAGTGGCAGGCAAGAAGCTGGCATTCGCTGCTCCTTTTTGTGGTTTTTCTTTAAAGTTTAAAGTTTATTTATTATTGTCACCAAAAGGCTTACGTAAACACTGCAATGAAGTTACTGTGCAAATTTCCTACTTGCCACGCACCAGAGCCTGTCCGGGTACACTGAAGGAGAATTTAGCATGGCCAATGCACCGTCTTTCACACTATAGGAGAAACCCCACACAGACATGGGGAGAATATGCAGAATCTGTACATCGACCCTAACTGCTAACCGCTCTGCCACTGTGCTGTCCTTTGTTACTCTATATTTGAAAGGGGTGGGGGGGAGGTGGTGTCAGAGAAGAGGAAATACTTTTCATTTTTATTTCATGACCAAGGGACATCAGAGTCTCATTTAGAAAGTTTACATCATGCTTTGTTCTTTCTGTGCGGAGGATGCAGTGTTATTTCAACATGATCTGGACAGACTGAATGTGTGGACGTGTGCATGATAGATGCTACATATTGTGGATAAATGTGAGGTTAAACACTTTGTTAGCAATAATAAGAAGACAAATTATTTCTTGAATGAGTGCAAACTGAGAGATGTGGATAGTCAATGAGACCGCGGAGTCCTTGTGCGTCAGTCACTGAAAGTGAGGGCGTACGTACAGCAGGCTGTGAAGAAGGCAAATGGTATGTTGACCTTCAGAGCACAAGTATTTGAGTATAGGGATAGGAACGTTTTGCTGCAATTGTATAGAGTGTTGGTGAGGCCAAGTCTGGAATATTCTGTGCAGTTTTGGTGTCCTTATCTGAAGAAGGATTTCCTTGCAATAGAGGGAGAAGTGCAAAGGTTTACCAGGAGTTTAGAGATTGAGAGAGGAATCTCATAGGAGCTTATAAAATTCTAACAGGGTTAGCCAGGGTAGATTCAGAAAGAATGTTCCCTATGGTGGGGGGAGTCCAGAACTTGAAGTCATAGTTGACGATAGGGGGTAAATTTTTTAGAACTGAGGTGAGGAGGAATTTTTTTCACCCAGAGGGTGGTAAATGTGTGGATTTCACTATGCAGAATGCAGCTGAGGCTAAAACATTGTCTGATTTCAAGAAGAAATTGGACAAAGCTCTTCGGGGAAAAAGGATCGGGGATATGGGGGAAGGGGGGGGATTGAGGATATTGAGTTCAATGATTGGAATGAACGTTGGAGTAGGCTCAAAGGACTGGATGGCCTCCTCCTGCTATTTTTTGTGTTGCTTCCTGAGGTCGGTTGACTTTAAATGCACCATAAATTTTCCCGTGACATCACACAAGATGGAAGCCCAAAAACATCTGCATTACGAGTGGGCGTTCATCTCGTCTTTTGTGCACAGGTGCTTTATGAGTCTTGTATTCTCAATGCAGCCCTCCTCGTCGTGCCTGCACGTTTCCTGTGTGGTGGCTGCGTACTGTTCCCAGAAACTCTGATTCATTGCTTTCCACCCAGTCCTCCCACTGATCTCCGTGCGACTTTCCCCCTCCTCCACCAAGGCACATCTGTCGACCTCAGTCACGCCACAGAGCTAATGCTAATATGTAGGAGCTAGTCAGAACTCAAAACCCCTATCACAATTAGCATTAAGTCTGTGAAGACTTCAGTAGCGAGAATTAGCCGTCCCCACTCACCCCTTTAAAAGTGCGGTGCCTGCAGAAAAAGAAAAAGAGATGTGTAAAGGGTTATGAATCCAATGCTGGCAATTTGATTGTTGTTGCATGGCTCTTGCTATATTCTGGCCTGTAACTCACTATCAGCCACTCAGCCTCTCAGTTTGGATTGTAAGTCCAATGTGAGGCAAACGCCAATGTCCTATCGTTATATGAGAGTGCTGCTAGAAAGCTCTGGAGATTGAGTCATTATAGGGCAGAGTTCAACTGTTGTATCACCAGTATCACTGGGGTTAACTTCAGATCTGGACTTCCCCCAAATCTCTAGTGCTTATCCCCACAGTGTCTCAACCTTGTGTTTGCAAACTATTTGCGTACGGAGAACATCCTAAGGATGTACAGTTCTGGCCTACGCCGGTCATCATACATTTGCACTAACCGTCAGCAGGAACCAGGACTGATTTTTCTCCCCTGGCTCCCTGAATTACTTCCTTTCCCCACCATTGATATCTTTGACCTGCAAGATTGGGTTCGCCTTTGCGGCGTAGAAACAGTTACAGGTGGGAGAAAACCATTGGTCCAAAGGAATTGCCAGATGAGACTCAAACAAGCGTCCAACTAGTTCACTTTCTACCATTCTGGCAGTCACCTGGTACAACAACAAAGGAGTTATTGACAATCAGAGCTATTAATCTCCACCAATTAGTCTACAACATATCCATATATGAAGTGAGAAAATCACCGATGATGATGAACTTTGGAAACCTAAGTCTACATTTCAGGAGATGTGGGCAGCACTGCCTGGGCCAGCATTATTACCCATTTCTAATTGCCCTTGAACTGAGTGGTTTACTAGGCTATTTCAGAGGCATTTAAGTGTCAGCCACCTTGCTGTGGATTTGGTGTCGTGTATAGACCAGATTGGGTAAGGATAGCTGATTTCCTTCCCTAAAGGGCATTGGTGAACCAGATAAAATTTTATTGACAATTGACCATGGATTTCATGGTCACCATTCAATTTTTAATTCCAGATTTTTATTAATTTAAAATTTACCATCTGCCCGAATGGGATTTGAACCCAGGTCCCCAGAGAATTACCCTGGGCCTCTAGGTTACCAGCCCAGCAAATTTACTTGTTCCAAAATTGTTACACTTATCATACATAATGTCACAAGTTAGTCATATATTGCATCTCAAAAATTTTAATCAAAGAAATGTATCTATTAAACACCTCGTCCACTATTCGCAACATTCTTTAGTGTATTTCTATGAACCATGAATCTCATTTCTGGGTTCAAACTAGGAATTATATAGTTCCGTCTTGCAAGTTGTTAAAGTTTCTAGTTCCTCTCATAGTGTTGACAATCTGTTCAATATACTTACAACCCTTTTTTCCGTAAAAGCTAAGTTTCTCCTCCAGCTCTTACACTTTGAAAGTATTGTTCGCTCAAGGACCCACAGGCAACAAATACTGCAATGTTGAATGACTGAAACAAGCACTCCTGTTTCAGCGTGAGGCTGGAAGTGCCACTGATGAAAGTTAGAAGCCCTACTTTTTATAAAGAGAGGAGTGACTGCTGTAATGGAAGGGATTTTTACAATTGGGCATCTACCATGGAGTTTCCCCATGAGCTGTCTGTGTGCTGATTCATAGTATTGTTCGAGGAAAACAGTGTGTGAGTCTATCTCTGTCCCTTGCTGACACATATTTTGATATGTTCTGGTTTGAAATAACCCAGCTAACATAATATAGATATTCAGGTCGGAAAGGGCAAACTGGGTGAGAGAGAGAGAGAAAGCGAGAAAGGGAGAGGAAGTTTCCAGCTCTAGTGCTCCTTACAAGGCATCGTTGTATCGACAACTTCTGTGATATCACTGCAAGAGCAGGAGGCACATGGAGGGAGCTGAAAAGGGAAATCACCGCGATTTGTAAGTGCGGTCAGGTTTTTTTTTTATTTCGAAAATCAGAAATAGATCAAAAAGATTCTTGATTTTTGAGTCAGTGTTAAAGTAAAAAATATCTAACCTGAAAGATAGGGGCGGAGGAAAAAGTTTTGACAGAAATGCTGCTTTTTAATGTCGACTTTAATAGTTTGAACTTTTCCCGGAGGCAGCTAAACAGAAGAGAAAGACAAGTATCTGGACTGAAATTATTTTTTTCTCTCTGACTCAATAATAAACTACATTTGTAGGAGTGTCTGTTCTGAGGCAGGTGTTAGCTGCTATTTACGAATTGCCGTTTCAATAAACAAACTGCAGTATTGTGCTCAGTATCTTATCAGCTCAATCTGGCAGGTGGTATCTCATGGTGGGGTATGGTTTCGCTGGCAGTGGTACGTATCACTGTCATGCCAACCACCCCACTCCCATCCCCCACCAAATCTCACAACACCAGGTTAAATTCCAACAGGTTTATTTGGAATCACGAACTTTCGGAGCACTTCATCAGCTGAATGTGAAGCAGCGCGCAGAATAACTGATTCCAAATAAACCTGTGTCTGCATGGGTTTCATATCCCTACATATTTCACCCGCTACTTCCTGTCATCTATGCATCTCAGGACACTAAGGGGCAATTTTAGCATGGCCAATCAACCTAACCCGCGCATCTTTGGGAGGAAATCAGAGTACCTGGAGGAAACCCATGCAGAATGTGCAAACTCCACACAGACAGTGACCCGAGCCGGGAATTGGATCCAGGTCCCTGGAGCTGTGAAGCAGCAGTGCTAACCACTGGACTTTTACCTGATGTTGTGTGACTTCATACTGTGCTTACCTGGGTTCAACACCGGTATCTGCAGATCATGTCACCAACTGGATTATCCAACTACCCAGGAAGCTTGTCTCCTCACTTCAATACACCTCCCTCCCCTCCCAGTTCCTTGGGACAAGTGCAGATCAATTGCTATGCCCTAAAGATTGTTATTATTTATTTTGATTTGATTTATTATTGTCACATGTATTAGTGTACAGTGAAAAACATTGTTTCTTGTGTGCTATACTGGCAAAGCATACTGTACATAGAGAAGGAAAGGAGAGAATGCATAATATAGTGTTACAGTCATAGCTAGAGTGTTGTGAATAGAGCATTGTTAGAAATAGTGGCACAGTAGTTAGCACTGCAGCCTCACAGTGCCAGGCCCTAGGTTCGATTCCCAGCTTGGGTCAATATCTGTGCAGAGTTTGTACATTCTCCCCATGTCTGAGTGGGTTTCCTCCAGGTGCTCTGGTTTCCTCCCACAGTTCAAAGATGTGCTGGTTAGGTGCATTGGCCATGCTAAATTATTCCTCAGTGGAGTGGAACAGGAGCTGGAGTGTGGTAACTAGGGGATTTTTACATAATTTCATTGTAGTGTTAATGTAAGCTGACTTGTGACAGTAATAAATAAATTTTAAAAGAATTAGAACAGAGTTTTAGAAACATAGAACAAGAATGCCATAGAATGATAGAACCCTACAGTGCAAAAAGAGGCCATTCGGCCCATCGAGTCTGCACCGACCTCAATCCCACCCAGGCTCTAGCCCCACGTCCCTATATATTTTACCTGCTACTCCCTCTAATCTACACAACTCAGGACACAAAGGGGCAATTTTAGCATGGCCAATCAACCTAACCTACACATCTTTGGACTGTGGGAGGAGACCGGAGCACCCGGAGGAAACCCACGCAGTCACGAGGAGAACGTGCAAACTCCGCACAGACAGTGACCCGAGCTGGGAATCGAACTCAGGTCCCTGGAGCTGTGAAGCAGCAGTGCTAACCACTGTGCTACCGTGCCGCCCCATCAATATTATAAAAGACATAATTAGAGGGTCTGCTGGGCACAGCTTGCAAGGAGCTATCTTGCTCCAGCACCATCTTGAATTTATTCTTTTGGAAAGGCCAAGTCAGTCAATTATAGAATTGGGTTTGAATCCTTCCTTAAGCCTGCAAGAGCCAGCACGTGGCTGCTTAAACACTTCACAAAAGAACAAAACAAATCTTTCTGCCTTACTTACGCTGCTATCAACAAATGCTAACCAGAGGGTGTCTCCCAATCCCCACCCCAAGGCAGTGAGACGAGCAATAGCAGCTCAGCCAATGGTCACCTCATTCAATACACTCGATCAGACCTGGGACCCTCCTCAATTGCTTATATAGAGCTGTCTTCAGATTCTCCAGCCATCCCAAAACATTTTACAGCTACTGAGCTGCTTCTGTCACTGTTAGAATATAGGAAGCACTGCAGTTAAATTGTGCATGGCAAGCTGCCACAAACAGCAGTGTGATACTGACTAGTTTTCAGTGATGTATGTTCATAAAATAAGTAGAGTGTAGTAGGAGGTCATTTGGCCCATTGAATCTACACCACTCTTCAGAAGAAAATCCTCTTCCCTGTCCCTGTAAACGCACACATTTATCTTGTTAATCCCCCTAATCTACACATCTTTGGACACAAAGAGGCGATTTACCATGGCCAATCCACTTAACTCGTTCAGTTTTGGACTGTGGGAAGAATCCGGAGCATCCGGAGGAAACACATGCAGATACAAGGAGAACGTGCAGACTCCACACAGATACTCACTCGAGGCCGGAATCAAACCCGGGTCCCTGATGCTGTGAGGCAGCAGTGCCAACCACTGTACCACCCCTTTTTGAAGGATTCTTTAAGAAGGATAAATATTGAGCGAGAGCTGCCCAGTTCTTTGAAACTGTAACAAGTGATTTAACTGAGAGGGGACACTGGGCTTCAGATTAACATCTCCAAGGAGAAGGCGCAGAGTGGCACGGTGCTTAGCATGCTGCCTCATAGTGTCAGGGACCCGTGTTCGATTCCCAGCTTGAGTCACTGTCTGCGTGGAATCTGCAAGTTCTCTCCTCTCTGTCTGCAAGGGTTTCCTCCGGATGCTCCAGTTTCCTCCCACAGTCTGGTTAGATGCATTGGCCCTAATAAATTTTCCCTTAATATCCCTGAATAGGTGCCGGAGTATGGCCACTAGAGGATTTTCACGGTAACTTTATTGCCCTGTTAAGCCTACTTGTGACAATAACGAATAAACTTTAACGAACAGCTCCAACAGTGCGGCATTCCCTTTGGAATTTTAATTCATGCTCAGAACTTGGGCACACAACCACCCGCTTCAAAGGCATGTGTAAAGTAAAGTGAAGTAAAGTTTATTTGTTTGTCACAAGTAGGCATACATTAACACTGCAATGAAGTCACAGTGAAAATCCCCTATCGCTGCACTCCGGCACCTGTTTGGCCCCGCTGAGGGAGAATTTAGTATGGTCAATGCGTCTAACCAGCATCTCTTTCAGGCTGTAGGAGGAAATCAGTGTGTTAACCATGGAGCCACAGCTGACACTACCGGCTGTGTATCACAGTGTAATTACTCACAGAGCTAGCTCGGAAGTCACTAACTTCTAAATGTGCGGGGGGAGGGAGTGGGGGCAGAAGCATTCAGACCTTATCTGTTTTCTATTCTCGTACAGCAGGAAGTAGAGACTGAGCTCATTGATGATTTTTGAGAAGGAAATCACTGAACAGGAATTGACCATCTGAAACCCAGGCTGCACCTGCCTTCACATTAACATACTTACCAAGTGATAATGAGTGCACACCAAGATGAGTAGCATATTGCTTCTTACTATAGGCATAGTGGAAATGATGAAGTGAAGTTTGTGTGTATAGGAAAAACAAAAAGTGCGGTTTCCCTGAATGAGAAGTGGGTAGTTCTACAAATAGGAAGTTATTATATATAGAACCAGAATTAGTCTATTTTAATTTTTAAATAAGCATTTTTTCTAAAAACATGTTTTCTTCAAACTCCTCCCTTTGAGAGATCCATCATTAAGTATTTGGTTTCTTGTGAATACTCCCTTGGGTTAATGAGCAGAACACATCTCCAGCACTCCTGCTTTCCTTAGCTTCTGTCAGATTGCTGTGAAAAAGGGCCAAGTATGTAAGTCGTCGGGTGCTTGTTTTATGGAGTTTGATTATTTATTACGGACTGTTAGTCGGTTGCTCCAGAACTGATCCCTTTTTCTCTTGGACTCCAGTTCTTCATTCTTCCAATTGGAGAGAGGTACAGCAGCCCTCCACCACTTCTCTGTCTCAGTTGGATGGATCTGACAGAGACTGTGAAATCCAGTGCCCTTCCTACCAGTTGATGTTTTGCCTGTGTGCAATATTATCTGGACAGGTAGTGCAACTGAGTTAGCCAGGAGTCTAGGCAGATCCAATACCCATAGAGCAGGACAACGAGTCAAGGCCAAAGGAGCAGATGAAGTCCCAATGACAAAGTATCAAGATGCAAAGAGCTAGATATTGTCAAGGTGGAAAAGAGTAAGAAAAGGGGAACAATCTAAAATCAAGAGGTGATGGATAGTGATTACTAAGGGGTGAATTTCTATGGGATTTTCATGCCATTTCACTATACCTTCAATTGGGGAGCACCACAACCACTGCATAAAGTCAACCGACATCAGGAAAGCTAAAATTCCTGCATTGGGAAGGAAAGATTGAGATAACTTCTAAAGTACTGGAGACTGTGAGCAAAAATGAGCTGCAGTAGAAGATGAATTGTTATGAGGCTGCTGGGAGGAACACTTGTATGAAAGATGTTCACAGCGCCAAGGTCCTGGGTTCAATTCCCAGTTTGGGCCACAGTCTGTGTGGAGTTTGCACGTTCTCCTCGTGGCTTTTCTCTGGGCGCTCCGGTTTTCTCCCGCAATCCAAAGATGTGCAGGTTAGGTGGATTGGCCATGCTAAGTTGTCCTTTGATGTTCAGGGATACGCAGATTTGCTGGGTTAATCATGGTAAATTGTGGGGATAGGGAAAGGAAGTGGGCCCAGGTAGACTTTTCTTTTGAAGGTCAGTGCTGACTTGATGGGCCAGATTGCTTCCTTCTGCACTGTAGGGATTCTGTGGGATTTGATGAAGTTGTACCTACTGCTTAAGAGCAAAAAAAAGCAAGGCAGGCATGGCCATAGCAGGATTGGACTTGAAAAGAAAGGATTTGTCTCATTTTGAGGAAAATAAGAAGTATTTATTCATCGTGGGAATTCCCACTGCTGAACCCATTCCTTAATTTGTATCACAGGGTGTATGTGAAGGGAGAGTGAGAGCTGCGGGGGAAAGATTTTGAAGTGTTAAAACTCTACTTGCTACCACTAAAACCAATGAAACCACTTTGAAATGTCAGCAAATACCCCTGACCATGTTATAGAAAGATGATTTAAACTATAATTTAACTGCACCATAAATGTTCAAAATCACAAATGTAAGTAAGGGAAAACATTGTTTTAACTCTTTGGTGTTTGAACTGGGCTTAAACACTTTGGGATAGGCCTTTCCTTTTAGTCTAGGCCTGACTACTTCAAACTGGGCTTGTGTGCATGAGTGGGCTTGAGTCCACATACTTGGTTCAAACTGTGCCATATTTTTCATTTGGACCTATCCATTTCAAAACTCCATGATTTCTGCCTCCACAACTCTAATGGGAAATTTATTTCACATGCTGGTCACTGTGAAGATCCTAATTATTATGTTGAAAGTCTATTTTCCAGCTGAAACCTGCGTTCCTGGTGTTATTATATTTCTTTCATTTAAAGTAATGATCCAAGTTCATTCTCTCTTAATCTCTGTCTATGAATAAGTCTCATTTCTTTTTCTTGCCCAGCTGAACAATTCCAGGCATTCCTCGTTTCTCACATCCGTGAGTTCGGAAGTCAGATTGCAACAAAACCACACTGAAGGTGATGTTGCCTCACTGTTTGGCCTGCTATAGGATAACTGCAAAATATACTAGTCCTGTGCTTGCATGTGCAATTACATGAACTTCAAAAAGATGTGTTTCAGCAAACTGATACCACGTGGGCTGTTAGATTTTCAATCTCAACCCCTTCAATAATGTTCAACCGCAGCAGAAGGTTGCTTGTGACTCTGTCTTCAAAATTAAGACGTGCACAGGAATGGGGAACGTGAGTGTAGCCTCCCATTTGATCCTGCTCTGTCAATCATCTGGCTGATCATCTACCTCAACTTCACTTTCCCGCCCTATCACCAAATTCCTTAACCTAAAGACCTATTGGCCTCTGCCTTCAGTACACTCAATGACTGAGCATCCACGATCCTCTGTAGTAGAAAATTCCAATGAGTCACATCTCTCTGACTGAAGAAATTCATTCTCATCTTAGTTCCAGATGGATAACCTCACAATCTTGACACTGAGCCACCTAGTTCTGGACTCATCAAATAGGGGAACCAACATCTTAGTGTCTAACCTGCTGATATCGAGCATGAGACTATACCGGGAATTCTTTCTCTTTGTTGCTTGAACCTTCTTTTCTTCCAGCTGTCTCATTTCCCCATGATGCTACCTTTTATGCACTGTTTCATTAATTCCTCCCTATGCAGGATTTTAGGATTTGGTGAATCAAACACTTTCCCATTTCAACCTACATCATTATCTTGAGAACCCGCTCATTCATTATTGTTCAGATTTAATCATAGTCATAGAGCTTACAGCATGGAAACAGGCCTTTGGATCCAACTTGTCCGTGTCGCCCTTTTTTTTAAAACCCCTAAGCTAATCCCAGTTGCCCGTATTTGGCCCATATCCCTCTATACCCATTGTACCCATGTAAGTATCTAAATGCTTTTTAAAAGATAAAATTGTACCCGCCTCTACTACTACCTCTGACAGCTTGTTCCAGACGCTCACCACCCTCTGTGAAAAAATTGCCCCTCTGGACACTTTTGTATCTCTTCCCTCTCACCTTAAACCTATGCCCTCTAGTTTTAGACTCCCCTACCTTTGGCAAAAGATACTGATTATCTACCTTGTCTATGCCCTCATTATTTTATACACCTCTATAAGGTCACCCTTCAGCCTCCTACGCTCCAGAGGAAAAGTCCCAGTGTATCCAGCTTCTCTTTATAACTCAGTCCATCAAGGCCTGGTAGCATCCTAGTAAATCTTTTCTATACTCTTTCTAGTTTAATAATATATTTTCTATAATAGGATGACCAGAATTGCACACAGTATTCCAAGTGTGGCTTTACCAATGTCTTGTACAACTTCAACAAGATGTCCCAACTCCTGTATTTGATATTCTAACCAATGAAACCAAGCATGCTGAATGCCTTCTTCACCACTCTATCCAGCTGTGACTCCACATGTACCCCTAGATCTCTTTATTTTATAACTCTCTCCAACACATGACCATTAACTGGGTAAGTCCTGCCCTGGTTCAATCTACCAAAATGTATCATCTCACATTTGTCTAAATTAAACTCAATCTGCCATTCGTCAGCCCACTGGCCCAAATGATCAAGATCCCTTTGCAATTGAAGATAACTTCACTGTCCACTATGCCACTAATCTTGGTATCATCTGCAAACTTACGAACCATGCCTCCTATATTCTCATTCAAATCATTAATATAAATGACAAATAACAGGGGGCCCAGCACTGATCCTCGAGGCACACTGCTGGTTATGGGCTTCTACTTTGAAAAACAACTCTCTACAACCACCCTTTAGCTTCTGTCATTTTATATCCATTTAGATAGCTCACCCTGGAACCTGTGAGATTTAACTTTATGCAGTCCTGCAGTATCCCGTCAAAGGCCTTGTTAAAGTCCATGTAGACAATATCAACTGCACTACCCTCATCTACCTTCTTGATTACCCTTTCAAAAGACTCAAATTTGTGAGACATGATTTTCCACTCACAAAGCCATGCTGACTGTCCCTTGCATCTATAAATTCCTGTAGAACCTGTCTGTCAAAATACCTTCCAGCAATTTACTCACCACAGATATGAGGTTCATTAGTCTGCAGTTCCCAGCCTTTTCTCTGCAGTCCTTTTTAAACAAAGGCACAACATTTGCCACTCCCCAATCGTCAGGCACCTCACCCGCGACTACTGATGGTTCAAATATCTCAGCTAGGAAATCTGCAATTTCCTCCCTAGCCTCCCACAACGTCATGGGGTATACTTCACCATGTCCTGAGGATTTATCTACCTTGATGTGCTTTAAGACTTCCAGCAGCTTCTTCTCTGTAACATGTACATTACTCAAGTCATCACTATTTATTTCCCTAAGTTCCTTAACATTCATGCTTTTCTCAACAATAAATACTGATGAGAAATATTCATTTAGGATCTCACCCCATCTCTTGTGGATCCATACATAGATGACCTTGTTGATCCCTAAGAGGCCCTACTCTCTCCCTTGTTACTCTTTTGCCCTTTATGTATTATGTAGAAGCTCCTTTGGATTCTCCTTTCCCTTATTTGCCAAAATAATTTCATGCCCCTTTTTGCCCTCCTGATTTCTTTCTTAAATCTACTCCTACACTTCCTATACATTTACACTCTTGGAAGTCAAGATCTACCCTCCACTGAGCCTGAGTTACATCAACTTAAACAGATTGATTGAGAGTAACTAAATCTTTGCTGTTGCCTTTTTTCAGAAAAGAGGTGATTTAAGGTCTTTAAGATTGTGAAAGGATTTGATAGGGTAGACTGAAAGAAAACATTCCCATGTGTGGACAGAACCAGAACTAGGGTCTGTGAAACTAGGGTCTGTAATTCCAAAGCAGCAACAAATTCATCTCTCAAAGAGTAGCTAGCACATCGAGTCACTGGGACGAATAGTTCTAGATGCATTTAAGAGGAAGCTAGATAACATATGAGAGAGAAATGAATAGAAGGAAATGCTTCAAGAGTTCAGTAGAGTGAGGGGAGGCTTAGTAATGGAGTTGAGTTACTGATTGGCCTGATCCTGGGCTGTAGCCAAATTGTAATACCTAGTAAAAGTGAAATAAGCATATTTTTGAAAATAAGTCCCTAAGAAATAGGCCTTTCAGTCCATCCTCTTGCAATTGCAAAATGCATTGTAGTGAAAAAGTGGCCTTAATTTACGTTATTGCTCTGTCAAACTGTTCCTACTTTGCTTTGTCGGTGACTCTTTCAAACCAATGTGCAATGTGTCAGGAAGCATCACAGTAACCACACAATTTCCTCCTGCAGCACGTAAGTGTTAATAGAAATATGTTAAGCAAAGAAGTAAAAAGCCACAGTGGCTGGGTGTCCGCTAAGCTTCCATTGCGTCAGTGCACTCCCCCTCCCCACCATCCCTGGTCCCCCAACTCTGCTCTCACAACCCACCGCAACATGCTGCTTCCTGCTCGGACCCCTGACTGTCAACCTGCCTGTTCCTCTCAATTGTCAGCGACAGCCTGAAATAACTTAAGATGCAGTTTAAAATAGGTCGGAGAAACTGCATTCACATCGCAAACTTTCTGCTCAGAAGAGTTCCCAGAAGCAGATTCTTTCGGCACTACCCCTGGAGATGACTCCCTGCTGGATTTCCACCAAACAGCCCTCCCTCCCTCCCTCTCCCTCCACCCATCACCTCCTGCAATGCTAAACTTACCTCTACTGGTCAGCCTTCTTGCATTTGTGCCCCGCCAGTCTCTCAGCTGGTTTTGAACGACGGGACGGAATTTTGCTTTGGAGCACGGCATCACTGCAATCTGGCGACTGTGGTGAGATTGTCCCCACGCGAGCTCTGCCAGCTCCAGCTAAAGGGGAGAGAGCGAGGGACGGCAGCCAAGCCGCAAAGCTTCTCCCAGATGATTGGCCACGCTTTATAAAGTGCAGCAGCGATGAGTCATTTGTGAAGACAGAGGATTCTCAGAAACACCAGGAGAGTGGGCTTTATCGAGAAACAGACTACCTGAATGCGTGAATTCCACTGTGCTTTTCCTATTTTTTTTTGTTGTTTGGTCTTGTAACAGCATTAACACAAATTACAACGCTGCCATCCTAGCCCTTTTTTTAAAGGGCAGCTTCAAAAGTTTGCTGGTTAATAAATTCCATTCTCTTTGCAAAGAAGTTACTGGCTCTTGTTCACCGAGAATGGATTGAATCTGTAGGCCAATGGAAAATTGTCATAGGTCTTTATTAGGCAAGGATACTGAAGTGCTACTGAACCAGCCCGGGTATGTGGGGCTATGATACAGGTCAGCCATGGTTTAACAGGATGATGGAACAGGCCAGAAGGGCTGAATGGCCCTACTGGAGAATCCTTCCCAAAGGAGTTAACGGCAATGTAATATAAGTGACTTTACATCAGCAATTTTTAACTTATGTTCACTCCTTTTGATTTGTGTGAAAATAAGAGATACGTCACCGTGAAGCCTTTTTCATTTTAGAACATAGAACATTACAGCACAGAACAGGCCCTTCGGCCTTCGATGTTGCGCCGACCAATATAAAAAGCAATGTCCCTCCAAACTAAACCAATCCCTTCTCTTCCATATACTTATCAACTAACCTCTTAAACGCCACCAAACTTGGCGCATCTACAACTGCTGCAGGCAGGGCATTCCACTCCCGAACCACCCTTTGGGTAAAGAACCTACCTCTGATATCCGTCCTATAACTATCACCCCTTAATTTAAAGCTGTGTCCCCTCGTGCTAGCTTTCTCCATCCTAGGAAAAAGGCTATCACTGTCCACCCTATCTAAACCTCTAATCATCTTATATGTTTCGATAAGGTCCCCTCTTAGCCGCCTCCTTTCTAACGAAAACAACCTCAAATCCCTCAGCCTCTCTTCATAAGACCTGCCCTCCATACCAGGCAACATCCTGGTAAACCTCCTCTGTACCCTCTCCAATGCCTCCACATCTTTCTTATAATGTGGGGACCAGAACTGCACACAATACTCCAAGTGCGGCCGCACTAGAGTTTTGTACAGTTGCAACATGACGTTGCGGCTCCGAAATTCAATCCCCCTACCAATAAAAGCTAAGACTCCATATGCCTTCTTAACAACCTTCTCGACTTGACTGCCTACTTTCAGGGATCTATGCACATACACACCAAGATCCCTCTGTTCATCAAGACTACTAAGAATCCTACCATTAGCCCTATACTCTACACATTTATTATTCCTGCCATAGTGCATTACCTCACACTTTTCCACATTAAACTCCATTTGCCACCTCTCGGCCCAGCTCTGCAACTTGTCCAAGTCTCTCTGCAAACTATAACACCCCTCTTCACTATCTACCACTCCACCGACTTTAGTGTCATCTGCAAATTTACTAATCCATCCTTCAATACCCTCATCCAGATCATTTATAAAAATTACAAACAGCAGGGGCCCCAAAACAGACCCCTGAGGTACACCACTTGTCACCAAACTCCACGATGAATATCTCCCATCAACCACCACCCTCTGTCTTCTATCTGCTAGCCAATTCCTAACCCAATTAGCTAAATCACCCTCGATCCCATACATCTGCATTTTCTGCAGAAGTCTTCCATGGGCCACCTTATCAAACGCCTTACTAAAGTCCATATATACCACATCAACCGCCTTACCCCCATCCACCTCTTTGGTCACTTTTTCAAAAAACTCAATGAGGTTAGTAAGGCACGACCTACCCTTCACAAAACCATGCTGACTATCCCCAATCAATTCATTTCTCTCTAAATAACTATAAATCCTATCCCTAATAATTCTCTCCAATACTTTGCCCACAACAGAAGTAAGACTCACTGGCCTATAATTCCCTGGAAGGTCTCTCTTCCCCTTCTTGAACAATGGGACCACATTCGCTATCCTCCAGTCCTCCGGAACCACACCCGTAACCAACGACGACCTGAAGATCAGAGCCAGAGGCTCTGCAATCTCCTCTCTTGCCTCCCAGAGAATCCTAGGGTAAAGCCCGTCCGGCCCAGGGGACTTATCCAATTTCAAACCCTCGAGAATATTTTTCTCTCCCATACATCAAGGAGGACGGAGGAAGAAAAATTCTGGGTTCGATTCTTGGGATGGCAGATCTTTCATGTAAGGACAGGTTAAATTAGGATTGTATTCATCGGAGTTTAGAAGATTGAGAGGGGATCTCATAGAAACTTACAAAATTCTAACAGGATTAGATAGTGTAGATTCAAAAAGAGTGTTCCCCGATGGTGGGGGAATCCAGAACTGAGGGTCATAATTTGAGAATATGGGATGAACCTTTTAGGACTGAGGTGAGGAGAAATTTTTTCACCCAGAGGGTGGTGAATGGGTGGAATTCACAGCCACAGAATGTAGTTGAGGCCAAAATGTTGTCTGATTTCAAGAAGAAATAAGATATAGCTCTTGGGGCTAAAGGGATCAAGGAATTCAGGAGGGAAGGGGATCTTGATATTGAATTTGACGATCAATCATGATCAAAATGAGGGGTGGAGTAGATTCAAAGGGCCCCATCGCCCACTCCTATTTCTAGTTTTTATGCTTATGTTGATATGATTATCTGACTTTAGTCTCATGCAGATCAGGAGTCAGCATTACAAATAAACTCAGCAGTACAGACTGAGTAAGGCTAAGTACGGGCTAGAGTGGAATGGATTGGGTGGTTGGTTGAAAATATGACGTTTCTTTTTGGTTATGGTTCTGTGTGAAAGCTGATGGGGGTGGGGGTTCAGGTGCAGGCAGCAGCCACTTGGTTGTGAGGTGCCATACAGTCGAATAGTCCTCCAACACTCATGGCCTCGGGTTCCAGAACAGTGTTCGACATGACCCGGACAAGAACAACAAGAAGTCTGACAACACCAGGCCTTCCCCAGTTCAACGCCGGCGTTGATAAGAAGCCAGGAATATCTCAAAAAACTCAATGGAGTTTGGAAGTTAGGAAAGTTTGAGTCTGTGATTATTGAATTGTCTCCTCACTGACATTTAAAAAGAAATCATTCACATTCCTTGAGTGTTTCTGGCAAGGACAGAACCCATTACCCATCCCTGATTGCCCTTGAGAAGGGGATGGTGAGCTGCCTGTTTGATTTTATTGACTTATGAGGCTATTTCAGAAGGCAATTAAGAATCAATCAACTTGCTGTGAAGTCACATATAAGCCAGATCAAATAAGGACAGTTGATTTCCTTCTCTCAAGGGCATTAACAAACCAGACCACTCTTATAACAATCTAGCTTTTATAATTCCACATTTAGTTAATAGAATTTTTAGTTTCCCAAATGCTACGGAGCGATTTTGATTCTACATCTTCTGATTCTTAGTCTAGGCTGTGGATTACAAAATCCAGTAACATAACCACTACAGTATCATACTGTACAGTTCTATAAACTTCGGTGGAAACCTATTTAGGATAACAATATCTTACTTTTACTTTTGCTGGTTTCATCCTACACCTTCAGTGAAATAATAAACTGTCACTTTAACTTCTTGCCTATTTTTTTGTAATTGTCACAATTCTCTGTTCACCCTTTCCCTCATTTTCCTTTCAGAGCGCTGGGTATTGCCCCTGGCGACTTGAGTAGAACATCCAGGTTGATATTTCAATGTGTAATGAGAGGGTGTTGCTTTCTCAGTAAACTGAGCCCCTGTTGGCCCTGTCAATAGATGCAAAGGATACTATGCATTACGAAGAGCAGGTGATTTCTCCCTGCCATCCTAGATAGAGCAGCACAGTGATTAGCACTGCTGCCTCATAGTTCCAAGGACATGGATTCAATTCCTGTCTGGGGTCACTATCTGTGCAGAGTCTGCACATCCCCCCTGTGTCTGTGTGGGTTTCCTCTGAATGCTCTGATTTCCTCCCACAGTCCGAAAGATGTGCTGGTTGGGTGCATTGGCCATGCTAAATTCTCCCTCAGCGTACCCGAACAAGTGCTGGAGTGCAGCAACTAGGGGATTTTCACAGTAACTTCATTGCAGTGTTAACGTAAGCCTACTTGTGACAATAATAAATGAACTTTAAAACTTTAACCTCAGATAAGCGAACAGACAGACAGACAGCCAAGCAGACAGACATTTAGATGAAAAGATGGATAGATGGACAGACTGCGAGAGTGAGATCAATATGATTGATAATTTAAAAATGACAAGTCATGGTATGAAACAAATAAAACAAGTAATCATAATCATAACATTGTTATAGCCAATCATTAAATTAAAAATAAAATATAAAATAAGAAAAGGATTCTGCAATAACAAACATTTCAATATACAAATCATCATAACACATAAGAAGGGAGAAATCACTTTGATAGGGTTGTACTTTAGGCCCCCAAATAGTCAGCAGGAAATTGAAGAGCAAATATGGAAGGAGATTGCAGATAGCTCCAAGAAAAATAGAGTGGTAGTAGTAGGAGATTTTAACCTTCCCAACATTGGCTGGGACAGCCATAGTATTAGAGAGTTGGATGGAGAGAAATTTATTGAGTGTATTCAGGAGGAATTTCTCATTCAGTATGTGGGTGGCCCAACTAGAGAGGGGGGCAAAATGTGACCTCCTCTTGGGAAATAAGGAAGGGCAAGTGACAGAATTGTCAGTGAGGGATCACTTTGGGATCAGTGACCATAATTCTATTAGTTTTAAGATAGCTATGGAGAATGATACTTCTGACCCAAAAGTTAAAATTCTAAATTGGGGCAAGGCCAATTTTGATGGTATCAGGCACTTTTGAAAGTTAATTGGGGGATTCCGTGGGAAGGAAAAGGGACATCTGATGAGTGAAGTGATTTCAAAAGTGTGTTAACCAGGGTTCAGGGTAAACACATTCCTCTTAGACTGAAGGCAAGGCTGGCAGAAGTCAGGAACCCTGGATGACTCGGGATATTGAGGGCCTGGTCAAGAAGAAGAAAGAGGCACATGACAGGCATAGGAACATGGGACTTCGTACCCTGCCCACCCCAGTTCAATGACAGCATCTCCACATCATGTCATATGAGGACAGACTAAGTTGGTAAGGATTATATTCACTGGGGTTTAGAAAAGTGAGAGGGTTTCTGATAGAAACTTAAAAAATTCTAACAGAGTTACACAAGGTAGATTCAGAAAGAATGTCTCCGATGGTGGGGGGAGTCCAGAACTAGGCGTCAGAGTTCAAGGTGGTGACGCGAGCTCGTTGGGCCGAAGGGCCTGTTTCCCGTGCTGTTTTGTTCTTTGTTCTTTATTACAAAACGCAGGTTTCCTTAATTTACAGAATGAAAGTGAAACAATTTGTGGACAATTTGCATCATCAATAATCTTCTGATCTTACCTTAGTGCTTACTCTTCAAGTGTGAACATGTTCAGGTGACTGCTTGAAGGCTATTTGACTGCAAGAGGGCTTCAGCCCAACATTTTTTTTTCATTTGTATTTTCCAACAGAGAGGAGCAAAGGGAACACCATAAAGT
Organism: Sphyrna mokarran; assembly: GCA_024679065.1. NCBI lineage: Eukaryota > Metazoa > Chordata > Chondrichthyes > Carcharhiniformes > Carcharhinidae > Sphyrna > Sphyrna mokarran. Next base: position 11,366,460 of record JAGIQG010000013.1, on the reverse strand, counting down.
TCTATGATCATCATCTCCAATTTCTCCTCTAAGTCATGCACCATCCTGGCTTGGAAATACACAGCCACCCCTTCATTGTCACTGGATGGCATGCTGAAATGCTTTACCTAATGCCATTAAGGAAGTATCTTCATGACAGTTGCAGGGGTTTAAGAAGATGCATCAGCTCCTTTTCAAGAGCAACTAATCAATGGGCAATAAATGCTGATCTTGCCAACAGAACTACATCCTGAGAACAAATGATTAATAGTCCATTGGTAGTACAGAACATGAGCATTGCCGAAAAGAGACATGTTGTTGAAGTTTTTTGTATTATACTCATCAGGATTAGCAATGTCAGGAGAAACAGCAATGTTATGCAACACGTGAAAGAAAATATCAGGACTGGGAATCAAAAGTTGGGTTCAAAATATGGGTAATAAGGAGCAACTTAAAGGAAGAGAGAAAAGCAAGAATGGAAGGTTTAGGGAGGGAATTCCAGAATCTAATACTTTAATAGCTGAATCCAAGATCATCGATATTTGTGCAAAGGAAATTATGGTGCATTATGTGTTATTGAACATATATTATTGATGCATTCTCGTATAAAATACATTGTAAAATACAATTATCCATAGATAATAATAGTATCATTCATGATTTGATAGTGCTGAGTGTCACCAGAAATAACTCTCCTCAGGAATTCCACTATGTTATATGGGAAATGCTGTGATAGCATTTAAACATATAATGGTCAGCACAGAGACGCTGATAGCAAATTGCATTACAAATGAATAGGCTTAGTCATAAGATTTAGTACCATTTTAGTGACTCTCACTAACTCTAATATATGATATTACATTTACTTACTGTAATATAATACATGATATTTTGCTATTAAAGGGTCTTGAATCGTATAATTGTTGGGAAAACTTTGCGTTATCTGATGGGCAAAGAATGTGGGAACCAATCATCGCAGCATCATTGTCACCCATTTCAGACATAGGCAGGAAAAGGATCAAAGGCTTAGAGAGAGGTTTTTCCGGAGGTAAGGAGGAAGGTAAAGTTTGGGGCCTTAAAGGTAATTATTACCTGTAGATTACTCCCAGTAAGAGGTCTGGCAACACCAATTTTAAATCCAACTGATTTATTTGGTAGTAAATCTGCTAGCTTTTGGCATTTGTGTGCCATTGGTGTTGCCAGACCTCTTACTGAGTTTACCCCAGTCCAACGCCGGCATCTCTACATCATGATTACTCCCAGCGTCATGTGCTAATGAGTATAGAAACAGTGAGATAAGTCAAGTTAATATAAAAGAAATGGAACAGGAAGGGGATGGTTTCAAAATCACGAGACACTCAGATGGACAGATCACAACTGAACAGGGGTGGGATTGCTGATCTCATGGTGAGGGTGTGGGAGGAATGTTTAAGGTGCCAGATACAAAGTGCACAGAGGAATGTGGGGTGCGGGGATAAGTAGAATTAGAATAAAGAATAGTTCTTAATCATAGGCATAGAAAGCCTGAGACAGACAGATTTTTGAATGCATGTGTTTAAATACATAGAACATGGTAAGGTGGATGAATTGCTGGCGCAAAGGGCAAATGGCTTTTGATCAAATGTCACAATGTCAACATGGCTGAAACAGTGGGAGGAATGCAAATGTATTCTTTGTGGCTACAATGCATTCAGAAAAGATTGTATAAAGTATAACCATCAGGAGCACGTGATATTGATTTATTTTTGTACTCATTTGCGGGGCATGGGCATCACTGGCTGGCCAGTATTTATTGCCCATACCCAGTTGCCCGTGGCGGTGGTGTTCCCAGGTATCTGCTGCCCTTGGCCTTCTAGATGGAAGTGGTTGTGGATTTGGAGAGTGCTGCCTGAGGATTTTTGGTGAATTTCTGCAGTGCATCTTGGAGATATTGCAGGTGTAAGTATTGATGTAAAATGAGGCAATGTCACGCAACTCGGAATCTGTGATCTGGTGGGAAGCAAAAGTTCAACATCATATAGTGATGAACATAGATCTGTAAATAAAGAAGAATAGTGGTATTCTCCGGCAAACCTAAAGAAACCTCACGTAGCCCCTACGTTTAAGATGGAAGAGATAGTCAGGGGATGGTTAGTAGTAGTGATCGATGGTGCACCAAAAAGATGAAGTGTGCTTGAGGCTGGAATCTATTTGATTAGAATTAAGGAATAATAGCAAAATTATTACATTGCTGGTTGTATATTCCAGACTACCAAATAATGGGAAGGAGATAGAGAAGCAATTAGGGTAAGTGACAGAAGGATGAAGGAAGTTAAGTGGTGGTGATGTGATGCTTCAGTTATCTCGAAAAACTGGGAAAATAACAGTGTCATGGGACAGGTAGGGGAAAGGTGTACAAGAGAACTTCCTTGGTCAGTGTTTTTCCATCTTTAGTCACCCAAAGGCTTTACCTTTTGGATGTTCTTCCTTTACCCCCCAGCAGGAATGTGTCCAAACAACCTCCACTTGGAAGGGCTCCCATCATACTATTTTTGACCTATGCTATTTTGCCCAGAACCCTTTTCCAAACTATTTTACACCTGAATTTCCTGTTTCCTTTTCAATAATGACTCTAAACATGATGGTATTTTGATTCCTTTATTCCAAATGCCCCACTTTATTCCCTAGAACTGGATCTGGCACAGCTTCCTTTCTTATTGATCTGGTAGTACAATGATCAGGAAATTTCACTAATTTTTCTCCAGTTTTGCCAGTCTATATCAGATTAATTGAAATTCCCCATTAATATTCTTGTATTTTTTTGTAATTTGTTGAGATATCGGATTCTCTAACTCCTTCACATAATATGATGGTCTATATTGTTAACTTTGCACTTAATATTCCTATGTTTTATGGTTGTTTTCTGAGAATCTAGGGAATAAGATGGGAAAGTGGAAATGAGGATAAGATCAGTCATGATCTCACTGAATGGCAGAGCAGTCTTGATGGGCAGAATGGCCTACTTCTGCTCCTATATCTTATGATCTTGTGGCTTTATTCTTCCCTAACTGTATCCAGAAGAGATTCTTTCTTTGATCACTTAATGAAACCATTTCCTGAAACTATTATAGTTTATTTGATCAATACCCTTCCCTTTCTATCCTTTTCTATCTTTCCTGAACACCTTTGCAATTGGGAATATTAAGTTCCCAATCCTCATAATCTTTCAGCCAGTTCTCTGTTATTTCTGCTATTTCATAGTCTCAGGTGATTACAGAACAAGAAAACACCACCACCTGCAAATTCCCCTCAAACGTAACATAAAGTGTTGTTTCTTTCATGCTCTACAGACAAAACATACCGTTCGTAAAGAAAGAAACGAGAGAGTGCAGAATGTAATTTTAGTCATAGCTAGGGTGGAGAGAAAGATCGACTTAATGGAATGTGGGTCCATTCAGAAGTCTGACAGCAGCAGGGAAGAAGTTGTCCTTGAGTTGATTGTTACGTGACCTCAGACCTTTGTATCTTTTTCCTGAAGGAAGGTAGAAAAGAGAACGTCCGGGGTGGGCGGGGTCATTAATCATGCCGGCTGCTTTGCCGAGGCAGTGGGAAGTGTAGACAGAGTCAATGGATGGGAGGCTGGTTTGCGTAATGAGTTGGACTACATTCATGACTTTTCGTTGTTCCTTGCAGTCTTGGGCAGAGCAGGAGCCACATAAGCTGTGATACAACCAGAAATAATGCTTCCTATGGTGCATCTGTAAAAGTTGGTGAGAGTCATAGCTGACATGCCAAATTTCCTCAGTCTTCTGAGAAAGTAGAGGCGTTGATGGGTATTCTGACATCATCCTGACTAGGGAATATATCATCGTTCCTTTGCTGTTACTGGGTCAAAATCCTGGAACTCCCTCTCTAACAGCATTGTGGATGTACCTACACCACAGGGACTGCAGCAGCTCAAGAAGAACATAAGAAATAAGAGCAGGAATAGGCCATCTAGCCCTTCGAGCCTGCCCTGCCATTCAATAAGATCATAGCTGATCTGAAGTGGATCAGTTCCACTTTCCCGCTTTCTCCCCATAACCCTTAATTCCCTTGTCGATCAGAAATCTATCTACCTGTGACTTAAATATACTCAGCGAGGTAGCCTCCACCGCTTCAAGGGGCAGAGAATTCCAGAGATTCCCCACCCTTTGAGTGAAGAAATTCCTCCTCAACTCCGATGTAAACTGCACCTCCCCCCCCTCTTATTTTGAGGCTCTGCCCTCTAGTTCTGCTATCCTTTCTAGGTGGGAAGAATCTTTCTACCTCTACCCTATCTAACCCTTTCATCATCTCGTAAATCTCTATAAGATCCCCCCTCAGGCTTCTAAACTCTATTGAGTACAGACCTAATCTGTTCAATCTCTCTTCATTGGCTAACCCCTGCATCTCTGGTATTAGCCTGGTGAAGCTTCTCTGTACTCCCTCCAAGGCCAATATATCCTTTCACAAATGCAGTGACTAAAACTACACACAGTACTCCAGTTGCAGCCTCACCAGTGCCCTGTACTGTTGCAGCAAGACCTCCCTGCTTTTATATTCTATCCCCTTCGCTATAAAGGCCAACATTCCATTCACCTTCTTGATCATGTGCTACATCTGCAGACTGGGTTTTTGTGATTCGTGCACAAGGACCCCCAGATCCCTCTGCTCTGTAGCATGCTGCAGCTTTTTGCCCTTTAAATAATAATCCCTCATTCTTCTACCAAAGTGAATAACCTCACACTTGCCAACATTATACTCCATCTGCCAGGTCCTTGCCCACTCACTCAGCCTATCCAGATCCCTCTGCAGACTTTCTGTGCCTTCCACGCAATTCGCTTTTCCATTTATCTTCACGTCATCAGCAAATTTTGTTACCATACACTCAGCCCCCTCCCCCAGATCGTTTATGTAAATGGTAAACAATTGAGGCCCCAGCACCGATCCTTGCGGCACTCCACTAATCACCAACTGCCAACTAGAAAAGCACCCGTTGGTTCCATTACCATTTTAAGAAGAACTAGGGAAGACAATAAATGCTGGTCTAGCCAATGAAATCCACACCCTGTGACAAATAACTCAAAAACTCCACCTCGGTTGGAAATATTTTAGTTTTCTTGAAACTGACATTAAATTCAAGTGGGGCTGGCCATGAGTGGCCATTGTTCCTATCACCTTCCTCATACGTGGAGCACAGGGATATGGAGCACATTCCCGGCTGTTCCTGAATTCTTCCTGTGTCTATACCTGTGTAAGTCCTCAGCAGAACTTATGCCAGCAGCGACTCGACAATAAACTAGTCTGCACATTCTCCCCATGTCTGTGTGGGTTTCCTCCGGGTGCTCCGGTTTCCTCTCTCAGTCTGAAAGACGTGCTGGTTAGGTGCATTGAGCATACTAAATTCTCCCTCGGCGTACCCGAACAGGTGCTGGAGAGTGGCAGCCAGGGGATTTCAAGGTAACTTCATTGTGGTGTTAATGTAAGCCTACTTGTGACACCAATAAATAAACTTTAAATCTATTTGGCCACGGTGGCTAGATGCAGTTCCACTTCAGAAGGGCAGAGAGGGTTAGCAGAGGGCAGGGGGAAAATTCTGATGAGTCCTTGCAGGAGCTCAAGGCCTCACTTGGACTGGGGTAGGGGGGGGGCGTGGGATGAGGTTGCCCTCAGGATCTTGGGCCTGGTGAGGACAAGTTTGACGATTCATCACTTATGCTGCCAGAATGTGGCCCTGACAATTTTCAGGCATTTGCTTGCAAATAACATCATTGTTTAACTCTTCACATAATTGACAATCACATTAAAATGTGGAATAATGCTGAAAGTCAGTGACCCGACTATTTTCATTTTGTATTGCCAGCACCTTTACTGAGGAAAATGGCTGATGAATCAATGCTCATTTAGGCAGGGAAATAATTTCTCTTCACCTTAACTTTCCCATGTTCCATAAAGAATTCAAGCCTTGCGCTAATGACTGTGCATCTAGCAATCCATTGAACTGTTGTTTTATCGGAACTTCCTGTCTCTTTAATCTGTTGAAGAGCAAGGCAAGGTGTTTTCCTCTGGGACCGGTTTTCATGCACTGAGATTCTGAGCTGAGGCAGCTTTTATATCAAATACAACGTGAGCACAAATGGGTGTGAGACTGTCGTCTGAAGGTAGACTGTGTGGGTGGATGTGACATCTGGCACAACTCAGGACTTAATAGTTGCCTAGGTACACAGTCGCCCTTTGAACTCGTACAGAAAAGAACATTTTGTGTCAATGTGAAAGTGGCATTATAATCATGCTCTAATCGTAATTCTCATCTGTACGGCGTTAATTTGTCCTGATTACAATTTTCTGCTTGTTTCTTATTGATCCTGGTATCACCTCAACAAAGGTTATTGACAGTGGTATCACCTCAACAAAGATTATTGACCCTGGTATCACCTCAATAAAGATTATTGACCCTAGTATCACCTCAATAAAGGTTATTGACAGTGGTATCACCTCAATAAAGATTATTGACCCTGGTATCACCTCAATAAAGATTATTGACCCTAGTAACACCTCGACAAAGATTATTGACCCCAGTATCACCTCGACAAAGATTATTGACCCCGGTATAGCTCGACAAAGGTTATTGAGCCCGATATCACCTCAACAAAGGTTATTGATGCCGGTATCACCTTGACAAAGGTTATTGAGCCCGATATCACCTCAACAAAGGTTATTGATGCCGGTATCACCTTGACAAAGGTCATTGACCCTGGTATCACCTCAACAAAGGTTACTGACTCTGGTATCACCTCAACAAAGGTTATTGAGCCCAGTATCACCTCAACAAAGATTAAAGCAAAGAAGATCTCACTTGACCTCGTGCCACATCAAGGGGAATTAATGGACTTCCAGACATCAGTCTTCTCTTCTTGCCCCATACCGTTTTCCAAAAATCATCCTGTTGGTATGCTACCCACTTTCATTGCATAACCGGCAATGTATTCATAAAGGAAGCCATCTTCTTTATGGTACCACTTCTTTACACCATTAGGGCAAAGGGATGAGGTAGAAAAGGGCAACGTGTAGGTGGGGAAGTTTCAGTGATATCATTGAAAGCTTTCCTCTAAACAAAACTAGCATGACTCATTGAGTTGGTTGAAATAAATCTTTTTTTAAAAAAAATTACATTGGGTTTCAGTTTTACATGCTTATCATCATCTGTATTTTTTTGATTTATTCAGAATTTTCCTCAATATGATACATAAAAGAACTTTTGTTAAGAGAAATGTCTCCTGCAGATGCTAAGCTTAGCGCACAGAGTAATGTTAAAAAAAACTCATATGGTGTCTTCACTTTTTTGTTTCCATTGAAATGTTTTATAGTAGTTGACAAACAAGGTGGCTGCAAGATTGCAGAATGTCTTATGAGATGGTGCATATCAAATATTTTGCACAGAGCAATATCCCAAAACCTGACATCAGTAAATAACTTACTGGATGCTTGTCGAGCAAGAAATGTTGTCCAAGGCATCAGGAGGATTGTCTCTTATATTTTAATAACGGCAAGGCATTTTTAATGCATAGAGGAATCAGGGGTGATCAAATTGAGGTATAAAAGATGATGAAAGGTGTGGAAAAAGTAGACGTGGAGCGGATGCTTCCTCTTGAGGGGCATTCTAGAATGAGAGGTCATATTTTTAGGATAAGGGGTAGCAAATTTAAAATAGAGTTGAGGAGAAACTACTTCTCCCAAAGGGTTGTGAATCTATGGAATTCACTACCCCAAAGTGTGGTGGATGCTGGGACAGTAAGTAAATTTAAGGAGGAGTTAGACAGATTTTTAATTGGTAATGGGTTGAAGGGTTATAGGGGGAAGGCAGGAAAATGGGAATGAGAAGCATATCAGCCATGATCGAATGGCAAATTGCAGAGTTGCAATCCGTTAAGATCAGTAGATCCGTGCTGGTGTTTCTGCTCCATGTGAGCCTCCTAAAAACTTTGTTTAACCCCATTGTATTCTTCTATTCTGGCATGATGGCACAATGGTTAGCATTGCTGCCTCAGCACCAGGACCTGGTCTTGAGTCACTGACTGTGTGGAATTTGCATGGCTTCCCTCTGGGTGCTCCGTTTTCCCCCCACAGTCCAAAGATGTGCAGGTTAGGCTGATTGGCCATGCCCTTAGTGTCAGGAGGACAAGTTGTGTATATACATTGGGTTACGGGGAGAGAACCTGGGTGGGATTGTGGCCTGTGCAGACTCAAGAGGACTGAATAGCCTCTTTCTGCACTGTGAGGTTCTACGATTATATAATTCCTCCCACTGTCCCCTCTCCCATGACCTTTTTGGCTTCTTCTGAAAAAAAGAAAGAAGTAAAATTTGGAATACTGGTGAAACTTGTTCAGACTGGTTGTGTATATCTTAAAATAGATTTCAGTATTACTGAGTGCCAGTATTTTTTAAAATTCATTTGTGGGTCATGGGTGTCACTGGCTGGCTTGTATTTATTACCCATCCCTAGTTGCACTGAAGGGCAGTTAAGAGTGAATCACATTGCTGTGGATCTGGAGTCATATGTAGGCCAGACCAGGTAAGGACAGCAAATTTCCCTGAAAGACATGAGTGAACTGCATGGTTTTGTTTTTCTTTCACAATTGCCAATAGTTTCATGGTCATCAGTAGATTTTTAATTCGAGATATTTTCTAATTGAATTCAAATTCCACCATCTGCTGCAGCGGGATTCGAACCTGGGTACCCAGAAGATTAGCTGAGTTTCTGGATTAATAGTCTAGTGACAATACCACAATACCCACTTACTGATCTTACTGGATTTGAAAATTTCAAACCGGTTTTTCCTTCCACATGCCAACCACTCTCTGGGTAAAGAAGTTTCCCCTGTATTTCCTGTTTCATTTATTAGTAACTGTCATATATATGTGGCCTCTGCTTCAGATCTCATCCGCAAGTGGAAGCATTTTCACACACACAACCTGTCAAAGCTTTTCATAATGTTAAAGATTGCTATTAGGTCATTCCTTACACTTCTCTTTTCTAGTGAAAAGAGTCCCAGCCCGTTCAGTACTTTCTGCCAGGCATAATTAAGGTTGAGTCATGGTTTAATGACTTCTTCCAAAGGTAATCCCCTTGCCAATGCAGCATTCCCTCAGCTCAGTTTTGAGATCATCCTTAATGATATGCTGAAACTGGAGGGGAGAGTTCACTGTATATTCACTTCACCTTCAGTGCTAAATGAAGCGCGTGGAGCAAATTTTACATTCTATTGAAAGGAGGAAGGAAGAAAGAACTTGCATTTAGATAGTGCCTTTCACAGTGAGTGGCATGATGGCACAGTGGTTAGCATTGCTGTCTCACAGCGCCAGGGACTCATGTTCAATTTCCGGTTTGGGTCACTGTCTGTGCAGAGTGTGCATGTTCTCCCCGTGTCAGCGTGGGTTTCCTCTGGGTGCTTTGGTTTCCTCCAAGACGTGTTGGTTAGGTGCGTTGGCCATGCTAAATTCTCCCTCAGTGTACCCGAACAACTGCCGGAGCGTAGCGACTAGGGGCTTTTCATAGTAACTTCATTCTAGTATTAATGTAAGCCTATTTGTGACACTAATAAATAAAACTTAGCCTCAGACCGTCCCAAAATGCTTCACGGCCAGTGAAGTACTTTTAAGATGGAACGAAAACATAAAGTGCTAAACACAAACAGAATTCTCTGGCTGTTTGTGCCCCGCTGCTGTTGCAAGAGAGGACGGAGAATCTGGTACTCAGCCAATTCTCCGTTCACTGTAGCAGGACGGGGGAATCCCGCTGGCATGAATGACTGGAAAATCCCACCTCTGCAGCATCTGTGGAAAGTTGATGGGTGGGATTCTCTGTCTGCCCGCGCTCCAAGACAGGAAATACCCTCCCAAGCTCAATGGGCCTTTAAATGGTCTGTGGCATTTTCTGTCTCGCCCGCAATAGTTCCCGTGGTGGGCAGGATGTGAGAATTTCAATCATTGTTTCAGGTTAATGATCTTTTCATTTAGTGGTGTGATAGGTGGTGATATTATCATTGGACTATTTATTCCAGAGTAAAGCTTGAGTTCATTAAAAATCTGGAACTTAAAAGTGTAATGATGACCATGGAACTATTATTATATGAAAAAGAAACCCCGGCTAGTTCATTAATGTCCTTCAGGGAAGGAACTCTGCATTCCTTACCTGGTCTGGCCCTATATGTGGCACTGGATTGTCAGCAAAGTGGTAGACTCTTAAAAGCCCTTAGTTCAAGGGCAATGAGGATGAGCAACAAATGCTGGCCTAGCCAGCAACACCAGTGTCCCAGGAAAGAAAGAATTAAAATTCAGTGTTTCAAACTGTGTTTTTCTCTCTCCACGGATGCAAGGTTGTTTCCAGCATCTTCTGGTTTTATTTCAGATTTCCAGCGATGCAGCATTCTGCTTTCTCGTGTTGTAATGAAGGAAACGGCTCACGTTTTGCGCTCATTCAACAGTCCGTTTTGTGAGGATAAAGGATGTAAGGTAGGTCAGGTGTGTCTCATGTGGCAGTGCAGACTCAATGGGCTGAAGGGCCTCTTCTGCACTGTATGATTCTCGTTACCTACCCTTCTAATTACTGAATCTGCTTGAGTTAAAAAATAGCAATAACTTATCTTTGAAGTCCTTTCAATGCTAAATTATTTGAGAAGTAATATAATGGGATCGTCAGACACTTGAACTGCAATTAAGATCACAGCAATTATTTAATCATTGTTGCATCAAGAATATAGTTGTCAATGGTGGGGCGGTTAGAAGGGAGGGGTGGCAGGGAGATGCTTGCATAATGTCACTGAACTAGTAATCTAGAAGCCAAGACTAATGTTCTGGGAGCATTCATTCTAATCCCGTCATGGCAGCAGGTATAATTTTAATTCGATGAACTAAGTCTGGAATTGGAAGTTGTCTCAGTAATGGTGACCATGAACCTATCATTAATTGTTATAAAATCCCATCTGGTTTACTTATGTCCTTTAGAGAAGGAAATTTGCCATCTGATCAGGCTGATGTGTGACCCACAGCAATGTGATTGACTCTGAAGTAGTCACTCAGTTCGAGACATATTTATAGAACATAGAACACTACAGAGGATAAATGGAAGCTCAGATGGTTACAACCCATTATTGAGCTATTAGGTTGCAAGTCCCTCTACCTTTTCACATCCACAGAATTTGCTCATGGTACTTCGCTTTGATAAATAAGATCCAATTGCAGTTCAGAGGATATGAAGGTCTCGATTTAAGCAAACATTTATTCATTCGGGGATATGTGTTTCACTGGCTGGGCCACATTTGTTGCCTATCCCTAATTGCCTTTGAACTGAGTGCTCAGCCATTTCAGAGGACATTTGAGAGTCAACCACATTGCTGTGGTTCAGGAGTGAGATGTTGGCCAGGAACAGCATCAGACATACCTGAAATTAGGTGCCGAATTGGTGAAGCTACTTGCACGCCTAGTAGCATAAACAGAAAGTGATAGACAGAGTTAGATAATTCCATAACCAATGGATCAGATCTAAGCTCTGCAGTTCTGCCACATCCAGTTGTGAATGGTGGACAATTAAACAACTAATGGCTGTGTTTCCTAACAATATAGCAGAAACAGTTGGAATTAAAATGGGACTTTATTAGATGATGATGCTCGAAACTGTTTCTACTAATTAAGATGAAAGAGGATGTCCTGAATAAAGGGATGATGATTATACCAAATACTACCCACAGACAAGATCGTGTGATCTTCAACAAAAACTATTGAAAATCAACTAACAGTTTTCACATCTTGACACATGGAAAGGACAGCTGTTTTTCTGGACACAGAGGCTCGTGAACACAAAGCATGGGAGAGAGAGAGGCAGAGATAAACATCTGCTGCTATGAACAGCAGAGGAAAATATTATTTTGTGTTAGCAACTGGGTAGGACAATGATGAGATATAGTTTTCTATTTGAGGAGATGGGTCTTGCAGATTTAAGTAAAAAGTATTGCCGGAATGGGCCTTTCTACTGGAAGTCAGTTTGGGATTACACATAAAAGGATGAGTGGAATGATCTTCCAGGACACTAGAAGACTCCCCTTGGCATGAGAGACAAGGGAGTATGCTGAAAAGGTCAGAGGAGCTTCGAACTAAAAAGGTTGCATATCTGCTGGAAAAGTGCGTAAAGTAAAAAGTGCTTTTGTTGCGCCAGTTAGCTAATGGGGAAGTACTGTTTCTTTAGTTTGATGTATTAGGTATAAGCAATGCTTAACCTTCATTGAGTTTAGTTGGTTTGTTGCAGTAAAAATCTTAAAACATGAAATTTTGTCCTTTGGTCATTTCTGTTGGCAACCGGAGCATTTATGTTTTTGTTTGAAGTTATTGAGCTTATTGGGGATTGCAATATTTTGCTTCCATGGTACTTTATTGACTTTGAGTCGTCCTGAATACAAAACTGTCTTTCATCCTATTTTTCTTTCATCAAGTGGCTAAGCCTTACTGAGAGTCACAACCTCCTTTTTCTTAGGCAGTCCCCCTGATTGAGAGTGCCTTTCATCCACTCTGATTCAAAGGGTCCTCGATGATTGTTGAATCCAATGCACTATCTGTAGACTTTGTGTGATATACAAAAGTGATCAATGTAGTTTGACAGCAAAGATAAAAGAATGAAAAGTAACATTGGTTATTTTTGTGGAACTTTATTGGGTAAGTGTAGCTTGCTTGCAGTCCAGGGTGGAAGAGAGGGAAAATCTCCCAAATGTCCCTGAAGTGTCATCATATAATCACGTGGCATACTACATGGAGATATATATTGTAAACTAATATAACACTTTACCACATGGGAGATGGATAGATGCTGCTTGAAGAGTTGGGTAGATGAGGTATTTGGAGTTTTGTATGCTTTCTCCAATGCCTCAACTTGTCCTCTGAGAAATCCCAACAAAGTCTTTTGATGTGTTTTGTGCTTTCCTGAATGTCTCTCACAGTAACCTGGAATAGATCCCATCTGGCCTCGGGCACTTGTCTACCTTAATGCAATTTAGGATACTCAGTCTTCCTCCTTTGATATATTGACATTTTCTAGAGCGTTCACACTGCTATCCCTTCCCTCAACATCCGTCATGTCCTTCTCCTTGGTGGATATCAATACAAAATACTCACTAAGAATCTCACCCTCTTAATGTGGTTCTATGCATAACCTTCCTCCATTGTCCTTGAATGAACCTACTTTTCCTCTTGCTATCCTCTTGCTCCTAATCAAGGATTCTCCTTGACCCTATTTGTTAAAGACATTTCATGGCCCCTTTTAGTCCTCCTAATTCAATGTTTAAGTTCATTCCTACTTTCGCTATATTCCTCAAGTGCTTCATCAGTTTTTAGGTGCCTGGACCTGTCTATCATATGCATCCTTTTTCCTTATGAATAAGCTTACAATTTCCCTTGTCACCCATGGTTCCCAAATCCTGCCACTTCTAGCCTTCATTTTTATGGGAACGTGCCTGTTTTGCACTTCAATCAACTGATCTTTAAAAGCCTCCCACATGCTAGATGTGGATTTGCCCTCAAATAGCTGCTGCCAATCCACATTCCTCAGCTGTCTAATCTGGATACAGCTAGCCCTCACCCAATTAACTACCATCACCCAAGGGCCACTGTTATCCCTATCCATCTCGGTGACTACATGAAAAGTTCTGGAATTATGGTTACTAAGCCCAAAATGCTCCTCCAATGAAACGTTCATCATCTGGCCTGGCCCATTCCCCAATACCAACTCTTCTTGGTTGGATTGTCGACAGGATGCCAGTGAGGGAGGGAGGGTGGGTTGGGGAGAGGGGAGGCGAGTGACAAAGCAAACTAACAGGAATTTTTAAAAATTAATTGGTGGGACATAGGTGTCACTGGCTGGCCAGCATTTATTGCCCATCCTAGTCAAGTGGCACGGGTAGTACAGTGGTTAGCATGGTGACTCACAGTGCCAGGGATCTAGATTCGATTCTTAGCATGGGTCACTGTCTGTGCAGAGTCTGTACGTCCTTCCTTTGTCCTCATGGATTTCCTCCAGGTGCTCCAGTTTCCTCCCACAATCCAAAAGATGTGCTGGTTAAGTGTGTTGGCCATGCTAAATTTTCCATCAGTGTGCCTGAAGAGGTGCCGGATTGTGGCAACTAGGGGATTTTCATAGTATTAATTGCAGTGTTAAAGCAAGCCTACTTGTGACAGTAATGAATAAACTTTAAAAACTTAATTGCTCTCGGGGGGCAATTGAGAGTCAATTACATTGCAGTGGCTCTGGAGTCACATGCAGGTCAGACCAGGTAAGAACAAAGAACAAAACAGCATGGGAAACAGGCCCTTCGGCCCAACGAGCCCGCGCCGCCACCCCGATGTTCCCACCTCTACCCACGATCCCTGTCCATGTTTATAGATCTATGGATTGAAAACCAAATTTGAGACAATTTAGGGAGAATTTGTTTTGCCAATTAGCCTAAGAGCACATTTTTGGGATGTGGGAGGAAACCGGAGCACCCGGAGAAAACCCAGGCAAACATGGGGAGAATGCGCAAACTCCCACAGACACAGGCCCAAATCCATGTATCTGCACAGCACAGCGATAGTCACTGAGCTGTCGTGTTGCCCGTCAAATGGTCCAGGTCAAGCGTACACTAACGACGTGAAGCACTAGGATACTCTCGAAAAAGGTCCAAGAGCAGCCCTCTCACGACCCATCGCGTGTATGCCCCTTGTTAGACAACAAGGTGGACCAAAGCACCTGTAGGATAAAAACAAGTACATCAATATCATCATCTATTTACACACTTCCAGGGACTCCCAAGGCTCATGATCCCTATTTTAAATCAGTTTTCTATACCCCTCCATTCCCATTCTGTTCATGTGCCCATCTAAGTATTTCTTAAATAACTCCAGAGTACCTGCCTCCACCACTTTACTTGGCAGCGCATTCCATACCCCCACCACCCTCTGTGTGAAAAAACTCCCACTAGCATCCAAATTATACCTTACCCCCCTCACCCTAAGCCCGTGACCCCTCGTGCTATTTGAGTCCATCCTAGGAAAAAGCTTAACCCTGTTTACTCTATCTATAACCCTCATAATCTTGTACACCTCTATTAGATCTCCTCTAAGTCTACGTCTTTCTAAGGAAAACAGTCCCAATTTGCCTAACCTCTCCTCGTAACTCAGACCTTCCATACCAGGCAGCATCCTGGTAAATCTCCTCTGCACTCTCTCCAGAGTCTCCACGTCCTTCCGGTAGTAAGGCGACCAGAACTGGACGCAGTAAGGACGGCAGATTTCCTTCAATAAGGGGACATTAGTGAACCAGGTGAGTTTTTCCGACAATGGTTTCATGGTCATTAGTAGATTCTTAATTTCAGATTTTGTTTTTATTGAATTCAAATTTCACCATCAGCAATGTGGGATTCTAACTCTAGTCCAGAACTGGATTTCTAATCCAGTGACAATATCACTATGCTACTGTCTCCCCAATGCAATGGGTCCCTCCAGAAGGCCATTGGGTGGAGACCTCCTAATAGCTGTTGGCCATGTGGTGGGGGGGTGGAATATGGGGTCCTTTTTGCTGGCAGTCTGGGAAAATGGTCCTCAATTGGGCCATTAACGACGCAAATTGCTTGCTCACCCACTGCCCATGGATGAACAAGCAATCTGCCATTCCAGATGTTGATAGAACAGCCCAGCAGTGGGGTGCACTCCCGACACTGTCCTTTGCTATTTCACAAGCTCCCTTATGCCAGTAAAAATTTCACGCCGGTGTCTTGTTGAGATGTACAGAGTTAATGATTCAGTGGCTGGGAAATATTTGATTTCTTTGCATGCGATGGCAAACATTTACGTTAAAATGTAGGATGTGAAAGTGACAAATATTCAGATTTATGGGTGTGGGAATATCCCTAATTCTACGGTTTTATACACATTAATTTCCCCTCTCTGGATTGATACTTGTTTCGTGTCTGATGTTTCGAATGCTTTTGGAAATACCCCAAAAAACACTGTTACACTATTCTCTCAGCTTGATCGCAAAGCTGTGAGCCCATGATTAATTATATAACTTTCACTTCTGCTTCACACTGATATCTCTACTTAAACCGAAAGTGAAATATAGGAAAGCGGTGGAAACCATTCAGCCCATCAGGCTTGTTCTCAGAGCTGGGATCATTGAAAAGAAAAGTCTTGCCTAAAAATGTCTAAGATATTTCTATGGAATTCAGTGTGAAATACTATGTTCATAAGATGAGGTGTTAATCACTGCCCTGCTTCATGCAAAATCTAGGCTGAGACATCAATGTGTCATTGAGGGAATGCTGCACTGTCAGGAGCACCGGCTTTCAGATGAGACGTGAAGCCACGGTGCCCTGTGCCCTTTCGGGATAAACGTGAAAAGTCTCATGAAAATATTTCAGAAGAGAGGTGGGGGCGTTATCCCTAGAGTCTTGGTTAACATGCTTTGTGGTTATTGCGCGATGAGAGACTAAGTGAATCAGGCCCATATTCTCTAGTGGTTAGAAGAATGAATCCCGTCGAAACGTACAAGATTCTGAGGCGGGTTTATCAAATCATAGAATCATATAGTGCAGAAGAGGCCCTTCAGCCCATCGAGTCTGCACTGAGTTTGATAGGTGTGGATGCTGAGGAATTGTTCTCACTGGTTGGGGAATCGATAGCACTGGGGCTGGTGGGGGCAGTCTCAGAATAAAGAATCATAGAAACCCTACAGTACAGAAAGAGGCCATTCGGCCTATCGAGTCTGCACCGACCGCAATCCCACACAGGCCTACCCCGTAATTCCTACATATTTATCCACTAATTTCTCTAACCTACGCATCTCAGGACACTAATTTTAGCATGGCCAATCAACCTAACCCGCACATCTTTGGACTGTGGGAAGAAAGCAGAGCAGCCAGAGGAAACCCACGCAGACACAAAGAGAATGTGTAAACTCCACACAGACAGTGACCCAAGTCGGGAATTGAACCCAGGTCTCTGGAGCTGTGAAGCAGCAGTGCTAACCACTGTGCTACTGTGCCGCCCATGCTGATGGGCTGATTATTTAGGACTGAGATGAGGAGAAATGATTTCACTCAAAGAAAGGGCTGTGAATCTTTGGAATTCTCTACTCCAAGGGGTTGTTAGTGCTTCATCTTTGACTATATTTAAGGCTGCTGTAGATAAATGTTTGGTCTCAAGGAATCAAGGGATATAGGGAGCAAACAGGAAAGTGGAGTTGAAGCCCAAGATCAGTCATGATGGGTGGAACACACTCGACAACCCATATGGTACATTCCTGCTCCCATTTCTTTTCTTCAATATTAATCATTCAACCAGCATCACTACAATTGATTAATTGATCATTGTCTGGGTGTAGGAGTGAGGGCTGAGATTTTCCAGCCCCTCTGTGGTACGACCCATTTGTGGGGGATGCAGAGAAAGTCCCTTGACTTCTTGTAGCACTAGAAGATCCCAGCAGTGGACAGGGTTGGAATGCAGTGGCCTAGCTGTGCTTTCCTATTCTTCAACATCAACTACACATCTCAAGTGTAATTTAGTGTGAAGGTACAGAAGGTTGTTGTTGCAAATGGAATATCTTTTTCAGGATTATCCTCAGTGCAGTGTACAGGAATCAGAATTTTTTTTTTTGGTTGTCCTACCTGAGGCATCCTCCTATTGCAGACATGACACACAGGGCCCAATTTTACCATCAAGTTACACCTATTTTTGGACACAAAAACCTCAGCAAAATCAGGTGCGATGCGGGTAGTGCATTTGCATGCTTTTAAATTGATTTAATGGGCTGCGTGCCCAAACTTATTGGCACTGCCCCCTTTACCAGTATGTTCACCCATCCAGAACTGGTGCAAAACAGAAATACTCCACAAAGGTCCGATTTGGATGCTCCAGTTAGTGAGGAGGTAAGTGTTGAGCATCCAACGGCTCTCTGTGTGAGATCTGTGGGGGAAAAGGGGGAGGGTAGGTCTGACGTCATCCTGCCTGATATCAGTAGAGGGGAAGGGGGAGACCGGCCCATAATTGGTCTGGGTGAAGGAAGGGGTGGTGGGGGGGATAAGGAGGTCAATAATGTTAAGGGGCTGGGGCAAAGCTATGGGGGCCAGGGAGAGATGTTATCCTGCCTGGGAGTGACATGGCAAGGCATTGCGGCACATGTGCAGTTGGAGGCATTGATTGGAGTGCAGAGTTTCATGCATTTTAACCCTCGCCCACAGGTTCCTACAGTGCGATTCAGGCTTGCTGATATTTTTGCAGTGTGTGTGTGTACGGGAGTGCCTGAATGTCAGATCTGAAACACTCCCAGTTTCAAAAGCCCGCCCAGCACTTAGAATCAAAGGATCCGATTTTACCATTCCTGTTTTCAGGTGTGAAAACTTGGTAAAGTTAGGCATGAGGCGAATATTATCATCTGCACCAGCCTTCGTATCAATTTTCTCTTTATCAAGGCCTGAAAATGACCCCAATTGGGATCGCGACTGAAACAGGCATGATGTCCGTTTAAATGTATTTGCATGCGTTTAAATGTATTTGTATGCATTTAAATTGACTTAATGGGCTGCACCCCCAACTTTACCAGCATTTCCCCATTTATTATTGCATTCACCCATCCAGAATTGGCGCCAAACAAACATGCTCCACAAAAGTCCGAATTGGGCACTCTGTCACATCCTGCCAACTCCAAAATGGAGTTGGGTGGCTTGGTGGCACAATGGTTGGCACTGCTGCCTCACAACGCCAGGGACCTGGGTTCAGTTCCGGCCTCGGGTCACTGTCTGTGTAGAGTTTGCATGTTCTCCCTGCGTCTGCGTAGGTTTCCTTCAGTGTGCTCCGGTTTCTCCTCCAGTCCAAAGATGTGCAGGTTAGATTGATTGGCAATGCCAAACTGACCCTAGTGTCTGGGGGATTTGCAGGGTAAATATGTGGGGTTATGGGAATCGGGCTTGGGTGGGATTGTGGTCAATGGGCTGAATGGCTTCCTTCTGCAGTGTAGGGACTCTATGATGTATTTATCCCTACTCTCTGCTTCCTGTTAGGTAACCAATTCTCTATCCATGCTAACATGTTGCCCTTTAAACCATGAGCTGTCATTCTGTGTTGTAACCGTTTTGTGTGTGACAGCAGCAAACAAAGATGGATCAGGTTCAATTACAATACCTCCCACAGTTCAACTGTGTTGACAGACATCTCCGAACTCCAGAGATGAAAAGGCCACTTTGTAAGGTACCAGATGTGGTCCCCAACATCTGCATAATTACACATTGACGTGAGTCACAAGATCCATAGAAATTGGCACATGAGAAAAACCAAAGCACGTTGAACTCATTACCCAGCATGCTGCTGATGGTCTGATACACAAACGATGGAGATGCTGACTGACTTTTTGAGAAAAACCCCAGTTTTGGAGAGTTTAGCAAAACATCTAAGAGTCACTTGTTTAACCCAACCATGCCAAATTAATTCCCCTTTTCTCTTACAAAATCCCATTTTCTGAAGGAAAATGTCATTTATGTTTGAATGAATTAGCACTAACCGCTTTCACCATCTTCTCAGGAAACCTATTTTGTTGCATGAATGTTTGCACATTGGAGTATTGGACTGGGATTTACCAGTCCCTCTGAAGATTTTGGGGATGGGGACAGTGTGGGTGGGGGAGGAGGGTAGAAGGGAGGCTTGTAAAAAAAAATGACGTGAGGCATTGGAAGGAGAATCTGATGTTTACCTGCTGCTATTGGACGTGTTTTGGGAAAACCTTGTGCCAATTAAACCGATGAATAGGCCATTTCCCATCTCCGAGAGCACTTTGTCAGTGTCAGGACAGATCCGCTTCCTGTGCTTGACCCCGATACATTAAACAACTAACTCACCTATCCTTTGAGGGCCCCAAATCTGGAGCATTCTCCTCTTCTCTCTGCGGCCACAGTTGCCTCTATTGGTGGTGCTGCTGAATTGCTCACCCTTCGATTGGGCCTGATGACAGTTCTGAGAAGGAGGCTCTCGTCCTCAGCTGGGAAATGCTGCCCGGCATGTCCACAAAGGTGTGGGATCCGCTTTCGGCTCTGTTGGTGGGGCCCACACTGCAGCTGACAATTTTCCAAGAATTGGCCAGGATTTTCTGATCCTGGTAAATTCGGAGACCCGTTGACTTTTAACAACTGTGTCAGTGTTGGACTGGAAAACCCCAGCCACTGTGTCAGTGGGCTAGTTTTGAACTTTCCTCTCCTTTGGATGACTGCAGTGGTACATGGTAACTTATTGCCACCTTCACTAGGGCAATTCGAGATGGGCAGAGATACTCAAATCCCTGGAATAAACATTTATAAAATTCTGTGTCCTTTTATTCTATTTCTCTTAATGCGGTGAAGTAGTCTGTCCTGTTTTACATGATATTGTCAATTATTAAGGCATATGGGAGATGATTGTGAGGGCGTATGCAGTTAATCCCCTGCCAGGTCACACACTCATATCAAAAGGGGTGTGTGTGTTTTTGTGTTTTTGTGTATGTGTTTGAAAGCTAGTGTCTCACAACACAACAACTCTCACTTAAGATGCCAGAGATGTGCTTGTACGCAGCAGTGCCCCATGTCCGACTATTTTGACTCGATAGTCATTCAAAACTAAGTGAGGAGTCCACCATCTTTGATTGGTATGTCACCCCTTCTAAGTGCGTGAAGATTAGCAACTGTGGTTGAGGCGGAAGATTGGAGCAAATTAGTAGGATAATGGCTCGGAATAAGAGACTAACTTGGTGTCTGGCACAGCTGGTGTACTGTCAAGATGGCATGGTGGCACAGTGGTTAGCACTGCTGCCTCCCAACGCCAGGGACCCAGATTCGATTCCTGGATTGGGTCACTGTCTGTGTGGAGTTTGCACATTCTCCCCATGTCTGCATGGGTTTCCTCCAGGTGCTGTGGTTTTCCTCCTACAGTTCAAAGATGTGTAAGCTAGGTGGATTGGCCATGCTAAATCACCCGTTAGTGTCAGGGGCACCAGTTAGGGTAAATGCAGGGGGTATTCTGGGGATAGGGCCTCGTGGGATTGGGGTTGGTACAGACTCAATGGACTGAATGGCCTCTTCTGCATTATAGGATTCTATAATTCTATAAAGACGTTTAGTAAGGCATGTGGCTAGTCACCTGTGGAAAGTCTGAGATCACGTGCAGTAAAGGCTCAATAGCTATCCATGGAAAATTCTTGATACAGCACGACAGTTTTCTTTTCAGCTAAAACAATTAAGCTAAATGAAAATAAGGAATAAGGTGAGGAGGATGGCGTGAAAAGGGGGGGACCCGCCCAAAACAAAAAACAAAGCCTAAAAGAATCTTAAAGTATTAAACTAAAATGTGATTAAAGGGATTGGTAATACAACCTACTTCCTGTGGAGAACAACCAGCACAGAAGATCCCAACAGTGCCTAAGGACACTGCATTGTCCCTCTCCAGGGACACCTACAGCCACGGTTAGATGGGCAGAGAGAAGGATTGGACGACCCCCTTGGTTGTGCGTGGTGTTTATGGCAAGTATGGCCAGAGCCAAGAGCAGGTTGATGAAGAGATTCCCCCACCTGCTCCCCAACTCCACTCTGCACCGGCTGCCCCTAGATCAGAAGCATGGGACTGAAGTGCAAACAAAATATTAATAAAGTATTTTTCAAATAGCTGAAAAGGGACTGCAGCCTAAAAGATGTAATATAGCCAAGGACCACAGACTTTGCAACATTGCAAAAAGAAGCCCGTGAACCAATGCAGTTTACATTTGTATGGGACTACTACATTCTCCCTGGAGAGACGAAGGATGAGAGGCGACCTGATAGAGGTTTATAAGATTTTGAGAGGTATAGAGAGGGTGGATCTTGGAGGCTATTTCCCAGGGCTGAAATGGTCGCTATGAGAGGACGCAGATTTAAGGTGCTGGGGAGCTAGAACAGAGGAGATGTCAAGGGTAAATTTTTCACTGAGAGGGTGGTGAGTGAGTGGAATCGGCTGCCGTTGGTGGTGGTGGAGGCGAAATTGTTGGGGTCTTTTAAGGGACTTCTGGATGAGGACATGAGATTTAATGGGATTGAGGGTTATAGATAGGCCTGATAGATTGGGATATGATTGGCACAATTTGTGGGCTGAAAGGCCTGTTTGTGCTGTAGTGTTGTCTGTTCTATGCAGTAGCCTTCACTCTAGATAACATACCATGACAAAGATCTCCATGTAGGAGTAGGTACAAGCGGGGCAGAACTGTGACATTATCAAAAGAATGTCAGGAAGGACAGAAGGAATAGTGAATATTCGACCCAATACCTTTATCTGGAATCCACAGTGACCCTGCTGTCTTCTGCACTCCATGTCTGACCCATGTTCCATCGAGAGCAAGTCTTCATCTCAAGGTAAAAAGGCAGAGCAAAATTTAATTGGAAAATAACCAGGGGTGGGGAGAGGGAGGACACTGTCATCTAGCCCCCTAGCAGTCATTCAGAAAGCAAAATATGAGACACAGATCTTGGGAGTAAAAAGAACGAAACTGTCTCAGATCTAAACTGGCAGTTCCATAATAACATGCGACTGTGAGGTGAGAATTATCTTGGGCAGGGTCAAAGTTAGATCACAAGATACATCCGATGAAGAAGCCTTTTGGAATGATTTCATCTCATTCTTTCAGAATAGGAATCTAACAGTTTTCATTTTGTCAAATGATAAATTCACAGCCTCTGTGCCTGAAATAGTAACACTTTGCAGGCCTGGGAAATAAGGGAATGACCACCTGGATAGTTCTTTCTATGGGTAAGTGCAGGTAAAAATGGCCTCTTTTTCATGTTGCATGAATCCATGAAGACCAAAAAATCCGAAGAGAAATGGAAGATCTTTGGGTTTCCAACATTGATTCTGTATTTGAAGTGTTGCGTGCACTCTGTCTGAAATATTCACCCACAGTTTTTTCAGATGCCCACAGACCTGTTATCTGTCTCCTGTGGTTTTAGAATCATAGAATTTTACATCACAGAGCGAAGCCATTCGGTCCATCGAGTCTGCACTGGATCCCGAAGAAGCTTTTCAGCTAGTCCCATTCTCCAGCCCTATTTCTGTAGCCTTCCAAATTCAAGACTTTCCAATATGTATCCAGTTCTCTTTTGACACCCTCTCTGGAATTCGCCTCCACCACACTCCCCAGCAGCACACCCCAAATCCCAACAGCTCTGTGAGTAAAGAATTTACTCCTCATCTTACTCCAAGCTTGTACCAACTAGAAAAAAACAGAATATCCTTCTTTACTCTGTCAAAATTGTTCGTCATTTTGAACACCTCAGTAAGGCCTCCTCTTCATCTTCTCTGCTCCAAAGAGAATATGCCTGATTTCTATAATCTTTCTTTGTATCTAAAATTCTTCAGTCCTGGATTCATTCTAGCAAATCCCCTTTGGAATTTCTCTAGGACTTTAACAACATTC
This sequence comes from Sphyrna mokarran, assembly GCA_024679065.1. NCBI lineage: Eukaryota > Metazoa > Chordata > Chondrichthyes > Carcharhiniformes > Carcharhinidae > Sphyrna > Sphyrna mokarran. The sequence goes on along the minus strand of JAGIQG010000013.1, from coordinate 11,343,004 downwards.
CTTAAATAAGGTGCCCAGAACTGAATACAATACTCCAAATGTGGTCTGACCAATGATTTGTAGAGATGTAGATTCTCTCCCTTGCTTTTATACTCCATGCCTCCATTTATAAATTCAAGGACCTTACAAATCTTCTTAACAATTGTTTCAATTGCCTGGCCAACTTCAGAGAATTATGTGCTTGAACCCCAAGCTCCCTCTGTCCCTGTACTCCCTTCAAAGTACCATTAAGCTTGGATTGTCTCCCCATGTTTTTTCCACCAAAATGCATTAATGCACGTTTCATTGAACTGCAATTCATCTGCCAGGTGCCTGTCCATTTGACCAACCTGAAATGTCTCTCTGAAGTCGCTCAGCATCATCCTCACGATTCAATATTCTCCCTAGCTTGGTATCACCTACAAATTTAGAGATTTTGCCCTTGACACCCACCTCTAAATTGTTTATATAAATCAGAAAAAGCAAGAGTCTCAACATTGATCCTTGGGGGACACCACTTTCAACTCATCTCCAATCTGAAGAATGACCATCTGTACCTACCTTCTATTTCCTATCACTTAGTCAACTTCTAAACAATGCTGCCAAGGATCCATCAATTCCAAACATTTCTAATTTGCTAACTTACCTGCCATTTGGCAACATGTCAAATGTTTTCTGAAAATCCAAATATACAACTTCCACAGCACTACCCTCTTCCACTGCCTGTGTCAGCTTATTAAAGAACTACATGTTCAGTTGGATTATTGTCACCAACTTCTAATTTGGTGAAGACCAACGCAAAATACTTACTTAGTACCTCTACCATACCCTTTGCTTTAGTGAGCAGTTTACCCTTCTTGACCCTCATGGGCCCCACTCTATCCTTCACTAATCTTTTCACATTAATATGTTTGAAGAACGTTTTATGATTTGTTTTAGTGCAGCCCTTCATCTTTTCCTCATGTTTCCTCTTAGCTTTCCTTATTCCAGCCTTAGCCTCTCTCCTGTGTTTCAGATAATCATAGAACATAGAACATAGAACATTACAGCGCAGAACAGGCCCTTCGGCCTTCGATGTTGCGCTGACCAATTATGAAAAAAGCAATGACCCTCCAAACTAAACCATTCCCTTCTCTTCCATAAACTTATCAACTAACATCTTAAACGCCACCAAACTTGGCGCATCTACAACTGCCGCAGGCAGGGCATTCCACTCCCTAACCACCTCTGGGTAAAGAACCTACCTCTGATATCCGTCCTATAACTATCACCCCTTAATTTAAAGCTGTGTCCCCTCGTGCTAGCTTTCTCCATCCTAGGAAAAAGGTATCACTGTCCACCCTATCTAAACCTCTAATCATCTTATATGTTTCAATAAGGTCTCCTCTTAGCCGCCTTCTTTCTAACGAAAACAACCTCAAATCCCTCAGCCTCTCTTCATAAGACCTGCCTTCCATACCAGGCAACGTCCTGGTAAACTTCCTCTGTACCCTCTCCAATGCCTCCACATCTTTCTTATAATGCGGGGACCAGAACTGTACACAATACTCCAAGTGCAGCCGCACTAGAGTTTTGCACAGTTGCAACATGACGTTGCGGCTCCGAAATTCAATCCCCCTACCCATAAAAGCTAAGACTCCATATGCCTTCTTAACAACCTTATCGACTTGACTGCCTACTTTCAGGGATCTATGCACAAATACACCAAGATCCCTCTGTTCATCAACACTATTAAGAATCCCACCATTAGCCTTATACTCTACACATTTATTATTCCTGCCATAGTGCATTACCTCACACTTTTCCACATTAAACTCCATTTGCCACCTCTCGGCCCAGCTCTGCAACTTGTCCAAGTCTCTATGCAAACTATAACACCCCTCTTCACTATCTACCACTCCACCGACTTTAGTGTCATCTGCAAATTTACTAATCCATCCTTCAATACCCTCATCCAGATAATTTATAAAAATTACAAACAGCAGGGGCCCCAAAACAGACCCCTGAGGTACACCACTTGTAACAGAACTCCACGATGAATATCTCCCATCAACCACCACCCTCTGTCTTCTATCTGCTAGCCAATTCCTAATCCAATTAGCTAAATCACCCTCTCTCCCATACATCTGCATTTTCTGCAGAAGTCTTCCATGGGCCACCTTATCAAACGCCTTACTAAAGTCCATATATACCACATCAACCGCCTTACCCCCAACCACCTCTTTGGTCACTTTTTCAAAAAACTCAATGAGGTTAGTAAGGCACGACCTACCCTTCACAAAACCATGCTGACTATCCCCAATCAATTCATTTTTCTCTAAATAACTATAAATCCTATCCCTAATAATTCTCTCCAATACTTTGCCCACAACAGAAGTAAGACTCACTGGCCTATAATTCCCTGGAAAGTCTCTCTTCCCCTTCTTGAACAATGGGACCACATTCGCTATCCTCCAGCGAATGTGAGAAATCTTCATGATTTCTATTGCCACTATTAATCCGCCATGCGTCATTTGGGGAAGCGATGGCCTAGTGTTGTTATCGCTATTATTAATCCAGAAACTCAGCTAATGTTCTGGGGTCAAGAGTTTGAATCCTGCTGCTGTGGATGGTGGGATTTGCATTCCATAACAACATTTCTGCAATTAAGAATTAGCTGACAACTGTGAAACCATTGTCAATTGTTGGAAAAAAATACCTTCTTGTTCACTAATGTCCTTTAGGAAAGGAAGTCCACCTTCTTTACCTGGTTTGGCCTACATGTGATTCCAGAACCACAAAACTCTCAACTGCCTCCAAGACAACCAAAGCTGGGCAATAAATGCTGGCCGACTAGCAATGCCAATGTCCCACGAATTAATAAAAAAAAGCCTCTTTTTCTCTTTGTTATTTTCTTATCAATATCCAAAGTCACCCAGGGTACTCTGCATTTATTTCTCATGGATATGTACCTAGCTTGCACCCTTGTCATCTTTTGTTTAGAAAGTCTCCCTCTTTTCATCTACAGTTTTATCCACCAAGTGCATTTCCAACCAACCTGCCCCAGTTCAATTTTTAGACCTCTAAAATCTACCCCTTTCCACTCTGGAAGCTTAATCCGTAATGGGTTTTTATCCTTTTCCAACTTGATATTGAAATCTATTATATTATGGTCGCTATTTCCCAACTACTCCCCATTCTGATGTTCTCCATCTGGCCTACCTCATTTCCTGGGACGAGATTCAGTGCAGCTTCCTCCTGTTAGTGCTAAAAATATACTGTTTCAGAAAGTTCTCCTGCATGTACTTATCTTAGGGTAAGTGAAATCTCCAACTATCACAACCCTACTTGTCTTGCAAGTTTCTATAATCTACCTACAAATGCTGTCTTCTACTTTCTTCCCACTGTCTGGAAATCGATAATAAAATACCAAACAAGGTCACTTCTTGTTTCTCACCCAAACCATATAGATTCTAATCCAGGAACTGTATCTCATTCAAGGATTACTTATCTTTTACCTTTAATAGTTAGAGAACATAGAATATAGAACTTCAGCATAGATTTATTTTTGTAAAAGATGAGTAAAGTCTCTCCTGAGATAATAATCTAAAGATTACTAAATTTAACAAGGTAATGAGTATGGGATATTGGCAAAGGTTGACAGATATAAAAAGACTACAGATATGTGGCTTTCTATTTTACCTTCAGTAACAGAAATGACTTGCAAGAATGTATCAAAACTATTCTTAATTAGATAGAAAAGATTGCCATCCCAAACTGTTAAAATTTGAAAATGCATAATGAAATAATTAAGAAAAAAATATGTTCCTTTTGGGAACAAGAATAGGCCATTAATCCCCTTGGACCCATTCCATCATTGAGTGAGATCATGGCTGATCTGCAAGTCAACTTCATGCACCTGTCTTTTCATCACAGCTCTTAGTATGATTGGTTGACAAGAATCTATCAATTTATAGAGTCATGGAATTTTACAGCACAGAAAGTGGCCTTTCAGCCCATTGTATCTGCACCTATCTGTGCTAATCCCACTTTCCAGCATTTGGTCCATAGCCTTGTACAGTATGGTATTTCAGCTGCTCATTAAAATGCTTCTTAAAAGTTGTGAGGGTTTCCACCATCTCTATCACTGTTTCAGGCAGAGTTCCCACCACATTCTAAATCTCCTTCCCCTTATCTTAAATCTATGTCCCACGGTTATTGCCCTCCCAGCAAAATGATTCCTCCCTTTTTGCTTTTAAGTTCTACCTATTTGACCTCAATTGAGGAACCTGATATATTCTCCCTCATCACGACAATAATGACGCCTTGATAAATATTGCGACACCACCTCTTTTACACCCCTCTCAGCTGCAGATTCTACACGTGCTCATTTGTTCATCATTGGGTTGCTGTTTGTGGGATTTTGCTGTGTACAAAACGGCTGCCACTTTTTTTTTACGTTGCAAAAATTGCAAGCTTTTAAAAGCATTTCATTGGCTAAAATGTTCTTTGTGATAGCCTGAGGTCATGAAGAAGTCTTTCTTCTTTTCATTTGGGTTGGTAGGATGTTGTCTTTTCACCTCAGGAACCCAAGACCTTTCGATTTGATGTGATTTATTATTGTTACATGTATTATCCTACAGTGAAAAGTATTATTTCTTGGACGCTCTACAGACAAAGCATATCGATCATAGAGAAGGGAACAAGAGAGTGCAGAATGTAGTATTCCAGTCATAACTAGGGTGTAGAGAAAACTCAACTTAATGCAAGGTTGATCCATTCAAAAATCTGACAGCAGCAGGGAAGAAACTGTTCTTAAATCGGTTGTACGTGACCTCAGACTTTTTCCAATGGCAAAAGGTAGAAGAGAGAATGTCCAGGGTGAGTGGGATCCTTAATTATGCTGGCTGCTTTTCCAAAGTAGTGGGAAGCATAGACAGAGTCAATGGATGGGAGGCTGGTTTGCATGATGGATAACATTCACGATCTTAGTTTTTTGCGGTCTTAGGTAAAGCAGGAACCATATCAAGTTGTGATATAACCAGAAAGAATGCTTTCTATGAAGCAAATGTAAAAATTGGCAAGAGTCATGACAGATACGCTAATTTTCTTTAGTCTCCTGAGAAAGTAGAGGTGTTGGTAGACTTTCTTAACTATAGTGTCAGCATGGGGAGATCAGGACAGATCGTTGGTGATCTGGATACCTATAGAACTTGAAGCTCTCGGCCCTTTCTACTTTGTCGGCATCAATGTAGACAGGGGCATGTTCTCCTTTATGCTTCCTGAAGTCGATGACTTCTTTTTGTTGACATTGAGAGAGAAAATCTCTATGAACGGTATGCTTTGTCTGTATAATGTGCAAAAAACAATACTTTTCACTGTGTGCTAATACATGTGACAATGATAAGTCAAATCAAATCAATGTGTCAATATCAGTTTCCTCTGGGTGTTCCCCCCACAGTCCAAAGCTGTGCTGGTTATGTGCATTGGCCATGCTAAGTTCTCCCTCAGTGTACCCAAACAGATTCTGGAGTGTGGCGATTAAGGGATTTTCACTCTAACTTCATTGCAGTATTAAAGTAAGCCTACTTGTGACACTAAATAATAAATAAATAAATAATGGGAGGGAGAACAGGGAAGTATACTTGCAGGAAATTACAGAAAGATGAAGAGTATTATTGAAAAAGAGACAATTTTTTGTTGAAGTTTTTAATCTTGAATTCATTTAAAGTAACGATAGTGGGGATTCCAATTCTTTTACTTTCTCTCGGAAAAAGAACGAAGCATAGCAGAAAGAGCAGGAGGAATTTCTGAAAAGTTTAGAAGGGAACTTTCTTGATTAACATGCTACCAGCCCAAGAGAAAGAAAGAAGAACTGGTTCTACTTCTGTGGAATAAAGTGGGGGCAAGTAAAACATGCTGGGGGAAACTTACCAAAAAATGGCAGAATATTGGTTCTGGTGAGAAAAACAGCATATTTCTTTCCAGAGAAACAGGTTAGTTTTCTCTCCAGTCCTTCCCACATTCTATCACAAAAAAAAAGTGGGTGAGTTTCATGCTGTCATGTAGGTTGGCTGGACCTAAATATAGAAACATATAAACATAAAACATAGAAGCAGGAGGAAGCCATTTGGCCCTTTGAGCCTGCTCTACCATTCATTAAGATCATGGCTGATCATCCAATTCAATATCTTAATTCGGTTTTCTTTCCCTATGTTTTAATCCCATCCAATGCAAGTGCTATATCCAGCCACTCTTCAATACATTAAATGTTTTGGCATCAACTAGTTTCTACGGTAATGAATTCCACAGGATTACCAATCTTTGGGTGAAGAAATGTCTCCTCACTTCCATCCTGAATGGTCTACCCCGAATTCTCCAGCTGTGACCCCTGGTTCAGAACTCCCCTACCATCAGGAATATCCTCCCTGCATCTGATTCTGTTATAATTTTATAAGTCTCTATGAGATTCTCCCGCCCATTCATCTGAACTCCTGCGAAAAACAATCCTAATCTAGTCAATCCCTCCTCATACATTAGTTCCACCATCCCTGGAATCAGCTGGCAAAGCTTGGCTGCACTGAGATGGGGGCTCCATCATGGAAATCGTCAAGCACAGCATTGAAAGTTTGATGGGAACTTTCGATAATCCCGGGAATTTCCAGTCTCGGATAGATGGGACCTGAAAATTCTGTCCACTGTGCATCTTCATTGACTTTGAAAAATAACCATTTGATACAACTCTACATTTCCTGTCACCCAACCAACTTTGTATTAAATGTCCTTTTTACTAGGGTTGGGCACTAAATGCTGGCCAGCCAGTGACACCAACCTCCCATGAATTAATGAAAAAATTCTACAGTCTTCAACTTCTCCTAAAGATGAATGAATTAGGTAGATTGGCCATGCTAAATTGCCCCTTAGTGTCAGGGAGACTAGCTAGAGTAAATGCATGGGGTTATGGGGAGTGGGCCTGGCTGAGATTGTGGTCAATGCTGATTCAATGGCAATCCCATTATGCGGCACTTCAATTGTCTTATGGAAATCCACATATTCTACATTAACCAGATCACCCTCATCAATCCTCTCAGTTGGTGACCCAAGAAAGATAGTCAAACACAATTGACCTTAAATAAATCCATGCTGGCTTGCCTTCATTAATTAACATTTGCCAAGTGACCATTAATTTTGCCCTGGATTATTGGTTTTGAAAGCTTTGCCATCATCAGGTTGGCCTGTAGTTGTTGGGTCTATCCTTGTCCTTTTTTGAACAAGGATGAAATATTTGCTATTGTTCAGTCCTCTGGCACCAGCCCCATATCCAAGGGGAATTGGACAATTATAGTCACTGCTGTTTCCGTGTGTTAGTCATAGGGAAGAATTAGAAAATTATGTGTTGAAATATTCAACCAGATGAGCAATAAATGTTTCAACGGGTAAATGGATGTCTGGGATCTAAGTCAAAATCGGCATGGTAGCACAGTGGTTAGCACTGCTGCTTCGCAAGTCTAGGGTTCTGGATTGGGGTGCATGCCTTATAAAGATAGGTTGAGAGAGCTGGGTCTCTTCACCCTGGAGAGGCGAAAGTTGAGAGGCAACCTGATAGAGGTTTATAAGATGTTGAGAGGAATAGATAGAGTGGATTCTCGGAGGCTATTTCCCAGGGCTGAAATGGTCACTATGAGAGGACACAGGTTTAAGGTGCTGGGGGGCAAGTACAGAAGAGATGTTAGAGATAAGTTTTTCACTCAGAGGGTGGTGAGTGAATGGAATCGGTTGCCATCAGTGGTGGTAGAGGTGAACTAGCTGGGGTCTTTTAAGAGACTTCTGGATGAGTACATGGGATTTAATGCGATTGGGAGTTACAGATAGTTCTATTGGAAGGGGAGGTGGTGAGAGGGCTGATCAACGTCTGGTGGCGGTGGAGAGGCCCGAAGTCTCACTGATGGTGGAGGGGGTGGATCTCTGGTGGGGAGGGCAGGGGGAATCTGCTGTCATTCTGTAAGTGAACGGTTGGGAATGGATATGTGGTCACTCTGGGAGGAGGGATTCGTTCCTCTGGTGGGGAGGAGGGATATATATCCCCCCCCCCAACCCGGGTGCCCTGCTTCAGATTTTTTTCTGAATTGTGCATGCGCAGTTCAGAACTCCAATTGAAAGTCTTATGAGGAAAGGCTGAGGGACTTGAGGTTATTTTCATTAGAGAGAAGAAAGTTAAGCGGTGACCTAATTGAGGCATATAAGATGATCAGAGGGTTAGATGGAGTGGATAGTGAAAGCCTTTTTCCTTGGATGGAGATGGATAACACGAGGGGACATAGCTTTAAATTAAGGGTTGGTAGTTATAGGACAGATGTTAGAGGTAGGTTCTTTACTCAGAGGGTAGTAAGGGCGTGGAATGCCCTGCCTGCAGCAGTTGTGGACTCGCCAACTTTAAGGGCATTCAAATGGTCAGTGGATAGGCATATGGATAACATTGGAATAGTTTAGGTTAGAGGGTCATTAGATTGGTGTCACTGGTCGGTGCAACATCGAGGGCCAAAAGGCCTGTACTTCGCTGTAATGTTGTATGTTCTATCAGTAGTAGTAGAGATGAGTACAATTTTATCTTTAAAAAGCATTTAGATAGTAACTTGGGTATGATGGGTATGGGCCAAATGTGGGCAATTGGGATTAGCTTTGGGGTTTTAAAAAAATAGGGTGGCATGAATAAGTTGGGCTGAAGGGCCTGTTTCCATGCTGTAAACCTCTATGACTCTATGATTGTTCCAGCAGCGCTAAGCCCCGCCCACTGTGCTGATTGGACCGGAACCGGCTGAGAGTGTATGGCTGCGCTACAAAGAGGATTCTGGGCTCGATCTGTATTACACTCGGGTCCGGCCCTTAGACTCCAAATGATAAAATTGGGCCCATTGTCACTATTGGGTTGATTGGTTCTGCACAGCGTGTATACTGGGTAAATGGGCATTGAAGTGCTCTAGGTTGATATGGAGGGTATAAGGGGTGGGTATGGGAGTACAACATAGCATGGGTTGGCATGGGGATTGAGCGGGGAGCGTATGGGTACGTGAGGCGAGAGGGCTAGAGAGTTGTTTTCTATTATTTTTTATTATAACAGGCACAAAGTTCCAGATTCAGCAGAGATGGGGCTCTCAGAAAGCATGTCTCCTGCAGCTCTGTGATTGCCCCCGACTCCTGTTAACATTCCCCCCACTCCTCTCGGCAGAATGATACTCTGCAGGACAAGTCAGGAAATTTCCCGAATCCCACTCACCCACTTCTGGAATGTAGTAAAATGGCTAGCAGATGTATGGTGGGGTCAGTTAAGGACGAGTATGAGATTTGTGTGGAGAAACTGGGCAAGGCTGATTTACTAAATAAATTCATTGGGCGGAATTGTACTGCCTCACTCTTCCCAAAATTGCAAAATTCCATTTAAGGTCAAGGGATATTTCCATGGTCCGCTCCTTACCTGCTCCGATTCTTGTGGCTGGCAGGATGGTAAAATTCCAGCCTTTATCTCTCTGCTCTCTTTCTCTAATTGATTATTTTCTTTCCCACACTATCTCACTGCCTCTGCCTTTTTTCTCTTCACTTGAACACTCTTGTTTTCTTTCTGTTCTTTGTCTGTGTTTGCTACTTACCGTCTCTCTCTGCTTCTTTTGTTTTCTGGCCTCTTTGGGCTTGTCTAATTTAAATCCACATAGTAGCTGTATAGGTCAACGATTTGCCAAATTATCTGTGATCAGTCAGTTATCTGTAAAAGTTTCTGTTTAAACACCATGATTCATATATTTTGGAAAACCAGTTTAAAGTCAGAGCACAAAAATCATAGTCATACTGCTAGTAAAGTTTTTACATTTTGGAAAGACTGAACTCTGAAAACAACTAAAACTCCCAGCGATGTACGAACAGATACAGCCAAAGCTGTCAACAAAGAACAGATATGTCATGTATTGAATACCCACTACATTGACTGACTGCTACACTACCAATCTACTTTGGCTTGTACATGCGAGTCAGATTCATAAATTTGATGTCTACCCTCTCTTACTTTCCCTCTTTTCCCTCACTCATCCCTACCTTTGTAATCTTCTTCAATCCCCCAATTCTCCAAGATGTGTTCCTCCTATTCTGCCTTGTCTTCACAGGAAGCCATTCGGCCCATCGAGTCTGCACTGAGTCTCTGATGCAGATATGCCAGTGTTGGACTGGGGCAAAAACAGAAAGAAGTCTCGCAACACCAGCTTAAAGTCCAACAGGTTAATGCCACAAGCTTTCAGGACAAGCTGCTTCTTCGAAGGGTGAGTGGGAGTTCTGGTCACAACCAGGGCACAAAGACACAAACTCAATTTACATGAATAATAATTGGAATGTGAGTCTTCAAAGGTGATCAAGTCTTAAAGATACAGACGGGGTGAGTCTCTGACAGAGTATCTTAGCCTATCCCCATAAAACCACATATTTACCCCACTAAGCTCCCTAACCCATCTAAGTGTCAATTTAGCAAGGCCAATCTACCTAACCTGCACATCTGTGGGAGGAAACTGGAGCACCCGGAGGAAACCCATGCAGACACAGGCTGTACGTGCAAAGTCCACATAGATAGTCACCCAATAAGAAGTCTCACAACACTAGATTAAAGTCCAACAGGTTTATTTGGAATCATGAGCTTTCAGAGTGTTACTCTTCTATCAGGTACCTCACAAACTCTCCACTCACCTGATGAAAAATCAATGCTCCGAAAGCTTGTGATTCCAAATAAACCTTTTGGACTTTAACCTAATGCTGTGAGGCTTCTTACTGTGCCCACCCCAGTCCAGGGTGGAAGAGTCAATTACCAGGGGGCATAAGTTTAAGGTGCGAAGGGTAAGATTTAAAGGAGATGCACGAGGCAAGTTTTTTACAGAGGGTGGTGAGCGCCTGGAACTTACTGCCAGGGTAGAGGTAGTGGAAGCAAATGTAATAATGACTTTTAAGAGGTGTCTTGACAAATATATGAATAGAATGGGAATAGAGCGATATGGTCCCTGGAAGGGTAGGGGGTTTTAGTTCAGTCAGGCAGCGTGATCAGTGCAGGCTTGGAGGGCCGAAAGGCCTGTTTCTGTACTGTAATTTTCTTTGTCCTTTGTCCTTTGAATGGTGGGGCAGCTTCGAAGGACCAAATGGCCTAATCCTGCTTCTAGTTTCTGTGCTTCGATGTGTCCAAACTAATTCACCAATCAAAACCACCAAAATATAGGGTTAACCACCATTCATCTGTTCATGCCTCCTGGCTACCTCATGCTGCATCTCTTGTCGGTCTCTGTAGCAATACTCAAAGTGATTCATTGTAACTGAAATCCTTTGAGCTGATTCCAGTGACATGATATGATGCAAGAATTTCTTTCAACCAATGGTCTTATTTTGGCATCAAGTACCTGGACCTCTCCACGGAGGAACTTCTTCTCTCAGTGGGTAGTGAATCTCTGGAATTCTCTGCCCATTGAAATGGTGGAATTTACCTCGTTGAATATGTTTAAGTCATGGTAGATCGATTTCTGATCGATAAGGGAAGTGAGGGTTGTGGGGAGCAGATGGTTAAGTGGAACTGATCCACTTCAGATCAGCCATGATCTTCTTGAATAGTGGGGCAGAGTTGAGGGGCTAGATGGCCTACTCCTGCTCCTATTACTTATGTTCTCCAGCCAGACAGATAAATTAATTTGGCCAAATTCAGCTCTCAGACACCAAAGCGTCTTTGTAGTCAGTTTTTGTAATTCTTTTGCTCACCAGTTTCTTGCGATCTATATTCTTCAACTGTTAATGTGATTCACAGCCTTACACAAGGATAGGAAGTTTTAATTCAGATGGCTAGCATAGGTGGTGCAGGCTTGGAGGGCTGAAGGGCCTTTCCTGTGCTATAATTTTCTTTGTTCTTTGTACTCTCCAGTGCCCCCTGGCAGGGAGGACTGCAGAGGGTACTGGCTGACCAAACGTTCACATCTACCTCATATCCACCTCATAAGCGAAGGCACCATATTCATGCTTATGTCCAATGAGAGGGGACATGCTAATGTATTCAAATGAGCTTTCTATGGTTCCGCAGCACAGTGTTTCAGCGAGGGGTCAGGAAGGTCGGAACATGGAAACTTGCCGCCGTGAATCATGTTTTCCAGCTCTCTCTGGGTTTTGCGTGCGGCCGGGTCATTTCTACGTACGTTTGCGGTGATATTCCCCAGTGATAGGAAAACTGGGATCTTTCAGATCCCTGCCACATGTCTTTCTCATGCAAACCTTAACTTGCATCAAGCACTTCATCATTGATTTCTCTCAGCAGTGGTTCAGCCCTGTTGGTGTTCATTTTACTTCTGCATAAATGTTTCTGACAAGATGTGGGGCAGTGGAGGCAACTTATCAATTCATATTCCAGTCATGGAGCTTTACCTGTGATGATTGTGGGAGGGCAGACCCAAATCTGTATATGAGCTGTGAGTGATCGATCTATGTTAGCAGCTTTTGTGCATAAATTACTCTAAGGGTACCTGTGGAGTTCATTCTAGTTCATTGTACTCAGCAAGGAACGTGGATAGCCTACATTAGCTTCCAGGCAGAATGAAACTATCCTAGAACATTAGAGGTTCATTTCTGTGTATCACAAAATTAGATAGGGATTGTTCCATTTTCCTGTAGATATTGAATCTTGTGAAGGTTCATTGCGGCCAGACTTGTCTGCTGCACTAACTAGTTGGCAACTTTTCATGTGTGACATGCTATTTGATCATTTCATGTACTGTTGTCGGTCCATCACTAGGATGGTGTTTGGGATGGAGCATTTGAGCCAGAAGGAGGGATTGGATGGGCTTGGATTATTTTCTCCAGAGCAGAGAAGGCTGAGGGAGGGACATGATTGAGGTATATCAGATTCGGAAGGGTATGGAGAAGGTGATCAGGGAATAGCTGCTCTTCCTCTTGGTTGAGGGGTCAATCAGGAGAGGGCATAGCTTTAAGGTAAGGTTTAAATTTAGTGCCTCAAGTAAGCTTACATCAACACCGCAATGAAGTTACTGTGAAAATCCCTGGTCGCCATACTCCGCTACCTGTTTGAGTACACTGAGGGAGAATTTGGCATGGCCAACCCATCTAACATGCTCATCACTGGAGTATGGGAGGAAACTGGAGCACCCGGGAGAAATGCATACAGACACAGGGAGAACATGCAGACTTTGCACAGACAGTGACTCAAGCCAGGAATCAAGCCCAGTCCCTGGCGCTATGAGGCAGCAGTGCTAACCACTGAGCTATCATGCTATACTGGGGCAGGATGTTCAGAGGGAATTTGAGAAAAGATTTTTCACTCAAAGAGTGGTAGGAACCGAGAATGCACTGTCTGGGAAGTAGTGGAGTCTGAGAACCTTACAACCTTTAAAAAATATTTGGATGAGCACTGAAATATCATAATATTCAAGGATGTGGGACAAGTGTAGAAAAATGGGATTAGCACACCTTTAGTGGTAAATATTATCAGCGCAGAGTTGATGGACAAAAGAGCCTTTTCTGAGCTGTATGACTCTATGGCTAAAGTTTTACCGTCTTGCTCGCCATGGAAATTGGAACGGGCGAGGGGCAGACATTGGAAGGGTCTGTTGACCTACGGCAGGATTTTAAGGTTTTGGGACGAGCGAAGTTGTAAAATCCCACCATCTGACTCTGTGACTATCACCTTCGAACCATCTTGGACAACAAAGATAAACTCATAGCTTTTCTCCACAACAAATTACCTCCTTGAACCTCAGTTCCCTCACCCTGTCCAACCTCACCTCCAGCATGACAGGGGAGGGGTTCATGAGCTTATTTGTTACATGCTTTTTCCCCTTCCCCTTGTTCAGGAAGCAAAGCATCCTCCTGGGGACCTCTCTGGAGAGCTAAGAGAGGACACGAGAAGACTTTGGCTGATAGGATTAAGGAGAATCCTAAAGCTTTCTTTAGATATGTTAAGAATAGAAGATTGGTTAGGGCAAGATTAGGGCCAGTCATAGACAGCAGTGGGAAGTTGTGCGTGGAGCCTGAAGAGATTGGAGAGGCACTGAATAAATATTTCTCTTCGGTATTCACGCAGGGTGATGTAAATGTAGTTATGGAGAACACTGAGGTACAGGGTAGCAAACTGGAAAGTATCGAAGTAGATAGGGAGGATGTGCTAGATATTCTCGAGGGTTTGAAGTTGGATAAGTCCCCTGGGCCGGACGGGATTTACCCTAGGATTCTCTGGGAGGCAAGAGAGGAGATTGCAGAGCCTCTGGCTCTGATCTTCAGGTCGTCGTTGGTTACGGGTGTGGTTCCGGAGGACTGGAGGATAGCGAATGTGGTCCCATTGTTCAAGAAGGGGAAGAGAGACCTTCCAGGGAATTATAGGCCAGTGAGTCTTACTTCTGTTGTGGGCAAAGTATTGGAGAGAATTATTAGGGATAGGATTTATAGTTATTTAGAGAGAAATGAATTGATTGGGGATAGTCAGCATGGTTTTGTGAAGGGTAGGTCGTGCCTTACTAACCTCATTGAGTTTTTTGAAAAAGTGACTAAAGAGGTGGATGGGGGTAAGGCGGTTGATGTGGTATATATGGACTTTAGTAAGGCGTTTGATAAGGTGGCCCATGGAAGACTTCTGCAGAAAATGCAGATGTATGGGATAGAGGGTGATTTAGCTAATTGGGTTAGGAATTGGCTAGCAGATAGAAGACAGAGGGTGGTGGTTGATGGGAGATATTCATCGTGGAGTTTGGTGACAAGTGGTGTACCTCAGGGGTCTGTTTTGGGGCCCCTGCTGTTTGTAATTTTATAAATGATCTGGATGAGGGTATTGAAGGATGGATTAGTAAATTTGCAGATGACACTAAAGTCGGTGGAGTGGTAGATAGTGAAGAGGGGTGTTATAGTTTGCAGAGGGACTTGGACAAGTTGCAGAGCTGGGCCGAGAGGTGGCAAATGGAGTTTAATGTGGAAAAGTGTGAGGTAATGCACTTTGGCAGGAATAATAAATGTGTAGAGTATAGGACTAATGGTAGGATTCTTAATAGTGTTGATGAACAGAGGGATCTTGGTGTGTATGTGCATAGATCCCTGAAAGTAGGCAGTCAAGTCGATAAGGTTGTTAAGAAGGCATATGGAGTCTTAGCTTTTATTGGTAGGGGGATTGAATTTCGGAGCCGCAACGTCATGTTGCAACTGTACAAAACTCTAGTGCGGCCGCACTTGGAGTATTGTGTGCAGTTCTGGTCCCCACATTATAAGAAAGATGTGGAGGCATTGGAGAGGGTACAGAGGAGGTTTACCAGGATGTTGCCTGGTATGGAGGGCAGGTCTTATGAAGAGAGGCTGAGGGATTTGAGGTTGTTTTCGTTAGAAAGGAGGCGGCTAAGAGGGGACCTAATCGAAACATATAAGATGATTAGAGGTTTAGATAGGGTGGACAGTGATAGCCTTTTTCCTAGGATGGAGAAAGCTAGCACGAGGGGACACAGCTTTAAATTAAGGGGTGATAGTTATAGGACGGATATCAGAGGTAGGTTCTTTACCCAAAGGGTGGTTCGGGAGTGGAATGCCCTGCCTGCAGCAGTTGTAGATGCGCCAAGTTTGGTGGCGTTTAAGAGGTTAGTTGATAAGTATATGGAAGAGAAGGGAATGGTTTAGTTTGGAGGGGCATTGCTTTTTATATTGGTCGGCGCAACATCGAAGGCCGAAGGGCCTGTTCTGTGCTGTAATGTTCTATGTTCTCTATATTAACCCTCTAATTTCTCTTCCACCTCCTGAAATTCTCTTTCCAGGTTCACCATATTGACACAACTCTCTGCCTGCTTCCTCCACCCCTCACCTTCCATTCGGTTTAAGTTTAAATTCATTTATTTGTGTTACAAGTATGCTTAAAATTCCCTAGTTGTCACACTCCGGCGCCTGTTCGGGTACACTGAGGGAGAATTTAGCATGGCCAATGCCTCTTACCTGCATATCTTTCAAACTGTGGGAGGAAACCCACGCTGAAATGGGGACAACGCGCAAACTCCACACAGGCAGTCACCCAAGCCTGGAATCGAACCTAGATCCCTAGTGCTTTGAGGTAGCAGTGCTGACCACTCATACCCATGTTGAAGACCTCTCTCCTCAGGTACGATCATCTTTCCGATCTCACCCCTTTCCTCAAAGCCCACTCTCAGCTTATCCGCAAGCTACTGCAACCTTCACATATTCCTTTTTTCCCAAAAAGCTTTTGTACTAGTTCTTACCTCTGAAAACCTGTTGTAAGTGACATGGTGGCACTGTGTGGTCTTTCAGACTTTGGGCCTAATTGGCCATATTAAAATTGATCCTAGTGTTAGAGGATTATCGGAGTAAATACATGAGGTTGCGGAAATAGGCCCTGGGTGGGATTGTGCTCAGTGCAGACTCGATGAGCTGAATGGCCTCCTTCTGTACATTAAGAGATTCCATGATTCTATGATATTCCGCCAGAAAGGAATTGGAGCGATATGGGAATGGCACCGGATAGTGAAAATGAGACTGATAATCAACCACAATCTCACTGAAAGGTGGAGAATATTTAAAGGATTGAATAGCCAATTCTGGCTGCCTTTCTTACATTTTTATGTTCTCAAAATATGAGTGGAAAATTTTTCGTGTGGTGCTGTATTTCCAAAATATGTCTCACACTTTCAAAACGGCAGACGATGGGTATAAATAATGTTTTGAGGCTGCAGTTGTTGCAAGTGAAAATAAAGTAGCGAAGGAGAAAGGATTTTCCCCAATCACCCCAGCTTGCATGACAAAAGCTTAGAAGAAGCATTTATGTGAAATGTGTCTGATTGTGGCCCTTTGTGTAAACTGACACGTCAAAATAAATCAGCACAAAAGTCAACTTGGTTATTGAGAAAATGTCACTTGAGTTAAACATGATTTTTATTGTGGGCTGCCAGTCAGTGTGTTTCAGCAGAAGCCATGGTGCTGATTACTGGCAGTAGTACCTGTCATTGGGTGCACATGTATTTAAACCATCATCACACTGACACACTGCCCTTCACCGCATCCTGACTTCCTGGAAAACCTCGCGTCAGTTCAACAGCCACGCTGAGCTGGTGCCATGCCAGGGAATGTTTTCAGTAAAGCTCTGTCTGAACTGCTTCTTATCTATTTACGGTCTTACTTTCTCCCCCGCTTCCTCCCATTGTTGACAGGGTAGAATCCTTGTGGGTCCCCGCCAGCCTTATATCTGCATGAACTCTGGGGCAAGTGTTAGAATGCCATCTATCATTCTGAGGTGTCATCCTCACTCTATGCAGATCCAATTATATGCAAGCTCACCCTAATATAGTCAGCATGGTTTTGTTAAGGGCAGGTCATGCCTTACGAGCCTCGTTGAGTTCTTTGAAAATGTGACTGAACACATTGACGAAGGAAGGGCAGTGGACGTAGTGTATATGGACTTTAGTAAGGCGTTTGATAAGGTCCTACATGCAAGGCTTCTGGAGAAGGTGAGAGGGCATGGGATCCAAGGGGCTTTGGCCTTGTGGATCCAGAACTGGCTTGCCAGCAGAAGGCAGAGAGTGGTTGTGGATGGGTCTTGTTCTGCATGGAGGTCGGTAACCAGTGGAGTGCCCCAGGGATCTGTTCTGGGACCCCTGCTGTTTGTCATTTTCATAAATGACCTGGATGAGGAAGTGGAGGGATGGGTTAGCAAGTTCGCCGACGATACAAAGATCGGTGGTGTTGTGGATGGTCTGGAGGGATGCCAAAAGTTGCAGCGGGACATAGACAGGATGCAAGACTGGGCGGAGAAGTGGCAGATGGACTTCAACGCGGATAAATGTGTAGTGGTCCATTTTGGCAGGAATAATGGGATGAAGGAGTACAATATAAGGGGTAGGAGTCTTAGCTGTGTTGAGAGCAGAAGGATCTCGGGGTCCGGGTCCATAGGACTCTTAAATCGGCCTCGCAGGTGGAGGAAGTGGTCAAGAAGGCGTACGGTGTACTGGCCTTCATTAATCGAGGAATAGAGTTTAGGAGTCAGGAGTAATGATGCAGCTCTATAAGACTCTTGTCAGACCCCAGTTGGAGTATTGTGCGCAGTTCTGGTCGCCTCATTATAGGAAGGATGTAGAGGCTATTGAGAGAGTTCAGAGGAGATTTACAAGGATGCTGCCTGGATTGGGAAGCAGGCCTTATGAAGATAGGTTGAGGGAGCTGGGACTCTTCTCACCGGAGAGACGTAGGTTGAGAGGCGACCTGATAGAGGTTTATAAAATGTTGAGAGGAATAGATAGGGTGGACTCTCAGAGACTATTTCCCGAGCTGAAATGGTCACTACGAGAGGACACAGATTTAAGGTGCAGGGAAGCAAATACAAAGGAAATGTCAGGGGTAGGTTTTTCACTCAGAGGGTGGTGAGTGAATGGAACCGACTGCCGTCGGAGGTTGTTGAGGCAAACTCACTGGGGTCTTTTAAGAGACTTCTGGATGAGTATATGGGCAAGAATAGGATAGGGGGTTATAGATAGGTCTGTGGATTGGTAGGTGTGATCGGCGCAACTCGTGGGCCGAAGGGCCTGTTTGTGCTGTATTGTTCTATGTTCTAATCTCACTAGGTTTGATGGTATGTGAACAGTAACCCTTGAAGTATAAATTGAAGTACACGCTCGTAGTTAAATACCAGCATTATCTGACTGGGGCAGTCTGACTTCTGATTCTGAAAGTCGTAGGTTCAAGTCCCATTCCGGTAACTGAAGCATAGGCTAACACTGAGGAAGTGCTGCACTGTCTGAGGAACTGGATGAAATTTTCAATCAAAGTCTTGATTACCTTCTCAAGTTGGTGGCAAAGGGTAGGTGGCACTTTCCAGAGGGCACAAGTAAGAAGTCTCACAACACCAAATTCACCTCAGAAGGAGCAGTGCTCTGAAAGCTTGTGATTCCAAATAAACCTGTTGGACTTTAACTTGATGTTGTGAGACTACTTATTTGTGCCCACCCCAATCCAATGCTGGCAACTTCATATCATAACTTTCAAAAGGAGTACAGGGAAGTTCTGATTGTGTCGTGGCCAACATACAACCCTCAACAAATGAAATAATATCAATTGTATCTGATCATCTGACTTTTTTTTAGAGTCATAGAGTCATAGCTTCCCTCCAATGCAGAAAGAGGCCTTTCATCCCTCGCACAGACAACAATCCCACCCAGGCCCTATCCCCACTATTCCACGCATTTATCCTGCTAATCCCCCTGACACTAAGGAACAATTTAGCATGGCCAATCAACCTAACTTGCACATCTTTGGAGTGTGGGAGAAACCAGAGCACCTAGATGAAACCCATGCAGACATGGGGAGAACATGCACACAGACAGTGACTGAGATTGGAATTGAACTTGGGTCCCTAGTGCTGTGAGGCAGCAGTGCTAATCACTGTGCCATCCTAAACACACATTTATTACATTAATTAGTGAGTACACAATACATTCGGGGCATTGTTCACAATAATCCTGGGTTAGACTGCAGAGAATTGTGACATGAAAACTGTGGATATGTACCTGTATGATCATCAATTGAATCTAATAAGTCATTACTTTCTGCTGGTAGTCAGCTTCTATAGTAATTAGGGCAGCTGCAATCATTTATTTTGTACATCAATACATATCTTTTAGGTTTATTATCTAGATGCAGTGAGTGATGTGCCACAACAATCAGTTTGAAACCTTAACTTTTTGAAATTCATATAAATAATTTGGAAAAAGGGACCAAATTCGATAAATTTACTAGTGACACAAAGATCAATAGGAAAAAAAGAAACATCATTTGTCAAAGCTTTTCATCTTGCACTCATCAGGACAACATAAACAGAATGGGAATGGAGGGATATAGAAAACTGATTTAAAATAGGGATCATGAGCCTTGGGAATCCCTGGGAAGTGTGTAAATAGATGATGATATTGATGTACTTGTTTTTAATCCTACAGGTGCTTTGGTCCGCCTTGTTGTTTAACAAGGAGCATACACATGATGGGTCGTGGGAGGGCTACTCTTGGATTTTTTTTTGAGAGTATCCTAGTGCTTCATGTTGTTAGTGTACACTTGACCTGGACCATTTGATGGGCAACACAACAGCTGAGTGACTATCGCTCTGCTGTGCAGATACATGGATATGGGTCTGTGTCTGTGGGAGTTTGTGCATTCTCCCTGTGCTTGCGTGGGTTTTATCCGGGTGCTCTGGTTTCCTCCCACATCCCAAAGATGTGCTCTTAGGCTGATTGGCCAAGCAAATTCTCCCTAAATTGTCTCAAATTTGGTTTCAATCCATAGATCTATAAACATAGACAGGGATCACGGGTAGAAGTGGGAACATCGAGTTGGCGGCATGGGCTCATTGGGCCGAAGGGCCTGTTTCTCATGTTGTTTTGTTCTTTGTTCTTTGAAATCCACAAGTTTAAAGCGTACAAGGGAAGACTGCTGATTAGTTGGCAAATTGGTAGAGGCGTTTCCATAGAGTACACACCAGTTGATGGTGACTGATAGTTAACTAGCAAAGATTGTTTGAAATTAAACCAGGCAGCTTGACTCTGATCAAAACATTGTCCTAAGGAATGAACCACTGAATTACTGTCACTGTTTTTGATTAACTGAAACAGATGCAATGTGTATACCTGTTTTTCCTGTCTGCAAAGGGCCCTGTGCATTAATACATGTGGCTTCCAGTACATCAAGAAGCGTCACACTACAAACCTGACTAATAATCTTAAATTGGTTATCAGTGTAATTTTTAGCCTAGTGAGGATTATTTAGCAAATGTTGTCTGATCGCAGATTACATGTAATTTTGGACAGTGTTTTGAGTTTTACAAGTATGCTTAGTTGGGTAAATCTATATCTTACTGTTACATAGAGCAGAGATGACATGCTGTTTGATTTAATCTTTGGGACATATGGCCTATATACCTAGTATCACACTGACACTGGACTGAGCTATGAAAAAATATTGGATAAGCTAAGCTTTTACCATATCTGTTTTTAAGAGGTAAGAGGTGACTGAGAGTCTTGATGGATGGATGTTTCCTCTTATGGGAGAATCTAGAACTAGGGATCACTGTTTAAAATTAAGAGGTCTCCCAGAAATGAAGAGAAAATGTTTCTTTCAGAGGGTTGTGAGTCTTTGGAACTATCTTTCTCAAAAGATGGTGGAGGCAGAGTCTTAATTTATATGTTCATACGTATGTATATATGTGTGTACGTATATGTATGTATGTATATGTTTGTGTATATACGTATTGCTGATAGACAACATGACTTTCTATTTGCTGATGGTTGTATGCTGAGCATTGGAACTGAGGTAGACATGCACCACATTATAGACCTGTTCTCCGTAACCTGCGATAACTTTGCTGTTATATATTTAAAAAGCTTGCGCAATTACTTTAAGAGTGGATCACGTAATTTGATGGCGATGTCATTAGGGTGTTGCTGCTATTTCATCTTCAGGCTGTACTCTATGCACAGCAGAGAATAGCTCTTCCAGTAAAATTTGTTGCTGTTACTTTGAATCCACACATGTAAATGACAGATTTTCTTTTTGTTTAAAATCCACTACTACCAGTTAGGACATTACATTTGGTCTCACCACTAGCACAAAGAAGATAGAAGCCTTGTTGCAACCTTCCCCAGGAAAGCTCTATTAGGAACTGATAGCTCGAATAAATGACTAGTAGCTGACCAGCGTGGACAAGTTCACTTATTGAGACAGAACTCTCTCATGCTACCGTCATATTGCTAATGAGGCCGATGCCAGAATGGCAAGACCAGTGTGTCCTTCTAACGACTTTGCTATTCAGAATGGGAATGTAGAGGGGCAAGCTAAAAACCAAGCCCAATATTTTTCTGAGCAATCATCCTCTCCACTCTTCTCCAGCCTAAGCTATCCACCAGTGACGCGCAAGGAAAATCAATCATTTCCACTTTTTCTGTCTTGCCACCCCCTCAACATCAAGTAGCAAGAAAGTCCCAGACACAGAGGCCCTCAAGAGAACTGGCATGGTCAACATTGTCACAATGTTACAACAAAAATTGCTCTGATGGGCTGGACATGCCACCAGTATGCCTGATAGCTGACTCCCTCAGCAAATATTCTGCAGAATGGAGTGCGATCCCCATGGCAACTAGAACAAATGCCTCAAAGACATCCTGATAACCTCCCTCAAAGACTGTAAAACTGGCACTGCATCAAGGGAGACCCTTGACCTGGATCGTCTGGAGGAGTACAATTGTCAAAGGCAGGCAGATCAGCAGACAAAGAGTAACAGAGAGTGTCAGCCCAAAACAAATGCAAGGTACTTAAACATCATGAGAGCATTGCCACCAACTACTTAAATAAAGTCAAAACACTGCAAATGCCAGAATGTGAAACTAAAACAGAAAATGCTGGGGAAACTCAGCAGGTCTGACAGCATCTGTGGCGTGAGAATAGGGTCAATGTTTTGAATCAGGATGGCCCTTCAACAGAGCAGCTACCTACCGGCCTCAGTGTCCTGGACCTGTTGCAGTAGAGCATTTTGTGCTCAGGTAGGATTCATCAGCCATCTTCGCACCCACAAGGGAACAGGCCAATGCTTGGATGACAAGTGAAGATGTCTTCAATTCTGAAGTGTTATGTTTAGTCCCTGCTATTATAAAGCAAAGGTTGAGCCCTCCTGTGAGAACTAACACCTAACTACTCAAAGAGAATTACCTTGCCCTATAATCTAGAAAAAGAGTATGAAGCGATACAATCTTGTCTTCAGCAACTTATAGTGGTTAAATCAAAATAACTCCCTGACACTCTCTCTAAAATCAACAAATAATACATTATTCGTCCATCTAACAGTGAACAGGTTAACTAAACTGTTAACAAACTCAAGAAAAACATGATTCTAATGGAACACTGTTCAGATAAATATAATTCCCACTTATTCCCACACTAAAAAATAGAATCTTAATCACTCTCTAAATTATAACCAGCTTTTGTGTCTTATGGAATATTCTGGGCCTTCTCTGTTGATTCTTTTTTTTTCTTCTTCTTTGCTATCTAGATGAGGATTTAAATTAAGAGTAAGGAGCTATGGCAGGTAGCTCTCTGTCCTTGTCCCCCTGCTTTCCTCTTTTATTTCTGTGATGACATATCAATATCTCCCACAATAGGTTGTCAAAAACATCAGATTCAAATTTAATAGGTTATTGGTATCTAAGTGTCTAATTCAAATTAATTGGCTGCATTCAGAAAATTCTAAAAGCCTAAAAGTATGTTGTCTTGGTAACACTGCTGCTTGGCCTTCTGATACAAATGTTTCATTTTGGGTTCCTTATGTACTTGCATTTTTTTAACTCTCTAAACACAGAAAAAACACTATCTTTCAAAGGGACCACGCAGTGTTTTTTTCCCTGGCATTTCATGCCAACATCAATCTACTATTACTCTTCTCAACTTCGCAACACCACTTTCAGGCTCGTCTGGTCCAGTTGTCCATCTGCCTGAACCGTGTCTTATATAAACAACCACCCAGTATTTCTAACCTGGGTAATTGGATGGTTGGCTATGTTACTGGACTGATGATTCAGAAACCTGGGTCAACCCTACAGCCAACATAAGTTCAGATCCCATTATGGCAATGTTTTTTTTAACAGTTCCAGGAAGCTATATTCATCCAGGTTTCTAGGCTTGTGGATAATTAGTGATTGGGAAAAAAACTGTCCTTACAAACTAAGACCCCTTCCGCATTAGAATTTTTGACTTTCTGCCTTGGGCAGTCAGATATAAATTCTGTTCAGTGGTTCATTAACTTAAAATTGCCATGACAATTTTACAATGAGGAGAATAGTTAGGGGAACGTTCTTTACACAGAGGATTGTTGAAACATGGAATGCTTTTTCATAGGGAGTGACCAAGATAGAGATCCTGTACATCTTTTAAGAGGAAATTTGATAAATATGATGTACATTATACAAGGTTATGGGAAGAGAGCTGGGCAGTGAAATTCATTTTAGAGTGTTCTAGAAAGGATCTGGCTTAGAAATGATGGGCTGATTCACTTGCTTTACATTGTAAATTTCTATGGTTATATAGACATCTGCTATGAGACAGCAGTGCTAAGCACTGTCCCATTGTGCCTTTCTAAAATGTTTAATGTTTGTGGGGACACTGAATTGGATTCAATTTGAATTCTGTTTTTGCAACATTTCCCCAAATCTGCGTGGGTTTCCTCCGAGTGCTCCGGTTTCCGTCCCCAGTCTGAAAGATGTACTGGTTAGTTGTATTGGCCTGCTAAATTCTCCCTCAGTGTACCTGAACAGGCGCTGGAGTGTGGCAACTAGGGGATTTTCACTTTAAAGTGAAGGATTGTCCACTCTGAGTATTGGCTTTGTAACTTAAAGAATGGACTAAAATGTTTTTTTTAAATTTAAATGTAACCATATTGAATCACAGCACAGAAGGAGGCCATTTGGCCCTTTATATCGCCACTGGCTCTCTGGAACAGCAATCATCAACCTAATGCCTTCTCCCCAAATTCATGTCCCTGTGTAGTATCATGTTTATACCATTTAGTTCATAATTCCAACGCACCTAATCAGCATGTTTTTCGGACTGTAGGAGGAAGCCGTGCACCCGGAGAGAAGATGACGCCTGCTGTATGCTAATTAGTTGTCGTGTTTATCTAGTCTTTCCTTTATTCCCTCCGTCCTTCCTGCCTCCCTTCTTTTCTTCATCTCTTCATCTCTTCCTTCAGCGCAAAGCTAATATAGCCAATAACCTACCTTTTGAGGTGTAATGTAGGAAACACTGTAGCCAATTTGTCACTGCATGATGTTATAAGCAGCATAGAAACATAGAACCAAACAAAATAGGGGCAAGGGGAGGTCACTTGGTCCTTCAAGCCTGCTTTGCCATTCATTAATGATCATCCAACTCAATAGCCTAATCCTGCTTTCTCCCCACAACCTTTGATCCCATTCACTCCAAGTGCTATATCCAGTCGCCTCTTGAGAACATTCAACTTTTTGACATCAGACATCTGGCAATAACCAGATGTGTTTCAATGACGTTGGTTGTGGGATTAAATACTTGCCAGGATGATGTGGAAAATTCCAAATTTTTGATCCAAGTACTGCCATTGAAACTTTCACATCCACATTCAGGATAGATGGGGCCTTGGTGTAAAATCTCATCAATCAAAAAATGCATATCCAACAGTTCAGCATTCCCGCTATACTGCACTTGAGATTGTCATGAAGGGAACAAGTAGCCATATTAATGATCATCCTCAGTGAAAGATTAAAAGATACAGTGGAGCAGTGGAATCTGCAAGACATGCACCAAACTGTGGGCTGTTTGTTTTCAGACAGAAATCTCACCAGGAGGCAATGACAACCTGTCCAAATGTTAGATGTGGCCTTCAAGTAATATAGGGAGTGGAACTCCCTCGGTTTACTTATCTATCCATGGCTCAATCTGAAAAAAATCATTAAATCAGACATCCGAACATGTCTACAAATACCCTAAAAAAGATGAGATGGTAAGGACAAGTTGTAATAATAATAAGTTAAGTCAGCTAACATGTTCAAATCTTTATATAGATTAGATATTATAATTAAACAGGTGAAGAATAGTTATGACTAGGTTTAACATTTGTATCCTATGCATGATGTAACCCTAATTGATAGTTGTAAGTGGATAGAGATAACATCTATACCTTGACTGAACAAAGTAGTACAGCATAGGAATAGATACTTCAGCTCACCAACTCTACACTGATTACATTATCTTATCTAGACCAACTGCCAGAATCCATCTATTCCTTGCCTGTTCATGTGTCTATCCAGATAAGTATTAAATGTCGCTAATATGTCTGCCTCAACCACCTTAATTGGCAGTGCATTCCAGACCTCCACCACCACCACATCGCCACTAAATCCTCCCCCCCCCCGCTTACCTTGAATTTGTGCCTCCTTGTAATTGTCATTTCTTTCCTGTGAATAAAGTTCCACTACTCACCTTATCTATGTCCCTCATAATTTTATGAACTTCTATCAGGTCGCACCTCAGCATTCATCTTTCCAGGGAAAAGAATCACAGTTCATTCAATCTCCTCTCATAGTTAATACCCTCCATACCAGGTAACATCGTGGTAAACCTTTTCTGCACTCTCTCCAAAGTTTCCATGTATTTCTGGTAATATGGTAACCAGAATCGGACATAGTATTCCAAAAGTGGCTTAACTGACATTTTATACAAATTATGTAACATAATTTGCCAACTTTTATACTCAATGCCCTATCTGATGAAGGCAAGCATGCCATATACTTTGTTCACCACCTTTTCCACCTATGCTTCTGCTTTTAAGGATGCGTGGACCTGTACTACCAGATCTCTCTGTGTGTCTATGCTCCTGATAGTTCTGCCATTTATTGTATAGTCCCTACTTGAATCGGATCTACCAAACTGCATCACCTCACATTTGTCTGGATTAAATTCCGTCTGCCACTTCTCTGCCCAATTTTCCAGCCCGTCTATATCGTGCTGTATTCTCTGACAATCTTCATCACCATCACCAACTCCACCAATCTTAGTATCATCTGTGAACTTGTTAATTACTGGTATACGTTAATTGAATCAGAAGTTATATCTGCTTGTGTAAATATATGTCCTGTACTCTGGCTGGCCACTATCTGGCATCCCAGGGTCTTTGCTGTATAGCTTGCATTAAAGTTTATTTATTAGTCACAAGTGGGTTTATATTAACACTGAAATGAAGTTACTGTGAAAATCCCCTAGTTGCCACATTCCAGCGTCTGATCGTATGCTGAGAGAGAATTCAGCATAGCCAATGCACCTAACCAGCATGTCTTTCAGACTGTGGGAGAAAACCATAGTGCCCAGAAGAAACCCACATAGACATAGGGAGAATGTGCAAACTCCATACAAACCCACACTGGGAATTGAGCACAGGTTCCTGGCACTGTGCAGCAGCAGTGCTAACACCATACTGCCCTCATTATAAACACTGTTTGGAAAACTCTGTGACTTTGTCAGGCTACTTAAAGGGAACAAATTCATACTAAATTTAAAAGCTTGGACAACAAATAAAGGCCCCATAACAGTCAGCCCAGATTTCATGATTAATTCTCAGGAGTGAGAGAAGTGAGAGTGTGATTAATTCAGACACCATTGGGCAGAGTTTCACTGCTACCATCTAGATGGTAATCAGCCGGAGCTGATCACTAGTCAGTTGTGATTTTCATTCCATTGAAGTAAGTAGAATGAAAATTGGGTAGGTTCTATAATGGCTGGACTATCTATGTTCTGGATGGCACCGTGGTTAGCATTGCTGCCTCACAACATCAGTGACCTGTGTTTGAGTCCCGGCTTGGGTCAATGTCTGTGTGGAATTTGCACATTCTTCCCATATCTGCACAGGTTTCCTCCAGGTGCTCCAGTTTCCTCCATAGTCTGAAAGATGTGCTGGTTAGGTACATTGACCCGAACAGGTGCCGGACTGTGGGGAATTTCACAGCAAGTTCATTGTGGTGTCAGCCTTACTTGTGACTAACAAATAAACTTTAAAACTTTACTTTAACTTCTTCAATCCATGCAGTAAGATCAAGATCTAATCACGTGTCTCCAGACCTACTTTGCTGTACTCTTCACAAAGATTAGAAAATCTCTCAGTTTTTAGCAGGATGGTGTGAAAGGGATGTGACTGACTGTGGTTGCTGGATGACTGTCACATCATAATGAATCTATGCAGCTGTGAGCTGTGCATTAACATGGCCAAATATGTATCGGTGAGACATAAAGTGACAAGGAGGGACTGGGATCATAAAACTGCAAAATATCTGATTGAAAATTAGAAAGGCTCCTTTCAACGATATTATCACACGTTGGCACAGTTAGAAGTGTCAGTAAAGGACTTGGGTTTTTTTTCAGTGAAAGTGCCCAGCAATGTGAAAGTGAACTTGTCATAATCAGATCTTTGATAAGATATTCAGATCCATCCTGAGGGGTGTCTTGTGTTAGAAGTTGCATTAATTGTTCTGACCCTGTGTGGAATTTTCGTGAACACTGTTGTGTGAAATATTTGGTGCCCCTTGTTGAAAGATTTACTCACTTATTGGCATTAAGTAACCCCCATGTGGGGGCAGACCTTTGTGTCTGCCTTCAAAATGCCTTCACTAATTTTCTCAGCAGTTCTCAGTCTTTCTGTTAGGAAACACAGCTAAAGCAGCTAACCAAGGATTACCACAATAAATGTAAGGGTAGAAAATGCCATTGTGGCCAAATGTTGGAATTATGTAGAGTTATTTAATAGCTGGCAAGGTAGGCAAGCTGCCAGCTGACATGCATGTGAAGGGGCTTGCCATCTTGTCACTCTAGGACAAGTTAGAGTGAAGACATATAGGAGGGCTCCGCTGTACTCATTGGAGTTTACAGGGATTAGACACTAGCTATATAAAAGGGATTGATAAAGTAAATGTAGACCAAATGATCCTTCTTGTGGGGCAGTCAGGATGGGCTGCACAGTTGTTAGCATTGCTGCCTCTCACCACCAGGAATCCAGGTTCAATTCCTGGCTTGGGTCACCATCTCAGTGGAATCTGTACATTCTCCCTGTGTCTGCATGGGTTTCCTCTGGGTGTTCTGGTTTCCTCCCACAGCCCAAAAGACATACTAGTTAGGCTTATTGACCATGCTAAATTTTTCCTCTGTGTACCCAAACAGGCGCCAGAGTTTGGCAACTAGGGGATTTTCACAGTAACTTCATTGTAGTCTTAATTCTTTGTCTTTGTTTCTTAAGTCTTTGTTCTTTGTTTTTTAATATAAGACTACTTCTGACTCTAATAAATAAACTTAAGCTTTTTAATTTAAAACAAGAAGTCACAGGTATAGATTGCGAGGTGGTAGATTTAAAACTGAGATGAGGAGGGACTATTTCTCACAAAGAGTGGTGAATTTATAGAATTTGCCACTTTTTAGGATGGTGGAATCTGAATTGTTGAATGATGAGGGAGATAGATATATTGCTAATAAAAAAAAGGAGCAAGGGGATATGGAGAACAGTTGAGGAAGTGGATTTGAGACCAGGGAGAGATGAACCATAATTTGATTGAACAGCGGAGCAGACTCGAAGGGCTGAATTTGCCTTCTTCTGCTCCTAATTCCTATGTTCGTATGTTGATAGAAGGACTCAGAATTCTGGGACTTGCACAAAACCTGGAGACAGTTGCAGAAGAAAAATATACTTTATTCACCAAATTCTGCAAACACACATTACATAACACTTCGAATTTGATATTGCCTGAAATGCACCATATTCCAGTTTCTTTCAGCACAGCACATGACACTCTGAGGTGCCTCAATACACTCACACATACTTGTTAGACTTACAATATGCATTACATGCCAAATATTTTTTATTGCATACAGTTCCACAATTCCAGCCCCTGTACATTGGTGGCAAGATGTTGGACTGTAGATTTCCCTATTAAGCTTTTGCAATGTTATGATCTGGGACCACAGCCCCAAATTTATGCTCTAGTTTGGCTAAGGACAAGTAACTTTTGTTTAAGATAGACAAGTTTGAGATCCCAGTTATTTGTTAAGGGAATGAAGTCATAAGATTTCACAATATTTGAGCAAACAAAATAAACTACATAACGCAATCAGAAAAGTAAAGCAATTTACAATAACTATCTTATACTCCAACTTCTCTTGATTCTATAAATATTTTAGTTTCAGAATCAACATGAGGCACATGTGAATTAAGCTGTAAAGGAACACACCATACTCTACAGTAATTGGCAGATGTGACTAAGACAGCTGCCATGGATTTCATAGCAACCCACCAGGACATCAGTGTTCACTAAGAGTTAAGTAATCTCACTAAAGCTCTCTCTCCCTCATGAGTGATTCCAAATTTTTCACTGTCAAAGATGGAGTTCCTGAATTTCCTAAAAGTTGCTCTGATTTGGACTGTCTCAACCACTCCATGCCTCCCAGGGTTTCAATCTCATCTCCCAAGAGTACGTTTCCCTAGATCTCCTTGTCTGCACTGCAGCACCAACTCACAGGCATAACCTCAACTCTTTAACCATGCTGAAGAGAACGTCACTAGGGGAATTCTCTGGCCGCGCTGGCCTAAAAGCCGGAAATTCCCGCCCGATTGTCAACGGGGTTTCACATTGTCCACAACCCATCTGCTAAAATTCCAGTGGCGGACGGAATGAGAGAATTCCAGCTCACGTTCTCAAAGGCTTATCTTCACCTCAACAGCCTGTATTTTGGGAGTAACCAACCTTCCATAGCTTTTCAGATCTCCAGAGCTTTTCCTGATATGTTATTACTGGGAGCCTTTCAACTGCAGCACTTTTTCTCCTTGGAGCCTCCTTCTTTGCTCCTTTCCCCAGATGTCTCCTCTTATTGCTCTGCCCTCTCCCCAGGTTGTCTTCTCTTCCCAGTGGCCTCTCTCTCCTGATCATCTCCTTTCCCAGTCCTCTCTCTTTCTTTGGGACCTCTCTCTGACACCTTCCTCACTGTCCCTTGTCCCTTCTTCCTGTCCCTTGTCCCAGAGTTCCTTTGTGTTATGACCCCAACTCCTGGCTCCTATCATTGGGTTTTTGTGTTGTAGTTTTATTTGCCTGGACACTGGGCACTTATTCCCAGCCTGAATATGCAGCCCACTGCCAGTTCCTCTATGGAAACTCCTGGGGCATGTCGAGACCTGTGGTTTCCACTCTCTGCTTGGAAATCAAGTAACATCAATAGTGGTGTTATCAGAATCAATATTTAATGTATTCTCCAGCCTTTATTTCTGGACTTTTGACTCAATTGTTGGTTGTTCTTTTCATTTGAAGACCAGCAAATCTGGGCAACTCACTATGAGCAGATGTGAATTGAGGAGAGCTAAGAGGGGACACGAGAAGACTTTGGCTGATAGGATTAAGGAGAATCCTAAAGCTTTCTTTAGATATGTTAAGAATAGAAGATTGGTTAGGACAAGATTAGGGCCAGTCAGTTGTGAGAAGTTGTGAGTGGAGCCTGAAGAGATTGGAGAGGCACTGAATAAATATTTCTCTTCGGTATTCACGCAGGGTGATGTAAATGTAGTTATGTAGAACACTGAGGTACAGGGTTGCAAACTGGAAAGTATTGAAGTAGATAGGGAGGATGTGCTAGATATTCTCGAGGGTTTGAAGTTGGATAAGTCTCCTGGGCCGGACGGGATTTACCCTAGGATTCTCTGGGAGGCAAGAGAGGAGATTGCAGAGCCTCTGGCTCTGATCTTCAGGTCGTCGTTGGTTACGGGTGTGGTTCCGGAGGACTGGAGGATAGCGAATGTGGTCCCGTTGTTCAAGAAGGGGAAGAGAGACCTTCCAGGGAATTATAGGCCCGTGAGTCTTACTTCTGTTGTGGGCAAAGTATTGGAGAGAATTATTAGGGATAGGATTTATAGTTATTCAGAGAGAAATGAATTGATTGGGGATAGTCAGCTGGTTTTGTGAAGGGTAGGTCGTGCCTTACTAACCTCATTGAGTTTTTTGAAAAAGTGACCAGAGAGGTGGATGGGGGTAAGGCGGTTGATGTGGTATATATGGACTTTAGTAAGGCGTTTGATAAGGTGGACCATGGAAGACTTCTGCAGAAAATGCAGATGTATGGGATAGAGGGTGATTTAGCTAATTGGGTTAGGAATTGGCTAGCAGATAGAAGACAGAGGGTGGTGGTTGATGGGAGATAATCATCGTGGAGTTTGGTGACAAGTGGTGTACCTCAGGGGTCTGTTTTGGGGCCTCTGCTGTTTGTAATTTTTATAAACGATCTGGATGAGGGTATTGAAGGATGGATTAGTAAATTTGCAGATGACACTAAAGTCGGAGGAGTGGTAGATAGTGAAGAGGAGTGTTATAGTTTGCAGAGGGACTTGGACAAGTTGCAGAGCTGGGCCGAGAGGTGGCAAATGGAGTTTAATGTGGAAAAGTGTGAGGTAATGCACTACGGCAGAAATAATAAATGTGTAAGTATAGGGCTAATGGTAGGATTCTTAGTAGTCTTGATGAACAGAGGGATCTTGGTGTGTATGTGCATAGATCCCTGAAAGTAGGCAGTCAAGTCGAGAAGGTTGTTAAGAAGGCATATGGAGTCTTAGCTTTTATTGGTAGGGGATTGAATTTCGGAGCCGCAACGTCATGTTGCAACTGTACAAAACTCTAGTGCGGCCGCACTTGGAGTATTGTGTGCAGTTCTGGTCCCCGCATTATAAGAAAGATGTGGAGGCTTTGGAGAGGTACAGAGGAGGTTTACCAGGATGTTGCCTGGTATGGAGGGCAGGTCTTATGAAGAGAGGCTGAGGGATTTGAGGTTGTTTTCGTTAGAAAGGAGGCGGCTAAGAGGGACCTAATCGAAACATATAAGATGATTAGAGGTTTAGATAGGGTGGACAGTGATAGCCTTTTTCCTAGGATGGAGAAAGCTAGCACGAGGGGACGCAGCTTTAAATTAAGGGGTGATAGTTATAGGATGGATATCAGAGGTAGGTTCTTTACCCAAAGGGTGGTTCGGGAGTGGAATGCCCTGCCTGCAGCAGTTGTAGATGCACCAAGTTTGTTGGCGTTTAAGAGGTTAGTTGATAAGTATATGGGAGAGAAGGGAATGGTTTAGTTTGGAGGGGCATTGCTTTTTATATTGGTCAGCGCAACATCGAAGGCCGAAGGGCCTGTTCTGTGCTGTAATGTTCTATGTTCTATGTTCTATGTTTGTCTTGATGTGCAACCACGTAGTCATTGGAGGCCCCCAGGTGGATTTGATACCAGATTTAGGAGGTATTGTTCAAGACCACTCAATACCTGAGAGGTTGCATTGATCACCAAGGATTGAACAGACTGGAATCGTCTGGTTTTGAAATGTCAACTCCTTTCTCTCTGCTGCCGGACCTGCTGAGATTTTCCAGTGTTTTCTCTTTTGGTTATTGAACAGACTGGCTCAATTTTATTTCATGAAGAAAATACTTGAGGCGAGATTTTCCACACAACCAGTAGCTTGGCATTGGCTGTTGACAGGATCTTTTGGTACCACTATTATCAATGAGAAACCCATAATGAGGGTGCGTCATCAGTGGGACTGGAAGATCCGGTGTGAAAGGCTGGAAATTTCCAGCCCTGGAATTGACCTGATAGAATTCACTAAAGGCTTGATGGTGTCAACAAGGAACAAATCTTTCTACCCGTGAAGGAGATTATAACTGGGGTCATAAATATAAGGTTTACTAATAAATTCAATAAAAAATACAGGAGAAATTTCTTATTCACTGGAATGTGAGACTCTCTACCAGACACTGTAATTCAACTCAATAGATGCACTTCTAGGAATGGGAGTGGATCATTTAGTCCCTGAAGCTATTGTCTCTCTCTATCCTATCAGTAACTTTAATTATTAAAACACTTCAACTTGATTGCACCACCATTTTCTATATTCAAAAGACAACAGGAGCAATTCTGCCAAAAAAATTGTAAGTGTGTTGAATTCATGTGAAAACTGGAGTAAATCTCACTAAATAATCAGCGCAGTGAGATGGGAGAATCGCCCCCACAATCCCAGTCTATGTCAAGTGTTCTGGTAATTTAACTATCTTATCCATACTGTCTAACTCGGCATTTTAAACACTCCAAGGCCAATATTCTTTTGGTGTGATGGAATACAATGCAGTACTCCCTGATATAACGACAAAACAGTTTGACCTTAACAGAAAAGAAATCATCCTTCAAGGTGGATAGATATCAAAGCTTCTAAGAGCCCAGAAGTGAATATTATTTGCAACACATCCTAACTGTTGCTCTCAAATTCAGTTTTTAACTCAGCAGTAAATGAGTAAGCGGATTTGACGTTAAAGTAACAATTCCAGCCGTTAAAAGTCACGCCTGTAACATGCCATTGGTAACCACTTCTTGCTAAAAAGTAAACTTTGATTTATTTCTTGCACCATTTTGATCTAATTCTTAAGCACGAATCACTAAAGTTTTTTTATTAGTCACATTACCTTTACATTAATTCTGCAATGAAGTTACAGTGAAAATCCCCTGGTCACCACCCCTGGTGCCTGTTCTGGGAAACTGAGAAAGAATGTCACAGAATCACAGAATTCTACAGTGCAAAAGGAGACCATTTGGCCCATTGAGTCTGTACTGACCACAATCCCACCCTTGGCTTATCTCTGTAACCCCACACATATACCCTAGCTAACCTGCCTGACACCAGGAGGCAATTTTAGCACGGCCAATCTGCCTAACCCGCACATCTTTGGACTGTGTGAGGAAACCGGAGCACCCAGAGGAAACCCATGCAGACATTGGGAGAATGTGCAAACTTCACGCAGACAGTGACCCAAGCCAGGAATTGAACCCGGGGTCTGTGATGTTGTGAGGCAGCAGTGCTTGCCACTGTGCCATCCTGAGCACAGTGCTACCAAGCATTTAATATGGCCGATGACCTAACCAGCATGTCTTTTAGCATGTGGGAGGAATCTGAAGCACCCGGAGGATAGCCATGCAGACACAGGGAGAATGTGCAAATTCTGCACACGTGTACCAAGCTGGGAATCGAACCTGTATCCCTGGCGCTGTGAGGCAGCAGTGCAAACTGTGCTTTGGTGTCACCCCAGGCATAGCAAGTAATTAGGAAATTTGATAAAATATTATCATATATTGTAGTGTAATTGATTACAGAAATGAAGAGGTCATGTTTCACTTTTACTGGCAACTGGTGACATCACGTTGGGAACACTGAGTACAGAACTTGTCTCCTTATTTAAGGAAGGATGGAACTGTATTGGAAACATTCAGAGAAGGTTTCCTAAACTCAAACCTTAAATTGCTTTATGAGGAAAAGTTGGAGAGTCTAGACTTGTATCCACAGAAGTTTAGAAGAATAGGGGACGGCTTGATTGAAACATATAAGATTATGCAGAGCATTGACAGGGTGGATGTGGAGAGGGTTCTTGTGGGAGAATCTAGAAATAGGAGTCATTGTTTAAAAATAAGTTGTTGTCCATTTAAAAGAGGAGTGGCTTACTCCCACTCCTCATCTGTATGTTTGTATCTATCTCCATGAGTAATCCAACCCTGAAAGAATTTTGTGCTGTGCTGAATAAGAGGCACAGTAATTATTCATTTGGATTGAGCTAGGAAGAAAAGTGAGTCAGAGGTTCGATTCCTGGCTTTAGTGAATCGATCTCAACCTGGGTTTCAATGGTGACATTCAAATTGGCTGCCAGATTGCTGATCACAATGCAGGCAAATCACAAATATAGCTTTTTTTACTCATTCATTTGTTGGATGTGGGCATCGCTGGCTCGCCAGCATTTATTGCCCATCCTTAGTTGCCCGAGGGCAGTTGAGCATCAAACGTATTGCTGTGGCTCTGAAGGTTGGAGGGTGGCAAATGTAGTGCCTTTGTTTAAGAAGGGCTATAGGGAAAAGCCTGGAAACTACAGGCTGGTGAGCCTCACATCTGTAGTGGGTAGATTGTTAGAAGGCATTGTGAGAGACAAGATCTACAGGCATTTAGGGATGCAAGGATTGATTAGAGGTAGTCAGCATGGGTTTGTGAGTGGAAAATCATGTCTCACAAATTTGATTGAGTTTTTCTGAAGAGGTAGTCACAAAGGTAAATTAGGGCAGTGCAGTTGATGTTGTCTATGTAGACTTTAGCAAGATCTTTGACAAGGTACCATTGGTAAGTTTTTGCATAAGGTTAAATCTCATGCGATCCAGGGTGATGTAGCCAAATGGATACAAAATTGGCTTGATGATAAAAGACAGAGTGGTCGTAGAGGGTTGTTTTTCAAACTGAAGGCTAGTGATCAATGGTGTGACTCAGAGATCAGTACTGGGTCCGTTGTTATTTGTCATTTGAATTAAGATATGGATGAGAATTTAGTAGGTATGCTTAGTAAGTTTGCAGATGACACCACGACTAGTGGCATAATGAACAGTAACTTAGATGAACAGGTTATCTTGGATTGCAATGGGATCTTGATCAATTGGGACAGTAGGCTGACGAATGGCAAATGGAGTTTAATTTCGATAAATGCGAGGTGATGCATTTTGGTAGATCGAACCAGGGCAGGACTTACTCAGATAATGGTAGGGCGTTGGGTTGAGTTATAGGTCAAAGAGATCTAGGGGTATAAATTCATTGCTCCTTGAAAGTGGAGCCACAGGTGGACAGAGTGGTGAAGAAGGCAATTGGCATGCTTTGTTTCTTTGATCAGAATATTGAGTACAGGAGTTGGGACATCTTGTTGAAGTTGTAGAAGACATTAGTAAGGCCACAACTGGAATACTGTGCAGAGCTCTCATCACCCTATTATAGAAAGGATATTATTAAATTGGAAAGAGTGCAGAAAAGATTTACAAGGATGCTTATTGGGACTTGGCTGTTTGAGTTATAAGGAGATGCTGAATAGGCTGGAACATTTTGGAGTGTAGGAGGCTTAGGGGTAAACTTACAGAGGTCTATAAAATAATGAGGGGCATAGACAAAGTAGATAGTCAATATTTTTTCCCAAAGGTAGGGGGAGTCTAAAGCTAGACAGCATAGGTTTAAGGTGAGATGGGAGAGATACGAAAGGGTCCAGAGGGGCAGTTTTTTCACAATGAGGGTGGTGAGTGTCTGGAATAAACTGCCAGAGGTAATAATGGAGGCGGGTACAATTTTGCCTTTTAAAAAATGTTTAGTTACATGGCTAAGATGGGTGTGGAGGGATGTAGGCCAAATGCAGATAACTGGGACTAGCTTAGGGATTAAAAAAATGATAGCATTGACAAGTTAGGCTGAAGAGCCTATTTCCATGATGTAAACTTCTATGACTCACATGTAGACCAGACCAAGTAAGGACGACAGATTTCCTTCCCTAAAGGACATTAGTGAATTAGATAGGTTTTTCCAACAATTGACAATGGCTTCATGGTCATCAGTACATTCTTAACTCCAGATATTTTTTATTGAATTCAAATTCTACCAACTGCCATGGCAGAATTTGAACCCAGGTCCCCAGGACATTAGCTGAGTTTCTGCATTAATTAATAATGCCACTAGCCATCATCTCCCCTGGCACTATTTTGAAGAGCAGGGGATATCCAGGTCAATACTTATCCCTTAATCAACATCATTAAAACAAAACATCTAACCATTATCACATTGTTGTTTGTGGGAGCTTGCTGTGCACAAATTGGCTGCTGTATTCTGTATATTACATTAGTTATTATACTGCAAAATTACTTAAATGACCGTGAAATGCTTTGGGACATTCTGAGATTATGAAAGATGCTATATAAATGCAAATCTTTCACCTTTTCTTTCTTACATTACAGCTGATAACAGGATTGTAATTGCTGATGACATTGGCTGGGGTGGATAACTTCACTGCGCTGCCTGTCACCCATAAAGAATGGCCTTATGGATAAGGTATGGAAGATTATGTAATGGACTCTGAGGAAACATCAGATGATTTTCAGATAGCAGAGGAGAAAATGGTAACTGACCTTTACAATTCACTTTATAATTCACTGACCAGCCCCCAGTAGTATTGTATCCTATCCTAAGGATCCTTGAGGAAGCATTTTAAGACCTTAGAGAGCATCCAGGGGAGCTACACCATCATCACATCATGTAAATAAGATTTCCGATTTGTGAGAGATACTGAAAGTTATGTACTTAAGTAGTTGTATGATTGCTTTAAAAGCAAGTCACATGACTTGATCATGAGGTTAGCGAGTGTTTCACAGATTTTCATTTCAGTTTGTACTCTGTACAGATCAGAGAATAAATCTGTTTGGTGTTAGATTGAATACCATATCTTTCTTTTTTGTTTAAAACCCACATAATTAGGATATGACACTGATGAAGCACAGTTTATTCATCTTCAGCAGAGAAAGTTATGAAAAGATTCCGTAGATGCATTCAAAAATCATGAAAGATATTGAGAATTAAACTGTTTCCAGTGATTGGTAACTAGAGGATTCAGATTTGTGGATTAAAAAAAGAGAGAAATTAATAATTTTCTTTGGGTCTTGAAAGTGTAAGCGCGGTTAAAGCAGGTTCAAAAGTAATTTCAAAAGAAAGTTGGATAAGTATTTGACAGGAAAATAATTGCAGACAATGGCTAACTGGATTGCTGTTTCCAAAGGTCACAATAGGTTTTAATTTTTATTCGTTCATGAGGAATAAAGAAGTGTGCCCAGTAAATGGGTGTCATTGGCTGGATCTACATATACCCAGTAAGAATTTAGCAATACCAATTTATAATCCAACCGATTTATTTGATAGTAAAAAAGCAAGCTTTCAACACTCTGTGTCTTCCTCAGGCAAATGCAGTGTTCTGGTCTGCAATAGCACACATCAGCACAGACAGTCAGAGATTGCTGATTAGAATGCGAATCCTTACATCTAACCTGCTATTCAAGTGTTAAAGTGGCTAACAATGTGTGTGAAGGGAATCCTGAGCATTGTTAGAGAATTGTGTATTTTCTCCAGACAGCACAGTAAGTGAGGTTTTTTGCTAACCCAGGCAAGTTACGGGGGTTACAGATAGTGTGTCATGAAGCCAAGATCCCTGTTAAGACCGTCCTCATGTGTGCGGAGCTTGGCTATCAGTCTCTGCTCAGCGACTCTGCGCTGTCGTGTATCACGAAAGCCCCCTTGAAGAACATTTACCCGCAGGTCGG
Source organism: Sphyrna mokarran (assembly GCA_024679065.1). Lineage (NCBI taxonomy): Eukaryota > Metazoa > Chordata > Chondrichthyes > Carcharhiniformes > Carcharhinidae > Sphyrna > Sphyrna mokarran. The sequence continues at coordinate 11,304,290 of JAGIQG010000013.1, read as the reverse complement.
AGGCCGAATGCCCATGACTGCTGAAGTGTTCGCCCACAGGAAGGGAACTGTTTTGCCTGGTGATTGTTGAGCGATGCTCATTCATCCGCTGTCGTAGTGTCTGCATGGTCTCCCCAATAACCATGCTTCGGGACATCCTTTCTTGCAACGTATTAGGTAGACAACGTTGGCCGAGTTGCAAGAGTATGTACCGTGCACCTGGTGAATGGTATCCTCACGTTTGATGATGTCGTCCATGTCTATGATCCGGCATGTCTTGCAGAGGTTGCTGTGGCAGGGTTGTGTGGTATTGTGGTCACTGTTCTCCTGAAGGTTGGGTAGTTTGCTGCGAACAATGATCTGTTTGAGGTTGTGCGGTTGTCTGAAAGCAAGAAGTGGGGGGGTGGGGATGGCCCTAGCGAGATGTTCATCGTCATCAATGATATGTTGAAGACTCCGGAGAAGATGTCGTAGCTTCTCCGCTCCGGGGAAGTACTGGACAACAAAGGGTACTCTGTCCACCGTGTCCCATGTTCGTCTTCTGAGGAGGTCAGTGCGGTTTATCGTTGTGGCACGTCGGAACTGTCGATCGATGAGTCGAGCGCCATATCCTGTTCTCACGAGGGCATCCTTCAGCGTCTGGAGGTGTCTGTCACGATCCTCCTCATCTGAGCAAATTCTGTGTATACGGAGGGCTTGTCCATAGGGAATGGCTTCTTTAACGTGTCTAGGGTGGAAGCTGGAGAAGTGGAGCATTGTGAGGTTGTCTGTCGGTTTGCGGTACAGTGAGGTGCTGAGGTGACCGTCCTTGATGGAGATGCGTGTGTCCAAGAATGCAACTGATTCTGGAGAATAGTCCATGGTGAGTCTGATGGTGGGATGGAACTTGTTGATATCATCATACAGTTGTTTCAATGATTGTTCACCATGAGTCCAAAGGAAAAAGATGTCATCAATGTATCTAGTATATAACCTTGGTTGGAGATCTTGTGTGGTGAAGAAGTCTTGTTCGAACCTGTGCATGAAGATGTTGGCATACTGAGGTGCGAATTTGGTCCCCATGGCTGTTCCGTGTGTCTGGATGAAAAGCTGATTGTTGAAGGTGAAGACATTGTGGTCCAAGATGAAGCGGATGAGTTGTAAAATTGCATCCGGAAACTGGCAGTTGTTGGCATTGAGTACTGAGGCAGTTGCAGCAATACATCGTCGTGGGGGATGTTGGTGTAGAGCGCCGAGACATCCATTGTGACAAGGAGTGTCCCTGGTTCAAGCCCTCTGTATACACAGAATTTGCTCAGATGAGGAGGATCGTGACAGACACCTCCAGACGCTGAAGGATGCCCTCATGAGAACAGGATATGGCGCTCGACTCATCGATCGACAGTTCCGACGTGCCACAACGATAAACCGCACTGACCTCCTCAGAAGACGAACACGGGACACGGTGGACAGAGTACCCTTTGTTGTCCAGTACTTCCCCGGAGCGGAGAAGCTACGACATCTTCTCCGGAGTCTTCAACATATCATTGATGACGATGAACATCTCGCTAGGGCCATCCCCACCCCCCCACTTCTTGCTTTCAGACAACCGCACAACCTCAAACAGATCATTGTTCGCAGCAAACTACCCAACCTTCAGGAGAACAGTGACCACAATACCACACAACCCTGCCACAGCAACCTCTGCAAGACATGCCAGATCATAGACATGGACGACATCATCAAACGTGAGGATACCATTCACCAGGTACACGGTACATACTCTTGCAACTCGGCCAACGTTGTCTACCTAATACGTTGCAGGAAAGGATGTCCCGAAGCATGGTATATTGGGGAGACCATGCAGACACTACGACAGCGGATGAATGAGCATCGCTCAACAATCACCAGGCAAAACAGTTCCCTTCCTGTGGGCGAACACTTCAGCAGTCATGGGCATTCGGCCTCCGACCTGCGGGTAAATGTTCTTCAAGGGGGCTTTCGTGATACACGACAGCGCAGAGTCGCTGAGCAGAGACTGATAGCCAAGCTCCGCACACATGAGGACGGTCTTAACAGGGATCTTGGCTTCATGACACACTATCTGTAACCCCCGTAACTTGCCTGGGTTAGCAAAAAACCTCACTTACTGTGCTGTCTGGAGAAAACACACAATTCTCCAACAATGCTCAGGATTCCCTTCACACACATTGTTCGCCACTTTAACACTTCAATAGCAGGTTAGATGTAAGGATTCGCATTCTAATCAGCAATCTCTGACTGTCTGTGCTGATGTGTGCTATTGCAGACCAGAACACTGCATTTGCCTGAAGAAGACACAAGAGTCGAAAGCTCGCGTTTTTACTATCAAATAAATCGGTTGGATTATAAATTGGTGTTGCTAAATTCTTACTGAGTTCTTACCACTCCAATCCAACGCCGGCATCTGTACATCATGTCTACATATACTGCCATCCCTAATTGCCCTGAAGTAAGTGGCTTGCTAGGCCATTTCAGAGGGCATTTAAAAATTATAGGCTAGACCAGGTAAGGATGTGAGACTTCTTTCCCTAAAGAAAGGAGTGAAGCAGATGAATTTTTACTATAATCGTTCCATGATCATCATTAGACTTCTAATTCCAAATTTTTATTGAATTCAGATTTCCCAATCTGCTGTGGTAGGATTCGAACCTGACTCCCCAGAGGATTGCCCCCGGTCACTCTGGGCAGTTCAGTGACGATACTATATGCCATTGCCTCCCGACCAGTTTCCTTTCAATTGGTTTCTTTCTGTGTCATTTCATTCTGTAGTTATATAATTAGTTGCTCTCTATTAACATTCATTGTAGTGTCATTGTGGCTTCTCTGCTCCAACCTACACAATACATCTTGCGGAGATTGTGCACTGTTGCAGCCTATTCCTAGCATGCAGCATGACCCGGGCAAATAACAGTCCTTCAGGAGGTTCTGGGTCCAAGCTCAGCCTCATAGCAGCCCTGTATTTTCACAGTAAATATTCTCATTTGCAGACAAAATAGTGATGAGATACTATATGGATGAATTTGATCTTGCATCTATTTTCTCAATGGTTAGAAAGGCCGCCCAGTCTGGGTAGTGTGGGTGTCAGCAAGTGTATTATTCAGACAGGGAGGACGTGAATCTGCAATAGATTGTTGTCACTTACAGATAGTTAAAGTCACTATAGTCCCAGGTGACCATAAACGGTTCTCTCCTTTCTATATAATTAGAGAATGAAATGACACAGAAAGGAACCAACTGAGAGGAAATCAGTGGGGTTGAAAATTTATTTATTAGTGTCACAAGTAGGCTTACATTAACACTGCAATGAAGTTACTGTGAAAATCTGCAAGTCATCACACTCCAGTGCTTGTTCGTGTACACTGAGAGAGAATTTAGCATGGCCAACGCACCTAAGCAGCACGTCTTTTGGATTGTGGGAGGAAACCCATGCAGACATGGGGAAGATGTGCAGACTCCATACAGACATTGATCCAAGCCAGAAATCGAACCCGGAGCTCTGAGGCAGCACTGCTAACCACTGTGCCACCGTGCCGCCACTGGCATAGTGGTATTCTCACTGAACTAATAATCCAGAGACACAGAGTAATGCTTAATGGTAATTCAAACCCACGTCTGAATCCCACCATGGCAGATTGTGAAATTTGAACTTGATAAAAGTCTGAAATTCAAAGTTGAATGATGGTCATGTGACCATTGTTGATTGTCACAAAAACCCCATCTGGTTCACTAATTCCCTTTAGGGATGGAAATCTTCCATCCTTACCTGATTTAGCCTACATATGGTTGACTCTTAAATGCCCTCTGTAAGTCACTCAGGGCATTTGTGATGGGCAATAAATGCAGGTCCAGCCAATGATGTCCACACTCCATGAATGAATAAAAAGAAATTGGCACACTGTGACTTTTTGAAACAGCTTTGATGGGGGGAGTTGGCTAATGGTGATTGTAACCTGAGGATCACCACACTTCAGGCAAGGGGCAAGATTGAAAAGGTGGGGCTTCATGAATAACTTCAGCCGATACGGGAATTGAACCAATGCTGTTCCTATCTCTCTGCATCACAAACCAACCATCTGCGCTAAATCAACCCCCACTTACAGATAAATGACAGACGCTTGCTACACCTACTCGTTGATACTGCTACATGCAACCTCTCTGCGATTTTTGTTGAGTGGGTGATGTTGAGTTTAGAAAGAGATGTCACTACATGTCAGCTTAATTGCAACATCTCGAAAGGCCAGCGCTTCACCAGAGTGTAAAAACGCAGTAATCCGGCTGCACTAATGAGACACAGACACATCACCAGGAGAGTAAATATCAATGGAGCACTGAGATATTCCCATTGATTTTGCTGGTGAATGAGGGAAAGTAATGAGAACTCTCAAGACTGGCACTGACCACGCTGTCACAATTTTAACAAACAAGTTGGAATGTTCTTTTTGAGAAGATTTGTTGAAAAAGCAGGCATGTGCCAATGCCCAGTTTACTTATTGTTACAAATTACCCTTCCATTTCCAATGACCTCTCTTAATTGGAAATATAATTCTATGCCCCCTTCAATCTGCAGATCAGATCTGTTGCTCTCCCTCGTTTCCTTTAACATCTCAAAAACCTGAGAATGACACTATTTGATAACGCCTTATTTGATTAGAACATGGTGAAGCGGAATTTTGCGTATTCATTGACAGGATTTGAGCAAGGTCAGAATCATTATCTATCCCTAATTGCCCCTTGGGGAGGTGGTAGGGAGCTGTTTCTTGAACCACAGGGCTGTTAGGGAGGGAGTTCCAGGATTTCGACCCAGCGACAGTGAAGGAAAGTGATACATTTTCAAATCAGGATGGTGTTGGCTTGGTGTGGAACTTGCTGGTGGTGGTGTTCCCAAGCACCTTGCCATCTTTGTTCTTCTAGATAGTAGAGATCGCAGATTTGGACGGTGCTTTCAAAGAAGCCTTGGCGAGTTGATGCAGTGCATCATGTATTAAAATACTGGAATACATAATCCACAGTTTATGTTCCTCAATTAATTTCACATTATGGTTGTCTTATTATAATGATAGATGTTAACAGCCTTGTTTATGTGGGCTTTGGTGATCAGATAAATTACCTTTGAAAAATTTTCCCTGCTCAGTTCCCGCTCTCTGTTATCTTATCTAGGTTTTTTTTTCTTTTAAGTGATTGAAGTGCCTGGCTGACTCAGGTTTTTGGGAATTAACGCTCTTATTGGAACCCCAGTGACCCCTAGGGTGAGCTGGTGCCAGTTTCTTTTGCTGATGTGGAGCTCAGTTAGCAGGAAGATAAGAATCTGTAAGGGCTTTTAGAGGACTGAGGGAGTTTATCTGAGTCCAACAGAGAAAGTCTGGACCTCTGCTTCCAACAGCTGACTTATTTTTGGCTGTTGGTGGCTGGCTGCAGCGTTTAGACAAGGCCTATGGGGAGAATATACAAACTCCACACAGTAAGAAGTCTCACAACACCAGGTTAAAGTTCAACAAGCTTATTTGGAATCACAAGCTTTCGGAGTGGAGTTACTTGACTCACCTGATGAAGGGGCAATGGTCTGAAAGCTTGTGATTCCAAATAAACCTGTTGGACTTTGACCCAGTGTTGTGAGACTTCTTACTGTGCCCACCCAGTCGAATGCCAGCATCTCCTCGTATCTGTGTGGGTTTCCTCCGGGTACTCCAGTTTCCTCCTACAATCCAAAGATGTTAGGTTGATTGGCTAAAAAGTTGTCCCCTAGTATCTAGAGATGCGTAAGTTAGAGGGGATTAATGGGTATAATATGTAGGGATATGGGGGTAGGTCCTGGGTGGGATTGTGTTTAGTGCAGACTTGATGGGCCAAAGGGCCCCTTTCTGCACTATGGGGTTCTATGACCTATGATCTCCACATCAAACTCCACAAAGGCAGTGACTCAAGGCCAGAATTGAACCTGGGTTCCTGGTGCTGTGAGGCAGCAGTGCTAACCACTGTGCCGTTGTGCTGCCTTAAAGATGTGCAGTTTAGCTGGATTGGTTGTGCTTTATTGATCTTTAGTGTCCCAAGATGTGTAGATTAGATGGATTGGCCATGGTAAATGTGCAGAATTATGGGGAAGAGGGCCTGGGTAAGACACTTTGTCAGACTGTTGGTGAACCCTCATTGGGACAAATGGCCTCTTTCTGCACTGCATGAATACTGTGAAAGAGTGTGGATCAATGGGAGAGGGGTGGGTGGAGGTGTGTTATGGTGATTTGACCTACATAGAATCTGCTCCCATATTTATCCTCTCACCCCACATTAAATAATTCCAGTCTCAATCAGGAGAAATCCAAACATATCTGACTCGAATACTTCTCAAAAGTTTAAAATCTGTTTCATTTTTCTAAGGGAGTGCATATGTGTGCACGCACGCACGCACACGTACACACACACGCGCACACACACACGCATGCACACACTCATGCACATGCACATAAACATATGCACACACATGTGCACATACATATACACACACACATGCTCACGCACACACACACTCTCACTCATACACACACACACACACACACATGCATACATGCATGCACATAAATGCATGCACACACACACACATGCACACAAACACACACACATACACACACACACACACACACACATGCGCATGCACACACACACTCACTCATAAATATACACACATACGCACACACACACACACACACACACACACATGCACATAAATGCACGCACGTACACACGTACTCGCACGCTCATGCACAGGCACACACACATACACTCACACATACACACACACCCATGCGCACATGCACATACACAGACACATACACACACACTCACTCATATATATATATATATACACATATGCACACAAACATATGTGCACACACACAGACAAAAAAAAACTTCTTTCTCATCTAAACGATATTGACAATACTGAATTATTAGATACAGCCAATAGCTGATTGATTGAACACTGGTGAATCGATTGGCCAATCAATTAGCCAATGATCAATACATGAATGGATAGATTGTTTATCTGATATGTTGTCTAATAGATCAGTCAGCTAATTAATTGCTTCGATAATTCCACTGATTTGCAGATGAGCTGAATTATACCAAGTTGGATTAATGATCTATCATGGACTGTCTGTGACTTGCTGGTTGATCAGTCAAGTGGAACCCGCCTCATGCTGCCCCCTCAAGGTTTCAGTCAGTTATAATTAATGCTTTGATTGCACAATTATTTCAGGAATTTCCACTGCAATTATGAAATCCGATCTTGCTCCAAATGAATTATTAATCTGCTGAGAGAGTGCTGAAGGTTCAGTGAGCGGAAACTTTTCTGGCTTGTCAAACGATATCCAGATCTCAGTGGGTTGTCTGCCACTGAGAAGGCACAGAGGATACAGCAATGAATAGGGAGCCAAACTGACAAGAAGTCAGGAATGAATAGTGATCACTAATTGCTGGTGGTAGGGGTGAACGCAAGGAGATGGTACAAGAATAATTACATCTCCAACAATTGGATGTATTAGGGGTGACTGCAAAGTAGCCCTCTGGGCATGACTGCAAAATTGAAGATAGTCAAATGGGACGGACTTGATTTGATTTGCTTTGATTTACTATGCATTAACATACAGTGAAAAGTATTGTTTCTTGTGCACTATGTAGAGAAAGCATATTGTTCATAGAGAAGGAAAGGAAAATGTGGAGAATGTGGTGTTACAGTCATAGCCAGGGTGTAGAGAAAGATCAACTTAATGCAAGGTAAGGTCCATTCAAAGCAACAGGGAAGAAGCTGTTCTTAAGTCGACTGGTACATGTCCTCGGACTTCTGTATCTTTTACCCATTGGAAGAGGGTGAAAGAGAGAATGTCCAGGGTGTGTGGGGTCCTTAATTATGCTGGCTGCTTTTCCAAGGCAGCAAGAAATGGATGGGAGGTTGGTTTGATTGATGGACTAGGCTACATAGTTTCTTGAGGTCTTGGACATAGCAGGAGCCGTAACAAATTGTGATACAACCAGAAAGAATGCATTCTATGGTGCATCTGTAAAAGTTGGTGAGAGTTGTAGTGGACATGCAAATTTTCTAATTCTTCTGAGAAAGTTGGTGGGCTTTCTTAACTATAGTGTTAGCATGGAGGGACCAGGTTGTTAGTGATTTGGATAGCTCAGATCCAAAAGTACAAGATAGACTGATGATGACTGTCGATTCCAGGTATTGGGATTAGTAATACGATGAATTTTGTTTGGTGAAGCAACAGACACGGTGACAGCTTTGGGAGTTGAATGGAAGATTGAGCTGGGATATAGAAAAAGAATAATCATGGCAAACATGGCAGAGTTAAATGTTTGAGAAGCACAGATCTTTATATAATGTCGAGAGGGTTAGAGATGCAGGTTTAGTGGTGATGTAGGGAAGAGAGGAAATAGTTAGCAGCAGTTGCTGTACCCTGCGATGCCCTGTATGTGAGAGGCCAGAAAAAACAGGCTGGAATCATTCCGATGTGTCAATTCAATCTCTCTGAGATGAACACTTTGACAAGATTTTAGGCACCCCTAACTCCGTCCCCATTCACCCTGCCACCGAGTGTGGTTTTGGTGTAGTTGCGTGTAAAATATGATGGGTGGCTAGTGGGTGTCAATCCCTTGCTGTCTAGAACCCTGAATTTACTCAGTGCAAAGGTCATGAACTCTTCATCCCAGGGTCTATGACTGCGTTCTTAATGGGATGGCTAGTGTTGCCACATCAGAGCTTCCTTCTACTGAGGGCTGGACAATACTGTCTCAACCACTTCAGGCCACCCAGAGCAGGGCAGTCGTGATTAACGTGGATTGGTTTGCAACTAGCATTTCTTCTGGTGGTGGCCCCCTATCTTCCACCCCAAACCACCTCACCCCGCTTCCCCCCAGATAAAACCCAGCCTGCCATTACAGTGATCATAGAATCCCTACAGTGCAGAAAGAGGCCATTTGGCCCATCGAGCCTGCACCAACAACAATCCCACCCAGGCCGTATCCCCATAACCCCATGTATTTATCATGCTAATCCCCCTGACACTAAGGGGCAATTTGGTATGGCCAATTCACCTAACCCACACATCTTTGGACAGTGTGAGGAAGCTAGAGTATCTGGAGGAAACCCACGCAAACATGGGAAGAATTTGCACAGACGGTCATCCGAGGCCGGAATTGAACCCGGAACCCTGGTGCTTTGAGGCAACAGTACTAACCACTGTGCCACTGAACTACCCATATCATGATGACCTAGGTGATGCAATGGCTGAGGTGCACTTCATTTATTGTCGAGACTTAGATTCATAATCTGATCCAGTGTGAGACGTTTAAAGAGATGGAAATTCAACAGGTGTCAAGACCCTAACGTTGAGATCAATGCCAACAGTGCATTCTTCCTGAAGGCAACCTCTGGATTGGCTTCCTCATTTTGCCCACCATCCTGGTAAATGTTTTGTCTGGTTTCTTATGGGTAACCCACAGCACAAAATTGGCAGTGAGTTGGAAATCTCATTCAGATTGATTGGTGTAGGGGAATCATAGAATCTTAAGATCCTACAGTGCAGAAGAGGCCATTTGGCCCATCAAGTCTGCACTGACCCTAATCCCGCTCAGGCCCCAATCCCATGTGTTTGTCCTGGCTAGTTCCCCTGACAATAAGGAGCACTTTAGCATGGCCAATCTGCCTAACCTACACATCTTTGGAATGTGGGAGAAAAGCGGAGGAAACCTCTGCTCTTGTGGGGAGAACGTGCAAACTCCACACAGACAGTGACACAAGCCGGGAATCAAACCCGGATCCCTGGCACTGTGAGGCTGCAGTGCTCACCACTGTGCCACCGTTCTCTGAGGAGCAAAAATCTCAATTGTTTCTCTGATGGTATAAGTGGGACACTTGACTAGAATACGGTAGAAAGAGCTTTGCTTGGTATCTATCAATGCCGTGCTTGTTACTGACATCGGATGCCTGTAGTGGAATAATATTCCACTGCCTCCGCTGACATCTCTCATCTCCATCAATCCAACAACAGTTCCAAAGCAAGTGTGACAACTGACAGAAATGAAATCTGAAAAGCAAGATTACTTTAATGAGCGTGACTTTATTTCATTATTTCTTTTCAACCTCATCTAATTTTTTAGGAAGAAGTAAAAAACGTAATTTAATTGCACTAATGGGAAAATCTAGGAATGAATTTCTATGTTTTGCTACATCTAAATTAAAACAAGAAAGGTTCTGGCAGAACGACTAATTAAATGGGGTAAAAGTGACTTAGTTCAAAGCTGACTTGCTTTGAGCTTATGAACCACGTCTCAGCGAAACAAAACACTAAGAACAGACAATGTTCTCATTGTTACAAATAACAAGAGGGAACACAATCTTCAGAAAGTTGTGAATGAGTATTTAATAAGGCATTAAGCTGTTTTGCTCTTACTTACAATTTTATTGTAATGCCGCAGAGGGCTTCACTGTAGTGCCAGCTTTGCCCAAGACCAACAACCTGCCCTGGTGACCAACCCCCCACCCCCCCTCCCGTGTCGACACTATAGTTAAGAAAGCCCATCAACACATTTACTTTCTCAGAACCCTAAAGAAATTTGGTATATCCACTACGACTCTCATCAACTTTTACAGATGCGCTATAGAGAGCATTCTTTCAGCTTGATATGGCTCCTGCTCTGTCTAAGACTGCAAGAAACTACAAAAAGTGGGCCCAATCCATCACGCAAACCAGCCTCCAATCCATTGACCCCATCTACACTTCCCACTGTCTTGGTAAAGCAGCAAGCATAATTAAGGACCCCACGCATCCTAGACATTCTCTCTTCCACCTTCTTCTGTCAGGAAAAAGATACAAAAATCTGAGGTCATGTGTCAACCGACTCAAGAGCAGTTTCTTCCCTGTTGCTGTCAGACTTTTGAATGGACCTTACTTGCATTAAGTTGATCTTTATCTATACCCTAGCTTTGACTGTAAGACTACGTTCCGCACTCTCTTATTTCCTTCTCAATGAACTCAATGCTTTGTCTGTATGGTGTGCAAGAAACAATGCTTTTCACTGTATACTAATACATGTGACAATAATAAATCAAATCAAAGCTAATCAAAATCAAATCAGTAGTGCATGGCTTGCTACTCATTGGGCCCGAAATTCAATTACCACTTAATGATTCTACAGGCTCAGACTTCTCCCATTGTTTTGCTTTCATCTCTGTAGCCTTCTGTTATATCCTCCCTCATTCATTCAATAATCCCCCAACTTTGATTCTTCTCCATTTACTTCCCTTCACTTCATTACCGATGACAGTCTTTGAAGACTCAATTCTATTCTGTTGAATTTTACTCCTTGCTGCCTCTCAGCATCTTGCTCCATAATTACAAAAGGATTTCAGAATCTACCTCCTCAGCAAGATTTTGCTCATTCCTCTGCGGTTCATTATCCCATTCCCTTATCTATTTCTATATTTTCTGTCACTGCCCTGCTTACTGTACTTAGCTATTTCTTTGCCAATGGTGTTATACAAATGGAATTATTTATTGTTCTTTGAAAAGTGACTGATTAGAATACTGTGGACTGTAGCTCCAGGACAATGAGTCTGGGGAGTATGCCAAAATGCACTGGGGACTCCCCCAACTCCCTGGACTAAAAACGCCACCTTGCAATAGGACACTCCCACCAGCGCCATGGCACTTGCCATGCTGCTCCAGATCACCCATCCTCATAAGAGTCCCAGAACCCCCACCAATCCGTCCCCCGCCCCCCAAGTCCCCCACTCCCCAACTCAGGAGGCTCTTTCCAACCCCCAGACGAACACCCAAACCCTACAGTGATCAATCACCAATCTTCCAACAAATACCTGCCTCTCCCCACAGAATCCCCATGAACCAGACCACCCTCTCCCATCCTCACCCCATCACCCCAGGCCCAACATGAACAAACTGATCACCCCTCTGGAGAGCTCACCCTCTCTATTGCAATTGGTGACTCAACCGACTGTCTGCCCCACCACCACCCCATGACTATCTGAACCATCGCTTCCCCCCACTACACCCCGACTTCCCCAACCATCCATCTCTTAATAACGGAAACTACGATTGTATGAACCATGAGTTGGCTGTGAAGAATTGAAGGAAAAGTATTTTCTGATATGTTATTTGCATCATATCACAGGGCTAGCATGGTTAACACTGCTACCTCACAGTGCCAGGGACCAAGGTTCAATTCCAGCCTTGGGTCACTGTCTGTGTGGAGTTTGCACATTCTCCCCGTGACTACGTGGCTTTTCTCTGAGTGCTCCGGTTTCCTCTCACAGTACAAAGATGTGCAGGTTAGGTTGATTGGCCATGCAAGGTTGACCCTCATGTCAGGGGAATTAGCAAGATAAATATGTAGGATTACCTTGGATTCCCACAAGATAATAGGAATGGGCCTGTGTGGGATTGTAATTGATGACTCGATGGGCCAAATGGCCTCCTTTTGCACTGTAGGGATTCTATGAGTTTATGTTTCTATGATTCAATGTATCTTCCGTTGTGAAAACAGAATCAAAATATGCATTTAGTTGGCCAATTATTTTTTTGTATCCCATCAGTTCTCTATGTCTGATGATAAGGAGCCTACATTCATTTTAAGTAATCTTTTTCTCTTCAAATACCTATAGAAACTTTTGCAGTCAGTTTTTATGTTCCTAGCAAGCTTACTCTCACACTCTATTTTTCCTCCTTAATCAATCCCTTACTCCCTCTTTGCTGAACACTAAACCGTTTCCAATCATTAGCTGTGTTGTTTTTTCTGGACAATATGTACGCCTCTTCCTTGGGTCTAATACTACTTCTAATTTCCCTGGTAAGGTATGGTTTTGCCACCTTTCCTGTTGTTTATTTGCACCAGGCAGGAATGTGCAATTATTGCAGATCACTCATGTGGCCTTTGGAAGTTTGCCATTGCCTATCCACTGGCATCCCTTTAAGTACTGCTTAGGTTTCTTATCTAAGACCATTTGCCACAGTGGGAGTGCAGTGAAGATTCACTAGACTGATTCCTGGGACGGTGGGATTGTTATATGAGGAGAGATTGGGTCAACTGGGCCTGTGTTCATTGGAAGTTTGAAAGGGGATCTAATTGAAATGTATGAAACAGGCTCAATGCAGGGATGTTGTTTTCTCTGGTTGGGCAAGGATTGGTCTAGAACAAGAGGTCACAATCGCAGGATATGGATAGGCTCTGTAGGATTGAGATGTGGAGAATCTGGGGAATTTACTACAGAGCCCAAGCCATTACGCAAACCAATTTCCTATCCATTGACTCTGTCTACACTTCCAGCTGCCTTGGTAAAGCAGCCAGCATAATTAAGGACCCTACACAACCTGGACATTCTCTCTTCCATCTTCTTCCATCAGGAAAAAGATATAAAAGTCTGAGATCAGGTACCAACTGACTCAAGATCAGCTTCTTTCCTGTTGCTATCAGACTTTTGAATGCACCAATCTTATATTGAACTGATCTTTCTCTATACCCTAGCTTTGACTGTAATACTACATTCTGCACTCTCTCATTTCCTTCTCTATGTATGTATGCTTTGTCTATATAGTGCGCAAGAAATAATACTTTTCACTGTATGACAATAATAAATCAAATCAAATCAAATTAGAGATGTTGTGGAGGCCAAATCGTTGAATGTATATAAGAAGGAAATAGGCTCTAAAGGTGTAGAGGGATATGGGAAGAACATGGGAATATGGTGTTGAGGTAAAGGATCAGCCATGATCATATTGTATGATGGAGCAAGTTCGAAGGGCCCAGTTGGCTTACTCCTGATCCTATTTTCTATGTTTGACAAGATTGAACTCAATAAGAACAAAACCAGCCAGAGAAAATAAAGTATAAACAAGAGCGTCCTTATAATCTTGTGGATTAAGGGTAATTGTCACGTTCAAATAACATTGACACAGAGATAATGCTCACTGTATTACAACTGGGGAGGTGGTTACAGATGACTGTTTGTAAATGCTGTGCACTCCTGACTGAATGGTGCCCCCATGAGGCAGACAGTGGAAATCACAAGAAGGCCTTTGTCTTTAAACTCTCCTCAAACTCAAAGGGAGATACACAGAAGGCAAACAATATTTGTTGCACAAATGTCAACAGTTAATAATCATTAAGATTACAAAGTTCAGATGCTGAGAGTGAAGAAGCATAGAATCATACAGCACAGAACTGGTTCTTCGGCCCATCTGAACTCCTGCACACTGCTCCTGAACTCTCACCTAATCCCATCTGTCAGCACTTGACCCACGTGCCAAATGCTCATCACTTTTTAAAGGATGTGAAGCAACCCGCCTCTATCACCCTCCCAGGCAGCGCAATATGAAAAGCAACTTCGACTCCCTTATAAGAAACTCTGACTTCCCTTTACCTTAACAATGGTTTTTGCCCCATTTCAAGTCAATGAGATAATCTCTTTTCAAAAAATGAAATGAATTTATAGGAATATATTGTGAATTTTTCAATCACAACCTCACAGTGACAATTCAAAGCAAACTAATTCAACTTTCATTTTTTCCTTGATAGAGTTTATCATCATACAGATGAAAATGCTACACTCCTTACACCTTGAATGAAACTGTTGTGGCTATGCAGAAATGTTTAAAATTTGTCATGTTGTCTAATGTCCTAATGATTATCTTTTTTGATTTTATGATTGATTGATACGGTGCAGCCTTGAGGTGACGTGATATAAATAGACACCTGTCAGGCAAATATGTGGAGCATTTCAAACTGGTGAAGGAGTCTTGCGATGTAAATGTATTTCGATAAGGTTGTCTCTAATCTCTCCTGTCAAGCGAGTGCTGTACTTGCTGCAGGCTCTTGTCGTTGCTGCTTGTTTATAAGCAGCTTCACTCTTAGTTGATGTCAAGCGAGATGACATTCTGCGTTGCTAGGTTATGTAACCTGTCTTCTAATAGGCAGGTAATCCAGATACTGTCCACTGCGAAGAACACCCAACTGTTTAAGCCACCAGCAAAAGTCAAGAAGTTTCCGCTTCTTTCTTTGGGAAACGGGAGGTGGTCTGATTGAAGCTTTTCAGATAAGAAAGGGACTGATTATGATTGAACAGACTGGATTTTACACTCTGATGACCGATTCAAGTGCACCAAATGCAACTGACAATGAGACAGGCGATCAGGTGACATATTATCACTTCAAAGGTGTTGGAGTAATTGAGCAGTAAAGGCTGTTGGACAGCTTCTGGTTCAAGAAGCAATGCACTTACTTCACAACAAAGAGGTTTTGAGAGCTATGTGCCGGAATTTTATCGCCTCACCCGCACGAAGCTCGTAAGATCTCACAGAGAATGCCATTTTGTGAGCTTCGCCCACCCTGATTCTGGGGTGGGCAAGGTGGTAAAATTTCAAAAGAGAAAAAACAATGGCAAACCTCAGTAGTGTGAAGGCGGACAGGTTTGTTATAACATTTGTTCCTGGCTTACAGCATTCCTGGCAAGGCCAGTATTTGTTGGACAACCGCCTGCTATTTTTGAGAAGGCAGTAGTCAGCTATCTTCATGAACCGGTACTGGTGTAGGCACAACCACAGTGCTGTTAGGAAGGGATAGATTGATGGAGAGAAGCTGTTGAGCATGGAACAATTGAACTTTACACCAACTTCACTACTTTTCTTTCGTGACTGTTTTTCCCTAGCTCTGTACCTGTTCATCTCCAATATCAAATTATACAAAATTTGCAGTTATTTAGTTCAGGTTTATATCTGTTACCACCTGGTTTATCTTCCCTCTGTAACCACATCCTTCTTTCCTTTCCCTCTCATGTAAGCTTTTGACAAAGGGTCACCTGGACTTGAAACATCAGCTCTTTTTTCTCCTTCCAAATGCTGCCAGACCTGCTGAGATTTTCCAGTGTTTTCTCTTTTGGTTGTGGGTTAGATTGATTGGCCATGCTAAATTGGTGTCAGAAAAATTGGCAGAGTGGATATATAGGGTTATGAGAATAGGTAGGATTGTTGTTGGTGCAGATTCAATGGGCCCATTGACCTCCTTTTGCATGGTAGGGATTCTATGTACTTTTTAAGTTTCCCCTTAAACTACTTCCTGTGGCAGCCAGTTGCAGATTCTCACCACTCCCCATTCAGTATTTATGGCCCAGTTTTTCACCTCATTGTAAGTGGAAAACATCTTCTCGACAGGTGAAATCTTTTGGCTGTTCACAGTGGCAGAATCTTCCAGTCCTACTGAAAGTCGCACCCCAACTGTGGGTTTCCTGGTAGTAGGGAATGGAGTCAATTGGAAATCCCACGGACAGCGGCGAGATCTTCTGGCAAACAGCCTCCCACCATTGAGAAACATACTCCGCATGGGCTGAGGACTAGGGGGAGGGAAGGGACAGAAAATCTCATCCTGCATTTATCCCACTGAATTCCTTCATAATTAAAAC
Source organism: Sphyrna mokarran (assembly GCA_024679065.1). Classification (NCBI taxonomy): domain Eukaryota; kingdom Metazoa; phylum Chordata; class Chondrichthyes; order Carcharhiniformes; family Carcharhinidae; genus Sphyrna; species Sphyrna mokarran. The sequence goes on along the minus strand of JAGIQG010000013.1, from coordinate 11,287,825 downwards.
AAAATCTCTATCAAGCCACCTCTCAGTTTTCTCGTTTCTAGATAATGGAGTGCCGGCTTGTTTAACCTTTCTGAACAGTTAAAACCTCTCGTTGCGTTGAATTGATATGTTGGGCAGGGAGGGGAGGAGTTTTAAACATGGTGACTGTGTGGATTTGGGTACAGGAGTGGAGGTGAAATCCAGGTCTCATGCATTGCATATTGGAAAGTCAGGTCCAAACCCCTAAGTTTCTGACGGACAAGGAGAGATGGGCAATAAATGTTGACCTTGCTAAAGATGCCGATAGCCCAAAAACAAATTAAAACAAACCCTTGACTTCCACTTTTCACTGCAGCACTTCAGGCTGTGTGTGTGGATCCTCTCATGGGAGGTGTTTTAATATTTATAGCAAGTTAATCACTCAGTTAGAATAATATTAAGGTAGATTTTGAACTCTAACTTTGGGTCTGTGGATTTCCCTGGCTTCTGAAATTTGCCAGTGAAAGCAAGGTGAAAATTGAAGAGATGAAATCCAATGGAGACAAATATGTTCTGAGTACTGATAATGGTAAAGTTTCTTTTTTAATGTCACAAGTGGGCTTACATTAACACTGCAATGCAGTAACTGAGAAAATCTCCTACTGGCCACACTCTGGCACCTGTTTGGGTACACTGAGGGAGAATTTAGCACGGCCAATGCACTTAACCAGCACGTCTTTCGGAATGTGGGAGGAAACCTACGTAGACATGAGGAGAACTTGCAGACTCCACATATTACTTCAGTATATCCACCCAAAGGATAAAATCAGGTGGTGGCTGCTGTCAGTCGCTCCAAGAGGGCTCGCATTCTGACACAACAGCCCAGTGCCAGAGACCCACCTCACAGACAATGACCCAGGCTCCAGGGGGTCCCTGGAGCGGTGCTAACCACTGTGTGCAGGGTGAGAGGAAAAGAACATTGCTGTCTACTTGCCTGTTGTAATAAGCATCTTCCTATCTGAATGCATACACTGATGTCTTTAGCAGGTGTGAGCAATGTTTAGTTTTACTGCGAGAGGCCTGTGTAACTAGCTGCCTCCAGTGCTAAGTCCACACTGTGCTGCAGTTTGATCATTTTATAAGTAAAAGAAGATTGAATACACAACAAGTTCGACTACCTTCTCATAGCCAAGCTGCTTTCTTACCTGCTGATAGTTACTGGTGCTGAGAAATAATTTTATATCTTTTGGTGGTGACTTCATTTTAAAGGTGTCAACCATAGGGCGGCAATGGTGGCACAGTGATTAGTACTGCTGTCTCACAGCACCAAGGACCCAGGTTCAATTCCGGTCTTCGGTGACTGTGCAGAGTCTGCACATTCTGCCTATGTCTGTATGGATTTTCTCCGGGTGGTCCAGTTTTCTCCCACTATCCAAAGACATGCAGGTTAGGTGGATTGGCCATGAAAAGTTGCCCCACATATGGGGGGACTAGCAGGGTAAATATATGAATTTATGGATTAGGGCCTGGGTGGGATTGTTGTCAGTGCACTATCAATGGGCCGAATGGTCCTCTTCTGCACTGTAGAATTCTGTATATGAAGAGCAGGAGATCTGATATATGCTTGAGAGCTCTGATCTATTTGATTGGTGAGTTGCCATTTATTCTATGTTAAGGAGGTTTGAAGGGGCAGTCAATGATTGTCGATGAGGGCAGTGCGGTTGATGTTGTCTACATGGACTTTAGCAAGGGCCTTTGACAAGGTACCACATGATAGTGTTGTAAAATCAGTCTGTTTTAACTCTTATACGGTGGACAAATAACTACAAATAGACGTCTTATTAGTACAAACAATATTTATTTAAACCCACACAATCAATAATTACCCACCCAACCAACAGTAAGTTATCTTACAGGAAATACTAGAATTCAAATCCAATACAAGATCTTGACTTAACTTTGCGTGACTGGCAAATACCCAAGGAGATATTGGCCTTTATCTGTGTACTGGTCTCGGTAGTTGTCTGTGTAGTTTGGTCCTTTGGTCTGGTGTGGCACTCTGTCTTTCTTCCTTTCTTCTCGGGTGTGGTGGCTGTCCTCTTGCTGGCAATGTTCACCATTCTTGTTGCTTGTTCGTGGGGTCAGAAAGAGAGAGAGAGATTCCTGGTTGTGCAGCACCCTTTATACCCCGTATAATATACCCCGTTTCACGCCTCTTCTTGGCCACTGCCAATCAATCGATCAGGACTTGATCACCTTGATCAATAGAGTCCAATCAGATGCTACCACACCGATCTGTGTGTGTGTCCCCAGCGGCCATGTCTGTAAGTGTTGGAGGCACATAGATTACAATCTTTCCTCCTAAATAAGGATTCACAGTGCTGTTATGTCTGGCACACAGCCCAGTGTGACCAGAAAGTCCCTTTCATTCTGGAGATAACCCATATCCTGTTTGTTCACTCATCAGGGTTGCAGCCTATTTATCTCTGTCTTTAAACTGCAGCCTGTCAGTTTAGTTTCTTGCCCAATTGTCCCAGAATGCTTTACAAAACACCATTTTAGATGGCCTATTTGGCTACAGTAGGTTGTTGCATGAAGTTAAATCTCACAGGATCCAGGGTGAGGTGGCTGGATGATAGAAGTCAATTTTGATTGTAAAGGGTTGTTTTCCAAACTGGAGGCCCTTGACCAGCATTGTGCCTCAGGGATCGGTGCTGGGTCCACTGTTATATGTCATTTATATTAATGATTTGGATGAGAATTTAGTAAGCATGGTTAGTAAGTTTGCAGATGACACCAAGATGGTAGCATAGTGGAGAGTGAAGATGGTTATCTCGGATTGCAATAGGATCTTGATCAATTGGGCCAACGGGCTGATGAATGGCAGATGGAGTTTAATTTAGATAAATGCCAGGTGACGCATTTTGGTCAGTCAAACAGGGCAGGACTTACTCAGTTAATGGAAGGGCATTGGGGAGAGTGATAGAACAAAGAGATCTAGGGGTGTAGGTTCATAACTCCTTGAAAGTGGAATCACAGGGAGACGAAGTGGTGAAGAACGCATTCTGTATACAGGAGTTGGGATGTTTTGTTGAAGTTGTACAAGACATTGCTAAGGCCACACTTGAAATACAGTACACAGTTCTGGTCACCCTATTATAGGAAGGATACTATTAAACTAGAAAGACTGCAGAATAGATTTACTAGGATGCTACTGAGTTAAAAGGAGAGGCTAGATAGACTGGGACTTTTTTCTCTGGAGCGTTTGAAATTTAGGGGTGATCTTATAGAGGTCTATAAAATAATGAGGAGCATTGATCAGCTGGATAGTCAATAACTTTTCCCAAAGATAGGGGAGTCTAAAACTAGTTATAGGTTAAAATGAAAGGGAAGTGATACAGAAGGGTCCATAGCGGCAATTCTTTCACACAAAGGGGATGAGTGTCTGAAACAAGCTGCCAGAGGTAGTAGAAGAGGAGGGTACAATTTTGTCTTTTAAAAAGTGTTCAGACAGTGACATTGGGAAGATGGATATAAAGAGACATGGGCCAAACATGGGCAATTGTGATTTTAAAAAAAAGCAGCATGAACAAGTTGGGTTGAAGGGCCTTTTTCCATGCTGTAAACATCTATGACTCTATGACCAAGATGACCAGTGACTGTAAAAACAGAGCCTGTGCTGGATTTAAAGCAGGAACAGCAACAGGAAGAGCAGTTTGTTGACTACAAACCTGTTAGTTCACAGGAACTCTGGACCTATCTGGGACTCTGGCAGAGACAGTTGCAGGATATCCTTGGAAGAAGCAGATGATAGATGGGTATTTGGCTGGGCTGACGATGATTTGAACTTCACTGATGAAGCACCACTTGAGTGCTTCGCTCTGGCATAAGGCATCATTGACTGCATGTATGTGGTAATTAAGGCAACGCTCTGAAAGCTAGTGGCTTTTGCTACCAAAGAAACCTGTTGGACTTTAACATGGTGTTGTGAGACTTCTTACTATGTTTATCCCTAGTCCAACACTGGCATCCCCACATTGTAATTAAGGCACCCATAGAACAGACAGGATAATTTATCAACCTTTATCTAACTGTATCTAACTGATATAGATTCTGGTTTGTTTCTGCATCATCATAGATTAAAATCTGTTATCTGTCAATATTTATGATGATGATTTACAATCTGGTAAAGACCAGTTTGTCATTTATCGTATGCTGAATCCAGTCACAGATATTGACTGAGACACCTTGGATCCCTGCTCTTTTTTCAAATACAAGCTGTCCTCAGGCTGACGACACACTCAGTTCCTGAATAGTGCATCGTAAGTCAGAACTGGTTTCCCTGCAGCTACAATGTTAAAAATGATTGATTGGTCCATGAACACATGTTAGTGCCCAGCCGTCAGGGTTATTTTGTGTATCTGCTTGACAATCTCAGGTAAGCCACTTGTCTGAAGCTATTCGTCAGCTGACAAGTCGCTGTAGGAGATTAAAGCACATTGATACACTCGGAGATGAATCTAGCATGATGCTGTCATATTTATGGTGTTCCTATGGTCTTGGTGTTCATGTCTTTCTAAAGTAGGCACACAAAACCAAGACAGATATGCCTGCTGTTCTCACTCTACTGCTCCCTGTGCACCTATACCCTGTATGTCTCTGTCTCCATACCTCTGCAATGTAAGGCCACGTTTTCAGCTGAAAATCAGAAGCTGATTCCTCCACTTCCTGCAGGTTCGTTTGGGGTCAGCGACCTATAAATATAAAAGATGGGCGGCGTGGAGCATCGTAACATCAAAACTGGTGTTGTAAAGCTGAAACAGGATGCAAACCGAATGTGGAGATTTACAGGAAGAATCAGGCTTGGGAATACAGACAATTCTGAGGAGGAAGAAGATGAGGAACAGAAGGGGAGGAGGAGGTGGAAACTGATGTGGGTAATGCAGTGCCAATGGCACATTGTGCCTGGGGAGTCCATCATGCCTCATTATTGCAAAGGTCGGTTAACTTCTACTATCCACCCGTCTCACAAACATGTACGAAAACCACTTTTGCCCCGTCCCCCACCTCTAATCCCTTCCACTTAATCCCACAATATCACAAACGTGATTCAGTCCACAAACAGCCAAGCATTTCTTCCCCCACCTCACTCATCCTCCATTGTTATATCTGTCTGTGTGGAATTTACATATTCTCCTTGCATCTACGGGTGCTCCGGTTTCTTTCCACAGCCCAAAGATGTGTAGGTTAGGTGGATTGGCCACGCTAAATTTCTCCGTAATGTCCAAAGATGTGTAGGTTACGTGGATTGGCCACACTAAATTGCTCCATAGTGTCCAAAGATGTGCAGGTTAGGTGGATTGGCCATACTGAAATGCCTGTTAGTGCCCATAGATGTGCAGATTAGATGTATTGGCCTCGCTAAATTGTCCTTTAGTGTCCAAAGAAGTGCAGGTTATGGGGATTAGTAAGATAAATACTTGGGATTATTGTCATGGGGCAAGGGAGATGGCCTGGGGTGTCAGAAAGTTGGTGCAGACTCGATGGGCCAAATGGCTTCTTCTGCATTGTAGGGATGCAATGAATCTGTAATGTGTCAACTCATATCTTTCCACATCACATAACTGACTCGACACAGCTGATTCCCATTGACTCCAGTTTTGCCAGGGCTCCTTGATGCTACACTCAATCGAATGCTTCCTTAATATCAGGGGCAGTGAGTCTCACCTCAGCTCTGAAGTTCAGCTCTTTTGCCCATGTTTGGACCAAGGCTGTAATGGTCCTAGTAGTACCCAAACTGAGTATCAATGAGCATGTTATTGCTGAGCAAGTGCACTTGATAGCACAGTTGATGACCCCTCCCATCAATTTACTGATGATTGAGAGTAAACTGATGGGGCAGTAATTGGCCTGATCGGATTTGACCTGTTTCTTGTGCACAGGACATACCTGGGCAATTTTCCACGTTGCCGGGTAGATAGCAGTGTTAAAGCTATCCCGGAATAGTTTGGCTAGGCATGTGCCAATTTCTGGAGCACAAACCTTCATTATTGTTGCCAGAATATTGTTAGGGCTCATAGCTTTTATGTATCCATGCCTTCAACTGTTTCTTGATATCATGTTGAGTGAACTGAATTGTTGGAAGACAGGCACCTCTGTTACGGGGAACATCCAGAGAAAGCCAAGATGGATCATCCATGTGACAATTCCCGCTGAAGATTGTTCCGAATGCTTCAGTCTTATCTTGTGCACTGATGTGCTGGGCTCCTCCAAGATTGAGGATGGGATTGTTGTGGAGCCTCCTTCTCCAGTGAGATGTTCAATTGTCCATTATCATTCATGACTGCATGTGGCAAGACTGCAGAATTTAGATCTGTTCTGTTGGCTGCAGATTGCTTAGATCTGTCTATCATTTTGTGTGCCTTTTGGCACACAAATAAACCTGTATTGTAGCTTTATCAGGTTGACACCTCATTCTTAGGTATAGATGTCATTGAATATTCCATTGTTCTCAGCTTCTCTGTCCCATCTCGATCATTGATCCATTTCTTGAATGTGTCTGGCAGAGTGACACTTTACTGCTGTAGTTGATTTCTTCTTTGATTTGATTTGATTTATTATTGTCACGTGTATTGGGAGACAGTGGAAAGCATTGTTTCTTGCGTGCTATACAGACAAAACATCCCATTCATTTGGTACGAGGGGAGAAGGAAAGGAGAGGATGCAGAATGTATTGATATAATCATAGCTAGGGTGTAGAGAAAGAGCAGCTCAATATAAAGTACGTCCATTCAAAAGTCTGATAGCAGCAGAGAAGAAACTGTCCTTGAGTCATTGGCACATGAATAAAGAAGATGGAAGAGATTATGTCCAGGATCGATAGAGTCCTTTATTATGCTGTCTGCTTTTCTGAGGCAGCAAGAAGCATCTATGACGTCTATGGTATATGGAAGGGAGAGTGGTTTGCATGATGGATTGGGCTATATTCACGATCCTTTGTAGGTCTTGGGCAGAGCAGGAGCCATACCAAGCTGTGACACTATCACAAAGAATGCTTTCTCTGGTGGATCTGTAAAAGTTGCTGAGAGCCATACCAGTCATGCCAATTTCTAGCTTGCCTTTCTGGTGTCCACAACAAAATTCTTCCCCCTATTGCTGGGAACAAATATAATCTCTCAGCATCCCCATCACATCTCTGCTGGACACAGGGGAAGGCCTTACTGAAACAAGGAGCAATTTTTTAAAAATTTCATTTATGGGACATGGGCATCACTGGCTGGCCAACATTTATTGCCCACCCCTAATTGCCCGAGGATGGTTGAGAGTCAACCACATTGCTGTGGCTCTGGAGTCACGTGTAGGCCTGACAAGGTAAAGAAAACAGATTTCCTTTCCTAAGAGACTTTCGTGAACAGATGGGCTTTTCTGACAGTTGACAATGGTTCTACTGTCATCAATAGATTCTTAATTCCACATTTTTTTGAATTCAAATTCCACCATCTGCCATGGCGGGATTCGAACCCAAGTCCCCAGAACATTAGCTAAGTTTCTGAATTAATAGTCTAGCAAAAACACCATTCGGCCATTGCCTCCCCATCAGGAGTGGTATTGCTAAAGTTTATTTATTAGTGACAAGTAGACTTACATTAAGGCTGCAATGAAGTTACTGTGAAAATCTACTTGCCACACTTTGACGCTTGTTCAGGCACACTGAGGAAATTTAGCACGGCCAATCAACCTAACCTGCGCGTCTTTGGACTGTGGGAGGAAACCAGAGCACCTGGAGGAAACCCACACAGACACAGGGAGAATGTGCAAAGTCCACGTCGATTGTCACCCAAGTGGGGAATCGAACTCTGATCTCTGATGCTGTGAGGCAACAGTGCTAACCACTGTGCCACTTGAGGAAGGTCTGAGTTACAAGGAGAGGTTAGGCAAATTGGGATTGCTTTCCTTAGAAAGACGTAGACTTAGAGGAGATCTAATAGAGGTGTACAAGATTATGAGGGGTATAGATAGAGTAAACAGGGTTAAGCTTTTTCCTAGGATGGACTCGAATAGCACAAGGGTCTAGGGTGAGGGGAGTAAGGCATAATTTGGATGCTAGAGGGAGTTTTTTCACACAAAGGGTGGTGGGGATATGGAATGCGCTGCCAAGTAAAGTGGTGGAGGCGGGTACTCTGGAGTTATTTAAGAAATACTTAGATGGGCACATGAACAGAATGGGAATGGAGAGGTATAGAAAACTGATTTAAAATAGAGATCATGAGCCTTGGGAGTCCCTGGGAAGTAGGTAAATAGATGATGATATTGATGTACTTGTTTTTATCCTACAAGTGCTTTGGTCCACCTTGTTGTCTAACAAGGGGCATACAAGCGATGGGTCGTGAGAGGGCTGCTCTTGGATTTTTCTTTTCGAGAATATCCTAGTGCTTCACGTCGTTATGTACGCTTGACCTGGACCATTTGATGGGCAACACGACAGCTCAGTGACTATCGCTGTGCTGTGCAGATACATGGATTTGGGCCTGTGTGTGTGGGACTTTGCGCATTCTCCCCGTGCTTGCGTGGGTTTTCTCCGGGTGCTCCGGTTTCTTCCCACATCCCAAAGATGTGCTCTTAGGCTAATTGGCAAAACCAATTCTCCCTAAATTGTCTCAATTGGTTTTTAATCCATAAATCTATAAACATAGACAGGGATCACGGGTAGAGATGGGAATATCGGGGTGGCGGTGCGGGCTTGTTGGGCCGAAGGGCCTGTTTCCCGTGCTGTTTTGTTCTTTGTTCTTTGTTTAACTCCGGACTACATCAAATAGCCTTTTTAGAGTATCCCTTTGAATGCTGGATTTAAAATCTGACACCCAACCATCCCCACCCCCCAGCCCCCACTCCCCTGGTTGTCATCCCCTCATGACAATAACTGGTTGGGACTTCCAGAGACAATATGCTTATGAACTGGCGGTTTACTGGTTGCTGACTAATGCATTGCATTGACTTCCAGATTTCCCATGCATTACCCATCCCTCCCAATGCAGTGCAGACTTAAAATCAAGCCTGTCCCCCTGCCTCTCTCTCTCTTTCTCGATGGTAACTGCCTGACTTGCTGAGTATTTCCAGCATTCTTCAGTGTTATCCGCAGTTCCCAATACCTGCTGTATTTATGTTGCATGTTCTCAGTCTGTTGCTTCCTGCCTAACTGCACATCAATAATCTGCGTAACAAGAGACATCAGGAACAAAGCAGCTCATTAGTGAACAGAGGGTAAAATGAACCCTCCTTTACAACTTGCAATCTCTTGTATCTTAAGTGCCTGGGGACATTTTCTGACATTAAGGTGCCATATAAATGAAAATTACTCGTGTGTTATATGAGGTGCACAAATGGAGACATTGTTAATGTCTTTGAGAAAAGGGAAAGTTGTAATAAAGGATTGGTATATTAGTAACTAATTTAAAAGAAGGGGAGAAAATATCTTCTTGAAGGAAAGTTAAATTACCCAGAAACAAAATGGAAATTTGCTTGACTGCTCGCTGAGCCCATTAGGTGCTGATGTATGCTGAGGATTGAACTGAGTGTTAAATTCAGAATGACAAGAGTTAGTTTGAAATTCATGTGACTGATCTTCATCTTGTTCTGCCTTTCTGTTTAATTTATTTTCCACTGTGTATCACAAAACATCCTTGCCTTTTTCATCAACCCTGCACAACGTAGCTTACTTTTCACTTCCCTTGTACTTGTGTGTGCAGGTTTGGCTCAATTGGGAATACTCCTGACAGGAAGGTCAGAAGGTGTGTGGTTCTAAGATTACTGGCTGAATGGATACAGCTGTCAAACCAGATGTTGTTCCTGTGGAACCAGGAATGGCTGAATTGACTGGAGTGGGTTCAAATCCCGCCATGGCAGATGGTGGAATTTGAATTCAATAAAACTTATCTGGAATTCAGAATCTACTGATGACTGTGAAACCATTGTTGATTGTCATAAAAACCCATTTGGTTCACTGATACCCTTTAGGGAAGGAAATCTGCCATCCTTACCTGGTCTGGTCTACATGTGACTCCAATACTACAGCAATGAGGTTGAACAAGAGCAACAAGGGTGGGCAATAAATGCTGGTCCAGCCAGTGACACTTTTGTCCCAAGAATGAATTAAAGAAAAGAATGCCCCCTTCATGCTCCACAAGGGAAGCTTCAGCCTCCTTCTGCTTTGGGTGTTTTTGACCTTTCCAAACAGCCAACAACTGCTCCTCCCCACCCCCTCCCTCCTCACACACACACACACACACACACACACACGTATATACACAAACACCCTGAGGAGTGGTCAGTGCCTTTAGAACTGTGCAGTTTCCCATCTACTTTGCACCCAGTGTGATGTGAGTTTGGCTGTTTGGACCTCATTTTGACAATAAGAACAAGTTACTTTTATGAAACCCCTTCACTATCCCGTGGCAAAGTAACAATGTAAGTGGACTAGTAATTCAGAGACAGATTAATGCCCTGGGGACGTAGATTCAATGCCACCATAAGACAGTTGGTGGAATTTAAATTCAATTAGTAAATCTAGAATTGTATGTTATCTCAGTAATGACAAACCTGAAAGTACTATTGATTGATGCGAAACACCATCTGGTTCACTAAAGTTCCTTTCGGGAAGAAAATTTGCCATCTTTACCTGGTCTGGCCTACATATGACTCCAGACCCACATCAATGTGGTTGACTCTTAACTGCTCTCTAAAATGGCCCAGCAAGTCACTCAGTTCAAGGGCAATGAGTAATGGGCAACATACGGGGTGAGATTCTTCAACTTCTCAGTGTTTCTTGCTAGTGGGAGGTGGCGCATTGTTTGCTAGCAGTGGGATTCCCTGGTTCCCATCGCTGTCAATGGAAATTCCTACTGGCATCACCCTATGTAGGTGGGAAACTCGCGGGCGAAATTGCGCTGCCAGTGGCACTAGAGAATCTCGCCAACATGAAAGGCCGGAGGATTCCGCCATGGTTGTTCTTGCCAGTAATGCTCACATCTTATGGAAGAATAAATTTGCATCACTAGATGTTTTGCAGGAGCTTTATCGAACAAAATCAAAGACTCTCACCACCTCCTTCTTTGGGGAAATTAGGGATGGACAATAAATACTGGCCGAGCCAACAAGTCCAGAACCCATGAAAGAAAAAGTAATTGGTATGTACATGTCACAATCGGGCACATCGGGATAAGTGGTCTTCAGGGACGTGTCAAAAGAGGAAAAGTGAAAAACTTAGGGAGGGAATTTCTGAGTTGACATCTTCTCCAGCTTAAGGCAGAGATGGGGCAGTATGTTGGCACAGTGGTTAGCACTGCTACCTCATAGCGCCAGGAACCCGGGTTTGATTCCCAGCTTGGGTCACTGTCTTTATGGGGTCTACATGTTGTCCCTGTGTCTGTGTGGGTTTCCTCCGGGTGCTCCGGTTCCCTCCCACTGCCCAAAGACAAGCTGGTTAGGTGAATTGGCCATGCCAAGTTCTCCATCAGTGCACCCTAGTAGGTGCTGGAGTGACTAGGGAATTTTCACAGTAACTTCATTGCAGTGTTAATATAAGCCTACTTTTGACTAATAAATAAACTTTATTTTACTTTAACTTTATTCCTAAGATGGGGCACGGGATATGTACAACGGACCAGAATTAGAGCAGTGCAGATATCCCAGAGGATTATCGAACTAAATGAGATTACAGGGAGAGAGAGGGATGAAGGCACGGGGGATCTGATACCAACTGGGATGAGCATTTTAAAATTGAGGCTCATGGGAGATTTAAATAGTGCTGGCAGTTTTCAGATCCCCTCATCATTCATCTGCAAGGTTTAACATTAAGGCCTATTTTACAGTTTTGCAAAGATGGCTTTATATTGTTGTATAATTTGTAAAGAGCAGGGAACTAATTATCACACGAGCATATATCCTGGGGTGCCACATTCACTGTCACACTGCGGTCATGTGCTGAGTAACAATGTGTCAGCCATCAGTCATTCAGATACATGGAGAGATGTAAGAATTACATACACTCCATGTAGCTGCAGAATTTAAAGTGTGTTTATTTCTAAATTGGGGAACCACAAGCTGTCCAGAAGGAAAATAAAACAGTGAAAAGGGAAAATAAGAATACTGGCTCCAATCTGTCTAATCCTCCTGAGCATAAAAGGTGGTTTTCATGTACAGTTCTTATTGTTAAGCATCCACAGGTTTTGTTTCAACATTTTTAAAGTATTGCTTCCTTTTGGACTCTGACTGTGCTCACTGCGTGCTCCAATGGGTAGGTACAATGCAATAATAGCGTCAACTGTTCCCCTGCAAACCAGGGGCAGGGCTGTGTAAGGGGGTGGGGAGGGGGATCCACAAGGACCCCAGTGCCATTTATAAAAGTGTTTCACAAAAGTGAAGGAAAAAAAACAGTAAAACAGATAAAATAAGAATACTGCTATGAACTGGCCTTATATACTTTAAAATGGAACGCCAGCAAAATGGGCAAATAAGAATACTGGTCCAAACTGGTCTTGTGTTACTTTAACCTTAGTAAAACGGGAAAATGAGAATACAGGACCTTGTACATCTGCCTATACCTTAGAACCTTTCGGTTTATTCTGCCTGTGCTGGATCTTCGAAGGAACTATCCAATTAGTTCCAATTCCTACTCTGTCCCATTAGGGCTGCAAGTATTTCCCCTGGAGAATTCATCCAACTTCCTTTTGAAACTTACTATCTGGCAGCTCGCTGTGTCACCTCTGTTTCTTTTGCCAATTACCTTAAATCTGTGTCCTCCAGCTGCTGACACTCCTGTCAGTTTCTCCCAATTTATCCCATCAGAACTGCTCAGAATTTTGAATGCCTCTATTAAATCTCCACTTAAGCTCCTTTGCACTGGAGAGAACAGTATAGAAAATGTATTTGGAAAGCTAAATCAGTGCTCCAGGATTATCTTCATTGAATCATTACCCATCAACATTTTTGCCTCTCCCACTGTCGTTAAGCGCTGTCAACGGCAACTGTTCCTCCAGGCATTCACTAACAAGAGACAACCATCTTCTTGTACCCAGATGTTAAGATTATAAATTGGGATGCAGCCAATTAATAATATGTAAACATCTTTCCTTTTTAACTTCATCTCCATCCCAATCATTTATTCATTCCAATATGTATTTGAAAAATAAACTGCTGGTTGGATCTGGGATGGGATGGAGAGAGGCGAGACGGAGGGGCCACGGGAAGGGGGTTGGGAGAGGGGGATCTAACCTAATGATCAGCCCCACTACTGGGGGGTCTTAAGAGGATCAAGGAAAAGCGATTGAAGTGTCGCCAAATTGGAAAGACGGCGGATGTAAACAGCAGGGGCTGGCTTCCCAGCCCGTCCGCGAACAAAACATACACTAATCCAATCGTTCTGATGGGATTAATGGGGAAAGGTTGAATAGAATGTGTCTACTAGTAAATCAGAGATTTGTTTTGTTTGCGAAATAGAAATAGAAACTCGTAACTGGCTGAGTGCATCATGTCCCTGCATTTTTAATGTGCTCCCAGACTGTTAAGTGATGTTTGACAGCGACGATTCACTTTACCCAGAGACAGACAGCTTCTCTGTAAATACTGCAACAAGACTCATGGGACCAGCAGGGCGGATGATGGAATGCTCTCACTGGTAAGAGTTTAATGTTAGTGTTGACAGGATCCCCTGCATCAATCTGAGGTGTTACTGAGTGGAGCTGTTGTTGCATCAATTCTTGTCCCTTGTTCACTTCAACTTTGTAAGGTAAAGTTCTTGGCTAGAACTGTACAGCTCAGTCACATCTTGGAGTGACTTCTGCCCAAGCCCTACACGAACTGGGTAGAAGCAAATATCACACCAGCTACTGAATGACAAATGCATGTGTGGCAAGACTTTTAAATGAGGGCTAGTCTATTGAGTAGACAAATTGTGACACACTTCTTCACAAAGGATAAGTGAGAGGACTTCTTCACCATCTCCCTTACTGCAGAGAAGCAGGAGGAGTGGACCAGGGTAGTGGGTACCTAATGGTATTTGGAGCCATTGACTGCACGTACAGTGTGCATCCAGATAGGGAGGTGATGGCTTAGTGGTATTATTGCTATTAATCCAGAAACTCAGCTAATGTTCTGGGGACCTGAGTTCGAATCCCACCATGGCAGATGGTAGAATTTGAATTCAATAAAAATTATCTGGAATTAAGAATCTCTGATGACCACGAAACCATTGTGGATTGTTGGAAAAACCCATCTGGTTCACTAATGTCCTTTAGGGAAGGAAATCTGCCATCTTTACATAGGCAACCGTAAGAACGATTATGGAGCAGCCATTTGGCAAATCATAGAATCCATAGAATCTCTACAGTGCAAAAGGAGACCATTTGTCCTGTTGAGTCTGCACTGACCTCAATCCTACCCAAGCCCTATTTCTGCAACCTCGCATATTTACCCTGCTAATCCCCCTGACAGTAGGGTTAATTTAACATCACCAATCAACCCAACCCACATATCTTTAGACTGTGTGAGAAAACCAGAGGATCTATAGGAAACCCAAACAGACACAGGGAGAAATGTGCAAACTCCACACAGTGACCCAGGGCCAGAATTGAACACGGGTCCCTGGTGCTGTGAGACAGCAGTGCGAATCACTGTGCCACCATGTTGCCCGCAAGCAAGAGTACTGCTGTCTGAATCTTGCAGTACTCACTGTGGGAATGTGGAGTCACATTACCCCTTTATCTTGTGATCTGTGGGATCAGCAGGTGGACAAAACAGCTTTCAGTTTCGCTGAATAGAAATGCTTTGGCAAAAAAGAGGGATTAAAGGAGTGAGAAAATCATTTATTCATTTCTGGGTCTGTTTGGTCACTTTTTATCATATTAAAGTGACTGACGATCTTACGTGGATGACATAACCATGGTGGGAGAGATTGAGATAAACACGAGTGGATCTTCTTGGCTCTGTGTTATTAGAAGTCTCTCTTTTCATGCATTGAAATTTAGTGTTAGTATGCACGCAATGACAAAAATAATCTCTCCCTCAATGTCAATAAAATAAAGGAGATAGTCATTGACTTTTGGAAGTGTAGTGAAGGACATCCTGTCTACATCAAGGGAGCAAAGTAGAAATGGTCAAGGGCTTCAAATTTTTAGGTGTCCAGATCAACAACAATCTGTCCTGGTTCTTCCATGTTGATGCTATAGTTAAGAAAACTCACCAGTGCCTCAACTTTCTCAGAAGACTAAGGAAATCTGGTATGCCCACTACGACTCTCACCAACTTTTACAGATGCACCGTAGAAACATTCTTTCTGTTTGTATCACAGCTTGGTGTGGCCCTGCTTTGTCCAAGACTGCAAAAAACTATAAAGGGTCATGAACGAAGCTCAGTCCATCACTCAAACCAGCCCCCCACCCATTGACTCTGTCTATACTTCCCACTGCCTCAGCAAAGAACCTCACACACCCTGCACATTCTCTCTTCCACCTTCTTAGTGGAAAAAAGATACAAAAGTTTGAGGATGTGTACCAACTGACGCAGGAACAGCTTCTTCCTGTCTAAAAGCCATTAGACTTTTGAATAGACCTACCTTGCATTAAGTTGATCTTTCTCTTGACACTAGCTATGGCTGTGACACCATTTTCTGCAGTCTCTTCTTTCATTCTCTATGAACGGTGTGTTTTGTCTGTATAGGGTGCAAGAAACAATACTTTTCTCTGCATACTACTACATGTGACAATAATGAAATCAAGTCAAATGTAGAGATCGAAGGTGTTATAAATGTTTTGAATAAACCACTGTTTCCTGTTTTCAGGTTGTAATTGTAAAGTGAGTTCTTGTAATGAATTGCGAACTCAATCATAAAGAATTCTAATTATTTGGAATTGTATTGTAGATTTGAGTGAGTGCACTTGTATGAGTGAGATTTTTTAAGAATGTTTTTGGGACATTTTTGGATAGGCTGGTATTCATTGCCCATCCCTGAAAAGGTATGGTAGATTGAAAGGGCGGGAGGTTTGTGATGGGAAACATCATGTGGACACATATTCATGACTTTCAGCACCTGCGTGAGGTCATCAAACATCTTGCGGTATTGCCACATGGGGCCAGGATCTGGGAGTTGACCTCCTTGACCACTTGGTCTCATTGCCTTCTGAGGGTCGGTCTTAAGGGCCACCAGGCTACCTGTGGAAACATTGCATCTCACCACTTCTTGACCCCATGGACTAATGCCTCAGAAGGTCACATCACAAAACCTGGGGTCCTCTCTCACTGTTGCCTCAGATGGTCTGCAGCAACTTGCCCACAATGAGTGCAGCTCCTCTTTAAAGAGACAGGCAAGCTAGAACACGCGTTAACCAAAAAAGCTGTGCGGGACCCCCTTCTGAGCACTCAGCTAGTCAGCAGCAGCACAGGCTGTGCTCAGCTGAACACACTTGTTCAAATGAGGAAGCAGCGGAAAGTTTGCTGCTATGACTCTCAATAGGATCAGGTGTGGGCTAATTGCAGCCAAAAAAGGGAGCAGCCAATTTTTTTTCCTTAATAATATTCAAAATACATCCAGTACTTTGTGAAACCTGTCTTTATCTAGACCATTGCACTTTGTTTCACCAGGGAATAAGATGGCTCAGTGTGCTTTTTCGGGAGTTCAGTTTTAAAATATGTTTTAATCATTTTTGAGGAAAAAATATATTAAATATTAAAATATTGGTTGTGTAGAGATCACACAGTTCTGCTTTGATGTTTCTATTTTAGTGTGTGGAACCAGGACAGCAAATACTCCTTCAGGATCTATTTTTTGACAAAAAAATAATTGGAAGCGGAAGATGTACAATTAATTTGTGTTAATGTGAGAGGGTGCCTAATCCATGTGACAGTGTGAGTCACCCAGTGTGCTTGTCAAAGAACCATTAGGGGTTATATGCGCAAATATAATACAACACTCAGCTCATTTACCTGGGGCGGATTCTGTCCTCATTGGAAAGCAACTTGTCAACACACTTATCATGTATTAGGCTGAATTAAATTCTCCAGCTAAAAGCAGCACCAACGCGTAGCGCTGACTGAAATATGATCTTGAAATAAAATTCCAATGAGAAGATGTCAGCCCTGGCACACAGTCAGTGTTGGTTTTGCAACTTGGGAATTTTTTTTTTGGTCTCTGTGTGTACAATCTCCCCAACATACCTCAAAGTAAAGCACTTGTTTCTATCAACATGGGTGGGTGCATCTCAGTTGACATGAGCTTATCTCTATACTTGGAATGTCTGCGTCTTGAAGGACATTCATGTCTGTCCTTTTTACCTTCCATTTGATTTGCAAAATCATAGTTTGAATCATAGAGTCTCTGCAATATAAAAGGAGGCCATTTGGCCCATTGATTTTGTGCTGATTTTTTGACAGAGCATCCCACCCATGTCTTATCCTTGTAAACCCCTTGCATTTACCCTACTAATTCCCCCTAACCTACACATCTTGGGATGTGAAGGGACAATTTAGCATGACCAATCCACCTGCACATCTTTGGACCGTGGGAGGAAACTGGAGCATTCGGTGGAAACCCACATCGACATGTGGAGAATGTACAAACTCCACACAGTCACCCAAGGCTGAAATAGAGCCAAGTGCTAAACACCAGGCTCTCATACCACTAATTGATGATGTAAACTGACCAAGTTACTTGAAGTTTAATTTCAGGTCTGATAAAACTCCAGTATGTAATTTATTCCCTTGAAGTTTTGTCCCCTTTACACCAGCGCATGAGTAGCTGATACCCAATCATGACCAAAATGGAGAATCATTGTTGAAAATGATGTCAAGGCTTCCAACTGACAAGAGCAGCCACTGAGAGGAAATGGCGAGAGAGAGAGAGAGAGAGACGAAAGCTACCCGATCCAACAATGCATCACCATCTCCACCTGCTAACAATCAATATCCTCACCATGGGAGAGTCACATTAGTCTAACAACCTCATCTTTTTACTGATGACTTATACAAAACCTCCAAATGACATCAAGGGCCAGCAAATTTTGGGAAGGCGATGGTCTAGTGGTATTATTGCGAGAATATTAATTCAGAAACCCAGCTAATGTTCTGGGGATCCAGATTCCAATCCTGCTACGGAAGATGGTGGAATTTGAATTTTTTTAAAAATCTGCAATTAAAAATCTATTGATGGCCATAAAACCATTGCTGTTTATCAGAAAAATTCTATCTGGTTCACTAATGTCCTTTAGGGAGGGAAATCTGCCATCCTTACCTGGTCTGGCCAACATGTGATTCCAGAGCCACAGCAATGTGATTCTCAATTGCCCTCTGAAATGGCCTCGCAAGGCACTCAGTTCACCTTCTCAAGGGCAACTAGGGATAGACAATAAATGCTGACCAGCCAGTGACACCCATGAATGAATAAAATAAATCAATGGTAGTAAGGATAAAATAGGGTTCATTAGCCATGCAAACCCACAGCCAATGCTGGGCCCTCACTTCCAACCAGATGGAAGAATCACCCTCCATGCAAGGGGTTGAGAGTTATTTTTGCGCTGCAGGGTTCAGGTGGCTGTTCCAGTTAACCTGTGGTGATCCTCAGGTATTGATGGCGGGGATTCAACCACAGTACTGCCTCTGAAGATTGTGAGGAGCAGCCTTCTTTGTTTTGAGATGAACATCGTTCCCGCGATCCGAAAGATGATTTAAGAGTTAACTGCAATTCCTCTCGAGCGTAAGGAAGCTTCCTCACATTCAGATATGGGGAATGAACAGTTGGTAAAGTACCATAGGCTATTCAACAGCAGTCAGTGTTCACAGGAGGGGAGTGAGAAGATCGGGAGATAAAGGATATGTGGGATAATGATATGTGCTAAAACTAAATTAAAATTGATGGGATTGGAGGGACAACCACTGGCTAACACATCAGCAATTCTGCACCATTAATTTAACTTGTTTCTGACATTCCAATGATATACAATAATATGAATGCACCCCACCAATCTTCATGAATCTTTGCACTGTGCCTTTTAAACTCTTTTTCCCATTGATTTCTAATATATTCGGCTTTCAGAATGACAATGCTTTATATAGTTAGAAAATTCATGATTTATTAAAATTAGCAACGCACTCCAGGCTAATTATAGCATTGCGTCTATTATGTTTTGCCCACGCTAGCATCAAAAAAATTGTGTTTGTATTTGCAAATCTACATTGGCTTGATTCAATGGAGTAGTGAAGCATGGTGGCACAGCGGTTACACTGCTGCCTCATAGCTTGAGGGACCTGGGTTCAATTCCTGGCTTTGATCACCGTCTGTGTGGACAATAAAACATCGGAGCAGAATTAGGCCACTCAGCCCATCAAGTCTACTCCGCCATTCAATCATGGCTGGTATTTTTCTCACCCCCATTCTCCTGTCTTTTCCCCGTAACCCCTGATCCCCTTATTAATTAAGAACTTATAAATCTCTCTTTTAAAAACACTCAGTGACCTGGTCTCCACAGCTTCCTGTGACAATGAGTTCTACAGATTCACCACTCTCAATTTGAATTTCCTTCTCATCTCTGTTTTAATGAATTGTCCCTTTAGCCTGAGATTGTGCCCTCTGGTTCTAGTATTTCCTACTAGTGGAAACATCCTCTCCATGTTTACCCTATCCAGGCCTCGCAGTATCCTGTAAATTTCAATAAGATCCCCCACTCATCCTTCTAATCTCCAACACGTATAGATCCAGAGTCCTCAACTGTTCCTCGTATGACAAGCTCTTTGTTCCGGGTATCATTCTTGTGAACCCCCTCAGGACCCTTTCCAAGGCCAGTGCATCCTTCCTTGGATTTGGAGTCCAAAACTGCTCACAATACTCTAAATGGGGTCTGACCACAGCCTTACACAGTCTCAGAAGTACATCCCTGCTCTTATATTCGAGCCCTCTCGACATGAATGCTAACGTTGCATTTGCCTTCCTAATTGCTGAGTGAACCTGCATTTTAACATTAAAAGAATCTTGAAAAATGACTCCCAAGTCCCTTTGTGTTTCTGATTTCCTAAGCATTTTCCCATTTAGAAAATAGTCTATGCCTCCATTCCTCCTTCCAAAGCGCATAGCCTCACACTTTTCCACATTGTATTCCATCTGCTGAGCCCACCCACCCACTTGTTCTGCAGTCCCTTTGCTTCCTCAATACTACCTACCCCTCTATATATCTTTGTATCATCTGCAAACTTAGCAACAGTGCCTTTGGTTCCTTCTTCCAAATCATTAATATATATTGTGAAAAGTTGTGGTCCTAGCACTGATCTCTGAGGCTCACAACTAGTCATTGGTTGCTTTCCTGAAAAAGACTCATTTATCTCCATCCTCTGTCTTCTGCCAGTCAGCCAATTCTCTATCCATGTCAGGATTTTACCCTTCACATCATGGGCTCTTTATCTAACAGTCTCCTATGTGGCACCATTTCAAAGGCCTTCTGGAAATCTAAATAATCATGGTTCCCCTTTAACTTCCTTGTTACTTCCTCAAAGAACTCTAACAGATTTGTCAGACATGATTTTACCTTGACAAAGCCGTACTAACTCAGTCCTATTTTATCATGCACTTCCAAATACTCTGCAATCTCATCTTTAATAATCTTGCCAATGGCCCAAGTCAGACTAACTGGCTTATAATTTCCCGTCTGCTGCCTCCCTCCCTTCTTAAATAGCTATGTTACATTAGCTACTTTCCAGTTCTCTGGAACCCTCCCTGCCTCCAGTGATTCCTGAAAGATCATCACCAATGCCTCCACCACTTCCTCAGCTATCTCTTTTAGAACCCTGAGGTGTAATCCATCTGGTCCAGGCGATTTATCCACTTTCAGACCCTTCAGTTTCCCCAGAACCTTTTCCTGAGTGATGGCTACTGCACTCACCGGTGCCCCCTGATTCATCTGGATCTCTGGCATCCCACTGGTGTCTTCCACTGTGAAGACTGATGCAAAGTAGCTATTCAATTCCTCTACCATTTCTTTGTTTCCTATTATTACTTCTCCAGCTTCATTTTCCAATGGCTATGTCTATTTTTTGCCTCTTTCTTACCTTTTATATATTGAAAAAAAAATATACATACGTTTGGAGTGGAGTTTGCACATTCTTCCTGTGTCTGCGTGGGTTTTCTCCGGATGCTCTGTTTTCCTCCCACAGTCCAAAGATGTGTGGGTTAGGTGCATTGACCATGCTAAATTGACCCTAGTGTTCTGGGATGCATAGGTTAGAAGGATTAGCAGGGTAAATATGTGGGGTTATGGGGATAGGGCCTGGGGGGGAATGTTTAGTGCAGACTTGATGGCCAAATGGCCTCCTTCTGCATTATAGGGATTCCATGATTTCTATGAAAATGTAAACTTGGCTGCAGGGAGGGCAAGGGGGAGAGCAATTCTGTCATTCTGTGGCGTTAGTGTGCAGGTTACAGGCTGGAAACATTTTGCAAGATCCCCAGAAGCTGAAGTGTTGGGGCCCCTTCAACTTTGATTGGCAAACACAGTTCTCTTTGTTGGAACTTGCCAGGATTCTGCAGTTCAAAAGGCTCGAACAAATTGGGATATTCTGACTTACCATAATTAAGTCCAGAACATCTGAGATTGAAGAGATCCCCTTAAGCCTTGATGGCCAAGGAAGGTGTGTGCACAATGCAGCCACGCAGACTTGGATTATTAACTTGCAAAGCCTTCTAACAGGCTTACAGCAGGTGGTAAGAGGGCTCCTGGCAAGCCATGCTTGATGTAAAATAATGCCCCCTCAAGCAATAGCCTCTGGCTTCAAACTAATGACCTGCTCCAGGAGAAATAAACTATGCAAAACAGAGGTAAGCGTGCATTTTGTCTGCCTGACGTGGATGTGGATGCGGGGAGTATGGTTTAAGTAATTAAACACAGCTCCATCTGTGCTGCAGTTGTGGCTCTGGGTTATACGGTATCACTCACCTGTTCCTGTTTAACAATTAGTCATTTAACTTACAATGAGTGATGGTGCAGCAGATCTATTACTTCCCAAAATAGGCAAATTTTATTTATAATTAATTACTGTGTTCATAAAAAAGTCAAATATTATTTATAAAAATTACTGCATTTACAGTCAAATGCTATGTTAATAATTAATTGCTGTAGTCTGCACTTACCCAGACACATTCTAATCATTCTAATGTTAACTGCCACAATGGACGGTCTCAGTTAAACAGCGATAAAGTCCGTGCATTTTCTAATAAACCTTTATTAACACAGGCTTCTCAAAAGATGTTTGTAACTTTTGCCGTCTGGAAAACTCCTGCCTCTATGGACATCTGCCCATGTATTCTGAGGCTCCAAATTTGCTAAAGAAGGTGACAGAATCATAGAATCCCTGCTGTGCAGAGAAAGGCCATTCGGCCAATTGAGCTTGCATCTACCGTCTGACAGAATCTCTGCCATCTCGCCAGCCCAGACTCGGGACGGGCAATGGCCCTCCAACAGAAATCTCCATTGATCTCAAGCGGATATTTTTGGTCTCGCCTGAGCGAGGCTGCAAAATCCTGCCCCTAATCTTACCCTGGCCCTTCTGGGTAAGAAGGCTGGGAGCCTGAGGGTGCGGTGGATGGGGGCGGTGGGAAAGGGGG
Source organism: Sphyrna mokarran (assembly GCA_024679065.1). NCBI lineage: Eukaryota > Metazoa > Chordata > Chondrichthyes > Carcharhiniformes > Carcharhinidae > Sphyrna > Sphyrna mokarran. Next base: position 11,265,234 of record JAGIQG010000013.1, on the reverse strand, counting down.
GTAAGGATGGGGATGCAATAAAGGACCTTAAGCAGAAGGCGAGCATAGATGGCTCTGAAGTCAAAGGTAAAAGTGTAAAGAAATTTAAAACATTTATTGACCAGAAATTATGAACATTTACTAAGACAGCACCTTCACCAATATTTTTATATTTTGTTGGAAGTGTCAGCCTTGTCTTAATCTGTGGCATTCTCCCCTTGGGGTTTGGACTCAACTGCCAGTGACTTAAACACAACATCAATGCTGACAGTTCAGTATAGTACTGAAGGAACCCTGCACTGCTGGAGGCATCATCTTTGATTTGATTTGATTTGATTTATTATTGCCACATGTATTAGTATACAGTAAAAAATATTATTTCTTGCGCACTAGACAGACAAACCATACCATTCACAGAGAAGGAAAGAAGAGAGTGCAGAATGTAGTGTTATAATCATAGCTAGGGTGTAGAGAAATTTAATGCAAGGTAGATCCATTCAAAAGTCCGATGGCAGCAGGGAAAAAGCTGTTTTTCAGTCGGTTGGTACATGACCTCAGACTTTTGTTTTTTCCTGAAGGAAGAAGGTGGAAGAGAGAATGTCCGGGATGTGTGGGATCCTTAATTATGCTGGCTGCTTTTCTGAGGCAGGAAGTGTAGACAGAGTCAATGGACAGGAGGCTGGTTTGATGATGGACAGGGCTTCATTCACAACCTTTTGTCATCTTTTGAAAGAGGTGCCTGTTCAGGTGGGAAATAAAAGATAAAGAAGGAGAGTTCTTTCCAGTGTCCTGATCTACAATTATTTGTCTAACAGAGTCACTAAAATGGATCAGTTATTTGATTGCTGTTTGTTGGACCTTGCTACATTCAGACTTGGTGCTTTCTTTACATGATCACAGTGACCATGCTTGATTGCTCATGATGTACTTAAGGACATCCTAAGGTCGTGAAAGGCGCTATATAAATGCAAGTTCTGGTGGTATTTCTTTCCTTGCTTCGCTGTTCATTTTGCACCCAGTAGACACTCAGCACATGGGCAATCAAAATCAAAATCTGCTCACAATTGGGTAGCACGGTGGCACAATGGTAGCACTGCTGCCTCACAGTGCCACGGATCCTGGTTCGATTCTGGCCTTGGGTGACAGTTGTGCGCAGTTTGCGTGATCTCCCGTGTTTGCGTAGGTTTCCTCTGAGTGCTCCGATCTCCTCCCACTGTCCAAAGATGTGTAGGTTAGGTGGATTAGCTATGCAAAATTGCAACTTTTTGTCTGAGATGTGTAGGTTAGGTGGATTATGGTTAGATTAATTCTGGTGAATTTGTGGCGTTATGGGGATAGAGTGGGAAAGAGAGCCTGGCTAATTATGGAATTATAGAATCCCTACAGGGCAGAAGGAGGCCATTATGCCCATCAAGCCTGCCCTGACAACAATCCCATCCATATCCTCACAATCCCACGTATATACCTTGCCAATTCCCCTGACACTAAGGGGCAATTTAGCATGAGCAACCAACCTAACCCACACTTCTTTGGGCTGTGGGTAGGAACCGAGGCACCCAGAGGAAACCCATGCAGACGCGGGGAGACTATGCAAACTCCAGAGTGACTGGAGTGACTCACAAACAGTCACCCGAGGCCGGAAGTGAACACGGGCCCCTTGCACTGTGAGATAATTCGTCAGAGAGTCTGTGCCGACTCGATGGACCAAATGGTCTCCTTTAACACTGTAGGGGTCTTATGATTCTATGAGTAGTCTGAGTGCATCTTTACGGAGCATAACTCCAATAAGCTACAATAATGGCAGGTTCTCAACTCTAATCAGACGATGGATATGAATGATGTGCAGGCTTAGTGGCACCCGTACTCCTGACACTGCTACGGACCTGGCCTCCACATTTCCACATTCAGTCTCAGGCATTCGGGAATGATCTGTGTTGTAAACAACACCATTTGCCACTTCTGGACAGGTAGGAAATTCAGAGGGTGACAAGGAGCAAAGCTAGACAGGAAAAAGAGCAGATGCGAATGAAAGGAATAAGATGAGAAAAGAGCAATAAATTAATAGCACACAGCCAATCCCTGTGGCCTGTATGACAGATGGATCTTGTTGTTTCCTGTTAAGTTACTGTCATACTGCAAGCCGGCTCCTTGACAACATGGTTCTTGACTGCAAATTCTGGCTCTGAGGATTAGTTTGATGTTGAGTGGGCCAATGTTGCCAGGCAGTAGAGTTTGAAGAAAAGAATTTCATGGGAGAGGATGTGTTTCACTTCTCTGTCACCATTCATTGCTTACCTTTAACTGACAGTGTGCATTAAGATGTGTTCTTAAACATAGAGGCCTGGCTAAAATACCGTTCACAAACCATTAAAAATTTATACATAGAAGGAGGCCATTTGGTCCATCCTGCTCATGGTAGCTCTTTGAAAGAGCTGGATGCTTAGTGCCACTACTCCTATTTTCTGTCCATAATCCGATAAATTCCTCAACCTTCGGATCCTGTCTTTTGAAATTACTCATTGGCTCAGCTTTCAGTACGGCGTTCCAGATCCCAACGATTCCCTGGGGGAAAACAATTCTCTTACCGCCCTTTGGACATCTTTATCTGTGTGGAGGATTGTGCCATTGTTGAGACCCAGGAGAAAAGAAATATAGATATAGTTGTCAGCTGGACTACTTTATGAAGTCATTTGTTTGTGTGCTTTTCAAAGTGGACAATTGCGGAACTGACAAGATGTCCCCAGCTGCCCATATGATACCTTCCAGCAGTTTCAGGATAAACAATAGTTCCACAGATGATATTCTTGCTCCAGCCAACTTTGACCACAGACAAATCTTTACCAGTTTTAATCTCCTACAATAGTACCCTGCTGGTTGAAGTTATGTCCTATAAAGTATAGACTAATGGCCAAAGGCTGAATTGTTTCAACAGAATGGTCCCAGCAAAAGGGCTTCATTTAATTAACCCAAAATCAGTGTCTCAAAGAACAAAAGGGAATTAAACACCAAAGTATTCCAACCATAATTGAGAGGTGTGTCATGTTACCTTCTCTAAACTACCCTGTCATATTGTCCAGTGAAACAACAAAGAACAAAGAACAATACAACACCGGAAACAGGCCCTTCGGCCCAACGAGCCCGTGCCGCCGTCCTAACGTCTTAATGACATATAGGTACCAATTTGTTACCCAATCAGCCTAAGAGCACATTTTTGGGATGTGGGAGGAAACCGGAGCACCCGGAGAAAACCCACGCAACCACGGGGAGAACGCGCAAACTCCCGCAGACACAGGCCCAAATCCATGTGTCTGCACAGCAACAGCGATAGTCCCTGAGCTGTCATGTTGCCCATCAGATGGTCCAGTTTAAGCATACACTAACGACGTGAAGCACTAGGCCACTCCTGAAGCAACATCCAAGAGCAGCTCTCGCACGACCTGCCGCATGCATGCCCTTGTTGGTCAACAAGGTGGACCGAACATCCTGTGGAAACAAATAGGATATTTAAACAGTCCTACTATATCCCTCTATCTGCAGACCGCTCATGTGGCTGTCCAAGAGACCCTTAAACAACCCTAGCGTGCCTGCTACCACCACATTACTCGGTAGTGCATTCCACACCACCACTACCCTTTGTGTGAAAAACTGCCCTCTAATATTCGTCTTATACATAGCCCCCCTCACCCTAAGGCCGTGACCCCTCGTTCTATCTTTTTCTAATGGTGGAAAAAGCTTACCACCATTTACTCTATCTATACCCCTCATAATCTTATATACCTCTAATAGATCCCCTCTCAGCCGACGTCTTTCAAGGGAAAACAACCCCAGTGCGTTCAACCTTTCCTCGTAAGACAGCCCTTCCATACCAGGCAGCATCCTGGTAAATCTCCTCTGCACTCTCTCCAGGGCCTCCACATCCTTCCGGTAGTACGGCGACCAGAACTGGATGCAGTACTCCAAGTGAGGCCTAACCAACGTTCTATACACTTGCAACATCAAACTCCTACTCTTGTATTCTATACCTCTTCCTATGAAGGCTAACATACCATACGCTTTCTTTATCACATTCTCCACCTGTATTGACACCTTCAGAGACTTGTGAACCTGCACCTCCAGGTCTCTCTGCATTTCTATACTCCGGATAGTTTTACCTTTTATCCTATAACTCCCCACTACATTTTTCCGGCCAAAATGCATCACCTCGCATTTATCCGGATTAAATTCCATTTGCCATCTATCTGCCCAATCTACCAGCCTATCTATGTCCTGTTGTATTCCCTGGCACTGCTCCTCAGTTCCTGCCAATCCAAGCATCTTAGTGTCATCAGCAAATTTGCTGATCACACCACCTACCCCCTCTTCCAAGTCATTTATATAAACCACAAATAGAAGAGGTGCTAGTACTGAGCCCTGTGGCACACCACAGAACTCAGGTAGTTACTGTTTGGCCTCCAAGGTGAACTCTAAGCAACATTCTGTACTATCTACCATCAAGCAGCAGAGAGAACGCTGGACCTCATTAAACCTGCAGGAACCTTGAAAATTGTGCCTCCGGGCTAACTCACTCTATGTGACTTCTCCCAACTTGGAAGTCTCGTTCTGGGAACACGGATCTCTCTACCATTAGTCAACCTCGTCTGGGAGGGAACATTCCGGTTGGCTACTGATTCTGGCCTCTGGACACATGTGGAACCTCCATTTGTATTTTTGTGTGGTCATCCCTTGAACCCTCTTCTTGTTTCTTTATTCCTTATTTATTCTATAAGTGCAGAAGAGGTGGCTGTTGTGAAATCCTCCTCACATTGAGCGTGAGTAAAACTAAACCAACCCTTTTTATTTCGTCTTACCTTGAATTTTTTCTGCCACAGAGGACTGGGACATTTCCAAATTTAAGGATTGGAGAAAATACGCTGTCATTTATAAAGGGGGAGATCAGAATTAAGAACATCTTTCTGTTTATGGATGAGTAGACAGTGTGGAAATCAGGGAACTTTAAATTGACCCCCTCTCCTGTGCATGACAATTGACATCCATGTTTTAAGTTATTTATTAGTGTCACAAGTAGGCTGATATAAACAATGCAATGAAGTTACTGTGAAAATCCCCCAGTCACCACATTCCAGAACCCGTTCGGGTATACTGAGGAAGGATTTAGCATGGTCAATGCAAACCTTTCAGACGGTGAGAAGAAACTGGAACATCTGGAGCAAACACAGGCAGACTTGGGGAGAACGTGCAAACTCTGCACAGACAGTCATGCAAGCTGGGAATTGAATCCAGATCCCTGGCATTATGAGACAGCAATGCTAACCACTATGCCAGTGTGCCAGGGTAGCCAGGACCTGCATGAGGAGTAATTTTCATGCCCAATTTTTACAAATGGTTTGCCTTGTGCTGATTGGGCTGTGACTCAGTTGATAACAGTCTGTATTAGTATCAAATGTTGTGGATTTAAGTCCCTTTCCTGTGACATGAACATGAGGCTGAGACTCCAATACAATTCAGAATGAGTGCTGCACTGTTGGAGGTGCCACCTTAGACATGAGACATTAGTAAGATCTTGCATTCTTTCTAGGGATGAATGAAAGCTTTAATTTTGAAGAAGAGCAGGGAGAATTCTACTCATAACCTAAGCAATATTTATTGTTCAACTGATGTTATTACTATTTGTCCGAGTTGCTGTGTGCAAATTAGCTTCTGTTTCCTATAATAGTGACTACTTTCCAAAGGTGTTATCTTGGCTGTGAAATGCTTTGGAGCATTACTAGGTCATGAAAGAAACTATATAAATACAAGTTTTTTTTTTCATTTCTTTCTTTCAGAAACAGGTTGGTGAGGGTGGAATGAAGTGGGGCGCTGATTGTGGAGGGGCAGGAGGAGAGAAAGTTTGATTTGAACCCTAACAAGTCAGGTAATTAGTCTGTCAAGATTAACAGCGGCTGGCCCACTGATAACTGCCTGGATTCCTATCAACTTTCACCAAGAATAAGGGCATCCATCCGATATGGATGGGGTTTGAGGACGGTGTGGTAGTACACTGGTTAGCACTGCTGCTTCACAGTTCCAGGGTCCTGGGATCGATTCCCGGCTTGGGTCACTGTCTGTGTGGAGTTTGCACATTCTACTCATGTCTGCGTAGGGTTCCTCCGGGTTCTCCGGTTTCCTCCCACAGTCCAAAGATGTGCGGGTTAGGTTGATTGGCTGTGCTAAGAAATCGCCCCTTAATGTCCAGGGATGCGTAGGTTAGAGGGATTAGTGGGTATATGGGGATAGGGTCTGGGTGGGATTGTGTTCAGTGCAGACTCGATGGTTTGAAGGGCCTCTTTCTGCACTGTAGGGTTCTATGATCTATGAAGTGATGCAGATTGGAGGCTGGATACATCACCAGGCCCCAACCATAATTTAAATTCCAAAGGGAGGGAACAAATCAATGTTCTGTCAGGGCAGAATTACACAACCAGATGATCAGAAACACAACTGGCCTTTCAAGTTAAGCTTATTTTTTTAAATTTTCCTTTGTGTTTGTAACACAAAGAATAACACAAATACAGACACCAATCAATCTCACCTCTCACCCATCAAACTCATCCAATACCATTCAAACTCAGTCCTCACCCATCAAACTCACCCCTCAACCTTCAGACTCACCCACTACCCATCAAACTCAACCCTCATCCACCAAATTCACCCCTCACCCATTAAACTCACCCAACACCAATCAAACTCACCCAACACCATTCAAACTCACCCAACACCCATCAACCTCAATCTGCACCCATCAAACTCACACCTCACCCATCAAACTCACATCTCACCATTCAAACTCATCCAACACCCATCAAACTCAATCTGCACCCATCAAACTCACACCTCACCCATCAAACTCACACCTCACCAATCAAACTCACCCAACACCCATCAAACTCACCCCAACACCCATTAACCTCAATTTACACCCATCAAAGTCACCCAACACCTTCAAATTCAGTCCTCGCTCATCAACCTCACTCTGCACCCATCAAACTCGCCCAACATCCAGCAAATTCCCCTCACACTCATCAAACCCACTCTACACCTATCAAACTACCCAACATACATCAAATTCACTCCATAGCCAACAAACTCACCCCTCACCCATTAAACTCACCCCTCATCCATCAAACTCACTCCTCATCCATCAAACTCACTCTATAATCATCAAACTCAGCCTTCACCCATCAAATTCAGCCCTCATCCATTAAATTCATCCAATAAACATCAAACTCATCCCACACTCATCCAACTCATTCTGCACCTATCAAACTCAGCCATCACCCATCAAACTCAACCCTCATTCATCAAACTCACTTCCACCCATCAAACTCACCCCATACCCATCAACCTCTTCTGCACCCATCAAACTCACTCTGCACCCATCTAACTATCTTGTAAAATTAAATTAAAAATATGTCTGCAAAGCTCACCACATAAACACGTTACTGTATATTTTAGTCAGGGACAGATTTATTGTTTGATTGTAGCACACTGTGTGGGCTGTAATTAATAAAATATTCTGTGAGTTAGAAAGTAACTAACGGGCTTTCATTAAAACTGTATTAATAGTGATTATAGCCCATTGGAGTATAATTATAAATTTATTAAATATAATAAAGACTACATTAGGAATGAACACTATCAGCACAGTGTAACAGTGTTGCTGCAGACAGATTAATCAAAGAGAAAGGTGAGGACAGTGGGTTTTCTTTCAACCTGCCTGATACCAGCATTCCTAATGTAGGCCCGTCATTAATCACAGATCCCTCTGCCCTGGGCTATTATGGAATGAATTGCCCAGAGACAGTAAACAGGGACGAGATGCCACTGACATCGTAGGAGAAGAACATCTCAGTGTTGCTGAGGCTGAATGTTAAGCCTCTGACATCTCCTCCTCCCATTAACTGAATCTGACCCAAACATTAAGACAATAGGCTGGATTCTCTAATCTTGTCCGCCGTTCTGATTCTCCAGTCCCGCTGCAATGAACAGAGATTTGGCTGAGCGCCAAATTCTTCATTCTTGCTGGTGATGGCACTGGGGTGTGAACAACTAAAGAACTCTAGCCATCATTTCCTAGATTGTCGTTGGCTTTATATCTTCTAGAAATCTTCCCCCCATGGTCTCATAATTGCTGAAATTGCATGATACTGTGTATAGTTCTGGTCACCCTATTATAGAAAGGATATTATTAACCTAGAAAGATTTACCAGGATGCAATTGGGACTTGAAGGTTTGAGTTTTAAGGAGAGGCTGGACAAACTGCGATAAGGAGAGACTGGATAGACTGGGACTTTTTGTCTTTTGTCTTTTAAGAAGCATTTAGACAGTAACGTAGGTAGGATGGGTACAGAGGATATGGGCAATTAGAACTAGCATCGTGGTATAAATTGCATGGCATGGACAAGTTGGGCTGAAGGGCCTGTTTCCATGCTGTAAACCTTTACAACTCTGTGATATCTTCTTCTTTTCCAAGATTCTCAAATTCATAGCCATGGCAAATGCATTGCTTCAGCCTGTTCCTTCTCTTCCCAAGTATATCTGTAGCTCTTCAAATTCCTTCTACCACTTTTACAGTTTCCTGACCCTAACTCGAGTCTAAAACTATAGGGCATAGGTTTAAGGTGTGAGGGGAGAGGTCCAGAAGGATTCAGAGGGGCAATTTTTTTCAGTAAAATTTGACAACACCAATTTTAAATTCAACCGATTTATTTGATAGTAAATATTGCGAGCTAATGGCGTTTGTGGCTTCGTCAGGCGAATGAGGTGTTCTGGTCTCCAAAAACACACATATCAGCACAGATAGTTTACAGATTGCTGATTAGAATGCGAATCCCTACACCCAACCTGTCATTCAAGTCCCAAAGTGGCTAACAGCAGAGGTTAGAGGGATGTGTATTGCCTCTGCTGTTAGCCACTTTGGGACTTGAATGGCAAGTTGGGTGTAAGGATTTGCATTCTAATCAGCAATCTGTAAACTGTCTGTGCTGATATGTGTGTTTTTGGAGACCAGAACACCTCATTCGCCTGATGAAGCCACAAACGCCGAAAGCTCGCAGATTTACTATCAAATAAATCGGTTGGATTTAAAATTGGTGTTGTCAAATTTTACTGAGTTTACCCCAGTCCAACGCCGGCATCTCTACATCACAATTTTTTTCACGCAGACTGGGGTTAATACTGCTGCCTCACAGTGCCAGGGACCCGTGTTCAATTCTGGCCTTGGGTCACTGTCTGTGTGGAGTTTGCACATTTTTCTGTATCTCCTTGGGTTTCCTCTGGGGGCTCCGGTTTCCTCCTATAGCCCAAAGACGTGTGGGTAAGATGGATTGGCCATGCTAAATTTCCCCTTACTGTCAGGGGGCTTAGCAAGGTAAATACATGGGGTTATGGGGATAGGGTCCGGGTGAGATTGTGGTCGGTGCAGGCTCGATGGGCTGAATGGCTTCCTTCTGCATTGTGGATTGGCCATAATAAATTGCCCTTAATGTCAGGGGTATTAGCAGGGTAAATATATGGGGTTATGGAAATAGAGTTAGGGTGGGATTGTGGTTGGTGCAGGCTCAATGGGCTGAATGGCTTCCTTCTGCACAGTAGGCATTCTATGATTCTATTACCCAAGGTTGGGATTGAACCTGGGTCCCCGGCACTGTGAGGCAGCACTGTGTCACCATCCCTCCCAAAGTTCATCAATCTGACGCATTAACTCTGCTGTCATAAATTACCAGCCACATAGTCCCAGTATTCGCTGTTCTCACATTACATTGATTGCCTGCCTGATGCTTTAACCAACCTATGAACCTATTGTCAATCGCACTGTCTCTGCTTAATCCATTGTGTGAATCTTTGGACTGCCCCAATCTCTCTGTCTGCAAACAGATTATCTGTGAGACTATTTATTGTTTTAACATATAATAACATTGGCCGCCTTTCAGTGCTGCCCTTCTATACCCTGAGGAAATATTGAGAAAACCGTAGTCAGCTCCCAATGTGAAGTGTTTCTCAATCACATCCTTGCTGTGAAAATCTCCCAAAAAAAAACATTAAAAACACAATGACTGTGTCTCTCTCTGAAGCCATTATCTCCTAATTGACTACTTTAATAGATGAAATGAAGTCGAATGTTTTCATTAATGGTCGGGGGCTGGTAATTGTTGCGATTATTAGGTTCTTTCTACAATGTGGCTGCTTTTAACCTTGTGTGTTTTCCTCCTGCCCCCAATATTTCTCTGCAACTTGTTAGCTGGTTGGTCCCTAAGGTGCAGTTGACATTCAGAAGCAAATCACTGTTCCCAAGGAAGGCTTCAAAGAGGATGGGGGTCTGTGAAACTGTTTGGGATTCACAGTCTGTCCTTATTTAATCTCAGTCAAAAGGCATATTAACCTTGGACAGCTCAGGATCGCAGTCTGGTGCTCTGCATGGGTTTGGAGACGGAAGAGGAGGAGAAGGAAGGGGAGGGAGACACAGCCTTCACTGCACGTATCTTTCAAGTTTGTGCGACCCTTGCCGTACCACTGTGTATCTGGAAATTTGTCCACCTGTATGTTCTTCAATGGGAGCCCAAGGGGAATGATATCCCCAGCAATAGGCTCTGGGGGTGATCTGGTATGGCAAGCTGGTAAGATCACAAGAGAAGCAAAAAATTGGGTTTGTAGCAGGTTTGCTCACCTCCCACAATATTACCAGCCCTGTTACGCCAATATAATCAACTGGGAAGGGAATGAGGTCGATTTAAATATTAATAAGTCAATTTAACAATGATTAGTAAGCCCTGGATGCAACTTAGGGGTCTGAGGTAGTGACAATCTCCCAGTGCGCTGTATACTCTTGACATAGTGCACTGGGAGATTAGGGCACCATGCAATAGTGCCCTCTAGCAGTTAGTAGTCAGCTTCCCAGTGTGACTACACTCTGTCCACTACCCCTACTGGCGGGAATTGCGCTTTACCATCTTTTCTAAGTGATGCAATTCTTTTTTCTCTTGCTGAAAAAATCAGTCCAAAATTCTTCCATTTTTCCATTCATTTGGCACTTAGGCTCAATTCCAGCCTTGGGTCACTGTCTGTGGAGTTTGCACGTTCTCCCCATTTCTGCATGGGTTTCCTCCGGGTGCTCTGGTTTCATCCCACATTCCAAAGATGTGCAAGTTAGGTGCATTGGCCATTCCAAATTGCCCCTTGCGCCTAAAACCTGTAGCTCAGGGGGATTAACAGAGTGAGTTCATGAGGTTACGGGGAAAGGATAGGGTGGTTGGGCCTGTGTAAGATTCTGTATTGGACAGTTTAGCGGACTTGATAGGCCAAGTGGCCTTCCTCTGCAGTGTGGGGATTCTATGATTTTATAAAGGCCTGACTTCATCAACACTCTGATAATATTAGGCATCAAAGTTCATAGCCTGGCATGTTTAACCCTGCTTGCTGTTGGTCAGTGAAAGCCTACTTCCCTGCTCCCCTGTCTCAGTAGGAGATGTCCCCACTAAGTGTTTTGTTTCCCCACATCCACCTTCTCCCCTACCCTGTCCAAAGTGGACTCCAACCCCTTTCAATGGGGCCAGGTAGACATGCCCCGGTGAGATTTCAGCCTTGTCTCAGTGCCTGGATCCATTGGTACACCACCTCCTTGTCCTACCTGCAATACCAGCTGTGACCACCACTCCTCCTGGTGCTGCCAGTGTGCTGAGATTTTTGATCTCTGATTGGGTGGTAGGGTGTCCTCTTGGTGTAGAGTGAAAATCCCGCCTCATACTAGTTAATGGGTCATTACCTGAAAGATGACAGCAGGATTATGTGGCCAATCAGAACCTGGTTTGCTGCTGAAAATTATTCTGGGATATGAGGATTCTACTCAGCCTATAGAATATAGACAAGCATCATTGCAAAGGAGAGGAAAGTGAATGCTAGCATTGAGAGAAGGACCACTTAACAGATTAAAATCCTTTTCTATTATCATATACACAGTTTGATCTGCAAGCTAAATAAATTAACAACAATGAATTTATTAGTTCAAGTTTGAAGTTTATTTATTATTGTCATAAGTAGGCTTACATTAATTCTGCATTGAAGCTACTCTGAAAATCCCGTAATTGTCACACACCAGCGCCTATTCGGGAACACTGAGGGAGAACGTAGCATGGCCAATGCACCTAACCACCGCATATTTCGCACTGTGGGAGAAAACCAGAGCACCCGAAGGAAACCTGCATAGGCACGGGGAGAAAATACAGTCTTTGCACAGACAGTGACCCAAGTTGGGAATCGAACCTGGCACTATGAGGCTGCAATGCTAACCACTGTGCCACCATGCCACCACCCGTTGTGCCATTGGGCTCCCTTTATTAATTGTGTGACTTGTGACAAGCCTCGCATTAATGATTCCATTATCTAGAGCGATGCAAGGGATCCCACCAGGCCCTTCAATAAGGATGCTTGCAGTTATAATTCAGGCTTGGAGAATATATTGTTCATTTTATTTCCATTGCTTTACAAGACCTGAATCACAAATTTTTTTCCCAACCATCACTCCGGGGACTGTTAATGGCTTCACCGGGGACACGTTACACTCATTAACCATAAACCCTCCTAACAAGGCAACAGCACAAATAGATCACATTGAAGAGGGTAATTTGAGATTGTGGCTGGCAGATTGATTGAAACTGATACAGTAATTGCTAATGAGAAGCCCACAATGAAAAGGTAAAAACAAAAGGGCTGTTTGATAGAGATTTAGATATCACTTCCTGCCTCTTGTTATAGGGTCATAGAGGTTTACAGCATGGGAAACAGGCCCTTCAGCCAAATAGTGCATGCCGTCTTGTTTTTATAGCTAAGTTAGTCCCAATTGCCTGCATTTGGCCCATATCCCTCTATACCCATCTTACCCAAGTACCTATCTAAATGCTTTTTAATAGACAAAATTGTAACCACCTCTACTATTGCTTCTAGCAGCTTATTCCAGACACACATCCTCTGTGTGAAAAAAATTGCCCCTCTAGACTCTTTTGCATCTCTCCCCTCTCACTGTAAATCTATGCCCTCTAGTTTTACACTCCCCTACCTTTGGGAAAAGATATTGACTATCCATCTTATCTATGCCCTATATGTTGACAAATGTTCATTACTAAAACTGCTTCTATTCCAGTAAGATGTGCTCACTTTGAAGACCTGTCTGCACGTAGCCTTTAACATGCTTGCCTGAACCTTGGATGCTTTTGTCTGTTTTGTTCTCCAGAGCTCCCCAGAGGTCAGAGATTAAACTGATTCATTAAGTGAGCATGTGTTTCAAGACAATCAAAAGGGCACAGATTTTTGTTAATATACATTTACAGAGACAGCAAAGGCTCAAGGTACAGTGCTTTGATGTACCAGACTAGTAGGGTTTAACACAGAATGACAATAAAGTATAGGCTGTAGGCTCATGAGATGAAAAGGTGCCAGTGAATGATTAGGGTGGCACAGTGGCATAGTGGATAGCACAACTGTCTCACAGTGTCAGCGACCTGGGTCCAATTCCAGCCTTGGGTTACTGTATTTGTAGAATTTGCAAATTCTTCCCATTAGAACATAGAACAGTACAGCACAGTACAGGCCCTTTGGCCCTCGATATTGTGCTGAGCTTTGTCTGAAACCAAGATCAAGCTACCCCACTCCCTGTCATTCTGGTGTGCTCCATGTGCCTATCCAATAACTGCTTGAAAGTTCTTAAAGTGTCTGACTCCACTATCACAGCACGCAGTCCATTCCATACCCCAAAGACTGAGTGGGTTTCCTCCGAGGGCTCCAATTTCCTCCCACCGTCCCAAGATGTGTAGAGTAAGTGGATCAGACATGGAAAATGTGTGAGGTTACAGGGACAGGATGGGGGAGAGGGCCTGGGTAAAATACTCCGTCAGAAAGTTGATGAAGCCTTGATGGGCCAAATGGCCTCCTTTTGGATTGCAGGTATTCTATGATAGAATATGGAATCAATGCATGTAAATAAGTCTCCTCCTTAAGTTGGATTTGTAAGATCCCATTCAATTTTTTCAAAGAAGAATGGGGGAGGAGGCAGTGTTGGGGTGCGTGTTCTCCGAGTGTCACAGCCAAAACTGATCCTGCAACCAACATCCTTAAAGCAAATCATGATATCATTGCTGTTATTGGAGTGGGAACTTGCCACGTGCTTCCAACTTCAAAAGTATTTCATTGTAAAGCGCACTGTTGCATCCTGAAGCCATGAAAGGCACTATATAAATGCAAAATCTTCCTTCTGAGCCCTAGAGCAATTTATTTGAATTGACCCTTGAATTGAGTAATGTAGGTGAATTCAAGTGGTAACTATATATTTTGATGGAGGAGAACGTGACAAAATGTCCACAATCCAGTAAAAGTGAAGGACGATTTGCATTCAGTTTCCTAACAACACTTTTGATCGTAGTATTTCAAAAATTGCATTCTGCATTTGGTTCATGTGCATTGTTACTATACACGTATATATGGAGAGTGCAGTGGAGGACTCTGCGACAGGCTGTCAGCAGAACCTAGCTGGGAGTTTGAGAAGAGTATCCCCAAGACTGGCAGTCACTCAGACTGGAGAAGCAGACAGATTTTAAAAAAACAAGTGTCGTCCGAGAAGGCTGATTTTTGAGGACAGTCAAGACTGAGATCACAGGAGAAATGTAAGTTCATTGAATTGGATGGAGAGCTAGCTCAAGAGAAATAGAGCAGTTGTGATAAATAGGATTGGGTGAGTGTTTCTACTGTAACAATATTTAAAGTAAAAATTTGTCTTTGATTTACACTAAGTTGTGTTTGAAATACATTAATGCTGCAATGAAGTTACTGGAAAATTTCCCTAGTCATCACAGTTTGGCACCGCTTCTGTTCAGTGCACCTAATCAGCACGTCTTTCAGAATGTAGGAGGAAAACCGGGGCACCCGTGCAAACTCCATACAAACAGTGACCCGAGCCAGGAATCAAACCCAGGTCTCTGGCACTGTGAAGCAGCAGTATCACTGTGCTGCCCCTATTTCTCTTCCAAGTGTTATGATCCCAGTTGATGTTATGGATGGGAAGTTCTCAGAATGGAACCCTCGCTCAAAAACTGTAACGTTTTGTATTTTTTTAATCAAATAGGGATAGAGTTATGGAACTGCTAAATAGTGCTAGAAAGAAACTACATTTATTAAATGTGAAAACAAAAGGATTACAATTCAGTAATCCTTTACTTTGCCCCTTGGCTTAACAATTAAACACAGGTTTTAAGAGCAATACTAATGACAAGGTATATTTGAATCTACAATGGTCTCATCAGCACAAAGTCCTTTTGATGCACAGGAGATGCCTGTGGTCAAATACACACTCCACTCTGAAATCCCAACGTGAATATCTGTGGATGTCTCTTCAGAATTCCCCCAGGTGAAGATCATGCATGAGTTTCCAAACTGTACTTTCCAAAACCCAATTTAAAATCTTCTCTCATAACCATGCTTTCCATTAGTGGTTTGCATTCCAAAGTCCGGTATTCCAAAATACTTTTGTGAACATAGCTTCTGCTCCACTTCTACCATCCAGATTTTACACCAACCCTTCAGGAATTTTTTGCCTCACTTATTTTCGCTATTATACAAATTCTGATATCCAGCCAATACTGTCTTCTCAGTTACTTTAATTTTTGTTTCAGGGATTTAGTTAAAATTTCAAACTTTAGGATTATCTTAGAAACATTTATATTTTCTTAAGAAGCCTTTAGAAAGCTAACTTCTCATTGGCTGATTCATTCTCAGCTTTGTCCAAGATGCCTGCGAACAGAATCCTGTTTCTAGAACCAGCTCCCATCTTTTAAAAAGTAACGTTTATTTATTAGTTGCAAGTAAGTTTTACATTAGCACTGCAATGTACTTACTGGGAAAACCCCCTAGTCACCACACATTCAGGATTACTGAGAGAGAATATAGTTCTGCCAATGTACCAAACCAGGACATCTTTTTAGATTGTAGGAGGAAAGCAGGTCACCTGCAAGAAATCCACACATATGGGGAGAACATGCAACTACACACAGACAGTGACCCAAGCTGGGAATCAAACCCAGGTCCCTGGTACTGTGAGCTAACACTGCTAACCACTGTGCCACCATGTCTTCTACTTCCTCTGGCTCCTGCTTTCTTGTATATTAATTCATTGTACAAGTCTTCCTGCTTTAAGCAGAACAATGAGAGCTGTCTCCTCTCCCTGTCTCCAACAGTTGTGGCTTTCAGTTACAAAAGCACAAAGGAAATTCCTTTAGTCTGGCCTCCCGTTGCTAGGCAAAGGCTTTTGTTTTTGTTTATTCTTCACACTTAACCTTCTCTAATTACATTGGAATCCCAGTTGGAATTAAAACCAATTCCCACAGAAACACCTTTCATAGGATCTCAGTTATAGAATCCCTACAGTGCAAAAGGAGGCCATTCAGCCCATTGGGCTTGCATCATTCTCTGAAAAAGCCAGCCCTCTGCCCTATCCTTTTCTCCAGCTTTAACTTAGCTGTAGGTTTTTACCTTTCCAGGTGCAGAAATATTAAATGAAACTCAATTAAAACTACACTTTATTTCTAATGTTTATCATTACAAATATAAATCCCTTAAGACTACCTTTTTAAAGTTAATTTTTTGGTCACAGACCAGGCTTACATTAATATTGCAATGAAGTTACTGTGAAATTCCCCTAGTCACCACATTCTGGCACTTGCTCAGGCCAATGCATCTAACCAGCACGTCTTTCAGACTGTGGAAGAAAATCGGAGCACTTGGAGGAAACCCACACAGACACGGGAAGAATGTGTAAACTCCACACAGATAGTGACCAAAGCCAGGAGTTGAACCCAGGTCCCTGGTACTGTGAGGCAGGAGTGCTAACCATTGTGCCACTGTATTGTAACACCAAAAGGTTCACATTCAGGTCCCACACAAGAAGTGGCTGAATGTAAGGCAAATACTGCTCTAAGTGGAGGAAGAATATGTTGGGGTAGGATACTCCAGGATTGCCTTCCATACTCATCCTAAATCTAGGAGATTGTTGCTTTGATTAAAATAACTGGTGAAATAATGATGTAGAAATGAACTAGCTGTCCACCTGTATATTATTGTAAACAACAAGTTCCGAGGCTGAAGTGATGTTGATTACTTGATGCCAAGTTTGTGTTGTGTGAGCCCATAAGTTGTATCAGGGCACAAACACTGAAAGAGCTATACAGTTTTGAGATAAGAAGTCTCACAACACCAGGTTAAAGTCCAGCAGGTTTATTTGTAGCAAAAGCCACTAGCTTTCGGAACTGGCTGTTCCTTCATCCGATGTGTGGGAGTTCACCCATCCATCTGATGAAGGAGCAGCCAGTTCCGAAAGCTAGTGACGTTTGCTACAAATAAACCTGTTGGACTTTAACCTGCAATTGTGAGACTTCCTACTACATTTACCCCAGTCCAACGCCGGCATCTCCACATCCAGTTTTGAGGTGCCAGGGAGAAATGAGTGAGGAAATAGAACAGAGAAACGTAGAAATATAGGAATTAGGAGCAGACAAGTTCAGCCCTTCGAGCCTGCTCCACCATTCAATCAGGTCATAACTGGTCTCTCCCTGGACTTAAACTTACCGCCCCACCTGTTCCCCATGTCCCTTTATCTCATTTTTAAACTCAGAAATTTATCTATCTCCTCCCTGAAACCATTTAATGATTCAGACTCCACTGCGCTATGGGGTAGCGAGTTTTACAAATTCACCACCGTCTGTGAGAAGCAGTTCCTCCCCATCTCAGTTTTAAATCACAAGTCTTGGTATTAACTCAATTACAGAAGGAGCTCTGACTGTCCCTAAGGCCTGATAATTAGATGAAGGGATTTACAACTGAAGGTTGATCAACTTGTGTAAGGCTGTGAATCACACTTAACAGTTGAAGAATATAGATCACAACAAACTGGTTAGGAAACCAATTGCAAAAACTGGCTGCAAAGATGCTTTGATGTCTGAGATCTGGGTTTGGCCAAATTAATTTATTTGTCTGGCTGGAGAGATCCAGATACTTGATATAAAAATAAGACCATTGGTTGAAAGAAATTCTTGCACCTTATCATGTAACTGAACCAGCTCAAAGGATTTCAGTTGTAATGAGATCAACAAGAGATGCAGCATGAGGTACCAGGTAGCATGAACAGATGAATGGGCAGTTAATCCTATATTTTGGTGGTTTTGGTTGTTAGTTTGGACGCAAAGAAGCATAGAAACTAAAAGCAAGAGTAGGCCATTTGGTCCTTCCAGCCTGCTCCATCATTCAAAGAACAAAGAACAATTGCATCAAAGGAACATTTGTCCCTCCAAGCCTTCACGGACCATGCTGCATGTCTAAACTAAAATCCTTTACCCTTCCGGGGACCATATCCCTCTATTCCCAACCTACTCAGTATTTGTCCAGATGCCCTTTAAAATTCTCTATTGTAACTACTTCCACTATCTCCCCTGGCAGTGAGTTCCAGGCACCCACCACTCTCTGTGTAAAAAACTTGCCGTGTACATCTCCTTTAAAATTTGTCTCTCGCCCCGCTGCCCTCTAGTAATTGACTCTTCTACCCTGGGAAAAATCTTCTGACTATCCACTGTGTCCAGGCCCCTCGTAATTTTGTAGACCTTGGGCGACTACTGTCTGTGTAGAGTTCGCATGTTCTCAACATGTCTATGTGGGTTTCTTCCCAGATGCCCAGTTTCTTCCCACAGGCCAAAAATGTGGCGGTTAGGTTAATTGGCCATACTAAATTGCCCTCAGTGTCAGGGGGATTTGCAGGGTAAATGTGTCTGGTTATGGGACGGGGCCTGGCTGGGATTATTACTGATGCAGGCTTGATGGGCTGGATGGCTGTCTTCTGCACTGCAGGAACTCTACAATTCCATGAATTAAAGGTCTTGATGGATCGATCCAGGTTAAACTGATGAAGGGGAAAGATCCAAAGGGGTGTAATCCGGGATGATTGAAATTCCCGTAACTGAAATTGATAGATTTTTGTTTAGTAAAGAGCTTCGGGAATATGAGATACGGAAAGATAAATGATATTGGAATGCAAGATGTCTAACTGAATGGTAGGAAAGGCTTTTGGGCCTGCATTTTATTTTCAATATTCCTGTTTGAGCCATGTAGAAATGTTCCCTTTTGGACATTAGATTACCGCACCAAATTACCAAACGTTTGGCAAGTTCGTGGTGTAGCCGAAGGAACCGTCAATCAAAATGTGGGCCTTAGAAATCCCACACTGCCACAGTAGGGCGAGCTCTTCATGAATGTAGACAAACCACAATAAGAAGTCTCACAACTTCAGGTTAAAGTCCAACAAATTTATTTGGCTGCCCAAGCTTTTGGAGTCTCGCTCCTTCTTCAGGTAGTGAGGAGTAGTATTCATGAACAGGATATACAGACACAAGATCAATTTACAATATAATGGTTGGAATGTGAGTCTTTTCAGATAATCAAGTCTGACAGGTACAGTGGAGAGAGGGCTAAGCACAGGCCTTTCTCCATTCACATTGTCTGTATCTTTAAGATTTAGTTACCTGTAAAGACTTGCATTCCAAACATTATCTTGTAAATTGAGTTTGTGTCTATATGCACCCTGTTTGTGAACACAACTCCTCACTCACCTGAAGAAGGAGTGATGCTCCGAAAGCTTGTGAAGCCAAATAAACCTGTTGGATTTTAACCTGGTGTTCTGAAACTTTTTACGGTGCTTCCCCATCTCCACATCTGGCATCTCCACATCAAACCACAATGTCAGGGCAAAAATGACAATCTGAACGTAGCAGTGTGTCATCTTTACTCAGGAACTGGAAAGGCCTAGTCTTGTTCGATACCCATTTAATGCGGTCTGCCTCACGTTATTTAGACATTTGAAGAATGATTGTTAATTCATTTCATTCATTTTTGAGAAATGTGCATTGCTGTCAAGGAAGCAATTCATTGTCCTCACTCCTTGTTTCCTGCATTATGGTCAGGGATTTTGATCCACTGGGTGATGAATGAACAGTAAGTGATATGTCTCCAGGCTGGGGCCATAGAATTCCTACAATGCAGAAGGAGGCCATTTGACCCATTGAGTCTGCACTGACTCTGTGACAGAGTATTTTACCCAGGACCACCTCCCCACCCCTTCCTCTAACCCTATACATTTATCCAGCTAATCTCCCTCATCGACACATCTTGGGACATGAAAGGGCAATTTAACATGGCCAATCCGTCTACTCTGCACATATTTGTACCCTACGGGGGGAAACTGGAACACCTAGAAGAAACCCAAGCAGGAATGGGGAGAATGTGCACACTCTGCACTGAGTGACTCAAGGCTAGAATTGATCGCAGGTCATTTAATCCTACAGTGCGGAAAGAGGCCATTTGGCCCATCGAGTCTGTACCAACCACAGTTCTACCCAGGCCCAGCCCCATAACCCCATGCATTTACCCTAGCTAGTCAGCCTGACACTAAGGGGCAATTTAGCACAGCTAACCTACTAAACCCACGCGTCTTTCGACTGTGGGAGGAAACTGGAGCAACTAGAGGAAACCCACGCAGACATAGCGAGAATGTGCAGACTCTGCACAGACAATGACCCAAGCCGGGAAGTGAACGCAGATTCCTGACACTGTGAGGCAGCAATGTTAACCGCTGTGCTGCCAGGATGATCAAGTTTGGAGTATGGGTATTCCTATCCTTGTCCTTTGAGATGGGGGTTTCGCGTCGTGGAGGTCTAGTCATAGAAGCAATGATACAGACTGTAGCCATTGTGTCCCAAAGGGTCAACGTTAAAGCTGATAGCTGGAGTACCTTTCAAACCTATTGTCCAAATAGAACAAAATAGTTTGCCAAACACTTCTTTCATCAAGATTTTAGGTTACGTTTCTACAGGGATCCTCCTGATTGCTTAATGTCACTTTAACGATAAGTTTATCAAAGTCAGCTTTATGGCAATCTTTCCGAGGTTTCCCAGGATCCTCCTCTAAAAGTATTCTGGATGATTGGAAGCATCCCCCAAAAATTCAACCCTACACATAACATTATCCGAAAGAGCAGACTGCATTCTCCCAATGGCCACAAGATGGCAGAAGCAGCACATTCAGCTAACACGGTGAATGCTGTGGGCTGTTTCGAGAATAAAATAGAAGCACAACGCAGGATATAGGTCAATTATGCTTTGTAAAATATTGTTGAAAGGATATTTGTTCAGTGACAACAGATAGCTGCCACTTGGGTGATTGAGAGTGCAGCTGAGTTCTAACCATACTAGACTCCATGAATTGCCTGCACCACTCTTCCCAATTTCAAAGGCCTCTCTAAA
The DNA here is from genome assembly GCA_024679065.1 of Sphyrna mokarran. NCBI lineage: Eukaryota > Metazoa > Chordata > Chondrichthyes > Carcharhiniformes > Carcharhinidae > Sphyrna > Sphyrna mokarran. The sequence continues at coordinate 11,243,896 of JAGIQG010000013.1, read as the reverse complement.
AGGTTTATATGTTCCCTAACTTTTGTTGAGAATCTGCTCTCTCCTCACTGTTTGCATAATGCTGGGATGTTTCCACTACATCAAAGGCAGTCGCTAAAAGCATGCTGTTGGTCTGAGGTGCTGTGGGCCAGGGTTATCTTTGGGCTGGAAGGTTGCCACTTCCCTTCTCTACTTTGGCAGATGCGGCCCATCCTTTTGATCTCTTCTCAGTATAACCCTTGCCGAAGGGTGAATTTGAATGACCAGCATTAGTGAAGTCACTCGAGCTCTGCTGAGACGGGATTGTCTCAGGATGTTAACCTGGCCGTGAGGCAGTGAATCCTATTTCTGAATCAGAACTTGTGAAGACTGAACTTAACTCCGGAGTTAATCATCTGAGCTGCCACCTCAAGGATTTCTAAGGGGTGCTTTTGGATGAGACATTAAACCGAGACCCTCTTAGGTTGGGTGGGGGAGGAAGGTGCCAAAGAATTCAACAGTGTGATTAACATCTGCCTAACGTGATGTGGAGATGCCAGCTGGTGTGGGCACAGTAAAAGTCTCACAACCCCTGGTTAAAGTCCAACAGGTTTATTTGGAATCATAAGCTTTCGGAGTGATGCTCCTTCATCAGATGTGCAGAGACATTTATATCAACAACGCAAGAAAGATCATTTATTGTGCTGCTATTTGTGGGATCTTGCCTTTTTTAAAATTCATTCGTGGGACATGGGCATTGCTGGCTGGGCCAGCAATTATTGCTCATCCCTAGTTGCCCTTGGAGGGCAGTTGAGAGTCAATCACATTGGTTCTGAAGTCCCATGTTAGATCAGATAAGGACAGCTGATTTTTCCCTAAAGGACATTAGTGAACCAGATGGGTTTTTACAATAATCGACAATGGTTTCATCGTCATCAGCAGATTTTTAATTCCAGACTTTTTTAAAAGAATAGAATTCAAATTCCACCATCTTTCATGGTGCGATTCAAACTCGGGTCCCCAGATCATCAGCTGAGTTTCTGGATTAATAGTCTAGTGGTAATATCACGAGGCCATCACTACCCCATGCGTGAATTGACTGGCATGATTCCCTACAAGAGTGACTATGGGCTGGATTTTTACTCAGTTGAGCTGACCCCAGAGGAGTTTAAAATGGCTGGTGGGACTGGGATAGAGTCCCACACCCCCCATTTCCAGTAGATCCCCATTTTTTCAGTAGGGACCAGTTTCAAATGATCCTGTTCAGTTTGGGTTCCCCAACCTACATGACTCATGCTGTCCATGGCTGAGTTCAAACCAACCCTATTTTTGCCCTTCCAAATGAACTTTAACCTGCAGTATGGGAGTCACAAATTTATGAAAGAATTCAAACATGATCAAAGTGAGTAGTGGAGACAGGTTCGAAGGGTTGAATGGCCTATTCAAATCTTTATGTTTCTGTGTCAATGCTCCCGAAAGGTGGATAAGATCTGTTTAAATGCCGTGATGTGAAATTATGTGATTCCTCAGCTTTTTAAAAGTGAAAGAAGAACAGGCTGAAGCTTTCAGCTGGAACAAAGCAAAACAGCTGCTTTGTCATTTAATGACAAGCTATCGAGTGTGGTTTAGGGGAAAAAATATTACCCAACTGTTCCTGCAGTTTCAATAGCAAATACTTGGGTGGAAACTCCAATACGCCTTATCATAGTAGGGATGCTGAGTTTACATTCTGAATGATAGTTTTAAAAGGGCATTAAAGGATTTGCTGGGCAGAACTCTACCCATCTTACCTGCCCAGAATTGGAGCCAGTAAGGATCCAAAAATGGAAATTTCTGTTGACCTCTGATGGGAATTTCCGGTCTCACTCACATAAAATCTCTCCCAGTGTCTATGGTATGATCAGTGTATTGAAGTTTGTTTTTAAAACAGATTGACCACTAGGGTTAGGTCTAAAAGTTTTCAGTTGTTTTCGTGAGTTAAAGTTTGTTTTTCAGAATCAAGGATGTATGCGTGTGAACTCTCTCATATTGTTGGCAGCTTTTTTTTTTCATCATCATGTGGATCCTGAGATCTGCCCTTGATGAATACTGGGTGAGTGGTGAAGGAAAGGGCATGCGGGGTATAGAGGTGACATTGGTAAGAGCACTTTGAGGAGCGGCTTGGGATTATAAGGGAGTTTGGTGGGTGGGGAAGGGAGATGTGATGTCTGGGAGATCGAACAACTTCTTAAACAACAGGATTTTAGACAATCGTAGGAGGCCTTTTGATGAGAACTCACTTTGGAAGTGACATTCCACCTTGCCCCCTGCTGCTCCAGAATGAATAGCTGATACGGGCCCATTTCAAGGAAGTGGCTTTATTGTGAATTAACCAGACAATGAGTACTCAAATCTTCGAAGCTTTTATTACTTGCTAACAAGGAGAACAGTGAATTTCACTGTGATATTCTACCAGAGTTCCTCAAACAGTGTCAGTAATAGCACTTGTTAGCAGATGAAAGAGAACAAGTCAGTTAATAGCCTTATAGTTTGATGTTCATTAGATTTCATTTGCATTCTTATCATTTACAGACGCAGTTGTGCAGAGCCCTTGACATTTTTATCAGGCAATGTTCAGTAAACATCCGGATCTTCTTTAACCACCAGTCAGCATTGGAACATTCTGAGCTTTCTCAAGGACCCAGTCACGCTGCGAAACAGACTCCAGACCCTCCACCTGCTAATGGCCGGTTCCGACTTTGCAAGAAATCTGACAACACCAGGTTAAGTACAACTGACTTATTAGATAGTAAACTCACAAGCTTTTGGAATTTCTGCCTTTGTCAGGTGAATGGCATTGATGAAGGGGCAAACCCCGAAAGCTTGTGAGTTTACTATCAAATAAATTGGTTGGACTTTAACCTGCTGTTGTCAGGCTTCTTACTGTGTTTACCCCAGTCCAACGCTGGCACCTCCACATCATGCTTCCAACTTCCCAGCTCCGGGCTGGGTTACTTCCCGACTGAAGTTTCCCGCCTTGTCGGTGGAAGTCCAACCCTGTGCTTCAAAAAAGGCACTTCCCCTGGCTGTGCAGTGCTTGTGAGGAGCTGTGCCAGGCGCTGTAGAAATGCGCGGTTTTGTTATTATTCTTAACTCAATCTTCCTTTTCTTTCTTGTGCACTGAACGGCTGTGAGAGGTCGCGCAGCCCAAACCGTGGGGCGTTTTGTCGTCACCTTTGAGACCGGAGGAGGGAAAAAGTAGCTACAGAAAGAATGGATTTGGATTCCTGGCTGATTGTTTGGTCATTCTCCGCGCACTAGTTCCAGATCACACTAGGTGGTGCTGTTGGGCAGGGGGTCCTCTGCATGGCTCTCATTGCCAGCGCAAACTCCAGTTTAAACGACAGTCTCGCTGGAATTATTTAACAGCTTCCAGATAAATTCAGCTGCTTCTCACACTTTCCAAATAACTCAGAGAGAGATAGAGAGAGAGAGGGAGGTCCGTGGGGAACCTCTTGCGAAATACGTCCCTGAATAATCACAACATAAGTGGCGCAATCAGGAGGATTTTAATTTATTGTACCCGACTGTCTGTGCTGACTGTAATTTCAAATTGCAGCTTTGATTTCCGATGCCACTAAACGTGGAACAGAGGCAGGGAGGTAACTCTGTCAGTAGTGCTTCCCCTGGTACCATTTGAGTGAGAACAGCATTCGCCTTTTCTAATTCAGATCAAACAGTTTGCCCGAGGTTTGTTTGATGAACGTGTGGAGCCATTTGGTAATTTGAGGATGTGAGGGCGGCAGATATGAAGGTGGAGGAAGGAGAATGTTACTGCCGCCTGGGCCAATGACTTTATCTGTCTACTCCTCAGCCTCTTTCCTTTATGGGTGGCACGTTGGTCAGCACAGCTGCCTCACAGTGAAGGGATCCGGGTTCAATTCCGGCCTCCGTTGACTGGGCGGAGTTGCCATGTTCTCCCCATGTCAGCGCGAGTTTCCTCTGGGTGCTCCACTTTCCTCCCATAGTCCAAAGATGTGTAGGTTAGGTTGATTGGCCATGTTAAATTGACTCTAGTGTCAGGGGATTAACAGGGTAAGTATGTGGAGCTACGGGGATAGAGCCTGGGTAGGATTGTAGTCGGTGCAGACTTGATGGGCCGAGTGGCCTTCCTCTGTAATGCAGGGGTTCTATGATTCTTTGCTTCTTTTTCTCCTTGACTTTCCCTCATTTATGGAATTACAGAATCACCATAGTGCAAAAAGAGGCCATTCAGCCCATCGAGTCTGCACTGACCACAACCCATCCCCTGTAACCTCACCTAGTCACCCTGCTAATCCTCTGACACTAAGGGTCAATTTAGCATATCCAATTCATTTAACCTGCACGTCTTTGGATGTTCTATCTCTTCCTTCCTTTATCCATTCCCTAATGTCTTTTCTCTCAATTCTTTCCACATCCCAATTGTTTAATACAAAGTATAGGCAGAGCGGGGAAGAGAAATCACCGGATAAAGCAAAATACCACTGATGCTGGAAACAAAACAGAAAGTGCTGGGAAAAAAATCTCAGGAGCTCTGACACTATCTGCACGGAGGGAATAAAGCCAACCTTTCGAATCTGGGTGACCCTGATCCTTCGTCAGAGTCATCGAGACTGGAAACGTTGGCTCTATTCTCTCTCCTTTACAAGATGCTGTCAGACCTGCTGAGGTTTTCCAGCATTTTCTGTTTTTGTTTGTGAGAGAAATCATGGTTGGTATTTTACATCCTCTCTCGGATGAGGCTCGTAGAATCCTGCCCGCGGCTAACAGAGAATTCCGATCTGCGAGCCTTGCCCACCACGATTCCGGTAAAATTCCGGCACGTGTCCTGAAGTTTCACCTATTTCCAGGTCCCTTGTGCATCCCTCCTCCCACTGTTGTCTCCAACATTAGACACTTTGACCAGTTTATACTGGAAATCTCAAGGAGCTACGCCTGACGAAAAGGGTGTATGGAGACTAAACAATAGAGCTTTAGCACCAGACTATATCCAGTACACCCTAATGTGATTGCATTATTGACTAGCTTATGTGGGAAGGGATACTACGATGATCAGTATAGGAAAGGAACGCTGGTGGAAAGAAATGGGATGGGACATTGAAGGATATTGTCATCGGTGTGTAACTTGTGCCGAGTATAACCCAGGGAGGTCTGTAAAATCAGGATCAGTTGCCATCCTCACCCTAAGGGTCTCTGGGAACATCTACAAATTGACTTTACCAGAATGATAGGGGGTGGGATAGATTGATCTTGGGTTGGGATATAGCTCGGCACAGCATCAAGGGCCGAAGGGTCTGTACTGTGCTGTACTGTTGTATGTTCTATCATTTATTCAGGCTCTCTTACTCATGAGATGAATGAAGAACAGAGTCCATTCGCGGTTCAACCCAATTTTATTAAAGAACCTTATTACCAAAACTCTACGAAAGAAACAACCCTTAATAAAACCTTATAAACACACTGTACTGTCTATCACAAACTCTGATACTACCCATGCAGCTAAACTTGGACAGACTATTGGGGTTGACTCTTTGTCTTCGCGGAGTTCTGCTGATTCCAATGATCTTGCCTCTGAACTTAGGGTCTTCTTCATGAAGGCTGGTGTCGCATGTTTCTTCCATTGTCACTCTATCTTTGCTTGGTGGTTGAGTCTTCATTAGAGGGGGGGGGGGTGCCTCTAGGTGTCTATTTTATTTCCCCCACTTTTCACCCTTCTGGAAAGTTCTCTGGCTTCCAGCCAAATGAGGCTCTTCAGTGGGGTTTGCAGCACCCAATGGGATTGTCAATTCCGTATGTGGAAGACACAAGGAGCACCCTAGGTGTCCGCCCCCCCAGGTGTGCTGAGTGCACATAGCTCTTTTCATGTATGATAATGGAGATGCGGTGAGTTAGGCTGATACAGGCAAATTCACAAAACAATGTCCGCATTCAGTCAGGGTCGAGCACTTGCAGTCCCAGCTTCCAGGACAAGTCCAGTTTTATTTTTGTTCACCTCTGATCTGAGTTTAAACTTGGCCTATCCCAATTCCCGTCAGGCTCTTGGTTGCTGTTTAGTTTAGATTGTCCAGTTCTGTATCCGGCCATTGGCCACTTAGCCACACCCCCTCTCAATTCCTTTTGGTATCCGGAATGTTGGTCCATAGTCATGGTGGGGTCGGATTGTCACATACAGGATTGGTAAAACTTATTGGCATTTGTATTCCCTGCCTTATTTATAAATCCCATCAAAAGCTCTGGTTTCAGCATTTGTCAGCTTTGTCAGACAAGAACCCAACTTGTTCATTCATGGTATTGGACTCTTATGATTTTGATTTGATTTGATTTATTATTGTCACATGTAACATACAGTGACAAGTATTTTTTTGCACATTACACAGACAAAACATACCATTCATAGAGAAGGAAACAAGGGAGCGCAGAATATAGTGTTACAATCATAGCTAGGCTGAGGAGAAAAATCAACTTAATACAAGTCTATTCAAAAGTCTAATAGCAACAGGTAAAAAGCTGTTCTTGTGTGGGTTGGTACATGACCTCAGACTTTTGTATCTCTTTCCCAAAGAAAGAAGATGGAAGAAAGAATGTCCGGGGTGTGGCTGATTTGTCGAGGCAGCAGGAAGTGTAGAGAGAGTCAATGGATGGAAAGCTGGTTTGTGTGATGGATTGGACTACAATCAGAGCATTTTGTAGTTTCTTGCGGTCTTGGGCAGAGCAGGAGACATACCAACCTGTGATATAACCAGAAAGAATGCTTTCTATGGTACATCTGTAAAAGTTGGTGAGAGTCGTAGCTGACATGCCAGATTTCCTTAGTCTTCTGAGAAAGTAGAGGGTTGGTGGGCTTTCTTAACTATAATGTCGGCATGGGGGCACCAAGACAAGTTGAACGTAAAAACTTGAAGCTTCCGACCCTTTCTATTTTGTCCTCATTGATATAGACAGGGACATGTTCTCTTTTACGCTTCCTGAAGTTGATGACAATCTCCTTCATTTTGTTGACATTGAGGAAGAGATTATTGATGCCACACCAGATTCTCTATCTCATTCCTGTACTCTGCCTCAAGAGGAGGTACTTTCACTCAACTGTTAAGCCAGAAGTTCAGCTAATGTTCTGGGAACCCGGGTTTGAATCCTGCCACATTAGATGATGGAATTTGAATTCAATAAAAACTTGGAATTAAGAGTCTACTGATGATCAAGAAACTGTTGTCAATTGTTGGAAAAACCCATTTGGTTCACTTCAGGGAAGGAAATCTGCCATCCTTATCTGGCCTGGCCTACATGTGACTCCAGAGCCACAATAATGTGATTGACTTTCCAGGGGCAATCAGGGAAGGGTAATAAATGCTGGCCCAGCCAATGACGCCCATGTCTCATGAATGAATATAAAGAACTGGCTCTGCTTCTTTGAATCTGGACCTAAGCAACATCCACAAGACTTGAACCTCACCAGCATCTCAATCCTATGTACCAATACTTCCTTCTGCACAGAAGGAAGGTGGCAGATATTCAAGGAATGCTTGTCTGGAGCTCTGCACGACAACGTTCCGGTGAGACAAGGAGGTTTTGGTAGGACGCGGGAAGCGTGGTGCACAAAGGCTGTGGTGAACATAGTCAGGAAGAAAAGAAAGGTGTATAAAAGGTTCAAAGAGCTAGGAGATGTTGGGGATCTAGAGAAGTATAAGGCTTATAGAAGAGAGCTTAAAAAGAAATTAGGAGAGCCAGAAGGGGTCATGAGAAGGCCTTGGCTGGTAGGATTAAGGAGAATCCCAAGGCCTTCTACAAATATGTGAAAAGTAAAAGGATGAGAAGAGAAGGGATAGGACCTATAAAAGGTGAAGGGGGAAATGTCTGTATGGAACCGGAAGAAATGGCAGAGGTGCTTAATGAGTACTTTGCCTCAGTATTCACGGTGGAAAGTGATCTGGGAGGATGCACTACAAGTTTGCGGCAAACTGAAAAGATTGAGTATGTAGATATTAAGGAAGCGGATGTGTTAGAACTTTTAAATGCTATCAAGATAGACAAGTCTCCGGGACCAGATGGGATGTACCCCAGGTTATTGTGGGAGGTGAGGGATGTCATTGCAGAGCCCCTGGCGATGATCTTTGCGTCGTCGATGGAGACGGGAGAGGTTCCGGAGGATTGGAGGATTGCGGATATGGTCCCTATTTTCAAGAAAGGGAACAGGGATAGTCCTGGAAATTACCGACCAGTGAGTCTGACCTCAGTGGTTGGTAAGCTGTTGGAGAGGCTTCTGAGGGACAAGATTTACGAGCATTTGGAGAAGTTTAGGTTGATTAGAAATAGTCAGCATGGTTTTGTAAAAGGCAGGTCATGCCTTACAAGCTTAATTGAGTTCTTCGAAAATATGACTGAACACATTGACGAAGGAAGAGCAGTGGACATGGTGTACATGGACTTCAGCAAGGCATTTGACAAGGTCCCACATGCAAGACTTCTTGAGAAGGTGAGAGGCCATGGGATCCAAGGGGCTTTGGCCTTGTGGATCCAGAACTGGCTTGCCTGCAGAAGGCAGAGGGTGGTTGTGGATGGCTCTTTTTCTGCATGGAGGTCGGTCACCAGTGGAGTGCCCCAGGGATCTGTTCTAGGACCCTTGCTGTTTGTCATTTTCATAAATGACCTGGATGAGGAAGTGGAGGGATGGGTGAGTAAGTTCGCCGATGACACGAAGGTCGGTGGTGTTGTGGATGGTCTGGAGGGATGTCAGAAGTTGCAGCATGACATCGACAGGATGCAAGACTGGGCGGAGAAGTGGCAGATGGACTTCAACGCGGATAAATGTGTTGTGGTCCATTTTGGCAGATCCAACGGGATGAATGAGTACACTATCAAAGGTAGGAGTCTTAGCTGTGTGGAAGAGCAGAGGGATCTTGGGGTCCGGGTCCATAAGACTCTCAAATCGGCCTCCCAGGTGGAGGATGTGGTTAAGAAAGCTTACGGTGTACTGGCCTTCATTCATCGAGGGATTGAGTTCAGGAGTCAGGAGGTAATGCTGCAGCTTTATAGGACCCTTGTCAGACCACACTTGGAGTACTGTGCGCAGTTCTGGTCGCCTCACTATAGGAAGGACGTGGAAGCTATTGAAAGGGTGCAGAGGAGATTTACAAGGATGTTGCCTGGATTGGGAGGCATGCCTTATGAAGACAGGTTGAGGGAGCTGGGACTGTTCTCCCTGGAGAGACGAAGGTTGAGAGGCGACCTGATAGAGGTTTACAAGATGTTGAGAGGAATAGATAGGGTGGACTCTCAGAGACTATTTCCCAGGGCTGAAATGGTCGCGACGAGAGGGCACAGATTTAAGGTGCAGGGAAGCAAGTACAGAGGGGATGCTAGGGGAAAGTTTTTCACTCAGAGGGTGGTGAGTGAATGGAATCGGCTGCCGTCGGTGGTGGTCGAGGCGAACTCGCTGGGGTCTTTTAAAAGACTTCTGGATGAGTATATGGGATCCAATGGGATTGGGGGTTATAGATAGGTCTATGGCTGGGTAGGTTTTGATGTGTTCGGCACAACTTGTGGGCCAAAGGGCCTGTTTGTGCTATAGTGTTCTATGTTCTATGTTCTATGTATGTTCAATGAGAATATCTTGAACTGATAGTGACATTTCCAATTGTTACAAGTTTTACTTCCAAATTTAAACGTAGCAAAAACATTCCCGTGGATACAGTATTTCTATCCATGTTACTGAATTTTGTTTACAGAGAAGTTATTTGTATTGAGCAATTAAAAACTTTCTCGTTCTAAATTGAAACTACCCATTGTTACTAATGCCCTGTGTAGAATATAGTGAGGAAATTGCTGCTGGGTGTCTGAAAAAAAAACAGAAAATGTTAGAAATACTCAGTAGGCCAGCCAGCATCTGTGGAGAGAGAAACAGAGTTGACAATTCATGTCTACAATCTGTTCTGATCAAGGATCATTGATCTCTGTTCCTGACTGATGCCAAGAATATCCAACGCAGGGTCTCACAGCGCCAGGGACTTGGGTTCGATCCCCAGCTTGGGCCACTGTCTGTGTGGAGTTTGCACATTCTCCCTGCGAGGGTTTACTCTGGGTATTTCGGTTTCCTCCCACAGTTGGAAAGATGTGCTAGCTAGGTGCATTGACCATGCTAAATTCTCCTAGTTACGCACCGCTGGAGTGTGGTGACTAGGAGATTTTCGCAGTAACTTCATTGCAGTGTTAATGTAAGCCTACTTGTGACACTAATAAATAAACTTTAAAATGTTCTGTTTGTATTGGAGCAAAAATGAGCCTTTTCGCCAGCCCTCCAATAATCAATCTGGCACTTGTGAGCCTCTCATTCCTCTTCAGCAAGAGTCACAGTAGCAGCTGCCTGAGAGCTGGTTTGACTCACATTAAATATGGATTGTAAAATAAAACAGTAATGTATGAAGGAAATGTAAATAATGTCATTAATGCCCACGCAATAAATTGATAATTGGAAATGAGTAATTAATAAAAGTAGAACATAGAACATTGAACATTACAGCGCAGTACAGGCCCTTTGGCCCTCGATGTTGTGCCGGCCAGTGGACCCTCTAACCTAAACTATTCCAATATCATCCATATGCCTATCCACCGAACATTTGAATGCCCCAAAGTAGGCGAGTCCACAACTGCTGCAGGCAGGGCATTCCACGCCCTCACCACCCTCTGTGTGAAGAACCTGCCTCTGACATCCGTCCTATAACTACCACCTCTTAATTTAAAGTTATGTCCCCTCGTGTTGGTCATCACCATCCGAGGAAAAAGGCTCTCACTATCCACCCTATCCAGTCCCTTGATCATCTTATACGCCTCAATTAGGTCACCGCGTAACCTTCTTCTCTCTAATGAAAATAACCTCAGGTCCCTCAGCCTTTCCTCATAAGGCCTTCCCACCATACCAGGCAACATCCTGGTAAACCTCCTCTGCACCCTTTCCAATGCTTCCACATCTTTCTTATAATGCGGCGACCAGAACTGTACGCAATACTCCAAGTGCGGCCGCACCAGAGTTTTGTACAGTTGTAACATAACCTCACGGCTCCTAAATTCAATCCCTCTACCAATAAAAGCTAACACACCGTACGCCTTCTTAACAACTTTATCAACCTGGGTGCCAACTTTCAAAGAGCTATGTACTTGTACCCCAAGATCCCTCTGCTCGACAACACTATTAAGGGTCCTTCCATTAGCCCTATATTTCATATGCCTGTTATTCCTACCAAAGTGAATCACCTCACACTTATCCGTATTGAATTCCATTTGCCACCTCACGGCCCAGCTCTGCAACCTATCTATGTCCCTCTGCAAACTGTAACATCCATCCTCGCTGTCTACAACTCCCCCCACTTTGGTATCGTCAGCAAATTTACTAATCCAACCCTCTACACCCTCATCTAGGTCATTTATAAAAATGACAAACAGCAGTGGCCCTAAAACAGATCCTTGAGGTACACCACTTGTAACTGCACTCCAGGTTGAATATTTCCCATCAACCACACCCTCTGTCTTCTATCAGCTAGCCAATTCCTAATCCAAACTGCTAAATCACCTTCAATCCCATGCATCTGCACTTTCTGCAGTAGCCTACCATGGGGAACCTTATCAAACGCTTTGCTAAAATCCATATACACTACATCAACTGCCTTACCCTTATCTACCTCTTTGGTCACCTCCTCAAAAAACTCAATAAGGTTTGTGAGGCACGACCTACCCTTCACAAAACCGTGCTGACTATCCCTAATCAATTTATTTCTCTCTAGATGCTTATAAATCCTATCCCTTATAATTCTTTCCAAGACTTTGCCCACAACAGAAGTCAGGCTCACCGGTCTATAATTTCCAGGATGGTCCCTACTCCCCTTTTTGAACAAAGGGACATTTGCCATCCTCCAGTCTTCCGGCACTATACCTGTAGCCAACGACGACATGAAGATCAAAGCCAAAGGCTCTGCAATCTCCTCTCTAGCCTCCCAGAGAATCCTAGGGTAAATCCCATCTGGCCCAGGGGACTTATCAATTTTCATACCCTCAAGATTCGCTAACACCTCCTCCTTATGAACCTCAATCCTGCCCAGTCTACAACCTGGTATCGCAGTATTCTCCCCGACAACATTGTCTTTCTCCTGCGTGAATACTGACGAAAAATACTCATTCAGTGTCTCTCCTATCTCCTCAGGCTCCACGCACAACTTCCCACTGCTATCTCTGACTGGCCCTAATCTTGCCCTAACCAATCTTTTATTATTTATATACCTGTAAAAAGCTTTAGGATTCTCCTTAATCCTATCCGCCAAAGTCTTCTCGTGTCCTCTTCTAGCTCTTCTCAACTCCCTCTTTAGCTCCTTCCTGGCTAATTTATAGCTCTCCAGTGCCCTAACTGAGCCTTCACGTCTCATCATTATATAAGCCTCCTTCTTCCTCTTCACCAGAGATTCAACTTCCCTAGTACACCATGGTTCCCTCACTCGACCACTTCCTCCCTGCCTGGCAGGTACATATTCATTAAGGACATGCAGAAGCTGTTCCTTAAATATGCTCCACATTTCAGATGTCCCCAGCCCCTGCAATTTCCTGCTCCACCCTATGCATCCTAAATCTCTCCTAATAGCCTCGTAATTACCTTTCCCCCAGCTATAACTACTGTTATTCGGTACGTGCCCATCCCTTTCCATCACTAAGGTAATCGTAACTGAATTGTGGTCACTATCACCAAAGTGCTCACCCACCTCCAAGTCTAACACCTGGTCTGGTTCATTACTCAGTACCAAACCCAATATAGTCTCACCTCTTGTTGGCCTATCTACATACTGATTCCTGCACACATTGAACAAAAACTGACCCCTCTAACGTACTTGAACTATAGCTTTTCCAATCGATATTAGAAAAGTTAAAGTCCCAGTTAAAGTGACCATTAAAAAGTGCCAAGCAGCAAAGCAAACTAATGAAAGCCTTTTTGACTTTTCACAGAGCTCCAGAGAGATGGGCTGGACCTCAGGTCTTCATCACCAGGGAAGGGGGTGGGGAGCTGGGACAACCTTCAGGACACACATGCATACACATACACACACACAGACACACATGCACACACACACACAGACACACGCACACACATACACACATATACACACTCATACACACACATATACACACACACACATATACACACACACATACACATACACACACACATACACACACACACATATACACACACACACATACACATACACACACATGTACATATACACACACACATGCAGATATATATATATACATACATGTACACACACACATACACACACACGTACACATACACACACACACGTACATATACACACACACATGCAGATATATATATATATATATATACATACATGTACACACACACATGTACACATACACACACACACGTACATATACACACACACATGCAGATATATATATACATACATGTACACACACACACATACACACACACACGTACACATACACACACACATGCAGATATATATATACACATACATGTACACACACACACACATACATACACACATACACATACACACAAACACAGACTTCCTCACACGCACACTCATATTTACTCATCTTCATACTCATCCTCACACTTACTGTTTTATGCACTCTCACTTTCTCATACTTATCTTTACACTCACTCACACTCATATGCACTCTCACTCACTTTAACATTCATTCCCATGTCTACTCATCCTCACACCCTCCCTGAACTCACTCACTCTCACACTCAGTCTTGCGCTCACTCACTCTCACTCACACTCACTCTCACATTCACTCACACACACTCTCACACTCTCGCGCTCACGCTTCATGGGCCCAGGAGATCTGGAAATGTTCTCGCTGAGGAAGAGCTTACGATGGCTGTGAATTGGCAAGATGAGCTTCCTCCTTAGTCGGAGAGACTAGGATCTGATGGCACAGCCTCAGGTTAAAGGGATAGAACATAGAACATAGCAAAACTACAGCACAAAGAGGCCCTTCAGCCCACAAGTTGCTCTGATCATATCCGTATTTATTAGGTTTACCCGTAACCCTCAATTCTATTAAGTTCCATGTACTCATCTAGAAGTCTCTTAAAAGACCCTATTGAATTTGCCTCCACCACCACCGATGGCAGCCGATTCCACTCACTCACCATCCTCTGAGTGAAAAACTTATCCCGACATCTTCTCTGTACCTACTCCCCAGCACCTTAAACCTGTGTTCTCTCATAGCAACCATTCCAGCCTTTGGAAAAAGCCTCTGAGAATCCACCCAATCTACACCTCTCAACATCTTATACACTTCTATCAGGTCACCTCTCGTCCTTCGTCTCCCTAAGGAGAAAAGACCGAGCTCCCTCAATCTATCCTCATAAGGCATGCCACCCAATCCAGGCAACATCCTTGTAGATCTCCTCTGCACCCTTTCAATAGCCTCCACATCCTACCTGTAATAAGGCAACCCGAACTGAGCACAGTATTCCAAGAGAAGTCTGACTAGGGTTTTATAAAGCTGCAACATTATCTCCCAATTCATAAACTCAATCCCTCGATTGATGAAGGCCAGTACGCCATACGCCTTCTTAACCACATCCTCTACCTGTGAGGCCGATTTAAGAGTCCTATGGACTCGGACTCTTTACAAGTGAGATGAGGGAAATTTCTTCAGCTGGAGGGGTTGTGAATATGTGGAGTTCATTGCCGCAGAAGGCTGAGGAGGCCAGGTCATTGAGTGTCTTTAAGTACATTACGTTGATCTTTCTCTACACTCTAGCTATGACTGAACACTACATTCTGCACTGTCTCAGTTCCTTCTCTAGAACAGTATGCTTTATCTGTATAGCATGCAAGAAACAATACGGTATGTTAATACACGTGACAATAATAAATCAAATCAAATCAGAAATTTATCCAGCGTTTATTAGACAGGAAAAACTAATTCCCCAGTCCAATTATTCATTCTGACTCCTGAACAATCACACAGGCTCCCCAGTCAGTGACACTGACTTCACCAGAATCCTCTTGAATCTCCAAACATCTCCAAACTCCTGACCATACTGCTGACCCTTGAACCCCCTCCAACCCCCTGAATCCCCTCCAACCCCCCGAATCCCCTCCAATTCCCTGAATCCCCTCCAATAACCTGAATTCCCTCCGATCCCCTGAACCCCCTCCGATCCCCTGAACCCCCTCCAACCCCCTGAATCCCCTCCAATTCCCTGAATCCCCTCCAATTCCCTGAATCCCCTCCGATTCCCTGAATCCCCTCCGATTTCCTGAATCCCCTCCAACCCCCTGAATCCCCTCCAACCCCCTGATTTGTTGGACCCAACCTGGCTAGCCCACCACTTGACTGCTCCCTGACCTGACTCGATCCCACCACTTGGCTCACCCCCATGACCCCTAACTTCTTTCCATTCCCCCTCCTCCCTAATCCCTGGCCCAACTTGACAGACTAGCCCCTTACCTGACAAATCCACCTGACCCAATTCAATGACATGGTGGCACAGTGGTTAGCATTGCCGCTTCACAGCTCCAGGATTCGATTCCCAGCTCAATTCACTGTCTGTGTGAAGTTTGCACATTCTCCTCGTGACTGTGTGGATTTCCTCCGGATGCTCCGGGTTCCTTCCACAATCCAAAAGATGTATGGGTTAGGTTGATTGGCCATTCTAAAATTGTTGTTAGTGTCCTGAGATATGTAGGTTAGACGGATTAGTGAATAAATATGTAGGGAAATGGAGGTAGGGCCTGGGTGAGATTGTGGTTGGTGCTGACTCAATTGGCTAAATGGTCTCTTTCTGTATTGTAAGGTTTCTATGATTCTGTGATTCACGTTGCCAGGGACCTGGGTTCAATTCTGGCCTTGGGTCACTGTATGTGTGGAGTTTGCACGTTCTACCCATGTCTGCATGGGTTTCCTTGGGTGCTCCAGTTTCCTCCCACACACTTGTGTGGGTTAGATTGATTGGCCATGCTAAATTGTCCCGAGTATTAGGGCGAATAGTATTTGGTTGCAGGGATAGGGTCTGGGTGGGATTGTTGTCAGTACAGGTTCGATGGGCCAAATGGCCTCCTTCTGTACAGTAGGGACTCTATGGCACCCCCGACCTGCCGAACTATTTACCCACCAGTTCCCCTGCCACCCTAAGCATTTACCATGCTACCTACTTGCCATCTTGTCACTTCACCCCAACGCAGAGATTAAAAAAGAGATGGATCAAACATAGCAGAAAACAGGCAGTAAGTTTGCAAGCGCTAGCTCTCACTCAGAGAGCAGACCGTGTTAAATTTGATTTGGGGGGTACATTTTCAATGAATCGTCAATCGTGAGTTATCTAATAAATCATTTGGTTGCCATTCGACTTAATCATCAAGGCACGATGGAACAATTCAGATACATACATATTAACATACAAATTACAAATAAGTGTAGGCCACTCAGCCCCTCGAGCCCAAACTGCCAATGGTAAATTCAAAAGATTTCTTGGAAATAAAAAATTTGAAAGGTAACAAGTTAAAAAACACATGGAGAAAGTTTAACTTAACATGAGTATACAGACTTCTCTTAACTTCCTTGCATGACCATGCTGAAGGCAAGAAGTGTTGATAATCCTCTGATCACACAGTGTGTGGATAATATTGAGATGGCATGATGGCACAGTGATGGCATTGTTTCCTCACAGTGCCAGGGGCCCAGGTTCAATTCTGGCTTGGGTTATTGTCTGTGTCGAGTTTGCACATTCTACCCATGTCTGCATAGGTTTCAAAGAACAAAGAAAATTACAGCACAGGAACAGGCCCTTTACCTTCCAAGCCTGCACTGACCAGGCTGGCCAACTGAACTAAAACCCCCTACCCTTCCGGGGACCATTTTCCTCCATTCCCATCCTATTCATATATTTGCCAAAGTGCCCCTTAAAAGTCACTAATATATCAGCTCCCATTACCTCTCTCGGCAATAGGTTCAAAGAACTAAGAAGAACAAAACAGCACGGGAAACAGGCCCTTCGGCCCAACGAGCCCGCGCCGCCACCTCGATATTCCCACTTCTACACGCGATCCCTGTCCATGTTTATAGATCTATGGATTAAAAAACAAATTTGAGACAATTTAGGGAGAAATTGTTTTGCCAATTAGCCTAAGAGCACATCTTTGGGATGTGGGAGGAAACCGGAGCTCCCGGAGAAAACCCACGCAAGCACGGGGAGAATGCGCAAACTCCCACAGACACAGGCCCAAATCCATGTATCTGCACAGCACAGCTATAGTCACTGTGCTGTCGTGTTGCCCATCAGATGGTCCAGGTCAAGCATACACTAATGATGTGAAGCAGTAGGATACTCTCGAAAAATGTCCAAGAGCAGTCCTCTCACGACCCATCGCGTGTATGCCCCTCGTTAGACAACAAGGTGGACCAAAGCACCTGTAGGATAAAAACAAGTACATCAATATCATCATCTATTTACACACTTCCCAGGGACTCCCAAGGCTCATGATCCCTATTTTAAATCAGTTTTATATACCCCTCCATTCCCATTCTGTTCATGTGCCCATCTAAGTATTTCTTAAATATCTCCAGAGTACTTGCCTCCACCACTTTACTTGGTAGCGCATTCCACACCCCCACCACCCTCTGTGTGAAAAAACTCTCTCTAGCATCCAAATTGTACCTTACCCCCCTCACCCTAAGCCCATGACCCCTCGTGCTATTTGAGTCCATCCTAAGAAAAAGCTTAACCCTGCTTACTCTATCTATTCCATCAACGGCTCGCCCTTCGTCCACCGTTTTCGTCACCTCCTCAAAAAATTCTACCAGATTTGTAAGGCACGACCTCCCCTTAACAAATCCAGGCACCCACTACTCTCTGTGTAAAAAATCTGCCTCATACATCTCCTTTAAACCTTGCACCTTGCACCTTAAATCTGTGTCCCTTAGTAATTGACTTTTCCACCTGAGAAAAAACTTCTCACTATCCACTCTGTCTATGCCTCTCATAATCTTGTAGACTTCTATCAGGTCGCCCCTCAATCTCCATCATTCCAGTGAGAGCAAACCAAGTTTCTCCAACCTCTCCTCATAGCTAATGCCCTCCATTTCAGGCGACATCCTGGTAAATCTTTTCTGTACTCTCTCCAAAGGCTCCACATCCTTCCGGTAGTATAGCGAGCAGAACTGAACACTCTGTTCCAACTGAGGCGTAACTAAGGTTCGATAAAGCTGAAACATGACTTGCCAATTTTTAAACTCAATGCCCCAGCTGATGAAGGCAAGCATGCCGGATTCCTCCCACATTCCAAAGACGTGTGGGTTAGATCATAAATTGCACCTTAATATCAAAGGGTATGATAAATGCAAGGTAAATGCAGGCCGTTATGGAGATAGGACTGGATGGGATTATTTTCATTGCGGGCTCGAGGGCCAGATGATCTCTTTCTGCACTGTAGGGATTCTACAGTTCTATGTTCTATGTTCTATGATTCTAAGAAGGTTCAAACCACATGGCTTCCCGAAGACTTCACGTTATCCTTCAGCTCATGTTTTCTTATCTCGAATTAACCTAAATGTTGAACAATTGGCGAACTTAACCTTTTTTGCCGATTTATAATTAGTACCTGATCCCGATGAGCCTCTCCTCATAAGCAATACAATGGGGCTACTAAAAATGCTTCACAGCCGAATAATGCTTCATTCATTACCCATCTTAATGTAACTTCCCAAGGTCATGAAGGCTTGGGTTTCAGCATACCTTATCTTTCCAGACTGGTTTGAGAGACACGTTCTACAATTAGTATATTCAGAAGTAAAATTGTGTTTTTAATTAAAATTGTGTTAAATTCTTGTAACAATACAGGCTCTATTACAGGTTAAATTACCAGCTTTACTAATACATGTATTGATTAAATACTTACCCTTCAGTTGAGTCACAATAGAGGCTCACTAAACTGGCTGGTTTCCAATAACACACTAGCTGGTTAGCTGTTCAAATATTTTGTAGATTAGTTCAAAATGGCTTTGCTTGCTGCGCTGAATAACGTATGGGGCAGGATTTCACAGCCACGCTTTTCCTGATAATTCCACCTGAGGTCAGCGGACTGTCCCACGCTCTGCCCCTCGCCCACTCCAATTCCTGTGGCAGGTGAGGCAGTAAAATTCTGGCAATTGAATCTGTATGCAAAATAGTCACATGACAATTATTAATTTTAAAACTACCGACATACATTGCGAGGTCGAACCTCACTCCAGGACTTAAAGAACATAGGATAAAAGCAATTTTCTCTGGATGCTGGAATCTGAACCAACAACATGTAGACACTTATAATTGAAATCATTTTCTTTATTCGTTCTTGGGATGTGGGTGTTGCTGGGTAGATTTATCCCATCCTTGGGATGTTCTTGGGAAGTGTGTAAATAGATGATGATATTGATGTATTTGTTTTTAATCCTACAGGTGCTTTGGTCCACCAAAGGGACATACATGCGATGGGTCGTGAGAAGGCTGCTCTTGGATTTTTTTTCGAGATTATCCTAGTGCTTCACGTCGTTAGTGTACGCTTGACCTGGACCGTTTGATAAGCAACACGACAGCTCAGTGACTATCGCTATGCTGTGTATTGCTATCCACACACTGGATTTGGGCCTGTGTGTGTGGGAGTTTGCGCATTCTCCCCGTGCTTGTGTGGGTTTTCTCTGAGTGCTCTGGTTTCCTCCCACATCCCAAAGATGTGCCCTTAGGCTAATTGGCAAAACAAATTCTTCCCAAATTGTCTCAAATTTGGTTTTTATTCCATAGATCTATAAACATAGACAGGGATCACGAGTAGAGATGGGAACATTGGGGTGGCGGCGCGGGCTCGTTGGGCCGAAGGGCCTGTTTCCCATGCTGTTTTGTTCTTTGTTCTTTGTTCAAATCTTTAGAAGGTGGTGGTGAGCCTTGAGCTGCTGCAATGCAGGTGGGGTAGGTACACCCACAGTGCTGTTAGGAAGGAAGTTCCAAAGTTTTGATCCAGTGACAGTAAAGGAACAACGATGTATTTCCAATTCAGACGGTGCGTGACTTGGAGGGGAACTTTCAGGTGTTGGTATTCCCAAGCATCTGTTGCCTTTGTCCTTCTAGGTGGTGGAGGTAATGGGTGCTGTCTGAGGAGCCTTGGTGAGTTGCTGCAGTGATTTTGTAGATGGCACAATGGCTGCCACAGCTGTGGAGGGAGTGAATACTTAAGGTGGTGATGGGGTGGTCAATCCGGTTTTGGCTGGTTGTGGGATCTTGCTGTGCACAAATTGGTTGACACATTTCCTTCATTGCAGCCTTGTCTGCAGCTTCAGAGGAACTTGTGGGTTACGAAATGTTGTACGAGAACTGCGGTTGTGAAAGACGCCCCACTTAAGCTCCTTTCGAGATGATTTACCAAAATACATTCATTGCACATTCTTACTTGAATTAGGATTTCTGCCGGAGTTCTGCAAAGTTATGACGTTGGAGCAGGAAATTTCAATGTCGAAGGGTGAATTTCATGTGACATGCTGTGAAATTGAACATGGGCTGCAATGTAATGCTGAATGTTGTATCTCCTGAGGCCCCACTTTGAACAATATTATTTTAATGAGGACAGCTGCTGTTGCGAAATGCCACTGATGATATTTGTTAATTTTGAATTTTTTTTTAGGACCTGGTGGTTTAATATTTCAATACAGCATTTAGTGTGGCATTGAGCCAAGGAGAACAAGAAGGTACGCACAACACCTGGTGTGATAATGTGATCTCAGATAGGACAGCGATAATCAGTTTTAGTGTCACATGCAAAACTTACAGAAAGAAAGTTTGTTGATAGTGTGCTGGTTAGTAATCCAAAGTAATCCAGTATACATGATTTCATCTGGTGAAGGAATTAAGAGCAGAAGTAGGCAAATTCAGTCCTTTGAGCCTGCTCTGCCATTTAACCAGATCATGGCTGATCTCTTCCTGATCTCAAATCCACTTCCCCACCTGTTCCCCACTTCCCTTTAACCCATTTTTAAAAATCAGAAATATATTTATCTTCTGTATTTAGATGATTGATGATGGTGGGGCAGTGGATGTTGTCTACATGGCCTTCAGTAAGGCCTTTGACAAGGTTCCTCGTGGTAGACTGTTGCAGAAGGTAAAATCACATGGGATCAGAGGTGAGGTGGCAAGGTGGATACATAACTGGTCCGGTCGTGGAAGACAGACGGAGCAGTGGAAGGATGCATTTCTGAATGGAGGGCTGTGACAAGTGGTGTTCTTCAGGGATCAGTGTTGGGACCTTTGCTGTTTGTAATATTTATAAATGATTTGGAGGAAAATGTATCTGGTTTGATTAGTAAGTTTGTAGATTTGCAGAGAGTAATGAGGACTATCAGAGGATACAGCAGGATATAGATCAGTTGGAGGCTTGGGTGGAGAGATGCCAGATGGGGTTTAATCCGGACAACATGAGATACTGCATTTTGGAATTTATATTACAGGTAGAAAATATACGGTAAATGGCAGACCCCTTCAGAGTATTGATAGGCAAAGGGACCTGGTGTACAGGTACACAGGTCACTGAAAGTGGAAATGCAGATGGAGAAGGTAGTCAGGAAGGCATACGGCATGCTTACCTTCATTGGCTGGGGCATTGAGTTTAAAAATTGGCAAGTCATGTTGCAACGTTATAGAACCTTAAGTTTGCCCGCACTTGGAATATAGTGTTCAATTCTGCTCGCCACACTACCAGAAAGATGTGGAGGCTTTGGAGAGGGTATAGAAAAGATTTACCAGGAAGTTGCTTGGCATGGGGAGGGCGTTAGCTATGAGAAGATGTTGGAGAAACTTTCTTCTCACTGGAATAATGGAGGTTGAGGAGCAACTTGATAGAAGTCTACAAGATTATGAGAGGCATGGACAGAGTGGATAGTCAGAAGCTTTTTCCCTGGGTGGAAGAGTCAATTACTAGGGGGCATAGGTTTAAGATGCGAGGGGCAAAGTTTAAAGGAGGTGTACGAGGCAAGTTTTTTCCACAGAGGGCGGTGGGTGCCTGGAACTCTCTGCAGGGAGAGGTAGTGGAAGCAGATATAGTAGTGAGTTTTAAGGGATGTTTTGACAAATACATGAGTAGGATGGGAATAGAGGGATAGGGCCCCCAGAAGGTAGGGGGTTTTAGTTCAGCCAGGCAGCATGATTGGTGCAGGCTTGGAGGACTGAAGGGCCTGTTTCTGTCTGTAATTTTCTTTGTTCATTGTTTTTGAAACCATTTAATTATTCAGACTCTATTGTGCTACGGGACAGTGAATTCCACAAATTCACCACCTATCTATAATTTCCATCTAGAAGGACGAGGGCAGCAGATGCAAGAGGACACCAACTCCTCCAAGTTTCCCTCTGAGCCATACACTCTCTGAATTGGAAATATATTGCCCTTCCTTCACTGTCGCTGGATCAAAACCCTGGAATTCTCTCCCTTACAGCCTAACAGCACTGTGGGTGTACCTACGCTTCAGGGACTGCAGCAGTTCCAGAAGGTAGCTCACCATCTCCTACTCAGGGACAATTAGAATAAATGCTGGTGTAGCCAGCGACACCTACATCCCGTGAAGTATTAAAACAAAATCCCCAGTTGTTTGGGAACATTAATTCAGTTTATAAAAATAAATGAGTCTGGAAATAAATGAGTCTAGTAAAAATGATCTCAAATTTATTGCTGGATTGTATAAGCCCTGAATGGTTCATTATTGACTTTTAGAGAAGGAAATCTTACCTGGTCTGATCTATACATGGAGTAGTGAATGACAGAAGTGAAGAAACGCTTTAACAACAAGAATTTATATTTTTATAGTGTGTTTAACCTGCTGGATCGTCACAAGGTGTTTCACAAAAGTGTTGTAAAATAATGTATGAGGAGAAAAGACAAGTGACTACGGCTTAATCTAAGAAGTAGGTTTTAAAAAGTATTTTAAAGGAAGAAAGAGAGGTGTAAAGAAGATATTTCAGAATGTGGAGCACAATAAGAATTCTCAGGTGAAAACCCAACAGGTTTATTTGGTAGCACAAGCTTTCGGAGTGCTGCTTCTTCATCAGGTGAGTGGCGAGTTACGTTCACAAACAGGGCATATATAAACACAAACTCAATTGCAAAATAATGGTTGAAATGCAAATCTTCATAGGTAATCAGATCTTTATAGGTACAGATAATGCATATGGAGAGAGGGACAATCACGGGTTAAAGAGGTGTGAGTTGCCTCAAGACAGGACAGTTAGTGAGATTTTGCAAGCCCAGGCAAATCGTTGGGGTTACAGATAGTGTGATATGAACCCAGGATCCTGGTCAAGGCTGTCCTCGTGTGTGTGGAAGCTGATAGCCAGGCAGGAGTCCTGTCGAGGAACACGTCAGAAGTCAAGGACATTCAGCCTCCGATCTTCAGGTAAGCGTTCTCCTAGACAGCCTTCAAGGTGCACGACAAGCAGAATCACCAAACAGAAACTGATATCTGCACACGTGAGAGTGGCCTCAACCGGGATCTTGGGTTCATGTCACACTACTTGTAACCCCCATGACTTGCCTGGACTTGAAAAATCTCACTAACTATCCTGGCTTGAGACAATACACACCTCTTTAACCCTGTGCTTAACCCTTACTATGAAGGCGGGAGTTGTTTCCACAACGGCTGTAGCAACTTGGGATAAAGCTATTTTAGATCTAGTAATGAGGAAGTTTAATTAGTGAAAAAGATAAGGCAACAACCTTCATCCAGGTGTCTGATAACAGGAGGGAAGAAGCTGTTCTTGAGTCAGTTGGTACATGACAACAGTGTAAACAGTATCATGTAAATGACGAGCTTCGGGATTAAACAAAAGGGCTGTATTGATAAGTTGGGCTGAAGGGCCCATTTCCATGCTATAAATGTCTATAACTCTATGACTCAGTGTGTTGAGTGCATGATTGGCCTCTATTGGATGTTCCCAGCATTACTAATATCTGGCTTCAGTCAATTTGATTCACTCCATATGGTATAAAAATTGGCATAATGCCAGATGACCATAAGCTGCTGTCCCCTTTGGAGTATAGGAGGAAACCGGAGTACCTGGAGGAAACACAGGCAGGATGTGTAAACTCCATACAGTCACTGAGGCTGGAATTGAACCCGGGGGTCCCTGGTGCTGTGAGGCAGCAGTGCTAACCACTGTGTGACCATGCCATCCCTGTAACGCTATCCATTTATATGAAGACAAACACAGTCTGAAAATATTGTCTCCTGTGCATGTTCTGTCTTTGGCATTTTCCTTCCAACTATTAACAAACTCTGTTGCTCCTTTCAAGAATATTTTAGAATGAAGAGTCCAATTTATGAAGTTTACAGGTAATTGTTTTGCACACTGTTACTATATTCTCTTTTGAGCGCATTTTATCCAACATTATACAATCATTAAAATGATTGTGTCAACGCCTGCATGAAAATAATGGGCACCACTGAAAATTCTATTCTTTAATTCTCTTTTAATTTTTCTAAAAGAAGGAATTATTGGCCAAGATCCTCCACTCTTACCTTTCTAGTAAGACAGACCTGTGTTTGTGTAGCAACATTCACAACCTCAGGAAATTCCAAGGGTTTTGAAAGCTGATGAGTTTAAAGTATATGAAACAAAGCCACGGTTGTATTTTGATTGGATCTGATTTATTATTGTGACATGTATTAGCAGATAGTGAAAAGTATTGTCTCTTTTGCATTGCATTGACAAAGTGTACCGTTCATAGAGAAGGAAATGAGAATGAAATGTTACAATCATAGCTAGGCTGTAGAGAAAGATCAACTTTGTGCAAGGTATGTGCATTCAAAAGCCTGATGACAGCAGGGAAGAAGCTGTTCTTGAGTCAGTTGGTACATGTAGGCAGTGTCAAAGGATAAAACCTAGTTTAAATGATGGACTGGGCTTCGTTCATGACCTTTTGTAGTTTTTTGCAGTCTTGGGCAGAGCAGGAGCCATACCAAAGCTGTAATACAACCAGAAAGAATGCTTCCTATGGTGCATCAGTAAAAGTTGGTGAGCGTTGCAGCTAACATGCTAAATTTCCTTACTCTTCTGAGAAAGTAGAGTTGTTTTAGGAGATTTTGTTTTAGGGAATAGGACAGCTAATTTGTAGATAGTAAGATCCCATAATCAACAAAGAAGTAATAACCTGGCCATCTTTTTGTTAGCAATTTAGGCTGGGGCATCAGGATTAACCAAGACACGTTGGGGCAATCTCCTCTGCTCCTTTTCCAGTCATGGTTTTGGTTTAATGTCTCATTCAAGAGATTACTTCTGTAATATCCTAACTTTGTCAGGGGTTGTGGGTTTTAAACTAAAAGGCAAAGATGTTTGTTGGGGGGGGTAATTCTCCTAAAAAAAGCTAAGTGCTGAATTCATATGAAAGCTGGGATAGTTCCTTCCAATTTTTTTGCCACGATTTTCAAAACAAATTCTCTCTGAAAATCTGTGCCGGAGGTAATTCCTGCCCAAGAGGTCAGCAGCATGGCACTGAGGGGGCCACTGCGCATGTGCTGATCTATCAGAGTGGGGATTGGCACATGCACAGTGGCTCACATTGCTGTCCTCCTGATCGCTGGCCAACCCTGTGATCCTACATCTCTAGTACTTTGAACACCACCTCCTATACCCCACAATCGCTAGCCTCTTGGACCTTTCCGGGCAAGCCTCTCCAATGTCCCATCCCTGGCCAGCCACGACTCCCCCAACCCTCTTCCCCTGGCTGTAGTGACACCCTCTGGCAAATCCCATTCCCCCCCTGACCTGGATGACCAGCCCCAATCACTCCTTTCCTTCCTCTGCCAATCCTAAATGCGGAATGATAGTCATTCCTCCTACCCCTACTGATCCCACCTATAGACCCCTCCCTCAATAGGAACAGCCCCAATGGCGATGGCCCTTGAACATAGCCACTTTGCCCCTTTGGTACAATGGGGGGACAAGGCTGGCACTGCCCTGAGGTGCCATTGTTCCAACTTCCTCGGGGGGCTTCAATGGCTTCTTTTCTCTCTAGCAGGGTCGATCGCCTTTTTCCCATTTATGGGAAGCTGTTGTAAACCCCCCTAGAATGAGCTACCCATGGTGCAGGTGAGGGGGGAAGGAAGGAGGGGAGAAGCTAGTGGCTGAAATTTTCAGTCCCAGACCTGTGAATGAGAGGCAAATATCAATTTCAAAATTTAAATCAGCTGCACGCGAATTTCTAGTGCAAAGCTGGTTACTCCAAAAAAGTTTTGTGCAGAGAGGTGTGGAGGCCTAGGCACCCAGCGAGGAGCCTGTTAAGTGGGTTCCACTGATATGTCTCAGCACCTCAGCACAGTGGGCTGTGAGAATCGCCTCACATGTAGATATAAAATAACACCAGATTTGTTGTTGGATGTACAATTTGGATTGTTCCCTGTACAGAATAGAAAATAAAACTGAAAAGGGGGGTTGTGAAGCACCCCAATACATCACCATCAAATCATGTGGCTGGTTCGTAAAGCAATCATGCAACCACTTAAATATGCAATCATACCTCTGAGAGTCGGGCATTCCCTCAGTATTGAGAGAGTGTTAGCCTGGAGTTTGCCAGACACAGCATTGCTGTGGGATTTGAATTCAGAAATGTTCTATCGAAGATTGCCATTATGGAGCCATAACTACTGTTATTAATAACTGTACTGCATACATAGAAATAGTAACAGAAACATTGGGCCTCTTGCAGAATGAATTACATTGAGCAGCCTTTGACATCTTAATGTGAGGTAAGAGTTAAATAGTTTCAAGCAGCCCTACATTGCGGTTGGTATTTTGACAGAATAGAAATTCTAATTACTTTCAGTTGAATCATTATGTAGGACAATTTCGAGCACTCTTTCAAGCTTCAAGTAAATGAAGCATCACATACATTAAGTTTGAAAATAGAAAATCCTTACACATGTTTATTTTCCACACAACAGAAGACTTTAATCTGGGATTTCCCAGCAAGTCTTAACAACATTAATTGGTGCTTAGAAATGGGATATGAATATTTTCCAGGTAATGGAGGTCAGGTCCCGCTTGCCAATTTTGTCTCTAGTACGAGGAAATAGTGATACAAAGCTGCAGTTATTTGTAGCCATATAGAACTGGTTTCCGATGTGCGAGGGTCCATCGGATAGTCCAATGGTGAATTCAAAACACAAATCACTGACACGAAGGAACTCTTCAAACGCAGACAATAAAAAATATAACAAAACTTACTCCAACTTAGAAATCAAATCGAGAATTCAATGAGAAAACTCCACTACTCCAAATTTGGGGCCTTGCCCTGGGCCACTCCAAGTTCGCCCACAATTCCCAACAGGGTTCTCATTTATACTGAGTCAGCTGGTCAGCTGACCATCACGTCATTCTGTGATTGGTTTACTAGGTCAGCTGACCCTTACAGCTTGTTACCATTGGTCACATTACATCCAACACAAAGTTGACACCGGTTACATTCTAACATGGAGTGCCCTCCATTCAAGGCCGTGTGGGAGAACAGATTGGAAAGAGTTGTCCCGACAACTTGTGTGACATCACAGCCAGATTGCCCCCTTTGTGCACGGCATGAGTTGTCGTAAGTGAGCAATGGCAATGTAGTTTTGTAATCAAAATTTATGCTGCAGTAAAATATACAGCTGCAAGATTGGGTTTTCAATGCTGACGGGGATGAAAATGAAGCTCAGAACTAGACTTCAACTCATCCCACTGCAGTTCCTGTGGCAGTTGGGAAAATTCCACTTTTTTTTCCTTGGTTCCTCTCAGCCTGGAGATTGACTGCTGGAGAAGCAAGATGTTCCTGTACAGCTTTCAGTCTCCCTGATTGTTAAACTTGTTCTGATTGCCTTTCATTAATGAATATACTTTCACATCGTAAGTCTATATGAAACAGTTCATAAATGCTGACAATTCAACTCTAAAAATTCACCAAGAATTAACTGAAATAAATTAATTTTCATTAATATTCATAATATATCATTGGAAAAGCCTGGGAAGCTGATCAGGACTCACTGATTCCTTCCTGGAGGTACAACCAGGCCTTAATAAAATCGATGAAAGAGTAATTTACTCGTACTTCTTTCAATGAAGTAATCCTTATTCATTGTATTTTTTTAACTTAATGATGCCACAGGCATCGCTAGGTTTATTGGCATTTATCACCCATCCCAAACTGCCCTTAACAAAGTGGTGGTGAGTTGCCCCCTTGCACCACAGCAGTCCACGTGCTGTAGACACATCCACAGTGCTATTAGGGAGGGAATTCCAGAATTTTGACCCGGCAACATGAAGAGAATGCCGATATATTTCCAAGTTGAATGCTGGCACACAGGCTCTGCTGCCTCACAGAACCAGGGAGCCAGGTTCGATTCCTAGCTTGGATCATTGTATGTGTGGAGTTTGAACTCTCTCCCTGTGTCTGCGTGAGTTTACTCTGGGTGTTCAGGTTTCCTCCCACAGTCCGAAAGATATGCCTATTAGGTGCATTGGCCATGCTAAATTCTTCCTCAGTGTTTGAGTTATAAGGACAGACTGGGAAATTTTTCCCTGAAGCATAGAAGGCTTAGGGATGATCTTATAGAGCTCTATAAAATAATAAGGGGCATAGATCAGCTAAATAGTCAATATCTTTTCTCAGAGGAGTCTAAAACTAGAGATCTTCGGTTTAAGATGAAAGGGGAGAGAGATAAAAGAGTCCAGAGGGGCAGTTTTTTCACACAGAGGATAGTGAGTATCTGGAACAAGCTGCCGGAAATAATGATAGAGATGGGTACAATTTTGTCTTTAAAAAGCGTTTCGATGGTTACATGGGTAAAATGGATATAGAGAGATATGGGGCAAATGCGGGCAATTTGGGAGAAGCTTAGAAGTTAAATAAAGGGCAGTATGGACAAGTTGGGCCAAAAGGCCTGTTACCATGCTGTAAACATTTAAGATTGTATGACTCTATGGCTCTACCCGAATAGGCGCCGGTGCTTGGCAACTAGGGGATTTTCACAGTAATTTCATTGCAGTGTTAATGTAAGCCTAATTGTGATGATAATAAATAAACTCAAACTGAAATTGGTTTGGTGAATGGTTTGAAGGGGAACCTACAACTGGTAGTGTTCACATGAGGGTTATTTCAGAGTGGGACCAGAAGATTCCACCATCGGGAAGGGCCTGAAAATCCCTTCCATTGACTTTGTTTCTCCCTTTATGGAGGCTGCCAGACCTGCTGAGTATTTCCAACCATTTTCTGTTGATATTTTGGATTTCTGCACCAGTGGTGTTTTGTTTGTATATTAACCTACAATCCATGGAATTCTACCTGGAAGTGAATGAGCATGTTCTTTAGTCTTAAGTGTCACTTGGCAAAATGCCAAAAGAATTCAATTATTCTCGTATTTTCAGTTCGGAAGATGCTTTGATTTTATTTGGCAAAACCCATGCAGGATATGTAAGGGGAGAGAAAGTAAATTTAAGACAATTCCTAGCCTCCAGTAAAAGATTGATCAGGGTAATTTGTTTTCTGCCAGAATTCCTTAGTGAGCGTTACGCATCCATTTCATTCTGCTGGTCTCTTCACTCATGCTATAATTAAGGTTCAAAGCCCGTGAAGGCACTTTAAGTAAGTTGAGATCCAACGCAAGCAGCCCAGCCTAATTTCACATTTCTGTTGCAGGGGTCTCTAGACGATTTGAATTCGCTGGTGTTTTTTTTACCCAGGATCTGTCACGCTGCCAAGTCTTTGAGTTGACAGCTGCGAGGAAACTGTCTCTATGCACAGCCTTTGCAATTAGCCTTGGCACCATTTCCATCAGTTAATTAGATTTTAAATATTTACGAGGACTTTTGCTTAAAATTGGCTGGTTATTGATTACTGTGCGTCGGCGTGAGGAACACAGGCCTATTTTATCAGGTGCTCTGTGCCTCCTTTTTGTTTTTGTGCTCTTACGTTGTACAGTAGAAAGCACATTCTTTCTAAGACCCTTTTATTTTATTCATTTCACTGGTGTGGTTGTTGCTGGCAGCGCTAGTCCCTCACAGTGCCAGCGGTACAGGTTCAGGAAAGTTAACCTAACATCCGTCATTGGAAAATGCTGGAATCCATTCTTCTGGAAGTGGTCGCAGAAAATCCTGAAACAATTCAGCTGAGTCAACTGTTAATTTATTTTATTAGTGTCGCAAGTAGGATTACGTCAACGCTGCAATGAAGTTACTGTGAAAATCCCCTAGTCGCCGCAGTCCGGGTCAACGTACCTAATCAGCGCATCTTTCAGACTGTGGGAGGAAACCAGAGCACCCAGAGGAAATCCACACAGACACAGGGAGAATTTGCAGACTCCGCACAGAAAGTGACTCAAGCAGGGAATTGAACCTGGGTCCTTGACATTGTGAGGCAGCAGTGCCACCCGTTTTGCTAAGCCGTCCCTGGGTTTTTAGGAAAGGCAAAATCGAGTTTGACAAATTTATTATTAGAGTTTCATGAATTTTTAGTGCATTTTTTTTTAATTTTCGCACAATGGTTAGCACTGCTGCCTCCCAGCGCCAAGGACCCAAGTCACTCTTTCTGTGGAGCGTGCATGTTCTCCCCATGTCTGCATGGGTTTCCTCCGGTGCTCTGGTTTTCTCTCACAGTCCAAATGTGTTTGTGCTAGGTGGACTGGCCATGCTAAATTGCCCCTAGTATTAGAGGGATTAGCAGGCTAAATATGTGGGGTTACGGGAATAGGGCCTAGGTTGTGGTCAGTGCAGACTCGATGGGCTGACTATAGAACATAGAATCCTACAGCTTAGAAAGAGGCCATTCGGCCCATTGAATCTACACCAAACACAATCCCACCCAGCCCCTACCCCTGTATACCTATATATTATACCCATTAACCTCCACTACCCTGGATACTAAGGGGAAATTTCTTAGCATGACCAATCAACCTAACCCGCACATCTTTGGACTGTGGGAGGAAACCAGAGAACCTGGAGGAAACCCATGCAGACATGAGGAGAATGTGTAAACTCCACACAGACAGTGACCCGAGCCAGGAATCAAACCCAGGACTCTGGAGCTGTGAATCAGCATTGCTAACCACTGTGCTACCATGCTGCCCAATGGCTTCCTTCTGCACTGTAGAAATTCTATTTTTCTATGAGTTCGTTGAAGATAAATGAGCAGGGTGGATAAAGGAGAACCTGTAGATGTAGTGTATTTGGATTTCAAAGAGACAACATTAAAGGAGGTTACCACACAAGTTCAGGGCTTAGGTGGTGAAGCTAATATATTAGTATTGATAGAGGATTGGCTAGCTAACAGAAAAAGATACGTTGGGATAAGTGGGGCATTTTCAGGCTGGCAATCTATAACTAGTGGAGTTTAGATGGATGGAAGATGATCTTTCGTCACAAGTAAGATTCTGAGGCAGCTTGACAGAGTAAATACTGAAAGGAAGTTTTCTCTTGGGAGAGTCTGGAATGAGTGGACAATATTTCAGAAGAAAGGGTCACCCATTTGAGATGGAAATGAAGAATAATTTTTTCTCTCAGGGGGTTGTGGATCTTTGGAATTCTCTAGCCCTGAAGCAACGGGGCAGTCACTGAATATGTTTGTGGATGAGTTGGACAAATTCCTAAACTAAAGGGGAGTCCAGGGTCATGGGGAACAGGTCGGAAAGATGATTTTAACGATCAGTGGAGCAGCTTGAAGGTTTGTCTGACATATTTCTGCTCCTATTTTTTATATTCCTAAATGTGATGAATTTGGCCTTGAATTGAGGGATAGAAATCCTGGGAAGCAAAGCCTCGCAGTGTCAACAGTGAAGTAGTCCATGTGCCAACTATGCCTCGGTCAGTCGTGGCCTCACATCTGAGGCAGAAGGTCCAAGTCCCACTCCACAGCAGGGAATCCCTACAATGCAGTAGGAGGCCATTCAGCCCATCAACTCTCCACCGACTCTTCAAAAGAGCATTTTATCCTGCAACCCCACATAATCCCTCTAATGCTAATCCCCCAACCTACACATCTTGAGGCACTAGGGACAATATAGCAGAGCCGATCCAGCCTGTGCATTTTGGTTTGGTGGGGGAGGAAACTCATAAAGATGCAGTTATCTAAGGCAGGAATCAAACTTAGATTCCTGGCACTGTGAGGCAGCAGTGCTAAGCGCTGTGCCAACGTGCCGCCCACAATCAGCAATGGTTTTAAGGGCACCATTAAATTTTTAATTCCAGAATTTTATTGATTTCAAATTTCACCATTTGCCATGGTGGGATTCAACCAGGGATTCCGGCGCATTCCCGTGTAATGGTATTGTCACCTATCCAGTGACAATATCATTACACCTCCCTGATTTTTACTGGTGTTCCATTTGAAGGTATAGATAAATCCAGTGTGGGTCATCTTTACTGTTTTATTCCCTTTGATAATTTCAACAGCACTGACATTTCACTGGCTGTAAGGTTCTTTGGGATGGTTCTGGGGCCTGAAAGGTGCAATACAAAAACGTACTTCTCTTTTGTAAATTTGTTAGCGAGCTCCAGTAAGGGATTAAAATTAAATTATGTACAATCTGTTGCGGTGCTTGGTCTGTGGGAGAATGCATCACTGACACTCTGAAATGATGTTACACTGATTTGTATTTCTTCAGCTTCTCGGCAAAGGGAACTTAATGAAGTTGTAACATCTGGCCCAGTTAAATAACAACCCAAAAAACAAATGAAATGCGAGCAGGAATAATAAAATTGTGATATCACTCTAACAACTACTCAGTAATATCTCAGCAACACAGTAAATACAGTCTTGCAAACCAATCTATGAATATTTAATAGCATCATCTGAAATGCATTATTAATTTCTAATAAATATTGCTGATGAAATATTTAAGTTGCGTTGCGGGTGACTGTTGGTTCTTTTGAAGCTAACACGAGGGTTGAGACTCTACCTAAAATAAAAAAGTTGTGTGGAGTTTGCCTAAAACCTAGAGTAAAATCACCCTGCTTTTTTCAGTGCCAGTTTGTAAATGAATCTCCCACACCCTGTGCATTGCAGAGTGCCCTCGCGTGATACACTCCAGAAATCAGGGCACATGGTCTATTCCGCTGGAGAGACCGGCAACATAGCGCTGAGTGAGCCATTGCGCATGCGCTGAGCTGTCAGACCCTGTCTGCCAGTTTCTAGATTGCTTGGCCAGCCCACAACTCTGCAATGCCAACTATGTGACCTACCCGATCACTGGCCCCTCCCCCCCAAATATGTCCAGGCCCAGTCCTGACCCTGTACGCCCTCCCCCTCCCGCCTGCCTCGATTTCGCGCTCCCGATAGCCCCGATCTCCTATCCCATGGGCCACAAGCTGGCAATGCCCAGGGGCAACCCACACTGGCACCCAATACTCTGGGGGGGAACGGGTTCCTTGAAAGCCCCTCCTTCATTCTAGCTGGGTCAGGCTGCCAGCTCTCTGCAAGTGGGGAGCTATAGTAAGTCCCGCTGGAGTGAAGCACTCCTGGCAAGGTTGAGGAAAGGCTAGTGGGCCCATAGACTTCAGTCCCGGGCCTGCTAATGCAATTTAAATTATATTACAATGAGTTGTTGCATATATTAAGCAGTTCTGCACCCCCATGCTTCTCTCAGCACCGGATTTCCGATGCAAAGGTGACGGTGCTAGAAACCCAGCACTGAGGGACAAATGAGGGGTTCCGAATGCCCAGTGTGAATTGGCCACCACTGCATTTCCTGAATGGCTGTGCTAAAGAAGCAGTGCAGCGGAATGGGAGAATTGCTCCCTATAATCACTGATTCATGTGGCAATCTAATACAGTTCATTAATTAGAGAGAATGCAAGACGTTCATGATAATTGGCAATGAGCTGGTACTCGCACAGCCAAATATGAAACTAAACTGTACAGAGTGGCAAGTGGGGAAAAGGAGAATGTGCAATTCTAGAGTAACTTTCATGAGCTCAGGCCACAGCCAGTGAAGTCCTTTTACAGACTGGATTTTTTTGGATGGTGCGATTTTATTGCCCCGCTCGCTGAACAGTCAATGTTCACCCGAGAGTGGTCCCAGAAATGAAAATCTTAATGTATGAAAGGTGTTTGAGGACTCTGGACCTGTACTTGATGGAGTTCAGAAGCGGGGGAATCTCACTGAAACTTGCAGTATACTGAAAGGCTTGGATAGAGAGGATGTGGGGAAGATATTTCCAGTAGTAGGAGAGACTAGGATCTGACAGTACAGGCTCAGAGTAAAGGGACAGCCCTTTAAATCAGAGATGAGAGTGAATTTCTTCATTCAGAGGATGGTGAATCTGTGGAATTCATTGTCGCAGAAAGTTGTGGAGGCCAGGTTATTGAGTGCATTTAACACAGAGATAAGGACAAAGAAAATTATAGCACAGGAACAGGCCCTTTGGCCCTCCAAGCTTGCATTGACCATGCTGCCCGATTGAACCGAAACTCTCTACACTTCCAAGCAGCATATCCCTCTATTCCCATCCCTATTCATGTATTTGTCAAGATGTCTCTTAAAAGTCACTATCGTATCTGCTTCCACTATCTCCCCCAACACAGAGTTCCAGGCACCCTCCACTTTTGTGTAAAAAATTCTGCCTCATACATCTTTATGTTCCCCAACAGGAAGAGAACACTCCTGCCTGGTGATTGTCGAGTGGTGTTCATTCATCTGTTGTCGTAGCGTCTGCATGGTCTCACCAATGTACCATGCCTTGGGACACCCTTTCCTACAGCGTATCAGGTAAACAATGTTGGCCAAGTTGCAAGAGTATATACTGTGTATTTGGTGGATGGTATTCTGATGTGAGATGGTGGCATCCATGTTGATGATCTGGCATGTCTTGCAGAGGTTGCTGTGGCAGGGTTGTGTGGTGCCATGGTCACTGTTCTCCTGAAGCTAGTGGCTTTTGCTACCAAATAACCCTGTTGGACTTTAACCTGGTGTTGTGAGACTTCTTACTGTATATACCCCAGTCCAACGCCAGCATCTCCACATCATCATTACACAGGACCAGATCTAGGATAGCTTGTTTCTTCTAGGTTCCATTACATACTGTTCAAGGAAGCTATCACGGATACATTCTATAAATTCCTCCTTAAGGCTGCCTTGGCTGACCTAGTTGACCAATTGACATGTAGATTAAAATCTCCCATTATAGTTGCCGTACCATTTTTACACACACCAGTTACTTCCTTCTTTATTGTTCAGCCCACTGTGATGTTATTATTTGGCAGCCTATAGTCCACACTCATCAATGACTTTTTCTCCTTACTATTCGAATTTCCACCCAAATGGATTCAACCTTTTTCTCCATTGAACCATATCATCTCTCACTATCACCCTGATGCCATCCTTAAATCTCATAGCTACATCATCTCCCTTACCTTCCTGTCTATCCCCCTGAATAGTCTGATACCTCTGGATATTTAACTTCTCATTGTGACCACCCTGCAGCCATGTCTCTGTAATGGCCACTAAATCATACTCATTCATCATGGTTTGTGCTATCCACTTATTTAACTTGTTTTGAATGCTGCAAACATTTAGGTAAAGTGCCTTTATGCTTGTTTTTCTACTTACTTTTTGAATCCTAACATCCCCATTAATAACATTTCCTAAGTTAACTTCTTCCGTAATTTTCTATGTAGTTGCAATGTTCTCCCCACCTGCTGCTTTGCTTTCTATTAACTGCTATGTTTCCCTTAGTTTTACCCTTCCTCCCACACTTGTTAATTTAAAGTCCTTGTGACCACCCTATTTATCCTTTCTACTCGAACACTCCCAAATCAGTTCAGGTGAAGACAGTCCCAACTGTGCGGTCCCTCCTGTTCCAATACTGATGCCAATGCGCCATGAAGTAAAACCCCTCTTTCTTGCACCACTCCCTTAGGTACGTGTTCACTTCCCTAATTTCCTCATCCCTTTGCCAATTGCATGTGGCTTGGGTAGTAATCCAGAGACTATAACCTTGAGGACTTTAGCCCCTAATTTAGCCCCTAATAATCCCCAAACAGCTCAGGAACAAGGATGCCTTGCTGCAGGTGTATAGAGCTTTGGTGAGTACTTGGAGTACTGCTGCCCATACCTAAGGAAGGATATACTTACCATAGAGAGAGTGGCAGAGGTTCACCAGATTGATTCCTGGGATGGCAGCATTATTCATGAAGAAAGGTTGAGGAAATTCTTAAGTTTGGAAGAATGAGAGGTGTTCTAATTGAAGCATATAGAATTCTTACAAGGTTCGACCAGTAGGATGCTTCCTCTTGTTTGGTGGATCTAAAACCAAGGCATAGAGTCTCAGAATAAGAGATAGGTCATTTAGGACTGAAATAAGGAGGAATTTTTTTCAGCCCAAAAGTAGTGGCTCTTTGCAATTCTCTATCCCAGAGACTATGGAAGTTCAGTCTTTATGTTCAAAGCAGCGGTTAATAGATTTCTAGATACCCCACAGCATTTTGATTTGATTTGGTTTGATTTATTATTGTCACATGTATTAGCACACAGTGAAAAATATTGTTTCTTGCGTGCTGTACGGACAGAACATAATGTTCATAGAGAAGGAGAGAGTACAGAATTTGATGTTACAGTCATATATAGGGTGTGGAGAAGGATCAACTTATTGCAAGGTAGGTCCATTCAAAAGCCTGACAGCAACAGGGGAGAAGCTGTTCTTGAATACATGATCTCAAATTTTTGCATCCTTTTCTTGATGAAAGAAGGTAGAAGAGAGAATGTCCAGGATGCGTGTGATCTTTAATTATGCTGGCTGCTGTGCTGAGGCAACGGGAAGTGTAGACAGAGTGAATAAATGGGAGGCTGATTTGCGTGATGGATTGGGCTACATTCATGAACTTTTGTAGTTTCTTATGTTCTTGGGCAGAGAAAGAGCTGTGTTACAACCAGAAAGAATGCCTTCTGTGGTGCATTGGGACCAATGTGGAAAGTTAGCTTTGATATGGAAGATCCGCCATGATTTGGTTAAATGGTAGAACAGAATCGAGGGGCCAAATAGCTTACTCCTGCTGTTATGTTTCTAATTCAATCAGATCATGTATAAATATCACACAATACCACAAACAACTGAGCATTCACCAGATCAAACTTTACAGAGTAAGAAAACAAAAGATGTTTAATTATAGCTAAATAGAAACATGAATCATAAAAGTTTAGACATTACTCACAGTACATTGCAAACGCAACTATGCTTTTGAACAAACACATTCAATGGTTTAATTATACTTAATAAGCACTTGTGTGACAGTAAGAGAATGGTCATTTACTGACAAAACATTCAGTGTATCTTTTTCATTATCTGTCACTTTCCATTTTGGACAGTCTTAGTGCGACGA
This sequence comes from Sphyrna mokarran, assembly GCA_024679065.1. Taxonomy (NCBI): domain Eukaryota; kingdom Metazoa; phylum Chordata; class Chondrichthyes; order Carcharhiniformes; family Carcharhinidae; genus Sphyrna; species Sphyrna mokarran. The sequence goes on along the minus strand of JAGIQG010000013.1, from coordinate 11,206,526 downwards.
AATAAACAGTTGTTCTTGAATAGGATGATAAAGATGAGCCTTCTGTCTGTTCAAAGAACTGCAATGAACAGCACGACAGGATGCTTTCAGTCCTTTGTATTCAAACACTCATTTATTTTGAAGTCAAGATTCAGGTGCATGAAAGCTCCAGTTAATCACTTGAATCTAGGCAAATGAACTGCTGTGGGCAGCACGGTGGCACAGTGGTTAGCACTGCTGTCTCACAATGCCAGGGATCTATGTTTAATTCCCAGCTTGGGTCACTCTGTATGTGGAGTTTGAATGTTCTCCCCGTGACTTGTGTTGATTTCTTCCAGGTGCCCCAATCTCTACAGTATAGAAAGAGGCCATTTGGCCCATCAAGGCTGCACTGACCCCAATCCCACCCAGGCCCTATCCCCTTAACTTAACATATTTACCCTGCTATTCCCCCTGACACTAGTCTTCCCATAGCCTGAAAGATGTTCTGCTTAGGTGCATTGGCCATGCTAGGTTCTCCCTCAGTGTACCTGAACAAACGATTAGGGTGGCGATTAGGGGATTTTCACAATAACTTCATTGCAGTGTTAATGTAAGCCTATGGGTGACAATAAACTTAATAAAATAAATAAATGTAAGTGTAATTTAACCAGGGACTGTTAGACACTCAGCTAGAACATAATTGTGCCAATTTGGAGCCATTTAGCACAGAGGTGTCCATACACTGACAATGGGCAAACAGGTAACTTGTTTTTGCTCAACAAGCTAATCTTCATCTGAAGACGATGGCTCAATTTTTGCCTAATTGAATTCTATTAGGAAGTAAAAAAAAAAGACTGTATATTTGTGACAATATTTTGAGTTCTCCTAATTTCACAATTAATTGACAAATATGATTAGAAAATATATATAAATATGAGATGGTGACTGATTTGAGAGACACAGAAATCACATTCATTGGAATACTAGTGCCCCGCTCGCCACGGAATTGGAGCAGACAAGGGGCGGACAACACAAATGTTCCTGACCTCAGGTGGGATCTTCTGGTCTCGCTTGAACGAGGCTGTAAAATCCCACCTATTATGCAGAAACTACAATGTGACAATCAACCTAGTCAGTCTGAATGGAACATTTTTGAATGGGATATAACAATTTACAATGTGGTATGATGATGGAAAGGTGAGATCAATAATTGTGACCAAGGGAAGCGAGATGTGTAAGTAATGGAGGTGACACTTATACCACAATTTTAATAATAGAATGATGTAGAGCAAAGAAAGAAGAAAATTACAGCAGAGGAAGAGGCCTTTCAGCCCCCCAAGGCTGCGCCAACCATGCTGCCCATCTGAACTAAAACCCCCACCATTCTGCGGACCATATCCCTCGCTTCCCATCCTATTCATGTACTTGTCTAGATGCCCCTTAAAAGTCACTTGTTATCTGCTCCCACTACCACCCCTGGCACTGAGTTCCAGGTACCCACCATCCTCTGTATAAAAAACCCTGCCTTGCCCATCTCCTTTAAACTTTGTGCCTCGCATCTTAAACCTATACCCCTTAGTAAGTGACTCTTCCTCCTTCTGACTATCCACACTGTCCATGCCCCTCAGTCTTGTGGACTTCTACCAGGTCGTGCCTCAACCTCCATCGTTCCAGTGAGAACAAATCAAAAAAATGCCTAATAATTTTAATCCTTATAAGTCCAGATATAAACAATTTTCAGCCTTATTCGCAGTCAGTGAGAATGGCGACATGGGCTGAAAGTCCCAGAAAAAAAATTGCAGAGGAAAATTGCAGAACGCGATCTCTCCGGAGAGGACTGTGTTTCCTGTGCCAACCTGGCAGTGCCAATCTGGTAGTGCTAATCTGGCAATGCCAATCTGTATCAAGGTAGTGCCAGACGCAGAACCTAATGGAGACCTCACTGGGGTGTGGGGGGGTTCACTTTTTTATATTGGTGATGGAACCCCGGATTTGACTGTTTGGTGGGGGAGGGAGGGGAAGTTGTCCAATGGCTGTGATCAATGGGAAACAGAGCGATGCTGGCTATGACATTTGTGGAGAGAAGGGATCTGATGCCAGTGATGTTTGGTGGTGGTGTGGGGGAGCAATGCCGGCGATGACTGATAGTAGTAATGGGATGGGTGTGGGGGGAGAGAGAGAGAGAGAGAGAGAGAGGGAGAGTGATGCCAGTGTTGATTGGGGGAGGGGGGGAGATGCCAGCTTTGATCATAGTGATGGGATAGGGTGGGGGTGGCTCTTTTTTCCTGTGATGAGGCATCATTGAACTTGGGCTTTACTGGCCTGTTTTGGCCCTCCCACACACCCACTCAATACATTCCCCTGCTTTTTTGTTGACCAAGTATCTTAAGATCTGGAGAGAGAACCCTCCTGTTTCTCTGGAGAGAACACAGTAAGAAGTTTCACAACAGCAGGTTAAAGTCCAACAGGTTAATTTGGTAGCAAACACCACTAGCTTTCAGAGCGTTGCACCTTCATCAGGTAACTCACCTGACGAGGGGGCAAACCCTTTATAAACCGGAGTATTGAGTATAAAAGTTGGAGTGTTATGGTGAGGTTATATAAGGCATCGGTGAGGCCAAATTTAGAGTATTGTGTAAGTTTTGGTCACCTAGTTACAAAAAGGACGTAAATAAGGTTGAAAGAGTGCAGAGAAGGTTCACAAGGATGCTGCTAGGACTTGAGAAGCTGAGTTACAGAGAGAGATTGAGTAGGTTAGGATTTCATTCCCTGGAGCGTAGAAGAATGAGGAGAGATTTGACAGAGAGATTTTGATGGGTATAAATAGAATGAACGCAAGCAACGTTTTTTCCACTGATGCTAGGGGAGAAAAAAACCAAAGGACATGGGTTAAGGGTGAAAAGAGAAAAGTTTAAAGGGGATATTATGGGGGGCTTCTAGACGCAGAGAGTGGCGGGAGTGTGGAATGAGCTGCCAGATAAAATGGTAAATGTGCGGTCACTTTTATCATTTAAGAAAAACTTGGATGGGTTCATGGATGAGAGGGATGTGGAGAGATATGGTCCAAGTGCAGATCAGTGGGACTAGGCAAAAAATGGTTTGGCACAGACAAGAAGGGCCAAAAGGCCTGTTTCTGAGCTGTAATTTTCTATGGTTCTATGGTTCTAATGCCGGCATCTCCACATTTTTAGAGAGAACCATGCTGGCTTTCAGTTAGACCCTGACATTTTGCCATTTTCTGATAAGATTCCACTCAACATCTGAAAATATAATGTACCCAATTTTCCTGTCCCGCTTGCCACGGGAATCATAGCAGGGTGGGTGGGAGAGAGGTGGGCGTGGACCATGCAAAGGTCCTCGGGAGGGATTTTCCAGTTTTGGGGGCTGGAAAATCCCACCCAGTATCTGAACAAATCATCTTTCCTTATAAATGAATAACTGCATTGATTTATGCTATGTCTGTACAGCAAAATCTCACATGGCTGGTAACGTGTGCACAGCCTGTCAGCTGCACTTAGCACCAACCTCCTGACTTCCTGGTCTTTTGTAGGTCTGATGGACAGGAGGAAGTCTATATGCTAGCTGAAGATAATCACCTATCTCTCCGCACACCTCAATAGTCCTCCAGCAGCTTTCGTGAGTTTAGAACCTTTATTTTTGAGCGAGTAAGCAGAGCAGCATTTAAAATACAGTAGCAGTAGGACCTCAAGGGCCTTTTGGCCACAAGTGGATTTAATTTAAGCTTACCTAGCAATCAGCGCCAGTAAAGACTGGGACAAAGAGATATGATGTCTTAGGATGAGTGAAGCTAAATTAATTGCAGCTTTTCACAAAAAGACAATTCACTTGAGTCAAAGAAGGAACTCTTTAAATGATAATATTGTATACCCAGGATAACAATAGACTTTAGAAAATATGTGGAAATGAAGCAAACCTCTTACAGTTGGCAATTAAAATTGAAATAAGAAGCAAAAGTAACCTATTCAGCATCTACAGGGATAATAGAGGGAAGGCGGAGATTAGAAGAATGTGTTAAAATAGGCTTAAAATTAAGCGTTAGGTATAACAGGTGACCAGCTAAGCAAAGGGAGAATTGTAGTTATATAGCACCTTTCACATCCACAGGACATCTCAAAGTGCATTACAGAAAATTAAACAGTTTTGAGGTTATAGTAATTGTTATAATGTAGGAATTTCAATAGCCAATTTGCACATAGATACCTCTCACAAATGGCAATTGTAATTGTATACAAGATTAGTGAAGTCATACCTGTGTGTAGCTGAGGAAGGATAGCCTTGCTATAGAGGGAGTACAGTGAAGGTTTACCAAGCTGACTCCTGGGATGGCAGCTCTGTCATATGAGAAGGGACTAAGTTGGTTAGGGTTGTATTCATTGGTGTTTAGAAAAGTGGGAGGGGATCTCACTTTTCCAAGAAACTTGGAAAATTTGAATAGGATTAGACAGGGTAGATTCAGAAAGAATGTTTCCAATGGTGAAGGAGTCCAGAAGGATAAACCTTTTAGAATGAAGATGAGGAGAAATTTCTTCACCCAGAGAGTGATGATTGTGTGGAATTCCCTACCACAGAAAGTAGTTGAGGCCAAAACATTGTGTGATTTCAAGAAGAAATTAGATATACCATTTGGGGCTAAAGGGATCAAAACATAAGGAGGGAAGTGGGATTAGGATATTGAGTTCAATTATCAGTCATGGTCAAAATGAATGGTGGAGAAGGCTTGAAGGGCCGAATGGCCTCCCCTGCTTCTAGTTTCTATATTTCTATGATAATGAACTTTTCAATTGTTTTAGGAGATTTTTTACAGTAACTTCAATGCAGCATTAATGTAAGACAACTTGTCTCATTAATAAATAAACTTTAAACTTAGCTGATGTTGGTTTGGGACGCATTTTTGGCCAGGGCACCAGAGATAATTCCCCTACTATTCTTTGAGATAGTGGCAGGGGATCTTTTATGTGTACCTGAGAGGGAGAGACAAGGCCCGAGTGTAATGATTCTACCAAAAGATGACACCTCCAAAAGTGTGGCATTCTCTCAGTGTTGCACTGAAATGCCAGCCTTGACATTTGGGCTTCAGTGAAGCTAATTGGAACTTGAATCTACAACTTTCTGACTTAGAAATGCTTTTACCAACTCAGCCACACTTAAATAGGCAACTGAACATGTTCCTGCAGTACCACCTCATAAAAGAGACAGAAAGCAAAAGATTAAAAAGGTGAATGTGATATTAAATTTAAAAGAAGACCAAAAACATCATAGGTGCATGCTGGAAATATTTGCCTAGTTTTGGATAGATAAATTCACCTTCTACGCCTTTTAGCTTTGACAAAGAGTCATCTGGACTCGAAACATCAGCTCTTTTCTCTCTTTACAGATGCTGCCAGACTTGCTGGGATTTTCCAGCATTTTCTCTTTTGGACAGACAAGTGGCCCACTTTGTCTCTACAGTACACCCAGGAAGATTTGGAAGTCAACATGACAGAGGTTCTAATGATAGGTTAAAATAGCTAACAAAACCCCTGAGTTATTGGGGTTAATTTACCAGCAAACTGACCCTCTATTGCAGTTTCCTAAAATATAGCTTGTAGAATATGTGGAAATCATAAATCAAAGGGTATAAGGCACAAGTGTAGAATAAATGTGGAAAATGAAAAGTGCTTATGACAGATACAGGGTAAAGAGTAGGTAGAGAGACTTACGCTTTAATTGATTTCATTTTTATAGATGATTCAGTTATCAAGATCCATAATCAGCCTGTTAAATTTGCAAATGACAGAGTGTAAGGATAGAGGCTGAAGCTAATGATTTGCAGATGGATTTACATCTGTTATGTGACTGTGCACACAAATAATAAATAGCACTGCCAAAAGCATTGTACATCCCGTATGTGACAATATGAAATGATTTGAATAGAACCAATAGGGGCATATTTATAAAAAGACAATGCAGTGGTAGAGACACATTACTCTTAGTTCTTGGTTAGAGGGGTGATTGCCCCCACCTCTCTACATTCATTGCACTAGAAAAATTCAAAATAAATTCCTCTGCATCACATTCTCCGCCAGCCCTAGGTCTCCACTGCTTCACTGATTCCTCCAAGTTAGGTCTTGTAATGCCTAATTTTTGATTTGATTTGATTTATTATTATCACCGGTATTAACATATAGTGAAAAGTATTGTTTCTTGTGTGCCAGACAGACAAAACATACCGTTCATAGAGAAGGAAACGAGACTGTAATTATGGAGTGTTAAAGTCAGAGCTATAGTGTAGAGAAAGATCAACTTCATGTGAGATAAGTCCATTCAAAATTCTGATAACAGCAGGAAAAAGCTGTTCTTGAGTCAGTTGGTGTGTGACCTCAGATTTCTGCATCTTTTTCCTGAAGGAAGAAGGTGGAAGAGAGAATATCCAGAGTGTGTGGGGTCCTTAATTGTGCTGGCTGCTTTGCCAAGACAGCGTGAAGTGTAGATAGAGTCAATGGATGGGAGGCCAGTTTGCGTGATGGATTGGCTACATTCATGATCTTTTGTAGTTCTTTGCGGTCTTGGGCAGAGCAGGAGCCACACCAAGCTTTGATACAACCAGAAAGAATGCTTTCTATGGTGCATCAATAAAAGTTGGCGAGAGTAATTTCCACGAAACTCATCTCCAAACTCCATGGCTAGATGTTGGCACCTCCCTCTGTGACTGGATGCTGAACTCCCTAACTCACAGATCACAATCACTAAGGATAGGCAACGACATCTCCTCCATGGTTATTCTCAACACCGGTGCCCCATAAGGCTGTGTTCTCAGCCCCCTACTATACTCCTTATACAACTATAACTGTGTGGCCAAATTGCCCTTCAATTCGATTTTCAAGTTTGCTGACAACACCACCATAGTGGGTCGGATCTCAAACAATGATGAGACAGAGTAAGGAATGAGATAGAAAATCTGGAGAACTGGTGTGGGAACAATAATCTCTCCCTTAATGTCAACAGAATGAAGGAGATTGTCATCGACTTCAGGAAGCGTAAAGAAAGACATGCCCTTGTCTCCATCAATGGGGACGAAGTAGAAAGGGCTGCGAGCTTCAAGTTTTTAGGTGTCCAGATCACCTACAACCTGTCCTGATCCTCCCCCCCCCACGCTGATACTATAGTTAAGAAAACCCACAATGCCTCTACTTTCTCATAAGACGAAATTTGGCAGGTCAGCTAATTAGAATCACAGTGTCATAGAGGTTTACAGCATGTAAACAGGTCCTTTAGCCCAACTTGTCCATGCTGCCAAGTTTTTAACCATTAAGCGAGTCCTAATTGTCTGCACTTGGCCCATATTCCTTTATATTCATCTTACCCATGTAATTGTCTAAATGCTTTTTAAAAGACAAAATTGTACCCGCCTCTACTACTGCCTCAGGCAGTTCGTTCCAGACACTCACCACTCTCTGTGGTGAAAAATTGCCCGTCTATACAATTAAGCCTATGCCCTCTAGTTTTAGGATCCCTCACCTTTGGGAAAAGATATTGACTATTCCTCATTATTTTGTAAACCTCTACAAGATCACTCCTCAGCCTCTGACCCACCAGGCAAAAATATCCCATTCTGTCCTTATATCTCAAACCATCAGGTCCTGTTAGCATCCTAGTGAATCTTTTCTGCACTCTTTCTAGTTTAATAATATCCTTCCTGTAATAGGGTGACCAGAACCGTCTCAGGATGCAAAACATGTTCCACTCCTGGTCTTCCAAACTGCTGAACTCCTCTCCTCCATCCATCTGCCTTCAGGATATTGTATTCGTTCAGATTTTACCTCAAACTCAAACATGACTGTAAGTTCTTAATTTACCTAATGAGCTTCTTTTCCACTTTGCAACCTTGATGTTGTCCTGACCTGTGGACTTCAGTTATCGATCCAGGCTTATTAATTACACACATTTAAAAATTAAGAGGGAAGGGTTGGATGAGGACTGATGACCTTGCTAGGACTGGAGACCACCGTAGCTTCTTTTCCTGACTGTGGTGAATGTGTTGAAGAATCAATTGCTTTTGGATCCTGGTGTATTGGACTTCAGAGAGAGGTACTAACACAGAGGCACAGGCAGAGGCAGGAAATCGATACTGAAACCTCTGGTGTGCAGACGGTTTGATTTGTAATGTATAACTGAGAGACAGAGAGACTCTAACCTGCACCAGCACCTCATGCAGACTGAACAGATCATTGAGAAGGCATCGCAGGCTGTCAGCACAGCAAGGTTACCAAAACACCTGCCTCTCATCTGACTTATAACAGCAAAAGAACTTCAAAACAAATTCAAAAATTGAGGCCTTCATATAAGCGAGCTTTCACCCTTCCTTTCCTCTCTCTCTTTCCCCTTCCCTCAGCCATTTTGATTATAACATCCATCTCGATCTTTCTTATCTTTTCAATTATTTATTTACAGCTTGCCTTTGATTTGAAAGTGATTCTTGGGCAGGAGGTGGAGGGATTTCAGCTAACCTCAGGATGAAGGAAAGATCCTTTCAAACAGAGATGAGGAGGAATTTCTTCAGCCAGAGAGTGGTGAACCTGTGGAACTCTTTGCCGCAGAGGGCTGTGGAGGCCAGGTCATTGAGTGTCTTTAAGACATTGATAGACAGGTTCTTGATTAATAAGGGACTTAGAGTTAATGGGGAAAAGGCAGGAGAATGAGGATGAGAAAAATATCAACGATGATTGAATGGCAGAGCAGACTTGATGCGCCGAGTGGCCTAATTCTACTCCTATATCTTATGGCCTTATGGTTTTATGGCTTCCCATCTCCCCAACAGAGGGATTCTTGGAGCCAACAGACTGGAGTTATACTGTCAGTGTCCGGAGTGTTCGAGTCCAGTGATGACGGAGGTCTACCTGTTTGAACAAGCATCCCATACTGAAAGCTGTTGAAAAGATTCACACTGATGGACCTTCTGGAGCAAAGTAGAAGCTGTCTTGGCTTCAGACTGCAGTTATACTGCTGCTGGAGGGAGTGAAGCTAACCGGGAGTACAACCGTGGTAGCACAGTGGCTAACACTGCTACTTCATAACTCCAGGGACCTGGGTTTGATTCCCTTGGGTCACTGTCTATGTGGAGTTTGCACATTCTCCTCGTGTCTGTGTGGGTTTCCTCCGGGTGCTCCGGTTTCCTCCAACAGTCCAAAAATGTGGGGTTAGGCTGAATGGTCATGCTAAAATTGCCCCTTCGTGGCCTGAGATGTGTAGATTAGTAGGGAAAATGTGTAGGGATATGAGAGTCGGGCCTGGGCGGGTTTGTGGTCAGTGCAAACTCGATGGACTGAGTGGTTTTTTTCCGAGGGTTTCTATGATTTCATTTCTTCAAACGTTGGCCACCGTCGGAACACCAAGTTCACACCCAATTACACACTCTGATTTATAAGCTGGAATTTTACACACCCTCCCTCCCAACCCTGCCACGGGAATTGGAGCAGGTGGGGAGGGGGTGCGGACCATGGAAAAGTCTGTTGATCTTGGGTGAGATTTTATGGTTTCATTTCAAGTGAGATCATAAAATCCCACCTATATTGTCGATAACCGCAGAAGTGTGATAGCCTATCTCTGGAACATCTTCCAGCAACTCTGCCATTGAATCTCGTCACTAAAATTCCACCTCAACTCCATTTTCCTGTCACAGAGTCCGTAAAGTGCAAAAGGAGGCCAAGAGGAAAGGAGGGAGCGGAAAAGCTCAGAGGTGAAAGGTGAAAAAAAGCTTTACTTATATCCTGTCAGGTGGTGTGAGATGGGTTCTGGAAGAACTGCCTCAGATATTAACAGTGCAATGAAATATTGAACCAAAACAAAGACTGCTGGAAAATCTCAGCAGATCCAAGATCACCTGCGGAGAGAGAATAAAACTAACTCTTTGGATGACTTGGCTCTCTTCCCTCTCCACAGATACTCTTGGATCTGCAGAGATTTTCCAGCATTTTCTGTTTTTGTTTCAGATTCCAGCATCTGCAGTATTTTATTTTTATCTGAATGAAGTACAACAAAGATCAAAGAAAATTACTGCACAGGAACAGGCCCTTCAGCTCTGCAAGTCTGCACCGACTGCACTGCTTGAATTAACCAAAACCTCCTACCCTTCCTGGGACCGTATCCCTCTATTCCCATCCTATTCATGCCATTGTCAAGACACCCCTTAAAAGTCACCACTGTATCCGCTTCTACTGCCTCCCCCGGCAACGAGTTCCAGGCACCCACCATCCTCTTGTAAAAAATCTGTCTCGTATATCGCCTTTAAACCTTTCCCATCGCACATTAAACCTATGCCCCCTCAGAATTGACTCTTCCACTCTGGGGAAAAAGCTTCTGATTATCCACTCTGTCCATGCCTCTGTTATCTTGTAGACTTCAATCAAGTCTCCCCTCAACCTCCGTCGCTCCATGAGAACAAACCAAGTTTCTCCAATTTCTCCTCATAGCTAATGCCTTCCATACTAGACAACATCCTGGTAAATCTTTCCTGTACCCTCTCCAAAGCCTCCACATCCTTCTGGTGGTGTGGCGACCAGAAGTGAACACTACCTTCTAAGCGCAGTGTAACTAAGGTTCTATAAAGCTGCAACAAGCCTTGTTAATTTTTAAACTTAATTCCCCAGCCGATGAAGGCAAGCATGCTGTATGCCTTCTTGACTACCTTCTTTCAGTAACATGTACACCCAGATACCTTTGCCTATCAATACTCATAAGGGTTCTGCCATTTACTGTACATTTCCTATCTGTATTAGACCTTCCAAAATGTATTACCGCACATTTGTCCTGATTAAACTCCATCTGCCGTCTCTCTGCTCAAATCTCCAATCGATCTATAATCTGCTGTACCCTCTGATGGTCCTCACCACGATCCGCAAATCCATCAACCTTTGTGTCGTCTGCAAACTTACTAATTCAGATACATTATTTACACAGAGGATGGTGAGTGCTGTTTATAAATATTACAAACAGCAAAGGTCTCAGCACTGATCCCTGAGGAACGCCACTTCAATGACACACAAGGGTGTTGAGTGTTTGCTGGCTCACGCTGACTGTTCTTGAGCTTTGAGAAAATTAGATTTTAGACGGTATGGGGTGGCGGAATGAGAATCAAACAGCAACTCAAATGGAAGGCCACGAGCACATCAAACAACGATGGGCTGAATGTCTACTTCTCATACTGAAATAGCTCTGATTTTAGTAACAAAAACAGAAAATGCTAGAAAATCTCAGCAGATCTGACAGCATCAGTGGAATGAAAAGAGAAGAGATTCACCAGGATATTGCCATGGGATGGAATAATTACGTTATAAAGAGAGGTTGGATAGGCTTGGGTTGCTTTCTTTGGAGCAGGGAAGATTGAGTGATGACTTGATTGAGGTGTTCAAGATTATGAGGAGCACGGACAGGGTGGATAGGGAGCAGCTGTTCCACTTAATTGTCAGTTACAAGGGAACACGTTAAAAGTGAAGGGTGGGAAGTTTAGGGGTGATTTGAGGAAAACCTTTTTACTTAGAGGGTGGTGACGATTTGGAATGTGTTGTCTGGGAGGGTGGTGGAGGCAGGATGCCTCACATCCTTTAATGAGTACCTGAATGAGTACTTGGCACATGATAACATTGAAATCTACGGGCCAAGTGTTGGCAAGCAGGGTCCAGTGGGCAGATCAGAGCCTTTCATGCATTGGTGTGGACTCGATGGGCTGAGGGGCCTCTTCTGTACTGTAGGATTCTGTGATTCTGTGACACTGAAAGCCAATGTTTTGAGTTGGGATGACCCTTAGTCAGAGCTGTTGATTTTGGTATGGCTGTTACAATGTTAAATTAAGAAAACATTTGCTACTGTACAGTTCGGCCACAGTTTCAGAATCAAATGAGCTAGCAGCATTAATAGTTACCAAGAAGTGAGTGCATTAGCCTAACAACCACTTGATCCTCTGTGTAGAAAGAAATCTGGCATCCATATCTGGGTTTGGCCAAGATGTATATCCCAGACACACAGTAATGTTGTTGCCCTTTAACTCTAAATTGACTCAGCAATTCAGTTGTCTTGAACTGCATGAGAAACACAAATGAGAACCAAATATCACCCAACATTTAACACAGCCTGGTCCTACTCACTCACTCAGCATGTTCAAAGATTTGGAGAGCTAGCCCATAGAACTGTCAACGAATAGCTTGACATGGGCCGGATTTCAAGGCTGTTCATGCCCGTTGCCGTTGCCGTTGCCAACGAGAATGGAGAACTTGGCCCTCAGCCAAACCGGTGTTTACTGCAGTGGGACCAGAGAATCCCACCTGTGGGTAAAATCCAGCCCTTGGTCAACATCGCTGGGCATGACCTGTCCATCCGATAGGACAGACTCACCAGGGCTGGTGGCACAGTGGTATACTGTCAGGTCGGAGTGCAGGGAGTCCTTAATATTGACTGCAAATCCCATGAAGTTTAATGCAATCACCTCAAACTTGGGCAAGGTGATTAACACCTCCTTTCTTCTCTTCCTTGTTGAATCAGTACTCCTCATCGTTAAATGTTATCTGGAGGAAGTATTGAAGGCACCATGGTAGATGACTTTTTAAATTTATTTGTTAAGTGAGGCTTACATTAACACCGTAATGAAGCTACTGTGAAAATCCCCTAGTCGCCACACTCTGACACCTCTTCGGGTACACTGAGGGAGAATTTAGCTTGGACAATACACCTAACTAGCACTTCTTTCAGACTGTGGGAGGAAACCAGAGCACTCGGAGGAAACCCACACAGACATATGCAGACTCCGCACAGGCAGTGACCTGAGCCAGGAATCGAACCTGGATCTCTGGCGCTGTGAGGCAGCACTGTGCCACCTTGACATCAATGTCCATTACCAATAACAATGTCTCGGTGGTAACAATAATGACTGTAGCTTGGCTGATTGGGAACCAATCTGGCAGCTCAAAAATGGGTATTGATGAAACTCTGTGGGTGAGCAACAGCAGGATTGTATTCCATCTGATTTGATATGGATACCAAAAGCTGCTGAATATACTGGAAGCAGTGTCTTCAGGCTGCCCTTGTCCTGAGCTGAGAGGGAGATGGATGCGATATTGAAGGCCAATCATCCCAGACTAGGATTGTCAGGGAGGTGTCCATAGGAACACTGGAAACCTTCAGCTGCTTCATCATTGACTTAGCCTCCACCAGAAGCCAGAAGTGGGGATGTTCGCTGATGGTTGCGTAATGTTCAGCACCATTCATAACCCCTCAGATTCTGAAACTCTTCGCAACCAGATGCAGCAAGACCCAGGCAACATTCAGGCTTAGGCTGATAAGTGGCATTAGCATCACAAAAGAGGAATAAAACAATGACTCAGAAAAAGAAATAGTTTAAAAGATTTCAACATATCGTAGAATCTTTATAATGCAGAAGGAGGTCATTCAGACCACAATCCCAATCCCCGTAAACCCAATATATTTATTCTGTTAGTCCTCCTGACGCCAAAGGGCAGTTTAGCATGGCCAATCCACCTAACCTGCACATCTTTGGACTGTGGGAGGAAACTGGAGCACCCAGAGAAAACACACACGAACACGGAGAAATCGCACAGACAGTGAGCCATACTAAGATTTGAACCTGGATCCCTGGCACTGTGAGGCAGCAGTGCTAACACTGTGCTGTTGTGCTGTGTCAATTGAATTATTTGGCCATAAGTTAAGTCCTCTTTGATTCCTGCGGCAAAGAAAACTACTGTCAGTGGCGTGCAGAGCTGACTTTGCATCGCACTAAATAGAGTGAAATGAATGATTTTCCAAGCAATTCTCATCCGCCAGGTATTATTTGAAAGATTTATGTTCCTTTATTGCATCTCCTGCACCATTGTTCTCAGGATTTTAGTTTTTGAAGTTACAGACTGAGTCACAATGTTAAATATTTATCATAACAAAGCAGAGTGGAGTTTCTGTTAATAATAAAAGGAAAAATCTTGACAATGATGGATTATCCCAATTCTTTTTTTAAACAGGAGAATGAGAGAGTTACTGTTTTATAATAGGTTTGATTTTTCGTAGCAACTGGTTTATCAATTATGGATTTTAAATGGGCCTCCTGTCCCACTTGACGTATAAAATTAAATGTATAAAGGAAATTGTTAAACAAGATACTTCAATGGCTTTGTGAATAAGATGTTTATTAACTGTTTAAATACTTCTCTTCAATAACACAAATGTTCTGTCCTTTTTGCCTAAGCCCGGATGGTAATTTTACCCATTTTATATTTAAGTGGACTAGGTAGATGCTGGCAATATGTCACCTGTAGAAGTGATGACACAATAATCCAGGTTTACCAGGCTGGGATAGCAGGACTGAAGAATGAGGACAGACTAAGTCAGTCAGATTTGTATTCATTGGAGTTTAAAAAAGTGAGAGGGGATCTCACAGAAACTTATACAATTTTAACAGGGCTATAGATTCAGAAAGAATGCTCTCAATGGTAGGAGAGTCCAGAACTTGGGCTCATAGTCTGAGGATAAGGTAAACCTTTTAGAACAGAGGTGAGGAGAAATTTCTTCTCCCAGAGGATGGTGAATCTGTAGAATTTGCAGAAAACGTTGTGTGATTTCAAGAAGAAATTAGATATCGCTCTTGGGGCTAAAGAGATCAAGGGATATGGGGGAAGAGAGGATCAGGATACTGAATTTGCTGGTCAGCCATGATCAAAATGAATTGGGGAATCACAAAATGGCCTCCTTGTGATTCTATTTTCTATGATTTTTATGTCTCTAAAATATTCCAGTATGGCATTGACACTGGACTGGGGTGAGCATGGTAAGAAGTTTCACAACATTGGTTTAAAGTCCAACAGAATCATAGGTTTTCAGAGTGCTGCTCCTTCGTCAAGTGAATGAAACGATAGTTCACAAACACTGCACATATAGGCAAAGACACAGTTGCAAGATAATAGTTGGAATGTGAGTCTTTTCAGGTAATTAAGTCTTTACAAGTACAACCAGTGCAAGTGGAGAGAAGGATAATCACAGGTCAAAGAGGTTTTTGAGACGCATTTGCTGTTGCAAGGTACGAAATACCAATTTAAATTGTGTACAGCAAACTCCTACACAATCAATGAGATACTGACCAAGTAATCTGTTTTAGTGATGTTGTTTGCGGGATGAACGTTGGCCAAGACACTGGAGAGGACTCCCCGTCTCTATTTCAAGTCATGCAATGGGAACCTCCGCATCCCCACTGACAGAGCTGAAGAGACCTTGGGTGCAATGCTTCATTCAAAAAAATGGCACCTCTGATGGTACAGCACTCTTTTAGCACCATATTGAACTGGCAGCCCCAGGCTTTTAGTCAGAATTTTACCAGCACACCAGCCCCAGAAATGTAGCTGGCGGAGCTCGCGGAATGACATTCTCGGTTGGCCTCGGTTGAGGTCTTAAAAATCTTGGGTGGGCGGGGTTGTAAAACTCTGGCATTTGAGTTGAAGCCTCTGGAGAGGAACTGGAACTCACAGCCTGAGGACATGGGGGTGAAAGTGCTCCCAACCATGAGGAATGCTTGGCACCATACCTGTGTCTCAGGGAACATTTGATATCGCAGTCTGAGGAATGTGGACTGGGGCGACATTAGTTTATTATTAAATCAGCTCCTGTGGGAAGCTCGTACGTTTTATTTGTACTGCAATTTATTGATTCAAATATCTTTGCTGAGTCAAGCTTTTCTGCGTGAAAACCTGTGTATTTGTGTAATTGAAACCTGTAGTTTCCAAGGCAATGTGTCATTGGATTTATGTGCTCATTATGGTGAGTGATGCCAGTCCTAAGTAATAATACACAATTTGGAGTTCCGATGTTAAGTGCAGGCATCCCGGTCAGGTATAACAGGCTCTAGTAAACAAGGAAACATAGAAAATAGGAGCAGGAGGAGACCATTCAGCACTTCAAGCCTGCTCCACCATTCATTACGATCATGGCTATTGGATAAGCTAGGGGTCCTGCTGGCGGATACAAAAAATTCCAAAGCAGTAGAATTGGCAGAATTTTCCCTTCCTGCCTGCCATGGGAATCACAGTGGGTGGGATACAGACAATGCAAAGGGCTATTGAGCTCAGGCAGGATTTTCCAATCCTGGGGGACAAGCTTGGCTGTAAAATCCCGCCCATTGTCTCGGCTGTTTGTGGGAGCTTTGCAAGTCTGCATTGACTCTCCAAAAGCATCTTACCTAGAATCTGACCCCGACCTGTAACTCCATCTTTAGAGAATATACACCTGAACTCTAAGGTGCCTCTGTTCTACAATACTCCCTAAAGTCTACCACTCACCATGAAAATCCTACTTTGATTTGACTTTCCAAAATGCAGCACCTCACACTTACCTGCGTTGAAACCCATTTGCCATTTCTTGGCCCACTTCCCCAGCTGATCAAGGTCCTGCAGCAATTTTTGATAACCTTCCCCACTGTCTGCAATACCACCTATTTTACCACCTGCATATCTTGAGACACAAAGGGGCGATTTATCACGGCCAATCCACCTGCACCTACACACCTTTGGACTGTGAGAGGAAACCGGAGCACTCGGAGAAAACTCAACGCAGACACAGAGAGAATGTGCAAACTCCACACAGACAGCCACGCAAGGCTGGAATCAAACGTGGGACCCTAGCACTGTGAGGCAGCTGTGCTAATACTGTGCTACCACGCCGTGTGCCGTTGCGATATCAAAGATATCAAAGCATATTCCCGTCTTGGTCCAGACAAACCATTCATCATGATGATGTTTCCGTGACCAAACCAATGGATCCCATTAAAGAGTGATGTCTCTGGCTCCCAAGTTGATGTATATGTGATAAAGCACATTTCTCCTTAGCTGCTGTTGATATTTGTGTGAATAATGGATGTTTTCTGGAGCCAGCAGCTCTGCCAGTTACACAGTTTCTTAAATTGGATTGTCTGATGGCCACAGTTTTGTCTCTGAGATGGTAATGCCCCAGCATCTTGGTTTTGGCATTGACATGTTTTGAAGATTATAACCCATGGCAGCATAGTTGAGGTTTGGCCTGTTTGCAGTATTTCTGTACATGATCTATTTCCAGTTTTATATTTGATAAAAATTTATTAAATCCAACCTCATTGACCAAATATTTAGTCATCCCACTTTACAGCAGAATTTTCCATGCCTCTGCTTCCATGTTGTGGTGCTGAAGGTGGCCTACCATTAGGATCTTCCAGTCGCATGCTGCCAATGAGGTTTCCCATTGCTTGCACCAGGGCAGTGGGGATGGTTGCCATCAACGGGAAAGGAAGATCCTGCCAGCGGGAATAGTTAGAAAATCCCACCCAACATCTCTTTTGCTTGCCATGAATGTTTGTTTGATAACACTGCCATGAAATGTCTTGGTTCCCTTGCAGCTTTAAAGGCCAGGATTTGCTGGCCTATCATGGAGGATTCCACTACAGGAGATTCAGTGAGCTAACCCAGAGCTCATAGACTTTCAGTAAGACTGACTATCCCAGCAGCAGGTGAGATACTCAAAATCCCACTCAATGTTGCTGTTTGTTGTTGGGACTGGAAAACTCTGCAGATTGTCTCCATAGCTGCCCATATCTTGCCAAGTGAGTGCCAAGAGGCTAAATGATAGTAAAGGTAAGTATGGATGCCCCCTCCTGAGCAATAGCTGGTGACACCTCCGTGAACATGTTTGGATGGAATTGGCATTAGCCACGATCATAGAATCCCAGCAATTAAGAAGGAGGCCATTTGGGCCATTTAATCAGCACCGACCACAATCCCACACAGAAAAGAATGCCGTAACTCCACGTGTTTACCCTTTTGATTCCCCTGACACTAGGATCAATTTAGCATGGCTAATCAACCTAACCGCTTATCTTTGGACTGTGGGAGGAAACTGGAGCATCTGGAGGAAACCCATGCAGATACAGGGAGAGTGTGCAAACTCCATACAGAAAGTGACCCAAGCCGGGAATTGAACCCCAGTCCCTAGCTCCGTGAGGTAGCAGTGCTAAGCACTGTGCCATTCCTTATAAAAAGAGTTTCATTTATATGTGACCTTTCTCAATCTCAGGATGTCCCAAAGGACTTTCCAGCCAATGAAGTAACTGGTGTAATTTAGGAATTGTGATTGAAATTCTGGCCATATCAAGTGTTGAATTTGTGTGTGAAGTAGTCGAACTTCGTTGATGAGAGGTCCTACTCTTCACCAATGAGCTCTGCAACACATTGCAAGAGGGAACACTTTGCCATTGTTTTCAGGATGATGCATTTATTTTTAAACAAATACAAAAATAAATTTGCATTTATTTTTATTTATTAACTTAATTATTAATTTAAATAAATAATTAAAAAATCATGCCGTTTTATTTTTGCACGCAGATTTCTTTTATTATGAAGTGCTGTCCAGCTTCAACCCCCTTGAGCCTCTGCGACTCACTTTGACTCCCAATTAATCTATATTTTAACTCTTGGGCTTGCCTTGACACTGTTCCACAAGAGAAATATATCAATTTCTATTTTCAATTCACCAACCTCTTTGGGAGAGAGTTCCAGATTTCCACTACATATGCAAACTCCTGGTCACTGTACGTGTGTCCTCCTGGGTCTCTGGTTTCCCCCACACTCCGAAGATGTGTGGGATTAGGTTGATTAGCCATTCTAAATTGACCTTAGTGCCAGGGGACTGACAGGGTAAATATATGAGGCTACAGGAATAGGGCCTGGGTGGGATTGTGGTCGGCACAGATTCAATGGGTTGAGTGGCCTCCTTCTATGATAATTTGTGTAAAGTGGTGCTTCCAGATGTAGAAGCATCTACTTGCTTGAATTTTAGGGTTAAGCCCCTTGTTCCTCCCACAGTCCAAAGATATGTGGGGTTACAGGGATGGAGTCTGGGTAAGATGCTTTTGGAGAGTCGATGCAGACTTGCAAAGCTCCCACAAACAGCCGAGGCAATGGGTGGGATTTTCCAGCCAAGTTTGTCCCCCAAGATTGGAAAATACTGCCTGAGCTCAATAGCCCTTTGCATTGTCCGTATCCCACGCACTGCGATTCCCATGGCAGGCAGGAAGGGAAAATTCGGCCGAATCCACTGCTTTGAAATCTTTTATATCCACCAGCAGGACCCCTATCTTATCCAATAGCTCACATTTCCGACAGTCCTCAGGAGTGGCACACTGGCACGTGATTAGTACTGTTGTCTCACAGTGCCAGGGACCCGGGTTTGATTCCCGGCTTGGGTCATTGTCTGTGCGGAGCCACTTGCGCACAGGCAATCACCTCTGAGTGAAAAAAAATTTCCTCAAATTCCCTAAACCTCCCAGGTTTATGACATTGTATATTAATGCAACTTGTCGATGTATATTCACTTCCAGAATCCTTGTTTTCATGGTGATTCAGCTAGCTGCTCAGTGCATTAGTGACAGCCACAAACCTACTTCAGAAATACTGGCTGATTTCCAAAATGCACTCCCAGTTTATAGATTATCCAGGACAATCAATCACTAGTCATTAAAGACAATTGCAACAAGCAGAGTGGGCGAGTGTGGAATTTATACATCAAATCTTAGAACTTGAAAAATTATGCAATAAAAAGTGATACTCTGTACTTCAGAATCCAGATAACAGCACAAGATGCTGTATTCTTAATCATCTGATGTAATATAAATTTTCTCCTTTTTATGAGTTCCTTCATGGAAGGAAACCAGAGCAGCTGGAGGAAACCTACGCAAACATGGGGAAAACGTCCAGCCTCAGGTGATTGTTTTGCAGAGTCTGCACTTTCTCCCCGTGTCTGCATGGGTTTCCACCAGGTGCTCTGGTGTCCTCCCACACTCCAAAGATGTGTAGATTAGATGGATTGGCCATGCAAAATTGTTCCTTAGTGTCCAAAGATGTGCAGGTTGGGGAAATTAGTGGGATAAATACGTAGGGTTATGTCAAAGCGCATTGGTGGGATGCTCTGTTGGACGGTTGGTGTAGACTCAATGGGTTGAATGGCCTCCTTCTGCACAATAGGGATTCTATAATTCTAAATAGACTGAGGATCCCATAAGCACTTTTGCTCCCTATTTCTTCAAAAGGCACTAATTTCTTGATGGATAACTTAGATCTATAGCTGCTGACTGCTGTCCCTATTGTCGTCCCTATACATTTACAATTGTGAACATGGAGACTAATTATTGAAATGCTGTTTAGCTGTTAGGAACATTGAGGCAGAGCACATTCACAGCCTCATTTATTCTCCTCTGAGTCGTGCCTCACTCTGTAGCACTTATATATGGACTATTGTGGGTTCAAAGTGCCACCTCAGGGTCATGAGCATGGATATGACCACAGCCTATGCTATTTGCAATGCAAGCCTGATCCCAAAGGGAAACCTTCTGACTGACCATAGCCTTTTTTTTGTTTTTTTTTGAAAATAAGAAGGGAGTACTGCTTAATCCCAAAAAAACAGAACTCCAGTAACACCTTTAGAATTGAAAACCATTAAAAGGTTTATTAACAAGAAAAATCATTTAAGCATACAAGATTAAAGTTACACAATTGAAACAGTCTTGCAGAACAATTCTCACTTGGCCAGAACACACAACTTAGCAACAACTTCCCTGATAGATTTAAGTATAAAAATACAGTATTATGATCCAAGGCAGAGAATTGCTGTTGCCTTCATAAGGTATACCATACAATTCCTCAAACATTTCCACATTGATGTAGAAATGTTAAAGAAAGTTTCAGAAACAGACTACTTTTTAAAAGCAGATTTTGCTGGCTTCACTGCATGGCTGATTCAAAGTCACAATCTTCATACCTTCTCCGAGCACACGTACTAAAACATTTTTCCCACACAGCCGCCTAGTTCACCCTGAAATATTGTTTATTCCTTTCATCTTGTATTCCATTGCCCTCAAAATACCTCTTTGAACTTGACTTTTCCAAATTCAAGAACCTTTTATGTTTTCCTATTTTGTCTCCATTTTGGGTTAATAAAATTTAGTAATTTTATATCTTAATAATTTTTTGGGGAAGAGGTGGCATGGTGGCACAATGGTTGGCACTGTTGCCTCACCATGCCAGGGATCTGCAGAATCTGCATGTTCTCCCCATGTCTACGTGGATTTCCTCTGGGTGCTCTGGTTTTCTCCCACAGTCCAAAAGACATGCTGGTTAGGTGTATTGGCTATGCTAAATTCTCCCTCAGTGTACCCGAACAGGGGCCGGAGTGTGGCAACTAGGAAATTTTCACAGTAACTTCATTGCAGTGTTAATGTAAGCCTACTTGTGACACTAATAAATAAATTTTAAACTTTAGTATACCTTTGTAAGGTATAAAGGCTGTTTGTCACTTCAGAACTTACGTTTTGAAGTTAAATAGTCAAGTTCCTACTTGTCATACAATGAAAATTTTTAACCCACCCAACTTCTGTGCAAATTCAATCCTACCATAGCCATTCATTACAAAGGCATGAACGTTAAGTTTAAGTTTATTTATTAGTGTCATGAGTAAGCTTTTGGTTTCTCAGCTCTCACAGACAAGCTGTCTCTATTAACTAATCCCCAGTTTAATTAATTATCGACCCATACTTCTTTAGAGAATACTATCACATTCTCAAAAATATTTTTTGAGGGAACATCCATCATCACAGCACAATGCAGATTGATACTTCAGTGTTATACTGAGGGAGTGCTGCATTGTTCAGGATAATGCCTTTTGGATGAGATTTTTAAATATGGCCCAGTCTGCCTCTGTGGTTTTGTAAACTACTCCAGGCTATAATTTAAAAAAAAATAGGGAATTTTCTCTAATGTCCTGGTCAAAATTTATCTCTCAACCAGATTCCCTGATCATTAAACCAGTGCTACGTGTGGAGTTTGCAGTGCACACATTGACTGACTTCAAACTGTTTCATCAGATGTAAAATGCTGATATACTGAAATCGTACACATCCAAATCTCTACTTTTTGAAATCCATGTACAAACTGGATAACAATCAAGAGAGGGAATAATGATTCATCCTTCCCATCTTGGGTTATCTGAAGTCACACACAGTTGTATGTGGAACCAAGGAACTCAGTACAGTGCAGGCCAACAATCCAACCCCAGGATTATTCTAATCTCTACAGGTCAGCAGAGTTCAGGAGAGGATATTTACCAATTTGCCTCCTCAAAGTGTGGCAGAACATATGCACCAATGGGTTAGAACTCAATAGAGAGGATGTCAGAACCCAGGAAACTCTCCATGTAAAGATTTGAGGTTTCATGTTAAGGTCGTGTTAATGACCGGCATTTCTATATTGTGGAGCTCATTATACTATTTTTCACAATTTTTCCATGTGATATGGCTACACCCACAGCGCTGTGAGAGAATGAGTTCAAGGATTTTAACCCAATGATACTGAAGGGACAGCAGTATATTTCCAAGTCAGGATGATGCCTGGCTGGGTGGGGAAATTGTAGGTGGTGTTGTTCCCATGCATCTACTGCCCCTGTCCTTTGAGGTGGTAGAGGCCATGGGTTTGGAAGGTGCTGCCGAACGAGTTTTGGGGAATTGCAGCAGTTCATCTTTAGATGGAGAGTGTAACACTGCAGCTACTGTGCATTGGTGGTGGAGTGAGTGAATGTTTAAAGTGGTTCATGGGTGCCAGTCATGTAGGCTGCTTTGTCCTGGAGATGTTGAACTCCCTGAGTGTTGTTGAGCTGCACTTTTCAGGCAACTGGAGGGTACTGCAGTCTGATGTGTGCCTTATTGCTGGTGGACAGGTTTTGTGGGAGAATGGTTGGGGTGAGTTACTTGCCATTGAGTTCCCAGCTTTTAACCCGCTCTTGTAGCCGTATATTTACATGACTAGTCCAGTTCAGTTTCTGGTCAATGGTAACCCTCCCAGAATGTTGAGGGTGAGGGATTCAGCGATTGTAATGCCATTGAAGTCAAGAGGAGATTGTCAGATTCTCCCTTATTGGAGATAGTCATTGCCTAGCACTTGTGTGGCACAAATATTATTTGCAACATGTGGCCGGCTCCCGAACTTGATTTGAGTTGACTGGCGGCCCTTGATCCCAAAACAGACTCCCTCCTAACAGAGAGAAAGGAGCAGTGTTACCTAGAAGACTGTTGCATATCTCATGCAAGATTGCTGCGCTTGCTCCATCAACTTCTGGTAAGAATGGGTCACATAGTGAGAACTGAATTTGAAAAGGCTTCCATTTACGTTGCATCTTTCATGCTTTACTGACAATGAGGTAATTTGGAAGTGTAGTTATTGTTGTAATGTAGGAAATGTAGCAGCCAGTTCATGCACAGCAAGTTCCCACAAACAACAATGACTAGATCATTGGTTTTAGCAATATTGATTGAGGGATAAATATTGTCCAAGACACAGGGAAGAATTCCCCTGCTCTTTGTCAAATCATTTGCAAAGTTTTATGTCCACCAAAGATGGGAGGCAAGGCTTCAGTCTCTCATCTGATTTGAAAGACCTCTGGTCAGAGAGCACCCCTCAGTGTCAGACATGAGTATTTGTCTGCATGCTGTGTTTGAGGCCTTGGTGGGACTTGAACCCAAGCTTTTGAACCAGAGCTGAGAATGCTACAAACTGAGTCTTAGCTTGAGTGCCAGGGTCAGCACCAGCATCAAAATACATTCAGACTCTTTCTTTCTCTGAACTCTCCCCTGCTCTGAGTTCATAATTTTCCATCTTCTCCTCAATGGATCCAAAGTTTGGCACAGGTTTCACCATTGCAAGACTGTATGAGGTAGCAAAGGGGTGTGAATGAAGGCCAGTCCATCGCACAAAACCCCATCCATTGACAATGTCGAGACTTCCAGTTGCCTTGGAAAACAGCCAGCTTAATCAAAGACCCCATGCACTCTTCTATCTTCTTCCGTTGAGGAAAAGACAGAAGTCTGAGGTCAAATACCAACTGACTCAAGATTAGCTTCTTTCCTACTGCTGTCAGACTTTTGAATGGACCAACCTTATATTAAGTTGATCTTTGTCGCCACCCTAGCTGTAACTGTAACACTACATTCTGCACTCTCTCCTTCCCTTCTCCCTATGTATTCAATGAACAGCTTTGTCTGTATAGAGTGCAAGAAACAATACTTTTCACTCTATCCCCGTGCATGTGCTAATAAATCAAATCAAATCAAATCAATTCCCAACTGGCTTCAGAGATTAGCATATCAGGGAAACCCCTACGGAGATTGGCGAATTCCCGGGAACCAGTAAATATCAGCACAGATTTGGTGGCCTCCTTGGAAATGATGACAGTCTCCCAGGAAACCTGCTGAAAACATTGACAGATTCTTGGTGACTATTCTGCAACTATTGGCACATCTTGGAAAGTGTCATTCTTTCCGACAGGCTGTGGGATCTCTCCCCTATCTTCCTCTGGGCTTTGCACAATTGGATCAGCACGCAGCTTCTTGTTGTAAGCGGATAGTCACCTCATTATAAAGTGAATGCAGCAAGAGTCACTGAGCTGTAAAGTGGAGTTTTGTTCCACCAATGTTCATTATAAGCTGTTTCCACTGCAGTATAGGGAGTAACATGCTCTTGTCGTTTACATGTACAAAGTAATAGACCCTGTCAGTTTAAAATGTACACAGTAACAAGTGCTGTCACTTCGAAGCACAGAGTGACTAACACGCCCTATCAATTCTAGTTACACATATTAAGAAAGGAGCTTTGGAACAGTAATATTCTGAGTCTCATCAAATACAAGCAGCAAGGCCTTGTCAGCTGCAAGCACACATCACCAACAAGAAGCACTACTTGAGAGGCAGGTCAATTAGATTGAAGATTTGACTTACTGCTCAATCGTGTACCACACACTGCAGATAAATTGCAACCACGCCGAAGGAAGCCTTATTAAGCATGAATCGGGAGAAATTCCTTCAGCCAGAGGGTGGTTAGAATAGGGAACTTGCTACCACTTGGAGAGTTCCAGACGAAAAAAACATTGCTTTATTAAGGGGTAACTAGATAAAAAAAAAGTTACTTGACGTGTGTCACTTGGTTGGCTTTTTTTTACAGGATGTGGACATCATTGGCAGGGTCACAATTTATTGCTCACCGTTAACTATCCTCTATTTCAGAGGATATTCGAGATCTGCTGTGAATCTGGAGTCACATGTAGGCCAGATCAGATACAGATGGCAATTTCCTTCCCTACATGAGCCAGAATCTTTTGGTGAACCTTGGGGGACATAGTGGTTAGTACTGCTGCCTTACAGCACCAGGGACCCGGCGTTTGATTCCTGGCTTTGGTCACTGTCTGTGTGGAGTCTGCATGTTTACCTCTGAGTGCTGCGGTTTCCTCCACAGTAAGAAGTCAGACAACACCAGGTTTAAATCCAACGGATTCCCAACATCATTCCTCCACAGTCCCAAGGATGTGCTGGTTAGGTACATTGGCCATGCTAAATTCTCCCTTAGTGTAACCAAACAGGAACCGGAGTGTGGCGACTTGGGGATTTTCACAGTGACTTCCTTACAGTGTTAATATAAGCCTCCTAGTGATTCTTAAACTTTAAAGATGGGTTTTTAACAATAATCAGCAGTGGTTGGACAAGTCTAATGATATTAGACTTCTAATTCCAAATTTTTATTGAATTAACTTCCTGCAGCGGCAGAACTTGAACCCACATCATCAGATCTTGTTCTGACTCTCTGGACTCCTAGTCCAGTGACAATACAACTATGCCACTACCTCCCCGTGGATGGTTGCACGCTTAACATTTGTCCCAGCTTTTTATTTCAGCCATTTTGCAGTCTTAACGCAGCGTGATCCTCTTAAAGCAGTGCTGCATTTCTGTGCCAGGAGCTGATGTGTCTATCTTTGGTTTGGTTGGAATAGCACAGCCTATTGAGCAGGAGAGAGGTACTTCCGGGTTTACGTATGCGATGCTGAAGGTATTGGTGTTAGAGGTGGAATGGAGGAGAACTGCCAATGTTCCATAGGGAAGCAGAAGCCTCTCTGCACATCAGGAAAAAAGAATGGAAACAAGTGGCCTGAGAAGACAACTGTCAAAGACTAGGCCGGAATACTGGCTGCACTGTCACAGACTCAATAACCGCACAGGTTAGCTCAATGTTATTGCAATTAGCTGACTCTTCCTTGAACCTTCCCCCTGCCTGGTTAATGTTCTGTAACTATGAAATTGATTAAATAAATGTTTTTATTAAGAGCTTCTATCTCACTGGGGAGGCTCCAGGCCAATCCATATCCAACAATCTGTTCTCCAAACTCTGCTGACATTTTGACAGGTGTGATAAATTCCATCACTGCAGCTAAATCAACCTATGGCATTTTAAAACAATTATAAATTAAACAATTTGCCTTATTTCCCAATGTTAATAGCTCCTTTCAAAAGCTCCAGGGTCCAAATCCTGATCCGCATATTCGTCAAAAAGTAATCATTTCTTCCTTGGATTCTGTCATACCCCAAGTTTTATAGAAAGTAATCCATTAGCATTTGAGATATATTGTTTACAGAGAAACAGATTGACAGACGGTGTGAAAACATTACCTCTGCTGCCATTCAGTGCTGGAGGTGATGAGCAGAATAAGAAAGCATGACTCTCATATTCTGGGCCGCACGGTGGCACAGTGGTTAGCACTACTGCTTTACAGCGCCAGGGACCAGGGTTCGAGTCCCACCTTGGATCACTGTCAGTCATGTTCTCCCTGTTCTGTGTACCTTTCCTCCGGTTGCTCCGGTTTCATAGAACATAGAACATTACAGCGCAGAACAGGCCCTTCGGCCTTTGATGTTGCGCAGACCAATTATGAAAAAAGCAATGCCCCTCCAAACTAAACCATTCCCTTCTCTTCCATAAACTTATCAACTAACCTCTTAAACGCCACCAAACTTGGCGCATCTACAACTGCCGCAGGCAGGGCATTCCACTCCCTAACCACCCTCTGGGTAAAGAACCTACCTCTGATATCCGTCCTATAACTATCACCCCTTAATTTAAAGCTGTGTCCCCTCGTGCTAGCTTTCTCCATCCTAGGAAAAAGGCTATCACTGTCCACCCTATCTAAACCTCTAATCATCTTATATGTTTCGATTAGGTCCCCTCTTAGCCGCCTCCTATCTAACGAAAACAACCTCAAATCCCTCAGCCTCTCCTCATAAGACCTGCCCTCCATACCAGGCAACATCCTGGTAAACCTCCTCTGTACCCTCTCCAATGCCTCCACATCTTTCTTATAATGTGGGGACCAGAACTGCACACAATACTCCAAGTGCGGCCGCACTAGAGTTTTGTACAGTTGCAACATGACGTTGCGGCTCCGAAATTCAATCCCCCTACCAATAAAAGCTAAGACTCCATATGCCTTCTTAACAACCTTATCGACTTGACTGCCTACTTTCAGGGATCTATGCACAAATACACCAAGATCCCTCTGTTCATCAACACTATTAAGAATCCTACCATTAGCCCTATACTCTACACATTTATTATTCCTGCCAAAGTGCATTACCTCACACTTTTCCACATTAAACTCCATTTGCCACCTCTCGGCCCAGCTCTGCAACTTGTCCAAGTCTCTCTGCAAACTATAACACCCCTCTTCACTATCTACCACTCCACCGACTTTAGTGTCATCTGCAAATTTACTAATCCATCCTTCAATACCCTCATCCAGATCATTTATAAAAATTACAAACAGCAGGGGCCCCAAAACAGACCCCTGAGGTACACCACTTGTCACCGAACTCCACGATGAATATCTCCCATCAACCACCACCCTCTGTCTTCTATCTGCTAGCCAATTCCTAACCCAATTAGCTAAATCACCTTCTATCCCATACATCTGCATTTTCTGCAGAAGTCTTCCATGGGCCACCTTATCAAACGCCTTACTAAAGTCCATATATACCACATCAACCGCCTTACCCCCATCCACCTCTTTGGTCACTTTTTCAAAAAACTCAATGAGGTTAGTAAGGCACGACCTACCCTTCACAAAACCATGCTGACTATCCCCAATCAATTCATTTCTCTCTAAATAACTATAAATCCTATCCCTAATAATTCTCTCCAATACTTTGCCCACAACAGAAGTAAGACTCACTGGCCTATAATTCCCTGGAAAGTCTCTCTTCCCCTTCTTGAACAATGGGACCACATTCGCTATCCTCCAGTCTTCCAGAACTATACCCGTAACCAACGATGACCTGAAGATCAGAGCCAGAGGCTCTGCAATCGCCTCTCTTGCCTCCCAGAGAATCCTAGGGTAAATCCCGTCCGACCCAGGGGACTTATCTAACTTCAAACCCTCAAGAATATCTAGCACATCCTCCCTATCTACTTCAATAGCAGTCTTCCTCTCACAGTCTGAAACATGTGCTGGTTAGGTGCATTGGCCATGCTGAATTCTCCCTCAGTGTATCCGAACAGGCGCTAGAGTGTGGCAACTGGGGGATTTTTATAGTAACTTCATTGCAGTATTAATGTAAGCCTATTTGTGGCACTAATAAATCAACATAAACTCAGCACTTGTAGACAGGGAAGCTTGGTGAATTCAGTATCGATCTGGTCATCCATCCAAAGGAAAAATTCTACACAGAATGACATCAAATCTACAGCATAAGAATAGATCATTTGGCCCAAATGATCAGTACTGTTTGCGATATTCCTGACCGGCATTTTCTTGTTTGAAGTGCCCTGTTCTATTTGCTCCATGTCACTCGATTCACTGCCATGAACCCATTCCCCACTCACATCTTCATTGACTCCAAACCTATCTACTCACATCTCCAGTGACCCCAAACCCCTCTGCTGACAGCTCCACTGATCCTAAACCCCTCTAACCACGTCATCCTTGACCCCAAATCCCTCTACTCACATCACCCTTGATCCCATTTCCTTTTGTCACATCTCCATTGACCCCAAACCCATCTACTCAAATAATCATTGACCCTATTCCCCTGTACTCACATCTCCATTGACTTACTAATGTTTTAAACTGTAATGTTTGGTGATAATAGTGATTCCAACTGAAGGATTTTGATAAATATGGAGTGAGAGTTAAGAACATTCTTCAGGTTTTCTTTAGAGTGGAGGAGACCACCAGTGTATCTCCCAATCTGTTCCCTCTCAGTGGACAATAAAGGATAATTTCCTTTTGTTCTCAGGTGGGAATTTGGAAACCTTTGATATAAATATTGTTTTTTGAGGTTCCAGCTCTCCTTATCCCAGACTTTGCATCGGTGGTCAATGCTTATTTCTATCTAACCTCTCTTTCAATATCCTGAAAACTGAATCAACGTTCTATGTTCCAGGGAATGTAAATTCTAACATTTTTAGTGTATTTAATGGCGTGCAGTGGGATAAATACAGCAACTTCTCACCTTTAATGTTGAGCCCCGCAGGGCAGTAAAAGTATAGCAAAGGTTTAGAATAATCTTTCAATCTGATTTAAAGTTTTCTTTAAATTTATTTATTAGCCATAAAAAGGCTTACATTAATCACCACAGTGCGATTTCTTTTCAGGTTACACTAAGTGAGAATTTAATACAGTCAATGCGTCTCATCAACACATCTTTCAGACTGTGGGAGGAAACCAGAGCAGGAATCCCATGAAGACACAAGGAGAATGTGCAGACACCACACAGGAAATGATCCAAGCCAAGAATCAAACCCTGATTCCTGAGTCTGTGAGGCAGCAGTGCTAATACAGTGCCACTCAAGGATTTGATTTGATTTGATTTATTATTGTCACATGTATTAACATACAGTGAAAAGTGTTGTTTCTTGTGCGTTATACAGACAAAGCATGCTGTTCAGGATGTACAAAGCAGATTTTTGCTTTTAACCATGCACAAGTGAACACTGGAAGTTGCTGTTCACATTACTCCTTAATAATGATGAGCACTGATAGACTCTCTGTTATTCTTAACACAAAATCTGGACGATTATGGACAAATTCTTTATTATTCAGAAACAGCCTTCTTACAGTCAACTAGGTGAATCAGCTTTTAATTGGAGCAGGAACATTTCACTCACCTTTTCCACTCGGAATATAATGACTGAATTAATTGGGAATTCAGATCTTTTTCTTTGCACCGTGCTCAATTGAAGCTTCATAAAAGAGGAACCTGTTGCGTAATCAAAAGAATTTTGCTTAAGAATTCACTTTAAAGTTTTAATCACCTGCAGCAGCAGTTAATGAATTTTAATAAACTGTTAGTCATATAAACATGGATGTGTTAAGGGGCAATAATAGTTATTCATCTTGCAACAGTTCAATAAAGTTTCAAATTGCTCCTTTAACATTGCGGGCTCGAAGTTTAGTTCCTTGGTGCCCATGATTCCAGTGCTAAAACTGCCATTTTGTATCCCAAATGACATCAGCAGCCCACATGCCTCATTCTGATACAGACCTCACTGGACACCATTTTGCTCAGGGTTGAACAGGAGATGCACTCTCCCCATCGTTAACAGACACGAGGCTATTAATATTTACAAATTACGTTCAACCATGTTGTTTTGGTTTCACTGATGGTTTTATGTTAAGGCAGCCAAAACCAATGATTACCTCTGGGAAAACCACCACAAAGCATCATGGAATGGGATAAAAGGATAGTGCTCGGTTTAATCAATGCTGCTCCCACTCCCAAGATTTCTGATTTTACACCCAACTTTCACCTCCTTGGCTCCACCCCCACTCCCCACCTGCCTCTCCAAACCTGCTCACTCCAACAATTCCTGCTTTCCCAGCCACAGCGTCCTTGGGATGGAATGGTGGCACAGTGGTTAGCACTGCTGCCTCACGGTGCCAGGGACCCAAGTTTGATTCCAGCTTTGGGTCATTGTCTGTATGGAGTTTGCACATTCTCCCAGTGTGGGTTTCCTTTGGTTTCCTCCCACAGTTCAAAGATGTGCGGGTTAGATTGATTGGTCATGACAAATTGTCCCTTAGTGTCAGGAGGGTTTAGTGGGTAAAATACTTGGGGTTACAGAGATATGGTCTGAGTGGGATTTTTTTTTGATGCATCCAGAGATAAGGGGATTAGCTTATGAGAAAAGATGAAGTAGATTGGGCCTGTACTCATTGGAGTTTAGAAGGTTGAGGGCAGATCTTATAGAGACATATAAGATAATGAAGGGGCTAGACAAGGTAGAGGTAGAGAGATTCTTTTCCCTTAGAAAGGAAACAAGAACTAGAACACACGGCCTCAAAATAAGGGGGAGTCACTTTAGAACAGAGTTGAGGAGGAACTTCTTCTCTCACAGGGTAGTGAATCTCTGGAATTCTCTGCCCATTGAAGCAGTGGAGGCTACCTCGTTAAATATGTTTAAGTCACAGGTAGATAGATTTCTGATCAATTAGGGAATTAAGGGTTATGGGGAGTAGGCAGCACTAACCACTATCAGATCAGCCATGATCTTAATGAATGGCAGGGCAGGCTCGAGGGGCTAGATGGCTTATTCCTGCTCCTATTTCTTATGTTCTTATGTGCAGATTTGATGGGCCGAATGGCCCTCCTTCAGCACTGTGGAGATTGTATTATTCTATAATCTATTGCAGCAACTCACCATGACTCCTTCAACAGCCTTTTAAACTCACTGAGTCTATCACCTAGAAGGTCAAGGGCAGCAGACATATGTAAATACCACCACCTGCAAGCTCTCCTCTAAACCACTCACCATGCTGATTTCACTGGGTTAAAATCCTGGAATTCCCTCCCTAACAGCCCTGTGGGTATACCTACATCACATGGACTGCAGCTACTCAAGCAAGTAATCCACTACCACCTTCTCAAGGGTAATTAGGGATGAACAATAAAGACTCACCCAGCCAGCAATGCCCACATCTCTTGAAGGAATTTTTAAAAATCTGGTGACCTATTCCAAAAATGCAAATGAAGAGTTAAGATTTGCCATGAAGAGAGGTAAGAAGAATGGTGAAAAAAGTGGGAGGGAGGGGGCGGACAGGACAAAGAGCAATACAGCTCTTTGTATAGAGCTGGAGTATACAGCTGGAGTATAGAGATGCAGAGAGACCTGGGGGTGCAGGTTCACAAGTCTCTGAAGGTGTCAGTACAGGTGGAGAATGTGATAAAGAAAGCGTATGGTATGTTAGCCTTCATAGGAAGAGGTATAGAATACAAGAGTAGGAGTCTAATGTTGCAAGTGTATAGAACGTTAGTTAGGCCTCACTTGGAGTACTGCGTCCAGTTCTGGTCGCCTTACTACCGGAAGGATGTGGAGGCCCTGGAGAGAGTGCAGAGGAGATTTACCAGGATGCTGCCTGGTATGGAAAGGCTGTCTTACGAGGAAAGATTGAACGCACTGGGGTTGTTTTCCCTTGAAAGACGTCGGCTGAGAGGGGATCTAATAGAGGTATATAAGATTATGAGGGGTATAGATAGAGTAAATGGTGGTAAGCTTTTTCCACCATTAGAAAAGGATAGAACGAGGGGTCACGGCCTTAGGGTGAGGGGGGCTATGTATAAGACGAATATTAGAGGGCAGTTTTTCACACAAAGGGTAGTGGGGGTGTGGAATGCACTACCGAGTAAGGTGGTGGGAGCAGGCACGCTAGGGTTGTTTAAGGGTCTCTTGGACAGCCACATGAGCGGTCTGCAGATAGAGGGATATAGTAGGACTGTTTAAATATCCTATTTGTTTCCACAGGATGTTCGGTCCACCTTGTTGACCAACAAGGTGCATGCATGCGGCAGGTCGTGCGAGAGCTGCTCTTGGATGTTACTTCAGGAGTGGCCTAGTGCTTCACGTCGTTAGTGTATGCTTAAACTGGACCATCTGATGGGCACCATGACAGCTCAGGGACTATCGCTGTTGCTGTGCAGACACATGGATTTGGGCCTGTGTCTGCGGGAGTTTGCGCGTTCTCCCCGTGGTTGCGTGGGTTTTCTCCGGGTGCTCCGGTTTCCTCCCACATCCCAAAAATGTGCTCTTAGGCTGATTGGGTAACAAATTGGTCCCTATATGTCATTAAGATGTTAGGACGGCGGCGCGGGCTCGTTGGGCCGAAGGGCCTGTTTCCGGTACTGTGTTGCTCTTTGTTCTTTGTTCTAGCACAGGAACAGGCCCTGCAATGCACCGAGCTTGCATTGATACATGACATCTTTCTAAACTAAGCGTCTTCTGCCTCTACGCCGTCCATATGCCTCTATTCCCTGCCTCTTCACATATCTGTAAGATGCCTCTTAAATGTTGCTTTTGCACCTTCTTCTCCACCTCCTTGGGCAGTGCATTCCTGGCACTTACCACCCTCTGTGTAAAAAACCTGCCACTCACATCTCTTTAAATTTTCCCCCTTTTACTTTAAACCTACGCCCCTTAGTAATTTCTACCTGGGAGAAAGACTCTGATTATCCACTTTATCCATGCCTCTTATAATTGTATAAACTTTTATCAAGTGAAAACAAACCAAGTTTGTCCAATCTCTCCTCAAACCAAACCAGGCCACATGGTGACTAACATTTTCTGTACCCTTTCCAAAATCTCCACATCCTTTTGTTGGAGTGGAGACTGGAACTGTAGGCAGTATTCCAAATGTGGCCAAAAGTTCAATGCAACTGCAATATGACTTGCTAATTGTTACACTCTATGAACCGACCCGTGACGGCAAGCACACCATACGCCTTCTTAACCACGAAAGAGCAAAAAAACCAGGAAATAACAAAATAAAATACAGCGAATTGCCAATGAAATGCCCCACCTGAAGGCTGGCACTGGGAGAGGGGGGAGGGTGGGGGCAGAGTTTTCTATAATTGTCTGCTGTGTGGATCTGATTCACCCCCTCTGGACTTGGGTCACTGTCTGTGCAAAGTCTGCACATTCTCTCTCTGCCTCCCACAGTCCGAAAGACGTGCTGGTTAGGTGCATTGGCCATGCTAAATTCTCCCACAGTGTACCCCAATAGGTACTGGAGTGTAGCAACTAGAGATTTTCACAGTAACTTCATTGCAGTGTTAATGTAAGCCTACTTGTGACACTAATAAATAAGTTTTGCTGTTTGTGTGAGATTAGTGTTTGCCACAATAGTACTAATGTATGTAATATACCTCTCCGTGTATCTGAATAGGTGCCAGAGTGTGGTGACTAGGAGATTTTTCATAGTAAACTTCATTGCAGTGTTAATGTAAGCCTAATAAATAAACTTTAAATCCCCCCTCCCCTTATATAGCCGATATATAAAATGAGGATGCTATCCACAGAAGGGAGAGATGCAGCTGCCTACCTTTCACTTCAGATACTGGTAGACCTGCTGTGCATTTTCAGTATTACCTGTTTTAAATTGCTTGTCTTGTTTGTCAAAGACATTTGAATAAGAAAGCTTACCACTGACACTGAGTGGTTGGGACGGTTCCACCACATCTAATTGATTTCAGACTGAATTAGGTCACGTATAATTCTGCAAGCCAGAATTGAAAGAACATTGGGTATGCACAAGAGGCAATTTCTTTTTTAGTTGCACTAAATATACACATATACATTATATTTTCCCGGCGGCCAGTTGAATGACATTTAGAGCACATTAAAATAACTAAACACCAAAAGCCAACTGGGAACAGAAATCTTTTTCGCCTGGTCTCTGTTTCCATTTATTTTCTTTCTGAATCTTTTGAGGTTAAAATAAAATTATCAAAAGAAATGCTTGGAGCAGTGAAGTGAAGGTGATTGATATTCCATCAATTTTGATTGAATGAAAAATCCGAATGCTTACCTTTTGCCCTTCAAGTTTTTTTTTGTGCTAATTTTCTAACTTATTCCTCTTAATTTTCTCATCTGGCTTTGTGTTGTGGTTCTATCTGCAAAGACATGGCTGTTTTATCTGAGCAAATTTCCCCCTCCCTCTCCTGCATCCTTGACGTTTTGACTCCCTGAGTTGAATTTTCAGTTGTCTGTGATGCCAGGTTCAGGATGGGTGTGGATTGGCATAGTTAATCATACATTCAGAAGGAGCCACTGGTTCCTTGGCGATATTTTTGAGTTTCCAAAGGGAAGGAGGAACTGACTACAATTAATCAGCTCTTAATTCTATTTATTTTCTATTAATTTTCCGGGGTATGGGCAGCATTGGCTGGAACAGTATTCATTGCCCATCCTTATTTGCCCTTCAAAACATCGTAGTGAGCTGTCTTCTTGAATCGCCGCAGTTGCTGCAGGAAACAGTGGTAAACACTGCTGCTTCACAGTGCCAGGGATCCAGGTTCAATTCCGGCCTTGGGTGACTCCCTGTGTGGAGTCAGCACTTTTTTCCCATGTCTGCATGAATTTCTTCCGGGTGCTCTGGTTTCCTCCCACAGTCCAAAGATGTGCAAGTTAGGTGGATTGGCCATGCTAAGTTATCCCTTAATGTCACAAGATGCCTAGATTGAGGGGGTACTGGGTAAATGCAAGGAGTTACAGGTATAGGACATATATATTACAAACAATAATAGTTTCTATGTTTCTCTTTGGGGGGAAGGGGCGATCAGGATATTGAATATGATGATCAACCATGATCAAAATGAATGGTAGAGAAGGCTTGAAGGGCTGAATGGTCTACTCCTGCTTCTAATTTCTGTGTTCCAGGGACCTAGCACAGATCCCTGAGGAACAATCTACAAGGGCTTGGAAGAGCTGGCCCAGGATTGGCCATGATATTCCAGCTAAGGTCTAACCAGTGATTTGTAAAACTTCAGCATAATTTCCACATGCTTCCATCAAGTTGTGCTACTTTCGATAATTTGTGTTTATGAACCCCCCAGGTCACTCTATTTCAGACTACAAGCTTTTACTTCTATTCTATATCACATTTGAATTTGAGGCGAAGGCATGGGGACGAGTTAGCAAAGTTTGAGCAGCTTAGGGATATCTCTGAACTCTACAGCGTGGATGAAATGACAATTCTTTGATTGACAAGTTGGGGGAGAAAATCCGGTCACAATAGCTGGAATTCTGCACAAAGTACAAAGTTTGACACCTGTGACATGCGTACAATGTGCAGTATGACTGACCTTGATCTGAGTGATGAATAGTGGAAGTAGATGATGTACTGGAGCATTCACCATGGCATGATCCTGGACCTCTGTCAACATCTGAAACCAGACCGGCAGCAAAGGAATAGATCAGACGCAATGGCATTCGCTGCATTGAATCTCTAACTCAGGAAATATAAGTAGAGGAATCAGGTTTACTTTATTTGAATGGAGAGTCATATGTGATGTCCTCTAGCTGAAAGGCTGCTCCTGAGGTGACATTAACTAAGTTACTTACAAATTTGTGTTTTCCATTGATGTCCTGGCTGGCCTCTCCTCTTTCACACATTGTTGCAGCTTTATAAGACCCTAGTACAGTGCTCAGTTCTGGTTGTCTCATTAAAGGAAGGATGTGGAAGCCATTGAAAGAGTGCAGAGTAGACTTACAAGGATATTGCCGGGAGCTTGGTCTTTCCTCCTTACAGAGATGAAGGATGAGAGGTGACCTGATAGAGTTGTATGTGATGTTGAGAGATATTGATCGAGTGGATTCTCAGAGGCTATTTCCCAAGGCTGAAATGGCTGCTACAAGCGGACACAGGTTTAAGGTGCTGGGGAGTAGGTACAGAGGAGATGTCAGGGGTAAGTTTTTCATTCAGAGGGTGGTGTGTGCACGGAATCGGCTGCTGGGAATAGTGGTGGATGCGGATTCAATAGGGTCTTTTAAGAGATTTCTGGGTGAGTACATGGGACTTAGTAAGATAGAGGATTATAGATAAGCCTAGTAGGTCGAGATATGTTCGGCGCAACTTGTGGGCTGAAGGGCCTGCTTGTGCTGTAGTGTTCTATGTTCTATGTTCTGTGTAAACTTAAACTTTTCCAAAACTCTGCTGTCCATATCCTATCTTGCAACACTTTCCATTCACCTATTGGTCTGGGCTTGATAACTGATGTCAGATCCTGTCCAGCGGTGTCTCAATTTTCAAATCAACATTTTCATGTTCATATGCCTCAACAACCTCACTCCTCCTAACCCTGTAACCTCCTCCAGTCTAACAATCTTCCAAGAACTCTGTGCTCCTCCAAAGTTGGCCTCTTGTGAGTTCCCTACTTCCTTTGCCTCCCCATCCACATCCATAACTTTAGCTGTTTTAACCCTGAGATTTCAATATCTCTTTAAATCTCTGGGCGGAATTTTCCCATCCCATCCACCATGGGAATCATAGCGGATGGCGGGGAGGAGGGGGGCAGACTGTGCAAAGGTCCGTTGAACATGGGAGTGATTTGTCCATTTTGGGGCAAGCATGGCTGGAAAATCTAGCCCTCTGAGGTGGCATGGTGGTTAATACTGTCGCCTCACAGTGCCAGGGACATGGGTTCAGTTCCGGATTGAGTCTTTGTCTGTGCGGAATCTGCACGTTCTTCCTGTGTCTCCATGGGCTTCATCTGAGTGCTCTGGTTGCCTCCCACAGTCCAAAGATGTGCGAGTTTTGGTGGATTGGCTATGCTAAACTGCTTCTTAGTGTTAGGGGGACTAGCTAGAGTAAATCCATCTGGTTGTGGGGTAGGGCCGAGGTAGGATTGTGATCAGTGAAAACTCGATGGGCCAAATTGTTACTTTCTGCACTGTAGGATTCTATGATTTTATGTTTCTCTACTCCCTTAAGATACTCCTTAAAATTACCTTTTTTCTTCAATGTTTCAGTCACCAGTCCTAATGTATCTTGCTTTGATTCAGTGTCACATATGCCCAGATAATGCTCTTCTGAAAGATAAAGTTTTTAAAGTTTATTTATTAGTCACAAGTAAGCCTTACATTAACACAGCAATGAAGTTACTGTGAAATTCCTCAGGTCCAGTGCACCTAACCAGCACATCTTTCAGAATGAGAAAACCCATGCAGACACAGGGAGAATGTGCAAACTCCACACCGACAGTGACCCAAGCCTGGGATCGAACCCAAGACCCTGGTGCTGTGAAGCAGCAGTGCTAACCACTGTGCTACCACGCCTTTATAGAATTCCTACAGTGTAGAAGGAGGTCATTTGGCCCATCATGTCTGCACCAACCTTCCAACAAATCATCACTGTTGCCCCGTTAATCTACCTAATCCGTTCATCTTTGGACTGCAAGAGAAAACCGGAGCACCCACAGGGAATTCATGCAGACATGGGGAGAAGGTACAAGTTCCACACAGACAGTCACCCGAGGCTGGAATTGAATCCAGGCCCCTGGCACTGTGAGGTAGCAGTGCTAACCACTGTGTCACTGTGCCTTGGGCCAGTTCACTATGTTAAACGCGTTGCATAAATATAATTTACTAATTGTATCCCAGAGCCTTTTTTTGGCACAAATGAACTTTATTTGTAAAATATCTGGAAGAATATCACCAACATTTCAAAATGGCCGCCACACAAAGTGCAATAATATTCCGATTTTCAACGTAGATCACTTCACACTCTGAGATGCTTCCAAATGGTCAAAGAAATGTTACAGACAATTTATAATGGCCATTACAAACAGGTACAAAGATATTTAAACTGTCTACATAGATCAGGTTGCAGTCTGAGATGCTTCAATACAATTGTGATAAATGAATATTCACCGTATGCATTCAATGTGACCCGTACAGCTCAAGGTGGTTCCATATAATCCACTTCCTCCCAGTTCATTGTGGCTGAGGGGTCCCCGAGCCATTCCGTTGAAAATAATGGGTGGCAGGAATAACTTAAATCTCATCCCTGGAAATCACATGACAGATACGATAATGAAAATGGGAGGATATTGGGCAAAAATGTTTTCCTTCTCCTTTCTATAATTCCTTTGAATCAATTCTATCTTTACCAGACATAAACTGACAATTATTTTCTCTGCTTTTGGTGATAACATATGAATATAGCATGCTAATTTATGCTAATTTCCCTATCCTAATTAGGTTAATTGGAAAATAGACCTTTCCCAAATGTGCGACCTGTTTTGCATGTTTATCAATAGAGGGAGAAAGAAAAGCGTTATCAACAGATATATATGTTCCTGCTTTTTATTATTGTTGTGTGAGCTCCAATCTCCACCTGGCAAAGATATGGTGAAATTTAACGCTGCACTATTATTCATTGTGGGCATTTAGATTTCATTGGCAAGACTGTAATTTATCTCGAGTTTAAAAAGGGAAACATTTACATCGTGCATTTTATAACTATTGGACACCTCAAAGTGCTTAAAAGTCAGTGAAGTCTTTCTGGATTATAGTCAACGTATGGTGCAGGAAACTCAGCAACAAATGTGCACACAGCAAGCTGCAACTCACAGTAGTGACTAGATAACCTGGTTTTGTGATATCAATTAATGGATAAATGTTGACCAAAAGCAGTGTTAAATCTCTCAGTACTGAGAATTCTCCTCAAGAACTCAATCTGCAGCCAGGTGTCAGGGTACACAGAACTTCATTCAATTTACTTACTCCGCAATCCAAACATTGGTTGCTTACTCAGGGATGGTACCCAATAGCTCACCTGACCTGTTCTCTTAAAGGAGCTAAGCCCCAACATACATAACAACCAGGGATAAGTAACTCCTCTGCTAAAGACCACAGGGTCTTTTACATTTACCTGAGGTAGCCTTGGTTTCAATGACATGTCTGAAAGACAGCGGCTCCCAACAATACAGGAAAGGGGATATTGGCCTTGATTTTAATGCTTAAGCATCGAGCCAGGATTTTATAGCCCACCTCGGCATGTCTCTCCCCTGCCCCAGCAGGTAGGGCAGACCATTTACTATTCCATTGGTGGGAGGAACCATAGATTCCCGGCCCTGAAGTAGGATTTGAACCCAGGATCTTGAGTCACAGGCAAGGATGTTACCAAGCCACAGAGGTGGCATGGTGTCGCAGTGGCTAGTACTGCTGCCTCACTGCGCCAGGGAGCCACGTTCAATTCTAGCTTTTGACGATCTTATGTATGGAGTTTGCATGTTCTCCCCATGTCTGCGTGGATTTCCTGCAGGTGCTCTGGTTTCCTCCCACTTTGCACACAAAGATGTGCGGGTTAGGTGGATTGGCCATGCTAAGTTGACCCTTTGTGTGTGAAGATGTGTAGATTAGTGGGTTAAGTATCTGGGGTTGCAGACAAAGGCCTGGGTAGCATGCTTTGTTGGATTGTTTGGTGCAAACTTGATGGGCTGAAAGGCCTTCTTCTGCATAGTAGGGATTCTCTGAATCTAAAAGAACCACAGCTAACAAGATATTACCCAGAAAATATGGTGGATGGGCCTTCTTCTTGCAGCTTGCAGTGGTTCAAAGTTGAGTCACATGTTGTTGTGGGTCTCATGTTACATGAATTATCCAGCCCTCCCTCTGCTGAGATCTTCCAAACAATCCCTGCCCAACTAGGTCTGGCTAGGTAAAGACAGCAAGCTTCCTTTCCCTAAAGGAAATGAGTGAATCAGAAGCTTTTTTCATGATATTCTGACGGCTTTGTGGAAAGGTTTGAAGAAACCTACCTTCTGCCCTGTTGGGTGGTACGATGGCACAGTGGTTAGCACTGCTGCCTCACAGTGCCAGGGACCCAGGTTCAATTCCTGGCTTGGATCACTGTCAGTGCAGTGTCTGCATGTTCTCCACGTGTTTACATTGGTTTCCTCCCACAGTCCAAAAGGCGTTCTGGTTATGTGCATTGGCTATGCTAAATTCTCCCTCAGTGGACACGTACAGCAGCCGGACTTGGGGATTTTCACAGTAACTTCATTGCAGTGTTAAAAAAAGCCTACTTGTGGAACTAATAAATAAACTTTAAATTTCACTTGCAACTTTCTGTTGCAAAGTTGAATTGGAACTCATTAATCTAGACCGAAGCATTACCAATTCAGTCACATACAGATGGCACTATTCTTCAATTCCTTTATCCAATCCCTTTCTGCATTACAAATGGTTGCACTTCAGAAGTACCTCATTATCTGTAAAGCACTTTGAGACATTGTAGAAGCTGATGTCATTGTACAAATCTTTCTCAAACTTACACCAAATTCTCCCTTCTGCCACACTCTGGAGTCCTGTACAACATGTGTGCCAGTTAATTTGATTTGATTTTTTAAATTTGATTTATTATTGTGATATGTATTAACATAT
This sequence comes from Sphyrna mokarran, assembly GCA_024679065.1. Lineage (NCBI taxonomy): Eukaryota > Metazoa > Chordata > Chondrichthyes > Carcharhiniformes > Carcharhinidae > Sphyrna > Sphyrna mokarran. The sequence goes on along the minus strand of JAGIQG010000013.1, from coordinate 11,165,475 downwards.
AGTGAAAAGTACTGTTTCTTGCACGTATACAAACAAAGCACTCTGTTCATAGAGAAGGAAACAAGAGAGTGAAGAATGTAGTATTATGGTCATAGAGAAAGATCACCTTTATGCGAGGTAGATCCATTCAAAAGTCTGACAGCAGCAGGGAAGAAGCTGTTCTTGAATCTGATGGTACATGACCTCAGATTTTTGTATCTTTTTCCTGGCAGAAGAAGGTGGAAGAGAGAATGTCCAGGGTGCATGGAGTCCTTAATTATGCTGGCTGCTTTGCCGAGGCAGCAGAAAGTGTAGACAGAGTCAACGGATGGGAGGCTGGTTTGCGTGATGGATTGGGCTACATTCACAGTCTTGGGCAGAACAGGAGCCGTATCAAGCTGTGATACAACCAGAAAGAATGCTTTTTATGGTCCACCTCTAAAAGTTGGTGGGTGTTGCTGACTAAATTTCCTTAGTTTTTTGAGAAAATAGAGGTGTTGGTGGGCTTTCTTAACTATATTTTCAGCATGGGGGATCAGGACAGAGTTGTTGATGATCTAGACCCTTAAAAGCTTGAAATTCTCAATCTTTTCTAATTCGTCCCCGTTGATATAGACAAGGGCATGTATACGCTTGTTTACGCTTCCTGAAATCAATGACAATCTCCTTCGTTTTGTTGACATTAAGGGAGAGATTATTAAGTCAATGTTCTTCTCAGAGAATGTTGTCAGGGTGAAGTTTCAGTGAAGAATTCCTTGAATGATTGATTTTGTGGTTAAAAGATAGCTTTAGAAAAATTTATAAAGACAGGCACAGGTTGGGGAAAGTCACAAGGCATTAAAAATCACAAAGGCCCTTTTGCAATTATATTATCATACAATTTGGCCTTGTGTTGCTCAGATATTTCAGTGGATATGTTTATCTGTTTACCTTGAGAGTCAAGTTTCTCCTATGAAGACTAGTTACCGGAATCCTGAGCTGATGTAAACTTAGTGAAGTCAGAAGTGAAAGCAATTGACAAGCTATGAGGTGATGAACATTTAGCTGAGAATGAGAAAACTATCAGGTTGCCCTTGAACCTCCTATGTTCAAGTGAAAACAAACCAAATTCATCCCATCTCTCCTTGTAGCTAATGCCCTCCAAATCAGATAATATCTTGGTAGATCTTTTGTGTACCTTTTCCAAAGCTTCTACATCCTTCTGGTAGTGTGGCAATCAGAATTGTACACAGTATTTGCACACCGTATTTGTATATCTGATAATAAGGTGTTTTCACACAGGGCAAGACAGCAAGTAAAAAAAAAGCACAAATGAAATTGATTTAATTCAGCTGCAGTATTGCATCCAATTCAGAGCACTTCACGATAGGTGTCAAGATTGGATAGGTGTAGAGGGAAATATACTGAAATGGCACCAGGAAGAAGGGACTTTAATTATCTAAGAGACAATAGATATTGGGATTGTTTTTCAAAGCAGAAAGATCCAGGGGGAATTTAATAGAGGCATTTATGAAGAGTTAACTCCCTTTTGAAGATTGTCTTTTATTGAATCTTGCCCACTGCCCTTTCAGGCATTACTTTCCCAATCATCAGAATTTGTGGCATAAAAATAATTCTCTTCATTTCCTCCCTTGTCCTTTTGCTAATTACTATAAATTAGGACATTCTAATTATCTATATTTCTGCCAGTGGAAACCTTTTATTCATTTTATAACAACTATTCATAAGTTAGTTGGTCTCGTTTACCTGTGACTCCAGAGCCAGAGTAATGTGGTTGACTCTCAACTGCCCTCTGAAGTGACCTAGCAAGCCACTCAATTTAAGGGCAATCAGGGATGGGCAATGAATGCTGTCCTAGCCATAGCGACTCCCACATTCTAGGAAAGAATTAAAAAAAAAGTCACTGTGGGAAAATTTAACATGGCCCAAAGCACCTAACCAGCACGTCTTTCGGACTGTGGGAAGAAACCAAAGGACTCAAAGGAAGCTCAAGTAGATAACTTAGAAACACCACACTGACAGTGACTCAAGGCTGGAATTGAACCCAGGTCCCTGGCGCTGTGAGGGAACAGTGTAACCACTATGCAACCCTACCGATACATAAGGGGGAAGTGAGAAGGTTTGAAAAGGGTGCGCTAAGTATTTCAAGATGTTAGAATGGCCGCAGAGGACTTAGATACAATGTACAGATAGATGGGATTTTCTTTGTCTGCTTTTGCACTCGCTGCATTGATTTCATTCTCATGGTTCCTGTTGAAAGTCGATAAGGAAAAGGGTCATTATGCGGTTGCTTTAAAGAGAGCTTTTTTCTTAGTTGTGGGTACGAGTACACCGTGGACAGTTGACTTTCTAATTAGACACCCAAGGCTTCCAAACTGGACAGCACATCGATAAAAGAAAAAATAGCGGGTTGATTCAACATTGATTATCTGCCATTAGATGTCACCGGGACCAGCTATCATATTTACCTAGCGTGTTAAAAATAACACCAAGCAGCACGTCATTACCATGTTGACTTTGCCTTCACTTTGACTTGTTGTGCTCAGCGCTAGGCTCCTGTAAATTGGATATGGGAGTCTGAGTGGGCCCAGAGTTATTGATCAAACTGTGCAAGGAAGAACTTTAAACTCAAAAGCTATTGTTGGGTTGTTTGAGTGCGTCTTTACTTTTAATTACCACCACCCCTCCCCAACCTCACCACTCCCAGCTACTGCTGCCCCCCCCCCTCATCCTCACTGAAGAGCTGCCAATGTCACAGATGATGATAGCTGTGCATTTTGACATTTGTGTTGGGCGCCTGTTAATTGCGCTGTCGTGGTAATCATTTCCAGTTGTTAAATTCTTAAATTTCTCGTCGAGGTGTTTGGTGTTTTTGCTCAGTTGTTGTAAATTTTAAAAAATCCATGCGATGTCTTGATGTGTTTGCTTGAATCTACGAAGATTGAGACCTCTGAGAGGAAAGGGAATATCCAACGTGGAATTGTTAAGCAACAAATAGTGCTCTGGATAGTTCAGTAACCTGAACAGTGACCTTCCACCCTTTGTGCTTCGCTAAAAATACAGTCCTCTGCTTTGAAGGTCCAGTGCAAAATGACTTTGGCAATCTCAGCTCAATCCTGAATGCCAAGGAATCATAGAATAGAATTATCTGTGCCTGAGCAATAACTTGCACTAAATTAGCAGTCCACTCTATAGATGGTATGAGCAGGCTGGCACTGGAGTATGAACCACATCACAGGTGATTTCCTGAGATAGCAGTTAAGGCACATTACTGCGACAGAATAGAGGGAAAGCTGTTTGGATCTGAACAACATCCCTTCATACTGTATCTGAGCACAGATACATCAAAATAACATTGCTCAAATCTTAACCATATGAGATCCTACAAACGTCAGGTTTCAAGAAAAATTCATGGACTTGAAAGGTATAGATGTATCACCCAAAATTTGGCTATCCAGAAACTGAAATTGTCCAAAAACTGGACACTTTTTGCTCGGAAGAGCTGGGTGCTGCTCCCAGAACAGTGATTTGACCATTTGTCCACTCTTCTTTTGTTCATTACAATCACAACACATTGTCACAGAATCCATACAGTGTAGAAGGTGGCCATTCAGTCCATTAAGTCTGTACCCAATCTCCAATAGAGTGTCTTATCCTGGCACTATCCCCCTCTCTAGCCCCACAACCTCACACACATTTATCACGGCTAATCCATCTAACCAATATATCTTTGGAGTCATGCAGGAAACTCGAACGCCCAGACAAAGCCCATGGAGACATGGGGAGAATGTGCATACTCCAAACAGTCAATCTAGTTGGGAATTGAATCAGGGTCCCTTGCATTGTGAGGTAGCGGTGCTAACCATGTGCCACTGTGTCACCCATAGTTCCACGCAAGGGCCACCCAAAACAAGAAAGGTTTCTATCAATACTGAGGTCATGATAATTTTATAGAACTGAAGCAAAAATTCAGGATATCACTTGGGCTCTAAAATGTAACATTATTTATCTAATAAGTTCATATACACAAACACTTATCACACAAACACTGAAGCCCAGTACACTTTGTCTGTTGAACTGTATGGTATTCTGGTTGGCAAGCTGAGACCTGAGTCAGCGTGGTGCTTTAAGATTTGCCTCACCATACTAATAAAGTCTTAATTTTGTGGAATTTTAATCAATGATGCTATAGAAACTTGTTGAAAGCCTTTTCTCCCATCAGTGGATATCACAAGAAGAGACAGAAGATCATATCTTCAGAGTTTAGTTCAGGTTCAACCTAGCCTACTCCCATCTTATTAATTCCTTTTGGAAAACAGTGTGTGCGTCACTGTGAGCCGCCACAGTTCCATCTGGGCATCAGATCTGTAGGTACAAATGACTTTCCAGAGAGTTAACTCCCAATCAAATGATTCTCTTGGTACTCAAGTGAAACGTAACTCTAAACTGGTTACCACATTTGGATAAGGTTCAATGTTTAGTAAAGTCAATTGAAATAATGTCCATTAAACCTCTACTTTCTCGTCACCTCTTTAAGAAATTCAATGAAATTCAGGTTTTTTTTTGCAAATCCATCTGTCTCTCTCTGATCAGATGAAAATTTTCTGTAGGTTCAGTGACTCCATTCGTAAACTTGATATTTCATTGAGTTTATTCATTGGTGTCACAAGTCAGCTTACATTAACACTGCAATGCAGTTATTGTGAAAAATCCCCTAGATGCACCTGTTTGGGCACACTGAGGGAAAATTTAGCATGGTCAATGCACCTAACCAGCATGTTTCTTGGACTGTGGGAGGAAACCCATGCAGACACAGGGAGAACTTGCAGAATTTGCACAGGAATTAAATCCGGGTCCCCAGCGCTGTGAGGCAGCAGCGCTGACCACTTTGTCACCATACAATGGCTGTGCTGTGAATCAAAGTAAAGATTAGAGCAAAGGTTCAGAGTGACATACTGAAATCAGAATAGCAATACTGTTTAATGCAAAGAGCATTCAGATAAACTAGTGAGAAACAAAGAGATGGAAGCCCCAATGAGCAGAATTTTACCATCCTCATTGCAGCAGGGTGCAGTCATTATAGGCAATGAGCGATTCAAAATTCCACTGAATTTGGAGGGCCAGAAAATCGTGCTGTTGGTGGGAGTGGGGAGGGGGGGGGGGCATGAAAATTCCATCCAATAGGGATGTACAGAAGGAAAAGATTAGCAAAGACATATGTCTGGGTCCATTACATGCAGAGGCAGAGAAATTTATAATGGGAATAAAGAAGTGGCAGGAAAAGTAAACATAATTTTTCTGTGTCTTTATGGAGGAAGATACAAATAAACCTTTCAGAAGTGCTAAAGAACTAAGAGACTTTATAAGAGTGAAGTATTTGCATTAATAAAAAGTAATATTGGGGAAATTAATGGGACCGAAAGTTGATAAATCTCCTGAATATAATGATTCTCATCTCAGTGTGTGAAAGAGATTGCTGTAGAGATTATGTATGAATTGGTGGTCGTTTTAGTTATATAATCCATAGAGTTCCATAAAGTTACCAAGCAAATACAAAGGGATTCAAACGCCACTTGAGAAAACCTTACTCCTCTTAAGTGCTCATAAACGATCATTCAAAAACCTGTTCAGAAATATGATCAAAGATGTGCGGTTTAGGTGGATTGGCCTTGCTAAGTTGCTGCTGTGTATCAGGAGGACTAGCTAGGGTGAATGCATGGGTTTATAGGGATAGGGCTAGGGTGGGATTGTGGTAAGTGTAGACTGAATGGGCTGAATGACCTTCCTCTGCACTGTAGGAGTCTATAGTTCTATGAAATGTTTGCTAAACTGTCAAACCAGCAAACAATGTAGATAAGAGGGAACCAGTGAATGTGGTATATTTGGGTTCTCAGATTGTTTTGATTTTGATTTGATTTGATTTGATTTATTCTTATCACATGTATTAGTATACAGTGAAAAGTATTGTTTCTTGCACACTATACACAGAAAGCATACTGTACATAGAGAAGGAAAGGAGAGGGTGCAGATGCAGTGTTACAATCATAGATAAGGTGTAGAGAAAGAACAGCTTAGTGTGAGATAAGTCCATTCATAACTCTGACGGCAATAGGAAAGAAGCTGTTCTTGAGTCGGTCAGTACATAACCTTAGGCTTTTATATCTATTTCCCGAAGGAAGAAGGTGGAAGAGCGAATGTCCAGGATGCGTGGGGTCGTTAATTATGCTGAAGCAGTGGGAAATGTAGACAGAGTAAATGGATGGAAGGTTGGTTTACGTGATGTATTAGACTACATTCATGATATTTTGTAATTCTTTGAAGTCTTGGGCAGAGCAGGAGCTATACGAAGCTGTGATACAATAAGAAAGAATGATTTCTATGGTGCCGAGGGAGGTGCCGAGGCTCAGACGATGGAATTTGGAGATCAATTTTTTGGGAATAATAGTGCTGAAGCCTGAGCTGTAGTCAATAAATAGGAGGCTGACATAGATGTTCTTGTTATCAACGTGTTCCAGAATTGAGTGCAGGGGCAGCGAAATGGCGTGGGCCTGTTGGCAAACGGTAGAGAATCCAGGTGGACTAGGAGGCCATGACTAACCTTTCAAAGCACTTCATAATGATGGATGTTAGAGCCAGTGGCCAAAAGTCATTAAGGCACGCTGCTGGGTTTTTCTTAGATGCTGGGATGATGGTCATCTTCTTCAAGAAGACAACCATATAGTTCCTTGTGGTCTTGGGCGGAACAGGCGATACACCAAGCAATGATATGACCAGAAAGAACATTTTCTATGGTGCATCTATAGAAGTTGATGACAGTCATGGCAGACATGCCAGAATTCCTTAGTCTTCTAAGAAGTCGAGCCATTGATGGTCTTTCTTAACCTATAGTTTTGGCATGGGCGTCCAGGACAGGTTGTCGATAATCTGGATATCTAAAAACTTGAAGCTCTCAAACGTTTCTATTTCATCCCTGTTGTTGTAGACAAGGGCATGTACTTCACTGTGCTTCCCGAAGTCGATGACTATTTCTTTTGTTTTATTACACTGAGGGAGAGATTATTGTTGTTGCACCAGTTCACCAGATTCTCTATTTCATTCCTGTACTCAGTCTCATCTTTGTTTGAGTTCTGACTCCCTGAGATGGATAAGGTTCCATACAATAGATTATAAAGCAAAATTAGAGAGCATTGGGGTAATATAAGGCATGGATGATGGCTTGATTAATGGACACAAAACAGAGTTGGAAAATATGGGTTATTTCCAGATCAGTAAGCTGCGATTAATGGGATACTGCAAGAATCAGTGTTTGGGTCCAAACTATTCATAATATGGATTAATAATTTGGATGTGGAGACCAATTGCAATATTTCCAACTTTACCGATGAACACAAAGTAAAGTGGGAGAGGTGGTTGTGAGGAGGATGCAAATCCACCATTCAACTTGATCATGACTGCTCTTCTACCCCAATCCCTGTACCTCTTGATTTCCTTAATGTGTAAAAATCTATCTCGATCGCTGTCTTGAACACAGTCAATGATTGAGTTTCCACAATCCTCTGGGACTGTGAGAAATCCAAAGATTCACTGCCCTCCGACTGACCAAAATCCTCTTTACCTTAATCCCTCTTTCATAAATCCATTGCATTTAGATAAGCAAGGTAAAGGGATAGGAGCAAGGGTGGCCCAGAGACAAGGGACATAGTCTCAGAAAAAGGAGTGGGCCGTTTAGGACCGAGATGAGGAGGATTTTGTTCAGACATGAGGACAGTGAACCTTTGAATTCCTCAACCATAGAAGACTGTGGAGACTCGGTCATTGAATATGTTTAACAATGCGATTGCACATTAAAGTAATCAAGAGATTTGGGGATTGTGCAGATAAATGGCATTGGGATAGAAGAGCAGTCAAGTTGAATGGTGGAGCATACAAAATAGCTGAATGATTTTATATTATTCCCTGTGTTTCACTGGATGATGTACCGTAATGCATGTGAGCACTTTCAGTGATCAGTCTAATGGTCACTTTCCCTTTTGAGCAAAGTTCTAACTAACCACTGCATTAAAATCAAACTTAAATTATTATTAAACATCTAATTATGACATGTGAAGTTGCCAATAACTTTTAACCATATCATCAAAATGTTTCTGACTCCTTGTCTCTTGAATCCTCTGACCTGACCTGGTTTATGCACCCACCTTGTTTCCACGCCCATCAAAAGGTGGTCAGTGAAAATCTGATTGCCCTTTCAGAATCCTGATCCATCTCCTGTTCTGTGCCCCCCTCCCATCTCTTTTTACCCTCGTCCAACATGGGTTTCTCCTTCATTAGTTCAGCAAAATGAAGCCTGGGACCATGGTTTAACATTTCATCTGATACAATGCTGCATTTGCTCAGTACTCCACTGCAGTGTTAGCCTTTATCTTAGTGCTCAAATCCTGGAGTGAGATTTGATTCTACAACCTTCTGATTTTTAAGGGAGAGTGCTACTAACTGAAACTCAAGTGACACTTGAATGAAAACAATTGAGTGGGATGCATCCTCCACTTCGATAGGAATATAAACAAAACGGAATATTTTTCAACAGGCAACTGAGGTAATGCAGGGAATGTTAGTATTCAAAGAGATCCGGGTGTCCTTGTACATAAGTGCCAGAAGGTTAACATGTTGGTACATTAAGCAATTAGGAAGATAAATAGCATTGTGATAAAGAGATTAGAGTGTAAGACTAAAGAATTTTTAGTGTAGATTCACGGGCTGTAGTGAGACGACATCTCGAATACGATAGAAAGTTTCAGTCTCCTTACTTAGAGAAGGATATGCTTGCCTTGGAAGAAGTATTACAAAGGTTTGCTCCTGGAATAAGAAGATTGTTCTCTGAGTTTGACTGGATAACTCCTGAATTCCCTCGAATTTAGTGGAAAGAGGGAAGATTGAATGGAAGCATATGGAATTGTGAAGGAACTTGGCACTGAGGACACTGGGAGGATGTTACACCTCTCTGCGGGGGTGGGTGTAGTGTGTGTGTGCTATGGGGGATCGGCAGGGGAAATGGGAAGCTTGTAGAACTATGGGTCAAATCCACAGAATATGGTGTCAAACACTTTTTAAAAAAAGTTTATTTATTTATCTTACATTAACACTGCAACGAAATTACTGCAAAATCCCCCAGTTGTCACACACTGGCGCCTATTCGAATGCACTGAGGGAGAATTTAGCATGGCCAATGCACCTGACCAGCACTTCTTTCAGACTGTGGGAGAAAACTGGAGCTCCTGGAGGAAACCCATGCAGACACAGGGAGAACATCCAAACTCCATGGAAGGACGTGAAAGCCATAGAAAGGGCGCAGAGGAGATTTACAAGAATGTTGCCTGGATAGTTGGCATTCCTTATGAAGGTAGGTTGAGTGATCTTGGTCTTTTCTCCTTAGAGAAATGAAGGATGGGATGTGACTTGATAGAGATGTATAAGATGCTGAGAGGTTTTGATCGAGTGGATTCTCAGAGGCTTTTTTCCAGGGCGGAAATGGCTGCCACAAGAGGACACAGGTTTAGAACACTGGGGAGTAGGTACAGAGGAGATGTGAGGGATAAGATTTTCAGTGAGAGGATGGTGGGTGTGTGGAATCGGCTGCAGCTGGTGGTGGTGGTGGAGGCAAATTCAATAGGATCTTTTAAGATACTTCTGGATAAGTACATGGGACTTAGTAAGATAGAGAGTTATAGATAAATCTAGTAGATAGGGATATATTTGGCAGAACTTGTGGGACAAAGGGCCTGTTTGTCCTGTAGTTTTCCCATGTTACATGTAGACAGTGACCCAAGCTGGGAATCGAACCTGGCTCCCTGGCAGTGTGAGGCTGCTGTGTTAACCACTGTGCCCGCCATGCTGCCTGTCTGCAATGAGAAAATATTGTTTTGCCCCTGTGATGAAGAATCTTTGGAACTTTCCTTCCCCTACAATGGTCAGTTGATCGATTACCTTTGACAGAGTTTTTGTCAGTAATGGGTGGAGAGTGTAGGAGGAGAGCGGCATGGTAGCACAGTGGTCAGCACTGCTGCTTCACAGCTCCACGGTCCTGGGTTCGATTCCTGGCTCAGGCCACTGTCTGTGTGGAGTTTGCACATTTTTCTCATGTCTGCGTTGAGTTTCCTCTGGATACTCTGGTTTCCTCCCACAGTGCAAATATGTGCAGGTTAGGTTGATTGGCCATGCTAAGAAATTGCCCCTTAGTATTCAGGGAATGCATAGGCTAGAGAGATTAATAGGTATAACATGTAGGGATATGAGGGTAGGGCCTGGATGGGATTGTGTTCAGTGCAGACTCGATGGGCCGAAGGGCCTCTTTCTGCGCTGTAGGGTTCTATGATTCTATGACAATGAAGGAAGGTGGAGTTGATCTCATTAAATGGATGCAGAGGCTGGAAGTGCTGAATAGCACATTCCAATTCCTGTTTTAGTATGTTGCTATGCAATCTCCTTCCTAGTTACCCTCACAGTACAGAATTCTAATGGGTAAATTCCTTCCCTTTGTACAACATATCAAAGGACCAACTGTGTCTGTAATGTGTGAATGAGGTAGAGATGCAGGAGTTTTGAGGGAGGAGGGGGGGGAGCTTCTCACCCAAAATCGGCCTAAAGCAATGTTTGCTATGCATTGCGGCCGTGTTCAATGACATTAAGTCAGCTTTCTGATCCACATGAAACCAAATGCTGCATTTTATTCTTTAAATCTAGTTACTCAAAGCAGGTTTGTCTTTGAGACAGGAACACTGACTGGAACACCAAGTGGTTTTGTGTCATACACGGAACCTTTGATGTCTGCTTTTGAGTTTTGTTGTGATTGAGGAGTGAGTCATTGAGTTGACAAGGTAGAGTCTGCAGGGGTGCGAATATTTGCCAATCAGCTGCCTCTGAGGAGATGTCTTGCTTGAAGTGCAATGTTTCCTGTCAAACTGCATATGTTTTTTTCAGAATTTAACTGTAGGGTTCTTGTGATGTTTTATAGACCCAAACAAATCATGAAGATCTCAGAGTAGGATTCAATTACCAAAGTGATTTTAGTTTTTAAAGCGAACATATCTATTTTTTGGTGATGGGTGTCATCGGTAAGGCTGGCATTCATTGCCCTTGCGAAAGTTATGCGATGAGAGACCTTTGTAAACCAAGGCTTACCCACAGTGCTGTTAGGGAAAGAGTGAAGAAAAGGTGATTTATTTCCAAGTCAGGATGGTGCGTGGTTTGCAGGAACCTTGCAGGTGATGTTCCCATGCATCTGCTGTCCTTGGCATTCTAGGTGGCAGAGGTGGCGGGTTTGGAAGGTGCTGTCGAAGCAATCTCGATGAGTTTGTTGCAGCACTTCTTGTAGATGGTAAGCACTTCTGCTGCTATGTACTGGTGGTGGAGAGAGTTGATATTTAAGGTGATGGACAGTATTACAGTCCAATAGATTGCTTTGTCTTCGATGGCATTGAACTTACAGGGTGGGATTTACCGAGAAACCTTTTGCGAAACATTGCAGTAGGCTCATCATTGGCCGCCATTTTTTGGTTCTACCATTGTCGGCAGAGTTTCCCATTGACTGCATCCCTTACCGCTGGGAAATCTGCAGTGGTGGTCGAGGAAAGAGAAGGTATGCCAAATCTTCCGGTCCCGCCGGTATGGAAAATCTCATCCGCTGAGTGCAAGTGGATGGAACTCTGTTGCCCTTTTTGACTTGTGTCTTATGGATTGAAGAATTGCCCCTCAGTAAGCTGGCGTTAATCAGTAGGATGTTCTATACGGATTACAGGAAGATTTGCCAGCCTTAAATCCCGATGTTAATTCCGATGGAACAAATGTGTCTAAACTTGGAGTGAAAGGGGCTCTGACTTACTATTTCTCCTCCTCTCCAGCTAAAGGATCCCACAAGCTTTTAACTCACTGTAAAAAAAATCACTCCATCTTCTCCATGGCCCTTTTTGGCAATTATTTTGATTTTATTTTTGTTTATTCATGGAATGTGGGCATCTCCAGCTGCTTCAGCATTTATTAACCAAATAGGAGTCAAGTGTGGGCCAGATGGCTGAATCCCTTCCCTAGAGTGAATCGGATGAGTTTTTACAAAAATGGTTTCCAAATATTTATTGAATTGAAATTCACGGTGGGATTTGAACTAGGAGCCTAGAACATTACCTTGGGTTCCTGGATGATGAGTCCTGTGACAATACCTCGGTGCTGCTGCCTCACTTTATATATCCTTCCATCCGTTGAACACTTCTATTCAATCTTTTCTAATCTTGGTAACAGTTTCAGCTTCTCCATTATCCCAGTGGTGAGGTTGGTGCATGCAGTTATGAAGGTAATGCGGCTCTCTTGTCTAGTGGCTGGTGAGAGAATGTCCTTTGGAGAAGGTCAGCTGAATTCAGGGACCCCTTCCTGAAGCCCAGTCCTTTGATCAGGCACTGAGTACCTTTGTACAAGCGATGCCCCCCAACAAGTCTGGGAGAACACATGCAACTCACATAGCTTTGCATCATAATTTCCGCATGGCTACAGGCTCGTCCATTGCTGGGTTAATACCAGTCCCTTTTTGGATGTTAATTGTGCACTTAAGGCCTGAATTGACAATGGGGCAAGAAGGTCATCCAGGAGCATCCTACCTTATTCAAGGTGGAAGCAGGAAAGTGCTAACCTCCCTGTCTGCTTCCATTGCACCCAATTAAATGCCCTTCCTGTCTCCAAATATGCCCCGAGTCCCAGGAAACTAAATCCCCTCATCTGTGGCACTATTTTAGTCAATCTCCTTTCTGTTATCATTATCGTGCATCTTAGTTTATCCTTGTTAAAGTCGATAGAGGTTGCTGGAGGTAAGGCTGTTGGTAAAATTTAACTTCTGTGAAACATTTTTTTAACTACGCAGAATATAAGCTGGCATGAGGTTTCACACTCAACTACCTCTCAGTATACTCTGCAGTCATGTGATCTTACATCACTGATGATGTCGACTGTCATTTACATTAACCCTTTGCACCTTCTGCAAGATTTTGATGTTATTTCTAAGAAGTGGTGTCTAGAATCAGATATAGTATTCTCCCCCAGATCTAACCATTGATTGCTTTTAGAGGTTTAAAATAACTTGTTTTACCTTGTTTATTTGATTTGATTTTTTACTGTCACATGCATTGATTTCCAGAGAAAAGTATTGTTTCTTGCATGTTATAAAGACAAAACATACCATTCATAGAGTACAGAGGGGAGGAGAATAGGAGAGAGTGCAGAATATAGTGTTATAGTCATAGCTAGGGCGTAGAGAAAGATCAACTCAATGAGACAGGTCGAATCAAAAGCCTGATGGCAACAGGGAAGGAACTGTTTTTGAGTTGGTGAGTATGCGATCTCAGCCTCCTGTATCTTTTTCCCGACAGAAGAAGATGGAAGAGAGTTTGTGCAGAGTGTATAGGGTCCTTGATTATACTGGCTACTTTTCCGAGGCAGCAGGATGTGTAGATGGAGACTATGGATGGGAGGCTGGATTGCGTGGTGGACTGGACTACGTTAACAACACTTTGTAGTTTCTCGCGATCTTGGACAAAGCAGGAGCCATACCAAACTGTGATGCATCTGGAAAAAATGCTTTGTATTGTGCATCTGTAAAACCCTATCTGTTTATTTACTGGGCTGCACCAATTGGAAAATCTAGACTTCTACAATGATTATAATACCGGATTGCTCATTGGAAGTCCATTTTGGGCCTTCATTTATGATCATGATTCAGTGAAGCACTGAGGGAGTGCTACATCGTTGGCTCTGTGTCCTTCAGATGATTTGTCAAAACCAAGGGCCTAGCTTTTTGATTGGGGAAAATAAAATTCCTGGGGCATTATTCAAAAAACAGGAAACTCTTGTCTGAGCCAACATTAGTTTCTTGACCAACCAACCTCTAGTAATTAAATTTTGTGGGGTTTTCTTATTTTTTTTTTAAAGAGCAACACAGCATGGGAAACAGGCCCTTCGGCCCAACGAGCCCGCGCCGCCGTCATAACTATATAGTAGCAAATCCATTATCCTATTATATTATTCCTATATAATAATATATATATTATTCCTAATATGGAAAATTCTCACTATGGGGACAATTTGTTTCCCAATTAGCCTAAGAGCGAATTTTTGGGTTGTGGGAGGAAACCGGAGTGCCCGGAGAAAACCCACTCAACCACGGGGAGAACGCGCAAACTCCCGCAGACACCGGCCCAATTCCAAGTGTCTGCACAGCCATATCGATAGTCTCTGAGCTGTCATGGTGCCCTTCAGATGGTCCACATAAAGCACTCATTTACGACAGGAGGTACCAGGCAACCCATGAATCAACATCCAAGAGCTGTACCCGCACCACCTGCCGAATGCATGCTCAATGTTGGTCAAGTATGGACCGAATTACCTGGGGAAAAAAGCCGTAGTTAAACAGTCCTAATATATCCCTCTATCTGCATACCGCTCATGTGGCTGTCCAAGAGACCCTTAAACAGCCCCAGCGTGCCTGCTCCCACCACCTTAATCGGCAGTGCATTCCACACCCCCACTACCCTTTGTGTGAAAAACTGCCCTCTAATATTCGTCCTATACATAGCCCCCCTCACCCTATGGCCATGACCCCTCATCCTATCCATTTCTAAAGGCGGAAAAAGTTACCTCCATTTACTCTATCTATACCCCTTATAATCTTATACACCTCTATGAGATCCCCTCTAAGCCGACGTCTTTCAAGGGAAAACAACCCAAGTCTATTTAATCGTTCCTCATAAGACAGTCCTTCCATACCAGGCAGCATCCTGGTAAACTTCCTCTGCACTCTCTCCAAGGACTCCACATCCTTCCGATAGTACGGCGACCAGAACTGGACGCAGTATTCCAAGTGAGGCCTAACCAACGTTCTATACAACTGCAACATCAAACTCCTACTGTTGTATTCTATACCCTTTTCTATGAAAGCTAACATACTATACGCCTTCTTTATCACCTTCTCCACCTGTGAGGACACCTTCAGAGACTTGTGAACCTGCACCTCCAAGTCTCTCTGCGTCTCTATGCTCCGTATAGTTTTACCTTTTATCCTATAACTCTCTTCTACATTTTTCCGGCCAAAATGCATCACCTCGCATTTATCCGGATTAAATTCCATTTGTCATCTATCTGCCCAGTCTACCAACCTGTCTATGTCCTGTTGTATTGCCTGACACTGCTCTTCTGTACCCGCCAATCCAAGCATCTTGGTGTCATCAGCAAATTTGCTGATCTCACCACCTACCCCAACTTCCAAGTCGTTTATGTAGACCACAAATAGAAGAGGAAATGCGCAGATTATCAGATCAATTATGGTATTCAGACTTCAATAAATCTCTATTGGTTGTAGTACCGAGATTTTGTTAAAGTTTATTTATTAGTGTCACATTGCAATGAATTTACTGTGAAAATTCCCTAGTTGTCACACTCTGGCACCTGTTCAGGTACACTGAGGGAGAATTTAGCATAGCCAGTGCATCTAACCAGAACGTCTTTTGGACTATGGGAGGAAACCGGAGCACCCGGAAGAAACCCCCGCAGACGTGGGGTGAACTTGCAGGCTCAGCACAGTCACCCGAGGCTGGAATTGAACATGGATTCCTGGCGCTGTGAGGCAGCAATGCTAAACATTGTGCCATTGTGCCACCCATATTGAGTTATACTATAAAGTATAAATGCAAGTTCCTTACTTTAAAAAAGTTACATTTTGCATTCTGTCAAAACGTTTTTATTGAAATGCTAATACATCAAGAGAGGCTGTGTTGTTTAATGGGTACAAGTTGTGCCTTTACAGTGTTAGTGAGTTATGTTGTTGGAGTATTTTACAAGCAGTGCACAAAGTGTTTGAGTGTTCAAGTACAAAGGGACAGAAGGGCAATTTATAATAGTGACTCGGAATTTATTCCAGTACTTAATTGTAGACAAGAGTTTTAGTTCCAGCTGTGAATTTCACTAACAAACAGGAAAGTATGTATTTCACTTTTCAATAAAAGAATGTGGTGGAGACATGTTGAGGTTATTCAGCAGGAACTGACAAGCAATGTAACGTTTTATAGGGTAACCTTGACTTTCCACTGGGAAAAAGTGACAGTGAATCAATAACCGCAAGGGACAATTTCAGACAGACTGAACAAACAGCACCAAGTCTCATTAACCCATTTTGGGCGATAATCTCCCTTTCACATTGTACAGCTGCACATCAATAGGGATATTATATCACAGGTGTAGTATATTGTGGAATGATAGAGATATATGATAGATCCCAGTGTGGGGTGGGGTAATGGAGGAGAGAGATGAAAAGGGGTAGTGATGAACCGATGCAGTAGTTTTAAAGTTTATTTATTGGTCATATATAAGGCTTACATTAACACTGCAATGAAGTTACTGTGAAATCCCCCCAGTCACCACACTCGAGGTCAATGCACCTAATCAGCACAGCTTTCAGGCTGTGGGAGGAAATCAGAGCACCCAGAGGAAACCAGAGCACCAAGAGGAAACCCATGCAGTCACTGGGAGAATGTGCAAACTCCACACTGGGACAGTGATCCAAACTGGGAAATCGAACTCAGATCCCTAGTGCTGTGACGCAGCAGTGCTGTGTGAGGGAGAATTTAGCATAGCCACCATTCTGCCCAGGGGATGCTACAATCCTCTCCAACACTGTAAGAGGTTGGAAGTGAATATTCGCTGCCATGATTCCTGTTTTTGTTTGCTTAGCTCTGGGCTAGGACCTTGGGTGAAGAGATGACTAAACTCATTTGTGGTTAAACAGCCCATCGATGTCATCAGTTCAGGCTCACGCATGAAGGAAACGGTTTTGCTGGAAATGGCCCCTTGGACAGAATGCTATTCTCGACAACCTCAGCACTTCCAGGAACCAGAATGCACTTCCTTACAAAACCACATGGGCTAGTTTTAATTCGTGTGAACAAGTAATGACATTGGGCCCCATTTTGAGATGGAATTCTCCAGCCGTTCACACCCGCCTCAGCCACTGTCAGTGAGATGGGAGAATTTGACACTCAACCAATCACTGCTCACTGCAGCAGGGCTGGAAAATCCCAGCCAATGGGAGAGACCGGAGAACTTTGTCTGTGATTTCTTATTTACTCATGGGATGCGGCATTGCTGGAAAAGCTGACATCTATAGCCCATCTTTAATTACTCTTGTGGTGATGTATTGAGCTGCTTTCATGAATTGTTGCAATCAATATGGTGTGGGTATACTTACAGTTGTGGACTGGTCCGGCTAAATGGCTTTTTCGGCCTTTGCAGTGGGCAGTTAAGAGTTAACTATATTGCTGTGAGCCTAGAGACTACACATACAGGCCACATAAGGATAACTGATCTTTTTCCCCTAAAGGGCATTAATGAACTGGATGTGATTTTATGATAATTTAATAGTTTCATGGCACCATTACTGAGGCAAGTTTTTATTTCCCGATTTATTATTTAATTGAATTTAAATTTTACCAGCTGCTGAAGTCAGATTTGAACTTGTGAAACCGGAACATTATTCCAGCCCACTGGAATAGTCTCTGGTGATATTGCCACTGCCTTACTGCTCCCAGTCTTTTGTGTAAAATGATGAAACTAAATTAAATGGACTGAGGGACAATGCAAGAGGACCACACCTTAAAGGGAGTGGACTTGAAACTAAAATGAATAGAGTGATAGAGGTTCACAGGACGGAAACAGGTCCTTTGGCCCGAATTGTCCATGCTGTCCCTTTTATTTTAACCACTAAAGTAGTTCCAACTCCCCGTGTTTGGCCCATATCCCTCTATACCCATCTTACCCATCTAACTGCAGAAATGTTTTCTTAAAGACAAAATTTTACATCACAAATGAAACTCAAAACATGAAAAGAAAAGGTGATTAAGAGGGCCGATAATACACCCCAGTCCCTGCGGTGCCCAACGAGCATGGAAAGCCTCGATGGTGTCTGTGGACACTGTGCGCTCTCTCTCCGGGGAAACCCAGCTACAAATGTAGCCGAATTAGTGGGTCAGGCAGTCAGGTCGGACAACCCCCTTGGCCACCCGCTGTCTAGAGCTGTTGGTGGCGGGTTTGGATATGCCCAGGAGATTCACAAGCAGATTCATGAGGGGGTCCTTGTCCACCTTCCCCGCACTCCTCTGCACCTGGTGCCTGTAAGTCAGGAGCTTGAGGCTGAAATGCAAACAAACGGTAACAAAAGATTTTTTAAATAACTAAAGAAATGGATGCTGCCTTAAACGCCCTATATAAATGTTGTCCACGGACTCCACAAGACTGCAACAAGATTTTTTGGGAGCTCGTGAACTAGTGTAACCTCTGGTGATATGGGACTGCTACATTGCAACACCTTCCTCCTCACATCCCTGATGATGAAGGGGAAGACACCTCCGTAGAGGGACCTCCACTGGGGACCTCCTCAGCTAGATGGCATCAAATGTCTGGGCTATGGTCAAGGGCAAGGAAGTGGAAGGTATTGCTCCATTTTTGGTGCTATCCAATTTAGACTCCAGGACTTTTAACACTGTTCTTAGCCAAACTGCACTTTAAAAGTGCTCACAGGTCAGAAACCATCTGTAATTACCTTAATGAGGCCCATGAAGTTAGCCTTGTGGAGTATGAGCTCCCTGATTAAGGTGAGGATTGCCTGCCCAATCAGGGAATCTCAATTTATTTTTATTCATCCCTGCTGACCAGCTTTTAATGCCCATCTCTAATTGTCATTGTTTGTGTCGGCCAGACCAGGTAAGGACAGCAGATTTCCTTCCCTAAATGATTAGGCCTCATTTAGAATATTGCATGCAGTCACCACACTGCTCGAATGTCATGGAAGATTTGGAGAGAGTGCAAAGAAGGTTCACCAGGATGTTGTCTGGTCCTGAGGGAGTTGACCATGAGGAGAGGTTGAATAAACTAGGATTGTTTATAATGGAAAGGCAGGGGCTGAGGGGAGACCTGATAGAGGTTTACAAAACTATGAGAGGCATAGACAGGATGGACAGTCAGAAGCTTCTTGCAAGAGTGGCACATGTTCAAGGTGAGAGAAGGAAACTTTAAGAGGGATGTACCGAGGTGTTTTGTCAACAGAGAATGATGGGTGTCTGAAAGGCAGTGCCAGAGGAGGTGGTGGAGGTGGGTATATTAACAATATTTAAGAGGCATCTAGTTGGATGCATGAATAGCAAGGAAATAGAGAGATATGGACCAGCAGAAGGCTTTTTTTCAGTTCAGTTAGGCATTGTGATCAGCACAGGCTTAGAGGGCTGAAGGGCCTGTCCTTGTGCTGGACTTTGTTCTTTTTATTCTAAAGGACATTAATGAACCAGATGGGGTCTTTCCAACAATCAGCAATACTTTCGTGGTTTTCACTAGATCTTTAGTTCCAGATTTTTTTTTACCGAATTACAGATATTTTTAATTGAATTCAAATTCCTATATCAGCTGTGGTGGGATTTGAACCCAGGTCTCCCAGAATATTCACTGCATTTCCTGAATTGAAAGTCCAGTGAAAATACCACTAGACCATCGCCTCCGCTGTGCATTGATGATGAAGTGTTAGATCTATTGATACTCCGGATTCTGACTTTGCATCTGAAGCACTCTTAGGACTGGAACTGAGTTTGGACATAAAAGGAATATGGTGAAGGAACATGAAATAAGTCCTCAGAGGCAGAAGTCCTTCACCAAAATCCCTTTATTTGTAAGTCTGGCAGCAACATATAGAGTGCCTTCAATTAGCAGTCTACACTCGGTGTCCCAGAGGAACTGACACGCCTGGTTAAGTACAAAGCAAGAGGCTTCCTGATTGTCCAATCAACTTAGCTCTTAATCAGGGGGTTCATATTCTAACAGGCCCACCACAATTGCCTGATTAAAGTCATTACAGAATACCAGACCATGAGGAGTTATCTCACCATTGTTCCAAAAATAATATTATGCCTTTAATTTTATTCTCTGAAGGTAAACAGATTACCTCGCTGGGTTCAGTCAGCTCCTTCATGCAGGTCAAGTGCTATCACAATTCACTCAAACCCACGGGCAGTGGTGAGTTATGGAATCCTCACCCTGGAAAAACATCACCATAACTCTTCCTCGCTTTCTCTTTAAGTATTGAAATATGGAAGTCATCAGTAGTGGCAATTTCCTTAACAAAGAGTTATCAATCACTAATACATCCTCAGAGATTCAAACTGTGGGTAGAACCTGGAGTGAGTTTATGTCATGGATAAATGTGACACAAGAGTTCCCGACTGTGAGGTATTAAAATTTACCAAAATAGATGTTTTAAAATATTCTTGATACCTCAAACCACACATATCTCAGTGTTAATAGCTGTGTTGATTTTTTTTCTTGAGGGATTATTTAGTTTCCAATTGTGTTGTTCCCAATATCTTTATAAAGCAGTGATTTTTAAGACAAGTCATAAAATCGTAGAATCCCTACAGTGCAGACGAAGGCCATTCAGCCCATCTAGTCTACACCAACACCAATCTCACCCAGGTCCTATCTCCACTTAGCTACCCTCCTAATCTATCACATGCCAGGACACTAAGGGCTGATTTAGCATGTCCAATCAATCTAATCTACATATCTTTGGACTGTGAGAGTCAACTTGAGCACCCGGAAGAAACCCACGCAGACAAAGTGCAGACTCCACAAGCTGGGAATTGAACCTGGGTCCCTGGAACTGTGAGGCAGCAGTGCTAACCGCTGTGTTACCGTGTCGCCCAGCCATCCCCTGACACCTGAGTAAAAATGGCCATTTCTCATTTTTATACGCAGACACCGAGGGCCTAATTTTAACTCTCTCCTGCCTGTTAAAAAACTGGATGGTGTAGTGCCTGCAAACCTCCCCTCCCCACTCCACCCTGCTGATGTTACTCACTCTTTTAAGAAAAAAGCAGCAGGATCCAGATGCCTTAACTAGGCCCAGGCTGGAACTTTAGTTGGAGGCCTAAGTGACGGGGTGGGGGTGGGGGTGGTGTAGGGTGCGGGGCATGGGTAGGGGTGGGGGGGTTGTCATTCACAGCTTGTCAGGCCAAGGAAGGCGTACCTGAACCAACAAGACAAGTTTAACAATTTTACTTCAGAACTGCCATTTAACGTTAATTTCAGTTCATAACAAAAACATTCTCCCAAAAACTCAAGTGTCAAATTTGTGTGGAGTAAAATCGCGGTGTTTTTTTTTCAGCAGGAATTTCAAAATGAATCTCCCTCACTTTGTACGCTGCAGGGTGCACTAGCGTGAATCACAGTGAAAATCAGCAGACGAGGCCTATTCCTGCTGGAGAGACCAGCAGCATAGTGCTGAGTAGGCTATTGCGCGTGCATCTATGTGCCAGTGCCGGGATCGGAGCATGCGCAGTAGCCCCTCACTGCCAACCTCCTAATCACTGACCAGCTCTGTGACCCCCGCATTGCTGGCCCTCACACAGCCCCACAGCCCTGTGACCCCCACAGCTGGCTCCTGAACATTTCCGGGCTAACCTCATCATCCCCCCACTCCCAGCCTGTCTCAACAACATCCATCCTCCCTCGCAGCTCCAATTTCCCCGATTCTCCCCCAACCCACCCCCCCCAACCTTGCTCAACCGGCAGTCCTGACTCCACAACCAGACTTGCCACCCCTGGCATTTCCCCCCCCCCCATTCACTCCCCAAGCAAAAGCAATGCAGCAGGATGGGAGAATCATAGAACTCTGCAGTGCAGAAAGAGGCCCTTTGGCCCATCAAGTCTGCATCGAGCCAGGACTTACCCTCGTATCCCTACATATTTACCCACTAATCCCTCTAACCTAAGCATCTCAGGACACTAAGGGGCCCTGAGATGCTTAGGTTAGAGGGATTAGCGAATTGCCTCCATGGTTTTGCCTCTGTGGTTCTTCCTTCTTCTGCCAAGAAAATCCGAGTGAGAAGATGATCAAAGATACTTCAAGGTTCGCGTTAAGTTCCTAAATTCTTGCCTGACAATACACCAAAAGAATCGTAGAGAAATACAACACCGAAACAGGCCCTTCGGCCCAATGGGTCCATGCTGATCATGGTGTCCTTCCAGCTAGTCCCAATTGCCTGCATTTGGCCCATATCCCTCTAATCCTTTCCGTCGTGAGACGGGTTGGGGAAATTTAGCGAGAGGCTAACACCATGAGTGTTTCACTCTGGTATTGCCCGAGGGGCAAAGTTCCAATGCCCACTGGATATTGGGCAGTGCCAAGAGCGGGGCTTAATGGGGCAGGACCACTGGGGAGATGATCGGAGGGGTGTCCCACTGCCACTCAGCTGAGTGACAGAAGGAGGAGGCCAGTGATCGGGGCTGGCCATTGAGGTTGTGGGGTGGAGGAAGGGAAGTCAGCCTAAAGTTGAGGGGTGTGGGGAGGGTTGGGGATGCCAGGGGGTGTTAGGCCTGGGGGTGGGAACTGTGTGGGGAAATTGGGGAGTGAGACTCTAGGCCTTCCGCTTCAAACATGTTGATATTCTGCTCCCCTCTCCCCACATCTCCTTCACACCTCCTCCCCCCCAACTTTTGAGTGCAATTTTCGGAACACTCATTTAAATCATCAGGCCAAAGAGCTGAATAGCCTCCTCCTGCTTCTATTTTCTAGAGTCCTGTGTGATTAAAATCAGAATCTGACCAGTCGGCTAATTGTAAAACTGCCTGAGTTCTAACACTGCGATTTCTGTTAGAAAAATGAGGGGTTGCAGTATTGCACTCTGTCCAGGAGAAGGCAGTATAACCCAGGAGGCATTGCAACCTGTGAAGGCAGTCCCATATCTCCTCACATTAATACACCCCAGAATGTTAAAACAAGTGTTCATAGAACTCTCTAAGTGTTGGGAAAAAAAAATGAGTTGCATTCTGTGCCCTCCTAACCCCTATTGCCCAGTTCATCAATCATCCCTGGAAATAGTTAGCTTTTAACCTATTAGAGGTCACAATGAGGTCCTCCAGCTGGCCTGGTCATGTTGGCTTGTTGTTGTACTGTGAGGTGATCCCTGACAATAGCAGTATTTCACACTGAACACTTACTGCTCTCTGCCTGCTGACAGTCCTCGGAAGGAAACAGGTTTGTAACTGCTGGAATCAGTTCCATTACAAGCTGTTTATCATCCTGGCTGCATTCGGTGGTGTCCCTGTTTTATGAGTGGGATTTGTACTGGTTCAGCGTGCATAGTTTTACACCCATCTGCTGAGTGACAAAGTGCGGTGGTTGCCAGAAACATTTACAATCCAACAGCACTGAAGGAGGCCATTCGGCCCATCCTATCTATGGTGGAAACATTGGGCAACTGTAAGTGGAACTGGATCCGTGGATTTTCAATGATTCTTTGAAAGAAAGAACCTGCATTCATATAGCATCGTTTAACACCTAGCATCTTACAGATAACTAAGTATTTTTTTGAAGTGTAGTTACTAATATAATGTAGCAGCCAATTTCGGATCATAGAATCCCTACAATGCAGAAGGAGGCCATTCGACCCATTGAGTCTTCACCGACCACAATCCCGCCCAAGCCCTATTCTCATAGGCCTGTTAGTTCCCATGATACTAAGTGGTAATTTAGCATGGCCAATCCACCCAGCCCACGCATCTTTGGAGCACCCGGAGGAAACCCATGCAGACATGGGGAAAATGCGCAAACTCCACATAGACCTAAGCTGTGAATTGAATCCAGGTCCCTGGCATTGTGAGGCAGAAGTGCTAACTATTGTGCCGCCACGCTGCCCATTTTATGCGTAGCAAGCTCTCACAAATAACAAAGTGATAATAACCAAGTAATGCATTTTAAAATATCGATAACTTAATTTATGGGATGTGGATGTTGCTGGCTGGGCCAGCATTTATTGGCCCATCACTAATTGCCCTTGTGAAGGTGGTTAGTGAACTGTCTTCTTGAACCGCTGCAGTCCCTGAGGTATAGGTACACCCATACTGCTGTTAGGGAGGGAGTTCCAGGATTTTTATCCAGCGACAGTGAAGGAACAACAATTTATTTCCAGGTCAGGATGAATGAGCAGCTTGGAGTGGAATTTCCAGTTGCTGATCTTTCCATGTATCTGCTGCTCTTATCCTTTTAGATGGTTGTGGTCAGGGGTTTGGAAGGTGATGCCTAAGGAACCTTAGTGAACAGGCTATGGGAAATCAGGGAATGAGTTACTCAACACAAGATTCCTAGCTTCTGACTGGGATATTTGTAGCCATAGTATTTATATGGTTAGTCCAGTTCAATTTCTGGTCAGTTGTAACTCCCAGGATGTTGATAGTGGAGGATTCAACAATGACAATGCCATTGAATGTCAAGGGGCAATGGTTGGGTTTTTTCTTGTTAGAGATGTTCATTAGTTGGCACTTGTGTGCCACTTGTCAGCCTAAGCCTAGACTGGAACTTCTTCAGTATCTGAGGAGTCACAAATGGTGCTGAACATTGTGCAATTCTAACTGGGTTATCAGTGAGGAATTAGATCCTTAAGATGGTAGATGGGGAAGTGGGGGGGTGGGTGGGGGGGGAGGGGGGAGGTGTACGGGGGCGGGGGGTGATGAGTTCAGTTTAATATCTCATATAGAAGGTGGCACATGTAACAGGGAAGTACTTCCTCAGTACTACTCCAGAGTATCAGCCTAAACTTTGTGCTCAATTCTCAAGATCCCATCACCTCTGAACTAAGATGCAAGATTAAAGTGGCATATAAAAGTAATGGGAATATCCTAGAGTGTCAAAGTTTAGGGGCATTAACATTCTCTTTGGGGTGACTAAGATCTACGAAAAGCAATTTTGCTGGAGGGTATTTAGCCAAGAGCGAGAAAATGGAACTAATCCACTTCCGATCAGCCATGATCTTATTGAATGGCAGGGCAGGCTCGAAGGGCTAGATGGCCTACTCCTGTTTCTTATGTTCTTATGTTTTTATTCATCTGGATGTGCTCATGAAACCACTAGCAGGAATACTTCAGAATTTACCATTAAAGGGAATGCGATAAGTAAGCTGGATAACATCAAACCAAATGCCTTTATTGGAAAAATCTGGATAACAAAAGATATATTCGATTCGAATCAGTTGTAGGAAGTTGATGGAATTTGTTATCTTCAAGGACAAAGTTGTAAGCAATTGAAGAAATATGGAACAATTTGTAACAGAGACTCTGGAATTTAATTCCTGCCAGATGAAGGTGTTAGAGAGAAGTTTCAAAGAATCATAGAATTCCCTACAGTGCAGAAGGAGGCCATTTGGCCCATTGAGTCTGCATCAACCACAATCTCACCCAGGCCCTGTTCCCATATTCACCCTGCTAATCTCTGTGACACTAGGGTTAATTTAGCCTGGCCAATCAACCTAACCCACATAACTTTGGATATCAAAGGTTGCTGGCAAGTGTGAGAATTCACAGAAGGTACACTTAGATTTAAGCTATTTGACAATGTTTGCTCAGGAGTCACTTGCAGGTAGCGTTGTACTGAGATGGATTGAATCATAGCTGGACAATAGAATTCAGTGGGTCTGTTTGAATGCTATCCAGCATTCTGCATAGAGCGAACAGGCGAATGGAGACCTGTGTTACTTACCTTCTTACGTAAGTAACACAACTTACATGTGTTACAGAAGCCTGAAGCACTTTGTTCAATGAAATCTGACAATTTAAATCATCTTCTTCTATGTTAAAGAAAATTGAAAATCTGGATTAAATCTCCACTGGGAGTAGGAGGACCAATGGAACAGTATGCACCAAAGATGTGCGGGTTAGGTAGATTGGCCATGCTAAATTACCCTTAGTATCCAAGATGTGTAGGTTAGGGGGAATTAGCGGGGATAGAGTGGGGGGAGAAGGTGAGATGCTCTGTCAGACAGTCAGTGCAGGCTTGATGGGCAAATGGCTTCCCCTGCACTGTAGGAATTCTATGGTTCTCTGATTATGCAGCTCCACGTGGGCAGAGTTTTGGCTTCAAATCCGAGAGTTTCCTTCAGAGACTCACTGGAGCTCAGCATCTGCTGTCTGCAATTTGCAAACAAAACCAAAGCTCGCTTTGTCCAAAATGCTCATTTACATCAATCTGCACTGTTAATTTTGTAGCCCATTCCTGGTTTCGGAATTTGAGAGGTGTTACGGGTCCTGGAGAAATGCAATTTTTTTGTGTGTGTGTCGATACATTTCACATTTAGAAATTGGATACACCTTGATCCGCTCGATGTTTAGCATCTGATTAATCATCCTCGGCCTCTATAGATCCATTTCTTGTTTTGTCTCTCTTGATGCTTTCCATGTGTTGTTGTGTCTGATAATCAACATTAATCATTGCAGGTCAGAAATGCAAGAGGAACCTGAAGGGTCCAGTTAGTACAGGGATTGATGGAGGAGGAAGTAGATGGTTAGCACTGCTACCTCGCAGTAGCAGGGAACCGAGTTCAATTCTGGCCTCAGGTCACTAACTGTGTGGAGTTTCACATTCTCTCCGTGTCTGCGTGGGTTTCCTCTGGGTGCTGAGGTTTTCTCCCACAGTCCAAAGATGTGTGGGTGAGGTTGATTGGCCATGATAAATTGGCCCTAGTGTCAGGGGGATTAGTAGGGTAAATATGTGGGATTATAGAAATAGGGCCTGGGTGGGATTGTGGTCAGTGCAGACTTAATGGGCTGAATGGCCTCCTTCTGATATACATATAGGAGCAGAATTAGGCCACTCAGTCCATTGAAGAAGAGATATTAAAGTGATATTGTTGATTTCAGCTATTTGTTTGCTCTGCTCTGAATGATATCCCCTCTGTGTTAGCCCACAGATTAGAGTAGGAACAGAGAGATAGCCTTGAGGCTGTTAGAGCTATTCTCTACTATACAACTAAGGCCCGGCTAATCTATCTCTCTCAACTGTCATCAAATGGCTTTAGCTCCATGTCTTTTGGTACTCTTAAACCTAAGCAATAGCTGTTTATCTTGGTCTTAAAATCTTCAATTCTTTTTGCATCCAGAGACTTATATCATAGAAGCTTACAGCCCAGGAGCTGGCCATTTGGTCCATCATACCTGTGTTGGCTTTTTGAGAAAGTTGTTCAATTTTGCCTTGTATTCCAGCTTTATTCCCATAACCCCACAGATTAGTTTTACCTTCAATGTTAGCTTGGGGAAATTGGGATTGTTCATAAGAACATAGGATCATGGGAATTAGGAGCAAATTCAACTCTTCAAGCCTGCTCTGCCATTCAATCAGATCATTGCTGATCTCTACCTGGTCTCAAATCCACCTCCCCACATGTTCCCTTTACCCTCTTATTCCTTTTTAAAATTATTTCATTATTTTATTCACCATGAAGCAAATAGGTTGAGGTCAGATTTGATAAACTGGGTTTTCATAGAATCCTGCAATGCAGAAGGAGGCCATTGTGCCCATCGAGTCTGTACCGACCATAACTCTGTGCACTTATCCTAACTAGTCTCCCTGACACTAAGAGACAATTATTAGCATGGCCAATCCACCAAACCTGCACACCTTTGGAATATGGGAGGAAATCAGAGCACCCGGAGGAAATCCACACAGACACGGAGAGAATAGACCTACCTCACATTTGATCGTTCTCTATACCCTAGCTATGACTGTAACACTACATTCTGCACTCTCTTCTTCCCTTCTCTATGAATGGCATGCTTTGTCCATATAGCACACAGGAACAATACTCTTCACTCTACACTAATACATGTGACAATAATAAATTGAATCAATAAGGTAGACAAAGCAAAGCTGTTCTCATTCACTGATGGTATAACAAGGATGCAGGTTTAAAGTTTTGGGTAGAAGATGCAGGATGAATGTGAGGAAGAATGCTTTGAACTGACAATTGATAATGACCTGGAACTTACTACCTGGCTCCCATAGAATAGAATTCCTACAGTACAGAACTTGACCTATTGAGTCTGTACCAACTACAATCCCACCCAGGCCCCATTCCCATAACCTCATGTATTAACCCTCTAATCCCCCTGACACTAAGGTCAATTTAGCATGGCCAATCTACCTAGCCTGCACATTTTTAGACTTGGGAGGGAACTGGAGCACCCAGAGGAAACCCATGCAGACATGGGGAGAAAGTGCAAACTCCATGCAGACAGTGACCCGAGGCCGGAATTGAACCTGGGACCCTGGCACTGAGGCAGCAGTACTAACCACTGTGCCACTATGCTGCCCTAATGCTTAAGGGCAGAACATGAAATCCACCACCGTACAATAGAAAGGGGTTGGGGGTCATAACATGGGGGTGGTTTTCTGACCTTACCATTCCAGGTGCTGATCATCCAAACCCGGAAAATAGCATGTGGGCCTAAAATTTAGTTTTGTGACTGGTGCCAAACTGGATTGTACTCTTTATGAGACTGATTGGATTTCAATCTCATTGGTGAGTTTGGAACGTGATCCTCCCGGAATGTACTCAGCTTTCTGCCGAAGACTCACATGGGAGTGAATCAGTGCTTGTTTCCGAGAGCAGAAACCAGGCACCATGCTGGGGGGGCATCAGAAGGCATTGAAGCTCCCGGGGGCATGGCTGGGCAATGCCCCCATCTGGCAGTGGCCACCTGGCAGTACCAATTGGGCATTGCTAGTGTGTCAGAGGAAGGGCCGGGGGTGGAGGGAGAGCTCGTGTACGGCCACGGTCTGAGAGTGGAGGTACGGCCTGAGTGGACGGTATGATGGATGGGGGGGTGGGAGCTATGATTTGGGGAGCTAGGCAGTAGGAGGCCATGGAGAGATGGATCACGAAGAGGGTTACATTGGAGGTCATTTCAGTGGTCACGCAGGGGGACCCAGTGGGAGGGTCCTGTTGCCCTGAAGTCGATGACCTGTGTTGGACAGGGTATGAGGGAGCATGTTGCTGATGAGGGAGGGATGGGGTCCCCCAGTGCATTGGGGACTGGGACACCATCGCGAAATGTTGCCTGAGCTCTCTGCAGCTAGACTCACCAGCGTGTTAAGACTCCTCCCTCCCTCAGTATCAGCACAGTGGTTAGCATTGCTGCCTCACAGCTCCAGGGACTCCATCGAGTCAATTCCCAGCTTCGATGATTGTCTGTGTGGAGTTTGCACGTTCTCCCCGTGTCTGGTGGGTTGCTTCTCGGTGCTCTAGTTTCCTCCCACAATCCAAAGATGTGCATGATAGGTTGATTGGCCATCCTAAATTGACTCCAGGAGAATTAGTGGGGTAAATATGTGGGGTTGCAGAGATGGGTGGGATTGTTGTCAGTGCAGGTTCAATGGGCTGAAGGGCCTCCTTCTGTACAGTAGAAATTTCTATGAACTTTCCAAACTGAGTGTGAGATGATTACAGTCTGGAACTTGCCTGATGGACTGTTGTGGAGCGGTCTAATATTCTCGCTATTACAACACTGAGAAAATTCCACCCAATAAATTTCAACAACTTCCCCACCTCCTGCCCAAACTGCATCCTTGTCCATCGTTGTGGGTTTAAGATTGCAGTTTCTGTTTAAATAGATTTTGTTTGCTGTGTAAATGTTCTCTTTGCTTTATTCCACAGAGATTCTGTTTAAATAGTTCCTTTCTGCTGTAAAACCTTCTCTGTTTGCCTTAAGGCAGTCCAAATCATTGCCTCGCACAGTAGCCTGAATAAACACTCAGCAAAACTGAAGCAAAGGCTGTGTCAGAATTCCCGTAGCCTCTGCTATGGGTCCCTGATTAGGAATTTTATCAGACTTTTAAGACAAGATATTCTTCTGAACGAGTGAGATCTCTGGACATTTTCTAGATCAAAGCCAAAGAACAGAAGTGCGAATTTCACAGTGTGAGAATAATGGGTCAGCCATTTCGGGGGGAGGTGAACATTCCTTCACCCAAAAAGATGGTGAATTATTGGAATTATCCACTCCCCGAGGAATGTTCACATCTATTGAACTTGGTCAAGATAAAGGTCGTTAGATCCTTTGGTACTGAGAGAATGAAGGAACACGGGGATCTGTGCGTTCAGACAGGAGGTCAACCGAGATCTTATAGATTGGCAGAGTAGATTTGAAGAGTCAAATAACCAATTCCAGCTCCTTTTCCTTAGCTCATGTGTTCCAGACTCACTTCAGAGTCTGAAGATGCAATCTTGGCCGGCATTTCAAGAATACATGTATGGTAGCACAGTGGTTAGCACTGCTGCTTCACAGCTCCAAGGTCATGGGTTCAATTCCCGACTGTCTGTGTGAAGTTTGCACATTCTCCTCGTGTCTGCGTAGGTTTCCTCTGGGTACTCCGGTTTCCTCCCACAGTCCAAAGATGTGCGGGTTAGGTAGATTGGCCATGCTAAGAAATTGCCCCTTAGTGTCTAGGGATGCGTAGGTTAAACGATTAGTGGGTATAATATGTTGGGATATGGGAGTCGGACTTGGGTGGGATGGTCTGTGCAGACTGGATGGGCCAAAGGACCTCTTTCTGCATTGTAGGATTCTATATCAGTTCAATACAGAGGGTGAGCTGAACCTCAAGATGAAAGATTAAATTGTTCATCCAAGATAAAGGCAGGCCCTCCTTTGGACGTAAAAGAACTGTGTGGTGAAGAAGGCAGTCAGCATTCTTTGTTTCATTGGTCAGAACATTGAATACAGGAGTTGGGACACCTTGTTGAAGTTATACAAGACATTAGTAAGGTTGTCACCCTATTATAGAAAGGATATTATTAAACTAGAAAGAGTGCAGAAAAGATTTATTAGGATGCTACCAGAACTTGATGGTTTGAGTTATAAGGAGAGGCTGGATAGACTGGGACTTTTTTCCCTGGAGCATAGGAGGCTTAGGGATGAACTTATAGAGATCTAGAAAATAATGAGAGGCATAGATCAGCTACATAGTCAATATCTTTTCTCAAAGGTAGGGGAATTTAAAACCAGAAGATTTAGGTTTAAGGTGAGAGGGGAGAGATACAAGAGTGTTCAGAGGGGCAATTTTTTCACACAGTGAGTGTTGAATGCCCAGAACAAGCTGCCTGAGGTAGTAGTAGAGGCAGGTATAATTTTGTCTTTTAAAAAGCATTTAGACACTTACCTGGGTAAGATGGGTATGGAGGGATATGGACCAAATGCGAGCAACTGGGGCAAGATTAGTGATTATAAAAAGGGGCAGCATAGACAAGTTGGGCTGAAGGACTTATTTCCATGCTGTAAACCTCTATGACTCTAACTCATGGCATTATTTATGGATCAGGGATAAGGAAGTTCTCTCAGTCTCTTGGCCAACATTTATCCATCAAGCAATGCAATCAAAAATATATTATTTGTTTGGTAAGTTGGTTACTCTTTACTCTTTGCTGTCTGCAAAGTGTTGCCTTACTTTTTCAGGACAATAAGGAAATTTGGCATGTCCACTCTGACTCTCAGCAACTTTTACAGATGCACCACAGAAAACATTCTTTCTGGTGGTATCGCAGCTTGGTATGGCTCCTGATCTGCCCAAGACTGCAAGAAACTACAAAGAATGAAGCCCAGTCCATCACTCAAACCAGTCTCCTATCTATTAACTGTATCTGCACTTGCTGCAGCCTTGGAAAAACAGCCTGCGTAAGGAAGGACCTCACGCACCCCGGATATACTCGCTTCCACCTTCTTCTGTCGGGTAAAAAATACAGAAGTCTGAGGTCATGTACCAACCAACTCAAGAACAGCTCCTTCCCTGCTGCCATCAGACTTTTGAATGGATTTATCTTGCATTAAGCTGATCTTTCTCTAGCTATGAATGTAATTCTACATTCTGCACTCTCTCCTTTCCTTTCCTATGTATGGTATGCTTTGTCTGTATAGCACGCAAGAAACAATACTTCTTACTGTATACAATGTGACAATAACAAACCAATTTTACTACAGTTTCTTTACTTCAGAAGGATTTCTTTTTCTTGTTCATTTATGGGCCAATACTTATTACACATACCTAATTGCCTTTGGAGAGCAGTTGAGAGTCAACCACATTGCTGTGGCTCTGGAAGCCAGATGGGGTAAGGATGGCAGATTTCCTTCCTTAAAGGGGACATAAGGAACCAGGTGGCTGTTTCCAACAATTGACAATTGTTTCATAGTCATCAGTATGTTCTTAACTCAGAATTTTTTTATTGAACTCAAATTTCACCAGCTGAGTTTCTGGGTTAAGAGTCTCACGATAATACCACTAGGTCATCACCTCCTGTTACACAGGATGTTCTGAACAGAAGGAAGACCTTCTACAAATGTAAATGCATTTTTCCTAACATTTTTTAAAAATTTGTAGCTGTTTAAGAGAGTCAACATAAACGTGATGGGATGGATGTTCTCCTGCATAGACCTATGATTGGACATTCTATGAAGAAGAGGATCATCTTGTAATGAGAGAGGTCTGCTCCATCACCAGGTTTCTGACCTTTCAGAATGGGATATGGAAACATGTTGGTGACTTATTCAACAAGTACACATCACTGTAACTAACTAAGTTGTGATACTCGCACACACATTTTATAATAATGGAGTTTTGTTGACAAGCACCTTTGAAAAGTTCCATCAAAAAATTCCCAATGGCAGTGACTCTTGGACCAGTCTTTCAGATCACACTGTCTCATTACAGATTGTAATATCATTCTAAAATTATTCATTCATGGGATACGGGTATCGCTGGCTGAGCCAGTATTTATTGCTCAATTCTAATTATCCCTGAGAAGGTGGCAGTGAGCTGTGTTCTTGAAGTGCTGTAGTCCATGTGCTGTAGGTACACTCAAAGTGCTGTTAACATTGTCCAGAACATGTTGCGTTTGATACTGACTGCTTCAGTATCTGAGGGGTTGCAAATGGTGCTGAACAGTGTGCAATCAGCAAACATCTCCTTACGATGGGAAAAAGGTCATTGGTGAAGCAACTGAAGGTGGTTGGGTCTAGGGCATTACCCTGAGGGACTCCTGCAGAGATGTCCTGGAACTGAACTGACTGATCTCCAACAACCACAACCATCTTTCTTTATTCATAAAATAAAGTCTGGAACAAATAGTTCCAACATTTTGACCTAGCAACAATGAAGGAACAGTGATATAATTCCAAATCAGGAGGTTGTGTAGATTAGAGGGGAACTTGCAGGTGGTAGTGTTCCCACACGTCTTCTGCCCTTGCCTTTCTAAGTAATAGATGTTGTGGGATTGGATGGTGCTGTTTTGAAGGAGATTTGGTGAATTCCTGCAGCACATATTGCAACTTATAAACATTGCTGCTGATTTGTATTAATGGTGGAGGGAATGGAACTTTGTTGTAGTGGATGGGGTGCCAAACAATCAGGCTGCTTTGTCCTGAATGGTGTCAAGCTCTTGAATGTTATTAGAGTTATGCTCATCCAGGCAACTGGAGATTATTCCATTACACGACTGATTTGATCGTTGTAGATGGTGGACAGGCTTTGGGGTGAGAGAAGATTAACTTTTCTCTGCAGAATGCCTAGCCTCTAATCTGCTTTTGTAGCCACAGTATATTATAGCCAGTTCAATGTGTGATCAATGGTAACCCACAGAATATTGATAGTGAAGGATTTAGTATTTGCAATGCCATTGAATGTCAAAGGGCTGAATGTTGGATTCTCTTGTTGGAGTTTGTTATTACCTGGTACTTGTGTTGTGCAAAATTACTTGCCACTTATCAGCCCAAGTCGTAACATTATCCAGGTCTTGTTGCATTTGATACTGACTACTTCGGTAGCTGAGGAGTCATGAATGGTGCTGAACATTGTGCAATCACCAGTGAACATCTCCACTTCTGACCTTATGATGGAAAGAAGATAGTTGTAAAGCAGCTGAAGATGGTTGGGTCTAGGATGCTATCCTGAGAGACTCCTGCAGAGATGTCCTGGAACTGAACTGATTGAGCTCCAACAACAACAACCATCTTTCTTTGTTGATAAAATGTAGTCTGGGACAAATATGTGGTATCAAAACATAAAATGCTATTGACATTCAGCAGATATCATTGACCTGAAATGTTAACATTGCTTCTCGACCTGCTGAGTGTTTCTAGTATTTTCTGTTTTTACTTTAGATTTTAACTGTCTGAAGACATTTGCTTTTGTACAAGTGGTAGCCATTTTGTTGTTGAGGTTCTGTGTGAATATATTTTTCTTCTATTTGTTCTCCTCTATCCTCTGTCCTGCTCTCCCCACTCCACTCCTCCCTTTCTTCCCTACCTTGCTCCTTTTCCTCCTTCTCCTCTGTCCCTTCTCATTCTCTTCCCACTCCCTTGCCTTGTTGCTCTACTACTCATCTACTTTCCTCTTTTATCCCCTTTATCCTGTCACCTTCTCTGCTCCAGTAGAAACAGGAGCAGCTGGGTAAGTGTGGTGTATCAGGAAATGTACAAGGAAAGTGGAGTTAGAATCATAAAATTTAATAGTGCAGAAAGAGGCCATTTGGCCCATCAAACTGGCACTGACAGCAATCACACCCAGGCCCTATCCTATAACCTCTGCTAATCCCCCTGACACTAACATGCAACTTACAATGGTCAATCTACCTAACCCGCACATCTTTGGACTGTGGGAGGAAACCAGAGCACCCAGAGGGATGTTAAGCAGACACAGGGAGAAAATGCAACTCCACACAGACAGTAACTCGAGATTGGAATTGAACTGGGATCCCTGGGCGCTGAGAGGCAGCTGTGCTGACCACTGTGCCACCGTGCCAGCCCATAAGGTGGGAAATGAGTTGTGATCACGCTGAAGACTGTGGGATGTCCTCATGCTCCTATTTCCTCTGCTGTTGTGTTGCTTCTTATGTGGTTGAGAATTGTAATAGGTTCTGACAAAACTGACCTCTCCTTCGAGGCTGCAGGATATGATTTGTGTGTTTTTTTTAAAAAAAACAAATCAATATGTGATTCTTTGAGCTGCTCTGTCAATCAGACCCTTGTCAAATGGATTTTTCCCAGATGAAAATTAAAGGTAATCATTCTGGAATATTGAAAATGATGAAAGTGCCTGTTTGAAGTGGAACATGATGGCAGTTAGTACGAGTGGAATATTACTTCGCGAAGTGGTCTTCGGCAGTGCAATATACTGCATGTGTGGATGTGGGGTTTCTGTTCAGCAGGTGTCTCTCTCTCTCTGTATCATTTTCCATGCTTGGATATGTAGTTCCCTTGCCTCTGAGTCATAAGGTTGTTGGGTCAAGTCCTACCCCAGGATCATGAGCCACAAAGTCCAGGTTGACACCAGCGGTGTAACAATGAGGGAGTACTCCAGTTTAGGAGCTGCTGTCTTTCAGATTGATGTTAAACTAAGGATCCATTCACTCCCATAGGGAGACATAAAAAAATGCCAAGACAATATTTTGAAGAAATATAAATGAAAGTACAGTAGGAGGGTATTTGCTTAGCACATCCACGACAGCAGAAAAAAACACTATCCAGCGTAATCCACCTCGCTCCTCTTGGTCCACAACACTGTTGGTTATGTAGCAATTCATGTGCATATTCAAATATTTTTGAAATATGATGAGAATTTCTGTGCCTTTACTCTTGCAGGCAGCGACTTTCAAACCCTATTTTTGAAAAAAAAATCTCTTCTCCATCCCCTTTAAGTCTCCCACTAATTACCTTCAATCCATGCTCCAGATTATTGACCACCATGCTAATGGAATAGAGCTTTCCTGATCAACCATGTGATGGAAAGAGTGTTGGCATCTCTACCATCACTATCCATAGCTCCAGACTACAACACACATGCTGTCACAGCAACTTGGACTCCCAAAGTAAACTGTGATGCATACATGTGCTTGCATGCACACACACACATATACACACATATACACACATATGTGCACACACAGACACACACTTGCACACACATACACAATTGTGTTCACATGCAGACACACACACAAACACTATACACCTCAATTTAATCCCCTCTCAGTCTCCCCTGTGCTAAAGAAAATTATCCTTGCTTATCCAATTACTGGAATTAATATCTGGCATTAAGAATCTACTGATGAGTGTGAAACCTTTGTCAATTGTTGGAAAGACCCATCTGGTTCACTAATCTCCCTTAGGGAAGGAAATCTGCTGTCCTCACCCAGTCTGGCTTACATGTGACTCTAGAGTCACAGCAATGTAGTTGGCTCTCAACTGCCCTCTGAAATGGCCTAGCAAGCCACTCAATTGTATCAATCGCTCAGGAAGACAGCTCACCGCCACCTTCAAAAAGGAAATTAGGGATAGGTATTAAATGCTGGTCAGCCAGCGAAGCACATCTCCCACGCATGAATGAAAAAAAGCTCTTCATGGCTAAAATTCTCCATTTGTGACAACGTATCTCCTCTGTGCCATCAAATCCTCCCTATTGAGCTTATTGAGTGGTGTTGCCATTCCAGGAAAATGGGGAACACTCCATCAGACTGCTATCTTTGGTGGAATTAAAAAGTGAGGCGTATTCAGTCTCTACAT
This sequence comes from Sphyrna mokarran, assembly GCA_024679065.1. Lineage (NCBI taxonomy): Eukaryota > Metazoa > Chordata > Chondrichthyes > Carcharhiniformes > Carcharhinidae > Sphyrna > Sphyrna mokarran. Next base: position 11,129,055 of record JAGIQG010000013.1, on the reverse strand, counting down.
AGCTCTAATATCTTCACTTAAACTTCTGGTTGATGGAGGTTTCAAAGAAGTTGATGCCAGGGACTCAGCGATGGTGATATCATTGAGGGACAGGAGGTAATAGCCTGGTAAACCCTCAATTCAGGTGATACAGACCTGTAAGGCCATGATCTTACTTTTCTCTCAACCAGTGGTTTGCCAAAGGCTGCAAAAAGAGCTGGAAACTGGGATGATCAATGAACATCCTCAAATGATTAAGAGTATAAAAACTAAATGACTGAAGATAGCAAGGCTAAGATGTTGCTAACTTCTCTTACTTTTTTTATTCATTGATAGGATATGGGTGTCACTGGTCGGCCAGCATTTATTGCCCATCTCTAGTTGTCCTTGTTCACTTGAGACTCAACCACATTGCTGTGTCTCTGGAGTCATATGTGGTCCAGACCAGGTAAGGACAGCGGATTTCCTTCCCAAAAGAACATTCATGAACCTGATGGGTTTTTCCGACAATTTGACAATGGTTTCATCAGCAAATTCGTAATTCTAGATATTTATTTTGGATTCAAATTCCATCATCTGCCCTGGCAGGATTTGAATCCAAGTCTGCAAACATTAGCTGAATTTGTGGATTAATAGTCTAGCGGTAATGCCCCATTTCCCCTTAATGTCAAACTATTCTGATCACTGGCCTCCAACAACTACAATCATCTTTCTTTGCATCAGATATAAATTCTGCCAATGAGTGGTTCCATCTGACCTCAGGTTTGCTTGTTAGACTTTGTTATTCATTTACGATTCAATGTTCTATCATTCTCACAATCAATAAGAATCTTCAAACATTTAGGTCAGCTCTCATAGACTTACTAAGCATAAAATATTTACCATAATGGTTAAACACTTAACCAACATCATCATACTGGGTGATAGTGATTGTGAAATCTATAGAAGAGGAGAAACCTACTTAACCTATGAATCTGTCTTGCTATTCAAAGAGCTAATGGATGATTTTATCCCAAATCCATTTCCCCTAGCATCATATCATAGAATCTACACAGTGCAGAAGGAGGCATTCGGCCTATTGAACCTTCATTGACAACAATCCCATGGAAGCCCATGGGATCCCAACAAGCCCATGGAATCCCAACAATCCCAACAAGCCCATGGAAGACTTCTACAGAAAATGCAGATGTGTGGAATAGAGGGTGATTTAGCTAATTGGATTAGAAATTGGCTGGCAGATAGAAGACAGAGGGTGGTGGTTGATGGGAGATATTCATCGTGGAGTTCGGTGACGAGTGGTGTGCCTCAGGGGTCTGTTTTGGGGCCCCTGCTGTTTGTAATTTTTATAAATGATCTGGATGAGGGTATTGAGGGATGGATCAGTAAATTTGCAGATGACACTAAAGTTGGTGGAGTGGTAGATAGTGAAGAGGGGTGTTTTAGTTTACAGAGTGACTTGGACAAGTTGCAGAGCTGGGCCGAGAGGTGGCAAATGGAGTTTAATGTGGAAAAGTGTGAGGTAATGCACTTTGGCAGGAACAATAAATGTGTAGAGTATAGGGCTAATGGTAGGGCTCTTAATAGTGTTGAGGAACAGAAGGATCTTGGTGTATGTGTCAATAGATCCCTGAAAGTAGGCAGTCAAGTGGATAAAGTTGTTAAGAAGGCTTATGGAGTCTTAGCTTTTATTGGTAGGGGGATTGAATTTAGGAGCCGCAGCATCATGTTGCAGCTGTACAAAACTCTAGTGCGGCCGCACTTGGAGTATTGTGTGCAGTTCTGGTCGCCACATTATAAGAAAGATGTGGAGGCATTGGAGAGGGTACAGAGGAGGTTTACTAGGATGTTGCCTGGTATGGAGGGCAGGTCCTATGAAGAGAGGTTGAAGGATTTGAGGTTGTTTTCGTTAGAAAGGAGGCGGCTAAGAGGGGATCTTATTGAAACATATAAGATGATTAGAGGTTTAGATAGGGTGGACAGTGATAGCCTTTTTCCTAGGATGGAGAAAGCTAGCACGAGGGGACACAGCTTTAAATTAAGGGGTATGAGTTATAGGACGGATATCAGAGGTAGGTTCTTTACTCAAAGAGTGATTAGGGAGTGGAATGCCCTGCCTGCAGCTGTTGTAGATGCGCCAAGTTTGGTGGCGTTTAAGAGGTTAGTTGATAGGTATATGGATGAGAAGGGAATGGTTTAGTTAGGAGGGGCATTGCTTTTTATTTTGGTCGGCACAACATCGAAGGCCGAAGGGCCTGTTCTGTGCTGTATTGTTCTATGTTCTATGTTCTATGTTCTAATCCCACCCAGAATCTATCCCAATAACCCCACATACTTACCCTGCTAATCCCCTTGACACAATGGGGCAATAGCATGGCCAATCCACCCAACCTGCACATCTTTGGAGAATGGGAGGAAACCTGAGCACCAAGTGGAACCTATGCAGACACAGGGAGAACATGCAAACATAGAAGATAGGGGCAGGAAGAGGCCATTCAGCCCTTCATGTCTGCCCTGGCATTCATCATGACCATGGCTGATCACCCAACTCAATAGCCTAATCCTGCTTTCTCCTTTGATCCCATGCATCTCAAATGTTATATTTAATAGCTTCATGAATACATTCAATGTTTTGGCATCTACTACTTCCTGTGGTAATGAATCCCATAGGCTCACCACCTTCGGGTGAAGAAATATCTCCGCATCTCCATCCTAAGTGGTCTATTCTGAATTCCCAGGTGCTTCTATATTCCACATACTCATTACATCTCTGACCTCAGGCTGATCAACATTCTGAATCCAGGATTGCTACTTTTATAGCCTTTTTGAAAAAAGTCCCTTCCCAAAAAAAAAAAAATGCCCTTATAGGGCACACACAGCATAAACTGATCAGACCTCATCTATGTGCAGTTTTACATTGCTAAGTTACAGGACCTGATCAATTATTCCCATTGCGCAGGCGAAGTTGACTCACTCCTCCAATCATAGTGTTTCAAGCCTCTTAATTTGCTTACAGTGAGCACATTTACCCTATCTCTCCTTCTCGGATTCAGCAAGCCATTTCCTTTTAAAAGTCTAAAGATGTTGGAATCCAGCACGGTTGTTCTCAATCGCTGAGAGACTGATAAGCCAGATCGGATATATCCTATTTCCATGGAATCATTAAAATAGCAGTTCAGCAGAATGGAGTCTGTGCCTTTCTTTTTTAGCTGGAGTCAGCATTCTACAATTTAATCCTCTTCAAGCCCAGGCCACTTGAAATGCTAACGTTGTTTGGTGCTCTCCTTGCTCTGTGGCTGCCTTGATATCGAGAGAGAAATGCTCTCCTCTCTCCTCCTCAGCTCTAAGGACTAAAGGCTGGAATTCTCCAGTTTCGTTTGCCTTGCCATCGCTGCCAGTGAGAACGGAGAATTTGGCGCTCAGCCAAATCTCCATTCACAGCAGTGGGACTGGAGAATCTCAGCCATGGGCAATATTTGTGAATCCTGACCCATGTCTGGATCAAGGCTAAGATGAGGGCTGGAGCCATGGTCTTGGCAACCTTTCTCAGGGAAGTTATTGGAAGCTAGTTGTCACTCAAGGGCACTGTTAGTAACTCTTTTCCATCATTGTACTAATGACAGACAGTACAGAAGGCAAATGGCCTTCATAAAAAGAAAGGATTTGAATATAGGGATAGGGATGTTTTGCTGCAATTGTACAGGACATTGTTGAGATCGCATCTGGAGTATTATGTTCAGTTTTGGTGTCTTTATCTGAGGAAGGATGTTCCTGCTATAGAGGGAGTACAGTAAAAGTTTATCAGGCTGATTCCTGGGATGGCAGGTCTGTCACATAAGGAGAAAGCTGGTTAGGATTGTTTTCACTGGAGTGGGAAGAGTGGGAGGGGTTCCCATAGAAATTTATAAAATTCTAACAGGATAAAACAGGATAGATTCAGAAAGAATGTTCCCAATGGTGGGGTGAGTCCAGAACTAGGGGTCTTAACTTGAGGATAAGGGGTAAACCTTTTAGGAAGAGACATTTCTTCACCCAGAGGGTGGTGAATGTATGGAATTCACAACCAGAAATGTAGTAAAGACCAAAATATTGCCTGATTTCAAGGAGAAATTTGATATAGCTCTTGGGGCTAAAGGGATCAAGAGATATGGGAAGAAAGGGGGAAATCAGGATACTAAATTCAATCATTAGCATGATCAAAATAAATGGCAGAGCAGGCTCGAAGGGCCAAATGGCCTATTCTAGTTTCTATGGGCCTTATTGTATCATATTCATTCTACGTGTTGAATTTGGACACAATTCAGATCTAACTTGGAAACCTGTTCCCAGGCACCTACATATGCGCTTATCCTGAAAAAAAAGTCATGGGATGGGAAAAGTCCTGTGGGCGTAGCTTATTGCACCCGAAATGCTGCTGCTCCGATTGGAGCTTTCAACTGCGCATGCGCAGTGAAAAAAAATTGAAAAACGCTCCCCTGTCACATCACTCCCGGGTCCCAAAGAGCGGATAAAGCAGCCCAGGGGTAAAAGGCAGGAGCGATGGTCCCACAGCATCGCCCCACCCCCACAATATAACTGTCCCCCTTATCCACAACCCCTGCTATCCACACCGATTTACAGCCTCCTGTCCCCTTTCCCTCCACTGATTGCCCGCAGAGTGGTAGTGGACCCCTGCCACTGCCCCTGCACCCCCCACCAGAGATCAGTCTGGCCTCTCTTCCTCCACCCTCACCAGAGAGCGATCTGCCCCCCCCGCCCACCCACCCCACCAAAGAATGGTCAGGCCTCCCTCACTGCGCCTCTGCCCCTCACCAGGAAATAATTGGGCCTTCCTTCTCTCTTCTCCCCACCGGAGAACGATTAGACCTCCTTTTCCCCCTGCCACCGCAACACCCCCCCAACCCCCAGCCCCAGAGATATATTTGATTTGCCTACTCCTTCCTTCCCCATCAGAGAATGACCGTGCCTCCCTCTCCCTCCTCCTCACCAGAGAACAATTGGGCCTCCCTCTTCCCCTCAAACTCATCAGAGAAAAAATTATCTTCCCCAACCCCCCACACCCCTCAATCTAAGTCAGAGAGCCGCTGAAAGCTCTGAAATTTCCTCTTCAGCAGCTGGAGTGCCCGTAACAGACCTTTGCCGAGCGTGTCTGTTTTGCGCTGAATCTGAATGGGTGAACGTGAAGGTAAAGGGAGAAATGCAGGTAAGATTGGGCATCCAGCTCATTAAGTCAATTTAAATGCATTCACACATTTAAAGTGACGTCGCGCCTGTTTTGGGCACAGTCGAGATCGTGGCTATTTTCAGGCCTTGGGAATGTGGGAATCGGAGTGGATGTAGGTGCAGATCGCGTTACTTGCCTGATGCCAGACTTTACCAAGTTTTTGCAAACAGGCGCAACGCAATCGTAAAATTGGGCCCTATGTTTCTATAACTGGGGAGAAGGCCGAAAGAGCAGAGTTAGATCGGGTTAGATTTATTCAGTTTTCTGTGGATTCCAGAAAACAGTCTTTAAAATGACAGAGTGGAAAAGAAATCAGATGAGAGGGCACAGAATGAAGGTAATTAATTGACAAAAGAGCTGAAGGTGAGAGGGGAATAGGAATTTATTTTTGGTGCTGCCGGTTGTTGTTACTTTGTAATGTGCTGCCTGATAGGGCACAGGGAAAAGATTCAATTGTAACTTTCCAAAGGGAATTGGGTAAATACTTGACAATGTGCAGGGCTGGAGGAAAGGGGCTTTATTGGCTAGCTACCTCAAAAAGATAGCACAGGCATAAAGGGGAGAATGGCCTACTTCTGTGCTAAATCATTCTATGATCGTAATTAATATGGAACAACAGCACTAGCAACAACTTTTATTTACACAGCACCATGAATGTAAAAAAGCATCCCAAAGTGCTTAACAGCAGTGTTATGAAGCAAAATAAGCAAGCAGAAATGCATAAAGCAAAGTCAGAGCAGCTAACCAGGAGTTGGATCAAAGAGCCAGATTTTTAGAATCATCCTACGGGAGAAAAAAAGGATGGCGAAGGGGAGAGGTTTAAGGAGAGAATTCTAGAGCTTGGCATCTAGGCAACTAAAGACACAACCACCAGTAATGCAGCAATTAAATTGCATTTGCTCATGTTTCATGGTCATCTGTAGATTCTTAATTCCAGATATTTTTTACTGAGTTCCAATTCTACTATCTGCCATGGAGGGATTTAAACACAGCCCCCAGGACATTAGCTGAGTTTCTGGATCAATAGTCTGGCACTAGGCCATTGCCCCCCCTGTACGCTTTGTTGTGTTTAAGAAAAACACATCTATTTTAGGTAAGAGATGAAAATAAAGAAAATTGACTATTGTATGTTTCAAAGGAAGAGGCAGTGTTTACAGTGTTGACTTAAAGTTCAGTGATCACTCTTTGTTTCTTCCTCCATCCTAAGCTCTATCCCAAGCCCCAAACACTCCCTCATTCTTGTCCAAGGTTTCTATAGGAAGTGGCTTCTTGAAGCTGAATATCCCATCACATTGTTGACCAAACCAGCAATTGGTTCCAGGGCCGAGTGAGAAATAGAAGGAGAAGACAATAATGCGTTCGATAAAGTTCCCTGTGCAAAGCTTATTGACAAAGTGAGGGTGCATGGGACATTGCTTTGTGGATCCAGAACTGGCTTGTCCACAGAACGCAAAGAGTGGTTGTGGATGCGTCCATTTTGGGACCCTTGCTGTTTGTCACTTTCATAAATGACCTGGATGAGAAAGTGGAGGGATGGGTTAGTGAGTTTACTGATGAAGGTTGGAGGTACTGTGGATAGTTTGGAGGAATGTTAGAAGTTGCAGTGAGATGTAGATAGGGTGCAAGACTGGCCGGAGAAGTGGCAGATGAGCTTCAATCTGGATAAATGTGTGGTGGTTCATTTTGGCAGGTCAAATTGGATGAAGGAATATAATATGGGTAAGACTCTTAGCAGTGTGGAAGATCAGAAAGATCTGGGGGTCTGGGTTTATAGGACTCTCAAAGCGGCTTCTCAGGTAGAGGATGTGGTTAAGAAGGTCTTTATCAATTGAGGAATTGAGTTTAGGAGTCGGGAGATAAAGCTGCAGCTGTATAAGACCTTGCTCTGACCCCACTTGAAGTGCTGTGCTCAGTTCTGGTTGCCTCATTACAGGAGGGATGTGGAAGCCATAGAAACGGTGCAGAGGACGTTTACAAGGATATTGCCTAGATTGGATGTCATGCCTTATGAGGAAAGATTGAGCAAGCTCGGTCTTTTCTCCTTGGAGAGACGAAGGTTGAGAGGTGATCTAACAGAGGTATATAAGGTATTGATTGGGTGGATTCTTGGAGGCTTTTTCCCAGGGCTGAAACAAGAAGACACAGGTTTAGGGTGCTGGGGAGTAGGTACAGAGGAGATATCAGAGGTATGTTTTTCACTCAGAGAGTGGTGGATGAGTGGAATTGGCTGCCGTCGATGATGGTGGAAGCGGATTCAATAGTGTCTTTTAAGAGATTTTTGGATGAATACATGGAACTTAGTAAGATTGAGGGTTATAGGTAAGCCTAGTAGGTAGAGATAAGTTCACTGCAACTTGTGGGCCGAAGGGCCTGTTTGTGATGTAGTTTCTCTATGTTCTATGAGTTCCTGCCATTAAATGCATCAGAATCCCTGAGTGGCTCGCCTCTCTGGGTTTTCCCACATGTGAAAGGTTGTATACAGATGCACCATAGAATGCATTCTTTCTGCTTGTAGCACAGCTTGGTATAGATCCTGCTCTGCCCAAGACTCCAAGAAGTTACAAAAGGTAGCGAACGTAATCCATCATGCAAACCAGCCTCCTATCCACTGACTCTGCCTTGGAAAAGCAGCCAGCATAATTAAGGACCGCATGCATTTCGGACATTCTCTCTTTCACCTTCTTCCATCAGGAAAGATACAAGAGATAACATACCAATCAATTCAAGAACAGCTTTCCTCTGCTGTCATAAAACTAATGAATGGATTTACCTTGTATTAAGTTAATCATTCTCTACATCCTAGCTATAACTGTGATACTACATTGTGTACCTCTACTTTCCTTATGTATGAATAGTATGTTTAGTCTATATAGCAAACAGAAACAATACTTTTCACTGTATATTAATACATTTGACAATAATAAATCAAATCAAATTAATTGCTGAAATGAAACACAGGTTTGTTATTGCCACTGTCAAGGCTGGCAAATACCTGCTGGATAGTTGAACTGATGTGTAAATGCAGGCTTCTTTGATTGAGTGGATTGGAGAGCATAGCTCATATATAGTTGATCAATCTTAACATAAAATGCCTCTCACCATTGTTAATGGAGCAGCATAATGAAAAGGAACTTCTGTATTTGAGCTGCAACCACAAGCATTTTCTTTTACAACAGCACCACTTCACAGTCATACCAGCAACAACCTGAATCTGTACAGCCGCTATCTCTTGTGCGTGGCACAATGATTAGCACTGCTGTGACAGGGAGCCGGATTCAATTCCAGCCTTGGGTGACTGTCTATGTGAAGTTTGCACATTCTCCCTGCGTCTGCATGGGTTTCCTGTGGGTACCCCAGTTTCCTCCTACAGGCTGAAAGGTGTGTTAGTTAAGTGGATTGGCTTTGCTAAATTGTCCCTTAAATGCCAGGGGAATGAGCGAGGGTAAAGACATGGGATTATGAGGATAGGGTTTGGGTGGGATTGTGATCAGTGCAAACTCAATGGGCCAAATGGCCTCCTACAGCACTTAACTAACACACCTTTCAACCTGTAGGAGAAAACTGGGGTACCCACAGGAAACCCATGCAGACACAGGGAGAATGTGCAAACTTCACATAGACAGTCACCCAAGGCTGGAATTGAATCCGGCTCCCTGTCACAGCAGTGCTAATCATTGTGCCGCGCACAAGAGATAGCGGCTGTACAGATTCTATGATACAGGGTTCTATGATTCCATGTGGTAAATGATCCCAAGGTGGTTCAGAGGGTCAATATCAAATGTATGAGCTGATTCAATAGGTAGGTTTTAAGGAATATGCTTATATTCCTGAAAGAAGGAGGAAAGAGATGTGGACATAGAACAATACAGCACAAACAGGCCCTTCGGCCCACGAGTTGCGCCGATCACATCTACCAATTCACAGACCTATCTATAACTCCCTATCCCATTCGTTCCCATATACTCATCCAGAAGTCTCTTAAAAGACCCCAGCGAGTTTACCTCAACAACCTCCAACAGCAGCCGATTCCATTCACTCACCACCCTCTGAGTGAAAAACTTACCCCTAACATCCCCTCTGTATTTGCTTCCTTGCACCTTAAATCTGTGTCCTCTCATAGTGACCATTTCAGCTCGGGGAAATAGTCTCTGAGAGTCCACCCTATCTATTCCTCTCAACATTTTATAAACCTCTATCAGGTCGCCCCTCAACCTACGTCTCTCCAATGAGAAGAGTCCCAGCTCCCTCAACCTATCTTTATAAGGCCTGCCTCCCAATTCAGGCGGCATCCTTGTAAATCTCCTCTGCACTCTCTCAATAGCCTCTACATCCTTCCTATAATGAGGCGACCAGAACTGCACATAATACTCCAACTGGGGTCTGACAAGGGTCTTATAGAGCTGCATCATTATCTCCTGACTCCTAAACTCTATTCCTCGATTAATGAAGGCCAGTACACCATATGCCTTCTTGACCACTTCCTCCATCTGCGAGGCCGATTTAAGAGTCCTATGGACCCGGACCCCGAGATCCTTCTGCTTTACAACACAGCTAAGACTCCTACCCCTTAAATTGTACTCCTTCATCCCATGAAGAGGTGTTGAGATTTAGGAAAGAACTGCACAGCTTAGGGCCAAGGCAGCTGAAGGCATCGCTGCCAATGGTGGAGCCATGAGAATATTGTGGTAGCCCAATGTTAATGAATTTGGCCATCGATTGTGAGGATGCAGCTATAATGATATAAGCACAGATGTTTACGCTGTTTCCATGGGGGCTTTCTATATTGACACAAACAGTTAGTCTTGCATTGAAGAGTTATGCTCAGATTTCCCAATGGCTCTCTCTGGATGACATCCAAGGAGGTTTGAAATCAAATTTCAACCTGACCTGACAGCCTGGGAAATATAGGCCGGGATCCTCCGAAATTGGCCATGCCTGGGTTTCTCCAGTCCCGCTGCAGTGAATGAAGACCAGGATTGTCCGACTTTGCCCACAGCTGAATTTTCCAGTCCTGCTGCTGTGGATGGAGATTTGGCCAAATTCTCCATTCCTGCTGCCAATGGTGACAAGGCAAATGAGATCAGAAAATCCTGGCCATAGATGGCGGAAAAGAAAAAATACATTAGGAAATGAGTTCAGGTCTTTGTTGTGAAAATAGAATTTCTCATAAATAAATTCATGCATGATTTAGCAAACACAGGTCCAGGGTCATGGGTTTCTACTCTGAGCCTCAGTCAGGGATGAATAGAGTCTGAGTTATCGCAGCACAGGAGGGGGCCGTTCAGCCCATTCAATCCGTACTGACTCTCGAAAAAACAATTCAGTCAGCTCTATCCCTGTTGTACTGCATGTTCATTTTCTACAAGTGTCTCTTCAATATCTTTTTGAAATTATTGTTCATCTCCACTTCTACCACCCTCAAATGTAGAGAGTTTCAGGTCATTACCACTCACTAAGTACATGCCCCCTGCATCTCTTTTCCAAAACCTTAATTCTGTGTTCCCTGGTCTTTGTATCATCAATAATAGGAATTTTCCTTTGTCTATCTTGTACAGCTCTGAAATTTCACCTCAATCTCCTTAGCTCTGATAACAACAAACACGGTTTCTCTATCCTAACCTTGTAGCTTAAATCCCTCATCCTTTGGCCCATTTGGATAAATTGCCTCTGCACCTTCTTAAAGCTCCTCGTCCTTCTGAAAATATGGTGGACAGAAGAGGATGCTATCTTGTAGTTGTGGCCTAATGAGAAGTTCAAAAATGTTCAGTGTAACTTCCCTGATTCTGTACTCAACTCCTCTATTTATGAAGCCCGAGATCCCATTTGCTTTGATAACTCATCTCTCAACATGTCTTGTTATTTCCAAAGATCTGTGCATGCAAACCCTTATGTCCCTTTATTCATGCACATCCTCAGGACTTTGCATTAGGTATCTATTGTCTCTCTCTCTCCCTCTCTCTCTCTCCCTTCTGTCAAAATGCGCCATCATATTTTTCTTCATGATCTGTCACTTGTCTGCCCGTTCTGCTAACCTATCTATCTACATTTGGTTGTATTGAAAAAAGAAACACACTTGTCTTCAGAGCCACTTATTTTACAATTCATTTTCAGAGAAAGATGTAGCATGGTAGCACAGCGGTTAGCTCCAGGGATCTATGTCTGATTTCCAGCTTGAGTCACTGTCTGTGTGGAGTTTGCATGTTCTTCCCATGTCTGCATGGGTTGTCTTCATGTGTCCGGTTTCCTCTCTCAGTCCAAAGATGGGTTAGGTGCATTGGCCACGCTAAATTGTCCCTCAGTGTCCTGGGATGCGTCGGTGAGAGGGATTAGTGAGGTAAATACGTGGGGTTATGGAGATAGGTCCTGGGTTTTTAGTACAGACTTGAAGGGCTGAATGGCCTCCTTCTGCACTGTAGGGTTTCTATGTCGAGTTCTCCCAACCAGCAATGGAAAAGTACAATGGGAAATGCATTCTCTGCCAATGTCGGTTGGCCTGTGGTCCCGCGCTGCGTGGATTATAATTGGCTGAAGGTGGAGTTTCCGTCCTCAATGGGAAGGAAGTCCTGCCTCAGGGAATTGCCTACCAATCTGATGGCCATTGCTACACTTACACACAGACCCATGAATCTAAATCTTGGGATCCTGATGCTGGGTAAGTGCGGAGGATCTTGTCATGAGGAATTTTTTTTTAGCATGTTCACCAACTGGCAATAGCTGTGACCAAATGCTGAATGACCCTTCTGTTGAACTTTGTCATGGGGCAGTCTTCAATGAGGTGAGTCATTGGTTGGGGAGCACCACAGCTGCAGTCCGGGTTCTCTGCAAGGCCTCACTTATGACGATTAGCTCCACCGTGGCCTGGATTGTGTGGAAATAGTTGAGGAATGCCCAATGTTGGCATGGCAGGTTGAATCCAGGAGAGTGGGCTGTGAGATCTGTGATGAGGAAATGGTTTTTAATGGTGGTGTATTGGTTCCATTCCTGCTGCGAAATGGTCTGTTATCCCTTGGCACATACAGGCTGGCATGATGGGTGTGTGGTAGGTGGATTGGTAAGGTTGTTGTGTTGCGGTTGGCTTGTGTTGGTGTAAACCTTCTCCAGGAACTTCCTTGTTGTAATCCCCTGCCGAACCTGGTGTAGGTATTGTCGGGTGTGGAGTTGAGAGGTGCTGTTGAAGAAATGCTTCCCACAGGAAATTTTAGACAGGCTTGAAATACCGATGTGTTATTTAAAGAAATTGATATTTCAAAGAACAAAGAACAAAGAACAAAACAGCACGGGAAACAGGAACTTCGGTCCAACGAGCCGGCGCCGCCACCTCGATGTTCCCATTTCTACCCATGATCCCTGTTTATAGATCCATGCATTGGAACCAAATTTGCGAGACAATTTAGGGAGAATTTGTTTTGCCAATCAGCCTAAGAGCACATCTTTGGGGTGTGAGAGGAAACTGGAGCACCCGGACAAAACCCACACAAGCACGGGGAGAATGTGCAAACTCCCACTTCAGACTTGTCATACTGAATAGTGAATGGAAGTTGTGTTGCCATCACTTTAAAGCTGAATTTATCCAAATGTGATGACTGGGGCAAGGCAGGGTAAAGCTCAGCAGATTATTTACCCTCTTCTATCCAGCAATGTAAATTGAATCCCTTTTGACTAACGCCCTTATTGCAATGGGCAAGCATGGTGGCACAATGGCTAGCAATGCTGCCGCACAGCACCAGAGACCCGGGTTCGACTCCCAGCTTGGGTCACTGTTTGTGTGGAGTTTGCACATTCTCCCCCTGTTTGACTGGGTTTCCTCCTGGTGCTCTGGTTTCCTCCCACAGTCCAAAGATGTGTGAGTTAGGTAGATTGGCCATGAGAAATTGCCCATTGGTGTTAGGGGAATTAGTAAGATAAATACATAAGGTTACAGGGATAGGACATGGATAGCATTGTTGCTGATGCAGGCTTGATGGGCCAAATGGCCTCCTTCTTCACTGCAGGGACTCTATGATTGCAAGAAAAGGCAACTCATTCAACAATAACTTTCAAAAGCCAGTTGGAACTCTGGTTAAAAAGGACAAATTTGTGGGGTTACAGGAAAAGGCAGAATCAAGGCATTGAATTTGATGATCAGCCATAATCGAAATAAATGGTGGAGCAGGCTTGAAGTGCCTCCTCCTGCTTCTGTTTTTTATGTTTTTGTGAAAGAATTGAGAAATGAAATTAATTAGTGGTACTTTCAGAGAGCTAGCACAGGATAGGCGGCACGGTAGCACAGTGGTTAGCACTGCTGCTTCACAGCTCCAAGGACCTGCGTTCAATTCCAGCTTGGGGCCACTGTCTGTGTGGAGTTTGCACATTCTCCTTATGTGTGTGTGGGTTTCCTCCAGGTACTCCGGTTTCCTCTCACAGTCCAAAGATGTGCGGGTTAAGTTGATTGGCCGTGCTAAAATTACTCCTGAGTATCCTGGGATGCTTAGGTTAGAGGGATTAGTGGATAAAATATGTAGGGATATGGGGGAAGAGTCTGGGTGGGATTGGGGTCGGTGCAGATGCGATGGGCTGAAGGGCCTCCTACGGCACTGTAGGGTTCTATGATCTACGATTGATGGGTTGAATGGCTTCCTTCTATGGTAACAATCAGATGTGCTGAACAGTATGGCTCAGTTACAAAGTGCCCTCATTAAATGAATCAGCAAAGGGATTATGCTATGTTATTTCCTTATTTCATTTTAATTAAGGGTGAATATAAACACGGTGCATCCACCAGGAAACTGATTTCATACCAAACCTGAGGTGATTCATTAAAGGTGACTTGCCTTGTGTTCTCATTTATCTCTGTGTGACCATGATTAAGGTTGTCCTCTGAAAGTTATCATTTGTTTCCAGAAACTAAATTTGCCCACTGGTGTATCCATCATTTAAATTTCCATAGGTAATACCTCTCTCTCTCTATGACTTTTACAAGGAGCTCTGCATTTCAAGCCTTGCTCAGTTTTCCACTGACTGTATTATTATTTTGGGAGACTGGTGATGCATCCGCAGTTTGTAAATCAACGGGTGATTTATCTTGCATGCATGGCTGATGGCTTATTTTACACAATTATGTGATGGAGCATGTGACAGATGTCTGCGTGCACAGTTAGAAATTTGTCTGTGATGCTCCCACCCAACTGTGTAAGGCACAGATGAACTGGAGCTGCAAGGATATTTTTGTTTTCCTTTGAAAGAAAGATTTGCATTTCTATAGACACTTTCATGATCTCAAGAACCCTCCCCACACACCTTCCCGCCCCAAAATATTCCACACACCATGAGTGCTTTGAAATGTTATTTTGTAGGATGTCTAGCAATCAATTTATTTTGATTTGATTTATTATTGTCACGTGTATTGGGATGCTATGTAAGCATCCCAATATTGTTTTTTGCGAGTTATGCAGACAAAGCATGCCATACATAGAGGAGAAGGAAAGGAGAGAGTGTAGAACGTGGTGTCACAGTCATAGCTAAGGTATAGAGAAAAATCAACTTAATGTAAGTTCAATAGTCAGATGGCAACAGAGAAGAAGCTTTTCTTGAATTGGTTGATACGTGTCCTCAGATTTTTATATCTTTTTCCCGATGGAAGAACATGGAAGAGAGTATGTCCAGTGGAATCCTTGATTATGTTGGCTGCTTTTTCAAGACAGAGGGAAGTGTAGATGGAGTCAATGGATGGGAGGCTGGTTTTGCGTGATGGACTGGGCTATGTTTGTGACCTTTTGTAATTTCTTTCAGTGTTGGTCAGAACAGAAGCCAAACCAAGCTATGATACAACCAGAAAGGGTGCTTTCTACGGTGCGCCTGTAAAATTTTGTGCGAAGTGTAGCGGACATGTCGAATTTCTTTAGCCTCCTGAGAAAGCTGAGGCATTGGAGGCTTACATAGCAATGGGATAATGACCAGACTATTTGTTTCTGATGATGTTGATTGGGAGAGTTAGGAGAGCAGAAAAATCTGCCTTGCTCTTTATTGATGTTGTGCCATGGGAACTTTTATGAAAGGCCAGAAGAAGCATTGCTTTTGCATATGTCATCTGAAAGATAGCATCTCCGAAGGTGCAGCACTCCCATGATGTTGCACTAGAGTGCCCGTTTAGATTTTTATTGTCAAATCTCTAAGATTCAGAGGGCGGTATCTTTCCCATCTCGCCAAGGGCTGGCTTGAACATGGTGCTGAGTGGAAAGTTGGATAGGAGGACATTGGGTTTGCAAGGTTGACGGGTTCCTGCACTGACAAATCTTGTATATCGGTTGGACTTAAACCTGGTGTTGTCAGACTTCTTACTGTGTTTACCCCAGTCCAACGCTGGCATCTCCACATCATGATGAATCTTGCCAGAGGTGAGGTGCAACTAGCAAGGGCTGCCTGCCAGCAGCTAGTAATCAATTTGATGAATTAATCGTCCATCAGTAGACAGATAGGGTCGTCGCCAGGATTTTTTTAGTAAAAGATGGATCCCCCCAACCCTCCCAGTACTAATGCTGTTTTATACAAAGGAACATTTTCAAATGGACGTGGATTAGCATTGCTGCCTCACAGCACCAGGGAATTGGGTTCCATTCCCAGCTTGGGTCACTGCCTGTGCGCGTCTGTATGTTCTCCTCATTTCTACGTGGGTTTCCTCCAGGTGCTCTGGTTTTCTCTCAGTCTGAATGACGTGCTGGTTAGGTGGATTTGGCCATGCTAAATTCTCCCTCAGTGTACCCGAACAGGTGCCGGATTATGGTGACCAGGGGATTTCCACAGTACCTTAGTCGTAATGTTATTGCAAGCCTGCTTGTAATGAACAAATAAACAAACAAGAAACAGCAAATGGGATTTTGTACCAATTTGCTCATAATTATTGCTGTTCTTGTAATCTTACAGTAACTATCTAAAGGAAATTGGGTATTTGCTAAAGGGATCAAAAATATTGTGGAGTTATGGGGAAAGAGCAGGCAAGTAGTTGGAAAGATTGTCAATTATCAAGCTCAGGTACAATGGGTTCTACCATTCTAACGGTGGGATTTTCTGGCCCTTCCTTCCACCACATTATCTGGTCCCACCAAAGGTGACCCCACCCTGGTGAGTTCCCCAGCGGTGGGAACGGCGAGCCACGCCATGTAAGTTGGCGGGACTGGAAGATCCCACAGGTGATCTTGGTGCCTCTGCTATTGGAAAACACAATATAGGCAGGTGGAGCGGAAGATCCCACTGAATGTTTTCCACACAGTTTTCTCACTACCTTCCCAAAGGGAACAAAGAAAGATGAGCATTCATTGAGTGCCTTTTACAACCTCCCAGACCTTTTTTTTAATTCATTCGTGGGATACGGGTGTCACTGGATGGCCATCATTTGTTGTCCATACTGAGATGCCCTTGAACTGAGTGGCTTACTAGGCGATTTCAGACAGCAGTTGAGGTCCAGTCACATTGTTGTGGCTCTGGAATCTGATTTGATCTGATTTATTATTGTCACATGTATTAGTATAAAATGAAAAGCATTGTTTCTTGTGCACCGTACAGACAAAATATGGAGATGCAGGCATTGGACTGGGGTAGGCACAGTAAGTAGTCTCAGTATATCACCTGATGAAGGAGTAGCGTTCCAAAAACCTGTGGTGTACCAAATAAACCTGTTGCACTTTAACCTGGAGTTGTGAGACTACTCACTACACAGACAAAGCATACTGTTCACAGAGAAGGAAAGGAGAGAGTGCAGAGTGTAGTGTTACAGTCATAGCTAGGGTGTAGAGAAAGATCAACTTGGTGTGAGATAGGTTCATTCAAAAGTCTGATATAGGCCACATTAGGTAAGGGTAGCAGACTTCCCTCCCTAAAGGACATAAATGAACGAGATGAGTTTTTTTGGACAACTGATAATGGTTTCATGATCATCATTACATTCTTCATTCCAAATATTTTTATTGAATTCAAATTCCATCATTTGCCATGGTTGGGATTTGAACCTGGCTCCCCAGAGTTTCTGGATTAATATTCTCATGATGATGCCACTGGGCCTTTGACAGCTGGTGAAGTGCATTACAGTAAGAATCTGGCAACACCAATATTAAATCCAACCGATTTATTTGATAGTAAATTTGCGAGCTTTCGACTTTTGTCTTCATCAGGCAAATGCAGACCAGAACACTGCATTTGTCTGACGAAGACGAAAGTCGAAAGCTCGCAGATTTACTATCAAATAAATTGGTTGGATTTAAAATTGGTGTTGCCAGATTGTTACTGAGTTTACCTCAGTCCAACGCCGGCATCTCTACATCAGAAGTGCATTACATGCAGGAAAGCTGGCAAACAATTCATGTTCAACAAATTTGTGAAAATCGCAGTAGAAAATAGAACAAATAATTAGACTGTCTCTTTAGGTGTTGCCTGAGGGATGAATTAGGTTCAGGTACCCTTACTGTTGTTTGAAATAGTGCCTTTGGATCTTTTACTGCCTCATCTTGGTTTAATGCCCAGTCTAAAGGTAATAGTCTAGCAGTTACATGCCCCTGACCCAGCATGTTTCCATGAGTGTCAATCCCACTGCCTCCACACCACCAATACCCTTCCTCTCTGGGTGGGGTCTGGCCCAACATGAATAATCAGGAGTCAATTCAAGTCATTAGCAAGCCAATTATCCATGATAATGCATTGCCCATACTATCATAGTGGCTGTGGGCAGGTAATTTTTGTTAAGAAGTTTTTAACAAGGGCGGGAAGAAAAAGGTGGTACTTTGGAGGTTGCCCTTTGTGCGCATGGGTAGGGGCAACTTTCATGAAATAATACCCCCCCATTCTTCCGACCAGGGGCTGATGGTTTTCTCATCCGGTTGTTGCTCTTGTCTTTCTCAGTAATTGGAAGGTACAGGTTTGGGCAACTTTGTTGAGTGTGAAGCATCTTCAAGGAAACCTCTGCAGCTTTGTTGTAATAGAGCCTGTAGCTCGCTTCTGTTGACACCACTTTCTGGGTTAATGACCGGTGTTTTGGAGTTCTGTGCTGAGTCTTGAGAATGTAATCTTAAGGTGACTCATCAGCATTTTAGCAGGTTATCAACTGACTGCTGTAGACAAGGCTGAGTGGGCCTGAGCTCTCTCCTAGATGCTAATAGTGCACAGTTTTATTCCCATTATTTGAGGAAAGATGTTGTGACATTGGAGTCAGTTCAAAGGAGGTTGATGGGGTTAATAGTTTGAAGAGAGATTGAACAGGATAGGCCTGTACTCTCTGAAATTTAGAAGATTGAGGGGAGATCAAATTAAGGCACAGATAAAGTAACTGTGGAGCAGATGCTTCTGCTAGTTGGAGCATTCTAGGACAAAAGATCATAGTCTTTGGATAAGGGATAACAAATTTAAAACAGCGTTGAGGGGAAACTATTTCTCCCAAAGGGTTATGACTCTGTGGAATTTGCTATCCCTAATTGCAGTGGCTGCTGAAATTAGGGAGGAGTTAGACAGATTTTTAATTGGTAATGGGTTGAAGGGTTATGGGAAGAAGGCAGGAAAATGGGGATGAGGAGCATATCAGCCATGATTAAATGGCGGAGCGGACTCGATGGGCTGAATGGCCCAATTCTGCTCCTGTATCTTATGAAGTAATAGGACGACTGTCTTCCCTCCTTGCCAATTGAAGGAGTCCTATGTGACGTTCCTGGGCAGGGACGGGGTAGGCAATGGTTAGTGGAATGGGGGAAATGTGGAGTGCAGCACCAGAAATCAGTTACTTTTCATGTGGAAGATATTATGTTGTTATGTGAAGGAAAGAAGACTCCCCGTGCCCCCACCAGCAATCCTTTCTCAATGATTCACAGCCTAATAAAGAACCGCTAATAAAGAAAAGTCTCATTGCTGTTCAGGTCAGCAATGCTAATACAGAATGCTTGGCTTATTTACCCATCTAGCAACAGAAACTAGGAGCAGTCCAAGTTGTATCGGAAAGACCTTGAGATGTATGGATCTGTACATCTTAGATATGATGGGCCGCTGCGTAAATGCAGATCTATGTTATTAGAATAAATTCCAACTATAACCTCAGAGATGAATAGTTGAGGCTTTGAATGATGACGGGGACTTAGAGAAGATGAATGGTTGGAAACTTCTCACACTATTTGCTGGGATGAATCTGATAGATCAACTTAATGGACAAATCCTTTTTTCTTATTCTACAGATTAATGTTTCTTCCTTTAGCTCATTGTAATATTTTTTGTCTGAAAACGCATCTGTTTCTCTGTATGAAAGTTGCTACATACATTGAAAAGGGCTAGAGATGCTCGGACACAATAGGGCCCAGGTTTCTCTTTACTGGGACTTCAGGATAACAAAATAATGGAAGTACAAAGACTTCGATGAAGCTTTGGATGGCCCCGGATATTGCTCGATGATCCTGTTGTGGCTTTGCCATTTTCAAGCTCTATGGATGCTTATGTCATCCTGCAATTCACCATGAATCCTGAACTTTGCTTCCTTTTGATTATACTCCTGATTTTGTGATGTTGGGTGGGATTCTCCGGCCTCCCAGCCACGTTTTTCTCGATGGCAGAAGGTGGTGTGCCCTTCACAGATGGCGGGATTCTCTCGTCCCATCGCTATCGATGGGATTTCCCATTGAGGGCATCCCACGTACCTGGAAACTTGCTGGCAAGGGACCAGAGAATCCCGCTGGAGTGAATGACCATTGTCTTTTATTCTGACAAGAGTGTATGATATATGGACATAGAGGCGTCCATCTCCTGCTATCCCATTAAGTTGTGAAAACAAGGATTGTCTAGTTTTTCTCTTTGGTGATATTCATCCACCAACATTCTCTGATGGTAGACCAAGTTGTTTGATGAGCGTTATCATGTATATTCAGTCTTGGTTTTGGTGTGTGGTACTGGAGAAGTGTGGTGGGTGGAGGGGGGTGGGGTCTGTCCACCTTGCTTCTGGCCTTGCATCAAATTCTAGTTCTTGGATTCTAGTGTTTGCAATATGGAGATATTCCCTTGGAGATTGTTGTGGATCTCATTTTTCCAATTGGGGAGCATGCTGATTTGGTTTTATGACATGAGGGTTGTGCTGTATTTACCTGTTTTTTATGTGCTGTAATCCTCGCATCTATACTGGGGCAGCTATATGGCAGCTTCTGGTCTCCTCCTACTCTTCCTGGCTCTTACTCTGCTCCTCCCTGTCCTTGGTATGCCATAGCACCCCAGTAACGCTTAGTGTCAGCTGAAGGAATCCCACTTTGCCCCTTGTCACAGCACACCAGAAACCCTACGGTGCAGGAGACCACTCAGCCCATCGAGTCTGCACTGGCATTAATCCCACCCTATAATGCCACAAAGCTGCCCTGCTGGGCCCCTACACTGAGGTGCAATTTCCCATAGTCAATCCACCTAACCCGCATGTCTTTCGACTATGAGAGGAAACTGCAGCACTTGGAGGAAACCCAAGCAGACACCAGGAGAATGTGTAAACTCCACACTACGTTACCTTGATGTCCACCACTGTGTTTATAGATAAGATGAATAGCACCACAGCAGGGAGATAGGTGGGTGGTTTGTATAGAGGTGGTTGGTAATGGCCTTATAAATCCTCATAGGGGCTGAGGAAACCTCCCCATGTGAACTGTTAATATGACGTTTTCCCTTTGTACTTTAATTTTGAGATTAAGGAACCTTTGCTTGTCTCCTATGGTTGGCAGATGCGATGGCGCAGCGATATTATCGCTAGAATATTAATCCAGAAATTCAGCTAATGTTCCGGGGTCCTGGGTTCAAATCTCCCCGTGGCAAATGGTGGAATTTGAATTAAATAATGATAAATGGAATTAAGAATCTACTCATGACTATGAAACATAAGAACATAAGAAACAGGAGCAGAAGTAGGCCATCTAGCCCCTCGAGCCTGCCCCGCCATTCAATGAATGAAGACAACAAGACTATTCCACTGGACTTTCAATGCTCATTGGCACCTTCTTAAGAGCAGCTAGGGATGGTCAATAGATGCCAGCAATGTTCACATCCGAAGACTTGATTTCTACAGGGATAAACAAGACTCAGCTACCACGCCTGCCTGGTCCATATTTTCACTCCAGCTCAGGCAATGTGCCACTCTTAAAGGTTCTCCCAAAATGTACTTGACCAAATCTTCTTTGTCTAGTCCTGTTGTCCTCTTCTGTCTGGTGGTGTCCACTCGAATGCCACTCTGGCAGGGTGCAGGAGGCCAGATACATGTCCTGTCAGTTATCCCTCCATTCAATATTCCAAGAATGGGTTTAAAAAACCTGGATATCTCAAACATTAAGAAAGTTCACTTATTGCTTCCCACATCTTGAAGGATTCAAATGCGCGATAATGCCGCTTTGTCTGAAACATGCTCATCTGTCTTGTTACATCCAAGTTGGCTGCTATTTAATTTTCCTTGACAGTCCCCTTGCGTCAAGCTGCCTGTTTGTCGATGCCAGCTTTGAAATAAAATGTCCCATTACTTCATCTTTGTCAGATTGCCACCTTTCAAGCGGTCCTATCCAGGAACTGACATGTTACCAGTTGATCTGTGCTAATACCGTGAATTAGCATTGCTGCTGGTGTGCTGTTTATTGAATTAGTGTGGGACCTATCTTCAAGCTCCACTAACCTTTTGAAATATGCCTCTGGTAATGAGCCCAGGAACGTTTGTCACTTCCTCCATCCCCCAGCATCACACAAGGCTCCAGATTGATGAGCCCCTTGCAGGGTGAGTGCCTCTATCCTATTATAGTTTCATTAGAGTGATTGAACAATTGATCAACAGCTCTGTCACCCTTCCAATTCTTCACACGGGGAAAAGCTAATATTTAAGGACCTATTGACTTTTAAAAATCCGCCGTTTTCCCTCCCCCCTGACTATTTTCTTCTCTTCCTCAGTGGTGAATTCAGACAGTGGAATGTTCCAAAAGCTCCTCCAGTCCCGGACCCAAGTGATAAGTCTTCGTTCTTCACCAAGACCTCACTCCTAAATCTCCTTCATCTTCATTGATCAGCAACAATGGTGTGCGGGTTTGTTTCAATCAGTTTATATCAACCATGCAGTTGGAAATACCATCCTCTGTCACCCCACCTGCCACCATACTCCCGCCTACCCCCTGGTCATTCATATCTCCTATGCCAATGCGTGCCTCCATTCCTCTCCACAGGCCCATATGCCAACTTTGAGCTAATTCGCTTCAACCAATGACCCCACCCAATTCTCCCTTACTCCCCTCCATGCTAACTCACCTAATATCTACAATGGGCAAACCTCAGAAAGCATGTTAGCATAAAATAAAACACACCCATTAATGAAAAAATACATTCAATATATTGAAACTCTTTCCACCAATCTCTCACGTAAACAAACATTTCTATTCTATAATCACTTGGAGCTGTCAATCAAACTGTTCCCTTAAAAGACACACCAGTGTGTTAATGTTAGGTTGTAAAATCAATCATTGAGCACAAACCCGAAAAAGATTGCCTTAGGATTATATCAACAGGTAAAGTGAAAGAGCAAGAATGGAATTTTATTCCACATTATTTTGAATTTAAAGCACAACAGAGTTAAATCCCTTGAGCATCTCTGAAAGTTCCACTGGGTTTTGATACATCCAATGTGTCTTGACAGTTTCTTTACAGCTTTGACAGTTATACTGAGCATATAGGGGTGATCTTACTATTATGCCTTGCCGGTCGATGGGCGGGGTGAGCAGTAAAATTGTGAAAGAGCCAAAAAATCAAGTTCGTGCCTGATTTCTCACCTCTTGCAATATTACCGGCATTGGATATCAGTGAGACTGTTTCAAGGCTGACTGTAATATGTAAATCACATTTGAATGTGATTTAACTTTTACAACTAAGCCCAAGAACTAGTGATGTTCCTATGCACCTCCTCCCATTTCCTTCTCTTGTCTCACCTTGTTAAATCTGACAATCCTGTTCATTTTGATAATAAAAGGCTCCTTATAAAGGACCACTCAGCATTGTTGGGAGATGCTTTCTTTCAGAAATTGACCAGGTGCTGAATGGTTAAAAAGATCATGGGAAAATAACTTCTGGAATCTGGATAATTAAACTTCAGGTGGTACACAATAAAAAGAAAAATCTTGTCTGAAAAAATGTAGGACATTAACCTTTGAAAACACAGCCCAGATTTGAATATTGTGATTAATCCCAGTCTATTTCATTGCTGTTCATGCAATCAGTGTAAGTACATCCGTCACATTAGGTTAGATTATCCTGACCTGAGGAAGATGGGGGTGGGGGGTGGATGGAGGGGAACCTGAAAATAATGGAGGGGAGGACTGATAGAAGTCTAGAAGATTATGAGAGGCGTGGACAGAATGGATAGTCAGGAGCTTTTTCCCAGAGTGTAAGAGCCAATTACTAGGGGCATAGTTTGAGGTACCCCCTTTGGTTCAAAGGAGATGTATGAGGCAAGTTGTTTTACACAGAGGGTGGCGAGTGGAACTCATTGCCAGTGTTGGGGGCGGGAGGGGGGTGTAGGTAGTGGAAACAGACATGCTAAAGACTTTTAAGAAGCATCTTGACAAATACATGGGAATAGAAAGATGTGGTTCCAGGAAGGATAAGGGGGGTTTTAATTCAGTTGGGCAGTATAGTCGGTGCAGGCTTGGAAGGCCCAATCAAGAAATGGTGCTGCACTTAAAATCAAGATTACTCAAGAGGAAAGAATTGGAAGAGTGCAGATACTTGGAGAATTGTGAGGCTGAATGAGGTTGAAGAAATAGGGAAGGGCTAGGCCATGGAAAACAAAGATGAGAATTTTAAATTTGAGGTAACCAGGAGCTCTTGCAGTTCAGCAAGTGTAGGGCTGAAAGGAATGAGGCTTAGGCCAGAATTTTCTCAACAACCTCCTCTCCCCCACCTCTCCCCACCAGCACATCCCCTCCCCCGCACCACCATCAGCAGTGTTTCCACCCGCGACACAGCAGCTCAGCAATGGCAGCTGGCAGGGTCTTCCTGTTTCACCAAATTTGCATAGTTAACCTGTCCTCTTGCCAGGGAACCCGTGGTGGGTTTTGACTTCAAAGGGACCAGAAGACTCCCACCTGTGGCAAGGACCAAAAAATCCTGCCCTTGGAGTGAGCTGAGTTTTGAGTTTGTGTATTTTTGCATTCATTGTATACTTTATGTGTACCATTTACCTCAGAGTAAGTCAGAAGTGACACTAGTTTTAAGCATACAATAAGTTTTTTTATAATGCTTTCAAATTTTTTTCAAATACAAGATGTCACCACATATCTTCTCTCCAGAAGCTTCTATTTGCTTTAGCTCTCCGAGGCTCCATTTAGGCTTAAGCAGTTAAATAAGGGACCTGGGTTCAATTCCAGCCTTAGGTGAGTGTGCGGAATTTGCACATTCTCCTGTGTCTGCATGGGTTTCCTCCAGGTGCTCAAATTTCCTCCCATCATCCAAAGATGTGCAGGTTAGGTGGATTGGCCATGTTAAATTATCCCTTATTGTCAGGGGGATTAGCAAGGTAGCCAAAATATTCGGGGTTGTGGGGAATAGGACCTGGGTAGGATTGTAGTTGGTGCAGACTCATTGCATCAAATAGTTCCTTTCTGCATAGTAGGGTTTCTATGATCCCGTGATAGAAATCAGTTAATAGCATAATCAAACACAGAACAATCAAACCATTGAAAACTTCACTGGTTAGCAGAGATTTGGATGAACTGCCATTTATGGAGAATGGAAGGTGAGCGATCAGTAATCTTGAAGGTATTGTCACTGCTGCTGGGATACAGATTCCCATCTGTGCTCCACTCCTGCTACAGGTGGCCAATTTGAACAACGCAGCAGGGTGTGATAACATGTTCACTTTCTAACTGGAGTCACGGGACTGCTTTATTCTTCTTTCTATAGCCCTGATATCCATTTGTGTACCTTTATTTCTGCCTGGGCCCAACCAACACAGGACAGACTAGAATGTGGAACATCTTTAGTTAATCCTGTACTGGGCTGGATCTTTATCTTACAGATCATGCCTTTCCTCTCAGGTGGGTATAAACTATGCCATCCCACCCTTCTGAAGAAGTGCAGAAGTGTTTCTCTCAATCTGTTGGTCAATATTTGTCCTGCAGTCAATGTTGCCAGAAAACAGAATGTTTGCTCTAGTGACACTGCACTTTATGAAAGGTTGTGGTACGTACATTGGCTGTTACTTTTAATTCATCCTTTAGATGTAGGTGCTGATGACAATTGCTCAACCCTAATTGCCCTTGAGAGGTGAATATCTGGTTGGGCCATTTCAGAGGCCAGTTAATGCTTTAAATCTGGAACAGGAAATGGTAGCTCATTTGCTTCCCTGAAGGACATTACAGAACAAAATTGTCTTTTTTTAACAAAAATCTGGTTGTTTCATGATCATTATTAATTGAACCACCGTTTTATCGCAGGTTTATAAATTAATTGAATTAAAATTCTTTTAGCTGCCAAGGTTGGATTTGAACTGATGACACAGAGCATTCATCCAGATCTCAGAATTACTCATCCAGTAATATTTCACTATTCTCCTATCCATTAAATTAAAACAATTCCAAATTACTTAATTTTCTATGACACGCATTAAGACACCCTGAGTTGTAGAGTTTCTTTTCTTCTCATTCTTTCTTTCTCTCTCTCTATCTCTCTCCCTTGCACTTTCTTTCTTTCCCTCTTTTTTTCCCTTTCTACTTTCCCTTCTTTCTAATTGAGGGGAATATACTAACTAACAGGGGAGGTCTCTGTTAGTTAGACTACAGCAGGCTGTCATCAACTGTCAATTATAAAGTGATAAATTGTAAGTTATTTTGAACAAAAATGTGGATCTAATCAGCACTCTGCAATGACCTGAATGAGAAGGCTGCGTCTCGGAGTAATGAATGGGTAATCTGTCTCACTGCTGTTATAGCAAGCTTCTGAAGCACCCTGCCCTCAGAGTGCCAGCGAGAGAGCAGGAAACAGTCCTGCCGGACAGCAACTGATCTTCAATTCCTTGGATAACCGCAGAATGAATTTCAATTCCTCGTCCTTACGTACAGATCCATCCACAGCCTTCCCTCAACCACCCTCTGCAAGCTTCTCCAGCCTGTAATCTGGTCCTCTATTCACCCACCTATCCCCATAAGCCAACAGCTCAACGATCTCAATTTACCCTCCTAATGCCTACTCCTCTTCATTTCCTTCGATCAAGTTTTCAAAGTTTTTTCCGAATCAAAGATTCAATTCTTCCAGTTTCAGCGGGGAGCGTGAAGGTTTGAGGGAGCTTAAAGTGGCGACAGCAGGATGTGCTTAAGCAAGTCAATACTTTAAAGGCTAGTTAAAGATCAGTCGAGCTTCCCAATGAACAATGTCAGGAATTCATTTTGCATGGATTAGTGTAATGCGTACTCATGAAAAGGCTAAATGGCTGGAATTATGTTCACCTCAGTGTGGGCGGCACAGTGGTTAGCACTGCTGCCTCACAGTGCCAGGAACCCGGATTTGATTTCTGGCTCAGGTTATTGCCTGTGCAGAGTCTGCACATTGTCCCCATGTCTTATGGGGTTCCTCCAGATGCTCCGGTTTCCTCCCATGTTCCAAAAATGTGTATGTTACGCTGATTGGCTATGCTGAACGTACGGGGTTACAGCAATAGGGTGGCAGAAAAGGTCCCTGGTAAGGTATTCTATCAGAGAGAGTCGATGCAGATTCATCATAGAGTAGAATCATATATTCCCTACAGTGCAGAAAGAGGCCATTCAGCCTATTGAGTCTGTACTGACCACAATCTCACCAGGCCTTATTCTCATAGCCCCTCATATTTAGGGGTTAATTTAGCATGGCCAATTAACCTAACACGCACATCTTTGGACTCTGGGAGGAAACCCACATAGACATGAGGAGAATACGCAAACTCCACACAAGCAGCAACCCGAGGCTGGAATTGAACCCAGCTCCTTGGCACTTTGAGGTAGCAGTGTTGACCAATGTGCCACGCTGCTGCCCGATGGGCTGAATGGCCTCCTTCTGCATTGCAGGAGCTCTATAATTCTATGGTTTCAAATTAACGTTCCTGCCAGCAAGAAATTAGGATATTCACACTTAAAACTGGATATAAACAATGCGCACATGGCAAGCTTGACTTCTTCCATAACCTTGAAATGAGTTGATGTTGCTTTGATCTCTTGGCCATCGCTCACAGATCTCAGCCTCTTAACATGGATCAGATGCTGGGAGATTGGGCAGGTCAGTTTAACCAATGGTAGAGGGGTGAGAGGTTGTCCAGGGAAGGTAGACAAACTATCCAGGGCAAGGAGGGTGATAAGAAAGGAATGTATTTAAGTATTAATGCCACAAATTGGTTTATATTAATGCTGCAATGAAGCTACTGTGAAAATCCCCAAGTCGCCTTGGGTACACTGAGGAAGAATTTAGGTCAGCACACCTTTTGGACTGTGAGAGGAAGCACAGACACAGGGAGAATGTGCAGACTCTGCACAGTCAGTGACGCAAGCTGGGAATCGAACTCGAGTCCCTGGCACTGTGAGACAGTACTGATAACCATGGTGCCAACGTAATGCCCCAGTGTAAGCATGCTGGGATGTTGAATGGAGGGAAAGGCTGCAGGAGGGATATTCCTGATGGTGGGGAATCCAGATCCAGGAGTTACAGTCTGAGGATTTGGGGTAGACCATTTAGCACAGAGGTGAAGAGACATTTCTTCACCCCAAGAGTGGAGAGCCTCTGAAATTCATTACCACAGGAAGCAGTTGATGCCAAAACATTGAATGTATTCAAGAGACAGCAAGATATAGCGCTTGGGGCGAATAGGATCAAAGCTTATGGGAGAAAGCAAGATTTGTCTTGAGCCAGGATCATGACGAATGGTGAAGTAGGCTCGAAAGGCCATTGGCCTCTTTCTGTCCCTATCTTCTATGTTTCTATGCAAGTTTCTATGCTTGTTGGTCTGGGGAGGGGAGTCCATGGGAAGGAAGTTGGTAGTAAGATGGTTCGAAAGGTGTGCTGTTGACAGTGAGGTCCTGGGAGTTGAACTGAGGGTATTGGACAGCTGCGGGGAACACTCATAGTGAGAGTGCAGAGTGGGATGCAGTAAGGTGGGAGGGCTAGGGTGGGAGTTGGATAGCTGAAAATTTTGTGGGGGAGCTATGCAAATGGCCGAAACAGGTGGCTCGGATAATGGGAGGGTTCAGGGTTAGATAGGCATACGGATGGTAGAAGGTGTGGGCTTGGCAGGGACAGAAAGCCTGCGGAGGCTGAGGTTAATAGGCTTTCTCTCTTCTGCCTGCCTCACTTATCTGTGGCATTTTTGATAAAGTCTTCTCATGACTGGAAAAAAATCAGAGAGTTTTCTTCGAAGACTCTCATGACATTGAAATCTCTGATTAATTTGTCTTTCAGGGCTCCATTGTCAGAATTTTCTGTTAGTCAATATAACTCATTAATAAAGGAATTTATGCTCTTCCCCAGTCTTTGGGCGTGCCTATTAAATTGTGCTCGCTTTATAATGCTGTTTGTCTAAAGACTGAAATAAAAATCAAAGGCTTTGATAGTTTCTCGATAGGATGCTATTTTTTATGCGCTCTCTGACTATAATGTTGTCTGCAGCACTGCCAGTGGTGTGTAGTAAGATAGTGGACTGCTATTGATAGTTTTTTTATGCCCGCCCTCTTCCTATTTTGTACCTGGTAAACCAGTGATGCCAGTTTTGCCACCTTTTGGCTTCATCCAGGCCTTTCACTTGTTCAAGGAATTCTAATAAAGGTAGGACCCTTTTTTTTCCCGATATCTTCTTTTTGACGTTGCTCCTTGTGGAGCACATTTGAGCACATTTTTGTTCTTTGAATATTTTCTCATGCTGTCCTGACTGGCAATTATTTCCCTCTCAGCTCCATCCAGTCGCTAGAACTCTTCAATGGTTGCTCCTTTCACTGTGTTTAACCATTTTTGCCATCTTGTTTTTGGTCTGGTCCAAATTTGTTGTCCCAAATTTACATATAAGGCCAATTAACAAATAGCAAACTCCATCTTACCTTTTCTGCAGGATTCCAAAGTGGAACATCTCCCCTTCATACCATCCCAACAGTGAAGATAGAGGCATTCGACTCATCAAGTCTACACCGACAGCAATCCCACCCAACCCATCCCGCATATTTTTGGAGTGTGGGAAGAAGTCAGAACACCTGAAGGAAACTCATGCAGACATGGGGGAATTTGCAGTCTCCACACATACAGTTACCCAAGCCAGGAATTGAACCAGGGTCCCCGGCACTGTGATGCATTTGTGCCAACCACTGTGCCACCGTGCCACCCATCTTGAAAACTATTTACAACACAAGCTCTACACGAGTCTCTCTATGGTGTGTGGGCAGGGTTAAAATTGTCCTTTTTGTAACCAAGTAGCAATGCAATCAGGAGGCAATTCTTCCTGTTAGTTTCAGCATACTTTTTTAGCAGTGGAAGCAAAGCAGACAAGATTGTTTAGAATACGATTAATGAACCTGTTTGATATCTGGCAGCCCTACAAAAATAGAGAGAAACGGGACTTATAGAATCATAGAATCTATGGCAGAAAACAAGCTCTTCAGACCAAAATGGTCATGCCAACTAAAGGGCCTATTTGACCAACACATTTACCCTCATTTGGCCCATATCCCTCTCCTGCCCAAATGCCTTTTAAATGTTGTCAATATCCCTGCCTCAACCACTTCCTTTGCCAGCTCATTCCACGTACGTACTACCCTCTGTGAAAAATAGTTGCTTCTCATATTCCCATTAATTCTTTCTCCTCAAAGCTATGTCCTCTAGTTCTCGACTCCCCAACCCTATCCATGCTTTTCATGATCTTATACACCTCTATAAGTTCACCCCTTAGTCTCTTACATTCCAAAGAAAAAAGTCCTCGCATGTCTAATCTCTTCCTATAACTCAATCTCTTGAGTCTTGGCAATATCGTTATAAATGTTTTCTGCACTCTCTCTAGATTAATAACATCTTTCCTACAGCAAGGTGACCAAAACTGAACACAATACTCCAGGCCTCACCAATGTCTTGTACATCTGCAACATTACTTCCCAACTTCTATACTCAATGCCCTGACTGATGAAGGCCAGCATGCCAAAAAACCTCTTCACTGCCCTATCTACCTGTGACTCCACCTTTAGGGAACCGTGCATCTGAACTTCAAAGTCCCTCCATTCCACAATATCCCTTAAAGTCCTACCATTCACTTTGAATGTCCTACTTTGATTTGACTTTCCAAAATGCAGCACCTCACACTTATCTTCATTGAACTCCATTTGCCAATTCTCAGCCCACTTCCCCAACTGATCAAGATCTGTTGCAATTTTTGATTCCTGTAACCATTTTTGAATACCCTCCTCATTGTCTACAATACCACCTATTTTAGTGTCATCTGCAAACTTACAGATCATGCCTTGTACATTCTCATCCAAATCGTTGATATAGATAACAGATAGCAATGGGCCCAGCACAGACCCCTGAGGCACACCATTAATCACAGGCCTCTAGTCTAACAAGCATCTTTCTTCCATTACTCTCTGCTCCCTACCATCAAACCAACTGTATATTAAATATACCAGCTCTCCCTGGGTTCCATGTGATCTAACTTTTCAGAAAAGCCTAACGTGTAACTTTATCAAAAGTCTCACTGAAGTCCATATCGACTACATCTACCGCCCTGCCCTTATCAACCTCCTAGTCACTTCATCAAAGAACTCTAACAAATTTGTAAGGAATGATTTCCCATGCATCAAGCTGTGCTGACTACCCCTAATCAAACCCTGTCATAAGAAATGACTGTATGTTTTATCCCTCGAAATCCTCTCTCGTAATTTACCCACCAGTTAGGCTTACCAGTTTATAATTCCCAGGCTTTTCTCTGCAGCCTTACTTAAATAAGGGCACAACATTTGCAAACTCTCCAGTCTTCTGGTACCTCACTCGTGGCTAAAGATGATGCAAATATCTCAGCGAGGTCTCCCGTAATTTCTTTTCTAGCCTCATAAAATGTTCCTGGATATACTTGGTCAGAGTCAGGAGATTTATCTATCTTTATGCATTTTATTATGTCCATCACTTCCTCTACTTTAATACGAACTGTCCCCAGTATATCACCACTAACTTTCCCAGGTCCCCAAGTCTTCATGTCTTTCTCTGCGATAAACACAGAGGAGAAATATTCATTGAGAGCCTCAACCACCTCCTGCGGTTCCACACGTATGTATCCCTCTATTCTCCCTCTAGTTATTATTTTTCCTTTAATATACTTAAAAAATCCCTTTGGATTCAGCTTAATCCCCTCAGCCTCTTGTCCCCTTTTTGCCCTCCTAATTTCCTTCTTGAGTATACTTCCGTATCCCTTGTGCACTTCCAGGGAATCCCTTGATTCCAGCTGCGTGTTCCTGATTAATGCCTCCTTTTTCTTGGCCAAAACCTCAATATGATTGATCACATTTATCATTTCCTGTTCCTGCATTACACTTCACCCTAACAGGAACACATCGACACTGAACTCTGGCTACTCCACTTTTGAAGGCCTCCCACTTGCCAAAGGTCCTTTTGTGCTCAAACAAGCTACTCCAATCAACCCCCTTGCAAGTTCTTGTCTAATTCCATCAAAATTTGCCTTGCCCCAATTTAGAACTTGCACTTGTTTGTCCCTTTCCATAGCTAGTTTAAAATTAACTGAATTATGGTCACTAGTCTATGGTCAGTGCAGCTTGGAGGGCCGAAGGGCCTGTTCCTGTGCTTTAATTTTCTTTGTTCTTTGTTCTAGTTCCCCCACTGGCACCTCAGTACTTGCCTTGCGCTATTTCCCAAGAATAGATCAAGTTTTGCCCTTTCCTGAGTAGGACCCCTCACATACTGCCTGAAGAAACTTTCCTGGACATATCAACAAATTCCACCACATCTAAGCCCTTAACACTATGACACTTCCAGTCTAAGATGGAAAATTAAAATTCCCTATTATGACAATCCTATTACCTCTGCAAATCTCCCTAATCTTCTTGCCTTATTGTTCTTCTAATTCCCATTGAGAGTCTATAGTACAAACCCAATAAGGTCACTGTTCCCTTCTTATTTCTTAGTTCCACACACAAAGCCTTGCTGGATGACTCCTAGGTTATTTCATCTCTGACTACTGCCGTGACGCTCCCTTTAATTAAAAATGCAGCTCTCATTCCTCTCTTTCCTCCACCTCTGTCCCACTTAAAGTACCCTGGAACATGCAGCTGCCAATCCATCATTCTCTTAGCCAGGTGTCAGCTATGGCTATAACATCCCAGTCCCAAGCATGTATCCATGGCCTGAGTTCATCAGCTTTCCCTGTCAGTCTTCTTTGTATTGAAATGGATGCAATTTATTCCAA
Source organism: Sphyrna mokarran (assembly GCA_024679065.1). Lineage (NCBI taxonomy): Eukaryota > Metazoa > Chordata > Chondrichthyes > Carcharhiniformes > Carcharhinidae > Sphyrna > Sphyrna mokarran. Next base: position 11,096,449 of record JAGIQG010000013.1, on the reverse strand, counting down.
TGGCCGGATTTTATTGGCATGGCTGCCCTGAAATTGGGCAGGCAAGGTTTGCTGAATGGCATTCACTGTTGTCCTCAGGCACAATCTTGGGTGGTTGTGCTGGTAAAATAAGGGATAACAGGTTTTCTCTGCTCCCTGCCCCCTCGTGCCTATCATGTCTATTCAGCTTGCCATTGCTGAATACTGCATCTCCTTTCTGCCTCTCATTTGCTTCCCTGCTGCCGAGGATTCTGTCTCCCTCCCCTTCTAATTTAAAGCCTCCCTTGTAGCACCAGTTGCCCCTCAGAATATTGGTCCCCCTCTGATTCAGCTGCAACCTGTCCATCTTAAACAGGTCACCACTGCCGCAGAAAAGGTCCCAGTGATCTAAGAATCAGAATCCCTGCCCATGGCACCAATTCTTCTGCTATATCCTCCCTTTCTTACCCTCATTAGCACAAGGAAAGCCTCAACAGCGATCTTGAGTTCGTGTCACACTATACTTAACCACCATCATTTGACCTGGGTTTGCAAAATCCTACTAACTGTCCTGGTTTGAGACAATTCATACCTCTTTAATCTGTGATTATCCCTCTCTCCACTCGCATTGACTCTGTATCTGTAAATACTTGATTGCCTGTAAAGACTCGCATTCCAACCATTATCTTGCAATTGTGCCTTTGCCTATACGTGCCCTCTTTGCAAAACCTACCTCTCCACTCACCTGAGCAAGAGCAGCACTCTGAAAGCTCGCAATTCCAAATAAACCTGTTGGACTTTAATCTGGTGTTGAGAGGCTTCTTACTGTGTTCACATCATCACTAGCACTGGAAGTAATCCAGAGTCTCAAGGTCCTGCTTCTTAACCTTTTTCCTAGCCCTTGATAATCACTCCTCAGCGCCTCATCCCTATTTCTATTTACATTATTTGTGCTAACGTGCACCACAACTTCTGACTTCTCACCCTCCCCCCTTGAGAAAGTTCTGCAGCCGCTACAAGATACCCTTGAGCCTGGCACCAGGGAGGCAATACCCCATCCTGGACTCCCATTTGAGGCCACAGAATCTCCTACCTGTCCTCCTAAGTCTGCTATCGCACCCGTCCTGTTTACCTTTACCCTCTCCCGCTGAGAATTATTCAGCAACAGATAGTTTAGGGTTAAAAGAAAAAGTTCCCTGTTTCCTTTCCTTCCAAAATATAATCGATTTCTCATCAGCTTTGTTTTTTTTTTGCTGAAACAGTCCATTTTTCAAATGACTGTGAGCACACTTCCAGATGAGACCTTCTTTTGAAAACCCCCAGCATAAAGTGACTGGCTGCTCAGAATCACTCGACAAGACTGTCATTTATTCTGCCAATCTAACACTGATTCAAGGGTGGGGGGGGGGTGTTCATCGGCTGAAGATATTAGATCACAGCTAGCAGCTCAAATAAATGAGAATAAAACACAGGGAAAGGCAGTCTCGTGCTAAAGCTATCATCAGCAGCCTAAAAGCCTACAATATGTCGATCGGTCATCAGAACCAATCAAGGCCTAGTTACTTGGTCCATCGCACAATGTAGTGATTGCTCAGAAGGAGCTTGTGCGGTCTTCAACAGCATCATTATTCTCCTTGTTCTTTTCATCTGTCGTACTATGACAGTCCTCTCGATATCCATCCCTTTCTCTCTCTCTCTCTCTCTCTCAGCAACACCCCCTATTATCACCCTGGAGAGCAAGGTTTAATTCCCTGTTAAGAGTTCTTTGAATGATTTGCAAATGATGATGCCCTCTTCCCTCACTCCCTCCAGAGGCTTCTCAACAATGCAATGTCATAGAATCCCTACAATGCAGAAGGAGGCCATTTGGTCTGCACCAACAGCAATCCCACCCAGGCCCTGTCCCCGTTACCCCATGTGTTTATCCTGTTAATCCCCTGACACTAAGGGGCAATTTAGCATGACCAATCCACTTAACCGGCATGTCAATGGACTGTGGGAGGAAACCGGAACACTCGGAGGAAGCCCACGCGGACACAGAGAGAATGTGCAAACTCCGTACAGACGGTGACCCAAGGCCAGAATTGAACCCAGGTCTCTGGCGCTGTGGGGCAGCAGTGCTAACCACTGTGCCACCTGTAGACAGTGAACTTTGATAGCCCATGTTTCATTTCCATTGGTAAAATATATTGCTCAATTTATTATTTTGAAAATGTAGCATTTCATTCCATTGGTTTGTTCTTGCAGTCCTTGGTAAGGAAGGAATGTTGGCCAGGGCATGAGGAAATGTTTCTGTTGTTATCTGAATATTGTCACAGAATTTTGAATGTATATCAAAAGCAGACTGGAAAGTCCTCCGTTTAACTTTGCTGGAATTGTAGGTGTTTGCCCAGTGATAATAGCCTCATTCTGTGCTAAAATGTTCTGAACTTTGACAAAGGGTAATTTTGGACTTGAAACGTCAGCTCTTTTCTCTCCTTACTCGATGCTGCCAGGCCTGCTGAAATTTTCCAGCATTTTCTTTTTTGGTTTCGGACTCCAGCATCTGCAGTAATTTGCTTTTATACAGACAAAGGATACCGTTCACAGAGAAGAAAATGAGAGAGTGCAGAATGTCGTGTTACAATCATAGCTAGGCTGTAGAGAAAAATCAACTTAATGCGAGGTAGGTCCATTCAAGAGTCTGACGCAGCAAGGAAGAAGCTGTTCTTGAGTCGGTTGGTACGTGACCTTAGAATTTTGTATCTTTTTCCCATCAGATTTGAGATGGAAGAGAGTACGCCCGAGATGAGTGGGGTCCTTGATTACGCTGGCTGCTTTGTCGAGGTGGTGGGAAGTGTAGGCAGAGTCAATGGATGAAAGGGTGGTTTACATGATGGATTGGACTACATTGACGATCTCTCATAAGGTGTGAGATTAATGCATGTTTCTTTATTTCAATGATATAGCTGTAGACTTAAAAAAGACTCCCTATTAATCTCATTGACCCAGCCAAAATTCCATGGTTGACCAACATTTAATGTGTGCTGTTTCACCATCCTGTATTGGGTGAAAGGGAGCTTGTGAATGGTCTAAAAAAATGGACTTTTCATGCTGAATGACCTCGTTTAGTGTTGTAAATATTACATCAAACTACATAAGGATATAGTGTAGAAATGCTGGCGTTGACTGGGGTGGGTACAGTAAAAAGTCTCACAACATCAGGTTAAATTCCAACAGGTTTATTTAGAATCACAAGCTTTTGGAGCACTGTTCCTTCATCAGGTGAATGGATGAAGGAGGTTCCTTTATCTGATGAAGAAGCAGCGCTCTAAAAACTCCTGATTCCAAATAAACTTGTTGGACTTTAACCTGATGTTGTGAGACTTCTCTCTATGTATAAGGATAATGAGACTTTATGAGGGTTGATTAAACAATGCAGGCAGCGCACTGAAGTTATGTCAATCAGTGAGACTGCTTGTGGCAGTTGGTGGGGCACTCTTAGTGGTCCCCATAATCCTCAATGGCAAAATAGTAATGCTGGAAATGTCATCCAAAAAGCTGACCAGCCAGCATCAGCGAAGAAAAGGGGAAGGTTTCAGGTATGGGTCCTTCATTGTAACTCAGCTGGCTTTATCTGGAGCGGCATCCACAGATAGATCACTCATCCTGTTATTCATCGGCTGCGATGCCTAAACACAGAACCACGGGACACAGTTAGACGCAATAAGCCTGTTATGACTCTCTGAAACAATGACCAATTAGTCTCATCACCCTGTCCTTTACCCTGTGAATATTTCTTTTCTCACTGTTCAATTTTTGAAAAGGGAAAAATCACTTTACTTTTGAATATTACTACTGAATCTGCTTCCTTTCAGACAGCGAATATAAACTCACTGTGCAAGAAGGAAAATAATGTTTTCATTGTCGCTCCCTGACTATTTTACCAATTATTGTATAATTGAAGTATGGACATTATGTTACAACTGTACAAGACATTGGTACGGCCATGTTTGGAATACTGCATCCAATTCTGGTCACCCTGCTGTAGGAAAAATGTTATTAAATGGAAAGGGTGCAAAAAAGATTTACAAGAATGTTACCTGGACTGGAAGGTTTGAATTATAAGAAGAGGATGGATAGGCTGGGACTTCTTTCATTGTAGTGTAGGAGGATGAGGGGTGATCTTATAGAGGTTTATAAAACCATGACAGATACAGATAAGACGAATAGCCAAGGTCTTTTCCCCTGGGTAGGGGAGTCCAAAACTAGACGGCATAGGTTTAAGGTGAGAGGGGAAAGATTTAAAATGGACCTGAGGGGCAACTTTTTCAAAACAGAGAGTGGTGCGTGTATGGAATGAGCTGCCAGAGGAGAAGGTGGGAGAGATGGATACAAGTACAACACTTAAAAGACATTTGGACAGGTTCGTGGATGGGAAAGGTTTAGAGGGATATAGTTAAACACAGGCAAATGGGATTGTTCAGTTTAGGAAACTGGTTGGCGTGGATGCATTGGGCCGAAAGGCTTGTTTCTGTGCTGTACATCCCAAGGATTCTATGGGTGGAATTTTACCGGCTTGCCTTGCCCATTGATGGGCAGAGTGAGCTGGTAGAATTGCACAAAGATCGAGAAATCAGGATTATGCCAGATTTCTCGGCTTTCACAACTTTCCGAGAGCCGGATTTCTGGCGGAGGGGGGCAGGGTCTAGATGCTCATGTGTTATGGGCATCTCAATTAGCTGCAGGCCCCTGCAATTGCAGTGGAGGCAGGAAGGAGATTGAGGCTACGTGAAGCAGCAGGGGCCTGATAGCTGCTCTTCTGGCTGACAGACTCCTACTACTGGTATTGAGCATGTGCAAAATCAGTGGTCTGCGCATGTGTAATAGCATCCTCTACGGTCTGGCTGGCGAATTAAATCCTGTTCATTGTTTCCAGCAGCTGGAAACAGTCTAAACCAATTTTTCAATGACGAAATACAGAAGATTGGTGTGAAAATTTGCCCAAAAAACAGATTAGGAACTCTCCCATTTTCATGCTAACTTGATACTTAGCTTGATTTTACCATCAGGTTTCACCCTTCTTCCAGGCATGAAAACTTGGCAAAGTTGGGTGTGAGATGAGTAGTGTGATCTTTCTCATCTCTATGCTGGCTCCCCCTTTTCTAAGGCCCTTAAAATGGCTGTGATCAGGAACACACCCAAGATGGCGCAATGGCCATTTAAATGTATGAGCGTATATTTAAGTTGACTTAATGGGCTACACGCCCAACCTTACTGGAACTTCTCCCTTTACCAAGCGTTTGCCCATTCAGAATCGACGCAAAACACACACCATGCTGTATAAAGTCAGATTTGAGTGCTCCAATTAGTGAGGAGGTAAGTGCCAAGTGTCTGATGGCTCTCTGCTTGAGATTGGTGAGGGGTGGGAGGGGAGGGCCTGCAATTGGGGTGGGTGGCAGAGGGGTAGGGGGATAAGTGGGTTAGTATTGTTGCGGGGGTGGGGAAATATCTGTGGGGACTAGGGGGAGGCATTACCTGACCCGGGAGGGATGTGGCCAGGAACCCACATTGTATTGCCTCCTGCGCACGTGCAGTGGGAGGCACCGATGAGACTTGCAGGGTTTTGGGCATGTTAAGCACAGGCTTGTGCAGCACGATTCGGAATTGCTGATATTTTTTCAGGCAAAGTGCCTGAGAGTCTGGGAGCGCCTGAGAACGGGTCTAAAACTTGTATATGAAAACACTCCCAGTTTCAAGTCCTCCCAGCACTTAGGTTTAAAATGGTAAAATAGGTCCCTTAGAATCAATCTTGTAATATTCCAATCTATATAATTGTGTGTTCCAACTATTGCCGCTTTACCAGTGGAAGCACTTTTTTTTTCTAATCCATCAGAATACTTTTTTTTGGTTTTGGACATCTCTGTTACGTTCCCCCTTAACCTTCTCTGCTTCAGAGGAGAACAATTCCATCTTCTATCGTCTCGCCAAATAACTGAGACTAATGTATAAATAATTGATGTTCCAGTGTATTGTTCTTGTACTTAGGGGAGCACTGAGATTATTTTAAATAGCTGACTGCTTTAATCTGATCGAAGTTCCTACTCTCTGAGCGAAAAAAAAAACAAAGTTCCACAGAAACTTTTCGAAGGGCTTTACAATTAATGGTTTAGAAGTGCAGCAGTTTGTGTCGTGTCAACAATTGTGTATTTTCCATGGCGGCAGAATCATGCCTCTCAGGACAGCCTCAAAACACTTCATAATCAGTGAATTGTTTTCAAGAGTGGAGGAGAGGAACACAATAGCGATTTTGTGCATCATATGGCCTCAAACACCAATGCGATGAATTACCAAGCAATCCATTTGTCACATTGGCTGCTCTCGCTGGGGCAGCACTGGGATCTCTCAGAGCAGGGAGCTGAAAGTCTCATGCAAATCACAAGCCGTGTCTGAGCCTCTCAAGTATGGCTGAAAGTATGAGCCTGGATTAAGTGTTCAATCCGTGAAAAGGTACTTGTACCCCCGACTATCTCACTTAGAGATAAGTGCAAGCAACTGAATAGAACTGAAGGGTTGACAACTCCATTGGAGAAAGGCAATGGGCTGATTGCTAATTTGGGGAGGTGGAGGGGTGGTGCTGTGGGACGTGTCAGGAAAGGCGTGATTTATAAACTATATTCCCAGAGGGTGATGCTGCATCCCTCCATCTCTGGATTATACAACTATTTTCAAAAGGAGGGTTGAGCAAGAGGTGGGGTGGGGGGGGTGGGGGTGGGGAGATGGGGAGATCTGCTGTGATGTCCTGGGATGAGATGATTGTTTCTGATGAAGGATCACCTAGAATGGAAAGGTTGCCTCTACTTTCTCTCGACAGATGCTGTCAGACCTGCTGAGATTTTCCAGCATTTTCTATTTCTGTTTCAATTTCCAGCATCCGCAGAATTTTGCTTTTATCTATGTGAGATCATTGGCCTCTAACCACTATAACCGTCTTCCATCATGCCAGATATGACCCCAACTGGCAGACAGCATTCCCCCTGATTCCCATCAACTTCAATCTTGCTCGGGTATCTTGATGCCACACTCACCCAGATGCCATCTTGATATCAAGAGCAGCCACTCTCCCCTCACTTTCGGGGTCTCACAGTTATCCAGATGTCTCTACACTAGTGAATACTACTGTAAGGTGACCACTGCCAATTATGGAAGTGATGATTAACATATAACGTCTATTTATTCATGTCACAAGTCTACTTACATTAACACTGCAATTAAGTTACTGTGAAAATCCTGCAGTTGCCACACTCCGGTGCCTGTTCAGGTGAACTAAGGGAGAACTTAGAAGCTTTTTTAGACTGCGGGATGAAACTGGAGCACCCGGAAAAAACCCATGCAGACGCAGGGAGAATGTGCAAACTCCACACTGGCAGTCGCCCAAGACAGGAATCGAACCCAGGATTCTGTTGCTGTGAGATAGCAGCACTAAGCACTCTGCCACCCATGGAAACAACATGTCGTGGCTAGGCTAATCTGATAATATAACCACAAGGCTATCTGACCTTCCAAAGCTATTTATTGCAACGCACAATTAGGAGTGCTATAGCAATAAAGCACAAGCATAAATAACACAAGCGGGCAGTACAGTTGAAGCTTTTGATCTCTGTTAGCAAAATTGATGAGGAATATTAATTGTCCACACCTATATATCCAAGGGCAGGAGGAATCAATAGCATAATACTTGGGTGGAATTATATGTAGAAGGGTATAAAGTGGGATAATATGTCTCTTCTCTTGTGGACATTGGATGAACAGTTGACTTCTAAAAACAATCTGGCTTCTCTCATAATTATTTATCCTGGTGTCAGGGAATTAGGAACATAGGAATCAATAATTAGCCCTTTAGCCCTTCCAGCCAATTCAATCAGACAAAAGCAAAATACTATGTAGGAGAATGTAACAAATAATAATATTGGTCTGTTGTAATGTGACCAATGATAACAAGCTATAAGCATCAGCTGACCCCCTAAACCATGTAACCAATGATAAAATGATGTGATGATCAGCTGACCAGCTGACTCAGTATAAATAAGAACTGTTGGGAATTGTTATATGACTTGGAATGGCCTAGAATAAGCCTCAAGTTTGGAGTAATGAAGTTTCTTTATTAAACCTTTTCTTTGTTTTAAAAGTTGGAATGAGTTTTGTTATACTTTTATTGTCTCTACACTGGAAAAGTTCCTTCTAGATCAATGCTGCGGATACTGGATATCTGAAATGAAAACAGAAAATGCTGGACAAACTCAGCCGATCTGAGTTTTGCCTCAATTTACCCCTGGTCCCCTGTCCCACCTTCTCTGCCCCCTTTCCTACTCTATATTTCTATCTTTTTGTCGAAGGATCATTTAGATCCGGAATGTAAATTCTGTTTCTCTCTCCATGGATGCTGCCGGACCTTAATACCAATACCTAACAGTAAAAAGTGTCCCAGTTTGCAAATTTTCAATTAACTTCATTTTTTGGAAATTTCCAGTATAATTTGTGTGAGATGTTACCGGATGTCACCCCTGAGCAGCCTACTTCTAATTTTAAGGTAATATGTCCCTTGTTCTGAGCGCTCCCCCCAAAGGACCAGATTAATCGATGTCACTTGTGCAGCTCGTAACCATAGAAACAACAACAACAACATAGGAGCCGCAGCATCATGTTGCAGCTGTACAAAACTCTAGTGCGGCCGCACTTGGAGTATTGTGTGCAGTTCTGGTCGCCACATTATAAGAAAGATGTGGAGGCATTGGAGAGGGTACAGAGGAGGTTTACTAGGATGTTGCCTGGTATGGAGGGCATGTCCTATGAAGAGAGGTTGAAGGATTTGAGGTTGTTTTCGTTAGAAAGGAGGCGGCTAAGGGGGGATCTTATTGAAACATATAAGATAAATAGAGGTTTGGATAGGGTGGACAGTGATAGCCTTTTTCCTAGGATGGAAAAAGCTAGCACGAGGGGACACAACTTTAATTAAGGGGTATGAGTTATAGGACGGATATCAGAGGTAGGTTCTTTACTCAAAGAGTGATTAGGGAGTGGAATGCCCTGCCTGCAGCTGTTGTAGATGCGCCAAGTTTGGTGGCGTTTAAGAGGTTAGTTGATAAGTATATGGAAGAGAAGGGAATGGTTTAGTTTGGAGGGGCATTGCTTTTTATTTTGGTCGGCACAACATCGAAGGCCGAAGGGCCTGTTCTGTGCTGTATTGTTCTATGTTCTATGTTCTATGTTCTATGTTGTGGCTGCTAGTCTGATGATCTGACCACGAGGCTATCCAATCTTCCAAAGCTATTCATTCCAATGCAGGGTGACTTAGAAGTGCTCAATCAAGATTGTACAAGTACAGATGACACAAGGGAGCAGTGCAAGCATTATAAGACATCAAGCACATTATCGCATTAATAAAAAAGGAACGGCATTATATACAAGGTAATACCCCAAAGTGCTTCACAGCTGATGAATTATTTGTGAAGTGTAAAATGTGGCGAATGATTGATCAGAGGGAGGTTGTAATAAGTCCTCAGGGGCACAAGTCCCTTCACCAAAATCCCTTTATTTACAAGTCTGACAGCAGCACCCAGATTGCTTTCAGTTCGCAGTCTACACTGGAGTCCTAGAGGAACTGACACTCCTGGTTAAGTACAAAGCAAGAGTTTCCCTGAATCCATCAATTTGGTCCTAAATCAGGGAGATCATATTCTAACAGGCTCACCTCTATTGCCTAGTTATAGTCATTACAGAGGCGAATACCACAAACCAGTACTCTGGTAGATGATGGCTTAACTTCTAAATTTTGAAGGAAGGTCTTTAATTGACCAAGTGTCATAGTCAAGAAATTTTCTGTGACAATAATTTGGAAAAATGGCATAGACACATAAGAACTGAACAAAATAAAGACTACGATCAGAGTCAGGCCATTCAGCCCTGCTTGACTGCTCCTACATCCCCTGAGCTCATGGCTGACCTTCTTCTTGAACTCAACTTTACCATCCTATTGCCACAGCCCTACATCCCTCAGTTTAGCTCAGTTGGTTGGACAGCTGGTTTGTGACGCTGAGTGATGCCAACGGCATTGGTTCAATTCCCATACCAGTTGAGGTTATTCGTGAAGGCCCCTTTTTGTCAACCTTGACCCTTGCCTGAGGTGCAGTGATCTTCAGGTTAAATCACCATCACTGTGAGGGGGAGAGCAGCCTATGATCATCTGGGACTGTGGCATGGCTACTTTACCTTTGTGTTCCCATAGTAATGAAAAATCTATGATTCTCAGATTTGAATATAAACAACTGGAATCCACAGTTTGCAAATTCCAAAGGTTCATGGCTTTCTGAGTGAAGACAGTTCTCTGCAACTCAGTCCAAAATCATCAATCCCTTCACCTGACTGCAACCCCCCCCCCCCCCCCCCCCCCCCCCCCCCCCTTCTCTGCCCTTTCCGTTTTTAAACTTACACCAGGAGCAACACCTTCACAGGGCAAATTACACAAAAAAATGGAAGGATACTAAGAGGTGTAGAGGAAGTGAGAAACCTTGGGGCGAATGCCCACAAGTCCCTTAAGGTAGTAGAATAGTGCAATAAGGTGATTAAGAAGTAAATGGAATCCTTTCATTTGGTAAGCAAGACATAGAATGTCAGAGCAAGAAGTTTTTGCTGGAATGATGCAAAATATCAATTTGGCCACAATTTGAGTAGCAGGTGCAGTTTTGATCACCTCATTACACAATTTCAGTTGATAAGTATATGGAAGAGAAGGGAATGGTTTAGTTTGGAGGGCCATTGCTTTTTATATTGGTCGGCGCAACATCGAAGGCCGAAGGGCCTGTTCTGTGCTGTAATGTTCTATGTTCTATGTTCTATGTTCAAAGGCTGTAATTGCACAGGAGACGGTACAGGAGATTTACCAGGATGTTTCTGGGATTGAAAAATTATAGGAATGAGGAAAGATTGGGGCTGTTGTCCTTGGAACAGAGGAGGCCAAGGGAAGATCTGATTGAGATCTTCCAGTCACCCCATTTTGAAAGAATATTATCAAATAGAAAGAGTGCAGAAAAAATTTACTAGGATGCTACTGGGGCTTGATGGTTTGGGTTAGAATCATAGAATCCTACAGTGGAGGAGGAGGCCATTCAGTCCATTGAGTCTGCACCAACCTCAATAACACGCAAGTCCTATCCCCGTAACCCCATGCATTTATCCTAGCTAGTCCCTCTGACACTAAGGGACAATTTAGCACTTCCAATCCATTAAACCCACACTGTTTTTTAAACTATGGGAGAAACTCATTGCAGACATGGGGAGAATGTACAATCCCCACACAGACAGTGACCTAAGCCGGGAATTGAATCCAGGCTCTTGACGCTGTGAGGCAGCAGTGCTAACCACAGTGCCACTGTGCCACCCCCTTGTAAGGAGACGCTGAATAGATTGAGCTTCTTTTCCTGGAGTTTAGGAGACCTGGGGATGATCCTGTAGAGATCTATAAAATAATGAGGGGCATAGATCAGTTAGATAGTCAACATCTTTTCCAAAGGTAAGGGAGTCTAGAGGGCACAGGTTTAAGATGAGAGGGTAGAAAAGGGTTCAGAGGGGCATTTTTTCCAGACAGAGGGTGATGAGTGTCTGAAACAAGCTGCCAGACACTTTGTCTTTTAAGAAGCATTTTTAGTCAATACAGGAGTGGATTCTCAAAGGCTTTTACCCAGGGCTGAGATGGTTGCCACAAGAGGACACAGGTTTAAGGTGCTGGGGAGAGGAGATGTCAAGGGTAGGTTTTTCACTCAGAGGATGGTGGGTGTGTGGAATCGGCTGCTGGCAGTGGTGGTGAAGGTGGATTAAATAAGGTCTTTTTAAGAGACTTTTGGATAAGTACATGGAACTTAGTAAGATGGAGGGTTATAGGTATGCCTAACAGGTAGGGATATGTTTGGCGCAACTTGTAGGCCGATGGGCCTGTTTGTGCTGTAGTTTTTCCATGTTTCTATGTTTCTAGATGGGCAAGATGGGTATAGAGAGATATGGGCCAAGTGTGGGCAATTGGGACTATCTTAGTAGTTAAAAAAAGGATGGCATGGACAAGTAGGGCTGAAGACACTGTTTCCATGCTATAAACCTGAATGACTCTATGTGAAAAATGATTAAGGGCCTGGATAGAGTGAATGGTTAGGGCGTTTTTACTTTAGCAGAGAAGTCAGTGGATTGGGGCATAGATTCAGAGTGATTGCTTGAAAGAATGAAGTAGATCTTGACTTTCTTATTAGATGAACTCTATAGATGGTTTTCTATAGTTTGCTGCTCTAAATGGACTCGATTTTCTATTTAAATAGACTTACTTGTTGTAATATAGACCATTTGCTGTGAGCCTTGGCACAGGTCCCACCCCGCCTCCGATTCATAAGTTATCGCTGGGCAAAGAAATTCATTAACACAATGGTGTCAATCGACACTCATTGTTTAAATACAATGCTTAACAAGGCATAACACAAAGCAAGACCCTCTGCTTTATAATCAAGATTCATTAACAATGCCCAACTGCGCATCATTTCTGCATGATCATCAGGAGATAAATTCAGCCACACAAAAGTTGATAACAATCAATTAATCCACTGCAGTAACAGGGGCACAAATGACTACATCTTAAAAACAAACACATGTTATTGCTTTGAACTTGTCTGCTCAATTGGAGCAAAATGGCAAATCACTCCTATTGTTACAAATCGGTGTACATTTGGGAACTGGGTATACACAGCACTCCATATCCATTTGAATGTAAGCATTCACGGATACACTTCAGCCACACTGTAAAGCAATTGAATCCGCTTACATTTCAGCATAGGAAAAGCATGAATAAGCTGATGGAATTGAATGAACAGGAATAGAGGGGGAAATATCTTGTACCATTGCGCTTCATGTCACATTCAGTCTTCTTTCAACTAATATTTACTCCAAATTTATTTTGGATGGACATGGTTTGGGATGTCCTATCGTTATGGAAAGGTCATAGGAATAGAGACATAGCATCACAGATGTTTATAGTATGGAAACAGACCCTTCAGACCAATTTGTCCATGCTGCCCTTTTTTTAAACCACTAACCTAGTCCCAGTTGTTCTCATTTGGCCCATATCCCTCTATACTCATTTTACCCATAAAAAGCATTGAAACAATTATAAAAGTCAACATTGTACCCACCACTATTGCTACTTCTGGAAGCTTGTTCCCTGAATATAGAACCTAGAAGCAGGAGGAGGCCATTTGGCCCTTCAAGCCTACTTTGCCATTCATTTTGCTGATCAAATACAATATCCTGATCCCGCCTTTCCCCCATAATCCTTTGATCCCTTTATCCCCAAGAGCTAGAGTTAATTTTACCCAAATAAAGGCACCAGACAATGAGAGAGATCAGAAATTGCCTCAGAAATTTGCAGCTCTCACTTAGATATCTCAATACAGATTCTTCTAAAGAAACTACAAAAAGCTGTGAATGAGCTCAATCCATCATGCAAACAAGCCTCCCATCCATTGACTCTGTCTACACTTCCCACCGCCTTGGCAAAGCAGCCAGCACAATTAAGGACCCCACATCCTGGACATTTTTCCTTCCATCTTCTTCCCTCGGGAAAAAGGTACAAAAGTTTGAGATCAGATACAAACCGAATCAAGAATAGCTTCTTCCCTGATGCTGTCAGACTTTTGAATGGAACCAAAAGAGAAATTGTCTGAAAGATCTCAACAGGTCTGGCAGCATCTATAAGGAGAGAAAGGAGCCAATGTTTCAAGTTCAGATGACCCTTTGTCAAAGCTGACAGATGCTGCCAGACCTGCTGAGGTTTTCCAACATTTTCTCTTTTGGTTTCAGATTCCAACATCTGCAGTAATTTGCTTTTATCCAGACTTTTGAAGTTGATCTTTCTCTATACTCTGGCTATGACTGTAACATTACATTCTGCACCCTCTGCTTTCTTTCTCTCTATGGACTCTATGAACAGTTTGTTTTGCCTTTATAGCATGTAATAATCAATATTTTTCACTGTACATCAATACATGTGACTATAATAAATCAAATTAAAAATCAAAGTTAGGAAGCATAATTTTCCACTGTTCATTTCAAGCTCACTGACTGTCTCAAAAACTCTGCGTGTTCCCACACACTCGCCACAGGAGCTTCAAACCTCTGATAGGGGTCTCTTTTGGATCCACCAATTTATCCAAATCTCCTACTTGACTTGTTCAGGTGCACTGAGTTTTCTCAGTTACCTGGACACCACTTCAGGCCTATTGAACTGTGACAAATTCCTAATCTGCACCACAGCAACACTGAGTGGTTTCAATCTCCACAAACCCAAAGCCGCTGAACTGTCTCACTCCCCTGGTTTATACCTTCAGACCCAAGAGCTTTATCAAACTCCTAATCTAGACCCACTGAGCCAGTGGGGAAGGTACAAAGGAGAAAAATTACAGAGAAGTGCACAGACATAATTATATGATTATATTACATCGTTATAATTAATATAACTATTAATTATAGTTATAATTAAAGTCACCCTATAATTAGGGTGACTTTAATTCACCTAATTTAAACTGGGATAGTAAAGAGCGAGGCTAGTGGGAGATCTTATGATTCAGGAAATATTTCTCGATCAGTCTGTTTCCAGTCCAACAAGGAAAGAAGAATTGCAGTACCTAGTTCTGCGGATGGAGTGGATCAAATGGATTAAATGTAGGTAGGGGAGTAATTAGCAGTGATTATAATATCATAAGGGTTAGGTTCATTATGACAAAGGCCAAGGAGCAATCTAGAGTAAAATACGTAATTGGAGGAAGCCAGTTTCAATGGGTTTGAAGGAATCTGTTGTGGGTAAATTGAAATCGAAGTTCAGCAATGCTATGAGTTATCATATGGACATCTAAAATTGATAGTTAGAGCACGGCCGGTCACCAGTCACATCATGGTGAATTATGATCCCACTCTCTCTTGCTACTGTAGCCATTGAGAAAGCAAAAGGAAAATCTGAAAATAAAAATGGAACCAATAAGAGAAAAAAAGTACTCTGGAGAATTTTTTCTCCCAATTTCCTGACACCATCAAAATCAGTTCAGGAGATTACACAGCTCAATATGGACAAAGTGTTATCCATGTCTGCCCAGTGGGCAGTGCCAATATTCCTCCTGGGCATTGGCATTTGCTCCTTGGGCAGTGTCAGGAGCCTGGATTGGAATTGTCAAGGTGTTAATGCCTAGGTGGCACCCCCTTAACGCCTGACCCGTGGGGGGGGGTGGGGGGGGGGGAAGGTGGGGGGCGAGGGAGCTGATATCCCTCCTTCACTCCAGCAGTGTCAGGCTGGCAGCTCTCTGAAAGCATGGAGCTACAGTGAACTCTGCTGGAGTGACACATTTTTGGATTTTTGGGAGAGATTAGAACATAGAACATAGAACATTACAGCACAGAACAGGCCCTTCGGCCTTCGATGTTGTGCCGACCAAAATAAAAAGCAATGCCCCTCCAAACTAAACCATTCCCTTCTCTTCCATATACTTATCAATTAACCTCTTAAACGCCACCAAACTTGGCGCATCTACAACAGCTGCAGGCAGGGCATTCCACTCCCTAATCACTCTTTGAGTAAAGAACCTACCTCTGATATCCGTCCTATAACTCATACCCCTTAATTTAAAACTGTGTCCCCTCGTGCTAGCTTTCTCCATCCTAGGAATCAGTGCAACGGGACAGGAGAATTGTCCTTCTTATCTATAATTTAAGGGTCTTGCACATGCAGGGTTAATGTGAAAATGAATACAGTACTGCCACACAGTGATGCAAGAGGGCATATATTCCGCACCTAGGGTCAGTGTAATATTGGACAGAGGTGTGTGTACCAGCCAGCATGGAGACAGCTTCTGGCTTGTACACTAACTGTATCTTTCTAAATTATTCTGTACTCTTATGTACGACTACAAGGACTTCTTCAGATCTACCTAACTGTATCCAACAATCTAACCCCCACACCGTCAGGCCGTCTCTGATTATACGTTGCTCTAAATTTAAATGAGATGAGGAGAAATATTTTCACCCAGAGGGTGGTGAATGTGTGGAATTCACTATCATAGAAAGCAGCTGAGGCCAAAATGTACTCTCCATATCTGTATGGGTTTCCTCCAGGTGCTCCAGTTTCCTCCCACGGTACAAAAGACATGCTGGTTAGATGCATGGGCCATGCCAAATTCTCCCTCAGTGTACCCGACCAGGCGCTGGAGTCCGGCGACTATAGGGTTTTCACAGTAGCTTCATTGCAGTGTCAATGTAAGCCTATTTGTGACAATAAATAAGCGAACTTAAAAAAAAAGTATGACCACGGCCCGATTAAATGAGCTGGCTAAAGTTCAGTGGGGAGTGGTTGGGTTCTGGCTGAAGCAACATTCCCGGTCAACGTACATCACCACCAACTTGTAGGCACTAACCATGAGTGGGGAGCTCTGGGAAAGCAGGAGTTAACGACAAATGGCTCACAGGGGTTGAGAATAGAGTGCAACTCTCTGAGCAGCGATGGTGACAAATGGAGGCAATCTACACTGCTTGCATGCTGCATGTTATTATTCCATGTCGTATTGAATCACAGGCAGCAGTTATATACTTACCATATAAGTGGATCATAATTCAGGCACAACACTTTAAGTGGGCCACACACTCTCTCTCCTTCTTTCAGACCTTGCTAATCCCCCGAGAATGGTGGAGTCCAAGTCGGAAAACCATCCCTCCCCCACCGCCACCCCCCTCTCAACTTTTCTTTTGATAATGGGACAAGAATTTCAAATAAAACTCATTAAAGCCTACTTATTCTTTGCAACTGATAAATCAAACATAGTGCGGTGCCCTGAAATATTGACAGGGCCATTTTGTATCTAATTATTTTGCTGTATTAAGTTGGAATGCAGCTTAATCATAAATCCAAAAAAAAGACAGCACTTTTTTTTAAAATACCGAAAACTGTTGAGAAGAAATTCTGCGGATGGATATTAACTTGTATTCCGAGTACTGTTTGTGTTAGAAACACCATTAAAGGTTATTGTCACATCAAACACTGAATACAATGCATCAAAAAGCCATAATTGTTGCTGGAACTGCCCAAGCAAGCAATAAAGAGAAAGATCTATTACTAAAGCCAGATTATTGGATACTGATTTCTTAAAGCGGTTTAATGTCTAATTTTGGAATGAATTTGAATTCAGGATTGAGCCATCTCAAATGGTTTACTCTTGCTCCTACTCCTTACACTGCAAAGGATAATGGGTTATTTACAGATTGGATAGCTGTTACTGGGGTGGTGCAAAGAACAGCACTGCGGCCTAAAATATTTGCCATCGATGTTGTTGCAAAGTTAGTGTTTGTCAAATTGTCGTTTAAAAGGTGGCTGTTTTTGCCATACTAAAAATAGAGATATGGGGCAAATGCAAGTATACGAAGAACATAGAGTGAAACATTGTATCGCAAGGCTAGGCAGTAGTATTGCCAAGACAACTGGCTGTTTTCAAAATTTGCCCAATCAATTTAAGCTAGGCATTTAAATAATAGCAGCCTGTCAGATTTAACAAAGAACAAAGAACAAAACAGCACAGGAAACAGGCCCTTCTGCCTAACGAGCCCGCACCGCCACCCCAATGTTCCCACCTCTACCCGTGATCCCTGTCTGTGTTTATAGATCTATGCATCAGAACCAAATTTGAGACAATTTAGGGAGAATTTGTTCTGCATGTTCTCCCCGTGTCTGCGTGGGTTTCCTCCCACAGCTTGAAACACGTGCAGATTGGGGGATTGGCCCTGCCAAACTGTCCTCCAGTGTCCAAAGACACGCAGGCCAGGCGGACCAGCCAGTAACTTGTGAACTAATCCTATTGTGGCAATGTAGCTATGTCATCACAGACAGCCTATGGCACAGCTTGAGAGAGAGACACACAGGTAGTAAGTGCTATTGTCACGACTATTAGCTTTTAGCTCATAACCTCATCTGAATTAAAGGGATACCAAAAGGAAACCCATCTCAATAGTGAACATAGAAGATTCCAGGAGATAAAACCTGGCTGTATTTTCAGAGCAATTTCTTTTATTAATGAGTGAGAATTTTATTTATCTAAACAGCATTCCTTTAGAATAGTGTATTATTGGGTTGGCTAATAGTTTACTTAACCCGTTCACTGTTAGTTAGATAATAAAGTGTTACTTGTTGAATTTATAGAGAGTGTTTCAGATGGTTACTTTGATTTAACCACTAAATGTTGCTGAAGCACAGTTATTACTACTCCTCACACACACTTTAACAGATTATGAGGTGAGGTACTTTTCTTTGAGTGGTTAAAGGCTAGTTCTTGGAGAGGGGACCAACCTCCCCTTCATAACAATATAAATGAATTATGTGATCACACCAAGGATCATAGTTTTGGTTTGCAGATGATAAGAAGCAAGGCTGCAAAGTACAATATGAAGAGGAGACAAAGGGTAGGATTTTTCGGCTGTGCGGGCTCCGAAACCAGAAAATCCCGCCCAAGGTGAGAAGAACTTTCCACGCTCTGTCCCTTGCTTGCTCCGATTCCTGTGGTGGGGCAGATAATCTGCCCCAAAGAGTCAGCAGAATCTTGTAGACAATGGGTGGGTTTTTCCAGCCCTTCTTGTTGGCAGGATCTTCCAGTCCTGCTGATGGCAACCAGCGAGCAATGCAAATGGCCATTCACTTCAGCCAGGTCTGGAAGATCCCACTGGTGACTAATGGCCTCCACTGCTGGAAAACCCACTGGGGAATTTGGGAAAGGGACAATTGTGTACATGGGAGAGTAGGGGTGTGCACAGGAGGGGCGAAAGTGGGAAGACTGGCAATATGTGAGCGAAGAGTTGATAAGTGGGAGTACAATGTGGGAAATTCTACTTCGGCAGGAAGACTAGAAAACAGAACATTTTTAAAAATTCTTGAGGAATGAATTGTTTAGAAGGACCTCAATGCTTTTGCACACAAAACAGAGTGAACATACAGCAAACAAGGTGAAATCAGGCTTGTTTTGAGGTTGGGTTGTGGGAGTGGAGTGGAGTGGTGGAAAGGAGAACAGTCTTTGCTTGGAAACATTTACTCCGTTGCTCTCTCCAGGCTCCCAGCTGGCCTTTCCCCACCACTTTCTGCTTTTACTTTAGATTTCAATGTATTTGGAAAAAAGTTATTGCAATGAAACAAAATTTATGATGGGTTCAATCAAGCACCATGTTACTTTTTCACAGGTTTATATATAACATGGAACTCTCGGCTTTTTTGAACACTCAGCCATTTCGATGGCCTTTGATTTCATTACTAGAGCCTTTCATCTGCAGACATTCTGATTCCTGAATAGAGTGAGTCGCATTTCTCAGACCCACAGTCTGGCTTAATGACATCTGGTTGTAAGATTGAGGCTGAATATTGTGTAAGTGAAATGGATATAAAGTGACAGCTCTTACTGAACAAGCAAAGCATTGAGGCTACATCAGAGCTCTTTATATTTGGAGGGGTTTACAGCAAACAGTTGAAGCGCGCACACACACAGACTTATGCACACACATATACATATGCAGACACATATAAGTATACCACACACACACACAAACACACACACAAACACATGTACACAAATGTATGAGAAATGGTGATTGGTTGCTTAGTTCATCAACAGATCTGCTGGAATTCTTTTCAGGTAATGTTAAAACAGCACACTCAGCATTTCTTAAAGGAATGTAGAGATTTCAAAATGGTCACTTGAGTCTTGTGGCTTTCTTAATCCATAGTTGTGTCAAAAGGGATGTTTATATATTGTCTAAAACAGGCTCTTGGTTTCAGAATATCCGGGCCATTTGATTTTCAAGTGGTTGCCCCATACTGAGGTGCTTGTGTTGAGAAGCCATTGTCTAGATGGAGCCTCTGAATCTGCTGCAGGGGTAAGCTTATCAAGGTGCAACTGATGTTCCTTCAATGGTCCCCTTTTGAAACAGACTTGGACAGTCCCCGGTGTGTGATGGGCCTATTAACAACTCTGCAGGTATAAATCAGTTTTAATCTGTGACTGTCTTGGATTTGTGATTATGCTGGCCTTACAGATGGGTATAGGATTTTTTATTAATTCGTGGGATATGTACACCACTAGCTAGCCCACTTCATGGTGATGAGAAGAGGATTCTTTTATTCTTGTACCTCCTGTTGGTAACTTCCAGAACAAAGCCAGTCATGTGATCATTTGACTTGTGGCAGTCATCTTTTTGATTCGGTAGAAAGTTGATGTTAAAATAAAGGTTTGATACAGAAAATTTCAAATCTCTTCATGTTTTATTGACATAACACAGCGCAGCAAACTCCCAGTACTCATTAAACTACTGGCCTAGATTTCTGCACTAAGTGGGATTTGAATCCAGAACTTTGTGACTTAGAGGTAATAGTGTTACTCAGATGATTCACAGCTAAGGATGTTTGTACAGCAATTCTCGTTAAAAACAATTCCTAAAGTTTGGATTGAGGCAGTCTATGGTGATTCAGGCAAACTGCTTTGAATGTGGGATAAACAAGATTTTAAGGATAATGACCACACTTCCAGTGAAGTTAGAGCTGAGAAACAAAGGACAGACTTTTTTCTTCAAAGTAAGAAGTCTCACAACACCAGGTTAAAGTCCAACAAGTTTATTTGGAAACACGAGCTTTTGGAGCACCGCTCCTTCATCAGGTGAGTGAATGAGTGACACTCACCTGATGAAAAAAGAGTGCTCTGAAAGCTCGCAATGCTAAATTAATCTGTTGGAATTTAACCTGGTATTATGAGACTTCTTACTGTGCCCCATCCCAGTCCTACACCAGCACCTTCACATCCTTTATTTAAAAAATAGCATTTAAACAATGTGAGGGGCCACACAGGTTGATAAATTTAGCTTGAAAATGAACTTCTACAATGCACAAGATTGTATGAAAAACATACCCAGGTTGACATAGAGATGAAACACAGCATTGCAGAAATCTTAGAAAAGCTGAAGATAAATATTTGTGAGCAGGGAGGTATTCAGGGCTCAGAAACAGGGCAGCTCAAACAACGAATCAAGATCCATAAACAGGATGGTGACAATTCCAGGTCTAAAAATACAACACACTAGATTAGAGTTATCACCTCGTTCTATTCTTTCTTTTCAAGATTGCCCTTGTTTTGACAGGAACACGATCTACAATAAATCGTAATGCCTTTTGATCTGTTATTCGTTTTTTTTATCTACACTTTCCACTGTGTGATATTATTCTATCCAAATCATATACAAGAGTTCGCTGAATAAAACCAGCAGCAAAGAGGCAATCAGTTGATAAGGGAATGCAGGGGCTGGAAATATGAACCAAAATGAGAAATTAGTAGAGATAAAATGAATCAGTCTGACCACTTGGCACTGGTCAGCGTGATCACTCTGAACTTGATTATTCAACACTAATTAGAGTCATCATTCTATTAATCAACTCGGCCACTCTTTATGAGTCAGTCTGTACCAATCACCAGTAGTCACTTTTCATAAGCCTAATCCCTATAGTGCAGAAGGAGGCCATTTGGTTCATCAAGTCTATATTGACCACAATCCCACCCAGTCCGTATTCCCGTAACCCCACAAATTTACCTTACTAGTCCCCTGACACTAAGGGGCAATTTAGCACGCCCAATCAACCCAACCCACATATCTTTGTAGTGCGAGAGGAAACCCACATACTCATGGGGAGAATGTGCAAACTCCACTCAAACAGTGGCCTGAGGCTGGAATTGGACTCGGGGCCCTGGTGCTGCAAGGCAGCAGTCCTAATCACTGTGCCACTTTTGATCAATGAAGAACAAGAGGACAATAGAAGTATTATAAATTTATGATGGGTTCACAATAATGTAAATCAGGAGACACAATCACATTGATCAGTGAATCTAACTAGAGAATATTAATTGAAGACCACCATTCAATGGAAAATGACTGAGAATAGGAATGTTTTCTTCTTTCAAAGCAGAACTATGATTGCTTTTAAAACAGAAAAATACTAATATGAAAAGTCAAAAAAAAGACGTGCAAAATCCAAAGATATGTAGGTTGGTAGATTAGCCAGGCGAATGCACCCATTAGTGTCCCAAGATGCGTATATTAGGATATTGGCAGGGTATGTGGGGTTATGGTGATAGATCCTGGGTAAGATATTCCATTGGGGAGACTATTGAGTATCAATGGGCTGAATGGCCATCTTCTGCACTGTAAAGATTCTATGGCCAGAATTTTACCACCCTGACCATCACGGGAATCGGAGCAGGTGAGGGGCGAGCCATGGAAAGGTCTATTGACCTTGGGTGGGATTTAACGGTTTCAGGACCAGTGAGGTTGTAAAATCCTGCCTTGTGTCTCGATGGTTCTATGTGGGCTGGGACATTTTTCTCCTCTTTTAGCTGTCCCTTCCCCCATCACTCCACCTCTCCCCCAGTGTTTTCTCAGCAGAGGAGGTGGTTGCTATTGACTTGCCATCGGGATCTCCAGTCCTGCCAAAGGCTATGACGTTTTGTACACCTTGCCTAGCACGAGGTGGGGGGGGGGTGTCATTTTTAGTGGGACTGGAAGATCCTGCTGGTGGAAGAGCTGGAAAATCTTGGCTAAGGATACAGATTGTGAGTAGATCCTCCAGAGAGCCAGCCTAGCATAGTGTGTACCCCCTCAAGAATACTTACGACGCAGATGGGATTGTTACTAAAAAAAATCACTGTTCCTGGTCAGTATCAGGTTTCCTCCTACACTGCAGAAATCCCATGGAGGTTTTCTGGTTCCAACACTAAAACAAATGATTTGCCCCTTTATCTCACTGCTGGCTCTGGAACCTTTTTGTGCATTAGTTGGCTGCTGCATTTCTTACATTGCATTCTTTAGCTGTTCATGTGATATTGGCTGAAATTTTCCAGTCATTCCCGCTTGTGGGTTCTCCTGGTCATATATGGTGGCAGGAGACTGTGAGAGACAATTGTAAAGCAATTTGTGATATTGCGAAACCATGAAACTCATTATATAAATGCAAGTCTCTCCTCCTTGATAAAGGGGGAATTGACAAAGTAGAGATGAGAAGGGTGTTTTCTGTTGTGGGGCAACCTAGAACAAAAGGTCAGAATTTTAGGATAAAGGGTGGCAGAGATGAGGAGAAATTACTTCTCTCAAAAGATACTGAGCCTGTGGGATTCACTACCCCACAGCACAGTGGACACTGAGACCTTGGATAAATTTAAGGAAGAGGTGGGCATGTTATCAATTAGTAATGGGTTTGAAGGGTAATAGTGAAGTGGCAGGAAAGTGGAGCTGAGGCCAAGATGAGATCAGCCATGATGGTACTGAAGAGAGAAGCAGGCTTGAAGGGCTGAATTGCTCTCTCCTGCTTCAAGTCACCATGTTTCTTCTTTTTACTATTAATTTAAAAGACTCCACACCAATGCTTATTCCCCAGTTGGTTATTTGTTGTTGTCTGGGAGATATCTGAGATTCTGTCTCTGGGCAAAACATACTAGGCTGGCTTGAAGTCATAGAATCAGCATAGAATCCCTACAGTATAGAAGGAGCCATTCTTTCCATTCACCACCAAATCTCACCCTGTCCCCATAACCCCAAATATTTACTCTGCTAATCCCCCTAAAACTATTGTCAATTTAGCATGGCCAATCAATCCAACCCACACATCTTTGGACAATTGATGCAATTTTAGTTGTCTTGGCAAATCACTCCCCCTACCCCCTTAATCCCTTCTCTCTCTCTCTCTCTCTCCCCCCCCCCCACCCACCCACCACCACCAACCAATGTGCCTTCTCTCCCCACCACCTCTGAAGCAGTGGAAAAATTCAGCCATTTACATCAACGTGACTAAATTGCATTGATGTATAACTCCTGGAGATTGAGCTGATAGTTTGTCAATAATGATTCCAACTGTACAACATCCACAGAGTCAAATAATAAAGTTCTATTGCAGTGAGGAGATTCACTTCAGATATAATTAATCGATCTCCATGGAACTCAGTGACAGCTCTTATAACACAGAAGGCTAACATTTCCAGAGATCCATCTCTTTCCTTCACAGAGGATGGGCCAACTAGACTCTCTGTCCGTCTGAGATGGTTTTTCACTTTTCTGACACTGTTGAAAGATGTGAAAGAAATTGAAGGAGTTGTTGTGTTGTATAGACTGGTCACAGCAGAAGGGTTTGTTCAGCAATGCTAACAGCTCTCCCAATGCTTTGTCTGCCCATACGGCAGGGAGAATTCCAGCGTGATTCACGCATCACTTCCTGTATCCAGATCATCCCAAAGTACACGTGACTATCCACAGGAAGGAAAAAAAGAAACAGAAATGGAGAGAGGGAGATGGATAAGATTACTTCAGCCTGCTTAGTAATTCTCCTCATGTCTGCGTGGGTTTCCTCTGGGTGCTCTGGTTTCCTCCCACAATCCAAAGATATGCGGGTTAGGTGGATTGGCCATGCTAAATTGCCTCCTCGTGTCCAGGGGGTCTAGCCAGGGTGAATGTGGGGACAGAGTATGGTTGGGGATTGTGATCAGTGCAGACTTGATGGCCCGAATGGACTCCTTCTGCACTGCAGGATTCTATGATTCAGTGATAATAGCAGGCCTATTCAATATCAAAGAAATCACTGTTCCTATGACCTGATTTAACATGAGAGATCACACCATCAGGTTATAGTCCAACAGGTTTATTGGAAATCACAAGCTTTTGGAGCACTGCTCCTTAGTCAGGAAAACTTCATCTGATGTTACAATGCTCCAAAAGCTTGTGATTTCCAATAAACCTGTTGGACTATAACCTGATGGTGTGATCTCTCATGTTAAATCAGGTCATAGGAACAGTGATTTCTTTGATATTGAATAGGCCTGCTATTATCACTGAATCATAGAATCCTGCAGTGCAGAAGGAGTCCATTCGGGCCATCAAGTCTGCACTGATCACAATCCCCAACCATACTCTGTCCCCACATTCACCCTGGCTAGACCCCCTGGACACGAGGAGGCAATTTAGCATGGCCAATCCACCTAACCCGCATATCTTTGGATTGTGGGAGGAAACCAGAGCACCCAGAGGTGCTCGTGTGATCTTTCACCTTGTCTGCCCCAGTCCAACACCAGTACCTCCACATCTTGCTTTATCATAGAATCAGAGAGTCCCTATGGTGCAGAAGGAGGCCATTTTGGCCCATTGAGTCTGCATTGATTATTATTCAGGCTTACCCCATGACCCCACATATTTACCCTCATATCCCTCTGACCTATAAATATTATACGTATGGGACACTAAGGGGTAATTTAGCAAGACCAATCTGCCTAACTTGCACATCTTTGAAGTCTGGGAGGAAACTCTGTCCAGGATTGAACTAAATGGGCAAAGGAGTTCGGTGCCAACTGGAAGAAGGAGGGATCGAAAGAAAGAGGGGGAGGGAAGAAAGAAATGATTAGAGGGAAGGAAAAGAAATAGCAGAAATGGGAAAGGATGGGAAGTAGAGTGAGGAAAAGATTGAGGAGAGAGGAAGAGATGAGAAGAAAGGGGAGGGCTGGGAAAGTGAAAATGAAAAGGCAGCAATGTAGAGAGAGCTGAAGGGTGAAAGGAGAGAGAAGAGGCAAAAGAAAGGTAAGAATAAGAAAATAGACAAAGTGGAAATGCTGCTGGGGTAAGAGTAGAAAGATAGAGAAAGGTTTAATGAAGTCGATTCTAATTCTGTTCACATAACTGGAGTCCATACCAATCTAGAGATCAGGATAATATGTGATCCCTTGACAGAAAGGAATTGGTTTCATTTTCAGCTTTGTGCAGTGGTACCAAAAAAAAACAAACTTCTAAAACATTTATGTGAATGAGTTTGTAAAGGATGAAAGCCTTATCATCTACGCAGGGCCATCTTGTGGGATGATTCTTGCATCCCACTGCATTAATTTCTTATTGTAGTGGGCTGGGAAAATATTGTAATTGATGATTTGCTATCCTCATACGTGTGGTAGATTTTCCACTTATCATTGGAATGTAAATGAGAAATTGGGGATCTCCCATCTGTATCTTTCCATCAGAATGAAATTTGGCGACCTCCTTTTAAAGCTGAGCTGAGTTACAGTCAGACATGCTGTTAGAGTGTCTCCGCACTGGATTTCTGGCGGCATCTGCTCTGTGCTGGAAATTGGCGGGGAGGCACAAAAACCATTTAATTGTCATTTGGGCATAATTTAAGTGAGATTAGCGGGCCTTGTGTTGAAATCTCCAGATTCCCTAGCATTTCTGGGCAACTCCCCACCCATCCCCCCACCCCCTGCCACAGTGTCTCACTTCAGTGGGGGTTACTCCAGCTCCCTACTAATGGGGAACTCGTGGCCTGACCCTGCTGGAGAAAAGGGGGCAACTGGGCGAGATGGTTGGGGAGGGGTCTCCGGGCATTGGCATCCTAGCAGTGCCAGTCCATGTTCCTGGCACTGCCCAAGGGGCAAAGTGCCAATATTTGGGGGCACCTTGGCACTACCCATTTTTTGGGAGAATTCTGCTGATTGATGTGAAATGGCGCTGAGTTTATGAGCTGGCTTTTGATCTCTTGACTGTGCCATCTTCATTTCTTTTATCAAAATTGGGCAGTCACATTGAGGTAGATTTTCCACTTATCATTGGAATGTAAATGAGAAATTGGGGATCTCCCATCTGTATCTTTCCATCAGAATGAAATTTGGCGACCTCCTTTTAAAGCTGAGCTGAGTTACAGTCAGTTTCGCTGCTGTGGACTGTCGTGAAATGGGTTGATGTTGCATTTTGCATGTGTCAGATCTGCAGCAAATTATCTGAGTTACGAAAATTGAGCAGAAATTATCCACCTGTTTCAAAGAAACCTGAGCGAATCTTCACACTTCCTGTCTCTGCCTGCCACAGCTCAGTAGTTCCATGCAGATCTCTACGTCGCACTTCATAAATGCACAAGGAAAGAAAGTCAGTCATTTGAGAAAGTACAAACCTTCCATCAACAGAAATGGCTGGATGATGGATGCCTACTGCCTCTTAACTGACCCATGCATGAGCGAGGGAGTGATTTATTTTCAAATCAATTGAATATTGCCATACGAGAGGAATATGCACAACTCCAGCTTGCGTTTATCACAGACTCTTTACATGCACAAGGTGACTATTCGGCCTGCCAGGTCTGCACTGGCTCTCTGAAAGTGCATTTTGCCTCATCTTACTCCCCTTATCCCTATCACATTGCACACTCTCTCTTTTCATACAGCAATCCAATTCCTTTTTGAGCACAGATTTGAAATACCAAGGAGAACAGCTGGAATATAACCCAAACATGTGTGAGAGATTGGATAGGCAACAGTTGGAACAAATTCAGAAACAGGCTAAAGACACCGATCACTGCAGAGAACTCTTGACAAAGAGGAAGCGCTTCAAATTGACAGTTCCTCAAAGGGGACTTCAGGTGAACATCAAGGTAAAGGTGAAACCAACCACAGGAGTTGGGGCTGGAAGCAACTCAGACTGAATTACAACTGGCAGAGACTGAGCACAAAACTACAGGAGGAGAAAATGCAGGTGGGTTGATGCAGAAGACGAAAGGAAGAGAGTAGCAAACAAAGCCATCCAGTTGTAGAAGTTGTGCTGGAGAGAGCGAGATAAAGCAACAATTAGGCAGAAAAGGAACCTGAGCTATCATTCACTAGAATCATATTAGAAATTCTGTAGAGGTCCAATCGAATGATCAAACCACTAGTCATGCAGAATATACCAAACAGCTGGGGAAATTGGCATTTTGGGATCTTCTCCAACTTTCCTGGCTTTGATCTTTCTTATGGCTGTTTTATTAAATGTTGTCCAACTTTAAACGCATTACTGCTTTAAGACTGTCAGGGTTTTTTAAAACTGAAAACAGCTTCTGTTTCTGAATATGTCTGTGCTTTTTTGCTTTTTGGGGCAGGGCAGAACCAACAATTCCTCCATTCTTAGACCTTTTCTTTTAACTGTTCAACTTCTCTTTTTAGGTGGTTCAAGATTTTTTTATATATTGGTTGCTGCAGTTTTCCCATTTTCCTGACTGACTGGAGATTGTGTTTTGTGCTCCTTGTTCTAACATCGATCTTTCCCATCAATTTCACTGCTGGCTGCTGTCAGGACCATTATTGAAAAAACCCTTCTCAGCTTCTTTATTTTTCAAAGATGAAGTTCTTCACCTCTTCCAGAAACTTCCAAAGCTCACTGCCTGCGGTCTTCCAGTGCAGGGGCCATTAACAGGGATCCCCACAGGTTCTATTGATCGAGTCTAAGCCACATTATCTTCCCATTTTGGGCAAAGGTCCAAAAGCTCCTTGAGGAATTTTTCCTTTTGACTTCTGAACTTGTTTAACTGTAACCAATATCTTTCTTTAAAAACTGCCCAACCATTTGGCCCATATCCCTTTCCTATCCCTGTATCTGTCCAAATGCCTTTTAAATGTTGTCAATGTCCCTGCCTTCCTCTGGCAGCTCATTCCACATGAGCATCCTCTGTGTAAAAAAGTTGCTCCTCAAGTTCTCACTAATTCTTTCGCCTCTTATCTTAAACCGATGCCCTCTAGTTCCCGATTTCCCCAACTCTGGGAAGAAGACTGAGTGCATTCACTCTATCCATGCCTCTCATGATCTTATACACCTCTATAAGATCACCCCTCAGTCTCCTACGCTCCAAAGAAAAAAGGTCTTAGCCTGTCCAATCTCTCTCCATGACTCAAACCTTGAATCCTGGCAACATCTTTGTAAATCTCCTTTGCACTCTCTCCAGTTTAATAACATCTTTCCTGTAGTAAGGTGACCAAAACTGAACACAATACTCCAGGTCTCACCATCATCCTCCCCCAGGCATTCAAATGAGTATTCCTTGTTTCTACACTTCAATTAAATCAGTTACTCACAGGTAGGCAGGTAGTTACAATTACAACATAACTTCCCAACTTCTATACTCAGTGCCCTGACTGAGCCATGCAAAAGCCTTCTTCACTACCCTATCAACCTGTGATTCCATCTTTAGTGAACCATTCACCTGAACTCCAAGGTCCCTCTGTTCCATAATATTCCCTAAGGTTCTACCATTCACCATAAAAGTCCTACTTTGATTTAATTTTCCAATTTTCTTCCTTGCTCCTAACAGTTAAAAGACTTCTTCAGTTCCAGAACTTCAAATCTTGACTACCTGTAGCCCCTCGGTGAGAGATTGCAAACTGGAGCCGCTGCAGGCTCTGTTCAGGTCAGGGGACCTAAAAATCTGAGCTTCTTACTTTCCCTCACTTCTGTCCTGTGGATTTTCTTCTCCTTTTTAGTGTCTGAACTCATTAAACTGAAGCAATATGGACTGATATTTACTGATAGAAGTCTACAAGATTACGAGAGACATGGGCAGAGTGGATAGTCAGAAGATTTTTTTCCCCAGGGTGGAAAAGTCGATTACCAGGGGTATAGGTTTAAGATGCAAGGGACAAAGTTTAAAGGAGACATATGAGGTGAGTTTTTTTTTACGCAGAGAATAGTAGGGGCCTGGAACTCACTGTCAAGAGAGGTAGTGGAAACAGATACCAGTGGAGCCTCTTCAGGGGCTTTTTGACAAATACCTGTATAGGATATCTCCAGAAGGATAGGGGGCTTTAGTTAAGTCAGGCAGCACAGTTGATGCAGGCTTAGAGAGGTAAAGGGCCTGTTCCTCTGCTGTAATTTTATTTGTTCTTTGCAATTCTCAGCCCTCCATCCAGATTTCTTCTTTTTCAACCTAAGACACAGCTCTATGTTTTCCTCCCATCCAAAAAATAACAGCAGCAGTACTGAAGGCTAATCTCTCTTTATTTTAATTTTCTGTGTCTTTCCAAGCCTCTTGACTGGCCAGCCATACCAGATTTCAGGAACTGGTACTATCTCCTCAACTCTTCCTGAGGATCTTCATCCTCACCCAACCTATCAGATGAGTATCCCTCATTTCAATTAAATCAGTCATTCACAGGTAAGCTGTGCCATTGAAATTAATCCCATCCTCATTGCCAGTGTGTAAGAGCATGACACCCCTCAGGCATCATCAAGACACTTCAAAATTCAATTGGAACAAACCTACTTGTTGATAAAGAGAACCTAGTACAGGGAAAGCAGCCCTAGGATCTTGGAGCAGAGCTCCAGTTTTTATATGTTAACTCCACACCTTCAATATGAGTCTGCACAAGACAAGATTCCACCCTGTGAGATGATCACTGGCTCTCCATTCCCATTGGTCCCTGGAGTCACGTGACTCTCCTCTGCTGTGCTGCCTTAAAGAGACAGGCACCACAATCACCCCAGGCACCCACGCACCCCGAAAATTCTCTCTTCCATCTTCTTCCTTTGGGAAAAATGTAGAAAAGACTGAGGTCATGTACCAACTGACTCAAGAACAGCTTCTTTCCTGCTGCTGTCAAACTTTTGAATGGACTTACCTTGCATTAAATTGATCTTTCTCTACACCCTTGCTAGGACTGTAACACTGCATTCTGCATTCTCTCGTTTCCTTCTCTGTGAATGGTATGTTTTGTCTGTGTAACGCACAAGAAATAATACTTTTCACTGTATATTAATACATGTGACTATAATAAATCAAAATCAGATCAAAGCAAAAGTATTGGAAATACTCAGCAGGTCTGTCAGCATCTGTAGAGAAAGATAAATTTCAAATCTGTATAACTTTTTTTCTTCTGACCCATGTTCCAGAGGCATATTGGACATGAAACATTAACTCTGTTTCTATCTCCATGGATACTGCCAGACTGGCTAAGTTTTTCCAGTAAAAAAATGTTTTTGTTTCAGATTAGCAGCATTCTATTCATATTTCAAGGAGTGAGGGAGAAGGGTGAAGATGTTTATGGCAGGAATACCAAAACTGAGAGCCCTGTGTGAGCAAAAATGTTTCCAAGGTCAATATTTTAGTTTTAGCTTTTCTGTCACAGGCCCATTCACGTTGGGTGGAGGCATTTCCATGGTAGCACCAGCTGTAGACAACACCTGCACGATTGGAATAATTCATAAAATCATCGAATCCCTACAGCACAGAAGGAGGCCATTTGGTCCATTGAGACTACACCGACTCTCTGACACAGCATCTCACCCATTCGCCATTCCTGTGGTGTACCTACACCACGTGGACTGCAGCAGTTCAGGAAGGCAGCTTTTCAAGAGCAATTAGGGATGGGCAATGAATGCTGCCCTAGCTAGTGAGCCCAAGCCCTTGAGAGAGTGTTAAAAAAAAACTCACCAAAACCAATACTGATACTGCAATGCAGTGCTGAGGGAGTGCGGCTCTGTTGGCGATATGGACCTTTGGATGAGCTGATAAATTGAGATCCTTTTAGGTGGGCACAGATAATTCCACGACGCTATTTCAAAAAAAAGTGCGAGTACAGTGGGGAGACAGGGAGGGTGTGTGTGTGTGTGTGTGTGTGTGTGTGTGTGTGTGTGTGCGTGCGTGCGTGCGTGCGTGCGTGTGCGTGTGCGTGCGTGTGCGTGTGCGCGTGCGCGTGTGCGTGTGTGTGCGCGCGCGTGTGTGTGTGTGTGTGTGCGTGTGCGTGTGCGTGTGCGCGTGCGCGTGCGCGTGTGCGTGTGTGCGTGTGTGCGTGCGTGTGTGCGTGTGTGCGTGTGCGTGTGCGTGTGCGTGTGCGTGTGTAGTTTCCTCAGCGCCTTGGGTCACTATCTGTCCCTCAACCAGCTTCACTGAACATGAGATCTACTCATGACCACATTGCTGTTTATGGGATCTTGCTGTGTGAAAATTGGCAGCATGTTTTCGACTTGACAACAGTGACAACATTTCAGAGGTGTTCTGCTAATTGTAAAGAGCTTTGGAATCCTGAGTTGACGAAAAGTGCGACATGAACCCAAGTCTTTCTTTTATATGATGTAATATTCGTGCAGTTGGAAAACATTGTTCGGACAATTCAGTGAGGTACAAAAAGGCCCAAAGGAGCAATCTTTTCACGCAGAGAGTGGTGCCTGCAATGAGTTGCCAGAGATACTAGCAGAGACAGGTACAACGGGTGGGGGGGAGGTGATAGCTTAGTGGTGTTGTCACTAGATTATTAATCCAGAAACTCAGCTATAGTTCTGGGGACCTGGGTTCAAATCCCATCACAACAGATAGTGGAATTTGAATTCATAAAAATATCTGGAATTATGAATCCTAATGACCATAAAACAATTGCCGATTGTTGAAGATCTGATTCCATCTGATTCACTAATGCTCTTTAGGGAAGGAAATCTGCTGCCCTTACCTGGTATGGCTTACATGTGAATCCAGAGTTACTGCAATGTGGTTGACTCTCAACTACCCTCAGACAACTAGGGATGGGCAATAAATGCTGGCCAGCCAGTGATACCCATGTCCCATGAATGAATAATAAAAAAAAATGTCTTTTAAAAAGTATTTAGACATTTACATTGGTAAGATGGGTATTGAG
The DNA here is from genome assembly GCA_024679065.1 of Sphyrna mokarran. Taxonomy (NCBI): domain Eukaryota; kingdom Metazoa; phylum Chordata; class Chondrichthyes; order Carcharhiniformes; family Carcharhinidae; genus Sphyrna; species Sphyrna mokarran. Next base: position 11,063,972 of record JAGIQG010000013.1, on the reverse strand, counting down.
GGATATGGGCCAAATGGGACCAGCGTAAAAAAGGGCAACATGGACAAATTAGACGGAAGGGCCTATTTCCAAGCTCTAAACCTTATGGCCCTGTGACCACAGTATAATATAGGACAGGAGGAAGCCATTCGGCCCATGGTACCTGTAATAGTCTCCTTAACAGTCATCCAATAAATTTCACTCTCCCACACCTTTCCATATGGTTGTGCAATGTGTTCCCTCTTCAAGGATTAATTCAAATCTACTGTGAAAGTTATTGCCGAGTCTGTTTCTCTTCCTGTTTCATGCTGTGCGTTCCAACATATTACAGCTCACTACATTAAAAAATTTCTCCTCAGGTCCTCTGGCCCCATCTTGTTTGCTAGTTACCTTAAATCTGTATCTTTTAGTTCCTGTCCTTGTGCCATTGGAAACGGTTCACTCTATTAAAACCCTCCATCACTTTGATCATCGCTGTTAAGATAATATTATAAATTGTGTTGAAAGGAACAGGTATTGGAGAATGGGGAATGTACAGTGCTCCTGGCAAGTGGAGACAGAGTTATATAGTCATCAAGCTTTATAGTACAGAAAGAGGCCCTTTGGCCCATTGTGCCTGGGCTGATCATCTAGCACCTCCTATTTTAATCTTAGTTTCCAACACTTGCTCCGTGGCCTTGTATGCCACAGTATTTCAAGAGCTTATATAAATGCTTCTTAAATATCGCCTAGATTAGCCCCTCTACCACCTATTCGGGCAGTGAGTTCCAGACTCCCATCACCCTCTGAGTTAAAAAGGCTTTCTTCAAATCCCCTTTAAAACTCTTGCCCTTTACCTTAAATTTATGCAACCACCAACACTGCAGATGGTCTCTAAAGGTCACCATCTCTAAAGATGGCCTAACAAATGTTTTATATAGCTCCATCAAAACATCCCTGCCCTTATATTCTGTAATGTAGAGATGCCGGCGTTGGACTGGGGTAAACTCAGTAAGAGGTCTGACGACACCAATTTTAAATCCAACCGATTTATTTGATAGTAAACTTGCTAGCTTTTGGCCTTTGTGCCTTCGTCAGGCGAATGAGGTGAACACTCATTCCCAGAACCATGATATCTCTGGTAGATCATCTGTCATTGTCAGTAATACCACAGGATTACGCACTGAAGGAACTCAGGCTGAAAAAGTCTTCCTCGGTTAAAATGGGAAGCACGGTGGCGCAGTGTTAGGTATTAATAGGTAAGGTTGCCATAGCTGCATGCACCGCAATGGCCTAATGGCAATATTGTTGGATTGTTAATCCAGAAATTCAATGAATGTTCTGTGGACTCTGGTTCAAATGGTGGAATTGAATTCAATAAGAAAATATCTGGAATTAAGAATCTACAGATGATCATGAAACAATTGTCAATTGTCAGAAAAACCCATCTGGTTTACTAATGTTCTTTAGGAAAGAAATCTGCCATCCTTATTTGTTCTGGCCTATATGTGACTCCGAAGCCACAGCAATGTGGTTGACTTTTAACTGCCCTCCAAGGGCAAATCGGGATCGGCAATAAATGCTGGCCTGTCAGAGACACCTATGCCCCACAAATGAACATAAAACAGTGTGAACATTCTTGTGCTATATCAAACTTTGCTTTTGTCTTCATTCGTCAAAGCTACAACACTGTATAAACCATAACAAGATCAACACTGCAACAGCAGCCTCTCACTGAGGGAACTCAGGCTGAAAAAAGTCTTCCTCGGTTAAAATGTGAGGCATGATGGCACAATGGTTAGTATTGCTGCCTTACAGCGCCAAGGGCCTGGGTTCGATTTCCAGCCTTGGGTGACTCTGTGGAATCTGCATGTTCTCCCTGTGTCTGCATTGGTTTCTTTTGGGTACTCTGTTTCCTCCCACAGTCCGAAAGATGTGCATTAGCCATGCTAAATTCTCTTTCAGTGTACTGGAGTGTGGCGACTAGGGGATTTTCACAGTAACTTCATTACAGTGTTAATATAAGCCTCCTCATGACTCTGATAAATAAACTTTATCTCCTCCCACAACCTTTAGGCTTAGTCTGTTGGGAGCAAACTTATTTGGAACATCCTGAGTTATAAGTCAAGCTTTGTTGCCTCTAGTGCATTAGTGTAGAGGAACTTTGGCATTAAGAGCATGTTAATGGACTATTTATAGAAGATGAGAATAAGGATAAATGACATTGGCTTAATGTGATGCCTGACAGTTCTTCAATAAGTGGAGCTTGGCTTTAAATACCAACCTGCATTTTACAGATTACCCACTGTTAAAAGCATGTGGTCAGCGAGCCAATTACCTCCAATGTACCAAGCTCCAGGTCGATCAACAGTAACAGCAATGCAAATTCTTGGTAAGAGCAATTTCATTGAAGAATGTCTTTCTTTTTGTTGGATCAGCCACTGCACTGTCGACAGAAATTGACTCTATTTCACATTTTGAATGGAAGCAACCTTGGTTGATAGCAAGGTCACATTGTAGTGCAATGATTGTTCCGTAAATGACAAAGCTTCTGTAAGCTATTAGGGAACAGAAGGTTAAATTCTTACCTGAAGGATAAGGTGCTATGAAAATAGAAAAGACCATTCAGTCATGTACGAGTGGCACCTCCGCACTGTTCACTAAATTGCTCCTGTTGTTGCTCCCATTGTGTCCATGGCTCAGTAAGTAAATTGAGTAGCTCGGTCCAAAATAAAATGGGACATTTGAAATTAAAGAATTGGACAGTCTAAATTAAACTACAGTCAGCTCCAGCCTGCAGAAAATCAGACCTGGCCGAAGTTCAGATATACAGAACTCTTCAGGCTGCCTGGTCATGTCTGGATCCGTCCTATTGGCAATCCATCAAGTGATCATCGCTCCTATTTGACATGCACCGGCCTATTGTCCACAGCCTAGATGGGGCCAGGCTCCAAGGCACCTGGGGCAGGAGGAGAGGAGGGTGCTCGGATGTCCTGTCAATAGGCCACCAACTAGACCATTAGGACCTGAGACCCCCTCCCTCCCGAGGCCTCCATTGACAGAAGGCCAAGGGCAGGTGGGAAAAAAACATGAGACCACAGGGGCCTAAAATAACCATTCTGGGCACGTTGGCTCAAGTTGGGAGTTGACCGTGACCAGGACCAGACCAGAGAAGAAAGGAAAGAAGAAAGCAAGGAAGAAATAGCCAGTGAGAATCAGCTTTGTAAAAATGAACCAGACGCACTCACAAACTGGATCTATAACCTCCCAAGCCATCTTTACAAGTAGTATAGCCAAATCTTAGGTGTCTTTTGTGTACGTAGTGGGGAATTTATGAGTTAACTATATTTAATAAAGTTTGTTGTGTTATATCTGTGTCCGTACTTTGTCCTCATAAGTAAAAGCACCTGGGTAAAACTTTGATTAAGAAGCTGGTTAAAGTATCTGAATTGGACAGGTACAACAAAATGTTTCCAGGTGCCAGGTTCCAGGTTTCCGAGTTTCCAGGTTCAGTCCCTGCTGTGGGCTGAGTTTGCGGATCTGCACAATACATAGCAGAGGTATTCAATTCATGGCCATTATTCACGGCCAAAACAACACCAGAAACAACAAGACCAAACAACCGTAATTGACCCATGACTGATAGACACAAGATTAAGGAAGAATAAATGAGGCACAGCCAAGTCCTTCTGTCCGTTAGAAACATAATCGAAACATATACGATGATTAGAGGTTTAGATAGGGTGGACAGTGATAGCCTTTTTCCTAGGATGGAGAAAGCTAGCACGAGGGGACATAGCTTTAAATTAAGGGGTGATAGTTATAGGACGGATATCAGAGGTAGGTTCTTTACCAAAAGGGTGGTTCGGGAGTGGAATGCCCTGCCTGCAGCAGTTGTAGATGCGCCAAGTTTGGTGGCGTTTAAGAGGTTAGTTGATAAGTATATGGAAGAGAAGGGAATGGTTTAATTTGGAGGGGCATTGCTTTTTATATTGGTCGGCGCAACATCGAAGGCTGAAGGGCCTGTTCTGTGCTGTAATGTTCTATGTTCTATGTTAGTGCCATGCCAGTGCACTGAAAGGCCTTTACCACCAGTAACATCAAGAATATGTTCAGTATTCCAGGTTGCATCTTCAACACACATCAAAAATTAAATCTTAATATTTTTATTCACCCTAGCTATGACTGCAGTCTATATTCTGCACTTTCTTCTTTCCTTCTCCCCTATGTAGAGTCATAGAAGTTTACAGCATGGAAACAGGCCCTTTGGCTCAATTTGTCCATGCAGCTCTTATTTTTAAAAATCCCAAAGCTAATTCCAAATGCCCGAATTTGACCCATATCTCTCTGTACCCACCTTACCCATGTAGCTGTCTAAATGTTTTTCAAAAGACATAATAGTACCCACCTCCACTACTACCTCTGGCAGCTTGACACTCACCACTCTCTGTGTGAAAAAGTTGTCCCTCTGGATCTTTTATATCTCCCCCCTCTCACCTTAAACCTATGCCCTTGAGTTTTAGATTCCCTTATTTTTGGGAAAAGATATTGGCTGTCTAGCTGATCTGTGTCCCTCCTTATTTTATAGACCTCTAAAAGATCACCTCTCAGCCTTTCATGCTCTAGAGAAGAAAGCCCCAGTCTATCCAGCCTCTCCTTACAACTCAAACTATCAAATCCCAGTAGCATCCCAGCAAATCTCTTCTGCACTCTTTCTAATTTAATAATATCCTTTCCGGACCAAGGTCTCCAAGATGGCTGCCATCTTTCCCCTAGATATTTCATGGTACATGCATGCTGCAACCCTAACTTGAGACAGAACATAAGCAGACTGTTCAGTCTTTTGCTCTAGCTTTGCTCTAGCCTTTTGCAACACCACCTGATTTTCCACCACCTGATGTTGCTTCTCCAGAATATTTGCAGAAGTTCATCTTCAGCGTTGAACTCAGAGGATGCTGACCTCCATTAGTCCTCTGGGAAACATCCGCCTATCATTGCCTCTGACTGCTGAGGTGACACATCAGTGAGTTATTCCCCAGAAAATGAGCCCCGAGCTTACTCTTCAGCTACGTCTCTGCACTGCTGGAGGATGGAAGTGAACGTAATGTCAGAGCCATTCTTCAAGTGGTTCTTCAGCATCCTCCACTGAGGAGAGCATGTGGACTTAGGCTTATGTTTGACCTGGTGCTGCCTGCAAGAGAGAGCAAGTTGATATGGTTCACAGACAGACTGAATATAGCATTGTATGTCATTCACCATGAACGTCAGGATGTGATTCACTCCTGGAGGGTTGACTTGTACTGGCTTGTTGAGAAAGGCTGATCTCATGTTCTCGACAGGAGCGGTCACAGTCCTGTCAGCTCAGTGGTGTCCTCCTCGAATTTGGCCATCTCCAGGATGTTGGTTGTCCCTCCTCCATGGCAGCACGATAGCATAGTGGTTAGCACCAGGACTCAGGTTCAATTCCAGCTTTGGGTTACTGTCAATGCAGAGTTTGCACATTCTCCCTGAGTCTGCGTGGGTTTCTTCCCAGTATTCAGGTTTTGCCCTCACATTCCAAAGATGTGTAGATTAAGTGGATTGGCCATACTAAATTGCCCCTTGGTGCATTGTCCCAAGATGTATAATTAGGGGAAATTGTGGGGTAAATATGTGGATTATGGGGACAAAGCCGGGTTAAAATGCTCTGTTGGAGAGTTGGTACAGACTCAATGGGCCAATTAGCCTCCTTCCACACTGTCGGGGTTCTATTGTATGATTCAGTCTGGGGTCTCTCTCCATTGGCTCCTGATCCAGATTGGATTTGAAAATTTTCACCCATTGCCTCACCTTTCTTTATCTTGTAACATCCTCCTGCTTTTTGTAACCTTTGGAAGCTCTGCGCTGCTCCAATTTTAACATTTTTCACACCTCTTCCTTATTATTCCACCACTGGGGGCTGATCCCCCAGAGTATTTCAAGAGCTTATCTAAATGCTTCTTGCTAGCACCTCTGCGATCTGTGAATCACCTTATTATTATTACTACGCTCGTATGTTAAAGGTGCTTTAAGATGTTAGAGAGAGTACAAAGGAGATTTATAAGGATACAGTCATAGAATCCTACAGTGCAGAAGGAGGCCATTCAGCCCATTGAGTCTGCACTGACCACAATCCCATTCAGGCCCAATGCTGAAACTCCATGCATTTACCCCAGCTAGTCCCCTTGCCACTAAGGAACAATTTAGCATGACCAATCTACCTAACCCACACATCTTTGGACTGTTGGAGGAAACCAGAACAACCAGAGGAAATCCATGCAGGCACAGGAAGAACGTGCAGACTCCGCATAGACAGCGACCCAAGCGGGGAATCAAATCTGCATCCTGATACTCTGAGGCAGCTATGCTAACCACTGTGCCAGATGTTGTCAGGACTGGAGTATTGCAACTGTGAGGAAAAGATTGGGTAGACTGGGGTTGTTCTCCTTGGGACAGAGGAGGCTGAGGGGAGATTTGTTGAGATGTACAAGACTGTGAGAGACTTGGATAGAGTAGATGGTAAGGGCTTCCTTACTTTAGCAGAGAGGACAGTGACTAAATCTAAACATAGATTTAAAATGATTGGTAAAAAGACTAGGGGGGAGATCAGGAGCTTTTTTTTCACATCAAGAGATATGTGGTCTGGAATTCACTTCCTGAAAGGATAGTAGACGCAGAAACTCATAGTGGAACCGCAGATAGCACTGCTACCTCACAGCATCAGGAATATTCCAGGTTTGGATCACTATCCATACGGAATCTGTATATTCTCCCCATGTGTGCATGGATGTGGGTGCTTCAGTTTCTCCCCACAGTGCGAAAGACATGCTGGTTAGGGTGCCTTGGCCATGCTCAATTCTCCCTCAGTGTACCCAAACAGGTGCCAAAGTGTGGCAACGAGGGGATTTTCATACTAACCTCATTGAAAGTTAATGTAAGCCTACTTGCGACACTAATAAGCTTTAAACTATAAAATTGAAAAAGTGTTCAGATATGAACCTTACGATGCCCTAGCCTGCAGGGCGAGAGACCAAATGCTGAGGGAAGTGATTGGGGGGCCCAATGTTTGGCTGGTAAAGGCACAGGTGGACCGAGTGGCCTCTTTTTGTGCTATGGCATCCTTCTCTGAATCCAAATACAACTTATTGTCGTAGTGCTTACCAGCCGGACATTTTATGGATCAGAAATAAATCCGAGAGGAGTTTGTGTCTAATGCTATTAAAAGAGCTTATTAAGACGTGAGGTGAAAAATTGGCCTATTGTCTCTTCGAAGACTATTTTACTTCACCAAGATAAAGTCATATCAGTAATCTTTGTAAATCACCTCAAAAGCACTTGAAAGTGCTACAAACAGTGTACATCTAACTCCATTGATTAGATGATAGTCACAGTCAGTGGATAATGCAGACATGCCCTGCATTAACAACCCAACAAGCTGAGGTTACCAATCGAAATTGCTTTATTCCTCACACTCCAGACCTTGTTATATATCATAGAATCCCTATTATAGAGATTTTATGATCCCTATATCATAGAATCATAGAATTGCAGAGGCAGGCCATTCAATCCATCAAGTCTGCACTGACCCCAATTCCACCCAGGCCCTATTCCGTGTAACCCCACATATTTACCTGCTAGTCCCCCTGACACTAAGAAGCAATTTAGCATGGCTAATCCACCTAACCAGCATGTCTTTGAACTGTGGGAGAAAACTGGAGCACCCAAAGAAAACCCACACAGATATGAAGAGAATAGAACATGGAACATAGAACATTACAGCGCAGAACAGGCCCTTCGGCCTTCGATGTTGCGCTGACCAATTAAGAAGAAGCAATGACCTTCTAACCTAAACCATTCCCTTTTCATCCATAAACTTATCTACTAACCTCTTAAACGCCACCAAACTTGGCGCATCTCCAACTGCAGCAGGCAGGGCATTCCATACCCTTACCACCCTCTGGGTAAAGAACCTACCTCTGACATCTGTCCTATAACTACCACCCCTTATTTTAAAGCTATGTCCCCTCGTGCTAGCTTTCTCCATCCTAGGAAAAAGGCTATCACTGTCCACCCTATCTAAACCTCTAATCATCTTATATGTTTCAATAAGGTCTCCTCTTAGCCGCCTTCTTTCTAATGAAAACAACCTCAAATCCCTCAGCCTTTCTTCATAAGACCTGCCCTCCATACCAGGCAACATCCTGGTAAACCTCTTCTGTACCCTCTCCAATGACTCCACATTTAATTTAATTTAATTTAATTTTTCTTTTATTTAAGCAACACAGCACGGGAAACAGGCCCTTCGGCCCAACGAGCCCGCACCGCCGTCATACTATATAGTAGCAAATACATTATCCTATTTTAATATTCCTATATAATAATATATATATTATTCCTAATATGGAAAATTTTCACCATATGGACAATTTGTTTCCCAATCAGCCTAAGAGCGAATTTTTGGGTTGTGGGAGGAAACCGGAGTGCCCGGAGAAAACCCACACAACCACGGGGAGAACGCGCAAACTCCCGCAGACACCGGCCCAATACCAAGTGTCTGCACAGCCACATCGATAGTCTCTGAGCTGTCATGGTGCCCTTCAGATGGTCCACATAAAGCACTCATTTACGACATGAGGTACCAGGCAACCCATGAATCAACATCCAAGAGCTGTACCCGCACCACCTGCCAAATGCATGCTCAAAGTATGGACCGAATTACCTGTGGAAAAAGCCGTAGTTAAACAGTCCTACTATATCCCTCTATCTGCATACCGCTCATGTGGCTGTCTAAGAGACCCTTAAACAGCCCCAGCGTGCCTGCTCCCACCACCTTACTCGGCAGTGCATTCCACACCCCCACTACCCTTTGTGTGAAAAACTGCCCTCTAATATTCGTCCTATACATAGCCCCCCTCACCCTGTGGCCATGACCCCTCGTCCTATCCATTTCTAAAGGTGGAAAAAGTTTACCTCCATTTACTCTATCTATACCCCTTATAATCTTATACACCTCTATGAGATCCCCTCTAAGCCGACTTCTTTCAAGGGAAAACAACCCCAGTCTATCTAATCGTTCCTCATAGGACAGTCCTTCCATACCAGGCAGCATCCTGGTAAACCTCCTCTGCACTCTCTCCAAGGACTCCACATCCGTCCGATAGTACGGAGACCAGAACTGGGCGCAGTATTCCAAGTGAGGCCTAACCAAAGTTGTATACAACTGCAACATCAAACTCCTACTCTTATATTCTATACCCTTTTCTATGAAAGCTAACATACTATACGCCTTCTTTGTCACCTTCTCCACCTGTGAGGACACCTTCAGAGACTTGTGAACCTACACCCCCAAGTCTCTCTGCGTCTCTATGCTCCGTATAGTTTTACCTTTTATACTATAACTCTCTTCTACATTTTTCCGGCCAAAATGCATCACCTCGCATTTATCCATATTAAATTCCATTTGCCATCTATCTGCCCAGTCTACCAACCTATCTATGTCCTGTTGTATTGCCTGACACTGCTCCTCTGTACTCGCCAATCCAAGCATCTTGGTGTCATCAGCAACTTTGCTGATCTCACCACCTACCCCAACTTCCAAGTCGTTTATGTAGACCACAAATAGAAGAGGACCTAGTACTGAGCCTTGTGGCACTCCACTAGTGACAGGCTTCCAGCCGGAAAAAGAGCCTTCCACTACTACCCTCTGTCTCCTCCTCCCGAGCCAGTTTTCTCGACCCATCTACATACCTGACCCTGTATCCCATGCGCCTTCACCTTCTCTATCAGCCTACCATGAGGAACCTTGTCAAACGCCTTACTGAAATCCATGTAGACAACATCAACAGCCTGTCCTTCATCAACTGTTTTTGTCACTTCTTCAAAAAATTCCACTAGATTCGTAAGACAAGACTTCCCCTTGACGAAGCCATGCTGCGTATCCCTGATCAGATCGCAGCGCTCCAGATGCTCATACATCTTGTCCCTAAGGATCCTCTCCATTAGCTTACCTATAACTGAAGTTTCTTTCTTTCTTATCTTTCTTATAATGTGGGGACCAGAACTGCACACAATACTCCAAGTGTGGCGCACTAGAGTTTTGTACAGTTGCAACATGACGTTGCGGCTCCTAAATTCAATCCCCCTACCAATAAAAGCTAAGACTCCGTATGCCTTCTTGACAACCTTATCGACTTGATTGCCAACTTTCAGGGATCTATGCACATATACACCAAGATCCCTCTGTTCATCAACACTATTAAGAATTCGACCATTAGCCTTATACTCTACACATTTGTTATTCCTGCCAAAGAATGTGCAAACTCCGCACAGACAACGACCCAAGCTGGGAATTGAACGTTGGTCCTTGGTGCTGTAAGGCAGCAGTGTTAACCACTGTGCCACCATGCTGCTAGGATGCACTGTATCCTGCAAGCTTCCGGAAACACAAAGTGATAAAGGAATCATTGGAGCATTTAGGATCTCGATGAAGGACCGGATCAAACATCTGTCTCCGAAATCAATGAGATTTAAGGGTGGAGAAAGAGAGAAGAGAATCTCAGAGAGGGAAACAGGTTGAAATGGAGTCAACTTAGACAGAAAAACAGAAATATACTTAAAGCAACAAAGGGAATAATCTTACTGCCCGTTCATGCCACTCTCTCGCTGCAGCAAAGACAGAGAATTTGGTGACAAGCCAAATCTCCATTCAGGACAGCAGGATGGGAAAATCCAGCTAGTTTGAACCATCAGAAAGGTTCAGCAACATGTCTGTGCTTTCTGCAGAGTTAAAAATACATGCAAGCTGGCCACACATTACAATCTAACTAGAAAGTTTATTTGTTATTTATTATTTATTAACAACTGAATACATATTTTGGTTCTGTTTTCACAAAAGTGAAGTTATTTACAGATAAGTATTGGCTCAGACACTAGAGTCATAGAGGTTTACAGCATGGAAACAGGCCCTTCAGCCCAACTTGTCTCTGCTGCCTTTTTTTTAAACGCCTAAGCTCGTCCCAATTATCCGCATTTAGCCCATATCCCTCCATACTCATCGTATCCAGGTAACTATCTAAATGTTTCTTGAAAGACAAAATAGTATCCACCTCTTCTACTACCTCTGGCAGCTTGTTCCAGACATTCACCACCCTCTGTGTGAAAAAAAATGCCCCTCTGGACCTTTTTTTATCTCAGCTCTTTCGCCTTAAACCTGTGCCCTCTAGTTTTAGACTGGGAGAAAATGTTGAATTTTAACTGATCTATGCCACTCATTATTTTATAGGCCTCTTGAAGATTACCCCTCAGCCTCCTATGCTCCAGGGAAAGAACTTCCAATCTATCCAGCCTCTCCTTATAACTCAAACGAACAAGATCTGAAGCATCTTAATCAATCTTTTCTGCACTCTTTCTAGGTCATTGAATGTATTTTACTCAGAGATAAATAGGTTCTTGATTGGTAAGGGGATCAAAGATTCCAGGGAAAAGGCAGGAGATAAAGTTTGAGAAACTTATCAGCAATTATTGAATGGTGGAGCGGGTCAATAGGTTGAAAGGCCCAAATTGGGTCTGATATCTTTGTGGTCTTATAGAAGAGTGCAGATTCAATGGGCCGAATGGCTTCTTTCTGCACTGCAGAGATTCGATGAAGTGGTAATATTTCTGAAAATCACTTGACGGAGCCCAACACCCAGCTAGATAAGTTTTGACACCAGGGCAATGAACGGTATTGGGAAGAAGCACATCTGGAATCATTCGAAAAAAATGTCGCAGAAGTTGATGTGATGAGAGAGATGATCACGTTACCATCCTGATTTACCTCCAATAATAGCAGTGGATGCATCCTGTACAATATTCGGATGCAGTATTTGTCAGATATAAAGAGATGAAAAATGAAGGCCAATCTGTTACGCATCATGGTCATTAACAGACACAGAGAAGAGATACTCAGTAATCGAGAAGGAAGCGTTAGCAGCCACCTGAGCATATGAGAAAATTGCTGAGTAAGACTTAGATCTTGACATTACAATAGAAACAGACTGCAAAACGTTAGTCACACGATTGAATTTGAAAGAGCTCGCAGCAATGCCATCACCAGCTCAAAGGTTTAAACTAAGATTGATGAGGCTGGATTCTCACGTGATACCTGTTCAAGGTAAAACAGCAGATGCATTGAAACAAAATGCAGAAAGATGTGATATTGCATTTGTGGAGAAATTTGAACTGTTTGCTACAATGATGATCCATACACTGCTGGCAACAACTTAAAGCTGGAGTGAAATCAAAAAGGTTCAAAAATGAGTGAAGGAATGGAAACAGAGGAGGGAGATCAGCATATAAACCACACTGAGCCATCTTTAGACCGTGGGTGGAACTTTGTTTTTTTTATTGCAGAGTGTGGCAACGGGCACAAAAAGCATTATTGAAGCCATCGGCACCAGGGACAGATTTCTCCTCTTAGTGCGTAAATGTTGAAGGGGTGGGTAAAAACAAATTACTGTGGATGCTGGAATCTGAAACCAAAAGATGCTGGAAAATCAGAGCCTGTCTGGCAGCTTCTGTAAGGGGAGCATCTCCTCACAGATGCTGTCAGGCCGGCTGAAATTTTCCAGTGTTTTTTCTTTTGGTTGAAGAAGTAGGTCCCAGGATGTTGCGCCAGCCATTTTTAAAGATTGGGGCACATTTATTAAAGGGCTACTTGGAGTACGAACATTAAAATGGGGCCTCCCTGCCACGCAATCTCCCTAGCAATTCCTCATGGCAATGCCCCTTGCACTATTTGGATACAGGGCAATCAAGACCTCTCCTACCCATTGGCAATGCACTCACCTGAAGGTCCTCCAAAGGGTGTGCCCGCCAAGGGGGAGACAGTCATATTTCACATATTAGGACTGGGTTAACTAACTTGGGGAGGGAAGACGGGGTGGGGTAGGTTGGGAAGGATTGGCATGGGGGAGTACAGCCCTGAAAATGATATGCAGATTTTATTATAATGGAGTTCCCAGCATCAAACTTGACGTTGGAGATTTCCACTGACATAAAAATGCAACTTGGGCCTCTTGCTCCTATCACCAAATCCACCTGAGAAGGAAAATCTCAGTTCAGGTTCTGAGCAGCCAGCATCTCTATCAGAAAATTGACTTTGTGTTCAATTGTACTCTAAACTGTCAGTACATCATTTGACATCAAACGGTAGAATTTGGAACAAGTTTTGATTGTAGAAATCATGCTCATTTGTCATCGTTGAGTGCTCAATTACTCTCATGATTCTCCCACTCCAGGAGTCACTGAAGTGCTCAGAAGCATTCCAAAACATGTTCAATTTGAGGAAGAAATCATTTGCGTTCAAAAGCGATCATTAGATATCAAAGCTATCATGAATCTATCAGTGTAGTTTTCTACATGAAGAACTGCACAAATCTTACTGCCTAATTTCCAAATTTTTACCAAAGGATTTTATTAGTTCTTTCCACTTCATAGAACAGAATCATAGAATCCCTACAGTGCAGAAGGAAGCCATTCATCCCATTGAGTCTGCACCGACAATAATCCCATCTTGCCCTTATCCCCATAACTCCACATATTTCCCTTGCTAGTCCTCTTGATATTGATGGGTGATTTAGCATGACCAATCAATCTATCCTGCACATCTCTTATCTGTGGAAAGAAACCTGAACACCTTAAAGAAACCCACACATATGTGGGGAGAATGTGAAAACTCCATAGATGGTGACCCGAGGCCAAAATTGAACCTGGGTCCCTGGTGCTATGAGGCAGCAGTGCTTACCATTGTGCCATCCCTCATGTGATCTGGGTGTCTGGGAGGAAGCAAAAAGAAGAGAAGCCAGATTGAGGGAGTGTTTATAGCTAACAGTATCAGAGCTGAAATCCAGCATAGTGACACAGTGGTGAGCACTGTTGCCTCACGACGCCAGGGACCTGAGTTCGATTCACAGCTTGGGCGACTATCTGTGTGGTGTCTGCATGGGTTTCCTCCAGTTGGTCTAGTTTTCTCCCACAGTCTGAAAGACATACTGGTTAGGTGCATTGGCCGTGCTAAATTCCCCATTGCTTTACCTGAACAGATGCCAGAATGCATTGTAGGGGATTTTCACAGTAACTCAATTGCAGTGTTAATATAAGCCTACTTGTGACACTAATGAATAAGCTTTAAATTAAACACTGTAACTTTAAACTAAACACAGCAAGGATATGCTCTCTCAATGGCCCGGATACAGCAGACTGACATAAATTGAAACACACTCTCTTGTGACTGGAAGCCTCCTCTAAAGCAGTCCAGGCCTGGGAACAAAGGACCAAATCCACTCCAGGTGTTAAATTATGTAGATTTACATTAACACTGCAACGAAGTTACTGTGAAAATCCCTTAGTTGCCTGCTTGGGTACACTGAAGAAGAATTTAGCATGGCCTAACCAGCCCATCTTTCAGACCGTGGAAGGAAACCTGAGACCTGGAGGAAACCCACACAGACACGGGGAGAATGTGCAGACTCCGCACAGGCAGTGGCCCAAGCCGGGAATCGAACCCGGGTCTCTGGCATGGTGAGGCAGCAGCGCTAACCACTGTGCCACATGCCACTCCCAGGATTCGTACTGGAGCATGAGCCCAAACCTTGCGGGCAAGTTGCTGAATTAGAGGTGAGCATGAAACCCCACTGGGAGACACAAGACATTTCTCAGATTCATATATGAAGGACTCGCAACAGCCTAAATCTATTTAAACACCTTCCTCACTCTCCTTTCCCCTGTTCAGTAAAACCCTCACAAGCTCATCATCCATCTCTTTCTCCTTTGCTTTTCTTCTCAGCCTCAGTTCTCTATCCTCTCAAGTATCTCCCTTTTGTTATCTCTCTTTTGTTTTGTCTGTCTCTGAGGACCCCCTTTGTTCAACCATCCTACGCCACTTGCCACCGCGCTCCGAAATATCTTACTGTGCTTTAATCCTCTCAGATGTTCCTTTTGTGCTTGGATTAGCTTGTCTGAAACATACCTTCTGCCACCGATTCAAAAATATCCCCCACTTGCCATAATCCTCTTCGACACTTATGTAAAAGCCAAGCATCTATCCGGTTGCTGGGAAAGCTAGAGATAAAAACAGAAGAATCTCGAAACTCTCAGCAGGTCTGGCAGGCTCAGTGAGAAGAAAAGCGAAGTTCAAGCTTCAGATCGATGACTCATTGTCACAGATATAAGGTGTACAGATTTCAAAGTTTATAACTAAGTACAGGGCCCTCTGAAAAAAAATGAGAGCAGGAACGATCTGTAACATTTGTTTCTTAATTCATCTTTAAAAATTAATTCTCTTACAGTTCGAGATGAATTCTTTTATCCCCGGGTGGAAGAGTCAATTACTAGGGGGCACAGGTTTAAGATGCAAGGAGCAATGTTTAAAGGAGATGTACGAGACAGGTTTTTTACACAGAGGGTGGTGGGTGCCTGGAACTTGTTGCCAGGGAAGGTAGTGAAAGCAGATACGATAGTGACTTCCAAGGGAGTCTTGACAAATAAATGAATAGGATGGGGAATAGAGGGATATGGTCTCCGGAAGGGTAATGGGTTTTAGTTCAGTCGGTCAGCATGGTCAGTGCAGGCTTGGAGGGCCAAAGGGGCTGTTCCTGTGCTGTAATTTTCTTTTCTTTCTTTGACTCAAATATTTCCATTGCTCTCTATTATGTAAATGCTGTGTTCTCTGTGGCAGCTTATTACAATTATCTTTATATTTAATGTTTCCCCTAGATACAATAGTGACTTTTAAGGAACATCTGGACAAATACATGAATAGGATGGGAATAGAGGGATATGGTCCCTGCAAGGCATACAGCATGGTCAGTGCAAGCTTGAGGGCCTGTTCCTGTGCTGTAATTTTAGTTATTCTTTGATCTTTTAATCTTTTTCAAGATCTGCCTGAATTTTGGTCACCTTATCTGCCTCTGACCATTGATCTTTAAACTCTGATGCCACTTATCTATTTCCAAACATGTCTTCCTCTCTGCTCCAGCTCTCTCTGTTCCCTCTCTTTCATGGTCTATTCAATTGTCTTCTTCTGGTTAATTCAATGCAATCTATCAGTCTATAATCTCCTCAAGATTTCTGCCTCCCTGTACCTGTCTAAATTCTCTTTATCCCTGCCTGATGACAGATTTTTGAAGTTCTCATCCTTATGATCAAATCCACCTCCCACTATCGCCACGCTGTTTGGGTATGGTGATGGATAAGGTAGCATGGCCAATGCACCCACAGCACATCTTTTGGACTCTGCGAGGTAACCGGAGCATCAGGAGGAAACCCAAGCAGATGCGGGAGAAGGTCCGTACAGACAGTGACCCAATGAGGTGGCAAATGGAGTTTAATGTGGAAAAGTGTGAGGTAATGCACTATGGCAGAAATAATAAATGTGTAGAGTATAGGGCAAATGGTAGGATTCTTAGTAGTCTAGATGAACAGAGGGATCTTGGTGTGTATGTGCATAGATCCCTGAAAGTAGGCAGTCAGGTCGAGAAGGTTGTTAGGAAGGCATATGGAGTCTTGGCTTTTATTGGTAGAGGGATTGAATTTCGGAGCCGCAACGTCATGTTGCAACTGTACAAAACTCTAGTGCGGCCGCACTTGGAGTATTGTGTGCAGTTCTGGTCCCCACATTATAAGAAAGATGTGGAGGCATTGGAGAGGGTACAGAGGAGGTTTACCAGGATGTTGCCTGGTATGGAGGGCAGGTCTTATGAAGAGAGGCTGAGGGATTTGAGGTTGTTTTCGTTAGAAAGGAGGAGGCTAAGAGGGGACCTTATCGAAACATATAAGATGATTAGAGGTTTAGATAGGGTGGACAGTGATAGCCTTTTTCCTAGGATGGAGAAAGCTAGCACGAGGGACACAGCTTTAAATTAAGGGGTGATAGTTATAGGACGGATATCAGAGGTAGGTTCTTTACCCAAAGGGTGGTTCGGGAGTGGAATGCCCTGCTTGCAGCAGTTGTAGATGCACCAAGTTTGGTGGCGTTTAAGAGGTTAGTTGATAAGTATATGAAAGAGAAGGGAATGGTTTAGTTTGGAGGGGCATTGCTTTTTATATTGGTCGGCGCAACATCGAAGGCCGAAGGGCCTGTTCTGTGCTGTAATGTTCTATGTTCAATGCGGGAATCGAACCTGGGCCCCTGGTCAGCTGTGTTAACCAGTGTGCCGCCCTTCTGAAGAATTGCGGTCTTCAATACATTGAAGGCGGTACATAGGTGCGAGTTGTTGTTAGTTCACCTGGCTCAGGTTCATTACAGTGTGTGTGTGTGTGTGTGTGTGTGTGTGTGTGCGCGTGCGCACTGACCCATGGCCATCTTTACAATCCAGAACTGCAGACTCCACTTTTAGAGGACAGCGCGTTCTTGGTTACACACTGCCTTTGAAACCTTTAAATCTTTACAAGCACTCCTTCTGGAGAGTAATCATGCATTTTTAGAAGATCAATGCTAATCCATGAAGGATGTGTCTGCGGGTGGATCATTACACTCACAACACGGCGCCTGTCATTATCATACATGCATCATTTAAACTGTGCTGATAAAATACAAAAATATTGCATCCTGCAGGCTGTGTTAGAGGCACTAACTGAGCTCCCAATTAAAAAGTAAATGGCAATATAGCATTTAGCAATTATCCTGTTCCCATTACATTTATCATTCGTTCTATATGTAGATCTAACTCTTCTTGGAGAGAAGATGGCGATGATAGGCTTTTTGCCGCTAAAGTTATTTTTCTCTACTCCAGATAGCATCTATCTGGTGGAAGCCAGTTTTTATTTACAGATATTTCAAGAAGGTCTGACTCGAAGCTCCTTCCAATTGCAGTTCCTCCTGATAGAAGAATGAGGGGTGACATTCACCGCAAAACAACTCAAAGCTTCTGAAAAGGGGGGAGGAAAAAAAAAGACTCTGCAGATCACAGATGAGTTTTAGAGATGTGAGGATTTATGTACGTCACTAAATTAGCTTGGCAAAGGCTCCAACTCTACGACGGCAGATGGTGGTGCACTCAATGGGAAAATCCATAATTTAAACCACAATGTTTTGAATGAATATTTCATGCTGTAAAGCTTTGTGAGACGACAATAATAAATTCAAAAGGTGCGCAATCAGACTCTCCAGGACTGCTTATCTTCTGCCTTGGTCTCGGACTGGAATTGGAGTCCCTTGTGTACCATTTTAAACAGGGCATGTGTTTCCTCAGATCCAGGATCATTATTCTGGTTTCCCAGTGGGGGGTTAGTATTTTACATACTGATGCACATCATGTTGTCAGCAAACATTAGCACTGCACAAATAAACATCAGTGTCATTGGGGAAAATGACAGGCAGGCAATGCCATCCACTGTCTGCTCATCCCGATTCAACTCTAAGCTGAAGTTACAGAATGTACGGCGCGGAGACTGGCCCTTCGGCCCAAACTGGTCAATTCCGACCAAAAAGCCCATTTCAGAGAATCTCTGCAATGCAGAAGGAGGCCATTTGGCCCATCGAGTCTGCTCCGACCACAATCCCACCCAGGCTCTATTCTCACATCTCACATCGTATACATCTCATGTATTCACCCTGTTAATCACTCTGATACCAAAGGGCAATTTAGCACATGTGAAAGTTAACTGGAGTATGTAGAGGAAGCACATGCAGAATGTGCAATCTCCAGACAGACAGTGCCCAAGGCCGGAATTGAACCTGGGCCCCTGGTGTTGTGAAGCAGCAATAGTAACCACTGTGCCGCCATGACACTTGCATTTGGCCCCTTTCCTTCTAATCATTTTCTATCCATGTATTTGTTTCCAAATACCTTTTAAATGTTGTCAATGTCCCTGCCTCAGTCTGTTCCTCCAGCAGCTCATTCCACATACATACCATCATCTGTGAAAAAAGTTGCTCCTCAAGTTCCCATTAATCTCTTCTCTTCTTAACATAAACCTATGCCCTCTAGTTCTCGATTCCGCAACCCTGGGAAAAAGACTGAGTGCATTCACCTTGTCCATGTCTCTCATGATCGAATACACCTCCATAAGATCATCCCTTAGTCTCCAAAAATAGACTGTACAATTCCTCTTTTTGACTCATTCCCTTGAGTCTGGGCAACATGCTTGTCAATCTGCCGTAGAAGCTTGGAAAATGGGTCTTAAGAAATGGATTGCATTCACATAGCATCTTTTGTGACCTCAGGACATTCCAAAACAATTTTTACAGCTAATGAAAGTGGTCACTGCTGCAATGTAGGAATCGCAAGAGCCACTTTGTGCACAGCAAGGTTAAACAAGCAGGGATGAGGTATTGGTCAGAAAAAGACCATTCACTTTTTTGAGCTGCAGTTATTGGGTGGGATCTTCAGCCTGCACTCTCTATCCGTGAGATTACCAGTGGGACATTCAAGATCTAGAGAACCCCAGAAAACATGGATCTCATCAGTAAGATTGCGATTTTCACTGCTCACTGCTGCCAAGCTTCATGCTCATAATGGATGAGAACCTGATTTCCATACGCTTCAATAAATTTAAATAGAACTAAATGTCCTCCTCATCAGCTTCCCACCCCCATGAGAATTCCATAATTTGCTGATGCAACGTCATGTTGGCAAGCTTTGCAACAGGCTCACCCAGATATGAACCTGTCGAGGGGATCTCTCCAATGGCATAAAAGTGAATACAGGCCCTGGGGGGAGAGGGACATAGCCGGATAGTGACCTGGCAATGCCCTCTGGCATTGCACTAGTTGACTGCCAACATGGTAATGCCAAATTGTGCCAGTGGGCAGTGTTGGGCGGGCCTTGGGAGAAGCATCATGTGAGGGGGCTCTTCAGGTTGGGACTGCAGCAGATACAGAATGCGTTGGGGACGCTAATGGTCATGGGGGATGGAAGATGGGGGATGCTGAGGATGATGGGGGTGGGAGGTGGGAGGAGAGGGAAAGCCAGGGGTGATTGTGGGTGAGGGGGGAGAAGATGGGGATGTCAGATGGTGCTGGGGGCCAGGGAAAGGGGGGAATGCCAGAGATGATGGGGGCATCGGAAGGTGGGAATGTTGGTGATATTGAAGGGCGGCAGAACGAGGAGATGCTGGGGATGATGAGGATTGGGGATGAAGCTCACTGATAGCTGATGGTGGGGGGCAGTAGTTATATTTGTTTCTGTGATTGGGGCGCCCTTTAAAAACACAACCCTTCACAGTGGAGCTGGTTTTTGATTCTAAGAGACCCCGCCTCACCAGACTGACAGTGCAAAACCATGGCCACTCTTTTTTTTCTGTAGTTATTGGGACAAGATCTGGAGAGGAAACAGGCCAATGGAGCTAGAGTGTTCCATGCTGACTTTCTCAGCAGGACTGACACTCTGATTCCACTCATTTTGTCGTAAGGATCAAATTCAGGAACCAATGTCCCACAACGAATGGCGATATCATTTTTCAATGCTGGAGTTTAAAAGCCACCCTTCTAGACTCGCCAACTATGATTAAATCTATTCCTGGAGGTTCCACTATACAACCCGCTATTGACACACAACAAACCTAACTTTGAGGCATATTGGCTGCCTATTTCAAATAGGTGATCCTCTGCTATAGACTCATCTCTAATATTTTTATAACTAATTAACAGGAGTGTCTCATGAAAATGAAAAATATGCACCATTCATTTTGATTCCAATTCCAAATCTCTTCCTGCACTTATTGGTGCACCAAGACAGACTTTCATCTGTTTCAAGAGCTAATTATTCCCAGAAGAAGTCACTAGTCTGTTGCCAGAGGCTTATAGCTTGAGAAGCACCACTCCACATCAAGCATATGGAATGGCCAGGAGTCTCTCCTGCTTTTACCGCCAACCATTGGCGTGTTAGAAGGATTTGCAGATTGACATTCTCTACCTGTTTGATCAAGTTATCAGCACGCTTTCCTTGGCCGTCAGATCCTGGGGTGACACTTCAACCTGGAGTCCCTGATTCAGAGGTAGGAAAGTCACCCACTGCACCACAATACCTCCCATTCATCTCGATGCCCTCAATAAATTTTCACCCTAGCTTTTTCACAGTGTCAGGACACAATAGAGAGAGTGGTGATGAAATAGGCTAACTTTGAATGTTATTTCTTGATGCCAACAGTGAGAGTGGAGACTGTCCCAATCCTCAGGTTCATAATTGGTAAATATGTACAAACACACGTAAACAAATCAAGTTATTGCAATGTCAAATGTGTACAAAGACATTAAAAATAATCAACATTGTAAATCATCATGGACAAATTTACAACTCACAGCTTTAAATCGGGTTACCATGAATAATTTATTCACTCTAAAATTCACCCTAAACTATTAAAATAAGCAACATTATCAATTTGAACCAGAAATAATGAATGAAATATTTTCATCCATCTTTATATTCATTCCTAACCTCAGTTTGTACTGTTTATGTTGGAAGAATGTTATTAAATTAGAAAGGGTGCAAAAACAGATTACAGGGGAGTTACTGGGACTGGAAGGTTCAAATTGTGAGAGGTTGGATAGGCTGGGACTATTTTCCCTGGAGTGTAGGGGGGATGATGGGTGACCTTATAGAGGTTTATAAAATAATGAGGGGCATAGATAAGGTGAATAGCCAAATTCTTTTCCCCAGGATAGGGGAGTCCAAAACTAGAGTGCATAGGCTCAAAGTGAGAGGGGAGAGATTATAAAGGCAGCTGAGGGGCAACTTTTTCACACAGAGAGTGTATGTGGAATGAAATGCCAGAGTTGATGGAGGCTGGTACAATTACAACATTTAAAATACGTTTGGACAGGAATGTGGATAGGAAAAGTTTAGTGGGATATGGAGCAAAAATGGGATTAGTTCAGTTTAGGGAACCTGGTTTGCATTGACAAGTTGGGCCCAAGGGCCTGTTATTGTGTTGTATATCTCTATGATTATAGAGATATCGGAGGGTTATACAAGGACCTAAGGAATTGGGCTAATTCTTTACTATTTTTAAGGAGCCAGAAATGACAAGATCTGTCAAAAAGCCCTTTTCTGCTGTATAATGCTCTGAATCTAAGATGTATTGCCTTTGGAGAGAGTACAGTGAAGATTCACCGGAAGCATAGTTGGACTTTGTGAGTGTCTGATGTTAGTGTCCCTTTGAGAAATGATTTTTTTTTTAATAGAACAAGATTTCTGCAGCTCTCAGCTTTAGTGTTTTCATGCCCACAGCCTTAGGTGATGTCATTGTTGGGAAGAGAGAAAAAACCTGTAGGCAGGCCAGGTGACAGGGATTGTTTTTAGGTTTAGTTTGGCTACAGTGTCAGAGCATAGCTGAAAGAAGTCTCTCTCTCTCTCTGATTTTATTTTGAAAGTTTTACTAGTTAGCTGAAATCACAGCTTATTGCCATCCTGCAGGATCGAGCCTTTTTTTTGGTGATTTTGGGAAACTGAAAATGAGAAGCTGCTCTGAGTTTTCAAGATCATTTGAAATCAACATTCAACACAAGAACTGGATTCCAGTATCATGTGAGCTTAAGCCTGTGCAGTGATAAATCTATTTAAAAGGTTTTGTTTATTAGATATTTGTTTTGATTGGAACTCTGATATATAGTAAGATGCCATGTGATGAAGGAGCAGTGCTCTAAATGCTGATAGTTCCAGATAAATCTGTTGGACTTTATTCTGGTGTTGTGAGACTTCCTACTCATAAGTCTCACTGGCATTTCCACATTGTATGATATATTGGTTAAGAGTTATACATTATAGTGGTTGTTTTGTTTCTTGTCTATAATTGATAAAAGTTCTTACTGATGTTATTACCATTTATGTTAACTATATTCTTAAATAAAATTTACTTGATGAAGGCTCCCTAGTGGGTCATTCGAATCATACCTGAAGTGAAACATCTTATGTGTATCCTAGCCAAATTCACCACGAAAAACTTGAGATTCAGATGGGCTTCATAAATGCCTTGGAGTTTCTAACCTGCACCATAACATGTGTTTCACTGATTGTAGACATGCTAGTTTGTACTCTCTTAACTTTAGAAAGTTGAGAGACGATATCTTTAAAATTATAAATGAGGTTTGATAGGATAGATAAAGAGGATATATTTCTTCAGATGGTGGTCTTTGGGCCAAAGAGGGAATAGTATTAAAATTAGAACTCCAGGAGTGAAATTGAAAGCATTTCTTCACACAGAGGCAAGTGAAAACCTAATTCTTTCCCCCCTAAAGGCCTATGAAAGCTGGGTCAATTAACATCTCCAAGACTAAGATTGATACAGTTTTATTAGATTGAGGTTACCATGGGATACGGAGCAGTGGCTGGTAAACAGAGTTGAGATACAGATCAGTCATCATTGAATTTAGGTGAGTGGTAGAGAACATGCAATAGATGAATGGCCCACCCCTGTTCCAAAGGAGCTCCCCACTCCAATTAATTTACTGCAGTCTCAGCCTTGTTCCTACATGCAGAGCATAAAATTTAATGTGATCCCATCACAAACTGACGCTGAGTTGACAGTCTCATTTAGAAAGGGTCTGAGGTGTATCTGGATGCTTCTTCTGAGGGCCAGGCACAGGTGAACAGTGGGAGCAGCAAAATCTCGAATATTTCATGTTTATCTTATTTAAATTTATCTTACTTGAATAACCTGGGGAGTCTCATTATTTTTTAAAATAAGGTTCATTACTACTAGCAATGTCTGATAAGTATTATTAGAGTTTATCAGTATCAGTAAGACCTATTTGTATTGCAAAGTTTTATTCATTTTAATAAGATTTATTTGGAATGTTTATTAGCCGTATCAAGGTTATTAACTTGTAGATGAAGGAATGGCAGGGCTGCTTCGACTGTAAGGGTGCATATCCTGTGCCATGTGGGAACTCCAGAATGCTACCCTAGTTTTGAATAACTATTTGTACAAGCAGTGCAGCCATGAGGTTGAGAGTTTCAGGGATAGTACGTTTATCCAAGTGGTCACCTCAGAGCTTAAAAACGTGAAGGGTGAAAGGAAATCAGTGACCACCAGACAGGCAGGTGGTACAGGAAATAGTCAGATAGTCAGGTGGTTCTCACTTTTCAGCTAGTATTTATTCTGTTTTGAATTTTGTTGCAAATTATGCTTCACCTGGGGAATGCAACCAGAAACAAGTCAATGGTACACACATGGTGCAGCTTACAGGAGGAATGGAGGGTGGGGGTTCAAGGAAGACTGGAAAGGCAATAGCAACAAGTGATTTCGTACTCTGGAGAACAGACAAGTATTTTTGTAGCCAGAGGTTTGTGTCCAGAAAGGCGTGTTGTCACCCTGGTGTCGAGATCAAGGTTGTCATTGAACATTTCGAGAATATCGCGAGAGCGCATAAATTTAGGGAAAATTTGGGGCAGAAAAACCTTTTTACTTTAAAAATCTACAGTCCAAAATCTTAATGTATCACTGCGTCTGAGCTTTGAGGTAAACATGACTAGGATTAATGAGTCAAGTAGAATTCATGAAGCAAGATTTTACAAATACTTAACAAAAGCAATGAAGAAAACATGGAAGTTTTTTTTTATCCCTGAATGTCTGAGGTTTACTTGAGTGTTGCCAGCACAGGCCATGCCTTTCTTCTCCAGTTTCTGGAGTGATGATATACTGAATTGCCTTTTCTCAATTCATTTATGGTACACGGGCATTGCTGGCTGACCAGTATTTATTGCCCATTCCTAGTTGCCCTTGGAGAGCAGTTAAGAGTGAACTACATTGCTGTGGCTCTGGAGTCACATGTAGGCCAGACCAGTTAAGTACGACAGATTTCCTTCTCTGAAGAATATTAGTGGACCAGATGGGTGTTTCCGACAATCGACGACGGTTTTGTGGTGGTCATCAGTAGGTTCTTAATTCCAGATATTTTTTATTCAAGTTCCACAATCTGCCATGGCGAGATTCGAATTTGGGTCCCCTGAACATTAGCTGAGTTTCTGGATTAACAATGAAATGATTATACGACTAGGCCATCGTCTCCCTACAATTAGGGTGGTGAGTTTGCACAGTGGTTTGCACTGCTGCCTCACAGCTTCAGGAACTTGGATTCAATTCCAGCCTTGGATCACTGTGTGTGTAGTGTTTGCACGTTCTCTCCATGTCTGCGTAGGTTTCTTCCGCGTGCTCTGGTTTCCTCCCACAGTCCAAAGATGTGTGGGTTAGGTGGATTGGCCATGCTAAATTGCCCCTTAGTGTCCCGGGATGTGTAGGTTGGAGGAATTAGTGAGGTAAATATGTGAGGTTACGGAGATAGGACCTAGGCAGGGTTGATGTCAGTGCAGACTCAATGGGCTGAATGAGCCCCTTTTGCACTTAGGAATTCTACGATTCTAATTGCAAACCAATACATCTCAGTTTGATTCACATGACGTGCATTGAAGTCATCAGAAGAAATCATGAGTTTTATCCTTTCTTTCATCCTGGACTGTGATGATGTGGAGATGCTGGCATTGAACTCGGGTGGGCACTGTAAGAAGTCTTATAACACTAGCTTAAAGTCTAACAGGTTTATTTGGAATTGCGAGCTTTTGGAGCACTACTCCTTTGTCAGGTGAAGTAGGAACAGCGCTCTATAAGCTCGTGATTCCAAATAAACCTGTTGGACTTTAATCTGTTGTTGTGAGACTTTTTACTATCCTGGTCTGTGAGCAAGTAACACCTAACTAACGAAGCTCAACTAACAGGTTAAGTAACTCACCTTGTGGCAACCTTCTCATTTTTTTATCTTGCAATACAAGTAAGCTGACCACATTAATATACAACACATACAGATGTTGTTGCATCCTACAGTTGTAATTAACTTTCTAACTTTAATAATGAAAGCAAAATACCACACATGCTGGTAATCTGAAATAAAAATAGAAAGTAAAGGGTCACCCTGACTCGAAATATTGGTTCTATGCTCCCTCCACAGATGCTTTCAGACATGCTGAGATTTTCCAGCAGTTTCTATTTTTGTTTCAGATTCCAGCATCTCCCTTAACTGTAAGTTGACTCACTAGCAGAAATGATGTGGAGATGCCGGTGTTGGACTGGGGTAAACACAGTAAGAAGGCTCACAACACCAGGTTAAAGTCCAACAGGTTTATTTGGTAGCAAAAGCCACAAGGCTTCAGGGCTTTTTCCTTTGTCATCTGACAGATAAACTACCAAATAAACCTGTTGGACTTTAACCTGGTGATGAGAGACTTCTTACTGTCACTAGCAGAAACTCAGGTTGAAGTGTTTAAAAAATGGTCAGGAAAAAAAAAATCTATAAATATTATTTCAGAGAAATTTAAAATCATGAAAGTTCCAGGGAGGCAGTGCAGGAGAGATTCATGAGATTGGCTCCAGGGATGAGGAACTTCAGTTATGAAGATAGATTTGAGGAATTGTGAGTGTCCCTAAGAGAAAAGAAAGCTGAGAGGAGATTTGATAGAGGTGGTCAAAGTCATGAGAGACCTGGACAGATTAGCTGGAAAGAAACTGGGTTAGAATTAGGGTACAGATTTTGAAGTAATTGGTAAAAGAAGCAAAAGCAATATGCTGAGAAACATTTTCGTGCAGCAAAACCTATTGTTGTGAGACTTCTCACTGTGCCCACCCCAATTCAACGCCAGCATCTCCACCTAGTTGAGTATGGAAGTAGAGAAGTTATCTTTCAGTTGTAAAGGTGAAACCATATCTGGAGTACTGTGTACAGTGCTGGTGTCCTTATTTAAGGAAAGATGTCAATGCACTGGAAGCAATTCAGAGAGACTAGTACCTGGAATGGGTGAATTGCCTTATGAAATGTATTTATTAGTTGCAAGTATGCTTACATTAGCAGAATGAAGTGACTGTGAAAATCCCCTAGTCGCCACACTCCAAATGCTGAGGGAAAAATTAGCATGTCTAATGCACGTAACCAACATGAGAGGAAACCGGAACACTTGGAGGAAACCCATGCAGACATAGGAGAAATGTGCAGAGTCTGCACAGACAGCGACTGGGGGTTGGGAAATGAGCCCTGGAGCTGAGAGGCAGCTGTGCTAACTACTGTGCCACAGTTGGAGAAGATTTGCTTGTATTTGTTGGAGATTAAGAGAGAAAGAGGCAACTTTATTGAAATTATGAAATCCTGAAGGGTCTTTGCAGAGTGGATGTGGAAATTATGTTCTTTCTCGTGGGAGAATCTAAAACGAAGGGGCCACTGTTTAAAAATAAGGAGCCACCCATTTAAAAAGAAAATAGGAGAATTTATTTATTTCGAGGGGAGTAAAAGTTTGAAACTCTCTCTTTCTGAAAAAGTGATGGAAGCAGAATCTTTGAATATTTGTAAGGCAGAAGTACAAAGAACAAAGAAAATTACAGCATAGGAACAGGCTCTCCAAGACAGCACTGATTATGTTCTCCAACTGAACTAAAATCCTCTATCCTTCTGGTAACATATTCTTCTATTCCTGTCCTATCTATGTATTTGTCACGATTCCCCTTTAAAAGGTAGATAGATGCTTGATAAGCAAGGGAATGAAATATTATCTGGGGTAGAAGGAAAGATGGAGTTGAGGTTAAAATCAGATCCCCCACACACCCCGGACATTCTCTGTGCCACCTTCTTCCATTGGGGAAAAGATATAAAAGTTTGAGGTCATGTACCAACCGACTCAAGAATAGCTTCTTCCCAGCTGCCGTCAGACTTTTGAATGGATCTATCTTGCATATATCCTAGCAATGGTTGTAACACTACATTCTGCACTCTTGTTTCCTTCTTTATGAATGGTATGCTTTGTCTTTATTGCACACAAGAAGCAATACTTTTCACTGTATGCTAATACATGTGATAATAATAAATCAGATCAAATCAAATGATCTTATGGAATGACAAAGCAGTCTTGAGAGGCCAAATGGCCTACTTCTGCACTTAATTTGTGACCTTCCTAGTTGCTAAACAGAAGGCGCTCAGCCACACATCTCTTCATCTGAAGTGTACAAGGATGATTTTTGTGTCAACTCCATATTAGACGGAGCTGGAGTTACTCAGTAATATTATTGAATGCTAAATGTGGAATCATGTCCAATTTACAACCATTTACAATCCTAATTTAATGGCTGGAATCGCCACACAAGAACTAAGAGGTGTTTTAAAGGTTTCGAATCCAGTCGCTGATGAGGAGTGAAGCTGGCAAATGAAAGAGTAATGTTTCCAACAGTGTTGGTTTAATGGATAAAAAGTTCAAATCAGGGGCTTGGAACAGAGCAATTGGTCTTCCAATACTCAGGACTGACTCAAAATGTGATTTATTCCCTGAAGAGATATTGTAGAGTTGATAGAAAAATGAAACTGATTGCATTTCCTGCCTGAGCTTTTGTTTACTGAGTCTAGATGGACTTGTTCCAAAGGATTCGAAAGCAGAAGATGCTGGACAAATTCAGGAGGTCCAGCAGTCTCTGTGGAGAAAGAGAATCGAGTAGTTAATGTTCGGAATTTTACTGGCATGCCCACCCCAATTCTGGGGATGGGTGCCGCTTGGAGAATGGCATTCTCCATTGGCTGCGGACAGGATAGTATGAAGCTTGGGCAGATGTGCTGGTAAAATTCCATCCAATGTTTCGAGTCTGTG
Organism: Sphyrna mokarran; assembly: GCA_024679065.1. Lineage (NCBI taxonomy): Eukaryota > Metazoa > Chordata > Chondrichthyes > Carcharhiniformes > Carcharhinidae > Sphyrna > Sphyrna mokarran. The sequence continues at coordinate 11,035,404 of JAGIQG010000013.1, read as the reverse complement.
TGACTCTTCCTCAGAGTTAAAGAGAGAGAGAAAATGTGATGGGTTATATACTGTATGTGAGGTGGTGGAGCAGCTGGAACAGAAGGCCAGTGATAGGTGGGAGCCAGGAAAGATTGCAATAAAAATGTGTGGCTCATGAGATGGAGGAAACATTCATGGCAAGAGAAGGTGTTAGGCGTTGCATAAAGACAAAAATATTGAAAAGTGTTAATGGGAGAATGAAGGTTTGCACTCAGTGAGGGCAAAACAAGTTTGCTGATGACACCACCATAGTGGGTCGGATCTCAAAGAATGATGAATGAGATAGAGAATCTGGTAAACTGGTGGGACAACATTAGGTCGATTAGTCATTGTAAATGTATGGGGTTATGGGAATAGGGCAGACGGGAAGACCTGGGTGGAATGCTCTTTCAGAGAGTTGGTGCAGACTCGATGGGATGAATGGCCTCTCTCTACACTCTGTGGATTCTATAGTTCCTTTGAATGTGGAGACTAGTGTGGTGGAAAGTGAGGTCATGGGAAGGAGGTGAAGGAGTGAGATCAGATTGGGGGAAACGGGTCCAACCCGGTTGAATGCCCTGTCAACCACAGCACAGAGGAATCCTCGGTTGAGGAAAAAGGTGGACAGATCAGAAGCACCATTTGCGAAGGTGGCATCATTAGAAAAGTTGCAGCTGAGGAGAATAGGCAAAAAGGGAAAGGAGGTGTTGTTGTGCTGATAACAAAGGATGGGACCAATACATTAGCAAGGGAGGACCTCAGGTGGAACCTGTTTGGGTGGAGCAGACATTGGTAGGAGTTGAGAATCGGCTCCAAAACAGTAACCGTAATGATGGGCATGGCTTTAATCAGGAGATTACAGGAACATGTAGTGTGGGTAATGGAGTAATGATGGGTGACTTCAATTTGCATATAGACTGGATAAACATAATGAGTACTAGTGCTGCGGAATACAAGTTTCTGGAGTGTGTTAGGGATGGTTTCTACAGCAGAACTGGCAGGAGAACAGGCTATTTTAGATGTAGTATTCCATAATGGAAAAGGGCTCGTTCATAATCTGACTGTAAAAAAAACTTTCGGGAGGAGTTTATAGAATCACTGCAGTGCAGAAGGAGTCCATTCAGTCCATCGAGTCTGTACCTGGCTCCCTGACAGAGCAGAGTCACACCCCATAGCAACTGGTTGAGATGGCTCACTCTCATTTCACAGAAGGCTGAAGAGAAGACTTTAATGTACGTGCTCAGGTTGCTGCATGTAAACCCCCGTTCCAGAGGCTTGCTTCCTTTATCAAAGATGAACATTCAACTGTTGCTCGGAATGAAGCCCTCGTGAGTGCAATTCACACAAAAGAAAGCAGAACAATTTTGTTAACACAAGTAAAATAGCAGGCTTTTTTTTTCTCTTCTAATGTACATTCAGGCTGACTCAATTGCATTTCAGTCATCTATCAGAAAATAGTCTTTCACCATTGCCTCAGTGGTATAATCTACTAAACATTAGTCTTATATGAAATAGCCCAAGTAGTTCAACTGTTACCAGTAAAGGTCACTCAAATGATTCATTCATTTACCCTTAGTCCACACTTGGCTGCCCCTGAGTGCAGACAGTGGGTACATTAAGTCCTTTTTGCCTGTAATAATGCATCAATTACATGCTCCTCACTTTTCCTTTCCAACATTTTGCTGTATTTTCAGTGAGGGCTACAGTATTGTCAAGGAAGGCGGAACAAGTTGCCTGCAGTCGCCTCTTTAATAGCACCATAAAGTATATTAGATTTGCTCTGTGTTGCTGCAGAGTTCCCCTCTGGGAGGAATTGATCCTGTCTGAAAATAAATAAGATAATAACACTTTCAATCCAGCATCCTTCCCAGCTTTGTCTGACCTGTGTTTTTGTTTTTAGCATTTTTCTACTTGTTAACCATTTGCATCAGATGCCAGGATCATGGGCAAATGCTTTGATTGGTTTTGTCAATAGCCTTGCTCTGTCTGTATTCCGCAACTCTTCATTAAGGAGAAGGTCTACAATGCAGAAGGAGATCATTCAGCCCACTGTTCCTCTAGTGAATCTCTGAGACAGCGATCCACTCTGTCCCGACTTGCAAATACATCAGCGCTCCTTTGCAGTCACCATGTCAAAATCCTGGATTCTCTGTCTTAATGGCATTGTGGGTCAACCCATAGCACATGGACTGCAGCGATTCAAAAAGGCAGCGCACCACCATCTTCTCAAGGGCAATTGGATACACTGTTCTTTCCCTCATTGGTGTCACAGTGCGATAAATGCTGGCCAGCTAGTGATGCCCACGTCTCACAAATGAATAAAAAAGACTCCTCCACTCTTCCATCATAATCCTGCAAACTTTTCCCCATCAAGTAACCATCTGTAATACATTGAGGATGACTCAATGTGGTTGACAATAGAACTTGGCTGCCTCCGAGTGCAGACAATGGGTACATTAAGTCCTTTTTGCCTGTAATAATACATCAATTACATGCTCTTCACTTTCCTATCCAACATTTTGCTCTATTATTCTATTGTATACATGGTTCTATTGTCAGCAAAGCAGAATTGTATATATCGAAAGGTCCAACTGAATAAATTGTATGACTGTACAATACTCCTCCCAGTCTCCAACTAAGGGATCTGCCTTGGGTCAGAGTATGCACCCTTCTGCCGGTTGACTCAGTTTCCTGCCTTGACAATCCATAGGGACCAATCCGATCATATGATTCCTAAGTGCTACACCATCTCTCTTCAACATTGCTGCCAGAGAGTGATTGGGGTGGCACAATGCTCAGCCTCACAGCGCCAGGGACCCAGGTTCGATTCTGGCCTGGGTTGACTGTCTGTGTGGAGTTTGCATGTTCTCCCTGTGACTCCGTGGGTTTCCTCCGGCTGCTCCAGTTTTCTCCCACAGTCCAAAGATGTGCAGGTTAGGTAGATTGTTCATGCTAAATTGCCCCTTAGTGCCCCAGGATGTGTAGATTCGGGGGATTAGCAGGGTAAATATATGGAGTTAAAGAGTTAGGTAGGATGCAGTCAGTACAGTATCAACAGGCCAAATGGCCTCCTTCTGCACTGTCGAGATTCTATACTCCTGCATCTGCTTCAAGTATCGGGATCGGGAATCAGGATGATTCAGAGTCCTCCTGTTGGTATTTAAGGCACACATTCTCTTTCTGAGCTGACAGGGAAATATTACCCGTTGATCCACTATGTGTCAAATACTTTTTCTTAATCTGTTGTTTATTTACAGTCCCCTGTGCCATGGCTCCAAATTTCCTAGATGGCATCTAAGCAGAAGTCTGCGCCAATCTGTGCCAATAGCAGCAAGTGCTGACATTTCCTACAGAGCTCATTTGGCTGCAAGGGAACACTAAAAATTGGCATTTTCATTGCCAATGGGAGTGTGGCATCACTAGAGCAGAAGAGGCTGTGGCTGGCTGCCATCAGCTGACATCTCTCAATTGTTGCACGGAAAAGCAACCAGGACTTTCCCATCAGGAAGTCAACAAGCGTGCAGAATTGATCAATAAAAATCAGATGAATTTTAATATAGAATAACACGGGATGGACCACATAGCATTCACCTGCTTTGTCTTCATTCATTCATGGGATGTAGGTGTTGGTGGCAAGGCTGGTACTTGTTATGCACCTCCAGTCACCATTAAACTGATGGGCTCACTCACAGCTATTGCAAAGGGCAGTTGAGAGTCAACAACTTTGGTATGGTTCTGAAGTCAAACATAGGCCAAACCAAGTGTTGATGACAAATGCAAAGACTGTAACACTACTTCCTGCACTCTCTCCTTTCCTTCCATATGAATGGTATGCTTCATCTGTATAGCATGGAACAAATGTGATGGAGTACTCCCCACTTGCTTGGATGGGTGCACCTCCAACAACACTCAAGAAGCTTGACAATATCCAGAACAAAGCAGCCCGCTTGATTGGCACTACATCTGCAAACATCCCTACCTTTCACCACTGATGCTCAGTAACAGTAATGTTTACTATCTACAAGATGCACTGTAGTAATTCACCAAAAATCCTTGGATAGCACCTTCCAAACTCATGATTACTTCCATCTAGAATGTCAATGCTAGCAGATACATGGGAAGACTACCACCAGCAAGTTCCTCTCCAAGCCACTCATCGTCCTGACTTGGAAATATATCAGCCGTTCCTTCACAGTCGCTGGGTCAAAATCCTGGCATTCCCTCCCTAATGGTATTTTGGGTCAACCCACAGCACATGGACTGCATTGATTCAAAAAGGCAGCTCACCTCCACCTTCTGAAGAACAACTAGAGATGGGCAATAAAAGTTGGCTAGCCAGCAATGCTCATCTCCCATGAATGATGAATTAAAAAAAACTTTTCATTGTATACTTATACATGTGACAATAATAAATCAATCAAATCAATTCAAAAAATTCCTTCCCTAAAGGACGTTAGTGAACAAATTAGGTTTTTGCAAACATTGATGATGGCTTAAAGGTCACCGTCACCAAATTCCAGAACAATGGATTGATTATAAATTCCAGTGACTGCAATTGTAGGATTTGAATCCATGTCCCCAGTGCATTACACAAAGCAGAAAATGCTGGAAAAACTCAACTGGCCTGATATTATCTGTGGAGAGAGAACAGAGCCAACGTTTCACGTTTGGAGAAGGGTCACCCTGACTCAAAACATTTTTCGGAACTCTGTAACCTCGCCCACCACGGAAACAGAATGGGTGAGGGTCTGACAATGGAAATGTCTATTGACCTTGGGCGGGAATTTCCAGTCTCCCTGAAGCAAGGCTGTAAAGATCTGCCCGTTGACTATATCTCCTCTCCAGAAATGCTGTCAGACCAGCTGAGATTTTCCAGAATTTTCCGTTTTTGCTTCAGATTGCAGCATCCGCAGTATCTTGCCTTTAGCTCCAGTCTATTATCCTGAAATGTTCATTTGTTGCCACTGTGCCACTGTCCCCACACCCCCATATGCCAATTTGTTAGGCATTACATGCATGATGCTGCACTTTCACAAAGCCTCTCATCCTCCAACAGCACATTCTTCAAAGCAGGGAAAAATGAGTAAGAGATTCATTATTTCTCAAGGTATAAATTCTCTCATGATTATTATTTTTTCATGTGAAAGAGAATGACAACCTTGAAATCCTGGCAGGAGATTCACTAACCAGAGGGCATAGATTTAAGATAATTGGCAAAAGAACTAGGATGGTTGGGGGGGGTGGTGTGATGAGGAGAATGTCTTTCATGCAATGAGTTGTTCTGATCTAAAATGCACTGCTTGAAAATGAATAACTTCAAAAAAGTTACTGTATATTGATTTGAAAAGAAAAATTTTGTAGTGCTATAGGAAAGAGCAGGGAATGGGTGCTTACTGGATAGCACGGGCACGATAGACTGAATGCTACCCTTCTGCTCTTTAGGATTCTCTGGTTTTCTGTCCTGTTTATTGGAAGTCAATCCTTGACTTTCCAGTCTTGTAGGAATCATAGAATCCCTATTGTGCAGAAGAGACCACTTGGCCCATTGAGTCTGCACTGACTCTCTGAGTATCTTGCCCAGGCCCTCTTCCCTGCCCCGTCCCTGTAATCCCATGCATTTATCATGACTAATCTCTCTAACCACACATCTTAGGACACTAAGGAGTAATTTAGCCTGGCCAATCCACCTAACTAATTCTGGTCCCAGTTGTGCCTCTTGGAAAGTACTGGGACCTGATTTTCTGACCTTGCCCGCAGCTGGGATTCTCCGGTCCCTCTGTAATGAATGGAAATTTGGCTGAGAAGTGGTGTCAGGGTTTGAACAGTCAAAGAATCGCAGCTGTGGTCGAGGTTGGTGTTTCTTTGGGTGGTGCAAAAATAAGTTAACCCCAAAGATTACAAAGACATGTCCACCTGCTTTTAACTAGACGCAGCAGGACAGCACAGGTTACGGGGCACCACTGGATTCAGCAGCAATCGGAGAGAATATTAGTGCTCATTGCTGGGAAGCAGGATTTCAGTAGAAGACCATTGCCTCACCCTGCCTGCCTTCACTCATCACTCCCGGCACAACCTCAGTGAAGGGACATTCCTTTAAAACTGAGATGAGAAGGAATTTCTTCAGCCAGAGGGCCAGAATCTGTGGAACTTATTATCACAGAGGCTCTGGAGAGATAGACAGTGAGAAGGGAGATTAAGACAGAGATAGATAGCTTCTTGATCAATAATAGGATCAGGGGTTATGGGGAGAAAGCAGGAGAACGGGGATGAGAATCATATTAACCATGATTGAATGGTGGAATAGACTCAATGGGCCGATTGGCCTAATTCTGCTCCTCTATCTTATGGCCTTATGGTCTATTTCCCCAAGATTGAATATATCAGTAGTGCTAGATATTGAAAGAGTTTTATCTGAAAGATCCTCTTGATCTTATTTATGTTCTAGATGAAGACGCCTTGGTGGGCCATTGGCTAACCTCCATTATCATGCTTGTTCCTGCCTTCAACCCTGGCCCAGAAATAAGCTGTTGCAAACGTATCTGAGAAAGAAAAGAAGCAAGTTATCCATCCACATCATAAATCCACCCTTTCTTTTTAACAAGCTGGAGAGAGCAAATGATAATAACCTAAGGGAAGCATGCGATCCTTTTGTCAAACCAGCATCTATTTTAAGTGATCTTAATATCAAAGGATTGCACATATGCATGAATAAAGTGGAAGAGACTCATTAATTTTAATGAACTTTTGTTGAAAGAGCAGTGACTATGTCTGCGCCCTTGTGGCTGTGTCAGTGTCTGATGTGAAGATGAGTGAGACACTGTCTGGTGTATGAATTAAACAGATGGCTGTAGACTCAGATCTTTTATGTCTAATGCAGGTCATTCCAATCCCTGGAGTTCAACAAGTAGAGTGTGTTTTCGAGATGTTTTAGTCTCAGTGCTGCTGTTGTCTTGCCCTTATTTTAAAAACCTCTGTCTATTAATCGTAGGTTATGAGGATTGCTGACAAGGGCAACATTTATTGCCCATCCCTAGTTGCCCTTGAGAAGGTGTTGATAGAGTTGTAAAGGTTTACGGCATGGAAACAGGCCCTTCAGCCCAACTTATCCATACCACCCGGTTTTTACCACTAAGCTCATCCCAATTGCCAGCATTTGGCTCTATATTCATCTTACATATGTAGCTGTTTAAGTGCTTTTTAAAAGACAAAATTGTACCTTCCTCTACTAATGCGTCTGACAGCTTGTTCCAGACACTCACCAATATAATGAACAACCTTCACCTTAATCTGCTACAAGTATTCCTTTAGAGCTTTTTTTTAATTCATTTGTGAGACATAGCTAGCATTTATTATCCTGCCCTTATTGCCCTTGTTCAGAGGGCAGTTGGAATCAACCACATTGCTGTGGCTCTGGAGTCACATGTAGGCCAGACCAGATAAGGATGGCAGATTTCTTTCCCTAAAGGACATTAGTGAACCAGATGGGTTTTTCCAATCATAATTTCATGGTCATCAGTAGATTTTTAATTCCAGATTTTTTTTTATTGAATTCAAATTTCACCATCTGCCGTGGTGGGATTAAAACCCAGATTCCCTTGTCATTAGCTAAATTTCTAGTTAATGCCACAAGGCACTCTGCAGATATTTAAGAAATACTTAGATGGGCACATGAACAGAATGGGAATGGAGAGGTATAGAAAACTGATTTAAAATAGGGATCATGAACCTTGGGAGTCCCTGGGAAGGGTGTAAATAGACGATGATATTGATGTACTTGTTTTTATCCCACAGGTGCTTTGGTCCACCTTGTTGTCTAACAAGGGATATACACGCAATGGATCATGAGAGGGCTGCTCTTGGATTTTTTCGAGAGTATCCTAGTGCTTCACGTCGTTAGTGGACGCTTGACCTGGACCATTTGATGGGCAACACGACATCTCAATGACTATTGCTGTGCTGTGCAGATACATGGATTTGGGCCTGTGTCTGTGGAAGTTTGCACATTCTCCCTGTGCCTGCGTGGGTTTTCTCTGGGTGCTCTGGTTTCCTCCCACATCCCAAAGATGTGCTCTTAGGCTAATTGGGAAAACAAATTCTCCCTAAATTGTCTCAAATTTGGTTTTTAATCCATAGATCTATAAATGTAGACAGAGATCACGGGTAGAGGTGGGAACATCGGGGTGGCAGCACGGGCTCGTTGGGCCGAAGGGCCTGTTTCCCATGCTGTTTTGTTCTTTGTTCTTTGCTATTGGCTAGTTAGGGAGCTCCAGCATTTTGATCCAGCTATTGTGAAGGACAACTGATATTGTTTCAGGCTGGGATGATGTGAGACAGGGGTGGCGGAGGGTGATTTCATGTGCTACCTTGTCCATCTAGGTGGTAGAGGCCACATGGTTAGGAGGTGCTTCCACAGAAGTCTTCGCAAACTGCTACATACCTTTGTAGATGCTATACACTAAAATGGTGAGGAAGTAGATGTGTAAGATCGTGGATGGGCTGCTAATAAGTCGACTGCTTTGCTGTGGATAGTGTCAATTTTCTTGAATATTGTCTAAAATTACACCCTTCTCTGCTCTCTGCCAGATGCTGGCCAGATGTATAGAACATAGAACATAGAACATTACAGCACAGAACAGGCCCTTCGACCTTCGATGTTGCGCCGACCAATATAAAAAGCAATGCCCCTCCAAACTAAACCATTCCCTTCTCTTCCATATACTTATCAACTAACCTCTTAAACGCCACCAAACTTGGCGCATCTACAACTGCTGCAGGCAGGGCATTCCACTCCCGAACCACCCTTTGGGTAAAGAACCTACCTCTGATATCCGTCCTATAACTATCACCCCTTAATTTAAAGCTGTGTCCCCTCGTGCTAGCTTTCTCCATCCTAGGAAAAAGGCTATCACTGTCCACCCTATCTAAACCTCTAATCATCTTATATGTTTCGATTAGGTCCCCTCTTAGCCGCCTCCTTTCTAACGAAAACAACGTATAGTCAATGGATGCAGTGGTGGCTCTGAAGACCCACGGAAAAGTATCACTGTTAGAATGGGTAAAACTAGTAGGTTTGTGGACAAAAAAATTGCTGATGATTTTATGATGCATCTGACAAACTTAATTGGGAATACAAAGAATACTTATTAACAAGAAAAACTGTATGGAGGCAAGCTGTCCACCCCCCCACCCCAACTCCACCACGATCTCATCATTGAGCAGATTATTGGTTGCCTCAGTCCCTACACATCTTCTACATTTCTTCTAAATGTCTTCTGCCACTTAGGTGATTACCCTTCTCATCCGAATTGGTCCCTCAAGCCAGGTGACCCCCTTCTGCTGTGCTGTCCTTAAAAGGACAATCAGAACAATCACCACATCCCTTCCTTTTTAACTTGTTTTATGCAATCTTTAATAACCAAGTTACTCAGTCCCAAATCTAACAAAATAAGTTGAACAGTAATAATTTGAACCTTTGGGGGTTTTTTTGTTTCCTGTGGAGCGGTTTAATTCTGTAGTCTGAGATACTTCCACAGGATCGACATTAAGAGAAACTACAATGACAGATACCTCCCTTGACACAGGCAGCTCATTACTATTTGCTTCCGTGGAGACATCAGCTATGTCTGTAACAGGTTGATCATGTACTCTGGTGTTTAAAAGTGAGAAAACATTTCTTGATGGCAGCACTGATAGCTGGAACATCTCTCTGTTCCTCCAGTGATCCATATGTTTCCGAATGATCTAGCCCTCCATGCCTACTGGGTAAAACAGGAATCTGTCTGATCACAGAGACAATAATTCCAGGGATGTAACTTGACCCACTAGCAAAGTTTCAGCCCAGCTTGGATTTTTGTGTGGAGTCTGCATGCTCTCTCTCCCATGTCTGCGTGGATCTCCTCTAGGTGCTCTGGTTTCCTCCCACAGTCTAATGATGTGCAGGTTAAGCGAATTGGCCAAGATAAATTTTCCCTCAGTGTAACCAAACAGGCGCCAGGGTGTGTCGACTTGGGGATTTTCATATTAAATAATAACAGGGCGGCACGGTAGCACAGTAGTTAGCACTGCTGCTTCACAGCTCCAGGGTCCTGGGTTCGATTCCTGGCTCGGGACACTGTCTGTGTGGAGTTTGCATGTTCTCTTGTCTACGTAGTTTCCTCCAGGTGTTCTGGTTCCCTCCCACAGTCCAAAGATGTGCAGGTTAGGTTGATTGATCATGCTAAGAAATTGCTCTTTAGTGTCCAGGGACATGTAGGTTAGAGGGATTAGTGGTTATAATATGTAGGGATATGGGAGTAGGACCTGGGTGGGATTGTGTTTAGTGCAGACTCGATGGGCCGAAGGGCCTCTTTCTGCACTGTGTGATTCTATGAACTTCATTGCAGTGTGAATGTAAGCTACTTGTGAGACTAATAAATAAACAAAAAAAAAATTGGCACCATGTCTCATTATATACTTAATGTAAGTTTTTATTGTTGCAGTGGTGATGATTCATTGATAAAGTCTTGTGCGTTTTTAAATATAAAAGCTCGATTAGTAGGTTTTAGCTATGTACAATTCCCAATATATTCATGATAGAGTTCTTCCATGCAGACTTGCTGCTTATCCAGTTGTGTGGCCTGTACAACACTCCTGTTTGGGCATGTCATCCCAGTCTCTTTCTCTGGATGCTTTTACCTCTTCAATTAATCTCTCATTGTCAAGATTTCCCTCTTCAAGCTCTTCCTTTCCTGATTTAATTCTTCACTGTGCTTGTTCTTATTTCCTAGATGCTCTTTCATGGAGTTCAGCTTATTTAATATATTTTTATTTTAGTGTCATTTTGTCAATTTTTTTTTCAAGTTTGCTGTCAGTCATTTTATCTTGTTGTTCTACTATCTTTCCTCGAGCTTTAATTCTTGTTGCTGTCTCCTCTTTATTTTCAATAGTTCCTAATTTCTTTTGAATTTTTTAAATTTTGCATTTTTTCCGATGTGAATCCACCACATTCTTACTGGACATATACATTTCACAAATGAACCTTGATTTCTGCTTGTCTTAACTTCAACTAAACCCTTTTTTGCTTCACTATTTGTCGGATCTGTGTCCATCTGGGATCCTCTGCTGCCTGTCCCCTGAAGCCTTTGTTTTCTATGGACTTTTATTGAGAGTTACCATCTGTATTTTCTGGTGGTTGCTGCTTTAAATGCATTGACTCTTCACCGGCTAAAATTTTACCCTCCTGCCCGCCATGGAGATTAGAGTGGGTGAGGAACAGACCATGAACACACTGTTAACCTTGGGTGAGATTTTACAGTTCTGGGATGAGCGAGGCTGTAAAATCCCACCCATTACCTCTTTAAATACATTACCACTTTAAGACTGTCACTTTTTTTAAAAACAGGCAACAGCTGTCACTTCTCTCCATGTGCTTTTCTTGCACTTTTGAAGTTTTGGTATGAAAATGGCAGGCCGTCCTTTGAACTTTCAAACTTCTCCATTTTACTGACAGGAAACTCTCTCAGCGATCCCTGCAGCTCTTTTTATCCTCTGGCCATTTGGAGAATGTGCCTCTCTTTTTTTGAAGATAGATCATAGAACAAAGAACATAGAACATTACAGCGCAGTACAGGCCCTTCAGCCCTCAATGTTGCGCCGACCTGTGAAACCAATCTAAAATCCATCTAATCTATGATATTCCAATATCATCCATATGTTTATCCAATGACCATTTAAATGCCCTTAATGTTGACGAATCCACTACTGTTGTAGGTAGGGCATTTCACACTCTTACTATTTTCTGATAAAGAACCTAACTCTAACATCTGTCCTATACCTATCAGCCCTCAATTTAAAGCTATGTCCCCTAAAGCTAGCCATTTCCAACTGAGGAATAAGTCTCTCACTGTCCACCCTATCTAATCCTCTGATCATCTTATATGCCTCTAATAAGTCACCTCTTAACCTTCTTCTCTCTAATGAAAACAGCCTCAAGACCCTCAGATTTTCCTCATAAGATCTTCCTACCTTACCAGGCAATAGCCTGGTAAATCTTCTCTGCATCCTTTCCGATGCTTCCACATCCTTCCTATAACGCGGCGAATAGAACTATATATAATACTCCAAGTGCGGCCGCAACAAAGTTTTGTACAGCTGCAACATGACCTCATGGCTCCTAAACTCAATCCCTCTACCAATAAAAGTTAACACATCATACACCTTCTTAACAACCCTATTAACCTGGATGCCAACTTTCAGGGATCTATGCAAATGGACACCATGGTCTCTCTGCTCAACCACACTTTCAAGTATCTTATCATTAGCCCAGTAGTCTGTATCCCTATTACTCTTTCCAAAGTGAATCGCTTTACACTTTTCCGCATTAAACTACATTTGCCACCTCTCAGCCCAGCTCTGCAGCTTACCTTTGTCCCTTTGTAACCTGCAACATCCTTCTGCATTGTCCACAACTCTACCAATTTTAGTGTCATTTGCAAATTTACTAACCCATCTTTCTACGCCCTCATTCAAGTCATTCATAAAAATGACAAATGGCAATGGCCCGAAAACAGACCCTTGCAGTACATCATTAGTAACTGAACTCTAGGATGAACATTTCACATCAACCACCACCCTCTGCCTTCTTGCAGCTAGAGATGCTAGTGTTGGACTGGGGTAAATACGGTAAGAAGTCTGACAACACCAAGTTTAAATCCAACCGATTTACTATCAAATAAATAAATCGGTTGGATTTAAACCTGGTGTTGTCAGACTTCTTACTCTTCTTGCAGCTAGCCAATTTCTGATCCAAACGCTAAATAACCCTCAATCCCATGCCTCCGTATCTTCTGCAATAGCTTACCGTTGGGAACCTCTGGATTTTTTCCATCAATTTCACTATAAGATCCAACGCTCTTGAGGTCCAAGGAGAAGATCCCCAAACTGATCAATTTATCTTATAAACAGATTGAGGACTTCTTTATAAAATGTAGGAACTTGTTGCTTGTGCTTTTTCACTGTTCTGTGTTCTCTTTGCTCTCTTTTTGAAAAAAAAACTTGCAGCAACTCTTTGTCCTTTTGTTTAATCTTAAGTCCCACTTTTGCTTAATCACAGAATCACAGCTCTTGCTTCTGAGAATTATTTTCTCTTCATTTCTTTTTCTGGATATTCTTAAACCTCTGATTGTACCGTTTGTTCGGTATCTGTCCCAGTAGATCTGGCAATATCTCTACATCTCACTATGTATATACCTTGGACCACAGGCAGTGTCGTCAGAATAACATCCTATCCTTATCGCCAATATAATGATACATGCTACAGACTTTGTCAGGAACATAAAGGATATTAATTAACAAGGAAAAACTGTACAGAGGTCAGCAGCCACCATTCCTTGCTCCCCTGCTTGCCCCATACGCTTAGCTGCTACCCTGGAGTAACCCATTGGCTTCCCCAGTACCTACATGTCTTCTAGATGTCTTCCTCCTAAGGGAGGGCTCCAGTCCCTGGGGTGATTACCCACTTATGAGCTAATTGGTCACCCAAGTCAGGTGACACTAGAGACAATTACCACAATGATTCTCTGCTCTATGTTCAGTGGTGGAATCTAAGTCAGAAGGTTACACCTACAAACTGCATTCTAGCGACAAGCACAAAAATCTAAGCTCCAGTATAGTATAGAGGGAGTGCTGCACTTTGAAGGTCTTGTATTTTTGCTGAGATGTTAAACCAAGGGCATGAAAGAACTTTCCAGCTGCACTTGTCCCAAGGCTGGAAAATCTCATTCAAGGTCAATGGATATTTTCATTCTCTACCCCCATCCAGAATGATTCCCATGGTAGGTGGGACAGGAAAAGTGGATGTAAAGTGGATGTAAAAGATCCCCCAGACACAATTCTAAACAATAACTGGAAGATTATTTCCCCAGTGTCTTTTTTGGCCAGTTTTAAAATCAGCTTTGAATTGGAAGGTTTCCAGTTGAAGGCCTCAGTTACGAACGTGCAGCCTGGAGAGTAGGGGAACTGCTGAGAAAAATGAAGTAGAACGTAAACTAATTTTACAGTTAGTTTAATGGGAGATCCAAGGAAGGAAACAACTTTCAGCTTCAGATTTTTTAATTAAGGTCAGTATTGTTTAATTTAACGGTCAGTGACTCGGTGGAGTTGATGATATTTAAAGGTTCGTAATGTCAATACCCTGGTGTTATTAATTTTCATAATTTGATGTTAATTTGAAATGAACCTAGCGTTTGGAACCGCAGAAGTCAGTCTCTCACAGCACATTGGTCCTCCTGTGATTTTGTGATGAAATAGTAGGAAGTAATCTCTTAGTTTGTGCTCAAATCTATGAAAACCAGGGATGAAAATGTCACACAAAATATTCCAGTTCTACAGGTGCACCTTTGCTGGATTTTCTAATCTGAGGAAATTCTCTCTTATCATGGGTTTGGTTTCTGGGGGTTTGTCTAAGAATATGACTGTAGGCTATTATTCATAAAAAACATTCCTGCAAACTTTCAGATAAGATCTACATCTCAATGCACAAGATTATACTTCTGTTTCCCACTATTTTGGGTGGCACAATGGTTAGCACTGTTGCCTTACAGCACCAGGGACCCAGGTTTGATTCCCAGATTCTGTGCAGCATCTGCATGTTCTCCCCGTATCTGTGTGGGTTTCCTCCAGGTGCTCCGGTTTCCTCCTACTTTCTAAAATACATACTGGTTAGATGCATTGGCCTTGCTAAATTCTCCCTCAGTGTACCCGAGCAGGCACCGGAGTGTGGTGACTAGGGTGTTTTCACAGTAACTTCATCGCAGTGCTAATGCAAGCCTACTTGTGAGACCAATAAACTAAAAAAAATTTCCCTGTGTCTGAGTAGGTTTCATCCAGATACTCCTCCAGGCTTCCTTCCACCGTCCAGAGATGTGGACGTTAGGTTGATTGGTCTTGTTAAATTAACCCTATGGCAGGGGAATTAGCCTTGTAAATATAAGGGAATATACGGGAATAGGGCCTGGGTGAATTTGTGGTCAGTACAGAATTGATGGGCCAAATGGCCTCCTACACTGTAGGGATTCTATGAATATGTCCAGGTTGCCATTGGTCTCCTTCCCAATTATAATGAGGCTCTTTGGTTCCTTCTGATATTTCCTTCTGTAAGATCTCAGCTGTGAAGTTCTTTCTTGTACAAAGCTTTCTTTCTGATGACCTTGCATCCAGCTTCTCCTCAGGACGTAGCACTTTGAAATCTTGTGCTCTGCAACTTGAGTTGTAATTATAAATTTGACTGTCTCTCTTCTGTTCCTCATGCCTTCTAACTCTTTCATAATCACCTAGGATTATATTAGATTACAACTTTTGTTGTAAAGCTGTGTCGCAGCTCTCTCCCCACCAATAATTCATCCAATGACAAAATCAGATGACCTCTCACAGGCCTATGCGGCTGCTCATGATTCCTTCTCAATGGTTACATACCACAGCTCTGCATCCATAGGAGATCTTGAAGCATAAGAACTGGTCTTCTTTGTCCATGTTTTTGAATTTGGAACAGCACTGCTCCTATCAATGACGTGCTCATTTGTACAATTGTTGGCAACTCTTTGTTGAAGTTGTGAGAATATGAATTTAAGGGAGAAAACCATGAGACTTAGACTCAGAGCCATACTCTGGGCATACAACACCAATTGTTTGCATACTCACTGGAACACCCAGAAGGAGAGGTCTGTCTGCACTTCGACAATTCCCAGCTTTTTCACAAGGTATGTAGCAAAAAGGGTTAGTGGCATCAGCAAGATACTGGAGCAAAAGCTGATGCAGCTAAACAGAACCTTGCACTGATCCAACAAACTGTACACCATGGGTCCTATTTTAGCATTTTTATTCTAAGTTCTGGGCGAACTTGAAACTGGGAATGTTTCAGATCTAACTTTTAGACCCGTTCTCAGGTGCGCCCATATGCACTTTGTCTGAAAAAAATAGCGGAGATTCTGAATTGCGTTGCAGAAACCAGTGGGCAGGGTTTAAAGCACCCAAAACGCTGCAGATCCAATCAATGCCTCCAACTGCACATGCACAGGAGAAAAAAAAACATTTCCCTGCCACACTGCTCCCGAGCGGGATAGTGCCTCCGTAGACATTGCCTACTCCACATCATAACTAACCCTCTTATCCTCCCACCCTCCAGCTACCCAGACCAATCACGGTCCTTTGTCTCCCATCCTCCTCACTAATCCGAGTGGAGCCATCTGTTCCACCTCCCTCTCCCCCGCATTGATTTGCTGCTAGAAGCTCAGAGATACCTCCTTAAAAGCTGGAGTGCCCAAACTGGGCCTTTGTGGACCATATCGGTTTCGCGCCGAATCTTGCTGGGCAAATGTGGTAGGAAACGGGAAAGTGCCGGTAAATTTGTGTGTGTGACCCATTAAGTAAAGTTAAATGCATGCAAATGCATTTAAATTGACGTGCATCGGTTCAGGCCAAGGTCCCAATGGCGGCCATTTTCGGCCCTTGGTAAAGAGGGACCAATGTGGAGGTGGGCACGGATCACACTACTCACCTTATGCCCAACTTTACCAAGTTTTGGTGCCCAAAAATGGGTAAAATTGAACCCAATGTGTACCTTCAGAGAATAGGAATGACTAGGTACCCAGTCAGAAATATATACGTGAGGTGACTGACTGAGCAGGAAGGATGATTATCTACATAGAACATAGAACAATACAGCACAAACAGGCCCTTCGGCCCACGAGTTGCACCGATCACATCTACCAATCCACAGACCTATCTATAACCCCCTATCCTATTCTTCCCCATATACTCATCCAGAAGTCTCTCAAAAGACTCCAGTGAGTTTGCCTCAACAACCTCCGACCTCAGAGGTTTTTCACCCTCTGAGTGAAAAACCTACCCCTGACATCTCCTTTGTATTTGTTTCCCTGCACCTTAAACCTGTGTCCTCTCGTAGTGACCATTTCAGCTCGGGGAAATAGTCTCTGAGGGTCCACCCTATCTATTCCTCTCAACATTTTATAAACCTCTATCAGGTCGTCTCTCAACCTACGTCTCTCCAGTGAGAAGAGTCCCAGCTCCCTCAACCTATCTTCATAAGGCCTGCCTCCCAATCCAGACAGCATCCTTGTAAATCTCCTCTGAACCCTCTCAATAGCCTCTACATCCTTCCTATAATGAGGCGACCAGAACTGTGCACAATACTCCACCTGGGGTCTGACAAGAGTCTTATAGAGCTGCATCATTACCTCCTGACTCCTAAACTCTATTCCTCGATTAATGAAAGCCAGTACACCATACGCCTTCTTGACCACTTCCTCCACCTGCGAGGCCGATTTAAGAGTCCTATGGACCCGGACCCCGAGATCCTTCTGCTCTACAACACAACTAAGACTCCTACCCCTTATATTGTACTTCTTCATCCCATTATTCCTGCCAAAATGGACCACTACACATTTATCTGCATTGAAGTCCATCTGCCACTTCTCTGCCCAGTCTTGCATCCTGTCTGTGTCCTGCTGCAACTTTTGGCATCCCTCCAGACCATCCACAACACCACTGATCTTTGTATCATCGGCGAACTTCCCTCCACTTCCTCATCCAGGTCATTTATGAAAATGACAAACAGATCCCTGGGGCACTCCACTGGTTACTGACCTCCATGCAGAACAAGACCCATCCACAACCACTCTCTGCCTTCTGCCAGCAAGCCAGTTCTGGATTCACGAGGCCAAAGCCCCTTGGATCCCATGCCCTCTCACCTTCTCCAGAAGCTTTGCATGTGGGACCTTATCAAACGCCTTACTAAAGTCCATGTACACTACGTCCACTGCCCTTCCTTCGTCAATGTGTTCAGTCACATTTTTGAAGAACTCAACTAGGCTCGTAAGACATGACCTGCCCTTGACAAACCATGCTGACTATTTCTAATCAGTCCAAACTTCTCCAAATGTTCATATATCTTATCCCTCAGAAGCCTCTCCCTCAGCTTACCAACCACTGAAGTCAGACTCACTGGTCGGTAATTTCCTGGACTATCCCTGTTCCCTTTCTTAAAGATAGGAACCACATCCGCAATCCTCCAATCCTCCGGAACCTCTCCTGTTTCCATGGACGACGCAAAGATCATCGCCAGGGGCTCTGCAACCACTTCCCTCCCCTCCCACAATAACCTGGGGTACATCCCATCCGGTCCTGGCGACTTGTCTATCTTGATAGAATTTAACAGGTCTAACACATCCTCTTTCCTAACATCCACATACTCAATCTTTTCCGTATGCCGCAAACCTGCAGTGAAATCTCCCAGTTCACTTTCCACTGTGAATACCGAGGCAAAGTATTCATTAAGCACCTCTGCCATTTCTTCCGGATTCACACAGACTTTTCCCCCTTCACCTTTTATAGGCCCTATTCCTTCTCTTCTCAACCTTTTACTCTTCACATATTTGTAGAAGGCCTTGGGATTCTCCTTAATCTTACCTGCCAAGGCCTTCTCATGACCCCTTCTGGCTCTCCTAATTTCCTTTTTAAGTTTCCTTCTACACACGTTATACTCCTCTAGATCCCTAACATCCCCTAGCTCTCTGAACCTTTTATATACCATTTTTTTCTTCCTAACTAGGTTCACCACTACCTTCGTGCACCACGGTTCCCGTGTCCTACCAGAACCTCCTTGACTCCTCGGAATGTTGTCTTGCAGTGTCCTAGACAAACGTTCCTTGAAAAACCGCCACTTTCCTTCTGTACTCTTCCCCAAGAACACCTCCTTCCAGTTTATGCGTCCCATTACCTGCCTAATGTTTTCATATTTCCCCTTACTCCAGACATACACCTTCCTAGCCTGCCTGATCCTATCTCTTTCCATTGCTATCGTGAAAGAGATAGAATTATGATCTCCATTCCCAAGATGCTCACCTATCGTGAGATCTGACACCTGCCCTGGCTCATTAGCAAGCACCAGGTCAAGTACAGCCTCCCCTCTTGTAGGCTTTTCCACGTACTGTGTCAGGAAACCTTCCTGAACATACCTAACAAACTCCACACCATCCAAACCCCTTACCCTTGGGATATTCCAGTCGATGTTTAGGAAATTGAAATCTCCCATCACGACAACCCTGTTATTTCTACATCTGTCTAGGATCTGTTTCCGTATCTGCACCTCAAGTTCCCTGCCACTGTTGAGCGGCCTATAGAATACACCCAGCAAAGTTATCAAGCCTTTGCTGTTCGTAACTTCCACCCACAGAGACCCCGTAGACAATCCCTCCCCATCTTCCACCTTCTCTACAGCCATGACATTGTTCCTGATCAACAGTGCCACACCACCTCCTCTTTTGCCCCCAACCCTGTCCCTCCTGAAGCACCTGATTCCTGGTACCTGAAGTACCCAGTCCTGTCCCTGAGACAACCATTTCTCTGTAATGGCCACCACATCACACTCCCAAGCAGCAATCCACGCCCTAAGCTCATCTACCTTATTTACTACACTCCTGGCATTAAAATAGACACACCTCAGCCCCTCAGTCAGGATATTTCTCTTTTCCACCACCTGCCTAACCCCCCTCTCAGGGTGCCTACAGTCCTTCCCTACCTGGGAACTAACCTCCTTATTCACCGGCCCATCGATATTCCCACCCCCCAGCTTTTCTAGCTGAGGAGGTGAAGAGTGGTTTCGTATTGTCAATCTTGTGGAAGACATTAATGCCATAACATCGTCTGAAATGTTGGCTAAGATTTGCATTATCTGCCGTAGAAAAGTTAGTAACTGCATGTTATTTGTCAATCCCATTAGGTATCATAAATGCTCCACGTCATGGACACTGAAGGCTCAACAATCTCAGGTCTATCAACATGACACGATCTGTCTGACATCACAATCTGAGAAAATACTCCTTGTGTTTCAGTTCATGGACCTAATATTGATATATCTAGAATGTTGCAGCAAAATTGGCAATTTCAAGCAAGTTGCAACATTGCACTTGTACACTTGCATTCAAGCCATCAAATCCATTGAATTCCTACAGTGTAGAAGGAGGCCATTTGGACCATCGAGTCTACATCAAATCTCCCTCCGACAGAGCATCCCATCTCTGCCTATTGCCACAACACCACACATTTACCATGGCTAATCCCCCTAACTTACACATTTGGGATACTAAGAGAGAATTTAGCACTGCCAATCCACCTAACCTACACATGTTTGGATTGTGGGAGGAAACTGGAGCACTGGAGAAAACCCCCCCACAGGCATGAGGAGAATGTGCAAATTCATCACAGACAGTGACCCAAGCTGGGAATTGAACCTGGTCCCTGGTGCTGTGAAGCAGCAATGTTAACCACTGTGCCACCATGCCCCCCCACCCCCCCATGACTAATTCACCTAAGTTACAATGGAGTTACTGAGAAAATCCCCTAGTCACCACATTCCAATGCCTATTCCAGTATACTGAAGGAGAATTTAGCACAGCCAATGCACCTAACCAACACATCTTTCAAACTGTGGGAGGAAACCGGAGCACCTGGAGGAAACCCACACAGATATGGGGAGAATTTGCAGACCCTCTCCCCCAAAGACAATCACCCAAGCTGGGAATTGAACCAGGGTCCCTGATGCTGTGAGGTGGCAGTACTAACCACTGGGCCACCGAGCTGCCCCATTACATAACGTAATGTAAAAATATGTCTTAATTTGGGATGGATTATTAAAAGTATGCCTCAGTCCACAACTTTGAAGTGCAGCTTTGAAACATTGTCATGACAACATACCCAAATTAGAAGAATTAAATTCAAAACCTGTAATTGCAAAATTCTTCTCGATGTTAGATGCTAATCATGGATACTAGTCAGTATATTTCACAGAGAAGTTTGAAGAACTAACTGCATATTATAATCCTTTCGGATGATAATTTTTTTGAGACTTTTGTTGCGAGTGGAAAAATGCTTGACAGAGCAAGGATTACGATGGGACTGGAGAATGCTACCATTCATGGTATGATGTTTGGTGTAACATGATAAAAAACCCAGAGAACTGTTCTTTGGAATATCTAGGGTTCAGAAGCAATTCCAAGTATTACCCTGTTAAGACTGAAGAGAATGATAAATGTAATTAATAGTCTCAATTAAAAGCAAAATATTGCAGATACTGGAAATCTGAAACAAAAACAGAAAATGCTGGAAAAACACAACAGGTCTGGCAGCTGACCTTTTCCAGCATTTTCTGTTTTTGTAACAATCTTGATTCATTGTCGAGTAGCAATTGCCAGAAGCCGCTGTTAGCATTCAATTTGTGAAAAGAGCATCTTTTGCCAACTTGGCAAGACTTTCATCCACTAATGCCATTGGCTGGATCTTTCACTCCACTGATATATTTAATTGAGTCAAGTCTACTACACAGATTGTGAAAAAAACCCATTAGACTTGGTACTGTGACCATTCCTTGGTATGATTACTGGAGAGAGTTTCCTTGTGTTGTAACATGTTCAGTCTCATGAGTGTGTGTGAGGTACAGTCCCTTGAGTGAAGAGACATAATGGGCAGGATTTTCCGATCATTCCCGACAATTGGTTCTACAGGTCCTGCCGATAGCAACTCCCTGCTATGGGTTCCCTGGCAACAGAGAATGTGAACAACGTGAAATTCCATTGTCAACAGTGGGAGCAGAAGATAGCATTGCCAGCCAATAGTGAGCCAGCCCAGTGCTGTAAATCATGCCATGTTGGGGGCGAGGGGAAGGGGGTGGGGGTGGGGGAGTCATGAAGGGTGGGTGGCAGAAGATCCCACCTAGCATCCACCTTTAAGCTTATGTGATATTCTATTTTCAGATTTCCTAAGCCAGAAAGTGACATTATCGCTGGACTATTAATACTGAAACTCAGCTAATGCTCTGAGGACCAGGGTTCAAATCTCACCATGGCAGATGGTGGAATTTGAATTCATTTTTTAAAAATCTGGAATTAAGAATCTATTGATGACCATGAAACTATTGTCAACTGTCAGAAAAAACCCATCTGGTTCACTAATGTCCTTTAGGAAAGGATATCTGACATCCTTAGCCTGTCTGGTCTACTTATGACTCCAGAGCCACAGCAATCTGGTTGACTCTCAACTGCCCTCTGATATGGCTTAGCAAGCCACTCAGTTTCAAGGGCAAGTAGTGGTAGACAATAAATGGTGGCCAGGCTGAGATGCTCATGTCCCATGAATGAATATTAAAAAAAAATCTGAATACATCACAAGATTGCTCATCAACAATTTTATCAAGCTTGTAAATGAGCCTCAGCTGCAAACATGTCCTTCTGTTCAGCAATGATGACTTCTTATCACACAGGGAATTCCACATTTTGTTTATCTTTACATCTCAATTCTTTTGAGTATTGGCCACTTTCACTTTTGAATCTACTAGACCTTGCAACTGGATAGAGGATGGCTGTTGTGTAATATTTTTAAGCCATATTACTTCATCAGATAATAATGAAACACCTGCTCCAGTAACTCGATTGAATTCTGCTGGTGACCATCAACTTCTAATTGAATACTTCAATTGTCACTGTCTACTTCCTTGACTTCTCCCAAGAAGGGTGGTTACTTTTTTCTGTGGCTCTTCCATTTCTTGGATTTGACTCAGTTTAGTTATTTTTCTCTTTCTTCTGATGAGCTATTGGCACTGCAGCCAACTTTAAAACATCTGGCAGTTGCTGCACAATGCTGGGTATACTTCTTGCTTGCGCAGGGCTTTCCTGCCACACTGAGAACATTTCAAAATGTAGGTTGCCACACTTTTTCCCAATTTTGTGGGCTTTTGCTTCACCACATTTTCTCTTTTTGTCTAATGGACTGAATTTCCTCGCAGTTTTGTTGGTTCCAAGAGACATTTCTTTCCTAATGAATGACTGTCCTGTTCAGTTTCCTAAGCTTGGTTTGTCACACTATTTCAACTGTCTTTGTGAGAGTTGAAACTTCATCTGAAAGTGCTTCACCCCAGGTATCTACCACTGTATGGTCGCCTATTAATTCAACTCTAATAATCCCAAGGTTATAATCCTCTGTGGACCTACGTAGGTCATTTATTGATGAGTCCATGAATTTACTCAGTTTTTACCTCCTCTGGTTAATTGTCTCTGGCTCAATGATCAAATTGTTTAGAAAATTGAAATATGAATTGATTGCTATGATGCCTTCCTCATATGATCTTGAAGACTCACTGACACCCTGTCTTGCAAATAACATTGTCTATTATGCCCCTATTATGTACAGAAAAGTGCTGACCTCATCCTTTTGTTCCTTCTTATGCAAAATGAATCTTGAGAATCTTTTTCTCCAATTCTCTCAGTGTCGCATCCATGGTAGACATTCAGCGCTTTGGGACAATTCTGGGAGTGGTAATGTCGACTCTTTTCTTACCCTAAATCGGTGTCTGTTGTTGCTTCAAATGTTTGGTTTATAGACTGTGATGCAAACTCACTGCTGCTGGGACTTTACATCTGCTGTACTCATTATGCTTTGTTTTCAGTTATGTTTTCAATCTGGTTTGTATTTGATGCTCTGAAAGCTCGTGATTCCAGATAAACCTGTTGGACTTTAACCTGGTGTTGTGAGACTTCTTATTGTGCCCACCCCCAGTCCAATACAAGCATCTCCACATCATATTTCCTTCTTGTCCTTTTTACAAGTGATCAGGGTCCTTTAGGTCTGCAACCTTCACTTTGAGGTTTGCTTGTTGTAATGAATATTTACTCCTTATCAAATATAGCTGAAGTGGATTGTGTTGTTAATATCTGACTATCTAGTCCATTTCTGTGTTTTCTACATTACAATAGCGACCACCCTACAAAAAATGCTTCATTAATTGTAAAAAACAAGGCGCTGTATAAAACTAAGTCCTTTTGTCTTTCTTCTATTCAAATATTTTTATTCATTTGTGGGACATGTCGCATTGCTGGCTAGCCAGCATTAATTGCCCATTCATTGTTACCCTGGGAGGGCAATTGAGAGTCAACCACATTGCTGTGGCTCTGGAGTCACAACATAACAATCCTTCACAGTGGCTGGGTCAAAATTCTGCAACTCAGTCCCTAACAGCATTGTAGGTCCTAATGCACACGGCACTGCAGCGATTCAAGAAGACAGCTCACCACTACCTTTTCAAGGACAACTAGGGATGGGCCCATGTCCCAAGAATGAATAAAAGAAAACTCCCAGAGCATTGCGCCTCCCATGTGAAAGATTTCTGTAATTGAGGAATGCTGATTTGTTAAATATTCGACTGTCCTGAGCAAGTCAGGTCCTGTGGAATAATCTGACTTTGAAGAACCAGGAAGAGTCAGTAAACATACTTCACATTAAATTTAATCAGATCAAGCTCATTGAATGATCCATTCTCAATGAATGCAACACCACATTTTACAACCACTTATCGCTCATCCTTGCAGAATGAGCTATTGGATTGTCTGCTGTAAGATTGCTACAGTCTTGCGGCAATGTAATTTCCCGTAATACTGCATTGTTATGCATTGTCACATTCAAAGCATAATTGAAGCATTATTCATTGTCTTTGTTTCTCATTGATTTTTGCATCGTACTCCCACTCAATCTGATGTGGCTTCACAGGGCCTCTGCTGCGCCTGCTTTTGAGCAGTGCTTTCTGTTAATTGAGGAAGCGAGAAGGAACAAGGCCCGGAATGTGGGGCAGTAGCCAGGCCAAAAGAGGGGATGAAAGGATTAAGTAAATGAAGTAGCAATCCTTCATTGCCTGTGTTTCAAAAGCCCAAAGGTTGTTGAAGAAGTAAAAGACTGAGCTCGATAATAAGCGAGGCGACTCCTTGCAAGCTGGGCCCAACATAGCTTCGAATTCTAATCACTGTCGACAAATTCTAGCCAACAGTCTGCGGAAAATTATGAGTGTGTATGATGTGAGAGTTGGAGCGGTATGAGTATTGGGTGGTGATTCTTATCCCCAGAGAGTTTTTAGAATGTGTCGCTGGTTGGTATGTTGGCTTTCTGCACTGCCTTCATTGTGGGAATTGGACTGCATTTCAGCTGGAACACAGATCGCATCATCTCAAAGGTAAGTGCCTTTATTGGTAACACGAATTGTTATCATGCAGAATTGTGCAAACGAGCATCATGACTTAGCGACAGTCTCCTGCCTTTTCTCCATACCACTGCACACTGTTTCTGTTCAAGTAATCAATCGTCTGGGCCCGCCCCTCGTTATGACCTCACCGGGACAGGTTCTCGCTGCTGCTGCCCATGAATGGGGAGCAGTCGACTTGACCTCACCAGTGGAACTGGAGGCCATTGAGATCCCCCCAGGAGGTTGAGGACATGGGAATGTTGCCCCTTGGGCAGTACCAGATTTGCACATGGGCAATGCCCACTGGACAGTACCAGAGAGTGGGGCTGACGGAGGTGGGTCTGATGGGGAAAGGGCTAATGGGCGGAGACAGCCCAATGCCACTCTGCAGCAATTGGTGGGAGGGAGATTTGATTTGATTTGATTTATTATTGTCACATGTATGAGTATACAGCAAAAATTATTGTTTCTTGTGCTCTATACGGACAAAGCTACTGTACATAGAGAGGGAAAGGTAGGAGTATAGAATGTAGTGATAAAGTCATAGCTAGAGTGTAGAGAAAAATCAACTTAATGCGAGGTAGATCCATTCAAGAGTCTAATGGCAGCAGGGAAGAAGCTGTTCTTGAGTTGGTTGTTACATGCCCTCAGACTTTTCTATCTAACGGAAGAAGGTGGAAAAAAGAAAGACTTGGGAGCAATTCCAAGGTGGTGGGAAGTGCAGACAGTGTTAATGGTTGGGAGACTGGTTTGAGTGATGGATTGGGCTACATTCACAACATTTTGTAGTTTCTTGCGTTCTTGGGCAGGAGCAGGAGCCATATCAAGCTATGATACATCTGGAAAGAATGTGTTCTATGGTGCATCTGTGAAGGTTAGTGAGAGTTGTAGCTGACATGCCAAATTTCCTTCATCTTCTGAGAAAGTAGAGGCATTGGTGGGCTTTCTTAACTGCAGTATCGGTATGGGGGGTCCCAGGACAGATTGCTAGTGACCTAGCCACCTAAACATTTGAACTTTTCAACCATTTCTACTCCATTCCCATTGATATAGACAGGGACATGTTCTCCACTACGCTTCCTGAAGTCGATGACAATCTCCTTTATTTTGTTGTCATTGAGGGAGGGATTATTGTCATCTCACCAGTTCACCAGATTCTCTATCTCATTCCTGTACTCTGTCTCATCATTGTTTGACATCCAATGTATTATGGTGATATCATCAGCAATCTTGAAAGTTGAGTTGGAGGGGAATTTGGCCACACAGTCATAGCTGCTGTAGTATAATAGGGGATTGAGAACACAGCCCTGTGGGGCACCGGTGTTGAGGATGATCGTGGAGTAAGTGTTGTTGTCTATCCTTTCTGATTGTGGCCTGTGGGTTAGGAAGTTCAGGATCCAGTCGCAGAGCAGGGGCTGAGGCCCAGGCCACAGAGTTTTGAGATGAGTTTCACAGGAAAAATAATGTTGAAGGCTGAGCCATAGAGAACAAATAGGAATCTGACATAGGTGTCTTTGTTATCTAGGTTTCTAGGGTTGAGTAAGGACCAGGAAGATGGCATCTGCTGTGTTCATGTTGCAGGTCTAGGCAAACTGTAGTGGATCCAGGTAGTCCGGGAGGCTGGAACTGATTCATGCCATGAGGAGCCTTTTGAAATACTTCATAATGCTGGATTTCAAAGCCACCAGGCAATGGTCATTAAGGCACGCTGTTTGGTTTTTCTTTGGTACTGGGATGACGGTGTCTTCTTGAAGCAGATAAGGACCTCAGCTTGTTGTAAAGAGAAGTTGAAAGTGTTGACAGATACCCCCGCCAGCTGATCCTTGCAGGATCCGAGTGCTCGTCCAGAAACCCCATCCAGGCCAGTTGCTTTCCATGGGTTGACCTTCAAGAAGGCTGCTCTGACATCTGCAATGGTGATCTCAAACGCAGGTTATCTGAGGCTTCCATGGTGGAGGATATACTCTTCCACGCCTCTTGCTCAAAATGGGTATAGAATGCACTGAGTTCATCAGGGAGGGGATGTTGGAACGGTGATTTTACATGTCTTCATCTTGTAGCTTGTTTTGTCTTGCAGACCTTGCAATAGCTGGCAGGGATCTGGTTGGCTAACTTGGGATTCTAGTTTGGTTTGGTACTGTGTTTTGGCATCTTTGATGGATCTCCTTAAATCGTACCTGGATTTCTGAATCATATCAGTGTCACTGATAGGTAGAACTCTGCAGTTTCTGCACCATCTTTGTAAATCTTAGTTACACTCTCTTCAACCTCTGTATCTCTTTTCCTATAATATAGTGACCAGAATTGTACACAGTAGTCCAAGGGTGTTTGAAATCCCACATAAATTCTCTATTTTTCTGTTTTGTCCATCTTGAAGTAAATCCTGGTGTTTGATTTGATTTTGCCATGGTCATTTTCCATGTGTTACGAACAGGATGGATTTAATTCAATTAATTTTCACCTCTCATGGCCTCTTCATAAAGATAAACATGTTTTGATTTGCTTATTCCCCCTCTAAGAGAGGTGGCACATTTTCCAACCCTCAGTTTTGGTATGATTTAATTTTCTATTCATAAGCATCTTAAGAGAGGATGACCTCAGAGGGTTAGTTTACTTGCACAAACTCAAAACACAGTAGGAAAGTTGCTACAATTCTCCTGAATATTTCAGAAGGACAAGTTATCAATTTAATGCCATCAATTTTTAAACTAGGAAAGTTTTCTGTTTTGCATAGAAATCAGAATGACTTCTAAGGATGTCTTAACAGACACATGAATAGAATGGGAATAGAGGGACATAGTTCCTGATAGAGTAAGGGATTTTAGTTCAGTCAGATAGAATGGTCAGTGCAGGTTTGAAGGGCCAAAAGGCCTGTTCCAGTGCTTCAATTTCCTTTGATCTTTGTTCTCTGTTCTAAACTCCATTAATATTGGCATCGTAACTTAGCCAAGTTGTAGCAAAGAGCAAGAGACAGAAGAGACTTAAGTTAGAATCTGAATATGAGTCTATGTTGGAGAAAATTCACTCTATCCCTCAGTCCCTAACTGGCCAATTTGGATATAATTAAATCTTGAATCTCTCACTGTTCAAACACAAGGCCTCAGATATTTTCAAGCACAGATTTGATGAAGATGAGCCAAAAATTTCCTCTACATTATAGTATATTAATTTAACTGGAGAATCACATTCTCCTAGCCAAGCACTTGGAAAGAATTTCATCACGATTTATAAAATTGTGATGTTTATAGATTTTATTAATTAATAGGCAATGACTTTATTTGGCAGAAAGTAAACTTCACCAATCAGCAGCATTCCCATTGTGGCATATTAAACATAGCTTCATCAAAGTCAGAAATACGAAAGCTGAGGCAAAATCCTTAGCAGAGAATTTTGAAAGCTAAGATAGCGCTATTTTTACTCCTCTGTGGAACTTTTTACATCAAAGAATTAATGCTGTCAGCAAATAAGGTCATTGAAAATGGCAATGCAGGTAGAGAATATAATCAATAAGGCATATAGCATGCTTGCCTTCATC
The DNA here is from genome assembly GCA_024679065.1 of Sphyrna mokarran. Classification (NCBI taxonomy): domain Eukaryota; kingdom Metazoa; phylum Chordata; class Chondrichthyes; order Carcharhiniformes; family Carcharhinidae; genus Sphyrna; species Sphyrna mokarran. Next base: position 11,006,815 of record JAGIQG010000013.1, on the reverse strand, counting down.
AGCCTGGGCATTGGGTTTAAAAATTGGCAAGTCATGTTGCAGCTTTATAAAACATTAGTTAGGCCACACTTGGAATATAATGTTCAATTCTGGTTGCCACCCTACCAGAAAGACGTGGAGGCTTTGGAGAGGGTACGGAAAAATTTACCAGGATGTTGTCTAATATGAGAAGGGGTTGGAAAAACTTGGTTTTTCTTGGACGGAAGCTGAGGAGCGACTTGATAGAAATTTCAAGATTATGAGGGATGTGGACTAAATGGGTGGTCAGATGCTTTTTCTCCAGGATAGAAGAGCCAATTACTAGAGGGACTATGTTTAAGGTGCGAGGAGCAAGATTTAAAGGAGATGTACAAGGCAGTTTTTTTTACGCAGAAGGTGGTGGGTGCCTGGAAATCACTACTGGGGGGATAGTGGAAACAGATATGCTAGTGTTGTTTAAGGAGCATCTGGACAATTACATGAATAGAATGGGAATGGAGGGATATGGTCCCCGGAAGAGTAGGGGGTTTTAGTTCAGATTGGCAGCATGGTCAGTGTAGGCTTGGAGGACCAAAGGGCCTGTTCCAGTGTTGTAATTTTCTTTGTTCTTTATTCAAATTGTTGCAAGATGATAGTACAATTTTATTGAATGCCGCACAATTGTTAGCCTCAGTTAAAAATGTTGTCCTGGGAAGTTCGAAAGGACTATAGCTCAGTGAAAGCAGAACACTAACATTAACAAAAATGCAAATCCCTCCAATTATGAGAAGCTCTATTTTCTCAGAAGACTAAGGAAATTTGACATGTCAGCTATAATTCTCACCAACTTTCACAGATGCACCATAGAAAGCAATCTTTCTGGTTGTATCACAGCTTGGTATGGCTCCTGCTCTGCCCAAGATCACAAGAAGCTACAAAAGATCGTGAATGTAGCACAATCCATCACGCAAACCAACCTCCCATCCATTGACCCTGTCTAACTTCCAGCTGCCTCGGCAAAGCAGCCAGCATAATTAAGAACCCCACACATCCCGGATATTCACTCTTCCATTTTCTCCCATCGGGAGAAGATACAAAAGACTGAGATCACATAGCAACCAACTCAAGACTAACTTCTTTCCTGCTGTCATCAGACTTTTAAATGAACCAACCTTGCATTCAGCTGATCTTTCGCTACACCCTAGCTATGGCTGTAATATGATATTCTGCACTCTTTCTTTTCCTTCTCTATGAATGGCATGCTTTATCTGTATAATGCTCAAGAAACAATATTTTCACTGTACGCTAATATAGTGAAAAATGTGACAATAATAAATCAAATCAAAATCAAAATCAGCATACAAGATAGAGGAAGTTATTTTTTATAAAACTAGATAGATTGAAATCACTTGAAAAGAAGAAAAGATCATTGTTAAGGCTGTCAATATTTTTTTAAGCACAGTAATGGTATTGCAGAGTAGAAGTAAATCTCTGAAGAAAACTGTTAATTTATTTTGCCTGCTTTTTGACAGAAATTTGGAGGAACTTACTAAAATCCACTGCAGTAAGATGTTAACTGAACTTCACAGAAGTTCAGTAGAAACAAATCTTTTTGAAAATAAAGTGAAACAATTGATTGATTCATTCGGGAGAGGTGTGAGTTTAGGGGTGGTGGGTGTGGGGAATACTAAAAACGAAGGTGAATGCAAGATCCCATATAAATCTGCCTCTGGAGGGAAGCAGTGAAAAATCTGACAAAGAACAGAAATAGCCCTGGAAATAAAAAACAGAAAATGTTGAAAATACAACAGAATGTCACTATCCGTGCTGTGCAGATACATGGATTTGGGCCTGTGTCTGTGGGAATTTGTGCATTCTCCCCGTGCTTGCGTGGGTTTTTCTCCCGGTGCTCCGGTTTCCTCCCACATCCCAAAGATGTGCTCTTAGGCAAATTGGCAAAACAAATTCTCTCTAAATTGTCTCAAATTTGTTTTTTTAATCCATAGATCTATAAACATAGACAGGGATCACAGATAGAGGTGGGGACATCAGGGTGGCGGCGCGGGCTCGTTGGGCCGAAGGGCCTGTTTCCCATGCTGATTTTTTTTTGTTTTTGGTCTTTGTTATCAAGAATCATAGAATTCCTACAGTGAAGAAGGAGGCCATTTGGCCCATCAAGCCTGCGCTGACCACAATCCCACCCAGGCCCTATCCCCATAACTGCATATATTTACTCTCCTAATCCCCCCCGACATTAGGGTCAATTTATCCCGGCCAATCTAACTTGCATATCTTTGGACTGTGGGAGGAAACTGGGGCACCCAGAGGAAACCCACACAGACATGGGGAGAATGTGCAAACTCCATGTAGACAGTGACCCGAAGCTGGAATTGAACCCCATTCCTTGGCGCTGTGAGACAGCAGTGCCAACTACTGTGCCACTGTGCTGTCTCCATATGCAGCATGTCAGGCAGCATCTTGAAGAAGAAAAACAGAATTAACTTGATAAAAGATCAGGAAGCTGAAATATTCACCCTGGGGTAGGTGGGATTTTCCAGCACCCATTTGGCATCTTCCTGATGGTAGAGGTGGCTTACCATTGGCTGCTGATGGGACATTCTGGTCCCACTCCTGTCAACAGCGTTTTGCATAGTTCAGCAGTCCTGCTACGATGGCAAGACTGGAAAATACTCCCAATAGGAAGGGCTGGAAAATCCCACCCACTCTGTATCTGTCTCCTAGATCCTTCCTTTCAGCTGCTGATCATTTCCTTCCTTTCTCTGCTTTTATTTCAAATTCCTGGTACTTGTGGTATTTTCCTTCTGAAGAAATCTGTCCGGGGATCACCAGTCCTCTGGGTTTTTCCTGGAACCTCCAAGATTGAAAAAAATACTTTCTCCAGGGCAGTGAGCAAACCCTGAATAAAAATCAAAGGCATTTAAAAAAGAAAGTTTGACAAAAGCTTCTTTTCACAGAAATGTCACAGAAAAAGACCATTCAGCCCATCATGTCTACATTGGCTCTCTAAATGAGCATTATGAATTGGTGCCATTCCCATGCGTTTGTCCTATAACCCTGAACATTGTTTCTATTCAAATAATCATCTAATGTCCTCTTGAATACCCCAATTGAACCTGCCTCCAGCACACTTCTAGGAAGACCATTCCAGCCCTGAACTATTTGCCGAGTGTAACAGGTTTTGTTCACATCAAGTCTGCTTCTTTCATAAATCACTCAAATCTGAGACCTTTTGTTTTTGATCCCTTTATGTGGAACCGTTTCTCCCTGTCTGGTCTGTCTAGCTTCCTCATGATTTTGAACATCTGTATCAAATCTCCTCTGAGCCTTCTTCTCTTTCATCCACTGCATGGCAAGATCCCATAAAACTACAATCAAATGCATGAACAACTAGTGTCTGGATGTTCTTACTCCAGAGGGAGTGGCGAGAGGGTTTACCAGATTGATTCCTGGGATGGCTGGACTGACATACGTGGAGGGATTGAGTCAGTTATGATGGTATTCACTGGAGTTCAGGAGAATGTGGAGATGGCGGAGGGGGTGGGGGGGGGGGGCGTTGTGATGGTGGTGCACCTCACAGAAACATCCAAAATTCTAACAGGATTTGACAGGATAGATGTAAGAAGGATGTTTGCAGTGATGGGGGTTTCCAGAACCTGGGGTCACAGTCTGAGGATTCATAGCAGGTGGTTGAGGACAGAAATGAGGAGAAATTTCTCACCCAGAGAATGGTGTATCTGTGGAGTTCACTATCACAGAAATAGTTGAGGACAAAACACTGAGTGTTTTCAAGAAGGAGTTAGATATAGAGCTTGATGAAGAAATGACCAAAGGATAATGGGGGGAAGGCAGGATTGGGCTACTGAAATGAATGATCAGCCGTGATTGATTAATGGAGCAGAATTGAAAGGCTGAATGGCCTACTCCTGTTTCTGTGTTTGTGTGTTTATGTGTGTATGTGTGTCTATTGATGTATGTGTGTGTGTGCGTGCCTGTGTATGTGTGTGTCAGCGTATGTATGTGTCTGCATGTATGTGTGCATGTGTACGTGTGTTTGTGTGTGTGTGCATGTATGTGTGCATGTGTACCTGTGTATGTGTGTGTGTGTGTGTGTGTGTGTATGTATGTGCGCATGTGTACCTGTGTGTGTGTGTGTGTGTATGCATGCGTGTGTATGTGTGTGCATGTGTGCATGTCTGTGTGTGCATCTATGTGTCCGTGTATGTCTGTATGTGTGTGTATGTGTCTGTGCCTGTGTTTCTTTTGCCTGAATTGTCAAAAGTGACAGATTAAGCTCTCAATCCTGTTGCATTATTTAGTTGGACTGCTGATCTTTACCCTAATTCCATCCACTGGTCTTGATTCCATAATTCATACAAATCCTGTGTTGTTTTACGAGCTAGTTATGTAGCAGAGCATTGTAACTGTTACTATGGTGCTGTAACTTTCTCCGCCTTGAATCTAAATGATCATTGCACCCTTTCTCATTCTCTCCTGCACTCCTTCCCCTGGAACCTAACGCCACCCAACCCCTTCCACACCCTACCACATCCTCCACCCATTCCCCATCCTACCCTGCCCCCTTCTCTGTCCCTCCTCCCCTGCCAACAGCCACTGAGTAAGAACATTTCTGCTAGCTTGCCACCTCTACATTCTTGGCAATAGGCTTTGACGTTAAATGAAAAGGAGTTAGATATTAGGGGCATTAGGTTGTGTTAGTGTGGCAGAGCCAACCCCCTGGGTGGATTTAAGAGGATTGTTATTTTGCCCACTATGTTTTGTTTTATTTTCCCCACACCCAATTTACATTAATAACCTTTTAAAAGCACCAACTGTGAAATATTTGTTAATGATAGCGTTATTCAGTGTTGCGAATAAAATATTAGCATAATAATTAACAGATTCAATGAGAACCTGAAGCATCTGTCTCAATGAGTTCCTGCCAATGAGCCGAGCTTTATCCAGCCAAGATCAAGCTTGTGACGGTGTGTGTTGGTGGAAATTCAGATAGCATGTGCTGTTTAACATGAACACTTGTTTAATAGTCTATTTGTACGATCTGCTTGTCTGCGCTGTGAATACATCCTCTTCATACAGCAGCACCTCTGCACCAAACTATTCCACAAGAGGTGGTAAGGAGGCACGGCACTGAGCATTGCTGCCTCACAGCATCAGTGAGCCCGGGGTCAATTCTGGCCTTGGGTGACTGAGTTTACATGTTCTCCCCGTGAATGCGTGGGTTTTCTCCGGGTGCTCTAGTTTTCGCCCACACTCCAAAGGTGTGTGGATTGGCCATGCTCAATTGGCTCTTAGAAAAGGAGATTAGCAGGGTAAATATGTAGCATTATGGGAATAAGGCCTGGATGGGATTGTTGTCAGTGCAACGTGATGGATCAAACGGCCTCTCTCTGCATTGTAGGGATTCTATGATTCTAAAGCTGTTACTTAAGTTAATCCTTAAGTTGACAGACTCGTATCTAATGGAAGGAAATGGCTTTAAATACTCAAGGCCACAAATACAGCTCCAGGACATCACTTCTCTTACCCAGGACCAAGTTCTTAAACCATCTTTAATTTGTACATTAACAACCTTACCTCCATCAGCATGCTCAGACTTGGCCTGTTTGCTCATGACCTGTGTTCAGCTGCCTTCTCAGCAACCTTACAGTCAACCAATGCAGAAATTTGAGCCTGCTGACCCATCCAGATTTAAGTTGACCAGAGGCAGATAATGTTCACTGTACTCAGATGCCAGATAATGACTTTCTCAAAAGAGAGAAAGTCTAATGATCTCCCAATGATCTACAAACGTATCAGCATTACCTAATCCCTCATCAATAAAGCTTGTGGTTGCAGGTATTTTGAGAGACAGGATCGACAGGCACTTGGAGAGGCAATGACTGATTAGGAACAGTCATGTCTCACAAATTTGTGGAAAATCATGTCTCACAAATTTGATTGAGTTTTTTGAAGGAGTAACCAAGAAGGTAGGTGAGGGCAGTGCAGTTCATGGTGTCTACATGGACTTTAGCAAGGCCTTTGACAAGGTAGGTTATTGCATAAGGTTAAATATCACAGGATCTAGGGTGAGACATCTAAATGAATACAAAATTCTTGACAGAAGCCAGAGGGTGGTTGTAGAGGGTTGTTTTTCAAACTGGAGGTCTGTGACCAGCTGCGTACCTCAGGAATCAGCACTGGGTCCACTATTATTGGTCATTTATATTAATGATTGGATAAGAAAAGAGGGGATAAAGGAAAGATAAGAAAAGTTTGCAGATGACATAAAAATTAGTGGCATAGTAGACAGTGATGGAAGTTATCTCTGATTTCAATGGGATTTTGATCAATTGGGCCAGTAAGCTGATGAATGGCAGATGGAGCTTAATTTAGACAAATGCAAGGTGATGCATTTTGGTAAATTGAACCAAGGCAGGACTTACTCAATTAATGGTAGGGCACTAGGGTGAATTACAGAACAAAGAAATCTAGGGTTACATGTTTATAGCTCCTTGAAAATGGAGTCACAGGTGGACAGAGTGGTGAAGAAGGCATTCGGCATTCTTGGTTTCCTCAGTCAGAACATTGAATATAGGAGTTGGGATGTCTTGTTGAAGTTGTACAAGACATTGGTAAGGCCACACTTGGAATACTGTATGCAGTTCTGATCATCCTAATATAGAAAGGATATGATTAAACCAGAAAGAGTGCAGAAAAGATTTACTAGGATGCTACCAGGACTGGATAGTTTGAGTTATAAAGAGAGGCTGAATAGACTGGAATTTTTTTCCTCTGGAGCGTAGGAAGCTGAGGGTGATCTTATAGAGGCCCATAAAATAATGAGACGCACAGATCAGCTAGATAGTCAGTATCTTTTCCAAAGGCTGTGGAGAGTTTTAGACATAGGTTCAAGGTGAGAGGGAGAGATACAAAAGTGTCCAGAAGGGCAATTTTCTTCACATATAGTGGTGAGTATCTGGAACAAACTTCCAGAGGTAGAAGTAGAGGTGGGTACAGTTCTGTCTTTTCTAAAAAGCATTTAAACAGTTACATGGTTAAGATGGGCCAGAAGCGGGCAATTGGGATTAGCTTAGGAGTTTAAAAAAAAGCGGGGTCATGGACAAGTTGGGCCAAAGTGCCTTTTTCCATGCTGTAAACCTTGATAACTCTATGATTTTATGATACAGGCTTAACAGTTACGGGAATGAGATAGTGTTGTGTATCATTGCTGTGACAATGGCAGCTGTGTAATGGTATTGTCACTGGGTTAGTAATCCAAGGACCCAGGTTCAAATCCCATCATAGTAGAGGGTGAAATTTAAATTCAATAAAAATCTGGAATTAAAAGTCTAATGGTTGTGTGATGTTAGTGTACCTTTAAGAAGTGTTTTTTTTATCATAATCTCTGCATCACTCACAGTCAGTATGTCTCATGCCCACAGCCTTAGATGATATCATTGTTGGCAGGAGGAAAAATGCTGTGGGCAGGTCAGGTGACAGGAGTTCATTTTCATTTTCAGTTTTAGAAGGGTCAGCAAGCTAAAGAGAATTGTTTTCTCTCTCTCCCTGTTGTTCTGTTGGTAAACTGAAAATGAGATCCTTTTTTCCTGAAAAGAAATTGCTGTTGGGGGTTGGATCAGAGTTTCTCTGATGTTTAGAAAGTTCTCTTCTCAAAAAAACCCTATCTAGTTCATTAAGGAAACCTGCTGTCCCTATCTGGACTGGCTGACATGTGATTGTTAAATATCCCCTGGATGGGCAATTAGGAGTGGGCAATAAATGTCAGTCAAGCCAGTGATGCCCATATTCCATGAAAGAATTTTTAAAAATCAGCAGCCGTGTGCAGGAGACTGAGAGGTAAAGATGGAATCATTTGGACGAGAGAGAAATGTAATTCATTAAAATTTAAAATGTACTGCAGTATGAATAAAGACATTTTTGAGGAAACCTAATGGAGTTAGACTTAAGTCACTTATATTTGTGGGGAACAATACTCAAAGAGGAAACAAATTTTGCAGAAAAAATAAAACATAGAAGAATCATAGAATTTCTACAGTGCTGAAGGAGGCTATTTGGCCCATCGAGTCTGCACCAACCACAATCCCACCCAGGTCCTATCCCCATAACTCCATGCATTTACCCTCTTAATCCCCCTGACACTATGGGATAATTTAGCATGGCCAATCCAGCTAACCCACACATCTTTGGAAGTAACCAGAGCACCCTGAGGAAACCCACGCAGACACTGGGAGAATGTGCAAACTCTGCATAAACAGCAACCCAAGCCAGGAATCCAACCTGAATCCTGGGTGTTGTGAGGCAACAATGCTAACTCCCAAGCATCTTCGTGCTTCCAATTTCTGAATTCTCTCTCCATTTAAAACATAGTCTATGCTTTAAAACATAGTCTATGATTACAGATGCAGCACAGAAAATATCCTTTCTGGTTGTTTCAGAGCTTGGTATGACTCTTTATTCACACTGTAGTACATTTTAAGTTTTAGTGAAGCACATTTCTCTCTCTTGTTCAAATGATTCCATCCTCCTTTTCATCCTCTGCACACGGCTGCTGATTTTAAAAATTCTTTCATGGGGATGCGGGCATCGTTGGTTTGGCTGACATTTATTGCCCACCTCAAAAGTGATTGTAGCAGGAAGCAGCTGTTCTTGAGTTGCTTAGTACGTGACCTCAGATTTTTGCATCTTTTCCCGATGAAAGAAGGTGGAAGAGAGAATATCTGGGATGCGTTGCATCCTTAATTATGCTGGCTGCTTTGCCGAGGCAGCGGGAACTGTAGACAGAATCAATGGATGAGAGGCTGGTTTGTGTGAAGGATTGGGCTACATTCACAATCTTTTGCAGTCTTGGGCAGAGCAGGAGCCATACCAAGCTGTGATACAACCAGGAAGAATGCTTTCTATGGTGCATCTGTAAAAGTTGGTGAGAGTCATAGCTAACATGTCAGATTTCCTTTGTCTTCTGAGAGAGACAAAGAAAAGACTTTGCTTCACTGAAGTTGATCATTTTGTCATTATCACATTGTTGCTTGTGGGAGGTTGTGTGTACAGCTCGGCTGCTGCGTTTAAAGTTGAAGTTTGTTTCTCAGTCCCAAGAAGGCTTACGTTAACACTGCAATGAACTTACTGTGAAAATCCCCTAGTCACCACACCCCAGCGCCTGTTCGGGTACATTAGGGAGAATTTAGCCTGGCCGATGCACCTAACCAGCAGGTCTTTCAGACAGCGGGAGGAAATCAGAGCACCCGGAGGAAATCCATGGAAAGATGGGGAGAATATGTAGACTCTGCACAGGCAGTGACTCAAGCCGGGAATCGAACCTAGCTCCCCAGTGCTCCAAGGCAGCTGTGCTAACCATAATATTACATCAATGACCAATTACCACATTTCACAATCAATGATTGTAAAGCACCTTAGGAGATCCTGAGGACGTGAGACGTGCTTTATAGATACACATCTTTCTTTGTGTTGTTTATTTTTATGAGAGGTATAAATTTTGAATGCTTCATCACTTGGTTCATTCACTGCTTAATCAATCGATTTTACAACACTAGACCATAGCCTAATCTATGGTCTAGTGTTTTCTGAATCTTCGGAAGATTCTGTGGGGGCGTGTGAGATATCCAATGATCCAGTTTGCAGTGAAGAGGGCTGTCAGTCTAAACTCCACACAAAGTACCAAATATTGAACTATCTCTAATCCAGGGGGAGTGACAATGTGTTTAAGCAATGCTTAATCCAAGCTAAAAATGTGTAATTAGGGCCCCACCAGAGAAAAAAAAATGAAGTTAGAAGGAAAATTATTTATTTGTTCATTTTCATGGGTGAGTTCATTATAGAACATAGAACATAGAACACTACAGCACAAACAGGCCCTTCGGCCCACAAGTTGTGCCGAACACATCAAAACCTACCAAGCCATAGACCTATCTATAACCCCCAATCCCATTGGATCCCATATACTCATCCAGAAGTCTTTTAAAAGACCCCAGCGAGTTCGCCTCGACCACCACCGACGGCAGCCGATTCCATTCACTCACCACCCTCTGAGTGAAAAACTTTCCCCTAGCATCCCCTCTGTACTTGCTTCCCTGCACCTTAAATCTGTGCCCTCTCGTCGCGACCATTTCAGCCCTGGGAAATAGTCTCTGAGAGTCCACCCTATCAAATCCTCTCAACATCTTGTAAACCTCTATCAGGTCGCCTCTCAACCTTCGTCTCTCCAGGGAGAACAGTCCCAGCTCCCTCAACCTGTCTTCATAAGGCATGCCTCCCAATCCAGGCAACATCCTTGTAAATCTCCTCTGCACCCTTTCAATAGCTTCCACGTCCTTCCTATAGTGAGGCGACCAGAACTGCGCACAGTACTCCAAGTGTGGTCTGACAAGGGTCCTATAAAGCTGCAGCATTACCTCCTGACTCCTGAACTCAATCCCTCGATGAATGAAGGCCAGTACACCATAAGCTTTCTTAACCACATCCTCCACCTGGGAGGCCGATTTGAGAGTCTTATGGACCCGGACCCCAAGATCCCTCTGCTCTTCCACACAGCTAAGACTCCTACCTTTGATAGTGTACACATTCATCCCGTTGGATCTGCCAAAATGGACCACAACACATTTATCCGCGTTGAAGTCCATCTGCCACTTCTCCGCCCAGTCTTGCATCTTGTCGATGTCATGCTGCAACTTCTGACATCCCTCCAGACCATCCACAACACCACCGACCTTCGTGTCATCGGCGAACTTACTCACCCATCCCTCCACTTCCTCATCCAGGTCATTTATGAAAATGACAAACAGCAAGGGTCCTAGAACAGATCCCTGGGGCACTCCACTGGTGACCGACCTCCATGCAGAAAAAGAGCCATCCACAACCACCCTCTGCCTTCTGCAGGCAAGCCAGTTCTGGATCCACAAGGCCAAAGCCCCTTGGATCCCATGGCCTCTCACCCTCAAGAAGTCTTGCATGTGGGACCTTGTCAAATTATATTTAAATGTAAAGTTTATTTGTCACAAGTGGGTTTACATTAACACTGCAATGAAGTTACTGTGAAAATCCCTGAGTTACCACACTCTGGCACCTGTTTGGGTACGCTGAGACAGAATTTAGCATGGCCAGTGCATACCTTTTAGACTGTGGGAGGAAACTAGAGAACCTGGGGGAATTCCACGCAGACATGGGGAAAGTGTGCAGACTCCACTCAGAGAGTGACCCAAACCAGGAATTGAACCTGCATCCCTGGCACTGTGAGGCAGCAGTGCCAATCACTGTGCCACCCTAAAACATTTTTCTTAAGTTGGGAAAATGCATCTTGAAACATACAACTCGTGGGCACCTGCTTCCCAACCTGGCACCTGTGCCTGTCTGTCACCATCTGTACACTATTGAAAATGTTCAGCGGTTTACCAACCCCTAAGCTACAAAAGGAAAGGTCCAACAAATTGAGGTTGCTGCAACTATCGACAGAGTGTGTCCAGAAGAACACAGATTGTCTTCTTCCCTGCTGTTTTATGGTGTGATTCCAGGCATGCGTACGGTAGGAAACTGGGATTTGACACGTTTGCCCAGTTACACAAAATCATCCGGCTGCATCGAATGTCTCAGCAGAAGCTGATCTAACACAGTCTCAACATTCTCTGAGCACTAATCATGAATGATTTTGAATAAAGGTATTTAATTTAAAACAAGGCTTTTGATTACTGTTGTCAACAGAAGTCAAATGCCTAGCAACAATGTGATTAGCTGCCAGAATGTTGTAGTACAAGCTATTCTGATGCCTCAGTGAGCTTAGCACTGGATGACTGAGTTGGAAATAGGTAAACATTGGCATTTATGTAGCAGCCTTCACATTGTCAGAATATAGCTAAGCATTTTTCAACTATCAAAGGATTTTTGGTGTAGTCACTGCTCTATTCAAAGAGAGTTGATGGAGAACTGGTATCATCACTAGACTATTAACACAAAAACTCAGCTAAAGTTCTGGGAACCTGGGTTTGAATCCCGCCAAGGTAGCTGGTGGAATTTGAATTCAATAAAAATTGCCTGGAATTAAGAATCTACTGATGACCATGAGACCATTGTCAATTGTCAGAAAAACCCATCTGGTTCACTATCTCCACTATCTGGAGTCACAATGTCCTTTATTGACATTGTGACTCCAGAGCCACAGCAATGTGATTGACTCTCAACTGCCTTCTGAAATGGCCTAACCAAGTGTGGCATGCTGGCAAAGTGGCTAGCAGGCTGCCTTAGGTTCGATTCTGGCCTCAGGTCACTATCTATATGGAGTTTGTATGTTTTCCCCGTGTCTGCGTGGGTTTTCTCAGAATGTTCCGGTTTCCTCCCACACTCCAAAGATGTGTGGTTTAGGTTGATTGGCCATGATAAATTGTCCCTTGGTGTCAGGGGGACTTGGAGGGTAATACGGGGATTGCACCTGGGTGAGCTTGTGGTCAGTGCAGACTGGATGGGCCAAAAGGCCTCCTTGTGCAACATAGATTCAATGATTCAGTGATAACTAGGGTGGGTTATATGTGCTGGTCAAGCAGCAATACCCACGTGCCATTTTTCTTTTATTAAAGAGCAACACAGCACGGGAAACAGGCCCTTCGGCCCAACGAGCCCGCGCCGCCGTCATAACTATATAGTAGCAAATCCATTATCCTATTTTATTATTCCTATATAATAATATATATATTATTCCTAATATGGAAAATTTTCACTATAGGGACAATTTGTTTCCCAATCAGCCTAAGAGCGAATTTTTGGGTTGTGGGAGGAAACCGGAGTGCCCGGAGAAAACCCACGCAACCACGGGGATAACGCGCAAACTCCCGCAGACACCGGCCCAATTCCAAGTGTCTGCACAGCCACATCGATAGTCTCTGAGCTGTCATGGTGCCCTTCAGATGGTCCACATAAAGCACTCATTTACGACATGAAGCACCAGGCAACCCATGAATCAACATCCAAGAGCTGTCCTCGCACCACCTGCCAAATGCATGCTCCTTGTTGGTCAAGTTGGACTGAATTACCTGTGGAAAAAAGCCGTAGTTAAACAGTCCTAATATATCCCTCTATCTGCATACCGCTCATGTGGCTGTCCAAGAGACCCTTAAACAGCCCCAGCGTGCCTGCTCCCACCACCTTACTCGGCAGTGCATTCCAGACCCCCACTACCCTTTGTGTGAAAAACTGCCCTCTAATATTCGTCTTATACATAGCCCCCCTCACCCTAAGGCCATGACCCCTCTTCCTATCCATTTCTGAAGGTGGAAAAAGTTTACCACCATTTACTCTATCTATACCCTTTATAATCTTATACACCTCTATGAGATCCCCTCTAAGCCGACGTCTTTCAAGGGAAAACAACCCCAGTCTATTTAATCGTTCCTCATAAGACAGTCCTTCCATACCAGGCAGCATCCTGGTAAACCTCCTCTGCACTCTCTCCAAGGACTCCACATCCTTCGATAGTACGGCGACCAGAACTGGACGCAGTATTCCAAGTGAGGCCTAACCAACGTTCTATACAACTGCAACATCAAACTCCTACGCTTGTATTCTATACCCTTTTCTATGAAAGCTAACATACTATACGCCTTCTTTATCACCTTCTCCACCTGTGAGGACACCTTCAGAGACTTGTGAACCTGCACCCCCAAGTCTCTCTGCGTCTCTATGCTCCGTATAGTTTTACCTTTTATCCTATAACTCTCTTCTACATTTTTCCGGCCATGAATGAATTCAAAAAATTTAGGAAATTGTGCACCTCATTTGCACACAGCAAGATCCGACAAATAGCAATGAGGCAATGACAACAGAGACTATTTGGGTGATATTTGTTGAGACTTTTGTATATTGACTCAGTTAGCTCGGCAATTAACAGTGATGCCAAGGCACTTTTGCTAATGGATATTTAAGTCCCCACTCAGAATATATTCACTATTCTGCAGAGAATTGGTGTTTAACGTGACGGAGTATTAGTGCTATCGGCTGAGGAAGGACAGTGGATGGTAATCTGCAGGAAGATTTGAACTGATGCCATGAGACATTATAGGGCCTGAAGTCAATGTTGAGGCTTCCCAGGGCAACTCCCTCCCGACTGTACAGCACTGGGTTGCCCGCCACCTCTGCTGGTGGGATAGAGCATACACAGGGATGGCATGGGACAATATTCATTAAGGTATGATTCTATGAATATCAGGCTGTTTCTTAACTAGTCTGTGGGCCAGTTCTCGCAATCGGGTATGGCTGTCGTTTCTGACACCTAGGCCAATGCCAAATGGTCTGTCTGGTTTTATTCTTTTTCATCTTTTTCTGTTGCAATTTGGTACAATTGAATGGGCTGGCTCAATTCCTGGTTTGGGTCACAGTCTATGTGGAGTCTGCACACTTTCCCCATGTTTGCGTGGATTTCCTCCAGGTGCTCCAGTTTCCTCTCACAGTCTGAAAGGTATGGACTGACCATGCTAAGTTCTCTCTTGGTGTACCCAAACAGGTGCCAGAGTGTGGCGACTTGGGGATTTTCACAGTAATTTCATTGCAGCGTTAATGTGAGCTACTTGTGACAAATAAATAAACTTTAAATTTCAGAGGGAAGTTAAGAATCAACCACATTGCTGAGGGTCTGGACTCAGACATAGGCCATATCGGGGAAGGATGGCAGATTTCCTTTTCTAAAGGACATCAGTGAACCAGATGGGTATTTCATTTTGCAGTTTTTACAGAGCATTCAATTTATTCAGCTGCAATGGTGGGATCTGAATCCATTTCAGGAGCAGTGATATTGCCCATATGACATTGTCTCTCTGCAGCAAGCGTTATCACTCATGTCAATGTCTATTTTCTGTTCTTTCAGAAAGCGGAGTTGAGCCTTCCTCTTGAGCTGGTGTACCCTGTGTGGGGAAAGTATTTCCACAGTGCTGTTCTAAATTTTGATCCAGCTGCAGCTGAGGAACGGTGACATTGTTCCAAGTCAAGATTATGTGTGAGTGAGAGGGGACCTTTGGGTTCTAATGCGTCTGCCGCCTTTGTCCTTCTAGCCACTAGAGCCATTTTTAACAGGTTAGTTAATAGTTAATAGTGAGGAACATTGTCAGGCTATGCAGCAGGACATAGATAGGCTGGTCGCTTGGGCAGACAGATGGCAGATGGAATTCAATCCTGATAAATGTGAGGTGATGCATTTCGGGAGAAAAAATGTAGGGGGGAGGGTATATGATAAAGGGTAGACCTATTAAGAGTATAGAAACGCAGAGGCACGCAGGTGAACAAGTCTCTGAAGGTGGCAGAGCAAGTAGAGAAGGTTGTGAAGAAAGCATATAGTATGCTAGCCTTTATAGGAAGGCGTATAGAGTACAAGAGCTGGCCTTTAATGTTGCACTTGTATAAAACGCTGGTTAGACCTCATTTGGAATACTGTGTCCAGTTCTGGTTGCCTTACTACCGGAAGGACGTGGAGACTCTGGAAAGAGTGCAGAGGAGGTTTACCAGGATGCTGCCTGGTATGGAAGGTCTGAGTTACGAGGAGAGATTAGGCAAATTGGGACTGTTTTCCTTAGAAAGACGTAGACTTAGAGGAGATATGATAGAGGTGTACAAGATTTTGAAGGGGATAGATAGAGTAAACAGGGCTAAGCTTTTTCCTAGGATGGACTCAAATAGCATGAGGGGTCATGGGCTTAGGGTGAGGGGGGTAAGGTATAATTTGGATGCTAGAAGGAGTTTTTTCACACAGAGGGTGGTGGGGGTATGGAATGCGCTGCCAAGTAAAGTGGTGGAGGCAGGCACTCTGGAGTTATTTAAGAAATACTTAGATGGGCACATGAACAGAATGGAAATGGAGGGGTATAGAAAACTGATTTAAAATAGGGATCATGAGCCTTGGGAGTTCCTGGGAAGTGTGTAAATAGATGATGATAGTGATGTACTTGTTTTTATCCTACAGGTGCTTTGGTCCACCTTGTTGTCTAACGAGGGGCATACACGCGATGGGTCGTGAGAGGACTGCTCTTGGACATTTTTCGAGAGTATCCTAGTGCTTCACATCATTAGTGTATGCTTGACCTGGACCATCTGATGGGCAACACGACAGCTCAGTGACTATCGCTGTGCTGTGCAGATACATGGATTTGGGCCTCTGTCTGTGGGAGTTTGCGCATTCTCCCCGTGCTGGCGTGGGTTTTCTCCGGGCGCTCCGGTTTCCTCCCACATCCCAAAGATGTGCTCTTAGGCTAATTGGCAAAACAAATTCTCCCTAAATTGTCTCAAATTTGGTTTTAATCCATAGATCTATAAACATGGACAGGGATCGCGGGTAGAGGTGGGAACATCGGGGTGGCGGCGCGGGCTCGTTGGGCCGAAGGGCCTGTTTCCCGTGCTGTTTTGTTCTTTGTTCTTTGTTCTTTGTTATGTAGAAGCAGATTTGGCGAGTTGCTGCTGAGCATCTTGTAGATGGTATACTTGCTGCTGCCATAATGAACTGGTGGCAGAGTGGATGCTTGAAGTTTATTTATTAGTGTTACAAGTAGGCTTACATTAATACTGCAATAAAATTACTGTGTAAATCCTCTAGCCTGCAGCTGTTCAGGTACGCTCAGGGAGAATTTAGCACAGCCAATGAACCAAACCTCGGGTCACTGTCTATATGTAGTCTGCATGTTTTCCCCGTGTCTGCGTGGGTTTCCTCCGGGTGTTCTGCTTTCCTCCCACACTCCAAAGGTGTGTGGGTTAGGTTGATAGGCCATGATAAGTTGCTCTGGTATCACGGCTTTCAGACTGTGGGAGGAAACTGGAGCACCCAGAGGAAACCCACGCAGATAATGAGGAGAATGTGCAAACTTCACATTTACCCAAGACTGGAATCGAACCCAGGTCCCTGGCATTGTGAGGCAGCAGTGCTGTGTCGCCATGCTGCCTACAAGGTGGTGGATTGGCTGCCATTAATCTTCTTGAGTTTCTGTATTTTCAATGTAGCCCATAAATCCACTTATTTGCAGCTGTATTCTTATGCCCACTTATAACTAATTGATAACTCAGCAATTCTGTTTCTCTGATTATATTATTACACTTTCTGTTACACCGACTTTTAATACTTATAAATGGCAATTGTTGCTGAACCTTACTTATCGCATTGCAAACCTTTGAAGACCATGACTAAAAATATTTTCCTTTGTCAAATCTAATGCATTCTTTACCTGCACTCTGTCTTCCTTAAATACTTTAAAAATGTGACAACAACATCTCAGCAATCAGCGAAACGGCCAAGTTATCGTTTCTCCTGGGCATCGTTAAGGCTTGTTCAGTTACTCCACCGTGACAACAATTCATTCTGACCCTAAAACTATTGACCACTCTGAGAAAATCAATGTCACCGCATCAATCTTGCACAAGAGCAGCAGGCGGAGGATAAATGAAATGTGAAGCAGCTGTCTGCTACCTTAGCCGGGGTTTGGGTGTGAGGGAAAGGGCTTTTCTTGATCTGTCACTCCAGTGGCAGTTTGGGCTTAGTCAGCGGCACCCTGAGTCCAGTTGGTAGTAGGCCCACCAGATATTGCTGGAAGCCTGAGGCCTCAGTGTCTGAGGCTGGAGTGACTTTGGCTTTTAGCTCAAAGATGGCAGGTGGATGGCTGAAGAGTTTCCTGTCGGTTGTCTAAATGATCTCCGTGCCTGTGAGTAATTTGTTGGGGATGAGGTGCAGTATTTCAGAAACGGAGGTTGAGAAGTGAGTTGGTGCAATGACCCATCCTTGCTTGATCCTAGTTTTCACCGACTAAGGGTTTGAGGTGGTTTGTTGACAAGAATCATGGCTTGTATGCCATGGTGGGATAAGTGAAGGATAATGGAAAATTTCTGAGGGCAGCCATATTTGAGGAGGACACTCCCATAAGCTTCCATGGTTGACAGAGTCAAAGACCTTCATGAGGTCAAAAAAGATCATATGAAGTAGTTGCTAGTATCTCTTGCAATTTTCTTGGATTTCCTGTAGAGTGTAGATTATGATGGGATTTTTCATTCCCATCTGCCCAAGGGGTGGAAATTCTCACACAAGATCAACTGACTTATTGTCTGTCAAATTATCCATTCCTGCCCGCGATGATTTCTGTGGTAGGTGGGACTGGCTATACCAAACCCAGCTTCTCCAATATTACCGTACAGTTAAAATCCCTTATCTCTGGAACCATTCTGGTAAATGTCTCTCAAGGACTGTCAAATCCTTCCAAAGGTGTGGTGACCAGAACTGGACATTCAAGTAGCATAGTGGTTAGCACTGCTGCCTCACAGTGCCAGAGACGCAGGTTCAATCCGGCTTGGCTCACTATCGATTTGGAATTTGCATGTTCTCTCTGTGTCTGTGTGGGTTACCTCCGAGTGCTATGATTTCCTCGCATAGTCCAAGATGTGCAGGTTAGGTGGGTTGGCCATGCTAAATTTTCTCTTAGTGTCAGGGAGATTAGCAGAGTAAATGTATGGGTTTGCGGGGATAGGGCCTGGGTGGAATATGGTGGGTGCACACTCAATGGGCCGAATTGCCTCTTTCTGTACTGTAGAGATTCTATGATTTTATTCCTTTAACCAGAGCTTTACAGAAGTTCGGTATGACTTCCTTAAACTTTGTCATAGGCAGTGTGATGGCTTAATGGTTAGCATTGCTGTCTCACAGCACCATGGACTTGGATTCAATTTTGGCCTTGGTTAACTATGTGGAGTCTGCATGTTCTCCTAGTGTCTAGATGAGTTTCCTCTGGGTGCTCTCGTTTCATTCCACACTCCAAAGATGTGCTGGTTAGATGGATTGGCCATGGAAAATGCACAGGGTTTGTGGATAGGGCAGATGGAAGGACCTGGTTGGAATGCTCTTTCAGAGAGTTAGTGCAGACTCAATGGGTTAAATGGCCTCTTTCTGCACTGCAGAGATTCTATGGTTCTATGTCTCTACAATTTCAACACAAATGGTCTGCAGTCAGTTTGCAGCTATGTTTACACATTATCAAATGTTCTAGCACATTGAATATTTTCAATTCCCACTTAGTACACTTCTGCAAATGGAACTATTCGCTTTTCCTTTTGCTCTTCATTTCTCATCCAAGTATTTCCAGCTCCTTCCTCCAGATTGACCAAATTGGCTTTGGGTACAGAAGGTCAAACTACAAGCATCGATAACCGCCATTGGATAATATGCAATTAACAAATAATAGGATATTTGTTATTTGTTAACAGGATAGACCAAAGTCTGCTTCAAAAACGAAAGTGCTGATATTTAGTTAGTAATCACGAACAGCAACAAAATCAACCAAAATCAAAATTAAGATGATAGATCCAGCATGACTTCCTGAAGAGGAAATAATGGCTCACAAAGTTAATAGAATTCTTTGAGGTCATAGTAAGCAATATGGACAAAGGGGAACCAATCGATGTAATATACTTAGATTTCCAAAAAGCATTCAATAAAGTATTGCACTAAAAGTTGCACTAAATTAGACAACAGTCCATGGCGTTGGGGGTAATATGTTAGTGCGGAGTGCAGAGAAGGTTTACCAGTCTGATTCCTGGGATGATGAGACTGACTTATGAGGAGAGATTGAATCAATTAGGCTCATATTCGCTGGAGTTTAAAAGAGTGACGGGGGAATCTCATAGAAACTATAAAATTAAACAGGGCTAACAAGATAGATGCAGGGAGGATGTTCCTGATGATGGATATATCAGAATCAGGGATCACAGTCTGATGTTACAGAGCTGACCATTCAGGGCAGGGATGAAGAGAAATTTCTTCAACCAGAGAGTCGTCAGCCTGTGGAATTCACTGCCACGGACGTAGTTGAGGCCAAAACATTGAATGGTTTCAAGAAACAATGTTTTCGTAGCATTTGAGACTAAGGGGATCAAAGGATATGGGGGGCAGGCAGGATGAGGCTATTGAATTGGATGATCTGCCATGATCATAATGAATGGTGGAGTAGACTCGAGGCCGATTCGTCTCTCCTGCTCCAATTTTCTATGTTTATCATATCAGATCAATGCTGATCTCATTGAATGGCAGAGCATACTCGATGGGCTGAATGGCCTACTTCTCATGTAACATTTTATAGCCTACAGTCTCAAAAAAACAGCGAATTGCATTTCTCAAAAGTAAACTGCAGTCAATTCTCCTCTCAATAGCTCCAAAATTCCTCAGATCAAAGAGGATGTTTTAATTCTTTCATGGGATGTGAGTGACAAGGCCAGCATTTGGAGCCCATCTCTAATTGCCCTTGCACTGAGTAACTTGCTGGGCCATTTCAGAAGGCATCGAGGCAATCGCATTGCTGTGGGACTGGAGTCACATGTAGGCCAGACCAGGTAAAGATGGCAGATTTCCTTCCCGAAGTGAATCAAATGGGTTTAACAACAAACTAATGTTGGTTTCTAGTCACCATGACCGAGACAAACTTTATGATTCTAGAATTATTGATGTTAATTGTCACTAGCTGTCATGCTGGGATTTGAACTGTTGCCTCACAGCCCCAGGGGCCTGGGTTCAATTCCAGTCTTGGGTGACTGTCTGTGTAGAGTTTGCACATTCTTCCCCTGTCTGCATGGGTTTTCTCTGGGAGCTCTGATTTCCTCCCACACTTCAGATGTGCAGGTTAGGTGGATTGGCTGTGCTAAATTCACCCATAGTGTCCTAAGATGTGCATATTAGGTGGATTGATCATGCTAAATTGCCCCTTAGTGTCCCAAGATGTGTTGGTCTGGGGGATTAATCATGGGAAATGTATGGGATTAAGGGTGAGAGGGCCTGGATACAACATTTTGTTAAGTGTTGGCACAGACCAAGGGTCAAATGGTTTTTTCTGCACTGTAAGGATCTATGATTAGCCTAAACCACAAGATTGTTAGTGTTATGACCACATCACCACCATCACTATTCCACAAAAACAGAGACATAGATGTCAACTCCACTTGATAAATTTATGGTCGCGTCCCTTATGTAACTGAACAGAAACCTTGCAGGCAGAAATAAAAGATTTTTCATTCATTTCACTCAAAAGTTGGGAAGAGGAGTTACTCCCCAGTGTTCTGGCCAATATTATCCTTTATCCGACATCACAAAAACAGGTTGTCTGCTCATTAGCATATTGCTATTGTGGAGCTTGCTGTGTGCAAATTGGCAGCTGCATTTCTGACATCAGTGACTTTGAAAGTATTTAATTACCTGAGACATCCTGAAGCTGTGCAAGGAATGCAATCTCTCTTCATTTAAATGTATATCATTGACAAGTCAACGTTAATGTTTGATAACCCACTAACACGAATGGATAAAAGTAAATTACTGCGGATGCTGGAATCTGAAACCAAAAGAAAAAATAGTGGAAAATCTCAGCAGGTCTGGCAGCATCTGTCAGGATAGAAAAGTGCTGACATTTTGAGTCCAGATGACCCTTTGTCAAAGCTTTGTCAAACGTCAGTGGGTTTTGCTTTCCACAGGCAGCACGCACCACTTAGACTTCGAATGAACTTTTGGACAATACATAGAAATATAGAAAGTAGAAACCGGTGTAGGCCATTCAGCCCTTCAAGGCTAGTCCACAATTCATTCTGATCATGGTTGAAAATTGAATTCAATATCCTGATCTCCTCCTTCCCTTGATCCCTTTAGCCCCAAGAGTTATATCTAATTTCTACTTGAAAAGTTTTGGTCTCAACTGATTTTTGGTGTTGTGAATTTCACACATTCACCACCCTCTGGGTGAAGAAATTTCTCCTTGCCTCAGTTCTAAAAGGTTTACTTCATATCCTCAAATATGACCCCTAGTTCTGGACACCCCCACCATCAGGAACATTCTTTGTGAATCTCCCCTCTCTAAACCTGTTAGAAGTTTAGAAGTTTCTACATGATCCCTTCTCACTCTTCTAAACTCCAGTGAATATAATCCTGATCAATTTAGTCTCTCCTCATGTGACAAACCTGGCAGTGCAGGAATCAGTCTGGTAAACCTTTGCTGTGTTCCCTCTATAGCAAGGACATCCTTCCTCAGTTAAGGACACCAAAACTGCACACAGTACGAAAACCTATCTGATTCAGTTTGGCACCCTCTGGTTTAACAGTGCACCAGTTCTCCAAATGAATGCAGTGGGAGTTGATATATTTCAAACAGTTTCAATCTTATTTATGTTCCAATAATCCTGCTGGGCCTTTTGCTGCAGGGAATACTCATAATTAATTAAGTGCCGGCACAGAATTTGTTGGATAATTTCCTGTGGGTGAAGAAACAGAAATTGTTGAAAGTGTGTTGAGGAGGATGATTGCTAGGAATTAATAAACCAAACATTCGTTCCCACAGCAGCAGGAGCAGCTTCCACTGGCTGGAACTTGCCTTGGGTTTTGTATAGGAACGACATACCCCCAGTGTATTTCATCTGAACAGTTAACACATCTGGTCTGCTTAATCTGAAAGTCTCTCCCCAGCTAACCGCCTCCGGAGGCTCTTTACCAATCCCCTTTTCTGTCAACACTCGCTGTTGTCTACTTGTTACATATTCCGGGCATTACCAAGGTTGTGTTGGAATGAGAGAAGCTGAGGTTGTCTCCCTTACAGCAGAGAAGATTAATTGAGGTGTTCAAAGTAAGAAAGGGTTTCGATGGTATTAATAGGGATAAAATGCTCCCATTGTCCCGTGGAGTGGTAATCAGAGGAGACTGACTTAAAACAATTAGAAGAAGAACAAGTGGTGATGGGGGTGGGGGTGGTGGGGGGGGGGGGGGGGGGGGGTGGGGGGAGGCCGGAGGGGGTTGGGAGTTTGGAGATGGATGAGCTTACTTTCTGAGGTTGTGAGTTGTTACAATTTTGAATACACTCTTTAAAAGAGTTACTGAAACAGATCCAATCGTCACTTTTAAAGGGAAATTGATCAAAAATGTGAAAAAGAAGAAAAAATGCAGGGCGAGGGGAAGTGGGAATAATTGGATAACCCTTCCAAAGGGCAGATACATGTTTAACCGGCCGGATGGCCGACTGCACTGTATTGTTCTATATTATGATTCAGATAAGCATTCATAAGTACAGTTTCCTACCCAGCTTTGCATAAGTAAACACTCACTTGTGATGACTTTGGTTGTTTACTGAGCTGCCTTTCCTTGGCAAGTGATTGGATTCGGAGTCACTCCAAAATCTATGATTGCTAGACAAAAATCTATGACTTTTGCACCTTCTTTCTCAAATCTTAAATACCCCACTTATTCTGTGATTCTGTCCTCTCGTCTAACACTGTCCCATGAATGGAAACATCTTCTCAACATCTGGTCTAACCCCCTAAGAATATTTTGTGTTTCAATCATTTCATAGAATCATGACTCATAGAATCCTACAGTGCAAATGGAGACCATTCGGCCCATCAAGTCTGTGCTTACCACAGTCCCGCGCAGGCCCTATTCCCATCACCCCACATCTTTACTTTGCTAATCCCCTTGAAACAAGGGTCAATTTAGCATGACCAGTTAACCTAACCTGCACATCTTTGGAATGTAGGAGGAAACTAGAACACCTGGAGGAAACCTATGCAGACATGGGGAGAATGTGCAAACTCCATTCAGATAGTGACCCAAGGCTGGAATTGAACCCAGGTCCCTGGCGCTGTCAGGCAGCCTTGATGATTGCAGTGTTACCATCCCACCCCTTATTCTTCTGAACTCTAGGAGTACAGAGCCAGCCTGTTATATTGGTTAGTCTAGCTTCAGAATGATTACTGGGATGTTGTGTGCTCAAACAACAACTAGTTTATTTGATACAACTGAACTATGTACAGCTTTCCCGTGACTGGGTGTTAGCCATGAATATTCTTCTTCTCCTCTCCTCGTCATGTGTTCTCTTACATCATCATTCCAGAAGGTGCAACTTACATGACCATACACATTTACCCTCACAAACCTTTTAACCCATCATAGCTTTAAGTCCAGGCCAGGATCCCTCCTTAAGTTGAGATTCCTGTGGCGGCTTGTTGAGGGCTTTTTTTACTGACAATACATTGCATGAGGAATACCAACTATTTTGGGAGCAGGGTTACCATCCATCCTGGATTTTCCATAACTTGGCCTTTCGTACTGTGTCCCAAGTAATACCTTCCTCTAATGTGTCTTGTCCGAGGAGACTTTGTGCTTGCACACACATAGTTTGAATTCTGGAATCTCCCAGGGCTGAATGGATGAGCTGAAGGCTATTAGCACCTCTGTCTGCTATTCACCGCCTATTCACCCACCAACCCCACCCACTTGCCAACCTCAACCCCCGACACTTACAGGTCTGGGAGTCAAAGTGTTCCTTTCAATTGTTTTCTGGGAATTGGTCACCCTGATTGGGAATTCATGTACCCAGACCTTAAGGCAGACCTTGGGCCTGTGTCTGTGGGAGTTTGCGCATTCTCCCCGTGCTTGCGTGGGTTTCCTCCAGGTGCTCCAGTTTCCTCCCACATCCCAAAGATGTGCTCTTAGGCTAATTGGCAAAACAAGTTCTCCTTAAATTGTCTCAAATTTGGTTCTTAATCCATAGATCTATAAACATAGACAGGGATCATAGGTAGAGGTGGAAACATTGGGGTGGCGGTGCGAGCTCGTTGGGCCAAAGGGCCTGTTTCCCGTGCTGTTTTGTTCTTTGTTCTTTGTCCACACATATGGTCTTTAGTTATATATCTGATCATTGCCACGATTGGAAGATTATTCATCCAGATGGTATCGGGGCTGGTCCCCTGAAAGAAAATCTCTTTTATTATTTTTTCCAGGGGTGGGAAAAGGCCTCTAATCCTCATTGGCTGAATCAGAGCCATTGGAACTTGTCATGCAGAACCAGGGTAGTGCTGCACTTCCAAAGAGATGGTCCCAAGCTTTTAACTGCCCACTCAGTGGGACTCTGAGCAACAGCGTGGGAGTTCTGTCCAGTATCCTGGCCAACATTAATTCCTCAAGCCAAGTCATTAAAAATTAGTGAATTCAGTACCACAGAAAATAGTTGAGGCCAGAACATTGTCTGATTTCAAGAGGAAATTAGATATAGCTCAAGGCACTAAAGGGATCAAGGGATATGGGGAGAGGAAAGGATCAGGATATTGAATTTGATGATCAGCTATGACCAAAATGAATGCGGTCTAGGTTCAAAGGATCGAATGGCCTACTCCTGATTTCAGTTTCTACGGTCGTTCATCTCATTGCTGTTGTGGGATCTTGCTCTGCGCAAGTTGGTTGCTATTTTTCCTACATACCAGCAGTGATTACATTTCATAAGTACGTCATTGACTGTGAGGCACTTTAGGGTCTTACAAGTTTGTGAAAAGTACTGAAGCAAAAGTTATTTTGACTCATTGCTACCCAGTCAGATTCACCTGTGAAGTGTCAGATTAGATTGTTGTTATTTGTTGCTGGGAAATTGCTGCTGAATTTTAAAAGCCCATCAGTTATGTTTTGAAGTTTTGTGATATACATATTCTTCTATTGATTTTGAGGCAGATGGAGAAAGAGTTGGAGTGTGGTGCTGACAATCTGCAAAGTAAGTGGAAAGGAAGCAAAACAGTCTCTACAGCAGATGATTGTGGGCAAGCTGACTTATTAGCTGGGAAGATGACATTCTCAAGGAAATGGAACTCTGAGGCTCTGACTCATTAACAATCACTAAAAAAAGGTGTAATTCTGGTGGGCTACTTCTTTGGGTAGACAGGTCTCAGGAGAAGGGCATTGGGCTGATTTTCCTTCTCAACTGTTGAAGGTGGGCATGTTTTTTTTTATTCATTCATGGCATGTGGGCATCTTTGGTTTGGGCAGCATTTATTGCCCATCCATGAGAGCATTTAAGACCACCTCGCTGTGATTCTGGAGTCACATGTAAGCCAGAACAGCAGGTTTCCTTCCTAAAAGGGCGTCAGTGAACCAGATGGGTTTTTGCCACAATCGACAATGGTTTTGTGGTCATCATTAGATTTTTAATTTCAGACGTTTTATGGAATTCAAATTTCAGCATCTGCTGTGATGGGGTTCGAATCTGGGTCTCCAGACCTTTACCATGTGTCTCTGGATCATGAGTGCAGCGACAATATCAATCTGCCTCCCTGACATGTCTTAGAAATAGAATGAAAAGCTGCAATTATCTTTTTGTGCTTTTAAGGATCGCTGGATGTCTCAAAGCGCTTCACAATCAATGAAGTACTTGCTGAACTTACACGGTTTTAATGAAGAAACATGGTAATTAACTTGTACTTGCAAACTTTCTCATAAGCAATGCCAGTAATAACCAGATAATCTTTGTTTTATGGTGTTGATCGATGGAGAACTCCAGTGGCCAGAACACTGGATTTAAGCTCTGTGTTCTTCTTTGGAATATTGCCATGGGGTTCTTTATGTCTACCTGAGCAGGTAGATAAGATTTCAGCTTAGTGTCTCACCTGAAACAGGGCATCTCTGATAGTGCAATGCTTCCTCAATACTGCACTGCATTGTCAGCATTAATGTTTGTACAAAAGTAGCAGGTGGGAGACATGAACCCTCAACCTTGTGATTCAAAGATGGAAGTGATTCACAAAGATGTTGCCGGGACTTGAGAAGCTGAATTACAGAGAGAGATTGAATAGGTTAGGACTTTATTCCCTGGACTGTAGGAAAATGAGGGGAGATTTGATAGAGGTGTATAAGATTTTAATGGTGTAGATAGAGTGAATGCAAGCAGGCTTTTTCCACTGAGGCTAGAGGAGAAAAAAAACCAGAGGGCCTGGGTTAAGGGTGAAAAGAGAAAAGTTTAAAGAGAATATTAGGGGGGGCTTCTTCACGCAGAGATTTGTGGGAGTGTGGAATGAGCTGCTGGATAAAGTGGTAAATATGGGGTCACTTTTAATATTGAAGAAAAACTTGGATGGGTTCATGGATGAGAGGGGAATGGAGGGATATGGTTCAAGTGCAGGTCAGTGGGACTAGGCAAAAAATGGTTCGGCACAGACAAGAAGGGCCAAAAGGCCTGTTTCTAAGCTGTAATTTTCTGTGGTTCTATGGTAGCAATTAACTCACAGCTGACACTTAAAAAAGCAGCATTGCTTCCGTAATGATTGTTAGCATGCAGTCATTGATGACAAATAATAAAGCATACAGTATTCTAAGGTTTATTAATTGCACGTGGTATAGTGAACAAGAGCAAGGAAGTTTTGCTGAACTTAAAGACACTAGCTAGACCTCAACTAGAATATTGTGTACAGCTCTGGGTGCCACACTATAAGAAGGATGTGTATGCATTGAAGGGAATGCAGAAGAGGTTTAGAAGAACGGTTCCAGGGATGAGAAACTTTAGTTATGAGGATAGAGTAGAGAGGTTTGGATTGTTCTCTTTGGAGAGAAGAAAGCTAAAAGGAGAATTGAAAGAGATTTGGTTTGATTTATTATTATCACATGTGTTACTATATATTGATGTTCAAAATCTTGAGGAAGTTGGACAGAGTGGATTGGGAGAAAAAGGATCCTGCTTGAAAAAGGATTAAGAACTACGGGACACAGATTTAAGGCGATTTGCAAAAGAAAGAAAGCTTTTCACACAGTGGCTGGGATATTACAGCACCACTCGAGCCAGATTGGAAATTTGCATCTGAGGTTAACAGACATTTCTGTTGTCTAACCCTCACCGGCTCCGATTCTGTGGTAGGCGAGGTGGTAGAATGTCGTTGAATGAATGGTTGGGTCTGGAAAGCACTGCTTGGAAGTGTGGTGGAGGCAGGTTCAATCAAACTATTCACAAGACATTAGATGATTATTTAAAAAGGAACAATGGCTGGAACTCTACCACCTCGCTCGCCAAGGAATCGATGTGGACGAGGTTCTGACAACAGAAATCTCTGTTGACCTCCGGTGGAAATTTGCAGTCTCATCTGAGGGAGGCTGTAAAATCCAGCACAATGTACAAGGGTACAAGGAAAAGACAGGGAAATGGCACTTAGTCATAAAGCTTGTCTGGAAAGTCACTGCAGACATGATGAACTGAATGGCCCCGTTCTGCGCTGTAAGAATTCTGTGATTCAGTGATTCTGAATGTTGGCTCTCTGATGGATTAGCGTTACCTCAGTACTGCATTGAGCAGCCAGTCTGAATTGTGGACCCAAGACTCTGTCAGAAGCAAAAAAAGGAATATATAGATAAATCCCATTTTGTATTGGAGATAAATGGAGCTGTATATCTTGCTGTTCAGTGCACAGTTGACATTTTAATTAGACATCATGGAAAGCTTCAACAGTGTCCAAATTGGGCAGCATGTCAATGTAATGAAATAAAGTTATTGCAGTATTGATATTCTGCCACTATACGTCATGAACATGGTTAGTAAAACCCCAAGCTCTTGGTTTGCAATCTTTTGCAGGCACTACCTTCAATGTATTTCTTAGCAATGGGTGTGTGTTTGAAATGTGTATGAATAAGCGTGTATTACATGCCCATGTGCATTTTGCACTTATTGGTGTGTACGTGTATGCATGTTCATGTATGTGCTTGTACACATGTATCCACGTGTGGCACACTGGGTTATGAATGAGATAGAAGAGGAAAGGCTTCTTCATTAGTTCTGTGCTTTTTCCCATTGACCATTGAGTCAAATAACCACATGTTCCCCAGGTTCGATATTTGAGGCAAGACTTATCCACAGAAGCCAGCCAGCAGCTCCCAGCACCACGACAGCTGACTCTATTACAATTCTCTGGAATGAATCTGCTTTAAACAATATGGTTTTGAATTGTTGGAAACACCTCCAGTTGGACATTTGTCTTTTATTTATTATTTATTTATTAGTGTCAGAAGTAGGCTTACATTAACACTGCAATTAAGTTACTGTGAAAATTCCCTCGCTGCCACACTCTGGCACACTCAGGTTCACTGAGGACCAATTTAACATGGTCAATGCACCTAATTAACACATCTTTCGATTGTGGGAGGAAACCGGAGCGCCCAGAGGAAACCCACACAGAAATGGGGAGAATGTGCAGACTCCACACAGACAGTGACCCGAGCCAGGAATTGAACCTGAGTCTCTGGTGCTGTGAGGCAGCAATGTTAACCACTGTGCCACCCCTACAGAGATTTATTGCAGAGAATTAAGTGTTTTTAGCTTCATCAGAAAAATTAGCACATCATTTCCCTCTCAACTTGCCTAGATAATTGCAGGTTAACTTGAGTGATTTGTGTAAAGGGAATACCTCTGCATTCCAATATATCCCAGGATAGGATTTTCCAGCCCCTCCCAAAGGAAAGATCTCCCATTCAACCTGTTGTGATGCGTTCCCCACAGATGAGCAATGCTAAAGTCCTTAGATTTGGACCGGAAGATCCTGTCAGCGGCCAATGACTATCCAGATTGGCCATGGGAAACCCTGGCAGAGGGTGTGAGGAACAGACAATTTTAGCCCCAGTCTCTAATTTCTTAAAAATATTTGGCTTTTCCCTTCTTTCTACCAAAGCAGATATTGTCACAATTCCCATATTATGCCTGCCCTCCACCCTCTTACTTAGTGATCAGTTTATATCCTTTCACAGCCTTCCTGTGTCCTCTTCACAATTTAAATTTCCATCTAACTTTGTATCACTAGCAAACTGAAATACAACACACAAGCGATATACATTTCAGGCAGGGCAGTGAGTATCTTGAAGGGACATTTGGATTTGAGGGTGTATCAATATGGCTGCTGCCCTTGACTTTTCTAGTGGCGGAGCAATTGTGCTGTCCTTTCTCAGAAAGAGCGATCTCATCAAACACACGTCTAATGTACAATTCAGTTATTGAAACTGAAGATTAATTATTTTCATTTACATCTTAAAGTTTGCCAATTGGGAAGAGTTGTGAGAATAGGTGGTTATTTTTACTTTGGTTGGGGCTGGCGTCTCCCCATTGTTCACACCTCTTCACAGAGGCTGCGGGTTCCATGCCTACTTGCTAAATGGGCGCAAATTAATTAAGATTGCAAATGGCGCAGTTGGTGTTAAATTGCTCACTGCATGGTGGATCTGGTAAGGGAGGGAGTCCTGTGTGTGTGCAGGTTAGCTATCCTACCCTTATTCCACCTGGTGTAAATTGCCAGCAATGGGAATGGGGTGGCAATCCTCGAATCGGGTGCCTGCATAGGAAACCAGGGCCTATTTTATTACCGCTAAACTAATGGGTGGCATGGTGGCACATTGGTTAGCACTGCTGCCTCACAGCATTAGGGATCCGAGTTCAATTCCTGCCTCAAGTCACTGTGAGGAGTTTGCACATTCTCCTCATGTCTGCATGGGTTTCCTCCAGGTGCTCTGATTTCTTTCCATAGTTCAAAAGCTGTGTCGGTTAGGTAGATTGGTCATGCAAACTGCCCCTTCATATCAGGGGATTGGTTAGGATAAATGCATAGAGTAAGGCCTGAATGAAATTGTGATCAGTGTAGACGATGGGCCAAGTAGCCTCCTTCTGCACTGTATGCCTCTATGTATCTTTGTATTAATCCAGAAACTCCGCTAATGTTCTGTGAACCTGTGTTCGAATTCCACCATGGCAGCTGGTGGAATTTGAATTTAATAAAAAATATCTGGAATTAAGAATCTACTGATGACCATGAAACCACAGCTGATTGTTTGAAAAATCTGACTGATTCACTAATGTCTTTCAGGGAAGGAAATCTGCCATCCTTATCTGATCTGGCCTACATGTGACTCCAGACCCACAGCAACGTGGTTGACTCTCAAGTGCTTTCCAAGGGCAATTAGGGATGGACAATAAATGCTGGCCAGCCATTGACGCCCATGTCCCACAAATGAATAAAAAAATTGCTGAGTTCCCGAGTCATCCCGACTCAGGGAGAATCCTGGCCCTTGTCTTTGGAAGGATTGCATTGTGCATTGACAACAATGTTATGGTTAGAGGTCAGATTATAAGAACATAAGAACTATGAGCAGGAGTAGGCCATTTGGCCCCTCGAGCCTGCTCTGCAATTTAATAAGATCTTTTTGTGGGCGCAGCTCCACTCATCCACCTGTTCATGGCATGTACTCCCTGCTGTAGATCAGGAGGAGGAGTGAGGCTTTCAGAATTTTGAAAGAAATTGATAACATAGACAAAGAGAAGGAGGCATAACCTTAAAAGCTGGCCTGAGTAGTGAGGAATTACTTCACGCTGTAGTGGTTCAAGATAGAAGGTCACCACTACATTCTCAAGGGCAATTGAGCGTAGGTAATAAATGTTGGCCTTGTCAATGACCTCCACATACCATGAAAGCATAAAAAACACAAACTGAAACTCTCCCATAAAAACAATAGTTCAGTTAGTGACTTTAAAGCTGGGATTGATAATCTTTGCTAGACCAGAGTATGTAAGCATATGAAACCAAGGCAGGATGAAATTAGGATATAAATCAGCCACAATCGCATTGAATGGGAGGACAAGTTCCAGCGGCTGAATGCCAAGGTTTCTTCCTTATACCTATTTACAAAACTAGTTAACTAAGAATATGCTGTTGCTCACCTACAATCATGTCCTAAAGTCTTGAAATGTTGTAGTATTAATGCTCCTGAGGTGATCCAATAACCTTTTCAAAACAGGTTTAGAACAAGAACATAGAACATAAAACACTAAAGCACAAACAGGCCCTTTGGCCCATAAGTTGCGCTGATCATATCTCTACTTACCAGGCCTATCTATAACTCTCAATTCTATTAAATCCCATGTACTCATCCAAAAGTCTCTTAAAAGACCCCAATGAATTCGCCTCCATCACCACTGATGGCAGCCGATTCCACTCACCCAACACCCTCTGAGTGAAAAATTTACTCCTGACATCTCCCTTCACTCTCATTTTTATTCAATCCATATAAAATCTCACCTGGCAAAGCAACCAGCATAATTAAGGATCTCATACACCCCAGAAATTCTCTGTTTCACCTTCTTCCTTGGGGAAAAAGAAAAAGTCTGAGATCACGTACCAACCGACTCAAGCATTGCTTTCCTGCCGCCATCAGGCTTTTGAATGGACCTATCTCGCATCAAGTTGATCTTTCTCTACATCCTAGCTATGGCTCTAATACTACATTCTGCACTCTCTCCTTTCCTTCTCTGTGTCTGCATAGCTAGCAAGAAACAATACTGTATACTAATACATGTGACAATAATAAATCAAATCAAAAATTGAAATGTAATTGCTTGTTTAAGCTGTGTTATCTTAGAATCACAGAATTGTTACAGTGGAGAAGGAGGCCATTGAGTCTGCATTGACTCTCGAAATGGACATCATGGCTCACTGCCATTTCACTGCCTTTTCTCCATACCTTTGCACATTTTTTCTATTCAAGTAATCACCTAATGCCCTCTTGTAATGATTTAATTGAACCTGTCTTGACCACACTTCCTGACAATGCATTCCAGACCAGAACCAATCACTGTGTGAAAAAATTCTTCTTTCCCATCACATTTGCTCCTTTTGCAAATTATGTTAAATCTGTCCTCCTTGCAAGGCGCAGAGGAGATTTGATAGATATCTTCAAAATCATGTGATGGCTGCATAGAGTAGATGCGGAGAAATTGTTCCCCTTTGTAAAAAGATCAATTTCTTCCTTTAACCCACAAACATGACACCAAACTTTATGTCCCTTGCCATTTCAATGCACCATCTCAAGCTCACATATCCATCCTTGACCTACTGCATGTTCCAGTGAAGCCCAAGGCAAACTGAAGGAATGATTTTGATTTGATTTGATTTATTTTTGCCATATGTATTAGCATACAGTGAAAAACATTGTTTCTTGCATGCTATGCTGACAAAGCATACAGTTCATAGAGAAAGAAATGAGAGAGTGCAGAATGTAGTGGTACAGCCATAACTACGATGTAGAGAAAGATCAACTTAGTGCAAGGTAAGTCCATTCAAAAGTCTGAGGGCAGCAGGGAAGAAATTGTTCTTCAGTCAGTTGGTAAGTGACCTCAGACTTTTGTATCTTTTTCCCGACAGGAGACGGTGGAAGAGAGAATGTCCAGGGGTCCTTCATTATGCGGGCTGTGTTGCCGAGGTAGCAGGGAGGTGTAGACAGAGTCAATGGATGGGAGGCTGATTGCATGATGGATTGGGCAACATTTACAACCTTTTCTGTTTCTTACAGTCTTGGGCAGAGCAGGAGCCGTAACAAACTGTGATACAACCAGAAAGAATGATTTCTATGGTGCACCTATAAAATTTGATGAGGGTTGTAGCTGACATGCTAAATTTCCATAATCTTCTAAGAAAGTAGAGGTGTTGGTGGGCTTTCTTAACCATAGTGCCGGAATGGGGGACCAGGACAAGTTATTGGTGATCTGGACATCTAAATAGCTCTCAATCCTTTCTACTTCGTAGAACAGAACATTATGTTCCAATTAGGCACTTTACAGCCTTCTGGACTTAACATTGAATTCAAGAACTTTGGATTCTGACCTTTCCCCTCCATCCTTTTTTTATATCCCAAACATCTTTTGTCTCAGTGCAAACACTTCCTTGCCATTGAACCATCAATCACTTGTTCTTAGGCTTTGCTTTCAATAGTAAAGTCCTTTATTCTCCTATTAGCACATTCTGATATTCCACCTTTAGTCTTCTCCTGCCATTAATGCTACCTCTGTCTCATGACCTCCTCAAATTTGTTGCAATCTCTCCTGGCTCCCACCAGTCACTGATCTTCTATTATGGCTGCTCTACACATTAATCCATCACATTTCTCTCTCTCTTTAGTTTATCAGGGAAACAGAGGTAGTTTTAAGGGATTAATATTTTTGTTGTCAAATTATAGACATAAGGTATGGATTGAAGTGGGTTAATTTAATGTTTCTGTATGCGTATAACTCTGGATAGATTTGGGGGCAGGATAGTGGTTGGCATTGCTGCCTCACTGTGCCAGGGACTCCGGCTTGGGTCACTTGAGGAATCTGCACATTCTCTCCATGTCTGCGTGGGTTTTCTTCCACATTCTGGAAGGCTTGCTGGATAGGTGCATTGACCCGAGCAGTCGCTGGAATATGGTGATGAGGGGAATTTCACAGTAACTCCATTGCAGTGTTAATGTAAGCCTTACTTGTAACTAATAAATAAATAAACTCAAAAAAAAACAAAAGTGTTTATATATTTGGGGGTTTTGATCAGTTCAAACTGCGCTTCCATTGTGTTTAAAGATGGTTATAGTTTGAAAAATAAATAAGCTGAGAGAAGTGAAGAGTAAAGAGTAATCAGAGTCACCTTCAGGGTAGGAATGCAGCTTGAGTTTAATTTTAACTGAATTGATAGCAGAGGAAGCTTGAGGGGAAATATTTCTCTCAGCAATGCAAAAACAAAAGCAGTTTCACGGGTAATGACTAAGAAAATCAGTGCCAGGGGCCTGAAGAACAGCTACTTAAAGAAACTAGAGATAGGAAGCAAAGTATTCAAGGAGTCTTGAAGTGCAGGAACAGAGGAAACTGGAATAAATACAGTGTACTGTTCAGTAAAACAAAAGACAAAGCTGAGAAGAAGGTGGATCGTGAAAGACCAGAAAGGTATTTGAAGTTTCTAAGGTTTGTGAGATTGTGAAACACTGGGGACAATTTTACCATTTTGATTCTAAGTGCTGAATTTGGGGGCAATTCAGATCGGAAAACTGTCCCCAGGTGCCCCCATACGCACTCAGCCTGAAAAAAATTTGAGAGTCTAAATTGTGCAATGGGCGGGGCTTATCGCGCCCAAAATGCTGCTGCTTCGATCAGAACCTTCAACTGCACACGCGTAGTGAAAACAAATTTGAAAAATGATCCTCTGTCACATCGGTCCCAGCCCGTGTAAAGTGGATAAAATGGCTCAGAGAAAATGGCCCTCACAGGTATCGCCCTACCCCACAACATAACTGTCCCCCTTATCCACACTCTGCCCCCTTCCCCCACGTGCTCAGATCATGCTATTTGCCTCACGCCCAACTTTACCAAGATTTTGAGCCCGAAAACGGCTGCAACGCAATTGTAAAATTGGGCCCGTTATTTGAAATAATTATGGAAATTGGTGACTGAACCTCAGAGTTTGGGAAAGCCTGCAAGGAGAGGTGAAAAACGTGGAGCTAGATTCTTTGTTAAAGGAGAGGAGTGGAAGCTTTGTTTGACAGGATAGTTGGAAAACCTGGAGCGGATTCTTCATACAAACAGTTGATGGAAAGTATTTAGAAAGCATGATGTTTTGGGTGGGGAGTTTGGAAACACTCATGTGACAACCATCTGAGAGGATTTTGAGAAGAAATCCTTCTAAAATTGATTGAATGGCATTTGGGTTCTTTGAAAAGTTTATGAAGCTAAGGGCTGATATAAAACTTTTCTCACGTCTAATAAATGTTTTTTCTTGTTCCTAAAAACTAATTAGCAGTTCTGTGACTCTGTTCCTTCATATTTTCTTAAAAAAATATTATAATCTTTGGAGTCAGGGTTCTATTCTGGGACCTTCCTATCCCATAGTAACACCAACTGGGATCATCACAATTCTGAAGAATAGTCATATGTGTCAGAATTCTACTACCCCGTCTGCCACGGGAATTGGAGTAGGCGAGGGGTAGACAATGGGATGTTCCGTTAACCTCAGGTGGGATTTTCTGGCCTCAAGTCAAGCAAGGTTGCAAAATCCCACTCATGAGCTCCATTTTTCTTTCTCTACAGGTAGGAAAAGACCCATTTATTCCTAATCTTTGTTTCTGGTCTATCAACCAGTTTTCTATCCATCTCAATACACTACCTCCAATCCCATGCATTTTTATTTTATGAGCTAATCTCTTACATGGGAATTTGTAGAAAGCCTTCTGGAAGCCCAAATAAACCACATTCACTGACTCCCCCTCATCAACTTTACTTGCTGCATCATCAAAGAATTCCAGTAGGTGGCACTGTGGCATAAAGGTTAGCACTGCTGCCTCACAATGCCAGGGGCCTGGGTTTGGTTCCCGCTTAGGTGACTACACAGAGTTTGCATGTTTTATTTAACTTGTAAAATAACAGTGCATGGGATTGGGGATATTATATTTAGATGAATAGAAAACTGGTTGATAGACAAGAAACAATGATTAGGAATAAATGGGTCTTTTTTCAAGTGGCAGGCAGTGAAGTACCTCAGGGATTAATTCTAGGATTCCAGTCATAGGTTCCATTAGGTGGTCTGATCTTCTCCTACACTCCAAAGATGTGCAGTTAGGTGCATTGGCCATGCTAAGTTGTTCTTTAGAATCCCAAGATGTGTAAGTTAGGGAGGGATAAGGCTTACAACATAGAACATAGAGAAACTAGGTCACAAACAGGCCCTTTGACCCATAAGTTGCACTGATCATATTGCTATCTACTAGGTTTACCTATAACCCTCAATCCTATTAAATCCCATGTACTCATCCAGAAGTCTCTTAAAAGGCCCTATCGAATTTGCCTCCATCACCACCGCCGACAGCAGCCGCTTCCACTCACCCACCACCCTTTGAGTGAAAAACTTACCCTTGATATCTCTTCTGTACCTGCTCCCCAGCACCTTAAAGCTGTGCCCTCTCATAGCAACCATTTCAGCCCTGGGAA
This sequence comes from Sphyrna mokarran, assembly GCA_024679065.1. NCBI lineage: Eukaryota > Metazoa > Chordata > Chondrichthyes > Carcharhiniformes > Carcharhinidae > Sphyrna > Sphyrna mokarran. The sequence goes on along the minus strand of JAGIQG010000013.1, from coordinate 10,970,273 downwards.
AAAGCCTCTGAAAAAGCCACCCGATCAATACCTCTCAACATCTTATACATCTCTCATCCTTCATCTCTCCAGGGAGAAAAGACCAAGCTCCCACAATATATCTTCATAAGGCATGCCACCCAATCCAGGCAACATCCTTGTAAATCTCCTCTGCACCCTTTCAATAGCTTCCACGTCCTTCCTGTAATGAGGTGACCAGAACTTCACAGTATTTCAAGTGGGGTCTGACTAGGGTCTTATAAAGCACTGTCTCCCAACTCCTAAACTCAATCCCTCGATCGATGAAAGCCAGTACACCATATGTCTTCTTAACCACATCCTCTACCTGCGAGGCCGATTTCAGACCCCCAGATCATTCTGATCCTCTACACTGCTAAGAGTCTTACCCTTGATATTATACTCCTTCATCCCATTTGACCTGCCAAAATAGACCACTACACATTTATCTGGGTTGAAGTCCATCTGCCACTTCTCTGCCCAGTCTTGCATCCTATCTATATCACGCTGCAAATTATGGCTTCCCTCCAAACTACCCACAGCACCACCAATCTTTGTGTCGTCGGCTTGGGTGAGATGATCTCTCAGAGAGTCAGTCGACTGATGGATCAAATGGCCTCTTTCTGCAATGTAGGGTTTCTGTAATTAGCTACCCTTCAATCCAGAGGAATTATTCCTGAGTCTAGCGAACCTTGGAAGGTATCACTGATTCACACAAATATTTTTACTGTTGCAATTAAGCAGCATTTAATTAAGACAAGCACCAAACATTTCGACAAAATAATTAGTATGGAAGGATTGTATATAAGCTGCATCATTATATTGTAAATTTACTCCAAGAATCTGTTATTATGACCCATTATTGTGGATCAAACATATTTGTAAATCAAATCGAATCATTTAAAAGGATTAGTTAAGACATACATAAATAAGATGCAATTATGAAGTGGCAAAAATCCTCTTGCCATTTATTTGTAAACTCCTCATGTGTTGGCCTGGATTAACCTAAAATTATTGTCAGCAATGTTTGTGTTGGCAAATATTTGATAAATTTTCAAGATGTTCCTTCACCCACAGTTTTTACTGAGTTCTGAAGCCACTCGGAATAAATAAGAAAATGTTTTTGTCGGCATTGGGCTATGGTTAGAGTGGATTGTATTGCCACTCCTCTTGAGATGCTGACATGGCAAGATAAATATAATATTGCAAGGCTCTAACAAGTTCATTCTTCACAAAAATTACAATTGCTAAAGAACAAATCCTATCAGCCAGATTTTTGTTACCAAGACTGGTAGCTCGAGTCGGGAGATTTCCTGAATTGCAAATCCATGGAAACATAGAGGATAGGAGCAGGAGGAGGCCATTTAGCCCTTCGAACCAACTCCACCGTTCAGTACAATCATGGCTGATCATCCAACTCAATAGCCTAATCCTGCTTTTCCAACATCCCCCCCCCTCCCATAACGTTTGATCCCATTCACCCCAAGCGCAAAATCTAGCCTTGAATACATTCAATGTTTTCATAGAGTAGAATCCTACAGTGCAGAAGGAGGCCCTTTGGCCCATTGAGTCAGCACCAAACACAATCCCACCCAGATCCTATCCCCATAACTCTACATATTTTACCCACTACTCTCAGTAACCTATGCAGCTCAGGACTATAAGGGGCAATTTCTTAGCACGGCCAATCAACCTAACCCGCACATCTTTGGACGGTGGGAGGAAACCGGACTACCTGGAGGAAACCCATGCAGACAGAAGGAGAATGTGCAAACTCCACACAGACAGTGATCTGAGCTGGGAATCGAACCCAGGTTCCTGAAGCTGTGAAGCAGCATGCTAACCACTGTGCTATCGTGTCACCCTACCGTGCTGCCTACCATTTTGGCATCAACTACTTCCCATGTTAAAGAGTTCCACAAGTTCGCCATTCTTTTGGTGAAGAAATGCCTCCGCATCTCTCTCCTAAATGGTCTATCCCGAATCCTCAGACTGCGACCCATGATTCTGGACTCTCCCACCATCGGGAACATCCTCTGTACATCCATCCTGTCTAGTCCTGTCAGAATTTTGTAAGTCTCTATGAGATCCCCTCTCATTCACCTGAATTCCAGCAAAAACAATCTAACATAGTCAGTCTCTCCTCATACATCAGTTCCGCCATCCCCGGAATCAACCTGATAAACCATCAAAGAATCATAGAATCCCCACAGTGCAGAAGGGAGCCATCTGGCCCATCGGGACGGCAGTAACTCTCTGAAGGAGCATTTTATCCAGGCTCAGAATTCAAGGAAAAGTAAACAATATTTTCTGAGTTAAAGAGACAATTGCAGAAACCTGATTTCAAGTGAGAAAGCAGGCTTCAGAGAGAAATCAAAAGTGATGCTATGTTAATATCATCTGGGAGTCAAGAGTTAGATCAGTTGTGAACAGATTTTACTGCAGTCAAGACAAATAAATCCTGCAGGGGTTGATGTAAAATCCTTGACTGGATTTGCCATTAAAAATGAATGGAAGCCTTGTTTTAAAAGAATCATTTGTAAAATCTGGACTGGATTTTGGAATGCAAACCACTAAGGGAAAATGCTATTGTGAAGAAAGATTTAAAAGTGCATTTTTGGGAGTGGGAATTTGGAACCTCTCATATAACAATTATCTGGGGGGGGGGGGGGGTGGATTCTGAGGAGAAATCCACAGGCACTAAATTGGGTTCAAAGTGGAGTGTGTGCATTTGACCACAAACAATCGGTGTGCTTAAAAGGGACTTTGTTTTAATGAGACCATTGTAGTTTAACATGTATTTTATGTTAATCTTAAGCTCTGTGTGCATTTGTTAAGCTAGGGGGAGAATAAAGGAGTATTGTAGTATAATATAATAAATGTTTTTTCCTTGTTAAAACCAATTAGTTGTCCTACAACTCTATTTCTCCATGTTTTATCAAGAAGGGTTAAAAGTTATGGCGTAAGATTGTCCCGAAGACTGAAAATTCCTGCCCAAGGACAATGGAACTTTAAATGGTCTGCTAAATTTTCTGATTCACGGCTGGACCAGAAAATCTTGCTCATGGTATTGTGAGATTTCCAGTCCAGTTATAACATATATCCTGAAATTTTTGAAAAAAAATATATTTTACATGCATTCTATCAACAAAATGTCTAAATTCACCTCCACATACTTATCTATGCCTTTGTGGCTCAGTGGTTAGTACTGCTACCTCACTGCACCAGGGACCCAGACCCGAGTCCCAGCTTGGGTCACCGTCTGTGCGAGTCTGCATATTCTCCCTGTATCTGCATGGGTTTTCACAGGGTGCTCTGGTTTCCTCTCACAGTCCGAAAGATGTTCATTGGCCATTTTAAATTCTCTCTCAGTGTACCTGAACAGGTGCTGGAGTGTGGTGACTCGGATATTTTCACAGTAACTTCATTGCAGTGTTAATGTAAGCTATCTTATGATACTAATCAATAAACTTTAAACGTGACTAATCTTCTCAACCTCTGCTCCTATTTCTTATGTCCGTATGTTCATCAGTCATGGTATAGAGTATAAGAACAACGAGACAATGTTGGAGTGGTGCAGAACATTGATTAGGCACAGCTGGAATACTGTGTGCAGTTCTGGTCACCTCTCTATAGGAAGGATGTAATTAAACTAGAGAGGGGACAGAGGAGGTTCACCAGGATGTTGACTTGGATGGAGAATTTGAGCTGTAGGAGAGACTGGATAAGCTTTGATTGTTTTCCTCAGAGCAAAGAAGGTTGTGGGAAGGCGGTAACATATTTGAGGTGTATAAGATTATGAGGCGTGTGGACAGGATGGGCATGGAGCCTTGGTTGAGGGGTCAATAATGAGGGGGCATAGTTTTTGAGTGAGGGCAGGAGATGTAGAGGTGATTTGAGAACAACTTTTTCACTCAGAGGGTGTAGGGAATCTAGAATGCACTGCCTGGGAAGGTGGTGGAAGCACAAGCAAACACAACACACAGAAAACCTTTAAAAAATATTTAAGTGAGCACTTGAAATATCATAATATTCAAGGATATGGAACAAGTGCAGGAAAATGGGATTAGCGCGCATTTAGCAATAGATATTGTCATTGTAGGCTTGATAGGCCGAAGGGTCTTTTTTTGCACTATGTAATTCTATGATTCTACAAAACACACATCACACACACACACACGCACACACGTGCACACACACATGCACACACACATACATGCACGCACACACACACACACACACACGCGCACGCACACACTTTGGGACAAATAGAAAACTATTATCTCTGAGCAACTCTTAATGAGGTGACCATTGGAACTAATGAGCTAAACTTTCTTAATGTTGCCTCTGAATGAGATAATTGGGAACTCTAGACAATGGGGACTCATAAAGAAATCAATTAACAACAAATGTGGTATGATGGGTCTAATTAACAGAGAAAATATTAAACTGTGTATAACACATACTGGACTCTTCCCTTTGAGAAACATAAAGACTACACTTCAAGATGAAATTCGCAGCCACATTACAAAGAGTTTGGAAACATCTCAGTGGGAGAAGAACTCTGAAATGTTATTTCAAAGTGTTTTGGAAAGTCTTGCTGTATTGATGAATAGACAGAAAACAATCTGTTTTGCATTTGTTCTCAACACTCAGATCTGAAGTAACACCAGAACTTCTCCACACAAGCTTCCTACATTCAATTTAAATGGAATTTCAGAACTGAGAGACCTAACGATGCAGGTGTATAGTTCCTTGAAAGTGGCATCACAGGAGAGTTTTGGATACAGGCCATGCAGTGTGGGAGACCAATGAGAAATGGTCAAATCTTGATGTGACAAATGCAAGAATGAGTGTTTCAAGAGCTGATGAGCTAAGACAGGGGTGCAGTCAGATGATATTATGGAACTGGAATTAGGCGGAATTATTGATATTATGAATATGTGGCCAGACTCAAGTCAGGGATAACTATGTTGTTGAGGTTGCGAGCAGACTGGTTTAGTACCAAAGTGTTGCCAGGAAGAGGGTTGGAGTCAGTGGCCAGGGGACAGAGCCAGGATTTTGCACCTTAATTCTGTGCCCCATCCAGCGAGGCAGGTTTTCCTGCAGTGGGGGCAACTTCAAGAATAGATCCTTGAGGGATACCAGAAATAATAATATAGAAATGGGAAGGCAAGCCATTGCAAGTGAATAGATGGATAGGGGCATCATGGTGGCATAGTGGTTAGCACTGTTGCCTCATAGTGCTGAGGATCCAGGTTCAATTCCAGCCTGGTCATCGTCAGTGCGGAGTTTGCACATTCTCCCTGTGTCCGGGTGGGTTTCCTCCGGGTGCTCGAGTTTTCTCTCACAGTCTTCTCTACTCTGACAATCGAAGCATATCCAGTCCCTCCTTAGATGTGTGGATTAGGTGGATTGGCCATGCTGTATTGACCCTAGTGTCAAGAGGATTAGCAGGATAAATGTGTGGGGTTATGGGAATGGGGGCTGGTTGGGATTGTGGTTGGAACAGACTCGAATGGCCTCCTTCTGCACTGCAGGATTCCATGATTTTACAATGAGAATGGACAACAGAAAAATATTAGAGGGGAATGCTAACTCCAACATGGTAAAGGTTAAGATTGAGAAGGAAGAAACAGAATCTGTTGTCTCAATCACATCACATGTCAGCAGTGACAGTGATGAGAGTTGTTCTGATACTGGGGCAGGGGTGAAAACTTGATTAGATTCAAGCATAGAGTTTGGGAAAGGTAGACACAGATTTGACAAGTGGACAACATGTTCAAAGACTTTGACGAGAGAAGGGAAATTGAAGATCATGTGGTAGTTTGCAAGGACAGTGGGCTGAACATTTTTCTTTCTTGAGAGAGGGGTAATGACTGAAGATTTAGAGAAGAGAACTGCAATACCTGATAAGGGAGAACTGTTAACAATACATGGGGATCGGAGGAGGGAAGTAGGGCAGTGTAATGGGAATAGAATTGAGAGAGGAACAGGTGGATCTCAGGGATAAGGTGGGAACTTTGTTGGATATTTGTCCTAGTGGGCTGGTGGAAGGAAGAGAGGTGGAAAAGACAGCTGACAGGATTGCCTCAATCATAGTAGTTCATGATACTTGTAGATAATTATTTCATAAGTTGCTGTCCTCTGTCCTCATAGTTGGTTGATCTCAGGGTTGTGGCCTGTCAATGCCTTGTCCCCCTTAGAATAAATAATTTTCACTCTGGGCCATTGATCCAGAGCAGAAGCCGGTTCATGTCAAATGTAATCAATGTCCTGCACCCTCACTCATCCCCGCTTCTATCACCTATTGGCATTCATTGTTCTCCTATTACACCTCTGACTGAAGATGTCAGTTCCCACCCATCATTCTGCAGCGATTGATCCGAAATGTTGGCCCAAAAACCTTCCCAGAATCAATAGCCTGCATCAAGCCAGGCTATTCAATCAGGACCACGTAAGGCTCTACTCCAAAAAGCAGTCAATTGTGGTTTAAGATATATAGATCATTAATCTTATTCTTCTGCATATATGTTGAAGCCTTCGACCGATTGCTGTCAACTCATTTTAACTGTTAGCATAGAAATCTCAGGATTGAGTGCCAAGGCAGTATAGTTGTACCACTGCAGGAATTGTCCATTTTATGTGACAAAGAGCAATGGGAAGAATCATTCCCCCTGCCGCCTGACCCTGCCACCCCACTCACTGCTACCTCCCTATCCCAGGGATCACAGGGATTCTCACAGTAACTTCATTGTAATGTAAGCCTGCTTGTGATACCAATAAATAAACTTAAAAACAAATAAATAAACATCTAAAACTTTAAAATTTTTAAACTTTGAATCTTTGAAACTTTGAAATGGTAAACTCATGGTGTTTGAGCCAGACAATCACATGGGACATGCAAAATCTGTTTCCCCAGAGTAGGAATAAGCAGTGGGAGTTTACAGTCCCAACGGTCGTGATGAGATAAAGTTGGGTCACCATTCTGGTCAAAAGTCATTAGCAAGCCCAACACAAATAAGCCCCTGATTAAAATTCCCACCCTCCCCACCTCCCATTGAAAGGAAACAAATCAATGTTCAAATTTAATTAGCTTCCCACTATGTGGGATCTGTTAAAATTGAAACATAGGAAATAGGAACAGGAGTAGACCATTCTGTCCTTCAAGCCTGCTATTCAGTATCATGATCAGTACAACCAGCTGAACAAATACTTTGGATCTGTTTTCACTAAGTAGAGCCTTTCTGGATAACATTCCAGAAATACCAAGAGATAAAGGGTCTAGTATGAGTAGGAACTAAAAGAAATTCTTATTAGTCAGGAAATTGAATTGGGGAAATTGCTGGAATTCAATAAGTCCCCAGGGCCTGATACTCTGTATCCCAGAGTATTCAAGGAAGTGGCCCTCAAAATAATGAACAAATTGATGATCATTTTCCAACATTCTATGGACTCTGGAAGAGTTCCAGTGGCTTGAAGGGTAGCAATGTAACCCCGCTTTTTTAAAAAAGGAAGGGTTGAGAATACCAGGAATTAAAGACCAGTTAGCTCACACTGGTGGTGGGGAAAATGCTGGAATCAATTATTAAAGATGCAATAACTGAGCATTTGGAAAGCGGTTACAGGATTGGTGTCGGGATCCAAGCATGGGATTCATGGATAAAGGGAAATCATGTTTGACAAATCTTTTGAAAATTTTTGAGGAAGTGACCAGTAGAGTGGACAAGGGAGAACCAGTGGTCGTTGTGTATCTGGACTTTCAAAAGGCTTTTGACAAGATCTCTCAGGAGAGATTAGTGAACAAAATCAAAGCTCATGATATTGTATTGATGTGGATGGAGAACTGATTGGCAGACAGGAAGTCGAGAGTGGGAATAAAAGGGGCCTTTTAAGATGGCAGGCAGTGACCAATAGGGTACCACAGGGTTCAGTGCTGAGATCTATAATCCCACAATATAGATTAATGATTTGGATGAAGGAACTGAATGCAATATCTCTAAAATTTCAGACGACACCATGCTTCGTGGCAGTGTGTGTGGTGAGGTGGATGCTAAGAGGCTGCAGGGTGAATTGAATAGTGAGTGGGCAAATATTTGGCAAATGCAATATAATGTGGATAAATGTGAGATTATCTTCTTTGGTGGCAAAAACAGGAAGGAATATCAGAAGGGATGAGGCAACCACTACTATGCTCAGTTCTTGTCGCTTCATTACAGAAAGGATGTGGAAGCCATTGAAAGGATGCAGAGGAGATTTACAAGGATGTTGCCTGGATTGGGTGGGATGCCTTATGAGGATAGGTTGAGGGAGCTTGGTCTTTTCTCCTTGGAGAGACGAAGAATGAGAGATGACCTGATAGAGGTGTATAAGATGATGAGTGGTATCGATCAGGAGTACATGGGACTTAATAAGATTGAGGGATATAGATAAGCCTAGTAGGTACAGATATGATTGGTGCAACTTGTAGGCTGAAGTGCTGTAGTTTTTCTATGATTCTAAGATTATTATCTGAATAGTGGCAGTTTAAGAAAAGCGGATGTGCAATGTGACCTGGGTGTCATGGTGGAACAGTCGCTGAAGGTTGGCATGCAGAATTAGCAGGTGGTAAGGAAAGCTAATGGCATTTGGCCTTCATAGCAAGAGGATTTGAGTACAGGAATAGGGATTTGTTATTGCAGTTATACCGGGCCTTGGTGAGGCCACACACCTTGAATATTGTGTGTGGTTTTGGTCTTCTAAACTGAGGAAGGACATTCTTGCATTGAGGCAGTCCAGCAAAGGTTCACCAGACTGATTCTTGGAATGGTAGGACTGACAAATAAAGAGAGACTGGATTGTCTGACCTTGTACTCACTGGAATTTAGAACAATGAGAGAGGATCTCAATATCTTCTACACTGATTGGACTGGATAGGCTAGATGTGGGAAGAATGTTCTCAATGTTGGGAAAGCCTAGGAACAGAAGGTCACAGTCTTAGAAAAAGGGGTAAGCCATTCAGGACTGAGATGAAGAAGAACTTTTTCACTCAGAGAGTTGTGAATCTATGGAATTCTCTACCATAGAAAGCTTTTGGGGCCAGTTTGTTAAGTATGTTCAAGAAGGGGCTGGTTGTGGCCCTTATGGCTAAAGGGATCAAAAGGTATGGATAGAAAGCAGGAGTGGGATACTGAAAGTGATACTGGAAAGGAAATAAAAATAGAGGAAAAAACCCAGAAGGCCTGGCAGCATCAACGCAGAAAGGAACAGAGTTAAATTTTTGAATCCGTATGACTCTTCTTCAGAGCATGTTTGGTTTTGAACTTGCCTTTTGAAGGCTTCTCTCATGGAATTCAGAACAGCTCTGAGCTACCATTAGCCACAGCTCTTTGAAAATCTGGTCCCACTCCTCAAAGATTGCGGAAAACTAAGACGTACCTATCCCTGCAGCTCTGGAGTGCAGGATGTTGTCTTGTGACCTTATCCTTTTGAGCATCCTTAGAAGGTGCTCCTGAAAATCAGAAATTCTGATCCAGAAATCAGCAATCGGAGATTGCTTCTCTGATGCAATCCGGCATTGGAGAATGGTCAACATTTTTAAATGATGCTCAGTCAGCCCCACTTGGTAAAAATCTAACCCCATGTTCCCATATTTGTACTGGTTAAACTCTGTGGTTTGAATATTATGGCCATTCACTCTGTTTTCTGCTATCGACATATTAAAGGTCTAAATGGCTGACAAGTTTATTGGGTTGTACTTAAAAAGCTGATTTATTTGAGAAGTGAAAAGATACATCTTTAAACATTTAACAAGAAAATCCCAGCATTCAATTCATTTATAAAGCAGAGAGTGGGTGAATGGGTGTGGAAGTGCTGTAAATTGGCATGGGAACATGAGGGACCATGGGGGTTCTCTGGAGGGACGTAGCTTGTCATAAAGGGCATGAGTGGCCATTGGGGTGGATGGGCGCATGACCTGGCATGAATGGGCCATGGAGAATGTGTGGGGGTAGGGGGGATTGGGGGGGTGTTGGGGGTCTTTCATTGTAATTGGGTGAAATTTTTACATCCTGCTGGACTGAAGGGAGATTTGGCTGGGTGCAGCAGGAGCATGGCAGGAATAGCTGGTAAGATCATTCCTTGCACGTTTAAGAATAAGCTCAGCTGCCATTGTCCCTGTGTCGGTAATCATGTTCTACTGCGGCAAGGAAGTGCAATGTTAATATCTGACCAAAATAATCTCAGTAATATTAAGCATTAAATATGTTGCCTATTCACTCCCCAGGCTATGGGTCACGGATTGTGAATTCCAGATTGCTTTCTGTTCCTCGTACACAAATATTATGTTAGGTGAGGCCAAGGATAAGTTCAGTAGGGCCTATCACATAGGAGTCCCAATATTGCCTTCGGAACAGAGATTTGAATGGGTTATTAGTGTGTTTGCTGTGATGCACAAATCATCACGGCCATAAACCAATGTTCAGGGAGAAGGTAAGGAAGAAAGATAAAACATATTGTCAACAAACACATTAACAAAGTGTTTATTCAGTCTGAAAGCGTTTATTGCCTTGGATGCTCTGGGATTCTGAACATCTCTCTCTTAATTAGATTGCGTGGAAGCTTATAAAAAGGGTTCAGCTTCTTTGGGAACTAGAGTAGAACCTTGATAACTAAACAATGGCTTGTCTCTGCCTCAGATACTTTCCCTTTTGTTACGTCCCTTTATCTGCGCTGCTGCAATGCAGCCAGGAGAATAGCAGACAGCAGAGTAAATTAAAACTTCTTAATTTTTCAGGGAGGAATAAATCATAGCGCAAAAAAAGAAGAATTAAGGAGCTTATGCTTCCCTTTGAAGATGGTTTGTGACAGGACATATCCTTGAAGTTCATCCAAAATGGCCTCCGCTGGGTGACGGGGCAGTGGAAGTTCACACCTGACTGAGGCAAAACTTTACACCAAACAAGGAATTGCATTGGCGTCTAATGGGAAAAGATTTGAAAAGCTATTACAATTTTAATTCTTTATGATAGTTTGAAATTAAGTTAAGAAACAGTTATTAAATTGTCCATTTAATATAAAACTCGGCTCATGGCAAGGCTATATTATCTGCATTCTAAATCCGCACCGTTTCTTTTCCCCTCCCTCCATTCTATTATTCACATTGATTCATTTTGTCTCCGTTAGTTCAATAGAAATTAAAATGCATAAGCACAAACCCCACAAGCTCTTACAAAAGATAATTTATCCATTAAAATTCCTAATTTACATACATTTGCTTCAATCAGCCTGTCAGGTTTTAATTACATTCTGCCCCATTAAATACATTAACTCGGATTCCAAAATTACTTATTATTATCAGTTTGTCGCAGTCTTATTTGAGCTTGATTGTTACACACTTCAACTTCAATTCTCTCAACTCATTATTCTCTCATTCTCTTCTCTTTTTATCCAGGCAAATGGATACACAAACTTACACGCATACACACACATGCACATACGAACACAAACAGAGATAAACACAGAAAGGCACATGGACATACACACACACACAGACACACACATGCAGACACATACACACACGCACGCACACAGACAGAAGTAAATGTGCTAGTGTCACTCAATGGAAATTGGATTCCATTCTCCAAAATTGACCTCAGTGAATGCATAGGCTAAAGGAGACAAGTGCACGGCGAGTACGGCGCAAAAATATCTTTGGGAGTTAAAAATTGGATGAGAACCAAACTCGCTCTTAAGTAAAAGAGTTCATCGTCATTTGGCACTGGAGTCAAATTGGCAGCAGACTTGACTTCGGAATAGATTGCAGAGATTTCCCCGTCGCCTAGCAATGGAGACACTTACAGATGACTCCACTGTGACCTGTTATTTGTAATTGGAGCTGTGACCGGGTGTCACCCAGAACTGATGTATCTCTGTCACCACTTCAGGTTGATTGTCTCGGTTTTATCTAGTCCCTCAGTCATTCTCTCTCAGTTACTTAGATTCATAGTTCTTTTACTCTTGTAGCGTTAGGAACAGAATGTATTTGCAGTTTTTTTTGTAATCGGTATAGCTTTGTATGAAAAGAGGGGTATATTTTTGTAATCTTGTGAGTGTGTATTCCAATTAGGTAATTCAGCAGCAAGCTTTTATGAGTTTAAAATAACAAAGGCTTTTTTTTTTCTCACACAGTTATCAGAATTAAGGCAACATCACACACTATGGGCCCGATTTTACTATTTTCATTCTAAGTGACGATTCTGGGCATAGTACAGATCTGACTCAGAAATTCACTTTCAGGCACCTCCATATGCTCTCAGCCATCTCCAATCCGATTCACACTGTAGGCGGATCTCAGCACTGCTGGAACAATCAGAGCTCTGAACTGCGCATGCACAATTAGAAGAAAATCAGAAAGAGTGCGCCTGTGCCAGATTGCTCCCGAACCATAGAAAACAGAGAAAGTGGCCAGGGAGCAAAAAGCGGGATAGATGCGTCTTGAGGAATGGGGGTGGAAGATGGATCTCTAGGGTTGGCAGATGGATCTCTGATGGGGGGGCAGAGAGGTCCATTGTCACTCTGCTGGTGATCGATGAGGGGGGGCCAGGGTGGCAATCGGTCAAGGTAGTGGGAGGGGTGGATAAACAGGCAGTGATGTGTGTGACGGGGGGGAGAATAAGGGAGAATACACACACATCACTGCCCCCTGATCCACCCCTCCCACTACCCAGACCGATTGCTAGCCCTGCCCCCCTTCTCTCCACCGATCATCCGCAGAGTGGCAGTTGGTCCTCTGCTCCCCCCCACCAGAGATCCATCTGCTCCCCCACCCGCAAATAGAAGTCCATCTGCACCCCCCCACCAGAGATCCATCTGATCTCACTCCCCTCCTCCCCCTGCCAGATAATCATCGTTGTGCCTGATTTGGGCATGGAACGGATCTCGATAAAGTTTCAACGAATGAATCGCGCTGTTTTGAATGAATGCAGGCCTCGGTAAAGTCTCAATCTGCTCGCACTTGGTTGCAGATCGCGATAAAGGCCTCACACCCAATTTTACCATGATTTTGTGCCTGAAAACTGGCGCGAATTGTTTGTAAAATCGGGCCCTACATCTCACAAATGCACACACATGCATACACACAGAGACATATGCACAGATTTGCGCACACACACAGATATGCACACACACACACACACACAGATATGCACACATACACACACATATATACGCACAAATATACACACAAAGATATATTGCAGTTGAAGTTAGTGCACTGTTAAAAAATTTACAATTAATTCTATCTCTGAAGTGCAAAGTTCTATCTTTCACATGGTGAGTCTGTGGTTTTCTTAATGGGTTCAAGATAATTGAAAGTTGAAGTGAGGATCTTGTAAAGCAAAGGGCTCACAGCAGGTTGTGAAGTTTTTTTCCAGCAAATTATTATAGATTTTAGAATTATAGAATCCCTACAGTGCAGAAGGAGCTCATTCAGTCCATCAGGTCTACAATAAGAATAGTTCCTCCCAGGCCCAATGCTTGCAATGCGACATATTTACCCCAGCTAACCCCTCTATCTTATGCATTGGGAATACTAAGGGCAATTTAGCATGGCCAATGCACCTAAAAGGCACATCCTTAGATTGTGGGAGGAAATCGGAGCACCCAGGGGAAACCCCCGCAGACATGGGGAGAATCTGCAAACTCTGCACAGACAGTCACCCACGGCTAGAATTGAACCTGGATCTCTGGCGCTATGAGGCCGCAGTTCTAACCAATGTGCCACTGTTAATATCTGGGAGGTTTGTTCTCAGGTGAACTTTGAAACTGGAAGAGGTTGACTCAGTGGTGCTGAACCTATGGCCTGGGGACCACGTAAAGCCCATCAGCATTCTAAGGGTGGCCAACAAGACATTTTGTTGATTGTTACCCCACATAGCGGGTTGCCACCTCTGCTGATTTCTATATCCACAGTTTTTGTACCTACTGGTATGCCTGAAGTAATACACATGTAAAACAAAGGGCACGTGAAATGAGATGTGAGAGACATATGCTCCATCTACCATCCAATCAAATGCAAATATTTCTTCATGAATATAAATTACTACGGATGCTGGAATCTGAAACAGGAACAGAAAATGGTGGAAAATCTCAGCAGTTCTGAAAAGTATTACCTCCCTTTGTTCTGCCATTTTGATTTCTTCACGGCCGCTATTAGCAGCGTTTGTAGTCATGATCATCACCATTTACATTTCATTTGTCTTTTTGTCTATGACGTCTTTGTCAATCCAGACCCTCACCCACCCTGACAATATAAATCTCATCCTATTTTCTTTGTCTTCTGTTCTGATGAAGGGTCATCCAGATTCAAAACGTCCTCTCTCCACAGATGCTGTCAGACCTATTGAGATTTTCCAGCATTTTCTATTTTTGTTGTAAATACCTGTTTTGCTTTTGCCACTTGAATTTGCTGACAGTTCTACTGATATAGTGTATGTGCATAGATCCCTGAAAGTAGGCAGTCAGGTCGAGAAGGTTGTTAGGAAGGCATATGGAGTCTTGGCTTTTATTGGTAGAGGGATTGAATTTCGGAGCCGCAACGTCATGTTGCAACTGTACAAAACTCTAGTGCGGCCGCACTTGGAGTATTGTGTGCAGTTCTGGTCCCCACATTATAAGAAAGATGTGGAGGCATTGGAGAGGGTACAGAGGAGGTTTACCAGGATGTTGCCTGGTATGGAGGGCAGGTCTTATGAAGAGAGGCTGAGGGATTTGAGGTTGTTTTCGTTAGAAAGGAGGCGGCTAAGAGGAGACCTTATCGAAACATATAAGATGATTAGAGGTTTAGATAGGGTGGACAGTGATAGCCTTTTTCCTAGGATGGAAAAAGCTAGCACAAGGGGACACAGCTTTAAATTAAGGGGTGATAGTTATAGGACGGATATCAGAGGTAGGTTCTTTACCCAAAGGGTGGTTCGGGAGTGGAATGCCCTGCCTGCAGCTGTTGTAGATGCGCCAAGTTTGGTGGCGTTTAAGAGGTTAGTTGATAAGTATATGGAAGAGAAGGGAATGGTTTAGTTTGGAGGGGCATTGCTTTTTATATTGGTCGGCGCAACATCGAAGGCCGAAGGGCCTGTTCTGTGCTGTAATGTTCTATGTTCTATGTTCTATGTTCTATAGCAATGATTCAACATTTTCTATCATGTTTGAAGTATTTGGCAGATATTAAATGTATTTAATTTTATTCAAAGGTCATAATGAATTTGCCCAATTTCACTCTTCATAGAATCCTATGGTGCAGAAGGAGGCCATTCGGTCCATTGAGTCTGCACTGAGCACAATCCTGTCCAGGCCCTATCCCTATAACCCCATGCAGTTACTCTAGCTAGTCCCCCTGACACTGAGAGTCAGTTTAAAATGGCTAATCCACCTAACTCGTACATTTTTCGACTGTGGGAGGAAACCGGAGCACCCAGAGGAAACCCATGCAAACATGGGGAGAATGTGCAAACTCCACATAGATAGCGACCCGAGGTTGGAATTAAACTTGAGTCTCTGGCGTTGTGAGGCAGCAGTGCTAACTATTGTACCACTGTGCCACTCATTCTTGTGCTCCACTGAGATGAAAGAGGGCCAATCATGCAGTCCATTCACTAGCCTAGGTTGTCCATCACTAGGTGGGGGATAAATACTTTGGCTCCTTGATGTTAGTATCAGATTCTGTTTCTCAAACTGGATGCTGTCATTTGGTTCTAATGACAATGTCATGGTCTGGTGCAGTTTCTGACACTCGTTTTGACAACATGATTATTCAGATAGTCTTGTTTGGATGAGGAAGGTTATTGTGATACAGCTGGGAAGCAGATGGTAGGCATTGCATTTTGGTCTTTCCTGTTGTTGAGCATGAAACTGGCAATCTGGAAATCCTTACTCTTTTGTTGTTGATCCATCCTTAAACAGTAAGATGTATACAATGTATAAGGCCCTTTGACCCCACTTGGGGTACTGTGCACAGTTCTGGTCGCCTCACTACAGGAAGGATGTGGAAGCTATTGAGAGGGTGCAGAGGAGATTTACAAGGATTGGGAGGCATGCCTTATGAAGATAGGTTGAGGGAGCTAGGTCTCTTCTCTCTGGAGGGATGAAGATTGAAAGGCGACCTGATAGAGGTTTATAAGATGTTGAGAGGAATAGATAGGGTGGATTCTCGAAGGATATTTCCCAGGGCTGAAATGGTTACTGTGAGAGGACACAGTTTAAGGTGATGGGGAGTAGGTATAGAGGAGATGTCAGAGATAAGTTTTTCACTCAGGGGGTGGTGGGTGAGTAGAATCAGCTGCCGTCGGTGGTGGTAGAGGTGAACTCGCTGGGGTTTTTTAAGAGACTTCTGGATGAGTACATGGGATTTAATGGGATTGAGAGTTATAGATAGGCCTGGTAGGTATGGATATGATTGGTGCAACTTGTGGGCTGAAGGGCCTGATTGTGCTGTAGTGTTCTAATATATAAATGGCTATGACCTGCCTTCACCTATGTTCACATATAGTTTGGTATGCCCCAGAGACTTGATAGGTTCTGCAGACCAAATGCCAAAAGTCACACGATTTGGATGGCATAGTGCTTAGCACTGTGGCCTCACAGCGACAGGGACCTGGATTCGACTCCTGACTTGGGTCACTGCCTGTGTGGAGTTTGCATGTTCTCCACTTGTCTGTGTGGATATCTTCCCAGGTGCTCCGGTCTCCTCCAACAGTACAAAGATGTGCTGGTTACGTTGTTTGGCTATGGTAAATTTCCCTTTAGTGTCAGGGGGACTGGCAGGGTAAATACATGGGGTTATGGGGATAGTACCTGGGTGGGATTGTTGTCAGTGCAAGCTTGATTGGCCAAAAGGTCTCCTTTTGCACTGGCGGGATTCTATGACACTATGCTTATATGATTTGCGACATTTGTTTTGCATTCAATTTTTAAGAAGTATTTACTGAAAGTTTATAACATGATATGCATGTCAGGACAGGATGCCAGATTTATCTATAAATTTTCAGAATTTAAGGCTCCTAGTTATTCACAGGTCCAAGTCACCAGACCTAATAATAATGTCTCACATGCCTTTGTTGCTCTCCTGTCTCTACTTCACTGCGTTTTCCTCAATCTCCTTTCTACCTTGATTTTGTTTCTATAAAGTCCTGAGCCTTTCTTTTAATTTTGAAGCTTTACTCAGGTATTCACTTTGGGATTTTGGGCAGAACATTCCCCTTTTCAAATTTCTTCCTTTTCTCAGTTGCAAAGGATATTGCATTTTGAACACTGTTTCAGCCAGTTTGTATCTCATCTATTTGAGGGTTTGAAATGTTCTGAAGCTGACCAGCTATGGGGAGAATCACATGCAGAACAACTGAAAAACAAGTTCCTGAATCAATCAAGGAATTTTTTTGCTTTTGTTTTAAATTTCCAGCATTCTAAAGTTTCTTTTGTCTTTGTAGAAGTGGCAATGTATGAGGTATGGTAATATGTGATTAGACTAGTAATCCAGGGGCCTAGATTAATGATGCCAGAGACATGAGTTCAGATTCCATCCTGGCAACTGGGGAATTTAAAATCAATTAAAAGCTAATGTAAGTAACGGTGGCTCCGAAACTACCAGGTTGCTGTCAAAACCTGTCTGATTCATTGATGTCCTTTAGGTAAGGAAATCTGCTGTCCTTATCCCAGTCTAGTCAATCTGTGTCTCCAGATCCACAGTAATGCGATTGACTCTTATTTGTCCTCTGAAATGGCCAAGCAAACCCTGCCATCGTATTTGAGAGAGTGGCTCACATCCCTTTTTCCAAAGTTAATAAATATTGGTTTTGCCTGCAATGCAGGTAGGATGAATGAATGCATTAATATACTCTAGCCCATGCTCGCATTTCCAATCAAGGTGGCACAGTGGTTAGCACTGCTATCTCACAATGTCAGAAATTCGGGTTTAATTCTTGCTTCGGGTGTGTGATGTTTACATGTTCTCCCTATGTCTGCGTGGGTTTCCTCCGGGTGCTCCGGTTTCTTCCTACAGTCCAAAGATGTGCTGGTTAGATGGATTGGCCATGCTAAATTGTCCCTCAGTGTCAGGAGGAATAACAGAGTAAATGTTTTAGGTTATGGGGGTAGAGCCTGGATGAGATTGCTGTCGCTGCAGACTGATGGACCAAATGACCTCCTTCTACACTGCAGGGATTCTTTTATTATTCATCCATGGAACATGGGTATCACTGGCTGATCAACATTTGTTGCCCATCCCTAGTTACCCCAGGGCAATTGAGAGTCAACCACATTGCTGTGGCTCTGGAGTCAACTGTAGGCTAGAACAGGTAAGGATGGCAAATTTCCTTCCCTAAAGGACATTGGTGAAGCAGAAGGGTTTTTCCAACAATCAACAGTGGTTTCAGTAGATTCTTAATTCCCAGATGCTTTTTTTATTGAATTCAAATTCCACCATCTTCTGTGGCAAGGTTTGAACCCTTATCATCCAGAATGTTAACTGAGTTTTCCTGGATTAATAGTCCAGTGATTAGGCCATCACTCCCCAAATGATCCAATTCTAAAGGAATCAATAGTTGACAAACATATGTACAAGAATCCAACTCATAACATGACATTGCTGTTCGTAAACACATAGGACATATTTTTATTTGGGTCACATGTCCCAAGAGCCTCTCGGTTTTGATCCTGTGTCATGTTGGTGTGGGACGTGCAATGTGATTGTAAAAAATTGTTCATCAGTGGCCAATGCTCTACCCAAGGACGCAAGGAACCACAAAAGGTCGTGAGTGTATCCTTCACGCAAACCGTCCTCCCATCCATTGAGTCTATCTACACATCTTGGCAAAGCATCAGCATAATTAAGGACCCCACGCACCCCAGACATTCTCTCTTCCACATTCTTCCATTGGGAAAACGATACAAAAATCTGAGGTCACGTACCAACCGACTCAAGAATAGCTTCTTCCCTGCTGTTGGACTTACCTTGCATTAAATCGATCTTTCTCTACACTCTAGCTATGACTATAACACTACATTCTGCACTCTCTTGTTTCCTTCTCCATGAATAGTATGCTTTGTCTGTATGGCACACAAGAAGCAATACTTTTCACTATATGTTAATACATGTGACAACAATAAATCAAATTGAATCAATCAGGGAGTGCACGCACCATCCAATTAAGTAGGAAGGTGGACCCCAAGGCAGGAAATTGCCGATGACTGTGGCTGTGGGCTGATGACCATTGCGAGTACAGGGGATCCCTAGCAGGTTGGAGAGTGGAACTTCCCAGCTGCAACATCCACCTCCCTGCTCCCCCCAACCCTGTCAACTCGAGCCCCTTTCATTCTCATAGTTTCGTTACCACTGACCACCAATAACGTTGGCATATAACAACGTTAAAGAACAAGAAAGAACAAAGAAAATTACAGCACAGGAACAGGCCCTTTGACCCTCCAAGCTTGCACTGACCCTGATGCCCAATGGGACTAAAACCCCCTACTCTTCCAGGAACCCTATCTCTCTGTTCCCATCCATGGGGAGAATGTACAGCCTCCGCACAAACAGTGAGCCTCTCAAAAGTCACTATTGTATCTGCTTCTACTATCTCTCCCGGCAACAAGTTCCACGTACACAACACCCTCTGTAAAAAAAAAACTTGCCTTTTACACCTCTTTTAAATTTTGCCCCTTGCACCTTAAACCAATGAGTAATTGGTTTTTCCATCCTGGGAAAAAGTTTCTAACTATCCACTCTGTCATGTCCCTCATAATCTCGTAGACTTCTATCAAGTCTCTCCTCAATCTCCATTGCTCTTGTGAGAACAAACTGAGTTTCTCCAATCTCTCCTCATAGCTAATGCCCTCCATTCTAGGCAACATCCTGGTAAATCTTTTTTGTACCCAATCCAAAGCCTCTACATCCTTCTGGTAGTGTGGCAACCAGAATTGAACACTATATTCCAAGTAAAGTTTATTTATTAGTAACATTGCAATGCAGTTACAGTGAAAATTCTCTCATCCTTAATCGACTCTGTAAGGACCCTATTTGTTATCTGTTACTAATGGATGGATAGCTTTCACGCCATCCCCTCCCTCCTCCTCCTCACTCAAACCTTTGAAAATGGCCCAAAGATGGCCACATGCTGAACTGTCATGCGCTTTCGGAACCCAGCCTTCTCTTCTCTCTATTTCGTTTCTTCTGCGGATCTGAAATTCTGTCTCTGATATTTTCTCTGGCACTATTAAAGGGAAGGACACAAATTTGAATGCTTCCGATGCTTTTTTAAATGCTTTTAATCCAATACACAGTGGCACATCAGTAAGCACTGCTGCCTCACAGCACCAGTAGCCAGGGTTCGATTCTCAGCTTGGCTCATTGATTTTGCAGAGGCTGCATGTTCTCCTCGAGTCTGCATGGGTTTCCTCCAGGTGCTCCTGTTTCTTCCCACAGACTGAAAGATGTGCTGGTTAGGTGCGTTGGCCATGCTAAATTCTCTGTGTACCCGAACAGGCGCTGGAGTGTGGCAACTAGGGGATTTTCACAGTAATTTCATTGCAGTGTTAACATAAGCCACATTTCACTTTTTTTTCCTCGTCAGGATCTGATCCCTAGGTTCCGAGTCACGGTATCGAAATGAAGACATTCATTATGAGAAGTGTCGTCTTTCTGCAGAGCCTAGTAAAATTGTACTGACAATCATTGCTGCTTCTATTTTAACTTTACTAATGTGATGTTATTATCACTACAGGAATATATTAGCATTCATTTGGATGAAATCTCAGAGGACTTTTAGGATCTAGAAACAACACACTGTGTGTTAAAACGTCTCTAACATGATTACTTTGCATTATAGCACTGCTGTAAAGAAATGCAGTGATAATAAAGATGCGAGTGTTAATGAATCGTGCGATCAATCAGTAGAATAAATGAGGAACTATCTTCCTGTATGGTCCTTGTTGCAGAACAATAAAATACTTACCAGTTAAAGGGATGACAGCAGTGATAGAATTGTCAAAGAGTAAAGTTTATTTGCTAGTCACAAGGTTTACATTAACACTGCAGTGAAGTTACTGTGAAATTCCTCTAGCTGCCACATCTGTTCGGGTCAATGTACTTAACCAGACTGTGGGAGGAAACCAGAGCACGTGGAGGAAACCCATGCAGACATGGGGAAGGTGTGCAAACTCCACACAGACAATGTCCCAAGCTGGGAATTGAACCTGGGTCCCTGGCACTGTGAGGCAGCAATGCTAACCACTAGTTCACCAATTGGTGAACATTTAACTGCAAACACCAGAGACATCTTAGATTTGAACTTCCATCGGCCTTGAGATCACAGACCTCAGCTGGAGGTGAGCACCAATGGTGGCTCACTGGGTAGCATCTCTACATAAGTATTCAAGAGTATACGTTGACTCATTCACTGCTTTACTGAAGGATTGTACTGCTATTTGTCAGCGGAGACACAAAACTAGTCTCACCCCTCAGATGGGTGTAAAAGATCCCAATGCCATTCAAAAAGAAAGGAGGGGGTTCTTCTTATAGGATAAAGGATTAGCTGTTCTGAAATGCCAATGCAAGTTATAATGTAATCAAAGATAGTGTTGGAAGCTGTAATAATGTAACCAATGGTAACATACATATTGAGAGGGCCAGCTGAACAGTTGACCCAGTAGGCAATGTACCCAATGGCAAAATGATGTGATATAAATAGAAAGCAGATGAGAATAATAGGTAGTTTGTGTGGCCTGAACGTTGATGTAATGAAGTTTCTTTATTAAACCTCTGATTTATTTTACGTAATTACTTATTTTATTCCTTGCAAATGAGCTATCCTTACTGCTGGATGGACAATGCATGATGAAGATGATGATGTATCACAGAAATCAGCCAGTCATCTTATAGATTGCCCCCCAAGAGAGTTTGAGAATATGCCTATGAGCAACATAACTAACTTCTAAGCAGGTTACAAAGTAGGCAAGTGTCAAGCAGATATTAGTAGGACTGCAGTCTGTCTACTTCCAAATTCTATGTATAGACTCCAAGACAGAAGGACCCTCTCTCTCATGGTGGGAATCATGGAAGTACCATTTCTTCTGGTATTGAGTAGCATCAGATTATCATACAAAGAACAAAGAACAAAGAGCAATACAGCACGGGAAACAGGCCCTTCGGCCCAATGAGCCCGTGCCATCGTCCTAACGTCTTAATGACATCCGTGACTATAGGCTATGCCTATTGTGGAAGATTCCCATATAGGGACCAATATAGGGACAATTTGTTACCCAATCAGCCTAAGAGCACATTTTTGGGATGTGGGAGGAAACCGGAGCACCCGGAGAAAACCCACACAACCACGGGGAGAACGCGCAAACTCCCGCAGGCACAGGCCCAAATCCATGTGTCTGCACAGCTGTCATGTTGCCCATCAGATGGTCCAGTTTAAGCATACACTAACGACTTGAAGCACTAGGCCACTCCTGAAGCAACATCCAAGAGCAGCCCTCGCATGACCTGCCGAATGCATGCACCTTGTTGGTCAACAAGGTGGACCGAATTGCCTGTGGAAACAAATAAGATATTTAGACAGTCCTGCTATATCCCTCTATCTGCAGACCGCTCATGTGGCTGTCCAAGAGACCCTTAAACAACCCTAGTGTGCCTGCTCCCACCACCTTACTCGGCAGTACATTCCACACCCCCACTACCCTTTGTGTGAAAAACTGCCCTCTAATATTCGACTTATACATAGCCCCCCTCACCCTAAGGCCACGACCCCTCATTCTATCCATTTCTAATGGTGGAAAAAGCTTACCACCATTTACTCTATCTATACCCCTTATAATCTTATATACCTCTAATAGATCCCCTCTCAGCCGACGTCTTTCAAGGGAAAACAACCCCAGTGTGTTCAATCTTTCCTCGTAAGACAGCCCTTCCATACCAGGCAGCATCCTGGTAAATCTCCTCTGCACTCTCTCTAAAGGACAGACACTTCAAATTAGTTACCTTCTTCATGTAGCAGGTCCAGTAGTAGACAATGTTCTCTTAAGGAAGGGGTGCGGGTGTCCACCTTGGACTTTGAAACCATTCTCAAAGCTTTGGACATATATTTTAGGCAGAAGCCCAGTATCGAGCATACAGATAAGTATGCCGCATTGGCCGAATTGTGATCGCCCAATCGGACTATAAACTGACCCAACTCCTAGTCCTCTCATGACTGGGTAGGCCCACAGGCAGTGGTGCCAGTTCCAGGAAAGTGAGCCAGACTGGACAAAGGGGCATGAAAGAAAAGCCAACATGGGTAGCAGGGCTGCCCAGCAGGAGGTGTGGAATGCTCCTCATGTAGCAAAACCAGGCATTTCATACATTTCTCCAAATCCAACAATTTAAATCAAAGTAGAAAACACATTCAACCTTTGAAATGGAAGGTCAAGAATAAGGTCAAGTTCTAACATTCCTCAGAGAAGCTAATGGCCTGAATTACTCAGTTATAATCCACATTCAAGACTTCAATGCCACCTATAAAATTAATATTGGAGCTATCGTAAACACATTAGCAGTTGACCTTGACTGGCTTTAGCCACTGACACTTTGCCTATTGTATCTCAATTTACAAAGTCCAGCTGGCAAGAACCTTTCAAACAAAGGCAGGATCATTTTTCCTCTTTGCTAAAAGGGGCAACAGACCATTGATTCTCTCTGTGTTCTTCAGAATCGATGCACATGGTGGCGATGTTGGCATACTTCAAGGAAAGAAAACAAATACTGCCCACATTTGAATGCCTCATTTTCTTTCACGTAACAATCTTCAAACTTTTATTTAAAACCAATGGAAATTCAGCCAGTGGTATCGTGGCCCCTTTAAAGGGACGTCCTGGATGTCACGTGATTAGGCTAGGCCTCATGAGTGTCAAGATGGGAAGCCAAGCCAATTGGGAGCAAAAATGCGTCTCCCAGGTTGGGGAGCATCCTGGGTTGGAGCCGGGAAAGAGTGTCGTATAGTTGAATAGTTATTCTGATTGACCCTAGTGGAATAAATACTTATTCTTTCATTGACAACGAAGCCTTTTGTTAATTAAATCACACTGAGTCACTCTTGACTTATTACGCTGGTGACGAGGAAAATCTTTTGAAGTCCTTGGGGATTGCAATGCACAGCAAGAGGGGGAAGAGACTGGAGCATCAAAATATGAAGGAGGAAGTTACAGGTACATATTAAAATGCCTTTGATTGGGAAAAAAAGAACTATTTGATACTGATATAGAAAACTGGGGATATTAAATTGAAAGGCCGTATTGCTGTTTTGTAGCAAATAAAATAACAACTGAAGAAAAGCAAAAGGTTATTCTGCTCACAGACTTACAATTTAATCAAAGTTTAACATTGTCTGATGTTCCATACATAGAGAAGTTTTCCTGTCCTGTCATAGTGGGTGGGGGTCGGATCACAGAAAGGTCTGTTTTTTCTGGTTTTTGGGCAAGTGCGGCCAGAAAATCAACCTCAAACCTTCTGGCTGGATAGTTAAGTTGGTTAAAAATCCCTGTCACTCAATCATTATGTTGAAGAATGAATTTCATTCAGCAGTCTGGGAGACAGGAGAGTCTCAAGTCAGTGGACAGGCTGGAAGGATCAGCAGAGTATTACAGGTTTAGAACTTTGACAAAGGATCATCTGGACTTGAAACTCTTTTCTCTTCTTACAGATGCTGCCAGACCTGCCGAGATTTTCCAGCATTTTCCCTTTTATTTTCAGATTCCAGCATTCACAGTAGTATGCTTCTGTTACAAATTTGGCCCAGCTTTAGGAGACATGTTAAGGACCTATTTCATCTGTGGTATAAAATGTCTAAGAATACAAAAGTTACTGGCTGAGAGCAAAATCTCTTCAGTGAAATTAGATAATGTCAAATTACTATCTCTTCAAATTTTATAACAGGCAAAAATGCTGTTGCAGGAAGCTTTTACAGGGTCTTGTCTATTACCACTGTGTGTCTTAGATTAGGATTCATAAAGACTGTTAGAGATAAGGCTATTGATAAACTCTACCATTTATTAATCTTTCTTCTAACTATATGCAGTACAAGATTTAGCACCTGAGCTGTCCCAGGTGACTGAATGAGCTGAGCAGGGTGTAAGCAGACTGCATGATGTGCCAAATGAGGTGAACCGTGTGTTGAGGGAAATGGCGATTTTGAAGAAGAACCCAAATGTGTGTGCAGCTGAGCCCGAGAAAGGGAATATAGCAACAAGGACAGATATTTGTTTTCAATGTGAGGGAGAACACTCCAAGAATTTTGCCAATTGTGTGTTTCAGATGTAGCAAAAAAAAAGTCATTTACAAGTGCAGTACAGAGCGACATTGCCAGGGCAGAATATGCAAAAAAGAAAACCCACAATGACTTGTTTAATTTCTTGAAGAAAAACTGGATGAGGAACAACATAGATCTGAATCATTTACCCTAACCCAATTGGGTAAAATGCCTGCCATAGACATAAACTTGATAGTAAATGGTAGATCTCTTAAAATGGAAGTTGACACAGGGCTGAGGCTACTGTCATAAGGGAGCAAGTAGTCTGTTACCTTCAAAAATGCCTGAGTTTTGAATTTGATCGAGTCAGGAGCCATATTGTTTACACAAGAGACATTGCAGACCGTAGCGGCAGTATCAGTCACAGTGTCCTTCATGAAGGATGATGTGGAGATGCCAGTATCGGACTGGGTGGGAAGTTTTATAAACACCAAGCTAAAGTCCATCAAGTTTATTTGAAATTACTAGCTTTCAGAGCACTGCTCCTTCATCACTCACCTGATGAAGCAGCAGTGCTCCAAAAGCATAACGATTCCAAATAAACCTGTTGGACTTTAACCTGATGTTGAGAGACTTCTTGCTGTCTTACAACATTCAAATGGCATAGTTACCTGTCTTGGTAAGTAAAGGTCAATGACCTTGTTTAATGTGGTGTAATTGACTCAAACAGATTAAACCTGAATTGCTTTAGATATTAAATCTGCAAGATACAGCTTTTCAGGAGATGCTGTGTAAATATTCAAAGGTCTTCCAAAATGACCTCAAAAAATCAAGGGAGCTAAAGCCAAAATTTAGCTGAAGCCAAAGACAACTCCTACATTTTTCAGGGCTCACCCATTGCCTTATACACTTCATCAGATAAGTTGCAATTGAGCTCTTGAGATTGGAAGATTTGGATATCATAAAGTCTGTTCAATTCTCAGAATGGGCAGCATTCAGAATCTCTATCTTAAAACCACAGACTGTAACCATTTGTTAATCATCAGTAAAGGAGCTCAGATAGACAGGTACCCTATTCCTAAAACTTATGACCTTTAAGTCAAACTAGCTGGAGAATCAAAATACTCCAAGTTAGGTCTCAGTCACACCTACCAGCAATTGGAATTGGTGGAAGACTCTCAGATTAGTCACCATCAGTACTCAAAGGTTTATAAAGTTATACATCGCTACCTTTCAGGGTCTCGTCTATGTCAATGTACGATGGACAAATTTATTACAAGGCATCCTGGTTTATTTTGATGACCTTCTAATTGCAGGAACCTCACCTGAAGAGCACAGATAAAACAGAGGAAGTTTTGGGATGGTTTAAAGAAATGGATGTTCGGTTGAAACTGGAGAAATACATTTTCTAGGCAGACAAGGAAGATAAAGTAAAGGCATAAAAAAGGTTCCAAAGTCAAAAAATGTCTGAGTTAAGGTCATTTTTCAAAATGACTGATTATGGTGAATTTTTACCAATTGTATCTACCACCCTAGCTCCACTCCACCAAGTGTTGAAGAAACATCGATGTTAGAGGTGACACAAAATCAAAGAGGACACAAAAAGCAAACAGGCTTCTATAGTCATTGGCATTATTAGCTCACTACAATCCAGCCAAGCCCTTGTTTGTAAGCTGCAAATTCTTGATTGGATGTATCCTTGAAATAGCTGGATGTCCACAATGACAAGTTGAAAAAGTTTTTTTTGCCACTCATGGCTTCCAGGAGCTTTGTGTCAGACAATAACACAATCTTCACAGCAGAGGAGTTTCAAAAAAACCTGTCACATCAAATGGTACTCATCATAATAGGTCAGCACCTTGTCACCCTGTTTTACCTGTACATGCTGTCCAAACATTCAAGGTCTTTACCCTTAGATGTAGCCAGCTTTGTGTTTCTTACAAGACCTTGCCCACAAGTGACCAAAGCAGGTATCACACTAGCCAAGCTACTGATGCAACTATTTTTTTAAATTGATATTTAATTTGGCAGGGAAGGGGGAGTAGTAAGTCTTGAGGCATAAGAACATAAGAACTAGGAATAGCCCATCTAGCCCACCCCACCATTCAATAAGACCATGGCTGATCTGAAGTGGATCAGTTCCACTTTCCCCTCATAATCCTTAATTCCCTTGTCTATCAGAAATCTTTCTACCCATGACTTAAATATATTCAGCAAAATAGCCTCCACCACTTCAATGGGCAGAGAAATCCAGAGATTCACCATCCTGAGTGAAGAAGTTCCTCCTCAACTGTTTTAAACTGCAACCATCCCCCCACCCCTTATTGAACCTAAAAGAATCCCCTCCTTTTATTGAAGCTGTGCCCTCTAATTCTGCTATCTTTTCCAAGCAGGAAGAATCTCTACCTCTACCCTATTTAGCCCCTTCATTATCTTGTAAGTCTCTATAAGATACCCCCTCAGCCTTCTAAACTCTAACAAGTATAGGCCTAGTCTATTCCATCTCTTTTTATAACCTAATCCCTTCACCTTCAGTATCAGCTCAGTGAACCTTCTTTGTACTCCCTCCAAGGCCAATATATCCTTTTACAAATGCAGGGACCAAAACTGCACACAGTATTCCAGCTGCAGCCTCACAAGTGCCCTGTACAATTGCAGCAAGACCTCCCTGCTTTTATATTTTAAGCCCTTCACTAAAATCCCCTTACTCACAAACCCCAACAGCAGTCTATCTCCAGTATGCTAGAAGAACTGACACTGCTGGTTAAATACAAGGCAAAAACTCCCTGATTGGCCCATCAACTGGATCCTTAATCATGGAGTTCACACTCCAATAGGCTAACCTCAATGGCTTGATTGAAGTCATTACAGTGGAGACT
The DNA here is from genome assembly GCA_024679065.1 of Sphyrna mokarran. Taxonomy (NCBI): domain Eukaryota; kingdom Metazoa; phylum Chordata; class Chondrichthyes; order Carcharhiniformes; family Carcharhinidae; genus Sphyrna; species Sphyrna mokarran. Next base: position 10,942,147 of record JAGIQG010000013.1, on the reverse strand, counting down.
TGGGAAGTCTCTCAGAAAGAACATTGTGACTTGAGGAAGAATGACGGAGATTTCCAAGTTGAGGATTTAGTTATGGTCAGAAAATTTGCAGTAGGACTGACATGCCTATAATTTCCTGTCTTATCTTTGCTACTCTTCCGAAACAAAGGAACAGTATTAATCACCCTCTTCTAGAATTTCGCCAGTGGAAAAATATGAAGCAAATATTTCTGCAACGGTCTATAATTTCTTCACTCATCTCCAACAAGATCCAAGGATGCACTTGATTAGTTTCAGGAGATTTACCCACCTGAATGCACTTTAAAGCTGCAAATGCCTCCTCCACATGTTGCCTAAGACGTGTGCTTCTTAGGCTTTCCTTATTGCTTTAGCACCCATGATTTTCTCCTTAGTAGACACAGAGGACAAATATTCATAAAAATCTCACCGATCTCCAGTGGCTCCACAGCTTTGCTAATCTTTAAGGGGATTTATTCTTTCCCAAGCCATCCGTTCACTCTTAATGGTACTTCCCAATTACTTCCTGATGTCTAATATGTATCTCTTGGGCAACATCACTAAAATAATTAATGATTACTATTTGTATATAAGAACATAAGCAATCAAAGAACAAAGAACAAAACGGGAAACAGGCCCTTCGGCCCAAAGAGCCCGCGCCGCCATCCTGATGTTCTCACTTCTATCCATGATCCCTGTCATCCCTGTCTATGTTTATAGATCTATGCATTAGAACCAAATGTGAGACAATTTAGGGAGAATTTGTTCTGCCAATCAGCCTAAGAGTACATCTTTGGAATGTGGGAGGAAACCGGAACACCGGAGAAAACCCACTCAAGTACGGGGAGAATGCGCAAACTCCCACAAACACAGGCCCAAATCCTTGTATCTGCACAGCAGATAGTCATTGAGCTGTCGTGTTGCCCATCAAATTGTCCAGGTCAAGTGTACATTAATGACGTGAAGCACTAGGCTACTCCCGAAAAATCCAAGAGCAGCCCTCTCACGACCCATCACCTGTATGCCCCTTGTTAGACAAGGCGGACTGAAGTACCTGTAGGATAAAACAAATACATCAATATCAATCAGAACAGCAGTTGCCACTTGGTCCCTCAAGCCTGTTTTCTCATTCGATAATTTGATGGTGTATTCGATCTTGACCCCAGCTCTACATTCCAGCCTGTTACCATAGCTCTCCACTAGAATATTAGCTGCTCATTCCCTAAATTACAACAGGGACAAAACCTCATTGAATCCCGACAGTGCAGAAGGAGGCCATTCAGCCCATGGAATCTGCGCCGTTGCTCTGAAAGAGAATCCTACCCAGTTCCGTGTCAAGTTTGGGGACGTTTAAGAGGTCCGTGGATAGGTTTATGGATGAAAACGGAATGGTTTAGGTTAGAGGGGCATTGCTTTTTCTTAATTGGTCGGCGCAACATCGAGGGCCGAAGGGCCTGTTCTGCGCTGTAATGTTCTATGTTCTATGTTCTTTCCTATCCCAGTAATCCCATGGCTAATCCAACTAACCTGCGATGAAGTTACTGTGAAAATCCTCGAGTCGCCACACTCCGGCACCCTGTTTGGGTACACTGAGGGAGAATTTAGCACAGCCAATCAACCTAACCTGCACATCTTTGGACTGTGGGAGAAAACCAGAGCATCCAGAGGAAACCCACTTAAATGCAAGAAGAAGATGCAGACTCTGCATCGACAATCACCCAAACCTGAATTGAACCTGAGTCCCTGGCGTTGTGAGGCAGCATGGTTAACCACTGCGCCAAAAAACATTTGACAGGCTGTTAAGTGCTTTGCAACATTGTGAGGTAATGAAGTGTACTATAAATGGAAGTCTTTCTATGTGGAGCAGTTCAGAGCTCTGATGGTTAATTTGACTAAACTATTATCTATAAGCATCATACTAACTACCCATCAATGGGGTCATTCACAACCAACAGAAACTTAAAGTACCCGGAAGTCCATTAGATCTATTGCTGTTAATATGCTATTTTAGCAAGTGTTAATGAGTAATCTGACCTTTGTTAATTATTCCCTCGTAACTTTACTGTTGAATGTTTTCAAGAATAAATGGATTTTAATCAGAAATGTTTGTGTTCACCCCAATGAATCATGTTAATGTCATTAACTGTAATACCATCATCTGTAGAGAGCAATCATTTGCTGTGGCTTTGTATAAGGGGTTTCAACATCAAGCACAGTCTTCAGGTGAGCACGAGTGGTGATACTGAGCTATTTTGCTATATCTTGTGTCTAAGGTGGGGTTGCCTTAGTTTCTATTTATTAATGTCACAAGTGGGTTTACATTAACACTGGGGATTTTCACTAACTTCATTGCAGTGTTAATGTAAGCCTACTTGTGACGCTAATAAATAAACTTTGAACTTTGAAAAACACTAAATTGTAATGCAATTACTGTGAAAATCTCCTAGTTGCCAGATTCTGGCACTTCTTTATGTACATTGAGGGAGAATTTAGTACAGCCAATGCACATAAGCAACGTGTCTTTCCAACTGTGGGAAGAAACCAAAGCACCCAGAGGAAACCCTCACAGAAATGGGAAGAACGTGCAGACTGTGCATAGACATAGATTGCAGGAGTTGGGATGTCTAGGACATTAATAAGACTACACGTGGCATATTGTGTGCAATTCTGGTCACCCTATTATAGAAAGGGTATTATTAGACTAGAAAGAATGCAAAAAAGATTTACTTGGATGCTATCGGAACTTGATGGATTGAAGCTGAATAGACTGGGATTTTTTCCTCTGGGGTGTAGGAGGCTGAGGGATGATCTTATAGAGGTCCATAAAATAATGAGGCGCATAGATAAGGTAGATAGTAAATATCTTTTCCCAATGGTAGAAGAGCCTAAAACTCGAGGTTTAAGGTGAAAAGGGAGAGATACAAAAGTGGCCAGAGGGACAATTTTTTCACACAGACGGTGATGAATGTCTAGAACAAGCTGCCGGAGGTAATGGTGGAGGCGAGTACAATTTTATCTTTTAAAAAACATTTAGATGGTTACAGAGATATTTAGAGTTTAGAGAGATATGGGCCAAATGCGGGCTGTTGGGATTAGCTTAGGGGTTTTAAAAAAAAGGGTGACATGGGCAAGTTGAGCCGAAGGGCCTGTTTCCATACTGTAAATCTGTGGCTCTGTGATTCTATGACTGTGAGCTAAGCTTGAATTAAAACTAGGTCCCTGGCGCTGACAGGCAGTAGTACGAACCACTGTACACCATGCCACGATGAGAGGCAATGTTTTATTACAAGAGTCAATTTGTCTGGCAAACATGCAGCAGATGTTAAGAATGAAGGCAATAATTGGTTTTAGCTAAGGAATGTGTCACTTTGTAAAGTTAATGAACCTTCTTTTATTTATGTCACCCTGAAGTTTCAGAGTAGAGATTTAATTAGATTGATTGACAGGGATAGAATTCTGTGCTTAATGGGAGGAACTGAGCTTGCAAGCAAGAAAGGTTTTCAATTTCATTTTAAAATACAAGTTATTGCTGCCTGGACTGCCAAATGAAATAGATACCTCTCTGTCCCTCTGTCTCCAGGCTATTCTATAAATTCTTGGAATGTTATCTAGACAAACTAGATAGTCAACGTATTTTCCCAAAGATAGGAGAGTCTACAACTGGAGGATATAGGTTTAAAGCAAGAGGGGAGAGATGTAAAACGGTCCACAGGGGAAATTTTTGGAGTCAGAAGATAGTGCTGCCAGAGGCAGCAGTATTGCCAAGTACAATGTTGTCTTTTCAAGGCATTTAGGCAATTAGATGGGTAAAATGAATATAGAGGAACATGGATAAATGCAGGCAATTAGGACTAGCTTAGTGTTAAAAACTGAGTAGCAAGTTAAGTTGGACCAAAAGGCCTGTTTCCATGCTGTAAACCTCCATGACTCTATGACAAACAAGTATGCCAATGTTTTACTAATTAATTTTAAAGACGAGATTTAAGTCTGTAAGAGGAACTTTGTTTGAAATAGATCTCATAGTGATAGATTAGCAGTTAAGAATTGTAGAAAATCATAGAAAAACTACAGCACAAACAGGCCCTTTGGCCCACAATTGTATCTTGACTTATTTAAGTATTGTTCAATCATTACATGTTAAGCTAGTTCATTTGTTATAGTTAAACTGTGCTGTTAAATAAACATTTTTTTGATGAAGACTTCCTGGTTTGTCAGTAGAATTGTGCCTGAAGGGAAATATTCCAGCCTCACGTTAATGTCAAATTGTTGGAATCTAGTCTAAGTTTAGAAAATACTCTGGGATTTCTGATCTGTTATTCTAACACAGGTTAGAAGGAAAGGTAAAACTATACCAGAATACCCTGACCAATATTTCAATGACCATTCTACAGAGATAAATATGTTCTTATTTCTATATGATATTTAGATTTTATATTTAGCCAATGCTCCCAGTGTTAGCTTTAATGTCAATTGTCATGAGTTCAAGTCCGCTCTCTAGAGATTCAATCTCAGCTTAAACAGCAGCTCATTATAATGGGAGTGGCTAGGTTTCCATCTTTTGGGTGACGGACGTCCCATTTGGTTTCCCAGGTGGATGTTAGTCACCCTGTCCCACATTTCAAAGCAGAGGAGGAAATTACCATCTATTATTTATCCCTCAATCAAAATCACTAGAATAAATTAACTAGTCATTGATCAAATAGCAGTTTGTGGGATCTTGCTGTGCAGGATCTCCCTCATTTTGTTGCCGTGACCCACGTGGCTTTTTCGCAAAGAGGCACAAGCGGTCGAACATATTGTGCTAAAAAGCAAATTACTGTGGATGCTGGAATCTGAAACTGAAACAGAAAATGTTGGAAGCTCTCTGCAGGCCTGAGGAGAGTGATTTGAGCTAGCATCTCGAGTTTGGAGAACACTTCGACTGAGTTGAAGACAATAAAAAAAGAGGATGAGAAGATGAGGAAGAGGCATCAGCTGTGGAGGCTGGATAAGAACATAAGTACATAAGAACTAGCAGCAGGAGTTGGCCATTTGGCACCTTGACCCTGCTCCACCATTCAATAAGATCATAGCTGATCTTTTTGTGGACTCAGCTCCACTTACCCCCCCCGTTCACTATAACCCTTAATTCCTTTACTGTTCAAAAATTTATCTATCCTTGCCTTAAAAACATTCAATGTGGTAGTCTCAAGCGCTTCACTGGGCAGAGAATGACATAGATTCACAACCCTTTATGTGAAGAAGTTCTTCTTCAACTTAGTCTGAAATCTGCTTTCCCTTATTTTGAGGCTCTGCCCCCCTAGTTATAGTTTTATCTGCCAGTGGAAACAACTTTCCTATTTTATCTATTCCCTTCATAATCTTATATGTTTCCGTAAAATCTCCCCTCATTTTTCTGAATTCCAAAGTCTATAGCCCCAGCCTACTCAGTCTCTCCTCAGGAGCCAACCCTCTCAACTCTGGAATCAACCTGGTGAATCTCCTTTGCACCCTGTCTTGTGCCAGTATATCCTTTCTCAAGTAAGGAGACCAAAGTTGTACACAGTACTCCAGGTGAGGCCTCACGAGCACCAGGACAACCTCGCTGTTTTTAAACTCCAACTTTCTAGCAATAAAGGACAAAATTCCATTGCCTTCTTAATCACATGCTGGACCTTCAAACCAACTCCTTGAGATTTCTTTTCAAGGATACCCAGGTCTCTCTGCATAGCAGCATGCTGCAATTTTTAACTATTTAAATAATAGTCCATTTTACTGTTATTCTTATCAAAATGGATGACCTCACATTTACCAACAATGTATTCCATCTGCCAGACCCTCACCCACACACTTAGATTATCTATATCCCTTTGCAGTCTTTTAGCATCCTCTGCACACATTGCTTTGCTACACAATTTTCACACACTACACTTGGTGCCCAATTCCAAATCATCTATGTAAATCGTAAACAATTGCGGCCCCAACGATGATCCCTGAGGCAAGCCACTAGCCACTTACCGCCAACCAGAAAAACGCCCCTTTACCCCCACTCTTATGCTAGCACATTAGTCGTAACCGTGCACATTTATCTGATGTAGTAGTGTTTGATGCAGCACCTTATCAAGTGCCTTCTGGAAATCCAGATACATCACATCCACAGGTTCCCCATTGCCCATTGCACATGCAATGTTCTCAAAGAATTCCACCAAATTAGTCAAACTTGAACTTCCCTTCATGAACCCATGCTGTGTCTTACGAATGGGACAATTTATATTCAGATGTCTCGCTATTTCATCCTTGATGACAGATTCAAGCATTTTCTCTACTACAGAAGGTAAGCTTACTGGCCCATAGTTATTTGCCTTTTGTCTATCTCCTTTTTTAAAAATAGAGAGCCAGCAGTTGATAGAGATGGGAGAGATTGACAAAGATGTCATAGAAATGCAGAAGTGGCGTGGTGCTATTGTCACTGGATTAGTAATCCAGAGACCCAGGCTTCTGCTCTGGGGACCCTGGTTCGAATCCCTCCATAGCAGATGATGAAATTTGAGTTGAATCAAAATCAGGAATTAAAAACTGGTCATAAAATCATTGTTATAAAAACCCATTTGGTTCATGAATATCCTGCAGGGAAAGAAATCAGTCCCCTTACCTGGTCTGACCAACTTGTGATTCCAGAGTGGTTGACTCTTAAATTCCTTCATGCATGGGCAATCAATGCCTGCCCACACTCCAGGAATGAATAATAAAAAAAGACAAAGGGAATCTAAATGGTGAGGAGCAAGTGTATCATGGCCTAGCTGAGTGTGCTTGGAGCACTGAAGTACCTCTTCAGGAGATCGAGTAATCTTTCAGGATAATTTAACATCGCCTATTGACTGAAATACTCAGATCCAGCATGTTGGAGGTGCAGAATGCTTTAGGTCTTCACTCTGATAGCTTATGTGCTGTAAGTAAATAACTCCGTACATTGCTAACAGAGTCTTAGGTTTGATTTCTGCTCCAGAAATATTTTTGTCCAGTAGCGACTGCAGTTATGACTGCAAGATGTGCTGTGAGTTATTGGTAAGGACATTTCAGTTTACCCTGGAGCTCTGCTGATTCATGGTGGAAAAATCAATTTGAAGAATTGCCAACCCCTTTTTTATAATCATCATTCAATCGTAAAGCTATAAGTTAGTTCAGGGAAGCAAGAAGGAGTGGCTTTTCTGTCTTAGTTACAGGAAAGGAGGCAGAACATAGTGGCACAGTGGTTAGCACTGCTGCCTCACAGTGCCAGGAACGTGGGTTCATTTCCCGGCCTGGGTCATTGTATGTGCGGAGTTTGTGCATTCTCCCCATGTCTGCGTGAGTTTCCTTTGGGTGCTCCAGTTTTCCCCCACAGTCCAAAGATGTGCAGATTAGGTTGATTGGCCATGCTAAATTGACCCTAGGTTCAGGGGATTAGCAGAGTTAACATATGAAGTTATGGGGATAGGGTGGGATTGTTGTCGATGCAGGCTCAGTGGGCCAAATGACCTCCTTCTATACTGCAGGGATTCTAGAAGGCTAGGATTTAATACTAGCAGCATAGAAGTTAGGCTAAACTTTTACTATAGGCCTCGGATGCAGTAGTGTGTCAAATTCTGGGGATCACAGTCAAGGAAACTTGTCACATCTACTTAGGAGAAGATGTCAAGGTAATCATATAATTCCAGGGGTTGGGACTTAGTTACATGGCAAGCTGGAGAAGCTGCGATCATTCTCCTCAGAGCAGAGAAGGTTAAGAGGAGATTTAATTAAGGAGTTCTAAATCGTGCAGGATTCCAACAGAGGTGATGGGTTTCTGGTATTATCGCTACTAAGCGATTAGTACAGAAACTTAACTAATGTTCTGGGGACCTGGGTTCGAATCCCACCACGGCAGATGGTGGAATTTGAATTCAATGAAAAATATCTGGAATTAAGAATCTACTGATGATAATGAAACCGTTGGCAATAGTCAGAAAAATGCATCTGGTTCACTAATGTCCTTTAGGAAGGGAATCTGTTGTTCTTATCTTGTCTGGCCTACATGTGACTCCAGAGCCTCAACAATGTGGTTGACTCTCAACTGCCTTCCAAGGGCAACTAGGGATGGGCAATAAATGGTGGCTAGCCAGCAATATCCATGTCTCACAAATGAATAAAAGAAAGTAAATAAAATGAAACCATTTGGAGCGACGGGCAGCTGGTCAGTAACCAGATGACACAAATTTATCATGATCAAAGAACCAGAGGCGGGATGGGGAGGAAGTTCTTTGGTGGATAGTTAGGATCCGGAATATTCTGTTTGAAAGGAAGCAGATTCATAGGGTGGGATTTTACAGCCTCGCTCGGGCGAGATGGGAAACTACTGCTCGAGGCAAGGGAGATTTCCATTGTTGGACATTTACCTGCTCTGATTCCATGGTAGTAAGATGGTAGAATTCTATCGAATAATATTCAAAGTGCTTGAAGGTGGAAAAAATGTCACGGGGTTGTGGAAAAGAGTCGGAGAATGGAACTAATTGGATAGCTCTTTCAAAGTTTTTTCCCAGGCAACGATCGGCCAAGTGCTGTCTCTTCCTGTGATTCCAGAAACCTGTTACACTCCCAAACTAATACCTATGTCTTCAAATCAGTACAAGGACATGACTGACAGTGCCATTAACAAGTCTCACCCGGCTAATGTCTGTCAAATGCTGTGCGGTTTAAGGACTGGAGGGTCTGCTGGGGGGGGGGGTAGAATTGAAAGCTAAGGAACACAGTTCAGGAAACATATCACATTCGGGATGGGGAAGATTTCACTGTCAGCTCATAATGATTTCTTTGTAATCACAGTGACAACATGCATCAGTTGAAGTTCATGATGATAGACTGAGTGTTCATTAAAAGCTAATCATGGTGCGTCTGGTGATAAAGCAAGGAGCCACGCTCCTCTGCCTTTCGATATGTCCAGTCACGCTTGATACATTTCTACAATGTCTACAATAAATATTGAAGAGTGTCACGAGGAAAGTGAAGAGGTTGCATGTTTTCCTTGAATGGAGGGACTTAATTCAGGGCTTATCAAAGTGCTGGAGAATAAAGCATTATCCCACTTAGCATCATCTCCAGAAACTGTTAGAAAAGGAACCTTATGGATTTGGGGAAAAAGGCTTAAGGGTTAATACAAAGGGAACACTTGATCAAGGTTTCAGGTCCACATTTTGAGAACAAGAGTAGCATAATTGGTGTTTGGTGAAAGCTGAAACAAATGGAATCAGTTTGCAAAATGTTGTGGATCTAAACCCCAGCAGTTTTCCTTTGGCACCAGCCACAATGCAACTGGACAGTTCCACATGACTCATTATGCCCAAATTGAAAAGGAATTCCTCATCTAGTTTTTACCTGTCAAGAATTCCATGACTTCACATGTGATCACCTGTAAGTGTTGAAACTGATCATTAGCCATTCATAAATATTCAAAAGAAGTCTCTTCACACTGAATCTGTACAGCTGCAAAACATGATTGTAAACATGACAACCTCAACATCATCTATAAACCTACTAAGGAGCTGCAACTTGGCTGAAGCCCTTTCCAGAGCCTCCCTACTCACCATAGACCAAGACACAAGCATCATGACCATAGATGTGTTGCCCTCTCATAAAATTCAGGAACCCAAAGATGTTTTTACTCTCCAAACATCACATGGAAACAACATCACAACTGAATCCCCATTGGAACTTCCCCAAAAGTTTCATACATTTTGATGGGATTTTCCAGCTGAACTCACTCTAAGGGCAAAAAATCCTGCTTGAAGTCAATGGACCTTTCGCATCTGCCTGCTACAAATCTATGCTAGGTGGATGGAAAAGTTTTGCCCATTGTTCTCTATCAGAGATGAGCTAACCATACAGAATGGATTGATACTGAGAGATGTTATGAATACCCAGCCCTTTTTGCTTCAGTTTATGCTAAGACTTTATTTTAAGCTATTTCTGCCTGTGCACATTTAAATGCTAGACTGTAGGGGTTAATGAATATTGCTAAGTTGACTACATTATAAAACACAGAAGGCATGCTGGGTTAGCTAAACATTGACTGCATTCCTAAAGGGTACACAATGCAAGCAAAATAAGTTGCTCATAACAGCAGCTGCAAGGCTTATTTTTCTATTACATGGCAGTATGTGAAAGACACTTTTAATAACAAGATAAGGGTTGAGATATTGTGGATTTCAGTGTGTGTTTTCAGTTCAGTTTCAAGATCCTGTTCATGCTCAGTTCAATGTGTACAGTACTGGGCCTGGCTTGCTTAGAAGCTTTCTTTTTCTTTTTACTGCTTCTGTCATGTTAATTATAAGTTCTGTTCAATAAAAGAAATTTATTTTAAAACACTGAACCAGAGCTGTCCCCTCATCTGTTCAAAGGAATGAATGGAGCCAACTGATACTATGTAGTCAGTGATTTGTCATCCCCACCTCTTTCCGGAAGCACCACAAGCCAACAATCACCATTTAAACAATATTCTTCTTTTCTATTATATCTATGAATGTGGACAGTCTCACATTTTCCCACATTATATGCAATCTGCCAATTTTTGCAATGGAAGGAGCCAGCCGTGGGTACAATAGACTGAAAGAGAGTTATGAGATATTTTCTAGAAACTCAGGAACATTAGAGCACAAATAGGCCATCAGCTCTTTGAGCCTGCCCCACCGTTTAATGGCTGAACATCCACTTCAATGTAATTTTCCCACAGTTTCCATTAATATCATTGGATTTAGATATCCATCAATTTTTGCTTTAAATATACTCAATGATTGAGTTTCCATGGCCTTCTGGACTAGAGAATTCCAAAGATTCACAACTCTCCATGTAAACAAATCTACTCATCTTTGTCCTGAATGGCTTTCCCATTATTTTGAAATTGTGTCTCTTGGTTTCCGACTCGCCAACCTGGGTAAACATCGAACCTGCATCTAGCCTGCCCAAATCTTATGAGTATTTTCTAGGTTTCAATGAGATCACATCTCATTCTTCAAAACTTGGGAGGATAAGGTCCAGTTTCCTCAATCACTCTTTATAGGATAGTCCCACCAGCCTTGTGCTTCTTTTATGCTAATGCAGAGCAGCACGGTGGGTAGCACAATAGCACAGCGGTTAGCACTGCTATCTCACAGCATCAGGACCTGGGTTTGATTCCACCTCAAATGATTGTCCGCATGGAATTCACACCTTCTCCCCATGTCTTTCCTCTGGGTAGTCCAGTTTCCTCCCACGCTCTAAAGATGTGCAGAGTTAGATGAATTGACCGTGCTAAATTGCCCCTTAGTGTCCAAAGATGTCCAGGTTCAGGGGACTTGCAGAGTAAATGCATGGGGTTACGGGGAAAGGGCATGAAGTGGTAATATACTCTGTCAGAGAATTGGGTTGGACTTGATGGGCTGAATAGCATCCTTCTGCACTTTAGAGACTTAAATTCTAATTCTAAAACATATATCCTTCTGAAGGTAAGGGGTCAAAACTTCACAGATGCTGGCTAACAAAGCATCTACACAACTGAAGCAAAGCTTTGCACCTTCTGTAATCAAATCCTCTTGAGATAAATGCTAACTTAGCATTAACATTATCAATTGTTTGCTGCATATGTGACAATAACAACCAGGCCCCTTTGTGCATTGTGACAATACTGTGCCTTTAAAAAATATATTTGTATCATGCTTCTTGTGCAAAATATTTTTAGCAGTCTGTTCTATTCACATGGAGCTGTTATATCTACAAGTAGTAGATAATGCAGAGGTATAATTGATTCTAGTTGCTGGAATGTTTATTTTATTGTAGTATTGTTATTTTGATATTTTCATTGAGGCTTTTCAGACTGGGGTTTGCTTAGATTGATTGGTAGGAAAAATCATGTGACTGGGAGAGACTAGACTTACACAGCAAAATAAACAGTTGCTACTGGGAATTGTTGGAAAGAAATGGCTGTCTGTATCTCTGTCTCCCTCTCTGGATTTGGAGACTGGGATCTGCCAGGAAACAAATCTGTTTTTCTGAAGATCTATCACTTGAAGACACATCTTTCTCTGGAAGCTTCTGTACGGAAGTCAGTAGATAGGTGTCCTTTGCTTTCTATGTTGAGGGGTTAAAAGACAACAAATCTAGCATCCACACGAGCCTATACGTTTTTGTACTAATTAATTCAGAAGAGGGATTTAAGGCTGTTAGGATATTGCTTGAGTTGGAACTACAGATGTGGCTAACTATTAAGAATTACGTCTTATCATGTTTAAATATGTCAATTGGTTAAAAAAATTATGCTAATTCTTTTTGTTACTTTTAGCTGCATCATTAAATAAAGTTTGTTTTAATAATAGTTTCCTAGTGGGTCAATAGATTCACATCTGGCATGAACATCTTATACTTGCACTAATTTTTTTTTTATTTGTTCATGGGATTTGGGTGTTGCTGGCTGGGCCAGCAATTATTGCTCATTTTTCAGAGCTCTTAAGAGTCAACCACAGTGCTGTGGCTTTGGAGTCAAATGTACGCCAGACCAGCTCAGGACAGCAGATTTCCTTCCCTATAGATCATTAGTGAAGCAGATGTGTTTTACAACAATCAACAATGGTTTCTTGGGCATCATTAGATTTTTAATTTCATATTTTCTTTATTCAATTCAAATTTCATCACCTGCCATGGTGAGATTTGAACCAGGATCCCAGAGCACTACCCTAGGCCTGTGGATTACTACCCAGTGACAATATCACTATGCCACCATCTCCCACTAATACACTAATGAAAAGAAAATGGGATCTAAGTTAAATTCATAATATACTTTGGTCCCCAATAATATCTATGTTTTCTACTCTTTTACTTTTAATCATAAATCCCAAAAGTACAGAAGGAGGCCATTCGGCCCATTGACTCTGCACTGACTACAATTTCATTCAGGCCCTATTCCCGTAATGCCACATATTTATTCTGGCAATCCTGCTGACACCAGTGTCAATTTAGTATGGCCAATCAACTTAACTGTACATTGAAATCTCGTGTACATTGTCTTTCCAACCACCCAACCCTTAGATTCACTGCTATTTCTGGCAACTTTATAGCCCTTTTCCTTTAATCGTATACAATCTTAACTTCATTTGTCTCCTCAATTTGGTTCCAATGCAGATTTCCATAAACATAGACAAGGGTCATCGGTGGAAGCGGGAATGTTAAAATGGTAGAGTGGGCTCGTTGGGCCGAAGGGCCTGTTTCCCGTGCTGTGTTGTTCTTTGTTCTTTGTTCATTTGTCAGCCACAATTGACAGACTTCTCTCCTTGGGCTTACTCTTCCATCTTTATGTTTCTGTATTTTGAGAGCACTTTCATTTGCCTTAATATTGACATTATGTATTATAGTGCCCGCAGCGGATAAATAAAGTGACATTTCTTCCTGTTAATTAAGTTCTAACGTGCATCTCCAATGGATCTTTATCTTTCAAGGATAGCAGAGTGATGTCAACATTTACTTAGATCTTGAATGTCAACTGAATTTATTAAAGAGTAAATGAATAAGCAAATGATATCAAAATGAGAAAAACAAACTTTCTGCCAGTGGCTCTAAATTTTCCTTGATCCTCACAGATTAGAAAGTAATAAGTAGCTAAAATTATGGCAATAATTACTTCCTCTGCAATTATTTTATGACTCTTTCCTCTCCAACTACTGGATTTATTTGGTTATTTTTCTTGTCAGAACCTTGAGTCCAAAACCTGTTTTTGAACAATTTAATTCAAACACTGTGGATTTGCCAAGAACTGCTCTGATTAATCTCCCTGAAACAGTTAACAATAACTCTTGCAAATTTAAATAGCCACCAGCTCATGTCAACAAGGCGACTTGACAACACATAAGAAATGTTGGAATTACTCAGCAGATTTGGCAGTGTCTGTGCAGAGAGAAACAGAGTTAACATTTTGAGGAGTCTTCTTCAGAATGGGTTATCAGAATCACAGATTCACAGAAAAACCCTTCAGCCCATTGAGTTTGTATTGACTGCCCACCTAATCCCACGTGCCAGCACTTTGCCCTTGAATGTTCTGGCTTGCTAAGTGCTCATCCAGATACTTTTTAAAGGACGTGAGGCATCCTGCCTCCACCACCCTCCCAGGGCAGTGCATCCTAGACCGTCACCACCCTCTGGATAAAAAGGATTTTCCTCACATCCCCCCTAAACATTCCACCCCTCACTTTTAACTTATGTTCCCTCGTAACTGACCTTTCAACAAAGGGGAACAGCTGCTCCCTATCCACCCTGTCCATGCCCCTCATAATCTTGAAGACCTCAATCAGCCATTGCTCAGTCTTCTCTGTTCCAGAGAAAACAACCCAAGTCTATCCAACCTCTCTTTATAACTTAAATGTTCCATCTCGGGCAGCATCCTGGTGAATCTCCTCTGCACCCCTCCAGTGTGTTTACACCCTTCCTGTAATATGGTGACCAGAACTGCACGCAGTACTCCAGCTGTGGCCTTGCCAAATTTCTACACAACTCCATCATGACCTCTCTGCTTTTGTAATCCATACCCAAATTGATAAATGCGGTTGTGCTGTATGCCTTTTTCACCCCCACATCAAGCTGCCTTATGAAGATAGGTTGAGAGAGCTAAGTCTCTTCTCCCTGGAGAGACGAAGGTTGAGAGGCGACCTGATAGAGGTTTATAAGATGTTGAGAGGAATAGATAGAGTGGATTCTCGGAGGCTATTTCCCAGGGCTGAAATGGTCGCTACGAGAGGACACAGGTTTAAGTTGCTGGGGTGCAAGTACAGAGGAGATGTTAGAGGTAAGTTTTTCACTCAGAGGGTGGTGAGTGAATGGAATCGGTTGCCGTCAGTGGTGGTGGAGGTGAACTCGCTGGGGTCTTTTAAGAGACTTCTGGATGAGTACATGGGATTTAATAGGATTGGGAGTTACAGATAGGTCTACAGCCTGATAAGTATAGATTTGATCAGCACAACTTGTGGGCCGGAGGGCCTGTTTGTGCTGTAGTGTTCTATGTTCTGCTTTCAGAAATCTACAGACAAACACATATTTCCAGGACTTTATGTTTTTATTTCAGACTTGCACTATTTTACTTTAATCACAAAGGTGGCAATGGAATATCAGTGACTAGACCAAGCTGACTATTTGCATTGGAGTTGAGTGGCTTAGTCACACTCCCCTTGATTAGATTGCTTAGAGACCAATCTAGCACGAGTTGAAAAATCATTATTGTGAGCAAAAACACTTCAACTAATGATTTGAGCATTGCTGAAAGAGGGCACATATTATTGAAGTTTTTTTGTCTTGCACTCATCAGGACAATTCTTAGGAATAACAAATGAAAGGAAACAACAATTTATACCGCATGAGAAGACAGTGCTGACTATTGATAAACGGACTCTGATTGGTAGAAGCATTGCCATGGAATATGTACAAGTTTACTGACTACCTGACAGTTAGCTGTCAAGCTAAATAGAGACAAAGCTTGGCAGTTAACTGTCATTCATCAGTTAACTGGTGCATTCTCCACGCAACACTTGGACCAATCAAAGTCCACTTGCCAACAAATCAGCTTTCTTTCTTCATGAGATATAAATTTGCCTCACTTGCCTGGATGAGTACAGCTCCAATAACACTCAAGAAGCTTGACACCATCCAGGATAAAGCAGCCTGTTTGATTGGCACTGCATCAGCAAACATTCAATCCTCCACCACTGATACTCAGTAGCAGCAATGTGTACCATTTGTAAGATGCACTGCAGCAATTTACCAAAGATCCTAAGACAGCCTGTTCTAAACATACAACCACTTCCATCTAGAAGGACAAGGGCAGCAGATAAATGGGAACACACCAACTGCAAGTTTTCCTCCAAGCCACTCACCATCCTGATTTGGAAATGTATTGCCATCTCTTTGCAGTCACTGGGTCAAAATTCTAGAGTTTCCTCCCTGACAGCATTTTGGGTCAACCCACAGTACATGGACTTCAGTGATTCAAGAAGGCAGCTCACCACCACCTTCTCAAGGGCAACTAAGGATGGGCAATAAATGCTGGCCCAGCCAGTCACGAACATGTACCATGAATGAATAGAAAAAAACTCTTGTTCCCTTTACACTTGTAGCAAATTGTCCGGGTGAGTGCAAGATGAGAAGCTTTGATAACATGTGCTTTTCTTCAGCATTATTAAAAATGCTTACTTAAATCATTGCAAGTTGTTGAAGAATTTAAAAAATTCAAAGACAAACAGACATCATTATTTCATGTGGAATTAGAGAAGGCTTGGCACAGCAACAGACCATTCAGACACCTGGACGATGCTGATTTTTATTCTCCACACAGGGGCTCCTCCGTGTTAACCTCCTCCACATAGTCTCCTGACCTCTCCCCTTGATATGTTTACCCAGCTTACCCTTATAGCCATATATAGTATTTGCCTTTTCAACATCTTTTTAAAGTTTTAAAGTTTATTTATTAGTGACACAGGTACATTTACATTAACAATGCAATGAAGTTACCGAGAAAATCTCTTAGTAGTTGCACTCTGACATTTGTTCAGGCACACTGAGGCAGAATTTAGCATTGTCAATGCATCTAACCCTAAGTGCGGCATTGTGGCACAATAGTTAGCACTGCTGCCTCACAGCGCCAGGGACCCATGTTTGATTCCCAGCTTGCGTCACTAGATGTGCAGAGTCTGCATGTTCTCCCAGTGTCTGCATGGGTTTCCTCTGACTTCTCTGGTTTCCTCCCACAGTCCAGAAGACTTGCTGGTTAGGTGCACTGGCCGTGCTAAATTCTCCCTCAGGCGCCGGAATGTGGTGACTAAGGAATTTTTATAGTAACTCCATTGCAGCGTAAATGTAAGCCAATTTGTGACACAAATAAATAAACTTTAACCAACATGTCTTTTTCACTGTGAGAGGAAGCCAAAGCATCTAGAAGAAGCCCATGCAGACACGTGGAGAATGTGCAAACACTGCATAGACAGTGACCCAAGGCAGGAATCAAATCCGGATCCGTGGTGCTCTGAGGCAGCAGTGCTAACATTCTGCCACTGTGTCACATATCTGGGAACAAGTTCCTCATTGAATAAAGGAATTTCTCCTGAATTCTCTATTGGATTCCTTGGTGACAATCTTATATTTCTGGCTCTTAATTGCCAAGAAACAGAACCATTTGAAATGTTTGTAACGTTCTTTAAGATACTTTACAAATAAAGTATATTTTGTACAAAAAAGAAAATGTAATCTCCTTCAACCATTGATCCAAATCATTGCGAAGTGTGTAGCTGACCATGCCCTTGTTTCAGAGCTTGACACACTGCGATAGGAGACTTGACTAAAGGGTCAGTCAGATTGTGGCAGCATAGGGGCGTGTGTGCCTCCAAACGCGCGCTATCACGAAACCGAAGCAATGGGATGGCACACTATTCATGTGCGGGCACCACTTTCATTGGGTTCTCTAATACAATGTTGTGTAGAACTTGTATTAAAATAATTAACATGTGGCATTAAATGCAGTAATAATTGTGTGTTTACCATCTAGGCACATCAATGTTTAATTAGCTGGAAATGCATAGCAACGTATGAACAGATGTTGCGGCATTCTGTGAAAATCGGTATGGATTTAAACAGGAGAAAACAGCACTGGGAGCAACAAGGAAGGAAACTGCAACCTAGCAAGTACAGGTGCTACCTGTATGCCTGGTTTCTTGTGGGAGTGGGGGGCTGGCTCTTGTTTCTGAATTGATCATAGTAGAACACCATGTGCTTATCTTCCTAACAGTTTAGCTTTGGTTATATGTTTTTTTGGAAGGGTGAGGTGTAGGAAGCATTTGGTTCACTGGTATGTTGTAGAGTTGGGGATAGACTTTCAGTTTTAATTTGAAGTCCATTGGGCCATTTGGTAGCTTGGCAATCCTTTTCTAGACCATTGGTTTGTATTTAGTTTCTTTCATGTACCATGTAGTTGATATCTTCCATCTTCTTTCTGCAAGGCTTCAATAGTTTTCAGGGCAACGGGATATGGTTTTGTGTAGTAGGCATCACACAAGAAATCCAATGAATTTCAATGCTTGCCGCTTATGGTCTGAATTTTTAAAAATTAATTCGTGGGAGATGGGTGTCGCTGGCTGGCTAGCATTTATTGCCCATTCCTAGTTACCCGAGGGCAGTTGAGAGTCAAGCACATTACTGTAGGTCTGGAGTCACATGGAAGCCAGGTCAGGTAAGGACAGCAGATTTCCTTTTCTAAAAGACATTAAGTAACCAGATGGATCTTGTCAATAATTGACAATGGTTTCTTGGTCATCAGTAAATAAGCCAAATGGTATGTTGGCCTTCATCACAAGAGGATTTTAGTATAGGGATAGGGATGTTTTGCTGCAATTGTATAGGGCATTGGTGGGGCCCACACCTGGAGAATTGTGTTCAGTTTTGGTGTTCTTATCTGAGATAAGATGTCCTTGCTATAGAGGGAGTACAGTAAAGATTTGTCACGCTGATTCCTGAGATGGCAGGTCTGTCATGTGAGGAAAGACTAAGTTGGTTAGGATTATATTCACTGGAGTTTAAAAGAAAGAAAGGGGATCTCATAGAAATTTATGAAATTTTAACAGGATGAGATAGAGTAAATTCAGAAAAAATGTTCCCAATGGTGAGGGAGTCCAGAACTCGGGGTCGTAGTTTGAAGATAAGGGGCAAACATTTTAGAACTGAAGTGAGGAGAAATTTCTTCACCCAGAGGGTGGTGAATGTGTGGAATTCACTACCACAGAAAGTATTGAGGCCAAAACGTTGTCTGATTTCAAGAAGAATTTAGATATAGCTCTTGGGGAGAAGAGATCAAGGGATTTGGGAGAAAGGAGAGATATTGCTGCGTGAAAATTGCCCACTGTGTTTCTTATTTCACAGCAGGGACCAGACTTCAGAAGAATTTTATTGGTTTGAAAAACACTTTGGGATGCCCCGAGGTTATGAAAATCAACAGCCGGAACTTTCCGACCAGTAATTCCTGCGGGATTTTCTGGTCAGCTGATGGCTCACCCTCACTGCGGATATCCAGGTGGCATGGGATGGAATCAATGAGAAGTCCCATTGACAGCGGTGGGAATAGGCGGTCCAACTGCTGGTAACAAACTCCCGTATTGAATTTGATGATCAGCCAGAATGAAAATGAATAGCAGAGCAGGCTAAAAGGACTGAATGGCCTACTTGGGCTTCTAGTTTCTATGCTTTTAGTGGATTCTTAATTGCAAATATTTTTAATTGAAATCAAATTCCACTATCTGCTGTGCTAGGATTCAAACCCGGATGCCGAGAACATTAATAGTCTAGACTCGACCATCACCTCCCCATCATGGTTGCCTGCAGACCGCAACATCGCTTAAAAAGTCCCTGGGGTAGTCAAAATGACATAGTATTGCTTTGAACTGGTAACACTGAACTACTGGGCTATGCAAGTATTTATCCCTCTCAGCTTTCCCCATTTTACATTACTAGAAGCTTCTGTTTCTTTCTCCCTTGTAGTACTTACCAACTTCCACTTAAATCCTTCTTAAAATTTATTTATTAGTGTCACAAGTAGGCTTACATTAACACTGCAATGAAGTTATTGAGAAAATCCCCTAATTGTCACGCTCAGGCGCCTATTTCGGTACACCGACAGAGAATTTAGCATGGTCATTGCACCTAACCAGCATGTCTCCCGGACTGTGAGAGGAAAGTGGAGCACCCGGTGGAAACGCACGCACACACGGAGACAATGTGCAAACTCCACACAGTCACCTGAGCTGGGAATTGAATAAAGATGCCATCTAGTTGGACTGGGGTAAACACAATAAGAAGTCTCACAACACCAGGTTAGAGTCCAACCAGTTTATTTATCATAGATCATAGATTATAGAACCCTACAGTGCTGAAAGAGGCCTTTCAGCCCATCAAGTCTGCACCAAACACAATCCCACCCAGGCTCTAACACCATATCCCTACATATCAAACCCACTAATCCCTCTAACCTATGCATCCCAGGACACTAAGGGGCAATTTTCTAGCAAGACCAATCAACCCAACCCTCACATCTTTGGACTGTGGGAGGAAACAGAGTGTCCGGAGGAAACCCATGCAGACACGAGGAGAATGTGCAAGCTCCACAAGGACAGTGAACCGAACCGGGAATCAAATCCAGGTCCCTGGAGCTGTGAAGCAGCAATGTTAACCATTGTGTTACTGTGCCGCCCAAGGTTTTAGAAACAGGGATCCTTCGTCAGGTGTGTGGAAGGTTCCTTGCTTGTGAGATTACTATCAAATAAATTGATTGGGCTCTAACCTGGTGTTGTGAAACTTCTTACTGGGAATTGAACCCAATTCAGAATCCTCTGCAAACTTTTACAATTGGTGATTCTAATTAAAGATGAAGTCTTGTGGTACTGAACTAGCAATTCCGAGATTCATTTCAGATCACTCGACATTTACAGCCCGTCATGCCCATGCCAGTCAACAAAGAGCTGACTGCACTAATCACATTTGTGGCACTGTGAGGCAGCAGTGCTAGTCACTGTGCCACCTCAACTTCTCCCTGTGGCAGTGAGTTCCATATTATTCCTTCCCTCTGGGACAGGCAATCTCTTCTGAATTTCTGGCTGGATTATCCGATGACTGGCTTATATTTAAAGTGGAGATTTCTAATCTGATTTGATCTTGCCACTTACATTTCTTTGATTCTCTTCAGCTTTGTGGCTTCATCTCCAGATCCTTGGTTCGAAGCTTTGGCATCGCCTCTCTAAACCCTTCCGCCTCTCTATCCCTTTCTCCCTCCATGACTCAGCCCAGTCATAATCTCTTAAGGTCAAATTTCATTTGAAAATGCTCTGGTGAAATGCCTTAGGATACTGGGCTACTTCTTGGTTCTTTATATTCTTTTAATTTGTTCATGGGATGTGAGTGTTGCTGGCAAGATCAGCATTTGTTGCTCACCCTTGTGAAGGTGGTGATGATCTACCTTCTTGAATCCAGCCCCATGTGGTGTAGTTATGCTCACAACTGTTTTCGGGAGGGAGTTCCATGATTTAAATTTGTTACATCTCTAACATTTATCACGTCTGATAAAAGGTCATTGACCTAAAACATTGAGTGGGATCTTGAGCCCGTGTTCACTGTCCGCAGGAGGCTGACAGCAGTTCAAGATCCGGAGAAAATCGGACATTGCAAATCTCTTCAATGACATTGCGACTTCCGAGTTTCGGCACCTTGCCGATAACATCAAAGGGCATGATACTGATTTAAATATATTACACTATATTTATATATAATTAAACACGCCCCTCATTGTATATCAATCCCTCGCCATATTTTCAAATATCTTCCTCATGAGGTCTTCCACTCTTTACTTTTCACGCTTGTCTGGGAATTCCCTTCAACATGTTGCGTTCAGTCAGATAGCTTTGGTCAGGATTCACTTCAGAGGTTCTCATCTTCTGAAATTCTTGGAAGTTTATTCACTGGTGTCACAAGTAAGCTTACACTAACACTGCTATGAAGTTATTGTAAAAAATCCCTGGGTTGCCATATGCCGGTGTCTGGATACATTGAGGGAGAATTTAGCATGGCCAGTGCTCCTGACCAGCACGTCTTTTGGACTGTGGGAAGAAACCAGAACACCTGGAGGAAACCCATGCAGACATGGGGAGAATGTGCAGACTCCACACAGACAGTCACTCAAGCTGGGAATCGAACCTGGGTCCCTGGCGCTATGAGGCAGCAGTGCTAATCACTGTACCAACATGCTCCTTTTCTCTTGCATCTCCACATACACAAAAGCTTTACCTTCCTAGTGCACTTCAGAACTTCCACCGTGCTAAGCAGATACCACTACTCTGAAAATCTGTTGCCTCCTTCGACCTTCAGTTTCTCTCAAACCCGCTTTGCTTCAAGTCTGTTTCTCCCAGAAGTCTCTTCCCCTTGGAGCCAATTACTCCTTTCCTCCAACTTGTTTTTAACAAGATCTATTTCTGATTTCTGTCCCTGTCCTTTCTTATGTTTGTCTTTAGAGATCTGTTCCTGATCCTTGTCTTTGTTCTTGTCTGGGACCTTTCTCAGGGACCTCTCCCTATCCCCCTCCCTATTTTATGTTCTGAGGAATGTGGTGCTCCTCTTCAGGTCTCCTAACTCACTCTTCATGACATTTCAATTTGTCCCTTCTGAACACGTTTGCAGAGCTGGGTTTCTGGCTTAAAAATCGCAAAATATAAACTGCACTATGTATAAGGGGAGTAACTATGACTCTCTTAAGGAGGACCCTCTTGGGGGGACTTGCTTGAGGTTTCTGGTTATTCCCTCGGGCGTAGCTATGACTCTCTTAAGGAGGACTCTCTTGGGGGGACTCTCTTGAGGTTTCTTGGTTATTTTAGCTGTGCGTGTCTTGTCGTTTCTGCCGCACAGCGAGCTGCGCCTCCACGTCGGTCCCGCCGGGCAACGTCACCGCCCCTCCATCACAGTGGCGGCTAAAGCAGCTGTCCCAGAATCGACGCGGAGTAGTTGTATGTCTGGTTGCCCTGTCAGGCTGCAATTACAGACAGGTGGTTAGATGGATTGGTAAGCCGAAAAAAAGGCGTTAAAAGCCACTCCCGTAACTGTGTGGGTCTTCTGGTTTCTACCCACAGTGAGTCAATCCCTTCCGCGGGAGCCACCTGGTACCTTCTCCTTGGGCACAAGAGAGGGTATTCCGTGACTGGTCGAGAAACAAATAGCGGGGGCGATGCATGCCAGGTCCATGTCCACTACTTTCAACAACTTGGACTGCTGCCATCCAAGCGTGGTACCGCTGGAGTGGACTGTGGTGTGTATTGCGTAGCTGTGGTATTCTTGGCTTGTTCTAGACCACAGTGAGTCATCCCTTACCGATGGTCCCGCAGGGAACACAGGCCTTCCAGCTGGCAGGTGAAGGTCTGGAGGAATTTGACTGGCCGAGAATAGCCAACACGCTTCTATGCCTAAACCCGGTAATCGGTCAAAAAACTAAGTCTCGACAAGCTCCGGCTTGTCCCGGGGATAGTTGGTGAACCGCTGGCGGATGCGGTCACGGCTATCATGGTAGTAGAGGTACCTGCGACCCCCTACCCACACGATTCGGTACAGAGGGTGAGACGAACGAACCGAGCCTGGAGTGACGCAGAGAAGGGACGTAGTGCCCCGTCTTGTCTCTGATGATCACTACCAGAGGATGGCAACGACACCGATATCCACCCTAGGTGTCGAGGTACGTACGGGCAGCACGTCAGCCCAGTGAGTAGCACTGTCGGTTGGCCGGCTACTTGGACCCAGGGTCGGTTCCCGACCTGGGCCTTGTGGCTGGGGGAGTTTGCACTTTCTCCCCGTGTTTGCGTGGGTTTTCCCCGGGTACTCCGGTTTCCTCCCACATGGCCAAAAATGTGTTAACTAGGTTAATTGGCTATGACAAAATTGTCACGACACCTAATCTGGCTTCCCTGAATTCGGTCTAAACTTATCCCTTAAATTTCCAAATTACCTCCTCATGCAGGAGAGCCGAGCACCGACTACAAAGTACCGACAAATAGGCTCTAAATGCCCAATTAGATCAGGGAGGACAGTAACAGCTCACTACGCAGCTAATTAACACTCCTAGCAGGGTATCCAACCGAACCACAATTGACATCAAGTAGACCCCGGCTGGGGCTCTGCGAGCCACAGATAAGGATCAAGCAGACCCCGGCTGGGGTTCTGCAAACCATGATTTGGTACAAGATCAAGCAGACCCCGGCTGGGGCTCTGCTAGTGGTAACTCAAGATCAAAAAGACCCCGGCTGGGGATCTGCTAGTGGTAGACCAAAACGTCGACGAGCGACGTAAAGACTCGGAATAGGCACTCATGCGAGTGTATTAAAATAGCTCTTTCCCAGCCAGTGTGAAAATATCAAGTGTTATGCATATGGCCAGGACAGGCACTGGAGGCCCAATGCCTTCTGGGAATGGCAGTTTCTGGCCTCTGAACTCCCAATCTCCAACTGTCAATCGAGATAAGTATCGGTGTTCACCATATGAGTAACTCATCTCCTGACTCCCCAAACCCTGTGTACCATCTCAAGGCACAAATCAAGAATAAGATGGAATGCATAATACATCCCCAAGAAGCTCAACACTGTGGGAGATGACTGTTCCCCCATGATCATCAACGATCACTTGACTGTTGCCACTTCAAACATTCACTACCTTCAGTACGGATGTGCAGTAGCAACAGTGGGTACTATTTTATGGCCTCGTACAACCCGAGGTCAACAGACCTTCCCAATGCCTTCCTCTCACCCTCTCCAATTCCCGTGGTGGGTGGGGTGGTAGAATTTCGGCGAATGTGTATCATCTACAAGATGCACTGCAGCAACTCATCAAAACTCATCAAGCACCTTCCAAACCTGTGACCTCTCCAGATAAGAAGCTCAAAGGCAACAGGTGGACGAGAATACCAAGTTCCTCTTCAAACTTCACACTATCCTGAATTGGAATGATATCCTGGTTCTTTCACTACCTCAGGTTCCAAAATCCTGGAACTCATTCCGTGACGGCACTCTGGATGTATCTACACCACATGCAGCAGTTCAAGACAATGACTCACTACCACTTTTCTCAGATGCTGACAACAAATATTCCTTGTCAGTGACTTTCACATCCCCGGAATGATTTAAAAAAAAACATTTTAACCGAATCCGTTATTCAGAAAAGTAATTGCTTTAGAGTGACATTACATAATTGCAGTGAACTCATTGAACCCATCATTGAATCGTAGGACCCCAGCAGCACAGAAGGAGGCCATTCGGCCCTTTGAGTCCATACTGACCACAATCCAACGCATTCCCTTAATTCCAATTTACTCTGTTCATCCTCCTGACACCAGGGACAATTAAGCATGGCCAGTCAATCTAACCGGCACAGCTTTGGGCTGTGGAAGAAAACCAGAGCACCTGGAGGAAACCCACGTAAATATGAGGAGAACATGCAAACTCCACACAGACAGTGACCGAAGTTGGAATTGAACCTGGGTCCCAGTGCTAACCACTGTGCATTGTGTCTGCCACTTTAACACAACCATCCACTAATTTCAGTTAAAATTAGTGCCAATGAATGGCATAGGTAAAGGAGTTATGAATGAACCAGTGGTTGGGATTTAGTCCTTACTGGGAAACTAGGGTGGTGGGAAATGGCTCAGAAACTCACTTCATTGAATCCCCTCACTTTCACAGAGGGTTTTACATTTGCTCAGGTCTATTCACTTTCCCTAAGAACAACTGACATCCTGAAGTCAATCTCCTTCCAAACACCCCTTCCCTGCGGAGTTCTCAGCAAAAAACAGCAGAGCTCTGCCAAGAATCATGTGAACCATTCTGAAACCAGGATTTTGGTGGGGATGTGGCGAGGAGGGCATTGCCATGGCGGTAAGGAACCTGTCCACTCAGTAGCAGAGACATGCAAAATCATTTAGGGTTTTGACACAGTAAATAAGGAGTAACTGTTCCCAATGATATCAGGGTCAGCATCTCGAGCAAACAGATTGAAGGTATTTGGCAAAGGAAGCAGAGGTGAGATATGGGGAGTTTTTGACATGGTGAGCTATTAAGATTTGGATTGAACTCCTTGAAAAGCCAATGGAAGCAGGTTTAATAATAACTTTCAAAAAGGGAATTACATAAATATGTAACAAAGAGAGAATTGCAGGGCTGGATGGGGAAAGAGCGGGGCTGTGGGACTAATTGGATAACTCTTTCACACCGGCAAGCATAATGAGCTAAATGACCTCCCTCTACACTGATGAAAACACCCCTCGACCACAATCTGTATTTATATAATGACCTTAAAGTCATAAAATGTCCCAAGACACATCACAGAACTTTTATATTGGTATCTCCAGTTTAAAGTGTTTCCTATTAATACATTTACATTTTAGCAAGGTTGGAAATAATGGAACTTATCTGAATCATGCAGCTTTCAGTTTAGTTTTAGCAGCGCTATTGTGAATGTGTCAAAGACCACATTGTAACTTTGCATAATCTATTTTTTTAAATACACTTCCACTTTTCTTACTGTTTCTTCTAACCTCTTTGCTCCCTCCCAAATTCCTCACTCCCTTCCAACTCCCTCATTCCCCCCTGAATCCCTTGATACTCCCTCCCTCATGACTGCCTGTCTTCACCCTAGCTCCCTCACTCACTTCCACTGCCTCACTCCCCCCCAGCTTCTTCACTCCCTCCCTTCTGACTCCCAATCTCACTCCTTCCGAATCTTTTCACTTCCTGCCTCACACCCTCCCAAATCACTTCCTCCCGAATCCCTCACTCCCTCCCGATCCTCCCTCTTCCTCCACACACCACCCCTTGCTTCCTACTGTTTGTCACTCCTCTTACCTTTCTCTAAACACCTCACTCACTGCCCTTCTCGCCTTTTCCCTGTTCCCTCACTGCTTCAGGCTCGCTTACCCCCACCCCTCCCCTCACCTCCCACTCACTACCTCCCTCCCAAATACCTCACTGTGGGACTGTGAAAGGGATTGAGTGGAAATGGTAAATGAAGGGAGGATGCTGAAGAGGTGGTAAGGAGAAGGTGGGAGTTTTTTTATGTTTTATTTGTTAGTATCATATATAGGCTTACATTAACACTACAATGAAGTTACTGTGAAAACTCCCGCGTCACCACAGTCTGGCGCTGTTTGGGTACACGGAGGGAAAATTTAGCGTGGCCAATATGCCTAACCAGCACATCTTTCACACCATGGGAAGAAACCAGAGCATCTGGAGGAAACCATGCAGAGATGGGGAGAATGTGCAGACTCCGCACAGAGAGTGGCCTGAGCCGGGAATTGAACCTGGGTCCCTGGCGCTGTGAGGCAGCAGTGCTAATCACGATACTACTATTTTGCCTTGCTGGTGAGCAGGAGGTGGGAGTAGTGAGCAGGAAGGAGTATTAAGTTAGTTAGTGTGGCCAGTAAATAGAAAGAGGATCTTTGGGGCAGATTGCTTAAAGATAACCAATAAGTTTTTGATGTAAAAATGCTAGGTTAGGAACATTTGTTACGGGGAAGTGATTTTTATTTAACACATTGCTTACTAAGCCATTGTTAGGAACATCTTAAAAACTAAACAAGGAATAACTCTAAAGTGAAATTTACCAGCTAGATTAACTCCCTCGAGGCCAAATGCAGATTTCACCCAAATCCAGAGTTATTTACATTGATTAGTAGCACACAGACAGGTTCTTCGCAGTATAGAGTATGTACCTGGAGTGTCAGTAACCAGGACATTCCACGTTATATACCATTGCAGGGCTGCTGGATTAGACAGCATTAACTGCTTCAATCAGGGAGCACATACTCTAACAGACTTCCTAAAGGACTTCATTAAAGTCATTACATCCCCAAGCCATATAAAGGCATATGGAGTATGTGACCAAAAGTTTGATGAAAGTGGCAGGTTTGAAGTGGTTATTTTAGAGAGGCAGGGAGCTTCAAGTGGGGTTTCCAAGCTTGGGGCTCAGGCACTGAAGGCATGGCTATGAATAGCAGCACGCAGAAATCTCAGAGAGCTCTCTGAATGGAGGTGATTATTGTGATGGTGGGGGTGGGGGGTGGTGAAGCCATGGAAAGATTGAGAAACAAGGAATATCTCAGTGGCTCTATGGTTAGCTCAACTGCCCCACAGTATCTCATCAATTTTGGCCTCGGAGTCACTGTCTGTGTGGGGTCTGCACATTCTCCCCATGTCGCACGGGTTTCCTCTCGGTGGCCCAGTTTCCTCCCACTCTCCAAATATGTGCAGTTTTAGTGGATTAGCCATGCTAAATTGCCTCTCAGTGTCTCCAAGAATGTAGATTAAGTGGATCAGCCACGGTAGATGTACTGGGTTGTGGGGATGAAGCGGGCTGGTAGGCATGAGTAAGATGCTTGTTTGGAGAGTTGGAGCAGATTCAATAATTCTCCTCTGCAGGGGTTCCATGATTACTTTATGATTCTATGACCTGTGGGTTAGTGAGCATAGGGGTTGGTTGTGAATGGACTTGGTACCTATTAGGGCATAGGCACCTGAATTTTGGTTGATTTCAAGTTTAAAGAGGGTAATACATTGGCGGGCAGCTTGGAGTGCGTTAGAATATGTTAAGGCAGCATGTTGGCACAGTGGTTAGCACTGCTATCTCACAGTGCCAGAGACCTGGGTTTGATCCCCGGCTTGGGTCACTGTTTGCGTGGAGTTTGCACACTCTCCCCGTGCCTGCATGGGTTTCTTCGGGTTTCTCCTGTTTCCTCCAAAGATGTGTGGGTTTGGTGGATTGACCATTCTAAATTACCCCTTAGTGTCGGGGGGACTAGCTAGGGTAAATGTATGTGCTCACGGGGCGGGAGCAACTGGATTGGATTATGATTGGTGCAGAACTCGATGGGCTGAGTGGCCTCCTTCTGGACTGTAGGAATTTCTAAGAATAGTTATTGTTAGAAGTTAAAAAAAAGCCTGAAGTGTTCCTGAGGTAGTTTATTACATTTAGTCTTCTGATTTTGGAAATATATTCTCTGGCAGACAGACTATCACGGGTTGATCCACTGCTGTTTCCTAGTGTCTGAATTCTGAATATTGACCCCAATGCTCTTTAGTGCTGATGGCAAATAGGGAGAGTTAAAACTGCAATGCTTTATTAAGACAGACAGTGCTTTGGGTTACTTACTCCCAGCACAGGGTACTTGCGGGTAGTGCAGAGAATGCAGTAACATTAGTAACTGTGCTGGAAGCTGTCTCATCCACTTGAATAAAATCCATGGCAGGAATGCATGTAAATGACGAACAGCAGAAGAGGTGACAGATAAAAGGTTACAGTTTATGGAGATTACTCCTGTTTGCAGATTACAGTCAATTGCCAATGTCTTTGGTACAAAGGACAAGAAGTACATCTTTGCGGCGAGGATGAGCTCAAGGGTTGCGCAGCTCACCTCTTTCAAGAGCAGGCTGACTCCTGGAATGGCAGGTGTGTCATATTGTATAGGGCATTGGTAAAGCCACACCTGGTGTGCTGTTTTGTTGTCCTTATCTGAGAAGGTCCTTGCTACAGAGGGAGTACAGCGAAGGTTTACCAGGCTGATTCATAGATCATAGAAAAACTACAGCACAAACAGGCCCTTTGACCCACAAGTTGCGCCGAACTTGTCCCTACCTACTAGGCTTATCTATAATCCTCTATCTTACTAACTCCCATGTACTTATCCAAAAGTCTCTTAAAAGACCCTATTGAATCTGCC
The DNA here is from genome assembly GCA_024679065.1 of Sphyrna mokarran. NCBI lineage: Eukaryota > Metazoa > Chordata > Chondrichthyes > Carcharhiniformes > Carcharhinidae > Sphyrna > Sphyrna mokarran. The sequence continues at coordinate 10,912,872 of JAGIQG010000013.1, read as the reverse complement.
TCCACCACCACTGCCAGCAGCTGATTCCATGCACCCACCACCAAATGAGTGAAATGGAATTGCTTCCTGAGGTGGCAGGTCAGTCATCTGAGGAGACACTAAGTCGATTAGGATTTTATTCACTGGAGTTCAGAAGAGTGAGAGGGAATCTCATTGAAACTTATAAAATTCTAAGAGGGTTCGACGGGGTGGATTCAGAAAGAATGCCCCCAGCGGTCAGGGAATCCAGAACGAGGCGTCATAGTTTGACAAAAATGGATAAACCTTTTAGAACTGAGCTGAGGAAAAATTGTAGGCAGTTAAAGAGATCAAGGGATATTCCAGGAACCCTGGAATATCTCTTGATCCCTTTAATCCCCAAGAGCTATATGTAATTTCTTCTTGAAATCGCACAACGTTTTGGTCTCAACTACATTCTGTGATAGTAAATTCCACACATTCACCACCCTCTGGGTGAAGAAATTTCTCCTCAGCTCAGTTCTAAAAGGTTTATCTCTTATTGTCAAACTATGACCCCTAGTTCTGGACTCCCCCGTCACTGGAAACATTTTTTCTGAATTACTCTGTCTAACCCTCTTAGAATTTTGTCCACACCTTCGGGGGGGGGGGGGGGGGGTGAAGAAATTTAAAGATTCACAATCCACCAGCAAAGTTCCTTTAAAATGAAGTGCGGAGGAGCCACCGCTCTGTTGTGACTCCCGAATCTGTTGAACTCTTCTCTCCTTGCAGCATTGTAAACTCTCGGGAAAGGCGGAACCAAACCATCTCTGTCTGCGCTGTCTTTGGCTACATTAAAGGAGTCCTTTGGTTTTAAGTGATCAGTAACCATCAGGGGAGTCACACCTCGGTCTTGTTCTCTGTGGGGATAAGAAGCCTTAGTTTTGATAATCCAACGATGCTGATGGCATTTGGGCCAAATAGCAAAGTGGCCAGTAACCAAAATTCAATTCGAGAATTGTCCCCTTTCTTACACCCTGCCCCCTCCCCAATCTCAGTCTTCAAGAATCAGCCGACAAAGACACCAGCAAAGGAGTGTCACTAGGTGGCAGTGCTCACAAGGCAAGCAGTCTGCAAAACTCAAACCTCTCCATCATTTTTCTCAATATTATTGATTTAGGGAAAACAGCATATAAATGGGAGGGAGAGAAAAGTTTTGATATCTAATAGATTTGAATCCAGTTATTTTTGTTTATATTCTGGGGCCTTTACAGGTAACAGGGGACTGAGCTTGGCAAAATCATTACAGTATTGACAGCACCATCTTCCATTTGCTGCCCTCAGTGCGATAAGTAACTACAAACAGTCTTTAAGGTAAGATCTCTCGATGATCTGATTCTGAAGGATATTGCGATGTAATAAATCACAGGATCTGATGATGACAGTGCCAAATGAGCGTGTTTATTAAGACTGACAAGTACACCACCCGGAGCTGTGTTTGTATTGGGCTCTGGCAGACTGATTGCTACAGCACGCTCTGACTCAGCATTGGAACATAACACTGGCATATAAGAAATCAGCTCTTACAGCTGGGCTTCCGCATCAATAAAGGTTCAACAGGCAAACACTGCATCTACACATGTGCACAGTCTTACAAACACGTCAAAGAAATACACCAACACATGCATACAAACGCACAAATACTCGTAAACAAACACGACAAAACATGCAAACAAACGCAGAAATGCACAGACACACATATATACAGCACAGTACAGAGAGTAACACAGCAATACATGCACACAATCACATCCACTCTGATACGCACACATACAAACTATCACACACACACACACACACACACGTGTCTGAATTTGGCCAGTCCCATGGACACAGCTTTGGAAGAAGGTGGGAAAGCAGCGTGAAACCTCGTTGGGTCACTTTCTGACACAGTCCCACCTCAAGGCAACTTGTCCAGGGGTGAGCCACAGCGAGTGATAGCCTGCTCCAGAGAAGCAGACAAGTAATTAATCCAATTAAAGCCCCAATCAGAGCATTTTTCACTCTGCTGCTATTTCCTGAAGTCCCTGGGGACCCGTGTCAGGAGGCTGGTAACACTCTGGAGCCAACTTCTCGCTGGGAAACTGTGGGTGGCTCAGCTAATTGGCAGCATCAGGAACAGCAATGAAGCACATACACCTACACTCGGTCATATACACACCGATACACACACAGACCCGCATACATACACACACATACACAGATAGACCCTAGGTAGACGCACATACGCACACATATACAAACTCACACAGATACACACACATAGACACACACAGATACACACACAAATATACACACATAGACATATAAATACAAACACACACAAATACACACAAACACTCACAAATATACACAAGAACATACAGACATATCTTCATACATATACACACGTATAAATTTATATATAGATAACACCCATATGCATGCATAAAGTCACAAGCATATGGACATCTGCTCAAACAAGCACGCATCCAGGCAAATATAAGTATATGTATCTAGGCACGTAGATACTAATATACAGCAAGATGCATACTCATATATGCAAACAGAATGTTGGAATGAAACTAGGTTAGATTCAGGATAGTCACTGCAGCAATGAAGAAGCAAATGAGAAAAAATGTTCCCCACAGAGAGTTGGGAATAGTTTACCGCAAGTGGCAATAACGTCATTTAAAGTTGGAAATAATCTGAAAGGAATGAATATTGAAGGGAAAGGAAGAAATAGGATTGGAGTCACAGCTCCCATTGAGGGCCTAGAACTGACATCAGCTCGATGAGCAGAATGGTCTCTGCATATGGGCAGTAATGTCTACCATTTCATGGTTGGCTGCCACCTGCTACTCACCTTGCCTTAGTAGCCAATCTTAATTAGTGGCCATATGAAGGAAGATTGCGACAGTGCAGAGCTGCACTCAAGCATGACCTTGCCTGAGATAACCTTTGAACCAGGGGTCACAGGATACTGATTAAGAACTGGAATCCTGACCCATTATATTGACCTTCATTAACACAGGGTCACAGAGAGAGTTGTCTCTGACCAATCTCAGCACCAAACTATGTTGGAAGCTGAAGAATTCTGGTTGATATGGTGGAGCGTAGTGGCACAGTGGTTAGCGCTGCTGCCTCACAGCACCAGGGACCTGGATTCAATTCTGGTCTCGGGTGACTGTGTGGAGTTTGCACATTCTTCCCATGTCTGCATTGGTTTCTTCCAGGTGCTCCAGTTTCTTCCCACAGTCTGAAAGACATGCAAGTTAGACGGATTGGCCATGGCAAATTGCTGCTTAATGTCAGAGGATTAGTTGGGTAAATACGTGGTTATGGGGATAGGCCCTAGGTGGATTTGTTGTTAGTGCTGGCTCGAAGGGCCAAATGACCTCCTTCTGCACTGTAGGGATTCTATGATTCTATAACTCTATCATATAGCTCTGTTCCAAATAGAGAGCTTACTTAACAATGGAAGCACTGGCAAAGTCAGGTATTCTCAGCAAATTACCCAATAAGGCATACCTTGGTGAAGTGTAAGCAATTAGGTTAAACTGCCTGACACTAGCGAGGAACAAGTTAATATGTCTGTAAGAGATTCCTCCATCTGTTATTTTTTCAAATAAGCCATTAGGCCATTCATAAAAGGTTAATGTCTCCATTAAAATAGTGGGCAAGGCAATTTCTTACAAATGCATTAATGCATTTTGTAATAATGTCACCCAGCATGATTTCAGAATCATGTCTAAAATGTATACTTTGCATTCAACAAGGACCACAGCTTTTCATTATCGGTTATTAGTGGTTATCATTCAGTTAATGACCAGTTTTTGATTCCTCTGCAAAGAACATGTTGCCTATTTTTCACTCTGAGCTACACTACTTCACCTCACAATTATCCATTCGGAGTTCAATGCATTTCAAAAAGATTCAGTCGGCATTTCACAACGAGAAAAGGGCAGCAAATTGAATATTTTTTTTGCTGCTTAATGGGAGGGAGCTTAGTGCCAGGGAAATGGAACCTTTTCCCATTACAGCACCGGGCACTCCCCATTCAGATGGAGAGGTGGAGTACTGCTCCTTCTAACTTTTCAATCTCCAGCCTCAGAAGAACCAATGCCATACCTTCAACCCCGATGCCCTGAAGAAAGTCTCTGTTTCTGCTCCTGACTGAGTGCTTGATGCCGAAACCAAAAGAGAAAATGCTGGAAAATCTCGACAGGTCTGGCGGCATCTGTGAGCAGAGAAAAAAGCTAAAGTTTCGAGTCCAGATGACCCTTTGCCAAACATTGCCTGATGATGCTCCTGTATCGCTCTTTGGGACATTTTGCTGTGTTCAAACGGTTCTCTCTCAATCTCCATCACAAACGATTATCTGGTCATTATCACACTGCTGTTTGTGGGAGTTTGCTGTGCATAATTCGGCTACCATGTTTTCTCCATTACAATGGTGATTGTGCAGCAGAAGCACATAATTGGTTAAAATTTGCCAAGCCTGGTGCTTGTGAAAGCCATTATGTAAACGCAAGCCTCTCTTTTTTAAAGTTTATCTATTACTTCCACAACTAAGCTTACATTATATTTATATTCTCATAAAGGCAGGAGAATGGGGAATGAGAAAAATATCAGCCATGATTGAATGGCAGAGCAGACTCGATGGGCTGAGTGGCCTAATTCTGCTTCTATGTCTTATTGACACTGCGATGAAGTTACTGTGAAAGTTCCCTCGTTGCCACACTCCAACGCCTGTTTGGGTACACTGAGGGAGAATTTAGTGTGGCCACCACACCTAACCAGCACATTTTTTGGACTCTGGGAGGAAACTGGAGCACCCAGAGGAAACCCACACAGACACGAGGAAAATATGCAGACTCTGGAAGCTGGCAATCGATCCGGGTCCCTGATGCTGTGAGGCAACAATGCAAACCACCATGCCACTGTGCTAGTCTATTTTTCCTTTGTAAATAGAAGTTTCTATGGTATCGCTGTGACATGTTTTCCACATTCCACCATCATGTGGTCTCTCTGAGCTCAGCTTTATTAATTTCGTGCCTGTGGGTGATTAAATTACTGCTGTATACTTGGGAACTCATTTCAATTCGGAAACCTATCACATAAGTTATTTTGATTTTCTGTAAGAATGAATTTAAACTACATCCAATCTCATATTCAGACCAGAGCAGTTTTGTTTTCCTTGCCATTGAGCATTGCAGGATGAATTCTGCACAGGTTATTCTTACAGAATTGATATAGCACCAGATGGAATTCATTCAGCCCATAGTGATTATGTCTGGTTTTTGGAAAGAGCTACTTTACCCATTACCTGACTTTTTCCCCACGGCCCTGCAAACATATCCTTTTTAAGTCATTCTCAAATTCTCTTTGGAGATTTAGTTTTGAACCTGGTTCCACAGTCCTCTTAGATTCATAGCAACTCACTCTGTAAAACTAGAGGCGGCACTGTGGCACAGTGGTTGCCTTACAGTGCCAGGGACCCTGGTTCGATTCCTGGTTTGGGTCACTGTCTGTGCGGAGTCTGCACATTCTCCTCGTGTCTGCATGGGTTTTCTCCGAATGTTCCAGTTTCCACCCACAGCCTGAAGGACATGCTGGTTAGGTGCACTGGCCATGCTAAGTTCTCCCTCAGTATACCTGAACAGGCACGGGAGTGTAGGACTAGGGGGTTTTCACAGTACCTTCACTGCAGTGTTAATGTAAGCCTACTTGTGACACTAATAAACAAGTTAAAACTTAAAATTCTCTTTATCTCCCCTCTGGTTCTTCTCCTACTTATCTGAACTGAACCTTCTGTCTGTACAAACTGTTTGCTGCTATGCGGTCTATCAATATTCCACATGAAACATAAACCTTCTCTGCTCTGAGGAGAACAATCCTACCTTCTCCTGGCTCTTAACCTAACTAAAGTCCCTCATCCCTACTATCATTTTAATAAATCCAAAACCTTGATGTTCTTGCTAAAGTGTGCCCAGGATATTCCTGTATGAAAATATTTGTACAGGAATATCCAATGTGTGTCATCTTTGTAGGCGCTTTGTTACAGGTTGTAAGGTCAAATTGAATAAATGCATCCATTCACAGGTATCACATGCATCTTCTTGAGTTCTCTGCCAAAGGCAGATTAAAAAGTTAAAGTTCGAGTTTATTTATTGGTGTCACAAGTAAGGCTTACATTAACGCTGCAATGGAGTTACTGTGAAATTTCCCTAGTCACCACATTCCGGCGGCTGCTTGGATCAATGCACCTTAACCAGAGCGTCTTTCAGAATGTGGGAGGAAACCGGAGTACCCGGTCGAAACCCAAACAGACACGGGGAGAACGTGCAGACTTCACCAGGCCAGACCTTGGTGCCATGAGGCAGCAATGCTAACCATTGTACCACTGTGCTGTCCACTGATTATTCACCAAATGATGGCTGATTGCTATGATTGTTTTACTATAGATAATGAGTGAGGGCAGACCTCAACTCTATCTCAGCCAGAATGAGAATCGAGCTCCCTCAGTCTATGCCATCTCTTTCATTTGAGCTAACTACCCCCTCTCGCCACAGTATCTCATGCTACTAAAAATTATTCACCTGTGAGGGAACAGTGCTGTAGAAAAGTCTAATAAGGTGTCTAGGCCAATAAAGATCAAATCAATGCATGGAAAACATGAAAGTAAATAAAACTGGGTTGCTTGGCTTGGTCTCTTTAAGGGTAACACAGCAGAGGCCACATTTTCTGGGTGAGTATATAGACCCAGAGTGCGGAATTATCTTCAGGAGGGGAGTTTTCTTAGTGCATAGAGATTTTGGAATTAGCTGCAAATGTGCAGCTCTTGTAGCAGACTTGTAAATAAATCCCTTTTTGTTCTACTGATGAAATTTCCGCAAGTCCTTCATTACATTCGGCAGGGTGGATGTCAGACCTATAACATTATTCGCAGTTTTGCAATCTAACATGTGGCCGACTCCAAATCATTCAGTAAGCTCATGGATTTAGTGAAGGATCAATTGCAACTTTACCTATCAGCTATACTCCAAAGATTCAAATTTATTTCGAGGATGAGAGACCTGGGTGAACCAACCACAAATTACATTGCTGAACTGAAGCAATTATTGGAGTCGTAGAATCTTAAAATCCCTACAGGAGGCCATTCAGTCCATTGAGTCTGCACTGACCACAATCCCATCCAGGGCCTATCTCCATAACCCCATGCATTTACCCTAGCTGGTCCCCCTGACACTAAGGAGCAATTTAGCATTGCCAGTTCACTTACCCTGCACATCTTTGGACTGTGGGACGAAACTGGAGCACGTGGAGGAAACCTACGCAGACATGGGGAGAATATGCAGAGTTATCACAGACAATGACTCAAGCCGGGAATCGAACCCAGGTCCTTGGCACTGTAAGGCAGCAGTGCTAACTACTGTGTCACCACACAGTCCTGTAGCCCACTCTGGCACCAAGACCACAGAAGCTGCCACAAAGTGGAAAACAATTTCACTCATCAGCAAAACAAAAAAGAAGCAATCAGAGAATTGTGATTTTGGAGATACCCTAAATGACAGGTTACATGATCGGTTAGTTTGCGGCATGAGCAACATTGCTATTCAATGCAGATTAGTTGCAGAAGTTGATGCAAATTTTAACCCAGCAATGGACATAGTGCTGGCCATGGAAATTAAGAGCTGCAGAAAATGCAAAATGGCATAATTCACCAATTAGAGTGAGAAATTATTCATTCACTAGAATTAGGCTTACATTAACACTGCAATGAAGTTACTATGAAAATCCCCTAACCAGTAGCAAACTGTGGTGCCAAAACTGCAGCAGCTGCCACAAAATGGAAAACAATTTCAGTCATCAGCAAAACAAAAGGATACAATGGACAGAAATGCTTCAGGGAGAATATGATGGTAACCACACTCCTGAATCATGCCAATTTAAGGACACCAAGCATTTTTATTGTCACCGAAGAGGACTTTTGATAAAATAGAGATAATTTAAGTAATTGATCAGTCAAGCCATTACAAGCACACACTGTGAAAGAGCCTGGAACCATTGATTGAGTTATTCACCCTTTGGTTAATTTAAGAATAGGTCAGATAGACTCTATTGCAATATTACTCTGGGAGCCTTTTAATAAGGAAGTGGATACAGGGACATCAGTCACGATGATGGGCGAGAAGGTACTGAGGAGAAGGAGTTCAACCATTGAACATTGAGAGTATTTCCACCAAGCTGAAAATGTGTGTGAGAGAAATAATAAAAATAAAAAGTATTTGTGAGCTACAGGCAACTGTCTGCCCAGTTCCCAATGATAAGGACCAAACCTTCTGGGCTGTGATTCATTGAAAGAAATCAACTGGAATTAAGTTATAATTTTTCTAGTGCAGAATAGGGATTCTATGTTTATAAATGTTGGCACTTGAACATTATTTCATTGGCTGTAAAACACCTTTGGACAACCTGAGCTCATGAAAGACACAATGGCAATGCAAATCCTTTCTTTAACCTCAAAAGTCAGTGAGGTAATTAGAAATTTTACGGAGAAATTCACAGTGCTAGGAGCATCCGAGTTTGGTTTACCCAGCAGCAGGATAGACATGATGCAAAGAATTGTAGTTATGAATGGAAAAGTTTGTAAAATGTCTCAAATTAGTCTCCTTTCTGTCACGGCTGAAGAACAAAATTCTAAACTTTTTGCACTTGTTACTTAGTAGATATGTTTCAAATAAATGGAGTGACTGGATCCACTATCGTGATATCTGAATAAACTCAGAACAATCTGCAATGCAATGCTAACAGTATGAAGGGAAGAAAAGAGAGAAAGGCTTTGTACTTTAGGTCATCCCCTACCAAGCCTCTCCCAGGTATCTCTTGAGTGCGTTACATGAAACTTATTGCTTTTGAAGTTCACTGATAAATGGCACATATCACAATGCTACCAATATTTGGTATTCAGATTAAATATCTATTCACTGATGTAGAAACAGTGCTGAGAAAAGATCTTTTGAATGCCTGGGCCAATAAAGGTCAACCAGCATGAACAGGAAATGAAAGAATGAATGAAAACAGGGTGGTTTGGATCAGATCAGGGCTTGTGAGGTCTTCAAGGGTCATGTCCAAGAAATTGGCATCTCAGCATTAACCATTGGGATTCACTCAGTCTAGTATCATTTTGCACACAGCAAGATTCCGGACATGACAATGAGTTAAGTGACCATTTTACATTTTAAAGTTTAAAGTTTACCTATTAGTGTCACAACTAGGCTTACATTAACACTGCAATGACGTTTCTGTGAAAATCTCCTAGTCGCCACACTCTAGCACCTGTTCGGGTAGACTGAGGAAGAATTCAGCATGGCCAATGCATCTAACCAGCATGTCTTTTGGACTATGGGTGGAAACCGGAGCACCTAGGGAAAACCCAAGCAGACACGGGGAGAACATGCAGAGTCCACACAAAGAGGTTTCCTTCCTAAAGAACAGACTCTTTTTTTAAACTACAGTCCATCACTGAGACTACCTTTTAATTTCAGATTTATTATCTCATTACATTTAAATCCGCCCATTACAGGGTGGGGTATGAATCTTTTCTCACAGAACATTCACTCAATCTTCTGGATTGCTAATCCAGTAATATTACTATTGTGCCCTTGCCTCTTCTACCTTAACTGCAATATCTGCCATGATCTCAAATGTCCAAAAGTTCAGCTACTGAGGTAGATTGGATGAGCTGGAACTGTTCTTCTTCAAGGAAAGAAAGTTGAGAGGGGATTTGATGAAGGCTTTTGAAATCTTGAGAGGAATGGACAGTTCAAATCAAATCGGGTGATTGTCTTGTGGAGTTTGCATGTCCTCATATCTGTGTGGCCGTGCTAAATTGTCCCTTAGTGCCTCGAGATGCATAGAATTAGCCATGGTAAATGTATGGGATTATAGGGATGGCATGGGAAAGAAAGCCTGGTTGGCATACTCTGTCAGAGTTGGTGCAGACTCATTTGGTCAAATGGCCTCTTTCACACTGTAAGGATTCAAACAAAGAACAAAGATCAAAACAGCACAGAAAACAGGCCCTTTGGCCCAACGAGCCCACGCCGCCACCTCAATGTTCCTACTTCTACCCATGATCCCTGTCTATGTTTATAGATCTATGCATTAGAACCAAATTTGAGACAATTTAGGGAGAATTTGTTCTGCCAATCAGCCTAAGAGCACATCTTTCGGATGTGGAAGGAAACCGGAGCACCCGGAGAAAACCCACGCAAGCGCGGGCAGAATGCACAAACTCCCACAGACACAGGCCCAAATCCATGTATCTGCACAGCACAGCGATAGTCACTGACGTGTCGTGTTGCCCATCAAATGGTCCAGGTCAAGCGTACACTAACGACGTGAAGCACTAGGATACTCTCGAAAAATCCAAGAGCAGCCCTCTCACAACCCATCGTGTGTATGTCCCTTGTTAGACAAGGTGGAGCGAAGTACCTGTAGGATAAAAACAAATACATCAATATCATTCTGTGAAAGTTATTTTAAGAAGTTAGGGATGAGCAACAAATATTGGCCCAGCTGAAGATTTGTGGAAAGACTGAGGAGAAGCAACATAAACTGAAGGGCAAAATGCCAAAAAGCGTGCCAAAGAAAGACCTGTATGTGTTTGTTCACAATCATTGAAGGTGGCAGGACAGGCTGATAAATGGTTGAAAAAATACGGAACACTAAATAGATTCAGTGGTGTACTTTTGAAAGTGAGCCATTGTTATAAAGCTGACAACGCATATGTTTTGATTTGTTATTGTCACATGTATTAACATACAGTGAAAAGTATTGTTTCTTGCATGCTCTACAGATAAAGCATACCATTCATAGAGAAGGAAAGGAGAGAGTTCAGAATGTAGTGTTACAATATAGCTAGGGAATAGAGAAAGATCAATGTGAGATAGGTCTGTTCAAAAGTCTGACAGCAACAGGGAAGAAGCTGTTCATGAGTTGATTGGTATGAGACCTTTGTATCTTTTTGCTGACGGAAGAAAGTGGAAGAGAAAATGTCTTGGAGTCCTTAATTATGCTGGCTGCTTTGCCGAGGCAGCAGGAAGTATAGACAGAGTCAGTGGATGGGAGGCTGGTTTGGGTGATGGATTGGGCTACCTTCATAATCCTTTGCAGTTTTTTGTGGTCTTGGGCGGAGCAGGAGCCATATCAAGCTATGATACAACCAGAAAGAATATTTTCTATGGTGCATCTATAAAAGTTGGTGAGAGTGATAGTTACATGCCAAATTTCCTTAGTATTCTGGGAAAGTAGAGGCATTGGTGGGCTTTCTTAACTATAGTGTTAGCATGTGTGCACAGCATAATCCCACAAAGACAGTGAATAAATGACCAAATCACCTGTTTTAATGGTATTCATTGAGGGCTGAATATTGAGAAGGTAACCGGGGGAGAATTCATTGAAAAATTAGCGGGTGTGGGGATTTTTAACAGCAAATTGAGAGGGCATACAGGGGAAGAGTTTAGTATCTCTCCTGAAAGGCAGCAGTTCAAACAACAGCACATTGGAGTGCCAGCTGTGTACTCAAGCCTCCAGCTTGAATTCATAGCCTGTTGTTTCAGGGGTGAGATTTCTATCACAGACTGACACCATAAGAAATGGGGAACAGGAATGGGTATTCAGCCCCTCGAGTCTGCTCTGCCCTTTAATAGGATCGTGGCTGATCTATTCACCACGTCCATTCTCCTGCCTGTGAGAGCTTTGCTTAAGATGACAGCAAGTAAGTGACAAGTCAACAGGCATCACAGTGTGGCGTGCATACCTGTGCAATGTACATGGTAAATAGTATCACTGGATAGGTTTATCCTGACCACCCCCTTCGAACAAGAATCCCATTTTGTGAATTATGGCAGCCACGTTCTGTGGGCAGTGTTGCCCTTGGGTGGCAAAATAGATCAGCCATGTCTCAGTTGGATGCACTTTTATTTCTGTATGCCAAGGTTTGTAGATCAAGTCCTGCTGCTAGACTTGCGTACAAAGCATGAATAACAAAGAAAATTATAGCACAGGAACAGGCCCTCCGGCCCTCCAAGCCTGCACCGACCATGCTCCCCAACAGAACTAAAATCTCCTACCCTTCCGCGGATCATATCCCTCTATCCCATCCTATTCATGTATTTGTCAAGACACCCCTCAAAACTCACTTTTATATCTGCTTCCACTACCTCCCCCGGCAGTGAGGCACCCACCATCCTCTGTATAAAAAGCTTGCCTCGTATATCTTCTTTAAATCTTGCCCCCACATCTTAAACTTATGCCGCCTCGTAATAATCTGGGAAAAAAGCTTCTGAGTAGATGATATCAAAGCTGATACTCCAGTGCAGTACTGATGGAGGGCTACACTGTAAGAGGTACTGGGTCTTCATGGGATGTAGAGTGAAGACAGAGTATTGATTTTAAATGAGCCAAATGAATGGTGGAGCAGGCTCAAAGGGCCGAATGGCCGACTTGCTTCTATTTTCTATGTTTCTTTTATCTGAGATATTAAATTGAGGTCCCACTTGCCATCTCAGGTAGATATAAAAGATGCTACTACTCTGAAGAGGAGCAGGAGAGTTATTCTCACTTTCTCGGACAATATCTATCCCCTCAATCAGCATCACAAAAACAGATTATCTGATCATTGTCATCTCGTTAATCCCATTCATCAGTGTTGGCGGAATTTAGATGTTCGTCTGTGATGTCAACACATCCAGAACAGAATCCACCATGAGCACAAACTCTGCGTTGATCTCCAGCAAGACTTTGTTAAAGATAAAAACTCTTGAGCATGTCACAATTCATTCTGGGATAAAGTAGCATCTGCAACAATTTGGATTTTGTTTGCACCGTTATCGAGGCAAACATTCCAAGATGCTTCACAAGAAGATTAAGAAGAACACCAGTCAAAACTTGCTTAAAGGTTTTAAGGAATATCTTGATGGAGGAGGGAGAAGCAGAGAGATTCAGGAGTTTAAGTATTTAGGGTCTAGATGGTTGGAGGAGGGGGAGAGGAATGGGATGGTGTGATTTAAAATACAGGTAACAATATCCCAGATATTATTGAAGCCATCAGGAGGATATCTACAGAATATCATTCAGGCTTGAGGTAATAATTGCAAGTAACACTTGTACCAGATAAATGCCATGAAATGACCATAGCCACCAGAAAGAATCCAGCTTTCTTTAATGCTCAGTAACAGAACCATTGCTGAATCCCTACAATTAACAGCCTGCGAGTTACCGGTTCAAATGGACCAGCCATTGAAATACTGTGGCCACAAGAGCAGATTAGAAGTTAGGAATTCTGCAGAGAGTAACTCACTTGGTTAATTCAGTGGTTAGCGCTGCTGCCTCACAGCGCAGGGACCCAGGTTCGATTCCTGGCTTGGGTCACTGTCTGTGTGGATTCTGCACATTCTCCCCATGTCTGTGTAGGTTTCCTCCAAGTGCTCCAGTTTCCTCCCACCATTCAAAAGATGTGTCAGTTAGGTATAGTGGCCATGGTGAATTCTCCCTCAGTGTAGCCGAACAGGAGCCAGAGTGTGGTGATTGGGGAATTTTTACAGTAACTTCATTGCAGCATTAATGTAAGCCCACTGTGACACTAATAAAATAAACTTAAACCTCCTGACTCCACAAGGCTGTCCACCATCTACAAGGCATAAGTCTTGGGACATGATAGAATGGATGCTGAGAAGAGGCTTTCTCTTGTGGGAGGGGTCTGAACTAGCAGACACAGTTAAAAATAAGGGATCGAATGATCCCTTATTCCATCATGTCCCTTCAGGGTGTTTGTATTATTTGTTTATTGTCCATCCCTAACATCCCCTATATCCTTTGAGTATCTTATCAATCAAGAATCTTTCTAACTCAGTCTTTAAAATATTCAAAGACCCAGTCTCCACTGCTCATTGAGGAAGTGAATTCTACTGACTATCAACCCTCTGAGAGAAAAAAAACTCTCCTCATCTCCAGTATAAGTTGGAGATCCCTTATTTTGAAACTGAGCATCTCTCGTTAGGGGAAATATCTTTTCATTGTCCACCTTCTCAAGTCCCCTCAGGATTTTAACTGTTTCATAAGACCACCTCTCATTCTATGAAGCTCCAATGGATACAGGCCCAAACTATCCAATGGAACTGAGGGAATTTTGTTTCTTTTTCAGTTTTGTAAGTCTTCCTCAGAGACCAGAAGTGGCAGGGTCATTGAATGTTGCTCAAACAGAGAGAGATAGATTCAATCAGGGAGTCAAAGGGTCTTCATAGTAGGCAGCAAGTGGCGTTGAAGCCCCAATCAGAAGATCTCTGATCTTGTTGACTAATGGAGCAAGCCGAAATGTTTGCATGTTCATATAAATGCAGGCTTATCATATCCCATGGATGAATATATATTATTGTCCCAGATTAGAACTCTAAGGTATGTTATGAAGCCAGATTAGATCCAAACACTATTTCTATTTTCACATAAAAATGTAAAGAAAACTATGCTTCACCCCAGGAATAATTTCACTGACAAATTTGGGATCCTTTAATATAACAAGCTTTATTCCTAACACAGTTTCAGCACAACTCTCACAAAATGAAGCAGTTTAACTCTTAGCAGTTGAACAACCTTTAAACTTGAAAAGAAACTTCTCTAATTTTTAACTTATCACTATTTCAGTTCCAAATAAGCAATTTTCTTCCTATAGACTGAGAACTTCTTTAAAGATAGTTAGCAATCACAGATCTGCTTGCTCTAAACTTGGGTTAACAGCTTTGGAGCTTCCAGAGAGATATTTTTAAGAGAAAGAGAGAGACAAAGAGCACATTTCTGTACCCTAACAGCTGCTGTCAGCAACTGAACTCTAAACTGAACCATAAATCTGTTTCTTTCTCTGCCATTATTTAACTCTTCACCTTTCCTTAATTAAAAGAACAGCTTCCATTCCTCTGAGCAAAAAAAAAGTCCTCAATGGAAGTCGGTATTCTTCTTTCCTAAATAAAATACTAGATAGCTAAAATGAATTGTCATCCTGCCTTCCCAGTGCCTGAGTTGTATGTTTACCAAACACTGATTGCCTGGAAAAAATACTGAATGTTAAAACAGTCCCATTAAACACATAGGGGCAGGGTTTTTTGGCCACACTTGCCCTAAAACTGGAAAATCTCACCTGAGATCAGCAAGGTCCACCCCCCCTCCCCCACCTCGTCTACTATCATTTCTGTGAAACGGAGAAATTCTCCCTGAAATGTAGCAATAACACAATATCATTACATAAACAAGATGAAAAGAGCCAACTGAGATCAATTACTTAATGCCAGTGTTCATCTGAGGATACTTCCACTTAAATAACCTCTTCCCACAGGATCTCCATCACCTTTCCAAATCCACAATCCCTGCTGTTTCATTTATCCATCAAAGCTTTAAGAGCAGACCACTGCTTGTTTCAAGTATTAGCTGCATATCTGCCAAGTCCCATGCCCCACTTATTGACATTTGGCGCCTGTTCTGATATCTAGATGAAAAGTTGTCTGAATATTTCAGGAGGTCAACTCTGTCATATTCAGTGGGATTTGCTATCCTTTATTCCTAGGAGAATGCATCTTGCTGCGTTTTCCTCCCAGAATAAGGAAGATTTCATCCCCAGTTTACCAGCACACTCTTAAACAATTTGTTAGTTTTGGAAACTGACTGTCTTCATTTCTTATTCGTTTTATATTAATAAATCAAAATCAGAATCTTTCATTGAAACAAGGGACAGGAAGTTTAATAAGTTTATTATTGCTGTCATGTCTGCTAGCTGATAAATGGTTATAAGTCCCGTACAAACTCAGTGCAGTAAAGGAATGCAGCACTGTCAGAAATTTAGGCTGGAATTCTCTGACCTTGGTCATGATTGATATTCTCCAGTCCTGCTGCTGTGAATAGAGATTTGGTGGAGTACCAGATTTTCCATTCTCGCTGGCAGCAGCAGTGCGAGACTGGAAAATTCTGGCCTTTTCTTTCCAATGAGACCTTAAGCAAAGGCTCATCTTTTATCTTGTGTGAGTCAGCACAGTGGTCAGCACTGCTGCCTCACAATGCCAGGGAGCCAGGTTCAATTCCTGGATGGGGTCACTGTCTGTGTGAAATTTATATATATTCTCCCCGTGTCTGTGTGTGTTTCGTCTGGGTGTTCCAGTTTCCTGCTCCACTCCAAAGATGTGTGGTGAGGTGGATTGGACACAAAAAGTTGTCCTTTAGTGTCAGGGGGAATTAGCTAGGGTAAGTGCATGGGGTTATGGGGATGGGGCCTGGGTGGAATTGTGGTTGATGCAGACTCGATGGGCCAAATGGTCTCCTTGTGCACTTGGATGGTTGCAAAAGATCTTATGGTTTTATTTTGAAGAAGTCCAGGGAAATTCTTCCTTGTGCCCTGACCAACATTTCCCCTTCAGCGAACACCATCAAGAATCAAATGATCAATGATGACCACATCGATGTTTGTGGGATCTTGCTGTGTGTAAATTGGCTGTAAATCTGGCATTACAACAGTAAGCACACTTCAGAGGTACTGCTTTGGTTGTAAAAGAAAGCATCAGCCTGTATGTAAAGTCATGGAGTATGCAACAAAAATATCTTTCTTTTTTTAAGTGCCAAAGCATTTGCCATAGATTTAGTGCTTCTACGCCAACAAGGATGGCTGGTGTGAGATGGGAAAGATTCTAACAGGAGTGAGAGTAGATGCTATTCTCAGGCACATTGTCAGATCAGTGTAGAGGGAATGAGACTTGTCTGGTTAGTTGTTCTGTACCTGAGACTGCATGTCCATAATCTCAATGAGCTGAATTCACATTGTGTGACATTAGTAATGAATGTCTTGAGGGCTTCGCATACAATCCCCTGACTTGCCTGTCTTAAAGAGACCACTTAACTGTTTATTTTTAGCACCTTTGCCTCGGGAGGAGAATTAGGAATTCCTCACGAATGTTCAAAATCATTAGGTAAATATCCTGCTGCCTTTCTCTGACTGGGTGAGCGCCAAGTTAGACAAAGGTTGGATATCTGCTTGTGAAAGTTCGCTACAGATACAGGCAGAGGTTAGGGGGCAATTCCATCATCCCATTCTCTCCGTGACGTGGAGATGCCAGCGTTGGACTAGGACGGGCACACAAAGAAGTGTCACAACACCAGATTAAAGTCCAACAGGTTTATTTGGAATCACTCACCTGAAGGAGCAGTAACGCTCCGAAAGCTCATTATTCCAAATAAACTGACTTCTTACTGTGTCTATCCTCTCAACAGGCTGTTGTGCTGATCAGACTGCAACTCAGAAAAGCCAAGTTCCTTCTTTTTTGCCATCTTATCTTCTCACCTGCTTTTTCCTTGCAATTCTGGCTTCCCTCACCAGGAATCTGGCTGCACTCTTGGCACTCCAATCACTTCAAGTCAGAAGAAGAGATTTGCCAGGATGTTGCTTGGGATGGAGAGTTTCAGCTTTGAAGAGAGGCCGGGGTTGTTTTCCTTAGAGCAGAGAAGGATGGGGAGGGGGATGCAGTCCGATTGAGGCTTATAATATTATGAGGGATCTCAATAGGGGAGATAGAAAGGAACTTTTCCCTTAGTAGAGGGATCAATAACCAGCGGGCATAGATTTAAGGTAAGGAGAAGAAAATTTAGAGGGGATTTATCGAATGTCTTTTTCACCTAGAGTGTTGTGGAGATCTGAAATCAATACCTGAAAGTATGATTGAGGCAGGAACCCTAACAACTTTTAAGAAGCATTTAGATGAGTACTTCAAATACTATCCTGGTCCTTCCATGCTGACACTATGGTTAATAAAGCCCACCAATTTCTCTACTTTCTCAGAAGACTAAAGAAATTTGGCATGTCCACTATGAATCTTGCCAACTTTTACAGATGCACCGTAGAAAGCATTCTTTCTGGTTGTATCACAACTTCTTGGTATGGCTCCTGCTCTAACCAAGACTGCAAAAAACTACAAAGGATCAGGAATCATGCCCAATCCATCACTCTTAAGAACATAAGAACGAGGAGCAGGAGTAGGCCATCTCCTTGAGCGTGCTGTGCCATTCACTAAGATCATGGCTAATCTTTTTGTGGACTCAGCTCCACTTACCCGCCCATTCACCATAGCTCTTAATTCCTTTACTGTTCAAAAATGTATCTATCCTTGCCTTAAAAACATTCAATGAGGTAGCCTCAATGGTTCACTAGGCAGGGAATTCCAAACCAGCCTCCCATCCATTGACCCTGTTAACACTTCCCATTGCCTTAGAAAAGCAGCCAGCATAATTAAGAACCCCACACACCTCAGCCATACTCTCTTCCATCTTCTTCCCTTGAGAAAAGGATACAAAAGTCTGAGGTCACGTACCAACTGACTCAAGAGCACCTTCTTTCCTGCTGCCATCAGACTTTTGAATAGACCTACTTATATTAAATTGATCTTTTTCTGCACCTTACCTATGACTGTAACACCACATTCTGCACTCTCTCGTTTCCTTCTGTATGATCGGTGTGCTTTATCTGTACAGTGCGCAAGAAACAATACTTTTCACTGTATACCAATATGTGTGACAATAATAAATCAAATCAAATCAAATCAAAAACAAGGCTATGGACCAAAGTTCTGGAAAATGAGATGAGAATAGGTAAGTGCTTCATGATCAGCGTAGACATGCTGGGCCGAAAGGTGTCTTTCTGGGGTGTAAATCTCGATGACAAATGACCCTAACGTCCTCTGTGGGTTCAGTGTTAATCACAGCAACTCTCATTTCCTATTAAGGAAGAATTTTATCAAGTGCTTCTTGCTCAGTAGGTTTCTAGCCGTGACACTTCTCCGTTAGAAGATTAAAAAGATGAGAGAGAGACTTTGACGAGGAAACTGAATCCTGTTCCTGTGATCTTTCCTCAAAAATTGATTTGTTGACCGTCGCTGGCATTTATTGCCCATCCTTCATTGCTTTCGAGAAGATGATAGCAGGAGCTCTTGCATCACTGCAGTCGGTATGGTAAGTTCTCATTCCCTATTTATTTTCTATGTCTGAAGGAAAGATACATTTCAGTAGTGCCTATCCTGACTTCAGGACGGCCCAAAGAATTTTATAGTTAATGATGCGCTTTGATTCACTAAGGCATCGCAATACAACATGGCAGACAGAGTACCCTTCATTGTCCAGTATTTTCCCGAAGCAGAGAAGCTATGACATCTTCTTGAGAGCCTTCAACATGTCAACGATGAACGCTTTGCCAAGGCCATCCTTATACCCCCACTTCTTATCTTCAAATAACCGCACAACCTCAAACAGACCATTGTCCGCAGTAAACTACCAAGCCTTCAGGAGAACAGTGTCAACGACAACACACAACCCTGTCACAGCAACCTCTGTAAGACATGCTGATCATCAACATGGATGCTATCATCTTACGTAAGAACACCATCCACCAGGTACACAGTACATACTCTTGCAACTTGGTCAACACTGTCTATCTGACAAGCTGCAGGAGAGAATGTCCCAAGGCATGGTACATGGGTGACACATACAAACGCTATGACAACGGATGAATGAACACCGCTCAACAATTACCAGCTAAGAGTGTTCTCTTCCTGTTGGGGAACACTTCAGCAGTCACAAGCATTTGGCTTGTGATCTTTAGGTAAGTATTCTCCAAGGCAGCCTTCATGACACACAGCAATGCAGAGCAGAGACTGATAGCCAAGTACCGTACACATGAGGACGGCCTCAACCGGGATCTTGGGTTCATGTCACACTATCTGTAACTCCCATGACCTGCCTGGGCTTGCAAAATCTCATTAAATGTCCCGGCTTGAAACAATACACATCTCTTTAACCTGTGCTTAACCCTCTCTCCACTCACACTGTCTGTACCTTTAAGACTTGATTACCAGTAAAGGCTCGCATTCCAACCATTATTTTGTAAGTTGAGTTTGTATCTTTATATGCCCTGGTTGCGAACAGAACTCCCACTTAACTGACAAGGAAGCAGCACTCCGAAAGCTAATGGCTTTTTCTACCAAATAAACTTTAACCTGGTGTTGTGAGACTTCTTATTGAGTATTAAATGGACCTTCAAATTAACCATTTTTAGCTTGGGGCTGCAGTGATGGAGAGCAATGATGTCCTTCCACATGGAATGAAATTGCCAGACGCACAACTCTCCCAGGTCACAAACATCCGCTCCCCTGGGGAATTTTAAATCACCAAATTGCCAGCCAGGTGACAGATCCAACTCATGTTGATAGCGCAACACGGTAGCACATTGGTTAGCACTGCTGCCTCACGGGACCCAGGTTTGATTCCAGCCTGGGGTCACTGTCTGTGTGGAGTTTGCATGTTCTCCCCGTATCTACATGGGTTTCCTCTGAATGCTCTGGTTTCCTCCCGCAGTCATGAAAGACATGCTGGTTAGATGAATTGACCTGAACAGGCACTGGAGTATGGCGATTAGTGGAATTTCACAGTGAGTTCACTGCAATCATAATGTAAGCCCTACTTGTGACTAATAAATAAACTTTAAACTTTAACTTTCTCTGCCCTTTCGATAGCTGAGGCTGACCAGGCAATGAAACATGGCGTGCGTCTCTTTGCTTTTTCACGAGCCAGTGGTTGGAGACCCCGCTCCCAACGACTGACCAGGGAAGCTGTGGCGATTATGAAGAATAAAGATTTCTTTTCTCTTTAAATTGATTTATTTCATAAAAAAATGAAATTGCCACCCTACTATAATATACTGCGATTCTGCGAGGAGAGAGAAAAAAAAGGATTAAATCAAGGTGAGAAATCACAATAGCGCTGGGGAATGAATGTGACTTCAAAGGTCATCAAGTAAAATGTTTACTGTACAATAATGTTGGCTTATGATGGGCTGTTCTGAAGTCAGCAGTTTTGTTCCAGAAAGGTCACTTTTATATTGTGGAATGATTACGGCTGATAACTTGATGAAAAAATTTACACTCCCCAATTCAGTGTTTATTTAACTGCGGGCGAGGGCAGGCGAGCCAGAGAATGCAAGTCACCCCTCGATGAGTTTGGAGTGCTGGGAATTCAGTGGGTTTTTTTTTCTCTCTCGACTTATTCATTATACAATATGAACATTGCTTTATTCTCTGGGCTATGAGAGAGCTTTTGAACTGCACTGAAGTGTGGCTCTTGCGTGGATTATAGATTGCTTTTTTGGGTTTTTTTTTTGTTTTTAGCCTTGCTTCCTGTTTTATATTGAATTATTCGTTGATGCAATCTGTCTGTTCGGATCACATCAGCGCGAGAAGCAATTGCTGCCAACAAGCGAATGAGGCATTTGATTTCTAATGAGCGGGCAAACAGAATCCAAACTAAAACCGTTGGAAAAATTCTGCAGAATGATTTGTGAACCAGTGCCATTAGTTTTCCCTCAAGGTCTGTGCCATCACTGTAAATATGAGGCGGATTGTACTGGCTGCAAGGGAATATAGGCAGAGCAAGAAAGAGGCCAATTAGCCCCCTGAGCCACCTCTGCCATTCACTTATACTAGGGCTGATTGGCAGCTCAGCTCCATTTGTCTGCCTTTGCTCCATATCTCAGACTTAACAAAAGTTCATGGGGATCATTTTCACAAAATACATTAGTCCTAAGAGGTGTCTAAAGTGAATTCTTCAGTTGAAATACCAGCTTTGCTGGACTTTAACTCAAGTGGCGCAGTGGTTAGCATTGCTGCCTCACAACCCCAGGAATCTGGGTTCAATTCTGGCCTTGGATCACTGTCACTGTGAAGTTTGCATGTTCTCTCCGTGTCTGTGTGGGTTTTCTCCAAGTGCTGCAGTTTCCTCCCACAGTCCGAAAAAGGTACATTGGTCATGCTAAATTCTTTCTCATTGTACCCAAACAGACTCCAGAGTGTGGCGACTAGGGGATCTTCACAGTAACTTTGATTTGATTTATTATTGTCACATATATTAACACACAGTAAAAAGTATTGTTTCTTGCATACTCTGCAGACAAAACATACCGTTCATTCAGGAGGAGTGCAGAATGTCATGTTCATGAAGTGTTAATGTAAGTCTACTTGTGACACTAATAAATAAACTTCTTAAGATGCCATTTCGATGTATCTTGTGTCTCACTTTGTGCAGAAGTAGACTATGACTTCTCCAGTCCCGATTTGCTTTGCCAAGATTGGCGACGTGTCCAAGGAATTCAACACCATAACAATTTCCGTTGATACTGGAGCAGTTCTGACATTTTCTTGTAAAGATACGTGGCTGAGTGTATCCACATTCACCATGTGCACGTTCCAGGTCGATGTTTGAATGTATGTAGGCAGAGAGAACTAACAGCCAAGGTTGAATTCTTGCCAATGCAATTGGTGGAATAGCTTTGTCTTCTTTAAGAAGACACAAAGAGCAGATGTTGATCGAGTGGCTGTCAGGTAAGTGAATTTCTTGACACCAAAGCCCTTGGTAATCTTTTTTTTCAATCTGTGAGTCGTCTTTTTTCCAGCCTCTGGGAGGATTCTTGAGGCATAGTTTTTTGGCCTTTCAGATCCGTCTTCCATCCCATGGGACAACATTATGCCAATGCCAATATGGAGGGGCATCACAAGACCATCCTTAGACAGGTCAAAATGTATCAAAAAGTTTGAAGAATGCATCAATTGCTTTGTTCTGTTGAAAGCTTCTTTCTGGGGAGTCTTCCGATGGTGGTGCTCCTTCAGCAGGATAAGCAAGAGGAGTAATTACGTCGATAAGATTGGTTAAAAAAGTAACACCCATAGCAATTTACTATTCCCAAAAATGACTTGAGCTCAGATGTGTTTTTGGGGGGCCGGTGCCTCGTTTAAGGCCTTGACCCTATCTTCCAATGTTATAATCCTTGTGCATCTATACAGTACCCCAGATAGGTTACCTCAGTGGCTTGAAAAATACATTTCTCCTTCTTGAGGCGAAGTCCAGCTGCTTGAAATCTCTTTAGCATCTCCTCTAAGTTTACTAGATGGTCAGCTTCTGTTGATCCCATGATAGGAACATTATCAAGAGATATTATAACTTGTGGCAGCTTCTGCAGCTGACTCTCAAATGTCCTTTGGAAAATTGCACATGCTGAAGACACACCAAAAGGCAGGTATATATGTTGGAACAACTCTTTGTGTGTGTTACGATGTTGGGATGCATCATCTGATTTGAATTGCTAGTAGCCAGCTCTGTATAAAATTAACCTCTGGCCAGCTTTGCATACAGGACTTCAATCTTCAGGATTGGATATTTATCCAACTTGACAACCTGATTAGCAGTTGACTTGCAATCAGCACAAATGCTGCTTTGCCTGGCTTCAATACGGGAATTATGAGTGCTGCCCATCCTTCGAATTGAACTCACTGGACAATGTTCGGTTCTTCCAATCACTTCAACTCAGTATCCACTTTCTTCAATAAAGCATACATTATTCATCCCACCCTAAAGAATCAATCCCCCTTAGGTCTGCAAAGATCTTGGTTTGCAGGTCTTTTGTTTTGCTTAATTCAACTTTGAAGATGTTCCTGTAATTTTCAGTTCAGGCAGTCCTCCTTCCTGAATTTGGAAAATCTTGGTCCTTTTTAATTTGATTTTCTAAGCCAATCACAGCCAAGAAGGCTTGGTTGCTTTCATCTGTCATTTTGATAACAGGGAATTGGCCAATTGTTGCCCACAGCTTACAGGTATCATTGCAGTGTTCACTATTTCTATCGCTTCTCTTGTATAAATTTTTAACTTGTCTACAGTATGATTCAAATTCAATAGCTGAACTACTTCTCTCAAGCATCATGGCACTGTGGTTAGCACTGTTGCCTCATAGTGTCAGGGACCAGGATTCGATTCCTGGCTTGGGTCACTATCTGTGCAGAGTCTGCATGTTCTCCCCGTGTCGGTGTAGGTTTCCTTCAGGTGCTCTGGTTTCCTCCCACAATAAGAGACATACTGGTTAAGTACATTTTTTCTCGGTGTACCCGAACAGGCACCAGAGTGTGGCAACTATGGGATTTTCACAGTCACTTCATTGCAGTGTGAATGTAAGCCTACTTATGACGCTAATAAATAAACTAAAAACTTTAAAGTAAGTGCTGATATGTGTGCTCAACTATCACAGCAGCTGATGCCCCTGTATCTACTTCTACCTTAATAGACTTCTCAGTTACCTGGAGCATTACAATAATGGGGGTTATCTTGCTCATTTTCATATTAAGCAGTGAGTGAATATTTAAATCGTTGGTACTAGATTTTTCCACTTTGTATGCTGGTGATACAATGGTTGCAATTTTACCAGCTCGACCCACCCATCGATGCCTAGAGATTGCAGACCTGCAGGGGTAGGTCTGTAGGGGTGGACCCTATAAGAGATAAGATCAATGGGAGGCAGGGTTAGGCCTAAATTGGGAGGGAGGGAGGGAGGCATGGAAGGGGGGAGGGGGGAAAGGGGGGAGGATGGAGGAAGGGAGGGAGGGAGGGAGGGGGAGGGGGAAGTTTGGGGGGGGAGGAGGGAGGTGGGGAAGGGTCTCACTATGCACTCTGAAATTGTGATTCCTGAGGGAGGGGGGCCCGCTGCCCTGTTGCCTGTGTTTGGTACAGGGAGAGAGAGGAATCGTACTGCTGCTCTGCCTTTGAAGATTTGAGGAAGGGGCACGTTCATCTGGGTGGTGTTGTTGGTGGGGGGAATACGTGTGGGGCTTTTGCATATTTTGTAACTCTTACACTCCTTTTATAGTGTTTTCGATTGCCTCTACTATCTCCATTGCTCATTTACAATTCATATCGACTTCGGCAAGGGGATCTGTATTGAATTGCCTAATTATTCACCCCGCAGACTAATCTGTCCTGTTACCTTTCATTCAAGGTGGTTCCAAAATCACAATATTCCAATATCTATTCCATTTCGTGATACAAATTGCAATTGTTTCACATGGGGCTCTCTCCCTTGAATTAAACTTGAACCTCCAGAGTAAAAGTGATGGTTTAGTCTGAAAATGTACCCTCACCAATTCTACAAGCTTATTGGATGATTTAGAGTCCAGCATGCTTGGGGCTGAGATTGCAAATCAGATTATAAATTTGGGGTCCACACAGACTTAGGAGAATTGCCTTGTGCTTTACCTCCCATATTTTGTTTGCTTGGATGTAATATCCAAGGCATTTGATGTATTGTGTCCAGTCCTCCACGGAGGAGTTAAGAGGATCTATTTGCCCACAAAGGGGCATCTTGGTAAGTACTCTTTTCTCAACTTCACTCAACTTCAGTGTGAACTGGATACTCTCAATTTGAGGATTGTGTTTATTTTATCTTTGTTGCCAAATGTAAAGATGCTCCTTCACCAGTTTAGGGAAAAGAGCACTCATTTATTGACAGGTTAAAATTATACAGAGGTTTCCAGTCTTGTGGCTGCAATCAGCTCCCCAGTTGATTCTGAGTACAGAGGGCTGAGCTTACTAGGGTTATCCAGGGCCACCCTGTTCCTCGATTGGTTCCCTGAGTCATGTGACCCTTACTCTCCAGGTTGATCCTTAAAGGAAAACCGTCCACTGTTACTCATTTCCTGTCCTTCCCCCCACAACAACCTTGCCATTCTTAAAAGATTCTGCCCAGTACATCTGCCATTGCCCTCTTTTCCTCTGTACATTCTCCTGCAAACAGAGCAACTACCCCTCAGCTTCCATTCCCTTTTTAAAAACATCGCCATCATTCCCAAAATAGGGCAAAGGTGCCTTTTAATTGTCACATTTCCTGCAAAAGAAACTGACTTGAAAAGTGCTATAAAGAGTCAGTAAAGCACTTTGAGATGCCCAATCAGGTGCTACATAAATGCAAGGCTTTCTTTCCTTTCAGTAAAATCAAAGCATCTTGGAATGCTGAAGGATGTTCTTCAGCCCATCATACCTATGTCAGTTAGTTAGTTTCATATAGTCCTGCACTGTAAATGTGAACTGAAGTGAATAATGCTGTCAGTGAATAATTATTTACTACATATCGTGACTACAGTGATGCCCACATTGCTATGAGAATGTATTCAAGGCATGACATACTCTGTTGATTTGACAACTGTTGAGTTAGTTGCCTTGGTATTCATGGGAACGGAAAGGTTAAATGAATAGAAAATAATAATAATCAATTCAGTGGTACATGCAAACACGTAACAGAAAGTCAGCAAAGACTGCCTGGTTCCCTATATTCCTGAGGCAGGACACAGGTCATGAATTGGCCAAAAACCCATCATTATAAAAATTCTGATATGGGTCTGTCGTTAACACAAATATTTCCACACACAAATACCTACAATTATCAGAACACTGGCAAGAGGAACTGCACTGAGGAGGCTTTGTAACTTCTACTGGTTTTCATAGTTCTCATTAATCTTACAGGAGTAAAGTACTGAGAAACAAGGTGAATGAGATACTTGGGTGATGTTTATCAAATATGTCGAATGTTAAGCTTCCTTGGGATTCTTGTAACAGTCATAAAGGGTGTTTTAAAACAGTTCACTCTCCACAAGGAATGTAGTGCTGAAGGTGGCCATTTGGCCCATTGAGTCTGCACTGACTCTCTGAGATAGTTTCTTACCCAGAATCACCACCTTGTCCTATCACCATAACCCCACACATTTTACCCTGCCATTCTATCTAATCTAGACATTTTGGAACATGAAAGGGCAATTTAGCATAACCAATCCATTTAGTCCGCACATTGTTGGATGGTGGGAGGAAACCAGAGCACCCAGAAGACATCCACATGGACATCCTTGACCACTCATGGAGCTGACCCCAAAGTACCTGATCACCCAAGATTCTGAGCACATATACAGAGGATATAAGAAAGACGATGTACAGCTAGACATTGATGAACATATCAGAGTTGTGGAGGCAATTGTCCCATCCTGCTGTGTGAAGAAGTTGCCCCTCTGGATACTCCTGTATCTCTGCCCTCTTACCTTAAACCTATGCCCTCTACTTTTAGACCTTTGGGAAAATATATTGGCTAGCTAGCTGGTCTATGCCCCTCATTATTTTAGAAACCTCCATAATATCACCCCTCAATCTTCTACGCTCCAGAGAAAAAAGTCCCAGTCTATCCAGCCTCTCCTTACATTCCAAACCATCAAGTCCCTGAATCATCCCAGTAAATCTTTTCTGCTCTCTTTTTAGTTTAATAATATCCTTTTGATAATAGGGTGACCATAATTGTGCACAGTTTAAATCCCATTAGTGGGTTCAGGACTAAAATCTCCAGGCCTGTCACCCGCCCTGCAACTCCGTCTCTGCAACCCTCTCTCCCCCACCTGCCCCCCTCCTCCCATTCGTCAGGAGTTTAGTATAGTTAGTATGTATTGGGGTAGGGGCTCTCCTGCTACCACTCTGCACTGGGATTTGTGACAGGAGAGGGAGGCCAGCAATCATGGCTGACCATCAGGGTGGGGGAGGGGGGCAGCCTGCTGTTGGGTGCATCAGGGTTTGGGGGGGGGCGATGGTGGGAGCTCGGTTACTGCCCACGGAGGAGGGGTGGATGGAGGAGGGGACTGGGTAGCAAGCCCTGTATACAGTAAGCTCCTCCAATGAGATGATGATGAGATGATCTGTCTTTTGCAGTGTTTGCTGAGAGATTGATAGATTTGATTTGATGTGATTTATTATTGTCACATGTATTGAGAAACGGCCCAAAGTATTGCTTCTTGCGCGCTATATAGACAAAACATACCATTCATAGAGAAGGAAAGGAGAAGGTAAAGGATGTAATGTTACAGTCGTAGCTAGGGTATAGAGAAAGATCAGCTTAACAAAAAGTTTGTTTATTAATGTCACATGTTGGCTACATTAACACTGCAATGAAGTTACTATGAAAATTCCCAAGTCGCCACACTTCGGCTCCTGAGGAAGAATTTAGCATGATCAATGCATCTAACCAGCACGTCTTTTGGACTGTGGGACGAAACTGGAGAACCCGGACGAAACCCATGCAGACACTGGGAGAATGTGCAAACTCCACATAGTCAGTGAGCTCAGTTGGGAATCGAAGCTGGGCCCCTGGCACTGTTTTGCAGCAGTGCCAACCTAACTAATAGAAAGTAGGTTCATTCAAAAGTCTGATGGCTTGCAGGATTCCAGGGTGGATTGCTCCTTTTTTCCTCCCAAACAGTGCCATAGGAATATTTACAACAAACTGAGAGGGCATAAGGGACATTACTTCAACATTTCATTCAAACAACAATATGCCTGACAATGCAATGTTCCTTTCAGTGTTGCATCAGCAGTATGAGCTTATGCTCAAGTCCCTGGTGAGATGACTTTCAATCCATCATTTTCTCACGCAGAGGAGACAACGTTAATCTTTGAATCATAGCTGAATTTGGACTACCTTGTCGTTCAACACATTCTCTTGTGTTGTTGATGCTGTGCTGCCATTTTGTTCCGAGTTACAGAAGTAATAAATTAGTTGAGATATTACTTTCCATCTCGCATTTCATTGCAAGCGTTTCAATATTGTCAAGTAAATGAGATCTTGTAATGATAAGCTATTGTACTTTCAGGAATGGTATCTCAGGTAACAGGTAGCAAGTCGAAAATTGATCTGTCTACAATCAGTCTCGTGGGTTAATAGTTATTTTTCAGATCCATCCCACCAGCAAAAAATGTAAGTGAGGCTCGAGCATGACTTCACTGTTTGTTTATTCATTGCCTGTCTCACAGTAAAGGAGACAGTGGACTCTCTAAGGAGAAAAAAATTCAAATGTTCTGGTTTGTAAGCATGTTCAGAAGTCAACAGCAGGCACTTGGTGGTATTACACACAGTCAGCAGCAAGCTGGATCTGAGATTGCAAACAAAGTAGTGATGCTCCTCGGATGCAGATGTGTTGGCCTCATCTGGATCCCCCTGGGTGGAGATATGCTACCCTGTAGGAATTTCATATTTTATTCATTTTTGGGATGTGAGTGTTGTCGTGTTCTGTGCCTCCAGAGATATGTGAGAGAAGACTTACCAATTTCTATGTGTGCAAGATTCTTTCCTATGCTTTGAAATGTTTGCTCTCATGTTTACAGTTGCTTTTTACAACCGAGGTTCTCTTTCTTAGTAACTATTCAGATAGACACGCATGATTGAACACTGAAAAATGGAATCTCTACCAATGCCACTGGCATTGCTGGCATAAGACTATAAGATATTGGAGCAGAACTAGACCACTCAGCCCATCGAGTCTGCTCCGCCATTTGTTCACGGCTTCCTAGCCTTTTCTCCTGTGACTTTCAATTCCCTTACCAATTTTTACTGATATACCATAGAAAGCATCCTTTCCGGATGTATCACAGCTTGGTATGGCTTCTGTCCAAGACCGCAAAAAAAACCAAAAAAGGTTCTGAATATGTCCCAGTCCATCATGCAAACCAATCTCCTATCCATCGACTCTGTCTACACTTCCCACTGCCTCGGAAAAACAGCTAACATAATCAAGGACTCACGCACCCCGGACATGCTCTCTTCTATCCTCTTCTGTCGGGAAAAAAATATAAAAGTCTGAGATCATGTATCAACCAGCTCAAGAACAGCTTCTTCCCTGTTGCTATCAGACTTTTGAATAGACCTATCATATATTAAGTTGATCTTTCTTTACACCCTAGCTATGACTGTAGCACTCTCTCCTTTCCTTCTCTTCCATGCACTTTATGCACTTAATATTTTTATCTGTGTAGTGCACAAGAAGCAATACTTTTCATTGTACCCCAATATATGTGACAATAATAAATCAAGCAGCTATCTATCTCAGTCTTAAAAACACTTAATGACCTGGCCTCCACAGCCTTCTGTGACAATGAATTCCACAGATTCACCACCCTTCTGACTGAAGAAATTGGGAAATTTATTGACTATCTCCACTTTGGCTGATTACTAGGCCATTTCAGAAGACAGTGAGGAATCATTGATAATGAGCCTGGAATCACAGACTGGCAGATGTCCTTCCTGAAGGACAAGAGCAAACCAGATGAGCTTTTACAGCAATCCAGTGGCTTTGTGATAATTCACAGAATCATGGAGTCTAGAGTGCAGAAGGAGGTCATTTGGCTCATCGAGCCTGCACCTACAACATTTCCATCCCATATATAGGAGCGGCACGGTGGTTAGCATTGCTGTTTCATAGCGCCAGGGACCACGGTTCGATTCCCAGCTTGGGTCACTTCCTATGTGGAGTTTTTACGTTCTCACCGTGTCTGCGTGGGTTTCCTCTGGGTGTTCCGATTTCCTCTCACAGTTTGAAAGATGTGCTGGTTAGGTGACGGAGTTTGGTGATAAGGGGAATTTCACAGTAACCATTGCAGTGTTAATGGAAGCCTTACTTGTGGCTAATAAATAAACTAGTATCCCCAGAACCCCATGTATTTACCCTCACTCGCCCCATGACACTAAGGGGCAATTTATAGAGTCGTAGAGGAAACATGGAAACAGGCTCATCGGCCCAACTTGTCCAAGCTGCCCTTTTGGTCAAACCCGAAGCTAGTCCCAATTGCTCGCATTTGACCTATATCCCTCCACACTATCTTACCCATGTAACTGCTTTTTGAAAGACAAAATTGTATCCACTTCTACTACTACCTCTGGCAACTTGTTCCAGACATTCACCATCCTCTGTGTGGAAATATTGCCCTTCTGTACGCTTTTGTATCTCTCCCCTCTCACCTTACACCTATGCCCTCTAATTTTAGGCTCCTCTACGTTTGCAAAAAAATAATGACTATCTAGTTGTTTTGTGCCTCTCATTATTTTATAGACATCTTTAAGATTACCCCTCAGCCCCCTGTGCTCCAGAGATAAAAGTCCCAATCTATCCAGTCTCTCATTATAACTCAAACCATCAAGTCCCGATAGCATCCTAGTAAATCTTTTTGGTACTTTTTCTAGTTTGATCTCCTTTGTATAGTAGAGTGACCAGAACTGTACAGCCAATCCACCTAACCTGCACATCTTTGGACAGCGAGAGAAAAACAGAGTACCAGGAGGAAACCCACGCAGATACGGGAAGGATGTGCAAATTCTACACAGACAGCGACCCCAACCCAGGTCCCTGATGCCTTGAGGCAGCAGTGCTAACAACTGTGCTGTCCCCATTAATTGAATCTAAATTCTTTCCACTGCCGCAATGGAAATTTGAACTCATCCCCAGGGTGTTCATCCAGGCCTCCAGATTGCTAGTTTAGTAACGTCATCAGTACACTACTGTCCACACAGTGGATTCTGGAGTGTTGCTTTTTTAATCATACATTTGCTCAATTCAGAATATCAGCTTATGTACTGCCAATTACAGTGGCTTGCATTCATTCTGTCCCAGCTGGCTATGTGTTAACAGAAGGAAATAATATTTACAGAACGTTCTTTATAGTGCAACAGAAAGGTTAAGAGGGGGTCAATTAGAGATAGTTGAAATTATGGAAAGGCTTGAAATGACAATAGGAAAATAGATACACATCTGAATAAGAGAGTTAAAGAATAAAGGACAGGGAAGTGGGAATGTGTGGCATTTCTTTCAGGATTGGGAGAGTGCAATAGGCTGAATTAACCCTCTTCTGTGTTAGCTGCAGACCCTCAGTATCCCAGAATGTCCTGGGCTCAAGCTGCATCTGAGCATAAAACCTCAGCTGATTCTCCAGTGCAGCGCTGTGGGAGTGCTGCTGTAGGTACACGATGTGGCACAATTTTTCAGATGAGATATTGAATGCAGGATTGAATTATTCACCTGGCTAGATACAAAAGATCCCGCAGGCACCATTTGAATAAGAGCAGCACACCTCTCCCTGGATGACACATGTAGTAGGTCTTCAGATGTAGAGATGCCAGCGTTGGACTGGAGTAAACATAGTAAGAAGTCTCACAACACCAGATTAAAGTCCAACCAGTTTATTTGATAGTAATCCCATAAGTTTTCGGAAACGGTGTTCCTCCATCAGGTGTGTGGAATGTTCCTGGCGAAGGGATACAGTTTTCGAAAGCTTGCGGGATTACTATAAAAAAAAAAGCTGGACTTTAACCTGGTGTTGTGAGACTTCTCAATAGGTTTTCAGAGGCAGAGGTCCCTTCACCAAAATCCCTTTATTTACAATTCCAATAGGAGTACGCAGAATGTTATCAGTCAGCAGTCAACCTTCAGGAGTGCCAGAGGAATTGACGATCTTAGTTAAATACAAGAAGGCAGTCTGGTGGCACAGTGGTTAGCACTGCTGCCTCACAGTACCAGGGACCTGGGTTCAATTCCCGACTTGGGTCACTGTCTGTGCGGAGTCTGCACATTCTCCCTGTGTCTGTGTGGGTTTCCTCCGGTTTCTTCCCACAGTCCGAAAGATGTGCATGTTAGGTGCATTGGTTGTGCTAAATTTTCCCCCAGTGTACCCAAACAGGCACTGGAATGTGATGACAAGGGGATTTTCCACAGTAACTTCATTGCAGTGTTAAGGTAAGCCTATTTGGGACTAATACATAAACTTTAACTTTAAGGAAGAGGCTCCCTGATTGTCACAACAATTGACTCCTTAATTCAGGAGTCTATATTCCAATGGGCCAACCTCAATGGTCTGACTGAAGTCATTACACCCCAGTCAATAATTATCCCTCAGCTTCTACATGAAACAGGTTACTTGGGTATTATTATACTGCTGTTTGCCTGAGACTGTTGTGGAAAATTGGCTGTCATATTTCTCATATTATAACAGCAGTTGCTGCTCAGAAGTATATCATTTGGTGCAAAGCATTTCGGGTCACCCTGAAGGAGCGAGAGATACTATAGAAATGCAAGCTCTTTCCTTCTCTTCAGTGTGAGAATGTGGACAATGATGAGTTGGTTTTTAATGCAATGGGCTACAGTATGGAAATGGAGAAAGAGGAAGATGTTGTTAATGGAATCCAAACTGGTTGGTGAAAACTGTTCTTCCGGACTGAACATTGAGTTCAACCACCTTAAAGCATAAATTCTCTACTCCACCACATTTCCCTTCATCTTATTTCATTTAATTTCATCTCATTTTCCATTTTATCGCTCTCTTCCTTCCCCCACCCATCCCCCTTCTTCAGGCCACTGTCACATTTCTCAGGCAGTCCTTCACCAAGTAGTAACTTTGTTTTGCCTAAGCACTCAATGGGCACATTCAACACTTTGTCAGCCTTTTGCAAGCTTATTTACATTTCCTTTGTCCTCACAGTATAAATCTCTGCTAACTCATCCCAGCGAACCTACACCGACAATATCCAGGTCTAATCCTTATAACCCCACGTTATTTACTCTGCTAATGTCCCTGATATTTAGGGGAAATTTAGCATGGCCAATCAACCTAACCTGCACATCTTTGGATTGTAGGAGGAAACTAGAGCACCCAGATGAAACCCACGCAGACATGGGGAGAATGTACAAACTCTACACAGACATTCACCTGAGGCTCGAATTGAACCCGGGTCCCTGGCGCCGTGAGGCAGAAATGCTAATCACTGTGCCACCGTGTCATCCCACTTCCGAAAACAGTGTGTCAAACCCCTGTAAGAACTTGATATCTGACTGGGGAGTTTAGGTCTTCAAATTTCATAAATGAATTGAATGAACCTGAACAGTCTGACGTAGGTTAGTGCATAACTATTGGAGTGAAAGTGGGGTGAAGAGAAGTTCTTTTGGATGAAACGGCATATTCTTTGAACAAATGCTGGAAAATCTCAGCAGGTCTGACAGCATCTGCAGGGAGAGAACAGAACTAACATTTTGAGTCTGGATGACCCTCTGTCAGAGCATGTTCCTTGGATTGTTTGTAGTCAGCAGCAACAGTGTACAGTTTGTTCTTAACAAACCCAAGTTTGCAAAACCCAAAGCAAAACTCCAGCTGTCTGATATGATTCAGCGAATAGACAGTACTTACTGAATAATCCCGAGTGTGCTATTTAACTGCACTAACATTCAATTAGTTGAGCCCATAATGTGGCTCATTTATGTTTGTCAGAAGTGAAATTCATTTAAAAACAAAGTCCAGTTCTCTGCAAATAAAAGGAATGCGTTCAAACATTGTGCCTTTTTTGAACCACCAGAGCCTAGAGTTCCCCATTTCTTTCTCCATAGCCAATCAGATTAAATTTTGTTCAAAATTTGGCATTCTTACGTTTGTCCTGATGAGTGCAGGATGAAAATCTTTGACAGCATATGCCTCTTTTTAGCAAATGAAAGGTTTTCTTATGAATAAGAAGTGGGTCTTATATGGATGGTCACATAATCTCTGAATCACCATATCACAGAGTCACAGAATCCCTTTAGGTCAGAAGATGGCCATTCAGCCCATCAAATCTGCACCAAGCTCAATTCAACCAGGTCATAGCCCCAAAATCTCTATTTACCCTTGCTAGTCCCACTAACACTAAGTTGTACAAAACGTTGATAAAGCCACACATGTGTGCAATTCTGGTCACCCTATTTTGAAAGAATATTATTAAACTAGAAAGAGCGCAGAAAAGATTTACTAGGATGCTACCAGGACTTAATGGATTGAGTTATAAGGAGAGGCTGTATAGACTGGGACTTCTTTTTATGGAGCATAGGAGGCTGAAGGATGATTTTATAAAGGTCTATAAAATAATGAGGGGCAAAGACAAGATAGATAGTCAATATCTTTTCCCAAAGACAGGGGAGTCAAAAACCCGAGGGCATAGGTTTAGGCTGAGAGAGGAGAGATACAAAAGTGTCCAGAGGGGCAATTTTTTCTCACAATGAGTGGTGAGAATCTGCAGCAAGCTACCAGAGGTAGTAGTAGATGTGGATACAATTTTATCTATTAAAAAGCATTTAGATAATTACATGGGTACAATGGGTATAAAGGGATATGGGCCAAATGCGGGCAATTGGTGTTAGCTTAGGGATTTTTTAAAAAAATTAGGGCGGCATGGACAAGTTGGGCCAAAGATCCTGTTTCCATGCTGTAAACCTCTGTGAATCTATGACTCTATGTTCGCTGAACCAGAGAGAGCACAGGGAGCACTCTGTGTAGTATGTCTTGTAAATAAAGGAACTTTTGGGTCAGGGACCTTCGCCTCTGTGGATTTGTTACATGAATCTGCATATCTTTGGACTGTGGAGGGAACTGGAGGATTTAGAGGAAGTCCACACACAATATGTGGAGAATGTTGTAGACTTCACACAGATGGTCTGTATAGCATGCAAGGAACAATATATTGTTTGGGGGATTAGCAGGGCAAATATTTGGGGTTATGGGGATAGCGCTGGGTGGGATTATGGTTAGTGCAGACTGCATGAGCTTAATGGCCTCCTTCTGTCGGGCTTCTATACTAATATGACAATAATAAGTCAAATCACTTGAGGCTGGAATTGAACCTGAGTCCCTGAGGCAGCGGTGCTAAATGAAGCACGTGGAGACTCTGGAGAGAGTGCAGAAGAGGTTTACCAGGATGCTGCTGGTATGGAAGGACTGAGCTATGAGGAGAGATTGGGCAAATTGGGGCTGTTCTCCTTAGAAAGGCGGGGAATGAGGGGAGATCGAATAGAGGTGTATAAGATTATGAAGGATATAGATAGAGTGAACAGTGGTAAACTTTTTCCTAAGTTGGATACAAAAATTACAAGGGGCCATGGGCTTAGGGTGAGGGGGTTGAGGTATAATTCGGATGTTAGAGGGAGGTTTTTCACACAGAGGGTAGTGGGAGCCTGGAATGCACTGCCAAGTAGGTTGGTGGAGGCAGGCACGCTAGAGTTGTTTAAGGTTTACTTAGATCGGCACATGAGCAGACTAGAGATGGAGGGAAACTGTTCTGAATAAGGATCAAGAGTCTTGGGATGTCCCTGGGAATCAATAGATTCCTATGGACCTTCCAACATATTTCATGGCTCACTTGTCTTACTTCTGAGCTTCTGGGGATTCCATAAATGTCTGTATAAATTGTGCATGTTTATTGATGTCTTTTCTTTTAATCCACAGGTGATTTGGTCTGCCTTGTTGTCCAACAAGGGGCATGCACGCAATGGGTTGTGCGAGGGCTGCTCTTGGATGTTGCTGCGTGCGTTGCCTGGTGCTTCATGTCATTAGTGTACGCTTAATCTGAACCATCTGATGGGCAACATGACAGCTCAGCGACTATCACTGTTTGCTGTGCAGATACATGGATTTGGGCCAGTGTTTGCGGGAGTTTACACGTTCTCCCCGTGATTGCGTGGGTTTTCTCTGGGTACTCTGGTTTCCTCCCACATCCCAAAAACGCGCTGTCAGGCTGATTGGTGTAACAAATTGTCCTTAAATTAGTCTTCCCTCAATCTTCCCCAATAGGTGAAGACAAAGGTCATAGGTAGGGGAGAGCACTCACAATGTTAAAATGGCGGCACGGGATCGTTGGGCCGAAGGGCCTATTTCCCATGCTGTGTTGTTCTTTGTAAAGACAGTGCCACCATGCCACTCATAGTCTACTTGTGTAGCCTGGAACTGTGTAATATAATCTCTCTGTGCTACCATACCTGTGAAGTGCTGAACATATAAGAAAGAGAAACAATAAAAAAACAATAGCTTGGTAAATCCACTTTAAGGGATTTTGCTGCGATTCTGCTTTTTCCGAATGAGAGCTTCACTCAGTGGTGAAGGAGAGGGGACATTGCTCTCTGCACATTCATCTATCAAATTAGAACTCATTGTCCCTAACGCAGAAATTCGATCACTGACAATGTAACTCACCGAGACAAGCTCTCCTACTCCTGCCACAAGCAGTTAGTCAATGGATTAATCACACTTTCCACCAGACACAATTAAAGTTACACATTTACATGAAAATTCCATTGTAAATGTCCTCCAGTCAGAACTCTTATGCAA
Organism: Sphyrna mokarran; assembly: GCA_024679065.1. Lineage (NCBI taxonomy): Eukaryota > Metazoa > Chordata > Chondrichthyes > Carcharhiniformes > Carcharhinidae > Sphyrna > Sphyrna mokarran. Next base: position 10,876,026 of record JAGIQG010000013.1, on the reverse strand, counting down.
TGTGCGTCTACATTTTTTTAATATAAGAATAAAAAAAGGTCTCAGATTCAACCAGTGGTGTGGCTCGATATTCATAATGAATTCGCTAATCTTCATATTCACCCGCCTTGTTATTGGATGACCTTCCATTGGTATTTTGTTGATGCGACAATTTGAAGCCACTTCATACAATGAGATTATGCTTTAAAAAAAGGGCTCTCTTTGTTGTAGGCTGGACCAGATTTAAACGTGACCCTTTTACAAGCCCAGAGAGAGATCCAAAAAAAAAGGCAATAGAAGCCTCCACGAGCTGTACCATTTAATTAATTTTTGTAAATATCAGAATGAACCATAAGCTTTGAGCTTGACGGCATTGTTCGCTTCCCTTATTCTGTTTAATATTTATCCTCTTAAAGCTACATTGTGGTGGGGGTGGAGGAGAGGGGGGAGGTGATTAAGATAACGTAGCTACACATGGTAAATATCTGTTACTCCCCAGGGCTGAAGCTGGGATGAACATTCACGGAAACAAACAACTGGGATGTCTTGACAAACAGTTCACCAATTAGTCGTCAAGCTCTCTCAGTTTTACAGACTCTGTAATGAAGTGTCATCTGCTTTAATGACCAGTATCCCTGGGGACTAAGTGATGAGCTTGGTCTTATTAAATAACATTAAAAGAATCCAAAGAGCTTAAAAAGATTCGACGAACACCCGTCTACTAAATCCAGAACAGGCGGAAATATTGAGAGAAATTAGCGTTCATTAAATCCTTTGAAACGTTCCATCTGAGTTTTTTGACTCCGAAGTGGGCATTCTTTTCTTGGGGGGAGGTGGGAAAGGTAGTGGGAGTGGAAGGTGGTGGTTAAGGTATTCAGCATAAGGTAATCAGCATACCATTCAGTGATGGTATATCACTGGATTCTTAATCCAGAAACTCAGCTTATGTTCTGAGGACCAAAAGAGAAAATGTTGGAAAACCTCAGCAGACCTGGCAGCATCTGGAAGGAGAGAAAAAAGCTGACATTTTGAGTCCAGATGACCCTTTGTCAAAGCTAATATTTTGGGAACCTGGATTTGAATCCCGCCACAGCAGATGGTGGAATTTGAGTTCAATAAAAAAAAATCTGGAATTAAGAATCTTTTAATGCCTGTGAAACCTTTGTCAATTGGTGGGAAAACCTATCTGGCTCAGTTTAGGGAAGGAAATCTGCCATCCTTACTTGATCTGGCCTATGTGTGACTCCAAAGCCAAGCAATGGGGTTGATTCTTAACAGCCTTAAAAGGGCAACAAAGATTGGACAATAAATGCTGGCCAGCCAACAATGCCCATGTCTCATGAATTATTGAAAATAAACACAGCCAGTATTGGAAAATGAAAACTCTGCTTTGGATACCAGTACCTCAACATTCAACTGTGTAAACCCTTTAGGTCAGGCCTACATTTCGAGGCCCTGGTTTTTGATTCAAATGTTTCTGGGTCAGATACAACTCAGCTAGAGAGCTAATGTCCCCTCTGCTTGAAAGGCTGATATTCAGGGCACATACTTCCATTGTGGAGACTTGTCTCTCAGGAAGGCGCATCAACAAAAACAAAATAACTTACATTGATATTGTGCTTTCAACATAAGAAAAAAAATGTGTTGAGGTGCTTCACACGAACATTATCAGAACAATATGAAGACAAGTGATCAAAAATCTGGTCAAAGAAGTAGGTCTTATTGGGGAAGGAGAGGTAGAGAGATGGAGAGATTTTAGACGGAATTCACAGGGCACTGTGGTTAGTACTGTTGCCTCACAGCCAGGACCTGTGTTCAATTCCAGTCTCGGGTCATTGTCCGTGTGGAATTTGCACTTTTTCCCCTTTTCTGCATGAGCTTTTTGTGGGTGCACTGATTTCCTTCCACAGTCCAAAGATGTGCGGGTTAGATGGATTGGCTATGCTAAATTGACCTTAGTGTCAGGGGGATTAGCAGGGTAAATATATGAGGTAATGGGGATAGGGCTTGGGATGATTGTGGTCACTAAAGGCTCGATGGGCCGAATGGCCTCCTTCTGTACTGTAGGAATTGTATGAATTCCAGAATTTGGTGCCCAGGCAGCTGAAGGTACCATTGCTAACTCTGAACTGAGGAAAGTTGGGCAATGTATGAGAGACCAGAACTGGAGGAACACTGAGGTTAGAGAACGCTAGAAAGCTGGAGGAGAAGGTGACTGAGATACCAGGAAAGTAGCAGAAAGTATATCAGAGGCTTACCATTAACCCGATCCATTGTGGAATGGCCAACAAATGAATCAGCGCTGTAGTCAACCAGTTGTTCATTCGTTAGGGATGGGATCTCACGGACCCTCATTCCATACAGTATTTCCCAGCAGGTCAGACCATCATGGCATGAGTGCAGAGTTGGAACGTTGAGCCTTGATTGTCAACTTGGCTCACTGCTCACTCTGAAGCTGTTGAGCATCAAGGATTACAAATTGAATCCAGGGCGACACTTGCTGTGATACATGGTTAAACAGACCATACCACCAGGTCATCCACAATCAAGGCCGGCAAAAATCTCATGGGGCTAGGTGAGGGAAACAGTGCATTTTTCTGACATCCTGTCTCAATTCCTCCAATAAAACCACAACTAGTCACTCATCTCATTGACATTTGATTGATTTTCTCATTCACAAAATGTCTGTCACATTATCCTTTTAATAACAACAGTCAGTGGATTGATTTGATTTGATTTATTATTATCACACGTATTAGTATAAATGAAAAGTCTTGTTTCTTGTGCGCTATACAGACAAAGCACTGTGTTCATCGAGATGGAAAGGAGAGGCTGCAGAATGTAGTGTTACAGTCATAGTTATCACGTGGAGAAAGATCAACTTAATGTGAGGTAGGTTCGTTCAAAAGTCTGAAAGGGAAGAAGCTGTTCTTGAGTTGGTTGGTACTTGATCTCAAACTTTTTACCGAAAGAAGACGGTGGAAGAGAGAATGTCTGAGGTATTTGGCTGCTTTTCCGAGACAGTAGGAACTGCAGATGGAGTCAGTGGATGGGAGACCAGTTTGTGTAATGGACTGGGCTATTTAGAAATTTCTCCTAACCTGCTTTAAAGCAGGGATGATCTTAGAGCTTGGAGAGTGCATTAGAATCTGAAGGCTTAAGGTTCAAACAGAAGCCTTATCATCCTGTTTCCAGCAATGATTCCAGAGATGACAGATTTGTCGTATGAAGAGAAATTGAACAGTTTAAATTTATTTTCTTGTGGTCTTGGTCAGAATGGGAGGCATGCCAATAACTCGGAGCGAATTGTTGAGTGAAGTATCTCGAGATCAACTACTGACTTCACAGGGCAGCAGATAAATGCATGAGCCTTTAACATCCTTAGGTCTGAAAATGTAGATGTAGTCAAACCCTTCACAGGAAAACTCCATCACTTCACATCTTTGCAGTTGTTAGAAAGTGGAAAAGAGATTTTTTTTGCCACCTCTGACGATATCTTTTATGAATTTTATCATTATCAAAGAATCAACACAAGATAATTGGACTGTGTGATATTGGATTAGCTTCTGTGAAGACAGTCATTGGCTCTATCTTTATTCTGAAAATGAGTTCAGATAAGAGTTCAGGAAACGGGAAATTAACGTGATGTGAACAATCTAATATAATTTGAATGAATCCATCTATATTCAGTGTAAATAGAGTGTTCCAGTGCCCAATCACACTGAGTGTGCCCAGGTTGTAAAGCCTCTTTTTTCTCCAACTGGACTTTTGGATGGTTGTGTTCTCCAAATTGATATTCACGAGCTTCATAAGTTCGTAAGATATAGAGCAGAATTAGGCCCATTTGGCTCACTGAGTCTGTTCCGCCATTTGATCATGGCTGATATGCTCCTTATCCCCATTTTCCTACTTCTCCCCATAACCTTCCAAGCCATTTCCAATTAAAAATCTGTCTAACTCCTCCTTAAATTACTCAGTATCCCAGCATTCACCTTACTTTGGGATAACGAATTCCACAGATTCACAACTCTTTGGGAGAATTACTTTCTCTTCAACTCTGTTTTAAATTTGCTTCCCCTTATCCTAAGACCTCTCATTCTAAAATGCCTCACAAGAGGAAGCATTTGCTCCATGTCTACTTTATTCATATTTTTTGTCATCTTGTATACCTCAATTTGATCTCCCCTCATTCATCTAAATTCCAGAGAGTGCAGGCCTAAACTGTTCAATCTCTCCTCATACAGCAAAGCCCTCATCTCTGGAATGACTGCTTGAAATGTGATGGTAAAGCCTCCATTTGAACCTTCAGCCTTCAGCTTTTGATACACCCTCCCAGCTCTCAGATCATCCCCGCTTGAATGCAGGTCAGGGAGCAATTTCTAAGTCAGCGTAACACATTGTGACAAATCGCAAAAGTTTCCAAAATATTCTGTAAGTAACACTTTAAGGAGGAAAGTGTGCTCTGGCACAACAATTTGGCATCAAAAAGTCAACAGGAAATAATAACACCAAATTCGGAGTTGCTTTGAGTCATAAAAAGTTACTGGTGTCAGTAAATCACTGACCAGTAAACTTTTGGATGAAAAGTTCTAGCATGAGGAAGAGGTCTTGTCTTCATTGTCCATTTCCCAGCAGGACTTTGTGAGATGGTGTTTCCAGCATGCACACGGATAATGAAGGTGACAATTTCCACTGCCATTCTTGTCAACAAGTTATAGAGTATTCTATGCTTCTGTAATTAATCGAGGCCAACTCAATGAGGCTTCACAACTCAAAGGCTTATTATTAAAGTAACAAATCATGATATATACAAATAGAGTTCGACAGAGTAACCATGCGACTGCTACAGGTGCTTTGGTCCACCTTGTTATCTAACGAGGGGCATACAGTGATGGGTCATGAGAGGACTGCTCTTGGATCTTTTTCGAGAGTATCCTAGTGCTTCACGTCGTTAGTGTACGCTTGACCTGGACCATTTGATGGGCAACACGACAGCTCAGTGACTATCGCTGTGCTGTGCAGATATATGGATTTGGGCCTGTGTCTGTGGGAGTTTGCGCATTCTCCCCGTGCTTGCGTGGGTTTTCTCCGGGTGCTCCGGTTTCCTCCCACATCCCAAAGATGTGCTCTTAGGCTAATTGGCAAAACAAATTCTCCCTAAATTGTCTCAAATTTGGTTTTTAATCCATAAATCTATAAACATGGACAGGGATCGTGGGTAGAGGTGGGAACACCGGGGTGGCAGTGCGGGTTCGTTGGGCCGAAGGGCCTGTTTCCCATGCTGTTTTGTTCTTTGTTCTTCTTTGTTCTTTGTTCTTTGTTCTTCCCCATCTCCGACTGTCGATCCTTCCCAACCCAGAGTACGCTCCCTTGCACTCAATTGGCTCAGCCTCAGCATCCCATAGGATCCGTCCTGACCACGTGGCCTTCAGGGAGCACTTCCTTAAAGGGGCCACACTACCACAGCTTTCTGAGACCGGAAATTGCAGAATCACGAGAGATGACCACGGGACAACTAAGATGTCTTCTTAGTCTTCATTGCTGATCTGGAACATGGAGACGTTGGGTCTGGTTTTGACACTGTGCTTGGTGGATGGGTTTTCAAGTTTGTGAAAGTAGAGAGGCAAAAAGAGATTTACGAAGGAATTCCAGGGCCTGATTCTAGTCATCCCCAGGCAATGCCTGGTATTGAAAAGAAGTTTATTTATTAGTGTCACAAGTAGGCTTAAATGAGCATTGCAACGAAGTTACTGTGAAAATCCCCGAGTCGCCACACTCTGGTACCTGTTCGGGTACACTGAGGGAGAATGTAGCATAAACCTAACCTGCACATCTTTCGAACTGAGAGGAAACTGGAGTTCCTGAAGGAAACCCCATGCAGACACGAGGAGAATGTACAGACTTTGCACAGTCAGTGACCCAAACCGGTCCATGGCGCTGTGAGGCAGCAGTGCTAACCACTGTGCCACTGTGCCAATGCTGCGGGGGGGCAGGGGGAGTAATTAACTTGTTAGTTTGTGCCTAAGGTTTGAAGAGATGTTTAACCCCAACACTGACTATACTGATGATGCCATGAAAGTCAGTCAGTCAACCAGTCTATAAGATGGAATGTGTCAGCTAGCAGTGAGATGCTGAATGTGAACATGTTCCGAACCGCACTGGAACTAAGTTAGACATGGCACTTTGTGATAAGAGTTTATGAATAGATTAATGCCTGGGGCAGACAAACTTAATACAAGCGCGTTATGTGTTAGAACGCTCATGTCATACGGCATAAATTTCTAGGCTCCTTTTCTTCTTTTCATTTGATATTGAATTATGAGGAGTGCAAAAAAAAATCTAATGTAACACCGGTGCTCTGCCAATGGAGAATATTAAATTGCACAGAACTTGTCTGGTTTCATATATTAGAGGAATTCTTTGTGTGCCCATGTCTGAAAGAGAGGGAGATCTAATTTCCTGAGCAGCAGAACTGTGGAGAATCTGATCAGGGCAGAATCTCTGTGTGTTTATTCCAACATACACCCAACACCTCCACACACATTCTCTTAAAAAGAATATCTTAATACCACTGATCTGATAATTGATTATATTTGCTCTGCCTGGGCAGCACAGTGGTTAGCACTGCTGCCTCACAGTGCCAGGGACCCCATTCAATTCCAGCCTCAGATCACTGATTGGGTGGAGTTTGTATGTTCTCTCCATGTCTGCATGGGTTTCCTCCAGCTGCTCCAGTTTTCTCCCACACTCCACAGATTGTGTAGGCTATGTTGATTGGCCATGCTAAATTGCCCCTTAGTGCAAGGAGGACTAGCAGGGTAAATAAGTGGGGTTAAAGAGATAGGACCCAGGTGGGATTGTGGTCGGTGCAGATTCAATGGGCTGATTGGCCTCCTTCTGCACTGTAGAGGTTCTATGATTCTAAAAGATCTTGCAACTTGCACAGTTCTCTGCACGAATCCCCATATGGATCTGAGATGGGATTGTGTGCTAGGTGGGTCCTTAATGCATTCATGTAATTAGTCTCAGCCTGATTAAAAAAGGGTTGGTCACTTTGATTAGTGGGCAGTATGCTGCTAGACTTCAAACCATTAAAGACATGAGCAGGTAATGATGTACTTGGAAGAGTTACAGTCAGCCCCCTTCTCTGAAGCGACTCCAATGCCCGATGGGCTATGACTGATGTTTGTCATAAGCTACAGATGTTCTCAATTTCCATGAACATCTCCAGCATCAACATAAAAGAACTGGGAACAATTTGACATTACATAACACTGCCACCAAGCCAGCAGTATTGTGAGCCATCAAATGGCCTCTCTCTCTTTCCTCTCTTGTTCTGGAGGGAATCTTCACTAACATGTTTAGAATCGGTGTCTGCCGCCATAAGGATCTGTAGCATCGATGCCCCATTTTATGTGCAGAAGGTCAGAGGTAATAAAGCTCAACTCGCTCACAAAGCCTGGGGGTCGCTAAAGACCCAGCTGCGAAAGAGAATATAAAACAGAACAGAGGCTTGCGTTTCATATATAATACCTTCCACGAAAACACCCCTCAAGCACTTCACATCAGAAAGAACAGATCTCACTATCAACAAGGTTAGCCCGTCAAAACAAATCCCTCACAATTGCCGCACTGTCAGATAGCGAGCACAATTTGCATTTATATAAGGTTTTTAACATAATAAATACCCCACTGCTCCAAACATGGCATTATTAAACAAAATATGACACGGATACACAAGAACAGATGACAAAAGCTGGGGTTGGCTCTAGGAACACCAGGTGAAGAGGTTCAGGAATGAAATTCTGGAACCTTAGGAGCTGGAGGCAGGACTGGCATCAGCAGAACAATTAAAATCTGGATATTTAAGTGCCTGGAATTAAAGGAGCATGATTATCTCTGGGGCTGGAAGAGGTTGCAAACATAGGCAAGAGAGAACCATAGATTGATTTGGAAACAAGGATGAGGATTTTAAACAGCGTGCTGGCAGAGTGGTTAGCATGGCTGCCTCACAATGCCAGGGAACCAGGTTCGATATCTGCCTTAGGTCGCTGTCTGTGCCTGTCATTGTGAGTTTCCTCCTGGTGCTCCGGTTTCCTCTCACAGTCTGAAAGATATGCTGGTTAGGTGCCGACTTCTCACTCAGTGTACCTGAACAGGCACCGACCAGAGTGTGGTGACTCAGGGATTTTCACAGTAACTTCGCTGCAGTGTTAATGTGACACTAATGTGATTTATTTGTGACACTAATAGACAAACTAGAATTTAAACTGAAATCAAGGCCTTATTTAATTGGAAGCAAATCTAAGCCAGTAAGCACAGAATGAGGGATGACTGGATTTGGTGCCAATAAGGACATGAGCAGTCTAATTTTAGACAAGCTTAATTATGGGCGGTTTGAATGTGGGAGGTTAGCCTCCAGGAAGTTAATTGGAATGGCTAGGTTTAGACGGAATAAAGGCAATGATCCCTGTTTGAATGCAGCTCCTACAACACTTAAGAAGTTCAACACCATCCAGGGCAAAGCAACCCTTTTAATTGACACCCTGAATAGTGCCTTCAATATTCAGTCCCTCTACCATCCAACACACAATGATAGCAGTGTGTTCCATCCACAAAATGCACTGCAACAACTCACCAAGTCTCCCTCAAAAGTACCCTCCACACCTATGGCCTCCAACGCCGAGAAGGCAGCAGATGCATGGGAAAATCTTCACCGCCTGCAAGTTCCCCTCCAAGTTATATACCATCCTGGCATGCCGCTGGGTCAAAATCCTAGATCTCCATCCCTATCAGCATTGTGCATGTTCCTACATCACATGGACTGCAGAAGTTAGGGAAGTGATGGCCTAGTGGTATTATCACTAGATTATTAATCCAGAAACCCAGTTCATGTTCTGAGGACCCGGGTTCAAATCTTGCCATGGCAGATGGTAGAATTTGAAATCAATGAAAAAAATTTGAAATTATGAATCTATTGATGACCATGAAACTATTGTCGAAAGTTGTAAAAATCCACTTGGTTCACTCATGGCCTTTACGGAAGGAAATCTGCTGTTCTTACCTAGTCTGGCCTACATTCTCTCCAGAGCCACAGAAATGGTTGAAACTCAACTGCCCTTGGGCAACTAAGGATGGGCAATAAATGCTTGCCAGCTAGCACATGTCCCATGAATGAATTTAAAAAAAAGTTCAGAAAGGCAGCTCACCATCAGCTTCTCAAGGGTTGCAAGAGGATAGGCAATAAATACAGGCCCAGCCAATAATGCCCAGAGCCCATGAATGAATGAACAAAATGGTTTCAATCACAAACAGCGCCACTAGGAGCTGTAGTTACTGCCAGTAATACCCAGCAGAGGACCAGAATTACTGGGGAATCTGGGCCAGGAATGAGTGAGGCTGGGATGGGGTTCACTAAGAGGGGTTGTGTGAATTATGTTGGGGGGGTGGTGAAGCAGGGTGATTGGAGGCACAGTGGGAGAGGGGGTGGTTTGGAAGTAAAGAAATAGCAGAGACCTTCAGTTGATAACTTTGTTCCTGATGCTGGGATCCTTGATGGGGTCTTCATTACCTTTGAAAAAGGGACCCTGACCCCCCCCCACCATTTTTTGGCCTTCCTGCATGATGATCCCATTCCCCATTGCTGCTGATTGACTAGTGATAGTGACAAGGTGAGACCTTTAAATAGGCTTCAACTACTCTCTGGACAGAAAGCCCATCCATGAATCCTCCCTCCCCAAGCTTGATCAGGCAGAGGAGAGGAAGGTTTTCCCACCCTGCACTCTCCATCCCAATTAAATATATGCCCCAGGCCCAACCCACTGTCGGGAGGATGAGGGTAGGGTGGGTGTGGAGGTGGGGGGGGGAGGGGGTGGTGTGGGGAACACAAATTCCGCCACACAAAACCTCATCTCACCAAGCGCAAAACTTGGGAATCTCATTCTTGCTTGAGGCATGGAGGGCCTGTAAAGAAAGGCACAGAGATTCCAGAGATGTCACACGGGTTACAGAATAGAAGAGAGGGAACTTTATTCCGTAGCTAGCTCTTGCTGAACTGACGGTCCTTAAACAGAAAATGCTGGAAAATCTCAGCAGGCCTGACAGCATCTATGAAGAGTGAATAAGTCAATATTTTGAGTCTGGGTGATCCTTCATCAGAGCTGACAAAGGACATGCAGACACAAAACATTGGCTCTATTCTCTCTCCACAGATGCTGTCAGACCTGCTGAGATTTTCCAGCATTTTCTGCCTTTGTTTCGGATTCCAGCATCCACAGTGTTTTGCTTTTATGGCAGTGCTTAAAGCTGGCATTGAGATGGGACAATTTTACCCCAAACCACCTGTAGGCAGGACTGACATGGTTAGTGCACCACCCTCATTTACCCTCATTTCTCCTGACCTGTTGAATCAGCATAAAATGACCCCCTTTGCATCTGAATAAGAAATTGTTAAAGTTTTCAGCATGCTTTCATAGGCACCCGACAAAGCAAATGTCACAATTACATTGTGCTTTGGGAGATCCACAAGGCAGGATAACTCAATAAGACCGTACATTTTACTGAACACTAGGACATGGCAGAATACAAATTACAGACAGCTTAGTCCAATAAGATCATAATCGCCTTTGCACTGAGCTTTGTCGTTTGAGTTGAGTTAATATTGTACCAGAGATGAGGATTATCCCTGCTGTTACTTATTAGTGTCGACGGATTCCTATAAACCATCAAGACAGGCCGATGGGACTCTGGCCAAAATGAGTATTTATATTCAGTGAGACATAACTACTACACACCTAGTGGCAACAGGATGTTATTGCAAGTGGTAATGAAGTATCGGGGGAGTGAGACCAGCAGGACAATTTGTACAGTGAGCTTGCCGAAACAGACACTGATAAATTGGGCTCAAGGAAATGAAGTATAGAATGAGGAAGCTTGTATTGGCATGAATTTAGTCTATCCCACAGTGCTTTACAACCTTTGATGCACATTCAAAGGAAAGTCACTGCTATGAGACAGTCAATTTGTACAAAGGCAGATCCCACAAACAGCAAGTGATTAGATAATCACTCCTTTAACTCGTGTTGGTTGAGGGAGAGATATTGACTGGGAGACCAGTCACAACTATCCAGCAACTTTTTGAACAGGAATTTTATACATCCATCCCGATCTTTCAGGGGACTCTGCTCAGCTCCCCTCTCCCCCACGATTATACCCCCACAGAGCCCCTCACCCTGATTACCCATACCCATGGGATACTGCACTCACCCACCCCCAACACCCCAGACAACCTCTACATCCCAAGTTTTCTCAGGGGACTCAACTCACATGCCCTTCATCCTACCGTTCCTAGTTATATCCCCATCAGAGCCCTTCACCCCCAACTACCCACACCCCCATAGGATACTGCACCCAGCACCCCACACACAATAGATCCTTCCACAGCCCAAATTTTCTCGGAGTACTCCGCTTACACACACCCCCATCCCCCATTACTATGCCCTCATCAGAATCCTTCACCCCCAGTTACGCACACCCTGAAGAGACACTGCACCCACCATCCCTTACACCCCCCCACATCCATGTCTTTCAGGAGACTGTTCACACCCTTCCACCCCTGGCTATACCCCAATCAGAATCCCTCTTCCCCAATTACCCCACAGGACATGGATCAGAAAGATTTGGAGACAAAATAACGAGGAGTGGATTGACAATCTGATTCTGAAGTTGAAGGGCAATTGTGTTCAGTATCTGCTGTCTTTCTGTACGTGCCAGCCTTTTCTTTCATTTCGTCTTTGGAATGTCCAAAACTGACAACAGTATTTCAGAAAGGATCTGAATAACTCTGTGCGACTAGAACAACCAAACTTCAATGTTGAGCTCAAACTCTGAAACAAAGATGAATATTCCATGAGCTTTTTGTGAACCCACCAGAAAGTGACTGGCCCTGACATCAAAGCAATATTTAACCAGTGTGGCAACAAGAAACTTCATCAAAACTGAATTCAATGGCAATCAAGGGAAAATGTGCCACTGAATGGAGTCATTCCTGGTACAAAGGAAGATGATTGCGGTTATGGAGGTCAACCGTCTAGGTTCCAGGAGTTTTTCAGGGTAGCGATCTAGGCCCAACTAACTTCAACTGCTGCATCAACCACGTTCCCTCCATCATAATATCAGATATGGAATGTTTGCTAATGGTTGTGCAATGTTCAGCACCATTCATGACTCTTTAGGGTACTGAAGAAGTCCATGACCATAGGTAGCAAGACCTGGACAGCATTCAGGGTTAGACAAGTGTCAAGAAATGACCATCTCCAAAAAGGCAGAATCCAGTCATCCCCCCTTGCCATTCATTGGCATGACCATTGCTGAATCCCCCCATTATCTATATCCTGGGGATAACCATTGATCAGAAACTGAACTGGACTGGCTACATAAATATTGTGGTTTCCAGAGTAGCTCAGAGACTGGGAATTCTGCAGAGAGGAATTCACCTTCTGACGCCCCAAAACCTGTCCACTATCTACAAGGCACAAGTCAGGAGTGTGATAGAATAATCTCTGGTTGCCTGGATGAGTGCAGCTCCAACATTCAAGAAGCTTGACAACATCCAGGACAAAGCAACCGGCTTGATTGACATCCCACTCAAAGCCTTAAACATTCATTCCTGACATCTTTGACAGTAGCAGCAGTGTGTACCATCTACAAGATGCACTGCAGTAATTCACCAAAGATTCTTTGACAGCACCTTCCAAAATCACCTTTAACACCCAGGACAAAAGTTGCAGACACATTGGAACACCACCACCTACAGGTTTCCCTATAAGGCACACTCATCCTGACTTGAAAATACCTCACCGTTACTCCATTGTCGCTGGGTCAAAACGCTGGAGCTCCCTCCCTAACAGCACTGTGGATGTACCTACACCACATGGACTGCAGCAGTTTAAGAAGGCAGCTCACCACCACCTTCACAACAGCAGTTAAGAATAGACAACAAATGCTAACCTTGCCAATGACATCCAGATGACATTACAGAATAAATAAAGGGAAATTCAAACTTCATGTTCCAACAACCCTTCAAGGAAACTCTGGCTTCTCTCTCCATACAAGATCTAGATGTCCAATGCTCAATACTACAAAACACTGTGGCAACATTGCAGTCCTTCCAAACCTACACCACTACCCCAGTTATGCCAAACTCCAAGATTATTTGCTAGGAGCGGAAGGTGGTGCAGTGGTTGGCACTGCTGCTTCACAGCACCACAGATGTGGATTCGATTCCCGGCTTGGGTCGCTGTCTGTGTGGAGTCTACACGTTCTCCCCATATCTGCTTGACTTTTCTCCCAGTGCTCCGGTTTCCTCCCACAATCCAAAAGACATGACGCTTAGGTGCATTGGACATGCTAAATTCTCACTCAGTGTGCCCAAACAGGTGCAGGAATGTGGCAACTAGGGATATTCACAGTAACTTCATTGCAGTGTTAATGTAAGCCTACTTGTGGCACTGATAAATAAACAATGTCAAAACGCCCAGTAGTATGTTGCATTAGCCCCAAAACCTAGTTTTGAACGGATCCACTTCAGATCAATCATGATCTTATTAAATGGTGGGGCAGGCTCGAAGATGGCCTATTCCTGCTCCTATTTCTTATGTTCTTATGTGTTCTTATGTTCTTAGTGCAATACCCAAGTGCCAGCAAAGCCCAGGATTATCTGCCAATGCCAACAAAGCATAGGACCATCACCTAGAGCCATCACATTACCAAAGCTTTTCTGATTTGTCACCAAAGTACACACAGCGTAGATGCACACCAGGCAAACCCCACTCCACCTCCCCCATCATTTTAGATGTTAAAGGTAACTCTCAAATGGTGCCTGCTTCATACCGTGTTGCAGTGCACCCACAGCTTTAAGAATGGTGAAGAATAATCGCAAGGAAATATATACAAATGAGTTCTTGCTCATTTACAGTTCTCACAAAATAAGGGACACAGTTTTTGAAATTCAGTTCCCAAGGCAGCAGAAAGGACCCTGGGATGTTTGTTAATGGAAATGGAATTTGCTTTGTTCACACGTTGTAAAATAGTGACCCTGATGCTATGGTATAAACATCGCCATTATTATAAAATAGCGAATCTGACCCACCAAGTGATACTTTATAGGACATCTGCTTATGCATTAAGAAAATACAAGCAGAATTTCAGGTATGGTTTGAGGGAATATAATTGGATGTGCCCTGTTGTGATATTGAGTAAAATTAATAGGATTATCTTGCATCACTTGCCTCTATTGTGAGACGTTCATCCAGTTTAGATGTGAAGGGACATAAAACATACATTCACCAGTGCAGTGACATTAATCAGCTGTCATCAGAATACTGCTTATTTTTATATAACTCTATGATTGTACAGGGATAGTGATGATAGATACTCCAATTCTCAATTACGATGGCAAATTTCGAGTTCTTGGCAGTTCTCGGGCAGCCGTTCTTTGGGCAGCATGGCGGCACAGTGGTTAGCACTGCTGCCTCACAGCGCTAGGGACCCAGGTTCGATACTCGGTTTGGGTCGCTGCCTATGTGGAGTCTGTATGTTCTTCCCGTGTCTGCGTTGGTTTCGTGTGGGTGCTCTGGTTTCCTCCCACTCCAAAGATGTGGGGGTTAGGTGGATTGGCCATGCTAAAATTGCCCCTTAGTGCCGGGGGGTATAGCTAGGTTAAATATATATGGTTATGGGGTTAGGGCTGGGTGCGATTGTAGTCAATGTAAACGCAATGCACCAAATGACTTCCTTCAGCACTGTCGGATTCTATGATTCTATATGAAAAGTAATCAACAATTGATCAATCTTCAGTATAGGTGACTTGTTATGGTTCAGGCCAGAAACTCCAAAAGCTTTATGGAGCCCACTGGATCATAAGTTTTGCACTTTGAATTTGGCTAGGATAAGAATAAGAGGCTTCACTTCCAATATGATTCAAATGACTCACTTGGGAGCTTTTATCAAATAAGCTTTATTTAAGAATATGGTTAACAGGTATAATAAAAACATTAACAAGAAGTTTTATCAATTACAAATAAGAAACAAAATAACCACAATAATGTATAACCCTTAACAAAATATCTAAGATATTCCAATCAAACCAATCTCATAAAACAAAACTTTTCTACAGATTTAATGAAGTGAAGATGAATGCTCACATGATATGGGAACTGAATCCTTTGGATGAATGCTGCAGTTCTCCTGATGCGTTTTGAACAGTTTGAAATCAGAACATCTTCTCAGAACTCCAGAGATAGACTCTAGTCAAGCCACCAACAGCAGATTTTCTACTGCAGGAATGCAAGAATCCTTGCTTTCAGCTAACATGCAGAACTTTCAAAACTCAGGGAGAGGGAGAGCGAGAGAGAGAGAGACTTCTTTCCAGCTTGATGTCCCTTCTAAAACTAAACTAAACAGCAGCTCAAAACTGAAAACAAAAGAGCTCCTGTCACCTGACTTGCCAACCAGTTTTCTTCCTAACAATGCAGAGCCATAAAACAAACCACTGTAAAAATAATCCACATTTAAGCCACTTAAGCAGCAATAAAAGGACTCCTACTGGCAGCTTAGCAACAATGATATCAGCTAAGGATGTGACATGCAGAGACCATGATATAAAAAAAAATTAAAGGAATACTAGCATTACAGACTAAAAGTTGATCTAATTCAGGTACGTGTTAAAAGTATTAAAATATGTGATCGGTTAGTTAGAAGCCATTTCCTCTACTGAGTGAGTCCAAAAGAAGGAGATGCAACTGGAAACTAAGCTTATCATAATGGGATCCACTACAAGTGATATGGTAGGACCCATCATGAGGGATGCACAGAAACAAAGAAATTTATAAAATAGGAGAAGGAGGAGGCTGTGTAGCCCTTAAAGCCAGCTCTATCATTCATTGTGATCATAGCTGATCCTCCAACTCAATAGCCTGATCCTGACTTTTTCCTATTTCTTTTGATCCTCTTTGCACTGACAGATATATCTAACTGCTTCTTAAGACATAAAATGTTTTGACCTCAACTGTTTTCTGTGGTAGTGAATTTCACACAATCACCACTCTCTGAGTGAAGAAATTTCTCCACATCATAAATGGTCTACCTTATATCCTTAGACTGTAACCTCTTGTTGTGGATACCCCCCCCCCTCCATATCAAGATCATCCTTCTTGCATCTACCCTTTCTAGTCTTATTGGAAGTTTATAGGTTTCTATGAGATCCCGCCCCCCTCATTCTTCTAAACTCACGTAAATTTAATCCAAACAACTTAGTCTCTCCTCATAAGTCCATCTTGCCATCTGAGGAATCAGTCTTGTACTCCTTTCCCAAATTCAGTCTAGAGCAAGGACATCCTTCCTCAGATGAGGAGACCAAAACTGCATACTCTAGCCCAGATGTAGTCTCACCAAGACCTTGTATAATTGTAGTAAGACATCGCTACTCATGAATTCGTTCCTTGTGAAGGTCAGGAAATGGAAGCCTTGAGCAAAAAAGATCAACCACCAACCGAGAGTGATGGTAGACATCAACTGCTGCCATTATTGGAGGCTGGGCCTGTGGGGGACACAGTTTCCTCTGCACCACTTCATTAAATTACCCTGTATCCCATGTGCATTATCTTCTTTACATGTTTCCCATATCAGAGTCGAGATTTTCCATCCCTGTCGTAACGGGTTCCATCATTGAAAATTCGGCAGCCCCTTCAAAAGTCCAGGGGACTTTCAGTGGGACTGGATGACTCCGGCAGTGTGGGCGGGGCTGCAAAATGTCACCAACCGTCTTTTCACCAGATTGTCCTCATTTTTATATCCCGCACTTATTCCCGGCAGTTTCAATAATTTCTTTTCATCTTGTTCTTGTCATCCAGTCAAGCATCAGCCGAAAAACTTTGTTCCACAAATCGAAAATTAATGTTGCTTCTTCTGCAGAAAATAATTCATGAATCACGGTAGCACAGCGGTTAGCACTGCTGCCTCACAGCACTAGGGGCACGGGTTCGATTCCTGGTTTGGGTCACTGTCTGTATGGAGTTTGCACATTCTCTCCGTGTCCACATGGGTTTTCTCAGGGTGCCCTCGTTTCCTCCAATTGTGTAAAAGACGTGCTAGTTAGCTACATTGGCTATGCTAAATCCCACTCAGTGAACTGAACAGATGCCGGAGTGCAGTGACTAGTAACTTCACTGCAGTGTTAATGTAAGACTATTTGTGACACGAATAAATCAATTACAAGCTTTAAATGTCATCAGAAGCAGGAGACATAATTTTGCACCAGAAATTGAACTTGAAAGTCAGAAAAGAAAACATTAAAGAAGGGGAAAGAAATGTTGAGAGGAGGCAAGATGTCGAAAATAGCTTGGATGGTGCTCCTTTTTTTCAATCATTCTTGGGGTGTGGGTGTCTGTGGCACTGAAAGCTCGTGATAAACCTGTTGAACTTTAACTGGTGTTGAGGGACTTCTTACAATGCCCACCCCAGTCAACTCTGGCATCTCCACATCATGGTTCTTCAAACACCGCAGTCCATATCCTGAGAAGCAACTTGCGGTGTTGAAGATGTTATCTTGAAAATGTAAATCCAAGTCGCTGTAATTAATGACCGAGAACCCTTCTGCAGATCATGCAGTCACTGTTAAACATACCCCGAGTCTAATTCAATTACTGCCTCTCAAGCTACAAGCAACTCAGCTCAGCACAGATCTCCATTTTACTTAAGCACGATTTAAGCATATTAACAATGAATATTTCAACAATATTGCAGTTGACAGAGGGCTTTCTTTCTCACAGAAAGGCAGATTTAATTGACCTAAGATGATAGGCAAAAAAAAACTTTGTTTCAAAATTCAAGTACGTCTGTTTGACACCAACTCGACACAGTCGTTAATGGAGAGTATTATGCTGAGACCATTCGCTTTCAACTTCCCAATTTGGCATTCAGCTCATGAACCAACTGCGGCTTTCACTGAAATTAATTCGATTCCACTTCTTTACATAACCACTTTGTGTGGTCAAAACACAAAAATAACTCCAATTTTATCATCAGTAATGTTTTATTTTATCATTAGTTTCTGGTGCTTCTGACTGATAATTCACTCATTTATAAAAAAAGGCTAATTTATCCATTCAATCCCTGGAAGCGCTATTCAATTTTCTGATTCTGTGAAGAGTGCAGTTTGTGAAGAATATCTGCAGAATTGTGTGGGAAAAGAACTCTATTATTTTCATTCCCTTTTTCCTCCTTTGCTTCCAAGAAGCCATTCAACCCTTCAACCGTGTTCTATCACTCAATTAGATCAAGGTTGATCTATATCTTAACCCCATCTTCCTGTCTCAGTTCCATGACCTGGATCAGCAACAAACTATTGCTTCAGGCTTTGATTGTAACCCCAGTAATTTTTCAGGGAGAGAGAATAATAGATTTCCACTCTCCTTTGTATGAAGGAGTACCTAAGTGTTCAGGTTCCTTGTTATGGATACTCCTATATTTTTCCCTACATTAACTCTTCAAAGGTACTTCATGGTTTATAAAATGTTTGAGAATGTCTGGAGATCCAGAAAGTTATTGTATAACTCCAGGTTATTTCTTTTTTGGTCCCATTCTTGTAGGCCAGTTGGCTTCCATTTGCCAATGATATTCTTCATCTTGATCGCGACAATTGTTGAAATCTTGCCGTTGTTTAATCTTGCTGATGGCAAGCTACCCCTGCTACTCCTTTCCTGCCAGTTTTTTTTAATTCATTCGTGGGTCATGGGAGTTGTTGGTTGGCTAGCATTTAGCTTGCGTCTTGTGATTGTGTTTTATTCAAAATGCAATTGGAAAACCCCTAGTTGCACTTCTTCAGAGGATAGTTGAGAATCAACCACATTGCTGTGGCTCTGGAGTCACATGTAGGCCAGACCAGGTAAGGACAACAGATTTCTTTCCCTAAAGGACGTTAGTCAACCAGATGGGTTTTTCCAACAACGGACATTGGTCCTCAGTAGATTCTTAGTTTCAGTTCTTTTTTATTATTGAATTCAAATTCCACCAGCTGCCACTGCAGGATTTGAACTTGGGCCTCCAGAGCATTAGATGAGTTTTTGAATTAATAGTCTATCAATAGTACCGCTATGACATCATCTTCCCTAAGCTAGGGATGCGTTCAATTAGAAACTCCATTGACAACAGCAGGACATTATGGTCCCATTGCCAGTACACCATCTCCCACCATAATGAAACATGCCGCGGTGGGGGGCAGGTAGGGAATACCCAACCATTGGGTCATTGGCACAAATGGGAAACAGGACCTATCATCAACTAAACATTTGGAACATCTAGATCGGAGGAAGCTATTGAAATGTTGCTAAAGTCTATCCCTGTCCTCAAGTGTTATTTCAGCCATGTTCCGGCCAAAGGTCCCCATCCACTTCCCTTTCACCCAATAATTTCGAGATTTGTTTCCTGTTCATCATTATGAGATGGCTTAGTGATATCACAGATACATTCTTAGTCCAGAAACTCAGCTAATGTTCTGAGGTTCAAATCCCTCCACGGCAGGTCGTGGAATTTGAATTCAATAGAAGCATATGGAATTAAGAATCTACTGGTGATTTTGAAACCATTGTTAATTGTTGGAAAAACCTATCTGGTTCAGTAATGTTCTTTAAGGAAGGAAATCTGTCGTCCTTACCTGGTCTGGCCTACATGTGACTCTGGAGCCACATCAATATTGAATTTTAACTGCCCTCCAAGGCCAACTAGGGATGGGCAATAAATGCTGACCAGCCAGAGACTCCCATGTCTCACAAATGAATAAAAAGAAGTGATTTAAATTAATATTTCATGGACAGGGGGACCGGAAGTCTTGGCTATTTCCTTCCGCAACACAGGGCAGAAGCACTAGGCATCATTGCAGTGATCAAACTTTGATGTTAGTTGTTGCAACACACAGAGGATGATTTGGGTGCAGGGAATATCAGGCCATGTGGTTAGATTTCCTGACAAACACATGCTTGATTTTCCTGAATTCACAGCAGAATTAGTAGCAACTCTTGGAAGGAATGCATACTCGGAGGGAAAGATTTGTGGCCAACTTGTGGGACTAACCTTCTGCAAAAAACCAACATGTATATAATGGGTAGATAGGTCTCCTTCTGTGTTGCAAGATTACAGTAATAGATGAGGAGTGGGGTTTAATATTGCTGATAAAATGACATTGAATTTGCGACACAGACACTGGCCATTTGGTTGAAGGATGCTATAGCAATGTTGATGCTGCACAGGAGCTTCCTTCAACCCGATCAGCAGACGATTCTATTGATTATTTTTTTCTCACGTACTTATCTCGATCAATCCCTTAAAAACATTGCTAACATTAAGCTGTATTTTGAAATGTTACTTATCTGTAAATAAATGGAAATAATTTAAACCCTCTTTTCTGAAGTGATTTGCAAGAAAAGTGCTGCTCACTTCACTCCATCTCTTTCTTCATTACTCTGCATATTGTTGCCCCAAAGCCATTTTCCAATTGCATTTTGAATAAAAAACAATCACAGGACACAGGCCACATTGACAAGGACAGCGTTTGTTGCTCGTTGTTAATTGAGAAGGTGAGCTGTCTTGTTGACTTGCTAGGATGATCCCAAGAATGAAAAGCTTGATGTATGTGGAGCGTTTGAGGACTCTGGGTTCATACTGAGTGGAGTTTGGAAAGTCAAGGGAGGGATCTCACTGAAACCTACAAAATACTGAAAAGCCTGGATAGAGTGGACATGGGGATGATGCTTCCATTAGTAGGAGAGACTCAGATCTGAGGACGCAGCCTCAGAGTAAAGGGGCAACAAGTCAGAACTGAGATGAGGAGGAATTTCTTCAGCCAGAGGGTGGTGAACTTATGGAATTCATTGCCACAGAAGGCTGTGGACGCCAGATCATTGTGTCTATTTAAGACAGAGATAGGTTCTTGATTGGTAAGGGGATCAAAGGTTGTGAGGAAAAGGGGGGAGAATAGAGTTGTGAAACTTATCAGCCATGATTAAATGGCAGAGCAGACTCGATGTGCCAAATGGCAGACATTCCAGAGTGTAAGGCTTGGGCAGCTGAAGATAGGGAGCATGATCTTACAGCCTGTCAATGGCACGCTCCAGCTGCAGCGAGGTTGGAGAACTTGGTGGCCCAGGTTGGGAAAATCCTGCCAGTGGGAACAGTGGTAAGATTCCAGCCAGAGTCTGCGTTGACCAGCAGCAGAGATAACTTTTTCTTTTCCCAGCACAGTCTGTTATGGGGAGGGGGAGTGGTCAGGATGGGGAGCAGACTTTACAACTTCCTCCCATGCCTACTGAACTTTTCCCTTTAACATTGATGATTGAATAATTGAGGGATGAATGTTGGTCAGGACTGTTGGGAGAACTCCCATACTCTTCTTTGAAACAGTTGCATTGTGCGTCTCTCTGACAGGACAGATGAGGTCTGATGGGACCCCGTGTGAATTAGGAACAGGAGTAGGTCATTCGGCCCATCAAGCTTGTCCTGCTACTTGATGAAACAGCAAGACCACTTGAGAGAGAGGTTTAAACAGTGAGACTTCAGCACTAAGAAATTAAACAGCAAGTCTTGGGAAGAGAGAGTTTAAAACAGCAAGATTTCCAGATGGAGAAGTTAAAACAGTGAAACTTTGGGATTCAGAGCCAGGCTTGGACAGAGAGAAATTAAAACAAATGAAACTTCAGGAGAGAGGGGTTAAAACAACAGGAAATTGTGTCAGAAAGGTTAAAACAATCTATGTTTCTAAATCCAGTGTAAGATCCTGGCTGGTTTGACTGTGACCTCAACTTTGTTTGCCCATCTGCCCCCTCCACCCCTTCACTCCTTTGCTAATCAAGAGTGTTTCCCAGTCAAATCTCAGTTTGAAAACTCATTCCAAACACAGCACCTCAGACAATACGGCCAAATACTGGAGCAGCAGCACTTGGCTTTTGTAGACAGGTAATGGAGAAGGGTTTTATCCCACAACCTTCTGCCTCATAGACGAGAGGGCCAATTGACCAATTAGCCTTTGGTTCCAGATATTTTCCAGGATTAGTCTCAAGTTCCTGATGCATTAACTTTCTTAATTCCAACATTTCCTACCTATGGAGCAAGTGCTGGTAAATGGGATTAGTATGGATTGGTATTTGATGGTCAGCATGGACAAGGTGGGCCAAAGGGCCTGCTTCTGTGCTGTATGATTCTATGACATTCCAATGTGTTGTAAGGCAATGAGAACCACTCCCCCCTGTACCCCCTCTTCTCCTCAGCAATATTTTGCCGTTGAAGTGGTTCTTAATGGATTGTCAGGATTATTGTTTACTCTCGTTGTATTGACTGACATGCTGTGCTTTTAACTTGTGCACTGAATACAACGATAAATTGCATGTCAATCAATGCAATGTTCAAAAGGCTCAATCCAGCTCTTGGCTAATTCCTCAATAAGATACGAACAACGATATCTAACCTCAGAGGTGAGTTTGCATTAAAAGGGGTTGTTAAGTTCTTGGGTAAATACTACAAGCAACTAGAACAAAATGGCAACAACAACAACATTTTTCTACAGTATTATCGATATTAGAAAATGTCCCACGGCATTTTGGTGGAATTTAATCAGACAAAAAAAAATTGACACTAAGCCTGAGGAGATGTTAAGATGGGTAATTAAAAGGCTTGGGATTTAAGTAACATCTTCCAGGAGAAAAGGGAAATAGAGAAGTGCAGAGGAGAAGGAAGGGAATTGTGAATTTGGAACTTCAGCAACTTAAGGTAGAATAATGGAGCAAAAATAATGTAGAGCCATGCGCAGAAATTCAGAGTTTGGGGAACATGTGGATATTGAAGAGCTTGGAGGGATCGGAACACAAGGATGAGAAATTTCACATCGAGGAACCAAAATTTAGGTCAGAAAGCCTAAGGGTGCTGGATGATTTGATTTGATTTATTATTCATAGGAATCCCTACAGTACAGAAGGAGGCTATTTGGTCCATTGTGCGTATAGACCACAATCCCACCCACCTATTCCCATAATCTCACACATTTACCCTGCTAATTCCCCTTGGACACTAGGGTCAATTGAGCACGGCCAATTAACCTAACCTGCACATCTTTATCTGTGGGAGGAAACTGGAGCATCTGAACAAAAATCACACAGACATGGAAGAAAGTGCAACTCCACTGTTGTTGCAGCACATATTGGGATACTGTGAAAAGTATTGGTTCTTGTGTGCTATACAGACAAAACATATCATTCTTGGGGCAGGATTTTCCAGCTGTGCCCACCCTAAAACTGAAAAATCCCGCCTGAGTTTAATAGACCTTTGCATGGTACATGTCCCGCCTGCTACAATTCATGTGATGGGTGGTCAAGAAGATTCCACACATTGGGCAGGAGGAAAGGAGAGCATGCTGAAGGTAATGCTACAGTCATAGCTAGGGTAGAGAAAGAAAGCTTAGTATATGGTAGGTCCATTCAACAATCTGATGGCAGCTGGGAAGAAGCTGTTCTTGAATTGGTTGGTATGTGATTTCGGAATTTGTATCTTTTTCCTGACATAGGAAAGTGGAAGAGAGTATGTCTGGGAAACATGGCGTCCTTGATTATCCTGCCTGCTTTTGCAAGGCAACAGGAAGTGTAGACAGAGTCAATGGATGGGAGGCTGGTTTGGATTGGGCTACATTCATGACCTTTCATAGTTTCTTGCCATCTTGAGCGGAGCAGGAGCCATACCAAGCTGTGATACAATGAGAAAGAATGTTTTCTCTTGTCTATCTGTAAAAATTGTTGTGATGTGAGTTAGAATGAGGACAACATGAGATCAAATTCATGGAGACTGCAATTAGAGGCTAGCAAGGAGCTAGTGAAGTTTAAAGGTTTAAAAAAACATGGATGTTGAGGCGGTGTAATATCAGAAACGTGGGGATAATGGAGAGGAAGGCGTTTAGAATCGCAGTTCAGGGTCAGATAGGAGTGATGAACAGTCTGATCTAGCCTGTGAGAGTGACCAGGGAGAGAGCTCAAAGCAATGACTACGGCAAGGGAGAGAGTCAGTGGGAAGTAATGGCTTCTATCTTTTTGGTTTTCAACTGGTGGGACATTTTGGTTCATCCAAAATTGAATGTACAATACTTAGCCTGATAACACAAAAGCGATGGAAGGGTTGAGAGAGGTGAGACATCATCAGCATGCGCAAGCATTTGTCTGAATTAAATAGTCTGCCTGGCATTGGTGGCTTGGCCCCAGCGAAACCACCGTGTGTGGCTAAACAACATTAATTGTTCCAATGACAGCTGGCTGATGTCCAGGGGAAATTGTGAAACAGAATGAGAGCCATCATTTTTTTTTTTGTTTTTTTTCTAGAAACACCTGTAGAGACAATGCAGAATATTTGTGTGGAAATGCATGGGGGTTATGGGGGGAGTCAATACTCAGCGATCCTGTGAATAATGCACCTCCATCTCAAGTGCTCTAGAATATAGAGGACTTACATTGTGGAAAGCATTTGTTGACAACATTTAAAGCATTGAATTTAGTTCTGGGCATTGAACCCTGATTAGGATGTATTGAATTTGGACAAGATCCAACACAGGTCCGCGAATGGAACTAAAAGGATTCAATTATGAGGACAGATTATTTATTTATTTATTAGTTTCACATGTCGGCTTATATTATCACTGCAATGAAGTTACTGGAGATGTGGAGCGGATGCTTCCTCTTGTGGGACATTCTAGACCGAGAAGTCACAGTCTTAGAATAAGGGGTAGCAAATTTGAAACAGAATTGAGGAGGAATGGTGGCACAGTGATTAGCACTGCTGCCTCATAGTGTCAAGGTTCAATTCCCACTTGGGTCACTGCCTGTGCGGAGTTTGCAGGTTCTCCCTGTGTCTGCGGTGGTTTCTTCCAGGCGCTCTGGTTTCCTCCCACAGTCTGAAAGATATGCTGGTTAGTTACACTGAACCAAACAGGTGCTGGAATATAGCAACAATGGGAATTTCACAGTAACTTCATTGCAGTGTTAATTTAAATCTTACTTATGGTAATAAATTAACTTTTTCCCAAAGAGTTGCAAATATGGTGAATTTACTACCCAAAAGTGGAGTGCATACCAGGACAATAAGTAACCTTAAGGAGGATTAGACATACTTTTAATCGCTGATGGAGTTAAGATTCAGATCAGCCACAATCTAATCAAATATTAAACAGCTTAAGAGGTATTTGAAGCCTCCTTCTGCTCAATGTCCCTAAGGACAATGTCCATCAATGGCGTATATGTCAATGAGCACCGTTGACTAATTGTGCAAATAGAGAAGGAAGTTCTTACCATGATTGGGCTTGTGAGATTATTTCAGGAGAACATTACTGAGAAATCTTTTCAAACTGCACTTGACCATAAACCATTAGTAGCTCCACCGGGCCGTGAAGATATTGGTAAATTGCCTCTTGGAATACAAAAGCTTTATCCTGCATTTCATGCCATCCTGTATCATGAACCAAGGAAAAGCCTGATATCAGCAAATACCATGTCATTAAGCCCTACCAACAGGTGGGGCCAGATCAGATCAAAGCATTCAAGCAGAAATAAATTCCTATGTGGATGTAAATTTGTAAAGGCTTCCTTTTACAGGAAATCAGCTACAAGTCAGAAAGAACAGGTTTCCGATATCAATCTTGAGGTAATGATGGAACGTTGTACAAGGTCTGGAAGAGTCAATGCTCAGAATGCAAACTGCATCAATTTTGGGCTGAGGTACAGAGTGTGATAGTTTAAGATTAACTGCTGTTAAAGTAAACTTATACACCAATTTCTGAAGTGAAAAACTTTGCTGCACTGATCGGAGTTACATTTTATATGATAACTTTCGTAACACAGATTCCTGAAGAATTTTCAGCGAATTAGCTAGTTTTTAGGTTTAAGTTTTATGTTTTTTGGCAGATTAACCTGGAGCTAATTTGTCTCAACAACAAAATGAGCTGGATTTTCCGATCTCGCTTGTCCTGAAGCAGTAAAATTCCTTTCAGAGGTCTACGGTCTCTCTATGCTCCGTGCCATGCCTGCTGCATTCCCTGTGTGGGTGAGATAGTGAAATTCCGGCCAAAGGGCAGAACTCTGCCACCTTGCCCGCCACAGAATCAGAGTGGGTGAGGGTTGGACAAAAGAAATTTCTGTCAACCTCGGATGGGAAATATCAGTCTCGCTCGAGCGAGGTTGTAAAATTCCAGCCAATGTCTTTTAGTGATGCTGGCTGAGAGGTAACGTGTGCCAGGATACTCTGGAAAACATTGCAAAATAACACCATGAGATCCTTCAGCTCAACATTATGGATGAGATTCTCTGGCCTCCCAGCTGCCTGTTACCTGCCAGCAGGAGGTGGTGCGTCATTTGCAAGCGGTGGGATTTTCCAGTCCCGCCGCTCTCTATGGAAATTCCCATTGGCGACACCCCACAAGGGCAGGAAACCTGGGAGCAGGAGTGCGTGCTGGTGGGACCAGAGAATCCCGCCGGAGTGAATGATCAGAGCATTCCGGCCTATATCTCAAAGATAGTGGGCGGGATTTACCGGCCCTTCCTGCTGCCAGGATCTTCCAGTCCTGCCTAAAGTCACCCTCGGCGGTGGGTTCCCTGACAAGTGAGCCTCACAAAACGCTGTAAAATTGGACGATCCAACTGGCAGCCACCTCTGCCGCTGGAAAACAGGCCACCGGTGTATTGTGGGGAGGGTTGTGGAGGGCGGAAAATCCTGCACCTCTGCAGCACCTCTCCCAGTACCGTACTGAGCTGTCAGTCTAGATTTTACGGCAAATCTTTGGAGTGGGACCTGTCACCATGACCGATGGAGGTAAATGCTGAATCATTCTACTGTTATGGCAATTAATTGGATTTGCCATCAATCGCTGGTGACAGTCAAGCCTGTTGTAGATTCCCATAACTTTTCCTTAGATTGATGTTAGCACTGGTTGTGAATATAGAGACAATGCTTTTTCGCGTGACTGGGGTTTCAGATGGCCAGAGGAGAGATTTTCCTTAGTGACACTAAGGTTTTTTTCTCTTTCTCTCTCTCTCTCTCTCAAGGATGATTAACTATTGTGCAGGGAGAAGGAAGGGTTGAGGAGAGAACAAAAGTTTATTTAAGATGTGCGCCTGTCATAATCTGGCTAGGCTTAATGGACCAAAGTTTAAGATCTATAAACATGGACAAGGATCGTGGGTAGAGGTGGGAACATCGGGTGGCGGCACAGGCTCGTTGGGCCAAAGGGCCTGTTTTCTGTGCTGTTTTGTTCTTTGTTCTTTGTTTATTTATTAGAATCACAAATAGGCTTACATTAACACTGTGGTGAAGTCACTGTGAAAATCGCTAAACTCAGGCACCTGTTCAGGTACACTGAGGGAGAATTTAGCATGGTCAGTACACCTGACCAACATATGGCTGGTGTGGTAGCACAGTGCTTAGCATTGTTGTCTCATAGTGCCAGGAACCCTGGTTCAATTCTGGCCTTGGGTGACTGTGGAGTTTGCATGTTCTTCCCATGTCCTCTGGGTGCTCTGGTTTTCTCCCACACTCCAAAGATGTGCAGGTTAGGTTGATTGGCCATGCATGATACTCGAGTATCAGGGGGCTTAGCAGAGTGAATATGTGGGATTATGGGAATAGGGCCTCGGTGGGTTTGTACTTGATGTAGACTCAATGGGATGAATGGTGTCCTTCAGCAGTGTAGGGATTCTATGAAATATTTTGGACTATGGGACTATAGATCTCCTGGAGGAAACACTCGCAGACACAAAGAGAATGAGCAATGTCTACACAGCAATGACCGAAGGCAGGAATTGAACCTGGCACTGTAAGGCAGCAGTGCTAACTATTATGCTATTGTTCTGGTCTTTCCCTGCTTGTTAATTTCTCTGTACATTGTGAATAGTTTTCTGCATCAAAAGCTTCTTGCTTTTTTCATAGAAGAAAGAACCCCTACGGTGCAAAAAGAGGCTGTTTATCCCATCGAGTCTGCACCAACCACAATCCTACCCAGGTCCTAGCCCCCCATCCTAAATATTTATCCGCTAATCCCTCTAACCTAAGCTTTTGGACACTAAGGGGCAATCTTTAGCATGGCCAATAACCTGCACATCTTTGGACACAAACATCTTCTTGTTTCTCAAAGGTGCCAGTTTGAATCTGTGTGCAGAAATGTGTACATCTGCATGGCTTGAATTGAAGATCAGTGTGGAATGGGGGTTCAGGGACAGTCCAGGAGTGTCAAAACACAGGACAGTAACACTGAGTATCGCTGTACTTGGCCATCGAGCTTCAGCCTCAGTATAAAAAAATGATCAAATGTTGGAAAAGATTGCAGGCTTTGAATCAAAGTCTGCGGACAGTCAATCCAAAGGCAGTGTGTCCACACATCAGGACACTGTGTCACTGACCTACCATTGATTTTTCTGTCAAAATTAAAGATACAAACTGCAGACAAAACAACTACTGACTATGGGAAGAAAAAGGCAGCGGGGCCAGATCTGCCTGACTCACTCATGATCCATGACAGGCAATCATTAATAGGAAGTGACAGTTGGAGATAGACAAGACATGGGTTTTAAGATTTTCTCAACTTTGGGGTATTTTACTCTGTAAACAAAATAATATTGGAAAAAAATAATTGATGGGAAGCCTTCTATTGAATATATAGGGACAGGAAGAGGCCAAGCATTTAGATTAAGGCTGACTGCTACCTTAACTCCAACTACCTGCCTTTGTTTCATTGTTCTTAATACACTTACCTTACCAAAATAAGTTCAAACTGTGGGAATCCGTGCAATGCAGAAGGAAGCCATTCTGCCCTTCGAGCCTGCACAATTCCACCTAATTCCCCTCTCCATTTATTTATCCTGTCAATCCACCTGATAGTCAGGGGCAATTTAGCACCATCAATTCACCTAACCTGCACATTCATGGACTGTGGGAGGAAATCTACACAGATACAGGGAGAATGTCATCCAAGCCTGGAATTGAACCCAGGTCCCTGGTGCTGTGAGGCAGTAGTGCTAACCACTAAGCCACCCTTCGGTCCATTTTTGCTTTGAAAGTTTTAGTAGGCGATAGTAACATGGGCATTATCATATCATCATATCAACCATATAACACCAAACTGATCAACTGAGTAGCTCAGGACCCTGGACTTGGTCAACAAATTAACAAAGTTCCCACAAAGTCATTAAAATCAGGGCATCTCATTAAAAGCAGGGATGTTACTTCAAAATGGTGTTTGACAAATTTATTATGGTTCACTCCAAAGATGTGCATGTTCGGTGGATTGACCAAGCTAAATTGGTTTTTAGTGTCAGGGCATTAAGAGGAGTAAGTACTTGGCGTTAAGGGAATAGGGCCTACTTGAGTTCATTGTCCTTGCAAGATCAATAGGCCAAATGGTCTCATTCTGCACAAGAATTCTACAATTCTACAGTTGCCTGAGGATGAAGTAAGCGGGGTGGATAAAGGGCTACCAGTAGATGGGGTACTTTGGGGTTTCTGAAAGATGCCTTGTCACATAAAAGGTCATCACTCGAAATAAGAGCTCTGGGGCTAATATATTAGTATGGATAGGGAATTGGAGGGAGGAAGGGAGGAAAGGGGAGGGGGGGACAGAGGAGGGGGGGGGAAGGGAGGGAGGAAAGGGGAGGGCAGGGGGGAGAGAGTCGAGATAAATGGATTATTTGAGGCTGGCAAACTGTGACTGATGGAGTGCCGCAGAGATCAGCACTGTGACTTCAACTATTTACGATGTTATGCTAATGAGTTGGACGAAGGAATAGATTGCATTGTAATTACATTAATAGATGGGAAAACAGGTTTCAAGGAGGATACCAAAAACCTGCCAAGAAATATAAGTAGGTTAAATGAATGAACAGATGGAGTATAATGTGGGAAAATGTGAGATTGTCTACTTTCATAAGGAGAATAGGAAAGCAGGATACTTCTGAATGGAAAATGTTTCCAGCATGCTGCAGCACAAAGAGACCTAGGTGTTCTTGCAGTGAATCGCAAAGCATTTAGTGTATTGATGCAGCAAGTAATTAGGAAGGAAGTGGGATGGTGGTTTTTATAAACAGGGTGTTGAAGTGTAGGTGTAGAGAAATCTTGCTCCAATTCTAAAGGATACTGTGACTGCACTTGGAGTGCTGTGTACACATTTGGTCTTCCTACTTAAGAACATATGAACAAACAAACTCAGAGCAGGATTGGGCCACTCAGCCCCTCGAAACTGCTACACCATTCAATAAAATAACCTGATTTCTCCACATTCCTATCTACCCCTCTATAACCTTTCACCCCATTGTTAATCAAGAATCCATCTACCTCTGCCTTAAAAATATTCAAATACTCTGTTTTGACCAAATTTTCAGAATGGCAGTGCCAAAGGGTGGTGGCACGGTGGCACAGTGGTTAGCACTGTTGCTTCAGAGTGCCAGGGAACCAGGTTCGATTCCCGGTTTGGGTCACTGACTGTGTGGAGTCTACTAGTTCTTCCTGTGTCTGATTCTCCAATTTCTTCCCATGAAAGACGTACTGGTAAGGTGCATTGGCCATGCTAAATTCTTCTTCAGTGTAGCCAAATGACTAGTGGGTTTTCACAGTAATTTCATTGCAATATTAATGTAAGTCTATTTGTGACACCAGTAAATAAAAACTTTAAACTAAAGACTCACAGCTTTCAGAGAGAAATAAATTCTCCTTATTTCCATCTTAATTGGGAGACTCTTTATGTTTAAACAGTGGTTCCTATTTCCAGATTCTCCAACAAGTGGAAATATCCTCTCCATATCCATCCTGTCAGGACTCTTCGGGATCATTCACGTTTCAATCAAGCTGCCTCTTACTCTTCTCAATTCGAGCAGATATAAATCTAACTTGTCCAATCATTCCTCACAAGATAACCCACCCATTGGTCTCGTAGTGGAAGGTCATGTTTTGTGAATGGAGGCCTATGAAAGTGGCATTCCTCAAGAATCAGTTCTGGGACCTTTGCTGTCTATAATATATACAAATGACTTGGAGGAAAATGTAACTGGTTTGATCAGTAAGTTTGCAAATGACACAAAGGTTGGTGAATTTGCGGGTAGTGATGAGGATTATCAGAGAATACAGCAGGATATAGATTGGTTGGAGACTTGGGCAGAGAGATACAAGATGGAGTTCAGTCCAGATAAATGTGAGATAATGCATTTTGTAGGGTCTAATACAGATAAAAAATAGACAGTAAATAGCAAAACGCTTAAGAGAATTGATTGGCAGAGGGATCTGGGTGTACAGGTATACAGGTCACTGAAAGTGGCAACGCAGGTAGAGATGGTAGTCAAGAAGACATATGGTATGCTTGCCTTCATCAGCTGGCACATTGTTTAAAAATTGGCAAGTCATATTGTAGCTTTGTACAATCTTACTTATGCTGCTCTTGGATTATAGTGCTCAATTCTTGTTGCCACATACCAAAAGGATGTGGAGACTTTGGAGAGGGTACAGAAAAGATTTACCAGGATGTTGTCTGATATGGAGGACATTAGCTATGAGGAGAGGTTGGAGGAATTTAGTTTGTTTTCACTAGAACAATGGAGGTTGTGGGACAACCTGAAAGAAATCTACAAGATTATGAGGGGTGTGGACAGAGTGGATAGTCAGAAGCTTTTTCCCAGGGTGGAAGAGTCAATTACTCAATTACAGGGGGTATAGGTTTAAGCTGTGAGGAGCAAAGTTTAAAGGAAATGTGCAAAGCAAATATTTTACATAGAAAGTGGTGAGTGCCTGGAACTTGTTGTTGGGGGAGGTAGTGGAAGCAGATACAATAGTGATTATTAAGGGGCGTCTTAAGAAATACGATGGGAATGGAGGGATTGCTCAATCCAGCCCTATGTATTACATCACCTTAAGACCCAGAATTGTTGTAGTGCAGAAGGAGGCTATTCAGCCCATTGTGTCTGCAATGGCTCCCTAAATGAGCATTTCATTTGTGCCATTCTCCCATCTTCTCCCTGTAACCCTGTTCATTCTTACTTTTCAGTTATATTCCTGTTCCAATTCTCCAGTTGAACCTGCCTCCTCAGGCAGTGCATTCTAGACTCTAATCTCTCACTGCATGAAGGACTTCTTTCTCACATTATCCCTGCTTCATTTATTTTAATCTGTGCCCTTTTATTCTCGATCCTTTCAGAGTGGGAACAGTTTCTCCCTATCGACTCTATCCAAACCCGTTGTGATTTTGAGTACCTCTACCTAATCTCCTCTCAGACTTCTTTTCTCCAAGGAAAAGAGTCTTAACTTCTCCAATTTATCTTCATGACTAAAGTTCCTAATTCCTGGAACCATTCTCATGAATATTTTCAGCACTGTCCCCGGTGCATTCATATCCTTCCCAAAGAGAGATTGCGTATGCAAATCCATACGACCCATATAGGTTTCTTTTATATATAACGCAGCTGCTTTCGAACAGGTTCACTCCACTGGGAAAACTTCAACCTCTGAAATAGAAGATTACTTGTTCAATTCTACTCTGAAGCACTTAGTCCTCTGCAAGCAAACTCACACATACTAAATTCACTTAAACAAGATTCACGGATGGAAAGACTGTAACTAATCTGAGCTAAAATATGTGAGATGCCATGAAGGGTGGTAAAGCAGTTATGGGTGTTGACAATCCAGAGGCGTTAAGTTGAACATGGATCTGTCTTATGAAACTTCGAATGGAATCTCATGATAGGGTGGCAGTTGGCACAGTGGTTAGCACTGCTACTTCACAGTGCCAAGAATATAGAAACATAGAAGATTGGAGCAGGAGGAGGCCATTTGGCCCTTCAAGCCTGCTCATGCAATCATGCCTGATTGTCCAATTCAATAGCCTAATCCTGCTCTCTCCCCATAACCTTTGATTCCATTTGCCCCAAGTGCGATATCCAGCCGCTTCTTGAATACATTCAATATTTTGGCATCAACTCCGTCCTGTGGTAATGAATTCCACAAACTTACCATTCTGTGGTGAAGAAATGTCTCCTCACTTCCGTCCTAAATGTGAATCCTCAGACTGTGACCTCTGGCCTCAGTCTGTGACCCAGATTTGATTCCCAGCTTGAGTTGTTATCTGTGCCAAGTTTGCACATTCTCCCCGTGTCTGCATGGGTTCCCATGCAGGTGCATGGTGCTCCAGTTTCCTCCCACAGTCAGAAAGACGTACTGGTTAGTTGCATTGACCTGAACAGGCACAAGACTGTGGCAATTAGGGGATTTTTCACAGTAACTTCACTGCAGTGTTAATGTAAGCCTTACTTGTGACTAATAAATAAACTTTAACTTCAAACTTTGACTGAACAATGAATTGAAACTCCGTCGTGAAAATTCAGTTGGATCATTTAGGGAAGGAGGCCTTCTGTCTGCATGTCTTCTGTAATAACTTCTCTTCCAACTTCTGCACTGTTATACCTGGGAGTTTTCCCTTGACAGCCTCCTTTCTCATTATTTTGTCACCCAGTGACATTTACCAAAAACAATGGGCAGTGTTCTCTGACCTCCCAGCCGCGTGTTTTTCAGCGGCAGTAGGCAACATGCCACTCGCCAGTGTGGGGAGCTCCTGAGCTCCTGCCACGACCAATGGGATTTTCCATTGTACTACCCCGTGTTGTCAGGAAACACGCGGCGGGGCTGCGCCATCAGTGGGACTGGAATATCCCACCAGTGTGAATGGGCAGAGGCTTCCAGTCATTCTCAGGATTCAACATGTACACTGATGAAAAGTCTGAATGTAGCCCAATCCATCACGCAAACCAGCCTCCCATCCATTGACACTGCCTATACTTCCTACTGCCTCGGCGAAACAGCCAACATCATTAAGGACCCCATGCACCCCAGACATCCTCTCATCCATTCCTTCCACTGGGAAAAAGATACAACATTGTGAGGTTGTGTATCAGGCGACTCAAGAACAGCTTCTTCCCTGTGCCATTAGACCTTTGAATGGACCTACCTTATATTAAGTTGATCTTTCTCTATACCCTGGCAATGACTGTATCACTACATTCTGCACTCTATCGTTTTCTTCTCTACGATTGATATGCTTTGCGTACAAGAAACAATACTTTTCACTATATATTAGTGACAATAATTGATCAAATCAGAATCACACAGCTGTCAGTCAGCACAACATGCAAGTGTCTGATGTTTTGTCTGCTGTCAGCCTGCTTGCCTGCTTCCAATGTCGGGTAAACCACTGGAAGATTGAAGTTGCTCTGCTTTGTGGGGGAGAGAGTGGCAAAGTGTAATGTCTCTGGCCAAGTAATCCTAAAGCTCAGGTTGATGCTTTGGGTTCAAATCCCAGTTGTTGAAATTTAAATGCAGTTCATAAATCTGAAATCTAAAGCTAGTCTCAATAATAGTGCCAGAAAGCTATGATCATCTGCAATGGAAACTCATCTAATTCCTGTTTTGGGAGGGAAATCTGCCATCTGGACCTGCTCTGGCCTACGTGTGACTCCAAACCCACACCGAGGTGTGGTTGCTTCAGAAACAGCTGAGTAAACCACTCAGTTCAATGGAAATTAGGAGTGGCCAACATATATTGGCTTTGATTTGCACACCTCATGACAGGGAGACACCACAGTGTCCCCCAGCACACCACAAACAAAGCTATTCTGTCAATTCCTGACCCATTGCTTTCAGCTGAACTAAATTGTTCACAGGCATGGTGTCTTCTTTGACCTCGGGCTCAGCTTTCAATCTCATATCCTCGCAAATGCTATAACTCCTTACTTTCATTTGCATAACGTTGTCGGACTCCATCCCATTCCAGTTTATCTGTTGTAGGCCTCACCCACACTTTTCTAACCTCCAGACCAGGCCACTTTAATGGCCTTTGGCCTTCCATAATTCTGCTTCCTGTTATCCTAACTCGCCCAAGCGCTGTCACCCATCTGTCCCATGCTCACTGTCCCACATTGCCTCCAGGTCCAAAAGCCCTTCGATTCTAAAATTCTTATCCTTGGTTTCAATCCTGATGAGGACTAGTCCTTCCAAATCTCCAGAACATTGGGAGTACCTACATGTCATGATTCCCATTCTGTCTGTGGAAAATGAGTGCACTCATTGTCAACTGCTTGTTGTCAGGAACCCTCGGAATTGCTGAGTTTAAGTCAGGTTGGTACCAGTGGTTAATTAGTTTGTGTGGCATGATGTGTGGTGAACTGTTATAAAGGTGTGTGCTTATCTCTGAATTTAATTTGATTTATTCTTATCGCAGGTTCAACCTTTTTAGAGATTATTCATTAACGTCACAAGTAAGTTGACATTAACACTCGATGAAGTTACCGTGAAAATCCCATATGCACCACACTCCAGCATCTATTCAGATGTACTGAGGGAGAATTTAGCATGGCCGATGCACCTAACCAGCACATCTTTCAGACTGTGGAAGGAAACCAGAGCACCCAAAAGAAACCCACACAGACACGGGGAGAATATACGAACTTAACGTAGTGATCCAAACCGGGAATTGAACTCAGGCTCCTGGCGCTGTGAGGTGCTTCCCTATAATGTACATACAAGTAAACCAGGAGTTGAAGATGGGATCTGTATTGGGACACAGCAAAAGGTATTGTTTCTCGTGTGCTTTCCAGACAAAACATACCATTCACAGAGTACTTAGAGGAGAATGAAAGGATAGGGCGCAGAATAGTACAAAGAACAAAGAAAATTACAGCGCAGGAACAAGCCATTTGGTCCTCCAAGCCTTCATTGACCATGCTGCCTGACTGAACTAAAACCCCCTACCCTTCTGGGGACTATATCCCTCTATTCCCATCCAATTCATGTATTTGTCCAGATTCCCCTTAAAACTTGCTATCATATCTGCTTCGACTACCTTCTCTGGCAGTGAGTTCCAGGTACTCACCCCCCCTCTATGTTCCAGGAACCCATCTCCTTTTTAATCTCAAGACTACATTTCAGTATAGTGTTATAGTCATAGCTCGTGTCGAGAAAAATGAGTTTAATCTACAGTAGGTCTATTCAAAAGGCTGATGGCAGCAAGGAAGAAGCTGTTTTTGAGTCAGTTGGTACATGCCCTCAGACTTTTGTACCTTTTTCCCGATGGAAGAAAGTAAAAGAGAGAATCTCTGGGGTGTGTGAGGTTAGCTGGCTGCTTTAGTGTGACAGCGGGAAGTGTAGACAGACACTGCAATTGACTCCAATGGTTCCTGCAATACATCCAGGCTGTATGAAAGTAATGTAAATGAATGTGAGTGCTAACCTTGAAACACAGAAGTTCCACACCTGCTCTATATTAAGTATACTGTACTCGACAAGTGTGATGCATTGCCTTTTACTCAGCATGTACTTTAAGCTTGGTATCTCATCAATTCTCTGAATCCTACTTGGAGAGAAGCAGAGAACCAAATAATACACATTCCTGACCCTGCACTCAAACATAAACCTTGCAAATTATTCAAGTTATTTGCTTCTGATAATCTCATGTGATCGTCTTGCTCATCCATTACAATATAATTTTACAGAAGATAAGTGTTTTCCAAATGCATTAATTCTTGAAATTCTTATTACTTTAACAGCAAAAGTCTCTTCGGTTAAGGGAGAAGTTCATTATTAATCCTCCAAACATTAGTGCTTTGACCCAATGTAGCAGCGAGCCTTTTAAGATTAATTGAATGATACAGTCGGTTTTCAGTTGATAATGTGGAAAGGGGAGAGGATCAAAGACTTGCGATTAACTCGCCCATTTGTATTCTGTGTGAGACACCCAGACGAATCTGCTGACGCCTCTCCTTTGTGCTTCGCTAGAGAGTTCAACATGGACTAAATGTTGCCGTACTGACAGAATCCCAATTGAGTTAGCTGAGCTGGCTCTCCACCACGGTGAACATGCAAGTTTACAGCCAGCCTTTAAAAGGACAGTCTTTTCATCTAAATAGAATTCCTTTTTTATTCACTTGTGATGTGTGACTCGGTGGCACAGTTGCTTGCACTGATGCCTCACAGAGCTAGGGACCCAGTTCGAATCCAGCCTTGGGTGACTCTGTGTGGAGTCTGTACCTTCTCCTTGTGTCTGCGTGGGTTTCCTCCAAGTGCTC
Organism: Sphyrna mokarran; assembly: GCA_024679065.1. Classification (NCBI taxonomy): domain Eukaryota; kingdom Metazoa; phylum Chordata; class Chondrichthyes; order Carcharhiniformes; family Carcharhinidae; genus Sphyrna; species Sphyrna mokarran. The sequence continues at coordinate 10,838,887 of JAGIQG010000013.1, read as the reverse complement.
TGGTTTCCTCCCACTGTCCAAAGATGTGCACTTTACAAGGATAGGCCATACTAAATTGCCCCTTAGTGACAGGGAGATGAGCAGGGTAAATATGCAAGGTCACAGGGCTATGGACTGGTTGGGATTGTTGTCGATGCAGGCTAAATGGGCTGAATGATATCCTTCTGGGACAGCACAGTGATCAGCACTACTGCCTTAAAGTGCCAGGGACCCGGGTTCAATTCCAGCTCGGGTAACTGTCTGTGTGGAGATTGCACATTGTGTGAGTTTCCTCTGGGTGCCCCGGTTTTCTCCCACAGTCTAAAGATGTGCAGGTTAAGTGCTTTGGCCATACTGAATTAGTCCTTGGTGTTCTGGGATGTGTAATTTGGGGGGATTGGCTGGATAAATCTTTGGAGTTATGAAGATAGGTGGGATTGTTGTTGGTCCAATGGGCCAAATGGCCTCCTTCTGCACTGTAGAGATTCTATAATTAACTTTGGATTGTAGATTTCTTATTGAATTCAGATCTGTTGTGGAGGGATTCAAACCTGGGTACCCAGAAAATTATCCTCAATTTCTGGATGACAATTCATCTCTCCTAAATCAGTGGAGTTCCACTGGAATGAAACTGTCCTTTGGCGGCACTCTTGCCCCTGAACTGGGAAATTTTCGATTCAATTTCCAGGGACACAAAACCTCAGCAGATTTTGCAGGACATTTTGGGAGATGTGTTTAACTCGGGCTCCAACTGGAAGCAAGAGATCCACGTTGAAGGAGAGCGGGAGAGATCTACCTGGCCTTAAGCTCTATACTTATTCCACAAACAACAGAATTAAAACAGTTCATTTGTTCATTATCATATTGCTACTTGTGGAACATTTCTGTGTAAAAATTAGCTGCTGTGTTTTCTATATAACAGCTGAAGTATGAAATAAAGGGCACAGGAATGTCTTGAGGGTCTGAAAAATGCTGAGCAAATGTAAATTATTTTAAGTTTTGGTTTTACTGTGAGTGGAGAGGCCTCTGCTGGTTTAGTGTGCCCTGCTAATGGGTTAATTAATATTTTGAACCTTGGACTTCCTGCACTATTACATAGACTTTGAAAATCTAGCTGTCAAAAATTGGTGAGTTGTTTTTTCTCAGAGTTTAGTTTATGCGCCTCTCTGGAGTTGTAAAGTGCTTGTTGAACTGGTACACCCTGCGGTGCTGTTAGGAAGTGTGTTCCAGGATTTGGTCCAGTGACAGTGAAGGAATCGTAGAAACCCAACAGTACAAAAGGAGTCCATTTGGCCCATTGAGCCTGCACTTACCACAATCCCACCCAGGCTGTATTCCCATAACTCCACATACTTATCCGGCTAATTCCCTTGTCTTTAGGCTCAATTTAGCACGGCCAATCCACCAAACCTGCACATCTTCGGATTGTGGGAAGGAACTAGAGCACACAGAGGAAACCCACGCAGACATGGTGAGAATGTGCAAACTCCACACAGGCAGTGACCTGAGGCTGCAATTGAATCTGGGCCCCAGGTGCTGTGAGGCAGCAGTGCTAACCACTGTGGCACCATGCCACACATGGCAATTTAGTTCCAATGAAATGTGACTTAGAGGAAAAGGTGCTGGTGTTCCACATGCCTGCTGCATTTATCTTTCTGTGTGTTAGGAAGGTGCTGCCCAAAGAGCCTAGGCAAATTATTCTGAATCTTGTTGATTACATTGCTGTTATGGTGCACCCCAGAACACCAGCCCCTGACTTGCTGTGCTAGCCACAGTGGCTAGTCCTAGTTGATTTTCTGATCAATGGTGATTCCCAGGATGTTGTTCGAGGTTGTTGAATGTCAGAAGGTGCCGATTAGATTCTCCTTGTTGCAATTTTCTTGGAGCTTGTGTGGTGTGAATTGAACCAGTTTCCAGCATCCTTGCAGGCAGTGCAATTCCAACTTGCTGTGTTAATTGTTTTTCCTCATGTTGCCATGGGTTTCTTTGGCGCACACATTTGGTTCATAATTCTTTTGCCAAGGGAAACCCTAGCAAAACCTTTCAAGATATTAAACACCACTAGTAAATCAACCCTTCGTCTTCTCCGCTCTGAGGAGATTACTTCCACCTTATCTGTGGTACCTTTTTTTTAGTAAACCTCTCTGTACCCTCTCTAAGGTTTTGACATCCTTCCAATCTGATATGTGATTCCCAGAATTGGTGATAATATTCTAGCTTGGCCCAAACCAGCAACTTATTGAGAAGATCAGGTAGAGATTTTGTGTACAAACCCACATGAGTTTCGCCAGCAAGATGTCCGGGGTGGGGAGTAGGAGCTTGGTGGGTGGGGGTGGTGGTGTGCAGAAATCTGGAGTGCGGTGATTGAGAGGGGTGGGGGTGTGTGTTTGTCTTTCAGTATATTGGGAGATCGGCAAACCCAATGGTCGCCTCAGCACTCTGCTGCCAGCCTCACCAGGGGGATTAGACAATGCCACCCCCCACCCACACCAATGTGAATCAACCTCTGTATTCCACAGGGTGCCATAAATTCATTTCACTTAGCTCACCTAGAGCACAAGCAGGGAAACGTCACTTTGAATATTTTTGGGAAAATTGTCTGCGTGGGTTTCCTTCAGCTGCTCCGGTTTTCTCCCACAGTCCAAAGATGTGTGGATTAGTTGGATTGGCTGTGCTAAATTTACCCCTCGTGTCAAAAGGATTAGCAGGCTAAATGTGTGGGATTATGGGGATAGGGCCTGTGTGGGATTGTGGTCGGTGCAGGCTCGATGGGCTAAATGGCCTCCTGCGCTGTGGGGATTCTATGATACTCTTCCTGCGGGTCCATCTGGATGATCTTGTGAGGCTTTTACATTGATGGGCACAAGCACAGATGTGGACTCTTAACTCAGATTGCATGGAAGCTAATTATGCTGATGACAATCCCTGAGAGATAGGATCATGCTGCTAATGCACTGAGTGCAGCATAATTACACCTCTGTGCAAATCCAAGGTAAAAAATTGGAAACCTTTTGAGCCAAACTCTGGGTGTCATTGGGGAACTTCCTGCATTTTACTCAAATCAACTTGCCTAGATTCACAACTCCCCATTATTGTTCAGCAGGAGCCAAGAATAAACTTTGGGCCTGTCAACTGCGAATCACATGCCACATACTCTGATCTGAAACAATTAGTTGTGATATAATTTATCTCACTCCTACGGACAACAGGACTATCATTGAGAGTGGGTCCCCTCACTGCCTTTGAAAGAAAAAGTAGAAGCAGGAGTTGGCTATTTGGCCCTTTGAGCCTGTTTCGCCATTCATTTTAATCATGGCTGACCATCAAATTCAATACTCTGATTCTGCCTTCCCCCCATATCCCTTTCACTCAGTGGCGGTGAAGAGTTTTTGTCTGAACCTTGTGGTCTATCCACTTTTTCCTGTTACATTCGCAGGCCTTAGGAGCCTGTCCTTCATGTCAGATATTCTTCCCTTCTCTCCTTTCCTATGATTCTGCCTCAACCAATTCCACTTCCTTGCCACTTACCTTTTGTTCTCTTCCCATTACCTTGTCCCATAGTTATGTTTTTTCTTTAATCACTCCCGTACTCCAGAATATTGCATATTTTCCTTTGTCCCATCCCTTGTCCCTGCCCCTCACTTTCCTCATGCATTATACCAAGTGTTAATTGCACTTCTGTGCTTGCTAATTTCCATTGGCTACCGCTAGTGGAGCCAACTGCTGGAGCATCAGTTGTAGGATTGTCATTTTTGTTGCTAGTGACGTCACTCCTCACTATCCCTATAACAAACATCCGGAAGCCCTACAGCTGTCTGTGTTCCTCCAATGTTACCCTCTTGTGCTAATTTTCCTCACACCCATTCGTGGCTGCTTGGTTGCTAGGCTCCAGAACTCCCACCATAAATACCTCTACTTCTCTAATTTCCCTTTCTCCTTCTGAAAATTCCTTAAATGTTGCATCTTTAACAATGGGATTTAGGGGAGACAATAGCATCATTGTGTTATCGCTACACCATTAATTCAAGAACTCAGTTAACGCCCTGAAGACTCGGGTTCGAATACCACCACAGCAAATGCTTGAATTTGAATTTAAATTTAATAAAAAATCTGGAATTTACATCCTACTCATAACCATGAACCCATTCAGAAAAACCCATTTGGTTCATCAATGTCCTTTAGGGAAAGAAATCTGCAATCCTTACCTGATCTGGCTGTCATGTGACTCCAGAACCATACCAATGTGGTTGACTCTCAACTGCCTCCAAGGGCAACTAGGGATGAGCAATAAATGCTGGCCAGCAAACGACGCACATGTCCCACGATGGATAACAAAAAAGGCTTTTTGTAACCTGCCCTAATATCTCCTCTTTGGTTCCATGTCAAGTTTTTATTAAAGCATGGAAATATAGTGATCACAGTGGCACTGTGGTGAGCACTGCTGCCTCACAGCGCCAGGGACCTGGGGTCGATTCCCAGCTCGGGTCAGGTCTGTGTGGCGTTTGCACACTGTCCCCTTGTGGGTTTCCTCCCACAGTCCAAAGATGTGGGTTAGGTGGATTGGCCATGCTAAATTGCCCCTTAGTGTCCCAAGATGTGTAGTTTAGGGGGTTAGCAGGGTAAATATGTAAGGTTGCGGGGATAGGGCCTGGGTGGGACTATAATTGGTGCAGGCTCGATGGGCCAAATTGTCTCCTTCTGCATTATCGGGATTCTATGATAACGTTCCTATGAGGCATTTTGGAAACGTTTACGATACTATAGCTACAATGTGTTAATGTACTGGTTTAAAAATTGTTTTCCACCTTCTTCCAATTCTGATGGAAGGTGTTGGGCTTGAAGCGTTCTCCCTGTTTCTCTCTCCACAGTCGCTGCCAGACCTCCCCAGCGTTTCCTGACATTTTATTTCTGATTTTCAGCTTCAACTGCGTTTTTTTTTATACACTGTTGTATAATTAATCGCTTTCATTAGAGAGAAGGTTTCAGACACCTGATGCTTCCAAATGGAGAGTGTTGATTTTCTCTGATCTCTGCGACAGCTCGGTGGAGTGCTTTTGTGACATCTATGCAAACACAACCTCTAGTGGATTGATCGGGGAGCCTCAATAGTACTTACACGAATTAGGCCAGGCTTTGATGCCTCGGCCGCTGATTCCAGGCTGCTGTCGCCCTTCTCATTTCGCAACAGATGAAAAGATAATTTGAAGAAACTTAAATTTGCATATCGTAATCAGAGTGAGAAGCATCCAGGAAAAAGAATGCTTCCTTTGTAATTGGATTCCCTGTAGCTACACTAAAAAGCAGAAGGGACAAAACAATTAAGGTATAAAGTAATTATTTTGACCGATGGTGAGGTAGAAAACGAAGTTCTCCTGCATTCTAAAAACACTGTAATTCTGAGGGGAATGCACAAGTAGCTCTTAAAGATGTGTTGCTAACTGCTGGTTACTGTGATGCTGCCGAGGCAGATATTGATCTTTTTTATGTGCTTAAGTGACTTCAGGAATGACTGGGAATGATTTCATTGCATTAAAAATCCAATGCTTTTACACTGAACTCCTCTCATCGCCCTTTTAATAATGGTGTTAATCCCTTCAGTGTGGCAGGATGCATCTGTTAGCATTAAGTTCTCATGCAGTCACGGTTAGCTATGGCTCGGCGGACTACAGCCCCTGCTTCTGAGTCAGGGAGTTCATAGAATCATAGAAACTCGAAGCGGAAGTAGGCCATTTGGCCCTTTGAGCTTGCGCTGCCATTCATTATGACAACTGATTGTCAAATTCAATATCCTGGCCCCCTCCCTCCCGACCTTTTTAACCTCATATATCTAATTCCTTTTTGAATTCACACAACATTTTAGCCTCAACTACATTCTGTGGCAGTGAATTGCACACATTCATCGCTCTCTGGATGAAGAAATTTCTCCTCACCTCAGTTCTAAAAGCTTCACCCCTTATCCTCAAACTATAACCCCTAATTCTGGACTCTCCCATCATCAAGAACATTCTTTCTGAATCTATCCTGTCTAATCCTGTTAGAATTTGATAAGTTTTCATGAGATTCCCTCTCACTCTTCTAAACTCTGGTGAATATAATTTTAACTGACTTACTCTCTCTTCATATGACAGAGCTGCCATCCCAGGAATCAGCCTGGTAAACCTTCACTGTGCTCCCTCCAGAGCAAGGACATTCTTCCTCAGAAAAAGACACCAAAACTGCTCACAATACTCCAGGTGTGGCCTTGTCAAAGGGTCAAGTCTCACATGAGTGCGAAATCTAAATTGATGTGTTCACTGAAACACTGAGGGAGCATGGCACTATTAGAGATCCTGGTTGGATTTCTCCCATTCCACCTACAACTGGAAATTTAGCAAAAGGAATTTCTGGCTTTTCGACCTGCATGGCCAAAGAAGTACAGCCCCTGACTTTCAGATCAAATGTTCAATTCAGACCCCATTTGGTTTCTCCCATGGATGTGAGCAGACTCACGTGGCACTATTTTGAAGAAAACCTGGGGTATTCTCTTTGGTATCTTCACCAATATTGTCAAAGTAGATCATTCTGGTTCATCAGAGCATTGCTGAGTGGGGGAGTGGGCTGTGCACAAATTGTTTGCCATGTTTTCTACATTACAAACCAATGACACTTCAAAACTAGTGCATTGTTTGTGAAACACTTTGGGACGTTCTGAGGCGAGATAAGACAGATATTTAAGTGCTTGATTAATAGGAAGGGTTATGGGGGAAAAGGAAGAAGAATGAAAATGAGAAAAATATCAGCCATGATTGAATGGCGAAGCAGACTCAATGGGCCTAATGGCCTAATTCTGCTCCTATGTTTTGTGGTCTTATGGAGGCGAAAAGAGACGTTCCAGAAATTCAAATGTCTTTAAGTGTTCGTCTGATCTCAATGCTCACAGTGAGGAACAGGCGGGTTTGTGTTGCTTCAAAAATTGGACAGTGGGGGTAAAGATGAATGAATTAGTGCTTTGGGTGTTCAAATGACTGGACAATATTAAAAGGTAAGTTCATCTCTTTATTTTAATATCCATATGCAATCTTATCACACCATGCTCAAGGAGTGCAAATCCATCAAATCTGGTCTTAGAATCCCCAAAGTGCAGACAGAGGCCATTCAGCCCATTGGTTCCATACCAGCTCTACAAAAGAGCACCCTATTCAGGCCCTCCACTCCATCCTATCCCTGTAACTTCATACATTTACTATGGCTAATCCACCTAACCTGCACATCTTCAGGCATCAAGGGATAATTTAGCATGGCCAATACACCTAAGTCACACATGTTTGGACAGCAAGGAGTAATTTAGCATGGTTTACTCATGTAACCCGCACCTCTCGGAATGCTGCAGGGCAATTTAGCATGGCCAATCAAACTAAGCCACATATCTTTTGACTGTGAAAGGAAACTGGAGCATCCAGAGGAATCCCACGCAGACTTTGGAAACTCCATAGAGACAGTCACCTGAGGCCGCAATCAAACCCAGCCTCTGGTGGTGTGAGGCAGCAGTGCTAACCATTGCACCACCATTCTCTTGTTTCACAAAAGCATATTGCTGCATCTTGCTCTCAGCCTATTTTTTGAATGAGAAAGAGGTGCGGCCCAGTTAGGCTGTGGTTCCACCTTTAGACATACCTTCAGTTAGGATTGTGTAGGTGTGGTTTGGGGGAGGTTGCTTTTGGGGAGGGATAGTGGGGAATAAAGATGTAGGAGTTCGGGCACCATCTTTGAATCTGTTTGTTATGGATTAATTGTGCTCCTCTGGCTCCCCATTCAGCTCAGTACAGAGTGAACCATCCTACCACTTAGCACCGGTGACCTCATTTGTGGCAATGAAAAGGTTAATTGGGAGCAATCAACAATCTACAGATAATGCAGGACTGTAATTCAAATCAGTTAGTGAAATCTTGAACCTGCGTTTGCCACCTGTGAAGTTCCTGGTGGCGGTGGAAGGGGGGGTGTGGAATCTGGAAGTTGCAGTTCTCGCTGGCAAGAACGTGGCTCCAGATCTTCCCGCCCTTTGCCAGTGACATTGTCAGGTTCACACCCATAATGAGCGTGAACATGTTTTGCACACGTTTCAATATTTATAAACCTGACCGCTCGCCACGTCTTCAAACCATGCCGACGTGATGTCAGATCAACGTGGTTTACAACACGTTCATACACTTATGAAATTTAAAGGGTCAATGTTCCCGTTCCATCCACCACTGGAATTGGAATGGGCAACGGTGGACCACGGAAAGGTCTGTTAACCTCGGGTGGGATTTTCCAGTTTTGGAGCAAGCGTGGTTGGAAAATCTTACCCCAAATCCTTAAAGGGCACCTTAACCACTGAACGGCAAGATTCTGCCACACATTTAGGACTAGTACCCCCATGACGATGTGAATCACGTCCTCTTGATTATTTTTGGCAGGGTGGTATAGATTCTGGAGACAAAGCTACCCAGTTTCTTTGCGGAGTAACACATCAGTTTTGGCACCAGAAACAACATTCTGCCATTTTCAGACATTTTCCATTTTTTTGCCAGATGATTCAATCCTTTAAATATTTCTGATGTACTCTTAAGCTACGAGACCTTAGCCAACATGATGTGAAACAGCTTTTTTTTAAGTTTATCTATTGGTGTCAGAAGTAGGCTTATTTTGACATTGCAATGGAGCCGCTGTGAAAACCCTCTATTCGCCACACTCTGGTGTCTGTTCAGGTACACAGAGGGAAAATTTAGCACGGCCAATGCACACAAACAGCACATCTTTCAGACTGTGGAAGGAAACCAGTGCATCCAGAGGAAACCCAGGCAGACACGAAGAGAATGTGCAGATTCGTTACAGACAATAACCCAAGCCAGGAATCAAACCCGGGTCTCTGGCGTTGTGAGGCAGTAGTGCTAACCACTGTGTCACTGCACCACCAAGACAAACCTCAAACTGAATGTACTTCCAACCTCCATAATTGGGAGTTACTCAATCCTGAAATGAACTTGTCACTTCCTGCAGGTTCTATGTCAGGTCAAAACTGTACCTTCATTTCAAATGGTTACCCACCCTTACGATACGAAAATATTTAAAGAAACCGCTAACAGTGTAGAGGATGAAGGACCAATTTTTGACTCGTCTTTGTTCAATATTCCTTTTGAAATTAATCTCTGTACTTTATTTGCCCTTTTTAATAGTCTTATCAATTTGTGTGGCTATATTTTATGATTTCTGTATCAGGATATTGTTTCACCTTACAGCATTTAGTTCTTTATCTTGCAAGGAATAAGTGATCTCCTTTTGCCCATACTTCAATCACCTCACACTTTGCTGCATTAAATTTAGTTCAATATATATCTGCCTGTTTTGTTAGTTTGTTTAAGAGTTTCTGTATTTAAACAACTCTCACATTATTAGTTTTCCTGCAATCTTCATCATCTGCAAATTTCAGCACCTTTGTTGTGGTATATGCCTCAGAGACACACAGAACTGACACCCCAGCTTCTATGTCAAAACAGGAACTTTATTTACAGTGCATTAAAAATATCAGCTTTCGTGCCTCTAGCCGCTTGCTTGCTAATGGTTTTGGTTCCCTTTCTCAGGGCGCTATACCCAGGCTAAATGAATCATACAGTGAACAGAATGCATAATCAAAAACCAACCAATCGATCACGCTAACCGTGCCTACACTTTCAGAGTCCAAATCTTTAATGCTTATGGTGAGCAACAGTGGCCCCAGCATACCCTGCTGGACACTCTTCCCAACCTTCTGCCAGTCTGAGAAATTTTCCTTCAGTCCTACACTCTGTTTTCTGTGTTGCAGCCATTTTTTCAATCCATTCTGACACTGGACTTTACATTCTCTGAGTTTTTCAAGTATAAAATTCATAAAATCCCTACCATGCAGAAGAAGGCCATTCGGCCCATCGGGCCTGCACTGACCCTCAACAGAGGATCTTACCCAGGCCCTCTTTCCCATGTGTTTATCCTGATAATCCCCCTAACCTATACATCTTGGGACATGATATGGAGATGCTGGCGTTGGACTGAGGTGGGCACAGTTAGAAGTCTCACAACAGGTTCATTTGGAATCACAAGCTTTGGAAACTCCTTCATCAGGTGAGTCATGGAACACTAAGCGCAATTTGACGTGGCCAATCCACCTAATCCGCACATATTTGGAATGTGGGAGGAAACTGAAACCGTCAAAGGAAACCCACACAGTAATGGGGAGAATGTGCAAACTTCGCACAGACAGTAACCAAAGGCCAGAATTAAGCCCAGGTCCCTGGCACTGTGAGGCAGCAGTGCTAACCACTGTGCCAACGTGCCGCCAGTAGCTCAGTGTTGTCCAGATTCTCTGGAGAAGGTTGAACTGTGGGACTTTACATCCGTATGGTGGTTACTGACATTTACTGCCACCAGGATTTGCACCATCCAAAATGGAATGTATTCCAGTAGGGATTACGGGATTTCAGACAAGTGTGAAAGTTTTTCTGAGGTTCTGTGTCATTGGTAGTATTTCCTGAGTTGTCAATGGGTAATGTTCTTTGAGAAGAATGTTTTACCCGCAGATGTCAGAAGGATGTGGAGCCTTTGGAAAGAGTGCAGAAATGGTTTACCAGAATGTTGCCTGCGTATTTAGAGTATTATCTATCAGGAGCAAGTGAATAAGCTGGGATTGTTCTCCTTGGAAAGATAGGCGCTGATGGGTGACCTGATAGAAGTTTACTAAAATTATGAGGGATATGGATAGGGTGAACAGTTAGAAGCTTTTTCCCAGGGCAGAAATGACAATTGCAAGGGGACACAAGTTCAAGGTAAGGGGGGATGGTTCATTGGGGTTTTCTGGAGGAAGTTTTTTACATGGTGGGTGGTGGGGGCCTGGAACGCGCTGCTGAGTGAGTGGTTGAGGCAGACATATTAGCGACATTTAAGACTTACCTGGATAGACACATGAACAGGTTGGGAATAGAGGGATATAAGTTGTTAGCCTAGATAGGACAACGAGGGCTGAACGACCTGTTCCTGTGCTGTACTATTCTTTGTTCTTTGTTTGTTTGTTTCAGTCCGTGCCAGCACAGGAATGTGTTGGTCTCAATGCCTCAGAAAGAATACACATGACTTTCTGGAGGTAGTTATAGTTATATATTTAAAAGGGTTGCAGGTTGCTATAACAGCTGATCACATGATATGACAGTGATGCCATTAGGATGTCGCAGAGATTGCTGTTCTACTTTCAGTTTGTACTCTGTGCAGTGCAGAAAACATCTCTTTCAATAAAACCTATTATCATCTTTGTATGCAAACTAAATCCTTATCTTTTCATTAAAACCTACAACATCTAATATAGTTAGAACATGATAGGTATCATCCATGGCAGGGTCCTGAGCCAGGTTGAGTAGCAGTACCCTGCTGTTGGGTAGACCAGGGTAATTGGAACAAAGTATGGTGTGTTGGCTCTTGCTGCCCCAAGACGATACCTGTCAATTTCCATATGAGATTCACTTGTACTCTGACCTTGGCTGAGTTGCCCAAGCAACCCTGGGACATTGGTGTCACTGGTTAGGCCAGTATTTATTGCCCATCCCGAGTTGCCCAAGGGCACTTGAGAGTTAACTGCATTGCTGTAGCTCTGGCCAGGCCAAGTAAGAATAAAAGATTTCCTTCCCCAAAAGGACACTAGTGATCCAGATGGATTTTTCTGACAATCAACAATAGAACATAGAACATAGAACATTACAGCGCAGAACAGGCCCTTTGGCCTTCAATGTTGCGCCGACCAATTAAGAAAAAGCAATGACCCTCTAACCTAAACCATTCCCTTTTCATCCATAAACTTATCTACTAACCTCTTAAACGCCACCAAACTTGGCGCATCTACAACTGCAGCAGGCAGGGCATTCCATACCCTTACCACCCTCTGGGTAAAGAACCTACCTCTGACATCCGTCTTATAACTACCACCCCTTAATTTAAAGCTATGTCCCCTTGTTCCAGCTTTCTCCATCCTAGGAAAAAGGCTATCCCTGTCCACCCTATCTAAACCTCTAATCATCTTATATGTTTCAATAAGGTCTCCTCTTAGCCGCCTTCTTTCTAACGAAAACAACCTCAAATCCCTCAGCCTCTCTTCATAAGACCTGCCCTCCATACCAGGCAACATCCTGGTAAACCTCCTCTGTACCCTCTCCAATGCCTCCACATCTTTCTTATAACGTGGGGACCAGAACTGCACACAATACTCCAAGTGCGGCCGCACTACAGTTTTGTACAGTTGCAACATGACGTTGCGGCTCCGAAATTCAATCCCCCTACCAATAAAAGCTAAGCTAAGACTCTGAATGGTTTCTTGGTCATCAATGGACTCCGAACTCCAGACATTTTTATAGAATTCAAATTCCACCAGCTGCCATAGCAGGATTTGAACGAAGGTCCGCAGTACATTAGCTGAATTTCTGGATTAATAGTCTTGTGATAATACCGCTAGGCTGTCGCCTTTCTGTTTAACAAGCAAAGGGCTCCCAGGGGAATCAGTTCTCACACCAGCTCTTTTAAACATACATATCAGTGACCTCCTTCTCACAAAGTCACTTATCTTTGTGTATGCTGACAACTCAGTGCTGGCTTTACTGACTGAAGACCTTCAGACGGTGAGACCATAGTTTGTCGCCATTTGTACTCAAGGAAACATTATTCAGTGCAGTGGACAAAGGTCGGTGAGCAAACGAACTGCGCTTCAGTGAAGAAAGATATCAAACAAGAATCGGTGTCACAATGAAATCCAGTCTACAACAAAGCAAAAAGATCATATACCTGTTATTTTTGCGGAATGTAGGGCACATGTTATGAAAAGAGATATATCCACCTTAACAATGAATTCAAAAGTATTCGCAAAAAGAAACATTTTTCTTCCCTCTCCATGTATTGCACTGGTTTATTGGGAAATTACAGACAACAGCAGTTTGTTGCATGGATACGTCCCAAATTATTTACGAGGCACAGAGGCACCCAATGCATAAGTGGGAAAATGTATCCAAAGTGAGAATAGTGTTGGAGCTCAGGGTGTGAAGTCTCCAGAGATTGTTTCGCAATTCGAGTAATCTTGTCAGTTTCTGCGCTGGGAAAGCATAATGAGCTCGATGGGCTGATCAGAATTTAAATTCCCAAGCTTATGGAAATACAGTGACACAGTTAGTCTCCATAAGTTGTCATTCTACATGTTTCAATTCCTCTTTGTTCTTTCCATAGCCTCCCCAACTTTCTACAATTCCAATCTGTAGATCGAGTGATCATGTGATGTCATTATAAGTGGCACAGTGGTTAGCACTGCTGCCTCAGAGTTACAGGGATCCGGGATCAATACCTGGCTTGGGTCACTGTCTGTGCAGAGTCTGCACATTCTCCCCATGTCTGTGTGGGTTTCCTCTAGGTGCTCTGATTTCCTCCCACAGTCGTAATGGTTAGGTGCATTGGCCATGCTAAATTGTCCCTCAGTGTACCTGAACAGGTGCTGGAATGTGGCAAGTAGGGGATTTTAATAGTTACTTCATTGCAGTGTTAATGTAAGCCTACTTGTGACTCTAATAAATAAACTTTACACTTCTCATGTGATCATATCGCAAATTCGCCAATCAATTGGAGGGGGATAAACTCCTCGCTGGAGCTACTTTCAGGTGGAGTGCTGGTCATGGTTGCAATGCAGCTTAACTGGAAGCTAAGAAAGACTCAGGTCCACATCTGGTCTCATTTAATTTATTCATTCACGGGACATAGATGTCGCTGGCTGGCCAGCATTTATTGCCCATCCCTAGTTGCCCGAGGGCAATTGAGAATCATCCACATTGTCGTGGCTCTGGAGTCACATGTAGGTCAGACGGGGTAAGGACGGCAGATTTCCTTCCCTAAAGGACATTAGTGAATCAGATGTATTTTTACAGCAATTGGCAATGGTTTCATGGTCATCTGTAGGTCCTTCATAACTGACCACAGCTTCCAGCCATTACTGAAGGTTAGGCAGCCTACTCTACAACAAAATCATTTGTTCTCAGTCTGACTCTGCCTCAAAACCTCTGCAGCCAGAGAAATCAGGGGCGAAAGGGCTGTGAGAGGGCAGAAAAATGGGGTGAGGACATAGAGGAGATAATGGGGAGAGGAGAGAGATTGAACTGAGTTGGAGAGAAGAAGACAGAGAAAGAGAAGAGACAAGGAGGTAGAGAGAAAGAAAAGAGGGAAGAGTGAAGAAAGGTAACAAAGAGAAAGAAACTATTAGAGATTCTATAACTCCAAGAGATTAGATTTAATGAATAGAAAAATCACATTGAGCTCAACATATCCCAAAATTTGCCATCATTGAAACTGATCACAGCAGCTTGAGCACAGCATTCAGACTAACATTTCCGTACATTACTGAAGGTGTGTTGTGTTGTCAGAGATCCTGCCTTTCGGTGAACTGACGTTTCTGCCTCATATGCAAAGCAGACATTAAAGATCCTATAACACTATCTTTTAAAAAAGAGAAGCATTTCTTAAGTTTTAAGTTTATTTATTATCACATGTATGCTTACATTAATAATGCAATGAAGTTACTGCGAAAATCCCCCAGTCGCCACATTCTGGTGTCTGTTTGGCTACGCTGGGGAAGAATTTTGCATGGCCAATGCACCAACCTAGGGCATCTCTCAGACTTCTTTCCCTTCTTCCAGTGACTTGGCCAAGATTTATTCTTTAGCCCAAATAACCAAAGTAAATTAGCAGCTGTGATTCTGACACTGAGAACACTTCAAAAATACATTGATCACAAAGTGCTTTGAGGCATCAAAAGGTTGTGAAGGTTGCTATGGAAATGAAAGTTTTTTCTTTCCCCTTTCTAACAGTAAAAGCATCATGCCAGATGTTCTGGCCACCCTTATGTAATTTTTGACGTGTGAACCGATTGTCCATACCTCCGCGCTGGGATTGCTAATTTGTGTAATATTTACTCCCAGGACCCGGCAGAACATTCCAACTGTGTCCAGGTTCACAGGCAATGGGCTGGGGAATAATTGAGATCATACAGTGCATTTTGAAAGAAAGGTGGTGCATAATTAACATAGAAACAAGAGGCAGGGGAGGCCACTCAGCCCTACAAGCCTGCTCCTCCATTCATTGTGATCATAGCTAATCATCAAATTCAATGTCCTGATTCCCCCCTTAAGAACATAAGAAATAGAGGCAAGAATAGGCCATTTAGCCCCTGCCACACCATTCAATAAGATCATGTCTTATCTGAAGTGGATCAGTTCCACTTATCCGCCTACTCCCTATAACCCTTAATTCCCTTATCAATCAGAAATCTATCCACCTGTGACTTAAACATATTCAATGAGGTAGCCTCCACCTCTTCAATGGGCAGAAGATTCCAGAGATTCACTACCTTCTGAGATAAAAAGTTCCTCCTCAACTCTGTTCTAAACTGCACCACCCCTTATTTTGAGGCTGTGCCCCCTAGTTCTAATTTCCTTTCAAAGTGGAAAGAATCTCTCTACTTCTACACTATCTAGCCCCTTCGTTATGTTATATATCTCTATAAGATCCCCCCTCACCTTCTAAATCCAATGAGTGCAGGCCCAATCTATTCAATCTCTCCTCATAAGCTAACCCCCCCATCTCCAGTACCAACCTAGTGAACCTTCTCTGCATTCCCTCCAAGGCCAATATATCCTTTCGCAAATAAGGGGACCAAAATTGTACACAGTGCATGTCTCTTGATCCCTTCACCCCCCCAAGGGTTGTATCTAATTTCTTCTTGAAATCACACAACATTTCAGCCTCAGCTATGTTCTGTGGTAGTGAATTTCACACATTCACCAGACTCTGGGTGAAGAGGTTTCTGATTTTTCTCAAATCAGGTCGGATAGTGATCATAGTTTTGATGCTATGGGTGCCATTTCATCTTCAAAAAGATATTCTGCTTGCGGGCACATGCTTCTGATAAGTACTGCTCCAGATGACATGTTGGGTTTGTCATTAGTGTGCCCATTGCAAAGGAGCACATGCAGAGAAAGCAGAACAACATGCCAGTCAATGGGTAATGCTGATTTCACTCTAGAGGTGCCAGTCCCAACCTCAATGCTTCAGACAAAATAGAAACATAGAATCATGGAAACTAGAAACAGAGGTAGGCCATTCGACCCTTCGAGCCTGCTCCCCCCTTCATCTTGATCATGGCTGATCATCAAATTCAATACCCTAATCCCCCCTTCCTCCCATAACTCTTGATTCCTTTAGCCCCAAGTGCTATATCTAATTTCTTCTTAAAATCACACAACATTTTGGCCTCAACTACTTTCTGTGGTAGTAAATTCCACACATATGCCACTCTCTGTTTGAAGAAATTTTAGAATTTTCTAAGTTCCTATGAGATTCCCTGCCACTCTTCGAAACTCCAGTGAATATAATCCTAAGACGCCATCTCTGAACATCATGTGGCAGTGGAACATATGTTCAGAGAAAGTAAGGACTCCCAGCAGTGCAATCTCATCACCAGTTTCTGATTAAATATCGTTGAAAAGAGCGATTTTTTGTCGAAGGCTTTCATCTGGCACTCATCAGGATTGGCACAAGAATGCAAAATTGCAAATGATCACTGATGAAAGAAAGAGGCCTGATTGGTTGGCATGTCAAGTCTGATTGATGTTGCCATGGAGAAAGCAATGGGGAATTTTCTTCTCCCCAAAATCCTAAGTACTTCATAAAAGGTGGCAAGGGTTGAACAAGTACCTTTTGTTTGCAGAGAATGTGTCCCTACAGTTGAATGCATGATCAACTGTAATTTGGCATCCTTGCATTTGTCCCGATGAGTGCAAAATGAAAAGAAAGTTTCTGAAACTTTCAGGCTAGTTGAAAATTGATTTCTACTCGCTGTTGTTGAGTTAGTGAGCTTCATAATGCTGCCTAAAATTAGTGAAATCTGCGGGGGCTGGTATGGCATGTGGTGAAGGTCTTGGCTTGCAGTTAAAGGGTTCTGCTTTTAGTCATGGTACCCTGGCTTTTAACACCACCCCCACCCCACTACCCTCACCTTGGCCTGCAAGACGACAGGGTGAATGAACAGAAGTGATGCAGAAAGAAATTTTTCAAAGAGGGATGAGCAGGGGTGAGAGAAGGCCTCTCAGACAAAGGCCAGAGTCTTTGGGAGCAATTCTCCTCATTGCACTGAAGTGAGGAAAAGAGTGTGAGCCATTTCCTTCTCACTTAGCGGGTGCTCACTTATATCCACCATCTCTCAATTTATGGGCGGCACAGTATTTAGCACTGCTGCCTCAAAATGTCAGGGACCAGCTTGGGTCAATGTCCATGTGGAATCTCCCTGCACAATCTCCCTGTGTCTGCCTGAGTTTTGTCCGGGTGCTCCATTTTCCTCCCACAGTCCGAAAGACGTGCTGGTTAGGTGCATTGGTCAGATGATTTTCACTTCATTGCAGTGTAAATGTAAGCCTACTTGTGACAGCTATAAATAAACTTCAAAAACATCTTTGAAACAGACTCACAGAAGGATTAGAATGGCATTGTCAGAGCTGTAGAGGTGACAATAGTCATTGTATCCCCCGATCCACAGTGAATAGTGAGGTGAAGGGAAATAAGGTCTATTGTTCTTGTTAAATATAGAGAGTGTTGCTGGCTTCCAGAGAGGGGGAGTAAATATGGGAAAATATCAAAGTAGTATCCTTATACGCTAGTGTGTATTTTTTCAATCCTATTGCATATAAGTTGCATTTTAATAGTTTCAGCCTTGACATACACTCGAATTGATCTGAATCATAGCTGAAGGATATGAAAAAACTCAGTCAAGCATGAGTCAGTAATAGCTTTAACCAGCATGGCTCTTTCTGAGTTTCACAAATTAGTTGGTGAGCTGTGTTGTTCATACATTGAGAAAAGCACGGTGTAAAGCCAAATAATGAGAAAAAAAATCTTGTATTAGTGTATTCATGATTTCAGATTAATTCCAAAGTGCCAATGGGAACAAGGCCGACAATATTTGCACAGCAAGATCCCACAAATGGCAATGTGATCATGCTAAGAATTCCTGACGAAGGAACAGCTTTCCGAAAGTTTGTGGTGTTTACTATCAAATAGACCTCTTGGATTTTAACCTGGTATTGTGAGGCTTCTTACTGTGTTTACCCTAGTCCAACGTCAGCATCTCCACACAATGTGATCATGACAAGATAATCAATTTATGTGGCATGCTTTGGCCAGATGACCAGGGATAACTTCACTGCTGTTCTTTGAATAGTGCCATGCGATCTTTTACATTCAAATGAGAAGGCAGATGCTTATTTTTTGGAGCTGTACTTATCCATAGATATTCTGTGTCCAAATGCAGCAACATTTGGACAACACTGAGACTTGGGATTCCATTCATAGAATCCCTACAGTGTAGAAGGAGGCCATTCGGCCCATCAAATCTGCACTGACCACAATCCCACCTAGGCTCTACAGCCGCATACATTTACTCTAGATAGTTTCCCTAACACTAAGGGGCAATTTAGCATGGCCAATGCATCTAACCCGCACATTTTTGCACTGTGGAGGAAACCGGAGCACCCGGAGGAAATCCACATAGACACAAGGAGAACGTGCAAACTCTGCACAGGCAGTGACCCAAGTCGGGAATTGAACTTGGTCCCTAACGCTGTGAGGCAGCAATGCTAACCATTATGCCATCATGCTACCCTTACAAGTACAGGCACCAATCATCTCCAACAAGATAAAATCTAATCATCGTTCCTTGACATTCAATTACATTATCAACGCTGAACCCCCCCCATTATCCACCTCTTGGGAGGTTACCATTGATCAGAAGTAGTACTGAACTAGCCATATGGATACTGTGGCTACCAGAGCAGATCAGAGGCTGGGAATTCTGTGGCAGGTAACTCACCTCCTGGCTCCCCGAAGCCTGCCCACTATCTACAAGGCACAAGTCAGAAGTTTGATAGACTATTTTCATAGCACCCCATCCACCACCTTAAACATTTACTCCCTCCAGCACAAAGTGGTAGTGGTATGTACCAGTCGGATAACAAAATCCACAGTGCCCTCAATGACCAGAGAGATAGAAGTGAAGATGAAATGAAAGGATTATGAGTACCACAGGTGTCAAATTGGAAATAAAATGAAAAATCAGACTAAATATCGAAAGATCAGAGGTGAAGTGAAAAAAAAACAAGCAAAGCCAACAGAGAGCATGAAAAGAGACTGGTAGCTAACATAAACAGAAATCCCAATGTCTTATCACATAAATAATAATAGAATGATAAAACCAAGGATAGGGTCAATTACCAACAAATAAGTGGACTTGCACATGAAGGCAGGAGAAATAATGGAAGTTTTAAATGAGCAATTTGTATCTTCTTTTTGCAGAGCAAGAGGATATTACCGAAGGTGGGATGAGAGAGGTGGTAACTGGCACATTCAAAAATTCACATTTAAGTGGGAGGTGGTGTTAAAAAGGTTATCTTTACTTACAATCGGTAAAATACCAGGACCAGATGAGAAACAGTCAAGACTATCCCTTAGTGAGAGTGATAATTGCAGAGGCCTTAATAATAAGCTTTTAATCTTCCTTGGACATGGATAGTGCCAGATTTTCAAAAAGGAGTGTAAGGATAAAGCTGGCGAGTGCAGAAAAGTCAATTTGATTTCAGTGATAGGAAAACTTCTGGAAGCTATGGTTTGGACCAAAGTCAATACTCACTTAGACAAGTGCAGGATAATTAAAGAAAACCAGAATGGATTCCTAAAGGGAAAATCAGGTTCAACTAACTTGCTGGAGTTTTTTGAGGAGATAACAGAGAAGTTTGATAAAGGAAACACAGTTTATGTGAAGTATAAGGATTTTCAACGGGCATTTGGTGCAGTGCCATATAACAGACTTATGAACAAAATTCTAGCCCATGGAATAAAAGTGAAAGGAGGCACTTGGTAAGAAACTAGCTGAGTGACAAAAAACAGAGGTTTTGTGAGATTTAAAAACAGGGAAAGCTACATTGCAGTGGTATAAGGTGGCGGTGAGATCACACCAGTAGTACTGTATACAGCTTTGATCTTCTTACTTGAGAAAGGACATACTGGCACTGGAGAGGGCACAGTAGAGATTCATTCGGTTAATTCTAGAGTTGAGAGAATTGGTTTATAAGGAGAGACTGAGTAAACTGGAACTATATTCATTTGAATTTAGAAGAATGAAGGGAGATCTTACAGAAACATATAAAATTATGAAGAGAAAAGACAAGATAGAATCAAGAGGGTTGTTTCCACTGGCAGATGAAATTAGAACTAGGGTCTTAGCCTCAAGTTAAGGGGGAGCAGTTTTAGGGCTGAGTTGGGGAGGAATTTCTTCACCCAAAGGGCTGTGAATCTGTGGAATTCTCTGCCCCGTGAAGCAGTTGAGGCCACTTCTTTCTTAAGATAATGATAGATAGATTTTTGAACAGTAAAGGAATTAAGGGCTATGTTGAGCGGGCAGTAAATGAAGCTGAGTCTATAACTAGATCAACCATGATCTTATTGAATAGTGGAACAGGCTCAGTGGGTTAGATGGCCTGCTCCTGCTCCTAGTTCTTATGTTCTGATGAGATAAATGGTTCTTTTTCAGAATGGAGGGGGGTTTGTACAGGTGTGCCCCAGGGTCAGTGTTGGGACCTTTACTCTTACTCTTCCTGATAAATATTAATGGCCTAGACTCTCGTGTGAAGGACATAATTTCAAATTTTGCAGATGATACGAAAATTGGAAATGCTGTCAACTGTAATGAGGATAGTGTTGAACTTCTAAAAGACACGGACATGTTTGTGGATTGGGCAGACAAGTGGCAGATGGAGTTCAATGCAGACAAGTGTGAGGTGATTCACTTTGACAAGAAAAATGTGGAGACAGTGTAAAATAAAGGGAGAAACTCTAAAGGATATGCAGGAAAAAAGGGATATCAGTGTTTGTCTACATAAGTCATTGAGGGCATTTTGAGAGAGCAATTAATAAAGCATCTGATACCTTAGGTTTTATCAATAAAGATATTTGCAGAATTTTACCACTTCACTTGCCACGGGAACCAAAGCGGGCGAGGCACGGACAACGGGAAAGTCTATTGACCTCAGGCAGGATTTTATGGTTTCAGAGTGAGAGGCACTGCAAAATCCCACCCATTGAGGAAGAACGCTATGTTGAACTGGTATAAAACAGTAGTTAGGCCTCATCTGGATCCAGCTATGCGAGTCATACTTAAGAAAGGATGTAAAGACATTGGAGGGAGTAGAGAGGAGATTTGCAGGAATCTTTCCAGAGTTGAAGAATTGTAGTGATTAAGATAGATTGGAGAGATTGAGACTGTTTTCCTTGGAGAAAAGAAGGTTGAGAGGAAACTTGACAGAGATATTAAAGATCGTGAAAGGTATGGACAGTGTAAATAGTGAGAAAATGATTCCCTTCAACAAACCATCTTCAAGAACTAGAAGACACAGAATCAAAATAATAGACCAAAGGAATAAAAGCCATATGAGGAAAAATAGGGCAAGAGTGGTGGAGTCTGGAACAAACCGGAGGATGGCTAGAGTCTAGAACAAATTTCTTGAGAGGGTGATGGAGGCATGTTTGATTGAGCTATCCAAAAAGAATTGGATTGCAATTACTATTCTCTTCGCATTTGAACCACAAGAATTTTTGTTACTTAACTTTTCCTGCCTCCATCCTTTCTCTTCTTCTCTCTTCTGTTCTGTTCAGGTGGTATGGTGACACAGTGATTAGCGCTGATGCCTCACAGCTCCAACGACGTGAGTTTGATCCCCAGCTTGGATCACTGTTTGTGTGTTTGTCATAGAATCATAGAGGTTTACAACATGGAAACAGGCCCTTCAGCCCAACTTGTCCATGCCACGTGTTTTTTTAAAAGCCCTAAACTAATCCCAATTGCCTGCATTTGGCCAATATCCCTCTATACCCATCGTATCCAAGTAACTATCTAAATGTTTTTTAAAAGATAAAATTGTATCTGCCTTTACTACAATCTCTGGCACCTTGTTCCAGACTCTCACCACCCTCTGTGTGAAAAAAAATTGTCCCTCTGGACAGTTTTGTACTTTTCCCTTCTCACCTTAGACCTATGCCCTCTAGTTTTGGACTTCCCTACCTTTGGGAAAAGATATTGACTATCTATCTTGTCTGTGTCTCTCATTATTTTATAGACCTCTTCTCAGCCTTCTACACTCCAGAGAAAAAAAGTCCCAGTCTATTCAGCCTCTCCTTATAATTCAATCCATCAAGTCCTGGTAGCACTCTAGTGAATCTTTTCTGCACTCTTTCTATTTTAATAATATCCTTTGTCTTATAGGGTGACCAGAATTGCATACAGTATTCCAAGTGTGGCCTTACCAATGTCTTGTACAACTTTAACAAGACATCCCAACCCTAGAGTTTACAGGTTCTCCCCATATCTGCATGAGTTTCCTCCGGATGCTCCAGTTTCCTCCCACAGTGCAAAGATGTGTGGGATAGGTGCATTTGTTATGCTAAATTGCCTGTTAGGGTCCTGGGATGCATAGGTTAGAGAGATTAGTAGGTAAGTATGTGGAGTTATGGGCTAGGGCCTGGGTGGGATTGTGGTCAGTGCAGACTTGATGGGCCAAATGGCTTCTTTCTGCACTGTGGAGATTCTATGAATGTTTCACCCTCCCACCCCACAATACATTTCTTCATTGTCTGTTTCATTTCTAAATCTCTGTCGCTCTGATGAAAGGCCACTGGCCGGAAATGTTAACTTTGCTTTTCCCTCTGCAGATGCTGCCTGATCTGCTGAGTGTTTCCAGCATTTTCTTCCAGACCATTTTGGATTTTCAGCATCCGCTGCATTTAGCTTTTATTTTATCGTATCAAATCACTGATCAAAATATTCGAGGCTGCTGTTTAGCAGAACCATGAGGATACCTTCCCCACAGAGTGGGAATTGAGGACACATGGGCATTAAAAGATCGAGTTTGTTTATTAATGTCACCAGTAGGCTTACATTAACACTGCAATGAAGTTATTGTGAAAATCCCCTAATCGCCACAGTCCGATACTTTTCAGCTACACTGAGGGAGAATTTAGCATGGCCAATGCAACTAACCAGCACATCTTTTGGACTGTGGGAGGAAACGGGAGCACCTGAAGGAAACCCACGCAGACACAAGGAGAATGTGCAGACTCCACACAAACATTGACCCAAGCCGCAAATCAAACCCAGATCCCTAATGCTGTGAGAAGCAGTGTCATCCACTGTGCCACCATGCCGTCCCAAACCAGTTAAGTGAAGAGCTACCCCACAATTGTTTTCTTGTGGGAAGGAAAAAAATAAAAAGTTGGCTCATACATATCCTTATCATATTCAGGTAGTGTCTCCATAAACTTCACATTCAATTACCTTAGAATGCCTTGAGTTTTACAATGGGAAATGGTACAGTCAGAAGCTCCTCACACAGTGAAGCGATGAATAACCAACTCATCTTGTTTGTTGATGATGTCTGTTAAACAAGAATCACGGAATAGAACATCAGAGAACACTTTGTTCTTTGCTAAGTATCCACCAAATAACACAATCTCAGCTTAATATATCTCACTTGAACATTGAGGAATCCTATTATACATCACGCCCTCAGTGCTACACCAGATTCTCAACTCAGTTCCTGTGCTCAAGAGTCAGAAATTGCTTTCAAATTCAATATTCTCATGGGAACATAGGAATTAGGAGTGGGAGTGGGCAATTCTGTTCTTTGAGCCCGCTCTGCCATTTAGTATGATCATGGCTGATCTTATCCTGGTCTCAACTCCACTTTCCTGTCTGCTCCCCCAGCCTTTTATCCTGCTTTTCACCAGGAACATATCCATCTCTTTCTAGAATCTGTTGATTGACTTTGCCTCCACTGCACTCTGGGGCAGTGAGATCCACAGATTTACAACCCTCTGAGAGAAGTAGCTTCTCCTCATCTCAGTTTTGAGCCTACCTCCTCTATAGAATTCCTATAGTGGAGAAAGAAGCCATTCAGCCCATTGAGTGTGCACCAACACTCCAATAGAGCATCTTACACCCTGCAGAATTTCCATAATCTGAAGTATTTACTCTGCTAATCACCCTAACTACACATCTAGGAACCCTAAATTCATAAGATATAGGAGCAGAATTAAGCCATTTGGCCCATCAATTCTGCTCTGCCATTCTATCATGGCTAATAGATTCCTCATCCCCATTTTCCTGTCTTCTCCTCGTAATTCTTTAGCCCATTATCAACTAAAAATCTAACTCCTCCTTAAATTTATTCACTGTCCTAGCATCCACCACACTTTGGAGTAGCGAATTCCACAGATTCACAACCAGATAGCAAAGGCATAAACTATTCAATCTCTCTTCATGTGATATCTCTGGAATCAATCTAGTGAACCTCCTCTGAGCTGTCTCTAATGCCATTATATCTTTCCTCAAATACAGGGACCAAAACTGTGCACAATATTCAAGGTGCGGCTTTATCAATGCCTTGTATAGTTGCAATGATACTTCCTTATCTTTATATTCCAATCCTTTAGCTATAAATGCCAACATTTCATTTGCTTTCTTTATTATCTGCTGTATCTACATGCTAGTTTTCTGTGACTCGTGAATAAGGACACCTAGCTCCTTCTTCTGCACCAGAGTACCCCCATTTAGATATTAAGTCGCCTTCCCATTTTTCCGACCAAAATGCATGACCTCACACTTCTCCATATTAAGCTCCATCTGCCACATTTTGACTCACTATGTGAACCTATCTCTATCCATTCCCCTTCCTTCATTTCCTGAGATCCTTCCTGCAGGGCACGCCTTGTAAGGATCAAAGTTCCACTAGCTTCAATGACCTTTTTTTTAATCACATCTTTAGTAGATATAACCCACAAGTGTCTATTCAGTCATGGGTTTTCTATCTTGAAAGCAAATTAGTGCAGGATGCAACTGGAGACAATCTTTGCATAGCTTTATCCGTACATTGAAAAGAGTACACATTTTCAGCACACAGTTCTTAACCCAGTTCCTAAGTCACGTTTATATGTGGAGATTCAAATAAGTCACCAATTATTGCCCAACTGCTACATTTGGTTAAACACAGTTAATGTATAATTAACAGTGGGGACAAGGCTTATAGTCAATTTTGATAGAGTCTTCAGCTAATGTTACACCCAGTGTCTAGATAATCTGCTTTAGTGCCTAGATAATCTGATTGAGCGATGTTGTTTTGGGGACAAATATTGATCAGGACACATGAGATAACTTTCCTATTATAGAACCATTTAATCATAGAATCCCTACAGTGCAGAAGAAGCAATGGCCCATCGAGTCTGCGCTGACCCTCTGACAGAGCATCTGAATGATAGAGGCCACTTCTCCACTTTATCACTGTAATATGACACACATTTCCCATGGCTATTCCACTGAATTTACATATCTTGGGACCTGATGGGGAATTTACTATGGCTAATCCACCTAAAGTATACGTCTTGGGAAAGTAAGGGGCAATTTAGCATGGCTAATCCACATAACCCACACATCTTTAGAGTGTGTCCAGAGGAAACCCAAGCAGACACACGAGGAAAGTACTAACTCCACAGAGTCATCCAAGGCAGGATTTGAACCTGGTTTCCTGGTGTTGTGCGGCAGCAATACTAATCACTGTGTCACCATATTACCCCTACTCTTCCTCAAAACAGATGGAGTCTTCCAAAGTCACCTGAGAGGGCAGACAGAACTTTGAAGCCTCCTCAAAAGCATGGAGCCTCTAATGGTCTAATAATCTAATAATCACTCCCTCAGCTCTGAGCTACAGTTTCATCCAAGCTTTTGTGCTCAAGATTCTGGCACGGGATTAGAGCCCATAGTGCATTTATGGTTTTGAGGTGTGAGCGCTACTCACTGATCCACAGCTGGTACTGGAGTTCATCCAGAAAATTGGTCCAACATCAACAAAGAGGTTTGAATGTTTTTTTTGCTCTGGATGAACAAGCAAAAGATAAAAGGCACACTCTAGTGATGTGCACAATCTTGAGAGTGCCGTATCTTTCAATTGTCCTTTAAATAACATTTGTGATGATAGCAAAGATGAAAAGGAGCTGAGTAAATTGGAGTAATGGATAGAATGTAATTGCCCATCTTATAATTATTGGGCGGCACAGTGGTTAGCGTTGCTGCCTCACAGCACTAAGAACCCAGGTGCAATTTCTGGCTTGGGTCACTGTCTGTGCGGAGGCTGCACATCCTCTCCATGTCTGTGTGGGTTTCCTCCAAGTGGTCCGGTTTCCTCTCACAGTCTGAAAGATGTACTGGTTAGGTATATTGGCCATGCTAAATTCTTCCTTGGTGTACCTGAATAGGCGCTGGACCGTGGCGACTAGGGGACTTTCAGAGTAACTTCATTGCAGTGTTAATGTAAGCCTATTTAATGAACTTAAAACTAAATTGCCCCTTATTTTTCCAAGGTGTGTGGGTTACTGTGTGAGGTTCTGGGATTAGGCCTGGGTAGGGTGCTCTATCGAAGAATTAGTGCAGATTCAATGGGCCAAATGGCCTCATCCTATTTATGATCTATTAAGAAAACCGGTCAGTTGGGCTGCCACAGGAATTGGAAGGAGTTTGAAGGAAATACTACTTATTTGATTGCAATAGGGGTCAAAGGTTATGAAACTGGCAATACCTGAGGGAGGAACACAATTGAATACGCTTCTCAGACAATTGATACAGCAGATCAAGAAACATGATGCTGTGTCAGTTTGATTGCATTCGGGAGGCAAGGCTGTATGATGAGA
Source organism: Sphyrna mokarran (assembly GCA_024679065.1). NCBI lineage: Eukaryota > Metazoa > Chordata > Chondrichthyes > Carcharhiniformes > Carcharhinidae > Sphyrna > Sphyrna mokarran. The sequence goes on along the minus strand of JAGIQG010000013.1, from coordinate 10,812,067 downwards.
ATGGAATGGAATAAGAGGGTTAGTGAGAAGGGAAGACACCAAAGTGTGATTAGGCATCGCAGGAAAGAGAAGGAAAGACAAGATGTAAGAGAGGAGATGGGAGCCAGGTACTCAATTTAAGATGGAGAAGGAGACAGGAAATTGAGATCATTCACAACCATTGATGTAAAGAGGATAAAAGAAAGAACATAGAACACTACAACACAACCAGGCCCTTCGGCCCACAAGTTGTGCCAATCATATCCATACCTGCCAGGCCTATTTATATCTCTCAATCCTATTAAATCTCATATACTCATCCAGAAGTCTCTTAAAGGACCCCAGCGAGTTCGTCTCCATCACTGCCAGTGGCAGCCGATTCCATTCTATCATCACCCCCTGAGTGAAAACCTTACCCCTGACATGTCTTCTGTAGAGTGAGAGAAATTACCAGGTTATGGGCAGGAGGTTATGGTCTTGCTTGACCCAAGACCAGAAAAATCTCGCCCGAGGTCCCATTGTCTGCTTCTCGCCTGCACTGATTCCCGTGGCGGGAGGGCTAGTAGAATTCATATGCATAGAACAGACACAAATGAAAAAGGCCACTCAACTTATCTCTTTCAGAAAGGCCCTGCAGTTCCCCTATCAAATAATTGGGTTGATTCTGAAATTATTTCAATGTCTTGACTCCCATTAGCCTCACCCCAAAGTCCGTTTCAAGCGGTAATCACTTCCTGTGTGAGGAGCAGTCTGACCTCTTCCCACATTTTGCCCGTGGCTAGTTTCATCCTTATGCCACCGTGCACTATTCACCTTTAATTTAAAGCAGCAGTTCCCAGTTTTACCTTTGCTCCGGTATTTATTATTCATCTCTCCGATTTCACATCACCTTCTGTCAAAGCTGGACTGGTTTCCTGGTCAGGTTTCATAGCTCCTTCCTCTGATATTGGGGATGGTTCGTCTCATTAACGGTGCTCCCTTGTTTTTCAATAAACAAAGAAGCTCAAGTTACAATCTTGTCGGGAGCACTAAAGAGTGAAAGCTGGCTTCCTCTGACTTGTACCATTTTACTTTTATTATATAGGTCAGTCTACTATCCTGTTGATTGATTACTGTTCTCCTGTGAATGGACACATTAAGTGCTAAATACTTTAATAAGCCTTGATCTCTTTCAACATTAGATGCATTGTTTTTGTCTCAAGACACTGCTTTACTTGCATTAAAATATAATTCGCGGCTACTTGGTTCATTTGCACATTTTATCCAATATTCTTTACAGTGTGGAAATCGTAAAATGATAAAATCAAGCAGTCCTGATGGAGGCCATTCGGCCCATCTTTGAAAGAGCTATCCAATTGCTCTCACTCCACTGCCCCGCTGGACTTACCCCATCACCCGATTGAAGTGGAGGTCCAGTTCCAGTTCTGGAAGTTATAACTTGCGCTGATCATTCAGGCAGTGCATTCCAGATGGAACATCCGAGAGGGAAATATATTCGCTGGAATTCTACCATCCCACCCACTGTGGGAATCAAGGTGAATGGGGGTGGACGATGGGAAGGTCCGTTGACCTCAGGTAGGATTTTCCGGTCTTGGCTTGAGCAAGGCCGTAAAATCCCGCCCATTGTTGTAAAGTGGAAGGTAGGTAAATGTAGCCTAACCTTGATCAGTTTGCAGTAAGCATTTTTAACTCAGGTGCACTACACGGTTAAGATAGACAAAGGGGACAAGAGTTAGGTGAAGGTCCAAAACAACTTTATTGAAAACTTTATTCACCCAAATTAACAAATAGTCACCCAAGCCAGGAATCGTACCCGGTTCCCTGGCGCTGTGAGGAAGCAGTGCTAAATACTGTGTTACCATACCACTCATGTCTTTTGTGGACTATAAGCAATTTTAAACATTAGAGCGCTGTTTCCTTTTTAGCCATTGCTTGTGTCCATTGTGTAAATTAAAGTTAAGCAGTGATACATCTGTAAAATAACACTCCTACATGGAAGAATCTGTCAGTATATGTTACGCTGTCACCCAGACTGGGTTTTGATGAGCCGTTATATATTCCTTTTACCCAAGACGCACATTTCAAATTGTGCAAACTGACCCAGTTCTGACTCCTTACATGGATGGCTGCCTCCTGTTAAGTTTCCAGATCTTTCACATACATCTCTTAGTCAATTTCAGAGTGAGGAGGATGGGTCTGTTTGCAGGAATATGAAGTAAGAAGGACTTGGATTTATATAGAACCTTTCACAACCTCAAGATGACCCAAGTTGTTTTACTACTGTCAGGACCAAATGATAAGGGGCCCAAGGACTTCCTTCTTTTCAATCTCCCCGGCATGGCGGCACAATGGTTAGCACTGCTGCCTCACAGCACCGGGGAATGAGATTTGATTCCCAGCTTGAGTGTCTTTGCGGAGTCTACACGTTGTCCCCATGTCTGTATGGCTTTTTCTCCAGGTGCTCTGCTTTCCTCCCACAGTCCAAAGATTAGGTGAATTAAACATGTCAATTGCTCTTCAGTTTCAAAAGTGTGTCGGTTAGGTGGGTTGGTCTTGGTAAATACACAGAATTACAGGATAGGACAGGGGGCTGGGTAGGATGCTCTTTCAGAGAATCGGTACAGACTCGATTAGTTGAATGGCCTCATTCTGCAATGTAGAGATTCTATGGTTTGGTCGCAACAAAGATTTTGTTTATAAAAGGTTATAGTTTTAATTTTACTTATTGCTGAACAATTAATTGTTAATAAAATGTAGGATGAACCACAATGTGGTCCCATTGTTTAAGAAGGGGAAGAGAGACCTTCCTGGGAATTATAGGCCAGTGAGTCTTACTTCTGTGGTGGGCAAGGTATTGGAGAGAATTATTAGGGATAGGATTTATAGTTATTTAGAGAGAAATGAATTGATTGGGGATAGTCAGCATGGTTTCGTGAAGGGTAGGTCATGCCTTACTAACCTCATTGAGTTTTTTGAGAAAGTGACCCGAGAGGTGGATGGGGGTAAGGCGGTTGATGTAGTATATATGGACTTTAGTAAGGCTTTTGATAAGGTGGCCCATGGAAGACTTCTACAGAAAATGCAGATGTGTGGAATAGAGGGTGATTTAGCTAATTGGATTAGAAATGGGCTGGCAGATAGAAGACAGAGGGTGGTGGTTGATGGGAGATGTTCATCGTGGAGTTCGGTGACGAGTGGTGTGCCTCAGGGGTCTGTTTTGGGGCCCCTGCTGTTTGTAATTTTTATAAATGATCTGGATGAGGGTATTGAGGGATGGATCAGTAAATTTGCAGATGATACTAAAGGTGGTGGTGTGGGAGATAGTGAAGAGGGGTGTTTTAGTTTACAGAGTGACTTGGACAAGTTGCAGAGCTGGGCCGAGAGGTGGCAAATGGAGTTTAATGTGGAAAAGGTTGAGGTAATGCACTTTGGCAGGAACAATAAATGTGTAGAGTATAGGGCTAATGGTAGGGCTCTTAATAGTGTTGAGGAACAGAAGGATCTTGGTGTATGTGTCAATAGATCCCCGAAAGTAGGCAGTCAAGTGGATAAAGTTGTTAAGAAGGCATATGGAGTCTTAGCTTTTATTGGTAGGGGGATTGAATTTAGAGCCGCAGCATCATGTTGCAACTGTACAAAACTCTAGTGCGGCCGCACTTGGAGTATTGTGTGCAGTTCTGGTCCCCACATTATAAGAAAGATGTGGAGGCATTGGAGAGGGTACAGAGGAGGTTTACCAGGATGTTGCCTTGTATGGAGGGCAGGTCTTATGAAGAGAGGCTGAGGGATTTGAGGTTGTTTTCGTTAGAAAGGAGGCGGCTAAGAGGGGACCTAATCGAAACAGATAAGATGATTAGAGGTTTAGATAGGGTGGACAGGATAGCCTTTTTCCTAGGATGGAGAAAGCTAGCACGAGGGGACACAGCTTTAAATTAGGGGGTATGAGTTATAGGACGGATATCAGAGGTAGGTTCTTTACTCAAAGAGTGATTAGGGAGTGGAATGCCCTGCCTGCAGCTGTGTAGATGCGCCAAGTTTGGTGGCGTTTAAGAGGTTAATTGATAAGTATATGGAAGAGAAGGGAATGGTTTAGTTTGGAGGGGCATTGCTTTTTATTTTGGTCGGCACAACATCGAAGGCCGAAGGGCCTGTTCTGTGCTGTATTGTTCTATGTTCTATGTTCTATGTTCTAATTAGACAATTTTATTGTGTTTATTGAAGTATGTGAGTTTTATTACACTGAAACTGCTCTGGGTAAAAATATTAATACTTCCACAATCATACACAGAAATCAAACATGCCAATACAGATATCGGGGAGGAACACAGTTGCCAATTAGAGTTTGTGAAAACAAAAAAAAAATTCATAACTTGCTGTCTTGGTGTGACTGTGACTGTGGGTAAGATTCGATAATGTTGCTATCAGGGTGAGACGGTTTGGTGCTAAGCTGATGTCTTCTTCTCTGGAGATTGAAGTCTTTCTTTAATAACTCGCTGCCTAATGCAGTGATGAAGACACAGTCAGATTTTGTAGATGGGGCTCAGTCTTTCAATGGAGCAAGAGAGAGAGATCAGCAACCTTCTCTTCACTCAACTGTTGCTGACGTCCTGCTCTAGACACACGGTTCAAACACCCACAAGGAAACTTGGTTAGTCATGGGACTTGTCTCCAACAGCTATAACTTCAATAAATAGATGTTAATTCTTGTGATGATTCGGTTAGCTTGCCTGGAGGGCAGATTCTACAAATCAAGCCCTGTTATTAAAGGCAACTAGCCTTTGGAGAAGTTGATTTTACATTTGTTGAATAATTCTGTAATTAGATAATAATAAGATAAGACAATAGCACAGTGGTTAGCAGTGCTGCCTCACAGTTCCAAGGACCTGGGTTCCATTCCCAGCTTGGGTCACTGTCTGCGTGGAGTTTGCACATTCTCCTTGTGTCTGCGTGGGTTTTCTCCAGGTGCTCCGGTTTCCTCCCACAGTCCGAAGATGTGCGGGTTAGGTTGATGCTAAAATTGCCCCTTAGTGTCCTGAGATGCGTAGGTTAAAGGGTTTAGCCGGTAAATATGTAGGGATATGGGGACAGGGCCTCGGTGGGATTGTGTTTGGTGCAGACTTAATGGCCCAAATAGCCTCTTTCTGCACTGTAGGGTTCTATGATTTCTATGATTCTAATCCTGAGAGGAAACTTTGGGATTGATTTAGAGCCCGCAATCTCCATCCATAGGAATGATGCCAAGCTGATCATGTTGGCTGAACACAGCTGAGGAGATGGCTTTTGAACTATAGAAGCATGGAAACTCTACAGGCCAGAAGGAGGCCATTCAGCCCATCGCATCTGCACCGACCACAATCCCACCCAGGCTTCATTCCCATATATTTGACCTGCTAATCCCTCTGACACTAAAGGTCAATTTAACACAGCCAATTCACATAAGCCGCACGTCTTTGGACCATGGGAGAAAACCGGAGCACCCGGAGGAAACCCACATAGGCGCGGGAGAGAGTTTGCAAACTCCATACAGATCCAAGGCCGGAATTGAACCCACATGAGACAGGTGGAGTGGACTGAAAAGATTGCGCCCAGAATATTTCGTGCTAGAACCAACACTGTCATTTTTGGTGTGATTTCACCCATTGTTTTTGTTGAGTTTTGCAGATTTCCTATATCCTTCCCATAGGGAATGTGGGAAGAATGGTGATGGCAATTAGATCTTGCTTTGAGTAAATCTCTTGTTTCAACAAAAACTATATTTTCTTGAATGAATATTTAACGTCTTTGTAACACTGCCAGTGAATTAGTTTTTGAGCTGTTGGTACTGTTGTGATGTAGGAAACACAGCAGTCAGATTGTGACAGCAAACTCCCATTCGTGACAAAATAATAATCTGATAAGGTTGCTTTTTTAGTATTAGTATTTAGACACCAGGAAATCCTCCTCTGAAAAAGCTCCAAGAGACTTTTGTGGTGGGATTTTCCCATCCTACCATCCACGCGAATTGTAGCAGGAAGGTGGTGGAGGGGGAGGTGGGCCGGGAGTAGTGGGGGATGGGGTGGTGAGGGGGGAAGAAGGGATGGATCATGCCAAGGCCTGTTGACCTTGGGTGGGATTTTTTTCAGTTTTGGGGCAAACGCAGATGGAAAGTCCCGCTCTTGATATCCATCTGAGTTTAATGTGTAACTTAAAGACAGTTCCAGCAGCATTCTCTCCATTTCTCACTGAGGTAGGTGATAGATTTAGATGTAATGTTTTTTAAGACCTTGTGTGTTGCACGCATTTCCTATAACCATCAAGTTTCAAAACCTATTTTGGCCAATATGCCTTTAATTCCAGTGTAATTATACTGTGCGGTATAATGCTCTCCTAATAGATATTAACAAGTATTTAAGGCCTATTCAAGCATTTTAACTATGATTATTAATTCTCATTGAAATTCATTTTTTAAATTATTTTTCCCCCTCCTCCCCAGCACCTATCTCTTCTGTCCCAATGATCTGTGCACTGCAATGCAGGCTTCTGTTGAATGGAATGACATTGGTTAGCACTGCACTTCACAGTTCAATTCCCAACTTGATTCACTATCTGCAGAGTTTGCATGCTGTCCCCATATGTGCGTGGGTTTCCTTCCGGTGCTCCAATTTCCTCCCACAGTCCGAAAGATGTGCTGCTTAGATGCATTGGCCAGGCTGAATTCTCCTTCAGTGTACCCAAACAAGTGCTGGAGTGTGGCGACTAGGAGTTTTTCACAGTAACTTCATTGTAATGTTACTGTTTACCAGGATGCTGCCTGGTATGGAAGGTCTGAGTTACGAGGAGAGGTTAGGCAAATTGGGGCTGTTTTCCTTAGAAAGACATAGACTTAGAGGAGACCTAATAGAGGTGTACAAGGTTATGAGGGGTATAGATAGACTAAACAGGGTTAAGCTTTTTCCTAGGATGGACTTGAATAGCATGAGGGATCACGGGCTTAGGGTGAGGGAGGTAAGGTATAATTTGGATGCTAGAGGGAGTTTTTTCACACAGAGGGTGGTGGGGGTATGGAATGTGCTGCCAAGTAGAGTGGTGGAGGCAGGTACTCTGGAGTTATTTAAGAAATACTTAGATGGGCACATGAACAGAATGGGAATGGAGGGGTATAGAAAAATGATTTAAAATAGGGATCATGAGCCTTGGGAGTCCCTGGGAAGTGTGTAAATAGATGATGATATTGATGTACTTGTTTTTATCCTACAGGTGCTTTGGTCCACTTTGTTGTCTAACGAGGGACATACATACGATGGGTCGTGAGAGGACTGCTGTTGGATTTTTTTTGAGAATATTCTAGTGCTTCACATTGTTAGTATACGCTTGACCTGGACCATTTGATGGGCAACATGACAGCTCAGTGACTATCGCTGTGCTGTGCAGATACATGGATTTGGGCCTGTGTCTGTGGGAGTTTGCGCATTCTCCCCGTGCTTGCGTGGGTTTTCTCCAGGTGCTCCGGTTCCCTCCCACATCCCAAAAATGTGCTCTTAGGCAAATTGGCAAAACAAATTCTCCCTAAATTGTCTCAAATTTGGTTTTTTAATCCATAGATCTATAAACATGGACAGGGATCGCGGGTAGAGGTGGGAACATTGGGGTGGCGGCGCGGGCTCGTTGGGCCGAAGGGCCTGTTTCCCGTGCTATTTTGTTCTTTGTTCTTTGTAAGCCTGCTTGTGACATTAATGAATAAACTTAAACTGAAGGCAGGACAAGTGAAAACCAGGCCTGGGATGACAGTTTGACGATTATGTTAATCTAAGCCAATGGTTAATCTAAGCCAATGGTTAATCTAAACCAACCTACGGCCTAGGAGTTGCCTGCATCTGGCCCATTGGCATTCTGAGTACAGCCCACCAAGACATTTTGTTGACCATTGTCCAAGTGCAGGGCTGCCACATTCCATTGGTCTCTGATGGTGTTGCTGTTTTCAACTGATAAGACTAAAGTGTTACATGCATACAGCAAAGCTCAGGGAAGTGAGATGCACACTGATTGCACACAACATTGATTGTTAAGCCATGCTTTCAAATGAGAGTGACATTGGATTCTATTATATAGAAAGGAGTTGCCGATTTGCTTTAAGAGCTGATCGCATAACTTGATGGTGATGTCATTAGGGTGCGTGCTAAGGCTGCTATTTTACATTCAGTTTTGTATTCTGTAGAGCTCATCAATAAAACCTGCCATGACTGTTTGAATCTACATGTGCAAACCCCACAACCCTTGACATGGTTGAGATATTACAGATTCCTGTCCCGCTTAGGTTAAAATAACTTATTTTCTACCTGTCCCTTCCTTTACCTTTCAGGTCCTCGGTTCTTGCAAAACAAAAATGGGAAATTTCATCCTGTGAGGAATTGCATAATTTTAAAAAGACTGGAATTACCTGACCATTCACACCAGTGGGATTTTCCCATCCTGCTGCAGTGAATGGAGACTTGGCTGGTCGGCACTTTCTCCGTATTCGCTGCAGGGGGAGCGTGGCATGAACGGGTGATGAGAATGCACCCTACATTTTGCCACACTGAAGCACTGGACATTGCTGCTTCAATGCATTGTAAGCTGTTGCAGCGCTCCTGCTTCTTCTGCCACTTCCCACTTCCTCCTAATAAATCATGCTGGCACAAGCATTCTTGTCAGTGTTAGCTCTTGGAGTTAATACAAAGACTGGATCAAAATTCGCAGCATGAGTTTGAAGCGACATCCTTCGGCTGAGGAGACTGTCAGTTGAACGACCACTCTGATTGATTTGACTATTTGACACCTTCTTTGTTGCCCAGCAACAGAGATGCATGTAAGAGGGAAAAAAATATATAGAGATGCTATTGGGAGAATTATCTGCCCTGACATTTTCATTACTGACCTGAAATCAAGGATTGATTCAGCTACTGGATGTAAGAAGCACTACTTTGTGTCTATGTGTGATTGACATCCAGAATATTACTTGATGGTTTTACTTTCAGCTTGGTTAACTTACTGAAGAGAGAAATGGTGGTGAGTTCACCCAAACTTGTAGTGGACGCTCTTTCAGAGAAAAGCTTCAGGCTTCATTTAATGATGTGAAGAGGTTGGACGGATAAATTTATTAATTTGGGTTGATTTGGTTGTGCCCTCAATAAGCAATGTTTGGACAGAAAATAAAGGAACAAAATTGGCAAAGCTTTGACAAAGGGTCCTCTGGACTCAAAACATCAGTTCTTTTTTCTCCTTACAGATGCTGCCAGACCTATTGAGATTTTCTAGCATTCTGTCTTTTGGTTTCAGCATTTTCTCTTTTGGTTTCAGACTCCAGCATTCGCAGCAATTTGCTTTAATTTGTTGGAACAAAATTAATATTCTTTTGTGTCCGTGGGTCTCCCACAATCATGTGACTCGGAACCAATTGTCCTTTAACCAATCTGACTGCCCCCAACTGAGAATTAGAATCATTGCATCCCCACAGTGCAGAAAGAGGACATTCAGTCCATCATCTCTGCATTGATCACAAGCCCTACGCCCTCATACATTTACCCTAGCTAATCCTCCTGACACTAAGGGCCAATTAGCACGGCCAATCAATCTAAGCCACACAACTTCGGACAATGGAAGGAAACCGGAGTACCCTGAGGAAACCCATGCAGACATGGGAAGAATGTGCAAACTCCACACAGACAATGACCTGAGCCAGGAATCAAACCCTGGTCCCTGATGCTGTGAGGTAGAAGTGTTAATCACTCTGCCAGCGTGCCACCCTATTATTATTCTCCGGTTGTTCACTGTCCACCGCCACTGCAAGAAAGGAAGGAGAATTCGGTGCTCAGCCAAATCTCTGCTCACCACCGCAGTGTAACCAGGGAATCCCACTGGCAAGAACAGCCAGAAAATCCTGGCCCTGATCTTGTACGTGTGAAATATTGACCCAATATAGAATATTGTGGCCCTGGTTATTAAATAAGGATGAGTGAGGTGATGGGTTGACATGGGGATGCCAGAGAATGGGAAGAAATTTGTGGATGTACTGAAGGTTAGTCCGAGTCATAAATGATGCCTTTTCAACAGGGATGGAGTTTTATTTAGCCAAACTTTGCCCACCGCTCCCCCAGCTTTCTCCTTCAATCAAATCCGTTCCACACAACAACCACAACTGGCATTCAGATAGCAACTTCAACGTGGTAAAGTACCTAAAAGCATTCAGTGGAGCCTACCTGAATCAAAACTACACAAAAGCATTGTTTTTGAGTCAGGCAGCCTTCACGACACGTGACAACGCACAATCACTGAACAGAAACTGATAGTCATATTCCACAAACATGAGAATAGCCTCAACAGCCTTGGGTTCCTGTCATACTACCTGTAACCTCTATGAGCTTGCAAAATCTTATTAACAGTCCTAGCTTGAAATGATTCATACCTCTTTAACCTGTGATTGTCCCTCTCTCCATTCACTGTCCGTACCTATAAAGATTTGATTACCTGTAAAAACTCGCATTCCAACTATCATTTTGCAGTTATATTGCTGTCTGTATATACTGTGTTTGTGAATCCACCTTTCTGCTCACCTGATGAAGGAGCAGTGCTCTGAAAGCTCGTGATTCTAAGTAAACCTGTCGATCTTTAACTTGGTTATGTGAGACTTACTCTGCTCACCCCAGTCCAACGTTGGCATCTCCACATTATCATTGGATTGTGGGAGGAAGCCAGAGCCTGGGGGAAATTCATGCAGGTGTAGGGGAAATGTGCAAACTCCACACAGATAGTGACCCAAACCAGAAATTGAATCCTGGTCCCTGGTGCTGGGTTAGAGACAGGTAATAATTTGCAAGGGTAGAGGGGTCAAGAGTCATTTTTTTGGATAAAGGAGAGAGTTGATGATGCAACATTTGAAGGCAAGACGGTCAGTGCATTGGAAGAGGGAATGGTTCATAATATCAGCTAAGTGTCATCTAGGGTAGATAGGTGGGCAGTTAAGGATAGCGTTGAGGGAGCAGGAGTAGGGTCACATGGACAAAATGAGCCGGAAGACGGTAAGGAAAAAAATAGAAGACAAATGAGAGGAATTCAAAGTTCATTTATCAATGTTGCAAGTAGGATTACATTAACACTGCAATGAAGTTACTGTGAAAACCCCTAGTCGCCACACTCTGGCGCTTGTTTGAGTTAACTGAGGGAGAATTTAGCATGGCCAATACAGCTAACCTGCACATCTTTTGGATTGTAGAAGGAAAGCGGAGGAAACTCACACAGACAAGGGGAGAATGGGCAGACTCTGCACTGATGGTGAGCCAAACTGGGAATGAATCTGGCTCCCTGACGCTGTGAAGCAGCAGTGTTTATCACTGTGCCACCGTGCTGTGTTGAGGGCTGGAGCAATGGGAAACATTTGGGAAGTTTGGATTTGGGATACGAGAGATTTAGTTGAGGGAGCTGATTGAATAGTCTTGATCTTTGTGGCAAAGAGCTCCGTGAACTCCTTGCACTGTTTCAGCTGAGGATTAAAGAGGCACTTGTAGGTGATTTGCAATAACTGGAAATTGAGGTGATCTTTAAATAATGGTCAGATTTAGCAAAGAAAAACAGGAGCCAATAGATTAATCTGGTTCAGCCGCATATGGAAATGAACTTTATCCGGCTTCGACAATCAAGTCTGTGTCCTTTGGAAATAGTATGAAGTCTCACAACAACAGGCCAAAGTCCAACAGGTTTATATGGTGACAAAATCCACTATCTTTTAGAGCACTGCTCCTTCGTCAGGTAAGTGGTCTCATTCACCTGACAAAGAAGTAGTGCTCCAAAAGTTAGTGGGCAGCACAGTAGCACAGTGGTTAACACTGCTGCTTCACAGTTCCAGGGAACTGGGTTCGATTCCTGGCTCAGGTCACTATCTGGGTGGAGTTTGCACATTCTCCTTGTGTCTGCATGGGTTTCCTCCCACAGTCCAAAAAACACAAGACACAAGACATTTAGATCTCACCCAAAACCATGAATATGCTCAGGTTAGCCTTGTGCAGGTTAGCCTTGCTAAAAATTGCACCTTAATGTCCTGGGATGTGTAAGGTATTAGCGGGTAAACGTGTAGGGATATGGGGGTAGGACCTGGGTGGTATTGTGGTCGGTACAGACTCGATGGGCCATTGGGCCTCTTTCTGCAACGTAGGGTTCTATGATTCTATGATCATGACTAAATCCTCAGTTTGGGATCATATACTGTGAGGTTACAGGTAGTGTGACATATCTCTGAGATCACAGATTGAGGATATAGCAAGTTTTGGCTGCTATATCCAGCCAAAAGGTGGCTGGAAATAACACTTGGGGTGAATGGGATCAAAGGTTATGGGGAGAAAGCAGGATTAGGCGATTGAGTTGGATGATCAGCTATGATTGTAACGAATGGCAGAGCAGACTTGAAGGGCCAAATGGCCTCCTCCTGCTCCTATCTCTATCTTTCTATGTGATTGACTGTCAACTGCCCTTGGATAACTCAGGATAGGCAATAAATTCTGTCCCAGCCAGCAGTGCGCATGATCCCATGAATGAATAAAAGAAACCAGAATGATAGGGGTGAAAAAGGGTAATGTTTACAATGAGGACAAGGAGGTAAGGATATGTTTTATGATAAAACCTTTCAGTGAAGCTCAAGGTTTGACCTTACTGAGGAGCAAAGACTGACAACAGGTCCCCAGTGGTGCATCAGCAGCAGCTGGCTCTGTTTACTTCTGAGATGTGGAGCAGGAAAATACATCAGGTCAAGCCTCGTTAATCCTGCACACTCAATAACGGAGCCAGCTTGCCTGTGACACTTGCTCACAGCGAGCCCAACAAGGCAGGACGGAAGAAGACGCTCCCTATTATTAATGACATCCCTCACGCTTAATGTTAAATACTTGCCCCACAGTCTCGTTTATATGTAACTACGTCAATCCTTATTTTTGCACAAGGTAATCGAAGTTGACAGCTTTAAGTCTCAGAAACAGATCAGCTTGTTTGAAATTTGGTGCACTTGTGTGATTCAATGCAGCAAATATGCCTGCAAGCATTCAAGTGAACCTTAATTCTTATTCCCAATCCCACCCCCTTCAAACACCTCTCCCGATTTATTTACTTTACTTTTCCGATTTATTTTCATTTTCTTACTCTACTGCTCTGTACATCACAGGATCTTTACAGTGCAAAAGAATGCCATTTAGCCTATTGAGTCTGTACTGGCTTTCTAAAGGAGTATTCTACCTACCTAATTACATTCTTTCTCGCACATTCTTTCACTATATACAGCGATCAAATTCCCCTTATCATGTCAGTTTCATGAACTGTATCATTTCAAAAAAACAATCTGGAATTGAGGACCTACGGATGATGTGAAATTATTGTTGGAAGAACCCAACTAGTTCACTAATGTCCTTTAGGGAAGGAAATCTGCCGTCCTTACCTGGACTGGCCTACATGAGGGATGGATCAGTAAATTTGCAGATGATACTAAAGTTGGTGGTGTGGTAGATAGTGAAGAGGGGTGTTTTAGTTTACAGAGTGACTTGGACAAGTTGAAGAGCTGGGCCGAGAGGTGGCAAATGGAGTGTAATGTGGAAAAGTGTGAGGTAATGCACTTTGGCAGGAACAATAAATGTGTAGAGTATAGGGCTAATGGTAGGGCTCTTAATAGTGTTGAGGAACAGAAGGATCTTGGTGTATGTGTCAATAGATCCCTGAAAGTAGGCATTCAAGTGGATAAAGTTGTTAAGAAGGCTTATGGAGTCTTAGCTTTTATTGGTAGGGGGATTGAATTTAGGAGCCGCAGCATCATGTTGCAGCTGTACAAAACTCTAGTGCGGCCGCACTTGGAGTATTGTGTGCAGTTCTGGTCGCCACATTATAAGAAAGATGTGGAGGCATTGGAGAGGGTACAGAGGAGGTTTACCAGGATGTTGCCTGGTATGGAGGGCAGGTCCTATGAAGAGAGGTTGAAGGGATTGAGGTTGTTTTCGTTAGAAAGGAGGCGGCTAAGAGGGGATCTTATTGAAGCATATAAGATGATTAGAGGTTTAGATAGGGTGGACAGTGATAGCCTTTTCCTAGGATGGAGAAAGCTAGCACGAGGGGACACAGCTTTAAATTAAGGGGTATGAGTTATAGGACGGATATCAGAGGTAGGTTCTTTACTCAAAAGAGTGATTAGGGAGTGGAATGCCCTGCCTGCAGCTGTTGTAGATGCGCAAAGTTTGGTGGCGTTTAAGAGGTTAGTGGATAAGTATATGGATGAGAAGGGAATGGTTTAGTTAGGAGGGGCATTGCTTTTTATTTTGGTCGGCACAACATCGAAGGCCGAAGGGCCTGTTCTGTGCTGTATTGTTCTATGTTCTATGTTCTATGTGACTCCAGAGCCACAGCAATGCGGTTGACTCTCGGGCAACTAGGGATGGGCAATGAATGCTGGTCAGCCAGCGATACTCATGTCCGAGGAATAAATAAAGAAGGTCCAGTTAATGCCCTTTGTGTAGAACCAACAAATGCAATTACTCATGGATGGAGCTGATTGCACATTACTATTCTGTCACATGAGCTGGTGACTCTCCCGGAGAAAGGTTTTTGAGCATATTCATGGTTTTGGGTGAGATCTAAATGTCTTGTGTCTTGTGTTTTGAGACCTTAAGTCTTTTAATTAAGATGTAAAATTGAGGACCCATCAGGTGAAGATTCCAATGCATTCTTTCAAAGAAGAATCATAGAAGGCAGTTGCATCATGTTGCAACTGTACAAAACTCTAGTGCGGCCGCACTTGGAGTATTGTGTGCAGTTCTGGTCCCCACATTATAAGAAAGATGTGGAGGCATTGGAGAGGGTACAGAGGAGGTTTACCAGGATTTTGCCTGGTATGGAGGGCAGGTCTTATGAAGAGAGGCTGAGGGATTTGAGGTTGTTTTCGTTAGAAAGGAGGCGGCTAAGAGGGGACCTAATCGAAACATATAAGATGATTAGAGGTTTAGATAGGGTGGACAGTGAAGCCTTTTTCCTAGGATGGAGAAAGCTAGCACGAGGGGACACAGCTTTAAATTAAGGGGTGATAGTTATAGGACGGATATAAGAGGTAGGTTCTTTACCCAAAGGGTGGTTCGGGAGTGGAATGCCCTGCCTGCAGCAGTTGTAGATGCGCCAAGTTTGGTGGCGTTTAAGAGGTTAGTTGATAAGTATATGGAAGAGAAGGGAATGGTTTAGTTTGGAGGGGCATTGCTTTTTATTTTGGTCGGCACAACATCGAAGGCCGAAGGGCCTGTTCTGTGCTGTAATGTTCTATGTTCTATGTTCTAAGGCCTACAGTGCAAAAGGAGGCCATTCAGCCCATTGAGCCGGCACCGACTACAATCCCACCCAGGCCCTATCCTCTTAACGACACTTATTTACCCTTCTAATCCCCCTGACACTATGGGGCAATTTATCAAGGCCAATCCACTTAATCTTTGGACTGTGGGAGGAAACTGGAACACCCAGAGGAAACTCACCCAGACATAGGGAGGATGTGCAAACTCCACACAGACAGTGACCCAAGCTGGGAATTGAACCCGAGTCAGAAGGTGAATTGACCTAAAAGGTGAATAGCCCCTGCCCACCCCATCCCGAGCTTTTAATGATATTCCCAACTGTGACCTCTGCATTGCACAGAGGTTCTTGTCTAAAGTTGAATCGAGAAACCAATGTGATTTACACCAGTTTTCCTGTAAATTCAACTCTTGGAATCTTTTTGGGAGAATTGCAGCCTGTGTTTCTCAAACTGATTATGAAAAATCTCGAAAACAAATAAGAACCAAGGTGTTAAGCAGCCTATGTTGTTTGACACCAAGATGTTATAATAACAGACAGCTGTTAATTGGAGCCAGGAATTGAAGTGCCTTGTTGTTAAATAAGAGTGATTGCACTTCCAATGTAATTCATTGGCAGCAAAGCTTAGAGACATCCTGCAGATTACATAAGGAGCCGTACAAATACAGCTTAAATACAATAGTGGCACAGTGGTTAACGGGGCTGCCTCACAGAACAAGGGACCCAGGTTTGATTCCTGGCTTGGCTCGTTGTCTTTGTAGGATTTGTACATTCGCCCTGTGTCTGTGTGTCTGGCCGGATGCTCTGGTTTCCTCCCATAGTCCGAAAGATGTGCTGGTTAGGTGCGTGGGCCAAGCTAATGATCCCTCAGTGTACCGAAACAGGTGCTAGAGTTTGATGATGGGGGGATTTTCACGTAGATTCCTTGCTGTGTTAATGTAAACCTATCTGTGACGATGATAAATTTAAAATGGCAGCTTTCACTTAGTAGCTTCTGTCTGTATCTGATAATGGGATCATGAAAGAAAAGCCGATGCACTTCATTGAGTGAAGCTACAAAGATCTGTGGAAATTTGCTCACAAACAGTGACTTCAATCCATGGATCCCACATCGCTACTGAGCCAATCTTCTGCAAAGAAAGATAGAATTCCTGTAGCTCCTTTTGCAACCTTAGAATGTCCCAATTCAGTGTAAAGGCTAATGAGGTATTTTTGAAGCATCATCACTATTGTCATGTAGGAAACATCGCAGCCAATTTATGCACAGCAAGCTCCAATGAGAGAAGCAACCAGATATTCCCTTACATTTTTGGTTGAGAAATAATCTGATTTTATTTGATTTGACTTATTATTGTCAGATGTATTAACATACAGTGAGAAGTATTGTTTCTTGTGTGCTTTCCAGACAAAGCATAATGTTCATAGAGAAGGAAATGAGAGAGTGCAGAATGTAGTGTTACAGTCACAGCGAGGGTGCAGAGAAAGATCAACTTAATGCAAGGTAAATCCATTCAGAAGTCTGACTGCAGCAGGGAAGAAGCTGTTCTTGCGTCGGTTGGTATGTGACCTCAGACTTTTGTACGTTTTTCCCAACAAGAGAAGTGGAAGAGAGAATGTCCAGGGTATATAGGATCCTTAATTATGCTGGCTGCTTTGCTGAACGTAGACAGAGTCAATGGTTGGGAGGCTGGTTTGCGTGATGGATTGGGTTACATTCACAACCTTTTGTAATTCCTTGCGGTCTTGGGCAGAGCAGGAGCCACACCAGGATGTGACTGAGACGCTGGGGAGAACTCCTGTGCTCTTCTTTTAATAATGTCATGTAACTTTTCGTACCTAACCCAAGAGACCAAATAGGAAATAGGTCACTATCATATGCCACACAATAAGTGTGCTTCAGATATACTTAACATGATTGAGAACAATGGAAAGGCTCCCATGCAAATTGTTTGCCATCCTTCCTACATTATGACATTGATTAACAAGCAAGTCATTGGCTGGAAAGTGCTTTGCCACACCCTGAGGTCACACAAAAGGCGCTGTAGGGCAGGATTTTCCAGTCCCCTCTTGCAATAAGTTTTCCGATGGAGGAGAGGCCAGCCATTGGCTGCTGGCAGGACTTTCCAGTCCCGCCAATAGCTACGGTGCTTTGTGTGGCTTGCCCATCATGCCAAAGGGAACTCACTGCATCTTTGGAAGATCCCACTGGCAAGAAGGGATGGAAAATTCTGTCTCTAAATGCAAGTTTTTTCTTTGGTCAGAGATTTTGGGAGGAACATTCTGATATTTTGTCAGAGCGTCAGCTTCAACAGAAAAATCAGTGTATAGCTCGCCAGCTGTGAAGTCGAGTTTTCTCGCCAGGTTCTCTGGCACTGCACTGATAATCTGGGAATATGGATTTTGCCGTCACTCTGGCAGGGTGGGGCCTGAAATGAAGTGCCTAGTTGACAATGTCGATTCCATAGAGATTGGGCGCCATCTTTACAGGGCACTATAATCTATATTAGAAAAAATTTCCCCCCACAGACTTGGGGGATCCTCCCACAAGCATCGGAGCAAAATCTCCCACATACTGTCTGGGCATCTCCCTCTTTTCCTGGGTGCGATACATAGCTCTTCTCACAGAGGGTGGTGAGTTTCTGGAATTCTCTACCCCAAAGGGTAGTGGAGGCTGGATCATCAGAAGGATTTGGAGTGGAAATGGATAAACATTTGATAAATCAAGGAATAGAAGAATCAGGGGAAATGGCACAGTAAAGGAGTTGAGGCTGATATAGATCTGACATGATGGTATTGAATGGTGGAGCAGGCTCGAAGGGCTGGGTGGCTAACTCCTGCTTCTACTTCTTGTGTTCTTGTGCAGTTAGCGAATGGAATTTGATTGCGGGGGAAAATCGTGCTTTAGAATCCTGATTTATGACACATAACTCTTCTGTGGGTGGGGCGTTGGAGGATTAAACAGACCTATCTGTCTCCCTCTCCTGGAAATCACAACCTATTGAAACTCCGTTCTGCTAATTTGCAGAAATTCGCTGCTGATTAGTGCGAAGCAATTCCCAGCTTGGCAAGCATTGACTTTGCTGGCTGTTCAGGTCTAATAGTCAACATCCTGTGGGATTGGATGCCCTGTTGACATCAATCGTTCCCTCATCATGCCAAGCTCAGGAAAACCTGTTGGTCATTGGCATCGGACCCTACTGATCTTGGCAATGAAAGGAACTCACTCCCCATTAGTATCAAGTTGTCCTTGTTCTGACAGCTGACTGGACTTCCATGGCAACGTTTGGTGCCAACCTCAAGGAGTTCCATAGCCTTTTGGCATCACTTTTTCCTCATCTGTGCCAGTACAATTCCCATCTGTTAATTCATTGTTGAAAAATAGCTGTGTATGAAGACTGGTTTTGAGGAGCGTGCTATGACTTTCAAGTTGTTCATTATTTATTCTGTTTTATTAACTTTTCTTTCCATTTGTAACCTGTAATGTTTTATGTTTTGTTTGCATTATTAATCATATTTCTACTGACACTTTCGGTGAGGCTTCACTTGTAATGAGTTGATCTGGGTTATGCAGAGTTGCCGCCCTGTCTCAGGCTTTTAATAAATAGATTTGTGAATGTTTTTCCTCTCTCTCCCTTCAGACCATGAGTTATTATATCATCACCCTCAGCTGAATATTAAATTGTCTGCTGTGATTTCTCCAATTATGAGATGGGAGATTAGTCATCAAGTCTAAATGTTATGCCCCAGAAGAATGGAGCTAATGTTTGCACAAGAGTAAATGAAAGGAAAACTATTTTATCTCTCTTTAGAGATCAGGTTGCATTAGTTCCCTCAGCGATATGGTAGAGAGCAATGTATCAAACGGCTATAAATAGACCCTTAATAAGTTTCAGGCAACAAAACTCTGAAATTCAACTCCACAGTGTTCGCTGCTATGTGTATGGCTTTGCCTCCAAAATAGGACCCACGGTATATGTGCCCACTTCTGTTGCTGGGCGCAATGGATGCCATTTCGGTAAGATGTGCACACCAGAACAATGCAGAGTAGACACATCATAATGTCAATTTGTATATAATGCTGATTTGACACAAAACTTCCCACTGCCCCTCCATCTACACTTCCTACTGCCCCTCCATCTACACTTCCTACTGCTCCTCCATCTACACTTCCTACTGCCCCTCCATCTACACTTCCTACTGCTCCTCCATCTACACTTCCTACTGCCCCTCATCTACACTTCCTACTGCCCCTCCATCTACACTTCCTACTGCCCCTCCATCTACACTTCCTACTGCCCCTCCATCTACACTTCACTGCCCCTCCATCTACACTTCTACGCCCTCCATCTACACTTCCTACTGCCCCTCCATCTAGAATGTAGAAATAATGATGTAGAAATAACAGAGTTGTTGTGATGGGAGACTTCAATTTCCCAAACATCGACTGGAATATCCCAAGGGTAAGGGGTTTGGATGGGGAGGAGTTTGTTAGGTGTGTTCAGGAGGGTTTCCTGACACAGCACGTGGACAAGCCTACGAGAGGAGAGGCTGTACTGGACCTGGTACTAGCTAATGAACCAGGACAGGTGATGGATCTCTCGGTAGGAGAGCATCTTGGGGATGGAGATCATAATTCTATCTCCTTCACCCTTGCATTGGAAAAGGATAGGATCAGGCAGGCTAGGAAGGTGTTTGTCTGGAATAAGGGGAAATATGAAGACATCAGGCAGATGTTGGGGCGAATAAACTGGAAGGAGGTGTTCTTGGGGAAAAGCACAGAAGGAAGGTGGCAGATATTCAAGGAATGCTTGTCTGGAGCTTTGCACGACAACGTTCCGGTGAGACAAGGAGGTTTTGGTAGGACGCGGGAACCGTGGTGCACGAAGGCTGTGGTGAACATAGTCAGGAAGAAAAGAAAGGTGTATAAAAGGTTCAAAGAGCTAGGAGATGTTGGGGATCTAGAGAAGTATAAGGCTTATAGAAGAGAGCTTAAAAAGGAAATTAGGAGAGCCAGAAGGGGTCATGAGAAGGCCTTGGCTGGTAGGATTAAGGAGAATCCCAAGGCCTTCTACAAATATGTGAAAAGTAAAAGGATGAGAAGAGAAGGGATAGGACCTATAAAAGGTGAAGGGGGAAAAGTCTGTATGGAACCGGAAGAAATGGCAGAGGTGCTTAATGAGTACTTTGCCTCAGTATTCACGGTGGAAAGTGATCTGGGAGGATGCACTACAAGTTTGCGGCAGACTGAAAAGATTGAGTATGTAGATATTAAGGAAGCGGATGTGTTAGAACTTTTAAATGCTATCAAGATAGACAAGTCTCCGGGACCAGATGGGATGTACCCCAGGTTATTGTGGGAGGTGAGGGATGTCATTGCAGAGCCCCTGGCGATGATCTTTGCGTCGTCGATGGAGACGGGAGAGGTTCCAGAGGATTGGAGGATTGCGGATGTGGTCCCTATTTTCAAGAAAGGGAACAGGGATAGTCCTGGAAATTACCGACCGGTGAGTCTGACCTCAGTGGTTGGTAAGCTGATGGAGAGGCTTCTGAGGGACAAGATTTACGAGCATTTGGAGAAGTGTAGGTTGATTAGAAATAGTCAACATGGTTTTGTAAAAGGCAGGTCGTGCCTTACGAGCTTAATTGAGTTCTTCGAAAATGTGACTGAACACATTGACGAAGGAAGAGCAGTGGACGTGGTGTACATGGACTTCAGCAAGGCATTTGACAAGGTCCCACATGCAAGACTTCTTGAGAAGGTGAGAGGCCATGGGATCCAAGGGGCTTTGGCCTTGTGGATCCAGAACTGGCTTGCCTGCAGAAGGCAGAGGGTGGTTGTGGATGGCTCTTTTTCTGCATGGAGGTCGGTCACCAGTGGAGTGCCCCAGGGATCTGTTCTAGGACCCTTGCTGTTTGTCATTTTCATAAATGACCTGGATGAGGAAGTGGAGGGATGGGTGAGTAAGTTCGCCGATGACACGAAGGTCGGTGGTGTTGTGGATGGTCTGGAGGGATGTCAGAAGTTGCAGCATGACATCGACAGGATGCAAGACTGGGCGGAGAAGTGGCAGATGGACTTCAACGCGGATAAATGTGTTGTGGTCCATTTTGGCAGATCCAACGGGATGAATGAGTACACTATCAAAGGTAGGAGTCTTAGCTGTGTGGAAGAGCAGAGGGATCTTGGGGTCCGGGTCCATAAGACTCTCAAATCAGCCTCCCAGGTGGAGGATGTGGTTAAGAAAGCTTATGGTGTACTGGCCTTCATTCATCGAGGGATTGAGTTCAGGAGTCAGGAGGTAATGCTGCAGCTTTATAGGACCCTTGTCAGACCACACTTGGAGTACTGTGCGCAGTTCTGGTCGCCTCACTATAGGAAGGACGTGGAAGCTATTGAAAGGGTGCAGAGGAGATTTACAAGGATGTTGCCTGGATTGGGAGGCATGCCTTATGAAGACAGGTTGAGGGAGCTGGGACTGTTCTCCCTGGAGAGACGAAGGTTGAGAGGCGACCTGATAGAGGTTTACAAGATGTTGAGAGGAATAGATAGGGTGGACTCTCAGAGACTATTTCCCAGGGCTGAAATGGTCGCGACGAGAGGGCACAGATTTAAGGTGCAGGGAAGCAAGTACAGAGGGGATGCTAGGGGAAAGTTTTTCACTCAGAGGGTGGTGAGTGAATGGAATCGGCTGCCGTCGGTGGTGGTCGAGGCGAACTCGCTGGGGTCTTTTAAAAGACTTCTGGATGAGTATATGGGATCCAATGGGATTGGGGGTTATAGATAGGTCTATGGCTGGGTAGGTTTTGATGTGTTCGGCACAACTTGTGGGCCGAAGGGCCTGTTTGTGCTATAGTGTTCTATGTTCTATGTTCTATGTTCTATGTTATCTACGCTTCCTACTGCTCCTCCATCTACACTTCCTACTGCCCCTCCATCTACACTTCCTACTGCCCCTCCATCTACACTTCCTACTGCCCCTCCATCTACACTTCCTACTGCCCCTCTATCTACACTTCCTACTGCCCCTCCATCTACACTTCCTACTGCCCCAATTCCAGACTTGGGTCACTGTCTGTGTGGAGTTTCAATATTCTCCCTGTGTTTACATGGGTTTCCTCCAGGTTCTCCAGGTTCCTCCTACAGTCCAAAAAATATGCAGGTTGGGTTGATTGGCCAAGCTAAATTGCCCCTTAGTGTCCATTGGATTAATATGGTAAATGCCCGGGGTTGTGGGAACAAGGGATTGTGATCAGTGCAGACTCGATGGGCTGAATGGCCTCCCTCTGCACTGTAGGGAATTGATGATTCTATAACTACAACACTATATTCTGCACCCTCTACTTTTCTTCTGCCCTATGAACTCTATGAATGGTATGCTTTGTCTGTATATTACTTCAAAAGGCTCTATTTGTCTGTGTATCCCCTATCTTTGGCAGAAATAGGTTTCTAATGGTATTGGGGAGAATTACAGAACGAAGAGAACTCAGGGTACATGTTCATTGCTCCTTGAAAGTGGATTCACAGGTTGACAAAGTAGTGAAGAAGCATTTGGCAAGCTTTGTTCCATTGAATACAGGAGTTGTTGAAGTTGTACAAGACTTTGGTAAGGCAACACTTGGAATACTGTGTGCAGTTCTGGTCATCCTATTATAGAAAGAATATTATTAAACTAGAAGGAGCGCAGAAAAGATTTACTAGGATGCTACCGGGACTTGATGGTTTGAGTTATGAGGAGACGCTGGATACACTGGGACTTTTTCTCTGGAGCGTAAGAGGCTGATGGGTAATCTTATAGAGGTTTATAAAATAATGAGGGGCATAGATCAGCTGGAAAGTCAACATTTTTTCCCAAAGTTAGGGGAGTACTAAAACTAAACAGCATAGGTTTAAGGTAAAAGTAGAGAGGTACAAACGTATTCAGGGAGCCAATTTCTTCACACAGAGGGTGGTGAGTGTCTGGAACAAATTGTCAGAGGTAGTAGTAGCGGTAGGTACAATTTTGTCTTTTGAAAAGCATTTAGATAGTTACATGGGTACAATGGGTATAGAGGGATGTGGGCCAAATGGGGGCAATTGGAATTAGCTTAAGGGTTTAAAAAAAAGGGTGGCATGCACAAGTTGGGCCGAAGGGCCTGTTTCCAAGCTGTAAAACTCTATGACTCTATAAGTGCCAGTATGCCAAGGCACGTGTATTCCCGACTATCTCCACAACTCACATCCTCCACCCTGCTACCAGACTCACATCTCTGTTCTCCTGAGTCAGGAGTAAAAACTCAGACCCATTTATTATTCTGTGATCAAATATTATTTTTCTGCGTCTGATGTTAGTGCGTGCAAAACCCTCGTGGTGATTTGTCCCAATGAGTAAGCAATTTCCATCAACAAGCTTTATTGAGAAGTTTATTAATGATCACAAGCTTGGCCTGGAGGTTTTAATGCGATGTTCTGCTGTTCTATTGGATACACAAAGAATGGATACAGATGAGGAGAATAAGAATGTAATTACAAGCTGAAATGATTTCAGTATCTGTTCAAGCAGATCTATATTTTCTTAGCTAAGTCGGTGCTCTGGTTGGAGAGGAGGTCAGATAAAAGCAGATTTTCTTAATATGCAGGAAGTTTCCTGCAGTTGAATGGCCAGGGGATTGGTTCGCTGGTGAACTGAAAGGTAAATAAAACAGGCTGGAAGAAAATTCCTTCTCCTTAATTCAAGCTATGGCTGTTTGATGTTGGATGTGTGATTTTATAGCTGGCTTGATGGATTTTTATACGATGGAAGTTCTCATGATGTTTTTTTCACCGGATCAACTGCTCCTGTAACTTTTTAACAACAGGGACAAACTTGGCCGGCTTGACTAAGAGACCGATCCATGTTCAAAGGCCTTTCCAAACAGTGTGGTGGGTTAGGCCAATACATATCCTGTGTTGTGGCCTTGTCACTTTGAGTGTTTTGAGATGAGGGTAACATCATAATAGAATAAGCATCGACGAAACTCGTTTTCATATCCCATGGCACGGTGGCACGGTGGTTAGCAGTGCCGGAGACCTGGGTTTGATTCCCGGCTTCGATTCTCTGGATCTGTGTGGGTTTCCTCCGGGTGCTCCGGCTTCCTCCCACAATCCGAAAGCCATGCTGGTTAGATGCATTTTGGTTGGATTTAAAATTGGTGTCGTGAAACTTTACTGAGTTTACCCCAGTCCAACGCCGGCATCTCTACATCATAGATGCATTGGCCATGTTAAATTTTCTCTGTGTGCCCAAACGGGTGCTGGATGTGGGGATTTTCACAGTAACTTCATTGCAGTGTTAACGTAAGGCCACTGGTGATGTCAATAATAAACGTTAAAAACTGCTGGACAAGTGGACGCAACTAGGAACACTTGTGCTCGAAATAAGGAATTGAATGAGGAATTCAGCATCTATGGGACCTTCCAGACAACAAACCAGACATTTTGGTCCGAACTCTGCCACCTCACCTGGCATGGGATCAGAACGGAAAGTCCAACAACGGAAATATCCGTTGACCTCGGGCGGGAATTTGCGGTCTCACCCGAGCAAGAGCATAAAAACCTGCCTCGAGCATTCGCAGGCTTGAAACACGACCTCTGTTTCTCCCTCCACAGATGCAGCAGGAGCTGCTGAGTAACTGCAGCATTTTCTATTTATATTCCAAGCACGTCAGAGTAACTTTGCCTCTGGGGCGACGCTGGAAAACAAGCAATCTAACAAATATTGAAATCAATGGAAACGAAGAGGATTGACGTTTAATGGGTGGCTGAATCGATATCCCTTGGTTTTGCACTGTCACTCAAAGTCAAAATTAACTCTTCGCCACAAACCCACGGGCACAGGGTTTCCCTAATTCAGACAACACACTGACAGAAAGCCAAGACTCACTTACAAGTTCTGTTGCAAGAGCAGGTTTGTCTCAAGAGAGCAGTCCGGAAGATAATTGTGTTTAAGCTCTCTGCTCTCGCCTGGGTCATGATGCACTTTTCCATTTTCCTAGCGCACATAAAAAGGCCGATTGAAGATTGCTCTAAATATGGATATTTACTGCACTCTCCAAACTGATGTCTGAAATATTCACTCATACACATTTCTAAGCTCAGAGAAAGGATTGGTGTGAATTCTCTAACAGTCCAGATTGGCTGAACCTTTAGATCCCATTATCAGTGGGTGCCCTGCCGCGGGGATGGGTCAACGTAAAATTCCACTGACTGCAGCAGGGAACAGAAGGTCCCACTGCTGGCAAGTGACATGCAGCCCCTTGCTGCAAGAAACAAGCTACGGGGGAGGCCAGAGAATCCTCCCCCATGTTATTTCTTGCAACTGGCCTCAGAAAGAAGCTGTTATTCCATCCCCCACGGGTGGTTAACTAAGTTGGGATCAAAAGCTTATTTTTGTCAGCCAAGTTAAAGTAACAGAAGTGGCAGTGAAGTCCAAACTGGCAGCAAAGTAATCATGGAGTCATAGCATTATAAAACATGGATGACACAAACATTGGATAGCGAGGAGGATTGTCCGAGGATACAATGGGATACAGACAGGCTGGAGACTTCGCCGGAGAAATGGTAGATGCAAATTAATCTGGACAATTGTGAGGTGCTGCATTTTGGAAGGTCTAATTGCAGAATCACAGAATAAGACAGTGCAGAAGAGGCCTTTCGGCCCATCGAGTCTGCACCGATGCATGAAGGTCCTGACCTGCCCATCTCATCCCACTTGCCAGCACTTGGCCCAAAGCCTTGAATATTATAGCCTGCCAAGTATTCATCCAGATACTTTTTAAAGACTGTGAGGCATCCGCCTCCACCACTCTCTCAGGCTCTGCATTCCAGACTGTCACCACCCTATGGATAAAAAATGTTTCCTCAAATCCCACCTAGATCTCCCACTCTTCACTTCTAATTTGTGTCCCCTCGTGATTGACCCTTCAACTAAGGGGAACAGCTGTTCCCTATCCACCCTGTCCATGCCCCTCATAATCTTGAACACAGGTCATCTCTCAGTCTTCTCTGCTCCAGAGAACAAAGAACAACCCAAGCCTACGCAACCTCTCTTCGTAACTTAAATATTCCATTCCAGGCAGCATCCTGGTGAATCTCCTCTGCATCCTCTCCAGTGCTTTCACATCCTTCCCCTAACGTGGCAGAATTGCACACAATACCCCAGCTGTGGTCTGACCAAAGTTCTATACAACTCCATCATGACCTCTCAGCTTTTGTAATCTATACCCTGACTGATAAAGGTGATGTGCCATATTCCTTTTTCACCACCTTATTAACCTACCTTTCTTCCTCCAGAGATCTATGGACAAACACACCAAGGTCCCCTTGTTCTTCGGAACTTCTTAGTGTCAGACTTTTCAGAGTATACAGGAGGTACCTTTCCTAATGCAGGAAAGCAGTAGTCAGTAAATGGCAGAACTCTTTAAAAGCATTAACATACAGAGGGATCTGGGCGTACAGAGATCCACAATTCCCTGAAAGTGGTAACTCAAGTGGTTAAGGTAGTCAAGAAACTGTGTGGCATGCTTGCCTTCATTGGTCGAAGCATAGAGTATAAAAATTGGCAAGTCATGTTTCAACTGTATAGAACTTTAGTTAAGGTACATTTGTAATATTGCCTACAGTTCAGGTCATCAATCTACCAGAAGGGTGTGGAAGTTTTGCAGAGGATATATAAAAAATTTACCAGAATATTGCCTGGTTTAGAGGGCATTCGCACTGAGAAGAGATTGGACAAACTTGAGTTACTTCTATTTGAACGTTGGAAAGGTGACCTGATAGAAGTTTACAAAATTATGAGAGGCATGGATCAAATGGATAGTCAGAATCTGTTTCCCTGGGTAGAAATGTCAATTACTAGGGGGCATAATTTCGAGGTAAAAGGGGAGAAAAGAGATGTGAAAAGCAAAATTTTATACCGAGGGTGGTGAGTGCCTGGAATGCACTGCCAGAGGAGGTGGTAGAAACAGGTACATTAGCAACATTTAAGAACCATCTTGATAGATACAGGAATAGGCTTTGAATAGGGGGATTTGGACCACATTGAGGGAAAAGGTGTTTAGGTTATAAAGGCATCATTTGTCAGGGCAGACTTGATGGGCCAAAGGGCCTGTTCCTGTGCTGTATGATTCTTTCTCCTTTCTCTTTGGAAGTAGGTATTGGTCTAGTCATTATTAAACTGGTGATCTGCTGGATTTATCCGATTATTCTCACTCACCTGCTCTTTCCCTATAGCCCTTCAAATAGTTACCCAATTTCCTTTTGACAGTTAGCATTGAATCTGCTCCCAGCGCCTTTCCAGGCTGTGAATTCCAGATCATAATGCTTTGTAAAAAGAAATGTTTTCTCACGTAATCTTCAGTTCTTTAGCCAGTTACTTTAAATCTGGCTACAGGTCCATTGGCCATTGGAGACTATTTGTTTTAGTGATTCTATCAAAAGCATTCAATATTTTAAACATCTCCCGTTGGATCTGAAATGAAAGCAGAAAATGCTGGAATTGCTCAATGGGAAGCTTGGTGCCTGGCTTGAGTTGTCAACTTTGGTCATTGGAGGTTATATCATGGGCCCAGGGGCTTCCATGCTGCTGCTTTTCAGTTACATGACCTATCTACAGTTTGATTGTTCAGTGTTTGATTCTGACTCTTTTTACCATTAATACTCACTGTGCTTGATTAGTTATGCCTGGATGTGGTCTCAGAAGAGTGAACAAAGCATTAAAAAGGGCTGGAAGGCTGGACTAGAATCATAGAGTAGACATTTCAATAGAACCTGTTCTACGATCATAGGCCAGACTACCAAGTTGTTGAGAAGAACTAGCTGGGCATGTTATACTTAGAGTAGACAACGGGTGGAATTTATCCAAGTGTCAGATTCTGACTGAAAACTGGCACATATTCCCCCAGATGCACTGCTGGGTTTCTGGGCCAGTAAATCTGATGGTGTGCTTTATATTCTCAGTCTGTCGGGCCAGGACTTGATAGAGCCAGCACAGTGGTTAGCACGGCTGCCTCATAGCACCAGGGACCCAAGTTCGACTCCACCCTTGGTGACTTTCTCTGTGTGGTGTTTGCACATTCTCCCCATGTCTGTGTGGGTTTTCCTCCAGGTGCTTCGATTTCCTCTCACAGGTGCAAGTTAAGTGGATTGGCCACGCAAAATTGTCTTTTAGTGTCAGGGATATTAGTAGGGTAAATACGTGGGGTTAGGGGGATAGGATATGGAGAGATTGTTGTAGGTGGATGCTCGATAGGCCGAATGGCTTCCTTTGCAATGAGGGGTTTTAGGATTCTATGAAGGCCTGTCCCACAGAGAACAGGGCGCTCTTTAAATTTGGTTCCCCAATCTCTTCAGATGCATTGCTGGGTGTCTACCTTGTCTGTTCAAGCTGATTTCATGGGCAGCACGTGACACAGTGGTTAGCACTGCTGCTTCACAGCACCAGGGAGCCGTGTTTAATTCCTGGCTTGGGTCACTGTCTGTGTGCATATTCTCCCCGTGTCTGCGTGGATTTCCTTTGGGTGCTTCCATTTCCTCCCACACTCCAAAGATATGAAGGTTAGGTGGATTGGCCATACTAAGTTGACCCTTAGTGTCAGGGGTATTAGCAGTGTAAATATGTGGGATGATGGAGATAGGGCCTGAGTGGGATTGTGGTCAATGTAGACTCAATGGGTCACCTTTTTCTTAATTAGTCGGCGTAACATTGAGGGCCGAAGGGCCTGTTCTGCGCTGTAATGTTCTATGTTCTATGTTCTGCACTGTAAGATTCTATGATCCTGTCTCTGTTGAGCCAGCCTTCGCTGAAATTTAACTCCCTCTCACTTGTCCCAACAGACACGGAGGAGAACCCTCCCACCGTCCCCAACTTTCAAAGCAAGGGAGGCAAAGGCCTATTAATCCAGAAATACAGCAAATGTTCTGGAGACCCATGTTCAAATCCCACCATGACAGATGGTGGAATTTGAATTCAATAAAAACAAATCTGGAATTTAGAATCTACTATTGACCATGAAACCATAGTTGATTGTCGGAAAAATGTATCTGATTCACTAATGTCCTTTAGAGAAGGAAATCTGCCGTCCTTACTGGGTCTGGCCCACATGTGAGTCCAGAGCCACAGCAATGTGGTTGAGTTCCAACTGCCCTCAGGTCAACTAGAGCAATAAATGCTAAGTTTTAAGTTTATTTATTAGCGTCACAAGTAGGCTTACGTTAACACTACAATGAAGTTACTTTGAAAATCCCCTATCTGCCACACTCTGCCACCCAACCAGCCTTTGATTCTCATGTCCCTGAATGAATAAAAAACCCCTCCCCCACCACAAAGGTACTGTGTGCTCTTTGCCCCCCAGCCACGACCACACAAGCATCGAGCGCTCTTGGGATGCCCACCCATTCTTCCATTGCATGTCCATTTGAATGCTCCCTGTTACTGCTTGGTTTCCAAAATAGATCAAATTGCATTAAGATCTACAAGAGTAGAATGATTATTTTAGTAATAGTCAATGAATGGGAGATATGCCTTGAAAGCGCAACTTTTTCTCATTAATGATAATGGCTTGCTCGCCTTTTCTAAGATCCACGCGGCAGAACAGAAATTAAAGTATTTATCCTGCAGCTGCTCTGCCACCAAGATCTGAGTGTCCTTTGTTCTGAGCTATTTAATCTTGAAAGTAAGTGCCTGAAAGAGAATTTGGTCCTGATGTGTTTAGATATTAAATGATACAGCAGTGCTATCTCACGGGAGAAAAAAGGGACATGCTTTAAAATTAGATAAAGTGAAGTTGAGGATAAAGTTAAGGAAGATTATTTGTATAGATACTGATCAACACTTTGAGAGGTCCCTTAGGTAAGTCCGTTGAGGCATCTGTTATGCGTGTTGGAGGGATAGCCGCTTTAAGAGAATGGGTCACGTGACCCTGAGCGTCTGTCGATCTGCTGGATACACCCCAGTAGCTGGATGGGTGGCACGGTGGCACAATGGTTAGCACTGCTGCCTCACAACTCCAGGGACCCGGGTTCAGTTTCTGGCCTTGGGCCACTGTCTATGTGGAGTTTGCACATTATCCCCATGTCTGCATGGGTTTCCTCCGGGTGCTCTGGTTTCCTCCCTTTCTCCAAATATGTGCAGGTTAGGTTGATTGGCCATGCTAAATTGACACTTAGCGTCAGAGGGATTAGCAGGGTAAAAATATGGTCTTGCGGGGATAAGGCCTGGATGAGGTTGTTGTCGGTGCAGGCTGAGTGGCTTTCTTCTGCATTACAGGGATTCTATGAAACGCAATAGCAGCAATTTTGAAGGTGCAGAAGGAGGATATTTGGCCCATTGAGTATCTCTGAAAGAGTATTCTACCTCGTCCCACTCCTCTGCCTTAACCCTGTATCCCTGCACATTCTTTCTTTTCAGATAGCAATCCAATTCCCTTTTGAATAGCTCGATTGAACCTGTCTCCAATACCCAGTTGGGAAGTTCATTCCAGACTTCAACCACCATATGGGTGAAAAAAAAGTCTTCACATCACTTTAACTCCTTTTGCCCATTATTTTGAATTGGTGTCCACTCGATCTTGATGCTCTCTTGACTAAGGACAATTTCTCCCTATTTACTCTTGTCCGTATCCCTCAGGATCTTTAATACCTCTATCAAATCTCTGCTCAGCCTTCTTTCAAGTTTATTTATTAGTGTCACAAGTAGGCTTACATTAACATTGCAATGAAGTTATTGTGAAAATCCCCTAGTCGCCACATTCTGCACATCTGTTCAGGTACACTGAGGGAGAATTTAGCATGGCCAATGCACCAAACCAGCACGGCTTTTGGACAGTGAGAGAATACCAGAGCACCTGGAGGAAACCCACACACAGATGCAGAGAAAATGTGCAGACTTCACACTGACAATGACGCAAGCTGGGAATCGAATCCAGGTCCCTGGCACTGTGAGGCAATCAGTGCTAACCACTGTGCTACCCTTTTCTCCAAGGAAAACAAAGTAAATAAACAAGTTGATGGGACTGGTGATTAGTCTTTTTCCTGTTATTGGGAAGTTACCGGGTTCAAAATGACTGCCGCATTGGCAGGTGCACTCCACAACAATTCGTTCCAAAGAAATGTTCTGAGGGGTTTCGATCTTGTAAAGAAGGAGAAGCATTCCACTAATGGCAGGTTCAGTAATCAGAGTGCACAGGTTTAAGGCAATTAGTGAATGGACAAGCGAGAAGATGAGATGAGTTTTTCTTATGCAATGGTGGATTGGTATGACCTGGAACTTGGTGCTTGGAATATTGATGGAAACTGATTCATAGAATCATAGGAAATAGGACCAGGATGAAGCCATTCAGCCCCTCAAGCCTGCTATACTATTTGTTATGAACATGGCTGATCATATAACTCAATAGCCAGATCTCGCTTCCCACCCCATATTCTTTGATCTCTTCAATCTCAGGTACTATATCTAACTACTTCTTGAAAACATGTTTTGGCCTCAACTACTTTCTGAGGTAGTGAATTCTGATCACTCCCTGGCTGAAGAAATTTCTCCTAAAATCTCTGTCCTAAATGGTCTACTCTGTATCCTGAGACTGCGACTCCTCATTATGGACTTCCCCACCATCGGGAACATTCTTCTTGCACCTACCCTGTCCAGTCCTGTTAGAATTTTATAGGCTTCATTACTAGTTTTAAAAATGTAATTGAGAGATCCACACAGGAAGGGAAAAGATGATGCCAGCTTAAGGAGCACTGGGGCACAGTGGTTAACGCTGCTACCTCACAGCTCCAAGGGCCCGGATTCAATACCAGCCGTGAGTGATTGTTCTTGTGAAGTCTGCACGTTCTTCCTGTGTCGACGTGGGTTTTCTCCGGGTGTTCTGGTTTCCTCCTACAGTCAAAAGATGGGCAGGTTAAGTTGAATGGCCATGGTAAATTGTCCCTTTGTGCCAGGGGAATTAGTGAGGTAAATGCATGGGATAAGACCTGGGTGATAGTTGTCAATATGCTGAATGGCCTCCTTCTGCACTGTAGGGATTCTATGTTCTTATCAGGGGAGTGAAACAACTTGGATGTCATTGGCGAAGAATTGGCACAACAGACTGGGCTGAATGACCTTACATATCGTATTAATTTGTGATTCAAAAATATGCTTCAAAGAGCTTTCTTAAGGTACAGAAACCATTTTGCATCCTCCAAAATTACGCTTGTTCTTTTTAACTGTTGCCTAATTCAATTAAATTGAGGCTCAGTGGAAAGAGAGATGGGTCATTACGAGCAATCTAGTCAAATAATTGATGCCTTGCTATTCCTGCCATTGCAGTAAGTGCAGACTCCAGCCAGAGCTCCTAATGCAAATTGTCTGTGGTCAGCCCAGATGTCAATCAGCAGTCACTAAATGAAAGGCTTCAGTCTTTCTGAATGTCACCAGGAAGTCACTTGCATCAGGAAAATGCATTTTGATAAAGTTCAGTCTGCTAGATTAGGTTAGGGAGCGCAATAGCTCTTTGAAAGTTCAATCAGAAGGCTAGAAAAGCAGCTGGATGATATTATTCCCAGCAAATCCATGCTTTTGTTAAAAGCAAGATGTGAGGAATTTTGACGGGAAAATGTTTGCACAATGCTATCTCCAAAAGCTTTTTTGTCTTATGTAGCTTTCAACTATAACACAGACGATAATTTATGCAAAACCTGCCTAAGTGGCCTTACTGCCTTGTGTTTCTACTCTTCAGTATTTCACCCGATGGTCCAAATTGTGACCTTAGACAGCTAGGCATTCAATTGCCTCAGGCAATGTTTCCATGTCTGTCTGTCTCACCAGACACTTGTTGGCCATTCAGTCGAGGAAGCCAATTTTGACGAATATAGTTGTTTAAGAATGTTCCAACTCTGTGATCACATTCTTGTATGATTCCTGGGTGGCACAGTGATATTTGATTTGATTTTGATTTGATTTAGTATTGTCACATGTATTAACATACAGTGAAAAGTATTGTTTCTGATGCATACCATTCATAGAGAAGGAAACGAGAGAGTGCAGAATGTAGCATTACAGTCATAGCTAGGGTGTAAAGAAAGATCAACTGGTTGCAAGGTAAGTCCATTCAAAAGTCTGACTGCAGCAGGGAAGAGGCTGTTCTTGAGTCAGTTGGTACGTGACCTCAGAGTTTTGTATCTTTTTCCCAAAGGAAGAGGGTGGAAGCAAGAATGTCTGGGGTTTATGGTGTCCTTAATTACGCTGGCTGCTTTGCTGAGGCAGCAGGAAGCATATGCAGGGTCAATGGTTGGGAGGCTGGTTTTTGTGATGGATTGGGCAATATTCATGACCTTTTGTTATTTCTTGCAGTCTTAGGCAGAGCAGGAGCCATACCATGTTGTGATACAACCAGAAAGAATGTTTTCTATGGTGCATCTGTAAAAGTTGGTGGGAGTCATAGCTGACATGCCAAATTTCCTTAGTCTTCTAAGAAAGTAGAGGCATTGGTAGGCTTTCTTAACTGTAGTGTCGACATGGGGGGACCAGGAGAGGTTATTGGTGACCTGGGCACCTCAAAGCTCTGGACCCTTTCTACTTCGTCCCCATTGGTGTAGACAGGGACATAATCTCCTTTACACTTCCTGAAGTCGATGACAATCTCTTTCATTTTGTTGACATTGAGGGAGAGGTTATTGTCACTGCACCAGTTCAGCAGATTCTCTATCTCATTCCTGTACTCTGTCTCATTATTGTTTGAGATCTGACCCACTATGGGGGTGTCGTCAGCAAACTTGAAAATAGAATAGGAGGGGAATTTGGCCACAGTCGTAGGTATATAAGGATTATAGTAGAGGACTGAGAATACAGCCTTCTGGGGCACCTGAGACTGATTGTGGAGAAGG
This sequence comes from Sphyrna mokarran, assembly GCA_024679065.1. Taxonomy (NCBI): domain Eukaryota; kingdom Metazoa; phylum Chordata; class Chondrichthyes; order Carcharhiniformes; family Carcharhinidae; genus Sphyrna; species Sphyrna mokarran. The sequence continues at coordinate 10,777,893 of JAGIQG010000013.1, read as the reverse complement.
TGTTGTTGTCTATCCTTATTGATTGCGGTCTGTGAGTTAGGAAGTTCAGGATCCAGTCGCAGAGAGACCCAGGCCATGGAGTTTGGAGATAAGTTTCGTGGGAATAATAGTGTTGAAGGTTGAGCTGTAATCAATAAATAGGAGTATGATATAGGTGCCCTTGTTCTCTAGGTGTTCCAGTGTCACCTTGATTAGCACTGTTGCCTTACAGTGCCAGGGGCTTGATTCATTTCTGGCCTCGGGTCACTGTTTGTGCGGAGTCTGCACATTCTCCCCATGTCTGCGTGGGTTTCCTCAGGGTGTACTGGTCTCTCTCCATAGTCCAAAGATGTGTAGGTTAGGTTGATTGGCCATGCTAAAATTGCCCCGTAGTCTCAGGATGGAGAGGTGGTTAGCAGGATAAATAATGCAGGGTTACGGGAATAGGGCCTGGTGGGATTGTGGCTGATGCAGACTCGAAAGGCCAAATGGTTTCCTTTGCACTGTTGGGATCCTATGATTCTATAATTATTGCTCAACAATAATTGGACACAGTAACTAGAGTTTAGCTCAGAGCTAACTCAAAGTCTTATTGCCTCACTCTGATTACTACTTGAGGAGAGATTTGCTGATTTGGTACACACCAGGGAATGGTGGCTTTTGTCACATAGGATCCCAACAGTAGAGAAGGAGGTCATTCAGCCCACTCTACATCCACTCTCCGACAGATCACAGTTTATTATCACAGGATAATTATTCTTCAAATTATTCCACCTTCCTTCTCTACCAGAACTGGGCAGTATCCTGCACCTATCTCTGCTAGCACTGATATATTCACTGTCATCCCTTAAGAAAGAAATAATTGTACCTATATACATACTATTTCCACTACCTCAGGACACTCCAAAGCATTTTACAGTCAATTGAGTATGAACAAATCTATGATGTGGGAAACACAGCAAGGCCCAGAATCAGCAATGCGACAATGACCAAGTAATTCATTTTCAGAGGCATTCAATCCTCCTGATATTTCTCAAATGGTGCAATGGGATATTTCATATCCAGCTGAAAAGGCAGACAACGCCTCAGTTTGAAGAATGACAATGCAGGACTCCCTTGGTATTGCAGGAGAGGGGCACTCCTAAGGGGCAAAATAAGGGGTGGAATTTTCCCACCCCATCCACCATGGAGGGATCAGGCAGATCGGGTCAAACCAAGCACAGATCCATTGACCTCAGGCAGGAATTTCCGGTCATGTATCGCATGCAGCTGGAAAATCCTGCCCAAAGAGTTTCCGATTGCAAACAGATGTGAGGAGGGGTATCTTCCCTCAGAGCTGTGGAGGCTGGATCAGTGAATATATTCAAAGCTGAGTTAGACACAGATTTTTGTTTAACAAATAGGTCAAAGGTTAAGTTGCAGACAGAGAAATAGAGTTGAGGCTACAATCAGCCATGAGCTTGTTGAATATGAGAGCAAGCTTGAAACCCAAATTACCTTCTCTTGCTCCTATTTCTTAATCTTATGGCCTTGTAGGGGAGTCAGCAAGCTGAATGTCAATGGGAAATGGTTAGAGGTGGCCATGCATTTGTTAATTATGTTATGTTAGTTATGATGTGGAGATGTCGGCATTGGACTGGGCTAACACAGTAAGAAGTCTCACAACGCCAGCTTAAAGTCCAACAGGTTTATTTGGTAGCAAAAGCCACTAACTTTCAGAGCACTGCTCCTTCATCAGGTGAGTGGGGTTTCAGTTCACAAATAGCTCATTTTACAAAATAATGGTTGGAATGCGAGTCTTTACAGGTAACCAAGTCTTAAAGGTACAGACAATGTGAATGGAGAGAGGGTTAAGCACAGGGTTAAAGAGATGTGTCTTCAGTCGAGACAGTTAATGAGATTTGCAAGCTCAAGCGAGTTGTGGGGGTTACAGATAGTGTGATGTTAACCCAAGATCCCAGTTGAGACCATCCTCATGAGTGCAGAACTTGGCTATCAGTTTCTGCTCAGCGACTCTGTGCTGTCATGTGTGGTGAAGACCGCCTTGGAGAACGCTTACCCGAAGGTCAGAGACCGAATGCCCATGATTGCTGAAGTGTTCCCCAACAGGAAGAGAACACTCCTGCCTGGTGATTGTCAAGCGATGTTCATTCATCCGTTGTCGTAGCATCTGCATGGACTCCCCAATGTACCATGCCTTGGGACATCCTTTCCTGCAGCATATCAGGTAGACAACATTGGCCGAGTTGCAAGTGTATGCACTGTGTACCTGGTGGATGGTATTCTCATGTAGGATGATAATTAATAATTTTTTGATTGACAGAGCTGTTATCTTTTCAGTTCAGGTTATAAACTGCTGGTTTAAGTGTGCTGTGTAGAAAATCGGGGTATTTCTCCTAATGACCTGGAAAGCGTTCATCTTTCACCATCAATGCAGAGTAACCTGACATTGAGTTGAGTTGCATATTGTGGGTTTGTGCTACGTACAAATTAGCTTTGTCTTTCCACTTTGGAAGTAATTCTTTCACTGTGAAGTGCTGTGGGATGTCCTTGGGATGTAAAAATCACTGCAGGAGCTCCTTAATCAATCTTTGTGTGAAGAAATGTTTCCTGACGATGCCCCTTGCCCCGAAGTCATGGATTAACTAGAAAGCAGTGCTCTTAATTTAACTGGACTAGTTGACTCAGTATTTTCCAATGATAGCTTGTTGAATTAAAAGCCTATTGTCTTTAGTGCTTGAGCAGTGATTGTACAGGATGATCAGCTATTTTGCCTGACTTTACTGTTCAGTGCTTTTCCTCTATGAACTGGTATGAACAGCCCAGTATTTATCGTGTGGGGAAATAAATGGATGCTAAGAATATCAAAGCCCTAGCTGAAATGGATTGTTTAATTAGATTCTGCTTAATGTAAAGGTCACTATCTTTGTTTAGGAGACTAGATGAGTTGCCGCATTGCATCTCATCCAGTTAGTGTGATGACAATAATGTCTCCCTTAATGTCAACAAAATGAAGGAGATAGTCATAGATTTCAGAAAGCATAAAAGAGAATATGTCCCTTAAATGGGATGAAGTAAAAATGGTTAAGAGCTTCAAGTCTTCAGGTGTCCAGATCACCAACAATCTATCCTGGTACCTCCATGTGGACACTATAGTTAAGAAAGCCCACCAATGCTTCTACTTTCTCAGGAGACTAAGGAAATTTGGCATGACCACTACAACTCTGACTAACATCCACAGATGCACCCCAGAAAGCATTCTTTCTGGTTGTATAACAGCTTGGTGTGTCTCCCTCTCTGTCTAAGACTGCAATAAATTACAAAGGGTCGCGAACAAAGCTTAGTCCATCACGCAAACCAACCTTCCATTCATTGACTCTGTCTATACTCCCTGCATCAGAAAAGCAGCCAGCATAATCAAAGACCACAGGCACCCCAAGCATTCTCTCTTTCACCCTCTTCCATGAAGAACAAGATACAAAAGTCTGAGGGAACATACCAATTGACACAAGAACAGCTTCTCCCCTGCTGCTGTCAGACTTTTCAAATGAACCTATCTTGCATTAAGTTGATCTTTCTCTACAGTCTGTACTCTCTCCTTTCCTTCTCTATGAACAGTATGCTTTGTCTGTTTATTGCGCAAGAAACAATACTTTATGTTAATACATGTGACAATAATAAATGGAATGAAATCAAATCAAATCAAATCAAATCCCACAGCTTTCCCCAGCTCTGCCTGTTGTTGTGATTTAACAGAACTTGTAGTAATGAAAAATGAGCATCTCTGTTCCTTTGTCAATGAAGTGGGCCTCCAGTTAATATTAAGCATTGACGTTTCCTGTTACCATACCACATTCAATATGATTCATGTTAAAATAGTAGGACAATACCTCCCCTGCTGGCTGAGTTGGAGCATTCTGCAGGGTTACAGTAAATAACAGGCTGGTCCCCAGTCAGTGCAAGTCAGTCAGTCAGCATTTGGACACCAGGAGGTAAAGATTTAGACCCATTCATGGGGCTGCAGGGTGCAATCAATGTGTCTGAATGGTGAGGCGGGAATGCATTAGGTAACAGTCAGAGGTGAAGCATCAGCTCCTGAAACTCATCAAAGGCATTACATGTAAGTCAATGTGATGGCAAACATTGAGAAAGCAATCACGGGCAAGCTCCCGAGATTGGACACTTCACAGCAAAGTAGCCGAGGTAATCAATGACTTTCTACCTCACCTCGTCAGTGACGTCAACTCAAAATTACATAAGTGGACATAAATCTCCCACTTGTGTGCTCTGCTCAAATAAATAGTGTTACTCCTGATCTGGAGTTTAACAGCTACCTGGCTTCCTATTCAATGGGAGTGAGAGTCGGGGGCCAGTCCTGATGAAACGGACACCTTAGAAATGGAAAAGCAGCAGAGTTAATTCACATTCTCTTGATCTTAATTTGCCGAGCTGACTCAAAAACAGCTTCTTCCCTACTGCCGTTGGACTTTTGAATGGACTCACCTCGCATTACGTTGATCTTTCTCTGCACCCTAGCTGTCACTGTAATACTACATTCTCTTCTTTCTTTCTCTATGAATGGTATGTTATGTCTATATAGCACGCAGCAAACAATACTTTTCACTATATACTAATACATGTGATAATAGTAAATCAAATCAAATCAAAAAATGAGTCTAAAATTAATTAAGTTGCTTCCATAACTTTCTTTGCTTTTTAGATTAAATCAAGCACTTGTCAGTGGAATGTAATGATGCAATTCCCTCAGTCTTAACAGATTAGAAAAGTACATTCTGTACCAGTCTGCGGCATAGTGGTGTGGTTAGCGCTGCTGCCTCACTGTACCAGGGACCTGGGTTTGACCCTGGTCCTGGGTGACTGTCTGTGTGGAATTTGCATGTTCACCCTGTGTCTGTGTGGGTTTCATCCAGGTACTCCGATTTCCTCTCACAATACGAAAACTGCATTGACCATGTTAAATTCTCCCTCAGCGTACCCAAACAGACGCCACAGTGTGGTGTCTAGGGGATTTTCTCAGTAACTTCATTGCAGTGTTAATGTAAACCTATTCATGACACTAATGAATAAACTTAAACTTAATGGAATTATAGGACGATAGAATCATGGGAATGGGAGAATTCCGGCCTTATCTTCTTCAGCATGTTTCCTCACATTCAGCCTACACTGAACATTTGTTTCTGGTTTGTTTAAAGGCATGGTTCTCTCTTCAATCAATCTTCATTAGCTGTTTGAATAGTCATCCCTCTCGAGATGTTACTCGCAAGGTCATCAGGATCCTCTTCAGTCATTGTTACCTACACCCTGTGTATAAACACAGTTCCCAACAGCAGCTCTGCCTATGCTTGGCATGTCACATCAATTGTGGCAAAATCTTAAGCTTTCTCATTGATGATTTTATAAAGCTCTTGTTTAATTTCTATTGGAAAAAAGTTGCAAAAATGTTCTCTATGATTTTACTGCCTATAATAATCTATCCAAGAAACATCAGCACATAAAAATTGAAAGATTGCAAGGAACTACAAAATGTAGCCCAATCCATCACACAAACCAGCCTCCCATCCATTGACTCTGTCCGCACTTCCCAAAGTAGCCAATATAATTAAGGACTCCATGCGGTCCAGACATTTTCTCTTCCACCTTCTTTCTTTGGGAAAAAGTCTGAGGTCACGTACCAACCGACTCAAGAACAGCTTCACATCCCAAAGATGTGCTCTTAGGCTAATTGGCAAAACAAATTCTCCCTAAATTGTCTCAAATTTGGTTTCAATCCATAGATCTATAAACATAGACAGGGATCACGGGTAGAGTTGGGAACATTGGGGTGGCGGCATGGGCTCATTGGGCCAAAGGGCCTGTTTCCCGTGCTGTTTTGTTCTTTGTTCTTCTCTGATACTGTCAGACTTTTGAAAGGACCTACCTCACATTAAGTTGATCTTTCTCTATACCCTAGTTATGACAATAACACTAAATTCTGCTCTCTCTCCTTTCCTTCTCTATGATGCTTTGTCTGTATAATGCTCAAGAAACTATACATTTCACTGTATGTTAATATATGTGACAATAATAAATCAAATCAAAGATTGTACACACCAGGGAAGACTCAAGAGATTGGGGCTCATTTCTTGATGAAAGATAAGAGTGATGGTAAGATAAGAGTAAAAATGAATTTACCCATTGTAAATATCTCAAAATCTGAAAGGGTTTGCTAGGTGTGACTGAGAGATGATGTTGGCCACTTCATGCCTATTTATAGTTTTAATTCATCTCACCAATATTTTCAGTCCTGATGTTATTACCTTTGTGTAAAATAGTCCTGCTTTTAAAGGATTAAAACAGCACTTGCAGGTAGTTTGTTTTTGGTGATGTTGGTTGAGGAATGAATATTGCCCTGAGTGGCTGGGAGAATTAATCTGCTCTTCTACAAAAAGTGATGTGAGATTATTAACATCTACCTAAGAATTTGGCAGAGTATTATGAATCATCGTATTTAAAAGGCCAGTGGAAAATGTGCACAATGTCAGCAATAACTTGGTATGTACATTCTGTGATATTCTGCTATCCATAGATAGAGAAGTGGATAGACCTAAAATCATAGAATCCCTTTAGTGCAGAAGGAAGACATTCAATCCATTGACTCTGAACCAACCACAATCCTGCCCAGCCCCTACCTCTTAGCCCCACGTATTGACCCTGCTCGTGCTCCTGACACTAAGGGTAATTTAGCATGACCAATCAGCCTAGCCCACACATGGGAGGAAACCGGAGTACCCAGCGGAAACCCACATAAAGTGCAAACTCCACACAAACATTCACCCAAGCCTGGAATATGTGTCTTAGAATCATAGAATCTACAGTGCAGAAGGCAACCATTTGGCCCATTGAGTCTGTACTGACCACAATCCCACCCAGATCCCACCCCATTCGTTTACCCTAGCTAATCTCCCTGACACTAAGGGTCGATCCACTTAACCCGTACTGTGGGAGGAAACCCACACAGATACAAGGAGAAATTTGCACTGCAGACAGTGACCTGAGCTGGGAAACTGTGTTTTGATTTAATTGATTCATTTACAGAACATAGGCTTCACAGTTAAGGTCATCATCCAGTGGCCATCCCTGTTAGCAGCATGGAAAAGAATTTCATACCAATATTAATTGTGACTGTTACTAAATTTCATGCTGAACATTTTGAATCTCTGCATAATTTCAATTAAGGCTGATTCGTCACTCTGAGCAGGCTGGATCCTAATGTGCAAGTTATGGTCATGCTGGAACTATATAAAATGTTGGTTAGGCTACAGCGAGAGCGTTGTGCGCAGTTCATGAACCTACATTATAGGACAGATGTGATAGCACTGGCAGAGGAGATTTACCAGGATGTTGCCTGGGCTGGAAAATTTTAGTTATAAAGAGAGAAAGGAGTTGTTTCTCTTGTAGCAAGGGACACTGAGGGGGGACATGATTAAAATGGATAAAATTATAAGGGGCGTAGGTAGAGTAGACGGGAAGAAACTTTCCTCTTGGTGGAGGGATCAATGACCAGAGGATATGGAGAGGAGGTTTAGAGAGGATGTGAGGAAAAACTGTTTCACCCAGAGAGAGGTGGGAATATGGAACTCACTACCTGAAAGGGTAGTAGGGGCATCTTTAAGCACTGTTTAGATGTGCACTTGTGTTGCTAATACATACAGGGCTATGGACCAAGTGCTGGAAAATGGGATTAGAATGTTAGGTGGTTATTTTTGATTGGCGCTGACTCATTGGGCTGAAAGGGCTTTTGCTGTGCTGTAGACCTCTATGACTCTATGAGGGGGATCTTACCTTCTTGTCCAATTGATTGATGGGTGGCGTGAGCCGGTAAGATTGCGAGATAGGCGAACAATAGAGTTTGTGGTTAATTTTGTGCTTATTTTGATTTTACCACCACCGGATATCCAGCAAGATCAGCCTATCTAAGGCTTATCAGCTTCAAATATTATTTGTGAGCTTGAGTCAGAATTGTCTAGGCTCACTTGCCTTTGCAGCCTCACTGGTGTATGTCCTCATCAGCAAGGATTACCTACGGTCCCCATCAATGAGAAGCTGTCGTGATGGTCTCGCCAAAGGCTATTGAGGTCCCCTGGGAAGTTGGGGACCTCTTGAGTACTGGGCAATACCAAGGGAATAGTTCCTACTTGGGTAGGGTGGGGCCTGAGAGGATGGTGCCTAATGGGCAGGGCTTAAGGGGAGGCTGGAAGAGGGACACTGCACACTCAGCAACTTAGGATCATATGGGGGGAGGAACACTGTACATTCTGCATGCAGCATTCAATGTGGAGGAAGGGCACGGGGTGGGGAGGACAATAAATTTACCTGGTCGAGATGGGGGAAGTGGGGGCAGGGGATAACAATAATCCAGGCCATATTGCGGGGGGTGGAATCGATGGAATCGATTGGGCTGGGCTGGGCTGAGGGAGGGGGTGATCAGCTGTTAGGTGCAGTGGCAGTGACGATTGACCACTACATGTGAGTGAGGTTGGGGTATCAGCCACAAAGCTAGCGGTTGTAGGATGAAGGGGAGGCAGTGACAGCTCTCTCTATTCCATCCCATTACAATTTAGTTTAGTGCATACATTCAAAAACTGAATAGGTGGTCTGATAGGAGCTCCCAAGATATAGTGAGGATGAATAGAAGTGTTCATAACTTGGCCCTCTCTGCACTCATACAATAAAAGGAGGAATAGATAACAAGTCAAGGTTTTATAATGCGGAAGCCATAGAAGAAATAAATATTGGTCCACGTGAGTCCAGAATCAAAGTCCTGGAGGGAATTCCTTCTCGGGTTGAACCAATGTTGTTTAATTCACTTTTCTGGTGGTGCGGATGTCACAGGATGAAGTTGGTATGGGGAAATTATTCCGTCTGATTGGTGATGGGACAAAACATCAAGCTTAGATGGGGGTCAGTTGTCCAATCTGGCCAGTGTTTTTGTGTATGACCTGCTGGCCAGATGGTAGCTGGCAGATTAGAGCTGGCAGGTCAGGAAGGCCAGTTCAACAGGGTAGAGCCTGAGGGCTTGTGACCGCACCCCTCCACAATATCTTTAACAAAGGATGCTTATTCAGTAAATGGCTTCGGTCTTCAGGACTGCTGATGTCCTAGCCATTATGGGTTGAAAGGTGTGCTTGTTCTCAGAGACAGAGACTCACAGTCTGTGCAATTAAACTTGATTTACCAAATGACCTTCCAGTAATCCCTCTAAAGTTAGAATAGAATAGAAAGAGGCCATTTGGCCCATTGAATCTGCTTCCGCAATCCTACTCAGGCCCTATCCCTACAACCTCACGCATTTACTCTACCTAATCCCCCTGACATTAAGGGGCAATTTAGCATGTCCAATCCACCTAATCCGCACATCATTGGACTGTGGGAGCAAACTGGAGCACCCAGAGGAAACCTACACAGACGCGAGGAGGACGTGCAAACTCCACTCAGACAGTGAGCCAAACCAGGAATAGAACATGCGTCCTTGGCACTGTGAGGCAGCAGTACTAACTACTGCACCACCATGCTGCCCATTTTTTTAAATATTGAAGATTCCACCTCTTCTTCACTGTAGGCCCCCCAGGATTGGACAGTCAATATGGGTATAGAATCATAATTGGGCTGTGCAGATCCCAGGTGACCTGATCGGAGCCCCCGGGACATAGTGAGGTACAACCTTGGCCAAACAAAGAAGTGAGTTATTTTGTTGTAGAGACTCACAGAAGATAACTCACAGACACACGTCAGCCATCTTAATGGTCTTTATTCAGACAAGAAATCCAATTCAAAAATAATAAATAGCAATAAAGATTGAAGAATCTACAGTTTTAAGGTTCTGTTCTGCCACTGGTCCCACAGCACCTTTTGAAAGAAGAGTAGAAAAGAAATCCAACACCACTACAACAGTTTGCCTGGCTATTGCTGTTTGTTGGATCTAATTGTATGCAAATTTGTTACTGTATTTTCTATAACAGTGCCAATACTTCATTGACTGTGAGGGGCTCTGGGGCATCCAGAGCTTGAGAAAGGTTTTATATCAATGCATATTTTTCCTTCTTTATTGTGAAATCATGCGAAGGAAACCCACACAGACATGGGGAGAACTTGCATACTCCACACGGACAGTCACGCAAGGCCAAAATCAAACCTGGGTCCCTGGAGCTTAAGATGGCAGTGCAAACCACTGTGCCACTGCGCCGCCCACAGAATCTTAGCGTGTAAGTCGATCCATTCTGCCTGATCCCAGAGAAGAATTTAACCCACTAGATCTCTATAAAGTGAGAATGAGATAGGCACTGGCACAATGGACCCAATGGTCACCTTCATCATGATACCATTCTACAGCTAGAGCCATCACAAGCATGAGATTTATCAAGTGAAATGAGATCAACATTCAGGAAAACTATTGTCTGATTCTAAATTTTAATCTTGAGCTTTTATTTCTTTAAGTGTACACAAGCTTCAAAAGCTGTTAAAAAGGACAGAATCAATCAACAAAATTACTACCTTACTGAAAATTCACCGCAAATACATTTTTGACGTAATTTATGTGAATCACTGGAATATGATGCCTACTGTGCGTCCAAATTGAGTACAGGCCTCAATCAGCAACAGAATAATTTAGTTCTGTTAACAATGAGGCTGGAAGTGTTTCATTTTCGGTTTAGGCAGGGGTACATTGGTGAAATTATTAAAGGAAAGCAAAGGCATTTTCTGCTAGAACACGATTTGTTTTCAATTCCAACTTTCATTGTCATTTTGTCAAAAACAAAAGCCTTTACATGTTCTGTGAAACGCCCGAAATGCAAAGTTCAAGGTGCTGTGGAATCTGTTTGAATCCTCGTGCTGATTAAATTGAAATAATAATAATAATACTGCGTAATTGGGAATATTCACAGAAGGAGCCCATTCGGCCCATCGAGTCAGCACTAACAACAATCCCATCCAATCCCTATCCCTGTAACCCCGTGCATTTATCCTGCTAATCCCCTTAACCTACACATCTTAGGACACTAAGGGGCAATTTAGCGTGGCCATTCAAGCTAACCCACACATCTTTGGAGTGTGCAGAGGAAACACCAGACACAGGGAGAACATGCAAATTCCACGCAAATGTCAACCAAGGTCGGAATTGAATCCTGTGAGGCAGGAGGGCTAATCACTGTGCCAACATGCCACCCCAACCGAGTGTCATAGTCATAGAGTCAAAAAGGTTTACAGCATGGAAACAAGCCCTTCAACCCAACTTGCCCATGCTGCCCTTTTTTTAAACCTTAAACTAGTCCCAATTGCCTGCATTTGGCCCATTTTCTTCTGTGCCCATCTTATCCATGCAAGTGTCTAAATGCTTTTTAAAAGACAAAATTGTACCCAGTGCTACTCCTACCTCTGGCAGCTTGTTCCAGACACTCACCACGCTCTGTGTGAAAAAAAATTTTCCTCTGGATCCTTTTGTACCTCTCCCTTCTCACCTTAAACCAATGCCCTCTTGTTTTAGACTCCCCTACCTTCGGAAAAATATATCGATTATTTAGCTGATCTATACCCCTCATTATTTTTGAATGGCTTTGAGATTGATTATTTGCTGTGAATGAGCACTGTGTTCCCAGATAGATTTGGAAGAACCTTGTTCCCTCAAGTTTTCTTTTCCTTTCCCAGAAGGCATGATCTTTTTGTAATATGTGCTTCCACACTTACTCTGGTTCTTGCACAAAGCATTCAGTGAGGATTAAACTCGAAGGGCGGGATTTTCCGACAGTGCCTGCCCCAACACTGGAAAATCCCACCCAAGGTCAACGGACCTTTGAATAGTCCGGCCCTCCCCAGCCGGCTATGATTCCCGTTCTGAGTGAGATAGGGAAATTCCACCCAAAATGTTAAGAAGAGAGTGGGTGAGATTCTTGGACCTTCCAGCGAACAGTTTCTCAGCATGGAACCCTGCCTTTCACTGGTAGCAGGGTTATCTGGTCACAGTGTGGGATTTCCCATTGAAGGCACCCCACACCACTGAGAAACTCGTGGGTGGGGGTACACTGCCACTGGGACCAGTGAATCCCACTGGTGGGAACAGCCAGAGACTTCCAACCATTGTCAAAAAGTTATGGTGAAACCAAGATTAAAGAATCTGATAAAACGGAATCATTTGAGGGGACAGCTGAACTGAGAGTTTTGATAAGTGGATCAGCCTTGTAATAATGCAAACAGATATTTACCTCAGTGAAGTGGAGAACAATAGGGCGTAGAATTGCAGCAGTTAAAGTTACAATTCAAAAGAGAAAATAATACAAGTGCCATATTTGTATGCTAATACAGGGAGCCAATGTAAGAAAAGTCATTTATAGGGGCTTCCAGGACAAGTCATTTAAATGGGATAAGATCAAAAGAAAATGAAGTATATCAGTACCAAGGCTCATTCTATAAATGGAGGGGAACTGACAGCAACAAAGGTCATGGATATTTCTCTCCTAAAGCAAGCTTCTTCCTGGGGATTCCTGCTAAATTGCCAGTTATTGCAATTCGAAACCAGAATAATTTGCCAAAAGAGATATTCTTGTTGAGCGTGGTAACTATTGCTGCATTTTGCTCAGAGTGTTAACATATGGGATGTTGTTTTGGGGCAGTACAGCTCAGAGTTTAAGAAAGTAGAGGCATTTGGAATAGGATCAATTTAAGTATATTGTGGATATAGCCGTTATTGTAGTTTAAATTATTTTTAATTGTTTTCTTTCTTATTGTGTTCTGCTATTTAATAAGCATTTATTTTGTTGAATTATTAACTAGAGCTCTTTCCAGAGTGGAAGAGTCAATTATTCAGGGGCATAGATTTAAGATGCGAGGGGCAAAGTTTAAAGGAAATATATGAAGCAGATTTTTGAAGCAGAGGGTAGTGGGTGCCTGGAACTTGTTGCCGGGGGAGGTAGTGGAAGTAGATACGATAGTGACTTTTAAGGGGCGTCTTGACAAATACACTAATAGGATGGGAATGAAGGGATATGATCCCCGGAAGAGTAAGGGGCTTTAATTCAGTTGGGCAGCGTGGTTGGTGCAGGCTTGGAGAGCTGAAGGGCCTGTTCCTGTGCAGTAATTTTCTCTGTTCTTTTGGTCTTACTGGTCCTTACTGGTCTTTATCTCTTCCTCATATTACACCACCTTGGGAAAAAGAAAGCAATACAAAACTGGCATTCTAAGTTTCCCTTCAGGGATTTGGAATATACTGACATTTAACATCGGCTAGGTTCTTAATATCTACTGCTAGAAATGTTAGCATTTATTGACCATCCATTGTTGCTGTTAAGAAGGTGGTAGTGGACCTTTCACTACACTGCATGTGGTGAAGATGCTTACAGAATTGTTATAGGGAGTTCTAGTGTTTGGATACAGCGACAAAGAAGGAGCAGTGATTTATATCCAAATCAGGGAAATGTGCATGATTTCGCGAATGCTTAATGTACTTCAGCCTGTCTCTAGTTCCGCTTGGCCAGAAAATGAATCCCTGTACATTTCCCGCATCTTCTGCCGTATCTATCTTGCCTTTCAGCTTCTTGCTGTCATGTCATCTGCCTGAAGAAAACCTGCTACAGCAATGAAAAAGAAACCTCTTGTAAATTCTGCTGAACTGCTCCTTTCAAATCTTTTAGTTCCATCTGAGCTAATTGTTCTGGAGTTTAAAAAAAACCCCTTCAAGCTCTAAGTTGTCTCGTTGGAGCTTTGTTGCAATCTGTAACAATTCCTTTGAATGTGCCTCTCACCTGTGTTCAGCTGTTTGCAGCAATAATCCCAGTTTAGTGGAAAAGTCAATCTGTTTCTTCCTGGAATCCGTGCTTTGCTGACTCGAGCGACTGAAGCTTTCACTTGGACGGAACGATAACACAAATGCATTTAAGCTCTTTAGACCAACTGTTCAGATTTGGAGAAGAGCACATTTCTGCCTACACTTGCCAGAGAATTGTCCCTGAACTGCCTTAGCTTCCACCCTCCTGCCAAGAAATTTATTCTGGTGTTGGGTTTGAAACCACTGCAGGATCAAGAAGAACTTACTCAAATAAGGAATTTGCATTTATATAATGTCTCACCATTTCGTTCTGATGGGACATTTAGATTGCCCTCTCAGGTGGGTGTAAAAGTTATTCCCAGTGCCCAGGGCAATATTTATCCCTCAACCAATCCTCACAGAAACACAAATTATCTGATCGTAATCACATCACTGCGTCTGATACCCGGGTGGATGCTGTGTTTCCCACAGTAACAAGGTGACTATCTTCACAAAGAATTTAATTGGCCATAAAGTGTTTTGGGCTATCTGAGGTCCTTAAAGTTACGATGTAATCCTTTTCATTCACTTTTCATATTGTCAACATCCCAAAGCACTTTACAACCTGTGAATTACTCTTTGTCACTATACAAGCAATAACCTTGCACTCAACGAGGACCTAATGAATGAGTGAGCAGAGAATTGTGCATTATGTCAAGGAGGAATTTATCCCAGGAGTTCTTTTTCAACATTTTTTCAAATGGCAGCATTGAATCTGTGGCACACACTTCTGACATGTGTTCAAATCAGGTGGAGTCTTTGTTAAATATCTAAGAAAAAGAACCAACACTTCAAAATTTAAAAAGTTTATTTATTAGTCACAAGCAGGCTTACATTAACACTGCAATGAAGTGTTACTGTGAAAATCCTCTCTTCGCCATGTTCTGGACCTGTTCGAGAGAATTTAGCACAGGCAGTGCACCTAACCAGCATGTCTTTCAGACTGTGGGAGGAAACCAGAGCACTCGGAGAAAACCCACGCACACATGGGAAGAATGTGCAAACTTCACACAGACAGTGACCCAAGCCAGGAATTGAACCTGGGTGCCTGGCACTGTGAGGCAGAAGTGCTAATCACTGTGCCACCTTCCTGCGCCAACTTAAATTAATTGAATTGCCAGCCTAGGCTGTGCGCTTTAGCCTGTAGCGATTTCCATCCTCCTTTTACTCTATGTAAAATACAGCATAGGAACAGGCCCTTTGGCTCATGATGTTGTGCTGAGCACTACTCCTGCCTGCCCTTGGTCTGTATCACTCCATTTCTTGCATATTCATGTGCTTATCTAAAAGTCCCTTTAACTACACCCCACCCCCCCCATCACCGCTATCTACCATCTCTGGCAGTGCATTCCAGACACCTACCACTCTCTGTATAAAGCTTGCCCCTTACATCTCTTTTGAACTTTCCCCCTCTCACCTAAAGTGCACGTTCCCTAGTATTAAACATTTCAACTCTGGAAAAAAGATTCCGACTGTTAACCCTACTGATGATGTAGAGATGCCGGTGTTGGACTGGGGTAAACACTGTAAGATGTCTGACAACACAAGGTTTAAGTCCAACCTATTTATTTGATAGTAAACTCCCAAATTCACAGACTTCTTACAGTGTTAACCCTACTCATAATTTCATAGACTTTTATCAAGTCCCCCCTCAGCCTCTGCCCCTTCAGAGAAAACAACCCTTGTTTGTCCAGTCTCTCCTTACAGCTTATACCCTCTAATTCAGGCAGCATCCTGATAAACCTCTTTTGCATCATCTCTAATGCCTCTACATCTTCTGTAATGTGGCGGCCAGAATACAAAGCTCTGATCGCAGTCTAACAGTTTTATAAAGGTGTAGCATGAAATCCTGACTCTTGTACTCAATGTCCCGACTAATAAAGGCAAGCAACTCACAACCGAGCTAAGATGGCGTGATGTGGACTTCTTATATTCCATCTCAAACCTTTTCCATGGCATCTCCATCCTGATTTTCTCTATTTTCCGAACACCTAAGCTCATTCTGTAGAGGAATGCAACACCACTGCATTGATGCAGAAGTAAGAAGTCTGACAACACCAGGTTTAAATCCAACCAATTTATTTGATAGTAAACTCACAAGCTTTTGACCCTCTAGCCTTCGTCAGGTGAACCTGTTACCCCAGTCCGACGCTGGCATCTCGACACCATTGATGCAGAAGGCCTGGCACTTGACTTGACGGAGGGATGGTGGCACAATGGTTAGCAGTGCTGTCTCACAGTACCAAGGATGCAGGTTCGATTCCCGTCTTGGGTCACTGTCTTTACGAAATCTGTATGTTCTCCCTATATCTGTATGGGTTTCCTCCGGGTGTTCTGCCTTCCTTCCACATTCTGAAATGGCATGCTAGTTAGGTGCATTGATCGGTAAAGATGATGACTAGGGGAATGTCACAGTAACTTCATTGCAGTGTTAATGTAAGCCTTACTTGTGACAATAACAAAGAAACTTTTAACGCAATACTCCTTAGCACCAGCACAGATATTGGCCTAATCTTAATATGATGCAAGCACACAAGCCCATCTTACAGGTTTGCTAATTTGATTGTTGTTATGGGGGATGAGTTAAATTAAAATTACCCCTGAGAATGAACATCTGGAGTGTGACATCTGGAAATCAATGACTGGAGTTGGATGTTTGAAGTTTGGCATCTGGACAACAATGCCTGGGCTGAGATATCTGGTGTGTGATATCTGGCATGTGTTGATGAGTTTTCTCCTGTAGGCTAATCACACAGACATATATTTAGATATCGAGGAAAGTACTTTCAGAAGCAAGTACTTATCCTTGACTTTCTTTCTTTTTTTGATTGCATTGACAGAGAACTTGTGCCAGAAACACCTACTCAGCGAAGAACTGAATAGAAATTTAAGTGAAGACAAAGCAAATTCTGTGTTCTTATACAGCTGATCAGTCACAGGCTTACCACGGGCAAGAGAGAATGGAACAGGCTGATGTTAAATTATCCCAAAGTAACGGCTTGTTTGCTGGCTTGATACATTGTTATCTGAATAGAAAGTGCATGATGCCAACTCAGCCTGTAGAGATTGGTGATGGAAACATTCATTTGAAAAATATTTTTCAAGTATGGTGTTGTTTTAATTCATTTAGGGAATGGGGTATGTCTAGTTGGGCCAGCATTTATTACCCATCCCTAACTGCCCTTGAATTGAATGGCTTGCTAGGTCATTTCAAATAAAAATGCCAAATTTCCTTCCCTATAGAACTATAGTGAACCAAATGGATTTTTCCAACAATGGTTTCATGGTCATCCTTTAATTCCAGATTTTTACTGAATTCAAATTTCACTATATGCCATGGTGGGATTCAAACCAGAGTCCTCAGAGCTTTATCCTGAGTTTCTGGATTACAATTTCAGTGACAATACCATTGCACTGCTGTATTCTGTATTTTGTGAAGCAAGATTCTGGTGGTGTTTATACCTGTGAGTACCTCATTCAATTAAGCTGGGGACTGAGTCTCTATGTAATTGAGAGCATCAAATGGGCTATGTGTGAAAATCAGACACTTGAAGTGAAATGGCCAAGTTAGATTTCTATTTGTAAATACAACAGGTTCAGAAATTTGCATTATGAGATAAGTGAGGATTTGGATTTTTAACTGCTGAATTTTGAAGGGAATTTACGACTTAGAAAAGAAAAAAGTAAATAAGGCAGAGTTATTAAATTTTACTTTACCTAAAAGTAGTGTCCATAAGGGGAAGTTTTTTTGTTATTCCAGGAAAGATAAATATCAAAGAAGGGTGAGGACAACTTAGAAAAAATAAAACAGAGAAAAATATTTAAAGAGAGTTTGGAAATTATACTAAGTTTGGCCATTCAGGATCTTCTGAAGAGAGTAATGTGCTAGAATAAACAGTGAAGAAGTGAAGTGAGCACTCATATTTATCTCAGAAAACAGGGATTGACTTAAAGATTAGATCTCTACAACTGAGAGACAGAGAGACAGAGAGAGAGAGACAAGCTTTGCGACATATCTTCACAATAGCAACAGAAAGTTGTCCCTTCTGTTAATATTACTGGAGTATTTTATAGATTAAGTATTTAGAAGGACTGTTGCCTTAAAGGATGTTTATTTGTGAGTTTTTCAACTAAGCATATTTTGGGGAATATAATGTGAGACTAATTTTAACCATGTAAATGTAATCTTGTGCTTTTACATTTTTTTTGTTGTTAAATGTTACTGGAGTTTGTGGCATTTTATGAAAATTAAACACAAATTGAAAATTGTAATGGAAGTTTCTCTTTGGGATTTGGTTAGCCCAGCAATTACACTAGATTCACAGAAACTATATAATGCAGGAAAAGGCCATTTAGCCCACCGGCTCTGCATCAAATATAATTCCACCCAGGTCCTTTCCCTTAACTCCACATAATTACGCTGCTAACCCCTCCAGCCTATATATCCCAATACATTAAGGGGCAATTTATCATGGCCAGTGCACTTAACTTGCACATCTTTCAACTGTGGGAGGAAACCAGAAATCCATGTAGACATGGGGAGAATGTGCAAACTTCATACAGACAGTGACCCAAGCCTGAAATCAAACCCAGGTCCCTGGAGCTGTGAGGCAGCAGCATTAACCACAATGCCACCGGGCTTTCTCACATGTCAAATTCATAACAGCATTCATTGTGAAGTGATCTTTATAAGTATTATTTTTATAAAGTAAATCAAGTCAAAAGAAATCAAAAAAACCATTGATGTTTTTCCCAATGGATAAATAAAGGATAAAATTTTGGGGCACATTTTTCTAGTCAGGCCCTTAGCCTCAATCATGCACTTTTGCCACACCGTATTTCCAGACTCCACTAATGTCCCTAGCTTCCCCCTTTCCTTCCATTCTCCATTAATTAAACATAATCCACATTCTGTGGCCCAAATTTGCACTAAACCCTCCTCACACATCATCCTGTTCTTTGCTGACCTGAATTGGCTCTCACTCAAGTAATGCCACAATTCTGAAATCCCTATCTTTGCTGCCAAGCTCTTGGTAACCTCTTCCAGTCCTACAATCCTCAATGACCTTTGTCTTTCTCCAGTTCTGCCTTTTGCGGACACCTGGTTTTATTCTCTCCATCTTCAGTGATCACTCGTTCAGCCCTAGGATTTCCACCCTAAATGTTTTATTCCCTTTAATTAAACCTTGAAAACCAAACCCTCTGACTAACCTTCGGTCAGCTGTCCTATTAGCTCCTCATGTGGTCAGTCTCAAATGGTGAGTCTGACAATGTTGTTTATCATCATATTCAGCACAACGTTATCATCTATAACTACAATCATTTCACGCCTTGATATGAGTGCATGTGTCGACTGCTGAGAGGAACTTAATTTGCCATTGTTATTAATGAACATTATTCATCAATATTAAAAGAAATGATCAAGACAAAAGAGGATAGCTTGTTATACAGTGCGCTGAAAGTTAATTGCAAATACCACGTTAACCTTTTTTGACAGGTAAATTCTGCTTTCATCTTCATTCTCTTTGTTTCACTTTGTTGCATGCCAATGGTATTTATGATGCAGGGTGTTATTGCATTGAAGGTATTGTACAATGTGAGTTATCACAATATAATTTGAATTGCAGGCATAGGCTTTTTAATCCATTGAGCTCGGTGGACAGAGGCTGGAGGCCTGTGACTCACCATTATCCACAGCACTAGGGGAAGGTTTATTTGACCCTGCCATCATTAGGTAATTGTGACCCAACAGATAAATGGCATTGTACCAGCCAAAGTTTTGTTCGCTGGTTGGTGATGATGGCAATCTATCCAATTTGACTGTTTTGCCCGATTACACAGTCAAGAAATGATTAGAATGTAAACTGTACATGACAGGATACATTGTTATCACTGTTGGCAGTTAGCACTGCTGCCTCACAGTAGCAGGACCTGGGAGCGATTCCTGGCTTGGGTCACTCTCTGTGTGGAGTTTGGACATTCTCCCCGTTTCAGGTGGGTTTCCTTCACAGTCCAAAAGACATGCCAGTTAGGTGCATTGGCCATGCTAAATTCTCTCTCAGTATATTTATGCTGGAGTGTGATGACTAGGGGATTTTCATAGTAACTTCATTGCAGTGTTAATGTAATCATGCTTGTGACACTAACAAATAAACTTAAAAGCTTAATGCCAGAGGAAAAAGAAAAATGCATTTATGTAGTGCCTTTAATGGCCTTAAGCAACTTCACAGGCAATGAGGTGCCTTTGAACTGTGATAATTATTGTAAGGACAAAAGGCAAAGCAAATTCCACATAGCAAGGTCTCATAAGCAGCGATGAGTAGATTATCAATTTTTTTTGGAGACACTGGTGAGGGATGAATGTTGGCCAGGTCACCAGGGAGAATGTTTCTGCTCAAAGCTACTATTGGTCAATCCATCATACAAGCGCTTAACCTGATGTACTACTGGCCTTAGCCCTCTGCTAATATTGTGGAGGGAATTTTCACAAGCATAATCAGGATAATATCACCAGCTATGACTTCTGCCATTCCATGCCTTGAGGTGAGTGCCCAGCTGCTGAGAGAAGCTTAATTTGCCTGTCGTTAATAAAGAACATTATTCATCAATATTAAAAGAAATGTATGGAACAAAAGAAGAGAGCTTGTTTCACAGCATGCTGGAAAGTTAATTGCAAATACCATATTAATCTTTTTGACAGTTGACACTGCTTTTATCTCCTTTTCCCTTGCCTCACTTTGCGTCATGTCAACGGCATTTATAACACAGGGCAAGGTCACCAAAAATCTCAACTCTCTATTAACTCAAGCCTTTGATGGTTTTTGTTTCCCAGTCCAGAAGTTTCTGGAACTTATTTCCTGCCATTCTGACTTGGGATCCTGTTTTGAGTGACACAGTAATTATCCCTGCTGCCTCACAGGGATTCGGGTTCAATTATGACCTTGGGTGACTGTCTGTATTGAGTTTGCACACTCTCCCCGTGTCTGCATGAGTTCTCTCTGGATGCTCCAGTTTCTTCCAACAGTCCAAAGATGCGCAGAAGCTATGACATCTTCTCCGGAGCCTTCAACATGTCATTGATGAAGATGAACATCTCACCAAGGCCAACCCCATACCCCTACTTCTTGCTTTCAAACAACCGCATAACCTCAAACAGACTGTTGTCTGCAACAAACTATCCCAGCCTTCAGGAGAACAGTGACCATGACTCTGCCACAGAACCTCTGTAAGACATGCCTGATCATCAACACAGATGCCATCATCTCACGTGAGAACACCATACACGGTACATACACAACTCGGCCAATGTTGTCTACCTGATGCATTGCAGGGAAGGATGTCCCGAGACATGATACACTGGGGAGACCATGCGGACGTTACAACAACAGATGAATGAACACTGCTCGACAATCACCAGGTATTCTTTCCCCGTTGAGGAATTCTTCAGCGGCCTTGGGCATTTGGCCTCTGATTTTTGAGTAAGCGTTCTCTAAGGCGACCTTCATGACACACAATGCAGAGTCGCTGAGCAGAGACTGATAGCCAAATTTCGCACACATGGGGATGGCCTCAACCGGGATCTTGGGTTCGTGTCACACTATGTGTAACCCCCACGACTTGCCTGGACTTGCAAAATCTCACTAACTGTCCTGGCTGGAGACAATACATAACCTCTTTATTGTACTTAACCCTCTCTCCACTCACATTGTCTGTACCTTTAAGACATGATTACCTCGCATTCCAACCATTATTTTGTAAATTGAGTTTGTGTGTTTATATGCCCTGTTTGTGAACAGAACTCCCACTCACCTGACAAAGGAGCAGCGAACATTCTGAAAGCTTGTGCTTTGTGCTACCAAATAAACTTGCTGGATTTTAACCTGATGTTGTGGGACTTCTTATTGGGAGATATGCAGAGAAGATTTTGATTTTTGGAAAGCAAACAGATAGCTTTACCTGGGATGAATAAAGTTTCTTTGATGTGAGTTTGACATCACAGTGTCAATGACCTGCAGTGGACTGATGCCTAAAGTAAACAGTCTGTTTACTCATCAATCAAGTGACAGGATCTATTTTAAAAGTGCACCTCCACACACAGTGTATTTATTCACCAAATGGAATCTGTTTAAAAAGAGCAACTAGTCATTAACAGACCTCAGGACCAAGACAACAGCAAAACCTTCAATAAATACAGAATTATTTCTCCAAAAACTGCAGTGCATGAAGGACAATTACATGATCCAAATGTACGTGAGGAAAACCAATCCCATAGCAGTCTGATTCGCAGATATATTACCCAATCATCCCCATTTTAGCTGGCATTTTCTGTTTTAGTTTGTGCAATCAAATATCATTTCAACAATCACATCTGTTAAGATGCATTTCTGAGTTTGAAGAAGCATCCCAACACCCACCTTTTGATTCTTTGAGTCTTATACACCTCTTTATATAATTCCTACAGTACAGAAAGAGGCCATGCAGCCCATCAAATCTGCACCAACTCTCTGACAGAGTATCCCACTCAGGCCCATTCCATACAACCACTTTAATCCCATGCATTTACATTGACTAATTCCCTCTAACTTACACATCTTTGGAAACTAAGGGGAAATTTAGCATGGGTAATCCACCTCACCTGCACATCTTTGCACTGTGGGAGGAAATTGGATAGCCAGAGGCTTTTTCCCAGAGTGGAGGTGTCAATTACAAGGGGACACGGGTTCAAGGTGAGAGGGGAAAAGTTTAAGGGAGATGTGTGGGAGAGCTTTTTCATGCAGAGAGTGGTGAATACCTGGAAATACGCTGCTAGAGTGATGGTAGAAGCACATTAGGAACATTTAAAAGACATCTGGATGGATACATGAATAAGGAAGGAATAGAAGGATATGGACCATTTTGAGCTCAGGTCATCATGATCATCATGATTGTCCTTTGGAGGGGCCGAAGGGCCTGTTCTTGTGCTGAATTTTTCTTTGCTCTAAAGTGGAGCACCCAGATGAAACCCACACAGATATGGCGAGAACATGCAAACTCCACAGAGTTAGTGACCTAGAGCTGGAACTGAACCCGGGACCTGGCACTGTGAGGCAGCAATGCTAACCACTGTGCCACTGTTCAAAATTGTGTTTGATCATCCCATCATTTTTTTCTTAGCTTGGTTTGGAACACAGGAAGCAGAGGATGGATTTAATTGAGATCTATGAAATTCTCAGGGGCCTGGATCAAGTGAGTGGAAAGGACTGGATTCCCCCATTTATATATCTGATATCGAGAAAATGGTTTCATATCTTTCCTCAAAAATGAAAACAGGGAAGTTGACAAAGGAAAGAGCAGATAAAATGGTGGACCATGTGATACTAAGAGAAGGGTAAAAATTAGAAGCAAAGTTGATGATTATTTCTTAAAATGTTCAGTTTTCACCCTGAATAGTATTTTCCCTGTTCTCCTAAAGATGGGATTTTGATTTGATTTGATTTATTACGGTCGCATGTATTAGCATACAATGAAAAATATTGTTTCTTGTGCACTATACAGACAAAGCATACCATTCATGGAGTACATAGGGAAGAAAGAAAGGAGAGAATGCAAAATGTAGTATTACAGTCAAAGCTAGGGTGTAAACAAAGATCAACTTAATGTGAGGTAGATCCATTCAAAAGTCTGGTGGCAGCAGGGAAGAAGCTATTTTTGAGTTGATTGGTACGTGACCTCAGACTTTGTATCTTTTTCCTGATGGAAGAAGGTGGGAGAGAAAATGTCTGGGATACATGGGGTTCTTGATTCAGCTGGCTGCTTTTCTGAGACAGATTTGGAGGGGGAGGAGCTGGGAGAAAAATGGTGGAGGCTGCATTAGGACAGCTCCCCGAAGTGATCTTGCTATTGGGGAATTTTCCATGAGCTAGACTGGGAATAAGATCAGCATTGAGGGTGGTTAGCATTGAGATGGTTAAAACCCCAGTTACAGACAATGCTGTGTCCAAAGATATGCGGGTTAGGCTGATTGGTTATGCTAAGAAATTGCCCCTTAGTGTCCTGGGATACGTAGGTTAGAGGGATTAGTGGGTATAATATGTAGAGATATGGGGGTGGGCCTGGGTGAGATTGTGTTTGGTGTAGACTTGATGGGCCGAAGGGCCTCTTTCCGCACTGTAGGATTCTATGATTCTATAATTCTATGACTTCATTGAAACTTTCACCTGCAAGAACAAACCCACAGCACCCCCGCACCACCTCTCCCCTACTCCCCACCATCCCATAATGTTCAGAGACCACTTAATCACTGGGGACAGCATTCCTGCACAACAGGCCCCATCAGGGCCAAAAGGTCCATACACAATTGAGGGAGGCAAGAGGGTGAAAAGCCACAATTGTGATCATTGTTGAGATGGAGCTATCTAAGGAGGGGTTTCTGTGGAGGGGTCGCCCTGCATTCCAATATGCCTATTGACTTCACTCATGCAACCTATCTGTACTAGTCAGTGAGTTTCCTGAGTGACAGATGAATATAAGAAATGACTGGGAGCTGGAGTGCAGAGTAGGTGAGGCTGTTGTTTTGGGGGTATGAGATTACTTTATAAATGGATACATCTTGTGATTTCCCAGATGTTGCTTTGTCCAGGAGTATGCTTTTCCTTATTGTCCCTTGGATTTTTTTTCCTTCTTTTTTCCCGTCTTGCAGGAGTTATAATGTTACAGTGGACGTAGGAAGAGTTTAGAGAGGATGTCTGACAGTCAGTAATTTTGGAGAGGCTTGACAGCAGGAACGAATAAAATCCCTACAGGGCAGAAGGAGGCCATTTGGCCCATTGAGTCTGCACTGACTACAATTCCACCCAGGCCCTATTTACGTAACCCCACATATTTACCCTGAGACTAGGGTCAATTTAGCATGGCCAATCAACCTGGCCTGCCTATCTTTGGACTTTGAGAGGAGCATCTGAGGAAATCCACACAGCCACAGGGCAGAACATGCAAACTCCATACAGACAGTGTGGAGTTTGCATATCGCACTTTTTCTGCATGCTATTTTCATAGGTTTGCGGGATGTGCTTTCCCAAAGTTATGCAGTTATTTTAGATTTTAAACATCATATGATTTTTTTGACATTTATCCCTCTCCCATGTCATTTGTTATGATTAACCAGATTATTTTACCAGAGTCTCCTACCTGAGTGGAACAAATTAACTGTCATTCTGAGGTTGAGCAAGGACACAGCAATTGTCGTCCTTTATCAAGACATACTAATTTCACTTTGTTTGCCTCTTCCAACCTGCCCATAGCAGGTAGAGTTTGCTTCGCAATATTATTTTTTGCTCTTGAGCTGATCGCTTAGAGGGCACATTGACTCAAAGCATTCTCTGCGCGTTATCGTTCCATATCTCTTTCGGTTGGAGCAATTAGCAGCAGCAGGAGGCTGAAGTTAATGAAGACTAAACTATGGGGGAGGAATGTTCTCAGACGATAGAATGGCCTGAGGATATTTTGTGACACTGCGGTGATAGCAGGGGGCGCCAAGGCGAGACACGCCAGTGCGGAGAACAGATAGATGCAAAGGAGAACGTCCCGTCTAATCAACACTACCACAGGCAGTTAGTTCTGCCTCAACAAGCAGACACCTCTTAAAAGGCATTGGAGAATTGCGAGGAAATTTAACTGGTGACTTTGTTGTTAGATCTGCCGCTCGGTTAGTGAAGCAGAGAACAACTTTTGACTTCGGGCTATCAGCCCTCTGTGATATCTTTGGATTTTCTTTTTCTAGGCACCATTCTGCAGGCTTTAAGATGATTAACCAGGATTCCAGCTGTATTCATCAGTCAAACAGGTGGTCTGATCTGCTTCTCTGTGTTAAAACCTTTGGCGTGCAAACAACTAGGCAGCTCCACACAATGCTGCAAGTTTGCAAATTATCCGGGGAGATAACTGATTGCACAGATGTAACATGAAGGAACATTTGCATTTAATGAAATTAGTTTTTGGAAAAGGAATTGTTTTTAATCGTTCAGCATGTCATCGGCACTTAATGCTATGTTGTAATTGCATAGTTCAGATGGAAAGTGTGCACAGTCCATCTCACCATAGCTACACTTGCACTCAGTACTCCTCAGGATCAGAGAGATTTGGCCGGGTATGCAGTTCAACCCATTGAGTATGAACGGAAATTCCCCGTCCATGTTCGCAAATGACTTTTAGTGTTCAGGTCTCAAATGAGCAAGTGCGTTGTATCATACTTAAATCAAGATCGAACTTCAGCACCATGGACAGCACACAATCTGACAATTTCTGATGATGGTTTTGGGTACACAATTGTTTACAAGAGATTTATTTGCAGATATGTTTCTGACAATGTGTAAACTCTGTTTCATTGATACACACACTAGCTAACACTGAGATACACTCAGTCCCAGCGCACACTGACACACACACACACACACGACATATGCACAGTCACACTGTGATACACACACACACATACACCCAGCTCTCACCGAGATACCCACAAATCTTTCCAAAGATTAATTTGAAATGACTGCATGCCAGTGAAGAGGTTAGATTTGGAAGAGTTTAGTTTAACAATTGAGCGAAGCCTGTGTGTAAGTTGCTTTGATAAGATGTACACATTTCAGCACCCCATTGCTGATTCCCATAATTAGAGTTTGACTGGAGGTGAGAATGAAAAACTTCCAGGTTTAGCCTCCTAGTGTAGATTTCACACCCATTCCCAGTGGAGGTGTGCTGTTCTCTGGCCACACATTGTGGCACATTGCAGGGCAAGGCAGTCACTGATTCATGGCTGTATTATTGGAGCGACTGACCAGTGGAAGTGGGAGTCTGTACCCGCAGGTGGGGAACCACACCCACCTTATGCTTCTCTGTCCCTTTCGCCACTCACCTGATGAAAGGGTAGAGCCTTGAAACCTAGTGGCATTTGCTACCAAATAAGCCTGTTGGACTTTAACCTGGTGTTGTGAGACTTCTTACTATGTTTATCCCAGTCCAACACCAGCAGCTCCAAATCTTTTCTCCTGCAGCAGATAATGTTGCTCTGTCGGGTCTCATGCCCTTTATTCATTTCTGGTTTTAATACCCAAAATACCCCATGATCAGGTGCTCACTTCTTCCAGCTGATTCCGGTAATATGGCGCATAGTGCAGAGGAACGTATATTTATTTTGGGTGAAGTGTTCAGCAAATTTCCAGAATAGATTATAGAACCCCTATAGGGCAGAAGAAGGCCATTTGGCCCATCGAGCATGCACTGACAGCAATCCCATCCAATCCCCATCCCATAACCCCACTTTTTTACCCTGCTAGTCCCCCTGACCTACTGAGGGAAAAGTTAAACATGGTCAATCATCTTAACGCATGCATTTTTGGAGTGTGGGAAGAAACTCATGCAGAAAGGGGGAAGAACATGTAAACACCACATGGATAGTCACCTGAGACTGGAAATGAACCCGGGTCCCTGGTGCTGAGAGGCAGCAGTGTGCAATGTTCACTGTGACAGCGTGCTGCCCTATGGAACTGGATTGTTGGTGTCCCCAGTTTTATGACGTGGAGATGCTGTTGGACTGAGGTGAGCACAGGAGCAAGAAGCAGCACTCTGAAAGCTCGTGATACCAAATAAACCTGTTGGGCTTTAACTTGGTGTTGTGAGACTTCTTATTGTGCACCGTTTTATGAGAAGAGGACAGTTGAAAAACTCGCCACCAAATTGTGGGCGGCATGGTGGCACAGTAGTTAACACTGTTGCCTCACAGTGGCAGGAGCCCATGTTCGACTCCCAGCTTGGGTGACTATCTATGTGCAATTTATACATACTCCCAGTGTTTGCATGGATTTCCTCCGGGTGCTCTGATTTCCTCCCACTGTCTAAGGATGTGCAGGCTAGGTCAATTGGCCATGGTAAATTGCCCCTAGTGTCAGGGAGTTAGCAGGTAAATAAGTAGGGTAGTAGGAATAGGGCCTGGATGGGATTGTGGTCGATGCAGACTCGATGAGCCAAATAGCCTCTTTCTGCACTGCAGGGATTCTATGATTCAATTCTTCCGCAGTCTCTTTGATGAATTCTCGCAGGTATTTTGCATGACAATGAGCTGCTTGCCAAGTTGCTGGTGGCTACCGCTTGCACTGAGTTCAAATCCTTCACCAAGAAGCTCTCCTGCACTCCATACGTGGGCGAAATCATCATTTCCGCTCACAACCTCATCTTGACACCTTGGATGATTGTTAGCACCTGAACGTGCAGCTGACAGTGCCCCATCAATGTCTGTCTGAAGTTGGAGTGTCTCCACAATAATTGCTATGATAGCTTTGATTGGCTGTTCATTAATGTTATTGTCAGGCTGGAGTGTTTATCAGCTAATAGCTGTGTGAGGTGAAACCGAAATTAATTAGTCAGATAAATACATATCCAGATCTCATGTTAAGTAGGTATACTGGTGCAAATGACACATACGATTAAGAACAGATGGGTTTATGTAAATATCAGTGCTTTCCCTGTCACAGTGCAGGAATACATCCTCCAGTATTAGCAGCGTTTATGCCGTAAAGCTAGCAGCTGAGTGATGGATTTAACATTAAGTGCAAACATATTGAAAGACTTGTTGGGGGTGAGATGGTTTGGGAGGGGGGAGGGTATTAAGAGTAGACCCATGCATTTCTGTGGCCATAGACATGTCTCCAGTGGATTCTCGCCCTTGTGCCAGGATCACAGATGTCAC
This sequence comes from Sphyrna mokarran, assembly GCA_024679065.1. Classification (NCBI taxonomy): domain Eukaryota; kingdom Metazoa; phylum Chordata; class Chondrichthyes; order Carcharhiniformes; family Carcharhinidae; genus Sphyrna; species Sphyrna mokarran. The sequence goes on along the minus strand of JAGIQG010000013.1, from coordinate 10,749,340 downwards.
TTGAATGGCTGCACGCGATTCATATGGGGGATGGCGAACAATCAGAGGCCTTTGTCCCTTTTGGTAACACGATCATAGGTAGAATGAGGGATGAGTTGTTAGAGTACTAGGAAAGAGACTTGCCCAGAACCTCCATAGACTGGTAAATCACTGTCGGCTTGGTACCCCATTCCTTTTCACTTGCCTAGGTGGGGAACTGCACATTTCTCATCTGGATCTCAGATCCGAGTCTGAAATGTAGAGGGCACACACTCTATTGTCCTTCCAATACACCACACTGTTGGGGAAGTATGGTTGGATACTTTTAACCATTGTCTATCATGACCTATAAATATTAACTCTTAAAAGTCTATCACAGGCAAAGATTATCTGGATATTTTATCAGATAGTTGTTTCTGGGAGCTTGCAGTGCACAAATTGGCTTCTGCTCATCCTATACTACAACAAAAGTTGTGATATTATAATGATGCACAGTCCAAAAGATGTGCACTGACTATGCTAAATTCTCTCTGAATGTACCCAAACAGGTCTGGAGTGTGGCTATAGGGGATTTTCACAGTAGCTCGATTGCAGTGTTAATGTTAGCTTAATTGTGACACAAATAAATAAACTTTAAAATATGATGCCTTGGGCTTATTGAATAGACAAGACACAAGGCACAAATTGCTCATAAAGGATTGGCTAAATTCTTGGGCTCATTAGTTAAGATTAGTCAAATGTCAACAATTATATATAGGGAGAACATTTGAATACCAGAGCTCTGTGTGTGCGTGCGTGCGTGTGTGTGCGTGCGCTCTACTCAAAGTGGAAGTGAAACGAAGACTGGATCACATGACACATGGTCCTTCTAGTGACATCACAGAATCGTTATGGTGCAGAAGGAGGCCATTTGGCCCATTGGCATGAGCACTACCACATTGCCCACCCTGGAATTGGCACAGACGAGGGTCTCACAATGGAAATCTCTATTGGCCTTGGGCAGAATCTTATGGTGTCACCCAAACGAGGCTGTAAAATCCCACCCACTGTGGCTCTCCAAATGAGCATCATGACTTAATGCCATTCCCCTGCCTTTTCCCCGGCCCTCGAACATTGTTTCTATTCAAGTGATCATTGAATTAACTGCACACCTTACAGCCAGCAGCACCTATTCACATGTAAGCCACGTAATACATATGCAAAGTCTCTTGAATGCCTCGATTGAACGTACCTCCACCACGCTTCTCGCCAGAACATTCCAGACCCCAACAATTCACTGTGTGAATATGTTTATTCTCACATCACATTTGCCTCTTTTGCAAATCACTTTAAATCTGTGTCCCTCTCATTCTTGATCCTTTTATGAGTGGGAACGGTTTCTCTCTATCTACTCTGTCCAGTCCCCTCATGGGTTTGAACATCTCTATCAAATGTCATGCTGATGTCCCTTTAGGGCATAACATTATAATAGTGACACTTCAAAAAGAATTTCACTAACTGAAACGTATCTTGGCATGAGGTTGTGAGGGGAGCCATATAAATGTAAATAATATTTTAAAAATAGATGTCATGGATGCATCAATGGAGCAGTATAGAAATTCTCAGGGAATTAACCCAAAAAAATTACCGGCCATGCAACGCTGCAATCTAAAATATAAATCACTTTGTGTAGATATTACATGGATTACATGTGTGTAGGTGCTGTTGGCTCTAAGATGTGCAGTTAATTAAGTGCGTTTGCATAATGCAGAAAGCCACACACTTCAGAGTGGGCTCAATAATTTTCTTTTTGTATTGTGGACATCGCTTCCAAAGTCATCTATGTGTGCAGATCCACTAGAGATGGGCAAGATCCTAAATGAATATTTCTCATCAGTACTTACTGTTGAGAAAGGCATGGATGCCAGGGAACTTGGAGAGATAAATAATGATGTCTATACATATTGCAGAGAAGAAAGTGCTGGAACTCTTAAAGCATATCAAGATAAATAAATCCCCGGGACCTGATGGAGTGTATCCCAGAACATTGTGGGTGGCTAGGGAGGAAATTGTGGTTCCCCAGCAGAGATATTTGAATTATTGACAACCACAGGTGAGGCGCCTGAAGATAGGAAGATGGCAAATGTTGTGGTTTTGTTTAAGAAGGGCTGCACGGAAAATCATGGGAATGATCCTAACATCTGCAGTGGATAAGTTATGAGAAGATATTCTGAACGATAGAATCTATGAACTATTTAGAGGGGCAAGGACTGATAAGGGACATTCAGCATGGCTTTGACAGTGAAAAATCATGTTTCATGAATTTGATGGAGTTTTTTGAAGGGGCAAATGAAAGGTTAGATGAGGGCAGTGCAGTTGACTTTGTTTACATGGACTTTAGCAAGGCCTTTGACAAGGTAGCACCTATGACCCTGAGTAATTGACTCTTCCATTCTGGGAAAAAGCTTCTGGCTATCCACTCTGTCCATGTCTCTCATAATCTTGTAGAATTCTATCAGGTCGCTCCTCAACCTTTGTCGTTCCAGTAAGAACAAATTTCTCCAATCTAATCTCATAGTTAATACCCTCCATACCAGGCAACATGCTGGTAAATCTTTTCTGTACCCTCTCCAAAGCCTCCATGTCTTTCTGATAGCGTGGCGACCAGAATTGAACACTACATTTCAAGTGCGGGCTAACTAAGGTTCTATATATCTGCAACATGATTTGCCAATTTTAAAACACAATACCCTGGCCAATGAAGGCAAGCATGCCGTATGCCTTCTTGACTACCTTCTCCACCTGCCTTGCCACTTTCAGTAACCTCTGTACATGTACATCCAGATCCCTCTGCCTATGAATGCTCTTAAGGGTTCTGCCATTTATCATATATTTCCTGTCTGTATTAGACTTTGCAAAATGCATTACTTCACATTTGTCCCAATTAAACTCCATCTGCCATTTCTCCACCCAAGTCTCCAACCTATATCCTGCTGCATCCTCTGATGGTCCTCATCATTATCTGCAAATCCATCAACCTTCGTGTCATCTGCAAACTTAATAATCAAACCAGTTACATTTTCTTCCAAGTCATTTATGTATGTTACAAACAGCAAAGATCTTGTCACTTGTCCCTGAGGAACGCCAGTTGTCATAGCCCTCCATTCAGAAAAGAACAGTCCCACTGCCACTCTCTGTCTTCTATGACTGAGCCAGTTCTGTATCCACCTTGTCAGCTGATCCCTGATCCCAAGATAGATAGTCAACAACTTTTAGTGAAGGTAGGAGAGTCTAAAACTGGATAGCGTAAGTTTAAGTTGAGAGGGGAGAAATACAAAAGTGTCCAGAGGGGCAGTTCTTTCACACAGAGAGTGGTGAATATCTGGAACAAACTGCCAGAGGCAGTAGTTGAAGTGGCTACAATTTTGTCTTTTAAAAACATTCAGACAATTACACGCGTAAGATGGGTATTGAGGAATATGGGCCAAACATAGGCAACTGAGACTAGCTCAGTGGTATAAGCTGGGCGGCATGGGCAAGTTGGGCCGAAGGGCCTGCTTCCATGCTGTAAACCTCTATGACTCTCTAATTCTATGACCAGCATTGATTGCCCATCCTTAACTACCCTCTCAAGCTTCAGTTTGTAGTGTCATAAGTATTAACAGTGCAATGAAGTTATCATGAAAATTCCCTACTTGTCACACTCCAATGCCTGTTCGGGTACACTGAGGGAGAATTTAGCATGGCCAATGCACCTACTAGTGCGTCTTTCGGACTGTGGAAGGAAACTGGTGTACCTAGCGAAAACCCTCGCAGACTCAGGGAGAACATACAGACTCTGCACAGGCAGTGCCCCAAATTGGGAATTGAGCACAAGTCCCTGGTGCTGTGAGACAGCACTGCCTGCACTTATGTTACTAAGCCCTTCCTCGTGAAAGTAGTGGTGAGATGCAGTCTATGCCATCAATGTTCCAAAGAAAAGGAATTGCTGATGAAGGATTATTCCTTCCAAGTGAGGATGAGGAACTTGCAGGTGGTGGTGCTACCCTGTGCCTGCTGCCCTTGTTTTTCTCAAAGCTGTGGATGATCCATTTAGAATTTGCTGAAGATCCTCCCCACAGGCGATGCATATGGTAGCAAATGGTAGCAAATCTAAAACAGAGTTGAGGAGGGGCTACTTCTCCCACAGGGCTGTGAATCTGAGGAATTTGCTACCCCAAAGTTCAGTGGATGCTGGGACAATTTAAGGGGGAGTTAGACAGATTTTTAATTGGTAATAGGCTGAAGAGTTATGGGGAGAAGGCAAGAAAATGGAAATGAGGGCACTTCAGCCATACTTGAATGGCAGAGCGGACTCGATGGGCTGAACGGCCTAATTCTGCTCCTACATCGTATGAATTTATGAGCACCACTGTGATATTGTGTTGGTGATGGATGGACTGACACCGGAATTTTACCATCCCTGCCCACCGCAGGAATCAGAGCGGGCGAGCAGTGGACAATGGAAAGGTCCGTTGACCTCAGGTGAGATTTTATGGTTTTATGAATGAGGCCATGAAATCCTGCCCAGAATGTTTAAGAGATGGATTGCGAGCCTGTCAATGAGCTGCTTTGTCCTGGATGGTGTCCTTCTTGCCTGTTTCGTTTGCGGACAGAGCAAACATGGACAATTTTTCACTTTGTTAAGTAGGTACTGATGCTGTGGCTGTAATAGGACAGTTTGTTGATACATTGAAACTCTGGCAGACAGCTGCAAGCCGTCCAAGGTTAGATACACTGTTTCACGAAAGGATTTATGATTCTGTCTCACGTTCTCCTCCAGCCCATAGTTTCAAGTTTGTAACAACGTGCCTGAGAGCTTGCTTCCTACCTAATCTGGATTGGCACAGCATTGGCAGAGAAGTGGTTCGTAATGGGACAATTTGTCTTCATTGTTCTGGATTTTCATACCCCGCAGATTTTTGCATCAGATAAATACTTATTTTGTGGTCCAATAAATTATTAGTATTGACAGTAAAATTTGTCACAGTTAATGAGACTGCATGGAATGAAAATCAACTAGCACTGGACCTCAGAGAGTTATAGTGAAGTGTTTATGTAGATTAGCGCTTAATCCAACAATAACATTTAAACAAATGCAGCACCAGGATTGACAGGAGAGGGGAAAATGAATTATTCAGTTGCTCAAGGGGAATGAAGCATTTTTTTCCTCTCTTTTATTTGTTACTTTCTTTATCCCACTCAAGGATTTGATTTATCATAGGATTCAACAACACAGAAGGAGGCCATTCAGCCCATTGGCCCCGTGTCAATTCTTTGAAGGAGAAGTGTTCATAGTCCTACGCCATTCCTAACAAGCCACCCATCTCTTTTTCCCTTAGCCCTTCAAATGTTGCTGTTTTCCCCCCTATTGAATCTGAATCCACTGTTCCCTTGCACACGTGATTGATGTCAGGCACGGATAGAAGGCTGCTCTTCAAGTTAAGAATCAACAGGCGTCTTTGGCTTATCAGATCGCACACATTGACTGCACAGAGTGACGGTGTTATTTCCAGCCAGAATAGAGATGTTTAGTAATTTCTCCTTGATCGTATCAGGATGTCACTCTGCTGTAAGCGACTGGGATTGATTCTACCCACGATTTGTATAGTGTGACAATTCTCCACGTTTTGATGGAAATTAACTCTGCTTTTATCAGCCGGAGTTCAATGACGTTGGCCATGAGTTCTGTCTGCTGCACTTCAATGTGACTCTTTCCAAGTAGACTCCGTAGACTGTTGACTATGGTGTGCTGTTTTAGTGGACTGTTTGCAGAGTTAAAAGACTCCGTTTGCTATTAAATAGACTATGCACTATCATGGTAGTACAGAGGCTGCCTCACAGCACCAGGGACCTGAGTGCAAATCCAGCCCTGGGTGACTATAATTGTGGAGTTTGCACATTTTCCCCATGTCTTTGAGTTCCCTTGAGTGTTCCAATTTCCTCCAAAGACGTGCTGGTTAGGTTGATTGGCCATGCTGATTTGCTCCTTTGTCAGGGAGATTAAGAGGATAAATGAAACCCTTAGAGATTAGTGATTGGGTGGGATTGTTATTGGTGCAGGCACAATGAGCCTCCTTCTATGCTGTAGAAATTCTTTGATTCTAAGTTATCTCTTAAGCCCCTTCCTCCAATCATTGACTAGCAAGTTCTTGTCAATCGGTTCAAATGAAAGGCCATTGATCCTCAATCCCACTGGATGATGGACAGAAGCAAATCCTCTGAGTGAACTTTCCCTTCTCCAGTTCTGTGCAGACACTATGCTACACCAATATCCCAGCTTTCCATAGCTGGTGCCACTGATGGATCAATTTTATCAGTTATTCAAGCAGAACGTGGTCCTCCATCACCACCTTGAAAGGATTGGCAGAAAAATTACTGGGAGGCCCATATCCTCACAGTAAACGAGAAAAAGGAGACCTCTGCCTTCAGAAAATGAGAACACAAAAATCCTTGATCTGGTTGGAAGCAGCTAACTCACCAGTGTGCAGGCATATGGCATGATTGCTTTCATTGGCCAGGGCATTGAGCGCAAGACAAATCATGTTGCAGCTACTTAAACTTTCGTTAGGCTGCATTCAATTCTGGTCGCCACATTATCAGGAGGACATGGAAGTTTTGGAGAGAGAGCAAAGAAGGTTCACCAGGATGTTGCCTGGTGTGAAGGGTTTTAGGTATGAAAAGAGGTGGGATCAACTCAGATTGTTTTCACCGGAAAGATGGAGGTTGAGGGGAGACCTGATAGAGGTCTACAAAACTATGAAAGGCATAGCCAGGGTGAATAGTCAGAGCGTTTTTCCCAGGATGGAAGTGTCAATTACAGGCTCAAGATGAGAGGGGGACAGTTTAAGGGAGATGTTCAGGGTAAGTTTTTCATGCAGAGAATGGTGAGTGCCTGAAATGCGCTGCCAGAGGTGGTGGAAGGAGGCGCATTAGCAACACTTAAGAGGCATCTGGATGGGTGCACAAATAGAGAGGGAATAGAGGGATATGGACAAGTAAGAACATAGAACATAGAACAATACAGCACAGAACAGGCCCTTCGGCCTTCGATGTTGTGCCGACCAAAATAAAAAGCAATGCCCCTCCTAACTAAACCATTCCCTTCTCATCCATATACTTATCAACTAACCTCTTAAACGCCACCAAACTTGGCGCATCTACAACAGCTGCAGGCAGGGCATTCCACTCCCTAATCACTCTTTGAGTAAAGAACCTACCTCTGATATCCGTCCTATAACTCATACCCCTTAATTTAAAGCTGTGTCCCCTCGTGCTAGCTTTCTCCATCCTAGGAAAAAGGCTATCACTGTCCACCCTATCTAAACCTCTAATCATCTTATATGCTTCAATAAGATCCCCTCTTAGCCGCCTCCTTTCTAACGAAAACAACCTCAAATCCTTCAACCTCTCTTCATAGGACCTGCCCTCCATACCAGGCAACATCCTGGTAAACCTCCTCTGTACCCTCTCCAATGCCTCCACATCTTTCTTATAATGTGGGGACCAGAACTGCACACAATACTCCAAGTGCGGCCGCACTAGAGTTTTGTACAGTTGCAACATGATGCTGCGGCTCCTAAATTCAATCCCCCTACCAATAAAAGCTAAGACTCCATATGCCTTCTTAACAACTTTATCCACTTGACTGCCTACTTTCAGGGATCTATTGACACATACACCAAGATCCTTCTGTTCCTCAACACTATTAAGAGCCCTACCATTAGCCCTATACTCTACACATTTATTGTTCCTGCCAAAGTGCATTACCTCACACTTTTCACATTAAACTCCATTTGCCACCTCTCGGCCCAGCTCTGCAACTTGTCCAAGTCACTCTGTAAACTATAACACCCCTCTTCACTATCTACCACTCCACCGACTTTAGTGTCATCTGCAAATTTACTGATCCATCCCTCAATACCCTCATCCAGATCATTTATAAAAATTACAAACAGCAGGGGCCCCAAAACAGACCCCTGAGGCACACCACTCGTCACCGAACTCCACGATGAATATCTCCCATCAACCACCACCCTCTGTCTTCTATCTGCCAGCCAATTCCTAATCCAATTAGCTAAATCACCCTCTATTCCACACATCTGCATTTTCTGTAGAAGTCTTCCATGGGCCACCTTATCAAAAGCCTTACTAAAGTCCATATATACTACATCAACCGCCTTACCCCCATCCACCTCTCTGGTCACTAAAGGGCAGAAAGGTTTTTCTTTGGGTTAGTTAAGCATCATGAACGGGCTTGGAGGGCCAAAGGCCTGTGCCGTCTCCAGCTCTGATCCGAGATTGAAACATGGTACAACATCTTGAAGTCACCCCAAAGCAGAGGCCAATGAACCCAGTGATGACAACTCTCCTACAAAGGGGCCCCAATTTTACTGGGGCTGGTGTGGGGTCTGCTGAGGTGAATGGCAATCCCTGGATGTTGCAGGATGTGTGCTTGACATGCCTTCTTCCCAAAAATGTTCTGGGAAACCCATCTGAACTCAGGGCCGACCTACCATGTGACTGGTAATTGTGGAGAGGGGATGTCCAGAGAGCTCCGTGTAGGAACAAGAATTCAGGAGCAGGTGGACCCAGTGATGGTGAGAGATCTGGACACGGTTCCAGATACCAGAGACCCTGTTCAGGAACAGGGAAATACTTCTGCTCCCTCCGATCTACAAAGGAACCCAAAATGAAGTTTAATGACTTATTTCCCTGGCCACAGTCCTCTTGATAATGTAGACAGCTCAGACATCTGCATGTAGTTACATATCAGGTCCTGATGGCACCTTACTCAATGGACTGTTTTAAAGTGGGGTTCCCCAGTCTTCCTGTGAATCATCTGCTCAAAGGAGGTTAACACTGGGGCATGGTGGGAAGGAAGCAGAATTAGAAAAGAAGAGCAGGATTCTTTATTCTTATTGTAGCAGGACCCGTTGCGAGTGAAAAGCCACACCTCCATTCACTGCCAGCTGCATCGGAAATTCCGAGTAGTGAAGGAGAGTGGGAGATTTTGGTTGTTAAGCATTGAACTTCACTTTAAACATTCTGCTCAACTCCCCCCACCACCCTCTCTATCCAACGATCACATCTCACATATACACATACACTCACACACACAGACACATAAACATACACACATGCCAACAGACACACACGTCAACAGACATACACATGTCAACAGACACACACAAGCACATATCATGCACACATGCACACACACACACACACATGCATACAAATGCACACAAAAACATACACCCGTGCACACATATGTGCTCAAACACACATGCACACATGAATACCCAAGCATGCACACACACACGTGCATACACACACATATACACGTGCACACACACACACACAAACACAGACACACTGACACATGCACAAACACACACACACTGACACACACGCACAAACATACAGACAGCTGGCTGACTGAGTGTTGGGACTTAGCATTCTTTCTGCAAATTGATGAAAAGTTATTAATTCATTTTATTGGTATTGTCGGTATTTGTGGGAGTTTGCACTGCACAGTTTAGATGCCACATTTTCTATAATTAATTCATTTTATTGGTATTGAAATTTTTTTTTACATTTTCCACTTTGCTCAGCAAATTAAATTTCTTAGCAGCATGCTGATGGTTTCCAAATGCCATCTGGCCAATTCTAATACTCTACCGATATAAATACCATTTACATAAAATACCACTGTTAAAAATAGCACTTGAAATCAAAGACACTTACATGCTGCTAATTGCAAAGAAGGTCTCAATTCCTCGGACAACAAAGTCTCTTTGGATTGTAAAATATTACCTTAACTCTTTCAGAACCTTGAAGGATAGTTATTGACGATAGTTCAGAAAGTTCTATCCTCATCTATGAGTTAAAGGGTTCAGATTCAAGTTCCTTCCCAAAGACTTGTGACTTATCTTTCAACACAGTACTGGGGAAATGCTGCACTGTTACAGATAGTACATTAAATAAAGACCCCTGCATTCTCCAGTGGATATAATAAACTATTTGGGATGGTATGGTGGCACAGTGGTTAGCACTGCTGCCTCACAACGCCAAGGACCTGGGTTCAATTCCCAGCTTGGGTCACTGTCTGTGTAGAGTTTGCGCATTCTCCTCATGTCTGTGTGTGCTTTCTCTAGGTGCTCCAGTTTCCTCCCACAGTCCAAAAGATGTGCTGGTTAGGTACCTTGGCCATGCTAAATTCTCCCTCAGCGTACCTAAACAGTGGCGACGAGGGAACTTTCACAGTAATTTCATTGCAGTGTTAATGTAAGTCTACTTATGACTAATAAATAAACATTTCTTTGTTTGAAAAGGAGAAGGGAAGTTCTCCCTTGAATACTAGGCAAAGCATAACTCTCAACCAGCATCATTGAAATCCAGGTTGTCTGGTTATTATCGTGTTGCTCTTTGTGGGAGGTTGCATGGTCAATTCATAGAATAGAATATTTACAATGCAGAAGGAGGCTATTCAGCCTATTGAGCCTGCACTGACAACAATCCCACACACAGGCTCGATATATTTACCTATCTAATTCCCCCCAACACAAAGGGGCAATTTAACATGGCCAATCCACCTAACTTTTTGTTGCAGAAGGCTGTGCAGGCCAGAACATTGAGTGTCTTTAAGACAGAGATAGATGGGTTCTTGATTAATAAGGGGATCAAGGATTTGGGGAAAAGGCAGGAGAAAGGGAATGAGAAAAAAAACAGCCATGATTGAATGGCGGAGCAGACTTGATGGGCTGAATGGCCTAATTCTGCTCCTATGTCTTATGGTCTAATCCGCACAGCTTTCAGATTGTAGAAGGAAACCAGTGCACCTGGAGGATTCCCGCAGACATGGGGAGAACATGCAGACCCTGCACAGATAGTCACCCAAGGCCAGGATTGAGCCCGAGACCCTGGCACTGTGAGGAAGCAGTGCCACTGTGCCACCCACAAAGTAGCAGCTATATTTCCTATATTACTGTGACTCATTTCAAAGACATTGGCTTTAGTGCACTGAGGGACTTCCAGGAATTAGGAAGGGTATTGTTATGAATGCCAATCTCCCTTCCTTTTCAGTCACAGTGACTCGTGCTGTGATTAGAGCAGCACTGGTGGGATATGGAGCTTCATTTTCTGTTTCTTGGTGCTGCCATCTGGTCTCTGGTAAAAAAATATTTGCGGTGTTGACGGAGCCATCACCCTAAGTGACTCTGCTGCCAACTGCACATTCAAAGATTAAACTCGCACTGCTACAAGGCATTGTGTCCATGCATTTAATTCCCACTGCATCACTGAACCAATAGATCAGGTTAAACTCAGATTAACAGTAAGTGAAGAAATTAAAGGGGTTATTTGTCAAACGTCAAGAATCCTTTGCTCTCCAACAGGAGATTGTCTCCATGTTAATTAACTTGTTACTCCCCAACCACTGGTCTGTGTTTCCCACATGATAGTCACTGGGGTTAGAATACACTTCACACAATCTTTATAACCATCAATTTACTAATCATCAGTTCTGACACAAAAAACAAATATAGGTGCAAAAAAACAATCTTATTGTTCTCAACATACTCAGGCTGAACTTTTCTTTCTGATGTGGAGATGATGGCATTACATGTAACTTCCACGACTTGCCTGGGCTTGCAAAATCCTACTAACTGTCCTGGCTGGAGATAATTCACACCTCTTTAACCTGTGCTTATCCCTCTCTCCACTCGCCCTGTCTGTACCTGTAAAGACTTGTACCCGAACGATTATCTTGCAGTTGTGTTTCTGTCTATATATGCCATGTCTGTGAACCCATTTCTCCACTCTCCTGATGAGGGAGCATAAAAACGTAGGAACATAAAAAATAGGAGCAGGAGTCGGCCATCCAGCCCCTCGAGCCTGCCCCGCCATTCAATAAGATCACGGCTGATCTGCAGTGGTTCAGTACCACTTTCCAGCCTTCTTCCCGTAACCCTGAATTCCCTTGTCAATCAAAAACAGCCATGGGGACCAAATTCGCACCTCAGTATGCCAACATCTTCATGCACAGGTTCGAACAAGACTTCTTCACCACACGAGATCTTCAAACAAGGTTATATTCTAGATACATTGATGACAGCTTTTTCCTTTGGACTCATGGTGAACAAACATTGAAACAACTGTATGATGATATCAACAAGTTCCATCCCACCATCAGACTCACCATGGACTATTCTCCAGAATCAGTTGCATTCTTGGACACACGCATCTCCGTCAAGGACGGTCACCTCAGCACCTCACTGTACCGCAAACCGACAGACAACCTCACAATGCTCCACTTCTCCAGCTTCCACTCTAGACACGTTAAAGAAGCCATTCCCTATGGACAAGCCCTCCGTATACACAGAATTTGCTCAGATGAGGAGGATCGTGACAGACACCTCAAGACGCTGAAGGATGCCCTCGTGAGAACAGGATATGGCGCTCGACTCATCAATCGACAGTTCCGACGTGCCACAGCGATAAACCGCACTGACCTCCTCAGAAGACGAACACAGGACACGGTGGACAGAGTACCCTTTGTTGTCCAGTACTTCCCCGGAGCGGAGAAGCTACGACATCTTCTCCGGAGTCTTCAACATATCATTGATGACGATGAACATCTCGCTAGGGCCATACCCACCCCCCCACTTCTTGCTTTCAGACAACCGCACAACCTCAAACAGATCATTGTTCGCAGCAAACTACCCAACCTTCAGGAGAACAGTGACCACAATACCACACAACCCTGCCACAGCAACATCTGCAAGACATGCCAGATCATAGACATGGACGACATCATCAAACGTGAGGATACCATTCACCAGGTACACGGTACATACTCTTGCAACTCGGCCAACGTTGTCTACCTAATACGTTGCAGGAAAGGATGTCCCGAAGCATGGTATATTGGGGAGACCATGCAGACACTACGACAACGGATGAATGAGCATCGCTCAACAATCACCAGGCAAAACAGTTCCCTTCCTGTGGGCGAACACTTCAGCAGTCATGGGCATTCGGCCTCCGACCTGCGGGTAAATGTTCTTCAAGGGGCTTTCGTGATACACGACAGCGCAGAGTCACTGAGCAGAGACTGATAGCCAAGCTCCGCACACATGAGGACGGTCTTAACAGGGATCTTGGCTTCATGACACACTATCTGTAACCCCCGTAACTTGCCTGGGTTAGCAAAAAACCTCACTTACTGTGCTGTCTGGAGAAAATACACAATTCTCTAACCAATGCTCAGGATTCCCTTCACACACATTGTTAGCCACTTTAACACTTGAATAGCAGGTTAGATAACAAAGAACAAAGAACAACACAGCACGGGAAACAGGCCCTTCGGCCCAACGAGCCCGCGCCGCCATCCCAACGTCTTAATGACATATAGAGACCAATATAGGGACAATTTGTTACCCAATCAGCCTAAGAGCACATTTTTGGGATGTGGGAGGAAACCGGAGCACCCGGAGAAAACCCACGCAACCACGGGGAGAACGCGCAAACTCCCGCAGACACAGGCCCAAATCCATGTGTCTGCACAGCAACAGCGATAGTCTCTGAGCTGTCATGTTGCCCATCTGATGGTCCAGTTTAAGCATACACTAACGACTTGAAGCACTAGGCCACTCCTGAAGTAACCTCCAGGAGCAGCCCTCGCACGACCTGCCGAATGCATGCACCTTGTTGGTCAACAAGGTGGACCAAATAGCCTGTGGAAACAATTAAAGTATTTAAACTGTCCTCCTATATCCCTCTATCTGCAGACCACTCATGTGGCTGTCCAAGAGACCCTTAAACAACCCTAGCATGCCTGCTCCCACCACCTTACTCGATAGTGCATTCCACACCCCCATTACCCTTTGTGTGAAAAAATGCCCTCTAATATTAGTCTTATACATAGCCCCCCTCACCCTAAGGCCCTTAGATGTAAGGATTTGCATTCTAATCAGCAATCTCTGACTGTCTGTGCTGATGTGTGCTATTGCAGACCAGAACACTGCATTTGCCTGACGAAGACACAGAGAATGTTGAAAGCTCGCAATTTTACTATCAAATAAATCGGTTGGATTTAAAATTGGTGTTGCTAAATTCTTACTGAATCAAAAACCTATCCACCCTTGACTTAAATATATTCAGCAAGGAAGCCTCCACCACTTCAACAGGCAGAGAATTCCAAAGATTCACCACCCTTTGAGTGAAGAAACTCTAATCTGAATTGTGCCCCTCTCCCTCTCTTTTGAGGCTGTGCCCTCTAGTCCTGCTATCTTTGCTAAGCGGGAAAAGTCTCTCAACCTCTACCCTATCCATCCCCTTCATTATCTTATACATCTCTATAAGATCCTCTCTCATCCTTCTAAACTCCAACAAGTACAAACCTAGCCTGTTTAGTCTCTTCTCATAATCCAATGTCCTCATCTCCGGTATCAGCCTAGTAAACCTTCTCTGCACTCCCTCCAAGGCCAATATATCCTTCCGCAAATGCGGTGATCAAAACTGCACACAGTACTCCAGTTGCGGCCTCACCAGCACCCTATACAGTTGCAACAAGACCTCCCTGCTTTTATATTCTATCCCCCTCGCTATAAAGGCCAACATTCCATTCGCCTTCTTGATCACCTGCTGCACCTGTAGACTGTGTTTTTGCGATTCGTGCACAAGGACCCCCAGGTCCCTCTGCACTGTTGCATACTGCAGCGAAGAATATAGTAAAAATGGCTGAAGAAGATTGGATTAATAATCTACAGTTGAAGACTGGTATTCTCATGTTTGAGGAGATTAATGGGCCAGTAAGTTCCTACAATGCGTAGATATGTAGTTCCCATACTCTACACAAAAAGTTCCTGACGTCAGTGTGGTTGTCAAGGGAATATGTCAACCTATTCCAAAAGCTCGTGACTCCAAATAAACCTGTTGGATTTTAACCTGATGTTGTGAGATTTACTTACTGTTTTCTTTCTGAGCTTTTATTGGACTGGGGATGTTTCCGTCGCTGGGAACATTCCTGGTTCAGCAGATATATTTCTATATAATGACGTCCCTGCACATATTTTCACTCTGGGAAGTGAGGGAGACATGGAGTTGGACCTATCACTTTCTGATGCAGGGCTGAGGGTACATCAGAGGCGGGAGGGTGGCCAGAGTGGTAAGCTAGATTGTCCATCTTTATTTACTAGGCCATTGGTCCCACTTTATTGATGAATGTCATGTCTTCAACTTCTCATCTCTCACTTTACTGCTCCCACCTCCTACTATCTCCATGTTTCAAAAAGCAAAGAAAGCAAAGAGCAAAGAACAGTAAGCACAGGAACAGGCCCTTTGGTTCTCCAAGCCTGCTCTGATCATGATAAAGATCTCCATAGGCCTGGAGTCCTATGGCCCCTTAGAGCCCATGGTCAGAACTCTACCATCTTGCCTGTCATGGAACTGGTATAGACGAGGAACCAACAACGGAAATCTCCATTGATTTGGAGTGGGACTTGCTCAAGCGAGGTGATAAAATCCCATCTATTATGACACTCTCCATGTGTTCTCAGATTTACATGCCACCACTGTGCCCATTCAGGTCCCTCATGCTATTTAATGTCTACTTAAATCTGCTTGTCACCCATGTCTCCTTCATTCCACCTCCAATCTCCTCAAATCCTCCATAATCATTCACCTATTATAAACTATGGGTAAACCTCAGGATGTCTATGCAATTGATTTAAAATAAATGCTGAACAGTTTAATCTCTTTCAAATGCACCATGCTGAAAATGTCTCCTGTAAAAAGAGCTAATTCAAAAAAAACCCTTCACGTACCCAATCTGTTGTGTAAACAAACAAACAAATATCTAATTCACTATCACATCAAGTGACAGCTAATCAGCCTGCTGTTGACACATATGCTTGTGTCTCTGCGATAGCTCAACCTAGCATTCATAATAGCCACAGCTATCAAAACATGCCATTCTAACTCATAGATAATGGAGCCTATGGAAACTGAAAAGAAAACCTATTGCCTAAATCGTTAACATCAGATGACATGTCAATCAATGCATTCAGTAGCTGGTGTAGTTATTTTTATCTTTAACCTGCTGCTACCGCAAATTTTTGTTTCAATTTTAAAGAGCTCTTGACTTTTAAGTCATTTCAGGTCATTACACTTGAGTTTCCAGGCAGAGTTTTGAATGCAGAATAGCATCTCAACACTTACATTACCATAACCAACGTAATGGACTTCTGCACTTCTACAAGACATAACCCAATAATCAAACATTTAGGAGCAGGTATTTAGCTCATCATCTGCTCCACCATTCAATTAGATCATGGGTGCTCATCTAACTCAACAGCACCTTGCTGCCCTACCTCCACATCCCTTGATGTCATTAGTCTCTGGAAGTCTATTGATTTCTATCTGGCACTTGTTCAGTGACTGATCTTCCACAGTCCTGTGGGGTAGGCAGTTCCAAAGATTCACTATCCTCTGAGTGAAGACCATAGGCCATAAGATATAGGAATAGAATTTGCACATTGGATCGTGGGGCAGATTCAATCATGGCTGATAAGTTTCTCAACCCCATTCTCCTGCCTTTCCCTGTAACCTCTGATCCACTTACCAATCAAGACCTTATCTATCTCTATCTTAAGTACACTCAATGACGTGGCCTCCACAACCTTCTGTGGCAATGAATTCCATAGATTCATCACACTCTGGCTGTAGAAATTCCTCCTCATCCCAATTCTAAAAGAGTGTTTCTTTACACTGAGGCTGTGGTAGCCTTTCTTACCAATGGAAACAGCTTCCCCACTTCCACTCCATCCAGGACTTTCATTATTCTGTAAACTTCAATGAGATCCTCTTTCATCTTTCTAACCTTCATTGAGTACAGACCTAGAGTGCTCAGATGTGTCTCATACGCTCAGCCTTTCATTCCTGCGGCATTCTCATGGACTCTGTCCAAGGCTGGCACATCCTTCCTTAGATACGGGGCCTAAAACTGCTAGTAATCATCAAAATGAGGTCTCACCAGAAGGAATACCCTTTCATCTCAGTCTTAAATAATCTGCCTCTTATTCTGAGATTTTCTTAGTTTCTCCTCATAAAGAGAATCGTACCATTCCAGGAATTAGTCTGATGAATTCCCTCTATCGCAAATCTATCCTTCTCTCAATAAGGAGATCAAAATTGTGCACAATACCCCTGATGCAGTCTCCCCAATATTCTGCACAATTTCAGTAAGACATCTTTATTTCTACACTCAAATTCTCTTCCAATGAATGTCAACATACAATTTTCCTTTTTTATTGATAGTCCAATCTGCGTGAATTATGATAAAAGATACTCAGGTCCCTTTAGACATCAACATTTCCCAACCTTCAACCATTTAAGAAAAATTCTGTCTTTAATCCTCCAAAGTACATAACCTCACATTTATTCAGGTTATATTCCACTTGCCATATTCTTACCCATTCACTTATACTGCCAAAGTTCATTTAAAGCCTCCTTTCCATTTCCTCACAACTCACATTCTCACCTAGTTTTGCCTCAACAAATTTTAGCAACATTACAATTGGCTCCCAGATCCAAGTCATTTATATACATTGTGAGCAGTTGTGCCCAGGTAGCAATCCTTGTGGTATTTCATTAGTAACAGCTTGTCATTCAGAGAATGAGAGTTTTTTTCTACTCTCTATCTGTTAACTAATTCTCTATCTGTAGCAATATATTGCATCCAACCTATGCCCTCTAATTTTATTTGTTAATCTCCTGTGTGAGACCTTATCAAAAGCCTTTGGAAAATCCAAGTGTGCTACACCCACTGATTCTCCTTCATCTATGCCAGAAGCAACATTCTCAAAATATTCTGAAAGATTTGTCAAATATAATTTCCCTTTCAAAGATCCATGTTGACTATTAGTTGCCAAATGTCCAGTTATCATATTCTTTGGGCAGCATGGTGGCACAGTGGTTAGCACTGCAACCCCACAATGGCAGGGACCCCAGGCTTGATTCCTGACTTGGGTCACAGTCTGTGTGGAGTTTGTACGTTCTCCCTGTGTCTGCATGGGTTTCCTCCGGGTACTCTGACTTCCTCCCGCAGTCCAAAAGATGTACTGGTTAAACGCATTGGCCATGCTAAATTCTCCTTGAGTGTACCCGAACAGGCACTGGACTATAGTGACTAAAGGATTTTCACAGTAAATTAATTGCAGTGTTAATTCAAGGCTACTTGTAACATTAATTAAAAAAAACTTCATTATGGGTTCTTACATTTTCTCTGCTACTGGTGTCAAACTAACAGGTCTGTTGTTCTCCATTCTCCATCTCCCTCCCTTCTTCAACATGCATCGGTGTTGAATTGCTTACCCACACAATGGAGGTATCATTGTGTAATGTACAATGCAGGAGAGCTACCCTCAGTCTGACTTTGCATTGGCAAAAATATTCGGAAAGAGGGCTGGGGATGCAAGTCCCAGAATTGTGCCCCACTCACCAACTGAGTCAATCCAACACAACAAAAATCTAAGATAAAAGCAAAATACTACAGATGCTGGAATCTGAAGCAAAAACAGAAAATGCTGTAATATCTCAGCAAGTCTAACAGCATCTGTGGAGAGAGAATAGAATCCATGTTTTGAGTCTGGGTGAGGGTTCGTGATGAAGGGTCCATTTTGTTTTCGCTCCACAGATGCTGTCAGACCTGTGAGATTTTCCAGCTCTCTCTGCTTTTGTCGTCAATGAAAATCTAGCCTTTTGCGTCCTCCCTGCTGTCATCTTTCTCACCTCTCTGTATCAGGTCAGCAAAATACTTTACAATGTACTCTGTTCTTTCAGCCAAGTCTTTAAAATCATTCCAAGAAGAAAAGGATTTTAACTGCACTTGAATAACACATTTCTCTGGATGTTCCAGAACGTTTTACATCCAATGAAGTGTTTTTGTGAAGTGTCATCACTGTTGGAATGAAAAAAGATGCAATTGCCAATTTGCACAGAAGTAAACAGACTGGGGAAGTTTGCTAAATTAGGCTGTGAAACGACCTTTTTTTAGATATTATGCGGTCTGTGAAGCAAGTGTTGATTTTGTAACCAGGGTGGGCAACAATGACAAGACTAGCAGTTAAGGTGATTTTGTCAAAATGCTTAATTTGTTATTTTAATGATTTAACATTACATTAACATATTATCTGAATATATTCTAATTGAATGTGTTAAGTGCTTTTATGTTAATTCGCAAAGAGTGCAATTTCAAGGAACTTAAAAGAAACTCTGGTGGATGAGGTGGAAAGAGTTTGACCTGGAATCTGTAATTAAATCGAACAATGTTTGGATCAGTTCCTGAGAGATTGACATACATTTTCCAATTGGACTTGGATTGGGCATTCAGTGAGTAGTGTTTAAACCTATTAGTTCCACACGCTTGGACCGTGGGCAGCACAGTGACACAATGGTTCACACTGCTGCTTCACAGTTCCAAGGACCCGAGTTTGATTCTCAGCTCAGGTTGCTGTCTGTAGCATATGTGTGTTTCCCTGTGTCTGTGTGGATTTCTTCCCAGTCTGAAAGATGTGCTGGTTAGGTGCATTGGCCATGCTAAATTCCCCCTCAATATATCTGAACAGGTGCTGGAGTATGGCAGCTTCACAGTAACTTTAAAGTTTATCTATCTGTTTCACAAGTAGTTTACATTAACACTGCAATGAAGTTACTGTGAAAATCCCCTAGTCGCTACACTCCACTTCATTGCAATGTTAATGTTAGCCTACTTTTGACATTAATAAATAAACTTGAATTCACATGACATTCTTGGTAGGAGTGAACATCATACAGTCCTTTGCAGTCATATCTCCACACTGTGGCCACTTTCCATCACGTTGTGTCACTCTGTCACTGTTGATGTTACCATTGGATGAGAAGTCCCAGAATAGAACCCTGACTCAGGAGACCGTAACATTTGACTTTTGTTAAAAACCTGAAGGAAGTTACTGGGCTGCTAATAAAAAAAATTAAAAAAAATTATTAATTAAATGTGAAAAGTTTGAGTATGGCACAATACTTCTTTACTCCCCTTCATCTTCACAAAGGTAACATCCCATTCTGAAACCAAACGGTTAATTTCATAGTACAGAAGGAAACCATTTGGCTCATTGTGCCTGCACCAATTCTCTCTGGCAGAATACCTTATCCAGACCCTTTTCCCACCCCATCCCCGTAAACCTCACACATTTACCATGGCTAACCTATTTAACCTACACATCTTTGAAGACTGAGGGTCAATTTAGCATGGCCAATCCAACTAACCAACACATCTTTGGACTGTGGGGGGAAACCAATGCACCCAGAGGAAGCCCATATGGACACGGGGAGAACATGCAAACTCCACACTGACAGCGACCCAACACAGGAATCAAACCCAGGAACTCTGGTGCTATGATGCAGCAGTGCTAACCACTGTGCACTGTGTTGGTTGATTGATGTCACTCAACTGATTTTCTGTGGACTTCTTCTCACAATCTTCCCAGATGATTGTCACATGAATGTTTCCAAACTCTATTCCCAAAATAACTACAGTTTGAAATTTTTTTCAAACAATGCTTTTCAGCAGCTGTTTTCTTCAAGAATCCAGCTCCATGTTTTCCACTTATCCTTTCAAATGAAGTTTTTGCTGTTCTGTTTTAATAAGGAATTCAGCTTCAGGCTTTTCAAATGTCTTTTCAATATTCCTGTCCTGAATTCTTTTGCACAAGCTCCAAGTTCCAGCCACCAATATCCACAATTATTTAAAATGACTTCTCATAAACTGTAGTAAGTTATATAAAACTTCAGAATTACAGCTATCATAATTCAATTAATTTTCAGTCCTCTGTGACTTTTCTGAACAGTGCCCTGCTCTATTCCTGTTTCCTCTGTTCCTTTAACTTCAGACTTCTTGGAAAGTTCTCTTCATTTCACTAGCTTCCTTAACTAGCTGTTCTTTTGATTTCCACATTTGCTTTCTTAACCATTTCTCCATTGTGTGGCTTTCCTTCCAGCAAAGCTGAGAGACATGTTCTTTCTGTTAGCTTCCTATAACCAAATACAATGAATTCAGTTAAAACATAATTGCAAAAACCTTCGTACCTGAAAGGTGCCACTGGTTACCAGGCAATCATATTTTACCTGGTTTACTTTTCACTCCGTAACTCTCTCTAAGCACAATAGAAACACAGTTTGTATTGACCCAAAACACCCACACCTTTGTTTAGCACAAATCTAAATATAATTTTAACCTTTTCTACACAAAGCCACTAAATGAAATCCACTTAAGTCCATATTTTATTGCTATTATTTAATAGCATGGATATGGATCTTCTAAAACCACTTCTGTTTTCCAGGCAAATGGAACAGATTCAGGAAGACTTTGCAGCTCAAAACCAGGCATCATAATTCAGGGTTGGCACCAGTTATGCCTAAAGATGAAGTGCCAACGTGATGAAGCTACAACACAGGACTACATGTATGCCAGACAGAAGAAGTAGCATGATATTGGCAGTGCCCACAATGGAAGGATTAGATCAAAGCTCTGCACTGCTGCCATAGTTAGTCGTGAATAATAGTGGACAGTAAAACAACTAACTGGAGAAGGGGGTTCTACAAATAGGCTCATCCTGAATGATGGGGGAACTCAGAATACCAGTGCAAAAGCATCTGTAATCATTTTCAGCCAGCACTATGGGATGGGTGATCTATTTTAGCCTCTGCCTTCTGATCACCGCATTCTTCAGCCAATTCAATTCACTCCAAATTTTATCGCGAAATGGCTGAGTGCACTGGGCTGAAAACATCTTGGCTGTAGTACTATAGACTCCAGAAGTCACCATGTCCAGTGTTAGAAATGCCCAGAGAGGGATTGAGGACTGGGTACTGTGTTCTATCCATCTGTATGCAATATTTATAATGGATAGGACCAGCAAATGGTAAATATTGGCAGCTGGAGATACATGTGTTGGAAAATCTCATTTATGTTGTTAAGGTTTTATTGTATGTTTGATTAAATTCAATTTGATTTACTGTTGTCATATGTAATGGGATACAGTGAAAAGTATTGATTCATATGAGCTATACAACAAAGCATACTGTTCGTAGAATACATGGGGGGAGGAGAGAAGAGGGTGCAGAATATAGTGCTACAGTGATAGAAAGATCAACTTAATATAAAGTAGGTCCTTTCAAACATCTTATGGCACTGGGAAAAGTTGTTCTTGAGTTGGTTGGTATGTGATCTCAGACTTTTGTATCTTTTTCCCAAAGGAAAAAGGTGGAAGAGAGAATGTCTGGAGTGTGTGGAGTCTTTAATTAAGCTGGCTGCTTTTCTGAGGCAGTGGGAATTGTAGACGGAGTCAACGGATGGGAGAACTGGGCTATCTTCGTTCACAAACCTTTGTAGTTTGTTGCAGTCTTGGTCAGAACAGGAGCCATACCAAACTCTGATACATCCAGAGAGGATGCTTTCTTTGCTGCATCTGTAAAAATTAGTGAATGTTGTAAAAGAAGTTCCAAATTTCCTTCACTTGCTGATAAAGTAGAGGCATTGGTGGGTTTTCTTAATTATAGTGTCAGCATGCAGAGGCCAGGACAGTTTTCAGCCTCTGCCCAAGTCACCTGAGTAAGTACAATGATTTGTCAAATGCCAGTGACTGGGGCAGGAAGTAGAGCCAGCAATCAAACGGAAATACTGAGTGAATGGTTAATGTGGAGGGAGTCCTCACTTGTCACTCATGGCACACTTTACAATGATGTGAAGATGCCGGCGTTGGACTGGGGTGGGCATAGTAAGTAGTGTCACAACAGCAGGTTAAAGTCCAACAGGTTTATTTGGAAGCACGAGCTTTTGGAACGCTGTTCTTTCATCAAGTGAGTCAAAGTGAGGAGTTTGTGGGATCTTGCTGTGTGAGAGTGGCTTGTCTCAGTTGGCTACAGAATACCTAATGAAGAAGCAGTGCTTTCAAATAAACCTGTTGGACTTTAACTTGGTGTTGTGAGACTACTTACATTGTACATTTTACAATGAAAATCAGTGGAGTTCAGGAGTGGTTTAGGCTGTTTGAAGGGGACAATGTGAGCGAGGAAAGCATCGGTCTGGATTTCCTGACATGAAACACTGTTCCTGCAGGCTGATTGTCCCTGAAATGGAGAAAATACATGTCTAATATTGACAGATGCAGGAAATGAGGTTCAGTATTTTATCGATTGACTCATTTACAAGTGCAGGCGTTGACAAACCGATGCTACCCCTGAAAATAATGTGTTCTGATACCTTAATGTTGAGACTTATTAGAACCACTGCAGTCCAAATGGGTAATATGTTGCAAACAAGCCATTGATACAATGACAAGCCAGCACTTTGCTGAGATTAACCTGTACTGCACAAAGTCAAAAATGGGTTGATTACGATGCACGCGCTGATTATTCCCTTGGGCTCAGAGATGGAAGGCTTTTGTTACTAAATAAAAATCTATATTTTTGATACAGTTGTCCATTTTTTCAAAGATGTGGATTAGGGCATAGAAATTACTACCAGCGAATCCTGAAAGAATTAAAGAAGAAATTTACATTTATATAACTTAACACCATTTACTGTTTATTGATAGATTGCATTCTCACTTCCTTGATGCATCCCACGGATTTTTGCATCGAATCAATTACTTCTGAAGCCTGAGCTGCTGTTATTCTGTAGAGAACTGAGACAAGCCACTCACACACAGCAAGATCCCACAAACAGATAGACTGAATGATCAGCCAATTTATTTTTGTTTAGATGGGTGACATGTTACGATGACTAGCTAACTTACTAACAGTTAGAAGGCTGGGAGTGACTTTTTTCTCTTTAATAGCATCATGGGATTGCAGCAATTAACTCCAAAAAGCCTGGACCAAGGTAACATCATTTCCCTTCAATGTCACTGATTCACGTTCTTCATAACTTCCAGAGTCGTAATATCACGGATTCTCCAAAGTGCAGAAGTGGCCATTCGGCCCAGCATGTCCATAGCAGCTCTCTGATAGAGTGGCCAGAACTCTACCACCTCACCCGCCATGGAGGTAAGGGTCCGACAACTGAAATCTCTGTTGATCTTGGGCAACTAATACCAGTCTCGCCCAATGAGGCAGTAAAATCCCACCCAGTATCCCACCCAGGCCCTCTTCCCTGCCCCATCCCCAAAATTCTGCAGATTTCTGGGGGAGATGGTAGAAGCAGATGCAATAATGAATTTAGGCGTGGACAAAAACATGAAGAGGGTGGGAATAGAGGGATATGGTCTCCAGAGGGGTGGGGGTTTTAATTAAGTCGGGCAGCATGATCAGTACAGGCTTGGAGGGCCAAGGGGCCTGTTCCTGTGCTGTAATTTTCTTTATTCTTTTCTCTGATCTTTATTTCTCATGACTAACCCAACCAACCTACATATCTTTGGAGTAAACTGAAGAACGTGGAGGGAGACATAGGGAGAATGTGCAATCTCCTCACAGACAGTCACGCTCGGCCAGAATCAAACCCAGATCCTTGGTGCAGTGATGCAGCAGTGCTAACCACTGTGTCGCCCTAACATATCTGATCCAAAACCGGTGAGTCTTACTTCTGTTGTGGGCAAAGTATTGGAAAGAATTATTAGGGATAGGATTTATAGTTATTTAGAGAGAAATGAATTGATTGGGGATAGTCAGCATGGTTTTGTGAAGGGTAGGTCGTGCCTTACTAACCTTATTGAGTTTTTTGAAAAAGTGACCAAAGAGGTGGATGGGGGTAAGGCAGTTGATGTGGTATATATGGACTTTAGTAAGGCGTTCGATAAGGTGGCCCATGGAAGGCTTCTGCAGAAAATGCAGATGTATGGGATTGAGGGTGATTTAGCTAATTGGATTAGGAATTGGCTAGCAGATAGAAGACAGAGGGTGGTGGTTGATGGGAGATATTCATCGTGGAGTTCGGTTACAAGTGGTGTACTTCAGGGATCTGTTTTGGGGCCCCTGCTGTTTGTAAGTTTTATAAATGATCTGGATGAGGGTATTGAAGGATGGATTAGTAAATTTGCGGATGACATCAAAGTCGGAGGAGTGGTAGATAGTGAAGAGGGGTGTTATAGTTTGCAGAGAGATTTGGACAAATTGCATAGCTGGGCCGAGAGGTGGCAAATGGAGTTTAACGCGGAAAAGTGTGAGGTAATTCACTTTGGCAGGAATAACAAATGTGTAGAGTATAGGGCTAATGGTAGGACTCTTAATAGTGTTGAAGAACAGAGGGATCTTGGTGTATATGTGCATAGATCCCTGAAAGTTGGCAATCAAGTCGATAAGGTTGTTAAGAAGGCATACGGAGTCTTAGCTTTTATTGGTAGGGGGATTGAATTTCGGAGCCGCAACGTCATGTTGCAACTGTACAAAACTCTAGTGCGGCCGCACTTGGAGTATTGTGTGCAGTTCCGGTCCCCGCATTATAAGAAAGATGTGGAGGCATTGGAGAGGGTACAGAGGAGGTTTACCAGGATGTTGCCTGGTATGGAGGGCAGGTCTTATGAAGAGAGGCTGAGGGATTTGAGGTTGTTTTCGTTAGAAAGAAGGCGGCTAAGAGGAGACCTTATTGAAACATATAAGATGATTAGAGGTTTAGATAGGGTGGACAGTGATAGCCTTTTTCCTAGGATGGAGAAAGCTAGCACGAGGGGACATAGCTTTAAATTAAGGGGTGGTAGTTATAGGACGGATGTCAGAGGTAGGTTCTTTACCCAGAGGGTGGTAAGGGTATGGAATGCCCTGCCTGCTGCAGTTGTAGATGCGCCAAGTTTGGTGGCGTTTAAGAGGTTAGTAGATAAGTTTATGGATGAAAAGGGAATGGTTTAAGTTAGAGGGTCATTACTTTTTCTTAATTAGTCGGTGCAACATCGAAGGCCGAAGGGCCTGTTTTGTACTGTAATTTTCTATGTTCTATGTTCTAAAATATTGGATAGTTCAAATTTTTCTATCTGTAAAACTTTGTTCTGCAGACGAAATGTTAAAGCTTTTTTTTCCCCATTTAAGTAGCTTAAGTAGATGTTAAAGACATATTACACTCTTCAAAGATAAGCAGAGATCTTTCCCCTGGTGTCTTGGCTATTCTTTTATCTCTCACCACAAAATAAAATTAAATGATCGTTTATCTAATTTCGTTTGAATGGGCATGAGATAACATTAGTAGCCACAAACAGGGCAAAGCACTGAGTGTAAAGCACTGGGGGGGCTTTTCTAAGCGACGCAATAACCCACTATATCCACGCAATTATTTCTGCCTGTACCTTCCTCTTCATTTTCAGGGCCATTTGATCAGTGAATTATTATCATATTACTGACAAACAGGATTGAATGTTTTTTTTGTTGTTGCCAATTTTACTCGTGGAATTTTAAATCTCTGGAATAAGGTGTGAAAGAAGCACATTGACACCAGTAGGCGCCTGAGCAGAGAGTAGAGAAATGTTCTGACTGATCATGCCTGTAACTCCAGCGATGCCACATCACTTTCATGGTTGGAAGGAGCAAACAAAACGAGGATAGAATGCTTGGCTTTCCATTCAAATTAGCCCGCTAGCGGGATATATTAAGGAGAGAAAAAAGAGCTGCAAGCCCCACAGCCTTTTAGGACCGTTCCACCATTCAGTCAGTTCTAGGTAGACCTTCTGCATCAACGTCACTTTCTCCCCATCGCCATTTCCCTTGATTTCCCAAGTCCACCAGGTCTCCACCTTCAGCATGCTCAGTAACTGAATCCACAGCTCTCTTACTGAGAGAATTCCAAAGATTCACAACCCTCTGAGTGAAATAATTTCTCCCCATTGTCGTGCTAATCGATTGAGTCCCTTATCTTGAAGCTGGGATCTTTGACGCTTGACTCACCAGCCAGAGGAGTAAAGTTTATTTATTAGCATCACAAGTAGGTTTACATCAACACTGCAATGAAGTTACCAGTCGCCACGCGGCACAATCACCTCTGGTTCTCTAAGGATAATCGAATTTACAGGGTGCAGCGAACAATCAGGAAGGGAAGTCACAGAATCATAGAGTTATACAGTGAGATTCTCTGGCCTCCCAGCCACGTGTTTCTTGCCTGCGGGAGGTGACGCGCTGTTTGCTAGCTGTGGGATTCTCCGCCTCCGCCACTGTCAATGGGAATTCCCATGGGCTGGGGTGTGGTGGCGGAATTCTCTGGCGGAACCGGAGAATTCCGCTAGCATTAACAGCCAGAGGATTCTAGCCATAGATTCCCTACAGTGCAAAAGAAGGTGATTCAGCCCTTCGTATCTGCACTGACTCTTTAATAGAGCATCTTTCCCACCCACTTATCTCTGTAGCCCTACACATTTACCCTGCGCATCTTGGGGCACTAAGGGGCAATTCAACAGAGCTAATGCACCTAACCTGCACATCTTTGGAGTGTGGGAACATCCGGAGGATACACATGCTGACATGGAGAGAATATGCAAACTCCACACAGACAGAGACCCAGTGCTGGGATTGAACGCGGATCCTTGGCAACGTGAGGCAGCAGCGCTAACCACTGTGCCGCCGTGCTGCCCTTAAATGGAAACTCATTACAAGGGGTAGGGTTTAAGAGTTGTGAGAAAGTGTTGTAATTACATAGGACTTAGATGAGAATGAAATGAGTGTAGTCTGTAAACATTCAATTCTTACTTGAAAAAGTTGTATTTTCCCTAAGAAATGGAATAAGAGATTAGAGCAAGGAGAGGCATAAAAGAATAATTTTGGGCAATCTGATTTCTTGAAGAGAGCTCCACATGGTTGTTCGGCCAGCTATACGCATGTGTAAAGTGTCTACTGCAGATCTGAAGTGTAGATACCAATTTTGATTTGATTTGATTTGATTTATTATTGTGACATTATTAGCATACAGTGAAAAGTAATGTTTCTTGCGCGCTATACAGACAAAGCATACCATTCATAGAGAAGAAAAGGAAACAGTGCAGGATGTAATGTTGCAGTCATAGCTAGGGTATAGAGAAAGAACAACTTAGTAAGAGGTAGGTCCACTTAAAAATCTAATGGCAGCAGAGAAGAAGATGCTCTTGAGTCGGTTGATACCTGTCCCCAGACTTCTGTATCTTTTTCCTGATAAAAGAGAGTATGTCCAGGTTGTGGGGTCCTGGATTATAGAATTATAGAAACTGTAGAGTGGAGAAGGAAATCATTTGACCCATCGAGTCTGCACCAACCACAATTCCACCCAGGACTTATCCCCGTATCCCCACAAATTTACCAACTAGCCCCTCGAACCTATGCATTCCAGGACACTAAGGGGCAATTTAGCTTTGCCAATCAATTTAACCCAAACATCTTTGGACCGTGGGAGGAAGCGGGAGCACCCAGAGAAAACCCACACAGGGAGAATGTGCAAACTCCACACAGACATTGACCCAAACCGGGACTTGAACTTAGGTCCCTGGGGTTGTGAAGCAGCAGAGCTAACTACCATTCCATCATGCTGGCTGCTTTCCTGAGAAGTGTAGGCAGATTCAATGGACGGGAGGCTGGTTTGCGAGAAGGATTGGGCTTTGTCTTGGGTACCATGGAGTTTTTAACCAACAAAAAAAGTACAGCACTCCTCGAACTGATTATGTTCTTTTACGTCCCTGGCTTTATTAAGTGAGAATTTAGCAACACCAATTTATAATCCAACCGATTTATTTGATAGTAAAAAAGCGAGCTTTCGACTCCTGTGTCTTCCTCAGGCAAATGCAGTGTTCTGGTTCAGACCAGTGTTCAGACCAGAACACTGCATTTGCCTGAGGAAGACACAGGAGTCGAAAGCTCGCTTTTTTACTATCAAATAAATCGGTTGGATTATAAATTGGTGTTGCTAAATTCTTACTGAGTTCTTACCACCCCAATCCAACGCCGGCATCTGTACATCTTTATTAAGTGAAGCATTAAAAACTTCTTCAACTTAGTAGTACAGCAAAGAAATAGTCTAACTAGCTCAAAAGATCTTCAGTGATGGTTAAGCTCCAACAAACCTTACATCATCTTTCCCTATTAAATTCTTTAGCTTCTTTCCACACTCTGAACTTCCCCTGCAATAAATTTTTGGCTATTTGCTACAACAATTCCACATGGTCGTATGTTTTCAACATTGTTTGAGTCAGTACAGTCTGGAGTCTTGTCCCAAGATTCCCAAGATCCATGGTTTCTGAATTAAACAATGAAGCTTTCTGCACAATAGATTGCAAGTCAATAAAGCCCATAAATTATCAATACAAAATAAATTAAAGAACATCATTAAGACAATGACTGGTTTGATATACCTAACCACTAAATCAGAGCTTCCTTAGACATTCCTGAACAATTTTCACTCAGATCAGACTAAATAATTTATGGGAATCATCTTGGTCTGCTTCCATGACACAAATGCAAGAGAGGCAAAACATCAGACTATTGGCAATAATCCCCCCACGGGAGATACACGATCCAATATATTGACCTGATGTATAAAAGATAAGTCAAGGCCAAAACTCTGTAAATACACAGAAGAGTTATTTCTGCTCAATTTCATGAAACGTCATTTGCGAGTGTACGAGTGCCAGGGGATTTTACACTTCTGACTTATGGATGAGGTTACATAGGGAGCACAGTTTGAATTGCAGAAACTCAAATAATACCAGATAACCTTACCAGTGTTCCTTATGTCAATGACGGCCTCTATATTTCTCATGAACTTAAATAGCATTACTACTCTTAACTCTGCATTTGCTGGGGGCAGCACATTGGCACAGTGGTTAGCATTGTTGCCTCATAGCACCAGAGACACAGATTTGATTCCAACCTTGGGTCACTGTCTGCATGGAGTCTGCACATTCTCCTCATGTCTGCATGGGTTGCCTTCACGTGTTCCGGTTTCCATCCATGGTCTGAAAAATGGAACGCATGAAGGAAAGGCATGCTGGTTAGATGCATTGGGCATGCTATAAAAAATTCTCCCTAAGTGTACCTGAACAGATGCTGGAATGTGGTGACTAGAGGATTTTTACAGTGACTTCATTGCAGTGTTAAATTGTGACACTAATAAAATAAAATGGTAAAAACTGTCTCTGATCAGAATAGGATTGGTGCCTCCAAATCCCAAATAGGAGATCAATTCTCATTTTGATCAGTCCAGAACAAAATTGCCACTGAAGAGACCCACCTACATGTCTCTAACTATCTTCATGTCAAAGTATCACACATTGTGCTCAGGGGTTTTGAGCACTTTGATGCTCTTGTGTGAAATGCATCTTTTATTCACTCAAAGGATTGGATGGCAAACCTGGAACTTAACTAATGGTGAGGTGGTTCAGTTTAAAAGTGACCGATGGGAGAACTGCTTGCTTTTCCTGCCCCACTTTCCTACCCCATTCTCTCTGATTCCAGTGTATCTGGAAACCTGTACAGAAAGCCTTGATGTACAGAAGGAGGTACTTTGGTTCGGTCTTTGCTGGCTGTCAAGAAGGACTGTCCTTTGTGGGTGTTCTGTAGGGCTTGAAGAAGTCTTTGTCGTGATATGTAGGTTAACTGTAAGCCTTTATTGAATGTTTGAACTATTTACAAATATAGAGTAAAAGGTATAAGCTCAGAGCAGTTTCCGTGCTGACTGGCACACACAGCTCTGTCCAACACTCAACTGACAATGGGTGGGGGGGTGGGGGGGTGGGGGGGGGCTATGCCCTCTGTATGGGCAGTGCAGTACTCAGTCCCACATTAAACCTGTATGTGTCAGACCCTTATACTGCACCACCCCCAAGACTTCATCCAATGTATTTCAATAATCATAGCTTAACTTGGGCCAGCTTCTCCAACCTCACCCGCAGCTTGGATTCTCCAGTCCTGCTGCAGTGAATGTGTAGAGCCCAGAGGAACTGGTTTTGCTTTCCTTTGAACAGAAAGTCATTTCTATCAAACATTTGCTCTTATACTCTATGCACCTATGAAGCTAATACTTTTATAACTGTTTTCTCAAACTATATTGCCAACGTGAAATCTTTTTTGCACAAACTATGGATTCCTGCGCTCATTTTAATATTGTACCATTCAGCTTCCATTTCTTCAATCTTCCTTCCAAAAATGCATCGCCTCATGTTTCTCTGCATTAAAATCTATACAGGGTACATAACGTTGAGTAGAGAGCATTTAGAAGTTTATTTAATCACAGAGAGAATCGCTAGTGTGCTGGAAACAGGCAAGATGTAAGTCAGTGAACTAAGGATCATAGTTTCCCTACAGAATTCTAGAACCTCTATAGTGCAGAAGGAAACTATTCAACCCCTCAAGCCCTTTTTGTTTAATTCATTCGTGGGACGTGGGCATCGCTGGCTAGGCCAGCATTTACCGCCCATCCCTATTTACCTGACGACAATTGAGAGTCATTGCTGTGGCACTGGAATCACTTGTAGGCCAGACCAGGAAAGGATAGCAGATTTCCTTTCCAAAAGGATATTAGTGAATCAGATGATCACAGTGAGAACAATCGACAATGATTTCATGGTCATCGGTACATACTTACCTCCAGATTTTTTTATTGAAATTAATTATTGAATCCACCATCAGCTTTGGCAGGATTTGAACCCAGGTCCCCAGACGACAAAAATAACCCCAATCAGGCCCTACCCTTGTAATCTCACATATTTACCCTATGAATCCCACTGACACTGAGGAGCAATTTATCATGGTCAATCAACCTAACCCACACATCTTTAGAGTGTTGGAGGAAACCAAAGCATCCAAAGGAAACCCATGCATACACGGAGAGAATGTGCAAACTCCACAGAGACAGTCACCCAAGGCCAGGAATTGAATCCAGGTCTCTGGCGCTGTGGGGCAGCAATGCTAACCACTGTGCCACCGTACTGCCCCTACAGACTCAATGTAACCATTATATTGATTGACTGGACTTAAGAGAGGCTAAAATAAATGTACTGTTTGACTTAGGAAAATAGGAAACAGTTTCCCATCCAGATTCACAAGCCTGTTTAGCCATTCAATTTGATAATGAATAATCTCTCTGTATCTTAACTCAAATGTAGCCTCTTCGATTCCATAGGACTAAATGTTCTTCCCTAACAAAATTCTACCAATTTCAGTTTTGAAAATTTCCAACTGATCTTTGGGAGAGAGTTGCAGATTCCCATGACCCTGAGTATGAAGCTTTTTCCTGGTATCATACCTGAACCGCCCAGCTCCAACATGGTCATGTTACATTGATCTATTCTTCACCACCAGAGGAAGTAGATCCTCTTTATTTGGATTGCTGTGCCGACCTGGAGCTGCTTCTGCCTGTTGCAGTGATCCGGGAGCGAGATGTTCAAGAAATCTCACATTGATGTGGTCAAATTCTTCAATCAAGAGCAACATTCTGACTCACGGTCATTCAACCCTTTGCTGTTTATGAGGCCAGTCTGCTCTCTTTGCCCACATGTTACTGACTCCCACTTTAAAGGCTGCTTGTTCTATGAATCACCGTGACACAATTACGAATTATTCTGTGGAATTTACAGTGCAGAAACATGCCATTCAGCTCACTGACAGTCTTTATTTTATTAGTGTCACGAGTAGGCTTAACACAGCAATGAAAATCCCCTAGTTGCCACGCTTCTGTTTGGGTACACTGGGGGACAATTTAGCATGGCCAATGCACCCTAACCAGCACGTCTTTCGGACTGTGGGAGGAAACCGCAGCACCCAGAGGAAACGCAGACAGACACGGGGAGAATGTGCAGACTCTGCATAGATAAATGGTCCCAATGAATTAGTGAATCAGATGATCACAGTGAGAACAATCGACAATGATTTCATGGTCCCAAGCCAGGAGTTGAATGGGAGTCTCTGGAGCTGTGAGGCAGCAGTGCAGACCTCACTGCCACCGTGTCGCTTACAGGCTTCACGTGTTAATTCCTTTTTAATTTCAGTCTGTTAGCCTAGCTTGCTATCACTTTCTCCCTCGTGTTTATTTAGCTTCCCCCTCAAATGCACCAATGCTACTCAGCTTTGCCAATCCATGTGGCAGCAGGTTCTGTGTTCTAATTGTTCCCAAGTAAAGAAGTTGATTTATTACTGATTATTCAAGCTCTCAAGTTTTACGCTACCCCACAAGTGGAAATGTTTTGTGTCACAGTTCATTCAACGAGTCCAAGTTGCCATGGCAACAGGCAATCTTTCCATGCGTGTGTAGTGTTGAATTATGGGTATGGCTGGCCAGGAATCTCTCCTCTTAACCCGTGTTGTTGGCGTGTGCAGGAAGGATTTGCAGGTTAGTAGGCAACCTATTGGATCATGTTATGAAGGCACCTTCTTAGCCATCAAGTCCTGGATTGGGACTTGAACCAAGAATGTCTGGATTCTACTCACCACAAGATCTCCATGGGAATGAGGCAAGTTGATATAAATATCCCACTTCCTATTTTGGACTAAAGCCTTTCTCTCATAATAACAACAATAATAAAGATGTGGAGATGCCGGTTTCGAACTGGGGTGGGCATGGTAAGTAGTCTCACAACACCAGGTTAAGTCCAACAGGTTTATATGGAATCATGAGCTTTTGGAGCACTGCTCCTTTGTCAGATGAGTGGAGAGATAGGTCTATATATGCTGTGTTTGTGAAACCTACCTCTCCACTCACCTGATGAAGAAGCAGGGCTCCGAAAGCTCGTGATTCCAAATTGAACTGTTAGACTTTAACCTAGTGAGATTTCTTATTATGCCAACAGTAATAAAGGAAGTGAGCAGTCAAATAAATAGGGAGACGATGGTTCTGCATTGAGGGGGTAGCATTAATTGCACTTTATTAATCAGGATTCTATCAAACTGGTTGCATGAAATTTAATTTTCTCTATTTTTACACAGACATTAAATTACAACTTGATATAAATTAAGTTAAATTATTGATCAAAGGCTTACACGGTTTAGATTTTCAACTCTGCAGATCAGTGCAAAAATGGCATCATGGATTGACTTGCCCTTAGAAAAGCATTGATTTTTTTTTTGTTCATTGATGGAACTGTGCATTAACACTTGAAAGTTGTTCAACAACTTCAAGGTGCACAGCTGCCCTGTTGTAGGAAGAACTCCGTACATGTTAATGAAGAATGATGATTATGAATACGAGAACACATGACAAGACATGGCGGAACACTGAAAGAAAAAGAAAGCCAAAAGAATCATGCCAGATTCATGAACAAAGTAAAATCAAAGGATTTGTCATCGTAGAGTGACTAAATTACCTACTCCTGTTTATTGGTGGCACATGGTTAGCATTGCTGCTTCACAGTGCCAGGGACCTGGATTCCATTCCCGACATGAGTTGCTATCTGTGTGGAGTTTGCACATTCTCTATGTGGATTTCCTCTGAGTACACCAGTTTCCTCCCAAGGTTGTGCTGGTTATGTGCATTGGCCGTGCTAAATTCTCCCTCAGTGTACCCAAACAGGTGCCTGAGTGTGGCGACTAGGGGATTTACACAGTAAACGGGATAGGCCATTTAGGACTAAAATGAGCGAAGGTTTCTTCACTCAGAGGGTGTTGAACTGTGTATTTCTCTATCTATTGTGGAGTTCAAAGCAGTGAAGAAATTTATGGAGGAAATAGATAGATTTCTAGACATTAAGGGTGTCACAGATGTGGAGAGAATATTACTTTGGGATAGAGAATCAGCCATGATCATATTGAATGGCGGAGCAGGCCTGAAGGGCTGAATGGACTATTCCTGCTCCATTTTTCCATGTTTCGATGTTTCTAAAACTGTATTTCCTCCCATCTTTCACACCCCTGCAAACTTCGTCATCTAAAACTTTCTTCAGCAAATTCTAACTTACCAAATGCCTCCCTCCAGCCCCATGCTGACCTGCATTGACTCCCGATTGAAGAAGTCCAAGCTTTTAACATTCTCATCCTTCTTTTCAAATCCCTCCCAGGCCTGACGCTTCCCAATCTATAATCTTCTCTAGCCCTACAGACATTTAAGATCTTTGCACTCTTCCAAATCTGTACAACAGGGCGATTTGGTTTTTGTTGCCACAACATTGGTGGCCTTGCCTTCAGCTGCTTGAGGCCTAGGCTCTGACAATTCTCCCTGAAGCCTCTCTCCCTCTCTTCCCTCAAATACAACTTAAAACTGACCTCTTTGACCAAGCTCTGGATCACCTGCTCTTTACGCAGCTTGGTGCCAAAGTTTTTTGGACAATAAGTTTGTTTATTAGTGTCACAGGTAGACTTATGTTAACTCTGCAATGAAGTTACTGTGAAAATCCTCTAGCTGCCACACTCTGGCACCTAATCCAGTACACTGAGGGAGAATTTGGCATGGCCAATGCACTTAACCATGTCTTTCACACTGTGGGAGGAAACCAGAGCACCTGGAGGAAACCCACGCAGACACAGGGAGAATGTGCAGCTCCTCACAAACAGTGACGCATCCTGGGAATCAAACTCAGGTCCCTGGCTCTGTGAGACAGCGTTGCTAACCACTGTGTCACCATGCCGCCCGGCACTCCTGGAAAATGCTTTTGGGAAAGTTTACTATGCCGGAGATGCTATATTAATGTAAATTGTTGTTAATTTACCAGCAAAACCTGAGAAATAGCAACTGTAAACGGGCCTCAAATTGTGGTAGGAGGCAGGGTGCAATGGGTACCAGCAAAATTGAGTTTATTGATACTCTCAAAGCGGCTTTGAAAATTAACAATGGTGCTACACAGCTAACTGTCACCAGGTTTCCTTTGTTGGTTGATTTATGGTAATTTATTCCGAAACAAATGCTTTGATAAGTGTTTGCGAGTTTGAGACCGGCCCTGCTTTGATCAGAATTGATTTGATTCAACTGTAGCCCCGGCAGGCAGCTGTTGAATGCAGCACAGGATAGCGAGCAGCAGAACAAAACATCAATATGCTTGCGGACATTCATTCATGTAAACACCAAAGATATTGTGAAGCGATTTCAATCTTCTTAATGCTGTTCAAATGTCTCGAAATCACGAGGGAAGTCTTGTGAATCTTTCCGCGTTTCAGAGAAGTTGCGAAGCAGCGAACCTCGTTTTATTTCTCTCCGAGGGGGAGTCGGGGGGGGGAGGAGATCATAAGCTTGTATTTCCAGTCTTACATGATGCTCGGAACGGAAATTCTGGCAGGAAAATAAAGGAGCGGCAGGGGTGGGGTGAGAGGAATCTTTACGGCAAAGAAAAACAGGTTCTTTTATCTGTTGCATAAGTGCCATCTCTGTTAGAGAGCTCGACCTACTCCAGAGATTTGAACACAGACTCGCGTGGCAGTGCAGGAGGACTGTTCGGCTCTCAGAGATGTTATCTTTCACATAAACCAAGGCACCATTGCTTTTCTCAGGTGAATGTAAGTGATCCCCTGACATTATTTCAAAGAAAGGCAATCGGCAGAGCTATTCTCATACTCTCAAAAACAGCTTCTTCCTTGCTGCTGTCAAACTCTTAAATGGAACCACCTTGCATTAAGTTGATCTTTCTCTGCACCCTAGCTATGACTGTAACATTACATTCTGCACTCTCTCCTTTCCTTCTCTGTATAACGTGCAAGAAATAATACTTTTCACTGTATACATGTGACAATAATAAATCAAATCAAAAAATTTACTGTTCTGGTTACAATATTCCCTCGAATAACATGTCGTTGGAAAATGATTAACTGGTCAATAACGGATTGCTGTTTCTGGGATCTTGCTGTGCACAGCATTGCAAAGTTGAGTTTGTGAAGTTGAAATTCGATGTTGGTAAAAATATTGTAAAAATGCTAGAGGGAGAAAACGTTCCATGGTTCCTTTGAAAGCTGTTTTTTTTCAGTGCTCGGAGGTTTAAAATGCAAAGTACGTACGGAGTCCAAGCTGAAACATTTGTATCGAAAATTCAAGCAGTAGTCTTGACAAAACAACCTGTTATTTTTTCAATTTAGCCCATCAATTTAAAGGAGGCAATCAGCCAACAAGAACTTACAAAATTTGAATTTCATAATGTTGACAACGTCAGACCAGTTCTATTGTAGAGAAATTGAAAGGTCATTACAGGTATAAAAGAGAGTGCAATGGGGGTTAAAAACAAGAGAGCAAAAAAAAACTGTCATCTCTCAAGCATCAAGAGGGAGAGAGAGCAGCCCTCAATTCTGCCAGATTCAGACATGGTTTAAGAACACGCACCATCTAATTAGCGAAAGATACCAAATCAGGAAGAACTTACAAACAGAAAAATCCACAGAAGAACTCCAGAAGTTTCCAAAAGCAACAAAACCCTGGTTGTATTTTTGAGATTGACTGAATTCTGTTATTATATCATTATTGGGTTAAGCAGTAGGCATTGTATTTATTTGAATAGCATTTCAGTAGAATCTTACTTTATTTGGGATGTTCCTTGTTTAGTTAGAGTTCCCTGTTAGCTAAATAAATAAATTATTAAGTGTTCACTTTAAAGTGAGGCTCAGGTACTTCTGTTAGTTAACCGCTAAATGCGACCGAGGAAGAGTTCACACTGTCCCACACACTAACAGGAATCTTGGCTTCATGTCACACTATCTGTAACCCCCGTGACTTGCCTGGGTTAGCAAAAAACCTCACTTACTGTGCTGTCTGGAGACAATACATATTTCTCTAACCTCTGCTGTTAGCCACTTTAAGACTTGAATAGCAGGTTAGGTGTAAGGATTCGCATTCTAATCTGCAATCTGTAAACTGTCTGTGCTGATATGTGCGCTTTTGGAGACCAGAACACCTCATTCGCCTGACGAAGGCCACAAAGGCCGAAAGCTCGTGGATTTACTATCAAATAAATCGGTTGGATTTAAAATCGGTGTTGTCAAACTTTACAGAGTTTACCCCAGTCCAACGCTGGTATCTCTACATCATCCACACACTTTTACCAGATAACAAGGTGAGGTATTCCTCATTGGGGGAATTCAGCATTACTGCTGAAATGGTGGGTAAGCCTCCACATCATAACAAGAGATTATTTGCTGCGTTTCTTACATTACAACCGGAGATCTCCGGCCTTTCATGCTGGTAGGGGATCTTCCGATCCTGCTGATGGCACACACCCGCTGTGGGTTTGAAGGTGCCGAGGAATGTGTTTCAAGGGCGGGATTGGAAGATCCCACCAGCAGCCAATGGCAGGTCTTCTCCCACCACCGTGACACATACTGCACATTGTAAGCCTTCCCGACAACAGCGCCGGTGTTTCAAAGGTACTTTGTTTGCTGTAAAGCCCTTTGGGATGCTCTCAAGTCATCCAAAGTGCTCCAACAGTACAAGTCTTCCTCAGCCAATTCCTCCGCTTTCTCCGTTTAATATTTTTCATTTCCAAATGTTGATCACACTTTCCTTTTAAAATCAATTACGATATCAGCATCTCGCACTGAAAGGTTACTGCACAAACCTCGGTAGGAATAAAATACTCCTGATTTCTGCCTTTGCTCTTTTTGCCAAGGATTTGAAATGTGTGGCCTTTAGCGTCACCCATTCAGCAAACAATGCGAATGACATTTTCCTCTCTAAGGTCCACTGTGAACACCATTAATCTTCCTGTATATTAAAATAAAGCGAAATACTGCGGATGCTGGAATCTGAGACAAAAAAACAGAAAATGCTGGAAAATGTTAGCAGGTCTGACAGCCGCTGCGAAGAGGAAATAGAACTAATGTTTCATATCCGAATGACTCTTCAACAGAACTTTGTTGGAGTTATCCAGGCATGGAACGTTATCTCTATTCTCTCTCCACAGATACTGTCACACCTGCTCAGATTCTCCAACACTTTCTATTGTTGTTTAATCTTTCTGTATCTGACAAAGATATCTCTTAAGAGTTGGCATTAGCTTATCAGAGAATCCCTACAGTGCAGAAGGAGGCCATTCAGCCCTTCGAATCTGCATTGACTCTGACAAAGTATCTTACTCAGGACTTCTCCCACACCCTATCCCCATAACCCCACACATTCACCATGTCTAATCCATCTAACCTGCACACGTTCAGACACCAAGGAGCAATTTAGCATAGCCAACTCACCTGAGCTGCACATATTTAGACTGTGGGATGAAACTAGAGCACCCAGAGTACCTAGTGCTTCACGTTGTTAGTGTGCGCTTGACCTGGACCATTTGATGGGCAACACGACAGCTCAGTGACTTTCGCTGTGCTGTGCAGATACATGGATTTGGGCCTGTGTCTGTGGCAGTTTGTGCATTCTTCCCGTATTTGTGTGGGTTTTCTCCAGGTGCTCCGGTTTCCTCCCACATCCCAAAGATGTGCTCTTAGGCTAATTGGCAAAACAAATTCTCCCTAAATTATCTCAATTTGGTTTTTAATCCATGGATCTATAGACATAGACAAGGATCATGGGTAGAGGTGGGAACATCGGGGTGGCGGCGCGGGCTCATTGGGCTGAAGGGCCTGTTTCCTGTGCTGTTTTGTTGTTTGTTCTTTGAAACTCATGAGGGAGAATGTGCAAACGCCACATAGTATATGTAGGGAGACAATGCTTTAGTGGAATAATTACTCAATTATAATTCAGAGACTCAGCTGATATTCTGGGGACCCAGGTTCAAATCTCACCACAGCGGTTAGTTTGAATTCAATAAAAATAAGGAATTAAAAGTCCAATAATGACCGTGAAACCATTGTCCATTGTCAGGAAACTCATCTGGTTTCACTAATGTCCTTTAAGGAATGAAATCTGCTGTCCTTACCCTAGTCTGACCTACCTGTAACTCCAGATTCTCTGAACAAGGGCAGCTAGGAATAGGTAATGAACGCTGGCCAGCCAGCGATACCCGTGTTCCATCTATAAATTAAAAAAGACAGTCACCCGCGGCTGGAATTGAATCCGGGTCCCTGACAATGCAACTCTATCACCCCATTTGATGGGCTAAGTGACCCTCCTTCTGTACTGCAACAAATAAAGTCCCATCTTCCCCATCTGGATTATCTCCTTCATCTTTTGATCCCTATTACTGAACCAACCCTGCATCTCTCCGTAGTCTTGATGTTCTTCTAGAATGAAGATGGCAAACAGTGGATACCATCTGGAACCAAAGCCAGATAGAATGGGGAGATTTGTTATCATGTAATTATAGCAACTGGGTACTGGGGAGGGTGTGATTCATTCCCTCACACATGTGAAGGTGGGGGGAGGGGTGTAGGGAGGAGAGCGAGCGCAGCAGGGGAGTAATTCCCTCAACCGTTTAACCATCAAAACACAAAGGAGAAGTAGAAGAGTAGACAGGCCCCTTTAGTGTTAACCTGTAATTTATTTTCTCCTGATAGATGCTCTTTTGTATAGCACAGCCAAACAGCAGAAACAAAGAGGTTGGAGTTCAGAGGAGGGAAACGACAGTGCTCGTAATGAGGATTCATTTGGTACAATATCGACTGAAGTCTATATATAAAGAAACAAAGATCACCGCCTTGCGTGTGTGTTTGTCAAAATTTATTGGCCGCTCCACAGGTTTGACCTGATGGATTTTGACATGTTTGGTATTGATTTGTCCATCACAAACAGGGAGGATGCAGATGCACCGTGACCTGTGGAGGCCCAGAAACATCAGGCAGAAGATGAATCAAACATGGGAACGAAATGGGGTGCGACACGGCTTAATGAGCAAGTTCGCAGATTGGGAACACATCTGGCAAGCTCTTTTTTTTTGCCCGGAATTATTCACCTCTAATTGAATGCTGTGTTTTCCACTTTACAAATGAACCTGTTGTACTTTAACCTAGCGTTGTGAGACTTCCGACTGTGTTTTCCCACTTTGCAACGGTGATTACACCTTAAAACGTACAATGCCAGCTGTAAAACGCTTGGAGACGTTTGGCAATTGTGAAAAGTGCTGCATTAATGTGAGTCTTTCTTTCTTCTCTCCGTCTGTGGCCCCAGCTTCTTTCTTTTCCCAAATGGAGTTTTGCAGCCCTGACTGGAACAACGCAGTTAAGTTTAAATCTATGAACCCAAAACACATTGGCAATATTGGAGAGGCAGCGGCTCTTGTCCTGTCCCATGGTGTCTCCAGTTGATGAGTTGGTACACCACAGCATCTAGCACGGTGAAGGAGCAGGGAGACAAAAGAGCAAAGACCATGCCTGAAGATTGTGTAGGACAATTACGAATTTAGACTCGATAGGTGTAGGATGGATTCACTGGAATGTTACTGTGACAACTTGCAAAAGAAAGGAGGGATCATTAGTTCGTATCAAGGCCCTGAGTAACAGTGCACATCACTTACAGTGCTATTGTCTGATAGATGTTAGTAAATTGGATTTGCACAGTGCTGCCAAACTCACTGTCAGCGCACGAACAATTGTTGCCGGCCAGCTGGATGGCTCTGTTTAAATAGTCTGTGAGAACCTTGATGTGGAGCAGCCTGGAACTTCACACGTTTGTTACATGCCAGTTTGTCCTGCATGACAACAGATGGAGAGAGTGGAAGCAGGACGTGTGCCAGGGCGGATGATCAGGACACCCTGGCGTGTGTGGATGGTGAGCGGTGCCATGAGCATGATCAGGACACAACCAGCGGGGGAGATGAAGATGTGTGGGGGAGAGTGAGTCGGGGAGATGAAGATGTGTGGGGGAGAGTGAGTCGGGGAGATGTCACTCGTGGCTGCATTGAGATCCCTGCGGATGTGTGATGAGTGAGTCGAGAGTGATGAGAAGACTTTGATAGGACGACGGAGATCATTCATCCTCTTTTGATGCTGGATGCCTGTCCTTTTCTAGAAGGTGTTTGCTCTGACCACCCACCTCTCGGGTTGGAGTTTTCACCTTGTTTGGTGGTTTTTCCTCAGAGAGGGGATAAAGCACATTATGGTGAGCCTCCACCATGTCTGTGAGGAGTTCCATGGGTGGCATGGTGGCACAGTGGTTAGCATTGCTGCCTCACACTGCGAGCAACTTGGGTTCAATTCCTAGCTTTGATCATTGTGTGGAGTTTGCACATTCTCCCCGTGTTGGCATGGGTTTCCTCCAATGATCTGGTTTCCTCCCACAGTCTGAAAGATGTGCATTGGCCATGTTAAATTTTCCCTCAATGTACAGGCACCAGAGTGTGGTGACTAGGGGATTTTCACAGTAACTTCATTGCAGTGTTAATTCAAGCATACTTTGTGACACTAATAAAGAAACTTTAAACTTTTTCAGGTGGGTGTTGCTGAATTTAGGGGCAAGGTGATACTCGACTTTGGCAGTCATCATTTCTCAGCAGTTTCCTATTCTTTTGGTTGGTTCTAGCACTGTGAGGAGTGGGCTTTAAATATGGCAAGGTTACTGAAGCTCTGAGGTCACAGCAAGATGGGCAAATGAGAGGCCATCTCCTAACAATCTGATAACAAACTCTTTCCTCTACATCTTTAAAACAAAGTGCTACACAATATGGCAAAAAACGCTGCCAATGGTGTTGGCAGGACAAACTCTACTGTACCCATGCAGAATCAGACTTTTATAATCTCTGGAAGCATGCATCTGGTATCAACTGAAGGTAACACAAATGCCTTTGAGCCCAGTCAAAGGGTGATCTTACAGAGATACATAAAATAATGAGGGCCATAGATCAGCCAAATAGTCAATATCTTTTCAAAAAAGTCAAAAACTAGAAGGCATATTGTTTAAGGCGAAGGGAGAGATACAAATGGGTCCAGAAGAGAATTTTTTTCAAACAGAGGGTGGTGAATGTCCGGAATAAGTTGCCAGAGGGAATAGTAGAGACGGATATGATTCTGTCTTTTAAAAAGCGTTTAGACAGTTACATTGAGTTACACAGAGTCACAGAGGTTTACAGGTAGACAGGGATCACAGGTAGAAGTGGGAACATCGAGGTGGCAGTGCGGGCTCTTTGGGCCAAAGGGCCTGTTTCCCGTGCTGTTTTGTTCTTTGTTCTCTCCATCTGTGACTCCACTTTCAAGGAGCTATGAACCAGTACTCCTACATCTCTTTGTTCTGTAACTCTCTCGAACACCCTACCATTAACTGAGTAAGTCCTACCCTGGCTCAAATCTACCAAATATATCACCTCGCATTTGTCTAAATTAAACTCCATCTTCCATTCGTCAGCACACTGGCCCAATTGATCAAGATCCCTTTGCATTTGGAGATAACTTTCTTCATTGTCCACTATGTCACCAATCTTGGTGTCATCTGTGAACTTACTAACCATGCCTCCTATGTTCCAATCCAAATCATTAATATAAATGACAAATAACAGTGGACCCAGTGCTGATCCCTGAGGCACACCACTGGTCATGGTTCTCCAGTTTGAAAAACAACTCTTTATAGCCACCCTCTGGCTTTTGTCAAAAAGCTAATTTTTTATCCATTTAGACACCTACCCTGGATCACATGCGATTTAGTTTTATGCAACAATCTCCCATGCAGTACCTTGTTAATGGCCTTACAAAAGTCTATGAAAACAACATCAACCGCACTGCCCTCATCTACGTTTTTGGTTACCCCTTCAAAAAACTCAATCAAACTTGTGAGACATGACTCAAAAGCTATGCTGACTGTCCCTAACCAGTCCTTGCAACTCTAAATGCCTGTAGATCCTGTCCCTCAAAATACCTTCCAACAATTTACCCAACACAGATGTGAGGCTCACTGGCCTGTAGTTCCCAGGCTTTTTCCTTTTTAAACAAAGGCATAACATTTGCCACTTTCCAATCTTCAGGCATCTCACCTGTGATGATCGATGATTCAAATATCTCAGCTGAGAGACCTGCAATTTCCTGCCCAGCCCCCCACAACGTCCTGGGATACACTTCACCAGGTCTTGGGGATTTATCTACCTTGATGCAATTTAAGACTTCCAGCATTTCCTTCTATGTAATATGTACACTCCTCATGACATCACTATTTATTTCCCCAAGTTCCCCAAGTAAATACTGATGAGAAATATCTATTTAGGGTCTCAGCCATCTCGTGTGGAACCACACAGGCCACCTTGTTGACCTTTAAGAAGCCCTACTCTCTCCTTTGTTATTCTTTTGCCCTTTATGTATTTATAGAAACTCTTTGGATTCTTCTTTGCCTTATCTGTCAAAACATTCTTCTGTCCACTTTTTTGCCTTCCTGATTTCTCTCTGAATGTTTAAGATGTGTAACGAAAGATATGGGTCAATCATGAGCAATTAGGAGTAGGTTGTGGGATTAAAACATGGGCAGCATGGACAAGTTGGGCCAAAGGATCTGTTTCCATGCTGTAAATCTATGACAGTGCAACATTCCCACTGCCAGTCTCAATGACCTGCTCAGACACTATACATGGGGCTAAAACATCTGGGGAGGGAGGTGGACAATGCTTCCATCCCATTGCACTGTTTTTGTGGTGCAGTGGGCCAGGAGACTTGAATCAAGGCTGTTTCGTGGGGTCCACGCTTGGCGCCATGGCCTCCATGTGTCTCCTGCTCCGTACCAGAAATCAGTTCGGAGCCGGATAAATTAGTTAAATTTGCATTTTACTGCAATTTAAAATCGCATTAGTGGGCCTGGAACTGAAATCTTTGGGCCCGCTTGCCCCTCTTCATCCCACTCCCCTCCCCCCACCAATCAAGGGTATTTCACTCCAACGGCGTTTAGTTTAGCTCCCCACTTGCAGAGAGCTGGAGGAGGCCTGATGTTGTTGGAGTGAAATGGAGGGGGGGAGGTGCGGTCTGCTGGGGGGAGTGGCATGGGATGGGGGGGTCGGACACAGAAGGAGTGGGTCAGGACTACGGGAGGGAAGGAATCGGGGAAGGGTGGATCAGGTGATC
Source organism: Sphyrna mokarran (assembly GCA_024679065.1). NCBI lineage: Eukaryota > Metazoa > Chordata > Chondrichthyes > Carcharhiniformes > Carcharhinidae > Sphyrna > Sphyrna mokarran. The sequence continues at coordinate 10,704,550 of JAGIQG010000013.1, read as the reverse complement.
GAGAATGCGGTGGGGGGGAATGCAGTTTGAGCTATATCAGGCATGTTCATGATTGGGCTGTGATGGTGGTGGGGGGGGCGGGGGTGGGGGGTGGGGGGTAGTGTCACCAGGTTGGTCAGTGATCGATTGGCCCAGCAATCTGGAGGCAGGCAGACAATGCCCACTGCGCATTCCCCGATCCCAGCGCTAATCGATTGGCCATGCGCAGTGGCCCCCTCAGTGCTATACTGGTGGCCTCTGCAGCACGAACAGGCCCTGCTCTTAGATTTTTGTACTGAATCACGCTAGTCCTCTCTGCAGTGCGCAGAGTGTGGGAGATTCACTTTGAAACTCCTGCTGAAAAAAAAACAACGGAATTTACTCCAGCTTTTATACAAATTTAAACTTCGAATTTTTTTGGGAGAATCAGCATCCATGGTTCTGGGGCAACCACAGTAAGAAGTCTCACAACACCGGGTTAAATTCCAACAGGTTTATTTGGTAGCAAACACCATGAGCTTTCAGAGCTCTGCTCCTTTATCAGGTGAACTCTCACTCAAGGAGTAGCGCTCCAAAAGCTCGTGGATTTTGCGAGTAAATAAACTTGTTGGACTTTAACTCGGTGTTGTGAGACTTCCTACTGCGTCTACCCCAGTCCAACGCCGGCATCTCTACAGCTGAGGCAACAGTAACAGCAACAGTTGCTGATGAAAAATGGTGGTTACTGATTAGCATCGAATGTCTTTTTACACATTCAGCCAGTGTCATTTCATAATTTAATAACATCTTCCAGTCCTGAAAAAGTTAGCACATTTTTTCCTATGTTGTGTATTACAGTTATATAATTACATCAGTGCAGAAATTCTACTTAGCAAAACTTAAGTGTTTTTTTTAACCAAATACATTGCTTTGTATTTGTAGCAGAATTATCCTTAATTCAGCACTTCATGTGCCTTATCATAGCTTTTACTCTGAAGGGATTCGACTTTATTATTATCTGTTGAGAAATATTTGGATTACTGTTTCAATGAGGTGGCTAAGAGTCTGGATGTTGCATTAAGCCTTTCAGTCATTTAAATTTCTCAAAGCCTCCTTACCCCCTTCCGACTGTGTGGAAACGTGGCTGAATTGGATTTCCACACGTGACACCAACAAAGGGAACAAACTGAGCGGAAAGACTTTGTCAATTACAAAAACAAATTACTGCAGACACTGGAATCCGAAATAAAAACAGAAAAATGCTGGAAAATCTCAGCAGGTCTGACAACATCTGTGAAGAGTGAATGGAGCCAAAGTTTTGAGTCTGGATGACAATGTCAGGTCTGATGAATGTTCATCCAGGCCCAATACACTGGTTTTAATCTGTCCCAACAGATGCTGTCCGACCTGCTGTGATTTTCCAGCATTTTCAGACTATGTCAATTAATGCACTTTGTTTACTTCAGGCAGTCAGGGTGGTTAAGATTTGCGTCCTCAGTCTGTGCATCATGCTGAACAGTTTTAGAATTTAATCATATTAAACTTGACGATTAAGTACTAATGTTATAACTTTTGCACAGTGGACACAACAGCTGGGATTTTATGGCCTCACCCATCCTGAAACCTGTAAAATCCCACCCGAGGTGATTGGACCTTCTCATGCTCTGTCTTTTACCCGCTCCGATTCCCATGGTGGATGAGTTGGAGAAATTCTGGCCAATGTGTGAACGAGTGCTGGTACATATCAAAAAATACTCTGTTACTATTGTGTGGGACTTGCATGATGTTCTCCTTAATAAAAGTGACAGAGACCATTAAAGACAAGGCTGTTGGTAAAATTTATCTCTTATTGAATATTCTAGTATGAATATAGCATGAGGTTTCACATTGAGTTGTCATTCGGCATCCTCTGTTGTCATACATTCTTACATCATTAACAATGTAGACTGTCTATTTACATATTTACATATTACATACATGCAACATTTGATGTTGCAGTTGTATAGAACTTTGGTTAGGCCTCACTTGGAATACTGCGTCCAGTTCTGGTCGCCGTACTATCGGAAGGATGTGGAGTCCTTGGAGAGAGTGCAGAGGAGGTTTACCAGGATGCTGCCTGGTATGGAAGGACTGTCTTATGAGGAACAATTAGATAGACTGGGGTTGTTTTCCCTTGAAAGACGTCGGCTTAGAGGGGATCTCATAGAGGTGTATAAGATTATAAGGGGTATAGATAGAGTAAATGGAGGTAAACTCTTTCCGCCTTTAGAAATGGATAGGACGAGGGGTCATGGCCATAGGGTGAGGGGGGCTATGTATAGGACGAATATTAGAGGGCAGTTTTTCACACAAAGGGTAGTGGGGGTGTGGAATGCACTGCCGAGTAAGGTGGTGGGAGCAGGCACGCTGGGGCTGTTTAAGGGTCTCTTGGACAGCCACATGAGCGGTATGCAGATAGAGGGATATATTAGGACTGTTTAACTACGGCTTTTTTCCACAGGTAATTCGGTCCATAATTTGAGCATGCATTCGGCAGGTGGTGCGGGTACAGCTCTTGGATGTTGATTCATGGGTTGCCTGGTACCTCATGTCGTAAATGAGTGCTTTATGTGGACCATCTGAAGGGCACCATGACAGCTCAGAGACTATCGATGTGGCTGTGCAGACACTTGGAATTGGGCCGGTGTCTGCGGGAGTTTGCGCGTTCTCCCCGTGGTTGCGTGGGTTTTCTCCGGGCACTCCGGTTTCCTCCCACAACCCAAAAATTCGCTCTTAGGCTGATTGGGAAACAAATTGTCCCTATAGTGAGAATTTTCCATATTAGGAATAATATATATATTATTATATAGGAATAATATAATAGGATAATGGATTTGCTACTATATAGTTATGACGGCGGCGCGGGCTCGTTGGGCCGAGGGGCCTATTTCCCGTGCTGTGTTGCTCTTTAAAAAAAAAATATTTAACAATAAAAGTTTAAATTATGCATACCACACAAAAAGTTGACAAAGTGCTAAAGGAAAATATTGTCTGATTCCATATACATCATGTATGATGATATATGCTCATTGATGACTGTGTATGTCCTTGCATATTGGTGGGTAGCACAGTGGCACAGTAGTTAGCACTGCTGCCACACATCTGGTCCCAGGTCCAATTCTGGCTTAGGGTCATTGCCTTTTATGAGTTTGCACGTTCTCCCCGTGTCTGCTTGGGTTTCCTCCAAATGCTTTGGTTTTTTTCCACGCACCAAAGATATGCGGCTCAGGTGGATTAGGAGGATTAGCAGGGTGAATACTTGGAGTTACAGGGAACAGGCCTGGTAGTAGGATTGTTGTCAGTGCTATCTCTATGTGTCTCTATTTGCACTGTAGGGATTCTATAATTCTATGTTGTTGTATAGAATTAAAAGAAATATAGAATTAAATGTATGCTTGAATGTTTCAGTTTCTGGTGTCTCGGAAACAATACTTTCCCAAATTTTCCGCCCACCACACTTCCAGCACAAATTGGAATCTGTACTATTTTCTGGAAGCTGCCCCTTGTGTGAACTGCAAGGTTAAATTGCTAATCTCTGTTCTGAACGAAAAGTGTTGTTGCTGAAGCGGGTATGTGATGTTTGGTGGGGAACAGTCAGGAACACAGCATACACTCTCTGTAGCCAAGCTGGTAACTTACCACTCATAATACATTTGGGTCAGTGTGGGTCAAAAATTAACCCTCAAGCCCCTGAATGCATTTCAGTATATTTGTCAAAGTCTTTGATACTTCATTATGCTGGTGTTCTCCATTCTTCCCTCCCTCTCTCTCTCTGTCTCTGTCTCTGACAGAGAAGCAGCACTTTTCAAGAAGGCCAAGCTTCCCTGCGTCCAGATAGTCAATGTTGCTTTCTGAATTTTAAAATTCAAAACCCAAAGGCTTCACAATTCAAAAATCTATGTACACAAGTGAAGAGTGGAAGCCCACGCAGTGCTGAATCACTTCTCCTGCAGTACTGCTTCGAAAAACAATTCAGGCTGCTGCAGACTCAGATGATATTGTCGGCTGCAATGTAACATTTATCACTGGCAAAGAGGCAGAGTTTAAAATGCTTGGCAATAGCATTGATGGAGTTGGATGGAAAAAAGGAGTGGGAGAAGGTGGCATCGGGTGTAAATGCTGGCATTGATCCGTTGGGCCGAAGGGCCTGTTTCTGTGCTGTAAATACTTTGAAATACTTGTCGCATTTTGGAACAACTGATTATCTCAAGCACATTGGAACAAGATGCCTGGGAACAAAGAACATAGAACATAGAACATAGAACAATACAGCACAGAACAGGCCCTTCGGCCTTCGATGTTGTGCCGACCAAAATAAAAAGCAATGCCCCTCTAAGCTAAACCATTCCCTTCTCTTCCATATACTTATCAATTAACCTCTTAAACGCCACCAAACTTGGCGCATCTACAACAGCTGCAGGCAGGGCATTCCACTCCCTAATCACTCTTTGAGTAAAGAACCTACCTCTGATATCCGTCCTATAACTCATACCCCTTAATTTAAAGCTGTGTCCCCTCGTGCTAGCTTTCTCCATCCTAGGAAAAAGGCTATCACTGTCCACCCTATCTAAACCTCTAATCATCTTATATGCTTCAATAAGATCCCCTCTTAGCCGCCTCCTTTCTAACGAAAACAACCTCAAATCCTTCAACCTCTCTTCATAGGACCTGCCCTCCATACCAGGCAACATCCTAGTAAACCTCCTCTGTACCCTCTCCAATGCCTCCACATCTTTCTTATAATGTGGCGACCAGAACTGCACACAATACTCCAAGTGCGGCCGCACTAGAGTTTTGTACAGTTGCAACATGATGCTGCGGCATCAAGGCAGAGGGAAATTGGAGTTAAGCGTTTTCCAAAGCCTTTGGTGATTCCACAGAATCGGGATATCGTGGGATCTTGAATGTATTGTTTCTGTTGGTACCACGTTCCATCTCTATGGTCAAATCAACTTAGGAATTTTCGAGACAGGGTTTTGTCTGGTTTGTTTTCAGCCATCCTGATAGTCAGATTATACAACAATGATAGAGTGAAGTTTAAATTTTATATATTAGTGTCACAAGTAGGCTTGCACTAACATTGCAATGAAATAGTGTGAAAATCCCCTCTTCGCCACATTCTGGAACCTGTTCGGGTACACTGAGGGAGAATTCAGCATGGTCAATGTACCTAACTAGCATGTCTTTTGGACTTTGGGAGGAAACCCACGCAAACACAGGGAGAATGTGCAAACTCCTCACAGACAGTGACCCAAGCTGGAAATCAAACCCAGCATTGTGAGGCAGCAGTGTTAATGTCACCGTGCCATTGCTGATTAATAATAGCAATCGTTCCCCTCGACATTCAATGTATTACCGTCACCGAATCCCTCACATCCTAGGAGTTTCCTTTACAGAAACTGAAATGTTACGGCTATATCAGTAACTGTGGCTCCAAGGACAAGTCAAAGGCCACAAATCCTGCAGTGAGTAACCCAAAAACCCCTCCAACATTGATAGTCAGGAATGTGATGGAAGATTCCCCACTTGCCTGGATGAGTGTGGCTCCAACGGCACTCAAGAAACTCGACACTATCCTGGGCAAAGCGGCCTGCTAGATTATAGCTGATGCCTGGGAACACCATAATCTGCAGGGTCCCCCTCAAGTCAGTCACCGTCCTGATGTGGAAATATATTACTGTTCCTTCAGTCTCGCTGGGGCAAAGTCCTGGAACTCTGTCCCTGACAGCACGGTGGGTGTGCCTGAACCTCAGCGACTACAGCAGTAGACCACTCACCACCGCTTCTCAAAGGCAAATAGGGATGGGGAATAAATGCTGGCCTAACCCAATATCCCGTAATTGTATCTGAGAAGGAGTGGTGACCACCAAGGGGAGTAACAACACAGCTATTTATTAACTATAATAACTACTTACAGCGAGTGAGAATCATTCTACCAATTACTGTGGCTCCAAACCCCAGACTGCCTGGAAGAGACTGCCAGGACTCGCGAAGTTTGGCTTGATTGCCCAACAGGTTACATGATCCTCTGAAAACCCACTCTGTAAAGAGGTTCATGATGATAGTTTTTTTACATTCTATCAGTTAGACTCTAACAGATGCTCAGCTTCTTTGCAGCTTTAACCCCGATTCATCTGTCTTCCTGGGTCTAGAGGAGGCAAGGAAAAGCCCTGTGTTGGGAATTTCCTCTCTGATGCACTACACTCAACACATACACTGCCAGAGGTTGCGGTGGAGACAGGTTCAATAGAAGCACTCAAGGGCAGCACAATGATTCACACTGCTTCTGCACAGTGTAAGTCTCACAACACCAGGTTAAAGTCAATATACTCTGTTTGCATATGGAGCATACGCTCTATTTGAGACCAGAACTCTCCACTCACCTGACGAAGGGGCAAACTCCGAAAGCTTGTGGGTTAACTATCAAATAAACTGTTTGGACTTTAACCTGGTGTTGTGAGACTTCTTACTGTGTTTACCCCAACACCGGCATCTCCACATCACGCCCTCACAATGTGCCAGAAACACGGATTCAATTCTAGGCTCACTGTCTGTGTAGAGTTTGCATGTTCTCTCCTTGTCTGTGTGGGTTTCCTCCGGGCACCTCCGGTTTCCTCCCACAGTCTGAAAGATCATAGAACCTACAGTGCAGGAGGAGACCATTTGGCCCATCAAGCCTGAACGGACAACAATTGCACCCAGGTTCTATCCCGTAACTCCATGCATTTATCCTCCTAATTCCACCTGACATTAAAGGGTAACTTGTCATGGCCAATCAACCTAACCCACACATCTTTGGAGTGCAGGTTAGGTTGATTGAATACAGTAAACTGTTCCTTAGTGTCAGGAGTGGGCTAGCAGGATGAAGATGTGGTGTTCCAGGGATTAGGCCTGGATTGGATTGTTATCAGTGCAGGCTCCATGGGCTGAATGGCCTCCTTCTGCAGTGTAAGGATTTCAAGAGGCAATGAAACTCTTATCGGAAAAGAAAGAAGATGCAAGATTACAGGGAGGAGGAGGATGAATGGCGCAAAGTAAATTATTCATTTAGAGAGCTGGTGATGGGTTGAATTGTCTCCTGTGCTGTAACAATTCTGTGATTCTATGTCATGCTTCAGATCTCTCACACACTTTATCCCAAAATGCTATTTTTTTTCAGGAAATATGTCAAATTTATATTTGAGTGAAGCGATGTTAATTATTCCCACATTCTCCATAAGCAGCCTGTTCCGTAGACTCAGACCACTCCCTGACTGAAGCATCCTTTCCAGAGATTAATCTTTCAGCTTCTTTGCTCTGAAGCGCAGGCTGTGTCCTCTGGTTCCGCTCTTTTGCGGAAGGTAAAACATCTTGTCACGGTCTAATGCACGTGCAATAATGAGGCTCAAACAACTAAGCAGCCTCTGAGTTAGAATGAATCAGTGGAATAATTCAACTGCGGAATGTTCAATCCCACAACTGAATTGAAGGAGAGGGCAGGAATCCAGATCTCATTTCTCCAAAGGGACTGCAGCTTGTCCCCCGGCACCGACAAGTCACGGGGGAGCACTCTTTATTCCAACACACCGGTTCTGTGAGGGTCTGACTGATACAAAAAGCAACTGGCCAGTCAAAGGCATGGATAAATCACAAAGACAAGGGGGATGAATCTTGACAGTACCGTGGGTGTCGCTGGGAAGCAGCGATAGGGTTTGGGGAGGTAGAGGTTGGAGGTGGTAGGGGCACATGGGTGAGGATGGGTAGGCGCTGTGGTGGGGTAGGAGAGGGTGGATGGGTAGGTTAGGGTTGGAAGAGGTTGGGTGGGTCAGGGATTGCGGTTGGGGTCGGGTTGGAAGGATGGGTGGGTGGGTGGGCGAGGGGTGCAGTGGGGGGAGAATAGGTGGAAGGTGGGTGGGTGTGTGAGTGGAGATTAGTGTGAGAGAGGGTGGTGGCTGAGGGTCAAGGTGGGTGGGAGAAGGGTGGGTGGGTGAGGATTGGTGTGGGAGTATATGAGTGGGGATGTGTAGGGTTTGGAGTAAGGGAGGGTGGGTGGCTGAGGGTCAGAGTGGGGTGGGAGACGGGTGAGGGTTGTGTGGGGGTGCATGAGTGGGGGTGTGTAGGGGTTGGGGGGAGGATGAGTGGGTGAGGGATAGGGTGGGGGTTTAGGGTGAGTAGATAGGAGTCGAGTTTGGGGTGTGCGAGGATGACTGGGTGAGAGTTGTGGGGGAGAGGTGAGAGAGGGTAGGAAGATAGGGGTCAGGTTTGGGATGGGGGAGGATGGGTGGTGAGGGGGTGTGAGTGAGGTTAGGGTGAGGGGAGAGTGGATGTAAAGGGGGTGAGATGGGAGAATGAACCATGGTGGTTAGACTAAATGGCTACAAATACTTTATAACACTTTATAATCAGATATAATGGGGATTGCAGAATGGAGATCATGGGGACAACATGCACCTGGAGATATCATTGCTTTGTATCATTGAAATCACTTATGTTCTGCATGAGGATGTGTTGAAGCATCAGGTTCTGGCTGCAGTGCAGTTGCAGTGGAGCAACAATGCTGAACCACCCCTGCATGTTGATCATTTATCCTTCTCTTCACTCCACAGTCTTGCTTGACGCACAGGCCTAAACAACTAACTCCATCCTTATTACAGATCGAAAAGGCTATTGAACAAAATAAGGGATCCTGGGCTTTATTAATGGGCAAAAAGAGTACAAGAGCAAGGAAGTTATGCTCAACCATTATCAATCAGCGTTAGACCTCAGCTGGAATATTGACAGGAATGTTCCAGCTCTCCACACTGATGAAATCTTCCAGTCCCGCTGATGCAAATGTAATTTCAATGACGCACCAGCTCACCTCCCCACCTCCTCCCCCACCATGGGGGAACCTGGGGCGGGGAAGAGGAGACAATGGCTGGGAAAATATATACCCGTATATCATATATATATCCTGCTAAACCCCCTAATACTAAGGGTCAATTTAGCAAGGCCAATCAACCTAATCCTGCATGGGAGGAAACCCATGCAGACATGGGGAGAATGTGCAAACTACAAACAGACAGTGACCCAAGGCTAGATTTGAACCCTGGTCCCTGGCACTACAAGATAGCAGTGCTAACTACTGTGCCACCGTGATGCCTGGCTTATCCAGTGATTTCTGCATTTATTTCAGGTTTCTAGTATCCGCAGTATTTTGCTTTCATTAGAGAATTGTCCCCTTTAGGACAGAGGCAATGAATTCAGATAGAGAATCGCAGGATAAACTGCCTCTCCTGGCAGAAGGGCGACTGGCCAGACGACACAGATTTAAAATAATTGGCAAAAAAAATAGGGAGAATGAGAATTGTTTTCTGCAGTGAGTTGAACACATGGCCCGAAAGCATTTTTGAAGCAGGTTCAACAGTATTTTCCAAAAGAGAATTTGGTTTTTACTTAAAAAGGAAACAGTGTATGGCAGGGAGACGGGAGACAGGAGACGGGAGACGGGAGGCGGGGGGGGGGGCATGGGAATGGAACTAATTGGATAGGTCTTGCAGAATGTAGGCACAGCCGCAATAGGCTAAATGGCCTCCTACTATGCTTTATCATTCTATGATTCTAAAGTTCAAAGCAGCATCAGGACCTAAAGCAGCAGCATCCAACAGAGAGCGCAGCTGGAACATTAATGTGCACAGTCTATGATGTGCTGATGCCCAGTATCAATGCTCCTGACGGACTCGAGAATAATGGGGACAACTTTCAATACTACTTTGCAGCCTATCCTATTCTTTGACGACAATGGATCAGTAAATCGAGAAATCTATATAATTGGCAGTTTACCCAATGCTGCTGGGTAAAAATTATTCCCAGTGTTGGAGAGATTCCAAGGTCTTATCACACTTCTACCATCTCTGTCTGTTCGGATTAATTGGTCAACAGCAAGGTTTCCTGGTGGGAATTCTGGAATGGGGAAGATGATTCTCAGGTCACTGCCTATTCCTACCTTCAGTAAGAAGTCTCGTAACACCAGGTTAAAGTCCAACAGGTTTATTTGGTAGTAAATGCCACCAGCTTTCGGAACGCTGTTTCTTCGTCAAGTAAGTGGAGAGTTCTGATCACAAACAGGGCATGTAAATGCACACACAGTTTACAGAATGCTGATTAAGATGAGAATCTTTATAGCTAATCTGCTATTTACATCTTAAAAGGTGCAGACAACGCGAGTGGAGATGGCATTGAGCATTATCCCTACCTCCAGACAGGTGTAGCAGGGAAAGGCCCTTTAAGCATGCAGGACCCAGCAGAGAAAAACAGCAACCAAAGCGAGCAGAAATAGGGCATTGAGATACACTTCATGGAACCTCAATGTCTACTGGATTTAGTCAGTTCGACTCAGCCAATCAATTTGTCTTAGTGGTAGCACTCAGGTACATGGGTAGGTCATTTGGATCTTTGAACTTGCTCCGTGATTCATGGAATAGAATCATAGACTCTCTACAGTGTAGAAAGAGGCCATTTGGCCCATTAAACCTGCACAATCCCATCTGGGCCCTAATCCCATAATCCCATGTATTTACCCTGCTAATGTCCCTGACACTAAGGGGCAATTGAGAAAGGCTAATCAAACTAATCACCACATTAATGGGCCGAAGGGCCTCTTCTGCACTGTGTGATTCCATAATTGTATGATCTGTGGACTGTAAATATTCCAATATGATCATGCTGATCTTGTCAAAAGATGCCAAAACAAAGTACCGGACCAAGCTAGAATCCCAGGATAGCCACACGGACAGACTATCTTCCATCTTCTTCCATCGGGAAAAAGCCTGAGTTCACATACCAACTGATTCAAGAACAGCTTATTTCCTGCTGCTGTCAGACTTTCGAATAGACCTACCTTGCATTAGGTTGATTTTTCTTTACATCTAGCTTTGACTGTAACACTGCATTCTGCACTATCTCGTTTCCTTCTCTATGAACAGTATGCTTTGTCTTTATAGCACTCAAGAAACAATACTTTTCACTGTAGGTTAAAACATGTTATTTTCAATAATAAATCAAATCAAAGTCAACACCATACTTCAACACTGTTCCATTGCTCCTTAACACTTCCTGTTTCAGAGTTGGAGTGTTTGAATCTGAAATTATTCTGCTTCTTGCAGTTAAAAACACTGCTTTCCCCATGCTGTGCAATCCATCTCAAGATGTACTATGAAGTTAGACTTGACCCTATATTTTTAAGATTTTGGCATTGGTATGAAGATAGTTGTTTCACTTCTGGTGTGATTCCATTTGACTCCCTAGAAAACTTTATCAAACAAACTTTATTTCAACAAAACAGTTTAACTATTACAAATGAATTAGCTTAGCATTCACAAATTGAAATACTTAAACAGGACAAGATACAATTCTTAATTGCTAATCTATCTCTATTAGTTCCAATTTAAATAATGTTCCTCATAGACTTAAAATCCTCTTCAGAATCAGTTAGCACAGAACACTAGCTTGTGTATTTTTTTTCACTTGTTAACAATCCTTGAGCCTTTGAACACCATTGAAGACAGAAACAGAAAGACACCTGTCTTCTGACAGCTCCCAAACAGCAGAATCCAAAGAGAGAGAAAGGGAGAGACACCTCTTGTTTTTTTCAGGACCAAGTGAAAATGGCTTGCTTTTCTCTGTAAGCTTAGCTCCTCCTCTTCGCATAACTCTCCCTCTGTCAAATAAACTAATCAAAGTCTTCTCTGAAACCCCTGAAACAAAAATAATTGCTCAGATTAAAACAAACTGCCAAATATTTGAAAGGAATTATTCTCCTGTATTCTTAGCATGGAGCTGCTTGGTTTGCAGACAGATTGGCACCGGGTAAACCAGAGCTATATTTCAAACATACCCCTCACAAGAAACGTGGTAGAAATACATTTCTTAAAGGCACAGTAGCATCACAACACCCGGTGGCCTTTCATGACCTCAGGACATTCCAAAGTGCTTATGAGCAATGAAGCGCTTTTGAAATGTTATCATTGTAACAAGCATCCCTAAAAGGATGGCAAATAACCAACTCTTTCAACCAATTGAATGCATTATACCTCAGGTTATAATCTAAAATTGTCCATTTCAGATCAAATGTAGCATTCAAGAGCTGCTTATTAATTGACAACAACCGAGCTAAGCAGCTGTACCCGTGTTTGAAGTTCCTTAAACTCCTACCAAGTGACCTACTGAGTTGTCTTTTGACACATTACCTGAGAAGGGAGAGACAGATAAGTCTCTGACTTTATTTGATTGGAAGAGTTTGCATGGTACCTCCAGAACATTTTCTGTTATGTCCCATGAAAGCAAATATTTAACAGCAGAACACGGCTAAAACATCTCTGCTTCGAATAGAGTCCTCGAGGTTACATTGTCTCCATTCGGAGAAACCGTCCTGAGTTTACAAGGAGATCGAAAACCATACCTGATGTGTGTGAGTAATGCTGATACTGTAACTGTGGCTAAGACTAACACAGTTGACACATAATAACCTGTGTACACGTATCCCTTCCTTCAGACCCTATTGTCCCTCCAACACATTTTAACAGTCCAGCCACCCAGAAAACACGTGGCCTCCATTCTTCTAAGCACATTGCACCAGCTCACACTTAGCTACATTGAAATTTATTTTCCAATTGTATGCCTATTCTGTAAGTTTATTGATGCCTTCTTCCTTACTCCTATCTGTTACTTTAAACATCCCAATCTGCTCTTATCTGCTCATTAGTTTTCAAATTCCCAAGATCCTTGTGTAATCCCACTGCTCAACATTTGCTCATCTGAGAGATGACCTTTAACCCTTACTATTTGTGATCTCTTTTGTAGCCAGTTTGCTTTCATTTTGCAATTTGTGCCTGATTTGATTTGATTTATTATTGTCACATGTATTAACCTACAGTGAAAAATATTGTTTCTTGCACGCTATATAGACAAAATATACTGTTCATAGTGAAGGAAAGGAGAGAGTGCAGAATATAGTATCACAGTCATAGTTAGGGAGTAGAGAAAGATCAACCTAATGTGAGGTCGGTCCATTTGAAAGTCTGACAGCAGCAGGGAAGAAGCTGTTCTTGGGTTGATTGGTACGTGGTTTCAGACTTTTGTACCTTTGCCTCGACAGAAGAAAGTGGAAGGGAGAATGTTTGGGTGTGTGGAGTCCTTAATTATGCTGACTGCTTTGCCAAGGCAATGGGAAGTGTAGACAGAGTCAATGGATGCTCTTTTCGAAACTCATACAGTGGGAGTTTTAAATTTAGATGCAGTCTCAGTATAATGCCTTATTCACTGAGGGTGATAGGCTGCATATTTGTACTGAGGCTGCTGGGAGCTAGCAGTTGGATTTTTACCATCTGACAGGTGACAAGGGCACCAACCTAATGGTTGCTGGGAAAAGGGATGGGGGGGCAGAGAAGGGTGAAAGTGATTCCCAATTTCGAACAAAAATCTTTATCCCCATGAGAATTGTTAAGAAAGGAAATGCCTTTCCTGTTATGTGAAGACCACTAATACCTCTGCAAAAATGCAGAAACAATCCTTGGGAGACAACTACCCTGGGCACAGATGCAACACAGAAAGATCTTGGGACATGTACACCACAAAACAGAATACCTAGGCCATTCAATTCAAAATCTCTGGGTGAGATTTTCTGGCCTCACTCTCTCTAAGGTTGGAAACTCTCTCCTGGGGTCAACAAAACTTTTGCTTTGAACGTGTCCTGCCTGCTACAATTCCTGCGGCAGGTGGGGCAAGAATATCCCGTCCTCTACCTGCAATCCAATCCTAATACATCAACATCAAAGTAAGTCAGATGCTCTTTCCTAGAGTAGAAAAATCAAGTACTAGGGGACATGAGTTCAAGATGCATGGGGAAAAGTTTAGAGGAGATGTGCGAGGCAAGTTTTTTTATACAGAGATTGGTGAATGTCTGGAATGTGCTGCCTGGGGAGTTGGTGGGACCAGATACAATAGTGGCATTTAAGGGGATTCACATCATGAATAGGATGTGAATGGAAGGATACGGACTCCGTAAGTGCATACGGTTTTAGTCTAGGCAGGCATCATGATCGGCACAGACTTGGAGGGTTGAAGGGCCTGTTTCTGTGCTGTATTTTTCTTTGCTCTTTGTTTATCAAGTAGGAAACATTAGCCTCAGTATTTGAAAGTATGCATTTTTATACTTATATGGCAAAAGGTTTGTTTCCGATACCAACGAGGTGCACCATCAACACTGCAACGTTTGCTGATAAAAGATTCAAGCCAACAGCTATGAGGTCAGGTACAAGTCAGGTAACTTGATGATAATATCAGACACACATAGCAGCTTTGCTAACCCAGTCAAAACAGAAGATATATCCTTAGATCTACAAGTTGACATTGGAATTGAAGATGTTCTCCAAGCATTTCACACAATACAAATGTTAGCAGCGACAAAAAAAAATCTCCACACGACAGAAACTGTGGAAAACCACCTTCGACAAATACTGTGTTTCAATTCAGCCTGTCTGTGAACACAAGAGACCATTTTGACCTTATCAGAACGAGTCAGTATCCCCTGGAGAATCATCTTTAAAAGACAGGCAAGGATTTTTTCGAACTGATATTCTTCAACTACTTCATCATTCAAACATAGACACTGAACAGATGGGAAGACTCTTAATGGGAACGTTGGCACAGATACTGGGTTTGATTCCTGGCTCGGGTCACTGTCTACATGGAGTTTGTGTGTTCTCCCCGGCTCTGCGTGAATTTCCTGCAAGTGCTCCTGTTTCCTCTCACAGTCCAAAGATGTGTAGGTTAAGTTGATTGGCTAAGCTAAATTGACCCTGGGTTTGGAGGGATTAGCAGGGTAAATATGTTGAGTTGCAAGGATAGGACCCAGGTGGGATTGTTGTTGGTGCAGACTTGATGGGCTGATTGGCTGACTTCTGTAGTGAAGGGATTCTATGAAGAGAGACGGCCTGTGGGCTGGGTATGACCAATGACACAGAAGTCAATAATCAAAAAATATGAGAGACGTCAGGGGCATAAGTCAAGTCAGCGGAAAAAACCCTGTAACATTATAAGAACATGACAGCTCTGTTAAGCACTTGCCAACCACATTATGGCAATGAAATATTCAAGTCAGCTGCTTGTAAACAAGCTCAATTGCCCATTAATAATGTTTTTCTCAGTAAATTCATTGCAATGTGATTTAATTTAATTGTGACGAATAAATAATCTTTTAACTTTTCTTCAGAAAGGTGAGCAGCTGCTGATTTTGGTGTCTGCCCAGCTGTGGAAAATTGGTATGTTGACATCAGGTTTGTGACCCAGCATCCTCAGGCTGATCCTGCAGGATGACAGCAGTCCCGATTTGTGTACATGGAGGTAGGGCTGTGAAAGAGGTCGGGATTGGGGGAATGCAGACATCATCAAGGCCTTTAAGGTTGGATGAATGAACAGAGGCCGGAATAGACCAGGCCACACAGGTATTTGAAGTTCTGGAGGAGAATTTGAAACTTGTGAGTGTGTGGAGTCTACGTGTTCTCCCCATGTCTGTGTGGGTTTCCTTGGGTTCTGACTTTCTCCCTCCAATGATGTGCAGGGTAGATACATTGGTCGTGCTAAATTCTCCTTCAGTGTACCCACACAGGGACCAGAGTGTGGCGATAGGGGATTTTCACAATAACTTCACTGCACAATTAAGGGAGTCAATGTCTGAGTGATAGAACATAGAACATAGAACACTACAGCACAAACAGGCCCTTCGGCCCACAAGTTGTGCCGATCATATTTATACTTATCAGGCCATAGACCTATCCGTAACTCCCAATCCCATTACATCCCACGTACTCACCCAGAAATCTCTTAAAAGACCCCAGCGAGTTCACCTCTACCATCACTGACAGCAGCCGATTCCATTCACTCACCACTCTCTGAGTGAAAAACTTACCTCTAACATCTCTTCTGTACTTGCCCCCCAGTACCTTAAACCTGTGTCCTCTCATAGTGACCATTTCAGCCCTGGGAAATAGCCTCCGAGAATCCACTCTATCTATTCCTCTCAACATCTTATAAACCTCTATCAGGTCGCCTCTCAACCTTCGTCTCTCCAGGGAGAAGAGACCTAGCTCTCTCACCCTATCTTCATAAGGCATGCCCTCCAGTCCAGGCAACATCCTTGCAAATCTCCTCTGCGCTCTCTCAATATTATCGTTGGATTATTAATCCAGAAACTCAGCTAATGTTCTGGGAACTGGGGTTTGAATCCTGCACTGCAGATGGTAGAATTTAAATTCAGTAAAAGATATCTGGAATTAAGAATCTACTGGTGACCATGAAACCATTGTTGATTGTCAGAAAAACCCATCTGAAGAACATTCACTAATGTTCTTTAGGGCAGGAAACCTGCCATCCTTACCTGATCTAGCCTATGTGTGACTCCAGAATCACAACAATGTGGTTGACTCTGGAAGGATGTCCAAGGGCAACTAGGGATGTGCAATAAATACTGGCCAGCTAGCGACACTCATGTCCCATGAATGAATTAAAAAATAAATAATATTGTGTAGTGACACTAATAAATAAACTTTGAAGGTCTGCAAAAAACACAAGTGTTGGATAAACAGTGCTCTCCTCCACAAATACTGTTGTCCCATGAACCCAATTATACTTTCTGCTTCAGTCCCCTGCGATTCTATTAGCCCTCTGGGTGAACATGTTCTATGTGGCTTCCCCTACTGTGTGTAACTTGTTAATTTTTAACCTCTGTCTCCTTTGGTATTTAAATCCTTAGCCGCAGAGAATAACTTTCTTTCCAACAGCGCACAGCAAGAAGTTTATTTGCAGAATATAGTCAGTGTTTGGGGACTTATTTTTGAATGTGTACCGCATAAGTCTTCCTGAGAAAGATGACAGTGGGTTGCTGCTATATAGACAGATGGAAGGAGGGGCTCTGTGGTGTTACTCAGCAGGTAGACCTACCAGCCTTTCATATTTCATCTCCTGCCGCAGTTTTATGAAAAGACTTTGGAATCCTGAGACATGGTCCTGACATTCAAAAGAACATAAGAACCAAGAGCAGGAGTTGGCCATCTGGCCCCTTGAGCCTGCTCTGCCATTCAATAAGATCATGGCTGACCTTTTCATGGACTCAGCTCCACTTACCCGCCTGCTCATCATAACCCTTAATTCCTTTACTGTTCAAAAATCTATCTATCTTTGCCTTAAAAACATTCAATGAAGTAGCCTCAACTGCTTCACTGAGCAGGGAATTCCACAGATTCACAACCCTTTGTGTGAAGAGGTTCCTCCTCAACTCAATCCTAAATCTGCTTCCCCTTATTTTGTGGCCATGACCCCTAGTTCTGGTTTTGCTCACCAGTGGAAACAACTTCCCTGCTTCTATCTTACCTATTCCCTTCATAATCTTATGTATTTTGATAAGATCTCCCCTCAATCTTCTGAATTCTAATAAGTATAGCCCCAGTCTACTCAGTCTCTCCTTGTAAAGCCAACCCTCTCAATTCCAGAATCAAACTACTGAATTTCCTCTGCACCCCCTCCAGTACCAGTATATTCTTTCTCAAGTGAGGAGACCAAAGCTGTTTGTAGTACTCCGGATATGGTATCATTAGCACCTTATATAACTGCAACATTACCTCCCTATTTTTAAACTCCATCCCTCTAGCAATGAAGGACAAAATTCCATCTGCCTTCTGAATTATCTACTACACCTGCAAACCAACCTTTTTGTGACTCATGCACAAGGACTCCCAGGTCCCTCTGCATAGCAACATACTGCAATTTATTACTATTTAAATAGCATTCCATTTGGTTATTATTCCTACCACATTCAAATTTCCTATCAAGTTCAAATTTCCCTTGAACTAAAATGTCTTGTAGCTCAGAGTATCTCTTCCCACCTACCTCCCACTCTTTTCATAAGACCAGAAGACCATTAGATATAGGAGCAAAATTAGGCCACTCAGCCCATTGAGTCTGCTCCACCATTCAGTCACGGCTGATATGTTTGTCAACCCCATTCCCCTGCCTTTTACCTGTAACCTTTGATCCACTTACCAATCAAGAACCTACATGTGACTCCACACCCACAGTAATGCGGTTGACTCTCAGCTGGTCTGTGAAATGGCCTTGACAAGGGCAACTAGGGATGGACAATAAATTCAGCAATGCCCATATCCCATGAATGAATAATAAAAAGAGATAAGGTGTAGCCTGTCCTGCTATCTTTTCTGGCGCGGTATCAGAATTTGCACATGGTCCCTGAACAGGGAAACAGATTGCTAAAAAAAACAGCAATGAATGCTGGAAGCAGCGACTGAACTGTGTTATTTGAACCTGCAACAATGAAGTGACTTCACAACAGGAGAAAGCAAAAAAAAAGGCCCACAGAAGTGGATGGGCTTCATCAGTTAATGTTTTTCTTCTCTCAGCTTGGGAAATGAAACCTCGTTCTTGGCACTGCAGGAGCTGAGAAACACAATGCGTTCCTAACAGGTTTCAAAATCTATAAAATAACAATTTTGAGATGGAGCACAGCAATCAGGTATTAAAAGCCTTTAGTTTTATGTTGTTGCTACTGTGCATGTAGTGCCATTGAGATATCCTCTATCCACCTGCAAATATCTCCAAGACTTAACTACACTTCTTAAAACGGACATTTTTCCTGGACCTAGGTTGATAATCCTCTAATCCACTTTTGGCATTTAGTGACAGAATTGAACCCTTGGAAACAGAATGAGACCCTTTCAAACTTCCTGTGAACATCAGCCGCACTGTGCGGAATCTGCACATTCTCTCTGTGCCTGCATGAGTTTCCTCCAGGCGCTCCGGTTTCCTCCCACATTCTGAAATAAGTCAGGTAGACAGCCAAACAGCTGTAAGGTGGGTATTCCAGATCTTAGGATCTGGGAAACTGGAAGGTGTGACTACCAATGGTGGAGCATTTCAAATCAAGAGTGCATGCAAGGCCTGTAGATGTACAGGGAGATCTTTGTGGGGCTGGAGGAGATTCCAGACATAGGGAAGGTCAAGGCAATGGATAGATTAAAAAATGAAGATATTTAATGAAGCTAAATTTGTTACATCCATATGAGGAGTGAGTTGGGTTTCTTTTCATTCAGCCCCCTCCCTCCCTCTCCCCAACCCTCGGAGTTGATCTTGTAACTGTTTCAAAAAAAACTCTCTTTTCCCAACAGATGCCTTTTCAATCCAAAATTAATAAATTCTTTTTTCTTTGGCTGAAGGGAACCTGGTTTGATTGGCTCCTTGGTAAAAACAAAGAGCAGAGTCTTCCAGCCCATCCTCCATTTTCTAGCAAGGGGAGTCTACTCGCCATTGGTGCCTGTGAGATTTTCCAGTCCCATCAATGTCATCACCATTTTGTGCAGCTCATTTGTCTCATTACTAGGAACCCATTGTAGGAGAATTTCCTTTGACAGGAGTGGAAAATGTTCCCCTCCCTTTCCCTGGCAGACAAGCCAGAAAGTCCTGCACTTACTTCTCACTGAGGAGCCAATCAAACAAGGGATTTTTTGAGCAAAAGAAGGAATAATTTATTGATTATAAAAAGCAAAGAAAAGTAATAAAAATACACAATGACACACATACACAATTAAGAAAGATACAGCCTGAATAAAAGTTAACAAAATATATTAGATCAATATCCTGACCTTGCCTTACCCCCATACCTCTTGATCCCTTTAGTAATCCCATTTCTTTTGACCTTTCATCCCAGAAACATTTTGACAAATTTTTGAGATGGACAACATTACGTTCATCCTATCTTGGAATTTTGAACATCTGTTGTGTATCTGAGCAAAGTCTAAGCAAAGCAAAGTTGTGTGCTGTTGTGGTGCCCATTTCTGAGGAAGGATGCTCTTGCTATAAAGGGAGTACAGCAAAGCTTTACCAGGCTGATTCCTGGAATGGCAGAACTGATGTAAGAGGAGAGAATAGATCAGTTTAATTATATTCATTGGAGTTTAGAAACATCAGAGAGGATCCCACAGAAAGTTATAAAATTCTAACCGGATTAGACAGGATAGATTCAGAAAGAATATTCCCGATGGTGGGAAAGTCCAGAACAAGGGGTCATAGTTTGAGGATAAAGGGTAAAGATTTTAGAACTGAGGTGAGGAGTCCAGAGAGTAGTGAATGTGTGGAATTCATGACCACAAAAAGTAATTGAAGCCAAAACATTGTGTGATTTCAAGAAGAATTTAGATGTAGCTCTTGGGAGTTAAAGGAATCAAGGATGTGGGAGGAAGCAGATATCAGGATATTGAATTCGATGATCAGCCATGATCAAAATGAACGGCAGAGTAGGTTCAAAGGGCTGAATGGCCTACCCCTGATTATATTTCCTAACTATGTTACTATGTATCATTTTGCATCTTTCATGCGTTCCTTTCAAGAGTGTTCCTGTTTGAAGTGGGCTTTGAAATTCTACATAACAGATCTGCAGTGCAATTTATGAAGATGTTACACAGAAGTGGTCAACTCCACAGTGTCAGCTATCTGGTGACCACTTTGATATCCATCTTTGCTTGGTGTTTTCACTTGTACCTTTTTTTAAAAAAAACACGCCATCTTTGAACACTTCAGTGTGCCTGCGATTTTCTGGCAAAGTTGTAGGCAGCTCTCACTCGCTCTGTCACTGTTTTACTGCTGTTCTTGTGCAAGAAAGCATCTATATGGCACTTTTCACCATGTAGAGATGCCGGCATTGGACTGGGGTAAACTCAGTAAAGTTTCACAACACCAATTTTAAATCCAACCAATTTATTTGATAGTAAATTCGCAAGCTTTCGACACTATGGCCTTCGCTATGGCCGCATTTGCCTGACGAAGGCCATAGTGTCGAAAGCTTGCGAATTTACTATCAAATAAATTGGTTGGATTTAAAATTGGTGTTGTGAAACTTTACTGACTTTTCACCGTCTCAGGAGTGTAATGTGCTTTTCAGCTAATGAATGGGTGGTGCAGTGCTGTTTTCACTCGGGGACTAATCCAGACACCCAGAATTAACTCTTGCGGAATTGGGTTCAAATCTTGCCACAGATCTAATGATGACCACAAAATTATTTTGAATTGTCATAAAAGCCCCTCTAATTCACTAATACCCTTTACTATGTTGTCCTTAAAGTTTGTTTATTAGTATCACTAGGCTTACATTAACAGTGCAATGAAGTTACTGTGAAAATTCCACACTCTGGCGCCCATTCAAGTACACTGAAGGTGAATTTAGCACCGAACCAGCACGTGGGCGGAAACCGGAGCACAGGGGAGGGGATGGGGGGAAGAAACATTCATACAGACATGGGGGAAACATTCATACAGACTCAGCACAGACAGTGACCCAACTGAGAATCAAGCCTGGGTCGCTAGCGCTGTGAGGCAGCAGCGCTAACCACTGTGCCACCGTCCTTACCCATTCTTGTTCTGAGGAAGGGTTCCATGGACTCGAGGCTTTTATTGTATAATCATACACATTCAGAAAGAACATCTTTCAAGATGCTGTTGTTTAATGCAAGACAAAAACAGATTTCCTTATCACTTTGAGAGTGATGAGGCAGCACCTCGTCCTGTAATCATATCCAGCATCTCTTGAATTGACTCACACTGCACTGATTCTTCAGATACCCTGCTGTCTTTACATACTGTGAGCTACCTAACTCTCTTCCTACCCACACCATCTCACCTGCTGACTCAGAAATCCCTTGATCTTTAGACACTGCAGGCAAACCTGTACCTCATACTAATTAGGTAACAAAGAAGCACAGGTCTTGGTCATGTTTTTCAAGCATAACATGTTCTGTCTGGAAATTTGCATTTCAGCATCAAATGCACTCTGCTTCAAGAAGCTCGCAGTTACAATTTCCAACTCGCTCTGTATTTACAAATAAGAATAAGAACATTGTCGAACCCTTATTGTTGTCTTATTGTTATGCACTTGGAAAGTATACAAGGAGCCACTGGAGTTGAACGGGAGGTGTAATGCCAAAGATTAGATACTGTTGGCAAAAGAAGCAGAGACAAGATGAAAAGAAGGAGTAACATGAGAAGAAATTTCTTTCTGCACTGAGTCATTGCAATCTGGAATCCACTGTCTGAAAGGATGGTGGAAGCAGATTCCAAAGGGAATTAGATACTGGAAGGGGAGTAATTTTGAGGGGTAAGGGGAAAGGTGGAGTGAGGATGAGAGGTGGGAATCAGTTGCAGAGTGATACAGTGCAGTAATGGCCCTTTGGCCCATCAAGTCTGCACCGACAATAACTACCACCAGAAGTGCACAAATCGCATTTTCCTGCACTTGTCCCATACTCTTGAATGTTATGATATTTCAAGTACTCATCCAAATATTTTTTAAAAGTTGTAAGATTTCTGGGCTCCATCACCTTCTCAGGCAGTGTATCCCAGATTTCCACTCCTCTCTGAGCGAAAAAATATTTTTTCAAATCCCTTCTGAACCTCCTGCCCCTCACCCTAAAACTATTACCCTAAAACTATGTCCCTTCGTTGTTGATGGCAGGGGTTGGGGGGGGGGGGGGGGGTGGGGTAGGGTGGTAGGAGAACAGCTGGTCCTACTCACCCTGTCTGTACCTTCGTAGTCGTGTATACCTCAATCATGGCCCCTCCTCAGGCTTTTCGGCTCTAAGAAAACAATCCAACCTTAAACAATCCCTCCTTGTAGCTCAAATTCTCCATCCCCGGCAATATCCTGGTGAATCTCCTCTGTATCCCCTCTAGTGTAATCACATCCTTCCTATAGTGAGATGACCAGAACTGCACACAGTGCTCCAGCCATGGCCTAACCAACACTCTGTTCAAATCCAACATTACCTCCTTGCTCTTATATGCTTTACCATGACTAAGGAAAACAAGTGTTCCATATGAAAGCTAGATTTTTTTGAAAGAGCCAGTGCAGGCACGATAGACTGAATGCCTTTCCTCTATCTTGCGGTAACATGGTGGCACAATAGTTAGCACTATTACCTCACAGTGCCAGGGATTTGGGTTGAATTCCTGGCTTGAGTCACTGTCCGTGTGGAATTTGCATGTTTTCTCTGTGGATTTTCTCCCACATTCTGAAAGACATGCTGGTTAGGAGCATTGACCTGAACAGTGGCTGGAACGTGGTGACTAAGGGATTTTCCAGTAGCTTCATTGCAGTGTTACTGTAAGCCTTATGTGTGACTAATAAATAAACTTTAACTTTAACATCATTCTACAGCCCAGCTAGTTCAACAGCACTCTGGATCTAACTCCCTGAACACTTTAAACTCTTGACTTCCCTACTCCCTGTTGGTGAGAATCAGCTGAATGAAGATTAAGGTTAATAGCAAATGTTGATTTGAGGATTGTACCAAAGTAATGGGAGTATCTGCCGTCCAAAACAACATTATTGAATGAAGTCAAAATTAATCTGAAATGACTGAGGGGTTAGAGAGGTCAGGGACTTATTGCTGAGATGTTAAACCAGCTAGCAATTAGATATCCAGAGGCTAAAGAGACTTCACTATAGCACGGCGAGGGCACTGCCAAGTTATTTAATGGCTGCATTTGAAAAAAAAATGCTTGTTACTCTTTGTGTTCTAATCATCAACTAACAGATATATTGATCTATGTTTTTCAAGACAGCTGGTTTCAGCGATCTTTCCTGGTAGATGTGGAATCTGATGCCTGAATGAGACCAATATTGCCCATTTTCTTGGTTTGGGAAACTCAGCTGGGTAGAATAGGTGCACGAGTAGGCCATTCGGCCGTCGAGCCTGCGTCACTATTCAATATGATCATGGCTGATCTTGCACTTTCAGTATCCCTCTCCTGCTTTCTCTCCATGCTTTTGCCATAAGAAACACATTCAGCTGTCTCTTAAACATTTATAATGAACTGGTCCCAACAGCTTTCGGCAATGGAGAATTCCGGAGGCTGACAATTCTGAGTGAAGAGTTTCTTCCGCATCATAGTCCTGAATGGCTTACCTCTGATTCTTAGTTTTGGGCTTTCCCAACATTAGGAACATTCCGCCGGCATCTCACCTGTCCACTTCCATCAAGATTGTATATGTTTCTACGAGATCCCCTCTCATTCTTCCGAATTCCAGTGAGACCAAACCCCGTTGATCCAATCTCTTTTCCTATGCCATTCCGGGAATCAGTCTAGGTGTAGACAATTCTTCTCACTTGGCACCTGATAGCCTACCAATCCTCAAGCAACAATGACTAACCCTTAACCCCCTAAACCTGAACAATGAGATATCCAATCCTGTTGCCACTTGCGGGGGTTAACTTTCACCATTTGGGGGGGGGGGGGGAAGAGGGAATTATGGTGATGAATCAATTGCCCATTGTAAAAGCCAAACAATTCAGGATGTTACAACCAATGTTGGCCAATCCTCTCATCGAGATTAAGCCTAGTCAGTGAAGTGAGAAAATGTACCTGTATATTTCTTATATCCTAGCCTGGCCTTTGAAACATTTCATTTTTGGATACTGATGTTTGGAAAGAGATGTTTCGGCCTCATCGATGGATCAGTTATCTATCAAAACAGGGAGATCCGACAGTCTCATCAGCTTGAGATATTTGATATACTGATGGAGATAGAACTCAACACACCTCTCCCCTTGTCGGTAGGATAAAAATAGCTGGACATGGAATGGAAAGCCTACTGATGTTCAAGAAACTTGACACATCTTAGAGCAGTTCACAGCTAGTGAAACACTGTAGCTTTTGGAGGAGACATTTGGCATTCAGCTGAGAGACAAAACAGAGGAATAGCAGCATGACTGATCCCAGTTCGATGTCTTGTGTTTCTCCTGTTGTAATGTGAACCCAGCCTGTGTAAACCTATGGGCCTTAAGATAAAAAGGAGCTTGCATTGCCTATAATCACAATCCCACTCTGGAAAATGATGAACATCTCTTGTGTAAAGTGTGGCGATTGTTCATATAGTCTGTTTATTTATAGGTTTCACAAGTAGGCTTCCATTCACACTGCAATCAAGTTACCGTGAAAATCCTCTGGTTGCCACACTCTGGCACCTGTTCGGGTACACTGAGGGACAATTTAGCATGGCCAATCAACCTAACCCACACATTTTTGGACTGCAGGAAGAAACAAGAGCACACAAAGGAAATCCACGCAGACACAGAGAAAATGTGCAGACTCCACACAGAAAGTAACCCGGGGCTGGAATTGAACTGAGGTCCCTTGTGCTGTGAGGCAGCAGTGCTAACCACTGTGCCACTGTACTGTAATTTTTCCTATGGTTCTATGCAACCAGTCCTGCTGTGCAATATGTTGGGAAACCCCTTAATGACACTGGGGTTGCACTCTGCACAGTGAATTCCCAGTGAGAAACATTCCCTTCCCACCCTTGTCACAGGACTTAGTCCCGAGATGGAAAATTCTGCCCTAGGAGTGGTGTGAAGGTTTAAATTGCTCCTGTCCTGTAAGTTGAAGGAAAGTTTCCACAGTTTGACAAGCACAATTGTAAACACTGCGGTGGGAAAGATTTAATACAAACGATTTTGCTTGTATAACATTGCTCAACGGTGCTTTCCAGGCTAGGTTTGTATATTAACTTAAGTATGAACACTTATGTCTTGTCTCTTTCATAATCTGTAACCAGAAATGCATTGCTTGGGGAGAACCTAAGGGAGCTGTGAGCTGATATATTTTAATCAAAAGAGCGAGGAGAGGTAATATAAACTAAACGTGCAATTATAAAGAGTTGCAGCAACACACAGACCTGGGGGGAGTGTATGTGCAATAATCTTTGGAAGTGACAGGAGAGAAATCTTTCGGAAAATCACACAGGACTTTGGCTTTATTAATAAAAGAAAAGTGAACAAAAGCAAGAAAGTTACGTTAAACCTTTATAAGGCAGTGACTAGGCCTTAGCACGAGGATTGCATGCAATTCTCACTTTAAGAAGGACATCAAGGCCTTGGAGAGATACAGAAGAGATTTACTTGAATGGCAAAAGGCTCTTCACTAATGTGCAGAGAGATGCAGAAGCCAGGATTTTTCTCCTTAGTGTAAGGAAGTGTAGGAGGAGATTTAATAACTGCTATGTTCAAATTTATGAATGGTTGTGACAGAAGGAATAAAAAGAAACTCTTTTGGCTGGTAAGAGGATCGTTAACTCAATGGAACAGATATCAGGCGATTAGTGAAGGAGCAAAAGTTATAAAGAGGGACATTTTTATTATGCAGGAAGCAGCTAGGATCTGGAATGCAATACCTGGAAAAGTTATAGAAGCAGATTCAGCAACAGTCAAAAGAGAAATAGATAAACCTTTGAATGAACGATGTGGAGAAAGAGTGACAGAGAGGGAGCAATTAGATAGAGTCCAAAGGGGCACATTGTGTGCAGCATGACTCAAGATAGGAGACAACGAGTTTAATATGGGTGGCATGATAGCACAGTGGTTAGCACTACTGCCTCACAGCACTGGGGACCCAGGTTTGATTGTAGCCTTGGATCACCGTCCATGTGGAATCTACACATGCTCCCTGTGTCTGTGCTTGTTTCCTGTGGGAGTTCTGGTTTCCTCCCACAATCTAAAGGCATGCAGGTTAGGCAGATTGCCCCTCAGTTTGTCTTTGTGAGTGTATTAACATGTGATGGACTGATATTTCATCACTAGACTAGTGATAGTCACTAGACTAATGGCTACAACTCATGTCCTGGGAGCGTGGCTTCAAACCCCAATATGGCAGCTGGTGGAATTTAAATTTAATCAATAAAATATGGAATTTCAACCAGCAGAATCAAAGACCCCAGGCATACTGTCTTCCACTTTCTTCCATTGGGAAAAAGTTACTAAAGTCTGAGGTCAGACTCAATCAATTCAAAAACAGCTTCTTCCGTGCTGCCATCCGACTTTTGAAAGGACCTACCTTACATTAAGTACGATGTGGAGATGCCGGCATTGGACTAGGGTGGGCACAGTGAGAAGTCTCACAATACCAGATTAAAGTCTAACAGGTTTATTTGGAGTTACAAGCTTTCAGAGCGCTGCTCCTTCATCAGGTGATTCAATCTTATATCAAGTTGATCTTTCTCTACACCCTAGCTGTGACTGAAACACTACGTTCTGCGCTTTCTCCTTTCCTTCTCCCCTAGGTACTCTATGAATGGTACATTTTGTCTGTTTAGCACACAAGAAACAATAGTTTTCACCGTATTACATGTGACAATAATAAATCAAATCAAATTAAATGAAAGCTTGGTCTCATAAAACTATTATTAATTGTAATAAATCCCCATTCAGTTAATTAACGTTCTACAGGAAAGGAAATCTTCTGTCCTTATCCTCTCTGGCCTCCATGTGACTTCAGTAAGAAGTCTGGCAACACCAGATTTAAATATACCAGTCATGCTGGTATATGTGCTGTTGGAGACCAGAACACCTCATTCGCCGACGAAGGCCATAGAGTCGAAAGCTTGCGAGTTTACTATCAAATAAATTGGTTGGATTTAAACCTGGTGTTGCCAGACTTCTTACTGTGTTTACCCCAGTCCAACGCCGGCATCTCTACTCCATGTGACTTCACAGCCACATGGTTGACTCTTGTAAAGGTCCTTTTACTCCACACAGATGGGTCTCGGATGCTACTGATAACTGTCAGTGTGTCTCTCCTGCCAGCGTTCAACCCACAACCCAGCAGTGTCACACTGGGACAGTTTCACCAGAGAGAGAGAAAGACTCATTGTTTATTCCTGACCAGTGAGCTCATTCTTATGCCACATGTGTTACCCTGGCTGTCACGTACAAATATATGTCTCTCTTTCTTATAGGCAATAAAAAACAACCCAGGAGTTCCATACTGGGACGGCTGCACAAGAGAGAGGGAGGGAGAGAGAGAGGGGTCACTGACCAATGAGCAGTTTTGAAGTGTTTGAATGCTCCTTGAGTGAGCAGTTTTGAAGTGCTCAGCGTCTTTATAGATTCTGTACTCTAGAATTACATTCTGGCTTTTTAGTGACTCACCAAGATAGACAATGAGAGAGAGGGATATTATTCAAAATCAATTAAAAAATTTAATCAAGAATAACTCCCAAGCAAACTGAGTCAATAAAACACAGACACTACAATACTATGTTGTGGAAAGAAAACTCTAATGGCACAACATAAATTCTTAGCATTATGCAGTTTTCATCAAAAAAGAAGACTGTCAGACCCCTCCTTAACTTTTACTTAATTTGGGGATTTCTGAAAGCTGAGAGAATATACTTAATGTTTGGATCGTTTTAAAAGTAAAAGTCCTTGCTGGTGCTGCCGAATCTTCTTGTTGCTTCCTCTGCCACAAAGTAATTATTTGCCTGGACATATGAATTCATTCCTTTCTGACGTCACACAACTCTCCTGCCTTGAACTTCACAGAACTCCTTGCCGAGTTAACTGCTGAAAGGTCAACCACCTCTCCCCTACTGTGTCCTTGTCTAAAATTCAATATTTTTTTTAAAGGTCCTTAACCAGATTTCCTTCCATCGATCAGTTTCAGAACACTGGGGTGCAAAGAGCTTGTAGGATGAAACTGATTTGATCGATTTCAATGATAAAAAGCCCAAACTGTACTGACTAATATTGACTATCTACCTTGCCTATGCCCCTCAGTTTTTTATAGACCTCTATAAGATTACCCCTCAGCCTCCTATGCTCCAGAGAAAAATGTCCCAGTCTATCCAGCCTCTCCTTATAACTCAATCATCAAGTCATTGTAGCACCCTAGTAAATCTTTTTGTACTCTTGCTAGTTTAATAATGTCCTTTCTATAATAGGATGATCAGACTTGCACACAGTATTTCTAGTGTGTTCTTACCAATGTCTTCTACAACTTCAATAAGACATTCCAATTCCTGTATTCAATGTTCTGAATAATGAAACCAAGCATGCCGAATGCCTCCTTCACCAGTCTGCCCACTTGTGACTCCACTTTCAAGGAGCTATGAACTTGTACCCCTAAATCTCTTTATTCTGTAACTCTCCCCAATGCCCTACTGTTAACTGAGTAAGTCCTGCTCTGGTTCATTCTACCAAAATGCATCACCTTGCATTTGTCTAAATTAAACTCCATCTGCCATTCGTCAGCCCACTGGCCCAACTGATCAACATCCTGTCACAATTGGAGGTAACTTTCTTCACTGTCCATTGTGCCACCACTTTTAGTGTCATCTGCAAACTTACTAACCATGCCTCCTATATTCTCATTCAAATCATTAATATAAATAGCAAATAATAGTTGACTCAGCACTGACTCCTGAGGAACACCGCTGGTCACAGGCTTCCAGTTGGAAAAACAACTGTCTACAACCTCCCTCTGACAATTTCATCAAGAAGCCAATTTTGTATCCATTTAGATACCTCCCACTTTGTTCCATGAGAGTTAACCTTAGGCAACAACCTATCATGCGGTACCTTGTCAAAGACCTTGCTAAAGTCATGTAGACAACATCAACTGCATAGTCCTTATCTACCTTCTTGGTTACTCCTTCAAAAAACTCAATCAAATTTGTGAGACATAGTTTTCCACTCGCAAAGCCATGCTGACTGTCCCTAATCAGTCTTTGCATCTCTAAATCTCTATAGGCTCTGTCTCTCAAAATATCTTCCAACAATTTACCTACCACAGATGTGAGGTTCACTGGCCTGTTGTTCCCAGGCTTTTCCCTTTTTAAACAAAGGCACAAACATTTGCCACTCTCTGATCTTCAAGCATCTCACCCGTGATTATCGAAGATTCAAACACCTTGGCTAAGAGACCACAATTTCCTTCTTAACCTCCCACAATATCCTGGGATTACACTTCATCAGGTCCTGAGGATTTAACTGCCTTGATGTGCTTTAAGACTTCCAGCATCTCCTTCTCTGTAATATGTACATTCTTCAAGACATGACTATTTATTTCCCCAAGTTCCCTGACATCCATGCTTTTCTCAACAGTAAATGCTGATGAGAAATATTCATTTAGGATCTCATCCATCTCTTGTGAATCCACACATAGATGACCTTGTTGATCCTTAAGAGGCTCTACTCTCTCCTTTGTTATTCTTTTGCCCTTTATGTATTTGTAGAAACTCTGGATTCTCCTTTGCCTTATCTGCCAAAACAATCTGTTCCCTTTTTGGCCTCCTGATTTCTTTCTTCATTTTACTCTTACACCCCCTATACTCTCCAAGAGCTTCAATTGATCCCAGCTGCCTCTGCATGTCATGTGCCTCTTTCTACTTCTTGACCAGGGCCTCAATGTCCCTGAGCTATCCTGGATTCCCTCTTCTGCCAGCCTTGCCCTTAACTCTAAGAGGAATGTGTTTATCTTGAACCCTGGTTAACACACTTCTGAAAGCCTCCAATTTACCAGATGTCCCTTTGCCTTCCCACAGGCTCCCCCAATTAACTTTTGAAAGTTCCTATCTGACATCATTAAAATTGGCTTTGCTCCAATTTAAATATTAACTTTTGGGCCAGACCTATCATTCTCCACAGCTATCTTAAAACCAATAGAGTTATGGTCACTGGTCCCAAAGTGGTCCCTCACTAATAACTCTGTCACCTTCCTTATTTCCCAAGAGGAGTTTTGCTCCTCTCTAGTCGGGCCATCCACATACTGAATGAGAAATTCCTCCAGAATACACCCAAATTTCCCTCAATCCAATCCTCTAATACTATGACTGTCCTAGTCAAGGTTGGGAAAGTTAAAATCTCCAACTATTACCACCCTATTTTTCTTGGAGCTATGTTTAATCTCCTTACGTATTTGCTCCTCAATTTCCCGTGGACTATTTGGGGGCCTATAGTACAATCCTGACTTGTTTCACTTGAAATTGGTCATGTTATTTCTATATCAGGTTAAATATAATGTCCAACAGAAATCGTCCAAGTGATGGATTTGTTGCATCTTACACACTTAAATGCCCTCTGAAATGGCCTTGCAAGTTCAAGGACAGTTAAGAATGGGTTATATTTGCTAGTCCAGCCAGCAATGCCTACATCCCATGAAAGAATAAATAAAAAGTCCCTTAAAAGCAAAATGACGCAGAAGGTGGAAAGTTGAAATAAAAACAGGAAAATGCTGGAAAAGTCCAGTGAGTTTGGCCGTCGCTGTGCAGAGATAAACATAATTAATGTTTGGAGTCTGTGGTCTGTGCTTTAGAACCATGCAGACTTGAAATTTTAATTCTGTTTCTCTCTTCACGGATGCTGCCAGAGCCTGCTGAGATTATCCAGCACTTTCCTGTTTTTATTAAAAAATGTTCCTTCACTTGAGCGAGAAAATAGAGAAGACAAATAGAACACTAACAAGCCTCGGGCGATATCAGATTACCAGGATTTCTCTTGCCTTCACGGAGTTGCTGATACATGGATTAGTCTCCTCAGGTAAAATAACAAAATTGTTGTGGATGCTGAAAATCTGAAAAAAAAAAACAAATTCTGGAAATACAAAGCAGATCAGGCAGCATCTGTTCAGAGAGAGAGAAGCGGAGTTTGTGACCTGAATATTCAAGATGGCGAGCACTCGGTGCCCATTATCCCAAGAGTCTAAGAACAAGGAACAAAGCGAAGTACAGGCCCTTCAGCCCTCTAAGCCTGTGCTGATCATGATGCCTGAACTAAATTAAAAAAAACCTGCTACCCTTATCCAGTTTCTGTCCCTCTCTTCCCTTCCTATTCACTTACTCATTGAGATACCTCTTAATTGTTGCCAGTGTGCCCACTTCCACCACCTCCTTTGACAACACGTTCCAGGCACCCCCATGTCATTTAGCATGTTAAATCACATGCCTCAGGTGTGCAGAGTAAAATCCTAGCCGCTGTTACAGATCAATAGTCTTTCATTCCTGATTCCCTGCTCTTATAGTGCTTTGCCCATGCAGTTAAGCTGATAATGTTGGATGAGATAGAGCAGGCGGAGACTTGGATCAAATGGCCTGTTTCTGTGCAATGGGATATAGTGGCTTACGAACAACATACGTTCACCATAATAGAGTGGTGTATTGCCAGTTCTGGGGAGGATGGGTTACATTATCCACTTTCGCAAAGGGATAGCGAATGCCTCAGAAAATAAAATGGGTTGGTTGGAAGCCATTGTCAATCTAATTGCATATGATATAATAGATCAGGACTTACAACCTTGTCAAATTTTATTGTAACACATAACCTAACCCATTCTGGACTGATCCTCTTTAACCCACTAAGTTAGAAGGTCACGTTTAATTCTTGGTTTCGTCTCGGGCTAGTGAGCAGTGTGTACAAGATGCAGTTTGATGTGTAACTATGTAGTCAAGAAAGGGGAGGGCCATTAAACAAAGCACCAGAAGCAGAATATCGTGGCTTTGGGATGACAAAAACAATCGACTGTGTTGAATTTAACATGACATAACTCAGCTCAGAACTACACCACGAAGCCTTTGTTGGATTTATTTTTACTCAGCGTATCAACGATGTGCAGCTTTGAGGATTGCAGAATGCACTTGGCAATGTGAGCACATCTCAGTCGATGCAGCAAATGAACCAGCAGCTATCAGCCTCTCCCTTTTGAAGTCCATATCCTGGAGGATATTAATATATGAGTACCTGTATAATCTTGCTGTTCAAACACTGTCTGGGAACCGTTGTCTCTTCGCACAGGCTTGGACCTCTGGGTCCTACAGTCTGTTGTCTGATCCTCTTCCACCTGGGGTTGTCAGCATGATTTCTGCTCTGGATTCAGTGAAGTCTTTGCCCATGGTCATCACCATAAACTCACCGGTTGCACACTTGAAGGAGATGCAGCTTGAAGAGGGAATGCTGCAATGTTATTCAATAACGTTGAATAATTGATTGAATAAACTGTGATTGTTTTTGCTGGAAAGACAAATGCTGAGGAGTGACCTGATAGAACTTTTTGAGATTATGAGATATAGATAAGGTGAACAATTGGAAGCTTTTTCCCCAGAGCAGAAATGGCAATTACAAGGGGGCATCAGTTCTAGAGAAGGAGGTGGAAAGGTTCAGAGGAGATGTGTAGGATAAGTTATTTACACAGAGGATGGTGGCGGCCTGGAATACACTGCCAAGTGAGGTGGCAGTTACATTAGCCACATTTAAGACTTATCTTAATAGGCATATAAAGAAATGGGGAATAGAGGTAAACGTGATTGGTGCAGGCTTGGAGGGCCGAAGGGCCCATTCCTGTCCTGTACTGTTCTTTCTTTTTTGTTTGTTGTTATGGTAACATCTCCATATCCTCACCTTTCAACATGGCTCACGCTCCCCCACCCCCATTTTCTCCTCCACCTCCCCTCGTCATGGCTTTGATCTTTTCTCTTCAGTTCCCCCTTAAGACAACTGGATGTCTTGCTCAACCAGTCCAGAGAGCAGAGTCAACCACATTGCTCTGGGTCTAGAGTCACATATAGGCCAGGCCAACTGAGAGGGCAGCAACTTCCTTACCAGGAAGGACATTAATAAACCAGACTTTTGCAACAAGCTGGTCGTTTCAAAAGGTGGATTTTTCCATTTCATGGAATCATTTAACCCCCATCGTGCTCAAAGTGACCATTCAGCCCATTGAGCTTGCACTGACAACAATCCCAGCTCGGTCCTATCCTCTTAACTCTATGTATTTATTCTGCTAGTCCCCCTGACATTAAGGCACAATTTATCATGGCCAATCATCCTAACTTACACACCTTTGGACAGTGGGAGGAAATGGAGCACCCAGATAAAACCCATGCAGACATGGGATGAAATTGCAAACTTGAAACAGTCAAGGTCGGTATTGACCCCGGGTCCCTGGTGTTGTGAGGCAGCCACTGTGCCACCCTACCATCTTTTATGAGACTATGTAAGCTGAAAGTTGGTTTTGACCATGCCCAACTTATGGTAAGGATGGCAGGAACTCACATCCGATTCTACATTTAGAAGTTTGTTAATTAGACAGAGGTGAATATTGTGCCTAAGCTGCTAGTTTGCTGGCAGCTGATGTGCCAGCCTGCTATTAGTTGTCAGGTTTGAAGGTCTGGAGCTGTTATTTTGATACCAATCTGACACATAAATCTCAGTCTCACCATCCCTACTATCTTCAGGAGACCATCACAGATGTTTGGTAACCAGGAGAATGAGACTTACAGCCTCAAGAAGCAAGTAGCACCCAGTTTTACCCACCATGCCATCAAGATGATGATCAGAAGAGACCATGGTACACAAGCATTCCCTGTATCCCAAGGATGGCACAAGGATGCACACCAACCTCATATCTCTGACCTGGGGATGGGGGAGAGGTCTTCATAGGGCAGATTAGCATGGTTGGCAGCTCTGCTTGAAGTACCATCCAGTGCAGAAAGAAGGTGAATGATCTTACCCACTCTGCCAGGCTAAGACACCTTTCAATTCCCTCCTAGTGTCATGAACCTAAGTGGTGATACACTTCAGAGATCTCATGCAACTATTAGTGGGTGATACTTATCAATACACCTTCTCTGATGGAGACTTTCACATCGCCAGCATTCCATATTTCTCAAATTCTGTCCTCTGGTTCTTCTGGGAGCTCTCAGTGTGCACAGGGGACAAGCATCTTGCACTTGACCCAAACTCTGCTCCATCTCACCACAGGAGGGATGGCAGACTGGGGAAAGGACAGCTGACAACATTGCCCTCATTGTGTTCGAGGAGGCGGTATGCCTGCTATGACTCTCACCCCAACTTTTACAGGTGCACCATAGAAAGCATATTTTCTGGATGTATCACAGCTTGGGATGGCTCCTGCTCTGTCCAAGACCACAAAAAACTACAAAGGGTTGTGAATGTAGCAGGTGTGAGCAGACTCCTTTGAAGTCCTTTGACAGAGAGGAGATGTCATTTTCATCTGAGGAGGGAAGGCAGGGGGGTGGTTTCATTCTGCGGGTCATGAACAAAGCCTAGTCCATCAGCCAGAAAGCCTCCCACCCATTGACTCTGTGTACGCTTCCCATTGCCTCTGAAAAGCATAATCAAGGACCCCACATATAATGGACATTCTCTTTTTTCCCTTCTTCCATTAGGAACAAGATACGAAAGTCTGAGGTTACATACCAACTGACTTAAGAACAGCTTCTTCTCTGCCACCATCAGAATTTTGAGTGGGTCTATCTCATATTAAACTGATCTTTCTCTAACTTTAGCTATGATTGTAACACTACATCAGTAACACTACTGATCTTCTCGATGATCAGTATGTTTTGTCTGCATAGCACGCAAGAAACAATATCTTTCACAGTACACTAATACATTGACTATAGCAAATCAAATCAAATGAAAATATGTATGCAAAATAACTTTGATTTGAAGTTGCTATGGCTTTCCAGCAAACAGAAATCATTGAAAAGTTCTCCATTGCTTTTGAAGTTTTTGATCTGTAACAAGTTCAACATGCAGTACCTCTCTTCCACCGGAAAAAAGATACAAAAGTCTGAGGTACGTACCAATTGACTCAAAAATAGCTTCTTCCCTACTTCCATCAGACTTTTGAAAGGACTTACCTTATATTGAGCTGATCTTTCTTTTCACTTTATCCATAACAACAACACTATATTTTGCACCTCTCCTTTCCTTCTCCCCGAATATTCTATCAATGGTATGTTTGTTCTGTATCGCATGCAATAGATAATGCTTGTCACTGTATACCAATATATGTGACAATAATAAATCAAAACAAATGATAAACGATCCAGCTGCCAGCTCCGTGGATTTTTATCAGCCTCCAGCCATCTGTGTTTATTTTGATTTCCCTATACGATTGAGTGCGCTTCACTTACCCCATTGAGCCTGACTGCAATGTTGACAAAGTCTAATCCTGATTGACCCTCCCCACTGGCATTGGTATTTAATCCCAAGTCAGAAGAATCGCAGCTACTGTTACTGACACTGGTGTGTTATTCCAAATTTTCTTCAATTCCTCAGCTGCTGTGGTGAGATTTAAACTCATGTCTCTGAATCATGACTCCAGACCTCTGGGTTATTAGATGAAGAAAATTTACTTTGAGCTTGGATGTGGACACAGTTAATGCAGCTGTTTTGTAGATGTTTTTCACACAAAGCAATTTTCGAAGTCAAATTTAATGAAAAATAAAACTAAAATCCAAAAAATCCACTTTTTCTACAAGGATATAGAGAGGGTTAGTATTATAAATAAGCATGGCTCAATTGCAACTTTTGCTATGAGCCTTATTTATCAGATTTGTCTTAAGGTCAACAAAGAGAACTCAAGTGTTAGCCTTCTTTAAGGAAAGAAAAAAGATGCATTTAAGAACCCTGCTCAGACCCTCCATCAGCAAGTCAAGTTTACAATTCTCACTGTGGCATTCACATACCTCCATGGTATTGCTTCTCCCTACCTCTGGCATGTTTTAGCCTGTGAGGGGGAGAGAGGTAATGAGGGCTGATTAAACCATGAGGGGAGCTGAAGTGACATAAATGGATTAGTCATTATTAACACCAGTAAACACTTCAGATCTGCAACCCTTTCTCTGAGGTTTAAATACCTGATGCTGCGCTTAATTAGCTCAATCGATTTGCTTGATCTATTGATTAGTATAAAAACACACATCAAACACCAAACCTTCCCCATAAAGCCTTAATATAAATCCTTGAAGGGTTATCATATATGTGAAAGGGTTCTGTCCCTCAATCCTCAAGGCAGTGATTTGAATCCTCTGCTTGTAAGTCTGTCTCCGTGTTAGGGAAGCTGCCTCACATAAAATAACATAGGCAAAATATTTGCAGAATCCCCTCAAAAGATGCACTTTCACATCTTTCCTCAGACAAGGAGGTGTGCAAGATCATCCAAAGATTCAATGACCTTGTCTCAGGGTGTT
This sequence comes from Sphyrna mokarran, assembly GCA_024679065.1. NCBI lineage: Eukaryota > Metazoa > Chordata > Chondrichthyes > Carcharhiniformes > Carcharhinidae > Sphyrna > Sphyrna mokarran. The sequence continues at coordinate 10,667,712 of JAGIQG010000013.1, read as the reverse complement.
TTGACCAGATTTGAGAATGTGCTGTTGGTTCTCACTGCTTTTTCTTGGGGTGGCACGATAGCACAATGGTAAGTCACACTGCCCCGCAATGCCAAGGAGTCAGGTTCAATTCCAGCCTCAGGTGACTCTATGTGTGGAGTCTGCATGTTCTCCTTGTGTCTGCGTGGGTTTCCTCTAGGTGCTGTGGTTTCCTCCCACAGTCCATGGTGTGTGGGATAGCTGGATTGTCCCTTGGTGTCCTAAGATATATAAAGTTTAGGGATTAATGGGATGAAATATGTGGGGATAGAGTCTGGATAAGAGTCAGTAGAGACATCATGGGCCTAATAGTCACCTTCTGCGCTGTAGTAATTCTATGATTGATTTGATTTATTACTGTCACATTTATTAGGATACAGTGAAAAGTATTGTTTCTTGCGCACTATACAGACAAAACATTCCAAAATAGAATAGATAAGGGAGAAGGAAAGGAGAGGGTGCAGAATGTAGTGTTACTATCATAGCTGGGATGCAGAGAAAGATCAACTTAATATAAGTCCATTCAAAAGTCTGATGGTAGCAGGGAAGAAGCTGTTCTTAGATCAGTTGATACGTTATCTCAGACTTTTGTATCTTTTTCCTGATGGAAGAAGCACGGGACCCTTGATTATGCTGGCTGCTTTTCCAAGGCAGTGGGAATTACAGACGGAGTCAATGGATGGGATGCTGATTTGCATGATAAATTGGGCTACATTCACAAGCCTTTGTAATTTCTTGTGGTCTTGGACTGAGCAGGAGCCATATCAAGCTTTGATACAACCAGAAAGGATACTTTCTATTGTGCATTTGTAAAAGTTGGTGAGAGTCGTAGCAGATATGTCAAATTCCCTTAGCCTCTTGAGAAAGTAGAGGCATTGGTGGGCTTTCTTAACTTTTGCCTAATGTTCTACTGACACTCTGGGGAATAGCTGAATGAATCTTTACTCTCACTAAATAACTTAAGGTAAATTGAGCTCTGACGAAGGATCATCTAGACTTGAAACAATGGCTCTATTCTCTCCCTTCTATCAGTCCTGCTGAGATTTTCCAGCCTTTTCTGTTTCTGTTGAGATGAATAAAGTTGGAATGCCACATGGGTAGGGATTTCCATCTTAATTGCTTTGTTGGGTTTGCACAATTGCTACATCTGGCAGCCACTAATTCATTTCTGGACACATTCCTCACAAACAGATGTATTTTAACATATGCTGATGACAGGAGATGGTTTTCCAAAATGAAAATGGAACAGCGATAAAATAATGAGCAGGAGAATAAAAAGAGGCTAAGTTCTTGAGAAGTGATAAGTTTGTGAAAATATGCAAAAGTAAATTGTGGAGGTTTTAATTTGATTTGCATGGATATTTACACACTGATCTATCCTGACAAAATAGAGTCACACTCCAATTATACGATTCATTATCCTTTCATTGTACAAAGGCTTGAGTTACAGAGATTAGGTCCAACAGCTATTTCATACATTGCTCAATTTCACTCTGTTTAAACTCAGGTGGGTATAAAATTGTGTGGTTAGGAGGTATTTGCAGGGAAAAGATTTGGGTATAAAATGGACATTAGACCCAAATTTGTCTTCGATTGGGTTAGTTCAAGGCTGATATAGAGAGAGCCATTGACCCAGAATTTCAGCAGAATGACAATAATCATTGTGCGTGGAATGCTCACAATGAAGTGGACAAATTAATCACGCAAGTCGATGATATAGTCGGGATTATGGAGATAGGGATGTGAAATGAACATCTACTTAAGAGGGACAGACAAAAAAAAAGGTAGCAGTGTTGCATTGCTGATTAAAGAGGATATTAACATAATAATGAGGAAGGATATTAGCTCCGATGATGTGAAATTTCTGTGCCATATGGTCCCTCTATGGCAAGTGTATTCTCTCTTAAGTAAGGTGACCAAAACTGTACACAATACTCCAGCTGTGGTCTCACCAAGACCCTGTACTGTAAGACAACTTTGTTTCTGTACTTAAATCCTCTTGCAGTGAAAGCCAACATACAATTTGCCTTCCTAACTGCTTACTTTCCCTGCAGGTTTGCTTTCAGTGACTGGTGTACAAGGACACCCAGGTCTCTTTGTACGTTAATATTTTCCAATCTATCACTATTTAAATAATGTTCTGCCATTTTGTTTTTCCTTATTTGCCTATTTACTCAAATTGTTTAAGTCACCTTGTAACCTCTTAACATCCTCCTCAGTACTCACATTCCCAACAAGTTGCATGTTATCAGCAAATTTGAAATATTACATTTGCTTCACCCTTCCAAATCATTGATGTATATTGTGAGTAGCTGGGACCCAAACACTGATCCTTGGGGGAAACTCAAAAATCACTGCTTTCCATTTCAAAAGACCCATTTATTGCGACTCTCAGTTTCCTGTCCATTATAAGAAGTCTCAGAACACCAGGTTAAAGTCCAACAGGTTGATTTGGTAGCAAAAACCACTAGCGTTCAGACTGCTGCCCCTTCACTAGGTGAGTGGAAGTTCTTACTGTGTTTACCCCAATCCAACACCGGCATCTCCGCATCTTGTCCATTAACAAATTCTCAATCCATGCCAATATATTGCTCCTAACTCTATGTGCCTTCATTTTGTACAGTAATCTCTTATATTTGACTTTATCAAAAGCTCTTTGAAAATCTAAATATGTCACATTTATCTTACCAATCAACTACTTACATCCTCAAAAAACTCCAGTAGATCCGTCAAATATGATGTTTTCATAAATCAGTTGTCGACTTTGTTTAATCCCATTGATATTTTCTTAGTGTCCTGTTATCATACCATTTATAATAGACTCTAGCACTCTAGTTTGGATTAACTGGTCTGAAATTCCTTCCTTTTTTAAATACCAGAGCCACATTTCCACCTTACAGGTTGTTCCAGAATCCACAGAATTTGGGAAAGTGACAAGCGATGCATCAATCATTTGGATGACCACCTCTATTCATACCTGAGGATGTAGATCATCAAACGCTGTGGATTTATTGGCTTTCAATAAAAATGCAGGACTTGTGGTTCTTTGCATAAACTAAAAGCAGGATTTGCCTTTCTGCAAGTAATGTTAAGATTCCATCAGGTGCCAACTTGTCCTGCCTCTAGTACTGTTTGATCTTTGCCTTTGTTTGCTTTGGGGTGGTAATTAAATCAGGGAGGACCACATTTCAGAATTGTAAGTGAAATCCATTCTGTGTAAGACATATTCACTTTGATCTAAGTTTTGTCTGAGAGTTAAGAACAAACAAGAGACAATTTGAGAGACATGCTTTTGTGTCTAAAACAGAAAGAGCTCATGTCTCTATATGGTTTCTTTCACAAACTCGTGACATTTAAAGAAAGCTAATGAACTATTTTTCAAGTGTAGTCTCTGTTGCATACTTAATTCATTTCAAATGAAGTGAGAAACTAACACACTGTCTGCTCTTTAGGGGAGATATAAAAGATCCTGTGGCACTATTTTGAGGAGGAGCAGGAGAATTCCACACTGGGTTCTAGTTCATCCAGTAAGAAATCTGACAACACCAGGTTAAGTCCAACCTGATATTGTCAGATTTCTTACTGTGTTTATCCCAGTCCAACGCTGGCATCTCCACATCCTAGTTTATCCCACAGCCAACATTGTTGAAACAGATCATCTAATCATTATTCCATCTGTCTTTGTGGGGGTTTTCTATTCACAATTTTGCTCCCACATTTTCCATATTACAGTAGTGACTATATTTGATTGGACTCGATTTGATTTATTATTATCACATGGAGTGAAAAGTATAGTTTCTTCCACAAAATACAGACAAAACATATTAGTATGGACTGAAATGTATTGTTTTTTCCATGAAGTACAGACAAAGCATACTGCACATAGAGAAGGAAAGGCAAGGTTGCAGAAAGCAGTGTTACAGTCATAGCCAGAATGTAGGAAAAGGTCGACTTAATATAAGATGGGTCCATTCAAAAGTCTTTGATCTTCGGTCTTTGACCGGTAGCAGGGAAGAAGCTGCATTGATTTGGTTGGTACCTGATCTCAGACTTTTGTATCTTTTTCTGGAAGGAAGAATGTGAAAGTCAGTATGTCTTCGAGTCCTTGATTATGTAGCTAATTTCCAGAGTCAGCGGGAAATATAGACCATGTCAATGGATGGGAGGCTGGTTTGAGTGATGGATTGGGTGACATTCACGACTTTTGTAGTTCCTTGAGGTGTTGGGCAGAGCAGGAACCATACCAAGCTGTGAAACAACCAGAAAGAATGCTTTCTATGGTGCATCTGTAAAAGTTGGTGAGAGTCATAGTGGATGTGCAAAATTTCCTTCATCTTCTGAGAAAGTAGAGGCATCAGCGGACTTTCTTAACCAAAGCATCAGCATGGAAGGACTAGGATAGGTTGTTACTGATCTGGACACCTAAAAACCTGAAGCTCTCGACCATTTCAACTCTGTACACAGGGCAAGCCCTCCACTATGCTTCCTGAAGTCGATGACTATCTCCTCCATTTGTTGACATTAAGGTAGATATTATTGTTATTGCACCAGTTCACCAGATTCTCTATTTCATTCCTGAACTCTTTCTCATCATTGTTTGAGATCCAACCCACTTACGGTGGTGTCATCAGCAAACTTATAGAACATAGAACATACAACATTACAGCACAGAACAGGCCCTTCGGCTTTCGATGTTGCGCCAACCAATATAAAAAGCAATGCCCCTCCAAACTAAACCATTCCCTTCTCTTCCATATACTTATCAACTAACCTCTTAAACGCCACCAAACTTGGCGCATCTACAACTGCTGCAGGCAGGGCATTCCACTCCCGAACCACCCTTTGGGTAAAGAACCTACCTCTGATATCCGTCCTATAACTATCACCCCTTAATTTAAAGCTGTGTCCCCTCGTGCTAGCTTTCTCCATCCTAGGAAAAAGGCTATCACTGTCCACCCTATCTAAACCTCTAATCATCTTATATGTTTCGATAAGGTCCCCTCTTAGCCGCCTCCTTTCTAACGAAAACAACCTCAAATCCCTCAGCCTCTCTTCATAAGACCTGCCCTCCATACCAGGCAACATCCTGGTAAACCTCCTCTGTACCCTCTCCAATGCCTCCACATCTTTCTTATAATGCGGGGACCAGAACTGCACACAATACTCCAAGTGCGGCCGCACTAGAGTTTTGTACAGTTGCAACATGACGTTGCGGCTCCGAAATTCAATCCCCCTACCAATAAAAGCTAAGACTCCATATGCCTTCTTAACAACCTTCTCGACTTGACTGCCTACTTTCAGGGATCTATGCACATACACACCAAGATCCCTCTGTTCATCAAGACTACTAAGAATCCTACCATTAGCCCTATACTCTACACATTTATTATTTCTGCCATAGTGCATTACCTCACACTTTCCACATTAAACTCCATTTGCCACCTCTCGGCCCAGCTCTGCAACTTGTCCAAGTCCCTCTGCAAACTATAACACCCCTCTTCACTATCTACCACTCCACCGACTTTAGTGTCATCTGCAAATTTACTAATCCATCCTTCAATACCCTCATCCAGATCATTTATAAAAATTACAAACAGCAGGGGCCCCAAAACAGACCCCTGAGGTACACCACTTGTCACCGAACTCCACGATGAATATCTCCCATCAACCACCACCCTCTGTCTTCTATCTGCTAGCCAATTCCTAACCCAATTAGCTAAATCACCCTCTATCCCATACATCTGCATTTTCTGCAGAAGTCTTCCATGGGCCACCTTATCAAACGCCTTACTAAAGTCCATATATACCACATCAACCGCCTTACCCCCATCCACCTCTTTAGTCACTTTTCAAAAAACTCAATGAGGTTAGTAAGGCACGACCTACCCTTCACAAAACCATGCTGACTATCCCCAATCAATTCATTTCTCTCTAAATAACTATAAATCCTATCCCTAATTATTCTCTCCAATACTTTGCCCACAACAGAAGTAAGACTCACTGGCCTATAATTCCCTGGAAGGTCTCTCTTCCCTTCTTGAACAACGGGACCACATTCGCTATCCTCCAGTCCTCCGGAACCACACCTGTAACCAACGACGACCTGAAGATCAGAGCCAGAGGCTCTGCAATCTCCTCTCTTGCCTCCCAGAGAATCCTAGGGTAAATCCCGTCCGGCCCAGGGGACTTATCCAACTTCAAACCCTCGAGAATATCTAGCACATCCTCCCTATCTACTTCGATACCTTCCAGTTTGCTACCCTGTACCTCAGTGTTCTCCATAACTACATTTACATCACCCTGCGTGAATACCGAAGAGAAATATTTATTCAGTGCCTCTCCAATCTCTTCAGGCTCCACGCACAACTTCCCACTGCTGTCTATGACTGGCCCTAATCTTGCCTAACCAATCTTCTATTCTTAACATATCTAAAGAAAGCTTTAGGATTCTCCTTAATCCTATCAGCCAAAGTCTTCTCGTGTCCTCTCTTAGCTCTCCTCAATTCATTCTTTAGCTCCCTCCTGGCTAATCTATAGCTATCCATTGCACTAACCGAGCCATCAAGCCTCATCCTGACATAAGCCTCCTTTTTCCTTTTAACCAGCAAATCAACTTTTTCGTACACCAAGGTTCTCTTACTCGACCATTTCCTCCTTGCCTGACAGGGACATACTTATCAAGGACTCGCAGCAGCTGCTCCTTGAATAAGCTCCACATTCCAGATGTTCCCAGTCCCTGCAGTTTCCTAGTCCAATCTATGCACCCTAATTCTCTCCTGATGGCCTCATAATTACCCTTCCCCCAGCTATAACTACTGCCCCCAGCTTCATGCCTATCCCTATCCATCACTAAGGTGAACGTAACCGAATTGTGGTCACTATCACCAAAATGTTCACTAACTTCCAAGCCTAACACCTGGTCTGGCTCATTGCCCAGCACCAAATCCAATGTAGCCTCACCTCTAGTTGGCCTATCTACATACTGAGTCAAAAAACCTTCCTGCACACTTTGTACAAAAACTGACCCCTCTAACGAGCTAGAGCTACAGCTATTCCAATCAATATTAGTAAAGTTAAAGTCCCCCATAACAATTACCCTATTACTTTCACTCCTGACCAGAATTGACTTTGCAATCCTTTCCTCTACCTCTCTAGAACTTTTAGGAGGTCTATAAAAGACTCCCAACAGGGTGACCTCTCCTTTCCTGTTTCTAACCTCAGCCCATACTACCTCAACAGACAAGTCCTCATCAAACTTCTTCTCTGTCACTGTGATACAGTTTTTGACTAATAATGACACTCCTCCCCCCCTTCTACCTCCTTCTCTACTCCGACTAAAGCATTTGAACCCCGGAACCTGCAACATCCATTCTTGTCCCTTGCAAATTGAGTTGGAGGGGAATTTGACTACAAGGTCATAGATGAATAAAAAGTATAGTAAGGGGTTGAGGACACAGCCTGTGGGGAACCAGTGTTGAGAATGTTCCTGAAGGAGGTGTTGTTGCCTATTCTCACTGATTGTGGTCTGTGGGTTAGGAAGTTTAGGATCCAGTTGCACAGAGAGGAACTGAATCCCAGGCCATAGAGTTTGGAGATGAGGTTTAGGAATACTGGTGTTGAAGGCTGAGCTGTAATTAATAAATAGGAGTCTGACATAAACGTCTTTGTTATCTAGGCTTTCCAGGGTTGAAGGCAAGGCCAGGTAGGTGGTGTCTATTGTGGACCTTTTGAGGTGGTAGACAAACTGTGGGGGATTCGGGTAATCTAGGAGGCTGGAATTGATTTGTGCCATGACTAACCTTTTGAAACATTTCATAACGGTGGATGTTAGAGCCACTGAATAATAGTGATTAAGGCACACTGCTTGGCTTTTCTTTGGTACTGGGACGATAGTCATCTTCCTGAAGCCAGATAGGGACTTCAGATAAAGGCATATGAAATCACCGGCAGCAATGCACCCCTTTCCTAATGAGCCCAATGTATTTTACACCCATAGAATCTCTTGTGAAGAGAGGTTAAACATGTTTGTGAATACTCCAGCCAGCTGGCCTGTGCAGGATCTGAGTGTTCATCCGGGTACCCTGTCCAGGCAGTCGCTTTCCGAGGGTTGACTTCAAGAAGGCTGCTCTGACATCCCCAGTGGTAGCCTCAAATACAGCTTCAACCGAGGTTTCTGGGGTAGAGGGCATGCTCTCGCTGATCACTTGCTCAAAAATGGGCTTAGAATGCAGTGGGTGCATCAGGGAGTTATTGGAACTGACAATTTTACATGCCTTCAGCTTGTATCCTGTTTTGTCTTGCAGACCTTGCCATAGTTGGTGGGGGTTCATGCGGCTAGTCTGGGACTCTAGCTTGGTCTAGTACCGTCTTTTGGCATCTTTGATGGATCTCCCTCAACCGTTTCTGGCTTTCTTGTATCAGTCATGGTCACCTGACTTGAATGCCTCAGACCTGGCCTTCACCAAGCAGTGGATATCTCTGTTCATCCATAGTTTCCGGTTGGGAAACACATGAATTTGCTTCTTTAGCAAAGAGTCTTCTACACGCTTACTAATTAAGTTAATGTAGTGGCGTATTCATTCAGGCTGGTCGCAGAGTTTTTGAATACTGACCAGTCCACTGACTTGAAGCAGTCCTGCAGGAGATCATCCGATTCCTCAGATCAACATTACACCTTTTTTTTGATGGATTCTCCCGAGTCAGTTTTTATTTGTAAGCCAGGAGCAGGAGCACAACCTTTACCAAAGTGTGGGAGGCAGTAGAGTGGTTGGCATGTTTGATATTTGTGTAGCAGTGGTCGTGGATGATTGAGCCTCTGTGTCTTGAGAAATTTGAGTGTACTGTGCTCCCCTCTTTGGGGAAGATTCACCATGATAAGCATCAATTGGAAATTTAACTGGGCAGGCAGCGTAGGAACAGAAATCATGCCATCCCACTCCTTGAGAATTGCCATCCAATTTGAGGATGAGTGATGATCAGTATCGACACTGTACCCAGGTCAGTATGGGGCAGTATGTTGGCACAGTGTTGGCACTGCTGCCTCACAGTGACAAGGACCTAGATTCAGTTCCCTCCTTAGATTACTGATTGTTGGAGTTTGCACATTCTCCCCATGTCTGCATGGGTTTCCTCTGGGTGCTCCAGTTTCCTCTCCAGTCCAAAAGATGTGTTAGTTAGGTGCGTTGGCCATGCTAAATTCTGCCTCAGTGAACTTGAACAGGGGCTGGAGGGTGGTGAATAGGAGATTTTCACAGTAATTTCATTGTGCTGTTAATGTAAACCTACTTGTGACGCCATAAATAAACTATAAACACAAGGGGGTAATAGTGAGATGGTGTGGGGAAGGGTAGCAGGGTCAATAGAAGAGTATGGGATGGCTCTGGGTAGACCCCTCATTCCGACGCAGAGTGTCTCAATTAGTCACTGAGTGCTTGATAAAGAGGGAGCTGGCATACTCACACCCAATTATTCCCTCCTTCCAACCTCCATACTCCCTTGGAAGGGCATTAGGTTCTGCCTCACACTTCAATAACAACACACACAAGAAATAGAAAGGGATGTAGGCCCATATCTCCTTTGGGGCATGCAGTCACAAGCCATATTCTCATGTCCTTTCACTCCCTTAGTCTCTCTCTCTCTCTCTGCCCCATCTGCATTTCTGTTCTCCAGCTACTGACTTCATCCTGCTTCCTGGCAAGTGGAGAGTATTCCATCGCATTCTTGACTTATGCCATGTAGATGGTGGACAATCTTTGGGTGGTAGGAGATGAGACAATTCAGTGTTTAGGTTGGATAAATGGAAAGGAAAAGATGCTAGAGATGCATTGTTGATCAAAGATGATATTGATAGGATACTGAGGAAAGATATTGGAACACATGATGTGAAACCTGGATGTCAAGTTAAGTAACAACAAGAGGCAAAAAAACAATGATGAGGCGGTATACAGATCACCAAGCTGTCACAGTAATGTTGAGAAAAGCACTGGACAGAAAATCAGAGGTTTAATTGAATTTGAAGATAAGCCATAGTTAAAATGAATGGTGGAGTTGGCTTGAAGGGCCAAATGGCCTACTCCTGCTTTTAGTTTCTATGTTCTTATGAGTTACTTGCTTTGGATTGCTAGTCCCTGTTCCTGTATTCACAGTGTCTGTATAGCAAGTCCAATTCAGCTTCTGGTCAATGATAGCCCCAGAATGTTGGTGATGGGGGATTCAAAGGCGATATTATTATTGAACATCAAGGGACAATGGTTATTTTGGAGATGGTTATTCTTTGACACATATGGATGAATGTTTTTTGCCACTTGCCAACCTAAGCTTGAATATTGCAATATCTTGTTGCATTTGGACATGGACTGGTTCAGCATCTGAGGAATTTTGAATGGTGCTGAACATTGGGCAATCATCAGTCAACATCCCTACTTCTGATCTTAGGATGTTTAAACTCATGGCATATTGCTACCAACAGCTGGAAATTTGGAGTTTTGTTATTTGTGAATCTGCAGCTAAGTATCTCTCTGTGCAGGATTCCCTCTGTTTTTGTTTGAATATTCTGGAATGTAATAGTTAGATTTCCAGAAGTGTTACTGTCAACTAACCTATTGGCAGCATTCCTTTAAAAGGGAAAACCTCAGTGTAATAGTGCATGGTGTGCACTATCAACAACCATCAAGCTGAAATGTTCAGGAAGGAGTTAATATCTCATAGGGATTTGAACAGGAACTATGGTTATGGGTGCAGATGTATCTGTGTATTCTGTGGGTGAATGCCTCGTCTCCATCATGGATAACTAACTCCAACTCTAACCCTCATGGAGTTCCTTCTACTTGCCCAGATCGAGTACAATGATAGACTCAGATAGTCCAACTCCAACCCAGCTCAAAGTACTGCATCCACCTTCTCCCAACCCACACCCCCAACACCCTCCACCCATGACCTGATGCACCTACTCCCTCTGCTACTGATTTGCCAGAGTAGAGGTGGATACAATTTTATCTTTTAAAAAGCATTTAGACAATCACATGTCCAAGATGGGTATAGTAGGATATGAGTCAAATGCCGTCAATCGGGATTAGCTTAGTGGTAAAAACTGGGTGGCATGGACAAGTTGGCCGAAGGGCCTGTTTTCATCTTGTAAATCTTTATGACTATTTGTCTGCAGTGTTCACTCACACGTGTTCATAGATAGGTGCTTGATGTCTGGAGCTGTCACAATGGCCTCTTTTTGGACATGAGACTCAATGATTCTATCAATTGCAACAGTACATCAAAACATCTTTGGCAACAGCTTCCAAAACCTTTAGTTTCTGGAAGGACAATGAGTAACGGGTGCAAAAGAACACTGTCACTTGCAAACCTGCCTCCAAATTACCCATGTTCTTGCCATTTGTTGCGGCTGGGTCAAAGTTCAGGAATTTTGTACCTCTCAACATCGTGGGAACACATTCGCCACTCAGATTGCAGTGGTTCAAAATGATGACTCACCAGCACTTCCCCAGAGGCAGCTAAGAATGGGCAAAACACAAGAATATCTTGGCCATGATGCTTACAGACCAAGAATGATTTTTTTTTAAATGACAGAATTACTCAACATCATTTATTCACGGAGCCAATTACATGGTTCATTTCTCCATAATTTATTGTGGGAGCTAATGCCGGATCGATTAGACGGTTAATCTATTAATTGAGATGCGAGCGGAAAGTCATGGGTCTGTATATTCATGGAGTTAAATGCAGTTCTTTGCAAAATGAGGAACACGAGTAACTAATAATGGGTTGTTCATTTTTGAGCTCAGAGTTCAAATTTATAAGTGTTAGAATAGATGGTAAATTATGGGGTGAGTAGCTGCTATTTTGCCGAGGCTCACTTTCTGATAGGAGAATCTGATAACTCATTCAGTGTAAGCTGCGTCTCAGTGACTAACACTCCCATCTCTGTTTGAATGCCGTGGGTACTCATCTCACACCAGTGAATTGAACACAATGCAGGATGACGTTCCCTGTGTATTACAGAGCGGGTCCTGCACTGTCTGAGATGAGAAGGATTAGATGTCCCAATCTGTCCCCTCAAAATTCAAAAAGAGAAGCAAAATTCTCCCCAGTGCCCAAACAAATAGTTATTCTTCAACTAACATCAAAAAAAATATAAGAACGGTATAACAGTAAAAAGAGTTGAGAGCTTCGAGTTTTTAGGTGTCCAGATCACCAACAATCTGTCCTGGTCCCCTCCTGCCAATACTATAGTAAAGAAAGCCCACCAATGCCTCTACTTTCTCAGAAGATTAAAGAAATTTGTCATGTCAGCTACGACTCTCACCAACTTTTATAGATGCATCATAGACAGTATCCTTTCTGGTTATATCACAGCTTGGTATGTCTCTGGCTCTGCCCAAGACCGCAAGGAATCACAAAAGGTCACTAATGTAGCCCAGTCCATCATGCAAACCAGCCTCCCATCCATTGACACTATCTACAATTCCAAATGCCTCAGCAAAGCAGCCAGCAAAATTAAGGACCTCATGCACCCTGGACATTCTCTCTTCCACCTTCTACCTTCAGGAGAAAGGTATAAAAGTTTGAGATCATGTACCAACTGCCACAAACACAGCTTCTTCCCCGCTGCCGTCAGACTTTTGAATGGATTATCTTTCATTAAGTTAATCTTTCTCTATACCCTAGCAATGACTGTAACACTATATTCTGCACTCTCTCGTTTCTTTCTCTATGAATGGTATGCTTTGTCTCTATTGTGAGCAAAAAACAATATTTTTCACTGTATGTTAATATGTGTGATAATAATAAATCAAATCAAATCAAATTGCTGGCTACTAAGTCAGCTATGTGAGACCTAATTGTTCTCCCCTGATTAATGTTAGTAGTTTCCACATTCGCTCTCTCTCAGTTAATTGTAATCATGTGCTCCTTCTTCCTTCATGGAACTAGTTCTGCCCTTTACGTCTTTCTGCCTTTACTTTCCCTGTACTTTCACCCCAGAAACACACATATAAGAGTGGGGCTTTCCAACTGTGCTTGTTCCAAGACCCTGCCTCAGATCAACGGATGGGTTGGGAAAATTCCACCCATCAAACTTGTTCAGCGAACACATGGGTATATCCAACATACATACATATACACCCAATGTGCACCTCCCATTCATATCTAATATACACATTCATTCAGCCACCACATGTTCATACACATATATACAACATGCATGCACACGCAGACATGTCCAACATACATGAGCAAAGTAATGGTGAAGTGGTAATGTCACTGGACTTATGACCCAGTGTAATGGTATGGGAATCTGGGTTCCAATCTCACCATGACAAATGTTGAAATTTGAATTCAATAAAAATCTGGAATTAAAGTTTATGTAAACTTCTATGACTCTATAGGTAGTTATATGGATATGATGGGTATAGAGGGATATGGGCCAAATATAAGCAATTGGGATTAGCTTAGAAGTTTGAAAAAAAGGCAGCGTGGACAAGTTGTGCTGAAGGGCCTGTTTTCATGCTGTAAACCTCTATGACATGCACACACATCCAACATACTCCTCACATACATATCTAATATGCACATCCATTCAGCTGCTGCATCTTCACACACACACAAATATATACATATATATAAACACATGCACATGTGGTTCAAACACAGTTTAATTTTCCAAAGATTAAGATTTCACAGGGTTAACTGGTAGACCTGTACTTTGATTCCCCACTAACTCACTCCGAGAGGAGAGTCAACAAACAATGCTGAACAGAGAGTTGTCTCAGCTGTACCTTGCCAATTCACCCTCATTCAACACTAAACAGATTAATTCTTTCAGGCCTGATGATATGGGAAGACAGCATTATGATGGGAGGGGTATATGAAGGTGGTATATGTGGGTAGAGTATGTCTATAGTTCAGATGATGTAGGAGGCTGAGATGAGAGAGGGCTTTTCTTTGTAATAAACTGAGTTTCATCTGATCTGGGAATGCCTATCGATGACAAAAAGGGATAGAAAGGAATAGAATCCGGGTGGCACAGTGGTTAGCACTGCTGCCTCGCAGTTCAACTCTGACTTTGAGTTACTGTCTGTGTGAGATTTGCACATCATCCCCATGTCTGCAAGGGTTTCCTTTGGGAGCTCAGGTTCCCTCCCATACCTAAAAAACGTGCATATTAGGTTGATTGGCCATGCTCAATTATCAGGGAGATTAGCAAGGTACAAGAGGGGATTTAGAATAATTTGGAGTTAAAAGACTAACAGATCAGGGTAGATTAGATCAGAGTGAATAGAATATAGAGAAGTTACAAAGTGCCTGAAAAATACTGCTTACATAAGGGCACACATAACCACTGTTAGAGAATTTAGGCATGTACTTTTGAAAGCATATTCTATATTAAAAGCAATCACTTGGCTAATGACACTATGCTCTCAGGCATGATGGGATATCGTCAAGTTAAAAAGAACCATTTTCCTGGAAACAATGCAGCTATGAAGTGAAGGCAAGAGCAACTCTTATCAATCTCTGTAGATGGTTCTGATGAAAAGGATATTCACTAGCTAAGGACACAACAAGGTCCCAGATATTTCTAATGAATAGGCTAAAAATTACATCAGATAAGAAGATCTGGAGAGGGTATTGGGTGACTGTGAGAAAGACTTTCAAAGTTCACAAAATCACATCGTCCCATGCTGTCAGAGGGTAAATGTTATTGGCCAAGGTAAATAATCTATGGCTCATAGTCAGGTGAGTAAGGGGTGGGCAAATGGCTTTTAAAAATTGTATAATTGTAATACTGAGAATAATATAATTTCAGAGTGACTTAGAACTGCTTCAGATCTCTCTCCCTCATACGTTGAGCCATTCTTGGGAAATAAAGAAACATCTTTAACCAGAGTAACTTGTCTCCGCGAGTCTTTGTGTAGCTGAGCCGTCATTTAGAGTGGAAATCCTCCACATGAAAGCCAGCTTAATACTTAGCACCTGAAAATGCTCCCACATGAGGCAAATACATGAGGTTTTGGAGATGGGACCTGGATGTTATTGGTGCAGACTTGATAGGTTGAATGGCCTTTCTCTGCACAGTAGTGATTCTATGATTCTAAATTATTACACATTTTTCGACCCTTCAGGATGTAACATCGGAATTCTGAGGAATTTCATTTGGGGTTGTTGATAAGGAATGGGTACATGGGAATATCCTGCCATAACCTGCCTACAAATCATTCCCACCCTCTATTCCACCCATATTTCACACAGGGACCTCTTATGTACATGAATATATATATTGAAGATAATATGGCCACTCTGCTGATTGGCAAAGGGGAAGGCAAGGACATGTTTTCAAGATCATTCAGGGAAGCACCAGGAGCAAAGTTAACCAATCACCTTCCTTTCCTTATCGAGACAAAAAAGAAGTGAATGAAATGCTTCTGGAAGAAAATGTGCAAAAGAAAGAAGTTTCAGATATACGAGTTATGATTTATGGCATGTCATAAAATCACAAAGCTATTTACAGTCCGACAACACAAGATAGGTTAAACAAGACAAACCACGTGGCCCAAAGACAAATGTAGCAGAGAATCCAAGCGGATAATGAATATACTTTTGGCTTTGCTCCAGCACCACATTGTCTGAGGAAGATGACAGGATCAAGTTTGATCAATCTCCCCTCTACAGTTTTCACCAATTGCAAAGGTCTTCTGTGAAAGATTGTCGTAAGTAATCTGTGAGAATGCTCGGAGATTATGTCGACTGTAGAACTCTTCCCATTACAACACAAGTATGATACCTTTGTGCTGTTAGTGAGCAAGCGAACAATGTGCAGCTGGAAGCGTAAATTATCCTGAAAGGAGATGGACAATGTCAGGAGATGCGAGAGTTACTTGCAGAATCATGGGATAAAGTTGACTGAACAAGACAAATCCTTCTTATAGAATCACAGAATCCTGCATTGCAGAGGAGGCAATTTGGTCCATTTATTCTATGTTGACCACAATCCCACCCAGGCCCTACCCCCGTAACCTCATGCATTTACCTGAGCTGGTCCTTCTGACAATAATGAGCAGCTTAACGTGGTCAATCCACCTAAACTGCACATCTTTCAGACTGTAGGAGGAAACCCACACAGACACAGGGAGAATATGCAGACTCCGCACAGAGACAGTGATCCAAGCTGGGAATCGAACTGAAATAGCTGGTGCTGTGGGACAGCAGTCACAATGACAGCCTAACAAATACAGGGATGATCAAAGGGGAAGGCATAAAACTTGAGATACGAAAACCTGCCCAGGCTACACCTTTGTGTGCATAAAGATTCTAACTGAGAATAACGTTCTGATGGAATTTGTTTCTGCTGCAATGTCTGCGAGGTTGATTAGACTGATGAACAGGATATGTGGGTGATTCTGATCAGTTGTACATACTCATCTTTCATCTGTCACAGGAAGCAAAGCCCACATTTCCCCAGAGCTAAGCCAGTTCAACCAGCATAGCTCTGCTGAAAATGTGATGGAGACATCAATCGCTTACACAACCAGATAACAATGAAGCAGTGGCAAGGCCAAGAAAATTCCCGGCCAAAGATTCCACTCGGGTTTCAGTCATGTTCCAGCAGCTATATAAAGATACAATCAAGGATTCTCCACAAAACTCCAAATAAGCTTTAAAAATTGGCAAGCTATATTCCAGCTGTATAGAACTTTAGTTAGGCCACATTTGGAATGCTGCAAACAGTTCTGGTCGCCACGCTGCCAGAGGGTTGTGGAGGCTTTGGAGACAATACACAAAATGTTTATCAGGATGTTGCCTGGTTTGGAAGGCATTAGCTGTAAAGAGAAATTGGACAAACTTGGTTTGTTTTTACCTGAGTGTCAGAGGCTTAAGGACAACTGATAGAAGTTTATAAAATTAAGAGAGGCACAGATCAAATGGATAGTCAGAGTCTTTCTCCCAGTAGAATAATGTTAATTACGAGGAGACATTGATTTCAGGTAAAAGGGGGAAAGTTTAAAGTCGATGTGTGGGTCAGGTTTTTTTTACACAAAGGATAGCAACTGCTTGTAATGTCCTGCCAGAGGAGGTGGTAGAAGCAGATACAAGATCAATGTTTAAAAGGCATCTTGGCAGATACAGGAATATGGTAAGAAATCTCACAACACTCGGTTAAAATCCAACAGTTTTATTTGGTTGCAAAAGCCATTAGCTTTTGCAGTGCTGCTCCTTCGTGAGCTAAGAGGGATTCTGTTCACAAACAGGGCATATACAGGAACAGGCAGAGGATAGGAGAGGCAAAAGATCTTTAGTTTAGAAAGGCATCATGTGTTGGTGCAGGCTTGGTGGGCCAAAGGGTCTTTTCCTATGCTATATTGTTCTTTTTTTTATTCATTCTCTGGATCAGGGCATCATTGATAGCATTTATTGCTCATTCCTAATACTCCTTGAGAGGGTGGTGGTAAGCTGCCTTCTTGGCAACTGAATGGCTTACCAAGCAAGAGGCATTTTTTTTTAAAATGACACTTATTTCCACTGACATCCTATGTTCCTACAGTTGCTGCCCATGATTTGTCCAGTCTCCAGGTATGCAGCAGATCTTCATTGCTGGAAGCTAGGAGCATCTTGAGATCAAATGAGACTCTAGGCAGTGAGCAAGGGCAGGCTAGTCCACTTCAGGGAATATCCCTTTGCAGGGAAGGGAGTGGTGTTGTGGTATTGTCACTAATAATGCAAAGGCCCAGGGTACTACTCTGGGACCTGGGTTCAAATCCCACTACAGCAGATGTTGGAATTTGAATTTGGTTGAACAAAAATCTGGAATTAAAAGTCAAATTATGAAGAAAATCTGCCAGTGTGGCTTCAGAACCACAACAGTGTGGTTAACTGGCCCTCAGTTTAAGAGAGGAAATGCTTGCCTTGCTAGTGATGTTCACATCTCCTGAAATACTTAAAAAAAAAGACAAAGTCTCAATGTTACTCTGAAATTAAGCTTAGGCATATCTGAGGCAGGATGGCTGAATTCCTTCCCTAAAGGACAATAGTGAATGAGTTGGATTTGGTGGCACGGTGGCACTGCTGCCTCAGAGCGGCAGGGATGTGGGTTCGCTTCCCGGCTTGGGTCACTGTCTGTGTGGAGTCTGCACTCTCTCTCTGTGTCTGCATGGGGGTTTCCTCCCACGGTCTGAAAGAGTTGCTGGTTAGGTGCATTGACCATGCTAAATTCTCTCTCAGTGTACCCAAACAGGCGCTGGAGTGCGACGACTAAGAGATCTTCACAGTAACTTCATTGCGGTGTTAATGTAAGCCAACTTGTATTGGGACCCTGGCTGGTGAAAGGGAAAGAAATAATCATCATGCAGGTTTCACAGGGAGTTACTTAGCTTCTCTCAATTTACGATACTGTACTCACTGCTCAACATGTGGTCTCAAGGTTGGAACTCAATAAATAAATCAACTTAAAACTTGGAATGATTATGGATCTGCACTTGACTTGTTACACACCTGTCCTAAGACTATTTAATACAGGACACCAGGGTGTCAGAAGTTGTAGAATGTCACATTCCCCATTACTGTGACCCCTCATGTTAATGTGCATAAAATTCACCAACAAAAATATAGATTTCAAAGCAGTACGCAAAGAGCATGATAAAATATTTTCACTATAATGTCTTTCTGATCCTTTGAATAAACATGGATTCCTGCTGTGATCTCCACTCTCTCCAGTATCACAAAACGAATCAAGAGCGGTCATGCTTAAGGTGGTGAATTTTTAACGAATGTTTTTAAAAGGACTGACATTTAAAAGTAAATAAAGGCATCAGAGAATTTTCAACTGTATCTGTTGGTGGAACAAGTAGCTTTTGAGTGGCCACTGCTGCCTCTCAAACCTCTGGGTGTTCCTATTTCGCTGTCTGCACCGCAATCCATGGGCCAAGTTAGTCAATCCTGTCACAGAATATCAGAACAAGATGCTGCAGGTGCTAGAATTCTGAAATCAAAAGCAGAACATGCTGGGAGCACTGCGGAGAGGGGAGCAGAGATAATATTTCAGATCAAGAAGCTTTGTGACATCTCTGGGTTTGGCTGAATCATTGCCAATATTTGCTGTTCATAAATTTAAAGTTTATTCATTAGTGTCACATAATTCAGATTACATTAACACTACAATGAAGTTACCGTGGAAATCCTCTCGTCGTCACACTCCATCTGCTTGTGTACAAATAAGGGAGAATTTAACATGTCCAATGTACCAAATCAGCATGTCTTTCAGACTTTGGGAGGAAATTGGAGCACCAGGAGGAAAGCCACGCAGACACAGGGAGAATGTGCAGATTTGGCACAGAAAGTGACCTAAGCTGGGAATTGAACCCTGGTGGAGCTGCAAGGCAACAGTATTAATAATGTGCCACTGTGCTGCTTCCACATGTATCATATCCAAAAGGTAACACCTCGGCTAGTGCAGAAATCCTTGAAAGGGTGAAATAAAATCTGAAGGGTTCTGAAGTTGGGTGTTACTTCCCTTTGAATCCCTGATCTCCACTGAGTTGGTCAATCACAATGTGGAGATGCCGGTGTTGGACTGGGGTAAGCTCAGTAAGAAGTCTCACAATACCAGGTTAAAGTCTAACAGGTTTATTTGGCACCAGCTTCCAATCACAACTACAGAAACATCACAGTCATGAGGAGGAGTAAAATTGCATTCATTGCTTTCGTGCTGCATTAATTAATGCCAAGATTTGGCTCACTGTGGTGGTCCCCATGATCAATCATAAGTTTTATCGCACCACAAGTAGGCTTACATTAATATTGCAATGAAGTTGCTGTGAAAATCCCCTCATTGCCACACTTGGGCACCTGTTCAGATATATACTGAGGGAGAATTTAGCATGGCTAATATTTGCCAATATTTGCAAATCTTTCAGACTGTGGGAAGAAATTGGAGCACCTCGAGGAAACCCATACAGACATGGGGAGAATGTGTAGACACTGCACAGACAATGATCCAAGCCGAGAATTGAACCTGGGCTCTTGCTGCGGTGAGGTTGCAGCGCTAACCATTGTGCCACCAAATTCATAAGCTCTTAAGATATAGGAGCAGAATTGGGCCATTCTGCCATTTGATTATGGCTGATATTCTCCTCATTCCCATCTTCCTGCCTTCTCCCCACAATCCTTCAACCCATTACCAAAGTAAAATCTGTCTGACTCCTCCTTAAATTTACTGATTATCCCAGCATCCACTGCACTTTGGGGTAATGAACTCCACAGATTCACAATCCTTTGGGAGAAGTAGTTTCTACACAACTCTGTTTTAAATTTGCTATCCCTTATCCTAAGACTATGACCTGTCATTCTAGAATGCCCCACAAGAGGAAGCATCCACTCTACTTTATCCATACCTTCTATCATTTTATATACCTCAATTTAATCAGCCCTCATTTTTCTAAATTCTAGACAGTATAGGCCTAAACTGTTCAATCTCTCTTCATATGACAAACCTCTCATCTCTAGGATTAATCTAACCTGCTTATGCTCACTTGCTTCACCATTGTTAGCCGTGACTTCTGCTTGATAGGTCCCTAAATTCGGAAATTCCTTCCTTTAAACCTGTCTATCTCTTTGCCTTTCTGCCTTCAAGAAGCAAATCTACCTCTTAGACCAAGTTTTTGGCAATCCCATAGCCTCTCAAGTAACTCGATGTAATATTTTGCTTTATGAACGCTCCTGTGGAGCAGCTTGGAACATTTTATTATGTTAAAGTTGTTGTATAAATGCATGTGGATTGTTGTTGTTGCCTAGGTACCCAATGGGGAATGCTATTTGACTCAGAGCATTGGAAGGCTGCCATTGAACATTGAACATAGAATACTACAGCACAAACAGGCTCTACGACCAACAAGTTGCGCTGATCATATTCCTACCTATAACCCTCAATCCTATTAAATCCCATGTACTCATCCAGAAATCTCTTAAAAGACCCCAGTGAGTTCTCCTCCACCACCACCAACGGCAGCCGATTCCACTCACCCACCACCCTCTGAGTGAAAAACTTACCCTTCACATCTCTCTGTACCTACCCCCCATCACCTTAAACCTCTGTCCTCTCATAGCAACCATTTCAGCCCTGGGAAACAGCCTCCGAAAATCCACTGATCTATACCTCTCAATATCTTATAAACCTCTATCAGAACACCTCTCATCCTTTGTCTCTCCAGAGAGAAAAGATTGAGTTCCTCAACCTATCCTCATAAGGTATGTCACCCAATCCAGGCAACATCCTTGTAAATCTTCTCTGCATCCTTTCAACAGCTTTCACATCTTTCTTGTAATGAGGTGACCAGAACTGTGCACAATACTCCAAATGGAGTCTGATTAGCGTCTTATAAAGCTGCAGCATTATCTCCTAAACTCAATTCCTCGATTGGTGAAGTCCAGTGCACCATATGCCTTCTTGACCATATCCTCTACCTGTGTGGCCAATTTAAGAGTGCTATGGACCCAGATCCCAAAGTCCTTCTGATCCTCTACATTACCAAGATCTTACCCTTGATATTATACTCCTTCATCCCATTTGACCTACCAAAATAGACTGCTACACATTTATCTACGTTGAAGTCCACCTACCACTTCTCCGTCCAGTCTTGCATCCTATCTATGTCTCGTTGCAATTTCTGACATCCCTCCAGACTATCCACAACACCACCAACCTTCGTGTCATTGGCAAACTTATCAACCCATCCCTCCACTTTCTCATCCAGGTTATTTATGAAAATGACAAACAGAAAGAGTCCCAAAACAGATTCCTGGGCACTCCACTGGTGACCGACCTCCATGCAGAAAAAGACCCATCTACAACCATTCTCTGCCTTCTGCAGGCAACAGCCTCTTGGATCCCCTGTCCTCTCACTTTCTCAAGAAGCCTTGCATGAGGGATCTTATTAAACGCCTTGCTGAAGTCCATATAAACTACGTCTACCGCTCTTCCTTCGTCAATGTGTTTACTCACGTTTTCAAATAACTCAACCAGAATCGTAAGGCACGACATGCCCCTAACAAAGCTGTGCATTGATTCGACATTATAGCAAAGCATCCACAGAGAGGAGAGAACAAAGTTCAGAAATATGTGGGGTAAAATATAAATTTAGACCAGAATTTTACAGGCATACCCGCTCAGATCCCAGAGGCAAGTGAGGACAACATTTTCTGTTAGCCTCTGGCATGATCGTGCCAGTAAAAATCTGCCCATAGTTTTAAATTTGGTCTTATTAATGCCTTGACTGATTAAAACAAAAATGTCCCGTGGATATGGTGAACTCTTTTCAGAGTCATTATATGTAACTTTCAAAAAAAAACTCCCATCTTTTCCACGTATCACACGCACTTCATATTGAACATTGCTCAAAAATTTGTGGGCCAGAATTTTCCAGTCCTTTACATCACAAATAAGGACAAGGAGTTTGGTGCTCAGCCAAATCTCAGTTTACTGCAGCAGGACCTGACAATCCCGTCAGCGTGAACAGCCAGAGAATTCAACCCATTATCTCACACCCTTCAGGACAAACAGAGGATTGGGCAATTTTAAACAATTGTGACAATTTCTAACAGGATAAAAGTAGTGTTGATTGGTCAGCAGAAATGTTGCTATGGAATAAGTAATGTAGACTCCCACCTGCTTCTAGATGATTTAAAAATGCATCCTGAACATAATCCTTTTCTTTGGAAAGATCAACTCCTTGCCTATGTTGCTTCATCAAGTGTAAATGAGCCACATTATGAGCTCGGCTGATTATCTTAACTTGGTTGCTAATGTAGCTGTCAGCAGCACACTCAGGATTATTCAACAAATGCTGCTCGATCACAAAATCACACCTAACAGTGAACATTTTGCCTTTTTGCAGGAATGGGCTGGTTGACTACAGTCTATATTGTGTCCACTATGAACAGCCAGAGGAACATATTATTTGACTTGATCAATCATTGGGATGTGGAGCGTAAGTATTTGGCATTAACTGGCTCTGAAATTCATACACAGTGTTATTTAATTGTGTGACAGGCAGAATATCTTTCTGAACTGATGGAAGCTTCCCATGAGTGGAATATACCACTTGCATAGCCACTGTATCGGAGTAACGTGAGAAAGATTGCTTAAACTATTGTTCAACTTTTTGAGATACATTGCCTTTCCTGGAGCAGACCAATTTTCAGGTCAGGAAGATGTGTCCTTTGGATCATTTGTGATGATGATGTAGTTGTAAACTGCCACAGCTTGTTCAGGGTTGTCTGAGAGCATCCATTCCACTGTACAAAAACAAATCCGGGTATTCTCCCGATTGGCAAAACCAAATTTACAATTCTCTGTTCAGTCGTGTCAATTATGTTTCCAGGATTTTGCCAAGGTCTTTTCAATGTGCTATTAAACTAAGAATTGGTTCGCTCTTTTGGCAAGATGGGGCAGCACGATGGCACTGTGGTTAGCACTGCTGCCTCACAGTGCCAGGGACCCAGGTTCCATTCCGGCTTGGGTCACTGTCTGTGTGGAGTCTGCACATTCTTCACATGACTGCATGGATTTCCTACAGGTGCTCCGGTTCCCTCCAACAGTCTGAAATATGTGCTGACTGGATAGCACTATGGCACTGGTCCCTCACAGCTCCAGGGACGTGGTTCAATTCCAGCCTTGGGTCACTGTGTGGAGTTGGCACATTCCCCCTGTGTCTGCGTGGGTTTCCTTCCTCCAGTTTCCTCCTACAGCCCAAAGATGTGCAGATTAGGTTGATTGGCCATGCTAAATTGACAATAGTGTCAGGGGGATTGAAGGATAAACGAGGGTTATGGGAATAGAGCTTTGTGGGGTTTGGTGATACAAACTCAATGGGCCGAAAGTCCTTCTTCTGTGCTGTAGAGATTCTATGATTTGGTGCATTAGCCATGCTAAACTCTCCCTCAGTGTCCCCAGACAGGTGCCGAAGTGTGGCAACAAGGGATTTTCACAGTAACTTCATTGCAGTGTTAACATAAGCCTACTGCTGACACTAGTAACTAAATAAATAAATAAATAGAATCATGTGAAATATCTCACAGAACTAATTTTAAGAAGGGCAAGGGAGAGAGAGCGCGAGCTCTTCAGTAGCTAATTGTTTAGCCCTTAGCAGACATTGCTATGGAAAAGGCAGATCATGTGGACTCATTGTGGAATCTTGCTGCGCGCAAATTGACTGCAAGGTTTTCCTACATTACTGTAGCGATCACACTTGGGAGAATACCTCATTGGCTGCGAAACTCTTTGCGATGACATGGGTTGTGAAATGTAAAATACAAGTCTTTCTTTACTGCACTGGGGCACACGGCAACCGTAACCCTGAGGGAGGGAGAAAAAGAAATCAAAAGGCTAATAATTACATTGCAATGCTGTGCAGGACAGCAGCACGCTAGGTGGGCATCATTCAGTGGTACTGTGCTGGGTAATAAACAGTATGGGGCACAATTAGAGTGGTGATAAGTAGATTCTAATGAGACAGAACTGAAAAATGCAAGTTTGTGTTAATGGAAAAGCTTTGTGACAAGAGCAGTTATCATTAGTCATGCTAATCGTATTCCGAGTATTTTGCCACTTCAAATGTTGCGAGTGGAAGCAATGGAATCATTTTTCCAAGAGCACCCTGCGTTGCGTTGACAATTCCACCTCGCGCAGTCAGCCATGTCATTCAGCACCCCTCACCCTCCCACTTGCCGTCATCCATCACGCTGCTTATTCGCCAATTGTCTATTGCAAAGAGCAAAGCCTTCACCTTCAACCCCTGCCAAACACCTGACCATCTGCACCATCCCTCTCCTGCCTCACTGCCAGGGACTGGAGCAGCAACCTTGGCATCTAGTCTGACCCTGAGCTAAGCTGACCCTTGTCTCTGTAACCTCTTCATCACGAGTCCACTTCCCTGCACCATCATTCATCTCTGCCCCTACCGCAGTTCAGATATTGCTGAAATCTTAATCCTTCTGCCTCTCTTCTAGATGTGACTCTTCCCTGGCCAGTGTCCCATTGCATGAACTCAATAAACTGGAGCTTTCACATTAAACTCTGCTGCCATCATCCAAACTCACGAGTTTGTTTCTGTGCCGATTGATCTACGTCAGCTCCTGCAATCCGTCAACTGTAAAATTCTCATCCTCCTGTTCAAATCTGTCCAGCGACTTCCCATCTGTGAGTCCCACCTCCTCCAACCCTCCAAGGTAATCTGCACTGCTCTAATCCTGGCTTTGTGAGCAACCCTGCTTTTTGTCAGAAGAGAAAATGCTGGAAAATCTCAGCAGATCGGCTGTACAGATCCCCTTACAGCATCTGTAAGGAGAGAAAAGAGCTGACGTTTTGAGTCCAGATGACCCTTTGTCAAAAACCCTTCATAAAAAGGTCATCCAGACTCGAAATGTCGGCTCTTTTCTCTCCTTACAGATGCTGCCAGACCTGCTGAGATTTTCCAGCATTTTCTCTTTCGGTTTCAGATTCCAGCATCTGCAATAATTTGCTTTTATCATCGTGAGTGGCCTCACCTACACAAGCCTGGCCGTGCTAAATTCTCTCTTAGTACATCCAAACAGGCATTGGAGTATGGCAACTAGCTTCACAGTAACTTCATTGCAGTGTTAATGTAAGCCTACTGCTGACACTAATAATTAAATAAATAAATAGAATCACATAAACTCTCTGAAGGAAGTACTTTGAAGAAGAGCAAGGGAGAGAGAGAGAGAGAGAGAAAACTCTTTGATAGCCCAGCTAATTATTTAGCCCTCAGCCAACATTGCTGTGAAAAAAGGTAGCTCATACCTTGGATTTCCCTCCTTCTCCCACCCCTCAGAAACTTCTCGTCCTCTCTCTTCCCCATCTAGATGCCCCTTAAATCCTGCCTCTTTGAAAGAGCTTTGCATTACTTCCCTCTCAAATGACTTTAATGTTGGGATCCTCTGGTCTCCCCACGGCGTTGTCTCAGAGGGAGGAGGTGATATTCTGGTGCCAGCAGTGGCATATCCTGGCATTGCTGCTATCAATGGAACTTCCAGCCCATGTTTCCAGGAAACACAGTGAGGCTGCATCATTGCCAGGTTCCCTGGCATAAAGAGCCTGAAGGTCGCACCTTGTGTGTTTTGGTGTGAATATTTATCTGATAAAGCTGTAGTCATGAGATATTTTTCTACATTCAAAGTACTATATCATTGTTATTACTGTTCTTCTCTAATGAATACCCACTCACATTACTGCAGGTCCTGGCTGTTGCAGAGTTATCTCTCCACCAGTTTTCAATGTTATGGGAACAGCACTGCCCTGAATACCTATAGAAGGAGGCCATTTGAGCCATTGTGTCTGTGCCAACTCTCCAAAGAGCTAACCCAGGCATTGTCAAGGGGGTAGGGCCTGAGGAGGACAGGGCTGATCAGTGATGATGGGAAGGAGAACAATAGGGATTGGTGGAGAGGGAGGGAGGAGGGCAATTGGGTCTAGCCCCGTGTGGGTGAGGGGGCAGGGGGATTGGGATGGCTATAGTGGGGGGTGAGTGGTCGGAGTTGATCATGGGGGACAGGGTGGTAATCGGGGATTGGAGATCAGACTGGCAATAGGAGGGGACGAAGGGATCAGAACTGACCACAGGGACTGGTGATTGAGACTGGCCTGTGGTGGTGAAGAGCGAGTCTGGTGATGGGAGAGAGACCAGTGTGCACGCGCCGATTAGTACATGCGCGGTGGCCCACTCATCACTATGCTGCCGGCCTCTCGGCTGGGATTATCCCCTCCTTGCCGGTATGAATCACCCGTGGCACTGTGTGGAGAACAGAATGCTGGAAATCCATCCCACTAAATGTGCCCAATAAAAGTGGGCACTGAGATTTTTTGGGGTGAAAATCACTCTCCAGGCCCGTTGAAATTTTCCAACAATGTCTAATTTTATTCCCAGTCCATCAAGATTCCTAATCCAGTGAAAAAAAAAACACAATATCACTTCCTTCTCAAAAGCGATGGCCTCTGAAGTGGAATAGCTTGCCATTGCTCACACTGTGTAGGATCTCATTCGATCTAAAAATGGGCTCCTCACATCCAGCAATGGATCATAAGAGTGCCTACACTGCAGAAGGAGGCCATTTGACCCATCGAGCCTGCAGTGACCACAATCCCACCCAGGCCCTATTCCTACATTTACCTTGCTAATCCCCTAACGTGAAGGGGTAATTTAACATACCAATTCATTCAACCTGCACACTTTTGGAATGTGGAAGGAAATCAGAGCACCCACAGGAAACCCATGAAGTAATGGGGAGAAGATGCAAACTCCACACAGACAGTGACCCAAGCTGGAATCAAATCCAGGGCCCTGGCGATGTGAGGCAGCAGTGCTAACCGTTGTGCTGCTGTGCCACCCTCAATGAAGATATATCAGTGCATCCAGAGATCTAACTAACTCATAGGCAGCAGCTGTAGAAAAGAAAGATGCAAACTGAAATAAGTGTCAAATTTCTTTTTAAATGCCTTACCCTTTGACAGATAAATAACTTATTCACAGGAGTGATAACTGAGATGTGTTATATCTATCAGGAAAGATTGAACAGGCTGGGGATTGCTAACTGAGAAAAGGAAGGCTGAGGATTGACCTTAAGAAGGTCCTTAAAATTATAAAACATTTGTTGGTGCAGACAGAGGCTGGATGTTTTTGAAACATTGAAGGTGGGATGTATTCAGGAAAATAGTGGGGAGCTGCATTGGGACAACTTGCCAATGTATTTTTACCACTGCAAAACTTTCCAGATGACAGGTTGGGAATCTAATCGACTACCTGCTACACAAGAGGTGCATAACCAATTAAACTGGTTGAAGTCCCAAAATTGGGGCATTTTGCAGCCTCACTGACAGATTTATTGATTTGATTTGATTTATTTTGATTTGGTTTTAACTTGATTTGATTTGTTATTGTCACATGTATTAGTATGTAGTGAAAAGTATTCTTTCTGCTAGAGAGAAAAAGCATACCGTTTATAGTGAACAGTGAGAAATCTCACAACACCAGGTTAAAGCGTAACAGGTTTATTTGGAATCACAAGCTTTCGGAGCACTGTTCCTTTATCATGTGCTGGACTTTAATCTGGTGTTATGAAACATCTTACTGTACCTACCTCAGTCCAACGCCAGCAGTTCTGCATCATGTAGATCGAGAAGGAAAGGCAAGAATGAAGAATGTAATGTTACAGTCATAGCTAGGGTATAGAGAAAGATCAATTTAATGTGAGGTAGGTCATTCAAATGGCAGAAGGTCGATTGGTATGCGTATCTTTTTCCCAATTGAAAAAGGTGAAAGAGAGAATGTTCACAGTGTGTGAAGTCTTTAATTATGCTGGTTCTTTTATTGAGGCAGCGGGAAGTGTAGACAGAGTCAATGGATGGGAGGCTGGTTTGCGTGATGGATTCACAACCTTTTGTAGTTTTTTGTGGCTTTGGGCAGAACAGGAACCATACTAAGCAGTGATACAACCAGAAAAAATGCTTTCTATGGTGCATCTGTGAAAGTTGGTGAGAGTCGTAGCTGACATGCCAAATTTCCTTAGTCTTCTGAGACAGTAGAGGCATTGGTAGGCTTTCTTAACTATAGTGTCAACATGGGGGGGGGGGGACCAGGACAGGTTGTCGGTGATTTGGGCACATAAAAACATGAAGCTTTTGACCATTTCTACTTCATTCCTGTTGATGTAGTCAGGGGCGAGTTCTCCACTGTGCTTCCTGAAGTTAATGACTGTCCCTTTCATTTTGTTGACATTGAGGGAGAGATTACTAGTGTTGCACCAGTTCACCAGATTCTCTATATCATTCCTGTACTCTGTCTCATCATTGCTTGGATCTGATCCACTATGGTGCTGTCAGCAGCAAACTAGAAAACTGGGTTGGGAGTGGGTCAAGAACAAGCGGTCAAAGTCTTAGGACATGGGATAGACCATTTAGGACTGAGATGAAGAGAAATGTCTTCATTCAGAGGATGGTGAACCTCTGGAATTCTCTATCACAGAAGGCTGTGGAGGCAAAGTCACTGAATGTTTTTAAGAAAGAAATGGATTTAAGTATTAAATGTGTTAAGGGTTAGGCACAGTAAGAAGTCTCACAACATCAGATTAAAGTCCAACAGGTTTATTTGATAGCATGGGCTTTCAGAGTGCTGCTACTTCAACAGGTGAGTAACTCATTCCAAAAGTGCTCCGAAATCCTGTGATTCCAAATAAAGCTGTTGGACTTTAAACTGATGTTGTGAAACTTCTTACTGAGCCCTCCCCAATCCAACGTCGGCACCTCTATATTAAGGGGTTACAAGGAGAGAGTGTGAGAGTGCTGAGACAGGGGATTAGCCTAGAATCTACTCGAAGGGCTGAACGGCCTACTCCTGCTCCTCTTCCCTATGATTTCTGCCTCCCTGCAATTGTTGCAAGAACCCATAGAGAAATAAGCAGACAGAATCGTCACCAGGAATCACGCAGC
This sequence comes from Sphyrna mokarran, assembly GCA_024679065.1. Classification (NCBI taxonomy): domain Eukaryota; kingdom Metazoa; phylum Chordata; class Chondrichthyes; order Carcharhiniformes; family Carcharhinidae; genus Sphyrna; species Sphyrna mokarran. The sequence goes on along the minus strand of JAGIQG010000013.1, from coordinate 10,638,197 downwards.
GCTGATCTTCAATGCTTCAAAGAAACACATCAATGCCTTGAACAGACCTGAGGCAATGAGGCTGGGGGCAAAGCAAAGGGCAGTTTGCAATGTGGAAAGTTGCACAAGTCACTGCGCCTCACAGAATTTGGAAAATTTGAAACCCTGCATTAACGAATTGAAAAAGCCCACTGCACCTCTCGAGGAAGCGTGTAAGGGAACAAGTGTGTCCATGTGTGATAAGTGCGGCCTGGAATATATTAGACACCTGGCGCGAGCATAAATGGATAGAAGTATATATATATATACGGAGTGATTTGAGAACCAATTTGAAAGTGGTTATGGGCCAGTTTGTCACCAGCTTATGGAAGCATCGTTATTGGATGTTTAGTGTGTCACTGCTATTGCAAGTATCAGCCAACCATGTCAGATATTGCAGGAATAATGTCTGGCTAATCACCGTTTCAGCCAGGATCCGTCCAATATATCAGAGTTTTGATTGCAAAACTTCACGTCTCACCTCCCACACTCTCTTGAGCTGCTACTTCACCTCAGTGAGTTATGTACTGTTAACAATTGATTAGTACAGCCTTTGCTTCTCTTTGTCTGGCCAGACTATCTCTCCGCGACACTGAAGCCTTAGCAAATCCCCATCGCTGTTGCTTCGTCTTCTCTGGGTAAAGCTGGGCTGAACGATACGGTGCTACCCAATGTTCCCTTGGTAACAGGACTCGTGTGCACCGTGCTACCTACACCACCAGGGTGGCTGTGTTTTTCTTAATGTCATGCCTACCTGGGGGTGCTTTAAATATCAGGTCTTGTGACAACACACATAATGTGGAGCAGCAGCAGGAAAGCAAAAATTACACAGCAAGCACCCTGAAGCAATATTCCTGGAGTCTGTTGTGATTTTATTAACTTGCTTTTGCTTTAGATTTGTTACTGTGGTGACAATATTATGGTTTAAAGTAGTGTTTCGCTGTCCATTTGTAAAACCATCAAAGGAGTTTCTGGAGTAATTTTCCCTACAAAAGCTGTGTCTGTGTACATCAGCGTCAGGCTGCAGCAACAATACATCCAAGAACCATAAGGATTCATTTATCAACACGGAATTGATTTTGACTTGATTTGAGTTGTTACTGTCACAAGTATTAGAAACAGTGAAAAGTATTATTTCTTACATGCTATATAGATAAAGCATACTGTTCATAGAAAAAGGAAAGAGAGAGTGAAGAATGTAGTGTTACAGTCACAGCTGGGGTGTAGAGAAAGATCAATATAATGCAAAGTAGATCCATTCAAAAGTCTGATGGCAGCAGGGAAGAAGCTGTCCTTGAGTCGGTTAGTACGTGACCTCAGACTTTTGTAGATGGAAGAAAGTGGAAGGGAGAATGTCCGGGGTGTGTGTGGGCCTTAATTTTGTTGGCTTAATTTTGTTGTGTAAACAGAGTCAATAGAGGGGAGACTTGTTTGCGTGATGGATTGGGTTACTTGCACGACCTTTTGTAATTCCTTGCATTCTTGGGTAGAGCAGGAGCCACACCAAGCTGTGATACAACCAGAAAGGATGCTTTCTGTGGTGCATCTGTAAAAGTTGGTGAGGGTCTTAACTGACATGCCAAATTTCCTTAGTCTTCTGAGGAATGTAGAGCTGTTGGTGAAACAGGAAATATCAAATTGTCCATCAAAGCTACTCATACTTGTAATGGACGGAACGTCACAACTAATCACATTCTGCATCCTTCCTCTTCACAGTCGTGTAAGGAGCTTAAAGATTAATAAGAGAAGGCTGAGGAGGTTCTGAATGTTTTGGCACACTTCAAAGTAAGTAGATCTTCAAGGCCGGATGAAATGTCTCCCAGGCAATTGAATGAGGCAAGGGAAGAAATAGCAAAGACGCTGGCAATAATTTTCAATTCTTCTCTGGCCACAGGAGAGGTGTCGATGGACTGGAGGACTGCCAATGTGATACCATTATTCAAGAAGGGAGGAAGGGATAAACCAGGAAACTACAGGCCAGTCAGTCTAACTTTAGTAATGGGGAAATGATTGGAAGCAATTCAAAGAAACAGAACTCATTTGCATTTGGAGAGACAGAGATTAATCAAGATCAGTCAGCATGGCTTTGTTAAAGTGAGGTTTGTGGATGGTATGAAACTTGGTTGGGTGATAAATAAAGAGGAGGATAGCCTTGGAGGATATGGACTAGCTGGTCAGATGGACTGATGAGTGGCAAATGGGATTCACTAAGGATTAGTGTGAGGTAATGCACTAGGGCTGTTTGCCTTGGAACAGAGAGATGAAGGGGGGCATGATTGAGAAGTATAAGATTATAAGAGGCAGAGAAAGAATAGAGAGGATGAAACTTTTCCCCTTGATGGAGGGATCAATGAGCAAGGAGAATGATTTAAGATAAGGGCTGGAGTATTAGAGAGGACACAAAGAAAAACGTTTGCATGCAGAGGGTGGGGGGGGGGGGGGGGGGGTCGTCTGGAACTCACTGCCTGAAAGGGTGGTGGAGGCAGAGACCTTCAGAGTGTTTGAGAAATATCTAGATAAGCACTTGTAATACCAAGGCATACATGGTTATGGGCCAAGTGCTGGAAATTGGAATGAGAATTGATGGATGGTTTGTCTTTAACCAGCACAGACTTGATGGCCAAAGAACTTCTATTACTCCATTACTTTGTAGCCAGGTGTCCTAGGAGAGGAAATACATGGTGTCCACTTGTAAGCTTTAGCTCTTCCATGAGCAGTGGGCATTGCCGACACTGGAGTGCCCCCAAAATAACACTTTGGTTCAGTTAAATAAGTTTCCTTTGGAGTTTGGTTTCTGTCACAGTGCCCTCTTAAGAGGCTATTACTTTATGTCAATTTGTTGATTCATTAATTTGCCATTTGTTTAAAGGCCAGAGTGAAACAAATGTCCAGAGATGACGCTGGGACACGGGGTTAATGGCTCGGAAGCAGGTTCAAGCAATGCTGTATTCCTATTATCAAGAAAAGTATTAGTGCCTCAGATTCATACTGCACCATCAGACTGGGAATCAAATTAACATCACTACTGCTTCTGAAGGGAAAATGGTCTCTTGAACTCACAGTCTGGGAATTGTATGACTCCGGGGGATCTTATAGAAACATATAAGATTATGAAGACAATAGATAAGATAGAAGCAAGGAGTTGTTTCCACTGACGGGTGAAACTAAAACTATGGTACATGTCCCTAAAATAATGGAGAGCAGATTTAGGACAGAGTTGTGGAGAAACTTCTTGACACAAAGGGTTGTGAATCTGTGGAATTCCATGTCTAGTGAAACAGTTGAGGCTACCTTGTTGAATGTTTTTTAAGGCAAGGTTCAATAAGTTTTTGAACAGTAAATGAATTAAGGGTTATGGTGAGCGGGCGGGTAAGTGGAACTGAGTTACAAAAAGATCAGCCATGATCTTATTGAATGGCGGAGCAGACTTGAGGGGCCAGATGGCCGACTCCGGCTTCTAGTTCTTGTGTTTTCATGTTAACTCACTGAAGTGCCAGATTTCCGAGTTGACATTACCTGTTAGCAACCCCTTCATTACAGGGTGCATCCTAGCTGACTCTAATCCTGTCCTCACGCACAATTTTCAGCTGTAATCTCCAGGAGAAGTGTTATGTGGACGCAAAATGTTCAGCTTGTTTCTCTCTCTGCAGACTCTGCCAGATGAAGCTGAGCAATTTCTATTTCTTTTAACTCAGGAGGAGTAGGTCACCAGATCTCAGCTAAAGGAAGATGTATCCTTTTCAAGCAGGAGAAGAAAATGGAAGAAGATAATATTAAAGAAGATCGACCTTTGCATGAATCCGGTGTTTGCATGAAAATAGATTTGAATTTATTGGTTATTACTTTTAAGCTAAACTGACAGCGCTAGTCATCATTAAAGATTCAAGGTTTTACAGCTTCAAATGATTCCAATGAATAATATTAGGAACACATTGATGAAAGGAGTATTGTGGAAAAAAATGAAGCAGGATGTAAGGATAGTAAACTCCAGTGACCTCTGTAAACAGGAATGAAATAGCAATGTAATGAAGCAGAGCACTTATATACAATTGATCAATATCTTCATCTTTAAAACAAATGCTTCAATTTCTATCTATAATGTACTCAGACTCATCACCCAAACATTTAGTGCTGTGAAGCTTCGTCTCTGCTTAGACTGAAACGTTTTTGAATTTCTGTGTTACACTGAAATCTTTTCCAGTACTTTTTGCGTTTGGTATCAAAAGCCTGTGTTTTTTTGCAATTATTTTTTTTTTTAATTGCAGGATTTTCCAGCTGCGTCTATGCCAAGACTGGAATCCCCTCCCACCAGGGATCAATGGACTTTTGCAGGGTCCTGTGCTGCCTACTAAACTTCCCAGGGGCAAGCCATCCTCATTGTCCATCATCAAATCATAGATTCCTACAGTGCAGAAGGAGGCCATTCGGCCCATCAAATCTGTACTGAACTTAATCCCACCCAGGCCCTATTTGCATAACTACATGTATTTACGCTAACTAACACACACACCCCCACCCACCCCGCGACGCTAAGTGGTGATTTAGCATGGCCAATCCATCTAACCTGCACATCTTTGGAGGAAACCCAGAGCACCCGGAGGAAACCCATGCAAACATGGGAAGAACGAGCAAGTCAGATCCACATCAGTCATGACCAGCACCAAAGCTCGTGCATTTCCCACTGGAGAGGCAGGGTGGTGTGCTGGTGAATGGGCAATTAAACCTGTTAATTGCATTTGTGGGTTTGCATAATTGTTGGGCTGCCGCCCACTACAGGTGGGAGCTCAAATAGGGTGAGCGAAACGGGCTGGGACATTGTGATGGGCTTCTTGCCTGATGCCCTATTCTCCGAACCAATGCAATTCTCACTAGCAGCAAGAGGGCACAGAGAATCCCCCTCTAGGTCTGGTGCTGGCAATGAGGCACCTTACTTAATTCAAAAGCGAAAGGCTTCACTTCATCTCTGTGTAAAAACCAACATAGAAGATGTCAAACTTTTGCACATTTGCATAGAACATAGAACACTACGGCACAAACAGGCCCTTTAGCCCACAAGTTGTGCCGATCATATGCATATCTACCAAGCCATAGAACTATCCGTAACTCCCAATTCCATTTAATCCCATTTACTATGTTCTATATTGCCATTTTTCCCTCTGGGATGAGGATCACATGGATAGACAGACCGTTCTAGCCCTGGCAGACCTGAGATCACCCCTGGCATAGTGATTTCAGGCATCCCTGTTATCAACATCTACATTCTTATCTGTCATTTGTGAAAATTCTGAAGTGGCTAGGTCACTTTCATCTCCAGGCCCCCTGGTTACCTGCCAGGATTTTAAGTCACTGCAGCACTCCATTCTGTAGTATAGATTTCCCTTTCTCCATGTCAGAAGCTGCAGGTGGGAGCAAACCCTTTTGAAGTTCCGCTACCCTTTGTACAATACTCTCTGTCCTTATAATGAAGACTTGATGATGAACGGAGCACAGGTCTGAATGTGCAGGCCCATGACCTCTCTTGGTGTCGAAATACAATCAATTTTCAAAAACAGGAGCTGTTAAAATGATGGAAAACTTCAGGTGGTGCTGACCAAAGATTGATCCAAATCACTTTTGAAAATGATGTTGAACCTGCTTCCATTACCCTTTCAAGTATAACATTGCAGATCGTCATAACTCATTGAGTGTGAAATCCAGGAAGATGTTTCTTAACATATGATGGGGATGTGTTGCACTGTTGGAGATTCCTCTTGAGTCCACAATCTCCTGAATGGATGACACAGTGGCATTGTGACCACCGTGCGACAAGGCTTCACTTCATCTCCGCTTAAAAACCAACATAGCGGATATCAAACTTTTGCATATTTACATAGAACATAGAATGCTGCTCACAGTGCCAGGGACCTGGGCTCAATTCCCAGCTTGGGTCACTGTCTGTGTGAAATTTGCACGTTCTCCATCGTGTCTGGAAACCGCGTTCTCCTGTTTCCTTCCTTCCACAGTCCAAAGATTTGGGAGTTAGGTGCATTGGCTATGCTAAATTGTCACTTAGCGTACCGGGATGCATGGATTAGTAGAGTTCTGGGGATAGGACCAAAGTGGGATTGTTGCTGGTACAGATCCAATGGGCTGAATGGCTTCCTTCTGCCTGTAGGATTTCGATGTCTTTATGATCTGGTGTGATCGTTCAGACACTGAACTTTTGCTCGCAATATAAAATAACGTAATGGTGAGTCAAAAGGGACAGCAAGCAGAAAAAAATTGGAACTGGCATCATAGCAGTACTGAGCATGAGACACAATAATGTGTACCAAAGGAGTAGAATCGCTCATGAGCGTTATGCACTTCTGAATGTAATGGAAATTTCAGTGATCTATAATATAAAATCAATACAGAGGGTAATGCAATCATAAAACAACAGGGAAATAGCTTTTAGTAAGTAAGGCACATTCTTTATGGAAAGATAGACTTTTACGACAATAAAGTCAAACCATTTCTTTTTATCAGATTGCCAGTTGTGTTGTGAACAATGTCTGCTTATTTATGGCAGAACATGCTTCTCGAAAACGAAAAAAGTATATGTAAGGTGCAAATGCTATCAAAAATTTCCAGTTTGTTTTCTAATCTGTACAATCTGAGAAGGGGTCAGTATTCCCTGAATACCACAGCTGGTTAATCTTTTGCTGAGTCCATTAAAATTGTTCAAACACATTTTAGACACCTGTTTCTAATTCTCTTTTTGCACTTAGTGATGCATTAAAGCAAGCATTCACCTTGGATCATTAATGGACCTTCCATCACAAGTTATTCCTGGAACAGGTTGTTTAGTCTATCACCAAGGGCTTATTGCTTGAGGGACGTCACTCCTTATCAAGCATGGCTGACCAGGAGTCTCTCGCGTACTAACTGCCAGCTATTGGGTATTTGGAAGGATTTTGCAAGTGCAAAGTTTTAGACTGCATTATGAATATACCTACTTTGGCCATCAGGTCCTGGGGTGGGTCTCGAACCCAGAGGTTCTGGCTCAGATGCAGGGATGCTACACACTATGTCACAAGACCTTCATTAGACATCTGTAAAGACCATTCATTTCATCAGTCTGGGATGTCTGTGGCTTAGAGGTGAAAATTCAGCATCCAAGTCACTGAAATATGTTTTAGTCGTTAAATTGGTTTTATTCTGTATTATGTGGAATTATGAATTTACAACAAAGAAGCAGACCATTTAGCCCAATCGATCCATACACCCACTTGTTCTCCACACAACTGTCCTCAAATTCTCAGTGCAACTCTCCCTATCAGAATGTCCACCTATTCCTTTCCCTCTCACATAATTATCTATCTTTCTCTATGCATAGGAGAGAGTGCAGAGGGGACTCATAAGAATGATTCCAGGATTAAAGAACTGTAACTACGAGGGTAGGTTGGAGAGGTTGCGACTGTTCCCTCTGTCCTTGGATGGGAGAGATGTTGACTCCGTGCATGTGGGGAAATAAAGGTAGTTGATTTAAAATGGATGTGAGGAGAAAACACTTCTCTCAAAGGGTCATGAATTTATGGGATTCACCCAAAAGTATGGTGGATGCCAGTGAATTGAGGAAATTTAAGAAGGAAATAGATTTTGATTTGACATGGTTTACTATTGTCACATGTATTGACCTACAGTGGAAAGTATTGTTTCTTGCACACTATACAGAAAAAAGCATATTGTTCATTGAGAAGGAAATTAGAGACTGCAAAATGTAGTGTTACACACATACCTAGGGCATAGAGAAAGATCAACTTAATGCAAGGTACATCCATTCAAAAGTCTGATAGCAGCAGAGAAAAAGCTGTTCTTGACATGTGACCTCAGGCTTTTGTATCTTTTTCCCCAACAGAAGAAGGTGGAAGAGAGAATTTTCGGGGTGGGTGGCGTCCTTAATTATGCTGAATGCTTTGCCGAGGCAGCAGGAAGTGGAGACAGAGTCAATGGATAGGAAGCTGGTTTGTGTGATGGATTGGGCTACATTCATGACCTTTTGTAGTTCCTTGCGGTCTTGAGCAGAGCAGGAGCCATACCAAGCTGTGACGCAACCAGAAAGAATGCTTTCTATGAAGCATCTGTAAAAATTGGTGAGAGTTGTAGCTGACATACCAAATTTCCTTGGTCTTCTGAGAAAGTAGTGTTGATGGGCTTTCTTGATTTTTAATTAATAATGGGTTGAAGGGTTATGGAAACTGGAGTTGAGGCCAAGATGAGATCAGTCATGATGGGGTTAAATGGCAGAGCAGAATAGCGGGGCTGAATTGCCCACTCCTACTCCTCCTTCTTATGTTTTGTCTCTCTCTCTCCACAGGTACTGCCTGAACCTGCTGAGTTTTTCCAGCACATTTTGTTTTTATTCCATCATTACTGGGATTAGAAGTAGCATAATTGACTGCTCACATCCTCCCCCCACCCCCAAACCCCTCTGCACTCATAAACTGACAGACACCTTTTCCCCCGCAAAGACATTGCATTGATCAGGGAAGCATGTCTCAAAAAAAGAGAGGCAGAAATGTAAAGCTGCAGAGAAGTGGAAGGAACAGAGGGCAAAAGTGGCAAATGAAAATCTTTGCTTTTGATGGGTGGCATGGTGGTTAGCACAGTTGCCCCACAGCACCAGGGATCTGGGCTCGATTCCCAACTTGGGTGACTGCCTGTGTGGAGTTTGCACATTCTCTCTGTGTCTGCATGGGTTTCATCTGGGTGTTGTTCTTCTCACAGTCCAAAGACGTGCAGGTTATTTGGATTAACCATGCTAAATTGCCCCTTAGCGTCCCAAGATATATAAATTAGCTATGATGGATGTGTGGAGTCATGAGGATAAGTTGAAGCTGGGCGCCGGGACTGGGTAAGATGCTCTTCGGAGAGCCAGTGCAGACTGGATGGGCCAAATGGCCTCCTCCCACACTCTATGGATCCTATGGAAAGGTGTTAAGTCAAATGGAAAGAAAATTGATGAAGACTTTATATGCAAAGAAAATAATGTTCTTAACAATCTTTGACATATATTGGCCAAATAAAAATTATCTTACTGATTGCTTCAGAATAGATAGTGAATTATAATCTAACTGAAGTCATTTTAATTCCTGAAGTTCAAGGAAATCAATGGGATTTTCACCTTACTCCATCAAAAGAATTAATAGGCTCAAAATTATTTATTGCATAAGAGCAAATAAATACCCAAAGCACTGCTGAGACATTCCACTTGCACCTTCATATAGTCACAGTGGTAACGAACCAGGGACTGTAAATTTGATATATCTTTAAAAGACTGAAGTGAGTCAGCAGAACCGTTTATGAGCTGTTTATGAGCTGTAGTTAGCTAACAATCTGTTCAAACTGTGAATGCACAGAGCAGTCGTGTATCAATATTAGCAGTTTTCTTTTCTTGGCAGAGGAACTTTAAATGTATTCTTTCATGGGTAGACAGTGGCACAGCGTTTAGCATTGCCACCTCACAGTGCCAGGGACCCGGGTTCGATTCTGGCCTTGGCTGACTGTCTGTGTGGAGTCTGCGCACTTTCCCCGTGTCTGACTGGGTTTCCTCCGGTGCTCTGGTTTTCTCCCACACCTGGTTATAGAACATAGAGCATAGAACATTACAGCGCAGAACAGGCCCTTCGGCCCTCGATGTTGCGCCGACCAGTTGAGAAAAAGCAATGACCCTCTAACCTAAACCATTCCCTTTTCATCCATAAACCTATCCACTGACCACTTAAATGCCCCCAAACTTGGAGCATCTACAACTGCAGCAAGCAGGGCATTCCATGCCCTTACCACCCTCTGGGTAAAGAACCTACCTCTGACATCTGTCCTATAACCACCACCCCTTAATTTAAAGCTATGTCTCCTCATGCTAGCTTTCTCCATCCGAGGAGAAAGGCTATCACTGTCCACCTTATCTAATCCTCTGGTCATCTTATATGCCTCAATAAGGTCTCCTCTTAGCTGCCTTCTTTCTAATGAAAACAACCTCAAATCCCTCAGCCTCTCCTCATAAGACCTTCCCTCCATACCAGGCAACATCCTGGTAAACCTCCTCTGCACCCTCTCCAATGCCTCCACATCTAATTGGCTGTGGTAAATTGCCCCTTAAGGTCCCAAGATGTGTTGGCTAGAGTGGTTAGAAGGATAAATATTGGGAGGGTTATGGGGATAGGATCTTGGCAAGGTGCTCTGTCGGTGAATCAGTGCACACTCAATGAGTCGAATGGTCTCCTTCTGTTCTGTAGGAATTCTAAGATGGGATGTGAGCATTACTGACAAGACCAACATTTTTGCCCATTCCCAATTGCTTTGTGAACCAGGTTAGACCATTTCAGCGTTGAGTTATTCCAGTGGATCTGGAGTCACCTGTAGGCAAGACCAGGTAAGTATAGCAAATGCCTCTCCCTCAAGCGCACCAGTGAATTATATGGTTATTTGCGATAATCACGGATAACAAGGTACTAGACTCGTGTGCAATGCAAGAGTTAATGGAGCCTGAGGGTTATAGATAGGCCTGGTAGGTGGGGATATGATCAGAGCAACTTGTGGGCTGAAGGGCCTGTTTGTTCTGTAGTGTTTTATGTTCTAACAGAATGTCCACAAATAGTCATTATTACTACCACCAGTTCTCAATTCCAGATTTTGGCAGGTTTGATGAGACCCAGATATCTTTCTGCTGCCACCAGCTTGGTGGTGGACAGCACAGGCTCTTAGCTGGAGTCCTGTTTGTGTTGGAGGTCAGACAGTAACTGCTGGAGTTCAGTTTCTCTGGTCAATATTACAGTGCAGTTTTGGGGGAGGATATCTGACACAACTCCTATTACCTTTCCTCAGTGTGGGACGAAGGTGGGTTCCCGTGGCTGGATTCTTTAGGTGTTTACATGGAGTCAGGATTCCTTTTATTCTTGGAGACACTGGCTTTGGGTAATAAAAGCTCTCTTGTTCAAACAACTGTATTAGTAAGAATTAATGCTCCTGCCATTAACATATTTTGGGAGGTTAAGATCTGCAAAGCTTTGCCTCTGTTCATGCTATGCAGAGGGGATGAGATTCTAGACATTTGAAGCATTGGTCTTTATTAGCTTTGAAACTGCTGGAACCAGCATGTAACCAGCAGGGGACATCTTGGCTGCTCCAGAATTGACCGTATAAATGTAGATTTCTATTTTGTTTTTCTTTTATGCCTCAACCATGACAACCATGAGGTTGCACGTATCAATTTTTTTTCAAGATGAGGGGACTGTTTCATAATATCACTTTATTAAGAATTGTGTGACTTAAAACATCAAGAGTGTAGTGAGAACAAATTTAATTTGTTTGTGACTTATTACTCCACTCAATACATTAAAACACAAAGATACCATCAAAAACATACAACCTTCCAAAAAGGAGCAAGTTTTCAGCTTAGAGGTACATTTGGCTGGCACAATTGCACAGTGGTTAGAGCTGCTACCTTGCAGCGCCAAGGACCTGGGTTTGATTCCTGGTTTGGGTGACTGCCTGTGTGGAGTTTCTGCATTCTCCCCGTGTCTGTGTGGGTTTACTCTGGTTGCTCCAGTTTCATCCCACAGTCAAAAGGTGTGCAGGCTAGGTGCACTGGCTATGCTAAATTGTCCCTTAGTGCAAGGGGGTTAGCAGGTAAAAAAGTGGGGTTATAAGGATAGAGCCTGAGAGGGAATTTTGATGAATGCAGACTCAATGGGCCAAATGGCCTCGTTCTACACTGTCGGGATTCTATGGCCTATGAGTCAGAATCCTGCAGCATGATGGATGTGCGTGGCCCCACTCCCTCATTAAGGACATAAAATTATAACAAACAGGAGTAGAAATAGGCCATTTAGCCCTTTGAGCCCACTACAAAATTCCAAACCATTGTGATTGACCTTCTGCTTAACTCCAATTACCTGCACATCCCTCAATATCTAAAATTCGCAGCTTGGGTCACTGCCTGTGCGGAGTCAGCACATTCTCCCTGTATCTACATGGGATTCATCCACGTGCTCCGATTTCCTCCTACAGTCTGAAAGGTGTGATAGTTAGTTCTATTGGCCATGCTAAATTCTCTCTCAGTATACCTGAACAGGCGCCGGGGTGTGGAGACTCCGGGATTTCCACAGTAACTTCACTACAGTGTTAATGGAAGCCTCTTTGTGACACTAATAAACAAACTTTAAACTTTAAAATCCTTTGACCTTTGTATTGAATCTACTCAACAATTCACAGCACTCTGGGATATTGAAAAGATGCACAATCTTTGAATTAAGAATATTCCCTCACCATAGTCCTAAATGGTCGAATACTTATTCCAAAAATATAACCCTGTGTTCTACGTTCTCCAGCCAGAATAAAGACTTTTTCAGCATCTATCTTCTTAAACTCCTCAAGATTTTTAAAGATTCAGTTCTTTTCAACTCCAGGGAAAATAATCAATCCAGCAACACAGTTGCTATCTCCTGTTTTTTCTCCTTGTACTCTCTTTTATACCTCTAATGATTTATCAATTTTCCTACAATAGGATTGGTCTGATGTTGTCAATTGTCAAATTCAAACATTATACGTTCTTGGTATCTGACTGTTTTAAATTGATAGGCTGAATTCAAAAACATTCAAATGCCTGAAGCCTGTTATCAAGGCAACCCTGTTGCTGGGCCCTTGATATAAAATGTTTCAATCTGGCACCCCATATGCACCTGCATTTTAAACCTCAAACGCTGAAACAAAACATCAGCTTTTAATAGGACAACCCAATGATTTTTTTCCCTCGAGCATTTTTACAGTTTCTTTTTACATTTTTACCAACATCAGATTCCAATTTCATAAACTCAACTTTGCAACAGGGATCATTGACCAGAAACTGAATGGAGTCAGATATATAATTATAAATACTGGCCAGCATTTTACTGCCTCACAGGCATGGGAATCAGAGAGGGTAAAGGGTAGACAATGGGAAGATCCGTTGGCCTCAGGAGGGATTTTATGGCTTCAGGATGAACAAGACTGTAAATTCCTGGCCACCAACTCTCCAAGATCAGAATCTGGGAATTCTGCCAGAAAGGAACTCACCTCCTGACTCCTGAAAACTTGCCCGCCATCTAAAAAGTTTAATTCAAGAATGTAATGGCATACTCTCCATTAGCCTGGATGATTGCAACTCTAACAATACTCAAGAAGCTTAACACCATCCAGGACAAAGCAACCGGTTCAAACAAAGAACAAAACAGCATGGGAAACAGGCCCTTCAGCCCAACGAGCCCACACCGCCACCCTGATGTTCCCACCTCTACCCGTGATCCCAGTCTATGTTTATAGATCTATGGATTGAAACCAAATTTGAGACAATTTAGGGAGAATTTGTTTTGCCAATTAGCCTAAGAGCACATCTTTGGGATGTGGAAGGAAACTGGAGCACCCGGAGAAAACCCACGCAAGCACGGGGAGAATGCGCAAACTCCCACAGACACAGGCCCAAATCCATGTATCTGCACAGCACAGCGATATCACTGAGCTGTCGTGTTGCCCATCAAATGGTCCAGGTCAAGCATACACTAACGACGTGAAGCACTAGGATACTCTCAAAAAATCCAAGAGCAGCCCTCTCAAGACCCATCACATGTATGCCCCTTGTTAGACAACAAGGTGGACCAAAGCACCTGTAGGATAAAAACAAGTACATCAATATCATCATCTATTTACACACTTCCCAGGGACTCCCAAGGCTCATGATCCCTATTTTAAATCAGTTTTCTATACCCCTCCATTACCATTCTGTTCATGTGCCCATCTAAATGATTGGCATCCCTTCCACCACTTTCAACATTCACCCCTCCAATGCTGATGTAACAGAGTGTACTACCAATAAGATGCACTGCTGGATGTCATGAACAACACTTTCCCAACTGCCACCTCTACTAGGTATGAAAAAGCAATAAACACTTGGGAACACCACCAATTTAAAGTAAACGTTTATTTATTTGTCACAAATAAACATTGACACCGCAATGAAGTTACTGTGAAATTTCCCAAGTCATCACACACACGTGCTTGTTCAGATCAATGTACCTAACCAACATGTCTTTTCAACTGTGGAAGGAAACCGGACCACTCAGGGGAAACACACACAGACATGGTGAGAACAAGCAAACTAGAAGCAGGAGGAGGCCATTTGGCCCTTTGAGTCTGTTCTGCCATTCATTATTATCATGGCTGATTGTCAAGTTCAATATCCTGATCCCCTCTTCCTCCACAGTATAAAATGTGGACTCGCTGACATTGGACTGGGCTGGGCACAGTAAGTAGTCTCACAACACCAGGTTAAAATTTATTTGGTTTAATTTATTTGGTAGTACAAGCTTTTGGAGTGTTGCCCCTTTGACTCATCTGATGAAGGAGCAACACTCTGAAAGCTAGTGTTACCAAATAAAATCTGTTGGACTTTAACCTGGTCTTGTGAGATTACTTACTGTCCCCAGTATAAGAGTAAAATGTAAATTACCTAGGACCTTTTAGTTAACAACAACCAGGTTTTAAAATTTACAAGTAGGATTCCAAGTGACACAAACCATCAGCTAACATATTGCAATGGACAACAGATAATTTGGATTCTTTGCCTTGTGCTCTGACTCTCTTCAAGGCTTAGCAGGGGGATTAGCAGGGTAAACATACGGGGTTATGGATTAGGGTCTGGGTGGGACTCAATGGGCCTTCTGCGCTGTTGGGATTCTGTGATTCTATGATTCTTTCTGGTTGTATCACAGCTTGGTATGGCTCCTGCTCTGCCCAAGACTGCAAAGAAAAGGTCATGAATGTAGCCCAACCTATCATACAAACCAGCCTCCCATCCATTGTCTCTGTCTACACTTCCTGCTGTCTCGGAAAAGCAGCCAGCAAAATCAAGGACCCCAGACATTCTTTCTTCCATCCCCTTCCATCAGGTAAAAGATACAAAAGTCTGAGGTCATGCACTAACAGACTCAAGAACAGCTTCTTCCCTGCTGCCATCAGACTTTTGAATGGATCTACCTTATATTACGTTGATCTTTCTCTAATCCTAGCTATGACTGTAACACTATATCCTACACTCTCTCATTTCCTTCTCCATGAATGGTAGGTTTTGTACACAAGAAACAATACTTTTCATTGTATATTGATAATAAATTTGATAATATATAAATTTATCATCAAGTCAAATAAATTTGATTTGATGGTAAATCAAATTAAATCAGATTGAAATGATGATAATGAGTTAGTCATGCAGAGTGAGACTTCTGTTTCCAATTCTGATGGAGGGATCTCCTTAAAGCCTCCTAAACTTCTGGATAACACTACTGAGCAGTATTCTGGGACATTTTTGTTTACTTCATTAAAGATGCTATTTAAATGCGCATTTTTGTTGTTAACCTGCCCTTATTCCTTTCGATTGTTGATTAGGTCTGCCACTTTTCTTCTGGCATTTTCTTTTTTGGCTTTCCGGGAAATGGGATCAAACCTCATTTCTGTTGCTGGAAACATGCCAGGGACTCCATCAATCGTGCAACACAGAGATATTGGAGTATTTAATTTATTGCCTAGATGCAAATGTTAATTAGCCACCTCTGGCTATATCACCTTCATCCCGGATGGTGTGCTACACAGGGAGAATGAAGCAAAGACTCAAACTTTCACCGTATTTAATTCAATGGTTGATTAATCCATTTATATACGTCTAGAACACCAGTGAAGGGAGATTCATGCCATGGTTACACTGCACGATGCTTCCTTATTTAGTAATGCTTCCCTGACTCATGCTGTCATTCCCCTCACTGCAATGTTGAGCATTATGGATTATCTTGCCTTTGATGAGCCTGGTCTAATTACTTTCAAAAGGTCCTGTTACCACCACAGCTTTTCGTAGAAGATTTGGTGGAAGAACAAAGACAATAACTTTCAATTATAATGCTCCTTAAGTGTAGTAGGTCATTCCGAAGGAGGCCATAGAATCCTATCATGAACATTGAACCACTTAAATGAGGCAGTGGGATCGGTGACCAAGAGTGTGGTCAAAGAGGTAGGATTTAAGTTGTGACTTAGAGAAGCGAAGAAGAGATGGAGTGATGCAAAGAGGGAATTCCTGATATTAGGAACAAGCAGTTGAAGGCTCAGCTCACAATGTTGGAGTGAATAAAATTAAGGATGCCCCAGAGACTAAGTTAATTGATTAGAGTCACAAGTGAGTTACATTAACACCACAATGAAGTTACTGTGAAAATCCCCTAGTCACCACACTCGGTGCCTGTTCAGATATGCTGAGGGAGAATTTAGCATGGCCAATGCACCTAATCAGCACGTCTGCTGTACTGTGGGAAGAAACTGGAGCACCCAGAGAAAACCCATGCAGACACAGGGAGAATGTGCAGACTCTACACAGACAGTGACCCAAGCTGGGAATCGAAACCAGGTCCCTGATGCTGTGATGCAGCAGTGCTATACCGTGCCACACTTGTTAGATGGATGCTGATATCTGGAAGAGTTTAAAGAGAGATTTTAACAACTTTATTTTTTGCATAAAGAAAAATGTCCTTCTATCTTCTCTTGGTTATTTTTATATGACTAAATGTGCAGTTCCCAGTTATTGATTCACTGACCCTGACTGATTAATTTTTTGCAGTGTAATTTATTGAAGCAACCTCAATTATCAATGACTTGTTCAAGTTTCCTATTCTTATCCTCTGTTCCCACTAATGGAGCGTCACTTTCTCTATTCTCTTCTACCTGAGGCCCATCCACCAATAATTACCTGCAATTCTGCAGCACCTTTAACACAATAAAACGTCAGGAGGTGCTTCACAAACGGTTGACGCCGAGCCACATGATCAGATTTTGAGACAGACGATCCACATCTTAGTTAAAAAGTGACTTTGGGAAGGGGGAAGAGGTGAACAGGTTCGGAGAGGAAATTCTAGAGTTTTGGGACCTTAGCAGCTGAAGGCACTGTCATCAATTGCAGGGCATTTAAAATTCATCAGAGTATTTTCTGGTGGCTCACCGGTCCCTCTGCAGTGAACAGAGATTTGGCTGAATGCCAAAACATTTGTCCCTGCCTACA
This sequence comes from Sphyrna mokarran, assembly GCA_024679065.1. NCBI lineage: Eukaryota > Metazoa > Chordata > Chondrichthyes > Carcharhiniformes > Carcharhinidae > Sphyrna > Sphyrna mokarran. The sequence continues at coordinate 10,621,084 of JAGIQG010000013.1, read as the reverse complement.
GAGGTGACAGAATGTGCACAGCCAGAGAATTACCTCCAAGATGTGCAAGAAGTCAGAATTCGGTGAACACTGATACTTTGGAGAGTTAGGGTTTTATAGAATCATCGTGGTTTACAGCATGGAAACAGGCCCTTGAATCCAACTTGTCCATGTCAATCAGTTTTTACCACTAAGCTAGTCCCAAATGCCTGTGTTTGGCCCATATCCCTCTATACCGATCTTACCCATATAACTGTTTAAATGTTTTTAAAAGACAGAAATGTATCCAACTCTACCATGCTTCTAGTTCCAGACACTCACCTTGCTCTGTGTGAAAAAACTGCCTCTGGACCCTCTTGCATTTTTCCCTTCTCACCTTAAACAAATGCCCTGTAGTATTACATTCCTCTGTCTTTGGAAAACGTTGTTGAACATCTAGCTCACCTATGCTTCTTATTTTTTTTATAGACCTCTGTAAGATCATCCCAAAGCCTCCTACACTCCAGGGAGAAAAGTTCCAGTCTATCCAGCCTCTCCTTAAAATCCAAACCATAAAATCCCTGTTGCGTGCCAGTAAATCTTTTCTATATTTTTTCTAATTTAATAATATCATTTTTGTAAGAGGGTGATCAGAACTATACGCGGTATTCCAAGTGTAGCCTTACTAATGTACAACTTCAACAAGACGTCACAATTCCTGTCTTCAATGTTCTGACCAATGAAACCAGGTGTGCTGAATGCCTTCTTCACCACTCTGTTCACTTGAGATTCCATTTCAAGGAACTATGAATCTATACCTCTTGATCTCTTTGTTCTAGAGAAAGTTACAGAGATAGGGAAAAAAAACACATGGGTTTGGACTTTTCAATTCAAAGCCATTTATGATTCAACATCATTTTGCACTGAAGTCATAATCTCATTTAGCACTTGAAATAGCTCCGTGTGACTATTAATGAGTGAATGTTCTGCATGTTAATCTGAAATTGCATCTTCCATTAATTGCACAGGAATCTTGAGTCACTTTCTTTCAACACAGCAGGCAAAGAACCCCATACAAATGTTCCCAACAATCGCACATTCTCATTGTACCACATTTCGTGAGCTGGGAGAGATTAGAAGGATAGATGGTGTGGAAAATGAAAATGAAGGATAGAGCCTGTATTAGAATCATAACATGTTGTTAACACAATGTAGCTGAGGCTTTGTTCTGTGTCTGGCTGCTAGGGTGGCTCAGTACAAAACTATTAACCTCACAGGACAAGATATGCCTCTATTTGACAAGGAAAAACAAGGATCAACAGAAGTCTAAATTTTGAGATCTACACAAGAGAATGCAGCCGTAGAAAGCTCATTACCAAAACTTCATTTTGATAGGCTATCACACTGGGTTTACAAATAAAAGGCAGCTGGCATTTAAGTATAAAGAATGTCTTTCTGCCACTCAATCATCTTTCAGTGCTGGAAGTGGCTATCGTATAAGTAATTCAACTTTGATTGCATTGAATACTTCAATGGATTCTTCAATGGTTTGGCTCAGACACCAGTTGCAATATGCTTTAGATAACAGGCTGATCAAACAGAAAAAAGACAAACAAATACATCTTTCACTTTCTGTAAAGTTTAGTATTATCAGGTGGCTGGGAGTAAATGAAATTTCTCTTCCACCATGAGAGATTGAAGAGGTTATTTTCTTTTTTTGGTTGGCTTCAGGGTCATCTTGTTTTCGATGAAAACAAAACTACAGCGTTCCTGGCTCTGGAACCAATCAGTGGGTCGCAGTAATGCCATACCAAGCAGCAAAAAGCAACACTTATGCCGGAATTTAATCGGCGTTCCCACTCCAATTCCCGGGGCAGGCTCGGCTCAGAAAACAGCATTCCCCGTTGGCGTCGTGTGGGGTCATACAAACCTTGACTGGACCTGCCAGTAGATTTCTGCCCTTTCCATCTACACTCTCTACTCATTTATCCATCAGAGCGACCTGATAGAGGTCTATAAAATTATGAGAGGCATAGATAGGGTGGATGGTCACAAGTTTTTTCTGGGGGGAGCAGGGGGAAGTCAACTGAAAGAGCGCACAGGTTTAAGGTGAGAGACAGTAAATTTAGGGGAGAGATGCAGAAGTATTTCACACAAAGAAAGTGGTGGGTGCCTGGAATTGGCTGCCAGTGGAGGGGGTGGTATTTGGTACATTAGCAATGTTCAAGGCATTTCTTGATAACACATGAACAGGAGGTACACAGAGTGATAGGAACCATGTATCAGTGCAGGCTTGGTGGGCTGAAGGGTACATGCCTATGCTGTATTGTTTTTTGTTCTGAAGTAGAGATGCCGGCGTTGAACTGGGGTAAACACAGTATTCTAATAATAGCGTGACTAGCACTGTACACAGTAAATCAAGGCTTTGCCAATGTCTTGCACAACTCAACAAAATGTCCCAACTCCTGTATTCAATGTTCTGACCAATGAAACCAAGCACAGTGAATGCATTCTTCACCACTCTATCAACTTGTGGCTCCACTTTCCCGAGATCTCTTTGTTCTGTAACTCTTCCCAATGCCCTACCATTCATGTCACACTGTCTGTAACCCCTACGACTTGCAAAATCTCATTAACCATCCTATCTGGAGACAATGTACATCTCTTTAACATGTGCTTAATGCTCTCTCCACTCACATTGTCTGTATCTTTAAGATTTGATTAGCTGTAAAGACTCACATTCCAATTATTATTCTGTAAATTGAGTTTGTGTCTTTATGTGTGTTGTTTGTTCGTCACTCACCTGACGAAGGAGTGGCATTCTGAAAGCTAGTGCTTTTTGCTACCAAATAAACCTGTTGGATTCTAACCTGGTGTTGTAAGACTTCTTATTATGTTTACTGCAGTCCAAAGTCAGCATCTCCACATCATGGCTAAGCATGGATCATGTTCTTGTTAATTAAAACAAAAGAAGAGTGGTGATGCAATGATGTCTATTTGGGAACCTTTTTCTACCCCTTTGCAAACTGAAAGAGAATTAGCTCCTGTCTGTTAACTGATGTAATTATATTTTTACAAGAATTGGGAATTATAACATTTTAAGTTCCTGAATTGCCAGATATATTTAGATCAATTAATCCATTTTTCTGGGATAAATCCCAGAAACAAGTGCTTGCTGTGGGAAATCTGATGTAAACATATTGACTTTTAAACCCACGAAGGCTGGGCACTAGAAATTGGGATTGATTAATTACTTTTAATTCATAGGACATCGAAAATAGAACATTGAACACACAGTACAGGAACAGGCCCTATGGCCCACGGTGTTGTGCTGAATATCATGGCAAGTGAAACTAATCCCTTCTGCCTGCCCTTGGTCCATATCCCATGACACCTCGCATCAGTTGGTATTCTAAAATGACAAATTGTGAAAGAAATAATTGATAAAGCTGGAATGGTTATGGCGAGAAGGCAGTAAAATGGGCATGAGGATCATATCAGCTATGATCAAATGACAGTGCAGACTCAATGGGCCAAATGGCCTACTTCTGCTCCTATGTCTTATGAACCTTTGGTGGCACAGTGGTTAGCACTGCTGCCTCACAGCGCCAGCGATCCACGTTTGATTCTCTTCATGTCTGCGTGGATTTCTTCCGGGTGCTCCGATTTCCTCCCACAGTCTGAAAGATGTGCTGGCTGCGTGCATTGTTCATGCTAAATTCTCCCTCAGTGTACCCGAACAGGTTGCTAGAGTGTGGCAACAAGGGGATTTTCACAGTGACTTCGTTGCAGTGTTAATGTAAGCCTACTTGTCACACTAATCAATAAACTTTTAAAAAACGTATTTAAAAAGACTTTAAGAATACAATAAAAATACATACAGTCCAGGTGGTGTCTATAGATATAGGAACAAAGATTTTCTTGAAGAAGAGATGAAATAACCATTAATAGAAATCTGGCAGCCTAACAATACATATTTGAATTTGAGACTATTACAAGATGTAAAAGGTGCATTGTAATTTAGCAAGTTACTATTGAGTGGATGTAATCTAAGTTAAAGAACAAGCAAGCAAAATGTGTTAATGCCTGGAACCAAATTGGATGTTTGATTACTCTTTTAAAGAAATTATGTGAATAATTGACTGTCTCTCCAGACAGACAAAATAAGTTAATATAGTAACCAACCTCTTAAAGGTGCACTGCTACAAAACCACAACCTTAAAAAGAAACTGATCAAATTTAAATTGACATAACATTTTGGAGGGAGATGATGCACCCCCATACAGCACCTACTGATTGCGTAAGAGACCTGAGGATATATGTGTACAAGTTGTTGAAAGTGAGAAAGCGGGTTTAACGTAATAAAAATGGCATACAGGATGCTTTGGACAGAGTGCAAAGAAGGTCCGCCAGGGATGTTGCCTGGTCTGGAGGGTTTTGAAATACGAGGACGGGTTGGATAAACTCGGTCTGTTTTCATTGGAAATATGGAGGCTGAAGGGAAAGTAGTTAGAGGTCTACAAAATTATGAGAAGCATAGATGTGGGAAAAGAGGCCTTTTCCTAGGATAGTACAGGTTTAGGGTGAAGGCGGAAAATTGAAGAGAGACGTATGGCGGAACATTTTCACACAGTGCATGATGTATGGCTGAGAAGTTGGTGGAAGCAGGCACATTAGCAACACTCAAGGTGTATCTTGATAGACACATAATGGGAGCTGAATAGAGGGATAGAAACCATATATTGACGTAGGCTGAAAAGCCTGTTCCAAAGCTGTATTATTCGTTGCTCTTTGTTAGTTTCTTTTTCTCTTGCCTTAACTGTACTGTTTTGGTTACAACATCTCCAAAATTTTATCCCTCATTCCTGTTATTTAGATCAAAGTTCTCTCTACCTCTCTAGTTATATGGCTGGCATGGATGCTATAGAGAAAGGATCCTATCCTATCTATGGTGAGCCCTTTGTGCTTGAATGGACTGCTGCCAGGCCAGGGATATAGGATGATCCCCTCGCCAGCTACAGGAGGGCAAGGTTTAAAATGGGCACCATTGCGGAAGGTTCAGATGAGTACCCCCATGGTGTGGCAAGATGAAGGACGCAGACTGCCTTTGCTGACCTTCTATGTAGCTTCCTACCAACCAGCAGATAGGATCACAATCCAACTTTGCAGGAGCAGTACACAGAGCTTGCCTCTCCACTGTTCCTCCTCGCTGTCATGCTGTAGATTCAGAGACACTGGAGTTCTCCAATCATATTGGGCCCGTCAATGTTGCCAACGAGAATGGAAAATTTGGCACTCAGGAAACACCCCATTCACTGTAGCAGGACTGGAGAATCCCAGTCGCGGGTGAGGTTGGAGAATTTTGGCCACTGTCACTGCGGCCCTTTAAGTGGAGTGGTCACCCATTCCTCTGGCTGCTCTTGTAAAAATGCAGCAGTCTGTGGTAAATCCAGCAATTTCCCCACTAAAGGCCTTTGGAAATATTCCAGAGAACTTCCAGACATTTGCTGCCTCTCAGTGCCAGGGACCTGAGTTCAATTCCCAGTTTGTCTCTGTGGAGTCTGCACATTGTCTGTGTGGGTTTCCTTCTGGTGCTCTGACTTCCTCCCACGGTCTGGAAGATGTGCTGATTAGATACATTGGCCATGCTAAATTTTCCCTTGATGTGCCAGAGTGCAGTGACTCGGGGGATTTTCACAGTAAAATTCATTGCAGTGTTAATGTAAGTCTACTTGTGTTACTGATAAATAAATTAAACTAAATATTTTGCAATGGCAAATGTTACAAATTACCTTATCTCCACTTTGTATATCCCATGATTTAGGTTCTGAAAGCTCACGCAGGTGCTATGTAACTGAATTTCCAGCCTACAATCTTCTCATGTCGATGATTGAAATAGAAAGATTACCCCAATCTTTCACATCCTTGTACTTTCAGTACATCTCAACATCTGATTTACTTAAATCACAGGCACCATGAATTGCTGCAATGGCTTCAAATTGTCAGTCAGAACTAGGTCTCTCCTATTCTCCAAGCAGATTTACTTCCTTGCCATTTAAGTAACAGAGCCTTTGAAACACTTTGTATTGTGCTGCATTGAGTTTGTTCACACATTTGTTGGCTCAATTGCTAAGCACTCAAATTCTTCCATAACCAGCCCTGTTTATCTTTGACGTATTTCATTCGTGTTTAATGATGTGGAGATGCCGGCAATGGATTGGGCTAGGCACAGTAAGAAGTCTTGCAACACCAGGTTGAAGTCCAACAGGTTTATTTGGTATCATGAGCTTTCAGAGCACTGCCCCTTCATCAGGTGAGGGCCAATTATCTTATCTGATGAAGGAGTGGCACAGTCAGCCAGCTGGGGGGGGTCGGCACTGGAGGAGAGGGGGTTTTGGGACTGTGGAGGAGGGTGTTATAACAGTCGGGGAAGGGGTGTGGGAGGAATTGTGGAGGACAGCACCAGAGATCATGGTGGGCTGAGGAGACGGGGTCAGGGGGCTGGGTCTGGGAATGGTTAGGGGCCGACGCTCAGTATCTTGGGGTATAGAGGGCTGGTTATGTGGGGTGACACAGTAAGAAGCCTCACAACACCAGGTTAAAGTTGTGAGACTTCTTACTGTGTTTACCTCAGTCCAACGCCGGTATCTCCACACAATGTGGGGCTGGCTAGAAATCGGAAGTCTATCAGTGTGAGGCCACTGCACCAATCTTGGTGCTGACGGATTGACACGTGTGCAGTGATCCATTCAGCGTGCTGATTTCAATCTCTCCAGTGGGGAATAGGCCCAGCCCCCTGAAATTTAATGATATTCACGTTGATGGCCTCTGCAATGCACAGAGTGTGGGAGATTCTTCTCTGAGCTCCCACTGAAAAAAACAGTGTGAATTACTCCAGTTTTCACACAAATCCGACACTTAGAATTTCCTTGGGAGAATTTTGTTTGATATTAAGCCAAACAGGGCCCAAAAATAAAAGGGGGTGTCAAATTATCAGGGGTAGGCAAAAATGTGGAGTTGAGGTAAAAACTGAATTGGCCATGACGGAGCAGGCACAAGAGATCAAGTGATCTCTTGTTCCTGATTCATCTGCTTGTATATTGGTGTGAAATAGACACTTTTGAGTGACATAGGTGACATTTATCAGATTGAGGACAGTCCATTGTTAGATACCAGACCAGAAACCTTAAGGTATATTATGAAGTCAGACTAGACCCCACCAATTTGTTATCTTGGCAATAATATAACAATATGATGGTTCACAACGGGTGACAATGCTGGTTCACGGGGAGCTTCTATCAAACCACATTTTATTTAACAACCCGGTTTAACCATAACAAATTTTTATATATTAAGCAACACAGCACGGGAAACAGGCCCTTCGGCCCAACGAGCCCGCGCCACCGTAATACCAAATACATTATCCTATTTTAATATTCCTATATAATAATATATATATTATTCCTAATATGGAAAAATTTCACCATAGGGACAATTTGTTTCCCAATCAGCCTAAGAGCGAATTTTTGGGTTGTGGGAGGAAACCGGAGCGCCCGGAGAAAACACACGCAACCACGGGGAGAACGCGCAAACTCCCGCAGACACCGGCCCAATTCCAAGTGTCTGCACAGCCACATCGATAGTCTCTGAGCTGTCATGGTGCCCTTCAGGTGGTTCACATAAAGCACTCATATACGACATGAGGTACCAGGCAACCCATGAATCAACATCCAAGAGCTGTACCCGCACCACCTGCCGAATGCATGCTCAAATTATGGACCGAATTAACTGTGGAAAAAAGCCGTAGTTAAACAGTCCTAATATATCCCTCTATCTGCATACCGCTCATGTGGCTGTCCAAGAGACCCTTAAACAGCCCCAGCGTGCCTGCTCCCACCACCTTACTCAGCAGTGCATTCCACACCCCCCCTACCCTTTGTGTGAAAAACTGCCCTCTAATATTCGTCCTATACATAGCCCCCCTCACCCTATGGCCATGACCTCTCGTCCTATCCATTTCTAAAGGTGGAAAAAGTTTACCTCCATTTACTCTATCTACACCCCTTATAATCTTATACACTTCTATGAGATCCCCTCTAAGCCGACGTCTTTCAAGGGAAAACAACCCCAGTCTACCTAATCGTTCCTCATAGGACAGTCCTTCCATACCAGGCAGCATCCTGGTAAACCTCCTCTGCACTCTCTCCAAGGACTCCACATCCTTCCGATAGTACGGAGACCAGAACTGGGCGCAGTATTCCAAGTGAGGCCTAACCAAAGTTGTATACAACTGAAACATCAAACTCCTACTCTTATATTCTATACCCTTTTCTATGAAAGCTAACATACTATACGCCTTCTTTGTCACCTTCTCCACCTGTGAGGACACCTTCAGAGGCTTGTGAACCTGCACCCCCAAGTCTCTCTGCGTCTCTATTGTCCTTATAGTTTTACCTTTTATCCTATAATTCTCTTCTACATTTTTTCGGCCAAAATGCATCACCTCGCATTTTTCCGGATTAAATTCCATTTGCCATCTATCTGCCCAATCTACCAACCTGTCTATGTCCTGTTGTATTGCCTGACACTGCTCCTCTGTACCCGCCAATCCAAGCATCTTGGTGTCATCAGCAAATTTGCTGATCTCACCACCTACCCTAACTTCCAAGTCGTTTATGTAGACCACAAATAGAAGAGGACCTAGTACTGAGCCTTGTGGCACTCCACTCGTGACAGGCTTCCAGCTGGAAAAAGAGCCTTCCACTACTACCCTCTGTCTCCTCCTTCCGAGCCAGTTTTCGACCCATCTACATACCCGCCCCTGTATCCCATGCGCCTTCACCTTCTCTATCAGTCTACCATGAGGAACCTTGTCAAACGCCTTACTGAAATCCATGTAGACGACATCAACAGCCTGTCCTTCATCAACTGTTTTTGTCACTTCTTCAAAAAATTACACCAGATTCGTAAGACAAGACTTCCCCTTGACGAAGCCATGCTGCGTATCCCTGATCAGATCGCAGCGCTCCAGATGCTCATACATCCTGTCCCTAAGGATCCTCTCATTAGCTTACCTATAACTGAAGTCAAGCTCACCGGCCTATAGTTCCCTGGGTGATCCCTCTGACCTTTTTTAAACAACGGTACTACGTTTGCTATCCGCCAGTCCTCTGGGACCTCACCTGTGTCCAAGGAAGAGACAAAGATTTGCGTCAGAGGCCCAGCCAAGTCTTCCCTCAACTCCCTTAGCAGCCTGGGGTAAATGCCCTCAGGCCCCGGAGCTTTATATGTCTTTAAGCTGCCTAACAGCCCCAACACCTCTTTCCTCGTAATCCTTATTTCCCTCAACCAATCCTCAACTTTGAATTAGTTTAACTTTTAACAATTGAGCAATACTAAAACAAGACAGAATACAATTCTTTTAACTGCTAACCCATCGCTATGAGTTCCAATTCAAGCAATATTCTCCTTTATGCCCTTCTTTAAAATTAGAAACAACAGACATACTTGCTTGTCTCAGGTTAATAGTCCCAGAGCTTTCGAACACCTGTCAAGAGAGAGGGAGGGAGGGAGAGAGAATGGGTTGACGGATGGCAGATTGAGTTTAATTTAGACAAATGCAAGATGATGCTTTTGGTAAATTGAACCAGGGCAAGACTTACTCAGTTAATGGTTAGGTGTTGGGGAGAGTTCAGAACAAACAGATCTAGGGGTACATGTCCATAACTCCTTGAAAGTGAAGTCATAGGTGGACAGAGTAGTGAAGAAGGCATTGGGCATGCTTGGTTTTGTTGGTCAGAACTTTGAATACAGGAGTTGGGACATCTTGCTAAAGTTGTATAAGACATTACTAAGGCCTCAGTTGAAATTCTATGTGCAAATCTGGTCATGCTATTATAGAAAGGATATTATTAAATTAGAAAGAGTGCAGAAAAGATTTACTAGGATGGTACTGGGACTTGATGGATTGAGTTTTGAGAGAAGCTGAATAAACTGGAACTTTTTTCTCTGGAGTGTAGGAGGCTGAGGTGTGATCTTACAGATGTCTATAAAATAATGAGGGGCATAGACAAGATTGTCAGTATATTTTCCCAAAGGTAGGAAAGTCTAAAACTAGAGGGTATTTGTTTAAGGTGAGAGGGGAGAGATTAAAAGCGTCCAGAAAAGCAATTTTTTCATACAGTGGGTGGTGAGTGTCTGGAACAAGCTGCCAGAGGTATTAGGAGAGGTGGGCACTATTTTATCTTTTAAAAAGCATTTAGACAGTTACATGGATAAGATGAGTATCGAGAGATATGGGCCAAATGCAGACAATTGGGGTTAGCTTAGGGGTTTAAAAAAGACGGCATGGACAAGTTGGGCCAAAAGGCTTGTTTCCATATTGTAAACCTCTATGACTCTATAACATATTCATTATTTAGATTTGTCACCAGGAAACAATGTGCCATCTCCTGCTGGCAGTAAACATGCGGCAGGGAGGCCAGAAAATCTTGCCCGTTTCTTCTGACAGTCCAGTTAGCAACTGTTCATATTTATAAGAAATGAAACTGAAGTGTTGCTTCTTCCCTGCAAGCTTAGCTCCTCCTGTTGAGCACATTTCTCTGTCAATCAACCTAATCAAAACACTCCACTGAAACCCCCAAGAGAGGTCCAAGCAAACACCAATGCATTAGCTCAACTTAATGGAAAACCCCTAAGTCTGAAAGTAGTTATCCTCTGTATCCAACTCTCAGTTTAAATGTTTTGCTAGGCATCTTCCTAAACAGATCTGAATTATAAATATACCCCTCATAAGAAGGATGATATCCATACATTTCTTAAAGATACAATGTCATCACACCCTGAACCATTATATTCTGGGATTTGTCAGTCAACCAATTAGAGATCAATTATATTTCACTCATTCCCTCTTTCCTTAGTTACATTGCCAGTGTTTATGAAGCCGATCTCAGTAACAGTTATCATGAAACTACTGGACAGCTGTAAAAATGCAATTGGTTCATTTCTATCATTTAGGGAAGGAAATTTGCCATGAATTCTTGGACTGGCCTCTATGTGACTCCAGACTTGCAGCAATGTGATTAACCTCTGAACTGTCGTTTGAATGTGTCAATAAGCCATTCAGTTGGAGCACGAATGTTGTTCCACACCACTTTCTCAAGGGGATTTAGCGATGGTAACAAATGCTAACCTAGCCAACATAGATTATATCCTGAGAACAAAGAAAATGACAGCACAGGGAGAATCCTTCCGTCCTCCAAGCCTGAACCGACTGTGTTGCCTGTCAGAATTAAAACCCCCTACTGTTTCCCATCCTATTCATGTATTTGTCAAGATATCCCTTAAAAGTCACTATCACATCTGCTTTCACTATCTTCCCTGCAGCGAGTTCCAAGCAATTGCCCACCCTCTGTGTAAAAAAACTTTCTTCATACATCTCCTTTAAACCTTGCCCCCCAATCCTTAAATCTGTGCCCCCTTAGCAATTGATTTTTCCACCCTGGGAAAAGCTTCTGACTACCCACACTGTTTATGCCTCTCATAATCTTATAGACTTCTATCAGGTCACTCCTCAATCTCTGTCATTCCAGTGGGAACAAACCAAATTTCTCCAGCCTGCCCTCATAGCTAAAGCCCTCCATCCAGATGACATGCTGGTAAACCTTTTCTGTACCTCCCCCCAAAATCCTCCACGTCCTTCTGATAGTATGCATCATATCCTGAGAATGAGACAAAAGAGATTGCTTCAGATGCCTGACTGGTAGCTAATTGCACCACACCTACTGATATCATTAATAAGATCCTTTGTGACTTTGTCAGTTAAAGCTTAAAATTGAATTTATGTGAATTGCTGGTCATAAGCACATATCGGCAATATTTCATGATTTTCTTTCTATCCACATATTCAGTTGTGTCATATTCAAACAAAGAACAAAGAAAAGTTTAACACAAGTTCAGCCCTCCAAGCTCATACTGTTCATGATAAACTAAATAAAAACATTTTGCCCTGAATAGGTCTATATCTCTCTATTCCTTCCCTATTCATGTACTCATCCAGATGCACTTAAGAAGAAGTATTTCTATAATTTAACTCATGTTGGGTATCTCAGACACCACCCTGTGGTTTCTTGGTCATTTTTACCCCATTTTGAAAATGTAGGAGCAACAGCTGCTTCTCTCCAGTCTCCAGGCAATGATTCCTGAAGGATTTGTGCCAGTGATCCAGCAATTTCCTCAAGGATACTAGGATGCATCTTATCCGGTCCTCGAGATCAATTCACCTCGAGTTTGCACAGCTGCTCGGATAATCATATTGCAGCTAATGTGAATAATGTCACAGTCTACCCTGACAACAACCTCCCATTCTCTTTCCTGATCAGACTAGTTACCTGCTTCATCCTTAGTTAAAATGGAATAGAAAACAATAGGAAAATTTAGGGAGTTTTGGGCAAATTAGGAAGGGTGACCTTTTAATAAGCACTTTGCTCGATCATGTTAGTTTTGTAATTAACAATGACTGTTATCAAATCATGCGCCTGGGTTTGGTAGGAGTGTTTTTGTGTCTATATGTATGCACATGTGCATGTGTATGGCTTGGCTTGTGTGTGTGTCAATTTATTGTGTGTGTAGTTTGTTATGTGCATGAGTGTATAGTTTGTGTATCTGTGTAGTTTGTCGTGTGTGTAGTTTGTCGTGTGTATGCATCGGTGGATGGTTACCACTGTTGGCTACAATAATATTAACACATCAGAATGATTATTTTCCAAGAAAACTGTTCTGATAATTACAAACAAACCAGTTATGAGAATGACTGCTGTTGGTATCAAGTCAGAATTTAGCTGAGTGACATCAAAGAGTCCTAACAAAATTTAACTCAATTGCAACCACTGACTGAAAGTGTCCAAGGCCTACCACCTTCAGTTACCTCAGTAGTGACTCTCCCTCCATCACAAGATGAGAAGTGAGATTATAGCAGTGTTCAGCACCATCTGTATTTCCTCAGATATGGAAGCAGGCTGTGCCAACAATATTGTTTTGGAGTCTAGGCAAGGTTCTCTGGGTTTGTTGACATTCCCAGATAAGATGCTTAAGACAATAGCTTGTTCAAACAAGAACTCTTTAACTATAGTAACTATAAACATGTAAAGGCCTCTGTATAAGACTAGACTTTCTCCTCATTTCTTCTGCCCCATCATATGATTTAACATCATTATTGCATCAGCATCATGTACGCTTCCAATGTTAACCCTTTACCAATGACATCAAACAATATGGGAATAGTGTGCAAGATGGTGTTGAGGTAGGAGATCAGCTATGATCAAGTTAAATGGCAAGGCAAGCTTGAGAGGCCGAATGGCCTCCCCAATATTCCTACATTCTTCAGTAGCTGTAGAATTTCATCTTAGGAAGAACACAGGAATTAGAAGCAGAGGGAGTCAAATTCAGCACTTGGCGCCTGCTCCGCTATTCATCAGATCATGGCTGATCTCTCCTTGGTCTCAAACGCTATGGGGCAGCGAGTTCCACAAATTCACCACTCTCTGCGAGAAGTAGTTCCTCCTCATCTCAGTTTTAAATCTACCATCTCTCAATCTTAACTGTGACCTCTTGTTCAAGATTACCCCATAAGAGGGAGCATTTGATCTACATTTAATAATCCCTTTCAAAATTCTATGTCTCTCCATCAGATCACCTTTCATTCTTCTCAACTCCAGCGAGTGTAAGCCCAAACTGTTTAATCCTTCCTTATACATCAACACTTTCATTACCAGAATCAATCTGGGGGATTACCTCTGAATCGCCTCCAATGTCAAATAAGGAGGCCAAAACTGGACACAGTACTCCAGATATGGTCTCACCAACATCTATAAAGTTGCAAAAACACTTCTCTACTTTTATACCCCAGTCTCCTTGCAATAAATGCCAATATTCCATTTGTCTTTTTTATTATATGCTGCATCTGCATACCGACTTTCTGTGTTTCATGAATAAAGACACCCAGATCCCTCTTCCTAGACACATTTTGAATGTGCTTTCCATTTAGTAAATGATTTGCCCCTCTATTTTGTCTGCCAAATTAAGATCTGAGTAAACTGTCCAATCTTCTACTGGTTTTCTTTCCAAGGATATTATGGCACTATTTTCCATTGGTCTATTTTGATCCTGTCTGATCCTGATTGTAGAGCTCTGTTGATCATTATTCTGTTGGTCTTGTATCTATTCCTGGGCTTCAGCATTGATCAGTCTCTTGCTTTGTGCCTGAAGTTAAAGTTATAAGCTGTTTGTTTTCCTGTTCTGCCTCACGCTGTTTCATCCCCTTCGTGATCATTTGCAGTAAGATTAGGTTTTAGTTTCATTTGCAGAACTGGTTGTTCTGTTCCTAATCTCCTTGGAAACTTCTCATTAACAACTCAATCAGTGAGAAAACCATTTCTTCGCGGTGAGGTTCGGTAACTCAGAAGAACTAAATTAAGATCTCCTTTCTTCTCTGTCAAATCTTGGTGCAGCAACAATAATCTCTCTTTCAATGTCAACAAAACAAAGGAGATAGTCATTGACTTCAGGAAGCGTAATGAAAGACGTGCCCCTGTCTATATCAATGGAATGAAGTAGAAGTTGTCGAGAACTTCAGGTTTCTCCACATTTAGATCACTAACAACCTGTCCCTCCATGCTATAATTAAGAAAGCCCACCAATGCCTCTACTTCCTCAGAAAACTAAGGAAATTTGATATGTCCACTATGATTCTCATCAACGTTTACAGCTGCACTATAAAAAGCATCTTTCTGTTGATATCATAGCTTGGTTGGCTTCCACTCAGACCAAGACGACAAGAAATTTCAAAGGATTGTGAACGTAGCCAGTCCATCACGCAATCCAGCCTCCCATTCTTTGACTCTGTCTACATTTCCCACTGCCTCGGAAAAGCAGCCAGCATAATCAAGGATCCCCCACAAGCCAGACATATGCTCTTCCACCTTCTTCTGTCAGGAAAAAGATACAAAAGTTGAGATCGTATACCAATTGACTCAAAAACAGTTTCTTCCTTGCTACCATCAGACTTTTGAATGAAAACTTTGCATTAAGTTGATCTTTCTTCACACCCTAGTATGACCATAACAGCACATTCTGCACTCTTGCCTTTCCTTTCTATGAATGGTATACTTTATCTGTTTAAACACACAAGAAGCAATACTTTTCACTGCATATTAATACTTGTCACAATAATAAATCATACGAAATTGAATGAAATCAAATCATCTTTGATTATTTGTTTACCTCTCACATTAGCTTGTGGAGAATGAGGTGAAGTGAGTTAGTTAAATGATGAATCCCCATCCCTCACATTGAATGCTCATTTCTCCCATCACTGATGTATGCTGGTAGCAGTGAGTACCATCTACAAGATACACTGCACAACTCACCAATCCTCCTTCAATAGAAGCTTCCAAACTCACCATCTCTACCATCTTTGATTGTGGTGTCAATCAAGTGAGTTGCTTTGCCCTGGATGGTGTGAAGGGTACCTTGCTTCTTGGATTACCTGGTTCCAACTAAAAAAAAACTGCTTCTCCATTTCAGTTTAGACTTCTGGTTGCTAAGCAACAGCTTAGCTTTTTGAATTGCTTTTATGTTGTAAACATTTAGTTACAATGGAGGCACAATTTGAAGTGAAACTAAAACCTATAGCCATACAGGCACTTTTGTTTAACATGAAGCTAATTGAAGTTTTAACCCTACCTCAGCACACTAATACAGAACCGCAAATTAAAATGTATATCTTATTTCTAATACTTACAATACAATAAATTGTTTTACTGACATTGATTTCCAAACAGAAGCATCTTTTGAAATCTTTGATGTAAGTGCTATGTAAATTCAGTGTTATAAACATGTGGACAATATTATTAGAAGGAATATCCACACTTGTAGTAGAGAAGTCTAGTGTACTAATCCCATGGGAACAAAAGCTTCAGCATTGCCCACAACATCTAGATCTTTTGGAAAATCCTGTAATTTGGGAGAAACTACAATTCTTCCAGCTTATCCATTGGAAAAGATTTTCTTTGGTGAAAGTTGTGCAGTTGTCAATAACATTCTAGATGATGTGTTGATGGATGCTGCTGAGGTCCCCAGAGCTTGGATTAGGCCTGAGGCAAAAACAATGGACGCTTGCTAATCATTATAGTAACAGACTGAGCCATTTGCTGAATAGAGGTCATTTTGCAGAGTACATCACTACCTCCTCAGGGCGAGTACAAGCTTCTCAACACGTTCCTCCTCTGGCTACTCTTACACACCTATGACTGTTTGGCCAAATTCCCCTCCAATTTAATTTTCAAGTTTGCTGATGATACCACCGTAGTGGGACGGATCTCAAACAATAACAAGACAGACAACAGGAATGAGATAGAGAATCTGGGGAACTGGTGTGGAAACAATAATCTCTCCCTCAATGTCAACAAAATGAAGGAGATTGCCATCATCAACAGGAAGCATAAAGGAGAACATGTCCCTGTCTTCATCAATGGTGATGAAGTAGAAAGGATCCAAAGCCTCAAGTTTTTAGGTTCCAGATCACCAACAATCTGTCCTGGTCTCCTCATGCTGACATGGTAGTTAAGAAAGCCCACCAATGCCTCTACTTTCTCCAAAAAATTAAGGAAACTTGGCATGTCAGCTACGACACTCACCAACTTTTACAGATGCACCAGAGAAAGCATTCTTTCCAGTTGTATCACAGCTTTGTATGACTCCTGTTCTGCCCAAGACTGCAAAGAACTACAAAAGGTCGGGAATGTAGCCCAATCCATCATGCCAATCAATCTCCCATTCATTGGCTCTGTCTACCATTCCAGCTGCCTTGGCAAAGCAGCAGCATAATTAAGGACTCCACACACCCTGGACATTTTGTCTTCCACCTTCTCCCTTCAGGAAAAAGATATAAAAGCCCGAAAGCACATACCAACCAATTTAAGAACCATTCTTCCCTACTGCTGTCAGACTTGTGAATGCACCTACCTTGCATTAAGTTGATCTTTCTCTACATCCTAGCTATGACTGTAACACTACATTCTGCATTGTCTCGTTTCTTTCTCCATGAATGGTATGCTTTGTATGTATAGCGCACAAGAAACAATACTTGTCACTGAATGTTAATACATGTGACAATGTTAAATCAAATGAAATTATAACGGTATAGTCACAAGTAGCAATCCAGAGACCCAGGATAATGCTCTGGCGACCAGGGGTTCGAACACCAACACGGCAGATGGTGAAATATTAATTCAATAAAAAATCTGGAATTAAAAGTCTAATGATGATCATGAAACTATTGTCAGTTGTCGGAAAAGCTCATCTGTTTCACTAATGTCCTGTAGAGAAGGAAACCTGCAATCCTCACCTGGTCTGGCCTACACGTGACTCTTAAACGTTCTCTGAAATGCACTCAGTTCAAGGACAATTAGGAATGGACAATAAATACTGGCCCAGCCTACGAGTTCCACATGGATGAATAACCAAAAAAAGTACCGCACAGAGATACTGGAGAATTCCCATGGGGAAGTCCTGAGAGAGAGAAGTCCTTGATCAACCCAGATCAAGAAGTCCTGAACGCCAAGAGGCCTGAGAGAAAAGATGGCTTGATAAAATGTCCCCTTCAGAATGCAATTGAAAGCTATTGAACACTATGCATCCGGCTCCCTTGTAGCCACGTTTTACAGTTGGTGGGATCTTGGGCTGAATCGTGTTGGGAATGGGCATGCATATTGCCGTGAGTTTGACGCAATCTCCTCTATCTATGACTATAGTTCTGACCTGTTTCTGACATTGCTGGATGAACCAGAGGCATCAACTGAGTGCAGAGTGTGTTAAATGACATGGAACTCCCCTGAATTTTATGATCGGTAGAGATATCCACTTTAGAAATGAACCCGTTCAGAGGTAAAATATCATCTGTCTAGGTGTTTTATTCATCTATGTTTTTTAATATAAATGTATTATTAATATATTGCCTCCATTGCTCATTATTAGTCAATTTTATTTTTATAAAGATCAAATCAAATAATAGCTGGAACCTTCCAGCTGTTCCCAGTGTCCGTATGCTTGGTGAAAACAGCTTTCACATTTTGATTAAATGCTTTAGCCTGTAGTCTTAGTACTTAATCAGCATGGGAACGATTTATTACTGTAATGCACTTGGGAGCACCACAGGTTATTGCTTAACTATAATTCAGGTATAATTAACAGATGTTTAACTCACTTCTTGACTACACAGAAAAGTGTATGCAGTGGTAATGTATTATAGATTGTCACACATCTCAGTGCTTTAGCGCAGAGAGGCCAGCAGCACAACATGCTTCAAGTATTACAAGACCAATCTTGCTTCTGGCTTTCACAGACTCAGGTCTGATGCTAGAAAATACTTCTTTGCATCAATATTTAATGTTCTAGCGCAATTTAGGAAGCAATTAAGATTTGTGACTGGGGAAGCATTGAACTTGAGTGTGAGATTGGTTGGAATGGCCCTTGCTTTTGCTGATTGGACATCATCCCAACTGCCTTACCTCTTCCTTTGCTGAAGCTCTCGTCCATGTTTTTGTTCTGATTCAGCTATTCCATTACTCTCCTGTCACACTGCTCACCTTGCACTCACTCTCCTTATGTCATAGATTCATAGAGGGCCATCCAACACAGAAACAGGCCCTTGGGAGGCATGATGGCACAATGGTTAGCACTGCTGCCTCACAATGTCAGGGACCCGGGTTTGATTCCTGGCTTGGGTCATTGTCTGTGCGGAGTCTGTGTGTTTTCCCTGTATCTGAGTGGGTTTCCTCCAGGTGCTCCCGTTTCCTTCCATAGTTTGAAAGACATAATGGTTCGGTGTATTGGCCATGCTAAATACTCCGTCAGTGTATCCAACAGCATGGCAACTAGGGGATTTTCACAGAAAATGTGTATCTACTTGTAACTAATAAAACTTTACTTATTTCTTTTTTTTTCATAATGACTTTGAAACTTCCTATCTAGAAAAGCTCACCCAATGACATGTTGACCACTTACCCAGCTTCATTGCCTAGATAGGGTCTAATACTGCTCCATTCCTTGTCAGACTATCTACGTACTGGCACAGAAAGGATTTCCTGGATGCACTTTAAGCATTCGACTCCCATCTAATCCTTTCACACTAAGATGGTTCCAGACAATGTACTTGAATGACGTCGATTAGGGGATAAAATATTGGCCAGGACACTGGCACAACCAGTCTGGTCTTCCATGAAAGAGTGCCATTGATCTGATTGAGAGGGCAAGTCAGACTCTCAGTTTAATCTCTCACCTGAAAGACAGGACCTCCAACATTGCAGCACTCCTATTGTATTACACAGGCACGTTAGTCTGTATTTCTGTGCTTAAGCCTCTTGCTAGACACAACTTATTGTTCAGAAGAAAATGTAGAGGCAGGAGTGAAAAGCTCCAATTATCCTGGTCGCATTCATCCTTTTATTGAATGTGAACGCTCTGACTGATGGAATGAAAGATTCTATTTGCTGGATGCAGTCATCCTGTATCAAGTCAACTTGCACTGTCTTAATTAGCTCCCAGTGAAAATGTACCCACTACACAAGCCTGTCCTTGACAATACATAATAGTTATTGAGAGCACAACATGGTACATATGTGATAGAGAAACGTATCAGAGAATCATAAAATCCCTACAGTGCAGAAGGAGGTCATTTGGCCCATCAAATTTGCACTGGCTACAATCCTATCTACGCCTTTTTTCCCATAACCCAATTTATTTATTCTGCTAATCCCCCTGACACAATGCATCAATTTTACCATGGCCAGTCAAACTAATCTGCATATCTTTGGACTGTGGGAGGAAACTGGAGCACTACGAAGAAACCCACACAGACCGGGGGAATGTGCAAACTACACATAGTAGTGATCCGAGGCTGCAGTGCTAACCACTGTGTCACCATGCTGCCCCCGAGATTGAGATTTATGTGCTAGATTGATGTTTAAATAACGCTCCCAGACCTTCAAATCTATCAGCTTATAGCAGGCAGATATATCAGCTACCAACAGCTACAGAGTTGGGACATCTTGTTGAAGTTGTACAAGACATTGGTAAGGCACTTGGAATACTGTGTGCAGTTCTGGTTACCCTATTATAGAAAGGATATCATTAAGCTAGAAAGAGTAAGAAAAAAATTACTAGGACGCTACTGGGTCTTGATGGTTTGGGTTATAAGGAGAGGCTGGATAGACTGGGACTTTTTTTTGGAGCATAGGCGGTTGAGGGATAATCTTATAGAGGTCTATAAAATAATGAGGGGCACAAATCAGATAGACAGTCAATTTTTTTCCCCAAAATTAGGGGAGTCTAAAACTAGAGGGCATAGGTTTAAGGTGAGAGGAGAAATACAAAAATACCCACAGCATTTTTTTCACATAAATGGTTGTGAATGTCTGGAACAAGCTACCAGAGGTATTAGAAGAAACAGGTGCAATTTTGTCTTTTAAAAAGCATCTAGATAGTTACATGGATAAAATGGGTATAGAGGGATATGGGTCAATTGGGATTAGTTTAGTGGTTTATAAAAAAGGCAGCATGGACAAGTTGGGCCGAAGGGCCTGTTTCCATGCTGTAAAAAATCTGTGACTCTAAAACAGCAGCTTAGGCCCATTACGCAACTCTGCCTAACAAACAGACTTCTAAATGCAGAATGGATGCGAGTTCCTGCCATCCCTATCCACGGGTTGGGCATGGCCAAAACCAACCTTCACCTTACTTATTTCCCAGCGCGGCACAGTGGTTAGCATGCTGCCTCACTGTGCCAAGGACCTGGGGTCAATACCAGCCTTTGGCTATTTGAAGTTTTCAATTTCTCCCCCTGTCTGCATTGGTGCCATCATATCACCGTGCCATACTGATGCAAGCATTCTACTAAGGTTGGTTCTGAAGCACATTGTTAAGGAAACAAAGGAAGATTTGTGGAATTTGTGCAACTGTGGCTTTGGAATGCTTGACACTGGCTAAATAACAAGATCTTAAACTCCTACTGTACCAGAATTCTATTAATGATCCTTTGGATTTTCAGTGATTGACAGGCTGAGGATTAACCTGAGCATGTTGTTTTCCAAAATCCTTCCATTCATTCAGTTTGCCTGAAATTAGAGACACTTGGAACGATAGATCAGCCATAAAGGGGCAGCAAATGATTCCTTCATTTGAATGGATAGGCCCGAGGTGGGTATAAGATTGGACCCTGATCTCACCAGCATCGAGCGAGTGAGCTGTGAACATCTGATGGAGTTCCTATGGGAAAGGAAATCCTAGGTTGGGTCACGAATACATCAGCAGTGGCCTTAGATAAACCCTCAAAGGGAACCGAAATGCAAAGACTTAAGCTGGAAGAGAGCCAAGAGAGAGGGATGGCCATCGGGAGAGGGTTGAATGACTGAGAAGAGGGTAACCAAGAGGAGGGTGGGCACACAGGAGGGAATATAACTGGGAGTGGGAACAAATGGAAAGCAATGAAGATGAGAAAGTGACATTGGAGTGGGATGGGATTTGTGGGGTGGGGAAGAGGGTGTGCAACTGGGAGGAAATGGAGATAAGTCATTTGGAGAGAGGTGACTGGTAGAGATGGGAGATCTAGGTAATCAGTGGAGCGGGAAAAGGGTGGGGTGTGACTGGGAGATGGGACAAACAAAAGCAGCTTTATTGCATGGGTGGGTAACCAGGTGAGGGAATGGCTGAAAGCTAAGGGAATCAGGGCGAGTGGTGATAATGTGAAAGAGCGGGGTAGCTGTGATATTGAGGAGAGCTGCACTGATTCCTGTCGGCTGTTGCAATCTGGGGTTGTGTGCTGTGACTGGTTACGGCTCTCACGAGTTTGGAAATGGAACCGGAATGAGCACTCTCTGACACTAGGGTGCCTTTAACGACTCCCTGTTATTCTTGCATGCATACTTGACTTGCATATCTTCACAATATTTCAGCAGCTGTGTCCTACAGGCATTAGGCAAATAAGCAAAGGACCCCAGTGTCTGATTCATGGACCATGGAAATCCATATTTGTGCCAGTCAACACCTTTTATAGATGCATCATAGAAAGCATTATTTCCAATTGCATTGCAGCTTGGCGTGGCTCCTGCTCTGTCCAAGACTGCAATAAACTACAAAGGGTCATGAACGTAGCCCAATCAATCACACAAACCAGCCTCCCAACCATTGACCCCGTCTACACTTCCCACTTCCTTGGAAAAGCAGTCAGCATAATTAAAGACCCCACGCACCTCAGACATTCTCTCTTCCATCTTCTTCCATCAGGAAAACGATACAAAAGTCTGAGATCACATATCAACCGATTCAAGAACAGCTTCTTCCCACCAGAGTTTTAATAGATCTACCCTACATTAAGTTCATCTTTCTCTACATCCTAGCTATGACTGTAACACTACATTCTGCACTCCTCTCCTTCCCTTCTCCCCTATGTACTCTATAAACAGTATGCTTTGTCTGTATAGTGCACAAGAAACAATATTTTTCACTGTACACCAATACATGTGACAATAATAAATCAAGTCAATTTAAATATGACAGACAGTGCATGTTTGGAATTGGAAAAAGAAAATAGGTTCTCTTCCAACCAGCTCCTAAGCCATTTTACTTGTCTGCAGTAAAGCTGTATGTCTGGCACTGTAAACTAACCCCAGCCTTTGTCCAAGATGGAAGTCATGATGTAGAGATGCTGGCATTTGACTGGGATGGGTTCAGTAAGAAGTGTCACAACACCAGGTTAAAGTCCAACAGGTTTATTTAGAATCACGAGCTTTCAGAGCCCTGCTCCTTCATCAAGGTGAGTCTGAAAGCTCGTGATTCCAAATAAACCTGTTGGACTTTAGCCTGGTGTTGTGAGACTTCTTACCAGGATGGAAGTAGAAGAGAATGCAAAGCAGCTCCAAAGATACTGAGTATATTTTTCTCCCTTTCGTGTTTGCTGTCTCACGCGCAGGCGGATGAGTTGTAAAGCCATTTTTCACATTTTAAATTTATAAGGAAGAGTCAAAGAAGAACTGTGTTTTGTGGGGATAATTTTCTCAGTGTGATGCCTGCAGCGGAATGCAGTGGATTACAACCACATCGGATTTGAGCAATCAATCTTTAGTGAACTCTGATGGAAATGAAAGGTTATTACTTACAGATAAGTGAGTGTCAGACCCACTTCACAGGATATCATAAAGATAACTGCAATACCATTAATGGGCCTTGCACATGCATCCTTGTTGGGAGAACAGAAACTGCAAAAACTGCTGCAACCTCAAATCCCAATGCTCCTTGATACCAATAGAATTATTCCAATTGACATACTATGAGTGGCTAACTGCAGTAAGTGACACATGACTGCATCACAAGCACAGACTAGCGAAGCTGTTAAATCAATCTTCACACATGCATTAACTTGTATCTTGCTCACTGCAACATTCAACTGTCTTCGACATGCTCTTAAGAAAGAAGGAATAAAAGGCTTGAGTTCAAATAGTACCTTCTATAGCCTCAGGCCATCAGGGCAGCACAGTGGTTTGCACTGCTGCCTCACAAAGCCAGGAACCCGGTTTCAATTCTGGCCTCGAGTGACAAGCTGGAGTTCACACAATTCCCCCCACGTATGTGTGGATTTCCTCCCACAGTCCAAAGACGTGCAGGATAGGTGGATTGGCCATGCTAAATTGCCCTCTAGCTTTCCAAGATTTGTAGGTTAGATGGATTAGCCATGGCAAATGTGTGAGTTTACAGAGATAAGAGTGGGGAGAGGATAAGATACTCTGTTAGAGAGTCAGTGGAGACTCAATGGTCATCCTCTGCATTCTAGGGATTCTATTATTTTGTGATATCAAAAAGTTTACAGCCAATGAATCATAGATGAAAAGCTTTCGAAGTGTAGTGAATGTTGCAATGTAGAAATGAAATAGTCAAATTATGCACAAGAAAGCAATGACGACCAGATAATCTGTTCCTAGTGATATTGGCTGAGCGGTCAATATTGGTTGAGAACCTTGGTGTAATTTTTTTTAAAGGATAGGCTCATAGACCCTAAAGGTACAAACAGACAAGAACTTGGTTGGGAAAGGTATTTCTCTATAGGCTGTTAGGACAGACTATTCATTGATGATGTCAGCAGAATACCACATGATCCATCCATTACTTCATCCATTCATTGGGCAGCACGGTGGCACAGTGGTTAGCACTGCTGCCTCAGGGCACCATAGACCCAGGCTCAATTCCCACCTTGAGTCACTGTCTGTGTGGAGTTTGCACGTTCTCTCTGTGTCTGCGTGGATTTCCTCGGGGTGTTCCGGTTTTCCCCCACAGTCCAAAGATGTGCGGATTAGGTGGATTGGTAATGCTAAATTGTCCCTTACTGTCAGGGGGACTAGCTAGGATAAACATAAGTAGTGGGGGTGGGGCCTGGGTGGGATTGTTGTCAGTGCAGACTCGATGGGACGAATGGCCTCCTTCTGCACTGTAGGATTCTATAATTCAATGATCGCTTAAAGTGCCTTGGTTGCATTTGGAACAACATGAATGTAGAACACTGTCTTTTCCCTATTCATCAGAGATTCCTATAATGAAACACAGTATAATATGAACTATAAAATTTCTCAGTAAGAACAAATTAATAAACACAACAGTCAATAAGTTAGATATTTTGGAGAATGTTGATTCCTGGGTGATCATCGGTAAACCTCAGGCATCTGCCTTTTTCACATTGACTGCAATCTCTGGTTTGGATATCTTCCACAGTTATTCTCATTGGAGTTGATGTAGATTTTGGGGGTTGACTTGGTGTTGAAGTGTTCTCAACTGAGATAGCGTCTTCCCCAGTTGTCTCAGGTATTGTTAGGTTCTCAGGTATGGCCAAGTCTTCACACAGTTGCGGACTCTTGGTTGAATCTATCTCTGGCAAACTGATTCTAGTTGCAAAACGTTAACCTACATATCTTCTCCATATTATATTGTCCTGAATTTGTGTGACGTTGGAGACTGGTCCTATCTATACTGTGACAATGACAGGTATCCACTTCTCACTGTGGTTTAGATCATTGCCAATACTTCTTAACCTTTTGAAAAACATGGTGTTTAACCCTATTCTCATGCTGACCTTATTTTATTTTAATGGATCCTTTTTTCTCAACAATTTCCCTCGTCTTAAACAAATTATTCATTAATCGAAGGATTGAGTTTAGGAGCCTTCAATAATTGAAGGATTGAGTTTAGGAGTCGGGAGCTAATGCTGCAACTTTATAAGACCCTTGTCAGACCACACTTGGAGTACTGTGCACAGTTCTGGTCACCTCACTACAAGAAAGATGGGGAAGCTATTGAGAGGTTGCAGTGGAGATTTACAAGGATGTTGCCTGGATTGGGAGGCATGCCTTATGAGGATAGGTTGAAGGAGCTAGGTCTCTTCTCCCTGGAGAGACGAAGGTTGAGAGGCGACCTGATAGAGATTTATGAGATGTTGACAGGAATAGATAGAGTGGATTCTCAGAAGCTATTTTCCAGGGCTGAAATGGTTGCTATGAAAGGACACAGGTTTAAAGTTGCTGGGGAGTAGGTACAGAGGAGATGTCAGGGGTAAGTTTTTCACTCAGAGTGGTGAGCGAATGGAATCGGCTGCCATCGGTGGTGATAGAGGCGAACTCGCTGGGGTCTTTTAAAGACTTCTGGATGAGGACATGGGATTTTATGGGAATGAGAGTTATAGTAGGTAGGGATATGATTGGCAAAACTTGTGGGCTGTTTGTGCTGTAGTATTCTATGTTCTATGTTAAATCAAATGCTGAGTATAACTGACATTTTATCAAGAGCAATGTCACAAAGCTTTGGGTTGTCAAATGTTAAGTATTTGACAATCCTCTACACACCAGCTATGACTACAAGATTACGTTCTGCATTCTCTTGTTTCCTTCTCTATGAATGGTTTCCTTTGTCTGTATTGCACGCAAGAAACCATACTTTTCACTGTATGTCAATACATGTGACAATAATAAATTAAATCAAATCAAATAGAAATCAAATATAGCTTTGCTCTGGATTTATCATTTCAGCAAACCATTCTGCCAGCCCATTTTTGCAGGATGATATGGAGTAGATCTGAATCCCATCCTTTTAAAAATAATTTGTGAATACTTGTGAAACAATGGCCAATAATTGTGCCTTACAAGTTCTTCAAGTAACTGAACCTTCCAAAAATCTTCCCCAGCCTTTCTATTGCTGTCTCTGATGATGTAGTCTTCATAATGATGCTTTCAGATCATTTTGAATAGGTGCCGACCACAGGAGAAGCATTTGTCCTTCTGATATAATCTGTGCAAGCTCTTTGTCATAGCCCTTTCTGGCCATTTCCATGGGATGGAGATGCAGCGTTGCACTGGGGTAAACACAGTAAGGAGTCTCACAACATCAGGTTAAAGTCCAACAGATTTATTTGGTATCACAAGCCATCAGCTTTTAGAGTGCTGCTCCTTCATCAGGTGAGTGGGATTTCATACCGATTCCCATGAGTGCAATGACTCTATTGAGGGCAGGTTCTGAAATTCTGCACAAGATGAAGATATCCCTACTTGCTCCTTGATTTTAGCAATGCATCATAATGCTTTTTCATAACCAGTTTCTGGTACCAATAAACTGTTGCTCTTGTGTCCTTTCTTTAATTTATTCATTTATGGGATGTAGGCATTGTTAGACATTTATTGCCCATCCCTGAGGCCATTAAGAGTCAACCACATTGCTGTGTAGGTCTGGCACATAAGCCAGACCATGTAAGAACAGCAGATTTCCTTACCTAAAGGACATCAGTGAAACAGATGAGATTTTACGACAATCGACAATGGTTTAATGGTCATCAATAAACTTTTAATTCCAGGTATTTTGTTGTTGAATTGAAATTTCACCACCTGCCATGGCAGGATTCGAACCTGGGTCCCCAGAAGTCTCTAGCCCAGTGACAATTGCATTGCAGCACCACCTCCATTTTCACTGGTTGTGTCAAATAAAGGAGTGACTTATTGCAAGGACAATAGTCAGAACATTCAACACCAGTTCATCTTCTCACTGACTCTGGTTTATCAAGTGGCTATTTTGCCCCCTCTTTGGTTTTCCACATGACACATTCAGTTCATGCTTTTTATAGTACTTGCTTGGAACTTATTGTGCTTTTCTCCAACAACCACATTTAATGTGTCTCTTTCTGCCACAATTTCTGCACTGTGTGTCTTTGTTCCTGTAATGTGCTGCTGCATGCTCAGTTTTTGCACATCAGTGGCAATTTTAAACCTGTGCCTTTGTTCAGTCTCAGCCAACTTTTCAATGATCCTAGAGCTCAAACTTAACTGTTAAACCTCCTTGGCTGCCAATTCCATGGAGATTGTGACTTCTAAAGCTTTCTTCATGTTTAGGTTGCTTCCTGTGTGAACGATCGCTTTTGGATAGCTTCACTTCTTAACCCTGTTTGTCTCAAATGGTGTAATTCAAGACATCTCTGAATTCACAATCTTTCATGAATTTCTTCACTGAGTGATTAATTCACCTTCCTGACAGCGATGCTTTTGTAACCTGACCTGAATCTCTCGGCGATGATAAAAGGTTTAGTTGAGAAGTGGCCCTGCAATTTTTCCATTATCTCATCATAGGTTTTCAAGCCTGGTCTTTCTGGGGCTATCACAGTAAGAAGTCTCACAATGCCAGGTTAAAGTCCAACAGGTTTGTTTGGTAGCACAAACCACAAGCTTTCGGAGTGCTGAAAGGGTGAGCAGCGCTTCAAAAGCTTGTGGTTAGTGCTATGAAATAAACTTGTTGGACTTTAACCTGGTGTTGTGAGACTTCTTATTGTGCCCACCCCAGTCCAATGCCGACATCTCCACATCATGTTTTTTCTGGTTATGCCAACCTTCTCAGAAGGTTGAATGAATGCTCCCGACTCCTTGTGCTCAGGAAAGATGGGACAACAATATCTGCTGCAATTTTCTTTGCTTGGAAAAAAAATGAATCCTTCAGTTTATGAGCTCCACCACTTGGTGATCTCATCATGTTTCTCATCATGAGCACCAGAAATATCTGTCATTTTTACTCTGCAACAGGCTTGCATAGGCATCGATGTGTCACAAAAGTTTTTAGTGCTACCATGCTGCGTTTTTCAAGCAAGGTGAACCCAGCCTGTTTCCCACAGCAACCCTAACTCTAAATTTACTGTGCTGGGTATTTGCTACTCAGTGTTCCTTATTCTGTTTTAGATCTTTCCAGATAGACACATGGCAAGCTTCTTTTCAATGTCGTTTCTCTGAAATTTTTGTTTAAATTTCTGTTCCTTTGATGGCTGTTACATTAATCTGTCTTCAATATGAATGTTGAATAAGTTTGTTTTTACAATGGATTAACCACTTGAGGAGATTTAAAAGCTTTCATTGAATGTCATGAATGGGAGTTCTGTCAACATCAAGTCTGTATGAATAAGAGCTGTATGAGATTGTTTGAGATTTATTTCTTCAACTCCATTTGGCCCCTAAGGCCTGATCATGAAAGAATGTAAGTGGCTATAGAGGTTACATATAGGGGCAGTGAGAAAACATGAGAATGTGTGGAAGCATGAGTTGACTCTGGAGAGGCATGGAGAATGAAGAAGCCACAGGGATTGGATGGGTGGAGGTGATGGTTGAGGGCCAATGGGCCTCACAGCTTCTGAAACAACTAGGATGAGGTCCCAGAGAAATGAGCCTGGCTTTTGAACTAGCCCATGTTGAGCACCTTGCTATGTCTGGCTTTGTTCTGCTTCCAGGGTGAGTGGGCTCAATTCCATGCTGCTCACATCCCACTGGGTGAGAATCACAATTTGGGGTGCTATTTACTGAGGTGAGTCTCATGAGTCGGGGAATTTCCTGATTTGAACTACCCATACCAGTAGCGAACATCTCGACTACAGAGTGGGACTTGAATCAACAATTCTGTCTCAGAAGAGAAGACGCTATCATTAGTTAACACCTGGTGTTTTTGAATATCCATCATTACTGCTCAGAAATACAACTTACAGGATTATTACACTTGGCCTTAGAGTCTTCGAAACTTGTTCTTGAATTTGACATTCAACAATTTGAAGCTTGAATCATTTGCTTTGCCAAAGTTTAACTGAAAGCAGTGTCCCAGATTCATCTCTCTCGCAAACTGTTTAATATATCTGCCAAGATCTAGGACTCAAACCACTTGGTTCTTTCAAGGAATTAAATTGTTTTTTTTGTCTGAATGGCATGTGATACTTTTCACTGGAGACTGATAGAAGTGACAATAATAAATCAAATCAAATCAAATTTAAGTACTGCTGGATTTGGACTCTTCTTGTTCTTGCTGGAGGACCATTGGGCGGATGTTGAATGGAAGGGCTAGTCACACACAAAAATTGGGTTTCAGCTAAACAGGGTCAGCAGTAAAGAGATACTGGGCATAACCTGCCTTCATTGGTATTAGCTGCACCCACTGGTGTTAGAGAACTCTAATGATTTTGCTGCTGTCAGCAGGTTGCATTATAATGTGTTTTATGTGAGTGTGTTTAAGTACGTCTATTTGAGTCATAGAAACCCTCCAGTGCAGAAGGAGGCCATTCAGTCCATTGAATCTACACCGACCACTATCCCACCTGGGCCCTATCCCTGTCACCGCACATGTTTACCCCACGAAAACCCTCTAACCTGCACATCCTGGGACACTAAGGGCAATGACCAGTGAACCTAACCTACACATCTTTGGACTTTGTTAAAAAGTGTGGGTGAGCTTGTGTAGACATAGCTGAGTGTGTATGTGTTGTGTGCACATGAGAGTCTGTGTGTGTGCATGTGTGTGAGTTTATGTGCATGTTTGTATAGGTGTATGCATGTGTGTGTGTATGCCCATGTGAGTGCATAACTAAGTGTGCTTTTGAGCAAGTGCATGAATCAGAGCAAGTGTATGTGAGTGGTTATGTTTAAATGTTTTTGAGCGGTTAAGTATGTGGTTGAATGCAAGAGGATGCATGTATACATGTGTGTATTTATCATGTGGATGAGCGTATGGATGCATGTGTGAATGGAAGTGTATGCTTTTTAAGTGGGTATAAATAATTGTGTGGGTGGGCGTGTATGTTTGAGTATGAGTATATGCAGTTGAAGATGTGGGAAACCTGAGTGAGTGTGCGTGTTTAGGTCTGTGCATGTTGTTGAATATCTGGATAGAATTTTACCCATTCCACCCACCACGGGAATCAGAACATGTAAAGGTCCATTGACCTTGGGAGGAATTTCCCGGTCTTGGAGCTAGCGCAGCCGGATAATCCTGCCTTCTGTGTGCGTGCAGTTGCTATGTGTGAAGATGTGTGGGTCAATGATCACCTATGGCTCTGTCAAAGAGTGAGAAGATGCATTCTCTCCCACTGTGCAGGATGGAATTTGCAACAAGATGATAAAATTTACTCAAGTAGAAGGGTTTAATGCAGGATGAACAGTTTGGATATAACTAGATGGAGAAGTCAAGCTGTGGTGCAAAGCACAAAATCAGAAAATGGGATTGACTTAAATGGGATTTACAGAGAGAAGTCAATAGATTGGTACACATAAAATGAACAAACGTTATTACTGATCAAGTCTAAATCTGGTGAAGAAAGAAGCATATAGTCAGGTTGAAATAGGGATGAGCATGCATTGAAAGAGAAGCTTAAATGTTCTCATCCTAATGCAATGAGGATTAGAGGTAGACTATTGGAATTAGTGATGTTGACAGCCAATGAATGTATTGACATTATGACTCAGAGACATTATACTTGTAAGTAGACTAAGGTAAAGAAAGGGAGATAAGAGGAGGTTTGCAAATATGAACTTATTAAGAGGAGTAACATATCAATTGAAGGAGTAAATACAACTGCAAAACCAGGAAATCAGAAACGGTAAGTGTGGAAATTTGCAATGTGGTAAAATAGACCACTGGGATTGACAAAATGCTCAAAGCAAACAATTGATGTTCAGCCAAACACGAGATGTTGCAAAGTACGATATAATCTTATGATCATGGCAGATTACAACGTTCCAGAGACAAGGAAGGCAGATCAGGGTGAATGATTAAGTAAATTCAGAATACAACTATTCCTTTCACAACAGACAACCGTAAAAACCCCCAACAGGTTTCCCTTGAGGGAAGGAATCCAATCCGATCTGCTTACTATGTGACTCCAGTACTATGCCAATATGGTGGACTCATAACTACCATCTGGAATGGTTACACACCACTCACTTCAGGGCTACTAGGCATGGGCAATGTATGCTGATCTTGTCAGCAAACTTCATTTCCCCAGATGCAAAGTTCTTTTCTGAAATTAATTCATGGGATGTGGACATCGCTGACTAGGCCAACATTTATTTGCCGTTTCCCAATTGCCCTCAAACAGAGTGTCTCGTTCAACCATTTCAGAGGGCATTTAAGAGTCAATCGCATTGCTGGTGTTCTGGAGTTGCATGTTGGCCAGACCTGGTAAGGATGGCAGATTTCCTTCCCTATATGGGTTTTTACAACAATCGGTGATGGTTTAATAGAATCCCTACAGTACAGAATCAGGCCATTTGTGCACAGATTCTCCAAAAGAACATCTTACCCAGGCCCAGCCTCCCCACTCTCTAATTCTGTAAAGCCCTGCAATTACTATGTCTAATCCACCCAGTCCATGTACACGTAGAATGTAGATAGATCATAGGATAGTACAGCACAGTACAAGTGCTTCAGCCCTCGACGTTGTGTCGAGCTTTGTCTGAAATCAAGATCAAGCTATCCCACTCCCCACCATTCTGGAGTGCTCCATGTGCTTATCCAATAACCTTTTGAAAGTTCCTAAAGTGTCCGACTCCACTATCACAGCACGCAGTGCATTCCACACCATTCTCTGAGTAAAGGACCTACCTCAGACATCCCCCTTATATCTCCTACTCTGAACTTTATAGTTACACACCCTAGTAACAGTTACCTCCAAGGAAATAGCCTCTGAAGGTCCACTCGATCTATCCCCTTCATCATCTTATAAACATCTATTAAGTTGCCTCTCATTCTCCTCCACTCTAAAGAGAAAAGCCCTAGCTCTCTCAATTTTTCCTTATAAGACCTACTCTCCAAACCAGGCAATATCCTGGCAAATCTCCTCTGCACTCTCTCCATTGCTTCCACATCCTTCTTATAGTGAGGTGACCAGAACAGCACACAATATTCCAAATGTGGTCTCACCAAGGTCCTGTACAGTTGCAGCATAACCCCACAGCTCTTAAACTCAAACCCTCTGTTAATAAATACTAACATACTATAGGCCTTCTTTATGGCTCTATCCACTTGAGTGGCAACCTCAGAGACCTGTGGATATAGCCAGTTACTTATCCAAATGGCCAAATTTCCCACACGTCCTTAGTTTCTTTGTTAGACTACCAAATGCATCAACTGCTCTACCTTCATCTACACAGTTAGCTACCTTCTCAAAGAATTCAATCAAATTTGTGAGGCAGGACTTACCCCTCACGAATCCACGCTGACTATCCCGGCTTAAGTTGCATCTTTCCAAATGGTCATAAATCCTATCCATCAGGACGCTTTCTATCAACTTACCAACCATCGAAGTAAGATTAATGGCCTATCATTCCCACGGTCATTCCTATTTTCTTACTTGAATAGAGGAACAATATTCACCACTCTCCAGTCCTCTGGCACTATCCCCTGGACAGTGATGACCCAAAGATCAAAGCCAAAGGCTCTACAATCTCATTCCTTGCTTCCCAAAGAATCCTAGGATATATCCCATCTGGCCTAGGAAACTTATTGACCCTCAGGTCTTTCAACATTACTAATACATCTTCCCTCAGAACAGCCAACTGTATCATACTTGCATCCTCAAAAACATAGCCCCTCTCCTTGGCGAGCACTGAAGAAAAATATTCATTCATCGCCTCTCCTATCTCTTCTGACTCCATGCACAAGTTCCCACTACTATCCTTGACCGGCCCTAACCTCACCTCATTCTTTTATTTCCCACAAAAGAGTAAAAAGCCTTGAGGTTTTCCTTTATCCTTGACCCACCAAGGATTTCTCATGCTCCTCCTAGCTCTCCTAAGGCCTTTTTTTAAAACTCATTCCTTGCTACCTTGTAACCCTCAAGCAACCAAGCTGAACCTTGTTTTCACACCCTTACATACGTTTCCTTTTTCCTATTGACAAGACATTCAACCTCTTTTGTGGGCCATGGTTCCCTCACTCAGCCATTTCCTCCCTGCCTTACAGGGACATACCTATCAAGGGCATGCAGTATTTGTTCCTTGAACAAGCTCCACTTTTCATTTGTGCCTTTCCCTGACAGTTTCTGTTTCTATCTTAAGCTCCCTAAATTCTTGCCTAATCGCATCATAATTACCTCTCCCCCAATTATAAACCTTGCCCTGCCGTCTGGCCCTGTCCTTCTCCATTGCAATAATGAAAGACATCGAATTGTGGTCACTATTTCCAAAGTGCTCTCCCACAAACAAATCTAATACTTGGCCTGGTTCATCACCCAGTACCAACTCCATTGTGGCCCCACCTCTTGTCGGCCTATCCACATATTAGGTCAGGAAACTCTCCTGCACACACTATACAAAAACTGTCCCATCTTTGGACTGTGGGAGGAAACCCATGCAGACATGAAGGGAATGTGCAAACTCCACTCAGACAGTTATCCAAGGCCAGAAACAAACACAGATCCCTGAGGCTACAAAGTAGAATGCTAAATCACTATTGTTAGAATATTCCAGATTTTTTTTTAATTGAATTCAAATTTCACTATCTGCCATGGTACTAGTTGAATGACAATGCCACTACACCACTGCGTTCCCTTAATGCTGCACCAGCTTTCGAGAGCGGAGGGATGTTGGATTGACTAGGTCTGTGGTTATATTTGCTCTCCATGATATGGCAATGGGAATAGAATGAGCCATTGGTCATACAGAAAGAATGATGTGGAGATGCTGGCATTGGGACTGGGGTGGGCACAGGTTACTGAACAGAAAGAAGGTAGAAATGCCCCTTGACATATTCTTTCTGCAGATAAAGACAGTTGCTGACAAATGTTTGAAAAATAAGGAACTATAGCTTATATCTGAGGAGATTATGAGAAGCAAGATTGAACTCCTTGGGTAAGCCTAAGGATAGAAATGGATCCATCACAGACAATAGGTCTGAACTCAACCGAACAAAAAAGCCTATTAAGGCAGACATTAATCGTTAATGCAGTTAGAGAAGAAAAGCTTGCTTTCATATCACATTTTTCTTTCCTTTCACAAGTGTCTGAAAACACTTCACAGCTGATGAATTGCTTTACAAGTGGAGCAACCACTGTCGCACAGGTCAGTTGCAAAGAGAATGGCCACTTACTCTCGAGAACTGAATCAGGATTTGGACACCAGCAGAGCTCTCTATTGTCCTCACGTACAACCATCGGCATGAGTAATTTACCAAGGGTCAGAACTTTTATCTGACTCTGTGCTGCAGCATTGGCAAAGCTCCTTAACTGAGTTAACTGCACTTCCCACTTGTGGATCAGGTCTAAAACTAGGAGCCATATATATCAGCTTTAATGCATCAAACAAGGAACATTGGAGGAACCGTTTCATCCAGGGAATGAGGAGATGGAACTCACTACTGCGTGGAATAGTTGTGGGGAGGAACAGAGATACATTTGAGAAGAAGCTGGATAAGTGCTTCTGGGACAGAAGAGTGAAAGGGTATGCTGATAGAGTTAGAGTTAAGAAAAGAGGATGTGTTGGAAGTTTTGAACAGCATCAAGATAAATAAATCAATCAATAAATAAATAGATAAATAATAAATAAATAAAAATCAATAGATAAATAGATAAAAATAATAAAACTTGTGGGCTGAAGGGCCTATTTGTGCTGTAGTTTTTCTATGCTCTATGGAGAAGGAGTAGATTGGGAGGAAGCCATCTGGACAATTCATACCAGCACAGACTATTTCTGTGCTTTAAATTCTATGTGGCTTTTTAAAGATCTGCAGAATCCACTCAGAATTGTTGGCTAAAAGTGGCCTCTTGCACTGTTTTCCTGTGAAAATTAGGGCAGATTAGGAGATCAATGTGCAAGTTCTTTCCTGGGATCTTAACGCCAAATTAAACAAAATGAGAATGCGTTTTTTTAAA
Organism: Sphyrna mokarran; assembly: GCA_024679065.1. Classification (NCBI taxonomy): domain Eukaryota; kingdom Metazoa; phylum Chordata; class Chondrichthyes; order Carcharhiniformes; family Carcharhinidae; genus Sphyrna; species Sphyrna mokarran. The sequence continues at coordinate 10,585,881 of JAGIQG010000013.1, read as the reverse complement.
AACAGAAAATGTTGGAGAAACTCAGCAGCCCTGACAACATCTATAGAGAGATAATAGAGCCAACATTTTGAGTCCATATGATTCTTCTTCAGTCTAAAGATGTGCATGTTAGTGGATTGCCAAATTGCTCCCTAGTGTTAGAGGATTAATAGGGTAAATACGTGGGGTTATGGGGATAGGGACTGGGCGGGATTGTTGTTAGTGCAGACTTGATAGGCCAAATGGCTTCCTTCTGCACTGTAGGGATTCTGTGATTCAAGAGCACGTTTTAATACTTGTTCATGGGATGGGACGGTCGCTGGAAAGGTCAGCATTTCTTGCCTGTACTTTATTGCCCTGAAGGAGGTTACGATGCGTCACAGCCTGGAACCACTGCTGTCCGTGTGCTGTTAATTATGCCCACAGTGCTGTTTAGAAAAGAGTTCAGCATTTTGATCCAACAACAGTGAAGGAACAATGATATAATGTCTGGATGGAATGTGGCTAAGGAGGGAAATTTGTAGGTGATTGTGTTCCCCCTTTGTCTGCCACTCTTGTCCTTTAAGGAAATAGAGTTCATGGATGTGGAAGATGCTGTTGAATGACATTGAGTGTGTAGCTCTTGTATATTTTTGTATATACACACTGTTTACTTCATTTATTAATGTCACAAATAGGTTTACATTAACACTTCAATGAAGCTACTTTGAAAATCCCATGGTTGCCACACTCTGGTGCCTGTTTGGGTACACTGAGGAAAAATTTAGCATGGTCAATCCACCTAACCAGCACGTCTTTGAACTATGGGAGGAAACCAGAGCACCCAAAGGAAACCCACGCAGACACAGGAAGAATTTGCAGACTGCGCACAGATAGCAACCCTAGCCAGGAATCAAAACTGGGTCCCTGGCGCTGTGAGACAGCAATGCTAACCACGACTGCCATTGTGTTTTGGTGTTGATGGAGTGAATGTTTAGGATGGTGGATGGGGTATTAATCAAGCAGGCTGCTTTGTCCTGAATGGTGTCAAGCATCTTGAGAGATGTTGGAGCTGCACTAATCCAGGCAAGTGAAAAGTATTCCATCACACTTCTGTCTGTGCCTTCTAGATAGACAGGCTTTGGGGAGTCAGTAGGTGAGTTATCCACTGCAGAATGTGCAGTCTCTGACCTGCTCTCATAGCCATAATATTTATATGGCTGGACCACAATGTCTTGGTTCAATTGCAACCCCCCGAATGTTGACGGTGGGAGATATAGTGAGGGTAATGAAAACGTTGGAACATGGAAAATGGATGCAGAAGTAGGCCATTCGTCCCTTTGAATCTGCACAAACCATTCAATATGATCATGGCTGATCATACACTTTCAGCATTTCACTCCTGCTTTTTCTCCATACCACTTGATCCCTTTAATCACAAGAACCACACTCAGCTCCTTCTAATGAACTGACACCAAAACTTTCTGTAGTACAGAATGCCACAGGTTCATAATGTTCAGAGTCAAGAAGTTCTTCCTCATAGAGTAAAACCCCTACAGTGCAGAAAGAGGCCATTCGAATCATTGAGTCTGCACTGACCACAATTCCACCCAGCTCCCCATATCTCTATAGCTCCATGTTTTTAACCCTGCCAATTCCCGTGATACTAAGTAGCAATTTGGCATGGCCAATCAACATAACATGCATATCTTTGATCTGTGGAAGGAAAACTGAAGCACGCAGAGGAAACCCATGCAGACATAAGAACGTGCAAACTCCACACAGACAGTGACCCAAGCCAGCAGTCAAACCCTGGTCACTGATGCTGTGAGGCAGCAGTGCTAACCACTGTGCCGCTATGCTACCCTATCCCAGTCCTGAATGGCTTATCCTTTATTCTTAGATTGTGGTCCCTAGTTCTGCACTTCCCCAACATCGGGAACATTCTTCCCACATCTAGCCTGTCCAGTCCCATCAGGATTTTATATGCTTCTATGAGATTCCCCCTCATTGTTCCAAATTCAATGAGTACAAGTCCAGTTGATCCATCTCTTCACATATCAGTCCTACCAATCCAGGAATCAGTCTGATGAACCTTCGCTGGACTCCCTCAATGGCAAGAATTCCTTCCTCAGACTAGGAACTGCAAAACTGTATTCAATACTCAAGATGTGGACTCACCAAGACTCTGTACAGCTGCAGCAAGAGATCCTTACTCCAATACTCAAATCCTGTTGCTATGAAGACTAGCATGCCATTAGCTTTCCTCAATGCCTGAATGTCAAGGGGCAATGGTTATATGCTTTCTGTAGGCAACTATTTTCAGGCATTTGCCATTTATCAATGCAAGCCTGAAAGCTGCCAAACCTTGCAGGCATGAATTGTTTCAGTATTTGAGAAATTGCTACTGAACACTACATTGGAAGATCATTAATGAAGCCAGTGAAGGCACTTAGGCCTAAGACACAACACTGAGGACTCTTGAGTAATGCTCTGAGATGATTGGCTTCCAACAACCATAATCGTTTTCCTTTTGTGCTAGTACAGCTCCCACCAGCAGAGAGTTTTCCCCTTGATTCCCTTAGTTACAATTTTGTTCAGGCTCCATAACAATTGGTCAAATGTAATCCTGATGTCAAGGGCAGTCACTCTCACCTCACCTCTGAAGTCCAGCTCTTTTGTCCATGTTTAGGTCAAAACTATGGTGAGTTCAGAAACTGTGCATCTTTCTTGGTCAACAGGTTATTGCTGAGGAAATGTTGCTCGATAACAACACCTTCCATCACTACGCTGATGACAGAGGGTAAACCGATAGGGTGGCGCTCAAATAAAAGCAAAGCATCCCGGATGCTGGAAGCCTGAAATGAAAAGAGAAAATTCCAGAAATGTTCAGCAGGTCTGGCAGCATCTGTGGAGAGAGGAACAGAATTAATGGCTGATATTTTATGACCTCGCTGAGGCGAAGTTCATAAAATCCCGCCTGAGGCCAACAGAGAATTCCGTTCTGTGAGTTGGCTTCGGGGCAAGCGTGGCAGTAAAATTCTGGCCACTGTTTTGGGTCTTCAGAAGGAGAAGGAACATACATGGTAGGATTTTTCTGGTCTCATTCGCTCCAGGACTGGAACGTGGTCCTATCTCACCCATTATGATACCTGTAGCAGGTCGGCTGGGAAAATTCCACCCACAGACTTCAAACATTTACTGTGTTTCTCTGTCCACAAATGCTGCCAGACCTGCTGAACTTCTTGAGTGTTTTCTGTTTGTAAAGTTAAAGTTCATTTATTATTGTCACAAGTAGGCTTACATTCATCCTGCAATGAAGTTACTGTGAAAATCCTTGAGTCACCACACTCCAGCAGTTGCTCGGGTACACAGAGAGAATTCAGCATAGCCAATGCACCTAACCTGCACATTTTTGGACTGTGGGAGGAAACCAGAACACCCAAAGGAAACCCATGCAGACATGGGGAGAATGTGCAGGCTCCACACAGACAGTGACCCAAGATGGGAATTGAACAGAGGTCCCTGACGCTGTGAGGCAGCAGTGCTAACCACTGTGTCACTGTAGTGCCCCATTTATTTATGATAGGGTGGTACAGCCCCTAGATTGGGTTTACTTTATGGATGGGACATTTCTGGGTGGTTTTCTACATTGCCGGATGAATGTTGGTGTTGAGTCTGCATAGAACACTGTTGATTCTAGAGTACAAATCTTTTACACAGCTATCAAGATACTGTCAGAACCCATAACTTCACTGTACCAGCCTTTTTCTGACACACATGGAGTGAATCAATCTAGCTGAAGATTGGCACCTATGATGTTGGTAGTAGTGCAGTGGGAAACTTTAATCTGTAAGGGATCTCAGGGAATGTGTTGACCATATTATTCTAAATCCACTATTACTTTGCTTTGTGATATATTAATGACCTTTAGTCAGCAAATGTCGGTAAAACTATGCATTTTAAGTGAAAGATATGAGTGCCAGTGGGCATTTTATTTCAAACCATGTGGTAGGGTGAAACATTAGTCTTTCACATAGCTAGGATTTAATTTTACAATAGTTTAATTATTTAATTCAAGCCTGTTAAAAACATGAATTACAAAAATTTTACCTGCTGCTGAATGGGGTATTGTATGCAGAAAAATCACTGCTTTCCTTGATTTATATGAATAACCCGCAGCTGGGTGTACAGGGTGATGATGATGTATGTCTTGAAGTATTGCGAACTGTGTGCAGGATAGTGATGGACTTCAAGAGGCTAGTGGAATGGGCAGACACGTGGCAGGTGAAATTTAATGTCAAAAAGTGTGAAGTTGGTCAGAATAATGAGGACCGCTGACAGAAAATAAAGCATACAATTCAAAACGAAATGCAGCAGCAGAGAAGCCCGACTGTAGACGTGCGTGAATCTTTGAAGTTGGCAGAGCAGGCTGAGAAAGCTGGGTTAAACTGGGGTGGCAACATAGGTTAGCACTGATGCTTCACAGCGCCAGGGACCCTGTGTTCGATTCCCGGCTTAGGTCACTGTCTGCGTGGAGTCTCCCCGTGTATGTGTGGGTTTCTTCCGGAGACTCCGGTTTCTTCCCACAGTCCAAAGACATGCAGGTGATGGATGCATGACCATGCTATATTCTCCCTTAGTGTTCCCGAACAGGTGTCAGAGTGTGACAGCTAGGGGATTTTCACTTCATTGCAGTGTTAATGCAAATTTACTTTGCGACACCAATAAACAAATTATAAGCTTGATAAATTATACAGAATTTTATACAAACAGACACAAATAAAAAAGCAAGCAAATTATCAACCTTCATAAAACACTGGCCATTTGAGTCTGCTGCATTATCTGACAGGATCATGGCTGATCTGGTTGCGGTCTCTGATACACTTTTCTGTTTGCCTGCGCCCCCGCAATGCAAATAATGTTTGACTCTGTAGCCTGACTCAAGGAAGAGGGGTTTTTTTTAAAACTTGTCATTGTGGCCTTCCACGTGTTCCGTCACCATTGAGATTGAAGGCTTAGCTTTCATTCAAGAATCTTTGTCCAAAAAGGGTTAAAATGTGAGAGACAGGTTGAATAGACTTGGCTGGTAAACCCTTGAGGGTTGAAGGTTAAGAGAGGATCTAATTGCAGTATCTGAGAGGATTAAGAGGGGGGGGGGGGGGAACAGAGAGAAACTGGTTTATTGCTTGGGGGGAGATCAAGGTGGCATCATCTCTCAATTAGAGTTAGCCCATTCAGAGGTGAGGGAACACTTCTTCATGAAAAATAGTTGAATTTGGGCACTCACTTCTCTATAAGGATTAGGCACACTTTTGTTGAGCAATGTTAAAAAAAGAGTTGCAGAAGCAAGATAGGTGGATGAGATTAAGGTGCAGATTATCTAATTGAATGGTGAAAAAAGGGGCTATGTTCTGATGAATTATCGTATGTTACGAACTCTGCAGGTCTAGACCCTTCTCATTCCTGTATCCCTGTTTTATGCGTCATGCATGATGCCGATTTCATACTTTATTTATGAAACAGCATTATGTTCCCTGCATTTGTGTCTCCAGATGTGAGGAGAATCTATTTCCCTCAAGGGTTAAGGCCATGGGTAACAAACTCCAGCTTTGAAGACATTTTATTCTGCATCCACTAGGTTGAGAACTTGCTTCAGGCTTTTCTTTTGTAATTCAAAACCTGAATGAGAAAAGAAATGACTTCATTAAGATTCCAAACATTATGAGGAACAACAGTTCAGACGTGATTAACAAAACTCCCTCTTCAGCCGATGGGCAGGAACTGGCTACCCTGCAAATGGTTTGCCGTCTATTGTCAGATACTCCCTTGTTAAGGGAGTGTCTCTAAATTGCATACTCAAACTGATATGAAATATTTATTACCGAAATGAATAAATATTGAACGATACCAACATAATGTTACAAGACTAGTAACCCAGAAATCTATGTGCATGATCCAGGGGTTTTTAAAGTTTAAGTTTATTTATTGATATCACAAGTAAGCTGACATTAACACTGCAATGAATTTACTGTGAAAACCTCCCAATCGTCACATGCCGGTACACCGAGGGAGAACTTAGCATGGCCAATGCACCTAACCAGCATGTCTTTTGGACTGTGGGAGACAACCGGAGCACCCAGAGGAAACTCATGCAGACTCTGCACAGACAATGACCCAAGCTGGAAATCGAACCCAGGTCTCTGACGCTGTGAGACAGCATTTGGTTACCTGACTATAGTGTATTGAAAATGGCAATGGACATTTTGTACAATTGACACTCCCCCACACACAGACACGCATGCATGCACACTAGAAGAGGAAGTCTGCTGAGAATCAATGATAAAAGCAATCCATATATAACAGCTTGTTTTCCTCCAATTCTAAATGTCTCCAACTGTAAGCATTTCTGTCCCAAGAAATTTACACCGTCATTTGTGGGCAAATAGCCTCTCTGATTCCCACCTGCTTCCAGGAAAATGATCTGGGAGTGGAATCCTACCAGAAAACTTTTCATTCTCACACCTTCCCATCTCTGTACTCTGCCCCAATGTGGAGGAGAGAGGTGAAAATCCCAAGCTATAGTGCCAGCTCAGGGACAAAAAGTGCGCTACCACAAAGCTACAGCCAAATTAATTCAATTCGAGTTTTTGGATTGTAACATTTGTTAGGAAAAGGCTTTCTAGCCAGAACAATAAAATCACAAGCACAAACTGAGTACAAAGTAATAATATATAACAATATAAATAAAGTATTAAGCACACACGATGGAGACATTACATTATGTTGCTGCTTTGCAGTAACTGCAAAAGTTAATGCAGTACATTAAGTTCAGGCAGCACAATAATATAGAATCATTGTAGCCACTATTAAGAATGAGGGGAATAAACTACAGCAGATGGGTGAAATCAGACAATGTGTTGTACTGCGATTAATCAGTTGGATCAGCGGGGTAGACATTCATTTGAATCTGATTAAAGCTCAGTTGTCCATATGAGCACACATCTATTTTGCCATTGCCTAGTTAATTGGCTGGCCAGGGATGCTGACCTGGTTTTAGCTGGCATGGATGTGATTCATTCCTAATGGAGGTGTGAATCCACATGTTAAGAGTGGACAATGGTCACGGCGCAGTCTATAGAGAGGGGTGTGCATCTTTCGACAGACTGAAACCCTTTCTCCTGCAGTCTGAATGGTGAATGGCGTTAAGTTGTTTGACCAAGTGAAGTATTAGCCCCAATCCAAGTTCTGTTCTGGCCGGATCTAAATAGGAAAGGAAGGCTTGAATCTATAAGGAAACTTCCACAGCTTTAGACCAAGTGCTTTTTAGTCAAGGATGAACTTTGGTGAGCAGCTGCTTTTATAGTCTAGGAAACATAGCAACCAATTTGTACACAGCAACTTCCCACAGAGAATCATAGAAGCATGGAATCCTACAGTGTAGGAGAGGCTATTCGACCCATCAAGCTTGCATTGACAACAATCCCACCCAAGTCCTTTCCCTATAACCACATGTATTTTTACCCTACTAATTCCCCTTGACTCTAAGGGACAATTTAGCATGGCTATTCCATCTAGTCTGCATATCTTTGGACTGTGGGAGGTTACCAGAGCACTTGGAGGAAATCAGACAGACATGGAGAGAATGTTCAAACACAGACGGTCACCCAAGACTGGTATTGAACCCGGGTCCCAAGCGCTGTGAGGCAGCTGTGCGAACCATTGTGCCACCCATCATGTGATATTGACAACACGATCAGTTTTTAAGTGAAGTTAATTAAGGCATTAATTGGCCAGGGCACGAGGAACATCTCCCCTGCTCCACAATAGTGCCAAGGGATTGTTTATCTCCACCCAAGAGGCTGAGGAGGGCTTGGCTTGATATTTCATCCAGAAGATGGCATCTCTGACAGTGCAGCACTCTCTTATCACTGGAGTGCCAGTCTAAATTTTGTGCTTAAGTCTCTGGAATTGGGTTTGACCTCATAATCTAACAACATAATCAACTACTAATTGTATCAGCTGCATGTGGCAAAAGATGTTTAAGGGGCTTTTAGAGAAGCACACAAATATACAAGGATGGGAGGGATATGAATCAAGGGCAGGCAGAAGGAATTAGCTTAATTTGGAGTCATCATGGGCCAAAGAGTCTGTTCCTGTGTCGGTGTTCTATATTCTATTCCTGCATACAGGACGTGAACTTATTAGTGTCACAAGTAGGCTTACATTAACACTGCAATGAAGTTACTGTGAAAATCCCCTAGTCACTACATTCAGGCGCCTGTTCGGGTACACCGAGGGAGAATTTAGCATGGCCAATGCATCTAACCAGCACGTCTTTCGAACTGTGGAAGGAAACTGGAGCACCATGCAGACACAGGGAGAATACATGGACTCCGTTCTGGCAGCAACCCAAGCCAGGAATCAAACTCATGTCCTCAGTACTGTGAGGCAGCAGTGTCAACCACATTGCACATATAAATAATTCATACATAATATGTAAACACATATACACATGCTTGCATATTACATATATTCTAATATATATATCTATATTATATGTATGTATATGTATATATTCACATGAGTGCAAAACAAACTCCATCTGGCTGCGAGTATTAAAAAGCAGGAACTCTGCCTGATTTATTAGCCTGGAGACAATTTTGGAAATCAATGCTTCTCGTGCGCCAATTTTCAGCAAGCGTGTTCTTTTTAATGTGTTTTTGTTTTTCACTTTGCTTTCAAAATGATTCTTTATTATCTAATGAATCATTTGGAAGATTGTGCGGGAGATTGTTGGTGTTTTTCTCTGGGTGATTGTCGCTGCAGCTGTCATTTGGAATATTTTCTGCTCATTCAGCTGGTTGAATGGAAATATTTCCAACATTATTTTAAACTTAATTGTCATGAGAAAACTGCATCTTTGGAGAATTGGGAGATATTTAGCAGGGAGGCCTTTTGGTCCCTTGTGTTTGTACTGATGCTACCCAACTCCAACCGATTCTTATAACCCGTCCCAGCCATGTTACATCTTCCTTCAAACATTAACCAACTGCGTCCCTTTAAGGACAACACAGTAGAGTTTGGTCACTTGGCATGGATGTTCAATTGGGACTCAAAAAGGGGGATCAACACAATATTCTCCTCGGCAGAAGTATATTGGAACAAGCTGCACGGTGAGGATCATGAGCACTACTGCCTCACAGTGACAGGGACCCTGTTTGATTCCAAGCTTGGGTGACTGTCTGTCTGGAGTTTATGCATTCTTCCTGTGTCTATGTGGGTTTCTTCCAGGTGCTCCAGTTCCAAAAAAAAAAAAAATGTGCAGGTCAGGTGGATTAGCCATGCTAAATTGCCCCTTAGTGTCCAAAGATGTAGAACATAGAACATAGAACAATACAGCACAGAACAGGCCCTTCGGCCTTCGATGTTGTGCCGACCAAAATAAAAAGCAATGCCCCTCCTAACTAAACCATTCCCTTCTCATCCATATACTTATCAACTAACCTCTTAAACGCCACCAAACTTGGCGCATCTACAACAGCTGCAGGCAGGGCATTCCACTCCCTAATCACTCTTTGAGTAAAGAACCTACCTCTGATATCCGTCCTATAACTCATACCCCTTAATTTAAAGTTGTGTCCCCTCGTGCTAGCAAGACAATGTGTCTTAACTGACAATGTGTCGGTTAAGAGGGTTAGCGGGGTAAATATGTGGAGTTATGGAGGGGTAGGGCCTGAGTGGGATGATCTGACAGAAAGTCAGTGCAGATGTGATGGGCTGAATGGCCTCCTTCTGTACTGTATGTGTTCTCTGATTATAAGATTTTAAACTTCTATTTGGTTCTTAATGATGTCTCTGAAAGTGCATCACCATACCAACTTTCCTTGAAGGCATGGCTCAATGCTTAGCACTTCTGCCTGAATGAGTGATTGAGGTCAAATCTCACTCCAAAAACCAGAGGACAAAGTCTTAAATTGACAATCCCGTGCACTATTGCAGGATGCTGCGTTGTTGGAAGTGCTATCTTTTGAAGGAGGCAGTAAGATGTGCGGGTTAGGTTAATTGGCATGCTAAAATTTCCCCTTCGTGTCCTGAGATGCGTAGGGATTAGCGGGTAAATGTAGGGATATGGGGATAGGGCCTGGGTGTGACTGTGGGCCAGATGGCCTCTTTCTGCATTGTAGGGCTTCTATGAGTCTATGGTTCTGAGATAAGGCTTTGTTTTCCCTCTCAGGTGGGCACAAGGAGAGGGATTTTATATCCTCGTTCATCCCAAAATCGTAAAATCCCGCCAGAGATCAGTGAACCTTTCCAATGGTTCACCCCTTGCCTGGTCCGATTCTCGTGTTGAAAGGTTGGTAAAATTCCAGCCAAGTTTCCCATGGACTATTCCAATGAAGTGCAGACGAGTTTTCCCTGGTGTGTGGGCTAATATTTATCCTTTAATCAACACATGAAACAAGCAGATTGTGTTCTGTGCCTCAGATAAATGCAGAGACAACACACCAGTCTGAATAAGAGCTAATATTTACAATGCGTCTGGAACGTCAGCTCACGTATTTACTGCTGGTGTATTTTCTCTTCCTTTGTTATATGTTATAGATTCATAAACTTTTGCAGCACAGATGGAAGCCATTCAGCCCATTGTGTTCACTCTGGTCCACAGAGATTTGACTACACTAATCCCATTTTCCAACACTTGGCCCGTAGTCCTGGAGGTTGTAGTAGGAGTGAATATCTAAGTCCTTTTTCAATGTTAGAAGAATTTCTGAATCAACTATCCCTTCAGGCAGTGAGTTCCAGACTTCTACCATCCTCTGCGTAAAATAGTTTCTCCTCAACTCTCCTTTTAGCCTTCTACTTCTGACCTAAAATCTATGCCCCCCTGATGTTGATCTCTCTACTAATGGGAAAGGGGCATTCCTAACCAATTCCTCTCTGCTCCTCATAATCTTATACACTCCAATCAGTTCCTCTCTCAACCTTCATTGCTCTAATGAAAAAAGCCCCTGCCTATCCAATCTTTCCTCATTGCTAAGACTCTTATTGCCCAGGCAACATCCTGGTGAATCTTCCCTGCATCCACTCCAATGCGATCACATCCTTCCTATAAAGAGGTGACCAGGACTTAACATAGTACTCCAGTTGTGGCCTAATCTACATCTTAAACAGTTCCAACATGATTTCACTACTCTTGTATTTTATGCTTTGGCCAACATTTGAAAGAAGTCAGCATGGGGTGGCACAGTGGTTAGCATTGCTGCCTCACATCATGTAGAACTTGGGTTTGATTCCAGACTTGGGCAATTGACCATGTGGAGTTTGCACATTCGCCCCGTGTCTGCTTGGGTTTCTTCCAGGTGCTCCAGTTTCTTCCCACAGTCCAAAGGTGTGCAAGTTAAGTGGATTGGCCATGTTAAATTGCTCCTTAGTGTCTACAGATGCATAAGTTAGGGGATTAGTGAGGCAAACGTGTGGAATTAAAAGGGATAAACGCCAGCGTGGAATAATCTTCAAAAGTCACTGCAGATTTGATGGGCCGGATGGCCTCCTTCTGTATGTATTGTCTGATGATATGATTCTAAATCTCTATTTGGTTGCTACTAATATCTCTGAAAGCACATCACCATACTGACTTTCCTTGAAGCCATAGCTCAGTGGATAGTACTCCTGCCTGAATCAGTGATTGAGGTCAAATCTCACTCCAAAAAAATTTTAAATTGACAAATGAATGCACTACTGCTGGGTGCTACTTTGTTGGAAGTGCTATCATTTGAATGAGGCATCCTCTCGGGTGGACACAAGGGACGGGATTTTATGGCTTCATCCCAAAACCAGAAAATTCTGCCCGAGGTCAATGGACCTTTCCATGGTCCATCCCAAGTCTGGTTCGATGCCCGTGGCAGGCAGTGGGATAAAATCCAAGCCAAGATTTCTCACAGATTATTTCAATGAAGCTGTTTGTGCTGTAGTGCACAAACACATAGTGATGTTTTATGAAGCGCAGAAGAATTCTCCCTGGTGTGTGGACCAATATTTATCCTTTAATCAACACCTGAAACAAGCAGATTGTTCACTCTTGTCCACAGAGATTTAACTACACTAATCCCATTTTCCAGCACTTGACCCATCTGGAACATCCCTCTCCCATCACTCTTTGCCTCTCAGCCAATTTTGGATACAATGTGGCATTTTATCTTGGACCTCATGGGCCTTATTTTCTTGACAAGTCTGCCATGAGGGACCTGAGAAAAACCTTGCGAATGTCCACAAAGAGCACATCAAAAGCATTACCTCATCAACACTCCTGGTTACTGTCTCCAAAAATTTGATGACATTTGTCAGACAGGACCTTCCCTTCACAAATCCATGCTGACTATTCTTAATTAATCTGTGTTGATTGTAATTGGCTCAGAAATGGGTGCAGAGACTGGTTTATTGTGAGAACCTCACAATTTACAGATGTACAAGTGGGGTTTCAGGTCTTCAGGAGCTGTCTCCAGCATGACACAAAGTCATGTGACCCTCATTACATCATCATGTGAGTGATGCTGTTTCTTGAGGCCTACATGTTAACTCTTTCAGTTCTAAACACCCTAACACTATAGGAATCACATCCAGATTTGACTAATAGCACATAGCAAAACAAATGACCTAGTGGTATTAGTGTGAGACTATTTATCAATCCAGAAACTCAGCTAATATTCTAGGGACCTGGGTTCGAATCCCACCACAGCAGGTGATGGAATTTGAATTCCATAAAAATATCTGGAATTAAGAATCTACTGACGACTGTGAAGCTATTGTTGATTTGTTAGAAAAACCCATCTGGTTTACTAATGTTCTTTAGGGAAAGAAATCTGTTATCCTCATCTGGCCTGGCTTACATGTGACTCCAGAGTCATGGCAATGTGGTTGACTTTCAAAGGACATCTGGAGGTGGACAATAAATGCTGGCCAGCCAGTGATACCCATATCCCATGAATGAATAATTTAAAAAAAAAACACAGGACAGAGGACAGTTAAGAGAGATATATGGTCAAAGATGCACAATAGATTTTTAAAAGTTCATTCTTGAGGCGTGGATGTCACGGGCTAGGCCAGAATTTATTGTCCATCCCTGAATGCCCTTGGAAAGATGAGCTGCCTACTTGAACTGCGACATTCCATGTGAAGTACAGTGCTGCTCAAGAGGGATTTCCAGGGTTTGGGGTCAGCAACGGTGAAAGAACTGGCCAATATATTTCCAAATCAGGTTGGTGAGTGGTATAGAAGGTGGTGGTATTGTGCCCTTGTCCTTCCAGATGGTGTTGGTCATGAGTTTGGGAAGTGTTGTCCAATTGAACGCTACACAGCTAATCTGTTTATGTTTGTCCATTGTTTGTGGGGCTTTGCTGTGCATAGATTACCTGCTGTATTTCCCTGCAATGATTTCAGTTTAGATGCAAGGCTCTTTTGGATAGTTGTGTGATTGTGAAATTGGTTTTACAAGTTTTTCTATTCCTCCTCTCAGCATTCATTTTTTGATTACGGTTTCTGTGATACATTTTGATGTGTTTTCCGACATTAAAAAGGGCAATTGAAATTCAAATTTATTTCTGGCTATCTCTCATAATTTAGAGTCAATACTGCAGCGATGAAGCTAATCCTCAATTTACTAAAATGACTCCTGATTAGCGTAACTGTCAGTTTGAAGTTTCTCCCAATCTCCAAGTGTAACTTCAATGGAAAATCAGTGGAAGCCAGAAAAATGTTGAAGGAGTTGGCCATTGGCGCTGTTTCTCCAGCGTTCCCACAGATGGGGAGAAAACCTTGTGAAACCACAGCACCCACATGCTAATGCTTCTTAAATGCGTAAGCAGGTCCTTTACAAATCAGTTCATGATTTGTTCCCCATCGTTCAGAGGAAATCCTCCCCACCTCCTCATCCATTCTAAGCCAGGCACCACTGGTCTGTTTAGCTCCTTGGACCTTGATGCCAATGCTCAGAGACAGCCATTTTACATAAAATCTTGAAGGACAAGGACAACAGATACATGGGAGCACCACCATCTACAAGTTCCCCTCCAAGCCACTATCAGCCTGATTTGGAAATTATATTGGCGATCCTTTTGCAGTCACTGCATTGAAATCTTGAGAGTTCACATTCTGGTCACCTCCCCATGACCCCAGCACGTGAACTTCAGGAATTCTAGAGGGCAGCTCACCACCACTTTCTCAAGGGCAACTAGAGATGGGCAATAAATGCTGGCCAGCCAGCGACACCCATGTACAATGAATGAATTTAAGAATTCCCCGTGATAATATATCTACAATATGACCTGCAAGTGTGCTCCACATCTCAATAATACTTAGGATTAAGCGACTGCCAGATAAATACCACTCCTCCTTTATTTCCACACAAGATGACTTGAGAGGCATTTGCTTAAACAATGAGCCCCATCCATCACAACGTCAGCATCTTTGATCTTGAGAGTGCACTGATTTAATTTATTTTTCCTGATGTTATCGTGGGTTATGTTGAGAATTCAAACACTGGTGCTGACAGTATCTATTTAGTATCCAGTCGGAAGGTTGTGTGTTCGAACCCTAGCCCTAGCCAGACTTAAGTTCATGTCTCAAGTTGACAGTCCAGTGTTGCAGTCACTAAATACTTCATTGGACACACTGATGGGATTTTAAATGGTGTTCCCATCTTTGTACTGAGGCCACTTTTATGATCTTCTGGTGTTACTGAAGTTCAATTTGATCTCAAAATATGCTTCAACTCCAATCCATTATCAATTTCACTATGAGTTCATCAATTTCCACCCCTGCCTCATCCAAACTGCATCTGAAACACTCAGCCCCCTGTTTGTGTTACATCCAAACGTGACCTAATGTTCCCCTGATCGGGTCCCCATTAGGTTCGCTGGCCATGCTAATTGTCCCTTAGTGTCCCAGGATACATAGGTAAGAGGGTTTAGTGGGGTATATATGTGAGATTATGGGGATAGGGCCTTTGTGGGATTGTTGTCGGCGCAGACTTGATGGGCTGAATGGCCTCCTTCTGCACTGTAGGAATCTATTCTTATTTCTATCTCACCCTCTGTCAACTCAAAACGTCTGATGCTTGTATCCTAACTCATTTCTGAATCTTGTTCACCCATTTCCCCTGTGTTCACTGGCCTCCACTGACTTTACTCCCACAATTTACTTTTAACATTCTCAACTATCACAAAAACATAAATACTGCAGAAATCTGAAATGAGCACAGGAAATGGTGAATAAACTCTGCAGATCTGGGCAACAATTGTGGGAAACAGACACAACATTTTGAGTCCAATATGACCAGAGTCATACAGAAGAGGAACGTTGGCTGTGATTTTACCAACTTGTCCCACCACAGGAATGCCAGGAAAATTAGGATTCCCCTGATTTTGTGATTCTCGCGATTTTAATCATTAGCGGATTTCTAGGGTGCGGGGTCAGCCTCATGCTCATTTCTGGCCAGAGGCTGAATAACTTATTTAAATTAAATTCTCATTTGCATCTTTTTATTGAGTCTGATGCTCAATTGTCTGGGCTCACTTGCCTTCATGGCCTCATCGGGAGGGTTCTCTCTGGTGGGGAGAATACCTCCTCCCTGTGAACAGGGAACAGTTGAGTTGGCCTTGCTGGTGGAACTGAAGGCCACTGAGGCTCCCCAGGGAATTTGAGGGCAAAAGAGTGGTGCCCCTTGAGCAGTACCAGCCTGGCACTGTTAGCCTGGCACCTGGACAATGCCCACTGGACACCTTAGCAATGCTGACAGGGCAGTTCCAGAGGCAGGGACTGATGGGTAGGGCCTAGGCCCTAGACGGTTATAGTTACTACTCATATTAACTTGAATTGGATTAGATTTGGTGTCAAACACACCCTGACAATGCATGAGATTATCAGATTAATGCCAATACAAGGCATCTGGGGCCAGGGAAGACAGCCCTCTTGATTGGCACCCAATCCACCACCTTAAACATTCACTCCCTCTATTGCCAACACACAGTGGCAGCAGTGTGCACCAACTCCAGGAAGCACTGCAGTAATTCACAATGCTCCGCTGACAACATCTTCCAAACCCACAAACTCTACCACTTGGAAAGGCAGCATGGGAATACAATCACCTGCAATTTCCCTTCTAAGTCACACACTGGGTGAGATTTTCTGGTTCCTCTGACTGGTGGGATATTCCAATCCTGCTTATAGTAAATGGGCTTTGGAACAGCTTACTACATTTCCTGGTTCCACCCCTTCTGTGACAAGGCTGTAAAATTCCACCAGCATCCTGACTTGGAAATCAGTCACCGTTCCTTCATTATCACTGGGTCAAAAATATTGGAACTCCCTCTCTAAGGTCACTGTGGATGTACATACATCACACAGAGTGCAACAATTTGCAAAGGCAGCTATTCCATAAAGCCATGAGATATAGGAGTAGAGCTAAGCCAATTAGGCCATTAGCTCTACTTCACCCTTGAATCATGGCTGATAAGTTTCTCAACCCCATTCTCCTGCCTTTTTTTCCCCCATAACTTTTGATCCTTTTACTAATCAAGAATCTATCTTAAATACACTCAATGACTTAGCTTCCACAGCCTTCTGTGGTAATGAATTCTACATATTCACCACCCTGTGGCTGATGAAATTCCTCCTCATCTCATTTCTAATTTTACTTTACTCCAAAGCCAATTAGGGATGGGCAATAAATGCTGGCCTAGCCAGCGACGCCCACATCCCATGAAAGAATGAGCAAAAAAAAATTACATATCAATTCAAAGCCACGTGGAACACGTAATGTAACTGGGAAATCGAAGATCTCCAAAAAAAGCTGGCATGTAAACTCCGTGACATTTCTGTTACTGCAACATCAACCACAGGCTTTTTACCCTAAGCTCGTTAAACCAATTCGACAAATAACTAACGCAGTGCAATTAGCAAAAGCCAGATTAATCACTGTGCATTACTTCCTACAGAAGCTCCATCTGCTTAAGGGCTTCCATTGGCGAGAGATGCAGGTTTAGATTTACACGTGATGATCCGCCCAAAGGTCACAGAGGCAAAATGTCTGCAATTGCAGGCAGCCAGTGAATGAAATGGGACAGTTGAAAATATTAATGTCAAACTCTCGATTTTGATTGCTTATTGCTGTCTTCTCCGGCCCCGGGTGCCTCGTTATATTAGCATTAATCTGACAGTCTCACGCATTGGCAGAGTGCGTTCAGCACCAAAACTGGGTCCAATTCAATTTAAAGCCAAGAAGCACCCACCTTAAGTAAATTGTGGCTCATTGCTTCTCCGCGAATTGAATATTTATCACGTTATGGATGTGTTCACCAAGGTAGC
Source organism: Sphyrna mokarran (assembly GCA_024679065.1). Classification (NCBI taxonomy): domain Eukaryota; kingdom Metazoa; phylum Chordata; class Chondrichthyes; order Carcharhiniformes; family Carcharhinidae; genus Sphyrna; species Sphyrna mokarran. Next base: position 10,568,559 of record JAGIQG010000013.1, on the reverse strand, counting down.
AGCAATATGCAATTAAATCCATTAGACTCGGTTTTGACACAAGTGCAGTCTGATCGCTATTGACTTTTGCAAGGCGCCATCTACATGTAACCAGTGCCTAGCAACAGCTCAAAGATAGCTCAGATTACAGACAAATGTCCTCAGAATCGAACAGGATAAGTGACCTCCTTCTGTGCTGAATTTTTTTAGGATTTAGCCAGTGCCTTAAAGAAATGGTTGTTTCACCTGGCCTGCGAAAAAAGCAGCAAGGGGCCATGGAATTAAAATTAATGCCAGATTGAGTAAAGAGGGAAATCAGTGGTTCTTTTTCTCTGCAGGTGAAAGATCATTGGAGAACGGAAAGCATTACAAAAAAAAGCGGGCGATGGGAGTTGAAGCAATCACAATAAACTTTGCAAGAGAGTCGTTCTATTTACTCAAAAGTTACGGGCAAACAGCAGGGAGAGAGGGGATTAGAGCAGATTGCAAGGATGTGGAATGAAAACCTGCATTGAGCTGATGAGCCTGAAAATCCCCTGTCCGTGCTGCGATTTCTATGTTTCTGAAAACAGTCTCTTTTTCTCTCACCCAGTCCTGGTCTTAGCGCTGATAGTTCGGAACTTTTGCAACGTGCTGAGTTCACACACAATGTTCATGAGGTTCAAAGTTGCAAGTTTCCTTGTGGTTCTGATTTTTTTTAAAGTGCTGAATGACCTTGTGTGGATTAAAAAAAATCTTGCTGAACAACTTGGCTGAGTTTGGAATAGCGCCGTGGTCTTTTGCAAAACCTTAATCCGCCAAGAAAAAAAGATACAAATGTCTGAAATCACATAACAACTAACTCGAGAACAGTTTCTTCCCTACTGCCATCAGACTTCAGAAAGACTGACCATTTATTAAGCTGATCTTCCTTTGCACCCTAGTTATGACTGTAATACAACATCCTGCTCCTTTTCCACTCTGTACTCTATAAACAATATGTTTTGTCTGTATGGCGTGCAAGAAACAAAACTTTTTGTTCGACACCAATACCTGTGATAGTAATAAATACAAAAAGGAATTGTTTTACTATTTGCAAATTGTGATGATTAATCCTTTGATTTCCAAGATTTCCAAACATTCTTGAGGGAGATGAGTCACTTAATTCACATACAAACATGATATGTAAATTGATCTAATAGAAAGATTTTTGAATTTAACAGACTCTCTTCCAATTTCTAATTTCAAGGACAATTGTTTGCCTATTTTGTCTTTCCTATGTCTGGGGGACTTCTCCCTTTCCTAGGGGAGGTGATGGCATAGTGGAATTATCACTAGACTAGTATTCAAAGAACAAAGAACACAACAGCACAGGAAACAGGCTCTTTGGTCCAACGAGCCCGCTCCGCCACCTCGATGTTCCCATTTCTACCCATGATCCTTGTCTATGTTTATAGATCTATGCATTAGAACCAGATTTGAGACAATTTAGGGAGGATTTGTTCCGCCAATCAGCCTAAGAGCACATCTTTGGGACATGGGAGGAAACCGGAGCACCTGGAGAAAACCCATGCAAGCACTGGGACCAGGGTGTTATTCTAGGGACCTGGATTCAAAGCTGCCACAGCAGCTGGTGAAATTTTGAACTCAATGTTTTAAAAAAACTGGAATTAAGAATCTACTGATGACCATGAAACCATTGTCGGAAAAACCCAGCTGGTTCACTAATGTTCTTTAGGGAAGGAAATCAGCTGTCCTTATCCAGTCTGGCCTTCAAATTCACAGCAATGTGGTTGACTTTCAAATGCCCCCTGAAGTGGAGGGTAGTTAGGGATGGGCAATAAATGCTAATCAGTCAGCAAGGCTCACATCCTGGAAAAATAAATAAATAAAATATAAATCAATGATTTTTGACCAAGAATTTTCAGAGATTGGATGACCCTAACTGCTGAAGGGAGTATTTTGCATTGGCGATGCAGAAAGGACAATCAGAAGCATGGGGAAAATAATAATTATAGTTATATATTCAGCAGAAATGCTGTAAACTAGTTATTATTGTCTGTTGTGTAAAGTAATAAAATGTATATGCTGTATTGTTGCTGTTATTTGTGAGTGTATTTATTGTTTAATAAAATTGTTTATTCTCAGAACCCAAAGTAAAACCTGGTGGAAGATTTGCTCTCCCGATAATTGAAAATGGGAGAATTCCTGAGGAACACTGCGCCCTTCTAATTCTGGGTTCTTCCATGCTCCTGACCTTATTTGCTCAATCATTAGTGGCCTTGCCTTCAGCCAACCAAGCCTAAAGATCTGGAATTCCTGCCAGAGACTCTCTTCCCTTTTCATTCTCTCACCTCAGGCAAGATACCACCAAAAAACATAACTTTTTAATGCATAGTTTAATGCTACCTGTTCGACATCCTGCATATTTTGGAATTCACTGCCACAGAAAGCAATTGAAGCCAAAACATTGTGAGATTCCAAGAGAAAATTGGATATAGCTCTTGGGGCTAAAGAAATCAAAGATATAGGGGGTAAGCGGGCATCAGAATATTGAATCAGCCATGATCAAAATGAATGATGGGGCTGGCTTGAAGGGCTGAATGGCCTACTTTTACTTTCTATGCTTCTATGTGTATACCTCTGCATCAAAACTATACCTGATAATAATCCAATCAAAACCCATCATAATTACCAAAACCTATTTATGTAGTGGCTTTAACATACCAAAACTTTCAAAGGCATTACATAAATGCATGCTGTTGTTACTAAGTGACAAAACAAGGCCAGTGGCTGAAATAATTTTGAAAAACATTCTCCATTCGTACTCTGCACTTGCTAAAGCTGTTGGCCTCAGATGTTATGGAATGTATGAAAAGCTCTGGGGGAATGTTACACACTAGCAGAGTGGCTAGCACTGCTGCTTCACAGCACCAGATACCCAGGTTTGATTCAAGTCTTGGTCACTGCTGGTGTGGAGTCTGCACGTTCTCCCCATGTCTGCGTGGGTTTCCTCTGATTTCTTCCCGAAAGATTGCAACAGTGCACCAATGCTGGTTAGGTGCATTGGCCATGCTAAAATCTCCCTCAGCATGCCCAAACAGGCACTGGAGTGTGGTGACTAGGGGAATTTCACAGTAAATTCATTGCAGTGTTAATGTAAGCCTAATCGTGACACAAATTAATGAATAAACTTTAACATTTGATGCTGAGGTCTTGCATTTGAGACTAGTCTGAATTTAGAAACAAGAAGGAAAAGTCAAGGCAAAAGGGTAAGAGAAAACCTTAAAAGGACTGGAATTTATTATAGAATTAATGTTACCAGCATGAATTACGCTTACTAGCATTAGCATGGAAATGGGATGGCAACTTCCAATGATTGCATTGCAATTAAATATGGAAACCCAGGCATTCCTATCTTAGATATCTTATTCTTTTAAAAGATTCCCAAAGCAGCATTCCACTGTTTCATTCTTCAATGAAATATGTTAACAACTGTACTTACTGTAATGACATCAACAAGACCCATGAGGTAAGCTCTTAGAGTATGAGCTCCCTGATTGAAGCAATGACTGCCTGCCTAATCAAGAAGTCTCGCCTGCTATGTATTGAGGAATGTCAGGGGTTACTAACACGCTGGATTCTAACTTTGTACTCAACACATTCTTGGAGTGAAGACAAGTTTGCAAGTAAAAGGTTCCGCTGAAATGTCACTGGCCTCTAAGGAGTTATTTCAGTTACCTCAAATATAAATAAACTTGCCAACAAAATTTAGGTCTGTTCCACTCTGGTGTTAGTAATAGAGTAAGTCATAATTAGTGTCAAAAAATGACTCTCTTAGACTGAAACTTTTACAATTTTACAAGTTTCTTCACTTAGACTTTAATTATTATTTTCTATTATCTTTGTTTACTCTCAATTCCATCTTTCTTTCCCTCTCTTTATTTCACTTTTGATACCTGATTTGACATTGAATTTATTGTTCTAACATACTTCCTGATTCAAACTTAGTCCTCCATTCACAACCCATCAATTGGTTAAGGCAGTGTGGAGTTCCTTGTCCTGATCTTAGGGATCCCTGTTTGGAAATTTTGCTGATGCTTACTGAATGAAAAACAATTGTTGAACACAATGATTATGCCATTCAGTACATTAGAACATAAAAAAAAGGGAGCAACAGTTTGATTGGCACCATATCTACAAACATTCAATTTCTCCACCACCGATGCTGAGTAGCAGCAGTGTGTACTATGTACAAAATGCACTGTAGCAATTTATCAAAGATCCTTAGATAGCACCTTCCAAACCCACAACCACTTCCATCTAGAAAGACAAGGGCAGCAGATACGTGGAAACACCACCATTTTCAAGTCCTCCTCTAAGCCACTTACCACCCTGACTTGGAAATATATCACCATTCCTTCGTAGACGCTGGGTAAAAATCCTGGAATTCCCTCCCTAACGCATTGTGGGTCAACCCACAGCATGTAGACTTCAAGAAGACAGCTCACTACTACATTCTCAAGGGCAACTAGAGATGGGCAATAAATGTTGGCCAACCAGCAAGGCCCATGTCCCACAAATGAATGAAAAAAAAAACAGTAGGCTGAAGAGAAAATACAGTGGATGCTGGAATCTGAAGCAAAAACAGAAACAAAGACAGAAAATGGTGAAAAATCTCTGACAGCATCTGTGGAGAGAGAATTGAGCCAATGCTCCATATCAGAATGACCCTTTGGACGAATAGCAATAGGCTATTCAACCCTTTGATCCTCTGCTTCCAGCCAATGGGATCAGTGCGGTTGTGATGTGGATTCAGCTCCAATTTCTTGCCTGACCTTAGAAGCTTTGACTCCCTCACCAAACAAATATCTTTCAATAAATAATCCTTCAAACTGGTTGGTTATAGAAGACATATAATTGCTTGCTCTCTTCACACAGGCAGTAGATGCCGTATTAAGAGTATTACCCCTGCTTCCAAATCCCCCTTGAAGCACTGTGCGTTGGAAAAATGTTTTAAATTTGTTCTTAAAGGGCTTAAAGGGCAAATGTTGAGAGACTTTCCTCTGGCTGAATGGTTGGGAAGCAAGCTCCTTGATGTGAGAAACTTGCTCACTTGGAGGGTTGTTCCGGATATTGCGAATTCTGTATTCCAAAGAGTCTGCCTTTAAATGCATTGGAGATTGAGACTGATAGATTTTTGAATGCTAAGGGAATCATGAACTACAAGAAGAGGGCAAGAAGGTGAAGTTGACATAAGAGACCAATCATGATCTTACTGAGCAGTGGAGGAGGCTCAAAGGCCATTTGACTTAAATTATTCCTGCTTCCATTTCTTATGTTGCCATGTTCTTAAAATTTCATGAATATTAAACAGGCAAGGGCATGTCTAATGACCTGGGCGGGGGGGGGGAATGTCATTTGTCCATTGGCTACAACAGATTTTGGCCCATTGATCATCTGACTGAGCTGTATTAGTTAGAGTTCACCTACATTGACAGCTGAGGAAGGACACTGTCAAATTCCCAGCCATCAGTCATTCAGAAATTAATGTCCATTCTGCAGGAGTGTTTTTTCTGTTGTTTATACACTTGGAATAAAAGTGTAGCATTGGACATTTGTCATATGAGGAGAGACTAAGCTGGTTGGAATCATATTCATTCGAGTTCAGAAGAGTGAGAAGGGATCGCATAGAAACTTATAAATTACTTGCAGGATTAGACAGGGTAGATTCAGAAAGAATGTTACCAACCCATGGGAGAGTCCAGGATGAGAGGTCATAGTTTGAGGATAAAGGGTAAAGCTTTTAGAACTCAGATGAGGAGAAACTTCTTTACCCAAAGGGTGGTGAGTGTGTGGAATTCACTATCACAGAATATAATTGAGGCCAAAATGTCTGATTTCGCTCTAAAAGGATCAGGAAAATGGGAGGAAGGGGGGATCAGGGTATTGAATTTGATGATGAGCCATGGTCAAGATGAATGGCGAAGCAGGCTAGAAGGGCTGAATGGCCTACTCCTGCCGTTATTTTCTATGTTTCTATTTAAATCATTTCAGATCACTGTAGTCGAGATCACAATTATTATAATAAAAACATATCTAATTTACAATGCAGCATCAAAGTAACCCTTGTTCTGTTGGAAAGGGCGAAGAGTTCCCCCTTATGAAATCTCACTTAGGTTTGGAGTTATACTCTAGATACAACAGGAATGAGTGACAATGTCATGTAATGTGTTAAAACAACAATTTATTGAACATTGAATAATGGTAGTTATAATAATATGATTATAACTGAATTGTAAAATAAATAAAAAGTTATTGAAATGAGAAAGTAGAAATCAAAATAAAGGAGAAGATGCATTTTACTTCCATACTGTACTGCAGATACACTCTAAATTACAAATACATGCCACATTGTCAATACCACTGCCCACTCACCTGATGAAGAAGCAGCGCTCTGAATGCTCATGATTTCAAATAAACCTGTTGAACTTTAATCTAGTGTTGTGAGAATTCTTACTGTGTCCACCCGAGTCCAATGCCGGCATCTCCACCTCACGATTCGCAAATTGGTCTGCCCAAGAGAGCTTCCAGAAATGATAAAGTTCCTCCTTTTTGTACATCACCATTTTCCATTGGGTATTTGGGTCAGTTACTCAGTTGCCATTCCTGCAACTGCCTCGGGTGATTAACTATTCCAATTTGGGTGAGGTAACAAATCTTGGAAGCAGTGTCCCTTTAAGACAAATTTCTGGCTCTATTTCAGCTGTTGGAGTCTTTCTCAAAACCAGAGACTGATAAACATGAGTACTCATCAAATTCTTCTCACTGGAACAGCAAAATTTGCAGGCTTCAAAATATTCAAGCTGTTTACACATCTTTTGTTGGCGTCTCACATCTGCCATCAGTCAGAATATATGTTCATCAATCAAACTCCATCTCCTCATTCTACACCATATTTGACCACCCCAGGCGTGAGGCTATTCATTGTCCTGTCTTGTAACTCAAACACCATTGATTGAAGACAGAAGCGGTCTTTCGATAAACAAAAGGCATCTTTTATTTTGGTAGTTTTTTTTATTAGTGTCACAAGTAGGCTTTCATTAACACTGCAGTGAAGTTACTTCGAAAATCGCCTTGTTGCCACATTTTGGCATCTGTTCAAGTACTATGAGTGAGAATTCAGCATGGTCAATGCACATCTTTCAGATTGTGGGAGGAAACTGGAGCATCCGCAGGAAACTCATGCAGACACGGGAGAGCACGCAGACTCCACACAGACAATGACCCAAGCTGGGAGTGAAACCCAGATCCGTAGTGCTGTGAGGCAGCAATGCTAACCACTTTGCCACCCTGCTGCCCCAACTTGTACCCGATTGTACTCCAATATGAAAAGGGGGAAGAAAAGGTACAGAAGAGATGCCAGGGGTAAGTTTTTCACTCAGAGGGTAGTGGGTGAGTGGAATCGGCTTTTGTCAGTGGTTGTGGAGGTAAATTCGATAGGGTCTTTTAAGACACTTCTGGATAATTACATGAGACTTAATAGGATTGAGAATTATAGATAAGGCTACTAGGTAGGGATATGATTGGCACAACTTGTGGACCAAAAGGCCTATTTGTGATGTAGTTTTTCTGTGTTCTATGTTCTAAAAAGATGTAGACCAAATACCAAGACCAGAAAATCACACCCAAATTCAAAAGATCTTTGCACAGTCTGTGCCCCCGTCTGCTACGATTCCCATGACAGGTGGGTGGAGAAAATTCCGCCCGAGGTCTTGGGGAAATTGTTAATAACATCACAAGTGATTACTATTGACTAACTAATTGATATAATAAAAATGCAATCACGCTTAGGTTTAAATCAATGTCTACAAAGTGCGATTCAATAAAGGTTCACTTAATAATCCAAAGTGAAGCAAAAAACATTGTAAAAATAGTGATTGCTGACTGTACGCTTACACTGTGCTATGTCCATTTTAACAACTGTTTTGTTTTTGTATTTCAAAGTCTGTCAATGGAAATTTTCTAGAAGCAATTGGTTGTGTTTTATCTTCCTGCTTGGAAATAGGGTCACTACCATGGTTCACATCCCCTATGAGAACCTCATCACCATCCTGAAAGAGCCACACTCCATTTAAATCGAATCATAGGATCCAGACAGTGCAGAAAGAGGCCAATTGGCCCTTCGAGCCTGCATGGACAAGGCCCTATCCCTGTAACCTCTTGTATTTACCCTGCTGGTTTCCCTGACACTAAGGGATAATTTAGCATGCCCAATCAATCTAACCAGCACATCCTTGGACTGTGGGAGGGAACCAGAGCACCCGAAGGAAACCCACACAGACACAAAGAGAATGTGCAGACTCCACACAGATAGTGACCAAAGTCTGGAATTGAACCTGGCTCCCTGGTGCTGTGAGGCAGCAGTGCTAACCATTGTGCCACCGTAGAGGGGTGGGTTTAAACTGCTTGCCTCCACATTGGAGCTGGCAAGTGCAGGAGTGTTGCAAAAATCCATGTCTTGATGTTCAGGAATAGGATTTTGAGCCTTCTTACTCAATGTGAGATACCAGCTGAAGCACTGTTGTCACTAATCATAAATTAGCCGAGCAGACGTGAACGACAAAATGGTGGCGTAATATCCCTGAGCTGTGCACTTGTTGGCTTAACAAATGTGTGGCTGTTTTTCTATATCAATAGAGCAATAACAAGCACATTAACTTTCCATCTTTAGTATACAGTACTATGTATAAATTTACATGCTGAAGTGAGGAACAATCAACAGAGAATAACTCAGTGTCTGTCTTAATGCTCATTATCGAGCGAGGCCAATGATTTCAATATGAATGTGATTAGTGTTGAAGCTGTGAGTTGGGATCTAACCGGAAGTTTTTATAAATTTGCATTCCGATGAAGACAGGTGTCGGGTAACGTTAGTTGAAATATAATCTTGGCACTTCAGAGATATGAATGCATCCAGTTTCCAAAAAGGGGTATTAAAAGCCCCTGAGTCTATTTGCTCACAACCACTCTCAATCTCATTGTATTTCCCATTACAGCATCTCATTGCCTAGAGCATTGATTGTGTGCCACGTCCATCTTATCAGGATGGCACGGTATCACAATGGTGCCTCACAGTGCCAGGCACTTAGGTTCGATTCCGGCTGATTGTCTGTGTGGAGTTTGCATGTTCTCCCCATGTTCGCATGGGTTTCACCCTGGGGTTCCTGTTTCCTCCCACAACACAAAGATGTGCAGGTTAGTGTGATCGAGCATGCAAAATTTTCGCACACCTAGATCATAGCCTGCAGTTTTGTGTCCTTATCTAAGGAAGGATATCCTTTGTCATAAACAAACAATCAGGCTAATTCCTAGGATGGCAGGTTTATCATATGAGGAGAAACTAAGTCGGTTAGGATTATATTCACTGGAGATTAGAAGAGTGAGAGAGGATCTCATAGACGCACAAAATTCTACAGGGTTAGACATGGTAGATTTGGAAAGAATGTTCCTGGTGTTGGGCGAGTCCAGAACTAGGGGTCACAGTTTGAGGATAAGGGGTAAATCTTTTAGAACTGAGGTGAGGAGAAATTTCTTCACCCAGAGGGTGGTGAATGTGTGGAATTTACTACCACAGAAAGTAGTTGAGGCCAAAACATTGTCTGATTTCAAGATGAAATTAGTTATAGTTCTTGGGACCTAAAGTGATTGGGAGATGTGGGAGGAAGCGGGTATCAGGATATTGAATTTGATGATCAGCCATGATCAAGGTGAAAGGTGGAGCAAGCTGGAAGGGCTAGATGGGCTACTCCTGATTCTAATTTCTATGACCTCAGTTTAAAGGGATTAGGAGAGTAAATATGGGGATAGAGCTTGAATGGGATTGTTGTCTGTGCAGGCTCAATGGACCAAATGGCCTCCTTCCAATATTGTGCACAGCACACACACACTTGCATTCTGCATCAGATGTGTGCATTTTGCCATCTTGACAAAGGCTCTAAACCTGGGTATCCATAAAATGTGCCTGAACCAATTGTTAAGCCCTTTGAATCTAGTTGCCACACTCTGATACCTGTTTAGGTACATTTAGCATGACAAATGCACCTAACTGGTGCATGTTTTGGAATGTGGGAGGAAATGGGACCACCCAGAAGAAACTCCCACAAACACGGGAAGACTCTGCACAATAGTGACCACATGTCAGGAATTGAACCTGGATCCCTGGAGCTGTGAGGTAGCAGTGCTAACTACTGTGCCACTGTGCAAAAAACCCTCCTCTTTGTCTTAAACAACCATGGGCAGCATGGTAACACAGTGGTTGCACTACTGCCTCGCAGCTCCAAGGGCCTGGATTTGATTCTCAGCTTGGGTCACTGTCTGTGTGGAGTTTGCATGTTCTGCCCATGTCTGTGTAGGTTTCCTCCGAGTGCTCCGGTTTCCATCCACAGTCCAAAGATGTCTGGGATAGGTTGATTGGCCGCGCAAAATTGCCCCTTAGTGTCAAGGGATTACTGGGGTTGTGGGGGAAAGGTCTGGGTGGGATTGTTTCAGGGAAGATTAGATGGATTGAATGGCCTCCATCTGCACTGCAGGGATTCTATGATTCCATAAAGGAAATCTGCTGTCCTGACTTTATTTGATTTATTATTGTCACACGTATTAGCATACAGTGAAAAGTATTATTTCTTGCGCTATACAGATAAAGCATACAGTTCATAGAGAAGGAAAGGAGACAGTGCAGAATGTAGTATTACAGTCATAGCTAGGGTATAGAGAAAGATCAACTTAATGCAGGATAGGTCCATTCAAAAGTTTGATGGCAGCAGGAAGAAGCTGCTCTTGAATCAGTTGGCATGCGACCTCAGACTTTTGTATCTTTTTCCCGAAGGAAGAAGGTGGAAGAAACTTAGTCAGTTTTTGGCCTGGCCTACATGTGACTCCAGATCCACAGTAATGCGGTTGACTCTTAACTGCCCTCTGAAATGGTCTAGCAAGCCATTGAGTTGAAGGGTAATTAGGGAGGGGTAATAAATGACGGTGATGCTCAAATCCCCTGAACAAATAATAGAAAGTCTATTCTGAAGAAGAGTTGAGATGGATTCCTGATGTACCTCTGAGTCCGTGACATTCTGCTTGATATCTTAAATAATTCATTTCACTGATATGTGCTTCAAAAACTCACTGAAGTGAAGTTATCCTCCAAGTGTTCTGTTGTACTGACTTTTATATATATTGACTTTTCCTTCACTCCTGTATCCATATTGCAGAGCTGAAAGTGATGATAAAAAGTGTATTTCACAAACTTCCAAGCTGTTCTGAACTGACAAATTCAATAGATTGAATCTTCAATAGATTGAAGATTAACTTATTTTTCAAAACCGTCGGTGAGTCTTTCCCTCTAATGTTTATTCCTTTCTTACTCCAAACCTCAAGAACATTAATGTCTTTCATTGTGACTTAGGGAATATCATCACAACCTTATCCTTCCCAAGAAATGGTGGAGCCTCAAACCTGCATGAACTCTAAGAGTTTTCCCTCTGACTTGTAATGGAAAGGGGTGGGAACTTCCTTATGTGAAGGTAAATAGCAGTTCAGGGGAAAGGTGGAGGATTATATTTTGGGGCCAGGGACCCCGAAGGTGGCAGCTTTCCATCTGAATTCAGCTGGCCACTCGCTTGCTTCAGAGTGGTGGGTTCAAGTCCCACTCCTGAGACGTGAGCATGAAACTCTGGGCTGACACTCCACTGTGGTACTGCACGGCTGAAGATGCCATCTTTGGATGGTTATTAAACCGGTGCCCTGTCTGCATTCTAAGCTAAATGTAAAAGACTCCATAACATTATCTTAAAGAAGAGCAGGTAAGCTCTCCCTGGTATCCTGGCCTCAACCAACACTTCCTTCCACCAGAAATGGCGATTTTGGATGATGATTGCACAATGTTCAGCACCATTTGCAACTCCTGAGCCTGAGATACTGGAGCAGTCCATGATCATATACAGAAAGATCTGAGAAATACTTAGCAATGTGTTTGACCTTCAACTCCTCTCTGAAATGATCCAGCAAGCCACTCAGTTCATGGGCAACTAGAATGGGCAATAAATAGTGGCCAGCTAGCCGTGTCCATGTTCCATGAATGAATGAAAAAAAAATTGACCCAGATCATTGAATCTCTTGTTGCACAATGCCAAGCTATGGCATTGGGGCACAGTGGTTAGCTTTGACAAAGGGTCATCTGGACTCATAACGTTAACTCTTTTCTCTCCTTACATGATGCTGTCAGATCTGCTGAGATTTTCCAGCATTTTCTTTCTTCAGGCTCTGTTTCAAATGAGATCCTTGTAACTTTTATTCTGGGATGAGGCTGGCTGGTCCAGTACTTATTGCCCATCCCTAATTGCTTGAGGCAGTTGGGAGTCAACCACATTGCTGTGGCTCTGGAGTCACATGTAAGCCACACTAGGTAAGAATGGCAGATTTTTCTTCTCCAAAGGACATTAGTGAAGTAGGTGAGTTTTTCCGACAATCTTTGATATTTGATTTATTATTGTCACATATACTAACATGCAATGAAAAGTATTGTTTCTTGCACGCTTTACAGACAAAGCATACTGTACACAGAGAAGGAAAGGAGAGAGTGCAGAATGCAGTGTTACAGTCATAGCTAGGGTGTAGAGAAAGATCAACTTAATGAGGTAGGTCCATTCAAAAGTCTGATGACAGCTATTCTTGTGTTGGTTGGTATGTGACCTCAGACTTCTGTATCTTTTTCCCGATGGAAGAAGGTTGAAGAGACAGTGTCTGGGATACGTGGGGCCCTTAATTATGCTGGCTGTTTTGCCAAGGCAGCAGCAAGTATAGACAGAACAGTTTCATAGATATGAACAGATTCTTAATACATTTTTGTTTATTGAATTCGAATTCTACCATCTGCCATAGTGGGATTTGAACTTACATCCCCTGAATATTATCTGAGTTTCTGAATTAATAGTCCAGTGATAATACTATTAGGCTATTGTCTACCTAGTTACTTAAGCATTTAACAGTGATGGATATTGCCTATGTGTAATTATACTCCATAATATCTCTTAACATCTTAGAACTGAACCAATGTAAATGCCAAACTGTAAAACATCAACCTGGAAGCATAACCAATCTTTTTAGTGAATTTCTAAGATTCAAGAAGGGAAGACAAGACTCTGCTGAGACGGGTGTAGAGTCAATGTCAGTCTTTCATGAGCCGATTCACCTCCCTGTTTCCGCCCCAGACTCAGCTGTTCCTTCCTGCACAGTGACAGCAACTGTTGGCAATTCAAAAGAAAGAATGACCCAAATGGAAATCCACAATCGAAAAGGCAGAAGCAGCTTCCACGACTTTTCCAGACATGCGCTTGTCAATGAATGCCATCACATTCATTCATCATTCCATGGCAAATGAATCCAGTGATGGGAGAGGTCAGTTAGTTGGAGAGGCAAGAGAAGTTGAGAACCTTGACCTGAGGATAGAGAGAAAAGGGTAAAGAGATGATTTAATAGAGATGCTCAAAATCACAAGGACTTCATAGGAGTAAATAAGGAGAAATATTTTTGACTGGGTGGAGGTTCAGCAGCCAATGGGAACACATATAAGAAATTCATCTGTGTCACAAGTAGGCTTACATTAACACTGCAATGAAATTACTGTGAAAATGCCCTAATTGCCATACTCCGGCACCCTTCGGGTACACTGAAGGAGAATTTAGCATGGTCAATGCACGTAACCAGCATATTTTTCACAGGGAACTGGAACACCCGGAGGAAACTCACACAGACACTGGGAGAACATGCAGACTCCACACAGACAGTGACTCAATGCTAGAATCGAACCCGGGTCCCTGGTGCTGTGAGAGAGCAGTGCTAACCACTGTGCCATTGTGCTGCACAATTGGCAAAGGAAGCGGGGAAATGAGAAGAATTTATTTTTGCTTGTCGAGTTGTTCTGACCTGGAACGCAGTGCCTGAAACTGTTGGCTCTGACAACATTTCTCCTGCCTCAGAAAAGCAGCAAGCATAATGAAGAACCCCATGCACCCTGGACATTCTTTCTTCCACCTTCTTCCGTCAGAAAAAAGATACAAAAGTCTGAGGTCACGTACCAACCGAGCAGCTGCTTCCCTGCTGCTGTCAGACTTTTGAATGGACCTATTTTGCATTAAACTGATCTTTCTCTACACCCTAGCTCTGACTGTAACACTCCATTCTGCACTCTTCTTTCCTTCTTTATGAATGGTATGCTTTGTGTAGCACGCAAGAAAGAGTAGTTTTCACTGTGTGCTAATACATATGACAATAATAAGTCAAATCAAATCAAAAATAATTGAACGGTACTTTCACAGTTTCCTGGACAAACATGGGAGAGTGGTCAAATAGTGCTGGAGGATTTGGTCATTTAATTTCCAGCAGCTGCCTCTGGTGGAGCATCTGAAATAATCCTAGCTTCCTGAGGTCTTGTTTAAGCAGGTTACAGAAGTCTGACAGATCGATCTACTCTCAGTGACGAAGGACCTTCTCAAGATCTGGTCAAAAGAAGTGGAGTTTGATTATATCAGATCACTGCCGCTCCTGTATGGCCCGACAGAGAGAGACATTTGGGCTGGAATTCTCCGGCCATTCACATTGGTGGCATTCTTTGGTCCTGCCGGCAGTATCCCCTCTGCCCCCCCACCCCACCCATTGGCATGAGGTGACATCAATTGGAATTCCCATTGACAGCGGCGGGATTGGAAAATCCCACCACTAGCGAACAACGCGCCACCTCAGCTGGGAAACACATGGCTGGGATCTCGCCTGTGGTGTCTGTAAAAAGAATCCAAGACGACATACTCAAACTAGAAAAAGGAAAAAAAGTAACAAAAGGCTTTCTATCTCTCCTCATCTCTTTACAAGTCCGGAGAAGAGTTTTAGTCTTGCCTCATTACCTCATTGTGCTAATTATGAGTGCTCGTTTCTGCTCAATTAAATGTTCACATTTTCGTTTGATTCTGATACAAGGTGTCAATTTTATGTATGCAAATTGCAAAAACTGTAAATATAATTTTTCACTACCTCATGTAGTCATAATTAGCATTAATTATGAACATTGACAGGGTAACATGTATCGTTTTCAGCCGTGAGGAAGGATTGCGTAGGCTGGCGTTGTTTGTGTTGGGGCAGTGGAGGCTGAGAACAGGATTAATTGAGATGTAATAAATCACGCGGGGACAATCGAGTGGATGGGAAGGACCTATTTCCCTCAGCAGGCAGGTTGATAATCAGGAGGTAGAGATTTGGAGTTTGGGGCAGAAAGACTGGAAGGGAGTTGAGGAGTAAATTTTTCACTAAGGTGGGGGAGTGACTGGATCTCAGTATCTGAGAGAATGGTAGATGCTGAAGGCCTTATCGCATTTCTGAAACCACTCAGCCAGTATTGAACAATCCTGCCAACAGCGCCCACACAACCCCAGTGGCGAGCAATGCAAATGACCATTTGCAACAGCGGGGTTGGAAAGGTAAAATTAGTCAAAGTTGGAATTGATGCTTTTTGAGGTAATCTTGGCTATTGGCCAATAGTGTAATGTGGGAGATAGCAGATCCAATGGTACCTTCTACATCCTTTACATTCCCACTGATTTTAGGCTGACGTGATGGCACTTTGGTTAACCCGACTGCCTTACAGTGTGAGGGATCCAGGTTCGACTCCTGGCTTGGGTCACTGCCTGTGTAGAGCTTGCATGTTCTCCCCCTGCCAAAGTGGGTTTCCTCTAGGTGGTCCTTTTTCTCTCACAGTCCAAAGATGTGCGAGTTAGGTTGATTGGCCATGTTAAATTGACCCTAGTGAGAAGACAAATCATGATGTTATGAGGATAGGGCTTGGGTGGGGTTGTGATCGATGCAGACTTGATGGGCTAAATGGCCTCCTTCTGCACGGCAGGGATTCTATGATTTTGAAGAAAAGAGGAAGAAGGATCTTCAAGAAATAAATATAAAAATTTGAGGGTTATACAGAGGTCCAATGGTTAGCACTGCTGCCTCACAACACCAGAGACCCGGTTTCAATTCTGGTCTCGGTCACTGTCGATGTCTGCGTGGGTTTCTTCCCTCAGTCTGAAAGAGATGCTGGTTCGGTGCATTGGTCATGTTAAATTCTCCCTTAGTGTGGGCAATGTGGTTAACACTGTTGCTTCATAGCTCCAGGGACGTGGGTTCGATTCCCAACTCCGGTCACTGTTTGTGCAGTGTTTGCATATTCTCCTCGTGTCTGCGTGGGTTTCCTCTGGGTGCTCCGGTTTCCTCCCACAGTCCAAAGATGTGCGGGTTAGGTGAATTGGCTGAGGTAAATTATCCCTTAGTGTCCCAGAATGCGTAGGTTAGAGGGATTAGCAGGTAAATACGGAGACAAGGCCTGGGTGGGATTGTTTTCAGCGCAAGTTCGATGGGCCAAATGGCCTCTTTCTGCACTGTAGGGTTCTGTGGTACCCAAATTGATGCTGGAGTGTGGCAACTAAAAAATTCGTACAGTAACTTCATTGCAGTTTTAATGTAAGCCTACTTATGACTAATAAATAAACTTTAAAGCAATGATCTTTTCCATTTTCTTCATCCTTGGCAATTACATGCACCATGTGCCTTGACTGTCCACTTCAAGCTTTTCAATAGCAAATAAATAAAATCACCAGGCAAATCTGCTTGTTCCACGGAGAATCCTAATGTATTAGTTAGCTGCATCATTCTCAAGCCTGCATTAGCTTATAATAATTATTAGCTTCCCTCATTATTAAGCATGCTTGAATGAATCCCTTCAAAACAGATTAAAATATTTTTCTCACCATAGATGTCACATTAACAGGGTTATAATTTTCAAGAGGATGATTCTGAAACACATACCTATACAGTTTTCAAACTCAATTCTTTTCAAGTTTCAGATGCTCCATCAGACTCCAGTGATGGGTTTCATCTGATGACTATTTGAAGTTTCCATTGCCCTTCAAAGGCACCAAAGCTGTAATTCTTTGTTTCCCTTGAGTTTGATCTGTGCTACGGACATCTCCATGTGCCACTTTTCCCCTGGTTACTTGTTTTGCATGGATTCCCAGCCTGAGTTCTGTGTTGAACGTAGTTGATGAGAACTTCTCTAAAACAGAGCAGCAACAGCTTTTCAGCACAGGGCACAAGTAGATAAGGGCTGGAATTCTTCAGACTCACCCGATGGCTGGCATTCTCCAGTCCCGCTGCAGCGAATGGAGATTTGGCTGAGTGCCAAATTTTCCATTCTCACAGGCAGACTTTGGAGAATTCTGGCCATGGTGATTACGAAGATATATGGGTGCTTGTCTTAATTAGCCAAGGCATAGAATATAAAAGCCAGGAAGTTATGATAGAGCTTGTTGGGTCCATTCATTTCTTAGAGCAGATGTGGGGACACCTCTGCCATGGAGTTTAAAATGGTCATTCTTTTATTGAACAGAACTTAAGAAAATTCACATGACAAAAGTGAAAAGTATTTGGAAACTGTCTGCTAAGCCAATCCTTGAACTGAGCTTGAAGAGGATCTTGCAAACTGAGCTGAAAATACACACTAAAATCCACAATATATCTCAACCCTTATCTTGCCCTTCACATGCTGTCTCCATTTAGGGAAACAAGTCTTACAGCTGCTGTTATCAAAAATGCATTTTGCCTGCATTGTGTACCTCTCAGAGCTGCATAAAACACTCATTAGACCATAGCAAGCATAGTTTGTGCAGTTCTTGTTACTAAACTATCAGGAGGATGTGATTACATTAGAAAGGCACAGAGAAAGATTCACTTGGATGGTGCCAGGGCTGGAACTGAACCAGTTCTGAAGAGAGGCTGGTGAGGCTGGGGTTGTTTACCTTAGAGCTGAGAACGCTGAGGGGGGAACTTGACCACAGTGTATAAAATTACGAGGGGCATAGATAGTGTGGATAAGAAGAAACCCTTCCTCTTAATAGAGGGGTCACTAATCGCCGAGCAGAGGGGAGGGATGGGGGGAGAGGGCGGTGCTTAGATTTAAGTAAGGGGCAAGAGATTTGAGTAGAAATATTTTCGCCTTGAGGGTGCTGGCATCTGGAACACAATGCCTGAGAGAGTGGTAGAGATGGGGAACACTCACAACATTTAAGAAGCATTTAGCTGAGCACATGAAATGCCATAGCACACAAGACTACAGGCCAAGTGCTGGAAAATGGGATTAGAACAGATAGGTGTTTGATGGCCAGTGGGAAAACCCACCATCTGTAAAATGCTACCTTAGTTTATCCACTGACTGGTCACTAGGAGGATATGGTGACGTAGTGATACTGTCACTGCATGAGTGGTTCAGAGGCCCAGACTAATGCTATGGGAACACAGGTTCAAATCACATTGTACCATGTGGTGGAACTTAAATTGTTGTCAATTGTTGCAAAAATCCATCTGCTTCACTAGTGTCCTTTAGGGAAAGAAATCTGCCATTCTTACCAGATCTGGCCTACATGTGACTCCAGAACCATTCTGAAGTGGGCTAGCAAAATCCTTAATCAAAGAGCAATTGAGAACGGGCAATAAATGGTGGTCTCACTTGCAATGCTCACCACCAAAAACCTCCATCCTGGTTGGAGGCTGGGATTCTCCGATGCCGCTTGAAGTGAATGGAATTTTGGCTGGAACACCAAATCCTCCGTTCTCGCTGGCATCAGGGCAATCACAGACGGGATCGGGAGAATCCCACCCAAATTCCCATGAAAGAATAAATAAAAGAATGATTTATAATTTTAAGCAATTCAAACAACTTCCCTCTTTACCTCTTATGAGCTGATTTGGCATGGTGGCACAATTAGCACTGCTGCCTCACAATGTCAGGGTCAATTCCCATCCTGGGTCACCATCTGTGTGGAGTTTGTTCTCCCCATGTCTGCGTGGGGAGCTCTCACAATCCAAAATGTGCGAGTTAGATAGATTGGCCACACTAAATTGCTTCTTAGTGTCAGGCAGACCAGCTATGGTAAATGTATGGGATTATGGGGACAAGGCCTGAGTGGGATTGTGGTCAGTGCAGACTTGATGGGCTGAATGGCCTCCTTCTGCAGTGTAGGGATTCTATGATTCTGGTGAAAACTGTCCCAATTTCTTTCGCTTCACCTCATGACGAAAGCCCCTCATTCCTTGCAGAAAAAGCTCTGGAGATCAGGAAGCATCTGTGGCAAGAGAAAAGTAGTTAACCTTTTAAGTCTGTGTGATCCTTCTAGAGAACTGAGGAGGGAGAGCAATGTGATGAACTAGATACATGGGGAGAGGGTGGAGCAAAATGGAAATATAGTAAAGGCCAGAGCTAAGGAGTGATTGACAATAATGTGCCAGACATATGACTAAAGGAATGTTAGTGTTGCCATTAGGGACTGCTGAGCGTTAACAGTGGCAAAGGCAGAATAGGAGTGATGGAGATGGAGGTGTTGGACTGGGGTGGACACAGTAAGAAGTCTGACAGAACCAGGTTAAAGTCCAACAGGTTTAATTGTTAACAGGAGCTTTCAGAGCACTGTCCCTTATCAGGAGCAGGAATTTAACCTGGTGTTTTGAGACTTCTCATTATTAATAGGAAAACAGAGGTGAGTACTCAATGGGACAAAAATTGAACAGGAAGGGACAATAGCTGTGTTGGGGAGGGATGGAGTTGTGTTGAGACAAACAAGGAGAACTGAAGAATACAAACCAAAAGAAGCTACTCTTAACACCCATTGGACCCAAAAGGCACCATCTACAGTTGCTTTGTCTTATGCCCATGGCATTTAATGTCAATCTCTCCTTATCACTGACTCATCAGTGGCTTTCTATCCTGTCCCACCCTATCTTCACCGACATAATCCATCACATTTCTATCCTTTCGCAGCTCTGAAGAAAACTTACATAGGGGGTGGCACTGTGGCACAGTGGTTAGCACTGCCATCTCACCCGGGTTTGATTCCCAGCTTGGGTCACTGTCTATGTGGAGTTTGAATGTTCTTGCCATATCAGCTGGGTTTCCTCCAAGCGCTCTGGTTTCTTCCCACCGTCTAAAAGACATGCTAAATTCTCCCTCAGTGTACCCAAACAGGTGAGGGGTTGTGACAACTAGGGAATTGTCTCAGTCGCTTCATCGCAGCGTTAATGTAAGCCTACTCAAGACAATTAATTAGTGAAACCTTTAAATTTTAACTCTGTTTCTCTCTCCCCACAGATGCTGCCAGACCTGTTGAGCATTTCCAGCATTTTCAATTTTTATTTCAGATTTCGAGCAGTATTTTGCTTCTACCCTTCATTGCTGATATTACCTTAGTGAATTGTTTCTACATCCTCCCAATGGCTTTGACATATTTCTTTCAGTCAGATACTCAGAAACTGGGTGCTATGTTGTTTAGTTTCGATAACTCTCCTGAACCAATTAATATTGGATCGAGTCCCACTGAAAAAATAATGAATGCCGAAATCGTGCTGCCTTTCTGGCTGGCGGGATCTTACTGTCCCTCCCACGGCGAGGGCTGCGTTCAATGGGAAACCTCATTGACAACACAAGTACATAATATTCCATCGCTGGTGAACCGGGTACTGCCTCCCACCATTGCGAAGCCCGCCACAGAAGGGGAGAAATATCTCACATGAAGTGTTAACGACACAGACTACTAATAATGAGAAAATCAGCCAGAAAACTCAGGGGCTTAAGGGATGTACCATGTGTGTGAATCTTCAGAGTGTTCTGTCTGATTTATCTAATTAGCTGTTTGTTTTGCCACCTCCTTGCCTTTGGCCTCCCAATTATTTTCAAGAACTGCTGCTCTTTACATATTAATTTCCCATTAAGCCTTCCTCTGAAAGTTAAGTCCGGTAAATAAGAGGTTAAGCAGCTTTTTAATAGCATCAGACTTGTTAATGCAATGTCAATTAACCTCTCTGGCCCAGGAGGGAAACTGTTACAAATGTAAAAGCTCATTTGTGTAGGCAATGAATAGTTGTAGTCATTTTTCTGATTTTCTTTTCTCTCTTATAAGCTGCTCTTCCTTTTTGTAATTTCTTTTCCTATTTCTGATTTAAATCCAATCCACCCTCCTCTGTTATTCTTTTGTTTCTTTCACAGCCCTGAAATCCCATTGGCCAAGGATCGCCCCTGTTGTCTCTACCATTGACGAAGGTCTCGGACTCCCCATTGCCCTTGGTGTCCTGTTATCAGCTTATACTTCCAGCAATTTATACCTTGGAAGTCTTCAAGCTGAAGGATGCAAGGAAAGAAATCCCATGAGCAATGTACACCCTGAGATGGCCTGCTCCAACAAGGTCCTAGACCACTCCATTTTCTCCTGGGAATAACAAAGGAACATTATGTGGGGCACCACCTTGATTAAGGGAAATATCTATAATCCAGAAACTGAAGACAAGGGTTTGATAAATTTAAAAAAATGTCCATGGTACATCGAAAGACGTAAGTATCATTAATTCCTGTAACATCCTCTGGCATTTCAACAGCTTGTTCTCCAGATGTGCCAGCCATTTTGGAGAATCCTCACTGAAATTTTTACCCCTTGAAGATTAAGGTCTTGTGAGAGGTTCTGTTGGAGACTGTGTGAAGTTAGTATACCTTCAAGAGAAGTTTATTTTTGATCGTACTCTTTGCAGCTCTCTCAGCCTCAGCTTTTGTCACTGTTGCCAACTTGTTAAGGCTGATACATTATTGTGGTTGTTTTGTTTCTGTTTGTAATTGATAAAATTTATTACTAAATCTCTTTCCATACACGTTAATTATATTCTTAAATAAACTTTGTTTGATTAAAGCTTCCTAGTGGGTCATTTGAATCATACCAAAAGTGAAACATATCATGTTATCCTAGCCAAACACAAGGTACAAAACTTGTGATCCTGACAGGCCTCACAAAACACTTTGGAGTTTTCTAACCTGAATTATAACATCTGAAGTACTCATCTGGGGCAGCAGGATGGCACAGTGGTTAGTGCTGCTGTCTCAGAGTGCCGTGGACCTAGGTTCAATTCTGGCCATAGGTAGTTGTGTGGAATTTGCATGTTCTCCCCAGTCTGTGTGGGTTTTCTCCAGATGCTCCGGTTTCCTCCCACAGTCCAAAAGATGTGTCGGTGAGGTTGACTGATGTAGAGATGCCGGTGTTGGTCTCACAACATCAAGTTAGAGTCCAACCAGTTTATTTGAAAGTAATCTCACAAGCTTTCGGAAGCTTGACAAAGGAAAGTTGTTATCAAAAGCTTGTGAATTTACCATCAAATAAACTGGTAGGACTCTAACCTGGTGTTGTGAGACTCCTTACTTAGGTTGACAGGTTAAAATTTTCCTTTAGTGTCAGGAGGATTAACAGGATAAATGCATGAGGTTACGAGAATAGAACCTGGGTAGGATTGTTGTCAGTGCAGGCTGAATGGGCCGAATGGCCTCCTTCTGCATGTCGGGACTCTACAATAATGACTTTCTTCCGAACAATTGTCAATGTATGAGAAAACTATTCTTTCCCTTGGTTTATGAAGAAATCTGCACTTAACACATTCTAGACATTTTGCAGCAGCATTGACCAAAATCATTATGGTTTTGCATGATGGGGCCAGCGATTGCCATTGTCCATGATGGAGTGACATTGGATCCTTTAGCAACACATCGATGCACAATATGACTCGACAAGCTGTCAAACTACCTGCGCGAACAAGATAAAGTCAAAATCCAGAAAACCAAAATTAAATCAGGACATGCTGGAAATGCAGAATAGGTCAGTCAATGTTTGGAGGAAAAAGGCAGGTTAACATTAAGCCTTAAAGCTCAGACACTCAGCCACAAGCTGTCATGCATGAGCAGAATTTTCAGAGATTATACTTGGTGATTCATTCTTTTTTCAATTGAGCATAGCAAGTCTTGTTTGTATCCAATTAAAACAATCCTGTCAAATGTAAAGTTGATTGCCGTTCTAGTTTATCATTTGTTTTAGAAGTCTGTCGGCAATGAAATATACCTCCTGCTACTGATATTTGTAGAGTTGGCCAAGTTTGTGTTTTTGGTCCAACACAAGGATAAGATCAATCAAACATCATGATTTTTATTGCTGCCCAGTAACTGTTGCTCTATTGGGTAAGGCCAATCTCTGTAACAATCCTATTTGGAGTTGAATAGCCTGTAAACATGGAAACATAGAAATATAGAGGATTAGAGCAGGAGGAAGCTATTTGGCCCTTTAAGCCTTCTTCACCATATATCACAATCATGGCTGATTATCCAACTCAATAGGCTAATAGCAATGAGAAATGACAAAGATCTCAACAAAGCGCATCCTTCCTATACAAAAGACATACTACTCCTGCTTTCTCCCCAAATATTTGAACCCTACAATGCAGAAGAAGGCCATTCAGCCCATCGAACCTGCACCAGCAACACCACCCAGGCCCTATCCCTATGACCCCACGTACGTGTCCTGCTAATCCCCCTGACATTAAGGGACAATTTAGCATGGCCGATCAACCGAACCTGCACACCTTTGGAGTGCGTGAAGAAATCGGAGAACCCGAAAGAAACCCAAGCAGACACGGGGAGAATGTGCAAACTCCATATAGATAGTGACTTGAGGCCGGAATTAAACCCAGGTCCCTGGAGCTGTGCCACTGTGCACCGTACAGTTGTATATCTGGAGATTGTTCACCAAAGGAATCTCCTAAAGAGCCTGTTAATGTTTGTGGTCCCATCTGCTGTCTCCAATGGATGTAAGAAATTCCATCATTGGAACAAAAGATGAACAGTGGAGTTGTTCCCAATATCCTGGTCAATGTTAATTGCCCAATCACAAAACTGGATTATCTGGTCGTGATTATATTTTTGCTGCTTACTTCAGAATTGCTGCCTGGAGGGATCTTGTTGTTGCCGCCATATTTCTTACAACTTAAACAAAAATTAAAACTTCCAAATGGGTTGTTCTAGTGCTGGTGGTGAGGCAGGGGTGGGGTGGGGGTGGGGGTGGGGGTGGGGGGTGGTCAGGAGTGGAGAGGGAAGATACTTGGATTAGGGTGCGAGGGGGAGGGGGAAGGTGAGAGGGGAATGCACACATGTATTCCTTTTAATTGTTGCAAGTTTTACACAGTTGTGATGACAGATTTGTAAAGCACACACGGAATAGCAGATATTCTAAATGTGATATCTCAGTTCTATACAGAGATGACACTCATTTCCCTATGTGACTCACAAAATGTCTATTCCTTGCTACTGCTCTGACCATCAGCTCATTCTACAGCTTTGTTTGCCTTCCTCTGAGTCCACATCCAATCATAAACAATCAAGCACAGAAAAAATCAAGAATAAGCAGACCCACATAATCAAACTCGAAGCAATCGATCACTACTGCTGCCAATTGTCGATATGGACATCAGCCATTCTGAAAGTTTATGCAGGCTGCTTGGTCCTGGATGGTGTTGAGTTTTCTGGATTATTACTTGAGCCATGAGTTAATTGGCACAGGATCAATAAAATTCAAGAAGTAAGCGCATGGCTGTAGGATTGGCATGGGAAAAAATAGGTTTCAATTTTGGAATATTGGCACCAATACCAGGGAAAGAGGAAGCTATTCCATTGGGATAGCTCCACTTCAATCGGGCTGGGACCTGGCAAATTGAATATCTAGGGCGATAGATAGAGAATGGCCTTAATCTGATAGTCATGATGTAGACATAGAATCCCTCCAAGTTCCGCACACATGAGCACAGCCTCAACCGGGGTCTTGGGTTTATGTCGCACTATCTGTAACCCCCATGACTTGCCTGGGCTTATAAAATCTCACTAACTGTTCAGTCTGAAGACTGTACACATCTCTTTAATCTACGCTAATGCTATCTCCACTCACATTGTCTGCATCTCTAAGACTTGAATGGCAGGTTAGCTGTAAATATTTGCATTCTAATCAGTATTCTGTACACTGTGTGTGTCTTTAAATGCTCTTCTCTGATCAGAACCTTCCACACACCTGATGAAGGAACACTGTTTCCGAAAGCTTGTGAGATTACTATCAAATAAACTGGTTGGACTCTAACTTGGTGTTGTGAGATTTCTTACTTAATCTGATAGAGCAACAGTAACTGGGCAGCGATAAAGATCAAGGCACTTGACTGATCTTACCTTACATTAGACCAAAAATGCAAAATTGGTCAGCTCAATAAAGCCAATATCAGAACCAGGAGATATATTTGATTACTGAACAAGCTCAAGGGATTAAAGGCAGGTAAGTCCTCCAGTTCTTGATAGATTACACCATCGAATTTTTAAGGAAGTGACAGCAGAGACAGTGGAACCATAAATCCTACAGTGAAGAAGGAGGTGATTCAGCCCATCAAGTCTGCACTGACTCTCCAAAAGAGGATCTTACCCAGGACTTATTCCCATAACTGTACATATTTACTCCAATAATCCTCCTAACCTACATATCTTGAGGCACTGTAGGGCAATTGAGCAAGGTCAATCAACCTAACCCACAGATCTTTGGGGTGTATGAAGAAACTGGTTCACCGGGAGGAAACCCACAGGACAGAATGTAAAACTCCACACAGATAGTCACCCAAGGCTGGAATCAAACTGGAGTTCCTGGGACTGTGAGGCAGCAGTGCCAATCACTGTGCTACCTTTGGTTGCATTATAAAATTCCCTGGATTTGGAAAAGTTTCCAGTCTATGGAAAAAGGCTAATGTAACATTCCCGTTCAAAAACGGAGAAAGGGAACAAGTAGGAAATAATGTTCCAGCAATAGGTCTGAAGACTCCAGAATTTGCTCCATCTCTAGCCAAACTGTTCCAATACAGCTACAACCACTGGCATCGATCTGGCAATGTGGAAAATTTTGCAGTTGTTCTTGTACACAAAAAGCAGGACAAATCCAACCTGGTCAATGACTGCCAATCAGTCTACTCTCCATCATCAGTAAAGTGATGGAAGAGGTCATCAACAGTGCTATCAAGCAGCACTTACTGAGCAATAACTTGCTCAGTGATACCCAGTTTGGATGTTGTCAGGGTCACCCAGCTCCTAATCTCATTACAGCCCTGGTACAAACATGGACAATAGAGTTGAATGCCAGCGGTGAGGTGAGAATGATAGCCTTTGACATCAAGGCAGCATTCAACCAAGTGTATTGATGGGGGAAAACTCTCTGCTGGTTGGAGACGTATTTCACATGTAGGAAGATACTCGTGATTGTGGTTTTGGAGGGTCAGTCATCACAGCTCCAGGACATCTCAGGAGTCCCTCTGGGTAGCGTCCTCAACCCAACCATCTTCAGCTGTTTCATCAATGACCTTCCCTCCGTCATAAGCTCAGAAGTGGGGATGTTCGCAGATGACTGCATAATGTTTAGCATTATTCACACCTCCTCAGATGCTGAAGCAGTCCTTGTTCAAATGCAAAAAGATCTGAACAGTATCCAGGCTTGGACTGACAAGTGGCAAGTAACACGCATGCCGCACAAATAGCAGACAATAACCATCACCAATAAGAGACAATCTAACCATTGATCCTTCACATTCAATGATGTTACCATCACTGAAATCCCCACATCCTAAGGGTTATCATCAACTAGAAACTCATTTGGACTCATCATATCAATACAGTGGCTACAAGAGCAGGTCAGAAGCTAGGAATACTGCAGCGAATACCTCCTGATTTCCCATCTACAAGCCCACCATCTACAAGGCACAAGTCAGAAATGTGATGGAATATTCCCCACTCGCCTGAATGAGTGCAGTTTCAACAAAACTCAAGAAGCTTGACACCCTCCAAAACAAAGCAGTCCGTTTGATTGGCACCACATCTACAAACATCCACTTCTTCCACCATCGATGCTCAGTAGCAGCAGTGTGTACTATCTACTAGATGCACTACAGAAATTCATCAAAGATCCTTCCAAACGCTCAACCACTTACATCTAGCAGGACTAGGGCAGCAGATACATGGGAGCACCGTCACCTGCAAACTCCCCTCTAAGCCACTTACCATCCTGACCTGGAAATATATCGTTGTTTCTTCGCAGTTCCCAGGTCAGAATCCTGGAATTCCCTCCTGAATGGCATTTCTGGGTTAACCCACAGTGATTTGATAAGGTGGCTCACCACCACCTTCTCAAAGATAATAAGGGATGGACAATAAATGATGACCAGCCAGCAACACCCATGTCCCACAATTGAGTTAAAAAAAATCAAATGCTGTTCTTGATGCTTGTCTCTCTCTCTCTCGCCTTACCTCTGGAATTCAAATCTTTTGTCCATGTTTGAACCAAGGCTGTTACGAAATCAGGAGCTGAGAGGCCCTGGCAGAACTCAAACTGAGCATTAGTGAACAAGTTATTGCTGAGAAAGTGCTGCTTGATAACACGTTCAGTAACACCTTATATCACTTTGTTGAATGACCTGGAATATATAACCAGTGGATCCAGGAAGTGGCTCACTTTCACCTTCTCCAGAGTAATTAGGGATCGCAACCTTGTCAGCGATATTCACATCCCAAGAACCGAAAAAGGAACACCTTTATAATTCACAAGGACGCAACTGGGTCACTCTTGTTTTACATTCCGGAATACTCTATCGACTGATGACCTTTATCATAACTGTGGCTAAAATCAGGATGAAATTAAACTGTCTTCATTAACTTAATGTGATATGCAGGGGAGGTTGTAGTTAGCAATGGAATCCTATAGTGTCACTTATTCATAATCCATTCCTTCATGATGATGTTTTATTTCAGCCCCTGTGTTACAAACAAATAGATCTCCATGATGAGATTACAAACTTATTGGCATATCCATTATTCTACATAAAAAATATCCCTATCTCTCACTTTGGTTCCAGCCCATAACCTATATGGAATCTCAATGATTTTACTTACAAATCCTCTCAAGCCGATTGTTTGTTTAAGTTTAACGTTTATTTATTAGTCATAAATAGGCTTACATTAACACTGCAACAAAGTTACTGTGAAAATTCCCTTGTTGCCACACTCAGATGCTTGATCAGGCGTACTGAGGGGAAACTTATCATGGCCAAAACACCTAACCAGCATGTCTTTTGGAATGTGGGAATACCCTGAGGAAATCCACGCAGATTTTTCAAATTCCACGGGGAGAACTTTCAAATTCCACACAGACAGTGACCAAAGCAGGAATGAAACCCAGGTCCTTGGCGCTGTGAGGCAGCAGAGCTAACCACCGTGCCACCGTTCTGCCTGTAATCTACATATTTGGCCCAAAGTCTGATGAAGAACGTGCCAGCAATGTTAAAATCCAAAATGGATAATGGGGAGAAAGAAACAAGAAAAAACTGGGAGAATAATTGGCTGCTTCATCTGCCAATAAAATAAGCCTGGCAGAGTGGATGAAAAAATCAAGATATAGATCAATGTATCTAATTAAGCTGCGTGGTGTGGTGCTTTTGATTCAATACCTTATTGGAGTAATGTATCATAGCAATGTATCATATACTGTTTCCTCTCAACAGAGCCAAGTGCCAAGCCAAAACTAGTTTTTTAAATTTCTTCTGTGATAACTTTCCTTCAGTCCAAAATGTAACCTGTCTATACTCAGACTCACTTGCCAATTGTCCTAATCCTGGCCACCCTAAACCTACTCCACATTGTGCACTCTTTCTCTTGTCGACAAATGCCAATTCCTGGGCTTGCTTCACCCTATCTTACTATTGGCTGAGCCAATTATTATTCCTCAACCAACATCACCAAAACAAACTATGTGGCCTGTGCCACGTTAGTTCTTTTTGGGAGCTTGCTGAGTACAAATTGGTTGCTATGTTTCCTACATTCCAACAGTGACTCCATTTTGCGAACATAAAACCTACCAATAATGACAAACAGGTACAAGTCCCTTTGCTCACCCAGCCTATCTTACACAATTACAATCCCTTGACCATCACAATATATCCACAATCTAACCCATCTGAATGTCATGTGCAATCCTGGAAGAAGCAAAAAGTTAGGTTTAAAAAATAACTCCAGCCACTTTAGAGGAAGGAAAGGTGAGGAAACAGGGATCTCATTGACCCAAACAGGCTGAGTAGATCACTCTGGCACTGAATTCTACATGCTGCCATCTGATTTATCAGAATTGATGCCAGCCTAACCAAAAACAGATCCACCTTTTGCTTAGAAGAAATCTGTGAAGCATTGTCCATCACACGAGATGGGAACATGTTTTAGAGGTGCATTATTCTCTGGGAAAAGAAAACTCCACCTGACATCTAAACCAGGTTTTTCTTTTGCAATTTAAGATTAGTATCCCAGCATTGTCGAATCTATTTATTGGAACAAATTATCAACTGGGACATAAGCTATTCTTTTCATTTTCGTATGTGAGTGGGATTCATTACCACAGAAAATAGTTAAGGTCAAAAGATTGTGTGATTTCAAGATGAAATTAGACATAACTCTTGGGGCTAAAGGGCTCAAGAGATCTGGTGGGAACGTTGGATCAGGCTATTGAATTTGATTATCAGTCATGGTCATAATGAATGGTGGAAAAGGCTCGAAGGGCCAAATGGTCTACTCTCCATTCCTGTTTCCATGTTGCCATGTTTCTATGATCAGTGAAGAACATCCAACATGAAGCAAAAACCAAAACCTCAAGACTCTTGGGACTAAAGGGAAAATTAGTGCCTCAGCCTGAAAGCAGCCCAACTTGATAGTGGGATTTCATCAACAGCTTCCAACCAATATGGAAACTCTTCACACATCCAACTCAATTTCAGAAAAGTGGGTCACATCAGCTGCACTGGATTCCTGTGACCAGATCATTGGGTTTGAGAATCATCAACCACGATATCTCCCGAAGCTAGAACAAGCAACTTTCACTGCATGGCAAAACAGGTCACAAATCAAGAAAGCAGCATTCCAATAGCTCAGAGTAATCAGCTGTAATAAATTGAAAGCTACTCGATGAGGGCTTCAGAACACAAAGATTTTACGGACAACATAATGATTAACTATATATACAATACATGGTCTAACAAAATAACTATGTGACTGTCCACTACTCCAACCTGTTCCAACTGTTGATTCTTCCTGATCCTGGATCCATGTCCTTGGAGTTAATAGTTCATCTTTCAAAGAAAGCATCCTTTTTGGATGTATCACACTTGGTATGGCTGCTGCTGTGCCCAAGACTGCAAGGAATCACAAAAGGTTGTGAATGTAGACCAGTCCATCACACAAACCAACCTCTCATCCATTGACTCTGTCTATACTTCTGCTGCCTCAGAAAAGCAGCCAGCATATTCCCCGCACTCAGGACATACCCTCTGCCACCTTCTTCCATTGGAAAAATGGTACAAAAGTCTGAGATCACACACCAACTGACTCAAGAACAGCTTCTTCCTGCTGCCATCAGACTTTTGAATGGACCTACCTTGTATTAAGCTGATCTTTGTTTACATCCTAGCTGTTATTGTAACGCTATATTCTGCACACTTACCTTTCCTTCTCCACTATATACTCTATGAATGGTATGTTTTGTCTGTATAGCACAAGAAACAATACTTTTCACTGTATACAATATTTGAGACAATAACAAATCAAATAAAATAAAATCACACACATAGTAAAACAACAATGAAATAGGGCAAAAGCAGAAAATGCTGGAAAATGTCTGATTTGATTTATTATTGTCACATGTATTAGCATACGATGAAAAGTATTGTTTCTTCTGAGCTATACAGACAGAGCATGCTGTTCATAGGGAAGGAAAAGTGAGAGTGCAGAGTGTAATGTTACAGTCATAGCTAGGGTGTAGATTAAATATTAGAGATACCCTCCTCAGGTTGAAATGTTCATCTCATCTACCCTCCCGGCTGGATTTATAATTCACAATCTAGAAGATGTAGAATGGGTTTGGGTTTATCTTGCTTACACTTGAAGGAATGCACAATTGCCAATGTTGTGTACCATTAGCATGGCACCAGACTTTCAACTGAGATTGTGTCTTCCAATCCCAGGGAGATAACTTGAGCTCAAAGTTTTTGACTGAAGTTTGAGAGGCTGCAACATGAATGAAACCAAGATATATTATAAATCAATACACTAAAGCAAAGTATAAATGCATAAAGATTTGTATTTGGCAACTGTGTTGAGGATAGTCCTGAACTTCAAGAGGACATTGGCATGTTGGTGGATTGGGCAGATGAAGTTCAATGCTAAAAAGTGTAAAGTGAGTCATTTGGGAGGAGGAATGTGGAGAGAGAGCATGAACTAAAAGACATAAAGACTAAAAGAGTTCATTATTAATTTATGGAATATGAGCAAGACTGGCAAGGTCAGCAATTATTGCCCAGGTAGTGCAGGAACAAAGGTGCACAGGTCATTGAGAGTAGCAGTGCCTGTTGAGAGAGGAGTTAATAAAGCTTGGCCTTCTTTTCTGAGGAAGGATTTTCTTGCTCTCGAAAGAGTGCAGCGAAGGTTTACCAGGCTGATTCCGGGGATGGTGGGAAAGATGTATGAGGAGAGATTGACGAGGTTAGGATTGTTTTCATTGGAGTTCAGATGAATGAGAGGGGTATCTCATAGAGACTTATAAAATTCTATTGAACTAGACAGGATGGATGCAATTAGGATATTCTCAATGGTGGGGGAGTCCAGAACAAGGTGTCACAGTCTGAGGATGGAGATGAAGATAAGAAAAGAGGAGACGATAACTCACAGACCATAATCAGTAAGGATAGGTAACAACACTTCCTCCATGAACTTCCTCAAAACCAGTGTCCCATAAGGTTGTGTCCTCAGCCCCCTACTATACTCCTTGTACAACAATGACTGCATGGCCAAATTCCCCTCCAATTCGATTTTCAAATTTGCCAATGACACCATCGTAGTGGGTCGGATATCAATCAGTGATGAGACAGAATACAGGAATGCGATGGAGAATCTGGTGAACTGGTGCAGCAATAATAATCTCTCTCAATGTCAACAAAATGAAGGAGATTGTCATCAACTTCAGGAAGCATAAAGGAAAACATCTGTCTACATCAATTTGGATGAAATAGAAAAGGTCAAGAGCTCCACGTTTTTAGATGTCCAGATCACCAACAACTTATCCTAGCCCTCCATTGCTGACATGAGGTTAAGAAAGCTCATCTATGCCTCTACTTTCTCAGAAAACTAAGGAAATTGACATGTCAGTAACAAAGAATAAAGAGCAACACAGCACGGGAAACAGGCCCTTCGGCCCAACGAGCCCACGCCGCCGTCCTAACGTCTTAAAGACATATCCTTGACTTTAGGCTATGCCTATTGTTGAAGATTCCCATATAGGGACCAATATAGGGACAATTTGTTACCCAATCAGCCTAAGAGCACATTTTTGGGATGTGGGAGGAAACCGGAGCACCCGGAGGAAACCCACGCAACCACGGGGAGAACGCGCAAACTCCCGCAGACACAGGCCCAAATCCATGTGTCAGCACAGCAACAGCGATAGTCTCTGAGCTGTCATGTTGCCCATCAGATGGTCCAGTTTAAGCATACACTGATGACGTGAAGCACTAGGCAACTCCTGAAGCAACCTCCAAGAGCAGCTCTCGCACGACATGCCGCATGCATGCCCCTTGTTGGTCAACAAGGTGGACCGAATTGCCTGCGGAAACAAATAAGACTTAATTAAACATGCTAAAAAAAAACTAAGACATTCCCGAGACGAAACTAAAAGATAGTCTACTACTATTTGGTCCTCCCGATATTCAAACAGTCCTGCTATATCCCTCTATCTGCAGACCGCTCATGTGGCTGTCCAAGAGACCCTTAAACAACCCTAGTGTGCCTGCTCCCACCACCTTACTCGGCAGTGCATTCCACACCCCCACTACCCTTTGTGTGAAAAACTGGCCTCGAATATTCGTCTTATACATAGCCCCCTCACCCTGAGCCCGTGACCCCTCGTTCTATCCATTTCTAATGGTGGAAAAAGCTTACCACCATTTACTCTATCTATACCCCTCATAATCTTATATACCTCTAAAAGATCCCCTCTCAGCCGACGTCTTTCAAGGGAAAACAACCCCAGTGTTTTCAATCTTTCCTTGTAAGACAGCCCTTCCATATCAGATAGCATCCTGGTAAATCTCCTCTGCACTCTCTCCATGGCCTCTACATCTTTCCTGTAGTACAGCGACCAGAACTGGACGCAGTACTCCAGATGAGGCCTAACCAATGTTCTATACACCTGCAACATCAGACTCCTATTCTTGTATTCTATACCCCTTCCTATGAAGGCTAACATACTATATACCTAATCGAAACATATAAGATGATTAGAGGTATAGATAGGGTGGATAGTGATAGCCTTTTTCCTAGGATGGAAAAAGCTAGCACGAGGAGACACAGCTTTAAATTAAGGGGTGATAGTTATAGGACGGATATCAGAGGCAGGTTCTTTACCCAAAGGGTGGTTCGGGAGTGGAATGCCCTGCCTGCAGCAGTTGTAGATGCGCCAAGTTTGGTGGCGTTTAAGAGGTTAGTTGATAAGTATATGGAAGAGAAGGGAATGGTTTAGTTTGGAGGGGCATTGCTTTTTATATTGGTCGGCGCAACATCGAAGGCCGAAGGGCCTGTTCTGTGCTGTAATGTTCTATGTTCTATGTTCTATATGCTTTTTTTACCACATTCTCCACCTGTACTGACACCTTCAGAGACTTGTGAACTTGCACCCCCAGGTCTCTCTGCATCTCTATACTCTGGATAGTTTTACCTTTTATCCTATAACTCCCCTCTACATTATTCCGGCCAAAATGCATCACCTCGCATTTATCCGGATTAAATTCCATTTGCCATCTATCTGCCCAATCTACCAGCCTATCTATGTCATGTTGTATTGCCAGGCACTGCTCCTCAGTACCCGCCAATCCAATCATCTTAGTGTCATCAGCAAATTTGCTGATCACACCACCTACCCCCTCTTCCAAGTCATTTATATACACCACAAATAGAAGGGGTCCTAGTACAGAGCCCTGTGGCACACCACTAGTGACAGACCTCCAGTTGGAAAAAGAGCCTTCCACTACTACCCGCTGTCTCCTCCTCCCTAGCCAGTTCTCTACCCATCTACATACCTGGCCCTGTATACCATGCGCCTTCACCTTTTCTATCAGCCTACCATGAGGGACCTTATCAAACGCCTTACTGAAATCCATATAGACGACATCAATGGCTTGTCCTTCATCAACCGTTTTTGTCACCTCTTCAAAAAATTCCACTAGATTCATAAGGCACGACCTCCCCATAACGAAGCCATGCTGCGTATCCCTGGTCAGATCGCAGCGCTCCAGATGCTCATACATCCTGTCCCTGAGAATCCTCTCCATTAGCTTAACTCTAACCAGCTTGCACAGATGCACTAGAGAAAGAATTATTTCTGGTTGTATCACAGCTTGGTGTGACTCCTGCTCTGCCCAAGACCGCAAAGATCTACAAAAGGTTATGAACGTCGCCCAATCAAACCAGCCTCCCATCCATCTGTCTACACTTCCTGCTGCCTCGGCAAAGTAACATAATTAAGGACTCTGTGCACATCTTACCTTCTCCCTTCCACCTTCTTCCTTTGGGAAAAAGATACAAAGACTGAGGTCGCATACCAACCAATTCAAAAACAGCTTCTTCCCTGTAGCTGTCAGACTTTTGATTGGACTTACCTTGCATTAAGTTGTTCTTTCTCTACACCCTAGCTATGACGGTAACACTACATTCTGCACTCTCTTGTTTCCTTCTCTATGAATTGTATGCTTTGTTTGCATAGCTCGCAAGAAACAATACTTTTCACTGTATGATAATACGTATGACAATAATAAATCAAATCAAATCAAACATTTCTTTACCCAAAGAGTGGTGAACCTGTGGAATTCATTACCACAAGAAATAGTTGATGCCAAAACATTGAATGTATTCAAGAGGTGGCCGGATATAGCACATGGGGTGAATGGGATCAAAGATTATGGGGAAAAAACAGGATTAGGCTATTGAGTTGGATGATCAACCATGATATTAATGAATGGCGGAGTTGGCTTGAAGGTCCAAATGGCCTCCTCCTGCTCCTATCTTCTATGTTTCTCTGTTTCTATATTAATAGGGGCACCGACTGAAGAGGTTATGTTAAAATTGTGAAGGACACGAGTGAGGCCTCATCTTAGAGTATTGTGTCCAATTTGGGCACCGTGTTTGAGGAGGGCCTTGGAGAACATAGAGAGGAGATTCACAAGAATGATTCCAGAGACAAAGAAAGGTAGCTATGAAGATAGATTGGAGAGGCTGGGTCTGGGTTTTTCTTAGAGAAAAGAAAGCTGAGAGGAGTCTTGATGGAGATATTCAAGCTCCTAAGGGATATGGACATTGTGAATAAGAAAAAACTGAACTCAAGAGAGCTTCAAAAACTAAAGAGCACAGATTCAAAATAATGTGAGGAAAATAATTTTCACCCAGAGGGTGGTTGTGCTCTAAAAGTAGCTCCCCAAGAGGGTGGTGGAGACAGATTCGATTGAGGTCTTCAAAATGGAACAGGATTGCTGTCTGATAAGAAAGGATGTGCAAGATTACAAGGATAAGGCAGGGGAGTAGGGCTAAGTAAAATGCTCTTTCAGAAATTCAGTGCAGTCTCAATGGGCTGAATGGCCTCCTGCTGTGCTGTAAAGATTTGATGACTCTGCGGTGAACTATTTTCTGTGATTACAACATTTGTAACACTACTCTCCCAACTGCCACGAGATTAAAAATACTTTGCTCGCTGTTATGCACATTGGCCCTCCCCAAGCTCAGAGAAGGTTCATCCTTCCCTCTCTCCTCCCTGCCTCCCACCTTCCTCCCTTCTCTTTTCTTTTTTTCCTTCCTACCGGTCATGGTTCAGTGTCTATTTTCACTGCAATGATTTGCGAAATGACCAACAATAGTTATAGTTATTGAAGGATCTATTCCACACTAAGAGGACATGTCTAATAGTTGCTCCTGCTCTAATCTCATCAACATGTATAGGCGCAGCAGAATATTCCTGTAGGATGCGTACAGCTCTAGCAATACATGCTGGGCACCTTGTCCACTTCTCCCATTTCAGCTATGTATGTGAGCATCAAGCACTCTCATGAAGCGTAGCAAAGCCTCCTCCAGTCAATTACTCTTTAAAATTACTGGAAATAAAAATAATCTTAGTAGTTAGAAAAAAAAATCAGTAATGGCTTGACCTAAGCAATGAAAAAAAGCAGTACTTTCTGAGTGCTTCACCTACAAAATAGGTGTTAATTGCACATCAATTGACTGTTAATTGTGTATAAGTGGTGGATATTAATTGGAGACTCAATTATGCTCATACATACAGGAGCAGGAAGGGGTGGATAGAAATCTATATATGCAATCTGTGTCTCTGTAAACAAAGACATGGAGATGCCACTGTTGGACTGGTATGGGCCCAGTAAGAAGTGTCACAACATCAGGTTAAAGGCCAACAGGTTTATTTGCAATCATGAGCCTTTGGAATGCTGCTCCTTCATCAGTTGAGTGATGAAGGAGCAGTGCTCTGAATGCTCATGATTCCAAATAAATCTGTTGGACGTTAACCTGGTGTGACACTTCTTTCTGTAAACAAAAAAAAATCTAAGTGCACATATTGGATGGCACGGTGGCACGGTGGTTAGCATAGCACCAGGGATCCAGGTTCAATTCCAATTTCGGGTCACTGTCTATGTGGAGTTTGCACATTGTCTGGATGAGTTTCCCCTGGGTGCTCCAGTTTCCTGCCACAGTCCAAAGATGTGCTGGTTTGGTGGATTGACGACGCTAAATTGACCCTGGTGTCAGGGAATTAACAGGGTAAATATATGGGTTTTGTAGGAATAGAACCTGAATGGGATTGTGATTTGTGCAAACTTGATGGCCAAATGGCCCCTTCCTGCTCTGTAGGGACTCCCCATGATGGTCAGAATGGGAAAACTCACCACCCCCCATATCTTTCCCTTGCTGCAAGGAGGTCATGGCTATCTGAGTACGATAAGAAGTGTCACAACTGGTTAAAATTTGTAATTGCGAGCTTTTGGAATTTTGCTCCATTGTGGCTATCTGAATTCTAGCAATAAGTTTCCAGCTGCTTATTGGTAGAATTGCTAGTTTGCTTCTAATTTACAATATGGCATTATGCCATCATCTTTATCACTTGTTGCTAGCTGTGTGTCACCGTATATGGTTAGTTGGCCGTTTTCTCTGACAGCTAATAGACTAAGCTCTGCTTTAAGGGGGGTCAACTAGAACCTCTTCAGTTGTCAATCCTTACTTCTTCTGACAACATGGCCACTCCATCTGAGTTACACCCTGATCATCACTGAGTGGAATTTTGTCCAGGAGTTTATGAATATATTTCAGGTAGGATGTATCAATTTAGTGGGTACAGCATTGGCAACAGATCTATTTTCCATTAGCGTAAAGCAGGGTGGAGCCAACTCCCTCTACTCAGCCCATGATGAGTCTTAATGCCAATCTCAGCAGAGCACATTCCTGTGGCCTTCGTATTTTTTCAATTTCATTGTCTCTCTGAAACTGATGGTTTCCATCAATCCTGACCGCTCTGTCATCTCTGTGAGAGCCAGTTTAGAATGAAAATCTATCATCTAACATATTGGTTTGTTGTTCTGCAGTTTATGTTCATTTCAATTTCTCAGTCCGTTGCTTAATTTGTTTTTCTCAAGCTGGTCCATTCAGTCTGCACCAATCCTCCAAGAGAGCACTTTATCAAGGCATAATCCCCCAACCTCTTGCCATAATCCTAAGCACTGATCATCGCTAATCTCCTTAACCTACACATCTTTGGACACTGAGGGCCACTTTTGCATAGTCAATCTACCTAACATATCCATCTTTGGACTATGGAAAGAAACCCACGCAGACATGGGGAGAATGTCTCTGTGGAGTTTGCACAATCACCAAAGACCAGGATCAAACCCAGATCACTGGCATTGTGAGGCAGCAGTGCTAACCACCATGTGCCCTAAGGAAACAGAGAATTCAAGTAGATTATGATCCATTGTAAGGAACTGGTTGAATGCATATAATGGTTTCCCTCTCCTACTCCATACTACTTCATTTTAACCCTCTGTGGGCATAAGATTTGGAAGGTAACCTTTTCACTATTAAAGAAAAGGAATAAGATAATATATGACAGCAAGAATTATTTGCATTCATACAGAACCTCTGAAAGAGGGCATTTCATAGGAGCATTAGCAGAGAAACTTCCACATAATGTGACCAGAGATGCAGGTGTGAAGGAGCATTTTAAAGAGGAGCAAGAGGGAGAGAGATGTTGAGGTGTGCTGAGGGAATTCCAGAGATTAGACCTGGCAGTTGAAGGCTTGGCCACAGATAGTAGAAAAAATGGGGGATGGCCGATGCGTGTCTTTGAAAAGTTTATTTATTAGTGTCACAAGTAAGGCTTACGTTAACACTGCAATGAAGTTATGTGAAGTCCTCTAGTCGCCACACCCTGGTGCCTGTTTTGGTTAAAGCCCCTAACCAACACATCTTTCAGACTGTGGGAGAAGACTGAAGCACCTAAAGGAAACACATGCAGACACGAGGAGAATGTACATACTCCAGACAGACAGTGGTCCAAGCCAGAAATTGAACCCAAGTCCCTGATGCTGTGAGGTAGCAGTGCTAACCACCGTGCTACCCACATTTGGAGGAATTTAAACACAAGGGTAAGAATTTTGTGATTGAGGCATTGCTCAACATGGAGCAGACGTAGAACAGCAATCACAGGTGTTGTGCAGCATCTGTTGAACATAGGTTCTTTATTATCTCTTCCCAGCAGACTCCCTCTGCTGGTATATCTGTGTATAATAGCCGCAGGGGGATAAAATGTACAATGCAAGTTTCAACGTACTACAGGGGTGATGGGTGAACAAGTGCAAAATTAGAAAGATCTCTTTGCTATATTTCCGTCTGGGGAGTTCTTTAGCCAGGAGGGAACAAAGAGGAGCAGGAAATAAATCTTCTCTGTGAATAAATTACCCTTCAAATGCATTTTCCCAAGAGCAAGTTCCGCTGATTACTAAGTGCAAAGTATTATTACAAGAAAATGTCTGTTTTCCATGCGAAAGGGCCAAGGTCGGTCACTTGGAATCTCAATGAAGATTCTTCTATTCCACCAACATCAATGTTTAACATTGATTTCCATTGTTTTTTCTCTTGAAAACAACTGCCCTCTTTAAAAGCTATTAGTATTAAATTCGACAGGAATGTTTCCCCAATGGTCTTTTTCAATCCTCAGTTGCTAAAAGCTCATCAAGCTCCTAGCCACTCAGATCAATGCTGCACACTAGACTGCATCATGAGGTTGTACAGCAGTACTTCATAGATGGTTTAAAACAGTGAATATTTTTAGTTAGTCCCCGAGTGTCTTGTTTTTACTGTTCAAATCATAGTCAGCACTTTACACCCCTGGAAGCCCTGATGCAGCCTATATCAAGCAACGTGATACACTCCATATAGAATCATAGAATCAGCACAGTGCAGAAGGAGGCCATTCAGCCCATTGAGTCTGC
This sequence comes from Sphyrna mokarran, assembly GCA_024679065.1. Classification (NCBI taxonomy): domain Eukaryota; kingdom Metazoa; phylum Chordata; class Chondrichthyes; order Carcharhiniformes; family Carcharhinidae; genus Sphyrna; species Sphyrna mokarran. The sequence continues at coordinate 10,529,019 of JAGIQG010000013.1, read as the reverse complement.
ACCAACTTCAATCCCACCCTATTTCCTGCTTATCCTCTGACACCAAGATCAATTTAGCATCGCCAATCAACCTAACCTGCACATCTTTGGACTATGAGAGGAAACCGGAGCATGTGGAGGAAACCCATGCAGACATTGGGCAAATATGCAAACTCCACACAGTCAGTGACCTGAAGCTGATATTGTACCCAGGTCCTGGTGAAGCAAGAGTGTAACCACTGTGCCACCCCAAGTGAATTAAGCATAAGCTATCTTAAGACATTTTCTTGGAGGTATGTTTTATACTACAAAATTGTGTCTCATTTGGCACTGGTTGGCACTGTAATGGTAATCGAATCCAGAGAGAGATCAAGATGACGGCACAGTGGTTAGCACCCAGAGACCTGGGTTTGATTCCAGCCTCGGGTGACTGTCTGTGCAGGTTCTCCCTATCTCTGCATGGGTTTCCTCCAGATGCTCTGGTTCCCTCCCATAATCCAAAGGGCGTGCTGGTTAGGTGCACAGGAACAGCAATTGCCCATTCAGCCCTTGACCTTGGTGCTATCATTAAGATGAATTGGTTGTGTAATCTTAATACCTTTACCAAACAAAAACACCACCTGCCTACCAAATTGATCTATCTACCGGTTATTGCCGAAGGATAGATAATCAGAAAAAATAGTTCTCTGATTCAAGAGAAGAGAGAAGAATGGAAAGTGCGTAAAAGCCAACATTTTACATTGCTCAGGTGGGTAGGAAATATGGTAAACTGTGTGAGGAGCTGTCGGGCAAGTGTTCTAATGCCATCTCATGTTCTAATGGGCAATTGCTGTTTCTAATGTGTCAGCGCTCTGCAGGATGATCACTGATGGGACACTGTTCAGGAGAAACAAAGTAACAAATAGAGGCATTATTCACAGTACTGTCCTGTTCTGTTTAGTCTTCATCAAAATGTTTGGACTTCCAACACATCGCCAGTGGTTATCTTACGTCTGGAGCTTTACATGAAGTTTCTTAAGTTTATTTATTAGTGACACAAGTAGGCTGAACCCTGCAATGAAGTTACTGTGAAAATCCCCTAGTTGCCACACTTCAAGCGCTGTTCAGATACACTGAGGGAGAATTTAGCATGGCCTGTGTGGGTTGCTGTCTGTGTGGAATTTGCATATTCACCCAGTGTCTGCGTGGGTTTCCTCTGGCTGCTTTGCTTTCCTCTCATAGTCCAAAGATGTGCGGGTTAGGTTGATTGGCCATGCTATACAGATAAAGCATATCGTTCATAAAGAAGGAAACGAGAAAGTGCAGAATGTAGTGTTATAGTCAAAACTAGGGTGTAGAGAAAGATCAACTTAATGCGAGGTAGGTTCATTCAAAAGTCTGACAGCAGTAGGGAAGAAGCTGTTCTTGAGTCGGTTGGTACGTGACCTCAGACTTTTGCATCTTTTCCCCGACGGAAGAAGTTGGAAGAGAGAATGTCTGGGGTGCATGAGATCCTTAATTATGCTGGCTGCTTTGCCGAGACAGCAGGAAGTGTAGACAGAGTCAATGGATAGAGGCTGGTTTGCGTGATGGATTGCGCTACATTCACCATCTTTTGTAATCTCTTGTGGTCTTGGGCAAAGCAGGAGCCATACCAAGCAGTAATACCATCAGAAAGAATGCTTTCTATGATGCATCTGTAAAAGTTGATGACAGTCATAGTGACACGCCAAATTCCCTTAGTCTTTTGAGAAAGTAGAGGCATTGGTGCGCTCTCTTAACTATAGTATCGGCATGGGGGGACCAGGACAGATTGTTGGTGATCTGGACACCTAAACCCTGAAGCTCTCAACTCTTCCTAATTTGTCCCTCTTGATATAGACAGGGGCATATTCTCCTTTGCCCTTCCTGAAGTCAATGACTATCTCCTTCATTTTGTTGACATTGAGGGAGAGATCATTGTTGCCGCACCAAAATACGCCAGATTCTCTATCTCATTCCTGTACTCTACCTTGAGATTGTTTGAGATCCGATCCACTATGGTGGTATCGTCAACAAACTCGAAAATTGAACTGGAGGGGAATTTGGCCACAGTCACAGGTGTATAAGGAATATAGTCAGGGGCTGAGAACACAGCCTTGTGGGGCACTGGTGTTGAGGATGATCGTGGAGGAAGTTTTGTTGCTTATCCTTACTGATTGTGGTCTGTGAGTTAGGAAATTCAGGATCCAGTCACAGAGAGAGGTGCTGAGACCCAGGCCACAGTGTTTGGAGATGAGTTTTGTGGGAATATAGTGTAGAAGGCTGAGCTTTAATCAGTAAATAGGAGTCTGACATAGGTGTCCTTGTTATCTAGGCATTCCAGGGTTGAGTGCAGGGCCAGGGAAATGGAGCTGTGGATCTGTGCAGCAGTAGCACTTCTGATAGTTTAGCATTCCTTTAATAATATTGTGAAATATTGCTGTAGATTTAATCTGTGCAAGTCTTTCAAGTGGGGTTCAACCCCTAAGTATAAGGATATAAAATAGCTAACCCTCAAAGACATACACAGAGAGGAATTGTACAGACACTAAGGGGTTAACTGTGACACACAGAGGGATGGAATACTGCGTACAGTTCTGGTTACCCTATTGTAGAAAGGATATTCTTAAACTCAAAAATGTGCAGAAAAGATTTACTAGGGTTTATCGGGGCTTGGTGGTTTGAGTCATAAGGAGAGACTAGTTAGACTGGGACCTTTTTCCTTGGAGCGTAGGAAGCTTAAGGGTGATATTATAGAAATCTATAAAATAATGAGGAGCATATATCAACTAGATAATTAACATCTTTTTCCCAAATGTAGGGGAATCTAAAACTAGAGGGCATAGGTTTAAGGTGAAGCAGAAAGATATAAAAGGGTCCAGGGAGGCAATTTTTTCATACAGAGCGTGGTGAGCATTAGGAATGAGCTGCCAAAGGCAATAGTAGAGGTGAGTACAATTTTGTCTTTAAAAAACATTCAGACAGTTCCATGGGTCAGGTAGGATATTGAGAATATGGGCTGAACATGGGCAGTTGGGACTGGCATGATGATAAATACTGGGCAGCATGGACAAGTTGGGCCGAAGGGACTGTTTTCATGCTATAAATGATTCTATGAACTAACCAATACTCTGGCTCGTCTAAGAGACTGCGAAAGCCACTATCATGGTCAATGGCTCAGGAAAACTGGCATTACAGAGCACAATTAGCTCTTACCAGGATCATAGAATCTGTACAGTACAGAAGGAGGATATTCAGTCCATTGTAGAAACATAGGAACATAGGAGTAGGACACTTGGCCCATCGAGTCTGCTCCGTCATTCATTATGATCATGGTTGATCATCAAATTCAATATCCTTAACCCCCCCTTTCCCATGTCCCTTTAGCCCCACGAGCTAAATCTGATTTCTTCTTGAAAGCAATCAAGTCTGCACCAACTCAGCATCGCACCTAGGCTCATCCTTGCCCTATTTCCATAACCCCATGTGTATTTATTCCACTAATTCCCCTAATTTACATATCTTGGGATACTAAGGGACAATCTACTATGACTCCCGCACATCTTTGGACTGGACACAGTAAGAAGTCTCACTTCAGGAAGTGGCCATTCATCTGATGAAGGAGCAGCATTCCAAAACCTCGTGTTACCAAATAAACCTGTTGGACTTTAACGTGGTATTGCGAGATTTCTTACATGTGCCCACCCCAATCCAATGCCAGTAACCTCATATCTTTGGACTGTGGGAGGAAACGGGAGCACCCGGGGAAAATCATTGCAGACAAAAGTAAAAGCTAAAAAGTTTATTTATTACTCACAAGTAAGCTTACATTAACATTGCAATGAAGTTACTGTGAAAGTCCCCTAGTCGCCACATTCCAGCGCCTGCTCAGGTGCACTGAGGGGCAATTTTAGCATGGCCAATTCACTTAATCTGCACACCTTTGTACTGTGAGAGGAAACCAGAGCACCTGGAGGAAACCCACGCAGATACAGGGAGAATGTGCAAACTCCACACAGATAGTAACCCAAGCAGGGAATCGAACTCAGGTCTCTGGCACAGTGGGGCAGCACTGCCAAACATTGTGCCACCGTGCCACTCTAAATGAAGGCACAATGCATGTTCCTGCCCGGTTGCAAACTGGGGACTTGTCCCGTATTGGGAGAATGTGATAATCCAACACGACAGAAACAGCAAAGAAAATTCCTACATTGGCCACGAATCAAACCCGGGCCTCCTGTGTGGCAGACAGGAATCCCACCACTGAACCACCAACGCACACGGGGAAATGGGGAGAATGTATAAACTTTTTACAGATAGTCATCCAAGGTTGGGTTCGAACTCAGGTTCCTGGCACAACTAAGCAGCAGTGTTAATGACTGTGCTGCCCAACAGGAATGAAAGGAACATTTGTAACTCAGTCAATCTTGGAGCCAGGAATGCCTCACTGTGGGGAAGGGATAATATTGCTTTCTCTTGCGTAAGCAGCAGAAGAATTGACTGTGCTCGTACAGTCCTATCCATACTTGGGGGTGAAATATACCAAGATGAAGAAGTGCTAAATACTGGATAGCACACAAGAGTGGCAACAAGATCTGTGCTTGTGATGGCATGATGGGAATAAACGAGTAGACACATTGTCAGGAGAAAGACAAAGATTAGTCATCTCCAGATCCAGCCCTGCAATCAATTCTGTTAACGACCAATTCTGTGGATAAGTGTAAGATTTAGTCAAATCACAGAGGGGTTTGCACTGTGAGATACTGTTGTGAATTCCAGTCTAGGATTCGTACTGACGGAATTTTGTGGATTCGAAAAACTAATGAATGTGAGGTTGAACCAAACTTTGTTTCGTGAGAGTTTTGTTCTCATGGATGGCACAGTTAGCACTTCTGCCCCAATTCTCCAGGGACCTGGGTTTGATTTTCAGCTTGCATCACTGTTTGTATGGAGTTTGCTCATTCTCCTCATGACTGTGAGGGTTTTTTCTGGGTGCTCTGGTTTCCTTCCACAGTGCAAAAATGTGCAGATCAGGTAGATTGGTCATGCTAAATTTTCCAATTGTGTGGTGGATGCATAAATTAGAAGGATTAGCAGGGTAAATATGCAGCATTATGGGGATAGGGCCTGGGTGGGATTGCTGTCGGTGTGGGCTCAGTGGGCTGTATGGCCTCCTTTTGCACTGTAGGGATTTTATGATTCTGTGAAATCACTGCATTCCAACAGGGGAAAATCTCTTACAAGCTTCAACCCACATTTTGAGACTCAGAGGCAAAAGTGCTCTCCATTGAACCGCTTTCGAGGAAACACTTCTATTTTGTTGGACAATTGAGGAACTGTTCCCTTCCAGAGGAGGTGTAATGCTATTTATGTGGCAGAGGAATACCATTGGCATAACATATGCCTGCCCTTTCAGTAAATTGTATTTATTTTGTGTGCGCCTAGTGCAGCACTGATGCATTCAGGAGCTGAGACAATCAAACAAGTACGTTTGAAGGTTCCGGAAAGAAAAACACACGATTGTTACTCTGAGTGAGAATTCAATAAATGATGATGGTTATTTAGATTCTACATTGAGGGTGTACAGCCAGCACTGCAGTCAGTAAAGCCACTTGCACTGATATAGCACTTTAAATCAAAGGAAACAACCCCACAGTGCTTGACAGAAAATTATCAACACAATTCCACAGCAAACCACATCATTTATATTATAATCATATAACTATATCTTATATACACTTACGTAGGAAACAAGGATAGTGTACAAAACTCATTATATATATTTTTTATATATATATGTATAAGTTTTGAATATTGAAATTGGCTTTACTCCCTTACCAACTGCATGGCTAATTTCACAGCAGGATGGAGCTGGTGACATTGGGAGGGGCAAAAAGCAGTGCACAAACTCAATTTTTCGCCTCTCGCCCAATCTTACTGGCTCATCACACTAATTAACTAAGAGCGGCACACTGACACAATGGTTAACACTGCTGCCTCCCAGCGCCAGGGATCTGGGTTCAATTCCCAGCTTGGGTCACTGTCTGTAAAACGTTTGCAAATTCTCCTCGTGCCTGCGTGGGTTTCCTCCGGGTGCTCCGGTTTCCTCCCATAATCTGAGGTGTGCGAGTTAGGTTGAGTGGCTATGCAAAATTGGTGTCAGAAGGTTAGCAGAACATATATGTGGGATTTAGGGAATAAGGTCTGAGTGGGATTGTGGTCGATGCAGGCCTGATGGGCTGAATGGCCTCCTTCTGCACTGTAGGGATTCCATGTTTCTAAGACTGGCATGATGAGCCAGTCAGATCCTCCCTCCGCCCCACCATCTACCCACCCTCACTTTATTCTGCTGCTGCTGACTGGAAGAGGAACTCTAAGTATCCTGACAGAACTTTCCACATCTGGCTGGATTGCAGTTGCAGCCAGTCACTCTGCTGTCAGCATCATCGCTGTGGGATAAATTTCAGGCACAAATTGATTTAGAGCTGGAATTACAGAAAGAGATAGACTAATAGCTGAAGATAGTGATACAGACAGTTATAGATATACAGATAGAATTAGTTACAGATCTGGTGGGTGATACGATGAATTTATAGTTGCTGTTAGGGAGACAGAAGTAGATTGATTTAGAGCTAAAAGCAGACTAACATATAATAGATAGAGTTATAGATACAGCTGGCAATAGAGATACTTACAGATAGAGTTACAGACAACAGGGCCTATTCTTTAATCATAGAATCCTACAGTGCAGAAGGAGGCCATTTGGCTCATTGAGTCTGCGCTGACCACAATCTCACCTATGCTCTACCCCTATAACCACATAACCCCATGCATTTACCCCAACTAGTTATCCTGACACTCAGGGGTTATTTAGCATAATTCACCTAAGCCTCACAGCGTTGCACTTAGGAAGGCACCAGGGCACCCAGAGGCAACCCATGCAGACATAAGAAGAATGTGCAAACTCCACACAGACAGTGACCCAGGCTGAGAATTGAACCCGGGACCCTGGCTTTGAGAGGCAGCAGTGCTAACCATTGTGCCACCGTGCCACCTGCCCAATCATTCCTGCTAGGAAATTATTTACAAGGCCAAATTTCCGATAGGTTCACTCCAATAGTGGACATTAGATGGTGTGGGACTTAGATATGTTCAAGGGAAAGGAAGCAGACCCTATCCCAAATGGTGGATTTGGAACTCATCTGTATATGTTGAATAAGTAATGCCTGGATCTACAATACCTGGGTAATTAACACCATGGCACTCTGACAGTGGGACAGTAAATGGAAGCAGACCAAAGCGGACAGCTAAATCTTGAATGCAGTTTCCAAGAGGGAGCTGAGTAAGAAATGTTATAGCATTCAATCCATCCAGGAGTCTCAGATCTTCACATATGGTCTGATTAACATTGCACTACACCTCAGCGTGTGAGGCTTACCAAGGCCAGGCTTTCTTGTGATGGAGGCAGCTTGCCATTGACTGCTGGCAGGACCTCCTGGCCCCAATGCAGTCAATGGCAATTTGCGTGGCTCTGCCATTCCACTGCAAGGGAACACACAGCAGGATGGTGAGACCCGAAGATCGCGAGTAATTCTGCAATTCATTTTTTGCAGAACTTGTACAGTGGCCGAGTGGTTAGTGTTGCTGCCTCAGAGAGCCAGGGATCTGGGTTCGATTCCCAGTTTGAGTCACTGTCTGTGCGGAGTCTGTATTACTTCCCGTGTCTGGGTAGATTTCCTCAGGGTGCCCCGGTTTCCTCCCACAGTCCAAAACATGTGCTGGTTAGGTGTGTGCTTAATTTTCCCTCAGTGTATCCAAATCGATATCTGAGTGTGGTGACCCAGGGATTTTCACAGTAATTTCATTGCAGTGTTAACATATTTATGTTTGTGATATTAATAAAGCAACATAAAATTCAATTTAATTCAACTCAAGCTTTAGCTTGATTACATTTACCATCATTGCCTTTCTCTATGGTCACACGGCCTTGGGTTTTTTTTAACCTCGATATTCTATTTTCTACCATCTAACAAACCCTGCGCACAGGATCATAGAAATCACTAGGCTCACTACAGTGCAGAAAGAGGTCACTTGGCCCATTGGGTCTACACCAACTCTCTTAAAGAACAGTTTTCCCAGGCTCAGCCCATCGCAGTGTTCCCGCAATCCCATGCATTAATCCCACTAACTCACCTAATTTACACATCAAGGACACTAAGGGTCAATTTGACATAGTCAATCCACCTCACCAGCACACCTTCGGAAAGTGGAAGGAAACTGGAGCACCCGGAGGAGATCCATGCAGACACGGAGAGCATGCAGACTTTGCACAGACAGTGACCCAAGCCGGGAATCGAACCCAGGTCCCTGACACTGTGAGGCAGCAGTTTGAATCACTGCACTTTTGTACAACTGGTCTGCACAGACATGACTATAAAAGGAAAAAAAAGGTAAGAAGTAATTTTACATTGAAAGGTAAATAATACAGGATTCCTCCAATCCTGAGACACTCTCCCTGAATGTAGGATGTAGGGATGGAAACTACATCCCTGAAATTGGACACTGTCTCAACCAAATAGATAACCCCTCAGAATTCTGGGTGTCTATTGTTTCCATTCACTGGGATTTTTGATTTGATTTAAATTATTATTGTCACATGTATTAATATACAGTGAAAAGTATTTTTTCTTGCACACTATACAAACAAAACATACCATTCATAAAAAAAGAAACAAGAGAGTGCAGAATGTAGTGTTACAGTCACAGCTAGGGCATCGAGAAAGGTCAACTCAATGCGAGCTATGTCCATTCAAAAGTCTGATAGCGGTAGGAAAGAAACTGTTCTTGAGTTGGTTGGTACGTGACCTCAGGCTTTTGCATCTTTTCCTTGACAGAAGGAGGTGAAAGAGAGAATGTCCGGGCGTGGGGTCCTTAATTATGCTGACTGCTTTACCGAGGCAGTGGGAAGTATGGACAGATTCAATGAATAGGAAGCTGGTAATTGTAGTAATAGCGGATCAAAAACATAGAATCTTAAACTTATGCTCCCATAACATCAGTTCAAATCCTATGATGTCTGTAGGGAAATCTGTATTCATTGAATTATTAAAAAAATGTCTCACATCAGTAATGATGATCTCAATGCAATCAGGTTTGTCATAAAACCCTTATTTATGTCTGTTCAGATGAAGATTTCTGATCCTTACCTGGATTTGTCTCTGTGACGACTTCAGAACCCCAACTATGCAGTTTTCTTTAATCTACTCTCCGAAACAGCAAAAACTGTCCAGATTACAGATGGACATTAGTGCTGGCCTTGCTAATAATGCCCACATTCCGTGAATAAATAAAAAAAAATACGGTTTCCCCTTTTGGTATCCCACGAGCAAAGAATCTGATCAGAATTTGGAACCTCTGTTTATATATAGAAAGTATTTGCTTTATATCAGCCAGAAATTACTGGCCATTCATGTCTTGCCCTGCAGCTGCTGCTGGTGAATTTGATACTCAGCCAAAATTTCATTCACTACAGCCGGACTGGAGAATCCCACCGGTAGGCGTGGTTGGAGAAGCCGGCCCATCAATTTTGATGAAGATCACAAACTAAATAAGAAAGGCCATTCAGCCCCTTTTGCATCTTGAAAATCCTTCCCCCATTTTTTGCTAACAGAATCTCCCATCTTCAAGAAGCAAGGGGGTAAGAACCATTGACATGTGGTTTGATTGATTAAAATGGCTTCTATTGGCACTGATGGCATTAAGCTAACAAAGTTGCTTAGTCCTGCAGAGAGTCAATTCCTTTCATTGGTTGTACTATGACGAGAAACTGAGTAGGCTAAGCTGAGAGATAATCTCATTGAGGTGTACACAATCCTAAAGGAGATTGACAGGAGAGGCACAGAGAGGTTGGGCATAACCTTACTCGCCATTCATACTAGTCACACCCACACTGCAGCGAGGTCTGAAAATTTGGCTTCCAGCCCAATCTCCGCTCACTGCAGTCGGATAGGAAAATCCTGCCAGTGTGCGCAGTGATAAGATTCTGGCCGTTGTTTCCCTTGGTTGAGGAATGGGAATGTAGAAGCAGAGAAGGCCATTCAGCCCATTCCACCCCTCAATCTGCCTTGCTATTAGGTGAAATCATTGGTGATCATTTATCTGATCACCATTTTCCCACACTATAGGTTGCACAGTGGCAGAATGCTTAGCATTGCTGTTCCACAGCATTAGGGATCCAGTTCAATTCCTGGCTCAGGTCACTGGCTGTGTGGAGTTTGCATGTTCTCCCCATGTCTGTGTGGGCTTCCTCTGGGTGTACCCGTTTCTTCTCACAGACTGAAAAATACCGGGTTAGGTCCATTGACCCGAACATGCCCTGGGGTGTAGCGACTAGGGAAATTTTACAGTAACTTCATTGCAGTGTTAATATAAGCCTTACTTGTGACTAATAAATAAACTTTACTTTTACTTCTTACCCACATATTGCTTGATGTCATTTGTCACAAGAAAGCTATTGACCTGTGTGGAATATACACAATAATTTTTCCATGCTCTTTGTGAAGAAGTCCCTCTTCATTTCAATCCTAAATAAGTTGCCGCTTATCATAGAATCATAGAATCCTGCAGCGCAGAAAGAGGCTATTCAGCCAATCAGGTGTGCACTGACAACAATAGGTCCTATTCCCATTACCACGTGCATTTATGCTAGCCAGTTCTCCTGACGCTAAAGGGCAATTACGCATGGCCAATCCATCTCACCCATACATCTTTGAACTGTGAGAGAAAACCGGCACACTGGAAGAAACCCACACAGACACAGGGAGAATGTGCGGACTCCACACAAATAGTTACCCAAGGCTAGGAAACTAATCCTGATTCCTGGCATTTATTCTGAGACTGTGTCACCTGCTTTCAGATCTCTCAGTCAGGGACAGCATCTTTTCTCCCCACTGTCTCACCCCTGAATAATCTTGTAAGATTCAGTGAGACCACCGCTCATTCCTCTGAACTCTGGAGAGTTCAGTATGGTCAACTTCAGTCCCTCCTCAAAGGACAGTCTTGCCATCTCAGAAAATGTCCCAGTGAGCTTTCCTTGAAACTGGTAGGCTGAGGTTAAGGGGGGGAATGGGTGGTGTACCCCTCTCAGGATAAAGGAGCTATCACTTAGGACTGAGATGGAGAAAGGTTTCTTCATTTAAAGGGCAGAAAAACTTTGAAAAACTTTCTCTAACATGGAGAATCAAAAATGCTCTCTTGTTGAGTTTATTTCTGATCTTTCAAAGAATCAAGGGATAGGGGAAAAGGATTAATTGATTTCAGGCCAATGATCAGAAATGATCTTATTGAATGTCGGAACATACCCAATGGGCCATATGGTCCAACCCTGCTTCTAGTTCTTATGTTCCCACACTCATTGAAAGGGAACATAAGTTAAACAATACCTATATAAATAAATGATGAAGTGGAAAAGGGGGCATTGGACTGGGCTGGGCACAGTAACAAGTCTCACAACACCAGGTTAAAGTCCAACAAATTTATTTGGAATCATGAGCTTTCGGAGCGCCGTTCCTTCATTAGATGAGTGAAGATTAGTTCGCAAACTTGGCATATATAGGCAAAGACACAGTTGCAAGATAATTACAGATTAGAATGTGAAGAATGGTTGGAATTCAAGTCTTTACAGGTAATCAAGTCTTTACAGGTCTGAATAGTGTGTGTGGAGAGTGAAATAATCACAGGTTAAAGAGATGTGAGTTGTCTCAAGCCTGGACAGTCAGTAGGATTTTGCAAACTCAGGCAGTATGGTAAGGGTTACAAGTGTGACATGAGCCCAAGGCGCTGGTTGATAAAAGATGAACTCTTGGAGGCCCAGCTACTTTTGATTTTCCAAGTTTATTTTTGGGATGTGAATGTTGCTAACAAAGCCAGAATTTATTGGCTGTCCTGAAATACTCTGGAGCGAGTGTGGTGAGCTGCTTAAAACTGACTAGCTTGCTTGCCCAATTCAATGGTTATTGAAGAGTCAACTACATTGCTGAGAATCTGGGGTCACATGAAGGCCAGGCAGGTAGGGATGGCTGATTTCCTTCCTTAATGTTTTTAAAAGAAGGTCTTTTAAAAACCAGATGGGTTTTTAAAAGACCTGGTAATTTTACGGTCTTTATTAACGAGAGTAACATTACCTTCCACATTATTAATTAGAACTATCCCCCCATATAGAGCACTTTCCAATAATGCATTTTCATTTTAGGTTGGTTTTAATTGAAAGGAGCTTCCCTGAATTGTGCTGTCGACCGTGAGCTCAATTTTGAGTTTAGCATATTGATAAGTCATTACTGAACATGTATTAAAGTATGTCAATTTTAACAATAGTCAATGGATAGAAAATATAATAAGAACAACAATAGCATATATATATATATATATATATATATGTATATATTATAGATAGATAGAACATAGAACATAGAACATTACAGCACAGAACAGGCTCTTCGGCCTTCGATGTTGCGCCGACCAATATAAAAAGCAATGCCCCTCCAACTAAACCATTCCCTTCTCTTCCATATACTTATCAACTAACCTCTTAAACGTCACCAAACTTGGCGCATCTACAACTGCTGCAGGCAGATAGATACATATATTTATAAGATTATATATTATATATATATATGTATATATATATATGCATGTACATATACACATAATGTTTTAATGTAACAGACCATTATCAAACAGAATTTGATGTGGAGCTACATCAAGAGATATCAGAATTGATGACAAAAGATTCATCAAAGAGGGAGCCTTTAAGGAGACCTAAAAGAGGAGTGAGAGGTAGAGAAGTTTCAGGAGAGAATCTAAGAATTTAGGGCCTGGATAGAAAACTACAGCACACACAGGGCCTTCAGCCCACAAATTGCGCTGATCATATCCCTACCTACCAGGCCTATCTATAATCCTTAATCCCATTAAATCCCATATATTCATCCAGAAGTCTCTTAAAAGACCCCAATGAGTTTGCCTCCACCACCACCGATGGCAGCCAATTTCACTCACCCACCACCTTCTGAGTGAAAAATTTACCCCTGATATCTCCTCTGTACCTACTCCCCAAACCTTAAAGCTGTGTCCTCTTGTAGGGATAAGTGAGGACAGAGTCACAAAAAGTGGACGGAGCCGAGAGATCTTGAAGAATTTCAGGGCTTTGAAGCATTTACAGCAATAGGTATTCTTTCATGGAATTTGGGCATTATTGGCTGCCAGCATTTATTGCCCATCCCTATTTTGCCTTGAACTGACTGGTTGCAGAGGCAGTTGAGAGCCAATCAGATTGCTGTGGCTCTGGAGCCATATGTAGGTCAGGCCAGGCAAGGACAGCAGATTTCTTTTCCTAAAGGACAAGGGTGAACCAGATGGGTTTTCATTAAAATCAATGATCACTTCATTGCCATCATTACTGAGGCTTGCTTTTATCATCTAGATTTTTCTTAATTGTATTTTAAAATTCCATTAGCTGTTCTGGTGGGATTTGAACATGTGTTCCCAGAGCATTCATCTGGACCTCGAAATCAATAGCCCAATGACATTACCACCACGACAACATCTCCTCTTATACGAGGAGAGAGTGAGGAACTGACGCATGAAGAGATTTTTACATTTTATTTATTAGAGTCACAATTAGGCTTACATTAACAATGCATTGAAGTTACTGTGAAAATCCCCAAGTCACCACACTCCAGCTCCTGTTCAGGTACACTGAGGGAGAATTTAGCATGGCAATGCACTAACAAGCACATCTTTCAGACTGTGGGAGTAAACTGGAGCACTCAGAGGAAACCCATGCAGACTCGGGGAGAACATGTAGACTCCACATCAGAGGACTGGAAAGTAGCTAATGTAACACCACTGTTTAAGAAGGGAGGGAGGCGTCAGATGGGAAATTATAAACTGGTTAGCCTGACTTCAGTCATTGGAAAGATTTTAGAGTCCATTATTAAAGTTGAGATCACGGAGTACTTGGAAGTGCAAGTAGGACTGAGTCAGCATGGGCTTTGTCAAGAGAAGGTCATGTCTGACAAATTTATTAGAGCTCTTTGAGGAGGTAACAAGGAAGTTAGATAAAGGAATACCAGCGGACAGAATTTATTTAGATTTCCAGAAGGCCTTTGACAAGGTGTCGCATAGGAGACTGTTAAATAAGTTAAATGCCTATAGTATTAAACATAAGATCCAGGCATGGATAGAGGATTGGCTGACTGGCAAAAGGCAGGGGGAGGGGATAAAAATATTTTTTCAGAATGGCAGCCGGTAAGTAGTGGTGTGCCTCAGGGGTCAGTGCTGGGATCATGACTTTTCACAATATATAATTTGGAGGAAGGAACTGAAGGCACTGTTGTTAAATTAGTAGATGATACAAAGATACGTAGAGGGACAGGTAGTGTTGAAAAAGTTGGTGGAGGGCTGCAGAAGGACTTGGATAGTTACGAGAGTGGACAAAGAAGTGGCAAATGGAATACAATGTGAAAAAGTGTGAGGCTATGCACCTTTGGAAGGAGAAATGGAGGCAGAGACTATTTTCTAAATGGGAAAATGCTTAGGAAGTCAGAAATACAAAGGGACCTGAGAATCTTGTTCAAGTTTCTCCTAAGGTTAACATGTAGATCAGCCGGCAGTTATGAAGGTAAATACAATGTTAGCATTCATGTTGAGGGGACTAGAATACAAGAGCAGGGATGTACTTCTGAGGCTGTATAAGGGTCTGGTCTGACCCCATTTGGAGTATTGTGAGACGTTTTGGGCCCCATATCTAAGAAAGGATATGCTGGCCTTGGAAAGGGTTGAAAAGAGGTTCACAAGAATGATACCTGGAATGAAAAGCTCATCACATGAAGAACAGTTGAGGATTCTAGGTCTGTACTTATTGGAGTTTAGAAGGATGAGAGGGGATCTCATTGAAACTTACAGGATACTGTGAGGCTTGGATAGAATGCACGTGGAGAGGATGTTTCCACTACTAGGGGAAAAAAAAACTGAAGGCACACCCTCAAGCTGAAGGGACAATCCTTTAAAACAGAGATGAGGAGGAATATCTTCAGCCAGTGAATGGTGAATCTGTGGGACTCTTTGCCACAGAAGGCTGTGAAGGCCGGGTCATTGAGTATCTTTAAGACAGAGATAGATAGGTTCTTGATTAATAAGGGGATGAGGAGTTATAGGGAAAAGGCAGGGGAATGGAGATGAAAAAACTATGACAGTCACAATTGCAGTGCAACAGACTCCATAGGCCTAATTCTGCTTATGGTATTATGGTCTAATGGACAGTGACCCAAGCCGTGAATCGAACCCAGGTCCCTGGTGCTGTGAGGCAGCAACACCATGGCACCCAATTTGAGAAGAAAGATAATAGTCAGAACACTTGCTCATTTCCCCCCTCCCTAAGCCAGAGAAGATTCGTTAAAACTAATAGAACATAGATCATAGGACACTACAGCACAAACAGGCTCTTTGACCCACAAGTTGCACCGATCACATTCATACCTACCAGGCCATAGAGCTTTCTATAACTCTCAATCCCATTAAATCCCACGTACTCATCCAGAAGTCTCTTAAAAGACCCCAGCGAGTTCACCTCTACCACCACTGACAGCAGCCGATTCCACTCACTCACCACCCTCTGAGTGAAAAACCTATCCCTGATATCTCCTCTGTACCTGCTCCCCCCGCATTTTGAACCTGTGTCCTCTAGTAGCAACCATTTCAGCCCTGGGAAATAGCCTCTGAGAATCCACTCTACCAATACCTCTCAACATTTTATAAACCTCTATCAGGTTGCCTCTCAATCTTTGTCTCTCCAGGGAGAAGAGACCTAGCTCCCTCAATCTATGTTCATAAGGCATGCCTCCCAATCTAAGCAACATCCTTGTAAATCTCCTCTGCACCCTTTCAATAGCTTCAACATCCTTCCTGTAATGAGGCGACCAGAACTGTGCACAGTACTCCAAATGGGGTCTGACAAGGGTCTTATAAAGTTACAGCATTACCTCCTGACTCCTAAACTCAATCCCTCGATATCACTGATTCAAACCTATAGTTCATCCTGTATTAACCAAAGGAGTCAATGCTCAGATGGACATATTTCTGCATTATCACCTCATGTATCAATGGCAGAATTATTTGGCTGTTTTATTTAACTAATCTGAATGGTCCTCCCAAGGGTGTCTTTGGATGGAGTGAGAAGATTGGCTATAGATTTATAGAAAATAGTAGCACAGGAGATAAGCATTCAGCTCATCAGATGTCTGCCAGCTGAAAGAGATTAATTTTTCAAGCAGAGGTTATGTTACATATTTAAGTGGTTGAAGATTGTTTTAAAGACTGATCATATGATTTGATATCATTAGGTTATTGCACAGGCGTACCATATGCCTTCTTGACCACATCCTCCACATGCGAGACCGATTTATAAGTCCTACGGATTCGGATCCTAAGGCCCTCCTGCTCCTCAATGATCTTAAGACAAATGCACTGCCACCTTAACTGAGGTGACAGAACTTGACACGGACTGAGAATCTAAGCCTGAGAGTTTACCGGTCTGTGTGCATGCATCTGTCTCACGGTAGAAGGTCCTTTTGCAAATGGAATTATGGAGGGTGCTCTGCCTGAGTTATCCTTTGCTAGAAACGGTCAGTTATTGTGATTCTGAATGACAAGAGCAGAGTTAATGATTGTAATTATCAAACTCTATTAGCATTCTGCTGGTGGGTGTGAAGCTATTTAAAAGCCTAATATCTGATGCGTTCACCACTCTGATAGCACACAAATTAATTTATCCAAAGCTTCTGATGTAAATAGTCTGATTTAAATATTTCTAGCCTTTGATTCCCTGTATGTTGCCTCTGGATATGAGGTCCATGTGAAAATGAGCAAGCAGTATAAAGAGCGATATCGGATTACATCAGATCCACATGACATTTATCAACACTGCATGCTGCTGAGTAAAATTAGTAAAGTTTAAAGATAAAGCTTTAAGTTAATTTTAGATTTATTTATTAGTGTCACAAGTAGGCTTACATTAACACTGCAATGAAGTTACTGTGAAAATCCCCTTTTCGCCATACTCCAGTGCCCGTTCAGATGCACCGAGGGAGAATTTAGCATGGTCTAAATCAGCACGTCTTTTGGAAGGTGGGAAGAAACCGGAGCATCTGGAGGAAACACACGTAGACACGGAGAGACTCTGTGCAGATAGTGACCCAAGCTGGGAGCTGAACCCGGGTGCATGGAGCTGTGGAGCAGCAGCGTTAACCATTGTGTCACCCATTTGAGAGGTACTGAACATCTGAGAGGAGATCAGCCTGAGGTTGACAGATTTTTGGATACTAAGAGGATCGAGTGAAATCGTGGCCACAATTGAAAGACTTGCTGCACCTGCATGCTAGCCTTTTGCAATTCATGTACACCCAGATCCTTCTGCATTTCAGAGTTCTGCAATCACTCATCGCTAACAGAATAAACTCATTTTTTAAACTCTTCCTGCCAAATTAGCCAATTTAATGTTTTCCCACATTTTGGGACAAATTTCTTCACTCAGAGGGTTGTCAATTTTTGGAATTCTCTACCGCAGAGGGCTGTTAGAAGTTCCATCGTTGGGAACCTTCAAGACTGAGATTGGTAGTTTTTGCGTGCAAAGGAAAGCGGCTAAGGTGGAGTTTGGGACAGAAAATGGAGTTGAGGTAGTCTTATTGAATAATGGAGGAAGATCAAGGGGCTGAATGGCCTACTCCTGCTCTTATTTCTTATGTTCAAATGGTATTTTCTATGTGCTGCGAGTAGCAAAACCAGGACTGATTGTTCTTTTAAATAAGATTTAGTTTTTTATTGCAGCGAAAGGTCTAAGCAAATCTGTCACTTGTGCTATCAAACTTTTTCTCCCCTCTTGTGACAAGGAGACATGATTCAGCAGAGGTTTTGAACAATGATCTTTGTTTGTTGATGTTTGCCATTAGTCGTTGCCATTTACCAAATAAATCTAATGTCATGTTCTTTTATGGTCTCAGAAGTATATAAAACACAGATATAAATATTTATTGCACAGTTATTTATCAGCAACTCAATATTTTCCTTTACCTCAGCTCTTGGGCATAGAAATAATAAAACACCTCCTCAGACATTAGAAAAGCCAAAAAGAGAAAGGAGGGAAGAGAATGGAATATTTGGACTGTTATGAGCAATTGGGCTCCATACCCAAGAAAGATATGCTGGCCTTGTAAGGGATCCAGATGATGTTCACAAGAATGATCCCAGGAATGAAGGATTTGTCATATGAGGAGTGGTTGAGGAGACTGGGTCTACGCTCGATGGACTTTAGAAGGATGAGGGGGGATCTAATTGAAACGTACAGAATACTGAGGGGTCCAGATTAAGTGGACATGGAGAGGGTATTTCCACCAATGGGAGAGACTAGAACCCCAGGGCAGAATCAGAGTGAAGGGACACTCCTTTAAAACTGAAATGAGGAGGAATATCTTTAATCAGAGAGAGGTGAATCTATAGACCTGTTGCCACAGAGGGCTGTGGGGTTAGGTCATTGAGTGTCTTTGAAACAACGTTAGATAGGTTCTTGATCAATAAGGGGATCAATGTTTACGGAGAAAGGGTAGGAAAATGGAATGAGAATCATATCAGCCCTGATTGAATGGCGGAGAAGATTCATTGTGCTGAATGGCCCAATTTTGCCCTATATCTTATAGCGAGTAATAACATAAGAAAAGTGGGAAGAAATAGAAGGAAGGAAAATAATTCAAGAATAAGAAAGACAGAAGGAATTAGAGGAAGAGTAGAAAGCAATTTAGGTGCCACCCATCTGGAACTGGTAGAAGGATGGCACAATATGGCTGGTAGAGAAAGATTGGATGAGAACGAGAAACTGCTGAATTTTATGGGAGGGCTGGGGAGAAATGCATTTAGGAGGACTTTGCTGATGGGAACAGGGGGTATAGGAAAGACAATTTAGGAGAGTTTCTGTCTGACTTTGTGGGATAAACAGGGGAGGTGATGGCCTAGTGATATTATGGCTAGACTATTAATCTAAAACTCAGCTAATGTTCTGGGGACCTGTGTTCGAACCTTGCCACGGCAGATGATGGAATCTGGAATGAAAAGTGGGATCTTACATCCTGAAACTGCAAAATCTCACCCAAGATCAACAGACCTTTCCATGGTCCACCCCTCGCCTGCTCCAATTCCTGTGGCAGGGCAGGATGGTAAAATTCCCGCCTAAGAATCGACTGATGATCATAAAATCATTGTCAATGTTGGAAAATCCCATTTGATTCACTAATGTTTTATAGGTAAAGACATCAGTCGTTCTTACCTGGTCTGGCTTACATGTGACCCCAGAGCCACAGCAATGTGATTGACTCTCAACTGCCCTCCAAAGGCAACTAAGGATGAGAATAAATGCTGGCCAACCAGCAAGACACAGGTCCCACAAATGAATAAAAAGAAACACACTCCTGTTTTTGCTGACTTGTATCACTTAGCAAGCCAGGTTGCAGTTATATCGAACATTATTAGTTAGGCCATATTTGGATCATTGCGTACAGTTCTGGTCACCACACTACCAAAAGAGTTTGGAGAGAGAGTGCAGAAGAGCTTTACCGGGATGTTGTCTGGTTTGGAAGGTATTAGCTGTAAGGAGAGATTGGGAAAACTTAGTTTGTTTTCACTTGAACTCTGGAGGCTGAGGGGTGACCTGATAGAAGTTTCCAAAATTATGAAAGCATGAATAAGATGAAAAGTTGGAGTCTTTTTCCCAGGATTAAAATGTCAATTACTAACGAACACGGGTTTTAGATAAAACTGATTGTGTTGAGGCAAAAGATCTTTAGTTTAGAAAGGCATCATGTTTTGGCATAGGCTTGGTGGGCCAAAGGGTTTGATCCTGTGAGGTATTGTTCTTTGTGTTAAGGAACAGATCATTTTAAGAACGCATTTTAAGAAGTTATCCTAAACCCCAACTTTGACATTTGATTTGGGCATTGGGCTGAGCATAAATTGTTTCACTCCAGGTATGACTTAAGTGGCCCACTAGGAAACTTTTATCAAAACAAATTTCCTTAGAGAACACAGTTAGAATATCACATAAAGAATTAGCTTAACTTTTACCAATTAAAATACTTAAACATTTCAAAGTATTAACAGCTAGCTATTGCTATTTTCCCAATTCAGCAGTATCCCCCACAGAAACAAATCCGTTCTTTTGAACTAGTTAGCACAGAAACCAAAGATCCTTATGGAGGTAATAGATTTTCAGTCTTTTGACACTTTTGGAGAATGAGCTAGACTGACACTTGTCTGTCTCATTCAGCAGCTTCCAGAGAACCCTGACAGTAGAACCTCACAGAAAAAGGCGGATTTATTTGGCATATTCCAGTCTTCACTTCAAACAGCGGAAAAGATACAGAGAAAGCCAAAAAGCACACTGCCTTGAATTTTCTGTCATATGACCTCACCTGTCAACCTAATCAAGCCCCACTCTGAAATATTCCAGGGGAAAACACAAAATAATGGAACCCAGCATTAGTTCAGATTAAAATAAACAGGAGAGCAAGTAAGATCAATTATGCTGCTGCAGTAACAATACTGCTGGATTCAGACAACATAGTTCTGATAAAATAGAAGAGCTTAGTAAACACATTCAGTATAGGAAGATGATTAAAATGCATTTCTTAATGACACAGTATCATCACATCTGTTCTTTGTTGTACTGAAATTTTTTTGACTCACATTGACATCTGTCCAGCCACTGTGGCTCAGCAATAGCACTTTCACAGCCACCTGATGCTTGTTAGCTATCTTGTTGACCTGAATGACTTGAATGGCTTGTTCGCCACTTAGAGAGCGGTTAGGTTTTGAGTTTGCAATCACATTCAGCATGGGACTGGAGTCACAGTTTGGTCAGTCTAGCTTAGATGGGCTGATTTCCTTCGCTAAAAAGAAATGGGCGAACCAGTTGGGATTTCACAACAGTCCTAAATAATGTGAATGATACCAACACTTTTATTCCCAGATTTCACAGCTATGTAATAAATATTCCCTGAGGCTGCCAACACTCTATACCCTTTCTACATTATTTGGAAAAAAAATCAAGCGGATAGATAACCACTTTGAAAAAGTTGCATCCAAGTCTTTAATTACTGAATTTAGATTTCTTGACACAAGCTGCAGCAACTGGTATTTTGATTTCACTGTTGTGGGGAAATATGATTACAAATTCTCAAGAGCTCTTAAGAGCCTCCTCAATGGTCGTCAGGCTGAATTATTGCAACTCCCAATTTCGCATTGAGCACATATCTTTTCATTTTTAATTTTTAATCAAAATGAAAATGCTTGAAGCTTTTAATCAGCAAATTAAATGCTAAACTGTATGAGTTAGCCATTGGCTTTTGTACACAATTATCCTTGAAGAAAGATTCCTCTCTCCCTGGTGTTGCAAATCTCAGTTCAGCGGCACGAGTAAACAAGAGGTTTGTTCTTTCTTCCTTGTTAATTTCCTTCCTTTAACTTTTTGGCCGATTGTTTTTTTCTTGACTGCAAAAGGTGTCTTGTTGCACATTCCAACATGCTGGGAATACCAGGGGATCACCATTGCAAGAGCATGTCAGAAAGCGAGCAAGACATAAAAACAGAAAATAATGGATAAACTCAATAGGTCTGGCAGCATCTGTTTTTTTCTCTACAAGGTTCCCTCTGTTCCTCTCTCCACAGATGCTGCCAGACCTGTTGAATTTATCCAGCATTTTCTGTTTTTATTTCAGATTCCCAATATCTTCAGTACTTTAGTCATGGAATGGAACCATAGAATCAGCAACCTGACTGTGCAGAATGAGGCCATTTGACCTATTAAGTCTACACCAAATCTCTGATAGACAATTCCAACATCTTAACCATGCCAATCCCATCCCTGTCCCTATAATCTCATACATTTACCCTATTGAGGGGCAATTTAGCATGGTCAATCAACCTAACCCACACATATTTAGAGTGCGGGAGCACATAGAGGTAACCCATACAGACGCAGGGAGAATGTGCAAATTCCATACAGAGAGTGACCCAGAGCCGGGATTGAACCGAAATCCCTGAAGCTGTGAGTCAACAGTGCTGACCACTGAGCCACAATGCCATTCTTTTTTATTAAAATCTTCAGTGGCCTTGTAGTTGAATTACTTCTGCTTGCTTTCCTTTTGCAAGTCTTATACAGGCTTATATCAGCAAGCTCTAACAACTTACTGATACCAACACCCATTTGGGGTCCCTTCATATTATTCCCACCCCTCTGACCCCCTCACTTCTTTGAACCCCAGCCCTTGTCATGCGTTCACTCTATCCCCTGGCCTTCCATTCACTGAGGGTGAACATATTGTGTTCAGCAAAGGACATCATCTCATATCCTCACCTCAGTTATTGTTGGGCTTGACACAATGCTGAACTCTTCTTCCATTGCTTTTGTCTGATCTTTTTCAAAAAGAACTCTGAAAAAGAGACAAGTGAGGCACAATTTTCACAAAGTAATTCTAAGGGGGGAAATTTTTCCATCTTGCTTGCCAGGGGAATCTTAGTGTTGTGGGGGGGGGGGGGGGGGTGGGGGGGTCAGGGCTGGTGGGGAGGTGGGGAAGGGGTGGGCACAGACCATGCAATGGTCTGTTGACTTTGGGCAGGATTTTCCAGTTTTAGGATTTTCCAAAGTTAGGGTTAGAATTAGGGTTAAGGTTATGGTTAGATTTAGGGTTAGGGTTAAGGTTAGGATTAGGTGAGGATTAGGGTCAGAGTGAGGGTTAGGGTCAGGGTTAGGGTTAGAGTCAGGGTTAGGGTCAGGGTTAGGGTTTGTTCAGGATTAGAGTTAGGTTTAGAGTCAAGGTTAGGGTCAGGATTAGGGTTAGGTTAAGGTTAGGGTCAGGGTCAGGGTTATGGTTAGGGTCAGGGTTAGGGTTTGTTCAGGATTAGAGTTAGGGTTAGAGTTAGGTTTAGAGTCAGGGTTAGGGTTACGGTTAGGGTTAGGGTTTGAGTTAGGGTTAGGGTTTGTATTAGAGTTAGGGTTAGGATTAGGACAAGGCTGGTACATCATACTCTAAGTGTCATATCAATCTGAAAATCGTGATCCATCACGCCGGTCTTTTGGGCAAGTTCGGTGCAGCAATCTTCTGGCACTCTGTCAGTTTTTCTGACAGTTGTGGGCTTTTTGTCGACAGAGGGCAGTGGGGAGGTGTCAGGCGTGAATCAGATTTTTGGCCACTATCATCTTGAAGCTCCATAAAAGAAAAGATCTGGAACTAAGAATCTACTGATGACCATGAAACCATTGTAGATTGTTGCAGAAAATCCCATCTGGTTCACTCATGTCCTTTAGGGAAGGAAATCTATCATCTTTACTGTTCTGACCTCCGTGTGACTCCAGATCCATGGCAATGTGGCTGACTCTCAACGGTACTGTCTCTCAACGTACTCTGTCATGCGAGTCATGTGAGTTTTGGATCACTGATGACTGTTTATTTACATCTTTAATATTAACCCCTTAGATTATACAATCTAAGATGAAAATGGCATTTGTGGTGGTAACAGGTTTTCTTTTATGGTACATGGTGTCACTGGCTGGTCAGCATTTATTGCCATCCCTAGTTGCCCTTGGAGGGCAGTTGAGAGACAATCACATTGCTGTGACTCTGGAGTCACATGTAGGCCAGACTGGGTAAGGATGGCAGATTTTCTTCCCTGAATAACATTAGTGAACTAAATGGGTTTTTCCAACAATCAACAATGGTTTCATAGTCATCCATAGATTCTTAATTCCAGATATTTTTATTGAATTCAAGTTTCACTACAAGACTTGATGGATTCGAAACCAGACCCAGAACATTAGCAGAGTTTCTGGATTAATAGTCTAGCGATAATATCACTAGACCCTCATTTCTCCCGTCTCTTCACTATTTTATGTCTGAAATGGAAAGATGAAGTGATCCTCTATTTTTGTTCTACCTTTTACTATTTTGCTTTTGAATAGTAATAGTTGCACTTTAAACTGTAATGTGGAGGTGGCATGATGGCACAGTGGTTGGCACTGCTGCCACATAGCACCAGGGACCTGGGTTCGATTTCAGCCTGGGGTGAAATTTGTGTGGAATTTGTACATTCTCCCGTGTCCGCGTGCGTTTCCTTCAAGTGCTCTGGTTTCCTTCCATGGTCCAAAAATCATGATGTTTTATTTTAGGAAAAGAAGGCTGAGAGGAAATTGATGATGGTATTGTGAGGGGGTTGGACAGATACGGCTAGGAAGAAACTGTCCCTACTTGGAAAGAATCAAGAATGTCCTTGATAAGTATGTCCCTGTCAGGCAGGGAGGAAATGGTCGAGTAAGAGAGCCTTGGTGTACGAAAAAAGTTGATTTGCTGGTTAAGAAGAAAAAGGAGGCTTATGTCAGGATGAGGCTTGAAGGCTCAGTTAGTGCAATGGATAGCTATAGATTAGCCAGGAAGGAGCTAAAAAGTGAATTGAGGAGAGCTAAGAGGGGACACGAGAAGATGTTGGCTGATAGGATTAAGGAGAATCCTAAAGCTTTCTTTCGATATGTTAAGAATAGAAGATTGGTTAGGGCAAGATTAGGGCCAGTCATAGACAGCAGTGGGAAGTTGTGCGTGGAGCCTGAAGAGATTGGTGAGGCACTGAATAAATATTTCTCTTCGGTATTCACGCAGTGTGCTGGAAATGTAGCTATGGAGAACACTGAGGTACAGGGTTGCAAATTGGGAAGTATTGTAGTAGATAGGGAGGATGTGTTAGAAATTCTCGAGGGTTTGAAGTTGGATAAGTCCCCTGGGCCGGATGGGATTTACCCTAGGATTCTCTGGGAGGCAAGAGAGGAGATTGCAGAGCCTCTGGCTCTGATCTTCAGGTCCTCGTGGTTATGGTGTGGTTCCGGAGGACTGGAGGATAGCGAATGTGGTCCCATTGTTTAAGAAGGGAAGAGAGACCTTCCTGGGAATTATAGGCCAGTGAGTCTTACTTCTGTTGTGGGCAAGGTATTGGAGAGAATTATTAGGGATAGGATTTATAGTTATTTAGAGAGAAATGAATTGATTGGGATAGTCAGCATGGTTTCGTGAAGGGTAGGTCATGCCTTACTAACCTCATTGAGTTTTTTGAGAAAGTGACCAAAGAGGTGGATGGGGTAAGGCGGTTGATGTAGTATATATGGACTTTAGTAAGGCGTTTGATAAGGTGGCCCATGGAAGACTTCTACAGAAAATGCAGATGTGTGGAATAGAGGGTGATTTAGCTAATTGGATTAGGAATTGGCTGGCAGATAGAAGACAGAGGGTGGTGGTTGATGGGAGATATTCATCGTGGAGTTCGGTGACGAGTGGTGTGCCTCAGGGGTCTGTTTTGGGGCCCCTGCTGTTTGTAATTTTATAAATGATCTGGATGAGGGTATTGAGGGATGGATCAGTAAATTTGCAGATGACACTAAAGTTGGTGGTAGATAGTGAAGAGGGGTGTTATAGTTTACAGAGTGACTTGGACAAGTTGCAGAGCTGGGCCGAGAGGTGGCAAATGGAGTTTAATGTGGAAAAGTGTGAGGTAATGCACTTTGGCAGGAACAATAAATGTGTAGAGTATAGGGCTAATGGTAGGGCTCTTAATAGTGTTGAGGAACAGAAGGATCTTGGTGTATGTGTCAATAGATCCCTGAAAGTAGGCAGTCAAGTGGATAAAGTTGTTAAGAAGGCATATGGAGTCTTAGCTTTTATTGGTAGGGGGATTGAATTTAGGAGCCGCAGCATCATGTTGCAACTGTACAAACTCTAGTGCGGCCGCACTTGGAGTATTGTGTGCAGTTCTGGTCCCCACATTATAAGAAAGATGTGGAGGCATTGGAGAGGGTACAGAGGAGGTTTACCAGGATGTTGCCTGGTATGGAGGGCAGGTCCTATGAAGAGAGGCTGAGGGATTTGAGGTTGTTTTCGTTAGAAAGGAGGCGGCTAAGAGGGGACCTTATTGAAACATATAAGATGATTAGAGGTTTAGATAGGGTGGACAGTGATAGCCTTTTTCCTAGGATGGAGAAAGCTAGCACGAGGGGACACAGCTTTAAATTAAGGGGTATGAGTTATAGGACGGATATCAGAGGTAGGTTCTTTACTCAAAGAGTGATTAGGGAGTGGAATGCCCTGCCTGCAGCTGTTGTAGATGCGCCAAGTTTGGTGGCGTTTAAGAGGTTAATTGATAAGTATATGGAAGAGAAGGGAATGGTTTAGTTTGGAGGGGCATTGCTTTTTATTTTGGTCAGCACAACATCGAAGGCCGAAGGGCCTGTTCTGTGCTGTAATGTTCTATGTTCTATGTTCTATGTTCTAAAAGAATAGTGACATGAGAGAAACATTTTCACACAGTGAGTGGTTAATGCATCTCCTGAGAGTGTGATGCAGACACATTCAGCCAAAGTCATTGAAAATGGAATGAGGTGTTATCTGAAGAGAAGGAATGTGCAGGGTTACAGGAGAATAGCACAAAGTGAGTTACTTATTCAGAAGGCCAGCACAGACACAATTGACCAAATGGCCTTCTTTGTGGCAACTCTGTGATTTTGTGATGTCAAAATCTCTGACAGGATGAAATCCTTTGGGTAGTTCCTTCATACAAATGGCAAACCTTTACACTACGCTCAGAGGCCTGACTTGTAGCATTATATGGCCCTTGTGCTCAATTCTCAGCCTCCTGGACCTGACATTTACTAGGAATGGGATCTGGATCGAATCGATAAATATAAACACAAGAGACTGATTCATGGTATAAAATACTGCAGACGTTGGGAATCTTAAACAGAAAATTCTGGTCATACTGAGAAGGTCTGGCAGCATCAATGGAGGGAGAAGCAGAGGCCAAGATTTTCCTGTCCCGTCTGGTGGGACCCATCATGAGAGGCCCAGCCAAAAGTCTCTGTTAATTTTGGAAGACTATACAATGCCAGAAATCTCACCCAAATTCAGCTTTCTGACCAATGAAATGATATATGGTCATTGACCTGAAACATTATCTGGAATTCCCAGCATGCCATAAGATCTAATATTGGGATTAAATGCATGTCCCTAGTCTGTGCTAGTGGGCAATGAGACAATAGAGGCTACTTTACCAGCAACAAGCAATTAAGCAGTCATTGCTGGGGCCAATGTCCAAATAAGGACGATGGTCTCTCTCTCTCTGTCTCTCTCCAATCAGAGGGATAGGGATTCTGCAGTTCTACCAATAGGGATGACCGCTGCAGAGACTACAAGGAGAAAGAAAAGTTGCCTCCATCTTGAGACACTCTCACAGTTATAGAGTCATTGAGGTTTACAGCATGGAAAAAAGCCCAACTTGTCTATGTTGGTCTTCATTTTTTAAACCACAAAACCAATGCCAATTGCCCATATTTGGCCCATATCCCTCTATACCCGTCTTACCCATATAACTGTCTAAATGTTTTTTAAAAGACAAAATTGCACCCGTTTCTAATACTACCTCTGTCAGCTTGTTCCAGACATTCACCACCTTCTGTCTGAAAAAATTGCCCCTATAGAACATAGAACATTACAGCACAGAACAGGCCCTTCGGCCTTCGATGTTGCGCCGACCAATATAAAAAGCAATGCCCCTCCAAACTAAACCATTCCCTTCTCTTCCATATACTTATCAACTAACCTCTTAAACGCCACCAAACTTGGCGCAAAGTATGGACCCTTTTGTGTCTCTTCTCTCCCACCTTAAAACTATGCTCTCTAGTTTCAGTCTCCCTTACTTTGGAAAAAGATGTTGACAATCTCGGTGATCTATGCCGCTCATCATTTTATAGACCTCTATAAGATTACCCCTCAGCTTTCTATGCTATGGAGAAAAAAGTCCCAATCTATCCAGCCTCTCTTTATAACTCAAACCATCAATAAGAACTAGGAGCAGGAGTCGGCCATCCGGCCCCTCGACCTGCTCTGCTATTCAATAAGATCATGGCTGATCTTTTCGTGGACTCAGCTCCACTTACCTACCGGCTGACCATAACCCTTAATTCCTTTACTGTTCAAAAATATATCTCTCCTTCCCTTAAAAACATTCAATGAGGTAGCCTCAACTGGGCAGGGATTTCCACAGATTCACAACTCTTTCAGAGAAGAAGAAGTTCCTCCTCAACTCAATCTTAAATCTGCTACCCCTTATTCTGAGGTCAAGCCCTCTAGTTCTAGTTTCAAGTCCTGGTATCATCCTAATAAATTTTTTCTGCATTCTTTCCAGTTTAATAATATTTTTTCTATAATAGGGTGACAGATCTATTCCAAGTTGTGTTGGAACTTTTATTTCTGTTCTAGTGTGGGCAGGCCAAACTTAGTGGTCATGTGGCAGTGCTGGGACAGTGTGATTATTGTCACTGTTGGGCCCCTCTGTGGTACTATGGAGCTGCCAAAAGGAAGGTCCCTTGCTGAGACATCGCTGGGAGGTTGCAACAGCACTTGGTGAACTCAATCCAGTTGGGGCCCTTCCCAATGCCACAGGAAATTATAGAATCACAGAACCCTACAGTGCAGAAAGAGGCCCTTCACCCCATTGAGTCTGCACCGACCCCAATCCCATCCAGACCCTACCCACATATCCCTACATATTATTACCCACTTATCCCTCTAATCTAAGCATTTTAGGATACTAAAGGACAATTTTAGCATGGCCTATCAAACTAACCCACACATCTTTGGACCTGATGGTCATCAGTTAGTCTATTAATTGGATTAATTGACCTCAATCAGTAGGTAGCCAAGCAGTTGCCTCTTCCTTCTCTGGTAATAATTCATCACAATGGAAAGACATTGAACTCCCTCTGCAGATGGGGAATTCCCTCTCCCTGGGCAATACAATGGCATAGTGGTGAGCATTGCTACCTCACAGCACCAAGGTCCCAGGTTCGATTCCAGTCTCGGGTGTATGGAGTATGCACATCCTCCTCATGTCTGCATGGGTTTCCTGTAAGTGCTCCAGTTTTCTTCTACAGTCCAAAGATGTGCAGGTTAGGTTGATTGGCCATGCTAAATTGACCCTAGTATCAGGGGGATTAGCAGAGTAAAAATGTGGAGTTGTAGGGAATAGGACCCGTGTGGGATTGTGGTCGATGCAGACACAATGCACCGAATGGACTCTTTCTGCATTGTAGAGATTCTATGACCCCTTCTCTCTGCTCTTCTATCAATTCTCCTGCCTCCCAGATGGATTCTAAAGCTCTGGAATTTTTCCAGCTGTTAATTCTGTTACTCTCCGTGTTGATGCTGCCATCCTGCTGATTTCCTAATGGTAGCTCTGGGCCTCGACAGAAGAATAATGAGTAAAGGCTCACGATCTGAACTATTAGCTTTGCTCAGTCGGGGACCTTGTTACTTCTGGCTGAGAAAGAGAGAACGCTCATTGTCACTGTGACCTTTGTGACCTCAGGTTGTCCTGCTTCACAGCCAATTAATTACTGCTTGAGTCGCAGGAGTAAACATAGCTCTCAGTTTTCACACTGACAACACTCGGGTTATTTACTGACTTGTCTAATAAAGAGATTTAAAATGATAAATGAGATTTAAAATGCCCAGTGTGACTTCAGGAAGTGTCAACGGGCTTTACAGTTAATGATGCAAGTGTAACCAGTGTTGAAAAGTAGGAAATGCAGCAGTTAATTTGTACGAAGCAAGCTCCCACAGAGAGAAAGGTGATAATGAACTCTTTTTATTGTGATGTTGATTGAGGGGTAAAAATTGGCCTGGACAATGGGGAGAATTTCCTTGCTTGGCTTTGAAATAGTGACATGGGATCATCAACATCTACCCTAGAAATCTGATGGGGCTTTTCTTTACAATTTGAAAGGCACTGGCTGGAATTCTCTGATTATACTTGCCCTACCACCATTGTCAGCGAGGATGGAGAATTTGCCACTCGGCCAAATCTCCATTCACTGCAGCAGGACTGGAGAATCCTGTCGGCATGAGTAGCTGGAAAATTCCGTCGGTTTTGCACTTGACTGCCAACTAGATATTTTTCTGCTTCAAGTTTCTCGATTTGGTCTTGACATTAATGCGGAGGAAATGAGTCCAAATCTTATCATATCTGTTTCATTTAATGTTTAACAAATCTGGGGATAAAAATTGGTAACAGTCACAAAAACACCTCTCTCGGATTGTTGTCCACAGTGGGGAAGGTATCTGCTGTATTTATCCAGCCTATCTCACATGTGAGCCCAGTACCATGTCAATACCATTACCTCTTAACTATCTTCTGAATCAAACCACTGATCTACCATAACATCATCAGGCTAATTAGGGATGCATAATAGATGCTGGCCTTTCCATCAATGCCCACAAATTAGACACGTGGCCAAACATTATGTTATAATGAGTTTAGTGGGAGTAATGTTAGGATTGCTCTGCCCTTCTTGAAACAATGCTGTTGGTCTTTTACATCCACTTGAAAGAACTGACAAGTCTTAACCTAACAAGTTGGGCTTTTTAGCCTCACTCACCCTGAAACTGGAAAATCCCAGGCTGAAGTCAATGGACCTGTCCATGGTCCACCCATCGCACTCTCCGATTTCCATGGCAAGTGAGATGATAAAATTCGTCCCATTTGTCGCAATTGATAAGAGACAGGATGCTGATACATCTATCCAGATTATGTAGCCAGGGATCAGAAAGGGGCCAATAACCCTCTGACTCACAGGCAAATATTAAGCCTGGGCTGACAACTTGGGATTAGTGTTCAAGTATCAGAAGAGCCCTTAACTTTTGAGATCTGTGCTGACAATCTTGTACAATGTGAGGGAATGCAGCATTGTTACCAGTTACCATCATGGCGGTTGGTGGATTTTGAATTCAGTTAAAAAAAATGGAATAAAGAATCTACTGATGACCATAAAATTATTGTCAAGTGTTGTAAAAACCCATCTAGTTCACTAATGTCCTTTAGGGAAGGAAATCTGCCATCCTTTCCCGGGCTGGCCTACATGTGATTCCAAAACCACAGGAATGTGGTTGACTTGCAACTGCCCCCTGAACAAGGGCAGCTATAGATGGGCAATGAACACTGTGTCCCATGAATGAATAAAAAAATGTTAGCATCTGTTAAATGAGAGGCAAAGCAATAGCAATCTCTTTATGTCACCTTTGGTTGTTATCTATATACTGGCTGAGTTCGTTTGCCTAGAATTCTTCTCTTCCTCCACTCCTCTTTCAAGAATCTTCTCCAAACTCCCGTCTTTGATTCAACCTTCACTCATATTTCTTCATCTCTCCATTCACTTCTCAGCTGCCGCCTTTCTTCTGCTTTTCTTCTTCGATATTCGAGGCACCTTTTAAATGCAAGCTGTTGTAATGCATGACAAATTTGCTATTCTGGATAGATCAACCCAGATAGGTTTGAATGAAGAGGGCTTATTAGACTATCATCTGATCTCTGCCTTATTGTGAACATAACAGGAGAATATTTGAAACCGTGTACACCTCTTCAGAATGGCCTGACCTTTAGCTTGGTCCCTTATGGAGAAACATTTGAGTTTATGAAAAAAAGAAAAGGTTAGGGAAGGCACTGTAAGTCATTGTTTGCTCCCTGAGATGATTTCCTTTTGTCTTCCAAGATGTCTTCGATAAACTGCGTTACAATGTCAGATCACACAAAAACATATGGTTAATTTGAGCATTCTCCTTCCTCAATACAAGAAAGGAGGCTAATGGTAGCATTGTGGGTTCATAATCCAGGACTAATTATCAAGAGATATGGGTCTGAATCCCATTATAGCAATTAGAGAATTTAGCGAAATAGATCTGCCCAGTACTAATAATGGTGGCTGTCGTACAGGCATTATGTGATGACAGAGTCATCTGGGAGCATGGGAGTTTCCCCAGGTGCGTGGGCAAAATACTAATACGAAGTAAAGTTTATTTATTAGTCATAGGGTAGGCTTACATTTACACTGCAATGATGTTACTGTGAAAATCCCCTATTCCAGCCCCTGTTCATGTACACTGAAGGAGAATTTAGCATGGCCAATGCATCAAACCAGCATATCTTTCTGACCGTGGGAGGAAACTGGAGTAGCCGGAGGAAACCCATGCAGACATGGGAAGAATGTGCACAGACAGTGAGCCAAGCTGGGTCCCTGGAGCTCTGAGGCAGCAGTGCTAACTGCTATACTTTCCATTAGTGAATAAAGTGTAACATATTGCCCAGCCAGTGCTGGATTTAGCCATAAGCTAAACAAGCTACAGCTTAGGGCTTCACAATCTGCAGGGGCCTCCCACAAATTCAGAAGGTTTACAATGAAAATGTTTTAAATTGTATCTGATATCAGTTTTCTGATTTTGCGAATGATTTCATTACTTCGTATATTAAAAAAGTAATCCTGATTACTTGTTTTATCAGCATTTTGTATATATATTAAAGTACCTTAAAATTATTTTAAAAATTACATTTAAGTATTGTTTCCAGTGTATATTATATTATAATCTATGAGAGAGATCAAGCTAGTCAAACGATAAATAATCAGTAAATGCATTCATTTGAAAATAATTTGTATTTTTCACTTTAAATACGTTGCTATTAAATAATTAAAATGTACAATTAGGTTTTCAATTTTTTGTGGTGACCCAAGGTCCTGTTTTGGTGCACACCTTTGTGAGGCCTTTTTATGTAACATTTTAACAAGGGCCTCCAAGCTTTATGTAGCTCAGGGCCTCACCAAGTCTAAATCCGGCACTGTGCCCAGCCAACTGTTAAAGGAACTAAACCCATTTGCAGCACCGGACCCCAATACCCAAAGAATAAAGAATACAGCACAGTTAACAGGCCCTTTGGCCCTCCAAACCTGTACCGCTTATTGGTTCAACATTTGTTTGTATCCCTCCATTCCCAGTCTGTTCATGTGGCTATCCAGATAAGTCTTAAATGATCTCAGCGTGTCTGCCTCCACCACCCTGCTTGGCAGTGCATTCCAGGCCCCCATCACCGTCTGCGTAAAATACGTTCCTCTGATATCTGAGTTAAACCTTGCCCCACTTCACCCTGAACCTGTGACCCCTCATGATCGTCACCTCTGACCTGGGAAAAAGCCTCCCACTGTTCACCCTATTTATGCCCTTCATAATTTTATACACCTCTATTAGGTCTCTCCTCATTTTCCGTCTTTCCAGGGAGAACAACCACAGTTTACCCAATCTCTCCTCATAGCTAAGACCCTCCATACCAGGCAACATCTTGGTAAACTTTTTCTCTACTCTCTCCAAAGCCTCCACATCCTTCTGCTAGTGTGGTGACCAGAACTGGACGCAGTACCCCAAACGTGGCCTAACCAACTTTCTATACAGCTGTAACATCAGACACCAATTTTTACACTCTATGCCCCATCCTATAAAGACAAGCATGCCATATGCCTTCTTCACCACCTCCTCCACCTGTGATGCCACCTTCAAGGATCTGTGGACTTGCACATCCAGGTCCCTCAGTGTGTCTATAATCTTGATGGTTCTGCCATTTATTGTATAGCTCCCCTTTACATTAGTTCTATCAATATGCATCACTTTGCATTTATCTGGATTAAATTCCATCACCCAGGGTGATCTTGTGGTGTATGGCAGTCAAGACATCCACAGTGAAGGTGTGGCCACTCTCCACTGCACAAGTTTCACATAGTTGACCAGAACATGAGGCCACTGCTAGGTCTTTAGGATGGCATTAAACTGGTGTTCATCCAACTTGGTCCAGAGGTACAAGCTCTGCAACACTAAGATCTCGAAATGATA
Organism: Sphyrna mokarran; assembly: GCA_024679065.1. Taxonomy (NCBI): domain Eukaryota; kingdom Metazoa; phylum Chordata; class Chondrichthyes; order Carcharhiniformes; family Carcharhinidae; genus Sphyrna; species Sphyrna mokarran. The sequence continues at coordinate 10,495,201 of JAGIQG010000013.1, read as the reverse complement.
GAGTACCAAGATTTCTTCAACTGTCTTAACATTGATAAGCTACCTCTGGTATACCACATGAGATGAGATAACTGAAAATCACTCCAAAAGGAGCAGAAATTGTTATAGAGCAGAAAGTATCCGATGGATGCATTGGATGACACAATGATAAATATGAAGTTATCCATCTCTGACTGAGATGTGGAGTGGCAGAGTATTATTTAGATAATGATAGATTGGGAAATATTGACATACAAAAGAACTTGGTTGTCCTTTTGCACTACTTACTGAAAGCAAGCACACAGGTACAGAAAGCAGTTAGGAAGGCAAATAATATGCTGGTCTTCATTGCAAGTGAAATTAAGCACGGTAGCAGTGATGTCTCACTGATGCTGTACAGAGCCTTGGTGAGCTTTGTGTGCAGTTTTGGTCTCCTTATCTAAAACTACCACAGAGGGTGCACTATAGAGGTTCAACAGGCTGATTCCAGAGATGAAAGATTGTCATATGAAGAGAGATTGGGTCGACTGGGCTTGTATTCACCGGAATTGAGACGGGATGTCAGAGAAGCACACACAATTCTGACAAGATTGGACAGATTTCCTGCAGAGATGTTGTTCGTTTTGTCTGGGGTAGAAGGGGTGTGCGGGGAGGAGGGGTCAAGAACAAGGGTCACAGACTCTGGATATGGCATAGGCCATTTTGGACTGAGATGAGGAGAAATTTCTTCATTTAGAGGGTGGAGAAACTGTGGAATTCTATGCCACAGAAAGCAGAACATATATAAGGAGGAAATAGATAGATTTCTGGACTGTAAAGATCTCACGGGTACAGGGAGAGGGCTACAGTATGATCATAGAATCATTGAAACCCTACAGTGCAGAAAGACGCCATTTGGCCCATCGATTCTGCACCAAACACAATCCCACCCAGCTCCTACCCCTTATCCCTACATATTTACCTGCTAATCCCTCTAACCTACGCATCTCAGGACATCAAGGGGCAATTTTAGCATGGCCAATCAACCTAACTTGCCCATCTTTGGACTGTGGGAGGAAACACTCGTAGAAATATAGAGACATGAAAATTATATCAGGAGTAGGCTATTCAGCCCTTTGAGGAAACCGGAGCATCCAGAGGAAACCCACGGAGACAGGAGGAGAATGTGCAAACTCCACACAGACAGTGACCCCAAGCCAGGAATCGAATCCAGGTCCCTGGAACTGTGAAGCAGCAATGCTAACCACTGTGTTTCACAGTGATGTTGAGATAGAGGATCAGCCATGATCATGTTGAATTGCGGAAAAGGCTCGAAGGGCTGAATGGTCTACTCCTGATCTAATTTTCATGTCTCTATGTTTCTATGAGTGTTGAGAGGAGCTCATTACACAGCCGGCAGGATTTTCTGACTACACTCTTCCCAAGGCCGGAAATTCCTGCCCGAGGTCGATGGACCTTTGCACGGGCCACCGCTGCCCGCTACAATTCTTGTGGGATGAAAAATTCCCTCCAGTGATCCTCAGGTTGGCAAGTATTCACTGTCCTAAAAATTCTACCATAATGTGGAGACCAGAAATTTACAATGTACTCCAAGTATGTTCAAACTAATAATCTATATAAGTTAAATATAACTTCTCTGCTTTTAACTTAATGCAGTGGCTCCCAAACTATTTTCTAGCGTGACTCCACTTTTACAATTGAGCAAGAATCTGACCTCAACTGGAACCAAAATGCCAGCAGGATAACACCAGGACACAATTATTAAACTTAACGATACACTAAGGGGCAATTCAACGTGGCCGATCCATCTAACCCACACATCTTTGAGCAATGGAAAGAAACTGGAGCACCCGGAGGAAACCCAAGAGGAAGGAAAGGGGAGAATGCGTGTCTGCATAGGTTTACTTGGATGCTCCATTGAGTTCTCCATATTCCTGGTGACTGAAGACTCAAATTCATAGGATATGGGGGTTACTGGCTGGCCAGTACTTATTGCCTATCCCTAATTGCCCTTGCGAAGGTGGTGGTGAGCTCCCTTCTTCAATCGCTGCAGTCCATATGCTGTGGGTTGATCCACAATGCCATTAGGGAGAAAATTCCAGGATTTTGATCCAGTGACTGGGAAGGAACAACGATATATTTCCAAGTCAGAATGGTGAGTGGCTTGGAGGGGAACTTGTAGGTGATGGTGTTCCCATGTATCTACTGCCCTTGTCCTTCGAGATGGAAGTGGCCATGGGTTTGGAATGCACTGTCTAAGGATCTTTGGTAAATTGCTGCAGTGCATCTTGCAGTGCACACTGCTGCTAATGAGCGTTGGTGTTGGCGGGAGTGGACGTTTCTGAGAGGTGTGATAATTCACAATTCTAATGCAAGTTTCCCTTTTCATTGCATGGATTTCGTATTGGTCTGAGCAATGTCAAGTTGCTGTCAGAATGGCCAATTGTCCCAAGTAGTTTGCAGGGTTAGTGTCTGGGGGTGGCAGGAGGTGGTGGGGACTGAAATTGGTTACTTTAAAAAAAATCTTCTTATTTTTCTCTGCTGTGAAAATGTTTGTTGTTATGGTACCTTATGAGCCTCTTCTGAAACTAATTTTCTAGATGACAATGTATTGTTGGCAGTGAGGAACAGGGCTCATTGTCAGTGAGTCTCTTGGGTACTGTTAATTCTATATCTTGTTGTGACATCCTTTTATTATACTGCCTCTTTCTGTCACAGTGCAGGCAACGTCAGTCGATGCAAGCACTTGAGGGTGGCTGAATTACTATTGAATATGTTATCTATAAGCATATGGTGATTGTATGGATATAGGAGCACAATGTAGCCAGGGTCAAACGTACAATGATAAGCATTAATCATATGCCATTATCGAGAGTGCAAAGCAGTACCAGCACAACATAGGTAAAGGCAGAAGAATATGCTTTGCTTCTGTGTGATCTGTACAGTTTACCACCGGCACTTTATAACATACTCAGCTTTTGACACCAAAGCAATTCGGCCTTCAGATGAGATGTTAAGCTCAGGTTCTGTCTGCTCTCTTAATAAAAAAATCCCGTGGCGCATCTTGTGAATTCAATCAGCAGATTTCTCCTCAGTCTCCTGGCTAATATTGGACCCACAGCCAGCATTAAGATGTTAAGGCCCAGGTCAGAAACTCGTAGGTGTTTTGTGAAGTTAGACTAGACCCTAAAGTTTACCTTTTATTTTGGCATTGGTGTTTCCCTCTAGGTATGATTCAAGTGATCTACTAGAAAGCTTTTATTAAATAAAGTTTATTTAAGGATACAGTTAGAGTATAACAAAAAGAACTAATAAAACTTTTACCAATTACAAAATTTAAACATGACATAGTACAACTCCTACCTCTGTTGTTCCAATTTAAATGCAATACCCCATAGACATACACCCTTCTTCAGAATTAGTTAGTATAGAACAAGTATGCTTACGTGATATTAGATTTCTAGCTTTTAACATCTATAGACAGGGATCCAAACAGCAATTTTCAGAGAAGGATATATCCCCAAGGTAGAAAAGGAACAATAAGAAAACTCACCATTACCTTCTCAAGGACAATGAGGGATGGGCAATACACATTGTTAAATGAATAACAAAATGTTGACTTTTCTATTGAGTTGGTTCTCTCACCACCTGCCCGAACTGGAAATCCCTTCAGGACTCAGCCAGTTTGATCTGTAATGGATTCTATGAAGCTACATTTGGTGGTAGGCTTTGAAGGTTTCCTCACAGAGTACATTCTGCACCCTTGCCATCTTCAGTGCTTCACTCAATTGGTGTTTAACACAGAAGAGCACTGATTCATTCACTGAGGGAGGGCTGAGAGATGGTAATTAGAAGGAGGTTGCCTTGCCTGTGTTTTAGCTGGTGCCTTTGATTTGATTTGATTTATTCTTGTCACATGTATTAGTATACAGTGAAAAGCCTTGCCACCCATACAGACAAAGCATACCATTCATAGAGAAGAAAGGAGAGAGTGGAGAATGTAGTGCTATTGTCATAGTTAGGGTATAGAGACAGATCAACTTCATGTGAAACAAGTCCATTCGAAAGTTTGGTGGCATCAGGGAAGAAGCTGTTTTTGAGTCAGTTAGTACATGACTTCAGACTTTTGTATCTTTTTTCTGATGGATGAAAGTGGAAGAGAGAATGTTCAGAGTGTGAGGGGTCCTTGATTATGCTGGCTGCTTTTCTGAGGCAACTGGAAATGTAAACGGTGTCAGTGACACTGGGATGCTGGTTTGCATGATGGATTGGGCTGCATTCACAAACCTTTGTCATTTCTTGCAATCTTAGACAGAGCAGGAGCCATACCAAGCTGTGATACCATGAGAAATAATGCTTTCTATGGTGCATCTGCAAAAATTGGAGCAGACATGCCAAATTTCTTTAGACTCCTGAGTAAGTAGAAGCATTTGTGGGCTTTTTTAACTGCAGCGTCAATGTGAAGGGACCAGGATAGGTTGTTGGTAATTTGGACACCCAAGAACCTGAATTTCTCGACTATCTCTACTTTGTCCTCATTGATGTTGACATGACATGCCCTCCATTATGCTTCCTGAAGTCCATGACTATCTCCTTCATTTTGTTGACATTGAGGGAGCTATTATTGTCGTTGCATCAGCTCACCAGACTCTCTGTCTCTATCATGAGACTTCATGAAGCATTGAGTCAATGTTGTGGACTCCCAGGCTCAATGCCTCCCTGGACTTTATGTCACCAGTGGGACAGTTGTGTTGATGAGAAAGGACAAAAACAGAGAGAATAATGATGATGTCTGGGACATTATTTATGAGATATGTTTCAATAATTATGACAATGTCAGGCTGTTGCTTGACAAGTACTTGGGACAGTTTACCCAAATTTGGCATACACTTTCACAGAGTTAACTGTCGAACCTGGTGCCAAGATTGATGACAATGAGCTTTGTTTGGTTTCATTCTTTTTTGACATTTTCTCAGCGGTTTCTAACAACTTACTGGGTCATTTCAGTGAACATCTGAGAGTCAGTCACACTGCTTTGGATTGGGAGTCACATGAAGATAAGGATGGCAGATTTCCTTCCCGAAAGAACATTAAGAACCAGATGGGGTTTTATGATAATCCCATTGCCGCTTGTTCATCATAACTGAGTTTAGCTTTTTATTTTGTTTTACTCATGGGACATGGGCATCACTAGCTGGGCCAACATTTATTGCCCATCCCTAATTGCTCTTGAACTAAGTGGTTTGCCGCAGGCCATTGGAGGGCATTTAATAGTCAACAGCTTGCTGTGCAGCTGAAATCACTTACAGATCTTTCTAAAATCATGAGGGGTCGAGACAAGATGATATTGGTAATTTCTCCAGGGGAGAGGAGTCTAAAATTAGACGGCATTGGTTAGAGGTGAGAGAGGAAAGATTTAAAAAGGATCTGAGGGACAAATTTTTCATGCAGAGGGCTTTTATGAAATGGAAGTTGGTAAAATTGCTACATTCAAAATACATTTGGATAGATACCTGGATGGGAAAAGTTTAGAGTGATATGGGTCAAACGCAGGCAAATAGAACTAGTTCAGTTTAGGAAACGTGGTCAGTATGGACGAGTTGGGCCGAAGGGCCTGTTTCCTTGTTGTATGTCACTATATCCCTATGTAGGCCAAACAAGGTAAGGATGAAAGGTTTCTTCCCCTCAGGGACACTATTGAACCCGATGAGTTTGAGTGATCATTAGACTTTTAATTGCAGAGTTTTATTGAATTCAAGTTTTACCACGTGCCATGGCAGGGTTTGAGCCCATGTCCTCGGAGCATTACCCTGGTTTTCTGGATTACTAGCCCAGTGACAATACCATTATGATCCTGCCTCCCAATATATTCCAGTTTTGTTGAATTAATTTAACAGCTGCCATGACAGAATTTGAACTCAGATCTTTGCTGGATTAATGTTTCAGGAACTCATAACCATTAAGCTACTGTGCTCTCAACCATGTTGGCTAAAGGATAAATATTTGCCTGGACATTGTGGATAACACCCCTGCTCTTCATCAAAATTGTGCTGAGGGAACTTTCATACCCTGAGGAACCTGTATATGTCTAGCCCTGTTTGCTTCAGTCTGTGCAAAGACTTCATTTTAAGATATTTCTGCCAATGTATAATTATATTTAAATGCTAGATTGCAGGGGTTAACTAAACTGAATAGTTGTAGTTAGCTTGACTTCATGTAGAATCAGAAGGTATGATGGGTTAGCTAAAAAGTTGACTGCATTCCTAAAGGGTACAGAATGCAGGCAAACAAGTTTCTCATCGTAACAGCAGAAAGGTTTGTTCTTCTAGATGGAGAAAGTATGTGAAAAACGCTTCCTATAATGAAATAAGAGTTGAACTGGAACTTAGAACTGAAAACATACACACTAAAATCCAAAATACATTCAGTTTCAGTTCAGTTCTTAGTTTAGAGAGCCTGGTTGAGAAGCCAATCTCCAAGTTCACTTTCATTTTGCTTTTGTCACGTTAATTCTTTTAAGTTCTATTGAATAAAAGAAAACCATTTTAAAATTCATGCTAGTGCTGTTCTTTGGTCTCTTCAGATGAATGAACAGACCCAGCACATACACTTGAGTAGTACAATGTCTCCTGGAGCAATTCACCAAACATCCTTAAACAGCACCTTCCAAACCCACAACCACTTCCATCTAGAAGGATAAGGGCAGAAATACACCTGCAAATTGCCCTCTAAGCCACTCACCATCCTGAATTGGGGATATATTGCCGTTCTTTCACAATCACTATGTCAAAATTCTGGAATTCCCTCCCTAACAGCATTGCAGGTCAACCTACAGCACGTACACTGCAGTGCTTCAAGAAAGCAGCTCACCATCACCCTCTCAAGGGGCAACTAGGGATGGGCAATAAATGCTGGCCTAGCCAGCCCATGTCCCATGAATGATTTTTTTAAAAAAGCTGGTTGCTCCAACAGTAAAGCAATCCCTCAGTCCTGCACTGCAGCATCGGCCCATTTTATATACTGAAGTCTGTGGAGCGGTACACAAGACTTGCTGACAACAAGATATTAATGCTCCTAACTAAATGTATTTTTGTACTTGCTTCATATAATGATACTTAAAGTTAGTTCCTAATAGGAGGAGTGAAATCTTGGATTCTATGTTTGATCATTCATAACGGAATGAGTTTTTACTTGAAAGAGACTGTCATGTGAAGTAGATCAGTTGTAGCTTTATGCAAATAATGGTAATGTTGAGAAATCAAATTAGGAAGAAATCTTGGAGAGAGGAAAAGAAGAATCGTAAATTTAATGAAAGGAACTCAGAGCCTTTTTTTCATTAGGCAGGGATACTAAAAGTTACAGAGTTAAGTTCAGTAAATGGAATTAAGATACAGATCAACCACAATCTAATTGGGGGGAGGGATAGGCTCCAGGGACTGAATAGCCTTTATATTCTCCCAGCACTTGATAAGAAAATGAGGCAATTCCAAGTGAATGACAGGGTTAAACCGGGCACAATGACTGAATTGCAAACATCTGCACAAAGTGAAAGAATAACACTCAATTTTGATAATACCTTGTTACAAAGAAATAAGACAGATAGTTACAACCACCCTGAATCGGAAAAGGCTCCTGGGAACCTGTATCTGCAGATGTCTGTTTCCGCAAGTTGCGATAAGTGGAGAGTGAGTAGTGGGCTGGATAGAGAGGTGAACAACTTCAAGAAATGTGGAGAAAGTAATGGAAAGACGGGGGAAAGGAGAGATACAGCTGAGAGTAGCAGCAGGAAATAAGAAGAATGAGTGGATGGAAAGATCATGGGAGGAGAAGGAAGAGAGGAAAGTGAAGGGAAAGAAAACAGAGGAGGTAAGAGGAGGTGAGAGAATGGGAAAGGGGAAAGAGGGAATGGGAAAGGAGAGGGGGATGACCTAAGAAAACAGAGGTGATAGGGAAAGGAAGGGAGGGGGAGGGCCAGGGAAAAACTGGGGAGAGAAGGAAGGGTAAGAAGGAGAAAAGAGAGGAGTGATGAGGGGAGTGAAAGGGCAGGAAACTTGGAGGGGGAATGAAGAGAGGGGAGGAGAAAACAGGAAATGGGCTGAGAGAGTTGATGAGGATGGGGATGGAAGGATGGGGATGGCGAAATGAGAGAATGAGGAATGGTGATGGTGGGGATGGGGTAGGGTTGGGGTTGGTGGTGGGGTGGAGGGGGTGGTGTGGGGATGGGGTGGAAGGGATGGAATGGGAGTGGAGGTAGAGATAGGGATGGGATGAGAATGGGGTGGGGGTAGGGTGGGATTTGGGGGTGGAGATGGGGGGGTGGAGAGAATTGTATAGAACAAGGAGGAGAGTAGAGGGAGAAGTGAGGGGGGTAGGAGGAGGAGGAGGAGAGTTTGTGAATAGAGGTAATGAGTGGGGAACAGAAAAGAGTGAAGAGATTTAAAAATTTCATTTAAGGGATGGGGGTGTCACTGGCTGGCCTCGCATTTGTTGTCCATTTCTAATTGTCCTTAAACCGAATGGCTTGCTAGGAAATTTCAGAGAGAAGTTCAGAATCAACCACATATTGCCCAAACAATTTCTGCCCGAAAATGAACAGAGTTTTGATCCTGAATGACAACCAGTGATTGTTGTCATGGTGACCATTACATAACAGCCTTATATTCCAAAGACAAATTCTCACCTCTTCCTACCCCCTCCATTTCACTCCACTTTCCTCCCCTCCTCCTCCCAATGGCTTGCCATCCACTCATGCTTCTTATTCCCTGCCATTACTTTTTGCTACATCTCTCCTTTCCCCCTACCATTCTGTTCCTCCTCCACATTTTTTGAAGATGTTCACCTCTCTAACCCCCCCACTACTCACCCCTCGACTTACCACGACTAGCAAAAACTGAGATCTGTCGATACAGCTGCTATGGTGAGGTCTGAATCTATGGCTGAGAGTCTACAGCCCAGAACTCTGGATTGCAAGTCCCATGACATTACCATTACAGCACCATCCACCCTAGCGGATATAGAGGGGGAGGAATGGGAAGGGAAAGATGAGTGATTTGATGGAACCAATGAGAGGGAAAGGGTGGAGAAGGAAGTGCAGAAAAAAGTAGTGGAAGGAAGGATTAAGGATGAATAGGGAGATGAGGGATGTGAAGATAGTTTAGGAGAGGGTTAAGTAGGCATCAAGAGAGTGGGAAACATGCAGAGAATGGGGAAGGGGCATGAAGGGTTGATTGGGGAGGTAAAGGTGGAGAAAGGACCAACCAAGAGAGAATGGAGAAGAAGTGAGATGGGGAAGGTAAGTGGAGGTAGGGAAAGGGGAGAGCGAAGTGAATAGGGGAAAAGAGGATGGGGAGATGGAGGAAGCCTAAAGAGTGAGAATGGGGAAGAGAAAGACGTAGTGCAAATGGAAGTGGTAATAAATTAAGGCCAAGGAGAAAGTGGTGTGGAAGGGAAGGAGAGAGGGGAAGATGAGAGAACAGTATGGGAAAGGGTGAGAGGCAGAGAGCTAAGGACAGGGATTGGGGAGAAATAAATGATAGAAAAGGGTGGGGATAGTGATAGGGGAAGATTGGGAATGGGGAGGTGAGCCAAAAGGAGATTGCAGAGGAAAAAGAAAGGATCAGGATCGAATGAGACAGAGAGGGGCAAAAGAGAAGAGGGGAGGGAATGGGAGGGAGGACGGGAGGGGAGAATGGGCATGGAGGGGAGGTGGAGGAGGGAGGGTAAAATGAGAGGGGGGGAGACTGGGGAGGGGGGGAAATGAGAAGCAAGGGGAGAATGGATGGAGAAATGTGGAAAAAAGAAAGGATGAGGATGGTGGAGTGGGAAGAATGATGGAGCAAGGTGCAAGGGTTTCAAAACCAGGGAAAAAAGAAGACAGCAGAGGATTAGGAGAGGGAAAATTGGACATAGGGAAGTTCAGGACAGAGGCTGAGGGAGGCAATGGGAAGTGGAAGAGATTAGGATGGAGAACAGGATTGGGAAGAAAAGCAGGAGGGATGTGGGGGAAAGTGTTGGGGATGGAAGAAGTTTGAGTGAGACAATGTGAAAAGGGGAAGAGAGAAGCAGGAAAGGAAGAGGAATTTGGTCAGAGGAGACTGGTGAGGATAGGGAGTGGGTCAAGTGACTGATAGTGGAATTGAACAGATAGGAAATGTCTATTAGGCTGCAGGACAGGAGAGCTTGAAATGCTTTTACAAGGCAATGGGAAGAGATAAAGAATGAGTCCAGTGATAAAGGATTGCTGAGTGTACAGACACAGCAAAGCATTAAAAATCTAGCCAAGAGGAGAAGTTGCCATTGGTGGCAGTATGGCCATTAGTCACCAAGGATGTGGATAACCTGTCCTTCAACAGCATGGGTGGCACGGTGGCACAGTGGTTAGCGCTGCTGCCTCACATTGCCAGGGACCCTGGGTTCAAATCCTAGCTTGATCACTGCCTGTGTGAAATCTGCATGTTCTTCTACATTTGCGTGAGTTTCCTCCAAGTGCTGCAGTTTCCATTCGCAGTCCGAAAGCTGTGCTGCTTAGGTACATCAACCATGCTAAATTCTCCCTCAATGTACCCAAACAGGCACTGGAATGTGACGACTAGGGGATTTTCACAGTAACTTCATTGCAGTGTAAATGTTAGCCTATTTGTGACACCAATAACTAATCTTAAAAAAAATTAACTGTGCAGTGAGAGAGGATACCCGACCCCAAACATTATTTCACACCTCCTCCGCTCCCTGATGCAGTCATCTTCTATTACAAATTGTTGGAATGAGGTCTACATAATTGTGGTCTACATAGACGACTTGGAAGTTGGGGTAGGTAGTGAGATCAGCAAATTTGCTGATGACACCAAGATGCTTGGATTGGCGGGTACAGAGGAGCAGTGTCAGGCAATACAACAGGACATAGATAGGGTGGTAGACTGGGCAGATCGATGGCAAATGGAATTTAATCCGGATAAATGCGAGGTGATGCATTTTGGCCGGAAAAATGTAGAAGAGAGTTATAGGATAAAAGGTAAAACTATACGGAGCATAGAGACACAGAGAGACTTGGGGGTGCAGGTTCATAAGTCTCTGAAGGTGTCCTCACAGGTGGAGAAGGTGATAAAGAAGGCGTATAGTATTTTAGCTTTCATAGAAAAGGGTATAGAATACAAGAGTAGGAGTTTGATGTTGCAATTGTATAGAACGTTGGTTAGGCCTCACTTGGAATACTGTGTCCAGTTCTGGTCGCTGTACTATCGGAAGGATGTGGAGTCCTTGGAGAGAGTGCAGAGGAGGTTTACCAGGATGCTGCCTGGTATGGAATGACTGTCTTATGAGGAACGATTAAATAGACTGGGGTTGTTTTCCCTTGAAAGACGTCGGCTTAGAGGGGATCTCATAGAGGTGTATAAGATTATAAGGGGTATAGATCGAGTAAATGGAGGTAAACTTTTTCCACCTTTAGAAATGGATAGGACGAGGGGTCATGGCCATAGGGTGAGGGGGGCTATGTATAGGACGAATATTAGAGGGCAGTTTTTCACACAAAGGGTAGTGGGGGTGTGGAATGCACTGCCGATTAAGGTGGTGGGAGCAGGCACGCTGGGGCTGTTTAAGGGTCTCTTGGACAGCCACATGAGCGGTATGCAGATAGAGGGATATAGTAGGACTGTTTAACTACGGCTTTTTTTCCACAGGTAATTCGGTCCATACTAGACCAACATTGAGCATGCATTCGGCAGGTGGTGCGAGTACAGCTCTTGGATGTTGATTCATGGTTTGCCTGGTACCTCATGTCGTAAATGAGTGCTTTATGTGGACCATCTGAAGGGCACCATGACAGCTCAGAGACTATCGATGTGGCTGTGCAGACACTTGGAATTGGGCCGGTGTCTGCTGGAGTTTGCACGTTCTCCCCGTGGTTGCGTGGGTTTTTTCTCCGGGCACTCCGGTTTCCTCCCACAACCCAAAAATTCGCTCTTAGGCTGATTGGGAAACAAATTGTCCCTATGGTGAGAGTCTTCCATATTAGGAATAACCTAAATCTATAATAGGATAATGGAATTGCTACTATATAGTTATGAAGGCGGCGCGGGCTCGTTGGGCCGAAGGGCCTGTTTCCCGTGCTGTGTTGCTCTTAAAAAAAAAATGCGAGCAGTGGTTAAAGGCAAGGGAAGTAATCATGGCTAGGTTCATCCAGGGATTCAGCAGGGATGCTGGATGGATGTGAACCTAGCATTTGGCCATAGCTAAACACCTTCTATTTCAGATCTGACCAATTTTAGGGTCAAGCACTCATAGTTGTGGACAATGAAGGGACAATCAAATTCATTAGCAATATAAATTATTTCCTCCTACACTCCAACAATGAGCAGTTTAAGTGGATTGGCAACACTAAATTGTCCCTTAGTGTCCAAAGATGTGTGGGTTAGGTCAATTGGCCATGTTAAATTGCCCATTAGTGTCCAAAAAAATGAGCAGGTTATGTGGATTGGCCATGCTAAATTGGCCCTTAGCAACCGAAGATATGCAGGTTAAGTAGATTGGTCATGCTAAATTGGCCCTTAGCGACCAAAGATGTGCAGATTAGGTGGATTGGCCATGCTAGATTGCTCATTAGTGTTCAAAGATGTGCAGGTTAGGTGGATTGGCCATGCTAAATTGCTCATTAGTGTCAACGTTGTGCAGATTAAGTGGAGTGGTCATGCTAAATTGTCTCTTAATGACCATAGATGTGCCAGTTAAGTGGGTTGGTCATGGTAAATGTTGGGGTAAGGTGCTCTTTTGGAGAGTTGGTGCAGGCTTGATGGACTGAATGGCCTCCTTCTGCAGTGTAGCGATTTTACGCATTCTAAAATTGAGTGCATAACACACAATTATAAACCATGTTGTTAAGTTAATAATGCTTTCTTTGTTTCAATCTTTCAAATACAATAAAGTTTGTATCTGTTTAAAAATGTGAAACCTTGTAATGTGTTGATTAAAACAAAGTGTATATATTTAAATGTTAACAGGATTTCCACAATCTTCCCCCACCAACAATAGGGGGAAGAGACAACATGTGGAGGTGGTTGCCCAATAGATGGAACTCTTGAGAAAGTTTGCACGATAAATTCTTAGCAAATGTTTCTTCTTTCCTTCCAAATTGGTAACTCCTATGTTAAAGGTAAATTTCAAGTTAGAGTTCAAACAATAAAGAGAGTGAATTATTTGATATAGCATGAGTTGCAACTCACCAATTATCAATTATGTGTACAGGTCTGACTCAAGTTATTAAGTGCAGGAGACCAATGCTAAGTGAAATAAATGCTAGTCAGATATACAATAGATCTATAATATAAAATCCCTGCTCAACAAACTAATGATAGGAATATCATTAGATATGAATCAATAATCAATTAAGATTGCTTTAACACGTTGCATCTATGTCTGTCTCTCACATGATTCATTGACTCCCAAGTACAAGTTTGGGAGTTATAATTGGTGCATGTTCGACACTTGATGGGCTGAATGGCAACCATTTAAAGATCTATCTGCATGTAAAGCATGAATGGTAATCTTAAAGTTCCTTTTGTGATGGACAGTGCAGAAGAGGCCATTTAGCCCATTGGGTCTGCACTGATTCTGACAGAGTATCCCCCTCAGGGTCTCTCCTCTACCCGCTCCCCATAACTCCACACATCTACTATGGCTAATCCAGCTAACCTACACACCGGAACACTAAAGCCGGAATTCTACTGCCTCCGCTGTCTCGGGATGGAGAATGAGACACCTTCCATTTCAGAGCTAACCAATATTTGGGTCAAGCATATTAGTGCAACCATCGACAGATTGAGAGGCTGCCTATCGACGAGGGGCCCAAGCCACATGTGAGTGAGGGTGGGATGGAGGTTGGAGGATGATAGTCATGGGAAGAGAAAGGAGTCTTGATAGCAACTCAAATATGCACCAACTTTATTTGAATAACTGACTTTCATCGAATCATGGATTCATAGAATCATGGAAGTCCTACAGTGCAGAAGAGGCCATTTAGCCCATCAGGTCTGCACTGATTCTTTCAGAGTATCCCTCTCAGACTGTCTTTCCTGCTCTCTCCCCATAACTCCACACATCTACCATGGCTAATCCAGCTAACCTACACATCTTTTGATATTGAGGCCGTACTTCTACTGCCTCAGAATTGGAGTGGGTGAGGGGCAGACAACGGAAATGTTTGTTGACATTAGGAGGGAATTTCTGGTCTCGCTCGAGCGAGGCAATAAAATCCCACCCTAAGGGGCAGTTTAGCAAGGCCAATCCACCTAACCTGCACATCTTTGTTTGCTGACAGTCCTGCCCAGCATGAGACAGCCTAAAGATGGCATTAGGGCCTCAACTGTTGGTAAGGTGGTGAGGGCCTGGTTATAGTTCCCACCCTATCCCTTACTGCATAACCATGAAATGTGCCTCAGTTTTGGGGTGTTGAGTTCTGCCCACCATTTCAGATCGATGCCTTTTCATCAGAAGCTCAACTCTGTTCGGACGTAATGTCACAGACTTGAAATATTGGGTGGAATTTTACTGGCGCTTCTGTCCAAAGTTCGTACAATCTTGCCCGAGGCCAACGGAGAATGCTGCTCTACGAATGTTGCCTGACCCGGAATTAGGGCTGGAATGCCGATAAAGTTTTGGCCATTAACGCTGCCTTGACTTCCACTGATGCTGCCCAAATTACTGAGTTTTTCCGGAACTTTCTGGCTTTGATGTTTATTACCCGTGATACCTCCCCCACAAGATAATCACAGAACAGTTCTCTCTGTAGCCCCTCATCATTCAACTCCAATTATCCTTTTCCACAAAATAAACATTTTAAGGTATTCTTTTGGTGGGCGAAGTATGCTGAAAAATGTTAAGCTGGTCTCTGAATCCTCCAGCTGCTCTGATAAAGCTATTTTAAATGGAATCACAAACATAAAGAAAATTGAAATGGAAAACTAGATAGCAGAAATTGAGATAGAGACAGTGCCGCAATGTGTGTTTTGAGAGTTGGATCAGCAATAGCGATGCATTAACACTTCACAGCAGGATAAACAGAACTCTGACAGGACCTTGACCTGCATCTGATAATCGTTTTCACTGGATGATATCTGAATACCTTCTGAAACTCTGTAAGAACGAGCACACACAATGGAAGGAGACATAAGCACAGGCACCTTAAAAAGAGTTCTGTGCTGCCAGAAGTCATTTACATGTCTCTAAGTGTTTAGGACAATATACCGTGTGGGAATTGGGAACTGGATCACAAAACAGAGGCTGCCACCAAAAAACACAGCTTCACTGTCGCTCATTCTGTGTGTGTATGTGTGTGTGAATCCTGATTGTGGTCTACCCATTTTCATTATAAAAACTGCGGATACTAGAATCTGAAACAAAAACAGAAAATGCTGGAAAATCTTGGCTGGTCTCTTTGTCAGAGCTGCTCCATCTATAGTGTTACCTAGGGTGTAGAGAAAGATCAATTTAATAGATCAATACAAGATTAACTCCAGCTCTGATGATGGGTCATCCATACTTGAAACATTGGCTCTAATCTCTCTCCACAGATACCATCAAATCTGCTGAGATTTTCCAGCATTTTCTGTTTTTGTTTCGGATTCCAGCATCTGCAGTTTTGCCTTTATTGTCTTAATCCGAGGGAAGTCCATTCAAAAGTCTGAACACAAGAAGCAGTTCTTGAGTAACGGTGGCACGGTGGCGAGCACTGCTGCATTACAGCGCCAGGGACATGGGTTCGATTCCCAGCTTGGGTGTCTGTCTGTGTGGAGGTTGCACGTTCTCCCTGTGTCTGCATGGGTTTCCTCCGGGTGCTTCGATTTCCTCCCACAGTCCAAAAATGCACTGGTCAGGTTGACTGGCCATTCCAAATTGTTCCTTAGTGTAAACTGGGATTAGTAAGGTAAATATGTAGGGTTATGGGGATTGGGCCTGGGTGGGATTGTTGATGGTGCTGGCTTGATGGGCCAAATGGCCTCCTTCTGCATGACAGGGAATTTATGAGTTGGCTGGTGCGTGGCCTCAGATTTTTGCATTTTTTCCCACAGCGGAAGATATTACGGGAGTTTTTAACCATATGATCTTCCACTTTGAACTGCCTCACCTCCCGACTTTTTCACCATTGCCTCAAGGGCCACTGCCCATTTGTAGCCAATTGGGAGGGAATAGTCTCTTTGTTCCACACATTGGATTTATATTGAGTGTGATTTCTTTTTCCACCGTATTGTTATCATCGATTACTGAAAATGTTCAAAGATAATGGAATGAAAAATATAATTTTGCTTCACAACAACATGATTTATACTCTTCTATTGCTTGCTGCAGTTTCCTCACGTTGAATTTTCAATTCCTGTAGAGATCTTGGGTGTTGATGAGAAGGTTGACATTTATTTTCTGTGCCAAGTTACCTCTGAGAAGCTGATGATGGGCCATCGTAGTGATTTGATACAATTGGACTTACTAAGCCAATTCATAGCATCACACAATGCAGAAGACGTCCTTTGGCCCATTGAGTTTGCTCCGACCCCGAGGAAACACCTGACCTTCCACCTAATCCCATCTACTAGAACTTGATCCACAGTGTCGAATGTTATGATGTGCCAAGTGCTCATCCAGATACTTTTTAAGAGGATGTGAGCATCCTGCCTCTATCACCCTTGGATCTCTTCCAGTTGCTGCTTCAGATGGGTCAGTGTGGTGCCCATATGCTCAGTAATTCTGACAGTAGGCAGGGGGAAAGATGGACGGGTGCTAGAGCATGGGTTCAGGGCAGGGTTGAGTAAGCTGCAATACTAAGACCTGAAGGGCTGATTGGCATATTCCTGCTTCTATTTTCTATGTTTCTCGGTAAACTTAGTCAATGGATGAGATTTTACAATCTCCCTCAGGTGTGACTCGAAATTCCCATCAAAGCCAATGGAGATTTCCATTGTCGGACCCTGCACCGACTCCATGGCAAGTGAGGTGACAGACATCCGGCCATAGATTCATACAGAGCAGAAAAGACTCTTTGGCCCATTGAGTCTGCACTGACAATATCTACCACTAAAAGTGCCCTAATCCCATTTTCCTGCACTTGTCCCATAATCTTGAATATTATGATGTCTCAAGTGCAAATCCAAAATATTTTTTAAAGTTTGTAAGGTTTCTGCTACCTTCCCAGGCAGTGCAATCCAGATTCCCAACATGCTCTGAATGAATTTTTTTTCCTCAGATCCCCTCTGAATCTCCTGTCACTCACCCTGAAACAATATCCCCTCATGATTAGCCCTTCAACCCAGGGGAACAGCTGCTCCCTACTCACCCTGTCCAAAGCCCTCATAATCTCATGCACCTCAATCATGTCCTCCCTCAGCCTTCTCTACTCCAGAGAAAATAACTCAAAGCCTATCCAGTCTTTCCTTCTCTGGGAGGTTCTGAAGAGTGGTTCACATCTCACTTGGAAAACCAGAGGAGACACGACGGGCTGAATGGTGTATTATTGGATTATAACTGTCTTGTGGTCCATATACTGTATGAAGTCTCACAACACCAACCTAAAGTCCAACGGGTTTATTTGGAATCAGGAAATTTCTGAGTGTTATACCTTCATCAGGCACCTCGACTGATGAAAGAGCAGTGCTCCAAAAGCTCATGATTCCAAATAAACATGTTGGACTTTAATCTGGTATTGTGAGACTTTTTATTGTACCCACCCCAGTCCAATGCCGGCATCTCCACATTTAACAGAGCAAGAAGACACAAAAATTGATGAGAAATTAATAAAAATGGTTTGGTGTTGTCTGCATTCCTCAAGTACCCGTTTATAATGTTTAAATCTATTTTTAAATCTCTGCAGTGTGCATCTGATCAACAATGTGATTCCGAACAAGTACATTTCAAATACAATCTTACGAATATCTTGGAGTGCGTAGCTGTTCAAAAAACCCCAAAAAATCACTGATCTGCTGCAGCCATCAAAGATGTTTTGTAGATCACAGAGCATTTCGAACTGCTTGTATTTTGTTTTGTTGCAAAATAGATTAAGACAAATATCCAGGGATAGCTTTAATCAACTTCAGTTGGGTAAGTACAGCATGTCCAGATCAGAGGAACATCACTTGGTTTTCTCACAACTCTGCTGCATTTTGCTCATCAGTGAAGGAACTCCCTTGATACTAACTAGGTACTGCTACGTGTTTACCACCACAAAAGGATCTCGCTCCAGGAACAAAATTGAACATTGTACAGTTTATTGATCAAGTTTTAAGAACAAGGCAAAGCTCAACAAAGACAGTTTAGCCCGAGGAAGTTCATTCCACAACTTTCTCAGGCGCTTAAGGAAATCTGACATGCCCGTTACCACTCTCACTAACTTCTACAGGTGCACAATAGAAAGCATTCTTCATGGTTGCATCCACAGCTTGGTGTGGCTCCTGCTCTGCTCAAGGTCGCACGAAATTGCAAAAGGTCATGAAATCATAGAAACCCTATAATGCGGAAGGAGGCCATTTGGCCCATTAAGACTACACTGATAACAATCACACCTAGGCTCATAACTCCACCTATTTACCCTGCCAATCCCTCTAATCTAGGCACCCTGAGACACTAAGTGGCAATTTAGCATGGTCGATTGTCCTAACCTGCATATCTTTGGACTAAAGATGGCCTTTGAATGAAGCCCAGTCCATCATTCAAAAGAGCCTCCCATCCAAAGTCTCTGTCTACACTTCCTGCTGCCTCAGAAAAGCACCCAGCATAATTAAGGACACTACGCACCCTGGACATTCTCTCTTTTACCTTCTTCTGTTGGAAAAAGTGTCTGAGGTCATGTACTAATTGACTCAAGAACAGCTTCTTCCCTGCTGCCATCAGACTTTTGAATGGACCTACCTCACATTAAATTAAACTTTCTCTACACCCTAGCTATGACTATAATATTCTGCACTCTCCCCTTTCTTTCTCTCTGTACTATATGCTTTGAAAAAATAGTATGCAAGAAACAATACTTATCACTGAAGTCTTTGGCAATATCCTTCATTTTATTGATGTTGAGGGAAGTATTATTGCCGGTACTAGTCCACTCTGCCCATTCTCTCCACCCCCCACCCCCCCCCCTCTCCAGCCCCCCCCCACAAGTGAGTGCACCACATGATGGGATTACCAAAGGCCCACCCTCCTTATTTTGGGCTACCTCACACTTATGCCGCCCCTTTCAGGCCATCCCGCCCTTCATGAAGCCAACAACTCCCCACCCTTTAGAGGCACCCCCATCCTGCCTTCCCCTCCTCTCAGACCTTACTCCTTGGCAGAGCCAGGATGCCAGCCATATCCTGGACCACCTGAAGATTGTAATGGCCTCCTCCTGTTTCATGATCTCCATTTCCCCCTTCTCCCTTTCCCCATTCCCACATCCTCACCCAGCATACTTAGTATATCTGGCATCTGTACAGGGAAAGCAGTAGTGAATTCCTGTAGACTATAAGAACATAGAATTAGGAACAAAAGTTGGCCATTTAGCTCCTCGAATCTGCTTTGCCACTTAATAAGATCATAGCTGATCTTTTCATGGACTCAGTTCCACTGACTCACTTGCTCACCATGATCTTTCATTTCTTAACTCTTCAAAAATCTATTTTTGCCTTTAGGATTTTCAGCTAGAAAACCTCAACTGCTTCACTGGGCAGGGAATTCCACAGACTCACAACTCTTTGTGTGAAGAAGTTCCCCCTCAACTCAGTCCTAAATCTGCACCCCTAGTTCTAATACCAGGAGCTGGAGTGGATCCAGCTGTAAACAGAAAATGCATATTTAAATAAGGATTTTAAAATGCCAATCTGGTTCACACCATAGCTGGGTATGAATCAGATTGTGTTGTTGGCATGGGGGTGGGGAAAACCTCAAAAAGTGCAAGTTGTATTCTGGCCCCTCTCATGATATTTTCTGTCATATTGCAATTTGTGTGTGGTGGGGAGGAGTGGTTGGAGAATTGCCTCCATTTATAAACTTCCATGATAACCTCCAATCACCATGTCCTGTGTGTGCAGCACGATTGAACTTTGAAGATCTCTCTTCATTACTCTTTCCTTAGTGCCTCCCCTGGCATGGAACCAATTTTCCCATAGGGCACAGTAGTTAGCACCACTGCCTCACAGTGCCAGGGACCAGGGTTCAATTCCCAGCTTGGGTCACAGTCTGTGCGGAGTCTGTACTTTCCCCCCGTGTCAGTGTGGGTTTCCTCTGGGTGCTCCAGTTTCCTCCCACAGTCTGAAAGATAGGTGCATTGGCCATGATAAATTCCCCCTCAGTGTACCCGAACAGGCACCAGAGCATGGCGACCAGGGGATTTTCACAGTGACTTCATTAATACAAGCCTACAAGCCACTAATAAATAAACTAATAAATAAATAAAGAGGTAGGTCAGGAGGAAATATTTCCTTTCATCAGAGAGGCAATGAAAAAAAAGGAGAAATTTGAACTAATCCCTTTAGGGCAGAAATCAGGAGACATTCTTCCACACAAAGGTTCATGGGATTCTGGAATTCTCTTTCCTGGGAAATTTGTAAAACTGGAGCTCACCTGGATCATCAGGGAGTATTGGGAGATACTGAACTAAGGCAAGTAAAGTGAGTTGAGGAACAACCATTATTAACTTGAATACAGAGCAGCTTCAAAGGGCAATCACCTGGGCAAGATTGTAAAATCCCACCAGAGGCCTGCAGGGATTTCCATTCCGGTAAAATTCCGTTCTTAGTGTCCAAAAGTCCAAAAACGTGTAGCTTAGCTGGCTTAGCCTTGGTGAATGTGTGGGGATATGGGAATGGGGTCAGGGAGAGGATCTGTGTGAAACTGAGTGTGTGCAAGCCTGATGGGCCGAAGGGCCTACTTCTGCACTGTAGGTATTCTATGATCTTCCCTTTTTGTGGGTGCATCGAGTGGAGTTATCCATCTGATTCCAAGTACGATCTTAAGCAGCTCAAAATATAGCCTGGCGGTACCTCAGCACACACTAATGGTTAGATATGCTTTCATTTATTAGTTTTTAAACTGCCCTTTCCATTGTCTAGACATTGAAATCTTACTCCCAAGTGCTTTCTGAGTTTCTCTGTGCTGATTCAATTTTGTCCATTTGGCAACTGCGTTGCATATTTTTCATCCAACTTCAGATCATTTGCATTTTCAGGGTTGAAATTAATTTGAATTTCCATTGTCTAAGTGATACGGCGTCTCTGAAACTTGTTATTGTCCTTTTGTTTAGTATCATCCCCAAATTGGCCAATTATCTACTGCGTTTCAGTAATATATGCAAGGAAGATAGAGCAAACAACCCAGTGGAGCTCTGCTCAACACCTGTCGTGTGTCCAAGAAAACATCTCTTGCCATTACTCTTGATTTGTTTTCCTTTAAACAGACTTTTTACTTCACTCTAAATTCCCATTACTATAATTAGAGAGTTTTCACATAAAAAAAATCAAATACTCTCTGAAGAAACAAAGAAAATTACAGGAACAGGTCTTTTGGCCCTCCAACTGACCATGCTGCTTGACTTAACTAAAACCTCCTACAGTTCCTGGGGACCGTATTCCTCTATTCCCATCCTATTCGTGCATTTGATAACACACCCCTTAAACGCCACCACTGTATCCGCTTCCACTATCTCCCCTGGCAACGAGATCCAGGCACCCACCATCCTCTGTGTAAAAAATCTGCCTCGTACATCTCCTTTAAACCTTATCCCTCGCACCTTAAACTTGTGCTCCCTAGTAATTGAAGTCCAAATGGGTGACATCATATTGAATTTCGCTACCACTTCTATTGCAAATATTCTCAAAAAATTCACCAAATAGAAGCTTCCCCTTTCATAGAATCCTTACAGTGTAGAAGGAAATGACTCAGCCCATTGAGTTTGCACTGACTTTCCGATAAAGCATCCCACCCAGGCCCTATTTCTGTAACTCCACATACTTACTCCACTAATCCACCTAACCCACACATCTTTGAACTGTAGGAGTAAACCAGAGTTACGGAGGAAACCCACACAGAGACAGGGAGAATGTGCAAACTCCACATAGACATTGACCCAAGCTGGGAATCGAACCCATGTTCTTGGCATTGTGAGGCAGCAGCGCTAATCACTGTGCCACCCTTGTTCAGGCAACATCAACAGTTCATCTGGTCATCATTAATGTTATTTGTGAGAGACTTTAAACTACAATGTGAACTCAAAAAATATGTAATTGGCCTTGAATGACTTTGTAATGACCTGAGATTGTAAACTGCTCCAGCAAGTTTTTTTTCATAATGCCCAAAAAAACCCAAAATAAAATGATGGGGCTTATTTCCATCATCCCATCGATTATAAGACGTCCAGCCACATTGAGGTAGACCTATTCTTTGCCTGCTATCAGGCATAAATAATTCTTTAAATTCATTCCATTCCAAATGTGTATGTTATAATATTTCCAGTTTGGAAATTTTAAATTTTGAACGTCGGAGAAGTGAAGGAAATCTTGGTCTGTGGGTTTGGCAGAAAGGTCTGTAAGTACAGACCTGTGATGTGTTAGTGAAGCCATGATGTGAGGTGTTAGAAGTTAAACAATGGGAGACTCAGGAGGGGGTTGAATTTATTCATATAATTTCCCCAGAGAAGTGTGAAAGCCATCAGTAACAGGGGGTAGTTTTGAAGTATCCATATACTTTTCAGAGCAAAGGAAAATGTAATGTTAAAGATAATTTGTATCTGCAAACAAAACTTGTTGCCAGAGAGATGGATCGAACAAGGAAGTTCCTTCGTGTTGAGATATATCTCTGCTGTATTTGGTTGCCTGGGAAGCAGTCTGTATCCAAGACTTGGAACAGACAGAGAGAGAATCTGCCAGTGACCAGGAAAAGGCTCTCAGGCACCAGGTGTGTCCCTGATTTTGAGTTATTGCACGAGAATGTGAGTAAGGCTGTGAAAATCCAAATTTGTGATCTGGGTAAGTAGGGCTGGAGCATTTATTTAGTCGTATGCTGGAGGGGGAACCCACAGGAGACCTCTCATCTTGGATGATAGTAGTGAAATAATGGAGAATTGGAGTGAATTCTTGGCATCTGTGGCACAACTTGCTTTGTTCCCAGAAGAACAAAATGACAGCTCATGAAAATAAAATTTTAAAGGATTCTCCATTGAATTTAAAAGTAGAACAGGGAGTGTTTTGTTCAGAATGTTGGTTGACAGTATCACAGGGAGTATTCTGTTCAAAATGTTGGTTGACAGTATCAATGCTGACAGTATATGATGTTGGTAGTGTTTGTTTTGTTTTTTTACATTTGTTAGAGTAAAAGCTTCCAGTCAAAATACGGAATCTTGTTTTCTTCTCTTTTCGTAACAACTGGGAATTCAAGTTTATTTTTAAAATTTAGTAGTCCCAGCCAAGATTGTAACAATTCTCAAGAGATGGATGTCACTTCCAAAGTCAGTGTTTGTTGCCCACCTGTAGTTTTCCTAGAAAGTCAAATCAGAGCAGCCTGCTTGGCTTTGACTGCACAGGATATCAAGGTTCGATTCCAGCCTCGGTTTACTGTCTGTATAGAGTTTGCACATTCTCCGTGTGTCTACGTGGGTTTCCTCCAGATGCTCTGGTTTCCTCCCGTGGTTCAAAGATGTGTGGGTAAGATTGATTAGTCATGCTAAATTGCCCCTTAGTGTCAGGGGGATTAGCAGGATAAATATGTAAGGTTATGGAAATAGGACCTGGATGAGATTGTTGCAGCTCGGTGGGCTGAATGGCCTCCTTCTGCAGTGTAGGGATTCTATGATTCTGTAAAATGGGAGCACCCGGATGGAACCCATGCAGACACGGCGAGAACGTGGAAACACTAAACAGGCAGTGACCCAAGGTAGGAATGGAATCCGGCTCCCTAGCGCTGAGAGGCAGCAGCACACACCATGACAGCGAATCTTTCCAAAAGCGAATATAGAGTTAGTGGCAAGAGGTCCTCTAAATTAAATATTAGACTTGGTGACAGTGTGTGGAAAAGGGCCAAGATTGCACGTGGGACTTGGTGGCTAGTGATGTTCCACAGGGTTGTGCTCTGGGTCATCATTGTTTACGTGAGTGATGAGCCTAATGGATAAAGGGTATTGCCTGGCAATGCTGTGGCATTGCTAATGTACCAATGTTTATGGGTGGGTGACCACTATACAGGAGATTGATATCATTCAAATAGATCCAGACAAATTGAATAGATGGAGTTGGAGGTGGCAGATGTACTTTAATGCGGAGCTAATGTCTGAGAGCCCAGCGTAAAATTGCCCTTAATTGGTAGCTAATTAGACTGATAGGGCCACCGTGCCAGCCTCTGTTCACCTCCAGAGCTATTAGTTTATCATGACTGATTAGGATAAATTCTGTTATTTATTCCATAGGTCTGGGGCAGAATAAATTTCCACAACTCAGGCATTGAGTTGAAGAGCGGGGAGGCTATGCTGGAACTATGCAAAATATTGATTCAGCCACAGCAAGACTGTTAAGTGCAGTTCTGGAATGCACATTATAGGAAGGATGTGATGGCACTGGAAAGGACGCAGAGGAGATTTACTGGGATAGTGACTGGGCTGGAGAGTTTTAGTTATGAAGACGGATTGTTTAAACTGGAGTTGTTTTCCTTGGAGCAGAGGAGGCTGAGGGGAGAGCATGATTGGGATATATTAAATTATGAGAGGCATGGATACAGTAGACAGGAAGAACCCTTTTCACTGAGTAGAGGGATCAATGCCCAGGGAGCATAGTTTCCTTCTAGATAACATTACATTCACACATTACATTCAGCTCAGAATTAACTCCTTTATTGCCTGGGTAACAGGAGACATGTATTAAAATGCTGCTTGGTCTTTGACAATCAGCAGCTGGAGGGACATCAAGAGATTTTGAAATGTGTGGTAAGCCCAAGGTATATGCAACCATTGACTTCAGCCTTCTTCTCTTTCAGGTACCTACCCAAGGAAGATAGGTATCTGAAAGATATCCAAGAATTCTGAAAGATGTGCGGGTTACATGCATTGACGTGAACCGGCACCAGAATGTAGTGCCTAAGGGGTTTTCACAGTAACTTCATTGCAATGTTAATGTAAGCCTTACTTGTGACTAACAAATAAACATTACTTTCACTAGAGAGACAAAGGGCAGGCTTCATGTCCATTCCTGACCTGTTTTCCATATTAACATTGGTGGGCAATGAACTAGACAGTCCATCTGCTTTTGGGCTTATTGAGGCTCTTAAGTGACCAATTAACGTCAACACAGTGACCTCAATCTGTCGCTGCTGCAATTTTACACGGAGCTGGAGAGGGTGGAGACAAGACCTGTAGCCTGGGCATTTTCACTGCACTGCTGTTGTTGCACAGGAGGCAGGCCTTCCTCCTTTGTGGGGAGTTGAGTGTGCCCATTGAGATCAATGCCTTAGCTCTTTCCCCCTTCTCCCAGAGGACTTCATTGTAGATGTTTTATTTCTCTCTGAGGGCCGCTAGTTGCGGTAAGGGACAGGTGTACAAAAATGAAGCTGACCAGTTGCAAGATAATATTACTAGACTGTAATTTAAGTTTCTTCCCTGCTGCTGTCAGATTTTTGAATGGGTTTACCTTGCATTAAATTGATCTCTCTCTGCACCCTGGTTCTGACTGTAACACTACATTCTGCACTCTCTTGCTTTCTTCTCTATGAACGGTATGCTTTGTCTGTATAGTGCGAAAGAAACAGTACTTTTCACTATTCGTTAATAATGTGACAATAATATAGTAAATCAGATCAATATAATTTTCATCAAATCATACAATTCCTACTGTGCAGAAGAAGAACATTTGGTCCATCGAGTTTGCACCAACTCTCTGTGACAGACTGCCTTTCTAGGCCCTTTGCCCCACCCTATCCCCATAACCTCATATGTTTATCCCACTAATACATCTAATCAACATATCTTGGGACACCAAGAGGCAATTTAGCATGTCCAATCCACTTAGCCAGCACATCTTTTGGACTGTGGGAGGAAACCGGAGGAAACCCATGCCAACACAGGGAGGCAGCAGTGCTAACCATTGTGCCACCCAACAATAAGAAAGTGCTGCCTCAAAGTGCTAGGGACATGGGTTCGATTCCCAGCTTGGGTCACTGTCTGTGTGGAGTTTGCACATTCTGCCCGTGTTTGCATGGGTTTTCTCTGGTTTCCCCCCACGTAGGAGACTACTTATTTTGAAACTGTGTCCTCTTGTTCTAGATTCCTCCGCATGCAAAACATCGTTTTAGCACTTAACCTGTTGAGCAGAATAGAATCATAGAGGTTTACACATGGATACAGGCCCTTCAGCCCAACTTGTCCATGCTGCCCTTTTTTTTAACCACTAAGCTAATCCCAATTGCCTGCATTTGGCCCATATCCCTCTATATTAATCCTTATCCATACTTTTTAAAAGTTTTGCCCACTTCTACTACTACCTCTGACAGCTTGTCCAGACACTCACCACCAACTGTATGAAACAATTGCCCCTCTGGATCATTATGTCTCTCTCCCCTCCCACCCTAAATTTATGCCCTCTAGTTTTAAGTCTCTCCTACTTTTGGGAAAAACAGAATCTTACATATTTCGAAAAGATTACCTCTCATTCTTCCAAACTCGAATGAGTATAAGCTCAGCCTGATCAACTTTTCCTTATAAGGCAACACATTCATCCCAGCAATCAGCCTAGTAAATCTTCTCTAATGCAAATATATCCCGCTTAGGGAGACCAAAACTGTACGCAACACTTTAGGTGTGGTCTCCCTATTGTAAAGTTGCGGCAAGGGTTCTCTACTCCATCCCTCTTGCAACATGATGAGAAACATTACATTTCTTTCCTAATTACTTGCTGTACCAACACGCTAACGTTTTGAGGTTCAGTTGTATCTCATTCAGAAAAGACTCTTTGTTAACTTGGCATTCCTCACAAGTTAATGTAATATTTTACTTCTAATGAATGGTTTGTGTTGGGTTTCGTATCCATAAATTTAATCTTCTTGTGTAGGCAATAGTGAACTGTGAGGTTTTACCAATCGAAATGGAAAGAATAGATGGAATCTCGCTCTCTTGAAAAGAGAAGGTTGAGGAGTAACTGACTGGAAATGTTTAAAATTAACAGAGAGAATTAAGAAAAAAACTGCTTCACCAGAAAAGTGGTGAGAATATGGAACTCGCCGCAACAGGAAGTGGTTGAAGTGAATCGTATAGATGCACTTATTGGAGCATTAGACAAACATGTAAGAGAGAAGGAGGTTTATAATGGTAGAATTAGATGAGAAAGATTAGGAGGAGGTTTCAATGGAACTTAAACACTAGCATGGTTTGGTTTGGGCTGAATGGCCTGTTTCTCTGTTGTATATTTGATATGATTACAAAATCTACAATACGAGATGTTTCAGCTTCTGGGTTGCAGATCAGTAAAGGAGACACAAGTTCTGCTTCTTCACAAAATACCTTTTTTTTGATCTAACTCCACACACGATTCTCCATGAACACTCAGTGCCACCTATAACCCCTTTATATTTCAGCGACTTCTACTGAATAATTGACGCCAAATTAGGACTTAATTGGAAAATCTGTTAGCTCATTCCTAACACCAGACCTGAGATATGACAATTTGCATACACATCAGACTGTTGCATTACAAACAGCTCAGTTATCATATTACACTGAGGGGAAAATGGCAACTTCGTGGTGCTGTTGCTGGCAGAGGCCCAGGCTAATGCTCTGGGAGTGTGGGTTCAAATCCCGCTCTGGCAGCTGGTGGAATTCAATCTGGGAAGATTCCTTCACCGTGACTCATTTCAGTAATGGTGACCATGAAACAATCATCAGTTGTTGTTAAAAAAAACTATCTGATTCATTGATCACTTTCAGGGTAATAAAATCTACAGGTGGAGGTCACACGTGATTCCAGGTCTACAACAGAGTAGCTGGTTCCTAACAGCCCTCTGAAAGTGCCAAGCGGTTCAAGGGTATGGATAATAAATGCTGCCCTTGCCAATCACGTCTACATCCCATGGAAGCACTTCTTATTAAATGCTGAACCACAGTTGCGCAGAGATGTTATCTGGGTTACAGTTTCACAAATCAGAAACAATGTTCATACTGATGACCTGCATAATGGGGTCTCAAAGGACAGGAAGGAGGTGGCCTGCCCCTGCTCATAGTTCCATCTGTTCAGGGCAGTTTCCTTCCTGGAAGGAAAAAATTAGTATGCATGTGTGTTCCTTCATTATTGTTGGGTCAAAAACTTGGAACTCCTTTCTTAACAGCACCGTGGGTGCTCCCATAACACATGGACTGCAGCAACATAACAAGATGGTTCACCATCACCTTGTCAAGGACAATTAGGGACAGACAATAAATGCTGGCCTAGTCAGTGAAGCCCACATCCCAGAAATGAATAAATGTTTTAAAAATCAGGAAATATTTCAGGCCACACATTTTCAACAGCAGCAGTTGTCTACATGTACCGAAATGTAAAGAATCTTACTCACAGACAGTTTCTGAGAATACTATTTCTATAAATAAATCATAACCACCTTTACCCCATTGTATTTTCCTCGGTTCTACATTATCACAGAATTGTTACCTTGCAGAAGGAGACCATTTGATTCTTTGGATGGGATGTTCCAGCAGGGCTCATCCAAAACCAGAAAATCCTGCCTGAGGCCAATGGATCTTTGCATGATCCTCTCCCCCATCTTCTGCTATGATTCCAGTGGCAGGCAGGATGAGAAAAGTTCCCCTATCTGGCTGCACCAGTTCTCCAAATTAGTATTATGACTTAGTGTCATTCTCCCTGCCATTTCCCCATACCTCTGTGCATTGTTTCTATTCAAGTAATCATCTAATGTCCTCTTGAATGACTCAATTGAACCTGCCTCCACCACATTTCCAGATAAAGCATTCCAGATCTGAACTACTCACTGCATGAGAATGATTTCTCTCACATCAGATTTGCTTTTTTTGCCAATCACTTTAATGCTGGACCCTCTCATTCTTGATTCATGAGCAGAACACTTTTTCCTCTCCAGGGAGAACCGGACAACCATTTCAACTTCTTCAATCTATCTCCATAATTACAATTTCTCATCCCTGGACCCATTCTTGTAAACCTCTTCTACATTTCCTCTAATGTGTTCATAACCTCCCTACAGTGTGGTATCCGTAACTCTACACAATATTCCAGCAGTGCCTTGTATATGTTCAGCATATCTTCACTGCTCTTGTATTCTATGTTCCTGTTCTATGCCCAAAATAAAATGTGCTTTATTAACTCATAGAATGAGTCTCATCAAATCATAGAATCTCTACAGTGTAGAAGGAGGCCATTTAACCCATCGAGTCTACACTAGCCACAATCCCAACCAGGCCCTATACCCCTAACCCCACATATTTATCTTGCTAACCCCCTTGACACTAAAGTCAATTTTTAGCCTGGCCAATCAACCTAACCCACAGATCTTTGGACTGTGGGAGGAGAACCTGAGTCCAGAAAGGAAACCCATGCAGACAAAGGGAGAATGTGCAAACTCTATACTGACTCCCCCTTCCCCCCGAGGCTGGAATTGAACCCAGGTCCCCAGTACTGTGAGGCAGCAGTGCTAACAACTGTGCCAGTGCACAATCCCGATACACCCAGGTCACGGGGAAGGGATTTTGCAAAATGTCTCCTGCCAACACCTGAAATTTGAGTTGTTTTTAGTTCTGCACACAGATGAAAACTTCCTCCTGAGCCCAACATCTCCCCATGGCAACTTTGGAGGATGAAAGGAGAGGTTCTGAAGGTTTTGCTTGCTATCCAGGTACTGAAGCTTTCTGAGGCCAAGTTCCAGGGAAATAACTGTCAAGGAAGGAGCCAGATTCCCGAGGCTAAATTCCACAAGAGTTTTTTTGTCAACGAGGGAGCCAGGGAGGGTGACACTTCTAAAGACTGATCACCTGCAAGAAGCTGTAAAACGGCCAGAGTTTTACTGTCCTGCCTGCTACGGGAATTGGAGTGGGTGAAGGGTGGAATATGGGGAGATCGGTTGACCTCAGGTGGAACTGTATGGTTTCACAATGAGCAAGGCCATAAAATCCCACCCAATATCTTAATCTTTTCAGTAAAATTTCTCTTTTAATTAACTTCTTTGTAAATAAGAAAACAATGTACCAGGTCACTTGGCTCTTGATCTGTGAATTTTTAGTCATATTCTTAATTTTACTTTGGGCAGATAGTTGCTGGATTATTTTAGGTTCTGAATTATCCCAACATACGGGCCTAATAATAATGAATGCACATAGTACAATATCTCAGCCTCCATCTACATTTATCCACACTTATTCTCATCCTCCTTAAATTAAGTCCAAAGATGTACAGATTAGGTTGATTGGCCATGCTAAATTGACCCTAGTGTCAGTGGGAGTGGTAGAGTAAATATGTGGGATTACGGGAATAGGGCCGGGCTGGGATTGTGGTTGGTGCAGGTTCGATGGATCAAATTGCCACCTTCTGCATTGTCAGGATTCTGTAATTCTGTGATTCTAATTCTGGCAACTCCTATGTTAGAATATAACCGGTGACAGCTTTGCATTAGATACAATGTCACAAATAATAACAAGCTCTAAGTGTTACTTGACCTAATAAGCCATAGAACCAGTTACAGAATGATGTGATGGTAAGCTGACCAGCTGACTCACTCTAAATAAGAACTTGCCGGGAATTATGGAGGAGCTTGGAGTGGCCCAGGATGAGTCCCCAAGTTTGGAGTAATGAAGTTTCTTCAGTAAACTGTTGCTTTGATTTGTAAGTTGGAGTAAGTTTTTGTTATCACTTTATCGTCTGCATTTGCAGAAACAATCTGCTGGGGTTTGCCTGATGTATGGCTTCCAATTGACCCCTCACCCAAAGGCCAGCCCAATTGCTTCCCTGGACATGGAGTCCTTCTGTTCACACTGATGGCACTCTGTCTCACTCTCGCACTCCAACGTGCCTCCCCTCAGCTGCAAACCTCAGGTTACATCTTCTGCAATCTCCTTACGATTTTGCACAGCAATCATAGGCTCCACAGCTGGAATGTCAGTCACGCCGCAGGTTGCTTTCATATTTATTAGTCTTGTGACAGTTCAGCATGGCACTCACTTTTGAATAAGCCACTTGATTGTACATTAGTTTTCAGCACAGAATGGACTCCAGCCGGCAGAAAGTGCATGTAGTAAAAGGCCCATTCATGTGATTGCACCAACTATTAGGTTGCATTTAATGCACAACGCATTAACGCCGCGTATACAGTACAAGATGGTACGCTGCTGTAGCTCATTCCCTGGTGTGATAAGAGGAAGCTCACCTCCATAACAAGGTCTTTTTTTCAGGAAACTCTACGATTAAGCAGCTCACTCTGAACTGGTCAAATCATCCACTCCCACATGCCAGTGGAAGATGAGTCACAGGCAAGCCAAAGTGCTTTTGTAAAACGTGTTCTGATCTGACATGATAATGGTTGGAATTTTGCAATGGTAGAGAGAGCTAAACTCTCATAGAATCATAGAATCTTGCAATCTTACAGTGCAGAAGGAGGCCATTTCTCCCATCAGGTCTACACAGACCACAGTCCTACCTAAGCCCTATCTCCCTAACCCCATGCATTTATTCTAGCTGGTCCCCTTGATATTTAGGGTTAATTTAGCATGGCAATCCGCCTAACCCGCACATTTTTACATTGTGGGAGGAAACTGAAACACTTGGAAGAAATCCACGCAGACATGGAGAGAATGTGCAAACTCCACACTGATGGTGATCCAAGCCAGAGTCGAACCTGGGTTCCCTGGCACTGTGAGGTAGCTGTGCTAACCACTATGCCACCTTGTCACCCATCTACTATGCCACTGTGTCACCTAAAAGTGCCAGCTTCATTACAAATCTGAAGATGATAGCAACTTCTAGAATCTGCATACAGCTGAACACAGAAGTCTAGAAGTTTTCTCTTTACTCTTCCATAGGGGGCACAGTTGGAAATTGCCTGAAATCACCTGGTTTTGAGTAATCTTCCACCTGTTTGCTATTAATCTAATAATAGGGGTGGCACAGTGGCATAAGGGATGGCACAGTGGTACAATCATTAGCACCGGTGCCTCACAGCACCAGGGACCTGGGTTCAATTCCAGCCCTGGGTGACTGTCTGTGTGGAGTCTGCATGTCCTCCTTCTATCTGCGTGGCTTTTCAACGGTGCTCCAGTTCCCTCTGACACTCCAAAGCTGTGCAAGTTAGGTTGATTGGCCATGCCAAATTGACCCTAATGTCAGGGGATTTACAGAATAAATGTGTGAGGTTACAGAAATAGGGCCTGGGTGGGATTGTGGTTGGTGCAAACTCAATGGGCTGAATGGCCCCCTTCTGCACTGTAGGTATTTATGATTCAATGAATCAAGCTGTGAAATCCTGTGAAAAAGTTATAGATTGTTGAATAAGGTATAACTGGGTTTTTAAAGATTAAATTCAGATACATTAAAGAACAACCTCTCTGGCCTGTCAGACTCAAAGGGAAAAATATCATTTGATATTTCTACCTCTCAATAGAAAATACACTTTAAAAGTACTTCATTGACTAAAAAAAATACCTTGAGGCATTTCCAGATGTTCATCAAAGTGCAATGGAAATGCAAGCCTTTCTTTCCCTTTTAATAATTGATAACTGGGAAACTCATAAGATCATAAGACCATAATAAGACAGTAAGACATAGGAGCAGAATTAGGCCATTTGGCCCATCGAATCTATTCTGCCATTCAATCATGGCTGATATTTTTCTCATTTCCATTCGCTTGCCTTTTCCCCATAACCCCTGACTTCCTTATTAATTGAGAACCTATCTATCTCTGTCTTAAAGACACTCAACTTTCTGTGGCAAAGAGCTCCACAGATTCACCACTCTCTGGCTGAAGAAATTCCTCCTCATTTCAGTTCTAAAGGATCATCACTTTAGCCTGATGTTGCACCCTCTGGTTCTGGTTTTTCCTACTAGTGAAAACATCTTCTTCATGTCCACTCTATTCAGGCCCCGCAGTATCCTGTAAGTTTCAATAAGATCCCTCCTCAACCTTTTAAACTCCAATGAGTACAGACCCAGAATCTTCAACTGTTTCTCATAAGACAAGCTCTTCATTCCAGGGATCATTCTTGCGAACCTCCTCTTCTGAGCTCCAATGTTATTGCACTGTTAACTTTAGCCTTCAACAATGGTGACATAATGGATCAAGCTTGTCTTCTTAATGTAAGTGACCCAGATTAACCCCCAGGTATTGAAGATGAAAATCTAGCATAGTTCCTCACAGCCACTAACCCCTTCCATTCTCAGCAGATCTGGCAAGCGTTATCCATTAGGTGGTATTGACAACAGTCTCTTTTCCTTCCTCTTCTCAGGCAGTCCTTTGGGATCAAGGTTAACTTGCTTCCGTTTGAGTTTGATGGCTTTTGAAATGGCAGACGAGTCCCATGCATGATTTGCAGACACTGCCACATGCAGGGTAGATGGTGCATGAAAGGTTAGATGGATGGATTGTTTGGAGGTTTGTGCCCTCCCTCTGATGTCTGGACTTCACTTCTGCACATTCCCAATGAAGCATCTCAATGTCTTCCCTGCCTTCCCAAAGATGGACCATTTTGGTCAATTACAAGCCATTCCCTTTCTGATCTCTTCAGCGATGCTTTGAGGATACCCCAGAAATGTTTCTGTTGTCTGCCTGGAAGTTTCCTGTCATGACTGAGTTCCAGGTACAGCAGTTGCTTCAGGAGCCTAGTCTCTGGCAAATGAATGATGCTCCCTGCCCAGTGGACAATTCAGCATGGCCAGTGCACCTAACCACCTAACTGGGTTCTTATATAAACTTTGTTTAAATAAAATCTTTCATGTGGGTTATTTGAATCATACCTGGAATGGCATTTAGACATAGTGGTTAGTATTGCTATCTCACAGCACCAAGGACCTGGGCTTAATTCCTGGCTTGGGTTACTCTCTGTGTGGAATCTACATGTTCTCCCCATGTCAGTGTGGGTTCCCTCCAGATGCTCTGGTTTATTCCCAAGTCTGAAAGGCATGCTGGTTAGATACATTTATTGTGCTAAATTCTCCCCCAGTATATCTGACCAGGTGCCAGAGTGTGGCGGCTAGGGGATTTTCAAAGAACTTCATTGCAGTGTTAATTTAAACTCACTGGTGACACTAATGAATAAACTTTAAACAACTTATGCTCATTCATACCAACATCAAATGTAAAACTCAAGGTCTAGGTTCACTTCAGGTTTCTGGCCTGGGTTTTAACGAGACAATATGAAGTTCTTTAATCCATTAAAATATAACAAAAAAGAATTAGCTTATCTTTTACCAATTACAAGACTTAAAAGCAACACCGGTATATTTCTTAACAGCTATCTCTCTCTATTGTTCTCATTTAAAGCAACACCCCAAAGACATACATTCTTCTTCAGAATTACCACAAAAACAATTATGTCACATGATGCTGTATTTTAATTTATTGCTTTAACCCAGGAGTTACATTGTGATTTGGACTTAATGTATGAATTACAACTTTATCTTTAAACTAGGATTTCCTTTTTATTTGCTGTCCTGTGGGAACAAACTGAAACAAAGAAAAAAAGCAAGACATTTTAAAGCTCTTGATGCTTTACATTATGATAAAGCAAAAATAACAGAAACAGCACAATCTTATCTTGTAATACCTTGAACATGGAAGCTAGCCATAGTCAGAGCATAAAACCTTTTTGTTCCTCTGAACATTTTGAATGAACGCACATTATCTTTTGCTTAATGTCATTTCTGCTCACATTTCTTACAAAATTATCTGATTGTTGCTTAAGTGTGAAAATTATGATTTGGCTTGTTTCTATTGGAAGAGGGTGGTAAGGTGGCACAGTGGTTAGCACTGCTGCCTCATAGCACCAGGGACCCAGGTTTGATTACCATCTTGGGTCACTATCTGTGCAGTTTACACATACTCCCCACCTCAGCATGGGTTTCCTCCAGGTGCTCCAATATCCTCCCACAGTCCAAAGATATGTGGTTTAGGTGGATTGGCCATGATAAGTTGCCTTTTAGTTCAGGGGGACTAGCTAGGGTAAATGCATGGTGTTATAGGAATAGGGTCTGGGTAGGATTGTGGTCGGTGTAGATTTGATGCTCAAATGGCCTCCTTTTGCACTGTAGGGATTCTATGATTCTAAGACTGAAACACATTGTTCTATTTTGTTTTCAGTTTAAGCAGGTGAAGCCCTGAGTTTAAATACTACGGAGAGAAATTTGGCAAGTTAACATTAAGTGTTTGCCTAAGAACAATGCCAATCTTAATTTCCCCCATTTATCTCATGAGTGATATTCTTTCAGCCGACTAATTAGATCAGCCAGTGTTTTTCTGTTCGAGTACAGCATGGTTTCCGATTGGACATATGTGTGAGCACCTTCTGCAGATTGTGTTGTGTCATCAATCACGAGTTGGCATATCTTGTTAGCTTGAAATCCAAGATAAAATAGCAGAGGTCATTGGTGACTCAGTGACAGGGGAAGAAGCAAGTCCCTTGTGTTCCTGTGACTTCGATTCGACATACAGCAGTGTATGCTGGTAATTTGGAAAGACAGATCATAAAATAAAACAAACAACTTGCATTTAGGCAGAGGCTGGAATTCTACAGCCGTTCACACACTGCTACCGCTGTCAGCGAGGACGGAGAATTTGGCGCTCAGCCAAATCCCCATTCACAGCAGTGGAATGGGAGAATCCCGCTGGTGTGAATGGCCGGAGATCCTGACCTGTAGTAACCAGCATGTCTATCAGACTGTGGGAGGGAACTGGATCTCACTGAGTAAACCCTCTCAGACACAAGGAAAATCAGCAAACTCCACACAGAAAGTCATCCAAGGCCAGAATCGAACCTGGGTCCCTGGTGCTGTAAGGTAGCAATGCATTGGGATCCAGTAAAAAATATTGTTTTTCTCCCCTATACAAACACAGAGTACATAGAAGAGAAGAAAAGGAGAAGGTGCAAAATGTAGTGTTGCAGTCACAGCTAGGGATGTAGAGAAAGATCAACTTAATTGTTTTGATTTTATTTGATTTATTATTGTCACATGTATTAGCACACAGTGAAAAACATTGTTTCTTGCACACTATACAGACAGACCATACCGACCATAGTGAAGGAAAGGAGAAAATGCAGAATGTAGTGTTACAGTAATCGTTAGGGTGTAGAGAAAGATCAGCTGAATGCAAGATAGCTCCATTCAAAAGTCTGATGGCAGCAGGGAAGAAGCTGTTCTTGAGTCGATTGGTACATGACCTCAGACTTTTTCCTGAAGGAAGAAGATGGAAGAGAGAATGAGGAGGTTGCATAGGAATCTTATTATGTTGGCTGCTTTTCTGAGGCATTGAGAAGTCTAGACTGAGTTAATGGATGGAAAGCTGGTTTGTGTGATGATCTGGGCTTCATTAATAACCCTTTATGCACGGAAAGGGATAGTTCCATATTGAGCCTCATGCTGAGTCTTTATTGAGTCCTTATTTAGCCTAATTATAAAGTCATAGAATCTCTACAGTACCGAAGAAGGCCATTTGGCTCATCCTGCACCTACAACAATCCCACACTGAAATCATCCCTGTAACCCCACATATTTACCATACTAATCCCTTGACACGAAGGGGCAATTTAGCATGTCCAATCCTCACCTGACCTGCACTTATTTACCAGCATCCTTCCCTCCCACATTGTCTATAATTCCAGACCCATAAAGTTTAACAGCCGAGGTTGTTCAGTTAAATATTAGTGTAGCTTTGTTACGCCGACTAATGGCTAGTCAACCTTGCAGAACACAAATCATGTTTTTCTCTGCAATTCCTTCAGCCTGCACCACTATCCCCCCCCCCCCCCCCCCCCCCCCCCCCCCCCCCCCCCCCCCCCCCCCCCCCCCCCCCCCCCCCCACCCACCCCTGCCACCTTGTATTCTTTTTTAACCTTTCTTGATGGGACTGAATAATATATACCTACACTAATTAAATCATTAACAATGAGCCCACTCTCTTGATACATATTCATAAGTCTGAATAAAAAGGCAGCATTTGAAGCAATTATTAGACACTTATTGAAATCCAAAGGCTCCTCATGTCTGAAATGCTTTGATATTGGATTGATTAAGCCATCAATGGCACTTCATTAACAGTAACCTTCTGAATGAAGTGACATGCTTCACAGTGAGTGTCCTTGCCCTTTCTCTCTCCTGTACTCACATGGTTCATTTGCAAGGTAAACAAATTAATAATCTTAGTATTGAGCCGTCGCTTTGCATTATTACATTAAGGATGCAGGTGAAGGAGAACAAACAATGAATGCCCAATGTAAAACTTTTTGGGGGAGTTCCATAAGATGAGATAATTATCTAATCAGTGCATTTAGTCACAGAGTGATTGCCCTCTTTGTACGATAGTGTAGTCTTTAGCTTGCTCTGTCCATGCCTTTCCATATACTTAGGGGCTCTGACCCAAATTTTCAATTCCTCTCTGGCCACGGAGAAGGTCAACACAGTAAGAAATCTCACAACACCAGATTAAAGTCTAAAGTTTATTTGATAGCAAATGCCACAAGCTTTCGGAATGCTGTTCCTTCTTCAGGTTCTCTTGTCACCTTTCGAAGGAACGGTGTTCTGAAAGCTTGTGGCATTTGCTACCAAATAAACCTGTTGGACTTTCACCTGGTGTTGTGAGACTTCCTACTGTGTTTACCCCAGTCCAATGTCGGCATTCCCACATCACGGGGGAGGTGCCAGATAACTGGAGAACAACTGATGTGGTTCTGCTATTTAAGATTTGTAGAAATAAACCAGGGAACTACAGGCCAGTGGGTGTCTCATCAATGATAGGGAACCTATTAAAGAAACTTCTGAAGGACACAATCTATCTTCCCTTGGAGAGATAAGGCTTGATCAAGGAAAGTCAGCATAGCTTTGCCAGAGTGAGGTCAAGCCTAACAAATTTAATTGAATTTTTTTGAGGAGGTGGCCAGGTGTGTACCACCAAATCACAGAATCTCAGAATATTACAGTGCAGAAGATGCCCTTCGGCCCATTGAGTCTGCACTGATGTATGAAAGGCCCTGATCTGCCTACTTAATCCCACTTCCCAGTACTTTGCCGTTCACCTTGAATGTTGCAACATGTCAAATATTCATCCAGGTACTTTTTAAAGGATTTGAGGCATCCCACCTCCACCACTCTCTCAGGCAGTGCATTCCAGACCATCACCACCCTCTGGATAAAAGAAGTTTCCCCTCAAATCCTGCCTAAACCTCCTATCCCTCACTTTTAACTTGTGCTCCCTCATAACTGACAAGGCAAATAGATGTGTGTAGATGAGGGTAGTCAATGTAGTTTATATGAATTTCAGCAAAGCTTTTGACGGGGAAACTTATAAAGAAGGTAAATTCATATGGGATACAGGGAAACTTGATAAAATGGATTCAAAATTGGCTCAATTGTAGGAGACGGAGAGTAATGACAGAAGGCTGCTTTCATAGCTGGGAGTGGTGTCCAAAGGTGTATCACGGGGATCCATATTGGGCCCCCTATTATCCTTACTTATACAAATGACATTGATGACAACATGAGGGGATAGGATTAATAATTTGGCAGATGACATAAAGATTGAACGGGTGGTTAACAGTAAGGTGAGTGTCTTGGGCTACAAGATGATAAGGATGTATTCATTGAATAGGGAGATATGTGGCAAATGGAATTTAACCCTGAAAAGTGTAAGGTGATATGCTTTGGAAGAAGCAATTTGATGAGAAATTATTCAATGAATGGTAGAACACTAAGGAAGCTCTATGGAACAAAGGGACCATACCGTGTTTGTCCACAGATCTTTGAAAGCAAAAGGACATGTTAGTAGGGTGGTGAAAAAGGCATACGGGACATTTGCCCTTATCTATTGAGGCATACATTACAAAAGCAGGGAAGTCATGTTAGAGTTGTAGAGAACTTTGGTGAGGCCACAGCTAGAGTACTGCATGCAGTTCTGGTCTCCACATTATCAGAATGATGTGATTGCACTGGAGAGGGTATAAAGGTGATTTACCAGAATGTTGCCTGGGATGGAATATTTAAGTTATGAAGAGAAGTTACATAGGTTTGCATTGTTTTCATTGAAGGAGAGAAGACTGAAAGGTGACCTGATCAAGGGGTATGAGATTATGAGAGACATGAACAGAGTGGATAAGGGACAGCTGTCCCCCATAATTGAAGGGTCAGTCATGAGAGTTCATAAGTTCGAGATGAGAGGCAGAAAGTGTACAAGGGATATAAAGAAAAACTTTTTTATCCAGCGGTTGATGACGGTCTGGAATGTGCTGCCTGGGAGGGTGGGAGAGGCCTCACAGCCTTTAAGAAGTATCTGGATGAACACTTCACACATCATAACATTCAGGGCTACGGGCCAAGTGCTGGCCGATGGGATTAGGTGGGAATTCAGGTGTTTCTAATGTGTTGTTACTGGCTTGATGGGCCAAAGGGCCTCTTCTGTGTGTATGATGCTACGATTCCCTGATTCTTTTGGATGGTTCGATTATAAGAAGGACAAGTGAACTGAGTCTAACACACAACTTGACTGGTTAGTCCGAAGGTTGAGGCAGAAATGCAGCAAGTGTCTCAGAATCACAGAATTGTGACAGCTCAGAAGGAGGCTATTCAACCCATTATCTCTGCACCAGATCTCTGGACAAGCCAGTCACCTAGTGCTGTCCTCCCACCTTCTCCCCAGTAACTCTGCAAATTCTTTCTTTTCCAGCTGTTAAACTCCAAGGTATTTTGTGAAGTTTGTCTAGACATCACTCGTTGCATTTGATTTTGGCATTGATATTTTACTCCAGGTATGATTCAAGTGACCCACTAGGAAGCTTTTATCCAAACCAACTTTATTTAAGAACACAGTTAGAATATGACAAAAAAGAATTATTCGAGCTTTCACTATTAAAATATTTATACATGGCAAAGTTTAACTTAACAGCTAGAATTCTCTGTTGTTCCAGTTTAAAGCAATACCCCATAGATATATACCTTTCTTCAGAATTAGTTAGCACAAAAACAAACATGTGATGCTGGATTTTTCAGTCTTTAGCACTTCTAGACAGAGATCAGGACAGCAGTTTCCAGAACATCAAATCTCAGAATAAGAGCCACTCTCATACAGCAGAATGTCCAAGAAAGAAATGTATTGCCCGGCAGATTACAGTCTCCAACTTCAGAGAGGGGAAAAAGGAGACACTGTTTTCTCAACTCCGCACGCAGCATCCAATCTTGAATATTCTGTGTAAGTTTCCCCATCATATGACCACATCTGTCAATCATTCCAATCAAATCTCACTTTGCAAAATCCCAGGGGAAAACAGTAGAACAGTATTAGCTCAAATTAAATCCAACGTTCTAGTCATTAGCAGGAATTATGCTGCTGCTGCAACAATACAGGGTGCTGCTATAAAACACTGTTACAACAGATCCTGCTTAAGTACATGGCTCAAATATATTTCTTTAAGGCACAGTATCATCATAAGGTAACAGTCTAATTCTCTTCAAAAGCTGTGATGAAATTTACCTCTGCCACACTCTCAAGGCAATGCATTTCAGACTTGAACCACAAATGCATGATAATATTTTCTCTCATAGAACCCCTACAATGCAGAAGGACGCCTGTCATTCCACTGAGTTTGCACCAACAATGTAAACATGGCTTGAAAATGAGCCCTAGCTTTACAGAGATTGACCCTGAACACTGCTATGTTTTCTTTCTCATCATGTTTCTTGCCCTCTCTTTGCTTTCAAAATTTCCCTGTTGGATTTGCCCTGTGCTGTTCGTAGTCCTTTAGGTTTTGGGCAGTTTTGAACTCTCCCTGTATTTAACATAAGGCTCACTTTCCTGTCTTATTCTCTCCTGTCTCCACTTTGGGCACTTTATGATTGTGTCTCGAATGCTGTTTTTTTTTATGAAATATTTTTTGTTCTGAATGCTTATTCTCCTTTCCATGAATTCTTCCAACTGATCTGATACTGAATTACCTGAGAGTAGCAGTTTCCAGTCCACTTCACATTTCAATTTAGTAAAATTTGCCTTTCTGCAGTTTAAAATCTTTAGTTTATCTTTATTCTTTTCCAAAGCCATGCTACATTTAATTGAATCATGACCATTTTTATTGATATAGACATGGCTGCTCAACTTCTCTGCTGGTTGCAAGCCAAGTCATTTGACCGTGGTACCCAAGAGGCAACCCAGGATGGCATGGTGGCATCGTGGTTAGCACTGCTGCTCACAGCTCCAGGTTTGATTCCCTTGGTTCACAGTCTGTGCGAAGCCTGCATGTTCTCCCCATGTCTGTGTGGGTTTCCTCTGGGTGCTCTGGTTTCCTCCCACAGTCCGAAAGACGTACTGGTTAAGTGCATTGGCCATTTTATATTATTATTCAGTGTACCCAAACAGACAATGGAGTGTGGTGAATTGGGGATTTTCATAGTAACTTCATTGCAGTGTTAATGTTTACACTCTCACAGGAAAGTGTTGTTTGTGGCTCAGTGCCTTGGTTATTCGGATTGAATTCCAATTCATTTACTGTGTTCTTGCTCCAAACCCTGGAGCAGTGATGGGCTGCGATGCGGCTGGTGTCAAAGGAAAGCTGCTGTGGTTTGGATTTGCAGCATTGTGCAAAACGGTTCCATTTACCACATTTGTTGCAGCATTTACCAAACACCAAGGCTGCAGTTCTGCTCTGTGAGTAAAGACTGCTGTAGTCAGGGCAGGATGTGCCCTGTACTGTGAAAACTTCTGTTTGCCACCTCAACCCTTTGCTGCTATTTCTGATTGCTCCTTCAGCAGACGGATACCGATGGCAGATTCCAGCTTTAAATCTTTCTTGTCAAGGACCCCACACACAATGCGATTTCTCACAAATTCATCATCGATTGTGCCGAAAAAGCATTCCTTTGCTTGGATTTTAGAGCCATGGTGAATGATTGAATGGATTCATCAGATTTTTGGTTGGTAGCATTGAACGCATGTCTATCCAATACACTATTATTTACTGGCACGTGCATGTACTCAAAAGTTTTTAGAATTATTTTGGATTCCTCTCTCTTCCTCCACTTCAAAATCAAAAGGTTCAAATATTCCGACCACCTTGGCATCTATACCCTGCCCGTTCTTTGGTTTGTCTAGTACCGCAGTTAATGTGTCACTCTTTTTCACATTTTGTGCGGATGTCTGACATTTCCGTTAAATACAAGCAGGACGAATCCCTTTGCCATTCTGCCAACGCCTGACACAATGTGGAATGGACTAACAACTATTATCTACCAAAATTTTTCCTACGAATCTTATCTCCAAATTCCATGGCCCTCTGTGACTAACCCATAGATCACAATCAGTAAGGATAGGCAATAACACCTCCTCCATGATCATTCTCAACACCAGTGTTCCACAAGGCTGTGTTCTCAGCCCCTTACTGCACTCCTTGTACACCTCTGACCGTCTGGCCAAATTCCCCTCCAACTCGATTTTCAAGTTTGCTGACGACATCACCATAGTGGGTCGGACCTCAAACTACGACGAGACAGAGTACAGGAATGAGATAGAGAATCTGGTAAACTGATGCGACAGCAATAACCTCTCCCTCAATGTCAATAAAATAAGAAGATTTTCATCGACTTCAGGAAGCATAGTAGAGAACATGGCCCTGTCAATGGGGACAGAGTAGAAAATGATCGCGAGCTTGAAGTTTTTAGGTCATCAGATCGACAACAGCCTGTCCTGGTCCCCCCATGCCAACACTACGATTAAGAAAGCCCACTAATGCCTCAATGTTCTCAAAATTAAGGAAATTTAGCATGTCAGCTACTTTTACAGATGCACCATAGAAAGCAGTCTTTCTGGTTGTATCACAGCTTGGTATGGCTCCCACTCTGCCCAAGACCACAAGAAACTACAGAAGGTCATGAATGTAGCCTAATCCATCATGCAA
This sequence comes from Sphyrna mokarran, assembly GCA_024679065.1. Classification (NCBI taxonomy): domain Eukaryota; kingdom Metazoa; phylum Chordata; class Chondrichthyes; order Carcharhiniformes; family Carcharhinidae; genus Sphyrna; species Sphyrna mokarran. Next base: position 10,452,150 of record JAGIQG010000013.1, on the reverse strand, counting down.
ACCAACTTCCCATTCATTGACTCTGTACACACTTCCTGCTGCTTTGACAAAGCAGCAGCATAATTAAGGAATCGATGCACTCCAGACATTCTCTCTTCCACCTTCTTCTGTCAGGAAAAAGATACAAAATTCTGAAGTCATGCACTAACTGACTCAAGAACAGCTTCTTCCCTGCTGCTGTCAGGCTTTTGAATGGACCTACCTCACATTAAGTTGATCTTTTTCTATCGCTTAGCTATGACTGTAACACTACATTCTTCACTCTCTCCTTTCCTCCTCTTTGAATGGTATGCATTGTCTGATAGCGCGTAAGAAACAATACTTTCCACTGTATGTTAGTACATGTGACAATAATAAATAAAATCAAATCCAAAAAAAAGCATTCCGTCCCAGATTTGTCAACATCTGCCATATGGAATAGTTGGCCAGAACCAAGTTCACATTGACGGTATAGTTGGAGAACTTGGCAACTCCGGGTGCTCCGCTTTCCTCCACAGTCCAAAAGATGTGCTGATTCGGTGAATTGGCCACGCTAAATTCTATCTCACTGTACCCAAACAGGCACTGGAGTGTAGCAACTAGGGGACTTTCACAGTAACTTCATTGCAGTGTTAATGTAAGCCTACTTGTCACCAATGAATGCTAATTATAGGGAGACTGCCAGATAAATCCAAGGGACTTTCCAGGAGGTTCCTGGGAGGTGGTGCCCTCCTTTAAAATAAAATACATGTTTATTAGTCACGAGTAGGCTTATATTAAAACAGAATGTGAGAGGAAACCGGAGCACCCGGAGAAAACTCACAAAGACACGGGGAGAACGTGCAAACTCTGCACAGACCTAGGTGACCCAAGCCGGGAATTGGACCCTGGTCCCTGGCACTGTGAAGCAGCACTACTAACCACTGTGCTCCCGAGCTGTCCCTGGGCACTCCATGACACCTGGAGAAAATCGGCTTCTCCACTGGCACCTCTCCCCAGCGACAATGGCAGTCCCTGTAATACCAAAACTGCAAGTGCATCACCCCACCCTCTGTGTCGCCGGTTACTATGGCCTGCCTCTCTGATTGTGACTTCCTCCTATGAACATCACTAGCTCTAAAGCACTGTCTTTAAGATAGATCATAGAACATAGAACATAGAACATTACAGCACAGAACAGGCCCTTCGGCCTTCGATGTTGTGCCGACCAAAATAAAAAGCAATGCCCCTCCAAACTAAACCATTCCCTTCTCCTCCATATACTTATCACTTAACCTCTTAAACGCCACCAAACTTGGCGCATCTACAACAGCTTCAGGCAGGGCATTCCACTCCCTAATCACTCTTTCAGTAAAGAACCTACCTCTGATATCCGTCCTATAACTCATACCCCTTAATTTAAAGCTGTGTCCCCTCGTGCTAGCTTTCTCCATCCTAGGAAAAGGCTATCACTGTCCACCCTATCTAAACCTCTAATCATCTTATATGCTTCAATAAGATCCCCTCTTAGCTGCCTCCTTTCTAACGAAAACAACCTCAAATCCTTCACCTCTCTTCATAGGACCTGCCCTCCATACCAGGCAACATCCTGGTAAACCTCCTCTGTACCCTCTCCAATGCCTCCACATCTTTCTTATAATGTGGGGACCAGAACTGCACACAATACTCCAAGTGCGGCCGCACTAGAGTATTGTACAGTTATGTACAGTCTTGTTTTGTATTGTCACTGAAATGCTGTCTCCCTGGAGCTGCAGACTCAGTAATGGTCACTCCCAGTACTGCCGAGCTGTTAGTTTGGGCTGGCATCTCTGGGAAGGAGGCTGTTGAAGACCAGTATCAGTAGTTGCCTATTAACTTCCAGCACTATCAATATGCCACAGCAGCAAATGACTGAGGTTTCTTTGACAATACGTCCCCTGACCTCTATCATCTAGAAGGATAAGGACAGCAGATACATGGCCAGCTGTAGATTTTTCCCCAACTGATTCACCATCCCGATTTGGGTAGAAATATCAGTTACTAGGAGATATAGGTTTAAAGTAAAAAGGTGAAAGTTTAAAGGAAGTGTGAGAGGCAGGTTTTTTACACAGAGTGCCTGGAAGACACTAACAGAGGAGATGGTCGTGATGTGGAGATGCCAGCATTGGATTGGGGTGAGCACAGTAAGAACTCTCACAACATCAACTTAAAGTCCAACAGCTTTATTTGGAAAGTGGGTCAAGCAGTCAAAAGCATTCAGCCTCCAATCTTTGGGAAGCGTTCTCCAAGGCAGTCTTGAAGATACATGACAAGACAGAATCCCAAGCAAAAACTGATAGCCAAGTTCCGCATGCATGAGGACAGTCACAACCAGGATCTTCAGTTCATGTCACACCAAATATAGCCCCCATCATTTGGCCTGAGCTTGCAAACTCCTACTGATTATCCTGGTTTGAGACAATTCACACTGCTTTAACCTGTGATTATCTCTCTCTCCATTTGCATTGTCTGCATCATGTAAGGATTTAATTACCTGAAAAGAATCACATATGAACCATTATCTTGCAGTTGTGTCTCTGTCTATATATATATATTATAAATATATATATGAAGCTGGGGGCTGTAGTTATAGCTGGGGGAAGGGTAATTATGAGGCCATCAGGAGAGAATTAGGGTGCGTAGATTGGTCTAGGGAACTACAGGGACTGGGAACATCTGGAATGTGGTGCTTATTCAAGGAGCAGCTGCTGAGAGTCCTTGATAAGTATGTCCCTGTCAGGCAGGGAGGAAATGGTCGAGTAAGAGAGCCTTGGTGTACGAAAAAAGTTGATTTTCTGGTTAAGAAGAAAAAGGAGGCTTATGTCAGGATGAGGCTTGAAGGCTCAGTTAGTGCAATGGATAGCTATAGATGAGCCAGGAGGGAGCTAAAGAGTGAATTGAGGAGAGCTAAGAGGGGACACGAGAAGACTTTGGCTGATAGGATTAAGGAGAATCCTAAAGCTTTCTTTAGATATGTTAAGAATAGAAGATTGGTTAGGACAAGATTAGGTCCAGTCATAGACAGCAGTGGGAAGTTGTGCGTGGAGCCTGAAGAGATTGGAGAGGCACTGAATAAATATTTCTCTTCGGTATTCACGCAGGGTGATGTAAATGTAGTTATGGAGAACACTGAGGTACAGGGTAGCAAACTGGAAGGTATCGAAGTAGATAGGGAGGATGTGCTAGATATTCTCGAGGGTTTGCAGTTGGATAAGTCCCCTGGGCCGGACGGGATTTACCCTAGGATTCTCTGGGAGGCAAGAGAGGAGATTGCAGAGCCTCTGGATCTGATCTTCAGGTCCTCGTTGGTTACGGGTGTGGTTCCGGAGGACTGGAGGATAGCGAATGTGGTCCCATTGTTTAAGAAGGGGAACAGAGACCTTCCAGGGAATTATAGGCCAGTGAGTCTTACTTCTGTTGTGGGCAAGGTATTGGAGAGAATTATTATGGATAGGATTTATAGTTATTTAGAGAGAAATGAATTGATTGGGGATAGTCAGCATGGTTTCGTGAAGGGTATGTCATGCCTTACTAACCTCATTGAGTTTTTTGAGAAAGTGACCAGAGAGGTGGATGGGGGTAAGGCGGTTGATGTAGTATATATGGACTTTAGTAAGGCTTTGATAAGGTGGCCCATGGAAGACTTCTACAGAAAATGCAGATGTGTGGAATAGAGGGTGATTTAGCTAATTGGATTAGGAATTGGCTGGCAGATAGAAGACAGAGGGTGGTGTTGATGGGAGATATTCATCGTGGAGTTCGGTGACAAGTGGTGTGCCTCAGGGGTCTGTTTTGGGGCCCCTGCTGTTTGTAATTTTTATACATGATCTGGATGAGGGTATTGAGGGATGGATCAGTAAATTTGCAGATGATACTAAAGTTGGTGGTGTGGTAGATAGTGAAGAGGGGTGTTTTAGTTTACAGAGTGACTTGGACACGTTGCAGAGCTGGGCCGAGAGGTGGCAAATGGAGTTTAATGTGGAAAAGTGTGAGGTAATGCACTTTGGCAGGAACAATAAATGTGTAGAGTATAGGGCTAATGGTAGGGCTCTTAATAGTGTTGAGGAACAGAGGATCTTGGTGTATGTGTCAATAGATCCCTGAAAGTAGGCAGTCAAGTGGATAAAGTTGTTAAGAAGGCATATGGAGTCTTAGCTTTTATTGGCAGGGGGATTGAATTTAGGAGCCGCAGCATCATGTTGCAACTGTACAAAACTCTAGTGCGGCGGCACTTGGAGTATTGTGTGCAGTTCTGGTCCCCACATTATAAGAAAGAGGTGGAGGCATTGGAGAGGGTACAGAGGAGGTTTACCAGGATGTTGCCTGGTATGGAGGGCAGGTCTTATGAAGAGAGGCTGAGGGATTTAAGGTTGTTTTCGTTAGAAAGGAGGCGGCTAAGAGGGGACCTAATCGAAACATATAAGATGATTAGAGGTTTAGATAGGGTGGACAGTGATAGCCTTTTTTCCTAGGATGGAGAAAGCTAGCACGAGGGGACACAGCTTTAAATTAAGGGGTATGAGTTATAGGACGGATATCAGAGGTAGTTCTTTACTCAAAGAGTGATTAGGGAGTGGAATGCCCTGCCTGCAGCTGTTGTAGATGCGCCAAGTTTTGTGGCGTTTAAGAGGTTAGTTGATAAGTATATGGAAAAGAAGGGAATGGTTTAGTTTGGAGGGGCATTGCTTTTTATTTTGGTCGGCACAACATCGAAGGCCGAAGGGCCTGTTCTGTGCTGTATTGTTCTATGTTCTATGTTCTAAATATATATATACAATGCCATGTTTGTGAAATCTATCTCTCTACCCACCTGATGAAAAAACCACACTCCAAAAACTTGTGATTCCAAATAAACCTGTTGGACTTTAACTTGCTGTTGTGAGACTTCCTTGTGATACAAGCAGATACAATAGCAACATTTAAGGGGCTCCTTGACAGATACATAAATAGACAGGGAATAGAAGAATATGGGCCGCGTTAACGTAGAGGTCTTTAGTTTAAAAAGGTGTCATGTATTGATGCAGGCTTGGTGGGCTGAAAGGCCTGTTTCTGTGCTGTCCCGTCTGTTATCCTTTGAACCTACTTCACAGCTCTTTCACTGCTGCTGGCTCAAATTTCTTGACTGCCGACCTTACGGCACTGTGGGAGTAACTACACCAGATGGCCTGCAGAAATTACAGAGATGATTCATGGCCACTTTCTCAAAGGACGAGTGATAACATTGGTCTTACATGTGACACGCACATCCGGTGTAAACATAAAAACATCATTCACAATGTTAAGGACAGACGTTTAAAATGTACGTCACTGGCTGTAAAACACCCCGGGACATCACAGGGCTGCGAAAAGTGCTAAATAAATGCATGTTATTTCTTTCCTTTCTCATTACGGCTGAGTAGAAAGAGAACTGATTCTCATATCTGCTGATCTAACAACAATCAGAATGCAGCACATGAGCTCAAAAAGCAGCGCGATTCCTCCTGTCATTATCTTACACATCTAACAGGCAAATTCTGCATAGCAATTACTGTCAACACAGAAAATATAACTAAAATCTGCTTTATATTTTCACAATCATCGATGCTGGCAGCAAATACAAAAGAGTGGCTGTTTTATTGCTTGACAGTAATAGCAGTGTGTTGCCTTGCGGGATTTAAGTGTAAACAAAAACTAAGCACCTTGATTAATGAATTGGATGAAATATGAGCAAGTGTCACCAACATCCTATTGACTCAGACTTTTGCTTTTTTTCCCCTTAAAAAAAGTGTTGTCTTCAGAATCCACTCTGCAGTTGCAAAGGTGCCAGATTATCAGCTAACTGTATGGCACAGCTTGAGGTGAGACTCCTTTCACTTTGCATTAGTACAGCCGGTGTCGTGTCAGCCGTGGCTCAGTGCGTAACCCGTCACCTCTGAGTCAGGAGGTGATGAGTGTTCACGTCCCACTCCGGAGTCATGAGCACTAACTCCGGACTGACATTTCCAGGGCCTGCTGTGTTGGCACCTTTTGGATGAGATTCCAAATGGAGGGACTACCTGCTCTTTCATGTGGATATCCAAAGACTTGAAGAAAGAGCAGTGGAGTTCTCCCAGGAGTCCCAGACAATGTTTACCCCTTTGGCCATCATCACAAGAGTTGTTATCACATCACTGCTAATTATCTTTTTTACATTACAGCCACTTAGAATCCCAGAATGTCTATATGTTGAAGGAGGAAATTCAGCCCATTGAGTCTGCACTGATCACAATCCCCCACCCAGCCCCAATCTCCGTAGCATCACCTAGTTACCCTGCTAATCCCCCTGAACTAAGGGGCAATTTAGCATGACCAATCCACCGAATCACACATCTTTGGATTGTGTAAGAAAATTGGAGCACCAGTAGGAAACCCATGCAGACACAAGGAGAATGTGCAAACTCCACAGAGACAATGACGCAAACTGGGAATCGAGCCTGGGTCCCTGGCATTGTGAGGCAGCAGTGCTAACCACTGTGCCACCCAAGGTGCAATCACTTTTATACAGTTGTGTGTGACATCCTGAAGCATTCATGATGCTCAATAAAGGCAAATCTTTAATATTTAGTTTGTGCATGGTGCCCACAAAGGGAGGCTGCATAAAATGTAGGAGCAGAAGTGGGCCATTTGTCCCATCAAGTCTGCTCTGCCATTTAATGAGATCACAACTACTCTGATGGATAATTTTCAACTCTACTTTCCCATCTTATCCCCATAACTCATGACTCCCTGACTGATTAAAAATATATTTTAGCTTTGAATACACTTAACGACCCAGCAGTTACTGCTTTTTGTGTTAATAAAGCTGCATGGTGGCACAATAGTTAGTGTTGCTGCCTGGGACACAGGTTCAATTCCAGCTTGGTCTATTGTCTGTGTGGAGTCTGCACATTCTCCCAATGTTGGTGTGGATTTCCTCTGGGTGCTCCGGTTTCCTCCCACAGTCTAAAAGACACACTGGACAAGATGCATTGACCATGCTAAATTCTCCCTCAGTGTATCCAAACAGGCGCTTGAGTGTGGTGACCAAAAGATTTTTATAGTAACTTCATTGAAATGTTAATGTAAACCTACTTGTAACACTAAAAATACACTTTGAACTTGAAGAATTCCAGAGACTAATTAGCCTCTGAGAGAAGAAATTTTTCCTTATCTCTGTCTCCAATGTGTGACCCCTTACTCTGAGATTATGTCCTCTAGTCTTAGATTCTCTTATAAAAGGAAACAACATCTTTGCATCGACCCTGTCAAGCCCTCTAAGTATCTGACATGTCTCAATAAGGTTGCAAGTCGTTCTTCTAAATTCCAATGAGTACAGACCTAACCTCTACAATCTCTCCTCGTAAGAAAAGTCCTCCATGCGTAGAGTGGCAAGGTGGCACAATAGTTAGCATTGCTGCCTCACAGCGCCAGGATTCCAGGTTCAATTCTGGCCTCGGGTCACTGTGTGGAGTTTAGACATTCTCCCTGTGTCCTTCGGGTGTTCCAGTTTCCTCCCATATTCCAAAGATGTGTGGGTTAGGTTGATTGACCATGCTAAATTGCCACTAGTGTCAGGAGATTGATTAGCAGGATCAGTCTGTGATGTTGTGGGAATAGGATTTTGATGCACTGAATACCCTCCTTTTGCACTGTAGGTATTCTATACCCAGGAACAAACTAGGGAACATTCTCTGGACTGCCTCTAATGCCAATATATTATTCCTTAGATTAAACAGTTGAGGCTCTGGCTGTTCAATATCCTATTTACATCGCTTGGTTGAGCTGAGAGGTTATCCATTATGTTCAATAGAGTTTAGCATTAATCAATTTACATGTACAAAGCTGTCTGCCAAAATTTGCAAAATAATCTTTAGCCAGGTGGGATTATAAGGGAGCACAGAGACCAATCAATATTTAGTTAATGTGCCTGCGATCACAGTGGATTCACACTTGTTAAACCCCCTGCGTAAGACCGTACCCCTCCGTATCGATCCTCAACTCTGGATTTGAACCATCTGGGTTTGTGTCGCGATTCTGCCCGAGTGAACTTGCTGTAGGAATACACTTCTCATCTTATTCCATGAACCACTGGACTGTAACTGGAAAGCGAAGGCTGCAAACAGTTACTTGCTGCCAAATTCATTTTGAGTTTGAGCAGAAAGACTGTTCACGAAAATTTAATTAGTAATTGGACGCCATTAACTGACAAAAATATGCGCAGCTACTTCAGTTGTGCTCGAAGCGACAAAGTGAAAAACTGGAACTTCACTTGAGTCTACAAGCACTGCTGCATTCTCCTTATTGGGAAGTAGTGAGGGAAAAGGGAGGGCAGGAATGGTGGTGGGGGGGGGGGTTAAGGCGAATGAGGGATTTACTGACATCCTTTAAGTGGGTTTGGTGGCACAGTAGGGGTTGTCACATTTAATCAGGAGAGGGAATTGTATTCCTGGGATGCACTATGGAGGAAGACTTATCAGCAAAGCCCTTTGTGTTGACTATTAATCTCGAAAGCCAACTAATGTTCTGAGGAACCGGGGTTTGAATCCCAGCATGGCAGATAGTGGAATTTGAATTTGACAAAATATATCAGGAATTAAGAATCTTCTGATGACCATGAAACCATTACCAATTGTCGGAAAAACCCATCTGATTCACTGATCTCCTTTAGGGAAGGAAATCTGCCTCCTAATCTGGTCTGATCTACATGTGACACCAAAGCCACAGTAATGTGGTTGACTCTCAACTACCCTTGGGCAACTAGGGATGGGCAATAAATGCTGGCAGCCAGCAATGCCCATGTCCCATGAATGAATTAAAAAAAAAAATTGTGGGGTCTTAGCATTACTCCCTTGTTCAAAGACACCCAGTGCCTGAACAAGTGATGCTGTATTGGGACGGGGAACCCAATGAGAGCCCCCTCCCCTGCCCACCTCTCTCCCATAACATATCCCTGTCTTTGGATTGATCCATAATCCTAGGCCTTGGGTTATTGCAGGACTGCCAGCAGCCTCTGAAACCCTTGGTAGTACCATTCATTGAAGAGCTGCCAGCCTCTGATTAGCCAACTTCACTTGGCAAGCAGGACTATGACCCCCAGAATCTTGATGCCGGGGAAGGAGATTTCCTGCTTCAGAGACCCTTCCCCAGTAGAGGTAATGTGGGTCTCTCACTAGTTTCTATGCTGTCAGACTGGACCACGCTCAACTCTGCTAAATACAACCATAAGCAGTTAAGTGTGGTGACTACAGAACAATGGGGATTCTTTACATTGATAACATTGGGATCCTTGACCTCAAACTCATTTTCCTTTCTTGCAGCTGTTGTGTTGCGCAGCCCATTCTCGTCCTGCTCCATCATACCTGCTGCCAGCTCTTTCCCCTCTCATTAAGACCATAATGTAAGTTATTACCACCTGAGTTTTTATATTGGCCTCTCTTTTTCAATCCTCATGCCAACATCCAGTTGTGGTTTGTAATTCTCCCCATAGACAATCCTTCTGGTCGATCCTCCTGTAATCTTCCCAAGGCTCCAGTTCAATTTGACATTAAATTTTGAAAATCCCTCCCTGAATGTGTCAATCACCTCCAGGCACTCTCAGTTCTACCTTCTACCTAATCCCTCGCTCCACCAACGGCAACAACTCCAGAGCTACAGCAATGTGGTCGACTCTCAACTGCCCACTGAGCTGGTTAAAAAGCCACTCAACTCAAGGGTAATTAGGGACAGACAAGAATTGCTGGCCTAGCCAGCAACGCTCTTGTTGAGGAGAAATTTCACGTAGTGGTCAATTGTGTCTTAATCTTAGACAATTCAAAACTCTCAAGACAAATATCTCTGTGCAAAAGTTATGACAAATTTACTTAACATAAAACATAAAACACAACAATACAAATCTACAGCTTACCACAGTCTCATGAAGAATTAAATAACTCAAACGACAAAGTTAATTTATTCATCACAAGAATTGCATTAACACTGCAAAGAAGTTACTGTGAAAATCCCCAAGTCACCACACTCCAGCACCTCTTCAGGTGAATGTACCTAACCAGCACATCTTTCAAACAGTGGGAGGAAACCAGAGCACCCAAAGGAAATCCATGCAGACACAGGGAGAATGTGCAAACTCCACACAGACAGTGACCTAAACTGGAAATTGAACTCGGGTCTCTGGTGCTGTGAAGTAGCAATGCTAGCCACTGTGCTGGTGTGCCACAACAAAAATGCCTCAAAAAAACTAGGTTACAGAGTCAAATACAGATCAATTACACTTCTTCATAATCAATAAATCAGCCTTTCATTAGCTTAAAATCAATTCCATTTAACAGCTGTACATTAATACAAATCTCTGTAAGGTATCTCAGCCAACCATAAAATAGTTAATAGTATAGTCACATCTTATTTGTCCAACTGATTCTGCATGCAGTCTCCCCTTTTGGCTCTAACTATATCCCTGTTGCTAGGTAACGGCTGACGCTATCACAAGGTCAAAATGGACATTCGCACCAGCTCACTGTCAAATTGAATAGACATGTGTTCCTGTGTCCAGATTCATATCTATTCTGTGTCTGGTCAATGAATACATCTTTTCATAATGTTGCATAGTATATTCCCTCTTAGGAAAGCCATCTGATGCTGATCAATCTGTTGCCAGACTTTTGGGTTTAAACTGCCGACTTCTACTGCCATGCCTTCAGGTAATCTTGCTTGGCTCAAGCATATATTACATTGAAAAACATTTAAGATATCAGCATATGTGTTTTAAAATCAAAATTACTTGTTTTGATTCACTTACTGCATTCACATCTGTGTAAGCTGTTTGTATTAGCTTAGTAAGAAGTCTCACAACATCAGGTTGGAGTCCAATAGGTTTGTTTGGAATTGTGAGTTTTTGGAATGCTGTTCCTTCATCAGATGAGTGGAGAAGAATGTTTGAATAGAGGACTTACCTGATGAAGGAGCATCACTCTGAAAGCTCAATATATACCAGATAAACCTATTGGACTTTAATCTGGTATTGTGAAATTTCTTATTGTGCCCACTCCAGTCCAATGCTGGCATCTCCACCCAATGTGTTAACTTGCCTAATAATCATTTAACTCTCTACAGATTTCTTGTCTTCTGAAATACCGCGTTCTGCCAATAAATCTTATTAGCTGGTCAGAAATCCCCTTCTACAATCCACATTCTGTCAATATATAAAAAATATTCCATGACAAACCAGGATTGATTGCCACGTCCCACTGTCACGTCTGGGTGTCATATTTAAAAGGTCTCCAACTTCTCTGAACCACCATCACTGAAATGGATCTTAGGCTGAAGATGGGTCTTCTCGATGACACTAAAGCTGGAAAACCCATCTGATCAATGCTTTCTTCAAGTAAGCCCTGACTTTGCATGCCACATTCTTCCAGATGTGTTCTGAACTGGCATGTTATCCAGCTGGCCCTAAGGAGAGTGAGGTGTGGAGTTATTTATTTATCAGTGTCACAAATAGGCTTACATTAACACCGCAATGAAGTTACTGTGAAAACCCCTGAGTCGCCACACTCCAGCGCCTGTTCGGAGACACTGAGGGAGAATTTAGCACTTAACAAGCACATCTTTTAGACTGTGGCAGGAAACCGGAGGAAACCCATGCAGACATGGGGAGAATGTGTGGACTCTGCACAGACAGTGATCCAAGCCAGGAATTGAACCTGGGTCCCTGGCGCAGGGAGGCAGCAGCGTTAGCCACTGTGTTGCCCGGGTTGGGTGGAAGACTCCAGTCAGATCTTCATCTATATCCTATTAGTGGATGTGAACCAGTTTCACAGCAGTCACTGGCAGGTTTCAAGATCTGCTGTGGCAGAAGATTCCTGGGAAAATTCACACCAGCATTAAACCAATTCCGAGGCGGACCATCGAATTCTCATTCCAGTGCTATTGATATTGCCATGGCCAAATTCCTACTGACAGGAGGTACAGCTTCAACAAGACACAGCTTCTACCGAGAAGAGGTAGAGCTTCAACAATCCTTCAGTTGGCAGGGATAGGAATGCACCAAAAAAGATACCAGATTTTCAGCCTGACCATTCACTTACTTGCTGTTAGCTGAGCAGAAATGAGCTGCCTTTTCTGCCTGCCGAACATCAGAGACCTCAGTTCAATCATAATTGGTCATAAGGTCTTCTGAGACACCCTGGGGCTGTAAATATTGCTCATTGGACCACCCTCTGCTGTAATAATCCAGTAAAGTGTATCATGAACAAAGCCTCCGAGTGTGCAGGCGATATTAGGAGAGAACGTGGAAAAAAAATAATGAGGGACATTGTGGAGATAATGGAAAAAAAAAGCTGTGAAGATTCAGGAAAGTAAACAGCAGGTTGTCAAGGGCTGAAAAGAGAAATGGTAGTGCTACAGGTTCAGACTCTTTCTGAATGTATTTTATTCATGATCTGAACTGAAATTTGATCATTTCCATGCTCTGCTGAGGACACTGCGTGACACGGGAAAAACTGAACCATTTTCCCAATGGGTCAGGCACTGAAGGCAATGCCCTTCATCACCCGGAATTCCGCCCATCCAAAAACTACCAATCTATGTTCGAGTCCAAAGATGTGTGGATTAGATTGATTGGCCAGATTAAATTGACCCTAGCATCAGCAGGAATTACAGGGTAAATGTGCAGGGTTACGGGAATAGGACCTGGGTGGGATTGTGGTCAGTACTGACTTGACGGGCTGAATGGCCTCCTTTGGTATTGTAGGGATTCTATGAGCCAATACCTACTGTGTGTGTGTATACATATATATATATATATGAAGAAGCCATATTAAGCAGGAGAAAGCGTGAAAAAAATTACCTCCTTTTTGTTAGTTAAAAGGTTGCGAGGAAATCAAATAATTGTGTTGAGAATTATGAAGTATTTTAGGAATACAGGAATTAAGAGCAGAAGGAGGCAAATTCAGTCCTTTGCGCCTGCTCCGCCATTCAATCACATCATGATTATCTCTCCCTGGTCTGAAATCCACCTTGCTACCTGTTCCCTATATCCCCTTATCCCTTTCTTTTTTTATGAGAAATATATCTATCTCCTTCTTAACACCATTCAATGATTCAGAATCCACTGTGATATGGGGCAGCGAGTTCCACAAATTCACCACCCTCTGCGAGAAGCCGTTCCTCTTCATCACAGTTTTAAATCTATCACCTCTCAATCTGTACCTGTGACCTCTTATTCTAGATTGCCCCACAAGGAGAAACATTTAGCCTATGTTCACCTTATCAATCTCTTTTAATATTTTGTATGCTTTGATTAGATTCCCTCTGACTCTTTTAAACTCCAGTGAGTACAAGTCAAACTATTTAATCTCTCCTCATACGTAAATACTCTCATCCCTGAATCAATCTGGTGAAACTCCTCTGAATTGCCTCCAATGCCACCACATCCTTCCTCAGGTGAGGTGCAGGGGGAAATGACAATTAATAGTATAATTTTAATATCATAGCACTATAGAATAATGCACCACAGAAAAGACCATTTGACTCAATAGCTCTTTGAAGGGACAATTCATTTAATCCGTGTTCCTTGTTTGGTCTCCATACCCACTTCAAATTCTAACTGTTCCTGTATTTATCCAATACCCTTTTGAGGTAATACTGAGACAAATTGCCTATCCCTGAGCCCTGTTTTAAGTGGAGTGCTTGTAACAACTTGCTGCCCCATTTTCTTCTTCCTACTCATTAAGTTGATCATCAAAAGAATAAAAGGAGAGAAGAGAATATTTCTATCCAGGCATGGATGACGAGGGGAGGTATCTCATGTTAAAATGTCGGAAAGGTCAGTTCACCATTCTGACATTGCTCACTTGGTCAACCAGGATTTATTCACTGCCATCTCTCCAAGACTTTTCACAAGTGAGAGAAAGAGAGATCTTTGAACTTTTGATGAATTCCCTGCTCTCTACTCTGAGGGCACCAGCTATATCTATGATGCTGATACGAGTTTAGTTAGTTACTGGGCAGGGCTGTCAGCGTGTAAACTCTGAACATTTCTGTGAGCAATGCTACTCCCCAAAATAACCTGGACAACTGGGAACTCCACTTTGAGATTTCTTGTCAACTGTTCCAGCCCCTTATCTTGTGCTGAATCTGGTGAAGGAGGCAATATTTGACATCTTGTTGCTCATTAATTGACAAATATATCTCAAAATAATTGCGGCGGCAGTTTGCCCTATTTGCTAATTTTTAATTTCTTCTTTCACTTGATGTGGGGGTCATTGGCTAGGCCAGAATTTATTGCCCATCTCTAATTACCCTTGAGATGGAGATGCCAGTGCTCCGAAAGCTCATAATACCATATAAACCTGTTGGACATTAACTTGGTATCATGAGACTTCTTACTGTGCTCTTGAGAAAATGCTGATGGAGTTGACTTCTTGAACCGCTGCAGTCCATTGGGTGTAGGTACATCCACTAAGCTGTTAGGGAGGGAGTTCTAGGATTTTGACCCAGCAACAGTGAAGGAATGGTGATATATTTACAGATAAGGATGGTGAGTGAATTAGAGGGGAACTTGCAGATAATGGTGTCCACATGATCTGCTGCCCTTGTCCTTCTAGGTGGTAGAGGCCATTTGCTAGGAAAATACTCTGTAAGCAGCTTTTTAATAATGCATATACTGGGCTGGACTCAAAAACAAGTCAAAATCTACTCGAAGAATGTGTCAATTCATTCATTTTTCCTTGATGTTTGCTAAATCCCTTGAACAATCAACGCAAATAAAAAAAATTCGATTTGAATCAGATTGAAATTTTATTTTGACAAAAGTCTAGACTATTTATGATGGGAACCTTGTTGCTTTCCAAAGAACATTTCAGGTATTGAACCTTCATTAAGACTGAACTCCGACTGAACAGATGAATTTTCCAACAATGACACATCAGAAGATTGAATCAGATACAAAAAAAATCAAAGCAAGGTTTTTATGTAGCCAAAGATTAATTTCTTTTATTCTGCCCTAAAAAACAGGTTCCAAACAAGTTGAATTGGATTTGTTACTGCAGTCTCAGAACAGAAAGACTTTTATCTTTCTCTTGGGTTTGGGCATCAAGGTTTTCAGTTCTTGGTTGATTTTGGTCAAGCAAAGGAGAACTTCGATTGCTGATGGAGCTGATGGGTAGGACTGTGGTCCAATTGTGCATTCCTGCCTCACAGCATCAGGGACCCAGGTTTGACCCACAGTTTGGGCCACTCACTGTGCAGTCTTGCTGTGTTTGTGTGGGTTTTGTCTGGGTGCTCTGGTTTCCTTTCACAGTCCAAAAGACATGCTGATTAGGTGCATTGGCTATGCTAAATTCTCCGTCAGTGTCCCCACACAGGCACAGGAGTGTAGCAGCTAGGGGATTTTAACAGTAAGTTTCATCGCTGTATTAGTGCAAGCCTACTTTTGATACTTAAATAGACTTTAAAAATCGTTGCGATACTGACCTTGCTGGGGCATGCCTCATTCAGTAGATTCTGGTGAAGACATGATCTCAGCAATGGAGCACCTCAGGGATCAGAAATCAATGAGACCAACTTTCAGCCTAATGATTCAGAAAAATGGAACAAATCTGACGGAGTGAATTGGAATCAAAACAGAAACACAAAGGTAGAAAAAGAAAGTGGGATTTTCACCTGAATGGAAGGTGGACTTTGATCCATGTGCAGGGGGATGGTTATATTTGGAAAAGTGTAGGCGGGTTAGAAACTTGACATTATTTAGCTGACTTCCAATTTGACTCTTGAAAGGTCTGATTGTATTTTATTTTTAGATTCTGCCCCCAAGCCAGAGATCCCATTCGAAAATAATTTCTCTCTATCGACCCTACCAATTCCACAGAACAATAGAACCATAGAATCCTACAGTGGAGAAGGCGAAGGCCATTTGAAAGAGTATTGTACCCAGGCTCCCGATACGCTACTGACCCACTCCCCCCCTCTGCGTCCCCCCGCCCCATGCTGCAAGCAGTCCAAATGTTAAAATCCTGCTGGATTAGAGAACAGGAAAAGTTGCATTGTGGAAGAAGAAACACAGAAGAAAAATGAGGAAATCATCTGAAATTTATGAATCTACATTTTCAAAATCACTGACAACTACTCAGTATATACAGGAATCAGATTTAACCATTCTCTTAAATCATTCTCTTTCTTGGCTGGAGAGATTGATTAGTCTTATGCTATCAATTTGCACATCATTCTTAATTATTTCACTTTCTCAGTGAGTTTATAATGGGCAAGGAATACATAAATTCAACATGGTCTCCAAAGTAGCAGGGAGGTTAAGCACAGCAATGGAAATGCCATTTGTGTGAATCCACTCAGATATTCTGCTGATTTGCAATTCACAGTGTCTTTCTCAATCCGATGAATTCACCAGCTGATTTTTGCATTTATAATGGCATCTGTCGACAACACAATCCACTTCATTCTGTTAAAATTTCGATTCTAATTAACCCCATAAGATGGCAGTTCAACATTTATTATTAATCAAATCTGTGCAAACTTAATCAGATACTGCATTAATAGACAGCTGACAGGAGTTTATCAGGCTGATTCCAATACAAGCCCTAACTAAGCAGTTGACTGATTGTTTCTGATGGCCAAGATGGGTTAGGATGCTGACTCTCATTCTTGCAAACTGACAAATTCCAGGAGGTCTTCTTTTTCCCTTCATACCCATTTGCTGATCCTTATATAATCATGTTTGAGACTTGTACATTTTCCTTATGTTAGTGAGTTCCAATTGGAAGCCTCAGGTCACTAGGTTTAATACTCATTAGATATTTAAGACCCTGAGGTTATTGAATAGATAAATAAGTAATGAGTATCTGACCCGAACCCTGTATCCGTTATGGCTAAACTCACTACCGCGAGGAGTAGTTGAATTTGACAGGATGAATGCATTTAAGGCTAGCTAAATATATGAGGGAGAAAGGAACAGAGGGACAGTGTGAAATAAGTAAATAAAGCATGTGGGTGAAGGCTTATGTGAAGCATAAGCACCAGCATCAGGCCAGTTGGTCCAAGTTGTTTCTGTGCTTTAGACTTGCTGGAATTCCATGTAAAGTTCCAAATACTGGTCTCACCAACATTTAGAGATAAGAACATAAGAAATAGGAGCAGGAGTAGGCCATCTAGCCCTTCGAGCCTGCCCCGCTATTCAATAAGATCGTGGCTGATCTGAAGTGGATCACTTCCACTTTCCCGCCTGTTTCCCATAACCCTTAATTCCCTCATCGATCAGAAATCTATCTACCCATGACTTAAATATATTCAACGAGGTAGCCTCCACCACTTCAATGGGCAGAGTGTTCCAGAAATTCACCACTCTCTGAGAGAAGAACGTCCTCCTCTGTTCTAAAATGCCCCCCCCCACCCCCTTATTTTGAGGCTGTGCCCTCTAGTTCTGAATTCCTTTGTAAGTGGAAAGAATCTCTCTGCCTCTACCCTATCTAGCCCCTTCATTATCTTGTAAGTCTCTATAAGATCCCCCCTCAGCCTTCTAAACTCCAATGACTACAGGCCACATAAAGCATTTCTTCTGGTTGTATCACAGCTTGGAATGGCTCCTGCTTGGCCCAAAACTGCAAGAAACTACAAAACGTTGTGAACAAAGCCCAGTCTATCATTCAAATCAGCCTCCCATCCATTGGTACTCAAGTTGATAAGGTTGTTAAGAAGACGTATATTGTGTTAGCATTTATTGGTAGAGGGATTGAATTTCGGAGCCGAGATGTTATGTTGCAACTGTACAAAACTCTGGTGTGGCCACACTTGGAGTATTATGTACAGTTTTGGTCGCCACATTGTAAGAAAGATCTGGAGGCATTGGAAAGGGTGCAGAGGAGGTTTACCAGGATGTTGCCTGGTATGATGGGTAGGTCTTATGAGGAAAGGCTAAGGGATTTGAGGTTATTTTCATTAGTGAGAAGAAGGCTAAGAGGTGACCTAATTGAGACATATAAGATGATCAGAGGGTTAGATAGGGTGGATAGTGAGAGTCTTTTTCCTCAGATGGAGATGGATAACACGAGGGGACATAGCTTTAAATTAAGGGGTGGTAGTTATAGGACAGATGTTAGAGGTGGGTTCTTTATTCAGAGGGTAGTAAGGGCATGGAATGCCCTGCCTGCAGCAGTTGTGGACTCGCCAAGTTTAAGGGTGTTCAAATAGTCAGTGGATAGGCATATGGATAGCATTGGAATAGTTTAGGTTAGAGGATCATAAATTGGTTCCATTGGTTGGAGCAACATCGAAGACTGAAGGGCCTGTACTGTGCTATTATGTTCTATGTTCTATTGACTCTGCCTACACTTCCTGCTCCTTAGAAAAGCAGCCAGCATAAATAAGGAACCCATGAATCCCAAACATTCTCTCTTCCACCTTTTTCTGTCGGGAAAAAAGATACCAAGTTCTAAGATCATGTACCAATCCACTTGTTATATTTGTATTTGTGCATTATATAATGACAGTAAAATTGAATTGAATTGAAAAAATACCTTCTTTCCTGCTGCCATCAGACTTTTGAGTGGACCTACCTTGTAGTAAGTTGATTTTTCTCTGCACCCTATGACTGTAACACTACTACATTCTGCACTTTCTCCTTTCCCTCTCTATGTATAGTATGCTTTGTCTGTATAATATGCAAGAAACAATAATTTTCACTATGTGTGACAGCATACATGTGACAATAATGAATCAAATCAAATCAAAGAAAAAACCCAATCTTTTCCTTATTATGTTCTTTCTAAAATGTTTTTCTGGCAACTAGTAAATTTGAAGCTACTGCATCTTGTTTGTTGGCTTTAAAGTATTTGTATCTTGAATACGATTTGCGTACAGGCCAAGTTTATTGATCCACATTATCACTTTTTACCCCTAACTTTGGCTTTAGCCAGTTTACCTCGCCTTTGGCTAGAAGAAATATGGCAAAGAAATATGCATATAAGTTCCGCCAACATCTTCTGCACTTATAATTTAATTCCAGAGGAACTATTTCCCATGGAGCTTGCTTCCTTTACCAATAGAAGGAAAGTCAAGGTGTCAGCATGGATAATGATTTGGAAATTGCTTTTAAAATTTAATGTCACAAAATTGTAGAAGAATTAAGATGTTAAAAACCACGACCTCCGCACCGAGAGTACATGTCTGGGAAATGTACGTTAATAGTTGTACCTTACCCTTGAGTTTCATCTTGATGAATTGGATTGTGCTCATTAGAGTTGTTGGCAGCTAGTTCAAAGACAAAAGGGCAAATGTTTCCCCTTCTGAATTTTAATGGAGAATCTTTCTGACAAAGTCAAATGAACAGCGGAAGCAACGAGGAGCAAAATGGGCTTCACAATGCATTCTCAGGTTAATTTCACTGTAATTGTCTAAGAAGGAAAACTGGAACTCCTGCCATTGGCTATATTTTCTGGCCATGCTTGTCCTCAAAGCCAGAAATTCCCACTCGAGATCAACGGATCAAAGCCCGCTACGAATTCTGCCCTATCTCTATATTCACTCATGGGAGATGGGTGTCATTGGCTGGCCAGCATTTATTGCCAATCCCTCATTGTCCTTAGTGGGACAGTGAGAATCAATTACTGTGGTTCTGGAGTTACATGTAGGCCAGACCAGGTAAGGATGGCAGATTTTCTTCCCTAATGGACATTAATGAACCAGAGGGATTTTTTTGACAATTGACAATGGTTTCATGTTCATCAATACATTCTTATTTCCAGATATATTTTATCTGGAATTCAAACTTTGTCTGCTGCCATGTTGGGATTCGAACCTGAGGGACATTAGCTGAGTTTCTGGATTAATAATCTGGTAATAATACCACCATCCCTGTGGTGCAATGGGTAACACCCCTGCTAAATCACAGAGGGTTTTGACTTCAAGCTCCACCTCCAGGCTGATACTCTGGGCACGATCCTATTGGTCGTTCACGCCCTCTTGCCGCTGCAAGTGAGCACAAAAATTTAGGTGCCTGACCAAAGCTCCGTTTCTTGCAGTGGAGACAGAAACTCCAGCTGGCATGAAAAGCCAGAAAATTCTGCTTCCTGTGTTGCTTGTTTGCTAACAAAGGCTCCCCATTTCAGGTAGGATTTTTAGTTGAGGCTCATCAGTTGGATTAAAGGGTGCCGTAGCAATTTTTTTAAAAAAACATAAATTCTGCAAAACACCAAGGGCCATAAGCAGCAACAACAACAAAAAACTTGAACTTTGGGAAAGGAAAAGTGGCAAAGTGGTTAGCACTGTTGTGTCACAGCGCCAGAGAGCCAGGTTCAATTCTGGACTCAGGTAGCTGTCTGTATGAAGTTTGCACGTTCTCCTGTGCTTGTGTGGGTTTCCTTCGGGTACTCCAATTTCCTCCCACACTCCAAAGGTGGGTGGGTTAGGTGGATTGACCATGTTAAATTGACCTTTAGTGTCCCAAGATGTGTAGATTAGGTGGATTAGTGGGGTAGATATCTGGGGTTATAAGGAAAAGGTGGGATTGTCTCTTAATGTCATGGAGATTACATGGGATCCAAGGACAGGGCCTGGGTGCGACTGTTGTCAGTGTGGATATGATGGGCTGCACTGTGGGAATTCTATGATTCCAGCAGCAAACCGTATGGGAAAATTCCATCCATTAAATATATTTCTTTCTACACTTCATCAGCTGAATATTCCCAGTCTCGATAATAGAGGGAAAACATTGAATCATATCCATAAATACTGAACTTAAAATAAGTCTTGCAATTTTTTTAAAAACGGGCATGCAAGCCAAAATTGGCTGAGGACATAAAGTCAGTCATTGGCTGAATTGCGGATGGATGATAATCTGAAAGAGACAATAGAACCATACCCTGTTTCTAAAGCATAAACTAGTTGTCATCTCCTATTGAGACAATGGGAGATACATATCTTCTGAATATTATTCGTTACATAAATACCCTGTAATTAGTGTCCAGATGGATTTGTGGATTTTGCCTTCCAGGAAAACTGGAATAAAAGCCAATAGTAAAGTTAGGTGTGTGGATATGTATGGACGCTTGTGTGTGTATACCTGTACGTGTGTGTGCACACGTATATGACTGTGCATTGTGTGTTTGTGTGTGCATGTGTGTGCGTATGTCAGTGTGTATATGTGTGTATGAGTGTGTGTGCCTGTGTGAGCGCATATGTGTGTGCTGATGCATGTGCTTGTGCACACACGTGTGTGTGGCTGCAAGAATATGTCTTTGTGAGTGCATTATGTGTTTGTACGTTTATGTATGTATATGTGTGTTTATGTATATGTGTGTTTTTGTAGAGAACAAGAAGGCTACTCTACAAAACTGCATAATCCTAGAATCTCAACTGCCTATTCTCCCAGTAATGTCAGCGCTACTGGAATCATGAATCTCAAGAGTTGCAATGGGCATTATCTGGTTCTCACAAGTCAAGAATTGTTTTGTATCCTTTTTCTTTTACTTATTTAACTTGGATTCAATTTTCACGTCCAATCTATATGAATGTATATGCATGTGTTTTTATTATTTTCTTGCCTTTTGTAGTTAATAAATTCACGCTATCTTTAACTCAAGGAAGCCTGGTTAAATTTGGTCCTTTTAGAACATTAATCTTGGGACTGAAGAAGGATACTCATGAAGGAAGCAATTCTTTTCTAAATTAATCTTGTTGCAATCCTCAGACGGGGTGAATAGAGGAAAGGAATCAGTTCAGCTCTCCTCACCTGGGGCAGAACAATTTAGGGATATCCCAGCTGGAGATTATGAAATTGAGGAATTCTGTCCCGGTTAACACATTTGGGGAACTTCACTTCTGGTTCAGTCATATGACCAGCATGCTTCATTTTTATTCATGATTGCAAATCTCTGCAGTATTTTACATCACTAACAACCCCACATGTTTGCTTCCCTCTTTCTTCCCAGTATTCCTCTCTTTGTCCTTCTGGTTCCCTGGATTTTGCCAGATTGCAGCAGACTGGATTGTTTAACTTGTCTTGCGTGACATCACTCAGATTGGATCTCGTAAGCAGGTACGGTATCTCCTCTTTGCCCTGAGTGTGGGCGGTCTGATTGTGATGATTAATAACCCAACTTCTGTGGCTCAATTAACTGCTTTCATTCATCAAACTGTGCCTTTCATTATCCTCCCCACTGAGTAACACAAAGCAGGTCAGAATGTGGTCTGAGAATTAGGGCTAAGATGCTCTGAAGATTTGTAAAGACAAATCTAATTTTTTTTCATTGACACAGTTGGTGCCTTATAGAAAATAGACATTTCTTTCTCTCTCACTGCTTCCTGGTCCATATCTTACCTCATAAGATATGAGATATAAAAGTGGAATTAGGCCCTTCAGCCTATCCACTCTATTTGACATGTTGCCTGTTTCCTGACTTACATCAAGTCCCTTTCAATCTATATCCATGGAGTCTCTGACCTACATCAACCCCCAGTCCCCTAACATCTTACAATTCTTATTCTCCTTTTCCAATCCCTCCATGTCTCCATATCCCTCCATCTCTGCAGCCTTCTCTACACACTAGATCTTAGAGACCTCTGTGGTCTTCCGATTCTGATATCCTGCACACCTCAGATATTCATTCCTCAACCACTGACTGATGTTAACGGTATTGATGCCAAGATCTGGAATTCTCCTCTAAGGCACTTTGTCTCTTTTTAGCACTCTTCTTTAAGCTGGTGCTCCAAGCCGTGGGTCATGTTTTGAGTCTTGGTGACCATTCAGGGCCAGTACATTAGCTCCTTTCTCTCTCCACACCTGCTGAGTTTCTCCAGCATCTTGTCTTTCTGTTTTAGATTCCAGCATCCGCACTAATTTGCTTCTATGTCACAAATCTCTCTCTTTGACCATTTGCTTTTGGCCAGCTCACCTAACGTATCTTTATTTTGTTAGCGTTTGGAAATCTGTTTGGAAACCCTTCTGTGAATGAGGTGTTACTGCAGCCTGGTGAAACAATTCAAATCAAAAATGCTCAAGAGGTCAGAATTAGGTGAGTGCAAATATCACCAAAAGGTTTTGGAGTGAAGGAGATTGCAGAGACAGGGAGAGTAAGGCTATGGGGGATTTGAAAAATTGGAACAGAATTTTAAAGTCAAAACATTGCTTGCCAGGGGCCAATATAAGTCTGTGAGTGCAGGGTGATAGCTCAATCACCTATATTCGGTAGCAAGATGGAACAGTGATTAGCACTGTTGCCTCACAGTGCCAAGGGGCCAGGTTCAATTCCCAGCTTGGGTCACTATCTGTGTGGAGTTTGCATGTTCTCCTCAAGTGTGGATCTGTTTCCTCCAGTTGCTCCGGTTTCCTCCCACAGTCTGAAAGTTGTGCTGGTTAGATGGATTATGCTAAATGTTTCCTTAGTGTACCCGAACAGGCAGTGGAATATGGTGACTAGAGGATGTTCACAGTAACTTCATTGCAGTGTTAATGTAAGTCTACTAATGATATCAATAAATAAACTTTAAAAAAAACTAACAAAATGGGACTTGGTATGAGCTAAGACATTGTTAACAGAGTTTTGGATGACCTCAAGTTTACAGAGGGTAGAATGTGAGAAATTATCCACGAATGTGTGGAATTGCTGAATCTCATAGAGTCATCAAGGTACCCAGAACAGAAAAAGGCTCTTCAGCCCATCAGGTCTGTACCACTCAATGACAAATCACTTAACTATTCAAATCTCATTTTCCAGGATTTGATCCATAGCCTTGTATTCCTTGGCATTGCAAGTGCACATCTAAACACTTCTTTGATATTGTGTGAGTCTCTGCTTCCAGGCATTGAGTTCCAGACTTCCACCACTGTTTGGGTGAAAAGTTTTCCTCACATCCTCTCTAAATCTCCTTCCCCTTATCTTAAATCTCATAGCTGCTGGTCATTGATTCCTCCACCAAGAGGAAAATCTACTCCATCAATGCTCTTCACAATTATATACATCTCAGTGATGTCCCCCCTGAATCTCCTCTGCTCCAAGGGAAAAAAGACCAGTTTGAACAATCTGTCTTCATAACTAAAACTCTCCAGCCCAAGCAACACCCTGGTAAATCGCCTCTGCACCCTTTCCACCCTATCACATCCCTCCCATAACATGTATTCTACAACTGCGCACAATATTTTGCTGTGAACGTAGGAATATAAGAAATAGGAACAAGAGTAGGCCATGTAGCCCCTCGAGCCTGCTCTGCTATTCAATAAGATCATGGTGGTCTGAAGTGGATCAGATCCACTTACCCACCTGCTCCTCATAACCCTTAATTCCCTTATTGATCAGAAATCTATCTACCTGTGAGTCAAACGTTTTCAATGAAATAGCCTCCACCACTTCAATGGGCAGAGAATTCCAGAGATTCACTATCCTCTGAGAGAAAAAGTTCCTCCTCAACTCTGTTCTAAACTGCACCACCCCTTATTTTGAGGCTCTAGTTCTGGTTTCTATTCTAAGCGGTAAGAATCTCTCTACCTCTACCCTATCTAGTCTCTTCATTATCTTATGTGTTTCTATAAGATCACCCCTCACTATTCTAAACTCCAACAAGTATAACTGTGTTCTAACTAAAATTTTATATCGTTCTAGCATAACTTTTCTGCTCTTAAACTCGATACTTCAGCTAGTGAAGAATACCATATGCCTCTTAACTACTTTACCCATTGTCCTGCTACCTGAAGGGATTAATATACATGTGCACCTATGTCCCTTTGATCCTCGGATCTTCCCATGGTCCTTCTGTTCATCATGTATTCCCTTATCTTGTTTGTGAAGCCTAAGTGCATCACCTCACATTTATCCAGATCGAATTCTATTTAGAGTCATCAAGTCATAGAATCCCTACAGTACAAAAGGAGGCTATTAGGCCCATCAAGTCTATACTGACCACAATCCCACCCAATCCGTATTTCCGTAACCCCACACACTTACTCTGCTAATCCTCCTGACACTAAGGGTTAATTTAGCATGGTCAATCAACCTAACCCGCACATCTTTGGACCGTGAGAGGAAACCAAAGCACATGGAGGAAACCCACGAAGACATAGGGAGAATGTGCAAATCCCACTCAGACGTGATCTGAGGCCAGGATTGAACCTGGGACCCTGGTGCTGTGAGGCAGCAGTGCTAATCACTGTGCCACTATGCCGCTCCATTTGCCCCCTCATCATTTGCCACTGATCAGTCCATATAACCAGCCTATATATTTCATCCTGTAATCTTCGGCTATCATCACCCTACCAATTTTTGTATCATCCACAAACTTACTGATCAACCCTGCTACTTTGAAGTCTAAATCATTTATAAAAACCATAAAGAGCAAAGACCCCAACACCGATCCAATGGGCACAGTTTTATGAATGAATGTTTCAGAAGCAGATGAAAAGATATGGGCAAATTGGACAATGTTACAAAGGCAGCCTTAGGAATGGTACAAATGAGTGGTCGGAAGCTCATCTCAGAGTCAAAAATGATACCAAAGGTTACGAACAGATGGTTTATTCTCAGGCTTTTGCCAGGGAGAGGGGTGAGATTGGTCGCTAGGGAACTGAGTTTTGAGTGGGGAATGAAAGTGTTGGCTTTTGTCTTCTCAATGTTTATTTGGAAGAAATCTCTGCTTGTTCAGTGCTGGATATTGGATAAGCACTCAGATCTGATCACTCAGCAACACAGGAGGAAACAAGAAAATAGGTGATGAGATAGAGTCGGGTGGCATCAGTGCAGACGCGAAAACTAATATTATTTTGGATGGTATTGCTGTGGGGCACTGTTTAAGTGACAAATAGGAGAGAGACAAATTGTAGATCCTTGAGGCACACCAGAGATAACGGTATGGAAATGGAAGGGAAAGCCATCGTAAGTGATATCCTGGCACTGATTAGATAAGAATGCCACTAGTTTCAAGCAACTGGATGTTGGTGGAGGGATGTTGAAGGATTGTGCAGTCGTTTATGTCAAAGGTTGCAGAAAGGCCACTCATAATGAGAGCAGCACAGTAGCACAGTGGTGAGCACTACCACTTCACAGTGCCAGTGGTTCGATTCCCAATGTGGGTCACAGTCTGTGTAGAGTCTGCACATTCTCCCCATGTCTGCGTGCATTTCCTCCAGGTGCTCCGGTTTCCTCCCACAGTCTGAAAGACATGCTTGTTAGGTGCATTGACCCAAATAGATGCCGGAGTGTGGTGACTTCACAAGAACTTCATTGCAGTGTTAATGCAAACCTCACTTGTGATTAATAAATAAACTTAAAATCTTTATTTTTTGTTGCAGTTACGTCCAACGTCATTTGCAACTTTGCTAAATGCTGGGCTAATTTTCCTGGCTCTTTTCTTCAGTACGTTTGTGAGACATAGGCGACACTGGCTAGCCTGCATTTTTTGCCCATTCCTAGTTGCCTGAGGGCAGTAGTGAGTCAACAATGTTGCTGTGGCTCTGGAGTCACGTTAGACCAGACCAGATAAGGATGGCAGATTTCCTTCCCTGAAGGACATTAATGAATTTTTGATTGATTGATTTGATTTGATTTATTATTATCACATGTATTAACATGCAGTGAAAAGTATTGTTTCTTGCACACTATACAGATAAAGCATACCATTCATAGAGAAGGAAAGGAGAGTTTACAGAATGTAGAGTTACTGTCATAGCCAGGGTTTAGAGAAAGATCAACTTAATGCGAGGTAGGTCCATTCAAAAGACTGATGGCAGCAGAGAAGAAGATGATCTTGAGTCAGTTGGTATGTGACCTCAAACTTTTGTATCTTCTTTCCGACAGAAGAAGGCCGAAGAGGGAATGTCCAGGGTGTGTGGGATCCTTAATTATGCTGGCTGCTTTGCCAAGGCAGTGGGAGGTATAGACAGAGTTAATGGATGGGAGGCTGGTTTCTGACAATTGATAATGGTTTCATGTGCATCAGTAGATTCTTAATTCCAGATATTTTTAACTGTAATCAAATTCCAAAATCTTCTGTGCTGGGATTCAAACCTGAGTCCCCAGAACATTAGTTGAGTTTATGGATTAATAGTCCAGTGATTAGAAGGAGCAAATGAGTCATGAAAATTATTTTAAAAATTACACTGACAACCAATTTAAGATTATCAACTTGTCCCATGGTTGTGTCTCACTTATGTGTGCGAGAAACTATGCATATTTACACACAGTGCCCTGTCCTTTGCAAACAGAAGGCACATATCCACAAATTGTACCTTATTTCTCCTAAACAAAAGCTTGGACACAGCCATTTCCCATGGAAATGCCTTGACCAATCAGAGTTGACCTGCCTTGTTTGGATTTGAGCCAAAATTTAGCAATTTGTTCCTTGGTGCATTTCCCATGGAGCCTCTACCAATCAGGTCCAACATACAATCGATTAGCACTTTCTTCTTATGCGCTTTTAATTGTTGTTCTCTTTACAATTAGTATTCTACTGTTCTGATGAGTGTAAGACAAAAATCTTCAACAGGATGTCTCTTTTTTCAACAAAGTGATATTAATAGGTGAAATTAACAGACAAAACTGTGACAAATGAATCTTAATAATGGAAAATGTGGTATCATCCATTTTGAAGGTAAAGAAGCTCGAATAGGCACTTTTCAAATGATGTAAAGCTAGAAATATTGCAAGTCTGAAGACACTTAAGGTTCAATTTACATAGATCAATAAAATCTCATGAATAGTGATAGAATATAATCCAAATGCCAATGAAATTATATCCTTTACATCCTAAGGATATAATTTCCTTAGAACTTAAATAGCAGTTATGCTTAAATTAGACAAAGCCCTGGATGATCTAAACCTGGAGAACTATAAGCACTTTTGGGCACCATTATCCAAGGGTTCAGCATGATTAAACAAACTAGGTTTGTATTCCCTATATTTATCAGATTAAGGGGTAATTTGATTTAAGTTTTCAAAGTATGAGAGGTTAAAGAGGCTGTTTTAAGAACTATTTCCACTTGTTGGGGTGGACTAATGGTTTTGGTTCAATTCCCGTATTAGCTAAGGTTATTCATGAAGGCCCCTCGCTTGAGGTATGGTGATCCTTAGGTTGTATCACCACCAGCCAGCCTCATAGAGAAGAAAAGCCTCTGGTTATCTACGTCTTTACCTTTATAGGACTAGATGGCAGAGTCTAAAAATTAGAGCCAGATGCTTAAGGTCTGCAATCAGGGAGACACATCTACACAAAGTAATTGCGAGAAGTTCAAAACCCTCTTCCATAAATAGCAATTGTTGCTGAAAAATTGGTAATTTTACAACTACGATTGGTGTAAAGTTTATTTATTTGTCACAAGTAGGCTTACATTAATATTGAAGTCATTGTGAAATTCTCCTAGTTGCCATAGTCCGGTGCCTGTTCGGGTCAATACACCGAACCATCACGTCTTTTAGATTGTAGGAGGAAACCGGAGCACTCGGAGGAAATTCAGACAAGGGGAGAATGTGCAAACTCCATACAAACAGTGACCCCAACCGGGAATCGAACCCAGGTCCCTGGCACTGTGAGGCAACAGGACTAACCAGTGTGCCACCATGCTATCCAATAACTGTGTATTTTTGGTATCTAAAAGTGTTCTGGCAAACAAGGCAATAAATGAAGTTAGACAATCTGATTGTATGAAGCTGGAAGAGACTTGAGGGGATAGATAACCTATTGTAAAGGAGAGATAGAGGCGATGAATAAGGCATACAAGATATTTTCCTCCATTGGCTGAGACATGGAATACAAGAGCAGGGAGATTGTGCTTTAACTATGTAAAACACTAGAGTACAACTGAAATAATGCATACATTGCCAGTTGCAGCCTTTCAGGAAAGATGTGATTGAACTCGAGATACACAAGGATGGAATGGAAAATTTAGGCTATGCAAAAAGATTAGATAAGCTGCCCTCTTTGGAATTGAGGAGATATGGAAGATTTATCTGGGATGTATAAAATTATGATGGACTGAGATAGAATAGATTAAAAAGAAACCATGCCTTTGTAAAAAGACCAGTAAAGTTTATTCTATTCTATAAAATTTGGTCAGAAGCTTTTACCCAGCGTGAAAGAGTCAATTATGAGGGGGCATAAGTTTAAGGAGTGAGGGACAAAGTTTAAAAGAGATTAAATAGGGGAAAGTTTTTTTGCACAGAGAATGGTGCTGCCTGGAACTCACTGTCAGGGGAAACAGAACTGTTAGTGATATTTAAGGGGCATCTTAACAAATACATGAATAAGATGGGAATAGAGGATATGGTACCAGGCAGCAATGCTAACCACTGTGCCACCATGCCACCCAATAACTAGTAGGCATAGATTTTAACCAATTGGTAGAAAAATTAGGGAAGAATGAGAAGAAATTTGTTTTCACTCAGTGTGTGTTGGGAGTTAACAGGGCAGCGGAACCAGATTCAGTAGTAAATTTCAAAAAGGAATTGGAAAGCATCCAAAGTGGAGAAATTTTACAGAAAAGAGCAGCAGGGTGGGATTAATTGGAAAGCTCTCTTAATGATCCACCACAGGCACAATGGGGCCCAATAGCCTCCAGCTTATCCCATATCATTATGTGGTTTCCTGAGCCAAGAGAAATGGGCCAGTAGCCCACTGAGAACATGCCAACAGCAATGAACACTAATTGGCAATTAATTTTCTTTGTTGTTTAGGGAAGACATTTTTTTATTCATTTGTGGGCCCTGGGCATCGCTAGCTAGGCCAGCATTTATTGTCCACCCCTAGCTGTCCTTGAGAAGGTGATGGTGAGCCACCCTCTCGAAACACTGCAATCCACATGCTATGGATTGACCCTCTTGATGTTATTGAGAAGCAAGATGACTGACTCTGTATAATAGATGCAAAATAATAATAAAACAATCACAGAGTGCACAGAGCAAGATTACAGAAAATGGCAGGCAAATTTATGTTTGAATGGAATTTAGCAAGAAGAGGAAAATCCTCACCTTGTAAAAAGATAGGCAGAGTTAAGTTGGCTGTTGCTGTTAATGGCTGTATCTCTGAGGCACATCATCGATTGTAGTCTTTGCCAGTTAATATTTCCCGAAATATTGTTTGGGCAGCTGAATACTCTCACTCATAAATAGCTTTGAATTTAGCTAAAGGTTAGTTATCATTGCATAGTACTCTATCACTAGTGTGTAAGCTATTTCCAGATTCCATTGTATGTTTTGCACATCTGCTATTAAACAGAACTATGAATGCTTTCTTATGAGCCTTGCATTTATCCATTGGTTAGTAAAATGTCCTTCAGTTCACCTTGGCACTCCAGAGCGCTTTAAGAAACAATTTCATTTCTAGCGAAGTAATTACTGCGGCTGAAAGCTCACTCTGCCACAAAAGCTGTAAATATTTGTTCGTTTTTAAAATTTCCAAGGACATTGTTCTTTGTCCCTGGCACCACAATAACTTTGGGAGGAATCTGTGTCATGGATAGACACCTTGAGCTGTGTACTGAGTGTGGCCTGCACTACTGACCACTTCCTGCATGGCCTAAGTGCAGGAGAAAGGTGGGAGATGTGACCCGTGTATGTGTAGATGCTGTCCTGATGTTGCAGTCTAACTGGCCAATTCAAAGTGAGAAATGGAAACTCACATCAGGTACATTCACCACTCAAGAAATAAATAGACAAGGAAAGGATAGGGCTGGAACCAGAGCTGTTTAAAGGGCAAGTCAAGTTGCAAGTGAGGTACTTTTTAATCTTACATTTTGGTCAGGCAGAGTTTGATAGAATACTTTGTCGTGGAGACAGTGATGTAGCAGTTTTGTCACAAGATTAGTAATCCAGAGACCCAGGGGAAGTCTGTTGTCCCAGATTCAAATCCTACCATGGCAGATTGTGAAATTAGAGTCCAATAAAAATCTGGAATTGAAAATCTAATGAAACCATTGTCGATTGTCATTGAACAATTTCATTTCTGTGGGTTTCCTCTGGGTACTTTGGTTTCCTCCCACAGTCCAAAGATGTATGGGTTAGGTTGATTGGCCATGCTAAGAAATTGCCCCCAAGTATCCAGGGATGCGCAGGTTAGAGAGATTAGTGGGTATGATATTGGGGTATGCTGGGATGAGATTGTGTTCGGTACAGACTTGAAGGGCTGAACAGCCTCTTTCTGCACTGTAGTGTTCTATGATTCTATGATTAAAACACAATTGGTTCATTCATGTCCTTTAGGGAAGGAAATCTGCTGTCCTTACCAGGTCTGGCCTACACGTGACTCCAAACCCACAGCAATGAGATTGACTCTCACTGCCCTTTGAAATGAAGGGATAGGCATGAGCTACCATTGCCCATGCCCCATAAATTAATAAAAAATATGTTGTTGCAGGAATTCTTTTGAAAGTTCATAATTACAAGAAGAGGGAGAGACCCATATTTAATAGCAGTTATTGCAGGACCCCGTGGGATGCAATGTGAAAATGGAGAGAGGAGAGGAGGGCCACCCATCAAAGGCCATCAAAGGCCCTAGCCATCGCTGATACTCTGGGAGTAATATACAGCAATATTCCTATGAGCCAACAATGCCTGAAGTATTTCAGGTTTGTCAAGGAGCTGATGGTGACATTGTATTAGTACCTTCAGCTTGTGCTGAAGTCTCACAGCAGGGCAAGGGCGGCTCTTTCAGGAGAGCATGATTGTTTATTCTTCCATCATATGGTGGGAGAGAACTCCAAAAGAGTTCACATACTTACAAATATCTTTATACACTGACCGTCACAAATGCAGAATATCGTTTAGGTTAAATACATGGTTCATAGGCAGAACCATGCCTTAGAATAGGTGGAATCTGTCTTCCCCAATCTTATGTGGAGATGCTGGTGTTGGACTGGGGTAAACATTGTAAGAAGTCTCACAACACCTATTCAACAGGTTTATTTGGCAGCAAACGCCACTAGCTTTCAGAGCACTACTCCTTCATCAGGTGAGTGGGGAGTTCTGATCAGAAACAGGGCATGTAAAGACACACACTCAGTTTACAGAATACTGATTAGAATGCGAGTCTTTACAGCTAATCAAGTCTTAAAGGTGCAGGCAATGCAGAGTGAAGATAGCATCTAGTATAGGTTAAAGAGATGTGCATTGTCTCAAATAGGACAGTAAGTGAAATGTTGCAAGCCCAGGGGGTTACAAATAGGGTGACCCGCTCACAGAGACTGATAACCAAGTTCTGCACACATGAGGATTGCCTCAACCGGGATCTTGGGTTCATCTCACACTATTTGTGAGTGTCTGGGCTTGCAACATCTCACTTACTATCCTGTCTGGAGATGATGCGTATCTCTTTAACCTATGCTTAATGCTATCTCCACAGTACTTTTAAGACTTGATTGGCTGTAAAGACTCTCACTCTGATCAGTATTCTGTAAACTGGGTGTGTGCCTTTAAATGCCCTGTTTGTGATCAGAACTCCCTACTCACCTGACAAAGAAGCAGCACTCTGAAAGCTAGTGGCGTTTGCGACCAAATAAACCTGTTGGATTTTAACCTGGTGTTGTGAGACTTCTTGCCATGTTTCTCTGATCTTTCCAGAGGTTGCATCTCTGTCTTGATGGCTATTCCTTCTACAGTAAACAGACCTGAGTTAGCAAAACATCCCAGTGCAAAGCTGTGGCTGAGAGTTGCACTAGCTTCATGCGGGAAACTTATTCTGCTAGGGGAGCAGGGTGTCACAGTGGTTAGCACTGCTGTCTCATAGCACCAGTGAACCTGGATTCAATTTCAGCCTCAGGTGGAGTTTGCATGCTCTCCCCATGTCTTTGTGGGTTTCCTCTGGGTGCTCAGGTTTCCTCCTACTGTCCAAAGATTTGCAGATTAAATGGGTTGGCCATGTTAAATTTCACCTTAGTGTCCCAAGATGAATGGTTTAGTGGGGTTAATGGATAATTCCACAAAGTTGCAATCTATATAAATGATTGGCAAGCAGCGACATAGTGTCATATCACAAAATTTGCAGATGATACTGAAGTAGGTGGGAAAGTTGGCTGTGAAAAGGATATAAAGATTTTATAGATGGATAGACTGGGAGAATGGGCCAAAACTTGGCAGATGGAGTTTAATATGGATAAGTGTGAGTTTATCAATTTTGGTGTAAAAAATAGGAAGGCAAATTATTACCTAAATGAAAATTCAAATTGTATCCTGGGAGAGGGATCTGGGTGCCAATGTTTATAAATCATAAAAAGTCGGAATTCAGGTGCAGCATGTAATAAAAATGGCAAATGAAATCTTGGCATTTATTGCAAAGGGACTGGAGTACAAAAGTAGAGAAGTGTTGTTGCAACTGTATAAGTTGTTGTGAGACCGTATCTGGAGCACTGTGTCTAGTTCTGGTCTCCTTATTTGAGGAAGGAAGTAGTGGCATCAGAGGCAGTTCGGACAAGATTCGTCAGATTGATTCTGAGGATGAAAGGATTGACGCGTGAGGAGAGATTAAACAGTTTGGGCTTACACTAGGTGGAGTTCAGAAGGATGAGAGGGGATCTGATTGAGATATATAAAATTTTAAAAGGGATTGATAAAGTAAATGCAGACCAAATGTCTCCTCTTATGGAGCAACAATGAACAAGAGATCACAGGTACAGTTTGTGGGGCAGTAGATTTAAAATTGAAATGAGGAGGATGTACTTCTCGCACAGGGTGGCGAATTTTTGGAACTTGCTGCTCCATTGCATATGGCACTCTGAATCACTGAATGGTTTCAAGAAGGAGATAGATATGTTTCTAATGAAAAAAAAGATAAAAGGATATGAGGAAGAGGTAGTGAGGTGAATTTGAAACCAGGGAGAGATCGACCATGATCTGATTAAATGGTTGCAGGGATTAATTTGTCTATTTCTGCTCTTAATTCCTATGTTCTTATATTTCCTAAATATGTGGGGTTATGGAGACAAAGGCTGTGTAGGGTGCTCTGACATTGGTGCAGTCTCCATGGGTTGAACGGCCCTGTTCTGCATTGTAAGATTTCTTTGATTCTATGCTATTGATATGACTTGTTATGCTATGAAGGTTCAGTTGTAAATTGAAGTTGACTGTCCACATTACCAGTCAAGCCTTTTACTCCAAGGGCATAAATATTGGTTTTGATCACTTTCAAGAAATTCATATTATTTTAATTAACTTTTAATTCCTAACACACCTGTACTCCACTTAGAGTGTGTACACAACACTCCCCACCAAGATGAAGTAAACAAATGCTACATGTAGCAAATTTCCTATATGATGCGACTAACATTAAGATCCTGAGGGAAAATGTTTCCTCTTGTTCAAGAATCTAGAATGAGGGAACATGATCCATAACTTGTCATTCATTTTAGACAGAGATGAGGAGAAAGTTTTTTTCTACAAGGAGTTGCAAGTCTCTAGAACTTTCTTCCCCAAAAGGCAGTGGAAGCAAGGAGTTTCAGGTAGAATTCAATAGATTCTTTCACCCCACCTATATGTTCGTCACCTGCCAAATATATTTGCAAAGACCTTTTCATAACCTGTACATGTCTTTCTACAACAAGGTACCACATGATAAGTTGTTGCATCAGGTTAAATCTCACGGGATCCAGGATGAGAGATCTAAATGGATACAAAATTAGCTTCTTGAAGCCAGAGGGTGGTTGTTTTTCAAACTGGAGGCCTGTGGCCAGCAGTGTACCTCCGGGATCAGTACTGAGTCCATTATTATTTGTTATTTATATTAATGATTTGGATGAGAATATAGGAGGCATGGTTAACAAGTTTGCAGATGAAATGAAGATCAGTGGCATGGTGGACAGTGAAGTAACTTATCTCCAATGGCAAAGCGATCTTGATCAATTGGGCCAGTGGGCTGAAGAATGGTAGATAGAATTTAATTTAGACAAATGTGAGCTGATGCATTTTGGTAGATTGAACCAGGACAGGACTTACTCAGTTAATAGTAGGGCACTGGGGAGAGTTATAGAACAAAGAGACCTGGGTATGCAGAACATAGAACATTACAGCACAATTTCGACCCACAAGTTGCGCTGAACATATCCATACCTACCAGGTCTATCTATGACTCTCAATTCCATTAAATCCAATGAATTCATCTAGAAGTCTCTTAAAAGACCCCAGTGAGTTCTCCTCTATCACCACCGACAGCAGCCGATTCCACTCACTCACCACCCTCTGAGTGAAAAACTTACCCTGACATTTCCTCTGTACCTGCTCCCCAGCATCTTAAATCTGTGATCTTTCATAGCGACCATTTCAGCACTGGGAAATAGCCTCCGAGAATCCACCCTATCTATACCTCTATAGATTTTATAACCTCTATCAGGTCACCTCTCAATCTTCATCTCTCCAGGGAAAAGAGACCTAGCTCCCTCAACCTATCTTCATAAGACATACTTCCCAATCCAGGCAACATCCTTGTAAATCTCCTCTGCACCGTCTCAATAGCTTCCACTTCCTTCTTGTAGTGAGGCAACTAGAACTGTACACAGTACTCCAAGTGGGGTCTGACAAGGGTCTTATAAAGTACATTACTGCCTGACTCCTAAACTCAATCCCTCGATTAATGAAGGCAATGTTCATAGCTTCTTGAAAGGGGAGTCACAGGTGCTCAGAGTAGTGAAGAAGACATTTGGCATGCTTGGTTTCATCAATCAGAACACTGAATACAGGAGTTGGGACGTCTTATTGAAGGTGTACAAATGTTGGTAAGGCCACATTTGGAATACCGTGTACAATTCTGGTCACGCTATATTAGAAAGAATATTATTAAACCAGAAAGAGTGCAGAAAAGATTTATTAGGATGTTATTGGTACTTGATG
Organism: Sphyrna mokarran; assembly: GCA_024679065.1. NCBI lineage: Eukaryota > Metazoa > Chordata > Chondrichthyes > Carcharhiniformes > Carcharhinidae > Sphyrna > Sphyrna mokarran. The sequence continues at coordinate 10,416,361 of JAGIQG010000013.1, read as the reverse complement.
GATTGATTTATAAGGAAAGGCTGGATAGACTAGAACTTTTTTCTCTGGAGTGTAGGAGACTGAGGTATGATCTTATAGAGGTCGATAAAATAACGAGGGGCATAGATCAGCTAGATAGTCAATATCTTTTCCCAAACCCAAACAATTACCCAACCAACAATAAGTTATCTTACAGACAAATTCTAAAGTTCAAGTCCAACACGAGACCTTGACATACCTTTGCGTGACTGACAAGGACACAAACAGATATTGGCCTTTATCTGTGCGCTGGTTTCAGTAGTCATCTGCATAGCCTGGTCCTTTGGTCTAGTATGGCACTCTGGCTCTGGTCTTCCTTTCTCCCTTCCTTCCTTCTCGGGTATGGAGGCTCTCTGGTGTTGTTTGTTGGTTGTGTGATCTCTCTTTTCTTGAGTAACTGTGGTCAATTTTGGCACAGCTACAACTTGGTGCTTCACTGTTGCCTTGATACCATCTGGATATGATTAGAATGAGACATATTTCAATGGCATTTGATGTCTTTGGCAGCGTAGTCTAGAGGGCTGGGATCGAGGTTTCTGGAAATAATCCTTCTTTGATTATTTATTTTCCTGACTGATTGTCTCTTCTGTTTTTTTCCTATTTGAAAGTTTATTTATTAGTGTCACAAGTAGGCTTACATTAACGCTGCAAAGAAGTTACTGCGAAAATCCCCTAGTCACCATTCTCCGATGACTGTCCGGGTACACTGAGGGAGAATTTACATGGCCAATGCACTTAAACCAGCAGGTCCTTGGAGTATTTGAGGAAACCCCACACTGACATGGCAAGAACATCCAAAATCCACACAGACAGCGATCCAAAGCTGGATTTGAACACCAGTCATTGGCGCTGTGAACGGCAGTGTTAACCACTGTGTCACTGTGCCGCCCTGGTATCTGGTGCACACAGAACAATGTTTCTAAAGAGGCAATAGAGTGTTTATGACAAGCTGAGGGAGGAATGTTTGAAGTCAAGTTCTAGATCCAGCTGGTCATCGGCAGAGATATCAATGTCATTTAGGTATACAACCATTTCTGAAATCAAGAAAAGTAAGCTGTAAGATAATTCACCCAGTGAGAATTAGCTGTACATTAGATGGATTTAATCAAGATCACAAGATCTGTGATTAATGTATGATTCGTCTTCTCGACATCTCAGAAGCCAGCATGCTCATTCCACGGGAAACCGAGAATTAAGCTCACTGTGACAAGGTCATATAAGTTCTGCAAACTATTGACAGTCACCAAAGCATAGATTCTAATCTATCTCGTAGACCGGTTCTCTAATTCTAGTAACTGGTGAGGTATCCAAGAGGTTTAATACTAAATTAACTTGTCTAATTTTTATTGGTTTCACTGTTTGTCGGTAATCAGAGGCTCACTTAACATTGACAAGTTGCAATGCAACTCAAGTTAATAAACCATTAAATAGAATGGAATTTACAGCACAGAAACAGGTCACTCGGTCCAACTGATCAATCCCAGAATTTATACACAACACAAGCCTCTATCCGTCGCATTTTATCTCACCCTATCGGCATTCTCTGGGTGCTCTGGTTTCCTCTCTCAGTCTGAAAGATGTGCTGGTTAGGTGCATTGGCCGTGCTAAATTCTCCCTCAGTGTACCCGAACAGGTGCCGGACTGTGGCAACTAGTGGACTTTTGTAACTTCGTTGTAAGCCTACTTGTGACCAAAAAATAAACTCCAAATTTTATACCCTTCTGTACAATTCATTTGTACAGAATGTACAAATATGTATGCTCATTTAGCCTCCCTTTAAATGTTGCTTTACTGCTAGTGGAGATGCTGAAAGTAGGCATATTCATTGAACCATATGGTGCAGAAGGAGGCTATTCAGCCCATCAAATCTGCCCCGGCCACCTTCCCACCCAGGCTCTATTTCCACAATCCCAGGGGACTAGCATTTACCCTAGCTAGTTCCCTGACACTAAGGGAGAATCTAGCATGGCCAATCCACCTAAGCCACACATCTTTGGATTGTGGGAGGAAACTGGAGCACCCAAAGGAAGCACATGCAGACGCATGGAGAACGTGCAAACTCCACACAGACAGTGACCCGAGCCGGGAATCGAACACAGGTCCTTGGCGCTGTGAGGCAGCAGTGCTAACAACTGTGCTACCATTAGCAACATTCAAGGCATATCTTGTCGACATATAAACGGGAAGCAAACAGAGTGATAGAAACCGTGTGACGGTGCAGGCTTGATGAGCTCAAAGGCCTGTTCTTGTGCTCCATTATTCTTTGTTCTTTGTACACCATTGTCAGTTAATGGCATGTTGTTACATATCTTTGATGATTTGCCAGGAACATGCATTTACTTAGCACTTTCAATGGAATAACAAGGTTCCAGGGTGCGTCAAGAACAGGGCAATTAATTTGCTGGGGAGCTTGTAGGCATCCTAATTGGAGGTTGACGCAATAAGTGTGAGCCCAGTCTGAAGTGGTCGATTTAGGACACTTCCGTAAGTCACACAGCAGCATCATTTGCTCCTAACTGTTGCCTGGGCAATAAACCTGAGACAGATCTTTAGTGTGGAGTTAAGGTGAACTGTCTGGGGATTTATCTGCTTCCTCGACAAGTAATTGTCGGTCTGCTATTTCCCGGTGTTTGTACATGGTCATTATTTTCAGGACTGAGAGGTTATAATCATCAGAAAAGGTGAGAGAGCAGGGAAGTTTTTTCCTGTTATTAAGTTTGAAAAGTTTGGATAACAGTAAAGTTTATTTATTTGTCACAAGTTAGCTTACATTAACGCTGCAATGAAGTTACTGTAAAAATTTCCTTGTCGCCACACACCAGCGCCTGTTCGGGTACTCATAGGAAGGATTTGTCATGGCCAAACCAGCACGTCTTTTGGACTGTGGGAGGAAGTTGGAGAACTCGGAGGAAATCCACGCAGGCATACGGAGAACGTGCAGACTCTGCACAGCCAAGACAGGAATAGAAAATGTGTCCCTGGTGCTGTAAAGAAGCAGTGTGACTGAAAACAGTGGCTTCTAAAATGGCCGAACAACAATATTGCCATACCTTGCAAATTGCAAAACAATTGTACTGGAACCTGTCCGTCCTAAAGAACTCATCAGAAGATCACCTTACAGTGATATAAATGGCCCATGTACTCCTCTGCACTACTTCTAATACATATCCTTTACTAAGTAAGACCAAAACATGTTCACCTTTTTCCAAAACATGTTCACCATTCCCGTTACCAATAATGGAATGACACCTTGCATTTACATGGGACCAGATTCTCCATCCTTGCCTGTAGCTGGGATTTTCCAGTCCCACTGCAGTAAGCAGAGATTTGGCTGAGCGCCGTTCTCGCTGGCAAGCAGCAGTGAGATGTGAATGGCTGTAAGATTCCAGCAATGATGTTTTTAACTTTAATAAACATTTTAAACTCCTTCTCAGAGGTGCCAGAGGTCACTGCAATGCGCTGCATACTGTGATATTAGATGGGATGACCAAAGGCTTTATAGATAATTGGATATTAAGGGGATTTAAAAGAGGAGAGGGAGAGATCATGAGAAGGAAAGATTTAAGGAGGGAATTCAAAATCTGAAACCTTATCTGGCCAGGCAAAGTTGAGTGTGGAGATTCCAGCATTGGATTGGGGTAAACACAATAAAAAGTCTCAGAATACAAGGTTGAAGTCCAATAGGTTTATTTGGTAGCAAATGCCACTAGCTTTCTGCCTCTTCATCAGGTGAGTCAGTGAGTGGACCACGGAAAAGTCCATTGACATCGGAGCAGAATTTTTCAGGTAGAAAATCTCACCCAACATGTTTTTACATGGTGTAATTTTGCTGTGACCACACACCATAAGAAATAAGAGCAGAATTAGGCCACTCAGCCCATCCAATCTGCTCTGTCATTCAATCATGGCTGATTTTCTTTTTCTCATCCCCAATCTCCTGCCTTATCCCCATAAGTCTTGATCCCCTTATTAATCAAGAATCTATTTATCTCTGTCTTAAAGGCACAGAAGGAATCTGCTCTGATTTATACTTGTAACGGCACTTAAGTGAATAGAACTGTAACAATATTAATTAACAGCACTCATCAGAGCGATGTTAATCTCACAAAGTGACTGCGCCATGTCGAAAGGGCTGAGTCATTTCCAACTTCTTCAGACCCACACCCCTCTTAAGATTGAGAAAACATTTAATGATACTTTGTTGATACCGTCACAGCAATGATACTTTGACCTGATTGACATTTGAATATAAAACATTCTGCCATAAATGAATTGATTTTCTTTGAGCTGTCTGGGAGTAAGAGATTACGTGATACAAAACCAGAAAGTGCTGGAAACTCTCAGCTGAGATCTGACAGTATCTGTGGAGAAAGAACGGAGCTTACTTTACAAGTCTGACAGATCTGCTGAAGACTCATCCAGACTTGAAACATTGGCCCTGTTCTCTCTCCCCAGAAGCTGTCAGACCTGCTGAGATTTTCCAGCATTTTCTGTCTTTGTTTCAGATTCCAGCGGCCGCAGTAATTTGCTCTACTTTAAGAGATCACATAAAGTTAAGGGGCGGCACAGTGGTTAGCACTGCTAACCACAGTTCTAGAGACCTGGATTTGATTCCTGGTTTGGGTCACTGTCTGAGTGGAGTTTGCACGTTCTCCCCATGTCTGCGTGGATTTCCTCCAAGTGCTCCAATATCCTACCAGAGTTGGAAAGACATGCTGGTTAGTTAGATGGATTGGCCATGCTGAATTCTCCTTCAGTGTATCTGAACAGGTGCCAGAATGTGGTGACTCGGAGGTTTTCACAGTAACTTCATTTCAATGTTAACGTAAGCCTACTTACGACAAATAAATAAAAACATTATTTTAAATTTTTGCTGGACTTTACATTAGTTGACTTTTATCTATACTCTAGCTGTGACTTTAACACTACATTCTGCACTGTCTCCTTTTCTTCTCTATGAATGATATGTTTTGTCTATACAGCGCACAAGAAACAAAAGAACAAAGAAAATTACAGCACAGGAATAGGCTCTTTGGCCTTCCAAGCCTGCACTGATAATGCTGCCTGACTGAAGTAAAACCCCCTACCCTTCTGGGAATCATATCCCTCTATTCCCATTCTATTCATGTATTTGCCAAGACGCCCCTTAAAAATCATTACCTTATCCACTTCCACTACTTCCCCTGGCAACGAGTTCCAGACACCTACCTTGTGCATTTCCTTTAAACCTTGCCCCTCGCATCTTAAACCTATGCTCCTTAGTAATTGACTCTTCCACCTTTGGAAAAAGCTTCTGACTATCCACTCTGTCCATGCCTCTCATAATCTTGTAGGTTTCAATCAGGTCATCCCTGAATCTCCATTGTTCGAGTGAGAAAAATCAAGTTTCACCAACCTCTCCTCACAGCTAATGCCCTCCATTCCAGGCAACAACCTGGTAAATCTTTTCTGTACCCTCTCCAAAGCCTCCATATGCTTCTGATTGTGTAGCAACCAGAATTTAACACTATATGCCAATTGCAGCCTAACTAAGGCTCTGTAAAGCTGCAACATTACTTGTCAATTTTTTAAACTCAATACCCCAGCCGATGAAGGCAAGCATGCCGTTGCCTTCTTGACTACCTTCTCCATCTGCATTGCCACTTTCAGTGACCTGTGTACCTGTACACCCAAATCCCTTTGTCTATCCAAACTCTTAAGGGTTACAGTATATTTCCTATCTGTATTAGACCTTCCAAAATGCATTGCCTCACATTTGGCTAGATTAAACTCCATCTGCCATCTCTCTGCCCAAGTCTCCAACTGATCTATATCTTGCTGTATTCTCTGATGGTCCTCATCGCTATCCATAAATCCACCAAACTTTGTGTTATCCACAAACTTACTAATCAAACCAGTTACATTTTCCTCCAAATCATTTATATATATCACAAACACCAAATGTCCCAGCACTGATCCATGAGGAATGTCACTTGTCACAGCTGTCCATTCAGAAACACTTCCTTCCACTGCTACCTTCTGTCCTCTTTGACCGAACCAGTTTCATATCCACCTTGCCAACTCACCTCTGATCCCATGCAACTTCACCTTCTGCGCCACTCTGCCATGAGGGACCTTGTCAACACCCACTCCCCATCCTCATCAATCATCTTCGTCACTTCCTTGAAAACTTCAATCAAGTTTGTGAGACACGACTTCCTCCACAATCTTTTTCACTGTATATTAACTTACCACCTGTACCTGATGTATAGCAGCTTTGATTACACCCACCACACATTTCTTTCATCAAAAATCTTGCTGCAAACTTGTTCTCCAATACAGTTCAATGCAACCTTCCCAAACTCGCTTGAAACAGTCAGATAAAAGGGCTTCAAAAGAAAGTTAAATGTCAAAGATGTTCTCCTTACAATGAGGTGTTAAACCCATCTCCCCTCTCAGATGGATTTAATATTTAACAGTCTGGAAGATGTAGTGCAAACTTGGATTTACCTTGGTTAAACTCGAAGCAATGCGCAACTGCCAATGCCGTGTGCATTAGTAAAGCACCAGACTTTCAACTGAGATTGTCTTTCCAATCCCAGAGAGATAACTTGAGCTCAAAGTTTTTGACTGAATTTTGAGAGGCTGTAAGTTGAACTAAACCAAGATATATTGCAAATCAATACACTAAAGCATTATATAAACACACAGAATGTTACATTTGGATTGTGAGATCCTTTTTTAAAATTGCTCAGCTTAGATCTGATCTGAATTTTAGCCCAATCTGAGATGGATCAACCTCAATAGCTATGATCAAATTGAGTCCAACTGTGGGATGCAGAATTCCAAAGATTCTTTTTTCTTTTATTCATTCATGGGACATGGGCATCACATTTATTGCCCATTCCTAGTTGCCCAAGGGCAGTTGAGGGTCAACCACATTCCTGTGGCTCTGGAATCACACGTAGCTCCAAACCAGGTAAAATAGGCAGAATTCCTTCCCGGAAGGACATTAGTGAACCAGGGGATTTTTCCGACAATGGTTTCATAATCATCAGGAGATTCTTAATTCCCAGATATTTCTTTTTCAGTTCAATTCAAATTCCACCATCTTCCATGGTGGAATTTGAACCCAGGTCTCCAGAACATTAACTGATTTTCTGGATTAATAGTCTGATGATAATACCACTAGGCCATCACCTCCCCCGAAAAATTTGCGTTGGGTCTGATCAGATCAGATTGATTGAAGATGTGGGTGATTCTATACAGTTCGACTACATCTTTAGTTCAGTTTGATATGGACTTGAGCCCACTAACCCATGTTGGCCTTGTGTAGATCAGCTTTACGCAGGTTGGATCCCAATATTTGTGTTGATAATGTTAACTGTGATTAGGTTTAGATGAAAGTTCACTCAATGCTATTGGGAACTGCCTGAGTTCAGAGGTCACACTCTCAACTCAGATGGAGTGCAATGACAAAGAACAAAGAACAATAAGTAGAGGAACAGTCCCATCCCGCCAAGTCTATGCTGATACATGGTTTGTATCCCTCTGTTCAACTCCCATTCATGTGTCTATTAAGATATACTTTGACCGTTGCTAACATGCCTATATCCATCACCTCTACTAGCACTGTGTTCCAGTCACCCAACATCTGTGTGCAAAATTTTCCCCACAAATCTCCTCTATCTTAACCTCTCTCACCTTGAACGTGTGCATCCTTGTAGTCAACGCTTCTACCCTGGGAAAAACCCTCTGACTATCCACTCTATCTATGTCTCATAATTTTCGGGACCTCTATCAGGTCGCTTCTCAGCTTTCATCTTTCTAAGGAAACCAATCTGAGTTTATCCTTCCTCTCCTCACAAGATAATACCCTCGAATGCAGGCAACATCCTGGTAAACCTTCCTTGCACTCTTTTCAAAGCTTCCACATCCTTCCAGGGGTGTGGGGACCAGAATGGCATATGACATTCCAAATGCAGCCTAACTAAAATGATGCCCATTTGTTAGTCAAAACTCATGTTTGGATGAACAATTGCTTACTTTCTGAAGTGTAATTCTCTGGCAGAAGGTGATGTAAGACAGAAACCTACGCTGATTTCCTTTTTAAATGCACTTGAATGTAGCAAGATTCAAAGGAGATATGGGCCTGTGTGCCTGTTCTGTCTGTATATGAAGAAACAGAGTGGGAGTGAGCCAATGGCAGCACACATGCCTGGAGGGACATTTTACTCTTGTGGATATCACATTTCTATTAATGTTTGTCCAAATGCTTCAAACAAAACATTCTGAATTTGACAGGATTAAGTTATTCCTGAGTGAACCAGGAATATGCCAATGCAGAGCATTCAAGGTCAGTGTAGATCTATCTCACTTTCTCTCAATATATTTATGGATTTATTGTTAACATTTAGCCACTTGCTACAGAGCTTTGAAATATAAGAAGAATGAACACTGCAATAGCTTGCTAAAGTTATGCCGATGGATCATCTTCTTCCTCAGAATCAGAACTTCAATTCTTGGCAGACGTATTGAAGCAGCATTATTGTTTTTGTATTTTTGTGCCAAGCTATGACATGGCAAGAAAACAGGCCACTTGATCAACTGACCAGAATGGTGCTTATGTTTCAGAAAAACTTTGGAACACAGGACTTAGGAGCAAGAGCAGGCCACTCAACCCTTGGAAACTGCTTATTCAATGGGCAATAGAATGGTACAGTGGTTAGCACTACTGCTTCACAGCATTAGGGATTCAACCTGCATTCTTGCTTGGATCACTGTCTCCATGGAGTCTTCACGTTCTCTCTATGTTGTGTGGGTTTCCTCCCACAGATCAAAGGAGTTGCTGGTTAGGTGTATTGGCCATGCTAAATTCTCCCTCAGTGTACCCGAACAGATGCCGGAGTATGACAACATGGGTGACACAGTAACTTCATTGCGGTGTTAATGTAAGCCTACTTGTGACTTTAATAGATAAACTTAAACTTCATGTCATGGCTGATCTGGTTGTGGTCTCAACTATACTTTGCCATCTGCTCCCCTTAACGTTTGACTCACTTGTCGATCAAAAATCTGTTAAACTCTGCCTTAAAAAAAACATTCACTGATCTAACCGCCACAGAGAGAGCTCCAGAGGTTAATGACCCTCTGAGGAAAAAAAGATTCCTCCTCATTTCCATCTTAAGTATTAGAACTCTTAGTTCATCTGGTGGTGAAATGCTCATCCATGCCTTTAGATTTGTCAGTTCCACGGCACTCCCAGTTGCCCTCCCACATTCTTGAAACTTGAGATAATCTAAAACTTTATCAGCCATGTTCTTTTACGGCCTAAATTCCATTCCTCCATTATTTCCACACTCACTAACCTATCATGGTTCCTAGTCAAACAACTCCATAATTTTAAAATTCTCATGAAGCCCCTCAACAGATTCACCTTTCTCTATCATTGTCACCTCCTTTATTCCTATAATCCTTCAATGGGCTTTGTTTTCTGGTCTAATTTGTTGAGGGATTTTCCAGTCCCGCTGAGATCAGCTCCCTTGATGATAGCAGGATGAGTGAGCCAGGCAAAAGTCCACAGACTTTGGCAAGACCTGAAAATCACACTTGTAGTCAATGGCTCACCGCATCTGTTGTGACAGAACCTGGCACAGGGAAGTCGGATAATCCCAGCCAATATCTCTGCCCTTCTCCAATTCCGGTCCCTTAAGAACGCCTGATTTTATTCACTCCTCCATTAGACGTAAGGTTTGCAATTCCTTCTCTAACTCTTTTTGCCTCTCTACCTCATTTTTCTCATTGAAAATTCGTTGATGGGATGTTGGCAACATTGGCTGGGCCAGCATTTCTTGCCTCTCCCTAATTTGCCTTGAACTGAGTGGCTTGCTAGGCCATTTCAGAGGGCATTTAAGCCTCAACCACATTGCTGTGGATCCAGAGTCACATTTAGGCAGACTAGGTACAGATAACAGACTTCCTTCCCTAAAGGGCACCATGGAACAAAATGGGTCTTCACAATAATCGACAATGGATTCATGATTAACATTAGACATGTAATTCTAGATTTCATTGAATTCAAATTTCAACATTTCATTCTAACATATATGGTCGGAGTTTTCCACCCCACACCTCAAGGGTGTCAGAGCAGACAAAGGGCAGACCTTGGGTGGGATTTTGGGATGAGTGAGCGCATAAAATCCCATCCATAAAATCTCCCCTATTTAGCTTGGCATTTAAACTTGTTTGAAAAATTTTCTTCTGAAGTAACTTTATTATTATAGAGGGTGCAGAGGAGGTTTACAGGATGTTGCCTGATATTGAGGGAAGGTCTTATGAGGAGAGGCTGAGGGATTTGAGGTTGTTTTCGTTAGAAAGAAGGTGGCTAAGAGGAGACCTTATTGAGGCATATAAGATGATTAGAGGTTTAGATAGGGTGGACAGTGATAGCCTTTTTCCGAGGATGGAGAAAGCTAGCACGAGAGGACATAGCTTTAAATTAAGGGGTGGTAGTTATAGTACGGATGTCAGAGGTAGGTTCTTTACCCAGAGGGTGGTGAGGGTATGGAATGCCCTGCCTGCTGCAGTTGTAGACGCGCCAGGTTTGGGGGTGTTTAAGTTGTCAGTGGATAGGTTTACGGATGAAAAGGGAATGGTTTAGGTTAGAGGGTCATTGCTTTTTCTTAATTGGTCGGCGCAACATCGAGGGCCGAAGGGCCTGTTCTGCGCTGTAATGTTCTATGTTCTATACTAAATGTAGGATTATTTCTTGTTTAGGTATCTGAACATTCTTTTACCACAGGAGAAAATGCTAGAAAATCTCAGCAGGTCTGGCAGCATCTGTAAGGACAGGAAACATTTCAAATCCAGATGATTCTTTGTCAAAACTTTTGTGCTTTTCTAAACATTCTCTTAGGCCTGTTAGAAGTTACTTGCTGTAACTATTCCAATGCAGGAGTAAATTCCATATTCTGTGAAGAGCAGTGCCACAAAGGCCTCTGGGAAGTATGTGCATCTGAGGAAAAATGCATAAACAAGAACCATGAACTAAATTGCAGCTTAAGGTTTCTGCTGAGTTGGGGGAGTCAGTCCTGAAATTGCAATGTATACAAAGGATTTGTGCTTCAGCCTCCTAGGACTTACAGCCTGACAGCCAACAAATTCTGGGTTTAGCAAGATTTCAACTGGATCTCTGCTGCTTTTGATTGCTCTGCGTACATTTAAACTCCAAGTTCAAGATAGCTGCAAACGGCACTGAAATCACCTTGAGGAATTATTCCCTGCAAAATGAGATGTCACTGCAACAAATTTAGTTTATTAGTGATTCCTCCAAAGACCAAACCTCTTACAGTTGTTGACCATACAGTCAATTAAATTCATCAATGTAATCATCCTGTACCAGCCTATCACTCTCCACATTGGTCCACAGCAACAAGGATTGTCCAATCATCCAATCTAGCCCACTCTTCCATTTTGTTAAGCATGGTTGGGCCTTTATCATTTTCGTACTAATTTTCTTCCTTTTTTTTACATTATTCTCAGGGCATGGATGTGGACAATGTTGGGATTTTTTCTGTTTGCCCGTCACAGAATCACAAAATTGTCCAACTTAGACAAAGGCCATTGGGCCCATCCTGTCTGCATTGGCTCTCCAACTGAGCATCATAACCTGGCATCGTTTTCCTGCCTTTTCCCTGTAACCCTGAACATTGCTTCTGCTCAAATAATCATCTAATGCCTTCTCAAATGCCTCAATTGAACATGCCCCCACCACACTTTAAGACAATGCATTCCAGACTCCAACCATTCATTGTGCAAACACATTTTTTTTTCTCACACCACATTTGCTTCTTAAATCTGTGCCCTCTCATTTTTGGTCTTTTTGTAAGTGGAAACAGTTTCTCGCTGTATACTCCCTCTAGCTCTCTCATGATTTTGAACATCCCTTTCAAATCTCCTCTTTGCATTCTCCTCTCCTGGGAGAACCTCTGCAATCTAACCTCATCAGTGAAATTTCTTATCCCTGGAACCATTCTTCTAAATCTCTTCTGTACTGTCCAAAGCGTTCACACCCTTCTTATAGTATGCCACCCAAGATTGTACATAATATTCCAGCTGAGGTCTAACTAATATCTTGTATAAGTTCAGCATTACCTTCTTGCTTTGTGGTATATACCCATATTAATAAAGCCCATGAATTGTAAGCTTTACTAATTGCTCTTTCCACTTGTCCTGCTATCTTAAATAGACTTATACACGTAGCTCCTTCATTTGTTTCCTCGAGAAGGAGTGGTCAGCTGCCTTCTTGTGCAACTGCCGTCCATGTGAGATAGATTTTTGTGCCATGTTATTAGAGAGGGAGATCCAGGATCTTGAACCAATGGCAGTGTGTGCTCAAGTTAGGATGATGTGTGGCTTGGAGGGGAACAGCGGTGCTCTCATATATCTTCTTTTGTTGGTTTAGGTGATAGAGGTTATAGATGCTGTCAAAGGATGCTGGGGGAGTTGCTGCAGTGAATCTTGTAGATGGTACACACTAGTGCCACTGTGCACCAGTGGTTAAGGAAATTAATGTAGTGGTTGATGATGAGCTGTCAATGAAGTGGGCTGATACAAAAGAAAAATACTGTGGATGCTGGAATATGAAATAAAATTGAAAATGTTGGGAAAATCTCAGTACCCGTGGGGAGAGAATACAGCCAAGTTTCAAATCTGAACAACCCAAATGTTACCCAGACTCAAAACAACAGGGAAGAAGTCAGTTGGCACAAATGGATTTACCTTGTATTAAGTTGACCTTTTTCCGCGCCCTAGCTATGACTGTAACACTACATTCTGCACTCTCTCCTTTTCCTGTCCCCTATGTACTGTATGCTTTGCCTATATAGCATGCAAGACACAATACTTTTCAGTGAATAGTAATATGTGTGACAATAATTAATCAAATCAAACCAAGGTAATAAAGCAGAGTTAAACTTCCTGACAACTTACCTGCAGAGTCTAACTTTCTCCGAGCAAGGACTCAGATTACCTTGCTTTTGTTTAGCAGAAGGTGTTGGCATGGGTATTAATCATAGCCAATGTATTCTGTCCTGATAGAATCTACATAAAACCAGATGTAGTCAATGGTCTAATCACATCAATCATTTGGCAACTTGGTAATTGAGTTTTGAAAAAAAGTGTGTCTCTGTCACACAACTCACATTATACAATCCATTGACGAGATTGTAATTAGTTCCTTTGGGAGGATCCACATATTTTGAAATCAATGTAAAAGGCCTTTTGTTTGCCTTAGACACGTTAACACTAATATCACATTACTCAGCTGCAACTCTGAATGAAAGTCAGTCTCTCACTGAAATATATTGCAGCATCGAACACAGTTCAGCGCAGTGGCACCATGGTTAGCACTGCTAACTCCCACCGCTAAAGCACTTGGATTCAACTCCTGGCTTGAGTCACTATTTGTGCAAAGTCTGCACATTATCCCCGTGTCTATGTGTGTTTCCTCTGGATGCTCTGGTTTGCTCCCACACTCTGAAAGACGTGCTGGTTAGGTACATTAGCCGTCTAAATTCTCCCTCAGTGCACCTGAACAGGTGCCTGAGTAGCAACGAAGGGATTTTCACAGTAAATTCATTGCAGCTGTTAATGTAAGCCTACTTGTGACAATAATAAATAAACATCAAAAATCACAGCACTGAACATCTTATAGTGGTGTTATTTCCAAGATGAGCGGGGCAGCTCTAGACGAATATTTATTATTAACTAATGTTGGTGCTCAAAGATATTTGGACAGAGTGTTTGTGAGTGATGGATCATTTATTGCTTCTTATCAGTAAGAAGGAGAACTGGAGAATTCATAAGGTTTCTTCAGTCTGCTTGGCTCAATTTTGTACAGTTGGCCTTTTTAATAGAGCATTTCTTACAACTTCTTCTAAGGATAATTGTTTCTGGTCAGTGGTAAATTATTTACATATGGTAAAAGAAGTAGGCCCCGAGACAATAGCTGTTTCATGGTGTCGTATTGAATGTATTGGTGCAGACTCAATGGGCCGAGGAGCCTCTTCAGCGCTGTAGGATTCTGTGAATCTATGATTCTGATTCCCGGTGGGCAGGAGATAAAATTGGCAGCCATATTTGAGTAGATAATCAAGTAGCCTTGATATAAAACCCTGATAATATGCTATCTCCATCATAAAACACATGGTATGGACAGCTTGGCAGGAGCAGGCATCCAAATCTTTTAAATAATTTCCTCAAAGGGACAGGAGGGAAGTGGGGGCGGTAAAAATCCTATCTTCAGTGCCTGCCATTCACTTACCATAGAATCATAGAATCCCTCTAGTACAGAAGGGGGCCATTCAGCCCATCACTGACCACAATCCCACCCAGGCCCTATTCCCTTAACTCCACATATTTACCCTGCTAATTCCCTGACACAAAGACGCACAGCCAATCAATCTAACCTGCATATCTTTGGAGTGTAGGAGGAAACCTGAGCACCCAGAGGAAACCAATGCAGAACGTGCAAACTCCACCCAGACAGTGACCCGAGGTGGAATTTACCCTGGGACCCTGGCTCTGTGAAACAGCAGTGCTAGCCATTGTGTCACTGTGCGGCCCACCGAGGATTGAGGGGATAGTCCACCTCAGATGAAACACCCCTTTTATTCCCTGATCCACCTCCAATTTTAAACCCACCCCATCCACTCCACTCCCCTCTTTGGCCTGTCCAAATTCTCTCCACCCAAGACCCTGGAATGACCTTGTCTCAGAGATCCATGAATATTTATCTTCCTCTTCCTGCAGCCTTGGCTGTAGCCAATAACATGCTGTTCATGCTACTGGGAATAATGGAAATTCTGGCCAATTGGATTGACCAGCAGCTCCAAACGGAAGGATATCCTCTCCCAGCAAAGGGCTGGAACTCTCCTTGGATGTTGTAAAGACCACTTGCAGGGCACAATCAATGGCCCTCAGGATGTGTTGGCATGGAAATGGGTGATCTCCAAATCAACTTTGCTTTGGGGGTGAAGATGGCAAGCCATCAGCCTTGCCCTTCCCACTACGCCCCCTATTTTCTAGATTATTTAGCCTATTGTGGGATCTTGCTGTGTGCTAATTGTCTGCTGCATTCGCTACATGGCAATAGCAGTTGCACTTTAACAGAACACTTTTTTTGGATCGACAAAGCACCTCAGAAATTAAACCCTTTCTATTTTAAAGGTAGCAGTCCTGGCTGAGGTTTTCTCTTGACTAATACAGGAGCACTGTGACCAGTTGCGGAACATCTACTGACCCAGACTTAACATAAAATCTGATCACTGTAGGCAGTGCTTGTATCAAGTGAGCCGCTGGAGGAAGTAGTTTTCCGTAACGCCACTCCGGTGTAGAATTGAAATGTGATAGTCTGCTGGGGTCGGAGGCTTTTCAAGTAATGAGTGCAATAACAGAAATGCAACATCACTTTCCGTCTTGCCCCAGTTGAGGGCACAGACAACATCAATGTAAATTGTGTATGGCTGATGTTGGCTCTTGAAGGAACATTCAAGCTTTCTTTGTACTTATGCCATAAATTTAGGTGAATCCTCTTTATCTTCATTCACAAACACTTTCTTCCCCTTGGCACATCTAACAAACCAACACCACCCCCCATCCCTTCAGCCCACCCCAGACTCTCACTCCCACCCTCCCTGCCCTTCCACAATCAGCCCCTGACCCTGGGAATACAAACCTTTCCTGTTGAAATTCTCAAGAGAAAGCGCCTTACAGTTGAATATTTGTACACAGTTGGCAATTATTACTACAGGCAAATAATGCCTTCTCCGAAAATTGCTCAGCTTTGAGATTCTGCATGTGTGGAAGACCTTTATGGCCTTGGATAATAGGGGCTTCAACTCATTTTGCCAAGTAATAGGGCCATCAACATCTTGGACAGGATAATAAAGACTTCAAGTTCTCCAACTGGAAAATAGAGATTTTGAAACCATCCAGTGGATAATCAAGAGTTTAATATTTTTCACTTGAAAAAGGGACTTCAGGTTCTCCCACTAGAAAGCACAAGTTCAAAGGTTGTGGACTATACTGTTGTGATAGCCTTTAAAGCATATTCGCACAACAGCACGAAATGCAGATATCCCAGAAATTGGAGTGGAGCTGACGGTACCAAAAATCCAGGGCCCAGAAGCACTCAGAGACCATGTTGCCCAGCGGGAAACCCACTAAACGGTCTCTGCTGACATCTCCCAGCCTGTTGTGCAGCTGGAGAAATGCAGCAGGTTGGGAGAAATGTCCCCTGTATCTTTAAAAATAAAGGGGAATGTTGTACTGTGCCTTGAAGGAATATGAGCATGACATCAGTGATAGCAAATGTGTCCTGTGATCCAGTCTTAGTATCACTTTTGCTTTGAGCAGAGCATACATACACAGCTTTAATGCCTTCAAGCTTTATAATTATGTCTAAATGTTCTCATATGCCTGGCCTTAATGAATGAAGCCAAGATTTACTAAATTCCTTATGAGTGATTGATGCCTATCACTGGAAACTCTACTACCTTGCCTGCCATGGAATCAGAGCAGGGGGGGAAGGGGGTTAATAGTGGAATGCCTGTTGACCTTGGAAATTTCCGTTCTTGCTCGAGTGAGGCAGTAAAATCCCCCCAAAGTATCTTTACAATAATATTTCAGATCCGAAGGTTGGAAGAGCTGGGAATTGTGAGAAGGATAGCATAGAAATTCGAATGTTTTTGGAATGGGTAGAAAAGCAGCACATAAACTTTAATGAAGAGCAACGTAAAGTGATTCAAATACAAAATTAAAGAATACAAATCAAAAGCAGTACAGGAGCAGAGGAACTCAACATATGTATGTACATAAATGATTGAAGGTGGTAGAATGTTGATTCTCCAGAAGGAATTCTTCAGTTGTAGACAAAAAAAACATAACTTAGTCCAACTTATAAATCAAAGAAAAAGTTTTAATGAAGAAAATTCATTACTCCAACATTTGAGGCTTCACATGTCAAGCGTTCCTCAATTGCCAGCAGATTCTTACTTATATTGAGTCAGCTGCTCAGCTGACCACCATATCATTTTGGCACTGGTTACATAGTTTACTAGGTCAGCTGACCCTTACAGCTTGTTACCATTGGTCACACTACAACAGATCTAATGTTATCGTTGGTTACATTCTGATATGTAACAGCTTGACAGCATGATCAATAAAGCATGCCGTGCCTTGGACTGGGATAGAGAATAAGGATAGAGAAAACAAAAACAAGGACATTACAGTCATCTTTTATAAAACACTGGTTCATCCTCAACTGGGAACCACACTTTAGGAAAGTTATGAATGCAGGAAAAATTCATGGGAATGATTCCAGGGATGAAGAACTTCAGATTAAAAAAATCTGGGACTGTTTTCCTTGGGGAAGAGAAAGTTGAGGGGAGATTTGATAGATGTGTTCAAAATCATGAGGGATCTGGACAAAATAGAAAGGGGGAAAATGATTCCATTGATGGAAGGATTGATAACCAATGGGCACAGGTTTAAAATAATTGACAAAACAAGCAATGGTGACTTTTTTTATGCTGCAAGTTGTTAAAATATGGATGGTGCTGCCTGAGTTTAGTGGGAGCTGGTTCACTTAAGACATTAACAAGGGAATTGGATTACTAACAGAAAAGGAAGAATGTACGTGACAATGAGAAAGAGCATTACAGGGCACTCAATTCTCTTTCAGAAGACAAGCATAGAGATGATGGGATGAATAGTTTCATCCTATTCTAAAATCATTCTCCTATTCTATGATTTGGAAGAAAATGTAGCTAGTCTAAATAATAAGTTCACAGACAACACAAAAATTGGTGGAGTTGCAGATAGTGAAAAGGATTGTCAGAAGATACAACAAGGTATTGAACAGTTGGAGACTTGGGCAGAGAAAAAGTAGATGGAGTTTAATCCAGAAGATGTGGTGTAATGCTTTTTGGAAGGTCTAATGCACGTAGGAATTATACAGTAAATGATAGAACCCTTAGGAGCATCGACAGGCAGAAAGATCTGGACATAGATGTCTACTGATCACTGAAAATGGCAACACTGATGGATAAGGTAGTCAAGAACACATACGGCATGCTTGCCTTTGTCAGTGAGGCATTGAATATGCTGTTACTAGGGGGCATAACTATAAGGTTCATGGTGGGAGATATAGGAGGGATGTCCGAGGTAGATTCTCCACTCAGAGAGTGGTTGGGGTGTGGAATAGAGTGCCTGCTGTGATAGTAGAGTCGGAAACTTTAGGAACTTTCAAGCAGTTATTGGATAGGCACATGGAGCACACCAGAATTATAGGGAGGGGGATAGCTTGATCTTGGGAACAGATCGGATAGATATAGAGAAACTAGCATAGCTCGGCACAACATTGAGGGCCAAAGGGCCTATACTGTGCTGTTATGTTCTATGCAAAAATTGTCAGGTCATGCTGCAGCTCTACAGAACATGAGTTGGACCTCATTTGGAATGTTGTGTACAATTTTGATTGCCCTCACTATCAGAACGATTGGATATTTGGAGAAGGAACAGAAGAAGATTACCAGGATGTTGCCCTGGTCTGGGGGGTATTAGCTATCAGGAGAGGTTGGATAAACTTGGTTTGTTCTCACTGCAATGACAGAGATTGAGAGGTGACCTGAGAAAGATTTACAGGATTATGAATGGCATGGACAGAGTGAATAGTCGAATGCTCTTTCCTGTCAAGTACTAGGGGACATTGGTTTAAGGAAAAGTTCAGAGGAAATGTGCGAGGCAAATTTTTTATACAGAGAGTGATAAATGTCTGGAAACTGCTGCTTGGGGAGGAGTATAATAGAGGCATTTAAGGGACTTGGATAGGATGGGGATGGAAGGATACGGATTCTGTAAATGCATATAGCCTAAGTTTAAACAAGCATCATGATTGGCATAGGCTTGGAGGACATAAAGCCTGTTCCTGTGTTGTATTGTTCTTTGATCTTTGTTTTCTGATTCTAAGATTAACAAAAAATTATCGATCTCAGTTTTAAGATTAATATTTGATCTAGTCTAAATTGTAATTTCTAGAACAGAGTTCCAAACTTTGACTGCCATCTGTGTGTAGGAGTGCACCTAATTTCACTCCTAAAACGGCTTGTTCTAAAATTTTAGACCTTGGCAGCTGGCCCTGAACTTCCCAGCCAGTGCAAATAGTTTCTCTGTATCTATCTGATCTGTTCCCCTTAATATTTTGAAAAGATTGTTTTGCACACTTAAAGTGAATGAAATTGTTGCTATTTATACTGCTTAACTGACAATTTTCAGCTGCTTAAGAAGTGTGAAAGGATCATTATTGCTGGTGCATAGAGTCTGGATGGTTTCCTTTCAATCAAGTTGTCAAATCTTTTCAAAATCATTCGCAGGGAAATCATGTGCAACCTCCATTTTATTTTCAGTTTGTTGGATTCTGCTCACCCCGGGCAGCTAACTCTTCATTCACAAACAATCAAACATCATTTGTGATGGTCAGTATTTCCTCCAAATTCTAGAAAATTCCAATTACACTCTGGATATTTTTTTCCTCCTGCATCACCTCAAACACAGATATTAGTCTTTTTCAAAATATATGTAAAAATCGAAAGTGCTAAATCAAATGCATTAATTCTGCATTTCCACAGCTTCATGTCAGATTTTATGTGTATTTTGCATAAATGACGCCTTGGATTTAGCTGGAACCTGTTTGAAAAGCTCCCATATTCCTCAAACTCCCCTTAACTTATTTATTTCTTCAGTCCTTCAGGGGATATGGGTGCCTCTAGCATTTGTTGCCCATTTCCAAGTGCCCTTTAACTGACTGGCTTGCAAGGCCATTTCAGAGAACAGTTAAGTTCCAACCACATTCGTACAAACATAGAATCTCTACAGTGCAGAAGGAGGCCATTTGGCCCATCGAGCCTGCACTGACAACAATCCCACCCAGACCCTACTCCTATAAACCTACGAACTTACCCCATTAATCAATGTGACACTAAGGGGCAATTTAGCACAGCCAGTCCACTTAACCTGAACTCCCCTGGAGTGTGGGAGGAAACCAGATCACCCAGAGAAAATCCACGCAGAGACTGGGAGAACCTGTAAACTCCTCACAGACAGTCATCCAAGGTCAGAACGAACCAGGATCCCTGGAATGTGAGGGAACAGTGCTATCCACAGTGCCACCGTGCTACCCAATCAATGTGGATATGGAGGAACCTTACTTGCCAGAAATTAGGAGATTCTTTTCCCTAAGAGAGCTTTAGTGAACCAAATGGATTTTTACAACAGTTATGGTCACATTTACTGAGACCAGCCTTATCTTCCAGATTTGTTAATTCAATTCAACTTCCACCAACTGCTGTGATAGGATTTGAATCTATGTCCCAGAACATTAGTTTGAACCTCTGGATTATTAGTCCAGTGACATTATCACTGAACAATTAACTTCCAGATGGAATGTATGCTTTCAATGCAACATTTCCCAAGTTGATATTTACTCTCTTTTGAATTCTATTGTCTTGATTTTCTCTTGCTTTTGATACAGATTTATGCTGAAGACTTTTGGTGCTTAACAGTACTGAAGCTATTGGGTTCCTTTAACCAGTACCCAATTAACCAGACTTAAACTAGCTAATGTAACTGAGATTAGGAGCCCTCACAGTCCCAGGTGCCAATTGGTTAACTAATTTACTCACCAAATTATCTGACCATTTTCTTTATATGTGTATTCCTTTGGAAACTGCAAAATTTCTCTCTTCCTCCTATAGTCTTCAGAATGCACCAGCTTGTGTTTGCTTAACGTTATCGATATAATGGATGTCCCAAAGTGATTTAAACTTTCTGGATGAGTATATGGAAACAAATAGGATAGGGGGTTATAGATAGGTCTGTGGATTGGTAGATGTGATCGGCGCAACTCGTGGGCCGAAGGGCCTGTTTGTACTGTATTGTTCTATGTTCTATGTTCTATGTAAACAAACATAGTAGATAACCATCAGAAGTCAGGACAACAGCTAGGAGACAGTAACCAGAAATGCCAAAAGAAGATATCAGTTCTGAGGAGAGTTTCAAAGTTGAGAGAAGAGGTAGAAAGGCAGAAAGATTTTGGAAGACCACTCCAGAGGACAGAAGTTGTGCTTTGAAAGCACTGCAGAGAGACATTAATGGACAAAGAGCAAGAGACGTGATGGGCTGAGAGAAGTTCCAGTGATAGGGGCAATTAAAGAGCATGGACAGAGAGGTGAAACTTCAATAAAGAGCACAGGGCGAGTAAGTAATTGGAAAGCTGAAGATACATTTTGCCACACATGCCATTCCGCAGAGACACTGCCCAGCAATTTGTCTCTTGGGAGTTCAAGGACTTTGCACATGCATGAGAATTTGAACATGTTACAGTCTGTCCCCTATATTGAATGAATTCAGCAAAGGCTCTTTTTGGAAAATGCCACCATAACAACACGCTTGTAAAATGCACTATTGAGTCCATGCAACCAGTCAAGAGAAGGTTTGCCCTTCCAGTACAGAGAATGTTCTCCAAATGCACGAGAACCATAATCCCTGTCACCAATGCCCTGTTATAATCTGAACTGGAAATGATCGTACGGATGCCCTCATGAAAGCAGAGAGAATTACAACCCTGGCCCCAAATATAGACTATACCAGCTTAAGGCATTCTCTCAACAATCACCCTCACCTGAATTCAAGGCAGTCGCTTCACACAATCACTTCTTCTGGGTCTGAGAAAGTGTACCAGGTCTCTACCAAGGAAATCGACTATTGGGATATTTCACCTTTTCCTAGATAGCTTGTTAAATAATTTGTTGGCTAAGTTATAACTATCCAGAGTCTGTGGGTCTCCCCTTATAAATCGTATCAACCAACTTCCAGACAATACACGAAAGGCATGTTCTGATATTGCACGCAGTAGAATATGAGACATGTTACACTTTAACTTTTTACAAGTGCATTACAGAACTGGATAAGTACATCATGACATTAATGATTAAAAAAAACATAGTCTTGGTTCTAATCCATCCAATAAAACTTTAAAAATACAATTCTGCAGCAAACACCCATTTAAGATTTGATTTGATTTGACTTATTATTGACACATGTACTAGTATACAGTATTGTTTCTTGCAGACTATACAGACAAAGCGCACCATTCATAGATAAGGAAATGAGACAGTGCAGGCTGTAGTGTTACAGCCATAGCTAGGGTATAGAGAAAGATCAACTTAATGAGAGGTAGTTTCATTCAAAAGTCTGATGGCAGCAGGAAAGAAACTGTTCTTGAGTCGGTTTGAGCGTGACCTCATACTGTTATATATTTAGCCTGACGGAAGAAGGTGAAAGAGAGAATGTCTGGGATACGTAGGGTCCATAATTATGCTGGCTGCTTTGCCAAGGCAGCGGGAAGTGTAGACAGGTCAGTGAATGGGAGGCTAGATACCCATCAGTAGCCAAAGTAATGTTGCACCTGAATCCTCGAGTGATTCATCTGTTGAATAGTTGGGTACAAAAATTGTCTGCTTAACGATATCCAATCCCTCCACAGCTGAAGAACTATTGAAGGAGATAGCTGTATTCTTCCACAATATTTCTGATTTTCTGAGGGGAAGATTGAACATCTTTCCAAACCAGGTTGTATCTTTGATTAACCACTTCTCTTAGAAGTGTCCTTATTGTACTAATAATTATTATTTAATTAAAATTAAAGACTTTCCTGTTTACCTCCAACTGATTCTATTTTATTGAAAATGATTTTGAATATCAAATAGAGGAATAGAATTTTTAAAGTTTGTTTGTTCTTCTAATTTGCTGAGCTAAAGCCTAAGAATATCTCCTGAATAGATAAGAGAGAAAAAAGTGATCTATCATTGAAGCTTTTAAAGTGCCTTTCAAAATTAATTTGGAACTTTTTCTTATTTTTCCTTAGTGTGAAGAGAACTTGAAAGGCCCTGGTGTTACATTGTGCACAGTACAGACAACAACATCTGTTTAACATCTGTTGAAACCAAAGCTGTCAGTTAGTGCTGCCGTGTATATACTTCAAGGCTTCTGGGTAAAAATGTCTACACATGAATTTGGGTCCACTTTCTCAATTCTAATGTAAAATATCCTAAATTCCAATTAACTCGACTAATTTATTCATGCATTTTCTTCACAAAACAATGACAAAGAGGGAAAAGATACCATGGGGGAGATTTTACCAGCTCGCCATGCCTGTCGTTCAATGTGGCAAGCTGGTAAGGTCAGGTAAGGGGTGGAAATTCAGGCCCACGCCCACTTTCTCACCTCTCATGATGGAAACGGCCCCATTCTGCTGGCAAAGAGTATGAGGTGATCTAAGTATTCAAACAGTAATTCCAATGTGATTAGTAAGTCTTGGACACAATCATCCAGGCTCATTTTAATTTACCCATTCAGTCGTGGAGGTATTCACATGTAGATAATGTACGATCCCCAACATTGGGGTGCCCAGAAGGACGATTGAGAGTGGAGCGTTAATGTTTGGGAATGTGGAGGGAGTGACAGATCACACAGTGCATTGTGTACACTTGTGTCCAGTACACTGGGGGATCACATGCCTGCACAATTGCACCCTAGAGGTCAGCAACCGGCTTCCCAGCATGAATAAGCTCTGCCTACTCCTCCTATTGGCAAGAATCACACCTCGTTTTCTCTACGTGCCGTATGATTGCATCTGGGAGCACAATGGGCACAATTTTCTCTTGCTTTCATGCTCATTTGGTAAGGTTGTCCCCTATGACTTTAATGCTGGCAGACTCTACACCCTGAAACTGGCTGAGACACCAGAATGCAAACCATTCACGGCTGTGATAAACTAGCAAAGGTCCACAACCATACTGCCAACCAAACAGTTATGTGGTCACCTCAGATAGTATGTCAGAACTGTCATCGTCTGTTGTAAGTATCCGAACCAACAGCTGCCTCAGGAGTTAACACATTGAGTCCACAATCTACATCTCCTTCATTGGATGAAATGGAGCCCTCTTCTGTTACTGATGTAGCAAGTCCTGTAACCACAGTGCCTATCCCAGGCATGCCTGATGCCATTCTCCATGTAGTTAATAACTTGGGTATAACCCAGGCACTTCCAACTGGTGTCATTACACACTTGGGGTGGCATAGCAGTCGAAAGCCCAAGCTCAAGGATTGTATACTGTCTTAGATGTATACATAGGAACACTTTTTAATAGGTGGGGGAGAGGGGAAGGGAAACCATTGGGTTTTACACAAGGTTTTGTGGCCCAATGTTCTGCTCTCTGTAAGTGAAGTATTCAATGTTCTGATACTGTGTTCAACATTGTCCTCCTTGCGCAAGTCTGGCATGTCACAAATAAAATGAGGAAGATGCAGGATGTGTATTTGTCATTGTATATATTAGAGGCAGCTCAGCAAAGGAATGAAGAACTTATCTTTTGAAGACAAATTGAACAGTTTAGGCCTAATACTTGCTGGGATTTAGAAGAATGCAAGGGAATCAAATTGAAGTATATAAGTTACTGAAAGGGATTCACCTGGTAGACATTGAAAGGATGTTTCCCCTTGTTGGACAATCCAAAATGAGGTGCCATGTTCTCGGATGAGGGGTGGTAGATTTAAAACAGAAATGAGGAGAAATTACTTCACCCAAAGGATAGTGAATCTGTGGAATTTTCTACCCCAGATTGCAGTGAACACAAGAACGTTAAACAAATTTAAGGAGATAGATAGGTTTTCAGTTAGTAACTGGATGAAGGGCTATGGGGAACGGGTAGGAAGTTGGATTTGAGGCCAGATGAGTTTAGTCATGATTGTATTGAATGGTGGAGCAGGCCAGAGGGGCTGAATGGCCTACTTCAGCTCTTAGTTCTTACGTTCTTGTGTATTTATATGTTGCTCTGACCTGTACTCAGGAAGTGTCATGTTGGAAGCGCATAAGTTCTTCGGAGTTTGGAAACATATGTGGCTAGTAAGGGCAGCTGGAAAACTTATAGAAAACCATTTATGTTGTAGTTCTTTATCATCATTCTTACACAACTCGGAAACTTTATATTGCCTTTTTACTTTTTTTTAATATAACACTCCTGTCAACCTTATTTGGTCCCCAGCTGAGTATACAAGTGTTATTGTGCTTTCTCCAGGATCATGAGGCTTTTGATCATTTTCCAGACTAGCACATTGTATAAAATGAATGCTGGAACTTATGACATCTTCCCAATAACTAACATCATGGATGTCAGAAGACTGAGAGGCAACTCGATTGAAGCATCTTAGATCCTGAAGGGTCCTGACAGGGTGGATGTGGAGAGGATATTCTCTCTCGTGTGGGAGAGTCTAGAACCAGGAGGTCACTCTTTAAAAACAAGGGGTTACCTCTTTAAAACGGAGATGAGGTGAAATTATTTCACTCAGCGGCTTTTCAAATTTTGGAATTCTCTTCCTGAAAGGTGGTGGAAGCAGATGGGGTGGGGTGAACCTCCCAAAAAATATTCTAAGTGTCAAATTCATGTCAAAACTGGAGTAAATCCCTCTGGTTTTTTTCAGCAGGAGTTTCAGAATGAACCTCCCACACTCTGTGCACTGATGTGGGTCATGCTAAAATTCAGGGATTAGGGTCTATTCCCGCTGGAGAGGCTGGCAATTTGTACTGAATGGGGCACTGTGCATGCATGATCTGTCTGAGTGACAGGCCTCTTAATTGCTGACCAACCCCATGATCCCCCCATCACTGGCCATCAGAACCCCTCCCATGACCAATCGTTGGCCTCCCAAACATGTCTACCACTAATTCTTCCCCCTCAACCCACACCTACAGACCCAGTCTCCTGACCAACCCTACAAAATCCCCCTCCTCACCCCCCCCGTCTCCCCACCCTACCATTGCCAGCCCCGAACCTTTCCACTGCAGTCTCAAACTCCACCTCCTGGTAGCCCGGGGGCCCCCCTTTCCCTGGCACTGCCTTGTGCTTGTGTGGTATAGATGTTACTTGCCACTTTTCTATTGGACATGGACTGCTTCAGTATCTGAGGAATCACGTGATATTGGACATTGTGCAAGCATCGGTGAACATCCCTACTCCTGATTTTATGATGGAAAGAAGGTCATTGATCAAACTGCTGAAGATAGTTGTCCCAAGGACACTATCCTTTAGGAACGCCTGCAGTCATGTCCTGGAGTTGAGATGATTGACCTCCAACAACTACAACCATCTTCCTCTGTATCAGGCATGACTCCAACCAGTGGAGAGTTTCCCCTGATTTGCATTGACTCAGTTCTGCAAGATCTCCTTGAAACTACATGAAGAAGGGGATTGCAAATCAGTTAATAAGATTTATAGACAGAATGCAGTCTTTCAAAAGAGAAATCCATAAGGAGTTAAATGATTCTTATGACAAGCTCACACAAAACAGTTCATACATATGTGAATGCAGTTAGTGAATCAAAACAATAGTTATGATTTCAAAACATGTATGCAGATATTTTATGCTATTTTAAATGTATTGTTCACTTCAGTCAAGCAAAGTTACTGAAAGGTATGGTGGTAAATGTCAATTGTTTACACCAGAGATCTGAGACCCTGGTTCTGGTGTCATAAGAATCATTTAACTCCTTATGGATTTCTCTTTTGAAAGACTGCATTCTGTCTATAAATCTTATTAACTGGTTTGCAATCCCCTTCTTCATGTAGTTTCAAGGAGATCTTGCAGAACTGGAGTCAATGCAAATCAAAGGAAACTCTCCACTGGTTGGAGTCATGCCTGATACAGAGGAAGATGGTTGTAGTTGTTGGAGGTCAATCATCTCAACTCCAGGACATGACTGCAGGAGTTCCTAAAGGATAGTGTCCTTGGGACAACTATCTTCAGCTGTTTGATCAATGACCTTCTTTCCATCATAAAATCAGGAGTAGGGATGTTCACCGATTCCTATGAGGGAACATATTATGCACCATTAATGAATAGATGAATTCACTGCCCAGACACAAGAAGAGATATGCTCCTGGACACATGTTTACTCAACTTGGTAGTGAGCCAGATTTGAAATCATGTTTTGAACTCGCAACTGAGCCTGGACACAGGAACACATGTCTATTCAACTTAGCAGTGAGCCAGTAGGAACATTTACTTCGACCTTACAGTACATCTGCCACTACCAGGTTACAGGGAAATAGCCAGGGCCAAAAAGAGCTTCTTGGATGAATAAGATATCACTGTGGTATTAAGTATCATGTGGTTGGCTGAGATATTTGACAGAGATTTGTATTGATGTATGATTGCTAAATGAAATTGATTTTAAGCTAATGATTTATTGACATGAATTATTGATTAGAAAAAAATTATAATTGATCTGTATTTGACTATGTACATTGCATCTTTTGGAGTGTTTTCGTTATTCTATTCCCAGAACTACTTAACCCCTTGGGAGTCTCTGATTGGCTGTGTGCATATCTGTTTGTTCTATGTTGTATTTGTTAAATAAGTTTGTTACATCTTTGCATAGAGATACTTGCCTTGTAATTTTGGATTGTCTAAGTTAAGACTCAATGGGTCACCTTCAAATTTCTCCACAATGCCACACACAACCTAATGCAGCCATAGACATAGAATCCCTACAGTACAGAAGGAGGCCATTAGGTCCATTGAGTCACCACCAATGACAATTCCACCCAGGCCCTATCCTCATATCCCCATGCATTTACTTTAGCTAGTTCCCCCCGACACTAAGGGGCAATTTAGCATGGTCATTCCACCTAACCTGCACAGTTTTTGGACTGTGGGAGGAAACTGGAAAACATGGAGGAAACCCACATAGACACAGGGGGAACGTGCAAGCTTCACACATACTGTGACCCAAGCTGGGAATTGAACCCGTGCCAGTGGTACTGTGAAACAGCAGTGCTAACAACTGTGCCACTGTGCCCATAATCTATATTGGGTGCACAGTCTGTTCAGATACACTAAGGGAGAACCAGAGCATCCAAAGGAAACCCACACAGACATGGGGAGAACATGCAGACTCTGCACAGTAGCAGACACTATTGTGATCCAAGCCGGGAATTGAACCCAGGTCCCTGGCACTGTGAGGCAGTAGTGCTAACCACTGTGTCACTGGGCCACCACCATTTACTTCCTTGATGGACATTACCAAAACAGATGAAATATTTTTAACAATTTTTTCATGGTCGTCATTAGATTTTTAATTCCAGACAATTTATTGAATTCAAATTGCCCCTGCCGTGGGCTTCAAGCATGACACTGGATTTCTAGTCCAAGGACAAAACCATCATCTTGCTCCTCATTCTTCTATGATTTTTATGATTAAGTTGCCATGCCAATTCTTTTGAATATACATAGCCACTGGGAAACCTCTGTAATCCAGTCACATACACCCGCTGCAACTTTCAAAAACAAATTACTCCCTTTGAACTTCTGCAAGGAAACCTGAGGACAAAGCCTTGCCACGAATGGAGTCTTAGGTAAAATTTCATCTGTCAGTCAATTGGTGTTGTGTGCAGCTGTCTAGCGTTGGAGTAACAGAGCAAAATAGTAGCAAAGGCAATTCAAGGTTATTAGACAAACAAAACTTGTAGTTATATGTTATGTATGTCCTTCCAGACTAAGAATCATGAGGTAGGCTTTATAACTCAAACGTTGGGACTTCTTTACTGGAGATATGCACTGTTCTGCAGTCAGATATCAGGCTATCCAACTGTATTCAACACTGGGCAGAGTTACGTGTTCAGGGTATGGCTTCTGTTCTGCCCAAGACCGCAAGAAACTACAAAGCTATGTGAACGTAGCCCAATCCATTACACAAATCAGCCTCCCATCCATTGATTCTGTCTATACTTTCCTCTGCCTCAGAAAAGCAGTCAGCATAATTAAGTACTCCATGCACCCTGGACATTCTCCCTTCCACCTTATTCCATCAGGAAAAAGATACAAAAGTCTGAGGACATGTACCAATCGACTCAAGAACATCTTCTTTCTTGCTGCTGAGAGACTTTTGAATGGACATACCTCACACTAAGTTGATCTTTCTTGACACCCTGGCAGTGACGGTGACACTACATTCTGCTCTCTCTTCTTTCCTTCTTTATGAACAGTATACTTTGCTTGTATAGCGCACAAGAAACAATGGGAACGATTCTCCTAAAAGTGCTGAATTGGAGGGAAAACTGTTCTGAGCCCCGACAGTTTTGCCAGTTCAGCTTCTCACCTGAATCTCTACATTCTGTGCACTGCAGAAGTCCCCGTTGTGAATATCATTAAAAGCCCAAGGGGACGGGGCCTATTCACGCCAGAGTTTGACAGTTCTGGAAGTCTGCACATGCGCACTGGCCCTGATCTGTCAGTCCAGCCACATACTCGATCGCTGGTCAGCCCGGGACCCCAGCAGTGCTGTTCCTCCAGCTCCCACATGGCCCAATTGCTTTCCCCACAACAACTGTCATACTAGCACTAACAGTCCCTGCAGCCCGCTACCCTGACCCGTCCCCTGGCTAGAACCACCATCCTGGAGGCAGGCACCTACCCCCCCAACCCAGCAGACCACCCCCACAGCCTGCCCCAATCGCTGCCATCCCTCCATCCCAGGCCATTTCTATCTGTAGAGTGGCAGCAGAAACCTCACCAATCACCCTTAGGCTCCGCCTGCAATAGGCTCTACCCTTTTGGCATTGTCCAATGCCTGTTGGGCAGTGCCAAGGTGCCCCTTGGACATGGGCACTTTGCCCTTTGGACATAGCCCACGCTCAAGAGGCACAATGCCCCACCACTTGACCCCCTGGGGTCCCGATTGCCCCTCCTTCATTCCGGTGGAGCCTCCCGTTAGTTCCGCAAACTACAGGGAGCTGGTCTGAACCCACCAGAATGATGTATTCCTGAAAGGTTGGGAAATTCAATCGGGGCCTGAAAGTCCCGATAATGACCTGCTAAGCATATTTAAAATACATTTAAATGGCCTACCCGTCAGTTTCCAGTCTGGTCTGACCGGTAACTGTTTGCGAACACTGGGAGATGCGCATCACTGACCTTGTACTGGAACAGGCCTTTCGGCCCTTCAAGCCTGTGCTGACCATGCTATACAGCTGAACTAAACCCCACCCCCCCTACCTTTCTAGGGACCATATCACTCCATTCCCATGCTATTCATGTATTTTTCCCAGACACCCTTTAAAAGTCAGTTGCATTCTACCTTTCGAAGAGATCACCTAAGAGATTAAACTTTCAACCCAGCTTCACAAAGAATTTATATTCACATTGAACAATGCTCATATCATCTTATTTTGTAAATCAAAGCTGCATGATGATTTTATTTTCTGCCTTCTCCGAGCAGTTCTATGTTGAAGTGTCAGATGATAGCAGGTTGAAGAAGGTATTTTGGTTTTCACCTTTGACTTGTCTCATCTTGATTGAAAAGATGAGATTTTTCTATTCTGTGTAAACGTTCCTCAAAGTGATTCAAATCTAGAAACCCCATCTGTTTTGCTACCTGTCTTCACAGATTGTGCACATGTGCTAATGGTCTATTTAAGGAAACATACCCCCGCACAGGACAAAGTGTTTGATACATACCCCTTTCACACTTCACTCATTTCCTGAACTCCCTACCTCTCAGTCTTAGAGTCAGCAGATTGTGTATTGAACTTTCACTCTTGGACACAAGAGGCCGTGAATATTCAGCCCCGTCACACTGGGGCCCTTTGACTTCCATTGATTTTCGGCAGGATTGGATGAACCCGGCAGGGGGCGGGGCTGGAAAATCATGTCCATGATCTAGGTTGACACTCTGGGGTAGCGCTGAAGGAGAGAAATGAACCAAGTTCCTTCTTCTCTTTTTGGTGGATATAAAAGATCCATTCAAGTCTTTGATAAACTTTTACCCCCCTCCCCTGGCATCAGCAGAACAGATTATTAGTCATTCTGGTCGCCTCACTATAGGAAGGATGTGGAAGCTATTGAGAGGGTGCAGAGGAGATTTACAAGGATGTTGCCTGGATTGGGAGGCATGCCTTATGAAGATAGCTTGAGAGAACTAGGTCTCTTCTCCCTGGAGAGACGAGGTTGAGAGGCGACCTGTTAGAGGTTTATAAGATGTTAAGAGGAATAGATAGGGTGGATTCTCAGAGGCTATTTCCCAGGGCTGAAATGGTCTCTACAAGAGGACACAGGTTTAAGGAGATGTTAGAGGTAAGTTTTTCACTCAGAGGGTGGTGAGTGAATGGAATCGGTTGCCGTCAGTGGTGGTAGAGGCGAACTCACTGGGGTCTTTTAAGAGACTTCTGGATGAGTACATGGGATTTAATGGGATTGGGAGTTACAGATATTTCTATGGCCTGGTAGGTATAGACATGATCGGCACAACTTGTGGGCCGAAGGGCCTGTTTGTGCTGTAGTGTTCTATGATCTATTTTTCACTGCACAAATTGACTGCATTGTTAAGCGTTTCGGCAGTTCTTTGGAATATGGTGCGACTGTATAAGATGCAGTACATTGGAATCGATGTATCTATTGTATGATAGGATTTGGGTGCAGAGTACCCTGTTAGCACTGCAGATCAGGTGACCCCTTTTGATTTGAGTTATCATTGTCATACGCGTTGGTATACAGTAAGAAAAATCGGCTGCGATTCTCCCATCGTGACCCACGACTTTTCTAGCAGGTTGCACTGGGAGATGCTCATTGCTGGCATTATACCCTGTTCCTTTGCTGTAACTTTTTTTGTTCTTTGATCCCTAGGGAGTGGGGGTGTCATCTCATGAGGAACAGTTGGACAGGTCGGGCCTGCATATCCTGAAATTTAGAAAATCGAAAGGTGATCTTATTGAAACAGATAAGATCCCGAGGGGACTTGATTAAGAGAATGCTGAAAGGATGTTTTTCCTTGTGGGAAATAATAGAACACAGCATTTAAAAAGTCTCACAACACCAGATTAAAGTCCAACAGGCTTATTTGGTATCACAAACTTTTGGAGCACTGTTCCTTTATCAGGTCTCTCCTGATAATCAATCAGCGGTAATCTTACTGAATGGTGGAGCAGGCTCGGTGAGCAGATTGGCCTACTCCTGCTCCTAACTGATACGAACAAATGTACGCAACTATTAAGTCCTTTGCCAAATAGATGAGGAAAATTCAATCTGTCGTCACAGAACTGAATACCGCCTGGTTTCTAGTTGTATTTCATATGGAGTCAACTTATCAGGAGTTTAGGAAGATTAAAGAGCGAACAGAAGCTTGTGTTGTTTAATTTGTTTATATAGCATTAGTAGCATGAATGACACCCCATCCATTGCATTAAAGATAATCCCTGCTACACCAGCATACCGTATATGTATGTGTGTGTGTAGTTATAAAAAGACTGCATCATACTCTGGCTGTGTGTGTAATATCTAAATATTGCACTATATCCTGGCTGTGTTTATATAATCTAAATATTGTATTAATTCCTGGCAGTGTGTGTGTGTTATCTAAAGATCGTGCTGCAACAACTCACTAAAACACCCTGAACAAAACCTTACTAACTTTCCAAACAGCCTAGCAGAAAATAACAGGGAAAAAAGAATATTGGTCCGAATTAGAACACTATTAAAATGGGGAAATGAGAATATTGGTCCGAACTGCATTTTTTTCCTTCTGGAATGTAAATGCTCCTGCCTGCAAGGACATGGACAGAAAATGTATGGGAATAATTTGCTGTCAAGTCACACACAATTCTGACGTGGGTATATACCGGTTGCCATCACTTAGCAAATATCCTGCAATTCATATTTAACAGTCCCATAGCATCACCATTTTGACATAGACTGCAGCAGTTCAAGGACACCGCTTAATGCCAGGACAATTATCGGGACAGACGATTATTCTGGCCTTGTCAGTGACACCCACGTCCCGGGAATGAAGTCTTGAAAAGTACATTTGAAAATGGATTCTTTGGTTGTAACGCCCTTTGGGACATTTTGAGGATATGTTAGATCAAGGTACAGCGATACTGTTGGAATTCAAGCAGAGTTAGTGCCTTTAGGAAGTATGTGGGAGGAATATAACTCTCAGAAGTGCTCACTTCCTCAGCCCAAGTGCATTAAATTAATCCATCTATCATTTTATCTCTCTCTGTCTGTACTTAACTGTCGAAATATCTTTCTGTCTATAAAATTGTCTTTGATTCAGTCTGTACCTGTCACACCTCAGAGCGTCACACTTGAAACAGCTTGTCACACTTACACCTGATTGACATAAACACCATTTTCATAAAAGCCTGAAAAATCGGGAATGAAGGTAAAAGACGCCAATCTGTAAACAAAGCTGCCAATTGAGAATGAAGCATAAACAACTATCCGCATGGGAAGGAGAAGGGGAAAATCACAATGCAATCACTCAAAACCTTCTGAAAATAGCTTTTGTGCCGTCTTAATTTTCCACGATGCTGACAACTCAGCTGCTGAAATAAGTTTGTTAAATTCGTAAATACAACGCAGCGGTTAGCACTGCTGCCTCACTGCACCAGGGATCCAGGCTCGATTCCCAATTTGGGTTACTGTCTGTGTGGAGTCTGCATATTCTCCCTATGTCTGCATGGATTTCTTCCAGGTGCTCCAGTTTCCTCCCGCACTCAAAGATGTGCAGGTTAGATTGGTGGCCATGCTAAATTGACCCTCATGTCAGGAGGCTCAGCAGAATAAATGTGTGGGGTTTCAGGGATAAAACCTGGGTGGGATTGTGGTTAGTGCAGACTTGATGAGCCGAATGGTCTTCTGTATATGTCAAATTTCTATGGTTCTGGCATAAAATATAACAACATCGTTCCGAGGAAAACGATAATTCTCATGCACATGGTTCATAGAAACAGCATAAGGGGAGACATTCGGCCAATCTGTCTGTGCTGGCCCTTTGAAAGAGCTATCTAATTAGCCCCCTTCCCTACTCTTCCCTCTCCTTTTGAAGTATTTATCAAATTCTCCTCTTGAATGTCACAATTTGACATGCCAGACTGTGCTTCAAATCACAATAACTTGTCACATTTTTCACAACATTCTCCTTATCTCCCCACTGCAACTTTTTGTGTCTCTGGGTTGTCTCACATCTGATAATGAAAACAATGGGCGGAATTTTCCCATTCCATGCACCACAGGAATTGTGACAGCCGGACATGGGGCCAAACAAAGGTTCGTTGACCTTGGGCGGGATTTTCCGACCTCGGGGAGAGTGCGGCTGGAATTGCCTGCCCAATGTCTCTTCACTTAGATCACTCATGATCTCTGATCATTTTGAATGCCTCCATTAGATCTCCTCTGCACCATTGGTGCTCTCCACAATCCCAGCTTCTCTGGTCTCTCCACATAGCTGAAAACCCAATCCTTGATGTCGCCATAGTCGAGAAAAATACTTCTGCTTGAAAATCTCTCAGGGCAGAATGTTTTGCTCCCACAAGGTGGGTTCTGAGCACTGGGGGCAATGGATTGGGGGGGGGGAAGGGTGGGCATAAGATTGAATGGAGGGTAGGAACTTCCCCACCCAAACCCATATGCAATTTCATGCTTGAATGGGCAAAACTTCAGAGTGGAAACCTCCCCCTTTCACCTGTTAAGTCTCTTAATTGGCAACTTTAGAATCATAGAGTCCTTGCAATTCAGAAGGAGGCCATTCAGCTCATCAATGTCTGCCCCAACTATAATCCCACCCAGATCCTGTTCCCTCAGCCCTTCATTTTTACCCTGTTAATCCCCCTGACATTAAGAAGCAATCTAGCCTGGCCAATCAACCAAACTCACATGTCATAGAGGAAACTGGAGCACCCAGAGGAAACCCACGCAGAGAACATGCAAACTGAGGTCGTTTCCGACTCAGCCACAATTAGAGTAGTGTGGAAAAATGACAATTAGACTTTTCTCCATCTCTGATGGGAAGGAGGGGCAGGGATCTCTGAGCCTCCCCTCAAAGTTGGGGCCTCCTACTCTGCTGGGATATTGGATTTCCAAGAACTGCTGATCCCCTGACCTATGTCCCACATCCCCATTCTAACCCCACAATCTCCATTCTCCCTTCCCAAAGTGTCCCCACCCTTCTATCTACGGGACCTTATCCGTTCCTCCAGTGTGGGATAATCCTCCACTGTTTGGTTCAGGGGTCATGGGCCTCAGTGGTAACAAGGCTGATATCCCACAGCCCCGGGCAGGGAGGCCACTGTGGGTCCCTCATCCTTACACACAGAGAGCTGACACGCTGCATGGGAGTGGGTGGGGCGGGTCAGTCAGGGGTCAGGCGCTGCGTCCCTGTGAGTCTTCTCTTTCTAAGTACATGTTCTCACTGCTCTGCAGGATCTGCCTCTTTTCTGAAGTAAATTCCAGAGCAATGGAACTAACCATTTCTTTCTTAAGGTGAAAAGCTGTGGGCTTATTTTAAAATCACTTGCTCACTCCAAGGATAAAAAATAAATATAAATAATCTTCTCCTCAGACAGTTCCTACCCCCGTTGTAGCGCTGTAATGACCACACTGCGTGCCACCCTGTGTGGATTGTAGGGCAAGGCTCCATTAGACCGATCTCCATCCCTGAACCTCATCTGAGTTGATGTGATTTGATTTATTATTGTCACATGTATTAACATATAGTGAAAAGTATTATTTCTTGTGTACTATGTAGGCAAAGCATACCATTCATAGAGAAGGAAAAGGGTGCAGAATGTAGTATTAGAGTCATAGCTAGAGAAAGATCAACTTAAGGCAAGGTAAGTCCATTCAAAAGTCTAACAGCAGTAGGGAAGAAGCTGTTTTTGAATCGGTTGGTACATAATCTCAGACTTCTGTATCTTTTCCCCGACAGAAGAAGGTAGAAGAGAGATGAGGAAATCAAAATACAGTATTCCAGATGTAGCTTTACAAAGGCCCTGTATAATTTTAGCAAAATATCCTTTCTTTTATTCTTCAATATAAACTATAAATTTATAAATTTCTCTTCCCAGCTGCTGGCTGAACATGGCATTTTAATATTCTAATCTCTCAAATTCCATTGAATACCAATATTTACTATATACAAAGCTTTAAAAAATGTTTGCTTTTCCATTCTCTCAGTCAAAATAGATTGTATCACTTTTCCCCAAAGGATACTCTCCATCTGCCACCTTACTTTCTAGATACTTTGCAAGTCTGTGTCACTTTGCATCTTCCTCATTACAATAGCTTGAGCAGGTTGAAGAGAGATCTTTCAGAGTATACTTTTCCCTTATTCTCCCTGAATTCCATCAAGATGCCATGAGTTTGGTTCTTCCGAGTTATGCATTCTTATGCATTGAACAGTCTCTTGATGCTTCATTTCCAAATTTTTTGGCACCATTTTCACTGCTTGCTGACTTTGCACCTCAGAAAAAATGCAGAATGCATACACAATATCTCTGCTCACAGTTCCAGCTTTCACAAAGGACAAGTAAGTTCCAGGCTGGTAGCTAGGGACAAGTACTTCTAAATCTGAATCCAGTTTGATGCTGCACGTGTGATGCTGTAATGAAAGAAAGCTTCCCCCTTGAATATTGCCCATCAGCTATCCCACTGCCCTGTCTAATAACTTTAATGCTGCCAAATAAACCTGTTGGACTTTAACCTGGTGTTCTGAAACTTTTTACTGTGCCTACCCCAGTTCAACGCCAGCATCTCCACATCATAACAACTTTATATTAGCCATGAATTCCCTTCCACTCGGGGAGCACTTCAGCAGTCAAGGGCATTCAGCCTCCAATCTTTGGGTAAGCGTTCTCCAAGGTGGCCTTCAAGACATATGATGACACAGAATCGTGAGTAGAAACTGATAGCTAAGTTGTGTACATATGAGGATGGCCTCAACATGAACTTGGATTCATGTCACATTTCTTGTAACTCCCACCATACTACCTGCATTTGCAAAATCTCACTAATTGTCCTAGCTTGAGACAATTCACACCTCGTTAACCTGTGATTATCCCTTACTCCCTTCATGTGTTCGTACCTATAAAGACTTGATTACCTGTAAAGACTTGCATTCCAATCACACTTCACATTCCAATCTGTAAATATCTTGCAATTGTATCTTTGTCTATATATGCCTAGATTGTGAACTTACCTCTCCACTCACGCGATGAAGGAGCAGTGCTCCGAAAGCTTGTGATTCCAAATAAACCTGTTGGACTTTAATGTGGTGTGAGATTTCTTACTGTAATAACTTTACAACAACATTTAAGTGATGCATGAACGAAGTAAATCTTGAACAAACGTTCATATTTCCTCTTAATTACACTTCAGGAGCAAAGAAAATGCCAAATTATCTTGCTCATTAATCAGTTCATTGTTTGTTACCCATGTTTCCCCTCTGAGTTAACCTTTGGAGGGTAGCAATGATTACTGAGGATTTCATTAATGCCAATGCGTAAAATGGATGATCAATTTGTGTATCCATGGGCTCTGAGCTGATTAGCGCTGAGGGCCAACCAACTGGAAGTAACATTACAAAATTGATATAATTTTGTTTTACAGAAGTTCACCAAAACATCCTCAGACAGCATTTTCCATCTGGAAGGACAAGGGTAGCAGATAAATGGGAACACCACCGCTTGCAAGTTCCCCTCCAAGCCACTCACCATCCTGACTTGGAAATATATTACCTTTCCTTCAGAGTCGCTGGGTCAAAATCCTGGAATTCCCTCCCTAATGGCATTGTGGGTCAACTCACGGAACAGGGACTGCAGGGATTCAAGAAAGCAGCTCACCACCACCTTCTCAAGGGCAACTAAGGATGGGCAATAATTGCTGACCAACCAGTGTCCCACAAATGAATAAAAAACATACAATTTTTCCCTTTTAGACTTAGCAAACTGTGAAAAGTAGAGGGGCTAAGAAAATTGCTTCTTGAGTGTAATAGCCATGGTTGTCACACAGTCAATCTTTGTGGAAAAAGCTGTTGTTAAGTAAAATAAACTAAGTTTTTTTTAAAGATTTTCCTGTGAGTTACAATTTCTAAAGAGATGTTTTTTTTTCACTTGAAGCAGTGCTCCTCAAGGTGCTGAGATGCCTCTGAAAGACTGCAATAAGAAAGTTGCACAGAAGGGGACTGTGTATAACTTGTCTAAATGATAATGAAAGTATTTTCTCACTCACAAGCCTGCTATTTTTCAGACCTTTTTCCCCATGTGACCTGTAGCTGAGGTGCCATCATGGACAAGAATGAAATATTTAAGGGGCTTTATCTCTTCATCCATTTTCACTGCTTGCTGACTTTGCACCTCAGAAAAAATGCAGAATGCATACACAATATCTCTGCTCACAGTTCCAGCTTTCACAAAGGACAAGTAAGTTCCAGGCTGGTAGCTAGGGACAAGTACTTCTAAATCTGAATCTGGAGATAATGGTCTGCTGAATGATCTACTGTCTCTTTCTTCCTTCATGTAGATTGGTGAGAATGAGTAAGGAGCAGAGATTAAATGAGCTCTTTATAATCGTGGCAGGAATCGAGAAAACGTGGCAGCTATTTTTAATCATGGCCCCTTGGTTAAAATAGGAAAATAATTTGGAGGCAAAAACTTCAAAGAATGAAATAAATAGATGATATAAAATTTGGAGGAGACGTTAAAAAAGCTGACGATAGATTCGTGGAAACTGCAAAATTCAATGTTCTTAAAGGATTTTTAGGATAAAAATAGAAGGCAAAATGAAGAAACGTCGGCATTAGGAGGCAAATTCAACCCTTCCAGCCTGCTCCGCCGTTCAATCAGATCATAGCTGACCTCTTCCTGGTCTCAAATTCACCTCCCTACCTGTTCCCCATATCCCCTTATCCCTTTAGAAATGTATCTATCTCCTCCTTGCAACACATTTAGCAATTCAGACTCCCCCGCGCAATAGGACACCGAGTTCCACAAATTCACCACACTCTGAGAGAAATAGTTCCTCCTTATGTCAGTTTTAAATCTACTGCCTTTCAACCTATACCTGTGACAATGAGTTCTGAAATGTGAATATATCTACATTTTGCTGAATTGAAAGTGTGAATAGAACATAGAATCATAGAAAAACCACAGCACAAATAGGCCCTTCGGCCCACAAGTTGCGCCGATCATATCCCTAACTACGAGGCCTATCTATAGCCCTCAATCCTGTTAAATCCCATGTATTCATCCAGAAGTCTCTTAAAAGACCCTAATGAATTCACCTCCACCACCACCGAGGCAGCCAATTCCATCACCCACCACCCTCTGAGTGAAAAACTTACCCCTGACATCTCCTCTGTACCTACTCCTAGCATCTTAAACCTGTGTCCTCTCATAGTGACTATTTCAGCCCTGGGAAATAGCCTCCAAGAATCCACCCTATCTATATCTCTTTAACATCTTATACATCTCTATCAGGTCACCTTTCATCCTTCATCTATCCAGGGAGAAAAGACCAAGTTCCCTCAGCCTATCCTCATAAGGTATGCTACCCAATCCAGGCAATATCCTTGTAAATCTCCTCTGCACCGTCTCAATAGTTTCCATATCTTTCTTGTAATGAGGTGACCAGAACTGCGCACAGTACTCCAAGTGGGGTCTGACAAGGGTCTTATAAAGCTTCAGCTAATATAATATAAAAAGATGCCATTTAACTCATCCATGTTCAAGGGGGTTAGCTATGACAGAAGCTCCCTAATTGCTGCCATTCAATCTTTCAGTTTGGTGAATTCCTATGAAGCAGCTTCAGGTGAGGATAATATTTCTGCTGCATTTGATTTAGACCTTATAAAACCTCAGGGGAGCCAGTGGTTCAGTGGTATTGTAACTGGACTCAGAATCCAGAGGCCTAGAGCAGGACTCAGGGACTTGTGTTCAAATCGTGCTTCAGATGGTGAAATTTTGAATTGAATTGACTACAATAAAAAAAAAAATTGGAAATAAAAGTCCACTGATGACCCATGAAAACATTGCCAATTGTCGGAAAAACGCATCTGGTTCACTAATGTCTTTTAGGGAAGGAAATCTACCAGTTTTACCTGGTCTGGCCTATATATGAATCCAGATTCACAGCAATGTGGTCGATTCTTGAACGTCCCTTGAAATGGAAAGCAATTAGGGATGGTGAGTAAATGCTGACCCAGCCAATGATGCCCATAATAATGTCTGAAAAAAACATCAACAGCTATCCAGATCATCCACTTGTTTTTAAATTGGTCCCAGAGTTTAGTCTCTGACAGTGAGCCCAAAAAGTTGGTCTCCCTGCAAATGTTACCTCTATAAACAGGAAATGGTTAATTCAGCAGTTAGATGTTTTCTTCCTGCAGTTGCCTGAACTCCAGTAGAGTATGTTATTATTGATTTCTTTTGTGCTATAAGAATGCTAATTTGCGGCATTTGCCCTTTAAGATGGGAAGCATATTAGTTTACATGCAGCAAGCACATACAATGGCCGATTTAGTTGCCTTAGTAATCTTAATTAAAAGACACGCTTCATATATTTCAAAGAAATTTTACAGTTAGCTTTTTGGAAGGAAATTTCAGCATTTTCAGAATTTGGTGTGCAGCGCTACTGACTTATAATTCCACTTGATGGAATAGCAAATATATGTAACAAGGGAAATGTGATGACCCACATATTGTGGGGATGTCTGTATTCTCTTCTGTATGAGGTACCTTTAAGAATAAAATGAGTTGGGGATTATTTTGAAAGAGCATTGATTAGCTTCCTAAGACATTCCCATGTAATCTGAGGTTACATAGAATCACAGAGTCATAAAGTCATAGAGGTTTACAGCATGTAAGTGGATCTTTTGCCCCAACTTGTCCATGCTGCCCCTTTTTTGACCACTAAGCTAATCCCAATTGCTCGAGTTTGGCCCAAATCCTTCTCCCGATCTTACCAATGTAACCGTCTAAATGCTTTTTAAAAGACAAAATTGTACCTGCCTTGACTACTACCACTGGCAGTTCATCCCAGACACTCACCACCCTCTGTGTGAAAAGATTGCCTTCCTGAATCGTTTTGTATCTCTCAGCTCTTATCCTAAACCTATGCCTCTAGTTTTAGACTTCCCACCTTTGGGAAAAGAAATTGAGTATCTCGCTGACCTATGCCCTTCATTATTTTGTAGACCTATATGGCAGCATGGTAGGACAGTAGTTAGCACTGCTGCTTCACAGTGCCAGGGACCTGGGTTCGATTCCTGGCTTGGGTCACTGTCTGTGTGGAGTTTCCACATTCTCCTCGTGTCTGCGTGTGTTTCCTCCGGGTTCTCTGGTTTCCTCCCAAAGATGTGTGGGTTAGGTTGATTAGCTCTGCTAAAATTGCCCTTAGTGTCATGAGATGTGTAGGTTAGAGAGATTACTGGGTAAATACGTAGGGATATGGGGTTAGGGCCTGGGTGGGATTGTGGTCAGTGCAGACTTGATGGACCGAATGGCCTCTTTCTGTGCTGTACAGTTTCTCCATTTTTCTACTAAGATCACCTCCTAATTCTTGTACACTCCAGGGGACAAAAAATTCTTGTCTACCCAGCCTCTCCTTACAATTCAAACCATCAAGTCCTGGTAGCATCCTTGTAAATCTTTCCTGCACTCTCTAATTTCCTTTCTATAATAGGGTGACCAAAACTGTACATAATATTCCAAGTGTGGCCTTTCCAATATTTCGTAATGTACAGCACTATTTTACCATTGCAAATGGGC
Source organism: Sphyrna mokarran (assembly GCA_024679065.1). Classification (NCBI taxonomy): domain Eukaryota; kingdom Metazoa; phylum Chordata; class Chondrichthyes; order Carcharhiniformes; family Carcharhinidae; genus Sphyrna; species Sphyrna mokarran. The sequence goes on along the minus strand of JAGIQG010000013.1, from coordinate 10,374,650 downwards.
GTGAAAACATGGTGAAGTTGGGTATGAGGCCATCAATGTGATCTGCACCCACGCCCGCACCGATGGCCATTTTACCGATATCCGGGAATGGCTGCAATCCGATTCGCACCCGAAATGGGCACAACAGCGATTGAAATGCATTTTTATGCCTTTAAATTGAATGAATGAACTGCCCGCCCAACTTTACCAGTGCATTCGCCGATCCGGAATCGTGCCGAAATTAACCTGCTGAATAAAAGTCTGAATCGGGCTCTCCTGGTGCTGAAGAGACAAGTTCTCAGTTTCTAACAGCTCTCTGACTCAGGTCGATGGTGGGGGAGGATGGTTGGGAAGGTGACGGATCAGATCATTCTCTGGTTGAGGAAGGGAAGGGGAAGAAGTGGGTCAGATGTCTGTCTGGTGGGGAGGGCGGCGGGAAATGAGTCCAAATCATTGTCTGGTGGTTGCAGGGGGAGGTGGCCGATCGTTGTCTGGTTGGGGAGGGTGGTGGTGGGTGAGGGCCGATCGTTGTCTGGTTGGGGAGGGTGGGTGGGTGAGGGCCGATCGTTGTCTGGTTGGGGAGGGTGTTGGTGGGTGAGGGCCGATTGTTGTCTGGTTGGTTGGGGAGGGTGGTGGTGGGTGAGGGCCGATGTTGTCTGGTTGGGGAGGGTGGTGGTGGAGGGGGAGGGGGTGGTGGTTGAGGGCCGATTTTGTCTGGTGGGGGGGTGGGGGTGAGGGCCGATCGTTGTCTGGTTGGGGAGGGTGGTGGGGGGTGAGGGCCGATCGTTGTCTGGTTGTGGGAGGGTGTGTTGGGTGAGGGCTATCGTTGTCTGGTTGGGGAGGGTGGTGGTGGGTGAGGGCTGATTTTGTCTGGTTGGGGAGGGGGTGGTTGGTGGGTGAGGGCTGATCGTTGTCTGGTTGGAGGGGGGTGGTGAGGGCCGTCGTTGTTCTGGTTGGGGAGGGTGGTGGTGGGTGAGGGGCCGATCGTGTCTGGTTGGGGAGGGTGGTGGTGGGTGAGGGCCGATCGTTGTCTGGTTGGGGAGGGTGGTGGTGGGTGAGGGCCGATCGTTGTCTGGTTGGGGAGGGTGGTGGTGGGTGAGGGCCGATCGTTGTCTGGTTGGGGAGGGTGGTGGTGGGTGAGGGCCGATCGTTGTGTCTGGTTGGGGGAGGGTGGTGGGGGTTGAGGGCCGATCGTGTGTCTGTTGGGGAGGGTGGGTGGTGGGTGAGGGCCGATCGTTGTCTGGTTGGGGAGGGTGGTGGTGGGTGAGGGCCGATCGTTGTCTGGTTGGGGAGGGGGGTGGTGGGTGAGGGCCGATCGTTGTCTGGTTGGGGAGGGTGGTGGTGGGTGAGGGCCGATCGTTGTCTGGTTGGGGAGGGTGGTGGTGGGTGAGGGCTGATTGTTGTCTGGTTGGGGAGGGTGGGTGGTGGGTGAGGGCTGATTGTTGTCTGGTTGGAGGGGGTGGTGGTGGTGAGGGCCGATCGTTGTGTCTGGTTGGGGAGGTGGTTGGTGGGCGTGAGCGTCTGATTGTGTTCTGGTTGGGGAGGGTGGTGGGGGGTGAGGGTGATGATTGTTGGTTTGGGGAGGGTGGTGGTGGGTGAGGGCTGATTGTTGTCTGGTTGGGGAGGGGGTGGTGGGTCGGTGGAGCTAGGCCAGATCATTCCCTGGTGAGGGGGTGGGGAGCAAGGAAGAGGCGTGTCAGATGTTTCTCTGGGGTGGAGGGGAGTGAGGCCAGGTCATTTTCTGGGAGGGATGTGGTAGTGAAGCAGATCATTCTCTGGGGGAGGGTGAGGCTAGATCATTCTGTGGGGGGATGAGGAGGAAAACGGGTAAGATATATCTGTGGTGGGCAGGAGGAGACTCGATGGCTTGTTGGTGGGGGGTGGGATTGGGCAGGTGAATCTCTGGTGAGCGGTGAGGAGGATCAGGGAGTCCGCTGCCACTTTGCAGACGGTCAGTGAGGGGAAGGGAGCAATGGATCACGATCGGATGGTAATGGGAGGGGGGGGGGGGGGTGGTTGGGTGGATAAGGGGTCAGTGTGGGGGTGATTACTCCCTCTTTTAGCTCCTGGGCTGCTTTCTCCGCTTTCTGCGGCCTGGGAGCGATTTGCATGCTTTTTCAAATTTTATCTAACTGTGCATGTGCATTTCAGATCTTTGTTTGGATCCCCTCTGCCCCTCCTCGCTAAGCCCTGCTCACTGCTATTTTTTTTTCAGGCTAAGTGCTAATGCGGGTGCTTGGGAACAGATTGCCAAGTCGGATCTGAATTATGCCCAGATTAGAATGAAAATGGTAAAATCAGGCCCATAATGTGTATATGCATTTTAGGGAATGTGTGCTGGTGTGTTCTCAATCTCTACCTCAACATGAGATGTGATGTCAGAATCCCAACACTTGTATTCAGTTCTACAAGTAGCAGTAGAAGTCGGATGTTCTATACATAGGGCGGAAGTTAACGAAAAATATTCTAAGTGCCAAACGAGCATGAAAACGAGACAGAATCATGTCGATATTTGGACGAGCTCCCAGTCGCAAGCATATGGCACTTAATAAAAAAAGTGCCACAATGCATTCTCGTCAGCAGGGAGAGGGGAGGAACCTTCTGCTGAGTTTGTAGGGGTGCCACTGTGTCCTGGTCTTCCAGTGCACTAGGAGATTTCCAATGGGTCACGTTGAATAAAAGAATGTAACAGCTGGAAAGGGCACAACACCAACGGCAGTAGATTGTGGACTAAGCAATATTCATTATTCCTGTTGAAGTGATGCTACAACTCACCAGACTGTTACAAGGAATCAGGGAAAGGAGTCTCTGGGTATTCTGTGTCATTGTGGCTGTCAGAACCAAGTGAGATAGAATGCATAGCCACGTGTCTTCTTGGTGGTAATATATCTGGCGATTTTGAATGGGACACAGCTGCAGGAGAGTGTGACTAAAGCAAAATGATTGGATGGGAATTTTGATTTGATTTGATTTGATTTATCACATTTATTAACATACAATGAAAAGTATTGTTTCTTGCGTGCTATGCAGACAAAGCGTGCCGTTCAAATTAAATGAGGGACTGCAGACTGTAGTGTCACAGATATAGCTAGGGTGCAGAGAAATATCAGCTTAATGCAAGGTAAGTCCATGCAAAGTCTGACAGCAGCAGGAAAGAAGTTGTTCTTGAGTCGATTGGTACGTGGCCCCTGACTTTTGCATCTTTTTCCCGATGGAAGAGCATGTAAGAGAGAATGTCTGGAGTATGTGGGGTCCTTAATTATGCTGGCTGCTTCTCCGAGGCAGTGACAAGTGTAGACAGGGTAAATGGGTGGGAGGCTTGTTGGCATGATAGATTGGGTTATGTTCACAACATTTTGTAGTTCATTGCATTCTTGGGCAAAGCAGGAGACGTACCAAACTGTGATACAACCAGAAAGAATGTAAAAGTTGGTGAGAGTCACAGCTGACATGCCAAATTTCTTTAGTCTTCTGAGAAAGTCGAGGCTTTGTTGGGCTTTCTTAACTATAGTGTCTGCATGGAGGGACCAGGACAGGTTGTTGGTGATGTGGATACCTAAAAACTTGAAGATCTCGACCCTTTCTACTTCATCCCTGTTGATGTAAACAAGGGCATGTTCTCTTTTATGCTTCTTGCAGTCGATGACAATCTCTTTGTTTTGTTGACATTGAGGGAGAGATTATTGTCTTGCACCAGTTCACCAGATTATCTCGTTCCAGTACTCATTCTCATCATTGTTTGAAGTGAGAAATCCTACAAAATTGAGGCCAAGTTGGAGCGACTGTAAGATGAAAGAATGTCCCACATTTGTACAAGGATGTGTAACTGTGTGAGGCATAAACCCATTGCTTTGATGATTTGAAGCAAAACGAACATTTTTATTTGAAATATCTTTTATCTGTTAATTATTGTTTGAATTCTATTGACCTGAAATTGCTTTGAAACAGTAAAAGCTTTAAAAATAAAATTTTGCCCACCAGTTTTCTTTCCATGGGTTTTGTGCAGATTCTTTTCTTGTTCAACGGTTATCAGTTTCCACAAGTGTAATAACTGAAACTATGAATAATATTTGATTTGATTTGATTTAATTTTTGTCACATGTATTGTTATACATTGAAAAGTGTTGTTTCTTGCATGCTATATAGACAAAGCATACCGTTCATTGAGAAAGAAAGGAAAGGGTGCAGAATATATGGCTAGGGTGTAGAAAAAGATCAACTTAATGTAAGGTAGGTCCATTCAAGTCTGATGGCAGCAGGGAAGAAGCTCTTCTTAAGTCAGTTGGTGCTTTTATATCATTTTCCTGACGGAAAAAAGTGGAAAATGGAAGAGAGAATGTCTGGGATACATGGGGTCCTTGATTACTCTGGCTGTGAGATAGCGGAAAGTGTAAACTGAGTCAATGGATGGGAGGCTAGTTTGAATGATGGAGTGGATGTCCTTTATGACTCTTTATAGTTTTTTGAGGTCTAGAACAGAGCAGGAGCCATACCAAGCTGTGATACAGACAGAATGCTTTCTATGATGCATCTGTATTCTCACCTATGGTGAGAATAATAGCTGACATGCCAAATTTCCTTAGCCACCTGAGAAAGTAGACACATTAGTGGGCTTTCGTAGGTGTAGCATTGACATAAACCAAGACAGCTTGTTGGTGAACTGGACATCTGGAAACTTGAAGCTCTCAACTATTTCCATTTCATCCCCGTTAATATAGACAGGGGCATGCCCTCAATATGATGATTGCTTTCATTTTACTGACATTGAGGGAGAGATTATGGTCATTGTACCGATTCACCAGATTCTCTGTCTCATTCCTATATTCTGTCTCATCATTGTTTGAGATCATCAGCAAACTTGAAAATCAAATTGGAGGGTAATTAGGCCATAGTCATAGATGCATAAGGAGTATAGAAAGGGGCTGAGAACATAGGCTTGTGGGGCCCTGGTTTTGAGAATAGTTATAGAGGAGATGTTGTTGTTTATCCTTACTGAAGTTCTCCATATATAGAATTATATAATGTTATATAGAAGCAGCTGAATTAGTACAAAGTGAGGAAATGTAGAAGGTGTTTGAAAGATGCATGAAATTGAGATGAAACTATATACACAGTTCAGAATTTAGGTTGGAATTTTACTGTCCTGCCTGGCATGGGAATCAGAGCTGGGGAGAGGGGAACCATAGAAAGGCCTGTTGACCTCAGGTGGGAATTTACAGTTCAAAGGTGAGTGGAGGTGTAAAATCCTGCCTTTAGGCTGGAATTTTACCAGCACTCCCGTCCCGATTCCAAGCGTGGGCAAGGCTCGGAGAACGGAAGTTCCCTTGGGTGGGATCATATGAACTTTAGATCGATATACCGACAAAATTCCACCCTTAGTCTCTGACCCAATCCACACAATGGGGCGAATTTACCCATCCCGCCCGCCACGGGAATTGGAGTAGGCGAAGGGCGGACTGTGGAAAGGTCCTTTGACCTCGAGCAGGATTTTCCAGGTTTCAGGGTGAGCGTGGACAGAAAATTTCACCTAACATCAGCATCAATTTTAAGCAAATGTTTAAACATTGACTGTTTAATAAATCTGCGACATTTGGCGTTCAATATTTATAAATCTTTTTAATTTGAAGGATAAGACACATATCCTCTTTAAATTCCATTGCAATCCTCGACCTTTGCACTCTTTGCCAGCTGCCTGGGTGTATTTGAATTGTAGTTTTGCTTTCATTCTAAATCTTAAACCACAATCAAGCCAAACGTTTGGAATATTACCTTAATGTTACCATCTGCATTATTCATCTTTGAATAGTTGCACTCCATTGACAACTCTGCCTAATAAGAAAGTATCAGTGGGAATTTTACAGGCCGGGGCATAGGATTTCCCGGATGGACCTCCTGTTGCCAGCCCGCACCACCCCACATGCTGGCCTAACCTGTTTGCTGTCGTGTTTAATTGTTCAGATTGTTTGAGCTTTGATTATGTGTGTCAGATACCTCTTTCTGGTTGTGTGGGTGTGATTAATTAAGCCTGGATATGGTGACAGAGAAAGGGAAATTAAACTGTGAGCAAACAGCTGTAAACACAAGAGCAACATTTTGCAACATTGAGTAGAATTTCCACTCAAACATTCGTGTTTATAATCTCTTCATATTTCTGAAGCATAAGACCTATGGGGTGAATTTTCCTACTCCACCCGCCACGGGATTTGGAGTAGACGAAAGGTGGACCATGGAAAAGTCCGTTGACTTCGGGCAGGATTTTCTGGTTTCAGGGTGAGCGTGGTCGGAAAATTTCACTCAATGTCTGCAATTTTTGATTGGCGAGTGAGGAGTAGCATGGACCACCTCATCTCAATCCAATTTTTTTTATTCATTTAGGGGATGTGCATGACATTGGCTGGGATAGCATTTATTGCCTATCACGAATTGCCCTTGATAAGATTGGAGTGAGCTGCCTTTTCGAACTGTACCTGTCTTTACTACTACCTCTGGCAGCTTGTTCCAGACACTCACCACCCTTTGTGTGAAAATGTAGCTCCTCCGGACTCTCTTGTATCTGTCCCCTCTTACCTTAAACCTATGCCCTCCAGTTTTAGACTCCCCTACTTTTGGGAAAAGATATTTACTATCTAGCTGATCTATGCCCCTCATTATTTTATAGATCTCTATAAGATTACCCCTAACTCTCCCACACTGCAGAGAAAAAAGTCCCAGTTTATCCAGCCTCACATAACTCAAACCATCAAACCCTGGTAGCATCCAAGTAATTTTACCTTTCACATAAATACAAATCTTCCTTTTGCATGGTAGCACAGTGGTTAGTATTGCTGCCTCATAGAGCCAGGGACTCAGGTTCGATTCCCAGCTTGGGTCACTGTGTGACTTTTGCTCATTCTTTCCCTTGTTCAAATACACCCGTGTCTATTTAAGGGATCTGATTATCTTAAAACTAATGGAATAATGGTCACTGGTCCTGAAGTGATCCCTAACTAACACTTCTGCCATGCCCTTCCTTATTTCCTAAGAAGAGGCCAAATTTTGGCCCCTCTCTAGCCAGGCAATCCTCATACTGAAGGATAAATTCCTCCAGAATACACTCAATAAGTTTCTCTCCATCCAAACCTCTAATACTATGGCTGCCCCAGTCAATATTGGGAAAGTTAAAATCCCCGACTATTCTCTATTTTTCTTGGAGCTATCTGTAATCTCCTTACATATTTGCTTCTCAATTTCCCGCCAAATACTTGGGGGTCTATAACACAATCAAAGTGATTTCCCCCTTCTTATTTCTTAGTTGTACCCATATAGACTAAGTGGCTCAACCCTTGAGTATATCCCCTCTGAGTACTGCTGTGATGTTTTCCCTTAATCAAAAGTGCAACTCCACCTCCTTACTTACACCCATCCTTGCATCTACCTTTCCTATATCTTCTATACCTTGGAACATTGAACTGCCAGAACTGTCCTTCCCTTAGCCATGTTCAGTAATTGCTATAATATCCCAGTCCTGTGTAGCCTTCCAGCCCTGAGTTCATCTGCCTTGCCCACCAGGCCTCTTGCATTGAAATAACTGCAGTTTAATCTGGACTTCTCTTGCTCTATGTCTTGCTTTTGCCTGATCTGCTTGGTACTAGGATCACTGACACTGTCTTTACTATTTAATGTGCTGTCCTTAACTTCTGTGCTATCCTTAACCTTCTCTTCTCTCTCCCTACTTCCTCTTCCCCCTGCCTAGTCAGTTTAAAGTCTCCAAGTGTCTCTAGCAAATCTCCACGCCAGGATGTTAGTCCCCCTCCAGTTCAGATGTAACCTGTTCTCTTGAACAGATCAGCCCTTCTCCAGAAGAGATCGCAAAGATCCAAATATCAAAATTCCTACCCCCTGCACCAGCTCTCAAGCGACACATTCATCTGCCTCATCTTGCTAATCCAACTCTCACTAACGCTTGGCACCAGTAATAGTCCAGAAATTACTATCTTTGAGATCACGTATCAACCAACTCAAGAACAACTTTGAGGTGCCAAATGACCTCATTCTGCTCCTATTTTCTGTTTCCATGTCTCTTCCCTACTGCCATCAAACTTTTGAATGGATTTATCTCACACTAAGTTGATCTTTTTCTATGCCCTAGCTATGACTGCAACATTACATTCTGCACCCTCTCCTTGCCTTCTCTATGAATGGTAAGCTTTGTCTGTACAGCAGGCAAAAGACAATATTTCTCGCTGTATACCAATACAACAGATAAATCAAGTCAAATCAAAGATAGTTTTCTAGAGCGGGTTCCTTTCTCCCGAAGCTTTTTAATGTGTCAGCTGTTGCATGTACTGGGTGGTAGTAACATACTTAGAGTGAAGCTAAGCTAATTTCCTGTCTTTGAATTGAATTATTCAAACAAAGATCTGGAATATTTGATTCAGTTGGACCTATTGAAGGAAGAGGGAGGAATTGTCCTCATTCTCTTATTTCTGTTCTTCAATGAGAAGGCTAACCTGTAATTTATTTCATTATTGTGTGTGAGATCATGTTGCCGCTTTGTGTTCTTGTCTGCACAACAGGCGGTGATGTTCAAAGCAATTCAATCTGTGGCTCGTGCACGAACAATGCTATGCAGAGTGCTATGTCAATGGAAATATCTTACCTATTTTAATTTCATACACATTTTAATGACGTCTACATATTTTACAGCTTCCAATGTCAGTTGTCCCCAGTCCTTTTGAATTAGTGGAGACTGATGTGAAGAACTCATGAAACACATGGAATCATACAGCACAGTTGGGGGCCATTTGGATCATCTGTGTCAGCGCCAGTTCTTTGACAGAGATGCGTAATTATTCCAACTTCGCTGCTCATTCCCTATGGTCTACATCAGTGTCAATAATTTTTAAATTCTAATTTCTCTGAAGCTGATTTACTGCCACATTTTCTACCATGCAATTCTCCCTGCAATGCGTAATTATTCTCTGATGACCTTTCGTTGACTTTTTAGTTCCTGGAATCTTTTCACTGTGGCATTTTGTAGCCTTCAGGTTATATCCTATTTCCTTATTCATTCTCACTGGCCTTTGACTTACAGCTTTTCCTTCACTTCGCAGAGCCATTGTTTTTTTTTAATAATCCCTCAATGTTGTCCTTAAAAATTGCCGTCTGTGTCATGAAATTATTTTTGAGTTTGCTTTTGATTACTTGAATAGAAACAATGTGCATGGGTTTGGGTTAAAAGGCAGGGGGAATGGAACTTAAACTATCATGCCCTTTCAGAGAACCAGTGTAAACACAATGGGCCAGATAATTTCCTTCTGCCCCATAACAATTCTGCGTACCCATGATTGAAATAAAGGCATTAAGAATCATCCCCTCCAGTATCAGCATACTGGGGATACAGCATGAGATATCTACAGGAACTATAGCAGCAACTTGCCAAGGCCCCTTTCAGATTTCATAGAACATAGAACATAGAACATAGAACAATACAGCACAGAACAGGCCCTTCGGCCTTCGATGTTGTGCCGACCAAAATAAAAAGCAATGCCCTCCTAACTAAACCATTCCCTTCCATCCATATACTTATCAACTAACCCTTAAACGCCACCAAACTTGGCGCATCTACAACAGCTGCAGGCAGGGCATTCCACTCCCTAATCACTCTTTAGTAAGAACCTACCTCTGATATCCGTCTATAACTCATACCCCTTAATTTAAAGCTGTGTCCCCTCGTGCTAGCTTTCCCATCCTAGGAAAAAGGCTACACTGTCCACCCTATCAAACCTCTAATCATCTTATATGCTTCAATAAGATCCCCTCTTAGCCGCCTCCTTCTAACGAAACAACCTCAAATCCTTAACCTCTCTTCATAGGACCTGCCCTCCATACCAGGCAACATCCTGGTAAACCTCCTCTGTACCCTCTCCAATGCTCCACATCTTTTTATAATGTGGCGACCAGAACTGCACACAATACTCCAAGTGCGGCCGCACTAGAGTTTTGTACAGTGCAACATGATGCTGCGGCTCCTAAATTCAATCCCCCACCAATAAAAGCTAAGACTCCATAAGCCTCTTAACAACTTTATCCACTTGACTGCCTACTTTCAGGGATCTATTGACACATACACCAAGATCCTTCTGTTCCTCAACACTATTAAGAGCCCTACCATTAGCCCTATACTCTACACATTTATTGTTCCTGCCAAAGTGCATTACCTCACATTTCCTCCACCTTGAAGGACAAGGAGGTACCACTGCTTCCAAAATCCCTTCCACATCAAACACATCTTGACTTGGACATAGCATGGCTGCCTCACAGCGCCAGGAACCGTGTTTGACTCCCAACTTGGGTCATTGTCTGTATGGATTCTGCACGTCCTCCCCATGTCTGCATGGGTTTCCTCCCTGTGCTCTGGTTTCCTCCCACAGCCTGAAAGACATGCTGGTTAGATGTGTTGGCCATGCTAAATTCTCCCTCAGTGTACCCGAATAGGCGCTGGAATGTGGCGACTAGGGGATTTTCACAGTAACTTCATCGCAGTGTTAATGTAAGCCTACTTGTGACAATAATAGATAAACTTTAAATTTTAAACTTTAAAAACATTAAACTTTAAATGTGATTGTTCCTTTTTACTTAAAATCTGGGAATTTTACACATAACAGCATAGTAGGTGTGCTTTCATTGCTACAGGGTAGGGGGAGAAATCCTGAGCACTGATGCTTACCATGTTTCTAGGCCCCTTATCCTATGCCTACCATCAACCCCAGACACCCCACTGACCCTTTTAATAACCCACCTCTTCCCTCCTTCAGGATGAGAATCATTGTCACATACGTTTCAACTGTGGAGTGCAGTTGCCACTGAATGTTATTTTGATAACTAAGGCAGAGATATGTTATTTCTCAGAGAAAATATTAAATGTTAAAATTATGTTTTTTATTGCTTGTTTGCAATATGAGCATTTGATTTCAAATTTACTGTTTAAGTTTTAAAGTTATTCTTCAGACTTGGGCAATTTTGTTTATTATTCATTAAACATGGGCATCACTGGCTAGCCAGTATTTATTGCCCTTCCCTAGTTATCCTCGGAGGGCATTGCTATGGCTCTGAAGTCATATGTAGACTAGGTAAGAACAGCAATTTCCTTTTAATCAAATGGGTTTTTCCAACAATGGTTTCATGGTCATCAGCAGATTCTTATTTCCAGATATTTATTATTGAATTCAAATTTCCCCATCTGCCATGGCAAAATTCAAACCCGAGTCCCCAGAACATTAACCAAATTTCTGGGTTAATAGTCTACTGCTAATACCACTATGCCATCGCTATCAAGGGGTTAATCAAAGTAATTCTAGGTCTCTGCTGCAGAGCAGTTGGGATCAGTTAGATAAATAACTGGCCTGATCTGATTCTGGTCAGAGGATTGATACATGGGAACCTCCGTGGTATAAATAAGAGAGGTTCAGAGCAGTGGGCATGACATACAGCAATTACTGCGAGTTGGTGAGTAAGACAGTGTGGTGAGGAAGGGAAGAAGGTGTTGCTTTTCTGTTTCCATCTTTTTCAGCCTCCAAGAGACCACACCAAGGATGTTTTACCCACCCCAGCAGAGGCAGCCTCCCGTTGGTTGGCAATGCTCCCCCTGGCGAAGCAGCTGTGAACCATCGGAAGTGCCTTTCTCCTTAGTGCAACCAGAAAGTCGGGGCAACCTCTGCCATCAGAAAACCCAGTAAGAAGTCTCACAACACCAGGTTAGAGTCCAACCAATTTATTTGATAGTAATTCACAAGCTTTCGGGATTTGCCCCTTCCTCAGGTGCGTGGAGAGTCCTCTCCGTTCACTTGACGAAGGGACAAACCCCGAAAGCTTGTGAGTTTACTATCAAATAAATTGGTTGGACTCTAACCTGGTGTTGTGAGACTTCTTACGGTGTTTACCTCAGTCCAATGCCGGCATCTTCACATCAGAAAATTCATCACAGAGGAACTGTAAAATTCCATCTGAGGAGTTAAAAACAGAAAATTGGAGCAGAAGAAGGCCATTCGGCCCTTTCAGCCTAGTCCACCATTCATTGTGATTATGGTTGATCATCCCACACAATATCCTGAATCTGCCTTCCCCCATATATCCTTTGATTTTCTTTTCTTCAAGTGCTACATCTAACTGCTTCTTGAAAGCACTCAATGTTTTGGCCTCAACTACTTTTCTGTGATAGTGAATTCCACAGGCTGACCACTCTCTGGGAAAAGTAGGTACTCTTTATCTCTGTCCTAAATGGTCTAACCTGTATCCTCAGACTGTGATCGCTGTATGATTACATTAGAAACAGGAGCAAGAATAGACCATAAACAAACCTGCTTCACTCTTCAATGAGATCACATCCAATCATCTGACTCAACTCCACCGTTCCACTTGCTCCACATTTATCTGACTTCCCAAGAAACCGGAGTGAATATTCCCATCCTGCCCACCATGGGAATCATAGCGAATCGGGGCGGACCATGCAAAGGTCCATTGACATTGGGCGGGTATTTGCAGCCTTGGGGTGAGCATGGTCAGAAAATCCCGCCTTAGAAATCTGCTCATCTCAGCCTTAATTATTGTCAATATTCCAGCATCCACAACACTCTGGTTCAGAGAAATCTAAAAATTTATAATCCTCTGAATGAAGATATTTCTTCACACCTCAATCCTGAATGATGACCTCTGACCTTGAATCTGTGCCCTAACGTTCTAGATTCATCAATCAAACAAAACATCTGCCCTGTCAAACCCCTTCAGAATCCTATATTTTCAATACAACCTCTCATTTTCCTAAATCTCAGTGAGTAAAGGGACAATTCACCCATCCTCTCATCAATGGACAACACTTTCATCCTAGGGACCAACCAATCCCATCAACACTTAAAGGCAAGTAGATTTTTATTTAGATATGCATATAACAAGACACACATACTGTAATACAATGGGCTCTCACCAGAGCCTGGAACAATTGCAACAAGAATTTTTTATTCTTGTATTCCAGTCTCCTTGTAATAAAATGAAAGCAAATTACTGCAGATGCTGGAAAATGAAACAGACGCTGGAAAATCTCATCAGATCTCATAGCAAATATGGAGAGAGAATAGAGCTGACTTTGTGAGTCGGAATCACTCTTCATCATCCTTGCAATAAAGGATAACACTCCTTTCCCTTCTGAATTGCTTGCTGTGTTGCTTGCACAGGATCATCTAAATCTCTCAGAACATCAGTATTTCTAAGCTTTACACCTTTTAAAAATAGTCAACCTTTCTATCTTATTAAAAAGCAAATAACCTCACACTTCTCTACATTACTGTCCGCCTTCCACCTGGTAGTCCCATCTCCATCATGTTGTTCACTATATTAACTCTCTCTCTCTCTCCCCCTCTCTCCACAAAATGTCCAAAACATTTCAATCCCTTTGTGGCTACTTTCTTCAATGCGTCAACAGCTTTCAGTGACCCGCTGATGTGCAGATTCTGGATTTTGTTCTTTCTCAATGCTTCACACATTCATCAAGCCCTCCAACATCTCTACTTTGTCAGGAGGCTAAGGAAATTTGCCAACTTTTACAGATGCACCATGGAAAGCATCCTTTCTATTGTATCATAGGTTGGCCTGGTTCCTGCTCTGTCCAAAACCACAACAAACTACGAAGTGTCGCGAACGAAACTCAGTCCATCATGCAAACTAGCTTCTCATCCATTGATTCTGTCCACACTTCCTGCTGCCTTGGCAAAGCAGCCAGCGTAATTAAGGACCCTACATCACCAGACATTCTCTCTTCCATCTTCTTCCATTGGGAAAAAGATACAAAAGCCTGAGGTCACGCGCCAACCCAAATCAACACAACTTCTTTCCTGTTGCCATCAGACTGAATGGATGTACCTTGCATTAAATTGATCTATCTCTGCATACTAGCTATGACTGTAACATTACATTCTGTACCTTCTTCTTTCCTCCTCTGTGTACGGTATGTTTTGTCTGGATAGTGTGCAAGAAACAATACTTTTCACTGAATACTAATATATGTGACAATAATAAATCAAATCAAAAATCTTCACATCTGGTGTGGTCTCACCAAAGTTTTGTGTAACTGTAGCACGACCCCTTCGTTTCTGTATTTTAATGTCTCTATGACAAATGCTATCGTAGTGCTTGCCTTTTTAGTTGCTTGCGTGTCGGCGTGCTAACTTTCTGTTATGTACAAGATACACAGGGCTCTCCAACGCAAATATTTCCCAGTGTCTCACCATTAAAAAAAAATCTGCTTTAGTTTTCCTACAAAAGTAGATAACTTCACATTCTCGTCCATTGTATTCTATGATATAATATTCCTGTCACTATAAAACTGTGCACTGTACAATTTACTGTGAGCAATGTCAGAGTGAGACCATTAAAATGTAGATGTATATAAAAGAGAGCAGCAAAATGTGACAGTCAACTAAAAAATGTTTTTAAACGGTTTAGTTTAAAGGCATTGCACTGAACTTACAGAATTAATCTGATGCACATTTCATACTGAAATGACAGGAGAGATTACATTTCAGTATTTTGATCTAGCCGCAAGCTGCTTAAGCAGATTCACCTTTAATTCTGAAGTGTCCCTATTTTAACAGAAAGATCAGCTGCTGACACGTTCAACATTGGATTTCACCAGTTTCCAAGCTAAGAATTTGTGAAATAAAATAAGCAATAGCTAAGATATGCAGGAACCAGGCACATTCATAACTCTTCACATCCGCAGTGTTCAGAAACCCATTGTTATATGTTTATTACACCAGAATTTCCATTATTTTACTTGCTGGACATGTCCATCCAGTGCCTGGCTCCAACTATACAATGTCATCTGAAGCAGCCCTGTGTCAGGAATGAATGCCTCCCACTCTGACAGGGTACATAAGCAATCTTCCAAAGTAACAATTGGAAAAGCGATCACACAGGCTTATACCTTACCTGGGATTGCCCAACCACTAAAACTGGAAAAGCTACTGCATTTTTTGGCATTTTTTGCAAAAGGATTAGATCTTAAAAGGAAGGAAATGTTGTTACGAGTGTATAAGGTTTTGTGAGATCATATCTGGAATATCACGTCCATTTCTGGTCTCCTTATTTGAGGAAAGATATAATAGCATTGGAGGGAGTTCAGAGAAGATTCATTAGGTTGGATGAAGGGTTGAAAGTGTTTGGATATCATGGGTTTGTACTCTCTGGAGTTCAGAAGAATGAGGGGTAGATCTGGTTCAGCTATATAAAATGCTAAAGAGGATTTGTAAGGTTGACATTGAACAGATGTTCCCCCCCAGTGGGACAAGAGGTCAAAGATGTAAGCTCTTGTTTACTGGCACATCTGCCTCAAAATCACAGTGGGCGAGGGTTGCAGAACAGTATTCTCTGTTTGCCTCGGGCATGATCTTATCAACTCCGGTTGGGAGTGCAGGTAAAATTCTGGTTCAAAACTGAAATGAGGAGAAACTATCGCTAGAATTGTACCACCTGCCTGCCATGGAATCAGAGCAGGCGAGGGAGGGACAATGGAAATATCTGTTAGGCTTGGGCAGGATGTTCTGGTTTCGAAGCTATAAAATCCTGTTGTACTTCTGTCAGAGGACTGTGAATCTGTGGAACTCACTGTCCCTGGAGGCAGAATCGATCAATAGATTCTAGAAAGAGATGGATATGTTTCTGATGAAAAGTGGGATAAAGGGCGATGGGGAGCAGGCAGGGAATTGGAGTTGAAGGCAGATCAGATTAGCTGTGATCACATTAAATGGCGGAGGGGGCATGAAGAGCTGAAATGCCTATTCCTGTTCCCAATTCCTATCTTCAACATTAAGATCCCACATCATGAAGTGTTTTAAAGTTTATCTATTAGTCACAGTAAGGCTTACATTAACACTGCAATGAAGTTACTGTGAAATTCCCCTAGTTGCCACACTTCGGTGCCAATTTGGGTCAATGCACCTAACTGGCATGTCTTTCAGACTGTGGAAGGAAACCAGGGGAAGCCCATACAGACACGGGGAGAACATGCAAACTCCACATAGACAGTGACCCAAGCCAGGAATCAAACCTGGATTCCTGGCACTGTGAGGCAGCGATACTAACTGTTATACCACCGTGCCTCTCACATGCTCCATGATGACAGAAGACTAATGAGGAGACAAGAATGATAGGGTGTGACTGTCAATGACTGCAAGTAGTCGAGTGCTTGGTTCATTCCCACAAGATTGTTTGTCATGCCAGAAGTGACTTGATTTGATTGATTTGATTTATTATCATCACTTATGTTAACATACAGTGAAAAGTGTTGTTTCTTGCACACTATACAGATAAAACATACCATTCATAGAGGAGGAAAGTAGAGAGTGCAGAATGCAGTGTTAGACAGTGTTGGGCACAGATTGCAAGAGTCTTTACAGATTTTCCTGGATGCTGAACTATGTGGGAACTCAGCATTCTAAACCTGACTCGATGAGGAAAGGACAACTAACAGCAGGAACTATCTATCTCACTTTCACATCATTTCCCAATCTAAACTTCAGATCTTCGACCTGTCAGACTTCTGCTGTAAACATTTGCAGTATGCTACAAGAACACATCACCACTTCAACCCCTCTGCAATGTGCCACTGGTATGTTCTCACACTTAACTCTGCACAGTAACCAGATTCCAGCATCTGCATTCATCCCCATACTGCCCAAGATGAGGAAAATCACCCTTATTTCATTCAACTTCTTCAATTTATCCTTTTTTTCTGCAAAGACGTAATTGTTCATTCAAAATATATTTGAGAACGTCTGAGAAGATCTCATTAATCATATTAAAAACAGAGAAGTTTTTGTAGATGAATAGAAGTTTCCGGGGGCAATTTTACCAAAAAAATTCCAAATGCCCAACAGTTCCAGATCCCCTTTTTGGGCGAGTTTGAAAATATGTCACTTTGTACAAAAACAAATCTGATTCCTGCCAGCAGGGGGAGGTATGGGGCTTAAACTCGCCAGAAAACCAGCTGTGGGTACAGTGGTGCAAGCAAACATTTCTCTCTATTCTATCATGCAAATCATCTCCACCATCTCCCTCCCCCACCTCCCCCCACCTCCAGGATACCACGTTTCTTTCCCCCCCCTCTTCCGACTGCTGGCCTCCCCAGCTGATTGCCTTGACCCTGGACGATTATCGCCCGAACCCCACCAGCCCAGTTGATCACCCACCCTGCTAGCCTTGCCCCGCTTTCGTCCACCCTGGCTGATCACTATTTGCAGAGCACGCAGCTTCCCCTCTCCACTTCCCCTTAGGCTCAACCCCATCATGACCCCACATGCAGGCTCTAATCCCACCTCCCCCTCCCCAGTCCCTGTTGGGCATTGCCAGGCTGGCAGTGCCAAGGTGCCAAGCTGGCTGTACCAGGCTGGCACTGCCCAAGCGATACTGCCCTCCCTGACCTGACCACCTGGGGCCTCAGTGACATTCAGTCCTGCCAAAGAGGCAATCATGCCAACTTGCCATTGATGGAGGCAATATGCGATTTTCACTGCTGAGGACCTTCGCCTGTGAGGTCATTAAGGCCAGTAACATAAATCTTCATATCGGATATCCGGTCCTGGTGAGATTATGAGAGACGAGAAACCAAGAGCTGACTTGATTTTTTTACCTTCTGCGCAATCTTACCATTTCGTGCTGTCTGGTGTGACAGAGCCAGTAAGATTGTCCCTGCCCCCACCCCTCTGTGTTGACAGAGTTCATTCCTTTTCTCACACCATTCCAAAAGTGGTGATACAGGTTGGGATTTCTCTGCCTTGAAATCGTTGCAGCCAGGACTGGACTATCTAGAGAGCCATTAACGTTTCCAAAATTCCCCATCCCACCCGTGACTACAACGGCCAGAGTTGCAGCTGGAAAGTCCCATCTCATTGGAACATTTCCTGCCCATTGTACTTCCTTAGAACCATAGGAAAACCACTGAAGAGTCCTGGTGAAGAAAGAGGCCATTCAGCCCATCATGTTTGCACCAGCTAAAAAAGAATCTAGCCATTCATTTTAATCCCAGTTATCCTGTACCTAGTCCATAGTCTCGCAGATTACATCTTTTCAGAGACTGATCCAGGTACCTCTGAGGAGAACCCAGCATTTCAGCCTCAATCACGGACTGAAGTACTGGGGCAGAGCACAGTGACACAGTGGCTAACATTGCTGCCTCACAGCGCCAGGAACCTGCGTTCGATTTCCGGCTTGGATCACTATCTGTGTGTAGTTTGCATGCCGTCTGCACGGCTTTCCTCTAGGTGCTCTGGTTTCCTCCCACAGTCTGAAAGTTGTGCTGGTTAGGTGCATTGACCTGAACAGGCACCTTAGTGTGGCAACTAGGGGAATTTCATTGCAGTGTTAATATAAGCCTTATTTGTGACTAATAAATAAACTTTATTTTTCTTTAGAATCCACTGTGGGATTCAAACCTAACTCAGAGTGACATTCACATTTGGCAATGCAGGTGGAGAAGGTAGTCAAGAAGACATACGGCATGCTTGCCTTTATCACTCGGGGCACTGGGTTTAACAATTGGCAAGTCATGTCGCAACTTTATAGAACCTTAATCAGGCCACACTTGGAATATAGTGTTCAATTCTGGTCACCACATTACCAGAAGGATGTGGAGGCTTTGGAGACGGTACAGAAAATGTTTACCAGGACGTTGCCTGGTATGGAACATAGAACATTACAGCGCAGAACAGGCCCTTCGGCCTTCGATGTTGCACCAACCAATTAGGAAAAAGCAATGACCCTCTAACCTAAACCATTCACTTTTTGTCCATAAAGTATGGTATGGAGGGCATTAGCTATAAGGAGAGGTTAGAGAAACTTGCTTTGTTCTCACTGGAATGATAGAGATTGTGGGGCGACCTGAGAGAAGTCTACAAGATTATTAGAGGCATGGACAGAGTGGATAGTCAGAAGCTCTTTCCCAAGGTGGAAGAGTCAATTACAAGGGGGCACGGGTTTAAGGTGCGAGGGATAAGGTTTAAAGGAGATGTACGAGGCAGATTTTTTACACAGAGAGTAGCGGGTACCTGGAACAGATAGTGAATTCAGAAAACTGTGTTTATTCTTTCAGAACATATACCACTAAACTGGGAGATATTTCACCACTGCTATGCAGATTTAAAGTTCATTTATTGTTAAGAGTAGGCTTCCACTAACACTGCAATGAAATTACTGTAAAAATCCCCTAGTCACCACACACCGGCACCTGCTCGGATTACACTGAGGGTGAATTTAGCATGGTTAATGCACCTAAACAGCACGTCTTTTGGACTGTGGGAGGAAATGGGAGCACCCAGATGAAACCCACACAGACACAGGGAGAATGTGCAGACTCCCCACAGTGACCCAAGCCGGGAACCGAACTCGGGTCCCTCGCACTGTGAAATGGCAATGTACCAAAGGGAAACATATAGCAGCAGTGTCAATCCAGATGATTGCTGAATGACCCAGGTTGGGAATGCAAGTGCGTGGTTGGGAGGTCAGAATCTAGCTTGGATTTGATTAAGATGCCAGTGCCCTCACAATACAGGACATACTCAGAAAAAACTCTTCCTCCACACAGTTTACAGTCACAGAGGTTAGCTAATCACATAGATAAGATGGGTAAGATGGGTATTAGAGGGATATGGGCCAAATGCAGGCAATTGGTATCGTTTAAGACTTATCTGGATAGCCACATGAACAGACTGGGAATGGAGGGATACAAACAAATGATCTAGACCCATGAGCAGCGCAAGCTTGGAGGGCCGAAGGGCCTGTTTCCTGTTCTGTATTGTTCTTTGTGGCTCAGTGATAAAAACTGGGCAGCGTGGAGAATTTGGGCTGAAGGTCCTTTTGTTGGTTTGACACCTACTTGTAAAGCTGCCCCTGTTTGAACATATCCTTCCAAACCAAGCCAGGATTTCGGAGATTGAGGAGATCTGTATTTTTTAATCATCAACATGTCAGTTCTGCTGCAAGACTCACATCAGAAATATCTCTGACAATAGTTGAAAGATTTCCCTCTATCATTGAAAAACATTTATGATATTAATATTAAGGTTGCAGCAGAAATATCTCTTGCAAGTTAGAAAAACTCCTTGAGGCGTTCAACAATTATAAAATATCCTTAGTGTATGTTAATCACAAGGTATTTGTGGCTGTAGCTGTGTTGATGGAGAGTCACTGGGAATATGTTAGTATTAGTAGGTCCCTGGATGTATAACAGTGTTGATGAGATGTCCCTGAAAGTGCGTAAATATTAGTAAGTCCCTGGGAATGCAGCAGTGTTGACTAAGAGTCCCTGAGGTTGTGTTAGTATTAATAGGTCCCTGGAAATGTAGCAGTGTTGGTGAGGGGTCCCTGAGAGTATGTAAATACACGAGTTCACTGGAAGTGGATCACTGCTACTCTTCCAGGGAGTCCCCAGGAGTGTGTTAATCATTGCAGGTCCCTGGGAGTGCAGCAGAGTTGATAGAGAGTTTCCCGGAGTGTGTTAGTACTAGTAGATCCCTGGGAATGCCAGCATTGTTATTGAAGGGATTCATTGAGGGTGCCCCAATTCTTCTATGAAAATATGGAAGACGATTTGCTCGCGTGAGTGCAGCTCTAACAGCACTCAATATACTCTATGCCATCCAGGACAAAATAGCTCTCTTGATTGTCACAATATCTATCACAAAAGGCATTCAATCCTTTTACTATCGATACACAGTAGCAGCAGTGTGTACCATCTACAGGACTTACTGCAGCAAATTACCAAAGCTCCCTCAACAGAATTTCCAAATATGTGACCTCTGCCATCTACAGAGAGCAGGGGAGGGGAGGAAAGGGCAAGAGATACATGGGAAACCAGAGCCTGCTAGTTTTCCTCCAAGCTCACACTGTCCTGATTTGGGAATGCATTGCCCTTCCTTCTCTGTCACTGAATTAAAATCCATCCTAAGCAGTACCTATACCAGACTGCAGCAGTTCAATAAGACAGCTCACCACCCATTTTATGAAGGAAACCAAAATAGGTCATCCATTGTCAGGCGTGTTCACGTGTTCGGAATAGATGGAACAATAAAAATGATTTCATTAGTTTGGGCCATAAAACATTTCAGGACGCCCTGTGATGTTGAATGATGCTAGATAAATACAAAATTTATTCATTAAATGTCACAAGTAGGCTTACATTAACACTGCAATGAAGTTATTGTCACAATAACTTGTGCCCCAAGTCACCACATTCCGGCGCCTGTTTGGATACACTGCGGGAGAATTTAGCATGGCCAATGCACCCAATTAGCACATCTTTTGGACTGTGGGAGAAAACCCAGAGGAAACCCATGCAGACACGGGGAGAATATGAAGACTCAAAGAACAAAGAAAAATACAGAACAGGAATAGGCCCTATGGCCCTCCAAGCCTGATGCCTACCAAAACTAAAACCTTATGCACTTAAAGAATTCCTATCCTTTCATTCCCGTCCGATTCATGTAGTCATCTAGTTGCCCCTTAAATGCCACTGTCATACCTACTCCCACCACCTCTCAGGCAGCGTGTCCCAGGTGATCTTTCTCACAGAGACTGAAACTTGGAATTGAACTCAAGTCCTTGGCGCTGCGAGGCAGCCGTGCTAACCACAGTGCCACTGTGACACCCTGTTATTTCTTTATGCTAAAACGTAGATACAGGAGTGAAAGCAGACTAAGCTGAATATAATGCTGCTGCTTTCTCACTTACAGCTCTGATAGCAAAGGCAATGTCTTACAAACTTCGAGCCTCAGAGGCAACTTTGGAGAAGAAGAACTTTTATTTGTAGATCCCTAATAAGTGGGAGCTGGAGCTGTGCAGGCAATTTGGCAGAATATCCTTTGGTTGCCATAGGTTTCACACCCCCTCCTCATACACAGACTATTTCCCCTGTAGGACTCCACTCCTGCCAGTGTGTGTGTGACCCCAATTTGTGACCCAGCTCCAGTAAGCAGAGATAAACCGAGTCCAAAATTGACTACCATCACCAGAGCTCATGAATTGAGAAAGACCTCTGTCAAAAGATAACGGAGAAAGGCAGTTGGCCTCAACCAGAACAAAATGAATGCAAATGCATTAGCCTTCTCAGATAGATAGCTGAAAAGATTTTGTCAAAGCGTACCAGATTGTTCAGAGTCGTATCAGGGTCTTGGTAGCGAGCTGTTGTTTTTATTGTCTGATGAGAAAGAGAGTGACATGGTGGAACTGTGGTTAGTACTGCTACCTCACAGTGCCAAGAACCAGGGTTCAATTCCCAGCTTGTATCACTGTCTGTGTAGAAGCTGTATGATCTCCCCATGTCTGCATGGGTTTCCTGCTCTATTTCCTCCCACAGTCCAAAAGACATGTTGGCTAGATGCATTGGCCGTGCTAAATTCTCTTTCAGTGTACTTAAACAAGTGCCAGTCCAACTAGAGGATTTTCACAGTAGCCTCACTGAGCCTACTTATGACTAATAAGTAAGACCTTAACTTAAACACACTTGTAGAGATAAGCACTTTGATAAATTAGAATCCAATCGATGAAGTAAATATTACCTTTTCCGGGTAGTAGTGATTGAAAATGTTTCCGATTAGATGTGAGATTGCAATTGGGCAGCACATATGGAACAATCCTGAGTGTGCTGATAGCTACAAAAACTACCAATTAAAGCAACATGTCAAGTTTGTCAGGAGACTCATGACACCTAATACAATACATTCAGGGACCAACTCTCAGCAAAAAAAAGGCTTGTACCTTCTTATTTTTTGACTGGCCTCGGAGCCTGGGGAGCCTTTGTTGTGCTTTGTTTTCTCCATTATAATGTGTCAGCCGATCAGTTTTGAGTTGCCAACCAAACGACCTTTCCACCTCATGACAGAAAATATGATGATTTGATTTGATTTGTCATTGTCGTATGCATTAGGATAAGTGAAACGTACTGTTTCTTGTACGTTGTACAGAGAAAGCATACTGTTCATAGAGTACATAGAGGAGAAGGAAAGGAGAGGGTGGAGAATGTAGTGTTACAGTCATAGCTGGAATGTAGAGAAAGATCAACTTAATATAAGATAGGCCCATTCAAAAGTCTGGTGACAGCAGGGAAGAAGCTGTTCTGAGTCGGTTGGTACGTGATATCAGATTTCTGTATCTTTTTCCCAATGGAAGAAGGTGGGAGAGAGAATGTCAAGGGTGCATGGTGTCCTTGATTATGCTGGCTGCTTTTCCAAGGTCAAGGGAATTGTAGACAGAATCAATGGATGGGAAGCTGTTCTGTGTGATGGACTGAGCTACATTCACAACCTTTGTAGATTCTTGTAGAATCCATAGAATCCTACAGTGCAGAAGGAGGCCATTCGACCCATCAAGTCTGCAACATACCACGATTCCACCCAAGTCTTATTCCCGTAACTCCACGCATTTACTCTAGCTGGTCCTCCTGACTCTGAGGGACAATTTAACATGGTCAATCCACCTAATCTGCACAACTCTGGACTGTGGGAGGAAACTGGAGCACCCAGAGGAAACCCAGGCAGACACAGGGAGAATGGGCAATCTCCACACAGACAGTGACCCAAGCCGGGAAACAAACTTGGGTCCCTGGCGATGTGAGGCAGCAGTACTAAACAGCATGTCAGTCAGAGAAGGAGCCATTCCAAGCTATGATACATCCAGAAAGGTTTTGAAATTTGGCATTCTTGCATTTGTCCTGCTACATGCAAAATGAAAGTCTTCAGGTGCATACCTCTTTTCAGCGATACATAATGGTTGTTCTTCAGTCAATGAAAAGATTGTTTAAGGTGTGATGAAGCAGACCAGGTAAGAATGCTACTTACTGACTGCAAATTGCAGTACAGGGCAGTAGGCATGCATTATTCATAGTCATTTCGGAATATCTAGATATACCCTGTTATTTTTTTCAACCCAAATCTAATAACCTAATATTTCCTACTAAGGTCAATGGTAACCAGCAATGGTTTCCAATTACATTGTTTTATATCAGTGAATCCAACCTTCAGAAGATGTCTTAGAGGGAACGAGAAATGTACCTTTTACGTCCTGTTATTCTGAAATTGTTCACAGCTAATAAAGTGTGGTGAAATGTAATCAATATCATGCAGCAGCCAATTTACACACAGCAAGCTTCCATTATTGCGACAAGATAAATGATCCAATTAACTTTTTTAGTCATACTGGAATACAACAACCATCATTTGCATTTGGATACTGGTTTCAGACAAGTAAAACACCATAGAGTCATACAGTTCAGAAGAGGCCCTACTGCGCATCGAGTCTGCACCAATACATTAGAAACACCTGCCACCCACCTAATCCCATCTGCCAGCACTTGGCCCGTAGCTTTGAATGTTATGAAGCGCCAAGTGCTCACCCAGATACTTTTGAAAGGATGTGAGGCATCCCACCTCCGCCATCCTTCCAGGCAGTGCTTTCCAGATCGTTATCACCTTCTGGGTAAAAAGGTTTTTCCTCATATCATTCTGTCCATGTCCCTCATAATCTTCTACACCTCAGTCAGGTCACCCCCGCAGTCTTTGCTCCAACAAAAACAAGGCAAGCCTAGCCAACCTTTCTCCCTAACTTAAATGTTCCATCCCAGGCAGCATCCTGGTGAATCTCCTCTGCGCCCCTTCCAATACAATCCCATCATTCCTATAATGTGATGACCAGAACTGCACACAATATTCTAGCTGTGGCCTCACCAAAGTCTGATACAACTCCAACATGACTTCTGCGCTTTTGTAATCTATGCCACGATTGGTAAAGTAAGATGTCTCGTAACACTAGGTTAAAGTCCAACAGGTTTATTTGGAATCACAAGCTTTCGGAGCTCTGCTCCTTCCTCCGGTGAGTGGAGAGTGTCCACTCACCTGATGAAGGAGCAGCACCCCAAAAGCTCGTGATTCCACATAAACCTGTTGGACTTTATCCTGGGTATTGTGAGATTTCTTACTGTGCCCCATCTCAGTCCAATGTGGGCATCTCCACATCATTGATCAATAAAGGCAAGTGTCCCACATGCCTTTTTCACCATCCTACTAATGTGCCCATCTACCTTCACAGAGCTATGGACAAACATACTAAGTTCCATTTTTTTTCCATATAACTTCCTAGTATCATGCCGTTCATTGAATATTTCTTTTTCAAACATCTCAAGATGCTTCACAGGAGCATTATGAAACAAGATTTGAGGTCTAATACCATGAGGTGGTGGTAGGACAGGTGACCAAAGCTTGCTCTAGGTTTTACAGAATATTTTCAAGAGGGGCAGAGGCTCTGTGAGAGAATGCTGGATTATAGGACTGAAAGCACAGTTGCTGAAGATGAAGCAACTAGAATCAGTGATTGAAAGGTTTGAACTGGAGGAGCACAGTGAGGGTGGTTGTGTTTGAGCCAAGCAATAGGGAGAGATGTGGTCATAGACAGAGGATGAGAATTTTAAATTTGAGGCATTGCTGGACCTGAAGCTGGTATAAGTCAATGAACCCAGGAGTAATGGGTGAATGGGACTTACCTAGAAATAAAGACGTGGTTGAAAGTTTGAGTTAAGATAGTCTGTGTTACGGACATTTGAATGAAGGACCACACCCCCCTCCCCCATAGAAAATCTCCCCTCTTTTTTCTGAATGTGCCATCCATCTAAGAAGACAGCTGGAGTCTTAATATTATTGGACCCCTCCAGCTCTGCAATATCATGCAAATGTTAGCCTTTAATATTATAATTCAAGTGTCTAGAATGGAGTTTGGGCTCATATCCTTCTTCATAAGAAGCAATTGTCACACACTCAGCCAAGGATAAGAAAAATTCATGGTCGTTTCCCTCTTGCAAATACCCTTCAGCCAAGAAAGGCAAAGAAATGATAAACTAGATGACAGTTAAGTAACTGAACTACTGAACTATTACATGTACCTCATTGTACATTCATAATTGAAAGCTAAGAAGGGCAGCTACTATGAGGAGGGATCTAATAAAGCGCTTCCTTTTTTAAAGCGACAAGGATTTTATTGCTCAATGATGATTTGGTATGGTTTGGAAAAAAAAAGTGTGAGGATTGGGAAGTTTTAGCTGAGAAACCAGAGGTTTAGTCAAAAAAAGTGATGCTAGAATGTGTGAAGGAGGGGGTGACTAATTGGAAAATTTGAGGATCAGGAGTGTTATGATTTGGATGAAGCGATACCCTGTGTATGTCCAATGATACAAGATGAGGTTGTTGATGCTCTAGTATACTGCACCCGATATTTCAAGGCATAATTTTGAGTTCATGAGAAGCTCTAGCGGGATCTGACTTTTGCAAACAGTAAAATATTGAGATATATTCAAATCAATCAGTGCGAAGGAATTTTAAATTTCTTCTGGCATTGCCAGACCTGGAGCTGGTGCAAGTCAATGAACAATGAATGGGTGAGTGGGACTTGGTGCAAGTTGGCATATGGGCAACAGATATCCTGGCAACAGGTCATTGAAATAGTCAATAAAAAAGTAACAGCGTCATGAAGAAAAGTTGGAGCTGCACATGAATTAAGACAAGGTCCAAGTCAAGTAGCGTTCCAGGTATTTGTTTGAAGGAGTGAGACACCGTAAGATCTCCTCCAGTCTTTTTTCGAACTTGCCGTTCACCTAAGAAGGCAGGTGGAGTCCCAGTATTGTAGGAACTCTCAATATCGGTCCTATGAGGATGGTTTGGAGGCAGCAGAAAATTTGACCAGGACGCCAGTTGGATCGAGAATTTTCTGAATGGAGGTGGGCTATCACGATAATTCATGCCTCAAGTAAGGACCATTTCCATGCATCGTGTGCCCAGCAAGGATTTAGGCGCCGTCTCTTGGCAGAAGGTTGGAGGGCCATCAGAGACTGCTGCGATAGTTATTATCAAGGAGATGCACGGCCCCAAGTTGAACAGCTGCAACCAAGCACACTCTTGAGGAGAGGATTCTCTCCACACTCTGAACCCTCATACCCTGAAGTTGTTGCTCATTATTCCTCTTGAACTATTTTGTGAGTAAGGTTGCTAATTGTGATTAAATGTATTCCTAAACTCTGCTAACCAATCAGTATTCTGTTCTCATACAGCATACAGATGTTTCTTCCCATGATACTAATATTCTTGTGATTGTCCTGATGAGTGCAGAACAAAAAACTTTGACAAAATGGAGGCAATTCTCCCATCCTGTTGTGTTGGTTTTGTGGAGGCCGTTTAACTGGCTTCCGTTGGATGCCATGACCTCTGGGAGTGTCCTGATGTTGGATTTCCAGCACCATCCTTTCTGCACCAGGAATCGGTGCAGAGATGTATAAATTATGCAAATACGTACTTAAATGTCATTAGCAGGCCCGGGACTGAGATCTCTGGGCCTGCTTGCCCTCTACTGGGTCCTCCAGCCACCAGGAGCTTTTCACTCCAGCCAGATTTATAATAGCTCCCCACTTGCAGAGAGCCGATAGCCCGAACCTGCTGGAGTGAAGAGAAACCATCAGGGCCCCCCAGGAGTTTTGGGGGTAAGGGGAGTGCCAGCTTGGCAGTGTCAGTCTGGCCCTCTGGCACTGCCCAAGAGGCAAAGTGGCAATGCCCTACCCAGACCCTATCCCCATAACACCATTTACCCTAGCTAGTCCCTCTGACCCTAAGTGAGAATTTAACATGACCATTCAATTGAACATGCACATCTTTGGACTGTGTGTGTATGGGGCGGGGGGGTGGTTGGGGGGGGAGGACTGGAGAACTTGGAGGAAATCCCCCACACAGAGAGAAAGTGCAGACTCCATGCACTGACCCTAGCTGGGAATTGAACCTGGATCCTTGACACTGTGAGGCAACAGTGCTAACCACTGTGCCTCTCACAAAGGCCAATATGTACCTAATTTCTTCTTGAAATCAGACAACATTTTGGCCTCAACTACATTCTATGAGAGTGAATTCCACACATTCACCACCCTCTGGGTAAAGAAATTTTTCCTCACCTCAGTTCTAAAAGGTTTACCTGTTCAAACTATGAGCTCTAGTTCTGGATTCCCCCACCATTGCAAACATTCTTTCTGAATCTACCCTGTTAGAATTTTCTAAGTTTCTGTGAGATCCCCTCTCACTCTTCTAAACCCCAATGACTATAATCCTAACTGACATCATCTCTCCTCATATGACAGACCTGCCATCCCATGAATCAGCCTGGTAAACCCTCGCTGTACTCCCTCTATATTCTCACTGGCATTCTGATTAAGATCAGCCAGCCCAATTAGAACACAGGAGGGTGACAAGGGAAATGACCACCTGACAGTCTCACTGGGACAGTGCTACTGAGGAGGAGGCAGATCTGCACCTTCCCCAAAATGGAAACACTCCCAGATAGGGTCATCAACCCTCTAGGATCATCTTGGAATTTCCCAGAATGGAAGACCAATCTCCAGGACACTTGTTAGGTACAATCCTGGTGATAAAATAACAGGACATTTAAAAAAGTTTTTTTTTCCCTGATATTTTCTTGGAAAGTTTCTCTCATAATGGTTGACACTGCTGCCTTACAGTGCTAGGGACCTGGGTCCAATTCCCAGCTTGGGTCACCATCTGTGTGGAGTTTGCACATCCTCCCCATGTCTGTGTGGGTTTCCTCTCGGTCCTCCTGTTTCCTCTCACAGTCCAAAGATGTGCAGGTTAGGTTGATTAGTCATGCTGAGTTGATTTTAGTGTTGAGGGAATTAGCAGGCTAAATATAAGGGGTTACGGAAATAGTACCTGAGTGGATTGTGGTCAGTGCACGCTTGATGGGCTGAATGACCTCCTTCTGCACTGTATGGATTGTATGATTCTGTATAGCTCTAGGGACTAAGGAGATATTGGAGGAAGGGAGGTCAGGATATTGAATTCAATGACTAGTCATGACCAAAATGAATGGAGCAGACTCGAAAGGCCGAATGGCCTACTCCTGCCTCTAGTTCTATGTTTCTAGGAAAAAGACAGGTGCATCTCAGAGAAGTGCAGGTTCAGTTCCCCCCAAGTGTTCTCAAAATCAGGATCCTGCTGCCAGCAGCAAAAATCCAGGCTTTTCATAACATGCTGTGCACTTTCTTCAACAGAATGTGTTTTTTTCCCTAAATAATCCAATTAACTTGAGAGTGCATCCGATAACTGAAACTCAGCCTTTCTCCCACTAAAACTCATACGGTTTGACATCAGCAAATTATATTACTTTGTGAATTCCTAATTACCGGGGCTCCACGAAGTCTGGAGAGAGACATAATTCTTCCCTTAATTAAGCGAGTTTATTCATTTAAAGATATATACACAATAATGTTAAACTTTAAATGTTGCATTAAGAACTGAAGTAATTGCAAAAAAAAAGGCCTTTGAAGAGATTGCGCTGCCTATTGAGGCCATGTTCTGTGTTAGCTTGTGTTGAGAAAGCGTTCCTTCAGAAATTATAACAATGGAAATAAATGGTGTCCCTCGGGTTTATCTTTCCTGGAGCCGACTTAGAGCCCAAAGAGGCGAAATCAATTGAGTGCTCAAAATTAAAGGTCCACAGGGACAAAGAAAGAGGGATAGGTGTTGGGATTACAATGCTAACAAAGTAGCTAACAGGCCCAACCAGCTCTGATTGCAGCCATTTCAAAGCAATTCCGTTCTCGGGCTACAACACTATTAAGAAGAGTAATTAAAATTAATCTTTCAATTAAATATTTTAATCTCAGGTAATCGTGGTTTTAATTGCCCATTTAATTGACACACCTGGCGGCACGGTGGCACAGCAGTTAGTATTGCTGCCTTACAGCTTCATGGGCTTGGGTTCAATTCCAGTCTCAGGTCATTGTGGGTGGCACAACACCACAGTGGTTACCACTGCTGCTCCACAGCTCCAGGGTCTTGCGTTCGATTCCTGGCTTGGGTCACTGTCTGTGTGGAGTTTGCACATTCTCCTCGTGTCTGCATGGGTTTCCTCCAGGCACTCCAGTTTCCTCCCACAGTTCAAAGATATGTGGGTTAGGTTGATTGGCCCTGCAAAAAACTTGTCCCTTAGTGTCCTGAGATGCGTAGATTAGTGGATAAACGTGTGGGGGTAGGGTCTGGGTGGGATTGTTTTCAGTGCAGACTCAATGGGCCAGATGACCTCTTGCTACACTGTAGGGTTTCTATGATTATCTGTGTGGAATTTTGTACTTTCTCCCACGTCAGTGTGGGTTTTCTCTGGGTGCTCCAATTTCCTCCCCCACTCTAAAGATGTGCGGGTTAGATTGATTGGCCATGCTAAATTGACCCTACTGTCAGGGAGATTCGCAGGGTAAAGGTGTGAGATTACAGGAATAGGGCCTGGATGGGATTGTGGTCACTACAGACTTGATGGGCCAAATGGCCTCCTTCTGTACTGTAAGGATTCTATGATTCTATGAAAAACTGCACTCATCTTATTCATATTTGTTTTTATCATTGTTAATGTTCTTATTATGATAACTTATGACTTTTCCAAGAATAGCCCAATGAAAATATCTTGTTCCCTGATATTTAGTTTTATATCTGCAATCCCTTTTCTTCTGATAGAAGTGGTATCGTATAAGGAGAATGTTCAGCCCATCAAGCCTGCACTGATTTTCTGAAAGAGCATCTTAACCAGGCCCACGACCCTTCCCTATCCCTGTAACCCCGCACATTTACCGTTGTCAATCTACCTAACCCGCACATCTTTGGATTGTGGGAGGAAACTGGAGCACCCGGAGGAAACCCACACAGATACGGGGAGAAAATGAAAACTCCACGTAGACAACGACCTGAGGCCAGAATCGAACCCATGTCTCTGGCGCTGAGAGGCAGCAGTGCTGGGTGGGATTGTTGTCAGTGCAGGCTTGATGGGCCGAATGGTCTCGTTCCGCCCTGCAGTGACTCTATCATTCTGTGAGGTGTTTATAATGATAAAGGGATTAAATTGGATAGATACAGAGGAATTATTGTCTCTGATGGGTGGGTATGAAAGGACACAAGCTTAAGATTAGTGTTGAGTAATATTGGAGTGAAATCAGGAAGAAAAACTTCACACAGAAAACAGTGCTGGAAATTTGCAATAACTCCTTGCCAAAAGGCTGCAACTGCAGGGATCATGCTCCAATGATCTCTCAACGACTCCCTCAGCTTTTGGTGGTCTTCCAGCTGATCTGATTCCTGCCAGTGGAGCATTGGTTTTCATTCATCATTCTCTTCAATGTTCCTGTAGGTATGGGTACCTATTCGAGACCCCAGGGGAGCAGCGAGGGGGATCGCTGTAGAACAGACAGTTGTGTGTTACCCCTTAGATCCAAAGATTGTGAAAAACATTAACTAGCATATGCTGCAGATTTATGAAGCGTTAAGTAAATGAACATAAACATAAAAAGAAGCACTTACAACTAGCAGCTCAAATGTGTGACAGTTATGAACACATTAGGCCTTTACGAATCTGTTCTACATTTATTTTTTATGCCTTATTCATACTCTTCCCACATGAATATTTACCTGTTTCTATATTATATACCAAAACTTCTTGTCAGAAGAATTTTAATGAGTTTGTTTTTTAAAAATTCATTCATGGGACATGGGCATTATTGGCAGGCCACATTTATTGCCCATCCCTAGTTTTTTGAGGGCAGTTGAGAGTCAGCTACATTGCTGTGGCTCTGGAGTCACATGTAGGCCAGATCGGGTAAGGATGGCAGACTTTTAAAGTTTATTATTTATTTATTATTCACAAGGAGGCTTACATTAGCACTGCAATGAAGTTGCTGTGAAAACCCCTTAGTCACCACACTCCAAAAGTGCCTGTTCAGGTCTATTGAGGGGGAGTTTAACATGTCAATGCAACAAACCAGCACGTCTTTTGGATTGTGGGAGCAAACTCATGCGGACACTGGGAGAACGTGCAGATGCATAGATATTCGAAGCAGGAGTATTCCATTTGGCTCTTTGACTTGCCATCCCAGGAAACAGCCTGGCAAATCTTTGCTATGCTCCCTCTATAGCAAGTACATCCTTCCTCAGATAAGGACACCAAAACTGCACACAATACTCCATATAAGGTCTCATCAACGCCCTTTAGATTTGCAGCAAAACATCTCAAACCTTATACCCAAATCCTCTTGTAATGAAGGCCAACTTATCATTTGCCTTCTTTGCTACTTATTATACCTGTGCGCTTACTTTCAGCAACTGGTGCATGAGGACGCCAAGGTCTTGTTGAGCATCCACCTTCCTCAATTTACACCTATTCAAGCAATAACCTGTCTTCCTACTATTGTACCAATGTGGATAACATCACATTTATCTACATTATACAGCATCTGCCATTTAGATGCCCACACACTGAAATATCTCTCAATCCTCCTCACAGCTCACCCTCACACACAACTTTGCATCATCTGCAAATGCGAAGATAATACACTCAGTTCTGTCTTCCAAATCATTAATATATAATGTGAAATGACTCTGCACAGACAGTGACCCCAGTCTGGAATTGAGCCCAGGCCTCTGGCGCTGTGAAGCAGCAGTGCTAACCATTGTGCCACCCCAGATATCAGGGGGGTTTTCCGACATTCGTTTCGTGGTCATCAGCAGATTCCTAATTCCAGATTTCTTTTTTAATTATTGAATTCACATTCCACCGTCTGTTCTGACGAGATTCGAACTCGGATCCCGAGAACATTAGCTGAGTTTCTGGATCAATAGGCTTGTGATAATACTGCTGGGCCATCACCTCCCTCAGCAATCACTTCAGTTTTAACTAAATCTTTTCCTGCAGGTTGATGTAACACTCCTGTTTTGTTTTCTCATCATTTGTTTCCATTCCACAAAGAAAAGCCGGTGATTATGAGTATTAATCCCTGACCTCAAAAAAAATCAATTTATTGACTAGAAGCTCAACTGGACCAACCACACAATTACTGCGTCTACAAGCGCAGATCAGAGGCTGGGAATGTCACAATAAGTAACTCACATTCCAATTCCTAAAGCCTTTCCAACATCTGCAAAACACGAATTAGGAGTGTGATTTTAAAATAAATATTTACCTGGATGAGTGCAGTTCCAACAATACTCAGGGTGCATCCCGGACAACACAGCCTGCTTGATTAGCACCCCACCTATCATCAGTGAAGTATAATGAACAAGATGCACTGCAACAACTAAGGTTCAATAGTCAGCACTTTTCAAACCTCATATGCCAAAATCTTGCTACCATCCATGCCCAAGGAATCTGATGGTCCCAACGATGCAGACCCCCTGCCATGGATTTTACAGCAACAAGGGGTGTTCAATGAGTAAACCCATTCACAATAGTGGGGCCTTAAGACCCCTCCATTAGCAAGTGGCCACCACTTCCCACCACAATCCAACATGTCACAAAAAGGAGAAAACTCCTGCCCAAAAACTTTGTCACCAAGAAAGATAAGAGCTTGCATGCAAACACTATCACGTGCAAGTTCCTCTTGAAGCCACGTGCCATCCTGGCTTGGAAATATACCGGCCGTTCCTTCACTGCCTCGGGCTCACTAATCTGGAACTCCCTTCCAAACAGCACAGTTGCTGTGCCTACACCAAATGGGTAGCAGCAGCGCAAGAAGGTAGCTCACTGACACTAATGTTATGGGCATTTTGGAATGACTAATAAGTGCTGGCCTTGCTCACGTCTTCGTTTGGGAGGGGGTGAGGTGGTGGGTGGAGGGATCAGAGGCCAGCAAATGGGTGGTTTAGCACTGCTCCCTCACAGCACCAGGGACCCAGATTTGATTCCTGGCTTGAGTCACTGTTTGTGTGTGGAGTTTGCACTTTCTCCCCACGTCTGCTTGTGTTTTTTCCGGATGCTCTGGTTTCCTCCGGCAATCTGAAAAACCTGCTGGTTAGGTGCTTTGGCCATGCAAAATTCTCCCTCAGTGTACCTAAAGGTGCCGGCTTGTGGTGACGAGGGTATTTTCACAGCAATTTCATTGCAGTGTTAATGCAAACCTACTTGTGATTAATGAATAAATAAATGATAAATCCTATGAAGGAAGAAAAAATGTTCTGGAACGTTCTTAAATTCTGGGATAAACTTGCCATTGCTTTAAGATTAGTATTAAATCTGTAATTCCATGGCCACACTGTCTCAATTGCCTGCCTTACATGAAAGGCGAAAGATACTATTCCTAAAATTATAAAGTGAAATCAATAGCGTCATAACATCAGATTAGCCAAGGTTCATCCAATGTTATGCTTGTGTCTGCTTTGGCTCCTCTTGCCAACTAATATCAAGCAACCAAATTTTACCCTTGTGTACAATAAAAGATTCATTATTTGATACGACCTGAAATCTGGCATCATCCAAACTACGTTAGAGATACGAGCTGAGAACACCCTCTCCATACAACTTCTACAAAAAGGTTCATCGTTTGGGAAATGATAACACATTAATCGCAGAAATCAACTGTCAGCCTGAATCTCTACATCAGCAAGTTTTGAGGGGCAGATCATATCCTGATTCAAAGATTTGAGCAAATATGTTTTACGTGCAGCATTACATTTCCATTTCTTCATTGAATAGAAGCAGCAACACGCACACTTGTCCCAAAAATCAGAATTGATAATATGAACATTAAGGGGTGACCTTCTCAGCTCATCACACTGGTTGGATCAGGAGGGGGTAAAAAAAAGTTGGAATATTGGAACTGCACAGGCAGTGTGCACCACATGTCCTGTTTCCTAGGAGACATGGATTCCAAAGTCAAACACCAAAGTGTATTCTCATAGGATCCATACAGAAGGTGGCTATTCAGCACCTCAAGTCTGCACCTACCACAATCTCACCAGCCCTATTCGTGTGACCCCATATATTTACCCTCATAATCCTCCTGACACTAAGATCAATTTAGCCTGGACAATCCATCTTACCCACACATCCCTGGACTATGGGAGGAAACCGGAGCACCTGGATAAAACCCATGCAGTCACAGGCAGAACATGAAAACTCTACACAGACAATAATCCAACGTCAGAATTGACCTGGGTCCTGGGCTGTGAGGCAGCAGTGCTAACCACTGTGTTACCACACCACACTATTCTCTCCCTATCTGCCTCTCATAATGTTAGTGATTTGGATTGAAATGGGATTTGATGCTCAATCATCATCCTACAGGCAAATGAAGACATCTTATTCGAGCAGTTTTGCATGCTGGAACATGGAATGGATCAGTCCAACTATTCCATTAAGTATTGAGATCATTTGGGGCAGTTTGCCTCCGTGTGCACAGGAGACAATTAGCAATGCACTATTTTAGACGGAGGGATATGGGGATTGTTGGGAAAGTGTTGAGATGGACCAACTATGGTCTTTTTGAATGGTGGAGTAAGTTTGGTATATTGTCTGGTCTTCTCTTATTCTCTATGTCCTTCCAATTTTTTCATGAGTATTAAATTCATTTTGACTTATTTTTAGATTACTTTGTACCCTGGTATTTTGTCCTTTTCTTTTCCTGTGAAAATAGATACTTATTTAACAAATCTGTGATTTCTTTATTATGCACCATAGTCTCACCAGCAACCAACTTGAAAGGATTTGCAGCCTTATTTACTGCTACCTTTTTATTAATGTATTCATAGAAACTTTTGCTGTTAGCTTTGATATCTCTTGCAAGATTGCCTTCATAATTCCCCTTAGCGATTCTTGTTGCTTTCTCAATATCTCTTTTTTTAACTTTTTATAACTCTCCCAGTTGGCTGACTTCCAATTTCTTCTCACAACTCACTGCTTAAGAGAAAGGCCAATGATTCAGGGGAAAAGTTCACAGAATATCTAAGATATTGTGCAATCCTGCCAGCTGTGGTATGCAAATCTATCAAAGGAGAATCTCCTCCTTCTGAGGCAACGCCTTGGGATCACAAATTCCCAAGTAGTAGGAGGCCATTTTGCCCATCAAGTCTGCACCGACTCTTCAACAGAGCATCCTACTCAGGTCCTATCCCCTTAACCCCATGTATTTAACATTCTAGTGTCCCCAACCCTAAATTCAAGAAAGTTGCAAAGAATGCTGTGAATAACCTTTCTGAACCTCATAAAGTTCTTTAACTCTGTCAAGAGCGAAGTCTTATGAAGCATCCTCTTCAAATTTGGTTGCCCTGAGAAACTTGTCACCATCTTCCACCGACTTCAGAGTGACATGCAAGCCTCACTAATGGGTTGACCACAAACCTTATCTCAGTGAAAACTGGAACCAAACGAGGCTTTGTCATTGCACCATGTCTTGTCTCCATCTTCTTCACTGTGTCTCATCTCTAACAAAGTTACTCACAGGCATGGGCATAACCTGCAGAACAGGTGAGAAATTGTTCAACCCCTTCATTCCAAAACCAAAGGAGAATAGCTGCATACCAACACTCACAATTGATGGGCAGAGCAAAATTAGTTGATCACACCTCATGTCTTGACTAGACATTTCCTAACCTCATCCTGAAAGGGGTTAGATCCCATTACCTAAAAGATACCTAGCAAAATTCTTCTCTGATCTCCTCAAGTGATCAAAACCAGACCAATAACCAGAAGTAGTACATATGCCTGGTGAGGCACCACACACACTGCAAAATTACAGATTGACAGGAGTTGCTGCAGCTGACAATGCGACTGAACTCTCTGAGCTGAAATAACACCTGCATTTGAAATTACAAGATCATTGAAACAACCAGAGTTAATGCTTTGTTATCTCAACTAATTTTAATTCAGTTCCCTCAGGCTGTCTGACTCACAATCTCTTTCAGGCCAATGCACTTTCCCTTCAATTGAGTCATCAGCAGAACCACATATAACTAAAACATTTTTTATCATGGATTCTAAATTTAATAGCCTTACAGGGATGACATTCATTCTATCATATAATGAAAAATAGTGCCTAGGTAAGATTCATATTCATATGGGTGTGACACATTGGCACAATGGTTAGCACTGCAGCCTCACAGCGCCAGATATCCGGGTTCAATTCCAGCCTTGGGTCACCAGCTGTGTGGAGTTTGCACATTCTCCCCATGTTGGCGTGGGTTTCCTCCAGGTGCTCCGGTTTCCTCCCACAGTCCAAAGATGTACAGGTTAGGTTGATTGGCCAGGATAAATTGCCCCTCAGTGTCAGATTAGCAGGATAATATCTAGGGTTAAGAGGATGAGGCCTGGGTGGGATTGTTGTCAGTGCAGGTTCGATGGGTCAAATGGCATCCTTCTGCACTGTAGAGATTCTATGAAATTCAGTAGTAATCCATGACCTTCAGCAACGAGAAGGAAAGCAGATTCATGGGAGCACTGTCATCTCCAGCTATCCCTTAAAGTCACAGGCATTATCCCAACTTGGATATGTATCATTGTTTGTTCATGGTCATTAGTTCCAAATACTGGAACACCCTACCTAAGAACTCCTTAACCTCATGGACTGCAGGGTTTTAAGAGTTTACACCAGTATCTTCTCAAGGAGCAGTAAATGGCAGGCATATCAGTAATGTCCATAGTCCAAGAATGATTTTTTCAAAAAGCTGCGCTTCAAAATGAATTGCTGATGAAGCACATCGGGACATCCTGCAAGTGCGTAAATTTGTGACAAAGAAGTACATTGCTGTGGTGATTGTCTCTTTAAGGGCAGCATCGCAGAGTATGGGTCACCTGTCCTAGGTGGATAGTGCCTTTAGGAAGAGAAAGATAAAGAAAGGAATAGCCATAAATGCTGAAATAAGGGTATTGGATGGCATACTGAGTGCAATCTACGTATTGACCCAAATATTCATGTTTCAATCCACATGTTATACAATCCGATAGTTTCTCCCAACTGATTACAGTTGATTGATTTCAAATCAGTTCAGTGTAATGCGAGCTGATGCTTTGTGCTGGGAGTGGTAGATAGTGTCGATCATCAAAGATCAAAATTTCAACCTCATTGAGTGTGCACCCTGTCTCAATCCTCCTGGACATAGGTTATCATTGAATCACAGAATCATACAGGGCATAAGAAGCCCTTCGGCCCATCTAATCCGCACCAATACATTAGAAACATCTGAACTCCCACCTAATCCTGTCTGCCTGAACTTGGCCCATAGCCTTGAATGTTATGATGTGTCAAGTGCTCATTCAGATACTTTTCAAAGGATGTGAGGCAACCCACCTCTCCCACCCTCCCAGGCAGTGCATTCCAGACAATTACCTCCCTGTATTTGTCTCCTCTCACTTTAAATCTATGCCGTCTAGTTTTAGACTCCCCTACCTTTGGGAAAAGATTTTGAGTATCTAGCTGATCTATACCTCTCATTATTTCATTTATCTCTATGTAATCACCCCTCAGCTTTCTACGCTCCAGAGAAATAAGTCCCAGTGTATCCAGTCTCTCCTTATAACTCAAACCATCAAGTCCCAGTAGCATCCTAGTAAATCTTTTCTGCACTCTTTCTAGTTTAATAGTATTTTTTTTATAATAAGGTGACCAGAATTGCACACAGCATTCCAAGTGTGGACTAATGTCTCGTACAACTTCAACAAGACATCCCAACTCCTGTATTCAATATTTCACCCTCGGCATTACTTATGGAAGGAAAAAGTCTTTTGAGTCTTTGCACTTTTGAAGGTTTGTATCCAAGAACTGAAGCTGTCCATTTAAATTAAATGACAACCTGCATCTCATTGCATGCCTTCATTTTCGCTTTGAAGAAAATACATCAGT
The DNA here is from genome assembly GCA_024679065.1 of Sphyrna mokarran. Taxonomy (NCBI): domain Eukaryota; kingdom Metazoa; phylum Chordata; class Chondrichthyes; order Carcharhiniformes; family Carcharhinidae; genus Sphyrna; species Sphyrna mokarran. Next base: position 10,335,961 of record JAGIQG010000013.1, on the reverse strand, counting down.
ACACCCTCCGTATTGATTTCTTTATAGTAGACTGCATTATTATTATTTTGAAATACACGTCAAACTAACAGGACCACAATTCCCCTGGGCCCTTCTTTTGACCTTTATTGAAAATTAAAACAACTTTAGCTATTTTCATGACTCTCGCTCTATTGCAGTTGTCTCGCTGCCAGCTCTAACTTTGCTTTAGATGCTCTTTCCTAGGGTAGAAAAGTCAAGTACTAGGGGGCAAAGATTTAAGGTGCGTGGGGAAAAGTTCAGTGGAGATGTGCGAGACAAGTTTTGTTGCTGCTTGGGGAGTTGGTGGGAGCAGGTACAATTGTGGCATTTAAGGGGCAGTTAGATGAATACATGAATGGAATGGGACTGGAAGGATGTAAACTCCGTAAATGCATACAGTTTTAGTTTAGGCAGGCATCATGTTCAGTGTAGGCTTGGAGAGCCCAAGGGCCTGTTCCTGTGCTGTATTTTGTTAAGTGCTATTGTATGGTATAGCAGCAATCCTTGATGTAGAATTGCCTCACAGGCACAAAGGTTTTATTGTGTATGCGGCGTGAGGCGACGCCAGCCAGGTTACAAAGTTATCCCGGGGATCAAAAACATTCTGTGAAAGGGCAAGTTACTCAGACCAAATATAGTCCACTGATGACGCAACTTGAATTTTTTTTTCATTCATTCATGGGACGTGGATGTTGCTGGCTGGCATTGGAGGGCAGTTAACAGTCAACCATAAACTTAGTAGCCTGTGTTTCAGACTGATTTATGAGCGCTAACCATTACCAACCTTCCTGCCAACCCCGATCAACAGTCCAGTTGATTTACCAAACACACTTCTAGCCCTCAACATCACACTGATTGTCGGAGCCCTTGCCAACAATTACACATGGATTTATCATCCTCAGTTCACAATCGCTGTGAATCTCTTCTTCAAGGACCATTTGACACTTCACCCTCATATAAAATGACATACCAATACCCTCCCAACTAACAATAAAAACAGAAATGGCACATTTATGCCCTACCACTTTTTTTATTCATTCATTCATAGATTATGGGCATTATCTGACCAGCATTTATTGCCCATCCTTAGTTACCCTTGGAGGACAGTTAAGAGTCAGTCACATTTCTGTGGTTCTGGATCACATGTAGGCCAGACCAGGCAAAGATGGTAGATTTCCTTCCCTAAAGAACATCAGTGAATCAGAGAGGTTTTTCCAACAATGATTCTATGGTCATCAGTAGACTCTTAATTCCAGATATTTTTTATTGAATTCAAATTCCACTATTTGCCAAGGCGAGGTTCGAACCAGAGTCCCCAGAACATTCGTTGAGTTTCTGGCTTAAAAATAGTTATGCGATAACATCATTAGGCCATCACCCCCCCGATTTCAAAAGAGATGTTTCCTTTCCATTGCAATGATGTTTAAATTCACTCCCAGTGGGATGGAATTTTCCCATCAATTATCAGATATTGACTAAAAACTGATCTGTTTCTCTCCGGAAACTCAGCTGAGTTTTCAGATAAGATTTCCTGGCACTTAACATAAGAACATAAGAAATAGGAGCAGGAGTAGGCCATCTAACCTTTCGAGCCTGCCCCACCATTCAATAAGATCATAGCTGATCTGAAGTGGATCAGTTCCACTTTCCTGCTTTCTCCCCATAACCCTTAATTCCCGTGTCTATCAGAAATCTATCTACCCATGACTTAAATATATTCGACAAGGTAACCTCCACCGCTTCAATGAGCAGAGAATTCCAGAGATTCACCACCCTTTGAGTGAAGAAGTTCCTCCTCAACTCCGTTCGAAACTGCCCCCCTCCCCCGTCCCCCCTTATTTTGAGGCCGTGTCCTCTAGTTCTAGTTTACTTTCTAAGCAGAAAGAATTTTTCTATCCCTACCCTACCTGGCCCCTTCATTATCTTGTAAGTCTCTATAATATCACCCCTCAGTCTTCTAAATACTAATGAGTATAGGCCCAGTCTATTCAATCTCTCCTCATAGGCTAACCCCCTCATCTCTGGAATCAGTCTGGTGAACCTTCTCTGTACTGCCTCCAAGGCCAATATATCCTTTCGCAAATAAGGGCACCAAAATGGCACAGTACTCCAGTTGCGGCCTAACCAGTGCCTTATACAATTGCAGCAAGACCTCCCTGCTTTTATATTCTATCCCCCTCACTATAAAGGCCAACATTCTATTTGCCTTCTTGATCACCTGTTGCATACTGAGTTTTTGTGATTTGTGCACAAGGACCCTCAGGTCTCTCTGCACAGTAGCACGCTGCAGCTTTTCACCCTTTAAATAATAATCCCTCCTACTATTATTTCTACATTTGTTCACGTTTGCTAATGTTATACTCCATCTGCCAGTAACACCATCACTGTGGCAGGCAGGGGATCGATTGAGCTGCCCAGGCTGGCTCCACATAGGGCCTAGGTGAGATTGTGGTCAGTGCAGGTTCGATGGGCCAAATGGTCTCCTTCTCCATTGTAGGGATTCTATGATTCTATGATCAGTGCACCATCTTTAAAAGGCATTCTGATCTGCACTTAAAAAAAGTTCCCCCAACCTCTCCAAGTGAACAAGGACATCTCCACAGGCATCAAGATGAATCCCATTCCCCTACCATGGAAAGGAACACTCTCAACTCTCCCCTCTCCACTGATATCAGAGGAACTCCCACTAGTGAAGGAGGGTTATTCCCCCTCAGCAAGAGCACCTTTGGCACTGCGTCCTGGGGCACTGTCAGAGGGCACTGCGAATGTGTCAGGGGGTAATGTACAGCCATGCCCCTGAATCTTAACAGGCTGCAGGAATCCCCAGACTGATGTGGTCATCACAACTGCTTCTCGCTTCTGAAAACCAGACATAGTTTGTGCTGCTGTGACGTTACATTGCTGGGGGAAGGATATGTTAGGGGTGGAAGCCATGTTGTTAAGCCCTTTAATAATATTAACATTTATGTAAATTCATGCAAGCCAGGTTCACGCTCTCTTTGGGCAAATCAGGTGACTGGGGGGGGGAGGGAGCGTTGAGGAAAATCTCAAACCGAGATCACCCTACCAGTAGCCTTAATTTGTCCCTCTGATGAGATTTGCAAGCATAATGGGATTTGGATCTGAGGCTGTTCAATACTTTGATTTCTGAAAGACATGCTGGTTAGCTGCATTGACTCGAACAGGCACCAGAGTGTGGCGACCAGGGGAATTTTACAGTAACTTCATTGCAGTATTAATATAAGCCTATTTGTGACTAAGAAATAAACTAAAAGAACCTAAAATGCAACCCAGTTTTCCTGATCATGCCTAAGGGTCTTATACAATGACAGTATTGTGGAATGTATCAGATTGAACTAGCTAGACATCCTCGTACCATAATAAAAATAAATTACTGCAGTGCTGGAAATCTGAAACACAAACAGGAAATGCTGTATAAATTCAGCAAGTCTGGCAGTCCCCATGGGGGGAGAAAATAAAGCTCATCAATTCTGTCTCTCTCTATAGATGCTGATGTGGAGATGCCGGTATTTGACTGGGGTGGTCAAGATGAGGGGTCACACACACCAGCTTATAGTTTAACAGGTTTAATTGAAATCACAAGCTTTTGGAGCTCTTTGTCATGTGGAGTGAGGTGCGTAGACACTGAATATAGAGATGGAATGAAACTTAGCCCGACACCAAGAGGTAATGATACTAACAAGCATTACTTCTTGGTGCTGGACTATCATCACTCTGTTTATATATTCTGGGCCTGTGCGTCTTGCTCCACTTCATCAGAAAAAGAAGCAGTGCTCCAAAAGCTTGTGATTTCAAATAAATCCATTGGCCATAATCTGGTGCTCTGTGATCTCTTATCTTGTCCATAGGCACTTCCCTACTTGCTGAGTTTCTCCAGCATTTTCTGTTTCCGTCATTATCATAAAAGCCTATCTGCTTTTATAAAACATTGAGGCACTGACCTGGAAGCTTGAGTGATTCACTTATTGAAGCATCAGGATGCCCTTTCCCACTCGACCATCTTAAACCCTGAACCGCGCTTGAGCACAATCCTATGTTAAATGACATCTGTCGGAGCTGGATGCATTTCCCCATTCTGGACCAATCAAACTGTAGTTATTTCTTCTCATCTAAAGGCCTAACACTCAGTGTCAAACTTGTAGACGGCTTCCATGGCGCCTCTGTACTAATCATTAGCACAGATTTTAAATAGCAATTGTTCTTTCAATGATAAACCATTGTTTATTGATCTGCACATGGATCCATTACTACTCATAACATTCAGGCAAAGGCAATGCAATCAATTTTGCCCCTAACCCTGTTTGACAATGCCATGAGATTTCTCTTCCTCTATATTTACTAGTCTATTGTGCAGAACCACGACTACAACCTTATTAAAAACCTCCAAGGACACCCAACTTTTAGATGGACTTGTGGCTGTTGGAGATGCTACAGAGCAGATTTACTAAGTTCGTAAGTTCAGAAGTTCATAAGATACAGGAACCAAATTAGGCCATTCGGCCCATGGAATCAGCTCCTCCATTCCACCATGGCTGATATACTCCTCATCCCCATTTTCCTGCCTTCTCATTTCATCTCCCTTTATTCTTCTAAATTCCAGAGAGTATAGGCTTAAACTGGTTTCCTGATCAATGAGGGATTACAGCTGAATTGGAGAATCTGGAACTGTTCTCTGGAAATCAGAGAAGACTAAGAGGAGATTAAACAGAGGTGTTTGAAATCACAATGAGTATTGCAACAACCTCAGTGAGGTTCAGGAGATTGGCCTCTTAGAATATGAGCTCCCTGATTGAGGTAATGATTGCTGGCCAATCAGGGGGTTTTAGCAGTGTAAATATTGAGGAGTTATGATGTGGAGAAGCCGGTGTTGGATTGGGGTAAACACAGTAAGAACACCAGGTTAAAATCCAACCGGTTTATTTAGCAGTAAACGCCACTCGCTTTGCAGTAACCATCACTAGGTAGTGGTGTTTACTACCAAATAAACCTGTTGGACTTTAACCTGGTGTTTGAGGCTTTTTATTATATTGAGGAGTGTCAGGACTCCTGACACTCTGGATTTTAACTGTGCACCCTGAAGTATTCTTGGGAGTGGAACTGAGTTTATAAACAAAAGGGAATCTACTGAGGGGACACCAGCCTCTGAGGAGCTATTGCAGTGGTGATGAGGACAAAGAACTTGCTTGCTAATGGCTCGCTTCACTTGGGGCAAGACATTTTCAAGCTCCAAGTCTCTGTTTGGGAAACTGGACATATTTGACCCTGCTGTGGAGCCTAATATATGGGAATGGGAATGCAGTTTTTTGGGGCTAGTGACATTGTCACATGTGAAAAGCTATGAGACACTCAGGAACCTGACTTTAAGTATTCCTGGCACATCCTAAGAACATAAAAGGTGTGAAATAAAGAAACACGGGCTTTTATACAGTGCCTGCCGCAAGTGCACGTCAAAGCACTTTTCAACCAATGAAGCTCTTTTGAAGTGTAGTCACTGTTACAATGTAGAAAAGGTGGAGGCCAAAAGCTCCCATAAGTAGCACTATGATAAATGACTGGATAAACTGTTTTTGTGTTAGAAAGTTTAAGGTTAAGTTTATTTATTATTGTCACAAGTAGGCTTGTACAAGTAGATCATAGATCGTACAACCCTACACTGCAAAGAAGGCCCTTTGGCCCATCGAGTCTGCATCAACCACAATCCTACCCAGGCTCTACCCCCATATCCCTACATATTTTATCTGTTAATCCCGCTAACCTAAGAATCCCAGGATACTAAGAGGCAATTTTAGCATGGCCAATCAATCTAACTCACACATCTTTGGACTGTGGGAGAAAACCAGAGTACCAGCAGGAAACCCATGCATTCACGAGGAGAATGTATAATTTCCACACAGACAGTGGACCTGAGCCAGGAATTGAACCCAAGTCCCTGGAGCTGTGAAGCAGCAATGCTAACCACTGTGCTACCATGCTGCCCCGAAGTAGTACACTAACACTGCAATGAAGGCATTGCAAAAATCCTCCTGTTGTCACACTCTGGTGCTTGTTCGGGTATACTGAAGGTGAATTTAGCACAGTCAATGCTCCTAAACAAACACGTCTTTCAGACTGTGGGAGGAAACCGGAGCACAGTTTCGTGCTGTGAAAGAAACCTCTCATGTAGACATGGGGAGAACGTGTAGACTCTGCAAAAATCAGAGCTGGGAATCGAAGCATGGTTTCTGACATTGTGAGGTGGCAGTGCTAACCACTGTGCCACAGTGATCTGTAAATAGTCTGTGCTGTTATGTGTGCTGTTTGAGACCAGAACACCTAATTCACGAAGAGCAGAGCCTCGAAAGCTTGTGAGTTTACTATCAAATAAATCGGTTGGATTTAAACCTGGTGTTGTCAGACTTCTTACTGTGTTGGACCAGGGCACTGAGGAGCACTCCTCTGCTCTCCTTTGAAGTAGAGTGGCGCAGTCTTAATTCCTTTTTGAATCGTTTACTACAGGTTATCAAATCTGCATTCTTAAACATCAACAGGAACCAAGTGAAACATTACTTGTCTGTTGTGTAATAGGAAATGGAAGAAATTAAATGATAACATTAATGTTGCAAAACTAACTAAACCCCAGACTATATATTATGAAGGGAAATAGCTGCCTGGTAGTCAGTTCAAAGCAGTAATTCAACCGTAGTTTCTGCTGATGTTTGCTGCTTGCTTGCCTCTTCCACTCATGAGCAGCATCAGAATCACTCGAATTTAATCACTGTTACTCTCTGCCAGTCATTTTGTATTTTGAGTGCCTTCCCTCCTTCACATCTCCCTCCCTCCTGCAATCGACGGCCTGCTTAAAACCCACCCTTGCCAACATTCTGACGGAGGCACTGATGCACTGAAAGACGCACGGTGTGGAACAAAGGAGAGTCTTTCGGTTGAGAAGAGGTATGGGGGGAGTGGGGAGGAAGGGTCCCTTAGGCGATAAGAGTGTGTGACAGGGACCAGAGGAGGCAGCTGCGTGAATTGTCTTGTGGTCAAACACAAAAGGGAGGACCAATTCCTCACTTGGGAATACAGATGACAAAAATCAAATGCGGAAGTAAGATGTGCACGAATTATAATGTCCCAGAGCATTTCACAGCCAGTGAAGCGCTGTTTGAAATATAGGCAGCAAATCTGCCCAAAACAAACTCCCACAAACAACAATGTAATATCCAGATCACAGAAAATGCTGGAAATGACTCTCACCAACTTTTACAGATGCACTATAGAAAGCATTCTTTCTGGTTGTATCACAGCTTGATATGGCTTCTGCTCTACCCAAGATCGCAAGAAACTACAGATGTAGCCCCATCCATCACACAACACAGCCTCCCATCCATTGACTCTGTCGATAATTCCTGCTGTCTCGGCAAAGCAGTCAGCATAATTAAGGACCTCACGCAACGCGCGCATTCTGTCTTCCACTTTCTTCCATCAGGAATATGATACTAAAGTATGAAGTCACGTACTGACTGACTCAAGATCAGCTTCTTCCCTACTGCCATCAGGCATCTGAATGGACTTTCCTTGCATTAAGATGACCTTTCTCTACACCCTAGCTATGACTGTAGCACTACATTCTACACTCTCTCCTTTCCTTCTCTATGAATGGTATATTTTGACTATACAGCACACAAGAAACAATACTTTTCACTGTTTGTAAATACAGTGGCAATAATAAATCAAATCAAAATCAAACCAAAACCTCAGCAGGTCTGGCAGTATCTGTGGAAAGAGAATAGAGCCAATGTTTCTAGATGACCCTTCATCAGAGCTGACGAAGCTTTGATGAAGCTCTGAGCTCTGAGGAAAGGTTATCCAGACTCAAAATGTTAGCTCTGTCAGACCTGCTGAGGTTTTCCAGCATTTTATGTTTTTATTTCAGATTCAGGGTGTTGCCTGGTATGGAAGGCAGGTCTTATGAAGAGAGGCTGAGGGATTTGAGGTTGTTTTCGTTAGAAAGAAGGCGGCTAAGAGGAGACCTTATTGAAACACATAAGATGATTAGAGGTTTAGAGGTGGACAGTGATAGCCTTTTTCCGAGGATGGAGAAAGCTAGCATGAGGGGACAAAGCTTTAAATTAAGGGGTGGTAGTTATAGGACGGATGTCAGAGGTAGGTTCTTTACCCAGAGGGTGGTAAGGGTATGAAATGCCCTGCCTGCTGCAGTTGTAGATGCGCCAAGTTTGGTGGCGTTTAAGAGGTTAGTAGATAAGTTTATGGATGAAAAGGGAATGGTTTAGGTTAGAGGGTCATTGCTTTTTCTTAATTGGTCGGAGCAACATCGAAGGCCGAAGAACCTGTACTGCGCTGTAATGTTCTATGTTCTGTGTTCTAGCATCCGTAATATTTTGCTTTAATGACATCCAGATCATTTGTTTCTCGTGAAGTTGACTGCATGATAAATATTTGCTCTGATGTTCTTCTTTGCTATTGTGCATGCATTCTGAGAGGGGCCTCAGGTTAACATCTCATCCAAAAGGTGATTCTTCTGAAAGTGGATAAATAATAATAACAAAAATTAAAGTATATTTATTAGTGCTACAGTAGGCTTACATTAAAACTGCAATGAAGCTACTGTGAAACCCTCTGGCTGACATCCTCCGGTTCCTGTTCAGTACACCGAGGGAGAATTTAGCACAGCCAATGCACCCAACCTGCACATCTTTTGGACTGTGGGAGAAAACCGAAGCACTTGGAGGAAACCCACGCAGACATGTGGAGAATGTGCAAACTTCACACAGAGAGTGACCCAAGCCAGGAATTGAACTTGGATCCCTGGCGCTGTGAGGCAGCAGTGCTAACCACTGTGCCACCATGCCGTTCTAATAATAGCTGTTTTAAGTAGTGTTGGCTGAGGGGGAGATGTCAGTGAAGACATCAGGAGAATCTGTTGCTTTTCCTCAGACATAACCTGTAGATAGCACTCACATCTCTTGGATAGACATTGGTTAGGTTTGTATTTGCTGGAGTTCAGAAGAATGAGGGGAAATCACATAGAAACCTATAAAGTTCTAACTGCATGGAGAATGTTCCTCATATTGGGAGTACCCAGAATCATGGGTCAAAGTCTGAGGATACAAAATAGACTATTTAAGACAGAGGTGAGGAGAACTTTATTTACCCAGAAAGTGGTTAGCCTTTGGAATTCACTACCACAGAAAGTGGTTTTGGCCAAAATATTGAATGTTTTTGAGAAGCTGTTAGACATAGCACTTGGGGCGAAGGGGATTAAAAGATATGGGAGGAAGGTGGGATCAGGCTATTGAGTTGGTGACCAGGTCTCCTCCTGCTCCTATTATCCCTGATTCTTTATTTCTATTAGAAGATTGTAGGTTCAAATCCGTGAGATTTAACTTTAAGCATCAACCTACCATTTGGTACCTTGTCAAAGGCCTTGCTAAAGTCTATGTAGACAACATTAACTGCACAGCCCTTATCTACCTTCTTGGTTACCCCTTCAAAAGACTCAATCAAATTTATGAGATGTGATTTTCTACTTACAAAGCCATGCTGCCTGTCCCAAATCTTCTTTGCATCTCTAAATGCTTGTAGATCTTGTCTCTCAAATTACCTTCCAACAACTTACCCACTACAGATGTGAGGCTCACTGGTCTGTAGCTCCCAGGCTTTTCTCTGCAGCCCTTTTTAAACAAAGGCACAACGTTTGCTACTCTCCATTCTCACAATTTCCTCCCTAGCCTCCCACAATGTCCTGCGATACACTTCATCTGATCCCAGGGATTTATCTACCTTGATGCACTTTAAGACTTCCAGCACCCCCTTCTCTGTAATATATACACTCCTCAAGACATCACTATTTATTTCCCCAAGTTCCATAACATCCATGCTTTTCTCAATAGTAAACACTAATGAGAAATATTCATTTAGAATCTCACCCATCTCTTGTGGATCAGCACATAGATGACCTTGTTGATCCTTAAGAGGCCCTGCTCTCTCCCTTGTTACTCTTTTGCCCTTTATGTATTTGTAGAAGCTCTTTGGATTTCCTTTTGCCTTATCTGCCAAAACAATTTCGTGCCCCCTTTTTGCCCTCCTGATTTCTCTCTTAACTCTACTCTTATACCTCCTATACTCTTCAAGAGACTCACTTGATCCCAGCTGCCAATGCTATTCATGTGCCTCTTTCTTCTTCTTCTTCTTAACCAAGACCTCAAAATCCTGAGACATCCATGGTTCCCAATTTCTGCCAGTCTTACCCTTCACTTTACGAGGAATGTGTTTACCCTGAAGCCTGGTTTACACACTCTTGAAAGCATGCCACTCATCAGATGTCCCTTTTCCTTCCCACAGACTCCTCCAATTAGCTTTTGTAAGTTCCTGCCTGATACCATTAAAATTGGTCCTGCCCCAATTTAGAATTTTAACTTTTGGGACAGACCTATCTGTCTCCATAGCTACCTTGAAACTAATAAAATTCTGGTCACTGGTCCCAAAGTGATCCCTCACTAACACTTCTGTCCCCTGCCCTTCCTTATTTCCCAGGAGGAGGTCAAGTTTTGCCCCCTCTCTCGTCGGGCCATCCACATAATGAGTGAGAAATTCCTCCTGAATACACTCAACAAATTTCTCTCCATCCAACCCTCTAATACTATGACTGCTCCAGTCAATGTCGAGAAAATTAAAATCTCTGACTATTACCATCCCACTTCTCTAACATCTGGGTGAGATAGATAGGATCTATCTTGGTTGCATTTGCAACCAAGTACCTTATATTGACCCTGGGATATTAGAGTGTAAGATTGTAATTATTAAAAGTCACTTTGTCCTTATCAAGTAAAGTTCATTTTTGTTTTTCCAATACCTGTGGATCCTTCTGGCTTTGTTTCCTTAGCAAGTGCCTTGAACATCAAACATTGTCTACTTTAAACAAAACATTGTTTGTCTCTCACTGTATCTTACCAGAAACGTGAGGATCTGGCCTTGGATCATTACATGACAATGACTCAATGTTGAATATACTTTATTTATTTTAAAGTGCTTTTGGACATCCTGAATGATGAAAGGCACTGCATTTTTACTGTTTCTTTTCTTTCTTGCTGTCTTCCTTTATCTTTCTTTCTTTCTCTCCCCCTTCAAACAACACCATGGCATAGCTGATTGAATGTTGCATCGAATAAGTGTCACCAACTCTAATACATTAGGCTCTTAGTGTCAGCTTAGATTTGGTGTTGCTGCCTTGGAGTGGGTCATGAGGATAAGAGTTATTCAGCTGAACAGTTCTGAAGGTCTAGGGTTTGAACCGTGGGCAATGCTGGTTTTGGTTTACTAGGTCAGCGCGAGCTGGCCAGGCTTGAGTGCTGGAAATGGACCTTTGGTTGTCATACTGGGCGCTCTGTCAGTGACTGATATCGGGAGAGGAAGGATTTGAATTGGGTTCGGAAGAGGAGGGGGTACCGGGGGGACCACAGCGAGAGCTAAAGAAACAAATGTGTTGTTTCAATGTTGAATGTGCCACAGCTCGATGTTGCAAAGCAGATATTCCCCATGGTGGCAGTAATGAGCAGCAGAACCAAAAATGTGAGCTGGAAAATAGATGTTTCGTTCTAACCACACATGTAAAAGGTTTATTTGGTTGAACAGCTGGACTTTAACCTGATGTTGTGAGATTTCTTACTGTGCCCACCCCAGTCCAATGCTGACATATTCCACATCGTAACTGCGTGTGACAGCTCTTACACAACTACAGTTCTTAAGAGGTAAGAAGCAAAGAGTTACTGATTGGCTTGCCTGTGTGTGTGTGTGTGTGTGTGTGTGTGTGTCTCAGTGCTAGTTCACATACGCAGCATACACTGGGCAAATAGACACATCCATCCATTCCTCTCCATCTCCGAAACTGTATTTGTACATGTGCCATGTACACTTGGACAGAGGGGATCTATTCACTTCCATCTGGAGTGCATTTCTTGTGTGTGCCTCGGAATCAATTCCTGTATATTTATAATACACATTGGGCAGAAGAATACTCTGCACTCCTGAGTGGTGGAGATAACTAGAAAGGTATGATAAAGTCAGAAAATGCTGGGGAAGTATGAAAATTATCATTTCAATTATATTTTTACAAATAATTTACAGACCAGGATTAAGCTATTCAGCCCAAACAATCAACGGTTGCAACTTTTCAATGGAAATTTAACCGTGAAATCTTCTGTCTCACATCTACCTTATCCTGGGGATGTGGTGGTGCAGTGATGGTGTGGTGGCAATATCATTACTTGATTAATCTAGAGACCCAGGGCATTGTTTCAGAAACATTTAGATGAGCACTTGAACCACCATCGCAGACACGCTATGGACCAAGTGCTGGAAAGTGGGATTAGAATAGATAGGTGTTTGATGACTGACACAGACACGATGGGTCCAAGGGCCTCTTTCTGCTCTCTAAAACTCTATCCAAAATGAACTGAGCCAAAGAAGGGGTAGGAAGACAAACGCTTGGGAAGGGAGGAGAGATGGAGAGGCAGAGATGTTGCGGGAGAGACTTTCAAAGCTCAAGGCTCAATGACTCACTCATGCCGCATTCAACCATTGCATTTATTTACTGAAGGCTGTTGCTAGGGTCACTGTCCTGAACTGGGCAGAAGCATGACCCCACCTCCTCCCCCCACCCCTCCCACCCCCACAAGATCAGGTGGTCCAATCAGAAAGCTGGAAGCACAGCTGCACCAGCAGCACCATTGCTACTGGTGGCTGTGCAAACATGAACACCCCAGGATGGTGGAGGCGGTGAAAGGGGAAGGGAGTTGGAGGAGGCAGGGTGAGGCAGAGGGGTGGATGAATGGGAGATGACAGTGAAATTCTACCACCTTTCCTGCCCCAAAATCAGTCCGGACGGGCGAGGTTCTCACACAGCCTTGGACTGTGGGAGGAAACCGGAGATCCTGGAGTAAACCCACGCAGACATGAAGAGAATATGCAAACTCCACAAGTCAGTGACCTGAGGCCAGAATCGAACCCGGGGCCCTGGCGCTATGAGGCAACAGTGTTGACCACTGTGCCACTGTGCCATCCTAACTCTGTTTAAATTAATGGCAGGCGATCGTTTGCATTGAATGAGAGTAGACAAAGCTTTGGTTAAGTATCTATTCCAAATGACAGCAACTCTGACAGCATGGCACTCCCTTAGCGCTGCTCAAGGAGTGCCCACCTTGATTATGTGCTCAGGTCTCAGAATTTTCCGGCTTTGAGGCCAGACTGTTTCATCCTGAACTACGGCAAACACTTAAATCAAGGCACTCTTCAAAATGGAATTTGAAGTTGGGGGGGGAAGGGACTCTAAAGCCTGAAAATAATCTTTATGCATCAACATGTTTGCACCTGAGGGTCTGAGGCTAAAAATAGGAAACAGATTAAACAAACGTCGTCTCGTATGGATTCTAAAAGAAAATACTTCACTGCAGAAATAAAGGTAGAATTAAAAGGCTATCAACTTTCAAATATCAAACCGTATGTTCGACATCAAAAAACTGTATTGATTGGTGCACTGTGCATCCCAGTGAGAGTGGAGTTCTGTTCTTCCTGTTTAATCAATAAATCTGAAAACCTAAAATAATTTTCCCTGAGGAGATAGTGGGCTTACTTGTCATGAATGGCTAAATTTCAGCTCATGTCTTTGTGTTGTGAGTGCTGTAGAAACAGCCTGGTGCTATGCACATTTCACTGTCAGCACCTATACATGTATAATAGACACTGCTCGAAAAGGACCAATTCATTCCCGTCCACTACTGGTGCTGCTCACATGCAATAAATACCAGGGGAAAATAAAGACAGTTCACTACTGTTTGATGTCAAGCATTTCATGCACCTTTCAGTGTCAGCCCCAGTATGTTCTGTTCAAATTCCAGCTGGAGTTCTCTCATCCCGCCCACCATTGAAATGATAGCGGGCGGGTTGTGGGCAATGTGAAACCCCATTGCAGTCGGGTGGGAATTTCCAGCTTTTAAACCAACGCAGGCGGAGAATTCTGGATTTGCATTTATGCAGCACTTTCCACTATTGCCAATACTACCAATGAAGGAGCGGTACGGTGGTTAGCATTACTGCCACACAGTGCCAGGAACCCGGGTTCAAATCTGGCCTCGCGTCACTATCTGTGTAGAGTTTGCACTATCTGCGTGGATCTCATCTGAGTGCTCCAGTTTCCTCCCTCGGTCCAAAGATGTGCAGGTTAGGTTGATTGGCCATGGTAAATTGCCCCTTGGGTCAGGGGGATTATTAGGGTAAATATGAGAGATTATGGGGATCAGGCCTGGGTAGGGTTGGTTCAAACTTGATGGGCCGAATGGCCTCCTTCTGTACTTGTATGGAAGTGTGGTTACTGAGTGTATTATTTCATTTTCTTCATTCACAGGGCATGGGCATTTCTGGCTGGGCCATCATTTATTGCCCACCCCTAATTACCCTTCAGGCAGTGGTGTCAAACTCCTTGCTTGAATTGTCACGACCTATGAGATGTCAATACATCCACAATCTTGTTCAGGATGGGGCTCCAAAGTTGTGAGCCATTGACAGTGAAAGAATGGCTATATTCTAAGTTAGGATGGTGAGTGGCCCGAATAAAAACTTACAAGTGGTGATGTTTCCATATATCTACTGCCTGGCATGCTGGCACAGCGGTTAGCACTGCTACCTCACAGCACCAGGGACCCGGGTTCGATTCACCAAATTGGGTGACTATTTGTGAGGAGTTTGCACATTCTCCTCATGTCTGCATGGGTTTCCTTTCGGTGCTATGGTACTTTCCCACAGTCTGAAAGGCATGCTGGTTAGATGCAATGGCCGTGCTAAATTCTCCCTCATCATACCCAAACAGGTGCCAGAATGAGGTGGCTAGGGTATTTTCACAGTAACTTCATTGCAGTGTTAATGTAAGCCAACTTGTGCCACTAATAAATAAGGTTTAAACTTGACCTTTTAGTTAGTAGATGGTGCAGGTTAGACCAATGCTCTTCCCTCAGCAAGTTGAATGTCTAGTAGATGATATACACTGTTGCTATTGTGTGCTGGTGATGGAGAGAGTGAATGTGTAAGTGGGCACAGTACAAAGTCTCACAATACTAGCTTATAGTCCAACAGGTTTATCTGGAAACACAAGCTTTCGGGGTCCTGCTCCTTCATCAGAGTAGAGAGGTAGGTTTCACAAATAGGGAATATATAGACAAATACACAGTTGCAAGATAATGGTTGGAATGTGAATCCTTTCAGGAGAACTGATTGCCTGAAAAGACTCACATTCCAACCATTATCTTGCAATTGTGTCTTTGTCTATGTATGACCTGTTTGTGAAGCCTACCTCTCTACTCCAATGAAGGAGCAGCACTCTGAAAGCTCATGATTCCAAATAAACCTATTGGACTTTAACCTGGTGTTGTGAGACTTCTTACTGTGCCCACCCCAGTTCGATGCCAGCATCTTCACATCATGTATGAAATTGGTGAATGAGTATTAAATGAGATTGTTTGTTGAGCTTCTTGAGTGTTGTTGGAGCTGTGCTTATCCAGGCAACTCCTGATTTCCACCTTACAGACTTTAGTGAGTCAGTAATGAGTATTCTCCACAGAATTCCCAGCCTCTGACCTCTCTGCCTAATGTGTTTTAGTGTTAGCTCTTGAACATGCTGTTAAATATGTGAATATATTTGTGTGTTTTATTAATAGAGGAACAGAGTACAAAAACAAAGAATTTCTGCTGAGCCTTTAAAAACAATGTTTTGGCCTCAGCTTATTCTGTTCAACTTTCAAAACAATACTTCAGGAAGAGTGTCAATATAGAAAACAGGAGCATGAGTGGGCCATTCAGCCCTTCAAGCATGCTTCACCATTCATTACGATTATGGCTGATTATCCAACTCAATGGTCTGAACCAAGTTTCCCCAGATGCAATTCCACTGCCTTGTTTAGTTGCCCTCCCTCCTGTTTATCATAGTGGGTGGAGTGAACTTCCAGGGACTGCACCAACTCTCTGACAGAGTATTTTACCCAGGCCCATCACTCTGTAACCCCATTCATTTACCACGGCAAATACTCCTGAAATACATATCTCAGGAAACTAAGGGGCAATTTAGCATGGCCAATCCATCTAACCTGCACATCATTGGAGTGTAGGAGGAAACTGGAGCACTTGAAGGAAACCCACGCAGACACGGGGAGATCATGCAGACTCCCACAGGCAGTAATGGAATTGAACCGGCTTCCCTGACACTATAAGGCAGCAATGCATGGCACTGTGCCACCATACCATTCTGGTTTCTCCAGTCTATATTTTTTCCAGCCATTTCAGTTGATACTTTATATTTCTAACATTCACAATATTTTGTCTTTTATGCCTTTTTTTGACAACATCAACTCTTGCGTGCGTGCCCAATACGGAACTGATGAAAGGAAATTCTTCACCCTTTGCTATGACTGAACGGTGCATACTAATCTAAATATCACTCTTTGTTAGGTGGAAAAGAATGATTTGCTCCTTTCTCCTACATTGTAGGAGGTGTCAACTCTTATATATGTCCAGTGCATGAAGAGCCTGTCATCCCTCAAAACATAAGAATGCCACTCAATTCTCCAAGCTGTTTCGATCTTTAGCGAAATCATAGCTGATTATGTAGAACAAAGAAAATTACAGCACAGGAACGGGTCCTTCGGCCCTCCAGCATCGACCCTGCTATCCTATTGAACTGAAATCCCCTACCCTTCCGGGGACCATATCTCTCCAATCCCATCCTATTCGTGTATTTTTACAGATGCCTCTTAAAATGACTCGTGTATCTGCCTCCACTAACTCCTCCTGCAATGAGTTTCAGGCACCAACCATTCTATGTAAAAAAACTTGCCTCGTACATTTCCTTTAAACCTTGACTCTCGCACATTAAACCTATGCCCCCTCGTAATTGACTCATCCATCTTGGGAAATAGTTTCTGACCATCTACTCTATACATGCCCTCATAATCTAATAGGCTTCTACCAGATTGCTTCTCTATGCCTTTGCTCATATCTTAATAGCCTTCCTTAGCAAAAATCTATCAATTTCAGTTTTATGAAATTTTTAATTGACACCCAGACTCTTGGGGGAAAGAGTTTCCCATCTCCACCGCCCTATGTGTGAATATATTTTTCTGATGTCTCCCTGAACAAATTACCTCTAATTTTATTGTTGTACCTCCTTGTTCTGAACTCCCACCAATCCAAAGGAAATGGATTCTTTCTATTTAGACTTTAACTCCCTTAAACACCTCAATTAAATCAACCTCCCATACTCAAGCTCATTCCTGTTGATTTCGTTCTAATTTGAAAGATGATTGATTGTTCTATCTGCTTCCCACGTGTAAGATAGTTCAGTTCCAATCCTGGTCAATCCAATCCAGTCAAAACCAGTTTTGGTGGAATGGCCACGTAAAATTGCCCCTTGATGTCCCAAGATTTGAAGGTTGGGAGATTAATATGGTAAATATGTAGGATTACAGAGAAAGGGTCTGGGTGGAATTGTTGGCAGAGAGCCAGTGAGAGAGAATTTCAAACATTTCTCCGAAAGATAACCTTTATACGCATCCGGTTCCAGTTGTGATGATGACAAAGAAAAGGGGCAGGGGTGACTAATCTACTTTCAGGAGGTCATTCATTTAAATATTTTAATGATCCACAATTGTACACATTAGCAGTGGTTTAATTAACTATAACCATTGTTGTTTCCGAGCTAAAATTGGGTTAGGAAAACAGAATGAATGAGGTAGCTATTTATTAATGGTATGTTATGGTTGACTCTAGGAGTCTGAATTGCTGCAGCGACATGTATTGTGCACATTAGAGTTTAGAGCTATGAATAAGGTAGTGGAGTCTTCAACTCTCTTCTCATCAAATATCTGACCAGGAACCACTCTGTTACTTTCTCTTCATGGGATCATAGAAACCTACAGTGAAAAAGAGGCCCTTCAGCCCATCGAATCTGCACAAACACAATCCCACTCAGGTCCTACTCCCATATCCCTATATATTATACCCATTAATCCCTCCAACTTACGCATCCCCAGACAATAAGGGTCAATTTCTTAGCATGGCCAATCAACTTAACCCGCACATCTTTGGCTGTGGGAGGAAACCCACACAGACATGAGGAGAATGTGCAAACTCCACACAGACAGTGACCCGAGCTGTGAATCGAACCCAGGGCTCTGGAGCTGTGAAGCAGCAGTGCTAACCACTGTGCTAGCGTGCCGCCCCTGTTTTCCATGGCCTTTATTGAAAGGATCCACAGATTGCAATTTGGGCTGATTTTGATTTGATGAGAGGGCGATTCTATCAGCTTGAGCAGAGCAGCAAGCCAGGATAAATCAGCGAGGGACTTATTGTGGGCTTCCTACAGGGCGACATGGCCTCGGTGAGTCTCCAGCATTATGGTTTCCAGCAATAATAAGCTCCATTCTGGAAGTACGGAACTGGTAGGAATATAGAAATCTTCCTTTACATTTCATTAGCACGCCCGGGACTGAGGTTTCTGGGCTCTCTAGCATCCCCACCATTCATTTTGATCATGGCTAATCATCGAATTCAACATATAGAAAGCTGATTGAGAGAGGAAGGGAGGAGGTGATCAGGACTGGTCGTCTGGGTGGGGTTTCCTGCCTGCTAGGGTGGGGGTGTTGAGGCTGCGGGGGGAAGGGGGGGTGTCAATGCTGGAGGGGGTGGAGATCAGTGGTTGGTGATGGCTATGGGGTGGGGATCGGGACTGTTAGGGGACGATTGGGTCTGTCGGGGCGGATTCAGGACTATCTGGGTGGTGGACTAGGAGATTGGTACTGGCTGGGTGGGGGGATTGGGGAGATTGCATTTGGCTGTTATTGGAGGTGGGGAGGGAGGTGGGGTGGTGTTGGAGAGTAGGGGCTGGACCAGGACAGTCCTAGAGGCTAGCAATCAGGGGATGGGTTGGTTGGACAGCCAGCAACGAGGGGGAGGGAGGGAGGGAAGGAGGCAGGGCTGGCCAGCGATCTGGAGGCTGGAAACGCGGGGCCAGTGTGCATGCACCAATCTCAGCATTGACATATCAACATGTGCTCAGTGGCCCACTCAGCGCTATGCTGCAGGCCTCTCCAGTAGCCCCCTACCCTGATTTTCAGAGTGATTCACACTGAGGCACTCTGTACTGCACCGAGGGTTGGAGATTCACTCTGGAAATCATGCTTAAAAACCAACGGGATTTACTCCCATTTCCCCACACGTTGGGGACTTTAGAATATTTTTGGGAAGAATCCCGGCCACATTGTTTGTAGTCAGAAAAATGATGTCACCTGATACACCAAGTGGAATTACACACTGCAGCGCATAACCATCGTTACAAACAGGGGAGAGAGGCAAGAGGATTTCATTAATTTTTCTCACCATCTGTCCAGATGTTGAAATAGGCTGCGGTGTGTTTCCCCAAACACTGTATGTGAAATCAATTTTCAAGTGGCTTACAACAAAATCTCTTCAGGTTAAAGCAGAATGATTATTTATTCATACATTCAAACCTGGGGCAGGGGGATGGGGGGTGTTGGAGCAGGATGGTCATCATACTACATAAAAACACACACAAGCACACATGGAAACAAGAAAGAGATTTAAAAATTGTCATAACTTAAAGGAAAAAAATTGAAGATATGGATAATAATTCATCTGAATGTCAGAGTCCAGTAAGGATTTCCTTCACGTAGGGGTTACGATTTGGATGGGTTCAGCTAGCTGAAAGTGTAGGTGCAGGCAGGAATCTTTCAGAAAATCAATCAATCATCGAGGAGGTTTAGGCTTGAAATGGGCTTTGTTACCAGCTGAGAGTCCAGCTTTGGTGTTGATGGCCCAGATACTTAACAATAGATTAACTTGGAAGCCCAGAAATGGAGCATTAAAACCTTCCAAAGGAGATTAACTCAATTGGTATTTCCCATTGATGAGGCTGCAGTCTCTGATCAAAGTCCATTGCTCACTTTAGGGAATAGATGGTGGCTATTGGTGCCTCCACAGGGAGCATGGATTTCAAAGGTTCTCTTTGTTATAAGCCCAGGCTGGTTACACAGACCCTTTGTCCTCCTGATTTCCTTGTTTCATTGACTCCCATGAATAGTAGGTGTGAGATTCCATAGGATGAGGACAGGGTTTGCCTGTAATTATTGTTGGAAGTTTCCACAACTGTAGCCAACTTGCAAATAACATGACCTGTAGTAGCTGTTTTATCAAAATCTGTTTTTAAGTAAGCAGAAAGTTAGGTTTGATTTAAACAGTTTATGATTTATTTCATGTCTTACGGACATGACACAGTCAACAGTCTCCACTGTCACACTGTCAATACTGATAAATGGTGATATTGTAACATGCTGGATCACGGCATTTTGTCTTCCTGATGCTAAGTGTCAACCCACACTCTTAACAGGCGCGAGACACTGACCATTTACTGCTGAAGATGCTCCTTGGAATGGAACTCCAGCATAGAATGGTTTGATTGTTTGAGGACACTGTACTCAATGGAGTTTAGAGGGATGGGGGGCAGGGGGGGGGGGGGATCTCATTGAAACTTACAGAACACTGAAAGGCATAGAACATAGAACATTACAGCGCAGAACAGGCCCTTCGGCCTTCGATGTTGTGCCAACCAATTAAGAAAAAGCAATGACCCTCTAACCTAAACCATTTCCTTTTCGTCCATAAACCTATCCACAGACCTCTTAAATGCCCCCAAACTTGGCGCCTCTACAACTTTAGCAGGCAGGGCATTCCATACCCTTACCACCCTCTGGGTAAAGAACCTACCTCTGACATTCGTCCTATAACTACCACCCATTAATTTAAAGCTATGTCCCCTCGTGTCTCCATCCTCAGAAAAAGGCTATCACTGTCCACCCTATCTAAACCTCTAATCATCTTATATGTTTCAATAAGGTCTCCTCTTAGCCGCCTTTTTTCTAACAAAAACAACCTCAAATCCCTCAGCCTCTCCTCATAAGACCTGCCCTCCATACCAGGCAACATCCTGGTAAACCTCCTCTGTACCTTCTCCAATGCCTCCACATCTTTCTTATAATGTGGGGACCAGAACTGCACACAATACTCCAAGTGCGGCCGCACTAGAGTTTTGTACAGTTGCAACATGATGTTGCGGCTCCGAAATTCAATCCCCCTACCAATAAAAGCCAAGACTCCGTATGCCTTCTTAACAACCTTATCGACTTGATGAACAAGTTGGGCCGAAGGGCTTGTTTCCATGCTGTAAACCTCTATGATTCTGTGGCTGTAAGCCATGACACCCAGTGGGGAACCCGTTGATATCTCCCAGCACTGTGGCATGGGTGAATCACCCCAATTATTTCTTGCATGCTATGGCATGGTGACATAGTGATGAGCATTGCTACCTTACAACACCAGGGTTCCATTTCTGGTTTGGATCACTATCTGTGTGGTGTCTGCATGTTCTCCCCGTGTGTGCATGGGTTTCCTCCGTGTGTTCTGGTTTTCTCTGGAAGATGTGCCGATTAGGTGCATCGGCCACATTAAATTCTCCCTCAGCGCACCCCAACGGGCACTGGAATGTGGTGACTAGGGTATTTTCATAGTGACTTCATTGCAGTATGAATGTATGCCGACTTGTGACACTAGTAAAATAAGCTTTATACAGACAGGCATATCGTTCATAGAGTACACAGGGGAGAAGGAAAGGAAAGGGTGCAGAATGTAATGTTATAGCTGGAGCGTAGGGAAAGATCAGCTTAATATAAGATAGGTCCAGTGAAAAATTCGATAGCAGCCTCCGGGGAACACCCCTCTGTACACCTTCCTCCAGTCAGAGAAACAATGGTTCTATTTCTGCTCCCTGTCATTCAGCCAATTTTGTGCTTTTATTCCACATGTTTCGACTGTGCTGCCAAGTCTGATATGTGACACTTTATCAAACGCTTTGGATGGTTGAACAGGACACTGAGTACACGCAGCTTCAGATTGTCAGACACCTCTCGGACAGCTGGAGGTTCATTGTGCCAAACAGGGCATTGGACACTGATGAGTCTATCGATTCATTTGACTTGCCCTTTGGGGCTTGTTTGCTCCTCCTCTTCGTAGCTCTTAGTCGAGGCTGAAATTCATTTGGGGAACTTGGCAGAGCCTGAGGGTGAGCTGTGCCCCTCGGCGTTAACTGTTCAACCGCGCCATGTGCATGTTCCTTTAAATTGGAGCTCCTCTAACCAGATACCTTCCGTCCCTCATTAGGATGGCTGGTCGCCTGAGGCGAAAGATGCACAGCGAATTTAAGCTAATTATTCAAATGAGCTGGCCTTGCCAAATTGGGAGCAATGAATTCCTTGTGCGGAGGTTAGTTTATGCAGGTTGCCAACAACGTCTGGCGCAGACTTTGCTGGTTTTGTAAAATTAGTAATTGTATAAGGGGACACATGTGATTCATTCGGTTCCCATTTTATCTCCCTCACTCCCAGGTAGCTATTATTCAATATAAAGACTACCTGAACTCTTCAGATAGGTTCCAGCTGTGACTCACTCCTGGATATTCATTATTTTATATATAAACCATCTGAATCCCACCAATTACACTCCATCATGTAACTCACTCCCAGGGACCCATTCCTCCATCAGCAAATTGCCCAACTCATTGATTAGCTTCCAGCTCGTAATTTGGGCTCAGATATTCATTATTCCACACATAAATCATCTGAACCCCTCTATTAGATTCCAACCTGTAACTTCATCCCAGGTATCCATTATATGCCACATAAATTATCCAGACTTGTCAATGAGATTCCAGCCTGTGGCTCACCCCTTATTTAATATACACAGCTTCCTTCCCAAAAATCCCAGCTGGATGAGCACCACAAGGTGCTTTTCCCAAAATGATCCCAAAGCAGCCGACTATTCTGCACACAAATATGCCCTAATTGGGGATTAATAGAGCACCATGCGTATTTAACTTTTCGGTTTTATTCTGTCAAGAGGACAGAACTGAAGTGCGATAAATTTTGGAAATATCTGACCTTTCTAGTCAGATTTAATGGCTTTAATCAAAGTGATATTATGGGAAAAGCTTTTGGTCTTTGAATGCCTAATTTAACTCTGACTCTATAACTGTGTAATTATATTTATGACTTACTGTAGCAATGTCCGCAGTAAGCTAACACAGGAAAACTGTAATTATTGCAATGACTCTCCATTTAATTGTAACTACACACCATAATTATTGCTTTGTAGCAGGCTGTGAATTACGGAGCTAATTTCCATATTGTTAATTGGTGGCTATAGGAAGTTTTCATCATTTGCTTGTGGATGTGCAGTACAGCAGGCTTAGGATTTGGAGAATCAGGTTTTTTTTGTGGCTAATTTAATGTTTGATCACTTTTATTTTTCAACCAAATAGTTCCTCCCCTTCCTCAGAGGGGGAATGAAGCTTTCAGCCGAAAGCCTGTTTCCCCATCTTGGGAATTAACGTTGTAAACCCTAATGGCAATCAGCCTCTCTCCTGTCCTTTTGCACACCATCCTCCCACACTCAAGTTCCCTCTGTATTGACGTACAGCTAGCCCTAATGGAGGGGTGCAAACCAAAAGTGTGCCTCAATTTTTACGTGACAAACTTGACAAAATTGGGCAGGCAGCACAGTGGTTAGCAGTGCTGCCTCACAACTCCACGGAACTGGGTGCGATTCCCAGCTTGGGTCGCTGTCTGAGTGGAGTTTGCATACTCTCTCTGTGGGTGAGTTTCCTCCAGATTTCCAGTTTCTTCCCACAGTTAAAAGATGTGCGGGTTAGAGGCATTTGCCATGCCAAATTGCCCCTTAGTGTCCTGGGATAGACTCATAAAGGTTCAAACATGGAAGCAGGCCCTTTGGCCCAAATTTGTCCATGCTGTCCCTTTTTTGTAAACCCCTAAGCTAGTCCCAATTGTCTGCACTTGGCCCATATCCCCCTATACTCATCTTACCCATGTAAGTGTCTAAATGCTTTTTACAAGACAGAATTGTACCCGCCTTTATTACTACCTCTGGCAGCTTGTTCTAGACACTCACCACCCCTTGTTTGAAAAAAATTGCCCCTGGACCCTTTTGTATCTCTCCCCTCTCACCTTAAACCTATGCCCTCTAATTTTAGACTCTCCTACCTTTGGGAAAAGATATTGACTTTTTAGCTGATCTGTGCCCCTCATTATTTTATAGACCTCTATAAGATCTCCCCTCAGCCTCCAACACTCTAGGAAAAAAAAGTCCAGTCTATCCAGTTTTTCCTTATAACTCAAACCATCAAATCTTGGTAGCATCCTAGTAAATCTCTTCTGCATTCTTTCTAGTTTAATAATATCCTTGTGTAAATTAGAGAGATTAGAAGGTAGATATGTGGTATTATGGGAATAGGGCCTGGTAGGATTTTTGTTGGTGCAGATTCAATGGGCTGAATAGCCTCCTTCTGCACTACAGAGTTTCTATGAATTGATGGTTTAAAATCTGCTCGGTGTTTTACACCCATCTCTCAAACCTGCCATTAGGAAAATAAATCTCTACAGATTAAAATGACTCCCATCACTGACTTCTCAGAGGTGTCACGATGGCCCAGTGGTTAGCACTGCTGCCCCACAGTGCCAGGGACACAGGTTCGACTCCAGCCTTGGGTGATTGCCTGTGTGGAGTTTGTACATTCTCCCTGTGTCTGCATGGGTTTTCCTCTGGGAGGTCCGGTTTCCTTCCACAGACCACAGAAGTGCGGGTTAGGTGGATTGACCGTGCTAAATTGCTCGTTACTGTCCCAAGATATGCAGATTAGTGGGCTTAGTGGGGTAAATATGTGGGATTACAGGGATAAGGCACGGCTAAGATACTCTGTCAGAGAGTCAATGCAGATTCTTTCTGCACTGTCGGGATTCTGAGTCAGAGGCGAATACACCCTTTTTTTTGAGGAATTACTATGAGCAGAAAAGTAAGTTACTTTTATGGTCCTTTAACTAACGGAGATTTTTTATCTGCAATTTTATCCTCAGAGTCCCATTCTGTATTAACTGCTCTTTTCAGTGTATTTTTATGGCATAGGTCTAAGTCACATTAAGAATTGAAAGACCTCCTGATTGCGGATCCTTAAATTTTCCTGATATTCATGAATAATTTTTTAAATACTTTAAGCTGAAGTTTAAGACTTGGAATGGAATTTTACTGCTCCTCCTGCCTATGGGATTTTCCAGTCCTGCCGAAGTTTGAGTGGCTCACTGCATTTTCCAGACCTGTCTTCCCTCCACTATAGCAGGTCTGTAAACTGTCCCCTCCCACTCCCACCACCCCATCTCAGAGAAGAAAGATGTTAACTGTTGTTCTTTCACATCAGTGGCTCAGGTGATAAAAGTTGAACATCTGAGCTATAACCACCTGAAGCCCATGCCAGAGATGAGGGAGGCAGTCCTGCCCATGATCCCAATGGCTGCCTCAAAGCAATTGGGAGCAGTGCCAAGGCACTTTGGATGAAATCCTACTTAAGAATAAGTTGTAAGATTAATTTAAATTTGCTGCACAAATAAGCTAATAGTTCTGAGAACATGCGCACGCTGTAGAAACCAGTCAAGGACTGCTAATGGCTTTGAATGGCTCCTAAAGAAATCTTTCATGTGACGTGGGCATCTTTGGCGAGACCAGCATTTATTGTCCACTCCTAATTGCAATTGAGAAGATGGTAGTGAGCTGCGTTCTCAGCCACTGCCATCCATGTGGTGCATCAGAGAATCGCTACAGTGCGGAAGGAATGATGTAGAGATGCCGGCATTGGACAGGGGTGGGGCACAGTAAGAAGTCTCACAACACCAGATTAAATTCCAACAGGTTTATTTGGAATCATGAACTTTCAGAGCACTGCTCCTTCATCGGGTGAGTGGACTTTAACCTAGTGTTGTGAGACTTCTTACTGTGCAGAAGGAAGCAATTTGGAGCCATTAAGTCTGCACCGACTCTCTATCAGAGTGTCTTTCCCAGGCTCTTTCCCCAAAACTATCCCTGTAACCCCCAAACATTTGTCATGACTAATCCATTTAACCTACATACTCATCATGGGATACCAAAAGGCAATTTAATATGACCAATCCACCTAACCTGCGCAACATTAAACTATTGGAGGAAATTGGAGTACCCAGCAGACACCACACAGACATGGGGAGAACATACAGATTCCACACAGAGAGGCCAGAATTGAACCGGAGTCCTTGCGCTGTGAGGCAGCAGTGCTAACTACTGTGCCATACTCTACAATCATTGTGCTGTTAGAAAGGGAGTTCCAGGATTTTGACCCAGCAATGGTGAAGGAATGGTTTGGAGGGAAGTTTGCAGGTGGTGGGGTTCCATGTATCTGCTGCCTTGCTCCTTCTAAGTGCTAGTGGTTATAGATTTGGAAAGTGATGCCTAAATTCTACAGAGGGACTGGTTATGAGAGAAGCTGCCACACAGCCAAAGTATTAAATCAGATGAAGAGCTCTTATTATAAGGGTAGTATTAGGAACGAACCTATTAATGAACCCATAACCTGGCACAGCGCTTAGCATTGCTGCCTCACAGTGCCAGGGACCTGGGTTTGATTCTAGGCTTGGGTCACAGTCTGTGTGGAGGTTGCACATTCTCCCTGTGTCTGTGTGGGTTTCGTCCAGGTACTCCGATTTCCTCCCACAATCCAAAGATGTGTTGGTTAGGTTGATTAGCCGTGCTAAATTGCTCCTTATTGTCAAGGGTCTAGTCAGGGTAAATGCATAGGGTTAATGGGATCAGGCATCAGTGGGATTGCGGTCAATGTAGACTCAATGGGCTGAATAGCATCCTTCTGCTCTAAAGGGATTCTATGATTGTATCAGAGAAGTTGCACTGGAAGTAGGTAAGTCCTCATCAAATCATATCCATCAGCCTGCAGTCAGCCTCATCTGTGTGTAGGGGATAACTATATGTTTAATTACTCTGTATTGTTTTCAAGGCTTTGTTTTCCACAGTCAGGCTGTAAAACTTGTAAAATTGTGTAAGTTGTGATTCTCAATGGGGAAAATTTAACGATTCCCCCAAATATTATTGCTGAGGATGAGAGATTAAAATACCTTCTCCCAGTGCTTCTAAATGCCAAGAAAAGCCTTCACAGCAAATCAAATGAATGATGAGAGGTTCTCTGAATAAAGAAATATTACAGTTTATCCCTTGGCATCCAAGTAATGACAGAGAGAAAATGTGTGGGATAAAAATATGTGGGTTTGCTGTATTAATGGTGGAAGATGTGTGCTAGGACTGGAGTTCTGTTACTTAAGTAACGTTTGCAAGGTCAATGAACTTCTTTCTGAACCATATGACAGTTCCTGGCCACGTGGCACTGATTGCATCTTCTGGTTTACTCTTACTTTTCTGTTAGGGAGGTTCCTACCCTCATTGCTGGTCAGATGGCTCCAACTGTCAGCTGCGCCTCCTTGAATGCATCAGAAAGTTTGAGAATCCCTCTGCTCTGAGTGGCTGTTGCTGTTTCTTCTGATGTAGAGATGCCAGCATTGGACTGGGGTAAACACAGTAAGAAGTCTGAGAACACCAGGTTTGGCTTCATGTCACACTACCCCATGACTTGCCTGGGTTAACAAAAAACCTCACTTCCTGTGCAGTCTGGAGACAATACACATCTCTTTAACCTGTGCTCAGTGCTCCTTCCACTCACATTGTTAGCCACTTTAAGACTTGAATAGCAGGTTAGGTGTAAAGATTCGCATTCTAATCAGTAATCTGTAAACAGTCTGTGCTATTATGTGCGCTGTTTGAGACCAGAACACCTCATTCACCTGACGAAGACGAGAGGGTTGAAAGCTTGTGAGTTTACCATCAAATAAATCGATTGGATTTAAACCTGGTGTTTTCAGACTTCTTACTCTGTTTCTTCTGTCAACCTGCTGAAGAGTGAGATTGTCCTTTAACTTGCAGCAGGCTGTGCAAGGTTTCTGGGAGGAGATTACAGAACATTAACAGCACTTTCTCATTGGATGACACCCTGACGAATGGGAGTTTGAGAAAATCTGTCAATAATTTAACTCTATGTCTTTCTAGCTGACATTTTTATCTTTTTGAGTTCTTACATTGTTTTCTCATTTCTGCTGTAAGCACCTTTTTAATACTCTATCTCTACACCATAGGGTTGGCAGGTTTAGTGCCACCTGGTTGAACTCCTTTTGCAATGCCTACTTCCACCTTCCCTTCCAGATTATTCCATCCTAGGATAGGACTGTTCTTGCTCTCCAAAGCTCAGGGGTCCAGTTAAAATTTAAATGTCCTGTAGGCTGACTGCTTCCAGAGGCTGTAAACAGCACAAAGCCATTGCAGCCATGGTTTGGATTTTTGCCATGACAGAATGCCTCACTGCACTTCTCATGAAGGGTTGGTGGTAGAGTGAATGGAGTTGGGGTACATTTCACCGTTATGAAGGCAGCTGGCCATTTCCATCATTGGGTCTCTCTCCATTGAGGTGGCACAGTGGCACAGTGGTTAGCGTTGCTGCCTCACAGCGTCAGGGACCCGGGTTCGATTCCCAATTTGGGTCTGGAACCTGCGGAGTCTGCATGTTCTCCCTGTGTCTTGTGGGTTTCTCCGGGTGCTCCAGTTCCCTCTAACACTCCAAGACACAAGAATTCGGTGGATTGGCCATGCTAAATTGTCCCATAGTGTCAGGGAGATTAGGAGGGTAAATATATGGAGTTAAGGGGATAGGGTCAGGCTGGGATTGTGGTCTTGATGGGCAAATGGCCTCCTTCTGCACTATAGGGATTCTATGAAGCAGGACTTTGGTAGCTTACGAATGTGAAGCTGGATGCGTGCAGAGTAGATCTGGAAAGAGCAAGTCTCTGAACATGGAGTTTGGATAACCAAGGGACTCTTTTGGAGAAATAGGGTAACTGCTATGGAACTTGCCTTGAACTTGAATTCACTGTGACAGAAGTGGCACAAAATCAATTCTGACTATTTTTTCTGAGTCCAAGGCAGGAGGATGGTATCAGTCTCATAGGGCAGTGTCAGTCTCGTAGGTCAAGAAATGCATAAGGAATGGTTAATAGAGGTTGTTGCTGTGATTCCAAGTGTCATTATACAATGCATTGCCCATGGCGAAATAATCAAGTTTTTGAAATAATGTTTGAAGGAGAAAATTCTGAGAAAATTCATTAGTAAGTATTTTGATGTTGGATTCATTCAACTGTGCAGTTTTAGATAGTGGTTGCACTTCCAGAGTTTGTGGGTGAACTGATTGAACTGCTACCTGAAGTCTCTTGATGAAGTAGATCAGCATAAGGTCAAGGAGTATAAAAGATCTGTGTGCTTCTGATTTGGAGGTGACAACAAGTTAAGGTCTTCCAGAAGGGTAGTCCTTCCTTACAGGATTGCCAGGATCAGCCATTTCATTGGTACTGATGGTTTGTGTGACATAAGTGCTACTCAACTTGAAAATTGAAAAGAGATTTCTCCTGGTTCTACATTTGATAATGTCAGGCCACTATTGGCTGCTTTACAAAAACCAGCAACGTCTCAAAGAATTCACGCAGCCTTGTTAATGTCTTGGAAGAAGGTTCTGGGAGACAAAAGGAAGGGCAGGAGGGGATAGGGGAGGGGAGTGAATGGAGGCTTGGGGAGGAGGAGGAGGAGGAGGAGGGAGGCTGACCAAGGAGGAATGATGATGAATTTATGCCTGTACTGTGCTGTGCTGGATGTAGAATAGGTCAGGAAATGTGAAATAAAGGAACAGCATGGTGCTACAGTGGTCAGCACCACTCCTCACAGTGCCAGGGACCTGCATTCAATTTCAGCCTCAGGTGACTGACTATGAAGTGTGCACATTCTCCCCATGTCTGAGTGGGTTTTCTTTGCGTGCTCCGGTTTCCTCCCTGAAATACATCTTCGGAGGTAGAAGTCCCTTCACCAAACTCCCTTCGTTTGCCATTCCAACAGCTTTTCATGGAGTGTTTTCAGAGTCCCTGAGTTAAATACAAGGAAAAGGCTCCCTAATTGGTTCATCAATTGATTCCTTAATCAGGAAGTTCACATTCTGATAGGTCAACTCAACGACCTGACTGAAGTCGTTATACTCCCACAGTCCAAAAAATGTGCAGGTTCGATTGATTGGCCATGATAAATTGCACCTTGATGTCAGGGGGACTAGGAGGGCCAATCTGTGAGATAGGATAGTACCTAGGTGGGATCATTATTGGTGCAGACTCGATGGACCAAATGGCCACCTTCTACACTGTTGATTCTATGATAAATCTGCTGATGGTGGAGGGCAAGCTGCTATATTATTCCTCCATCATGTACTTTTATTGAGTTTAGCACCAGACTTTTGCCTGCCTCTCCATTCTAGAAACTGAAAGTATGGGCAGCTATTCTCAATACCTGTCCTATTAGTAATAACTTGAGAGTTGTTTATCATGTTGAATCTTGTATTTGCAATGATTGCAGTCCAGTGTGCATTAGCAGCAATGTGCTACATTGATTAAGAAAACAACATTGCGTTCTTCCGAAGTATCAGTGGGAGTGCTAAGTTCAGAAATTTGTGCAGAGCGGGAATGATGTGGTGAGGAATAACCAAATGTATGCGATGAAGTTAATTCAAAGGGGTATTTTCCAAGGTTTACAGCCAGTTAATATCCCAATAAGAAGGAAGATTAATATAAAAGCAAAACTTTAAGTGAAAATGTAGTAAGTAAATTGAAATTTGGAAGGAATCAACATAATTCCTGACATCTGATTGAGAAACTATTATGGCAAAATAATATTTTGGAGGGTATGAAATTATCTTAAACTTTCCATTTAGTATCGTGATCAAACATGTTTATTTATTCATTTGTGGGACATGGGATATCGCTGGCTACCCCGCATTTGTTGCCCATTCCTAGTTGTCCTTGAACTGAGTGGCTTGCTAAGCCATTTCAGATGCCAAGTTAGGGTAAACTACCTTACTGTGACTCTGGAGTTACACATAAGCCAGATCAGTCAAGGATGGCAGATTTCCTTCCCTAAAGGTCATAAGTGAACCAGATGAGTTTTTTCGACAATGACTTCATGGTCATCAGTAGATTCTTAATCCAGCAGTGCTAACCACTGCACCACCATGCTGCCCTTATATCTCATGCTTGTTCCCATCTGCTAACTTCTACCAGATACTTACGTTGTTCTCCTTGACTTTCTCTCTGTTTGTTCCCTGTATCTGGCTGCTAAGAACTGTTACTTCGATGCGGACAAGAGAGGACACAGAGAAAATAAATAACCTCAAGCAAGGTAAATGCAAATTACTGCGGAGGCTAGAATCTGAAACCTTCGACAAAGGGTTATCTGAAACATTAGCTCTTTTCTCTCCTTACAGAAGCTGCCAGACCTGCTGAGATGTTCCAGCATTTTCTCTTTTGGTCTCATTCTATTCCTCTCGATTCTATAATATTCTTAACAATATCAATCCTTATGGAGGGAAGAACATCATGATAGGTCATTTTTGAGAATGTTAATGAGAATCATGATACATCCAGCACAGTATGTGCTTGAGACCAGGACTGGTCAGTTTGACATTGTGCTCAAAATTAGTGAATCGCTAAGAGTGTTCCTTGAAAATGATTCATCCCTGGACAATAAGGATTCACAGCACAAAAGTCAATTTCCCTCTTGCATCTGTGTGACACCTCATCAGAATGAAGCTATGCCAACTCACAGTTCTACATTTTAATCATAATCTCGTCCCCATCTCTGCTTCAAAAACTTGTCTAATTCCCACTTAAAAGGATGTCTCTGCCTCAGCCATTCCCTTCGGCAAACTATTCCATGCTTCAACAGCTCCTTGTAAAGGAAATTCTCCTTACAATCCCTCCTCACTTCCTTAACGGCAATCTTAAATAGATTGCACATTACCATCTGCATTGCCGGCAGAGAAAATGCTCTTTCTGTTTTCATTAGAAAACTCTTCAACATCTTAACAACCTTGATTTAAATCTTCTCTTTGAATTCACTGCTCCGGAGAGATAGTTCAGGTGTTCTGGCTCACTGCTGCAGATTTACATTCCTGATACTATCCAGGCTCTTCTCAGGAACCGTTCATAGGTTTTATGGGAAAGTCCAAGCAGTAAAGGTTGGCCCCGACCCTCAAGAGGAAGTTGGGGACAGCTTTGTGAAAATCACACCAAAATTGCGTCCATTGTGCCTGGGTTTTTGCTCAGTCTCATTTGGATGCCATTGAGCTGACAATCTGCCATGAAGCATTAAATCATAGAATCCCTGCAGTGCAGAAGGAGGCCACTCGGCCCATTGAATCTGCACCAAACACAATCCCATCTAGACCCTATTCCTGAAATGCCACATATTTACCCTTGACACTATCATGTCCAATTTATAATGGCCAAAATATCTAATCCTCACATCATCAGACTGTGGGACAAAGCCAGAGCACAGAGAGTGACCTAACGCCGGGAATCGATCCTTGGTCCCTGGTGCAGCACAGCAGCATTAATCACTGTGCCGCTGTGCTGCTCCAATCAATGGGCAGGATTTTCCAGCCTCAACACAGGCAGGCATCATCACAGGCTATTTTGATAGCTCTTAAGAGCGACCGTACCAGAATTTAGCAAAGTATCTGTTCCAGTGAGAAAAATGGAGTGAATCTTACCAACGGCTGCAGTGTAATTTTTAACCAGATCTTGAGCCTCATTGACAAAAGTCTTTACAGCCACAAGAATCACGCCATGCCTGTGTCGACCTCCCTCAATCTAAAAGTTTAATATTGTCCCAAGTTGGCTGACACTCACATTGCAATGAAGTTACAATGAAAATCCCCTAGTCACCACACTCCAACGTCAGTTCGACTACACTGAGGGAGAATTTAGCATGGTCAATGCGCCTAACCAGGCTGCTCTGACCAGGAGATTGCTTTTCCCAATATAACGGTGGATATTGATTTCAGACTGTGGGAGGAAACCGGAGAACCCGGAAGAAATCCACATAGACACAGGGAGAATGTGCAGATTCTGCACAAACAGTGATCCCAGCTGGGAATCGAACTCAGGTTCCTGGTGCTTTAACGGAGCAGAGCTAACCTCTGTGCCACTATTGCTACTCCACATGGCCATTCACCCACCATGGCTCCCGTTAGTCCTTTCAGAGACTTACAGGTAAAGAAATTGAATATAAATTGTCTGCGCCATTGGTGGTAATATCCTCAGCTGCCTCGACCCATCCCCTGGAATACCCTCTAAAACCACCCTGCTCCTTTCCCTCTCTATCTTCTTTATAATGCTCCATCAAACCGAGCTCTTTGACTCAGCTCTTCACAAATATTATGCGGTGTGGTATTTAATTTTGTTTTATAATATCTCTGTGAAACCCCCTGGCCATTTTATTACAATAAGCAAGAAATATAAATAAAGTCATATGGGTTTACAGCATGGGAACAGGCCCTTCAGCACAACTTGTCCATGCTGCCCTTTTTTCAAACCCCTATTCTAGTCACAACTGCCAACATTTGACCCATATCCCTCTATACCCATCTTACATATAACATTTCTAAAAGCTTTTTAAAAGACAAAATTCTACTACTACCTCTGGCAGCTTGTTCCAGACACTCACCACCCTCTGTGTGAAAGAATTGCCATTTGGACTCTTTTATATCTCTCTCCTCTCACTTTAAACCTATGTCCTCAAGTTTTAGTCTCCCCTACCATTGGGAAAAGATATTGGGTACCTAGCTGCTCTATGCCCCTCATTATTTTATAGACCTCTACAAATGTAAATGATTGCTGTGTAGATTCTTGTTTCTTAGGTGATGAAGGGTATCCAGATCAAAATGTTGGCTCTGTTCTGTCTCCACAGATGCTGCCAGGCTTGCTAAGTTTTTCCAGCATCTTAGGTTTCTGTTTCAGATTCCAGCATCTGCAGTATTTTGCTTTTATCTTTTCTTAGGTTTAGCGAGAGGCTGAGAATTTCCATGGAGTTTATCCCAGCCTGCTTCCGCAATTCTGTTGGAAATGCAGTGGAAACCCTCTTTACACGGGTGAATGGGAGAATCTTTCCAATTCATATCTGAGGCTGGGTTGTCATTAAGGGGTTTAAGAACTTTTCATTCATGATACCTCAGTTTCACAGAATCATCCCATCTGATAGAAAAGCTTCAGTCCCTTTGTAGAGTCAGCTGCTGGAATTTTACCACCCCATCCGCTACGGGAATCTAAGCAGGCGAGGGGTGGGCAACGGGAACGTCTGTTGTCTCCAGGCCGGATTTTACAGTTTCAGGATGAAGAAGGCCGTAAAATCCTATTCCTACAGTCATATCCCTCTAAACATTTCTTATCCATGTACCATGTACTTTAAATGTTGTAATTGAACGCTCCTCTACTACCTTTTTTGCTACTACCCGTTTTTACTGGGGGAAATTGACTAAACAAAGCTGACATTTCTCACGCCAGAGGCTGATTAACATTCAGAGTGTTGGTGATTTGAGAAGGTGCACAAATGAAAATAAATCCAACATTGCAGCAACCTTCCCTGCAGTGAGCAGGCTATTCTGGCCAGGAGATTGTTTTTCCTACCATACTGGTGGATGTTGATTGCAGGTCCCCCCCAGAGGATGTGTTGGGACCTGGAGGCTGGGTGAATGTCCGAAATGGACCCATCCTTCTTTTCTCTGCCTGTGGTCTCCTTCCTTCACTGGGTACGCACCAGCTCGCGGAAGAACCATTGGAACAGCCATGCTGAGTGCGTGCCCTTGCCATGGAGGTAATTACAAGTAGTTGCGGTGTGATGGGAGAAGGAATCTTGTATTGCCAAAAGGCAGCAGTAGGAGATCATGTTGCTCCTTCAGCATGCAGACTGCACGGAAGAAGAACAGCAGCAATTCAAACTTGCCATTATGTGTTTCTGCCTGTCAATCACAGCACTAAAAATCCATGTTTTCATCGCCAGATTACAAAAAAGCCTTGAAATATCCATCAAATACCCAGAGGGTGTTTAGACTATGGAGCTCACTTCTTCAAGAGGCATTTCAGGCGAACAGCACAGATTCATTTCGAGGTGGAGTCGGTGGGGCGAATTTTACTCTCCTGCCCGCCATGAGAATCGGAGCTGGTGAGGGACGGACCATGGAAATATCCATTGACCTCAGGCGGGATTCTTCGCTTCTGGGGTGAGTGATGCTGGAAAATCCCGCCCCATGAGTACATGGGGGACTAGAAGGACAAGTGATAAAGTTCAATGATATGGAAGTATTTGGAGCAGCATAATTACCAGCAAATGGCTGGTGGGGGCGGGGGAGAGGGCTGTCAGTAGTGTAATAGTATGGTTGCTGGGCTTGTAATCCAGAGATCATTGGTAATGTTGCGGGAACCCATGTTCGAAACCCACCATGGCAAATGGTGAAATTTGAATTTAATAAAACTTTGCAATTAAAAGTCTAATGATGAATATGAAACCATTGTAATAAAAACCCATCTGGTTCACTAATGTCCTGAGTTCAGAAATATTGTGAAATAAGAATCATTAAAATTTGCGCTGATGAGGCCTGTGCAGGTTCCCTGGGTGGCTTCCACACACCAACGCCATTCTTCTCCCACCCAAGAAAATACTGTCATTTTTTGACTCCACAATTTGGAGTCTATGACCAGCAGGGTAGGAGGCGAGCGAGGCAGTGTGATGGCGGAGGCAAGCAAAGAGTCGACTGCTTAACTTGATCTCTCTAACATTTAACAGGTGGTCTTTTCATTTTGTGGCTCACATCATAACTTACGGATTTTGACATCATCCCTAAGGAATGCCTATATGAAGGGCGCTATCTAAATGCAAGGTGCCATTGTTGCAGTACAGGAAAGAAATAAGGGGTTTTGTTCGCTCTTAGGCAAAATCAGGAGTGAACAACGGCCATGCAACAGATATGCTCAGCTCCATGATCCCATGCAGCCACATTCTGAAGGGAAATTAGGAGCCATTTTATGCTGTGCTCCCACATCAGTAAGAACTATTCAGGCAGCTCCAAGATTTTTAGCATGGAGTCTTGCAGCCAACAGGAAAAAAAGTGTGTGGGCTGGATTCAATTTGAAGTCCCCGACATGAATTAAATTTGGTTAATTAATAACTGTCATGAGACCGTGAAGTAAGTCGGCATAATTCAAACAAGGAATAGTTGAATGAACATTGTAACAGATGTACAGTTAGGGTGGTGGGGGCAGGGGGCAGGGGGGAGCAGTGGGTTGGCGGCTTGTTGGTAGGGAGGGGGAGGCAGCGGGAGCAAGTAGGGGTGCTGCCAGGCAGGGGTCTGACAAAATCTGCAGTGTGCAGCATTACAAAAGATGAAATCAAAATCTAATTTCAGTAAATAAAAAAGTCAAAATAGAAAGGCTTCGCTCATTTGTCAATTTGTCTTATGATTCGTTCCATGTCTTATGTTTCCAATCAATCAGACTGATTGAGGAAAGTACACTGTTTTAAAGTTTGTTTATTAGCGTCACAAGAAACAATGAAGCTACTGTGAAAATCTCCTAGTCATCATGCTCTGGCGCCTGTTTGGCAACACTGAGGGAGAATCTAGCGTGGCCAATCAACCTAACCAGCACGTCTTTCAGACTGTGGGAGGAAACTCATGCAGACATAGGGAGAATGTGCATATTCCACATAGACAACAACTCAACCCAGGAATCAAACCCTGGTCCCGAGTGCTGTGAGACAGTAGTGCTAACCATTGGGCCATTGTGCTGTCCACATTGCACAGTGGTGGCATCATATGATCATAAAGTAGGCTTGTGTGTGTGTGTGTGTGTGTGTGTGTGTGTGTCTGTTGTGCATTCTCCCAATGTCTGCATGGGTTTCCTCTGGGTGCTCCGGTTTCCTCCCACGATCCAAAGATATGTGGGTTAGGTGGATTGGCCATGCTAAATTGCCCCTTTGTGTCAGGGGTACTAGCTAGGGTAAATGCATGAGGTCACAGGAATAGGGCCTGGGTGGGATTGTGGTCGGTGCCAACTCGATGGGCCAAATGGCCACATTCTGCATTAGGGGGATTCTATGGATTCTATATCTTGGGATACTAAGGAGAAATGTGATGTGGCCGTCGCGCCTAATCCAATATTTGGATTGTGGGAGGAAAACCGGAGCACCTGGAGGAAATCCACACAGACACAGGGAGAATGTGCAAACTCCACACAGACAGTCACCCGAGGTCCTGGAGCTGTGAGGCAGCAGTGCTAACCATTGTGCCACCATGCCAGTGTTCTTACATGTACCTGATCTGGATCAGTTCTCGAGAAATGTGAATGAAAGCCACCTTAAGCTCCAGGAATTAAGCCCTAGTGTCCTGTACCTCAGGATACTGTGGGAGGCTGGGGAAGAAATTACAGGTTCCCTAGCAGAGATATTTGAATCATCGATAATCACAGGTGAGGTGCCTTAAGATTGAAGGGTAGCAAATGTTATGCCATTGTTTAGGAAGTGCTGCAGGGAAAAGCCTGGGAACTACAGGCCAGTGAGCCTCACCTATGTAGTGGGTAAATTGTTGCAAGGTATTTTGAGAGACGGGATCGAGAGGCATTTAGAGATGCAAGGACTGATTAGGGACAGTCACCATGGCTTTGTGACTGGAAAATAATATCTCACAATTTAATTGAGTGTTTTTGAAGGGGTAACCAAGAAGGTAGATGAGGGCAGTGCAGATGATATTGTCTACATGTACTTTAGCAAGGCCTTTGACAAGGTACCACATGATAAGTCACACTTAGAATACCGTGTACAGTTCTGGTTACTCTATTATAGAAAGAATATTATTAATTTAGAAAGAGTGCAGAAAAGATTTACAAGGATACTACTAGGACTTGATGGTTCAAGTTATAAGGAGAGGCTGGATAGGCTGGGACATTTTGGAGTTTAGTGGTGAACTTATAGAGGTCTATAAAATAATGAGGGGCATAGATAAGGTAGATAGTCAACATCTTTTCCCAAAGGTAGGGGAGTCTAAAACTAGAGGACATAAGTTTAAGATGAGAAGGGAGAGATATAAAAGTGTCCAGAGGGGCAATTTTTTCACACAGAGGATTGTAAGTGTCTGGAACAAGCTGCCAGATGTCGTTAGAGCAATTCTGTCTTTTATAAAGTGTTTAGACAGTTACAGATGGGTACAGAGGGATGTGGGCCAAACATGGGAAATTGGGACTAGCTTAGGGGTTAGAAAAAGGAGCAGCATGGACAAGTTGGGCCAAAGGGCCTATTTCCATCCTGTAAACCTCTATGATTTTATGACTTCGCCTGCTCACACATTGCGTGGCTCGGTGGAGGGAAACAAAACTCTGAAAAGGGAAAGCGATCGCTGGGTGGCCAGATTTGGTTCAGTCTTACTGCCTTCAGACTCATCATGCTATCAGTATTGTTTGTTTGAAGCTTGGTCCATAATATTAATGTTTCTGCACAGTCTACAATCCAGCTGTCTTGGAGATATTGGAATTGCAATATATAACCACTTTTTGGGCTGTAAATGGGCTCGTAATTTTGCAAGGAAGCCCAGAGGCTTTCTGTTATGAATGTTCTCTGACAAAAATATTGCAACTTTTCAAAAAAAAAGCAAAGGCCAGGCAAAAAAAAAATGCCTTATCCCTGGCTACATAATTTAATTCTCAAGAGCCGACAGGTGTGATTTTTGCATCGGGACAGCAGTATGACCTGCTTTTCCAGAATCGCATTCCGGTCAGTGCTTAATCAATAGACACTTCCCCTGGCTTTTTAACAAAGTTGCTTTAGTAACATTCAAAGATACTGAAATGCAGAGAAAGTTGAAGGAACTGTACTTAAGGAAGTGCCTAGCTATTGTCTGCTGGGCTAAAAAGAACACAGAATGTTGACAGTACAACTTCTTAGAATTTTGGCCATAATTTTTGAGTCGGAAAGATATAACATCTTTTATAGCATGTGTTTATACAACACATCTTACAGCATCTTTTGCAATCTCAAGACATCTCAAAGTAGTGTACAGACAATTACGTACTTCTGAAGGGTAGCCACTATTGTAATGTGGGAAATGTGGCAATCAATTTATGCACGGCAAGCTCCCAAAAACAGCAATGTTTGAGGATCCAACAATTTGTTCAAGTGATTTTGATTGATGGAAAACTATTGACCAGGAACTGGTGACTATTTCTTGAAGTAAGCTCTTGGGATCTTTTATTTTTACCTGAGGACAAATGGGTCTTCATTATGTGGGCGGTACGGTTAGCACTGCTGCTTTGCAGTGCCAGGGTCCCAGGTTCAATTCCAGCCTTGGGTCACTCTCTATTTGGAATTTGCTCATTCTCCAGTGTGGGTTTCTTCCAGATGCTCTGGTTTCCTCACACAGCCCAAAGATGTTTGGGTTAGATTAACTGGCCATGCTAAATTGACCCTAGTGTCAGGGGGATTAGTAGAGTAAATATGTGGATGTATGGGTACAGGGTCTGGGTGGAATTGAAGCTAGGTAAATATATGTAGAGACAAAGAATATACTGATTGGGTTCGATGAGGTAGGCTAAGAGAAGTATTAACACCAACAACGACCAGTTCAGTCAAATGGACTATTTCTTTACAGTAAATTTGATATAATTTTATATCTTCAAAGAATTATAGAAGAGACCCTTTGACCCATTGGCTCTACACTGACACACGAGAAACAACTAGAACATAGAACATAGAACATTACAGCGCAGTACAGGCCCTTCGGCCCTCGATGTTGCGCCGGCCAGTGGACCCTCTAACCTAAACTATTCCAATATCATCCATATGCCTATCCACCGAACATTTGAATGCCCCCAAAGTAGGCGAGTCCACAACTGCTGCAGGCAGGGCATTCCACGCTCTCACCACCCTCTGTGTGAAGAACCTGCCTCTGACATCCGTCCTATAACTACCACCTCTTAATTTAAAGTTATGTCCCCTCGTGTTGGTCATCACCATCCGAGGAAAAAGGCTCTCACTATCCACCCTATCCAATCCCTTGATCATCTTATACGCCTCAATTAGGTCACCACGTAACCTTCTTCTCTCTAATGAAAATAACCTCAGGTCCCTCAGCCTTTCCTCATAAGGCCTTCCCACCATACCAGGCAACATCCTGGTAAACCTCCTCTGCACCCTTTCCAATGCTTCCACATCTTTCTTATAATGCGGCGACCAGAACTGTACGCAATACTCCAAGTGTGGCTGCACCAGAGTTTTGTACAGTTGTAACATAACCTCACGGCTCCTAAATTCAATCCCTCTACCAATAAAAGCTAACACACCGTACGCCTTCTTAACAACTTTATCAACCTGGGTGCCAACTTTCAAAGAGCTATGTACTTGTACCCCAAGATCCCTCTGCTTGACAACACTATTAAGGGTCCTTCCATTAGCCCTATATTTCATATGCCTGTTATTCCGACCAAAGTGAATCACCTCACACTTATCCGTATTGAATTCCATTTGCCACCTCACGGCCCAGCTCTGCAACCTATCTATGTCCCTCTGCAAACTGTAACATCCATCCTCGCTGTCTACAACTCCCCCCACTTTGGTATCGTCAGCAAATTTACTAATCCAACCCTCTACACCCTCATCTATAAAAATGACAAACAGCAGTGGCCCTAAAACAGATCCTTGAAGTACACCACTTGTAACTGCACTCCAGATTGAATATTTCCCATCAACCACCACCCTCTGTCTTCTATCAGCTAGCCAATTCCTAATCCAAACTGCTAAATCACCTTCAATCCCATGCATCTGCACTTTCTGCAGTAGCCTACCATGGGGAACCTTATCAAACGCTTTGCTACAATCCATATACACTACATCAACTGCCTTACCCTTATCTACCTCTTTGGTCACCTCCTCAAAAAACTCAATAAGGTTTGTGAGGCACGACCTACCCTTCACAAAACCGTGCTGACTATCCCTAATAAATTTATTTCTCTCTAGATGCTTATAAATCCTATCCCTTAATTCTTTCCAAGACCTTGCCCACAACAGAAGTCAGGCTCACTGGTCTATAATTTCCAGGATGGTCCCTACTCCCCTTTTTGAACAAAGGGACAACATTTGCCATTCTCCAGTCTTTCGGCACTATACCTGTAGCTAACGACGACATGAAGATCAAAGCCAAAGGCTCTGCAATCTCCTCTCTAGTCTCCCAGAGAATCCTGGGGTAAATCCCATCTGGCCCAGGGGACTTATCAATTTTCATACCCTCAAGATTCGCTAACACCTCCTCTTTATGAACCTCAATCCTACCCAGTCTATAACCTGGTATCACAGTATTCTCCCCGACAACACTGTCTTTCTCCTGCGTGAATACTGATGAAAAATACTCATTCAGTGTCTCTCCTATCTCCTCAGGCTCCATGCACAACTTCCCACTGCTATCTCTGACTGGCCCTAATCTTGCCCTAACCAATCTTTTATTATTTATATACCTGTAAAAAGCCTTAGGATTCTCCTTAATCCTATCCGCCAAAGTCTTCTCGTGTCCTCTTCTACTCTTCTCAACTCCGTCTTTAGCTCCTTCCTGGCTGATTTATAGCTCTCCATTGCCCTAACTGAGCCTTCATGTCTCATCATTATATAAGCCTCCTTCTTCCTCTTCACCAGAGATTCAACTTCCCTAATACACCATGGTTCCCTCACTCGACCACTTCCTCCCTGCTTGGCAGGTACATATTCATTAAGGACATGCAGAAGCTATTCCTTAAATATGCTCCACATTTCAGATGTCCCCAGCCCCTGCAATTTCCTGCTCCACCCTATGCATCCTAAATCTCTCCTAATAGCCTCATAATTACCTTTCCCCCAGCTATAACTACTGTTATTCGGTACGTGCCCATCCCTTTCCATCACTAAGGTAAATGTAACCGAATTGTGGTCACTATCACCAAAATGCTCACCCACCTCCAAGTCTAACACCTGGTCTGGTTCATTACCCATACCAAATCCAATATAGCCTCACCTCTTGTTGGCCTATCTACATACTGAGTCATGAAACCTTCCTGCACCACATTGAACAAAAACTGACCCCTCTAACGTACTTGAACTATAGCTTTTCCAATCGATATTAGAAAAGTTAAAGTCCCCCATTACAACTACCCTGTTACTTTCACACCTATCCAGGATCAACTTTGCAATTCCTTCCTCTACTTCTCTGGAACTTTTTGGAGGCCTATAAAAAACTCCCAACAGTGTGACCTCTTCTTTCTTGTTTCTAATCTC
This sequence comes from Sphyrna mokarran, assembly GCA_024679065.1. Classification (NCBI taxonomy): domain Eukaryota; kingdom Metazoa; phylum Chordata; class Chondrichthyes; order Carcharhiniformes; family Carcharhinidae; genus Sphyrna; species Sphyrna mokarran. Next base: position 10,293,694 of record JAGIQG010000013.1, on the reverse strand, counting down.
AGCCCACACTACCTCAGCAGACAAGTCCACATCAAACGTCTTTTCTGCCACCGTAATGCTGTCCTTAACTCACAATGCCACTCCTCCCCCTCTTCTACCACCACCTCTGCTCTGACTGAAACATCTGAACCCCGGAACCTGCAACAACCATTCCTGCCCCTGCTCTATCCACGTGCAACCCCTACGTAATACCATCTACCAGCACTTGGCCCCTAGACCTGAATGTGAGGACATTCCAAATGCTAATCCAGATACTTTTTAAAAGACTGTGAGGCAACTCGCCTTTACCATCGTCCCGGACAACTAATTTCAGACCGTCACCACCCTCTCGGTAAAAATGATCTTCCCTCACATTCTCCGAAAACTTCTTCCCCTCACGTTGAATCTATGTCCCCTTCATGACTGACCCTTCAACTAAGGGGAACAGCTGTTCCTTATCCACTCTGCCCACATCCTTCATAATCTGGTATAACTCGATCAGGTTGCCCCTCAGTTTTCTTTGCTCCATTGGAAACAACCCAAGCCTATCCAATCTCTCTGTATAACTTAAATGTTCCATCCCAGGCAGCGTCCTGTTGAATCTCCTCTGCGCCTCCTCCAGTGCACTCACATTCTTCTGATAATTATTTTAAAAACAGCCTTTCTCATCAATAACAAATTAATTTTTGTTTATTGAACTTCTAAAGATTTCCCAAATATAAGATATTTAATTGTCATCACTACACTTTGCCTTTCCCATTGTGCTTCATCGTAGTTCCGGAGCTCTGGGAAAGATGAACATAAGCTTAGAAGGGCATAATCTTCCAGTTTTCTTTTGAGAGCAGGAATGTACCAGTGGATTAAAGCGTGGCAAATGTGACACTTTTATTCAAGAAAGAATGTTGAAGCACTCCTGGCAATTAAAGTCCACTCAGATTAACGTCAATAGTAGAACATAGAACATTACAGCGCAGAACAGGCCCTTCGGCCTTTGATGTTGCGCTGACCAATTGGGAACAAGCAGTAACCCTCTAACCTAAACCATTCACTTTTCATCCATAAACTTATCTACTAACCTCTTAAACGCCACCAAACTGGTGCATCTACAACTGACGCAGGCAGGGCATTCCATACCCTTACCACCCTCTGGGTAAAGAACCTACCTCTGACATCTGTCCTAAAACCACCACCCCTTAATTTAAAGCTATGTCTCCTCGTGCTAGCTTTCTCCATCCTAGGAAAAAGGCTATCACTGTCCACCCTATCTAAACCTCTAATCATCTTATATGTTTCAATAAGGTCTCCTCTTAGCCGCCTTCTTTCTAACGAAAACAACCTCAAATCCCTCAGCCTCTCTTCATAAGACCTGCCTTCCATACCAGGCAACATCCTGGTAAACCTCCTCTGTACCTTCTCCAATGCCTCCACATCTTTCTTATAATGCAGGGACCAGAACTGCACACAATACTCCAAGTGCGGCCACACTAGAGTTTTGTACAGTTGCAACATGACGTTGCGGCTCCGAAATTCAATCCCCCTACCAATAAAAGCTAAGACTCTGTATGCCTTCTTAACAGATAAGTTAAGCCTTATAGTAGGTAAGGGTTTAGAAACAAAATCAGGAAGAAAAGTTAGCTGGCACGCGGAGAAGTTTGAGTTAATCAGGGAATGCCAACGTGCATTTGTACAAATTGTGTTTGACTCTTCTTATTGAATTTTTTTGATGAAATATTAGAGAAGGTTGATTAAAGGAATGCAATGGATGTAGTGTATATGGATTTTAATAAAACATTTGGCAAAATGCTACATAAAGGGTCAATTGAGGCTGATGGAAAAAGGTCAAGCCTAAATCAGAAATAAAATTCCAGAAAATGATAGAAAATGCAGCAGTCGTGGGAAATAATTATTTATCAGCCTGGAGAATGGAGGCAAAGAATGGAATTTTCCAGTCTCCCTGCAGCATGTTTTCCTGAGGTGGCCCACCATTGGTCGCTAATAGGATTTTCCAGTCCTACTGATGTCTGCAAGGTTTCATGTGGTCCACACCCTCCATTCCTAGGGAGCCCACTATAATGGATCACCATGAGTGGGACTGAAAGATCCTGCTGAGGTTGTATTATTGCCATCTCTGCCGATTCAAAGGAATGAATGGATTCCACAGTTTTTCAAATATCAACACGAGGACCACAGCTTATTTTGTTTTATATAAATGACTTGACTCTTGGAATGCAAAATAGAATTTCAAAATTTTCTGACAACACGATAGCTGGCTCCACAGCTCAGTGGTCAGAGCACTAACTTTGAAATCGATCCTCGCTGGGGTCTGTTACTATACTTTGTTGAGGTGGTGCATTGGTACAGTGGTTAGCACTACTGCCTTACAATGCCAAGGACCCAGGTTCAATTCCAGCCTCAGGTGTGTGTGGAGTGTGCACATTCTCCCCATGTCTGTGTGGATTTCCTCTGTGTGCTCTGGTTCCAGTTTCCTCCCACAGTCTGAAAGACATGCTGGTTAGGTGTATTGACCCAAACAGGTGCTGGAGTGTGGCAACTAGGGAAATTTCACAGTAACTTTATTGCAGTATTAATGTAAGCCTTCCTTGTGACTAGTAAATAAATAAGATTTACTTTAACAATTCCCACAGAGACTGATAACTTTTCAATAAAGGGAGGACCGCCCCCCCCCCCAATGCCAATGGAAAGAAAATTGCTTGCAACAATTTCATTTTTTAAAACTTTCAGTGTAAAAACCAACTAAAATCAATATAATTCAAACCTTAGTTAACCAATGAAGAATATTTCAAACAAAGAAGTAAATTTCACTTCCATTCGTCAATAAAGCAAAGCTACACCTCACATAGCTGCAAATACAGTGCGTTCCACACAAATGTGGGATCATGTGTACTCTTACAGGGCACAATCTTATTGGCCATTCACGCTATGCTTCTGCTTCAGTGAAGCCGGAGAATTTGGTTCCCAGCCCAATCTCCATCTACTAAGCAAGACGAGAAAATCCCACTGGTGTGAACGGCTATTTTTCCAGCCATAGTCTTTCAAACTTAGCCTTCATTTTATAGGATTTTAAATTCAACATCCAATTGTTTTGACCCTTTAATTGTTTTCATTAGTATTCCATTCGAAGTCCACGAGCACAGTGACCACTGACAAGGTGCATGTGTACAAACTTTCTTTAACTCAGCCTTAATGGCATAGAATTCCAAGAGACTCGTTACTCTAACCCCTGGAGATAGGGTGTGGCAGTACTAAACAAGCAGAAATGGGTATTGTTCAATCCACAATCCCTCGTTCCTGTCTTCTATTCCCTGCTCTTTCAAATTGTATCACACGAGGTAGCACAGTGGACAAAAAGGTGGAGATGAGGCTGAGATGAGATCAACCACGATTGTACCACATTTATAAATGACCTAGATGAGGGTGTAGAGGGTTGGATTAGTAAATTTGCTGACGATACCAAAGTGGGGGGAGTTGTAGACAGCGAGGATGGATGTTACAGTTTGCAGAGGGACATAGATAGGTTGCAGAGCTGGGCCTTGAGGTGGCAAATGGAATTCAATACGGATAAGTGTGAGGTGATTCACTTTGGTAGGAATAACAGGCATATGAAATATAGGGCTAATGGAAGGACCTTAATAGTGTTGTCGAGCAGAGGGATCTTGGGGTACAAGTACATAGCTCTTTGAAAGTTGGCACCCAGGTTGATAAAATTGTTAAGAAAGCGTACAGTGTGTTAGCTTTTATTGGTAGAGGGATTGAATTTAGGAGCCGTGAGGTTATGTTACAACTGTACAAAACTCTGGTGCGTCCGCACTTGGAGTATTGCGTACAGTTCTGGTCGCCGCATTATAAGAAAGATGTGGAAGCATTGGAAAGGGTGCAGAGGAGGTTTACCAGTATGTTGCCTGGTATGGTGGGAATGCCTTATGAGGAAAGGCTGAGGGACCTGAGGTTATTTTCATTAGAGAGAAGAAGGTTACGCGGTGACCTAATTGAGGCGTATAAGATGATCAAGGGATTGGATAGGGTGGATAGTGAGAGCCTTTTTTCTCAGATGGTGATGACCAACACGAGGGGACATAATTTTAAATTAAGAGGTGGTAGTTATAGGACGGATGTCAGAGGCAGGTTCTTTACACAGAGGGTGGTGAGAGCGTGGAATGCCCTGCCTTGCAGCAGTTGTGGACTCGCCTACTTTGGGGGCATTCAAATGTTCGGTGGATAGGCATATGGATGATATTGGAATAGTTTAGGTTAGAGGGTCCACTGGCCAGCGCAACATCGAGGGCCGAAGGGCCTGTACTGTGCTGTAATGTTCTATGTTCTATGTATTGAATGGTTAGAGGGGTCGAATGGCCTACTCCTGCTCCTAATTCTTACGTCAACAATCATATGTGAGGATAATGCACAGAAGCACTCTGATGACTGGAGAGAAATTTAGTTTTCATATCAGGATATTTAATAAGGCGATTTTAGTAAAGAGAGGAGAAATATCCAGACCAGCAAAAGAACAAGACTTTGCCTAACCATCAACTGGCAGAAAATTAATGTTGGCCTTGAATTTTCCATCTGAGGAATTGGACCTGGCTTTTGCTGTAGGGCTTGACTGCACCACGACTGATGTGGAAACAAGAGAAAACTGTTACTGCAAGCAGTAAACCACAGAAAATTCATCTCACTAAATCTCCAGACTGTTCTTCATTGGACCACAAATCAATTACACTTTTTTTTATTTATTCTTTCGTGGAATGTGAACATCACTGGCTGGGCCAGAGTTTATTAACTATGAGAAGATGGTGGTGAGCCACTTTCTTGAAATGATATAATCCAAGTGCAGTGACTTCCATGTTTCAAGAATTAATCTTGGAGAAAGCAAGCATGACAAGGATAAAACTTTAAAACTTAAATGCATTCTACATCTTTGCAATCACAGTCTTTGTCTGGAAGTGTGTGTGTGTGTGTGTGTATGTGTATGTGTGTGTGTGTCTGTCTGTGTATGTGTGTGTGTGTCTGTCTGTATATGTGTGTGTGTACATGCATTTGTATTTGTGAGTGTATACGTGTGTGTGTGTTTATGCTTCTGTATGCATGTGTATGAAAGTGTATGAATGCGGAGAAAGACTGCAGAATACTACACTTCAAAGAGATTTGGGGATTCTTGTGCATAAATCACAGAAAGGTTGCACTGAGGTCATAGAATCATAGAATCCCTATAGTGCAGAAGGAGGCCATTTGGCCCATCGAGTCTGCACCGACCACAATCCCACATAAGCCCTATTCCCGTAACCCCACATATTTACCCTGCTAATCCCCTCTAATACTAAGGGTAAAATTAGCACGGCCAATCAACATAACCCGCATATCTTTGGACTGTGGGAGGAAATCAGACCACTTAGAAGGAACCCAGACAGACACGGAGGGAATGTGCAAACTCCATCCAGACAGTGACCCAAGACCGAGTTTGGACTCGGGTCCCTGACATTGTGAGGAAGCAGTGCTAATCACTGTGCTGCCCAGCAGGAAGGCAAATGGAATGTTGGCCTTTATTTCAAATGGAATGGAGTATAAAAATAGAGAAGTCTTGATAAAGCAATACAGGACACTCATTAGGCCATGCCTGAAATACTGTGAACAGTTTTGCATCCTTTATCTAAGAAATGCTATTACTGGAGGCAGTCCAGAGAAGGTTAACTGGGTTTATCCTGGAAATGGAAGGATTTCCTGATGAAGGGAGGTTGAGTAGGTTGAAACTGTAATCATTGGAGTTTAGAAGAATGACAGGTGACCTTATCAGATTTGAAGAAGGTTTGACAGGATTGATCTTGAGAGGTTGTTTCCCTTTGTGGGATAGTCTAGGACTAGAGGCAATAATCTGGGAGTAATGGGTTGCCCATTTAAGGCAGAGATGAGAAAAAATTTCTTCCCTCAGAGGGTGGTGAATCTATGGAATCTTTTACTGTAGAAGGCAATAGAGGCTGGGTCATTAAGTGTGTTCAAGGCTGAGATAGACAGATTTTTAATCAGGAAGGGAATTAAGGATTATGGGGATAAGATGGGAATTAAGGAGTATCAGATCAGCTATGATCTCATTGAATGATGGAGAAGATTGATGGGCCGAATGGCCTAATTCTGCTCCTATGTCTTATGGTCTTATGCAGTGTCAAATACAGCTAGGTGCTGAATCATAAATTTTTACCCCTCTATTTAAAACTTACGAGTAAATTTGTTGTCTATCTGAGTTTAATAGATATCGTGTAGAGAGGACTCTTTGAAAACACATCTGAGTTTGGTTAGCCAAGAGAGAGGATAAGGGGGTATATAAAATATTGGATTCTCAACACTGAATCAAGGCAGGAATCAAGAAGGCAGCATGTTGGTTAGCACTGCTGCCTCACAGCACCAGGGAGCCGGGTTCGATTCCCGGGGGAGGAGGGGTGGGGCCTAGTTTTGGAGTGATCAAGGCTGGAAAATCCTGTCCCACGACTCAGCGGGAAGCTAAAATATCAAAGGAGTTTTCTCGTGAATCCTGAAGTGAGGTTAAATCCTTGAGCTATTTCTTTCGTAAGTTTTTGCAAAACTTTCCGCTTTGTCTGCGCGCATCCTATTGCCCCTTCAGGTTAAAGGTGAGGTACAAGTGAGGGTCATTTGGCTCACTTAGCAAGTTCGATTCACCCTGTCAGAGCCTGTCATCAGCCTACCCTAAGGGTGGCAATTTATCACGGTTAAACTGACAAGTGGATGTCACTTTGGTGAAGATTGTTGCAAACCCCTTGAAGGAATTCAGTGTCACCTTCCCCATCAACTGCAGGGCATCTTGACATTGAACAGGCACTGTATAGAAGACTTCTACAATGGCAAACCCAAGCAATAGTCAGGTTCAGGTCCAGATCATTTTCTAGAGTCCCACTCTCTCACTGCATGTTATAGAGCAAGGGACTCGCCGATTTCCTTCACTCCACCACTGCTGCCAGCAAGACTGAAGAATTTGGGGCTCAGCTACGGCCCAATTCATTACAGCAGGACTGAAAAATCCTAGCCGTGGGTAAGGTTGGAAGTGTGCCTATCATAGAACATAGAACATAGAACATTACAGCACAGAACAGGCCCTTCGGCCTTCGATGTTGCGCCGACCAATATAAAAAGCAATGCCCCTCCAAACTAAACCATTCCCTTCTCTTCCACCCTTCTCAGGTGATGCCCATTGAACCATCATTAAGAGACGTACTCTTTTGGAACCAGATTGTTCAGCGAAGAATTTGAACAACTGAGGTTCATGTTTCCAATGAAGTAATTAACCTTTGAAAGTATACCATCCATTTTTGTAAATCATTTAGTTCTGTGCTACTCTGTGCATGATGAATTGTGGTTTGCACTGCTGCCTCACAGCATGAGGGGCCAGGGTTAAATTCTGGCCTCATGTAACTTTGTGGAGATTGCACATTCTTGCTGTTTCTGTATGAGTTTCCTCCAGGTGATTTAGTTTCCTTCTACAGTCCAAAAGATGAGCAAATAAGGTGGATTGGCCATGCTACGTTGCTGTTTTGTATCAGAGAGGCTAACAAGGGTAAATATGTGGGGTGTTGGGAATAGGGCCTGGATGAAATTGCTACCAGTGCAGGCTCAATGGGCCAAATGGCCTCTTACTGTAGGGATTCTATGATTCTATATTCTAAGGAGATTGATTCCTCCATTGACATGTTTGTCCTATGAGAAGAGATTGGGCAGAGTGAGTTTATGGTTCTGATGTTGAGAAGAAAGAGAGGGGATCTTATTGTAACATGTCAGGATAGAGGTTAAGAGGTTGTTTCCCTCAGCTGGTCTAGCCAGTGATGTCCACTATCTGTGAATGATTACATCAACAATATATTGCAATCCTGTAATTTTTTTTTGCCATCCACTGAAGAACAGAGATTGGCGGTTTAGGGAGATTTACCTTCTGTGATATATTGCCTGCAGTAGCAATTTTCTCTTGTTGCTCTTCAGTCTTTGTCAAACAAAGCAAAAATCTGGTTTGTTTCCTCAGATAGATAGGTACAGGTCAAACCTTAAGTGGTTACTGTCTCAGATTAAGGGGTCTGCCATTTCAGAGTGAGATCAGGAAGAGTTTCTTCACCTGGAGAGCTTTGAATTGCTGCTTAAATATTAGGGGACATTGCTGGGATAGAGCCTGGGATTATGGCCAGTGCAGAGCCGATGGGCTGAATGACCTCCTTTTGCACTGTCGGGATTCTGCGAATATTTGGAATTCTTTGCCTCTGATGTTGGGTACACTCAAGAATGTGGTTGTTTGAGTTTTAGACATGAACAGAGTCAATAGTGCTGGAGGATTAGCTATGACCTTATTGAATGGCAGAGTAGGTTCAAGGAGCCATATGTCCTACTCCTGCATTAATGGATGGGGGTTTGCAGCACGTTTTGCAGCAGTGAAAGTGGCCCACCATTGGATTACGGGATCTTCCAGTCCCTTCTTTGTCAATAGGTTTTCCCCTTGTTTACACACTCAACTATGGCTAACCCCCTGTACTGGGGGCAGGAGTGGGGGTGAAGAGGGTGTCTCCGTTGACCAGAAGATCCCGCCACGGAGAATGGCCAGAAAACTCCAGCCTATCCTCTAACAGATTCTTCCAACTATTTTCCGCTCACTGAGAAATGATTTTCTTTCTTCTTTCTAAATATTACCTGCCCCCTGTGTAATACGTACTCATGATCTCGCTCCTAACAACAGAATTGTAGATTGGTTCAAAGTACATGGAGCTTGAATCAGAGTTCCAGAGGCAGCAATCGCTCTCACCGAAAACAAGATAAGTGGCTCGAAGCTGCCAATTAGAAAATGCAGTGGAATTTTCCGGAATAACTTAGGGAATCAAGCCAAATAGAAATTAAATTAAAAAGGGAATCAATCAAAAAATCACAAGTCACTTTAGAAAATCATTTTGCCTGCCAATCATTTCTTCACCAGCCAGGAGCACAATATAATGAGAGTATAATGATTCCCTGGAATTACATGGGGAATCCCTGATTGACCTCCCTGTAGATAAGCATTCCCTGTGTAGGATAGGTGTTCCCTGTGAATTGGTAAAATGACCTCACTAGGTAAAGCTCATATATTGAGCCCTGTATAAAGCAAGCCCCTGAGTGGGTCCATTATTCCATTGTCCCGGTTGGGATCTGTTTGCGTTCAAACCATTGGTTTGCGTTTTTGCTTTGCATTATTTTGTGCAACAAAGCATTGTTCCTTTCCAGTTGGCTCCTGCAGTTATTATACAGAGCATTGATTGATCACCCGAAATCCCCCATTACACTCTGGTGGTTGTGCAGGGGGTTGGGAGGGGTTGATAGGTTAGAGGTTGCTGAGAGATGGTCCATGATCAGAGGTCTGGAACCATGGGTTGCCATCTTAGATATGAAGAGCCAGCCATTAGGTAATGAGATGCAAAGATATCTCTTTACTTCAGTGTGCTATGAACGTGCGATTCTGTACCCCAGAGACCAGTTGAGTACATTTAGGACTGAGATCACTAAATTTTGGGGCTCGAAGAGAATCAAGAAATTGAGTAGTGTTAGGGTTGAAGATCATCCCCATAACTTTATTGAATGACAGAGCAGGCTCAAGGAGTTTGTATTGTTCCTGTTCTTATGTTCTTTGGGAGTAGGGAAATAGACCTAGATTCATGGCCAAGAATTAGTTTCTTTTTCTCAATAAAAAGTGTGGAGAATTTCATTTTTATTTTCCCAAGTGTTTTAAATCTTGCTGGAGGGGAATTCTGAATCATTCCATTTCTCCTGATTGTTTGCTGGGCTTGTAAATCACATCTTTCTGCTCCCTCTTCATTTTGGTTCCAAATTCGATTAAAGATATTTCTCTTTGTTGAAATCATTTTTGGGGCTTTAGGGTAATTCTCTTTTTGTACTTGAAAACTCCAAAAACAATAAATCTTTGAGCGTTTATAAGGTAATCTTGTTTGTTTATGGAAATTTATGCTTATTAAAGACAGTGTCAGTTGGCAAGCTCGCTTACGGCAGAGTAACTGATATATGACAGGAATTTACAGTCGGGAATGAATTGGCAGAGCGGGGTTGACCGCGTGTGGGATAGAGCAGAAGAGAACGAGGATTGATCAGGGATGGATGTTGGCAAATGGGAATAAGCAGGAATGATGGCAAATGGTCCAAAATAAATATTAAGGTCAATCAGATTCCATCTCCTTTCTCTCAAGGTCCCTTTGCCCTAGTTCCAACATTGCTCAATGCCTATGAACCCCACAGCCAAGCTTTCCTTTACAATTAATAAAAGCAAATTGCTGCGGATGCTGGAATCTGAAACCAAAAGAGAAAACGATGGAAAATCTCAGCAGGTCTGCCAGCATCTGTAAGGAGAGAAAAGAGCTGATGTTTCGAATGCAGATGATCCTTTGTCAAAGCTAAAGGGCATATAAAGTGGGAGATATTTATACTGCAAGGGGAGGGGATGAAAGATGGGTAATAGCCACAGAAACCAGGGCAATGCCTGCTAATAGCAATCTGTAGAGAGAATAAGGGATGTGAATAGCCAAACAGCAGAGAAGCTGAAATCAGAGGGAAAACTATGACAGATAAAGGTGTGGAGGGCAGGGGAGAAGGGAGAGAGTTAAAATTTAGAAAAAGAGAGAAAGGGGAAAGCAAAGGGGGAGAAAAGGTAAGAAAAGAGGGGATAAAGTAAGGGGAAAGAGTGGGGGAGGAAAAATGAAGAAAGATAATAAAGAAATAAAAGGTAGAGAATTAAATAAAATGAAAACAATGGGGCCAAGATGGGGTAGAACTAATCATCTGAAGTTGTTGAACTCAAAGTTAAGAACGGAAGGCTATAAAATTTTTCTTTTGGTTCCTTCACAATCATTCTGTTCTCCTGAACCTCCACCTTCCCCATCAGTTTTCACAACTCCTTTCTAATCCAATATTTTATAAGTCCAAGGGAGGATTTGCTATTGTAGTTATGAAACATCATGTTCTTCAAGTTTATTCATGAGTGTCACAAGTAGGCTTACATTGACAATGCAATGACGTTACTGTGAAAACCCCCCTGTCGCCATGCTCCAGCGCCAGTCCAGGTATACTGTGGATGCATTTAGCATCGCCAGTGCACCTAATCAACACATCTTTGTGGGAGGAAACCCAGGCAGACACGGGGAGAATGTACAAACTCCACACAGTGATTCAAGCTGGGAATCGAACCTGGGTCCCTGGCACTGTGATGCAGCAGTGATGCAACCACTGTGCCACCGTGCTGCCCTATATCCTATGTCAGTCCTTATGTGATCAAACCAGTTTTATATTTACTCATTCCTTTTAAAATTATGTGGCGCTTCATTAAACTTCTGTCCTGCTTTCCTGTAATAGTCCATTTCTAAATGCAGCAAAACCAAGAGAATATCCATACTTGTGCTGACAAGTGGCAAATAACATTTGCACCACACAAATATTAGGCAGCGACCATTTCTAACAAGAGAGAATTCAACTATTGCCTCTTGACATTCAATGGCATCATCATCACTGAACCCCCATTATCAACATCCTGGGGATTACCATTAATGAGAAAGTGAACTGGACTAACCATATAAACATTGTGGCTACAGAAGCAGCTTGGAGGTTAGGAATTCTGCAACGAGTAACTCATCTCCCAATTCCCCAAGGCCTGTCCACCATCTACAATGCACAAGTTATGTGTGACTGTGATGGAATATTCTCCAGTTGTCTGGATGGATGCAGCTCCAACAACACTCAAGAAGTTTGACACCATCCAGGATAAAGCAGCCTACTTAATTGGTATCTTGTCCACAAACATTCACTCCCTCCACCATCAATGCATAATATGGCAGTGTGTATGATCTACAAGATGCACTGCAAGAACTCACTAATGTTCTTTAGACAGCACCTTCTAAGTGAGTGATTGCTACCATCTAGAAGGACAAGGGCAGCAGATACACAGAAACACCACTGCCTGGAATTCCCCTCCAAGACACGCACCATCCTGACTTTGAAATATATCGCTGTTCCTTTACTGTCGCTGTGTCAAAATCCTGGAAATGCTTTCCTAACAGCACTGTGGGTATACCTGCTTCACAAAAATTGCAGCAGTTCAAAAAGGCAACTCAGACTTCCTCCTCAAGGGCAATTAGGGATGCCCAACAAATGTTGGCTTCGCCAGAAAGTCCATATCCATCAAATGAATAAAATGCAAATTCAGGGATCCATGATGATATCCATTTATATCGTGTCGATGCAGCAAAAATTCACACTCCACTTTACTGGAATGTTAATTAAAAACATCCAGTTATATAGAGAGATTGGAGAAGCTTTGTCTCTTCTCTTTGGAGCATCAGATTGAGAGGAGATTTTCCAGAGGTATACATAATCATGAGGCGTCTACACAAAGTAAATAGAGAGAAATTCTGTTGGCAGAATGTGTCAAGGGCGAGAGGGCACAGATTTAATGTGTTTGGCAAAAGACGCAACAATGACTTGAGGAGAAACATACTGCGCATGGTTAGGATCTGGAATGCACTGCTTGAGATTATGGAGAAGGCAGATTTAGTTGTGGCTTTTAAATGGAATCAGGTAATTATCCAAAAAGGAAAATTTTATTTTATTTATTATTGTCACGTGTAGCCGCATACAGTAAAATGTATTGTTCTCTAGTTGTTTGGATGAGTGCAGATCCAACAACACTCAAGAAAGTTTGACACTATCCAGGACAAGTGGCAAATAACATTTGCACCACACAGTGACTGTCTCCAACAAGAGAGAATTCAACTATTGGCTCTTGACATTCAATAGCATCATCATCGCTGAATCCCCCATTATCAACATCCTGGGGATTACCATTAACGAGAAAGTGAACTGGACTAACCATATAAACATTGTGGTGACAGAAGCAGTTTAGAGGTTAGGAATTCTGCAGCGAGTAATCCACCTCCCAATTCCCCAAGACCTGTTCATCATCTACAAGGCACAAGTTATGTGTGAGTGTGACAAAGCATACTGTACATAAGGAAGGGAAGGAGTGAGCACAGGATGTTGCGTGGCTACAGGAAAAAGGCAGAAGAGTGGGACTCATTGAGTCACTCTTATACATCCCACCTTGAACACAAAAGGTTGAATGTCTTCTTTCTGTGGTTGAACCATTCTAATACAGAAAGAGATATTTGGAATTGTCCTCAATAGCCATGTCCACTAAACAGGTTTTAAGGAAGACAGGCACAAAGAGAGGGAGACAGTGAGAGAGAGCGTGAGAGAGCCATCAAAGTGGATGGAGAGATTCCAGGGCCTAGGACCTTGGGAGCTCATAGTGCCACCATCAATGGTGGAGTAATTAAAATCAGGGATCATAGAATCCCTGCAGTGCAGAATTTCATTTCATTTATTGTTGTCACATGCATTAACATACATGAAAAATATTGTTTTTTACACGCTATACAGACAAACATACCGTTCATAGAGAAGAAAATGAGAGAGTGAAGAATGAGGTGTTATATTTATAGCTACGGTGTAGAGAAAGACCAAATTAATGCAAAGTAGATCTATTCAGAAGTCTGACAGCAGCAGGGAAGAAGAAGCTATTCTTGAGTCGATTGGTAAGTGACCTCAAACTTTTGTATCTTTTTCCTTAAGGAAGAAGGTGGAAAAGAGAATGTCTGGGGTCCTTCATTATGCTGGCTGCTTTGTCGAGGCAGCGGAAAGTGTAGACAATGTAGACAAATGTAGAAGGAGGCCGTTTAGCCCATCGAGTCTGTACCGACCACAATCCCACACAGACTACTCCCATAACTCTCATTTACCCTGCTAATCCCCCGACATTAGTGTTAGTACGGCATGGCCAATCAACCTAACCTGCACATCTTTGGACTGTGGGAGGAAATCAAAGCATCTGGAGGAAACCCATGCAGGCACAGGGAGAACGTACAAACTCCACACAGACAGTGACCTGAGGCCAGAATTGAATCTGGGTGTCTGGTGCTGTGAGGCAGCAGTGCTAACTACTGTGCCACCCAAAATGTTCAAGAATTGGAGAAGCGTAGACATCCCTGAGGTACATAGGGTTGCAGGAAAGCAAGTCTATACATTTCACAACCATGGTACCATGGAACAAGGGTGCAGTGTAGGAGAGCGTAATAGGTGAACAAGGACTACAGCTGGAATTTTACCACCCCACCTACCACAGAAATCAGAGTGGACGAGGGATAGACCATGGGGAGGGCCATAGAAAGGTTGTGGGGTGAATGAGGCCATAAAATCATGCCCTTTGTATGAGTTACGATGTGGGCAGCATGCAAGTACATAATGAAACATTTAAAAAATCCATTCTGCGGACATTCCAAAGTATTCATTATCAAGAATGCCTTCAGCACAATGATAAGCAAAATCAATTTTCTTTTGTACTGTACATTGAAATGCGACATATGTTTTAATGTAACTCTCTTCAAGTGGATTATTTAAATTTCCTTTGTGTTTGTGGAATTCACACGCTCTATTGATTCAAAAATAATGTGAAACATCAAATCAGTGGTTTTGATCCCCCTGCCCCACTCCTATACTTCGCATGTGGTTTTACACATGGAATCTGACTCCTGGGCTCCCACCATTGCTCTCTGCCCCTCTGAGCCTCAACCACAGCTCTGCAATGTGTATGATTGAATCAGCGCGAGGATAATTAACAATTCTTCCTCTGCCAATGTGCTTACTGAAGCAGAGGAAATGCTTCATTAGAAAGTTACCTGTCGCTGCTGACAGAGTGAGCAACCTTCTTGCAGTAACACCACACCTTGCTCGCTCATGCAAGTAACAGAAGAAAAAGCAAGCCCATATTGGACTGTGAATCTTCTTTTAGCATTGTGATGTAGAGTTGTTGGCGTTGGACTGGCATGGGCACAGTAAGAAGTCTCACAACACCTGGTTAAAGTCCAACAGGTTCATTTGGAATCACAAGCTTTCGGAGTGCTGCTCTTTCCAATAAACCTGTTGGACTTTATTTATTTATAACCTGGTGTTGTGAGACTTCTCATTGTGGGTGGGACAGAATAAGTGTTCCGGAATGAGAGACATCTTGTGGTTCCTTGAGGCTGTGACATTGCAAGCAAACAAATGGTTTCAAAAAACTACATTCTTTTCAATTTTTAGGGTTAATGGAAGAACATAATTATAGGCAGATATAAATGGCATCTTAGGATCTACAGCAATGAGACAGGCCCTTCAGCCCAAACTGGTCCATGTTGCCAAAATGCCCATATAAGCTAACCACATTTGCCTGCATTTGGCCAATATCCTGCTAAACTTGCTTATCCATGTATCTGTTCCAAATGCCTTTTAAATATCATCAATGTCCCTGCCTCAATCATTTCCTCTGGCAGCTCATTCCACATGCATACTACTCTCTGTGTAAAAAAGTTGCTCATGTCAACAGATTTGAAAAAAATCTGTTGACATTTCTGCAACCTCTCATTTCGAACACTCTATACCCTGATCCTGCCCCCACCCTGCACCAAACCCTTTGTGCCTGCCATGGTTTTACTAACGCCACCATGGCAATTACACCATGGAACATTTCCCCTTCAACTCATCAAGTATACATCAACTAACCATTTGGATGGTCCCCGGTACGCCCGCCTCTATCCCATTCCCATAACTCCATGGCTAACCATCCAAATCCAGACATCTTGGGACAGTAAGGGAGAACTTAACATGGCCAAGACCTGCACATCTTTGGAGAGCGGGAGGGAATCACAGCACCCAGACGAACCTCACGCAGACATGGGAGAATGTGAAAACTCCACACATACAGTCACCTAAAGCCAGAATTGAACCTTGGTCTCTGACATTGTGAGGCAGTAGCGCTAACTACTGTACCACAGTGCTGCCTTTCATTTCTGTATGAGCAAACTCCAAGTCTGCAATTTTTTGGTAGCTCATGTGTCTGGCATATGTAGAAGACCGAATACATAAGAATCTCTAAACCAAGAGATAGAAGTAAAAGCAGAACTTGCTGGAAACCCTCAGCAGGCCAGATTGTAGAAAGAAAAACAGAGTTACAAGTTTCAAGTATTAGTTCATGATGAAACAGTGCAATCAGTTGGGAAAGCAATGCCTTTGGAGTGAGGATTATCCTGCTTCTTTAACTGACTCACAACATTAAAGTCCCACATTGGGGTTTCCCACTCAACCAGAGGAGATAGGATGGATGACCCATCAAATCTCTCAACCAAGCAGTTAATGCATTGCAGAGTTCAACAAAGTCAGCAATGCGAGTGTTGCTGGACTCATCCAGGCACCATTCCCAATCTTTCACAGTAGCCAAACATCACATACTGCCTTTTAGAGCTTTCCCCATGCAACATGCCTCAGAATAATACACCTTGAAGCTCTATTCATTCATTTCTCTCCGGGAACTCAACTCCTCACCCGAGCAACCAATATTCAGCCTCATCATATTACTCTCCTGCATAGGTCATTGGCTAGCTCAAGTAGCTGGATGGCTTGTTCATGATGCAGAGTGACGTCAACAGCGCAGGTTCAATTCCCGTTAAAGCTAAGGTTATTCATGAAGGCCCTGCCTTCTCAATCTTGCCCCTTGCTTGAGCTGTGGTGGTCCTCAGGTTAAGTCAGCTAAGAATGACATCGCTAATGTTGGAATGGATCATTCACTCAGTGTTTCTGGCCAAAGATAGGATCTGTAGAAACTCTCCAGTGCAGAAGGAAGTTATTCAATCCATGGAGTCCACACTAAGTCTTTGAAAAAGCATTCCATTTGGTTCTCCCGTTCTCTTTTTTTATCATGGCTAATCTCCTTAACTTGCACATCTTGGGACACAAAGGGGCAATTTAGCATGACCAATCCACCTGAACTGCAAATCTTTAGAGTGTGGGATGGAACTGGAGCACGTGGAGGAAACCCATGCAGACACAAGGAGAATGTGCAAACTCCACAAGTCACTCAAAACCAGAATTGTGAGGCAGCAGTTTTAATGCCTGTGCCACCATGCCACTTTACATCATTGTAGCAAATGCCTGATCTTTGATGTGTTGGGCTCCTCCATTATTAAGATGGGGTCATTTTTGGATTCTCTTCTTCCAGTGAGTGTTTAATTATCTACCAATATTCAGGACTGCATGTGATAGGACTGCAGAGCTTGCATCTGATCCATTGTTTAAGGGATTGCTTAACTTTGTCTGTCACTTGCTGTCTATGCTGTTTGGCACAGAAGGAGTTGTAGTTTCACCAGGTTGACACTTCATTCTTCAATATGCCTGATTCTGCTCCTGGCATTGCCCTGTTGCACTCCTCATTTCTTCTCTGATATCCCTTTGTTCCTTTATCTCACCGATATATGTATTTTCTAAGTAATAAGTGACCTCTGTATTCTACCTGCCATGTATACTACCTCTCTATTAACCATATTGAACCACTTATTTGCCCATACTATGTTCATCCAGCAGAAGGTGCTCTTCATTTCTTGGCAAGAACATGAAACAAAACTTACTCCAACTGATAAATCAAAGATAAACGTTCAATAAAGAAACTTCATTACTCCAACATTTGAGGCCTCATCCTGGGCCATTACAAACCTGACCATTCCCAACCGATTCTTATTTATACTAAGCCAGCTAGTCAGCTGATCATCACATCATTTTGTCATTGGTTACAGTTTAGTGGGTCAGCTGACCCTTACAGATTATTACCATTAGTCACACTACAACAGATCCAATGTTATCATTGGTTACATTTTAACATACTACAAGTTTATTAATGCCCTACTGCAATCGGTTACTGTAAGAGGTCTCACAACACCAGGTTAAAGTCTAACAGGTTTATTTGGATTCACAAGCTTTCAGAACACTGCTCCTTCATCAGGTGAGCAAAGAAATGGGTTCACAAACACAGCATATATAGACAGAGGCATAATTGCAACATACTAGCTGGAATTCAAGTCTTTACAAGCAATTGGTTACAGTATAGTCTATGCTCCCCAATTGGTGGCATCCACTCAATGACAAATGAAGAAATACACAGCACATGGAAGATATAGTATAAAGAATATTAGATATATGCACTATACATGAATAAGGTAAATGGTGTGTGAGGGATAGAGTGTGTATTAAATGTGTGGTGCACAAGATATATGATGTATCCAGTATATTGCATATGAAATAAATGATGTGTACAATAAACAAGATGTGGGATTAATGTATTACAACGTCTAACATGAGAAATAAGTCTGAAGGCTGTCTCTTGGGAAAAACTACATGAAGGAACAAGTAGATTTCAGCTGACAGATGCTTCAGGAGAAAAGGGGAGTGTGTCAGGTGATGCACTGAAGCCCGTGAAGATCAAGGGCGAAAAGTTCAAAGAAGAAACAATCAGAGTTCTGAGGATAAAACAGAGAAAGACAAAAATAAAGATTGTGGTGGAGATGGTGAGTTATCAGACTGAAGGTGAAAAGAGGCCAAGTTTCCAGTTGTTAAGCTTTTCCTTCACACTTTACAACATCTCCAGTTAAAAGGGAAAGGATTTATCAATCGTATTTCCTGCTACATTGTTATTACTGTGTTGAATGAGCATAGACATTTCAGTTACCAGAGAATGGATACTTGTCTATATTTCTTTTTATGTCTTCTGTCTGACCACTTCCCATCTGTCAGGAAGCATATTGGGAAATCATTAGATAGCTGTGTAGAAAATCAAAGTTTACATGCACATTGCTCCTTGACATGCATTCGCAGGCTGCAAGGCTG
Organism: Sphyrna mokarran; assembly: GCA_024679065.1. Lineage (NCBI taxonomy): Eukaryota > Metazoa > Chordata > Chondrichthyes > Carcharhiniformes > Carcharhinidae > Sphyrna > Sphyrna mokarran. The sequence continues at coordinate 10,274,938 of JAGIQG010000013.1, read as the reverse complement.
TGCACCTTGTTGGAAAACCAACCCCACAATGCAGACATCGAACTTTCTCATGATTAAATGCAGATTAAGTTTCGCTCTTTCTCCACACCCCAACAAACTAGTTACAATCTCAATCTGGCAATTTTTTAAATTCATTCATGGAGCATTGGCATAGCTAACTGGCCAACATTTATTGCTCATCTCATGTTGCCCAAGAACATTTGAGAGTCAACCACATTGCTATGCTTCTGGAGTCACATAAAATTAAAGTTTATCTATTAGGCTCAAGAAGGCTCATTTATGTTCTATGTTCTATGTTCTAAGGCTGACATTAATACTGCAATGAAGTTACTGTGAAAATCCCCTTGTCATCACACTTTGACATCTGTTCGGATATACTGAGGTAGAAATTAGCATAACCAATACGGATAACCAGCGGATAGAAACCATAGAAATCATAAAAACTACAGAAACCATATACAGAAACAGACCATTTGGCCCATCGAGTCTGCACCGATCACAATTCCACCCAGGCCTTACCCCACATCCCGATATATTTATCCACTAATCCCTCTAACCCACGCATCTCAGGACACTAAGGACAATTTTAGAATGGCCAATCAACCTAACCACATATCTTTGGACTGTGGGAGGAAACCAGAGGACCTAGAGGAAACCCACAAAACCAGATGGAGAACATATAAACTTTACACAGACACTAACCCAAGATGGGTCCCTGGCACCCATGAGGTAGCAGTGTTAACCACTTGCCACAATGCTACCCCATGTCATGTGTAAGCCAGACCAGTTAAGGATGGCAGATTTCCTTCCCTAAAGGACACTACTGAACCAGATGTGTTTTTCCAATAATCAACAATGATTTCATAGAACCATAAAAAAATTACAGCTCAAAAACAGGCCTAACCATTTTTTGCCTAGTCCCACTGACCTGCACTTGAACCATATCCCTCCACACCCCTCTCATCCATGAACCCATCCAAGATTTTCTTAAATGTTAAAAGTGACCCGTATTTATCCAGCAGCTCATTCTACACTCCCACCATTCTCTGCGTGAAGAAGCCCCCCCCCCAAATATTCTCTTTAAACTTTTCTCCTTTCACCCTTAATCCATGCCCTCTGTTTTTTTTCTCGTCTAGCCTCAGTGATAAAGTCGGCTTTCATTCACTCTATTTATACCCATCAAAATCTTATACACCTCTATTAAATCTCCCCTCATTCTTCTACGCTCCAGGGAATAAAGTTCTAGCTTATTCAATCTCTCTCTGTAACTCAGCTTCTCAAGTCCTGGCAACATCCTCGTGAATTCATGGTCAGCAGTAGATTCTTAGTTCCAGATTTTATTTTATTGAATTCAAATTCGAATCGTGCCATGGCACTATTTGAACCTGCGTCCCTGGAAAATTCACTGAGTTTTTAGATTAATAGTATAGTGATAATACCACTGGGCTATCTTTATTAAAACAGCCCAATTTGTACCGATTCTGCAAGGGGGTTATCAATCGATTTCCCACTTTTCTGTATTTCTAAATCCTTTGAGCTCACTACTCAAACTTGAGTGTAAACCCAAGTCTCAGAGATGAGAGGGCAAAGGTCGAATATGGTGTACTACCTGTTCATCTTGTTTAAATAAACAACTAAATCCCTGTAGCTCAGAAGAAAACCCAACAGCTCAACTGGTGTTGCCCTTGATTCGAACACAGCTGATGTCAAATGCAGGTTTAGACATCAAGCTCCTGCAGAGAGAGCAGAGATAGCATTCCTTTCATTTTTGGAAGTCAATTGAACACTGTCAATCATTCCAAACCACATACTGCGCAATCAGCTGGTGCTGACTTGGGGAGTGATTGCCAGTTCTAGCAGGAGATTTCTTGTATGATATTGGTAAGAGATGAAAGCTGTAACAGTGAGGCATGAGGACCACAGCGTCCATTCTTGGCCTGCGCTGAGTTAGCTGACCTTAATTGGGGAGTGAGAAGAGGGCACTACGACTGACCTCACGATCCAAAGTATCATGTCAATACTCATGTTGAGGACTACTGAAAGAGCCTTTTTCTGGAAAGTCTATTTCTCAATGTTGAGTGAGAACAGAAAGCTTTCAGTGTGTGATGAATAAAATAAATGTATAAAACAAATGTAAGCAAAAGGGAAATTTCCAAAATCAGACTCAGCTGTGAAGCTAGCTAAAATATTTTCACATTTTCTCTAACACGATGATAATTTTGAAAGGATTCATTTTTGATGCTCAATTCTTCAAGAAAACTGCAGTCTCACAAAGAAGGCTTTAAAAAAGATGGATAATATGCTGACAAGATTGCCTTTTTTTTTTCCCTAAAGAATCTGAACAAGATGCATGCGGGCAATTTTCCAATGCTGCTGCACTTGATGCAAATTGCACCAATCCTGGAAAATAGCGTGTGGGCCCCATAATCGATCCCATGCCCAGCACCAAGTGGTTTGCAATCATCCTGGTCCTTTTTCAAATCAAACCTGGGTCGCACCAGGTCGATTAGCATATTTGAAGTAGAATTTAAATATGCTCAGCCCGTTCGATGCCACATCGTCCCAGCTCCTGGTACGTTCCGACTCCCAAGTGCGGCATGAGACAGGCAAGAATCTCCACCAGTGGAGACCTCTGCTCAGATAGGGGCAGTACCAAGGTGTTGAGTCCCAAATGGGGTTGGGCCATAACAGGGACAGTGCTATGATACAGGGTTTATGACAGGGGGTGTGACGATACTGTGCCTTTAAGACATGAATTTTAATCATAATCCTTTGTAAGATGTTCCTCGCAGTCCCTGGAAGTTGCTGATATTGTTTTACCTGTAACCAGTACCTCCAATTGTTACTAAAACAACATAATGTACTTCATATTTATTTTAAATCTGTCCTAATGAAGTGTCCTGGAGTTTTTTTTAGAGCAACACAGCACGGGAAACAGGCCCTTCGGCCCAACGAGCCCGCGCCGCCGTCATAACTTTATAGTAACAATTCCATTTTCTTAATCTAATTTTAGGTTATTCCTAATATGGAAGAATCTCAATATAGGGTCAATTTGTTTCCCAATCAGCCTAAGAGCGAATTTTTGGGATGTGGGAGGAAACCGGAGCGCCCGGAGAAAAACCACGCAACCACGGGGAGAACGTGCAAACTCCCGCAGACACCGGCCCAATTCCAAGTGTCTGCACAGCTACAGCGATTGTCACTGAGCTGTCATGGTGCCCTTCAGATGGTCCAGATAAAGCACTCATTTACGACATGAAGCACCAGGCAACCCATGAATCAAAATCCAAGAGCTGTCCTCGCACCACCTGCCGAATGCATGCTCCTTGTTGGTCAAGTTGGACCGAATTACCTGTGGAAAAAAAAAAGTCATAGTTAAACAGTCCTACTATATCCCTCTATCTGCATACCGCTCATGTGGCTGTCCAAGAGACCCTTAAACAGCCCCAGCGTGCCTGCTCCCCCCACCTTACTCAGCAGTGCATTCCACACCCCCACTACCCTTTGTGTGAAAAACTGCCCTCTAATATTCGTCTTATACATAGCCCCACTCACCCTAAGGCCATGACCCCTCATCCTATCCATTTCTGAAGGTGGAAAAAGTTTACCACCATTTATTCTATCTATACCCCTTATAATCTTATACACCTCTATTAGATCCCCTCTAAGCCGATGTCTTTCAAGGGAAAACAACCCCAGTCTATTTAATCGTTCCTCATAAGACAGTCCCTCCATACCAGGCAGCATCCTGGTAAACCTCCTCTGCACTCTCTCCAAGGACTCCACATCCTTCCGATAGTACGGCGACCAGAACTGGACGCAGTATTCCAAGTGAGGCCTAACCAACGTTCTATACAATTGCAACATTAAACTCCTACTCTTGTATTCTATACCCTTTTCTATGAAAGCTAACATACTACACGCTTTCTTTATCACCTTCTCCACCTGTAAAGACACCTTCAGAGACTTGTGAACCTGCACCCCCAGGTCTCTCTGCGTCTCTATACTCCGAATAGTTTTACCTTTTATCCTATAACTCTCTTCTACATTTTTCTGGCCAAAATGCATCACCTCGCATTTATCCGGCTTAAATTCCATTTGCCATCTATCTGCCCAGTCTACCAACCTGTCTATGTCCTGTTGTATTGCCTGGCACTGCTCCTCTGTACCGCCAATCCAAGCATCTTAGTGTCATCAGCAAATTTGCTGATCTCACCACCTACCCCAACTTCCAAGTCGTTTATGTAAACCACAAATAGAAGAGGACCTAGTACTGAGCCTTGTGGCACTCCACTAGTGACAGGCCTCCAGTCGGAAAAAGAGCCTTCCAATACTACCCTCTGTCTCCTCCTCCCGAGCCAGTTCTCGACCCATCTACATACCTGGCCCTGTATCCCATGCACCTTCACCTTCTCTATCAGTCTACCATGAGGAACCTTGTCAAACGCCTTACTGAAATCCATGTAGACGACATCAACAGCATGTCCGTCATCAACTGTTTTTGTCACTTCTTCAAAAAATTCCACTAGATTTGTAAGACAAGACTTCCCCTTGATGAAGCCATGCTGCGTATCCCTGATCAGATCGCAGTGCTCCAGATGCTCATACATCCTGTCCCTAAGGATCCTCTCCATTAGCTTACCTATAACTGAAGTCAAGCTCACCGGCCTATAGTTCCCTGGGTGATCCCTCTGACTTTTTTTAAACAACGGTACTACGTTTGCTATCCTCCAGTCCTCTGGGACCTCACCTGTGTCCAAGGAAGAGACAAAGATTTGCGTCAGAGGCCCAGCTAGATCTTCCCTCAACTCTCTTAGCAGCCTGGGGTAAATGCCATCAGGCCCCGGAGCTTTACATGTCTTTAAGCTGCCTAACAGCCCCAACACCTCTTTCCTCGTAATCTTTATTTCCTTCAACGGATCCTCAACTTTGTCAAGATCAGCAACAGACATCTGGCCAGTCTCCTGCGTGAATACCGACGCAAAGTATTCATTCAGGATCTCCCCCATTCCCTCAGGCTCTAAGCATAGATCCCCTCCTCTGTCCCTGAGAGGTCCAATCTTGCCTCTAACCATCCTTTTGCTCCTTACATAGAAGTAAAATGCCTTAGGATTTTCCTTAATCCTGCCTGCCAGAGCCGCTTCGTGGCCCCTTTTTGCCTTTCTAACACCCCTTTTAAGATCCCGTCTACACACTCTATAAGCTTCCAGCGCTGTCTCAGTCCCCAGTTGCCTAGATCTAATGTAAGCCTTTCGCTTCTTCCTGATCAAGTCCTCAATATCCCTGGTAAGCCACGGTTCTCTAATCCTACCTTTCCCATCCTTCCTCCTTGCCGGCACGTATCTTTCCTGCAGAGAATTTAGTTTTCCCTTGAAAGACTCCCACGTGTACCTCGTCGACCTGCCCTCAAAACTTATCCCAGTCGGTATCTTTAAGATCTTGCCTAATCTGGCTGTATCTAGCCCTCCCCCAGTTAAATACCTGCCCTTTTGGGCAGGTCTCGTCCTTTTCCATTAATATCCTAAAGCAGACAGAGTTGTGATCGCTATTTGACACATGCTCTCCTACCTCTATGTCAACCACCTGCCCTGGCTCATTCCCCAGAACCAAATCCAGTATAGCCCCCTCTCTAGTCGGGCCATCCACATACTGGTCCAAGGACCCTTCCAAAACACAATGTACAAATTCCTCCCTCGTCCACTCCTACAGCTCTGGGCCCTCTCCAATCTACTCCAGGGAAATTGAAATCTCCCACTACTACTACCCTATTTTTCCTACACTTACCTAAAGTTTTAGTATCCTTGAGGATTGCTAAGTAGAGCTTAATTTGGGGTGATATGCTTCAGGACTGTTTTTTCCTTGGAAAAGTTCAAGTTTTAATTTTTATTGAATTGCTGTTAGAAGCTCGTGGAGCAAGACAGTGCTCTCCCTCTCTCTTCAAAGGCTATTGGAAATTTCCAAGACTGGAAAGCCTCAGAGATTTAATCCAGCATTCAAAGGACTGATCCAGAAGTATTAAAAAAGTGAAAAGCCAGCGTCACGTGAGCATACTTGCTTTCTGTGCTAGAAAAGAATAAATGTCAATGGCGGGGGGGGGAGTTCAACTTGGAACATCAGAGACAGCTAGCTGTTAAAGTTTATGTTTTATCATTTGTAATTGGCAAAATTTATTCTTTTTTTTAATTATATTTTAACCAAGTTCTTAAATAAAAATGTTTTGATAAAAGCTTTCTAGTGGGTCAACTGAATCATATCTGGAGTGAAACATCTTATGCTCATCCATATCAAAATCAAATGCAAAAACTTAGACTCTAGGCTGACTTCATAAAACACCTTGGAGTTTCTGGCCTGGGTCTTAACAGGGGGCAACGCAGTGGGGTTATGCAGGAGGGTTGTGCAACAGGGTCATGCAGGGGATCATGAAGGGGTGAAGGATGAAAGTGGGGTACGGTAGGGACCATGATGGGTGAGCATGTCATGAAGGGGGCCCCAGTGGGAGGCCTCCAATGCCCCAATGTCGATAACCCTTATTAGGCGGAGGTGGGGAAGTATGCCGCGCATTGGTGGAGTGGGTGATGTGGGGGGGTCCCGTTGTCCATGGAAAGAGAGAGAAGCCTCCCAATGCACTGTAAGATTGAGGTGCACTTTCAAAATGGCATCCAAGCGTTCCGCAGCCAGATTTACCCCATACCCAGCCAGATTAACTATGTGCTAATCCCTTCATCTGGGCCCTGGCAGGATATCCATCATGCATGTTGAAGAACTCTTCCACACAATCATGGAGGAATGATCACTCAGCTTCCCCACAATAAACACCCACCTTGAAAGGTCAGCCCAGGCTTTTTTGACATATATGTTTTTAAATCAGGATGTGTACAATGAGTTCCAACTATTGTCCCTTTTAATAGTGCCTTGAGCTGGATGGAAAGCTGGTTAGCAGATATGAAGCAAAGAGTTGGCATAAATGGATCTTTTTCCTATTGTGAAAAGTCTCATTACGTCAGGTCTCACTCACCTGATGAAGGAGCCTAAGACTCCGAAAGCTAGTGCCAAATAAACCTGTTGGAATTTAACCTGGTGTTGTGAGACTTCTTACTGTGCTCATCCCAGTCCAAAGCTGGCATCTCCACATCTTTTTCTGTTTGGCGGTCAGTAACTAGTGGGGTTCTGCAGGGATTTGTGCTGATACCCCAGTTGTTCACATTATATATTAATGATTTGGAAAACGCAACTCAATGTATCATCTCCAAATTGACAGTTGGGTGGGAGGGTGAGCTGTGAGGAAGACGCAGAAATGCTTCAGTATGATTTGGATAGACTGAGTGAGTGGGCATCTTCCTGGCAGTGCAGTATAATGTGGATAAATGTGAGCTTACCCACTTTGGTAGCAAGAATAGGAAGGCAGATTATCATTTGATTGGAGGTGAATTGAAGGAGGTAGATACTCAGTAAGACCTTGGTGCATCAGTCACTGAAAGCATGCAGGTACCACAGGCAGTAAAGAAGTAAAGAACACAAAGGATTTGTTGCGCCTTCATAGTGAGAGGATTTAAGTATAGGGTTAGGATGTTTTACTGCAATTGTATAGAGTGGTGAGAACATACCTGGAGTATTGTGTGCAGCTTTGGTATCCTTATCTGAGGAAAGATGTTTTTGCTATAGAGGGAGTACAATGCAGGTTTTCCAGGCTAATTCCTGGGACAGCAAACATACCAAATAAGGAGAGACAAAGTCAGTTAGAATTGTTTTATTGGAGATAAGAGTGAGAGGAGATCATAGAAACTTATACAATTCTAAGATGGTTAAAGAGGGTGGATTCAGAAAAATGTTTCTAATGGTAGGGGAGTCCAGAACTAGCAGCAATAGTTTAAAGATAAGTGGTAAACCTTTTAGAACTGAAGTGAGAAGAACTTTCTTCACCCAGAGAGTGGTGAATTTGTGGAATTCACTCCCACAGAAAGTAGTTGAGGCCAAAACGTTATGCGATTTCAAGAAGCAATTAGATTTAGCTCTTGGAGCTAAAGGGATCAAGGGATATCCCAGGGATGAAATGATCGCTACAAGAGGACATGGGTTTAAGGTGATGGAAAGTAGGTACAGAGGAGATGTCAGGGTTAAATTTTTCACTCAGAGGGTGGTGGGTGAGTGGAATTGGCTGCTGTCAGTAGTCATGGAGGCAAACTTGATAGGGTCTTTTAAGAGACTTCTAGATGGGTAGACAGTGAACAAGCTTTGGGGAGTCAGGAGATAAACAACTCAGTGAGGAATTGCCAGCAAGGCAGTTGCTCTTTTGGTCACAGTGTGTAGATGGCTGGTCCCAGTCGCGTTTCTGGTCAATGATGACCACCAGGATATTGGTAATGAGGATTGAATGATGGGAATTTAGTAATGTCAAAAGAAGATGGTTAGATTTTCACTTGTTGAGGATGGTTATTGCCAGCTGATGTTATTCATGAAAGCCCAGCTTCTCAATCCTTATCCCTTACCTGAGATGTGGTGATCCTCAGGTTAAATCACCACTACTTAGCTCTCTCCCTCAAAGGGGACAGCAGCCTATGGTCCTCTGGGACTGTGGTGACCTTACCTGTTGGTGTGTATGAGGGGGATGGTGGATTAATGGTGATTTCATTGGATAAGCTGTCCAGAATCCAAAGATCCAGGCCAATACTATGGAGGCACTGATTCAAATTTCACCATGGCAGCTGTTGGCATTTACTTAATTAATTAAATCTGGAAAATAAAGTTTGTCTCAATAATGGTGAGCTTGAAGCTGACATTAATTTTCATAAAAATCCATCTGTTTCACTAATGTCCTTTAGGGAAGGAAATACTCGTTTTCAAGAGATGACTAATATATTCAAGATGCCATTGGATGTAGCTCATAGGGCAAATAGGATCAAAGGTTATGAAGAAAAAGCAGGATTAGTCTTTTGAGTTGGATGATAGACATGATCAGAATAAATGGCGGAGTAGACTCGAAGGGCCAAATGACCTCCTCCTGCTCCTATCTTCTATGTTTCTATAATTGGCACAGGGAGCTGACCTAACCCCCCACCTAGGGGAGGTAATAGCCTGGTGGCATTATTGTTAGACTCTTAATCAATAACTCAGTTAACATTCTGGGGACCCAGGTTCAAATCCTGCCACGCAGATGGTGGAATTTGAATCCAATAAAAATATCTGGATTTAAGAATCTACCGAAGACCATGAAATGATTATTGATTGTCAGAAAAATCCATCTGGCTCACTAAAGTCCTTTAGGGAAGAAAATCTGTCATCCTTATCTGGTCTGACCCTACATGTGGCTCCAGAGCCACAGTAATGTGATTGACTCTCAACTGTCCTCTGAAATCTCCTTGCAAACCACTCAGTTCAAGGATAATTAGGGATGGGCAATAAAAGCTGGCATTGCCAGTGATGCCCACAATCAATGAAAGAATAAAGAAAATATTCTTCAGATGATTCAATTAACCTTGGAGAACCGTATGGGGCATAAACACCGACAGGGAGAAACTAGACGAGATTAGCTGTAATTTTTGCCAAATTAATATATTCTCAAATCCACATGCTTGATTAAAAAATGAAACCCATATCTGAGAGTTTTCAGACACAGAGGAAAATGCATTGCAATATTCAGTGGTGGGAAAGGGGGTTGGGGGAGATCTTTCTGTAGTTGCACTATTCAAGAGGATCTTATTGAAAGCCAACTGTCCACTGATCCTTGGTACAATGATGGAGCTGTGTGCTGCTACATGGAATAATAATTCTCTGCAGAGAGACAGACGATTCTTTCATCCCAGGAGCAAATTTCCTTTGACATCAAGCACTGAGTCATCACAGATAAAAGCGTGGGAACAGCTCCATTGCAGCATCCTGGACATCAATGCTGTTAAACCCACTTGAAGGACATTGGCCATAGCTATACTGAAGTAGGAGTCTAATCTCAGAGCCTGAGGCTTGTGGGTTGTAAGTCATGCTCCACAAAGCTAAGCAGATAAACCTAATATAGTGGGAGTGCTTCACTATCAAAGAGTGCCATCTTTTGTCCAAGATATTAAACTGAAGCCCTATCTACCTTCTCAGGTGGGTGTCCACTGTAATAATAACAAGATAATCTCTTTCATTGATTTAGGATAAGGTATAAATATGGTCCAGGTAGAATGGTTCAACTGAATCTTTTACAACCATCTGAGAGAATCATAGAATCCCATCAGTGCAGAAGGGGACCATTTGGTCCATCGAGTCTGCACTGACTTCCCAACAGCGCATCCCATCCAGGCCATATCCCTGTAATCCCATGTACTTGCCTCACTAATTGTCCTATATCATGCATCTTGGGATACTAAAGAGCAATATAGCATGGCCAATCAACCTAACCCGCACATCTTTGGAGTATGGGAGGAAATTGGAGCACCCAGAGGAAACCCACACAGACATGGGGAGAACTCGCAGATTCCGCCAAGTCACCCAAGCCAGAAATCAAACCCAGGTCCCTGGCACTGTGAGGCAGCAGTGTTAACCACTTTTAGCTATTTTCCTCTTTGAATATTTAATTAACCTTTTAAGTGAGGTGTTTAACATGACTGCAACGGCCATTTCTCATGATGCATTCAACATCTGAACAACCGATTGTATTAAAAAAATAGCCTGACTTCCGCTTTTTGGCTTTGAGAAGAATTACTTGCATTCTCTTGTTGCTGAAGCACTGGCCAATGAAAAGAACTTTCATAATACTGACACTTTCCTTATTTCCACCCTCAGAATCTCTCTCTTCCCCACAGTTCGAGCTTTTCATATCACTCACCGTAACAAAATCCTCTTGCCTTTGGCATTTTACTGGGAAATCTGTATGATTTGTTCTGAATAACTTTAACATTCTTCCAATATAGGATGCAAGTCACTCTACAGTGAATGCCAAGTATGACGTGAACATGCACAATGCTTCCCTACGAAAGGGAAGCAAAAAAGAGGCAGTTTGCACTTTATCTTGTTAAAAGCACTGGCATAAGCATCAAAGTTTGATCTTGAAGGTGGCTATCACGGTCTGCTAGGGGAGGCAGAATAGGCCAAGTAGTCACTGAAGTGACATGTGTCATTCATTATTTCAAATGAAAGGGCCTCCATTAACATTAAATGTTGTCTTCTCAACTGAACAAAGAAAATTACAGCACTGGAACAGGCTCCACAACCGTCCAAGCCTACTGCCTGACTCAACTAAAATCCCCTAATCTTCCGGTGACCATATCCTTCCCTTCCCATCCCATTCATCTATTTATCAAGACGGTCCTTAAAAAGTCCCTATCATATCTGTTTCCACTACCTTCTACAGCAGCGGGTTCCAGGCACCCACCACTCTCTGAAGAATGTGGAGAAACAGAGAAATCTTGGGGTTCATATCCACAGATCTCTGAAGGTTGCCACTCAAGTGGATAGAGCTGTGAAGAAGGCCTATAGTGTGTTAGCGTTTATTAACAGGGGGTTTGAGTTTAAGAGCCATGGGGTTATGCTGCAACTATACCACACATTGGTAAGACCACATTTGGAATATAGTGTGCAGTTCTGGTCACCTCATTATAACAAGGATGTGGAAGCCTTGGAGACAGTGCAGAGGAGATTTACTGCGATGCTGCCTGATTTGGAGGGTAGGTCTTATGAGGAAAAGTTGAGGGAGCTGGGGCTTTTCTCTTTAGAGCGGAGGAGGATGAGAGGTGACTTAATAGAAATGTATACAATGATGAGGGGAAGAGATAGAATGGACATTCAGAGACTATTTCCTAGGGTGGATGTTGCTGTTATTAGGGGGCATAATTATAAGGTTCATTGTGAGAGATGTAGAAGAGATGTGGAAGACAGATTCTTTACTCAGAGGGTGCTTGGGGTGTGGAATGCACTGCCTGTTGCGACACTTTAGGAACTTTCAAACAGTATTGGAAAGGTGCATGGAAACACCAGAATGATAGGGACTGGGATAGTTGATCTTGGGTTCAGATAAAGCTTGGCACAACATCAAGGGCTGAAGGGCCTCTACTTGCTGTACTGTTCTATGTTCTATATTCCATCTTAAGCCTATGCCCCCTAGTAATTGACTCTTCCACCCTGGGAAAAAGCTTCTGACTATCCACTCTGCCCCTCATAATCTTGTAGAGTTCTATCAGGTAACCCCTCATCCTCCGTCGTTCCAGTGAGAACAAAATAAGTTTCTCCAACCTCTTCTCATAGCTAATGCCTTCCACCCTGGTAAATCTTTTCTGTACCCTCTCCAAAGCCTCCACATCCTTCTGGCAGTGTGGCAATTGAAAACTACTTTCCAAGTATGGCCTGACTAAGGTTCTATAAAGCTGCAACATGACTTGCCAATTTTTAAACTCAATACCGATGAAGGCCAGCATGCTGTGTGCCTTCTTGATTACCTTCTCCACCTGTATTGCCACTTTCAGTGACCTGTGTACCTGAATACCCAAATCCCTCTATCTCTCAATACTCTGAAGGGTTCTACCATTTACTGTGTATTTCCCATCTGTATTAGACCTTGCAAAATGTATTGCCTCACATTTGTCTGATTTAAACTCCATCTGCCATCTCTCACGCTCAAATCTCCAACTGATCTATGTCTTCTTGAACCCTCTGATGGTCCTCATCACTGTCTGCAATTCTGCAAACTTACTAATCAAACCAGTTACATTTTCCTCCAAATTATTTGCATATATTACAAACAGAAAAGGTCCCAACAGAAAAGGTCCCTGAGGAAAGCCACTTGTCACAGCCCACAATTCAGAAACGCACTCTTTCACTGTTATTCTCGTTCTTCTACTGCTTGGAGATTCAAATGTTCTGCTCCAATGATCCACATTTTGACCACCTTTAAAATGGGGTTACAAACTCTTTGATTTGATTTGATTTATTATTGTCACATGTATTAGGATACAGTTTCTTGTGTGTGTTTATACAGACAAACATACTGATCATCGAGTATATAGGGGAGCAGGAAAGCAGAAGGTGCAGATTATTTTTTAAAATTCTTTTGTAGAACATGGATATCACTGGCTGGCCACCATTTATTGCCACAGTTGCCATTGTTCAGGGACAGTTGAAAGCTGTGGGTCTGCAGTCACATGTAGGTCAGACCAGGTAAGGATGGCAGAATTCCTTCCCTAAGGGATATTAGTGAATCAGATGGTTTGTCCCAACAGCTTACAATAGGTTTCATGATCATCAGTAGATTTTTAATTCCACATATTTTTTAATTGAATTCAAATTCCATCAGCTGCCATGGCAAGATTTGAACACTGATCCCCAGAACATTAACTGAGTTTCTGGGTTAATAGTCGAGTGATAATGCCACCAGGCCATCACCTCCCGGTGGATATAAGGAAGGTATAATTTTGCAGTTATAGGTAGGGGGGAAGAAAGATCTTCTTTAATATATGGTAAGTCTGATGGCAGCCGGGAAGAAACTGTTCTTCAGTCAGCTGGTACATGTTCTCAGGCTTTTGTATCTTTTTCCCCAACGGAAGATGGTAGAAAAGAGAATCTTTTCGGGGTGGATGGTATCTTTGATTATGCTGGCTGCTTTTCTAAGGTGTGTAGACAGTGTAGACAGAGCCAGTGGGTGGGAGAGTGATATGAGAGAATTGTTGGCTAAAGGCATAAGTCAAAGGCTAAGGTTCCTATCGGGTGTGAACACGAGAATTATGAAGAAAAAGGAGGAAGCACTCCAACTTTATTAGATTAGTATGGATACCAGTTGAGAATATAATCCTTTCGAGCAGTTAGCCAATTTACCCTGGCTAAGCACTGAAACACTTTCTAGCAATAATACCCTTGTATCCAAGGTGAGCAGGATGTTCTATTGACAAGGTCATATCGTCCGACCAAAATCAAAATCAAGCTACATTGTCCAATGAAGCTTCTAATCCTTTGACCAAACCATAATAATAGACAATCCTTGAGAGTGCACTTTAGTTCGAAATCTTCTTTAGTAATTCCCATCCCTGGTTGTTGTTGTGAGATCTTTTGTCAGGAATTTTTTTTTACCCTTGGTCAATAGATAATAAAACAATTCAAGCTCTTTCTGTTAAACAGTCCATCTGACAGAGAATCATTTCTCTGCATTTCAAATGAAATAACATTAATCAGTGAGAGCTTGTGTTCTAGTTTTCCAACACCTCACACAACTGCATTAGCATTTTAAAATTTATTGCAGACATTTTGTCTTCGGCTTCTTATGATGTGTAAAGCAGTTTCTTGGTTTCAAAGTGAAGCGCAGCTTTTGAACATCTTTGTTTTGTTAAGGTCTCCTTTATTTTTATGAGTTTTTATATTTGAAAGTGTTTCCGTTTACCACTCGTGAATGTAACAAAGCTGCCTGCAGCTGTTCCAGCCAATAGTTTTGCATTTAACTTAAACTATCAATTTCATGGGTTAGACAGCCTCACAAGTCTCAAAAAGAAATTTCAATTAGAATAATATTACCTTATCGTCTAAAGGGTTGTCATCCACCAATGCGGGGCAGCAAGATGACATGGTGGTTAGCACTGCTGCTCACAATACCCGGGATGTAGCTTTGATTCCCAGCTTGGGGCACTGTCCAACTTGCGCTGACCATGGACTACTTACTTTACACTGCAGACTGTGTTACTTTCCCATTCTTCATTGATTGGCATGCGTGGCACGGTGGCACAGTGATTAGCACTCTGCCTTTGATTCCCGGCTTGAGTCACTATCTGTTTGGAGTTTGCAGGTTCTTCCCGTGTCAGCGTGTGTTTCCTCTGGGTGCTCCAGTTTCCTCCCACAGTCATGCTGGTTAGGTGCGCTGGCGATGCTAAACTCTACCTCAGTGTACCCAAACAGGGTCCGGAGTGTAGTGACTAATGGATTTTCACAGTAACTTCATTGCATTACTAATGTAAACCTACTTGTGACACTTATAAATAAACTTTAAAACACACCTCCACGATTTATTTCCCTTTCTCTTTCAGCTCCTGTGGAGGAAATAAGGAAGGTACCCTTCCTCAGGCCCACCTCAATGGTATTGTTATAAAGGCTAGGATAGAGATGGCTGAAAAGGCCAAAAAAACAGTCTCAATCCCAGGACATGCGATTGATTAATGCAGAAAGCAGTATAATGAATTGACAAAAGGAATTACAGCTCTTTCCCTCTCTATTTTAACTCTTGCTGTTGTAGTTACTGCCAGGCATCACCAATAGTCAGTGTTTTCCCCATTCAGATCTCTTGCAGTACCAACATTTATAGACGGATTGATTTTCAAAGTGGCTATTACAATGAAGGTGATGGAATTTTTCTGAAGGTGCACGGTGACCAAAAAGAGTAAGAGAGAGAGAAAAATACAACCCTAAAGAAGAAAGAAAGACTTGCATTTGTATAGCAGTCATTTACAGTTACCAGGAAGCAGTTTTCCTGCCTTGCTGTACCTGGCAGTGTTCGCGCCAATCCTAGAAACTATTGCGCAGGCCATAAGAGCACCAGAAGAGTCCATCTGAAACATTGGCAGTGCCCACCTGGTGCCATTCAGGCAGTGCCAGTGTGCCCAGGGCAATGCCAAGGGGATTAGGCATGAGTGGAGGTCTGACCAGAGTGGGTGCTGTGCCGCGGGCAGAGGGTTGGTGGGGGGTGCTATGCAGAGTGCAGCATGAAGAAGTGAGTTGCGAAGGGGTGAGTTTTGAAGGAGGAGCATTCAAAAGGGGAACCAATTGGGAGGACTCTGATGCCCCAATGCCAACGATCCAAGCTGCAGAGGGAGTGGGGAAATGCCATGCCAGTGGGGTGCGAGGGGATCTCAATGTCTGTGGGGGGGAGAGAGGTGGTCTCCCAGTGTACTGTAAGATCAGAGCCCCCTTCCAAAGTGGCATCTGAGCATGTTGAAGCTGGGTTCACCAGCTTGTTTAAGCCCCCATTCCCCCTTTCCTTTTCTCCCTCCCCAATGCCAGCATGCAAGTCACCACTTTCTCAAAAAAAAATGAGTCAGCGTGGGGAGATTGTGTCCAGACCACACCGGAGAGAACTGTGGGAAGAGTTCCAGTCTTCTCGCCGTTACACCACTCGTTTTTTTTAGAGTGGAGAAATCATGACCCTCCGTGTCTCTAAGTATTAATGAAGTATTTTTGAAGTGCTGTCAGTGTTACTTGGGTGAGACTGAGGGGAGGGAAAGTGACTGGAGGCTGGACATCAGAGCTTAGCATTCAGAATCTCACTGGTATTTGACAATTTTAGTCAATATCCCATCACTGCTGGGCAATCTTCACACATTAACAAGAATTCTTTCAAAGAAATGAACAGGGACTATTCCCACAGCTCTTTATTTGCCTAGTTACTTTGGGGAAATAGATTGAATCAAACGTTTTCTGAGATGCACAGGCATGCCGAACATTTATAATGGAGCAGTTTGAGAGAAATGGCGTAAGCTAAACTGACAATGTCATTGAGAATAAAGACATCTAAAATCCGAACCACATTGCAGAGGGAAGGAGGAGTTATTCCTGTTCTGTCTTCCCCAGGACAGATCTGCAATAGGACAGAGCTCCCAAACCCTGGCTAGGCTTTTACCGATGTGGAGATGCTGGCATTGGACTGGGGTAAACACAGTAAGAAGTCTCACAACACCAGTCCAACATGTTTATTTGGAAGCAAACGCCACTAGCTTTCAGAGCACTGCTCCTTGTCAGGTGGTGTTATCTGATGAAGGAGCAGCACTCCAAAAGCTAGTGGCATTTGCTATCAAAGAGACCTGTCGGACTTTAACCTGGTGTTGTTAGGCTTCTTACAGGCTTTTAATACAGTGTCAGTCAATGCCAAGTGTCTTTTCTTTTTCTACTGACAAGGCTCGGGCAGCACAGTGACACAATAGTTAGCACTGCTGCCTCACAGTGCCAGGGACCCAGGTTCGATTCCCAGCTTGGGTTACTGCATGGAGTTCGCATGTTCTCCCCATATCTGAATAGGTTTCCTCCGGGTACTCTGGTTTCCTCCCACAGTCCAAAAGCATGCAGATTAGGTGGATTGGCTGCACTAAATTACCCTTTAAGTGTCAAGGGGACTGGTTAAGGCAAATACATGGGGTTATGGGATTAGGACATTAATGGTGTTGTGATTGGTGCAGGTCCAATGGGCCAAATGGCCTCCTTATGCACTGTATGTGTGGTTCTAGACACAGGATCCAAGTCTGCTGGACTGAGTGCTGTCTTTAAGATGAGGCATGAAACCAAAGCCCTTCTTCCCTCTCTTCCGGATATAAAAGTGTCCAAGGGAACATTCCAAGAAGAACAAGGTAGTTCTCCCAATTGTAATCCTTCAACCAATGGTGGTACATGGCACAGTGGTTAGCACTGTTGTCTCATAGCACAAGGAATCAGGGTTCAATTCCCATCCTGAGTGGCTGTCTGTGCGGAGTCTGCATGTCCTCCCAGTGCCTGCATAGATTTCCTCTGGCTTCCTCCCACAGTCCAAAAGACGTGCTGGTTAGATGCATTGGCCATGCTAAATTCTCCCTCAGTGTACCTGAGCAGGCACCGGAGTGTGGCAACAAGGTGATTTTCTCAGTAACTTCATTGCAGTGTTCATGTAAGCCTACTTGTGATACAAATAAATAAAGTGTAAACTTTGTAAATGTGAGCCTGATTCTCCCAGATCAGCTGAAATAATTGGTCCACAATGGCACACTCAAGCTCTGTCACTCTTTTAAAATCACTCCGAAATCAACCCATCTGGATCGACAAAGTGTTTTAAACTGGTACTTAATCTTATGGCTCTCTTCTGTGTTCATTTCTAATTACAATTCACAAAGACCCAGTCAAATAGGCTTACATGGTTTTTCTGCTAAGCCTTCAGCAGATGATAGGAGAAGCTTAAAATAGTAATTCATCAAGTGTCTGTTTCACCACGGAGACATATTCAACTCAACTAGCATCTGCCCCTGAAACATTCTTACTTTCTGATTTCAGTGAGTAGGTAACTTTTTAATTTTGCATTTATTGATGTAGAAACCATTGAGTTCTCTTTCTTGTTATGAAAACTAGCTAGTTTTAAAGGATTTATATATATATATACTGTAATCATGAGAAGTATGGTATATTTTAAATGAATTTAATTTGATGTTTCTGTGCCTGGATGAGTAAAACCTATAGTTAGATTCATGGACAAAGGTGTTTGTATGTGTGGGGGTTGGTTTCAGTTCCAACTGTGATTTTATTATGCTTAGAGAGGGTTATGGCAGGAGGAGTAAATAAGAGTAAGTTGTCACTTAGCAACAGGAGGCCACTTTCCAGAGGGAAGGCTTTCCTTGCCTCTTAATTTTAACCAGAAGCCAGAACAGTTGGAGATAGGAAGTGAGAGAGAAGGCAGTTCTTGTAGCTCTGCTGGAAGCAGTTGGTTTACAAGACTAAAGAGGGAACACCTCTCTCAGCCTTGCTGGAAGAAAAGCCATGCTATAGAGTAATGGTTAAGAAAACAGATTGTGGGAAACTAAAACCTAGCTAGTTAAGGAAACTAGAGAAATGAAGAGAAGTTTCCAAAAAATCTGGAGTTAATGGAACAGAGGAAGCTGGGAATAAATACAGACTCTTGTTCAGTCAGTCACAGATAGGTGAAAAGGCATTGGCTTGTGAGAGGTCAGAATAATATCTATAACAGTTCTAAAGTTTGTGAGAAATTGTTTCAGTTTAGGAAACATTATTTTAAATAACTGTATTTATTGTTGGCTGAACCTTGGAATTATGTAAAAAGCCTTTAAAATAAAGGAAAACAGAAGGAAGAGGTGTAGAACCTGAAAACAAAACTTTGATATAAGCAGCAGAGAGAAAACATTATTTAAAAGAAGCTTTGGAAGTGTGACTTTTGAAAGTTGAATTTGAAATAACTCATGTGGAAGCTGGACTTCAGTCACACAATATGGCTCATGATATAAGAATCATCTGGGAGGATTCTGAAGAGAAATCCATTGACATTCACTTGGATTCAGATAGGAGTGTGTTTTACCTCAGTCATCTTGTTTGTTTAAAAGGGCTTTGTGTGTTAATGTGAGTGATCTAGTTTAAGATGTATATTGCAGTCTGTGTTAATCTTAAAATCTTTGTGTATTTCTTGAGATAAGAGGGAATAAAAAATTATTGTCTAATAAACTATTTCTTTTCATGTGTTTAATAATTTTTTTCCTTGTTGCTAGTGGTCCTGTGATTCTCTTCAAAGAACAAAGAACAGTACAGCACAGTAACAGGCCCTTCAGTCCACCAAGTCTATGCTGATACAGATGTCTGTCTAATATTCTCTTGCCTCTCCATGGTCTACATTCCTGTTCCCTGTCTAATTTTGTATCTATCCAGATGCTTCTTGAAAGCTGTTATAGAATCTGCTTTCACCACCTTCTCCTGCAGCGCATTCCAGACATTCACCACCCTCTGTGAGAAAAACTTGCCCCTTACTTCTCTTTACACATTTCCCTTCTCACTTTCAACTGATGCCCCTGAGTAATTGATCCTTCAATACTGGGGAAGAGACTCTGACCATCCACTCTATTCAAGTCTGTCTTAAACTTGTCAACCTCTATCAAGCCCCCCTCTTATCCTTCAATGCTCCAATGAAAACAATGCAAGTTTGTTCAACCTTTTTTCATAGTCCATATCCTCCAAAACAAATAACATCCTGGTAAATCTCTGTACTATTTCCAATCTTTCTCCACAGTTTCCAAAAAGAAGTTACAGTTTTGTGAGCCAGGGTTCCAACCTGAGATCTTCCCATCCATTGTAATGTCAACTGAGATTGTAACACATAGAAACTGGGGGAAAAAAAACAATGGATGCTATCAGTTTTGTGATGGGTGAGAGAACCGCTAGTCTCAGAGTGAAAGATGACATGGATTTGATTCATGGCACTCATATAGGGTTTGATGTTGATTTGATTTAATTTATTATTGTCAGATGTATTCGTAGACAATGAAAAGTATTGCTTCTCGCGTGCTATACAGACAAAGCATACAGAAGAAAACAAGACAGTGCAAAATGCAGCATTATAATCATAGCTAAGGCGTAGAGAAAGGGCAACGTAGTGTGCCATTCAAAAGTCTGATGGCAGCAGGGAAGAGGTTGTTATTGAGTCAGTTGTTACGTGACTTCAAACTTTTACATCATTTTCCCAACACGAGAAGATGGAACAGAGAATGTCTGGGGTGCATGGTGTCCTTGATTATAGTGGCTGCTTTGCCTAGGCAGCAGGAAGTGTAGACAGAGTCAATGGATGGGAGGCAGGTTCGAGTGTTGAACTGGATTTTGTCAATGACTCCTTGCAGTTTCTTGCGGTCTTGAGCAGAGCAGGAGCCATACCAAGCTGTGATACAATCAGAAATCCTAGTTGGACATCCTATCCTATCAACTGCAAGACTCACCGTACTGTTGAAGCAGAACTATCATTCACTAGAGCCATGTTAGGAATCCTGTAAAGTTGTAATGGAATAATCAAACTGCCAGTCATGTGGAATGCACAAATGAACTGGAGAAATTGGCATTCTGCAGAGAGGCAGAAAGTGACTGGTGCTTGAGGGTGCTGTCGAGGACATAGCAAACCCAAAGAGAGAACACAATTCGGGGAAAGTGTCTAATAAAAACGACAAGGTGAAGGCAGAAATGTTGAAAATGGAAGTAAAGTTTATTACAACTGCAACAAAAGGAACATTGCAATTTTTGGTCAGCATGCCAAGCGTGAGTGGAGGAGATTGTTGTCTAATACTGTCAGAAGGGACAGTTCAGTTCACCTGGCAAGAATCTCAGAAATGGACGAACTGAATGGATTGCGAAAGCAGAGCAATGAACTAAGAGTAAAAGTAGCGCACACTGAGAATGAGAGTGAGAAACCAAGCAGAACAGCTGGAATATAACCCAGTCATGTGTGAGAGATTGGATAGGCAACAGTTGAGGAAATAAAGTTGAGTTTTGAACAAATTCAGAAACAGGCTAAAGACACCGATCACTGCAGAGGACTCTTTATAAAGAGGAGGCGCTTCAAATTGACAGTTCTTCTCAGGGGACTTCAGATGAATATCAAAATAAAGGTGAAACCAACTGTGGGAATTGGAGCTGGAAGTGGCTCAGACTGAACTGCAACTGAGAGAGGCTGAGTGCAAAATTACAGGAGGGACAGAATGCAGATGGGTTGACGCAGAAGACAAAAGGACGAGAGCCATCCTGTTGTAGAAGTTGTAACAGAGAGAGTGAGACAAAGCAGCAATTCAGGCAGAGAAGGAAGTTGATTCCAAGGATGTGCAGGTTAGTGGACTGGCCAAGCTAAATTGCCCCTTCATGTCCTAGGTTATGTAGGTTCTGGGGATTAGCAGGCAAAATGCATGGGGTTATGGAGATAGGCCAGGAAGGTGGGCCTGGGTGAGATGCTTTGATGAATACAGCCTTGATGGGCCAAATGGCCTCTTGCTACATTGTAGGGATTCTGAGCTTATACAGCAGAACGAGATTGCAGAAATGCGCGTACAAATAGAAAAATACTTGAACCAATATAATCAAGCAGCCGATGGAAAAGATGCCAAGTAGAAATGCTTGGAAAGAAGAAACTGATGACCTAAGTATCAGAAATAGATTATCACAACAATTTCCTTCACAAGTACAAGACCAAGGTTGAGAACTAGCTGTCAAAACATGAGGCCTTGTTGCATTGTGATGATGGTACTTGCACGTACTGTAGAATAAGATGCTTGACAGAAAAAAAGGATCATAGAGTCCCTACAGTGCAGAAGAAGGCCATTTGGTCCATCAAGCTGCACCAACCACAATCTCATCCAGGCCCTATTTCTGGTCACCCTACTCTGAGAAGGATATGGAAGCTATTGAAAGAGTACAAAGGAGATTTACAAGGATGTTGCCGGGATTGGGTGGCATGCCTTATGAGGATAGGTTGAGGGAACTCGGTCTTTTCTCCCTGGAGAGACAAAGGATAAGAGGTGACCTGATAGAGGTTTATAAGATGTTGAGGGATATAGATAGGATGGATTCTCAGAGGCTATTTCCCAGGGCTGAAATGGTCACTACGAGAGGACACAGGTTTAACGTGCTGGAGAGTAGGTGCAGAGGAGATGTCAGGGGTAAGTTTTTCACTCAGAAGGTGGTGGATGAGTGGAATCGACTGTCGTTGGTGGTGGAGGAGGCAAACTCACTGGGGTCTTTTAAGAGACTTCTGGATGAGTACATTGGATTCAATGGAATTGAGAGTTATAGATAGGTCTGGTAGGTATGGATATGATCAGCACAACTTGTGGGCTGAAGGGCCTGTTTGTGTTGTAGTGTTCTATTCCTCTAATCTCACATATTTACCCTTCTAAACTCCTGATACTAAAGGGCAATTTTTAGCATGGCCAATCCACCTAGTCTGCACATCTTTGGATTGTGGGAGAAAACTGGAGCGCCAGGAGGAAACCCACGCAGACGAGAGGAAATGTGCAAACTCCGCAAACACAGTCACCTGAATGCAGAATCAAACCCAGGTGCCTTGAGCTGTGAGGCAGCAATGCTAACCGTTGTGCCACTGTGCAGCACGTACCAGTCAGTGAAGAATTGGAGAGTAACTCATCAGAGTGAATTTGGTTGTCCATGGTCGGTGCATAGTCTAGGACAGAACTCAGAAAGCAACAAGCCTGTATGGAAATACACCATGCAAGATAGAACATAGGACATAGAACATAGAACATTACAGCACAGAACAGGCCCTTCGGCCTTCGATGTTGTGCCGACCAAAATAAAAAGCAATGCCCCTCCAAACTAAACCATTCCCTTCTCTTCCATATACTTATCAATTAACCTCTTAAACGCCACCAAACTTGGCGCATCTACAACAGCTGCAGGCAGGGCATTCCACTCCCTAATCACTCTTTGAGTAAAGAACCTACCTCTGATATCCGTCCTATAACTCATACCCCTTAATTTAAAGCTGTGTCCCCTCGTGCTAGCTTTCTCCATCCTAGGAAAAAGGCTATCACTGTCCACCCTATCTAAACCTCTAATCATCTTATATGCTTCAATAAGATCCCCTCTTAGCCGCCTCCTTTCTAACGAAAACAACCTCAAATCCTTCAACCTCTCTTCATAGGACCTGCCCTCCATACCAGGCAACATCCTGGTAAACCTCCTCTGTACCCTCTCCAATGCCTCCACATCTTTCTTATAATGTGGGGACCAGAACTGCACACAATACTCCAAGTGCGGCCGCACTAGAGTTTTGTACAGTTGCAACATGATGCTGCGGCTCCTAAATTCAATCCCCCTACCAATAAAAGCTAAGACTCCATATGCCTTCTTAACAACTTTATCCACTTGACTGCCTACTTTCAGGGATCTATTGACACATACACCAAGATCCTTCTGTTCCTCAACACTATTAAGAGCCCTACCATTAGCCCTATACTCTACACATTTATTGTTCCTGCCAAAGTGCATTACCTCACACTTTTCCACATTAAACTCCATTTGCCACCTCTCGGCCCAGCTCTGCAACTTGTCCAAGTCACTCTGTAAACTATAACACCCCTCTTCACTATCTACCACTCCACCGACTTTAGTGTCATCTGCAAATTTACTGATCCATCCCTCAATACCCTCATCCAGATCATTTATAAAAATTACAAACAGCAGGGGCCCCAAAACAGACCCCTGAGGCACACCACTTGTCACCGAACTCCACGATGAATATCTCCCATCAACCACCACCCTCTGTCTTCTATCTGCCAGCCAATTCCTAATCCAATTAGCTAAATCACCCTCTATTCCACACATCTGCATTTTCTGTAGAAGTCTTCCATGGGCCACCTTATCAAACGCCTTACTAAAGTCCATATATACTACATCAACCGCCTTACCCCCATCCACCTCTCTGGTCACTTTCTCAAAAAACTCAATGAGGTTAGTAAGGCATGACCTACCCTTCACGAAACCATGCTGACTATCCCCAATCAATTCATTTCTCTCTAAATAACTATAAATCCTATCCCTAATAATTCTCTCCAATACCTTGCCCACAACAGAAGTAAGACTCACTGGCCTATAATTCCCAGGAAGGTCTCTCTTCCCCTTCTTAAACAATGGGACCACATTCGCTATCCTCCAGTCCTCCGGAACCACACCCGTAACCAACGAGGACCTGAAGATCAGAGCCAGAGGCTCTGCAATCTCCTCTCTTGCCTCCCAGAGAATCCTAGGGTAAATCCCGTCCGGCCCAGGGGACTTATCCAACTTCAAACCCTCGAGAATTTCTAGCACATCCTCCCTATCTACTACAATACTTCCCAATTTGCAACCCTGTACCTCAGTGTTCTCCACAGCTACATTTCCAGCACTCTGCGTGAATACCGAAGAGAAATATTTATTCAGTGCCTCACCAATCTCTTCAGGCTCCACGCACAACTTCCCACTGCTGTCTATGACTGGCCCTAATCTTGCCCTAACCAATCTTCTATTCTTAACATATCGAAAGAAAGCTTTAGGATTCTCCTTAATCCTATCAGCCAACATCTTCTCGTGTCCCCTCTTAGCTCTCCTCAATTCACTTTTTAGCTCCTTCCTGGCTAATCTATAGCTATCCATTGCACTAACTGAGCCTTCAAGCCTCATCCTGACATAAGCCTCCTTTTTCTTCTTAACCAGCAAATCAACTTTTTTCGTACACTTTTTTCGTACAGATATTTGGAACTGTGCGAAGCTGAAGCCTACTAATAGAAGTGTTATGTTGAATGCTGAAGATCGTATCACTGAGTAATTGCCACATTGATTTGTAAATATCTAACTTGTGTGTATAATGTGTATTTAGAATGTAGGTTTGAGTAAATTGACCTTGACATTTGTATAAAAATATTAAAGGGGGAAGGATACAATTGTTTCCTTGGTAGAAATTCTTCAAATGTAGACAATAAAAATGTGACAAAACCTATTCCAACTTATAACTCAAAGAAAAGGTTCAATAAAGAAACTTCATTACTCCAAACTTGAGGCCTTGTCCTGGGCCAATCCAAGTTCCCTCACAGTTCCCAGCAGGTTCTTATTTATAGTGAGTTAGCTGGTCAGCTGACCATCACATCATTCTGTAATTGGTCCCATGGTTTACTTGGGTCAACTGATCTTCACATCTTATTACCATTGATCACATTACTTCCAATACAAAGTTGTTGCCGGTTACATTCTAGCAGATTGTGGGGGTCTGTCTCATTAGGACAGCAGAGCAGAAGAGAGTCAACCAGTTTGAGGAAACAATGGGGTCTGAGAGCGAGTGATCAGCCCAGAGGATGGAGTCCTCTCTTGGGCAGAATTATCAAGGAGCCATGCAGCAAGCATGTACAAACAAGTGCTCTGGCCAAGGAAGCTCAGGGCTGCAAAGCCCTGATTCCTGTTTGTCAATAAATAGCTTATGTTCTTAATGAAATGTCTCAATGCCATCCAAGAGCTGTCACGCTATTACATTATGTAATTGGCTGTAAAGCACTTTGGAATGGAGGTAATGCAAGGCGTTTTATAAATACGACGTGTTTCTTTCTTTCATGCATTTGCAAGCATTGCTTCTTGAAAATTGTCTTTGAAGCTGGCTGGTGACGTGTTGACTGGCAGAACAGTCGGCCACACAGGGTACCTTTTTTTTTGCTTTAGTATCACTTAACAGCGCAGTGGAAATTGTTTGACTGCTGAATGAGATGGCTGGTGTAGGCAGAGGGAATTGACCAGATGCTGTGTTACAGCCCACCTTCAAAATGCACAAAACAGGAATCAGGAATCAACACGTGGTGTGCTGTTGCATCTTAACCAAGAACACAAGTTCTGCATGCGGCAGACTGTCTCTGACAATTGATTCGCAACAGCCCCCCTACTCAACCATCCCAAGGGCAAAAGAGAGATGCTTCACTATTGAAAGCACATCACAAATGCCTAAAAATAAAACCTATAAAAGTGAACTCATTATATGTACCATTGAAGCATTCTCCTCCCCAGAGAGATTGAGAAATGGTCTTGCAGGTAATCAGGTAATGCTGTGATTTAACTCAGTTCCCTCCTGTTACACTGCTCCATCCCATCTCTGCGGTCCCCACAATTATCAACACGCCCAGATCTGATGCGGTAGTGAGGTGTAGCATGTATTAGCAACCTCTTTTCTATTCAAACATGTTCAGGGAGCAGATATTCTGCTTGCGAATCTCTCTCAGTTCTCACTAATAAGGAGTCACCTCACATCAAATGCAAAGCAAAGCTGTCAGTCGCTGCTTGAATTGTTGATGGTTACTGACGGAATCTTGTATGACGCAACGGTTTTGCAATGTGATTGAAATGATACACTGTGTGATTCAGGTGCACAGTTTATAGGGATAATGTGGCTGATGTATGTGCGTGGTAATGAGTTTTTCTTGTTTCACTCCCATCTGGTGCCAACAGCTGCACCTCCTTTATGCATTATATATCATGATCTCCTGTAACTATGTAGGCCAAAAATGACAACCCTCTCGTGTGGCATTCAGCACATTTTATGATTATATTTTGACATTGTACCTCGTAAACTTGGTTGATGCAAAATTCTCTGGAGATTAGCAATCATTCTTTTGTGGTGATCATCGAAAAGTAATACATAACACATGTTGCAAGAGGACTATGTACGTTCATTGACAGATGCTCAGGGTGTTGTCCTGGTATGAATGAGGGCAGCATCATGGTGGCACAGTGATTAGCACTGCTGCCTCATAGGAGCAAGGACCCTGGTTCAGTTCCAACCTCAGGTGGCTGTATGTGTGGAGTCTGCTCGTTTTTCCCATGTCTGTATGGGTTTCCTCCAGATGCTCTGGTTTTTTCCCACAGTCCAAAGATGTACATGTTAGATTATGACCATGCTAAATTTCCCTTAGTGTCAGAGGGATTAATACTGTAAGTATGTGGGGTTATGAGGATGGAACATGGGTGGGATTGCTGTCAGTGCAGGTTCCATGGGCCATATGGGCTCCATCTGCTCTGTAGATTCTATGACTCTACGATCACTGTCATCTAACTTGGTGCATCAATAATTGGGATGGTGCTAAGGATGATGGAAGAAATGTTGGCTCTGTGAAATGCTGACAATAAGTAACCAGAAATCAGATGCTTCAGAAAAGTTTGAGGAGGTTGAACTTATTTTGGCAAAGCAGTGACCTCAATGAGATATTGGTACCTTCATAATGTGGTCAAAGAAGCTGAGTGTGTTAACCTGCAAAATCCTTCCAAACACTGTACTATAGGGATTCTATGATTCTGTGATAAACATTTATGAAGAGACAATATGTCACGATACTATCACTAGACTATTAATCCAGAAACTCAGCTACTGTTCTGGGAACCTTGCTTCAAATCCCGCCACGGCAGATGGTTGAATGCAATGACTGGCAGTAAGAGCAGGAGAGATTTCTGGACAGCCACGCTTGAGGTGGATTGATGCCCCTCAATCAGTAAGCCCTTGGCGACAGATTGGTGACCTGTTTTGGAGAGAACTAGCTTTGAAGCAGACAACAGTCTACTTTCATCTGCACAAAATGCGAGAAGAGAATTGGAATGGGATTTTCAAAATAACCCTGCTGTAACCTCACTTCATTTTACTCTGTTAACTTATCTTACTTTTACTTTTTTTCTCGTGTTTATATCTAACTTCTCCTTAGACGCTATGTGGCCATGCTATGCTCCTTACGGGAAAGAGTTTCAGGTACTTCTCATCCTGAAGATTTTTGGATTTATTACTGACTTATTACATTAATGACATTTTATGACCTCTAGTTCTGGGCTCCTTTAAACATCTACTTTAAATTTAATTTTAAGAATACCTATTTGGCTAGCAGTCTCTATTCTTGACAAAGGAGCCTAAGCCTTCTCATAAGGATGATAAGTGGATTATCAAGAGCTCTTAGTCTGGTATTACTTTTGCAATCTTTTTTGGACATTCTCCAGTGACTCCATAACATTTGTGTAATAGGGAGACCAGAAGTATACAACAATGGCCTGGACAATTTGTCTGCCTCAGCAATGAGTTCAAAGAGGTGGCAAGATGAGTTCAGAGGTTCGGCAAAAAAAGGAAGCCAAACAGCAATGTTTAATTGATCGAAAGATGATGACACATGGGGGACTGAATGGAGTTGTATGTTCTCCCCATTTCTGTGTTGGTTTCTTTTGGTTGCTCCAGGTTTCTTCCAATGTCCAAAGATGTGCAGGTCAGGTTGATTGGTCTTGCTAAATTGCCCCTTACTGTCAGAAGGATGAGCAGGGTAAATGTTTGGGGTTATGGGGAGAGGATCTTGGTGCAAGTGTTGTTGGGGCAGGCTCAATGGGCTAAATGGCGTCCTTCTGTACTGTAGAGATTCTATGATTCTAAAGTAAACTTTTATGGAGAGGCAATGGCTCAGTGGTATTCTCCTAGACCTTTAATCCGGGAAACTCAGCTAAATCTCTGGGAGCTTGTGTTGAACACCTCCCCGCAGCAGATGGTGGAATTTGAATTCAGGAAGGAATATCTGCAGTTAAGAATCTATTGATGACCATGAAACCATTATCGATTGTCAGAAAAACCCATCTCATTCACTAATGTTCTTTAGGAAAGGAAATATGCTGTCCCCACCCAGTCTGGCCTACATGTGACTCCAAAGTCACAGCACTGTTGATTCTTAACTGCCTTTGGGCAAATAGGGATGGGCAATAAATGATGGCCCAGCCAGCGACACCCATATCCCAAGAATGAATTTAAAAAGTTAGAGTATAATAGCCTTTCTTACTCCAATCCCTTCCTCTTCTAGTTGACAATGCAACTTTATCGCCATTTATATCATCCATTATTTTCCAGGGATTTGTCAGGCAGTTCTCCAGTCCTTCTTGCCATGAGAACTCCACATTTGATCCAGTTGAGATTTGGCAGCAATACACATTGACTTGCCTGCACTGGTGGCTGTGTTCTGATGTGATGAACAAGTCTTGAATTGGGACAGGCAGTTATGAGTAGACTAGGTTTGTACGCGTAGGAGTTTAGAAGGCTGAGGGAGGAATCTTATAGAGACATATAAGATAATGAGGGGGGGGTGGATAGGATAGAGGTAGAAAGATTCTTCCTGCTTAGAAAGGATAGCAGGACTAGAGGGCACAGCCTCAAAATAAGTGGGGGAGCAGTTTAGATCGGAGTTGAGGAGGAACTTCTTCACTCAAAGGGTGATGAATTTTTGGAATTCTTTGCCCGTTGAAGTGCTGGAGGCTACCTCACTGAATATATTTAAGTCACAGGTAGATAGGTTTCTGATAGATCAGGGAATTAAGGGTTATGGGGAGAAAATGGGAAAGTGGAATTGACCCACTTCAGATCAGCCATGAACTTACTGACGGGGCAGGTTCGAGGGGCTAAATGGCCTACTCCTGCTCTTTTTTCACATGTTCTTATGTTCTTATGACACAGAGAAAGAAGAGTTATGTATGCACCACTCCTATTGCACGCTTAAATTGTTAAAGTACCACACCAATAATAGTCTTTCTCATTGATATGAAGTGTAGAGTTATTTTTTGTTTTAGCTCGATGCCCTATATTTTGTATTTTATTTTTTATTTTGGCATGATTCCATTTCAGCCTGCCAACTTTATGACAACTGAACTCCTTTCGCAGCAGGAATAATAACACCAAGTGGATTGTGAGTTTGTGTTTCGATGAACAACTCGATAATTAAGTCCAATTTTAATTGGACATATCACTTACAAAAATGTCCCTTTGCAGACTCGAACATGTCCGAATGTATACTATTCAAACAGGAACGCGTTGGCTGAATTTAAAATTACCCAACTGAATCATTAGAGTCCCTTATGGAAGAAGACTGTCATCCTAATCTGGTCTGATATATATATGACTTCAGTTCCACACCAATGTGTTTGATGATTAATTGCCCTCTGAAGTGGCCGAGACAAAGTTAGCCATCTCGGCAGACGACAAATTCCAACCTTGTCAGCAGTGCCCCCATCACTTTTCCAAAAAGTAAGGTGAAGGTTGATATCTTGGGTTGCATGGTTGAACTGTAGGGTGGCTGTTATCAGAAATGAGAAAATTCTGTTGCAGTGGCAATGACCTCCTCAGCCATGCTGTTAAGATATGGTGACAATGCAGTCAGTCCCTTCATCCAAGATATTAAGATAAAATAGCTGAGACCCCAGCACTGATCCATGTGACACTCCGCTAGTTATAATTAACCAACTTGAACATTTATTTATCTGCTTCCTGTTAGTTTGGCAATCTTCTAGCCATGTTAATATATTACCCCCAAAAACCATGAGCTCTTGTCTTGTCAATATAGGGGCGGTACACTGGCACAGTGGTTAGCACTGCTGCCTCACACTACCATGGAACAGGGTTCGATTCCCGGTTTGGTTTACTGTCTGTGCAGAGTTTGCACGTTCTCCCCATGTCTGCAGGGTTTCCTCTGGGTGCTTCAGGTTCCTACCACAGTGTGAAAGACATGCTATTTAGGTGCATTGGCCATGCTAAATTCTCTCTCAATGTACTTGGACGGATGTCGGAGAGTGGCGACTAGGGGATTTTCACAGTAATTTCTTTGCAGTGTTAATGTAAGCCTAGTTGTGATACTAATAAATATACTTCTATCTTTTATGTGGTACTGTCTAATCCAAATATATCACTTCTGTTGATCCCCTTTTATCCACCCTGTTTATTACATTGCAGTAATCTCACAACACCAGACTAAAGTCCAATAGGTTTATTTAATAGTATGAGCTTTTGGAGTGCTGGTCCTTCATCAGGTGAGTGCCACTCATCTAATGAAGGAGTAGCAATCTGAAAGCTTGTGCTACCAAATAAACCTGTTGGATTTTAACCTGACATTTTGAGATGACTTCCTGTGCCAACACCACAACTCCACATCATGTCTATTACATCCTTAGAGAACTGAACTAAATTTGTCAAACATGAATTCTCTTTCACAAAAACCCCATGTTGGCTCTGTTTGATTGCAGCTTAATTTTCTTAACGTCTCTCTACTATGTCATTCATAACTGATTCCAATATTTCCCAGTAAGGGATGTGACGACAGCTAGCCTATAGTTTCCTGTTTCTGTCTTCCTCTTTTCATAGATAGGAGCATTACATTTATGGTTTTCTGGTGGGACCTTGTCAGAATCCAGAATGTTTTAGAACATTACAATCAATGCATCCGCTATCACTTGTTTTAAGATACAGGCCATCGTGTACAGGGGATTGTCAATCTTCAATCCCATAAAATTTCCTACCAGGGTTTATCGAGTGATCATACTTGTTTTGAGGTCTCCGTTTCTTTCTCGACTTGATTTTCTACTATTCTTGCGTTTTTTTTTTGTGCCTTCTACTATGCAGATGAATTGAAATTACTTGCTCAAAATCTCTCCCATGACCTTAGTTCATATTATGAATAAATACAATTTACTGCAGATTGTGGAATTTGAAACCAAAAGAGAGAATGCTGGAAAATCTCAGCAGGTCCGGCAGCTGAGGAGAGAAAAGAGCTGACATTTTGATTCCAAATGACCCTTTGTCAAAGCTGAAAGACATAGAAAGTGGGAGATATTTATACTGCAGGGTGAGGGAATGAAAGATGAGTCATAGCCACAGAAACCAGGGGAGAAGACTGCTAATAGCAGTCAATAAATGTGAATGGCCAAATGGCAGAGAAGCTGTAAATAGTGACAGATGGAGATTTTGGAGGCAGGGTGAGGGGCAACATGGGACAGGGATAAAATTCATATTTTGATTTCCTCATTCTTGTCCTCTGAGTTACCAACATTTACTTTAGTTACTGTCTTCATTCCTATATTGTTTTAAAACTCTAAATGTCTGCTTTATGCTCATTTGCTCTCATATTCTCATTTTCCCTTCTTTGATGTTGTTTTAGTCATCCTTTGCTGCCTTCTGAAATGTTTCCAAACTTCTAGCCTACCATGAATCATCACAGTACTGCTCACACTGATCATCATCCTGAACTTCCTTGGATAGCAGTAAATGGTGCATCTTGTAGAGTCTTTCTTTCTCAATGGAACGTATCTTTGTCGAGAGTTACGAAGCAACCATCAGGTCTCTCAGTTTCAGCCCAATTCTCACCCTCCCCAGCAGCACTCAGCCTTCAAGAATGCGTGTTTCATACTGGCTGCCTGTTAATTAGTGTGAAATTGAGTTATGGGGCTGATCGCGGACATGTTTTGTGCCCACTTCTGGGCGGGCTGCGTGTGCACAACTGTTGGTCGAAAAATTCAGGCCAAGTAGATAGATGGTGGCTAATAGCACCTCTGCAGGTATAATAAATTTGATGCTGCTCACTTGCTTTTGCTGATGGGGGTCACAAAATGATAGGTGAAAGATTCCAGAATATGAGTTCAGTTTTGTCCTGTAATTGCACGGTTACAGAACTGAACCAACATACAAATCATGTGATGTGATGTGTAGTGGCCATTCTTTCACTCCTTCATCATCACAGTCCTAAATGACTGACTCTTTTCCCTGTGACTAATTCTACACTCTGCAGCTTTGAGAAACAGCTTCTGAGACTCTATTTTGTCAAAAACTCTTAAGAGTTGGATATGTTGCACAGAGGTTATTGTTCCTTATAATCAAAATGGACCCATTCTGCCCAATCCTATCCAATAGGATAGCCGTTTTCACCTGAGGAATCAAGCTCATGAATCTTTATTGCAGTGTTCATTTTTTAAATAAACAGAAAGAAAGATTTGATTCAACCAGTTCAGGATTATTTTCATGTCTTTCTGATGTGGCATATGAATGGATAATGATTTGAGTGAAAACTTGCAAAGTTACAATTCACCATTGGATCTGTGCAGTTCCACACTTCCACAGGTAAAAGGGAAGAAATGGAAAAGTTTATTTATTTATTAGTGTCACAAGTAAGTTGCATTACCACTGCAATGAAGTTACTGTGAAAATCCTGTAGTCTCCACACTCCAGCACCTGCTTGGGTACACTGAGGGAGAATTTAGCATGGCCAATGCAAGTTACCCGCACTTCTTTCAGACTGTGGGAGAAAACCAGAGCACCCGGAGGA
This sequence comes from Sphyrna mokarran, assembly GCA_024679065.1. Classification (NCBI taxonomy): domain Eukaryota; kingdom Metazoa; phylum Chordata; class Chondrichthyes; order Carcharhiniformes; family Carcharhinidae; genus Sphyrna; species Sphyrna mokarran. Next base: position 10,241,873 of record JAGIQG010000013.1, on the reverse strand, counting down.
AACCCACGCAGAGGATGCGCAGATTCCGCTTAGACAGTGACCCAAACTGAGAATTGAACCCAGGTCCCTGGTGCTGTCAGGCAACTGTGCCAACCACTGTGCCACCAGCCACCTTAAAGGAAGGAAAGAAGAAGGCCATTCTACCCCTTGGACTTATTCCATCATTCATGGTTGAGCTTTCACATCCATCCACTTTCCAACTTATTACCCTGTGCTCAAACAGCTATCTGCATCTCTCTTGAATATGCTCTACAAGACAGTGTCTGCAGCCCTCTGCAGAAGAAAAATTGAAAGAGTTACAAATCAGTATTTTACCATCCCACCCACCATGGGACTCAGAGCGGGCAAGGTCAATGGAAAGGCCCATTGACCTCAGGTGGGAATTTATGGTCTTGGGGCAAGTGAGGTGGTAAAATCCCACCCATAATCTCAGCGAAGAGATTCCTTCTCATCACAATCCTAAATGACTGACTCTTTTCCCTGAGACAATAGTCACAAATTCTACACGCTCCAGTTTCGAGAAACAGCTTGTGAAACTCTACTTTGTCAAAAACTCTTAAGAGTTGGATATGTTGCACAGAGGTCATTGATCCTTCTAATCAAAATGGACCCATTCTGCCCAATTCTACCTTATAGGATAGCCATTTTCATCTGAGGAATCAAGCTCATGAATCTTTATTGCATGTTCCTCTGAAGTAAGTTTATCCTTTCTTGTGTGAAGAGACAAAATCAGTGTGGGGGCTGTGACATTGCATACCTTTTTTGTTACAAGGACCCATATCATTTTTATTTAAGGTATCACCTTATTGATGCTCAGGACTCCTGGTCCTTGGCCAAAGCTGCAAGCAGTTGCCTAAAGTTGACCTTAGGAAAGTACCGATTTGCTCATAACCTCTCCATTGACTGCATCTTTGACCCTGTTAATTAGTGATTTGTTCACTTCCCAGTCTCCCATGTGCTCTCCAATTCCCATACACTCCTTTCGTAACTTCTGGTAATCATTCCTCTGTGCCTACTTAAGAAAATAGAAGTTTACTTTCACACCATGAAACACTGGCAACTCTAAGTTTTGAACCACCTGATAGGTTTTCTCGATGCCTGCTAATCTTGTTGCTGGGCGAATCACATCTTATTATTCTTTCAGTCACATTTAAGAGGATGGCTCACCACTTTGAGGACACCACTTTGAGGGCAATTAGCGGAGGGTGATAAACCCTGCTACTATCAGAAGAACCGACATCCCCTGAACAAGTAAGAAAATGCTAGTATGTTTAGCACACAAAAAGAAATCTTCAGCTGCTTCATAAGAAAATTATCACACAAGTTTTACACTGAACAACTGCATGAGGTATGAAGGGAGAATCTGATTACCAAGAAGCATTGGAGAGTGCTTACAGGGGAGAGAGGGGGAGATAAGTTTTGGGGTGGAATTACAGAGATTGCCTCTAAAAACGTGGCTGCCAATAGGGGAACAGTGGAAGCCATTGGTGCGAAAGAGGCCTGAATTGGATCTCGGAGAGTTGTAGATTACAGAAAATAGAAAGGTGAATGATAGAAAAATTTGAGCCCATTCGCATGCATCTGAAAAGGAATAAGACTAGAACGTTTTGGTTTATAGATAATCAAATAGATACCAGTTACCCACTTCTGATCAATAGTTAATGATCAATACCAATGTCTGAATTGGTTCTGACCGGAAGCGGTTTCTTCAGGCTATATTTCATTAGACATCCTGAGGGAATAGGTGACAGATTCTCAACAGCTTTTGAGCGCTGGTATTTTTTTTGCTCCTCTGACATGGTTTTGCATTCCCTCTGGAAGCAACGTATTCTTTCGGAAGCCGCTTTCCCTGTGAGTCTGTTGCATCTGTTAGCTCAATGCTTGTCATTGTCAATCCCTGTGGGAGGTGCTATTTATGGGTTTACTGATTCTATGTGCAAGCTGAGTTATTATACAGAGAATATTCCGCAGCAGATTTGGAAAAACCTCCACCAGATCTGACCCCTTTGAGTTAAGAAGAAACAGTTTTATTCATTATTTATCAGAGGTTTTGGGAACCAACTTATTTCAATGAGTACCATCTTAGCCAGGCAGCTATTCCATCTAATGCGACCCATTAAATATAGAACAATCCTTCTTCATCAGGCACTTGATCTCAGCTAAGTCTGGTTTTACATTGTGTGAGCAAATAATTAATAGGGTGTCCCTTCCCTCAGCCAAAAAGAGGAGTCATTAACTTCTCCCACCTTTTCTAAAACCCCTCCCATATCACGTCCCTGAAAGGTCTATAGTAATTGCACAATCATTGTTTACATTCGGATCATGGAATCCTATTGCACAGAAGAAGGCCATTTGGCCCATTGAGTCTGCACCAACCACAATCCTACCCAGGCCCTATCCCCACAACTCCACACATTTACCCTGCAAGTCTCCCTGACACAAAGGGGCAAGATAACATGGCCAATTCACCTAACCCGCATACCACACAAGCTGGGTGACAATGGGAAATTGGAAAGAGCTTAAATGCTCACAAATTAGTTATACACCACCTTCCATCTGTTAGCTCATTTCTTGGCAGCATGGTGGTTAGCACTGCTGCCTCACAGTGCCAGGGACCCAGGTTTGATTCCCGGCTTGGGCCACTGTCTGTGTGGAGTTTGCACATTGAAAGGAAACCAGAGCACACAGAGGAAACCCATGCGGACATGGGGAGAATGCGTAAACTCCACACAGACCATGACCCAAGCTGGGAGTTCCTGGCACTGTGAGGCTAACGACTATGTTGACAAGCATTGAGCTAACAGATGGAAGGTGGTGTATATCTAATTTGTGAGTGTTCAAGCACTTTCCAACTTCCTGTTGTCACCCACATTGTCATCCAGCAAGTTCCTCCTATCCTTCACAGTCACTGCCTTTTAATTCCTTTCCCTCCTGTTAACATTCAGCCTTTCCCCCTTACCCTTCACCTAATTATTATGTTTGGAGATATCCTTGTTTTCCCGCCTGTTCCCTTTGCTGTTGATGCTCCCATGCCCATCCTGACCCTGACCCCTGCCATTTTTGAGGCTGACTGCAATAGAATTTTCTAAGACACTCTCCGTGAGCCTATGCACTACCCTCCATGCGCACTGAACTCCAGCCTTACTGAATCCAACTATAATCTCTGACAGTGGCCAAGCCACCCAATTCCTTCCAAGCACCCAGACCAAACGCAGTAACTCGAGGACTGTGCCCTTTAGACCCATATCTCTAAGCCTGTCAGTGCCCAGAGAGGACATCATCCAGCTGAGAATGTGGCTCAGATATCTGTGACAAGGTGAGTCTTTCAACGTGCCCCACAGAGTCTGGCTCCCTCTACTGGAGTGTCTCATAAACACACGGCGGGCTGTCCATCACATTTCACCACACAACTTCCTCCCATTCTTCAGACAGTCTCCACTCTTCCCTGCTGGGCCTACCTCCCGTGTCCAGCCTAGGTTCTAATCCTAAAACATTGAATGTATTCAAGAAGCGGTAGATACAGCACTTGGGGCGAATGGGATCAAAGGATATGAGGAGAAAGCAGGATTAGGTTATTGAGCTGGATGATCAGCCATGATTGTGATGAATGGTGGAGCAGGTTTGAAGGGCCAAATGGCTTCCTCCTACCCCCATCTTTTATGTTTCAATGGTTCAGCTTCTCCTATCGGCACCCTTTCTGATTGAGACTTTAAACACTCCTCAGAGAAGAAAACGCAAAATCTACTGACCTCAAAGCTGTTGATGAAGTGAGACTCCGCAGGGAAATGCCACTTAGGTTTGGTCTTCAATGCCCATTTATGGAGAACTGAATTTAGAGGGTTAACTTTACCCCAGTGATATAGCCTCTTAGTGAGCATGCATTAGATACTAATACAAGCAATGGAGTCCCTAACATTGTTCAATGGGAAACCCTATCTACCTTTAACCCATCTTGAGACTCTTGAGAATAAAATTCTGAGAGCTTTTTCTTTGCTTATCATCTTAGTTGTGTTTCCTTTGGTTATCGAACCCTCAACCCTTGGAAACAGTTTCTCTTTCTCTTCTAACCCCTTCATTATTTTAAACACTTCTATCAGATCTCCCGACTGGCATATCTGTGGGGAAGGAAAAGTGTTGAATCCTGATCCTCCCCAAAACCTTCAATCTCCAACTCCCATCCCCTACCGTCCAAACCCCTTTTCACCCCTCCCCACCCACTTGCAGTTTTACCACCCCAAACTCCACTCCCTGTTACTGCCCATGTTGCCCAAGCCCTGACACAGGGAGGGTGGGGGCAGGGCCAGTGGTGAGTATTTATCTTTTTCGCAAATGCAAGCTCCCTAAGCTAAGCAGTTTCTACTAGTCCTGTTATGTTGAGTGCATATAGGCCTCCACTGAATCTGTGGATTGGGCATTCTTCTACGATGTGGTGCGCAGTTTGTTCTCTCCCACAGGCACTCGGAGGGCTGGCAATAATGCCCCATCTGTGGGCCAACTAGGGGCTATGATCAGTCCTAAACTTGTTAAGGGTGAACCACTTTTCCAGCAGGGAATTAAGAAAGCAAATGGAATTTTGTCCTTCATTGCTAGAGGGATGGAGTTTAAAAACAGGGAGGTTGTGATGCAGCTGTGAAAGGTGCTGGTAAAGCCATATCTGGGGTACTGTGTACAGTTTTGGTCTCCTTATTTCAGAAAGGATATACTGGCTGGCACTGGAGGGGGTGCAGAAGAGATTCACTAAGTTGGTTCTGAAGTTGAGAAGATTAGCTTATGAGGAGAGACTGAATAGGTTGGGGCTATACTGGAATTCAGAAGAATGAGAGGAGGTCATATAAGAACGTATAAGATTATGAAGGAAATAATAAGATAGAAGCAGGGAAGTTGTTTCCAATGGCAGGTGAAACTAGAACTAGGGGGCATGGCTTCCAAATTAGGGGAAGCAGATTTAGGACTGAGTTGACAATAGGGAGCCGTTGGGTTGAGTTTGAAAACAGGTACTTGTTTATCATGTCCAATGATTTCCATTCATTTGTCCCGGTGGAATTTGCGTTGAAGTCCTGTGCGGGATTGTTTTACCAGGTCGGCCCTCTTGTTGGGAATTGTACCTTGGGTGGACTGAATAAATTAATAAGAACTTAAGAACTTTGAGTAGGCCTTGAGCCTGCTCTGCATTCGATAAGATCATGGCTGATCTTTTCGTAGACTCAGCTCCATTTACCCGCCCGCTCACCATAACCCTTATTTCCTTTACTATTCAAAATGTATCTATCCTTGCCTTAAAAACATTCAATGATGTAGCCTCAGCTGCTTTACTGGGCAGGGAATTCCACAGATTCACAACCCTTTGGGCGAAGAAGTTCCTTTCAACTCAGTCCTAAATCTGCTTCCCCTAATTTGGAAGCCATGCCCCCTAGTTCTAGTTTCACCTGCCATTGGAAACAACTTCCCTGCTTCTATCTTATTATTTCCTTCATAATCTTATACGTTCTTATATGACCTCCTCTCGTTCTTCTGAATTCCAGTATAGCCCCAACCTACTCAGTCTCTCCTCATAAGCTAATCTTCTCAACTTCAGAACCAACTTAGTGAATCTCTTCTGCGCCCCCTCCAGTGCCAGCCAGTATATTCTTTCTCAAGTAAGGAGACCAAAACTGTACACAGTACCCCAGATGTGGCTTTGCCAGCACCTTACACAGCTGCATCACAACCTCCCTGTTTTTAAACTCCATCCCTCTAGCAACGAAGGACAAAATTCCATTTGCTTTCTTAATTCCCTGCTGCACCTGCAAACCAACATTTTTGCGATTCCTGCACAAGGACGCCCAGATCCCTCTGCACAGCAGCATGCTGCAATTTTTTTTTACCATTTAAATAATAGTCCATTTTGTTATTATTCCAACCAAAATGGATGACTTCATATTTACCAACCTTGTACACCATCTGCCAGACTCCTTGCCCACTCCTTTAGATGAGGACGAAGTGGCAAGTTGGGCTGGGGGTGGGGAGGCATTGCAACCCTTTTCTATCATTTAGTGGATTGTAGTAAGTTGGCAGATATGTGGAGGAGCGATGTTAGTCAGGATTAGGAGACAAGATAGTGATGTACAGTGCAGTGTTCCAGTATTGATACTCATGATAGTGTTGAGCTGGGTGTCAACTCTATGTGTCTTAACAAAACAAGCACAAATTATGCTGCTGAGTAACAGAGTGAGAATGCTGAGGTTCATAGGATGGTGAATAGCTGATTTCCTTGAGCAAACTACAGTCTGATGATTCCTTTTGTGGGGCATTGTACAGTGGACAATGTCTCATCAGTATGTTGGTGACACGATCAGCATACGTTGAAATATCGGAGAGTTTGATAAATCCTGACTAGCGGGTGACTAATTTAGAAATACATCAGCATAAATGAACATTTACAGAGCGTTTTCTTCAACAGAAGGTTGGGTATATGCGCTGTCTTTGCCAATGTTTGTTGGACTTGTCTTCCTGACTGAGAAAAATTGACCATTTATTCTCATTTTACAGTCCATTTCCAAAGCTTGTGCTTGCAAAATCAGGAGTTATTTGGACAAATCAATAACAGAGGAACAACAATAATAATTTCTTAACCATTTTTGTTTGGAAATTAATTTTTTTTTGTGGGTGAACCAATTAGGCTGGAAGCTAAGTGAGAACAAATAATGTATATTTCCCTCCACAGAAAGGCCCATTTCTCAATGTTAAAATATTTCAATGGACTCTGACTAAGTTTTGTATGGGTTTTAATTGATGCCCTCTTCTTCCCTCTTCCAGGGACTTAAAGATCCAGGGCATTGGTGGCATGGAGACACAGTGGTTAGCATTGCTATCTCACAGCACCAAGAACCTAGTAACAATTCTGGCCTTGGGTGACTGCCTGTGTGGAGTTTGAATGTTTTCCTTATGTCTGTGTGGGTTTTCTCCGAGTGCTCCAGTTTCCTCCCACAGTCAGGGAGGATGTGCAAAGTAAATGGATTAGCCATGGTAAGTCTGTGGGACTACAGGGCAAGAATGAAGGGAAAGGTTGCTCTTTCAGAGAGTCAATATAGACTTGATGGGCCAAATGGTCTCTTTCTTCACTGTAGAGCTTCTATGGCCTAAAAAGATCAAGAATTTCTCACATCACCAGGGACCAGGGTTGGGTCATTGACAGTGCAGAGTTTGCATGTTCTCCCTATGTCTGTGTGGGTTTCCTCTGGGTGATCCTGTTTCCTCCCACATTCCAAAGATATGCAAGTTAAGTTGATTGGCAGTGCTAAATTGACACTATGTCAGGGGGATTAACAGGGCAAAAATGCAGGATTATGGGAATAGGGCCTGGGTGGGATTGTGGTCCGTACAAACCCCATGGGCCAAATGGTCTCTTTCTGCACCATAGGGATTCTATGATTCTATGATTCTCCCCTGTGTCGAAGTCACTACTGATCCAATAGTCAACATGATTAAAGCAGCATACATAGAATGACAAAGGACATATAGAATAAGGGAGGACAGTCAGATAACATCACTCACCTAGTAACCCAGCGACCCGTCTCATGCTGGGAAAATAGCTTCACTCTCACCTCGGCAACAGGTGCAGTTTAAATCCAATGAATAAAGCTGTAATGGTGATTATGTCAAATTTACATTGATTGTTCTTCAAAGCCCATCTGGTTCATTAGTGTCCTTTACGGAAGGAAACTGGACGTGCTGACAGCCTCTCTCAGGTGTAAGTTCCAATCCGCAGCAATGCGATTGATTCTGAACTGCTCTTTCCAATGGCCCAACAAGCCATTCTGTTCAGGGGAAATTAGTGACAAGTGACAAATGTGAGCGATGTCCACATCTCAAAAAATTATTGAGGAGATAAAAAGGCCACTCATCCCAATTAGTGTGTGCTAGCCTTCATACTCCAACTATTTCATCTATCTTTTCCTAGCCGTTCAGTATATTGTTATATTTCATCTGTTGTTGTGTTCGCCGAGCTTGGCAATTGGTTTGCAGACGTTTCATCACCAAACGAGGAAACATCGTCAGTGCTTAGCTGTAGGTGTGTTCCTGCATAGTACCTACGTTTATATAGCAAATTGAACAGTAGTAAATCTACTTGCTTTTGATTGGTTAATTGCAATGACCCTAGTCCTATTTGATTAATTAATTGTTGAACTTGCTGTGTTGTGATTCCATCATTTCAGTGACCGTGCTCCACTTTGATTGGTTGTTTAATCTCTCTGTGATTCTTTTTTAGTTCATTCGAGGTCCTTGTCTTGAAATTTGATTGGTTGCTTTTTGGGATTCGCTGGAATTGTTGCATCTGCATCCGATCTTGTCCCTTGATCGCCTTGCGGGTCGGTTTGAATCTTAGTGCTGAGTTCTCCGATTATTCAGTTCTTTCCTGCGCAGCGGTTGATACACTGGATCAATATCTATATGCCGATTGATCGCATGTTCGGTTGAGTGCCACGCCTCGATAAATTCACGTTCTTTCTTCGTTTTTGCCTGACCTAGCACGGTCACGCTATTCCAGTTGAACTGATGTCCTTCTTGGTCCTCATGGACTGATACTAATGACAATGGATCGTGTCTTCGGCTTGCAAGTTGATGTTCATGTATTCTGGTTGATAGTTTCCTTCCAGTTTGTCCCATGTAGTGCTTTTCACATTCATTGCAGGGAATTTTGTAAATGAAGTTGGTCTTATTCAATGTTTCTCGTTGTCCTTTTGGTTTTGATAGAGGAAACTATCAACCAGAATACATGAACATCAACTTGCAAGCCGAAGACACGATCCATTGTCATTAGTATCAGTCCATGAGGACCAAGAAGGACATCAGTTCAACTGGAATAGCGTGACCATGCTAGGTCAGGCAAAAACGAAGAAAGAACGTGAATTTATCGAGGCGTGGCACTCAACCGAACATGCGATCAATCGGCATATAGATATTGATCCAGTGTATCAACCGCTGCGCAGGAAAGAACTGAATAATCGGAGAACTCAGCACTAAGATTCAAACCGACCCGCAAGGCGATCAAGGGACAAGATCAGATGCAGATGCAACAATTCCAGCGAATCCCAAAAAGCAACCAATCAAATTTCAAGACAAGGACCTCGAATGAACTAAAAAAGAATCACAGAGAGATCAAACAACCAATCAAAGTGGAGCATGGTCACTGAAATGATGGAATCACAACACAGCAAGTTCAACAATTAATTAATCAAATAGGACTAGGGTCATTGCAATTAACCAATCAAAAGCAAGTAGATTTACTACTGTTCAATTTGCTACATAAACGTAGGTACTTTGCAGGAACACACCTACAGCTAAGCACTGACAATGTTTCCTCATTTGGTGACGAAACGCCTGCAAGCCAATTGCCAAGCTCGGCGAACACAACAACAGATGATCAATCTACCCGAGCTACCAATTTTCACTAACATTGCTAATTGTTATATTTCCTTTGATTTAAAATAATCATTTAGATTTTTCTTGAATAGCATCTAAGCTGTTATTCTGTGAATAAAGAAATGTCTCCTTATTTGCCTAACATATCAATTGGCAACTATTTTGTATCTGTGGCCTCACATTTTGGATTGTTCCAACAAGTGGAAACATTCCCACATTTAGTTTAGTTTATTTATTCACAAGGAGACTTACATCAACACTACAATGAAGCTACTGTGAAAATCCCCTAGTTGACACATTCTGGCATCCGTCCAGAGAACATCGTATCAACATGGAATTCTTATAGCGCAGAAGGAGGCCATTCGACCCATTGATTCTGCTTCAACCTCAATCCTACCAAGGCCCTATCCCTATGACTCTGCATTTTCCCAAGCTAGTCCCCCTAAGTAGCAATTCAGAATGGCCAATCTGCCTAACCCACACATCTTTCGAATGTGAGAGGAAACCAGAGCACTTAGAGAAAACCCATGCAGACACGGGGAAAAGGTGCAAACCCCACACAGCCAGTGACCCAACTGGGAATCGAACCTGGATCCCTAGCACTGTGGGGCAGCAGTGCTAACCACTATGCCGCCGTGCCATCCACTACATGGGCACACAGAGGGGGAATTTAGCATGGCCAATGCACCTAACCGGCACATCTTTCGCTCTGTGGGAGGAAACCGGAGCACCTGGAGGAAATCCATGCAGACGCAGGGAAAATGTTCAGACTCCACACAGGCAGTGACCCAAGCTGGGAATCAGACCTGAATTCATGGCGCTGTGAGATAGCAGTGCTAACCAGATCTCTGCCCAGACCATTCACAACCTGGTCAGGTCACCTGTAAGGAATACATTTTCCAGTCTTGTCTGCCGTGGGAATTGTCATGGGTGGGACAGAAAATTTGAAAGTCCATAAATTTGGGCAGGAATTTCTGGTCTAGTGGCAGTCAAGAGAAGAAAATTCTGCCTTAAGTCTTGTGGCTAAAGAACAAAGAACAACACAGCACGGGAAACAGGCCTTTCGGCCCAACGAGCCCATGCCATCATTTTAATATTGTGAGTTCCCTCTTCCATCCATGACCCTTGTCTGCGCTTATGGCACTCCACATTGGAAACCAGACTGAGGGGAGACTAATTTAGGGACAATTTGTTACACCAATCAGTCTAAGAGCACATCTTTGTGTGTGGGAGGAAACCGGAGCACCCAGAGAAAACCCACGCAAGTCGGGAAAAATATGCGAACTCCCACACACACAGAGGCCCAAATCCATGTATCTGCACAGCAAACAGTGATAGTCACTGAGCTGTTGTGTTGCCCATCAGCTAGTCCTGTTTAAGCGTACACTAACGACGTGAAGCACTAGGCTACTCTCAAAACATCCAAGAGCAGCCCTGGCATGACCCACCGTACATCTGCCCCTTGTTGGACAACAAGGCGGACCGAAGCACCTGTGGATTAAAAAAGAAAAACTATTTTTCTGTGGCGATTATTCTTGCATTGCTGTTTGTGGGACCTTGATTTGTGTAAATTGACAGCAATGGATCCTATATCATGCCAATGACTGCACTTCAAAAGTACCTCAGTGTCTGCAGAGTGCTTTGGGATGTACTGATACTATGAACGGCGTTACATAAATGCTGCTTTTGAAGAGAGATGGTTTTTATGAGCTAGCACTCCTCGGGAAGTTCACACATAAACACTTTCTGCTCTTGTAATCCATCTTGAGTTTGCTATCTTTATACACTTTATATGATCAATGTCATATTATTTTTACGAAACTATCTCGGCATCAGCAAGGTTCCTTGGCTTGCTATCTTAAAAGAAGTTGTTTGCCCATCTGTAAAATGTTGATAGTTTTTGCTGACAGTGCAACCTGCATGAACATATCACACCTGCTCCCTGTCACACCTTTCCCGTCACATGTTCCCCATCGCAACTTGCTGATAAGATTCCTGCAGGAAAAGAATCTGTCCTGGGCAAAGAAAAAATGAGGAATGGCACAAGATGGGAGAGAGTGAGCTCCAAGGTTTTCAGATGCCACCAGGGAAGACCTGATGAAGAATTGGAGGATGGCACAGCGGCACAGTGGTTAGCATCGTTGCTTCCATTGCCAGTGTCCCGGGTTTTGGGTTCCTAATTCCACTCCTATGTCTTGTTATCTTATAGAGGTAGATAGGTCGTTGATTAAAGTTTAGTTATTAGTCACAAGTAGTCTTACGTTAACACTGCAATGAATTTACAATGAAATTCCTCTAGTCGCCACACTATTTGGGTACACTGAGGGAGAATTTGGCTTGGCCAATCCACCTAACCTGCACATCTTTGGACTGCGGGAGGAAACTGGAGCAGCCGGAGGAAACCCATGCAGACATGGGAAGAATGTGCAAATTCCACTAAAGCCAGGAATTGATCCCGGGTCTCAGGTGCTGTGCGGCAGCGGTGCTAACCATTGTGCCACTGTGCCATCCTGACCAATCAGGGGAGTGGGCGTTATGGGAAAAGGGCAGGCGAATAGGGATGAGAAAAATGTCAGCCATGATTGAATGGTGGAGCAAACCTGATGGGCCCGAGGGATCTAATTCAGCTTCTATGTCTTATGGTCTTATGGGTTTAATTCCGGCCTTAGGTCTATGTCTGTGTGCTGTTTGCACATTCTCCCAGTGCCTACCTGGGTTTCATCTGGGCGCTCTGGTTTCTCCCCACATTGTGAAAGATATGCTGGTTAGGTGGATTCTCCCTCAGTGTACCTGAACAGGTGCTGGAGTGTGACGACTCAGGGATTTTCACAACAGCTTCATTACAGTGTTAAGGCATGCCTAGGTGTGACACTAATAAATAAGCTAAACTTTAAAGAAAGTTTCACATTCATGGGGCTGGGGATGGGAGGGACGGGGGTGCTGGGGGTGTCCAGGAGACAATCCAATCCGACAATCGAAGGACAGTGGGAGCAGATAGCCCTGGAGGTCAAAGTTAGCAGCCAAGTCCTGAGATGCTGGAATTGACAGGGTTCAATGCACTACATTATTCCGCGAGCAACAATCGCCACCAGTCGGGACTAATGTCCAGCTCTGACAAAGGGTCATCCAGACTTGAAATACTGCCTCTATTCTCTCTCTACCGATGCTGTCAGACCTGCTGAGATTTTCCAGCATTTTCTGTTTTTGCGTCTAACACTCATTATTTCACCTCACCCACCCCTCACCCCACCCCACTCCCCACCCGGCCCACCCCATCCCACCCCCCACTCCATCCCACCTCCATTCTCTTCTACCCCTTCTACCCCACCCCAGCCCAACCTGCCCCACCCTACCACTCCCCATCACCCACCCCAGCCCACCCTACCTCACCCCACATCCTCCACCCCACCCAACCCCTCCCCCCCCCCCACCCCCCCCACCCACTCCACCCACCCCTTCCACTCCATCCCACTCCATTCTACCCCTCCACCACGCCAGCCCACCTCACCCCGTCCTCCCCACCCCACCCCATCCAATCCACACTCTCCATCCCACCCCCCCCCCACTCCACCCACTCCCTTCACTCCATCCCACTTCATTCACCCCACCCCACCACCCCACACCACGCCACCCCTCCCACACCCTCCACCCCACCTCAGCCCACCACATCTCACTCCACAACCTCCACCCCAACCCACTGCACCCTCTCCACCACCCCACACCCTCCACCCTATCTGACCCCACCCCCTCCACCCACCCCAGCCCCGCCCACTCTACCCTACTCAGCCCCTTCCTACCCCACCCACCACCCCACCCCACTCCTCTCCACATACTTCATTCACACAGTTGCAAGTTTCATGCCCACAGTTGCTCACACGATCAGCCATTTCGGCCAAACAGATTGGACGGCACTCATTGACATCACTCTCCCACACAGGACAAGGTGTCTCACAACCGCAGGCATCCGAAACCAAGTGCAAAGTGCCTACATGAGCTGAACTCCGTCATTGAAGCAGCCACTGCTGGGGCATGGGCCAGCTGCTGGGCTGGAATCATTGATGATGACAACACCCTCTTAATTAATCCGGCTTCTCAATTCCCTTATCTAACAATTTCTTCCAATTTATCGACTGCTGGTAGTATAAACACACAATCTCTTCCTCCCTCCACCACCCGTTACCATACAAGAACCTTAACCTTGTGCCGTTTTTCTTTCAGGAGCCCAAGAATGGGAGTCTGGCCAGGCAGTGGAGTGATCAGAGGATGATGATGCGTGTACAGCACTGACATTAGTTTGCACATTCGCAGTCACCAGCTCAGAAGCAGACACTGCGCACATCTTGGATCAGAGGTGGAAATATGTGTTTAGTGAAACAGCAGGTACACTTGGGCCACTGCCAAGGCTGGGGGCAACAGTAGTGCAACTTCTATTGCAGAGGACTAAGAGGAGGAGTAGCCGATAGAATATTGATGGGTTTACGCCGTAAAGTCATTGTGCTTTGACAGGTCTGCCAGAGGGCCTGCAGCTGACGGTATGGAACATGTGGGAGTCCAAAATCGAGTTGGTACGGGGGCTTTACACAGAGCATGGAGCCCATCCTTTACTGCATGCCAGGCTCCATTTAAGTGCAAGTGGTGGGCTAAATGAAGCGGTATCTGATGGCTTATTTGTAATGTCTACTGCAGCATAAGCAGCAGACACATAGGACAGGATTCTCCAGCCGCGCTGGCCCCAAGGCTGGAAATTCTCACCCAAGCTCAATGGACCTTTGCCAAATTTTTTGTCCCTCCTGCTACGATTCCCATGATGGAAGTGACAGGAAAATTCTGCCCCCCCTCCCTCATAATTGCCACCCAAACTCAGACTGCCGCGAACATAATGGGTGGTGGGGGGGGGGCACTTCAATGTGACACTACGGTTCATCCATCTATCCTTTGAACAAGTTACTGGGATGACTGAAGCATTGCCACCCGGAGGGTGTGGCAGTGATTCCACGAAGCACAAACCTGATGTCCTTTCGCAGGACAGCAGCATCTGTTTTCTTACCACTGCCATTCCCCCACTGCCACTGTCAGCATGTCAGCCTGCCAACCCAAGGCTGCTGCTTTGCCAGCAGGCCGAGATGGTAAGGTTAGAGGCCGGGACTGGGGAGCTGCTCGAGACCATCCTCCAAGGCCCTCCGCAGCCTCCTCCACCCAAAGTTCAGCCAGGCTACAACTGGTGGGGTAAAACTAATAATAAGAAGCAGTGGGCCAGGCAGAAGCACACAGATAGCAGCACCAAAGGAATGCACAGGATATTTAGCTTATGTTTGCATGCCAAATGGCATGATTTCATTTGCAAATTTGGTGCAAAATGTTTCTATTTAATAATGTTTTCATTGAGAAGTTTCAACTGTATTCAGTAGGAAAGGCAACAAACTTCCATGATTCAGCATAGTACAGAATGATCATCATTTCATATATATACGCTTGTTAAACAGCACTTTCCCTATCCATGATCACTATCATCGAGAAGGATAACAGCAACAGATACTTGGGACCACCATCCCCTAGAGGTTCTCCTCTAAGTCACTTATCACTCTAACCTGGAAATTGTGACACCTTTAAGAAATGTACTTTTTAAATCATGTTCTCTGCAGTTTGTAAGCAGCTTTGTTTCTTTTTATCATTGTTGCTGACCCGTCTATTTAGATGTCCTTATATTACTGGTTAAATGGTTTTACGAGGGTTTTGTGTATTTTTAATCTGGGCCTAATGCGCTGTCATGGAGTTTTATTAGTCTATGACTCTTTTGAGTTGTTAGGGGGAATTGACAGTTCAGGTGATAAAGGACAGGGAACAAAGAATAAGGAAAATTACAGCACAGCAACAAGCCCTTCAGCCCTTCAAGCCTGCACCAACCATGCTCTCCAACTGAACTGCTACTTTTACAGGGACCTATCCCTGTAAGTCTAAATGCCATCTAAAAGTCACCATTGTATCTGCTTCCACTACCTACCATGGCAGCAAGTTCCAGGCACCCACCAGAATTTACATAAAAAACTTGCCTCATACATATTCTTTAGAACATAAGAACTAGAAGCAGGAGTCGGCCATCTGGCCCCTCGAGCCTGCTCTGCCATTCAATAAGATCATGGCTGATCTTTTTGTGGACTCAGCTCCACTTGCCTGCCTGCTCACCATAACCCTTAATTCCTTTACTGCTCAAAAACGTATCTATCCTTCCCTTAGAAACACTAAATGAAGTAGCCTCAACTGTTTCACTGAGCAGGGAATTCCACAGATTCACAACCCTTTGTGTGAAGAAGTTCCTCCTTAACTCAGTTCTAACCCTGCTTCCCCTCATTTTGAGGCTATACCCTCTGGTTTTAGTTTCACCCGCCAGTAGGAACAACTTCCCTGCTTCTATCTTATCTATTCCCTTCATAATCTTTCATGTTTCGATAAAATCTCTCCTCATTCTTCTGAATTCCAGTGAGTATAGCTCCAGTCTACTCAGTCTCTCCTCAGAAGCCAATTCTCTCAACTCTGGAATCAACCTAGTGAATCTCCTCTGAATCCCCTCCAGTGCCAGTATATCCTTTCTCAAGTAAGGAGATCAAAAGTGTTCATAGTATTCCAGGTATGGCCTCACCAGCACTTTATACAGCTACAACATAATCTCATTGTTTTTAAACTCCATCCTCTAGCAACGAAGGACAAAATTCTATTCATCTTCTTAATTACCTGCTGCATCTGCAAACCAACTCCTTGAGATTCCTACACAAGGACACCCAGGTCCCTCTGCACTGCAGCATGCTGCAATTTTTACCATTTAAATAATAGTCCATTTTGCTGTTATTCCTTCCAAAATGAGTTACCTCACATTTACCAACATTGTATTCCATTTCTCAGACCCTCACACACTCACTTAGACTATTTATATCCCTTTGCAGACTTTCAGCGTCCTCTGCACACTTTGCCCTACCAACCCATCTGTGAATTTTGACACACTACACTTGGTCCGCAACTCTCAATCATCTATGTAAATTGTAAACAAACCTTGCTCCTCACACCTTAACCCTATGCCCCCATATAATTGACTCTTCTACCCTGGGAAAATGTTTCTGACTATCCACTCTGTCCAAGCCCCTCATAACCTTGTAGACATCTATCAGGTCATCCCTCAACCTCCATCAGAGTTCCTTTATTTTCAGTTTTCAGGCTGCTGCCTGCTGTTTTAGTTTGAGAGTGTGTGGACTCCTGGCTGAAAGTAGTGTTTGTTTCTCCTTCCCTTTTGTTAGAAATTACACTGTAATGGAAGTAGTTTCTCTTGCCTTCCTGGAGTGAAAGATTTGCTGTAAGTGATTTGGTAGCCAGAAGCTGGAGGCCAGCAGTAGTAGTAACTTTACCTTGAGGTCTGCTGGAAGTTACAAGGCTGGGAAATCTGAGTTTCAATTCTATCCAGAGGCCAAATTCACAGCAGATATTGCTGAGCTGCAAAGCCACGTAAGCATTCTTATTTTCTGTGCTAAACCTGGGACAGATGTATGTTTATCAGGAGGTTTGCTGTATTGGAACATTGCATTTAGTTGTTCCAGTGAAGAATTCTTTACTGGTGGCTTGATTCCTTAAAAACTTTTTTTTTAAATTAAACACATAAAGGTAAAGTCTCAGCTTGAAAACATATCAATAATTTATATAAACATGAAGTAATTAAACAAGAGAGGACAGTAACCTATGGCTGAATAGAGACCTCCAGATGGCTAGGTGGTATAGACAAGTGCTACAAAACCTCTCTCAAAGGTCTGAGGCATTGAGCCAAAATACAATACAATTATACTTTCTACTTATCTCAGATACTGCTATTAATTAACTTAATTTCATTTCACATTAATATGTCAGTCCAAATTATGGCAGATTATTTCAGTCGGTTGTGATACGCTACCCAACATAATGATATTCTATTTGTCCATTTTTAATTCCCTGATCTTTACCCTGGAATGGTCTACTTCTTTGTTGCTATGTTGCTAAGGATATCACCATCTGACTACTTTCGCAATGGCATATTGTCAAGACAGAGATAATGCCAGTCTTCGACCCTAAGACTGGCACTTTTCTATGCCTAGACAATAGATGCCTCATTGTTTGAACATATTGAGGTGATTCTCCTATCCCATTGGGGTAATTTTCTAACGCAGCATAGTGGGAGAATTTCACATCTGGGCATGCAAAAGATTCGCGCGTGCGTTCATGCTATGTGTATCTCCCAGTGCCGGGTTTCCCGCACCATCTAATTCACGTTGGAAATCGGCGGGAACACTAGGTCAATAATTTATATCTCATTTTAATTCTATTTTAATGTGATTAGTGGGCCTGGGACTGAATTCTCCAGGTCCACAAGCATTTCCCGCCCAACCAGGAGTATCTTACTCCAGCTGAGTTCAGACTAGATCCCCACTTTCAGGGAACCAGCTGCCTGACACCACTGGAGTGAAAGGAGGGGCAGCTAGGGCCCTGCAAGGGGTCAGGCGGAGGTGGGATGGTGCCCTCAGGCATGGGCACCCTGGCAGTACCAATTGGTGCCTCCTGGTACAGCCAAGGGAGCAAAGTATCCATGCCCAGGGGCTCCTTGGCACTGCCCATTAGGCATTGGGCAGTGCCAAGGGGGTGGGGCCTATGGGGGCAGAACCTGGCAAGGAAGGGGCTTATGAGAAATCAGTGGGGCTGAGGGTTCTCAAGCCACTCTACATGGGTTCTGTGAGACTTCTTACGCTGCATGGGGATGGATGGGGGCAAGAGGGAGGCCAGCATGCTGGAGGGGAGTTCGGGGGGGCGAAGCTGTTTGGTGGGGGGGCTGAAGAACGGGGCAGGCTGGGTGGTGCCTGTCGGCGGGGGTGCTGGTCTGCCGGAGGAGGGGTGGGATGGATCGTCAGTGCTGGTGGGGAGGGGGGTCATGCTGGAGATTGGGCCTGTTCAGGATAGGGGAGGTTCAAAGCCGGCCCAGGAATAGTCAGAGGGGAGCCATAATCGGACCTTGGGGGGACAGTAGTGCGGGGGTCCGGGGCTGGCGAGCAATTGAGCTGGTCAGCAAACAAAGGCAGTTCGGAGCCACTGCGCGTGCTGTTTTCGGCATCTCTGTCATGAATAGGTTTTGCTCTCTGAAATATAATTATAATCACCCTGGTGACCTCTGCATTGCACAGAGTGTGGGAGATTCGAGTGTGAACTCTCACTTAAAAACCCAATGTGATTTACTACAGTTTTGTTGCAAATTTGACACTCAGAGTTTTCTGGGAGAATTCTCCTCAAATATGTTTCATCCTCTGCCCCTGAAAGTTGAAACTATTCCTACAAACTCAGCTGTGAATTTCTGAACTTCCATCACCATTTCTGCAATGTTCACATTTCTGATTGAGGTGATTTCATATTAAAATACTTTTAATATGCTAAAATACATCATTCAATATTTTGCTGTAAAAGTACTTCACATGCAAAATCATATTATATTCATACCACTCTCATCAATGCATTCACAGATGAATAAACCATCAACAGATCTTGTTCTGTATGGATCACTTTAACTCCTTCCTCTCCAGCTGTTGCTAAACCTAAGAATCTGCCTGTGGTTCTGCTCATGAACCCATGCACCACCTTAAGCATTCAATCCCTCCATCACCAATGAACAGTGGTAGCAAAGAATCCTATCTACAAAATGCAGAACAGTATTCACTAAAATCTCTTTGACGGTACTGCCCAATCTCTGCCATCTAGAGGGGCAAGGCAGGAAATACCTGGGAACATCACAACTTGCAAGTTCCCTTCCATCGGGGCGGCACTGTGGCACTGTGATTAGCACTGGTGCCTCACAGTGCCAGGGACCTGTGTTCAATTGCAGACTCGGGTCACTGTCTGTGTGGAGTTTGCGCGTTCTCCCCGTGTCTGCGTGGGTTTCCTCGGTTGCCCCAGTTTCCTCCCATAGTCCAAAGATGTGCAGATTAAGTGGATTGGCCATGCGAAATTGCTCCTTAGCATCAGGAGGACCAGCTAAGGCAAATGCATGGAGTTATGGGGATAGGGCTTGGGTGGGATTGTGGTCGGTGCAGACTTGAGGGCCAAGCGGCCTCCTTCTGCACTGTAAGACTCTGCAATTCTATGATTATCCTGACTTGGAAATATATCACCATTCCTTCACTGTCCCTGTGTCAAAATCCTGGAACTCCCTTCTTAATAGCACTGAGGATATACTTACATGGGCTGCCTCAGTTCAAAAAGATGTCTCACAACCTCAAGGGCAACTAGGGATGGGCAATAAACACTGGCCTTAAAAGTCTTGCCATATGCACACACCACATAAGCAAACATAAACAGGCGCACACATAATACACACAGTGACACACCCAAAATATACATGGACACATGAGGCTGGATTTCACATGGGGACCTGAGGGAGTCCGGGGATGTGTTTGGGGATGGTGCACACTACCCACCACTCCCCAGGAAGGAAATTTGATCTTTGCAAATCCCTGGGAATTGTCAAGGGACAACGTGTGAGCGTGCATGAGTCACTATAAATATAGGGTTCAGTATCACAAAGCCTAGGCTTGCTAGGATGGGGAGTTAGGCACCATTTCTCCCCCTTAATGGCATCTGTGTGGTCAAATAATATGTGCCCCAAAGCCCAATTTTACACACATAATATCCTCATCCTCATTGTGAGACATGCCTGTGAAGCTTAGTGTTGTATTCCTAATTTTGCTTACCACAAATGTACCAATCACACAGCTCACCGGTAAACTAAATATAGGTTCAGCTTTTTGAAGATGTAGTACAGGTTTGTACAACAAACAGATTTACTATAAAGATTTGACAGCTACTGTTAATAGGAAAGTACAGCCACAATTCCCTCATGCAACATTGTGCAAGCTAAGAAAGCTCCTTTGAACAATATCTGCTGGTCACATCTTGGCTATCTACTCATTGGTAAGTTGTCTTAAAGTGACAACAGAATGATCAATGGAGGCATGTTTGTTTAAATTAAAGAGGTTAAAGGTGAATAGATAAGAAGGGCCACTGAAGAAAGTGAAGAGAAAGAAAAAAAATGCTCAGAATAGTTCCGCTGAAGTTGCTAGACTATGATTTTGGATTGGGGCGTATTGTTGTTGCAATATAAATAAAGCCTGCTGTTGCTTGTTTCACATTACTGGAAGGGTGTGGAAGCTTTGGAGAGAGTGCAAAGAAAGTTCACCAGCATGCTGCCTGGTCTCGAGGGTCTATGAAAAGAGGTTGGATAAACTGGGATTGTTTAGACTGAAAATACAGAGGCTGAGGGGAGACCTGATAGAGGTCTACAAAATTATGAGAGGCACCAAGAAGATGGATAGTCAGAGGCTTTATCTTAGGATGGAAATGTCAATTACACAGGGGCACAAGATGAGAAGGTAAAAGTTTAAGGGTGATGGGTGGGGGAAATTTTTCCCAGAGAATGGTGGGTGCCTGGAGCGTGCTGCCAGAGGAGGGGGTAGAAGCAAAGTTAAAGTTAAAGTTTACTAGTCATAGGTAAGGCTTACATTAACACTGCAATGAAGTTACAGTGAAATTCCCCTAGTCGCCATAGTCCGGCGCCTATTCGCATCAATGCACCTAACCAGCACATCTTTCAGAATGTGGAAGGAAACCAAAGCACCCAGAGAAAACCCACACAGGCATGAGGAGAACGTGCAGACTCCACGCAGACAGTGACCCAAGTGGGAAATCGAACCCGGGTCCCTGGAACTGTGAAGCAGCAGTGCAAACTACAGTGGTATCGTGCCATCCCTTAAGGAGGCACATAAGCAACATATAAAAGGCATCTGGAAGAGTACGTGAATAGGGAGGCAATAGAGGGATATGGACTGAATAAGGGCAAAAGGTTTTATTTTAGTTTATTTAGGGCACCATGATAACTTCTCCCTTGATGTATTCAAGCACAGGTGATCGGCACAGGTTTAGAGGGCTGAAGGGCCTGTTCCTATTCTATACTTTTCTTTGTCCTTTGTATCTAACTATGTAATTTCGGGCTCTGATCTGATGCCTTTGGATGACTGACATTTATTCTGTTCATCAACATAACAATAGCCCTCACCTTAATAACTGTGGAATTCACACACACAAAGAACTGAAACAAACAAAATTGAATCAGAACATTCTATCTACATTCTCAATAATAACAACACATAATAAGAATGCAGACCTGATTTTTGAGTCACCAATCCAACCGTGTTCATTAAATAACAATTATAATTTTTAATCTTGTTCCATAACATCATCAGACTGCTTGATTAGATTCTAGTCCTGAAATCTTTAGCAGGAGTTTGGTATTCGAAGTACAATCCATCCATAATTCCTTAACTAGATATCGTCATTAATTACTTTTACTGAAGTGTTCACTAACGATATATAAGCCATTTTGATTTCATTGTTGACTTGTAATTTCACTCATATGTCCATTGTTCATACTTGTTAGGCTTGAAATAATTAGGAGAATAATAGGAAGGCAGAAAAAATTACTCTATTTGAATCCGGGAGATAAGTTTATTTATTTGTCACAAGTATTCTTACATTAACACTGCAATTAAGCTACTGTGAAAGCCCCCTAGTCACCCCACTCTGGCGCCTGTTTTGAATACATCAAGGGAGAAGTTATCATGGTCAATTCACCTAACTAGCACGTCTTTCAGACTGTGGGAATAAACCAGAGTACCCGGAGGAAAACCATGCAGACACAGGGAGAACATGCAAACTCCACACAGGCAGTGACCCAAGCCAGGAATCGAACCCGAGTCCCTGGCGCCGTAAGGCAGCACTGCCAACCATTGTGTTACCGTGCCACCCGTTAGGTAAGAAGCAAATGTGGCCTCCAGAAAGTAACAAACAGCATTTTGTTTAAGGAATATGTTTTTAATACCTCATCAGTCAGGATCTGGAATTTAACTTGTGAAGAAAATACAGGCACTGAATGTTGTTTGATCAGAGCAAAGAGGAATTCAGTTTAGTTTACACATTACAGGTGCTCTAGTTGCCTGCTGCTCAAACACCATTCAGGGTGAGGGAGAAACCAAGATGATCACCACTTACTGCCTCTTTTAACCTTTAACCTCTGATCCTTAACTTTTTTTTTATTCATTCGTGGGACATGGGTGTAGCTGGATGGCTAGCATTTTATTGTCAATCCCTCGTTGCCTGAGGACAGTTGAGAGTCAAATACATTGCTGTGGTGCTGGAGTGACATGTAGGCCTGACCAGGAAAGGATGGCAGATTTCCGTCCCTAAAGGGACATTAGTGAACCATCTGAGTTTTTCCAATAATCGATAATGGTTCATGGCCATCAGTAGTTCTTAATTCCAGATAATTTTATTGAATTCAAATGTTAGCAGGTGCCATGGTAGGGATGCAAACTTGGGTACCCAGAATAGTTTCTGAGTTGCTGGATTAATAGTCTAGCAATAATACCACTAGGCCACTGCCTAAGTATGCCAGAGGATGTCATAGATATTGCTGTCATTAAGATAGAGACCATTATTTCCTTTATTCATTCAGCCAAACTTCCCCAAGTGTTCTCCTTCATTTCAAGGCCTCTCTCTTTCTCTCCCGTCTGCCCCATTTCACTAAACTGATGACGTGGGTTTCCTCTGGGTGCTCCAGTTTCCTCTCACAGTCCAAAGATGTGCGGGTTATGTAAATTGACCATGCTAAATTGCCCTCCGGGGATGCGTAGGTTCGAGGGACTAGCACAGTGTTAGCACTACTGCTTCACTGTGCCAGGGACCTGGGTTCGATTCCTGACTTGGGTCGCTGTCTGTGTGAAGTTTGCACATTCTCCCCATGTTTGCCTGTGTTTCCTCTGGGTGCTCCAGTTTCGTCCCACATTTTGAAAGAGTTGCTAGTTAGGAGCATTGACCCTAACAGGTACAGGAATGTGGGAACTAGGGAAAATTTCATAGTAACTTTATCGAAGTGTTGATGTGAGTCTTTCTCGTGATTATTAAATCAACTTTACACTTTTTTAAATATGTGGGGTTGTGGGAATAGAGCCTGGGTGGATTGTTGTTCATGCAGACTCAATGGGCCAAATGGCCTCCTTCTTCACTGTAGGGATTCTATGATTCTACCCCACTTCATTCCAAGCCCCATTGCTAACTGACCCACTGCTAGTCAATGATTTCCTCATTTCAGACACTATGCTGTACCTTACCAAATCTAACTTATAATTCCACTTATAATCCAAATGGTGACAGTGAAGCATGTTTGGTGATTTTGAGTATATTTGGTGAAGGCACTGGGGGAGGGGGGTGAAGTTTGATAGATAGTAAAATTATCGTGCCAGGAATGCCAATCAAGTGAATTTCATTTTCCTGGATGCCGTTAATCTTCATGAGTGTCGTGATGGCAACTCACCCAGCTGAACAGTGAGATTTCCATTACAATACTGTCTTGTGTCTTATAGATGGTGGAAATGTCTTGAGGAGTCAGGAGAGAGCCACAGAGTTGTAGAGGTTTCCACCATGGAAACAGGCCCTTCAATGACTTGTCCATGGCACCCCTTTTTGTCTAAAATCCCTAAGCTAATCCACAATTGCCAGCATTTGGCTCATATCCCTCTATACCCATCTTAACCATGTTACTGTCTAAATGCTTTTTAAAAGACAAAATTTTACCCATCTCTACTACTAACCCTGGCAGCTCATTCCAGACACTCACCACCCTCTGTCTGAAGAAATTGCCCCTCTGTACCTTTCTTATCTATCCCCTCTCACCTTAAACCTGTGCCCTCTAGTTTTAGACTCTCCTGCCTTTGGGAAAAGATATTGACTATCTCGCTGACCTATGCCCCTCATTATTTTATAGACTTCTATAAGATCACCCCTCAGTCTTCTACGCTCCAGAGAAGTCCCAGTCTATCCAGTCTCTCCTTATATCTCAAACCATCCGTTCCCGGTAGCATCTTAATAAATCTTTTCTGCACTCTTTCTAGTTTAATAATATCCTTTCTGTAATAGGGTGACCAGAAATGTACATAGTTGAGGTGAGCCATTAATTGCAGAGCACTCTGTCTTTATCTTGTTCTTCTGCCTGGGGTGCTATTACGACAGGTACACATTGAGTGTTAATGGTGCCACTGAAGATCAAGGGAAGGTGGTTAAGCTTTCTCTCACTTAAGTAGCCATTCCCACCAACCTTGTGTTCCGAACATGACACGCCACTTGACTGAGCAAAAGTCTGTATGCTACCCAGCTTCCTGTTGTAAACCGGATGGACTACCTCATTTTTAGCATAGTTGTGAACTGAACTAGGTTCTCTACAAATTGTTAAAACAACAGGGATGTTTTTTTGGAGATTATAACAGTTTAATAGGCTGCTGTCTGTGATTGCAGTCAGTTAGCAGTGGCGATGGCTTACGGGTATTATCGCTGGACTATTAATCCAGAAACTCAGCTAATGTCCTGGGGAGCCGGGTTTGAATCTTGCCATGGCAGATGGTAAAATTTGAAATCAATCAAAAACTTCTGGAATTAAGAATCCAGATGACCATAAAACCATTGTTGATTGCCTGAAAAGTTCACCAGTATCCTTTAGGGAAGGATATTTGTCTTACTTACCTGGTCTGGCCGACATATGACTCCAAAGCCAAAACAATGTGATTGATTTTCAAATGCCCTTGGGCAACTAGGGATGGCAAGAAATGCTGGCCAGCCCTCAGATTGGGCACTCCTGTATTACAAATTCTGGTATCCAAGGAGTCTATTTGATATATGGAGCCATGAAGTCAAGTCTATCTAGGCTCCATAGGCTTCCATTTTAGCACCAATCATCACCAGCATTGCCTATTGCTCCCTCTTCCTCTTCCTCATTCCCCTGAAACAAAACATGGTCTTCACAACTCTGTAACTCTCATTCCCTCTTCTGAACTAGTATTCGTTTAGTTCCCTTTCACAAGTGCCACTTAGACCAAGATCAACTACAGGCTCTGGCAATCTTTTCTACATACCCACTACATGACATAGGAAATAGAGTTTTCCTAAGAATTTATATTTAAGGAGAAAGTGGATGAATGGGAAGTGCTGTCCAGCCCATTAAACATAATACACATTGTCTCTTTTCAGCACATGTTGCAACAATTAATAAAAATTATAATCTATTCACTGCAAAACAGAAGAATTCCAGGTTGAACAGCAAAGGATGAAGACCAAGTCAAAATTACTTACGGTCCACTTGTTATTTGAAGGATGATCCTTGAGTGTGAAAGAAATCAACTCATCTTCCTTCATTTTTATTGGGGGTACACTTTATTTCAAGCTCAGGGGTTGTGTGTTCTCTACAGAATTAAACACGCAATCCAAACTGGTGTACGAGGGAAAGCACAGCAATGTTGGAGGCATCATTTTTTAGATTTGATATTAAACCACAGCCCCATCTGATAGCTCAGATGCGTCTACAAATAATTTGGATCCTGACATCCTGAAAGATAGTAAGATGTCTCACAACTCAAGGTTAAAGTCCAACAACTTTATTTGATTGTAAACCCACTGACAAAGGAAAAGCATTTCCAAAAGCTTGTGGGTTTATTACCAAATAAATTTATTGGATTTTAACCTGGTATTGTGAGATTTCTCACTGTGTTTACTCAAGTCCAATGCCGGCATCTCCATATCCTGAAAGATGCCATGTAAATGCAAGGTATTTCTTTCTTGAGTAGTTAGGTCAACACTTGCTAACATAATAAAGTTATGTTGGATTACCCTTGGGAAAGAAGGGAGGGAATTATTATTCCTTAATCTTCCCCAATCTAACATTTTAACACAGGAATAAGCTGGGCCTTCACACTATTAATCCACATGTTTCAACAAATACAAAAGGAATAGATTCTTTCACCACACCAGGAAAATATTATTTGCTTTGATTTGAAAATACAGAAATAAAAAACAGAAATGTGGGCATAAATAATAGACACTTCATAGCACAGAATTCAAATATTGATGAAAAGGGAGTCCAAGCTTTTTTGCTTTGCATTATCAGAACAGTTACATAAACAGGCAGGCTTTCCCAGCTCCCCCCCCCCCCTCCCCGCCGACACACACACACCTGGCCGTGGCATGTTTTCTATCAGCAAAGGCCTTTAGCCGATGATGGAATCTTCCAGTCACAATGACGTGTACAGAATTTTGTCTGCAGCGCCCGTTCCAGTAACTCACCATGAAGGAGTGAGGCGGGGGGTGGGGGTGTCTCCTTTGTTGGGACCACATGGTCAATCAACCTAACCCATACATCTTTGGATGGTGGGAAGAAACAGGAGCACCTAGAAGAAAACCCACGCAGACATGGGGAGAACATGCAGACCCCACAGAGACGGTGTCCCTGTCAGAAGTCGGGATTGAACCTGGTTCTCTTGCACTGTGAGGCAGCAGTGTTAAGCACTGCACCATGCCACACTAAGTGAACTTTTCATCTCTGGATGGTATCAAACCACCAAACTTGCCAATTAGCAGCCTGATGTGCTAACCAATTACACCACAGACACTCAATAAGAACAATTTGCATGTCTATCACTCCTTCAGCATGTTACAACATCAAAAAGCATTCTGCAGGAGTGTTATCGAATAAAGTTTGATACTGAAAAACAGAGGTGGAAAGACTTATAGAGTGAATATCAGAACTTTGGGACAGACCATAAAAATATGATGGATTGATCAATGTTAGAGATGGACAAGAGGTTTAAATGAGAGGAAATTGGAGCATTTGTAACACTGCTGTAAATTACAGAGATAGGGAGAGGCTCTGTCAGCGAGGAATTTGAAAAGAATTTCTAAACCAAGGCACTGTCAGACAGGGAACCAATGTAGGTCAGACAATGAGAGTCTTATAATGAGGGTGAGAGGTGATGCGAGATTGTGCTGCAGATTGCTTGGAAAATATTTGACTTGAAACATTAACGATTTTAATCTTTTGGATAGATAGACGGAGACAGGAAGTTCTTGAATGTTGTCATTTTCAAGGGAAAAATGTGTGGCGGGGGATACTGAAAGAAAGCGGGTTCTGAGAGAAAGCTGAGAGCTCATCTGGGGAAGGGCTCAAAAGAGATATAGTACCATGTCGATTATCAGAACAAACAAGAACCAAAGCACATTTCAGACGTGCGAAAAGATTTCAAGATCCAAAGGCATTTTTCACACATTTGAAGCAAATAAAATAGTCCATGCTTCCTGTTTCATTAAAGCTGCACTGTGCTGAAGCACTTCTCCAACACAATAGATGCAAAGGACTCTTGCAGTTAAAGGCTGATGCAGAGATTCAACAAGCAAGGCTGGATGCATCATTTGTTACACAGGTCCGTGATCCAGGATTGAGTTTGGATTGTTGAGCAGTTCAAGGAATTTAACGTGACATTCACAATTGGTTTCAGAATCCATCTTCCGCACTTGTGGCAAAGGCAGCACAAGTCTACAGTAAGGAAGGTGCTCTCAAAACAAGGGACTGGTGATACCAATATGCTTGGTTCCTCTTATTTCACAATTATTCTAATCTCATTGCTCTGCTAAGCAACATATTCTTACTGAATCTGCTAAATCTGCAAACCTAATTCAAAAGCCTAGTCTATTTTCCTGCAGTTCTGAAGTTAGGGTATCAACCTGAAGTGTTAAATCTTTTTCTCTGCCTCAATGCCACTTGAACTCCTCAGGTTTTCTGGAATATTCTGTTTTCAGCCATAGTCTGAATCGAAGGTTCCTCTTGTACTGAGCAAAATAGAATTATAGAATCCTGACAGTGCAGATGGAGGCCATTCAGTCCATCAAGGCTATATCGGCAACATTCCTACTCAGGCCCTATCCCCATAAGTTTACCCTACTAATTTTCCTGACACCAAGGGGCAATTTCGCTTGTCCAACCTATCATGTCTTTGGATTGTGGGAGAAAAATCAATGCAGACATGGGGAGAAAATGCAAACTCTGCACAGGCAGTCTCCAAGGCCGGAACTGAACCCAGGCCTCTGAGATTGTGAGGCTGCAGCACTAACCACTGTGTCACCATGCCACCCATTTCCAATATACCGTCAACAAACTGACTTGTCTCACATTCCCTATTGGGAAAATAAGAGCTTTTCAGTGAGTGTGAAATATCCTTCGAATCAGAAAACCAGCCACTTGTTAAGATATTGACTCCATCATCTTGCTTTGTCTTTCTCACTCTCTCCACAACTGCACCTACTTAGCTTGTGGATTTATTCTCTTTTGGCTGGCACTGTGATTTGTTCCACTCTCTATGTTTCTTTGGGTAACATCTTTCCATAAGTGTCATCTGTTAGTGACTCAGTTGGGTAGCACCCTGAGGGTGGTTTCAAACTCTCCCTTCTTTTATCATTATTTTTCATTCATGAGATGTAAGTGTTGCTGGGCAGATTAGCATTTGTTGCCCATCCCTAATTGTCCTTGTGAAGGTGGTAATGAGCAGCCTTCTTGAACTGCTGCTTGTGCATGTGTGCATTGTAGGTACACCCACAGCGGTGTTAGGGATACCTCTGCCAGAGATTTGAATGTGGAAGTTAGACTGAACATTCTGGTGCGACGTTGATAAAGACCTGCACCATTACAATCATAAAATCATCGACCCTACAGTGCAGAAAGAGGCCATTTGGCCCATCAAGTCTGCACGGACCACAATCCCACCCAGGTCCTACCCCCATATTCCTACATATTTACCTACTAATCCCTCTAATTTACACATCCCAGGACACTAAGGGGCAATTTTTAGCACGGCCAATCAACCTATCTTGCATATCTTTGGACTATGTGAGGAAACCGGAGCACCCGGAGGAAATCCACGCAGACACGAGGAGAATGTGCAAACTCCACACAGACAGTAACCCAAGCTGGGAATCAAGCCCAGGTCCCTGGGGCTGTGAAGCAGCAGTGCTAACCACTATGCTCCCATGCCAACGATTGATAATATTCCTATTCAAATGAAACATGTTGCATCGCACAACGTTGAAGATGAACAGGGGAACAATCTCCAATGTCCCGGGCCGGGCAACATTTATGGTTCAGAGTAACACCACTGAAAAGGGAAGGTTTTCTGGTTATTTCACATTGCTGCTCAGTGCGTATTGATTTCTTTTTTGAAGTTAATTTATTAGTGTCGCAAGTAGGCTTACATTAACACTGCAATGAAGTTACAATGAAAATCCCCTAGTCATAGAATCATAGAAATTAGATGCAGGAGTAGGCCTTTTGAGCCTGTTCCATCATTCATTTTGATCATGCCTGGTCATTGCCAGTGTTTGGGTACACCGAGGGAGAATTTAGCACGGCCAATGCACCTAATCAGCATATCTTTGGGACTGTCGGAGGGAGCTGGAACACCTGGAGGAAAGCCATGCAAACATGGGGAGAACATGCAGCCTCTGCACAGACAGTGACCCAAGCCAAGAACCCTGATCCCTGGCACTGTGAAGCAACAGTGCTAACCACTATGCCACCGTACCATGCCATTTTGTTCAGATTTGAGTTATTGTCACATATGCAGTGAAGGGTATTGTTTCCTGAGCATACATAGAAAAGGAAAGGAGAGGATGCAGAATGTCATGTCACAGTAATAAGTGGGGTGAAGGGAAAGATCAACTTAATATGAGGTAGGTCCATTTAAAAGTTTGATGGCAACTGAGCTTGCTGTGTACAAATGGGTACTGTGCTTTCTACAGTATCGCAGTGACTAGCCTCCAGAAAATATTTCACTGATTGCATTGTGTGCTCTGAGGTTGCAAAAGGTGCTACATAAATGCAGGTCTGATTATTTTTGTACTGAGAACTGGCAATTCTTCAGTTAGTGGCTCCGGCAATTTGAACCTGTCACCGTGGCGAATAGTTTGTTGGCTTGAATCTTGACAAGTTCAGCGGGATCACCTGAAATTGCAGCAGCTCTGCGACCAGATTGCGGTTCACGGGCATTGGAAATGTTGCAGTGACCTTCTTGCTAGTCGTGTGCTGTGTGGCTTCAGTCCCAGCATTACACCGTCAATTGCTGACGAGGCTTTTCACGCCGCTGTTTGTTGCTGACACCAACATCATTTCAGGATGCGAAAACTAATCAATAAATCTGAACTTATCAGCTGCAACCCCTAAATTAAACCTCGCTCAGATCAACTCTGTGTTCCCAGTAGCAAGATAAAACTGATCCCACTCCAATGAGCCAACCGGGTGAACTTAATGAGATCTCTTTATTGCACATCAGTGTGAAATCCTTCTCTTTTCATATCAGCCGCACTCTTAGTTTTTTTAGTGAGGTGGCACATTTGGCTAAAATCATAGAATCCCTACAGTGCCATTCAGCCCATCAAGTTTGCAGTGATCACAATCCCACGCAGGCCTTATTCCTACAAGTCTCATTTACCCTGCTAATACCCCTCACACTTGGGTCAATTTAGCATGGCACATCTTTGGACTGTGGGAGAAAACGAGAGCACCCAGAGGAAGCCCACACAGGAGAATGTGCAAATTCCACACGGAATTGACCCCGTATTCCTGGCACTGTGAAGCAGTAGTGCTAACCGCTCCATTCCCTCTCTTTGTCTGCGAGGCTCTTACCGCCTACAACACAGGCTTGTTTCATTTGAGATCCTTGATAGGGGACAAACAAAGGAGAGATGCAATTTATTAGTTTGACTGTGTTTGAAACTCAAACAGATTTTGGAGACGACCTGGAAGTATCGATCATGGTCAAGTCCTACTTCAGGTAATGATGCACTCCAACAGTGAGGGAGTTTTCAATAATTCTTGAATGGCAGCATTATTGTCAAGTTACATAATAAAACTGAGGAGTAGCAAGGAGTTATTTGGCCGATCAGGTGTCCCCTAAGTCAAATGGTCCCACTCCAGAGATTTGAGCACAAATATGAGGTCAGCTTTTAGCTGCTGTATCAAAGCAGTACTGCACTGTCAGAGCTCCCAGTTTTGAGATGCACTGCTAACCCAAATCTGCCCTCTTAGGTGGGTAGAACAGATAATAGATAAAGGGATCGAAGGATATGGTGGGAAGAAGGGAATCAGAGTATTGAATCTGATAATCAGCCATGATTATAATGAATGGTGGAGCAGGCTCGAAGGACTGAATGGCCTCCTCCTGCTTCTAGTTTCTTTGTTTCCGTGCTTCAACCCAGAGCACGGCATTGAAGGAGAGCAGCAGAAGTCTCTCTGATGTCCTTATCCCACCAGGAATTTATCCCACAGGGAACATCACTGAAACAGATCATCCAGTCATTTGTCTCTAAGTTGCTTGTGGGACCATACTATGCCAAATTTGGCTACTATATTTCCAACAACGCAGCAGAGACTCCGGGCGGGATTTTACAGCTCAGGTGAGACCGGAAATTCCCTCTCAGGAAATTTCCGTTGTCGGACACATGCCTGTACCGATCTTATGGCAGGCGAGGTGATAGAGTTCCAGCCTACAGGTCAAACGCAGATTAATTGACTGTGAGAGCATTTGCAAAAAGATTATGCAAGATGATTGATTAATGCAAATTCTGAATTTTCAACAAATCTGCTCTTTCATCAAGTTCCGTTCTAACAGAGATTCTGCAAAGACTTCCACATGTTTTTGTTAAAGCTTTTTCCTTATCCACACCCATCTTGGATAAAACCAAACTGGAACATTAGAACCATAAAAACGTGATAGTATGGAAAGAGGCCATTCAGTCCATCCTTACTGTACCAGTCAAAAAAGGGGAATTAAAAGGACTTGCTACTCCAAGATCCCGTATTTCTGTACCTGGCCCACAGCCTTGCTAGCTACAGTACCCAAGATGCAGCTTGAGCTACCAATTAAATATTTCACCCTCAACCCACCAAATTAGGCAATGGATTCCAGATGCCTTACCAGTTGTGAGTGAGAAAGATTTTCCTCCTGTCCCCTCTAATCTTCCACCAATCACTTTAAATCTGGAAGTGACTCCTCAGCCAAGTGAGACAAGTTTTACTGTCTACCCTACCCAGGCCCCTCATAATTTTGTACACCTTAAATAGCTCACCCCTTAACCTCCTCTGCTGTAGGGAGAACAACCCCAGCCTCTCCAGCCTCTCCATAAAGCTGCAATTTTCAAGGCCGAGCCACTCCATGGATCAGACGGGCAGTATATCATCCTGGAATCATGTCTACAGCCACTGAAATGCTTGTCTCTTCCCCATCACCTATCATTACAACCTCTTTTTCCTTTCCTGTATAGCTAAGCTCCCTGTGGGGCTATGATTACACTCCTCTGAGGAACCAATGCTCTCACCAGTATCCAAAATGGAAATCAATTGGTAAACTGGACTCCAGGTACTCCTGCACTACCTCCCTAATTTTCTTGGACTGCCGATGGTCACCCATTCCTTTTCCGCTCCTAAGCTCCTGACTTGTGGCGTGACCACCTCTTTGAACCTGCTATCCCCATAGCTGTCAGCTTCCTCAATGCCCAAGAATGATTCCAGCCAGTGCCTGAGCTCTGGAACCCAGGAGCATCCATGACTTCCCACATCTTACAAGACATGCATTCCATATGACTGAGCTATTCGACTATGGCTTCAATTTACTTTCTTTATGGTAACTTTATTTTACTTTGGTTTACTTATTTTGCCTGGTCTTGACTTATCTTAATTTTCCAATTGCGTGAATTTCTTATTTAACTTTAGGTAGCCCCCTCATTTAAAGAAGAATGTGTATTGCTAATTGTCAGCTTCTTGGTGATCCTTCCTAACAGCAGTTTCTCACCAACCAATGATCTTGATTCTCCCGTGATGTTGGCTGCTGACTCCTGGCTTGGTGTCCTTCCTTCGCACTCTTTTCTAGATGCGCTGACTGCCTGGCTCCGTATCCTCCTCTCACACTCTCCTCTCGGTGCTACTAACTATCTGGCTTGATATCCTCTTCTCGCACTCTTCTTCAGCTGCTGCTGGCTGCCTGCCCTCCTAGCTTAAACGCTATGCTCTTTCCCAATTGCTTCACTTAACATGACAGATCTATGGCCCAATCATGTTCCTCTCTGCAATTAATCATCCTTGCCTCTTCTGGTATTTATTTTACTCCTTCCTATTCCCAACTGTTCATCCCCCTTCCTCTTTGTTTAAAGAACAGGTATTAACCATCAGGTCATTAATCCCTTAGACTTATATATTCATGCATTCAGTTCATCATTCCTGTGCCAGCAATTTAAAAGGAGTTCTAGTCAGTCCTATCCCTCCAATGGCCATTCTGTTCATGCATAGCTCTGAAAATCTTCCCCATCAAATATTTATCCAATTATCCATTGAAAATTGGTGTTGAATCTGCTTCCATTCTCCTGTTCCAGTACATTCCAGATCATAACAACTTGCTGTATAATGAAAGAAAATCTCCTCCTCTATCGTTCTTTTGCAAATAATTGCCTTATATCTGCAGCCTCAGTTACCAACCATCCTACCAGTGGAAACATTTTCTCTCAATGCATTCTATCAAAATCCTTGTCCACCTCCATGGAACCTTACTTGATTAGAAAGACTTCCATCACTGGTAAGATTTATTCAGCATTGGCACCATCACAAGGGAGAAAGAAGAGATACATTTCATGCAAAAGTGAGGCCATGATATTCTGATGGCATATTTTGAAGTGACTAATTTCATTGCATCATTTTTCAAGTTAAAAAAATTGCTGCATAGTTTTGGACGAAGAATGATATCAGTGTAATCATGCGTGAGCAGTCAGGGTATAATCTTTGTTGGCATGTTTCCCTGTTAACCATCCTGCGCTGTGAAACAAAAATAAAGGCAGTTCAAGCAACAGGTAATGGACAATAAATCCAATCCGTTTGTCTTTTTTCTGC
The DNA here is from genome assembly GCA_024679065.1 of Sphyrna mokarran. Taxonomy (NCBI): domain Eukaryota; kingdom Metazoa; phylum Chordata; class Chondrichthyes; order Carcharhiniformes; family Carcharhinidae; genus Sphyrna; species Sphyrna mokarran. The sequence goes on along the minus strand of JAGIQG010000013.1, from coordinate 10,207,621 downwards.
AATAACAGCTTGCACTTATGTAACACCTTTGCTGCAGTAAAATGTCCCAAAGCACTTCACAGGAGTGTTATCAAATATATCAAGACGTTAGAAGGAAGCTGATGCTCCCACCTGCATTCGCTGAATATTACAAGAGGGCCACTATGGTGATCCGTTATGGTTGGCTGCAGTGCAACCTAAAATCAACAGCAAAAAAAAAATCATCATTACTAATCTCGCGTGTTGAGGAGCGTTCTTCCCGGTTGGTGACTGGGCGGAAATGAAGCCTTGGCTGTGGCTTTGTAGATGTCTTATAAACCCTATCATAGCCTTACAGACCCTCCCGCAGTGAGGATACTGGCCGTCGGATGGGAAAGGTCGTGATGAAATTTCTCTCTCTCCAGGGTGGGACAGAGGCACAGTGGTCAGCATTGCTGCCTCACAGCGCCAGGGATCCTGGTTTGATTCCCGGCTTGGGTCACTGTCTACGTGGAGTTTGCACATTCTCCCCGTGCCTATGTGGGTTTCCTTCAGGTACTCCAGTTTCGTCCCACAGTTCAAAGATGTGCAAGTTAGGTAGATTGACCATGCTAAATTGATCCTGGTGTCAGGGGAATGAACAGGGTAAATATGAGGGGTTATGCAAATAGGGCCTGGGTGGGATTGTGGTTGGTGCAGACTCGATGGATTGAGTGGCCTCCCTCTGCACTGTAGGATTCTATGAATCTTTCTCAACAGTCACTTTTGTTGCTGCTCAAGGCCTTGATTCCATTCTTTCTACTGAATCAACATTTTGATTGTAATCTGTTTTTTTATTCATTCATGGGACACGGGTATTGCTGGTTGGCCAGCATTTATCGCTCATCTGTAATTGTCCTTGTTCAGAGAACAGTTGAGAGTCAACCACACTCCTGTGGCTGTGGAATCTCATGTAGGCCAGACCAGGTAAGGATGGCAGATTTCCTCCCTAAAGGACATTAGGTGGGTTTTCCCTGATAATCCACAAAGGATTCATGGTCATCATTAGATCCTTAGTTCCAGATTTCTTTTTCTCTTGAATTCAAATTCTGCTATCTGCCATGGCAGCATTTGAATCCAAATCCCCAGAATATTACTTAAGTTTCTGGATTAATGGTCCTGTGATAATACCACAAGGTGATCGCCTTCCCCTTTTCCATATGTTATTAGAGCAGATATTCATGGAGGCTTTGAGATTATCTTTGGAACATTGGGGTGATTTTCCCGGCACGCAGCACCAGTCGATTGGTGCAGCGGGCTGAGACAACAGTGTATGAAGCTCAAAATCCGGTTTGTACCGACCGCGAGCCAATTTGCTGTTAAACACCATCTTCCCAGCTTTGTTTTGCCGACAAGATTGGCCTCATGCCCAAAAGGGGTGCAAAGCCAATTTGCATATTAATGGTTGTTTTGCATATTAATGTCATGCTTTCCGGTTTTCAGATTTCTATGCCAGTTCAAAGTTTTTTTGGGAAAATTGCGTCCATTAACTTTGGCCTCCCTATGAATGAGCTCCTTGTGTAGCTGTGAGTAGAGCACTTGTTTGGGCTTATTTATCTTGAGTCAGGCATTCTGACTATAAGATGGTTCATCTTGCCTGGTGTAAAATGATCTCTAGCCTTGGCTTATCTGTGTCTTAAAAGCAACTGATGTTTGTTTCTTAATTTTCTGCTTCATTCACATGATCCTTTCAGATGGTGTTGATAATGTTGCTCATGGGTCCTGGTATGATGTCTGTACGTAGTCCTTTGTATAGCAGCAGAATACAATTTGTATTTTAAAGTGTCAGAAAATTTCAGAATTGTTACAGCATGGAAGGAGGCCATTTGGCCCATCGAGCCTAAACCAATTGTCAAAAATCATTGTTCCTGCCATAGCCTTGCATTTTCCCCTTACCCCTGCACATTATTTATATTCTAGTAATCATCTAACACCCTCTTGAACCAGCTGCTCTGGTTTTCACCCACAGTCCAAAAAATGTGCAGATTAGGTGAATTGACCATACTAAGTTGCTCTTTAGTACCAGGGGTATTAGCAGGGTAAATATGTGGAGTTACGGGGATAGGACCTGGGTAGAATTGTTGTTGGCGCAGGCTCGATGAGCCAAATGCTCTCCTTCTGCACTGTAGGGACTCTATGATAATTTGCAATGGATGCCTTGATGGAACCTGTGTCTACCATGTTTCCAGACAGTGCATTCCTGACAAGAACCATTCATTTTTTTCTCACATCACATTTGCTTCTGTTGCATGTTGCTTTAAATCTGTGCCCTCTTGCTCTTGACCCTTTTACAAGTGGGAACAGTTTCTCCCTGCCTACACTGTCCAGCCCCCTCATAGTTTTGAACAAGTGGTCCCATAGGAATGTTATCAAATAAAATTGACACTGTGCCAGATATTAAGACCAGTGACCAGAAGCTTGGGCAAAGAGTTATAACAAGTGTTATAATCCCAGTTGATGTTAGTTCAGGATGGGAAGATCCCAGAATTGAATCCTGGTTCATTAAATCATAACATTGTGCATTTTTAGGAAACATCAAAGAACAGAGTCACGGGAATGCTGAATAATTTTAACAACCAGAAAACCATTTATTAAACATGGAACTTTGACCATAAAGAAAGACTCCTTCACTCGTCCCTTACCTTCACAAATATACACAGATTTTAAGGATAACACCCCACTGTGAAACAAAATGGCAGATCCACTCATTGATCCTCAAATTCTGCCCAGCCAATTGCAACAAAAGTATTTCCAAACTCCAATCTCAAAAAAATGACTTTAAAATCTTCTTTTAATCAATGGTTTTCTTTAGCTGTTTCATCGAGGATCCTCCTCCAGGCTTTCCAACTATCTTCACAAATAAAGTTTTCTCTCCACTGTTATATTAAGGACACATCCTCCAGGTTGTCCAACTCTCCTTTCATGATAATTTTGTCTTGAATGTTTTTAAGTTTTTCCACAAACCCTCAGAGATCCAGTTTCAACTATCATGTCACAGACTGTAGTATGATATGACAAACATTAGAATCACACCAAATATCTTTCAGACTTCTCAAGAGCAAACTCCTCCTCAACTCTTCAGTGATTTATATGAACAGTACCCTGTTCTAGTTCCATTTTCCTTTGGCCCTTTAACTTTAGACTTCCTGAAAGATTTGTCTTCATTTTTCTAGTTTTCTTAACTAACTGTTCATTAGGTTTCTAGCTCTTGACTTACTTGATTCCTTACTAGAGTAAAGAACCAAATAGAATACCATACCTAGAGTATTTCTTTTCTATTGTATGGATTTCTTTCTAGCAAAGCTAAGAGAGATATCTTCCTCTCTCTGCAAAGCTCCTTTTCCTCTGGCTTCCAGTTAAAACTAAACTCAAAGAGGTATTTTCTTTAGAGGTGCCTCTATTTACTAAGGAACGTCTTAATCCTTCTCCACTCTCATTTACTTTATACATCATAAACTCTCTCAGCACAAAAGAAAAATTGAATCAAAATCGGCATACATGCAAACACATTTGTTTAACATTATTCTAACCCTTTCTGACAAAAAACATTAAAATAAACCCACTTAAATCTATACCTTTTTTTCTAATATTTAACAATATGACTACTATAAAATCAGCTCTATTTTCCCAACATAAGTATTTTAAAGTAGGAGAGAGAGGTGGTGAGGCCAAGAAGTTTAAGATGGGAATTCTACAGCTTAGGGTTTGGCCAGCTAAAGGTAAGTGGGACGAATGCGATAAGCCAGGGGCCAGGATTGAATGAAAGTAGTTTTGCAGGGGCTGAGGGAGATTACAGTGGAAAGAAAGGCTGAATCCCTGGATGGATTGAATTGCAAAGATGGGAATTAGAAAACTATAAGAATTTTAAGAAACTGCCAAGTGTAATTAAGTCCAATCAGCTTATGTCTCTTCCGCACATCAATCCCATTTCTTCACAGTTTTTGTTCACCCCTTTCTCTCCTTAGACATATGCACAATTCCCTGTTTCATCGATCTAGTTGGCAATTTATGATTGTGAGTAAAAAAAAAACTTTCTTTCTGATTCTGTTTTTGCATTCACATGTCTGAGTTTTGTTCCCTGGTATCTCAACCCTTCACCGTAGTGAATCATATTTAGAGTTGTTTTGACAGTTCCCTTCATAATCTTGAAAACTTCAATTAAGTCATCTCAATGTCACCTCATACCCAAGGGAAGCGAGTATCCAAGTTCTGTAGCAATCTTTTGACAGCTTGAATGATGTAACACATGGTGAATGCCAACACCGTGTTTATTTGGGTTGTCTTCCCACTTTGCAATACAAGCAACAGTCCCATTATTATGGATCAATACAGGACAGAGGAAGGCCATTCAGCCCATCATGCCTCTGCCAACTCTTTGGAAAAGCTATCCAACAACACCCTTCCTTCCCCATCCTCCACCCCGCCCAATCATTTATGGTTTTCCTGCATAGTTCTGCCGGTTTTAAAATTATCTATCTAATTTCCCTTTAAAAATTACTGTTGAATCTGTTCCTCAAGCACATTCCAGATTGTAACAATTTGCTGCTTAGAGGATATCTTCTCATCTACTCCGCCCCCATACTGGCAGGCTTTTATACCATCCACATTCAATCTTTTGTTTTCCAACTGTCCTGCCAACAGAAAGTTTCTTCCTCAATGCTCTAACAAAACCATTCATCATTTTGAACACATCTGTTAAATTTTCTCTCAACCTTTTCTGCTCCGAGGAGAACAAACCCAACCTCTGCAGTATCGCCACAAAACTAAAATCTCTGATCCCTAGAACCATTTCCGTAAATCTTCGTACTTGAATTGCAGAATACCTGCAGTGCAGGAGGGCATTTGGCCCGTCGAGCCTGTAGCAACAACAATCTCACCCAAACTCTATCCATGCGCATCTACCCTGCTAATCCCTCTAATATTAAGGGACAATTTAGCATGGTCAATCCACCTAACTTGCACATCTTTGGACTGTGGGAGGAAACCGGAGCACCTACAGGAAATCTGTTTAGACACAGGGACGATATGCAAACTCCACATAGTCACCCCAAGGCTGGAATCAATTGCAAGTCCCTGGCACCATAAGGCAGCAATGCTAACCACTGCACCACCAATCCATCCTTGACATCCTTAAGCAATGACTTTACTTTTCTTTAAAGAAAGACACTTTCGGGTTAATGAATCATTGGAATAGTGAGCAGAGCAATTTCATACAATGCAGCCAACCCTCGATGGTGCTGAAAAGAGGGACCTATTGCCAAAGTTTTTCACCTTGCACTCATCAGAACCTAAGACACGAATGCCAAATTTAGAACGCTCACAAGAAGTTGCATTGCAGGAGAAAAGGGTGCTGATTGGTTGACAAGTGCTTTCTGATTGGTTGAAGGGTTGCTATGGTCTCCAAATTTGTCACCCCACCAGTGCAAGAGCAAACCTTCCACAAAGTGTTCTCCTTTGCAGCAACATCACCAGCAAGCGACTGATGACTCACAACACTATGCAACCAGTAAAGTGATATGAGGACTGTGTATGGATAAAACAATGATCAAATGTTTATAGCAAAGTGCATGACTAACTTTTTGCTTGCTAACTCGCGTCAAAGGGGATTCTCAGGGCGCTTGTAAACAGTGTCAAAATGAAACAAATGACGCTCCTCTGTTCTAGAGAACCGAATTGTTAGGCTCACAGCAGATAGGGCATGTCCCTTTAACTGGGTTAGTAAAGCCCCTCCTTAGTACATAAGAAGTAGTCTGGCTCCCACTTTATCCCTGCAGCGCTTGAAGTCCCTCTGTGGTTACACATGACATTGGGTTCAGGCACACTTAGAACTCAGGGCCCTTCACCTGTGTGTGTCCTACCCCCCCCCCTCCCCCGCCACCCCACCACCCTCCACCCCACCCCCTCATTCCCCAAAATCAGCAGCATCCAGTCACAGGAGGATAACTCCAAATCAACATGTCCCCTCAGACCTACCTTCCCTTCCTCAGAGCAGTTATCCTGCTGATCTGAGGACAGCACCGGGTAAGCAACGGCTTCAATCCCACTTCACTTCGCGGGGAGGTGGCAAACTTCACTGTCCCCCCCCCCCCCCCCCAGACCCCCCCCCCCCCCCAACCCCCACCCAAGTACAGTAATAGCCATGTGGCTTTTCTACAGCTGGTCACTGCTCCATTAGCCCCGCCGCCGGTTCCTCCTCTCCGGCTGTGGGTGGGGGGGGGGTCGGGGGAGGAATGCATGGATTGGAACAAAAGCACCACACTTATAGCAATGGGACATTCAACCGTGACAACTTCAGTTACTGGAGATTTGTTTTCGAATGAACTAGCAAAAACAAATGTAGAAGTGATGTTGCATTTTGTTTTAATATGTATCCCGCAGTCTCTCATCTGGCTTTCCTTCGCGGTATCCACTTTTCTGTCTATCCCTCTAACCATCTATCTATCTGGCTATCTATTTATCTATCGATCGATCTATCTGTCCATTCCTATTTATTTTACTCTCTCGATTTCTGTCTATCCAGCTGTCTCTATCTATCTATCTATCTGTCAATCTATCTATCTATCCCTATTTATTTTTTCTATTTCTATCTATCCATCTCTTTCTATCTATTTATCTATCTATCTATCCATTCCTATTTATCTCTCTCTATTTCTATCTATCTGAATATCTATCAGTCTATCCTTCTATCTGTCTATCCGTCTGCCTATCTGTCTATCTGTCTGTCTATTTTTCTACCTATCTATCTATCTTTCTATCTATCTATCTATCTATCCATCTGTCAGTCTGTCTATCTATCTGTCAGTCTATCTTTATCTTTCTATTTTTCTATCTATCTATCTGTCAGTCTATCTTTCTATCGATCTATCTATCTGTCAGTCTATCTATCTATCTATCTACCTCTCTCTCTCTCTCCCTAATCTCTATGTGTTTCTCTGACTACCTCTCTGTACAGATACTGATGTGAGCTAGTATAGTGTTGCTTGCTGGATTGCCGGAGTGTGCGGGCGATGCGCCGCCCCGCCGCGGAGGAATATTCTGGCAGAGGTTGGCATGCGATATAGTTCAGTGTGGCACTGTTTTGAGCGCCAGTTTCAGGAATCGCTCTGGCAAAGGAGCAAGCATCTGCCTGCGAGTCTCCGGGAAGTGTCTGCACGCCGCCACCACAGGCTCCGGAGAAAATGACCTTCGCCTCACTCTACCTAATCGGATTTCTTATCTGCAGCGGGGAAGGTAGGAAGTGGAAATGATGTTAAACAAGAATATGTTTGTGCCTATATATATATGTATATATATACAGAAAGGGGGAGAGATAGAAGCACTGACTGCATTGCAGTGATAGAATGGGACTGAGCGTCGGACAGGTTGCAGACAGAAAAATGAAGAGTTGTTAAGTCTTTTGCTATTTAACGGCACGTTTGTATATTGACCGGGTGTCAATGTGCGTTGTGATTGTGTTGTGACAAATGACGGCTGCTTGAGAAGGGGCTGAAGTGTTTGAAGGTGTATTTAGTGGGGGAAACACTCAGCCATTAGATGGGGGGGCTTCCTTAACTTTCCTCCAATATATATTTTAATAATGTCTGTTGTTAGCCCGTTACTCTCACTGAAATGATTCTCTGATGGTTGCCAATTAGGAATTCCAAAGAGTTTGCACATGACATACAATTTTAGAACCTTTTTTTTCTTTGGAGAGAATTGGAACTCAGGTGATAGACCCCACCACACACACTGTCTCTCCTTTACACCTCTGCATCTGTGTTTTAACAAATCCACAGTTCCAGCCGAGATTCGGTAATCAATGTGCAGTTTGTTGACGGTGGTTTAGGATATGGTTAATGTTTTATATTTCAATGTTAAGATATATTGCTCTGAACTGGGCCAAAAAAAATCAAATGTGACAATATTTTTTGGGATGAATCAGTATTAACTGTTCAGGCACCGTCTGGTTTCTGAATTGAGCCTGAAAGTTTAGATTCGGTGTGTGTGTGTGTGTGTGTTCATTCAGACAGAGTTGAACTGAATGTGTGAGGAAGTGAGTTGCGAGAGTGGGTTTACTGTGCTGTGTAAAACTCCAGAGCTCTGGTGTATGCGGCAGGTGGCGATGCAGAGCTGCTGTACTGGATACGATTAGAGTCCTCTCATGCCTTGTCCCAGTCACACACACACACACACACAGAGACACACATACGAACAGACACACAACACACACTGACACAGATACATGCAGACACGCACAGATACACACACACATTGAGACAGATACAGATGCACGCACACACTAACAGACACAGAAACACAAACAAGCACACACACGGGCAGAGATGTATAGAGAGACACACTGACACACAGAGACACATACAAACAGGCAGGCACGCATACACCCAGAGATGCACCGACACACACACACACACACAACCACACTGTGACACACAGAGATACATAGAGTGAGAGACACACACACACACTGACACACAGAGACACATACAAACAGGCAGGCACGCATACACACAGAGATTCACAGACACAAAACCACACAGTGACACACAGACACAGAGATACATGGAGAGAGAGAGAGACACTCTGACACACAGAGACGCACACACAAATACAGACACTTAGACACACAGATATACAGACGCTCAGACACATACATACATACGGACACGGGGGAAAATCCACATTTACGCACACACATAGATAAACACATACACAAACATACAGTGAGATAAGCAAACACAAACATATACACGCACACATACACACACACACACAAGAACTCGTCGGCCCCGCAGTTGGTGGGAGTGTTGCCTTCTCCTTCTATGTCTCTAACACGATACAAGGGGAGAGGCTCACCCTTCTTACCTGGCTGATCCCAGGCACCAGTGACGGGAGAAAGAGGCGAACTTGCTGCCGGGCGCCCTGTCCATCTCCTGCTCACACCCCCGGCTCTCAGTAATCTGTTGATTATCACCCAGTGAGATTTCATCACTGCAACAATCTCGGCTGGCATTTGGCTTCGAATCCAGCAGCCTTTTTAACCCCGGCCCCCTGCAGTCAGCTTTCTTAATATGGCACTAACCTCCATGCGCTGCTCAACGTCCACATCTACAACATAAAGTAGAGTTCTGTCAAAAGAAAACTTGTCCCTTGCTGCCCGGCTGTTTCAATGTCATTCCTGATGATGGGGGTGAGGGGGGTGGGGGGGTTGAAGGAGTTGGAAGGAGTGAGTGGAAGGGAGTGTGTGTTAAAAAAAAAGATTCGTTTGAATGGGTGACAATGATTGTAATGTTAGCAGAATTCACACCGCCCCAATAGATAGCTAAATACCAGTGTGGCAGTGCACCGAGGAAGCTCTGAATTGATACTGAGGCAGTTGGGTTCATAGCACTACAGTCAAACTGCCCAGGCAGTGTGGGGCGAGACAGCTTTCAACAAGCGAGCAAGTGAGTGGGAGGGAGCTGGGAGCAGGAGGCTGTGGGGTAAGAATATCGTCGGTGGCTCTGTGTAACCCCCACCCCCTCTCTCACCACCCTCTCCCCTCCCGTTCCCAAGTCCTTTGTACAGTCACAAAATCCTGGGGACCAACTCCCCCTTGAAGTTAAACCCAAAAGAGAAAATGCTGGAAAATCTCAGCAGGTCCGGCAGCATTTGTGAAGGAGAGATGCTGGCAGACCTGCTGAGATTTTCCAGCATATTCTCTTTGGGTTTCACATTCCAGCATCGGCGGTAATGAGTTTCTATCCCCCTGGAGTTGAAATCTACCGGCTCCCTCAGGTAGCCCCAACTTGTCTCCTTTCCCCGTGTACTACCGGGCAGGGAGACTCTGGTGGAAGTGATATGCCTGGGGGAGGGAGGGGCAGGGGTGGGAATATGTCAAGGGAGGTGTACATGTGTGTGTGTCAATGTGTTATACATCTCTATCTCCAGATGTATTAGAGACAGAGGTATAATTCAAAACAACAATGATTTGGCTGTGCTTGTAGATTTGTTAGTTGTTGAAAATACTTAATGAAAAAAAGAGGGAATGCTGGAAAAAAAAACATGCTCGGCGGGTCTGAAGATGTTTAACTCCTCCAGCACTGTGTTTTTGATCAGTCGCAGTTGTACCAGGAGAATATTTGGTGACATTTCTAATGCGGCTGAGCCTCAGTCTGATTACTATTGATTGCACAATCTAAAGTTACAAATATCATTAGCAGCAAGACAGGGCTCACCCCACCGATATGGCAATTCTCTCCTCTCACTTACACAGCCATGCCAATACTGACTGCCCATTTACTAGGTGTGTTAACTGTATTAAATGGTGACAGTGTTACGCAGTTCACATCTGGATGACAAGGCATAAATGCCACAGACAGTTAGCAATGCGGTGGCACGCAGAATGATTTTCAGTTTGAAGAACACTCTCCAAGCATTTAAGCTCATTTCTTTCCACCAAACAGATGGTGTTAACCATTTCTCACCCCGTCCTTTGCCATTCGACTATACGGGATGATTCAATGGCATTGCGGTGTTTGTTACTCATGGTTCCTTCCCACTCACTGCTTACCACCCGCTGTCACTTGATGTGGGACCTAAAGAGTGAATGCAGTTTAATGGATTGCACGGGGCGGATTGCAACTCAGGACGGTCCGAGATTTGCTGGAACCTGGTTTCGAGGAGGCGGAGTGGTTAGATTGGAGATTGGCAGCTGTGATCAGGAAGGGATGATTTGCTTGGAAAGGGTTGAGGATTGAGCTGTGATTGCAAGGAAGACAAGTTACAGGGAGAGGGGAAGTGGTGTTGGTAAGGTGGGGATTACTTCTCAGTCTTTTGACTAAGATCAAATGTTAGATCAACCCAAGATGGTGTGCAGTGTCTTCTTGTCAGCTTAGATTTTGTTCATTTCTCTTCCTCCACCCACTGCTCAATAAGGCAGACCTGTCTGTTCCCATAGAAAGTTTCTCCTGGTTCTTAGTCTGTCGCCAGAGGCTTATAGTTTGAGGGGCACCACTCCACATCAAGCTGACCAGGAGTCTCCCCAGTTCTCATCACCATCCATTGGCCTATTTAGAATGATTTTGCAGATTGATATGCAACCTGTCCGGCTGTGTTATGACCGCATCTTGGTCATTAAAGCCTGGGGTGGGACTGGAACCCAGAGCTTCTGGCTCAGAGACAGGGACTATCAACTGCATCATAAGAACTGCAAGCTTGGTTTTCGTACATCTCCCTTGTGGGAATCAGTAATTGCATTCAGGTTGAGTTTGGATTGGTTTTTGGAGCAAGCAATATGAGGGCTTTTCCCAAGCCCACTTTGTGCACTGGCTTTGCAAGAAACGAATGAAATTTAAATTTAAAAGAAAGATGCGTATTGTTGTGTAGATTTGGAGGGGAGGAGAGGATTAAAATCACAAGGACGAGATTTGGTATTCTCATTGGGGATGGAGGGGATTGAACTCTCCAACAAACCCTGGGGAGGATATTTTTTGAGTTGTTATTCACCTCCATAAGAACAGTTCCACTTTCTCACTGGTGGGAGGGTTAACATCCAACGTTTTCTATGAAGACTGCTGCAGAGAGGAAAGGAAAAAACTATAAACATTTCATTCACACACACAGATGTTTAAATTGATAAGAGATCATCAGGCTGTTGCTTCTCATTATGACATATAATTGAAGTAAACAGTGCATTCGGGGGTGACCTACACATTACTGTGAAGGTAAGGCACATGGAGTGCTCTGATGAATAAATATTTCTTCAGTCGGAGTGTCCTCCTTGAGCACTCCCACAACCTCTTCCCACTTAGATTCTGAAGTATCTGTCACTCTGACTATTGGGACACAAGCAAGTTAGTCATTCCACTCCTTCATACATTAACTCTTCCTTCTGTCTGGGAGTGGAGTGTGAAAGATTGGAACTCCTAAGTGGGAAAGGAAATGCCCCAACTGGCTTTTGCTGTAAAATTAAGGTTGATTTTTGTCTCATTCCTTCTAATCAAATTTGCTCTTTTTGTTCTCCAGAATACACTTGGCTGGTGTATATCTGTATCCTGAAGGTCAGTTTTGCAAAGAAGCAATTTACGCAGTTGTTAAACTGCCTTGTCTTGCCCAGAAGAGGTGAATAAAAATGTGAAGGAAATAGTTTAGCTTATTTATGAGTGTCACAAGTAGGCTTAAGTAGCAATGTGATGAAATTACTGTGTAAATCCCCTAGTCACCACACTCCAGCAACCTGGGGACACTGAGGGAAAATTTAGCCTGGTCAAAGCACCTAACCAGCACATCTTTCAGACTATGGGAGGAAACCAGAGCACCAGGAGGAAAGCCATGCAGGCTCGGGGAGAATGTGGAGACTCCACACAGACAGTGACCTAAGCTGGGAATTGAACCAACGGGTTGTTGGTGGTGGGGGGACAGCAGTGCCAACCACTGTACCACTGTGGTAGAGTTAGAAGTTTTTAGCATGCATCACTGCACTAACCCTCTACACCTCTGGCTCATTGTCCATTCTCCATTGACAGTATCCCAGTATGAAAAGACTAGTTGTTACTCACAAAAAGCTGCTTGTCAGTTCCAGAGAGTGGCATGGTGGCACAGTGGTTAGTATTGCTGCCTCATAGCATCAGGGACCCAGATTTGATTCCCGGCTTGAGTCACTGTGTAGAGTCTGCACATTCTCCCCGAGTCTGTGTGGGTTTCCTCTGGATGTTCTGGTTTCCTCCCACATTCCGAAAAACGTGCTGGTTAGATGCATTGGCCGTGCTAAATTTTCCCTCATTGTACCTGAACAAGTGCTGGAGTGTGGCGACTAGGGGATTTTCATAGTAGTGTCACTGCACCATTAATGTAAACCTATTGGCGACACTAATAAACAAAATTTAAAAAAGTTTTTCCAAATTCATGAAATCTTGTCAGGTTCTCTGAAAAGCCTTCAGAAGGCAGTCTCTTTTGTGTAGCTGGCTTTGTTCATTTTCCTGCTTTGGGATCCCACCATTAACTCAAGTTGGTATCATTTCTGACTTATGCTCAAATAATAACTAATCCTGACTGGTATTTCAATACATGACATTACGTAATAGTTCATTCATCTATATTTGCCTAAATGTCAGTGTGGCACTCTTAACATTTGCTGATTTATGTAGAAAATTAGATAGCAAGGATTAATGTTCTTAGCTATTCACAACATGACATGAAAGTGCTGGTGAGGACAACTCCAAAGCAGTTTTTTGAATGATGTATGAATCCTTGAGATGTGTTCATAGCACGAGATGTTCTATTACTTTTTAATAAAGCAAACTTTCCATTCCTGACGCTGAAAATGATCACTGTTGGTTGTCTCTGTAACTTTTCAATGGCAATAGTACATTATGATTTGGTAACTGGAGGATTGAGCCCTATTGGCCAAAATCTGGTAGCAAGATCTTCGATCTTTGGAGAAAAATTCTACTGATCAGTACTTCAACTTGAAATTTCTTTGCCCATTGAGTGGTTAATCTACCACTGAAAGTAATTGATGCCAATACACTGTATGATTTCATAAAGAAGTTACATTTAGCTGTTTGGGGGCTAAAGACATTAAGGGATATGGGGGGAAGCGGGGGATCAGGATATTGAATTTGATGATCAGCCATGACTATAATGGATCACAACAGTACAGAAGGAGGCTATTTGGCCCATCGAGTCTGCAACAACCACAATCCCACACAGTCTCTATTCCCATAACCCTATGCATTTACCCTAACTAGTCCCTCTGACACTTAGGGGCAATTTCACATGGCCAATTTACCTAACCACATATCTTTGGAGTGTGGGAGGAAACCAGAGCACCTGGAGAAAACCTATGCAGTCACGGGCAGAATGTGCAAACTCCACACTGACATTGATCAATACCAGGAATCAAATCTGGGCACTGTGGGGCAGCAGTACGAACCACTGTGCCATCATGCCATTCTAATAATGAATGGTGGAGCAGGCTTGAAGGGCTGAATGTCTTCTAGCTTCTATGTATATTTCTATATTTCTACAATTTAGCTTCAAACCTGATAGTTTGCCATTGCATTTATATCGATGTTAACGCTTAATCATGAGAGGAATGGTTCTTTCCTGACCATTACTTATCCTCCCCCAGAACTCTCCACAAGTATGCATTGAATTTCAATTGACAGGAAACTTGCAACAGCAAACTTCAGTTGGGAAGAATCAAAATTCAATTGTGACATGTATGTTTTCACATGATCTTGGTATTCCTCTATCTTCTTGCTTTCCTTTTATTTTAAGTTTTATACCTTTCTCAGAGTTACAAAGCCAATGTGCCAAATGGACAGAGTCAGCCATCAATCCATCTCCTTGCTGGCTCCAAAAATAACTTAAATTGAATCCAATTCAATTAGCATGGCACGGTGGCACAGTGGTCAGCACTCTTGCCTTAACGTGCCAGAGGCTCAATTCTGGCCTTGGTAACTAGCCATGTGTGTGGAGTTTGCACATTCTCCCCACATCTGCATAGGGGTTTCCTCCGGATGCCCTGGTTTCCTTCGATAGTTCAAGGATGTGTGGGTTAGATTGGTTGGCCATGCTAATTTGCCCCTTAGTGTCAGGGAGATCAGCAGGATAAATACGTGGGGTAAGGGGATAGGGTGTGGATTGGATTTTTTGTGTGTGCAGGCTTGAAGGGCCAAATGGCCTCTTTCTGCACTGTAGGGATTCTAAGATTTAATTCATTGTCTGCAAACCAGGGACATACCAGATCCAAGGTGACGAGAGCAGACGTTATACTTAATCTCATGCTTGATCCTATTCTCAATCTTCACCAAACGGCTGAGAGGTTTTCTCCATTTCCTTGCCAACTAATTTTCCTCATTTATCTTCTCTTCCCCTTTTGTGGTCTCCAATTTAAACAAAGGTGAATCGAATTGACTTTGTCGAAGTTGAGTTGAATGAGATTGTATTGCATCAGTCACTCTATTGTGTGTGGGTTATTCAGCAATGTGCAAACAAGAAAGTACAATTTGGACTTGATGGAATTAGGCAAGGAATTATGTAAGGAAGATCTATTTTATAATTATACTGCACTATATATCCCTTCCAAACTTCCTGTGAAACCAAACATCCAAAGAGAGTTTGATGGAGCCCTTGTTTAAAAAGGGGTAGTGTGTATGTGAAATACTTACAAGAAAACATTATAATGATCTTTTATCAATCTTTGTGGGTTCTTATCAGATGACACTCTTTATGTACACTGTAATTATAGAAATGAAAAGATTACATTAATATTTATGTTTTTGATGGTATATGCATTCCACGGCTGCATAGTTTGCGGACTTATTTAGTTTATCAGAATCTCATTAGGATAACACCGTATATTTCAGCAAGCATTTTAGTGCAGTATGTGATTAAAAAATAGCTTTTTGCAGACGTTCTGCTGGTTGTGAAAGCTTTAACATATCGCTGCCTGCTGTGAAATGGAAAACTCATAGCTCGTCAGATTACATCTGCGAGAGAAAGGTCAACATTTCGGAGTGGGACCCTTCACTAGAAATGAGTTGGGATGGAACATTTACTACCTTGCCTATGAGCGAGGCCAGGGATAAGGCGTCATGGCTGAATGGTTAACCCATCTGTCTTTTTCAGTTTTGCTGTGTGTTTCTATTTTTATTTCTGATTTTCAACATTGTCTGCTTTCCGTTTACACCTTCATCGTACAGCTACACTACAAAAGACTGCTTTATAAATATACCCTTGCTATTATTACTCACTTCTGAGGAAAAAAAATGTGAGCCACCCTCTATTTTTCCAGATACCTTGAACTAAATGTCAACATCTCCACTCTGTCAGCTCTTGTAACAATGCTCACTAATTGAAACGTTTGTTTTTTTCATTCCTAGATGATGCTGGCTGGCCAGCATTTATTGCCCAACCCCAGTTGCCCTTGAACTGAATGTCTTGCTAAGTTATTTCAGAGAGCAGTTGAGAGTCAACCACATTGCTGTGGATCTAGAGTCACATGTAGGCCAGACTGATTAAAACTGCAGATTTCTTTGCCTGAAGGACATCAATGCACCAGGTGTTTTTCTAACAATCAGCAATGGTCATTGCCAGATTCTTAAATCCAGATACTTTTATTGAGTTCAAATTCCACAATTTGCCATGGAGGGATTCAAACCCAGGTCCCCAGAACATTAGCTGAGTTATTGATTAATAGTCTAGCAATAATAACTAGGCTATCACCTCCCCTAAATGCGGAGTTAGGTGTGCTCCCTGTTGCCAAGTATGTAGTTGTTAATGAGGAGGGGAAAGGTGGTCCACCCTACATCCATTACAGTTTCTCCCTTTTAGCATCACTTATCCTGGTGGATTTTCACAGTAACTTCATTGCAGTGTTAATGTAAGCCTACCCGTGACACTGATAAATTAACTTAAATTTAAACTTATATCCAGAGGGTGATATTGAGGTGCGCTGCAAAAAATGGATTGGTGCTGAGTGTTCAATTGATTTCATTCCATTTGGCTGGGAGAAGGGGGGATGATATTCAGCTAAAGTAGTGTTTTAACATAATTGGCAAAAATGCCAAAGACAGATGAGGATGAAAATGCTTTGAATTAGCAAGTTGTTGTGATCTGGAACGCACTGTCTGGAAGCTTGGTGGAACTGATTTAACAATAACATTCAAAACAGAACTGGATAAGCAGTTTCTTAAAAAAAGTGTAAAAATGTAAAAAAAAATGAGGGATAGAGGGTCAGGGTTTTCAAGAAGCAGGCACAATGGACTGCATGGCCTTTTTATTTTGCTGTATAATTTTATGATGCTGGATTTCTACTCTAATAACTGATTAGTGACATTACAGTGCCAAGGGCCTGGTAAAGATGCACATTTTCATCACTGGGTGAAGACAAGATCAAGTTCAGTTTCAATGACTTTTGCCCTCTGCTCAAAAGGCCCACTGCTTCTCACTCAATCTGCTCATACACTCCATCCAAAGTCCTAAAAGCACAAGCTATTGAAAGGCTACACTGCTACCTGGGGTATGGTACCCACCCCCGTAACAGTCCAGAGAAAAGGTCAGAAAATTGCGGGGCGTGAGGAATCAAAATAGACGATCTAAGTAAATTGTATAGGGAAGACAGCAAGTGGTGAGATTTCTTCCATTGATTTTTTTTTTAGTTGGAAAGTTGTCAGCGTGAATTCAAAGCATCATCGTAGCTCAGTGTGTCTCTCGGTGAGGTGTTATTGATTTAGTATTTCTCAGCCAGTCTGCAAGTATTCTTATGTTAGCATGCTCAGGGAAGGGACAAATCACAATTGTCTTTCTGTTTGTAAACTTTGAGACAATGTAAAAGTAAGGAATTTATGGTTTTCAATGTTCCTCTTGCTGCCTTTATGGTGTTTTTTTTTGCTGTCGTGCAGGACCCAGCAGTGGGTTAAGAATTCACCATTATTTTGGCATCCTGACTCAAAAGTGTTTCCATTGCTTCCTTTCCCATCCATAGGAGAAAAAGACACAGAGGCAACCTCAATGGAATTTCATATCCACTTTTCAATTTTCTGGAGTAGGGTTGGTGAGGGAGGAACGAAGAGCATTTACGCTTCTGACAGACTGAGTTGCACACATGGGTATGGGGCATTGTAGGCCCTGTGTTTAGTAATGTCTCAACTTCGGTTGATTCGGGGAGTCAATTAGCTCAGCTGGCTTGACAGTTGGCTTGTGATGCTCAGCAATGCCAGCAAAGTGGGTTGAATTCCCATACTGTGAGGTTATTTATGAAGGCCCCCCATCTTACCCCTCGCTTGAGGTGTAGTGATCCTCAGATGCACCAGATTCATCATAGAAAGCAGCCTTTCTGGCTCCTACTCTGCCCAAGAACGCAAGCAGCTACAAAATGTATCCCAATCCAACATGCAAACCAGCTTCCCATCCATTGACTCTGTCTATACTTCCTCGGTAAAGCAGCCAGCAGCATCAAGGATCTCATGCATCCCGGACAGCCTTTCTTCCGTCAGGAAAAAGATAGAAAAGTCTGAGGTCATGTACCATTTGACTCAAGAATGGCTTCTTCCCTGCTGCTGTCAGGCTTTTGAATACCTTGCATTAAGTTGATCTTCTTCTGCACCCTAGCTTTGACTGTAATACTACATTCCGCACTCTCTCCTTTTCTTCTCCAGGAATGGTATGCTTGTCTCTATAGCGTGCAAGAAATAATACTTTTCACTGTATACTAATACTTGTGACAATAATAAATCAAATCAATCAAATAAAATCATAGGGTTAAAAATCATCACCAGTCAACTCTCCCACTCAACGGGCAACGTAGCCTCTAACCATCTGGGCCTAGAGCATTTTTGCCTTTTGTGTCTCAACATGGAGAGACAGTGGCTGGACGTGACCAAGTTTCCGTGATGGCCTTTTTGTGGCTGATTAGAAACAGTACTGCAAACCTCATGGAAGCAGGGGAGGAGGTGCGGGGTAGGAAAGCATGCACTGAGGGTGAGGAGAGAGAGTAAATTTGACTGTGCCTTTTCTTTGTACCAGCACTAATGAAGTCAGTGTGAATGGCTTTGGGGGAGGCAATTGCCTGGTAGTGATATTATCACAAGACTGTTAATCCTCAGCTAATATCCTGGGGTCCCGGGTTCGAATCCTGCCACGGCAAATGGTGGAATTTGAATTCAATAAAAAAAAAAATCTGGAATTAAGAATCGACTGATGACCATGAAACCATTGTGGGAAAAACCCACAATTTCCTTTAAAGAAGGAAATCTTCCATCTTTACCTGGTCTGGCCTAAATGTGACTCCAGAACCATGGAAATCTGGCTGAATCTCAGCTGGCCTCCAAGGGCAGTTGGGGATGGGCAATAAATGCTGGCCCAGCCAGCGATGCCCATGTCCCATGAATGAAGTTTTTACAAGTCTACACACAAGGAGCTTGTAGAGAGGGCAGGGAGGGGAGGGGCTGTGATCGTGGACTGGGGAGGCAGAAGGAAATCAAAGCTCTGAACGTTTTGTCTTGCAGTGTAGGTAGTGGGAGCATGTGTTATTAGTAGCAGGACGAGAGAGAGACTTGCTCACGAGCCCATAATAAAATTGTCATCCTTGGTTGAGCTTCCCTTATTGCTGCTCTGTCGCAAGTGTGCTTCCCAGCTCTGTTTATTGATAGCACAACAGCGTTTGCCAGTGAGGAGACCACTGGACAAAACACAATTCACACAATAGTGTCTTTTGTGAGCAGTCAGTACCCGAAGACATAACTTCAGCTTTCCCTCCAACACGCAGTCATGGTGATAACATTATTTCCATTCATGACTTCAATTTACAATACATTTGGAATGCACTAAAAGCGGAGACCATGCATAATCGTTTGCTAATCTGTGTACATTTTAAGGTTCCTTTATTGTATCCAGCCTACCAAACTCTCAGCTGTCTCTGAAAGAGTAAGTCTGCAATCTGGCTCCTCTAAAACCACCCTCTGCTCTCAGCCTGTAAGATGTACAAGAAGAAGCGGCCCTTACTCCCACCTCATTTAGCCATCCCAATTATTTTCCTGCCATCCTCACTTGGGGGAACATTACTTTGCTGATTAGGTTGGGATGGTGTTGGGAATTGGATACTTTTCCTTGCTTCAGGGAACACTGCCTCTCTTGATTGGAATAGTCAAGATTAGGATCGTACAAAGGAGCTATGGGAATTGAATGTTGATAGGTGTTGTTTTAATTGTGAGTAATGTTGATATTGAAATAGTGATCCATTTTATATTTTGTCTGATTAATTTTGTTTATATTATTTTTCCCCTTGGCCTATTTCCATTGAATTTAATGTGAAGGGAAGTCTTGCATTGTGTATGTGTGAAAAGATCATTGAAGGTGGTAGAAGTGCAGAGAGCAGTTAATAAAGAATACAATATTCTGGTCTTTATTAATAGAAGCACCAAGAGCAAGGATGTTATGCTGAATTTGTGCAAGACTGATTTGATTTGATTTGATTTATTATTGTCACATGTGTTAATATACAGTGAAGAGTATTGTTTTTATGCACCATATAAACAAAACATACTGTTCATTGAGAAGGAAATGAAAGAGTACACAATGTAGCATAGTGCAAAATACAGTCATAGCTAGGGTGTAGAGAAAGATCAACTTAATGCAAGATAAGTCCATTCAGAAATCTGACAGCAGCAGGGAAGAAGCTGTCCTTGATTCTGTTGGTACGTGACCTGAGACTTTGGGTTTTTCCCAAAGGAAGAAGGCGGAAGAGAGAATGTCCGAGGTCATGGGGCCCTTAATTACGCTGGCTGCTTTTCCGAGGCAATGAGAAGTGTAGATAGAGTCAATGATTAGACCTCAAATGGAGTTTTGTGTACATTTCTGGGCATTCCACTACTGGAAAGATGTGAACACATGAGAGAGAGTGCAGAAGAGGTTAAAAAGAGTATTTCCAGGGATGAGAAACTTGAGTTATGAGGATCAATTAAAGAGTTTGGGACTGTTCTCCTTAGAGAGGAGAAAGCCAAGAAGAGATGTGATAAAGATGTTTAAAATCATGAGAGAGCTGGAGAGAGTAGATGGGGAGAAACTGTTCCTTCTCATAGAAGGATCAGAATGAGACAGCACAAGTTTAAAATGATTTGCAAAACAAGCACATGTGATGCGAGGAAAGGTTTTTTTCTCACAATGAATGGTTGGGGTCTAGAAGTATGGGGGAGGTAGGTCGACATTCAAGTCAACATTAAATCATTATTTGAACAGAAATAGTACACAGGGGTATAGGGAAAAGGCAGGGGAGTGGCACCAAGTCACAATGTTTGTTTGGAGGGCCAGTACAAACATGATGGGCCAAATGGCCTCCTGCTGCACCACAACAATTCTGTGATTCTGTGAGGAAATGGCAGCTAACTCGACATCACCCAATATTAAAATGACCACTTTTGTGAATGTTGGTCTTCCCACTGACACTGTCATCTCAACAATACACTCGGCTTCTGCTGACTTTACTCATATCAAGGAAACAATTGGGTCAAATGATAAGAACATAAGAAATAGGAGCAGGATTAGGCCATCCAGCCTCTCGAATCTGCCCCACCATTCAATAAGATCATGGCTGATCTGTAGTGGTTCAGTACCACTTTCCCGCTTTCTCCCTGTAACCCTTAATTCCTTTGTCAATTAAAAACCTATCCACTCTTGACTTGAACATATTCAGCGAGGAAGCCTCCACCACCTCATCAAGCAGAGAATTCCAAAGATTCACCACCCTCTGCGTGAAGAAACCCCTCCGCAACTCCGATCTGAACCGCTCCCCTCCTCCTAACCTTGGGGCTGTGCCCTCTAGTCCTGCTATCTTTGTTAAGCAGGAAGAGTGTCCCAACCTCTACCTTATCCATCCCCTTCATTATCTTATACATTTCTGTAAGATCCTTCTCAGCCTTATAAACTCCAAAGAGTACAAACCTAGTCTGTTCTCCTCATAATCCAAAAGTATGTAATAAGTAATCCATTCAACACCAAATTCACTAGTCTTCCTCCAGCCACGCAGATGAGTTAATCAAATGATTCTCTGCTCCTGCCCCTTGTGTTGCAAAGTGTAATTCGGTCAACAGCCACTCATTTAATGCTGACCATTTCTTTCCCAATATTTGGTTAGAGGGGAAATTAATTCATTCAAATCTCTTAACTTTAAACCTCTTTTTTCAGTTCCTTGTGTGGGCTTTGCTGCATAGCTTTTTAAGGAAATATGGATACATTTACTGTTATCCTGACCTGGGTTTCTTTGTTATTGGAGTCTGATGGAATCTTGGCAAACCAACCTCAGCAAAATTCGAACAACAAATGAGAGAAAAGCTCTTTACTGCAAACACCACCTGAACTCCAGCCAATTCCTCTGGTTTCGAAGGTGCTATACAAATGCCTCTTGTTGTTAAATCAATATTGGAGAAATAGAACGCTCTGTTCTACTTGTCATACTCATAATGGTGAATTAATTACTCTACAGATAGAGCAAAGCCAAGCACCTCCTCCGACTTTAATGTGCCACCAGCTGTCTCTATTGTCTCTTCAAGCGAGATTGCTGCTTTTCATTCATTCATGGGCACTTTTGTGATGTGACCCTTTAAGCGTTCTTCCCTAATGGGATTCTGCATCGAGGAAAAGAGTCTCCCGTGAACTGAATCGACACCAAGCCCCTGACATTGAGGGGAAGTTATTGCAATACACTTTCAGTTAGCCATTTCCAGGTGAATGTGGGGGATGTAGCACCAAACAGCAGACAATGGGTGTGCGACAGATGAGCATTAACTTGGCAGGATCTAGATCCTTGTGAGAATGAGACAATTGGCACAATGGAGACAACTCTCCTGAGCTTCCATCATTATCTAGTGCCACCATCCTATTGATGGCTGGGCCTTCAACTCTCAAGGCTCTAAGTTTCCTCTCCTGATATTTTCTGCCTCTCTCCTACTGTCCAAGATACTATCTCTGTGACCAAACATCTTGGTCATCTACCCAAACGTGGTTCAATACCGGCTTTTATCTGAGAACGCTCTTGTGAAGCACCTCGAGATGCTGAAATCTGCTGAAGGTGCTATTCAAATGGAGGGGTTAAAGAGCACAGTTAGCCTGAAACAGAAGGAACTTTCATTTGCAGTTGTCCATCTTAAGCTTAAAGTTTATTCATCAATGTCACAAGTAGACCTACATTAACACTGCAATGAAGTCACTGTGAAAATCTTCTGGTCGCCACACTCGGGTCAGTGCACCAAACGAGCACGTCTTTCAGATTGTGGGAGGAAACTAAAGCACCCGGAGGAAAACCACACAGACATGGAGAGACTCCGCACAGACAAAAACTCAAGCCGGGAATCGAACCTGGGTCCCTGGTGCTGTGAGGCAGCAGTGTAACCACTGGGCCACCATGCCGCCCCACTTGATCTGGGCGTATTTTATACAGTGGGTGTCCAGAATAATTAAGGCATCTTAGTTGCCAGCACAAACATTCATCACCTCAATGTAAACAGGAAAATGAGTTAGAATGTAAAACGGATATTTAGACAAAATGCTTCACTGGACACTACACAACTGCTGAACTCTATTCTAAATTCAATACTAAATGTCAGAGTTTTTCAAACAATAAAATTCTCTGTCAGATGTGAAAGGCAGTTGTCAGTGAAAGTGACCACATACATAAATTCTAACTTGTTCATCAATATCTTGTGATGGATTTTACTGCTGTCTTCTCCATCTCTGACCAGAAAGACCCTCAGCATCCTGCTGACCAGAATCCCATCTACCCTCTCATTATACTTTACGGAGGAAGCAACGACCTGGTGATATTACCGCTAGACTTTTAATCCAGAAATCCAGAATCTCAGCTAATATTCTGTGTACCCAGCTTAAATCCCACCATGAATTTGAATTCAATTAAAAAATATCTGGAATTAAGAATGTACTGATGAACATGAAACTATTGTCAATTGTCGGAAAAACTCACCTCGTTCACTAATCTCTCTTAGGGAAGGAAATCTGTCATCCTTATGGCCTGACCTACATGTGACTCCAGAGCCACAGCAATGTGGTTGACTCTCAACTGTTCTCCAAGGACAACTAGGAATGGACAATAAATGCTGGCCAACCAGCGATGGCCATGTCCCACAAATGAATAAAAAAAAACATTGGATTAGGTGTGACAGTATCCTTCTGACAAAATGTTTGAAATTTGTTGAGCATTTTAAAAGCTAGGCCAGTCCTACAATCCTAACAGCCATCTGGTATAGTCTGGAGGGATGGGGATGGGAAAAAGGGTTCAGAGAAACGTTTCCATTGAAGCTGCCTGAGTGATGGGAATTTGAGTTCTCTTATA
Source organism: Sphyrna mokarran (assembly GCA_024679065.1). NCBI lineage: Eukaryota > Metazoa > Chordata > Chondrichthyes > Carcharhiniformes > Carcharhinidae > Sphyrna > Sphyrna mokarran. Next base: position 10,183,797 of record JAGIQG010000013.1, on the reverse strand, counting down.
CCTCCAAATACCATTGGGCTGCGCTGATTGAATTCATTGCATCCAAGCTGGAAACGGATCGAATATTGCTGTAAAAGGGACACTTTGCCAGTGGGTAACTGCTGATACTAATGGCCTGCCAAACCTCCCCGCTCCCACCAACCTTCCCTCAATCAGATTGGCCGGTATCTCTGTCTTCCCCGCAATTGAATGGTAGCTGGGATGATCGACAGTCCATATAGGTGAATAACTGGTGTAGTGACCTTAGCGAAGCCCATAATGTCACCCTCTTTGAGACAGTATGAGCTCCCTGATTTAGGTGATTATTGCCTGCCCAATCAAGAAGCTCACTTGTATAGAATGAGGTCTGTCAGGGCTACTAACACTCTGGGTTTTGACTGTGTACCTGAAGCACTCTTGGGAGTGGAGATAAGTTTGGAAATAGAAGGAATCCGGTGAAGGGACACCGGCCTCTGAGGAGTTATGTCAAGCGGTGGAGCCTGAATTTCAGTCTAGGGATTTTTGATAGGCCACAGTGAGGGTGGGAGAGAAGGTGACTGGAGGTCAGGCTTTAGAGGCCAGGAGGATAGGGACAAAGAGGGGCAAGATCTTGGGAAGAGGTGTAATTGCCTCTAATTGGCATTGGAGACTCCCATTAGCTTGGAAGGTATGGCATTCCAAAATCGTCAGGCTGCTGGCCTTGCCTCCATCTTCCCCAGCCACACTGATTCGAGCAGCGGATTGAATGAAGCTCTTAAGCAGCCATTAATTGGCCACATCAAAACCTCCATAGGCCCAAGGGCTGGGGGGGAGGGAAGGAGGAGGGGTGATGTTGGTTGGAGGCAGAACAAGTTGCTTGATGCATTGCCCATGCACTGTAATATAGGTGTATGTAAGCAGGAAAACAATGAGCAGGGCACCTGTTTCATTTTGCAAGCCTTCGCAGCTTTCAAATATGCCATGATGTGGAGTTGCCGGCATTGGACTGGGGTGGGCATGGAAAGAAGTCTCACAACACCAGGTTAAAGTCCAACAGATTTATTTGGTAGCAGGAGCGTTTGGAGCACTGTTCTTTCATCACCTGAGGAAGGAGCTGCACTCTGAAACCTTGTGATTCCAAATAAACCTGCTGGACTTTACCTTGGTGTTTTGAGACTCCTTACTGTGTGTTTGATAACAGAAGAATGCAAGAGACTATCAATAGACTAGTCAGGTGCACAGAACAGCAACAAATGGACTTCAAAATAGATAAATGTAAGGTAATACATTCGGGGAAGACTTAACAAGGCGAGGGTGAAATACAATAAATGGTAAAACACTAAAAAGTGCAGAGGAGCAGAGGGGCTTTGGAATGCATATCTATGGATCCTTGAAGCTGGATGCAAAGATGGACAAAATGATGACAAAGGTAAAAAGGATGCAATCCTTTATTGCTGAGGAGTAGGATTCAAAAGCTGTGAAGTTCTGCTTGGAGTGCAAACACACTAGTAAGGCCACAACCAGTGTACTGGGTGCACTTTTGGTCACTGTGCTATAGGAAATATATAATTGCAATAGAGAATTATAGAATCTGACACAACAAAAAGAGGCCATTCAGCCCATCAAGTCTGTATTGGCCACAATTCCACCCAGCCCTATCCTCCTAATCTCATGCATTTACCCTAGCTAGTTCCCCTGACACCAGAAGGCAATTTAGCACAGCCAGTCCACCTAATCTGCACATCTTTGGACTATGGGAAGAAACCGGAGCACCCAGAGGAAACCCTTGCAAACACTTCACAGACAATGATCCAAGCTGGGAATGGAACCCGGATTCCTGGTGCTGTGAGACAGCCACCGTGCCACCGTAACACTCACTATCCGTACAGAGGAAATTTAAAAGGATGTCGGTGTGTTTGGAGATTTTTATCCAGAAGGACAGTTTGGACTGACTATGGTTGTCTTCTTCGGAAGAGAAAAGGCTGGGAAGAGATTGAATTGAAGTGTATTAAATTGAGGGCTGTAGATAGAATGTCTTTATTCCCCTGGATTGATGGGATCATAAAGGGAGAATAGAATAAGAAAATTTGATGGAGATTTTTTTCAACCAAAGGATGCCGGAGATCTAGAATGTATCAGCTGGAAGACTGATAGAGGCAGGAACCCTCAAATATTAAAATTAAACACATTGGATATGCTGTTTGCGTTTGATGGAAAAGAGGAAAAGTAGGGTTAGGCTGAATGGATATTGGTCAGACAGTGGAGACAAAATGGGTAGAATAGCCACCATGCTGCAAATTTCTAAGGATAGAGTAAAATAGAAGTGCAGAAGGAGGCCATTTGGCCATCGAGTCTGCACTGGCTCTCTGACGGAGCATCCCACCCCACCTCTATCCTTTTAATGCTACATATTTGCCCTACTAATGCCCCTAACCTATATATCTTGGACCACAAAGGAACAATTTAGTGTGGTCAATCCATCTAACCTGCACATCTTTAGATTGTAGGAGAAAATGGAGCACCAGGAAGAAACTCATGCAGATATGGGGAGAATGTGCAAACTCCACACTGTAACTTCCTGCTTGTTTCTCTGTAAGCCTAGCTCCACTCATTCACATGAATCTTCTTGCCAATCAACCTAATTAAGCCCTACTCTGAAACCCCAGGGGACAACCAAAAGACCAACAAAACCGCATTAACTCAGATTAAAACCAACACCTCAGTAATTAGGAGCAATGACTGTTCTGCATGCTCATCATTTGGCTGCCAGTTGTAGACATTCAGCATCGTAACCAGTGCAGAAATATGGAACAGTTCTTCACAAGAAATCTGGCACAAATTTTTTATAGGCACAGTATCATCACAGTGAAACATAAGTTTTTTACTTTTCTACAATGTGCGCTAGTCCGTCTTCAATTTCATTGGACAGCAAACCATTGCCTTATCTTTATTGATTTTATATCACTCCCTACCACAGTGGCACAATAGTTAGCACAGCTGCCCCAAGGTGCCGGTGCTCTGGGTTCAATTCCCAGCTTCGATCACCGTCTATGTGCAGTTTGCACTTTCTCCCCATGTTTGAGTGGGCTTCCTCTGGATGCTCCGGTTTCCTCTGCAATGGCCATGCTAAATTCTGCCTCATCGTACTCAGTGTGATAACTAAGTGATTTTCATAATAACTTCATTGCAGTGTTAATCTAAGCTTATTTGTGACTAATAAATATTACTTAAAACGCTTTTTTAGCTTACAGTGCAGTAATCTCCCACTTTATTCCATGAATGTTGAAATAAGTTTAAAGTGTATTCATGTCACAAGTAGGCTTATATTAACACTGCAATGAAGTTACTGTGAAAATCCCTTAGTTGTCACACTCCGATGCCTGTTCGGATACACTGAGGGAGAATTTAGCATGGCCAATGTACCTAACCAGCACGTCTTTCGGACCATGGGTGGAAGCCAGAGCACGTGGGGGAAACCCACGCAGACATGAGGAGAACATGCAAACTCTGCACAGGCAGTGACCCAAGCCGGGAATTGAATCTATGACCCTGGTGCTGTGAGGCAACAGTGCCTACCACAGTGCCACCATGCCGCAATGCTGGAAAAATAGTGAATAAATGTCCATCAGAAACCTGATTGAAATTGTTCCGAAGTCATTTCATTTCATGTGTTTTCTTTTTCATCTCTCTCTCCTTATTCCAATCCGTGTTCCGGAGGTGAAGGAACTGCTGCTGAAGGACTCCTTCACATATCTTACAAATCATATTTCAAGTGCTTACTATTGTACTCGTGGAGATGTTTGGTGCGAATGAAGTTTGATGCTGTCAATCTGATTGCATTGTTAAGGCGTAGGATCCAAAATTAGAATGACTGAATATTAGATTTTAATAAAGAACCTGTCAGATGTTAGAATGCAGCCCGAGAATGGCAAAGAAACAAGAGGTATTTAAATACCATCAAAAAAAAGACATCAATGCTTCAGCATTTTCTACAATTGTCACTTGAAAGGAGAGATTTGGATCACAATCTTCAAATTACTCCTCTCTTTTCCTTTATTACTTTTTTTTTGAAATATTTATTCATGAGATATGAGTGCCACTGGCTAGACTAGCATTTATTGCTCAATCTAATTGCTCTTCAGAAGGTGATGGTGAGCTGCCACCACGGTGTCGGCAAACAATGGTGCTGACGTAAAATGAACTCCCGAATTTAGACACAGCAGTAGTGTAATGACCGAAGGCTGGTGTGTGACCTGGAAGAGAACTTGCACAGTGAACTGGAAGAGAACAGGCCATGTTCCCATGTCTTCTGGTGCCCTTGTCCTTCTGGAACAAAATATAACAAAGGAAAGTACAGCACAGGAATAGGCCCTTTGGCCCTTCAAGCCCGTGCCAATAATGATGTCCAAACTAAACTAAAAAAATCTTCTACCCCTATTTCATCCATATCCCTCTATTTCCTCCCTATTCATGTACCCACCCAGATGCCTCTTATGCACCTGCTTCTGCCACCTCCTCTGGCAGTGTGTTCCAGGCACTCACGAGTCTGCATGGAAAACCTCCCTTAAACTATGCCCCTCTCACCTTGAACCTGTGCCCCCTTGTAATTGATACTTCCACCCTTGGAAAAAAAACCTCTGACTATCCACCCTGTCTATGCCTCTCATAATTTTGTAGATCTTTATCATGTCTCCTCTCAACCTCTGTTTTCCAGTGGAAACAATCTTAGTTTATTCAATCTCTCCTCATAGTCAACACCCTCGAGACCAGGCAACATCCTGATGAATCTTCTTTGCACTCTCTCCAAAGCTTCCATGTCCTTCTGATAATGTGGTAACGGGAACTGTATGCAATACTGCAGCCTAACCTAAGTTTTATGTAGCTGTAACATGATTTTCTAGATGGTAGAGGTCATGGGTTTGGAAGCCGCTGTTGAGGGAGCCTTGGTGAGTTGCTGCAGTACATTTGCTATGGTGTGCCAGTGGTAGAGGGAGTGTATGTTCAATGTGGTGGATGGAGTGCTGATCAAGTGCGTCCTGGGTGGTGTTGATCTTTTAAAACAACAGAGTTGCAATATGAGGAATATTCCATCACATTCCTGAGGTGGGCGTGGTACTTAGCGGATACGCTTTAGGGAGTCATGCGGGCTTGCCAGTGTAATTTGATAGGGGTTCTGGACTGGCACATTCCTGTAAGGAAGGATGACTGTGGCAAGCTTTGGGAACCTTGGATAACAAGGAATATTGTGAGCCCAGTCAAGGAGTAAAAAGAAGCATTTGTCAAAGCTGGGAGGCTGGAACACACAAAGCGAGTTTGGAGTACAAGGAAAGAAGAAAAAAAATTAAAGCAAGGAGAAAAAAGGTTAAAAGGGATCATGAAAAAGCATTGGGCAGCAGGATTAAGGAAAATCCCAAAGCTTTTTATACATAAATAAAAAGTAAGAGGATAGCCAGGACGAGGGTTAACCCAATCACAGACAAGAGAGAGAATCTATTCATGAAGCCAGAGAAAATGGGTGCGGTATTAAATGAGTATTTTGCGCCAATATTCACCAAACAGAAGGACTTGGTAGATGATGAGTCTGGGAAAGTGTATGTAGATAGTTTGAGTGATGTTGAGATCAAAAAGGAGGGGGTATTGGGGTTCTTGAGAAACATTAGGGTAGAAAAGTCCCCAGGTCCTGATGGGATATATCCCAGAATACTGAGGGAGGCAGTGAGGAAATTCTAGGGCCTTGAGAGAAATTTTTGTATCCTCACTGGCTACAGGAGAGGTCTTAAAAGATTGGAGAATAGCCAATGTTATTGCTTTGTTTAAGAAGGGTAGCAAGAATAATCCAAGTAATTACAGGCTGGTGAGCCTTACATTAATGGTAGGGAAATTATTAGAGAGGGTTCTTCAAGACAGGATTTATTCCCATTTGGAAATAAGTGGACATAATAACGAGAGGCAACATGGTTTTGGGAAGTGAAGATCGTGTCTCATTAATTTGATCAAGTTTTTTGAGGAAGTGATGAAGATGATTGATGATTTGGGGCAGTGGATGTTGTCTACATGGACTTCAGTAAGGTCTTTGACAAGGTCCCTCATGGCAGACGGGTGCAGAAGGTGAAGTCGCATGGGATCAGAGATGAGCTGACAAGAAGGATACAAAACTGACTCGGTCAAGTGGAAGGTGCATTTCTGAATAGAGGGCTGTGACAAGTGATGTTCCTCAGGGATCAGTGCTGGGAGCTTTGCTATTTGTCATACATATAAATGATTTGGTGAAAAATGTAACTGGTTTAATTAGTTAGTTTACAGATGGCACAAAGATTGGTGGATTTGCGGATAGCGATAAGGAACATCAGAGGATATAGCAGGATATAGATCAATTGGACACTTGGGCAAAGAGATGGCAGATGAAGTTTAATCCAGTCATATGTGAGATAATGCATTTTGAAAGGTCCAATATAGATAGGAAATATACAGTAAATGGCACAATCCTTCAGAGTATTGATAGGCAAAGGGATCTGAGTGTACAGGTACACAGATCACTGAAAGTGGCAATGCAAGTGGAAAAGGTAGTCAAGAAGGCATACAGCATGCTTGTCTTCATCGACTGAGGTATTGAGTTTAAAAATTGTCAAGTCATATTGCGGCTTTATAGACCTTTCATGAAATATGGTGTTCAATTCTGGTCGCTACACTACCAGAAGGAGGCTTTGGAGAAGATGCAGAAAAGGTATGACGGCGGCGCGGGCTCGTTGGGCCGAAGGGCCTGTTTCCCGTGCTGTGTTGCTTAATAATAAAAAAAAAATTAATAATAATAAAAAAAAAAGATTTAGTAGGATGTTGCTTGGTATGGAGGGCATTAGCTGTAAGGAGAGGTTAGAGAAACTTGATTTGGAATGATAGAGGTTAAGGGGTGACCTGATAGAAGTCTACAAGATTATGAGACGCATGGACAGAGTGGAGGGTCAGAAGTTTTTTCCCAAGGTCGAAGAGTGAATTACAAGGGAGTACAGGTTTAAAGTATGAAGAACAAGGTTTAAGGGAGATGTACAAGGCAGTGGTGGATGCCTGGAACTTGTTGTTGAGGGGTAGTGGAAGAAGATACAACAGTGAGTTTTAAGAGGCATCTTGACAAATACATGAATAAGATGAGAATAGAGAGATATGGTCACCGGAAGGGGAGGGGGTCTTAGTTAAGTCGGGTATCATGTTTGGTGCAGTCTTGGAGGGCCAATGGGCCTGTTCCTGTGCTGTAGTTTTCTTTGTTCTTGGTTCTTTGAGTCAGGAGTTGAGAAATCCCAGTTTCATACCTGCTTTTGTAGCCATAGTTTTTTTATTGCTGCTAAGTTCCATGTCAATGGTCCGTCCTCAGATATGGACGATGGGCCAATGGCACTGCGGCTGTGTGCCAGGGGAAGATGGTTAGATTTTCTGTTGGAGATGGTCATTGCCAGGCACTTGTGTGATGTGAGTGCTGAATGCTACTTGCAATGTGATCTTTTTCAATTAGAGTTTATTTCTGTCTTTCTCCCATTCATTCATTCATTCATTTTCCCTCTCTCTCTCTCCCCTCCTGCACCCATCATCCACCTGACCCTGTGCCCCAACCCCCAATCATGCTCACAATCTTTCCATGAGCCAAATTGAATGGTATGTACCGGGGCGTGTGAATTCATGACCTTTTGGATGCCTCATCAGGGAATGACAGGGAACAGAAATATACAGAGGCTTATATTCCAGACTCATGTGATTGTGCAAGCAATGCTTCCCCTTACAGTCTATCCCTCAGCTTGCCACATGTAGAGTGGATGATCAATAGATGCTAGTTGCTGGTGTTCCCCTGCTGTTTGCTGAGAAATTGGGGGTGAACCTTGTCTTTCTCAGCAGCATCAAACAAACTTGTCTTTCAGACTGTGGAAGGGAATCTAAGCACCTGGAGGAAACCCAGGCAAACATGGAAAGGACATGCAGACTCTGCACAGGGAATGACCAAATACAGGATTTGAGCCCGGATCCCTGACACCGTGAGGCAGCAATGTTAACCATTGTGTCACTGTGCTGTCTGCCACGAGCAAAGGCCAATCACATTTCCATTGTGTTCAGCACAACCCATGAGTGCATTGAATTCCTTTAGTGATCCGACATCTAAGCAAAGGATTCACATATCACCAACGTATTGCTTTGAGAATGTTCTCGGATTGTTTGCCTGGTAAACTGCTGACAAACAGTTGGAAAATCATTTATAACTATGCCCAAGATATTCAGCGAATCTGCAAATGCATGCCCAAATCTACAGCCTGAGTCTGACCCAAAATGTGGCATCGGATCTCATTTTTTCTAATGCCACTAAATTACTGACTCCTGTCAAGTCCTCTTCTGATGTCAGGAGTCAAATGGGCATTATGGTGGCACAGTAATTAGTACTGCTGCCTTGCAGTCCAAGGGACCAAGGTTCAATTCCCGGCTTTGGTCACTGCCAGTGCAGAGTTTGTACATTCTCCCTGTGTTTGTGTAGTTTTCCTCCAAGTGCTTAGGTTTCCTCCCAGAGTCCAAAAGATGAGCTGGTTAGGGTGCATTGGTCATCTTAAATTCTCCCTCAGTGTACCCAAACAGGCATTGGAGTGTGGCAACTTGGAGATGTTCATTGCAGAGTTAAACGTAAGCCTACTTGCGACAATAATAAATAAATAACTAAATAAAATAAACTTAAATTTGGACCCGGTGCATCCAGCGGCAATTGAGAAAGCACGGGTGCTGGTAAAGGTGAGGTGGGTGCCTGCCGTTGGCAATAATCGAAAGAGAAACATCAGGACAGAACAAACCAAGTCAGAAAAGAGATTGGATGTGTGGACAACACCAGAAAATGAGCAGAGGGAATGCCTACGGCCTCTCATGGACAGTGGCAAATATGGATGGGTCAATTCACTAGATTTGACTGTCAGCTCTGCCCTGTGGGGGTAGGTGTTGGGGTGGTGGGAGTGGGGGAAGGTGTTAATAATATAGGTAGTACAAGGAAGATGCTGAGGGTGGGTTCAAGATATGATAGGTATTGCTCATATTAGTATTGTGAAAACAGGAGAAAATATTTTTCCCTCTCATTTGCTTGGTCTTTTGCAGTTTCCTTAAAGCATTTGTTATAATTCAGGTCAGAATTATGAAGTTAGCCTGGAACATAAGTTTTGAACTTGCCTCAGGGTGAGCATGAGATATTTCACTTTAGATGTGATTCAAAAGACCTACTAGAGAAATTTTATCAAACAAAGTTTATTTAAGAATGCAGTTAACATGCATGGAAAGAAAATTAGCAATCCCTTTTATCAATTACAAAGAAGAAAAAAAAGCAATCATGATATAATATCCACCTTAACAGCTAAATACCATTCCAGTGAAATGAATCTCATAAACAAAACTTTTGGCACAGCAAAGACTGATACTCACATGATACTGGATTTCAGTCCTTTGGTTGAACATTGCAATTCTCTTGAGGCAACACATACAATCTTTGAATCAGAACAACTTTGGTCTTTTTGTTGCAGAAGTGAAACCCTGGCTTCCCAGACTTGTAACTTTTGGCAGTCCTCTCGGTATACACCTAGAATGCTTTCAAGTCAGAATACCTTCCCAAAACAACCAGAGAGAAAGAGACGGTAGGCAAGCCAATCACCAACAGCAGATTTTCCACTCCGGGAAGGCAAGAAGCTTTCAGCTAACCAACAGAATTTCCAAAACCAGGGAGAGAGAGAACGACACTGCTTTCAATCTGATGTGCATTCTCTTCTAAGCTAAAACTGGAAATGAATTCTTAGATCTTTCCTGGAGAGGAGCCACCTGACTTTGATTTGTCAATCAATCTTCCCTCTCAATGCAAGGTCATAAAAGATCCCAGAGTACAAATAAACAGAGCCCATCTAAGCCATTAAATTAGCAAGACAAGGACTTGTCCAGATAATCCAGCAACAATAAGGAAAAAAAAACTGAAAAGGTTTGCTTACAACTACAGGGAACATGGTTTAAAAAAAAGTTTCTTAAACGTACACTAATGTCACATGTTAATGAGATTGCACTTAGAAAATTGTGTATAGTTTTGGTGCCCCTACTTGAGGAGGGATGCAGGTGTGTTAAGTAAGTTCAGAAAAGATTCACTAGATTAATTCCAGAGATAAAGGGTTTGTCTTACAAAGAGAGATTGGGCAGTTTGGGACTATATTCCCCGTAATTTAAAAGAACAAGAAGAGATCTAATTGAGGTGTAGAAGATGATAAGGGGGATTGACAAAGTAGAAGTGGAGGGGATATTTCCTCCTGTGGGACAATCTAAAACAAACAGTCATTGTTTTAGGATAAGGGGTGCAGACTTAAAACAGAGATGAGAAGAAATTACTTCTAACATGATTTTAGGAGCCCCAATCATCAACAACCTGTCCTGCACCCCCCCATATCAACATTACAGTTGAGAAAGCCCACTAATGCCTCTACTTTCTCAGAAGACAAAGGAAATTTAGTATGTCAGCTACGACCTTCACCAACTTTCACAGATGCACCATAAAAAGCAATCTTTCTGGTTGTATCACAGATTAGCATGGCTCCTGCTCTGCCCAAGACTGCAAGAAACTACAATGGGCCGTGAATGTAGCCCAATCCATCAGGCAAACCAGCCTCCAATCCATTGACTCTGATTACATTCCCCGCTGCTTCAGCAAAGCAGCCAGCATAATTAAGGACCACAGGCATCCCGGATATTCTCCCTTCCACTATTTTCCTTTGTGAAAAAGATACAAAACTCTGAGGTCATGTACCAACCGACTCAAGAACAGCTTCTTTTGCTACTGTCAGACTTTTGAATGGACCTACTTTGCATTAAGTTGATCTTTCTCTATACCCTAGCTATGACTGTAATGCTACATTCTGCACTCTCTCACTTCCTTCTCTATGAATGGTATGCTTTGTCTGTATGGGGCACAAGAAACAGTACTTTTCATTGTATGTTAATACTTGCAACAAAAATAAATCAAATCAAATGAAAGCCTCGTGAGTGTGTGAAATTCAATACATCAGAGTGTGGTGGAAACTGGAACACTGAGTAAATTTAAGGAAGTGGTGCACAGATTATTAATTAGTAAGGGTTTGGAGGGCTAGGGTGAATGGGCTGGGAAGTGGAGATGAATCTGGGATGAGATCAGCCATGATTGTATTAAATGACAGAGGAGGCTCGAGGGGCTGGATCGCCTACTCTTGCTCCTTGTGATTCTTATGAAGACTGTGGTTAAGCCATCACAGGGGTGACAAGAGTAGCCGCAGCTTGAATGCTCTTTTTCATCATCAGTTCTGCAGAAGGATTCTGAAACCGGCACAGGGCACCTGCTTTACATAATGAAGTTGATCCAACACTACGCTCAGACTGACTTGTAAACACAATCTGCCTCACGCCAGGGAACAAGCCACTGATGATGCATTGTGGTAATGTTCTGTTTGTGAGGGATTTGACAGTGGATACATCCAGAAACTTGATCCTTTTGCGCAGTGATCTTGAAGTTTGTCAACAAATGTTGGCGAATAGCATGTGAATACCAATTCACAGTTGTGTGCAGCCAATTCGATACTTCAAATTAGCATTCAGCAGAGGTACACAATGAACGATTTATGTAGCTATGGTGCTGTGAAGTTAACTACCTCTTATAAGAGGTGTTACTCTCTTAAAAAAAATCCCTGTTATATTTCATTTGCTGTTACATTAAAGATACTTAATGCTTGCAATTAAAATAATTTAAACTGTAATCTCATCCCCATCAGTTGAAGCAAAGTAGATTACTGTGTTAGAGATTGGAGGTTACAAATGAGTGTCTCAAAAATTGAGACAACCATTATGGGGACAGCTACGGACTTTCTGCAGATTGGGGTTAAAATTGGTGTGTGATGCACTCGGCTTATGACTGTAACGTAGGCAAAATTCACACCAGTTTCTCCACATGTACCTTTCCCAAGATGTGACAGACAGAATTACTTTGTGCAGTGTTAAAAACACAGCTGATGTTATTGCTCAGGAGGCCAGACTTGAAAGTGAAATCTGACTTACCATAAACATGAAGAGTAAAGTACAAAATTCCAGTAACACCTTCAGAATTAAAAAAAAATTAAATGATTTACTAAAAAGGAAAAAGAAGCACTCAAGATTAAAATAGCCCTACAGAACAACCCACACAAAAATCTTTCTTGGTCAGAAGTACGCAATTAAACTATGGTTTTGCTAACAACCCCTTAAAGACTTTTAATCATATGATTCCAGTAAAATTCTCTAATTCAAGGAATTGCTGTTCCTTTAATAAAGACACACTTTCTTAAGCATTTTAACCCTGATATGGAGTTCCAAATGGCAGTTCAGAAACAAACTGTTCCCTCAATAAAGGACTCTTCTGATTAAAACTGGGTAGCTGTCTCCAATTCAAAATGTTCACCCCTTATCAGTGCACAAAGCAGCTAGGCCTCAGGTCTTTCCCCTCAGCCACTCTCTCTGTTAAACATCCCTTTCCTTGAATAACTTTGTTCCCTTTCCACCTCAGTTCCATCATCTTTAAGCAACTCTTTGAATTCAAACTCTCCAAATTCAAAACAAATCTTTCATATTTCCAATTTTGCCTCAGCTTCTGGGTCAATGAAATTCAATATACCTCCCTTGATTAAAGTGAAGTTTACTTATTAATCACAAGCAAGACTGCTTGTGATAAACACTGCAATGAAGTTGCTGTGAAATTGTTTATTCATGGAACCCCTGTAAGATTTAAATGTTCCTTGTCACTTCTAAACTCCCATTTTGAAATTCAGCAACTTATCTCACAATGCAAATTTTAGATTCAACCTATTTACATGTTACTCAGACCTCTCATTACAAACCTAACAACTTTAACCTTTCACCTCTTAGACCTCACAGACAACTTGTCTCTAGTAACCTCTTCCTTGCTTATTAAACCCTGGCCATTCCCAAGCACAGTAAAAAAGTCTCATAACAGCAGGTTAAAGTCCAACAGGTTTATTTGGTAGCACAAGCCAATAGCTTTCAAAGGTGATTGGGAGTTGTGTTCAAAAACAGGGCATATAAAGACACAAACTCAATTTATAAGATAAGTTTTTACACGTAATCAAGTCTTAAAGGTATAGATAATGTGAGTGGGGAGACGGTTAAGCATAGGCTACCATTCCCAAATACCCAGTTGCCTTTAAAGGCACAGAGAACTATAATCACAAAAATGTAAAAAATATACATCTCTTATCACAACGAGTAGAGAATTTCTCACCTCAGTTTAATCTTTTTATCAAAGGACATGCTCATACAAAGTGCTTGGTGTTTGTAATACAAATACAACTGTAATGTTAACAGACTGTGAGATGAGACGGCAGTTTTGTATTTTCTGATCACAAGCATTTTTTAATTCCAAATGAGGATTATCATATGATAATATTATTGAATTGCTTATGGCAATTCTACATTTATGGCTTTCCCATTTGGAACATCATCACTGTGTTAATTTAGAACAATATTACTGGGTTATTAGCAGTCAGTTATAGAAACTACAATTGCTTCATTTTATTAGTTTAGCGTAAAATGAAAAGCTGCTTTGATATCTAAGTGCATGACTGCCTGTTGAATGAGATTGATATAATATCCAGTTTACGCATGAATCATTCTGCTCCAGATTTTCATGTACTGTTGAACTGATAAGTAAACCAACCACATACAACCGGTTAGAACAAAGTCCAAGAGACAAAGGTTCTCACATTCGAGGTGGACAAGAAGTGGACTTTTAACAGGTTTCCGTACTGGAGAACATTAAATAGGATGAAATACATTTGGGCTGGCCTTCCACTCCATATTTTTGAGCTGGGGTTCCAGGTAGTGTAGCCTCTTCTGCCTGCATCTCAACCGGCCCCCATCACATCAGGAAACATGAGGGAAGGTGATGATCTCATACCATTATTGCTAGGTTATTAATCCAGAAACTCAACTAATGCTCTGGGGGACCTGGGTTCAAACCCACCACAGCAGGTGGTGAAATTTGAATTCAATTAAAAAAATCCAAAATTAAGAATCTAATGGTGACCATTGTCGATTGCCAGAAAAAACCCAACTGATTCACTAATGTCCTTGAGGAAAGGAAATCTGCCATCCTTACCCATCTGGCCTACATGTGACTCCATAGTCACAGCAATGTGGTTCACTCTTAACCACCCTCCCAAAGGACACTACGGATGGGCAATAAATGATAGCTAACCAGAGATGCCCACGTCCCATGAATGAATTAAAAAACATAGGAACAGGGATGAGACATTGACACCCTTAGTTGTATAATCGTTGTTGGATCGTAGCTGATCTGTACTTGATTCTACCTATCCATAAGAACATCAGAACATAAGAAATAGGAACAGGAGTAGGCCATCTAGCCCTTTGAACTTGCCCCGCCATTCAATAAGGTCATGGCTGATCTGAAGTGGGTCAGTTCCACTTTCCCGTTTTCTCCCCATAACTCTTAATTCCTTTGTCAATCAGAAATCTATCTACCCGTGACTTAAATATATTCAACAAGGTAGTCTCCACCACTTCAACAGGCAGAGAATTCCAGAGATTCACTACCCTTTGATGAAGAAGTTCCTCTTCAGCTCCGTTCTAAACTGTTCCCCCTTATTTTGAGGCTGTAACCTCTAGTTTTGTTTTCCTTTCTAAGCAGAAAGAATCTCTCTACCTCTAGCTTATTTAGCCCCTTCATTATCTTGTAAGTCTGTATAAGATCCTCCCTCAGTCTTTTAAACTCTAACGAGTACAGGGCCAGTCTATTCAATCTCTCCTCATAAGCTAACCCCCTCATCTCCGGTTTCAGCCTGGTGAACCTCCTCTGTACTCCCTTCAAGGCCAATGTATCCTTTCACAAATAAGGGGACCAAAACTGCACACAGTACTCCAGTTGCGGCCTCACCAGTGCCCTGTACAGTTGCAGCAAGACCTCCCTGCTTTTATATTCTATCTCCCTCGCAATAAAGGCCAACATTCTCTTCGCCTTCTTGGTCACCTACTACACCTGCAGTCTGAGTTTTTTGTGATTCGTGCACAAGGATCCTCAGGTCCCTGTGCACAGTAGCATGCTGCAGCTTTTCTCTCTTTAAATAATAACCTCTCCTAATATTATTTCTACCAAAGTGGATAACCTGATATTTGATAACGTTATACTCCATCTGCCAGGTCCTCGCCCATTGTCTCAGCCTATCCAGATCTCTCTGCAGACTTTCCGCGCCCTCCACGCAATTTGCTTTTCCACTCATCTTTGTGTCATCAGCAAATTTTGTTACCCTAGTCTCAGCCCCCTGCTCCAGCTCGTCTACGTGAATTCCATAGCTCTGATTATTGAGGGAAGAGAATACAGTGATGGGGAGTTTTGGTGAGCTCAATCCAGTCTGGAGATTCTGAAAAAAAAAATCCTAAAGTCTCTTAACATGACTCAGCTCTTAAGACTGAAGGGCAATTACAGAGATGCAAACGTCAGCTGTTTCTCTGTCCACAGGTACTGCCAGAGCTGCTGAGTTTTCCCAGCATTTTCTGTTCTCATTCCATCTGAGTTTGCTCAAACAACATTGCAACAAACCTGTTGTCGATTTTCAGATCTTTTCTTTGTCAGGGAATGGAAGAATCTTGGGAGGAGGCAGGGAGTCTGCAGTCTGTGGCATAATTGTGTGAGTTGTCTGAGCTATCATTCTTCCACCAGTGGAGTTTCCCAAGTTAAAAGCTCCAGGACACAGCTTCTGAACTGATGCCTATTCACCAAGAGACATTGACAAGAGGATTCAGGTACCATTCCCTAGGAGAATATTGGCGACCATGTATTTCCATTGGATTGGTCCATGACAATGCTTGGCAAAGTACTGCAGTGATTTGCAATGGCCTTTTGCACTGTGACTGACCAGGAAATTCTCCTTTTTACTGAATGCTAAGAGGTGTATTTGAAGGATACACAGACTGATAGTCAACATGTTTGACCATATTAGGAATGCACCTCTGTGGGAGTTGGAACGTGAAGCTTCTGGCCCAGAGACAGAGACACTGCCACTGCACCACTAGCGCTCCCTGACGATTGAAGATTAGCCACACAGGAAAAATTATTGGCCACAAAATATCTGAATATATTGTATAACGAAAGCCATGTGAGCCAAAGGCAGCTTGATGATGAAAGACAGGGGCCAGGATTTTCTGACTTCCTCCCCAGCCAGCCCCCATACTCCACCCTCCTATCACCTGACCCCTCCTCCTCCCCCCAACCAGGCGACGTGTTTTCCCATGGCTGAGGTGGCTTGATCTCAGTCGGTGACGGAATCTGTTAGTCCCACTGAAGTTTATTTGCATTTTGTATGGTTCACATGCCCCACTACCAGGGAAGCTGCCCCAGGGGCTGGGGGTGGAAGTGAGGGATGAGAGCATTGGAGGCTGGGGGTGGGGGCACCTTCACCAGAACTGGAAGATTTTCCCAACAGGAAATATCCCTCCCAGAGTTTTGTAAGGATGCTTATTCATGAGCCTACTAGTGGTAACCATTAGAAACTGTACTTAAGGAGACAGATCTCCATTGATGCGATGCCTTTCTGAGTTTATTATTTGGACATCCCAAAATGCATAATACCAACTAAATATTTTTTATTGTGCAGTCAGTGTTATAGTGAGGAAATAGGGCAGCTAATCTGTGCACAGTAAATGCCCATGAATAAGAATGTGATGATCAATTAGTTAAAGAATTTGGGATTGGCTCCTGAAAGCTGAGGAGGTTTGATTGGGATGTTCAAATATTAAGGTTTTTGATGAAATGCAGGTGTATGAAACAGGAGCAGAAGAATGCCATTCAACCCTTCAAACTAGCTCCACCAATATATCACATTATGACTATGTGTTTGTGCTTCAAATTCCTCATTCCCATCTATAACCTTTGATACACTTTCCTGGCAAGAATCCATCTAATTCTACCTGAAAAATATTCAATGATCCCCAACGCCACTGCTTTCTGAGGCAGAGAATTCCACAGCCACACAATATTCTTCCCATCCCCCTCCTTTCAGAATGGCTCCTAATTCTAAAACAGTGCCCTCCAGTTCCGGACTCACCCACAAGAGGAAACATCTTTTCACATCCGTCTTATCAATGCCATTCAGGATCTTATATATTTCAATCAGGGAATGATAGAAGGCTACAAGATTGTGAGGGGCACAGACAGAGTGAATAGTCAGAAGCTTTTCCCCAGGCTGGAAGATTCAATTGCTAGGGGGCATAGGTTTAAGGTGAGAGAGGCAAGGTTTAAAGGAGATGTACGAGGCAAGTTTTTTATACAGAGGGTGGTGTGTGCCTGGAGTTTGCTGCCGGGGGAGGTAGTGGAAGCAGATATGATCGTGACTTTTAAAGGGCATCTGGACAAATACATGAATAGAATGGGAATAGAGGGATATGGTCTCTGGAAGGCTTTAGTTAAGACAAGCAGTATGGTCAGTGCAGGCTTGGAGATCCGAAAAACCTGTTCCTGTGCTGTAATTTTCTTTGTACTTTGAATATATTGCTAGATATATGCTTTCTAGCAAAATATTCCTGAATTAAAGTATATAAGATCAATTATCTGGAGAATTTGGGATTAGCTCCTTAGAGTTGGGAAGGTGAAGAGAAAATTTGATTGGGATGTTGAAAAATTGAAGTTCTTACAGAATGCGGACAAATGCAATAGGAGCAGTTTCCATTGGCTGGTGGATCAGTGAGCGTAAGAAATGGTTTTTAAGATGTTTGCAAGGAATCAGCTTGTTGTGCAGTGAGTTACGATCTGAAAAAGGCAGAGTAAATTTTACGAGTAAATTTCCAATGGGGATTGAAGAAAGGAAGCCTTTGCAGGACAACGGGAAAAGAACGGGAGAGCTCTTTTGAAGGTTGGTACAAACATGATGGGCCAAATGGCCAGCACCCTCTTTGCCAAGTTTCCCTATGGAATTTGGACAAGGGCAGGAGCACTAGTGATGCCTCATGGTTCAATATCCCCCCACCCCCAAATCATGCTAGGAGTTAGGAGCACTTGAGCAGGAGGGCTGCAATCTGCTTGTACATATGGTACATTATCCCAGCAAGAAGCAGCGCCCTGAGGAAAGAGTGAATAAAAATAGTCAGAGTGCAGCGGGCATTGGATAATTTAAAAAAGTAACAAACTTTCCGATGATGAGAGGGAAACAATACGTTACAAGCTGGCAAATGTTAGTTTTTGCTGCCACAGTGTGTGACAGATTAAATAAACAGTATGGTGGATGAGGAAATTGCAGAAGCAATTTTTTGTAATTTAGTATAATTACTAATCTGTTTGAATGTCAATATTTCTTTCCAGTATTTTGAAACTGGATTTGGTCTTCCTCTGTTTAGTCATTTCAATAAAGCAACTTAGGCAGAGGCAGCAAGACGTGAGAGTTGAAGCATTCATTTCTCAGTGTAGTGTAAAGATAAGTTGGCATCATTTGTTCCTTTGCCTTCTCTCGAAAGCCCAAAGCCATCCTCCAAAGGACACACGAGAAAATTATTATCCTGAAGTCACTGCCTTCTGCCACTTCATGTATATATACAGCAAGTGTAAAGAGTTGGCACATGTTTCTAGTGGTTTGGTGAAAGACAGGGTGAAATAAATATACTTTAAATTGAGGGGTGGTGATTTTAGGACAGATGTCAGAGGTATGTTCTTTACCCAGAGGGTGGTAAGGGTATGGAATGCCTTGCCTGCATCAGTTGTAGATGCACCAAGTTTGGTGGTGTTTAAGAGGTTAGTAGATAAGTTTATGGATGAAAGAGGAATGGTTTAGGTTAGAAGGTCACTGCTTGTTCCTAATTGGTCGGCGCAACATCAAGGGCTGAAGGGCCTGTTATGCGCTGTAATGTTCTATGTTCTATATATATTTCATATGATGTGGAGATGCCAGCGTTGGGCTGGGGTAGGTACAGTAAGTAGTCTCACAACACCAGGTTAAAATCCAACAGGTTTATTTGGCAGCAAAAGCTTTCGGAGCACTACCCTAAATATGAATGGATGAAGGAGCAGCACTCCGAAAGCTAGTGCTGCAGATAAATCTGTTGGACTTTAACTTGGTGTTGCGAAACTTATGACTGTGTATATATCTGAAAGGTACAATACGGCACAGTGTTTAGCACTGCTGCTTCAATGTACCAGGGACACGGATTCAATTCCCAGCTTGGATGACCGTGCAGAGTTCGTACATTCTCCCCATATCTGCTTGCGTTTTGTCCAGGTGCTCCCGTTTCGTCCCATACTCCAGAGATGTCTAGATTAGGTGAATTGGCTGTGCTAAGTTGCCCCTTAGTGTCCCAAGATGTATATACTGGGGGGATTAGCCATGACGTATGTGTGGGGTAAACACAGTAAGAAATCTCACAATGCCAGGTTAAAGTCGATTAGGATAATTTGATAGCAAATGCCACTAGCTTTCATATCACTGTAACTTTGTCAGCTGAAGGAGTAGCAGTCTGAAAGCTCATCGTGTTTGCTACCAAATAAACCTGCTGGACTTTAACCTGGTGCTGTGACACTTCTTATTGTGTTTATCCCAGTCCAACGCCAGCATCTCGACATCACATGTGTGGGGTTATAGGGATAGGACGGGGGAGAAGGGCCTAGATGAAATGATCTATCAGAACCGGTGCAAACTCAATGGACCAAATGGCCTCTTCTGCACTGTAGAGATTCTATGTTTTTTATATATGTTTTCATTGAAAATAATTCTATTATTATCTCATAATTGCAATGGACTCAATCTACACTCCTCCAACTCTAGCCTCTTGCATGTCTTTGAAGTTTTTGTAATCCCACAGTTGCTAGTTGTCATATCTTTAGCTGCCCAGGCCCGAGGCTCAAGACTTCCCTCCTTCAATGCATCTGCTTCTCCACCACTCCTCCTTTCAAGATGCTGAAACCACCCTTACTCCCTCCAGCTTTTTGGTTGCCTGTCCTAATTTCTTATGAAATGGCTCTGTATTTGATTTTGAATGACTGCGTTTTGTGTGTGCAGTTGTCTTGTGAAAGCACATTGAAGCTGCTGATGATCCAAACCTTTAGTTATCTTCCACAGTGTAGGTGCGACTGTTTTCGTTCAAGTAGGAAACAACTTGTATTTATACAACCTATCAGGATATCCTAAAGCAATCTGCAACCAATTAATCATCTTTGAAACGTAGTCACATGTGGAGGGTAGAGGAACACAGCAGACAAATCATTTGCACAGCAGGACTCCACAAAATAGCAATGAAATAATCTGTTTTAATAATGCTTTATTGTACGGTAAATATTGGCCAGGATACCAAAAAAAAACCCTCCTGTGGTCATTCAAATATTGTCTTGTGACCTACTACATGCAGCTGAGAAGGCAGATGTGGTCTTGTGTGTTGAGAAAGAACCTCTGTCAATGCAGTGTTCCATATTGCAATGAAAGTGTTGCCTATACTCGATACTCTAGTCACAGGAAGGGCCAGAACCCATCACCTTCTGGCTCAGAACAAAAAGCGTTGCTGCTGAACCGAGACCAATGATTCCTGAGTAATATCTGAAGTGTGAGGAGATGTCAAAAGGTTTCACTCCTCTGACAGGCATCAAGTCGAGGTTGATGATGACATCCGTGTGCATACAACTTTCCAGCAGGGATTGCTCAGAAACTGTGCATCTCCTCCTCACCCAGCCTTACAACATCCTAATTGCCGTCCTAATGGGATCAGTCACCAGAGCACAGGCAGGGAATTGAATCTGGGACCTCTGCGGTCTGTGTGGTTCAGTGAGAAGTCATGAGGTGCATTTAATCAGTTACCCATCGGGGAGCTGTGTAGTTGTACTAGTGAATGCAGAGAGATACCAGCATGTTATACTGCTTGACACACAGCGTTTGGGCTGGCTGAGTCTAACAGCTGACTACTGATGACAGGTCTTTATTTGTGCAAAATCAGATTCAAGTTGCCTAGAAACAATCGCTTGACAATAATCCCAACTAGAGGGTTCTGACAATATATTAAATGATGTGGGTGAGCTCTGAGATGAGGTAACTGCTTTGACACAATTGCTGCATTCTATATTCTATTAAGTGGCTATTAGATAAGCACAAGGTATGGTGGCACAGTGGTTAGCACAACGGCCTCACATCGTCGAAGACCCTGGTTCAATTCTGGTCGCAGGTGACTGTCAGTGTGGAGTTTTTGCACATTATCCCCATTCCTCCCACAATCCAAAGATCTGCAGGTTAGCTGGATTGGCCTTGCTAAGTTGCCCCTTAGCATCAGGAAAATTAGCTGGGTGAATTAGCATAGGGTTATGGGGATATGATGTGGGTGGGATTATTGTTGGTGCAGGCTCGATGGACAAAATTGCCTCTTTCTGCACTATAAGAATTCTATGACTACACAAGGAATAGAGGGATATGGACTAAGGGCAGGGAGAAGGGATTAGTTTTATTCAGCACCTTGTTCAGTACAACATTCCTGTGCTGTACTGTTCTATGTAGACCTGCTTTTTATGTTGGGTTATCAGATATACAAAAGCATTAGTTCTGCATGAATTAAATGATGGTCTGTTTAATCAGCGCATAGTTTAAAAGCTCCTGAAAGAGCTGGACTTATGACTTTTTACTGGAGAGAATGGGTTAGTTGTACCTTCAGAAACAGAAGCAGACAGGTACAGAGTGGGGACTCAGACACGGCTCCTGAGACTGTCACCCAGCCCCCATCAGGAGATCAATCAGGCAAAGGGGATTGAACACTTGGCAAACAGGGTGCCCTTGCTGCCGTGCAGGGTGAGTGGGGCACTCAGCACCCCATCTTTGAAATGAGTTGGCATCCCCTGGCAATATGGGGGCAGCAGAGCATTAGGAAAGGCTGCCAAGGTCAATTGAGAAGTCACCTGCCCAAATGGAAGTCTCCAACTGGTGTTGGGGGTGCAACAATAAGATTTTGGACTCAATTGCAGGCCAGGGGTCATTAGGACACTATGCCTTCTGCAGGAAGGAAAGAACATTGATCGGGGGAGTGGGTTGGAGGGGGGGGGTGGTGAGGAGTTGCAGGAGAGGAAGGAAAAGAGGGATGGCGATGGAAGTGAAGCTCTCAACACTGGATCGAGTGCCAAAGACGGAGCTGCCTTGCAGATGGTCACAGACATCTGAGCTCTCATTGCCGGGAGTGGTTCTATTTCTGTCACAGTCACTGGGAGCTTACATCTTGGCTTCTGGCTCCTTCCAAAGATCAGCTGTGGACCTTGATCGTATCTCCCACAGCTGCACACCACGGTGTGTTATCATGGTCACTGGCAGCAGGCTGCTATACAGGGTTACACTCAACCATCATTGTCTTATTACTCTCCAAATCTGAGAATCAAGCAGATCCATTTCCCAGGCAGGCATGTGTTGTATATTTTATATATCACAGAGCAGTTTTGAGATGTGTAATAGGTTTCATTTACAGCGCTTTGAAATATCCACTCCATGTTTCAGTTCCAGCTTCCAGTTTTCCCCACAGCTCTGTTTACTCTGATCTGAGCCCACACTCAGGTTTAACACTGAGCATTAGTCGTAAGCAGGCTCACACAGAACAATTGAATATTACAATGCCAGAGCTAATTTTTCCTCCAGCTGCATTCTCAACTGCAACTGGATAACAGAGGCTTTAATCTGAGTCTTTTCCCTTTCTGTTTTGCATTCCTTCATTCCTGCCCTGTTGTACATCCTCATTTTGATTTGTTTGTTGATTTATTTTTTTGTTTTATAATCACTCCACATTACTGCCTGTGCCATCAGCTGCCCTTGGGACTAACATTGGTATGCCTTCTCTACACCTCACCTCTTTTCTATAAGATGCTCCTTAAAACCTATCTCTACCTTTGGTTACCTATGCTAATATCTCCATATCTGACTCAGTGTTAAGATGTTGCTTGGTCATTCTCCAACAATGTTGCTCAGGGTGTTTGTCTATGGTTAATGTGCTATAGAACTGGCACCTTTCAACGTTTGGGCTCCCATTTGCACTGGACAACGAAGGTGGGATTTTTCAGCCGAGCTTGACCCCCAGTATGGAAAATCCTGCCTTGGGTTAACAGACCTTTGAATGGTCCACCATCTCCCACCCCTGAGCTCCAATTCCATAGGGGTGGAATGAGAAAATTCCCCCCCCCACCCCGCCCCGAGTTTCTGTGAAGTCACCTTGCCATAACAAGTAAAAGGTCTCCGGTAGATTAAGCTTGAAGCCGTTTGCCGAGTGTGTGCTTGTATTTTTAGAATGCAATTTGCATCTTTAATTGAATGAGACTTTGTGTCCTGTACACAGGAGCCGAGCTTAAAAGTAATGAATTGAGTCATTACTGAGGCCAGGACAGAATATAGCCAGGCAACCACAGGTGGTTAATATGAAATAAGTGGCGGATATTGAAGCTTTTTAAGTGTGTAACACAAGGAACTTAGAGTGTTCCAACAAAAATCCTAAATTCTGATCGCAAGCTGTGCATCTCTGAGAATATCATTGCCCTTTTTAGCTCTGCTGATTACGGTCCCTCCAGTCTGCCTACTTTTCAGAGGTTAAAGGATTAAATGACTCAACAGCCCATTTGAACAGTCTCTCCTTTCCCCAAGATACCACTCAATACAGACATCCAGCAACAAAGGAATTTTTAGACGAAAAAGGACCCCAAACCCCATCAAGTTTTCCTTCGACAATAGCGGTATGTGACAGTTGGCTAAACATGACGATCAATCTCTATCAATTAGCCAACTGCAGACTCAAAAATGACACAAGATAGACTCCAGCAGTGGAGAGGCTTTGGAAACTGACTTAGCATGTGTCATGTCTCAGATTATGCACACACGCGGCCACAAAGCGTTATTTGCTGAGCGAGATCTGTCTGATTTGGAAGCTGATATAAAAGTTAATTGCCCCATAACTATCAACTGCAAATTCCTTCATTCTGACCAGCTTAGCTGTAGTTTAAGTGTTGTTTCATATTTTGTCTGCCTTTGATTTTGCAGATAATTGCATTCTAGATCATAACAATTATAAATGAATTGTAGATTATAAAAGACTGCACAAGCTGAATAGAACAAAGAGCAAAGAAAATTACAGCACAGGAGCAGGCCCTTCGGCCCTGCACTGACCATGTTGTCTGACTGAACTAAAATCCCCTCCCCTTCCAGGGACCATATACTTCTATTCCTACCCTATTCATGTATTCCTCCAAATGCCCCTTAAAAGTCACTATTGTTCTGCGTCCACTACCTGCCCGGTAGCGAGTTCCAAGCACCCACCAACCTCTGCGTAAAAAATTTGCCTCATACATCTCATGAGAGAAGTGAAGGCAAAGGGGTGAATTAAATATAGATCTTTGAAATTAGGAACAGATTTGTGAATAAATTTGTGAATTTTCATGTCTGGAAGCCAAAACTAAGGGCCATGAATAAAAGAAAGTGGCTAATCAATCAAATAAGGAATTCAGATTTTTTTTTGTCCTGAAGACTAATTGGGGTATGGAACTTGCTACCACATGGCATTGGGCTGGATTCTCCAGCACCATAAGAAGTCTGACAACACCAGGTGTAAGTCCAACCAACCTGGTGTTGTCAGACTTTTTACCGTGTTTACCCCAGTCCAACGCCAGCATCTCCACATCATGACTTCTCCTGCACTAGCAGGGCTGAAGGTTCAAATGTGAGACAGCAAGTAAAATCCAGCATGAGTCCTTACTGCTTTGTACCTATCTGAAGTTTTATGAGTGCGGGGATGTAGTGAGGATTTCGATGGTAACCAGATTTCTTAGAAAATTTAAAAGCATTCCTTCAAAATTAAAACTCGCAAAGGCAAAATCTCAGCTTAACACACACTAAAAATTTATTTAAAACATAAAGTAATCAAAGAGATCAAATGGAACAACAACCTAAGGCCGAAGGGAGGTCTCGGATGGCCAGGGAGTGCAAACAAGTGCCACAAAGCCTCTCCAAAGATCTAAGGCATTGAGCCAAAATACAATGCACTTATACTTTCTGCTTATCTCAGATCCTATTTAGCTTATTAACTAATTATTATCTTAACTAATTAGCTTAATTTGATTTTACTTCACATTAACGTGTCAGTCTAAACCATGACAAATTACCCCAGCCAATTGTGATTTGCTACTTGATATAATGATATTCTATTTGTCCGTTTTTAATACCGGATCTCTTCTGGCGTGGTCCACTTCCTTGTCTCTAGGGACGCTACAAGGTGACAACTTTCCTAGCAGCACATCGTCAAGACAATAAATGCATCACTCTTGGACCCTAAGGCTGGTCCTTTCCCAAGTTTGGACAATAGAAGCCTCATTATTTGAACATGATTATGTTTCATTATCTGTCCTCAAATCCTGAAACTATTGTATTTTCTGCTAACTCCGCTATGAATCTCGTTCTGCAACGTTCACCTTTTTTGGTTGAGGCAAACAAATCTATCAAAAATACTTTTAACATGTTAAAATGCATCATTTAGTATTTCAATACAAAGATATTTAATACTTAAAATCATATTATATTCATCTCATTCTTGTTAATGCACTCACATATGAGTAAACTGCCAACAAATCTTGTTCGGTATAAATCACTTTAAATCATTCCCCACCAGCTGTTGCTCGAACTAAGAGTATGCCTGTGAGTTTGCTAGGCAACTCAGAATCTCCTTCCAAAGGGGAGAAGACCCACTGGCCAGGGAGGCCCAGACAATTTGGGGAGCTCAGCAGTCTTAGCTCAACAAGCTGGTGTCTGGTAAGTGAGGAGGGAATCAGGGAGCAGGAAGCTACTTTGTGGCCCCTCAGTGCCCAACTGAGGCAGCTTTCCCCTCAAGATCAATCAGGTTCCTTTGATGCCATCTCCCATCCTTTTGAACTCAGCCCCTCACTCTCCCTCCCCCACCCTCCCCTCTCCCAACCCACTACCCCACAAGATCTCCAACCCTGAATGTGGCTAGGCCCTTGCACTGTGGCATGACTGCTCTCAGTCCCAGTAGTGACCACCACCTTCAGCTGGTGCTGTTGGGGTGATAGGTTTGCCAGCCAGCTGATTGGCCCACAGTTCTCTAAATTTGCACTTCCCCCTGTGGTAAGGCTGATTTAAAGCAGTGAACGCATCTTCTAATGATAAATTATTGCTGGGCTGAATTTTCAGGCTCCTCCTCCCCAACACACTAGCCAGGGGTAAGGGACCACGATACAGCATAAAAAAAAACAACTCGAAGATGAAGCTTGTACAGATGAATTGAAGAGAAAATTAGGTAAGCACATGATGGAGAAAGGAATGTGATAATATGAGAAGCATTTTATACGGCAGCATCAAGAAGAGTTAACACTACTTCCTCACGGCACTATGGACCCGGTTTGATTCCTGGCTTTATCATAGAAATCATAGAAACTTTACAGTGCAGAAAGAGGTCACTCGGCCCATTGAATCTGCACCGACCACAATCCCAGCTAGGGCCTAACCCATATCCCTACATATTTACCCATTAATCCCTCTAATCTATGCATCTAATGACACTAAGGGGCAATTTTTAGCATGGCCAATCAACCTAACCCTCACATCTTTGGATTATCTATCTATTGGATTATTTGGATAATCTGCACATTTTCCCCTTATCTACGTGGATTTCCTCCAGGTGCTCCAGTTTCTTCCCACAGTCTGAAAGACATTCTGCTTAGGCGCATTGGTCATGCTAAAGTCTCTGTCAGTGAACCCGAACAGACGCCGCAGTGTGGTGACCAGGGGATTTTTGCAGTAACTTCGTTGCACTGTTAATGTAAACCCATGAGTAAATAAACTTTAAACTGAATGGCTTGTTTCAATCTTGTCAATGCCATTGGATTTTCATGTCTCAGGTTGAACCTGGGAATGAGGAGCTATAGTTACGATGAGGACCTTTAATAAGAGGTTTGCAGAACCACATGGGACAAATAAGAAAGGAAGTTTCCTCTGGCATCTCTGCACTAATTCACCAACCAAATGAAATTCGCCACAGTGGGAAGAGATGTTTAGAAATCTTCTTTACACTTAACTGGTAGAACATGGAATGTTTTGCCACAGGATGTACTGGGGGGAGGGCCTATTTCATTTTTTTTTAACAGTGTAGTGATGAAAGTACAATGTAGAGTTCTGGGGAGAGAGCAGCAAGGCAATAGGATTAGTCCTGGGCTTATCCAGTCAGCAGACACAATAGCCTGAAGAAACTAATGTGCTTCTCCAGTTCAAACTGTTACTTCTTCTCCTGACACTCAACATACTCATTTGAACAGTTACTCCTCATCTTTATTTTCTTCAATTTCCTACTCAACATCTAAGTCTTTTCAAAGGCTCACGGTGACTGCTGCACTGGGTTTAAGGGAAAGCAGACTCAGTATACGCGGGAGAAAGGAATAGGAGGTTTAAAGAACAAAGAACAGTACAGCACAAGAACAGGCCCTTCAGCCCACTAAGCCTACACTGACATTTTTTTACAATTTATTTATTAGTCACCAGTAAGGCTTACATTAACACTGCAATGAAGTCACTGTGAAAAATTCCTCGAGTCACCACATTCCAGCGCCTGTTCCGGTCAATGCGCCTAATCAGCACGTCTTTCAGAATGTGGGAGGAAACTGGAGCACCTGGAGGAAACCCGCATAAATATGGGGAGAACGTACAAACTCTACACAGACAGTGAACCAAGCCAGGAATCAAATCCCGGTCACTGTGCTACATGCTGCCCCCTATGACATATGATGCGTTTCTAAACTGAAGACCTTTTGCCTCCACGTGGACCAGTTGGACTGAGTTGGCTTGTTTCTATGTAATTTTCATGCCATTATTTCTTTTTTAGTGAAATTAGTTGCCACAAATTGTATAACAGGATTAGAATAGTTGGATAGTTTATCTTTGACCAGGGCTGAAGGGCCTTTCCCTGCGCTGTATATCTCAATAACTCTATAATGTGAGATTGCAAAATTTGCTTTGCTGCATTTTATTGATGGGCTGTTAAAAAAAAAATCAGTCAAGCATTTAATCCCTCCCTGCCCCCCCACCACATGTATTGGTATTTTTAAGAAGGTCCAGTCCAAGCTAATGGCTATTACAGAGCAATGAATTAACTTTAAATGGATTGCAATCTAAAGGTTGACTACAGCAGCAATTTCATTAGAAGGAATTATACACTTGGAGAAAAATACCACAGACTTTAATTGATTTGACAACGTCGTGGATGTGCATGGATGGGGTTGAAATGTCCGAAAGCTACACATGGCTACGTGGGTTAAAGGTTGGATAAATTATAATGCAATACAGGACTTCAATATTTTATAGCGATAAGAAATGCATTTCAAACAAAAATGAAATGATGCAGATGCTGGAAATCTGAATTGGAGGCATAAAATGTCACAAACACTCCTGGTGGCACAGAGGTTAGCACTGCTGCCTCACAACGCCAGGGACCCTGGTTCAATTCCCTGCTTGGGTCACTGTCTATGTGGAGTTTACACATTCTCCCCATGTTGGCTTGGGTTTCCTCAGGGTGCTCTGGTTTCCTCCTGTATTCTGAATGATGTGCTGGTTAGGTGCATTGACTTGAAGAAGCGTTAGAGTGCGGTGACGAGGGGAATTTCACAGCAACTTCATTGCAGTGTTAATGTAAGCCTTACTTGTGAGTAATAAATAAACTTTAACTGAGATCAGGCAGCACCTCTCAGAATCCAATATCTTAAGAAGTCTGAGTTTTTTAAAACTGACAGCCGCTAATTACCAGGGAATAAGGGTGGCAAAGGGAGTGGTGTCCAAGTGAGGAATTATTTCATAGAATAGAATTCCTGCAGTGCAGAAGTTCAGCCCATCAAGTCTGCACTGACTACAATCCCACCCTGGTCCTATTTCAGAAACCCCATATATTTACCCCGCTGACACTAGGGCCAATCTATTCTGGCCAATCCACCTAACCTACACATCTTTGGAGTATGAGAAGAAATCAGGGCACAAGAAGGAAATCCATGCAGACACAAGGAGAATGTGCAAACTCCACACAGACAGTGACCCCAAGGCCAGAATTGAACACAGGTCCCTCGCACTGTGAAGCAGCAGTGCTAACCATTGTGTTACTGTGCTGCCCACATAGTGAAGGCATAGAGTTCCCACTCAGTTTTGCTGCTTGGATTTTCTTCACAATGCACCTGAACTCAATGTAACAATTGCAAATGATCAAGAAATCCTGGTGAAAATGGGATTGGACACAAATAGGCTGGTATTTTACGACCTCGCTTAATGAGGCCCACAAAATTCCATCCCTCGCCACCCCACCAAGGTCAATGGAGAATTCCGTTCTGCAAACTTGGCTGCCCTGATTCCATGGCAGGCAAGGTGGTAAAATTCTGGCTGAAGTCTCCAGCATCTTTGACATGAGTCTTAGAGATGTTACACTGGAAGGTAGACAGGCATCCCAGTTCCTTTCTTGAAGGCGACCACTGAATCTGATTACCTCACCCTATCAGAAAGTGCATCTCACTCTCAAAGCCAGTGCATCTTGAGCTATTTCCCAGTGTGACCCATTTTAACACTTGAATATTCATGTGAACCCAGATGCCAACAAAAACAGTAATAAAAGAACAGAGTAACACTCAGTGCATAATTATTCGTGTATGCCTTAAAAAGTCAAGTAATAAACCATATTAGTATGAAAATTTGTATTCTTAACTACTTTGTATTTAAAGGCACAGTGACACAATGCTTAGCACTGCCGCCTCACAACACCAGAGACACAGATTCAATTCTGGCCTCGGGTGACTATTTGTGCAGCGTTTCTCCCCGTATCTGCGTGAGTTTCCTCTGGGTGCTCCGATTTTCTCCCACGGTCCAAAGATGTGCATTGGTGTTGGCCATGCTAAATGTGCCCCTTAGTGTCCTAAGATGTGTAGGTCAGAAGGATTAATGGGGGTAAACATGTCGGGTTATCGGGATAGGGCCTGGGTACGATGCTCTATCAGAGACTCAGTGCAGACTCAATGGGGCCAAATGGTCTCTTCCTACATTTTAGGGACTCTATGATGCTAATTTATGTACTCACCAGTCCATTACATTATCTGAGCTGTTCCAGCTCATGAACCTTGACCAGGAAGCAGCAAATACTATTGACATTCACATTTGCGTTCAGCATTACTGTTACATGGCCAATTACATTATGACAGCATCACACCACCGTTTTCCTGAAGGCCATGTTGACATCATTGATTTTAATAAGAGACGAATCAAATAAACTTTTAAATGTTTTCGACTGAGGTTTTCAAACGGCAGCAGTCCTAGTCCCAGAGGCAACAGTTTCATGGTGGATTTTGATGCAGTCAATTCAGTTTTCAAGTAAAATGCATTTAATTCACAAGGTAAGTAATTTACCTGAATGTGGAGCTGTACTCCTCCCAGCCAGGGGAGTACGGAGCATTCCTGTTCCGGCACAGAATATAACGTGCGTCAATTACCGCTCACTGAGGTTTCAACCATCCTGCCCATAGTCCCAGGTGATAAAGCGTCAATGAAGCCCCTCTCCCACTTTGCCTGCATAAACATCACTGACATTCTGAACCCAAGGTAGACTGAGTCTTTGGGGAGTACAGTGAGAGTAGGAAGGAGTTAGGAATGAGGCGGGTTAAAAGGGACCATGAAATGCCTTTAGCAAACAGGGGTCAAGGAGAATCCCAAGACTTTTTATGCATATATTAGGAGAGAGTGGAGGCCCACTCAAGGACAAAGGAGGGAAGTTATGCATGGAGCTGCAGAAAGTGGGTGAGATCCTTAATAAGTACTTTGTGTCGGTATTCACTAATAAGATTGATTCCCTTGTTTCTCTTCATTCTCCTCATCGAAATGTATCACCTAAAAATTTTCCATCTGTCAAGGGTTCATTCATTCTATTATATATTTATACCCTCTTGAAATCTATTATTATCTTCCTCATGGTACTATAATTCCAAGCATTGTGTCATCTGCCAACTTTTATCTCCTGCACCCCAAGATCAAATCGTCAAAAGCATTGGCCCTGGTATTGAGGCCTTGGGACACAACTGTGCACTGTTAATGCAGAAGGAGGCCATGTGGCACATCAAGTTTGCACCGACTACAATTCCACCTAGAACATATTCCCGTAACCCCATCTATCTATCCTGCTAACCTCCTGACACAAGGGTCAATTTGTCATGGCCAATCAGCCTAACCTGCACATCTTTGGACTGTGGGGAGGAACCAGAGCACCAGAGCAAACCTACACAGGGACAATGTGACTTTCTGTGCAGATTCTGCACATTCTGCCTTAAGGGGTCCACATTTGGAATACTGTGCACAGTGGTGGTCTCATTATTTGAAAAAGGATGCAATTGCATTTGAAGCAATTCAGAGATGATTCACTTGATTCATTCCTGGGATCATGGGCTTATCTTATGAAAAAGTATTTGACTAGTTGCCCAGCGGAGTTGAGAAGAATGAGAAGTGATTTTATTGAAATGTATAAGGCCTTGAGGGGACGTGATAGGGTACCTACCCGAAGGATGTATCCCCTTGAGAGAGAGACTTAGAAATAGGAGACACATTTCGAAAACAAGAAGTCTTCCATTTAAGATGGAGAAGAGGAGATCTTTTTATCCCACTCAGAGGATTGCCTATCTGTGGGACTTCCTTGCCCATTGGAGGCTGGGTCATTGAATTGATGCAGTGCTGAGTTAGATTGAGTTTTGATTGACAAAGAAGTCAAGGGGAATGGACAGAAAATTGAATTGAGCCACAACCAGATCATCCATAACCTTAGTGAGTGACAGAGCAGGCTCGAGGGGCTGAATGGCCTACTCCTGCCTTTAATTTCTCTGTTCCCATGTTTCAGGCTGAAAAAAACAGTCATTCACCATAACCCACCATTTTATTGTTCGCCAATTTTGTCTCGATGTTGCCACTATCCCCTTTCTCATTCCCCATGATTTAACTTTGCTCATAAATCTTTTTGGAAGTTTATAAACGTGGCACCAAGTGTTATAACCATACCAAGCCTCCTGAAACGTTCTCAAGAAGTGTAAGCAAATCAAGCAAAATAGGATTGGCCCTTTACAATTTATTTATTAGTGTAACAAATAAATTTACATTAACACTGCAATTAAGTTACTATGAAAATCCTCTAGTTGTTATACTCTGATGCCTGTTTGGGTACAATAAGGGAGAATTTAGCATGGGCAATCCACCTAACTGGCATGCCTTTGGACTGAAGAAAGAAGAAACCAGAGCACCTGGAGAAAACCCACGCAAACACTGGGAGAATGTGCAGGTTCTGTACAGATAGTCAAATTCTTCCCGTGTCAGTGTGGATTTCCTCCGGGTGCTCCGGTTTTCTCCCACAGTACAAAGATGTGCAGGTTAGGCTGACTGGCCAGGCTAAATTGATCCTAGTGTCAGGGGATTAGCAGAGTAAATGTGTAGGGTTACAGGAATAGGATCTGAGGGGATTGTGCTCGGGGCAAACTTGATGAGCCAAATGGTCTTCTTTTACATTATAGGAATTCTATGACAGTCACCAAGTTGAGAATTGAACTTGGCACTGTGAGACAGCAATACTAACCACCGTGCCACAGTGCTGCACAAATGCATGCTGGCTTTTCTTTATACAACCACACTTGTTTAAGTAGCTGTTAATTTTCTTTCCAATTTTTTTTGACAAACTTTCCCACCAAGATAATAAACTGGCATGTAAATGCTAAAGCTGTAGTGCCACACACTGAGGGAGTTCCGCACTGGATACTGACTTTCTGATGAGACATTAACTAGTCTGCACTGTTGGCCGAATGAAAGCAACATTCGGTTTTCTCCCACAGCCCAAAGATGTGCAGGTTAAGCTGACTGGCCAGGCTAAATTGATCCTAGTGTCAGGGGATTAGCAGAGTAAACTTCCCTCTGCCTCAGAAAAGCAACCAATATAATCAAAGATTCCATATACCCCTGACCTCAGAAAAGCAACCAATATAATCAAAGATTCCATATACCCCTGACGTTCTCTCTTCCAACTTCTTCCATGAGGAAGAGGATACAAACGTCTGAGGTCAAGGACCAACCAAATCAAAAACAGCTTCTTTTTTGCTGCCATCAGACTTTTCAATGGACCTACCTTATATTAAGTTGATATTTCACTACACCCTAGCTATGACTGTAACACTACATCCAGCACTTCTCCTTTCTTTCTCCCCTATGTACTCTATGAATGGTATGCTTTGTCTGTACAGAGCGCAAGAAACAATACTTTTCACTGTATACTAATACATGTCACAATAATAAATCAAAACAAAGGACGAATGGCCTCTTTCTATACTGTCGGGTTTCTATAAATTTCTAAAAATCCCAGGCACTGCTTTGAAGAAGAACTGGGGAATTCTCCATCACAGTGAGAAGTCTGACAACACCACATCATGAATTCTCCATCAGTCAGGTGACCAATATTTATCTTTCAAGCCAGCAATATTAGAACAGGGTTACTTGCGCTGTTTATGGGAATATTCTTATGTGTAACTTTGGTGTTGCTTTTCATTACTTCAATCTCAGTATTTCAGAAATACTTCAGTTTGTTGTACAACACTTTGGGCTGTCCTGAGGTCGTGGAAGTAGCTATATAAATGCAAAGCATTCTTTCCTGGGGATTTTTTTCCACCCACTGAACAATGTAACACTGAGCAACTCAGCATCAGAGCATCATGCAAAGAAAGCACCTAATTTAGTGCCACCCACTGTCATGCCAGAATAGGACTCATGATGGCAATAGTCTGTCGACTCGTTGTACTGTTCGCTGTCACTGCTTTTGCACCAACATGTTACACAAAGGCTCCATTCATCAATAATGTTTCATTGTTGCTTCAGTGGGTCTTGTTTCAAAATTGGGGTGATCAATTTTGGGAGTGTGGTGGGGGAGGGGTAGAAGGGGGCTGGGAGGGTGAACTTTATCAAGCTGGTGAGACATTTGATGGCATTTACAAACTACCTGAGCTTTGTTCATGCGATTGCAATTGTTCCACATTGATGCTGAAAGGCCAGCCTGTTTAACGTTGCAGCACTCTGGTAGGAAGTGAGTGCAGTAACTCTTGAGCAGGGGTAAGACAAGCAGACACAAAGTTCCGCTTAGCGTTCCATTCATGGGAAAAGGATGAATTAAGCAATCTCCAGTACATTGCAGCAGGCGTCAATTTCACCCGCCTCTCGCCAAATCGCAGCAGCTGTGTGGGACCTGGCTCTCGGAACTGCCATCAACCTGGCATTGATCCATTCAGTAACCAGTCAGTCAGGAGGCTTCAGTGGTTTGTTACGTGACCCGAATGCCTAAAAGGGGTGGCCTCAATTCTTCTGATTGCTCTCACGTAGCTCACAACGTGTAAACAAGGCAAACAGGGAACTGAAGTGAGTGAAATTGAAGCAATGTAAGAAATGATGCAGCTGCCCATGGCCGAACAAATCCCATCTTCTGCTCTTTATGGAGAAATTTTAGTTCACTTGGAACAATCATTTCTTCTTTTTCTCTTGTTTTTCTTTTATGTTTTCTTGTTTGTGCTTTCCCATTCACCTTTTCCTCTCTTGATGCTTCCTTTCTTCCTTTCTGTCTCTCTTTCTCTCCCTCTTGCTCTCTCTCTTTCTTTCTGTCTCTTTCTCTCTTCCTTTTTTTCTCTCTTCCTCTCTCTTTTTCTCTCCTTTCCTCTTTCCTTCCATCTCTCTCTCTCTCTTTCCCTTCATCTCTCTCTCTTTTCCTTCATCTCTGTCTCTCTTTTTCTCTCTCTCTTTATCTCTCTCTTTCTCACTGTTCCTCTCTCACTTTCTCTCTCTTCTCTCTTTCTCTGTTTTTGCCTCTCTCTCTTCTCTCTATCTTTCTTTTTGCCTCTCTCTCTTTCTCTCCTCTTCTCTCTCATCCTCTTTCTTCCTCTCTCTCTTTCTCTCTTTATTCCGTGTTATTTCACTACTCCCTCCTTTTACCCTCTGGCTCTCATTCTCCATCTCTCTCTTTCTCTCTCTCCCTCTCTCTTTCTCTGTCTTTCCCTCCTTCTCTTTCTCATTTTTTCTTTCACTATCTAGCACTCAACCAAAGACTATCATCAAAGGGTTAGAGACCAAAACGAAGAGCGGCACTTCTCCACCAAGAGGCCATTCTCATGAGTGAGTCAAGGTGGTGCATCATGAGTGGGTGACTGTGAGTGCTAGAGAGCCGGGTTCGATTCCCAGTTTGGGTCACTGTCCGTGCAGGGTCTACACGTTCTCCCCATGTCTATGTGCATTTCCTCCGGGTGCTCCAGCTGTCTCCCACAGTCTGAAAGACGTGCTGGTCAGCTGCATTGGCCATGCTAAATTCTCCCTCAGTTTGCCCAAACAGGTGCTGGAGTGTGACAGTGAGGGAATTTTCACAGTAAATTCATTGCATTGTTAATGTAAGTCTACTTGTGACACTAAAGAAATTTTAAAAATATTAAGAACAAGCTCACTCTGGCAGAAGTCACCAAATGAGCAGCCAGAAGCTACTGAGACTAATGTGGTGCAAGCTGGCATGATCTTTCTGCCTCAGTATCACACTGTGAATGCATTTCCCCATGTTGCTGGTTCTTAATGTTAACAAAAAGATATTAAGAGTATTTCAGACACAGGATCGTATAGCATAGAAGGAAGCCACTTAACCCCAGTCAAATGGAAGTTTTTTTTTGTCTGCTTCATACAAATAGCTGACAGAGTCGATTGTGTTCAAGATTCTAATCAAATTAATTAAATGGAAAAATGGAACATTTACCAGTTGAAAGGAGATTAGTGAATTAAACTTGCTTGCAAACTTGCTCAGAAGGAATTACAATTTATTTTGGGGATACCATTTCCCTAAGCCTTGCATCCTGAACAATTGTTTCCTTTCCTGACTTGGAACAGAACAAATCTTTGGGTAGCTTTGTGCAACATCAAGAAGAGAAATCATTAGCCTTAGTATGCTCCCATTTTTGGGCCTCATATTGCCCTTTTCCCACTTAAACTTCAGCGCAAGGTGACACAGTGGTCAGCACTGCTGCCTCAGAGTGCCAGAATTTGATTCCCAGTTTGGATCACTGTCTATAAGAAGCATGCACATTTTCCCTGTGTCTGCATGGATTTCCTGTGGGAGCTTCAGTTTTCTCCCACAGTCCGAAAGACATCCTACAGATGCTTTGGTCCACTTGTTGTCTAACGAGGGGCATACACGCGATGGGTCGTGAGAGGGCTGCTCTTGGATCTTTTTCGAGAGTATCCTACTGCTTCACATCGTTAGTGTACGCTTGACCTGGACCATCTGATTGGCAACACGACAGCTCAGTGACTGTCGCTGTGCTGTGCGGATACATGGATTTGGGCCTGTGTCTGTGGGAGTTTGCGCATTCTCCCCGTGCTTGCGTGGGTTTTCTCCAGGAGCTCCGGTTTCCTCTCACATCCCAAAGATGTGCTCTTAGGCTAATTGGCAAAACAAATTCTCCCTAAATTGTCTCAAATTTGGTTTTTAATCCATAGATCTATAAACATAGACAAAAATCGCGGGTAGAGGTTGGAACATCGGGGTGGCAGCGCGGGCTCGTTGGGCCGAGGGGCCAGTTTCCCGTGCTGTTTTGTTCTTTATTCTTTATGTGTTGGTTAGGTGTAATGGCCATGCTAAATTCTCCCCAGTGCAGCCGAACAGATGCTGGAGTGTGGCGACTCAGTGATTTTCACAGTAACTTCACTGCAGTGCTAAAGGAAGCCCAATTGTGACATTAATAAACAAAAGTTTTTAAACTCAATTCTCTAAACAATCACAGTCAGATCTTTGGAAAGTGATAACCCCTATGATAACCTTCATTGTTGGCATTTTGCGAGAAATAACATTGGATTTTCTGTAGCCTTGGTCAGTAATATTAAGAATAGCACTGATAAAGTACAGTGTAGTTTCTGTGCAATCTATAGTGATCCCACCACGATGATTAAACAATCCAGAGAATCCAATTTTTACTTCAATGGCATGGTAAAATATTATTAATTTGACAGGAAAATATCCCTTTCCTTGTTTATGATGCTGTGCAGACAATAATACTGATTTCAATGGCTGTCTTGGTTCTCATTAACATGTTCTGCACATTACACCATCGGGACACTGCGATAGTACATTCATATCTGTGGGCAAGATTCACTACTTACAATCCAGAGAAATTGCACAAGACCATTTCCATTCTGCAAAAGTAGAAGGAAACTTTCTTCTGTTTGATTGCATGATATTATTCAATATAATTATTTCATACAAGGAGCATAACTGGATTATACACTATTGGAAAGATCAATTGACATGGCTCTTCACTGTCAGTGAGAAGTGTTGGAGCCCTCAGGTGTCTCTGTGCGGCACAACTTTTAAGAAGTGGAAGAGAAAGACTAAACGGTGCACAATTACATATGTTTTCTTCATCAGTAAGTCTGAAGATTCTTGTTGCTTCTCTCTAGAATATATTTTTTAATAACTACTTTACAATACAACTTTATCACAATATTTTCACCAATGTCTCAAAAAACTCATACAAAACATCCAGGCAGAGTGGGATAACAGGTCAGTGGACAACAGGACAAACTTGAATTCAGTGGAAATGACCCATGAGAATCACATTCAGTGTAAAACAAGTTGCTGTTTCACTATCTACTTCATTAAGCACTTTTGTCCTGGCAATTTGACCCCTCAAATCCTGCTTATCATAAGCTTTCATTTGCAATAATATTAACAGAACTCCAGATATGATACCACCATTCTTCCTCAAGATAATTATGGATGGCAAGGGGCATCTTGATCAGCTGAATTTATCCATCCAGAATGACTTATGGGCATAAGACATTAAAAGCAAGGGTAGGCCATTCAACCTCCTTGGGCCTGCTCCAGCATTGGATAACTTTGCCTCCACTATATAGTTCAAAAGTATTTAATTTGTTGTGAAGCGAGATTTGAGACATTGTGAGACATGTTGTATAAATATCATGAACTTTGTAGTTAACCTCTCCCAACTCCATTTCCAACTTCTCCTCCTCATAGTCCCCCAGATCTCTTTCCAGGTAGTCCAAACCTTCCTGTAATTCCAAACATGCTGGAAAACCTCAGCAGGTCTGACAGCATCTGTGGGGAGAGAATAGAGCCAGTGTTTTGAGTCTGGGTGACGTCTCTTCGAGATCTGTAGTTTTTGTTTCAGATTCCATCATCTGCAGTATTTTACCTCCTTTTGCCTCCCCTAATGTTCTCCCAAACTCTTTCCAAACTCTCCTATGCCCTCCAACTTCTTCCAATCCCCTTGAACTTCCCCCACCCCATAAACTACTCCCACCACCATCCAATACCTGTCCCATTTCCACAAGGACCTCTGTGCCCTCTTCTGACCTCCCCCAGTAACCTCCACTCCCCACCTCCCCATTATCTACCTTCAACCTCTTGCCCATTTCTAATCCCTCCTCCCTGCCCCCTCTCCAATCTCTCCCAATACCCCGCTTCACCCCCACACACAAGTGCACTCACTCACTTGCACACACAGACAGACTCGCTATGTTGCATGCGTGCTCGCCAAACTATTTCTAAAATCATAGGGATTTCATTTGCAATTTTTGTATGGGATAGCTCTCTTGACAGTTCCTACACCACTGCCACTGACCGTCAGGCAGTTTTACGGTTTTCTGGTGGCCCTTTGCAAAAGAAAAGAAATATCAGAATGCATCTGTCCGGAGATCGGAAGGAGCAGCAACTAGTAAAGCTCACCCAACACACTGACAGACCGGGTTTAAAATAAAATCAAAGCCTCCAGTCTGACAGTGATGAAACCTCTTCAGGCAGCTTTTAAAGTCTGGCTGGACTTCATGAGGACTGCATTTAAAACACTGAACTAGGGCACCCTTACCTGCAGGCCTTGGCGTTCAGCACCGTTTAAATACCACCACGCTGGCCACTCCACCCCCCTTCCAGTCACGTGATCATTCTGGATGTGGGCCCACAGCACTAAATGGCTGCTAATGGCTCTTGGATTCGTCTGGAAAAACAAGTGGCTGTTAATGACGCAGGCTGCTATTAATGTGTAAATCCACCACCAATCGGGGTAATTGAGAGAGTCCCAAACCTTTGGGTTGAATAACGTCACTCTCCCATTTGCGTCACACCAATGGCATTTTGCCCTTAGCTTCTTTGTTATTTTTAAGAATATTGAACTTATACATTAATTGTCCATTAAACTCATCGCAGAAACTCAAATCCGGTAATTAAGAACAAGAATATCCTCTTAATTACATGATAATTATTGGATCCCTCCAGCTCAGTGAGGGAACAATTTAAACTCTGGAGCCCTTTTCTTACTTTTATTTTGTTACAATCTCTACAGTGGAGAAATTCAAACTTCCAATTATTAGCTGAAAGGACAACATGTCGAGATTTCACATCTTCAAAGAACTTCCACAGTATCAATGAACAAAGACAAAATATATTAATTAAACGGCGTTTTATTTTTCTTGACAACTTATCCTTTGAACAACCAAACAGAATTTGCTTATTCAACAACAAAAACAGAAAATTCTGACAGCATCTATGGAGAGAGAACGGGGCCAACGTTTTGAGTCTGGATGGCCTTTCATCAAAGCTGGAATTGCCTCTGCATTGCCAACCTTTCTCTCAGGGCCAGTTGTAGACGATCATCATTGGACCCAGCAGGGACCTAGTCTCCCAGTATCAGATTTTTGTTGTCACTGATTTCCGCCTGCTGCGGACTTTGGCTCCGTGAGGTAATTACCAAATTATTAACTCAAACTTTCTCTGGAACTAGATCCCATTGAGGTGTGAGTATCTGTACTGGTGAAGAGTGCAAGTGAACACAATGACAGAACTTCATAGGATAGGTGTTCTGCATCCTCATCTGAGCTGCCCTGGAGGTTGAGGCACTTGCTGA
This sequence comes from Sphyrna mokarran, assembly GCA_024679065.1. NCBI lineage: Eukaryota > Metazoa > Chordata > Chondrichthyes > Carcharhiniformes > Carcharhinidae > Sphyrna > Sphyrna mokarran. The sequence continues at coordinate 10,143,854 of JAGIQG010000013.1, read as the reverse complement.
AGGGCTTGTATCCTGGCCTTTCTTGTTGGCAGGGTGGATCGGAGAGAAGAGTGAAATAGTGATGGACTAAGCAGGTTCCAATTGGCCATAGAAGTCTACAGCATGGAAACAGGCCCTTCGGCCTAACTTGTCCATTCTGCCTCTTTTTTAACCATGAAGCTAGCCCCAATTGCCCGTGTTTGGCCCATATCCATTTATGCTCATCTGCATCTGCAACGATTTTCCTTTGTCCTGTTCCAATTGCTTGTGGACATCATTCTGAGAGGTTTTAAAAGTGAGGATCAGGAAAAGGAACAAATATTCACCAGACATGAATACAAGTTGTTCGACTGAACTTAGAGTTAAGGGTTTGGAGATTCCAAAGAACAAAGAACAAAACAGCACGGGAAACAGGCCCTTCAGCCCAACGAGCCCACGCCGCCACCCTGATGTTCCCACCTCTATCTGTGATCCCTGTCTATGTTTATTCCAAAGTAGAATCCTTTCACAATAACATTGGTAGGATATTCACATCAAGATATAACAGCTTCAGATGATTTGCTCTATGCCATCTTGACCCCTTTGTTTTCATTCTATTTTATTTAGTTTTTTACTGGTCTCTACCTTTAATTTCTTTACTGTCTTTCTTCATTTTTCTCTCTCCCTACTTTTCCTCCTACTTTATCCCACTTTCCTTACTATTTCTCCCCCTTTTCTAATTTTTGCATCTATTCCACCCATTCCACACCCCCAATATCTTATTTTAGCTTCTCTGTTGTTTGTCCATACGCAGTCTTTATTCTCTCTCTGGGCTATCTTTTCCCTGGTTTCTGTGGCTATGACTCATCTTTTATTCCCTCACCCTGCAGTATAAATATCTTCCACTTTCTATGCCTTTCAGCTTTGACAAAGGATCATCTGGACTCGAAACATCAGCTCTTTTCTCTCTTTACAGATGCTGCCAAACCTGCTGGGATTTTTCCAGCATTCTCTTTTTTGGTTTTATTTTAGCAGGACATTTGCCAAGGTGCCGATATCGACCATTGCTACTCTCTCCTTCATACTTATACCAGTCTCCAGCTATAGTTATGAAGAACCCACAAACTCTGTCAGACCCAAGGCATTGTTTTGGAGCTTTAACTACCAATCTCATTAACCCTCCACTCCATCAGTTCAAAAATTCAGAATGGACTTTCCTTTGAATTTTAACCTCTTAAACCAGTGCATCCGATGTTCAGATCAATGTGCAGTATCAAGAGGAGGTGGAGAACCACAATTCTTCCAATAATTTTTACTCTTTCAATGTCATGGTGTTCATACCCAGAGTATTTATTCATGGGCAACAGTCCTTCTAGAAAAGGCAGCCGTACAATCGTATAAAAAGAAAAAGCTTTCAATTATATCACAAGTTCATGACATCAAAATAGATAAAAGCACAAACAAAGAATAAAGAGAATGAAGAACAACACAGCACAGGAATAGGCCTTTTGGCCCACCAAGCCTGACCAACACACGCTTTCTAACTCTCTGTTCACCTCCTGTTCATGTCTATCAAGTTACAGCTTGAATGTGGTCAATGTTGTTGCTTCCACATTTCCACTGGCAGTGTGTTCCAGGCGTTCACCACCATCTGTATGAAAAGCTTTCCCTGCACATCTCTCCTAAACGTAGCCCCTCTTGCATTGAACCTATGACCTCTTTAGTCAACCCTTTCACCCTGGGGAAATAAATCTCTGACTATCCACCCTGTCTATGCACTCAAGGCAATGAAGAAATTTCTGAAGCGTAGTTGCTGTTATAACTTTCAGAACACGTGACAACGAGGTCAGTTTTTTAGTGTGGGTTATGGGATCAATATTGGCCAAAACACATGGACATCTTCACTCCTCATTTATTTTCAAATATGCCATGGAATTCTTTTAACACCAAACTGACTGGGCAGATGGAGCCTCAGTTCTTTGACACATCTGAAAGAAAGAACCTTTGACGGCACAGACTTATCACAATACTGAATTCAGTGTATTTCAGCCTCTCTGCTAGGACTTGTACCCATCACCTTCTGACTCCAGAAAGAATGTGCTACTTACTGAGCCATGACTGAAACTAAGTAGAGACCCTTGTGGGTCAGGATTTTTTATGTTCATTCCTGGGATATTGCTGTCACTGGCTGGCCAGCATTTATTGCCCATCCCTAGTTACCCTTGAGAAGATGGTGGTGAGCTGCCTTCTTGAATCTCTGCAGTCCACATGCTGTGGGTTGACCCACAATGCTGTTATGGAGCAAACTCCAGGATTTTGGTCCAGCGACTGCAAAGGAATGGCGATATATTTCCAAGTCAGAGTGGTGAGTGACTTGGAGGGGAACTTGCAGCTGGTGGTGTTCCCATTTATCTGCTGCCCTTGTCCTTGCAGATGAAAGCGGTCATGAATTTGGAAGGTACTGTCTAAGGATCTTTGGTGAATTGCTGCAGTGCATCTTGTAGATGGTACACACCGCTGCTACTGAGCATCAGTGATGGAGAAATTGAATGTTTGTAGATGTGGTGCCAATCAAGTGAGTTGATTTATCTTGGATGCTGTCAAGCTTCTTGAGTGTCGTTGGAGCTGCACCCATGCAAGTGGGAAGTATTCCATCACACTGTTGACTTGTGCCTTGTGGATGGTGGGGAGTCAGGAGGTGAGTTACTTGCCTCAGTATTGCTAGCCTCTGGCCTGCTCTTGAAGCCACTGTGTTTATGTGGTGGATCCAGTTGAGTTTCTGGTCAATGGTAACCCCAAGGATTCAGTGGTTGTAACACCATTGTTACATTGTTCCAGATTCTTTCATGGTGAGGGCCAGGTGGATCTTTCTCTTGAACCACCACTGTCTGTAGATCTTGGTGAACATCCCACATCTTGATCTAATAACTATGAAACAATGGCAATGTTCGTCCAGTTCAAGATGGTAGAGAACGTGGGAGGTCTCAATTCTCCTGTAACTATGGATTTCCCTTATGGGTGGCAGAAGCCTCAGGGAAGGGAAATGCATGTAGAAGTCACCTTGAATCAGCCATGCAGGACGTTCTCTACTTTGCACACTGGGGTTGGGGGGATTGTTGAATGTTGCTGATTACTAACTACCTGCCATGTTTGCCCAGCACTGTAATTATAATGGAAAATAATTCATTGTATATTCAGCGCTTTGAGACGCTTAGAAGAGATGTTATAACACACTATATAAATACCAGTCTATCCATTCTCAAATAGGGTTCTCGCCATATAGAGGCAAGTTTGTCACATATTAATCATTAATTTTCCTTTCAATTTGAAGATGATGCTGGAAAGGTAAACATTTAAAATCCACATTAATAGACAATAGCACTTACACTGCTTAATGCACTGATTGGAGTAAACCACAAAGGAATACAGCATACCATAAAGCCAAGTCTCTCTCAATTCTTCACTAATTACCTTTACTTAATTTATTATCTAATTAAGTTTTTAATGAGTGATGTAAAGACAATGCATTATGAAGACTTGGCTGTGATTTAATTCCTAATCAGCAATTTCAGGTCAGTTATAAATCTCGAACTGAAGGTCTTGATAATGTATCTCTTGACAAAATGTTTTTTGTTCTGAGATTGAAAACCTCCCCTGCAGCCGAACTGTTGAATCTGTGACATCTTGTTCAAAGTCATTATTTCTCCAGCCCTCCAAAGGCACTATTTCTTATTGGTTCTTGGAAAGTGGTGCATCAAGATCACATTTTGTTTGCTCTGTTCTGTTGTGTCTTTCTACCGCACTTTAGGAAGGCATCAAGAGTGGTACAGTGGCACAGTGGTTAACCCTCACAGTGTCAGAGAGCCAGATTCAATTCCCAGCTTGGCTTGCTGCTTGTACGGAGTTTGCACATTCTCCCTGTGTCTGTGTAGGTTTCCTCCGAGTACTCTGGTTTTCTCCCAGGCTCCAAAGATGCATGGGTTAGGCGGATTGGCCATGTTAAATTTCCACTTAGCGTCAGGGGGATTAATATAGGATAAATAGGAAGCAGGCCCAGTGCAGGTTCGATGGGCCAAATGGCCTCTTTCTTCACTGTAGGATTCTTTGGAATGCGTCAATCACTTAATGTGGGCTGGGGTCAGACTGAAGCCGGATTGCACTCCTTTCCAATCGGTAGAAATATTTTTGAGTTTTTTTGAACATTGAATCTGTTCTGGTCCCCAAAACAGATGCAAAATTTTGACTGAATTTGATTTCAGAATTTGTCAGCACGGGATTTGGGGTGGCATGATGGCACAGTGGTTAGCACTGCTGCCTCACAGCACCAGGGTTCGATTCCAGACTCAGATGACTGTGTGGAGTTTGTATGTTCTCCCTGTGTCTGTGTGGATTTCCTCCGGGTGTCCCTGGAGTCCAAAGATGTGCAGATTCAATGAATTGGCCATGTTAAATTGCCGCTTAATGAAAGGGGATTAGCAGGGTAAATATGCTGGGTTATGGGGGTAAAGTTGGGTGGGATTGTTGCCAGTGCAGGCTCGATGGGTCAAATGGCCTTCTTCTGTACTGTAGGGGTTCTGTGATTCTATGAACTTCAGACATCTGTTCCAATGATTCAATACCACCAATGTTACGTTTCCATACTCATGTAACATGGAACTTCCACCAATTCCTCTTTTCCATATTCCTAATTATTACTTTTTAGTCCTGCAGTCTTGAGCATCTGATTAAACCGAACCATCGCAGCTTGTTGGATGACCTGTCTGGTGATCAGACCTCTCTGAGGGAGGGAACACACTTCTGCTGATGTTACTAAATGCACACAAGGCCGGTATTTCTTTGTTCAGTGTTTGCAGAGAACTAAAAGATTGAGTTTTCATCGATGTTCTCCTGATCATAGGGAACATTCAGCTTTTTTAGCCTATTCTTTCATTTTGGGTGTTACAGACTTCGACTCCATTTTAATTTATTATTATTACATGTATTAGCACACAGCGAAAAATATTGTTTTTTGTGTGCTATACAGACAAAGCATACCGTTCATAGAGAAGGAAACAAAAGAGTGCAGAATGTAGTGTTACAGTCATTGCTTGGGTGTGGAGAAAAATCAACTTAATGTGAGGTAAGTCCATTCAAAAGTCTGACAGCAGCAGGGAAGAAGCTGTTCTTGAGTCGGTTGGTACGTGACCTCAGACTTTTGGATCTTCCTCCTGACGACAGAAGGCAGAAGAGAGAATGTCCGGGCTGCGTGGGGTCCTTAATTATGCTGGCTGCGGTAGCGGGAAATGTAGACAGAGTTAATGGATGGGAGACTGGTTTGCATGATGGATTGAGCTTCATTCATGACATTCTGTAGTTTTTTGCGGTCTTGGGCAAAGCAGGGGCCATACCAAGCCGTGATGCAACCAGAAAGAATGCTTTCTATGGTGCATCTTTAAAAGTTAGTGAGAGTCATAGCTAACATGCCAGGTGAAAACCAGCCGATACTTCCGTCAATGTGGGGAAGATTGTACATCTCATTGTACATAATAAATGACTTTTTAGTTTGTTTGGAGTTGTATTTGTTGGTGCTGTTGAGGATCTTGTGTATTTGAATTGCCATCCTTGTTTGGCTTGTAAATACCAGATTATTTCTTAAGCTGCTGTATTTTTAATTGTTAAATTCATAATTGAATTTAATTGCTTGTCGATCCAAAGGACTGATGGAAGAGTTTTATTTGTGGACTTAAAATAAAATGAGAGCCATCTCAGGTTACAAATTGTTTTGATTTTCTTCCCCCTCATTTAATTCTTTTTGGCTTTCTATCTAAAGCTCTGTGAGACAATGAATACAAATGTTACCAGTTTTTAATTAGCAAAAGACAATTACATTCTACAAGAGCATAATTAAGAATATGACCACTTATCTTGGTTATAGCTCTCATTAATATCCTTCTCTTCGTTCTGCATTTTCACTGATAGACTTTTTTCGAGACAAAATGTGGGTGATCTTGAATTTTCCAACCTTTTGGGCTTGTCCTGCTGAAGAGTCATTATGGTGGCAGGTCTTGAGTAATGATGATGATACAAATAAAACAGGTAATCATAATTCATAACATAGTTCTAGCCAAAGTTTTAAATAAAAATAGATTGTACACTTAAGATCAGTCTCTGGATAATTACAATGTATTACAAAATGCAGGACTCCTTAATTTACAGAATAAAAATGAAAGCTCTACTGCAGTCTGCATTTTATACAAAAGCCCAGAGATCATACATTGTCAGGTTGAGTTCCTTAAATTTTCACTCATTTAGATAATATTTATGGGTTTTATTAAATGGGAAATTGAGCTGTCTTGTAGTCTATTCAGTCCATACATTATTTGTGGAATGGTGTATTTTCTCTTTCATTTCCATTACTCTAAGAAGTGGGATTTGTGAGTTTTCTTGTGAAGTCCAGTCTGAAGTTTTTTCCAGTTGTTTGATTGTGTCAGAGTAACTTTGGTAAATATTACCAAATATTAGTTTCAGTGCACAGTTCTCAATGCTCTTTGCTAAGTGTGGCATTCCCAACAGGCGCTATGTATTCAGCAATGGGTTTTAAGTAGCTATTAAATAGGTATGTTTGAATCACTCTTGCAAAGATGCAGCACTATTGTCCCGATTACTTTCTTAAGCATTTCATGCACCTTGGCAATCTCATTTGTGATCACTTTGAACATCGACTCCTAATAATTTATTGCATGCCTGCTTTGAAATTTCAGAGAATCATAGAATGCCTACAGTGCAGAAGAGTCCATTCAGCCCATTGAGGCTGCAGTGACTCTCTGACAGAGTATCTTACTCAGGCCCCCTTCTCTGCCCAATTCCTGTAACCCCACACATTTAGCATGGCTAGCCCATCTAATCTACACATCAGTGGACTTCAACATCATCTATATTGATTACAAGGAGGAAGAGGATTATGTGTGAAGCACCATTCCATATCATTGCAATTTGGGGAGGTTCAGGTTCACATGATTTGCTGCTTCCCATTCATTCAACAATGTGATAGTCCCCTGCATGTGAGATGTGTTACCTTGATTATGACATTTCAGCTCAGGCACATAATTACAGTGATGAATTCCAATTCTCTTCCCTCAGGAACCTAAGAAATAGAAGCAGGAATTAGCCACTAGGCCCTTCAAGCTGCCCTGTCATTCAACATGATATCAACTCCTTTTCTGTGCCATTTCCCCATAGCCTTCTATTCATCAATAAATCAAATATTGATCAACCTCCATTTTGATTACTTCTAACAATCCTGCCTTCACACTACCCTTTAGGGCAAAAAATTCCAGAGATTCATTACACCCGTGAGAAGAAATTTCCATTAGCCTCAATTTTAAATGACCAGCTCTTTATCTTGTACCTAATGTTCCCTTGTTTGAGACTCTGCCACCAGTGAAAACAACTCATCATCTATCCTGTCAAGTCCTCTCAGGATCTTCTTATATGTTTGAATAAGGTCATCCCTCACTCTTCCAAACTCCAAGGAATACAGATCCTGATTATTTAGTCTCCCCTGAAAGGACAATCCTCTCATCTCAGGCATTCGCTTGCTGACTGCCTCCAATGTTACTATATTCTTTTTCAGATAAGGGGACCAAAACTGTACACTGAATTCCAGGTGAGGCCTCACCAACACTCTGTATAACTAAAACAAAAACTCACTATTTTTAAACTCTAACCCCTGAGCAATAAAAGCCAAAATGCCATTTGCCTCCTTAACTACTTGTTTGATTTGCTTGATAGCTTTTCATGAATCATATGTTAGAACAGCTGATCCTTCTGTACTTCACTTACCCATAGTCACTCTCCATTTAGATAATCTGCCTTTTGGTTCCTCCTAACAAAGTGTATATCCTCACACTTCCCTGTGTTAAACTCCATTGGCCAGGTTTCCACCCAGTCAGCAGTCTACCTATCCATTACAGAATCACAATATCTTCGTCTTAACATGCCCTTCCATCATTGGTAAATTTGGAAACCTTACATTTTGTTTCTTCCTCCAGGTCATTAATGGAAATGGCAATATATAATTGTGGCCCAAGTACTGATACCTGCAACACTCCACTAATTACATCCTTCCATTATGAAAAGGACCCATTTATACCAAATCTCTGTTTTCTATGTAACACAGGAACAAATCTCACAACACCAGGTTCTTACTGAGATTTCTTACTGTGCTTATTCCCAGCATCTCCACTTCTATGTGACAGCCAGTTTTCAATCCATGCTAACACACTTCCTCCTGTTCCATGGGCTTTTACTTTATGCACCAGTCTCTTATGTGGTAACTTGTCAAATGCCATTCGTCAATCTAAAGACACTATATCTACAGGTTCGCCTCTATCTACTCTCCCTGTCACATCCTCAAAGAATTTGAGCAAATTTGTCAAACATGATATTCCTTTCATAAAACCATATTGATAATGTTTGATTATATTCAACTTTCCTAAATGATTAGCTGTTTCCTCTTTGATTACTGATTCCAGCATCTTACGAATAATAGGTGTTAAATTTACTGATCTGCTTTTTTCCCTTTTCCTACACCTGGTAGTGCACTAAGGCAGACTGTTTCCATGACTAGTAATTCCTGGAACAGATTGCCAGATGCATAACACTTGAGGAATGCTACTCCACATCAAGCATGTCTAACCAAGAGTCTCTCCCACGCTGGCTGCCAACCATTGGCATATTGGAAGGATTTGCAGGTTGACACACTCAACTTGTTTGACTGTGTTATGAATGCACCTTCCTTGGCTGTCAGGTCCTGGGATGGGACTTGATCCTGGTTTTCATGCTGCCCAGCAGCATGAACAGTTATTCAATTTTATTTATGTATTTATTTATTAACTGTTCGCTACCTTTTATTCATTTATTTATTTATTGTTTTTCTTCACTTTTCCTTTCCCCATACTTCATCTCCCTTTACTTTCCTTTTTTCCCCCGCTTCCCCTTTTCTACATTTTACCTCGATCCTATCTTCTCCCATCCCAGCACCACCCCCCCACACCCGCCCCCGATATCGTTATCTGTCACAGTTTACAGCTTCTCTGCCGTTTGGCCATTCACACCCATTATTCTCTCTGTGCACAGCCATTAGCAATCCTTTTCCCCCTGGCTTCTGTGGCTATGACTTATCTTTCATGCTCTCTCATTGCAGTATAAATATCTTCCACTTTCTATGCATTTTAGCTTTGACAAAGAGTCATCTGGACTCGAAACACCAGTTCTTTTCTCTCCTTATAGATACTGCCAGACCTTCTGAGATTTTCCAGCATTTCCTCTTTAGAGAGCATGAACATCCATAGGACAGAGATGCTATCCACTGCACCACAAGACTTCCATTGATGGGGTGTGATGATATCGATGCAACTATTGTTTCTGATGTCTTTAAGTGTAATAGGGTCTAATTTGGTTCCTTGTCTAACTTCAGTACATAACTGGAAGTGCTCAATTCGTATTGAACACTAATGTTATGGCTGTTCTTGCTGGTGGGATTCTCCCATCCTGCAGCAGTGAATGGAGATGTGTTAGATGCCAAATTATCTGACCTCACTGCATTGGAAGCTTGTCACAAATGGTTGCTAAGATTGTGCCCATTTTTGTCAACCGTTGAGAACGTCCAAGATCCTGCATGTATACAATGGCCTCACTTGTTGTTTGTGATGTTCTGCTCCCCATGTTAAATCATTTGCTAAAATCAGTTAGCACTACTGTTGATGATTCCAGTGTGTCCGCATTAACTCACAGCTAATCGTGGGGACTCACAACACAATCCCCTTTCATCACCAAACTGCTTGCCATGCCACTTATCATCCACTTTGCAATGAAGCTTTTAGTTAATTCAGGGAAAAACATCATTGAGTGGGATGGGGCACACGTCCTCAACAGTGGTTGACCTGAGGCACAAGGGATGTTGATTGCTGGCAGGGGACATTGTCAATACCATGTCATTTATTGAGAGCATATATATCAGCAGTACACCGAGTTTGAGTGCAAATTCACTTATCGAACGCACCAGGATGCCATCAGGTCATCCTGCTTGGGGAAAATAATCTGATTAAAGGATTTGGATACTATCAGGAATACAAGAAGTATAAACTAACCTGAGATGAGATTTTCTAATGTAATTACTCCCACCTCAACAGCATCTTCCATTATCAAAATATAGCAGCAAATCTCCCATGGTGTCAGAGGATTTTTTTTATATATATAATGACCATAACTGTTATCAATAAAGTGTGATGTAAAGCATGTTATTGGAAATGATATGAAATAGAATCAGATTGTGGTATAGTCCACTTTGGCCACTATCAAATTGCAAATAATTAAGTTAGAAGCAAATTTTAAGACGTTTACTCGATAGAGCCTGGGATTACTCAAGATAATCATAGGAAGAGGCTTTTAATTATTTGAGTGCCTTCCTGACCTCAGAATGTTCCAACATCCCTTGCAACATAGCTTTGAACTGCAGCCATTGTTGTAATGGAGGAATGACATAGCTAATTTTCTCACAACAAGATCCCGTGAACAGTAGTGAGATGATGAACCGGCTGCCTTTTTTAATGATGTTTGAAGGACAAATATTGGCCAAGATATGGAAGAACTCCCCTGTCCCTCTTAGTACTATAGGATTGTATATCCCTCACAATGAAGACAGACAAGACCTTGCTGTAATATCTAATCTGAAAGACAGCATTACTGATAGTATCGCATTCCTTCTCGAGGTGACTTCTTGTGGGCTGACTCCAACATATCTTCTAATTTCATTTTCTACTGTCTTTCTGCGGTATTTAAACTGAACTTTTCCAAACTTTCAAATAATGCTCTTTTTCACTCTTGCACTGTTCTAAGATATATTAAGCTGATCTTTCTCTTCTTCCTGCCTGTAGCTGCAACACTACATTCTGCACCCTCTCCTTTTCCTTTTTCCCCATGTATTCCATGAATTGTCTATATAGTAAAAAATCTCACAACACCAGGTTTAAGTCCAACAGGTTTATTTGGAATTACAAGCTTTCAGAGTGCTGCTTCTTAGTGTGCCTATTCCAGTCCAACGCCAGCACCCCCACATCTTGTCTTTACAGAGCATAAGAAACAATACTTTTCATTGTCTACCAAAGGTGTGACAATAATAAATCAAATCAAATCAGAAAAATCCTTCTATACTGCACAGTATGCGTCAGCCTAGATTATGTGCTCGAGTCTCTGGAAGTGGGCTTGGATCTATAACCAATGCAAAAACAGAGAAATACTGGAAAATCTCAGCAGGTCTGACAGCATCTGTGGGGAGAGAATGGAGCTAACGTTTCGAGTCCAGAGCCCAGAAGAGTCATCCAGACTCAAAACATTGGTTTCTATAGTCTCTCCAGAGATCCTGTCAAATCTGTTGAGATTTTCCAGCATTTTTCTGCTTTTGGTTTAGACCAATCCGTACCATTTTGTGCTTATTTTGAACCTCTAGCATCCTGACTGAAACAAGCCTGAGCTCAACCTGTTGCCCTGGAAGAAATATTAAATGAACATTTGCTAACTTGTCTGAGACTGGGGGCTGGATTTATATGATCCTAGTTCTGCCGCAAATGGAACTGATGCCGGGAGGAACAGATCTGGAACCAGAGATCCCACCTCCATTCCCAGGCTTGGTTATTTTCACTGGTGCAGGAAAGGGGGTGCTGGGCGCAACCCTAGCAGGCACTTCTTGTTTAAAGTTACCTGTTTTTAAGATGGCTGTTTCAGATAAACCCCCTCTCTGTACTTTTCACGGAGGTGGCTGGGATTGGGAAGGGCTCCTGATGTATGTCTGGGTAAGGTCTGTGATCCAGAGATGGGAAAAATATCTCCTGGTTGAGCGTTCATCTGGAAAAGTAGCAAAGAGAGCTAGCGTGCTTGTGTCATTATGCGGAGATGCCGTTGTTGCACTGGGGTTATCACAGTAAGAGGTCTGACAACACCAGATTTAAGTCCAACTAATTTATTATTTGATGGTAAATTCACAAGCTTTTGAGGTTTGCCCCTTTGTCAGGTGAATGGAGAGTTCTGGCTTCAGACGGAGCATATAACAGCACAGAGCATTTACAGATTACTGATTAGAATGCGAGTCTTCACCACTAACCTGCTATTCAAGTCTTAAAGATGCCGACAATATGAGTGAAAAGTCTCAGAACACCAGGTTAAAGTCCAACAGGTTTATTTGGTAGCACGAGCTTTCAGAGTGTTGCTCGTTCATGAGGTAGGTGAAGAGTTGTGTTCATAAGCAGGGCATACATAGACACAAATTCAATTTACAAGATAATGGATAATGGTAGTTGATAATCAACTACAAGTGCCAGGTTCTGAGGATGGAACTTTTTGGACTTCCTTGGTGTGTATGCATCTGTCCTACCCAGGATGGTTTGAATGAGTAAGTCATGCAGTGGAAAGCTAATCTTACTTTGTAATGTTTCTCAAAAGTTAATTCCAATCAGTTTATCCAATGTGGATGAAGTTTTGCAAAAGGAGGTCATTTTACTACTTGACATCCAGAATTATGATGCTATTAAAGTCAGTTTGTGCCAGTTGATTTAGTTGATAGCACTTTTTCTGTTAGGTGTATGGATTAGGTGGATTGTCCATGTTAAATTATCCCTCGGTGCTCAAAGATGTGTAGGCTAAGAGGATTGGCCAGGGTAAATGCACGGGTGATAGGGGAGGGTTTGGATGGGATGATCTTTTGAACAGTCGATGAAAACTCTTTCTGCAAGTAGGGATTCTATGTTTCTAAGATTTCAAGATCTGAGCCTCTCACAAATACAAATTGGACTCCAGTGTGACATACTGGGAGTGGTGGTCATCCAAGACATTGAGTCAGAATTTCCAACCCAATTCACTGGCAGGGAAATAGTGGAGGCCAAAACATTGTGCAGCTTCAAGAAAGAATTAGTGATAACTCTTGCGGCTAAAGGAATCAAGGGACATTTACTGGGATGCTACAGGGACTTGATGGTTTGACTTATAAAGATAAGCTGGGTAGACTGGGGCTTTTTACCCTGGAGCGTTGAAGATTTTAAAAGGATGATTTTATAAAGGTCTATAAAATAATGAGTGGCATAGATAAGGTAGATAGTCAACATCTTTTCCCAAAGAAGGGGAGTCTAAAACTAATAGGCACAGGTTTAAGATGAGTCAGAAAAAATACTAAAGAGTCCAGAGGGACAATTTTTTCACACAGAGGGTGGTGAGTGTCTGGAACAAGCTGCCAGAGATAGTAGTAGAGGTGGGTACAATTTTGCCTTTTAAAAAGCATTTAGACAGTTACATGGGTAAGATGGGTATGGAGGGAAATGAGCAATTGGGACTAGCTTAGTGGTAAATACTGAGCTGCAGGAACAAGTTGGAGCGAAGGGCCTGTTTCTATGTTGTAAACCTCTCTGACTCGACACTGGGGAAGGCGGGATCAGAATCTCGAATTTGATGATCAGCCATGATCAAAATGAATGGTGGAGCAGGCTTGAAGGGCCAAATGGCCTATACCTGGTCCTATTTTATATTTTTCTAAGTAAAGAATACAGACACAAAGCAGGAAAGTGCAGGGCAATTAGCTTAACATCAGTCAGAGGAAAATACCTGGATATTTTGTCGAGGGGGATATAGCAGGAGAACTAGAAGATCTCAAAGCAGATTGAACACGGGTTCAAGGAAGGGAAATCATGTTTGATGAATTTGATGAAGTCACAATCAACATGGATAAAGGGCAATCTGTGGATGTGCTGTACTTGGATTTCCAGAAGGATTTTGACAAGGTGCTATGGCAACAGCTACCAAACAAAATAAGTGTTCATGAGACTTTGCTATAATTTCAGCTTATGTATTCTGTTTGCCACAATTTGTGGAGACGTCCATGTGTTGTAATTCCCTCCCACATCCAATTTACTGACTGATAGAGTGGTGTCAACATTTCATCTTGAGAAGGGGAAGCCACTTAAACTGGGAATCTGAGGTCAAAAACAGGAAACACTTTAAATAGAAATCCAATTAATCAGGAACTGAACAGATGGGCTGACATTTCAAGTGGAAAGACATTGGCAGTTACTGATGGCCAGACTTTTCCAAAAGCGCTCGCCTTTCTTGTCTCAATGAGTGTTGTAGAGAACCCAAGAACGTTTTAGTTCCGTGATGCTGTATTTTAAAATCTGATCTGAAGAATATACTGGATTCATGTCTTGCTTTGTTCCCAGAGAAAACGAAGTAATAGAATCTATTAAAATCTCTCATGTAGAGAGAGGATTGGTTTTAATGGAATGTATCAGCATTCTTTCAAAGGTAATGTTAACTTTTAATCTTGTACTATAACAAATCTGATGAGATTAAGTAGACAGTTTATTAAAGTTTTAATATAGGCTCTTCATTACCCCGCAGCTTTTTATTCTATACCTTGTTACAAAATTTAGAATTTAATTAGCGAAGTGTAATATCTGGTTTGTGACTGATCATATCATAGACTCCAGCTTACATATAACATGGTTAGTCATTTACATTTGCTTTTTGGTTGAGGAGCTCTTTATAAGCCTATTCTTTTACAGAGAACGTGAATGCTTGCATAAATGTGAGGTTATTCACACATTCACTTTGGAAGCAAAAACAAGAAGGTAGATTGCTATCTGAATGTCTGTACATTGGGAGAGGGGAGTGTACAACGGGACCTGGGTGTCCTTGTGCACCAGTCACTGAAGGAAAGCATGCAGGTGCAGCAGGTGGTAAAGAAGGCAAATGGTATGTTCGCCTTCATTGTGAGAAGTTTTGAGTACAGGAGCAGGGATGTGTAATTGCAATTATACAGGACCTTGGTGAGGCCACACCTAGAGTATTGTGTGCAGTTTTGGTCTCTTTTTCTGAGGAAGGATGTTCTTGCTCTTGAGAGAGTGCAGCTAAGGTTTACCAAGCTGATTCCGGGGATTGTGGGACTAGTGTGTGAGAGGAGATTGACCAATTTAGGATTGTTTCAGATGAATGAGGGGTGATCTCGTAAAGAGCTATAAAATTCTAACAGAACTACACAGGATCACTGGAAGAAGAATGTTCCCTGTGGCGGGGAAGTTCAGAACCAGAAATCACAGTCTGAGGATTCAGGGCAGACCATTTAGGATGGAAAAGAGGAGACATTTCTTCACCAAAGAGTGGTAAGAATGTGGAATTCATTACCAAAGGAAGTAGTTGATGCCAAAGCTTTGAATGTATTCAAGAGACAGCTAGACATAGCACTTGGGACGAATGGGATCAAAGGTTATGAGAAGGCAGGATTAGGCGACTGAGTTGGACAATCAGCCATGATCATGTGAATGGTGGAGCAGGCTCGAAGGGACAAATGGCCTCCTCCTGTTCCTACTTTTCATTTTCCTTCAAATGAAAAGTATGCTTTCAATTGTTGGTGATTGTTGTGCTAAGGATAGCAATGTATGAGAAAGTCTATGTGTGGTGGTCTTGGGAACAGATGAATCTAAGATCCGAAACATGCTGGAGATCTGGGATTGAACACAAGGCTTCCTTCTTTTAATGGCTTTGTTCTCTGCCAGATGATTCTCTAATTGATTCCTGATATAGAGATGCCAGCGTTGGACTGGGGTAAACACAGTAAGAAGTCTGACAACACCAGGTTTAAATCCAACCGATTTATTTGATAATAAACTCACAAGCTTTCGACCTTCTGGCCTTCATCAAGTAAACTCATCTGACGAAGACCAGAGGGTAAAAAGCTTGTGAGTTTACTATCAAATAAATTGGTTGGATTTAAATCTGGTGTTGTCAGACTTCTTACTGTAATGGATTCCTGTCAGCAACTCCTTGGTCTTTTATTTTAATGACTTGTTGACTATTTTGCTTGATCAGCTTCGTGAGCTACATGTTCCAACTTCAAAGCAGTCCTATTCAAGATGTGCTAGTACGAGAGGGGGTGCAGAAGAGGCTCACCAGGATGTTACTGGGATGGAATATTTGAGCTTTAAGGAGAAACTGGATAGGCTTGGGTAGTTTTCTCTGGAGCAGAGAAGGCTAAGATGGGACATGGTTGAGATGTATGAGATTATGATGTGTATGGACAGGATGAATAGGGAACAGCTATTCCTTTTGGTTGAAGGGTTAATTGTAAGGGGGTAAAACTTTACAATAAGGGGCAGGAAATTCACAGGGGATTTGAGAAAAAGCTTTTTCACTCAGAGTGGGAATCTGGAAGGCGCTGCCTGGGAAAGTAATGGAGGCCAGAAACCTTACAACCTTTAAAAAATATTTGGATGAGAATTTGAAATATCATACATTCAAGAATATGGGACAAGGGTAGGGAATGGGACTGGTGTGCCTTTAGTGATAGATATTGTTGGTGCAGAATCAAAAGGCAGAATTTTTCCATGGCGGGCAAGACATAGGGCATGCAAAGGTCCATTGACCTTGGGCAGGATTTTTCAGCCTTGGGCAAATGTGGGCCAGAAAATTCCACATTGGGCCAAAGGGCTTTTTCTGTACTGTATGACATGCATGGCTCTTCAAAGATTCGCATCATCAGTTGCTGGAACATGTGAGTCCTTCAGACCAAAGGTGGGTAGGAGTGGGAAGAATTTCACTGAGAGCTAGCTTTTAGCACTAATTCAATTTGAACTGACAAATGAGCAATCCAAATGACTGTTCCCAATAGGTAGAAAGCTTTGACTCGAAATCTCTTAAGACTTCTCTTCGACAAAATGGTTATAAATATAAATTAATGTTTGCGGAGAACTATATGTGAGATTCTGTCTGATCTATAATGAGGAGTTACTCCCGCACATATGGTTATAAGCCCAGCTGATGTTGGTACTGGATAAGACAGATCCCAGAGTGCAGCCTGGCTTGATAGATCCTAACTTTGCAAACATGGAAATAAGGTATTGAACAAATTCACAGAAATCTCCCAAAGGGTTGTGAATCTGTGGGATTCACTATCCCAAAGATGTTGGGACAATGAGTCAATTTAAGAAAAAGTTAGACAGATTTTTAATTGGTAATGGGTTGAAGGGTTGTGGAGGAAAAGCAGGAAAATGAGGCTGAGGAACAAATCAACCGTGATTGAATGATGGAGTGGAATTGATGGGCCGAATGGCCTAATTTTGTTCCTTTAGCTTATGAACTTGCGACGTAAAGAATAAAATGCTTATTAAAACAAAAGACTGAACTCTCTCACAGCAGAAATATTTCAACACAAACACAAGAAGACAATTCAAATTCCAACTATTCCTTTACTCACCAATATCTTTACAGGCACAGAAACCAGTGAAGATTTACCACTAGCTTGATGCGAAGCTTCCTGCTTGACACTGGCACAGTTACAAATGGTTTTACAAACAGTTTTACAAACAGTTGCTTTTGGTGATGCCCTGAGCACTTACTTGATTCTTCTCATCCAATTCTTACCTCTCCCTGAGACCATCCAAAAACCACACTCTAAATTTACAATTTTTCAACAGGTTGGTTTCTGGGATGGCACAATTGTCATACGAGGAAGTGATTAGGTCGACTAGACCTGGTATTCACTGGAATTTAAAATAGTGAGAGGGGATCTAATTGAATTGTATCGAATTCTGAGAGGACTGGACAGATTGGATGCAGTGATGATGTTTCCCCTGGCTGGGATGGGGTGGCTCTAGAACAAGGGGTCACAGTCTCAGGATATGGAGTAGGCCATTTAGGACTCAGATGAGGAAAACAAATCTTCAACCAGAGAGTACTGAACCTGTAGAATTCTCTACCACAGAAGATTGTGGAGATCAAGTACTTAAGAAAAATAGATAGCTTTCTAGACACTAAAGGTGTCAATGGATAGAGGAGGAATGCTGGGATATGCCGACACATGGGGAGAGCTAATTCTGAGCTGCTATCCGCCTGTTTCTGCTGCAATTTGCACTTTTTGCACAGCAGCAGCGGTTAGCACTACTGCCCCACAGCGCCACAGACCCAAGATCAATGCCAGCCTTGGGTAATTGTCTGTGTGGAATTTGTACATTCTCCCCGTTCTGCATTGGTTTCCTTTGAATGCTCTGGTTTCCTCCCACAGTCCAAAGATGTGCAGGTCAGATGGATTGGCCCTGCTAAATTGCCCCTTGCTTCTCACAGGGGGATTATCAGGGTAAATACATGGTGGTTACAGGAATAGGGCTTGGCTGGGATTGTTACTTGGTGCAGGCTCGATGGACTGAATGACCTCCTTCTGCACCCCAGAGATTCAATGCTTCTGTATAGTACCTTTGAAAACCTTGTAAGAAGTCTCACAACATCAGGTTAAAGTTCAACAGGTTTATTTGGTAATATTTGGTGATACCACATAAACCTGTTTGACTTTAACAGTGTCCACGCCAGTCCAACGCCGGCATCTCCATCTCCTGGCTACCAACAACTTTTAAAAACTAATCAAATATCCCTAAAGTGACTCACAAGAGTATAAATTGACGAACACTGACATCAAACCGAGGAGGAGATACAAAAACTTGACCGAAGAGGTGTATTTTAATGAGGATCGTAAATAAAAAGAGCCATAGGCATAGAGGTGGTAGAGGGCATTCCAGAAGTTAAGGCCCTTGACAGGAACTATTTAAAAATGCAAAACTGCTGGCATGTTTTTAAGACCAGAGTGGAGATTACTGTGTGTAGGAGAATGGGAATAAACACTGGTGTTAAAGGGTTAGAATTATACATGGTGCTGCTGCAATATTAATCACATAGTAAGCAAGATCCTGAAGAAAGAAGAAGCTCTTGTCCTGTGTGAAAGCCCAAATATGTAATTTCTCACTGTAAATACATAATTGTGGTTTAAAAATCAATATCATACAGTTTGGAGAGTAGCCTATCCCAAACCCTGTCTAAACCCCTAGCACAGAATTAAACACTGTGCTCCTACTACAACATGGAAGCAGAGAAGACTTTTTTTCAAATCGCTTTTCATTGGGGCAGCATGTTGGTACAGTGGTTAGCACTGCTGCCTCACAGTGCCAGGGACCCAGGTTCAATTCCGGCCTTGGTTCACCGTCTGCATGGGATCTGAATGTTCTCCCCGTGTCTGCGTGGCTTTCCTCCGGGTGCTTCGATTTCCTGCCATGATCCAAAGATGTGCAGTTTTGGTGGACTGGCCATGCTAAATTGCCTCTTAGTGTCAGGTGCATTAGTTAGGATAAATGCATAGGGTTATGGGGATAGGGCTTGGGTGGGAATATGGTTGATGGAGACTCTTTGGGCCAAAAATGGCCTCCTTCTGCACTGAGGGATTCTATGATTCTATCTCTGTAATAATCCATTCCATGTATTTATTTGTTATCTTAAGATAACCGTATCTGAACTAGACTGTGCGGATTAATTATTCCATCTTAATTACCCTCTTTTGTCTGAACTCCAACAGTTGGTCTTAATTTGTTTCTGCTGTTGAACTCTCCCTTCTGGCAGTCCTTGCACATCCTGCATAAGATATTCCCATCAATTTTATGAAGAATGATTTTATCCATTCAACTGGCAAAATTGTATCTTAATTCCCATGGCCACAGAGTAGATTTAATTTCTATTTTATTTTTAAAGAGATAACACGTCTTCACTCCATTCACTGGAGATCATGAAGGCAGCCAATCAAATTTCTCCAAGTGTTGCTCTTTGCTGATCACTAAGATGTCATTAGCATAAGGGTAACACTTTAATCTTTCCCCAGTGCTCCCACAAAGGGACTTCCCCTCTCTGTTCTAGCCATTCAGGCTGGAAGTCAGCCAATTTTTATCAGAGGTGACAGCCACCCTCCCAGTTAAGTTTCAGTTTTGTTAACCAGCCTTTCATGTGGTACTTTGCCAAATGCTTTCTTAATATCCACTCAGGCAACATCCATTGTGTTTTCTTGCAAGACATTCTTTTGTTTTCTCCATCCCTGGAACAAGCTATTTTAAGAATGTGTTTATTTTCCCACGGCATGTATGGGCATCGCTGGCTGGACCAGTATTTGTTACTCATCCCTGAGGATGTTTCAGAGTCAACCACATTGTTCTGGAGTCACATGTAGGCCAGAAGGTCGATTTCCTTCCCTAAAGGGCATTAGTGAATAAGGCGGGGTTTTACAACTGACAATGGTTTCATGGACATCTTTAGACTTTTAATTCCAGCTTTTTATTGAATCCAAATTTCACTATCTGCCATGGTGGGATTTGAACCAGAGTCTCCGGAGCATTACCTTGGGTTTCTGATTACTAGTCCGATGACAGTACCACTATGCCACTGCCTCCTGAACATACAGCAGAAGAAATGGAATTAATGCCTTTACTTCAAACAAAACATCATATTGTTGTGGAATTCATCAAATGATTCTTATTGTAATCCTAAGAGTCATTGAGAGTACAGCTTGTTGAGATGCTCATATCCCTAGCTGTGCACAGTTCTCATTCACAAAACAATTGCCTTTGATACATGCTTTAAGAGTGTATCTTCTTTATGCAGCCAATGTTTCTTTTGCTAAAGCAATGAAAGGGCACAGAGAGCTGAGAGCCACTTCTTCATTTCATGATATTTATATGGAATATTGTTCGATCTGAATTAGTTCAATCATCCAGAATGACCGTACAAACTCTCCCATCTGGATCTATTAAATGATTTCAGGACTTTTACCTTCTTCACCCTGTTAATCACCATGTGTGGAAAATTACCTTCTATTATTAGTCCTACAATGACCTAGTTACTATTTCAAATCTGTATCTCCCTTTATCGAATAATAAAATATTACAACACAGAAGAGACCACTCAGTTCCATATATCTTCTCCAGCTCACTAGAAAACTGATCTCATTTAGTCCCATGCTACATAAACCTACAAGTTAATCCTCTCCTATTACACTTCTTTCAAAAGTTATTATGGAATCTGAGGAAAGCCAACGTGAGAAACAAACATTTGGGATAGAATTTTATGGCTCTTTCCCAACTGGCGAGATGTCCAAGTCCTGTTCAGTTCGTTCAGTGGGCTTTTGAATGGCTTGCAGCGTTTTCCAGCCCCACCCTCTCTCGTGCCGAGGCAGTAGAATTCTCCTTTAAAGTCTTTTCATTTGAAATTCTTCGATTGGAAACTTCTGCATCCATCATGAACTAAACTCCTATTTTGAAGGTTAACCACAACAGCCTTTCCATAACTTTTTGGAGAAAAAAAGAGGGATTCTAATAATTCCGAGAGATCTCTTTTCTCAACAGACACCAATTCAATTCCTTTCCAGAGGTGTCCCATAAAGCAATCAATCTCCCTTTCTGGGAATAGCGCTCACTTACATGTTAGCCGTGGCTTAGTGGCTAGTCTTCTCATTTCTCAGTCAGAACGAGGTGTGTTCAAGTCGAGATTGACATTCCAGTACAGCAATGAAACAGTATTGCATTATTGCCATCTTTCAGATGGAACATAGAAAACAGAGTAGGTTATTTAGCCCCTCTAGCTTGTTCTACCATTCAATGAGATCATGGCTGCTCCAGAGCTGCCTTTACCACCCCACCCCCCTCACACTGCCCATCACCCCCAATTCCCCCAACCCCTCCATTGTTGTAGTTCAGATCAGAAACTCCAACGTATTTTTTGAAGCCCGTCTAAATCCGAAGTTTTGCATGTTGAATTTGGCTAGGATAAGCATAAAATGTTTCACTTCAGGTATGATTCAGGTGACCCACTGGGGAGCTTTTATCATACAAAGTTTATTTAAGAATATAGTTAACATATGTAGCAAGAAAATTAATGGGAATTTTTATCAATTACAAGCAAGAAACAAACAACCATGATAATGTATAACCCTTAACAAAGATATCTATGATGTTCCAATCAAATCAATCCCACAGACAAAAGTCTCCTTTTCACAGGTTTGACACAGCGCAGACTATTGCTCACGTGATACTGGGATTGAGGCCATTAGTTGAACTCTGTAGTTAAATGCCCTTGAGACTCAGAATAGTTTGAAGAGAACCAAAAGAGAAAACGCTGGAAAATCTCAGCAAATCTGACAGCATCTGTAAGGAGAGAAAAGTAGCTGATATTTTGAATTCAGATGACCCTTTATCAAAGCAAAGCTAACTTCCCAAAAGACCGAGACCCTCTGGTCCAGCTCCCAGCAATAGCAAGTTTTCACTCGTCAGGAAAACAAGATCTTGCTTTCAGCTAACCAACAGAATTTCCAAAGGGAAAAATAGCAAGGAGATAGAGAGAGATTTCTGTTTCAGCTTGATGCTGCCAACACTCCAGCTCCCAAACTAAAATCGAATAGGAAATCCCTGTCACCTGACCTACCCACAGATATTTCGCTTCCTAACAATGACATCACCAAAGACTGTGAGTATTAATTTGAAAAAAACCTCTTAAAGGTACACCTACATCTTAATGAAAATGGTGGGGGGTAATTCTCTGGCCTCCCAGCCGCATATTTCTCAGCGGCGGGAGGTGGCACCTTCGTGGTGGGATTCTCTGGTCTTGTTGCTGTCAATGGGAATTTCCTTTCATGTTACCCCAATGCTGGTGGGAAATCCACGGAGAGGATGTGCTGCCAGTGGGACCATGAATGGCAGGAGAATTCCTCCCTTCTCTGTGTCTCCCAATCTCCTATTTCTTAAGTGAAGCTCCAACTGCTCCCTTGGGTGGATAAGTGCTACAGGTATCAGTGCTAGCTATCCCAACACTTTCCAATTTGTGTCAATGATTTTGATGAAGGGGCAAAAGATATGATTGCTAAATTTCATGGTGACACAAAGATAGATAGGAAAGTAAGTCGTGAAGATGAGTAGAGAAAGCTACAAAATGGTATAGTAGGTTACATGAGTTTACATGAGTGGACAAAGATGTGGTAAATGGAGCATAATATGGGAAATTGTGAGGTTATTCATTTTGGCAGGATGAATTAAAAAGAATCTTGTTATCTAAACAGTGAGAGATTGTAGCACTGTGAAGTACAGAGGGATCCGGGTGTCCTAGTGCTTGAAGGATAGTATACAGGTACAACAAGTAATTAGCAAAGCAAATAGAATGTTGTTGTTTATTGCAGAAGGGACTTAATACAAGTGTAAGGAGATTAAGCTTCAGTTAAAGAAGATGTTAATGAGACCACACCTGGAGTATTGTGTGCAGGATTAATCTCATTATTTAAGGTAAGATGTAAATGCATTGAAAACAGTTGAGAGAAGGTTTAATAGATTAACATTTGGCATGGGTGGGTTGTTTTATGAGGAAAACCTGGTCAGGCTAGGACTTTAGGAGATTAAGTGGTGGTTTGATTAATCTCTGAATTCACCAGTGGCTGGGATTCTGCAGTGCCAACACAGTAAATAGTATTTTGGCTGAGCACCAAATTTTCCATTCTCGCTGGCAGTGGGGGTTGGAGCAAAATAGATTGGACCATCCCACCCATAAGATCCTGAGGGGGTCTTGATAGGATAGGAAGGATGGGAGAATCTCAAACTAAGGGTGACTGTTTAAAAGTAAGGGGTCGCCGATTTAAGTCAGAGTGGCTTTGGAATTCTTTTCCCCATTCTTTGAACATCTTTTAGGCAGAAATAGATAGATTTTTCATAAGCAAGGAGATGGAAAGTTAACAAGGTGGGAATATGGAGATGAGGTTAAAATTGGACCAACCATGATCTTATTGAATAGCAGAGGATGCTTGAGGGGCCGAGTGGCCAACACCAGCACCCAGTTTTATGTTTGTATATAAAATATCCCACGGCACTACTTTGAGGGAGAGCAGCTGTGTTTTAAAACAATTTTCTGGCCAATATTTGCTCTTCAATCTGCATCAGAGAATAACAATTATCTGGTCAGTATCCAATTGCTGGTTGTGGGAGCTTGCTGTATACAAATTGGCTGCTAGATTTAAACATAAAACATAGAACACTGCAGTACAAACAGGCCCTTTGGCCCATGAGTTACACCGATCTTATCCCTACCTACTAGGCCTATCTATAACCTTCAATCCCATTCAATCCCATGTACTTATCCAAAAGTCTCTTAAAAGACCCCAACGACTTTGCCTCCACCACTACTGACGGCAGCCGATTCCACTCACCCACCAGTCTCTGAATGAAAAACAGCCCTGATATCTCCTCTGTACCTACTCCCCACCACCTTAAACCTGTGTCTTCTTGTGATGACCATTTCAGCCCTGCGAAATAGCCTCTGAGAATCCAACATTACATTATCACATTATTAATGTTATTAATACATTATTACATTACATCCTACATTATTACAGTGACAACAATTTAAAAGCATTCCATTGACTATAAGACATATTGAGCATGCTGAGACCATGAAAGGTGCTACATAAATGCAAATCATACCTTTTATTGGCACATGAGGCATTAAAGGCAATTATCTAATGGAATGTGTCTTTTTGACTTCAGAATGATTGGTTAATCTGTAAACTGTACGTTTAAGTAAATTCTCACACATCTGGTGTCATCTCAACCAAACCGATTGTACTGGGGTCTGCTTTTTAACATAAGTAATTGCTTACGGTTTGAATAATGTCAGGACTTAAAATTAACAAATGGCATAACGATGTTGGAACCTACGACATTGTAATAACTCCACGGAGCGAAAGTCCTGCCAACGAATTACTTTATTTACATCACATATCTGTACACAGCCAGTTCTCCAGTTGCTCCCTGCTGAATGCGGGCTGGGAGTCTGACACACCTGCTTTAAATCGGGAGCGTGAGGCCCCCTGATTTAACCATCAATTAGGACTCATCAGCGATCTTTTTCAACACCAACCAAATAAACTAACTCAAATTAACATAGAATCATAGAATTATAGAAACCCTATAATGTAGAAAGAGGCCATTTGGCCCACTGAGCCTGCACCGATCACAATCCCACCCCAATATCCATACTAGCTGATGCGTCTCAGGACTCGAAGGGGCAATTTTAGAATGGCCAATCAACCCACCCTGCACATCTTTGGACCATGGGAGGGGGAGCAACCCGAACAAAAAAAAAAGTCAAAAAGAAACTTAAAATATGAAATCAAAAGGTGATTATTGGGATTAATAATATATCCCAGCCCCTGCGGTGCCCAGTGGGCTTGGAAGGCATCAGCAGTGCCTGTGGACATCTCTTGCTTCCTCTCCAGGGATACCAGGCCGTGAATATAGCCGCGGTAGAGGGACACACAGTCAGGATGGACGTCCCCATCGATCTCACACTGGCTGGACCTGTTGATGTCTTGCCTCACCAGGAGAAATCATCCGCTAGTTCTTATTCTAGCAAGCCAACTTCATTAGCCTGGCTGAAGACATCACAGACATGCAGCAAACTCTTTTTTTCCTTCCCCAACCACTTAAATTCATGGCTGAAGAACCTATTCAAATGCTTGTTTTTGAAACTCTACTGACTAAAGTTTTAACCTAGGCGGTGCAAGTAATGCTCCTCAGTGTCCATTCCTTTTTATGAACCCAGGATAAATACCAGCAGAAGTGGGAAAGGTAGCACGCTATGGAGATTGCTACTCTGCTAATGACACAAGATTCTGCTTTTTAAATTGTACAGTTTTCCCTTAAAGTTTAAAGCTTGTTTCTGAGTGTCACAAGTAGGCTTACATTAACACTGCAATGAAGTTACGGTGACAATCCCCTGGTCGCCACACCCCAACGCCTGTTCGGATACACCGAGGGAGAATTTAGCATGGCCAATATACCTAACCTGCACGTCTTTCAGACACGGGTAAATGTGCAGACTCCATACAAATAGTGACCCAAGGCTGGAATAGAACCTAGGTACCTGCAGCAGTGCTAACCATATGAGATTCAATGGTCCCAGGGATCTCTGTAAAGGCATTAAAATTGTTGCTGTCTGAGCCCAGGAATTTCAGGATTTCTGAATCTCCAGAATTCTGTCTTCCATATAGATCCATAAAACTGTAGAAAAGCTCCAAAAGAGAAGGAGGCCATTTGGCCCATCTTACCCTTGCCTTCCTGAGGAAACCCAGGTACTATTTCTAATCCCAATTCCTGCACCCAGTCCATAGTCCTGTCACTTACAACATTTAAGGGGCAGATCCAAATATTAGTTAAAGAGTTTAGGATCTCTGCCTCCACGTAGTTGCTCTAATTTGAGCAACTAATTCCAGACACCCACCATCCTTTGTGTAAAAACATTTTTCTTCTTGTCTCTTATCCATCTATTGCCACTTATCTTGAATCTATCACTGATTCTAAAATTCTCCACCAAGGGAAACAGTTTTATCCTGTCCACTTTATCTCTTCCTTTCATAATCTTGCACACCTGTATCAAGTCACCCTCAGCCTTCTTTGTTCCAAGAAATGTAATCGCAATCTATGCAAACTTTCCTCATAAGTACACTTTCCTCGCACTGGCAGCATTCTTGTAAAGCTCCTCTACATTCTCCAAAGCAATTACATCCTTCTTGTAACATGTTAACCAGAACTGCACACTCTGCTCCAGTTGTAGTCTTCCAAGTGTTTTACATAATACCAACATTGTATCCTTACTTTTATATTGCATACCTCTGCCAATAGGCATCACATCACTTCCAAACTCTCTCTCTCTCTCTATGTTATATAATTATTCTATGCTGGAGGAGGCTGTAAAGTTCTTGGGGAAGAAGCAGTCCTACACTCAGTCAGACTCTCTTAGAATTAAAACTGTTTGAGCTGTTAAACAGAGATCCTTCATTTTAATTATTATTAATATTAATCTAAATTACTCTCAATTAAGACTAAATCTACACCCTCTGCTAGTACATGTGAGTAAGGTAGTCTCAGGCAAACAGAATACGCAATGCAATTTTCAATACACTTCGGAGGCCTTATTTGAAAGGGTCAGTTAAGTTACTGCTATCCATCCTCACCCTCTCTTTCGCCTAAAGCTCTGATCCATCTCAGGCCAATACAGCCTGTACCTGCTCTTTGAAAGAGCTACTTGATTCCTCCCACACGTGTTGCTCTTTACTTACAGCCCTGCAGTGCTTTCTGTGCCGACCCATGTCCGCACATCAGTAAACAGTTTCACAGTGTTGTTATCCATCGGGGACAGAATCTTATTCATGCTATCTCAGCAATAACACAACTGAACACTGCTGGTCACACCCGTCATATAGTATTAACCAGCTTTGGCGTGCCCAATTACCTGTGAGTGACCTGTGCATTTGTCAGTATTGGTAAGTCCAATCATGTACACAGCTGAGTTTTGGAAGATTGACCAGCGAGTGAGGGATTATAATAAAATGGTGCAAGAGGATTCCGAGGATGGGCTCAACACTTGTGAACAAGTCGGGGTGGAAGTGTCTCCAGGGATGTGTCGGCAATACATGCCTGCAGGAGAGTGACAGGCACTTGCAAGGAATATCTGTTGCCAAGAAATATGAGCACTCTGGCTGAAGTCCAAATATAATACTTGAAAAAAATAGCAAAATCCTTGAAGAATTAAAAGATTTTTAAATTTATAATAGAAAATCTTCATCATAATTTAACTGATAGGGGGGCAGAAAAATCCCTTGTACGATGAACGTTACACGGTGAAGGTTTAAAATTAAAGTCATGTTAAATATCAGCTCAGATTATTTATAACACACGCACACTCTTTGCTTCCCATTCTTCAGCTGGGCTTTGTGCCAACCCCATATCAGCCAATATGTTCAGTTAGAATTCCGTGTTCCTAATAAGTAGCTTGAACCCAGCATCAATATAAATATTTCTTCCGATGTTCCTGCAATTATAGCATTTTTTAATTAAAAATTTGAATTACATTAATTAAAGCACTGAACCTACTGGTTTTACTTCCTTTCAAGGTGAGTAGAAGCAAATTTTATCACAAGTGTGGGGTTAGCTTGGGGCGGGGGTGGGGGGCGGGGGGTGAAATGGGACATCCCTTGAAGCAAGACGGTTCTTTGTCAGAGCAACAATCTGCATTTGTTGCACACCAAAAGTGAGAGATCCAAGCAATGGTTGACACCGACCCATATGAGGCAGTAAGGTAGATAACCAAAAGCTTTGATCGTGGAGGTTCTTAGGAGCATGTTAACAGAGAAATCAAACATGGCACGGTGGCACAGTGGTTAGCACTACTGCCTCATAGCCCCAAGGACACGGGTTCAATTCTAACCTCCAGTGACTGTCTGTATGAGGCTCGTATGTTCTCTCTGTGTCTGCGTGAGTTTCCTCTGAGTGCTCGGGTTTCCTCCAACAGTCCAGAGATGTGCAAGTTAGATTGATTGGCCATGCTAAATTGCCCCTTATTGTCAGGGGATTAGCAGGGAAAATACATGGGATCATTGGAATAGGGCCTGGATGGGGCTGTTGGCGGTGCAGTCTCGATGAGCTGAATGGTCTCCTTCAGCCCTGTAGTGATTCTAGGGAGAGTTGGAGCAGTTTGATGATGGAATTGTGGACCTTAGGACCCCAGCAGCATTCCAGCCATAAAAAGAAAATTAAATTACAAATGCTCAAAATATCTGAAGCACAAGCAGAAAATGCAAATGCACAGGCATTCAGTCAAGATTTAATTAGAGAAAAGGCTTCTAACCACAACATCCTCCGCCTCCCACCCCCATGCCCCCTATCCTGCAACTCCTAATGGACTGTAAAACTATTTTCAGCCTATTAAACCCGCAAATAAAATGAGAAGTGAATGAAACTGTAAATGCTGGAAACCTGAAGCAAAGAAAGTAATTATTAAGAAATAATTATATTTCTGTACAGAGATGGGTTAACATCTCACGTGGAAATCTTAGTCAGAGTTATTAACTCGATTTTCTCTCTCTGTCTGAGATTTTAACACATCTGACAGTTTCCTACCTATGTGTTCTCCATTCTCTATTAGTTTGGTTCCGACTATCCAATCGATGTGTTTTCTTTCCCGTTCATAGGGCATGGGCATCGCTGGTGGCCAGTGCTTACTGCCCCATCCCTAGTTGCCCTTGAAACTGAATGCCTTGCTAGGCCATTTCAGCGGGCCACAGACAGTCAACCACATTGCTGTGGCTCTGGAGTCACATGTAGGCCAGACCAGGTAAGGATGGCAGATTTCTTCCCTAAAGTGAACCCGATGGGTTTTTCCGACAATGGTTTCACAGTCATCTGTAGATTCATAATTCCAAATTTTTGTATTGAATTCAAATTCCTCCATCTACCTTGGTGGGATTCGAATTTGGGTCCCCAGAACATTAGCTGAGTTTATGGATTAATAGTCTAGAGATAATACCACTAGGCTATCGCTTCCCACTCGAAACGTAGATCGGACTTTTCCTCTCTTGAGATGTTGGTTTACTTGCTTCCTTTCTTAATGCTTCAACAGTTGTTGCACCGTTTTGTTCACCAGTGCTGCGTTCTGGTCAACTGGGTAAGGTTTGCTTCCATAGCAAGAGGATTCAAGTGCCACAGCAGAGATGTCGTTCTGCCATTATACAGGGTCCCAAAGAGGCCACATCTGGAATATCGTGTGCAGTTTTGGTCTCCTCATCTGAGGGAGGATGTTTTTTGTTATAGAGGGAGTGCAGAAAAGGTTTACCAGACTGATTCCTGGGATGGTGGGACTGACTTATGAGGAGAGATTGAGTCATTAGATGATATTCACTGGAGTTCAGATGATTGAAGGGGGATCTCAAAGAAACCTATACAATTCTAATAGAATAAGATGGAATAGGTGTAGGAAGAATGCCCCTGATGGTGGGAGTATCCAGAATCAGGGGTCACAGCCTGAGGATGCAGAGTAAACCTTTTAGGACGGAGATGAGGAGAAATTTCTTCACCCAGTGAGTGATCAGCCAATAGAATTTGATACCACAGAAAGCAGTTGAGGCCAAAACATGACTGCCTTCAAGAAGCATGTCGTAAATGAGTGCTTTATGTGGACCATCTGAAGGGCACCATGACAGCTCAGTGACTATCGCTGTAGCTGTGCAGACACTTGGAATTGGGCCGGTATCTGCGGGAGTTTGCGCGTTCTCCCCGTGGTTGCGTGGGTTTTCTCCGGGCGCTCCGGTTTCCTCCCACATCCCAAAAATTCGCTCTTAGGCTGATTGGGAAACAAATTGTCCCTACATTGAGATTCTTCCATATTAGGAATAACCTAAAATTAGAATAGGATAATGGAATTGTTACTATATAGTTATGACGGCGGCGCGGGCTCGTTGGGCCGAAGGGCCTGTTTCCCGTGCTGTGTTGCTCTAAAAACAAAAGCAGTTAGAGATAGCACTTGAAGCAAAGGGGATCAAAGGATATGGAAGAAAAGTGGGATCAGGCTGTTGAGTTGGATGATCAGTCATGATCATAATGCATGGTGGAACAGGCTCGAAGGGCTGAATTGTCTGCTTCTGCTTCTATTTTCCATATTTCTAAGTTTGGATGGTCACACGCCAGGCATTCCCTCCATCTCACAGCACCTCCACTGAAATCGTGACACTCACACCCTCCTGTAGTGATTCCTGGACTAGAAGGGCGAGGGTGGAAGAAGTATCTAATTTGTGCTGGAGAAAGATTCGCTCTACCTAAAGTCCTACAGAAGGAAGTCATTTGATCCATCATGCTCTTATGAAAGAGTTAGCCCTGAAAATATTTCTTTTGCAAGTGTTTATCCAATTCCCATTTTGAAAATGAAGATCAAACCTGCTTCAAGTAATGAATTGTAAATCATGATATCTTGCAGTGCTTTTTTTTAAATCTGCTTAACTCTACGATGTTCAGTTTTGCTAATTATCTTAATTCTGTGTTTTCTGGTGCCTACTTGCCAGTGGAAACATCTATTCCTAGCACCTTTTCTTAAATTCCTTCTTGACCATCTTTGCTTCAAGGACATTGAAGTCACTTTTTCTGATAGCAGAAGATTTGTTTTCAATTGCATATTTCTATGTAAGATATTGGAGATGTGGGTGAAGATTAAGACAGATGTCTTCAGGTGAGAAGGATATTTGTGAAAATTCTACTGGAATAAGTTCAATTAAGCTTGAAATACCTTTAGAATCATAGAATCTCTACAGTGCAGATGGAGGCCATTCAGTCCATCATGCCTGCACTGACCAAAATCCCATCCAGACCCTGTTCTTGTGACACAACATGTTTACCCTGCTGGACCATCTGATATGAGGGACAATTTAGCAAGGCCTAACATGCACATCTTTGGACTGTGGGAGAAAACCAGAGCATGGAATCATAGAATTCCTTCAGTGCAAAAGGGGGCCATTTGGCCCATCAAGCCTACACTGACAACAATCCCACCCAGGCCCTAACCATTTGGTTACCCTGCTAATCCTCTGATGTTGAGGGTCAATTTAGCATGGCCAATCTCCATAATCTGCACATCTTTGGACCGAGAGGGAAACCAGTGAATCCAGAGGAAACCCATACAAATGCAAGGAAAATGTCAGGTGTTCTTTCCTAAGGTAGAACAGTCGAGTACTAGGGGACATACGTTGAAGATGTCTAGGGAAAAGTTTAGAGGAGATGTGTGAAGCAAGTTTTTTACACAGAGGGTGGTGAATGTCTCGAAGGGGCTGCCTGGGGAGATGGTGGGAGCAAGTACGATCACGGCATTTAAGGGACAACTAGACAAATACATGAACGTGTATCGACAATCACAGGTGTAAAATAAGCATTTGTAAATAGTTAATAGCTTATTTTTTGAACGCAGAACTTTACTGCAACATGGCAACAGGATGTGCCATGGAGACAGTTATATATTAGCATTCTGATTATCAGATGCAAGATAGAATGGAAGGATATGGACTTCATAAGTGCATATGGTTTTAGTTGAGGCAGGCATTATGGTCAGTGCAGACTTGGAGGGCCGAATGGCCTGATTCTGTGCTGTATTTTTCTTTGTTCTTTGTTCCACAGAGACAGTGACCCAAGGCTGGAATTGACCCTGGATGCCTGGCGCTATGAAGCATGCCATCTAATCTAATACAAACAACAAAAAAAGTGCAGAAATAGTCAGAAATATGTGTGGAGCTTGGGTTTGGATCAACCTGGATGCATCGACTGGCAGAATAGGTCTTGTGAAAATGCCTTACTCCAGTTCCAGCGTTACCATTTTCCAATATCTTTCTGACACATAGCTAAGAGGGGAAGTGTTCTGGCTGTGCCCACACCCCAATACTGCTTCCACAGTAGTGTTGCGATCACTTGTTTGTGCAGCTATATATATGAGCTTTGGGCTCGTAACAAAGTTAAAACAGCTCATTAAAAATGATTGATTGGATGGTGTGCTCTGGGTAAAAAAGGATAATTGCTTGTACACATCTGTTCTTGCAAGTCTCAGCGTGAATTCCTGTACACTCAAGGTACACAGCAGGAAAAGGGCAATAACTCAAGAAGCATCTGCTTCGCGTCCCTTGTTTTCAGCTTCTGTCCATGTAGAGCAAGCGATGCATGGAATTTTGCAAGCCGCGAGATGATTAGTGACAACAAATTATGGAATACTTCATAATTTCATTATAATTCTCGGTCCATTATTAAAAATTAAACACCTTACATGCCCAGTGAATTGGGGAAAAATGAATGCCCTATAATGTCATGAAGTACGCGTGAGGATTGCTGGTAATTTTGAGGATTTTTCTTTCATTTGACAGAATTAAATATGAATGCAGTTGACAGTAGCTCTGGAATGCTTGGATACTCATGAATTGGATCCTGTTGATTGCTAAGAGAAAAGATTTGTGTACCTTATCGTAATATGAGAGAGGCACATTGATGTCTAAAGGATGAGGGATAGTAGTTCTTGTGGACGTGTGAACACCATCTTCATTCCCTGTTGACACCAGAGACTATTTGCTGCTCCCCCATGTATTGGAGCGTCAGCCTGCTCCACACAGTGCCAGAGACCCAGGTTCGATTCTGGCCTTGGGTGACTATCTGTGTGGAACCTGCACGTTCTTCCTGTATCTGCGAGGGTTTCTTCCGGGTGCTCCGGTTTCCTCCCACAGTTCAAAGTCATGTAGGTTAGGTTGATTGGCCGTGCAAAACTGCCCTGTAGCATCAGGGAGATTAAGCAGGGTAAATATGTGGGGTTGTCTGGATAGGGCCTGGATAGAATTGTTGTCGGTGTAGGTTAGATGGGTCAAATGGTCTCTTTCTGCATGTAGGGATCCTATGAACTACAACACCATTGTGCACTGCAGTCCTGTAGCACTATCATAGAACATAGAATGTAGAACACTACAGCACAAACTGGCCCTTCGGCCCACAAGTTGTGCCGAACACATCAAAAACCTACCCAGCCATAGACCTGTCTATAACCCCCAATCCCATTGGATCCCATATACTCATCCAGAAGTCTTTTAAAAGACCCCAGCGAGTTCGCCTCGACCACCACCGACGGCAGCCGATTCCATTCACTCACCACCCTCTGAGTGAAAAACTTTCCCCTAGCATCCCCTCTGTACTTGCTTCCCTGCACCTTAAATCTGTGCCCTCTCGTTGCGACCATTTCAGCCCTGGGAAATAGTCTCTGAGAGTTCACCCTATCTATTCCTCTCAACATCTTGTAAACCTCTATCAGGTCGCCTCTCAACCTTCGTCTCTCCAGGGAGAACAGTCCCAGCTCCCTCAACCTGTCTTCATAAGGCATGCCTCCCAATCCAGGCAACATCCTTGTAAATCTCCTCTGCACCCTTTCAATAGCTTCCACGTCCTTCCTATAGTGAGGCGACCAGAACTGCGCACAGTACTCCAAGTGTGGTCTGACAAGGGTCCTATAAAGCTGCAGCATTACTTCCTGACTCCTGAACTCAATCCCTCGATGAATGAAGGCCAGTACACCGTAAGCTTTCTTAACCACATCCTCCACCTGGGAGGCCGATTTGAGAGTCTTATGGACCCGGACCCCAAGATCCCTCTGCTCTTCCACACAGCTAAGACTCCTACCTTTGATAGTGTACTCATTCATCCCGTTGGATCTGCCAAAATGGACCACAACACATTTATCCGCGTTGAAGTCCATCTGCCACTTCTCCGCCCAGTCTTGCATCCTGTCGATGTCATGCTGCAACTTCTGACATCCCTCCAGACCATCCACAACACCACCGACCTTCGTGTCATCGGCGAACTTACTCACCCATCCCTCCACTTCCTCATCCAGGTCATTTATGAAAATGACAAACAGCAAGGGTCCTAGAACAGATCCCTGGGGCACTCCACTGGTGACCGACCTCCATGCAGAAAAAGAGCCATCCACAACCACCCTCTGCCTTCTGCAGGCAAGCCAGTTCTGGATCCACAAGGCCAAAGCCCCTTGGATCCCATGGCCTCTCACCTTCTCAAGAAGTCTTGCATGTGGGACCTTGTCAAATGCCTTGCTGAAGTCCATGTACACCACGTCCACTGCTCTTCCTTCGTCAATGTGTTCAGTCACATTTTCGAAGAACTCAATTAAGCTCGTAAGGCACGGCCTGCCTTTTACAAAACCATGCTGACTATTTCTAATCAACCTAAACTTCTCCAAATGCTCGTAAATCTTGTCCCTCAGAAGCCTCTCCATCAGCTTACCAACCACTGAGGTCAGACTCACCGGTTGGTAATTTCCAGGACTATCCCTGTTCCTTCCAGGACTATCCTTGACATTGGGGCAAAATAACACCTTAGCGGTCTAAGAATTAACCTACAAGTGTGTTTGTTACTATTAATAGAGCAAATGAGTGCACCAACAAGAAATGAGGGGGAGTAAGTAAGTACTTTACTGTGGCTCATAGTTAATGGATAGTTAATAGACTAAAGAGATGCTTGTTGTTCTCTTCACACTTCCACAAAAAATATGCTGAATTCCAAGTGATGAATCTGCAGGAGAAAGAATTTGAAAAGAATGCCAAATGCTGGCATCCTTTTGTACACTATTGACTAATATTGTCCCATTCCACACTGTCAGCTACGACTCTGTGCATAGCATGCTCATCCTTCAGCAAGGATCTCAGACAGAAGATCTAGACCAGCAATCAGAGGTAGCATTGAAGAAGCATAGGTACCATTGATTAATGGAGCAATTAAACCAAGCACCATCTGCCCACCCTGCCAGAATAAGAAAGGCCTGGATGCTTTCTATTTTGAAGAAAACTTAAGGGCATCTCCCCCCTCTTCAAATCAATATTTTACTTCACAAACCCCAGCCTCACAACCCCAGGTAATGTCAGATTATCTGACATCATACTTCCATCTGCACCAGTCTGCACCATACTTCCATCAGAGCATCCCACCCAGGCCTTATCACGGTTGCCCCATGTATTTGCTCCGCCAATCCCCCTCAGCTACACATCTGAGGACACTAAGCAACAATTTTAGAAATGGCTGGTCCACCTACCCTGCACATTTTTGGAGTGTGGGAGGAAATCGGAGCAGACACAGGGAGAATGTGCAAACTCCACACAGACAGTGACCGGAGGCCGGAATCGAACCCAAGTCCCTGGTGCCGTGAGGCAGCAGCGTCACCAGTGTATCACTGTGCCACCCTATACATCACAAGATTACGCTTCAGAAATACTTCATTCTATAAAAAATGTGGCAACTTGAAAGATGCTGTATAAATGTAAGGCTAGTTTTTTCTGGTGGATGACTTGGAAATGTTAGACGGTGATCTGTTGTCATGAAGTAGAGCAGCTTTCTCATACTCCCTGGGCACCCTGAGCTATTTGAATTTTCACCATCCAGATGCAAATAAATGGGATTTCATTCTATCTCATCAAACACAGTGACCAGTTTTGAATGACTGGATAAATCCAGCCTCTGCATATTGAAAATTGATACTTCGAGCAAACATAAATGAGCCATGTTACAAACTTGACTGGTCAGCTTAAATTGGTTGTAATGGAGAGGTGATGGAGTTAGTGGTATTCTCACTTGGTTAGTAATCCAGCAGAGCCAGGGCAAGATTGGGGCACCATGGTTCACAATCCCACCACATTAGATGGTGATATTTGAATCCAGTAAAAATCTGAACTATGAAACCATTGTCTATTGTCAGAAAAACTCATCTGATTCACTAATGCTCTTTAGGGAAGGAAATATGCTGCCTTTGTCTGGTCTGGACTACATGTGACTCCAGAGATGAAACAATTTGGTTGACTCTCAAACAACCTCTGAAAGGGAGGGCAGTTAGGGATGGGCAGTCAATGCTGGCCTAACCAGTGACAATCAGAACTCATAAATTAATGAAAGGAAGTGTAACTATTAGCACTCTCAGAATTGTTCACCATAATGAATAGTGTTCTGCTTTCTCATGCATTCTTCTTATTCTATCATTTATTAAAATTGAATGAATTATGTTTACACAAGCAAATGGTTGCAGATGTTAGAAATTTGAAATAAAAACAGAAAGTGCTGGAGCAGGATCGATATGGTAGCACAGTAGTTAGCACTGCTGCCTCACAGTGACAAAGACCCAGTGTTCGATTCCCAACTTGGGCCACTATCTGTTCAGAGTCTGCAAGTTCTCCCTGTATCTGTATTAGCTTCCTTTGGATGCTCTGGTTTCCTCCCACAGTCCTGAAGATGTACAGGTTAGGTGCACTGGCCATGCTAAATTGTCCCTCAGTGTACCCAAACAGGCACCAGAGTGTGGCGACTGGGAGATTTTCATGGTAACTTCATTGTCATGTTAATGTAAGGACTGTAGACATATAAATAAAGAGACAGTAGAGAATATTTGAGGTGATTGACTCTTCAACATGACTTATATGTGATTGCTGATTAAAGTAGTTTTTTTGCATTTTGGTTTTTGTAGTTCGAGTGAATAAATGTGCAGAGCCTACATCACAGGTCATCTTTCTTTCAAGGGTATCTATATCTGTGCAACGTTCCGATCAGTCTGTCAGTGCTGAATTGACTACTGTTTCTCTGTATGATAGAAAAGTTAGCTTTACTAATCTCCCTTACAGAAGGAAATCTGCTATCCTTACCCAGTCTGGCTTACATGTAACTCCAGAGTCACAGCAATGTGGTTGACTCTCAAATGTCCCTGGCATTGCCAAGGAGAAAGCAACAGTGAGGTATAGGAACCCCACATTGCCAACTAATTCAAAAAATCTGCAAGATTTGAATATATTCCTTTTGTTATCAGAGACTGGGTACCTGTATGTGAAGGTGTGTCATTTCTAACAAGTGTGAACTGACTATGTTATGAGCTTGACTGATTATCTTAATTTGGTTGTCAGCATTGCACATCTAAAATCATTCAGCAAATGCTGCCTAACTGCAGGTTCACACCCAGCCACAGACATCTTGCTCTGGATTTTGTAAACAAAGGTAGGTTAAGCAGAGTTTGTACTATGCTGATTATGAACAGGCGGGGGAACGTGCTGTTTGATCCTGTCTGCCAATTGTTTGCGACATTTGGTCCAAATTAGGTTATTAGGTGTAATTTCTATAGTAAAAAGTGAAATTCATGAGTAACATAATAAATTTTTATTGCCATGACTCATTGAAAGCTCCACTGTGTTGAGCTTAATTTCAAGACACAAACAAAAGAGTTAGTTAAAACTGATTTGCAGGTAGCTGTATTTTTATATAAGGCAAGTCAACTTTGGTTTGCCGAGGAATTGTTTATTTTTGTATATTTGATCATGGGATATGGGCATTGCTAAAATGACACCATTTATAGTCCATCCCTCACAGTTGTGAGGATGGTAGTGAGCTGTCTCCTCAGCTCGCTACAATCCATGTTGTCTAACCACACTCACCTTGGTACTGACATGGAATTATATTGCAGTTCTTGCATTGTTGCTGGAATCCCGGCACTCCCTCAGTGATATAATTCCAAGTTAGGACATTGTGTGTGAGTTGTTTTTGATTGGATTTGATTTATTATTGTCACATTTAATGAGATACAGTTGGAGAACAATTGGGTGCAGTGAGAAGTATTGTTTTCTTGTGTGCCACACA
The DNA here is from genome assembly GCA_024679065.1 of Sphyrna mokarran. Classification (NCBI taxonomy): domain Eukaryota; kingdom Metazoa; phylum Chordata; class Chondrichthyes; order Carcharhiniformes; family Carcharhinidae; genus Sphyrna; species Sphyrna mokarran. The sequence continues at coordinate 10,106,013 of JAGIQG010000013.1, read as the reverse complement.
GACAAAGCATATCGTTCATTGAGTACATAGGGGAGAAGAAAACGAAAAAGGTGCAGAATATAGTATTGAAATCATAGCCAGAATATAGCAAAAGATCCACTTAATATAAGGTAGATCCATTCAAAGGTCTGATGGCAGCAGGGAAGAAGCTGTTCTTGAGTCAACTGGCAAGTGACCACAGACTTTTATATCTTTTTCCCAACAGAAGAAGTTGGTTGAGAGTGTTTCTGAGGTGTGTGGGGTACTTGATTATTCAGGCTACTTTTCCAAAGCAGTAGGAAGTGTAGATGGAGTCAATGGATGATTTGTGTGATGAACTGGTCTACATTCACAACCCTTTGTGCTTTCTTGCGGTCTTGATCACAGCAGGATCCATTCCAAGCTGTGATTCAACTATCGTGCATCTATCGTGCACCTATAAAAATTGGTAAGAGTCGTAGCTGACATGCCAAATTTCTTCTGCCTCCTGAGAAAATAGGAATGTTCATGGCCTTTTTTAACTATAACATCAGTGTATGTATTCATTATTTGATACTTCCTGTCCAATAAACATTGGATTAACTGGACTCATTCATCCATTGCTGGTAATTATTTGACTTCTGCTGCCTTGCAACAGCGACTGTATGGGCAGCATATCCACTGCATAGCTTGAGAGGTGAAATGTCCCAAAGGAGGAGATACTGAATGATCAATGAACGGATATCTGTGACTGAATCCAGGCTGTGCTTGTGATGCAGAAGATCACACCTGGGAGAATATAAATGTGCTGGTGATGAAAGAACTGGTATTTTTAAAAGCTGTGTCTGATTATTGATGAGGTAAATCTAGCATATAAATTGCGTCTACCCCCTAGGTACTTGTAACCTGCAAGTTCCATTTCACATTTGTATTGCCCGGCTCTTTATGTGTCAATGGTGAGCTTTAGCAATTTTCTGCTGGAACAAACAACCTATTCGAAATCACAGCAAACAGAAGTTATGACCAAAACTACATTAAAGTGTCCTGATAAAAAGAACCTTATTTCTCCAGCAAGATGTTGCGAGTGGAGGGTAACTGTGAAATTCAAGCAATGAGTCTGAAATCAATTCTAGTCACTCACAACAAAGTGACTCTATAGTTCAGAGTCATAGAATCACAGCACAAAGAGGCCCTATGGCCCATCGAATGCATACCATCACATTAGAAAAACCTGAACTCTTATCTAATCTCGTCAGCCAGCATTTGCCCCATAACTCTAATTGTTGTAATGTGCCAAATGTTCATCCAGATACTTTTTAAAGGATCTGAGGCAACCTGCTTCCCTGGCACTACATTCCAGGAAAAAAGTATTTTCTCACATTCCCCCAAAAACCTCCTGCCCCTCACCTTGAACCTATGTCTTTTCATGACTGACCCTTCCACTAAGAGGAACAGCTGCTCCTTATCCACTTTATCCATGTCACTCGCAATCTTGTACACCTCGATCAGGCCACCCCCTCATTCTTCTCTGCTCCAATGAAAACAACCTAAGCCTACCCAATCCCTTTTCATAACTTAAATGCTTTATCCCAGTCCTGGTGAATCTCCTCTGCACCCCATTCCAGTTCAAACACATCCTCCCGATGATGTGGTGACCAAAACTGCACACAATATTATATCAGTACTTCTTTACACAATACTCTAGCTGTGCCCTCACCAAACCTCTATACAACTCTAACATGACTTCCCTGTTTCTGTAATTATGCCTTGACTGATAATGGCAAGTGTCCCATGTGCCTTTGTCATCATCCTACTAACATGCCTTTCTGCTTTCAGAGATCTGAGGACTAACACACCAAGGCCCCTTTGTTTCTCAGAATTTCTTATTGTCCCACCATTCACTGAGAACTTCCTTGTCAAATTTTTCCTTCCAAGGTGTTTCACTTCACACTTTTCAATATTAAATTCTATCTACCACTTGTCTGTCCATTTGATTATTTCATCTATATCTTCTTAGAAGCATAGGACCATAGAAAATTGCAACGGAAACAGGCCTTTTGGCCGTTCTTGTCTGTGCCGATCCATTTTTTGCCTTGTACCATCGACCTGCACTTGGACCATATCCCTCCACACCCCTCTCATCCATGAACCTGTCCAAACTTTTCTTAAATGTTAAAAGTGATCCCGCATTTACCACTTTACTCGACAACTCATTCCACACTCCCACCACTCTCTGCGTGAAGAAACTCCCCGTAATATTCCCTTTAAACTTTTCTCCTTTCACCCTTAACCCATGCCCTCTTTTTTTCCTCCTCTATCCTCAGTGCAGAGAAGATTCTTTCATTTCCACTCTAAAGTGGAGGGTGGAAAGTGGGAGGCCTTCAAAGGAGAAATTTTGAGAGTGCAGCCATGCTCGAATGGCGGAGAGGACCCAGTGGGCCGAATAGAACATAGAACATAGAACATTACAGCACAGAACAGGCCCTTCGGCCTTCGATGTTGCGCCGACCAATATAAAAAGCAATGCCCCTCCAAACTAAACCATTCCCTTCTCTTCCATATACTTATCAACTAACCTCTTAAACGCCACCAAACTTGGCGCATCTACAACTGCTACAGGCAGGGCATTCCACTCCCGAACCACCCTTTGGGTAAAGAACCTGCCTCTGATATCCGTCCTATAACTATCACCCCTTAATTTAAAGCTGTGTCCCCTCGTGCTAGCACGAGAATGGCCTCATTCTGCTTTGATGTCTTATGAATTTATGAAGCACTTTAGAATATTGTGATAAATGACATATTGAGATATGTTCTGTTTTCTCCCTTGTTCTGTCAAGAAGTTTCTGCCTAATTGCAAACAGCTACACCCAGTGCAAAAAACTTAGTCACCGAGATTCTCTGGTCTCGCATTGCTACTTGCGACAATGGGGAATTCGGTACTCAGTCAAATCTCCATTCATGGAATCAAACAATCCCAACAGCAGGTGAGGTCAGAGAATTCCAGCCATTGTAATACCGTCAGTCCACTCTGGCGATCTGATATCCCTCACTGTCAGAATGTTGAGAATCCGGTTATGATCTTTTAGCCTTTCTTCAACTGTCACAGCTGACTATCTGAATATCTCTGACTGTCCAGGCTGATTTATGTCCTGGGTAACATTTTTTTCTTCTTTGCCATCAGTTGGGTTTTTGTGAGAAGTGAGAATTGGTGGCTTCAGTTTGAGCAGAAAAGTTAAACGGCAAAGCCTGGGGCGTGGTTGAGAAAATATTATATAAAACACCTTAAAATACGTAACCGTTGATTACAACATAGTAAAATGACTAGACATCTTTAGAAGAACAACATAGGACTAATTGCCCAACTGGAAGCAAAAATGAAATCATGGTGAGAATGAATGCAATTGATAATACAGCTGATAATATTCACCAGAGATAAGCATTGGGACAATGCTACCAATATCCTTTGTTCCTGAACTTGTGAAAGTATCCAACATCAGACACGTTATTGGATGGTAGATCAACTTGTCAGGGACTGGCAGACAGTTACATGGAACTAGAAAAATCTCTCTTGAATATCCCGTAACATTAACATTCAAAAGTATTGAGGCCAATTTCTTGCCGAGGCTAAAATACCTGGGAGTGTCCAGTTGGGTTTATTTGATTTGATTTGAATTATTATTGTCACATGCATTAGTATACGTGAAAAACACTTTTTTGCACACTATACAGACAAAGATTACCATTCATGCAGACAGAATGGAGAGAGTGCAGAAAATAGTATTCAATCATAGCTAGAGTGTAGAGAAAAATCAACTTAGTGCAGGGTAAGGTCCATTCAAAAGTCTGACAGCAGCAGGGATGAAGCTGTTCTTATGTTGGTACATGACTTCAGACTTCTGTATTTTTTTTCTCGGCAGAAGAAGGAGGAAGAGGGTATGCCCGGGGAGTGTGGGGTTCTTAATTATGCTGGCTGCTTTTCTGAGGCACGCAAGTATAGACAGAACACCTCATTCGCCTGACGAAGGCACAAAGGCCGAAAGCTAGCAGGTTTACTATCAAATAATTGATTTAAAATTGATCTAAAATTGGTGTTGTCAGACCTCTTACTGAGTTTACCCCAGTCCAACGCCGGCATCTCTACATCATGGCATGCAAGTATAGACAGAGTCAGTGAATTTGACTGATGTGTTGGCTACATTCACAACCTTTGGTGGTTTCCTGTAGTCTTGGATAGAGCAGGAGCCATACCTGTGATACAACCAGAAAGCATGCTTTCTATGGTGTGCCTGTGAAAGTTATTGAGAGTCGTAGTAGGCTTGCCAAATTTCCTTAGTCTCCCTAGAAAGTAGAGGTGTTAGTGGGCTTTCTTATCACATTAGTTTGAAGGTTAAGATGCTTTATAGATTTCACCAAATGTGTCATTCAGCATTAAATGAATTAGAAATACAGATTGGGAATTGCCACTATTTCTGGCCTCTACATTACATTCCTGATGGATTTACATCTAAAAGGTACAATTAGGGGCTTGGTATTTTTTTGGCTCCAACATTTTCACATCCTGCCCTGTGGAGTTTTGCATTTAATGGATTTGTTTTGAAGTGTAATTTCTGAGCAATTAATCTGTGATTTGTTCCTTTAATTATTGAAAAGATGAAAACCAGCTTCTCTTTGTCAATTAGTCACATCGGATGTTGCATCGCATGAGCCACAGATGTCTCATCTAAAAACCAACACTAACTCTGTGCAACAGTGAAGGATCATCCTCGATCATGGAACTCGATTGAGGTTTGAGGGATGAAGGGCTATTCATTGAGCCTCAAAATTGAGCCAGTCTACATAATAGAAGGCTAGTGTGGGAAATGGTAAAATGTTACACCGATGCAGTTGTGAGGCTGGCATTGTGGCAATTTTTTGAGAGACAATAGAAAATAAACTCTTTGTTATTCAAGCATGTCCAAACAGTGGGTGATTTTATCATCTCCTGCGGATCCCCTCATGCAAGTGGTATGGTGGCACAGCGTTAGCCTCACAGCATCAGGGATCCAAGTTCAATTCCCGGCTTGGGTCACTGTCTGTGGCACGGTTTCCCCGTGCCTGAATGGGTTTCCTCCAGGTGCTCCGCTTTCGTCCCATAACCTGATTAGGTGCTGGTTAGATGCATTGACGATGCTAAATTCTCCCTCAGTGTACCTGAACAGACGCTGGAGTGAAACAAGTAGGCGATTTTCACGGGAACTTTGTTGCAGTAAGTCGACTTATGACAGTAATAAAATAAACAAGTGCCTGGTGAGTCCAATGTGAAATTGTCATGGACAGCCACAGAATTGCTGCAAGATAACCACAAGAAAAGTGCAGAGAGTGGAATCATGATCGATACAAACTGCTTACAGACCTAACTGAAGCTTTGTGATTCGACTGGTCAATGCAGTTGCTTTCCAGGCTGGGATGTCCTTACAACTTCCCTGTAATATCTAATTGTTCTTTATGACATTTAACCTCAGGATGCTTGAAGTTGACATGAAATGTAGAAGTGCTCAATTTCAAGGCATCTGGAATCTCTCAATTTGAGAAGACAAAAAGCACAAATAAAAGTGACAACAGTGTTTGTATGGTCTTGAATACTGATTCCTCTGGGTGAAATATTTCAAGGTTGGGATTGATAGGTATACCCGATACCACATTTATCTCTGGATTATCTGAGACTTGCTGATGGATCGCCGCTTGTTTTTTTAACAGGCTGGGGTTTAAGTTGACTTTATTGGATGACAAGCAATTTAGCTGAAGTGAAAAGGAGAATACATGTATAGGATGGCCCATTCCTAAGCTAACATGAGCAAGGCAACCAACTGAACGCAGGTTAGATAACTTTTGAGATCTTCCACCATCCACAAAGAATGTTGGTTCATGATATTAAACTGTCCGTTATCCCGCTTCTCCTTCACACATCATGATGTGACTGAGGATCATGTGATTCACATCCTGAAGAGCAGGATCATCAACAAATGGTTATTTCAGAAATTCATCGTTATACAAAGAACAAAGAAAAGTATCGTGAAATATCGCACAAGAATAGGCTCTTTGCCCCACAAAGCCCCTGCTGATCATAGTGCCCTAATGAAACTAAAAAAAACCTTCTGTCCTTCCTCAGTCCGTATCTCTCTATTCCCTCCCTATTCATGTATCCATCCAGATGCCTTGAAATGTGATTCAGTTTGGAGTCTTATCCTTTCTGAGTCAACAGGTTGTGGGTTCGACTCTCACTCCAGGGACATATGTAGACAATCTACGCTGCTACTTTTTCTGCAAGGAGGGGAAAGTGTTGCACTCTGAGGTGACAGTAAGTAGTCTCACATGCTTACTCCAGCATCTTCACATCTGAGGTGAGAGCTTTCTGATAGGACATTAAATCGATGCTGTAACTTACACAGTGGCTGGATGGGAAAGATTCCACTGCTTTGGTAGAAGAGGTAAAGATTTAAATCTCAGAATGATCATAGAATCCCTCCTGCACAGAAGGAGGTCACTTGGCCCATCGAGTCTATACCGATCACAATCCCACCTAGGCCCTATCCCCTAACCCTACATATTTACCCCAATAGTCCCCCACAATATTAAGGTCAATTTAACATGGGCAATCAACCTAACCTGCACATCTTTGAAGTTTTGGAGGGAACCAAAGCACGCGGAGGAAATCCACACAAACACAGAGAGAACATGCAAACTCCACACAGACAATGTCCTGAGGCTGGAATTGAATCTGAATCCCTGGCGCTCTTTGGCAGCAGTGCTAATCACATGTATCCTGGCCAGATCTTAACTTCCAACCAGCATCAGTAAGAAGACCTGGCCATTTAATCAATTCCCAGTTATGGAAATTTGCTGTGCACAGATCGGTTGCCCACACTAGAAGACAACAGCAATGATGAAGATGGTTGCAAAGTACTTAAGGATGCTCATGGAAAGGGCATGAATGAAATCTGAATTGAAACATAATGCAGTAAGGAACTGTTTGATCTAGCAATGAATTCGTTATCATATAAATTCTCTTTAGAAATCACCGGGACTTTCCAATCTCATTCGCACTGCTGCCAGCGAGAATGTAGAACTTGGCACTCAACCAAATCTCCATTCACAGTGGAGAGAGCGGAGAATCCTGTGATCAGAGAATCCAGGCCATGTCTCTATCATCTCCAGCACCTGTTATGAGGTTTAGACAGTAAATAAAGGTGTACAATACATAGGAAAATCAATGGAGTATGTTATGGCAGTTATTGCATATAGGACCCCTGTCCACAAGCTTTGGGGAAATAGTGCAGCTAAAAATAATTAATCATTTGAGTTTTAAAATATGTCAAGCATATTTTATATTGGTTAGAATTGTACGATTATAATGAACTTTTAGGTAGAGGAAAAGTCATTTAAATTCACAATTGGGTAATGAACCGAATAGTTTTTCCCATCTTTATCTTGTGATGTTGCTAAATGTAGGATTCAGAATTAAGAAATCCATGCATTTTTTAAAAATCTGGCCTTTGAATCTCAGCCCATGCCTTGCTGACCTTAGCACGTTCTGGAAGTGTGGACATAGAGGCAGATGAAATTGTTGTGTTCAAAATGTGACTGGATAAGAACTGAAAGGAAAACAGAGCAAAGGATCAGGGAATGGGAATTGCGAAACATTTCTTGCAACAGTGAATCAAACAGCCACAGGACTTTCTTCTGTGTGCTGTAGCCATTCTATCATCCTGCAATTACATGATTAATTATTCAAATGTAATTCACAGACAGATTATACATTGTTCAAGAGCTTTAATCACAATTTATATTGTAGGTAGGATTTTCTGGTCACGCTGATCCCAAGGCCGGAAAATCCCACCTGAGGCCAACGGATCTTTCCCTGGTTCGTGTCCACAATTCCCGTTTGTTTGATGTTCAGTGTGAAGCAAGGCACTTTGGAAGGAGTAATTTGACAAGGAAGTATTCAATGAACGGCATGACACAAAGAAGTTCTATGGACAAAGGGACCTTGGCGTATTTGTTCATGGATATCTGAAGGGCATGTTATTAGGGCCGTGAAAAAGACACTGGGACATTTATTTTGTCAATCGAGGCATAGATTACAGAAACAGAGAAGTCACGTTGGAACTTTGGTGTTGCCACAGCTGGACTATTGTGTGCGGTTCTGGTCACAGAATAGAGGAAGGATGTGATTGCACTGGAGGAGGTGCAGAGGAGATTCACCAAGATACTGCCTAGGACAGAACATTTAAGTTATGAAGAGAGGTTGCATAGGCTTGGGTTGTCTTCATTGGAGAAAGGCTGAGGGGCAACCTGATTGAGGTATACAAAATTATTGGCAGGGTAGATAAGGAGCAGCTGTTCCCCTTAGTTGAAGGGTCAGACATGAGAGTTCATAATTTCAATGTGAGGGGCAGAAGGTTTGGGGGGGGGGAAGTGAGGAAAAACTTCTGTACCCAGAGAGTGGAGATGGTCTGAAATGCGCTGCCAGGAAGGGTGGTGGAGATGGGTTGCCTCACATCCTTTAAAAAGTACCTGGATGAGCATCTGACACACTATAACATTCAAGGCTGTGGGCCAAGTTGGTAGATGAGAGAAGTTAAGAAGTCAGATGCTTCTCAAGTATCGGTGCAGGCTCGATGGGCCTAAGGGCCTTTTCTACACTGTATGATTCTACGATTTGATGGAAGTATAATAAGGATATGAGTATGAAAATTGGAAGATTAGGTTTGAGGCCAAGGTACATTACTGAAGACAGAGGTGAAGGGTAGGGAGGATACCTGGAAAAGTGTGCTTGGTGAGAGTTAGGATAGAGGCAACAACCTTTTGGATTAGCTCATGTTTATGGAAGATGCAAGGTGAGAGGTTGGCCAGTATAATAGAAATATTATGCAATAGGACCTTGTGGAGTTGATGAAGCACTTCAGAAACCCTTGTGTAATAGATGAAAATCTATGTTGAAAATCATCAGCACTGAAATGGCAATGAGTTACATTGCTCCTATCAGTTTGACATTGTTGACCTCCTTCCAGTGGATAAATAGGTAATTTACTCAAAAGATTATGATTTCATAACATACCAGAAATGGAACAGAGCCACCTTGGAAATGGAACAGCAAAGCAAGAAAATATCACAGGATCTGTGAAGAATAAATAGTTTTCAAAAGAAAGAAAAAAATTGACAGCGAATAAAACGTTCCTGAAAAATGCCAATTAACAACTCTCACCCTTGACTATCCTCTGACTGTTGAACTAACCCCAACTAGTCGTAGAATCATGGAATCCTACAAAGCAGAAGGAGGCCATTTGGCCCATCGAGTCTGCACTGACCACAATCCCATTCAGGCCCTATCCCCATAATCCCACATATTTACCCTAGCTGGTCCCCCAACACTAAGGGGCAATTTAGCTTGGCCAATGCACCTAACGAGCATCAAACATCTTTTGGACTGTGGGAGGAAACTGGAGGAAACTCACACAGCAACAAGAAGAACGTGCAAACTCCACACAGACAGTGACCCGAGCCAGGAATCGAACCTGGGTCGCTGGCGCTGTGAGGCAGCAGTGCTGACCACTGTGCCACCTCCTGTCCAGTCCACCACCTCCAGCTCAACTATGCCCGTGATCTTCAATCTCAACTGATCCTCTGACAACCAATCAACTATCTCCCAACCCAACTACCTGCCCCCTAATCACCTATTTCCCCCCACCCATGGCCCATGATCCACTCTAGTCCCTTATCCACTTACCTGCCACATTACTCCCTCACCCACTAAAGTTACAAACTGACCTCACTTACTGCATAGCTTCTCAAAGTGAATTTAAGCTTTCAGCTTACCAGAATAGGACAGCTCCTCCTGTTGAATTGCTTTTATAATGTTGCTGAACTGTATGAGAAGGATCCTCTATCGGAAGATTGTCAAAGAAAAATAACATTTGGGCAGCATGGTTCACAGCTCCAGGGATCTGAGTTCAATTCCCCGCTCAGGTCACTGTTATTGTGGAGTTTGCATATTCTCGTCATGTCTGCGTGAGTTTCCTCCAGGTGCTCCAGTTTCCTCCCACAGTTCAAAGATGTGTGGGTTAGGTTGATTGACCGTGCTAAAAATTGCCCCTTAGAGTCCTGAGATGCAGAGGTTAGAGGGATTAGCAGGTAAATATGTAGGGATATGGGGGTAGGCCCTGGGTGGGATTGCAGTCAGTGCAAACTCATTGGGCCAGATATTCTGCATTGTAGGGGTCTCTAATGATCTGGTCGGAATTTGGGGCTCCAAACGAGGGCAGAAGCTCTGGACCTCTCGCTGATGCTGTCCCTTAAAGCAAGGGGAGCAACAGCCATCAAGTGCTGAGGTGGGAGCTGAACTTAAAGCATCTGGTTTGAAGGTGCCACAAAAACTCAGCTGACGTGCTTACATTGTCACAGCTTGCTACACTGATTTACTAAAGTTTAAAACAACCATCATTAAAGAGGCAATAGCCTAGCTATTGTAATATTGCTCTCCTCGTATTGAGAAATTCAGCTAATGTTCTGGGGACCCAGATTCGAATCCTGCCATGACAGCTGATAGAATTTGAATTCATTAAAAAATATCTGGAATGAAGAACCTACTGATGACCATGAAACCATTGTTGATTGTTGGAAAAAAACATCTGGTTTATTAATGTTCATTAGAGAAGGAGATCTGTTGTCCTTACCTGGTCTGCCCTACATGTGACTCCAAATCCATAGCAACGTGGTTGACTTACAACTGCTCTCCAAGGGCAACTAAGCTAAAGTTTATCTCTTAGTTACAAATAAAGCTTTCATTAACACTACGATGAAGTTACTGTGAAATTCCCCTAATCGCCACATTCTGGCAGCTTTTCAGGTCAATGCACCTAACCAGCATGTCTTTTAGACTGCGAGGAAACCAGAGCAGCCAGAGGAAACCCTCACAGACATGGGGAGAAGATGCAAACTACACACAGACAGTGACCCAAACCAGGAATCAAACTTGGGTCCATGGAGCTGTGTGGCAGCAGTGCGAACCTCTGTGCCATCATGCTGGTCTATCCAACTAGGGATGAACAATAAATGTCCCACAAAGAAAATTCCCAGCACATGGACCCTGGAAAATGCCAGGCCATTACATATTAACCTCTTGAAAGAACCAAATTAACAATGAGACCCTTTCCTCCCACAGAACATGGATTTCAACAAACCCATTGGATCTTCCCTGAGGAATGTACTTCCAAACCCTCTTAAAAGTAAAAATTAGGTGATGACTGAAATGGCAGATGACATGTTTTGAGTGTGACCCTTTTATGAACCACAAGAACCATTTCCAGGTGAATATTGGTCTGCTCTGAACTAACAGCATTCCTCTCTTGTGAGCTGCAGCAATTCACAGATATCTTTCTTATCAACGAGGCATCTGTGATCCATTTCTGGCCAGTCGATGAGACAGACCCATGATCTAACCAGTTTAAACCACCCAGTTTCGGTTCGATATATAACTTACTCTCATATCTCCTCGAACATCCAGTGTGGTGCTGAAGGCGGTAATTGGCACAACAATCCTCTGGCAAAGCTGGGAGCTTATTCCACATTTCCAATGATTTCATAGAGCATTGCAGCACTGAAGGAGACCATTCGGCCCATCATCCCCATGCTATCTGATTAGCCCCCTGCTCTTCCCCCTACAACTTTACAAATGTTTCTTTCTCAGGTAATTTTTTTAAAACATTCTTTCACAAGATGTGGGCATCACTAGCCAGGTATTGTCCCATCTCTAATCTCCCTTGGAGGGTCACAGTAACTGCCTTCTTGGACTGCTGCAAACCACATGATGTAGGTGTACTTACATTGCTGTTAATTCTCTAATTTCCTTTTGAACATTACTATTAAATCTGCTTCTACCACACTTCCAGGCGCTGCATCCCAAATCTCATTGTGTCAAGTAGATTTCACTTAATTTCCTCTCTATTTTTCATTCTTTTGCCATTTAACTGGAGGGCAAAACTTTATTTTCACGGGCTCTTGCTGATTTTCCAGCCTGGAGGCCAAGCTCCAATAACCTCCACAAAGCTACCCTCTGTGTCCCTCTGTTCTCTGTGATTCACATTGCTATTTGCATGATCTGATCCTTCATTAGTTCTTCAGGACTGTCTACCTGATGTCATAGTGATTGCCATCTGATGCTATTTGTGCTACATTGTGTTATGTAACTTCCATCAGCATGCGACAGTCATTTTTATAGCATGCTGATAGAAGTTATATAACACAATGTAAATATGGTAAAGTTAAAAGTTTATTTATTAGTCACAAGTAGGCTTACATTGATATTGCAATGAAGTTACTGAGAAATTCTCCTAGTTGCCACACTCCGGCACCTGTTTGGGTCAGTGTGCCTAACCAGCACATCTTTCTGTCAATGGGAGGGAACTGAAGCACCCGAAGGAAACCCATGCAGGCATGAGGAGAACATGCAGACTATACACAGACATTAATCCAAGCTGGGAATCAAACCTTGGTCCCTAGCCCTGTGAGGCAGCAATGCTAACCACTGTGTCACCCATAGCCTGGAAAATGGAATATTAAATAAAGAGTTTTCAGCTCCCACACTTGTACATTTTTTTATATCTCTCTCTCCTTTTGCTCTCACATTTCTGCCTGCCATCTTTTTCTTTACCTTTGTCTTATTTTTACCTTTATTCTTACTCACCATTTCTCTTTTCCCATTCCTATTTCTCGTGCTTGTCCTCATACACGCTTGTGGCCTATCTTCTGCCCTGACACACTTTCTCACACTTGCTGTTATATATTTAAGTGATTGCATGATTGCTTTAAGAACCAGTTGCATGATTTGCTGGTGATGAAATTGCAGTGTTTCATAGGCTCCTTCTGAGTTTCATTTTCTGCTCCATACAAGCAACAACTCCTACAATAAACCTTATTGTTATTTTGAATCTGTGTGTGCAACAACCACTAACATAGTTGGGACATTGCACTTTCACACTTACCTTTGTTCTATGTGCTGAGTCTCACATGTTTTTCTGTGCTCATTCACGCTTTTTCTCATGCATTTTCATTCTTGTTATCCTCTTTGGGCTTTCTCGCTTGCAGTTGCTCTCCCTCTCACAAGCCCTCACTCTTGTGCATTCTCTCCAGTATTTCTGCTCACACTTATTTAAAAATTTACTAGCGTCACATGTAGGCTTGTATTATCAGTGCAATGAAGTTACTGTAAAAATCTCCTGTGCTTTCTTTCCGATTTGTGTCCACTCATTCACGCAGTCTCTTTCTTTTCTCTCCCCATTCTGTACGTTTCATTCCACATATCCATCCTCTCTAACCTTTCCTCAGAAAATCATAGCCAAACTCTTCTGAGCTTTTAACGGTTGATTTAGCTGAAGCGATGTTCTATTTAAGCACAATGGTTATAACTTGATCTTTTGTATCTAATCAACACACTTTGCATGCATACATGCATCTGAGTAAATGAGTTCATTGCTTACCACTTCTGCTACAGTGCGTGAAGGTCTCCTGGTCCTTTCAGTAATTTGCTGGGTGTTTTATCTACTGTTTCATTCTTTTTATTGAAGACTGTTCAACAATTTTTTTGTCCTGGTGACAATATTTTGAACATCAAACAGGTTTTAACCGGGGCAGCCTGTTTTGATTAGAATAACAATACTTATCTATTGCAGCAATCTGACTAGATAAATACCATAGAATTACAACCATTGAATTACAGTGTAGAAGAAGCTATTCAGCCCATTCCATAGAACATAGAACATAGAACATTACAGCGCAGAACAGGCCCTTCGACCTTCGATGTTGCGCCGACCAATTAAGAAAAAGCAATGACCCTCTAACCTAAACCATTCCCTTTTCATCCATAAACTTATCTACTAACCTCTTAAACGCCACCAAACTTGGTGCATCTACAACTGCAGCAGGCAGGGCATTCCATACCCTTACCACCCTCTGGGTAAAGACTGACTCTCTGACGAGCATGCCCAAATCCCTGCAACCCCATACATTTGCCATGGCTCATGCACCTACCTACACATCTTTGGGCATTAAGGGAGAATTTAGCATGGTCAATCCACCTAACCCGCACATCTTTGGACTGTGGGAGAAATCTGGAGCGATCGGAGGAAACCCACACATTCATTAGAAGAACGTGCAAACACTACATTGACAGTCACCAAAGGCAGGAATTGAACCTGGATCCCTGGCGCTGTGAGGCAAGAGTGCCACCATGCCAACCAAGTACATGAGGGAGAAAGGAACAGCAGAAATGGTGAGAAGATTAGATTAGGTCAATTAGGGAGGAAGAACATGGGAAGCTTAAACAGTACAGAATAATTAGGCCAAATAGCCTATAAATTTGAGGAAAAACCCATTTCCCTGCTTAGCATGATTAGACTATAAACAAAATTGCAGAACCCTTGATGATGATCTATGCGTTGTCAATGGAGACGGGAGAGGTTCCGAAAAACTGGAGGATTGCGGATGTGGTTCCTATTTTCAAGAAAGGGGAACAGGGATAGCCCGGGAAATTGTCGACCAGTGAGTCTGACCTCAGTGGTTAGTAAGTTGATGGAGAGGATCCTGAGGGGCAGGATTTACGAGCATTTAGAGAAGTTTCGCTTGACCAGAAATAGTCAACATGGCTTTGTTAAGGGCAGATCAAGCCTTACGAGCCTAGTGGAGTTCTTTGAAAATGTGACTGAACACATTGACGAAAGAAGAGCAGTGGACCTGGTTTACATGGATTTCAACAAGGCATTTGATAAGGTCCCTCATGCAAGACTCCTTGAGAAGGTGAGAGGGCATGGGATCCAAGGGGCTTTGGCCTTGTGGATCCAGAAATGGCTTGCCTGCAGAAGGCAGAGGGTAGTTGTGGATGGTTCTTTTTCTGCATGGAGATCGGTCACCAGTGGAGTGCCCCAGGGATCTGTTCTAGGACCCTTGCTGTTTGTTACTTTCATAAATGACCTAGATGAGGAAGTGGAAGGATGCATTAGTAAGTTCACTGATGATATGAAGGTTGGTGGTGTTGTGGATAGGCTGGAGGGATGCCAGAAGTTGCAGCAAGACATAGATAGGATGCAAAAATGGGCAAAGAAGTGCCAGATGGACTTCAATGCAGATAAATGTGTAGTGGTCCATTTTGGCAAGAACAATGGGATGAAGGAGTACAGTATCAAGGGTAGGAGCTGTGTTGAGGAGCAGAAGGATCTTGGGGTCCGGGTCCATAGGACTCTTATATCAGCCTCGCAGGTAGAGGATGTGGTCAAGATGGCATATGGTATACTGGCCTTCATTAATCGAGGAATTGAGTTTAGGAGTCGGGAGGTAATACTGCAACTGTATAAGACTGTTATATCCCACTTGGAGTACTGTGTGTAGTTCTGGTTGCCTCACTATGGGAAGGATGTGGAAGCTATTGAGAGGTTGCAGAGGAGATTTACAAGGATGTTGCCTGGATTGCGAAACATGCCCAATGAAGATAGGTTGAGGGAGCTCGTTCTCTTCTCCCTGGAGAGATAAAGATTGAGAGGCGACCTAATAGAGGTTTATAAGATGTTGAGAGGAGAAGATAGGGTGGATTCTCGGAGGCTATTTCCCAGGGCTGAAGTGGTCGCTATGAGAGGACACAGGTTTAAGGTGATGGGCAGCAAATACAGAGGAGATGTCAGGGGTAAGTTTTTCACTCAGAGGGTGGTGAGTGAAGAAATTTCTCCTCATCACATCCTCAACGGTCTACCTTGTATCCTCAGACTGTGACCTCTGGTTCTGGACAATCCCACCATTGAGAACATCCTTCCTGCATCCACCCTATCTATAAGACCATAAAACATAGGAGCTGAATTAGGTTCTCGACCCATCAAGTCTTCTCCGCCGTTCAATCATGGCTGATCTTGTAGTTGTTCAGTTCCAGTTTCAGTCTAGGTCCTGTCATTGACCTGAGTCACTGGGCTATATTTAATCTTGGCAATAACAGTCTCCCCCATTGGCTGGAGAACTGGCAAGACTCCCACATTTGGGGAAGGACCACCATATTAATTGCCAATGGTGATCACCCTGGTTGCTGTTGGGTGAATATCAGCAGCATCAGGATGAGGCCTGCTCACCTCAGGGTCTCAATTGGCATTTGGAGAAAGGATTAAGTCTCATTCACTATTTCTATCTCTACAAAGTAAAAATTTATTGATTAGTCATAAGTAAGTTTACATTTACTGTGAAAATTGCCAAGTTGTTAACTCCGGTGCCTGTTCGGGTACACTGAAGCAAAATTTAGCATGACCATTGCACCTAACCAGTACGTCTTTCAGACTGTGGGAGAAAACCGGAGCACCCGGAGGAAATCCATGCAGACACGAGGTGAATGTGCAAACTTTGCACAGATAGTGACCTGAGCCAAGAATCGAACACAGGTCCCTGACATTGTAAAGCAGCAATGTGAACCACTGTGCCACCATGTCACCCTACAGATGCTGACAGACCTGCTGAATATTTCCAACATTCGGATTTTGTGTCTACACTGTAACCTAGCAGGCTTTGTGATGTAGAGGTAGTATCTCCACTGCTGGACCAGAAGCTCGGGGTTTGAGTCTAATGCTATGACTAGTTAGTCATGGAAGGAAAGATCAACCACGGCTTAATGAAATCATATTCAGCTTGGGAATCCTTCAACCACTACTCTCCAAAGGGTAAAAGTCATTGTCAGTGTGAAGAAACACTAAAAGCAAAATTTGTTATTTACATTGAATGAATAGGAACCAATTTACATTTGGACGATCTTATCATTTATGGTTGACATCAGCTGAGATGAGTCCCAATTTTTTTCTGATAATCTAACAATCTTAAATCCAACATAGAGAAGAAGTTCATCCCCGAGAAAAGATAGAGAAGTTTGAATTTATTTTGCACCTTACATATTCTCAGGACATTCTGCTTCTATCCAGAAACTGGGCTGACCGGCCATATAAAACTGTGGTTATGATAATGCCAGAAGGAGGTGGTGGTGTGGTGGTCATGTCACTGGGCCAGTAATCCAAAGGCCCGGGCTAATGTCCTGGGAGATGCGTTCAAATCCCATCATGGCAGCTGGTGGTATTCAAATTAACTCAAAAGAAGGCAGCTCAACACCACATTCTCAGGCTCAAGTGGGAATGGGCAATAAAGATGTTCGCCTTCCCAGTGATGACCATAAGCGCTATTTTTAGGGGATTAGCTGACGTTAGTAATCTCACATTTTAACAATTCTAGCCTCCCTGCTCCCACTTATCTCTTTGGGAGTGGTACAATGGATAGAATTCCATGCAGAAACCTTTGGCTTTGAGTTCCATTCCAGAAACTAGATCAGAGAATCTAGCCTGGCACCTCTAGTGCAGTCGTGAGGGAGTGCCGCACTGCCCAATATGCCATCTTTCAGGTAGGTCAATAAACTGAGGCCTTATCTGCTGCTTTGAACAGGACGTAAAAAATCCCATGATATTATTTCAAGACAAAATACGGAAATTGCTCTTGGTGTCCTGATTGATCCTAACTCCTCAGCGCACGTCACTTAAAAACAAAACAGTAATATGTTATTTTTATCCTATTGCTATTTGTGGGATTATGTTATGCACAAATTAGGGACAGCATGGTGATGCAGTGGTAAGCACTGCTGCCTCACAGTGCCAGGGTTCAATTTCAGTCTTGGGCGACTGTCTGTGTGGACTTTGCACATTCTCCCCATGTCTGTGTGGGTTCCCCTGGGTACTTCGGTTTCCTGTCACAGTCCAAAGATGTGCAGATTAGTTGGATTGTCTGTGCTAAATTACTCCTTAGTGTCAGGGGGATTAGCAGGACAAATACAAGGGGTTACAGGATTAGGGCCTGGGTGGGATTCATAGAATCCTACAATGTAGAAGGAAGGCATTCGGCCCTTCAGTCCATTGAGTCTGCATCAACCACAGCCCCATGCAAGCCCTTCCCCACAACCCCATGCATTTACCCAGGATTGTTGTTGACACAGGATCAATGGGCTGAATGGCTCCTTCTGCACTATAGCGATTCTGTGGTATTGGCTGCTGCATTTCCTGCATTGCAATGGTGTCCACCCATCAAAACATATTTCACCGATTATAAAGGCCTTTTGGACGTTCTGAGGTTATTGCTCATTCTCTCTTTCACCTTCTTTCTTCGGGAAAAAGATACAAAAGTCTGAGGTCATTTACCGATCGACTCAAGAACAGTTCCTTCCCTGCTGCCATCAAACTTCTGAATGGACCTACCTTGCATTGAGTTGATCTTTCTCTACACCCTGGCTGTGACTGTAACATTACATTCTGCAATCTCTCCTGTCCTTCTCTATGTACTGTATGCTTTGTCTGTATAGTGCACAAGAAACAATATTTTTCAGTGTATGCTAATACATGTGACAATAATAAATCAAATCAAATCAAAATTAAAGTGCCAGCCTGGCATTTCTTTCACTGAAAAAAATCATTTCTCATTGCCTCCCAATCATCGCCCTCTCTCCCCTTGCAGTGTTCTGACGATTTCCCTTGCAAGTATAATCCACTGTGCTTTCATCAAAAGCTAGCCCCCTCCCCCACTAAAAACAAAAGTGGTTTAGCTGGTATCTACTGTGAATGGTGCCTGTCAGCCTGCTTAATCTCACCATGCTATTCCAACTCAATTGAGTATCTGTCTATTTAATGGACTAAAGGTTATGATGCAGACTGTAAATGATACACTTCTAGACATTGAGCTTTAATTACAATCTGAATCAACAAAAATAAAGCCTGCTGTGATATTTTGAATATTTCATTTTGATAAACCTGACAGTAAAACGCTGTAAATATTAAACACAGAGTTTGATATGTGAAGCACATACTCTATTAACCCAGGTCTCAGGCAGTCGCAGCTCTTGTCAATTTGCAGTTGGAAAAAATGAAATTTTTCAAGGCTTTCCGACTTTACTGGGCACAGCTGTTGCTGGTAAGCAAATGGAGGACTTTATTTTAACACAGGGGAAGGAGGGGGAAGTTTATGGAACAGAACAGATCTACTCGGGATGAGGCTTGGGAGCTAGCCACATTGTTGGAATCAATCCATGGCCCAGGGAAACTTTTGGAAAGGAAAACAAAAACAGTTGGATTTTCAATTAAATAAACAGAGCAGCTCTAAACAGTTGGAGACTCTCAGATATCCACCATGGGGAGGCAATGACCTGCTGGTATTATCACTAAACTAATGATCCAGGAAAAATTCGCTAATGATCTGGGGGCCTGGGTTCAAGTCCCACCACGGCAGATCATAGAATCCTACTGTGCAGAAGGAGGCCATTTGGCCCACAATCCCACCCAGGCCTCTTCCTCCTAGCCCCATCCACTTACCTTAGCTAGACCCTCTGACACTAAGGGGCAACTTAGCATGGCCAACATGCCTGGTCTGCACCTTTTTGGACTGTAGGATGAAACCCACACAGACCTAGGGAGAATGTGCAAGCTCCACACAGACAGTGAACCAAGTTGGGAGTCGGACATGGGTCTCTGCAACTGTAAGGCAGCAGTGCTAATCTCTTGCCACCTTGAAATGGTGGAATTTGAATTCATTCAAAACATATCTGGAATTAAGAAGACAGATGACCATCAAACCATTGTCAATTGTTGGAAAAATCCATCTGGTTCACTAATGGCCTTTGGGGAAGGAAATCTGCCATCCTTATCTGGTCTGGCCTACATGTCACTCCAGAGCCACAGTAATATGGTTGATTCTAAACTGTCCTCCAAGTGCAACTAAAGATGGGCAATAAATGCTGGCCCAGCCAGCAACACCTATGTCCCACGAAGATTAAAACATTGCGGTCATTATTATATCAGATACAGGCCAAAATTCTCCCGCCTCAGAAAACTCAACATCTAGAAGTGAAGCATTTGCACTCTCGGCATGAATTGT
This sequence comes from Sphyrna mokarran, assembly GCA_024679065.1. NCBI lineage: Eukaryota > Metazoa > Chordata > Chondrichthyes > Carcharhiniformes > Carcharhinidae > Sphyrna > Sphyrna mokarran. Next base: position 10,086,096 of record JAGIQG010000013.1, on the reverse strand, counting down.
ACCTTCTGTGAAGCAGAAAGGGCCATTGGCCACAGCAGTGCACTGGAGCGAAGACTGGTGCAGTTACAAAGAGCCAGGTGCTGATACCACATAGATATCCTCAAGCAATATGAATGATCATTCATATCCTGTCAGAAACATGTACATGAAGTGATTGACAAATCAGAAAATTGGGATTATCTACACAACAAGACCAAGAGTAGCGAACATAGGTCTCACACCATAAATCTTGTGGAAAACTTTGATGCCTTACTGGGATGAACTAGGCATCTTCCAGAGCATCATTTCTAAAGGTCATCACATTCAATACGTTTTGACCTGATATTCTTCAACAATTCCATCCCTCAAAAATGGACATAGATTAAATGAAAATATTCACAACAGATGGAATTTATTGGCCGGCTATGAACAATGACATTGAAGTTATCATCCAGAAGTGTCAAGCATGTCAAGAACCTATGCCAAGTCAGCACAGAAGACAATTGACACCAATTGAAATTCCGACTTTTTGATCCAAAATCATGGACTTACATGTCTATGGCACTGACTTTACAATCATTGCTGACTACTTCATCCAATAACTATTTTTCAAAAATATGTCAACTATAACTAATCCTCACTCTAAGTGTTACTTTTAGTTCATTTTGTGCACCTAGAGAGATAATTGCATGCAATAGTCACGATTTGTTGTTTAACGATTTCACAATAAGTGTGAGAAATGGAATATTGATCACACTACTTCTTCTCCTCAATCCCTAGCCTACTCAACCAACATTTCCCATGGTAAAATCCCTAATTCTCAAATGTAGTCAGACACAGCAAGTTTTACACATTGCAGCATTACATCTCAACATTATTACAAGCAGGGTGGGAGGAATGCACAGATGACATAATTCCACTACTCTATTGGTTACAACGTCAGTGTAAGTGTTTAATTCACTCATCAAAATAATTAGTTATTGCCTTTTAAAGCCATTAGACTCAGAACAAAAGATACTTCAACGAGGTTTCTTGCAATAAACTCAGATCAATTGATTTATTATAAAACAAAACTTTGTTTTTGAAACAAATTACAAGAACTGGTACATGCATGCTGAAAATATTAATATCTATCTCTCTTTTTAAAATTACCAGAATGCACATGCACACACACAGAAATAAAGGTCAAAAAGATGGGGCCTTAACAAAGTTGGGCTTTGAAGGATAGGTTTTATGGAGTAGAAGATAAAGTTTGCAAGGTTTTTATGCTGTCAATCTGGAGTTGCCTCCTGTGAGAAAGGACTGCTGGTCCCTATAGATGTCTGGAGGATCTCACCAATGGAACTTCAGCATGGAGAAGTACATAGAGCTGGATCAATTTTTCTCACCCCAGCTGTTGAGTGCAGAGAAGTCACAGACACATGAGGATTCTATAATTATAAGTTGATCCAGAGAGAGAACAATTTAGCATAGCCTCCCTTCCCAGATCTTGGCCCAGTTCCTGACTGGGGCAACAATTCTATCATGAAGTATTTTTACAGGAGACATTTGGTCCATGTGATTATCTTGACTTGGGTTTGATGACCTTAGAAGGACGGAGAGGAATTTTAGAATATTGCTTTTCCCAAATTGGTGCAGTGTTATTATTTGTTTATTGCCTGTCGGGAAATGATATGTTTGGAGATGGAGGTTGACCCATCATTGTGTGGAATGTGCTTGATGAAGCAGCTAACTTTTTCCTGGCTGACACCTTTGATTCAAGTCGGTTGAGGAACTGGAGCTTGAAAATCTCCAGGTTTCAGATGGCTCTGTGTTTGCTTCAAGTGATATATTTGGTAATTCGCTGTACCCTATTAGAGAGGGAGAAGTGACTATACACCTTATGTGGCACCACTCCACATCAAGCAAGACAAGGAGATAGGCCATCAGGAACTACCACAATTCCATCGGAGATTGGATTCTGCACCACACTCCCGACATCTAGCCAACTCAACTAACCAACGCACTCAAGTGAGCTATTAGAGCATCATAGCGAGGGAGCAAAGAAGGTTAATTGACTAAACTGATGTGTTACTTCTCCATCAATAGAACTAATTCTCATCAGTAAAATGGTCTTCCATAATGAGTATATTCTCAAGCAGCCAGGGCATTTAATGCAAATCGTTTTATTAGCATAAACGTTGATGGCAAGTAAGGTTATTAAAACACAAGCAAATTATCTTTTTTTTCCCTCTCTCCTCTCCCTAATCTATGCTTTAATTATCATCATAACATCTCTGATGGCTTCCACTTGGGATCGATGAGGTCTGAAAAACTCTTGCGCTGTTGTCAAAAGCGTGCTACAAAATAATTAAACGACTTGTAAAGTTGTGCCACTTTTGCTATTTTTCTCATTAGAATTGTTGGAACACAAAATGGCTCTTGAAAATATCTTGCATCATTTAAAAATCCATCCAATGCTCTGCTTGCTGCTGAGAGACACCAGAGATACAGGAGGCATTCAGCCCCTCGAGCTTGTTGCTCTATAAAATTGGATGGGAACAGATTTGTATCCTAATTCCATTTGTCAGCCTTGGTTCTGTAAACCAAAACACTCTAGCTCAGCATCAAGATACTAACGACTCAAAACCAGTCCCACTGGAGCACATGTCATTTCAATGCTTGATAGCAGACTCCCAAAAGAGACTCCCAGTAGAATATGTTAGAGATGTTCTCAAAGAATCCTTGAAGATACAGTAAGAAGTCTCACACCAGTTAAAGGTTTATTTGGAATTGCGAGCTTTTGGAGCGCTGGTCCTTCATCAAGTGAGGAGATCCCTGAAGAGATCAATCATACCTCATACAAACAGAAAATGCTGAAGGAGTTCAGTGGGTCTGGCAGCATCTGTGGAGAGAGAAACAGAGTTAACGTTCTGAACCCATGTGACTCTCACTAATAGGAAAAGCTAGAACCAGAGAGCACAACCTCAGGCGAAAGGGACATCCTTTAAAAGAAAGATAAGGAGGAATTTCTTCAGCCAGTGAGTGTGACAAATCTGTGGAAATCTTTGCCACAAAAGACCAGGTCATTGAATGTCTTTAAAACAGAGATAGATAGGTTCTTGATTGATAAGGGGATCAGGGAAAAGGCAGGAGAATGAGGGTGAGAAAAATATCAGTCATGATTGAATGGCAGGGCAAACTCGATGGGCCGAGTGGCCTAATTCTGCTTCTATGTCTTATGGTCTGATGGTTTTTAGAACTTATAGGAGATCCTAGCTTGAGACATTCAGCAAGGCATCTAACACATCGATGGAACTCCTTGGAAATTATTTTGATTTGATTTGATTTATTACAGTCACATGTATTAGTACACAGGAAAACTATTGTTTCTTGCACACTATACAGACAAAGCATACCATACATAGAGAAAGAAAGGATAGAGTGTAGAATGTAGTGTTACAGTCACAGATAGGGTGTTGAGAAAGTTCAACAAAATGTGAAGTAGGTCCATTCAAAAGTCTGATGTTCGAGGCAAAGTCAGGACGTGGGAGAAAGCACACCTCAGAGGGCGGAAAAGGCCTTGCTTTTAGTACATGAGGAATCTCAGTGTGGCCTGGCAGAGTTGGTAGCATTCCCATTTCCTGAGTGAGAGGTTTGTGAGTTCAAAATCCGCCCCAGGACTTGAGCAAATAATTTGGATTGATGCTTTACTGGGAGATGTGGTCAACCTCCAGATGAGACATTCACCTGAAGATCTGTGTATTGTTGGGATCGTGTCTCAGTCGGTATTCCTAATTGAGCTGAAAGGTTGTGAAGTTCAAAGTCCATCCCACCCCTTCACCAAACCCACCAAGGCTTGAGTACACAAGTCAATGCTGATTCTTCAATGAAGCATTGAGAGGGACTGTCAAAGATACCAATTTTTGGATGAGATGATAAGCTGCAGGCCCATCTTGGATGTGAAAAATCTTGTGGCATTTCAACAAAAAACAGCTCTCTTGATGTTATGGCTGATTACTTATCCCTCAATTAACACTAAAACAATTATTATTTAGCTGTTGTCCTATAGCTGTTTTTGAGAGCTTGCTGTGAGAAGTTGTCTGCATTACAAAAGTGACCACACTTCAAACATACTCCAAGCTGTAAAATATTTACGATATCTGGTTGTCATAGAATCATAGAATAATTACAGTGCAAAAGGAGGCCATTTGGCCCATCAAGCTGAGAACACTCAAGAATAGCTTTTTCCCTGCTGCTTTAGAATGGACCTCCCTTGCATTAAGCTGATCTTTCTCCACACTTTAGCTATGATTGTAACACTACATTCTGCACTCTCTCGATTCTTTCTGTATGAACAGTATGCTTTACCTGTATAGCTCGCAAGAAACAATCCCTTTCCCTTTATATTAATACATGTGACAATAATAAATCAAATCAAAAAAACAATCCCACCTCAGCCTCATCCACATATTAACTCTACTAATCCCCCTGACACTAAGGAGTAATTTAGCATGGCTAATCAATCTAGCCCGCACATCTTTGGACTGTAGGAGGAAAGTGGAGCAACCGGAGGAAACCCATGCAGACATGGGGAGAATGTGTGCACTCCACACAGACAGTGATCCAAGCTGGGAACTGAACCCAGATTCCTGCCAGGCACTGAGGCAGCAGTGTTAACCACTGTGCTGTTATGACAAACCTCTCTTTAATGGAACTTTCCTTTCAACAAAAGTAAGCGGCTTGCCCAGTTTCCGGAAAATATTGGTCATTACCAGAAAAGAAATCGTCTCATCATTAATCAAATTGTTCTGTTGGTGAGATATAACTGTTTAGCTATTGCCTACATTACAACAATGACTTTGCTTCAAAAGTAGCTTACTGTCTGTAAGAGTGTTTCAGAACAGCCTATGGACAGAGTTGCAAATCCCCCTAATGTCAAAGGCATGTTTTAACTGGTTTGTAAAGCAGAAGAAGAAACCTACATTCTGTTCACTGAATGTATCTATCCTCATCGTTCTGGAGATGGTGGGGGGATCAATGATAGATTGGCACATCAGAATTCACAGAGGCCCTACAGTTCAGGAGGAGGCCATTCAGCCCATCAAGCTTGCACCGACCACAATCTCACCCAGACCTTATCCCCATAACCCCATACATTTATTCTAGCTAGTCCCCCTGACAGTAAGAGGTGATTGAGCACAGCCAATCCACCTAATCTGCACACCTTTTTACTGTGGGAAGAAACAGAGCACCCAAAGGAAACCCATGCAGACATGGGGAGAACATGCAAATTTCACACAGGCAGTGACTCAAGCCAGTAATTGAACCTGGGTTCCTGCTGGATTCTAAGGCAACAGTGCTAATCACTGTGCCATTGTGCGACTGCAAGTTCTCACTTGGAAAAAGGATGTTGCAGACATTATTTGCTCATCCCAAATTACTCTTGACAAAGCAGTTGCGACAGATCTTGAATCATTGCAGTCCTTGTGTTGCAGATTCACCCAGTTCAGTATGAGCTTGATAAAACCAAATTTAAATGCTTAACCATTTCAGAGAGCAGTTACAAAGTCAATGACATTGCCGTGGATCTGGAGTCACGTACAGGCCAGACCAGCATGAAGATAGCAGATTTCCTTCCTTGAAGGTCATTAGTAATCCAAATGGATTTGTACCACAATCCTATAGTCTCATGATCATTGTTAATGAGACTGTCATTTCATTCCATGTTAATTAATTAACTGCATGTACATTTCCCCAATTGATGTGGTGGGATTTGAACTCATGTCTCCAAGGACTTTGTTTGGGTCTCTGGATTCCTAGTTTATTAGCATTACCACTGTGCTACCATCTCCATTTAATGATTAATTAGTAAAAAGATGTCTCTTGTAGTTCCTTGTTTTCAGTTTTTAAGCCGTGTCATACTTGACAATTTATTATCTGCGTCCTGGCTAATAATTATCACAAAATCAACTGAGCAAAAATAGATTACTTATTCATCACTGCAATGCTGTGTGTGGGAGCTTGCTGTGCACAAACTGGTACAGCACACAAATTCATTCCGAGAGAACTAGGATACAAAAGCAGGTGTGTTCTGCTGAGGCTTGATAAGGCTTTGATGAGGCCACATCTGGATTATTGCGAGAAATTTTGGGCCCCAAATCGAAGAACGGATGTGTTGGTCTTGGAGTGGGTTCAGAGAAGGTTCACATGAATGATTCCAGGAATAAAAAGCTTGACGTATGTCTGAGAACTCTTGGCCTGTGCTTGATTGAGTTTAGAAGGATGAGTGGGGTCTCATTGAAACTTACAAATTATGAAAGGCCCAGGTAAAGTGGACGTGGGAAAGATGTCCCTATTCTTATGACAGACTAGGATTGAGGGACAGCCTCAGAGTAAAAGGACAACCCTTTAGAACTGAGATGAGAAGGAATTTCTTTCGCCAGAGGATGTAAGCCTGTGGAATTCATTGCCACAGAAGGCTGTGGAAACCAGGTCATTGAGTGCATTTATGATAGAGATAGATAGATTCATGATCAAGGGTAAAGGGGGAAAAACGGGAGAATGGGATTGAGAAATTTATCGACCATGATTGAATGGCGGAGCAAATTCGATGGGCTGAATGGCCTAATTCTCCTCCTATATCTTGTGGTATTACAACTACCACATCACAACAGGAACTGCACTTCAAATATTCTTCATTGGCTATAAAATGCTTTGGAACATCATGGCATTGTAGGAGATATGGCTAAGAGGAAGGGCGGGATTTTAAGGCCTCACTTATTCCAAAACTGTAAAATTCCTCCCAAGTCCAATGGGCCTTCCACCTATCACCCACTCCGATTCCCATAGTGGCTGGAAAAATTCTGACCCAAGTGTAACTTTTTTCCCACCTGTCCCAACAAACAAAAGTACTTCCTCGTTGCAAAAAGAGAACAGCCCCAGCTTTAAGTTCTGATCTGTATTGAAATAACCGATCATATCCATCGGGATGCGGGAGGAGGGTGGGTAGTTGCAGGGGGGAAGATGTCCTCTGCACCCCAGGCTGGGGTAGGGGAGGAGGGTGGAAATCAGTTAAGGTTGTCTCAACTAAAGGTCCACCCAGCCCTGCAACGCTAGCATAAAGTGAGAAAGAACCTCAGGAAACCAATTTAAGGTGATTTGCAAAGGACTCATGGTATTGTGAGGAAAATATTTGCTTTTATGAGGCAAGTGGTTCAGATCTGAAATGCATGGCCTTAGAGTGAGGCTATCAAAAGGGAGGGAATTGGAAAAGCAAAGAAAATAGGCATGAGGGGAAGGTTAAATGGGTGAGGGATTTGGCGTGTGGACAAGTTGATTTGTTCTTGTAAAAGTAAAGTTAAAATTTATTTATTAAGTGGGCTAACATTAACACTGCAGTGAAGTGACTATAAAATTCCTCTCATCAACCCACTCTGGCACCTGTTTGGGTACACCACGGGGGGAATTTAGCCCCGCTAGTGCACCTAAACAGCACATCTTTCGGGCACCTGAGGGAAACCCATACTGACACGGGGTGAATGTACAGACTCCGTACAGACAGTGACCCAAGCTGGGCATTGAACCCGGGGTCTCTGGCACTGTGAGGCAGCAGGGCTAACCACTGTGCTGTCCTAGGAAGGAGGGCGATGGGCTGAATGATCATTTGTACTGTAACCGTTTCCTGATTCTACAATATGCACTTATCTTGGAATGTGATAGCTGATGGGTGCAGGGTAGCAGTGGGGGAGGGGTGTTGCCGGAGGTGGGGGGGCAAGTTGTATTAGGCTCAGAATGAAGAATTGTACTCTCTGAGGTAAGACGCCGATTTTGCCTGCCTACCTTCCATGCATGAAGTAATGAGCTTGGGAAGACCGGTTTTAAAATGCACACAGACCAGCAAGAGGGAGTGAAATTGGAAAAAAAAATATTAAATTTTTTATTAAAATAGTAGTGAGCCACTGAATTATTGATATTAAAATCGAGCACCCGAGTACACTGAGGTTGAGCTGATGGGGCTGCATTTCAGCGAGCGAGTGGAAGCTCAGTGTTCTTGAGAGCGAAGGCAATTCATTGGCAGTGTAATTTGTGGACCCTGTACGTCTCTCGCACCTCGAGGTAGCGGAGGCTTTCTGCTTTTAAACAAGCAATTGCTGTGTGATCACGACGTTTGCCTGACTCGCAATGATACAGAGCCCGGCAGTGTTTACTAATAAAGCCCCTTTTGTGGGTGACGGAGGCAATCTCTGGTGGCTGCTCACTACATTTAGAACAGTTCAGAATTTGTTCTTTTCATCTTCCCTTTTAAAGGCCGGGCATCACTCGGAGCGACTTGGCTTGCGCGCGAGGAAGCCTTTGCTTGACAAAGGGGCCAGTTGTGTGATGCCGTCATGCTCTTGTCCCAGATACACAACTGCAGGTTCTGAAGCAAGTCTCCGGGCTAAAATAAAACAGCCATTGTTGAGATTTTGAACGAGCAGCAAGGAGGGAACAAAATGGTCTCCCTAACACAGATAGGTGAAGCAGAGGCCACTTTGAAATCAGTAGTGATTTTAAATTCTGCAGCATGGCCAAGGATGATGCGGTGGCACAGTGGTTAGCTCTACTGCCTCACTGCACCAGGGACCTGGGTTCAATTCCTGGCTTGGGTAACTGTTTGGAGTTTGGTAAATTCTCCCCATGTCTGCGTGGGGCTGCTCCTGTTTCCTTCCACAGCCTGACAGAGGGTCATCTGGACTCAAAACTTCAGCTCTTCTCTCTCCTTCAATGCTTCCAGCTCTGCTGAGATTTTCCAGCATTTTCTCTCTTGGTTTCAGATTCCAGCATCAGCAGTAATGTGTTCTTATTTATTATTCTGAAAGACTTGCTGGTTAGGGGCATTGGTCATGCTAAACTCTCCCAAACAGGGAATTTTCACAGGAACTTCATTGCAGTGTTAATGTAAGCCTTGTTGCGACTAATAAATAAACTTTACCTTTAACCTTCCCCAAACCAGCAAGAAGAGGAGGGTATAGGAGGGATTAAAATTAGGACAAATTGGCATTTGTCCCACCACTCCCCCACCCCCCGCCAATTTAATCTCAATATTTAGAGTCATTGAATTTAAAAAACATTTGGATAAGTACATGGATGGGAAAGGATCAGAGGGATATGAATCAAACACGGGCATTTCGGACTAGCTGGGAGGGTACCATGGTCGGCATGAACCGGTTGGGCCGAAGGGCCTGTTGCCATGCTGAACTGCTCTATGACTTTAATCATAAAATCCCTCTAATGATAGTGCAGAAGGAGGCCATTTGGCCCATTGAGCCAACAACAATCCCTCCCAGACCTTATCGTTGTAACCCCACATATTTGCCCTGCTATCCTCCCCGACACAAAGGGACAATTTAGCATGGCCAATCCAGCTATCCGATACACTTTTGCACTATCGAGTCATTGCAAAGAGCTTGCATGTTTCCCTCATTTCTGCGTGTGTTTCCTCCAGGTGCCCCGGTTTCCTCCCAGAGTCCAAAGATTGGCAATGCTAAATTGTCTCCAGGGTCTCAGGATGTGTCGTTTATAGGGATTAGTAAGGTAAATATGTGGAGATAAGGCTGGATGGGATTTTTGCTGCCGAATTATCTCCTTGGGCGCTGTAGGGATTCAATGATTCTCTGAAACTGGAGCACCCAGAGGAAACCCACACTGACACAGGAAGAATGTGCAAACTCTACACAAACAGTCACCCGAAACCCCAGTCCCTGGTGCTGTGAAGCAGCAGTGCTAAACACTGTGATATTGTGCCGTCATAAGAACAAAAAAATACAAGTCTTCCTGCCCATGCATAACTCACACTGCAATTAAAACAACCTGGTTTATTTATTCTGATGGGAGTCATGCCGCGATAAAAAAAAGCCTGAAGCATGAAGCATCAGCTGATACCCTCATGTGTATGGGGTGGGCCACAGTGATAAGGGCTATGGGTTGAAGATGGCCCTGTTCTCTCTCCAACTAGGGCTTTCCCCCGTCCAACATTGGAATTGTGCGATCATCATTGACTCCTAAACGTAACCAAGTATTTTTTCTTGAAAAATAAAGTGCAGCATCTCAAAATGAGATGATGTGTTATTCCTCATTCTGCCCTGGGCATTTGTACTTCATAAAATCAGCTGGTGATTCTAAATGTCGGGAATCCATCAGAGGTTATACGCAGTCCATTATTGTTTAGCTATTAGTGAAGCTCTGTTTGAGAGTTGTTTGTTAACCTTACAAGACGTACAACGCCCTTGGGAATAGAGAACATTGCTGTGCACCTTCAGTCATCAATCGAAATCATTGAAGTATTGCGGCAGCAAAAAGAGGCCATTCAACCCATCATATTCATATGATGGCTCTCTGCAAGAGTACATTCCTGTTCTCCAGTCGTTACTCCCCAACCCAGCAATTCTCTTTCTCCACAGCTGCTTACCCAATTCCATTTTGAAAGTCGGGATTAAATCTGCTTCCCCACATCTGGGGAGCTCTGGCGTCATTGCACTAGTCATCTGAAATCCTGAATGCTCCAGAAACATGATTCAAATCCCATCACCAGACCTTGTGGCATTCAAATACAATCAATAAATCTGAATGATAAAGCTAGTTGTGACAACTATCATTGATTATCTACCTAGTTTGCTAACAAAAGCAGATTAGTACCGCTGCTTCACAATGCCTGGGAGCTGGGTTTGGTCACCATCTGCTTGGAGTTTGCATGTTCTCCCCGTATCTCTGTGGGATTCCTCTAGATACTCCAGTTTCCTCCCCAGTCCAAAAGACGTGCTAGTCAGGTGCATTGGCCATGCTAACTTCTCCCTCACTGTACCTGAATAGACGTCGGAGTGTAGCGACTAGGGGATTTTCACAGTAACTTCATTACAGTGTTAATGTAAGCCTACTTGGGACACTAATAAATAAATTGTAAAACTTTAAAATGCTGAAAAATCTCAGCAGTTCTGTAGCATCCATGGATAAAGAGAATGGAGCCAATTTTCTGAGTTTGGATGACCCTTCATCAGATTGGGAGGTAGTACCAGCAGGAACAGGAGTCTGCATAATTGACAAGGTTAATAATGTCATTGACGTTTTCAATGCCTCAGCAAATCTGTCTGCTTTCATTCTCTGTTGTAGACTTTGTAGCTGTGATAACCCACCCCCATGAGTCTATGAGGAATCACTGATCTTCCTGTGGGGCTAGTTCAGCATGAGTTCCCCTGGTAACAGGCAGTGGCTGGAACTCATTACCTGAGCCTTTTTACATGGCAGGCCCAGGACTGGGCATGCTGAACTGTAGTCCCAGCAGGAACTGGCGCGTGTACATCATGATAGTGGCTTTACTTTGTATCCTGTAATAGATGTTTCTTTCCTGTCAGGCTTCTTGAATCATTACTGTCTCAGTTTGGTACAACTGAGTGGCTTGCTGGGCCATTTCAGAGGGCAGTTACTAGTTAATCTCGTGTCTCATGTCACAGGTAGGCCAGACTGGGTAAGGAAGTCAGATTTCCTTCCCTAATTAATGAACCAAATGAGTTTCCATTGACAGTCAACAATATTTTCATGGTGACTGTTATGGACACTAGCTTGTCCTTTTCTAAATCCCAGACTTATTAATTGAACCTAAATCCCACCAGCCACTGTGTGAAGACATGTCCTTAGAACATAAGCATGAGCCTCTCGATTACTAATTCAGTGGCTGCGCCATCCCCTCACCCAATTCATATACGGAGTTTAGAGAATGCTTAAAGTGATTGTTTCCATATAAAAGAAGGAGCCTTTGAACTCTGTTTAATGAGCTTAAGTTTGGTGGCTAGCTGTTTTGGATTGACTGGGACCTTAACCAGCTGTTGCCCAGTAAATTTGATTTGATTTGATTTATTATTGTCACATATATTAAAATGCAGTGAAAAGTATTGTTTCTTGCACGCAATATAGATGAAGCATATTGTTCAAAGAGAAGGATAGGAGACAGTGCAAAATGTAATGTTACAGTCATAGCTAGGGTGTAGAGAAAGGTCAACTTAATGCGAGGTAGGTCCATTCAAAAGTCTGGTGGCAGCAGGGAAGAAAATGTTCTTGAGTCGGTTGGTACATGACCTCAGATTTTTGTATTTTTTTCCCGAAGAAAGGAAGTGGAAGAGAGAACATCCGGGTCCTTAATTATGCTGGCTGCTTTGCCGAGGCAGGAAAATGTGTAGACAGAGTCAATAGATAGGAAATGGGAGCTGGTAGGACTGTTTCTGAAGCTATGGGTTCAAGCCTGTCTCTGGGAGGCTGAACACACAATCCCTAGTGCAGTAATGAGAGAATGCTACACACTGCCTGAGGTGTCATGAGATTTTAATCCAAGGTGCCAGTGGCCAGAAAAGACATCATAGCTGTGGCCTTATTTCGAAGAAGAGTTCTCTTTGTTGTTCTGGCCAGCAGGTGTCCCTCAGCCAACATCTAAAACACATATGATTTGACCATTTCTATTTGTGGACACACTGCTGGTGCAAATTAGTTACTGTGTTTCCTCCAGCACTGTAGTGACTACCTCTAAAGGTTCATTAAAGGGAGGTGGTGGCATAGTGGCAATGGGCCAGTAGTCCAGAAGCCCAGACTCAGGGACCATGGCTTTATATCCTACCACAGCAACTGGTGAAATTCAAATACAAATTTATAAACCTGGAATGGAGAACTCAGCAATTGTGACCATGAAATTGTCATGAACTATTGTAAAAATCTGCTTCACACATGTCCTCACAGTTTCATAGAATCCCTGCAGTGCAGAAGAAGGCCACTCAGCCCATCTGCACTGGCCACAATCCCACTCAGGCTCTATCCCCTTAATCTCATGGATTTACCCTAGCTCGTCCCCCTGATTCTAAGGCACTATTTAGAATAGTCAATCCACCTAACCTGCATATCTTTAGACTGTGGGAGGAAACCAGAGCACTGGAGGAACCCACGCAGACATGGAGAGAATGTGCAAACTCCACACAGACAGTGATCCGAGACCACAATTGAACCCGGATCCTTGGCCCTAGCCTTGTCTACTTGTGAGTACAGACCTCAGGTCATGTGATTGATTGAAATGACCCGGCAAATCACTTAGTTGTATCAAATCACTGCAATCTCCAAAAGGAGTGAAACTGGAGTGCCCACCTGGCATCAACCTGGCATCGCCATAACAATGGCAAACCCAGTCCTGTCGATCCTGCAAAGTATTCTTTACTGTCACAACTGGGGGCTTGTGCCACAATTGGGAGAGCTGTCCCAAAGACTAGTCAAGCAATAACCTGGCACGATCACACACATAAAACCAGAACCTACCCAAAATGTCCCAGATATGATAAGACAGACCCACTATACAGTAGTATGCAGCCAGGAGGGGGTTGCCCAGGGAGTCCCCAGCATTGACCCTGGGCCTCAAGAACCTCATGGGGCATCAAGTCAAACATGGGCAATGATATCTCCTGCCAATTACCATCTATCAGCATATCTCAGTTGAGGAATGAGTGCTCCTCGTAAAATTGTGGAATCCCTACAGTACAGAAGGAGACCATTTGGCCCATTGAGTTTGCCCCAACCGCAATCCCACCCAGCCCCTATCCCCATAACCCAATGCATTTACCTTAGCTAGTTCCCCCTGATACTACAACAGGGCAATGTAGCATGGCCAACCAATCTAAGTAAGAAGTCTCACAACAGCACGTTAAGGTCCAACCAGTTTATTTCCACTCATCCAACGAAGGAATAGCATTTCTGAAAGCTTGTGGGATTACTATCAAATAAACTGATTGGACTTAAATCTGGAGTTGTGACACTTCTTACTATGTTTACCCCAATGCTACACCAGCATCTCCACATCATGACAACCAATCTAATCCACACATCTTTGGACTGTAGGAGGAGACTAGAGCACCCAAAGGAGACCCACGCATGCATGGAGGGAATGTGCAGACTCCGCATAGATTGTGATCCAAACTGAGAATCGAACCTGAGTCCCTGGTGCTGTGAAGCGGCAAGTGCTAACTACTCTGTCACCTCCATGTTGAACACACTTGGAAATAAAATGAAGGGTGACAAAGATCAGAATATATTCTGGGAGGAAAATTGAACCCATCCCTCCACTACCCGCTGACCCAATCCTCCCGCAGTGGAGAAAATAGTGGTGTTTTCACTGGACTAGCAGTCCGGTGACCCAGGGCAATGTTCTGGGAACCTGGGCTTGAATTCCATCATGGCAGGTGGTGAAATTTGAATTCAATAAAAATCAGGAATTAAAAGTCCATGACCATGAAATCACTGACAATTGTCATAAAATCCCATCTGGTTCTCTAATGACCTTGATGGAAGGAAGTCTGCTGCCCTTACCCGGTCTGGCCTACATGTGAATCCAGATCCACAGCAATGTTAAATGCCCTCTGGGATAGCCTACCATCTAGGTCAAGGGCAATTATGGATGGGAAAAAATTGCTGGCCCCGTCAGCGATGCCTATAACCCCTGAACAAGTGAATAAAAAACCTTCTCAAAGATAATTAAGGATGGACAATAAATGCTGGCCTAGATCATACAATCCTACAGTGCCAAAAGAGGCCCTTCAGCCCATCAAGTCTGCACCAAACACTATCCACCCAGGCCCTACCCCCATATCATACCCATTAATCCTGCTAAGGACACTAAGGGGCAATTCCTTAGCATGGCTTTGGACTGTGGGAGGAAACCAGAGTACCCAGGGAAAACCCATACAGACACAAGGAGAATGTGCAAACTCCACACAGACAGTGACCTGAGTCAGGAATCCAACCCAGGACCCTGAAGCTGTGAAGCAGCAGTGCAAACCACTGTGCGACCATGCCACCTGATAAATCCTCTTTAAAAAAATTAAAAACTTTGGCAATAAAGATAGGCAGGTTAGGTTGATTAGCCATGCTGAATTGACCCCAGTGTCAGGGGGATTAATATAGTAAATATGTGGGGTTACAGGATTAGTGCCTGGGTGGGATTGCAATCACAGACTTGATGGGCCGAATGGCCTCTTTCTGCACTGTTGGGAATCTATGATTCTAACTCAAAGTGTTTTGGTACACCATCTGAATATGAAAGATGTCAAATGAATGTAATTTCTTTTCTTCAATCAGATACAATGGGATAGATGTTCAACTTGCCATTCACAAGGTTTTTTTTTGTTTATATCCAATTCAATCCAATCAAAGTCCAATTCAAAGCCTCAACAAGTGAGACATTCCAGATCCAATCTGACAATGCAGGCTCACCATGTCCTGTCTTGGGCTTGATCATAGTGGGAGTTGCCGGTGTTGGACTGGGGTGGGGCACAGTAAGAAGTTCACAACACCAGGTTAAAGTCCAACAGGTTTATTTGGTAGCAAAAGCCACTAGGTTTCGGAGCGCTGTCTCTTCATCAGGTGACTGGGAGTTCTGTTCACAAACAGGGCACATAAAGACACAAAGTCAATTTACAAAATAATGATTGGAAACCCATTGTGATCACTTTATTGGGTAAAGAATCCTCAGTGTCAGACTGACATCATGTGGAGATGCTGGCGTTGGATGTTAACCTGGTGTTATGAGACTTCTTATAGACTGATATCCAGGCAGACCATTTAAACTTCAGCTGATTGCAATTTGTATCTCCACTCTTTTATTTCCCGAAGTAGAACCATAGCTCCGAGAGATTTTTTTTTAAAGACGTGTAATTAAATGTTCCTTTAAGCATGATAGCTCTAAATTTGTTTGCACAATTGACAGTGCGGTCTATGGAATGCAGCTCCAAGGTTGAATATTATGCATTCGGTATTACATTTCAATTGAATCAGTGAAGGCAAAATCTTCTTTATTCATCCAGCCTGAGATTAAGCACATTTAGCAGGGTTTGTGACCATGAATGGTGTCTGAAGGTAGATCAAAGTGAGCAGGCTTGCTGAACCAAACAATACTTGACAGTTGTCAATGTTTTGCCTCTGCCAACAGTCCTCACTGATGATGATTTCTGAAGGAAAAACATTTCTTTCACAGTTGTTTGCAGTGTTTTCTCTGGACAATAGAACATAAATCTTGAGGAGGCATTGATTAGTTTTGTAGCATTATGATTAGTATTTAAAATTGCGCTCTCGTGTTGTGAAACATGCACAGGGTAACCACCACTGACTGGTTGAGCGAAATTGCAAGGCCCCTTCCGAAGACGTGACCTCTCAACTCCTTTGGCTTCGCTCCCACTGTGATTGACAGAAAGCTAACTCGGTCAAAGCGAGCTCAGGCAGTAACTGGGGAATTTCTGAAGACGTTAAAACATCATCTGAGCCATCATTTGCATAGTCAGAAACAGGTCATTCGGCACAATTAATGGTGTTTGACTGTAAGACCAGAAGATGTAGGGGCAGAATCAGATCTTTTAGCCTATCGAATACTTATTATGTTTCACATGAGCTTCGTCCCATCCTTTATCTCTCATCCCTAGAACATAGAACAGTACAGCACAGTACATTCCCTTCGGCGATGTTGTACCGAACTATATCCAAACCCAAGATCGAGCTATTTCACTCCCTATCATTCTGGTGTGCTCCATGTGCCTATCCAATAACCGCTTAAAAGTTTGTAAAGAGTCCGACTCCATTATCACAGCAGGCAGTGCATTCCACACTCCCACCACTCTCTGAGTAAAGAATCTACCTCCGACATCCCTCCAATATCTCCCACCATGAACCTTATAGTTATGCCTCCAAGTAACAGTTACATTCACCCAAGGAAATTGTTTCTGAATGTCCACTCTATCTATCCCCCTCATCATCTTATAAATCTCTATTAAGTCACCTCTCATCCTCCTCTGCTCTAAAGAGAAAAGTCCAAGCTCCCTCAACCTTTCCTCATAAGACCTACCCTCCAAATTAGGCAGCATCCTGGTAAATCTCCTCTGCACTCTCTCCAATGGTTCCACATCCTTCTTGTAGTCTATCATATTCTTCTCTTTCTTCCTTTCTCTTGTGTTTATTTCTCCTCCTCTTAAATGCATTTATACTAGTCATAGAAACAGTGAAGATACGAGCAGGAGAAGGCCATTCAGCCCTTCGAGCCTGCTACGCCATTCATTACAATCATGGCTGATCATCCAACTCAATAGCCTAATTCTGCTTTTTTCCCATAACCTTTGATCCCCTTTGCCCCAAGTACTATTTGCAGCTGCCTCATGAATACATTCAATATCTTGATATCAACTACTCCCTGTGATAATGAATTCCACAGGCTCATCACTCTTTGGGTTAAAGAATATCTCCTCACCTCCATCCTAAGTAATCTGCCTGGAATCCTCAGACTGTGATCCCTGGTTCTGGACTCCCCCATCATCAGGACTATCCTCCCTGCATCTACTCTATCTAGTCCTGTTAGAATTATATAAGTCTCTGTGAGATCCTTCCTCATTTTTCTGAACTTCCTTGATTGATTCACCTTGACTACTCTTAGTGATGGTGAGTTCCACCTTTGAGGGAAAAGGCATTCCTCCTGAATTTCCTATTAGAGTCAATAATCATAAAATCTTTACAGTGCAGAAGGAAGCCATTTGGCCCATCAAATCTGCACCAAGCATCTTACGCAGGCCCACCCATCCCTATCCTATGCTTCTAACTCCACGTATTTACTCGCTCATCCTCCTAACCTATGTATCTTTACACACTAAAGTGCAATTTAGCATGGCCAATGCACCTAACCTGCTCACCTTTGGAGTGTAAGAGGAAACCAGAGCCCCTAGAGGAAACCCACACAGACACGGGGAGAATGTGCAAACTCCATGCAGAGAGTGACCCAAGGCCGGAATTGAACCAGGGTCCTTTGCGCTGTGAGGCAGCAGTGCTAACCACTGAGCCACTGTGCTGCCCAATAAGCAAGGGCTCATTTAGGATTTGAATCTGGGATCTCTATACTATGATTGCAACACCCAAACTGAGAATCATACCTCTAGACCAGTGAATTGAAATTATTAATAATTACCTTAGATTCAGAACACCCAGTGCTAAAGTCCCCTTTATCTTCTCACTATTTAACCCCATCGAGCCTTTTGATGATCGCATTTACCTCCATCAGATCATCCCTCAGTCTTCGCTCGAGAGAAAATGGCTTTACGTCAATAGCTTTGGATGGCACAGTGGCACAGTGGTTAGCGCTGTTTCCTCACAGCTCCAGAGACCCGATTTGATTCTTGGCTTGGGCCACTGTCTGTGTGGAATTTGTATGTTCTCCCCGTATCTGCATGGGTTTTCTCTAGGAGCTCCAATTTCCTCCCCACAGTTAAAGGTGGTTTTAATTGGCCATGCTGAATTGCCCCTAGTGTCAGTGAGATTAGCAGCGTAAATATGTGGGGTTACAGGTATAGACACTTGGGTGGGTTTGTGGATGGTGCTGGCTTGTTGGGCTGAATGGCTTCCTTGTGCACTGTAGGGATTCTATGATACTGCAATTGTACAAGTCTATGATTCTGTCATTCTAGGATTCCAGGATTTTATGTTGTTCCTTCATTCTTGCCCTCCCAGTTCCGATATCATTCCAGGAAGTATCGTTTTGCACTCTCCCTGGCAATATAGCCCTTTTCCAATACGGAGACTCTGAGAATTCATGTTAATGAACCAATTATGGCACCCATCCAATACAGAACCCAAACTCTTCACATGATGAGCTCCCCATAATCTCGTTGAAAATCTGAGAGAGAGCCGAGATTAGTGTCATCAGATGAATTAGTAGTTGATTCACTCTCCCCAATTCAATAACAGCAAAACCGCTTGTGTAAGTCAGTTCTTTCATCTTCAACCATGCCACAGACTCATCATCAGCCTTGATAATGCTGCAAACACAAAGATTGCATTCCTTGCACACAATGCAAGACAAGCCAGCAGGATCACAGCAACAGAAGTGTGTACAATTTATCTCCTGTTTACAATTGCTTTTGTTTCCTCATGATAATGAGGAACCCAGTATGATAATTAAGGAATGAGTAGCTGCAACTTAGGTTGCAGTAAGTATTTCAATCAAACACTGCAGATTGTGTCAAGCTATCGAATTGCTCTTTCATACACTCACCCAGCCCTTGTTCAAAATTAATATGCCTTTATTATATATAATATATATGAAAGTCATCAGTGAATGTGCAGGTATGATATAATATACTGCTGTGGGAAAAGCCATTCATTTCCCTGCGACCAAATGAGGATGCATTGTACAAGATACGTTAATGTGCAGAATAATAGATGACTGCCAATAAGATACAAAGTCGTAATTGAATCTTCACCCTTTCTGTTCATCATGCTCCTGGGATTTAATGGCAATGTCTCTCATCCGTCTCTCTTGCTCTTGTCTTCCTGAGTGAGGAACATTTCCCAACAAGAAAAATGAAGGGAATCTCAGCACCAACACAGTCACTCCCAATAACGGGCATAGTACCACATGCGGGTGCATCCTGAGGAAGTTAGATGGGGAATATTTCATTAAGGTCTTTCAAATAGGCACGACCAGATGAATAGCCTTCTGTGTTGTTTATTTATTCATTATTCTACTTCATCTGTCATGGGCGACATGGTGACATAGTGGTTAGCACTGCTGCCTCACAGCACCAGGGACCCAGGCTCGCTTCCCATCTAGGGTCACAGTCAGTGTGGAGCCTGCATGTTTGCTTACAGTCAGGTGCCACCTGTCACTTGGACAGGGTAGGTGGTCTATTTGCATCCTTCTTTTAACAGATTCCACTTGCCACTATTGTGCCAGGCTCCCCATCTTTGAAATCCAGCAAGTTAGTGAAGTGTGGATGTATATGTGCAGCTTCACTCCAATGGCAATGCTATGTACATCAGCTGTGCTATTGCAGAGGCTCCTGGCTGTTACTTACAGGTTTTTTCTTTCTCACTGCTCCTTCAGGTATTGTAAATGTGATGCATTGATGGGTAGAGTATGAAATCATCTGAGCATTATGTTGAAGCAGAATACCCATAAAACGAGGATATTATTGATTAGCATGAATCATTCTGGGCCATTCCGCCCATCGGGCTACATGTAAGCCTGACTGAACTGGAAAATATGGATATCGATGTTGGAGAACCATTCCATGGGGCAAGGGATGGGAGGGTGGCGGGTGGTTTGGAGGGTACATTCTTTAAAACGTGCCTCAGCCCCAACCATAGATGAGTGCAGCACAGTAGGCACACCCTCTGTGACCTCCTGAGTGTTATTGTTCATTTACTACTTTTTGAAACTCTCCTCATAGAATATTTACAGAGCAGAAGGGGGCCATTTGGCCCATCGAGCCTGTACTGACCACAATCCCACACTGACCCTATCCCTATTGATCCTGTCATCCCCCTTACAGTAATGGACAATTTATCATGGCCAATCCACTTAACCCGCACATTTTTGGAGTGTGGGAAGAAACCGGAGAGAACTGTAACAACTCCATGGAGATGAAAGACCCATCACCAAGTTATTTACACCATACATCTGTACACAGCCAGCTCTCCAGTTGTTCCCTACTGAATGCAGACTGGGAGTCTGACACACCTGCTTTAAACAGTGTGCACGAGGCTCTCTGATTTAACCATCAATTAGGACCCATCAGGTATCTCTTTTAAGGAAATCCAATTTTATTGGAGTCACATTTCACCATCTGCCACAATGGAATTTGAAACTAGATTCCCCAGAGTATTACCTTAGATGTGGGGAATTAGTCATTGACAATACCACTGCACCATTGCCTCTCCAGGGCTCATCAGGTAGTTCATACTCATTAGCCAACTTCATTAGCCAGACTGAAGTCATCACAGAAACCCATGCAGATATGGGGAGAATGTGCAAACTCCACACAGGCAATGACCTGAGCCAAGAATTGAACCCAGGCCCCTGGCACTGTGAGGCAGCAGTGCTAACCACCATGTCACTGCGGTAACCGCTATGCCACCATGCCATCCTAAGACTAATCTTTCTTGCAGACAAAGACATCAAGCCCATGATGAGGTGCAACACATTATCTTGGATCACGTTTGTTTCCCTGGTGGGGACTTTGAGTTGTATTCATTCAGAATTTGAATTTGGCTTTTGGAGCCAGCAAGGGATAGATTTGCGTTTGCCTGCTCCACTCTGAGCATTGGCTTTGTAACTCCAGGAATGAAATAAAAAACATGAAAAAAAAACCTTAATTTACTCAAGATGGGGCTGGAGCTGATTTTCCTTGTCTAGCGTATCTTAACCAATTGTGCTGTTCGGAATTATCCACCTTATTGAAATCAGTTTGCAATATCCATTGCACATATGCATTGTCCAACGATGGTATTGCTACATTGCGATGCTAAGAATTCAGCATTGGATAGAAAAAGATATGACTATCCAATCTGTGGAACTCTTTGCCACAGAAGGCTGTGGAAGCCAGGTCATTAAGTGTCTTTAAGACAGAGATAGGTAGGTTCTTGATTAATAAGGGGATCAGGGGTTGTGGGGAAATGCAGGAGAATAGGGGTGAGAAAACTATCAGCTATGCTTGAATGGGGTAGCAAACTCGATGAGCTGAGTTGTCTAATTCTTCCCCTATGTCTTATGGTCTCGATATAAAGAAAAACTATCAGAATGGTTACTATTATTCATGGCTCAGTGAGTAGTAGTAGCTTTGGGGAAGCAGTGCATCTTGTACTGCCACTGGGTGAGTATTCCTGAGACTCTGGGCAGGTTCTGGGGATCCGAGTTCAAATCCCAGCATGACAGATGATGGAATTTTAATTCAATTGAAACCTGGAATTAACAATCTTACGATGACCGTGAAACCATTATCATAAAAGCCCATCTGGTTCACTTTCAGGAAGGGAATCTGACATTCTTACCCATCTGGTTTGTGTGTGAGTCTAGACCCACAGTAATGTGGCCGACTCTCATATCTACTCTGAAGTGGAAGGCAGTTAGGGATGGGCAATAAATGCTGGCCCAGCCAGCAATGTTCACATCAAT
Source organism: Sphyrna mokarran (assembly GCA_024679065.1). Classification (NCBI taxonomy): domain Eukaryota; kingdom Metazoa; phylum Chordata; class Chondrichthyes; order Carcharhiniformes; family Carcharhinidae; genus Sphyrna; species Sphyrna mokarran. Next base: position 10,064,150 of record JAGIQG010000013.1, on the reverse strand, counting down.
GAATGGATAAAAATCTCTTGAGTCAGAAGGATGAGAGTTCAAATCCACCTCATGAGACTTGAGCACAATATGAGGGAGTCAGGGCAGTACTGAGAGAGTGCTGCACTGCCTCGTGTGCTGCTTTTCAGATGAGGCACTGAAGTGAGATTCTGTCTGTCCTCTCAGATTATTCTTCCTTGGATGAAATAGTGGAGGTGGCCCAGTGTTAGGTGCTGCACTCTCACAGCAGCAAGGACCTGTGTTTGAATCCCAGCTTGGATCACTGCCTGTGTGGAGTTTGTACATTGTCTGCGTGGTCTTCTCTGGGTGCTCCAGTTTCCTCCCACAGTCCAAAGGTATGCTGGTTAGGCGCATTGACCTGAACAGGCACCAGAGTATGGCGGCTCCGGGATTTTCACAGTAACTTCACTTCGTTAAGCCTTACTTGTGACTAACAAATAAACTTTGCTTTAACGTTATATGTCGCAACCAATATCAGTTTATAAAACCTTCCAGCCTTGCTCACCATAGCGATTGCCACCAATGGGTTGGATAATGTGACACAACAGAGAAAGGTCCAATTTTAAAATTAGTTTATGGGCCATGGGTGTCACTGGCTTGGCCAGCATCTATTGCCCATCCTTAGCTGCCCTCCACCTCAGAGGACAGTTGAGAATCAACCACATTACTATGGTCCTGGAGTCACATGTAGGCCAGACCAGGTAAGTATGACAGATTTCCTTCCCTAAAGGACATTAGTGAATCAGATGGATTTTCCCAACAATTGGCAATTGTTTCATGGCATCAGTACATTCTTAATTCCAGATGCGTTTATTGAATTCAAATTCCATTACCCGTCGTAGCAGAAACCGAGTCCCGAGAGCATTAGCTAAGTTTCTGGATTGATGTTCTAGCAATAATACCACTGGGCCATTGCTTTCACCGATCGTGGACAAAAACAATCTTGAATGCTGTAGCCTTGCTCTGTGCAAATTGACTGTTGCCTTTCCACCAGGATGGCTATATTTCACTTTGGGTTGTCGTATGGCTGTGAAAGATGCAATATAAATGCAAATTCTTTATTTTCAGTGGCCAATCAATCCCCTTTTATCTTGCATCCTTGAACTGTGTTGGAATTTGCACTCCTGGTATCTGAGCAGGGGTTGCATTCCTTGTTTCATAAGCTCGCTCCAAAGTTGTTTGATTTCCTATTTCTGTTTGATGTTTTACTGTTCAGCTAGAAATGGCATATTTATGATGTAGCTTCAATCTGTGGCTTAGTGGAAATGTTCCTCTATCTCTGACCCCGGCACCCTTGATTCTCTGATGCTGCAGTGCCGTACTATGTCCAATAGAGGACACCAGTGAACCATCTTTAATATAGTTTCCCTCTAGTGGGCAAAAGAGGCTCTCACATTTGTGGCCTTACAGGCTTTGCCATTGACCATAGGCCAGGAAAGTCCTGAAAGGACAGGAGCAGCAAGTTATTTTGAAGCCTGGAATGAGATTTATACAATAATAATTCCACTAAAGTCGCCTGGAAAGTGGAACTGATGATAGATTTAGTGCAGTTTTGCCAGTGCAGACTCAATGGGCCAAAGAGTCTCTCCTGGACATTACATTTACAGCCTTGCTTGATCCGAGTTGGGAAAATCCTGCCCGAAGTTAACAGAGCTTCCCTTTGCCCTTCCCTCGCCCACTCCGATTCCCTTGATGGGCAGGGTGGTAGAATTCCGTTCCATGACTATGATTCTATGCTGTTCAATTCCCCATTATTAATCCTGGAATCCCTGGGATTTGAAGATTCATTTGCTGGATACCAACACCCAGAGAGGAAAAAAAAAGTGTTTGTAAAAAGATTATGGGAGATGGGGGGAAAAATGTCGTTTGACAGGCATTCAGCCAGACATTGGTAAGGCTACACTTGGAATACTGTGTGCAATTCTGGTCACCCGATTATAGAAAGGATATTATTAAACTAGAAAGAGTGCAGACAAGATTTACTAGGATGCTACCGGGATTTGATGGTTCGAGTTATAAGGAGAGGCTGAATAGACAGGGAATTTTTTTTCCCTGGAGCGTAGGAGGCTTAGAAGTGATCTTTTAAAGATCTGTAAAATAATGAGGGGCTCAGATGAGTTAAATAGTCAGTATCTTTTCCTAAAGGTAGAGCAGTCTAAAATTAAAGGTCATAGGCTTAAGGTGAGAAGAGAGATACAAAAGTGTCCAGGGGGGCAATTTTTTCACTTAGAGGATGGTGAGTGTCTGGCACAAGTTGCCACAACTGATAGTAAAGGCAGCTACAATTTTGTCTTTTAAAAAGCATTTAGACAGTTACATGGGTAAGATGGGTATGGAGAGTTATGGGCCAAATGCGGGCAATTGGGATTAGCTTTGTCGGTTAAAAAAAGGGCAGCATGGACAAGTTGGGGCAAATGGCCTATATCCATGCTGTAAACCTCTATGAGAAGGGGACAAAAAAACAGTAAAATTAAGAATACCACTCTGAACTGAGGGGTACAGGGTTTTTCTGAAAATACTTTGCTGAACAAGTACTGCCATGGGAGAAGAATTACAAACCTGTCTAGATTTTATTTGAACAAAAGGCTTGAACATCCCTGAATGATTAAATTGAGCAGCCTCTGCCCTGTCTCTTTGTCATGGGCCTTTCTAATGGAAGCAGTTTATTTGGGTGGGCTGCCCCTGGATTTTCCTCCCTGCGTGAGGGAGCTCTTTACCCCCTCACACTCTACAATCCACCTCCATCCACATAGATGTCTGACGCGCTGTGTCGCTGACTCAGTTTGTTCACCGTTGTTATGGAGATACTCTGGTTGTTATTGAGAGAAGGAGGAGAGTGAGAGTGAGGAGGATGAGACTCCGAGAGAAGGACAGGGCACGGCCGGGGTGAGGTCCCCATTGGGTGTGGCGACTATTATCTTTTTCTGTTGGGTGAGGGCTGGCAAACTGTAGGGTGAGATGCCCATTCTCACTGGCAACCAAGGGCTGAATTTTCCCATCTTACCCCACCATGGGGATTCGTAGCAGGCAGGGGTGGACCACGCAAAGGTCCATTGACCTCAGGCAGGATCTTCTGGTCTTGGAGCAAGAGCAACAGGAAATTCTGTCAATCATGGCCAGCATGGTGGCACATTTTCATGCTGTAAACCTCTATGACTCTGTGACAGTTAAAATGGACCACATGAGACCGGCAGGTAAAACTCCCCCCACCCATTTTTCTTCTTAAGCGTGAGACTGGGAAAGTACTTTGTCGCTTTTGACAGATTCCTATGGCCGACTGGATGTATCTCCCATGAGTGCTTTTTTCAAGCTCGCTTGAGTGTGAGTTTCATTTTGATAATAATAATCTAAATGTAGGTCTGAAGCAAGTTAGCTACCCACCAGGTTTAATGAATTGAAACGTTCAAGACAAACTCAGTGCGACCAGTATGATGAGGCTTCTCTTATGGAAAGTCATGTCTTATTAATAACTGGCTTTGATTGAGTCCTTCCGAGATCCCATTAAAAGAAACTCCCAACTGTTTTAAAAGTTCACAGAGGAAAAGTACTTCGGTTACTAAGGAACTGGAATACATCTCATTATGTTGATCAGACTTGACTGTTCTGTGGAACTGATGATTTGCTGGCTGCATGATATCTTATTCTTACCAGTCTATCTCCTTCCATATTATCCCCTCCCTTCTTATTCCCTCACAGTGATTAGCACTGCTGCCTCACAGCGCCAGGGACCCGGGTTCAATTCCAGCCTTGGTCGCTGTCTGTGTGGAGTTTGTACATTCTCCCCATATCTCCGTTGTCCGGTTTCCCCCCACAGTTCAAAGATGTGTGGGTTAGGTTGATTGGCCATGCTAAATTACCCCTTCATGTCAGGGGGATTAGAAGGATAAATATGTGGGGTTATGGGGATAGAGCCTGGGTGGGTTTGTTGTTGGTGCAGGCTCGATGGGCCAAATAGCCTCCTGCGCTGTAGGGATTCTATGATTCAAAGAGTATTGGTCCATCCCTCTGGAGGAATTCCACAATGGTTCCTAACTCCATATCATTACAGCTCTGTGCTGAGCTCCTTCCTCCAGGACAGCTCTACCATGGGCTCCCTCAGGTGTAGATCTGTCGTGAACCCCAGTTTCTCAAGCTCGGCGAGCTCCTCGTCTGTTCAAATGTCCAATCACGCAAGAGCCTGCCAGCTATTTGATCAAAAGCAAGAGACACCACAGACACCTCTTTCTCAGAAGACGGCACAATGGTAAGTGATTAGTACTATCGCCTCGCAGCGCCAGGGACCTAGGTTCGATTCCTGGCTTGGGTCACTGTCTGTGTGGAGTTTGCATGTCTGCATGGGTTTCCTCTGGGTGCTCCAATTTTCTCCCACTGTCCAAAAGACGTGCTGGTTAGGTGCGTTGGCTGTGCTAAATTCCCCCTCAGTGTACCCAAACAGGTGCCGGAGTGTGGCAACCCAGGGATTTTCACTGTAACTTCATTGCAGTGTTAAAGTAAGCCTTATTTGTGACACTAATAAATAAACTTAAACTTCTTAAACTTAAACACTTGACATGCAAGTCCAATAAGACTTGCAACATAGTGGCTCATTTTCCCCTCACTTCCACCTCCATCCTCCCCAATCCCAGTGGTGTTGGAGCCAGTTGTAGCACCCATGCACTTCACCTGACTGAAATTGGCTCCCCTAACTGACCAAAGTTAAAAAGCTGGTGTTTTCAGTGTTTAGAAAGAGCAAGGAGGGGGTGGCAGCAAAAAGAGAAAGCCAGAGATATAATGCAGAGAGAGGAGATTGAAGCTTAATGGTCATCCAGATTGCCTCAGTGTAGGGACTAGTCAAAACCAGCTTTTAGCTAATGTGTTTTAATGATCATTTAGGAATTACAGAACTCTTCAACTCGGACACAAAACCTGCACCGCATCAGAAGACAGTGGTGTGTATGTCAGTTGGCCTTTTAAAACATGCCCTGCACTCTTGTTAAGTGTTTGGCTGTATCTTCTCGAATCACTTAACTGAAGTAACCATTCAGAAGGTGTCAATATTAAGTGTGTTACACAAAACAACTAATTTAATTGGATAATACTTGGCCATCAAGGACTTGTAATATGAGATTTCAGCAGGCAGGTTTAAGCCGACATTAAGTCCTATCTAATACATTTGTGTCTCAATGCTATCTTGTTTATACAAGCGGGGCATCTACTTCTTGCGTTGTCGCTCTGTGTCACTCTCTTTCTGCTCATGGTCAAGTAAAGATCCGAATGAACAATAGTTTTGTTGGTTAAGACAATTGAAGATTTTAAGACGTAGGAGCAGATCTAGACCCATTCGGCCCATTGAGTCTGCTCCACCATTCAATGATATCATCACTGATCTAAAATAATTATCCTCAACTCCACTTCACCGTCTTATCCCCATAATTTTTGATTCTGTTATGCTTAAAAATCTGTCGGCCTCAGCCTTGAACATACTCAATGACCCGCTCTCTACAGTCCTCTGCGGTAAAGAATTCCATACATACGTTACCCTCTGAGAGAAGAAATTTCCCTTCAACTCTGTCTTAAATAGGCCGCCCCTAACTCTGACATTATACTGTCTGGCCCTTTTCTTTCCCACAGGGAGAAGCAACTTCTCAGCATCTACTCCATTGGGCCCCCAAGGTACCTTTTGTTCTTATCGGCCTGCCTCCAAGAGAGCAGATGGTGCCTCCTCAATTCATCTGACAATGTGGCACTCCTTTAGCACTGCTGTGGGAACCTTGGCCTATCCTGAATGGGACTTGAGCACATTGACCTTCTGACATGCACCAGAGATCAATGGACACTGATTGGCTGGCACTATTAAAGGGAAATGAATCCCATCTAAACCAGCATATCATAGTGCCAGCCTCTGTAAGCTTTTCTTTCTATTGCAGTGGCAGCATTTCCACTTGATTGGGCTGTGATGAAGAAGCAGGCAGGCACTTATTCCATGTCTTTGACAGGGCCTGTGTCCATATCACTGATAGGGGTCAAGGCAGACAGCAAATGGAATAGTATTTACCGTGAGGAAAGGCACGCAGCTACTTTACAGACACTTCATCAGGTGTATAGAACAAAAAAGGCCCAGCAAGGTAAGGTGGTATTAATTGATGAAGAACCACTTGGGGGGTCTGTGAAACCGGCTTGTGACAGTAGACCAGTCCCCTGATCACATTGGCCTCAATGTTAAAGGGCAGGTATGGAAGAAAGTTCATATTTTTAAATAATAGTGTGACACAGTGGTTAGCACTGCTGCCTCACAGGTCCAGGGATTTGGGTTCAATTCTAGCCTTGGGCCACTCTGGGTGGAGTTTGCACATTCTCCCTGTATTTACTTGGGTTCCCTCTGGCTGCTCAGTTTCCCCCCATGGTTCAAAGATGTGTGGGTTAGATGGATTGGCCATGCTTAATTGTCCCTTGGTATCAGGGGAATTTGCAAAGTAAATGTGTGGGGTTACAGGAATAGGGCCTGCGTGGGATTGTGGTTGGTACAAACTGAATGGGCTGAATGGCCTCCTTCTGTATTGTAGGGATTCTATGATTCTATGAACTCTTTGCTGGTTTCCAACTAACATCTTGATCACACTGACTGACAGATCAGCCAGCGTCAATGTAAAGGCAGGAGGCTGGAGCCATAGATTCGGGCACTGAATATTAGGGGTGCCAGAGAGGTCAGAGGTGGGAGGGGAAGCATGTTTGAGAGGGGCAAAGATGATTTTGGGAGAGCCCAAGGATTCCTTGAGAAGTGTAATGAGGGAGATGAGGTTGGCCTCTTGGAGTATGAGCTCCCTGATGGAGGTCTTAACTGCCTGCCCATTCAGGGAGCCTCAGCACTATATAAATATAGGGGTGTCAGGTCTTCTGGCAATCCAGATTCTGATTTTGTACCTGAAGCAGTCTTAGGGCATTTGTAAATAAGGGGAACTTGGTGAAGGGGCCCCGGCCTCTGAGGGGTAATTTCAAGATGTTTAGAGCAATGAGCTCTCATGGATCTCTGGCCCATGAGAGGTTTTGAAATGAATAGATCTTTAACACTTACCCTGGTCACTTGCATGGATTTGCAGCTGGCCGGGACGGATTTCAGCCTAACTGAAGTTAGCTCCACACTGCAGCGCTGAAAATGTCATCAGTCTGTGACTCGTGAAAGTTACCTGAGGCCTCCTCTAGTTTCTGGCAAAAGTTTGGTCAATGACCTGATGTGAAAAGTTAAAGTCTTGGGAGTTGAGTTGGTTTGGAGCAGAAGGCGTTTTTAAAATTTTAACCCCCTCTCCACTGTTGGTGGTTGGAGGTGTGGGTTAACATCAGGTGGGGTGTGTCAGACACTCCTTGCATTTCTTATCCTGTGTTTGCAACATTGCTGAGCTTCCCAACCCTGTGAACCGTATCCTGTTCATTCTGTGATGTGAAACTTGCAGCAGCCATCACCCTCTCTGCTCTATTCTCAATGCAGCTTTGTACAGCTGCTGATGGGAAGGGTTGCATGGCTCCACCTCCCTTCCTGCTCCTTCCCCTCTTTTCCTCTAACCAAATCTATTTTCACCATCTTACCTAAGCAATGGGGTAGAAATTGGCTGAGAAATTATAAGATCGTCTGAGATCATGGAATCATATAATCATACAGGGAAGAAGAGGCCCTTTAGCTGCACTGAACTCTCATCTAATCCCATCTGCCAGTATTTGGCCAATAGCCTTGAATTCTATGATGTGCCAAACGCTCACCCAGGTATGTTTTAAAGGATGTGAGGCAACCCGCCTCCAACACCCTCCCAGATCTTCATCACTCTTTGAGTAGAACATAGAACATTACAGCGCAGAACAGGCCCTTTGGCCCTCGATGAGTAAAGACATTTTTCCTCAAATACCCCCTAAACCTCCTGCCCCTCACCTTGAACCTGTGTCCCCTCATGAATAACCCTCCAACTAAGGTGCTCCTTATCTACTCTGTCCATGTTTCTCATAATCTTGGACACCTCGATCAGGTCGCCCCCTCAGTCTTCTCTGATCCAATGAAAACAACCCAAGCCTACCCAACCTCTCTTCATAACTTAAGTCTTCCATCCCAGGCAGCATCCTGGTGAACCTCCTCTGCGCTCCCTCCATTGCAATCGCATCCTGCTGATAATGTGGTGACCAGAACTGCACTCTTTACTCCAGCTGTGGTCTCACTAAAGTTCTCTACAACTCCAACATGACTTTCCTGCTTTTGTAATCTATACCTCAAATGATAAGAACAAGTGCCCCACATGCCCTTTTCACCACCTTACTAACATACCCTTCATCCTTCAGAGATTTGTGAAGAAGCAGCTCAGGGGAAGGAGAGAGTGGGGCTAATTGAGCACAAACAGCCAGCCTAGAAAATGAGGGGCTGAAGGGTCTCTGTGTTATTTGATTAAAAGATATCTCTGAGTACATCCCAGCAAGGTTCACTGACATACAAGAAGCCTGACTATAGATTGAGATAAGATAACGCGATAGCAGCATTCGCTAAGGTACAAAACAATGACGGTACAGATTTTACTAGGGGTTCCTCGGCATTGTGGCAATATTTGAAAGGAAAATCTGGGGGTGTTTCACTAGCCAATGGGAAAATAGGGTCGGCCGAGAAAGAATCCATAAATATATCAGTGAATTTCCCAGGGGATCCTGGAGACTGTGTCAACATTTACAGAGGGTCCCCTGGAGTGCATCAATATTCACAAAGAGACCCTGGCGAAGAAAATCCGCTGCTTTGAAGTAACAAAGTATTTTAATTTTACAGTCTGTCACTTCAGGCAATTACATGGTGCTAGCCTCACATTCCAATTTAGACCCAAACAGCTTCAAACAATTACACTATTATTGTTTGATTTATTAAAATATAATAAATATGAAAGGTGCTTTCTCACTGAGGCATAAAATTGTAAGGTCTGCGGAAGGAATACCTCCCCACTCACACCAAACCATCTTTGCATTCATCCTCATTATAATGCAAAACAATGCAATTAGACATGAGAATTTAGAGAAACTACCTTCTAATGATGTGTTACATAAACGCTATTGCATCAAAACTGGCCATCTGATCCACAGAAGCTCCTTCCCACCGAACTTCATTACTATTTGTTCATAGAGTCACGGTGGTTTACAACATGGAAACAGGCCCTTCTGCCCCACTTGTCAATGCCACCCTTTTTTTTAAACCCCTAAACTAATCCCAATTGTCCGTATTTGGCCCACATCTTTCTACACCAATCTTAACCATGTAACTGTCTCGATGCTTTTTAAAAGACAAAATTGTATCTGCCTCTACTATTACCCCTGGCAGCTTATTCCAGACACTTACCACCCTCTGTGTGAATATACAGAGTGAATATCCATAGAATATATTTTATTCATAATTTTTTTTAGAAATGTATTGCATAGCTGTTCAAATTAGATGTTGCATAAAGCACAGTTTTGTTCATTTTCTTTCAGTCCAATGTGTGATGTATGACACATGTATGAATCAGCAGGAATGTTTGACCTCTTTGGGAATGCTTCAAGGTCATTCCTAAAGTGTTTCTATTTTTTTTTTGGAGCCTCCAGCCACAAAAACACCAGAATCCAGGAAGCTGTCAAGAATCAAGAGAATTTTCAAAGCTCCTTGGAATTGTTAAGCTACCAAGTGATTTAAATCTCCACACTTTTAAATTTAAAAAGTAGGTTGTAGGTTAAAAATAAGAGAAGTTTGCTATTTTACTCTATACGTTGACGTTAATCCATTGGTTATTATTATATGATTTGTGCTGCATGGCTGATTTCACAACCTCTCATCATCACAGTGGGCTGCCTGTCAGTTCTTGATTTGATTGTCAACTTCAAGTTTTTATAGAGTCTATAGTGTGGTACTGTGAATATAAATGCTTCTTGTTATTGCAGTGTAAATGATTGAAATAATTTGGGTGCTTTGATAATAATGAATTTATCAATAGGCACTTCGAACTTGACGTTATGGAGACAGATAACAAGGTGGAGTTCGGATTATAAGTTTTGATATGATCTTATTGAACATAGCTGATTCAGCGAGCCAAATGGCTGGCTCCTGTTCTTCAGGCCTATGTTCCTATGACCTTCCATCAGAAAGTCAATAACAACAGTAAAAAATGAACATTTATATCTTGCCTTCAACATAGCAAATCACTTCATAGAAGCATTATCAAACACAGTATGATGTTGAGCCACATAAGGAGATATCAGGTCAGGTGACCAAAAGCTTGGTCAACAAGGTAAAGTCTGAAATATTGGGTGGAATTTTCTGGCCATTCAGCCAGCGGGATTTTCCTATCCCACTGAAAGAACAGAGATTTGGCTGAGCACCAAATTCCCCACTCTCGCTTACAACGGCAGCGGACCATGAATGGCTGGTAAGGTTGTACTCATTCTGTTTATTGAAGCCAATGTATTCAATAGCTGTAAACAAATATGCAAACTGTTAACAGCATTCAGTGCTGTTCAGGCCTCCTGACCTGAAGCTCTTGACTTTTATTTGAAAAAAGTCAAACGCTGACCCCCTAACCCAAGGGCTGGATGTGTGCCGAGTAGAGCAGGTGGAAAAGGGGGCATGTTCTCTCCCTGTCCGACCCCAAAAACCTAAATTCCTCAAACTGCATAAGTTGCAGCTTAAATTACATACAACTGGCATTGTCCATGAACTGTGTTCTGTTCTTAGAAATTTGTTATTCATGAGTATCTGCTTCTTATAGCAGCAAAAGCAGCCTGTTAATGAATAATAACCTGCAAGTTCAGCTAATATATCACAAGTAAGCATGTCTCAAAGGACATTCTAACTTCCTGTACCCAGGTAGGGTCTGATGGGAAAACGGTCAAATTGTAACAGCTAACTCTCTTGCAGATGTTTCTACCTACCTGCGCGCAGGAGGCTGGAATAGAAAAGGAGAGAGATGCACACTTCTGTGGTATTTCTCCTCTTTCTCTTCCTCCCTCCCTTCCTCTTTTCTATACTCTGTCTTCACTGTCTCTTAATTTTTGTGGAGACATATTACAACACCCTCAGTAGAGTTCAAACTGATACAAAACTTGATTGCATTTGCTTCAAAGAGTTGGCCATCAGGGAAGATATATTAACCTTGTGTAGTTCAAATTTACCAATTAATACTCAGGCTAAAAGTTTAAAATTATGAGAACTGGTTCTATAAACTTGCCTTTTGTACTCTTTCGTCCTCTTCCTCTACCATTCATTCCTCTTGCTCTTTTGTGAACCCTCCCCCCACTAGTCCTTAATATAGCTTTTGTGGAGATGAATTAGATCACGCTGGCCCTGTAAATCTGAGTGGAGTTCAAACATCCAGGGCAAATCGATACAAAAATGTTATTAACGAATGGAATCTAGATATTTGGGAGACACAAGGGAAAGGAATATGGGAACAAGGTGGGGAATTCTCATTTCCTTGATATATGAGCGAGCAAATTAGGAGCAGAGGAAGGCCACTCGACCCTTCGAGCTTGCTGCAACCTCAGCCCCATGTTTCGCCTGCAATGATCTCACTGGACATCAGCACAAGTCCAATTGCTGTTACTCGCTATCTGATTAATTTAGCGTTTCCTTTGCAGAGTGCATTCTCCGACTCTCCATTGCTATGGTAACTTATCTTATTCACAGAAATAGCATCCTAATAGGAATGTCCTGAAATAATTTGATTTCAAGTTCCCTGAATATTGCAAAACGTGCACATATTCTTGCTACACACAATCAGACAGGGATACCAACAATGGGGCTGAGACTTAAATACATTGAAGATGAAAGATGACAATCCACTTGCATTTGATTTGATTTGATTTATTATTGCCACATGTATAAGTATATAACAAAAAGTATTGCTTCTTGTGTGCTATACAGTAAAGCACATTCTTCATAGAGAAGGAAAGGAGAGGGTATAGAATCTAGTGTTACAGCCATACTTAGGGTGCAGGGAAGATCAAATTAATGCGAGGTAGGTCTATTCAAAATTCTGATGGCAACAGGGAAGAAGCGGTGCTTGGCTTTTTTGGCAAGTGATCTCAGAGTTTTGTATCCTTTTCCCGATGGAAGAAGGTGGAAGAGAATATGTCAGATGTCATTAGACTTTAATTGGTATCTGTTTGCATTTTTCTCCCTATGGCAACTAGATTACACCGGCATGTCTCCAAGTTAAGGTCTTTATCCAGAATCCTGTGTTTTACTTTGAGTTAAAGACATATTTGTGTAAAATTGCTTTATAAAGTCTAGCAGTTGTAACAGGTACTATTGGATTTGGATTTATAATCTTTCAATGTTATACCTTTTCTTTTCTCATGTGGTGGTAGATAATCCCGTGCAACTATTGAATTGAGAACATGGGTGTTCTCAAGATGTTTTCATTGATATTTACCCCTGAAATTATATTGTTAAAAGAGATAATCTGGTTACTTATCCCATTGCTATGCATGGAATCTTGTTGTGTTCAAGTTGGTTGTCATGTTGCCTTACTTTCAAACAGTGCTGATACTTTATTGCTGTGAATGCTTTGCGGCATCATGAAAAATGTTCACACATAAATGCAATTCCTTCCTTTCATTCTCGGGCTGCAGCTCAGGTGGTTATGTTGTTACAATTTATGAGTCTATAAACATGAGCTTATCCAAGCCTCTGCTGCCCTATCCTGACTCATACCAAGTCAAGTTCATCCATCATCCTTGCACTGACTGTGCTACCAACACCTCGATTTGAACAATTTCATCCTTGTTTCCAAACCCCTCCTTTCTCACCCTTCCGCATCTCCGAACCTCTTCCAAATCTGGCTTCTTGCTCTCCATTACTCCGCAATTGGTGGCCGTGCTTTCAGTTGCCTGAGCCCCAAGTTCGACAATTCCCTCCCTAAATCTCTCCATGTCTCTATTCCTCTTTCTTCCTCTGAAGCTATTTTTCAAATCTCCCTCACTGGACCAAACCTTCAATGTCCTGTCCGAGTACCTGCTTATGTGGCTTGCTGTCAAACTCTGTCTGCTCCTGTGAAGTTCTTTCGGCCATTTCCATGCAATGTTAAAGGGGCTACATCATTACAAACTGTTGCTCTGTAAGCTAGATGATTTATCGCACTAATTCAGCTCAAGAGCACAGTGACAGAAGAGGATACATGGAGCCTGAGATGGTGAATGAAGTGGCAGTAACTGGTTTGCAGGTTGTATGCTGCAGCTGTGCCGGAATTGTATTGGCACAACCAAAATCGGGGCAGGTGAGGCTCGTAAAACCGCATTCTCTCTTGGTCTCAGGCGTAATCATAGATCATAGACACCTTACAGAGCAGAAAGAGGCCATCTGGCCCATCGAGTCTGCACCAACCACAATGTCACCCAGGCCCTGCCCCCATATCCCTACACATTTACCCACTAATCCCTCTAACCTACACTTCTCAGGACACTAAAGAGCAATTTAGCATGGTCAATCAACCTAATCCGCACATCTTTGTACTGTGGGAGGAAACCGGAGCACCCGGAGGAAACCCACAAACATGAGGAGAATGTGCAGACCCCATACAGACAGTGACCCAAACTGGGAATTAAACTCAGGCCACTGGAACTGTGAAGCAGCAGTGTTAACCACTGTGCTTTTGTACATGTGTATGTGTGTACAATTGTGTGTATGTGTGTGCGTGTGGTTGTGTATGCGCATGTGTGTGCGAGTGTGCATGTGTGTGAATGTGTGTGCATGAGTCTGTGTGTGTGTGTGTGCATGAGTGCCTGTGTGTGTGTATGTGTGTGCATGAGTGCCTATGTGTGTGCATGCGTGCATGTGTGTGAGTGCGCTCATGTGTGTGTGTGTGTGTGTGTGTGTGTGCATGAGTGCCTGTGTGTGTGCATGCGTGCATGTGTGTGAGTGCGCTCATATGTGTGTGTGTGTGTATGTGTGTGTGTGTGCATGCGTGTGGCCCACAAAAAGTTGAAGCACTTCACTCATCAAAATCATGGACTGTTATCAATCTCCATTACAGACACAATTACGCAAGGAGATAGCCAAAAGTGAGTAGGGCAGTGGAGCAACAAGTGCTTCATTTCTCATGAGGAGCCAAAGAGGAAAATACAATCAACCTGACAGATTGATGTTTAAAAGAAATAATGCAGTTCTGTATCCCGGGCATGTGAACTTCTCAGGGGGCTTTCCGCTACAGCTGAGCCTATTCATCTGATTAAGATTTATGTTTCTTTAAAGTTTCAAAATGTTCCCTTTCATGCGCACAATAAGTTGGAAATGACTTTTTTTTGCGCTGTGGGATTGATTGGTGCAATTTGCATTTCCAGATTAATTCCATAAACTAAACTCCTCTGAAGAATCAAACACACCTCATGCTCTCACTCCCTCGTTTAGGTCTTTTCACACACAGCTAAATTAGAACATACAGTCGTAGATTAGCTAACATCTTCACCTCGCAGACTGAGAGAAAATGCCACCAAGTTTTGTTAAGCTGTGGCTGGAATGTTTCAGGCCAGTGGGATTGTCCCGTCCTGTTGTAGTGAATGGAGATTGGGTTGGGCGCATAATTCTCCGACCTCGCTGCGATGGGAGCACACCGAGAAGAGCCCGTGAGATCACGCCCATTTCAGTAGGTGGAATTTTCCCATCTCACACATCATGAGAATCATTGTGGGCTGGACAAAGCTTCAGTGGACTATGTAAAGACCCATTGACCTCAGGTGTGAATTTCTAGACTTGGGGCGTGCTTGGCTGAAAAATCCCGCCAAATGTTTCTACTTTTAAGGCAGCCCAGAAGTAGATGCCACAATGGGGAGATTTTCATATCAGAGTTGGAAGCAGGAGACAGCTCCTTGAGCTTAATCCGCCCTTTGATCAGAGCCTGGTTGATCTGTCAGTGGCCCCAGTTCTACTTTCCTGTCAACCCTCTTTATCCATTCACTCCCTTGTCAATCACAACACTATCTACCAGGAATTCAGAAGAAACTGCTTTCCATAGAGATAGTTCGAATATAGAATTCAGTACCACACAGAGTGATTGACAAGCACTGATCCTTGAAGGATCCTTGAAGCTATATCGAAACATGAGGAAGATGGGAATGGAGGATATCTTGATGGGATTAAATAAAGAAGGTGAGAAGTGGTGTGTGTGGAACATTAATATTAACATGGATTAGTTGGGACAAAATAATCTGCCTCTGTGTTATAAATTCTACATAATGCACGTGCTGTCTTTTTTCAATTTTTTTTCTGATGCTAAGCAGGGATTGGTTCCACAACCCTTTTATCAAAGTGGTCATTCTTAAAATAAAGTGGAGATAGACTGGAGTGGGCACAGTTAAGAAGTCTCACAACACAAGGTTAAAAATCCAACAGGTTTATTTGGAATCATGAGCTTCTGGAGCCTCCATTACGTTACTCACCTGATGAAGGAGCAGCATGCTGAAAGTTTGTGATTCCAAATAAACCTGTTGGACCTTAACCTGGTGTTGAGAGACTTTTTACTGTTCTTAAAATGAAGCTTAAGAATTAGCTCTGGAAGATTATTAGATTGTGAGAAGCTACCAAACTAACCGCGAACCTGCTTTCACCTGGCATCCAGTTTTAGGTAGAGTCACAACACAAGAGTTGCAAGTCAGAATTCTATTATTTTCTTCCCACTCTGTGGTCATTTTTAGCTCCTCATCTTTTGGACTGGATGGGTGGGATTTTATGGGTTTGCTCAACCTGAGACTGGAAAATCCCGTCTGAGGTCTGCCTCTCACCTGTCCGATTCCTGTAGAATCCCAGCAGATAAATTCACCAATATCATTGAGAGGCAAACCATTTGGCCCATCAAGGCTATGCTAATGCCGGTTTTCCATGTAGTCTAAAATCTGCCCTTCCCTATATCCTTTTAATATTCCTCTTTTCTGGGGGAAAAAAAAAACACATTTCTTGATACAGATTTAATGGACTCTGTTTCAACATTGATATGCAATGGAACTTCATAATTGCCCTTGAATTTGGGACCAAAATGATTGTTGTCTTTTGTTGCTACTGGGTATTAAGATAGGAACAGCCTATTCCAATTCACCCCTCATCATCTTGAAGATCTCTTTCAGGTCCTATTTCAGTCTCTCCAACTCTAGCAACAAAAAAACCTTGATTCCAAGCATCTCGTTTAATGGTGTTTGTCCTTACTAACATTCGTGTCAATGTTGTCTTTCCCATAATGGAATGTGCAGAACTTCACTTGAAACAGCCTTAAATAAGCTATGGCATAGGATGAAGATGCCCTCCTTATATTTGTACTCTCTGTCTCTGCGTACAAAGCTGTCAACATTGTTTGTTTTTAATGACCTAATTACTTGCGCTGTTGCTTTTTAATGGATCTCTGATCCTGCACAACAAGGTCACTTATCTGCCAATGCCACATTAAATAGAAACCTATTTTTCCTGATGCTTAGTTAGGCTTCATTTTGAGTATTGTGCACTTTTCTTGTCACCACACTATCAGAAGAATGTAGATGCTTTGGAGAGAGTACAAAAAATGGTTTACCAGGAAATTGGCTTGTCTGAAGGGCCTTAGCTATGAGGAGAGGTTGGATAACCTTAATTCATTCTCACTGGAATGATGGAGATTGAGGGACAACCTGATAGATGTTTACAGGATTATGAGTGACATGGATAGAATGGATAGTCAGGAGTTCTTTCCTAAGGTAGAAAAGTTAAGTATTTGGGGCCATAGATTTAAGATACATGGGGAAAAATTTAGAGGAGATGTGCCAAGCAAGTCTTTTACAGAGAGGTTGATAAATATCTGGAACACGTGGCCTGGGGAGGTGGTGGGAGCAGGTACAATAACGGCATTTAAGAGTCATCTAGACGAATACACGTATAGGATGGGAATGGAAGAAATCCGTAAGTGCATATTGTTTCAATTTAGGTAGGCATCATGATCGGCAGAGGCTTGGACGGCTTAAGGGCCTGTCTGCGAATCGTATCTTTGTTCTTTTTTCTTATTTCAAAATATATACTTTCACACTTTCCGCATTGAACTGCATCTGACATACATCCATTTATCCTGTTAGTCTTAGTCCCCCACAGTTCTTATCACAATTTATCACATCCCTCAACTGATATCCATTGTAAATGGGTGACTCTATGCACACCCCTGATTCAGTATTCATAAGAATAAGTCAAAAGAGTTGAAGTAGACCATTTGCTACTTCAAGCCTCCTCCACCTTTTAATAAGATCACAGCTGATCTACCTTAGTTCCACCTCCCTAAACTCCTCATATTCCTTGATTCTCTTAGTAACAAAAAAAAACTATATATTTCTGTCTTAAATATAGTCAATGACTGAACATCCGCAACTCTCTGGGATGGAGAATTCCAAAGATTCACAAACCTTTGAGTGAAGAAATGTCTCCTCTTCTGAGCCTCTATAATCTGAGATCGTGACCCTATGATCCAGATTCCCCAACTCAGAGAAACATTTTCTCAGTATTTATCTTGTCAAACCCCAGCAATCTGTGTTTATATCCCAATTAGATCACCTCTTATTCTTCTAGACTCCAGGGAATACCAAGGCCAAGTTTACTCAGTCCCTTCTCAGCCCAGGAACCAGTCTAGTGAAATTTCATTGTCCACCCACTCAGCAAACTATCATACAATTGTAGAGTCCATACATTGCAGAAGGAGGCCATTCAGCCATCAAGTCCGCACCAACCCTCCAATAGTGGATTCCACCCAGGCCATTTCCTGTAATACCACATATTAACTCTGCTAATTCCCCCTAACTAACACAT
Organism: Sphyrna mokarran; assembly: GCA_024679065.1. Classification (NCBI taxonomy): domain Eukaryota; kingdom Metazoa; phylum Chordata; class Chondrichthyes; order Carcharhiniformes; family Carcharhinidae; genus Sphyrna; species Sphyrna mokarran. The sequence goes on along the minus strand of JAGIQG010000013.1, from coordinate 10,046,383 downwards.
CTCTGGGCACTATGAGGCAATTAAGGATGGTCACTACACCGAACTCACACACGTTTGGAGTGTGGGAGGAAACCGGAGCACCCAGACAAAATCCAGGCAGGCGCAGGTAGAACATGTAGACAACACATAGACAGTCACCTTAAACTGATTGAAGCTGGGTCTACAAAAATCCATTGAATTCCGGCTGTGCAGAAAGAAGCCATTTGGCCCATTGAGTCTGCACTGATCACAATCCCACCCAAACCCCTGTTCCCTATGGTGCTATGAGGTAGCAGTGCCAATCGTCATGCCACTGTGCTGCCCTCAATGTATTATGCATTTCTTTTGGTAAGGAGATGAAAACTACACAACGTGCTCCAGCTGTAGCCTCACTAGTGTCCTCTAAAATTGCAGTAAGACTTACTTCCTCTTACATCAATACATTTGCAACAAAAACTAATACACATTTTCTTTCCTAATTGCTCACTCTACCTACATATTAACTTTCTGTGATATATTTACCAGCTTTATCCCTCTAAGTGCATGCATTTCCCAGTCTCTCCCCGTGCAATGTTATTTTTCTGACCAAATGTGAGTAATTTCACACTTGGCCATGTTATATTCCATCTGCCATGTTCTTGCTCACTCACTCAACTTGTTTAAATCCCACTTCAGCCTTTTTGTGTCCTTTTCGCTGCCTACTTTCCCACCTTATTTTATATTGTCAACAAACATGGGTACCCTCCTCTCAGTCCCCTCATCTCAGTCACAATCACAGATTGGAAACAGCTGAGCCCCAAGAACTTCGCACTTCACATTTCTTCACTTTTAAATTTCATCTGCCCTATGTCTGTTCATTTCACCAATTTGCTTATAACCTCCTGAGGTCTGTTAGTGTCTGCGTTATTGTTCATTACAACTTCAAGTTTCATATCATCTGCAAACACTGAAGTTATTCCCTGAACAGTGACACTGTAGTTAGCACTGCAGCCTCACAGCACCATGGACCTGGGTTTGATTCCCGGCTTGGGTCACTGTCTGTATGGAGTCTGCACATTCTCCTCATGACTGTGTGGGTTTCTGCCGGGTGTTCCAGTTTCCTCCCACAGTCTGAAAGATGTGCTGGTCGGGTGCACTGAACAAAGAACAAAGAACAAAACAGCACAGGAAACAGGCCTTTTGGCCCAACAAGCTCGCGCCACCACCTCGATGTTCCCACTTCTACCCGTGATCCCTGTCTATGTTTATACAACTATGGATTGAAACCAAAGTTGAGACAATTTAGGGAGAATTTATTCTGCCAATCAGCCTAAGAGCACATCTTTGGGATGTGGGAGGAAACCGGAACACCCGGAGAAAACCCACGCAAGCACGGGAAGAATGCGCAAACTCCCACAGAAACAGGCCCAAATCCATGTATCTGCACAGCACAGCGATAGTCACTGAGCTGTCGTGTTGCTCATCAAATGGTCCAGGTCAAGCATACACTAATGATGTGAAGCACTAGGATAATCTCGAAAAAAAAATCCAAGAGTAGCCCTCTCATGACCCATCGCATGTATGTCCCTTGTTAGACAACAAGGCAGACCAAAGCATCTGTAGGATAAAAACAAATACATCAATATCCTTGACTATTTACACACTTCCCAGGGACTCCCAAGGCTCATGATCCCTATTTTAAATCAGTTTTCTATATCCCTCCATTCCCATTCTGTTCATATGCCCATCTAAGTATTTCTTAAATAACTCCAGAGTGCCTACCTCCACCACTTTACTTGGCAGCGCATTCCATACCCCCACCACCCTTTGTGTGAAAAAACTCCCTCTAGCATCCAAATTATACCTTACCCCCTTCACTGGCTGTGCTAAATTCTCCCTCAGAATTCCTGGATCTGTCCGTACTTCACTCACCTTTATGCTCTCTCCATTTAGATAATAATCTGCCTTTTGACTCCTTCTATCAAAATGTATGACCTCACACATCTCCGCGTTAAACTCCATTTGCCAGGTTTTCGCTCAGTCACCCAATTGATCTATATCCTCATCACAACCTGCCCTTCCATCTTGTTAGAAATGGGTTAACAGAGCTTCCAAATAAGTTCCAATTTGGTGTCAATTATTCAAAGGAAGTCACTGATATATAAAAAAGCTACAGGTGGGACTGGGTGTTGATGGAGAATTGTGTGTGAATTTGGATCAAAAGATTAAAGGTAGTATATGAAGAAGCAGAACTCGTGTCTCCTTTACTAACCTGCAACTGTGCAGGTCAAACACACCTAGCTTCGTATCATTGGCAAATTTGGAACCTTTACATTCTGTTTCTTTCTCCAGGTCATTAATGTAAATAATGAATAATTGTGGCTCTTGAATTGATACCTGCGGCACACCTCTCGTTACATCCTTTCACTCTGAAAAAGACCCATTTATTCTAACTCTCTCCTTTCCATGTGACAACCAGTTTTCAATCCACATTAACACACTTGCTCCAATTCCATGGGCTTTTACTTCACGCACCAGCCTCTTATGCGGCACCTTGTCAAATATCGCTTGGAAACCTAAAACTTCACATCTATGAGTTCTTCTCTATCTACTCTCCCTGTAACATGCTCAAAGATTTCAAGCCAATTTATTAAAACTTGATTTACTTTTCATAAAACCATGTTAACTAGTTTTGACTATATTCAGCTTTCTTAAATGATTAGATAGTTCCTCTTTGGTTATTGACTCGAACATCCTATCTATGATAGATGTTGACCTAACTCCAAAGATGTGTGGGTTCGGTTGATTGGCCATGCTAAATTGACCAAGTGTCAGGGGAATGAGTAAAGTAAATGTATGGGGTTACGGGAATATGGCCTGGGTGGGATTGTGGTCAGTAAGTCTTGATAGGCTGAATGGCTTTCTTCTGCACTGTAGGGATGCTGTGATTCTAACTGACCTATAGTTCCCTTCCTTCTGTCTTGCTCCCTGTTTGGCCCAGGGCACCACATTAGCTGTTTTCCAATCTTCTGGTACCCTCTCAAAATTCAGCAAATTATGAAAAATTTGAACTCGTGCCTTAGAGCATCAGGACGGGTCTCATGACGACTAATTGAGTAACGTTGTTGCCATGTCATTGTTTCCTGGATCGATTAAGTATGCAAAGCTAAAGGGCCCTGGTTGACAAAAGGTAGAAGTTAAATTGAGACAAAGAAGGCTGATGACAGATGCAAGATATATTATACAGCAGAGCAGAATACGAAAAGGATAGATAACAACAACATACTGCGGATGCTGGAATCTGAAACACAAACAGAAAATCTCAGCAAGGCTGACAGCATCTGTGGAGACAGAACAAAATAAACATTTCTAGGCTGGATGAAGACACAAAAAACAGACAAGATTTATACTGTCAGAGTGCAAAGGTGAAAGGTGGGTGGGGGGTAAGTGACAAATGTGTCATAAACAGAAACACAAAGGAAATGTAAGTGGTAATAAAGGCTAAGAATGGTGCTGATAGCAGTCCATTAAGAGATCAGAATGTGTAATTGACAGAATAAAGATCAGCAGAGTGTCAAAGAGCAACTTGAGACATGTAGCAGATGGCCATAGTATGGTGGGGGTGGGGACAAGATGGAAAGCGAGATTTTTAAGAATCATAGAATCCCTACAGTGCACAAGGAGCCCATTCAGCCCATCGAGTCTACACTGACCACAATCCCACCCATGCCCTATTCCTGTAACTCCACATAGTCACCTTACTCATCCCTCGGTTACTAGGATCAATTTAGCATGGTCAATCAACCTAACCCACACATCTTTGGACTGTGGGAGGAAACCAGAATGCCTGGGGGAAACCCATGCAAAAACAGGGAGAATGTGCAAGCTCCACACAGACAGTGACCCGAGGCCGGAATTGAACCCAGGTCCTTGATGCTGTGAGGCAGTAAGGCTAACCACTGTGCCATCCCAAGAAGTAGACAAATGAATCAAGAGGAGGAATGAAAATTCAAAACAACGATATAAAATAATAAAAATAATGATAAAGTAGATAAAAAAGATTAAATAGCATAAATGGAAATGGGGCGTAAGTGGAGGGGGAGTTCATGCTCTGAAGGTATTGAACTCAATGTTCACTTCAGAAAGCTGTGAACTGCCTAATCCTTTTATCTGTGACATTTTTGTTAACTGCCCACACTCCCAGCTCCCGTCTCACTGTTACACTATAAATCTCATCCTATTTTCTTTGTCTTCAGTTCTGACAAAGGTTCATCCAAACTCGAAACGTTAGCTCTATTTTCACTCTATAAAAGGAAAGAGGTGATCTAAAACAGTGACCAAGGGAGAATACACAAAAATAGATTTGTGTACATGTAAAGAGAAGCTACAACAGATAAATAATAAACAGGTGGTTCACACAAAAGAAATTCCACACCATCCAGGATAAAGCAGCCCGCTTGATTAGCAAACAATCCGCCATTTTAAAAATTAACTTCATCAATCACCATTACACAGTGACAGCAGTGTGAGCCATCTACAAGATGCATCGCAGCAACTCACCAAAGTTCCTTCAACAACACTTTCCAAACCCACACTTTGCTATTGAGAAAGACAAGGGCAGCAGTTACCTGGGAACACCATTACCTGCAGGTTCCCCTGCAATTTACAGACAAAGAGCAAAGAACAAAACAGCACAGGAAACAGGCCCTTCGGCCCAACGAGCCTGCGCTGCCATCCCGATGTTCCCACCTCTACTCGTGATCCCTGTCTATGTTTATAGATCTATGGATTAAAAACCAAATTTGAGACAATTTAGGGAGAATTTGTTTTGCCAATTAGCTTAAGAGCACATCTTTGGGATGTGGGAGGAAACCGGAGCACCCGGAGAAAACCCACGCAAGCACGGGGAGAATGTGCAAACTCCCACAGACACAGGCCCAAATCCATGTATCTGCACAGCACAGCGATAGTCACTGAGCTGTCGTGTTGCCCATCAAATGGTCCAGGTCAAGCGTACACTAATGACGTGAAGCACTAGGATACTCTCGAAAAAAATCCAAGAGCAGCCCTCTCACGACCTATCGCGTGTATGCCCCTTGTTAGACGACAAGGTGTACCAAAGCACCTGAAGGATAAAAACAAGTACATCAATATCATCATCTATTTACACACTTCCCAGGGACTCCCAAGGTTCCTGATCCCTATTTTAAATCAGTTTTCTATACCTCTCCATTCCCATTCTGTTCATCATTCTGTGCCCATCTAAGTATTTCTTAAATAATTCCAGAGTGCCTGCCTCCACCACTTTACTTGGCAGCGCATTCCATACCTCCACCACCCTCTGTGTGAAAAAACTCCCTCTAGCATCCAAATTATACCTTACCCCCCTCACCCGAAGCTCATGTACCTTCGTGCTATTCGAGTCCATCCTAGGAAAACGTTTAACCTTGTTTACTCTATCTATACCCCTCATAATCTTGTATACCTCTATTAGATCTCCTCTAAGTCTACATCTTTCCAAGGAAAACAGTCCCAATTTGCCTAACCTCTCCTCATAACTCAGACCTTCCATACCAGGCAGCATCCTGGTAAACCTCCTCTGCACTCTTTCCAGAGTCTCCACGTCTTTCCAGTAGTAAGGCGACCAGAACTGGACACAGTATTCCAAATGAGGTCTAACCAGCTTTTTATACAACTGCAACATTAAAGGCCAGCTCTTGTACTCTATATCCCTTCCTATAAAGGCTAGTGTACTATATGCTTTCTTCACAACCTTCTCCACTTGCTGTGCCACCTTCAGATACTTGTTCACCTGCACCCCCAGGTCCCGATGTGGAAATACATCACCATTCCTTCACTGTCACTGGAACAAAATCCTGGAACTCCCTCACAAACAGCGCAATGGGTGCACCTACACCACATGTTTCAACAAGGCAGCTCAACACCTCCTTCCCAAAGGAATTTAGGGATGGGGAATGAACTCTGGCTTGGCCAGTGATGGTCACATTTCAAGAATGAATTATTAAAAATTCTGTATTTGAAACCTTGGGGGAGTTTCTCCAGCCTCTCAGCCACGTGTTTTCCAGGAGTGGGAGGTGGCACGCTGTTTGCTCACGGCAGGGTGCTCCAGTCTTGTTACTGTCAATGGGATTTCCCATTGATGTTACTCCTTGCCATCGCAAAGCCCACAGACAGGGGTACACCTTTGGCGGGACCAGGGAACCCCACTAGTATTAACAGCCAGAGAATTCCGACTCTCAAGGACATCATGCCCTGTTGCTTTAATGCACAATTCCACCCAACTCATTATTTTCCTCCCCAGTGTTTCTCGAATGCTTGTAGTCAAGAATATTAAATTCCTGAATTCCCAATTCTCAGAGTTAGTTTGCTTTGTAGCACAGTGGTACAGAAGTGAGCACTGCTATCTCACAGCACCACAGACTCGATTCCCACTTGGGTCACTGTCTGTGTGGGGTCTGCATATTCTCCCCATGTCTGCCCGAGTTTTCTCCGGGTGCTCTGGTTTCCTCCCACAGTCTGAAAGACGTGCTCATGAGGTACATTGGAGATTTAAATTCTCCCACAGTGTACCTGAACAGGCACCAGAGTGTGGCAACCAGGGGATTCTCACTGTAACTTCATTGCAGTGTCAGTGGAATCCTAGTTGTGACACTAATAAATAAAATATAAATTCCTGTCGCACTATATTGTAGTCCCATATAGCAGCTCCCCCCTCAGGGAAGTGATGGCCCAGTGGTATTATCACTAGACTATTAATCCAGGAAACTCAGCTAATGTTCTGGAGACCTCTGTTCAAATCCTGCCATGGCAGATAGGAGGACTTGAATTCAGTTTAAAATGAAATCTGGAATTAAGAATCTTCTGATGACCATGAAACCATTATCGGTTGTCAGAAAAACTCAGATGGTTCACTAATGTCCTTTAGGGAAGGAAATCTGCCATCCTTACCTGGTCTGGCCTACATGTGACTCCAGAGCCACAGCAATGTGGTTGACTTACAACTGCCCTCCAAGGGCAACTAGGGATGGGCAATAAATGTTGGCCAGCTAGCGACGCCCTCGCCCCATGAATGAATTTTAAAAAATTCTCATTTATCACATTACATACACTTCAAATCATTTTAGAATTTGCTGTATCTAATTCTCTTTATTTTTGTACTCTTCTTCACCCTTGTTCTAATTCATCTCAACCAGTCCTCTGGGCACTCTATCTCTCTTATGTTTCATCTTGGTTTGTAACAGTGAAGTAGCACTGTTCACAGTACTGCAACTCAATGAGCCCGAGGGGAAGCCCAGCAAGAGATATTTTGTGAGTGGTAATTCATAACCTAGAAATTGTCAGGCCCGGGGCATATTTGATTGAGTTGTTTCTTGGGAGTGCGATAGCTCGAGGTGCCAGATCCTCAGAGCTAAGGCAGACGCAGCAACGAGTTATACTCCATAACCAGTAATGGAATAGTCACCTCATCCATGTATACATTTCGTGCTTCTGAAGGTGAAGGGTATAGTAGGAAATGGCAAAGAATTCCTATCCAGGAGGAACATGGATAAGGTGGATAGGGAATAGCTGTTCCCGTGAGTTCAAGGTTCAGTTACGAGGGGGCACAAGTTAAAAGTGAGAGGTAGGAGGTTGAGGAATGATTTAAGGAAAAACTTTTATCCAAAGGTTGGTGACAGTCTGGAATGCGCTGTCTAGGAGGATGGTGGAGGCGGGATGCCTTATATTCTTTAAAAAGTATTTGGATGAGTACTTGGCATATCATAACATCCAAGGCTGTGGACCAAGTGCTGGCAAGTGGGATTAGATGGGCAGGTCAGGGCCTCTCATATATCGGTGCAGACTTGATGGGCCGAAGGGCCTCTTGTGTACTGTAGGATTCTATGATTTGGCGTCAACAATGACCATGGGCTGAGTAATACACACCATTAAATCAAGGATAAAGAACTCTTTAATCTAAGTTCAAAACACCTTCATGTTGTTTGAAAATGAGCATTCCTTATGCTGCGAAAAGCATTCTTTAATTTTTGCTTGCACGCCAGGTGTTCTTGCATCCTCTGAGTTAAATTGCCAATTTAGATTCAATTTATGCTGAATTTATCGGGCAGCTGGGTTTCATTGGAATCCAGGCTGAGGCTAAACCAGAAGGCAAAAGAAAACACACAGCAAGATTCAGATTGCATGTACTTCAAAATGCAAAACACTGTGCAGTCTGCTTTGAAAGATACTGTGGGAGGGTGAAGGTTTTAGTCAGTGCTCCACCACCAATCAGTTTTGTGTTGGAAGTGGTTCAGTCTGGGCTGCACAGCGCGAGGTCCATTGCAGTTTCTGTGACTCTGAAAGGGAGGCAGAAAGCTCTGGTTCAATTTCTTAAAAATTTGTTCATAGGATGTGGCCATCGCTGGCTAGACCAGCATATGTTGCCCATTCCTGAGGGCATTTAAGCACATCGCTGTGGCTCTGGAGTCACATGTCGGTCAGACCAGGTGAGGATTGCAGTCCAAAGATGTGCAGGTTGGGGGGATTGGCCGTGCTAAATTGCCCTTAATGTCAGGGGGACTAGTTAGGATGTTATGCAAATAGGGCCTGGGTGGGATTGTGGTCAGTGCAGACTCAATGGGCCAAATGGCCTCTTTCTGCACTGTAGGATTCTATGAATTCCTTCCCTGTCGGACATGAGTGATGATGTAGAGATGCCGGCGTTGGACTGGGATAAACGCAGTAAGAAGTCTGACAACACCAGGTTTAAATCCAATCGATTGATTTGGTAGTAAATTTACAAGCTTTCAAGGCTGTGCTCTTCATCAGGTGAATGCGAGTGACTTCACTGACAAAGAGGACAGCCTCGAAAGCTTGTGAGTTTACTGTCAAATAAATCGGTTGGACTTAAACCTGGTGTTGTCAGACTTCTTACTGGACATTAGTGAACCAGATGGGGTTTTTACAACTGGCAATGATTTCATGGTCGTAGTTAGACTTTTAATTCCTGGGGTTTTTATTGAATTCAAATTTCACCAATTGCCGTGGTTGGATTTGAACCTGCTTCCCCAGCGAATTATCCTGGCTCTCTGGATTAATAATCCAGTGAAAATACGATCAAGTCACTGTCTTGTGAGGTTGGGACCTCCACAGAATCAGACACAATACTGGGCTTTCATGCAGTCCAATGTCAACATGACTTAGCCTGAGGGACATTCAGGGACGCTGAACATTATTGCCATCAGTGGACAGTAAAACTGGAGAGTGAACCAAATGCTGTCTCCTGACCCACTCTGAGTCAGGTCAAGATTTAGGCTTGCCAGACATGAGCAGAATTTTGCTGATGATTGCACCAAGGAGAAGCTGTAAAATGAGACAGGTTGTTCAAGTGTCAGAGGGCTTCGGCGGGAATGGAAAATCCCACCCACAGGAAGGGCTGTAAAATTCCATCCTCGAGGTTTCATCACATGATAATCCCCTGGGTTTTGACTTTAGTTGGCCAACACGCCTGCCATTGTGGCACATTGTACTCTTTCATGGCTGACTGTTCCAAAAAATAACAACTTTAGATGTAAGAGGCAAGTTTTTTGTGCAGAGGGTGGTGGGTGCCTGGAGGTAATAGAAACATTTACGATAGTGACTTTTCAGGGGCAGCTTGATAGACACATGAATAGGATGGGAATAGAGGGACATGGTCCCTGGAAGGGTTGGGGGTTTTAGTTCAGTCGGGCAGCATGGTCAATGTAGGCTTGGAGGGTCGAAGGGTGTGTTCCTGTGCCGTAATTTTCTTTGTTCTTTGTTCTTTCCACAACTTGGAATGCGAAAGGAATCATGACCCACTGCACGACGCTTGACCACCAACTGAATGGCTTCTCTTTCCCCCAATTTCAAATAATATTTACTCCCATTAAAGAGAAATGTTCAAACAAAATGACACAAAGAGAGGCGGGATTCTCTGATCTGATCTGTGGTTGCCCCGCTGCTAGCTCGAATAGAGAATTTGGCGTTCCAACCAAAATATCATTCACTTTTAGCGGCACTAGTGAATCCCAGCAGCCGTTGTGGATGGAGATTTTTGGCAGATGGCTGGAACTTTCCAGCTGTTCATGCCTTATGTTCTTGTCCATGACGCATACTTTACCACAGGTTTTTCCAGCAGCCAGGAGTATATTCAATAAGAAACCCTATTGACAACAGAGAGGTTAAAAGATCCCACCAATTGCCGATGATAAGCCGCCTCCATCACCACAAACAAATGCTATGTTGCATGGAAAATCCCATCAAAATCATAGAGTAATAGAATCCCGACAGTGCATCAGGAGATTCTTCGGCACGTTGAGACTGCACCGACCACAATCCCACTCAGACCCAATCCCATAACCCCACATTTTTATCTTGCTAACCCCTCTGACACTGAGGTCAATTTAGCATGGCCAATCCACCTAATCGGCACATCTTTGGAGTCTTTTGTAACATCTGCATGAATTGTTCTCCAGGGTTGCACACAACAGTGGAAGATTGATCTTCAGTTTTTGGAGACTCCTGGCCAACCCTGGGGTTTGACAGCACCATCAAGATTCCCCCAACTTCCCAATGAAACAGAACCAAGGCTAGAATTTACTCCTCTAAAAATTATTGACTCGAGGATTTGCGGGGTTCTAATTCCGCACGTGTCGAGGTGTGACTTGTCATTCTGTACTACAAGTGATAGCCAATCAAAGACAGTGGGTGAGATACGGGCACAGAAAATCCAATAGGAGGCACAGAAGTACTACGCATTGGGGCAGCATGGTAGCATAATGGTTAGCACTGCTGCTTCACAGTGCTGGGGATCTAGGTTCTATTCCTGTCTAGTGTAATTGCCTGCATGCAGTTTGCATGTTTCCCCCATGTCTGCATGGGTTTTCTCTGGGTGTTCCGGTTTCGTCCCACATTCTGAAAGACATACTGGTTTGGCCCAAACAGGTGCCAGACTGTGGCGACTAGAGGTATTTCAGAGAAACTTCATTACCATGTTAATACAAGCCTGACTTGTGACTAATAAATAAACTTTACATTCTGATAGACAGAGATGACTATAGTCCTTTGACACAATGCATGGAGATTTTTTTTATTCATTCATGGGAAATAGGCATTGCCCATTTATTGCCCATCCTGAGTTATCCCGAGGGCAGTTGAGAGTTAACCACATTGCTGTGGCTCTGGAGTCACATATAGGCCAGACCGAGTAAGGGTGGCAGATTTCCTTCCCCAAAGGACATTAAAGTACTGAACCAGATGGGGTTATCTGTCAATTGACATGGTTTCTTGGTCATTCTTAATTGCAGATATTTCTAATTGAATAGAAATTCCATCATCTGTTTGTGTCCATCTGGATACAAACACAGCCCCCAGGATATTAGTTGAATTTATGGATTAATAATCTAATGATAATACTGGGGGATGCTATTGGTTGGACTAATATATATTATTGTGTATATCATGTCTTCTGTGCATATTTTATACAATGTATACAAAACATGCACTAGGATACATAGTTATGTGTTTTCAAACGCATATATTTTTCGATATATAAGTAGATAATTTAGATTTAAAAACAAGTCAGCTACATTAGCATCACTAAGAGATGTTTTGTGTTGGAATATTTTCATTGCAGGAAATGTAAGTTTATCAATGTCAATCTTCTAGAGGAGGGGACAGCTTGTCAGCTCCTGAGAAATCATGGTGTAAATTAACAAATGAGCAGGTCCATTCCAGCAGCAAGCTATGCTGCTCAGATTTCTCATTAATTTGGAGGGCTGCTGATGTGCAGAATGTAAGAGGATGTAATACTAATCCAGCAATTTAGATGTCATTACGTCGGCGGGTGATCTATCTAATTTACCTGGAATTACTAAACATCAAAAAAATGGCCCACTGAACTCACAAAACTTAATGTGGTGACACATTCTCTATCTTCGCCACCTTCTCGGAGGCTGATCCTCTACTTCCAGCCTTGGATCTTGCTGTGCATTGTGTAGATAGTATACACTGCTGCCATGAGACATTGATGGTGGAGGGGTGAGTGTTTAAGGTGGTGGAAGGGATGAGATTGAAATAGGCATTCATGGCATCGTTGAAGATGGTCGGACCAAGGACACTATCCTGAGGAACTCCTGTAGCAATGTATTGGGACTGAGATGATTGACTTAAGAAAAATATAATCATTTGTCTTCATTTGCTCCAGGTATGACTCCAAATAGTGGAAAGTTTCTCCATGATTCCCATTGACTCTAGTTTTGCCTGGGTTCCTTGGTCCCAATTCAGTCAAATCTGGCCTTAAAGCCAAGGGCAGTCACCTCACTTCTTGACTTCAACACTTTTGTCCCTGCTTGGATCAAGTTTGTAAAGAGGTGAGGAGTTGAGTCAACTTGGCTGAACCCAAACTGAGTGCCAGTGAACAAGTTATTGCTTAGTCAGTGTCTCGTGCTAGCACCTTCTATCACTTTACTGATGCTCGAGAGTAGACTGATGGGCTGATGATTGGCCAGATTGGATTTAATCTGCTTTTTGTGTATAGGACGTACCTCAGTAATTTTCCACATTGTCGGGTAGATGCCAGTATTGTTGCTGTGTTGGAACAACCTGACTAGGAGCGCTGCTAGTTCTGGAGCACAGGTCGACAGCACTATTATTGGAATATTGTCAGGGCCCATAGCCATTGCAATGCCCAGTGCATTCAGCCATTCCTTAATTTCATGTGGAGTGAATCAAATTGTCTGGATACTGATATCTGTGACGCTCAGGACCTCTGGAAGAGGTCAAGCTGGCTCAAGTAGTCGGCACTTCCAGCTGAAGATTTCTGCGAATGCTTCAGCCTTACCTTTTGTATTGATGCGCTAGACTTCTCCATCATCGAGTGCCTTTTCTGTGTGGGTAAGTGGGAGTTCTGTTCACAAACAAGGCATATGAAGACACAAACTCAATTTACAAAATAATGGTTGGAATACGAGTCTTTACAGCTAATCAAGCCTTAAAGATACAGACAATGTGAGGCACTGGGGAGACCATGCAGCTGCTATGACAACGGATGAATGAACACCTCTTGACAATCACCAGGCAAGATTGTTGGGGAACACTTCAGAGGTCATGGGCATTCGGCTTCTGATCTTTGAGTAAGCGTTCTCCAAGGTGGCCTTCACGACACACGACAGCGCAGAGTCACTGAGCAGAGACTAATAGCCAAGTTCCGCACACATGAGGACAGTCTCAAGTAGTATCTTGGATTCATGTCACACTATCTGTAACCCTCACGACTTGCCTGTTCTTACAAAATCTCACTAATTGTCCTTTCTGGAGACAATACACATCTTTTTAGCCTATGCTTAAACCTTTCTCCACTCATTGTCTGTATCATTAAGACTTGATTACTATAAAGACTCGCATTCTAATCATTATTTTGTAAATTGAGTGTGTGTCTTTATATGCCTTGTTTGTGAATAGAACTCCCACTTACCTCATGAAGGAGTAGTGCTCTGAAAGCTAGTGACTTTTGCTACCGAATAAACCTATTAGACTTTAAGCTCGTGTTGTGAAACTTCTTGCTCTTATTCACACCAGCCATTAAGAACAGAATTACTCCATTCTTAAAGTTACAAAGCCAATGCGCAGAGTGGGCAAGTTAAACCCTTAATCCATCTCCTCGCTTGCTCCAAAAACCAAATTCCAAATTGAATCCAATTCATCGTCCCCCTGAGAGACAAGCAAGGTCCAAGCTGACAAGACAAGAATTGCATCCAATGTTGGGCTTGATTTGGTGCTTGATCTTGACCAAAAAGATCAGCCATTAGACAATGGTATGTATAAATCATAGGAGATGAGAAACTGTAGGAAACTATAGCTGTGTGGGTTTGGTTGATTGTCCATATTAAATTGCCCCTATATGCAAGATAAATCTGTGAGATTATGGGAATAAGGCATGGGTGGGATTGTTGCTGGTACAGATTTGATAGGTTCAATAGCCTCCTTTTGCACTGTAGGGATTCTATGATTCTATGAAACAGCCAGTGATCCTGCTCAGCTTGTGGTGACTACACCAGAGCAAGGGAAGGGAAAATCATGCACTCTTTATAACCCATACTCACCTACCTCAGGCATCAAGATCTTTTCATGTTTACATTCATTAATAGCTGATAGAAAGCAGAGACATTCCTGCTGTGCTCCTAGTTTGGAATTGAATGAGTTTCTAGCGCTGAAACAATGATTGTCTTTGGTACTAGTTCATTTTCCAACCCGTATACTTTTTAAAGCTGAGTCTTATTTCTCTCTGACAACAGGGAAAATGAGATGTCCCTTCGCACTTGCCTTCATTACCTTGGAACAGCAATGGCAAACCATTATTTTTGCCTCATAACTATTAGCTCTCTGAATGATGCGATTGCTTTCAGCAATGTGTGCTCAAAGCACACATCCATTTGCAATCCCTCTGCATGTTAATTTAACGTTCATTAACCCACTTCCAGGCACATTTGCTGAACCTGCACAGACAGGATTGTACACCACCTTCCCTGAAGATACTCTACATGACTTCCCCCTGAATCTTTTACCCACAGAGGAGTGACATTAGAGGGCACATGATTCGGAAGTCACGTGTCTGCGGCAAACCACAGGACACAAATGTGCAGAAAGGCAAAGGCATTTGCAGACATCCTCTTTTAACGAAAAGGGGAAAAAAATGACATTGAATGCACCATCATGTGGCATTGCAAATTACGCACTTACACTGCCTGCAAAGGAAGTCAGCACGCATGGTTAGAAAATTGTTCTTTCTCATCTGTCTCACTTTCACCTGCCTCTACATTGAGACATTGCACTCAAAGTATTCCGGTCTTCCAATTTTAATGCATGTGTTGTTGTTGGCTATTCATCTGGTGTTTGCAGGTTCCTGGTGTATGTTTGTTGCTCTGCGGGATGTTGTTGCCATGGTGAGTGTTGCTGATGTTCCATTGATCTGGGAGCAGTTAACCGCTGGGTCTTGCAGTCTTTCCATTCCTTATTCAGTCGGCAACATCAGCTTTTACATAGAAATATAGCAACAAAAAGCTGGAGTAGGCCATTTGGCCCTTCCAGCCTGCTTTGCCATTCATTTTGATCATGGCTGATCATCAAATTCAATATTCTGATGCTCCCTTCTCCCATATCCCTTCCCATAGCCCCAAGAGTTACATCCAATTTCTCCTTGAAACCAGACATTTTGGCCTCAACTGCTTTCTGTGGCAGTGAATTCCATATATTCACCACCCTCGGGGTGAAGAAATTTCTCCTCACCTCCGTCCTAAAAGGTTTACCCCTTACCCTCAAACTGTGAACCCTAGTTCTGGACTGCCTCATCATTGGGGACATTTTTTTCTGAAGCTGTGCTGTCTAACCCTATTAGAATTTTATAAGTTTCCATGAGATGCCCTCTCACTCTTCATCTGTCTGCTGTGAAGGAGTAGCTTGTCCGGTTACATGTACATATCTGCGGTTAGAATAATAGAATTAGACAGTGCAGAAGAGGCCCTTCGGCTCATCGAGTCTCCTCCAACACATGAAAAACATCTGACCTCTCATCTATTGCAGTGATATATCCAGTTGCATTTTCACCAGTCGAGGTGACAAATGCTTTACACAAGTTCCCAGTTGCCAAGTTGGCTGATCCCAACCAGTGCTCCGAATCTCAACCCTGACAATGATTTATCCAAATGAAATTTGACTTTCTGTCAGAGAATCCATAGGATCTTGACAGTGTAGAAGAAAGCCATTCAGCCCATCGAGTCTGCACCAACAACAACCACAGCCAGGCCTATCCCTGTAATCCCATATATTTACCCACTAATCCCTCAAATCCACGCGTTCCAGGACAATAAGGGGCAATTTAGCATGGCCAATGCACCTAATCCACACATCTTTGGATTGTGGGAGGAAACTGGAGCACCCAGAGGAAACTCTTGTAGACACAGGAAGATCATGCAAACTCCCCACAGCAGTGACCCAGGCTGGGAATCGAACCCAGATCCCTGGCGGTTTGAGCAGCAGTGCTAATCACTGTGCCACTGTGCCATCCATTTCACCATCTTTTGTCAATCACTCCTGTTACTATATTTGGCTTTCTGCAGTTGTTTTTCAGTTATTGGAAGAGTATTGTAGGAATGATGTTGCATTAGTCACTGGACTGGACTGGACTACTTTCCGTGCCTTATCCATGAGAAACACCACAAATGTCTTTTGGTACTTTTGGAGGACTGGCAGTTCAAGTGTTTGACCACTGCCTACAATCAGAAGCTACAGATCTTTATCCTTCCCACTACATTGGGTTTTAACCTTAGTTTAGGATGAGCTTTGTTCCATCATATTGACTCAACTTTACCTCCAACTTCGCCTCAGGTCATCATTTTTTGCTTTGATTTGATTTATTACTGTCACGTGTACTAGGATGCAGTGAAAAGTATTGTTTTGTGTGCTATCCATACAAATCATCTCACACATAGCTTGCAAAGAATCGCTACACTCCAGCACCATCTTAAAAAATAGATGTGGTCAAACCACACTGAGATCAATAAGACATCCTGATCTTGAGAAACTTCACAGAGGTCTACAAAGGTCATGATATCATAAGTGACACTGGTGTCTTTCTGACACTGCACATTAACTAGATGCTCTCCTTCTGCAGTCACCATTCCAATAGTCAGAAACCATTTCTTAAAACTTGAGACTTGAGGGACTCGACCTGGCTGCAGGGTAGCACAGTGGTTAGCACTGCTGCCTCGCAGCACCAGGGACCCGGGTTCAATTCCAGCCTTGAGTCACTGCCTGCGTGGAGTTTGCACATGCTGCCCGTGTCTGCAAGGGCTTCTTTCCGGGTGCTCCGGCTTCCTCCCGCCCTGCAAAGATATGCAGATTAGGTGGATTGACAATGCTAAATTGTCCCTTAGTGTCTCCAGATATATATGTTAGGAGGATTAGCGGGTTAAATACTTGAGTTATAGGGAACAGGTCTGGGTGAGATTTCCCCTTTATGTTAGAGAGGTTACATGTAGTTATAGGGAGAGGGTCTGTTTGGGACTGTTGTCAGTGCAGATTTGATGGGCTGAATAGCCTCGTTCTGTACTGTAGAGATTCTGTGATTCCATGTTCTAGGTTGTTGAGTGAATCATTAGAACCATCACCCACCATCTCACAGCAACTAACTTTCTAAGCTTGCTTTTCATCCTCCCAGCAAATCACTGACATGCAGAGTGATTTAGCTGTTTGCAGTTAGGCTGCTGCTTTCCCCAGACTGGATATGCTTCTTTTTCTTTTGTGTGTTGTTCTTTGCAATATCTACATAGAGTGCTGTGCCTGGAAGAGATTGCAGGTGGCTCAATGAAGTTTTAATTTTGAAGGCTTTATTACAGACAGAATTTATATATACAAGCGCAGCAAGGTAAGACGAGACTGCAAGTGCAACTGTTTTTCTGGACACCTGGGCTCAGACTGCCAATCCCTCATCAACCTGTGGCCTGCGCCCTCTTCCCATTGGCTCAGCTTCCCGCTGGAGAAGTCCCATGAGGTCTTCTCCGGTTACATGGTCCTCAGAATGCACTCCCACTTTGGGAGACATAGTGGCACAGTGGTTAGCACTGCTGCCTCACGACTCCAGGAAACATGCGTAATTCCCGGCTTGGGTCACTGTGCGGTGTTTGCATGTCCTCCCCTGTGTCTACGTGGGTTTTCTCCGGGTGCTCTGACTTCCTCCCACAGTCCAAAGGTGTGCAGGTTAGGTACATTGGCCATGCTAAATTGCCCCTTAGTGTCCCAAGATACATAGGTTAAGGGGATTAGCGGGTTAAATATGTTGAGTTATAGGGATAGGGCCTAGATAAGATTGCTGACAATGCAGACTTGATGGGCCAAATGGCCTCCTCCTGCACTGTAGTGATTCTATGAAGTGCCACACTACTTCACTGGCCTTGATCTTTCTGATAGTCATTTTAGTTCATTTGGCTGGACAGTAGGTTCATGATGCATAGTGATGCTAACAGTGCAGATTTGATTGCCATACCAGCTGAGATTTTTCATCAAGGCCTCGTCTTCTCAATCCTGATCTCATTTGAGATGTGGTGATCCTCAGGTTAAACCATCACCAGTGTTTTAAATAATATCTACAGTTACCGTAGTGAGCCAAAATACAATAGTTTTTATTTCAAAACTCTGGGGTCTATTCCAGAATTTTGGGAGAAGTAGGACAACAGACTTCTCATAGAACACAAACACAAGTGGGCATTTATACATCAGGACTCTTCGTGTCAATCATAATTCCAAGTTTCCCATTTCAGCCAGAACTCCAGATCTTCCTTCCTTGGTCATGCTCCAGCCCCAGAATTAACCACAATTCACAGTCCAGCTGGCAGCTGCAGTCATGACACACGGTCACGATTCAAACCCGTTCTGAAGTAGTACGGGCATCCCTGTCCTTGAAGTTACTTTGCGATCGCAGCTGTCCCAGCAGGATTCTTCCTGTTAAAAGCCGGTATTGCGGTCTGCCATCAACAGCTGTCAAAAGCTGGTATCGTAAACTACCATCTGTGTAATGATGTCCAACTAAGACAAATAGGTAAGATTTGCAAAGTCAACAAAATAACAATCACATTAAGCTATCTGTCTTTATTAAAATGAGAGTTAAAGCACATAATACATGAACAAATAATGTATATTACTGCCAGGAGCAGTACAAGCTAAAGGAGATCAGTCGTGATGAAAGGTTATGTTTGTGACATATTCTAGGTACAAAATCCATTAACCCTTTCCCCACTTCACCATTCAATCACCCTTTCAAAGTCTTCCAGTCCCATTGTCATTGGGACTATGTTGACTTCACCTTGCCAGCCTACACCATCTTGAAGGCCTCCATTTTAAATTCTCACCCTTCATTTTCAATTGCTTCCATGGCCTCAACCCTTCCCTACTTCTATAATCTCTTCCAACCTTCTTAAGGAATCTACACTCTTCTATCTTTGTCTTCTTTTGCATGCTCTACTATATTTACTCCAGCAATAAGGGGAAGGCAGGGTCAGGATATTAATTTGATGATCAAAATGAATAGTGGAGCAGGTTTAAAGGGCTGGTTGGCTTACCCCTGTTCTATTTTCTATGGTTATTTTTTATTCAATCATGGGACATGGACATCGCTGGCTGGCCTGCATTTATTGTCCATCTCTAGTTGCCCCTGAGAAGGTGATTGTGAGCTGCCTTTTTGAATCGCTGCCATTCACATGCTGTGGGTTGACCCACAATGCTCTTAGGGAGGGAATTCCAGGATTTTGACCCACCGACTGCGAAGGAACAGTGATATATTTTCAATTCAGAATAGTGAGTGACTTGGAGGGGAGCTTGCAGATGGTGGTGTTCCCATTTATCTGCTGCCCTCGTCCTTCTAGATGGAAGTGGTCATGGATTTGGAAGATGTGCCTAAGGATCTTTGGTAAGTTGCTGCAGTGCACCTTGCAGATAGTACACACTGCTGCTACTGAGCGTCGGTGGTGGAGGAGTGGATGTTTATAGATGTGGTGCCAGTCAAGCAGGCTGCTTTGTTTAGGATGGTGTCAAGCTTCTTGAGTGTTGTTGGAGCCGCACCCATCCAGGCAAGCTTCTATGTAATAGCAGCTGTGCCTTCAGCTGCCTGGGCCCCAAAGTGTTGGAATTACTTCACTAACATTGAAACTTGCTCAAATGTTCAGCACCTCTCTCCTTCTTTAAGATTCTGCTTCAAGTCTATCACTTTGAGAAAGCTTTTGCACACTTCTCCTAATGCCTACTTCTTTGCCTCAGTGTGGATTGCCTTAGGGCTTTTTTTTTGTTACATTAAAAGTACTTCTATAATTGCAACCACAGCTAGTGCCACTTATGCGTCAGCCAGGTGAGCAAGATAATTAATTTTGTCAAGCTATTGATTGATGGCAGTCCATCTAGATGAGCCCACTGATATTCTCACCCTTGGGACATCCGAAGGCTCATTGCAGTGAAAGGAATGCTTTTCCTCTGGCGCAGTCGGCTATTATAGCAGCAAAGATGTTTAATCGGCTTGGGAAAAATAAACTTGTAACAATGCTTTCTCAAACCTCAGGCAAGTGAGCACAAGTTCAACATGCTGAATAGTAAATGCAAGATGGACATCGGGAGACATTTATGCAGGGGCTGTTCAATAGTTGAGATGAATTCCCAGATCGATAAACCCCTGAGCACTTTTTGAATTAAACAGCTTGGAGGTTGCAGTGAGAAGAATTTGTATTCAGAAAGAATTGGATCAATTGAGCCGATGGTGCTTCATTTATCTGAATATTCATCTATCTTATGATCTTGTTAGTTGAAATGCAAACTACTACCACCTACTGCGTTGTGTAACATTTTCTCAATCTTCATACCAATAATCCTGGCACCTCTGTAATTTAAATGACCAATTAGTATTAACAGACACAGTAGTTAGCACTGCTGCCTCACAGCGCCTGGGACCTGGGTTTGATCCCCATTTATGTCACAGTCTGTGCAGAGTCTGCACATTCCCCCTAGGTTTCCTCTGGGTGCTCTGGTTTCCTCCCAGAAATATGTGCTGGATAGGTGTGTTGGCCATGTTAAATGCTTCCTCAAAGTACCCAAACAGGTGACAGAGTGTGGTAACAAGGAGATTTTCACAGTAATTTCTTTGCAGTGTGAATGTAAGCCTACTCGTGACTAAAGTAGAACCTTAACTTCACAGATAGAAATATGACTGTTCTGCAATAATACATGGGGTCGATTTGCTTCACTGAATATTTATGATGAGTGCGTTCTATACGTTCTGTCTCTTACATGTCTTCTGGATGTGAACTTGAACAGGCTCAAGGGGCTGAATGTCCTACGCCTGTTCCTTGTATATTAGCTCATCTAACTTTGGAATGGTAACTGAGATGTTTTTAAAGTTTATTTTATTAGTGTCACAAGCAGGCTTACATTAACAATGCAGCGAAGTTACTGTGAAAATCCTCCAGTCGCCATACTATCGTACACTGAGGGAGAATTTAGCATGGTCAAGCACCTAACCAACACATCTTTTGGACTGTGGGAGGAAACTGGAGCACCCGGAGGAACTCTCGGGAAGGACATTAGATTCCACATGGACTGTGATTCGAGCTGGAAATTGATCCTGATCCCTGGCGCTGTGATGCAGCAGTACCACCCATTGGTCTAGCTTCAGAATGATTGCGGTGATAATGATATATCCAAACAATAACCTGTTTATTGTATAATACTGAACTCTGTCGCTTACGGGCTGTTCCCACACTGAGATAAATATCAACTGCTGCTGGAGAGTCATCAATCCAGTGAAAGACACTCACTGATCTGCTTGAAACCTGTTGATCTTCTAATGCAAAGACTTGTCCTCGACCGAGTATTGCAGACTGGCACATTTTAAGGTCCAGGACTACGTGCTGAGGAACACACTCAAGCTTGGGGCAGGCACCACCAAAACACAATGGCAAAAGGTCGCTGTATATGGCCTTTCAACCAACATAGAATGAGGGACTAGTAACCGAGTAAAACACCTCAGACTGTGTCTTTAGTTTGGAATGAATTTTGGACATTGTATTAAAAATATTGAAACATAGGCAACATTCTCAAACTGAAATCAGCATGAATTTTGACTCAAGGAAAATTGTAACTATCGTCAAGCTTCACTGTTGAAATAACCGTTTCAGATTTTATATGAATAAAGTATACTTCTGGAAGAAAAATTACCGAACTGTGTACAGATACCTATGATGAGGTGTTACTTTGCTGAAGCCATGAATATTCTCCTCTGTCTTCTCATCATGTATCCTCCTATTGGTGTTACTACTTTGACAGTTGCATGCATTAACTCTTACAATCCCTCTCAGTATAGCTCAAGGGGCTGAATGAAAACCTCCCCCCTCTCCTATGTTTGGACTGCCACTCCCTGTGCAGATTTGGAATAGAGGAATTCCATATCAAAGTGTTCTTTTTGCTAGAGGGAAGTGGACACCTGTGGGAAATTAATGACTGTGAGGTTTCGGTCAAGGTTACTTACCTTCGCTGTTCCTTGGTCATATGACTGCCAATGGCTCACTGGAGTATAATTCCATGCAGCTTGAATTAATTCACAGTGCTTGTCATTCTGACGTTGTAAGTTCAGTAAAAATGTGAAATTGTTTCCACTCTGTCGGTGAAAGGGAAGCTACTCTAAAGAAATTCCTGGCCTTGAAACTGGTGCAGAAAGGACTTACAATAGGTTCATTTTAACTTTGGAGGAATAAGTCATATTGAATTGAGCACTCTTTACAGATCTTATTCTGATTTGCCTTTCTAATTGACTGTAATGGGGATCAACAGAAGCTGTTACAAGCCCAACAACGATAGGAATCTATATGTGGCCAGTTTCTACTCATTTTTAGAATACTATTGATCTGTTTTGAAGTTGGTTTTGTAATGTTAAGACATGATTGCTTAACTTATTGGTGACTCGTTCCTCCCTCTGTTTTTTGAACAATGATCTCAACACATTTGAAAAAAAATGGGCTTCCACCTCCATTAATATGTCAGGCAAAGAATCTGAGACAGTCCTTAAAGCGCCTTGAGTCGAATGTCTTATAGCTCATCCCCTTTGTATATAATTTGTTGTCTATGTCTTTTATCCATTGCAATTCTGTTCTCTGTGTGAATTCCTTCTGCCAAGAACATCCATGACATCTTTAGAGGGTCCGATATTCTGACATTCTGGTTCTGGCAGTGAGTGGATTACAAACAAATGGAATGAATCGAGAAAGTGGGGTTACTCTCTTTGGTAACCAGTTTTTGATTGGGTCGCCCTTTCCTGACTTGTGCCTTTCCTGGGATTGAGCACTGCTCCAATAGGAGCAATCCCATCCCAATTTTGTCCCAACTGATGTACACTGTCATCACTAACTATCAGATTTCAAAGGCAGTGCTGAATTCTGAGAAAACAAATTGCTAAGTCAACTTGGGAGGATCAAGCTCATGCTAAGCCAATCATTAGGCTAAGATTTTTTTTCTTTGGCACACTGGAGATTTAGGGGTGATCTTATAGAGGTGTGTAAGATCATGAGAACCCAGGTAGGGTGAATGCACTCAGTCTTTTTCCCAGGGTTGGGGAATTGAGAACTAGAGGGCAAAGGTTCAAGTTAACAGGGAAAGGATTAATGGGAACTTGAGGAGCAACTTTTTTTCACAGAGGGTGATACTTATGTGGAATGTGGTGCTGGAAGAAGGGTTGAGACACAGACATTGAGAACACTTAAAAGGCATTTGGACACATACATGGGTAGGAAAGGTTTAGAGAGTTTTGGGCCAAATGCAGGCAAATGAGATTAGCTGAGTTGGGCATTTTGGTTGGCTTGGACCAGTTTGGACCGAAGGGCCTGTCTCCATGCTGTAGATTCCATGATTCAATGATCAATTTGATTGTGCCTTATTTCTTCTTGTCATAGAATGAAAAATGTTAGATTATCATTTTATTGTCTACCCTGAATGCTAATAATTCAATAACCACAGGGCAGTTAAATATATTGTTGAGTGCAGTAGCATAGCTCCTTCAGTGGGCGGTTCTTCACAGATCATGTGATCAGGATAGACCCAATGGAGTGTGAGCCCATTGGGAGCGAAAAGGCACGTTCCCAGGGCTGGAAAGCTTCAGTTGGAGTCATAGCATTGGTGGGAGTAGATACATACAGCCGTGCTTAGTTGCACATAGTTCTTTTCAGTCAATAAATTTTTTAGTCTGTTACTTGCCATATTGAGTCACCTGGAGTTGCTACATCAAGCAGCAGCTTTCTGAAGCAATCAGGTGAAATCTCTCTCGACTTATGATTGATATGATCTGTTAAAAAAAACAGTTCTCCCAGTAAGAAGTCTCACAACACCAGGTTAAAGTCCACCAGGTTTATTTAGAATCATGAAGAAACTTGCTGGACTTTAACCTGGTGTTGTGAGACTTCTTATTGTGCCTACCTTAATCCAACGCTGACATCTCCACATCATGCCCTCCCAACACCGACTCGCACATCGATGGGGTTGGGCTTTGTTTCAGTTTGGCTTTCTGGAGCTAGCTACTAGTTGTAGGTCATGCTTTGCCTTCTCCCCTTTGGAGCTCAACTTCCCCCAACTTTCTTTCCCATCCCTATGAGACAAGAACTCTAGATTGGTAACGCTGTCGCAGAATAAGTAAGCATTATCAGACAAAAGGATCCATAAAACTTGGGGCAATAGAGGAAAGGCCTCCAGAACAAAAGTTACCTTTACAGGAGGGAAAAAGGTAAAGCAAGAGAAAATATTTGATTTAGACAAATAATTGCAGAGGACCTATGTAAAGAGACTGTTAAAATTGGACTTTGAGTGTAAAATGAGAGAGATGGGTTTAAACTAACAAACATCGAACATAACTGAAGGTTAGAATAGGCTATTTATTTCCACCACTCTCACTCCCACTTAGAATTCCTACTTACCTGATAAAGAAGCAGTAAGTGTTCCGACAGCTGATGGCTTTTACTACCAAATAAACCTGTTGGTCTTTAACCAGGTATTGTAAGACTTCTTACTATATTTCCATGGTAGCAGTTTAGATATCAGTGTAGTTATTCATTAGTATCACAAGTGGGTTTACATTAACACTGCAATGAAGTTACTGTGAAAATCCCCTGGTCATCTGTTCAGGTACACTGAGGGAGAATGGCCAATTCACCTAACCAGCACATCTTTTGGACTGTGCGAGGGAACCAGAGCAGCCAGAGGAAACCCATACAGATATGGGGAAAAATGTGCAAACTCCAGACAGACAGTGAGCCAAGCTGGGAATCGAACCCTGGTCCCTGGTGCTGTGAGGCAGCTGCGCTAACGACTGTGTCACTGTGCCACCATGCTGCTAAGGTAAGTGTAGAGAAGTTGTTTCCAATTGTTGAAAACTGGAGACCATAAATACATTACCAAGAAATCCCAGAGGGAATTAAGGAGAAATCTACCCACAGTGTGATGAGAAAGCGTAATGGCCTGCATGAAGCAAATAGAATAGATATTCTTAAGGATGCATTGATAGGAAGGGAGGAAGCCTGTGTGGGGACAAAACAGCAGAAACCAATAGGCCAAATGGCTTGTTTCAATACTCCAAATTCCATCTCATTTAAAACAAGCACACTGAATTAAGAGTCTTTCACTGACATTGGTCTCTTGTGAAGTCTACCCTTTTGTGATTGACGCAACATGGAAGAACAAAAGAATTGGGTGGCATGGTAACACAGTGGTTAGTTTTGCTGCTTTACAGCAGCAGGGACTGAGTTTGATTCCCGGCCTGAGCTATTATCTGTGTGGCGTCTGCGTGTTCTCCCCATGCCTATGTGGGTTTCCTCCGGGTGCTCCAGTTTCCTCCCACGGTCAGAAAGATATGTTGGTTAGGTGTATTAGCCATGCAAATTCTCCCTCAGTGTGTCCAAGGTGGCACCGGAGTGTGGCGACTGAGGGATTTTCACAATAACTTCATTGCAGTGTTACTGGTGACAGTAATAAATAAACTTTAAACTTCAAAACTGTTTCAATAATTCTCTCTGCTTTCCACTCCCTGAACGGGGTATGGGTTGATCATTGAGGAGTGTTGCACTTTTCTTTCAGAAACAACAACCGAGTACCCCGAAACACATCACATGTGGGGGCAGGGGCGGAGGGGGGCAAGGAGGTGGGCTGTGGGGAGCACGATCGATACAAAGAAAGAATGACTTGCGAGCTGGTGACATTTCTGATATAAAAGATCAAAATTCAATCTAATTGCCAAATTATTTTGAATACCTCGGCTGAGGCAACGTTCATTATTAAATATGAATGGGTGAAACCAACATGTTGTCGAGATGTGACCATGTAGAATAATGCGATCTGCAAAATATATTTTTATCCATTGTGCATATCCCATTACCTCCCAGAAATAAAAGGAAGAACTTGGCAGAAAAAGACCTCCAGGTAAAGCTTGTATTTTTTTAATTAAAATGAAACTAAATCCAATTTAAATTGAAATTATGCAGCACTGCTCCTTCAGTGATGGCTCTTAATAGCCATTTCCACAGATAATGTTACAAAAAACTCCCTGTAGCTGTTGTATGTCTGAGACAGATGTATGAATTATCCGTGTTAACCCTCTGAAGAATGGAAGATCAGACATGAGAAACCGATTTCCAGTCAATATTACATCAATTGAAGAGTCCAAAAGGACCAGAAGATCCTAAGAACTCAAAACAGGGGGAGGCTATTCCACCCCTTGAGCTTGCCTTGCCATTCAGTGGGCTGATTCAACAATCCTCACATCACTTTCATGTCCTTTCCCCGTAACTCTTGACTCGCTTACTGATCAAAAATCCCTCCTTAACTATATCAACTCACCTCCCAAGTCTAAGAAAAAAGATTTTTTTTTTCTTTTTATTATTCATGGACGTAGGCCAGCATTTATTGCCCATCCCTAATTTCCTGAGGACAGTTGAGAGTCAACCACATTGCTCAGGATATTTAAGAGATACTTAGATGGGCACATGAACAGAATGGGAATGGAGGGGTATAGAAAACTGATTTAAAATAGGGATCGTGAGCCTTGGGAGTCCCTGGGAAGTGTGTAAATAGATGATGATATTGATGTACTTGTTTTTATCCTACAGGTGCTTTGGTCCACCTTGTTGTCTAACGAGGGGCATACACGCGATGGGTCGTGAGAGGGCTGCTCTTGGACCTTTTTCGAGAGTATCCTACTGCTTCACGTCGTTAGTGTATGCTTGACCTGGACCATCTGATGGGCAACACGACAGCGCAGTGACTATCGCTATGCTGTGCAGATACATGGATTTGGGCCTGTGTCTGTGGGAGTTTGCGCATTCTCCCTGTGCTTGCGTGGGTTTTCTCCGGGAGCTCCGGTTTCCTCCCACATCCCAAAGATGTGCTCTTCGGCTAATTGGCAAAACAAATTCTCCCTAAATTGTCTCAAATTTGGTTTTTAATCCATAGATCTATAAACATGGACAGGGATCGCGTGTAGAAGTGGGAACATCGAGGTGGCGGCGCGGGCTCATTGGGTCGAAGGGCCTCTTTCCCATGCTGTTTTTTGTTCTTTGAGTCACATGTGGGCTAGACTGAGGAAGAACAGCAGATTTCCTTCCCTAAGGGACATGAAGGAACCAGATGAATTTTTCCAACAATCGACTCATGGTCATCAGTGGATTCTTAATTCCAGATATTTATTATTGAATTCAAATTCCACCAGCTGCCATAGGGCAACTCAAACCTGGAACATTGGCCGAGTTTCTTGATTAGTAGTCCAGTGATAATACCACTCGGCCATCATCTCTCTGTGAAATTGTATGGTTGGTGGCACAAGGTTTTGGTGGTTAATAAGTGACTGTGCACCTTTTGAGATCCTGAGAGAAAAATGTTCAGATTGAAGGGAGGTGCAGAAGGCTGGTGATAGGAAGGGCACAAGCTTCAATTTTAACACAAGCAAGAACTTTAAAAAAGACTTGCATTTAGATAGTGCCCTTCTGGACATTGGAATGCCCAAAGTGCTTGAGATACAATGCAAAGTAAGAAAGGAGTGTCAATATTAAATGACAAGAAATCGATGGAAAATGATCCAAAGAACTGGGTTCATGGTCATTCTTTTAATTTATTTATAGGATGTGGGCTTCATCGGCTAGTTCAGTATTTGTTGTCCATCCCTAATTAATTGCCCTGAGAAGGTGGTGGTGAGCTGCCTTCTTGACCCATTGCAGTGCATGTGGTGTAGGTACAACCACAGCACTGTTAGGGAGGGAGTTCATTTTTGTCTGTATACCTGTACTTTCCAATTGAGTTAACCGGACTGTATTGGGGATGAAGGCTGACGTTGCCTTTATAGGTTCAAGGGATTGGTAGCAGAACACAGCAGGAGCAAGGAATCGAACCTGAGGCGGGTAGTAAAGGGGTCTTCCTACCTCCCCTATAGCTCAGCTATGCACTGTTCTCTCTTGCAATCTCGGATGTCGAGGAATTGTCACACCAGTTCTTTTTCCAATGAATTTTCACCTGTAGCAACGAAAATATTCAGCTTCAATTTGTGTGTACTCTGTCCCCCTGCCTTTCCCATCACAATGTTCCCCTCGGATTTGTTGCACCAAAGTGTAGCAGCGTCGATCTTCAGGAGAGAAGTAAAGCAGATTTTTCTTTTGTTATCTTTTCAGTCTTGTTTTTCACTGGTTCCGTCACACTCTATTACCCCTCACCCGAGCGCTGCTCAGCTTGGAGCTATTTCTAATTAAGGTGCAGGTTGTCCCCTGTTCCTGTTGACCAGTCAGGTTCTTTTTTTTATTAGATCTGAGATGCTGCAGGGTATGTTGAGTATCCTTGGGTCCGCTCTCCTGGGACATCCACCTTACACACTGAAGAAAACTATCGATGCGAGCGATGTAGTGATATTTCTGTAATTTGGAGCATGAAGAAAGGGATAGAAGGCAGAGCGGTGAACAGCTGTTACTTAAACCTGAATGATGCCCATGCCAACTACCTCAACTAGGCATTTGACTGTGCATTAAGAAGCAGCTTTGTTACACACACCCTCATTAGGCATTTACATCATGTCCATCAGAAATATTCCAATGCACTCTGCAAGTAAGTTATGTTGAAGTAGAGTCACAATGGTACGGTTGTTAGCACTGCCGACTCATGCGCCAAGGATCCAGGTTCAATTCTGGCCTTGAGGTCACTCTCTGTCTGCAGTTTGTACATTCTTCCTGTGTCTTTATGGGTTTTCTCCAGGTGCTCCGGTTCCCATCCACACTTCTAAGATGTGCTGATTACGCAGATTGGCCATACTAAATTGCCCCTCAGTTTTTTTTTTATATTCATTCCTGAGATGCGGGCATCGCTAGCCGGCCAGCATTTATTGCCTATCCCCAGTTGCTCGAGGGCAGTTGAGATTCAACCACACTGCTGTGGCCCTGGAATCACATATAGGCCAAACCAGGCAAGGATGGCAGATTTCCTTCCCTAAAGGGACATTAGTGAACCAGATGGGTTTTTCCGACAATCGGCAGTGATTTCATGGTGATCAGGAGATTCTTAATTCCAGATGCTTTTTATTGAATTAGAATTCCACCATCTGCAGTGGTGGGATTCAAATCCGGATCCCCAAAACATTTGCGGAGTTTCTGGATTAACAGTCTAGCAATAATATCATGAGGCCATTGCTTTCTGTACTGTCCCAAATGTGTAGATTAGGAGGATTAGCAGGAGGTTACAGGAATAGGACCTGAGTAGAATGCTCTGTCAGAGAGTTAATACAGACTCGATGGACTGAATGGCCTCCTTCTGCACTGTGGGGATTCTATGAGAAGTAACAAAGCAGCCATGGTAATACTGAAGCACTCCACTAACCTTAATATTTGAATGATCAGATAATTTGTTTTGGCAATGATATAACTATACCACGCACACAATCATCATTATTGCCCAATATTGTCCCTGAATTTAGCCACTGAGCCAGCCAAGGTTCTTATAGGCTCCAGGCCGAGTCTGATCTTTAAGGGCAGCTTCTGAGAAAAATTGGTTTTCATGTTCTGTTAAAAAGGAAAAGCACTTTTTAATATTGTGGTAAGTGAGGCGTGAGATAAAGGTCCAGGAACAGTTTGGCGTTCAGTTATTAACTCCAGTACTTGGTGACAAGTATAATGGCAACAGTCAGGTAGTAATTATACAATAAACACCTCTAAGCTATGAATCGTTACTTTCTCGCGTTGTGGAATTGATGGATGCTCTGTTTGGGAATGGAAGCTGATTGCCCGATCCTTCTGTTTGGTTTGGTTCCTTTACAGATCGGTTTCGGTCTTTAATTTTTATTTTCCCATCTTCTGCCCAGCTTTGTTCTTCATCTTTGGCGACATTTATGTTTGTCAAGGTGAGGGTGAGAGTTGGCAGGAAGTCAATGGCAGAGATAAGAGAGACAGAATTAACTGAGAAATAGTTCACTGGCAGAATATGAGAGAATGCAGACGCAGCTCTTTACACGTGGAAAGGAGATAAACCCACTAATTTAATTAAAATGAAACAGTGACTTTTCCTTCATTACTCTGGAACTGTTATTCTGCTCTTGCCCTGAACCCAATTGTTTCTCCCTCTCACGGCCTCTTTCTAATTGTTTCTTCTCTCATTTTCTCATTCTTGTCTTAAAGAACAAAGAACAAAACAGCACAGGAAATAAGCCCTTCGGCCCAACGAGCCCACGCCGCCACCTTGATGTTCCCACTTCTACCCATGATTCCTGTCATCCCTGTCCATGTTTATAGATCTATGCATTAGAACCAAATTTGAGACAATTTAGGGAGAATTTGTTTTGCCAATTAGCCTAAGAGCACATCTTTGGGATGTGGGAGGAAACCGGAGCACCCGGAGAAAACCCACGCAAGCACGGGGGGAATGCGCAAACTCCCACAGACACAGGCCCAAATCCATGTATCTGCACAGCACAGCGATAGTCACTGAGCTGTCTTCTAGTTGCTCTTCCTCTTTCTCATGCTTTTCTTTCTCTATCTCTTATGCATTCTTTAATTCTCACTCTACCTTACCTCTTCTCTAACTCACCCCTTCCTGCCCCTCCTATTTGTTGTTTATCCATCTTCTTTCTTTCTCTCTTTGCACTTCTTTCTGCACTATCCCTCTAATCTTCTGTACATTTCAATCTCTTTCTCACCATCCTCTCTCTGGCCAGCTCTGTCTTTTCTCTCCTCTCTCTCTTAACCAACCTCCCATCCCTTGACTCTGTCTACACTTGCCCCAGAAAAGCAACCAGCATAATCAAGGACCCCACACAGCCTGGACGTTCTCTCTTCCACCACCTTCCATTGGGAAAAAGATGCAAGAGCTTGAAGTCATGTACCAACTGACTCAAGAGTAGCTTTTTCCCTGCTGCAATCAGACTTCTGAATGGACCGACCATACATGAAGCTGATCTTTCTCCAACTCTAGTTACGAGTCTGTATGGAGATTGCACATTGTCCCAGTGTCTGTGTGGGTTTTCTCTGGGCGTTCCAGCTTCCTCCCACAGTTCAAAGGTGCGTGGGTTAGGTGGATTGACCATGCTAAATTGTCTCTTATTGTCAGGGGGACGAACGGTAAAATGTGTGGGGTTGCTGTGTTGGGCCTGGGTGGGACTGCTGTCAGTGCAGGCTCAATGGGTCTGATGGATTCCTTCTAGACTGTAGATTCCCTATGATTTCTATAATGAGTATAACACTATATACTGCACCCCCCTCTTTCCTTTTCCCCAAATGTACTCTATGAATGGTATGGATTGTCTGTATAGTGCGCAAGAAACAATATTTTTCACTGTATCCCAATATATGTGACAATAATAAATCAAATTAAAGAACAAAGAAAAATACATCACAGGAACAGCCCCTTTCACCCCCCCAAGCCTGCACCGACCATGCTGTGTGTCTGAACTAAAACTCCTCCCCTTCCGGGGACCATGTCCTTCTATTCCCATCCTATTCATGTATTTGTCAAGATGCCTCTTACAAATCAAATCAAATCAAACTTTTTCTTCCCTGATTTCATTCTGTACGCTTCCATAAAATTACATTGCAATACAGCACAAACAACCATCCTGTGCAACAAATCTATACCAGTGGCATTGCTCCATATGTAGCATCTTGTTTCACCTGACCCCAAATCTTTTATTCCTTTCCCACCCCCCCATGTCCTTACGTAGCTCAGCCTTAAGGGCTATGTGCATTCGTTGCTTTTTTGTGGTCGCAAGTTCCATTCTAACTTGGAGTTAAGAAAAAGTCTTTGCTGTTGGAATTCTTCGTGACTATCATGTTCAGGACTCCTAGTTTTGAACTAGGTGGCACAGTGGTAGCACTGCTATCCCACAGAGCCGGGGACCCGGGTTCAATTCTGGCCTTGGGTCATTGTCTGTGTGAAGTCTGTACATTCTCCCCATGTCTGTGTGGGTTTCTTCTGGGTGCTCCAGTTTCCTCCCACAGTCCAAAAATGTATAAGTAAAGTTAATCAGCCACGCTAAATTGCCCCTTAGTGTCAGGGGGATTAGCAGGGTAATTGTTGTCAGTGCAGTCTTAATGGATCACATGACCTTCTCCTGCACTGTAAGGATTCTATGAATTCCTGCACAGGTCAATTTTTCCTTGTTCTATTTAAAATTAGGAAGACATTTGATAGAATAAAAACCTCTATTATGTTGTCGTTCAAGCTGTTTGTTTGTAGAAAATTAGTTCTTTTCTTTAAAGTTTATTCATTCGTCTCAAGTAAGGCTTATATTACCATCGCAATGAAGTGACATGAAATTCCCCTAGTCACCACAAGCCGGCACCTATTCAGGTCAATGCCCCTAACCAGCATGTCCTTCAGGCTGTGGGAGGAAACCAGAGCACCCAGAGGAAACCCACACGGACATGGAGAGAACATGCAGACTCCACACAGACAGTGATCCAAGTTGGGAACGAGCTTGGATTCCTGGCACTGTGAGGCAGCAGTGTGAACAACTGTGTCACTGTGTCCTCCGTTCTTAACTGACTGTTATAATCTTTCTGTTTGTTTATTATTTTATACCTCTTATTTCACCTTTTCCGGTGCTGCTATATCTTTTGATAATACATTGACCAGCTTTGACAAAGGGTCGCCTGGACTCGAAACGTCAGCTCTTTCCTCTCCTTACGGATGCTCCCAGACCTGTTGAAATTTGCCATCGTTTTCACTTTTGTTTTCAGATCCCAGCATCTGCACCAATTTGCTTTCATACTGACCAGTTGTACTTGTGAACTGTATTTTTAATGCAATTTAACTAAGGCCACTGGAGATGGACAATAAATACCAGCCCTGCTAACAACAAAACTCACATCCGAAAAACAAAGTAAAGAAAACTTAATATATCTTCCATGGCTTGAAATATTATTTCTCTAGAGAAATTAAAGCACTTTTTTATTTATGGATGAGTGACAAGATGATAAAATAGTGCTGGATAAATTAACTCCCCTCCCTCAACTTCCTGTCCTTAAGATGGCCGTACTAAACAGTGATGCTACTTTTAATGAATCATAAAATTTGTTCTCCTAGATACGGGCGGCATAACTTCAGAGCGCCAGGGACCCGGGTTCAATTCCAGCCTTGGTTTACAGTCCATGTGAAGTTTGCACTTTCTCCCCCTGTCCGCGTGTTTCCTCCCACACTCCAAAGATGAGCAGGTTAGGTGAATTGCCCATGGTTAATGCATGAGGTTGGGTGGATTGACCATGGTAAATTATTCCTTCAGTTCCAAGAAAGAGCAGATTAGCCATGATCAATACATGGGATTGTGGTGATAGAGCAGGAGCCTGGCTTGGAGAATCGGACTCGGGTTTGATTCCTAGCTTGGGTCATTGTCTTTGCAGAATCTGTACGTTCTTCCTGTATATGTGTGGGTTTCCTCTGGATGCTCCAGCTTCCTCCAAAAGACACTTTGGTTAGGTGCATTGGCCGTGCTAAAAACTGGTGCTGAAGGGAGGTGACTGGGGGATTTTCACCATAACTTCATTCTAGCGTTAATGTAAGCCTACATCTTACATTAATAAATAATCTTTAAAACTTTCCTTTAGACTCATTTAATAAGAGGTGTCTGGGATACTTATTCTATCTTCTAAGAAAACCATTTCACACACAATTGATATGAACAACTGAGCTCGTCAATGTCACGATTGTTCTTTATTTTCACAGTTCTCGATTCTTCTTTATTTTCATCCCATATCAAAAGTCCTATAGACCCATGGATAACAATGCTCTGGAGGAACAGTTTGGATCCAGATCTGTTGTTGGGACATATACTTCCGCCTCCAGTATCTATCTGATCCCCTGGCTGTCGCGACATGACTAAGAGTTTCTATTTTGTTTTGCGTCATCTTCATTAACAATGCATGACTTCACCCCAGACGGAGCTTACTCTCAGCAACTGTTTCTTAAAGGAATAAATAGATCTCTGGGTAAAATTGTACATGATCTTGTTAAATAACGCAAGCTAACTATTATTGTCCAGCATACTGCGAGACTGCGCTATTTTCCATTTGCATAGGTATAGCGGATAATGAATATGCCATCCGGTTGTGCATGTTTTGATTCCGTCCTTGGGTCACTGTCTTTGCAGAGTTTGCATATTCTCCCCGTGCGTGCATGGGTTTCCTTCAGGTGCTCCGGTTTCCTCTCATATTCTGAAAACTGTGCTGGTTAGTTGCGTTGACCCAAATTGAGCCGGACTGTGGCAACATGAGGAATTTCACAGTAACTTCATTGAAGTGTTAATGTAAGCCTTACTTGTGACTGATAAGTAAATATTTAAAAACTTTAGATGTGCAGGTTGAGTGGATTGGCCATGTTAAATTGCTCCCTTAGTGTCCCAAGGTTTTTAGGTTCGGGGGATTAGCAGGATAAATATGGGGGAGGTTATAGAGATTGGGTCTGAGTGGGATATTTTGTCAGAGTGTCAGTGCAGACTCGATGAACCAAGTTGTCTTCTTCTCCAATGTCGGGATTCTATGATTCAAGCATGATGATTGTGTGTGTGTGTGTGTGCATGTGTCTGCATGTGTGTGTGCACTTGTGCGTGTGTGGTTGCCTGTGTGTGTGTTTGCACATGCATCTGCTTTTGCACCTGTGTGTGTGTTTGCATTTGTGTGTGTTTGCACATGTGCGTATGTGGTTGCATGTGCATGTGTGTGGGTGTGTGTTTGCATATATGTGTTTTTGCATGTCTGTGTCTGTATATGTGCGCTTGTGTTTGTGTTCGTATGTGTGTGTTTGTGAACATACAAAAGTAAATAGTCCACATCAGTATTAAACAGTACCATCTTAGAAAACATTTTGTACCTTAGAAACAGATGTAAATGTGACATTGTCCAATTCACAAAATAAAAAAGAATAACCTGTGGAGGGAATGTGGGAGATAATGGCCCAGTGGTATTATTGTTAAACTATTAATCCAGAAACTCAACTAATGTTCTGGGAACCCGGGTTCAAATCCTGCTAAGGCAGATGGTGAAATTTGAATTCAATAAAATATATGGATTTAAGAATCCACTCATATACATGAAGCCATTGTCGATTGTTGGAAGAAAACATGTGGTTCTCTGAAGTCCTTTAGGAAAGGAAATCTGCTGTCCTTATCTGGTCTGGCCCACATGTGACTCTAGAGCCACAGCCAAGTGATTGGTTCTCAATAGCCCTCAGGCAACTGACTATGGATAATAAATGCTGGCCAGCCTGAATGAATAAAAAATAATCAGTCTATTTTAACTTATATTCCCACATTGGCTGTCTCTCAAATGACTCGGCACGGTGACATAGGGTGGCACAATGGTTGGCACTGCTGTCTGCAGTGCCAGGGACCTGGGTTTGACTCCCGGCTTGGGTGACTGTCTGTGTGGAGTTTGTACACTCTACCCCTGTCAGCATGGGTTTCCTCCAAGTGCTCTGGTTTCCTCCTGCAATCCAAAAGTTGCATTGGCCATGCTAAATTCTCCCTCAGTGTACCCAAAAGGTGCGGGAGTGTGGTGACTAGGGGATTTCACAGTAACTTTATTGCATTGTTAATGTAAGCTTACTTGTGACACTAACAAAATAAACTTTAAAAAACTTTGAACACTGCCTGTCCCAGCGTGATAGTCATGGCACTGATTAATGTGGATGATTTATATCCCGATTATAAATTGATTTTCACCATGTTCCCTCCTTCCACTTTTGAGCTCATCTACAAGTATAGCTCCAATATTTCATCTTATCACTCTTCTTTTCACATCTTATCTCATTCTGTATCCTTGAGTAGATGCACTTTATGGTGGTGGATGGGTTAGCATAACTTTGTATTTGGGTCTTGCTATGTGCAGATTCCACTACATTATAACAGTGGCTGAATTGCAGAGTGTTCCAATGGCCCTGTCTTGCTTTCGGGTAACCAGAGCTCGTGGAAGGTATTGCGTTAGCTTGTTCTGTCCTTGCCTCTTAATGTTAGTGATGGCCGCTATGGGAATAGGAGCAGGAGGTGACAGAAGCTGGTCATCAAACAGGCTTTTGAAGATGGGGAGAGATATAACAAGGCAAATGTTTTTGGAGAAAATCATATTACAGTGTCACCCAACTCAACAATACATCAATGTAAATGTCTCGAAACAGTGAAGAGCTACTCCAGCAATTTCTTGTCTGTTGCACTTAACTTCTGTGTCATGTTAAACCTCTATTTATATAGAACATTCTTTTGTGAAGCATCATGCTATATTCTTTACTACAGCTGAACCATTTTGACTGCCTCGCTGCTTCTTAAAAGCAACCGGTAAAATAGAGGAATAAAAACAGAGAACGCGGGAGAGACTCAACAAGTCTGGCGGCATCTTAGAATCATAGAATCCCTACAGTGCAAAAGGAGACCATTCGGCCCATCCAGTCTGCATCTGACTACAATCCCACCCAAACCCTATTTCTGTAACTCCACATATTTACCCTGCTAATCCTGACACTTGGGTCAATTTAGCGTAGCTATTTAACCTAACCCACACATCTTTAGACTGTGGGAGGAAACCGGAGCACCCAGAGGAAAACCCATGCAGACACAAGGGGAACATGCAAACTCCACACAGACCCAAGAGTGGGAATCGAACCTGGGCCCCTGGGTTTTGAGATAGTAGTGCCACCATGCTGTCCCTATCTCATTTCTCATGGGAAAATAATATTTTAAAAATCCTTCTTATATAAACAACGTAATTTTCTCTGTTCATCCCTGATGTGAAATGACTTGGGCACTGCCAAGCCTTGTGCCCTCCTGGCCTACAAAACCAGGGCTCTAAACTGCCCATAACTCACTGGCTAGGTGGCATCAAAATGGAGTTAGCACCAAAAGAAATGGGACTGGATATTCCTCACTCCCTGAGCCAGGGTCGCCTTTCTCGTTTCTTGTCACATTTCATGGGCTAATGGCTAAACATACTGACATGACAGCAGTATAGAACACAGCGCTCCATGAACAGGAGGAAGCCTTGCAATTCTTCGAGTCTGTCAATTAGGTTATGATTGATTTGTTCCTCACCTGTATTTACCCACTCTGCTTTCATGTTATTTGATACTCCAGAAACTGACACTTAAACTTCAAACTTGGAAGTTCCAAATGTGAAACGGTGGCAGGATTAGAATCCCTACAATGCAGAAGGAGGCCATTCAGCCCATTCGGTCTGTACCAACCCTCTGATAGAGTATTTTATCCAGGTCTTTTTCCCCGCCCTATCCTCGTAACCCCCACATATCTGTATGGCTAATCCATTTAATCAATACATTTTAGGGCTCCATAAGAGAAAATGTTGGAAAATCTCAGAAGGTTTGGCATTATCTGTAAGGAGAGAAAAGAGCTGATGTTTTGAGTTCTTAATGAATTTTAACTTTATGTCCTTTGTGAATGTAGCTTTGACAAAGCATCATCTGAACTCGAAATGTCAATTCTTTTTTATAGAATCATAGAATCATAAACAGTGCAGAAGCCCATTGAGTCTGCACAATCCCACCCAGGTCCTATCCCCATAACCTCCTGCATTTACCCTGTTCTCTTAACACTAAGGGGCAATTTAGCGAGGCCAATTCACCTAACCCGCACAACTTTAGACAATGGGAGGAAATCAGAGCACCTGAAGAAAACCCACGCAGACATGGGGAGAATGTGCAAACGCTGCACAGCAAATAACCCAAGGCTGGAATTGAATCTGGGTCTCTGGTACTGTTAGGTAGCAGTGCTAACCCCTGTGCCACCATACTGCCCAGATTGTGCAAGATAAAGGTGAGGTAAGGAACATGTGATTCAAGAGCAGGACCTTTTAGCCTTTCAAATCTGACGTCGAGCTGGGTGTCTTCAGTGTACACATAGAACCTACCATTGTATTTTGAGATGATGTTCCCCAGGGAAATCATGTAGGGGAGAAATAGAAGGAAACAGAGGATACATTGGAGGGATTTGAAAATGGGAACAAAGGGGCAATGAGTCATAAACAGACAAACCTAGGTTGAGTCTTCAGTTCAATACAGAGCAGATGTTGTATTGTCAGAGACATGTCAACCACATCGGCTCATAGAATCATGGACTCTCTACAGTGCAAAAAGGAGGCCATTCAGCCCATCAAGTCTGCACCGATCATAATCCTACTCAGGCTCTATTCCTATCACCCCACGTATTTACCCTAGCTAACCCCTAGCTAGACACTAAGTGACAATTTAGCTTGGTCAATAAACCAAACTCATACATCACTGGGGCAGCACAGTGCCTAGCACTGCTTCCTCACAGCGCCAGGGACCCTAGTTCAATTCCAGCCTCAGAGGTTTCCGCATTCTCGCTGTGTCTGTGTGGATTTCCTTCGGGTGCTCCAAAGGTGTGCAAGGTTAAGTTAGGTGGATTGGCCAAGCTAGATTGCCCCTCAGTGTCAGGGGAACTGGCAGGGTAAATACGGGAAGAGGGGGGTTATAGGGATAAGGGATGGGTGGGATTGTTGTTGCTACAGACTCAATGGGCCAAATGGCCTTCTTCTGAACTGTAGAGATTCTATGATTCTTCTGTTGAGATGAAACCTGAAAACCAAAGCCCCTTTTCTCCTGACAGATAAAGATTGGCATGACACTATTTTGAAATTGAGGACAGGAGGTTCCCCCAGCACTCTGGTCAACGCCTGTCCCTGAACCCGGGAACAATTTATCTACCAGCAAGTGATTTCTGGGAGCTTGCTGTGTGAAAATTGCCCTCTGTGTTTCTTACTTTACAGCAGGGACCACACTTCAGAAGAATTTTATTGGTTTGAAAAGCACTTTGGGATGCCCTGAGGTTATGAGAATCAACAGCCGGAACTTTCCGACTGTTAATTCCTGCGGGATTTTCTGATCAGCTGATGGCTCACCCTCGCTGCGGATATCCAGGTGGTATGGGATGGAATCAATGAGAAGTCCCATTGACAGCGGTGGGAACAGGCTCCCACCGCGAGAAACACACCACAGAGAGAGTGGGCAGAGAATCCCACCCGGCATATCAATCTGAGCCTGTCTTCTCCTTTTCATATTTCCTGGGAGCACTGGCAATTAGTGCCCACAAGTGTGGCAATAATTCCAATGGGTTCCCTTGCACAGAAAGGTTGGAAAATCAGAGGTTTGGATCAATGCCACAGAGCGTTGGAGCTGATTTAGATTCGCTTTCCCTGAATCATTGCTGCACTATACCTGAATGCTCGCTGCTGACACTGGGTGCCAAGTATTAACAAGTGCGTGATTGGGAGTAATTGCTGCTGGAAAGTTTATAATCCAATCCGTCCCTACTGCCCCTTCCTGTTCTTCAGGATCACTGAACCCTAACGCTACTTCTCGCTGATGGTAATCAGTCTCTCGGTGGTCACTGTTCAAATCGGATGTCAATGAGCTGTACAATGCTAATGCAGCTGAATAATCATAAATACGTAACTAATTTACCAGGAAATTTTACGCATGGAGCAGGATTTCTATAAACTGCAGATTAAAAATAACAAATTGACAAATCTTTGTTTCATGGCCCATTTAATCATTTAGTCAGTCATTCGATGTTTTTAAAAAAAATGAACGCACAAAATGTTCTGTCCTCGGGTGGAATTAGCAGATACTCCTTTAGGTGTGAAATAACATTTTACTGATTGTAATTGAATAAGGGGTGCTCTGCAACAAGTGAACAGGAGCGGCGACTACAGTTAGTTCCAGTGGGAAAAGGATTCTAGCTTAGGTTTCATTGAACAGAACTGTTTGGGAAAGAGTTTGGCTGACAAATTTTGCAATACTGGGGCTAGTCAGTTAGCTGGAAGGCTGCTTTGTGGTGCAAGAAAGGTGCCGATAGCAGGGGTTCAATTCCCATTTAGGCTGAGGTTATTCATGAAGGCTCCCCCCGCCTTCTCAATCTCGCCTGAGGTGCGGTGATCTTCAGGTTCAATTACACCAGTCAGCTCTCTCAAGGGTAACACAGTGACACAGTGGTTAACATTGCTGTCCCAAAGCGCCAGGAATCCGGGTTCAATTCCAGCCTCGGGTCTGTGTGGAGTTTGCACATTCACCCGTTTCCTCCAGGTGCTTTGGTTTCCTTCCATGTGCAAGATGTGCAAGCTAGATGGATTGACCATGCTAAATTGTCCCTTAGTGTGAGGGGGAGAAATGTGTGCAGTTATAGGGACTGGGTATGATTGTTGTCAGTGCCAGCTCGATGGGCTGAATAGCTTTCTTTTGCAATGTGGGCGTTCTATGATTCAGTGAATGGAAAAGTTTATTTGATTGTGTATAATGGAAGGTTGGTCAGTTTATTTGGCCATTAATGAAAATGCTATTCATCAGGCTGTAAGAATTGGGAGCGACCATGGTCTATCTGAGCCTGTTCTGCCATTTAATTATATCATGGCTTATCTCCCAAATCAATTCCATCTTCCAGCTTTATCCCCATGTCCCTTTGTCCCCAGAAATCTCTCCGTCACAATCAGTCTCTGGGTTAGAGAATTCTAATTGGATTTAATCAATAGGTTTATCTCGCATCAGATTCATACATGTGGGAATAAATGAAAAGATATTTGGTCAATTGGGAAATTAATACTGAATGAGAAAACATTGGCTAATTGGAAGTCAGCAAGTTGAGTAATTTGATTTTTGAGAAAATGAGAAATAAATGGCTTGGTCTGTTGGAGCAGAAATTGTGTTCTATATCTATTCTATTATGCAGCAGTGGTTAGCACTGCTGCCTCACAACGCCAAGGACCCAGGTTCGATTCTAGTGATGGGTGATTCTGTGGCATTTGCAAGTTCTCTCTGTGACTGCATGGGTTTCCTCCGGGTCCCTCTGTTTCCTCTCACCACCCAAAGTGCTGATTAGCCATGTTAAATTGTCCCTTAGTGTCCCAAGATCAGGGGATTAGTGGGTTAAATGAGTGAGGTTGTGGGAACAGGGTGCTTGTGGGTAAGATACACTTTTGGAGAGTTGGTGGGCCAAATGGCTTTGTTCAGTGATCGTTGAGTGGATGACCAGTACAGTAATTATTCTCAATTTCTTTTGGACATATGTCAGTATTTGTTTTAGGATATTATCGCTGGCATGTCTCTAATGAATTGCTAGAAGAAGTGTGAGAGCACCAGTGGATCTCTCCATTTTCACCCTTCCCCGCTTTGTTACCCAATGGTAACATTACAATGGTAACATAACCATGATTTGAACTTCCAGGTGAGGTCCCCTGATTAAAAGAAAATAAACTATTGATTTGACTCCAACTGCTGGGCGGAAGCTCCTCTCCATTAATTGGCTACAGGAATCTGTTATGCAAGAAGTCTAGGATGATACCAACTGATTTCTCAGTGGGTAGCATGCAAAAATCCTGCCAATTAGCACAAATTAGACAATCTGAGGCCACAACAGCAACAATTTAAAGGAAGTGTAAGTGCAAAACTATGGAGTTTGAGGCATTTCTCTGCATTTCTACATTGGCCTACTGTGACTATAGAGAAAAGGAAGTTGCACTGCACTTCTGTCCCATGTAACAGCCAACTCAAGATGTTATAATATTGTCAATTGATGGAGATATGTCCCATTGTCTGCACTGACAGACCTCACTTTGAACACAACATGTATGGCATTATAGGTGGCTCATTTCAATCTGACTTCCTAAAGGTATTGATACAATAAAAACCTCAAAGAGTTTAAACCCTGTCCACTCCTGTATTTTGTGTGGAGATTGTGATGAGGTGGTACGATGGTTAGTGCTGCTGCCTCACAGTGCCAGGGATTCAGTTTTGATTCTAATCTTGGGTGACTGCCTCTGTAGGTTTCTCTTTGTGTCTCGCTGAGTTTCCGCCAGGTCCTCTGGTTTCTTCCCAAGTCCAAAGATGTCTAGGTTAGGTGGATTGACTATGCTAAATTGACCGTCAGTGTCCAGAGATGTTTAGGTTAGGGTAATTGGCCATGCTAAATTAACCATTAGTGTCCAAAGATTGCAGGTTAGGTGGATTGACTATACTAAATTGATCCTTAGTGACCAAAGATGTGTAAGTTCTGGGGATTGGGATTGGCAAAGGTGTGGGGTTTCAAGGATAGGACGGGAGTGGTGTGCCGGGGTGTGATGCTCTGTCAGAGAGTCAGTATAGATTCAATGGGCTGAATGGCCTCCTTCTGCACTGTAGGGATCCAATGATAAGAAAACTCACAGGTCATGACCACATGTCATTTTTCACCAGAATCTGCCGTCAGCGATGCCATTCAGACGTCTCACTGAACTGTTCATAAATATTTGTTAGTCATGGCTTGTAACTGTGTCTAACATAAGTGCAGGATGAATTGCGGAAACCTCCGGAGAACCCAACAGTTTGACAGGAGAAAGTACTGACTGCAAATATAACTGTGTCTTTGAGATTTGCTTCATGAGCAAAGGAGAATGGGGTCCACTGTTATGCACCGTTTAAAATGCTGCTTACATTGATTTCTTTCTCCCCGTTTGACAAGCCATTGAAGATTGCCAAGACATTAGTTTAGCTTTGCAGGGAGATATTTTTCAGCTTTTAAGTTCGCTGTACACACAGTGATATTACTGCGAGTATTTGGCCGCTTGTGTGTAATAGATGTAAAAGTATGTACAGTTGATGTAGATGTGCTTTTCAATCACATGTCAGACCACAACTATAGATAAATGTGAAATACTGTGGATGCTGGAATCTGATATAAAAACAGAAAAATGCCAAAAAATCTGGCAGCGTCTGTGGACAGCCACGAAGTGGAGATGCCAACATTGGACTGGGATGAGCACAGTGAGAAGTCTCACAACACCAGGTTACTCCACTCACCTGA
The DNA here is from genome assembly GCA_024679065.1 of Sphyrna mokarran. Taxonomy (NCBI): domain Eukaryota; kingdom Metazoa; phylum Chordata; class Chondrichthyes; order Carcharhiniformes; family Carcharhinidae; genus Sphyrna; species Sphyrna mokarran. The sequence goes on along the minus strand of JAGIQG010000013.1, from coordinate 10,003,530 downwards.
TGAAGGAGCAGTGCTCTGAAAGCTCGTGATTCCAAATAAATCTATGGAGAGAAAATAGAGTCAACGTTTCAAATTGAGATGATCCTTTGTCAGAACACAGATAGTTTGCAGCTGTATTCAATGTGAAAGATTGAGAGGAGATAGAGAGTGGAGAAAGGATGGCAACACACACTCGAGAGGGACAAGGAGGAGATGAAACAAAAATTAACTGGCTTCTGTTATAACTCAAAGTGACTCGATGTGGCAAATAATTAATTGAAGGGACTTATTGGTTAAGGAGGATTATATACGATAAAGGGTTTGACAGCACAGGTTTACCCCAAACAACGGCCAACTCCAGCTGAAGCTTTCCAGTACTGGGAATGCTCACTCCCACTCCTGATTGGTTCAAATTTGTGTGCTCGCACACCATGGCTCTGGCTTGATATTCAATGTGAAAGATTGAATACAATGACATTTATAACGCAAAGGTCCTGATCAAGTGTTTTAACAAAGGGGCTTTCTTACGAAATTACATAGTGGTAATGTGGCCCCGATTTGTGACAATCTTTCATGGACCACATGACCAATGCAGAGCCAATGGTGTGCGAGCACACAAACTTGAACCAATCAGGAAGGGTCAGCATTCCCAGCTCTGGAAGGCTTTAATTGGAGTCAGATGTTGTTTGGGGTAAACCTGTGCTGTCAAACCTTTCATTGTATATAGTCCTCCTCAACCAATAAATTCTTCAATTAGTTACTTGCCACATCGAATCACTTTGAGTTATAACAGAAGCCAGTTAATTTCTGTTTCATCTCCTTCTTGTCCATCTCAAGTATGTGTTACCATCCTTCCTCCACTCTCTCTCTCTCTCCTCTCTTTGGTTCGACCATCTACCTGGGTCACCTCTTCAATGCCTCCTGCACTTCCTCACTCCAGTGCTGGAAGGTTATGAGTTCACTCCAGAGACGAGAACGAGAAAATCTCGGTTGACACTCCAATGCAGTACGAACAGAGGCCGTTGCTGTTGGAGGTACTGTCTTTTCAGATGTTTGGGTCCCATGGTGCTTTTTTTGAGAAGGACCTGGCAAATTCTCTCTGGAGCCCTGCATGCTCTATCTCAACCTACTTTTATTTTATGATGTTGGTTATCTGGTTAATTATTTTATTGTTGTTTGTGTGAGCTTGCTGTACAGAAGATGAATGTCGTGACCTTGAAAACAAGTATTTCATTATCAGTAAAGGGCTTTTGCTGCAAAATTGGAGAGAATAGTTGTAGATTGTGAGGTAGGAGGTCAGAATTTGGTGTTTGTAAAAATTGTAAAATGATAAGGGGGAAGCGTTGCATGGTCCAATTATAAGATGTGTGATGTGGAATTGCTGGTGTTGGACTGGGGTGGGCAAAGTAAGTTGTCTCACAGCACTGGGTTAAAATCCAACAGGTTTATTTAACAATACGAGCTACTCTTTCATCAGATAAGTACTTTTTTTTCTAAGGAAAATGCTTAGAGATTTCAAAATGCAAGAATGCATTGAAAGGCCAAGTGGCAGTTTTTGCCATGATGACAGGCTTCTGAATACCAAGATACTAAGAACCTATTAAATTCAAATCTGCTGGCTTTGATATCCTAGAACCAATCTTCTTGGGGGCAATATTAATATGTCATCATGGGCATAAAAGAAGGGAGCAGTGGGACAAAGAGGTGAATGAGCAACTGTCATTTACCGGCGCTAACAGCTCACAGCTCTCAGCTCTCTCTCTTCTCTCTCTGTCAGCGACAGAATTGCTGGCCCTCATAGCTTCATCTATGACAAAGAACCATTCCTAAAGATACCAAAGAAAGAAATCGACCAAAGAATCAACAGAGAAAGCCTAGAATATTCCAGAAGGCACAAAACCTGATTGCAATTTAGAAAATGACTAAATTCTATTTTTGTTGATGAGTGGAAATTGTATTTATTTGAAAATCATTCCTTTAGAATCTTGTTTTATTTGGGAATAGTTAGAAGGGATTTATTTGATTTGTTAATATGTTTACTGTTGGTTACATAAATTAATTGTTACGTGTTGATTTTCGAGTGAGTATCAGTGAATTATTTTGTATTTAATTACTAGGAGTTTTTGAAGAGCAGGTCATACCACTTCACACACACACACACCTTTTACAGATTATAGGGCAAAGTATTCCTCTCTGGGTGTTTCAGTGTTAGTTCTCAGAGGGGGTATCAACCTTGGCTTTATGACACTATATAAATATAAATCTTATTATTTCTAGCAATTAACATGCATCTCCACTCCACCCCACCCTACAGCTCTCCGCCCACAAAACATCTCTTCCCCTAGCTGAGATGCTGTTGCTCATCCCCTCAATTTCTAACCCATCATCAAGAAACTTCCTTTTTCTCTATTGCCATTTTAAACATCCAGGAGCCCATTCCCCCTTTCCTAAACATTCCCCTCTTTCATCCACTTTCCAAAATCACTATTTCTACACTCTTAGTGCTTCCTGTTATAACATTCTCTCCCTTTCGTCTGAAAGTACTTCCATATCTTTTCCAACTGGAGGTCTGTGACAAGTGGTCACCCACAAGGATCAGTGCTGGGGCCTCTGTTATTTACAATATGTATATATCAATGATTTGGAGGAAATGTAGGCAGTCTGATTAGCAAATTTGCAGATGATAAAAAAAAATTGGGGGAGTAACAGATAGTGAGGAGAATTGCCAGAGGATACAGCAGGATATAAATTGGCTGGAGACCTGAGCTGAAAGATGGCAAATGGAACTTAACCTAGGCAAATATCAGGTGATGCGATTTGAAAGGTCCACTGCAGAAGGGAAGTACACAGTAAATCTTAGAGTCCTTAGAAATATTAGCATACAGAGGGATCTAGACATGCAGATCCACAGTTTGCTGAAGTGGCAACTCGGGTGGGCAAGGTGGTCAAGAAGGCATATGGCATGCTGGCCTTCATCAGTCAGCGCATTGAGTATAGGAATTGGAAAATCATGTTGCAGTTGTATAAGACTTTGGTTAGACCGCATTTGGAGTATTGTGTACAATTTGGGTTGCCACACTACCAGAAGAATGTTGATGCATTCGAAAGGATGCAGAAGAGATCTACAAGGATGTTGCCTGGTTTGGAGGATATGGACTATGAAGAAAGATTGAACAAACTTTGATTCTTTTCATTGGCATATTGGGGAATGAGGGGGGACCTGATAGAGGTTTACCAGGTTATGACAGGCTTGGATAGTGGATAGTCACAGTCTTTCCCAAGGTTGAAGGTCAATTACATGGGGGCATAAGTTGAGAGTGAGAGGAGGAAAGTTTAAAAGAGATGTAAGGGACAAGTTTTTCACACAGAGGGTAATGAATGCCAGAGGAGATGGTGGAAGCAGATTCTACAACAATGTTCAAGAGACATCTGGATAGATACATGAATAGGCAGGGGATAGAGGGATATGGACCACATAGATGCAAGAAAATATTGGATTTTGACTTATTATTGCCACATATATTAACATATAGTGAAAAGTATTGTTTCTTGCCATGGTATATGGACAAAGCATATTATTCATAGAAAAGGAAAGGAGAGAGTGCAAAATGTAGTGTTGCAGTCATTGCTAGTGTTAAAGGAAGATCAACTTAGTGCGAGGTATGTCCATTCAAAAGTCTATTCTTGAGTCAGTTGTACGAGATCTCAGACTTTTGTATTTTTTTCCCAAAGGAAGAAGGTGGAAGGGAGAATGTCCGAGGTGTGTGGTGTCCTTAATTATTCTGGCTGCTTTACCAAGGCAGCAGGATGTATAGACAGAGTCAATAGATGGAAGGCTGGTTTGCGGCATCTGTGTCGACACAGACTTGGTGGCCAAAGGGGTACTGTATTGTTCTTTGTTCATATCCCTGCAACGTTGTCCCATTCCTAGCAGATCCTGCTAACCCTGTCACATGCTGTTGCTTCCAGCCACTATGCGCAACTCTCATAGGCCTCCAAATTCAACAATTTCTCTCCTGGTTATCACAGAGGGGTTCACATCTCAGCTCTGGAGATTTACTTCACAGGGCTGTTACACACAATTCCTGCTAAATTATCTCTTGTTTCTACATTGGGAGACCAGAGATACACCAATTCTCAATTGAGAAATGAGGAGCTGAGGGGAAGGACTTTGTCTGAGACATTTAGTATCAACGGCAAGTAATGTTCAGAAGTCTTACCTTGAACATTAATTTCAAGTTAAGGAGTCAGGAATGAATGCTATTGAAACAGATTTATGTTAATTAGCTAGACTAATGGCGTGGGTTGACGACGTGTTGACTATTTTGTGTAGCAGTGGGAGGTGAAAAGTAAAATCTCTCTGTTCATAGGTATTGCCAAAAATAAATCGTGGCAGCTCTGGTCCAATACATTGAGTTTGAATAATTTGCCCTTAACAGAATTCATTTCTACATCTCTCTCTCTCTCTCTCTATACTATCTTTCATCATGAGGAGAAAAAAGAATCCGCTAACATTCAGTGCTGAATAAAGGCAATTAAAGTGTCTAAAGCTGCAATTTTACAACATCTTTTCGGCAATACGAAACATGTCAATTGGACTTTGTTCATGGCGTTGTGACTCAGAAGGTCAGATATCCACGTTTGACTCTGTTGAACCCATTATTTCGAACAAACATTTTCAAAAAGGTAAAGTTTATTTATTACGCACAGGTAAGGTTTACATTAACACTGCAATGAAATTACTGTGAAAATCCTTTAGTCGCCATACTCCAGCATCAGTTCAGGTTCACTGAGGGAGAATTTAGCATGGCCAACACACACCTGACTAGCACATCAGTGTACACATCAACATTGCATTTATTAGATTTCAAAAGGCAAAAAAAACTGCTACTTTTTGAGGCAATATGGATGTCCCATGGATGTGATACAGTGAAGTCACCAGTGATAAGTGGCACAGTGGTTTGCATTGCTGCCTCACAGCGCCAGGGACTTGGGTTCCGATTTCCCGGTTTTGGATCACTGCCTGGGCAGAGTTTACACGTTCTCCCCATGACTGTGTGGGTTTCCTCTGGGTGCTCCAATTTCCTCCTATAGTCCAAAAGACATACCGGTTAGATGTGTTGGCCATGCTAATTTCTCCATCAGTGTGCCCAAACAGGCACTGGAGTGTGATGGCTCGGGGATTTTCACAGTAACGTCATTACAGTGTTAATGTAAGCCTACTTGTGACACCAATAAATAAATAACAAGGAAGATATCAGCATCAGCACAGCATTTGGAAAAGGCAGTGTGCAAGGCTGAAGGATATACTTGAAGGCAGAAAGTGACATGCAGAGTTAATCTGATTACTCTGATAGGGTAAACACAGTAAGAAGTCTCAAAACACCAGGTTAAAGTCCAACAAGTTTATTTGAGTTTATTTAGTAACCCACTCGCTTTTGGGGTTTGCTCCTTCTTCAGGCGAGTGGAGAGTTCTGGTTAAAAACTTGATGTCTGTACCAATATCTCCACATCATGACTACCGTCAACACCGCAAACTGTCAGCTCCAAGTGGAGAAGATCTCAAAGACGATTGCACATATCAATACAGACATCGAGTTTTTACCAGAACTCTTCTTTCAACTGACAAAGGGGCAAACCCGGAAAGCTTGTGGGTTTACTATCAAATAAACTTGTTGGACTTTAACCTGATGTTGTGAGACTTCTTACTGTGTTTACTCCAGTCCAACACTGGCATCTCTACATCATGACTCTCTCTGTGTCAGTAAGGCTGCAACTTCAATGTAAGCCCCAGTTTTCTTACGGTGGGGTGGAGGATGTCAACAGTTTGCCAGGCCAGTTGCATCCTAGCACTTGTCCACAGTTGAGGTCTCTACCATACAGCCATGTACTATCCAGATTCTGGATGCACTGGCGTCAGTTGTAGGTGGTTGTTTGAAGTGTGAGGCAGTAGGTTGGGCTTATCAACACACTGTGACTCCTTTCAATTGACAATTGAGCGGTTGAGGCTCACAGCATGATTTATCCAAGTATCCCCTTTGTAACGAGTTGAAAAGCAAGTTTCTGCAACATTATACATACTTGCAAAAGCTTTTTCATGCAATGAGTGGTTCAGATCAGGAATGCACTGTCTGTAAGAATGGAGGAGACAAATTCAATCAAGGCATTAGATGATTGTTTCTATTCAAGTAATGTGGAGTATGGGGAAAGGTAGAAGAATAGCACTGAATATGATGCTCACTTGCAGAGCTGGTGAAGACAAGATGCACTGTAGGGATTCTATAATTCTAAGCAATCTCAGTGCAATGTGTAATTGGGGCACATGTAATGTACCCGGAATCCAAACCCTCCATTTATAGTCCTATATACATATGGACATGCAATGCCGGAGGGCTTTTTTGTAAGTATATAGATAATTTTTATACAGCAAGCATTCTTGTATTAAAGTTCTGCAACTTGGAAGATCTCAGAAGCAAAATTATTGAGCAGATTTAGCAAGAATGCTAACCACTGTGCCACCATTAATGAACCAGATGGAGTTTTCTGACAATTGACAATGGTTTCATGGATTTTTCTGACAATTGACAATGGTTTCATGGTCACCAATGCAAGAACAGATGCTGCATTGCTGCATTCTTTACTCAAAGAGTGATTAGGGAGTGGAATGCCCTGCCTGCAGCTGTTGTAGATGCGCCAAGTTTGGTGGCGTTTAAGAGGTTAGTTGATAAGTATATGGAGAGAAGGGAATGGTTTAGTTGAGGGGCATTGCTTTTATTTGGTCGGCACAACATCGAAGGCCGAAGGGCCTGTTCTGTGCTGTATTGTTCTATGTTCTATGTTCTATGTTCTATGCTGAGTTGCCATCTTTGTCAATTCGAATGCAATCCTTCTTCTCATTCAGGTAAATGTTTTTGTTTAATTCTGGACCACTTATTCAGAGCCCTCTCTTGATCCCTGAGTCAACTCTCTTCTCTTGGAGATCTTCCAATTTGCAGAACTACTGATTTAAAATAGGGATCACGAGCCTTGGGAGTCCCTGGAAAGTGTGTAAGTAGATGATGATATTGATAGAACATAGAACATTACAGCGCAGAACAGGCCCTTCGGCCTTCGATGTTGCGCCGACCAATTAGGAAAAAGCAATGACCCTCTGACCTAAACCATTCCCTTTTCATCCATAAACTTATCTACTAACCTCTTAAACGCCACCAAACTTGGCGCATCTATAACTGACGCAGGCAGGGCATTCCATACCCTTACCACCCTCTGGGTAAAGAACCTACCTCTGACATCCGTCCTATAACCACCACCCCTTAATTTAAAGCTATGTCTCCTCGTGCTAGCTTTCTCCATCCTAGGAAAAAGGCTATCACTGTCCATCCTATCTAAACCTCTAATCATCTTATATGTTTCAATAGGGTGTACTTGTTTTTATCCTACAGGTGCTTTGGTCCACCTTGTTGTCTAACGAGGGGCATACACGCGATGGGTCGTGAGAGGGCTGCTCTTGGACCTTTTTCGAGAGTATCCTACTGCTTCACATCGTTAGTGTACGCTTGACCTGGACCATCTGATGGGCAACACGACAGCTCAGTGACTATTGCTGTGCTGTGCAGATACATGGATTTGGGCCTGTGTCTGTGGGAGTTTACGCATTCTCCCCGTGCTTGCATGGGTTTTCTCCGGGTGCTCCGGTTTCCTCCCACATCCCAAAGATGTGCTCTTAGGCTAATTGGCAAAACAAATTCTCCCTAAATTGTCTCAAATTTGGTTTTTAATCCATAGATCTATAAACATGGACAGGGATCACGGGTAGAGGTGGGAACATTGAGGTGGCGGCACGGGCTCGTTGGGCTGAAGGGCCTGTTTCTCATGCTGTTTTGTTCTTTGTCTTTGTCTTTGAAAGTGCTGCACTGTTGCATGTGCCGTTCTCCAGAAGAGGTGCTAAATCAAAAGCCCCTCTTTTTTTTGTTGGTGTAAAAGATCCCACGGTGCTATTTATGAAGGTGTGGACACATTCTTCTTGGCATGACTGCTCATGTTTCCCAGTATTCTTAAAGCATTGTAGGAGGTGAAATAAATAAAAAAACAAAGAAAATTACAGCACAGGAACAGGCCCTTCGGCACTCCAAGCCTGCACTGATCATGTTGCCTGACTGAAAACCCCCCACCCTTCTGGAAACCAGATCCCTCCATTCCCATCCTATGTATTTGTCAAGACACCCCTTGCACCTTAAACCTGTGCTCTCTAATAATTGACTCTTCCACTCTGGGGGAAAAATCTTCTGACTATCCACTTTGTTGATGCCTCTCATAATCTTGTAGACTTCTATCAGATCGTCTCTTAACCTCTGTTCCCGTGAGAATAAACCAAATTTCTCCAAAGTCTCCTCATAGCTAATGCTCTCCATATCAGGCAACTTGCTGGTAAATCTTTTCTGTACTCTCTCCAAAGCTTCCAAGTTCTTCTGGTAGTGTGGCAACCAAAATTGAACAGTAAATTCCAAGTGTGGCTGAACTAACGTTCTATAAATCTGCGACATAACTTGCCAATTTTTAAACTCAGTGCCCCAGCCACTGAAGGCACGCAACCATATGCTTTCTTGACTACCTTCTTTATCTGTATTGCCGCTTTCAGTGACCTGTGTACCTGTCCACCCTTTGCTTATCAATGCTCTTAAGGATCCTGACATTTACTATACATTTACTATATATTTCCTATCTGCATTAGACCTTCCAAAATGTATTTGCTAGTTATGCAGCCTGACTACAAGAAAGTAGGAAGCTAATTATCACAAGGCACTGAGTCAAGAATGTCAAGGAAGAATTGTAGACATAGACACAGAGCAGAGTGAATCCAGAAAGAAGTTCCAGTAAGCACAAACTAGACCATATTCTGAAGGGAAAAATAAAATCAATTAAGAACTGGTGTCACAGTCGATTTTTGTCAATAATACTGGAGATAGGGCCAATTGTACCCACCTCTAACACTCGTTATAAGGTCAGGGGAGATGATAGCCTTGTGGTATTATCACTGGACTATTAATCCAGAATATCAGCTAATGATCTGAGGACTCAGATTCGAATCTCGCCATTGCAGATTGAATTTGAATTCAATAAAAAATATTTGGAATTAAGAACCTACTGATGACCATGAAACCATTGTCAATTGTCGGAAAAATCCATCTGGTTCATTAATGGTGGCACAGTGGTTAGCAATGCTGCTTCATAGCTTCAGGGTCCTGGGTTTGATTCCCAGCTTGGGTCACTGTCTGTGTGGAGTTTGCACATTCTCCTCAGGTCTGTGTGGGTTCCCTCCGGGTACATATAGAACATAGAACATTACAGCACAGAACAGGCCCTTCGGCCTTCGATGTTGCGCCAACCAATATAAAAAGCAATGCCCCTCCAAACTAAACCATTCCCTTTTCATCCATATACTTATCAATTAACCTCTTAAACGCCCCCAAACTTGGTGCATCTACAACTGCAGCAGGTAGGGCATTCCCTCTGGGTAAAGAACCTACCACTGACATCCGTCCTATAACTACCACCCCTTAATTTAAAGCTATGTCCCCTTCTGCTAGCTTTCTCCATCCTAGGAAAAAGGCAATCACTGTCCACCCTATCTAAACCTCTAATCATCTTATATATTTCAATAAGGTCTCCTCTTAGCCGTCTTCTTTCTAACGAAAACAACCTCAAATCCCTCAGCCTCTCTTCATAAGACCTGCCCTCCATACCAGGCAACATCCTGGTAAACCTCCTCTGTACCCTCTCCAATGCCTCCACATCTTTCTTATAATGTGGGGACCAGAACTGCACACAATACTCCAAGTGCGGCCGCACTAGAGTTTTGTACAGTTGCAACATGACGTTGCGGCTCCGAAATTCAATCCCCCTACCAATAAAAGCTAAGACTCCGTATGCCTTCTTAACAACCTTATCGACTTGATTGCCAATTTTCAGGGATCTATGCACATATACACCAAGATCCCTCTGTTCTTCAACACTATTAAGAGTCCTACCATTAGCCCTATACTCTACACATTTGTTATTCCTGCCAAAGTGATTTACCTCTCACTTTTCCTCATTGAACTCCATTTGCCACCTCTCGGCCCAGCTCTGGAACTTGTCCAAGTCTCTCTGCAAACTATAACACCCCTCTTCACTATCTACCACTCCTCCGACTTTGGTGTCATCTGCAAATTTACTAATCCATCCTTCTATACCCTCATACAGATCATTTATAAAAATTACAAACAGCAGGGGCCCCAAAATAGATCCCTGAGATACACCACTTGTAACCAAACTCCATGATGAATGTAGGGTACTCCAGTTTCCTTCCACAGTCCAAGGATGTGCGGGTTAGGTTGATTGGCCATGCTAAGAAATTGCCCCTTAGTATCCAGGGATGTGTAGGGTAGAGGGATTAGTGGGTATAATGTGTGGGGATATGGGGGTAGGGCCTGTGTAGGATTGTGTTTGGTGCAGACTCAATGGGCCGAAGGGCCTCTTTCTGCACTGTAGGATTCTATGATCCTTAACTGTCGGTGGGCAACTAGGGATGGCAATAAATGCTGGCCCAGCCAGTGATAACCACGTCCCACAAATGAATAATAAAAATTGTACCAAATTCTAATATAGGTCAATGGAGCCAATAGTACCCACCTGTAATACTAGTGACAGTACTGGTACTGGTGCATACTGGTTATTTTTCCAGTTTATCTAATGTCCTTTTTATTGCTGGTGCACATTGAATGAGAATCAACAGATTTAATAAAAATTAGCAGTGCGCAGTCCCCTTCCAAAGTGCATTGATGTAGCTATGTTCAATATAACTAAGACTGATTCTGCAAATTTTAAGGTCATGGCCCAACAGACACTCAGAATAATAGCTTGCAGAAAAGCTGGGCAAATTTTATCACGAACAAATGGCAACTATAGATAATTAAAATCCAGAATTGATCCCAGGGGAATAAAATTCACAATAAGGGTTTCAATAAAGCTGCACCAATTTACTTTTTAACTGGAAAAGTCACAAAGATTTTCGTGGGGTTAATCCCTCATGAGAGGAATAATTTAGAATATTGTTTCGAAGTCAGGAAACAAGATACAAAAGTCTGAGGTCACGTACCAATTGACTCAAGAGCAGCTTCTTCTCTGCTGCCATCAGATTTTTGAATGGACCTAACTTGCATTAAGTTGATCTTTCTCTACACACTAACTATGACTGTAACACTACATTTTGCACCCTTTCCTATCCTTCTCCCCTATGTACTGTATGGACGGTATGCTTTGTTTGTACGGCACGCAAGAAATAATACTTTCCACTGTGTCCCAATACACATGACAATAATAAATCAAATCAAATTGGGGCGGCAAGTGATACAGTGGTCAGCATGCTGCCTCACAGCACCAGAACCCAGGTTCAATTCCGGCCTCAGATTGCTGTCTGTGCGGAGTTTGCACATTCTTCCCATGTCAGTGTGGGTTTCCTCCAAGTGCTCCGATTTTCTCATACGGTCCAAAGATGTGCTAGTTAGGTTGATTGGCTGTGCTAAATTAATGCCAGTGTCAGGAGATTAACAGGGTAAATATGTGGGGTTATGGGAATGGTGCAGACTTGATGGGCTGAATGGACCTCCTAGTACACTGTAAGGATTCAAATATCAAAATTTGTCAAATTTGCCATGGCTGCCCAATACAAAAATTAGAACTGAATTTTTGATCTTGATTTTTGTTCAAGTCAAGGGTGGATACGTTTTTGACAGTTAAGAGTTACGGGGAGAAAGCAGGAAAGTGGTACTGAACCACTGCAGATCAGCCATGATCTTATTGAATGGCTGGGCAGGCTTGAGGGGCTGGATGGCTTAATCCTGCTCCTATTTCTTATGCTCTTATGTGTTCTTATGATCTGCCCCAGGGTTGATGATTTGATAATAAGGAAATAGTTGCAGGATTGCCACCTGTTTGAAGGACGTGAGAAGACTTTTTGTTTTCCTACTCTGAGGGTTCCTGGAATACAGAATGCTGGAACATAACCGGCTACTAAGGCAGAATTTATTAGAGGAGAAATTAGATCACGGTTTTCAAAAGGAAGACTGCACAAGGAGCAGTGAGAATGGTGTGGATGATCTCAGCATCAGCAGACAGGTTACTTGCCCAAGTGGCCTCCTCCTGTGCTGTAAGCTCCACCATTCTACCTGGAAATAACATCCTAGACATCACACTGGTGCATATATCCAGCCACTTATACCCCAGCAGTGAAGGCAGCTTAGTGCTTCAGTTCGTGAGATCCTACCGTGCAGTTGTGGTATTAAACATTGGGCAAAAAAGGCTTGATAAGGCTTGTTAGATTCTTGCTGCAGGCACTGCATTCAGAAGCTGTGGAGGAAAGAACGTGCACTGAACTAATATAAGTCAGTGCTGAACTAAATATACAGTGACTTTATAAAATATATATGGAGATGATAACAAATTCTGTAATGGTGTTGTGAAACATACCACTGAGTTTACCCCTATGCATGTGCAAGCTTCACAGGCTGCTTTCTTGAGAACTGCATTGAAAGCAAAATGAGCCTTCGGCCAGATTTAGTGTGTCCCACTTTACTTTAAGCGGTGGCAAAAGGACACAATTGTTCAGGCACGTCTATTAATAGTCAGATGTGCTGATCTTGCACAGCCACTTCACTTCATTGGAGGGCTGCATAGGTCACACATGCTGTTTCGCACTCGCAATGCCTCAGCTTTGGAAATCATCTGCAATATCGGACCTCATAGCTGGGAGTGACTTAATACTGCATTTTTGATTTGAGTTGATTTAAAATCTCCATTTGTATTGGGATACAGTGCAAAATATTGTTTTTTGAATGCTATTGACAAAACGTACCATTCGTTAGAGGAGAAGGAAAGGAGAGTGTAGTGTTACTGATATAGTTTGGGTAGAGGGAAAGATTGACTTAATAATGGATCCTCTTAATACCTTCTCAGCCTTCTGTATGCTCATTTACATTCCCTTTGTCCTATTCCACACTCCCTCACTCCCCCAACCCCAATAGTATAAATTTCTGCTGATTCTCTTAGCTCTGACAAAAGGTCACCTAGATTTGAAATATTGGCTCTATGCTCTCCTCACAACTGCTGTCAGATCTGCTGAGATTTTCCAGCATTTTCTGTTTCTGTGCCAGATTCCATCACCTGCTGTATTTTTCTTTTATTAACTTGACATAAGGTAGCTCCATTCAAACACCTGACAGCAGCAGGAAAGACGTTGTTCTTGAGTCAATTGGTACATGAACTCAGACTCTTGCATCTTTTTCTCAATGGAAGAAAGTGGATGAGAGTATTTTTGGGATGCATGGGGTCCGCTGCTCCTTTTCCGAGGCAGCAGTAAGTGTAGACACTGGTGAGAGGCTGGTGTGCATAATGGACTGGGTTACGTTTATAATCCTTTATAATTTCTTGTGGTCTTGGTCAGAGCAGGAGCCACATTCAAATTTTGATAGATACAGAAAGGATGCATTTGAAGGACAGCTAAGAATGAGAGCAAGATCTCTTCAGAATTATGCTGGAATATCAGTCAGATGATTTCATTGGGGTAATTCCTTAGGACTCTGCAGCCAGTGAAGTGTTTTTTTTTGTCATGCAGACACTCCTGCCATGTTGGAAAGATGGAAGTTAATTTACGCATAGCAGACACCCACAGACAGAAATGTGATAATTATCAGATAATTTTGTTATTTAACAAATGCCGGCTGAGTGATAAATATTGGCCAGGGGAGAGTAAGAAGTATTACAACACCAGGTTAAAATCCAACAGGTTTATTTGGAATCAAGAGCTTTTGGAGCACTGCTCCTTCATCAGGTGAGTGGAGAGTTGGGTTCACAAACACAGCGTATATAGACAGGTGCAATTGTAGTATAATAGTTGGACTACAATTCTTTACAGATAATGAAATCTTTACAGGTACAGACAATGTGATGGAGAGAGGGTACAGCACAGGTTGAAGAGGTGTGAATTGTCTCAAGCCTGAACGGTTAGTAGGATTTTGCAAATCCAGGCCAAATAGTGAGGGTTAAAAATACTGTGACATGATTGAGGCAGTCCTGGGTGCAGAACTTGGCGATTCGGCATTGTCTTCTGTCTTGAAGGCCACCTTGGAGACTGTTTACCCAAAGATCATACGCTGAAAACCCTTGACTGCTGAAGTGTTCCTTGACAGGGAGAGAATTCTCCTGCCTAGTGACTGTCACATGGTGTCTGTTCTTCTGTTGTAGTACCTCATCACATATGAGATAGACAACATTGGTCAAGTTGCATGAGTATGTACTGTGTACCTGGCGGGTGGTGTTCTCACGTGTGATGGTGGTATCTGTTGATGAACTGGTATGTCTTGCGGAAGTTGCCGTGTGCTTCTTCTAAAAAGTTCTGTGAGATTTTTCACAAGAGGGCAGAATGATGTCAATTTAATTTCTCATTCAAAAGATGGTATTTCTGGCAGAATGGTGTGCCCCATTATTGCAGTGAATTTCTACATAGATTTTCTATTCATGTCACTGGCGTGGGGCTTGCACCCACAATTCTGATAAGAGGCAGGAGTGCCACTAATTGGCACCTAAAAACATGGCTCGAATTTGAAAGTACAAGTGCTGCCAACTGAACCAGCCTGATATTTGTAGCATCTTGTAGCATTTGTAGCAACTCCCAGTTGGAGTATTGTGCGCAGTTCTGGTCGCCTCATTATAGGAAGGATGTAGAGGCTATTGAGAGGGTTCAGAGGAGATTTACAAGGATGCTGCCTGGATTGGGAGGCAGGCCTTATGAAGATAGGTTGAGGGAGCTGGACTCTTCTCACTGGAGAGACGTAGGTTGAGAGGCGACCTGATAGAGGTTTATAAAATGTTGAGAGGGATAGATAGGGTGGACTCTCAGAAACTATTTCCCCGAGCTGAAATGGTCACTACGAGAGGACACAGATTTAAGGTGCAGGGAAGCAGATACAAAGGAGATGTCAGGGGTAGGTTTTTCACTCAGAGGGTGGAGAGTGAATGGAACCGACTGCCGTCGGAGGTTGTTGAGGCAAACTCACTGGGGTCTTTTAAGAGACTTCTGGATGAGTATATGGAAAAGAATAGGATAGGGGGTTATAGATAGGTCTGTGGATTCGTAGATGTGATCGGCGCAACTCGTGGGCCGAAGGGCCTGTTTGTGCTGTATTGTTCTATGATTCTATCTTTGTCTTAAAAATCAATAACTGGTTTCTTTATGAATAGTTCCATATCATATAGCTTCCACAGTTGATCCTGTTCTGAGTTCAGTTGCTACAAATACCCCTTTGTCAATACCATAGAATCTTGGAAAAATGATCATAGAATTACAACAATTGAAGCAGGCCATTTGGCCCATTGAGTCTAAACTGAGTCTGAAAGAGCATCTTACCCAGGCCCTTATCCCTGTAACCCCACATATTTACTGCACTGATTCCTCTAACCTAGATGTCCTGACACATCTTGGGACACTAAGAACCAATTTAGCATGGCCAATGCACCTAAGCTGAACATCTTTGGACTATGGAGGAAATGGGAGTACCCAGAGGAAACCCGCAAAGACACGGGGAAAATGTGCAAATTCTACACACAGTGACCTGAGGCCAGGATCAAACCTGGGCGCATAACACTGTGAGGCAGCAGTGCTAACCATTGTGTTACCGTGCCACCCAATTATATTGATGTAAGAACATAACCAAAGAACATAAGAAAGAGGAGCAGGAGTAGACCATCTGACCTCTCGAGTCTGCTCTGCCATTCAACAAGATCATGGCTGATCTTTTTGTGAACTCAGCTCCACTTACCCGCCTGCTACCAGAAGCCTTAATTCCTTCACTGTTCAAAAATTTGTCTATCCTTGCCTTAAAAACATTCAATGAGATCGCCTCAACTGCTTCACTGGGCAGGGAATTCCACAGATTCACAACTCTTTTGTTTGAAGAAGTTCCTCCTCAACACAGTCCTAAATCTGCTTCCCCTTGTTTTTAAGTCATGCCCCCTTGTTCTAGTAACATCTTACAGTGGAATAAACTTCTCTGCTTCTATCTTATCTACTCCCTTCATAAGATGTGCTTCTATAAGATGTCCCCTCATTCTTCTGAATTCCAATTAGTATAGCCCCAGTCTACTCAGTCTTCCTCATAAGCCAACCCTCTCAACTCTGGAATCAACCTGGTGAATCTCATCGGCACCCCCTCCAGTGCCAGTATATCTTTTCTCAAGTAAGGAGACCAAAACTGTACACAGTACTCCAGGTATGGCCTCATTAACATTTTATACAGATGCACTATTACCTCCCTATTTTTAAACTCCATCACTCTAGCAAAGAAGGACAAAATTACATTTGCCTTCTTAGTTACTGCTGCACTTGCAAACAAACTCCTTGAGATTCCTGCACAAGGACACCTAGGTCCCTCTACACAACAGCATGCTGCAATTTCTTACCATTTAAATAATAGTCCATTTTGCTGTTATTCCGAAGTTACCAACAGTCAAAAGATGATTGCATATTTGTATCACTTTATTTCCACAATCCCACAGCACTGAAGTGCAGACAACCCATCTGTAATGATGCATCAATGCTAGTTGTCTTGAAGGCTAATGAATGGGGACCATCTCCTACACCATTATCAAAGCATCTTATCAACTACTCCGGTATTCAACTGGGCTGATGCAAAACCATTTGGAAAACTGAGCTCTATCTATGAAAGGAATCATTCTCATCTTGTAAGCTGTGCACACAAGACATGTGAGCCATGGGTTACCGTTCAGTTGGAAAGAGCAAGTTATTTGAGTAGCCAACTCATCCTTTGTGCATTTCAGCAATTGAACGGGACAAGCAACTAAGACATTTCTATATATGAGGAGAGATTTAAGTTGGTTAGGATTATATACATTGGAGTTTAGAAGAGTGAGAAGGGATCTCATAGAAATTTATAAAATTCTAACAGGATTATATAGGATTCAGAATTCAGAAAGAATGTTCTCAATGGATGGGAAGTCCAGAACTAGACATCATAGTTTGAGGATTAAGGGTAAACCTTATAGGATTGAGAAGAGGAGAAATTTCTTCAGTAGAGAGTAGTGACTGTGGAATTCACTATCATAGAATATAGTTGAGGCCAAAACATTGCATGATTTCAAGAAGAAATTAGAAATAGCTCTTGAGGCTAAAAGGATGAAAGGAGAGGGGAGAAAATGGGACCAGGATATTGAATTTGATGTTAGACTGTAAGCAATGATACCACTGGATCTGTTATAGTGTGACTATTGGTAACAAGCTGTAAGGGTCAGCTGACCCAGTAAACTATGTAACCAATGCCAAAATGATGTGATGATCAGCTGACTGAGTCAGTATGAATAAGAACCTGTTCGGAATTATTGGAGCACTTGGAATGGGCTAGAGTGAAACCTCAGGTGTTGGAGTAGTGAAGTTTCTTTATTAAACTTTTTTTGTTTGACTTATCTGCTGGAGTAAGTTTTGTTTCATTCTATTGCTGATAATTGAAGAAAACCATCTGCTGGATGAACATTTGATGATCAGCTATTAGCACAATGAATGATGGAGCTTGAAGGGCCAAATGGCCAACTTCTGTTTCTATTTTATATGCTATTTTTCTATGACACAGCAGGAACAAGACATGAGAAATTTCCATTCCTCTCTCTTCCCAAAATAGCTTGCAAGTTTCAAAACGTGCTTGCTTTTGTTTATCCAGAGGCTGCAGACAGAGACCAGCTACAAAAGCTTGAAAACCCCTTCAATCTGACTGGACTCTAGATTAATTCACTGATCCTGTAATGGTGTGTAGGTGCGTGTGTGATCACAGCACATACATAGTTAAATGCTCGTTGAATTTGCAAGTATATATTTTTCAGGGACTCTATTGCAATCAGAGGAGGAGTGTGAAAAGACAGAAGATAATCAATCCTTATTTCAAATTTGATTTGATTTATTATTGTCGCATGTATTGGGATGTAGTGAAAAGTATTATTTCTTGTGAGCTGTACAACAAAGCATACCATTCATAGAGAAGAAAAGGACAGGGTGCAGAATGTAGTGTTACAGTCATAGAATGTAGAGAAAGGTCAACTTAATGCAAGGTTGGCATATTCAAAAGCCTGATGGCAGCAAGGAAGAATAGATTGGTACGTGTCCTCAGACTGTTGACTCTTGATCACAGGAATATGTTTTCGAGAACGTTGCTCACCTTTGCAAAGCTTCAGTTCTGACCTTCCTGCCACGGTATTGTGTCTCAGTTCAGCAAAGAATCAAAGAATGAGTGCAGAGGAAAGGCCATCTAATGGTGCCATCAGAACAACAGGCTTTGTCTCTTGGTTCACTGGAGTTCTGGGTTTCATGAATCACTTAATTCCTTGGCAACTGAAATTCTGTAACAAAATCCCAGGCTTCAGATAGTACATCTGTGCATCCTGAATTATTTCTTTAATGTTTCTCCTGACTAGAGAATATCATAGAATCCCTACAGTGTAGAAGGAGGCCATTTGGCCCATCAAGTTTGCACCGCCAACAATCCCAGCCAGGCCTTATTGCTGTAACCCCACATATGTAACCTGCTAATCCATCTGTCACTAGGCAGTTCAACCTAACCTGCACATCTTTGGACTGTGGGAGGAAACCGGAACATCTGGTGGAAACCCATGTAGACACGGGGACAACATGCAGACTCCACTCAGACAGTGACCTGAGGCCAGAATTGAACTTGGTTCCCTGGCACTGAGGCAGCAAGGCTAATCACCATGCCACCGTGCTGCCTGCCATAATGAGACATGAGCTTATTGAAACATATTGGACGTCTCTGTGATATGTTTTGCTATGGCAAAGGCAACTCACATTGGCCAGTGGCAGGATCTTTCAGTCCCACTTTTGTCTATAGGCTTTCCTGCTGTTTGCACAATCTGATGCTGGAGAACCCAAAGCAGAGGGTTGTGGATCAAGATATTGCTGGAGTGAGGCAATCTCGTGCAAGCTGTCGTGAGCACACCCTCTAATTCTATCTTATACTCTCGTTCAATGCTTCTAAAACTGTCCTCTAACTAAGTTGATTTTTTTTGCACCCTAGCTATGACTGCACTCTCTCCTTTCCTTCTCCCCTATGTACTCCACATACAGTATGCTTTGTCTATGTAGTACGCAAGATACAGTACTTTTCACTGTATCCCACCCACTACATGTAACAATAATAAATCAAATCAAATCACCTTCAGTGGGACTGGTGTGCACAGTGAAAGAATTTCATAGAAACCCTACAGTTAGAAGGAAACCATTCAGTCCAATAAGTGTGACAACAATCCCACCCCACTAATCCCTCTAACAGCATAGTGGAACAATTGTTAGCACTGCTGCCTTTGAAGTGCCAGGGAAGTGGGTTTGATTCCCAACTTAGGTCATTGTCTGCGGAGTTTACACATTGTCCCCCTGTCTGCATGGATTTCCTCCAGATGCTATGGTTTCCTCCCACAGTCCAAAGATTTGCAGGTTAGGTGGATTGGTCAATCTAAATTGTACCTTAGGAGTTAGATTTTTAAATTGATAATGGGTTGTGGGGAGAAGACAGGAAAATGAAGATGAGGAGCATTTCAGCCATGTGGATTCGATGGGCCAAATGGTCTATTTCTGCTTCTATATTGGGCATGTTGGAACAGTTGAGCATATTTTCTATTTTTATTTAAAGAACATGAAAGAGGGATTAAAAAGGAAAAGGCTACAGGTGCCACATGTGACCAAAATTTCCAGAATAGGTGCAATGGGAAATGATGCTCCTGTTGACCAGGGGTGGGTAAGGAATATCTTTTTCACTGCCCAACCCCAAGCGGACAGATTCACTTAGCCTCCCGATGGACAGTTTTGCAAATTTGTCACCTGATGCATTATACCCGTTGAAAACCTAACTCATTTGCAACCTTGCAAGAGGGCTCTGACATCTCAGGATTTTTTACAGGCATTCAAAAACCCTGAGTGATTACTTGCCAATCCTTTTGTGCATGGATACCTGTTTGGTCAGAGCTGTGCAGAAGCCTCGACCCTGGGGAGATGACTAAAAATTAAATTGAAAGTGGGACTTTGCTGAAGACCATTGCTCTGTCTTGCCTGGAGTCTGAATTTGTTTCATCTTTGCCTGGAGGCTGGAACCTGGAGGCAATGGAGCCTGAAGCTACTTGCTTCCTGCTTTGCCTTGTACCTTGCCTAGAGCCTAAAGCACAATCGTGCAATTATTAGGAACCCAGAAGGAAAACACAGTAAAATGGGAAAATAAGAATATGTCCAAACTGGCCTTGTGTATTTTAAAATAGAACACTTGTGTAAGTAAGAATACTGATCAAAACTGACCTTGAATATATTAAAATTGAATACCAGTAAAATAGGAAAGTAAAAATGCTCACAGTTCTGACAAAAGGTCATATATA
This sequence comes from Sphyrna mokarran, assembly GCA_024679065.1. Classification (NCBI taxonomy): domain Eukaryota; kingdom Metazoa; phylum Chordata; class Chondrichthyes; order Carcharhiniformes; family Carcharhinidae; genus Sphyrna; species Sphyrna mokarran. Next base: position 9,983,076 of record JAGIQG010000013.1, on the reverse strand, counting down.
ATCAAAATATTGACTTTATTCTCTCCCATGATGTAGAGATGTCAGCATTGGACTGTAGTAAGCACACTAAAAAGTCTCAACACCAGGTTAAAGTCCACAGGTTTACTTGGTAGCACAAGCTTTCAGAGTGTTACTCCTTCTTCAGATGAGCAAGGAGTTGTGTTCACAAGCAGGGCATACATAGACACAAACTCAATTTACAAGATAATGTTGGAATGTGAGTTTTTTCAGGTAATCAAGTGTTAAGGGTATAGACAATGTGATTGGAGAGAGGCTTAAGTACATGTTAAACAAATGTGTACTGTCTCCAGCCAGGAAAGTTAGTTAGAAGCCCAGGTAAGTCGTGGAGATAACAGTGTGACATGAACCCAAGATCCGGGTTGAGGGCGTTTTCATGTGTGCGGAACTTGGCTATTAGGTTCTGCTCAGCAATTCTTCATTGTCGCGTGTGTGAAGACAGCCTTGGAGAATGCTTACAATGATCAAAGAACAAAACAGCATGGGAAACAGGCCCTTCGGCCCAACGAGCCCGCGCCGCCGCCATGATGTTCCCACCTCTACCCACGATCCCTGTCTATGTTTGTAGATCTATGGATTAAAAAACCAAACTTGAGACAATTTTAGGGAGAATTTGTTTTGCCAATTAGCCTAAGAGCACATTTTTGGGATGCGGGAGGAAACCAGAGCATCCAGAAAAAACCCACACAAGCACAGGGAGAATGCGCAAACTCCCACAGACACAGGCCCAAATCCATGTATCTGCACAGCACAGTGATAGTCACGGAGCTGTCGTGTTGCCCATCAAATGGTTCAGGTCAAGCGTACACTAACAATGTGAAGCACTAGGATACTCTCGAAAAATCCAAGAGCAGCCCTCTCACAACGCATCGTGCGTATGCCCCTTGTTAGACAACAAGGTGGACCAAAGCACCTGAAGGATAAAAACAAGTACATCAATATCATCAACTATTCACACACTTCCCAGGGACTTCCAAGGCTCATGATCCCTATTTTAAATCAGTTTTCTATACCCCTCCATTCCCATTCTGTTCATGTGCCCATCTAAGTATTTCTTAAATAACTCCAGAGTACCTGCCTCCACCACTTTACTTGGCAGTGCATTCCATACCCCCACCACCTTCTGTGGAAAAAATTCCCTCTAGCATCCAAATTATACCTTACCCCCTCACTCTAAGCCCGTGACCCCTCATGCTATTTGAGTCCATCCTAGGAAAAAGCGTAACCCTGTTTACTCTATCTATCCCCCTCATAATCTTGTACACCTCTATTAGACCTTCTCTAAGTCTACGTCTTTCTAAGGAAAACAGTCCCAATTTGCCTAACCTCTCCTCGTAACTCAGACCTTCCATACCAGGCAGCATCCTGGTAAACCTCCTCTGCACTCCCTCCACAGTCTCCACGTCCTTCCTATAGTAAGGCGACCAGAACTAGACGCAGTATTCCAAATGAGGTCTAACCAACATTTTATACAACTGCAACATTAAAGGCCAGCTCTTGTACTCTATACCCTTTCCTATAAAGGCTAACATACCATATGCTTTCTTCACAACCTTCTCCACCTGCTCTGCCACCTTCAGAGACTTATGCACCTGCACCCCCTGGTCCTTCTGCGTTTCTATTCTCCTAATAGGTTTACCCTTTATCATATACATCCCACTACATTCTTTCTCCCGAAATGATCACCTCACATTTATCAGGATTGAATTCCATCTGCCTTCTATCTGCCCAAGCTATCAGCCTATCTGTGTCCTGCTGCATTGCCTGACAATGTTCCTCACTATCCGCAAGTCCAGCCATCTTTGTATCATCTGCAAACTTGCTGATCACTCCACTTACTCCCTCTTCCAAGTCATTTATATATATTACAAATAGAAAAGGTCCCAGTATCGAGCCCTGAGGCACACCACTAGTGACCGACCTCCAGATAGAAAAACACCCTGAAGATCAAAGGTGAATGCCCGTGAGTGCTGAATTGTTCGCCAACAGGAAGAGAACACTCCTGCCTGCTGATTGTTGGGTGGTATTCATTCATCCATTATTGTAGCATCTGCATATTCTCTCCAATGAACCATTCTCTCCACCATCAGACTCACCATGGACTACCCTCTTGAATCAGTTGCATTCTTGGACACACATCTCCATCAAGGACAAACACCTCAGCACTTCACAGTACCGCAAGCCCATGGACAACCTCATAATGATCCACTTCTCCAGCTTCCACCCTAAACATGTTAAAGAAGCCATCCCCTATGGACAAGCCCTCCATACACACAGGACCTGCTCAGATAAGAAGGATTGCAACAGATACCTCCAGATGCTGAACGATGCCCTCTTAAGAACAGGATATGGTGCTCGATTCAGCGATCGACATTTCCGATGGCACCACAGTGAAAAACTGCACCTACCTCCTTTAGAAGACAAACACGAAACACGGCGAACAGAGTACCCTTTGTCATCCAGTACTTCCCCAGAGCGGAGAAGCTGCAGCATCTTCTCTGGAGCCTTCAGCATGCCATTGAAGATGAGCGTTTCACCAAGACCTTCCTCATACTCCCAATTCTTGCTTTCAATCAACTGTGCAACTTCAAACAGACCATTGTCTGCAGCAAGCTACCCAGCTTTCAGGAGATCAGTGATCACAACACTACATAACCCTGCCACAGCAATCCCTGCAAGTTGTTCCAGATCATCAACACAACGCCATTATCTCACGTGAGAATACCATCCACCAGGTACATGGTACGTTCTCTTGTAAGTCGACCAACATTGCTATCTGATACACTGCAGGAAAGGATGTGCCGAGGCATGGTACGTTGGGGTGACCATGCAAACACTACGATAACGGATGAATGAACACTGCTCGACAATCACCAGGCAAGAGTGATTTCTTCCTGTTGGGAACACTTCAGCGGTCATGGGCATTCGGCCACTGATCTTCAGGTAAGCGTTCTACAATGCAGAGTCGCTGAGCAGAGACTGATAACCAAGTTCCACACATAAGGACAGCCTCAACTGGGATCTTGGGTTCATGTCACATTATCTGTAACCCCCACAACTTGCCTGGGCTTACAAAATCTCACTAACTGTCCCGTCTGAAGACAATACACATCTCTTTAACCTCTCTCCTCTTATTGTCTGTATCTTTAAGACTTGATTACCTGTAAAGACTCGCATTCCAAACATTATTTTGTAAATTGAGTTTGTGTCTTTATATGCCTTGTTTGTGAACAGAACTCTCACACACCTGATGAAGGAGCAGCGCTTTGAAAGTTAGTGGCTTTTGCTACCAAATAAACCTGTTGGACTTTAACCTGATGTTGTGAGACTTCTTACCATTCTCTCCCCATAGATGCTATCAGACCTGAGATTTTCAAGCACTTTCTGTGTTTGTGTTTGAAATAAGAATATTGGTCTGGATTGTTCTTATATAATTTAAAATGGAACGTCAGTAAAACGGGGAAATGAGAATACATGCCTGAATTGCTTTTCTCTTACTGGGTAGCTAGGAATCATCGCAATGGTTAATGCACAATCAATCCACAATTGACTCACATAGTTGTACAAATTGCAAACAAACAACTCAACATCTGTACCAGAAGCCAGCATGGATTACTATTGAGGTAAACGTGAAGCCGCTATACAAATTCTGAAAATACTTCTGTGAATAGAGCAGTAATCAATCCACAAAAGATTGATGTCTACCAACATGACCACAAATTCATCCTGAGGTTAATGATTAAGGCAGTGATCTACAACAGTACAAATTTCTAATGAGGTTAGCTGCGAAGCAAAGCACGGACAAAGATCCAAGCAGTAAAGAACTTCAGAGCCCATGCAACAAGAGAAAATTAACGCCCCCAGGACATGCACGCTTCAGTCAGCAAGCAGCTTTAGGCCACCAGCAAGGCAGAGCAGCCAGCAGGCTTAAAGGAATTAAAGGCAAGACAGCTCCGGGCTTCTGCAGGCCTCATTCTGCTTATGTCATCAGCCCTCTGGTGTTCAGATGCATACTTGAGTATGGCCAATTTGAGGATGCAGTCTGGACACAGACATACTCACAAAAGGACTGAGATCTTGTGAACAATCTTGCCTCATTCACCAATTCCTCAAGTTTGAGACATAAATTAGTAAGCATGACCCTCTGTTGAAATAGAATGCACAGTGAATAACATGTAGGATTTTAAAATGTTCTGTAAAACATTTGCAGCAACAGGATAGTCTCATATTTATATAACAGCTTTTTCGTGTTAGTATAATGACATAATACCTTACTGTACAAGATACAATCACTCAAGGGATGAGCTAAACACATTGTGTGTTTGTTTATTCAGACTAGGCATTTAAGAACAGTTATACATAAGTATAAAGCTTGAAGACATTAGGGATGTGTGTGTGTATTTTGTCCAAAACAAAAGTGAGACAAAGGCTGGATCATGTGACACACTTCCCTTCCAGTGATGACACACTTAAAGAGATACCACATCACCATTAACATAATGAAATGTTCCAAAGTGCTTCACAAGGGCATTATAAAACAAAGTATGACTCCCAGCCATGTAAAGAGATATTAGATCAAATGACCAAAAGCTTGATTAAGGTAGGTTTTAAGGAATATCCGAAAGGAAGAAAACAAGATACGAGGGCATTCTAGATTCTAGAACCGAGGCAATTGTAAGCACAACGATCAACGTTGGGAACATTAAGTTTGGGAATGCACAAGAGGCCAGAATAATGTATTACAGCAGGCTGTGGGGTGGGAAAAGATTACAGAGATATCCTAGAATCCCCACAGTGCAGAAGGAGGCCATTCGGCCCATCAAGCCTGCACTGACTCTCTGACAGAGCATCCCACCCAAGCCTGATTTCCGTAACCCCCAGGTATTTACCCTGAGCTTCCCCCTAATCTACACATCTTTGGATACAAAATTATTTAGATAATTCCCACATGAGTCAAAAAGTCAGGACTTCCATAGAGTCCATTCGTACATCTTCAGTTATATGTCCCATATCTACCAACCCAGAGACTGGGAGATTGGACCTATTGGCCAGAATTTTACTACTCACTCACCCCAGAATTGGGGTGGTTGAGGCTCGCGGAACAGAATTCCCTTTTGGCTCAAGCAGGGTTTTACATTTTCACTGAGTGAGGCTATAAAATCCCATCCATTGTTTGAAGTCAATGAGGATCCTTCATCAGACCTGAGGAAAGATAGCAATGTCAAAGATTTTGAACAGAGGAAAGCAAAGGTTGAAAGATGGAAGGGAAGGTCCATGATACGGTGGAAGGAAGGAGAAACTAAAACATTTCCTGGTGATAACAAAACTAAAAGCAATGTTCAGCAGTGGTATTCTGAGTGCTGGGTGAACAAATAAAGAAACAAAAAAAAAACTGTGAAACAAACAGAGGCTGAGGTTATGTTCCAAAACCTATGATCCTGAACTCAGTATTGAGTCTGAGAGGATTGTAGGACATGGAGATGGAAGATGAGATATTTTTTGAGTTTGTGTTGAGCTACATTGGAATACTGCAGCAGGCCAAGGACAGAGAGATCAGAATGGGAACGAAATGGGAGAATTGAAATGACGAGATACTGGGAGCATCCAAGGTAATGCTTATAGGCCGTTCAGAGATGTTCAAGAAAGTTGCATTCCGTCTGCGTTTGGTCTGTGCACTTTATGAGCAGCAAATATAGTTGATAGAATCTACAGAATCCCTGCAGTATAGAAGAAAGCTATTCGACTCATTGAGCCTGTACTGACCACAATCCCACATACGCCATATTCCCATAATCTCATATGTTTACTCTGCTAATCCCCTTGACACGAGAGACAATTTAGCATGGTCAATCCACCTGACCTACTCACCTTTGGGTTGTGGCAAGAAACCGGAGCACGCAAAGGAAATCCATGCAGATATGAGAACATAACATAAGAAATATGAGCAGGAATAGGCCATTTAGCCCTTCGAGCCTGCCCGCCATTCAATAAGATCGTGGCTGATTGAAGTAGATGAGTCCCACTTTCCTGCCTCCTCCCCATAACCCTTAATTCCCTTGTCTATCAGAAATCTATCTATCTATCTATGGGGAGAATGGGAAGTTTGGGGAAAATGTGCAGACTCCACACAGACAGTGACCTGGGTTCAGAATTGAACCATTTGACTAAGTTGAAAGAAGTACTGTTAAATTACCTTTCCACTTGGAAGGAGAGTTTAAGATCTTTATTCCAGACTTCCAGCCTATGCAATAATTTGATCTTGTGTTTGTTTTGGTGAAGACCTCACTGTTGGAGATTGAAGAAGCCACTATGAACCAACTGTCAATCCATTTTGTTTTATATTTGAAAGCAATAGAAACTCACAATTCTTACCCCAGTTCTCTTGATATTTAAGAGTTCATCCCTTGAGTTATGAGTGAGTGAAATTATTATTTCCATCCACATAAACCCATACCACTGAGTGACACTGCGGTTGGTCAATATTCAGGATAAGACCGAGCGTCACACCTTTGAACTGTCTCTGAGACACTAATAAGAAGCACAAATATTTCATGCAACATCAAATAAAACAAAGCATTAGAAAAACATCCTGAGGTGGAATCACAGAACAGAACAACAGAATCCCTACAGTGCAGAAAGTGGTAGCTATGATGTGGAAATGCCAGCATTGGACGAGGGTAGGCAGTAGTTTCACAACACCAGGTTACAGTCCAACCAGTTTATTTGGTAGCGTGAGCTTTCGGAGCACTGCTTCTTCATCAGGTGAGTGAGCAGCGCTCCGAAAGCTCGTGCTATCAAATAAACCTGTTGGACTTTAACCTGATGTTGTGAAACCACTTACAGTGCAGAAGGAAGCCATTCAGCCCATCAAATCCCCTTGAACCGTCTTTTTAGTTTACCCAGGCCCCATCCCTGTAACAACACATATTTACCTTGCTAACCCCCTTAACCCACATAACTTGGGACACGAAGGAGCAACTTAAAATGACCAATCCACCTAACATGCAAATCTTTGGACTATGGGAGGAAACCGGAACATGCAGAGGAAAGCCACATAAATACAGGGAGAACATTCAAACTCTAAAATCATCTTTTTCAGGACATCACCTTAGGCCCTCAATAGTGAGTCAGTGAAAAAAACATCTGGGTGCCTGATTAATGAGGTCAGGGCCAGAGGCTTTGGTATGTTTCCCTGCCAGTCTCCGCAATGGAAAACATTCCAAATTACTGCCCTATCTTGGGATTTAGTCTCAAAATAAGAAAGTCCCATTCTTCAGTCATTGTATCGCAGTTAAATCAGCAGTCTGGTTTACCAGACTGATTCTGGTTATGTAAATGGATTTGTAAATATATGGATTCATAATATATTTGTAACATACTGATTTATAAATCTATAAAGAGACTGATTTATGAGGAGAAATTGACCAGGGTTGTTTTCACTGGAGTTCAGATGAATGAAGGGGGGAACCTCATAGAGGTTTATAAAATTCTAACAAGTCTGGATAGGATAAATGCAGGGAGGATATTCCTGATGAGGGGCGAGGGGGAGGGAGTGGGGGCTGGGGGGGGGGGGGGGGGGGGGGGTGGGGGGGGGGGGGGGGGGGGGGGGGGTGGTTGTGGGGGAGAGAATGGGGGAGTCCAGAACCAGAACCAGGGGTCACGGTCTGAGGACTCAGGTAGACCATTTAGGGCAGCGATGAGGAGACATTTCTTCACCCAAAGAGTCTGTAGAATACATTCCCACAGGGAGCAGTTGATGCCAAAACACTGAATGTATTCAAGAGGCAGCTGGATATTGCAGTTGGGGCTCAAAGCTTATGGGGGAAAGCAAGATTAAGCTATTGAATTGGATGATCAGCCATAAAGAGCTAAATGCCTTCCTCCTGCTCTAACTTCTGTGTTTCTTTATATCACTATCAGGTGCTTCTGATGTTAACCTTTTATTCTCCATTTGGTACCTCAACTGCAGCAAACAACTGGACTGAATTTTGTATGTTGTTTCTGTGATGACTTCAGGCAGGATAATGAAGTTGGCTCGCTAGAGTATGATCTTCCTGATGAGTCTGTGTCCCTAAGTTAATGTGAGTTTATTTATTTGGTTGATGTCGAAAGACCTGATGATTCCTAATTGACGGTTAAATCAGGGAATCTCATTCTCCCTATTTAAAGTAGATTGTCAGACTCCCAAACCACATTCAGCATGGAACAACTGAAGAACTGGCTGTGTACGGATGTATGGTGTAAATAAAGCAACTTGGTGACGAGATTTTCACCTCTGTGGAGTTATTACAGTTTACCTGAGGGTTTGTGTGGAAGCTGCAGTAAGACTCACTGAGCTCTTGCTGTGCTGTGTGTATTTTGTTACCTCTATCAAAGTTTACTAAGATGGTGTTTTTTTTTGGAGCTCAGATCAGCAAACCCTGAAAGGATCAAATCTAGATTCTTCAGCTTCCTACAGTCGAGTGACGCATTTACCTGTTCACCCATCAAGGATTCAGGAGAAACACAATAAAATTCTATTGGTAGTGCAGGCTCAGTTACAGATGATAGCTCTGCTTGAGAGAGTTGGAGGCAGGTTCAATCGAGGTATTCCAAAGGGAATTGGATTTCATTGGGACTCTCATAACGTGCAATGTTATGGGGAGATGGCAGCAGAATATCACCGAGAGGTACCCATTCAGAGAGCCAGAGCAAGCCTGATGGGCTGAATGGCCAACTTTTGCACTGTTAAAGCTCTACAATTTTGTACGATGGCTGAAAAGGATACGAGGTCTGGGTTGAAGCAGAGATGGAACAATGTTAGCTTCCTGTCAGCTGGTAATTGGAAACAGCAATTCAACTGGTTGTGTCAATGTCTGTCTTTGGTCTCAGAATTTGGAACAAAAATTATAATGCTGCTCCCCAAGTGAAAGCATGAACCTTGAGTGGAGGACAAGAGAAGCACCTTGCCCACAAGACTGCGAGCTCCACAATTCCTTATTCATTAGCTTGGCTTGTGGCTGAGAATAGATTGTATGTCATGAGTGAAGAAAAATTGATGTATAAGAGAGAGACAGAGCCTGACCATGTTGTAGCTGCAGTTTGTATCAACAGACACAAGTAATTATCAGTCTTCTCTCACTGGGCTCCAAGCAGCAGAATCACCTCTCAGCAATGACATAGCACTTAGCCTGTGGCTTCTGGTGTGTGGCAATAAAGGGAAATAACTGGTTTGGATAGTTGTGAGAATTTTAGTCAGTCGGGAAGAAACGCCTGGTGGTGCTGGGTAAATGAGATGGTGCTAACCGAGTGGATTTGAGGATTAATGTGAAGAATCCCAACCAGTTTCGTTTGATATATTTGATGAGGATAAATTCTAAGAGCAACATTGCCTGCACGAAGCCACACACACTTGGAGCCTAATATGCCTCTAGCTTCAGGGTAAACCTGATGTGCACTTCTATGGCTCACAAAGTGCTCACAAACTAAAGTACCCCTGAACCTTATGTGATTTCACCTACTATTTAGATCTTTTTACACCAGGGGTGGCATGATGGCACAGTGGTTAGCACTGCTGCCACACAGTGCCGAAGACCTGGGTTCAATTCTGGACTCGGGTCACCACCTGTGTGGAGTTTGCACGTTCTCCCTGTATCTGCGTGGGTTTCCTCCAAGTGCACTGGTTTCTTCCCACACTCCAAAGATATGTGGGCTAGGTGGATTGGCCAGGCTAAATTGCCTCTGAGTGTCAGGGAATTAGCAGGATAAATGCATGAGATTACGAGAATAGAGCATAGGTGGATTTGTGGTCCATGCAGTTCAATGGGCTGAATGACCTCCTTCTGCTCTGTAGGGATTCTACGAATTCTGGTGTGCCAATCTATCATTGAATTTGACTTTTTTCTTGAATTACGTGGACAATATCCCCTAATGTGTTAAATAACACTCTGAAATTGCTTCAAGTTTGCCCACTGGGGGAGTGTGTTCAGGAACATCTGCATGGATAAGCATTCATTATTCAGTTCATTTATTCTTTTCAAAAGAAAATCAGCTTGGAGAGAGGCTTTTGTGTTTGGGCTGGACCACAAGGCAGTATGAAGGGGCGGGGGGAGGGGACGGGGGAGGCTGGTTCTGATTGAGAGCCAGAAATCAGAGTCAAATGGAGGTTAGAACCCAGGTGATAGGCAATCACCAGGGCAATGATTTTCTCCCAGCTGGTCTACTAACAGGCAGAGGGCGGGCTGCTATTCAATTGAGAATGGCAGGTGTGGGGTCTTGAAAGTGGACTGTGATTAGGAACCTTTCCAATTCCGAGAGAGAGCAGCAACCCACAGTTCAGGCAAGAGAGAGAAAGAGAGAGACAGAAAGAGTACCTTTTGCCACAATGCCCTCACAGCAACTTTGGCTGGGCTATTGACACCATTTTTTAATTGAAAATATTTCAATGTTGAAAGAGGATCTCACCGCTGGATGTTGGCAGGCAGGGAGGGGGAGGGAAGATCTCAAAGCCTGCCCGGAACATTGACCCTTCCCCATTGTGGCTGCTTTCCAACAACTTGGAAGGTTCCAAATTGACTGGAAGATCTCAGTTTTGCCTATTAATTTTTCGAATAGCTTTTTACTGCCTTTAATTGTCCACCAGAGCTTGAGAGCAGGTAGGTCTTCAACCACTACAGGGGAGAAAAACCCTTTAGCCATTGCTCCATCCTGCGGAGAAAGGACTTGGGGATGGGATGGTGCCAGTAAATCAGTATTCATGCTGGCTACATGAATTTTCATGTTTCTACTTTGTTTGTGTTGGCATGACAGACTAAATCTGTATTCAGTTAACATTTATATAGGTAATGTTAGCTAAGGTTGCTGAGATGGTAGCACCAATAATGAAATCACTCTAAGGGTGTCTGTATGGAGTTGAAACTGTGCTCAGTGTGTGTTACGATGTGATCAGTACAAAGCTTTTAGATTCCAGATACAAGAACAGTGCAGCACTGATTTAAAGTAAAAGTTAAAGTTAATTTATTAGTCACAAGTAAGGGCTTACGTTAGGGCAATGAAGTTACTGTGAAATTCCCCTAGTCACCATAATCCGGCACCTGTTCGGGTACACCGAGGGAGAATTTAGCAAGACCGATCCACCTAACCAGCATATCACATGAAAGTAAACCGGAGCACCCAGAGGAAATCCATGCCAACACAGGGAGAATGTGCAGACTCTGTACAGACAGTTGGAAATTGAAACCAGGTCCTTGGTATTGTGAGACAGCAATGCTAACCACTGTGCCGCCGTGCCACCACAACTGTGGAACAGAATGATGACTGACTCTGCTGCTGAACTGGTTCACAATACAAGTTGTCATGCATCACTCCTGAAGCTTTGTTTGTTTAGTGGACAGGGAAAAGTCTTGAAGAAGCCTTAGTCAAGATGAAATAGCTTGAGCAGATTCCACATTGGAGGAGATTATCGTCTGTTGAAGGAGTGGGATTTTCCTGTCTGATGGTCCCTAGTTTTACATATGATAACCAATCTGTCGGACGGGATTAATGCTGAATTATGGGCAGCATAATTTCACAGTTTTTTGCACTGCTGCCTCATAGCACCAGGGACCTGGGTTCAATCCCTGGCTTGGATCACTGTCTATACGGACCCTGCACATTCTCCCCATGTCTGATAGGGTTTCCTCCGCGTGCTCTGGTTTCTTCCCACGTTCTGAAAGACGTGCAGGTTAGGTGCATTGATTCTCCCTCAGTGTACCCGAACAGGCACTGAAGTGTGGCAGCTCGGGGATTTTCACAATAACTTCATTGCAGTGTTCACGTAAGCCTGCTTGTGACACTAATAAGTAAACTTCATTCAGCAATCTCACCTTGTTTACCTCATGCCAACCCATATGGAATCACACGCCTATCAAATTGTGAATTAATCTTATATTAGCATTAATTTCAGGATGATTGAATGTCTCACAGTTTCCTCATTTGGTGAATTCTGCTGCCATATTCACGATCAGCATTGAAACAAAAAAATACACTTTTTTTAACTCATTCATGGGTTGTGGGCAACACTGGCTTTTGCTGTCCATTCTTAATTGCTCTTTGGCCGAGTGTTACAGAGGGGCAGATGAGAGTCAACCATATTACCTGGAGTCACAAGTAGGCCAGACTAGGCAGGGAGTGCAGATTTCCTTTCCTAATCAATATTAATGAATCAGATGTGGTGTTGCCATTACTGAGGCTAGTGTTCAAATCTGGATTTTATGTATTGACTTTAAATTCAACCTGTTGCTCTGGTGGGATTTGAACCCACTTCGCCAGAGCACTGACTCAGGCCTCTAGATCACAAGTCCAATGATATTACCATGATGCCACCATCTTTACTTTGGGCAAATCATTCTAATTTAATGGTAACTTTTAAAATAGTCTTGATTTGAAAATTCCCATTGTTTTTGATTTCTTCCACAACCTATCTCTGTAATCCCTTACATCCTGACATCACAGCTCAACATTCCTCTGATTCTGGCCTCTTGAACATTCTGGTTGTTGATGGCAACAGTGACTTCGGCTACTAAGCCCTGTGCTCTGAAATCTCCTCCTGAAGGTTCTTCCTCTCTCTGCCTCAATAACTGCTTTTTAAAACATTTATCTCACTGCTCAATTTGCTTATCTACCATAACATCTCCTATGTTGGATTGATAGGCCATGCTAAATTGTCCCTCCTTGTCCCACAATGTAAAGTTTAAGGGGATTAGTGGGGTAAATATGTGGGGTAATGTAAAGACCTGGGTAAAATACTCTGTCGGAAAGTTGGTGCAGACTTGATGGGCTGAATGGTATCCTTCTGCACTGTAGCCAGCATAATCAAGGACGCCACGCACCCCGGACATTCTCTCTTCCACCTTCTTCCTTTGGGAAAAAGATACAAAAGTCTGAGGATACATACCAGCCGACTCAAGAACAGCTTCTTCCCTGCTGCCATCAGACTTTTGAATGAACCCTCCATAGATGAAGTTGATCTTTCTCTACACCCTAGCTATGACTGTAGCACTACATTCTGCATTCTTTCCTTTCCTTTCTATGAACAGTATGCTTTGTCAGTACAATGTGCAAGGAACAATACTTTTCACTGTATACTAATACATGTACAATAATAATAAATCAAATCAAATTGAATGCCTTCCTCTGTGCATCAGAGCAAAAAAATACTTTTCATCTGAGTTCATGAGTTGTTATGCACATTAGAGAAGCATCTCTCTTGCTTCAATCAGGTGGGATTTTCTGGCCTCACTTGTCCCAAAACTGTAAAATACCTCTTGCGATCAACAGACTTTCCCATTGTCCACACTGCATTTGCTCCGATTCCCGTGATTTGGGTGGTAAAATTCCAGCCATTGGAATTTTACCATCCAAAATTGGTAAAATTCCAATTTGGGTTGGACGGTAAAATTCCAGCCATTGTCTCAACCCCAATCTCAAAATAACATCTAACTCGACAGCATTGAGATTATTTTCCAATTACAAGCCCCCCCAATGGCTCTTTGAAAGAACAATTTAAACAGTTCTACTCCTAAGCTCTTTCCTCATAACATTGGAAATGGTGCTCTTCAAATTTACATTCCCTTCCACTGCACTTTCAAACAATGCATTCCTGTCATGTGACTTGCACATTCTCCTCGTGTCTGCATGGGTTTCCTCTAGGTGCTCCAGTTTCCTCCCATCATCCAGTGATGTGCAGGTTATGTTGAAAATTGGCCTCTATGTCAGGGGTTTAGCAAGGTAAATATTTGGGGTTTTGGGAGTAGGGCCTGGGTGGGATTATGATTAGTACACACTCGATGGGCTGAATGGACTCCTTCTGCATTGTAGGGATTCTATGATTCAATGATTCAATGAATCTATGACTCTGAGTGACCCTCAACTTAGAGTAGGTGTTGGCCGTTGGGCCCTTGGAGCCTGTTGCACCATTCGATAAGACCATTGTTGATCTGACTGTCTTCGCTGTCTCTACTTTCCTGTCTCCCCCCAACACCCCCAGCTCCCATCCCCATCCCCCACCACTCGACTGCTTTGTCTATCGAAACCCCAGCCCTGAATAAATTAAGTATCCCCGCTCCCCTCCACTGGCTGTCCCAGTTTAGGAGTCATTCTGTGCTGTGGAAGATTCATTGAATCCCTACAGTGCAGAATAGAAAGAGGCCAATCAGCTCATCAGGTCTGCACTAACAATAATTCTCAGGCTGTATCACCGTAGCCCCACATATTTGCCCTATTAGTCCCCCTGATACTAATGGCATCTTAGCATGGTCAATCATATTCACAGAATAGATTCTAGAGTGCACAAGGGAACCATTCAGCCCATTGAGCCTGCACTGGCAACAATCCCACCCAGGTCCAATCCCCGTAACCCCATACATTTACTCTCCTAATCCCCCTGACAATAAGGGGCAATTTATCATGGCTAATCAACATAACCCACACACCTTTGGACTATCGGAGAAAGTGGAGCACCTGGAGGAAATCCAAGCAGTCACAGGGAGAACGTACAAACCAGACACAGACAGTGATCCAAATCGGGATTTGAATCTGGGTCTTTGACGCTGTAAGGCAGCAGTGTTAACCACTGTGCCACCGTGTTGCCCCAACCCCAATCTACATAACTCGCACATCTTAGGATGCCCCAAAGTATTTTCCTGTTGAACCAAAGTTAGTTCCTGTTAGAACTTTCTCAGTCAGCAGAGGAGTGACGGTCCGGTTATTAATCTGAGTTTCAGAATGGACGAAGATCATGAATCTACAATAGGTTTGGTAGATCATTATACTGTCAGTGCAGTTAAGGGATTACTTGGGTTCTTCTTTTCATTTTCCAGCCACGCAGGCAAGAGACCTCTTCTGCAGTCAGGCGTTGTCACCCTTGCGCTATGAGAATGCTGAGCCAATGATTGATTACAGAGCATGTGAAAGGACCCAATGAAATCAAGAACGAGACGCATTAGCATGATGAATGTCTCCCTGGCCAGAGATAGTGGTTGATGATGGGGGATGATAAATTTGTACAGCGATACAGTATCTGTGATATCTCCCGAGTATTACCAGTCAGAGAGCATGAGAAATGGAGAGAGGGAAGGCAGCGAGCAGGAATATGTTGTGCTGTGCATCAGATAAGCATCGCTTTCTGCATCCCTGTATTTGGTTGGATTCTGTTGAGAAAAAAATTACATACTGACAAATATTCTACGCAGTGAAGTGCAAACGCCCATAACGTTCATACTTCTGCAGTGCTTTTGATTCAGAGTAAAGTTGCAATACAATATTAATACCAGCAAATCATTCAATTACTCGCCAGTATTTAATTGATTATGCCCCGTTAGAATGTATTTCTGTTTAACAGTGAGTTCAGGATAGAGAAGGTATCAGGAACGGAACTGGGGAAATGCAAATGTAGTTCCATTGTTTAAAGAATCAAAGGAAGTGCCAAACAATTCGAGACCAGTTAATCTTACGTTGGTAAACAGAAAATGCTGGAAAATCTCAGCAGGTCTAACAGGATCTGGGATGAAAGAATTGAGCCAACATTTCAAGTCTAGATGATCCTTCGTCAGAACCTGCTTCTCTCTCCCCGCAAATGCTGTCAGGTCTGCTGAGATTTTCCAGCATTTTCTGCTTTTGTTTCAGATTCCAGCGTCTGTAGTATTTTTTATAGTCTATAGTGGTTTTACATTGGAGGTGGGCAAATTAACAGAATCAATCCTGAGGGATAGGGGTAATTGTCATGTAGAAACAATGAGAAGTCTCACAACACCAGGCCAAACTCCAACAGGTTTATTTGTAATCGTGAGCTTTTGGAGTGCTGCTTCTTCATCAGGTGAGTGTGAACACTCACCGGAAGAAGGAGCAGTGCTCCAAAAGCTTGTGCTTCCAAATCAATCTGTTGGACTTTAACCTGGTATTGTGAGACTTCTTACTGTGCCCACCCCAGCCCAACACTGGCATCTCCACCTCAAGGTTGTCACATAGAAAGGCATGACTTATTAGGGATGGTCAGCATAGATTTGTTAAAGAACGGTCTTGCCCCACAAAGTTGATTGAACTCTTTGGGGAAGTGACAAGAAGGGTTGATGAAGATATTGCAGTGGATGTTATGTACATGGATTTTAATAAGATGTTTGACACGGTTCAACAGGGCAGATTGGTCAAACAAGTAAAAGCCCATGGGATGCAGGGTAATAGGGCAAACTGGCTAAAAAGTTGGCTTAGTATCAGGAAACAAAGGGTAATGATCCATGGATCCCCTTGCAAATGGAAAGTATTTTCCAAGTTGTATTCCACAGGGTTCTGTGTTGGGACCCTTACTCTTTGTGTTATCTATTAATGATATGGATATGAACATGGGGGCACAATTGGGAGATTTGCAGACAACATAAAGATTGGCTGAGGAGTGAATTGTGTAGAGGATAGCTGATATCTAAAAAAAGCATCAATTATTGGTGCTGAGGACAGTGAAATGGCAAATAGATTTTAATGGAAAAGTATGAGGGAATGCATTTAGGGAGGATAGACAATTATAGGGAACATACTGAGAGGTGTAGATGAAATCAGTGATCTTGGTGTACATAGGTTCCTAAAAGCAGCAGTTCAAGTAGACAAGGTTTGCAAAGAAGGTATATGCAGTGCTCTCCTTCAGTGGCAGGGATATAGAATATAAAAGTAAGGACATAGTGTTGGAACTGTATAAAACAATGGTGAGGCCACAACTGGAGTACTTTGTGTAGTTCTGGTCATCACATTCCAGAGAGGATGCAATTGCTCTGGGACAGTGCAGAGGAGGCTGACAAGAATGTTGCCAGTTCTAAAAACGTGTAGCTATGGGGTAGGTTGGGGTTATATTCCTTGGAACAAAGAAGGCTGAGGGTGTACAAAATCATGTGGGGAAAACAGAGTGCATAGGATAAAATAGTTTCCTTTGGCAGAGAATTCTACAATAAGATATAGATTAAAAATAAATAGCAGAAGGCATAGAAGAGACATGAGGAAGAGTTCTTTTACACAGAGGGTGCTGGGTGTCTGGAATTCATTGCCCGAGTTGGTGCTGGAGGCACAGACCCTAAACTCTTAGAAGATAACTGGATCTGCACCTTAAGTTACAAGGCCATGGATTGGGTTTAGAAAGGTGGGATTAAAAAGGATGTCCGGTGTCCTCAGGCTAGTATGGAGATAGGCCAAATGGCCTCCTTTTGCGCTGTAACTTTTCTATCGTTTCATGCTTCTTACTGCCTGAAATCGGAAGGATTTGCAAATTGACACTCATCCCATTCATCCAAATTATGACTTAATCTTCTTTGGCCATTAAGTTCTAGAGTGGAACTTGAAACCACAGCTTCTGGTTCAGGGTTACGGACACTACCTAATGCACCACAAGATCTCAATGTTGTTCAACTTGCATGACAAATGAAGATTATTAGTTTGTGGGAGCATTTTATGTGTAAACTCATCCACCTTTCCATTTATTTTTAAGCTCACTTAGGGGCTGTGGCAAGATCAGCATTTATTAGCCATCTCTCTTTTCCCTTGAAAAGGTGGTGGTGACCTGCCTTTTGAATAACTCAGAATCATTGAATAGAATTATAGAATCACTACAGTGTAGAAGAGGCCATTTTGCCCATCGAGTCTGCACTGACTCTCTGATAGAGTATCTTACCTAAATGTGTTCTATCTACAAGATGCACTGCAGCAACTCATCAAAGATCCTCCAGACAGCATCTTCCAAACCCACAACCACTTCCATGTGGAAGGACAAGGGCAGCAGATATATGGGAACACCACCATCTGCAAGTCCCCCTCCAAGCCACTCACCATCCTGACTTGGAAATATATCACCATTCCTTTTGCAGTCGCTGGGTCAAAATCCTGGAATTCCCTCCCTAACTGCATTTTGGGTCAACCCACGGCATGTGGGCTGCAGCGATTCAAGGAGGCAGCTCACCACCTTCTTCTCAAGGGAACTAGGGATGGGCAATAAATGCTGGCCAGCCAGTGACTCCCGGGCCCCACGAATGAATCTTGAAAAGGCCTCTCCCTTGTCCTATCCCTGTAACTCCATACATTTGCCATGGCTAATCCATCTAATCTATGCATCTTGGGGCACTAAGGGGACAATTTAGTATGGCCAATTCCCCTAATCTGAACATCCTTCCACTGTGGGGGGAAAACCGGAGCACCAAAGAAATGCTCCAAAGATAGAGAGAGAACGTGCAAACTCCACAGAGACAGCACCTAAGATTGGAATTGAACAGGGGTCGCTCACGCTGTGAGGCAGCAGTGCCACTGTGCCACCCTTGCTTGTTTGACCATTTCTGAGGGCAGTTAAGAGCCAAGCCCATCACTCTGTGTCTGGGTCACATTTCATGTAGGTTGTGCATGACAAGATTCCCTTCCCTCAAATATGTTGATGAACCAGATAAACTTTACAACAATTTGCCCATTTTGTTCTGAGTTACTGACACCGGTTTCACTCTAGATTTTATTTAATTACGTACGCCAGCTGCCGTGCTGAGATTCGAACTCATGTAGTTGGATCATTAGTTCAAACCTCTGGATTATTCATTCATTAACTAAACCACTATATACAATACACGTGTCTCGACTTCAAAGGTACCTCACTGGCTGTAAAGCGCTTTGGAATATCCCAAGGTTGTGGCAGGAAATACATCAATTTTATATTTTCTTTTGCAGTATGACTGCACAGGTAATCTCTCTTCACTGAACACAAGCAATGCTTTAGTTCGGGAGATCATTCCCTGGACTGCCCAAGTTAGACACATACATTTCACACATTTATTTCGCACTTCACTGTCCGCATGGCATCTTCTAGACTGAAATGATTAATTTGGGGTCCACAGTATAAACTAAGTTTAAGTTTAAAGTTTATTTATTATTGTCACAAGTATGCTTATATTAACACTGCAATGAAGTTGCTGTGAATATCTCCTTGTTGCCACACTCCGGTGTCCGTTCAGGTACACAAAGGGATAATTTAACATGGCTAATGAGCATAACCAGCACGTCTTTCAGACTGTGGGAAGAAACCAAAGCACCCAGAGGAAATCCATGCAGACACAGGGAGAACATGCAGACTCTGCACAGACAGTGACCCAAGCCAGGAATCGAACATGGGTCCCTGTGAGGCAGCAGTGCTGACTACTGTGCTGCCATGTCACGTTATTTCACCTTGTCCATGCCTCGCGTCTAAACCTTGTGTCCCAGTAAGACATGTATAAAAGGATGCTACTTCCATTTCACATGATCCATGTTTTCATCAGATTAGCCACTTCACGCCAAATTATGGAACTTATTTTTTGCTGCCATGGACGCATCGATAACTAAATTGAAACATTCTCATAGTCATTTCACACAGAAACCAGAGAAAAGAGAAGTGCTTTTATCACAGTCAGGGATAGACTTAGCCATAGATCGCTTACCCATCCCACTGGATTAAGGAGGTCAATACTTCTTGCTACACCCCTGAGCCATACAGTCCAGACTCAACCAGTCCTCCCTGTCTGTTACAGCTGACTTTTCACAGTAAGCAGATCAACTGCATTGGCAAAATTTACCTCGGTTAAGACATGCCACTCACCACCATTAGCTGCTCCAGTATAGCTTCAACACTGGTAATTACCCAACAAGGTGGAACATTTCCCAGATATATATTCTGCACACAACAAGCAGCACAAACTCAGTCTGAGCAGCCTATGCTCAGTCAATGAGAGAGCAGCACTATCATTCCCTAACCTCACCTTTATCACCTTATACATTCCATCCAACCTACAGGTCTTTGTATACTAAGGGGCAACTCAGCATGGCCAATACACCTAGCCTGCGAGAGGAAACTGGAGCACCCAGAGGAAACCCACGCAGACTCAGGGAGAATGTGCAAGCTTCACACAGACCATTACTCAAGGCCGTAATTGAACCCAGGTCCCTGGCACTATGAGGCAGCAGTGCTATCACCGTGCCACCAAGCTGCCCTTATTGTTAAGGATATTATCATAGAATGCTTAGAAAATCATTGTGTGATTAGTCAGAGTCAACATGGCTTTATGAAAGTGAAGTCGTGTTTAATTCATTCCTTTGAGCTGTTTGAGGAAATAACAAGCAAGTGGATAAAGAGGAACCTGTAGATTGGGGTGGCACAATGGTTAGTACTGCTGCCTCACAGCTTCAACGACCCAGGTTTGATTTCTGGCTTGGATCGCTGTGTGTGTGGACTCTCCATATTCTCCCCATGTCTGCATGGGTTTCCCCCCGATGCTCCAGTTTCAAACCACAGTCCAAAGATGTGCAGATTAGGTACATTGGCCATGCTAGATTCCTTCTTAGTGTCCAAGGATGCATAGATTAGAGGGGTTGACAGGGTAAATATGAGGGGTTAAGGGATAGGACCTGGGTGGGATCGTTGCTGGTGCAGACTCGATGGGCCAAATGGCCTCCATTGCAGTGTAGGGATTCTAAGTGCTATAGTTGGATTTCCAAAAGCCAGAAGATTAGGTGCCACACCAAAGGATAGCACACAAGGTAAGAAATAATATTGTGCTGGTAACATATTAACATGGATAAAGCATAACTTGAAGCAGAGAATTGAGATAAATTGGTCGATTTCAGATTGGCAAGCTGTAACTGGTGGAGTATCATTGTGATCAATGCCGGGGATTCAAATATTTACAATCTACATCATTAATTTGGATGAAGCAACTGATTATACAGAAACTAAATGTATCAATCATTCCAAGATGAATAGGGAGGTAGATTGACAAGAGAAGGTAGAGATGCTCACCCAAAACCAGAAGCTCCTGCCTGAGATCAATGGACTTCTGCATGGTGCTATCTCACCAGCAGTGATTCCCTTAGGTGGGAAAATTCTGCCCAGGGAGTCTGCAAGAGAGATTTAGGCAGGTTAAGTGAGCGGGCAAAGGTTTGGCATGTTGAGTATAATGTGGGGAAATGTGAAATCTCTTCCCTGGGCAGGAGGAATAGAAAAGCAGTGTACTATTTTATTGGAGCGAGAATGACAAATTCGGTATTACAGAGGGATCTGGGTCTCCTGATGTATGGATCACAAAAATGTGTATGTAGATCCAGCAAGTGTTTAAGAAGGAAAATGAAATGTTGGCTTTTATTGCAATATAAAGTAGAGATGATTTACTGCAAGTGTCGAGGACTTTGATGGGATCCTATTTGGAATACTGTATATGGCTTTTGTCTTATTTGACGAAAGATATAGGAAAGATTCACTCAATGCATTACTGGAGTAAAGGCCTTATCATATGAAGACAGGTTGAAAAAATTGGGCCCATGTTGAGCTTCTCAGTTACAGTTCAGTCATAAAAGATGATGCAAGTCCAGTTTCTTCATAAATTCACTTTACTCTCTTTTTATAAATCCACATACACGCACCCAATACCCAGTGCCACCTGTAACCTCTTTATATATGCCACTGTGCTATTAAACAATAAATGTACAAATGAGATCCTATTGCAGTTAACCCATTCGTAACAGTCCATACTGAGTAGCATTCAGGGAATGAGTAGTGATCTTGCTGAAATAAATAAGATCCTGCCGGGATAGAAGCAAAATATAGCAGATGCTTGAAATCTGAAACAAAAATAAAAAATGTTGGAATGTCTCAGTAGGTCTGACTGATTGGAATTGATTTGACTTGCTATTGTCACATTGATTAACATACGGTGGAAAGTATTGTTTCTTGTGCTCTATACAGATAAAACATATCATTCATAGAGAAGGAAAGGAGACAGTACAGAATGTAATGTTACAGTCACAGCTAAAGTGTAGAGAAAGATCAACTTAATGCAAGATAAGTCCATTCAAAAGTCTGACAGCAGCAGGGAAGAAACTGTTCTGGAGTCGGTTGGTACGTGACCTTAGACTTTTGTACCTTTATCCCAACAGAAGAAGATGGAAGAGAGATTGCCCAGAGTGGGGTTCTTAATTATGCTGGTTGTTTTTGAGGCAATGGGAAGTGTAGACAGATCAATGGATGGAGGGGCTGGTTTGCGTGATGGATCAGGCTATATTCACAACCTTTTGTAGTTTCTTGTAGTCTTGGGTGGAGCAGGAGCTAAACTAAGCTGTGATATAACCAGAAAGAATGTTTTCTCTGGTGCAACTGTAAGTGTCAGAATTGATGTGCCAAAGTATCTTAGTCTTCTGAAAAAGTAAAGGCATTGATGGACTTGCATAACTATAGTGTTAGCACGGGGGAGCCAGGACAGGTTGTAGGTGATCTGGAAACCTAAAGACTTGAAGCTCTTGACCCTTTCTACTTCTTCCCATTGATATAGATATTGATATATAGCATGTTCTCCACGTTGCTTCCTGAAGTCGATGACAATCTCTTTCGTTTTGCTGACATTGAGGGAGAGATTATTGTCACTGCACCAGATCACCTGATTCTCTATCTCATTCCTGAAATCTGTCTTGTCGTTTGAGATTCGACTTACCACGGTGCTGTCATTAACAAACTTGAAAATTGACAGCATCTGTGAAGAGGGAGAACAGAACTAACATTTCAAATCTGGATGACACTTCCACAGAAAGTGTGGCAGAACAGAATTCATTTGAACTTTTAAAAGATAATTTGACTTCAGTTGAACAGTATTCATTTTATGTGGTTTAGTGAAAAATTGAGGTGTGGGACTAAGTTCGTCCACTCTTTCAAAGAACTGGCATAGGTACAATGGGATAAATACAATACTTTAGAATTTTACTCCTGCTCTATGGAGCTGCCAGTTCCCGTCTGCCAATGAGTCACCTGTACTTGAAAGCCAGGTGGGGACATTTATAATATTTAACTGTGACAATCAAATTCGCCTTTAGATCCTCAAGCACCTAGACTCAGAAAGAAAAAGAGTCGATACAGCATTAGCAGAGCTGTAACCTTGAGAAGGGTCATTGACAAAAAGAGGGAATGAGATTGGGGAGGAGTGAAGGAGGCAGAGATGATCAAAGATTTGTGAATGAAAATACTGGGGTGTTGTTACTCAATGTCAGCACTTGTGTTAAATCTCACGTAACCTAGGACTGTACTGTGGAACGCAACACTACTACAGCTCCGAATATTGATTCCAGGAGACTTGAAGGGCTGGATGCCAAGATGATGTTTCTCTTTTGTAGATAATCTGAAATTAGGAGGCACAGTTTAAAAATTAGGGGTCTCCCTACTAAGACTGAGAAGAAGAAAATTCCTTTCTCTCAGGGAATCGTAAATCTGTGGAATTCTTTTTTTATATACATGTGTGGGACATGAGCATCGCTGGCTGGCCAACAATTATTGCAAGAAGCCTCACAACACCAGATTAAAGTCCAACAGGTGTATTTGGTAGCAAAAGCCACTAGCTTTCAGAGCGCTGCTCCTTCATCAGGTAAGTGGGAGATCTGTTCACAAAGAGGGCATATAAAGACACAAAAACTTAATTTACAAAATACTGGTTGGAACATGAGTCTGTACAGGTAATCAAGTTTTAAAGAAACAGACAATGTGAATGGAAAGAGCATTATGCACAGGTTAAAGAGATGTGTATTGTCTTCAGACAGGACAGTTAGTGAGATTTTGCAAGCCCAGGCAAGCCGTGGGGGTTACAGATAGTGTGACATGAACCCAAGATCCCATAGAGAACCCACACAGACATGACGATGGCCTCAACTGGGATCTTGGGTTCATGTTACATTATCCGTAACCCCCATGGCTTGCCTCAACTCACAAAATCTCACTAACTGTCCTGTCTGGAGACAATACACATCTCTTTAACCTGTACTTAGTGCTCGCTTCATTCACATTGTCTGTACCTTTAAGGCTTGATTACCTGTAAACATTTGCATTCCAACCATTACTTTGTAAATTGAGTTTGTGTCTTTATATGCCCTCTTTGTGAACAGAACTCCCACTTACCTGATGAAGAAGCAGCGCTCCAAAAGCTAGTGACTTTTGCTACCAAATAAACCTGTTGGGCTTTGACCTGGTGTTGTGAGACTTCTTACTGTGTTAACGACAGTCCAATGCCAGCATCTCCACATCAACATTTTATTGCCCATCCCTAATTGCCCAGGGCAGTTGAGAGTCAACCACATTGCTGCGGCTCTGTAATCAGATTTAGGTGAGACCAGGTAAGGACTGCAGATTTCCTTCCCTAGAGGACACTAATGAACCAAATGGATTTTTCTGACAATGGACAATGGTTTTATGGTCATCAGTAGATTGTTAATTCCAGACATTTTTATTGAACTCAAATTCCACCATCTACCACGGTGGGATTTGAACCTAGGTCCCCAGAGCATTAGCTGAGTTTCTGAATTAATAGTCAAGTGATAATAGCACCAGGGCAGTGCCTCCCCTCTTCACTAGAGAGCAGTGGAGGGTGTGGGTCATCAGAAATCTTCAAAGTTGAAATACATTTTGAATTAAGAAGGGAGGAGGAGGGAAGGCGATGTGCAGGAAGATCAAATCGAGGAGACAAACAGATCACCCTGACCTTATCAATCGGTGGAGCAGGCTCGAGGGGCCAAATTGCTGACTCTGGCTCCTACTGTTTGATATTCTCATGTGCTCTTGCCTCGTAACAGATGAAACATGGGAAAGTTAGCTGGAGATTGTAAATTGAACCCAGCTTTTATTTCCACCTCCAGAATCTATCCCAGTGAAAGACTTGTGGGCTCTTTAAAAGGTGATTTGTGAGTATGGAATCACGGCCAATGTTAGCTCGCTGGTTTTCCTTCCATGGGCTGTTCACCTTCACTGTCTTTCATGGAGTGAGGGCAAGTGGAATGCACACAGATTGTCTGCAATGATTTTTGGAATGCAAAGAGAATGCTTTTCTCAGGCAACTTTAGTGTAATTGTTTTGCAAAGACAATGCATATCTGTGAAGGAAGAGGACCAATTATTTGATCTGATAATTATTTAGCTAAGGGGCATTCTTTGCTGTTCTGCCCTGAACTTGCAGATAATGTGAGTCAGATATCAAAGGGGTAGTTGCTCTGAATGGATCAACTCTTCTTTGTCAAGAAGCATCTCCGGATGATGTTAAATTTGAGTAACTTGCACTGAAGCCTCAGTTCACATTAGAGCAGTGAGCTCCAGATCAGACTCATGCTGTGCCTAAAAGCACTGTATTGTTCACAATTCCAGTTTAAAATCTCTGATAAACAGATGTGATGAATCGCACAACAACCTGTAATAGTAAGCTTTAGGTTTGATTTGATTTGCTATTGTCACCTGTATTAGTACACAGTGAAAAGTGTTATTTCTTAGGTGCTATACAGACAAAGCCTACTCTTCATAGAGAAGAATATGGGGTGTGGGCCATGGGGCAGCACAGTAGTTAACATTGCTGCCTCACAGAGCCAGGAACTGGTTCTGGCCTCGGGTCGCTGTCTGTGTTGAGTTTGCACATTTTCCGCATGTCTGCATGGATTTCCTCCAGGTGCTCCAGTTTCCTCCCACAATCCAGGTTAGGTGAATTGGCCAGACTAAATTGCCTTTTACTGTCAGGAAGGCTAGCTAGGGTAAATGCATGGGGTTATGTGGGATAGGACTTGGGTGGGAGTGTGGTTGGTGCAGATTTAATGGGCTGAATGTCTTCTTTGACATGTGGATTTCTATGATTTTAAGGAAAGAGTACAGAATGTAACGTTGCAGTTAAAGCTAGGGTGTCGAGAGAAATCAACTTAATATCAGGTAGATCCAGTCATAAGTTTGACGAAGAAGCTGTTCTTGAATTGATTGGTATGTGACCTCAAACTTTTGTATTTTTGATCTGATGGAAGAAGGTGGAAGAGAAAGTGTCTGCGGTGTGTTGGTTTTTGATTATGCTGGTTACTTTTCTGAGGCATCAAAGTGTCGAAAGAATCAATCGATCGGAGGCTGGTTTGCACGAAGGACTGAACTTCATTCACGACACACTGCAGTTTCTTGTGGTCTTGGGCAGAGCCAGAGTCATACCAAGCTGTGTGATATAACCAAAAAGGATGCTTTCTATGATGCATGTGTAAACATTGGTGAGAGTCGTAACAAAAAGGCTTAGACATCAGATAGTTGGGACGTACCAATCCTCGACCTTCTGTAAATTTTACTTCCAATAAATATAGTTTAGCCTGAATGATGTGATCATTTCATGTGGTGCCTTTTCATTGACTTGGAGAGATCAAGATAACACTGTGATATTCTGTACTGTTTCTGGTACACACCCACCAATATCAGGCCTCAAGGATTGGTGGTTTGGCACCAGATATTTCTCTGTAAGGTCACGTTTTGGGTGAGGTGGATAATGAAGCATTATTTTGCTAAAAACATGAATAAAAGATGTTGGAATGTAATGCACATTGTAACACTGCATTGCCACCTTTCACCCCTGTCCACTCAACCTCCAACCATCCATTTCTTGATCCAACTAACTGAACTAATTTATACCTCATATCAATTATTCTGCCTTTACTCCCTGCCCCTTGATACCTAACAAAAATCTGTTGCTTTGTCCAAATGTCACAGCCTCAGTTTTATATTCTCCTGGGTAACAGACTGTAAATTTTGGCTGTGACCTAATGGCCCCATGAACTTGGGTGCAAATCCCGCGATGATTGCTATCTCTCGTGAGAAGCCAAAAACGAGACTTGTGCTAGTGAGGTCTCAGAATGCAATGTTCCCTGTCCCTTGCCGATGGCGTAGGAAGGGAGGATGGGAGCCCAATTTGAATGAATTAGCATCCCCCTACTAGGCTTCAAAAATGAAAATGGGTCAAGATGACAACATCTGGGACACAGGGATAAATGCAGCTCCCACCCCCCTCCACCCCCAACAACCGAGTGGTGAAAGATAAGCCTAGGTATTGCCATCAGGTCCTCAAGAAGTTCCATTGTCAAGGGTTTCTTTTGTCAAAGGAGGCATTTCTCTTCTGCACTTAGAGGGAAGCAGTGGCCTAGTGATATCACTGCTTGGCTATTAATCCAGAAACTCACCTAATCATAGAACCCTACAGTGTAGAAAGAGGCCCATCGAGTCTGCACCAAACACAATCCCACCTAAGCCCTACCCTAATATCCCTACATATTATGCCCACTAATCCCTCTAATTTATGCATCCCTAAACACTTAGAGGCAATTTCTTCGCATGACCAATCAATCTAACCCACACATCTTTGGACTGTGGGAGGAAACTGGAGTGCCTGGAGAAAACCCACACAGACATGAGGAGAACGTGCAAACTCCTCACAGACATTGAACCGAGCCGGGAATCAAACCCAGGACCCTGGAGCTGTGAAGCAGCACTGCTAAGCACTGTGCTACGCTGCTGCTAATATTCCTGGAGCCCGTGTTTGAATCCCATTATGGCAGATGGTGGAATTTAATTTCCATAAAAGAAATCTAGAATTAAGAATCTACTGATGATCAAGAAACCATGACTGATTGTTGGAAAAACCATCTGGTTCACTAATCTCCCTTATGGAAGGAAATCTGCTGTCCTTACCTGGTCAGGCCTACATGTGACTCCAGAGCCACAGCGATGTGGTTGACTCTTAACTGCCCTCTGAAATGGCAGAGCTTGATACTCAGTTTAAGGGTGACTAGCAATGGGCAATGAATACTGGCCAGCTGCAGATACAGTAAGAAGTCTCAAAACACCAGGTTAAAATCCAACAGGTTTATTCGGTAGTAAATTAGCTTTCGGAGCGCTGCTCCAGTTTATTACCAAATAAACCTGTTGGACTTTAACCTGGTGTTGTGAGACTTCTGACTGTGTTTACCTCAGTCCAATCCCGGCATCTCTCCATCACAGCTGCAGATACCCATGAATGAATAAGAAAGAAGAATTGGGTCCTTTATCAAGGGGGGATGGGACAGTTGTCCTTTTTTGTGGAAGGTCTTGGTATCTGTGAGGGTTGGTGTTGGGTGCTTTGGCTTTTATTTTAACTTTTGATCAGAGGCATTCTTTAAGAAGGGCACCCCAATCTCAGGATTCCTGCCATTGTGACTCTTTAAGGCCCCCCCACCTGCCTACCCCCCAGCCCCTATCTGACTGAATCTTACTTCCGCTTTGTAATTGCACAGAATGCTATTCAATGCAGCGAGAGAGGCAGACAGTGCAGCCGTTCATTGGTTTGCACGCCTGCATCTATATTCTATGCATTTTTGTGAACATTCTGGCCTTGTGTTATTTTATTTATAATCCACTCCAGATAAAGTTGCTCTGCAGTGTGTAATCCACACTGCATCTGTGTGATGTACATCACGCAGAAATTTCATTTAAAATTCTACTATCCTTATGTCCCTGACAAGATTTAAGATGTTTATCCTTTGATAACCTGCCAAGGTTGCCATCTAAACTCTTATTTCCCTTGCTGCAAATCTAGACTCCCACCCGTTGAGCATCCACTCACTTGACTTGCAAATTGCTGAAGTTTAATTTTCAAACAGGTACTTTCTCCTGGTGAAGAGGCTCATCAAGAAGCAATAAGGAAATTTGACCCCTCACTCACACATTTGTCTCAGTGCCGAGGTTAAGTGTTTATTTACAGATTAACGGAGAGTGTTGATTACACTCAGATTATTTTCGCTGCCGAGATCTGCCTCTGTCTAATCCTGTTTTAGAGTCTGCTGCCTTGATTTATGGGTCCCTGACATAAACAATAAAACATTGAGTTTATGTAGCACCTTTAACTTGGCAAAACACCCCAACACATTTCACATGATCATTATTATCTGGTGGCACAGTGGTTAGCTTTGCTTCCTCACTGCGCCGGAGATCCGTGTTCAATTCCGGCCTCGGGTGACTGTCTGTGTGGAGTTTGCACGTTCTCCCTGTGTCTGCATGAGCTTTCTCTGGGTGCTCCAGTTTCCTCCTCCAGTCCAAAGATGTAAAGTTTAGGTTGATTGGGCATGATAAGTTGCCCCTTAATATCAGAGGGATTAGGGCTGTAAATATGTGGGAATTACGGGGATGGGACCTCGGTGGGATTGTCGGTGCAGGCTCAATGGGCCAAATGGCCCCCTTCTGCACTATACGTTCTATGATTATGGGTTTGCTACTGAGCTACCCCAAGGTGATATTAGAAGAACAAGGGCAGCAGATTCATAGCAATAGCACCCTCTTTAAGTTTCCCTCCAGGCAAGACAGCATCCTGATTTGGAAATATATACCATTCCTTCACTGTTGCTGGGTCAAGATCCTCACTAACAGCACTGTGGGTGTACCTATACCACATGGACTACTGCAGTTCAAGAAGGCAGCTCACCACCACCACCTTAGTTAAGGTCAGTTTTTTATGTTTATTTGTGGGAATGAGCATTGCTGGCTGGCTAGTATTTATTGCCATTCCTAGTTGCCTGAGTGCAGTTGAGATTTCTGTCATATATAGGCCAGACCAGGTAAGGACATCAGACTTCCTCCCTAAAGGACATTAGTCAATCAGATGGGACTTTCTGACAATTGACAATTATTTCATGGTCATCAGTAGATTCTAAGTTCCAGATGTTTTTTTATCAAATTCAAATTCTACCACCTACTGTGATGGGATTCAAACAGGGGGATCCCCAGAACATTAGTTGAGTTTCTGCATTAATATATAACACCAGCAACCATCACCTCCCTAGTTCATGATGGGAAACCAATGCCAGTCGAGCCAACAATGCCCACCTTCCATGCATGAATATAACAACAAAAATAGGAAAAGAGACCAAAAGCTTGACAGCAGAAGTAAGTTTTAAATAACATCTTGAAGGAAGAAACAGTGTTTAATAGCTGGAGAGTTTTAGAGAGGGAATTCCAGATTTCAGGCATCCCTTCTCATCTGCTGTGAATAGCCCTCCTATGTCCATTGCCCATCTGCCATCCTTAATTGGATGGCACTTGTGGAGACAGCTTATTAATTGGCCATCTTGGGCAAGATTGGCCTCAATCCTCTGGCAGTTTTCTTGAAAGTTACAGTTGGTTTATTAACCATAAGTAGGCTTACATCAACACTACAACCATACAGTGAAAATCACCAAGTCGCCATACTCTGGAACCTGTTTGGGAACACTGAGGGAGAATTTGGCATGGCCAATGCACTTAATTGGCATGTCTTTCAAACTGTGAGAAGAAATTGGAGCATCCAAAGGAAATCCTCAGACACAGGTATAATGTGCAGACTCCGTACAGACAGTGACCCAAGCCAGGAATTGAACTCGGGTCCCTGGTGCTGTGAGGCAACAGTGCTAACCACTGTTCCACCATGCCACCCCTGGAATTTATTGATGTCTCAGGATGGGATACTAGTGCCAAAACTTAGTCCGGCCAGCTTGTCATGTTGCGAGTTCAGGCTCACTAGACATCGTTTAACGTCAGTCACATCTTCCGCCAAAAAATGGAATTACATCAGGAAAATATTTTACCCGCCATGCTCATAAATCATGTCTTGAGCCATTGATTTTACATTTTTTTTGTGATGAAAATTCAAAATCAATGGACCTTTTGTTAATTCATTCCTGAGTTGTACGTAACAAATCACAATTTATTGTCCACGTCTAGATGCTCTGAGGGGATTCAGATTACAATAAGACCAGACAAGATAGCAGAGGCAGGAACCTTTTCCCTGAGAAACGTTATTGAACCAATGAGTTTTTGAGAGTTAATGACAACCCACAAATTACCAGATATACTAATTGGTTGGTTTGGTTGGTTTGAGGGGCATTGGAGGTTGGTTTTTTTGGTGGGGGGAAGGAGTTGTGGGGGGAAGAAGGAGTTGTGGGGGGAAGAAGGGACATTGTCAGGCACGAGCAGCTGAGAGCTCAGTGACCTCTTCATTGCAAGAATAATTATCATTGGGTAGATATTTTTTACAAAACGCTGGTGTAAGAGCTTTTATCCATTAATTTTAAAATCATGAGAAAATTCTACAAATCTCATCATGCGTTATCCCCGCAATTGTGTTTTTGTTGCGTAATAACACTGTGACATTACAACAGCCACCTAGCTGGATCAATTAGGCAACCAATTAGACGCAAAGAGGATTAGCAGCCATTTTGCCAACGTTCGCTCTCTGCTTGTGAATTACGGACTCTTGCCTGAAAATATCCCACACCCATGGAAGTGTAGCAAAGACTGACTGCCTTAAGGAGAACGAGAGAAGGGAAGTGAAAATAATGAGAAAGAAATAATGGAACAGCTCCAAAGAATGATTTGCATGTTTCATGACCTCAGGATGTCCCAAAGTGTTTCCCAGCCAGTTAAGCAGATTTTTGGAATCACTGTTGAAATATAGGAAAGGCAAAAAGCCAATGTGTGCATCACAAACTCCCACAGACATTAATAACAAAATGATTTTTCACTGATGTTTTTTGAGTAAAAAAATATTCACCAAGACACATGGAGAGAGTTAGCTTTTATTGAGTGTACCTTCACACACACACACGCTTCTTTCCCTTTAGGGAATAGCAGGGTAAATGTTAGTGTTGTAAATGTCCCTTCCTGGTGTTGGATTTGATCCTGGAGCTTTTGGTCCGGCAGTAGGGACACATTCAAAAAACAGCATTCTGGAGTCCTACAGCCGTTCAAACCAGCAAGACTTTCCCATCCAGCTGCAAGTGAATGGAGATTGGGTTGGACTTCAAATTCTCCGACCTTGCAGAAGCAAGGCATGAATAGCTGGTAAGATGGCCCCCGACACCCCTAACTGTGCAGCACAACCTCAGTAGTGTATTGGAGGTATCAGTTTGTGATCGTGAGTGGGATTTTCCAGCCATGTTTATTCTCCAAGGCCAGAAATTCCCATCCAAAGTCGATAGACCTTTACGTGCTTTGTGTCTCGCTTGCTATGATTCCCGTGGCGGATTGGATGGGAAAATTCCATCCCGGGTCTTTGATGTGGGCTCTGACTCCGCAATCAGTGTGTCAAAGTTGATAGCGCTGCCACTTCATCATGACTGATAAGCTATTAGAGAGTACCATTATATGAATCAAATTAGCAAGTATCACTCACGTCCTTAAACTGAAGGAACCTCTGTTCTCGGAAATTAAAAACTGGTAGATTAAATGATGCCCTCCAAGAAATATCTAAATGTCAGTGAGACAATTCAGATTTGTAATGTTATAATATAGAGATTGTGTAGTTTCATTAGTGATTATCAAATATTCTGTCTCCATGGTTTTCTAATTGAAGGTGATTTTTTCATCCTTTGTTCAGTTAATTCCTTGCAGTACGGCCTTGCACGGAACCTGATCACCAAGAATACTTAATGTTGCAGGAAGTGTGAATTCTGGAGTGCTTAAAAATATTTTAACATATTCCAAGTACAAACAGTGGAATCAAGTAGAATAGGATGTCTGGGTCTCCTCCGTCATAACCAGGAGTTAAGAATTTAGTTGTATATTTGTAGAAGGGACACTGGAAGAACTGGGTTAAAAATGAATCATTATTTGTGGTCTGTGGCCTCTGCCGTGGCTGCTGCTTGTCTCTCTGTCCTGCTCTGTGGCTGAAATTTTACTGCCCTGCCTATCACAGGAAGTGGAGCGGGCGAGGGGGTGGACCATGGGAAGGTCCGTTAACCTTAGGTGGGATTTTCAGGACTCGGGTCGAGTGAGATGGTAAAGCCTCGCCCTACACCTTTTTAAATTTATTCATTAGTGTCACAAGTCGACTTACATTAACACTGCAATGAAGTTACTGTGAAAAATTCCTCTAGTCGCCACTGTTTGGGTATGCTGAGGAAGAATTTAGCATAGCCAATGCACCTAACCAGCACGTCTTTTGGACTGTGGGAGGAATCAAGAGCACCCAGAGGAAATGCACCCGATATGGGGGGAACGTGCAGGCTCTGCACTGAAAGTGGCCCAAATTGGGAATCAAATCCGGGTTTCTGATGTTGTGAGGCAGCAGTGTTAACCACTGTGCCATCTCTTAGGACATCACTTGTATTTGTATACATTAGTACAGCAATGTTCCACACTGAGTCAAGAATAACAAATAAATAACACCTTTTATGTTGGAAAGTGAATACTTGGGTGTATGTTTCTAGCTGGTATCTAATGGAGGGGTTCAGGTGTCTTCTATATGAAATAAAAGACACCTGGGACTGAGTTACATATTGGAGCTTAATCAAAGTACTTTTATTTGCTAAATTATGGATGCTCCGAAGTGGTTGATCATATGTGGTGGCTGGGACTGTACTGACTTAAAGAATAAAACGCCCAATCAATGTATTTGAACAATAAAGAATAAAACCCCTAGCCAATGTATTTGAACAGAACTTCAGCAGTATTTGATCAGTAGAGCAGATTGCTAGATCCCATTTCTGATATTGCTGCCTGGGATTCTTGGGTTGAGAAGGCCACCAACCCCATTTTGAGGCTCTTGCTGCCCAAGTGACACCAGGTTAAGTGAGTCAAAATCAGCATTGTGACCGGGCACATGACAGTGAGTTGTGACAAATGGGAAAGGAAGGGAAATGTCACACGGAAACAGTCAACAGGCATTTTCGAATTCAGGGGATGAATTATATTCTATTGAGTCTGCAGCACAAAAGCTGTCCTAGTCCACTTCAAAAACAGTCCCCTCACATCCTCCATCCTATCATCTGAACAGGAGAGTTCTTTTCCCTCTTCCTTATCCATGATGTGGAGTTGCCAGTGTTGGATTATGGTGGGGCACAGTAAGAAGTCTCACAACACCAGATTAAAGTCTAACAGGTTTATTTGGTATCACAAGCTTTTGGAGCTCTGCTCCTTTATCAGGTGAATGCTCTTTTAAAAAGCATTTAGATAATTACATGGGCTTGATGGGTATAGAGAAATAGGGGCCAAGTGTGGGCAATTGGGATTAGCTTAGGGATTTTTAAAAAAAGGGTGCATGGACAAGAGTGTCGAAGGGTTTGTTTCTATTCTGTTAACCTCTATGACTATGCCTATTACATTTATTATTGACTATTGTACATTTATACGTCATAGTTTTGGGAAAATTGCATAAGTGGTAACATCTCTCTAAGAAAATAAAATCTTATGTTTTTATGCTTATCTTACTGACCCATTTCATAATTCTAAAGCTCTCTACTAGGTCACCACCACTCAGCATTCACTTTCCAGAGAAAACAGTCCCAGACTATTGAAACTTCTCCTATAATTATACCCTCTCAGTTCTGGCATCACTCTGGAGAGTCCCTTTTTAACCTTCTCCAATGCTTCTCTCCTTTTGATAATATGGAGTGTCAGAACTAATCACAGTACTCCATAAGTGGCTTATATAAACTCCAATACAAGGTTGATCAAAACTGCTCATCTCGGACAGAACCCAATGCTTTTGTTTATTAATGGCAATGGTTATGATGGGGGTGGGGGTGGGGGGGAGCGCTGATTGGCTCAATTACAAACATACAAAATAGACCATTCAGAACCGCAAGCCTTCCCCGCCGTTCAACAAGTTCATGGCTAAGCTAATTATGTTGAGGTCCACATTGCAGTTTATCTCCAATAACCTTTTTTACTCTTGCCCAACAAGAATCTGTCCACCCCTGTTTTAAAGATATTCAATGACTCCCCTCCTTCCGGAGATGGAGAACCCCAAAGCTGGCTAGATAACAAGCTCATGCTCCAATTTAGCACCAACAGGAAATGTTCAATTCCCCCTCAAGCAGAGATAGGCATGATGCTTCACCACTATAAAATGTTACTCACAGCACTTTGCTGTGGCAATGCTTTTATTTCTTTATTCATTCATGGGACATGGGCAGAGTTGGTTGGCCAGTATTTGTTACCCATTCCTAGTTGTTCTAGAAACTAAATTTTTTCTAGGATGGAGAAAGCTAGCACGAGGGGACACAGCTTTAAATTAAGGGGTATGAGTTATAGGACGGATATCAGAGGTAGGTTCTTTACTCAAAGAGTGATTAGGGAGTGGAATGCCCTGCCTGCAGCTGTTGTAGATGCGCCAAGTTTGGTGGCGTTTAAGAGGTTAATTGATAAGTATATGGAAGAGAAGGGAATGGTTTAGTTTGGAGGGGCATTGCTTTTTATTTTGGTCGGCACAACTTCGGGGGCCGAAGGGCCTGTTCTGTGCTGTATTGTTCTATGTTCTATGTTCTATGTTCTAAATGGCTTGCCAGGCTATTTCAGAGAGTCAATCACATGACTGAACTGTCATGCGATAATCCTCAATGATTTCATGATCGTCAGTAGATTTCTAATTTAATTGAATTCAAATTACACAATCGACCCCGGCAGGTTTTGTACCTGGGTCCCCAGAATATTAGCTGAGTTTCTGGACGAATAGTCTAGCAATAATACCACTTGGTAATCATTCCCCATACCTCAACAGATCTGGCAGTATCAGTAAGGAAAGAAAAGAGCTAACGTTTGAGTCCCGAAGACCTTTTATCAAAGCTAAAAGGCATAGAAAGTGGGAGGTATTTATACTGCGGGAGGAGGGAATGAAAGATGAGTCATAGCCACAGAAACCAGAGGAAAGGCAGCTGGCATTGGACTTAGGTGGACACAGTAAGAAGTCTCAAAACATCAAGTTAAAGTCCAACAGGTTTATTTGGAACCACAAACTTTCCGAGCACTGCCCCTTCCCAGCGGATGAAAGAGCAGCGCTCCAAAAGCTCAAGATTCCACATAAACCTATTGGACTTTAACCTGGTGTTAAGACTTCTTACTGTTTCATTCCCTCCCCTCGCAGTATAAATACCTTCCACTTTCTATGTCTTTTAGCTTTGACAAAGGGTGATCTGGATTCAAAACGTCAGCTCTTTTCTCTCCTCATCGATGCTGAGATTTTTCCAGCATTTCCTCTTTTGGTTTCAGATTTCAGCATCTGCAGTAATTTGCTTTTACCTCCCCTGGCCTGCCTTTGGTCAGAGAACTTAAGAATGATGAGGGTCGGATAAAATGAGAACGCTCGAACTGAAATTGCAACTTGTGCCTATCTGTTGCGCTAACATTGTGAAACACAACCTTTCAAATAGAAAGAGGAAGTAAAATCATTAAAGGAGTAATTAGTCACACATACAAGTACAGTTTCTAATTGAACATCGCACTTTTCGTATATACTCATTATTTTTACGTCCTTTCCCCTTTCTGTTGAGTTGTTGACATTTTTAGCTCTGCCCATTTCTCAATTCTATTTAAAGTGGGCTGGCTAATTGCACTGAGGTGGTTGATTCTCACTAATCAGATTCAGGTAATCATCCTGCATGAAGGAAGCTGGAACTGACAGCGATGGATTCTGAGATTGAAGCATTGAGGAAATGATAGTTTTTTTTTGTTCCTTAGTAACGATTTGGAGGAAAGTTCACAGATGGGGCTGGCTGCTATAAATCATCGGTAGCACGGAAAGAATAAAGGAAAGGCGCCTTTACAGTAAATCTAAGCTGGCGTCAACTGTACCTTTCATTGTTTAGTTATCAAAGTTTCTTTTAGGAATGTTATAATTGCGTCTATTTTAAGATTATAGAGTACCATAACTTTCATGGCCTCTAACCAACAAAGTACTTTCAAAATGCAAGCACGGTTGCACTTCAGGAAACATTGCAGCCAATTTAAGCACTGTGTGGTCCCTTAAACGGATGTGGTCAGTCTGGTCCCTTAAACTAGATGGATAGCGAATGTGGTCCCATTGTTCAAGAAGGGGAATAGAGACTTTCCTGGGAATTATAGACCGGTCAGTCTTACTTCTGTTGTGGGCAAAGTATTGGAAAGAATTATTAGGGATAGGATTTATAGTTATTTAGAGAGAAATGAATTGATTAGAGATAGCCAGCATGGTTTTGTGAAGGGTAGGTCGTGCCTTACTAACCTTATTGAGTTTTTTGAAAGAAATGACCAAAGAGGTGGATGGGGGTAAGGCAGTTGATGTGGTATATATGGACTTCAATAAGGTTCCCCATGGAAGGCTTCTGCAGAAAATGCAGATGTATGGGATTGAGGGTGATTTAGCTAATTGGATTAAGAATTGGCTAGCTGATAGAAGACGGAGGATGGTGGTTGATGGAAATTATTTATGATGGAGTTCGGTTACAAGTGGTGTACCTCAGGGATCTGTTTTGGGGCCCCTGCTGTTTGTAATTTTTATAAATGATCTGGATGAGGGTATTGAAGGATGGATTAGTAAATTTGCAGATGACACTAAAGTCGGTGGAGTGGTAGATAGTGAAGAGGGGTGTTATAGTTTGCAGAGAGACTTGGACAAGTTGCAGAGCTGGGCCGAGAGGTGGCAAATGGAGTTTAATGTGGAAAAGTGTGAGGTAATTCACTTTGGCAGGAATAACAAATGTGTAGAGTATAAGGCTAATGGTAGGACTCTTAATAGTGTTGATGAACAGAGGGATCTTGGTGTATATGTGCATAGATCCCTGAAAGTTGGCAATCAAGTCGATAAGGTTGTTAAGAAGGCATACGGAGTCTTAGCTTTTATTGGTAGGGGGATTGAATTTCGGAGCCGCAACGTCATGTTGCAACTGTACAAAACTCTAGTGCGGCCGCACTTGGAGTATTGTGTGCAGTTCTGGTCCCCACATTATAAGAAAGATGTGGAGGCATTGGAGAGGGTACAGAGGAGGTTTACCAGGATGTTGCCTGGTATGGAGGGCAGGTCTTATGAAGAGACGCTGAGGGATTTGAGGTTGTTTTCATTAGAAAGAAGGAGGCTAAGAGGAGACCTTATTGAAACATATAACATGATTAGAGGTTTAGATAGGGTGGACAGTGATAGCCTTTTTCCTAAGATGGAGAAAGCTAACACGAGGGGACATAGCTTTAAATTAAGGGGTGGTAGTTATAGGACAGATGTCAGAGGTAGATTCTTTACCCAGAGGGTGGTAAGGGTATGAAATGCCCTGCCTGCTGCAGTTGTAAATGCACCAAGTTTGGTGGCGTTTAAGAGGTTAGTAGATAAGTTTATGGATGAAAAGGGAATGGTTTAGGTTAGAGGGGCATTGCTTTTTCTTAATTGGTCAGCGCAACATCGAAGGCCGAAGGGCCTGTTCTGCGCTGTAGTGTTCTATGTTCTATTAAACAAGAACATCATCATGATCAGTTCTGTGACCTTAAAAGCTGGGATGAATGTTGGCTGAGATATCAAAGAGAACTCAACTCCCTTGCTCTTGCAGTAGCATGGAATCTTTTGTAAATCGAGAAGGCAGATAGGACCTCAACTGATAGTCCCATCTGAAAATTGGCTCTTCTCACAGTGTCCTCTGCCCCAATTGCTGTGCATGCCATCCTAGATAAGGTGCCTCTAAGTGAAGCTGGTGATAGCTGACTGTCATTTGGATGGCTTCTCAGTATAAATGAGCACCTTTTTTCTTATTTGTTCGTGGGATATGGGCATCGCTGGCTGGGCCAGTAAATTATTGCTCATTCCTGGGGGCTACTTAAGAGTCAGCCACATTGCTGTGGCTCCGGAGTCACAAGTAGGCCAGACCAGGTAAGGACAGCAGATTTCCTCCCCTAAAGAACATTAATGAACCAAATTTTTTTTTCCCCCAAACAATCGACAATGGTTTCATGCTCATCTGTAGACTTTTAATTCCCGATTTTTACTGAATTCAAATTTCACTCCCTGCCATGGTGGGATTTGAACCTAGGTCCCGAGAGCATTACCCTCAGTCTCTAGATTACTAGCCCAGCAACAATACCATTACACCTATCTTTGGAAAGGAAAGGAAAAGTATTCAGTTAGAAACCACATTGGCTTGATTGTTTGAGGAAAGATATTTCCAACCATATAATAGTGGTAAAATACTGCAATTGCTGGAAATCTGAAATTACAAACAGAATGTGCTACTTAAATTATATTTGATTCATTATTGTCACATGTATTAGTATACAGTGAAACGTATTGTTTCTTGTGTGCTATACAGTCAAAGCATACCATACACAGAGAAGGAAAGGAGAGAG
The DNA here is from genome assembly GCA_024679065.1 of Sphyrna mokarran. Lineage (NCBI taxonomy): Eukaryota > Metazoa > Chordata > Chondrichthyes > Carcharhiniformes > Carcharhinidae > Sphyrna > Sphyrna mokarran. Next base: position 9,944,160 of record JAGIQG010000013.1, on the reverse strand, counting down.
TACAGAACGTAGTGTTACAGTCATAGCAAAGATGTAGAGAAAGATCAACTTAATATGTGGTAGATCCATTCAAAGGCTGCTGGTAATGGGAAAGAAGCTGTTCTTGAGTTGGAGAAATAATGCAAATCGCATTCCAACCATTATTTTAAATTGAGTTTGTGTCTTTATATGCCTTGTCTGTGAACAGAAGTCCCACACACTAGCTGAAGGAACAGTGCTTCGAAAGCTAGTGGCTTATGTTACCAAATTAACCTGCTGTACTTTAACCTGGTGTTGTGAGATTTCTTCCAATAAATACTGGCCAGCCAGCGACAAATTAATTTAAAAAAAAGAAAATGTTTCAAAACTAATTTTAAAAATTATCTTAGATAACTGGCTGATAGCTCAGGATAGTTCAGGGCAAAGTTTGCCCTGGGTAGTATGCAAATAAGTAAAAATCCAAGGGAAATCTCAAGAGAAAATCCACTTTGCCTAATTAGTGCCAAAGTCAATAATTGTGGTCAAAGTTGAAACTGTAGACCTGGTTTTACCATCAAGTTACACCCATTTTCAAGCCAAAAATTTGATAGAGTTGGGTGTGAGATGGATAATGCAACCCACAACTGTTTCCATGGCCTTTCCCCCTTTACCAATGTTCGCCGTCAGCACCACACCCAAAACGGGCGTGACATCAATTTAAATGTATTTACATGCATTTAAATTGACTTAATGCACCGGATGCCCAAACTTACCAGCACTTCCCCCTTTATCACTGCGTCCGCCCATCCAAGTTTGGCGCAAAACGGATATGGTCCACAAAGGTCCCATTCAGACACTCCAGCTTCTGAGTAGGTAAGTTCAGAGCTCCCAGTGGCTCTTTGGCTCAGATCGGTGGGGTGGCAGGGCGGTAGAATAGAGAGCTGGGCCAGATAGCTCTCTGCTGGGATGGGGGCGTAGAGGGGAGTCCACTGCCATTTTGCGTGCGATTGGTAGGGGAGAAAAGGGCTCCACTGCTTCTCTGCATGTGATTGGTAGGAGGGAAGAGGGCAGGGGCCTGCGATTGATACAATTGGAGGACGAGGTGAGCGGATAATGGGAACAGTTATATTGTGGGTGGGATGATGTCTATGAGTTCAGGGAGAGGCATTACCCAGGCAGGCAGCGATGTGGCAGGGGAGCATTTTTCTATTTTTTTTCCACTGCACTCATGCAGTTGAAGCTTCCAATCAAAGTTGCAGGATTTCGGATGCATTAAGTCCTGCCCACTGGCTTATGCAGTGCGATTAGGACTCACTGGTATTTGTGTGGGCAGAGTGCATATAAGGATGCTAGAGAACGGGTCCAGAGGTTGGATCTGAAACACTCCCAGATTCAAGCCCATCCAGACTTAGGGCCTGATTTTACCATTTTGATTGTTTGTCTTCACCTGTTCTTGGCACTCATTTACATCACACCACCTGCAATGAGTTAGCATGGCAGATATATGGGCAAAGGATTATGGCTGGGAAGGCATGGGTTGACCTGTGTTGGCAGCAAGTTGGCATAGGAGTTATTAAGTGCCATGAGAATTTGGTTGGAGGGCATAGAATGTATGAGGTATTATGGGGTAGGTGGAGAGATGGGCATGAGGGGCCATCTGGGGTAGTTGGAGAGCATGACGTGGGGTTAGGTTGATGGGTTGACATGAAAGTGGCGTGGGGAGTGGAGAAAGATGAGGGTTGTGAGAGTCGAGGACTGGAGGGGTGATTTTCTTTCATGCTTTTCCAAAAACATGTGCTGATGTACCGAGATAGGCCTTCACATTTTTTTCTAGACGTCACCATCCAGCTCAACTCCCAGAGAACCCCACTACCCCAAATTAAAAACACACCTTTTGGAGCCACTTTCGCCTGTGTCTGGTTTATGGAGCCAGGAAATGTCCCAAAGCTGAGCTCGCAACCAGGAAGAGAAAATCCAGGCATTCAGTCTTGGCTAATTTGGTAGCACTCTCAAACCTTGCGTCAGGAAGTTATAAGTTCAAGACCTACTTCAGACACTTGAATAGTGTTTGAAGTAGTCCATTGCCAATAACACAAAGCCCTCCAGCCAAGCACAATGGGGGACCGTTCCCGTCCAGTGAAACTCCAGAATGGTTTTTTGAAACTGAATAAATGCATTGCCTCAATTTTAATAGCAAATTTGCAAAAGGTAGTAAGGCTTTTGTAATGAATATAAAGCAGGCAATGAACCATGAAATTTCTTTGGGTTCTGGTTGAGTTAGTGCCTCCAAGGCTTTGGGTGCTGAGGGAAGCATCCTTTCATTTTGGTTCATTTTGTTTTGAATGGATGTCATTTGGGTTTGCTATCTCTCTTTACACCTTCTTAAAATCTCAGTTCTGTGACTGCCCTCCTGACTCCAAACTCCTGAGCATCACACTTCTCTCGGGCTCATCATTGCTATCAAAACTGTCAGTCACTCAGATCCTGCTCTCCATAACCGCCTCCCAAATTCCTCAACTTCTGTGTAACTCTCCTTCTGAGAATTGGCTGCTGCCACTCAAGCTTTCAATACTTTTTTTTAACTCTTCCTCTTGCTTGTTTTTTCCTTCTTTTTCCTGGTACATAGAAACATAAAAGATAGGAACAGGAGGAGGCTATTTGGCCCTTTGAGCCTGTTCCACTATTCATCACGATCATGGTTGATCATCCAATTCAGTAGCCTAATCCTGCTTTCTCCCTATGACCATTGATTCCATTTGCCCCAAGTGCTATATCCAGCCAAATCTTGAATACATTCAATGTTTTGACATCAACTACTGCTTGTGGAATTTCACAGGCTCACCACACTTTGGGTGAAGAAATGTCTCCTTATCTTCGTCCAAAGTGGTCTATCCCGAATCTTCAAACTGTGACCCTTGACGCTCCCACCATTGGAAACATTCTCCCTGCATCTACCCTGTCTAGTTCTTTTAGAATTTTTTGAGTTGCAATGGGATCCCCCTCACTCATCTGAACTCCAGCGAAAACAATCCTAACCTAGTCAATCCCTCCTAATAAATCAATCTCATCATCCCCGGCATCAGCATTGTAAATCTTCACTGCACTTGATAGCAAGAACATCCTTCCTCAGAAACGAAGACCAAAACTGCACACAATGCTCTAGCTGTGACCTCACCAAGTCCCTATATAATTGCGAATAACACATCTGCGCTCCTGTACTCGAAACTTCTTACAATGACTCCTTGAAGCACCTTGGGATGTCATCAGTGTGATAGAAACAGAATAAATAGTGGTCGCTTTCCACTCTATATCTTGCAGTCTTCCTTATGAGGTACGCTTTAATTTCTCACCCAAAAGGCAGCACTTCCAACTGTACTGCACTCATTCAGTGTCAGACTGGATTTTGGATGCAAGTGTCTGAATTGGTGGCAGGATTCTCCAGGGACTCAATCTCTGTGACCTGAGAATGGATGTTGAGTTGCAGATTGCGAAGGCCGGCTGGGCAAAAGGCCTGCCTCGATGCAATGGCACATTCTTAAAGATAATTTTAGAAGTATTAAAAGAGAAGACAATCTTTGTATCCTCAGTCCTCATATCCTCACTCCCACACTCCTCATGCCTGATCCATGGACCTATATTGCCTCATTTTCTTTACCTATTCTGCCAGGCCATTCATGCCCTCCATGCCAACCTATGATCTTGTATCTACTCCTGATCCCCTTGGACCCCCATGATAGTATGTTCTATACTTACTACACGTGACCCTTAGCCTCTATGCCATCACATGCCAAGCCATGTTCCCCACTCATGTCCCATTATGCTTACACTTACCATGCTAACTCACTCCATAGCTATCGTGGATTGAATTCAGGAACCAGCTGAGATCAAATGCTTCTTGGGTCTGGGTTCTATTCCTGGCTTGGGTTAGTTTGCTAACCCAATATGCTAAGTTTGCATATTCTCCCCATGTGTGCATTGGTTTCCTCCCAAATCTAAAGATATGTGGATAAGGTGCATTGGCCATGCTAAATTTGCATAGTTTAGAGGGATTAGCAGAGTAAATACATAGAGTTATGGGTTTACAGTGTGGGTGGGATTATTGTCAGCACAGACACAATGGGCCGAATGGCTTCCTTCTGCACTCTGTGGTTTTATGATTTCTTTGGTTTCTATGAAACCAAACCATGTTTTTAGTGTCTATAGTAAACTTTACTTTTCTAAAAGCACACTCTCCGTCAGAAAGACCTATTCATTATATTTAGATTCCTTCAATTACATAATCTGATATCACGATGAGTATTTCATTCAAGTGCCTAATCCCTTTTAAAAAAAATCATTTGAATTCATAGTCCCTCTTCAAAGAGTCCATAACTACTTGGAGATGTCAATCAAACTGTGAATTTGCAAGTACCCCAAAGTACAGTGAACTGTGAAATTAAAGGTTGTTGTGGAGGTAGGTTGTGACATTATTCCCATTACCAGCAACTGGAAAGTTGTAATGTCTGTTATATCGCACAAATCCAGTAATGATAGCACAAATTCAGTAATAACAGCACAACTCCACTAATGCATATGCAACTCCTCTGGCATATGTTAACAGATCGAGTGAAATAGCAAACAATGTTTTTTTTAACACTGTGCAATTTTTTTCAAAAGGGCAGGAGTTATAACAGCTGTGACAGTTTCACTATTTTTCTCAGTTCGTTTTGAGAAATTTGATAATTCTTCTTGACATTTCCTCTGGATAATTGTTTTTAACATTTTGATCATTCCACGTAATATATCCTCTTGACAGGTCTCCTGACAGTCTTAATGAGTTTATGCACTTTTTACACACGTTCATGTCCATTCTTAATAGCCCCAAAGTGCACTTTACCTCTCCTAAGCAGCATCTTACCTCTTCCAAAGGGCATTTGACCTGCAGGACTCCTGGGACCATATTCAGACGGGTGCCTGTCTCTCCAAAAGGTTACTCTATCTCTCCCAAGGACTCCACATGTCATGTTACCCATTGTTGGCAACTGAGAATCCAAAGTAACTGGAGAAAGCTACTGTCTAATATAAAAACACAGAAAATAGAAGCAGAAGGAGGCCATTTGGACCTTTGAGACTGCTCCATCATTCATTATCGTCATGGCTCATTATCAAACTCAATAGCCTGGTCCAGCCTTCCCCCCACTCCCCCAGCCTCTGCATATTCTTTGATCCCCTTCGCCTCAGGTGCTACGCTTAACTGCTTGTTGAAAACATTCAACTTGGAATTTTATGGCCTCGCTTGTTCTAGAACCATAAAATTGTGCAGAAGGTCGACGAACCCTTCCATTGTCTGCCCCTCACTTGCGCCGATTCCCATTGTGGGTGGGGCAGTAAAATTCTGGTGACAATGTTTTGGCCTCGACAACTTTCTGTGGCAGTGAATTCCACAGGCTGACCACTCCCTGGATGATGAAATTTTTCCTCATCTCTGTCCTACTCTGTATCCTCATGCTGTTACCCCGGACTCCCTAACCATTGTCTGCATCTACCTCATCTAGTCCTGTCAGAATTTTATCGGTTTTCATGAAATCCCCCCTCATTCACCTGGATTACATTGAATATAATCCTGACCGACTCAATCTTTCCTCATACGTCAGACTGACCATCCCAAGAATCAGACTGATAAACCTTCTCTTTTCTAGAGCAAAAAACATCCTTCCTCTGGTAATGAGACAAAATTGCATATAATACTCCAGGCGTGGCCTGCAGAATTGCACGAAGACATCCCAGCTCCTGTATTCAAAATCTCTCGCTATGGTTGCCAACATACCTTCTTTAATATCTGCTGCAACTGCATACTTACCTTCAGTGACTGAAGGTACTTCATCTGACTCCATGAAGTATGTAAATACAATGCCAACACCCCATCTCTCTAGCCACCCCTGCAAAAAATGTTAGATGACATAGTCAAAGGCAGGATGTCTGTATTTCTGCCTCCTCTGAGTTTCATTGCGAAAAAAGAATCAGGCCTGACAGTTAAGTGGAGTAAGATTGGTTGGACTAATTTTCCATGCATACATTCAGTCACTCATTGTCTCTGAGACTTGTGTGCACTGAGCTACAAAGATACATTGTGAAAGGACAGGGACGTAACGGGCGGAAGTATTCATAAAAACAATTCTGATGATTCTAGGCTGTGCTGTATAGATTAATTTATCTGTCATTAAATATGCCATAAATCATTAGTGGCTTCTACAGAGACGATTTTGCATACCTCGATCTATTTTTACATAGGCGTATTCTGGGTTAGGGGTCATTGTCCTGCCGTCTTCAGTGAAGAATAATTATTTTTCTTCTAGTTATATGAAATGAAAGAGGGAAATAAACGATGGACTGGAGACTCTGGAAGTGGAACCAGGTGTGGGCGTGTAATGGATGAGGGCGGCATGGTGGCACTGCTGCCTCAGGGAGCAGGTTTGAATCCTGGCTTGGATTACTGTTTGTAGAGAATCTGCATGTTCTCCCCACGCCTGTGTGGGTTTCCTCTGCACAGTCCAGAAAACGTTCTGGTTAGATGCACTGGCCTGCTAAATTCTTCCTCAATGTTCCCTAACAGGCACCAGAGTGTGGTGACCAGGGGATATTCACAGTAACTTCATTGCAATGTTAATGTAAGCCTACATGTAGCACTAATAAATAATTTGATTTGATTTATTATTGTTACATGTATTAGTATACAGTGAAAAGTATTATTTCTTGTGCGCTATATAGACAAAGCATACCATTCATGAAGAAAGAAAGATGAGAGTGTGCAGAATGTAGTGTTACAGTCATAGCTTGGGTGTGATCAACTTAACGCGAGGTAGGTCCGTTCAAAAGTTTCACGGCAGCAGGGAAGAAGCTGTTCTTGAGTCGGTTGGCATGTGATTTCAGACTTTTGTAGGTGGAAGAGAGAAATGTGTGTGGGGTCCTTAATTATATTGGCTGCTTTGCAGGAAGTGTACACAGAGTCAATGGATGGGAGGCTAGTTTGCACGATGGATTGAGCTACATTCATGACCTTTTGTAGTTTCTTGTGGTCTTGGGCAGAGCAGGAGCCAAATCAAGCTGTGATCCAACCAGAAAGAATACTTTGTATGTGCATCTATAATAGTTAGTGACAGTCATCAATGAGAATTGCTAAATTTCTTCTGAGAAAGTAGAAGCATTGGTGGGTTTTTTTAATTATAGTGTCAGCATGGAGGGACTAGGACAAGTTGTAGGTGATCTGGGCACCTAAAAATTTGAAGCTCTCGACCCTTTCTACTTCATCCCCATTGATGTAGAGAGGGGTATATTCTCCTTTATGCTTTCCTTTATTGACATTGAGGGAGAGATTATTGTTGCCGCACCAGTTAAATAAAAATAAATAACATAAACTGCAAAAGTAACAAATACATTTTGCGCTTTAACATTCACCAAGGATCAGGTAGGTAACTGGTCTGATCAGGAAAGGGAATGGGAGGTTGTTGTCGAGGTAGACTGTGACATTATTCACATTAGCTGCAATATGATTATCTGAGCAGCTGTGCAAACTTGAGGTGAATGGATCTCGAGGGCCGGATAAGATGCATCCGAGAATCCTTGAGGAAATTGCAGGAACACTGGCACAAATCCTCCAGAAATCATTGAATACTGGAGAGGTGCCCAGGGACTGGAGAGAAGCAGATGTCATCCCTACTTTGTCAAAAGTGGCCCAGGAAACTACGGAGCAGTGCCTGAGATCCCCGACACGTGTGATATGATGGGACACTTAACATCCTAGTGCATAAGGATAGAAAAACAATTTGAAAAGGTCGCCAACATTGGTTCACTGGTGGGAAATCTTGCCAACCTAATTGACTAATGTCCTTTTGAGGGAGTCTTTTGGTCTCTTTATATAAGAAAGGATATAAATGCACTGGAAGCACTTCGGAGAAGGTTCACTCAACTGATAGTCAGCATCTTTTCTCAAAGATAGAGGATCCCAGAATTCGAGGACATAGATTTAAGGTGAGAAGGGAGAGATACAAAGGGGTCCAGAGGTGTATTTTTTCACACAGTGGTTGATGAGTGTCTGGAACAGAATGTCTATTCCAGGGGCAGTAGTAAAGGCAGGTACAATTTTGTCTTTTAAAAAGCATTTTGACAGTTATATGGCATAGAGGGATATGGGCCAAACATGGGCAATTGAAACTAGTTTATGAATATAAATATAAATAAATGTATAAATAGCAAGAGGGTGGAGAGGGAGAGAGTTGGCCCACTCAAGGACAGAGGAGGGAAGCTATGCATGGAGCTAGAAGAAATGGGCAAGGTATAAAATGAGTAATTTGAGTCAGTATTCACCAAAGAAAAGGACTTGGTGGATGATGAGTATGGGAAAGGGTGTGTAGATAGCTTGAGTCATGTTGAGATCAAAAAGGAGATATTGGGGTTCTTGAGAAACATTAAGGGAGAACAAGTCCCACGGGCCTGATGCCCAAGATCGTGAGGGAGGGAAGAGAGGAAATTGATGGGACCTTGAGAGAAATCATGTTGAAAGCAGCTTATATAGAATGGCATGTAATGAAGTTAAAGAAGGAGTAAATGAGAAGATAATTAATTATTTGATAACGTATTACTTTGAGAACTGATGAAAAAAGACATGTTGTCACATGCTGCTAAAGCTTTTTGGCTTTGACAACACATGTCAATGTGTAACAACATGTGTCTCATTTCAGCAACACTTAAATAAGTAATTAGTTGACTGTCAGAAGCCAGAGATGGTGGAGAAGGTTAGCAAAGTTCCCTTCATTTGGCTGTGCAATATGTACATAGAATCTTGACAATCCAGAAGGAGGCCATTTGGCCCATTGAATCTGCACCAACAGTTTTGTGCAGGCCCTGTACCTCACCCTAATCTTGTAAACCACCCCCTCTCCTCCGTATTTACCTGTTAATCCTCCTAACCTACAAATGGGGAATTCAGTATGGCCAATCCACCTCACCTGCACACCATTAGACTGCGGGAAGAAACCTGGAGCAACCGGAGGAAACCCATGTATAACAGGGAGAACAGGCAAGCTTCACACTACAGTCACTCAAGGCCGGAATTGCATCCTTTCTGGGTCCCACTGCTAATCACGGTGCCACCACCAATAATCAGGGGCATGCTGCAAGAATATCATAAATAGCAGGCCCTTTAAAATACGCACATACTTTGCTGCACAACCGTTTTAAAGGGACCACATTCTGCAACAAATGGCTCTCATGCAGCGGAGGGTGAATTCTGGGAAATTCCAGATTTGAGGAATTCCTGGTTCCGAAGAGTCTTGATTAGGTTCTCCTCTGTATAATCATAGAGTCATAGAATCCCCACGGTACAGAAGGGGGCCATTTGGTCCATCGACCACAATCCCACCCAGGCCCTATTTCTGTCATGCCACGTATTTACTTTGCTAAGCCCCTGACACTAGAGTCAATTTAGCACGGCCAATCTGCCTAACTCTCACATCTTTGGACTGTGGGAGGAACTCAATAAGAGGTCTGGCAACACCAATTTTAAATCCAACCGATTTATTTGATAGTAAATCTGCGAGCTTTTGGTCTTTGTGGCCTTCGTCAGGCGAATGAGGTGTTTTGGTCTGCAATAGCACACATATCAGCACAGACAGTTTACAGATTGCTGATTAGAATGTGAATCCTTACACCTAACCTGCCATTCAAGTCTTAAAGTGGCTAACAACGTGTGTGAAGCATTGTTTAGAGAGATGTGTATTGTCTCCAGACAGCACAGTAAGTGAGGTTTTTTGCTAACCCAGGCAAGTCATGGGGGTTACAGATAGTGTGACATGAAGCCAAGATCCCTGTTAAGACTGTCCTCGTGTGTGCGGAACTTGGCTATCAGTCTCTGCTCAGCGGCTCTGTGCTGTCGTGTGTCATAAAGGCCCTCTTGAAGAACGTTTACCTGAAGGTCGGAGGCTGAATGCCCATGACTGCTGAAGTGTTTGCCCACAGGAAGGGAACTGTTTTGCCTGGTGATTGCTGAGCGATGTTCATTCATCCGCTGTCTTAGTGTCTGCATGGTCTCCCCAATGTACCATGTTTCGGGACATCCTTTCTTGCAACGTATTAGGTAGACAACGTTGGCCGAGTTGCAAGAGTATGTACCGTGTACCTGGTGAATGGTATTCTCACGTTTGATGATGTCATCCATGTCGATGATCCGGCATGTCGGGAGGAAACCAGAACGCCTGGAGGAAACGCAAACAGACACGAGGAGAGTATGCAAAAGAGAATGGGTCCCTGGTCCGATGTGAGGCCACAGTGCTAATCACTGTGCCACCATGCTGCTACCTCTGATGATCTGAGCTGAAACTCCTGTCAAAGACAAGAATGCAATGGTTAAGTTTGCAGATGAGACCAAGCTAACAAAGACGATCATTTCCAAAGACAAACAGGCTAAACTGTTGGGCTGTCCCGATTGCCAATAACATGGAGCCATGGTGACAGAGTTGCAAATCAATGTGGAAAGCAAAAGTAATTGTTGGGAGATATTCCAAGGTTAATATTGGTCTGATATAACGAGCTATTCACAAAAGGCAATTCACTGATGTTGTTGCTCGGAGAAAACCATCTCAGTTGCTGTCAAGCAAAGAGATATTGCTGCTTTTGAAATGATGCAGTTGAGAATAATGAGAATGATTGAGGGGTTGGATGGATTGGATTGTGAGGAGCGATTATATCATTTGAACACATTCTTGCTGAGAAAAGACAAGATTGAGCTTTGCTGTTGAGTATTTTCTAAAGAGACTAGTCCATAGAGATTACAGTGAACCAGAATGACCGGAACAGTTAAACTAAAGGACTGTGCTTGAAGGAGAGGCAAATCCAAAAGTGATCAGTGGAAACATTGACCCCGACATTGAGAAGGTGGGGAGAGCTTTCGGCAAAGTCTGGAAAACTGAGACCTTTCTCGACAGGACCCTCATTATCGTCCATTCGACCTGTTTACTGACTGGCAGCTGGTCAAACTGACCACCCAGCTAGCAGGCAGAGGGGGGAAGGAGGGGATTGCGAGGGTGGTAACACACCTCGGCCAGAGTCTCTGAGGACGGTCCTCGACAATCAGGAGAGGAAGGAGGAAAGACTGAACATCACAGCTGGAGTGTGAGAAACATGGGGATGGGTGGCAACTGAGACCACAGGCTTATTGAGTGGCCTGTCAGCAGCTCACCTGTTGAAAGAGCCACTTACTACGTGGAGTGAACTGTTCCCACGCCCATCACTCTAGCAGGTTTCCCTATCTTCGGAAAGGTCAAACGGTAGCTGTGAATTTAACACTGGGCTCCACAAATAGGCTGTTTGGTCTGCCTGGTCCCTTCCAACATTTATGTTATTCATGAACCTCCTTTCATTCGTCTTTACTTTAACCTATCAGCACACCCATGCATTCCTTTCTCTGTACTAAAAACATAAGAGTGTACCATTCAGCACCCCCCCCCCCCCCCCAACACAAACCCCCTCATGGCTGATCTGATTTGTGACCTCCCCTCATAGCATTTCATAAGAACACAAGAAATAGGAGCTGGAGTGGGCCACCTAGTCCTTCGAGCCTGCCCCACCATTCAATAAGATCATGGCTGATCTGAAGTGGATCAGTTCCATTTACCCGTCTACTCCCCATAACCTTTAATTCCCCTATCTATCAGAAATTTATCTACCCAACGAGGTAGCCTCTACCACTTCAATGGCAGAGAATTCCAGAGATTCATCACCCTTTGAGAGAAGAAGTTCCTCCTCAACTCTGTTCTCAACTGCCTCCTCCCTTATTTTGAGGCTGTGCCCTCGAGTTCTGGTTTCCTTTCTAAGTGGAAAGAATCTCTCTATCTCTACTCTATCTAGCCCCTTCATTATCTTGTAAGTTTCTATAAAATCCCCCTTCACCCTCCTAAACTTCAACAAGTACAGGCCCAATCTATTCAATTCTTTCAGCCCTCCTCTTATCTAACTTCGCCTTAAATGCCTCAACCAATCCACGTGGGAGTATTGTCTCAGCTCAGATTAAGGATTGGGTGTAGAACAGGCAGTTCCCAGTCATGCAAAATTGTAAAATTAATAAAATGAAGTTGACTGTAATTATATGGTCAGCTTTTCAGAAGATTGTACTCAACAGAAACATTCAGTCTCTCCAACACTGATACACAGTAGCAGTAGTATATACCATTTATAAGATGCACTGCAGCAACTCACCAAAGTTCTTTAGACAGCAACTTCCAAACCCGTGACTGCTAACATCTAGAAAGACAAGGACAGCAGATACTTGGGAACATCACTACCTGGAAGTTCTTCTCCAAACCACCTACCATGCTGACTTGGAAATATTTTGCTGTTCCTTAACTGTCGTTGGGTCAAATTCTGGAACTCCCTTCCCAACAGCACTGTGAGTGTACCTACACCTCTTGGACTCCAGCTGCTCAAGAAGGCAGCTCAGCACCTCAAGGGGAACAAGGGTGGATAATAAATGCTGGTGTAGTCGACAATACCTGTATCCTATAGCTGAATGAAAAAGAAACAACAGTTTGTTGAACAGACAGTTCTGTTCTGATGTTTTGTGAGCATCAGTATAAGATTTAATTGGTACAAAGGGGACATCCTTGAATTACATTTTGAAAAAGAAATGATCAGTAAACTAACCAACACTGGATATCCAATAATGTGAAATGACTCCTAGCTGTATGTTGGAAGTGGTTGACACAGTGGTACTGTGGTTAGCATTGCTGCTTCACAATGCCAGAGGATCGGGTTCAATTCCTGCCTTGGGTCACTGTCTGCATGGAGTTTGCATATTCTCGTCATGTCTGCATGGGTTTCTTCTGGGTGCTCTGTTCTTTCCCACAATTCAAAAGACATGCTGATTAGATACATTGGCCATGTTAAATTCTCTCTCTGTGCACCTAAACAGACGTTGGAGTATGTTGACTAGGGGATTTTCACTGTAACTTCATTGCAGTGTTAATGTAAACCTACTGTAACACATAAATAAATTTAAACATAAATTTGTCATGTTAACACCTCTATATTAGACATCCACAGGCCCAGGCTAATGCTCTTCAAACTTCACTGTTGCTGGTGGAATTTAAATTCAGTTAATAAACTATAGCATTGAAAGCTAATGGTGACCATGGTGTCATCATTGATTGTTGGAAAAACTTATAAGGTTCACAATCATCTATTAGGGGAAGAAATCTGCCACCCTTACCTGGTCTGGCTTACATGTGAACCCACTGATTGAATTTGAAGTGGCCCTAGCAAGCCATTCAAATTACTCTGTACAGATTATAGTAATCTGTAAATTGTCTGTGCTGTGTTATGTGCTCTGTCTGAGGCCAGAACTCTTCATTCACCTGACGAAGGGAGAAACCCCAAAAGCTTCTGAGTTTATTATCAAATAAATTGGTTGGACTCTAACCTGGTGTCAGACTTCTTACTGTCCAACGCCAGCATCTCCACATCATAATGTGAAGCAAGCTGGTTCCCCCACTGAAGTTCTAGCTGGAAGGGAATTTGACATGTCGGCTATAACTCTCACCAACTTTTACAGATGCATCATAGAAAGCATTCTTTCCAAATATACCACAGCTTAGTATGGCTTCTACTCTGCCCAAGACTGCAAGGAACTACAAAATATCGTGAAGATAGCCCAATCCATCAGGCAAATCAGCCTCCTATCCATTGACTCCGTCTACACTTCCCGCTGCGTCGGCAAAGCAATCAGCATAATTAAGGACCCCGTGCATGCTGGACATTCTCTTTTCCACTTTCTTCCGTCAGGGAAAAGGTACAAAAGTATGGAATCACATACCGACCAATTCAAGAACAGCTTCTTTCCTGCTACTTTTGAATGCACCTACCTCACACTAATTTGGTCTTTTTCTACATCTTAGCAATGACTGTAGTACTACATTCTCTTGTTTCCTTCTCTCTGAATGGTATGCTTTGTCTGTATAGCATGAAAGAAACAATACTTTTCATTGCATAATAGATGTGACTGAATCAAATCAAATCAAATCAAAGACTATCATGTGAACCCTTTGACTATGACCAAAGATGCTTCATATGGAACAGAGGTGAGGAAGTTTCACTTTGACTGACATGGGAATGTCCTGTCATTCCAAACATCAGGCACTGATTACAGACTGTAGAAAAAATGGAGATTTGAAAGCCTAATGGCCATCTGCTATATGCTTTTGCTATGTGGGTGAATTCCATTAGAAAAGAGTTCATTCATTTAGTAAGCTCAGTTACACAAAATTAAGCAGCAAACTAGATTAGACAACTGCAAATGGAGTTTTCAATGTGGACTTGAGTGTGAAGGTTAATTGTCAGTTAGTTCTTGTTCAGTGTCCTCTTTCTCACTCACAATTGAAATACATTTCTTGGATCAATGTAGCATCTTAAATTATGGGACAAGAGGAGATCACTGGGCCCATCGTACCAGTGTTGTTGTCAGCTCTTCAAGCTGAATCATCTCTTCACAGTTCTTTCAAGTATTTATCTAATTTATTTTTAAAGGATTATAGTCTGAGCTTCAAGAGCCACTTGTAAAATGTTGTCGGATGGTCCATGTTTTGTTTGAACATATTTCATCACACATTGCCTCCTCCGTTCATCTGTCCTGTGATAAAATTGCTGACGAGTAGAAACAATCTTCCTCTATCTTCTGACTCAAGTCTTTTATCATTTCAAAACAGCTCGAAGATTTTCTCCTTGATCATTTTTGTACCAAAGAAATATTTTCAATTGTTCAGTAACCGTAGCCATCCCGATATGTTTTTTGCAGATCTTCCTGTAATGTTTCAGGTGCGTCTTCTTTGAACATGAATATAGTTAATGTCACTTTTCAACTGTAGCCGTATCAAAGTCTTATACAAACTCCATGTCACTTCCTTGCTGCCCATTTATCCATCACTCCTGCCTACACTTACCTACATTGGGATTCCTGTCATGGGAAAACATTGATTTGAAATCTTTGCTGCCTTTTGAAAACCATCTTTCCAGCGTGCCCCACCTTCCCTCTCTCAACACATACACACAGATAGATATACACACACCACACACACACGTACATCCACACATACACTCATATGCATGCATACATAACACATATACCACACACATGCACACACATACATATGCATTCATGCACATAGATACACACATACATATACATACATACAGGCATATACATTTATACACATAAAATACATACACATACATATATGCACACATACATTCACACACACATATACATACACATTCATATACACACACACATACATATATATCACACACACACATCAATACATATACATACACAAATGCACACATTCACACACACACATCAACACATATACATACACAGACGAGCCTTGTGGCTCTCTTGTCTCTTCCAGTTCTGATTTTCTTGCTCTGTGAATGGTGGTTATGCCTTCAGAATATTGGTTAAGAAATAAATATTGGCCAGGGCCTTGGAAAGGGCTCCCCAACATAGCACCATGACTTAAGAGAGCACACAGGACATCCAAAATATGCCACCTGGAACAATGCAGCTCTTCATTACTACAGCACTGCTGGTCAGCCTGGATTATTCTGCTCAAGTCTGCAGAGTGAAAAACTTCAGAATGAGTTTAAACCCACCACCTTTCAACCTAGAGGCAAGAAACTAAATAGCCACAGCGTAGCAGCAAGTTAACTATTCCTCAACATATTGATTAACTCACAATAAACGCCCAGTCAGAGTGGAAGAAAGTTGGGTGATGTATTTGAGAAGCTTAAGGGTAACTCAATCTGGTGCAGCAGCTGAGCTGAGAAAGAACAGTGCATAGACTGACAGTAGATGATAAACACAGTCAGAAATTTAAATGAGGAGTGTAAGACGATTAAAGAAACTGATAGAAAGATAGGAAGAAGCTTGTGTTGATCTTCCTGTCAGTGCTGAAGCTGTCTGAGGCTTACAGAGTCATAGAGCGGGATTTCTGGATATTACTGCCGGAGCTCAATGGATCTCAAAACGGTCTGCCAAATTTCCTGCCCCACCCACTGCAATTCCTACCACAGAGGCAGGGTGGGAAATTTCCCAGCATAGAGTTTTACAGCACAAAATAAGCCCTTTGGCCCATTGTATCTGTGCTGTCCATCAAGCACCTATCATCATCCGATTTTTCCAGTACTTGGTCCGTCGCCGTTAAGATTTGGCATTTCAAGTGCGAAGCCGAATGATTCTCAAATGTTGTGCAGGTTTTCACTTCTACCACTCTTCCCACCACCCTCGGGGTGAAAAAGATTCAAATCCTCTCTAAATCTGTTGCTGCTGGCCTTAAATCTACGTCCCCTGATTACTGACTCCACTACTGAGATACCTTCCTATCCACCCTATCTACACCCTTCGTAATTCTGTACATCCTCCACTATTAACTGCATTTTACGATATATTCTTACTTTTCTCATCAGCTCGTTGCATTGGGAGCTTCCCTTCCCGGCTGCACCGAGGACGGATTGTTGAGGAGAGAGGTGAGGCCCAATGGTCAGGTTTGGTTGAAGTGAAACCATATTTGTGGTTTTGAACTGAAGCTGTGCACCTTCATGTCTGCATTCAGTTTAGTCTTTCTAAATGTCTGAAAATGGATAATTAATTAATTCTTCATCTGAGCTTTTTGCATCCACCTGCCTCCTGTTCCCACACCTCCCTCCATATCTCTGGTGCTAACAAACCCCTCCCCCCAAATTCACATCTTCGGAATGAGAGAAACTTATTACTGATAAATCAAAATGTTGATAATCACACTTTGAGCCCCAGTGATGAAGCAGAACAGCGACACAGAAGGGGAGAAAAGAATCAAAGGAGGATCCTAGAAGGCCTACAGCACAGAATGGAGCTGATGAATTAATTTTCAACTGGGGTGAAGGAGTGGGCACATTGGATTTGCTTTAATTTAATTTGATATATTATCATCACATATATTAGTATACAGTGAAAAATATTGTTTCTTTCACGCTTATGCAGACAATGCATACTGTTCACGGAAAAGAAAAGGATAGATTGCAGAATGTACTGTTACAATCATAGCTAGGGTGTAGAAAAAGATCAACTTGGTGCAAAGTAAGTCCATTCAAAAGTCCGATGACAGCAGGGAGTTTTTTGAGTTTTAACCACATTGAGTTTTTTGAAAAAGCGACTAAGGAGGTGGATGGCGGTAAGGCGGTTGATGTGGTATATATGGACTTTAGTAAGGCGTTTGATAAGGTGGCCCATGGAAGACTTCTGCAGAAAATGCAGATGTATGGGATAGAGGGTGATTTAGCTAATTGGTTTAGGAATTGGCTAGCAGATAGAAGACAGAGGGTGGTGGTTGATGGGAGATATTCATCGTGGAGTTCGGTTACAAGTGGTGTACCTCAGGGGTCTGTTTTGGGGCCCTGCTGTTTGTAATTTTTATAAATGATCTGGATGAGGGTATTGAAGGATGGATTAGTAAATTTGCAGATGACACTAAAGTCGGTGGGGTGGTAGATAGTGAAGAGGGGTGTTATAGTTTGCAGAGGGACTTGGACAAGGTGCAGAGCTGGGCCGAGAGGTGGCAAATGGAGTTTAATGTGGAAAAGTGTGAGGTAATGCACTATGGCAGAAATAATAAATGTATAGAGTATAGGGCAAATGGTAGGATTCTTAGTAGTCTAGATGAACAGAGGGATCTTGGTGTGTATGTGCATAGATCCCTAAAAGTAGGCAGTCAGGTCGAGAAGGTTGTTGGGAAGGCATATGGAGTCCTGGCTTTTATTGGTAGAGGGATTGAATTTCGGAGCCGCAACGTCATGTTGCAACTGTACAAAACTCTAGTGCGGCCGCACTTGGAGTATTGTGTGCAGTTCTTGTCCCCACATTATAAGAAAGATGTGGAGGCATTGGAGAGGGTACAGAGGAGGTTTACAGGATGTTGCCTGGTATGGAGGGCAGGTCTTATGAAGAGAGGCTGAGGGATTTGAGGTTGTTTTCGTTAGAAAGGAGGCGGCTAAGAGGGGACCTAATCGAAACATATAAGATGATTAGAGGTTTAGATAGGGTGGACAGTGATAGCTTTTTCCTAGGATGGAGAAAGCTAGCACGAGGGGACACAGCTTTAAATTAAGGGGTGATAGTTATAGGACGGATATCAGAGGTAGGTTCTTTACCCAAAGGGTGTTCGGGAGTGGAATGCCCTGCCTGCAGCAGTTGTAGATGCGCCAAGTTTGGTGGCGTTTAAGAGGTTAGTTGATAAGTATATGGAATAGAAGGGAATGGTTTAGTTTGGAGGGGCATTGCTTTTTATATTGGTCGGCGCAACATCGAAGGCCGAAGGGCCTGTTCTGTGCTGTAATGTTCTATGTTCTATGACACTGTTTTTAAGTCGGTTGTAAGTGACATCAGACTTTTATATCTTTTCCCAAATGGAAGAAGGTGGAAGAAAGTATATCTGGGGTGCGTGGAGTCCTTAATTATGCTGTCTGCTTTTCTGAGGCAGCAGGAAATATCGACTGAGTCAATTGATAGAAGGCTAGTTTGCGTAATGAATTGGGTATCATTCACGACCCTTTGTAGTTCCTTGCGGTCTTAGGCAGAGCAGCAGCCATACCAAGCTGCGATAAAGCTAGAGAGAATACTTTCTAAGGTGCATCTGTAAAAGCTGATGAAAGTTAGAACATAGAACATAGAACATTACAGCACAGAACAGGCCCTTCGGCCTTCGATGTTGCGCCGACCAATATAAAAAGCAATGCCCCTCCAAACTAAACCATTCCCTTCTCTTCTATATACTTATCAACTAACCTCTTAAACGCCACCAAACTTGGCTCATCTACAACTGCCGCAGGCAGGGCATTCCACTCCTGAACCATCCTTTGGGTAAAGAACCTACCTCTGATATCCGTCCTATAATTATCACCCCTTAATTTAAAGCTGTGTCCCCTCGTGCTAGCTTTCTCCATCCTAGGAAAAAGGCTATCACTGTCCACCCTATCTAAACCTCTAATCATCTTATATGTTTCGATTAGGTCTCCTCTTAGCCGCCTCCTTTCTAACGAAAACAACCTAAAATCCCTCAGCCTCTCTTCATAAGACCTGCCCTCCATACCAGGCAACATCCTGGTAAACCTCCTCTGTACCCTCTCCAATGCCTCCAACATCTTTCTTATAATGTGGGGACCAGAACTGCACACAATACTCCAAGTGCGGCCGCACTAGAGTTTTGTACAGTTGCAACATGACGTTGCGGCTCCGAAAGTCAATCCCCCTACCAATAAAAGCTAAGACTCCATATGCCTTCTTAACAACCTTATCGACTTGATTGCCAACTTTCAGGGATCTATGCACATATACACCAAGATCCCTTTGTTCATCAACACTATTAAGATTCCTACCATTAGCCCTATACTCTACACATTTGTTATTCCTGCCAAAGTGAATTACCTCACATTTTTCCACATTAAACTCCATTTGCCACCTCTCCGCCCAGCTCTGCAACTTGTCCAAGTCTCTCTGCAAACTATAACACCCCTCTTCACTACCTACCACTCCTCCGACTTTAGTGTCATCTGCAAATTTACTAATCCATCCTTCAATACCCTCATCCAGATCATTTATAAAAATTACAAACAGCAGGGGCCCCAGATCCCTGAGGTACACCACTTGTCACCGAACTCCAAGATGAATATCTCCCATCAACCACCACCCTCTGTCTGCTATCTGCTAGCCAGCATGCCTGTTGTAGCAAGTAAACCAAATTTCCTTAGTTTTCTGAGAAAGTAGAGGAATTGGTGGGCTTTTTTAACTATAAGGTTGGCCTGGAGAGACCAGGAGGGATCTGGACATCTAAAAGCTCAACCATTTCTACTTCATTCCTGTTGACGTAGACAATAAGAAATCCGACAACACCAGTTTGAAGTCCAAACATGTTTATTTGTAGCAAAAGCCGCAAGCTTCCGAAACAGCCTGTCCCTTCGTCAGGTGGCTGGGAAATGGTGAATGGACAGGCTGTCCCGAAAGCCTGTGGCTTTTGCTACAAATCAACCTGTTTGGACTTTAAACTGTGGTTGTGGGATTTCTTTCTGTTTTACCCCAGTCCAACGTCGGCATCTCCACACCATGATGTAGACAGTGGCATATTCTCCACTATGTTTCCTAAAGTTGATGACTATCTCTTTCATTATGTTGACATTGAGGGAGAGATTACTACAAAATGCACCCGTTCACCAGATTCTCTATCGATGACGGGTAGGTAGCCACTGCCTTCTTACCCACGCTGAGTTGTCCCACTTGTTACGACAACTTTCCACCTTTTTTAAAAAGATAATTAATGGACACCTGAGCTTATTAACAAACCAATTGACTTGTTTCTACCCTGCCCATGGTTGGTGTGTAGGAGTGGGGATGCCAACTGGTTAAGACAGGAATGAAGAAAATGCTGGAAAATCTCAGCAGATCTGACGACATCTGTAAAGAGAGAAAAGAGCTGACTTAATAACTCAAAGCTGACTTATTAAGAAGTGGATATTAGTCAGTTTGGGGTTGTCTGTGGGAATCACGAACACACTTGCCAAGACGTCACACTCCCACTCCCCATTTTGTCACTTTGTTCCTCTTGCCCGGCCTCCAAGCCGCTGCATCAGCACCCTCTAAGTTCCCCAACTTTACCCCATCCAAAACCTTAACTCTGGATGTCAGAGGGATAGTTCGCCATGGTGATGCTTAGTAGTGTATCTGTGAGCCGAAGGTAGAGGAAGGGATTTAGCAGCCCTGGGGAATTGAGTGATTGTAAAGACAGTCCTCCCAATTTAAAGGCTGTATTCCTGGAACCTGATAGGAACAGCACCAAAGAAATTGGACTTAAATACTGGATAGGTCCTGGGTAAAGAGCAGAGGTTTACATGCTGACAAGTCCTGACGGGGTCAACAGAGAGGAGCACTAAGTTTATTTATTAGTGTCACAAGTTAAGCTTACATTAATAAGCTTAATACCGAATATTTCTCTTCGGTATTCACGCAGAGTGCTGGAAATGTAGCTGTGGAGAGCACTGAGGTACAGGGTTGCAAATTGGGGAGTATTGTAGTAGATAGGGAGGATGTGTTAGAAATTCTCGAGGTTTGAAGTTGGATAAGTCCCCTGGGCCGGACGGGATTTACCCTAGGATTCTCTGGGAGGCAAGAGAGGAGATTGCAGAGCCTCTGGCTCTGATCTTCAGGTCGTCGTTGGTTACGGGTGTGGTTCCGAGGACTGGAGGATAGCGAATGTGGTCCCGTTGTTCAAGAAGGGGAAGAGAGACCTTCCAGGGAATTATAGGCCAGTGAGTCTTACTTCTGTTGTGGGCAAAGTATTGGAGAGAATTATTAGGGATAGGATTTATAGTTAGTTAGAGAGAAATGAATTGATTGGGGATAGTCAGCATGGTTTCGTGAAGGGTAGGTCATGCCTTACTAACCTCATTGAGTTTTTTGAGAAAGTGACCAGAGAGGTGGATGGGTGTAAGGCGGTTGATGTAGTATATATGGACTTTAGTAAGGCTTTTGATAAGGTGGCCCATGGAAGACTTCTACAGAAAATGCAGATGTGTGGAATAGAGGGTGATTTAGCTAATTGGATAGAAATTGGCTGGCAGATAGAAGACAGAGGGTGGTGGTTGATGGGAGATATTCATCGTGGAGTTCGGTGACGAGTGGTGTGCCTCAGGGTCTGTTTTGGGGCCCCTGCTGTTTGTAATTTTTATAAATGATCTGGATGAGGGTATTGAGGGATGGATCAGTAAATTTGCCGATGATACTAAAGTTGGTGGTGTGGTAGATAGTGAAGAGGGGTGTTTTAGTTTACAGAGTGACTTGGACAAGTTGCAGATCTGGGCCGAGAGGTGGCAAATGGAGTTTAATGTGGAAAAGTGTGAGGTAATGCACTTTGGCAGGAACAATAAATGTGTGGAGTATAGGGCTAATGGTAGGGCTCTTAATAGTGTTGAGGAACAGAAGGATCTTGGTGTATGTGTCAATAGATCCCTGAAAGTAGGCAGTCAAGTGGATAAAGTTGTTAAGAAGGCTTATGGAGTCTTAGCTTTTATTGGTAGGGGGATTGCATTTAGGAGCCGCAGCATCATGTTGCAGCTGTACAAAACTCTAGTGCGGCTGCACTTGGAGTATTGTGTGCAGTTCTGGTCGCCACATTATAAGAAAGATTTGGAGGCATTGGAGAGGGTACAGAGGAGGTTTACCAGGATGTTGCCTGGTATGGAGGGCAGGTCCTATGAAGGGAGGTTGAAGGAGTTGAGGTTGTTTTCGTTAGAAAGGAGGCGGCTAAGAGGGGATCTTATTGAAGCATATAAGATGATTAGAGGTTTAGATAGGGTGGACAGTGATAGCCTTTTTCCTAGGATGGAGATAGCTAGCACGAGGGGATACAGCTTTAAATTAAGGGGTATGAGTTATGGGACGGATATCAGAGGTAGGTTCTTTACTCAAAGAGTGATTAGGGAGTGGAATGCCCTGCCTGCATCTGTTGTAGATGCGCCAAGTTTGGTGGCGTTTAAGAGGTTAATTGATAAGTATATGGAAGAGAAGGGAATGGTTTAGTTTGGAGGGGCATTGCTTTTTTATTTTGGTCGGCACAACATCGAAGGCCGAAGGGCCTGTTCTGTGCTGTATTGTTCTATGTTCTATGTTCTAATACAGCAATGAAGTTACTGTGAAAATCTCCAAGTCGCCACACTCCGGCACCTGTTCGAGTACACTGAGGGAGAATTTAGTATGGCCAATGTACCTAATCAGCATGACTTTCGGACAGTGGGAGGAAACAAGAGCACCCAGAGGAAACCCACGCAGACGCAAGTAGAATGTGCAAATTTTGCACAGACGGTGACCCAAGCCAGGAATCAAACCCATGCCCCTGGCGCTGTCAGGTATCAGTACTAACCACAGTGCTACCGTGAGGCTTTTTTATATTGATCTGGCCGTGAAGTTTACTCGCAGAATGCAACAGAACATATGTCTGTTTGCTACCTACTACCCCAGGGTCCCAGCAGTCTCTCTTTATAAGTGCTCCAAATACTCAATTAACTAATGATCTTTTCCTATGTCTCTGCACATTACAGTTAACATGTTATTGATATGGGTTCCCTTGGAGCTATTTTTGGCAGATTGAAAATTCAATGTTCCAATGTAAGTCAGTTTTCCAGAAAGTCCCCTAGAATAAAGGAAAGTAAGCTTAAAATTAGATCCAGGCAGTTTGTATTGATGTTAAAAATTATTTCTTTACACAAAGAATAGTGAAAATCTGGAACTCTCTCCCTTATAAAACCAGCTCATTAGAATCCTTACAGTGCAGAAGGAAGTCATTCAGCCCATCAAGCCTGTTCCAACACCTGTCCCACCCAGGCTGTATCCCGTAGTCCCATGTATTTATCCGTACTCCCCTTAACACTAAGGGCGAATCATCTTACAAGCATATTTTTGGGCTGTGGGAGGAAAATCGAGCACCTTGGAGAAGCCCATTCAGACATGGGGAGAATGTGCAAACTCCACAGAGTGATCTGAGGCTGGAATTGAACCCGAGTGCCTGGCACTGTGAGACACCAGAGCTAATCACTGTGCCGCAGCTGTAGAGATTGGGAATGTGTTGAAAATTTCGAAACCGAGGCTGATCATTTTTTTTTTCACTAGGAAAACATATTAAGGATTATGGAACCCAGGCTGATAAATTAAGTTAAGATGCAGCTCAGCCACGGCATTGAACGATGGATGAGGCTCAGGGAGTTGAACGTCCTACTCCTGTTCCTATATCCTAATGAGATAAACTAACGGAACAAGAATTATTACACCTCATTGTGAAACGGAAGGGGGCCACAGTGCAAGGGAGAATTGGTTGCAGAATCAGCAACTGCATTTTCACAGCTCCAGGTCTGACCCACGCTGCTTTTTGAGCATGGCTGCCTGTTGGTTATTGCTAAATTTACTCTATTTTAAACATTCAATGGGAAAAAAAACATTCATAAATAAAGCAAGCCTGTGACTGGTGGCGAGAGAGTTAGCCCCTCAGTGGGCATTTCCATGCTGCCCTGTTCTTGACTGAGTGCACTGGTAACTCAGCACGCACACGCACGCACGCACACACACACACGCACACGGACATACATGCACACACATACGGACACACAAATACATACACACACACTCAAACACACGGACACACACACATACACACGCACACGTGCACACGTGAAAACTAGTTCAGCAGTTGCTAGTCAGATTTTTTTTTCTGAATTAGATTATTACAGACCAACAAACATTTGTTATGATATACCGAATATCATTTCACACAGAGCCTGCAAACATGCCCAGTCAGCAGTGTTGAAAATTATATAAAGTGTCAAGCAACAGGCATTATTGATTACAATTTAACTCTCACGACTGGCTTATTTTACTGTTATAGCTGAATATTGCGCTGGAGTATATTTGATATCTGTCCTATACATCATTTTTAGGTGAATAGTATTCTGCGCTGAGTTACAATTCAGAATTGTGTAGCAGAGAGCAAGGCCATTTGTCCCATCATGCATGTGACTGCTTTGAAAGAGCTATCCAATTACGTCAACTCCCCTACTCTTTAGCCATTTCTCACATTTTTCTCTTTCTCATTTGGCATTATTTATCCCATTCCCTCTTGAAAAGTTACTGAATCTACTTCCAAACCCTTTCCACTGTATTCCAAATCATCCCATCAACATTGTATATTCATACATAAATATTGTATAGTCATGGGTTATGTTGTATTTTAACAGACTATTGTATGTTAATGGACTATGTAACATATTAGTAGATCATGTTATATATGTTAGTGAGCTCATCTATATGTTAGAAGGCTATGCTGTGCGTTAATGGTCTCTGCTGTATATTTATTTTATTTTTATTTATTTTATTTATTAATGTCACAAGTAGGATTACATTAATACTGCAATGAGGTTACTGTGAAAATCCCCTAGTCCCTACACTTCTGTGCCCATTCAAGTACACTGAGGGAGAATGTAGCTTGGCCAATGCACCTAACCAGCATGTCTTTCAGACTGTGGGAGGAACCAGAGCACCCAGAGGAACTCACGCACACACGGGGACAACGTGCAGTTCCGCACATTTGTGGGCTATACTATGTAATAGTGAGCTGTGCTGTGAATTAGTGAGCTATTCTGTATATTAGTGAGCTGTTCTGTATATTAATGGGTTATGATATTTATTGCCGAGCTTTGGTGTATATTAGTGGGTTATGTTGTATACTCAAGGGTTAAATTGTATATTAGTGAACTGTACTACATATTACTGAGCTATGTTGTATGTTAGTGAGCTATGCTCTCTATTAGTGGGTTATATTGTGTAGTACTGATCTATGCTATATATTATTGGGATATGTTATATTTAAGTGAGCTATTTTGTATATTAATCACCTATGCTGTATAGTATTGGAATATATTTGTATTTGTGAGCTATGCTCTACATCAGTGAGTTATACTGTATATTAGTAAGCTATGCTATACATCAGTGAGTTATACTGTATGTTATTGAGCTATGCTGTATATCAGTGAATTATACTGTGTATTATGAGCTATGTTGTACATCAGTGAGTTATACTGTATGTTGAGCTATGCTGTATATCAGTGTTATACTGTATATTCTGAGCTATGTTGTACATCAGTGAGTTATACTGTATATTAGTGAGCTATGCTCTATATTAGTGAGTTATACTGTATATTAGTAAGCTATGCTGTATATCATAGAACATAGAACATAGAACACTATAGCACAAACAGGCCCTTCGGCCCACAAGTTGTGCCGAACACATCAAAACCTACCCAGCCATAGACCTATCTATAACCCCCAATCCCATTGGATCCCATATACTGATCCAGAAGTTTTTTAAAAGACCCCAGCGAGTTCGCCTCGACCACCACCGACGGCAGTCGATTCCATTCACTCACCACTCTCTGAGTGAAAAACTTTCCCCTTGCATCCCCTCTGTACTTGCTCCCCTGCACCTTAAATCTGTGCCCTCTTGTCGCGACCATTTCAGCCCTAGGAGTTATACTGTATATTAGTGAGCTATGCTCTATATCAGTGAGTTATAGTGCATATTAGTGAGCTATGCACTATATTAGTGAATTATACTATATGTTATTGAGCTATGCTATATATCAGTGAGTTATACTGTATAGGTAGAACATAGAACATAGAACATAGAACAATACAGCACAGAACAGGCCCTTCGGCCTTCGATGTTGTGCCGACCAAAATAAAAAGCAATGCCCCTCCTAACTAAACCATTCCCTTCCCATCCATATACTTATCAACTAACCTCTTAAACGCCACCAAACTTGGCGCATCTACCACAGCTGCAGGCAGGGCATTCCACTCCCTAATCACTCTTTGAGTAAAGAACCTACCTCTGATATCCTTCCTATAACTCATACCCCTTAATTTAAAGCTGTGTCCCCTCGTGCTAGCTTTCTCCATCCTAGGAAAAAGGCTATCACTGTCCACCCTATCTAAACTCTAATCATCTTATATGCTTCAATAAGATCCCCTCTTAGCCGCCTCCTTTCTAACGAAAACAACCTCAAATCCTTCAACCTCTCCTCATAGGACCTGCCCTCCATACCAGGCAACATCCTAGTAAACCTCCTCTGTACCCTCTCCAATGCCTCCACATCTTTCTTATAATGTGTGTCTTTCTTATAATCTTTCTTATAATTTCTTATATTAGTGGGCTATGCTGTATATCAGTGAGTTATAGTGTATATTAGTGAGCTATGCACTATATTAGTGAGTTATACTATATGTTATTGAGCTATGCTGTATATCAGTGAGTTATACTGTATATTAGTCAGCTATGCTCTATATCAGTGAATTATACTATATATTTGTGGGCTATGTTGTATATCAGTGAATTATACTGTATATTAATGAGCTATGTTGTATATCAATGAGTTATATTATATATTAGTGAGCTATACTCAAATCAGTGAGTTATATTGTATATTGGTGAGCTATGTTGTATGTCAGTGAGTTATACTGTGCTATACAGCATAGCTCACTAATATACACTATAACTCATTGATATAGAGCGTAGCTCACTAATATAATGAGTTATAGTGTATATTAGTGAGCTATGCTCCATATCACTGAATTATACTATATATTTGTGAGCTATGCTGTATATCAGTGAGTTATACTGCATATTAGTAAACTGTGCTCTACATCAGTGAGTCATACTGTGCATTCATGGGCTATGTTGTATATCAGTGAATTATACTGTATGTTAATGAGCTATGTTGTATGTCAGTGAGTTATACTGTATATTAGTGGGCTATGCTGTATATCAGTGAGTTATACTATATATTAGTGGGCTATGTTGTATACCAGTGAGTTATACTGTATATTAGTGAGCTATGCTGTATATCAGTGAGTTATACTGTATATTAGTGGGTTATGCTGTATGTCAGTGAGTTATACTGTATATTAGTGAGCTATGCTGTATATCAGTGAGTTATACTGTATATTAGTGGGTTATGCTGTATATCAGTGAGTTATACTGTATATTAGTGAGCTATGCTGTATATCAGTGAGTTATACTATATATTAGTGAGCTGTGTTGTCTATCAGTGAGTTATATATTAGTAAGCTATGCTGTATATCAGTGAGTTATATTGTATATATTAGTGGGCTATGTTTTATTTTGGTGAGCTATGCTATATGTTAATGGCTGGATTGGATATTAATGGGTTATGTTGCATCATTTATGGGGTATGTTGCATCTTTCTGACTATCATGTAGCAGATTTAATTGTGACAAAATGCCTATGATATTTTATAATTTGGAATCAGAATTAAACTAGAAAAGGAAGGGGAGTAGGACATATGATTAATACCCCAACCAAAGAAATAGCAATTAAGGAGGAAATGATGAAAGAGGAAGTATTTAAAAGGGTACACAGGTGAGAAGAAATGGTGGAAAATGGAGATTGAAAAAAGAAAGTTTCAGAGTGCGGAAATGACCAGAACGTTGGGAAAAGTCAAGAGTTACAGCAGTAATGTAATACTGAAGTAGATTCATGAGGTATGTCTTTGTATTTTTATATTATTAGTAAAGAATATCATTGGATTTGAGTTAAGTTACATTTACATTAAGGATTTAGTAAGCTGAAGTATGATATTAATGGGCCATACCTAAATATTCAAGAGTGATGTCTTGTTGCATTAGTGAGGCTAGCTGTTGTAGTTTGGCATCAATGGGACATGCTGTAACACCAGTGAGTTCCGCTTAAAGCCGTTGTATCCATATCCTTACACCTGAAAGATGGAGATATTGCAATGGGCCCCAATACTTACATTTCATTACTGAGGTGAGCAGTTAAAATTCAGGTGGCTACAGGCTATAGGAAATGGAGTTGGACACAGTCCAGTGTTGGTCGGTTCCAAGTTAATCTGAGTCCAACTTGCCAATTTCATTTTGGAGTTGACTTGAACTTGATTGACGAGCTCACTCGGAGAGCCAAGAGAGGAGTCTGCATGTTGGGAATGCAAAGAGGTGCAATGAGCTGTCTGCAGAATCATTTTGATGTTGAGGCTGGTGCACACTTTGCTCAGGCAATGAGAGAGGAAGTCTAATCTGCCCCTGATCTGGTTATTAAACAGAGCCTTTAATCTCGGCAGAGTTGAGAAAGCATTCAATTGCATGGTGCTAATAGACAGTTTTGTTGAACCCCCAAATATTAACACAAAAAAGGGATAATTTTGTTGGTCTACAATTGACTGAAATCTAACTGTTTGTTTTGTTGGGTCGCTTTTAAATTGTAAAGGTGATCAAAAATGACAAGACTAGATTAATCACAAGACCTGCCTATGTTGCTTTCTTAATTTATTTCTTCAAAACTGATGATTTCTTTCTATTTTTATCATCCTGGGTCCTCTGAGTAAAATGGAATTCAATTACCTCAACAACCCTTCACATATTAATTAGAAATTATGTTTTGGGATCTAAGAAATGGAATTTCTAATTAAAAGTCTGGTAAATTAGCCATAATCTCTGTTCTGAATTACAGTGCTAACCTGTTTATACTAATGTAGATGTAATTTAATTTTTATTAAATTTGCAAAGGAGTAATATTTTGTAACTGTATTGAAGTTAAAGGGGAAGGAATGAGTGGAGTAGAAACATTGACACAAACAGCAATTTGATAATCAGAAGGTGATTAAAACAAACTGGCCCTGCAGCCCATCATGCAAAGCCAACTCTCTAAGAGAGCTCATCTCCCCTCTTGGCTTTTCCACAGAAATCCAGGTCCCTGGTGGCACAGTGGTTAGCAATGCTGCTTCACAATGCCAGAGACTCGGGTTCAAATCCGGCTTCGGATCACTTTCTGTGTGGAGTCTTCACATTCTCCCTGTGTCTATGTGAGTTTTCTCCAGATGCTGCAGTTTCCTCTTCGCTGTAAATATGCGAGTTAGGTTGATTGGTAAATTGCCCCTAATGTCAGGTGGACTAACAATATAAGAATGTGGTGTTATGGAAATACGGCCTCTGTGGGATTGTAGTCAGTGCAGGCTCGATGGGTCGAATGGCCTTCTTTTGCACTGTAGGGATTCTATGATTCTAACTTCCACAGTCTGCCCCTTTGCATCAATACCACCATGCAGCTCGGTTCAAAATCAGACTGTTATTAACCAAAGCCAACTCTGTACAAACACTTGAGGCCAGTGTATTAGTGGCTGAGTGACCACAAATAACACATTGACTAATGTCCAATTTGAAAAAGATTGGAAAATCTATAGCAATCTATATCTGTATCGCACTTTGCAAATAAAAAAACCATTTGGACACAAACACTCCAGAAACAAAAAATAGTAGAACCACAGAATATAATGGTTGGAATTCCCTGGCCTTTCCCATTTGACGAGATCCTCTGGTCTCACCAACAGTGAATCCCCACTGCCAGTAAGGACGGGAAACAATGGGGAATCCTTGTTGACAGCGACGGTCCCAGATCATCCCCCTGCATGTCATTGGAGGACCATGTGCAGGAGGGAGAGGGGTGGAGGGAGGAGGGGTGAGGAACAGAGGAAGGCTGGGGGGATGATGGTGAATCTCACTCTTTGCATCCTCAATAACTTCCCAGTCAGGAATCTAGGGTTGCATTTCCAACCTGAAGTAAGTTAACATTTGAATCAACTCACCCAATTGCTTCTAGTGGCAATCAAAAATAATTCATAGAATCATAGAGGCAACTCACTTCCATCACCTTCCCAGGCAGCAGATTCCAGGCCGTCACTACCCTCTGGATAAAAAGGTTTCTTCAATGCCCCCCCCTCCCCCCAAACTTCCCACCCCTCAATTTTAACTTGTAAATACACAGCATATATTGCTGTGTATTTACTATATCAAAGGCATAATAAAATGCAATAAAGTCCTTGTTTCACATTTGCTACACAACATTCAGCATGGAATAGAATCATATAATCCCTACAGTACAGAAGGAAGCCATTTGGTCCATCAGGTCTACATTAGCTCTGTGATCCAGATTCTATTCCCTTAACTCCAAAGATTTAACCCACTAATCCCCAGAGGAAGCCACAGGGAGAATACGCAAATTCCACACTGACTGTCACCCAAGGCCAGATTCGAACCAAGGTCCCTGGCGCTGAGATGCAATAGTGCTAAACACCGTAGTGCCCTATGTTAAGTCCCTTCCACATGCTTCAGACCATCTGTGCCATCTTCTGAATCTCATAGCTTTAGCAGCCCTGGCCGAACACCCTATACGCAATCAGGTGATGGAACAGGTTACCACAGGGAGTCTGACACAGGGAACACCAGGAGAAACCTAGTGGCCAGAACAAATCTCTGGTTGTCCCCTGAAATCCTGGTATTTGAATGAGCAGCTTAAAAAAAAAGGTAGCGGAGGAATCGATAGTGAGAAATCTGGGTCGGTATATCTGAATGCTGTGCTCCAGCAAATAGAACTTCATCAGATATGATTCATGAGGTGAGCTGTAATGACAAACAGAGAGACAAGTGCCTTCGAGGCTTGTGTCCCGCAAATTAACTAGTAAAGTAGGGTTACTGATTTGATTTGTGAAGTCCAGCCGTATTGATGGAGCGTTCAGTGAGCCGGGAAGGAAGATGAGGCCTAAACCTTTTTTTCGTCTTGCTGTTGGCGAAGCCTGGATTGGCCAATCAGGCGACATCCATCATCCCAAGACCCCTTGATGTGCACAATTTCTGTTTAATAGACAAAGTGCAATTTGATGTATTTTATGTGACAAAAGACATAGCCGTCGCATGCATTTCAATTATGTCTCACACTGCTTCCATTAACCTCCTACTGACATTTCCAAATATACAGTTCGAATAGTTGAGAGGGCCCGACAGAAAAGGAAAATAAAGTTAGCGGTACAAATTAAAATGCGTAGGAAGTTGAGGCATCTCTACCTCTGCTTTATGTTATGCAGCAGTTTTAATCACACTCAAAATTTCCAGTCAATTTCAAGCCGAGAGGGGAAAATTAAAAATAAAATCTTTCTGTCATCTATTAGCGAGCCTCACCCAAGGGGCAGCATAGTGGCACAGTGGTAACCACCGCTGCCTCACAGTGCTAGGGACACGGTTCAATTCCTGGCTTGGGTCACTGTGGGTGTGGAGTTTGCACATTCTCCCTGTGTCTGCGTGTGTTGCCTCCCACAGCCCAAAGATGTGTGAGCTTGGTGGATTGCCTGTGCTAAATTAGATCATAAATCATAGAACTCTACAGTGCAGAAAGAGCCCCTTTGGCCCTTCAAGTCTGCACTGAACACAATCTCATCCAGGCACCACCCCCATATCCCCACATATTATAGCCACTAATCTCTCTAACCTACGCATCCCTGGACACTGAGGAGCAATTTCTTAGTATGGTCATTCAACCTAACCCGCACATCTTTGGACTGTGGGAGGAAACCAGAGGAAACGCGAGCAGACACAAGGAGAACGTGCAAACTCGACACAGACAGTGACCCGAGGCAGGAATCGAACCCAGGACCCTGAATCTGTGAAGCAACAGCCCTAACCACTGTGCTACCATGCCTCCCCAAATTGTATCAGGTGAATTAGCAGGGTAAATATATGGGGTTACAGAGGTAGTGCCTGGGTGGGATCATTGTTGTTGCTGAGCCAATGGGCCAAATGACCTCCTTCTGCATATTAAAGGTTCCATGCATCTGTTCAGGATGCATACAATATATATATTATATATAAATGATTTGAAGGAAAATGTAGGTGGCCTGATCAGTCAATTTGCAGATGATACAAATATTGGGGGAGTAGTGGATAGTGGGGAGGATTGTCAGAGAATATAGCAGGATAGTAATTGGCTGGAGACCTGGGCTGGAAGATGGAATTTAACCTGGACAAATGTGAGGTGATGCAATATGGAAGATCTACTGCAGAAGGAAAGTTCACAGTAAATGGTAGAACCCTTAGAAATATTAACATTGAGAGGGATCTAGGCATACAGATCTACAATTCCCTAAAGATGCCAACTCAGGTGCCAAGGTGGTTAAGAAGGCATATGGCCTTCATGGGTCGGGGCATTGAGTACAGGAATTAGATAATCATATTGCAGCTGTATAAGATTTTGGTTGGACCACATTTGGAGTGTTGTATACAGTTCTGGTCACCACACTGCCAGGAGGGTGCTGATGCATTAGAAATGGTGCAGGAGAGATGGTTTGGAGGATATGGACTATGAAGAAAGGTTGAGCAAACTTGGAATGTCAAAGGATGAGGAGGGACCCAATAGAGGTTTACAAGATTTGGACAGGCTTGGATATCGTGGATAATCAGAATCTTTTTTCCAGGGTCAACGGATCAATTACTCAGGTTAATAATGAAATGGGCAAAGCTTAAATAAGATATAAGGGGCAACTTTTTCACACAGAAGGTGGTGAATGCCTGGAATGTGCTGCCAGAGGAAGCGGTGGAAGCAGATTCCATAGCAATGTTCAAGAGACATTTGGATAGATACATGAATCCAGTAAGAATCTAGCAACACCAATTTTAAATCCAACCGATTTATTTGATAGTAAATTTGCGAGCTTTCGACACTGTGTCTTTGTCAGGCAAATGCAGTGTTCTGGTCTGCAATAGCACTCATATCAACACAGACAGTCACAGATTGCTGATTAGAATGCGAATCCTTACATCTAACCTGCTATTCAAGTGTTAAAGTGGCTAACAATGTGTGTGAAGGGAATCCTGAGCATTGGTTAGAGAATTGTGTATTTTCTCCAGACAGCACAGTAAGTGAGGTTTTTTGCTAACCCAGGCAAGTTACGGGGGTTACAGATAGTGTGTCATGAAGCCAAGATCCCTATTAAGACAGTCCTCATTTACCTGCGGGTAAATGTTCTTCAAGGGGGCCTTCGTGACACACGACAGCGCAGAGTCGCTGAGCAGAGACTGATAGCCAAGTTCTGCACACATGAGGACTGTCTTAATAGGGATCTTGGCTTCATGACACACTATCTGTAACCCCCGTAACTTGCCTGGGTTAGCAAAAAACCTCACTTACTGTGCTGTCTGGAGAAAATACACAATTCTCTAGCCAATGCTCAGGATTCCCTTCACACACATTGTTAGCCACTTTAACACTTGAATAGCAGGTTAGATGTAAGGATTCGCATTCTAATCAGCAATCTATGACTGTCTGTGCTGATGTGTGCTATTGCAGACCAGAACACTGCACTTGCCTGACAAAGACACAGTGTCAAAAGCTTGCAAATTTACTATCAAATAAATCGGTTGGATTTAAAATTGGTGTTGCTGGATTCTTACTGAGTTCTTACTACCCCAGTCCAACGCCGGCATCTCTACATCATAGATACATGAATCGGAGAGAATTAAAGGATATGGACCACGTAGAGGCAAGAAAATATTAGATTAGAGAGACGTCTGCATCGGTACAGACTTGGTGGGCCATAGGGCCTTTGCCTGTGCTGTACTAGATCATTGAATTGAGTTTCAATGAGATAGCAGGGACAGTGAGCCAAATAGTCTCCTTCGTTGCTCTCTGATTCTATAGCACAATACAGTGGGATTCAGCAATCAGTCAGGATTCCTACACCTAGTTGTTATTGACTGCTATCTGAAGGGAGAGCCCATTGAATGTAAGCTGAGGTCAAAACCTCCCTGATCTGGAAATTCCTGAGTACCACTCCTGTCAGGCTGCAGGAATGTGGGATGGTGAGGTCTTCTATGTTAAATTGGGGTGGCATGGTAATACAGTGGTTAGCACTGCTGCTTCACAGCTCCAGTGACCTGGTTTCAATTTCCAGCTCAGGTCACTGTCTATGTGGAGTTTGCACATTCTCCTCATGTCTGTGTGGGTTTCCTCTGGGTGCTCCAGTTTCCTCCCACGGTCGAAAGATGTGCGGGTTAGATTGATTGGCCATGCTAAAATTGCCCCTTAATGTCCCAAAATGCTTAGGTTGGAGAGATTAGTAGGTAAAAATATGTAGGGATATGGGGATCGGGCCTGGGTGGGATTGTGATTGGTGCAGATTTGATGGGCCGAAGGGCCTCTTTCTGCACCGTAGGATTCTATGAAATTGCCTGTCATGGCATACACAGGGTTTGAACATTGGACACTATCGTGTAAATACAGTGCCAGCATGAGGGAGAGAATTTGCATTTAAAAAGTGTCTTTCACAGCCCAAAATGCTTTACAGGCACTGAAATACTTTTTGATATGTATTCTGTGCAGTATGATAGGAGCTGGAAAAGGGAAAGATACAAACACAGCATGATAAGTAAACTGTTCAGCAGAGTATCAGCAGGTAGAGGTAACATTACAGCGAGGATAGTGGAATGGAATGTACCTATATCGTCGCATGCTGCTTCCTGTTCTTCAATTACAGTCAAAAGCGAACATCTTCCAGCTTTATTTACTATTCATCTTGCAGCAACAGATCTCGAAAGTGAGCTTTGCTCCACCAGTATTTTCAGGCTACTTGTCACTGTTTTCATAAGATTACAGTTGTGCCAGATAAAATAAAAACCTTTGTTTCTTTACCCTGTGCAGTCTCCGAGGACTGAAGTTTTCGCTTTCTGGAGAAAATGCCCCAAATAGTCCGGTTTTTATTCTGAGGGTGGCTGCTGGATATTCATGGGAGGCAGGTGCACCTTGCCAGAAAGAGTTCAGAGTTCATCCACAAAGGTTGTCGGCTACAGATTTTAGGCTGTTTGAAAGATTTGCCCCAATGCTGCAGGAAATTGGTCCAGTTCTTAAAGTATGGCTTAACCAAAATCAGCTCTCTATCCCTCTTCTTACATCCCCTCGGCATCCACAACAACCCTACCCATGTCAATTCGCTCTTCCCTCCACCCAACCCTCATAGCATCTCATATTCTCCTTGCCAATCTATGCCCCTCTACCCATCCCTGCTATCCCTTCAGAGCCCTCATTCAAACTTCATGTCAACTCATGCCAATCCATGCCCTCCTCCCCCCATTTATCATGCTTTATTCTTACACCCTTGGTACCCATTCATCCAGTGTTCATCATGGGCTGACCTCAGGAGCCATGCTGAGATGAATTTGGAGTTCCAATACCATGTTGACTAAGGAGCAGAACCCTTCTGATTCAGTGAAAATTTAGGCTCGGTGTTCAGTGTTACGGTGACGATGTGCTTTCAAATTGTGTGGTTAGCATAGTAATATTCCCAAGTGCTTTGCAAGAACATTATTGATAGTATTTGACACTGGATCAAATTATGGAGATATTAGGACAGCTAGAGGTACATTTTAAGAAATCTCAAAGGAGAGAGTAGTGGATTGCAGCGTTAATCTCATCCTACTTGTAACACTAATAAATAAATCTTAAACTTTAAGCTATTAACCATCCTGAACTAGAATGAGTTTCTTCACTGTTGCTGGGTCAAAATTCTCTGAAGCTACGACTGTGTGCCTACACCAAATGGCCTACTGCGGTTCAAGAAGGCAGCTCACCATTAGCTTCTCATGGGTAATTAGATTGGCAGCAAACTCTGGCTTTGTCAACGATATCCTTGTCTCATGAAACAATAAAAAATGGTAGACTAGTGAAAATCACAGGCTTGCAAAAATGTGGAATTAGAGCAAAACAGTTGTAGGCTGGAATAAAACAAGCAACGAACAGTACAGCGCAGGAATAGTCCTTTCGGCCCTCCAAGCCTGTGCTGATCATGATGCCTGTCTAAACTAAAACCATGCGAACTTAGAGTCCATATCCTTCCATTTCCATCCTATTCGTGTATTCATCTAGTTGATCCTTAAATGTCACTCTTGTACCTGCTATCACCACCTTCCCAGGCAACGCGTTCTGGACATTCACCACTCTGTATGTTTAAAAAAAAACTTACCTCGCACATCTCCTCTAAATTTTCCCCACATAGCTTAAACCTACGTCCCCTCGTACTTGACTTTTCTACTCTAGAAAGAACATCTGACTTTCCACTCCGTTCACGCCACTTGTAATCTTGTAGACCTCTATCAGGTCACCCCTCAACCTCCATTATTCAAGTGAGAACAAACCAAGTTTTTCCAACCACTTCTCATAGCTAATACCCTCCAGACCAGGGCAACTTCCTAGTAAACCCTTTCTGTATCTTTGCCAAGCATCCACATCCTTCTGGTAGTGTGGCGGCCAGAATTGTGCACAATATTCTAAATGAAGCCTAACTAAGGTTCTGTAGAGCTGCAGCATGACCTGCCTATTTTTATACTCAGTGCTCCAACTGACGAAGGCAAGCATACCGTATGCTTTCTTGGCTACCTTATCCATCTGCATTGCGACTTTCAGTGATCCATGGACATGTACGGCCAGAACTCTGTCAATGCTCTTATGGATCCAATCATTTACTTATAATTCCAACATGCATTAGGCCTTCCAAAATGCATTAGAACATAGAACACTACAGCACAAACAGGCCCTTCGGCCCACAAGTTGTGCCGAACACATCAAAACCTACCCAGCCATAGACCTATCTATAACCCCCAATCCCATCTGATCCCATATACTCATCCAGAAGTCTTTTAAAAGACCCCAGCGAGTTTGCCTCGACCACCACCGACGGCAGCCGATTCCATTCACTCACCACCTTAAGTCACATTTGTCTGGATTATACTCCACTTGCCACTTCTCTGCCAAGTTTCCAACTGGTCTAGTGTAGCGTCTGACAATCCTCTTCACTCGCCGCAACTGCACCAATTTTTGTATCGTCTGAAAACCTTACTAATCAGACCAGCTACATTTTCCTTCCAGTCATAATATGAACAATAAAGGTTCCAAAACTGATCCCAGTGGGGCACCGCTAGTCGCAGCATTCCCTTCAGAGAAGTCCACTACTGCTATCTGTTGTCTTCTAACGGCTAAGCCAATTCTGTATCCAGCTTGCTTCTGATCCCATGTGACTTCACCTTTTAGCCCAGTCTACCAGGAAGTACCTTGTCAAAAGCTTTACATGAAATCCATGTATACAACGTTGACTACCTTTTCCTCATCTATCATCTTCATCACTTCCTCAAAACTCAATCAAGTGGTGAGGCACGATTTCCCCTTCTCAAAACATGCTATCCATCACCAAAAAGTCCATTTGTTTCCAAATGTGAGTAAATCCTGTCCCAAAGAATCTTTTCCAATAATTTCCCTATCACTGATATAAGGTTCACCGGCTGATAATTTCCAGGATTATCTCTACTGCCCTTGTTAAACAAAGGAACAACATTGGCTATCCTCCAGTCCTCTGTATCTTCACCTGTAGTCAATGAGGATACAAAGATTTCTAGCATGGCCCCAGCAATTTCTGTCCTTGCTACTCTTAGTATTCTGCGGTAAATCCCATCAGGCCCTAGGGACTTATCTACTTTAATGTTTTTTAAGGCACACATTATTTATTTTTCATACCAAAATGACTTAGAATATTTACACATTCTATCCTCAGCTCATCATCCATCAAGCTCCTTTCTTTGGTGAATACAGAGCCAAAGTATTCATTTAGTATCTTGCCCACTTCCTCCGATTCCATGGATAGATTCCCTTGATGAATCTTGAGTGGGCCAACCCTTACCCTGGCTACCCTTTTGCTGTTTGCATACATGGAAAATGGCTTAGGATTTTCCTTCATCCTGTTTGTCAAGGACATTTCATGACCCCTTTTAGCTCTTCTAACTGCTTCCTTAAGTTCCTCCCTACATTCTTTATATTCTTCAAGAGCTTTGTCTGTCTTATGTCTTTTAGACCTTACGAATGCTTCCTTTCTCTTTTTGACAGGGCTCATAATATCCCCTGTTATCCAGGGTTCCCGATACTTGCCACACTTAGGTTGCTTCCTCACAGGTGCATGCTGGTCCTGAATTCAAATCAACTGACATTTGAAAGCCTCTCACATGTTGGATATTGACTTACAGCCTCCCCCAGTCTATAGTCTCCAGATCCAGTCTAATGTTGCTGTAGTTGGTCTTCCCCTAGTGTAACACCTTTGTCCAAGGACCACTCTTGTCCATATCCACAAGCGCATTAAAATTTATGGAACTATGATGACTATTCCCAGCATTCTCTCCTACTGAAACTGCGATCACCTGGCCAGGCTTATTCCTTAATATCAGACCTAATATGGCTCCTTCCCGATTTGGGCTATTTACATACTGTTTCAAGAAATCCTCCTGGACGCTCTCTCCAAATTCTGTCCCATCCAAGCCCCTAGAAGTAAGTGAGTCCTAGTTAACATAGGGAAACTGGGGCAGCACAGTGGTTAGCACTGCTGCTTCACAGCTCCAGGGTCCTGGGTTCAATTCCTGGCTCAGGTCACTGGGTGGAGTTTGCACATTCTCCTTGTGTCTGCGTGGGTTTCCTCTGGGTACTCCAGTTTCCTCCCACAGTCCAAAGATGTGCGGGTTATGTTGATTGACCATGCTAAGAAGTTGCTCCTTAGTGTCCAGGAATTAAAGGGTATACCATGTAGGGATATGTGAGTAGCGCTTGGGTGGGATTGTGTACAGTGCAGACTTGATGGGCCGAAAGGCCTCTTTCTGCACTGTAGGGTTCTATGATTCTATAAAACTAAAATCACCAGGACTTTCTCAGTTAGTTGTAGGGCATTGGGGAAAGTTACAGAACAAAGAGATTGAGGGGTACATGGTCATAGCTCCTTGAAAGTGGAGTCACAGGTGGACAGAGTGGTGAAAAAGGCATTTGGCATGCTTGGTTTCATCAGTCAGAGTTGGGTTAAGAAAAATAAGGGCAGCATGGGCAAGTTGGGCCAAAGGGCCTGTTTCCATGCTGTAAACCTCTGACACAACAACCCTGTCATTTTTGCATCTCTCCAAAGTCTGTCTTCAAAAGTATTCCTCTATCTCCTTGCTGTTGGGAGGCCTGTAATAAACCCAACATTGTGACTGCACCCTTCCTGTTCCTGAGCTCTATCCATGTTGCCTTGCTGCCTGAACCCTCTGAGGTGTCCTCCCTCAGTATAGCTGTGATATTCTCCTTAACCATAATGCCACTTCTCTACCTCGCTTATGAATAATGTGGAATTCGCCAGCCATTCACCTTTCAGCATGCAGTGAAATCAATGAGAATCCAACTGATAGCTGTGGGAGCAGAGAATCTCACCACTAGCAAACAATGTGCCACCTCCCGCCAGCAGGAAACACATGGCTGGAAATCCAGAGAATCTCATCCATAGTGTTCAATAGATAAATTGTTCAGTGTTTGATTATTTGAGTTGTTTACTGCTTAATAAAGCAGTATTGCTTTATTGGTTTTGTGAAGAGTAGGTCGTGCCTTACCAACCTCATTGAGTTTTTTGAAAAAGTGACTAAGGAGGTGGATGGGGGTAAGGCGGTTGATGTGGTATATATGGACTTTAGTAAGGCGTTTGATAAGGTGGCCCATGGAAGACTTCTGCAGAAAATGCAGATGTATGGGATAGAGGGTGATTTAGCTAATTGGGTTAGGAATTGGCTAGCAGATAGAAGACAGAGGGTGGTGGTTGATGGGAGATATTCATCGTGGAGTTCAGTGACAAGTGGTGTACCTCAGGGGTCTGTTTTGGGGCCCCTGCTGTTTGTAATTTTTATAAATGATCTGGATGAGGGTATTGAAGGATGGATTAGTAAATTTGCAGATGACACTAAAGTCGGTGGAGTGGTAGATAGTGAAGAGGGGTGTTATAGTTTGCAGAGAGACTTGGACAAGTTGCAGAGCTGGGCCGAGAGGTGGCAAATGGAGTTTAATGTGGAAAAGTGTGAGGTAATGCACTATGGCAGGAATAATAAATGTGTAGAGTACAGGGCAAATGGTAGGATTCTTAGTAGTCTAGATGAACAGAGGGATCTTGGTGTGTATGTGCATAGATCCCTGAAAGTAGGCAGTCAGGTCGAGAAGGTTGTTAGGAAGGCATATGGAGTCTTGGCTTTTATTGGTAGAGGGATTGAATTTCGGAGCCGCAACGTCATGTTGCAACTGTACAAAACTCTAGTGCGGCCGCACTTGGAGTATTGTGTGCAGTTCTGGTCCCCACATTATAAGAAAGATGTGGAGGCATTGGAGAGGGTACAGAGGAGGTTTACCAGGATGTTGCCTGGTATGGAGGGCAGGTCTTATGAAGAGAGGCTGAGGGATTTGAGGTTGTTTTCGTTAGAAAGGAGGCGGCTAAGAGGGGACCTTATCGAAACATATAAGATGATTAGAGGTTTAGATAGGGTGGACAGTGATAGCCTTTTTCCTAGGATGGAGAAAGCTAGCACGAGGGGACACAGCTTTAAATTAAGGGGTGATAGTTATAGGACGGATATCAGAGGTAGGTTCTTTACCCAAAGGGTGGTTCGGGAGTGGAATGCCCTGCCTGCAGCAGTTGTAGATGCGCCAAGTTTGGTGACGTTTAAGAGGTTAGTTGATAGGTATATGGAAGAGAAGGGAATGGTTTAGTTTGGAGGGGCATTGCTTTTTATATTGGTCGGCGCAACATCGAAGGCCGAAGGGCCTGTTCTGTGCTGTTATGTTCTATGTTCTAATACTTGCAGCACTTGATTTGCTAAGCCTGGTGCAGTGACTTAAAGCAAAGTAATTGAAGCTGCTGGTTGGGTGAAGAATTGATATTTCAAAGAT
This sequence comes from Sphyrna mokarran, assembly GCA_024679065.1. NCBI lineage: Eukaryota > Metazoa > Chordata > Chondrichthyes > Carcharhiniformes > Carcharhinidae > Sphyrna > Sphyrna mokarran. Next base: position 9,902,989 of record JAGIQG010000013.1, on the reverse strand, counting down.
CGATGAGTAAAAATCTTGTAAATAAATATCACACACACACACACACACACACACACAAAATCTGGTACATCAGCTCCATATTGAATTGAGATATATAACAAAGCATTGCATATAACAATGTTTATCCTTGAATGTTGCAGTGCAGGTGGATTACAGGGTTAGGGAGAGGCCAGGACATAGAAGGGTTGCCTTCAATGTGCCGAATGTTAAAATGGTTTTGTTAGCCTGGGAGGCAATGTGGATCATTGTGAACAGTGAGCTGATGAGTAAAAGGAGGTGAAACTCAAACTTGGGCAGCAAGAATTCACCACGGGCTCAAGTTGTAGAGGGTGCGACATGCAAGGCTGGTTATGACAGCGGTGAAACAGTCGAAATCTAGCTGCAGCAGTGCTGTGAATGAGAGTTTTGCCTGCTGTTGCGCTGAGGTCGGAGTGCGGGGTCAGGTGATTTCACAGAGATGGAAGCAAACTCCATTTCAGTGACGGCACGGATGTATCGTTGGAAACTCATTATTTGACTGCACTAGCACTTGACAGGGATGTCAGCAGAAAAGAAGAGATGAAAAGGAAAGAGATGAAAATGGGAATCAAAAGAGATCAAAAGGCACAGAAGAGAGGGAGAATGCAAAAGGAGCTTGAGAAAGAGAGACAAAATAAGCCTGCAGTGTGCGGGCTTACTGAGGGAGTGTGAGAAAGGTGGCCTAGGGAAGATACTCTGTCAGAGAGGTGGTGCATATTCGATGGGCTGAATGGCCTGATTTGCAGTGTAGCAATACTGTGATTCAACGAGATTAGAATGAGACAAAAATTTAGGAAAGAGAAGCAAAAACACAGAGTAAGTACTTACATTTATTACAAGTATTGAACATAGTTAATGTTCAAAACAATTTATGAATGAAATTGATAAGAACAGATATTGATTTTGTTTTGATAGGGACCATGAAAGGAGAAATCTGGAAAAATGACACAGTTCAGCCAAAGAGGCAAGTTTTAAGGCGCATTTCAAATGGGGAAAGTGAGTTGGAGAGTTTTGGTAGGGGGTGGCGGGGAAGTGGACCCTGGACACCGACATTAATTAAAATTAGCAATGTGACAGAGGGCGGAATTGGAGTAATGCAGATATTCTGTAAGGCTGAAGGGTGCCATAGTGATAGGGAGGGACAAGGCTATGTTGGCATTTGAAAAACGGATGGGTATTTTCAAAAGATCGGGGCATTGTCGGATGTGCAACCAGTGAAGGTCCGCAATCAAAAGACTTGAATGCAAAACTCCCTCACAGGAAGAGACAAAATAAAAGGGAATGGCAAGGCAGTGACAATAATAAATTTCAGCAGATTTACCAACAGGAGATTGTGCATTCTGATTTCACTCAATTTGCCAGTACTCTGAGAGGAGGAATGTGACTACATACTGTTCAACCATGATGAACATCCACCATGAATTTATCTCTCACTGCGGTTTAATCACATACTAGTCTGTCAACCTAACTGCTGCTGTTATTTTACGAGATGCTACGGTTGGCCACCGCAAACTCTCCATGTATATTCTGTTGATCAATCACGATAAAAACCTTCTTTCCTTTCTGTCTGAGGAACCACCGCTGTGGGTATAACCCGTGCAAGTAATACATTCACAGGCAAGGAGGAGGATGCTTGGTTAGAAATTCATTTTATTTTTAATTGACAGATTGCTTATGGTAAAATCCTAATATTAATTATTCTATTGCCAACAGTGCCAATTAAAGAACATAATATCAGCGATGAGCCGAGAAAATTATTCAGGAAGTGATTCACCATTAGAATTTCAAGTCGCCTGCTTGCCCTTATTAGAGTGTGAATAGCTTTCCAATCTAAGGTTTCAAAGTGCATCTACCCCCGACAGTTGTACAAGCTTTCGAATTCCCTCCCTTAACATCACTATCTCACCTTCTACCTTTTAAAGAGCTCCTTGAATACCATCTCTCTGATCAAGTTTGTGATCAATTGTACTGAAATTTTCTTATGTAACTCTGTCAATTTGATAACTCACCTGTGAAACATCATGGGATGTTTTATTTGTGTTAAAGGTGCTATATAAATGCAACTGCTTATTATTTAAGGTTCAGCTTTACAGTTTGTTGGCCAATCACTGTGATGCGTTGTATAGCGTTTATCGGGAAAACAGCGGTACTTCTAATAGATTTATATTTTTATTATTAAATCTTAGAAATAAGCTATAGTTTCAAATGGGTTAAATTTAGCATTTCTGTTGTGATGATATTGTGCCTTTAAGAAATGTTTTTGTGTCATGTTTTTTGCACAGGATTTGTTTTAACAATCATCTATTAACTGACACTTCTTTGTCTGCAAGCGGTAACCCCTGTTGTTACTGCAGTAGCATAATTGATCTTAATTGCTAAAATAAAAACAGAACGCTGGAAAATCTCAGCAGTTTGACAGCATCTGTGCAGAGAGAATAGAGCCAATGTTTCGAATCTAGGTGACTCTTCGTCAAGCTTCAGGTTCAAGTTTTAGATTCCAACATCTAGAGTATTTTATTTCAGATTCCAGTATCTGCAGTATTTTGCTTTTATCTGAATTGTTAAAATTTTGTTTGAATTGGGCTAATACCGTTCTGTTATTTTAGTGTTTTTCCACCAACATTTTCTCAGTGTAAGCCTTGGTTAGGTTGATTGACGGAAGAGATCATGTGACTGAGTGGAGTTAGACTTAGAGAAATCAAGAGAGTTGCTGCTCAGATTGTTAGAGAGAGGTAGCTTTCTCTGTATTTCTTTGTCTGCATTTGGAGACTGGGATCTGGCGGGAAATTAATCTCTTCCTCTGAGATTCTGCTGTTTAGAATGGAACTTCCTCTGGCAGCTGTTGTATGGGAATCAGAAAATAGGTGTATTTTTCTATCTTTTCAGAGGAAAATCTAGCATCCACATAAGCCTATGTGTTTTTGTGCTAGCTTAGTTGAAGAGGAATTTGTCTTTGGGATTATTGCTTACGTTGGAACAAAAGGGCAGCATGGTGGCACAAGAGATAGCATTGCTGCCTCACAGTGCCAAGATCCTGGCTTCAATTCCAGCCTTGGATGACTGTATGGACTTTTCACATGCTCCCCATGTCTGTGTTAGTTTTCTCTGGGCGCTTTGGTTTCTTCCCACACTTGAAGATATGCTGGGTGGGGATTGGCCATGCTTAGTATCAGGGAGATTAGCATGGTAAATACATGGGGTTACAAGGATAGGGTCTGGGTGGAATTGTTGTTGGTGCAGCTTGATGAGTCAAATAGCCTCCTTTTGCACTGTAGGCATTCCATGAAAGAGATGGCTGCTGTTAAGAATTATACTTTGAAGTTTATTTTTTAGTTACAAGTAGGCTTACATTAACATCGCAATGAAGTTAATCCTTTAGTCACCATACTCTGGCACCTGTTTGGATACATTGAGGGAGAATTTAGCATGGCCAATGCATCTGACCACTACATCTTTCAGACTGTGGGAGGAAACCAGAGCACCCAGAGGAAACCCACGTTGATGAGGGCAGATCATACAAACTCTGTACAGTAACCCAAGCCAGGAATCAAACCCGGGTCCCTGGCATTATGAGGCAGCATGCCATGCTTAAGTATTTCCAATTGGTAAAATATATGCTGATTCATTTTGTTATATATTAACTACATTGTTGAACAATATTTGGTTTAATCATAGCTTCCTAATAGGCCAATTGAATCAAACCTGGAGTGGCACTCTTATGCTTACCCTAATGCCAAAATCAAAAAGAAAAGTAATAGCATTCTGCTGGGCACTGAGTAACGAACTTTGTGTGAAAACATGTAAATCAAACAAAACCTGAAAGGAGAGGTGGAAAACCTGGTGCTGGATTCCTTGTTAAAATGGAATGGAAAGTTTATTTGAAAGGCTGGTTAGAAAGCCTGAAGTACATTTTTAATGCAAATAGCTGATGGAAAGCATTGTTTGAAAGAAGACTTTAAAATGTGTCTTTATGGGACTGGAGTTTGGAGACTTATAAAAAATCCACTGAAGATCAGTTAAGCAGCATTGGCCATTTTGTTTCTGAATGGGGTGTTACCTTTGAAAACTATGCACGTTGGTGAAGGTAAGAAGTATTTGTTTGGATAATTATTTAATATGTTTATCTTTCTTTAAACCAATACATAGAAACAGGCATAGAAAACAGAAGCAGCAATAGACGATTCAGCCCTTCAAACCTACTCCACTATTCATTAATTGAAAGCTGATCATCAATTTTAATATCCTAATCCTGTCTCCCACTCTTTCCCCCATTTCCCTTGATTCCTTTTGCCCCAAAGGCTATATCTAAGTACATTCCACATTGGCAATGAGGATGGGATTCCAATGGAATGACTCAGGAAATCTGACTGGAAATAGAGTATTTATTTCTTAAACACAAAATAAAACCACTAATTTGTGGTGTACAAATGGGACAATAATTCTGCAGACTCTTTTCTGGTGTTTGCCTCATAGAGGGCCCACGTAAAAAGTTCCACTCAGCAGGCCACTGATTTGATGAGCCCCACAGGGAACTCCGTTAAAGATGCAATGAGTGTGATAACCCCCATGCAACTCATGAAGGTTATCACACAATGCTGTGCACAGTCAGTGATGCCACATTTTAATCGATGGAAAAGATTCCATAACAGCTTTTCAAAAAATTAGTGGCATTCTCACCATTCAGATGACTAACATTTATAACCCAACCTACATTGAGAATGTTATATTATCTGGTCACTATCGCAGAGTGAGGGGTTTGTTGTACGAAGATTAACTACTGCATTTCATACATTGCAACAGTGAATACACCAAGTACTTTGTTGCCTTGTAAATTATGAGGTGGGGAAAGGCACTGTCACTTTCTTTTTCCTTCTGAGTGGCTCCTTGGGTCATCATTCACCAATCGGTGAAGTCTCTCTGAGCAGAGAATAAAAGAAAGGAAATGTGTTCAAAGAACTGCTTCTGTTCCCGTGGGTAAAACATGCAATAATTTCCAAGTAGGTCTGCAAAACATTCTGCAATTTCTCTAACACAACACTGAGGACTGTGCATTAAGCACGACACATGATTAAACACTGCTGTTTCAGCATATTCTCTCCTGTGTCACTGATGTTACAGTCACTAATTTGAACAGAGTACAGCAATTTCCTGTACAGAAAAAGGCATGTTTCTCTTTCTCTGCATTCAGCAGCAAGCCATTACTTACACAACTGTGTTGGTGAGAGTCTTCATTCCTTTGTTTTTGTTGAACAGACTGACAGGCAGCACGGTGGCACAATGGTTTGTGTTGCTGCCTCATAGTGCCAGAGACCTGGGCTCAATTCCGGATGAGTACATGGGACTTAATAGAATTGAAGGTTATAGGTAAGCCTAGTAGGTAGGGATATCATCGGCACAACTTGTGGGCCAATGGGCCTGTTTGTGCTGTAGTTTTTCTATGTTCTATGTTCTAATTCCCAACTTGGGTCACTGGCTGTATGGAGTTTGCACATTCTTCCTGTATCTGCCTGGGTTTCTGCCGAGTGCTCCAGTTTCCTCCCACTGTCTGAAAGATATGCTGGTTAGGTGCATTGACCATGCTAAATTCTTCCTCAGTGTTCCCAAACAGGTGCTCGAGTGAAGGGTTTTTCACAGTGACTTCATTGCTAATGTAAGCCACAGTAACTTCATTTCAGTGTTGATGTAACACTAATAAATATTTAAAAATCAGCAGTTCTTTTAACTAGTAGTGATTCCTTCATGATTTTCCTTCCTTAACTTCTTAAAGTCTAACAAGAACTTGCATTTCTGGAGCACCTTCCATGAGCTCAGGACATCCCAGAACATCCACATTCACTAAGGTATTTTTGCAGTATTGTCACTGCTGTAGTAAAGAAGATGCAAAACCAATGTCCACACAGCAGGCTCCCATCAACAATAATGTGATAATGACCAAATTATCTTCAGTTTGGTTGAGGAATGTGGTTTGTCCCAGGTCATCGCAGAGAGCTCAAATGCTCTTCTTCAGAACTGGACCACAAACTCTTCCCTGCCCATCCGAGAAAGGCAAGATGGCACCTCAAGTTTTAATGGGTATAATTCTTATGGCCCTATCAACCATCGGGATTGTTCAGTTCAGCCCACAATCAATGGACTTTTTGATTTGAATTATTATTGTCATATATGTAATAACTTGATTTCAGTGTGAATGTAAACCGACTTCTGTCCAATGAATAAACTTTAAACTTTAGCTAGGGTACTGAAAAAGATCAACTTAGTGCAAGATAGGCCCATTCAAAAGTTTGACAGCAGCGGAGAAGAAGCCATTCTTGAGTCGGTTGGAATGACACCTCAGTCTTTTACATCTTTTTCTTGATGGAAGAAGATGGAAGAGAATGTCCGGATGTGTGATTATACTATCTGCTTTTCTAAGGCAGTGGAAATGTAGATAGAATCAATGGATGGAAAGCTGGTTTAGCTGGCCTATCAAATTTTGTGGGCAGATCTCTTCACAAGGGGAACAGGAAAATGCCAGCCAGTAACTCAACTGGGAGAACCTCAGTTCTGGAGTGCCAGCCCAGATTATGCTGCGTTGGAATTTGAACATCTCCAAACCCCTGCCTCAAAAGGCTGATCTGTAGCTGAAATCTCAACAAGAGTGTTTTAGCTGACCGCAGTAAATGTGTAAACACTGAGTGATACTTGGTCCTGAATTAAATTATCAACTTTGGGCGCCACAGTGAAACAATGTTTAGCATTGCTGCCTCACAGTGTCAGGGACCTGGGTTCGATTCCAGCTTGGGGTGACCATGTGGAGTTTTCACATTCTCCCCGTATCTGCATCAATTTCCTCTGGATACTCTGATTTCCTCCTACAATCCAAAGATGAACAGGCTAGATGGATTAGCCATGATATTTTGCCCTATAGCATACAAAGATGGCTAGGTTATGTAGATTAGCCACGGTAACTATGCAGGGTTGGGAGATGGGGGTGTGCATAGTTAAGATCCTCTTTTGAAGAATTGGTGCAAACTCAGTGGGCCGAATGGCCTCCTTCTGCACTGTAAGAATTCTAAGATGGGTTTGAGATATTGTTTGCATCTTTAAGACTTGAATTGCAGGTTAGCTGTAAAGACTTGCATTCTAATCAGTATTCTGGAAACTGTATGACTTTATGTGCCCTTTTTAATCAGAACCTTGCACACACTTGTCAAAGGAACACTGCTTCCAAAAGCTTGTGGATTTACCATCAAATAAACTGTTGGACTTTAACCTGGTGTTGTGGACTTCTTATGGGATTCTAAGACACACAATTAGTGAAGGACAGACTCTTGGCTGGGAAACGGAAGGGCGATTCCTGCCCTTTAGGAGAGTTGGTTGCTAAAAATGTAACAGTTAGTTATCGATGGCCAGCTCCTAACCAGCAAACTTTTTTTAAAAAGCGGCAAAAATAAATATCAGAAGGATTGGAAGCAAGATACAGAGCGGAAATCACACCAGCTTGTGGAATGAGAACTTAATTGAATGAGCATGGAAAGGATAATGTTTGTTGGACTGGGAATGTTTGGTTTTCAGTGGGGAATTATTGTCGTGATCAGATGGTGTCACATGACCATTTGAGGATCGATCGGGCATGCAGGTGGTGGTGAAGGTTGAACATTATCAGTTCCGTAGCTGCCTTCTTTTCTTTACACAGCAAGCATATCAGAGTAGAAGGAATCAACACAGAAAAAGGCCACTCAGCCCATTATGTCTCCTTGAAGGAGCTGAACAATTATTCCGAGGACAGGATTTTCCCACCAGTGGCATCTTCCTATCTCGCCATGATGGCACAGTGGTTAACACTGCTTCTTTCCCACGCCAGGGATTCGGGTTCAATTCTGGCCTTGAGTGTGTGGAGTTTGCGTTTTGCGCCTTCTCCCCGTGACTGCATGGGTTTCCTCAGGGTGCTCTGGTTTCCTTGCGCAATCCAAAGACGTGCATCAAGTGGGTTGGCCGTGATAATTTGCCCCTTAGTATCAGGGGACTGGTAAGGTTAATATGTGGGATTAGGGGGGATAGGGTTGGGTGGGTTTGTTGTCAGTGCAGGTCCAATGGGCTGAATGGCCTCCTCCTGCACTGTAGTGATTCTATGATTCAAATCTTCAAGCAAAATCAACTATCTTATTTTGGATGGAGGAATAGGCTTGATGGGCCACATGTTCTTCGCCTGTCCCTATTTCTTGTGGCCCTTTGGATTCAAAATGGCCGATGTGCCTTGCATAATTTGACTGAAATGACAGTTTTCTCTCAATTCCACCTCTTCCCCCTGTATTTTGCCTGTTCTCTGTGGAAACCAAGGCTTGTTTGAGCAGACCAAATAAGAATGAGAGTAGGCCATTCAGCCTCTCGAGCCTGTTCCAACATTCAGCTAGACCATGACTGTCTACCGCAATGCTATTTTTGTGCACTCTCCACGTATCCCTCACTGTCATTAGTGCCCAGAAGCACATCAATCTCTGCCTTGAACAGTCAGCAAAAGACTGAGCTTCCACAGCCACCTGGGGTAAAGAGTTGGGACTGTATCTCATTATCAACCAACATCTCAAAACTCATCTCCCTTCCTTTGAAGAAAAAAGACAAATTTGCATTCGCAAAGCACCTTCATAACTTGAGGCAGTCCCAAAGCAATTTGCAGCCATTGATGGACGCCTCTTAGTAAAGTACGAAATGCAACAACTAATTAGACGCAGCAAACTACCACAAACAGCAATTTGATGCATGAGCAGATAAACTGATGTTGCTTGAAGGAAGTTTGTTTGTTTTTAAATCCTCCTGTACATCTTATCCATTGGGGGATAGGAGGCAAGCATTAGAAGGATTAGCAAACTGGTTATCAAGATGCTGAACTACATGATAAACACTCTTCCTGTGGTCAACAACTCCTGGAGTGGGACTCGAACCCAGAAAGTCTGGTTCAGAAATAGAGTCACTACCTACTCGGCACAAAGGTGCTGCTCCACCATCTAATTTGATAATGGTGATACAGTCATTAGTACTGCTGCCTCACAGCACCAGGAACCTTGGTTCAATTCTGATCTCAGGCCACTATCTGTGCAGAGTCTGCCATCCTCCCCGGGCCTGTGTGTATTTCCTCCAGATGTTCCAGTTTCCTTCCACACTCCAAAGATGTGCACGTTAGGTGGGTTTACCATGCTGAATTGTCACTTAGTATCCCAAGATGTGTGGGTTAAGGGGATTGGCCATTCTAAATTTTCCCACAGTGGCCCAAGATGCGTAGATTAGGGGAATTAGTGTTGTTTATTTATTAGTATCACAAGTAGGCTTGCATTAAAACTGCAATAAAGTCAGTGTGAAAATGCACCTTTTCGGGTACACTGCGGGAGAATTTAGCATGCCCAATGCACTGAACCAGCACATCTTTTAGAGAAAACCAGAGCACCCAGAGGATATGCACGCAGTGGGGAAAATATGTAGGATTATGGGGAGAGGACCTGGGTAAGATGCACTATATCAGAAGATCAGTGCAGACTTGATAGACTGAATGGCCTCGTATTGCTCTGCAGGGATCCTGTGATTCTATGATGATGATTACGTAGCCTGGTTTTAGATTCACAACTAGAGGAAACTTCATATCTCCATCCATCCTGCCACATCCTGTCAGAATCTTGAGTTTCAATGTGGTCACCTCTTATTCTCCAGAACTCCAGAAACTATGGATGCAGTTTCTTCAATCCCTTCCCATAAAACAATCCTGCCATCCCTGGGATTCATGTGGTAAACCTCTATTGCACGCTTGAGAAATCAATAATTGGTCTCGTCCAACTCAGTGCAGAGTGTTCACAGCACCACCGGTTTTTAATCCTAGCTCTACATCATCCAATGCAATATTTCTTGATTTTTGTCTGTGAGATTTTGATCACTGGTCTTGACCCGGGATACCTTTTATGAAAAGATCCAGACGCAATGAAATTACATCTCTCATCTACCCCCTGCAACTCCCCAGGCAGCACAGTGACTCTCAAGTTCAGGGTAATGAACACATAATGTGCTCCTTTACGATTGCAAATTGCACACTAACTCGATACCGTGTGGTTAAAATGTGATAACACGCTCAGAAGCATTAGCGCGATTCTCTGGAGAGCTGGAAATGGTCTCGCTGGATTAGTGTTAAGCGTCTATGTGCCAACTGGCTGGACATCTCACATTACGCAATGTTAGCAAAGCAACCACAATTTCCAAAGTGATGATTACATCTGATTGTTCATGTTGGCTCACGTCAATAAATTACAGGATTAAGTGTCTGGCTCTCGAGGGATCTTGTTAAATACCTGAGGCTAAAAGCACCATATCAAGTATTATCCCTCTTTTCTTCCCCTTCTGCGAAGCCATTGATCTTTTTTGCAACTCTCTAGATGTTAATACATGACCCAGGTTGTCAATGTTGGTTGGTAATTTAGTTATGTGTTGTAGGGAGCAATTCAGCTGTGTTCAATCCCATTCTTCCTCAGTTGCAGTTGCTCAGTTGTGGCTCATTAAGTAATGCTTTCCTTAGCCTCTGAGTCGAAAGGTTTTGGGCGCAATCCTACTGGCCATAGTCCCACTGCAGCGAGGTCAGAGAATTTGGCACAAGCCAAATCTCCATTCACTGCAGCGGGATGGGAAAATACCCCAAGTTGAAAGGCCAGAATCTTCTGGCCTATGTGTTCAAGTCCTCTGTGAATGATGGATCTATTCATTATCACAGTGCTATCTGCGGGAGCTTGCTGTGCACAGTGTCTGCGCTTCAAGAGGGTTTCATTAGCTGTGAAGCAAGCTGGGAATGTGCTGAGGTGTTGGGTCCATTCATTCTTTTGAATAGATGAAGACAGTCTTGGCACAAATTTTAAAATTAATTTCTTTTACTGAACAGAACTTAAAATATAAACATGACACAAGTAAAAAGAAAAAGCAAAGCAAGAGTGGAGACTCGCTTCTGCTTCCATTGCTTGTACTGAACTTTTAGCAGGATCTGAAAACACACTCTAAAATCCACAATATATCTCAACCCTTATCCTTTACAGGCTATCTCTGTCTAAGGAAACAACTTTTGCAGCTGTTGTGGTGAAAAACTTGTTGCCTGTATTGTGCACCCTTTAGGAATGCAGTCAATATAGAGAGCTAACCCAGCATACCTTCTGAGTTTTTAAATGTAGTCAAGTTAGCAGTGTTAGTTAACCCTTACAGTCTAGCATTTAAATGTATTTGTGCGTGGCATAAATATCTTAAAATGATGTCTTTGCATAAATATGTGAACCATACACAGGATCTCTCAATACATAGACTGAAGCAAACAAGACTAAGCATGCAGCAGATCTCTCATGAGGTTAGAGAAGGCACTGTATGAATGTAAGACTTTTATTACTGTTTTCTTTGTTATTGAGTTGGAATTGCTCAGTTTTTACCTCTCCCTCTTCCCAGAAGTCTGAAACAGTGACAGTATCATAGGATAGCATCCCCACAGTGCAGAAGAGGTCATTTGGCCCATCAAGTTTTCACCAACTCTCTGATAGGCAATCTTTTCCCCAGCCTATCCCAGTAACCCACATATTTCCCATGGCTAATCCATGTCACCTACATATCTTTAGAGAATAAGGGGCAAAATAGCATGACTAATCCATCTAACCTGCACATCTTTAGACTGAAGGGGAAACCAGAGCACCTGGAGGAAACCCATGCAGACATCGGGAGAACCTGTAACCTCCACACAGACAGTTACCCAAGACCAGAATTGAACCCTGGAGCAATGAGGCAGCAGTGTTTATCACTGTGCCGTCCCAATACTGTGCAGTCTCAGTCCCTCTACCCATGCTGAACCTAGATGTGAAGATGCTGGAATTGGATTAGGGTGTATTTGTAATCATGAGCTTTTGGAGCACTGCTTCTTCATCAGTTGAGAGGAGGGCACAGTAAGAAGCCTTGTACTACCTGGTGGCACATTAAAAGTCTCACAACACCTGATGTTGTGAGACTTCTTACCATCCTTAACTTGACCAGTTAACTCATCATGCTACATGTTGCATGTGGGATGTGGTTGATCTTACTGAGTATCACATCAAGGAATTTGAGTTGTCCATTAACTAAGACGTTGTGGGTCAGCAATGACTCAGTTATCAGCACTCTTGCTTCTGACTCAAAGTTTTGGCTTCGAGCCCCACTCCAGTACTTAAGAATAAATGTCGAGATTCAAACTCCAATGTGGGTGTGCTGCACTGTCAGAGATGAAGCCTTTTGAATAAAATGTTTAACTGGGGTCCCCTCTGCCTTCACGGGAGGAGATAAAAGATTCCATCGCACTATTTTGAGGAAGAGCAGAAGGCTTTTCCTAATGTCTTAACCAATGCCTATCACTCAAATAAACAGAAGGAAAAAAGAGTTTGTCTGGTCATTGTCACATTGCTGTTTGTGGGAGCTTGCTGTACCTAAAACAAGTTGCCTCATTTCCCACATTATGACAGCGCTTCAAAGAAAAGTACATCACTGACTGTAAGCACTTTGAGATGCCTGGTGATTGTGTAAAGCGCGATATAAAACAAGTCCAAAGACATGCAGGTTAGGTGGATTGGCCATGCTAAATTGCCCATTGGTGTCAGGGAACTAGCTATGGTAAATGCATGGGGTTATGGGGCTTTAGCCTGGGTGGGATTATGGTCCGTGAGGACTCAATGGGCTGACTGGCCTCCTTCTGCACTGTTGGATCCTATGAAGTCGCTCTTTCTCCTTTGCAGTGTAATCGCATCACTCCCTCATCTCATTTGCTCTTTCCAGGAACTTCACATGCATATGACAGTCATGGCCCATGCCAATTTCTGCTACTTTGCTCTTAATTTGTCATCAATGAAGCATTGTTCCAGATTTACATTATTATTGCCTCCATCCTTATTTTGGTAAAGGCATCTCAAGCCTCAAAGGTTGCCTGAGGATCTCCAGCAATCCATGATTAATCTACTCAACGTGCAACCTGAAAAAGGCACAATTGGGGAATGAACATTTATTGATTCTAAAAGCATTGGGGATGAGGGAAATGATTTGCTAGTTGGATCTGATAGAAAACAGGTTAGCTGAAAAACCATAAATCCTCAACTGTCATTCACATTTTCTCGGACTTAATCAGGGCAATCTGTTCCTCACTCATCTATTTTTCGAGCTGAGATGTTTGGTCAAATCCTAGCCCACACTTTCAGGTAACCATTAAACATCTCATAGGATTGTTTAGAGACATAACGGTTAGCACTGATGCCTCAGAGTGCCAGGAACTCAGGTTCGATTCCCGGCTTGGTCACTGTCTGGAGTTTAGCACCAAATGGACTAAACACATTTAAATGCTACTTTAAATATGCTAATTGGTCTCATGCCCTTTCTGGGCGAAATCCACTTTGGTCTGGCAGCAAGGGACTGGGATGATTGCAAACCATTTGGCACTGGGCGTAAAGCATGTTTTTCGGCCCGCACGCTATTTTCCTGGTTAGTGTGACCTGCGCAAGTGTGGCGAGGCCGGAAAAATCACCCTCTCGGCCTCTGAAACCATGGGCCAGGCTCTTCACTTAAGTAGAAAAAAAAATAATCTCTACTTGTATATCCCTGGCTAACCTGTCCCTTCTCATTCTCCAGCACTCTTAGGTATAGATTTTGGGAATTGGCACCACTTCGGTCGGGACTTAAATAAGTTGGCTCTGGCACTCGCAATGTGGCAGACAGAATTAAAATAGTTTGATTTAATCGATGGCTGCATACAGCTAACATTGATTTATGAGCCTAGTTTGCAAATGTCATTTCATTTCATTGTCAATTAGCCTGCTGTAGCTGGTAGTGTACTGAAGAAATTTAGGTTGATAAGCAGTTGGCAGTATCTTCCGAACCTTGATTTCCCTTCTGCTGTTGGAGTGGTGTAGAGGCATGGAATATAACGTTGTGTTGATAATCTGTTTGAAGTTTAGAGCCCAGTTTGAGCATTATGGTCAATTCTGGGCATCACATTTCAGAAATGTTGAGATGTTAGGGGAGAAAGCGGGGAAGAATTGTGTGAATAGGACCCATGATGAGGAGCCATTCCTTTTCTCTCATTCAAGTGGAGAAAGTTAAGGGGAAATATAATAGAGGTGTGAAAAATTGAGAAGTTTGGTCAGGCAAATAAGCAGAAATGGTGGCAGAAAAGTAGCAGAAAGATCAATAACCAAAACTCACGGGTTAAAGTATTTGGTAAGAGGAAGAAGAGACATGTCAAACAAGATGACTTACGCTGAAAGTTGTTTTGATCTGGGATGGGCTGACTGAAAGGGGCAACGGAAGATGATTTAACAACAGTGGCAGAGTGGTGAGTACAATCCTCAGAGCGCCAGGAACTCAGGTTTGATTCCCGGCTTGGTCACTGCCTGTGTGGAGTCAGCATGTTCTCCCTGTGGGTTTCCTTTTGTGTGTTCCAGTTTCCTCCCACAGTCTAAAAGACGTGCTGGTCGGGTGCATTGACCACGCTAAATTCTCCCTCAGTGCACCCAAATAGGTGCTGGAGAGTAGCAGATTTTCATTGTAGTGTTGCTTTAAGCCTACTTGTGACACCAATAAATAAACTGTAAACTTTAAAATAACTTTCCGTAGGTAATCATGGAATATTTGAAAGAGAAAAATTACAGGGTTATGGGGAAAGAGCAGGGATTGAGACTATAGAGTAGATTTATTGAAGAACAGACAAAGCATGGTGTGTCAAAGTATCCTACTGCAAATGATAAACTAAAACATGGAACAAACTTTTTAAACTGAACCAACACTCTTCTTTAGAAAGCTGATACTAACTTCACTTCTTAAAAGGACATTTCTTTTTACACTTCACCATATAGTAAACCTCTGTCTTTTCCTTCCATTGGTGCTTCACATGATAGACAGCCACGAGAACAATCATTTAATCTGCATTCGGGCCTCCACCAAGAAAGTGACAGTTTTCAGGAATATTGAGAGACCATCAGTCCAAACACTCTCATTCATTTCTGAACTGCCTCACTGAATCACTTCGCTTTCAAAACAAACTTGATCTGTTCTCTTCAAATGTTCTTGTAACTTTTTCCTGTGAAAGCGATTAATCTTTCTATTTTAAAAAAAGGACATGGCCTTCACTGGCTTGCTTGCTTTCTTTAGATTTTTACTTGTACATTTCTCCTTGACGTCCTCCCTCAGAATTTGTTGTTATTAAAAATGTATCCATTCATGGAATGAGACCATCGCTGGCTAGATCCATCCATTCATCATTTCCATCTTGAATGGCTGTAGTCTATGTGGTGTAGGTATACCCAATGTGCTGTTAAGGAAGGCGTTCCAAGATTTTGACCCAGTCTCAGTGAAGGAATGGCCAATGTATTTCCAAGTCAGGTTGGCAAGTGATTTGGAGGAGGTGGTGATGTTCCCATGCATCTATTGCTCTTGCTCTTCCAAGTGCAGGTCACTGATATGGAAAGGCTTGTTGAAGGAGCCTTGCGATATTGCTGCAGTGCATCATGTAGATGCTATACATTGGTGGCGGAGGGTTTGATGCTGAAGATTGGGTGCTATTCAAGCAGGAACTCCTGAAGTGTGCCTTGCAGATGGCAAACAGATTTTGGGGAATCAGGAGGTGAGTTAATCACATCAGAGTCCCCAGTCTCTGACCTGTAGCCACAATATTGATATGGAGAGTTTAGTTCAGTTTCTGGTCAATGGTAACCCCCAGGATGTTGATAGTGGGGGCTTCAATGATTGTAGTGCCATTGAATGTCAAGAGGAGATAGCTAGTTAGATCTTCTCTTGTTGGAGATGGTCACTGCCTGGCACTTGTGCAACACAAATCTTAATTGACACCTGTCAGCCGAAGCCTAGATAATGTCCAGGGCTTGCTGCATTTGAACATGCTTCAGTATCTGAGGAGTCACAAATGGTGCTGAACATTGTGCATCATCAGCGAATATCCGCACTTCTGACCTTGTCACGGAAGCACAGTCTCTGATAAAGTAGCTGAAGATGGTTGGGTCTCGGACACTACCCTGAGGAAATCCTGCAGTGAATTCTTGGAACTGAGATGATTGACCTCCAACCTCCGCAACCATCTTCCTTTGTGCCAAGTATAACTCCAACCAGCCGAGAGTTTTCCCTCTGATTCCCCTTGACTCCAGTTTTGCTCGGGTTCTCTGATGCCACACTTGGTCAAGGGCAGTCATTCTCACCTCACCTCTTGGGTTCAACTCCTTTTGATTATGTTTTAACCTAAGTTATAATGGGGTCAGTAGCTGGAAAACCCTGGCAGAACCCAAACTGAGTACCAGTGGGCAGATTATTGTTGTCTGAGTGCTGTTTGATGGAACCTTCGGCAAGATTTTCCATCTGCTGCTGGCTGAGAAGAGACTGATGGGGCGGTTATTGGCCTTGTTGAAATTGCCCTGTTTTTTTTTGGATAAGAGATATCTGGGAAATGTTCCACGTTGTTGGGAAGGTGCCAGTGTTGCAGCTGCAGTGGAACGGTCTGGCTTGGGGCGCAGCAAGTTCTGGGACACATGTCTTCAGTACTATTGCCAGAATATTGTCAGACCCTGTAGGCCTGCCAGTGCCCAGTGCCTTCAGCCATTTCTTGATAACACCTGAAGCAAATTGAATGGGCTGACAAGAGACAGCTGTGATGCTGGAGACCTCTGGAGCAGGCTGAATGGATCATCCACTCTGGCTGAAGATTGGAGCAAATGTCCTAAACTTTGCACAGATATACTTGGCTCCTCCATCATTGAGGATGGGAATATTTGTGGAGCTTCATCCAGATTGGCGTTTGATTGTCCAACACCTTCCATGACTGGTGTAAACACTTTAAAAATTCTCACAACACAACGTTAAAGTCCAATATTTGATAGTAAACCCACAAGCTTTCGGAATGCTGTTCCTTTGTCAGGTGAGTGGAAAGTTCTGATCAGAGAAGGTGGCATGGTAGCACAGTGCTACACGGTAGCATTGCTACTTCACTGCTCCAGGGTCCTAGCTTCGATTTCCGGCTCAAGTCACTGTGTGGAGTTTGCACATTCTCTTTGTGTCTGCATGGGTTTCCTCTGGGTATGTTGGTTTCCTCTCACAGTCCAAAGATATGCGGGTTAGGTTGATTGGCCATGCTAAGAAATTTCCTCTTTGTGTCCTGGGATGCATAGGTTAGAGGGATTAGTGGGTATGATATGTAGGAATATGGGGGTAGGGCCTGGGTGGGATTGTGTTCGGTGCAGACTTGATGGGCTGAAGGGCCTCTTTCTGCACTATAGGGTTCTACGTTCTAAGGGCATATAAAGGCACACATAGTGATTACAATGTGAGTCTTAAGCAGATTAGCTAAGTCTTGAGCTTTTTATGTCTCTGTTCCTTTATTAGCAAATAGTATTGTCATTAAAAGCATTTTTCCACAATCCATGCTGAAGTTTTACATAAAGAAAGTTATAGGTGGGGCAAATTAGGCCCAGATTAATAATTCAGAGGTAAATTCTGTCATCCAAATACATTGGGGCAAGAGGTGGACAAATAGGCAACCGGAAGATCCATGATGTTTCCAAGAATACAAAGGATTTGTAGGAATTGTAATGCGATGGCACAGTGGCACAGTACTTATTAGCACTGCTTCCTCACAAGTCCCATTTTTCTTTGTGAGAGTCCTCTTCATATTGCAGACGGCAGCTGCTGAATGTGATTTTATTCCTGTTGAACTTTGTAAGGAATTGTAATTTTATCATCCAATTATCTTGTGATGTCGTGCAAAGGACCCTTTAGGCAAGTGAGAAGAAAAATGTCTTGAAATTAACTTTAGAGCAAGCAGCTGACACAAGTCCCTTCCCCCAGGCAGTTTCACTCATTTTGTCAAATCTGGTTGTGCAAAACTCCTCCATTTCCTCACTGCTATTGTTTCATCTTATCACACAGAACCTTTCTGCAAAAGATGGCTTTTTCACTCTTGCAGAGTTAGAACCATAGAAAAGTCACAGCACAGAAGGAGGCCATTCAGTCCATCTTGTCCATGCCAGCCCAGGGACACCCATATATCCTTTCTAATTTCACTTTCCTACAACTAGCCCATAGCCCTACAGCTTACAGCACTTAAGGTGCAGATCCAGGTACTTTTTAACAGCTTTTAGGGTTTCTGCTCCAACCACAAACTCAGACAGTGAATTCCAGATACCCACCATTCTCTGTGCAAACAAATTCTTCCTCGTGTCCCCTCTATGCCTACTGCCACTTATCTTGAGAGATTTTACAGCCTCGCTTGTCCTGAAACTGTAAACTCCCACCTGAAGTCAACAGACTCTTCCATGTTCCACCCCTCACCTACTCCAATTCCCATGGAGGGTGGGACAAGAAAATTCTAGCCCAAGTCCCTTGGTTCTGGAATTTTCCATCAAGGGAAACACTTGTACAGTTGTAAAAACTCTTCCTGTACTTGCTGTTATAATGGCACACCTCACCTTTAAAGGGGTAACCAAGAAGGTAGATGAGGCCAGTGCAATTGATGTTGTCTACATGGGCTTTAGCAAGGCCTTTGACAAGGTACCGCATGGTAGGTTGTTGCATAAAGTTAAATCTCACAGGATCCAAATGAGGTATCTAAATGGATACAAAATTGGCTCCTTGACAGAAGCCAGAGAGTGGTTGTAGAGAATTGATTTTCAAACTGGAGGCCTGTGACCAGCGTTCTGTCTCAGATCAGTGCTGGGTCCACTGATATTTGTCATTTATATTAATGATTTGGATGAGAATATAGAGGACATGGTTAATAAGTTTGCAGATGAAAACAAGATTGGTGGCATAGTGGACAGTGAGGAGGATTATCTCCAATTGCAGCAGGATCTTGATCAATTGAGCCAGTGGGCTGACGAATGGCAGATGGAGTTTAATTTTGACAAATGTGAGGTAATATATTGATTGAACCAGAGGAGACTGACTCAGTTAATGGCAGGACGTTGAGGAGAGTTACAGAACAAAGTGATCTAGGGGTACATGTTCATAGCTCCTTGAAAGTGGAGAGAGTAGTGAAGAAGGCATTCAGCATGCTTGGTTTCTTTGGTCAGAACATTGAATGAGTTGGGACGTCTTGTTGAAGACATTGGTCAGGCCACATTTGGAATACTGTGTGCAATTCTGGTCACCTATTATAGAAGGGATATTATTAAACTAGAAAGAGTGCAGAAAAGCTTTACCAGGATGCTACCGGAATTTGATGGATTGAGTTATAAGGAAAGACTGAATAGACTGGAACTTTTCTTTTCCCTGGAGCGTAGGAGGCTGAGGGTTGATCTTAGAGGTCTATAAAATAATGAGTGGCATAGACAAGTAGATACTCTATCTTTTCCCAAAGGTAGGGGAGTGTAAAACAACTGCGCACAAGTTTAATGTGAAAAGGGAGCGATACAGTATCCAGAGGGGCATTTTTTTCAGAGTGGTTAGTATCAGGAACAGGCTGACTGACACTAGAGGTAATAGTAGAGGCAGGTACAATTTTATCTTTTAAAAAAACATTTAGATACTTACATGGGTATAGAGGGATATGGGCCAAATGAAGGCAATTGGGATTAGTTTAAGGGCTTTTTTAAAAAAAAAAGGACAGCATGGACAAGTTGGCCCTTTTACTATGGAAGGGCCTGTTTCCATGCTGTAAACCTCTGTGATTCTATATAACTCTATGACTTTGTAAATAATTCTCCTTCCAAAGACCTCCTTCACATCTCATGTCTTGATCAACTTCCACTCCTCAGTCAGTTTCCCCTATATGAAACTGCTTCATGTCATTGACTATAACGTAGTTCTCCACCTACGGAACTGTGACCCGAGCAGACGCATAAAGTTTATCCTTTGAAACTCTGTGCGTTTCAGTGCTTTGAGACCCTCACACCCCAGGTGACTCTTGTGTCCGAGGCCTAATCGGCCCCATTGTCTTCCCTGTGGCAGCTGGATTTCCATCAATCAGCTGGCACATCCGATTTGCATCAAAACACCCTCCAGAAAAATCTATATGATCTGAAGTAAAATAGATGACATTGTTCCTTTGCTGAGTTTTTCAATGTTCTGCTAGATCGATCACGCATCTGTCAAATTCTAGAGATCTGAAAAAGTGCATCAGGTTAAAAACAGGCACGATGGTCTTTCCTGACCCTGGGAATTAACACTTTTGTACATGAGAAGCTGGATGTAAGAGGTGGATCAGAAGAGTGGGAATTTAGCTACCTTTGGGTGCTGTTGAGAACTCATTTGGGGAGAGTCAACCTTACATTCTGAGTCTCAGATCTGGAAAGAAAGCCCACCAACTTTATCAGAAGATTAAGGAAATTCAGCATGTTCATAATGACTCTCACCAACGTTTACAGATGTACCATAGTAAGCATCCTTTCTGGTTGTATCTCAGCTTATTATGGCTCCTGCTCATTACTCAAACCAACCTCCTGACCATTGACTCTGTCTACACTTCCTGCTGCCTCAGAAAAGCAGTCAGCATTATCAAGGACCCCACGCACCCTGGACATTCTTTCTTCCACCTTCTTCTGTCAAGAAAAAGACACAATAGTCTGAAAACATGTACCAATTGACTCCAGAACAGCTTCTTCCATGTTGCCATCAGCCTTTTGAATGGAACTACATTATATTCAATTGATCTTTCTCTTTTCCCTCCCCCCCAGCTATAATTGTAACACTAAGTTCTGCATTGTCCTTACCTTCTCTATTACAGTATGCTCTCGGTTTATAGCATGCAGGAAATAATACTTTTTACTGTATGCAAATACATAACAAATCAAAATGATCATAGAATCCTGACAGTGCAGAAGAAGACTATTCAGCCCATTGAGCTTGTACCAATTCTTACCAAAAGCCTATCACCATAACCTCACATATTTTACCCCACTAATCTTCATAACCTTTATATATTTTGGGACACTAAGGGCTAACGTATACTTCTTTTGGACTGTGGGAGGAAACCGGAGTACCCAAAGGTTACATACACAGACACAGGAAGAATGTGTGAACCCCACACTGACAGTCACCCAAACCAGGAAGCAAAGCCAGGTTGCTGGCACTTTGAGGCAGCAGTGCTAACCACTGTGCCTCTGTGCTGTCCTAAGGAGAATAATCTCAGTTTCTCCATACTTTCTCCATCTCCTCTGGTACCATTCCAATAAATAATCCGAGTATCTTAAAATAAGTAGTGTTACAAAAATAGTTGAGGCATTGATTGTAATCTTTAAACATTCTCAGATTTGAGAAGGGTCCGAGTGGATTGGGAAATAGCTAATGTAACATATTTATTCAAAAAAGGAGGGAAGTGGTAAAAAGGAAATTATAGGCTTTTTAACCCAAATGTCTATCATAGTATTTGTGCTGGAATCCATTATTGAGGTTGTAGCAGAATACTTGAAAAATTATGATATGATCAGGCAGACCCAACATGTGAAATGGAAATCATGTTCAACTAATCTGTTAGAATTTTTTTGACCAAGTCACAAGAATAAAAGAGAACTAGCAGATGTGATGCATCTGGATTTCCAAATGGCATTTGATAGGGTGTAACATCAAAATGAGATGAGAGAACATGCTGTAGGGGGTAACATATGAGCATGGACAAAGGATTGGTTCGTTAACAGAAAGCAGAGAGTGGAGATAAATGGTTCAGCAAGTTGTAACTAGTGGAGGTCCACAGGAATCAGTGCTGGGACCTCAAATATTTACTAAATCTCTCAAAGACCTGGGTGAATGGATTAAATGTGTAGTGGTTAATTTCCTAATAGCTTGGAAAGTAAATTTGTCTAGAGTAGGGATATGGTCTGCAGAATCATACACAAAAATTTAGTAGATGGAATGTAATGTTGGTAAATGTGAAGTTGTCTTATTTTGGTCTGAAGAATAGAAAAACAATATATATTAATGAGATGAATTGTAGGACCTGGTAATACAAAGAGATTTGTGTATCTTGCTGTAGCACATGATTTAGGAAGACAAATAGAAAATTGGCATTTATTGCAGGAGTCTTAGAGCACTTGGGTGGGATTTTACGGCGACACTTGCCCCAATGCCGGAAAATCCCACATGAGGTTAACGGACATCTGCATGATTCACCACCCCCCCCCCCCCCCCCCCCCCACCACCACACCACCACCACCACCACCACCACCCACTACAATTCTCATGGCAGGCAGGAAGGAAAAACTCCCCCATGGAGTCAAACAGCGCTGAAAAGCCCCTTCAGCCTTCAAATTAGTCAACTACAAAAGTCTGAGATCATGTGTCAACTGACTCAAAAACAGCTTCTTCCCTGCTCCATCAGATTTTTGAAGGCCCTACTTCACATTAAGATAATCTTTTTTTCTATACCCTAGCTATGACTGTAACACTGCATTCTGCACTCTCTCCTTCACTATGAATGCTATGCTTTCTCTGCATAGCATGCAAAAAAAAACTCTTCACAGTAAACTAATACATGTGACAATAATAAATAATAAATCAAATAACTTCCTGTTTACAGCATAACCCTTCTTTAAAGTTTATTTATTATTTTCACAAGTAGGCTTACATTAATACTGCAATAAAGTTACTATGAAAGTACCCTTGTCGCCACACTCCATTGCCTGTTTCGGCACACTGAGGGAGAATTTAGCATTTTCAATGGACCTAACCAGCACATGTTTTGGACTGTCTGAGGAAACTGGAGTACCAAGGGGAAACCCACACAGACATGGGGAGAACATGCAAACTCAACACAGACAGTGATCCAATCTGGGAATGCGAACCTAGGTTCCTGGCACTGAGAGGCAGCAGTGCTAACCACTGTGCCACCGTGCGCCACATAATGCCCAGGTTCAGACTGACTGTGGAGCTCCCTGAAATGTTGCTAATTAGCTTTCTAGCCTTGGACAGCGACAGCTGGGGTTGGAGACAGGCCTAAGCTATATTTCTCAAGTCCAGGACTCCGTGTGACTTTGTAACACAGCCACCTTAGGAGTCATGGGTGGGATGCCATGTTTTATTAGTATTTTATCTTAACGTGTAAAGCGAAAATTAGACTGCATAACTGACCGTGATTTATTCAAATGGCATCCTGGTGACAGATGACATAATCCAAAATTTCTCGATTAGATTAAAGCCTCACGACTGACTCCTAACCATTTCTAATTCTGTGTATCTCTCTCACCGCATGAAATGAATTTGACAGATCAGAGTATGTGGCACTTCATCTCTGGGCTCTGCAGCCCAATCTGAGCAAATACTCCCAGCTGCGACGATTGATTATAAAAAAATTATGGTGAAGATATTATAATTTTTTTTGTCAATCTCCTGTTGGAAAAATTGTGCACGCCAATCTAGAAAGTTAATCAAAACTAGCTCCGATATAAAATGTAAAATAGGCTGGCATGGCCCCTGGATGCTGAAACATTCAGAGTAGCCCTCATTCTAATAAAATGGCAATTTTAAAACAAAGCATTTGCGTGGGCTTTATAACTTGATTTATGGCTTCACCTAACGTCCTCTCATTTGTACTTGAGGTAAACAAAACTCAAATTTGGAAAGGAAAAAGGCTGAAATGTAAATGTTAAAGACACGGAATTTATGCTGCATTTTAAGTTAAGTTAATACACTTGATTTGCTGTAAATTTTGGCTAAATTAGCATTACAATTAATGACTTCTGACTCATCTTAAACACTTCTACTGTTCATGGTTAATAGATTATTAATGGTAGATTGATTTAAAAAAATCTGGATTTTTACTATTTGCCTGTTGCATGGGTTGTTACTTCAATTGTCTCTCTCCCACATTTAGATTTTTAAAAGTGTATTTATTAGTGTCACAAGTAGGCACATCAATACTGCAATGAGGTTACGCTGAAAATCCACTAGTCGCCACACTCCGGTGCCTATTCATGGAGAATTTTGCATGGCCAATGCACCTTAACCCTTTTCTCACTCTGAGAGAAGAGAAACAGGAAACCTGGTCTGCCACTCAATAAAATCGAAGATCAGCCATAACCTTAGTCAATGGAGGAGCAGGCTTTAAGTATCAGATAACCTACTCCTGCTTGTGGCTCTTAGGTTCTAAACCAGAGTACCTGGACGAAACCCACACAGACACAGGGAGAATAGGCAGACAATGACCCAAGCCAGGAATCGAACCCCGGTCCCTGGTGCTATGAGGCAGCCGTGCTAATCGTCGTGTCTCCGTGCCATCCCGACAGCCCCCTGTTCCCAGATCCAATTCACAAACTGTACTCACCTGCTATCCGCCCGCCCTCTTGTCCTCTGACTCTCCATGAATGTAGAGTCACGCTTGTGCCTTCCTTCTCTTCTCGTTTGGAGGTTTCCTCACTCTGGAAGTCACAGAGGTCCAAATCTGTGCTGGATGCTTGCATTTTTCCAAAGGGAATGATCAGTGGATGGTGAATGGAAACTGACCTCCACCCTGTCCCCTATTCAACCCCTTTACCCAAGCTTGGCAGGCGGGAGAAGGGGTGCAGTAGTGATGTAGAGCTATATGGTGGCACCTTTGGTTGGCTGTTTTGAAGGTTTGTGAATACATGTGGAATTATCTGGTAGTTTATTGCCTTTGATCTGGACATTGTGGTTGTAATAGCAGTAAACCTGCCAGCAAACATCTTCATTACAACTGTAAAACTGACAGCACCTTTAGGTGGTTCTACATGCACATCAAAATGCAGAATCACTGGTGTTACTGCCAATGATGACCCACTCCTCCAGAGGGCCCGCTGTTAAAATTCCCATAGATGAAAATCAGTAGAAGTCACTTGCATTTGCGTGAACATACCATCTTGCATAATTAGTTACATCCGTACAAAGTCTTGAAGATTGTCCCGTTTTGTTGAATGGGGTAAAACAGGGTTTTGCAGCAGTTTGTAAAGTTCATAATTACTGCTGGGCAACCTCTTCAGCCCTAAAAAGGCTTCAGGAATAAAAAAATTACTTTTATTCCTGAAGCATTTTGAGGGCCGGAATCCAGATGATCCTTTGTCAAAGCTTTGTCATCTGGACTTGAAACGTCAGCTTTTTACTCTCCTTACAGATGCTGCCAGACCTGCTGAGATTTTCCAGCATTTTCTCTTTTGGTTTCAGATTATGGAATGTCAGATTTCTCCGCTACAATAAAATTCCACAGATTGTAAAAAAATATTATTTTCTTTAAAGTTTGCAATATTTCAACATCCATCTTAATCCCAAGCGTTTGTCCCAATTTCAATGTTTTGTGCAGATTAAAATGATTTAAAAAGTGAAACATTCTTCATTGAGATTGGCTGCCTGGCAAGCCTGAGATGGGGGAGAAGGGAAAGCAGAGAGGGGCACTTCATGGCCTGTTTCCATCCCCAGCCCAGTTTTTTAGACTTTTGAATATCAGTTTGAACAGGGTACCAAAGAGACAATGTTAACAATACTCATATCAGCCAGGAAGGGGACAGGTAAATATGAAAGCCTCTTCAGATTTGAGGGAGCCATTCTCTCGAGGATCTGAAAGCTCAGAGCCGTCCCTCTGCCCCCCTCAGCCTGCTGAGATCGACCCCCTCTCAACTATCTAAGGTACCCCCTGTCTTTCCGCCTGGCACTAATCAAAGTGTGGTCCTAGCATTTAGGCTCAGGCATGGCCACTGCAATACCTCTTCCACCCACTGCAGCAGGCTTTTCGGAGTCAGTGGGGGAGTGCGTCCTCCACTGACTCTCGGGATGGTGGGCACAGAGTGTTTGCCACCTTGAAAATCCAGGTAAAAGACCTCTATGAAAGACAGAAGAAAGGAATGCTGATGAGAGGAAAAAGAATGTGCCACAAAGTAAGCAGAGGACACATTTTGCTTCTCAGTGAAGATAGTCCAAAGATGTGTGGGTTAAGTTGATTGGCCATGCTAAAAATTGCCCCTTAGTGTCCTGAGATGCGTAGGTTAGAGGGGTTAGTGGGTAAAATGTGTAGGGATATGGGGGTAGGATTGTGGTCAGTGCAGACTTGATGGGCCGAAGGGCCTCTTTCTGCAAAGTAGTGTTCTATGATTATATGAATGTTCTTGTTGAAAGTTCGACAAAGATCAATGATCATAGAACCCTACAGTGCAGAAAGAGGCCCTTTGGCTCTTCGAGTCTGCATTGAACATAATCCCACTCAGGCCTTACCCCCATATTCCTACATA
Organism: Sphyrna mokarran; assembly: GCA_024679065.1. NCBI lineage: Eukaryota > Metazoa > Chordata > Chondrichthyes > Carcharhiniformes > Carcharhinidae > Sphyrna > Sphyrna mokarran. The sequence goes on along the minus strand of JAGIQG010000013.1, from coordinate 9,876,809 downwards.
TTATACCCACTAATCCCTCTAACCTACTCATCTCTGGATATTAAGGGGCAATTTCTTAGCATAGCCGATCAACCTAACCTGCACATCTTTGGACTGCGGGAAGAAATCGAAGCAAACCCGCACAGACACGAGGAGCATGTGCAAACTCTACATAGTGACTCGAGCTGAGAATCGAACCCAGGACCATGGAGCTGTGAAGCAGCAGTGCTAATCACTGTGCTACCCTGCCGCCCACTGATGGAGCCCAGAGCCTTCTTTCAGTAGACCATTCTGTCTCTAATGATGTGGCTGGAGGTTCATTAACTGAGCGACCACAAAGTCATTTATAATTCACTTTTCATATTTCGTTCCACTATGTGGGCGAGATAATATTTCCAGCACATTCCCGCGCCCTTATCCCTCACCGGGGAAGTTTACAGAATTTAGAAACTGACCAGCTGTGAACAAGTTAAAACATTGGAAATGTAGCAAATGATTATAGCATTCAAAGTCTTCCATTCTATTCCCAGCAACTGTTCCTGATGCCCAAGATAGATCCAGCGCTGAAATATTACTCCTACCAAGGGAATCGCAATCCTGGAAATGATCCAGGAAACTCGTTGTCATTGTCTCAATGGGGAGAATAATTTACAGTTCTCACAGAAATATGGACAGAATAATAGAACCTGATTCCCAGAATCCTGGAACCACATGCAATAAAAGTCATCATCAGTCAGTATTTTTAATTATAAACTGAAAGAATCGCAGAATACAACCTCCAAAACTAGTAAAAATCTCACATAATAAAATTCCCCTTGCTCCGACAGACAATCCAATTCCAAACATGACATCCCTTATAGACTATTGCTTGACTTATCTTGTATTTTCCCCTGCTCTCCTGCTGGGTTTCCCTCAACCACAGGCTTTCTTAATTAAGTTCCATCATAAGATAAGAAGCATCATGCAAGTCTGCGTTTGTGAGTCAAGTGATAGAGCACCATAATCACACAACAGAAATTGTGTTCAGAATAATTGGTACCAAAGTCTTAATAGCTCACTGCCTTAACCACTATTTCCACCTCTGGGATCTGATTTTTCATCTGCTCTCAACCAGTGGGATAAATATATCTTCATTGTTTCTTGATTTGTTCTTGGAGCATGAGCATCATCAGCAAAACCAGCTTTTATTGTCTATCTCTGCTTGTTCTTGAAAAGGTCATAGCGCCCGGCTGTATTCTGCTGCAGTCCATGGGGCGAAGGCAAACCCACAATGCTGCTCTGTAGCGAGTTCCGAGATTTTGATAATGATGTGTCATAAAGCGGTGTTGATCCCCTCCCCCGAGAACAAACACCTCACCACTCAAAGAGGAGTACCTCATCTCATAATCTGGTAAACTGAGTGTGAAGTGGTACGACCTGTGTTTCAGCAACTCCCTGACATTCTCTTTAACGGGTGGCACAGTGGTTAGCACAGCTGTCACAGCGCCAGAGACCTGGGTTTGATTCCCAACTTAGGTCACTATCTGTGTGGAGTCTGCATGTTGTCGCCATGTCTGCATGGATTTCCTCCAGATGCTCCAGTTTTCTCCTGCAGTCCAAAGATGTGCACATTAGGTTCATTGACCACGCTAACTTCTCCCTCTGTGTACCTGATCAGGTTCTGGACTGTGGCAACTAGGGGATTTTCACAGTGTTAATATAAGCCTACTTGTGACACCAATAAATACACTTTAACAATTTATTTTTCTAACAGGGAACAAGTCAACTAAACTATTAACAAACTGAATAAAACAAGATTCTAATGGTATGCTACTGGGAGAAATACAATTCCCGCTCATGAGCAAACTAAAATTTAGTCATTCTCTTAATTATAACCAGGTGTGGCATCCTCTGAAATATGCTGGGCCTTCTCTGTTGATTCTTCTGTCTGGAACATCTTTGGTATCTTCGCTATTGGAGTGAGGCTTTGAGCTGATAGCTGAGACAACTGCCCTCCTCCTCTGTTGCACTGCCCCGTTCATTTTATATCTGTGATAACATATCAATAACCCCCACAATATAATTGATGCTAGGTTGCCAAAGACATCAAACTTAAATTTAATAGGCCCTTGGTATCTAAGTGCCTGATTCAAATTTGATTGACTGAATTTTTTTAAAAAATCAAAAAGCCCATTGCCTTGGTAATCCTGCTGCTTGGTCCTCTGGCACAACTCTTCCACTTTTGGGTTCTCTCTGTACTTGCAGTTTTTTTTCCTCCAATAAGCACAGAAAAAGAGCACCTGTTAACAGGCAGTTCTGCAAACACTAATCTACAATTATTCTATCCAACTTTCCAACACAAGGAATGGTGAATTATGTTTGTGGCCCAATTTGGAGGGGCTGGTTTTTCTCCACACCCTTGTCCTCTAGATAATATAGATTGTGAATTTGGAAGGTTAGGTTGAAGAAGCCTTGGATAAGTCATGGTGCTTCCTGTAGATGGTGTGTGTTGGATGGATCTCAATTAGGTTTCAGTGGCCACCTCCTAGTTTCTGGCCATTCTAAGCGCAGAGCTGGTTCACAGATTGAAATACATGGGCAGGACGGTGTAGAAGGAATGGCAATCTGCATCTAATTGGGTGGCATTGCTGCTGACAGCGTCAGGGATCTGTGTTCAATTCTAGCCTTGTATGGCTGACTGTCTGGAGTTTGCACATTCTCTCTGTGTCTGCATGGGTTTCCTTGGGGTGCTCCAGTTTCCTCCCACATTCCAACGATGAGCAGGTTATGTGGGTTAGCTAGCTAAATTGTCTCATTAACTCTGATTTTATTGGCACGGTCGCCCAAGGCTCGTAAGATCGAGGACAATGGGGAATGCCATTCTGCGAGCCTCGTCCACCCCAATTTCAGGACGGCTGTGTCAGTAAAGTCGGAGTCTTAGTGTCCCCACTAAGTTTAGGTTAATAGGCAATGCTAAATTGTCTCTTATTATCTCAAGATGCATAGGGAGATTAGTGAGGTAAATATGTGGGGTTAAGGAATAGGGCCTGGATAAGTTGTTCTGTCGGAGAATAAATTGAGAGGGTGCAGAGGAGATTTACAAGGATGTTGCCTGGATTGGGGGGCATGCCTTAGGTTGAGAGAGCTGGGTCTCTTCTCCCTGGAGAGACGAAGGTTGAGAGGCAACATGATAGAGGTTTATAAGATGTTGAGAGGAATAGATAGGGTGGATTCTCTGAGGCTAGTTCCCAGAGCTGAAATGGTCGCTACAAGAGGACACAGGTTTAAGGTGCTGGGGGGCAAGTACAGAGGAGATGTTAGAGGTAAGTTTTTCACTCAGAGGGTGGTGAGTGAATGGAATCGGTTGCCGTCAGTGGCGGTAGAGGCGAACTCACTGGGGTCTTTTAAGAGGCTTCTGGATGAGTACATGGGATGTAATGGGGTTGGGAGTTACAGATAGTTCAATGGCCTGGTAGGTATAGATATGATCGGCACAACTTGTGGGCCGAAGGGCTTGTTTGTGCTGTAGTGTTCTATGTTCTATGCTAAATGCTGACTGGATGGGCAGAATGGCCTCAAAGAACAAAGAAAATTACACAAGCCCTCCAATCCTGCACCAACCATGCTGCCCGACTTAACTAAAACCCCCTGCTCTTCCGGGGACCACATCCCTTTATTCCCATCTCACTCATGTACTTGTCAAGACACTCCTTAAAAGTCACAAATGCATCTGCTTCCACTACCTCCCCAGGCATCCACCAGTCTCTGTGTAAAATATCTGCCGAGTACATTTCTTTTAAACCTTGCCCCTCACACCTTAAACCTGTGCTCCCTAGTAATTAACTCTTCCATCCTGGGAAAAAGTTTCTGACTATTCACTCTGTTCATACCTCTCACAATCTTGTAGATTTCTATCAGATCTCCCCTCAACCTTCCTTGCTCCAGCGAGAACAAACCAAGTTTCTCCAACCTCTCCTCATAGTTAATGATCCTCCCCCCACCCCCTCAATACCAGGCAACATCCTGGTAAATCTTTTCTGCACCCTCTCCAAAGCCTCCACATCCTTCTGGTAGTGGGGTGACTAGAATTGAACATTATATTCCAAGTGCAGCCTAACTATGGTTCTGTAAAGCTGCAACTTGACTTGCCAATTTTTAAACTCAATATCTCAGCCGATGACGGCAAGCATGCAGTATGCTTTCTTGACTACCTTCTCCACCTGCATTGCATTTTCACTGACGTGTGGGCCTGTACACCCACATCTTTTTGCCTATCAATATTCTTAAGGATTCTGCCATTTATTGTATATTTCCTATCTGTTTCAGACCTTCCAAAATGCATTATCTCTCATTTATCTGGATTAAACTCCATCTGCCATCTTTCCGCCCAAGTCTTCAACTGATCTATATCCTGCTGTATCCTCTGATGATCCTCATTGCTGTCTACAAATCACCAACTTTTGTATCATCCGCAAACTTACTAATCAATCCAGTTATATTTTCCTCCAAATCACATATAGGTCCTAGCACTTTTTCCTGAGGAACACCATTTATCACAGCCTCCTTCTTCACTGTAGAAATTCATTGATTCTAATAGTTCTGCAGTGGATCTAAAGCACTCAATATTGACACTAAGATTTAGAAATTAAGATTTGTTCTTCAGAAGTAACATCCCTCCATTTGAAGGCTCACAAATTCACTCTGCGGGACTAATACGATGGGATTATAAATTGTAACTTGACAGAGCTCTTGGCAGGTTCACTGATTTTGAGTTTTTTAATTTGATTTGGTTTATTCTTGTCACATGTGTGAGCATACAATGAAAAGTATTGTTTCTTGTGTGCTATGCAGACAAAACATACTGTTCATAGAGAAGGAAAGGAAAGAGTGCAGAATGTAGTGTTACAATCATAACTAGGGCGTAGAGAAAGATCAACTTAGGTCCATTCAAAAGTTGGACAGCAGCAGGGAAGAAGCTGTTTTTGAGTCGGTTTGTATGTGACCTCAGACTTTTGTATCTTTTTCCTGAAGGAAGAAGGTGCAAGTGTAGACAGAGTCAATCGATGATGAAGTATGTTCCAACTAATTTTGAAACATATTGTGAAACATATTATGAAACTATTGTAACCAATATGTGAGCAGCAAAATACTATTGGCAGCAATGGAATGTTGACCAAGTAACTTGTTACTTTTTTAAACTTTAAAGTTTAATTATTAGTCACAAGTAGGCTTCCATTAATGAAGTTACTGTGAAAATCCCCCAGTTGCCACAGTCCAGCACCTGTTCAGGTACATTGAGTGAGAATTTAGTATGGCCAATCCACCTAACTAGCACATCTTTCACACTCTGGGAGAAAACCAGAGCACCCAGGGAAAACCCACACAGACATGGGGAGAACATTCATACTCAACACAGGCAGTGATCCAAGCTGGGAATCTAAACTCGGGTTCCTGGTACAATGAGGCAGCAGCGCTAATCACTTGTGCCACCGTACTGCTCATGGATAGATTGCAACCAAGGATGATTTATAAGGAGAGAAATCGTGGAGATATTGGCTAGTGTCTTTACATTCTTCATGAATAGAAGAGTACACCTGAAGACTGAAGATATCACACCCTCTTTCAAAGAAATTATGAGGCTAACTCAGAAACCACAGCTTCAACTTCTTGGCCATTCCTGCCAGCGGAATCTTTGATCCTGCCAATAACGAGCCCTCACTGCAGGTTTCTTGGTTGGGGGGAGGGGGTGCATATAACAGGAAACCCACCTTGATGGCAGCGGGATAAGAGCATTCTTTTAGAAGCAATAATCTGGGCAAGATTGACAATGACATCAGCGAGGGTGGATTAATGAAAGAAAGCTACCACTGATTTATTGAAGGAACTCATTTTAATTAGATTGAGTTTTTGATGAGGGGAGGTGATTGCCTAGTGATATTATCACTAGACTATTAATCCAAAAACTCAGCTAATTTTTCTGAGCATCTTGGGTCCGAATCCTGCCGCGACAGATGGAGGAATTTGAATTCAATAAAAAAAATCTGGAATTAAAAATGTACTGATGACCATAAAACCATTGTCGATTGTCGCAAAAACCCATCTGGTTCACTTTAAGGAAGGAAATCTGCTGTCTTTACCTGGTCTGGTCTACGTGTGACTCCAGAGCCATAGCAATGTGGTTGACTCTCTAGTTGCCATCTGAAAAAGGACAAGCAGAGAAAGGTGATAAATGCTGACACAGCCAATAACATCCTTGTCCTACAAATGAATTTTAAAAAAAAAGGCAACACAGAGGTTTGATGAAGGTCATACTGTTGATGTGTTATACATGGACTTCCAAAAGACATTTGATAAAACCTCATGTCACCAGTTTATTGGAAAAGTTGAGGCCCTTCAAATAAACAGTAGAGTTGAAAGCTTGGATATGAAGTTGGCTGAACAACTTCGTTTTTCAGACCAGGGGAAGTTATACAGTAAAACTTCTCGAAGGTCAATGGGATCACTATTTTTCTTGATACATATATGAATGACCTTGACTTCAGTGTGTGCAGCATAATTTCAAACCCTGGTCAAAAATTTGGAAGTCGTGTGAACTTTGAGGAGGTTAGTGATAGATTTTAAGAGGACATAGACAATGGGACTGACACATGGAAAAAGAAGTTTAGTGCAGGGAAATGTGAAGTGCAGAACAAGGAGAGGCAACCTAAAAGAAAGGTACAGTTCTAGAATGGCTACAAGGGTCGGGGAGAGACCTGAACAGTTTTGTGTCTAAATTATTGAAAGCAGCAGAGTAGGTAAAGAAATCAGTTAAAAAGGCGGAGAGAATCCTAGGTGTTACAAATACCATAAGGTATGGTGTATGTTATGATAAACCTTAATAAAACACACATTCGACCTCAGCCAAAAGTTGGGTTCTATTCCAAGACTTTAGGTAGAGTATGAAGGTGTGGAAGATCATAGAACTGTAGAATCCCTACAGTGCAGAAGGTGGCCATTCAGCCCATCACGCCTGTACTGACGATAATCCCACCCAGGCCCTATCCACATAAACCCACATATTTACCGCACTAATCCCTCTAACCTAATGTATCCTGGTACATTAAGAGGCAACTTAGCATGGCCTATCAACCTAATCTGCATATCTTTGGACTGTGGGAAGAAACCAGAGCACCCGGAGGAATCTATGAGAATGGTTTAAGGAATGGTGGATTTTAGATATGAGCATTGATTAGAGAAACCAAGTCCTCACACTGGTAGTTTTTCTTTTATGCAGAACCAGTTAAACAGCAACATATCCTATCAGGAAAATTCAGGGAAAATCCAGCATTACCTAGTCATTCAGACATTTTGGAGTCTTAAATAGAAGAAAAAACACTGTGGATGTTTATTTATTAATGTCACATTTAGGCTTATATTAATACTGCAATGAAATTACTATGAAAATCTCCTAGTCGCCACATTCCGTCATCTATTTGGATACACTGAGGAAGAATTTAGCATTGTCAATGTACCCTAACCAGCATATCTTTCAGACTGTGGGAGAAAACCCACACAGACACAGGGAGAATGTGCAGACTCCACACAGACAGTGACACAAGCTGGAAATTGAACCTGAATCCGTGGCACTCTGAGGCAGCAGTGTGAACATTGTGCCACCGTGGCACTGCAAAGAACTCCTATCACGCTCCTTGCTTGACGTTTAAGCATATCAATGATGAAGCCGCCTGCTTTTGTTTCCACTTGAAGAGCTAAAATACTTTCAGTCCTGGGCTTGACGATTCAATTTATCATTTAGACCTGGAGTGATGGGAGTCACTTACACAAATATGCTGGGCTGTAGATAAAAGCCTTCACACACAGAGTGATTTCTTGTTGCTGTTATTGATTGTGATATTTTGAAATTTCTAAGCCATTACATTTACTGGGTAATTTTTATTACACCTCTGCCTCAATGTTATATTAAATGTGTTTTGCTCAGAGTTTGCTTCCACTGCACTGAACCATGCATATCAATGAAGCGTAGTATTATTGTGAAATGTTCTATTTGTAGATGACTTCTAGTGTTTGTCAAGGTGACTAATGTTAGTGCTATGGGTGTAGAACACTTGCCCATGCCTTGTTAGCTAATCAAACCCTCCCAAGGTGGGGTAGCCCACGGATTAAATGAAGAACAGTGAACTTGATTTTGACAATCTATGATGGCACTCAATTCCCCCAAAAAGAAATCACCTCAAGATTACTTCTAATGTGGCTCCAAACTCCATGGCTTGGGCCCCGGCTCCTCCCACTGACTAGATTCTTAACTTTTTAACTCACAGACCATAGTCAGTAAGGATAGACAACAACAACTCATCCACGATCAACACCGGTGCCCCAAAAGGCTGGGTTCTCATGCTGCCTACTATACTCCTTATACATCTAGGACTGTGTGGCCAAATTCCTTCCAACTCAATTTTCAAGTTTGCCGATGACACCACTATAGTGGGTTGGATCTCAGGCAATGGCGAGACAGAGTACGGGAATGAGATAGAGAATCTGGTGACCTGGTGAGATAATCCCTCCCTCAATGTCTACAAAACAAAGAAACTTGCCGTCAGCTTGAGGAAGTGCAGTGAAGAACAGTCCCCTGAATACATCAATGGGCACAAAGTCGAAATGGTCAAGAACTTCAAGTTTTAAGGTGTCCAGATTCCCCGTTTGAAGGATGCTGGAGACAAAATTTAATGGGCAGGAAGAGGCTGTGATGGATCAACAGACATATTTTCTAAATGGTTAAAGTACTGGAACTCTACATAAACAATCCATCAGCCTGTACAGAGAAAAGATATATTAATCGTTTGGGTGCGAACTCAGTAACGAGCCTCACCTAAAACACCTCGTGGTCACACCTATAACCTTCTCTGGGTGGATGACTCAAACTGGATTGAAAAGCCTTCCTCATCTGTGTCCATATCGAAATCTCATGAAGTCTGGCATTCATCCAGATCCACAATAATGCTCTGCTGCAGAGTGTTTTTCTAAAACAAGTACGCACATCTGGGATTAGATACAAACACAACAGTGAGAAAAGGCTTCAGTTGTTTCAAAAGGGAACTAAATGGCTGGACCAATTTTGTTATTATCCATGAAGACTGACACAAATGGGATGGCACGCTAACAAGATAGTTAGCACTGCTGCCTCACAGTGCCAGAGACCCGGGTTCAATTCTCGGTTTGGGTCATTGTCTGTGTGGAGTTGGCTGGTCTGCTTCATATTCAGAGATCGGCACCCTCCCCTGGCCTACCAAATAACCTGTTGAACTTTAAACTAGTGTTGTGAGACTTCTTACTATGTTTACCTCAGTCCAATGCCAGCATCTACAAATCATCCCAAATGGGCAACACGGTGGCACACTGGTTAGTACTCTAACCCTCGGTGGCACAGTGGGTAGCACTGCTGCCTCACAGCATCAGAGACCCATTTGAGCAACTGCCTGTGTGCAATTTGCACGTTCTCTTGTTTGCATGAGTTTCCACCATCTTTTTTAACTGAAAGATGTGCTGGTTAAGTGCATTGGCCGTGCTAACTTCTCAGTTGGTGTATCTAAACAGGTGTGGTGACTAGGGGGCTTTCACAGTAATTTCATTGCTGTGTTAATGTACGTCTGCCTGTGACACCAATAAGTTAACATCAAACTGCAACACGGCCTTCAACTGTAACTCTTCCTCCTTCTAAAGCTTACTGACCTTTCCATTGCTGTGTTGCCTGCGCACTCTCTCTCTCTCTCTTCCCCCTTTCCTCCCATCTTACTCACCACTCACCCCAAGCACATCCCCAGCACAAAGCTCCCTTTTCTCTTTTGTCAGCAAAATATTGTCACTGTGTTACCTTGGATGAACAATTATGGTTCAGCCAGGTACATTGAAGTGTTTATTTCGCAAGTGGGAGGATAAGGATGAGACAAGGAGACACAGGTCTGTCAACTGAAATCGACTCATTTTAGTTGAACACAAATGAGGAAAGAATGTTCTGTGGGAAAATTTTAATCAACTAACCACTAATTCCTGAAATGACTGCTTCTAAGATATTGTGATATGCACACAAGTGAAGAGGCTGACAAGAAATACAAGAGTTTCATGGTGTCTCAACGCCATTTATGATGATATTAATCAGATAAAACAGGTATTCTATGCTCTAACATTGGACAAAGTTGAATACAAGTTTTATACAATTATAGGATTTCTTCTAATTATTGTCTGGGGACACAATTAGCAACTAATTAAATTTGGGTCAGCTATGAGTCCAAACTAAGTTCAGTGCAAGATAACTAATACATCCTTTCGGATAACATGGGTGAATAATAGCATTTCATTGCACATTTCCGCTCGAAGGCGGGTTAGGAACAGAGGACACCAAAATTTAGAATAATTGGGAAAAGAAGGGGGGGGGTGTGTGAAATGAGGAGAATGTTTGTACTCGGTGGATACATTGCTTGAAAGAGTGTCGGAGCTAGATTGAGTGGGAACTTCCAAATTGGTCTGACTCCTCCCCTATACCTCATTGCCATCAATGGTTAAACCTGCACCATTTTCATGTTTCTCTTGCCCTCAATATGTCCCAGCAGTACCTCACACCAGATGAACTATATCTGAGATACACTCGCTGCTGTTTCAGGCCCAGCAAGATTCAACATTCAGGATAAGTGGGCCATTTTTAGGAAGTTAAATGACACTTGAATTAAACACTTTCACGGTACTCACCGGCCATCCTGACCTTCGGAGCGAATTGTTAGTCAGAGAATTATTCATTTAATAGATAATTGATTAATTAGTTTGAGTTTTCTGAATCCATTTAGATGTTTAATTAAACAGTACAGATTAATCAGTTTGTACAAGAGGATAGGAGAGTTACATTGACAAATGCTCTTTAAAAGCTTTCCTGAATATTCCTTTAATCATGTTGGATCATACCAAACCAATGTCTATGGATATCTATTGTTGAAAGGTGTTGCCTGAAAAACTGCCTCCAATAAAAGACTGGATTTGTGTAATGGGAATATGGAGAAACAGTGCTCAACATCTCATTAATAATAGAAGGTTTTAATCAGAAGAACTGGTTTCAATTGTATTGTTCCTTGCAGAGAAAAAAAAACTTTCTGATATTGGAATCAATACCCCCATGGTTGCTTGAATTTAAGGGGAAAATATAACAGTTTCCTTCTACTGGAACACATAAGCCCAATCTCTGTGCCCCAACTAATCGCAGGCAAACACTTGGTGGGCAATGGCAACTCGCTGGTAGTCTAAAGATCCCAACAATTTAGAGCTACAGCTACTAGCACCTGATTGAAGATACCTTTGGTTCAAACAATTCAGTTCAACCGAATGCCTTCCCTCTTCAGTTGGAAGGCCAATTTTAGAATCATAGAAACACCACAGTGCAGAAAGAGGCCATTTGGCCCATCGAGTCTTCACCGACCACAATCTCACCAAGATCCCATATCCCTACACACTTACCCGCTAAATCCCTCTAACCTACGCATCTCATGACTCTTAGGTGCAATCCCTCTTCAGCTGGAAAGCTGATTTTAGTCAGCTAGGGAAAAAAGTGCTGTGAGCAGCTTTTGGAACCATTCCACAATGTTCCCTCTTCTGAAAATCCAAGCAAGCAAATCAGGACTGTAGGTCATTGACCTCGAGATTTCACATAGCTCGGAAATGTTCTTGAGGTTGATGAGTACGGGCTTGAGATGTGTTAATCGACTGTCAGGTGAAAGGTCACTGAAGGAACGCACTTGATAAACATTCCTCATCTAATATGTCTCTCTTGACTTTTATTTATGAGAGATTTTGTTTGTCTTCAGGATTAAAGCCAGAACATTTTAGCTTTTCATGTCTCTCATGTCAACACCATGTGGAGAGAGCAGAGAAGCTGGGATTGTTCCCCTTTGAGCAGGGGAGATTAAGGCAAGATGTAATAGAGGTGTCAAAATTGTGAAGGATTTGACAGAGTAGATCAGGAGGAAGTATTTCCTCTGGCAAGATGGTTGGTAACCACAGAACATGGATTTACAATAATTGGCCAAGAAAACCCCTGGAAGGAGAGGAGGGGATTTTTTTTTTTTACATACTGTGAGTTGTTTTATCATCTGGAATGCATGCCTAAAAAAGCCTTGAAAGCAGATTTGATCATTCCTTTCAGAATGTAATTCTGTCTTACATTCTGAAAATACATAATTTACAGGACTATGGTAAAAGTGGAGAGGCACATTGGATGCAATAGGCAGAATTCTCCCCCAAAAAATTCAGAGTGTTGAATCGCACAAAAACAGGAGTAAATCACGCTGGCTTTTTTTTCAACAAGAGTTTCAAAATGAATCTCTCACATTCTGTGCACTGCAGAGAACACTCATGTGATTCACTTCAGAATTCAGCGGGCAGGGTCTATTCCCGCTGGAGAGGCCAGCAGAATAGTGCTGAGTGGGCCACTGCGTGTGTGCTGAGCTGTCGGTGCTGAGATTGACGCATGCACAGTGACCTGGCACTTCCAGCCTCTCAATTGCTGGCCAGCTCGATCGCTGTCCTTGTATGTCCCCTTACATGTCCAGCCCAGCCTTGACACCCCCACCACAGCTAAGAAGTTAGTGCAGCAGGATGGAAGAATCATCCCCAATGACTTTGATCCATGCTATTGAATTATAGGAAATACATCTTGGCTTTTTTATTCATTTATGGGGCATGAGCATCGCTGACTGGCCAGCATTTATTGCCCATCCCTAGTTGCCCGAGGGCAGTTGAGAATCAACTTTATTACTGTGGCTCTGGAGTCACGTGTAGGCTAGACCAGGTAAGGACGGCAGCATTCCTTCCCTGAAGTGAGCCAGGTAGGTTTTTTTCTGACAATCGACAATGGTGTCTTGGTCATCAGTAGACCATTAATTCCAGAGTTTTCATATTGAATTCAAAATCCATCAGTTGCCATGGTGGGATTCGAACCCGAGTCCCCAGAACATTGCTTTGGGTCTCTAGTTTATGAGTCCATTGACAATACTACTGCACCACTGCGTCCCCCTAAAGATGTCATGGTAGTGGGGAGAGCGCTGGAGTATGGCTAGAAAAAGACAGCGCAGAGTCGCTAAGCAGAGACTGATCGCCAAGTTCTGCACACATGAGGACTGTCTTAATAGGGATCTTGGCTTCATGACACACTATCTGTAACCCCCGTAACTTGCCTGGGTTAGCAAAAAACCTCACTTACTGTGCTGCTTGGAGAAAATACACAATTCTCTAACCAATGCTCAGGATTCCCTTCACACACATTGTTAGCCACTTTAACACTTGAATAGCAGGTTAGATGTAAAGATTCGCATTCTAATCAGCAATCTGTGACTGTCTGTGTTGATATGAGTGCTATTGCAGACCAGAACACTGATTTGCCTGACGAAGGCTATAGAGTCAAAAGCTCACAAATTTACTATCAAATAAATTGGTTGGATTTAAAATTGGTGTTGTAAAACTTTACTGAGTTTACCCCAGTCCAACGCCGGCATCTCTACATCATAGAAAAAGAGGATCAGCCATGATCATGTTGAATAATAGAGCAGACTTAAGGAGTTGAATGACCTTATGCCTATTTTCTGTATTTCTCTGTCAATGCTCCTCTTTGTTGAAGGGATTGCTGGGATCCAAAACATCTAGCTTGCTTTCCCCATTGTATGTGAATTGAGGCAGAGCATTTTTTCACAACCATTTTCTGAGTGACAGATTCAGGTTTTTATTTTGTTTATTGCTACCTGAGATCACATTGTGCTCAAATCAACACTTGTAGGTAGCTTCTTGATCAAAGCAACATAGAAACCCTATGGAGCAGGAAGAGGCCAGTTGACCCATCAAGTCTGCACTGAGCACAATCCCACCCAGGCCCTACTCCAATATCCCTACATATTGATCTGCTAGTCCCTCTAACCTACGCATTTCAGGACACTAAGGAGTAACTTTAGCATAGCCAATCAAGCTAACCCACACATCTTTGGACTCTGGGAGGAAACTGGACTGCCTGGAGAAAACTCACACAGACATGAGGAGAATTTGCAAACTGCACACAGACAGTGAACCAAGCCAGGGATTGAACTCAGATCCCTGGAGTTGTAAAGCATCTGTGCTAACCATTGTGATACCATGCTGTCCACTGATGCCCAACCTGAATTATAGAAACAAATAAATTTATAGCACGGAAAGGTGCCATTCATCCCATCATTTCAGTGCCAGTTGAAGAAGTGTTTTCGAGCCCGCTCTGTCCCCATGGAAATGGAATGTGCCAAGCGCAGGATGGGATTTTGAATTTTTGGACCAAATCCACTATTTTTGTCACAGTGGGAATGCTTACCATCATGGTGAGTTTCAGTTCCTCATCGCTATCTGAGTGAAAACATCTCTTCTTAACCCCCTCCAATCATTTGGCCATTTATTTTACATCTGTATTCTTTGGTTAGTGACCTAAGGGAACAATTCCTATCCCCTCTATCTAGGGCCTTCACAAGTTCTCTGAGGAATTGACAAAAAAAAATGACCAGGGCAGGCAGTCGATGTTATGTACAAAGTTTTTTTAAAAAGTTTATTTATTAGTGCCAGAAGTAAGCTTACATTAACACTGCAATAAAGCCACTTTGAAGATCCTCCAGTCGCCATACTCTGGTGCCTGTTTGGGTACATTGAAGGAGAATTTAGCCTGGCCAATGTACCTAACCAGCACCTCTGTCAGACTATGGGAGGAATCTGGAGCACCCGGAGGAAACCCAAGCAGAGATGGGGAAAACATACAGATTCCACACAGACAGTGACCCAGGCCAGGAATCAAACCTGGATCCCTGGCACTGTGAGGCAGCAGTGCTAACCACTGTGCCACCATGCTGCCATATATACATGGACTTTAGTAGAGCCTTCAATAAGATTCCTCATGGCAGGCTAACACAGAAGGTGAACTCATACAGGGATCTGAAGTGAGCTGGTGAGATGGAAACAGAATTGGCTTGGGCATAAGAAGCAGAGAGAAAGATTATTTTTTAAACTGGAGATTTGTGACAAGTGGTATTCCACAAGGATCAGTGCTGGTCCCCTATTGTTTATAATATATAAATGATTTAAAGGAAAATGTTTGTGGTCTAATTAGTAAATTTGCAGGTGATACAAAAATTGGGGAGTGGTGGATAGTGAGAAGGATTGTCAGAGGATACAGCAGGAGATAAATCAGCTGGAGACTTGGGCTGAAAGATGGCAGATGGAATTGAACTCAGACACGTGTGAGGTGATGCCATTTGAAAAATCTACCGCAGAAAGAAAGTATACAATAAATGGTATATTAGAAAGAAATATTAGCACACAGAGAGATCTAGATATGCAGATCCACAGTTCTCTGAAGACGGCAACTCAGGTGAACAAGATGGTTAAGATGGCATGCTGGTTTTCGTTGCTGGGTGCGTTGAGTTAGAAAATCATTTTGTATTGTATAAGACTTTGGTTAGGCTGCATTTGGAGTATTGTGTACAATTCCGGTTGCCACACTATCAAAAGGATGTTGATGCATTGGAAAGGGTGCAGAAGAGATTTACCAGGATGCTGCCGGGTTTGGAGGATATGGATTATGAATAAACTCGGATTGTTTTCATTGGAATGTCAGAGGATGAGGGGGAACCTGAAAGTGGTTTACAAGAGTATGATAGAGTGGATAGAGTGGGTTGTCAGAGTCTTTACGCCAGGGTCGAAGGGTCAATTACCCAGGGGCAAAGGTTGAAACTGAGAGTTTAAAATAGATTTAAGGGACAAGTTTTTCACAGAGGTGATAAATGTTTGGAATGTGCTACCTGAGAGAGTGGTGGAAGCAGATTCTATGGCAATGTTCAAGAGACATCTAGATAGATATATGAAAAGACAGGAAATAGGGGAAAATGGAACATATAGAGGCAAGAAAATATTAGATTAGAGAGGCTTCTGTGTCGACACAGACTTGGTAGACTGAAGGACCTGTTCCTATACTACATATTCATTGTTCTTTGTCCTCTTTGTTCTTTACGAGTTTATTGGTTGTTCGTCCATCGCCATCGATGAGGACCTCGACACTATTATCCATTTTGAGGCTGGTTGCAGTGTGTCTGAAGATCAGGCTAATTTGGGAACAGAATGTCCTGGCACATATTGGACAGACTTGTGTAGATGCTGTAGTTGTTGCGCTGGGGGCTCTGGACTTGCGCAGCTTGGGCTTAAGTTGTGCTTCAGCAATACACCTTGCTTCGTGAGCTTGACAGCCTTTGAAGAAGAGGCAGCACTAGGTAAGACGGTTTTGTGCCAGCATTTTCCAGGTGAATGTATCAATGTCAAGCAACTTCAGGGAGGTTTTGAGTGTGTCTTTGAAATGTTTTTTCTGCCCTCCACGCGAGCGTCTTCCAGCAGAGAGTTCCCCAAAAAGGAGCTGCTTAGATATGTGCTTGTCTGACATACGGATGACATGACCGGGTCTGCGCTCTCATCAGTAGTGTGTGGACTGATGGTGGACTTGCTCTAAAGAGAACTTCAGTGACTGGTACATTGTCTTGCCAACGGATATGTAATATTCTGCGAAGACAAGTTTATGCACCTCAATTAAATCTCTCCTCAGCCTCCTCTGTTGCAAAGGAAACAATCTTAGTCGAACCAGTCTTCCTGTCCTGGCAAGACATTCATAAATCTCCTCTGCACCTTTCAGGTGTAGTTGCATTGGTCCCATGTGTTGGTGATAAGAACTATGAGACCTATAGTGACGAGAATATGAAACTGAAGTCCAACTGGCGTTTTATGTGCTTCTACCATAACCTTCCCACGTATACTCTGTGGGTGAGATGTTATACCCTCACTCGTCCTGAAACTGGAAAATCCCACCCAATGCCAACGGACCTTCCGTGGTCTGTCCCTTGCCAACTCCGATTCTTGTGGCAAGCAGAATGGTAAAATTCCAACCTATGCTCCAATGAAGGAAAACTGCTACTTTCTTTCTTAATCACATATTCTGCTACCTTCAGAGATTTGTAGACATGCACTGCACAGTCTTTCTTGTTCCTCTACACTATTAAGTATTTTCCCATTTATTTGAGTGGTGTGGTGGCACAGTGCCTCACAGTGCCAGAGATCCGGGTTCAATTTCGGCCTTGGGTCACTGTTTTGCGTGAAGTTTGCACGTTCTTCCTGTGTCTGCGTGGGTTTCCTATGGATGCTTCAGTTTCCCCTCACAGTCCAAAGATTGGTTGATTGGCCATGCCTAAGGGGTATAGGCTATTATTTTATTCTTTCTTTGTTATTAATATCACAAGTAGGCTGACATTAATACTACAAAGAAGTTACTGTGAAAATCCCCCAGATGCCAGAATCTGGCAGAACCTGTTAGGAGAATTAGAGAGGTAAATATTTAGGGTTATGTGGATAGGGCCAGCTTAAGATGCTCTGTCAGAGAGTTGGTGCAGACTTGATGGGCTGAATAACCTCCCTCTGCACTGTAGGGATTCTATGGGATTCTATTATTCTATGGTTCTGTATTTTCTTGCCCTATATTGCCTCACATTACTCGAGATGGAATTCCATTTTCCACTTCCCTGCCCACCTGACCAGTCCAATGATATCTCATTTCAGTCTGTGGTGTTCTACCTCATTATCAAACACAAAGCTAATTGCTGTATCATCTGCAAACTTGTGGAAAGCTCATTTTCTTCAAGACTGGGACGTAGACACCTTTGTTTGAGATAAGGAGGATTTCCCCTCAGGTGTGAATGTATTTTTGCATTTTTCGAACATTCCTGTCACAATGGCCAGTGCTTGGAAATGAGCTGGTGCTGGATTTACAGCACTAATGAGTTTTCCTTGAACTTAAAGAATGTCAATGAGATACCGGTACTGCTGTATAGGCTTTGATCACACTTTGTCACTCTGATGTGGGAGACAGACATTCTCTATTTGTGAGTGAGATGCGGTTACCAATTATGTTAAATAATAAAAAGTAGAATCCTGCAGATGCTGGAGATCTGAAATTTAAAAAAAAACAAAGTTCTGGGAAGGCTCAGCAAATCTGGCAGCATCAGTGAAGAGAGAAACAGTTAATGATTCGAGTCCAATGTGATTCTTTTTCGGAACTGAAGGAGGGAGAGTCATACTGGACTCAAAATGTTAACTGTTTCTATCTCCACAGATGCTGCCAAACCTGTTGAAATGCCAGCACTTTCTGTCTTCATTACTGATTTACGTTCTGTGGTTTTGAAAGCAGCCTCCTATTTCTGTGCTCACGACAGAGGTTATAGAAACGAGAAGCTGAGTTACAGAGAGAGATTGAATAGGTTAGGACTTTATTCCCTGGAGCGTAGAAGAATGAGGGGAGATTTGATAGTGGTGTAAAAGATTTTGATGGGTATGGATAGAGTGAATGCAAGCAGGCTTTTTCCACTGAAGCCAGGGGAGAAAAAGCCCAGAGGTCATGGGTTAAGGGTGAAAGGGGAAAAGTTTAAAGGGAATATTAGGGTAAGCTTCTTCGCGCACAGAGTGTGGAATGAGCTGCTGGATAAAGTGGTAAATGAGGGGTCACTTTTAACATTTAAGAAAATCTTGGACGGGTTCATGGATAAGTGAGGTGTGGAGGGATATGGTCCAAGTGCAGATCAGTGGGGCTAGGCAAAAAATGATTCGGCACAGACAAAAAGGGCCAAAAGGCCTGTTTCTGAGCTGTAATTTTCTACGGTTCTAGAAGCAGGAATAGGCCATTTGGCCCTTTTGAGCTGCTCCATTTTGATCATGGCTGACCATCAAATTCAACATCCTTATCCCCCCTCTCCCATATCCCTTGAACCCTTTAGCCTCAAGAGGATATCTAATTTCTTCTTGAAATCACACAGCGTTTTGGCCTCAACTACATTTGGTAGTAGTGAATTCCACACATAAAGGTAAAGTTTATTTATTAGTCACAAGTAAGGCTTATATTAACACTGCAATGAAGTTACTGTGAAATTCCCCTAGTCACCACAGTCGGTTTAGGTCAATGCACTGAACCAGCACATCTTTCAGAATGTGGGAGGAAACCGGAGCATCCAGAGGAAATCCACCCAGACACGGGGAGAACATGCAAAGTCCACACGGACAGTGACCCAAGCCAGGAATGGAACTTGGGATCCTGGCAGTGTGGAGCAGCAGTGCTTACCACTGTGCTACCGTGCCGCACCAATATACCACCCTCTGGGTGAAGAAATTTTTCCTCTCCTTAGTTCTAAAAGATTTACCCCTTTATCCTCAAGCAATGACCCCTAGTTCTGGACTTCCCCCGCCATCGGAAAATTCATTCTGAATGTACCTTGTCTAATCCTGTCAGAATTTTATAGGTTTCTATGAGATCCACTCTCGTTCTTCTAAACTCCAATGAATATAAAAATAAGCAACTCAATCTCTCCTCACATGACAGACCTGCCATCCCAGGAATTAGCCTGCTAAGCCTTTCTGTATTCTCTCTGCAGCAAGGACATTCTCTCTCTGATAAGGACACCATAACTGCACACAATACTCCAGGTGAGGCCTCACCAAGGCCCTGAACAATTGCGGTAAAACATCATTTTGACAATGTGCAATACCTGAGGAGAAGGCCAGCGAATGCTATTGTCGAGTAGACAAAAGTAGTGTAGAAGCATGAGAAATAAGTGTGATAATCAATAAGAATGGAATGCATTTCAAAGACACTGACTCAGGGCAGCCACTCATTTGGATTTGACGGCTTAGGATCCGCTTTGTTGTGCCGGTTTCAGTCTCTGCAAATTTCCTTCTAACAGCAGCGGTGCACAATGATTTTCCTCTAGCATTGGTTTTAAAATTTCTCTGCTTGGGTCAGAGAGAACAGTTCATTTGTTCTGAATGGATTAAAGCTTCCATTGGAAGACTGGATCCATGGGGCTAGGGCTTCTACAGCGCTCGTCCTGCTGATACAGGGTGTGAGTTACTTGCAGCTTGTGTTTGATGTGAGCAATTGATCAACATCAAAAGCAGATTGGGATGCGGTGTGAGCTCACGCTTCTGAAGGTTTGTTTTGGCAATATTGAGTCATCTTCGTCCTTGCTAAATTGACTTAAAATAAAGATTATTTATTTGAAATGGTTATCTGCAAAGCCTGCTGGTGCACGTGACGGGGCCGCAAGTGACAGTAGTCTATTTGTGTCCGATGTGTATTCTGCTAATGGAGCTTATATCATGCAAAAACCATAAGACCAGATTTTTTTGTATTTGATTATGGGATGTGGGCATCACAGGCTGGGCTAGTATTTATTGCCCATCCCCAAGGATAGTTAAGTATCAACCACATTGCTGTGGCTTTGGAATTACATTTCGGCCAGACCAGGGAAGGAAGGCAGATTTCCTTCCCTAAATGACATTTGTGAATCAGATGGGTTTTTTCAACAATTGACAAAGGTTTCACAGTAGATTCTTCATTCCAAATTTTTATTGAATTCAAATTCACCATCCATTGTGTTGGGATTTGAACCCAGGTGCCCAGACCTTGTCCTGGGTCTCTGGATTACTAGCCCAGTGATAATACCACTATGCTATGACATATCGGACCAGAATTAGGCCATGTGGCCCACTGCATATGCTCCGTCATTCAATCATGGCTATGTTTCTCAACCCCAGTCTCCCGCCTTATCCCATAATCTTTGATCCTCTTACCAGTCAAGAACCTATCCATCTCTGTCAACAGGCAGAGTGATTATTAGCACTACCATCTCAACTAATGAAACAGTAGATGACACATGACTGAGAGATAAGTTCATCTTTTTGTAATCAAAGTCTATTTGTTCAGCAAACGGTGTCTAATTTGTTTGATGATTACGTTATTGGAGAAATAATCATGAGAAAATGTCTTTGAATCCCACCCTGGCAGCTGGTGATAAAACTCTCTGGAATGCCTAAAAGTTTGGTGGAGGTTGGTGCCATTGAGGCATTCAAAAAACGGGCATTGGTCTTCCAGCTAAGAAGTTAAAATGTACAGGCTTACGGGGAGAAGCCTGGGAAATGGCACGGAACGCTCCTTTGGAGAGTTGGTACAGGCATGATGGACCGAATGGACTCTTACTTGTGCGATTCATCCAATTGAGTATCAGGAGCTCTGTTCTATCTCCAATTTGCTATGGAATGGCAATGGTTCCTGGAAGATGGACCAATCTGTGCAGGGTAGGAGGTCATGTGATGAAATCTTCAGGAGTATCCCCAACTGGAATTGGCACCTGTACGGTCAGCGCCAGCAGGAAAGCAATTGATTCATTTACATTTATCTGGTTCCTGCTTGTGGGACATCGCTAGTGCCAGATGGTGGAAGCATTCCTCTCCATAACTCTGACTCTATTCCAAAAGCTAGTTACTGTTTGAAAAGCTGAGGAGATTTTTAAGGTTCCCTACATTAGCAGTTGTTAGAAATGCTGACAGGGATTGCTCGAGGTTTGGAAGGTGCTATCAAAGGAACCTTTGTTAGTTGTTTCCAACTTGCCTATTCCTCAAAATCACTGATTACCTACCCATATTTCCCAAATCTGCTGCCCAGAGTCCTACTGGTGAATGTCCTCACTTGAAGACTTCCCCTTTTGCCCCTCTTTTTCTACACTTCGAGCAGTTAATGATAGCACAGGAGAAAGGTGTGGGTGTGGCGGGGTGTGGTACGGTTTTGCAGGGGGTGGGGAGGAGGGAGATTGCCCAGATACTCCACTATTCCACAACTCCATGAGCTCACTGATTTCCATTCAATCATGCTCCACCACTATCTCAATTTTAAAATGACCCTCCCCTCATTCCCTGGCCTCATTCCTCCTGCGACCTCCAAGTCCTGCAACTCTGTGGCCAGAATCTTGCCACAGTTCACACCAGTGAGATTTTCCTATCCCACTGCAGTGAATAGAGATTTGGCCGGGCACCAAATTCTCTATCTTCGCCACAACAAGAGCGTGATGTGAATGGCTCGTAAGATTGTGCTCGTTGTTTCTCACATTTTGACACTGTGGGCGGAATTTTCCCATTCCACCGGTCGTGGGAATCGTAGCAGGAGGAGCGGGATGTGCAGGAGGTGGAGGAAGACACCATACGAAGGTCTGTTGGCCTCAGGTGGGATTTTCCAGCCTCAGGGCAAGCGCAACAGGAAAATCCTGCCCAGTGCGTTTCCCTGGCTTTGTCCCACTATTGGCAGGTAAACATTAGGCTGCTGGGCTGCAAAATCCACAATTCCTTTCTTAAAGCTTTTTCCCTTCATCAAGACAGTCCTGAAAACCCAAGCCACTAATCATACTGTTGATGACCTCCCTTATGTTTCTTCCTTTTTTATAGCAGCTTCTGTTTTCCTATTCTGATGTTCTGAAAAGCTGTGTGATGCTCTTCTACGTCGCCACTGCTATATTAATTCAAGTTGCTAGTTTGAGAATGCAATGTGCACAAACCTGTATCAGTGGAAGCGAAGATGAAGGGCATTGAACCAGTTCACTGCTTTCTTTGCAATGCATTGTATATGAAAGAAGGGAAATGAGAAAAGAAAAACAAAGTCTGAAAAGATCTGTTGTAACATAAGTCTATAAGTAATTGAAGATGTGTCTCGGAGAAGATTATCACTTTTGGATTCTAGCAAAGAGACTCCTGCTATATTTCAGGATTTAAAAACCAGGCCAGGATTAGATGAAGACTGATGTTAATGGGACTTGTCCCATTTATCAAGCAATGCTTGTCAGCAAGAATAAAACTTCATTTATGCAAAGGTGACGCTAAGTTATGAAGGGAATCTATTTGTGCCCTGTTACTTGTTGGTGCAAATCAAGAAAGTTAGGGAGAGCTAGGTGTGAGAATGTCCTCCTTATTGTTTCAGGTTTTAGTGCATGCAACTTGGTTGGAAATCAAGGAGACATTGAACATCAATGGACTGGCACAAGTGGCAAGCATATATATGCGCTGACAGATGTGCACACACATTAGAGTCTGGATATTTGAGACAGTGACCCATTGGAAATGAGTTCCCCAAAGGTCCAAGCAAACTGGCCCACAGAGTCAAAGAGACTCAGTTTGAGTTTTGGTTAGAGTAGAGAGTCTCTTGGATCTGCTTGGATGCCCTGGATCAGAAAAGCTAGCCTCTTGGTATTTTTATGTTTGTTTCTGTGTCACATTCCGTCTGTCTCCGTGTATTTCTCTTTCTCTGCCTGTCTCTAATCACCACTTTCACCTCTCTTATCACTCTGTTCCTCTCCGTCTGTTTCTCACTGCCTCTAGACCTCTCTGTGTTTGTCCATGATCCTTGTCACTCGATGGTATGTAATGGAGGTGACTGCTGGGTGGAGAGGGTGGGGGATATACTCATCACGATAGTTGCACTGATCAGCTATTGGATGGCTCTGAAAGATGGACCCACTGCCAGTTTACTACCTCCTAATCCCCACACTGGAGTCGGCATGCAACTCTGCTTTTACAGCTAATGGAATTGTCTTGAAGTACTATGGCAATTCTGCACAGTTTTATTTACTCTGTTCTCTGCAACTGCATTAATTGTTTTCAATTGGTGATGGGGCAAAATGGCTGTCCATGGGCCTATCAAAGTGGAGATGGGAATGTGGTGGGTTTTCCCATTGACCATCCTCCAGTCTGATTGCTGCTCCCTACCACCAAACACGACACAAGAAAGGGCATTAAATGCCCGTCTATTTTTCCCTGTATCTCCCACCATCTCCAGCACTGCTGCCTCACAACACCGTGGACCCAGATTCAATACCAAGCTTGATTGACTGTGTGGAGTTTGCAAGCTCTCCCTTCTGCGTCGGTTTCCTCTGAGCGCTCTGGTTTCTGCCCACAGTCTGAAAGATGTATTGGTTGGATGAATTGGTCATGCTAAATTCTGCCTCAATGTATCCGAACAGGGGCTGGGATGTGGTGACCAGGGGATTTTCACAGTAACTTCATTACAGTAGTAATGTAAGCCTACTTGTTACACTAAAAAATCAATACACTCAATTCAATGAACTCTTTCTATGTTACTCTTTCCCTCTGTCTGTTGGTCCATCTGTCCTCTCTCTCTCTTTTGTGCTCTCTCTCTCTCTCTCTGTCCCATTGCCTTTCTTGTTTTAAATTACTGCTCATTTCTCCCTGTATGTCTTCCTTTGCCTTTTTCTGCATCACCCTTTCTCTGTTGCACTCTGACAAGTGCTTACTTTCTTTCTCATTCTGTGTCACCATCTGTTTCTTCATGTCTATCTCTCCCACTCGCTCACTCTTTCCAGTTGACTGAGTCAGCCAGTTACATCTAAAATTGGGTAGGTGAGAATACACACATTATAATGTACCTTATTGGCAGATAAATGCTAAATCAAAATACCAAGAACTATTGCTATCAGCAACTTGAGACACATACAAGTTAATGAGAATATTGATTTAAATTGCATATGGGGTTTGTAGGTCTCTGTGCTGTGCACTTGAGACAAAGAAATTGGATAATTCTGCACAAAGCAAATAAACAGATGCAGGAGCAAAAACACTACCTCAGTCAGAAGGTTGAAGGTTGTTGGCTTAAGTTCCATCCGAGGGACTTGAGGCAAAATCTCAAGCTAACATCGGAGTGCTGCAATGTCAGAGGTACTATCTATCCGATGCTTTCTCAGATAGGTGTAAGAGATACCAGGGCATTATCCCAAAGAATAAAAGAAGGGCAATCCTCCCTGGTGTCTGAAACAATATTTATCCCTCCGAAACAGGTTAGTAATAGTTAGGTAATTGACCCAAACAGGGGCTGTAGGGTGGCGACTAGGAAAATTTCACAGTAACTTCATTCAAGTGTTAAAGTTTATTTATTAGTCACAAGCAAGTCTTATATTAACACTGCAATGAAGTTACTGTGAAATTCACCAAGTCGCTACAGCCTGTTTGGCTCAAAGCATCTAACCAGCACACCCTTCAGAATGTGGGAGGAAACTGCAGCACCCGGAGGGAACCCACGCAGACATGGGGAGAACGTGCAGACTCTACACAGACAATGACCCAAGCCGGGAATCGAACCCTGGTCCCTGACATTGTGAGGCAATAGTGCTAACAACTGTGCTGCACTGTGTTAATATAAGCATTTCTTGTGACTGATAAATAAACTTTAATTTTTATTATGTAATTGCTGTTTGTGGGAGCTTGCTGCATGTCAATTTGATTTCCATGTTTCCTATCTCACAGCAGCGACGTCATTCACCAGCTGTGAATTGTTTAGTGGCCTCTTGGTATTACAAAAAGCAAAGACTTTTATTTATATTGCACCTTTCAGCTATCTTCTATAATCAATGAAGTGATGAGCACTGCTGCTTCATGGCATCAGGGACTTGGGTTTGATTCCTGGCTTGGGTCATTGTCTGTGTGGAATTTGTACATTCTCCCCATGTCTGTGTGAGTTTCCTCTGGGTGCCCCAGTTTCCTTCCACATTCTGAAAGGCGTGCTGGTAGGTTACATTGACCCAAACAGGCATCGGACTGTGGTAACTAGGGGAATTTCACAGTAACTTCATTGCAGTGTTAATGTAAGCCTTACTTACGACAAATGAATAAACATTAAAAAGTACTCTTGAAGTACAATAGCTACTGCAATAAGTGGCAAAAGGAGTAAAAATGGTGTGAGGAAAAATGTCCTCACTCAGAGGTTGTTGGGAGACTTTTGATTTGATTTGATTTATTATTGTCATGTATATTAGTATATAGTGAAAAGTATTGTTTCTTTTGCGCTATACATAGCATACCATTCATAGAGAAGGGAATGAGACAGTGTAAAATGTAGTGTTACAGTCATAGTTAGGGTGTAGAGAAAGGTCAACTTAATGCAAGATAGGACCATTCAAACATCTGACGGCAGCAGGGAAAAAGCTGTTCTTGAGTCAGTTGGCTCATGATCTTAGGCTTTTGTATCTTTTTCCCAACAGAAGAAGGTAGAAGAGAGAATGTCCAGGGTACGTGAGGGCATTCTTTATGCTGGCTGCTTTGCCGAGGTAACGGGAAGTGTAGACAGATTCAGTGGATGGGAGACTGTAGTCTGGAGCAAATTTCCTGAGAGGGTGGAGGCAGATTCGATCAAGTTGTTCGAAATGGAATTGGAGTGTAACCTTAAAAGAAAGAGTGTGCAAGGTTACAGCGATGGGGCAAAGAAGTGGACGAGGTAGAATGCTTTTTCAGAAAGACAATGCAGACCCAATAGACCAGCTCATCTCCTCCTGCACTGTAAAGATTTTGTGATTCAGTCTGTGTGCATCAAGATCCCAGGCATCAATCAGTTACTGTGATGTCAACAATTAGATTGCACTTGGAGTATAATATTCAATTCTGGTCCCTACACTACCAGAAGGACGTGGAGGCTTTAGAAAGGGTACAGAAAAGATTTACCAGGATGTTGCTTGGTATTGAGGGCATTTACTATGAGGAGAGGCTGGAGAAACTTGGTTTGTTCTCTCTCAAATGATGGAAGTTGAGGTGCAACCTGATAGAAGTCTACAAGATGAGGAGGGGCATGGACAGAGTGGATGGTCAGAAGCTTTTTCCCAGTGTGAAAGAGTCAATTACTAGGGGGCATAGGTTTAAAGTGTGAGGAGCAAGGTTTAAAGGAGATGTATGAGACAAGTTGTTTATACAGAGGGTGGTGGGTGCCTGGAACTCTCAGCCGGGGGAGCTAGTGGAAGCAGATATGATTGTGACTTTTAAGGGGCATCTTGGCAAATACATGAATAGGATGGGAATAAAGAGATATGATCTTCGGAAGAGTAGAGGATTTTAATTCAGACAGGCAGTATGATCGGTGCAGGTTTGAAGGGCCGAAGGGCCTGTTCCTGTGTTGTAATTTTCTTTGATCTTTGTTAATCCAGGGTGAAAGTGTTGACATATGGGGAGAAATTAAACAGTTTGGGCTTGTACACGCTGGAGTTTAGAAGGGTGAGAGGGGATCTGATCACGGTATATAGAATTTGAAAAGGCATTGATACAGATAATGTGAGATGAATATTTCCTGTTGTGGGGCAATCTAGAACAAGAGGTCACAGGTACAGGCTGAGGCGCAGTAGACTTAACACTAAGATGAGGAGAAATTAACTCTCGGTGGTGAATTTGTATAACTCACTACCCAATGGCGTGGTGGAATCTGAATCATTGAATGGTTTCAAGAAGGAGGTAGATACATTTCTAATTTAAAAAAAGGTAGATGGATATGGAATAAATGGGGAGGTCAATTTGAAACTAGGGGGAGAGATCAGCCCTGACCTGATTGAATGGTGGAATAGGCTGGAAGGGCTGAATTTGCCCCCTTCTGCTTCAAATTCCTGTCTTTCTATGTTCCAAATTGATGGATGAACATTTGTCACAACACCAGGGGTAGCTGCCCTGATTATCTTTGAAATACAGTTGTGGTACTTTGTATAGTCACCCAACAGGACAGACAGAATGTCAGCTGAACTGAAAGACAGCATCTCAGACTGTGCAGCACTCATTCACTACTGCACTGCATCAATGGAACAGGATTTGAATGCGGAACATTATAATTCAGAGGTAAGACTGCCATCAAAGCGAAACTCATGAAAGGCACAGACAAATTCCAGTCTCTTTTTATCCAAAGGAAAGTGACAGAGGAATGCAAAGTCTATTTAAGCGGTATCTCCAATCTCCACCCTGACACACACGCACATATTCCAAACTATATTCATTAACACCCTGACAGATTAAATACTTCTGACAGAACATTAAGATGCCCTCCTGCTCAATTAAAACTTTATCCCAGCAGCGACACCTTTGGATGCAAAACAGCCAGTGGCCTAATTCCTTTGTAACCTTCAAAAGGTGCACAGTGGTGTTTTCCTGCACTAAAAGCTGCAGGCGATGATGGAGATTTGATTTGCTTTCTTCTCTCAGCAACACAAACACATCATCAACAGCTGTATTGAGTCATTCACCCAAAAAGGAAATCATATCCTTTTGACAAGTTGGATATCAAACTGAGGGAATCTCGGCGGGGAGCAGAACTCACTGTCTATTGTGTGATTCTTGTGGACGAAGATATCAAGTCGGCCCCTGAGCTGCTGTTTAATGATTTTTCTTGGATTTGTTGGCTGGCAAATTGTATATGGAGGTGATGGGGGGTGCGGGTGGGCGCTCATCTAGAGAGTTGGCGAGAGCCCTACGCTGCCTCCCCTAGGGGGAAGCCCACCACATTAAGTGCGGCAGGCTTTCCCCAGGAACATGGCTCCTCGGGGAAGAAAACAATGGCTGCCAAGAAGCACAATGGCACAATGATTAGCATTGCTGCCTCACAGCGCAATGTACCCAGGAATTGGGAACAAATGCATGCCCGTGTCATTGTCTGTGAAGAGTCTGCATGTTCTCCCCGTGTCTGCACGGGCTTCGTCCAGGTGCTCCAGTTTGCTCTCACACTCCAAAGTTGCTCAGGTTAGATTGACTGGCCATGCTCCCTTCCACTGATCATCAGGGGGATTCACAGGGTTAATGGGTGGCTATAGGGATAAGGCCTGTGTGGGATTGTTGTTGGTGCAGTTTCAAAAGGCCAAATGGCCGCCTCCTGCACTGCAGGGATTCTATGAAAGTTATCAGCCAACTGGAGGATGTTGAATGTCAGCATCATTGGGAGAAAGGTGGTTGCTGCCGGTAACACACTCACCTGAAGGTCAAGTGTGGCACGCGCACAAGTGAGTGATGCAAGTGGCGGGGGGTGAAGTCAGAAGAAGAGTGGGTCAGTGTGGAATTGATGGGCTGAATGGCCTGCTTCTGCATTAGGATTCTACAATCTTTGATGTATGATCTATGATCAGCCTGCTGTTTCTTAATAGGCTCCACCTTTCTGATGCTGTGTGCCTTGATTGGGCACTGAGTACCAAATAGCATTTACTTTTCAGCCTCACCACATTGTGGACTACTCCACCCATGGGATGAGGCCTTTAAAGGTGTTTAATTTTCTCTGTAAGTCGAGGCATAGAAAGGCCTTTCATAGGCCTTCCCACCATGGACTTGATGGAGTGGAGATTGGAAGATGGGATTCCCACCTCCGACCCTGTTTAAATGTTCCTACCTCCCCCAAACTCATCTTAGAAGAGGGCAATAAAATCCCCCCTTGCACCTCTCATTAGTGAAGATGGGTGGAGTGGGAAGTTAGGACAATCAATGATTTGATTTGATTTATTATTGTTGTTTGTATTAGTATACAGTGTTTCTCATGTACTGTATAGGAAAAACATACTGTACATAGAGAAGGAAAGCAGAATGTAATGTTACAGTCATAGCTAGCGTGTAGAAAAAAATCAACTTAATATGAGGTAGGTCCATTCAAAAGTCTGATGGCAGCAGGGAAGAAACTACCCTTGAATTGGTTGTAAAGGAGTGCAAGGGTCCTTAATTATGCTGGCTGCTTTTCTGAGGCAGCGGGAAGTGTAGACAGAGTCAATGCATGGGAGGCTTGTGTGAGTGATGGACTGGGCTTCCTTCATGATCTTTTGCAGTTTCTTGCGGTCTTGGGCAAAGCCATAAATACCAAGCTGTGATACAACCAGAAAGGTGGTCAGATTCATCACGGACATGTCAAATTTCCTCAGCCACCCGAGAAAGTAGAGGCATTGGTGCTCTTTCTTAACTGTAACATTTGCGCAGAAAGATCAGAACAGGTTGTTGTGCAAAGAGATGGATGGCACATTTCAGAGAAGCATTAAGCAAATGCATCCAAGCCTGCACTCAGCTTGTTGATCTGGAATGAGTTGGAATGTTACAAGAGCCTCAGCAATTTAATTTCAGAACACAAAAAGATTTTGGCCTCCCCAGCCTCTGGGTTTTCTCCTTCCCCACTGGAAGATGACCCGAGATCATCCACTCAACAGTTCACCCAGCACTCAAGGCAACTGTCTTCATCCTCCTACATTCATTTTCTAAGCTCATACATGAAAACTGTTGAACATAGAACATTACAGCACAGAACAGGCCCTTCGGCCTTCGATGTTGCGCTGACCAATATAAAAAGCAATGACCCTCCAAACTAAACCATTCCCTTCTCTTCCATATACTTATCAACTAACCTCTTAAACGCCACCAAACTTGGCTCATTTACAACTGCCGCAGGCAGGGCATTCCATTCCCTAACCACCCTTTGGGTAAAGAACCTACCTCTGATATCCGTCCTATAACTATCACCCCTTAATTTAAAGCTGTGTCCCCTCGTGCTAGCTTTTTCCATCCTAGGAAAAAGGCTATCACTGTCCACCCTATCTAAACCTCTAATCATCTTATATGTTTCGATAAGGTCCCCTCTTAGCCGCCTTCTTTCTAACGAAAACAACCTCAAATCCCTCAGCCTCTCTTCGTAAGACCTGCCCTCCATACCAGGCAACATCCTGGTAAACCTCCTCTGTACCCTCTCCAATGCCTCCACATCTTTCTTATAATGTGGGGACCAGAACTGCACACAATACTCCAAGTGCGGCCGCACTAGAGTTTTGTACAGTTGCAACATGACGTTGCGGCTCCGAAATTCAATCCCCCTACCAATAAAAGCTAAGACTCCATATGCCTTCTTAACAACCTTATCGACTTGACTGCCTACTTTCAGGGATCTATGCACAAATACACCAAGATCCCTCTGTTCATCAACACTATTAAGAATCCTACCATTAGCCCTATACTCTACACATTTATTATTCCTGCCAAAGTGCATTACCTCACACTTTTCCACATTAAACTCCATTTGCCACCTCTCGGCCCAGCTCTGCAACTTGTCCAAGTCTCTCTGCAAACTATAACACCCCTCTTCACTATCTACCACTCACCGACTTTAGTGTCATCTGCAAATTTACTAATCCATCCTTCAATACCCTCATCCAGATCATTTATAAAAATTACAAACAGCAGGGGCCCCAAAACAGACCCCTGAGGTACACCACTTGTCACCGAACTCCACGATGAATATCTCCCATCAACCACCACCCTCTGTCTTCTATCTGCTAGCCAATTCCTAACCCAATTAGCTAAATCACCCTCTATCCCATACATCTGCATTTTCTGCAGAAGTCTTCCATGGGCCACCTTATCAAACGCCTTACTAAAGTCCATATATACCACATCAACCGCCTTACCCCCATCCACCTCTTTGGTCACTTTTTCAAAAAACTGAATGAGGTTAGTAAGGCACGACCTACCCTTCACAAAACCATGCTGACTATCCCCAATCAATTCATTTCTCTCTAAATAACTATAAATCCTATCCCTAATTATTCTCTCCAATACTTTGCCCACAACAGAAGTAAGACTCACTGGCCTATAATTCCCTGGAAGGTCTCTCTTCCCCTTCTTGAACAACGGGACCACATTCGCTATCCTCCAGTCCTCCGGAACCACACCTGTAACCAACGACGACCTGAAGATCAGAGCCAGAGGCTCTGCAATCTCCTCTCTTGCCTCCCAGAGAATCCTAGGGTAAATCCCGTCCGGCCCAGGGGACTTATCCAACTTCAAACCCTCAAGAATATCTAGCATATCCTCCCTATCTACTTCGATACTTTCCAGTTTGCTACCCTGTACCTCAGTGTTCTCCATAACTACATTTACATCACCCTGCGTGAATACCGAAGAGAAATATTTATTCAGTGCCTCTCCAATCTCTTCAGGCTCAACGCACAACTTCCCACTGCTGTCTGTGACTGGCCCTAATCTTGTCCTAACCAATCTTCTATTCTTAACATATCTGAAGAAAGCTTTAGGATTCTCCTTAATCCTATCAGCCAAAGTCTTCTCGTGTCCCCTCTTAGCTCTCCTCAATTCACTCTTTAGCTCCCTCCTGGCTAATCTATAGCTATCCATTGCATTAACCGAGCCTTCAAGCCTCATCCCGACATAAGCCTCCTTTTTCCTTTTAACCAACTTTTTACATACACCAAGGTTCCCTTACTCGACCATTACCTCCTTGCCTGACAGGGACATACTTATCAAGGACTCGCAGCAGCTGCTCCTTGAATAAGCTCCGCATTCCAGATGTTCCCAGTCCCTGTAGTTTCCCAGTCCAATCTATGCACCCTAATTCTCTCCTGATGGCCTCATAATTACCCTTCCCCCAGCTATAACTACTGCCCCCAGCTTCATGCCTATCCCTATCCATCACTAAGGTGAACATAACCGAATTGTGGTCACTATCACCAAAATGTTCACTAACTTCCAAGCCGAACACCTGAACGGAGTGACATATCAGAGAACAACCTATTCCTGAGGCACACATTAAGTACATAGACAGCAGGGGAATGTGTGATTAGAGAGAATTGTGGAGATAATTCGGGAGATAAATCAAAAGAACAATTAGGAGGGCAAAGAGGAGCAATGGAATTAAATTAATTGAGAGCAAAAAACAAGATAGTAAAACATTTTAGCTGCAGTCATGATAGTCTACTCAATGTTTGCATATGCCCAAGGTGTAAATGATTTCATCTTCTTCTGTGCACCCTCATGACCCTAGAATTGGCAGTTATTGGCGCCTTTGGCCTAATTCTGATTTGGTTTGATTTATTATTGTCACATGTATTAGCATACAGTGAAAAGTATTGTCTCTTGTGCACTACATAGACAAAACATACCGTTCACAGAGACGGAAAGGAGAGAGTGCAGAATGTTGTGTACAGTTGCTGGGTGCATCATTGCGAATTTGAAGTGGATGGTCCTCAAAATCATGGTGAACCAAATTTCAGTGCGTGTCTCTACATGGGCCAGTCAGCGGCTGTGTTTTCCCAAGAGATGGGCAGCAATGCACAAGTTGGCAAGGCTCCCATCGGGTGTCGTTTGTGCTGATCATCTTGATGTTGGTTTTCCCAGAGACAGATCCCCATTAAAGATCTGCTCCAGATGTTTCACTTGTTGTGGGCAGCTAGGGTGCAAGTCACCTGCACACAGAGCCTCCCTTGTTCCCATCATTGCGATGTTGGTGGAGTCACACAGTCTGGAGAGATTGAGGAATTTCCCTGAATGGAGCCTAATGTTGAATCTTTGCAGGCTTGTTTCTTGTCACTTCCAAAAGCATTGTGTCAAAGACAAGATTGAAGATTTGGGGAGCAACAATCCATCCTGGCTTCATCCTACTGGTAAGGTATCGGAAACCTCAACATAGACACATACAAGCATCCTGGACGTTCTCCCTTCCACCTTCTTCCATCTTGAAAAAGATACAAAAATCTAATGTACCAACCGATTCAAGAATAGCTTCTTCTCTGCTGCCATCAGACTTTTGAATGGACCTACCTTGCACTAAGTTGATCTTTCTCTACACCCTATCTATGGTTATAACCCTACATTCTGCACTCTCCACATCATTGTTGAATCCCTATAGTGTAGAAGGAGGCCATTCCGACCATCAAATCCGCACTAAATCTTTGACAGATTATCTTACCCAGGACCTCTCCCCCTCTTGATCCCTTTAACATCAAATGTTTAACATGGCTAATCCATCCAACCAAATATCTTTGGAGGAAATCAGAACACTTGAAGGGAACCCACACACACATGGGACAATGTGCAAACTCCATACAGGCAATCATCCAGGGGTGGAATTGAACCTGGTTCCCCAGCACTGCATAGGACTTTGACATCATCCTATCAGGGAGATCACATACCATAAACTAGATTGACTCACTCAGCCCAAATATCCTTGGCTTGACAATGAGAGGCAACCAAGATAATGGACGGGGGACTGTCTGTAGATGTAGTTTATGCGGAGCTTCGGAAAGCAGTTAACAAGGTCCAAATACATTAAAAAATGGTTAGTTCGTTGAATTGAAGGCAAATTATTGACCTATGTTTGGAGAAGTGCAATATGCAATTGAATTGGAATGCAAGTGATGAATGGTGATGTACAGGATCTGATGTGGAATCTCAACTACACTTATTATTGACTTACCAACATAATAGAACCATATATCTACATTTGCCAATGACACACAATTGAGTAGCACGGTAAATAGACAGGAGCATAGAATTACAAAGATTCATTGATAGATTAAGTGACTGGGAATAATATGGCAAATGGATTTTAAAACAGATAAATGCGTGGTCATTGATTTTGAACCAAAATAATGGAATAGGTTTGAGTGTCGATAATTATAGAAACATTGCTCCAAAATTACCTGTCAGAGTCAGAATCCGACCTTGGACAGACAAAACTACCCACTTTCCTGCATATGGTGAAAAGAAAGCGACATCCTAAAGAGGATCTTGCAGAACACCCACAGGGCTGGAATCTTCACAGAGAGCAACAAAGAGAATCAACGCAGAAACCCAGAGGTGTAGCTTGTACTGTTATCCAGGAGTAGTTTAAAAATTTTCTGTCCAACATTTCCTGGATAACTAGCCACATAATTAAGCTTGAACTTTCCACCATTTCTAACTGTAACTCATATTTGGCTCCTGCTCTGCCCAAGACCACAAGAAACTACAAGGAGTGAATGAAGCCCAGTCCATCACGCAAACCAGAATCCCGTCCATTGACTCTGCCTACACTTCCTGCTATCTCAGAAAAGCAGCCAGCATAATTAAGGACCCCAAGCATCCTGGATATTTTCCCTTCCACCTTCTTCTATCTTGAAAAACATACAAAAGTCTGGTGTACCAACCGATTCAAGAACAGCTTCTTCCCTGCTGCCATCAGACTTTTGAATGGACCTACCTTGAACTAAGTTGATCTTTCTCTCCATCTAATCTAGGGTTATAACACTACATTCTGCACTCTCTCCTTTCCTTCTCTATGAAAGGTATGCTTTGCCTGTATAGCACAAAATAAATAATACTTTTCACTGTATGTTAATACATGTGACAATAATAAATCAAATCAAATCAAATCAGAGACATTTATGGAGGGCCCTTTGGAGCAGGAGAATTGTTTGAAGATTCAACCTTTCCAAGCAATTCTCAAAGACTCCTTGCATCTACACACAGAAGCTCTTTCATTCCTACTGTTGTGATGTTGGTGGAGCCACACAGTCTGGAGCGATTGAGGAATTTCCCTGAATGGCACCTAATCTTGATGCTTCCTTGCGTCGAGTCCTCCATTGAATTGCTAAGCATGTCTTGATGACCTGGAGACTGGAACAACAGGGACAAAAATATAAACAGCCAATGAATTAGCTTTCACAATTAGATGGCTAGACGAGGGAGTTTTACCTTAGCCATACAATTTTCCTCATGATTTTCACAATGTTGTTTGTGGGAACTAACCGTGTGCCAAGAGTCTGCCGTGTTTCTTACCTTATAACACTTCAAAAGTGCTTCATCGGTGCAATGAAAGGAGCAATAATAAATCCAAATGTTACCTTTTTTGTTTGAATTTAGATGAGTTGTTAGAACCAGCCTCCAGCCGTGGAATAACCAGCCCAGAGTGAATCTCTATCCTTCGGAGAGAAGGGGGTGCGACTAGAATCGTAGAATCATAGATGTTTATTGCCCTTGGGCCCGACAAGTCCATTTTGGCCTTTTTTTAACCATTAAGCTAATCCCAATTGTAACTATCTAAATGTTTTTTAAAATACTGTACCCGCATCTACCACTACCCCTGGCCGCTTGTTCCAGACATTCATCATCCTCTGTGTGAACAAATTGCCCCTCTGGACCCTTTTGAATCTCTCCCTTCTCATCGTAATCTATGCCCTCTAATTTTAGACTCCTCTACCTTTTGGGAAAAGATGTTGGCTATTTTATAGACCTATATAAAATCACCTCTAAGCCTCCTACACTCCAGAGAAAAAAATCTCAGACGATCCAACCTCTCCTTATAACTCAAACCATCAAGTCCCGGTAGCGTGAGGTGTTTAGCGCAATCCGTGTCTGCCTCTGCGCCGGTTCCCCCTTTACCAAGGGCTGCTCCTGAAATGGGCACAACGTCAAATTAAATGCATTTAAACTGACCTAATGGGCTGCACGCTCAGCCTTACCGGCACTTCCATCTTTACCACCATGTTCATTTGTCCAGATTCGGCGCAAGGCAGACATGGTCAGCAAAGGTGCAATTTGGGTGCTTCTGAGGAAGTACGATTCGAACTTCCGGTGGCTCTCCGACTCAGATTGGTGGTGGGGAAGTAGGGAGACATGGTCAGATTGTTCTCTGGTGGGCGGGGGGAGGAGAGAGGCAGGTCAGCTAGCTCTCTGGTAAGGTGGCGGAGGCAGGGGTTCCACTGCCTCTCTGCATGTAATCGGTGTTGGGGGGGGGAGGAGGGAGAGGGTCTGCTGCCACTCTGCTGCATGTGTTTGGGAGAGGGGCTCACAATCGGTCTGGGTGGTAGGGGAATAAGGTGGTCAGTTATGTTCAGGGGTTGCGCAATGTCTGGGGGGGTTAGCATTATCCAGCCTGGGAGCGATGTGGTAGGGGAAATGTCTCTTTACCATTTTTTTCTGCGCATGTGCAATTGATGGCTCTGATTGAAGCTGCAGGATTGCAGCAAACTGAAAAGATTGAGAATGTGGACATTAAGAAAGAGGAGGTGTTGGAACTGTTAAATTCCATCAAGGTAGATAAGATGCCGGGTCCGGATGGGATGTATGCCAGGTTACTGTGGGAGGTGAGGGAAATGATTGCAGAGCCTCTGGTGATGATCTTTGTGTCGTCGATAGAGATGAGAGAGGTTCTGGAAGATTGGAGGATTGCGGATGTGGTGCCTATTTTCAAGAAGGGGAACAGGGATAGCCCGGGCAGTTACTGACCAGTGAGTCTGACCTCAGTGGTCGGTAAATTGATGGAGAGGATTCTGAGAGATAGGATTTATGAACATTTAGAGAAATTCAATATGATCAGAAATAGTCAACACGGCTTTGTTAAGGGCAGATTGTGCCTTACGAGCCTAATTGAGTTCTTCGAAAATGTGACTGAACACGTTGACAAAGGAAGAGCAGTGGACGTGGTTTACATGGATTTCAGCAAGGTGTTTAATAAGATCCCCCATGTAAGACTTCTTGACAAGGTGAGAGGGCATGGGATCCAAGGGGCTTTGGCCTTGTGAATCCAGAACTGGCTTGCCTGCAGAAGGCAGAGAGTAGTTGTGGATGGGTCTTCTTCTGCATGGAGTCAGTCACCAGTGGAGTGCCCCAGGGATCTGTTCTAGGACCCTTGCTGTTTGTTATTTTCATAAATGACCTGGATGAGAAAGTGGAAGGATGGGTTCGTAGGTTTGCTGATGATACGAAGGTTGGTGGTGTTGTGGATAGTCTGGAGGGATGTCTGAAGTTGCAGCGAGACATAGATAGGATGCAAGACTGGGCGGAGAAGTGGCAGATGGACTTCAACGTGGATAAATGTGTGGTGGTCCATTTTGGCAGGACCAATGGGATGAAGGAGTACAAAATCAAGGGTAGGAGTCTTAGCAGTGTTGAGGAGCAGAAGGATCTTGGGGTCCGGGTCCATAGGACTCTTAAATCTGCCCCGCAAGTGGAAGATGTGGTCAAGAAGCA
This sequence comes from Sphyrna mokarran, assembly GCA_024679065.1. NCBI lineage: Eukaryota > Metazoa > Chordata > Chondrichthyes > Carcharhiniformes > Carcharhinidae > Sphyrna > Sphyrna mokarran. Next base: position 9,839,390 of record JAGIQG010000013.1, on the reverse strand, counting down.
ATAAGGTATACTGGCCTTCACTAATAGAGGGATTGAGTTTAGGAATCGGAAGATAATGCTGCAACTTTATAAGACCCTTGTCAGACCCCACTGGGAGTACTGTGCGCAGTTCTGGTCACCTCGCTATAAAAAGGATGTGGAAGCTATTGAGAGATTGCAGAGGAGATTTAGAAGGATGTTGCCTGGATTGGGGGGCATGCCTTATGAAAGTAGGTTGAGAGAGCTAGGTCTCTTCTCCCTGGAGAGATGAAGGTTGAGAGGCGACCTGATAGAGGTTTGTAAAATGTTGAGAGGAATAGATAGGGTGGATTCTTGGAGGCTATTTCCCAGGGCTAAAATAGTTGCTACGAGAGGACACAGGTTTAAGTTGCTGGGGTGCAAGTACAGAGGAGATGTTAGAGGTAAGTTTTTCACTCAGAGCGTGGTGAGTGAATGGAATCGTTGCCATCAGTGGTGGTGGAGGTGAACTCGCTGGGGTCTTTTAAGAGAGTTCTGGATGAGTACATGGGATTTAATGGGATTGGGAGTTACAGATAGTTTTTTGGCCTGGTAAGTATAGACATGATCGGCACAACTTGTGGGCCGAAGGGCTTGTTTGTGCTGTAGTGTTCTATGTCCTATGCTCACCACTGTGCCACCATGTGACCCAAGAATACCAAGGGGTGAGGGAGCCAATTTCATTACAGGATATTTCAATAAGAACAAGCAAGTGTCTTTTTTAACAAAAGTTACCCAACAAATGAATGGCACAGTGATACAGTGGTTAGCCTCACAGTGCCAGGGACCCAGGTTCAATTCTGCCCTTGGGGGACTAACTGTATGGAGTTTTCATGTCCTCTCTATGTCTGCATGGGTTTCCTCTGAGTGCTTCAGTTTCATTCCACTGTCCAAAGATGTGCGGGTTAGGTGGATTGGCCATGCTAAATTGTCTCTTAGTGTCAGGGACCTAGCAGGGTAAATAATGAGGTTACAGGGATACAGCCTGGGTGGAATTATTGTCAGTGCAGACTTAATGGGCCAAATGGCCTCCTTCTGCACTGTAGGAAACCTACGATTCTCTGAAAAGTGAGGGCAGGTGCTGACGTTTTGACCTCTACCTTGTCCATTGACAGTTGATGACCCAGTAGGAGCAGGTACGGAGACAAAACTTGGAAAAAGTATCCTGACGGGGGCATGGGGGAGGGAGGTGATTTCATTTACTTTTGCTTGTCATTGCCCGCTGACCCACAGCTGATAACTGCAGTGCCATGCTATCACGAGGCATGCATTTGGTTCCGTGAACACTAATCACTCAGGGACTCTCTTGTCTACTTGTCGGGGCTTCTTGTGATATTCCCTATGATCTCCGAAACAGACGTGGGTTTCTGAAATGGGAACCGGCAGACTATAAATAATTAGGTCACACTAAATTAGCAGGTTATGAGGCGATATTAATTGAGCCTGCCAGATCGTATTATCCTAACGGAAAGGCAATGAGACTGGAAGGTGATCTTCATTTTTTTGTGCCAGTAAAAATGATTTTCTGCAATAGAATAACTGACACTGATGTTGTAATAATGATAGTAACAGGTTCCATACGAGATATTGAGCAAAGTGATTAACCTTCAATAATATCCTTGCCCTAAACATATGTGCTGTGAGGACTAATCATAATAAATTGGTCATATTGCAGTGGACACCTCCTGTGGGGTGAGGAAAAGACTTTTTTTTACCCCTTTACCTCAAAGGCTAGCCTGCTTGGCCACTTACTTAGATAAGAACATAAAGAATAGGAGCAGGAATAGGCCATCTAGCCCCTCGAGCCTGTCCCGCCATTCAATAAGATCATGGCTGATCTGAGGTGGATCAGTTCCACTTTCCCGCTTTCTCCCCATAACCCTTAATTCCCTTGTCTATCAGAAATCTATCTGCCCGTGACTCAAATATATTCAACGAGGTAGCCTCCATCACTTCAACGGGCAGGGAATTCCAGAGATTCACCAATCTTTGAGTGAAGAAGTTCCTCCTCAACTTCATTCTAAACAGCCCCTCCTCCACCCTTATTTTGAGGCTGTGCCCTCTAGTTCTGCTATCCTTTCTGAGCGGGAAGAATGATTCCTGCCATTAGTGGATAAAAGAGGCATAATATGTTCTGTAAACAGAAAATGTTGGAAAAACTCAGCAGGTCTATCAGTGGAGAGAAGAAACAGAGTTAACCATAGAACATTACAGCGCAGAAACAGGCCTTTTGGTCCTTCTTGGCTGTGGCAAACCATTTTTCTGCCTAGTCCCACTGACCTGCAATTGAACCATAGAATGTTAACATTTCAAGCCCTGATGGCTCTTGTGAGTAGAAATTTCTTCACCCAGAGGGTGGTGAAAGTCTGGAATTCACAACCACAGAAAATAGTTGAGGCCAAAACTAATGGATGGGATTGGGGGTTACAGATAGTTCTATGGCCTGGTAGGTACTGATGTAATCGGCACAACTTGTGGGCCGAAGGGCCTGTTTGTGCTGCAGTGTTCTATGTTAAAACATTGGATGGCAGGATTTTCTAATCGCAATCACTCCAAAACCAGAAAATGAAGCCCGACGTCAATGGACCTTTCCATGGTCTGGCACCCAACCCCGCCTCCTACCCCCCTCCCTAGCCGCCACCCACCATGATTCCCATGATGAGTGGGATGGGAAAATTCACCTCATTATGTAATTTCAAGAAGAATTTCTATGAAATGTGGCCAAGCCATAGCTTACAAGGGAAATTACAGATAGTATAATATCCAAGGGCGAGGCACACAAATTGGTCAGAAAAAAACAACAGTCTTGAGGATTGCAATTATATAAAGGACCTCAGTGAGGCCCTGCCTGGAGTATTGCGTGCAGTTTTGGTATCCTTATTTGAGGAAGGATGTCCTTGCTATAGAGGAATATAGCATAGGTTTATACTAAGCTGATTCCTGGAATAGCAAGTCTGTCATATGAGAGACTAAATTGGTTGGGTTTTGAAGCGTTAGAAGAGATCTTGTAGAAACTTATAAAATTCTAATAGGATTTGACAGGGTAGATTCAGAAGGAATGTTCCTGATAGCGGGGGTGTCCAGGACTAGAGGTAAGAGTTTTAGGAGAAGGGGTAAACTTATGAGACTGAGCTGAGGAGGAATTTCTTCACCCAGAGGGTGTTGAATGTGTGGAATTCACTGCCACAGAAAGTAGTTGAGGTTAAAACGTCGTGTGAATTCAAGAAGAAATGAGACGTAGCTCTGAGGGCTAAAGGGCTCAAAGGATATGGGAGGTGGGGGGAGTTAAGGGGGGGATCAGGGTTTTGAATTTGATGATCAGCCATGATCAAGATGAATGGCAGAGCAGGCTTGAAGGGCTGAATGGCCCTCCTCTTGCTCCTATATTTCAATGATTCAACATCCTTATCTAGGAAAGAATGTTCTTGCAATAGAGGGAGGGCAGTGGAGGTTTACCAGGCTGATTCCTGTGATGGTGGGACAGTCATGTAAGGAGACACTAAATCAGATAGGATTATTTCCTTTACAGTTTAGAGAGAGAGAGGATTTAATTGGGGGAGGAGAATCCAAAGATGCTCATTTACCAGTTTGGGGAAAACACAACTCATTTATGTGCAGAGAATTGCAGCTTCAGGTCTGCAATCAGCTCCTAAGATGGCTCTCAAAGGGTTACGTTTACCGGGGTAGTCCCTCACTCTGCTTCTTAATGTGTCCGTGGGTCATATGACCCTTCCTCTGCGGATTGATCCTTTAAGAGACATTCACCATAGGAGGTGTGTCGCCTCCTTGAACTGTTAAGTGTTTGTGGTGAAGATTCTCTCACAATACTGTTAGTTGAGGAATTCAAGGGTTTTGACCCAGTAAATGTGGCTAATGTATAGGCAGATGTAGAGATACTGACGTTTTGAGTCCAGATGACCCTTTGTCAAAGCTAAAAGGCATAGAAAGTGGGAGATATTTGTACTGTAGGGCGAAGGAATGAAATATGAATCATAGTCACAAAAACACAGGGAAAGATTAAGGTATATTTTAAAGTCAACGAATTTCAAGGAAATCTGGAGAAGCGGTGTTTCAATACCACTCTAGTTGTGTTTCTGAGTGGTGGAAGCTGTGGCTGTCTTTGTAGCCTTGGGTATCTGTGACGTAGAGATGCCAGTGTTGGACTGGAGTGGGCACAATAAGAACACCAGGTTAAAATCCAACAGGTTTGTTTGGAATCACAACCGCTTGATGAAGGAGCAGCACTCCGAAAGCTCACGATTCCAAGTAATCTTGATGAACTTTAATCTGGTGTTGTGCTACTTCTTATTTGGTCATCAATGTAAGTCTCTTGCTTGATTAGTCTGTGGGATAATTCTCCCAGTCCTGGCACAAATCCCTTGCTGTGCCAGGGAAGAGAACTTTGCAGGGTTGACTGAATTGAGTACGCCTTCAGACTGACCTTGTGTTGTTCTGCCAAGTGCTGTTTAGGAAGAAAGATTACACACTAACAAACAGTTGGAGTGTCATTTTAATGGGAAATAAAGCTATTGATCACAGTGCAAGAGATCAATATTGATTTTTCTTTCTCCCTCTGTAATGTATAGGGATGGCAGTAATCAGCTTTCCATGTTGCATGAGTTGAATAGATCTCCATGACAAAAAAAGGATCTAAAAGCATTTGCTCACTGATAAGTCAATCAGATTTAGACTGATCATCTAAAGCTTGTGTAGCGTATTATTACAGTTGAGAGCGTTACCAGATATCACCCTGTTTCCAATTTAAAAAGCCTCACCATTATTCTATTTGTATCGTAAACACTTGAAGCCTGATCTTACGACTTAAAGGCAATTGTGTAGAGTTATCAATATGATTATGCTACTTTCTCCTCAACTCTTAATCCGATTTTCGATTTACTGACCGCGAGCGATGTCCAGGAAAATAGGATTACTGACTGTGTTAATGATTCACCAAAGCTATTGAATTAAGAAGCAAAGATGGAAATGAGTATGATCTCCATATTTGCTTGTTGGGAGAGAAGGGATCTTATTTTCCTTTGTTAAGAAACCTTCCACATGAGTAGCAGTGTCAGGCATCAATTAAGGCTGAAAGGTCAGGCAAGGAGAGTCATTGGAAAGTAATGATTCTCGCACTTTAACCTTGGTGTTTGAGACTTCTTAACGTGTGGTGGAACAGTGGTTAGCATCGCTGCCCCACAGCACCGTGGACTTAGGTTTGATTCTGGCCTCAGATAATTGTCTATGTGGAGTTTGCACATCTGCTCTGTTCCTGTGTGGGTTTCCTCCAGATGCTCTGATTTCCTCCCACATTCCAAAGACATGGAGGTTAGATAAATAAAAGCAAAATACTGTGGATGCTGGAATCTGTAACAACAAGAGAAAATCTCAGCAAGGTCTGGCAGTATATATAAGGAGAGAAAAGAGCCGACGTTTCGAGTTCAGATGACCCTCTGTGAAAACTAAAAGGCATGGAAAATGGGGATGTTTATATTGTAGGGTAAGGAAATGAAAGATGAGTCATAGTCCCAGAAACAAGGGGGAATGATTAAGGGATGCTAATAGACATCCATAGAGAGAATGGAAGCTGTGAATGGCCAAATGACAGAGAAGTTAAAATTGGAGAGTAAGCTGTGGCAGCTGAAGTGGGTGAAAGGAAATCTTCAGGTGAGTGGCAACAGGTGAAAAAGTTTTGGTTGAACCTGGAATGGCCTCCAGTAATTCCTTTCAAGACAACTGGATAGGCTGCTGAATGCGCTGTACAACCTTGCGGAGTGAGTGACCTGCCCAGTGCATTAGCAAAGTTACAGTGAAATGATCTTAGAAAGAAAGATCCCCGAGTGCTTTAAATGTCTCCCAAGTCCCATTTACCCATCACTTTTGACGTTTTAATGTAGAACATGGTGAAGTCGATTTCCAGCAGGCAATCCTGCAAAGAGCAGTGTGATGAATGACCGGATCAATTGTCTTTGAGATGTTAATTGAAAGATAAATATTGACCAGGGCACCACTCCTCTTCAAATATATCTCATGGAATCTTTTATTGCCACTGCAGAGAACAGACAAAACTTCTGTTAAATGGAAGGCTGGTACCTCTGCCAGCACCGCATTTCCTCAGTCATTGTCTATGTGGGTTTCCTCCCAAAGTCCAAAAGACGTACTGGTTAGGTGGATTGGCCATGCTAAATTCTCCCTCAGTGTACCCGAACAGGTACCAGAGTGTGGTGACTAGATTTTCACAATAACTTCATTGAAGTGATTTTGATTTAATTTATTTTTGTCACATGTATTAATATACAGTGATAAGTATTGGTTCTTGCGTGCTATACAGATAAAGCATACCATTCATAGAAAAGGAAAGGAGACAGTGCAGAATGTAGTGTTACAGTCATAGCTAGAGTGTACAGAAGGAACACATTAATACAGGGAAGGTCCATTCAAAAGTCTGACAGCAGGAGGGAAGAAGCTGTTCTTGAGTTGATTGGTGCGTGATCTCAGACTTTTGTATCTTTTTTTCCAAAGGAAGAAGGTGGAAGGGGGAATGTCTGGGTTGTATGGGGTCCTTAATTATGCTGGTTACTTTGCTGAGGCAGTTGGAAGTGTAGACAGAGTCAATGGATGGGAGGCTGGTTTGCGTGATGGATTGGGCTACATTCATGACTTTTAATGTAAGGTAATGTAAGCCTCCTTGTGAAAGGTAATTTTTGACTCTATGGCCGAAATTTTACCATCTTGCCCGCCATGGGAATTGGACCAGGCAAGGGGTGGACTACGGAGAGCCCTGTTGACCTTGGGTGGGATTTTACCCTTCTGGTACCAGCAAGACCATAAAAATCAGATGAATATCTTCTCCTCTCCCATGAAAATAGGAATGCCATATGTCCCTTCTTCTCCCCAGATCCCAGGTGATTATTTTTATTTATCACAGTAATTGGAGCATTGAGATAGATTGCTCGAGTGCTGTTTCAAACAAAAAAGCCTGGCATTTATTTGGCACTTTTCACAATCACAGGATGTCCCAAAGCACTTTACAGCCAATGAAATACTTCTGAAGTATTGTAATGTGGGAACTGTGACAGTCGATTTACATACAGCAAGCCCCACTGGCAGCAATGTGATAATGACTAATTAATTTGTTTCTGTGCGATTGGTTAGGAGATAAATATTGCCAGGAAAGCAGAGATGATTCATCAAATCATAGAATGTACACGGCACAGAAGGAGACCATTTGACCCATCAAGTTGAATCTCTCCTCTGCTAGCGTATCTTACCCAGGCCCTATCCCTGTAACCCCACATATTTATGATAATATTCTTCTATGGCATGTGGTTTGGAAAAGAACATGAAGGTGGCCATGTTCCCATGCCTTTGTCCTACTATGTTGTAGAGGTGATGGAGTTACTGTCTTGATGATGTGCTGCAAGACATCTTGTGGATGGTACATATTACTGCCACTGTGCATCTGTGGTGGATGTGGTGTCATCATGCAGGCCTGTTTGGTATTGGATGGTGTTGAATTTCTTGAGTGTTTTTGGAGTAATGCTTATCAAAGAAAGGATGAGGACAATTGGTGCCCAAATGAGGTAACATTTTGTGACCTGGCTCAATGCCCATTTTGGAACTGGATTAGACTATAAAATGTAGGAGGATGAAAAGATCATTCAGTCCATGGAGTCAGTTCCACCACCCATTCAGTAAGATCATGACTGATCTGCTGTGATAATCCAAAATTCCACTTTCCTACCTTATCCCCATAACCTTTGATTCATTTACTATTAAAAATCTGTCTCAGCCTTGAACAGAATTAAATACCCAATCTCTACAGCCCCTGGCAGTGAAAAATTCCACAGATTCACTAACCTCAGAGCAGAAATTCCTTCTCACCTCTGTCTTAAATGGGAATCATGATGTGGAGATGCCAGCATTGGACTGGGGTAAACACAGTAAGAAGTCTCACAACACCACATTAAGGTCCAGCACGTTTATTTGACAGTAAACACCACTAGCTTTCAGACACTGCTCCTTCGTCAGGTGAATGGGGAGTTCTGATCACAAACAGGGCATATAAAGGCATGCAAAGTTTACAGAATACTGATTCGAATGTGAGTCTTTACAGCTAATCAAGTCTTAAAGATGCAGACAATGTGAGTGGATTCAGCATTCAGCATAGATTGAAGAGATGCGTATTGTCTCCAGACAGGACAGTAAGTGAGATGTTGCAAGTTCTGACAAGTCATGGGAGTTACAGATAATGTGACATGAACCCAAGATCCCAGTTGAGGCCATCCTTAAGTGTGCGGAACTGAGCTATCAGTTTCTGCTCAGCGAGTCTGTGCTGTCATATGTCATGAAAGCTGCCTTGGAGAACGTTTACCTGAAGATCAGAGGCTGAATGCCTGTGACTGCTGAAGTGTTCCCCAACAGGAAGGAAGCAATCTTGCCTGGTGATTGTCGAGTGGTATTCATTCATCTGTTGTTGTAGCATTGTCATCATGCCCCTCCAAAGGCTCTTTTGCCAGAATTTTACCAGAAGTGGGATGGATGAGGCTCGCAGGACATTGGCCTCGGGTGGGATCCTACAAGCCTCGGTCAGGCGAGGTGGTAAATTTCCAGCATTTGTGTCATCCTCACTGCTTGCCTTCCCATTTATTTTTGTGTCATCTTCAAGCATGGCAAGAATACATTCATTTCCTTTGTCCAAGTTATTAATACACATTGTGAATAATTGTGGCCCCAACATGGGTTTGTGTGTGTGGCACACCACTCATTATCAATTGCCATCCTGAAAATTCCCCTCTTATTCAATTCACTGCCTTCTATCAGTTGGCTAAATTGCCATTAATGAGAGTGTTGAGGTCACCCAAACTCTATTCATAAATTATCATCCCATTATTTGGAAGTTGTTTTGTCAAATAGATTCCCTGTCTATAAGGGCATTCAGTTTTAAGGTGTTATACTTTAGGCCAACTTGGGTTTAACAGTCAAAGCTTTAGCATTAACAAGGGAGTGGAGAAAAACACATATACTTTTCACAAACAACACAAAGTTTATTTAGTAGTGTCACAAGTAGGCTTATGTTAACACTGCAATGAAGTTACTGTGAATATCCCCTAGTTGCCACATTCCAGCGCCTATTCGGGTACACTGAGGGAGAATTTAGCATGGCCAGTGCACCTGACCAACACGTTTTTCTGGGAGGAATCCGGAGCACTTGGAGGAAACCCACCTAGACATGGGGAGAACATGTCAACTCCACACAGACAATGACCCAGGCAGGAATTGAACTTGGGTCCTTGGCGCTGTGAGGCAGCAGTGCTAACCACTGTGGGCAGATTTGGGGTGAATTTTACCACCCTGCCCGCCACAGGAATCGGAGCAGGTGAGGTATGGATCGTAGAAAGATCCGTTGACCTCGTGTGGAATTTTCCAGTTTCGTGGCAAGTGAGGAGGGGGAAAATCCCATCTGTTATTTCAGCAAATTGCACAAAGGGTGGAACATGTTCTAAGGGCTGAAGGGCCTTCTCCTGTTCCAGTGTTTGTCAGGAAAAGCCAATGGTTGAATGGTATCAGAAACATCAGGTAATTGGATTTATTCTGGGGAATCAGAAGGCACTTGAATCACTTTCTTACTGTGGAACATTTTGAGAGGAAGGATTTGAAAAATTAGTTAATTTGAAATGAATTTTTGAAACAAAGTGTGCTCGCACTAGATTTATTAAGCAAAGAGCAAAATACCAAGAGATATCATTAATGGAAAGATGTTGTTGTTCTCTTCCAAGAATGTAAACAACAAACAATTAATTAGCTTGTCACTGGAACCAATAAACATCTCACACCCATTGTGTTGGGCTGTTGGGATTTTTCTTCCTGGGATCTTAGCCAAACATGCCTGCTTCACTTTGTGACTCTCAAAACAAGTAAGAGATTCTTCAAGCAGGAAGCTGCAAAAGTGGGACACAGTGGCACAGTGGTATTGTCACTGGACTAAGAACCCAAGAGACATAGTAAGATCTGGAGACCTCAGCTCGAATCCTGCCACAGCAGATTTTGAAATTTGAATTCAATAGTTTTCTAATAAAAGTCTAATGATGACCATGAAAGCATTATGGTTAAAAACCCATTTGGTTCACCAAACAACACAATACAACACAGGAATAGGCACTTTGACCTTCCAAGTCTGCTAATCATGATGTCTGCCTAAACCAAAACTGTATGGAATCTGTATCATAGAACATTACAGCGTAGTACAGGCCCTTCGGCCCTCGATGTTGCGCCGACCAATGTAACCAATTTTATGACCCTCTGTCCTAAACTATTCCAATGCTATCCATTTTGAGTTATATAAGATCCCTTCTCATTCCTCTAAAGTCCAGAGGATATAATCCTAACCAACTTAGTCTCTGCTCAAATGATAGGTTCTTTGGGATGGCAGGTCTTTGTTACACTCCCTCTGTAGCAAGGACATCCTTTCTCAGATAAGGACAGCAAAACTCTCCAATACTCAAGGCCTCACCAACACACTGTTTGTACAATTGCAATAAAACACCCCTACTCCTGTACTCAAATCCTCTTGTAATGAAGGCTAACTTCATTTACCTTTTTTACTGCCTACTGTTCTTGTGCACTTAGAACATAGAACATTAGAGCGCAGAACAGGCCCTTCAGCCCTCGATGTTGCGCCCACCAATTGAGAAAAAGCAATGACCCTCTAACCTAAACTATTCCCTTCCATTCCCATCCTTTTCATGTATCTGGCTAGTAACCTCTTAAATGCTGCTATCGTACCTGCTCCCAACACTTCCCCGGGTGAAATTTGACCCTTATCCAGTGTGGCCAACATGTGACTACAGAGGCACAGCATTGTGGTTGACTCTTAAACACTGTCTGAAATAGTCGAACAAGACACGGGGTTCAAGGGAAATTAATGATTGACAATAAATGCTGGCTTTGCCAACAATGTCCACATCCCATGGACAAATTCAGAAAAGACTCAGGACAAAAAGTACAGGAGGGTAGTTACATGTTGTTTTGCAGCATTCAGCTTATCAGACCGAGAGGGAAAGTTGGTGTGTTTTTTATGTTCTTGCATAAAGAGGAATTGTGCTGAATAAACTCTGTGGCCTTGATCAGTATGCTTACTTTGTTCACCCAGCTGAGAAACAGTGTGGGTTAACAAATTGTATCTGGCCTTGTTTACCAAACGTTTACTGCATTTGGCTTTGAGAAATTTGGGGTAATATTTGAGGGCAGAAGTGAAGGCACATTAATATCTGATTCAGTGACACTGTGATGCCATTATTTGGATATGCTATCAGTAAATAAATTATTGGGGAGTACATGTACACCTCCATCCGTAAGTGACAAATGCCCAAATTAGAAATTTCACAAGGCCATTATCTTATAAGGACACCAATCATCTTTTCTGCATTGTTATTTTCAAATGATACTTTTGTATTCCTTTTGTTGTGACCCAGTGATAAGGGGTGGATTGGTCTTCTTCTTTGCCCTTTCCTTGTTTGACAGCAAGTTTTTTTTATTTGAAAGGATGTACTTACTGAATCACTGAGTACTTAACTGTTTATGCACTGTGACCATAAAAGAACAAATGCCATGTTTTCTTGAGTTTAACAGGAAACTGATTAGCTTTATTACACTTAAATCAATCTAACTAAAATAATAAAATACATACTAGCATATATTCACACATACACACAAATACATAAACACACAGACATATGCACACACAAATACACATGACACACACACCATACAACACACACAGTACAAACATCACATATACGCGTGTGCACACACACACACACACACACACACAGATGACACACATTCACACAATTGACACACACACCACCCACAACAATAGATGGACACATACATGCACACATATACACATACACAGACACACACACACAGCACACTGGCACAGTAGCTGACACTGCTGCCTCATAGTGCTGGGTTTGATTTCTGGCTTGGGTCGCTATCTGTGTGGAATCTGCATGTTCTCCCTGTGTCTGTGTGGGCTTTCTCCAGGTGCTCCAGTTTCTTCCCACCCGAAAGACATGCTGGTTAGGTGCATTGGCCATGCTAAATTCTCCCTCAGTGTACCCAAACAGGCACCAGAGTGTGGTGGCCAGGGGATTTTCACGGTAACTTCATTGCACTGTTAATGTAAGCTTACTTGTGACATTAATAAATAAGTATACACACAGGTGTACACATACATGCACACAGCTGCACACATATACTCACATAGTTGTGTATATGCACACACGTGAATGCACAAGTGCAGATTACAAAGTGAGGAAGCATGGTTTAGCCAAATTATAGAGTCCATAAAATTTGAAAATAATTCATAGTATGTCATTTGATGACTTGGCTAACTTCAGGCTGAATCTGGCACTCTTGCTGCCTTCACTCAGTTGTCGCCTGCTTTTAGTGTGGAGGTGGTCTAAGGCTCCAGATGTAAGATCTATTTGTCCTTGTGGGGATACAGCTGTGGAGCTGAGTTCTTTCTTTTAAAGGTCACTCTTCTGAATGTATAGAGAGAGTCAAACAATAGCAGGCAATTCTATTCAGAAAACTGATGCTTAAAACATGAAAAATATTGACTTGTCACGTGACTGTTCTCTCTAACTAGCCAATAATTTAAACGCAATGTGTATTCCAGTCATGATTTGATTCAGCCGAGCTTGGAAATTTTCCCTCTTAGCCAAAGTCCTTTGTTCTTTGTTTGATGCTTTGTTTCTACCCAATTTAATATTTGGGCATTGTGTTAATGAAATAGCAACTATAATTCATTCACATTCGTTGGAGGTTACTGCCTTTGAGATTTTCCATATATGCTGCCTCCAGCACAGTGGGTTTTGAATATGTACTCTCAGCCAAAAAAAACATTTGAGGCTTGGCTGAAAGCCAAGAAATCCATTAGCCTGTTGACACACCTGAGCCCCAGTGAATAGCTATGGCCCCCACTCACCTCCTGCATCTTCTTGTGACCAACCCACACTCCAGCCACACTGAGGTACACACACACTGATTCTTCCAATCAAAATTGCTTGATTGACAACTCTGGCTCGCCGATCTGTGATGTTAGTTTCACAATATTTAGGTTTCAAAGGCTTGGGGTTTCAACAATTGATATTTTATAACTGTCTGGATGATTGACACTTTTACAGGTGTGTAGTAAAAATAAGGCATTTTTAAGTATGTGAAAGTATCAGTCAATCACTATTTCCTTTTAAGTTTTCTTTCCCCAACCTACTGTCACTATTGGGTTCATTGCTTCCGTCAGTGAATAGGAATGGAAATGCCACATATTGACATGGGGGCATGAGGGCCCATGGTTTTTTTCTGGGTCACACCTTGGCATAGGAACATGGAAGACCATGGATAGTGTTGTCTAGGGGATTTCTTGTCTTGGGGACATAAGAATCCATAGGATGTGGGTGGTGAGGCATATTATGGCATAGGGTTGATGATGCCCATGGGATTTGATTGAAGACCATACTCTGGTGTTGGAGTGGGGCGATGCATAGGAGTAGATGTAGGGACGGAGTCATACCTTTTTATTGGGTATGAAGAGCCAAGTGGAGTGGCCATGGCGGCGAACATTGACATAGGGGTCATGAAGAGGACTGTTCCAACTTGACCTCATGCTATGTTCATAACACCTCTGAGGCACCATGAACCACGATTCTTTAAAAAGCTAGCCTGACTCCATGGGAATCTTGGAAGACTAGGATGCACTCAGCATCCTAAAGCCAAGGTCAGGGTGGAAGATGACCTGAAACAGCACACACCCTTCAAAGGCACACCTGAAAATCTGAATCCCTAGGAATGGAGTAGGGAATAAGGACTTGCCTGTCATTAAAAGATTTCCAAGTCATCCCAACTTGGAGTGAATTCAACCCACAATCATTGTCATCTTAACACCAGCTGACCTTAGAAAAAAGTGAAAATGACCACATAAGTAGATAGGGTGATGAAGAAAGGCTTGCTTGCCTTTTTTGTTCAGGACACTGAGTTTAAGAGTCAGAATGTCATGTTGCATCTTTATAAGACTTTGGTTAGCACACAGAGTATTGCATTCAATTCTGGCTACCACAATATAGGAAGGATGGGGAGGCTTTGGAAAAGGTGCAGAAGTTTACCAGGATATGAGGTAGAAGGGGAGGCTGGACAAAAAGAGATGTTTTTTCTGGAGCGTCAGAGGCTGCGGGGAGACCCTGATAGGAGTCTATAAAATAATGAGAGTCATGGATAGGGTTGACAGTTAAAACCTTTTTCCCAGAACTGAAATGTCTAATATTAGGGAGCATGCACTAAGATGAGAGGAGGAAAGTTCAAAGGAGATGTAAGGGGCAAATTTTTTACACAGTGTGGTAGGTATCTGGAATGTGCTGTCAGGAGTGGTGGTGGAGGCAGATGCCATAGGGGCGTTTAAAGGGCTTTTAGATGAGCACATGAATATGCAAGAAATAGAGCGATATGGACCCAGGGCATGCAGAAGAATTAGAACACAGAACATAGAACACTACAACACAAACAGGCCCTTTGGCCCATATGTTGTGCCGATCATATCTATACCTACCAGGCTGTAGACCTATCTGTAACTCCCAATCCCATTAAATCCCATGTACTCATCCAGAAGTCTCTTAAAAGACCCCAGCGAGTTCACCTCCACCACCACTGAGGCAACCGATTCCATTCACTCACCACCCTCTGAGTGAAAAACTTACCTCTATCATCTCTTCTGTACTTGCCCCCCAGCACCTTAAACCTGTGTCCTCTCGTAGCGATCATTTCAGCCCTAGGAAATAGCCTCCGAGAATCCACTCTATCTATTCCTCTCAACATCTTATAAACCTCTATCAGGTCACCTCTCAACCTACGTCTCTCCAGGGAGAACACACCTAGCTCTCTCAACCTATCTTCATAAGGCATGCCCCCAAATCCAGGCAACATCCTTGTAAATCTCCTCTGTGCCCTCTCAATAGCTTCCACATCCTTCCTATAGTGAGACAACCAGAACTGCACACAGTACTCCAAGTGGGGTCTGACAAGGGTCTTATAAAGTTGCAGCATTACCTCACGACTCCTAAACTCAATCCTTCCATTAATGAAGGCCAGTACACCATATGCCTTCTTGACCACATCCTCCATTTGCAGGGCAGATTTAAGAGTCCTATGGACCTAGATCCCAAGATCCTTCTGCTCCTCAACACTGCCAAGACTCCTATCCTTGATATTATACTGCTTCATCCCACTGGTCCTGCTAAAATGGACCATCACACATTTATCTGCGTTGAAGTCCATCTGCCACTTCTCTGCCCAGTCTTGCATCCTATCTATGTCTTGCTGCAAATTCAGACATTCCTCCAGACTATCCACAACACCACCAACCTTCGTATCGTCGGCAAACTTACTAACCCATCCCTCCATTTCCTCATCCAGATCATTTATGAAAATAACAAACAGCAAGGGTTCTAGAACAGATCCCTGGGGCACTCCACTGGTGACTGACCTTCATGCAGAAGAAGACCCATCCACAACTACTCTCTGCCTTCTGCAGGCAAGCCAAAGCCCTTTGGATCCCATGCCCTCTCACATCCTCAAGAAGTTTTGCATGGGGGACCTGATCAAACATCTTGCTGAAATCCATGTAAACCACGTCCACTGCTCTTCCTTCGTCAATGTGTTCAGTCACATTTTTGAAGAACTCAATTAGGCTCGTAAGGCACAATCTGCCCTTAACAAAGCCGTGTTGACTATTTCTGATCATACTGAATCATATTCTGATCATATTAGTTTAATTTAGCGTCACACTCGGCACAACATTGTGGGCTAAAGAACCTGTTCCTGTGCTGTACTGTTCTTTGTTTTATGTTCTGTGTTCTAGTAACATGGGAGAGAGCATGCAGTCTCCTGAAACAGCCAATTAAATTGCTGATCTCTGGGCCCAATTTTACCAACAATTTGCACCCAGTTTCAGTCGCGAAATCGTGGTAAATTCAGGCCTTTAACACAAGCTGCACTGGAATCCAAGCAAATCGTGACTTTGCTGGTATGCGATTCGAGCACAGATCTGGTCCAGTAATAATTTAATAGAGGTGCTCAAAATCTTGAGGGTTTTGAATAGGGTAGAAACTGTTCCCTCGAAACATAGGGACAAGAAGCAGGAGGAGGCCATTCAGCCCTTTGAGCCTGCTCCATCATTTATTTTGATCAGGGCTGATCATCGAATTCAATATCCTGATCCCCTCTTTTCTCTTCATATCCCTTGATCCTTTAGCCCTGAGAGCAGTATCTAATTTCTTCTTGAAATCAGGCAATGTTTTGTCCTCAGCTATTTTCTATGATAGTGAATTCCACGCATTCACCACCTTCTGGGAAACTTCTGCTCACCTTGATTCTAAAAGATTTACCCCACATCCTCAAACGCTGACCCTTAGTTCTGGATTCCCCCCCATTGCTGGGAACATTGGCTGAAGGATCAAGAGCCAAAGGACATAGATTTAAGATGACTCACTAAATAACCAAAGATGTCTTGAGTCACAGAATCACAGCATTGTTCCAATGCATATGAGACCATTTAGTCTGTTGTGTCTGCACCTGCTCTGCAAATGAAAGTTGGTGCCATTTCTCAAACTTCTTCCTTTGCACATTTCTTCTGTTCAAGTAATAATCTCACGTCTTAATGAACGCCTGGATTGAATCTACCTTCCATGCAGTACAGTCACTTTCTTACACTAAGATCAAAATGAGATTGAGAGTGTGATGGAGGCAATTTGGTGCTGCT
Organism: Sphyrna mokarran; assembly: GCA_024679065.1. Classification (NCBI taxonomy): domain Eukaryota; kingdom Metazoa; phylum Chordata; class Chondrichthyes; order Carcharhiniformes; family Carcharhinidae; genus Sphyrna; species Sphyrna mokarran. The sequence continues at coordinate 9,822,580 of JAGIQG010000013.1, read as the reverse complement.
TTTCAAATCATTGTTACCCATTGAGAAATTAATTGCAGGGAAAGGGTGGGAATAAAGAGCTGAGTCGCTGTTGCAGAGAGCCAGGGAAGATACATCAGGCTGAATAGAGTCAGAGAATCATAGATGCTTACAGCAGGGAAACAGGTCTTTCGGCCCAACTTGTCCATGTCCTTTTATGAACCAATAAGCACGTCCCAATTGCCCACATTACCCCACACCCCTTTACACCCATCTTACCCACATAACTGTCTAAATGCTTTTTAAAAGACAAAATTGTACCCGCTTCTATCACTACCTCTCTGTCTGTGCTGTAACTGTTCTGTAATCCTATGATTCTCATCATTTGACCCTTGGAGGTTTGGTAATATTTTGGTGAACCTACGTTGCACTTCTTTCCAAGGCCAGTGTCCTCCGGTGCAGCGCTCAGCACTTGATATGATGGCAGGGTTTTACATCTGCAAATCGGGCAGGTCTCGCACCCGCATGAGGGTAAAATCGGATGTCGTACTGACATTAGGGTGGCATCGCAGCATTGTCGTACCAATCTCTGAAAGGATGGCCATGGAAATTGGCAGCCTGCCCACCACTTTGCAATGGGTGATTAACAAATTGTTGAACTTGTTTGGCTGAATGTAGCTGCAGATTCTGCCAGTAAAGGTGCAGCGTCTGTATGTTTTGTAACTTAAGAGACATTCAGAGAGTGGGGAGCCATAACCGACTTCCTGTCCTTGACCTGACCCTCTCATGATCTCCCTGCCTATATTTCTAATCTGGTCATCCGATTGACTTCCTTCCAGCTGGAGACCATTGATTACCCATTTGATTCGATGAAAGAGATAGCGAGAGTGGAAACAAACGGATCACTCAGTTACCATTCGGTCTCCTTCACCCTGCTGAAAAACGCAGCCTGGCCTATACAGGGATCATAGAATCCCTCCAGTGCAGAAGGAGGCCATTCGGCCCATCGAGCCTGCATTGACTGCAATCCCACCCAGGCCCTATTCCCGTAACTCCACATATTTACCCTGCTCATCCATGTGACTGCATCAAAACTGGATTCATTTGTGTTCGAATCCTCTGGACATAAAAGGCCATTTGGCCCGTCATGTCTGTGCTAGCTCTCCAAATGAGCATCATGACTTTGACCTCCTGCCCCTGCAGGTTAATCTTTTTGAATGTTTTTCTTGTATTTGGTTAGTTGTGGGCCTCCAGCCCTCTTCAGACCTCCCTGGGTTCCTAGGTTTTAATCATTTCCTGCAGGCAGTTTACCGATCTTCCTGAAAACATGAAGCATTTATTTGGCGTGCTCCCAACCTCAGGACTGAGCATCATTACGTACACCTTGTGAGGTTCTGCCAAGCTTCTAGCCTTCAATGCTTCCACGGTGGGATGCCTTACCCCACCAGAAAGAGAAGTTCAATCTGTTTCTTCATTGTGCAATCCACAAGCTTTTATCAATTTCACCAAGACACTAATCCAAAGGTCTGTGCCCTCCACAGCTGGATTCATAAAATCTTCATTCTTCACCTTGGTTAAGTGGCTCACTCACTACTCAAGGAGTATAAAATGAGCATTATTAGGCATGAACTCTGTTTGGCTAGTTATTTGTCATCATCCCTAATGAAATTGGGTCGAATGTTTGCCACCAAATTGCTCACACCAGCCATCTTGATAAGTAGCTATTAAGTTCAACAAGAAAACATACCTTTCAGGAAAAGAAGCCCGAAGACTTTTTTTTAAAAAATAAAAGCTTCATGGTAATTTCAGCTTTCAGGTCCCCAGAGACTCTTCACTAATCAGCCATCCCTTCCTATCATTCGTTCATTAACAACCCAAACAGTCCTTCTTCACTGAACCACCCACACATCCTCTGCTTTTGCTGCCTCTGTTATTCCCAACCTCCCCTTAATTTTACATTGCTTTGCCAACTTTGGCTCATTTTCTTCACAAGATAGTGCCCAGTAGCTGAGATTCCCAGCCAATCGCCATCACTCCTGCTCCTTTGGACCTGCTCCTGTTTTTAAAATCATTTTTTGATTAAAAAAAGGGCGATCAAATTAGAATGATGAAAATACTGTGTGTGTGCCTGCCTTTCTCTGTAGTTATATCTTCCCCTCTGTCTCTCTCTCTCTCTACTGCCTGGGTGTTAGTAATTCAAATCTGCCTCACAGGTGCACACAATTGCAGTGCGAGTTGTATCTCTTAAGTGGTGCTAATCAGTTAGTATTAAAACTCATTGTTTTTTTTCCCAAGTTTGAAGGAACATTAAAATGAAGAGGGTGCATTCTCTCTCCCTCAGACTTTTCTTTCATTCTCTCCACCAGCACCTCCCCACCCTCTCCCCTCCCTTCAGTATGTAAAGTTTATAGAACACTGATGTTCTGGTAAATTAAGGCAGCCCTTTCCCTTCAGTCTTGGAAACTCCAGTTGTTCTAAAACGCACAGTAGACTGCAGCAGAGTTCCAAATTTTTGCCACACCGCAGGACCAGAAATTCCCACCCGAGCTCGATGAAGATTTTTGTTGTCAGACCTGTGCCCGTGCTGATTCTATGGCAGGTGAGATGGTAGATTTCCAGCCCACGTGTGCAAAAGTATGACCTGAGTCATAACTCTCTTTTTAAAATACTGATTTGATTTGATTTATTATTGTCGCATGTATTAGCATGCAGTGAAAAGTACTGTTTCTTGCGCGCTATATAGACAAAACATTCCATTCATAGAATACATAGGGGAGAAGGGAAGCAGAGGGTGCAGAATGTAATGTTACAGTCATAGCTAGAGAGTAGAGAAAGATCAACTTAATGCAAGGTAACTCCATTCAAAAGTCTGACAGCAGTAGGGAAGAAGCTGTTCTTGAGTTGATTAGTGGGTGACCTCAGACTTTTGTATCTTTTTTACCAAGGAAAAAGGTGGAATAGTGAATGTCCAGGGTGTATGGGATCCTTGATAATTCTGCTTTTCCAAGGCAACAGCAAGTGTAGACAGAGTCAACAGATGGGAGGCTAGTTCATTCACAACTCTTTGTGATTGCTTGAGGTCTTGGGCAGAACAGGAACCATATTAAGCTGTGATACAACCACAAAGAATGTTTTCTATGGTGCATCTTGTAAAAATTGGTGAGAGTCATAGTGCACATGCTGAGCTTCCTTTGCCTCCTGAGAAAGTAGAGGCATCGGTGGGCTTTCTTAACTATAGCGTCAGCGCAGAGGGACATGGAAAGGTTGTTGATACTAGAAACATGGGTGGGATTTTGCAGACCTTTCTACCAGCAGAATCTTCCAGTGTCTCAAAAGGCAAACCCTTCCATCCCCCCCTCAATGCATTGGGTTTCCCTGGAGTGGGACAGACAAGCCATAAGTAGCAGCAAGACTGGAAATTCTGCTGTTGGTCAATGCCCAGTCACATTCGCTGGTGGAAAACACATCACAATGAGGGGGAGGGGGTATGGTGGAAAATAAGTTTAAAATTTATTTATCAGTGTCACAAGTAGGCTTATGTTAACACTACAATGAAGTTACAATGAAAATCCCTGAGTTGCCACGTTCAAATGCCCATTCGCGTACACTGAGCAAGAATTCAGCACGGCCAATGCACCTAACCAGAACATCTTCTGAACTGTGGGAGAAAACTGGAGTATGCGGAGGAAACCTACACAGACACAGGGAGAACATGCAGACTCTGCACAGACAGTGACCCAAGTCAGAATTGAATCCGGGTTCCTGGCGCTATGAGGCAGCAGTGCTAATCGCTGTGCTGCACCATATCATCCGATGTCTATTGTACATGCTTAGATTCCACTTTCCAACATCCCACACAAAGGGACATGTCAGATTTTGGCCTTCTTTCTTGGGCAAAGCCTGGGAGGAGTTGTGTAAATTTAAAAGGAACTTTTATAACTTCAGAGATGACTCATTGTGGCTTCACATTCAAACTAATTGATTAACATCTATACTTGTATATGGACAATCTGACAGAACTGCAATACAAACCAATTCCCTTCTCCTCCTTGTTTCCAACTGAGATTCCACCTAGGATGCGTGTCCTCACTCCCAATTGGCTAAACCTCCCATGCAATCTCTCCATAGGGTCCAGCCTGAGAAAATGAGCCTCAAGGATGGCCCACCTTTATAAAGGGCCACATTACTACAGGAACAAACTACAATTTGGCAGATAATTTAATCATTTAATTGTCTCAGTCTAAGAGGAGGAGGAACTTCTCGGGGGGCTGTGAAACTTCCCAATTCTCAACCTGAGAGGGCTCTAGCTGTTCAGTCATTGGGTACATTGAGAACTCAATAGATTTTTCGGATACGAGGGAATCAAGGGAAACGGGGAACGAGCAGGAAGCTGGAGTTGCGGTCAATAATTCACCAATTTACTTTAACTGGCAGAGCAGACTAAAAGCAACAAACGACCGACGGCTACTCCTATTTCTCGTTCTTATTGCCAATTACGTAAGCTCATTTTGCTCAAAGCTGTATCTTGGGTCATGGAAACGTTAGTTACTGTATATATAAAAAGGCAACAGAAAAACTTTTCGGAAAATACAAAAGCGATTTGTTCGGGAAGCAGGTAATTTCAAAAACAGAGACTCGTGTGTGTCATACTGCATAAGATGTCAAACATTGTAAATGCATATCATAGCTTCACCTACAGGAAGGATTGGTACTGCAGGCATTTATACTGATTTCTTAATAACACGCACCAAAGCTATGTGTGGACAGGATCAATCAAAGTGTTTCTCTAATGCACTGACAATGGGTAAAGAAAGTGTCTCTACGTGTCATGTTGACACTGGAGAGCTGATTAAATCCTCATTGAGTTTGCCATGTGATACTTTGCATGTCTCCATATTGCCTAACTATGCAGTTACCTTCTGACCTTTAAGCCATTCATCCAAACTAGAAATAGCAAATGAGGGAATAGACACAGGAGACTGTCTTATGGTCACTGGGGAAGGGAGGCGGAGTTCAATAATGCAGTTTGTGGTAAATCATAAAAATCCTACTGTGGAGATTACATCAAGCCTGCACCGACCACAATCCCAACCAAGCCCTACCCCCATATCCCTACATATTTTACCCACTAATCCCTCTAACCTACCCATCTCAAGATATTAAGGGACAATTTAGAATGGCCAATCAACCTAATCCACACACACCTTTGGAGTGTGGGAGGAAACCCATGCAGACACAAGGAGAATGTGCAAACTCCACACAGACAGTGACCCAAGCCAGGAATCGAACTCAGCTCCCTGGAGACTGTGAAGCAGCAGTACTAACCACTGTGCTACCATGCTGCCGACATGATCTGTGCACCACCTACCCACCGCCTCCCCTAACCAATTTCCCATTTTACACTGGGCAAACAGTGGAGGTGTCAGGCAGCCTGCCCACCCGTGAGCTAACTGTCTGTGCAAGACTCTGCACATTCTTCCCGTGTGTGCCTGGGTTTCCTCTGAGTGAATCACAGAATCGTAGAATCCCTCCAGTGCAGAAAGAGGCCATTCAGCCCACTGAATCTGCACCAACCACAATCCCACCCAGGCCCTACGTCTGGTTTTCTCCCACAGTTTGAAAGACATGCTGGTTCGGTGCATTGGCTATGGGCAATGAATCCTACCGGGTGCCGCACAGCCTTTTAACATTCGGTGGGGTGTTGATTGGCTAAGGATGGAATTTCAGCTCCTAAATAGTGAGGCCTATGTGGTTGTCCAGTTCTGTTTAAGGTGAGGAGCAATGCAAAAATGACTTGTTAAAGTGTGAAATAGCCCATTAGGCCCAAAAAACTGTTCCTGTTTTCCTTTGTTTTATAGGATTTGGCTTTAGTGAGAAATATATTATCCATTGTAATGAATCACAACAGGATCTGAACTTAGTACAAATTCAGCCCAATATCATCTCACCTTTGTGAATCCATCCCAATACTTAGCCCCCTTTCAATGATTCATTTTGAATGTCACTGCCATACTGGTATTGTCACTAGATTGGTAATCCGAAGACCCCAGGCAAGATTTTGGGACCCAGGTTCAAATCCCACCTGGGCAAATGGTGAAATTTGAATTGAATAAAAAATAAAATCTGGAATTGAAAAGTTGAATGATGACCATGAAACCGTTGTTGATTGTTGTAGAAACCTATCTGGTTCACTGGCCCCCTTTAGGAAATCTGCAGCCATAAATTGGTATGTGACTCCAGGGCCACAGCAATATAATTGACTCTTAAGTGCCTTTTGGAGGGCAATTAAGGATGGGCAATAAATGCTGGCCCAACTGACGATGTCCACATCCCAATTGTGAGCTAAAAAATGTTGCCTCAATGAATCAAGCACATTAACAGAAACTCTTTGTAAAACTGTTAGTACCTTCAGCGTCACAAAACCTTCCAAGTTGTTTCAGAAGGTAGTTCATTTCTATGGGTCTGGAGTGACATGTAGACCAGATAAGCAAAAGGATGGCCGATTTCCTTTTATATAGAGGATTAGTGATAATTTTATGTTGCTGTGCCCAAGGCATGTTTTTTTTTAATTCCAGATTTATTATTAATTGAACTTAAATTCCACCAGCTTCCGTGGTGGTAATTTAATTTAATTTAGTTTAATTTAATTTAAATTTGTTAGTGCCACAAGTGGATCACATTAAAGTTTAATGTTTATTTATTAATCACCAGTAGCACTGAATGAAGTTACTGTGAAAATTCCCTAGTCACCACACTCTGGCATCTGTTCGGGTACAGTGAGGGAGAATTTAGTAGCTAACCGATACGCCTTTTAGATTTTGGGAGGAAACTGGAGCACCCAGAAGAAACGCAGACATGGGGAGAACATGCAAACTCCACACAGACAGTGATCCAAGCCAGGAGTTGAAACCGGGTCTCTGACGCTATAAGGCAGTGGTATTCACCACATTTGAACACCTATCGCCACAGCCTTTGAATTACTAGTCCAATGACATTACCATCATGCCATCATTTCCCCTTTTTCACTGCAGTGAAAAGATTCTCGGGATCAAGTTTGCTAATTCTCATTCTGTAATATTGAGCAAGGTAACCTCAAGATTTTTTTTCTTTTCCTAAGAAATCAAGTTGAACTTCTTTAACCTTTCTCATAATTTCACTTCCTGATTCCCAAAACAACCTCCGTTGCTCAGTTCCACTCCCGAGTGAGTAATATAATAATCTCAGAAAACCTGTTCAACGTTTGTGTTGGAACCTGGATTATGTATCTGACTCTGTCTGGCTGTTCTAATTAAACAGAGGGGAAATGCTTCTTGTGGTGTTAGCCTTGGCCACTGCTTTGATGTATAAAAACATGATCCATTTAAAGGAAAATGATGGAAATGGGTCTTTTTTTTCCATTGGAAGGAAACGCCATGACAATGAATGGGAAGGATTAATCCATCGGGAATTTCCACTGGGAATGAATGATAAAGGGTACAGGGAAATATTGTTCCATTTAATTTGTAGACAGTACGCAGCTGAAAAAGTTAATCACACGTATGTTAATCAATTAAAGTTACTTTTAATGAGTTACTATTGCACAGCACATAAAAACTGTTCCTATTAAAGTTATAGAACCCTACAGCGTAGAGGCAGGCCATTCAACCCTTTGAGTCTGCATCGACTGTCTCCGAGAGAACATCTTATCCCACATATTTACCCTAGGATGTTGCCTAGTCTCATGAGTGTTAGCTATGAGGAGAGGTTGAATAAACTAAAATTGTTTTCATTGAAAAGACAGAGGCTGAGGGGAGACCTAATAGAGGTCTACAAAATTATGAGAGGCATAGACAGGGTGGATAGTCAGAGGCTTTATCCCAGGGTGACAGTGTTAATTGCAAGGGGATGCAGGGTCAAGATAAGAGGGGGAAAGTTTAAGGGAGAAGGGTGAGGAAAGATTTTCATGCAGAGAATGATAAGTGCTTGGAACACTCTGCCAGAGGTGTTGGTGGAAGCAGGCACATTAGCAACATTTAAGAGGTATCTGGATGAGTACGTGAATAGGAAAGGAATAGAGGGATAACATTAATACTGCAAAAAAGTTATTATGAAAATCCCCTAGTTGCCGCACTCCGGTGCCTGTTTGAGTACACTGAGGGAGAATTTAGCATGGCCAATGCACCTAAACGGCATGTCATTCAGAGCATGGGAGGAAACCAGAGCACCTGGACGAAACCCACACAGGCACAGGGAGAAGGGGCAGACTTCACACTGTGACTCAAGCCTGGAATCGAACCAACATTCCTGGTATTGTGAGGCAGCAGTGCTAACCACTGTGTCAAGGCAGATGATACAGTCTATACGCCTTCACTGGTGTACTCTGCAGCCTTGCCTAGTGGCGGGAGGTTGTATTATTTTGCTCATAAGACCTGAAGTCGGACATCGAGGTTGGTGTGCGATAATCCTTCACGACAGCACAAGTGACGGAGGCCACCAGGATAAGAATACCTGGAAATTTAGAAGACCTGTCTGTCAGTTCTGCTTAAGTTAGACAAGTAAGAGCTTGTTTCGGAAATAATAGCTTTTACAGAGATGGGGCGCTTTGACGAAGACCTGGGATGATGCTTCAAGCTGGAGGCTATAATAAATAGATTGGCATTTTGTGATTCTTCTATTCATATAGATATATTTTTTTACCCAGTTAATGAACCACCAGTAGATGTATTGAGGTAATTTAGACTTAGAAACTGCTGTCAGACATGGAATGGATTGTTTTTATTAACGTGGCAACATCTCTTTTAGTTCAATTTCCTCTGTGCTACTAACAAAACAGTTTCCTTCATTTTTTTAAACTCCTCTTTCTCTCTGCCATTCCTTGCATACTTGAAGAATGTCCTGCATCTACTATTGTAAATTCCTACAGTTCAGGAGGAGGCCATTTGGCCCATCAAGTCTGCACCAATCACAATCCCAGCCAGGGCCTATCCCCATAACGCCATGCATTTATCCCCCTGACAATGAGGAGCAGTATAGCATGGCAAATCCACCTAACCTCTACACCTTTGGGCTGTCAGAGGAAACCAGAGTTGGACTGGAGGGAACCCATGCAGACACAGGGAGAATGTGCAAACTCCATACAGACAGTCACCCAAGCGGGGAATCGAACCCGAGTCCCTGGTGTTGTGAGACAGCAGTGCTCAGCACTGTGCCACTCTGTTTAATAAATGGCTTCTTCCTATTGTAAGACTGGCCAATGGGTCTCTGCAGAAGGACATGGTAATTCTGACTGTCTCACCCATTGCCAACCCTCCAAGATTGCCCGGGAGTCACCAGGAATTAAAGACTAAATCCTGGAAAATTGTCATGAGTGGCATTACAAAGGAAAAAATCATAACGGGCAGTAAGAAAAAAATGTGCAATATTTTAAAAAAGAAATCATTTCATCAGTTTGTTTGCTAGAAAAGTATTTGAGGTTGGGATAAATGACTGCCTGAAAGTCGAGAAGAATTTTGTTGTTTCTGGATTAATTTGCTAATTAATATGGGATATCAATGTGCCATGATTACGGACAACCTATGTGACAATTGGCAGGTTGTTCACAAGGGGATGACCTGTTAGCAATATGTTTGGTTTGATTTATTATTGTCACATATGTTAACATACAGTGAAAAGTATTGTTTCTTGCGTGCTTTACAGAGAAATTTTACCGTTCATAGAGAAGGAAAAGGAAGAGTGCAGAATGTACTGTTGCAGTCATAGCCAGGACATTGTGAAAGATCAACTTTGTGAGAGATAACTCCATTCAAAAGTCTGATGATACAGGGAAAAAACTGTTTTTGAGTCAGTTGGTACGTGATCACAGATTTTTGTATTTTTTTTCCCGATGGAAGAAGCTGGAAGAGAGAATGTCTGGGTGAGTGGGGTCCTTAATTACACTGATTGCTTTACCAAGGCAGCGGGAACTGTAGACAGAGTCAGTGGATGGGAGACTGGTTCGCGTGAAGGACCAGGCTTCATTCATGACTCTTTGTAGTTTCCCGTGGTCTTAGGCAGAGCAGGAGCCATGCCAAGCTGTGTTACAACCAGAAAGAATGTCTAAATCAAGTTGACAACAATGACACACTGCTTATAAAACAGGGAGAGTAATGGCTGGCAACGTGAACCCTCATGGTGTGGACTGTCCTGTCTGGAGACAATACATGTCTCTGTAACCTATACTTAATGCTATCTCCACTCACATTGTCTGCACCTTTAAGACTTGAATAGCAGATTAGCTGTAAAGACTCGCATTCGAATCAGTATTCTGTAAATTGTGTGTGCCTTTATATGCCCTGTTTGTGAGCAGAACTCTCCACTCACCTGACGAAGGAACAGCGTTCTGAAAGCTAGTGAGGTTTACTACCAAATAAACCTGTTGGACTTTAACCTGGTATTGTGAGACTTCTTACAATGTGAATCCTGCCAGTTCTGTTTTGGATGTTACACCCGAGGAAGGATGTCAGGACTTCTGGTTCAAACCTTTTGAGAACTGTTTGCAGAAATTTGTCTTTAATTTTCCTTGGGGGTAGGAGGTTGAGGAATGAACTGATCGAGATGTTTAAAATGTTCAAAGGATTTGATTGGGTAGATACAGAGCCAACTATTTCCTGTGGGGGAGGTATTAGGGGACATTGGATAGGATTTTCTTTGAACAAACTATCCAATTAGTCACAGCACAGAGCCCTTCCCACTTCCCAGCAAGCTGTTTGTTTTCAACAGTATTTCTCATGATCTTTTCACCATTACCATTGAATGTTTTTCAACATCTGAAAGCGATGCATTCTAGTGAAGAGTGGTTATTTTTGAATAATGCGGGCATCGCTGGCTAGGCCAACATTTATCATCTATTCTTAATTGCCCTTGAGAAAATGGTTCTTGAGTCACTGCTGTCCATGTGGTTTAGGAACACACTTTAGTGCCTCGAACCTCATATCCAAATGCATTGATCAGAGCTGATATAGATCAGGGCAAATAAATTTTGTTTAGTTATGTGAAAGTGGGGCGGCATAGTGGTAAGCATTGCTGCCTCATGGCCTGAGGGACTCAAGTTCAATTCTTGGCTTGGGTCACTGTCTGTGTGAAGTTTGCACATTCTCCCCAGGTCTGTGTGGGTTTCCTCCGGGTGCTCCGGTTTCTTCCCAAACTCCAAGGATGTGTGAGTTAGGTCGGTTGGCCATGTTAAATTGCCCTTAGTGTAAGGGGGAACTAGCTACAGTAAATATATAGGGTTATGTTGATAGGATATGGGTGGGACTGTGCTCTGTATGGACTCAATGGGCCAAATGGCCTCTTCTGCACTGTATGGTTCTATTACTCAAGAAGTGGTGAGCACCTATTGCGAGATGCTAACTGACACCATGACTTAGTTAAGTTAGGAGGTGTATGCTTGCAATGTTTTGCTCAATAAATGTTAGATCAAAAAAAAATGAATCACATTGTTACGGAATTGGGTAGGCTTAAACACTCAAAGACAGGGTTGCCATTTGAACGGGTGCCCCGATCAAAAACTCCAATAAACTCCTCCCACCCTGTCAGTAAGGCCTCGGGGACCTCCCCCTCTGCACTCCTAATCGGAGTAAGTTATTACTGTGCCCCTCCCCCCACCCATGATCGTCAACCCCTTCCTCCCCATAGTCGGAGCAGGAACCCCCCTTCACCTCAACAGTCAGCACAACATCTGGCATCCCCTCCTCATCGGGCTTTTCCTTTCCTGCAAGCACATAATTAACCCCTCAGTCTCCCCACCAATGAGGCTCCTATTGGAGCATACCTCTTGGCACAGCTTGGCACTGCCAGATTAGCTCTGGTTTACTGGGTGGAGACACATCAGCTTTGTCATGAGAAACAACACTCTAGCATTGTTGACAAGATTTCACCCCACATCTTTCCACATTTGCTCCCTTACCCCCTCTATTTCAGTTTAAAACCTTGATAGGGTTGCCACAATGACAGTGCAGCTTGTAGATGCTTCACATTGCTGCCATGGTGGGGAATGTGATAGAGAGGATTAAAGGTTAAAATGTTGGCGGGGGGTAACAATAAAGCAAGTTGCTTTGTCCTGACTAGTGTTGAGCTTCTTGAATGTTGAAGGAGTTGCACCCTTCCAGATAAATGGAGGGAATTTCATCACACTCCTAACTTGTGCTTTGTAGATGGCGGATGGGTTTTGGAGGGGGCAGGAGATGAACTATCCACTGCAAACTGCTGTGGAATTCCAATAACAATGCTATTTCTGCATTTATTGATTTGGTTTGATTTATTATTGTCACATTTATTAGTATACAGTGAAAACTATTGTTTCTTGCGCACTATACACTCAAAGCATATTGTACAAAGGAAAGGAAAGGAGATGGTGAAAAATGTAATGTTACAGTTATAGCTAGAGTGTAGAGAAAGATCAACTTAATACAAGGTAAGGTCCATTCAAAAGTCCAATGGCAGCAGGTAAGAGGCTGTTCTTGAGTTGGTTGGTACTTGCCTTCAGACTTTTGTACATTTTTCCCAATGGAAGAAGGTAGAGGAGAGAATGCCCAGGGTGTGTGGGGTTCTAAATTATTCTGGCTGCTTTGTCGAGGCAGTGGGAAGTGCAGACAGAGTTAATGCTTGGGAAGCCTGTTTGCGTGATGGACTAGGCTTCATCCATAATCCTTTGTAGTTTCTTGCACTTAGTGGTGCACTAAGAAAAACTGTTTCCTTAGCTAATCATTCTTTAGCTAAGTATTCACCAGGGTCTTTTAGCTTGAGGGGCACAACTCCACGTCAATTATTGATCACCAGGAGTCTCTCCCTCTCACACCTCCCAGTTGGCGAGATTCTTCGGTCCCGCCAGTAGTGCACCCGCAAGTTTCCCACTGGGTGCAGGAATGACCCCAGTGGGAATTGACATAACCAAACAATACACCACCTTCCTGCTGGCGGGAATCATGCAGAAGGGAGGGCAGAGAATCTTGCACTTTTTTTTAAACAAGCAGTGAACGAGAGAGTGGAATTCGACAAGGCGTGTCACGGAGTAAAAACTCCAACATGGTTTTCCTGTACTGGAATATTCTGCAATTTGGATGCTTGATTATTATTGCCACAGAAGTTGCGGAAAAAAAAACATATCCTGTCATGTGCATGCAATATTAAATGGTCCCTGAATTAAAAGCTGTGTGTGTTTTGATAATTGCTATGTTTAAAATATGTAATTTAATTTTAATTTAAAGCAGCAGGAAAGCTTTGAAAAATGAGCTGTTATACTTTTCCTCCTGTCGCTGAGGCGCGTGGATGAATAATAATCCTTCAGAAAGTTCCGACGCTGTAAAGCACAACCTGTCCAACACGGTGTGGACAAATCCCTCTTTGTGACAACTCTTATGTTCACTCACCATAGCAGCACCTGAAGAACATAAGGCGGAAAATTAAATCGACATTCAAATTGTGGGAACTAATTGAAGATTGTGTACAGTAAAATGGAATGATTCATTCCGGAGAGTTGTCATGTGATGTTTTCTTTTGAAAAAAGGGAAACGTTGGTTTATCTCCTCCACCTGATTGTCAGGAAATTAATTCTCCAAATTTAAGACGGATGCTTGAGTGTGTTGGAATAAACTGGTGATAGTGGGGCTAGACCGAGGGCTGGTGTTGGAAGAGGAAATGAACATCTTCACTGCCTCTGTACTATAATTGATATGGATGATCCAGTTTGATTTTCCATCTCCCTGTCATTTGTAAAATCAGCATTAACAATTCGTTCAAATGATTTATCAACATCATTAGCCTGGACTTGGAATTTTATACGCAGAAACATGAAAGATGTTAGCCCCGGGCAATGGAATACTTTCTCATTTTGAGCTGTGGTGGCAACATGAAACACTTTTGTGTCATAGTTACACCACCAAAGATGTGCCGGTTAGGTGGACTGCCCATACTAAATTGCCCCTTGGTGTCAGGGGGACTAGCTGGGTTTACAGGGATAGGACCAGGGTGGGATTGTAATCAGTGCAGACTCGATGGGCCAAATGGCCTCTTTCTGCGCTGTAGGGATTCAATGACAACATAGTTAGAAGTAGCAGAGCTAAAAGCAGGCCATTTGGCCCAACTGGTGCATGCTCAACATGCTCTCAACATCTTTATTTATTCAGTTGTGGGACGTGACTGGCTAATCAGCAATTATTGTCCATCCTTAGTTGCCTGAGGACAGATGAGAGTCAACCATGTTACTGTGGCTCTGGAGTCACATGTAGGCCCGACCAGATAAGGATGGCAGATTTCCTTCCCTAAAGGACGTTAGTGAGCCAGATGGGTTTTTATGACAATTAACAATGATTTCATGGTCATCAGTAAATTCTTAATTCCAGATATTATCTTTTTAGTGAATTCAACTTTCACCAGAACATCAGCTGAGTTTCTGGATTAATAGTCTTGCAATAATACCATGAGCCTATCACCTACTGTAATAAATCTCTTGGGGCATTTTCAAAGAAATAGATGACATAAGATGTCTCATAATCACCTTCTCAGAATAAGTGGGGAGACGAAATTTCAGAGAAGGTCACATCCCAGAATGAATAAAGTAGAAAGATTGCAAAAAAGATTTATTAAGATGGTACAAGAGCTTGACGGTTTGTGTTATAAGGAGAGGATGGATAGACTGCGACGTTTTCCTCTGGATGATCTTATCGAACTCTAGAAAATAATGAAGGGCATATAATCAGCTAGATAGTCAATATATTTTCCCAAAGGTAGGGAATCTAAAACTAGAGGGCATAGGTTTAAGGTGAGAGGGGAGAGATGCAAAATGGTCCAGAGGGACAATTTTTTTTCCCACAGACGATGCTGAGTTGTCTGGAACAAACTGCCAGGAGTAGTAGTAGAGATGGATACAATTTTGTTTTTTAAAATGCATTCAGACAGTTACGTGATTAAGATGGGTATAAAGAGATATGGGCCGAGCACGGGCAACTAGGACAAGCTTAACTGTTTAAAAAAAAGATAGTACAAACAAGTTGGGCTTATGGATCTGTTTCCTTGCTGTAAATCTGTATGATTTCCCGAATTAGCATTCTAAAAATTATAGCATACTGTGCTACCGTGATGTGCCCCAGCAATGTTTCCAGATTTTGGGTCTCAGAGTCGGTTTATCGAGCCTCACAGTGATGGTCTCACCATTGGTGTCATCATTTACCTGTCCTCTGATCGTAGTGTAAGGATTTCAGTGTCCAATCATCACAGCGTTTTACAGCAAAGAAGGGGGCATTTAGTCTATTGTGCCTGGGCTGGGCTAAAAAAACACAATCCACTATCCACGACTGTAAAATTTAGAATATAGACTATAGAATGCTCACTTATATGAAGATTCGGGCCACTTTCCATTGACAAGTTTCATCTGGGCTACAGTTTAAACCTGGATTTCCAGAATTTTCTGAGCTGCAGCACAAATTCATCAGCATAATAGCAGAGCTAAAAATGAGAATTGTATATATTCGTGTAAAGGCCGACCTGTTGTGAAAATTGACCTCATGATTTTTGGCCTCAAAGAGAACTAATTTTTTTATGTACTGTATGTGTAAGTGTTGATTAGGTGCGTTGACCATGTTAAATTCTTCCTCAGTGTACCTGAACAACACGAATGTGGCTACTAGGGAATATTCATAGTAACGTCATTGCAGTTTGAAGGTAAGGCTACTTGTGACATTAATAAAATAAACTTCAACTTTATAAGTTGACCCTGGTTTTCCAGTTCAAACATTTCAGAACCAAAACATTATCACAGAATCCCTATGGTGCAGAAGGGGGCCATTCAGCCCATCAAGTCTGCATTGACTACAATTTCACCCAGGTCTTATTCCCGTAACCCAACATATATACCTGACATGAGGGTAAATTTAGCATGCCAATCAACCTAACCTGCACATCTTTGGACTGCAGAGGAAACTGTTGCATTCAGAGGAAATGTATGCAGACATGGGGAGAATGTGCAAACTCCATACAGATACTGACCTGAGGCCAGAATTGAACCCAGGTCGGTGGCGCTGTGAGGCAGCAGTGCTAACCACTGTGCTACTGTGCCAACCCAAAAAATCCTGGAAATTTCAATGATTCAATTTCTTTACAAGTGTCTAAATACAAATGAATATAAAACATAGAACATTACAGCGCAGTACAGGCCCTTCGGCCCTCGATGTTGCACTGGCCAGTGGACCCTCTAACCTAAACTATTCCAATATCATCCATATGCCTATCCACCGACCATTTGAATGCCCCCAAAGTAGGCGAGTCCACAACTGCTGCAGGCAGGGCATTCCGCGCCCTCACCACCCTCTGTGTAAAGAACCTGCCTCTGACATCCGTCCTATAACTACCACCTCTTAATTTAAAGTTATGTCCCTCGTGTTGGTCATCACCATCCGAGGAAAAAGGCTCTCACTATCCACCCTATCCAGTCCTTTGATCATCTTATACGCCTCAATTAGGTCACTGCGTAACCTTCTTCTCTGTAATGAAAATAACCTCAGGTCCCTCAGCCTTTCCTCATAAGGCCTTCCCACCATACCAGGCAACATCCTGGCAAACCTCCTCTGCACCCTTTCCAATGCTTCCACATCTTTCTTATAATGCAGCGACCAGAACTGTACGCAATACTCCAAGTGCGGCCGCACCAGGGTTTTGTACAGTTGTAACATAACCTCACGGCTCCTAAATTCAATCCCTCTACCAATAAAAGCTAACACACCGTACGCCTTTTTAACAACTTTATCAACCTGGATGCCAACTTTCAAAGAGCTATGTACTTGTACCCCAAGATCCCTCTGCTCGACAACACTATTAAGGGTCCTTCCATTAGCCCTATATTTCATATGCTTGTTATTCCTACCAAAGTGAATCACCTCACACTTATCCGTATTGAATTCCATTTGCCGCCTCATGGCCCAGCTCTGCAACCTATCTATGTCCCTCTGCAAACTGTAACATCCATCCTCGCTGTCTACAATTACCCCCACTTTGGTATCGTCAGCAAATTTACTAATCCAACCCTCTACACCCTCATCTAGGAAGTACTGATAAATGAATGCTTAAAAGATTTACACATTGAAGTTTTGTTAAAAATTATGATGAGATAATTGGATTATGAATGACAAACTGCATTGTGATTATTAATTACATATCGTTAATTAGTATAAATTCTTTAACATTGTTGGTTTTTATTTTGATTCTATTTCACCCATCTTTTTTGGATTTTGCATGAAGCTAAATTGATGGCTTCCCGTTGAAAATATTACCTGTCTGTAAGTTAATCCATGACTTTTAGCCTAAAAAGTTGGCCTCTTCTGCACTGTAGGGATTCTGTGATTCTGTTGTGATGGTGACCAATGGTTGTCCACTTAATTTGGAAAGGGAAAAGGTCATGTCCATACTGTCTGAGTGCACAGATGGACAACGCAACAGCCAGAGATGTACCTATTAAAAGCTTGAGCTCCAGTTTCTTGCCATGTCAAGTGAGCTCAGATGGAGGGTGACAGTGAGCAAGAGCAGCAACTTGCTCCCATCTGGATCATGGTTTTTGAATCTGCGTTCAAACTAGAGCCCAGAGTAATTAAAGTGTAGACCGGACTCAGCCCTCTCATTCAAAAGCATAAACTTACCGTAATCTGAAGGCCCATGGGGAAAGTTCAGGGGAACGGAACTAACTGGGTAGATCTTACAGAGAGCCAGCACTGATATAATGGGCCGAGTGAAGATTAAATGATGGTAATTTAATTTGTGAATCTACACGCAGAGATGATGGGATGGACAGATGGAGAGATGAAAAGAGCACACTCTCATTCAGGAATGGTTTCTGCACTGAGACTGGGCTTCAGGAAGGGACAAGCTAAAAGCCTTCAATGATCAGTATTCATTGTTCCATTTTGGTCAGGCTATCTGAGCTTAAAAGAACAGATAGTCAAGTAAGGAGAGATAAGCCACCACACACCAGGAAGCACCTTATAACCAGTTATCAGGTTCAAAAGAAAACAGGCAATGACTGTCCACTAACTGTGGGCTGCTCTACGTTCTGATCTCTTGCCTATCTCTGATTTTAATTGCTCTCTAATTCTCCATCTCCCTTCTCCTTTAAGACTTTGCTTAAAATTTACTTTGTGATTTTGTGGCATGGTGGCACAGTGATTAGCAATGTTGCCTCACAGCGTGAGAGACCCAGGTTCAATTCTAGCCTCGGGTCACTATCTGTGTGGAGTTTGCACGTTCTCCTTTTGTTCCGATTCCCTCCCACATTCCAAAGCTGTGCTGGTGAGGTGCGTATGCTCAATTGTCGCTTAGTGCAGGGTAAATATATGAGGTTACGGGGAAAGGGCTTGGGTGAGAGTCTTGCTGGTGCAGGTGTGATGGGCCAAATGGCCTCCTCTTGCACTGTAAGGATCCTATGTTCTATAATCCTTACCTCTCCTCCAAGGGATATGAGGGAAAGACGGGGTTAGGACATTAAATTTGATGAGCAGCCCTGATCAAAAATGGATGACGAGCAAGACTCACAGGGCCGGCCGAATGGCCTACTCCTACTTCCATGTTTCAATGTCACAAATGTGCCTTTTTTTCTCCATTCAGCCCTTGATCATTTTAAAATGCTAATTGTGTCATTTAAATGCAAGTTTGCTTAAATGCAAAGTTTTGACGTCTTTTGAGAGGAGGGATAAAGAGTCAGAGGATGATCAAGAGGGGGCCCATTTCACCCTCACTCCTGTCGCACAATGAGGGTGTTAAATCATATTTACAATCCTGCACGCAGTTTGTATTTCACCTGATTCTCCATGTTTGTTGATGCAGGCAGAATGAGAATGCTGATAATTGCTTCAGAGACTGTTGAGATTATCCATTTGTTTAGACCTTAATGAGCATTCTGCGGTTTGGGCCTCAGCACTGGATTCTCTGCTCATCCGTTTGTCAGTAATTGTGTTAGATTGAAGCTTTGCTTCCAGTTTCATTTTAGCATTCTCCACGTCCAGCTTGAAAATCTGCCATAAACTTCCGGATGGATGAATTTCCAATGGCAGATTTTCGGAGCTAGGGCCTGGTCAGGTTGCCATAGGTGACGGTTGCCCTGGGGCGAGCAGTTCAAAATGGGACAAAAACATTTGTCGCGTTTTTTAGTTCATCACTTGCACAATGATGTAAAAAAGAAAGATACCTTGACTTCCTATGTCTGTATCAGCCTTTTGATAAAGCTCCCCAAAAGTCTCAGTCCCCAGTTCTTTCCCCTTAAGCCTGTGATTTTTCTCTTTCAAATACTGATGCAATTATCTTTAGAAAATTATTTTAAAAAAACAAAAACAAAGAACAGTACAGTTCAGGAACAGGCCCTTTGGCCCTGTAAGCCTGCAATGGTTATGTTGTTCTATCTAAACCAACCGCCTGTATCTCTTTATTCTTCTGTTCATTGTCTATCCAGATAAGTCTTAAATGTCGTTAACATATCTATCTCAACCACCTCACTTTGTAGTGCATTTCAGGCCCCCATCCACTATGTAAAAAACTTTCTCCATACATCCCCACTAAACCTTTCCCCCTTACCTTGAACTTGAAGTTTAAAGTTTACTTATTAGTGTCACAAGTGCGCTTACATTAACACTGCAATTAAGTTACTGTGAAAATCTCCAAGCCGCCACACTCCGATGCTTGTTCGGTTACACTGAAGGAGAATTTATCATGGCTAACGCATCTAACCAGCACGTCTTTTTGGAGTGTGGGAGGAATCAGGACAACCCAGAGGAAACCCACACAGACATGGGGAAGACGTGCAGCCTCCCTACAGACAGTGACCCAAACTGGGAATCGAATCTAGGTCTCTTGGGGCAGGAGGCAGCAGTGCTAACTACTGCATTGAATAAATAGAATCCTACAGTGCAAAAGGAGGCCATCTGGCCCATCGAGTTTACATCAATCACGATCCCAACCAAGCCCCATACATTTACCCTATCTAGTTCCCCCCCCCAACACAAGAGTCAATTTAGCTTGGCCAATCCACCAAACCTGCACATCTTTGGACTGTGGGAAGAAACTGGAGCACACGGAGAAAACCCGTGCAGAGATGGGAGAATGTCAGGTCATGTTTGCTGCCACAAGACACGTCATGGGAGCGCACAGAAGATTTTCATTCATTTGGAAAACAGGGACATCAAAAGGAATAGGAAAATATCTGGGGCCCAGAGATACGCCAACGTCTTTCCTGCTATTGCCTGGATTGCAATTTACTTTTTTCTCCTGCTGGGATTGGCTTCAACCAGACTCATGTATCCTGCTGCGGTGTTATTCTCAGGTATAAATCCTGAATTGTTGGCATATTTCTGGCACCCCAGATATTTTCCTATTCCTTTTGATGCCCCTGTTTTCCAAATGAATGAAAATTTTAGTTACTGCCCAATCTTAAGAACACAAGAAAACAAGTAATTTGAAACTTGAATTTCACTCCTAAGCTTGATCATGTAAAACATGACTAAGTCTATACTCCATCCAGCTACCCTCTTTCCCCAGATCCGACACAGCTTAATCTAATAGAGTCTACATGTCATTGAATAGGATCAGGAGCCATAGCCTCCTTAGAGGTTTACAGCATGGAAACAGGCCCTACGGTCCAACTTGTCCATTATAAGTAAGAAGTCTGACAACACCAGGTTTAAATCCAACTGATTTATTTGATAGTAAACTCGCAAGCTTTCAACTCTATGGTCTTCGGCAGGTGAATGAGGTGTTCTGGTCTCCAACAGAGCACATGCCAGTACAGACTGTTTACAGATTACTGATTAGAATGTGAATCTTTACACCTAACCTGCTATTCAAGTCTTAAACTGAGACTGATAGCCAAGTTCCGCACACATGAGGACAGTCTTAACAGGGATCTTGGCTTCATGTCATACTATCTGTAATCCCC
The DNA here is from genome assembly GCA_024679065.1 of Sphyrna mokarran. Taxonomy (NCBI): domain Eukaryota; kingdom Metazoa; phylum Chordata; class Chondrichthyes; order Carcharhiniformes; family Carcharhinidae; genus Sphyrna; species Sphyrna mokarran. The sequence continues at coordinate 9,801,699 of JAGIQG010000013.1, read as the reverse complement.
ATGACTTGCCTGGGTTAGCAAAAAAACCTCACTTACTGTGCTGTCTGGAAACAATACACATCTTTTTAATCTGTGCTCAGTGCTCCTTCCACTCACATTGTTAACCTGCTGTTCAAGTCTTAAAGTGGCTCGGCCTACTGCTCAATAACTTCCTGCCCCCACCAATCAGAGGAAATTACTTCATAGAATCATAGAATCTACAATACCTTTGGCCCAAACTTGTCCATGCCAACCAAAATCCCCATCTCAGCAAATCCCATTTGCCTGCATTTGGCCAACTTCCCTCTAAACCTTTCCAATCCACATATCTCTTCAACGCCTCTTAAATGTTGTCAATGTCTCTGCCTCAACCACTTCCTCTGGCAGCTCATTCCACATACGTACCACTCTCTGTGTAAAACAAGTTGTCCTCAAGTTCTCATTTATTCTTTTCCCTCTTAAACCTATACCCTCTAATTCTTAATTCCCCAACTCTGGGAAAAAACCTGAGTGCATTCATCATATCCATGCCTTTCATGATCTTATACACCTCTATAAAATCACTCCTCAGTCTCTGATGCTCCAAAGAAAAAGGTCCTAGCCTGTCCAATCTTTCCCTATAACTCGGCCCCTTGAGTCCTGGTAACATCCTTGTAAATCTCTTCTGCACTATCTCTAGTTTAATAATATCCTTTCTATAGCAAGGCAACCAAAACTGAACACAATACTTCTTGCTATCTATTCTGTCAGCGGTTTGCCTTTCTGGATGGAACATTTTGGAATATTAGTCTATTAGTACACTTCACTCTTCAACCCTGACCTACTGTCTTCACACACAATTTCCCCATTCTGAGCCTCAGAGATGGAAAGCATTAAGTTCATCAGTTTTTCCTTTAGTAATCGGATCCAGCTGTGATTTGTAATACTGAAGTGTAATTGAATTTTTTCTTTAGCTCTTTCTATAATTGGCAAAGAAATATTTACTTAAGCTAAAATGCCAAGGAAGGACTGCACATTAATACTGGGACATTGGTACCTTGCTGACATCAGACTTTTGAATGGACCTATCTTGCACTAAGTACATCTCTCTCTACAACCTGGCTATGACTGTAACGTTACATTCTGCACTCTGTACTTACATTCTCTATGAACAGTATGCTTTGTCTGTGCAGCACTCAAGAAACAATACTTTTCACTGTGTGTTAATACATGTGATAATAATAAATCAAATCAAAATGAGGAGAGTCGTCCATCAGGGGGGAAACCTAAGTCATTACAAATCTTGGACTTCTTTGCAAAAGGGAAAGCATACGTTCGTTCCCGAAAATTGAATGCCATTCTTTAAATTTATTCTTTCAAGGCATGTGGGCATCACTGACAAAGCCCCATCATTTGTTGTCCATTCTGAATTGCCCTTGGATTGTGTGGCTCGCTTGGCCACGTTATAGAGCAGGCGAAAATCAGCCACATCACCATGGAGTCTCAAGTCGCACATTGGCCAGACTGGGTAATCATGGCAGATTTCCTTCCCTAAAGGATATGAATAAACTAGATGGACTTTTAACAGCAATCAGTGATAGTTGCTACCTGAGACTAGCTTTATACAGATATATCTATTTACATATATATATATATATATATAAAATATATCAACGTTATATAACAATCAAACGGAGAACAACTGAACTTAACACATGCTGTTTGGACCATCAGCCTACATTTTTACATTACTGGAGCAGGGTTTGAACCCACTACCTTCTAATTGAGGTGTGAGAGTGCTGTAAACTGAGTCACATCTAACAATTCCTGGTTTGCCTTTCACAGGCAGTCAGTTTCAGACCAGCCCACTCTCCTGCTTGAACAAAAAGTACAGAGCTGGCTATTGCGATGCCAAAAATAGATTTGGCCAAATTGCAGTGTTTGCGGTTAGAAACAGCACTGATGTTTGTTTGAGACAATTAGTCGAAATTGTCAAAAGTGGTTACATTTAATAAGTAGCCTGACTCTTTTTTGGCAAATTACGGTTGCTTTACGTGTGTTGCCGTCTGATCACAGATCTAATCAATGAAGAAAGAATTGTCCTTGTTGGTATAACAATGAAGCTGGATTGTCCTCCACCATCCTCCCCAAACTAGGGAGCAGGGGGGAATTAATGCTAAGATATTGCTGTGGCCTGGCCTGAAGCCAAGCTATTGCTACACCAGGGCATTCAAAGAGTAATACAAATGAAGCACATTCAGATAATAGGTTTAGAATGCAGAACTTGCTAGTGTAAGAAGTAGTTGATATATACAGCATAGCTATGTGTAGTGACTTCAACCAGGCTCATGAGTATGGCTTGCTAGAGTATGAACTATCCTGATAATCACATTTTGATTTAATGTTTTAAGTTTCCTTTGGACTTTGGTTTCTGTTCGTGTCGTCTCGCCCTTCCTTTGGGGGGCTGTCCCTTTTAATTTGTCCCTAAGATAATTTGAGTTTGTTTCCTTGTTAGGTATGCAAAAGAGGTGCCTGATGAGTCCTAATTGATGGCTAAATTAGGGAGCTTCATGCTCCCTATTTAAAGCAGGTGCGTCAGACTCACAGCCTGCATTCAGCAGGGAACAACTGGAGAGCTGGCTATGTACAGATGCATAGTGTAAATAAAGTAACTTGGCTTTCACCTCTGTGGAATTATTACAATATGTTTAAGGAGAAGCTAGATCAGAACATGAGGGGGAAAGGAAAATAATATCACAGAATCATCGACTTGCTCCGTTAGAGAAGGAGACATGGCAGTGCAATGGTTAATGCTGCTGTCTCACTGTGCCAAGGACTCGGGTTCAATTCCCAGCTTGGGTCACTATTTGTGTGGGGTCTGTACGTTTCCTCCCGTTGTGTCCACGTATGTTTCCCCAGCTGCACCAGATTCCTCTCTCAGTCTGAATGGCATGCTGGTTAGGTGAATTGGACATGCTAAATTGTGTCTCAGTGTACCTGAACAGGTGCCAAGTGTGGTGGCTTGGGGATTTTCACAGTAACTCCATTGTAGTGTTAATGTAAACCTACTTGTGGCACTAATAAATAAACTCTTTTAAAAAAGGATTATTCATGTCTACAACACCTAGATGGTTAGATGAAGAGGGGTGGAGCATAAATGTCAACATAGACCAGTTGGGTTGAGTCGCCCGTGTAGTCCTGTGTAACTCTGTCTTACGTGGTTCCCTGAAGGTTAAGTGGGTAAGCGTTAATATGGAGGGCAGATTTTACGGACCTCTGACGAGCATGTTTTTCAGAGTAAGAAGTTTCATAACACCAGGTTAAAGTCCAATCAAGTTATTTGATAGTAAACCCACAAGCTTTCAGGGTTTGTCCCTTTGTCAGGTAAACGGAGAGTTCTGGCTTCAGACAGAGCATATAACAGTACTCACAGTTTACAGATTACTGATTAAAATGCCAGTCTTTACAACTAGTCTGCTAGTAAAGTCTTAAAGATGCAGACAATGTGAGTGGAAGAAGCATTAGGCACAGGTTAAAAAGATGTGTATTGTCTCCAGACAGTACAGTACGTGAGGTTTTGCAAACCCAGGCAATCACAGTGGTTACTGATAGTGTGACAAGAACCCAAGATCCTGGTTGAAACTGTCCTTATGTCTGATTCCTCTGTCTGGAGACAATACACATCTCTTTAACCTATAGCTAATGCTTTTTCCACTCACGTTGTCGGCATCTTTAAGACTTGAATAGCAGGTCAGTTGTAAAGATTTGCATTCTAATCAGTAATCTGTAAACTGTCTGTGCTGTTATATGCTCTGTCTGAGACCAGAACACCTCATTCACCTGACGAAGGGACAAACCCCGAAAGCTTGCGAGTTTACTATCAAATAAGTTGGTTGGACTTTAACCTGGTGTTGTCAGACCTTGTACTGTGTTTACCCCAGTCCAACGCCGACATCTCCACATCCAGAGCATGTCTTTGACAGGAAGGGAACATTACCCCACCATATTCCCAGGCTCTCTCCCAAGATCACATCCAGATTACCAGCAGGGGGTGAAAGGGCACCAAAATTGACAGCCTGCCCTCCTATAGCCTACTGTGCAAATCGGGGGGAAAGGATGTGGATGGTGCCCAATCCAGCATTATGTGTTAGCTATTCACATTTGCCGGTTGACACAATCATATTGCCTTTGCTGTAAAAAGTGACTGTGAAAAATTAACATTAAATGTAGGAAGCGAGTGCAGATTAGCAATATGAGCAGAATACATAATAAATGAGGGTGATTCATTAGCAGCGAACTTACTGAAGAAAATTAAGGATGAGGCTTAGATTGATGGAGGGTTTGAATTCATTCGGAGTTTCGCTTTGCCCGAACAGAACGGCTGTAGTTAATAATGTTTTTTTCTCTCTCTGCTGACTGAGTTTGGGGTTGACAAGCTCGCAAAGAGCTGGCCCATATCCTCTCAACGTGGGGATCTGAGCCCCATTCATGGAGCTCAACACAAAATCTAGGTTGATGCTGGTGTGCCGTACTGAAGGAGTGCTGCACTGGCACGGTTGTCACCATTCAGCTGAGACAGTTAAACTCTCATGTGAATGTAAAAAGTTCCTTGAGGGGTGGGGGGGGGTGTCAGTGTCTGTGAAATGGAAGAACTGATCCCTGTGTGGTGATGGGGGGTGGGGATGGGGAGATACACTGAGTGGGGGTGGGGTGCGCAGTGGGTTGAGGTTGGGGGGGGGGGCACAGCTGAGGGATTTGATTTCTGTGAGGGAGCAAGGCCAATATCTATGAGGGGAGAGGCCTAATGCTTGAGGAGATTGGGGGGAGCCTGTGAGAGGGGAAGGGGGTGCTCAGTGTCTGTGAGGCAGTGAATCGATCCTGAGAGGTGGGGGGCGGACACTACCTGTGAAGGGGGGATGCCTGATGCTTGGGGAAAGGTGGGGTGGTGTCTTGCGCCAAGGACAGTCCCTTGGCGCAAGGGAGATGTTGTCAAATACCAGTTCCCAGTATTTGTGGGAGGGATCTTCATGTCTGTGGAATTGTGGGAGCAGTGGGGAGGGGGTCGGAGTGGATGAATTGCAGTCGAGATCATGGTGCCCCGATCTCTGTGGAGTTAGTCTTGCTGGCTCTTTTAGCCTGTGGAGATGCCGGCGTTGGACTGGGGTAAACACAATAAGAAGTCTCAAACACCAAGTTAGAGTCCAACCAAATTATTTGATAGTAACTCACAAGCTTTTGGGGTTTGCTCTGGACCCGACAAAGGGGCAAACCCCGAAAGCATGTGAGTTTACGGTCAAATAAATTGGTTGGACTCTAACCTGGTGTTGTGAGACTTCTTACTCTATTAGCCTGGTGCACTCCAGAGTGATGCCACAGCCACACCTTCATATTTTGTATACATTGAAAACCTGGAGTGAAAACTCAGCTATGAATCTCGTTAGATACACCTCAGTTTTCCGTCTGCCCATAACACTCTGCCAGATTTTGGGAAAATTGTGCCCATGATGAATTCATGCACAGACAGAGACATTTAGATGCAAACATTGCTACAAATATATACTCCTGCAGATGCTGAGGACATATATCTTGTTACAAGTAATTTATATTTGTATATGTGTGTGTTGTGCGCAAGGTACAGCTCTAAGTTTTAGTTTCATTTTTAAAAATTGTCTGTATGTCTGCAGGTTTGTTTAGATATCAGCATTTTTAATGAGGTTTTTACAACCTTAAAACAAATGCAGAATTAAGAAAGAACTGAGGTGTTACCTAGCAACCAGGAGTCCACAAAGACAACAGAAGTCAGTTTAAGTTTAGCTCAGAACAAGGTGACTCAGAAAGTAAAAAGCATTCTACAGAAATTGCTGGACAAGGCAGGTCAATATGCAGGGACAAAAACAAAACAAGTACCAGTAGTTTTAAAAAAAAACAAGTCCACAAAACCCAGGGGCGAGAGAGAAACAAAATCCAGGAAGAACTTCTGCTCAAAGAAATAAAGAACAGTGCCGGAATTTTAGCACCTCGCTCACCTGAGGCACATAAGATCCCGTCCAAGGCTAATGGAAAATGTTATTCTGTGAGCCTTACCCACACTGATTCTTGAATGGGCATGCCAGTAAAACTGATGGGCAGGAACCTTGGGAAGATGATCTGTTCAGTAAAGTGAAGAGTGCAGAGCAGAGAGAGAGACTCCAAAACTTAAAAACAATACTGTGGAGAGCTGGCAGAATACTAAATAGGCCTGTGGAAAGCCAAAGATCCAAGGTGACAGGAAATCTTTGACTCGGTATTTTGGACCTGTGGTGCAGTGACATTCTGCTGGCATGGTTGGATATCTGAGTGAATGTGTGGGAGGCAAAGCTTGAATTCATGTGGAGATCGAGGGCAGTCAAATATCGGAAGGAGAGTTCAAAACCTTGGAGGTGGATCCTTGGTCAGGACATCCAAGAGTTCCATTGCTGGGAAAAGAACCAAAAGTGTGTCTTCAAGAGCAGAGATTGGAAACCTTCATGTGGAAGAAAGCATTCCAGTGAGACCAGTTGTTTCACAGAGTGGCTGGTGCTCAAGGAATTAATGAGAAATCTGCAAAAGTTGAGTTAGGTGGTGTGTGTAACTTGATTTCAGGATGTGTGGTATCTGACCAGAGATTTTTTCCATTGCTTCCCATGGACTGTGTACTTCATGTGAACCTTAGAGTATAAGATGTTATAACTTTTATTATCTGTACAAATCTGTATACATCTGTCAAGGTGTAGTGGTGTGGAGGTGTAGTTTAAAATAGTTCTTCTGTTTGATGTTTTTTACTTTTTAAAATGTTTTATGAGTTGACTCTTGTGACTCTGTTTAATAATCACCTTCCATATATCTAAATGAGAAATGAAAGCTATGATCAATCATGCCAGGTTCCACCCTTGGATCAACTTTTTTTTAGTTGTAACATCAGCTGGGAGTGCAACAATACGCACATTCCCATATGCAGACATTCTGACTTCCTCCCATACTCCACAGATGTGTGGGTTAGGTTGATTGACCATGCTAAATTGAGCCTTAGTGTCAGGGAGTCTAGCAGGGCAAACAAATGGGGTCAAGAGCAATTGGGACTAGTTTAGTGGTAAAAACTAGGAGGCAAGGACAGGTTGTGCCAAAGAGCTTGTTTCTATGTTGTAAACCTGCATGACTATGACTCTATATGTGAACACACATACTTGTATCTGCACACATTCTTAGACATTCATTCACATATGTGTAGAGACACACAGGTACATGAGGTACACACATGCACACAGAGAGGAATAAATGAAATCATCTAATGGGAAACCCTACAGGAGATAATGTTAATAAAACTTAGATCAATAATTAAATCACTCAACACAGAGAGATACATGGAGATTAAATACTGACTCCAGCCTTAATATTGCCAGATGATTCCTCCCAAATGGGCAATTAATAGCCATCCAAATTATTCAGGAGTGTGAATTGTGAGGTCTTGCTTGAAGCATGCGATCAACAGATCAATCATTTTTATTAGCTATTGGAGAAGGTGGGCGAAGAACATCAATAAAACCAGACTCACATAATCAAATACAAAAAAAAATGAACACTAATTGTGGCACCATTGCAAGAAGATCCTTGTCAATATTTACTCCTCAACAATAAGCACTGAAAGGTAAATGATCTGGTCAGTTATCACACTGCAATGCATAGGAAGTAGTGTGCAAGGTGGATGCTGCTTTTTCTTTAATACAAGACTAATTTCATTGAACATAAAAATGAATAACTTTACACTTCTCACATTATACTCCACCTGCCACTTTTAACTTGTCTCTATCTCCTTGAATCCTCCTTACATCGTACTTTCCAACCTAGCTTTCTATTATCAGCAAATTTAGATACACTGCTCTTCATCTCTTTCTCAAAATCACTGATGTAAATCATAAATAGCTGAGGTCCCAACACTAATCTTTGCACCACACCACCAATCGCAGCCAGGCAACTGTTTATCCCTACTCACTGCTTTCTGTCCATCAAATAATCTTCTATCTGCACTAATATATTTCTCCCAACATGCATGGTCAAAGGATTGGTTAACGTAACAAATGGGTCTTTTTAAATTGGGGGTTATTGAATAGTAGAACACCACAAGGATCAATGTTGGGGCCTCAGCTGTTTACAATTCATATTATTGATTCAGATGAAAAGACAGAGGATGATGTATCTAGGTTTGCTGATGATACAACGCTCGGTGGAAAGCTGCGGGAGAAGGCAGAGATAAAGGCAAGTGAAGTGAGTGGGCAGTGAGATGGCAGATGGATTATAATGCAGGGAAGTGTGAAGTTATTCACTTTGGTTGCAAGAGTGGCAGTGCTGAATGTTTTTGAAAATGTGAGAAACTTGCAAGTGTTGATGTTGACAGAGGCTTGCTCATACAAAAATTAACACGCAGGTGCAGCAAACAATTAGGAAGGAAAATGACTTGTTGGCTTTTATTGCAAGGGAACTGGAGTACAAGAATAAAGAAACCAAAAGAGAAAATGCTGGAAAATCTCAGCAGCTCTGGCAGCCTCTGTAATGAGAAAAAAGAACTGATGTTTCGAATCCAGTTGACCTTTTGTCCAGAGCTTTAACAAAGGGTTGTCTGGACTCAATGTCAGCTCTTTTCTCTCCTTACAGATGTCCCCACATCTGTTGATTTTCTGCTCTTTTGATTTCAGACTCCAGTATCTGCAGGAATTTGCTTTGAACAAGAATAAAGAAGTTTTGGTGAGATCACATCTGGAATATTGCATGCGGTTTTGGTCTCCACATTTAAGAAAAGATACATTTGCATTGCAGGCGGCGCAGTCTATGTTGGGGGTAAGGGGCTGAGGAAATTGAATCTGTTTTCTGTGGAGTTTAGAAGAAGGAGAGGTGTTCTCATCAAAATGTTCCATGTTCTGAAGGGGTTCGGCAGCAGTGCTACCGATCTATTTAAAGGGCTATGAATCTTTGAAATTCTATACAAGAGAGGATTGTAGATGTTCCATCATTGAATACATTTAAAGCTGGAATAGACAAAATATTACTGTTGATTCCACAGTGATATTACAGGAAATTCTAATAAAGGCATTCTACAAACCCACCTCCCAGAACACATTTGCCAATTCGATTGGTGTAATATCCTAACTATGTTAGAGATCTTTTCTTAAAGAGAAAAGAATGCAGTTTGCTCACGTGGATTCAAACTAACAATAACAATAGATTTATTCAAGAGTCTTGTCTGCGTAGAGTACAAACTGAAAGTAAAACAGTAGCCTCTATAAGCACCGAATGACATCACCATCAAATCAAGTAATAACCTCTTAAACCCTTTTCAATATATAATAATTGGCACAGTCTATGTGAAGACTCTTTCTCACACAACTATTGTATTATCTGCGTCCAATTCTTTCTTGGATGCTACTGGGATTTGATGGTTTGAGTTATACGGAGAGACTGGATAGATTGGGACTCTTTTCCTTAGAGCGTAGGAAGCTTAGGGGGTGATCTTATAGAAATTTATAAAATAATAAGGGGCGTAGATCAGCTAGATGGTCAATATTTCTTCCCAAACATGGTGGAATTCAAAGCTAGACAGCATAGGTTTAATATAAAAGAACACTACAGCGCAGAACAGGCCCTTCGGCCTTCGATGTTGCGCCGACCAATTAGGAACAAGCAGTGACCTTCTAACCTAAACCATTCCCCTTTCATCCATAAACTTATCTACTAACCTCTTAAACGCCACCAAACTTGGTGCATCTACAACTGACGCAGGCAGGGCATTCCATACCCTTACCAGCCTCTGGGTAAAGAACCTACCTCTGACATCCGTCCTAAAACCACCACCCAATATGAGGGGGGAGAGATACAAAAGGGTCCAATTGTTTTACACAAAGGATGGTGGGTGTCTGGTAATGAACTGCCAGAGGTTTTTATTCATTTATTAGTCCAAGCAGGTTTACATTAACTACAGTGAAGTTACTGTTAAAATCCCTTAGTTGCCAGACTCCAGCTCCTGTTCAAGTTCACTGAGGGAGAATTTAGCATGGCCAATCCACCTAAACAACACGTCTTTGGGATTGTGGGAGGAAACCGGAGTACTTGGAGAAAACACACGCAGACACAGGGCGAGCGTGCAGACCCTACACAGACAGTCACCCAAACCAGGATTCGAACGCGGGCCTCTGGGGCTGTGAGGCAATAATGCTAACTGCTGTGCCGCAGTAGTAGTAGAGGTGGGTACAATTTTGTTTTGCGAACAGCATTTGGGCAGTTACATCGGTAAGATGGGTATCGAAGGATATGGGCCAAACACGGGCAATTGGGACGAGCTTACTGGGTAAAAACTGGGTGGCGTGGATAATTTGGGCTGATGGGCCTATTTCCATGTTATAAAATTCTATGACTGTCTGACAGTTTCATTTACTGTACCTACCTTTTAGATCTTAACAGATTAAGAGAGAGAAACAAAAGGCATCATGTATCTTTATACCATGGACATTGGCAGGTACCCAATGAGTTGATAACCAGCAGTGCTGATGGGATAGTCACTGTGAGCCCTTGCAACGTTTCAGTGGCTGTACGGGAAATGAATAACAAAAAGCAATTGATGGACACCAGGAAACAATTCACTTCTCTTCCCCAAACATTTATTACTTGACTTCCCAAGAGACAGGAGCCACTGAGAGAAAATAAAATACATTTTTCAACAGTTTGTTCTGTTTATCAGTTAACCTGAAAGAAACACAAACCGAGAGAGAGTGAGGCAGAAAAAGGGAGAACCGCAAACTCAGGGAGAGAGAGAGGGGAGAATCTCAGGGACAGAGAGAGAGAGAGAGAATTGCAACACTGGATTTAACATAATAAGTTTTGTAAATAGTTGCCTGCTGCCCACTCATTCAGCCACATTTTGAATACTGTGTCCAATTCTGCTCACACATAGAACATAGAACATTACAGCGCAGAACAGGCCCTTCGGCCTTCGATGTTGCGCCGACCAATTAGGAACAAGCAGTGACCCTCTAACCTAAACCATTCCCCTTTCATCCATAAACTTATCTACTAACCTCTTAAACGCCACCAAACTTGGCGCATCTACAACTGACGCAGGCAAGGCATTCCATACCCTTACCACCCTCTGGGTAAAGAACCTACCTCTGACATCCGTCCTATAACTACCACCCCTTAATTTAAAGCTATGTCCCCTCGTGCTAGCTTTCTCCATCCTAGGAAAAAAGCTATCACTGTCCACCCTATCTAAACCTCTAATCATCTTATACGTTTCAATAAGGTCTCCTCTTAGCCGCCTTCTTTCTAACGAAAACAACCTCAAATCCCTCAGCCTCTCTTCATAAGACCTGCCTTCCATACCAGGCAACATCCTGGTAAACCTCCTCTGTACCCTCTCCAATGCCTCCACATCTTTCTTATAATGTGGGGACCAGAACTGCACACAATACTCCAAGTGCGGCCTCACTAGAGTTTTGTACAGTTGCAACATGACGTTGCGGCTCCGAAATTCAATCCCCCTACCAATAAAAGCTAAGACTCCATATGCCTTCTTAACAACCTTATCGACTTGATTGCCAACTTTCAGGGATCTATGCACATATACACCAAGATCCCTTTGTTCATCAACACTATTAAGAGTCCTACCATTAGCCCTATACTCTACACATTTGTTATTCCTGCCAAAGTGAATTACCTCACACTTTTCCACATTAAACTCCATTTGACCAGAAGGAAATGGAGGCTTTGGACAGAGTGCAGAAAAGGTCATAAGAACATAAGAAATAGGAGCAGGAATGGGCCATCTAACCTTTCGAGCCTGCTTCGCCATTCAATAAGATCATGGCTCATCTGAAGTGGATCAGTTCCACTTTCCCACTTTCTCCCCATAACCCTTAATTCCTATCTATCAGAAATCTATCTACCAGTGACTTATTCAACAAGGTAACCTCCACCACTTCAATGGGCAGAGAATTCCAGAGATTCACTACCCTTTGAGTGAAGAAGTTCCTCCTCAACTCTATTCTAAACTGCCCCCCCCCTTTATTTTAAGGCTGTGCCCTCTAGTTCTGGTCTACCAGAATGTTGCCTGGTATAATGTTAGTAGCTATGAGGAGAGATTAAATAAGCTGAGATTGTTCTCGCTGAAAAGATGGAGGCTGAGGGTCGACCTGGTAGAAGTTAATAAAATTATGAGAATTATACATAGGATGAATTGTTGAAAGCTTTTTTCTTTCCCCAGGGCAGAAACGACAATTACAAGGGGGTACAAATTCAAGGGAAGAGTGGAAAAGGTTCAGTGGAGATGTGCGGGGGAAGTTTTTTACACAGAGAGTGGTGGGGGCCTGGAATGCACCGTCGAGAAAGGTGGTTGAGGCAGATATGTTAGTGACATTTAAAACTTATCTGGATAGACACATGAACAGACGAGGAATAGAGGGATACAGGGTAGTTGATCTTGATAGGACAATGTGGTCGACGCAGACTTGGAGAGTCGAAAGGCTTGTTCCTGTACTGTACTGTTCTTTGTACTCACCTACCCCGCCTCCACCATTAACTTGGTCAGGGAGAAACACAATCTCGCGGTAAGCGGTGTTCACGGCATCCGGTGTTATCTGCTGTCCCGTGAAGTGTTTTATTCTAGAGGTCAGGCAGCTTTGGTACTTGTCTCCATTGCGTGAGAGTCACCTTGCTAAACTGAATTTTAATGATGAGCTGGGGGAGCCAGGGAATGGCATTAGCATTAGTTTTGATTTTTATTTATTAAAGTAAAGGTAAAATATATTTACTAGTTACAAGTTTGGCTTACATTAACACCACAATGAAGTTACTGTGAAATTCCCCTAGTCACTACAGTCTGGTGCCTGTTTGGGTCAATGCAGTTAAGCAGCACATCTTTCAGAATGTGGGAGGAATTCAGAGCACTTGGAGGAAACTCATACAGTCACAGGGAGAATGTGCAAACTCCACGCAGACAGTGACCCAAGTCAGGAATCGAAGCTGGATCCATGGTGTTGTGAGACAGTAGTGCTAACCACTGTGCCAACCCTTTGGTTAATTTTACTTTTACTATTATTTTTGTAACTTGTCTATACTTAAAAATTAAAATAAAGTTGGGTAGAAACATTAATAAAGCTTAACTTTTATTGAATAAGTTTTTGTTCAAATAGTACCCTTCATATTTCTCACTGTAGATAATATTGTAGATATATCTCAGAGGTGGGTTTTATTTCAATATTAGTTATATCCTGAAGTTTTTTTTCTTGTTTTTTTTGTTGCGCTTTGTTTAATAAATTATGTTATTTATTTCAGTTTGGAGGAGTTGGAGGCATAATAGTAATTAACTGGACTAGTAAGCCAAAGGCCCAGAGGGACAAGGGTTCAAATCTCACCACAGCAAATGATGGAATTTAAATTCAATTAATAAAATCTGGAATTGAATGCTAGTCTCAGTAATGGTGACCATGGTGTTATTTTCAATTGGTGCAAAAACTCATCTAATCTTCTTTAGGGAAAGATATGAAACTGGCTCAGTCAGAGGACAGAGTGTAGCAGTGGAAGGGTGCATTTCTGAATGAAGGGATGTGACAAGTGGTGTTCCTCAGGGATCAGTGCTGGGACATTTGATGTTTGTGATATTTATAAATGATTTGGAGGAAAATGCAAGTGGTTTGATTAGTAAGTTTGCAGATGACTCAAAGGTTGGTGGATTTGCAGATAGCAATGAGAACCATCAGAGGATACAGCAGGATATAAATCAGTTGGAGACCTGGGCGGAAAGATGACAGATGGAGTTTAATCCAGACAAATGTGAGATAATGCATTTTGGAAGGTCTAATACAGATAGGAAATATACAGTAAATGGCAGAATCCTTAAGAATATTGATAGGCAAAGGGATTTGGGTGTAGAGGGAAACAGGTCACTTAAAGTAGCAATGCAAGTGGAGAAGGTAGACAAAAAGGCATATACTGTGCTTGCCTTCATCAGCTGGGATATTGAATTTAAAAATTGACAAGTCATGTTGCAGATTTATAGAACCTTAGTTAGGTCGCACTTGGAATATAGTGTTCAATTCTGGTCACCACACTACCAGAAGGATGTGGAAGCTTTGGAGAGGATACAGAAAAGATTTACCAGGATGTTGCCTGATATTGGGGGGCTATGAGGAGACATTGGAGAAACTTGGTTTGTTCTCACTGGAGTAAAGGAGGTTGAGGGGAGACCTGATCGGAGTCTACAACAGTATAAGAGACATGGACAGAGTGGATAGTCAGAAGCTTTTTCCCAGGATGCAAGAGTCAATTCCCAGGGGTCATAAGTTAAAGGTGCAAGGGACAAGTTTAAAGGAGATGAAAGAGGCAGATTTTTTACAGAGAGTAGTGAGTGCCTGGAACTCACAAGAGAGCACAGGTTCAAGATGAGAGGGGTGAGGAAAGTCTTCTATGCAGAGAGTAGTGGGTGCCTGGAACACGCTGCCAAAGCTGGGAGCTGTAGTGGAAGTGGATATGGTTGTGACTTTTATGGGGCGTCTTGAAAAGTACATGAATAGGATGGGAATAGAGGGATATGGTCCCCAGGAGTGGAGGAGGTTTTAGTTAATTCGGGCAGCACGGTCGGTGCAGGCTTGGAGGGCCAAAGGACCTGTTCCTGTGCTGTAATTTCCTTTGTTCTTTGAAATCTTCCTTCCATTTCCTGGCCTGGCCTACATGTGACTCCATACTGACATGTTAGCTGACTCTTAATGGTCCCCTGAAATGTTCCAGCTAGACATTCAGTTCAAGGGTAATTAAAGATGGGCAACAGACACTTACCTTTTCAGTGATCCCCACATCCCATGAACAAAAAAATGGGCTAAAATAGCAAAGCAAAAATTTAATTCAGGAAATGGAGAAGCGATCGCGTTTTATTCAGGTCAAGGCAGGAACATTGACAGACAGTGGCCAAATGTGGTCAAAGCTCATTGGATTAATCAGGATGTTGTCTGGTCTCGAGGGTGTTGGCTATGAGGAGAGGTTGAATAAACTAGGATTGTTTTCACAGGAAAGACAAAGGCTGAGAGGAGACCTTAGGGAGGTCTACAGAACTATGAGAGGTGTAGCTAGGGTGGAAAATCAGAGGTTTTTCTCAGGATGAAAGTGTCAGTTACAAGGGAGCACAGGTTCAAGATGAGAGGGGTGAGGAATGTCTTTTATACAGAAAGTGGTGGATGTCTGGAACACATTGCCAAAGTGGTGGACGCACATTAGCAACATTTAAGAGGCATCTGGATGGCTACATGAACAGGGAGGGAATAGAGGGATGTGGATCGAATAAAGGTCGAAGGCTTTTTTTTGTAGTTTAGTAAGGGCATCATGACTTAGCAGACTGAAGGGCCTATTCCTGAGCTGTAGTGTTTGTTGTTTTTTTGTAAAACATGACTGGTATTGTGTGATTAATACCCTGTGATTGAATATCACATGATGAAATCTCAGAAAAGCTCCAAAGCAGAATTCCCTCATTATTAAAAAACTGCCTCCCAAAATCACTGACATGTTTTATTGAGCCACAGCAATGTCTTTATGAATAACTCCATTACTCAGTGGATTTGTGCCCCCCCCCCCCACTCCCCCTGCAACACATACACACACTTCCCCCTCTCTGGAGCTCATGCCTTGTGAGGTTTTAATTATTTAAAGTTCCCCTAATCTAGGTAGGAGAGATAAGAAAGAGACAAGGATCCCTGCTTCTGATCACCATCGAGTGACTGACAATAGCTGGAAAGTGTTGGTGAGCACAAGTTCTAGCCTGAGTGTGATGCTCACAACAGTTCAGAGAATCCATAGAATCCTACACTGCAGAAGGAGGCCATTCGCCCCATCGAGTTTGCACCGACCACAATCCCACCCAAGTCCTATCTCCATAAGCCAATGCATTTACCTTAGTTAGTGCTCCCGACACTAAGGAACAACTTCACATGGCCAATCAACCTAACCTACGTATCTTTGGACTGTGGGGGGAAACTGGAGCACCCAGAGGAAAACCACACAGACATGGGGAGAACGTACAAATTCCTCACAGACGATCACCCAAGCCAGGAATCGAGCCTGGGTCCCTGGCACTGTGAGATAGCAGCACTAACCATTGTGCCACTGTGGTACCCTGAATAGCCTAATGACACATAGTGTAGGAAAAGTATGTGCTAAGGATCATGGTGGATATGGGGCAGTGGTCACTCATCTGTGAATGAAGTATATTAGAAAATTATGGCTGCAGCTATTGTGTGAGGGCAAGATATGAGCTAATGCTTCAAGGAAATTGCATAATTAAATAAACAGAGTCTTTATTGAGAATAAGGAGCTTCCTATTGCTTGTGCATGTAGCTTCAAATCTGATTAAGCAGCCACTTTATTAAAAATCGATATATGTATAACACTTCTCAAATCTGCTGGTATTTAATTAGAATTTGTGTCAGAACTCATCTGATTAAAAAGTCAGATAAACATCCATTAAATGAACATTGCTTGGCAACAGAGGAGAAGATCATTGTTCATATTATTGCGTCAACGTGGGGGAATATTGGAAAAAGAACAATCTCTGCGCATCAAAATATCCTTTTGCCTGGACCTATATGCCATTAAGGGGAGCCCTGATACCATGCTATAGGTAAACTTTGAGATAGAAATTTGGAAACAGCCATTGTTGGGCATATACTCTAATGGGGGGAAGGTGTATATTGTCTGTCATTTGAATGGCAAGGTCCAATTAAGGCCTATTTATTGGGGGGGCCTTAGGCTTCATTTCTGTGGAGTTGGTTTGGTGTAAAGTATTGAACCAAGCTAAAGCCACTATGATGCCAGATGAATGAAGACCAGGCAGAGTGGGCGGGGTCAGGAAATCAGACCTTCAAACGTATATCTGCTTCCTGATTACCATGTTGGGAAAAACAGATTCTCTACAGCTAAATTTATAGGTCACTGTCTTCAGGAGAAAGAGCCCTCATCTTTTGATATCCTTGAGCCTGGCTGGCCTCCCTGCTGTTAACTTCAACTCACCGCAAACTTTGCTGCTCTCATCTTCATTTGCACAAAGTCCCATTCACTTATCATCTGCATTCTCACTGATGCTGATGTGCATTGATTTTTTACAGATGCACAGTAGAAAGCATCCTTTCTGGTTGTATCACAGCATGGTATGGTTCCTGCCCTGCCCAAGGCCACAAGGAACTACAAAAGAATAGTGAATGAAGGTCAATCCATCACTCAAACCAGCCTCCCATCTATTGACACTTCCCGCTGCCTCGTAAAAGCAACCAGCATAATTAAGGATCCCATACACCCCGGAAATTCTCTCTTCTTTCTTCTGTCGGGAGAAACAAAAGTCTAAGGACACGTACCAACCGACTCAAGAGCAGCTTCTTCTCTGCTACCATCAGACTTTTGAATGGACCTGCCTCACATTAAGTTGATCTTTCTCTACACCCTAGCTATGACTGTAACACTACATTCTGCATTCTCTCCTCTTCTTCTTTATGAATGGTATGCTTTGTATAGTGCGCGAAAAAAATATTTTTCACTATATCCCAATACATGTGACAATAATAAATCAAATCAGAGTACAGCACTTCAATTTGAATGCACAATCTTATTACTGAATCCTTTTACAGCCTCGCTCCCCTCAATCTCTGTCACTCTGACTTTCATAAAACCCTCCGCAATATTTGTGCTCATCCAATTCCAACTCTCTGAGCATCCCTGATTCCCATTGCACCACCACTGGAGATCATGCTTTTGGCCAACTAGTTCCTAAGCTCTGAAATTCCCTCCTTAAATCTATCTCTTCACCTCTTTACCTCTAACTTCTCCATTAAAATTCTCCTTAAGACTCCTTAGTAGGTGGCATGGTAGCATAGTGGTTAGCACTGCTGCTTTACAGTGCAAGGGACTTGGGTTCAATTCCCAGCTTGGGTTACTGTCTGGATGGAGTTTGCACATTATCTCTGTGGGTTTGCTCTGGGTGATTCAGTTTCCTCCTACGTTCTAAATCTGTACTAGTTTGGTGCATTGGCCGTGCTAACTTCTCCTTCAGTGTATCCGAACTGGCACCCAGAATATGGCAATGAGGGGAATTTCACAGTGACTTCATTGCAGTGTTAACGTTAGCCTTACTTATGACTAATAAATAAACTTTAACTTAACATCTGATCTACCTTTAGGGGAGGTAATGGCTTAGTAGTATTATCATTAGACTCAACCCCAGACCCCAGAAACTCAACTAATGTTTCCGGACACCCGAGTTCAAATCCCACCACAACAGATGGTGGCATTTGAATTCAATAAAAAAAACAAAAATTAAGATTCCAATAATGGCCATGAAACCATTGTCGATTGTTGGGGGGAAAAAAAAGCACCCACCTGGTTCGCTAATGTCCTTGAGGGAAGGTTTATATGTGACTCCAGAGCCAGAGCAACGTGATTGACTCTCAACTGCCCTCCAAGGGCAATGAGAGATGGACAACAAATGCTGGCCTGCCAGCGATGCCCATGTCTCATGAATGAATTGAAATAAAAACTCTTCATGTGGCCTCAGTGGCAGATTGTCTTTGAGAACAATCCTTGCAATGTTCACGACGCTATTGAAAGCAGAGAGAAACCTGGCAGGAAGTCAGAAGGAGAAAATAAATGGAATAAGTGTCTCCCTTTCATTCAGCAGTAAGTGTGAATGAATAAGTGGTGGTTATTACAATTTAATGTGTCAGTGCCATACCATAACTTCCATTTATACTGGCCTTATCAGTCAGTACATCACGAAAGATAACCAGGTAGTCAAAAGATGCCTCACAATGAGGACTAATCGAACTGATGAGTGTCAGGAGTTTAATTACTTTTATTGCAAACACTTTCTGAATTATGTATAATTCACTTCCATCCCCATCCACCCCTATTTTATTGAAAGAGCGAACTGCCTCATTCAATAACCTGATTTGATGAAAAGAAGAA
This sequence comes from Sphyrna mokarran, assembly GCA_024679065.1. NCBI lineage: Eukaryota > Metazoa > Chordata > Chondrichthyes > Carcharhiniformes > Carcharhinidae > Sphyrna > Sphyrna mokarran. Next base: position 9,782,742 of record JAGIQG010000013.1, on the reverse strand, counting down.
TCAAACAGTGACAATGTATCAGGATAGTTTTTAACATTCCTGTTTTGATGTGTGCCAATGCAGTAATGAGGGAAAGGCTGACTCGGAGGTAGCTTGACTGAGAGCGAGCAAGTTTACATTCATTCATTACTTGTTAAAAAGCCTTCTCAATACAAGATGTAACGTGATTAAAACTGATGAGTGCTAGAAAATTAAAAGTTAAAGAAAAAAATAAGGAAGTTCCGGCAACGGCAAAGAAGTCAGCCAATATCTGACAAAGACAAGGCATTTTTGGGGATGGGAATCATTCCACAGAACAGATCTGGGTTAGGAAGGAATGGGTAATACTCAATTAGAATCATAGGATCTCTAAAAGTGCAGAAGAAGGCCATTCAGCCCATTGACTCTGTATCGACTTTCTGACAGAATAATGTACCCAGTTCCTTTCAGCTACGCTATCCCCTTAACTCCACATGTTTACCATGGCCATATCTAAACTACACTTCTTTGGACATTGAAGGACAATTTAGCGGGGCCAATCCTTCTAATTTGCACATCTTTGGACTGTGGGAGGAAACTGGAGCACCCAACGGAAACCTACGCAGACACAGGGAGAACATGCAAACTCCATACAGTAATCCAAGGCTGGAATTGAACTTGGGGGTCCCTGGTGCTGTGAGGCAATAGTGCTAACCACTGTGCCACTGCGAACTTTTGTGGGTTCAAATCCCACTCCAGCAATTAATTTGTAGGGGAGTTCACAATTAAGTGTCATAGTTGAGGAAAAGGGATAAAAAGGTATAACCTTTTAGGACTGAGGTGACGAGAAATTTCTTCGTCCAGAGTGTGTTGAATGTGAACAGTACGAAGTCTCACACAACAGGTTAAAGTCCAACAGATTTATTTGGTAGCACGAGCTTTCCAAGCACTGCTCCTTTATCAGGTGAGTGGCTTGTGTAAATACCCAAATAGTTTCACCCATCATGGTGAATGTGTGGAATTCACTACCACAGAAAGTAGCTGAGGCCAGAATATTGTCCAATTTCAAGAAGAAATTAGATATGACTCTGGAGGTGAAAGGGATCAAGAGATATGGGAGGATCAGGATTGTGGTCAGATTGAATTCAATGATCAGCCGTGATCATAATGAATGGCAGAACAGGCTCAAAGGGCCAAATGGCCTCCTCCTGCTTCTAATTTCTATGTTTCGTGTGAAAAGACAAGCCTGATACTTGTAGTGAAGCTGTGCTGACTTTTGGATGGTTAAATGGACATCTGGCTTCCTTCCCAGATGGATGTGGAAGGTTTTATGGCACACTTTCCCCAGATAAGTTCTCTTGGCATCCTGGCCAATCAACGCTGAAATCTAAAACAAAATACAATGGGTACTGTACACCCAAAATAAAAACAGCAAATGCCACTAATATTCAACAGGTCAGGCAGCATCTGTTTTGAGAGAAAAGAATTCATGTTTTGGGTCAAAGATCTTTCTTTCACCCTGCAGAAAGAAGTTTTTGAAGCCTTCGAATTGATATGAGAAAATTAAGGCAAAAAGATTTTGCAATGTATTCTGATTGGTACTGTTTTTGTCCAATTGAACTATAAAATTACAGATGTTGGCCCATTTGTTGCTGTTGATACAGTTGCCAGATAAACTTGCTATCAATGCTTGGCTGAGCCCCAGTTCTCACTAATTAATTGGTTCAGCAGGGATCTGTTGACACAGACTGAAGTGGAGTGTTTGCTTTAATCGATTGCCATCTTTTTTTAGGTTGCAATAAGTTATTAATTTTTTGATCTGTTTTTTGCATGTCTATGTGTTTACTTGGACAAAAATAAGACATGTAAAGTGGGGCTAGGCTTCTGTTGTTGAAAATATGAATGATAGTTTTAGAAGATTGTAAGAGCAACAGTTTTTCCCAAAGTAGATTTTTGAATGGGAGTGTTTCATGAATGGTTTCAGAGCTTGCCATCGTTTTAGTGTGGTTCATTGGCTGTATACATTGTGCACTCCGGGTGAATACGCATAGAGGAGACAGGGAAGGGATATGGGGGATTCGAGGTGGCATGCAGGGCACGGAGGTGATGATTAGATTAGAGAGGGCATGGATTGGGCATGGTAGGGCATGTAAGTAATGTGATGGATAATGCGGAGCATGGATGGAGCATGGGGAGTGGCTAAGTGGTAATGGGGTATTGGAACTAGATGGCAGGACACACTTTAATACAACAGCGATGTAATCCAGAAGACCAAGGCAGACCTTGTAAAAAGTGCACCTCATCGCTCACCCACCTCTGTGGCTGAATGATTTCTGGAAACAACTTGATCCAACGTCCGCTTCCCTGCAGCTAAACTTGTACTGCGTGGTTCATTTTTTGGGGGTGATGGGCTTGCTGAGTAAGGTTTTTTTTCACTTGGGAGGCATCATTCAGTAAATTTCTGATCTCCCTCATTCCCACCATCCTCTGAAGTATCTCCATATCTATAATTCTGGCCTCTTGAGCATCCCCAATTTTTATAGTTCCATCACTAGTTGCTGTACTTTCAGCTACCCTTGGACCTAAACTTAGAAATATTCCCATCCCCAAATCTCTCTGCCTTTCTTTTCTCCCTGAGATCACTCTTTAAAACCAAACTCTGTGACCAAGCTTCTGCTGATCTGACAAAAAGTGCCCTTTGGTGGCTGAGTGTCAAATCTGGCTCCGCAACACCCCTGTGGCATGTCTGGGATGTTTATTATGTTATTTCATGTTCAAGTCCTATTCCTGAACTTGAGCACAGAAATCAAGGCTGGAGATCCGGTGCACCACTGAGAGACTGCGGAAGGTAATGGATAGGATTTTCCAACTCACCTGCCCCGAAACTGGAAAATCCTGTCCAATCCTGTCTGTGGCAGGCGGAAAGGGGAAAAATCTGAAAGTTCCTTTCAGATGAGATGCTCATCCACATGGAGGTCCATCCACACTCTCATATTGACATATGTTTAAAAGAAAACAGGCTCCATTTTGTGGAAGAGCAGGGGTCAAGATGCAGCTCATGTTGTTAAAGACAGTTAGGGTTGAGTAATAGGTTGATGGCTTTGCCAATGGTGCTGACATCCCATGAATAGTAAAAAATCTAATGGGTTGAGGAAAATTGGGCAGAAGTAATCCTTGGCAGTGAAGCAGCTTGTGGAAAGTTGGAGCTGATATAGAGAGACTAAAGGGAGAACACAGTTGGGGGTGAGTTAAGTGGCAACTGCAGACTGAGGTGTTAGATTTGAGGCCAGTCAAGCAGATTGACATGATGTTAAAAAAAAGCCTATGGTTAGCACAGCTGCTAAAAGATAGTTCTGTAGTTGCGCCAGTTGCATAATGGAACTTTTTGAAATGAAAAGACTTGTGCTTTATCTTGGTGAGTGCACATTGGGGATGAAATAAAGAATGTCTTGCGTTTATACAATGCCTCAGGAGATCCCAAGGTGGATTGCAGCCAATTAAGTACTTTGTAAATGCAGTCATTTGTGTAATGGGTGGAATGTGACAGCCAATTTATCCCCATGATCTCCCACAACCAGCGTTAAGACAACAGACCCGATCATTGGCCAAGGACACCAGGGAGATCTCTCATCATCTCTGTCGAATAGTTATCGTGAAAAGGCAAATGGCATCCTCAGTGTAACACCTTATCTGAAAGGTGGCGCACCCAGAGCTGCTGCACTGATTTTCACACTAACGTCATTGCAGTGTTAATGTAAGCCTATTTGTGACACTAATAAATAAACTTTAAGCTTTAAAACTGAACACCCTCGGTATTGCATTGTGAATGTCAGCTTGGAATTTGTGTTTGGGTCTCTGGTCTCACCACCCACTGAGCCATGTCTGTCCCCCGTGAAGCACCTCTGGTTCCAGCGGGTGGGGAGACCATGCTGCGGATAGTGTCAGAACGTTGCATTCCCTCACGTGCATCCCCGGAGAGTCTGAAATGAGCAGCAGATGTATTGTAGGAGCAGCTAGCATCGTGTGGTACGTTTACGTAAGGTGAATATGAATTGTCTGCAAATGAAGTGTTCTCCTGTGCCCGCGTGGGTGTAATGACTGTGTCAAACATTGCAATAATCAGTATCAACAATGGAAGGCCTTTGTTTAACCTTCCTGCAGCACTTGACGGGATGAAGCAATGTCACCCATACACAATACACTTGCATGCTCTCAGGAAAGTCACTGCATTCTGCTGCAACTCCCACTGTCACACAACACCTCATGCAAACAAGCTGTCATTGCACAAGCTTCACTACATCTGCTTCTTTCTATCATACAGTGTTAAAAGAGGTCATTCGGCCCTTTCTGTCTGTGGCAGCTTTTCAAAAGGGCTATTCAATTCGTCCCACTTCCCCAGAGTTCTTTTTCCCCTACCCAGCAACTTCAATTTTTCTTGTTCATTTTTTTTTTGCCTATCACCTTTTGAAAGTTAGGATTGAAATGATGATGTTGTCCTTCACTGCAGATCGTCATGAAAGAAAACAACATTTACCTCATCTTCCCTCTGTTTCTTTTACTAATGACTTTGAAATCATCTTTATCAGAAGATGACTTTGTCTTGTCAAGGAGTTATAGACATTGTCCATCCAGTGATAATTCGTCAAGTAGCATACTCATAGAATCCCTACTGTGCAGAAGGAGACCATTCAGCCCATCAAGTCTGCATCGACCACAATCCCACTCATGCCCGATCCAGTGGCCCCATGTATTTACCCTTCTAGTCCCCTGACACTAAGGGGAAATTTAGCCTGGCCAATCCATCTAACCTACACATCTTTGGAGTGTGGGAGGAAACCAGAGCAACCAGAGGATACCCATGCAGACATGGAGAGAATGTGCAAACTCCATACAAACAGTGAACCAAACTGGGAATTGAACCCCGGTCCCTGGTGCTGTGAGGTAGTGGTGCTAACCTTTACTGTGCCACTATGCCACCATAATGGCATTGTTTTGGTTCAGATGTGGCTGATGCTTTGAGTTTGTTTGTGTGGTGTGGTAGTGATACGATGGTATTCCAGCACTCTATCATTTTTACACCATAGAAACAAACTCTGATTAGTTACTTCACCTTTCCTCCTTCATGTATTCTCACAAAGGTACAAATTGTTACCAGCATTCCCCTGTCTGCTATTTCAATCAAAACTCCAAACCAATAGGAAAAAATTGAATGATATCACAGATAGAAGTTAGAAAAGTATATCAGTGGTGGGAATTTCCATTTCAAAAGGTTTGAACTGGTAGGTTTGAGGCAGGAGAAAAGGTGATGAGTCCTCAAAAACATCCAAACACAATTGATAACCCTGATTGGGCAGCACAGTGGCACAGAGCAAAGCATCGCTACCTCACAGCGCCAGGGATCCAGATTCAATTTCCAGCTTGGGTCACTGTGCAGAATCTGCAACGTCTCCCAGTATTTGCCTGAGTTTCCTCCAGGTGCTCTAGTTTCCTGCCACACTCTGAAAGACATTTCTGGTTCGATGCATTGGCCATTCTAAATTCTCCCCCAGCGTATCCAAACAGCCTCCGGAGTGTGGCCACTGGAGGATTTTCACAGCAACTTCATTGTAGTGTTTATGTAAGCTGATTTGCGACACTAATAAATAAACTTTAAACCTGGTATGCAAGACCTTGAGCCTTTCTGAACCTTTTGGCCACAACTCCAACTCTGGGCCCTTCAGACACTGAACACTCCCATTCAACTATCTCCCAACCACATCCCCTAACAAACTGCACCCTTCTCAACCATCCCACAACACCCCTCCCCTCTCACACACACAGTGCCCTCCTCACCCCTCCATCCACTATCTACAACAACAACATTATGCCAAAATTGTCCACTAAATATGGTGAGAAAACATACGAAAGTTGAAATTGAAAAACTATCTACGTGTGGCAATATACGCGTCAGTGGATATGTTTGCATATTTGTTATTTTGTATATTTGCTCCATCCCACATTGGTTGGCACTGTGCCATCTGCTTATTCACCGACATTTTGATGTGTGTTTTTATTCTTCATCAAATGGTATGAGATGATAGTCACAGATGCATCCATGTACTATAATCTCAGCAGGAGCAACCAGCTGTATATTGTAAGCATCTCATTCCAGTAACTGCTAATCGTGCTCCAAGCAGGAAACTATTGATTTGATTTGATTATTGTCACATGTGTTAGCACACAGTGGAAACTTTAGTTTCTTGCATGCTACACAGACAAAGCATACCATTCGTAGAGAAGGAAAGGAGAGAGTGCAGAATGTAGTGTTACAGTCATAGCTAGAGTATAGAGAAAGATCAATTCAATGCGAGGTCAATCCATTCAAAATCTGACAGCATTAGCTGTTCTTGAGTCGGTTGGTATGTGACCTCAGACATTTGTATTTTTTTCCGATGCAAGAAGATGGCAGAGCGGACATCTGGATCGCGTGGGGTCCTTGATTATGCTGGCTGTTTTGCCGAAGTGGCGGGATGTGTAGATGGAGTCAGTGGATGGGAGGCTGGTTTGCGTGATGAACTAAGTTTCATTTACGACCCTTTGTAGTTCCGTGCTGTCTTGGACAGAGCAGGAGTCATACCAATCTGTGAGACAACCAGAAAGAAAGCTTTCTGTGGTGCATCTGCAAAAGTTAGTGTGAGTTGTTGCAGACATGCCAATTCCTTAGTCTCATGACCATTTCCTTAGTCTCCTGAGAAAGTAGAGGCGATTGGAGGCTTTCTTAACTATAACGTCAGCATAAAGGAACCAGGAGAGGTTGTTGGTGATCTAGACACCTAAATATTTGAAGCTTTTGACCATGTTTACTTTGTCCCCATTGATATAGACAGAGGCATGATGCTTCTTGAAGCCAATAACTATCTCCTTTATTTTGTTGACATTGAGGGAGACATTATTGTCATTGCACCATTCACCAGATTCTCAATCTCTTTCCCCTAATCCATCTTGTCGTCTCTTAACTCTGGAAGTCTGTGGTCATGACTGCTCAAGGAACATTAAGCATCATCATATTTCCTTTACATCGATAGGAGGCAAGCAAGCTGACTAACTGGATAGAAATAACAATAATAGGTTTCATTTACATATCACCATTAGCTTAACAAAACAAAAGCCAAAACATTTCAGAGTAACACTATCAGTAAATCTTTGATACACAAGAAAATATTAGGATAGGTAACCAAAGATTAAGAAGGTTGTTTTTTCGAGCAACTTAACGAAGGAAAGATAGTTGGAAGGGATGATGGAGGCGCTTCCAGAGTCTCCAGACAGCACTTTAACACAGTGGTTAGCACTACTGCCTCATAGCGCCAGGGACCAGGGTTCAATTCTAGCCTCAGTTCACTGTCTATGTGCAATTTGCACTTTCTCCCTTAATGGGAGGAGATAAGATTTCAGGAAAAAGCAAACAACTGCTGCCTGCTCCTGAAAAAAAGCAAGAAGTGTCTCGGTCTCTCTGGAGGCTGCTGTTTGAGTGTCACTAGACTGCTGTCACTCTATCCTTCTCTCTCCAGAGGTGTTTGAATGTTCTGGGACTATCAACAAGTAAAACTTGTGTTGTTTGCAAACGGATTTTAAAGAGGAGTTTAAGTCTATTAGAAAAATATTGCTTCAGTTGGAACTGATAGAGATAGGTTGGCAATTAAGAATTGTATCTTGTCATGTTTAAGTATTTAAATTGGTAGAAGTTAAACTAATTCATTTGTTGTAGTTACACTGTGTTGTTAAATAATAATGACAAAAGCTTCCTCATGTGTCAGTGGAGTCACACCTGAAGTGCACATATAGGAGATCTCAGGCTTGATTTATCTGGAAATTCTTTTGGTTCTTAAAGTCAGTCCAGAGACTGGAGTCATAATATATACTCCCAGTGCATGTTAAGCCAAGGTCCCATATTCTCTCTTAGGCAGAAGTAAAAGATGCCAAATATCATTTGATTAAAGGAATGGAATTCTCCAAGGCAAAATTTTCTGGTTGCTCTGGTGGGATCTTCCAGTCTTGCCCTGTCATGGATTTCCCAGAGGTGGAAGGTGTGAAGAATGGAAAAATCCATTCACAGCGCTGGGAATGTAAGTTCCCGGTACCAGACAATGGTGGGCCACCTCTTCCATGGGGATGTGTAGAAAATCCCACCTCACGTATCTTGGCTATCTTTTATCCAGCAAGGATCATTACCAAAATAAGTGATTATAAGGATGCTGGCAGTGCACAAACTGGCTGCTGTTTCCATTAACGACCACCCTTCAGAAAGAGCTTGGCTGCAAGGCGCTTTGGAATTGACCGAGGTTGTGAAGCATATTAAAAACAAAATTGTTTCTTTAATAAAAGAGTACATGATTTACAAAGGCATTCATTGAATCCTTTCTTTCAGTTTTTCAAAGGTCTGTGGAACAGTTGCTTCCACGCATGTTAGAAACCAGTTCTTTGTGTCCTAGAAAATATTAGAGGATTGTATTATTTGAAAATGTACTTTGAAGAGTCCTCTTGTTTTGAGAAGCAGTTTGATTTGAGTGTCGGGAGAATGTAGGCTGTTTCTTTTTTTCTCTCATTTATAAATACCAACCCATTCTTATTTAGAAGTATTAAGGTCCTGAACTTCAAACAATAACACACGAACAGTAAAAAAGAGTAGAAAAGGAAACGCATCAAAAACACTCAATGGACAGGGCTAATATTTTTCATTATTTCTTATAGCTGCCATTTTTCTTCCGACATCAGAGGAATCTTTGTCCTTTGTACTTCCCCTGACAGATTCCATTCAGTCAACATTGATACACTCAGCATTGTCCCCCGTTGCTTAACTGTGCTGCAATGCCAAAACTAGATGTAGTCCTTCATTATGGGGTCTAACTAGATGATAGGTTTGACAGGAAATACAACCTTACAGTCCGCAAACAGGCCATTCTTCCCAGCTGGTTTATACCACTCCAACTTACCTTTATTTGCTTAACTTGGCAACGTATCCGATTCTTTGTGTTCTGAAGAAGTGATATCAAAAGGCTGTGCTGCTGGGTTAAGATGAATAAAGACCTATGTTTTATGGTCTAATATGATTCCTCTCGTTCTGAAGAAGTCATACTGGACTCAAAATATTAATACTAGGCAAAATCTTGCCAGTATTGTTTCTGGCAGGGAAACCGGTCGATTTGTTCTCCAGATTCGATCACATTCTGTCAAAGGAAATCAAAGGGCATAAATCACACAAACATAGGGTGGGTTCAAAACATCTGGCAGAACCCAGCTGCACAAAAATTATGGCTGGCACCATCTTTAAATGGCGACCCAATCAAAGCTCCTGCCATCGCACATGAAGGCCTCAGGGGCTCCCATCCCCACCTCCAATCGGAGAGAGTATTCATTCCCCCACAATCATCAGCCCTTTCTCCCCCTCGCCCCACACCCCCTACGATCATCAGGTTCTTTCTCCTGCATCCACCCCCTCAAACCTACAATCGCAATGATCATTGACCTCTTCTCCCCTCTACCTGGATCATAAACCTCCTTGCCCGCCACCCACTCCTCAGCAGCCATTGCCAGCATTCCTTGTCTGCCTGTCCCATTGCTGTCCCACAACCACGTATGCATTAACACCCACACGCCCATAAACCCACCTCCTCCGCCCCGCCACACTCCTCCACATGGCTGCCACTGGGGAGGAGTGCCAAGAACAAGAGTTCGGAACTGCCAAATTCGATCAGGAACAGGTTGGATTAAATTCCAGTAACATTCAGGAGATTTGCCGCGGGTTTGCCCTTTTTTGTCAGAACCTCGAGTTGAAGGTTTGGACGGGCTGGCAGGCAATGAAATATTTTGTTTCTTTAAAGCACTCTGGGAGAGTTTGATGACTTTAACAGTGCCATTTACGTACTGTTCCTGTTGTAAGCAGATGAAAGAAAAAGGCTAAATCCGAGATTTTTATTATGTGATAGTGAGCAATTTTCATTTCCACTTCTGCCTAGGAGGCTACTTCATTGTATATATTATCACAGAATTATAGAATCTATAGACCTACAGCACAGAGACAGGGCCCTCAGCCCAAACTGGTCCATGCGACCAAATTGCCCAAAAAAGCTAACCCCATTTGCTTCCATTTGGCCCATATCCCTCCAAACCTTTCCAATCCATGTATCTGTCCAAATGCTTTTTAAATGTTGTCAATGTCCCTGCCTCAACCACTTCCTCTGGCAGCTCATTCCATACATATATCACCCTGTGTGTGAAAACATTGCTCTTCAGGTTCCCATTAATTCTTTCCCCCCTTAACTTAAACCTATGCCCTCTGGTTCTCGATTACCCGACCCTGGGAAAAAGACTGAGTGCATTCACCCTATCCACGCTTCACTAAGCCAGAACAAAATACACCAAAATATTAAACAGGGATGGGTAAAGGTAGAAAATCTCAGAGTTTCTGGCAAAATGGTTCTTTTGAAATGTAGGTATAATGATTTTAATCAGGCAGATTGAATATGAACTCCCTGATAAAGGGCCAAATTGATGGTCCCAATCAGAGAGCCCCATGCTCTGTATTTAAACAGGAGTGTCAGTTCCTCTGGCACTCTGGATGTAGACTGCACATCGAGCGCACTTTGTATAGTATTATTGGATCTTGTAAGTAATGGGATTTTGGTGAAGAGATTTCCGCCTCCGAGGATTTATTACGGTAACCTTGCTGACTGGTGACTGAGCCATTATCTCACAATGCACTATGATGGGGCAGATGGGGAGACTGCACTGGCAGCAGGGGTTGAGGGGATGGGTGTGGGTGGGTTGATGTCTTTAATCTTGCCTTCACCAAATGCCTGCTGTGCTTAGATAAGAAAAGTAGCTTTTTTTTTAAAAAAAAGGAAACTCTGTATGATCTGATCACAGCAACAGGATCATGCGGGGAATGAAATGATGCTGTTAAAGGCTTGCAAAGCTTTATCTGGTAGCTTACATTGTAGCTCCCAATTCCCATTTGATCTCCCTTTTACACAGCTGTAACGAACAGTGAACCTAACTGTTAACGTATAACTAATTATTAACCTCTGACCACAACATATGTTAATTAAATCTGACAACAGCGTGTGGCATATTTTATTCTGGTACGGTGAAGCATCTTTCAGAGTTATTGTAGCATCATACAATCACAGAATCCTACAGTGCAGAAGGAGGCCATTTGGTCCATGGAGTCTGCATCGACCACAATCCCATCCAGGCCCTATCCCCATAACCCCATGCATTTACCTTAACTGATCTCCCTGACACTAAGGGGCAATTTAACACAGTCAATCCACCTAAATCACACATTTTTTGGCTGTGGGAGGAAAAGTTATGACAGAAATGTGAATGGAAGGGTTCATCCTGAGCAATGAGTGGGTTCCTTTCCATTGTTTCCTGTTACAATTAGTGAACTGACTCCTCAAACTTACATTTTTCTTTGTAGACCCCACCCCCTTATCACACCACACCTCACCCCTCCATCTCCTGTCATCCCCTTATCACACCACACCTCACCCCTCCATCTCCTGTCATCCCCTTATCACACCACACTTCACCCCTCCATCTCCTGTCATCCCCTTATCACACCCCACCTCACCCTCCATCTCCTGTCACCCCTCCACACCATCACACCCGCACCTCACCCCTCCATCTCCTGTATCCCCTTATCACACCGCACCTCACCCCTCCATCTCCTGTCATCCCCTTATCACACCCACACCTCACCCCTCCATCTCCTGTCATCCCCTTATCACACCACCTCACCCCCTCCATCCTGTCATCCCCTTATCACACCCGCACCTCACCCCCATCTCCTGTCATCCCCTTATCACACCCGCACCTCACCCCTCCATCTCATCCCCTTACCCGCACCTCACCCCTCCATCTCCTGTCATCCCTTATCACACCACACCTCACCCCTCCATCTCCTGTCATCCCCTTATCACACACCTCACCTCCACCCGCACCCCTCACCCCCTTATCATACCCGCACTTCACCCTCATCTCCCGCCACCCCCTTATCACACCCGCACCTCACCCCTCATCTCCCCCACCCCTTATCACACCGCACCTCACCCTCCATCTCCCCCCACCCCCTTATCACACCCGCACCTCACCCCTCCATCTCCCCCACCTCCTTATCACACCCACACCTCACCCCTCCATCTCACCCCCCACACCCACCCCTCCATCTCCCCCCACCTCCTTATCACACCCACCTCTCACCCCTCCATCTCCCCCCACCTCCTTATCACACCCACCTCTCACCCCTCCATCTCCCCCCACCCCCTTATCACACCCACCTCTCACCCCTCCATCTCCCCCCTCCTTATCACACCACACCTCACCCCTCCATCTCCCCCCCCCCCTTATCACACCCACCTCTCACCCTCCATCTCCCCCCACCTCCTTATCACACCCACCTCTCACCCCTCCATCTCCCCCCACCTCCTTATCACACCCACACCTCACCCCTCCATCTCCCCCCACCCCTTATCACACCCACACCTCACCCTCCATCTCCCCCCACCCCCTTATCACACCCACCTCTCACCCCTCCATCTCCCCCCACCTCCTATCACACCCACCTCTCACCCCTCCATCTCCCCCACCTCCTTATCACACCCACACCTCACCCTCCATCTCCCCCCACCTCCTTATCACACCCACACCTCACCCCTCCATCTCCCCCCACCCCCTTATCACACCCACCTCACCCCTCCATCTCCCCCCACCTCCTTATCACACCCACACCTCACCCCTCCATCTCCCCCCACCTCCTTATCACACCCACCTCTCACCCCTCCATCCCCCCACCTCCTTATCACACCCACACTCACCCCTCCATCTCCCCCCACTCCTTATCACACCCACACCTCACCCTCCATCCCCCCACCTCCTTATCACACCCACCCTCTCACCCTCCATCTCCCCCCACCCCCTTATCACACCCACCTCTCACCCCTCCATCTCCCCCCACCTCCTTATCACACCCACACCTCACCCCTCCATCTCCCCACACCTCCTTATCACACCCACACCTCATTCGTCCATCTCCTCCCTTCCCCCATAATGCTCTATGCCCTGATTAAAACAAAATCCTGCAGACGCTGAAGAACTGAAATAAAAACATGAAATGGCAGAATGCCTCAACATTTTTTCACAAGGCAACTCTCTCACTCTTAACTGCATTCAAAAACGACATTTTAATGGACTGATCTTCAAGATCCCAGCCAGTTTAACAAATGGTAAGCCCAGGAGGCTAAAGAAATTCAGCAAGTCTGCTACGACTCTCACAATTTTTAGAGATGCAACATTGAAAGCATCCTTTCCAGATGTGTGGCTACTAAAAGTCATAAACAAAGCCCAGTCCATCAGGCAAACCAGCCTCCCATCCATTGACTCTGCCTACACTTCCCACTGCCATGGGAATTCAGCCAGCATGATCAAGGAACCCACACAACTCAGATGTTCTCAGAATTTTAACACCTCGCCTACCCAAGGCTCACAAGATCCCACCCTCGGCTAATGGAGAATGTCGCTCTATGAGCCTTACCCACTCTGGCAGGCATGCCGGTAAAATTCTGCCATTCTCTTCCACCTTTTTCCATCAGGAAAAGATATACAAGTCTGAGGTCACGTACCAACCGACTCAAGAACAGCTTCTTCCCTGCTGCCATCAGACTTTTGAATGGACCTAACTTATATTAAATTGATCTTTCTCTACACCCTAGCTGCAGTGTAACACTATATTTTGCACCCTCTCGTCTCCTTCTTCCTCATGTCCACTATGAACGGTATGCTTTATCTGTATAGCACATAAGAAACAATACTTTTCACTGTATTCCAATACACGTGACAATGATTTATTAAATCAAATTAAATGAATGATGTGATGAGTATATTCATCTCTCCTTCAGGGAATAGCCTGAAACATCTCACTGCTTGTGACTGTCTCTCATGTTAAACACGGCTAGTGAAACCATTGCTGTTAGGTTGCATTAAGCAAAGAGTCAGATGGTGTTTATAAACTGAACACCTACCTCTCAGGCAAGTTGGCATCTGACTGAAAGCTGTTCCAATGAGCTGCAACTAAACATCCGTGATAGCCCTTTGAAGTTTTGACACAAGACGTGACTCATTTTCCTCTGTCATCTGAGGGCCCGTTCAGATTTATTACCTGCATGTGCCTGCTGACCCAGACTGGATTGGATTCACTTCGATAACCAGATTGATGTGAGTTTATTCAGTTCTGGTGACACATTGAAAATACAAAACAATTGTGCATTCAGGTCCCTCTGCTCCACTCTTCTGGTTTCTCTGAGTTTTTCCAATGAATGGTACTGACATGTTGTACATATTCAGTATATATGTCTGTAACTGTATGTCATACATATTGTATTAGCTGTTTTTTTTTATTCTTTATTCCAATTCAATCCAACCAAATCAAATCCAATTCAGATTCCCAACAAGTTGAGACATTCCCGATCCAAGCTGACAAGACAGGGCCCTCACCTCCTGTCTTGGGCTTGATCTACATGGTCCAAGCTGATTGGAGTAAGTATAGCTCCTTCTCCAAGGCTTGACCTCATTTGCATCTTAGCCAAAAGGCCAAGATGCCACCTTTAAAAATTGCTTCAAATGAAGCTAAAATGTAATCTGATGACTTCAACCAAGTACAGCATGTCGATACTACACTTGATTTGGCTGGTCCTTTTTTTCATTTGTACATGGGATGTGGACATCACTGGTTAGGCCAGCATTCATTGCCCATCCCTGAGGGCATTTGAGAGTCAACCACATTGCTGTGGGTCTAGGGGCACATGTAAGATGGACCAGGTTAGGACGACAGACTTCCTTCCCTGAAGGACATTAATAAAACAGTTGAGTTTCTATGATGATCGACAATGGTTTTATGGTCATCAGTAGACTTTTAATTCCAGATTTTTTTTTATTGAATTCAAATTTCACCCTCTGCTATAGTGGGATTTGATCCTGGTCCCTAGAACATTGCTGTGGATTACTAGTAAAGTCACAATACCATTATTCTACTGAGTTGGTGAATGAAGTAGGGAGGGAAGACACTAAAATTAGCATTCACTGTCTTGCATTAATGAGGGAACAATTGGCCAACCATTCTTTGCTTTTCTGATGATTACCTACTAACCCATGGCACAAGGACTAGGTTCTGTTGCGATGTTCCTGCAATCCACGAGCCTAACAATATTCATGTTTTCATGTGGCACAGGGGTAAGTGGTTAGCAGTGCTGCCTCACAGTGCCAGGGACACGTGTTCAACTCCAGCATCAGGTTACTGTCTGTGGAGTTTGTAAGTTCTCCTCATGACTTTCCTCTGGGTGCTCTGTTTTCCTCCCACACGTGAAAGATATGCAGGTGGATTGGCCATGCTAAATTGCCCCTTAATGTCAGGGGAATTAGCTGGGTTAATACGTGGGGTTACAGGGATAGGTCCTCAGTGGGATCATTGTTGGTGCAGGCTCGATGGGATCAACTGTCGGAATTCTATGTTTATATACTTACAAGAAGAACACAACTGACTGAGGTACTGCCAACATCTGTGAACGCCAATAAGAGCCAGAACCTTAGAAGTGAAGAGAGGCAAAACATGGAGGGAAAGCATCACACAGAAGAACAAAGAAGGTGCACACCAAAGGAACTAATCAAACTGGCAGATCAAATCTCCTGTCAATTTTTAACAGGAGACAGCATGCCAAAGTGTAGGCACACTTTGCTGCTTCTTTCAAGTGTTGGAAGATGCAATTCCCTCATGTTCCTCTCAAGTCCCAGCAACAGCTTTCACCACTTTTGATAGTTGCACTCTTCACCCATCTTCAACACTTGAATGTCTGATCAGGAAGGGAACTCTTCCATCGCCCCCACTGAAAGTACATCATCACTTTCTCACCAAAAGCTTCCTCTCTCATCGTCCAGGTTGTAATTCTATAAAGCTCAATTTCCTCAGTGGGTTATGGGGATAGGACAGGACCTGGGTGGGATTGGTGTGGTGCAGGCTTGATAGGCCGAATGGCCTCCTTCTGCACTGTAGATTCTATGATTCTATGAATCACTGCTAGTGCTCAGTTAAGAATTTATCTTTGATTTGGTTTGATTTAGTATTGTCACATGTATTGGGGTACCGTGAAAGGTATTGCTTCTTATGTTGTACAGCCAAAACATTCCATTCATTGAGTACATAAGAGAGAAGGAAAGGAGAAAATGCAGAATGTAATATTACAGTCATAGCTAGGGTGTAGAGAATGACCAGCTTAATGCGAGATAGGTCCATTCAAAAGTCTGATGGCAGCAGGGAAGAAGCTTTTCTTGAGTCAGTTGAGTATGTGATCTCAGACTGATTCACCTGATGAGGAAGTCGTGGTCTGAAAGCTCTTGCTATCAAATAAATGTGTTGGACTTTAACTTGGTGTTGTGAGACTTCTTATTGTGCCCACAACATGGTGCATGGCTTGGAGGGGATTTGCAGATGATGATGCTTCCTTGTGTCTGCTGTTCTTGTCCTTCCAAGTGAGAGAGATGTGAGTTTGAGGGTGTCATTGAAGGAACGTTGTTGGCTGCAATGTATTGATGCATGACAAACCTCGCTGTCATTGTATCCTGTTGGCCAAGGTTTCACATGGATCAATATACTACAGTCACCAAGATTCCTTTAAAGACATCTTCAAACCCATGATCTCTTTTACCTAGAGAAAGACGAGGGCAGCAGACACATGGGAACATCACCATCTGCATGCTCCCCTCCAAGCCATACACCCAACTTGGAGATCTATCACTGTTCTTCCACTGTCGCTGGGTCAGAATCCTGTAAATCCCTCGCTAACAGCAGTGTATGTATAACTACGCCCAAATGAACTGCAGCGGTTCAAGGAGACAGCTCACCGCCATTTTCTCAAGGATAATTAAGGATGGGCAATAAATGCAGGCTGAGCCAGCAACACCCACGTCCTACGAGTGTATTAAAAAAAGCCTCCTGCGCCATTTGTAATGAGTCAAAGTCCCAATTCATCTCAGGTTGCCTCATTAACACTAAACACTTGGCAGTCAATTCCATACTGCACTAATTGCTTAAAATGGATTCAGTTTTATTTGAGTTACAGATCCAAGTAAGGGACTTTTTATGCTTTTTAATTAGAGCTATACCCACTCATGCCAACTTTTCTTTGCCATCTACTGCAGTGTGACGGTTACGTCACTGGATGAGATGAATAATCCAACATCAGTTCAAATCTCAGCGTTGCAAATGTGAGAGAATGAATTCAGTTTTAAAAAAAATACAGACTGCAAAATCTGTATTGCCATGTTTCCTTTAGGGTCCATTCTTAGCCAGAACTGCATTGGAATCTTGTGCACTGACATGATTAGCTCTTAATGAGCAAGCCACTCAGTTGCATCAAAAGGATCAGTGTAATTAGGCACAGGCAATAAACAAGAACATGCAAAGAACAGGATTAAGCAAAGATCACGACCTTGAACCCAGCCTGCCATTTAAGGGATAACGATTGATCATAGTGTCTTAATACCATTAACCCGCCCTGGATCTGTGCCTATTAATAACCTTTCCTAACACGTTTCCATGGAATATTGGCGTTGCCAGTGATATTCACACTCTGGGAACGTTTTTAAAAATTCCAAACAGCAATTTCTCAAACTCAATTTAATTGACTGTTAATTCAAGCTAAGTGGGCCATAACGCAGGCTCCTGCTCACCTGGCACAATGGTTAGCACTGCTGCCTCACTGCGCCAAGGTTGCTGGTTTGATTCCCAGCCTGGATCCCTGTCTGTGTGCAGCCTGCACATCCTTCCTGTGCCTGAGTGGGTTTCCTCCAGCTGCTCCAGCTTCCTTCCGCCCACACTCTGAAATGTGCATTTGTTCAGGTACATTGGCCATGCTAAATTCTCGTCCAGTGTACCTAAACAGATACCAGAGTGGGGTGACTAGGGAATTTTCACTGCAATTTCATGGCAATGTTAATGTCAGCCTTCTTGAGACAATAATAAAATGAAACTTATGAAGCATTTCTTGGAAGAGTTATTTAACGCAGAACCCATGAACAGATATTACAGCAGATTACAAAACTCTTTATCAGTTACCCAAACTGGTGCCGGAACATGGCGAATAGGAGATTTTCACAGTAACTTCATTGCCTACTTGTGATAATAATAAATGAGCTTTAAACCTGATCTCAATACACTTTTGTCACAAGCATTCCACTTTATGTCAGTTTAATTATAGTGAAGGAATTGTGTGCAGTACTGAAATCAAATGCAGACTCACTGATGTCAGCAGCAAAAGACTATTGCTGCTTATTAGCTATATTGACATATTGCAATTCTCTGCTTAACACAGTGCACTGCCATTCACTAACAGCCAAGAAACTCATAAATAATTTAACACAATTAATAACTAATTAGGAAACACAATGCCAGCGATATCCAGCACAGATTCACAGTTTCATTTTTTGACATGCTTCGACACTTGCATTCAAAATGGTGGGGAATTTAGATTGAGTGGACAAGGGGAAGCTGTTTCCACTAGCCTTGTTAGGGGAATTTTCAGGGGGCTTCCCTCTTGATGCCTTGTACTGAGCTGAATTCAGTTCATACAAACCTTGTGGGGGACAGTATGCAGTTAAAGATGTTTTCTTTATTTGACCAGTACGCATTGGGAGGGAGATGCCAGATGGACTCCAACTTCTGTCTAAAATTACATCACATGAATACATCTGATGTACTATTTTCGAAGATTCATATTTCCCGCCCAATGTGTAATGTAAACAGGATTGTCCAATTACATTAATAGACACTACTTATCTTGGCCAACAGCCAAGCATTCCATCCCTTAACATAACTAGGAACTATTGGTTAACTTGACCTGGATGTCTTTCCCCTCTGCTAAGCAACCTTACTTACGCATGTCTGACAGGTTCCAGATTCGCTCTAGCCACCTGCATACTATAAAGAACAAGAGGGAGCCAGGGAGTCATCCTGTCTAACCAGCTATACCTTACCATCACATCCCCCACAGGGAGGCTCAGAGTGAGGGATGGAACGCTCCAATTCATTTTAATTAGCAATTGAATCCTTCTATTCATTCCGTATTCTTAGTACCTCACAACTACAAAACTTCCAAAGCCTTTCACTGATTGAGTTCGATACTTTATTGTTCCAGAGAATGTGGCCTGTCTGCCTTTGTTTTTTTTGCCCCGTTACATTGTTAGGGCCCTTGGCCAAACCTTACCAGATATTCAAAACTACAATTTAAAATGACAATATTTACTAACACTTCACTATGATTGGTTGTATTGTGTTGAATAGACAGTCCTTTGTATAATAATGTAAGCGGCACATCATGATATCTTTGGTATATATAAGGCACATTATAATCCTCATTTTAGATTTGTCTATTTTGTTTTAACAGTCTCAGAAAACAAGGGTTTGGCTCTTCATACTACAGTTCTGATGCTTGGTAACCAGGTTTGCAGAGCAATGTGGTTGACTCACAACTGCCCTCCAACGGCAACAAGAGATGGGCAATAAATGCTGGTCAGCTAGTGACATCCATTACTACGAATGAATAAAAAAAAGGCCTACGTGTACAAACCTTAAAATAATTAAATGTGCTAAAGCACTTTACTCACAAGACTACCTAACAAGATTTGCCACAGAGCCACATAAATTGCTCCATTTTTAGCTTCATAGAAACAGCATCTGTTGAAATAAATTGAATGGAATGAAATTGCTGCATTTAAATGATACGGATGGCATGGTGATTAACACTGCTGCCTCACAGCGCCAGGGATCTGGGTTTGATTCCTGACTGAGTCATTGTCTCTGTAGAGTCTGCTTGGGTTTCCTCTGGGTGCTTTCATTTCCTCTCAGTGTACTAATGATGTGTGGCCTAGGTTGATTGGTCATGCAAAGTTACTCCTTAGAGGGTAAATATATAGTATTACAGGGATAGGACCTGACTTGTTGTCAGTGAAGGATTGATGGGCCAGATGGCCTCCTTCTGCACTGTACATTCCATGGTTCAATGATGAAAGAAAACAACTTTTTCGCGTCCACCTTGTAAAGGTCATTCAGGATCTTATATACTTAGATCAAATAACCCCTAACTCTGCTAAACTTCAGTGTAAACAAGCCCAGTCTGTCTAACCAAAACTCTTTCCTTTATGAATCTAGTAATCCTCTGAACACCTTCAATGTATTTACATCCTTTTTTAAATAAGGAGAAAAAAACTGCACAGAGTAAGGTGTGGTCTCACCAATATCCTGCATAACTGAAGCATAATATCTTTGATGTTCAATTCCTCTTCTAACAAAGGATAGCATTCCATTCACCTTCTTAATTACTTGCTACACTAATACATTCTCATTTTGTGACTCATGCACATGAACACCTAGATCCCTCTGCATCTCAGAATTCTACTGCCATTCTCTGTTTTAAGTAAACCTCTTTTTTTATTCTTTCTGCCAATGTGAACACCTTCACGTTTCCGCACATTATACTCCAACCATTCACTCATTCAACCTATCTATATCCATCTGCAAAGTTCTTATGTCTTCACAAAATATGTTCCTACCTTTGTGTCATCTACAAATTTAACTACCATGCCTTTGATTTGATTTGATTTATTATTGCTGCATGTATTAGTATACAGTGAAAAGTATTGTTTCTTCCACTCTGTACAGACAAAGCATACCGTACGTAGAAAACGGACGGAGAGAGTGCAGAATGTAGTGTTACAGTTATAGCTAGGATGTGGACAAAGATCAACTTAGTGCGAGGCAGGTGCATTCAAAAGTCTGACAGCAGCAGGGAAGGAGCTGTTTTTAAGTCAATTGGTATTGGACCTCAGACTTTTGTATGTTTTTCCCAAAGGAAGAAGGTGGAAGAGAGTATGTTTAGGGTGCGTGGGGTTCTTAATTATGCTGGCTGCTTTTCCCAAGGCAGCTGGAAGTGTAGACAGAGTGAATGGATGGGAGGCTGGTTTGCGTGATGGACTAGGCTTCATTCATGATCCTCTGTAGTGTTTGGTGTTTTTGGATAAAGCAGGAAGCGCACCAAGCTGTGATATGACCAAAAACAAGCCTAATCAAAGTCACTGAAGCAAATTATAAAAAATTGAGGCCACAGTCTCGATCCCAAGGGAATTCTACTCACCACACCTTTCTAAAGTATTCATCACACTGGAATGACAGATGATATAGACTTCATCCAGAACACAAAATATATTTGCTCACAAGGCAATACTTATACAAAGGCTCACAGCTGCTCACCGACTGTTCCATTCCTGACATATCTTTTGCTCTTAACTGCCCTCTCAAGCACAATTAGAGATAGGGAATAAATTTTGGTCCGGCCAGTGATTCCCATGTCCCATTAGAGAATGGCAATAGCACCGTAGTTAGCACTGTTGCTTCACAGCGCCAGGGACCCGTGTTTGATTCCCTGTTTGGGTCACTGTCTGGACTTTGCACATTCTCCCCATTTCTGTGTGGGTATCCTCGGGATACTCTGGTTTCCTGCCACTGAAAAACGTGTTAGTTAGGTGCATTGACAGAACAGGTGCTGGACTGTGGCAACTAGAGGAATTTCACAGTATGTCATCGCAGTGTTAATGTAAGCCTTACTTGTGACTAATAAATTAACTGCATGAAAAAGAGACTCCATTTTTAGTCAAGCTGTCAGCAGTTGTCCATTCTCTCTGTACGATTTTCCAGCGCCCTCCTTTGAACATTTAAACTTCTCCGTCTTACAGAAAGGTTTCTCAGTGATTGCTGCTTCTGCAAAGTCCATCCTTCTCTTTGATGGATTTTTTTTTTTCATCAGTTTCATTGGAAGATCCAGTGCTCTCAAGGTCTAAGGGGTCATTTGCAAAACTTTTCAACTCATTTTCTTAATAGATCCAAAACTTCTTTTTAAAACTTTGGAATTTGCTTCCTGCTGTGTCTCAGAGCAGGGATCGCTTCCTGGAACTCCCCTCTCACAGGTTCCACATGGACCAGGATCCCAACCTCTTCACTTCCCCACAGTCTGGAGATGAAACCATAATTACTCTGGGCTTTTATATAAAAAAAACATTCAGAACACTGCTCTATGTTTTTTTTGGACCCATTTTTAAAATAAAATAACAATGCAGCAACTCCCTTTGTTTAAACTTGAATTCCACTCTTCCTTCTGCACAAAATCACAACTCTTGCTCTGAGAGTTATTTTCTTTTCATTTTCTGACTGGATATTTCTACACCTCTGACTGTACTGACCAATTCAGATTTATTCTGTGTCTGTCCCTCAGAATGCGACAACATTTCCAATCTCACAACACACTCATCACAGGCCACAGATAATGTCCTCAAAATCCACCCTGTCCTCATCGCCAATGTAATGATGCACGCTACAGATGTCTTCAGGAATGCACAACTTATTTATTAAGAAGGAAAAATATGTACAGACGCTCACAGACTTATGGCTACTCCAGTCTCTTCTACATGTCTCTGCATGTTTTCTGCCGAAAAGAGAGCTCCACTTTCTGGGGCGATTACCTATTCTTGGTTTCAGTTGGTTCCCCAACCCGGGTCACCCCCTTCTGCTGTGTTGCCCTTAAAGGGACAGTAATCACACAAACTGTCCGTTTTCTGCCAACCAGCCAATCTTCCTTCCATGCTAATCTATTAATGCCTACACTTTGAACTTTTATTTTACGCAATAATTTTATGTGGTACCCTGTCAAACACCTTCTGGAAATCCAAGTACAGGCTCCCTTCTATCCAAGCGACATGTAAGTGATACATCTTTAGAACATTGATTGGTATAAATCTGGTTGCAGGAGAAGAGGTGCCAGAGAGTTATATTAGATTCAAAATGTTAATTCTGTTTTACTTTCCACAGGGGAATACATTCCTCAGAGTGTGAGGGGCTTGCCAGTGCATCACTTAGGCATTGCCCTCAGTTACTGAGTGCCAGGGGAGTGATTGATGGAGGGGTTGAAGTTATCCATGGGAGGGGGGGGAGATATTGAGGGGAGGGATATTTGGAGGAAGGGTGTGTTTACAGGAGAGGAGTGTTTCTATTTTTAATTTCTTGTATTGATGTGCCCTTTAAAAAGGGTGCCCTGATCTTCTCAAACTGTGATGTGGAGATGCCAGCCTTGGATTGAGGCAGGCACGGTAAGCAGTCTCGCAACACCAGGTTAAAGTCCAACAGGTTTATTTGTTAGCACAAGTTTTCAAAGCACCACTCCTTCACTCACCTGATGAAGGAGCAGCAATCTGAGAGCTCGTGCTACAAAATAAACCTGTTGGACTTTAACCTGGTGTTGTGAGACCAGTTATTGTGCCTTCTCAAACTGAATTTGGTGAAGAGGTGCAATCAGACGCTGCCCACTGCGCCACTCTGCTTATTTTTGGGGGGGAGATTCCACTCAGAATTAATATTTCAAGTCCAATGTGACTTTTCTTTGGAACTACAACTCAATTGATGATTCGCTTGGATGGTAATAGAAAAAATAGATATGATTTATTTCTTAATGTTCTCACCTCCTGCTTCGTGTCTTTCTATAATTTTAATGATACATTTCTACAATTCCAGAGATTTTTTTTTCCCCTTGAGCAATGACTGGCATATGGCAAACGGCGATTCCTGATGACTTCTTCAAGGTGCCCCTGTTCAGAGAGAAAAATTCTTCACAAAGCAGTTGAAGCAACAATACATTGATTTTTCCCACCCTCAGAAGCTGAATACATTGCCTTGTTTTCAGGAGCCGATAAAGCATTTCAATGCGCACTGCAATTATTTAAATACATCAGGAAGTTGGGTTACTCATAGCCAGTGAGGGAAATATGAATAAAACTAGTGCTAAGAAATGATTTGGAATGTGATTCTTACATTGCTTTGAAGCGAATGTGGAAACTTATCTTTCTTCTGTGTTTCCTTCTTTCAGAGAATGTGGCAAGGTCAGTATCTGTTGTCCAGACTCAATTTCCTTTAAGGAGATGATAGTGGCCGGACGGGATTTACCCTAGGATTCTCTGGGAGGCAAGAGAGGAGATTGCAGAGCCTCTGGCTCTGATCTTCAGGTCCTCGTTGGTCACGGGTGTGGTTCCGGAGGACTGGAGGATAGCGAATGTGGTCCCATTGTTTAAGAAGGGGAAGAGAGACCTTCCTGGGAATTATAGGCCAGTGAGTCTTACTTCTGTGGTGGGCAAGGTATTTGAGAGAATTATTAGGGATAGGATTTATAGTTATTTAGAGAGAAATGAATTGATTGTGGATAGTCAGCATGGTTTCGTGAAGGGTAGGTCATGCCTTACTAACCTCATTGAGTTTTTTGAGAAAGTGACCAGAGAGGTGGATGGGGGTAAGGCGGTTGATGTAGTATATATGGACTTTAGTAAGGCGTTTGATAAGGTGGCCCCTGGAAGACTTCTACAGAAAATGCAGATGTGTGGAATAGAGGGTGATTTAGCTAATTGGATTAGGGATTGGCTGGCAGATAGAAGACAGAGGGTGGTGGTTGATGGGAGATATTCATCGTGGAGTTCGGTGACAAGTGGTGTGCCTCAGGGGTCTGTTTTGGGGCCCCTGCTGTTTGTAATTTTTATAAATGATCTGGATGAGGGTATTGAGGGATGGATCATTAAATTTGCAGATGACACTAAAGTCGGTGGAGTGGTAGATAGTGAAGAGGGGTGTTATAGTTTACAGAGTGACTTGGACAAGTTGCAGAGCTGGGCCGAGAGGTGGCAGATGGAGTTTAATGTGGAAAAGTGTGAGGTAATGCACTGTGGCAGGAACAATAAATGTGTAGAGTATAGGGCTAATGGTAGGGCTCGTAATAGTGTTGAGGAACAGAAGGATCTTGGTGTATGTGTCAATAGATCCCTGAAAGTAGGCAGTCAAGTGGATAAAGTTGTTAAGAAGGCATATGGAGTCTTAGCTTTTATTGGTAGGGGAATTGAATTTAGGAGCCGCAGCATCATGTTGCAGCTGTACAAAACTCTAGTGCGGCCGCACTTGTAGTATTGTGTGCAGTTCTGGTCGCCACATTATAAGAAAGATGTGGAGGCATTGGAGAGGGTACAGAGGAGGTTTACCAGATGTTGCCTGGTATGGAGGGCAGGTCTTATGAAGAGAGGCTGAGGGATTTGAGGTTGTTTTCGTTAGAAAGAAGGCGGCTAAGAGGAGACCTTATTGAAGCATACAAGATGATTAGAGGTTTAGATAGGGTGGACAGTGATAGCCTTTTTCCTAGGATGTAGAAAGCTAGCACGAGGGGACACAGCTTTAAATTAAGGGGTATGAGTTATAGGACGGATATCAGAGGTAGGTTCTTTACTCAAAGAGTGATTAGGGAGTGGAATGCCCTGCCTGCAGCTGTTGTAGATGCGCCACGTGTGGTGGCGTTTAAGAGGTTAATTGATAAGTATATGGAAGAGAAGGGAATGGTTTAGTTTGGAGGGGCATTGCTTTTTATATTGGTCGGCACAACATCGAAGGCCAAAGGGCCTGTTCTGTGCTGTAATGTTCTATATCTATATCTATAGTGAGCCACATTCACAGAGTCAGAGAGTCGTGGAAGTTTACAGTATGGAAACAGGTCCTTCGGACCAACTTGTCCATGCTGCCCTTCCTTTTTTAAACTCCTAAGCTAGTTCTAATTGCCCTCATTTGGTCCATATCCCTCTACACCCATCTTACCCATGTAACTGTCTAAATGCTTTTTGAAAGACAAAATTGTATCCACCTTCACTACTACCTCGGGCAGCTTGTTCCAGACACTCACCACTTTCTCTGTGAAAAAATTGCCCCTCTGGACACTTTTGTATTTCTCCCTCTCACCTTTAACCTGTGCCCTCTAGTTTTAGACTTCTGTATCTTTGGGAAAAGATATTGATTATCTAGCTGATCTATACCTCTCATTATTTTATAGAAGTCTATAAGATCACCTCTCATCCTCCTATGCTCCAGAGAAAAAAAGTCCCAGTCTATCCAGCCTCTACTTATAACTCAAACAATCAAGTCTCCTTCTTGAACCACTGGGATCCATGTTGTGTAAGTTCACCACAGTACTATCAGGGTTGGAGTTAGAGTATTTTGACCCCGTCACAGTGAATGATCGACAATATCGTTCTGAGTCAGGATGGCTTGGGAATGTGCAGGTGGTGGTGTACATATGAGCCCTTGTCTTTCTAGATGTTAGATGTCTGGTCTCTGTGCTACTAAGATGTATGCACTAAGCCTAGCCTTAAGTGCATCAATACTCTTGAATCAAGCACTCCACATAGCAATAAATTGTATAACGAGTGGATCATGTTATCATAGGACTTGTAACCACCATCTTATGACCTGCAAACGAACATGGGCCAAAATTCTCCTGTCTCCCCGGCCATGGGAATTGTAGCGAGTGAAACAGAAAATCCTGTGGACCATTTAAAGATCTGTTGATCTTAGGAGGGAATTTCTGATCTTGGGGCATGCATGGCCTGAGAATCTTGCCCGCACTTTCCATTCATTGTCCATACATAAGGGCAAATAGTTAAATCTTGCAAGTTTGACTTTTAGTCTGTCGGAAAAATTAAAAAGCAAGATAGTTATGGAGCTCTGCACTATCGAAATATTGATATTTCTGACTCGCAGGAGGGAAAGGAAAAGAAAATATGCAATGAAGAGAAAGCAATTTGTATTTCTAGAGCACGTTGTGACACCTCTCTTCAACATCCAAAAGCAGCCTGCATGTAATGGATTGTTGTGAAGGGAAGTATAGATTGCTATTACCTAGTTAACAAAGCAGCCAATTTACACACAGCAAGATACAAACCACCATGAGATAAATAGACCATTCAGGAGGAATTTCTTTTCACAGCAAGGGGTGAAATTATGCAACTCGCTGCCGCATAGAGTGTTTGGAGCAGAGAGTTTTGATGCACTTAAAATGATGTTTGGTGAATACGTGAGGGAAAAGAGAATGAGGGCCAGTGTGCATGTGAAGAGGTAATCAGGCTGGGAGAAGGATTATGTGCAATATAAATATTTGCACATTAACAATTCAATGTGACAGTAGGCATAGCTTCCCTGCCCTTCTTTGAAATAGTCCCAGAGGATCTTTTATGTTTGCGTGAGAGGATAGAAAGGGTTTCAGTTTAATACCGCATTGAAAAAGCAAGCCTTCTGATAATGTGGCACTCCCTTAGTGCCATACTGGTATGTCTGACAGGTTGTTGTGCTCAACCTATGGAATTGGACATGAAGCCGCCATCATCAAGCTTAGAGGCAAGAATGCTCCCAACACAATCATGGCAGGCACTATTCCCAAGTGACCAACTAACTCATTCTGATGGCGGAGAGACAAATGATGATCAGAGCACCAAAAGGCTCTTTTGTGAAAAGTGCCATAAACATTTGAATGCCAATACTGGACTTCCATTGAACATCTCCACTGAAGGACAGCCTTTCTTTGAATTAACATATAATGTTGGACTATTAGTGTGCCTTCAGAATTCAATGCAACTTGAGTTCACAATCTTATGACCAGCACAATTCATGTGCTATTCCAACAACAATTTGCATTTAGATAGTCCCTTTAATATAGTAAAACATATTAATGTGGTACAATGGTTTGTACTGCTGCCTCATAGTATCAGGAAAGTGGGTTTGATTCTCAGTCTTGGGTCACTGTCTGTGTGGAGTCTGGAAATTCTCCCCATGTCTGTGTGGATTTTCTCCAGGTGCTCAGGTTTCCTCCCACAGTCCTGTGGGTGATGCTGGTTAGATGTATTGGCTGTGCTAAATTCACTGTCAGTGTACCTGAACAGATGCTGGAGTGTAGCAATAAGGGGGTTTTCACAGTAATTCCATTGCAGTGTTAATGTAAGCCTATTTGAGACAATAATAAAACAAAACTTATGAAACTTAATGCACTTCGTGGAAGAGTTACTTGACACAGGACCCATCAAGAGATATTAGGCCAGACTACCAACATCTTTGTTGAAGAGTTACATCTTTAGACTCCTCTTAGAGTTTTACCACTTAGAAAGAGGCCCTTTAGCCCATGAAAGATCTATTTTTTCTAATCCCACTTTCCAGCAATTATTGAGATAAATTGAAAATCCAAGCTATTTTATTTCTGACTTGATTTCCCATGTTTATTGGTGCAAAAGGAATCTGCATGAGTTAATTCAGCCACTTTGAATGTGCTCTCAGCTCATAGTGATACAGTATGTCATGATACAGAGCGGGAACGTGAAGGTACAGAGGTTGAATGGCAGAGGGAATTCCAGGGCTTAGCAACGAGGCAACAGAAGGCAAGGTCATCAGTGTAGGGATGATCATAAACAGGGATGTTCAAAAGGCCGGAGTCGGAGCAGTGCAGCTACCTTGCGGATTCTAGGGCTGACAAAAATATAAGAGAGGGAGCATGGAAGAATTTGAAAGGAAGCATGAGAGCTTTGAAATTGAGGCATTTCAGGTCAGCAAACACAGCGAGTGTTGAGTGAATGGAATGGGTGTGAGTTTGGACATGAAGAGCAGTTTGGGATGACCTTACATTGATGGAGGATGGAAAGTGGGAGATTGGTCTGGATTACGTTGCAGGTGCCAAATCAAGAGAACGAATGGAACCAAACTCTCAATCAGAAAAAATACTCTTGCGTTTATATAGCACCTTACCCAACTTCAGAACATTTTAAAGTACTTTAGAACAAGTGAAACATATAAGATGATTAGAGGTTTAGATAGGGTGGACTGTGATAGCCTTTTTCCTAGGATGGAGAAAGCTAGCATGAGGGGACATAGCTTTAAATTAAGGGGTGGTAGTTATAGGACGGATGTCAGAGGTAGGTTCTTTACCCAGAGGGGGGTAAGGGTATGGAATGCCCTGCCTGCTGCAGTTGTAGATGCGCCAAGTTTGGTGGCATTTAAGAGGTTAGTAGATAAGTTTATGGACAAAAAGGGAATGGTTTAGGTTGGAGGGTCATTGCTTTTTCCTAATTGGTCGGCGCAACATCAAAGGCCGAAGGGCCTGTTCTGCGCTGTAACGTTCTATGTTCTTAAACCTTTCTGAAACTATTGGAAATGAGGTATGATGGCAACCAATTTGGATTTAGCAAGTTCCTGCAATGAGGAATGTGATAGTGACCTGAAAATGTGCTTTTTAATGAAGTCAGAGAATTTTAGAATTCTCATCTTTGTATTCAGATTTGTTCATCCTTCAGTTGGATCAAGACATCAGAGTAAATGGTCTCGCTCTCCAAAATGGCATCAAGCAATCTCCCACATCAACCTGACAGGGAAGGAGCCTCTGCTTAAAATTGGTATTGTAGCCAACAGTGTAGCAGTCCTTCAGTATCGCACTTGGACTGTCAGCTTAGATTATAGTCAGAATTTTACCCTCCCCGACAGGTGGGTTCCAAAGAAGGAGGCAGCATTAAATCCCATGGACGAGATTCTTTCTGGAATTTGCTCAAGTGCAGTTTCATAATCGGATGGACAGGGCCTTGGCTGAGAAACGTGGCCTTGCCTCTATTAAGAACCTTAAGTCACTACTTAATGATCTTTTCCCATCTAGGCTCCATTTTTACGGTGGCGGGAAGACCAGTTGAATTAGAGCCCTTTAGAGAAGAACGAAACAATCTTGATACTGGGCAGGAAGGGTGTGGGATTCACTATCTCAATCTGAGTAGCCCTTCAGAATTGAGTTACCCTTCCTTCAGAGATCTGGGAGCACCGGCCCTCCCTCAACCCCTGGCCTATCCCCCAATATCAAGTTGGCCTTCCCCAACCTATCTCTGAGGTGTGGTTCCAAGACTGAGGCTGGGGCCTGGTGCTGCAGTACCTCTTCTGGCCATTGCGGCGCTGTGTGTGGAGGGATTGGAGAGCTGTCAGCCAATTTGATTGACCAACTGTTATCCAAGGTAGGACCTCTGTCCGTGGATGGACAGAAGTGCCACCAATGTTCAGTTGAGTATGAAATGACAATGGACACCAAGCTCTCACCATCCTGAAAATTCAAGCCATGGTGTTTGGAACTCTGGAATTGTACTTGGACTCACAGGAGAGAATTACAGCCCAATGTATTGTAGCTGACATTTGGAGAGATGCAAGAGAGGGGGAAGAAACTAAAAAAAAAACCTTAGTTTACAATCTGATCTCTCACTTTTACTATTTTGTTTTAAATGGGAGTAATGTTAAATAACTCCAGCTCTGCTTCAGGGTGCTGTGACTGCTCCATATTGATTACCTGCCTGTGCCTTTGACAAACAGGATGATTTGTAGGATTAAGTTTTGTCTTTGAGGCATGCAATGACTGAAGCGTGGACAAGGCTGCTATGAAAGCAAAACCAATAAGGCACAGTTATAAAATTGGCCTGCTAACAGCCTTCACTGCCAATCCCTCCAGCCCCACAGTCCTCTGGGATATCTGCACTCCGACAATCCTGCCATCTAACACATCCCCAGTTTTAATCGCTCCACCACTGGGGGCTGTGCCTTTGGTTAGCTCCGGAATTCCCTTCCTAAACCCTTCCACCTCTCAACTTACATAGAACATAGAACATTATACCACAGTACAGCCCCTTCAGCCCTCAATGTTGTGCCGAGCTGTGTCCAATCCCAAGATAAAGCTATCCCCTGTCTATCATTCTGGAGTGTTCAATGTGCCTATCCAATAACCGCTTGAAAGTTCCTAAAGTGTCCAACTTCACTATCATAGCAGGCAGTGCATTCCACACCTCAATACTCTGTTTGAAGAATTTATCTCGAACATCCCTCCCATACCTCCCACCATGAACCTTATAGTTATGCCCCCTAGTAGCAGCTACATCCACCTGAGGAAATAGTCTCTGAACATCCACTCTATCTATCCCTCTCATCATCTTATAAACCTCTATTGAGTTGTCTCTCATCTTCCTCCGCTCCAAAGAGAAAAGCCCCAACCGCTTCAATGTCTCTTCATAAAACTCTCCAAATCAGTCAGCAAATCTCCTCTGCACTCTGTCTAATGCTTCTACGTCCTTCTTATAAATGAGAACTTCTGACTTTGGGCTTTAAGTCACTCATTAAAACATGCCTCTTTGACCAAGCTTTTTGATTACGTGTTCCTATAGTTCTTTATGCAGTTCAGTATCAAATATTTTCTGATTATGCTTTCGTGATACATCTTGAGGCATTTTACATTGTTAAAGGTATGATGTCCTAACTTTGTAAGGTATGCTTGTTTTGATGATAAAGATAAATGTGGTTGCAGGAGCTTAAAAGCAAAATATTGGGATGCTGGAATCTGAAACAGGAACAGAACAAAATCTCAGCAGGTCTGATAACAACTATGAAAAGAGAACAAAGCCAACGTTTTGAGTTTAAATGACCCAGAATCATCCTCGAGCATGTTGCCCACAAAGATTAGAAAAGGAAGCTAATGTAGGAACTTGTGAAGTGTGCCAGTGGCATGACCATCAAATCATGTGACTGGCTCTTAAAGCAATCATGCAACCACTTAAATATATAACAAAGGGCACCTTGAATGCAAACTGCTATGCACAGATATCTGGACCAAGATGACAATGTGATGTTTACATTAGATCCATCAATATCTCCGTCCCTCTCCACCCACCTTTCCCAAACCAAACGCCCCCCCCACCACCACTCAAGTCTACTTTGCAATTTGTCTCAAGGACAGCAGATTCTAAATGCTTCTGATTTACACTGAATGATCTGGCTTTGGACTGGCATGTTTTGTAAAGTCAACAAAATGGCAGATTGGAATGAAGAGTTAGCAGCATGGGGTTGGGGGTAGGGAGCAGCTGCTGGATCTAGGGCTTGGGCTCTGTTGCCCAAGTAGTCTTTGTTGATGGAAAATAGATGGCAGTGGTGGCTTGTGACATCGGAGAACTCCAGCCCCATCTGTTGAATGCCAGGCTTTGAACTAACATAGTGGCAGAGATCCTTGTTAAACAAGTTCGGAACTCGCCAGGGCCCAGGGGCAGCTAACCTCCAGGACTGGGACCTCAAAGCAAACCCCTTCTGCACTTGGAAAGATAAAAGCAAGGCTGCGCATTGCCCCCTTCTGCAGACCAAGTAACAGATAATCCCCTCACAGTCAGCGAATGACAAGACAACCACTTGGCTTCAGTAATTTGCATTTGCTAAATAACAATAACTCAGTGTTGATGGGAGAGTGGTGATTGTCGAATGGTGTTCAGAATACAATAGGCCAGGACAAACAGGATTTTTATGCTTTCAGCTGGCTGTTAATTCTTTTTTTTGATACTGTGACGGGAGTTATTGCAAAGTTAAATGAAGACTTTGAGTTGTCATAGCATCCCACTCTCAACGACAATCATCCTTTCAAAGTGCACTGAGAGTTGCTTCTTCGCAAAGTCATCCATCGGATATTTTATGAGCAAGAGACTGTCATTGTATTTTTTTGCAGTATTTTGTCTGTGTTTCCTAATTCCCCCTTGCTCTCCTGAGACCACACAAAGACCACACGGAAATAATTGCACAATGTTCAGTGACATCTGCAGTTCCTCAGGCGCTGTAACGGTGTCTGTAAGCAACAAGGTCTGGAAAATATCCAGGCTTGTGTTGGAAGTAACATTCACAGCATGAAAGGTGTTGGCATGATTATGTATCAGAGGGTTATGGAGAAAAGTCTGTAGAATGGGGATGAGAAAAATATCAGCCATGATTGAATGACAGAGCAGACTCAATGGGCCAAGTGGCCTAATTCTGCTCCTATGTCTTATGGCATTGTCACTGGACTAGTAATTTAGAGAGCCAGGGCAGCGTGGTGGCACAGTGGTTAGCTGCCTCACAGAACCAGGGACCCGGGTTTGATTCCCAGCCTGGTTCACTGTCTGTGTGGAGTTTGCACGTTCTCTCTATGATTGCGTGTATTTCCTCCGGGTGCTCTGGTTTCCTCCCACAGTCCAAAAGATAGTTAGATAAATTGGCCATGCTAAATTCTCCCTCATCTGAACAGATGCTAGAATGTAGCGACTAGGGGATTTTCAGGGTACTTTCATTGCAGTATTAATGTAAGCCGACTTGTGACTAATAAATAAACTTTACTTTCAACTTGCTCTGGGGACTCGGGTCCGAATCCCACCAGGGCAGATAGAGCTCAAATTCAATAAAAATTCTGGAATTAAAAGTCTAATGATGACCATGACAACATTGTTGAATGTTGTAAAAACCCAATTGTTCCTTATTGAGACCTGCTGTCTTTACCTGGTCTAGTTTATATATGAATCTTCACTAACCTCTGAGATTTGTGCTAAAATCAGGTAAGTTACCTCATAGATCAGTCAAGCAATAGTCTGACAGAGTCATACTCACAGAATAATGTCCCAGACATTCACAGTCCCAGGGCAGACATAGTGGCACATTGGTATACAGGCAGGGGGATATTGCCCTGGGAGAAAAGAATAAAGAACAAAGAAAATTACAGCACAAGAACAGATCCTTCAGCCCTCCAAACCTGCACCGATCGTGCTGCCCGATTTAACTAACACCCCCTACCCTTCCAGGGACCGTACCCCACTATTCACATCCTATTCATGTACTTGTCAAGACACCCCTTAAATATCACTATTGTATCCGCTTCCATTACCTTCGCCGATAACGAATTCCAGGCACCCACTACTCTCTGTGTAAAAAATCTGCTTTGTATATCTCCTTTAAACCTTGCCCCTCGCTCCTTAAACCTGTACTCCCTTGTAATTGACTCTTACATCCTGGGAAAAAACTTCTGACTATCCATTTTGTCCATGCCTCTCATAATCTTGTAGACTTCTATCAGGTCTCCCCTCAACCTCTGTCGCTCCAATGAGAACAAACCAAATTTCTCTAACCTCTCCTCATAGCTAATGCCTTCCATACCAGGCAACACCCTGGTAAATCTTTTCTGTACCTTCTCCAAAGCCTCCACATCCTCTGGTAGTGTGGCGACTGGAATTGAACACTATATTCCAAGTGCTGACTAACTAAGGTCCTATAAAACTGCAACATGACTTGCCAGTTTTTAAACTCAGCGCCCTAGCCAATGAAGACAAGCATGCCATATGCCTGCTTGACTACCTTCTCCACCTGCATTGCTACTTTCAGTGACCTATGTATCTGTACACCCAGATCCCTCTGCCTATTAATACTCTTAAGGGTTCTACCATTTAATGTATATTTCCTGTGTGTATTAGGCCTTCCAAAATGCATTATCTCACATTTGTCTGAATTAAACTCCTTCTGCCATCTCTCTGCCCAAGTCCTCCAACTGATCCATATACTGCTGTATCCTCTGATGGTCGTCATCACTATCCCTCAACATTGACTCTGGACTTGTATGGGTTGGATTGGGCTGGATTGGATTTGACTGGGCTGGATTGGATTTAAACTGGATTGGATTGCATTGAATTTTAACTGGATTGGATTGGACTGAACCTGATTTGATTTGATTGAATTTCATTAGATTGGATTGGATTAGATTTGACTGGATTGGATTGGAGAAATCTCTTTACCCAGTGAATGGCTAGAAGATGGATAGCGAATAATAGATAAATAACATAGCCTATTAAAGGAGGAACCTAGACAAGTGCTTGATGGACAACGGAACAGTGTGAAATGTTAATAGCATTAAAGGGTGAAGGATAGGAGGTCTCCAATGTGAAATATAAACACCAGCATGATCCTTCAGAGTTGAACAGCTTTTTTTGGTGCTGCAAATTCTATGTAATACTCTAATATTATAGAGACTGTCAACTAATGTTTTTCCATTTGTGGAAGTGGTGTGTGCATGGTTGATTGGTTCATTCATTCATTCACTCTTCAATAAATTGGCAAGGAAAGTCTAAAACTAATGTAGTGTGGTGTTATGATACCATCAAAGGAGGCAGGAGATTGGGCTAAATAAAGGTTCTCTGCTGAATACCCTGGGTCCACCAACAAACACATCAGAGTGAGTGTGAACACACTGGAGGATATTAAAAATGAAGGATTACTTTTGGGAGCTTTCAATACAAAGATGTAACCCAGTTAAAGAGAAAGTAACATATAAGTGATTAGAACAAATGAAAGTACAGCACAGAAAGAGCCTTTTGCCCTTCAAGGCTGTGCCAATCATGATGTCCTAATCGAAAAAAATCTTCTGTCCTTACTCAGTCCATATTCTTCTATTCCCTCCCTAAACATGTACCCATCCAGATGCCTCTTAATGTTGCTAATATGCCTGCTTCCATTACCTCTTCTGGCAGTGCATTCCACTCTCTGCATGAAAAACTTAGCCTGCACATCCTCCTTAACTTTCTCCCTCTTACCTTGAACTTGTGTCCTCTTGTAATTGATATTTCTACCCGAGCAAAAAGCCTCTGTCTATCTATCCTGTCTATGCTTTTCATAATTTTGTAGATCTCTATCAGGTCTCCCCTCAGCCTCCATCTTTCCAGTAAAAACAATCCCCTCCTATTCAACCTCCCTTCATAGCCAACACCCTTGTGACCAGGCAGTATCCTGATGAACCTTCTTTGCACTCTCTCTAAAGCTCTCTCCATGTCCATTTGTGACCAGAATTGCATGCAATACTCCAAAAGCAGCCAAACCAAGATTTTACACAGATGCAACATGATTTCCCAATCCTGTACTCAGTTCTTTGGATGATGAAGACAAGCATGCCATATACTTTCTTAATCACCTTGTGTTGCCACTTTTAGGGAACTGTGGACCTGCATGTCCAGATCCCTCTATGTTAATTTTCAAAAAGGTTGTGCCATATATAGTATCATTGTACCTAAATTTGTTTCTCCAAAATGCATCACCTCGCATTTGTCCAGATTAAACTTCACCTGCCATTTCTGTGCCCAACTCTCCAATCTATCCTGTTGTATCTTCTGACAATCCTTGGCACCATGAACAACTCCACCAATCTTCGTGACATCTGCAAACTTACTAATCAACCACCAACAATTGATGGAGTTAATTAGTCTAGGGACTGGTTTGAATGAAGCTGAAATGAGGTGAAAGTTGCCAGCTGCAGGGATCCCATGTGTGTCAAAGTGGAATTTTTCCTGCTCCTTGACTGTGATAGTAAAACTCAACAAAAGTAATCCTGACAGAATAACTAGTCTCTATTTATGAAAGACTGCCTGCAGTATTGGCAGTAACTTGAGTTTGGAGAGCAGTCGTTATGACTTGCTAATTCCTTCTCAAGTCCGCACTTACATAAAGAATCAGTTCAGTATTTATACATAGTCATTATCAGTTTGCATGACCCGAGCTTATTCAGCAATTTGATCGGTAGTAGCTTCTGAGCAATGTCATAGATCATGGTACAATCTGCTAACCTCCTGGAACTCTCTGTCTCATTAGTCATATGTCTCTGTCTCATCTTGCCCTTTGATAGAACAGAAGAAGGTTGGTGACTCTTCCATCCCTGACCTTATCTTGTCCTACTCATAGAGCCATAAGTTATATGGAGTCAGCCTTATCACGTCTTGACCTTCTCTGGTTTTATTCATGTCTTAGGTTATGCGGAGTCAGTTTTCCTTATTTTGTGCCAAATAGTTGACCAATTTTCCCATCATGCCATTATTTCATTTGTACAACTTCACATGTGAAACTGGTTTTCAAATCCAATTGTTAATGAACCAAAAGAGAAAATGCTGGAAAATCTTAGTAGGTCTGGACAGCATTTGTAAGGAGAGAAAAGAGGTAATGTTTCAAGTTCAGATGAGCTCTGACAAACGGCACTCATAACTTATGTCCCAGTTGTTTAGCCCCCAACACCTCAAAGTTGGGATGTTCTTATGTTTGATAGCCCAATGAAAGTTCTGAAGAATAACCTCCTTCTTTGTCTCAAATGCTAAAATCAAAGAGCTAAACTATTATTAGCAAGTGCTGTCAATGCAATCCTAATTCAGATTAAACTGCAGAAGCACTGACTTTCCTTTGAGAGAAGTGAAGCTAAGGTAAAGCAAGAGTGATAGAGCTGGCATTGAGGCAGCATTTGTGGCATCAAGGAGTCCTTGCAAAACTGACTTTCCCACGACCAACACTCTGGGATTTGCTATTGACCAGACCAACCATATAAACATTATGGCTACACCAGCAGGTTTGAGGCTGAGAATTCTGTGGCGAGTAATTCATCTGACTCCTCAAAACCTATTTGCCATTACAAGAGCCAAGTCAAGAATGCGATGGAAAACTCTTACACTTCCCTGGCTGAGTGCTGCTCCAATGACAGAAACTCAACACCACCCAGACAGCTTGATTGGAACTGTATACAGTACCAGAAGCATTCACTCTCTCCAGCACTGGCGTACGGTGGAGGCAGAGTCTGCCATCTACAAGATGCACTGCAATAGCTCGCCAACATTCCTTCAATTGCACCTTCCAAAATTATGACCTCTGCCACTGAGTAGGTCATGGGCAGCAGATACCAAGGGATACCAGCATTTGTAAGATCCCCTCCAAGCCACCTACCATCTTATGATTTGGAACTATTTCAACATTCTTTCATGGTCGCTGGATCAAAAGCCTAGTGAATTATAAGCAGATTGCATGAAATAATTTATAAAGAATCGTAGAAGGAGGGGCATTGCTTTTTATTTTGGTCGGCACAACATCGAAGGCCGAAGGGCCTGTTCTGTGCTGTATTGTTCTATGTTCTATGTTCTAAATTCTACAGTGCAGAAGAAGGCCATTCTGTCCATCAAGTCTGCAGCAACCAACAATGCCACCCAGATCCTATTCCTCTAACCCTGCATTTTTACCCTGCTAACCCTCCTGACACCAAGGAGCAATTTTGTCATGGCCAAGAAACACAACCCACACATCTTTGAACCGAGGGACGATACTGGAACACCCGGAGGAAGCCCACACAAATATGGGGAGAACATGCAAACTCCACATAGACAGTGACCTGAGGCTGGAATTGAATCCGGGTCCCTACTGTGCCACTGTGCTGCCCTAAAGAAGGACGTTCTGGAAAGTTTTAATTGAGGTGTTCAAAATTAGGAGTCCGAATTTGTTGACTATGTTGCTATCCCTGTTGGCCAACTGGAAAGCTGGAGATAACCCCACACAGTCACTTCCAGGAGCCGCAATTGGATGAAATGCCAATCAGGGTAAATAGTCTGCTGTCTGCCTTATCAGGCCTCCTCTGCCTTGATAAGTGATGCATTCACCTCCAAGAGCTGGAGGTTAATCAGAGGGACAGGAAATCTTCAGTCCCAACAGTGCCACCAGAAGATGAAGCTGCTATCAGGACTGCAATAGGTTTGAGACTTTGAACAGAGCTGAAGACCTCTAAGAGCCGTGAGTGGGGTAGGCTCAGTGGGTCCGATTAGGCACGTCACAGGGGACAGAAATAATGGCACAGTGTTTCGCACTGCCG
The DNA here is from genome assembly GCA_024679065.1 of Sphyrna mokarran. NCBI lineage: Eukaryota > Metazoa > Chordata > Chondrichthyes > Carcharhiniformes > Carcharhinidae > Sphyrna > Sphyrna mokarran. The sequence goes on along the minus strand of JAGIQG010000013.1, from coordinate 9,744,358 downwards.
CCTCACAGCGCCAGGGACCCAGGTTCAATTCCTGGTTCGGGTCACTGTCTGGGTGGAATTTGCACATTCTCCCCGTGTCTGCATGGATTTCCTCCCACAGTCCAAAGATGTGCAGGTTAGGTGGATTGGCCATTCTAAATTCACCTCAGTGTTGGGACACCAGCTAGGGTAAATTCAAGGGGTTATGTGAATAGGGCTTGGGTGGGAGTGTGAGTCAGTGCAGACTCGATGTGCCGAATGACCCTCTTCTGCACTGTCAGATTCTATGATTCTACATGGAAGGAGGAAACCAGGGCCAGTTTAAAAGCCCACAGGTGGTTTTTACATTGTACTCCCTGCCTTGCCATTATGTGGGAGAGGAGATGGGAACACTCAAGAGGGGAACCCTGCCTACATTTTGGGTGCTGTGGGGAGGCACTAGGGTATATCAGGCAACCTTGTCAACAATTGTGCCCCTTCCTCACAGGGGCTGGCTATAACTTTCCTGAACCCTGATTTAATCAGGGTGAACAGAAAATGGGAAGTTCTCCACCCACACCTTTCCATCCAATTGTACAGAAGCCCCATCTTCCCAACAGCTGCTGGGTGTAATGAAGTTTCACCCACCAAGCGTTCAATGGATAAGAGAAATGATCTCCAGTACCTGAGTGCACAGACCTCAGGCACAGACAGGGGCAGAAGAATCAGAGATGAGTAACATTTTTGTATAGCAAGTAGCTGTGTCCTGGAAAGTGCTGAATAAAAGGATGATGGATGAAGGTTCAATAACAAATTAAAGGAATTGAAGATATGGTTGAAAAAGGTTGCTGGGCTTGAAGGAAGAAATGCAGTGGAAATCAATAAGGCTGATTAGACAGTTTGTTCAAAGATCTGATAGCAAAAGAGGTCTCCTCCGCTGCTCCATGATCACAGGAGGAGCAAAGCAGCATCGGGGTTAGCACTGCTGCCTCACAGTGTCAGTGGTCTGGGTTCAATCCCAGCCTCAGATCACTGTTTGTGTGGAGTTTGCACATTCTCCTCGTGTTTGCACGGGTTTCCTCCGGTTTCCTCTCACAGTCTGAAAGATGTGCTGGTTAGATGCATTGGCAATGCTAAATTCTCCCCCAGTGTACCCAAACAGATGCTGGAGTGCGGTGACGAGGGGATTATCACAGTAACCTCATTGCAGTGTTAGTATAAGCCTACTCATGACATGAATAAAATAACTTTATAACCTGATCTGAAATCTCCCAGACAAAAACTTTGGATATCGGTCACTGCAATATGTTGGAATGTGACTGCAATGGACTCTCAAGTAAGATGACTCAGATTGTAGCTCTAAAAAAAACAAAAAAAAATAACACTAATGCATCACCCCATGTCCTAATATCTAGTCAAAGTGAGTCACTGTGCTATTGTCTGCTGGCCTGTGTGGCACAGCAAACCTCTACATTAAATTTAACAGAATATCAGGGCTTTAGGCATGACACAATAAGCTCTAACTGAGCCCAGCCATGCAAACAGTGATTAGTTGTTCATTGAACAATTTAATAATCTCTTAACCCCATTGCTCTAACATGGCAATCGTCCCGTTCAGAGAATTGCTGGCAGCGGGTAGCGACTGAATCTGATAACAGCAGCCCCATCTTTGCCCGCTCAGTCTCTGGTTCCAGGGGTATAATTTTGCAACAGGAAAGAGTTGTTGTTTCGTGCATAATGATGTGCAAAATGAAAGCCAATGCACAGAGATCAACTGAAGTGCCAAGAACCTATAAACCACAATTGTCATTTTCTCTTAACCCGTTGTGAGGAACGCGCAGTGCTGAATGATTCACTCGTGTGTCCATCAGCTTTGTGTTAAGGAGAAACAGTGTGAAAAAGGATTGCATTCAGAGGCATGGTATGTTGGCAAAGGCTGCTGATTCTTGCTGGCAAGTTTAAGTGTCATCCTAAAGCTGGTAGGACTGCAGGCATATTCTAAAAATAAGAGCCTGACCTTACAGGAATGAGAGTTTGGAACTCTTTTTCATCAAGTATTAATTTATCACATTCACACTTATAACCTCCAAATGGACACTCTACTTTTAAACAAAAAGGAATTGAGAGGTCAGGGTCCTCTTCTTTGCTCTCAATATGCAGAGCAACAAGATTCACTGAGCTCATTTTCTATTCTAGGTCATTCTTAGAGTCGTAGAGGTTTACAGCACTGAACTAGGCCCTTCAGCCCAACTTGTCCATACCGCCCCTTTTTTAACTGCCAAGCTAATCCCAATTGCCTGCATTTGGCCCATATTCCTCTCTTCCCTTCTTACCGACTTAACTGTCTAAATGCCTTTCAAAAAACAAAATTGTATCTGCCTCTATTGCTACCCTTGGCAGTTTGTTCCAGACACTGACCATCCTCTGTGTGAAAGAAATTGCCCTTCTGAACCCTTTTGTATCTCTTCCCTCTCACCTTAAATCTATGCCCTCTAGTTTTAGACTACCCTACCTTTGGGAAAAGATGTTGACAATCTAGCTGATCTATGCCTCTTGGCAAATTTATTAAAACGTGATATATCTTCCTGGACCTATTTTTAAGATGCTATTAAAATGTCAGATATCTTCCCTGTAGTTAATGGCTTTCCTTCTCCAAATGATTAAAGAAACTATTTTTAACCAAAATGTTTGCAGACTTTTCAATTCCAAAGGCGAAATCAAGAGAATAATGGTCATCATTACTGAGGTCAGTTTTCAATTCCAGATTTAGTAATTGTAACTCAATTTAAATTCCACCAGTTGCCACGATGGGACTTGAACCGAGCATTTGCCTGGCACTGCTGGATTATTAACCCAGTGACCTTACTGACAAACACCATCTCCCCCAAACAGGGAGGCAATGACCTAGTGATACTATTGCTAAGACTGCTAATCCAGAAACTCAGTGAATGTTCTGGGGACCCGGGTTTGAATCCCATCACGGCAGATGATGGAATTTGGTTTCCTCCCACACTCCAAAACTGTGTGGACGAGGTGCATTGGCTATGCTAAATTGAGCCTTAGTGTCAGAAGAATTAACAGGGTAAATACATGGAGTTACAGGGATAGGGCTGGGTGGGATTGCAGTCGATGCAGACTCGATGGGCTGAATGATCTTCTGCTGCACTGTAGGGATTGTATGTTTATGATTTCCTTCGGATGCTATGGTTTCCTCCCACTGCCCTAAGATGTGCAGGTTAGGAGAATTGGCTACGTTGAATTGCCCCTCAATGCCCCAAGATGTGCAGGTTAAGGGGAATAGTAAAATAAATATTTGGGGAGGTAGGGATAGGACCTGGGTAAGATGCTCTGTTGGAGAGTCAGTGTAGAGGTGATAGACCAAATGCCCTCCTTCTGCACTGTAGGGATTCTATGATAAAGTAAGCACAGATTTAGCTGGGAGAGAGCTACACCAGGTTTAATCTAATCAAAAGATTCAGGACGCTTATGGAGAATTACAGCCAGTTACCTCAGAGTTACAGACCCGGAATCTATTTGAGGGATGTAGAGGAAGGGATATCGACTTTGAGATCTGAGAAAAGCTTACACAAGATGGCTGCACCAGTATAACTGAATAAAGAATAGTTCAGGCTCCTTCTGAAGTAACCACATATCAGAGGCAGAGACAATTGCAAGCAGGGGAAATATTGAGCCAATAACTCAGTCAGAACTCAATTGTCTGTGGTACCCTGTCCTATTTGCAGCAGACATCTGGGTAGAGGATGCCTTTACCAGTCACCTTCGTACTCACTAGAACTCTGCCAAGCACTGCAGATGATGAACATGGTCATTTTCACCTTGACAGATGAACAAGATATAGATTAATGGATACCTGGGAGTAAGCTACAATTTGTAGTAGGTGAAGTGGTGGTTCAGTAGTACTGTCAGTGGACTAGTAATGCCCAGGGCATCTAGGTTCGAATCCTGCCACGGCAGATGGTGAAATCCGAATTCAATAAAAAAAACATAATTAAAAGTTTAGTCATGACCATGAAACCATTGCTGTTTGTCATAAAAGCCCAACTGGTTCACTAATGTTTCTTTGGAAACGTTGGCCTACATGTGACTCCAGATCCACAGCAACGTAACTTTTAAATGCCCTCTGATATGCCACTCAGTTCAATGTTAATCAGGGATGGGCAAAAAACGTTGGCCCAGCCAGTGATGCCCACATTGCATGAATGTATTAAAAAGAAGAATCAAAACACAGTGGTTAACACTGCTGCCTTGCAACGCCGGGCACCTGGGTTCAATCCCAGCCTTGGGTCACTGCCTGTCTGGAGTTTGCAGCTTCTCCCCGTGTCTGCATGGGTTTCCTCCGGGTGCTTCAGTTTCCTCCCACAGTCTAAAGATATGTGGATTAGGTTGCTTGGTCGTGTCTGGGTGATTGGTAGGTTTAATGTGTCAGGTTACAGGTGTAGGGTCTGGGTGGGATTGTGGTCAGTACAGACTTGATTGGCCAAATGGCCTCCTTCTGCACTATAGGAATACGGTGATTTTATGGTAGATTTTATGTGAAAGCATGCATATCCTGTAGTGAGTAATGGTTTGGAATTTAATTCTCCGTCTCAGGTGGTGTGCATATGGAATTATTGATGGGTTTCAGTCTGAAATCTAATCAAGGGTTCAGGTGGTTTGTCTGTGGAATACTTGGGGGTGCAGTGTATGGTGGCATCTCCTCGAGAGATTCAGTTAAGAATTCAGATGGACAGGAACTGTAAATAATGGCTGGTTTGACTGGACTTAGATGGCAGGATCTTAATTTGCTCTTCAACCATGAGCACTTGAGTGAAATATATCTCTACATCATGAAATATAGGAGGCAGGGGAGGGTTGGGGGGGCAGGGGGAAGGCAACCAGGACCCACCTTGCTAATTGATTGTTCGGATAGAGCTTTCTAGCCGGCTTGGTGTTGGAGATGGAGGTGGACAGGGCTCAAGAATACCGTGCCGGCTGGCATGGTCAAATCCTGCCACTATTCCTGGCATCGGTCATTTGAGGGAGGCAGATTCACTGACAGAGGGTGGACTGGGCTTGTTCAGACCTCCATCGTTTGAATGTCCCTTCATATTATGACTCCACATGAATGCACAGTGTAACAATCTTTCACATCCTGTAAGAAATAACTAATTTCTATGACATTTTTCTCAACTTCAAGCTAGAGGGTGGCACGGTGGCATGTGGTTGGCACTGTTGCTTCACGGAGCCAGGGACCCAGGTTCGATTCCAGGATTGGGTTACTGTCTGTGCGGAGTCTGCATGTGCTCTCTGTGTCTGCATGGGTTTCCTCTGGGTGCTCAGGTTTCCTCTGGGTGCTCAGGTTTCCTCCCACAGTCTGAAATATGTGCCAGTTAGTTGCCCAGCGTACCCAGACAGGCGCCAGAATATAGCCACCAAGGGTTTTCACAGTAACTTTATTGCAGTGTTAATGTAAGCCTAATTGTGACTCTAATAAACTATCCCTAAAGTCTTTGGACGTCAACATGGTATTCTGAAGTGCAGTCCCTGCAATAATGTGGTGCAACTTTAATTCCTTCAAACGTTATAACTAATGGTGTAATGAATAGATAAACTGTTTTCACTGATGTTGATTGAAGGAGAAGATGAGCCAGGAGAACACTCCTTTGCTCGCCTTTGAAGCAAGTGCCATGGGATCTTTTATGTCCATCTGAGAGAGCTGATGAAACCTTGGTTTAATGTTAGATTTGAGAGATGAAAACCTTGATCAAACATGAATGACTTAACATTCCTTCTGAGCATTGCTTACTCAACATCTCTCAGGGTGAGCCGTCTCCTGAACGGATCCCATTTATTTTAGATTCACAAGGACAACTGAGCTTCAAAGCTAATCTGTTCTGGTCTCTGTCTATCATGTAGGTGCTCTTTGAATTACACCTTTGAGAACAGGTTGCTAATTACACTTGCATTTCGATTGACCTTTCATAAGGTGATTAAATCATGGCAATTAGCGTCAATTTGTTAAAAGGTCTCTCTCACTTTGCTTCATTTGATGAGGTTTAGACAGTGCACAGGATGAAGAACTGCAGGAAACATCAGGCCTTGCGGAGAGGCCTGTGATTGCTTTTTGCCACAAATCTGATGCTGTAGCAATGGCACATAGTGACATTGGCACCAGAAAAAAGAGGCTCGAGGATTGAAGGCAACTCATTCTTGGACCTTTTCAGAATAAACACAGCAAAATACACTCACCAAGGAGACAGGCCATCGACTAAACATTTCACATCCCATTGAGGCCCAGGGAAAAGTCCTGGAGAGGACGGTAATAGTGAAAAACCCTGCAGTTGTTTTATTAAACCAGACATATCACTCCTGCTCTTTTTATCTCCAGGAGATATTTCTTTTTTCAGTCTTGTCTTTGACCTTTTGAGTGACCTTCCAAAAAGATCACTGGTTCAACTTTGAAAATTAACATGACCTTGGTAATCGTTAACCCTGCTGCCTCACAATGTCAATGATCTGGGTTCAATTCCACCTTGGGTCACTGTCTGTGTGGAGTTTGCATGTTCTCCCCATGTCCACATGGGTCTCCTCTGGGTGCTCCAGTTCCCTCCCACACTCTAAAGATGTGCACGTTAGGTTGATTGGCCATGCTAAGTTGCCCCTTAATGTCAGGCGGATTAGCAGGGTAAATAGATGGGGTCAGGGGGAGACGGTCTGGATGAGATGGTTGCCAACATAGCCTCAATGGACACCTCCTGCACGATAGGGATCCTTTGATTTTATGACTCTATGACTTAGTTCAGGTCCCAGCCTCCATTAAGATCATGGGCTCAATTCCTTGATCATTGTCATCCCATTGGCAAGAATGGAAAACTTGGCACTCAGCCAAATCTCTGTCCCCTGCAGCGGGACCGGAGAATCTTAGTCATGAACGAGGTCGGAGAATTGTGGGATTCCATGCATACGGCTGAATTGTTTATCATCGTGCAAAACAACCATGTTGAATTTAGATTTCAAAATGAGAACAGTGAGGTTATCTGTAAAAGCTGTTATTATATAACTTTAACATAGTAAAATATCTCAAAACCTGAACTCCCAACCACCTGACAAAGGAAAAGCCTGTTCTGAAAGCTTGGGACGTTCGCTACAAATAAACATGTTGGACTTTAAGCTGGTGATGTGGGATTTGTTTCTGTTTTACCCCAGTCCAAAAACGCCATCTCCATATCAAAATCACTTCAAAAAGTAGTGAAACAAAATGCTACTCTCAGTCATAAAAAAAATGCTGAGATGGGTGTGACCAAATGCTCACTCAAGTTTTGAGTGGTTCTTTAAAAGGGAGAGGAGTTTCAAGAAGCAGTGAGGTATAGGAAATTAATTCTAGGGTTTTGGGCTTACAAGCACCTGAGTGCATGGCTGCCAATGGTTAAAATTAGGGATAGACAAGAGACAACACGGGAACATCGGAATTAGGACCAGAAGGAGGCAAATTCAGCCCTTTGAGCGTATTCCAACATTCAAACACATCATGGCTGATCTCTCACTGGTCTCAAATCCACCTCCCAACCTATTAACCCTAACCCTTATCCCTTTTTTTATTGGAAGTATATTTATTTCTCTATCAAAACCATTCAATGATTCAGATTCCACCACACTATGGGGCAAAGAGTTGCACAAATTCGCCGCCACCCCGATGTTCCCACCTCTACCCGTGATCCCTGTCTATGTTTATAGATCTATGGATTAAAAACCAAATTTGAGACAATTTAGGGAGAATTTCTTCTGCTAATTAGCCTAAGAGCACATCTTTGGGATGTGGGAGGAAATCAGAGCACCCGGAGAAAACCCACGCAAGCACGGGGAGAATGTGCAAACTCCCACAGACACAGGCCCAAATCCATGTATCTGCACAGCACAGCGATAGTCACTGAGCTGTCGTGTTGCCCATCAAATGGTCCAGGTCAAGCGTACACTAATGATGTGAAGCACTAGGATACTCTCGAAAAAAGAATCCAAGAGCAGCCGTCTCACAACCCATCGCGTGTATGCCCCTCGTTAGACAACAAGGTGGACCAAAGCACCTGCAGGATAAAAGCAAGTACATCAATATCATCATCTATTTACACACTCCCCAGGGACTCCCAAGGCTCATGGTCTCTATTTTAAATCAGTTTTCTATACCCCTCCATTCCCATTCTGTTCATGTGCCTATCTAAGTATTTCTTAAATAACTCCAGAGTGCATGCCCCCACCATTTTACTTGGCAGCGCATTCCGTACCCCCACCACCCTCTGTGTGAAAAAACTCCCTCTAGCATCCAAATTATACCTTACCACCCTCACCCTAAGCCCGTGACCCCTCGTGCTATTCGAGTCCATCCTAGGAAAAAGCTTAACCCTGTTTACTCTATCTATACCCCTCATAATCTTGTACATTTCTATTAGATCTCCTCTAAGTCTACGTCCTTCTAAGGAAAACAGTCCCAATTTGCCTAACCTCTCCTCGTAACTCAGACCTTCCATACCAGGCAGCATCCTGGTAAACCTCCTCTGCATTCTCTCTAGACTTTCCATGTCCTTCCAGTAGTAAGGTGACTAGAACTGGACGCAGTATTCCAAATGAGGTCTAACCAACGTTTTATACAACTGCAACATTAAAGGCCAGCTCTTGTACTCTATACCCCTTCCTATAAAGGCTAGCATTCTATATGCTTTCTTCACAACCTTCTCCACCTGCTCTGCCACCTTCACAGACTTGTGCACCTGCACCCCCAGGTCCCTTTGCGTTTCTATACTCTTAATAGGTCTACCCTTTATCATATACCTCCCTCCTACATTCTTTCTCCCAAAATGCATCACCTCACATTTATCAGGATTGAATTCCATCTGCCATCTGTCTGCCCAAGCTACCAGCCTATCTATGTCCTGCTGCATCGCTTGACAATGCTCCTCACTATCTGCAAGTCCAGCCATCTTTGTATCGTCTGCAAACTTGCTGCTCATTCCACTTACTCCCTCTTCCAAATAGGCTTACGTTAACACTGCAATTAAGTTACTGAGAAAATTCCCTAGTCGCCACACTCCGGCGTCTATTCAGCTACACTGAGGAAGAACTCAACACGGTTAATGCGCCTAACCAGCACATCTTTCAGACTGTGGGAAGAAACTGAAGAACACAGAGTTAACCCATGCAGACACAGGGAGTATGTGCAAACTCCGCACAGATAGTGACCCAAGCTGAGGTTCGAACCCAGATCCCTGGCGCTGTGAGGCAGCAGGACTAACCACAGTATCACCATTAATAAGCAAACTAACTTCCCTGACTGTTCCTTTAAGTTCATTGTAAGTTTCAGCGAGGTCAACTTTTATCCTTCAAAATTCTGCAGATTACAGACCTTGTTTGCCCAATCTCTCTTCATATACAGTCCCACTAACCCAGGAACACGTCTGACAAGACTTTGTTGCTGTGTTTTCTCGATGGTAACAATATCTTTCCGAAGAGGAGAAGACCAGAGCAGCTCACTGTATGCCAGGTGCAATCTAGCCAAGGTTCTATGCAATTGAAGCAAGACTTTGCTATTTCTGTACACCAATCCTCTTGTGATAAAGGTCAACATGCCATTAGCCTTCCTAATTGCCTGCCACACCTGCAAGCTAGCTTTCAGGTCCTTTTATGCACCTACACTTTCTAATCTCTTGCCCTTTAAGAAATACTCTAATTTGGAAACATAAATTGTGTTGAGGCCTCAGTACTGCAGCATACAAGTACTAACGTGGAAAATTAGTGTAAGGTGTCTCTCTCTGGGAGGTTTTTCTCAAGTTAGAATTTAGATTAGCAGTCAGACTCTGACTTGGAACTTTAAAGCTACAAGCTAATTAAGCATAGGTGAGGTGAGAGTGACTATCCTTGATATTAAGACAGCATTTGACTGAGTTTGGCACCAAGAAAGTTTCAAGAAACCTAGAATTAATGGGAAAGGGGGAAAACTCTTCGCTGGTTGAAATCATACCTGGCACAAAGTTTTGGTGGTTGGCGGTCAATCATCTCAGCTCCAGAACATCATTGCAGGAGTTCCTCAGGATAGTGTCCAAGGCCCAGCCATCTTCAATTGCTTCATCAATGACCTTCCTGACATTAAAAGGTCAGAAGTGGGAATGTTCGCTGATAATTGCACAATGTTCAGCACCACCGATGACCCCTCTGACACTGAAATGCCTAAATGCAATAAGACCTGGACAATACTAAGTCTTGTGCTAACAAGTGACAAGTAACATTCATGCTACACAAGTGCCAGGCAATGTCATTTTCCAACAAGAGAGAATCTATCCATCACCTTTGGCATTCAAAGGTACTACTATTGCTGAATTGCACTTCAGATTCTCACCAAGGTTCCCTGGATAACAACTCATGACTACTCCAAGCTGGAAGGACAAGAACAAGAAATACCAGAGAATACCATGACCTGGAAGTTCCCCTCCAAGCCACTCATCATCCTGACTTGGAAATATGTTGCTGCTCCTTCACTGTTGCTAGGTGAAAATCCCAAAACTCTCTCCCTGACAGCACTACACTACCTGGACTTCAATTCAAGAAGACAACTCACTATTGCTTCCTCAAGGGCAATTAGGGATGGGCAGTAAATGCTGGCCAAGCCATGGCAACTATGTGGGATTGTGGTGATAGGGCTGGGGAGAGGGATACAGTACTCTGTCAGAGTCAGTGCAGACTCGATGGGCCAAATGGCCTCTTCTGCGGGACATTGGAACATTTGAACTGAACGGTGAGGAACTTTTGAAAAGAACAATTCGAGTGACTCCTGATTTTGCCCTACAAGACTAACTCAAGAAAATGGGAACTGGTACTTTTGGCTCACTGTTTCCTCGGGAAAGAAGTTATTAAATCGTTAATGAACTTTATCGGCGGAACAGTGGAATCATCACATTTTATAATGATATCTAATTTGGAACAAAAAGGTGCAAAAAAAAGTCTTCAATTGCGATTTGCCTCAGATGTAACGAGTTGTCAAGATGACACCTGCTTTTGTCAGATTGATGGATGGAATTGTTATGAGGGTCATTCAGATCTGCTCTGGCATATTCAAATAATACAAAGCCATCTGCCGCACATGGACAAAAAAATCTAACCTTGAAAAGTGTCTACCCAAGTAAATTATCTACCTCTTTATTTCCTTGCTGCGCAGATTTCTGTGAATCCATGCACCGAAGTGGAATTATCAGGTGATGCTTATAAATGGGTCTGTGGAACGCAGATGCTATTGGCAAGCTCGACTGCCTTACTTTCTCAGGATTTTGTCTGCACACAGAATTTAGTTTTTGTACCGCACATTGCGAGTTATTCTATTGCTGAAATAAGCACCGCAAGAACACTTGACTGGTGGAGCCGGGCATAAATTTGGAGTCAGACGCGATTCCCACAGCAAGTGGCAATTTCTTAAAGAACGTGGAACGCTCTTTCAATCAAGAAGTGCCAATCATGGAGTGACAGCCTTTAATGTGAAAAGGGTTTGCGCTTTGCTGAGTATTACCTCGGCTAACTGATAACTTCGATCAGAGAATTTTGGATTTAAGCCCAACTGCAGAGCTGTACACATCAGGAAGTCTGATGATGTGTAATCCTGGAGGAATACTGGCATTGCCAGAAATGTGTTTTTTTTTTGAGAGTTGAGATGAGATTGCCCGATCAGGAGAATCCGAAAGATCTGATAAGGAGTATGGCGGTTCTCCCTATAAAAGGGCCAGTACCAGATGTCTTTAGCACCCATCAGGGTGAGCTTTGTGGGTCAATACCAGTTGGTGATGGGCTCTTTAAGGGTCAGTACCCATTGGCACTGGGTTTTGTGTGTTGGCATGGATCCGTAATGGCTTTTGGGTTAACTCTGATTGGCCATCTATCCCTGGGCAGGAAGCCCATTTATGAAACTTGCAGGTCAATCCTGCTGGGAAAAGATTCTTCAATCAACACTCGAAAATGCAACAAAATGCATTTTGATCCTCATTTGAAGAATAAACCCCAGTGCTTTCATTGCAGCAAGGTGGCACACAGTGGTTAGCGCTGCTGCCTCACAGCGCCAGGGACCTGGGTTCAATTACAACTTTGGATGAGTGTGTGTGGAGTTTGCACATTCTCCCCATGTCTGTGTTGATTTCCTCCAAGTGTTCTGGTTCCTGCTCACAGTCCGAAAGATGTGTGGATAGGATGGATTGGCCATGCTAAATCCTCCCTTACTGTCAAATAAAAATTTATTTATTAGTCTCAAATAGGACTATATTAAAGCTGTAATGAAGTTACTGTGAAAATCCCTTTGTCACCACACTCCAGTGACTGTTTGGGCACATTGAGGGAGAATTTAGCATGGCCAATCCATCTAATTGGATGGTGAGAAGAAACCAGAGCACTGGTTTATCTATGGAATTCCCTGTCCGGTGGAGCATTTAAGGCTTCCTCATTGAATGTTGTTTTTTTAAGGCAAGGAGAGGTAAATTTTTGAACTGTAAAGGAATGAAGGTTTATGATGAACAGGCAGGTAAGTGAAGCTGAGTCCACGAAAAGATCAGCTGGCCTACTCCTGCTCCTAGTTCTTAAGTTCATTTGGAGGAAACCCACACTGACACAGGGAGAACATGCAGATACAGACAGTGGGCCAAACCAGGAATCAAACCCATGTCCCCAGCAATATGAGGCAGCTGTGCTAACCACCATGCCACCGTGTCAGTGGGATTAGCAGGGTAAATACGTGGGGTTAGGGGGAAAGGGCCTAGGTGGGGTTGTTGTCAGTGCAGATGGGTTGAATGCACTGTGAGGATTCTAGGATTAAAGCCTTGTTTTCCACTTATTTCGCATATTGAATGATAATTAATGATTATTGACAAAGGTAATGAAAACAACCTGATAGATATTTGCCTCCCATACAAAGGGAAGCTTTACCCAAATATTTAAACAGCACAGACACACCACGTCAAATAGGTTTATTTCCATATAAATGTCAAAAAAAATTAAAAATTCTGAATAGCCCAGCGGACCACCAGCCAGCACTTTGTCCGCAAACAAAAAGCATTCGCTCCTGCTTCTGTTTAGTTCTTCCACATACTTGCTCAATCACTGCTCCAAAATCTCTCTTACTTTATGCTGCCTGCAGTTGCAAACCATGTATATTGTCGTAATGAAATTCTCAAACGTGCACAGTTATCAGCACCCTGCCAGTCACACAGTACAATCAATTTAGTGAAAGCCTTATTCAGCACATTGCTGTGAAAGTCATGGACTCTGTTACCAATAGTAAAGAGGTAAAACTATTCTTATTCTGCGCTCCACACAATGTGGTGTTATCAAGAGCAGAGAGCTAATATATTCCTTTTTCTGTACTGTACACAGTGCTATTAAGCGAGGTGGGCTAATATACTCTGTATTCTGTGCTGTACACAGGGACAGTGTTATCAGGAATGGAGAGCTAATATATTCCTTATTCTTTGGTCTACACAGGAACAGTGTTATTAGGAGTGAAGTGTTAATATGCTAATTTTTCTGTATTGCATAAGGGGACGGAGTTATTAAGAGTAAGGGCTAATATACTCTATATTCTCTAGTGTACATAAGAACTAGGAGCAAGAATAGGCCATCTGGCCCCTCGAGCCTGCTCCGCCATTCAATAAGATCATGGTTGATCTTTTTGTGGACTCACATCCACTTATTCGCCCGCTCATCATAACTCTTAATTCCTTTACTGTTCAAAAATTTATCTATCCTTGTCTTAAAAATATCCAATGAGGTAGCCTCAACTGCTTCACTGGGCAGGGAATTCCACAGATTCACAACCCTTTGTGTGAAGAAGTTCCTCCTCAATTCAATCCTAAATCTGCTTCCTCTTATTTTGAGGCTCTGACCCCTAGTTCTAGTTTCACCCGCCAATGGAAACAATTGCCTGCTTCTATCTTATCCATTCCCTTCATAATCTTATATATTTCTATAAGATGTCTCCTCATTCTTCTGAATTCCAATGAGTATAGCTCCAGTCTACTCAGTCTGTCCTCAGAAGCCAATTCTCTGAACTCTGGAATCAACCTAGTGAAGCTCCTCTGCACTCCCTCCAGTGCCACTATATCCTTTCTCAAATAAGGAAATCAAAACTGTACACAGTATTCCAGGTCTCAACAGCACCTTATACAGCTGTTTTCACTGTTTTTAAACTCCATCCCTCTAGCAATGAGGGACAAAATTCCATTTGCCTCTTAATTACCTGTTGCACCTACAAACCAATTCCTTGAGATCTCTGCACAAGGACACCCAGGTCCCTCTGAATTCAGCATGCTGCAATTTTTTACCATTTTAAATAATAGTCCATTTTGCTGTTATTCCTATCAAAATGGATGACCTCACATTCACCAGCATTGTCTTCTATCTGCCAGACCCTCACCCACTCACTTAAATTATCTATATTCCTTTGCAGACTTTCAGCGTCCTCTGCACACTTTGCCCTTCCACCCAAGAACAATGTTATTAAGAATGATGGGCTAATATTTCTATAATTTGTAATGTACCTGGGAACAATGTTATTAACAGTGAAGGGCTAATATACTTTACATTCTGCAATGTACACAGGAAGAGTAGTACTTTGAATGAAGGGCTAATATACTCTCCATTACGTACTCTACTCAGGGACAGTGTTATTAGCCATGAAGAGCTAATATATTCCTTATTCGATACTGTACATACAGACAGTGCTATTTTTAGTGAAGGGCTAATATGATCGTTTTTCTGTTGAATGTAGAGGTGAATAGATATTCAGACTGTTTCCCTATTTTCATTCATATAGCTGTCCTAACTTATAAACTCTATATTTAGAAGGGAAACTTTAGTTGTCGCAGTGTAATTGCATGCTTCCATCACAAGAGAAATCTCATTCCTCTTTAGAGAGTGTGATCACTAATAAGTTAACATGAAAATGTAGCCATAGGAATTTATAAAAGGAAAAGGTGGCAGTTCATACATTTGTAAGATTGTCATTTTCGATTTAATATTTTGTAATTGATATTATATATGTTCTGTATGCAGTAAGAATTCCAGTTCAAGTTATGTTCCTAATCACACTTTTCCTGGAACCTTCTGATGATGATACTCAAGTTGTCTTATAGGGGCCTCTCCCCCAATTCTCCTTTAACACTGCAACACAAGTTGTGTCATCAAGGTTAAAATTAACGCAACTTCCTCCTTGTTTTGTGCTGATGGTGTGAGCTCACACAAGGGCTCATATGAGTTCACACTGAGCCATGGCACATACAGAGCAAGGAAAGAGAAACTGTTTCCATTTGCAAATCATAGAATCTTAGAATCCATGAGGCTCATCGAGCTACACTGACAATAATCCCATCCAGGCGCTGTCATCGTAACCCCATGTATTTCCCCACCTAAACTCCCTGACACAAACAGACAATTTAACGTGGCCAATCAACCTAACCTGCACACCCATGGAGTGTGGGAAAAAACCAGAGCACCCAGAGAAAATTCACGGTGATGCAGGGATAATCGACAAACTTCACACAGAGAGTCACCTGAGTTGGAATTGAACCCGAGTCGCTGGTGAAATGTGCGATATTGCCTAAGCACTGTGCCCACCATGCCACCCTCCCAAGCGAACAATCTTTTTTCACCCATGGGTGGGAATTGTGAGCAGCTATTTTATTGTGGTGGAGCCTACTCATCTGCCTGTGGTCTCCAATAGGAGTTGACAGCGTAAAATCAAAAGCAGGAACTTGACGTATCTTCCCCTACTATTTCCTGTAAAAACAGACGTAATATTTTCCATTGATTCAGTACAGAACAATGGTTAAGCAGCTAATATAGGTACAATTACTTCAAACCAAATGCCTGATTCTTTAGTTTACCTCTTCCCCCTGTATCTTCTTACATAGTTAGTACTCTCATCCCTGAGTAAGAATTGACCATGATGGAGAAAAAAGTAAAAAGGTGGTGGAGTTACATTATTGATCAGAGATGATATTGATACAATATTGAGGAAAGATATTAGCATAGATTGATATGGAATCTGTATGAGCCTAGTTAGGAAACAATAAGGGGCACAAAACATTGATGGGGCTAGATACAATATTACCACCGACTGCAGTAGTAATATTAGGAAATGCATCAGACAGAAAGTCAGAGATGCACATATTAAAGGAACATCTATGATTATGGGCGACTTTAATCTGCGTATAGATTGAGAGAGTCAAATCCGTCACAATACAATAAAGGAAGAATTTCTAGAGTGCATAAGGGATTGTTTTCTGGAGCAACACAGTGAGGAACCAACAAGGGAACAGGCCAATTTGCGCTGGGTGTTGTGCAGTGAGAAAGAATTAGTTGGCAATCTAGTTGTGAGGGAACCTTTGGAGAAGAATGGATATAATATGGTAGAATTCTTTGTGAAGGTACATAATGATTTAGTTGATTCTGAGACCAGGGACCTGAATCTCAGTAAAAGTAACCATGATGGAATAAGGCATGAATTGGCCATGATGGATTGGGAAACATTACTGAAAGGAAAGACAGTGGACAGGCAATGGCAGGTATTTAAAGGATGAATAAGTGAACTCCAGAAATTGTTTATTCCTGTTTGGTGCAAGAGTGATAAGAAAATTGTGGCCAAACTACGGATTACATGGAAAATTAGAGATAGAGATTCAAAGAAAAAGCATAGACATTGGCGAAGAAAAAAACAATAGACCTAAGGATTGGGAACAGTTTAAAATTCAGTAAAGGAGGAACAAGAGATTGATTGAGAAGGAAAAATAGAGAATGAAAATAAGCCGGGGGAACATAAAAACTGACTGTAAAAATTTCTATAGGTATGTAAAGAGAGCAAGATTGACAAAAAAAAAGGTAGGCTCCTTACAGTCAGAAACAAGAGAATTCATAACTGGGAATAAAGAAATGATTAAGGATTTAACTTTGTACTTTGCTTTAGTCTTCACAAAGGAAGGCATAAATAATACACCAGAAGTGCTGAGAGAAACATGTTTTCAGGAAGGAGCTGAAGGAAATCAGCCTTAATAGAGAAATGGTTTGGGGGAAATTGATGGGATTGAAGGTGGATAAATCTCCACCATTGAGGAAATGGTGCTGAAAATGGTGAGGAAAGACTTCTTCAACCAGAGGGTGGTGTATGTGTGGAATTCATGATCACAGAATGTATTTGAGTCCGAAACATTGTCTGATTTCAAGAAGAAATTAGATGTAGTTCCTTGGGGATAAAGGGATCAATTTGGAGGAATGGGGAGGAAACAGGCTGTGGAATTTGACGATCAGCCATGGGTTGATCATCGAACAAGGTCAAATGGTCTACTCTTGCTTCATTTTGTCTGTTTCTTACCTTGAGTTCAAGTCCTACAGAAAACAGAAGCACCAAAATCAAGGCTGACACTCCAGTGCAGTATTGAGTGTGATGCCATCTTTTTGGTTGAGAATTTATCTTTTCAAATGGAAGTAAAATATCAGGTTGCACGCTACCAGTTTATCCTGCTATTATTTGCATTTTTGTTTGTGCAAGCTTCCTGTGTCCAAATTGGTTGATGTGTTTGATGGTTGATGCGACTGTACTTTGGCTGGTAAGCACTCTGGCATGTCCAAAGGTTGCAAATGTTTCCTTATAAATGACAGCTTTTATGTTCACAATGAGAAAGGATATAACAGGATATGGATAATAATGAAGCCATAACATTGTTGTGCGTTCAGAAGAAAAAAAGAACTTGCATCCACACAGCATCTTTTATCACCATTAGGTGGCTCAAAATGCTTTCACAGCCAATTAAGTGCATAGTAATGAGGGGAATGCAGCAACTAAATTACGCACAGCAATCTCCTCTCAGCAACAATATAATCTTGGCCAGACAGTGAGTTTTAGTGATATCGGTAGAAAGATAAATAATAACTAGATATCAGGCAAAACTCTCCTGTTCTTCTTTTAAATAGTGCCATGGAATCCTTTCTTTTTACCTGAGGCCTCAGTTTAAGGTTTTATCTGAAAGACAGTACTCCCTTGGCTCTGAACAGGAGCATCATCCCATACTTTTATACATCAATCTCTGGAACAGGACTTGAAAGACAACCTCTGACTCAAAGGTGAGAATATGACCCACTGAACCAAGACTCATAAAATTCCTAACAGGAAGTAGACAATGCTTTTTTAAAAAAAATGTATGAGAGAAGACTGCAAAACAAAACTTGATTTTTGGAAAATATTTCACAAGGAGTGTTTTTGGATGTTGTCTATTAAGTTTTAAGATGAATGTTTTGAAAAAGTAAGAAATTAAGTTAACCATCGAATCCCTACAATGCAGAAGGAGGCCATTTGGCCTATGGAGTCCACACTATCCACAATCTTACCCAGGCCCTATTTCCATAGTGACGGATTCACCCTGCTAACCCCTGACACTAAGGGTTAATTTAGCATGGCCAATCAACCTAACCCACACATCTTTGGAGTGAGACGAAACCTGAGCACCCAGAAGAAACCCATGCAGATACAGGGAGAATGTGCAAACTTCACACGGACAGTGACCCAAGCCGGGAATCGAACCCGGGTCCCTTGCACTGTGAGACAGCAATGCTAACTACTATGTAGTCCTGCAGCCTTCATCAGATATGCATTCCTGGGTTTGAAAAATCTGAAATAAAAATAGTAAGCATTATTCAAATAATTCCTTACGCTCTTAGATCAATTTCACATTGAGAGAACACTGTTTTCGAAAAGACGTTATTTGATTTGATTTGATTTATTATTGTCACATCCATTAATATACAGTGAAAAGTATTGTTTCTTGCATGCCATACAGACAAAGCACACAGACAAAGGAGAGAGTGCAGAATAGTCATATCTAGGGTGTAGAGAAAGATCCACTTAATGCAAGTCCATTCAAAAGTCTGACAGCAACGAGGAAGAAGCTGTTCTTGACTCGATTGATACGTGACTTCAGACTTTTGTATTTTTTTTCCCGACAGAAGGGGGAAGAGAGAATGTCCAGGGTGCGTGTGGTCCTTAATTATGCTGGCTGCTTTGTAGAGGCAGCAGGAAGTGCAGACAGAGTCAATGGATGGGAGGCTGGTTTAAGCTAGAATAATGACTGCTGTAGTTTCCTAACTTTCTTAGAGGTTGTGATCTTGCTGGCCATTATACTGGCAGGATTTTCTAGTCCCGCCAACAGCACACCCCTGTCACAGATTTCCTAATGGTGAGGGATACGTTTAACAGGAAACCCCATTGATAACAGTGGGACTTTGAGATCCCACCATCAGTGAATGTCACACCATTTCCCGTCAATGAAAAACACTTTGCGGAGGGGGAGGAAAATCCTGCCCATGGCTGTGCAATTAGATTCAAAGTAACACCCAACGGATCTATTGTAGGATAAAAGCAAATCACTGCAGATGCTGGAATCTGAAACCAAAAGAGAAAATACTGGAAAATCGCAGCAGATTTGGCAGCATTTGTATGGAAAGAAAAGAACTGATGTTTCAAGTCCTGATGACCTTTTTCAAAGCCACTTTTTCTTGCCAATTTGTCAATATAGGAACTGTTATCTGTACAGTGTAGAAATCTAAGACAGAAGCCTATTAGACACCCCAATGATCTCATGATCAAATCATGCAACCTGCTCCTAAAGCAATCAGGCAGCCACTTAAATATATAGCTTCCATACAGAACATATTTCACTGACCGCGAAGTAATTTGGAAGATCTCCAGAGTGAAGAAGGTATCTTTTTAGATAAGACTTCTTTGTTTTCTTCTTTTCTGCAGCCATACCTACACTGGCTAACCAGGAGATTTTTATAAGTAGAAAATGTCAGCAAGTCTTCAACCCTGCTTGATGAGGAGAGCAGCTAATTGAGATCCAGGAGGAGAACTGCGAGCATTTAGCAAATATTTAGGAACATCAGCATTATGTAATGTTGAGTGTGCAAGCCAAGGAAACACTGGGACCAATATTTATTTGACATTTCTCGGAAGACTAAGGAAATTTGGCACGTCAGCTACGAGTCTCACCACTGACCTGATAGGTCAGTTGAACCAGCTGACTGATTTGTTTTGATTTGATTTATTATCGTCACATGTATTAACATATAGTGAAATGTATTGTTTCTTGCATGTTATACAGACAGAGCATACCATTCACAGAGAAGCAAACAAGAGAGTGCAAAATGTAGTGTTACAATCATAGCTAGGGTGTAGAGAAAGATCAACTTCATGCAAGGGAAGTCCATTCAAAAGTCTGACAGTAGCAGGAAGGAGCTGTTCTCGAGTAGGTTAATATGTGACCTCAGATTTTTGTATCTTTTTCCCGAAGAAAGAAGGCAGAAGAGAGATTATCCAGGTATTGCCGAGTAAGGTGGTGGGAGCAGGCACGCTGGGGCTGTTTAAGGGTCTCTTGGACAGCCACATGAGCGGTATGCAGATAGAGGGATATATTAGGACTGTTTAACTACGGCTTTTTTTTCCACAGGTAATTCGGTCCATACTTGACCAACAATGAGCATGCATTCGGCAGGTGGTGCGAGTACAGCTCTTGGATGTTGATTCATGGGTTGCCTGGTACTTCATGTCGTAAATGAGTGCTTTATCTGGACCATCTGAAGGGCACCATGACAGCTCAGAGACTATCGATGTGGCTGTGCAGACACTTGGAATTGGGCCGGTGTCTGCGGGAGTTTGCGCGTTCTCCCCGTGGTTGCGTGGGTTTTCTCCGGGCACTCCGGTTTCCTCCCACAACCCAAAAATTCGCTCTTAGGTTGATTGGGAAACAAATTGTCCCTATAGTGAGAGTTTTCCATATTAGGAATAATATATATCTTATTATATAGGAATAATATAATAGGATAATGGATTTGCTACTATATAGTTATGACGGCGGCGCGGGCTCGTTGGGCCGAAGGGCCTGTTTCCCGTGCTGTGTTGCTCTTAAATATTAGGGGCCTTTAATTATGCTGGCTGCTTTGCTGAGGCAGTGGGAAGTGTAGACAGAATTGATGGATGGGAGGCTGGTTTGCATGATGGATTGGGCTATATTCACAACCTTTTGGAGTTTTTTGCAGTCTTGGCAGAACAGGAGCCATACCAAGCTGTGATACAACCAGAAAGATTGTGCACTATGGTCCATCTATAAAAGTCGGTGAGAGTCATAGCTGACATGCCAAATTTCCTTTGTCTTCCGCGAAATATCGTACAAATATTGGTCGCAGCGTTTCCTTGTCTTGCACACACAACAAGTTACATAATGCTGATACTCCTAAATATTTGCTAAATGCTCGCAGTTTTCCTCCTGGACCTGCTCTCCACATCAGGCAAGGTTGAAGTCTTGCTGACATTTTCTATTTACAAAAATCTCCTGGTTAGTTAGTGTGTCAGGATGAGACAAGCTAGGAGCCAGCTGTGGGAGCGTGAGAGGGAGAGAGAGTGTGCCTGTCGAATGTGTCAGACTCCTTTACCAAACATAACACTGCAATGTCTGGATGGCTGCACACCAAATATATGCAGATGTTTGCATTAGATTTCTGCCAACAAGGCCAATGTGATGTTACAGGGACAGGAATGAATCTGTCTCTGAGAACATATCACATCAATTATGTTGAGAAGTGAGGGACCTGCCCAGGTTTGTTGAACCGTGTGACGTTTGTCCACTTCATTCATTAATGCTGTCAGCTGTGGCTCAGTGCGTAATAGGCTCATCTTTGGGTCAGAAAGTTGAGGGTTCAAGTCCCGTGCCTGTC
Organism: Sphyrna mokarran; assembly: GCA_024679065.1. NCBI lineage: Eukaryota > Metazoa > Chordata > Chondrichthyes > Carcharhiniformes > Carcharhinidae > Sphyrna > Sphyrna mokarran. The sequence continues at coordinate 9,722,626 of JAGIQG010000013.1, read as the reverse complement.
TCATAAAATCTTCCAATGCTAACACTAAAGGACTGTGGAATTGCTGTTCCTCTGACCTTTCAGTTGAGATGTTAAAATCAAAATCTTTTTCATCCTCCTTGCTGGCAATAAATATGTTCATAGAATTGTAGAGACCTACTGTGCAGAAAGAGGCCAGTTGGCCCATCGAATCTACACTAACCACAATCCCATCCAGGCCCTATCCCCATAACCCCATGCATTTACCCTAGTTAAAACCCCTGACACTAAGGGACAATTTCACCTAACCCATACACCTTTGGCCTATGGGTGGGAACTGGAGCTCTCGGAGGAAACCCACGCAGACACGGGGAGAATGAGGAACTCCACACAGACAGTGACCTGAGGCCAGGAATTGAACCTGGGTCCTGGCACAGTGAGGCAGATTGGCCTTCATTGTGAGAGGTTTCGAATACAGGAGCAGGGATGTGTTGTCGAATTATACAGGGCCTTGGTGAGGCCACATCTAAGGTATTGTGTGCAATTTTGGTCTCCTTTTCTGAGGAAGGATGTTCTTGCTCTTGAGGGAGTGCAGCGAAGGTTTACCAGGCTGGTTCCGGGGATGACGGGACTGATGTATGAGGAAAAGTTGACTAGGTTAGGATTGTTTTTGTTGGAGTTCAGACTACTGAGAGAGGATCTCATAGAGACTTATAAATTTCTAGCAGAACTAGACAGGATGGATCAGGGAGGATGTTCCCGATGGTGGGGAATCCAGAGCCAGCGGTCATAGTCCAAGGATTCGAGGTTGACCATTTAGAATGGAGATGAGGAGACATTTCTTCACCCAAAGAGTGGTGAGCCTGTGGAATTCATTACCACAGGAAGTAGTTGATGCCAGAGCATTGAATGTATTCAAAAGGCAGCTGGATATAGCACTTGGGGTGAATGTGATCAAAGGTCATGGGGAAAAAGCAAGATTAGGCTATTGAGTTGTATAATCAGCCATGATCGTAATGAATGATTGGTCGACTTGATGGGCCAAACAGCCTCTTCCTGCTCCTATCTTCTATGTATGTTTCTATAATCAGCTCTATGCCGAAAATCGTTGACGCTGATGTGATTTTGATTTTGGACTGAAGGACTATAGGATCTTTGAGGCCAACAAATACATTTATCCGCCACAGACTGGGTTAGATTTGAACACCATTCCCAGAAGCAATAATTAATCCATTGCATGACTGTTAGGGCCCGAATTTCTGTTAAGGAATTAGAGGAATGCAATTGACCTCCCAGAAGGAATCTGAGCACAGGGTCTGGCATTTATTTTCTTGAATCATCCAGTTAAGAGGTAATCATACCGGAACTTGCTTCTAACTCCATGTAGAGTTGACCCCCAGTAAGGTACAAATTACTACCAGCTTTCTGATCTGTCAGGAACAGGGACCTTTCACTTAAAACGGCACAAAACAGAGGTACGTATATGTGCTATAAAAGATGAAACCCTTTCCATCTCCCTCGGAGAATTATGCTTTAAAAAGTTTCTAATTAGTCTGTCTCTTGAATATTACCCTTTCTGCTTGTATGTGAGTGGCATTTTGAAGCAGAAATTGTCCAATTACTCAGCTTCTAATTAACAGCAAGACTGTACACTCTGAGATCATTTTGATGTTCCCTTTGCAACCATCCTGTATAATGCACTGAGTTCTGGCTTGATTATCAGAAGAATATTCTTGTTTGCGGACAATATAGGATTCAGTGGTTATTTTACTTGATGGCATTTGATTCGGCAGGACAGATTCTAAAAGTACTAAAGGGTCATAGTTTGAGGATAAGGGGTAGACATTTTAGGACTGAGATGAGGAGAAATTTCTTTACCCAGAGAGAGATGAATGTGTGGAATTCATTGCCAGAGGAAGTAGTTGAGACCAATACAGTGTCTGATTTCAAGGAGCAATTGGATATAGCTCCAGACGCTAAAAGGGATATGGAGGGAAAGCTGGATCAGGATATTGAATTTGGCAATCAGCCATGAGCAAAATGAACAGCAGAGCATTCTCAAAGGGCTGAATGGCCAACTCCTGCTTCTATATAAACAGAAATACAAGCCCAGTTTGGAGTAAAAGTGCCATTGGATATTTGCAGCAATGGTAATCATTTTGTGTTATAATATCCCTCAGGGGTTAAGTTCCCTTTTCTACTTCTTTAACCTCTTCCAACTCTCTGCACTCCCCGAAATCTGACCAATTTTGCGTCCTCGATTTTCAACTCTCCATCTTTTTCAGCTGCCAGGGTGCTAAACTCTGAAATTCCATTCCTAAAGCCACTTTATCTTTCAACATCTTTCAATGGCATGGTGAGACAATGGTTAGCACTGTTGCCTCACAGCGCCAGGGACCTGGATTCGATTTCAGCCGTGGGTCACTGTCTATATGGAGTCTGCATGGATTTCCTCTGGTTTCCTTCCACAGTCCAAGATGTGCCTGTTTAGATGCATTGGCCATGCTAAGCTCACCCTTCGTGCACATGTGCTTGTTAAAAATTGTCTCATTGACCAAGCTTTTATTCACTGGGAGATATGTGTATATTGTAGTTGGGATTTTGGGTGAGAATTATCCCTTGGCGGCACAGTGGCACAGTTGTTAGCACTTCTGCCTCACACACCGGGGACCCAAATTTGATTCTTGGCTTGGGTCACTATCTATGTGGAGTTTGCATGTCCTCCCCATGCCTGTGTGGGTTTCCTCCGGATGTTCCGATTTCCTCCCACTCCCCAACAATGTACAGGTGAGGTGGATTGGCCATGCTAAATTGTCCCTTAGTGTTAGGAAGACTAGATGGGGTAATTGCATGGGGTATGAGGATAGGGCCTGGTTAGGATTGTGGTCAGTGCAGACTCGATGGGCCAAATGGCCTCCTTCCGCACTGTAGGATTCGATAATTTTATGATTCTAAGAATGCGGGTCAGGTGAAATTCAGGTTGTGATTCAGTCTGAACCATCCAATGTGGTGTGTTGCAAAACGCTATCACAGGGTTACTATGGTTTCACCAGTGCTGTAGCATGAAACACATTGTAAACTTGATTTGTGACCCTCGTAGAATGAACAAAGAACAAAGAACAAAACAGCACGGGAAACAGGCCCTTTGGCCCAACGAGCCCGCGCCGCCACCCCGATGTTCCCACCTGCCTATGTTTATAGATCTATGGATTACAAAACCAAATTTCAGACAATTTAGGGAGAACTTGTTTTGCCAATTAGCCTAAGAGCACATCTTTGGGATGTGGGAGGAAACCGGAGCGCCCGGAGAAAACCTACGCAAGCACGGGGAGGATGTGCAAACTCCCACAGACACAGGCCCAAATCCATGTATCTGCACAGCACAGCGATAGTCACTGAGCTGTCGTGTTGCCCATCAAATGGTCCAGGTCAAGCGTACACTAACGACGTGAAGCACTAGGATACTCTCGGAAAAATAATCCTCTCATGACCCATCGCGTGTATGCCCCTCGTTAGACAACAAGGTGGACCAAAGCACCTGTAGGATAAAAACAAGTACATCAATATCATCATCTATTTACACACTTCCCAGGGACTCCCAAGGCTCATGATCCCTATTTTAAATCAGTTTTCTATACCCCTCCATTCCCATTCTGTTCATGTGCCCATCTAAGTATTTCTTAAATAACTCCAGAGTACCTGCCTCCACCACTTTACTTGGCAGCGCATTCCATACCCCCACCACCCTCTGTGTGAAAAAACTCCCTCTAGCATCCAAATTATACCTTACCCCCCTCACCCTAAGCCCGTGACCCCTCGTGCTATTCGAGTCCATCCTAGGAAAAAGCTTAACCCTGTTTACTCTATCTATACCCCTCATAATCTTGTACACTTCTATTAGATCTCCTCTAAGTCTACGTCTTTCTAAGGAAAACAGTCCCAATTTGCCTAACCTCTCCTCGTAACTCAGACCTTCCATACCAGGCAGCATCCTGGTAAACCTCCTCTGCACTCTCTTCAGAGTCTCCACGTCCTTCCTATAGTAAGGCGACCAGAACTAGACGCAGTATTCCAAATGAGGTCTAACCAACATTTTATACAACTGCAACATTAAAGGCCAGCTCTTGTACTCTATACCCCTTCCTATAAAGGCTAGCATACTGTATGCTTTCTTCACAACCTTCTCCACTTGCTCTGCCACCTTCAGAGACTTGTTCACCTGCACCCCCAGGTCCCTCTGCGTTTCTATACTCTTAATAGGTCTACCCTTTATCATATACCTCCCCCCTACATTCCTTCTCCCGAAATGCATCACCTCACATTTATCAGGATTGAATTCCAACTGCCATCTGTCTGCCCAAGCTACCAGCCTATCTATGTCCTGCTGCATCGCCTGACAATGCTCCTCACTATCCGCAAGTCCAGCCATCTTTGTATCGTCTGCAAACTTGCTGATCACTCCACTTACTCTCTCTTCCAAGTCATTTATATATATTACAAATAGAAATACAGACTGTGTGTCGGACAGTTGGCCCCTCTCAGTGTGAGCCCATGTTGGGCAATCTTAAATCCGCACACCTCAAATAGAATGTTCCAGTGTTCAAGTTACCAAGCCTACCTCATGATTCACTATGTATAGGGGCACACATGACCTGTCCTAACCACTCCTAATGTGGTATAGTATTAGACTGTGTTTGATACCATGCTCGGGAAAGCGGGTTGAGATATGTTACTCGAAATCAATGTCCATTTCTGATGGTATTGTCTGAGAATGAGATGAGTGCCAAGCTATAAGTGGTGGTAGCCCCATGACGTGGAAATGCCAGCATTTGACTGGGGTGGGGCACAGTGAGAATTCTCACAACACCAGGTTGAAGGCCAACAGGTTTATTTGGAATCACAAGCTTCTGGAACACCGGTCCTTCATCAAGTGAGTGGTCGGTGTCTCAGGTCCCCATTCACCTGATGAAGGAGCAGCACTCTGAAAGCTCGTGATTTCAAATAAACCCGTTGGACTTTAACCTGGTGTTGTGCGATTTCTTGCAAAGCTATAAATGGTACGCTGGCTTACTTAGATGAGGATGCCAACACCTAAATTAAGCTGCTGCAACTCCTTTAGTTGTCAGAATTAAAATAACCCTGTTTTCTTTTGCTCGTACTTTTCCCTTCCAATTGAAATTCAGACTGAACCATCCAATGTGGCATATTGAAAAGCACTGTCACAGGGTTGCTATGGTTTCACCAGCGCTGTAACATTGAACACGTTGTAAGCTTGATTTGTGACCCTTTTAGAATGGAGACTGTGTGTAGGGCCCATGGCTCTAACATTGTCTCTTTAAGTCGGCTCATTGTTAAACTTTGAAAGCTCCTGTGTTCCACACGAGAACTGGATTGTCAATCCCCAAGGCAGTGAACGCTGCGGATCTGTCATTACGCATCGAAAGTGAGTTTATCAGCGGAATAACAAGTAGCAAACAAAGAGAAAAGGCTTCTCCATATGAAAAAAAATAAAGTCGTGTTCCTTGCATTATCCTCTCTCTGTTTACTCTGGTAGCGGCTTTGCGTGGGTTGCTTGCAGTGGATTCGAATGAAATTTAAGGAAAATTAAAGGAAATGTTGTTGCATTATGCATCGCCTAGTCTCTTGCACTGAAGTGCTGAGTGTAATCTGTCTCCTCGCTCTCTCCTCACACACAGCTTGACGTCACCGTACTCCATGTTTACTGATCAGCTACCTTGTGTTACTGTTTAGTTTTTATGTTAAATGGGTTTTTCTGTTGTTGGTATAATCAGGCCTCGCGTGGTGGTGATCAACAACTTTTAACATTTTGTCACAAAATTAAAGGGGAATTTTGTGGGGTTTTTAACCGTCAGTAGGGATAAACTGGCAGAGGATGGGCTCAAAAAAAGTAGTTTATTTGTCACAAGTAGGGCTTACACTCACACTGCAATGAAGTTACTGTGAAAATCCCCTGGTTGCCACGCTCCAGTGTCTGAGGGAGAATTTAACACGGCCAATGCACCTAACCATTTCTTTTGGATAGTCAGAAGCTTTTTTCCCAGGATGGAAGAATCAATTTCTACAAGCTATAGGGTTTAAGATGCGAGGCGCAAAGTTTAAAAGAGATGTATGAAAGCAAGCTTTTTACACAGAGGAAGGTGGGTACTTCAAACTGTGCCTCACAGCGCCAGGGACCAGGGTTCGATTCCTGGCTTGGGTCACTGTCTACGTGGAGTTTGCACATTCTCCTCATGCCTGCATGGGTTCCCTCTGGCTGTTCCAGTTTCCTCTCACAGTCCGAGAGACGTGCTGGTGAGATGCATTTGCCATGCTAAATTCTCCCTCGGTGTATCTGAACAGGCACCGGAGTGTGACGACTTGGGCATTTTCACAGTAACTTCATTGCAGTGTTAGTGTAAGACTACTGGTAACACTAATAAATAAACTTTAAACTTTAAAAAACTTTAGGAGGGGTGATGTGTGGAAGAAGTTTTTTTTTAACCTTCCAGTACTTTAATAAAAAAAAAACTCATTCAAATGAAGTCTAATCATGGTCCCCAATGGGGACAAACCAGGTCCACGTTGACAAGATTAGACATTGCATCCTGTCTTAGGCTCCATCAAACAGGATCAAAAGATTCAAGCTGACAAAATGAGGTGTTGCACCCTGTCCCAGGTTTGATCTAATGCTTCCTCTTAGTCAAAAGGCCGAGATGGCTTTAAAAAATTGCAGTAAGGAGTCTCACAACATCAGGTTCAAATCCAACCAGTTTATTTGATAGTAATCCCACAAGCTTTCGGAAACAGTGTCCCTTCGTCAGGTGTTTGGAAACTTGCAAAACATTGCATCAGGTAAAGTCTTGTTTAACTGCTTCCCTGATCCTTTACTCTATCCTGGGCAAACCATGATTGGAGATGCCAGCACACCCCCCAGTGTAATGGACTAGCCTTGTCCCCTGTCTGATCGTTGTTTTACCCCTGCCAGGGTTGACAGATAATGATGAACCAGGCAAACAAGATGTTTAAGGACATGGAGGAGACATTTCCTTGTCTGAAGCCATCAAAAGACTTTTATGATTGGGTGTTCAAAAAGATCATTTGACTTCTACCCAAATGCTCCTCAGATAGTGCAATAACCATAAACTTCAGATGTAAGACATTAGGAATCAGACAGAAAAATAGCAAAGATATGGTCAGTCATTGAAGGAACATTCAAATCTCAGTGTTGATCTGCAAACATAAGTCATCTGGACATTCCGTCCAACATTCTCTGAATTACCTGCATCACACATGGACTGATTTACATAAAAAAGAAAAGAGAATTCAAATAAGGTGTAATTAGCATCATTGCGGAGACATCCCAGTGTCGTGTCTGCTGTGAGCTGCCGCCCTGAGAGACCATCTTGATCTGAAAGGCTGACATCCAGTTCTCATCCATCTGTACGAAGTTTAGCCGGGGGAGTGGTCAGAATAAGAATGGAGCTCAGTGTATCCTGAGCAAAACATTGTCAGCAATCCCATTACAGTCAGAGGGTACAGTCGACGTCAGCCCTGGTCAGACACCATTGCCTCATTTCATGCACACTAAAGAGGGAGAGTACGGTTAAGATACTGAGATGAATGTGCTGGCTCACACACTGACTACAGCTCAGAATTGATATGCGAAAGTAAATCAGCTCAATATTGCATGCGATGTTCTCTGAATTACCTGCATCACGGCTCCAGCACAGTGGCACAGTAGTTAGCACTGCTACCTCAGAGCACCAGGGACTCAGATTCGACTTTCGGATTGGGTCACTGTCTGCGTGGAGTTTGTATGTTCTCCCAATGTCTGCATGGGTTTTCTCCAGGTGCTCCGGTTTCCTCCCGAAAGACATGCAGGTTTAGTGCATTGTCATGATGTGGAGATGCTGGCGTTGGACTGGGGTAAACATAGTAAGAAGTCTGACAACACCAGGTTTAAGTCCAACCGATTTATTTGGTAGCTTGTGAGTTTACTGTCAAATAAATGGGTTGGGCTTAAACTTGGGCTTAAACTGATCGGGGAATACACACCTCACACTGGGACACCAAGCTTTGTGTCAATAAAATAGTGTCGACCATCAAATCTATACAAGGACAGTAAGACCTGTCCTAGAGCTATAACTTGCCGATTCCTGTGAATTAATTATATAACTAGGTGCTGCATTATGCTTAATGCGCTAGTCAAATTGTTTCTAACACATGTAAAACCTAATAAGGCAAAGTCATGTAAAAGGCCATTGCGTTAAACGTCTTTATCTCCCTCCCTGTATCTGAAGTCTATGCTGTGTTGAAAATAACATCACAAACTGAGTGTTTGACCAGAATTGTATTACATTAAATTAGATGCTCCGACATTTAAATGTTTTTGTTCTGCTGTAAAATATGAAGCGGTCAGCCGCAGGGATCTAACTGCTGATAGAAATGTTTAACCCAGCTGCTTTATCAGAAAATTGACAATTGTGTGGCTGATAGACTCAGCGGCCTGTCTGGGAGAATTCCAATCAAGTTGAATTTCACTCCATGAACAATTTGATTCTGCGCTAGTGTCTACGTGTGTGTGTGTGTGTGTGAGTGTGTGTGTGTGAATGTGTGTGCATATATGTGTGTGTGTGTATGTGCGCGCGTGTATATGCAAGTGTGTGTCTATATATGTGTGTGGGTGTGTACATGTTTGTGGGTGTGTTTGTGTATGTGTTGATGTGTGTGTATAAATGTCAGCATGTGTGCATGTGCACAAGTGTGTGTGCGCATGTGTGTACATGTGTGTTTCTACGTAGTGTATTGTGTCCATGTAATGGGAGGTAATTTTATTGAAACATACAAAACTGAGGGGACTTGACAGGGTGAGACCTGAGAGGATCTTTTCACTTGTGGGGGAATCTAGAACTGGGGGACACAATTTAAAAATTGGGGGTCTCATAGAATCAATAATGCAGAAGGAGGCCATTATTCATCGAGTCTGCACTGAAACAATCTCACCCAAATCCTATCACCGTAATCTCATATACTTACCCTCCTAATCCCCTTGATATGAAGGGCAATTTATCATGGCCGATGCACCTAACCAGCACATCTTTGAATTGTGGGAGGAAACTGGAGCACCCGGAAGAAACCCATGCAACCCATGCGTCACAGAGTGACGCAAGTTGGGGATCAAACCCAGGTCCCTGACACTGAGAGGCAGCGGTGCTAACCACTGTACCAGCGTGCTGCCACTCCGATATAAGACTGACAGTAATGGCTGTAGTACCGACCCCTGTCCCTAATTCTTATGGTCTTCTGGAGACAGGGAGAGTTTGTTACTCTCAGACAGTTATTAGTTTGTGGAATCCTTTTCTGCAGAGCCCCAGGGGAGGTTGGATCACTGAATTAGACACATTCTTGATTGACAAGAGAGTCAAAAGTTATGGGGGGCAGACAGGAAGTTAGAATTGAGGCCACACTCAAATCAGCCATAGTCTAATCAAATGGCAGAGTGAGTAAATGGATTCTCCTGCTCCTAACTCTCGTATATTTTCAGTACATTCTGAGTCAAGGGAACTATTCTGGTACCAAATAACCTGTGGATGACCCAATGCCAGCTTCTATACACACATATATATACATACATATATATACATACATATATAAAAATGTTTTAAAAGCATTTAAGATTAAAAAGAACACATTGAAAAAAAATAAGTAGTTTTTGTGCAGCTGATATCAAGTTTAGTTCAATTAAGTATGGTACAGCTCTGGTTAGTCACAGCACCAGTCCCTAGACAAGTACAGCACGCATCAGTTCAAAGAGAACACCATTGTGGGATTATACATTTGTCACAAGAATCAAAGCAGCTGTAATTATATTGTGGCTCTCATTCTCTGAATGTCTCAGTGTCTTTCACATCCAATCGATTCCTTTTGCAGCGTAATCTCAGCTGCAAGAGAAGAAAATGCAGCAGCCAATTTGAGCGCAGTGACGATCCCCAAGCATCACTGAGATAATGACCAGATAATCTGCTTTGAAAGATATTATCTGAAGGAAGTACGGCCAGGGGACAACTCCCCTTCTCATCTTCAAAGAGTGGCATGTGATCTGTCAGAGGACAGGCATGGCCTCATTTTAACATCCCTTCAAAAAGACAGCACCTACGGCAGCACAACTCTCATTTAACGCTTCACCAAGGTGTCAGCACAGATTCCGTGCTCAAGCCTCTGGAGAGACAACTCACGGTCCATATGACACTCAGATAAAATGTCCGCAACCACACAGATTATGGAAGGGTTTTTGCAGCCTCACTTGTGCAAGACTGGAAACTTCTGCCCGAGGTGAATGGGCATTTCTGCTGTCCGCCCTTTGCCAACTCCGATTCCCTGGCGGGCAAAGCATATGGGTCCCTGTGTGTGGCACTGTTCTTCTTTGGGGCACTAAACTCAAGAGAAGAAACAAAATCTAAATTCACTGAGAGCACAGGAGCTTCTCTTGATGCTAGCGAAGTAATAATTGTATTAGGGATGTTTGGGAGACAGATGTTCTCAATGAATTTAACATTATAATCATACAATGTTTCTGTTCTATTATAGACAAGTATAACTGATTTTCAAGTAACCACAGTGATCTGTTTCCCTACAGTAACTATTGCTTTGCCTTAATGTGATTTTCCAGCTATAAAACACAATAAAGGCACATCAAGTAGCAATAGAATCCTCTCACCCGCTCCTCCTGTGGTACTGTGTATAACTAATACCAACATCTGAAACAAAATAAGCATTTGCAATTCAACAATAAAGTGAACAATTTGATCTTATTAGTGGAAAATAATCTAAATTTAAAGTTAAAAAAAGTTTAAATCTTCTCATGATCCCAATGGCTTCCTTCCTGGAATTACTCAGGGCCAGAAGGAGGTCTTTCAGCCCATCAAGTTGAAGCAACCTCCCTGCAAAGCAATCCAATTCCCTGCTCTACCCTCATGCTTGTGCAAGCTTAAGTCACTCAAGTGCTTATCCAACTTCCTTTGAAAGCATCAATTGTTTCTGCTTCCACTGCTGTTGTAGAATTATAGAATCCCTACAGCGCAGAAGGAGGTGATTTGGCTCCTTGAGTCTGCATCGATTCTCTAATAAAGACAGTCCCATCCAGGTCCTGTCCCTGTAACTCCATGTACTTACCCCACTAATCCCCGAACCCACATACCTTTGGAAAATAGGGAGCAAATGAATATAGCCAATCCACCTAACTTGCACATCTTTGGACTTTGGGAAGAAACCTGAGCTCCTGGAGGAAATCCACACAAACACAGGAGAATGTACAAACACTGCACAGTCCTTCAAGGTCAGGTTCCTGGTGCTGTGAGGCGGCAGTGTGAATCACTGTGCCACCATGCTGCACTCAGTCGCTGCTTCTTAAAGTTCATTTATCTGATTTAATTTGAATTATTAATTTCAAATCTGTAGGTGTGCATTGAAAAGTATTGTTTCTTGAATGTGATACATACAAAGCATACTGTTTGTAGAGAAGGAAACAAGAGAGTGCAGAATATAGTATTACAGTCATAGCTAGGGTGTAGAGAAAAATCAACTTAATGCAAGGTGAGTCCGTTCAAAAGTCTGACGGCAGCAGGGAAGAAGCTGTTTTTGAGTCAGTCGGCATATAACTTCAGAATTTTGTATCTTTCTCCCAATGGAAGAAGGTGGAAGAGAGAATGACCAGGATGTGTGGGCTCCTTAATTATGCTGGCTGTTTTGCCGAGGCAGCAGGAAATGTAGACAGAGTCAATGGATGGGAGGCTGGTTTGCCTGATAGATTGAGCTTTACTCACGACCTTTTGTAGCTTCTTGCAGTCTTGAGCAGAGCAGGAGTCATACAAAACTGTGATACATCTGGAAAGGATGCTTTCTATGGTGCATTTGTAAATGTTGGTGAGAGTCGTAGTTGATGTGCCAGATTTCCTTATTCTTGGTAGGCTTTCTTAACTGTAGTGTAGGCAGATTTATTCCTGTCACCAAGTGTCCTACATTAACACGGTAATGAAGTTACTGAGAAAATCCCCCAGCCTCTTTGCTGTACAGAGAGAGAGAGATCCCAATCATTACCAGTTGCTGCATGAAATGAAGTTCTTCCCTATATTCCACCTGTTTCTCCTGGCCAAGACTGGTGCTATCGTCTTAGTTACTGGGAACAGATTTTCTTTGTCTACCTTATTGAAACCTGTCACCATCTTATAATGAATTCACAGCTCCTTGAATTAAATGGTCGTGAAAATTTTTATGTGCTCAAATGTTTCTTGCAGTAAGGGTCAGGTAGATGGAAAATGTTAAGTCTGTGAATGTACTTGTCCTTCTCTTTCGGGAAAATGACCGCATTACTCATTCTGATCACGGGCAGAGAGAACACGCAAGATACTAGTATCAAGAGGACTAGCATTTTATTCATTTGCTGAATGACAATGACCAACTTTCAAGACAATATTCATAACAGTGGAGTACAATCCAGAATGAGAGGTAGAACATGTTTTAGTGGAGCCAGAGGTTTTTTTTGTTAAAATGATTCCTCTTGCACATTTTCTGTGTCGATCCCAATACTCAATGGTTAATTACTTAACTCCTGTTCGAAGAAATTTGTTCTGACCCACTCCTTCATTTGGATCACAAAACAGAGAACAATACAGCACAGGAACAGGCCCTTCAGCCCACCATGTCTGTACCAATACAGATGTCTCTCGAATCTAATATTTTCTTTCTTTTATGTACTCCATATTCTTCTATTCACTGCCTATTCACGTACCTATCCAGATACCTCTTGAACATTGTCAAAGAAGCCTCTCTTTCACAAAACCATGCTGCCTGTCAATAATAAACCTATTCTCTTCCAGATGTGAGCACATCCTGTCCCTAAGAATCTACTTCCCCACCATTGATATAAAGCTTACAGGTCTGTAAATTCCCGGATTGTCATTCTTACCTGGTCTGGCCTACATGCGACTCCAGAGCCACGACAATGTGGTTGACTCTCAACTGCCTTCCATAAGCAACTGAGGATGGGCAATAAATGCTGGCCACTCAGCAAAGACCATGTCCCATGAATTAATTAAAAAATAATTGCAAGCAGAACATAAAAATAGGCAGTTCAGCCCAGCTGATCTGGCCTGTGCTGGTATTTATGCTCTTTGTGAGTCTGCTCTCACCCTACCTCATCCACTCTGTTTGTACAATAAAGTTTATTCCTTTTTCCTCATGTTCTTATCAAATTTTCCCTGAAATGTATTTATCCTTTCACCTCAATGGTTTAGTTTGGAGGGTCATTGCTTTTTCCTAATTGGTCGGCGCAACACTGAAGGCCGAAGGGCCTGTTCTGCACTGTCATGTTCTATGTTCTATGTTCAACAGCTACGTAAAGCAAATTGTGTGTTATTGCTGAAGAAAAATACATGTTGTTGAAGCTTTTCATTTTCACTCATCTGGACAGTCAAATTTCAAAGGGAGCAACTATTTATTCTGAATGAGAAAGGGGTATTTAATTGGCAGGTCAACTGTGATGGGTTGAGATATGACCAAGCAACTCTTCAATGCTTTTTTTAAATTCAAGAAAAACCTGCAATGCCTGGACATGTTGCTTTTGCCTGCAGAGGACAAATATTTGTACATAAATATATAGCTTCTGGCAAGGTTAAATGAGTCACATTGTGAGCCAAATTCATCAGCTGGAAATTCCCTGTCCTGCCCACCACAGGAATTATAGCAGGTGGGATTGAAAAGTCAACAGGCCATTTAAAGGTTTGTTGAATTTGAGTCACTATTTCCAGTCTAGGGGGATACACAACTATAAAGTCCCACGCATAATCTTATATTGGATGTTGCTATATTTCTCAGAAGATTCAAGGACAGCAACGGTGACACAATGGTTAGCACTGATGACTCACAGCACCAGGGTCCTGGGTCCAAATCCTGACTTAGGTCGCTGTCTATGCATGTTTTCCCTGTGGGGAATGCACGGGGACGTTCAAGTTTTCTACCACATACCAAATTGTGCAGGTTAGGTGGATTGGCCATACTAAAACTCCCCCCAGTGTCAGGAGTGCTGGTTAGTGTGCTTGGGAATAGGGCCTGGGTAGGACTGTGATTGGTGCAGACTCAATGGGCTGAATGGCCTCCTTCTGCACTGTAGGATTTTATGATTCTAAGATTGTTCAACAAGTGTTGTCCAATCAAGTCTATCCTTGGAATGGTGTTCTGAGTTTTGCAAACATGGGTTGATTGAGTATGGGTCAGTACTATTTCCACAATCTTCATGTTGTGTAATATCAAGCGATTAAATTCTACATTCTCACTGCTCCTTGGGTAACCAATTTACAAATGGATTGATTAGATACTATCTTCATTGTTTAAAGTCACTCCTTAGTCTCTTTTCCAGGGAAAGTGCCTCAAACCATTCAATCTTTCCAGATGGGTATAACCTCTCAGTCATTGCTTCATTTTTGTAAGTCTCTGTACACTTTCTCCAGATGCCTTGACATCCAATTTTGCACCATGTGTCACTCTATTAATTGCTCTTTGTGTTTTTCTTGTTGTTCGGAATAAAATCCTAAACCTTTATGCATCCAAGTTTGCTCATGCTGAGCCACATTCTTCCCATTCACTCAGTGCTAGTTTGTTCCTGTGTGCTGATGGACATGTTTTTGACACGGCCAAACTGTTTGTTACAGTGTTCTGACTGGATGGTCAAGGGGCAAGTAAAGGGACAGCTGCAAAACCTTTTTTTTCATTCATGGGATATGAGCATTGCAGGTAGGCACAGAATTTATTGCCCATTCCTATTTGGTCGTGGGCAGTTGAGAGTCAACCACTTTGCTATAACTTGAGTCACATTTAGGCCACAGTAGTTAAGGACGGCAGATTTCCTTCCCTGCAGGACATGAGTGAACTGGATAGGTTTTCTGACAATCAACAATGGTTCCATGGTCATTCGTAGATTCCTAATTCCAGATTTTTTTTGTTGGATTTGAACAAAGAAGAACAAAAAAACTTACAGCACAGGAACTGGCCCTTCAGGTCTGCATTGACCATGTTGCCCTACTAAATCCCCCGACCCTTCCAGGAGCCATATCCCTCTATTCCTATCCTGTTCGTATATTGTTCAGACGCTGCTTAAATGTCATGAACCTATCTTCTTCCACTATCTCCCCCAGCAACGAGTTCTAGGCACCCACCACTTTTCTCTGACATCTAAATCTAATTCCGTCATCTGCTATGGTGGGATTCGAACTCAGTTCCCCAGAACATTAGCTGAGCTCCTGGATTAATAGTCTAGCGATAATACCACTAGGCCATTAGCCTATCTAAAATCTGACTGACCATCTGAAATAAAGACATGTTTATGAACTCAACATGCCTGAAGAAGAATCATATTCCACTTGAAACATGGTGGCCAGAATTTACCTGTTATTTACGGACTGCTGCTGCTGCAAGGACAGAAGACACACGGTTAAACCTTCAATCACCTGAGCAGGACCAGGAAAACCTGCAGAAATCTGTTTTATCTCTTTGCAGATGCAGACAGACATGTTTTTCCAGCACTTTCTATTTTTAATTACAGCTTCAATACTCATGTTTGTGCCTTGATATCATGAATATTCAATGACGCCACAAAAAGACCTCAATCTCCCATTGTTTTGGAGGAAGAGAATTCACAACTCATTCTTGAAAGCAAAATCTCCGATAGTTTCTCAGTATTTGTTTGGTCGTGTTTCAAGAAATTGTTGTGAGGGGGCAAGGATTTGAGAAATAATGAAGTTAAAAAGCAGTTTAAAATAATCATGGGCGACATGATGATACAGTGGGGCCTGGGTTTGATTCCTGGCTTGGGTCACTGTCTGTGTGGAGTTTGCACATTCTCCCCGTACCTATGTGGATTCCCTCTGTATGCTCCGTTTTCCTCCCACATTCTGAAAAACGTGCTGGTTAGGTGCATTGACCAGAACAGGTGTGGACTGTGGTGACTTGGGGATCTTTGCAGTCACTTCATTGCAGTGTTAATGTAAGCCTTACTTGTGGCTAATAAATAAACTTTAATGTATTTCAGGTTACTTTCTGACTGTCATGGGCCTTGATTTAATGCTTCCAATGAATTTGAAGATATGGGGTTATGTTAAATCCAGCAGGCACACTGGCTTGAGGAGGGATGTAGCTGCTTTGGAGACAGTTCAGAGGAAGTTCACTTGATTGATTTCAGAGATGAGGAGTTTGACTTTTTGGCAGCACAGTTAGGACTGCTGTCTCACAGTTCCAGGAACCTCGGACTGATTCCTGGCTTGGGTCACTATCTATGCGGACTCTGCACATTCTCCCTTGTCTGCATGGGTTTCCTCTGGGTGCTCTGGTTTCCTCCCACAATCCAAAAGACATGCTGGTTTGGTGCATTAGCCATGCTAAATTCTCCCTCAGTGGACCTAAACAGGCACGGAAATGTTGAGACAAGGAGATTTTCACAGAAACTTCATCGCAGTGTTAATGTTCGCTTACTTATCGCAATAGTAAATAAACTTTTAAACTTAAAACCTAAATTTAGGAGAGATTAGGCCTATACTCCCTGGAGTTCAGGAGAATGAGAGGATTGATGTTTACAAGATGATTTGCGGTGACAGAGTGGCAGAGTGGTTAGCACTGCTGCCTCCCAGCGCCAGGGACCCAGGTTTAATCTCCAAAAGCTGTTTGTGTGGAGCTTGCACTTTCTCCTTGTGTCTATGTGGATTTCCTCCCACAGTCCAAACTTGTGCGAATTAGGTTGATTGGCCATGCTAAATTGCCCCGAGTTTTAGGGGAGTAAATATGTAAGGATAGGGGCTGGGTAGGTTTGTGGTTGGTGCAAGTGTAATGGGCTGAATGGCCTCTTTCTGTACTGCAGGGATTCTATGATTCTGTGATAAGGAGGTTTGACAAAGTAGAGGTTGTTCCTGCAGTATTTCACTTTTATGATCTTATTAGTGTGCTGCGATATTCAAACTAACTGCTGCATTTTTAATATTATGATAGTGATTAAAACTCTAATATACTTGATGGACCTTAAATGTTTTGAAATATCCTGAAGTCACAATGGGGGCTATAAAAGTGCAAGTATGTCTTTAGTGTTTTTGTTGTCCTGAAAAAAAAGTTGCTTCCATATTAAAAAAAACTTCGGCAATTTGAAATGTTTGAGTGGGTTTCAAAAAGTATTTCAGGCTGGTTTGATCTCTGACAGTTTAGAATAAGTATACGCTTAAATAAAAAATGCACAATATATTTTGAATATTAAATATGCAAAACATGACAAGCTGTTCCACAACACTGTCAGCCATGCCAAAAATAAAAATAATCTCTGAGTGAGAGTAAACAGATTGGGATATCTTGTTCAGGAAAAAAATAGCAATTTTATTCTCTTGTCATTTTTCTTGGAAGACTTGTGAAGTACTTGGTCAACCGATGGACTGCCTATCTTCTCTCTCTAGACTGACATCTTCAGCCGACAGCTATGAGCTCTGTAAGGAGCGGCATGTGGGGGAGCATCCCCTTGACTTTGAGAGTGGCACGGTGCTCAGCACTGCTACCTCACAGCGCCAAGGTTCTGGTTCAATTTCTGGCTTGGGTCACTGTTTGTGTGGAGGTTGCACGTTCTTCCCATGTCTGCGTGGGTTTCCTCCGGGTGCTCCGATTTCCTCTCGCAGTCTAAAAGACGTACTTGTTAGGTGCGTTGACTATGCTAAATTCTCCCTCAGTGTACCCGAACAAGCACCAGGCTAAGACGACTAGGGCATTTTCACAGTAACTTCATTGCAGTGTTAATGTAAGCCTACCTGTGATGCTAATGAATAAACAAAAAATTTACATGAAAAAAAATCATACCTTTTCATGACTCAAACCTGTGTAAAGAGCTAGGTCAGAAACCCTAAGGTACGTTATGAAGCCCAACTATTATTTTTGTTTTGGTATTTGTGTGAGGATAAGGTGTTTCACTCCTGGTGTGATTCTATTGACACACTAGGAAGCTTTTATCGAAACAACCTTTATTTTAACAACACAGTTTAAATGTGAGTGAATCAGCTTAACATTTACCAGTTGAAATACTTAAACATGACAAGATATAATTCTTAACTGCTGATCTATCTCTATTAGATCCAATTTAAGCAATATTCCTCTTAGCCACTATATCTCCTCTTGAAAACAATACAGGCTGATGTATGTCATCAATCCTTAATCCTCCAGGACACCTCTGGAGAGAGATGCCTACTTCTATCAGGTTCCAAACAGCAAACTTCTGAGAGGTGATAATGACTTCCTGCTCTTTAAAAAGCCAAGCACAAACTGCCTGCTTGTCTCTGTAAGCGTAGTTCTACCCATTCATATGACTCCCTCTCATCAATCAACCTAATTAAACCTCAGTCTGAAACCCCAAAAGAAAACTCCAAATACACAGAAATGCATTGCCTCAGACTAAAACAAACACCCCATTATTTAGGATCACCTATTTTTCTGCATTTTCAGCATTGGGGTTGCCTGGAACAGACAAACCAGCACCATAAACAACTGAATTTCAAGCAAACCCTTCAGAAGATGATATAAATACTTATCTTCCAGGCACAGTATCGTTACAGCTGCTATGAGCTCAATGAATGTACTGCGGCTGGAATTTTACCAGCATCCTGATTAAGGGGATGGGAGGAGGGGAGGGGGCATGGTGAGGAGGGTGAGGCTCAGAGAATGGCATTCTTAGGCAGGATCGTGCGAACCTTGGGTGGATGTGCTGGTAAAACTCCACCCAGCATCTTCTGCTCTATCTTTATTCAGCCTGCTGTAAAATATTTCTTCTAGTCAGTATCATGTGGCAGAAACCATTTGACTGCTGCAAAATGTGAACTTCAGGGCAGCATTTTATGGCCTCGCTCGGGATCGATCATAAAATCCCGCCCGAGGCCAATGGAGATTCCCGTTCTGTGAACCTCTCCCGCCTCAGGTGGATGAGGTGATAGGGTTTTGGCCTTGGTACTTGGTTGACTTTAATCCAGGCAAAACCCATTTAAAGAGTCAAGAATTGCGTAGAATATACAGCATAAAACAGACCATTCAACCAAATCCAACCCTCCTCCAACCCTACTTCATCCAACTCGTTCAGCTTAATCTACTAATATGGTGGAAGCTGGAACTCTGTCTTTAATAAGTCTCTCAACACCAGGTTAAAGTCCAACAGGTTTATTTGGTAGCAAAAGCTATTGTTACCAAATAAACCTGTTGGACTTTAACTTGGTGTTATGAGACTGCTTACTGTGCGTACCCCAGTCCAACGCCGACATCTCCACATCATGACTCTGACATTAAAAAGGGAATGTTGGAAATAC
Source organism: Sphyrna mokarran (assembly GCA_024679065.1). Classification (NCBI taxonomy): domain Eukaryota; kingdom Metazoa; phylum Chordata; class Chondrichthyes; order Carcharhiniformes; family Carcharhinidae; genus Sphyrna; species Sphyrna mokarran. The sequence continues at coordinate 9,703,301 of JAGIQG010000013.1, read as the reverse complement.
TCAATTGGTCAGTCAGGGATAATTCGTTAACAATTCAGGCTGATGATTTTTCATCAGTTCAGTAAGATTTGCGGAGTATTTCCAACATTTTCTGCTTTTATCATAGGTAACAATACATTATAGAACATAGAACATAGAACATTACAGCACAGAACAGGACTTTCGGCCTTCAATGTTGCGCCGACCAATATAAAAAGCAATGACCCTCCAAACTAAACCATTCCCTTCTCTTCCATATACTTATCAACTAACCTCTTAAACGCCACCAAACTTGGCGCATCTACAACTGCTGCAGGCAGGGCATTCCACTCCCGAACCACCCTTTGGGTAAAGAACCTACCTCTGATATCCGTCCTATAACTATCACCCCTTAATTTAAAGCTGTGTCCCCTCGTGCTAGCTTTCTCCATCCTAGGAAAAAGGCTATCACTGTCCACCCTATCTAAACCTCTAATCATCTTATATGTTTCGATAAGGTCCCCTCTTAGCCGCCTCCTTTCTAACGAAAACAACCTCAAATCCCTCAGCCTCTCTTCATAAGACCTGCCCTCCATACCAGGCAACATCCTGGTAAACCTCCTCTGTACCCTCTCCAATGCCTCCACATCTTTCTTATAATGTGGGGACCAGAACTGCACACAATACTCCAAGTGCGGCCGCACTAGAGTTTTGTACAGTTGCAACATGACGTTGCGGCTCCGAAATTCAATCCCCCTACCAATAAAAGCTAAGACTCCATATGCCTTCTTAACAACCTTATCGACTTGACTGCCTACTTTCAGGGATCTATGCACAAATACACCAAGATCCCTCTGTTCATCAACACTATTAAGAATCCTACCATTAGCCCTATACTCTACACATTTATTATTCCTGCCAAAGTGCATTACCTCACACTTTTCCACATTAAACTCCATATGCCACCTCTCGGCCCAGCTCTGCAACTTGTCCAATTCTCTCTGCAAACTATAACACCCCTCTTCACTATCTACCATTCCACCGACTTTAGTGTCACATTCCTTTCCCTCTCATAAGTTATCTAGATTCCCATTCAATGTATGTGTACTATCCATCTCAATTATTGCCATCCAGTCTTTCTGACCTCATCCTTCAATTTTCCTTTTCGGAAATAATGGGCGAGACGCTCCATCCTCCCAGTTGTGTGGTTCCCACCAGCAGGAGGTGACACATTGTTTACTAACAGCGGGATTCTCTGTCCCTGCTGCTGTCAATGGGAATCCCGTGGGCTGGGGGACACACACGGTGGGGTTGGAGAATCCCACCGGTGCAAACAGCCGGAGAATTCCAGCTACCATCTCTTGAACCTTCATGGTGACTCAATCCATGTCCTACCGCCTCCTTCAGTGTTCAACTTCTGGCAAAATATCTCCTGTTTGAAGCTTTCAAAGAAGAAAGAATGAGTTGTGTTCTTCCATCAGTACTTTCAAAGTCTCAAGTTCATCACCCTTCCAAAATTTATTATCCCTATGAGGAATTCTTTCTCACAATTTCCCTCTCTACAATCTGTAGGTTTGTAAAATCTCACATTTATTCCATATCTTTTCCTTCACTGATTCTATTTCATGTTGATGATTGCCAGCACGTTGACTCCTAATTCTGGGTTTGTCAATATTTAGAAAATTAAATAAAACTGGGCCTCATTCTTGGCACCTTTCAGTGAGAACCACAGAATCACCTGCCAAAGTAATAAATGATCAGCCGGGTTTTGACCCCGCTCCCCACCAAAGCTGCATTTCATCTTGTCAAAGCGATGGCCAAATATTTGATTTGACTTATTATTGTCCCTTGTATTGGGATACAATGAGAAGCACTGTTTCTTGTGCGCTTTCCTATTGATAGAGTAACAAGGAAAGAAGGTAGAGAATGTAATGTTACAGTCATAGCTAGGGTGTCAAGAAAGATCAATTTAACATCATGTAGGTCCATTCAAAAGTCTGTTGGCAGCAGAGGTATGTGATTTCAAAATTCTGAAGCTTTGTCCCGATGGGAGAAGGCGAAAGGGAATAAGTCCAGGGTTTGTGGGGTCCTTGATCATGCTGGATGCTTTTCTGAGGCTGCAGAAAGTGTAGACAGAGTCCATGGATGGGAGGCTGGTTTGCATGATGGACTGGGCTGTGTTGACAACCCTTTGTGGTTTCCTGCAGTCTTGGTCAGAGCTGGAGTCATATCAAGTTCAGATACACTGTGAAAGGATGCGTTCTATGGTGTATCTGGAAAGATTTGTGAGAGCTGTCACAGACATATCAAATTTCCTTAGCCTCCTGAGAAAGTGGAGACATTGGTGGGCTTTCTCAATTCTAGTGTGGAGGAACCAGAACAGGTTGTAGGTGATCTGAACACCTACAGGAATTCTCGACCATTTCCACTTCATCCATGATAGATGCATGTCCTCTACTACATTTCCTGAAGTTGATGACTATCTCCTTTGTTGTACTAATATTGAAGAAGGAATTATTATTGTCGCACCAGTTCACCAGATTCTCTATCTCTTTCCTTTACTCTGTCTTATCACTGTTTGAGATCTGACCTACTATGGTGGTGTCATCAGCAAACTTCAAAATTGAGTTGGGGAGGGGTTGGGCCACACTGTCATAAAGTGTGTAAGGAGTGTGAACAGGTTAGCCAACTCTGGTTGGGCATGTTTCTGGAGGTATCATCACGTGATCTCCAACCGCCTTGCCATACGTTGTCCATACTTACGGCAGAACCTTCCACAGACATTTAGAAAGTGAATAGATTGCTCATTAGCCAATTGATAGGTTCTTGACAGTCAGACAAACAGCCTTTCTGTCTAATACTGAATTTCTAGGAGCTATATCGAGAATCATCGGTAGATCTGAAACATGTAAGAATTCTATGAAAGCTGGAACTTTGTTTGGAATAAGTCCGAGCCAAGTGTTCTGGAATGAGATGCAATTGTGACAATGAGTTTTGATAAATACCTGATTAAATACAAGAAAGGATACAAAAGGCAGCGATGGTGAAGAAGGTAGAAAAGACAAATGGAAATCCTGTCAGATTGAAGAGCATAACTTTTCAAGATGGGAAGTCCTAAAAGGGAATGAAACACCACAGTAACACCGAGGACTTGCATGGGGAATCACTGATTGATCTCACTGTAGTACTCATTGAATATAAGCTTCGTGGGGATTGACAATTAACCAACCAAGTGGAGCTCGCATACTGAGTCCTGTACAAAGCAGGACCCTGACTGGGACCTGTTGTGGTCACTACAGGCTTGTGGTTTTCGCTTTGCATTACTTTGTGCAATAAAGCACTTCCTTTGCAGCTGATTCCTGGAGTTATTACAAACACCAATACAAAAATAAAACAGATACCAAGGATGCCAGAATACCTAAGGAGAGAGGAAGACAGAATTAACTTTTTGAGCTGACTCATTTTTTACCTTTTCACCAGTAGAGAGGGAGGACAGAACCTCAGTTAATATCTCATCTGAAAGACAGCACCTCCAACTGCACAGTAGACTCTATACAGCATCAGGAGTGCCAGCATAGAGGACAATGTGTTCAAGTCTCTGGAGCTCAGCTTAAACCCAAAACCTCTGATTCAGAGGGAAGACTGTGAAAGTACAGAGCTGGGATTGATAGAGGGGCAAGGTCGAACCTGCAATTCTGTTCACTGGACGTGCTGGCTTTATCATTTATATCGACTCCACTCTCATCTGAAGATGTGGTGCAGCAAATGTAATGGCTTGTTCGAGATTCTACTAAATGATTGATGTGAGAAGCAATTTGCAGAGAGCTCCAGTAACACACCAGACTTTCAAAAAATGCCTGAGAGAGAGGGGCGGGAAGAGGGAAAGAAAAGGCATTCAGATTAGTGAAAGTGACAGAGAACAATTGGGAGCCTAGAGGGAACCTACAGCGAAGAACAAACAAGGGTCACAGATTGGTTAATGAGTTATCTAATTATGATATCAATGCAGTTTATTTGCAGCCCATGATTGATGAATTATTTACTCTGTTTACTGGCCACATTAACTCAGAACATTTACTCTGAGCAGTTCTGAGGAGGCAAACTCCACTTGGAGAATTACTGCAAACAAAAGAATGGTACTTTATGCAGCTCTGAGTGAGCAACAAAAACTTGCATTCACGTAGTGCCTACAAAGCAGCAAAATGTTGTCATGATAGGAGATTTATTCAGCAAAATTCAACACTAAACAACATAAGGAGATATTCGGACCGGTGACATGAGGCTGAGTGAGATAAGGCTGACACGCTGGCATAGTGCCTCACAGGAGCTGGGTTCAAATCTCGGCTTGGGTCACTGTCTGTGCAAAGTTGACACATTCATTGTGTGTCTGTGTGGGTTTCCAATGGGTGCTCCGGCTTCCTCCCACAGTTTGAAAGATGTGCTGGTTAGGTGCATTGGCCATGCTAAATTCTCCCTTGATGTACCAAACAGGTGTAGAGTGTGGTCACAAGGGATTTTCACAGTAACTTCATTGCAGTGTCAATGTAAGTCTACTTGTGACACTAATAAATAGAGTTTTAAGGATTGTCTTAAAGAGGGGAATGCAAGGTAGAGAGATGGAGAGGCTGAAGGATGAAATTCCAGTATTACAACCAAGGCAGCTGAAGGCACCACCTCCAATGGTGGAGCAATTTCAATTCAGAGATCAATATCAGGTTAACTATTTGCTTGATATCCATGATGGGACCTTCCCATGTTTATAGAATGTGTATTTTTTTTTAATAATAAGTGATTTATTTTTCTTCTTATTCTGTAAGTATCATAAGTCTTTGAAAGTGGAGGTAATACAAGAATATGGTGCGGAACTGTTTTAATAAAGCCTGTTGTGTGTTAATTTGATTCGACATGTGCAAATCACATTATTTCCTTTTTGTTTAAACCCACAATCCATGAACAATACAAAAAGAAAATTGACAATGTCTGGAATTCCACCACAATGAAGATTTCTGACAACAGAAATCTCTGTTGACCCCAGGCAAGAATTTCCAGTGTTGCCTGAGGGAGGTCATAAATCCCATCTGATCAGTAAAGATTTTGTTTCATTAAGAAAAGATCCTAAGTTAGAAAAAAAATTGTGGGTCCTCACACTTTGAATATTTGAAGGATGGGGAAAAATCAACAAAGGCTTTTATTTTAAGAGATGTTCTCTGCATTGCACAGAATGCTACTTGAAAGCAAAGCAGCAGCCTGTGACAGCACCCTAATGACAGCACCATCAAATTATGTGATCAGCTCTTAAAGCAACTGCAACTCTTTTAAATCATTATTGAAGGTGTTTAGAGCAGAAGCTAATTGTAGCAGATTGTTGGTGGAATGGGAGTGGAGAGTGATGGACCTGAATGAGATGTCAACTTTTGTTATATCCCAAAGCATTTTTCAACCAATGAAGTACTTTTCTAATTAAATGTGTAATCAAGTTTAATGCAGAAAACTTGGTTCAGATATTCCATGGGATATAGAAAAATGACTTTTGCTTCAAACCTTCATTTTCATCAAATCTCGCTAGTGTAGGCCACTTGATCCATCACTGAGAACATTCCCAGCCAGGCCCTATCCCCGTAAGCCTACATATTTACCCAGCTAAACTCCCTGACACTAAGGGTCAATTTACTGTGGCCAATCAACCTAACTCACACGTCTTTGGACTGTGGGAGGACTCATCTGAAGAAGGAGTGACACTCCAAAAGCTTGTGCGTTCAAATAAACCTATTGGACTTTAAACTGGGGTTATGAGACTTCTTATGAAGTAAGCACAAGCAGACACGTGGGGAACATGCCTACGCTGCACATTCACCCAAGGGCCGGAATCGAACCCAGTTAACCACTGTGCCACCATGCTGCCCTTTTACCAAAGATAACTTTGGAGGTTACATGACATGGCAAGCTACAATGCACAAAGGAATTTCTCCAAGCAAGCAGCAATGAAGCAAAGGAATGAATAATCTGTGTCTAGTGATATTGGCTAAGGATTAAATAATAGTCATAACTGTAGAAAAACTCCACTACTCTTCTTCGACATCGTGTCTTTAGGTATTTAAATCACATTAGCTTATGTTATCTTGGTAAGTGGGGAAGAATCTCAGAGAAACAATCTTTAAATTAGTAGTCTCCAGAGACCATTCAAAGAGCAGTGGGCGCGTTGTTATTTCTGGAATCTGATGTGTGATGTTTTATCCATCCATCTCCAGAGCTGTTCAGATATAGTGACGGATGCAACTGAGCCTTTCATACCATCAACTCCTGGTGACAATCTGTTCCTAATACTGGTAGGCCACAGGCTTAATGTACAACAGTTTTGCCATGCTGGCAGTGAGCTTTATTCCACTGCTGGCATTCTGCTGACCAGCAAAAAAATTGCTTATTGAATTTTTACCTCAATGTCAGTGACTTTTTTTTTAATGTTGCATTGCTCTTTGAAGTTAGATTTTTCCCTCTCATCTTTTTTTCATAGAATCATAGAATTCTGACAGTGTGGAAAGAATGATGTGGAGTTGCCAGCGTTGGACAGGGGTAAACACAGTAAGAAGTCTCACAACACCAGGTTAAAGTTTATTTGCTAGCAAAATCCTCTAGCTTTTGGAACATTGCCCCTTTGTCAGGAGAATGGGAGTTGAGTTTGTGTCTTTATATGCCCTGTTTGTGAACAGAACTGCCACTCATCTAACGAAGAGGCAGTGTTCCAAAAACTATTGGATTTTGCGAGCAAATAAACCTGTTGGACTTTACCCTGGTGTTGTATGACTTCTTACAGTGTTGAAAGAAGCCATTCAGCCCACTGAGTCTGTACTGACTCTCTGGCAGACCATTTTATCCAGACCATCCCCCACCTTATCCTGTAACCCAATGCATTTACCCCACTAATCCCCCTAACCTACACAGGGCTGGGAAAGTGACACAGTGGTCAGCACTGCTCCCTTACAACACTAGGAACCTGGGTTCAATTCTGGTCTTGGGTGACTATGTGTGTGGAGCTTGCACATTCTCCCCGTGACTGTATGAGTTTCCTCCGGGTGCTGTGGTTTCCTCCCACACTTCAAATGTGTGCAGGTTAGGTGGATTGGCCATGGTAAATTGCCTCTTAGTGTCAGGGTGATGAGCAGGGTAATTATATGGGGTAATTGCAATATGGCTTGAGTGGGATTGTTGTCAGTGCAGGCTCAATGGGCCAAATAGTCTTGTTCTGCACTGTTGGAATTCTATGGTGTTGGAACAAAACTCCACACAATCACTTAAGGCTGGAATTGAACCCAGACCCTTGTCACTATGAGGTAGCAGTGCTAACCACTAAGCCAGTGTACCTCCCCATATGTTTTTCTCTGCCGCTTTCTTTCTCTTTGATCTCTTTATTCGAGCCCCTTTACATACAGAGTTGTTCAGTCTGCCTTCTCCTCAGGGAATGTTATGCAGGAGGAAGGATGATTGTTGTTGTGTATAGAGTTGACAACTTCCAGCATTATTTTGGCGTCTCCAGGAATAAAAGATTATTCGCTGCGAACGAAAAAAAAACCCGGGTGATAAAAAAAAACTTTGCATTGCTTGAGTGCACTTTTAGAAAGTCTAAAGCATGTCTCAACCACAAAAGAACTTTTGAAATGTAGTCACTATTGGAAACATTGACAGCAATTTACACACAATAAACTCCAAAAAAAAGCAACATGAAAATGACCAGAAATTCTTCTGTTGATTGAGCAATAAATATGGCCAGATTCTAATTCCTACATTCTGCTTTGAAATAGCTCCTTGGGATTTTCTAACAAACTACGGGGGCAGTCAATTCCTCGGTTTGACAGACATTTTCTACTATCTCCAGCCAGAATTGTCCAGTGGATGATCCATCTCAGCCTCCTCCAGCATCACAGGTTTCAATCTTTAGCCAATTTGATTCACTCCTAATGATATCTAAGGAATGGCTGATGCCATTGGATGCTGCAAAGTCTATGAACCTTGACAATGTCGCAGCAATTCTATCAAAGACTTGTGTTCCAGAACTTGTTGTGCCCTTAGCCAAGCTATTCCAGTACAACTACAATACTGACAGCTACCTGGCAATGTGGAATGTTGCCCAGATATGTTCTGTACACAAAAAACAGAGCAAGTCCAATTCAACCAATTACTGTGTCATTGGGTTATTCTCAATCATCAGTAAATTGATAGAAGGCATCATCAACACTTCAATCAAGTGACCCTTACTTGGTAATAACCTGCTAACTTGGCTCCCGTCTGGGTCACTCAGCTCCTGACCTGATTATAGCCTTTGTTCAAATATGGGCAGAAGAGCTGAATGCCAGAAGTGAGCTGAGAGTGACTTCCATTGATATCAAGGCCACATTTTGCCATGTTTGGCATCAAGGAGTCAATGGGTTTCAGGGGGAAAAATCTGAATGGAGTCATACCTGGCACAGGGGAAGGTGATTGTTGAAGGTCAGTTATCTCAGCCTCAGGACATCACTGCGGGAGTTCCTCAGGGCAGTGTCTTAGGCCCAACCATCTTCAGCTCATTAATGACCTTCCTTCCATCATAAAGAAGGAAGTGGAGATCTTTGCTGATGATGGCACGGTGGTGAACACCAGTTGTTACTCCTCAGATACTGACACAGTTCATTTTCAAATATAACAAGACCTGGACAATACTCAGATTTGGGCTGACAAGTGGCAAGTAATATTTGTGCCACACAAGTGCCAAGCAATGATTATCTTCCACAAACAGAATATAACCATCATCCCATGAAATTCAATGACATTACCATAATTGAATCCCTTACTCTCAACTTCCTGGTGGTTAACGTTGACCAGAAATTGAACTGGACTAGCCATATAAATACTGTGGCTACCAGGGCAGGTCAGAAGCTAAGAGTTCTGTGGTGAGTATCTCACTATTTCTCCTGAAAACTTCTCTACCATCAACAAGGCACAAGTTCAGGAGTGTGATGGAATACTCTGCAATTGCCTGGATGAATGCAGCTTCATCAACACTCAAGAACCTTGACACTATCCAGGAGAAAGCAGGCCACTTGATTAACACCCTTACAAAAGCTTTCATCCTCTCCATCACTGATTGCACAGTAGCAGCCATGTATATTATCTACAATGTACAAAATCTCAGCAAGGGCTCCTGAGCTATCTCCTTTCAAATCCATGACCATGACTACTACTACCATCTGGAAGGACAAATATCTGGGGAGAAAGTAGTCCAGAAGCATACGGCATGCTTGACTTCATCGGCCTGGGTATTGAGTCTAAAAATTGGCAAGTCATCAGCTTTATAGAACCTTAGTGAGGCTGCGTTTGGAATATAGTGTTCAATTCTGGTCACCATACTACCAGAAGGATGCAGAGGCTTTGGAGAGGGTTCAGAAATGATTTACCAGGATGTTGAGCAGTACAGAGGGCATTAGCTATGAGGAGAGGTTGGAGAAACTTGATTTGTTCTCACTGGAGCAATGGAGGTTGAGGGGAAACTTGATAGGAGTCTACAAGATTATGAGAGGCATGGACAGAGTGAATACTCAGAAACTTTATCCCAGGATGGAAGAGTCAATTACTAGGTGGCATAGATTTAAGATGTGAGGGGCAAGTTTTAAAAGAGATGTACAAGGCAGATGTTTTACACAGAGAGTAGTGGGTGCCAGAAACTCGTTGCCGGGGGAGATAGTGGAAACGAATAGTGACTTTTAAGGGGCATTTTGACAAATACACGAATGAAATGGAAATAGAGGGATATATTCCCTGGAAGGGTAGGGGGTTTTAGTTAAGTCGGGAAGCATGGTCGGTGCAGGCTCGGACAGCTGAAGGATGTGTTCCTGTGCTGTAATTTTCTTTGTTCGTTGTTCTTAGTTCTTTGACATCACCACCTGGTGATTCCCCTCCAAGTCAGTTACCATCCTGACGTGAAAATATATTACTCTTTCTTCACACCACTTTCTCAAGGGCAATTAGTGATAGGCAATGAAAGCCAGCGAAACCAACACATCTCTGGAGGAAGCATGAAATGAAAAGCTCATCTAACAATGTAGCATTCTTTCATCATTGCCCTGGAGTGTCAGTCTACATTTCTGAGTTCAATTTTCTAGAGGGCACCTTAAATCGACAGATAGTCTAATAAGTCAGAGGAAAGAATGTAAACAACAAAACCACAGCAGACACTGGCCAATAGAGCTGGTAAATTTGCACAAGCATAGCATAAAAATATTGGAGATGGGGTTTCAAAAAGATTATTTAAAAGAGGTGACTGCACTCTAGCTACAATATAATTTCCAGGAAGAGATCCAAGTAGTATTGGCAATTCTACTTGTCATGCTGGGGCTGTTAACCTACACGTATGGTTCAAGTTACAATCAGTGTGAGTCACCAACAATGTACAGCATCAGTAGTACAATGTGACCAATCATCCTCTTCTTACCAACCCACAGTATTATCTACTTACTACTTAAAGATAAATCAGGTTTGAATGAAAAACAAACACGCACAAGGAGCTCGGATGAGTGGTAGAAGTAGATCAGTGTTGCCAAGATGATGCCAAAGGTCAGAAACTTCAATTAAGCAGCAAGACTGGAGAAACTGTGAAGTGGATTATAATCTTAGCCCCTTTTTGGGACTATTCCAGAGCAGACGTGCTTCTCGATTGATCACTCTCACTTAAAGGTTGAGAAAAATAAGCCTCACAGACACTTGAATGGGTCTCAAAAACAGATCCAACTCTTCCTGAAATGAACGACCAAAGAATATTATTGTCCTCCAGGAGTTTTAACATGTTTTAACTAGATTATTACAACCCGGATATTGTAAAGATCCTGGGATTTCTTCACAACAATGGAGAATATACAGGGGTGGGTTTTTGAGTTTAGGTATAGGAGACAGTCAACTTTTTAAATTATATCAGAGGTTATTACAGAACCAAACGTGTGATTCCATTCAATCACAACATTGAGAGTTCTAATAGAGAATCCAGGTCTTAGTAATTTTTAAGATGTTTTCATGGGACCTGAGTGCCGATGTCTGGGCCAGCATTTATTGCCCGTCACTAATTGTCCTTCAGAGGGTGGTTAAGAATCAGCCACATTGCTATGGATCTGGGGTCACATGGTGACTAGACCAGGAAAAAATTCTATTCCCTAAAGGACATCAATGGATCAAACGGGTTTTATTTTGGCAATCAATATTGGTTTCATGGTCAAAATTTTTATTGAATTCAAATTTAACTATCTACTGTGGTGGGATTGAACCCAGGTCTGCAGAGCATCACCCCAGGTCTGTGGATGATTAGTCTAGTGACATAGAAACATAGAAACTAGAAGCAAGAGTAGGTCATTTAGCCCTTCAAGCCTACTCCACCATTCATTTTGATCGTGGCTGATCATCAAATTCAATATCCTATTGCCACCTCCTTCCCTTCTCCTCATAACTCTTGATCTCTTTAGCTCCTAGAATTATATCTGATTTCTTCTTGAAATCAATGTTTTGTTCTCAGCTACAGTCTGCAGTAGTGCATTCCATACATTCACTCTGAGTGAAGGAATTTCTCCTCATCTCTGTTCTAAAAGATTTACCCCTTATCTTCAAACCATGACCCCTAGTTCTGCCACCATTGAAAGCATTCTTTCTGAATCTACCCTGTCTAACCCTGTTACAGTTTTAGAAGTTTCTATGAGATAGCCTCTCACTCTTCTAACCCCCAGTCAATATAATCCTAACTGATTTAATCTCTCTTCATATGACAGACTGCCAACCCAGAAACCTTTGCAGTACTCTCTCGATAGCAAGGACATCCTTTCCCAGATAAAGACACCAAAACTGCACAATGTGGCCTCACGATGCCCAATACAATTGCAGCAAGGCACCCCAATATCTAAACACAAATCCTCTCACTAAGAAGGCCAACATACCATTTGCCTTCTTTACTGCCTGCTATACATGTGTACTTACTTTCAGCAACTGACACACGAGGACACCAGTGGCACATTGAGTATCCACCTCCCTCAAATGACACCCATTCAAGTAATAATCTGTTTCCCTATTATTGCTATCAAAGTAGAACCTCACACATCGATACTATACTGCAGCTGCCATGCAAATGCCCACACACTCAGCCTGTCCAAATCATGCTGAAGCATCTCTGCATCCTCTTCACAGCTCACCTTCCTACCCAACTTTGTATCATCTGCAAATGTTGAGATAATACATTCAGTACCCTCTTCCAAATCATTAATATCAGCAGTCAGGGTCGTATTACAGATTCCTGTGGCACCACAGTAGTAACTGATTGCCAATCAGAAAAAGACCATTTATGCCAGCTGTTTGCTTCCTGAAGTAAAGTAAATTTATTTATTAATCACAAGTAAGGCTTACATTAACACTGCAATAAAGTTACTTTGAAATTCCCCTAGTCGCCACACTCTGTACCTGTTCAGGTTAATGCACCTAACACACACATCTTTGGACTGTGGGAGGAAACCCACACAGACACTTGGAGAACATGCAGACTCTGCACAGAGCGTGACCCAGGCTGGGATTCAAACCCAGGTCCCTAGCATTGTGAGGCAGCAGTGCTACTCACTGTGCCACTCTGCCAGCCATGCACACGTCCTAATTTATTTTCCATCCATTAAGACATTGCCTGTAACCCCATGTGCTTTAACTTTACAGAAGAGTCTGTTATATGGGACCTTATCGATGGCCAATATTATTATGCCACTGCTTCCTCCTACAGAGAAATGTTTCAGAAATCCATCAGTATTAAAAGTCATATTTATCATAAATTCCTAAGGGGTCACTGAGTCTAGTGAGATACCTCCATTCCAATTAAGGAGAGAACCATCATCTCTACAATTCAGCAGCAACTTTTACAAGGAAGAAAGAACAATACAGCACAGAAAAAAGGCCCTTTGATCCACCAAGCCTGTGCCACTCATGCTTCCAACTAGACTATCTGTTTGTATCTCTCCATTCCCAGTCTGTTCATGTGGCTATCCAGATAAGTTTTAAACAATCCCGCCTCTACCACCTTGTTTGCCAGTGCATTCCAGGCCCTCACTACCCTCTGTGTAAAATACATCCCTCTGACATCTGTGTTAAACCTTGCCCCACTCACCTTGAATCTGTAACCCCTTGTGTTCGTCACCTCCAACCTGGGAAAAAGTTTCCCATTGTTCACCCCATCTATGCCCTTCATAATTTTATACACCTCTATTATGTCATCCCTCATCCTCCGTCTTTCCAGGAAGAACAACCCCAGTTTATCCAATCTCTTCTCATAGCTAAGACCCTCCATACCAGGTAACATGCTGGTAAACTTTTTCTGTACCCTCTCCAAAGCCTCCATGTCCATCTGATAGAGTGGCAACCAGAACTGGACACAGTATTCCAAATGTGGCATAACCAACATTCTATATAGCTGCAACATCATACGCCAACTTTTATACTCCATGCCCCATCCTATAAGGGCAAGCATGCCAAATGCCTTCTTCACCACCTTCTCCACCTGTGTTGCAACCTTCAAGGATCTGTAGACCTGTACACTCAAGTCCCTCTATGTGTCTATACTCCTGAATAACCTTGAGGGAGTGAATTTAATCAATCTAGAAATTCTACTATGTAGTTCAAAAACTTAAACCTTAAAAGAGTTAAACCATTTTGAACACTCATGCTAGACAACATCCTTTGTTTTTCAACAGAATCCTTGAACAGGATACTGAGAGGTGTAGACAATTATCCCTTCCAGCTTCTTGGATCTGATTAACAAATCGTTTCAGCCTACACTTAAGGTTATTCATTCTTAGATTATCGTATGCTACAATTTATTGATGTCTTATTGAGGTGATTTTGGAGGCAGTTCTGGTATTTTTTTAATGGAACATTCTTAAGCAGGAAAATATACCATATTCTATTCCACAGGATGTTGTTATTCCTGAATATGCAACTCTACCCGGGCATGTTTGTAAACTTCTCAGAGGTTTTCTTTTTGTCCAGCAGATGAACTCTGCTTTTTATTTTGAAGTTTGCTTCTAATTCTTAATCCCTGCTTCAGAGGAGAATCACTGTTTTAATCTTATAGCTTCTTATTTATAACTGGAATCCTTACAATGTTGTATTTTTAGCTGCATTCCTTCTCTATTAGGGTTGTTTTCCTTCAAGCAGTGAAGGTTAAGGGGAGGATAGTGGATGGTTTCAATGGAATAAAAAGCAAAGAAAGATTTGCATTTATGACATGTCACTCATGATAACCAGGCGCAGGGTTTAAAGGGTTTAATAGTCAATGAGATTCACTTGAAGTGCAGTTACTGTTGCGATTTAGAAAACACAGAATCTGTTTGTTGACATTGCAGCAGCACGGTGGCACAATGGTTAGCACAGCCGTCTCACAGCGCCGGCCAGGTTCAATTCCAGTCTCAGGTCACAATCTGTGTGGAGTCTGCACATTCTCCCCATGTCTGCTTGGGCTCCCTCTGGGTGCTCAGATTTCCTCCTACGCTCCAAAGATTAGGTTGATTGTCCATGCTGAATTGCCCCTCAGTGTCAGGGGACCGAGCAGGTTAAGTACATGGGGTGGCTAGGTGGGATTGTTATTGGTGCAGACTCGATGGGCTGAATGGCCTCCTCCTGCACTGTAGGGATTCTGTGATGTTGACTGGGGAATGAATACTGGCCCGGACTGTGGGGATAACTTCCCTGCTCTTCCTTGAAATAGTGACATGGAATCTTTTACATCTCTCTGAGGGGGTAGACGAGAGGTCTCGGCTTCACATCACATTGGAAAGGTGTCACCTCCAATGATTACGGGGTTCCCTCGGTACTATAGTGGAATGTCAGCCTAACTTTTCAAGTCAGACTTGAAATGAAACCTTGTGTCTCAAAAGCATGAATGCTGTGGACTCAGCCATGGCTCATATAAAATAAAGAAGGAGAAATTGTTTCCATTTCCAAATCATAGAATTCATACAGTGCTGAAAGAGGTCATTCAGCCCATTGAGCCTGCACTGACCATAACCTGGGCCCTATCCCGGTAACCCCAGGTATTTACCCTGCTAATGTCTCTGACACTAAGTGGCAATTTGGCATGGCCAACGCACCTAACCTGCGCATCTTTGGAGTGTGGGAGAAAACCGGAGCAGACATGGGGAGAAACTCCACACAGTCATTTGAAGCTGGAATTGAACCTGGGTCCCTGGCACTGTGAGGCAGCAATGATATCCATTGTGCCATCTCACTACTCATAAATGTGATTTGATTTATTAGTGCCATATGTATTGGGATACAGTGAAAAATATTGTTTCTTGCATCCTATACAGACAACCTGCTGTTCATAGGAGAGAAGGAAAGGATAGATATATATACCTTTCACTTCATCCTTCTTTTAACTGAAATATTATATTCTGCACCATAGCAGGTCTGTTCAAATCCCGGGGTCCTTTTGTATGCTGGTTACTATTTTGTACTACTCTCGGTGTTTTAATGATAGCCAATATCGAGTACACTCAAAGTAATGTGTAATCATGTGTACATGCTCCCTGTTATTCACTTTGTGCTGGATGTGACATAATGTTCTTATTACAATTGTGATCCCAAACATTGTACATTCAATCACAGTGAGAGGCATTAACCTAAGGTGAAGAATAAAACTTAATAGTTTTGTTTCCACTGTGACCAGACGAGATGGGGACAATCTGCTCCTTGGCTTTAGATTACGTTGTGAAAAGCCTTTGATACTTCTCTGATGAGATGGAGAATGGAGGCCGGCTTCACAGAGTCAGGAAAGCTAACACACAATTTATTTTTGGATTCTCAACTTGATAGTTGGAGTCAAATGAGGTTGGCCTCTGGGAAAGATGTACAAAAATAAAATGATGTACCCCAGCCACCTTGTTATTAAAAATTGGAACTTGGTGCATTGGAGACAAAGAAAGTAATTGAGTGGTAGTATTTTTCAGGCTGAGAATAACCTCCCTTGTGCCACCTCTTTGAAAGTAAGATGCTGGATAATTCATTTTCCCAATGTCTGTCAAATGATAAAGTGAAAGGTCTAATGTATAGTGCAGGGGACTAAGATGAGAGTCTTCACCTTTTGAGACTTAGGTCTGCGTGCAATCTAGGCGTGAATGATGAATCATTTCCTAGTGTTAGTCTTTTCTCAACAACAGACTGTTTCTTTTTTGACAACACGGTGGATGAGAAACCCAAGGATTCTTTTCAGAGGTGTAAGCAGAAAAAAAAACTTCGGAGGAGATTATAGAGCAGAGCAGCAGCATCAGTTGTTGAATTCATGGCCGCTGGTTTTGAGGTGAAGTGAAGAGGGAGCTACGCGGAAGCCTGCACTCAGAACCATGGAGAATGCTGGAAAATAATGATGAATAGGATTTTGTGAAGGATGGGATAAAAAGCAGTAGGGGTTTGGATGAGGTGAAGGGTTCTTCTGCATTCTTCCTCCACATCTCTCTCTGTTCCAACCACTCCTTCCCTTTCTTTCTTTCACCATGAGACAGCCACAGTGCCACCATGGCACCTCACAGCACCAGAGACTTGGGATTGATTCCTGACTTGGGTCACTGTCTGGCTGGAGCTTGCACATCCTCCTCATGTCTGCATGGATTTACTCTGGGTGCTCCGGTTTCCTCCACAGTCTGAAAGACATGTTGGTTAGGTGCATTGGCCATGCTAAATTCTCCCTCAATGTACCCGAACAGGCATCGGAGTGTGGCAACTAGGGGATTTTCACAGCAACTTCATTGCAGAGTATGTGTAAGCCTCCTTGTGATACTAATAAAATAAACTTCAAAACTATAAACTTTCTACCTTCCAATCCTCTCCATTTGTTCTCTGAGTACATTCTCATTACTGTACAGGTGAGTATAAGTTAAGAGACGGTAGATTTAAAGCTGAGATGAGGGGGAATTACTTCTCGCAGAGGGTGGTGAATTTGTGGAACTCGCTGGCACATAGCACAGTGCAGTCTGAACCATTACATAGTTTCAAGAAGGAGGTAAATATATTTCTGATATAAAAAAAATGGGTTGAAGGGACATGGGGAACAGGTAGAGAGATGGATTTGAGACCAAGAAGAAATCAACCATGATTTGACTGAGTGGTGGACTGAAATTTATTGCCCATTCCTAGTTGCCCTGGAGATATTTGCAGCCTTCTCCCTGTTTCATTGGGGGCTGGTCTGGTGTGCATCAGGCCACTTCAGAAAACAATGGATTGATAACAATGGTGGGACTAGAATCACATGTAATCCAGACCAAGGAATGGCAGTAGTTTTCTTTCCTGTGTGAGAGATTTAGGGCACTAGCAACATTAGGCATTATTAGCCACTATAGTTGATTAACACAAACAGTGTTAGATATTACGAATACTTAATCTTACAAACTTCAATTACTTATGCACAAGGAGAAACAGACTTGTAGCCCTCTGCAGGGAGTGTTTCTGAAGTTACGTACAAACAATTTGGCAATTATAGTGAATGACAGCAATTGAGAAACAAGCAATTTTTCTAATTCTTCATTTGCATACATATTCATCAATTGTACCTTAGCTTTTCGCCTTTTCTTATTTGATGAAATCTGTCTCCTGCTAATCCATCATTTGCACAGCATATCCCCATATCTTGCCTTTGGTACTCTGTTATGGAAAATACTTCATCTCCTGGTGAAGGAAGCAAAACAGAATGTTTACGGGACTTATGTAGGTGAAGATTAGCTGTTCATGCTAAATACGTGAGCACTGATTCCATTGAAGGCCTGCATGCTGATAAGCATTCTGTTTGCTTGGCGAAGATTTATGGAACTTTAATTTTAACAATTTAACTTCCACACCTTAAAGGGGCTCAGCAAACCAGTTGTGTTTCACAACAAGCTCGTAACTTTCATTTACCAATGTTTTGCTTAACGGAGCTCAAATTCTCAGACTCCTAAGGCAGGGTGTTAATTCATGGGACTGATTTTCGCAGAGTCGGGAAGATCCTGTGCATGTTTAAAGGTGGTAGGTGGGATCTGGATCTCCATCCAATTTTTACTGATATTTCTTGCTACATATGTTTCCTCTGGATTCTCTAGTTTCCTCCTACAGTCAGGTGATGTGCTGTTTAAGTAGCTTGGCCATCCTGAATTTCTCCTTAGTATCCCACAATGTGTAGATTGGCGGGAATTAATGGGAACTATGTGGGGTTTCAGGGGTATAGTGTGGGTAAGATGATCTATCAGAGAGTCGGTGTAGACGCGATAGGCTGAATTCCTTCCTTCTGCCCTGCAGGATTTTTATGAATTCTATAAAAAGAGAAAGGGAGGGGGTGGGTGGGGCACCGTGATTCCTGTAGCAGGGAAATCTGAGTCCGTGTAGCCACCTATACTTCACTTTCGCCATTGACAAGTTCAACGCCATCAGGCACTGGTCTTTGGGGTAAAAATCAACTGTTCCTGGTACTTATTTTGCCTGACCGATGAAGCAGGAAATTTCCCGATGAGTTATCTGACTCAGTTGTCTAAATAAGACCCAGTTAGTGGTTAGCGCTGCTGACTCACAGCGCCAGGGACCTGGGTTCGATTCCTGGCATGGATCACTGTCTGTGTGGAGTTGGCACATTGTCTGCGTGGGTTTCCTCCGGATACTCTGGTTTCTTCCCACAGTCTGAAAGATGTGCTGGTTAGGTGCATTGACCCGAATAGGTGCCAGACTGTGCCGATTAAGGGGATTTCACAGTAATTTCATTGCGGTGTTAACATAAGCGTAGCTTGTGAGTAATAAATAAACTTTAAAAATGCTCTCTGGATTATTAATGAGACAACATAACCACTGTGTTACTGTGCTCTATAATACTGTGTTACTATGAGTGAGGTGGCATGTATTAGCTCGAGTATGTACCTTTGATACTTTCACTTTGACACCAGCAAATTCAGAATCAATGCTGCAATTAGTCATCCAGTTCCAACCAGACTGAACAAGCCAGTCAGCCTGCAGATGGAGTTAGCTCACGAGTAATGAGTTTCATTTGGTAAAGCTGCTTTCAGCCTGCGTGTATCGTTCACTACTGGCTTTAATGAACTCTCAAACATTTTGAACGTAAAGATGCTGCAATTTTAAAGGTGCAGAAAGAAAGGACTTGCATTTATGTAGTGCCTTTCATGACCACTAGACTTTCCAAAGTGCTTTACAGCCAGTGGTTTGTCAAGCAGGGAATGGAGTAGCCACTTAGCATGTAGCAAGTTTTTGATTTGATTTGATGTATAATTGTCACGTGTTGGATTACAGCGAAAAGTATTGTTTCTTGCGTAGTGTACAGGCATACTATTCATAGGGTATATAAAGGAAAAGGAAAGGAGAGGATGCAGAATATCATGTTGCAGTTACAGGTAGGACAAAAAGAAAATCAGCTTAATATGTGATATCAAAAGTCTGATGACAGCAGGGAAGAAACTGCTCTTGAATCTGCTGTTATGTGTTTTCAAACTTTTCTTGATGGAAGAACAAAGAAAATTACAGTGCAGGAAACAGGCCCTTCTGCCCTCCAAGCCTGCACCGACCATGCTGTCCATCTACCCTTCTGGGAACCAAATCTCCCCAATCCCATCCTATTCATGTATTTGTCAAGATGCCTCTTAAAAGTCACTATTGTATCTGCTTCCACCACCTCCCCCAACAGCGAGTTCCAGGCACCCAGAGTATGTTCGTGGGGTCCTTGATTATGCTGGTCACTTTCCCGGGGGAGTGGGAAGTGTAGTTCCAGTCAACTGAAATGTAGCAATGACCAGATAATCTATTTTAATGATGTCGGTTGAAGGATAAATATTGGCCAGGACACAGGGGAGAATTCCACACTCTTCTTCCTCTTGCTCCGTGGAATTTAGAGCAAACAGGGCCTGGGTTTAATTTATCAATGCTGTCAGGGTGGCACTCTCTCAGTGCCACACTGCAGTGCCAGCCTCACTAATGTACAGAGACTCCAGTACTCAGCTGATGGTTTTATTCCTTGGAAGTGGAGAAAAATTGTCCCATTTATGCAAACACCTGGAGCCTTCATAGAATCATCGAATGCCTACACTGCAGAGGAGGCTATTTGGTCCATTTGAATCTACACCAACTCTCTCTGACAGAGTATGTAATCGGGCCCTCTCTCTCCACCCTATACATGTAACTCCATATACTTAGCCCGCCAATCCATCTAACCTTCACATATTGGGACACTAAGGGGCAATTTACCATGATTAATCCACCTAACCTACGTATCTTGGGACACTAAGGGCAATTTAGCATCTCTAATCCACCTAACCTGCATGTCTTGGGACATTAAGGGGTAATTTAGCATTGCTAATCTACTTAACCTGCCCATCTTTGGACTGTGAGAGGAAATCAGAGTAACCGGAGGAAACCCATGCAGACATGGGGAGAACTTGCGAACTCCACATCGGCAGTGACCCAAGAACCCCAGCCCCTGGTGCTGTGACGCAGCAGTGCTATTGCACGAGTCCAGAATCTGAATTCATGCAGCTTACAAGAATGTACCAAGGAACCGTTTTCAGTTTGTCTTAGTTGCTTCTGTTTCTTTGATTCTCCCATAGACTCTTCACCACCAACACCCACATCGCCCCACCCACACACATACCACCCCTGCATCCAGAAACATCTCAATGGGTGAGACTTTCCAGTCATGTCCTGCCTGAGACCAGAAATTCCTGCCCAAATCAATAGGTCATTAAACGGTCTGTCAAATTTTCCATTCTGCCTGCGGCAAGTGGATAGAAAATTTACCCCAATGTTTTAATCTCAGAAGTGGTGGGAAATGAGACCAAACATGGGAAATTTGTTCCATAACCAAAAAAAACAAGGCCAATACCTACTTGACATAATTATTTATCTGCTGAAGAAATCACTGCCATGTTATGGCTTTAAAATACATAAGTCTGTTCATTCAATGCCAAGAAGTTAGAATGTATTCCTGTATTCCACCTTGTTCCACAGTAAGCTGTTAAAAGTAGTGATCTTCCTTTTCCTGTTCTTGTTTGGTATTTTACTTTAACACTAGTGAGCCTCATACAGTCAAGATATGACATTGCACAGTGTCGGAATGCTATTAGTTTAATTATTCCCTCTCTCCTAAGAAACCCCACAAAGGGTTTGTGAAGAAGAGAGAGAGAGAGATACAGACAGGAGAGAGAGAGAGAGAGATAATGGTGGCCCTGTCCCATATCTCAGCCATTACTCTCTTTTGTATCAACAGTTAATATATTGTATTTCAGTGGAGTTGCTTGCTCTACATCTGGTCAAATCTATAAATCACACCCCTCAACTTTCATCCTGACCATTGCAGGAATCACACAGGCTTCAATGAGAGCTTTATTAAGAATTTGTTGAACAGTGTAACATTCAACTTGGAAATTGTCAGAAGTTATAGGTACAGCAGGAGGCATTGGGAAGTGAAGCTCAGAGAAAGGATTACATTTGGCCTTCATTTCTATAGAATTCCTACAGTGCAGAAGAAGGCCATTTGGCCCATTGAGTCTGCACCAACCACAATCTACCTAGGCCCTATCTCTATAACCCCACATATTTATCCTACTAGGTCCTCTGACATTTAGCATGGCCAATCAGTCTAACCGGCACATCTTTGAATTGTGGGAGGAAACCCATGCAAACATGGGGAGAACATGCAAACTCCACACGGACAGTGATCCAATCCAGGAATTGAACTCATGTCATTGTGCTGTGAGGCAGCAATGCTACCCACTGTGTCACCATTCCACCCTCACTCTTTTAACCCAGAATTGACCTAACTGTAATAGCAATAAAGTCTTATTTAAGACCAGGAGATGAGATCTGGGCCTTGTTGCTTTTTTGATAGATCTTAATATCTATCTGCCTCCCGTTCAGTACTGGCTTTAATGAACTCTCAAACATTTTGAACGTAATGATGCTGCAATTTTAAAGGTGCAGAAAGAAAGGACTTTCATTTATGTAGCACCTTTCATGACCATTAGACTTTCCAAAGTGCTTTACAACCAGTGATTTATTTTTGAAGTGGAGTCGCTGTTGTCAAGCAGGGAATGGAGCAGCCACTTAGCATGTAGCAAGTTTTTGGTTTGATTTGATGTATAATTGTCACAAGTGTTGGATTAAAATGAAAAGTATTGTTTCTTGTGTAGTGTACAGACATACTATTCATAGAGTATATAAATATAGTATATGGAGTATAAGTATATGGAGTCTTGGCTTTTATTGGTAGAGGGATTGAATTTCGGAGCCGCAACGTCATGTTGCAACTGTACAAAACTCTAGTGCGGCCGCACTTGGAGTATTGTGTGCAGTTCTGGTCCCCGCATTATAAGAAAGATGTGGAGGCATTGGAGAGGGTACAGAGGAGGTTTACCAGGATGTTGCCTGGTATGGAGGGCAGGTCTTATGAAGAGAGGCTGAGGGATTTGAGGTTGTATTCGTTAGAAAGGAGGCGGCTAAGAGGGGACCTAATCGAAACATATAATATGATTAGAGGTTTAGATAGGGTGGACAGTGATAGCCTTTTTCCTAGGATGGAGAAAGCTAGCACGAGGGGACACAGCTTTAAATTAAGGGGTGATAGTTATAGGACGGATATCAGAGGTAGGTTCTTTACCCAAAGGGTGGTTCGGGAGTGGAATGCCCTGCCTGCAGCAGTTGTAGATGCGCCAAGTTTGGTGGCGTTTAAGAGGTTAGTTGATAAGTATATGGAAGAGAAGGGAATGGTTTAGTTTGGAGGGGCATTGCTTTTTATATTGGTCAGCGCAACATCGAAGGCCGAAGGGCCTGTTCTGTGCTGTAATGTTCTATGTTCTAAAGCAAAAGGAAAGGAGAGGAGGCAGAATATCATGTTGCAGTTACAGGTAGGACAAAAAGAAAATCAGCTTTGAGGCAAAGAAATAATTATTTTCCATATTGAGATTAGCTACTCGATCCAATCAGTTTGTGGTTAAGTTCTATACTTGCTTCTTCCTATCGTATTTCACTTTGCACTATCAGAAGGTGAATTATATGCCACAGGATTTCTAGCCACTGACCTGCATTCCTACCCACTGTATGAACATAGCTATTCCAGTTCAGTTCTTGGTTAATGGGAATCCCTTGGATATTGATGTTGGAGCATGACTAGGTCCATCATGCTTGCTCTGTCATCCACAGAGTTCATGACTGTTCTGTGCATGAGTTCCATTTATTAGCATAGACCCTATTCCTTTATACCCTGATATAATCACCATAGGCTTAAAAACAAATTATTGTGGATGCTGGAATCTAAGAAATTCCAGCTTTGCCAAAGTGTCATCTGGACTCAAAATGACAGCTCTTTTCTCTCCTTACAGACACTGCCAGACCTGCTGAGATTTTCCAGCATTTCTCTTTCGGACTATCATAGTCTTGCTGTGTAAATCCTTTTAAGTTTTGTGCTTTATTTTATTAGTGTCACAAGTAGGCTAACATTAACACTGCAATGAAGTTACTGTGAAAATCCCCCAGTCCAGTGCCTGTTCCGATACACTGAGGGAGAATTTAGCATTGCTAATTCGCCAGCACGTCTTTTACAGGAAACCAGAGTACCCGAAGGAAACCCATGCAGACATGGGGAGAACATGCAAACTTTACGCAGACAGTCACCCGAGCCAGGAATCGAACTCAGATTTCAGGTGTTGTGAAGCAGCAGTTCATAAGAAGTTTTATAAGATATAGGAGGAGCAGAATTAGACCGTTCAGCCCATCGAATCCACTCCGCCATTCGATCATGGTTGATATGCTCCTCATCCCCATTTTCCTGCCTTTCCCCATAACCTTTCAACCCATTAACAATTAAAAATCTAACTCCTCCTTATGTTTACTCACTATGAATTCATAACGCTATAGGAGCAGAATTAGGCCACTCTGCCCATCGAGTTTTCTCTATCAGTCGATCATGCTAACCACTGTGCTACCCTTCCTTTACTGATTTACGTGAAAAGAAAAAAATTGCTGAACTTCACATCCTCGTTAAAGAAGGCTGGGGCTGAGATTAGTGCTGGGACTTGCGCTCGTCCCAATTCTGAGCAAGAGGAAGCAGGGTTGCCATGGTAATCTAGGTGGCCTACATAAGTGGGCTGAACACACTCTATCCCGAAGCCAAGGAGACAGCCTTGACACATTTACAGTAATTAAATGGTGAGAAGTATAGGTAAGGGAATGAAAGGTACAGCTTCTGAGCCAGGGTTTGGGTCCCTTTCTAATTAGTATTGCTGCTGCTGAGTGGGAGTTCGATCCACTCCCCGGCTCCAGACGCTTAAGCAGATTGTGACAGAGACAGCCAAGCTGGTGCAAATTGATGTCATGATCCGAATGGAGCCCAGCACTTTATTTAGTGCAAGATCGTGATAACAGTAGCTGCAGAAGTTGGGAGCAGTTTACCGAAAAATAATGACTTTTGAGCTGCTATAAGGCCTGAAGTATTTTTCTGACTTGTGCCGAAGCTGATACTACAGGGAGGATTTTCATTCAGAGCAGGTTACACAGAACAACATCGAGTTAGAGCAGCCATTCTTCCCATCTGGTTCATGAGAGTGTTCCTGTTCCGCCTGAGCCTCTTCCCTCTGCTCTTCATCTCACACAGTCAGCATATCCTTCATTCCTTTCGTCTCCATGTGTTTATCTAGCTTCCTCCACACTCCATCTATGTTAACTGCCTCGGCTACCCTGTGTGTAATAATACACTACCCTGAGCAGTGTATTACATTACCTGCTAGTGTAATAAATCCTCGGAGGCAGAAGTCCCTTCACCAAAATCCCTTTATTTACAAGTCTGACAGCACTATCCAGAGTGCTTTCAGTTCGCAGTCTACACTCGGAGTCCTAGAGGAACTGACACGCCTGGTTAAACACAGAGCAAGAGGCTCCCTGATTAGTGCACTAATCATTCATATGTTAAAAGCACCCACCTCAACTCCCTGATTAAAATCATTGCAGGTAGCAAGTTCTATATTTTAACCAATCCCTGGGCAGAGCGGTTCCCTTTCTGAGTTTATTCATTACTACTATATATTTCCAGCTCCTAGCTTAGGAATATTCCACAAATGGAATCATTTTCTTTATGCCTATTTTATCAAACATTTTCATAATGTAAACAATCTCAATCAGACTACCCCTCAATCTTCTCCTTTCTACAGAAAAGAGTCCCAGACTTTCGATTGTTCCTGATCGGGTGTTTTCCTCTTCCAGGTACCATTCTGCAAGAGGCCATTTGCATCCATGGATTAATTAATACCATGCCCTATCATACAACAAGTCCTTCACACTCAGTTCACTCAGCCCCTCTTTCCATCCTTCCTGCTTCTCCATTTTGGGCTTCCATTAAGATCCAATAAATTCTATCCTTAAAGGAAAATCTGTGAGTATGGGTGACTTTAATCTGCTTATAGATTGGGAGAGTCAAATTCGTCGCAATACAATAGAGGAAGAATTTCTGCAGTGCATACGGGATGGTTTTCTGAAGAAATAGGTTGAGAAATCAACAAGTGAGCAAACCATCTCGCACTGGGTGTTGTGCAGTGAGGAAGAATTAGTTGGCAATCTAGTTGTGAGAGAACCCTTGGGGACAGCTGACCATAATATGGTAGAATTCTTTGTCAAGATGGATAATGATTTAGTTGATTCTGAGACCAGGGTCCTGAATCTCAATAAAAGTAACTATGATGGTATGAGGCATGAATTGGCTATGAAGGATTGGGAAACATTACTGAAAGGAAAGACAGTGGACAGGCAATGGCAACCATTTAAAGAATGAATAGGTGAACTCCATAAGTTGTTTATTCTTGTTTGGCACAAGAGTTGTAAGGAAATTGTGGCCAAACCGCGGCTGACAAGGAAAATTAAAGAGAGCATCAGATTCAAGGAAGAAGCATACAAATTTGCAAGAAAAAGCATTAGGCCTGAGGATTGGAAGCTATTTAAAATTCAGCAAGGAAGACCAAGGGATTGACTGAGAGGGAAAATATAGAGAATGAAAGTAAGCTAGTGGGGAGCATAAAAACTGACTGTAAAAGTTTCTATAGGTATGTAAAGAGAACAAGATTGACAAAAAAAAAGAATGTAGGCTCCTTACAGTCAGAAACAGGAAAATTCATAATGGGGAATAAAGAAATGACCAAGGAATTAACTTTGGATTTTGCTTCAGTCTTCACAAAGGAAGACATGAATAATGTAACAGAAGTACGGAGAGAAATATCTTTTAGTGAGGAGCTGAAAAAAATCAGCATTAGTAGAGAAATGGTTTGGGAGAAATTGATGGGATTGAAGGTGGATAAATCTCCAGGTCCTGATAATCTTCATCCCAGAGTACGTAAGGAAATGGCCCTGAAAATAGTAGATCCATTGATGTTATTTTCCAAAACTTTGTGGACTCTGGAATACTTCTGACAGATTGGTAGTTAATATGAGCCTACTATTCAAAACAGAGGTAGAGAGAAAATAGTGAATGATAGATCAGTGAGCCTAACTTGAGAACTAAGGTAATTGTTGGAACTGATTATTAAGGATTTCATAACTCAGCATTTGGAAAAAAATGGTATAATCAGACAAAGTCAGCATGGACTTACAAAAGGTAAATCATGCTTGATGAATCTACTGGGATATTTTGAAGATGTAACTAATAAGAGTTGATCAAGGAGAACAGTAGATGTGGTTTATTTAGACTTTCAGAAGACTCTTGACAAGGTCTCAGTAACACACTACGATGTAAAGTTAAAGCTCATGAGATTGTGGTAATGTCTTGAGATGGATAGAAAGCTGGTTGGCAGATTGGAAGTAAAAAGTTGACATAAATGGATCTTTTTCTGATTAGCAGTCACTGACTAGTCAGTTCCACAGAAATCTGTGCTTGGACCCCAATTATTCACAGTGTGTGTTAATGATTCAGAAGAGGGTACTAAATGTATTATCTCCAAATATGCAGATGGTACAAAGTTGTGTGTGAGGGTGAGCTGTGAGGAGGATACAGAGATGTTTCAGCAAGATTTGGATAGGCTGAGGGTATGGGCATCTGCATGGTAGATGCAGTATAATGTGGATAAATGTGAGGTTATCACTTTGGCAGCAATAATAAGAAGACAGACTATTACTTGAATGGGTGTAATTTGAGACAAGTGGATACCCAATGAGACCTTGGAGTCCTCATGCATCAGTCATTGAAAATAAGTGTGCAGGTACAGCAGAGAGTAAAGAAGGCAAATGGTATGTTGGCCTTCATAGTGAGAGGATTTGAGTATTGGAATAGGGACGTTTTGTTGCAATTGTATAAAACATTGATGAGGCCGTATCTGGAATATCGTGTGCAGTATTGGTATCAGTATTGATACCAATCATACCAATCATACAATATGATTGGTATCATATCTGATACCTGATATCAGATTGATATTGGTATCTGATATCAATCAGATACCAATACTCAGATTGGTATCTGAGGAAGGATGTCCTTGCTATAGAAGGTTTACCAGGCTGATTCCTAGGATAGCACGTCTGTCATGTGAGGAGAGATTACATTAGTGTTACATTCAATAGAGTTTAGAGATTTTGGGGCGGGACAATGGTACAGTGGTACAACCTCACAGCACGATGGATCTGGGTTTGATTCCTGGCTTGGATCACTCTCTGTGTGGAGTTTGCACATTCTCCCTGAGTCTATTTCCTCCCACAATCCAAAGATGTGTGGGTTAGGTGGATTGTTAAATTGCACCTTCATTTCAAGGGGACGAGCTAGGTTAAATGTATGGGATTATGGGGATAGGGCCTGGATGGGATTGTGGTTGGTGCAGACCCGATGGATTGAATGGCCTCCTTCTGTATTGTAGGGATTCTAAGATTCTATGAGTGAAGAGACAGAATCTCATAGAAACTTAAAAAACTTATAAAATTCTAACAAGGTAGATTCAGAAAGAATGTTTCCAACAGTGGGGGAATCCGAACAAGGGGTCATAGTTTGAGGATAAGGAGTAAACTTTTCAGAACTGAAGTGAGGAGAAATTTCTTCTCCCAGAGAGTGGTGAATGTGTGGAGTTCAATATTTGATTTGATTTGATTTATTATTGTCACATGCATAAACACATAGTGAGAAGTATTGTTTCTTGCCTGCTCTACAGACAAAGTATACTGTTCATAGAGACGTAAACAAGAGAGTGCAGAGTACAGTGTTACAAACATAGCTAGGGTGTAGAGAAAGAACAACTTAATGTGAGGTACATCCATTCAATTCTGACAACAGCAAGAGAATAAGTTGTTCTTGAGTCGGTTGGTACGTGACCTCAAACTTTTGTATCTTTTTCCCGATGGAAGAAGGTGGAAGAGAGAACGTCCATTCCACAGAATATAGTTGAGGCCAAAACATTGTCTGATTTCAAGAAGAAATTAAATATAGCTTTTGGGGCTAAAGGGATCAAGGGATATGGGAGGAAAGGGTGATCAGGATATTGAATTCATTGATCAGCCGTGATTAAAATGAATAGTGGAGTCGACTCGAAGGATTGAATGGCCTACTCTTGCTTCTGGTCTCTATATTTCTTTTTCTTTATAGAAACTGGTCTCATTTCATTTCTTCAATATTTGGTTCAAATGACAGTCTGTCAGCTCTGTTTCTATCTCTTTGTCACTTTTCTCATGTTCTCTTTCCCTTTGTCTCCCTTCCTCTCCCTCTCTTTGTTACCTCATTTTCTTGTCTGGCTTTGCTCTCCATTTTGTTCTTGCTCTCTCTTCTCCTCCATCTCTTTGAAGCTCGTTACTCTTTCTTTCTCTCTTTCTACAATCTCACTGTCAGTGTCTTGCTCTGCTCTGACAGCCTTGTTTTCATTCTTTCTTTGTTCTCTCCCGGTGGTTTTGCAAGCTCCCTGGAAGCACAATGGCTGTCTCACAACACTAGGGACTTGGGTTTGATTCCAACCTTGGGTCATTGTCTGTGTGGAGTGTGCATACTCTCCCCATGTCTGTGTGGGTTTCCTCCGGGTGCTCTGGTTTTCTCCCACACATCAAAGATATGCAGGTTAGGTTGATTGGCCATGATAAATTGTCCCTTAGTATCAAGGGGGCTTTCAGGAAAATGATATGGGGGTAGGGCCTGGATGGGATTGGTGTCATTGCAGGCTCTTTGGACTGAATGCCTTCCTTCTGCAATCTAGGGATTCTATGACATCTTATTATTTTCCCCATTCTATCTCTTTTTCTCTTAACTCTTCCTCTCTGTTTCATTCCTCCTCAGTGTTCTGATTTTCCTCCCTATTATTTTTCCTCACTCTCGATGTGTTGCAACAATTGCTTCAGAACGTTAAGGAATTTTACTGAGCTGATCAGGGCAGTATCTCTAATGCACATTCCCAGTAGATGGTTATAATGGCTTTAATAATGGAAACACTTGCAACGCTGCACTAGAACATGCGCCTCGAGAGTATCTTGGACTCAGAGTATTAATGAAGTGAAATCCGCCGGGTTAATTCCCAATCCTGGATAATGATTGGCTGGCAGCAGACTACAAGGAACAGCTTTTTCTGTGGAAAGTCAGCTAGGTTTGCAAGAAAGCAGCATAATAGAGGCAAATGTGCAGCGTTGAATTGTCTGTATCACATTATTGTCAATGATATGACGTTGAACAGGAAAGTCAAGGAAGTAGAGAGCACACAGCATCAGAGGTGTGGGTTTTTGCAATGATGGAGAGACTCTTCTGCATTGCAAAATTGATGAAGATGCTGAAATATGGAATTCCTGCTCACAAACATAGCACTCATCATTTGCACAAGGACTGGAATGGACCCAGATTGAGATTTGCAGATAAAACCGGGGATTGTCATTAATGGATTAATTCTGTTTGACAGATTTTACAACCTTCCATTATCACCAATGGTTTCCTTCCTGTAATAACTCCTCAGAGGCTGGTGTCCCTTCGCTAGATTCCTTTTATTTATAAGTTCAATTCCATTCCTAAGAGTGCGTCAGGTACAAAGTCAGAATACAGAGTGTCAGTAGCCCCAACACTCTTCAATGTATATATAGGTGAGACTCCATGATTGGGCAGGCAATCACTACCTCAATTAGGGAGCTCATGCTCAATGAGGCCATCCTCATGGGCTTCATTGAGTTCATTACACTTAAGTGTTACTGTTTGATTGACAGTTCTAGATGGTTACAATCTCATTAAATTATGACTATGAATTCTGATATATTTTGTGAGGGATTAAGCACTTGAATGAACTGTTCATTTTTATAAGGATGCAGTTGAAGGAATCGAATTAAAGTGAATAGATTTTTATGAATGAGTGTTTAAATAAAAAGTCTGCAAAACTTTAACAAATGCAATCTCAGAATGTGTCCTAAGGTCTGTTCCATACATTGTCATAGTAGGCATAACGAGAAGGGATGATAGGTCAGTGCTATTAGTTACCATGAGTTGGCATAATGGCTATAAAATGGCATAGGGGCTAAGCAGAGGACCATTGGGTAACATTGAGGGTATTAGATGTGTGCCTGTTTCACACAAATCATTTCGGGAAAAAAAAAACCAATGGCAGGTTAGATAGCGGATACTGCTCTTGGGTCAGCTGAAGTTCTTAGACGACCAATTATGGGCCTCAAGCTGCACATGGAGAGACAGCCATATATATTTTGGAAAATCGCTTGCAGCCTTGGTGGGATACTCTCTCGTACAGAGAAGGGCCCTCTCCGTGGCTAGGGTCACAGTTCCCCCAACCCCGTAGAGACACTCCCTCTCTCCAGAAATGCAACATGAACATCCCCAATGAGTCTGACCCATTCAGCTGAGTTCCAGAGTGGTGTCCATGATGTTGCCTTTTGCAGTTCCAGCAGGGGGCACTATTCCTGGGAATCTGAAGAGCTCTTAAGTTTAAACTTTATTTATTAGTGTCACAAGTAGGCTGACATTAACACGGTGATGAAGTTACTGTGAAAATCCATGAACTACCACACTCTGGCGCCTGCCTGGATACACTGAGGGAGAATTTGGCATGGCCAATGTCTCTAACCTGCATGCCTTTTGGACTGTGGGAGGAAACCGCAGCACCCAGAGAAAATCCATGCAGACATGAGGTGAACGTGCAAACTCTGCAGAATCAAACCTGGGTCAAATCAAATGAGGCAGATTCAAACCCGGTCCCTGGTGCTGTTAAGCAGCAGTGCTAACCACTGTGCCACTGGAGAGCTGCCAGCCATTCGATAGGGTAACATAGAACATAGAAAAACTACAGCACAAACAGGTCCTTTGGCCCCCAAGTTGCGCCAAACATATCTCTACCTACTAAGCTTACCTATAACCCTCAATCCTACTAAGACCACATACTCACCCAGAAGTCTCTTAAAGGACCCTATCTAACACACAAGCATACACAATAGGAGTAGGAATAGACCATTCAGCCCACTGAACTGCTCCGCCATTCAATACGATCATGGCTGATCAGTCACCTCAATGTCTTTTTCCCACACGACCCACATATCCCTTTACTTCACTGAATTTAAACATCTGTCAATGTCTGCTTTAAACATACTCAAATGACCAAACCTCCATGGCCCTCTGGCATAGCGGATTCCGAAGATTCACAAATCTCTCCTCATTTCTGCCCCATCTGGCTTCCCCCTTAACCTGAAAGCATGTCCCGTGATTCTAGATTCCCCAATCAGGGAAGAACCTGCCTGCATCTACCCTGTCTATTCATTTCAGTATTTTGTGGGCAGCCCTTTATTGGCATAGCGTAGAATCATGGGAGTGCAGAAGGAGGCCATTTGGCCCATCGAGTCTATATACTGACTCTTAAGGCATTTTACCCATCCTGCCCACCCTATCTCCATAATCCTGTGCATTTGCCATGACTTATCATCTTGAAACAATGATCCCTGGTTCTCAGGTTAGTGTTCCTCACGGTGGTTAACATCGCTGCCTCACACGGCCTGGGTTCGATTCCCAGCTTGGGCAACTGCCTGTGCGGAGTCTGCACATTCTCCTCGTGCCTGCTTGGGCTCCCTCCAGATGTTCCAGTTTCCTCCAACAGCCCGCTCTTGATGTGCTGGTCAGGCACATTGACGATGCTAAATTTTCCCTCAGCGTACCCGAACAGGAGACGTCTGGGGGATTTTCACAGTAACTTCATTGTACTGTTGATGTAAGCCTTTTTGCGACACTAACAAATAAACTTTAAAGCTTGAAATTATAACAGGCTGACACAGTGCTGTCCTCACCCAACCTGCTGCCTGATTAAATCCTGGCCTGGACTGACTGAAGGAGTTTATCTGGAATAGTAGTTACTGACATAGTAGTTCAGTGGGTTTACAGTTCCTTGGAGAGTAAGCCTTAGAGAAAGTCAGCATGGCAATCTAAGGAAAGTCAATTTGTTCTTCACATTAAAGCAGCATGTTACCTTGCTCCGAAAACAGCTGAAACAGTAATGATCACCTGGCAGTTAATCGTTAAGAGTGCCAAAGCAGGGAGCCAATTAAAATTGATGACTTGTTTTTTTTTTGTGAGCTGAGATAGTTGATAATTGAAAACCTCTTCATCCAGTCTTGTATCTATTGATCTCTGTGGAATCACGTGATACATTGCAATGGTTTTCAGCCTCCTTTCTTCCGTGCTGTAGAGTTTTTAATGATGAGGTGAATCTGACTCCTTGGCTTTAATCGCAGAATGTGTAAAGAAAACAGAAGAGACAGCCAGTTCCTGGTAGGTTCAACACACCCAGTCCTTAAACAGTGGACAAAGGAATTTAGCCACAGACTGAATCTCCATTCTCAACCACTGTTTTTATGGATGGCATGGTGGCTAGCCCTGCCAGCTCACAGCTCCAGGCACTTTGATATGACTGGTAGAAATAGCAGAGGTACTTCTTGAATACTTTACTTCAGTATTTACAGTGGAAAAGGATCTTGGTGGTTGTAATGCAGACTTGTAGCAGATTGAAAAGTTTGAACATTTAGTTATTAACAAAGAGGATATGTGGGAGCATTTGAAAAGCATCAAGTCACCGGGACCGGATGGGATGCATCCCAGGCTACTGTGGGAGGCGAGGGAGGAGATTACTGAGCCTTTGGCAATGATCTTTGCATCATCAATGGAGACGGGAGAAATTCTGGAGGATTGGAGGATTGTGGATGTGGTTCATTTATTTAAGAAAGGGAGTTGAGAATAGCCCAGGAAATTATAGACCAGTGAGTCTAACCTCAGTGGCTGGTAAGTTGATGAAGGAAATCCTGAGAGACAGGGGTTATGAACATTTGGAGAGGTATAGTATGATCATGAATACCCAGCATGGCTTTGTCAAAGGCAGATCGTGCCTTATGAGCCCGATTGAATTTTTTGAGAATGTGTCTAAACACATTGATGAAGGAAGAGCAGTAGATGTAGTATATGTGGACTTCGGCAAGGCGTTTGATAAGGTGCCCCATGTGAGGCTTATAGAGAAAGTGAGAGGGCGCAGGATCCAAGGGGATATTGCTTTGTAGGTTCAGAACTGGCTTGTCCACAGAAGGCAAAGTTTGGTTGTAGGTGGGTTTTTCTTTCTGCATGAGGTCAGTCACAGTGAAGTACCGCAGGGATCTGTTCTGGGACCCTTACTCTGTGATTTTTAGAGATGACCTCGGTGAGGGAGTGGAGGGATGGCTTGGTAAGTTTGCTGATAACACAATAGTTGGGGGTGTGGATAGTGTGGAGGGATTCAGAAGTTGAGCGAGACATTGATAGAATGCAAGACTAGGCGGAGAAGTGGCAGATGGACTTTAACCCAGATAAATGTGTGGTGATTCATTTTGGTGGGTCAAATAGGATGACAGAATATAATATTAAAGTAAGACTCTTGGCAGTGTGGAAGATCAGAAGGATCTTGAGGTCCAGGTTTATAGGACGTTTAAAGCAGCTTTGCAAGTAGAGGTTGTTATTAAGAAGGTGTATGGTGTACTGGCATCCATCAATCGAGGAACTGAATTTAAGAGATGGGAGATAATGTTGCAGTTGTATAAGACCCTGGACAGACCCCACTTGGAGAACTGTATTCAGTTCTAGTCACCTCATCACAGAAAGGATGTGGAAGCCATAGAAAGGGTGCAGAGGAGATTTACAAGGATGTTGCCTGGATTGGGTGCCATGCCTTATGAAGATAGGCTGAGGGAACTCGGTCTTTTCTCCTTGGAGAGCCGAAAGATGAGGGGTGACCTGATCGAGATGTATATGATGTTGAGAGATATTGATTGAGTAGATGCTCAGAAGCTTTTTCCCAGGGCTGAAATGTTTGCCACAAGAGGACACAGGTTTAGGGTTCTGGAAAACAGGTACAAAGAAGATGTCAGGGGTAACATTTTTACTCAGAGAGTGGTGGGTGCGTGGAATCGACTGCTGGCAGTGGTGGTGGATTTGATAGGGTCTTTCCAGAGACTTTTGGATAAGTATGTGGAACATCATATGATAGAGAGTTATAGGAAAGCCTAGTACGTAGGGACACATTTGGCGCAACTTGTGGGCTGAAGGGCCTGTTTTGTGCTTTAGTTTTTCTATGTTTGTTTAATACCATAAGATATAGGAACAGAATTAGGCCGTTTGGCCCATCGAGTCTCCGCCACCATTCAATCATGGCTGATATGATTCTCATCCCCATTCTCCTGCCTTCTCCCCATAATCCTCGATCCCCTTATTGATCAAGAACCTATTTATCCCTGCCTTAAAGGCATGGTGTGGAGATGCCGGCATTGGACTGGGGTAAACACAGTAAGAAGTCACACAACACCAGGTTAAGGTCCAACAGGTTCGATTGGTAGCAAAAGTCAATAGCTATTGGAGTGCTTTCTGCCCTTCGATCAGATGAGACAAAATTAAAAGCACTCAATGAACTGGCCTCTCCAGCCTTCTATTGCAATGATTTCCACAGATTCATCATTCTCTGGCTGAAGAAATTTTTCCTTTCTCGGTTTTTAAAGGAGCAACCTTTCACTCTGAGGTTGTGTTCTCAGGTTCTAGTTTCTCCCACTAGTGGAAACATCCTCTCCATATCCATTCTATCTAAGCCTCTCAGTGACCTGTAAGTTTCAATTAGATCTCCCCGCATCGAGTGTTGAGGAGTGTCGACTCCTCAACCATTCCTCGTATGGCAAATCCTTCATTCCTGCGATCATTCTTGTGAACTTCCTGTGAACCCCCTCCAAGGCCAGCATATCTTTCTGTTGGTATGCGGCCCAAAACTGCTCACAATATTCCAAATGGATTCCTGGCTTGGGCTACTGTCTATATGGAGTTTGCAAATTCTCCCCATGTCTGTGTGGGTTTCCTCTTGATACTCCGGTTTCATCCCACAGTCTGAAAGATGTGCTGGTTAGGTCCATTGGCCATGCTAAATTCTCCCTCATTGTACCCAGAATGTGGTGACTAAGGGCTTTTCACAGAACTTCATTGCAGTGTTAATGTAAACCTACCTGTGATGCTAATAAAATCAAACTTAGTTATGTGACTTTCATCACATTGAGAGGAAGTCTACTGAACCTAAACATGAAGTATTTAATTGTTGCTTATCAGTTACAGAGCACTATCAACTCATACACCAGTATTTGTCACCCATCCCTAATTGCCCTTGAACTGAGTGACTTTTTTGATCATTTTAGAGAGTTGTTGAGAGTCAACCAGATTGCTGTGGTCACATGTAAGCCCTCAGGATATCAGATTTCCATCCCTAAGAATACTAGATAGGTTTTTGCAACAATCGACAACAGGTTTCAAAGTTAGACTTTTAATTACAGATTTTTATCAAATTCAAATTTCACCATCTGCTGTGGTGTGATTTGACCTCAGGTCCCCTGATCATTTTACTGAGCCTTTGGATTACTTGTCCAACAACAATACTGCTATGTCATTGTCTACTTGGCAGCCTCAGCAATGGCAAGTTTTGAGTCCAACCAGACACTTGAGAGCAAAATTGAGGCTGGCGTTCCGCTGTAGTACAACGGCTGTGCTACACATCAGAGGTCACCTTTCAGATGAGATATTAAACAGAGATGCCTCTCTCATGAATGAGAAATACCCTTCTGAGCACGACATTTCAAACAAGTGCAGCCTTTTCCTTTCGTTCTTAGAGGGTGCTCTAAGTTTGGGTTCATTCATAAACCAACACAAGAGCTAGGAGCAGGAGTGGACCAGGTGCCACATCGAGCCTGTCTTGCTATTCAATATGATCACAACTGATTTTGAATTTCTACTCCATTTTTCCCATCCACTCCCCATTTCCCTGATTCCCCAAGACACCAAATTTTTTTAAATTTTGTATTAAATATATTCAGCGATAGAAAATCTACAGTGCTGTTTGGCAGAGAATTCCAAAGATTCATAACCTTTGAGTGAAATGATTATCCCTTATCTCAGTACTAAACCAATGGCCTTTTATTCTGAGTGTATGTTTTCCCACCAATGTAAACCCTGTCAGGCCCTTTCGCAATCTTGTATATTTCAATGAGTTCTCCTCTCATTCTTCTGAACTCCAAAGGATATAGGCCCGATTTACTTAGCCCCTCATCGCACGACAACTCCCCAATCCCAGAGACCATAAAACATAGAACACTACAGCACAAACAGGCCCTTTGGCCCACAAGTTGCACTGATCATATCCCTACCTACCAGACCTATCTATAACCCTATATCCCACTAAATTCCATGTACTCATCCTGAAGTCTCTTAAAAGACCCCAACAAGTTCACCTCCACCGCCACTGACAGCAGCCAATTCCACTCACCACCACCCTCTGAATGAAAAACTCACCCCTGACATCTCCTCTGTACCTACTCCCCAGCACCTTAAACCTGTGTCCTCTCGTAGCGACCATGTCAGCCCTGGGAAATAGCCTCTGAGAATCCACCTTATCCACTCTTTCTACCCAAGTCAGTGAATTTTCACTACTTTATCTGCAATGCTGTCTCACAGCGCCAGGGATCCACATTCAATTCTGGCCTCTAGTGACTGTCTATGTGGAGTTTGCATGTTCTCCCCCGTGTCTGTGTGAGTTTCCATTGAGTGGCCTGGTTTTTCTCCCACACTCCAAAAATTAGGTGGATTGGCCATGCTAAATTACCCCTTATAGTGTCAAGGGGATTAACAGGGTAAATATGTGGGGTTACAAGGCTAGGGTCTGTGTGGGATTGTTGGGGATATAGCCTTGACAGGCTGAATGGCTTCCTTCTACATAAGAATTATGTGAATATAAATATATTCTTTCAAATATACCCTTCCTTAAATATGGAGACCAAAACTGCACACAGTATTCCAGGTGTGGTCTCACTAAAGCCCCGTACAGTGGTAGCAACTCTTCTTTATTCCTGTACTCCAATTCCCTTTAAATAAAGGCCAGCCTGCCATTCTCTTCCTACTTGCTTGTTCTTAACTGCCTGTGGTTAAATAGCCTGCCAATGATCACTTCATTCTTCAGGAAATGATGCTTGGATGAAGTACACAGGGTGGCCTGCGGAACCTTACCTCTGCAAGGGTTGTCAACACCTTTTAGCAGTTGAGTGATAGAGAGTAAACAGGAAGTTGTTTTTAACTACAAATAAAAGAAAGATTTGATGTTTATCCTGTCCAATGTGCATATAAAGTAAATGCCAGTTAATTTCATCTTCACCATTGGATGTGAGTCAATAAAATACAGATGATATAGGTAGCACACCAGCCAGCTACTCTATTCAGGAGAATCACTTCCAGAGCTCTGAAGATGACTACTTACAGTGTGATTGACTATGAAGATATGATTAGGAGAGGCCACTCAGCCCCTCAAGCCTGCTCTGCCATTCAATGAGATCATAACTAATCTGATTGCAATCTGAACCCTACTCGCTCCTGATAACATTTCACCCCCTTGTTAATGAAGAATCTATCTAGCTCAGCCATAAAAAGGATCTACTTCCACCCCACTGCCTTTTGAGGAAGAGAATTTCAAAGCCTTTTGGACCCTCTAAGAGAGAAAATTTCTTCTAATTTCTTTCTTAACTGAACAACCCTTTATTTTTAAACACTGGCCCTGAGTTCTAGGTGTTCCTACAAAAAGAAGCATTCTCTCCACATCCACCTCTTATGGTCCCTCAGTGCCAGGGACCCAGGTTCAATTCTGGCCTTGGGTGACTGTGTGGAATTTGCATGTTCTCCCCACATCTGCATGGCATTCTCTGGGTGCTTCAGTTTCCTCCCATAGTTCAAGGATGTGTAGCTTAGGTGGATTGGCCATATTAAATTGTCCTTAGTGTCAAAGGATGTGTCGATGGGGTAGATTAGGCATGGTAAATGGGCAGAGTTGCAGGGATAAGGCAGAAGAGAGGGCCGAGATCTAATGCTAAGTTGGTGCAAACTTGATGGGCTGAATGGCCTCCTTCTATATTGCAGGTGTTTCTAAAGTTTGATATGTTTCAATAAGTAACAATCTGAGGTTAAAACGTTGTCTGATTTCAAGAAGGAATTGTAGTTCCTGGGGCTAATGGCATCAAAGGATATAGGGAGAAAGGGGAGATCAGGATATTGAATTCAATGATCAACCATGATCAAAATGAATTGTGGAGCTGGCTCAAAAGACTGAAAGGCCTGCTCTTGTTTCTAGTTTCTAAGTTTCTATGTTGTCACCTATTACACTCCGAAACTCCAGTGGATACAAACTGAGCCTCTCCAACCTTTCCTCATAATACCAGTCCAGGTATTCATCCAGTAAACCTCTGAATTGTTTCCAATGCATTTATATCCTTCCTTAAACAAGGAGACTAGTACTGTACACAATGCTCCAGATATATATATACCTCCTGGTAAGGGTGGAAGTGATTGTCCTGTCAATCAGGCCAGACACATTGTCAATGACTGAAATTGGTTGTATACATTTGTATAACACAACTATCTTCCATTCAATGCACTTTGCTTTAGCAATCATCCTCTTTTTCTGTTAAAGCTATGGCTATGAAATTATGATGGCAGCCTCACAGCGCCAGGGGCCTGGATTCGATTCCGGGCTTGGGTCACTGTCAGTGTGGAGTTTGCATGTTCTCCCTGTATCTGCAAGAGTTTCCTCCAGGTGCTCCGGTATCCTCCAGCACTCCAAAGATATGTGGGTTATGTTGATTGGCCATGCTAAATTGACCCTTAATGTCACAGGATTAGTAGTATGAGTAAATGGGGTTATGGGGATAGGACCTGGGTGGGATTGTAATCAGTGCAGACTCAATGGGCTGAATGGCTTCTTTTTATGCTGTAAGGACTCTAAGATTTTATGAAATCCAGCCTGTCACCCTATGATCATGCTCAAGGAGTCCTGCATTGTCAGTGCGGTTATTCTTCAGAAGGGAGGTTTAACAGAGGCTCTGTCTGGTTTGCATAGTTATCACTGGTAATCTGAATAATATTTATTCCTCAGTCAACATCAACCAGAATTATCTGGCCACTATCGAATCACTGTTTTGTGGGAGCTTGCTGTGTAAACATTGGCTGTTGTGTTTCTTACATTACAACAATGGCCACACTTCAAAAGCCCCTTTTGACTATATAAGATCTCTTCTGGTCAAGAAAAGCAACATATGAATGTTTCAGAAGATGCTGCTTTACTTTTGGTCAGGAGTTCTGTATGTTATAGTTTGTAGAGGCTCTTTTTAAAAGGATTTTATTTCTTGAGTAAGTAGACTAAGTAAGTAGGAAGTTTTTAAAATTGATTAGCTTTTTAAAATTCTTCTTTGGGATGTGAGTGCCACTGGCCAGCTCAACTTGTACTGTCCATCCCTAATTGCCCACACTGCTGTTATGGGGGTGTCCCTTGATGTTGGCTCATTGACAGTAAAGGCATGGTGATATCGTTCTAAGTTGAATGGTTTCAATAAGGGGTAAGGTATATATCTAATACAAAAAAGGGATAAGGGAATATAGAAAACAGGTGGAGAGGTGGTTTTGAGATCAGGGAGAGATCAGCCATGATCTGGTTGAATGGCGGAGCAAGCTCAAAGGCTGTATTTACCTACTTCTATTCCTAATTCCTATGTTCCTAAGTCAGAGTTGTGTGTAACTTGCAAGGTAACATGCAAACTTGTTTGATGTAAAACACATTGTGCATAAATTCCTTCTCACCTCCAACTCATTGACTGACACATTGCAATACATTAGATGATGCAGCAGTATCAATACTCAGGATGTTTTAACAATTTGTTGCAAAGCCACATTGAAATATACTAAATACCACTTCCACCTAAATAGTAAGCAGCTCTGAGCAGTGCGTGTCCTGTACTCGAATTCATCATTTTTTCAGAACCGTATGACAAAATGTGCAATAGTTCACTGAAATATGAGGATGAACACATTTAAAATAAAAGAAAGATGGTTCTTGAATAATGCAAGTAGAAAATGGGACTCTACAGCAAGGAACGGTAGGAAAGATTGAGTGAAATATCTCCTTGCTTTGCTTATTGAATTGGAGTCATACCTGGTGCAAAGAAAGATGGTTGCAATTGTTGGACATTAGTCATCTCAACTCCAGGACATCATCCCAGGAATCCTAGGGAAGGTGATGGCTTAGTGGTATTATCGCTAGATTAGTAATCCAGGAACTCTAGTAGCTAATGTTCTGGGACCCGTGTTCGAATCCTGCCATGGCAGATTTGAATACAATAAAAAAAAAGTCTGGAATGAAGAATCCACTGATGACCATGAAACCATTTTCAGGAAAAACCTTTCTGGTTCACTAATGTCCTTTAGAGAAACTCAGCACTGTCTATGACAAAGCATCCCACTTTATCAGCATCCATTCACCATCTTAAACATTCACTCTCTCCACCACTGACACACACAGTGGCAGCAGTGTGTGCCATCTATAAGATGCAAGGTGGTCACGTACCGAGGATCCTTTGACAGCAGCGAGAAGGAGAAAGTCAACAGATGCTTGCGAACACCACCACCTGCAATTTCCCTTCTGGTGAACAGCTGTTCTTACTTGGAAATGTTTTTCCATTCCTTCACCGCCACTGGGTCAAAAACCAGAAAAGTATCTCCCTGACAGCAACATGTCAACTGCAGCAGCTCAGTATTACCACCTCAAGAGCAACTGGTAGAGGTAACAAATGTTGACCTACCAGCAATACACATCCTATGAGGATATACAAAAAATTATTCTCTGCAAACACAAATGAAGAAATTGTTTGAGTAATAAGTTGCTACCTGAGCTTATTGGGGCCTAACTGTCAAAAATAACAGCTAACACTGATCATACTAAATACAGTGTTGAGCTACAGTCATGCACACTGATTAAAGTCGTTGTTAGCTGTTGCGGTATTGGATTTAAGCTGACATTCCCATCGCAGCTGTCATCTGAATACAAGGGAACAAAGAATGAATTTCTTTGTAAGATCTATTTCCTCAGTAGCCATCACTTTGACAGCAGTCTAGAAATTACTGTCTGAGATGTGAGCTTGTGACATGTCTTTGCTTGCTTTGATTAAAGCAGTTCCTTAAATAACGTGCTATTTCTATAGCACACTTAACACAGATAAACATCCCAAGGCACATTACAGGAGCCAATCCACTTCTGACAGATTCCTATTTATTGACTACAGTTTAGTCTTCAACATCATTATCCCAACAAAACTCATCTCCAAATCCCACGGCCCTGGCCTTGGCTCCTCCCTCTGTGACTGGATCCTAGACTTCTTAATCCACAGATCACAATCAATAAGGAGAGGCAATAACACCTCCTG
Organism: Sphyrna mokarran; assembly: GCA_024679065.1. NCBI lineage: Eukaryota > Metazoa > Chordata > Chondrichthyes > Carcharhiniformes > Carcharhinidae > Sphyrna > Sphyrna mokarran. The sequence continues at coordinate 9,661,595 of JAGIQG010000013.1, read as the reverse complement.
CATGATCATCCTCAATACCGGGTGCCCAACAAGGATGTGCTATCAGCCCCTTACACCTATGACTGTGTGGCCAAACTCCCCTTCAACTCGACATCACTGGAGTGGGTTGGATCTCAAACAATGGTGAGACAGAGTACAGGAATGAGAAAGAGAATCTGGAGAACTGATGCGATGACAATAATTTCTCCCTCAAAGTCAGTAGAATGATAGAGATTGTAATTGACTTCAGGAAGTGTAGTGGAGTACATGCCCCTGTCTACATCAATGGTTCAAAATGGAAATGGTTGAGAGATTCAAGTTTTTAGGTGTTCAGATTACCACTGACCTGTGCTAGTCCCTCCATGCTGACACTATAGTTAAAAAAACTCAGGAAGCTAAGGAATTTCAGCATATGCACTATGACTCTCACAAATGTTTATACATGTACCATAGAAAACATTCTTCTCCGATGTATCATTTCTTGGTATGTCTCCTGCTCTAATCAAGACCACAAGAAACTATAAAGGTTATGAATATAGCCTAGTCCATCACATAAAACAGTCTCCTATCCTTTGATTCTGTTTACACTTTCCACTATCTCAGGAAAGCAGCCAGCATAATGAATGGAAAAGCAAATTGCGTGGAAGGTGTGGAAAGCCTGCAGAGGGATCTGAATAGGTTGAGTGAGTGGGCGAGGACCTGACAGATGGAGTATAATGTTAGCAAGTGTGAGGTTATCCACTTTGGGTAGAATAATGGTAGGAAGGACAACTATTTAAATGGAGAAAAGCTGCAGCATGCGACAGTGCAGATGGACCTGGGGGTCCTTGTGCACGAATCGCAAAAACACAGAATGCAGGTGCAGCAGGTGATCAAGAAGGCGAATGCAATGTTGGCCTTTATAGCTGGGGGATAGAATATAAAAGTAGAGAGGTTCTGTTGCAGCTGTATAGGGTACAGGTGAGGCCACAGCGGGAGTACTGTGTGCAGTTTTGGGTGCTGCATTCGAGGAAGGATATATTGGCCTTGGAGGGGGTGCAGAGAAGGTTTACTAGGCTGATACCGGAGATGAAGGCTTTGGATTATGAGGAGAGACTGAATAGGCTAGGCTCTTTGGAGTTTAGAAGGCTGAGAGGGGATCTTATAGAGATGTATAAGATAATGAAGGGGATGGATAGGGTAGAGGTTGAGAGACTCTTCCTGCTTAACAAAGATAGCAGGACTAGAGGGGAAGCTCAAGATTGGGGAGGGTGCGATTCAGATCGGAGTTGCGGAGGGGTTTCTTCACGCAGAGGGTGGTGAATCTTTGGAATTCTCTGCCTGATGAGGTGGTGGAGGCTTCCTCACTGAATATGTTCAAGTCAAGAGTAGATAGGTTTTTAATTGACAAGGGAATGAAGGGTTACAGGGAGAAAGTGGGAAAGTGATACTGAACCACTACAGATCAGCCATGATCTTATTGAATGGTGGGGCAGGTTTGAGGGGCTGTATGGCCTCCTCCTGCTCCTATTTCTTATGTTCTTATAATCAAGGACCCCACATACCTGGACATTTTGTCTTCCAGCTCCATCTATCAAAAAGGTATAAAAATCTGAGATTATATGGTAACTGCCTCAAGAGCAGCTCCTTCCTTGCTGCACTCAGACTTTTGAATGAACCTATTATATATTTCTCTGTAACTGCAGCACTATGTTCTGCACCCTCTCCTTTCCTTCTCCCCTATGTACTCTATGAAGTCTGTAAAGCACAAAAGAAACAATATTTTTTACTGTATTCCATTACATGTAACAATAATAAATTAAATCAAAGTACCTGGAGATTCTCCTCCAGGTCATTCATTATCCTGACTTAGATCCATAATACTATTCCTTCACTGCTGCTGGGTCAAAATCCTGGAACTCCCTCCTTAACTGTTGGAGTATCTACACCACATGGACTAATGGTTCCAGAAGGCTACTCACCACCACATTGCACAACAAAGGATGGGTGATAAATACTGGTCTAGCTAATGATGTCCATTTCCCATAAAGTAATGTAAAAAGTTTATTGGAATTTGTGCTGTATGACTGATCTTAAATGTGACATTTTTGCAGAGGTGTGCCTGTTAAGTGAGCAGTTTGATAGACAGCTCCGAATAATTACATAGAATAGAGATGTGTTTTTATAAGAGAGTAAGTGCTCCAGTGAATCATTAGTGCTCAGGAGAAGGAATTCAACTGTAATTACCTTTTTTTGCCAATGAGGGTGTTTATTTTAAATAGTGAAATTATCAATATACACTATCTTTTCTTGTCAGCGTGGCTTCTGATGATTGCCCATAGTTGATACTGGTTGAGTTGGCCTGGAGCGGGTGAGAGCAAAGAGTGGGGGGGGGGCATGGGTTGACCTGAATTCTTCCTGAGTTGGCAAGCGGGTCATATCAGGACATGTGGATTAGTGAAAGGCGTGGGTTGATATAGGATTATGGGAACCTCTCGGCATTGGTTGGAAGGGCTCAAGATCTATTATAGTGGGCCATGCAAGTAGGTACAGTGGCACGGTGGCACAGTGGTTAGCACTGCTGCCTCACAGTGTCAGAGACCTGAGTTCAATTCCGGCCTTGGGTAACTCTCTGTGTAGAGTATGCACATTCTTCCCGTGTCTGCATGGGTTTCCAACAGGTGCTCCAGCTTCTTCCCACAGCCTAAAAATGTGCAGGTTAGCAGGATTGGTGGCATAGCTACATGGGGTTACAGGCATCGGGCCTGGGTGAGACACTCTGTCGGAGAGCTGGTGCAGACCAGATGGGCCAAATGGCCTCCTACTGCACTGTAGAGATTCTGTGATTAGTCGGCATGGAACGTGTGGGTTCTATGAATTGGATGGTGGGAGGGCATAAGCAGTTTTGTTAGGCATGGGCAAGGAGATGAGGGAATGAATGTATTTTGTGTTATTGTTTATTGTTAATGTTTCACTCAGGCTTTGCAGCTACCTGCCTCTGTAGCTGGCAGTCAATAACCTCTGCACTCGTACGAGGTATGACCTGACCTCTAATCCAGTCCATCCACATGCCCTAACTCTGTCTGTATCCTCTTGTCCATTTTTATATCTTACTGCTTCATCTGTTCCTCGTTCTGTCTCTATCTGCTGCATGCTTTGTTCCACATTTTTGTTTGGACAGAATTAATTGTCCCCGGCAAATATTTTGGGACAGGGGGACAAGGGTGTCATTTAATTGGCAGGTATGGACCCGGCCGCCACCTTTCTATCTCTGCCCCCAATTAATTCCTGTGCGCTTAGACCTTGCGGATGGCCTTTCTGCCCTGATGTCAATTAAAGACCTTAATTGGTAATTAAAATCCACTTTAGGCAAAGAGAGTCACCGTGTGGAAAAAAAACCCCTGTCAAGTTTGGTTGTGCTTTTTGGGAGTTGCAGTGTTCAAAGGCAAAAGGAGAGACCCAGCATTGGGGGAGAAGTGGGGGTGTTGATCTTCTCCTGTGACACTCCAAGCGTTCTTGTACCCTTCTCCCACCTCTCCCAACCACCATTTTTTGGCCGGGAGCACCTCATTGATTCTCAGCCTCTGGTTGGTTTGCCTCTCATAGAATCCCTACAGTGCAGAAGGACAGCATTCAGCCCATCGAGTCTGCACCAACTCTGCAAAAGAATATCTTATCCACGCCAACACCCTATTCTATTCCTACACTACACATTTACCCCACTAATCCCCCAACCCAAGCTTTCTTCTCTCTCTCATTTTCTGCTGAACTATTGTTTACAGACCTCATGGATAGCATGGACAAGCTGGGCCGAAGAACCTGTTTCCATGCTGTAAACCTCAATGATTCTATGGCATGGAATCACAGCTTGAGACTGGAACAGCTAAATGAGAAATGATTATGAGGAGTTCTCGTACCAACGCAGTTTGTTGTTGGGATACTGCAACATATCCTTGCACCTGTGAGATATGATCATATATCTCCCCTACCTCCCTCCCCATATTGAGTCCTGTAAAGCAATTATTCCTCATTACAGAAAGAACTTACATTTCTTTAATGCCTTTTATGGTGCCTGAATGGTTAATACTGCTGCCTCACAAGTCCAGGGACGGGGCTTCCATTCCCATCTTGGTTGACTGCCTGTGTGGAGTCTGCACATTCTCCCCCTGTCTGTGTGGGTTTCCTCTGGGTGCTCTAGTTTCCTCCCACTCTCCAAAGACTGGTTAGGTCCATTGGCCATGCTGAATTTTCCCTTGGTTTACTCGGACTGGTACCCGAGTGTATCGACTATGGATTTTCACAGCCACTTTAATGCAATGTTAATGTAAGCTTAATTGTGACACTAATAAATAAACTTTACTTTAGAATATTCTAAAGAGTTGGCAACAAATTGAGTATGCCTGAAGGTTTTTGTTTAATTCATTCAAGGGACTTGGGCATCACAGGATAGGTCAGCAGTTAGTGTCCATCCCCAATTGCCCCTGAACTGAGTGGTTTGTCAGGCCATTTCGGAGGGCAGTGAAGAGGGAACCACATTGCCGTGGGTCTGGAGTCGCATGTAAGCCAGAGCAGGCACGGACAACAGATTTCCTTCCCTAATGGACACTAGTGAACCAGATGGGATTTTAAAACAATCAGCAACGGTTTCATGGTCATCATTAAACTTTTAATTCCAGATCTTTATTGAATTCAAATTTCACCATCTGTCGACATGGGATTCGAACCTGGGTCCCCAGTGTATTACCCTGGATCTCTGGATTACTAGTCCAGTGAAATCAGTGCTACACTATCACCTTTCCTTTCATCACTGATGCAATTTGATCTGATTCATTATTGTCACATGTCATAAACAGCAAAAAATATTGTTTCTTGTGTGCTACACAGACAAAACATACCATACATAGAGAAGGAAAGAAGGGGGTGCATAATGTGGTGTTACAGTCACAGCTAGGTTGTAGAGAAAACTTAACTTAATATGAGGTAGGTCTATTAAAAGTCTGACAAAAGCAGGAAAGAAGCTGTTCTTGAGTCGGTTGATACGTGACCACAAAATGTTTGTATTTTTTGTCCAATGGAACAAGATGCAAGAGAGAAAATCTGGGGTGTGTGGGGTCCTTAATTGTGCTAACTGTTTTACCAAGGCAGCGAGAAGTGTAGACAGAGTCAATGAATGGGAGGCTGAATGAATGGAGGAAATGTGACAGCCAATTTGCACTCTGCAAACTTCCATACACAGCCAAATAATCGTGATGGGATCATTTACTTTAAGCTACATTGGGTGGGGAATAATCATTAGCCCAGGATGCTTGTGGGATGTGGGGGGGAACTGCTTTTCCAAGGAAGGGAAAAAAAACAGAAAAAATGGAAGAATAAGAATTCTGGCCCTTAGTCTGTTATCTTACTGGGTTGCCCTTTGAATATTGCTGTCAAATCTCTTAAGTGAACTTGTGAAGACAAAGCAAGCCTTTGTTTAACAGTATCATCGAATAGATGTGACCTTACACTTTGAATTTTACATTGGAGATAGGGCCAGGACCACTCCTGTTATCAGGGAATATGGAGCTTCACTCTAAAGCTGAACTCACTCCCTGTGTTAAATAATGAGTACAACACACTTCGTACGCCGGCACTGATCAACAACTCATCGATCAGGAAACTCTCTCAGGAGTAGAACAAATATCAAAACACCTGAAATACATTCCAAACCAGCCATTCCATTAGAATGTCGAGTGCTCTCGATTCTTCCTTTACGGTCAATTAAGTAAAGCTCTTGGTCATTTTTATTCTGCTTTGTTGTGAGCTTGCTTTGAGCTTTGGAAAATGAATTCTTGCTGGCTTTGCCACAGTCAACACAATAGTTAAATGGAGGGTGCTTGAGGCCAGAGAGTGTGCCGAGTTAATGTTCTTTGCAATTGCACTCTCTGAATGGGCTTCACAGTGCGGTGAGATTAACAATTGTCTCCTCTGAGCTAAAGCTTCATAAATAATCCTCGGGCAATAGGACATTTTTTTGGAGAAATCCATTGCTTTACAGATATTGTATTATAAATTGTTTTGTTATATTTTGTGAGTTTGGTTGAGTTTGATAGCACTCTCACCTTTGAGTCAAGGCCCCTTTGACCCTGCTCTGCTTTTCAATAAGCTTATAGCCAATCTCTTTGTATTTCAAGTCCCACATTCCCATCTACCCCCCGATAATCTTTGATTCCCTTGCCTAACAAGAATCGACCTTCCTGCACCTCAACAAATATACAATGACCCCACCTCCACTTCATAGAATCCTACAGTGCAGAAAGAGGCCCTTCAGCCCATCGAGTCTGCACCAAGCCCAATCCCACCCAGGCCATGCCGTCACATATTATACCCATTAATCCCTCTAACCTACGCATCCCTAGATACTAAGGGGCAATTACTTAGCACAGCCAATCAACCTAACTTGGTCATCTTTGGACTATGGGAGGAAACCAGAGTACCCAGAGGAAACCCACGCAGACACGGGGAGAATGTGCAAACTCCATACAGACAGTGACCTGAGCCAGGAATCGAACCCATGACCCTGGAGCTGTGAAGCAGCAGTGTTAACCGCTATGCTACCATCCTGCCCCACTTCCTTCTGAGGCAAAGTTCAAAGATCACACAATCCTTTGTGAGGGCTCACGGAGCGGCATTCTCTGTTGGCATCGAGTAGGATGTTACAAGCCTAGGGCAGGCATGCTGGTAAAGTTCCACCTCTCATCTCTGTCCCTAAAGAGCAGCCTGTAATTTTAAAACATGTCCCCTAGTTCTGGACTCACCCACAAGAGCAAACTGCACCCATCTTTTCCAGATCTTTTAAATGCATGAGAACGTATAGCCCTTCTTGTGCTGGAATGTTCAATGAGCACGGTTTTTTTTGGGGTTGTACTGAGGTCAGGAATGCACGTGAAGGGGACCCAAAAAATACAGAACCAGCTGTTGCATCAACTTCCCAATCCCGTTGCCAACTTCCACCATTTTGGGCAAAGGTAGGTTCGAGACCAGCAGGTTTGCCTGTCCCCATGAGCTCAGCACTCAGTCAAGCTCATTAAGAGCCTTGTTGAAGAATAATTAAGGAATGACTGGGATTGTTCAGTTGCCCTCCAATTCCCTGACACAAAAATGGGCTTTGCAGGTTGGCCAGCATTTATTGCCCATCCCTAGTTCAAAGGGCAGTTGAGAGTCAACCACATCGCTGTGGCTCTGGAGTCAAAAGTAGGCCAGACCAGGTAAGGATAGCAGATTTCCTTCCCTAAAGCACATTAGTGAACGACTTGGGTTTTTCCGACAATTGACAATGGTTTCATGGGCATCAGTATTCTTAATTCCAGATTTTTTTTTAATTGAATTCAAATTCCACCACCTGGTGTGATAAGATTTGAACCCAAATCCCCAGAGCATTAGGGGCATGGTAGCACAGTGCTTAACACTGCTATCTGTCAATTCTAGGGAACTAGGTTCGATTCCCGGCTTGTCTGTGTGGAGTTTGCATAATCAAGGTGCTCCGGTTTCTTCCCACAGTCCCCCAAAAATGTATGAGTTAGGTTGGTAAGCCATGATAAATTGTCCCAAAGTGACCTGGAATGTGTAGGATAGAGGGATTAGCAAAGTAAATGTGTGGGGATGGGGCCTGGAGTGGGATTGTTGTTGGTGCAGACTTGATAGGTCAAATGGCTTCCTTTTGCACTGTAGGATTCTATGATTTCCTGAGCTTCTGAATTAATAGTCTAGTGAGAAGGTTCCCTGGGTCATCATCTCCCGCTTACCTCAAGGCGGACATATAATGGCTGGCCAGGGGACCAGTGCTCCAGGCTGCTCTATAATGTGTTTATCCCCCTCTAATTCTGTGTTCCCGTTGGCCAATCCTGCAACATAATAGAAAAGAAGAAAGAAGAGAAGCTTGAACCTTCACAACCTCTTGCCATCACTGCACGTTACAGTAAATGAGGCACCTTGTGAAGTGTGGTATTGTTAGAGACATGGTGGAAAGTCGGCTGACTGAGATCACACAAATATTCAAGCAGTTGTGGGATTGGTGAACACAGATGCAGTGATAGATATTGAAAGGGAAATTTCACAACACACAGAATACATTTGAGTTGATTTATTTACTGACTTTACCTGTCTGTATCCCTCTGTAGAATCTCTGGGCGAGACAATATGGCCTTGCTCATCCCGAAACTGCAAAATCCCACCCGAGATCAAAGAATCTCTCCATCGTCCGGCCCTCACCTCCTCCGATTCTCGTCCCCAGCAGGATGGGTAAACTCCAGCCCTTGTGTCATCTTCACCACTTGTTCACACTTATTTTATGCCTTCGTCTGCTTTAATAAAATAAATAAAATCCTGCCATAGATCCATTCATCACTCTGGGCAGTCTTTCCCAGTAAGAGGTCTGACAACATCAGTTTTAAATCCAACCAATTCCCTGCCAGTTAGTAGCATTGAAAATTAAGATTTAAGTTATCTCATGTGACACACATTAATCTATTGCACTTAAAGTGAAGGATGGTATTTTTCGATCAGCTTTTAGCACCATCGACTGCGGTACAGTTGACACCTGAGAACCCAACACAAAGTCTGAGTCAAACTATAAATGGGATCTTCCTTCATCTGCTTCATCTGCTGACACTCTCAATCTCTCTTTCTCTCTCGTTTGAAGCATATTTAAAAAGCAACAGCACCTGTTCTGTTATCACCTTATTAAATCTGAAGTGCCTGGGGTCTTTTTCATTCCATTAAATATATCCTGTAAATTGAACCTGTTCAATGGCAAGGTCTTGAGTTGGATAGAAACATAGAAAGTAGAAAGCAGGAGTCATCTATTTGGTCCTTCGAGCCTACTTGAATTATGGAGCCAAAAGAAACAGAGAAATATACAAAGTAGGAGCAGAAGAAGGCCATTTGGCCCTTTCTGATCATAATTCAAGCTTTGTCAAAGGGTGATCTGGACTCAAAACATCAGCTCTTTTTCTCCTTCCAGGTGCCGCCAGGCCTGCTAAGATTTTCCATCAATTTTTCTTTGGCTCCATCATTTAAGTAGGCTAGAAAGGCCAAATAGATGACTCCTGCTTCTACTTTTCTATGTTTCCATCCAACTCAAGACCACGCCATTGAACAGGTTCAATTTATAGGATACATTTAATAGAACGAAAAAGTCCCAGGCACTTCAGATTTAATAAGGTGATAACAGAACAGGTGCTGTTGCTTTTCAAATATATTTTAGAAGAGAGAGGAAGAGAGATTGGGAGGCAGAGCGGGTTAAGGAGTGAGTTTTGTTGCTCAGTGCCTAGACAATTGTTGGCATACTACCATTGTCATAGTGATAATAATCAAGGTTTCACAAGAGGCCAGTACGGCAGCATGGTGGTTAGTCTTGCTGCCTCACAGTGCCAGGGATCCAAGTTCGAATCCCGGCTTGGGTCACTGTTTGTGCGGACTCTGCACATTCTCCCCGTATCTGCGTGAGTTTCCTCCGGGTCATCCAGTTTCCTTTCACAGTCCAAAAGACACGCTGGTTAGGTGCATTGACCATGCTAAATTCTCCCTCGATGTATCCGAACAGGCGCGGAGTGTGGCAACTGGGGGAATTTCATAGTAACTCCATAGCAATAAGCCGACTTGTGACACTAATAAATAAATAAACTTAAAGCTACTGGAAGAGGGCAGGAAACTTGAAGGATTGTAGAGATGGAAAGGGTTATAGTGACAGGGAGAGAGATTTACATTGCCTCCAGTGTCATGCCTGCGCATTTATGGGTTGAAACAATATGTTTGCTTGATTTATTCTGAGAGAGGAAATGTTTGCGCTGCGCTGTTTTATTTGATAGTTGAGCCACAAAACAGTTAAAGCATGTAAATAACAGACAGATTGACCAAAAAAAAACAACTGTTCAGAGCAGGTTGATGGTTGATCAGTGGGAGTTTGTCCGTTCACCTTTCCTGCTGTGTTTCATTTTGCCTCCGAGTTTCCTTGTCAGTTGCGTAGGTCAAATGTTGTAGTGCAACCTGGAATTGGAAAGGAGCGACAATTATCTCAGGCACTGTGCAGAAAGGAACCCTACTGATCCGGAGATTCGGTCTGACACCGTGTAATTTAGCAGCAATTGTTTCAAACACACAGGAATGGACTTGTGTTTCCCCTCCTCCCCTCCTCTTCTGGCCTCACCACCACCCTACCCCTCTCCTGATAAACTGCAGCCTTTAATCGTGAAGTGTTGATCTCTATCTTTAGGAATTATATGTCACTGAGAAACTAACAGATACGTCACAGGGAGTATTTGACGCCAAGATATTGAATATTTTCAAGAGGGCGGGCATAGTGGCAAAATGGTTAGCACTGATGCCTCACAGTACCAGGGACCCAGGATCGATTCCTGGCTTGGGTCACTGTCTGTGCAGAATCTGCACATTCTTCCCATATCTGCATGGGGTTCCTCTGGTGTCTCAGTTTCCTTCCACATTCCAAGTATGTGCAGATTAGCTGGATTGACAATGCTACATTGCCCATTAGTGTCAGCGGGATTAGCAGGGTAAATAAGTGGGTTATAGGGATAAGGCCTGGGAAGGATTGTTGCCAGTGCTGGCTTGATGAGCCAAATAATCACCTTCTAGGGTGGCACGTTGGCACAGTGCTTAGCACTGTTGCCTGACAGCGCCAGGGACCTGTGTTCAATTCCAGGCTTGGGTCACTGTCTGTGTGGAATTTGCACATTCTTCCTGTGTCTGCATGGGTTTCCTCCAGGTGCTCCGGTTTCCTTCCACAGTCCAAAGATGTGCGAGTTACGTTGATTGGCCATGTTAAATTGCTCTTTAGTGTCAGGGGGATGAGCTAGGATAAATATGTGGGGTTGTAGGGATAGGGCCTGGGTGGGATCGTTGTTGGTGCAGACTCAATGGGCTGAATGGCCTCGATTGCAAAATGCCTCTATTGCATTATTCTAAGAGATGGCTAGATGTAGCAATTGGGGCGAACAGGATCAGAGGTTATGGGAGAAAGCAAGATTAGGCTGTTGAGTTGGACGATCAGCCATGATTGTAATAATGGCGAAGCATCTTTGAGGGACTGAATGGCCTCCTATCTTCTATGTTTCAAGAAGCATTTAAAAATCTTGATTGCAATTTAAAAATGTGTTCTTTCATAACAACTTTACACAGAGTTTTATGCTCACCCTGCCAGCAGATTTGTAGGGGGGAATTGGCCGGATGGTGCCTGTCACATTTCTTGGATGGGCTTCCCACTGGCAACCCAGACCTCTTTGCAGTTTTGGGCTGGGCGGGCCTGGGTCAGGCAGGTCTGAAAGGTAGCATTGATTTGATCTGATGTATTATTGTCACATGGATTAACATAAGAGTGAAAAGTATTGTTTCTTGAGCGCTATTCAGACAAAGCATACTGTTCATAAACAAGGAAACTTCCTTGTCCAAGGAAGTCTCTCTTTTGCAGAGAGACTTGGACATTTGCAGAGAGACTTGGACAAGTTGCAGAGCTGGGCCGAGAGGTGGCAAATGGAGTTTAATGTGGAAAAGTGTGAGGTAATTCACTTTGGTAGGAATAACAAATGTGTAGAGTATAGGGCTAATGGTAGGACTCTTAATAGTGTTGATGAACAGAGGGATCTTGGTGTATATGTGCATAGATCCCTGAAAGTTGGCAATCAAGTCGATAAGGTTGTTAAGAAGGCATATGGAGTCTTAGCTTTTATTGGTAGGGGGATTGAATTTCGGAGCCGCAACGTCATGTTGCAACTGTACAAAACTCTAGTGCGGCCGCACTTGGAGTATTGTGTGCAGTTCTGGTCCCCACATTATAAGAAAGATGTGGAGGCATTGGAGAGGGTACAGAGGAGGTTTACCAGGATGTTGCCTGGTATGGAGGGCAGGTCTTATGAAGAGAGGCTGAGGGATTTGAGGTTGTTTTCGTTAGAAAGGAGGCGGCTAAGAGGAGACCTTATTGAAACATATAAGATGATTAGAGGTTTAGATAGGGTGGACAGTGATAGCCTTTTTCCTAGGATGGAGAAAGCTAGCACGAGGGGACATAGCTTTAAATTAAGGGGTGGTAGTTATAGGACGGATATCAGAGGTAGGTTCTTTACCCAGAGGGTGGTAAGGGTATGGAATGCCCTGCCTGCGGCAGTTGTAGATGCGCCAAGTTTGGTGGCGTTTAAGAGGTTAGTAGATAAGTTTATGGACGAAAAGGGAATGGTTTGGTTTGGAGGTCATGGCTTTTTCCTAGTTGGTCGGCGCAACATCGAAGGCCAAAGGGCCTGTTCTGCGCTGTAATGTTCTATATTCTATGAAACGAGAGAGTGCAGAATGCAGTGTTACAGTCATAGATAGTGTGTAGGGAAAGATCAACTTAATGTAAGGTAAGTCCATTCAAAAATCTGATGGCAGCAGGGAAGTATCTGTTCTTGAGTCAGTTGGTATTGATCTCAGACTTTTGTATCTTTTTCCTGACAGGAGAAAGGTTGAAGTTGGAAGAGAGAATGTCTGGGGTGTATGGAGTCCTTTAATTATGCTGGCTGCTTTTCCAAGGCAGCGGGAAGTGTATGGGAGGCTGTTTCTTTTTCACTGTCATGATTCAATGATTCTAAGAGGCAGCTGGATATAGCATTTGGGTGAACAGGATCAAAGGTTATGCAGAGGAGGCAGAATTAGGCTATTTAGTTGGACGTTCAGCCATGATCATGATACTGATGGAGCAGGCTTGAAGGGCTGAATACTTACATTGCTCAGGAACGCAGGCATCAACACTACAACCCTCAAATGCAGATACCAACACCTTTAAACATCAGGTACCAACCCTCAGAGGACTGACTCTTGCAAGTCCTACTACATCCCTACAGCTCTCCACGTATACCCCACCTCCTCCTACCTTTATCTCTGGGCCTCACCTTTCATTATGATGGCCACCAGAAGCCCTCAATCGATCTACTTGTGGACTTCATGGAGTATGAGCTGCCTCGCTCAAAATTGGAGGCTCGCCCAATGAGAGACAGCCAACGGAGATTTTTAAGCTGTAACTTTTCCCGGGTGGGAGTTCTAGGTCCCGAGGTTAAGACTATCTGACTATAAGCCTCCGGGGCAACCTTTTCCCTCGTCGCATGACAAGGGGTGTTGGTGGTGGGTAACTGGCATTTGACCGCTTCCCACCACACCCAGAGACCCGCAAAATCTCCCTAGTGCTGGACCCCGAGGTTTAGATGGCAGGGATTACTTGCAGTCTAAGTCCTACCTGTCCAATGCAGCTTCTGACAGTGCAGGAATGAGCAAAAATCAGCCTGCCGCTCTCTGAGGTGGGACTTCCTTCTGAGAGAAGTCCACAAGTCCTGTCCCCACAATTGTCAGGGTACTATGTGGCTGTGGGGCTGGCAGCATTGGAGGAGATGTGTTCTTTGGCTGATGGGCACCATGAGGACTAAGGGTGCATTATTGACCCTCTTGTTCACATTTTGGTTTGTGTTTTAAATTTCATTTTCAAGTTTGTTTTTATTAAAAACACTATCCCTTTAAAGAGCCATGCCTTTGATTTGTCCCTCAGTTTGTTTGATTTACTTCACTTGATTACTTGATCTATCTCAAAGTAGGATGTCCTCTGCCATCACCTGAGAGGCAAACCTCTATCATTCTAAGATTCATGGCCTTACATTTTTATAGCCCCTTTAGCATAGCAAAATATCCCAAGATGCATCTCAGAGCACTGTATGATATCAAGCAACGTCAGAGGACACTTGTTCAAAGGATTAGATTTTTGTAAGCCCTGTAAATGGGAGCTGTAGGCAAATGGAGAATTAGTGAACCAGATAGATTTTTACACCAATCAATGATGGTCAGCATGGTCACTATGACTGAGATTAACTTTTAATTTCAGATTTATTGGTTGAATTAAAATTCGAGAAGCTATCAGGGCATTTGAACCTGTGTTCGCTGACCATTTGCCAAGATCTTTTGGATTATTAGCTCAGTGACATTACCACTCCACCACAAACATCTCCTGGTTACCATTGACAGTGGTTATGTGCTGTTCCCCATAGGAATATTGTTGTGTTTTGAAGACTTTTTTATTGCCTAAGCCAAAGATATACTAAAGATATGGACAACTATGACTGAATTATGACTAATTGTTTCTTCTCCCCTCTTTTTTCTTCTTGGTCACCTTTTGCTGTGCCACCTGCTTTCCTCTCAATGGAATCCCTTTGACTGAAAATGGACGGTGTGTCTTCTCTACTCTCCTCATGTGGTCTTCACTTCTACATCAATGATCACACCTATCTCTGCAATAGGTAAGCTTCATTCAGTTGAACTTGAATCTATTGTTGCCAACTCTGAATGGACGCATTCCTGGAGCATCCCATCATCCATTTAAATCGTCATTTGCAAAACAATTTGTCCTTCTTTTCAAAAAAATGGAATTGCGGTTAACAATCCGGTTCGCCATTTTATCTCAATTCATTTACAGGATGTGGGTGTTGTTGGCTGAACCAGCATTTACTGCCTATCCTTAACTGCTCTCCATTTCAGAGAGCATTTACAAATCAACCACAATGATGTGGTTCTAGAGTCAAATATAGACCAGACCAGGTAAAGATAGCAGATTTCCTTCCCTAAAGGACATTAGTGAACCAGATGGGTTTTTAGGACAATCAACAATTTCATGGTCATCATTAGTTCTTAATTCCAGATTCTGTATTGAATTCATATTTCACGATCTATCACGGTGGGATTTGAACTCAGGCCCCCAGAGTATGACCCTGGGTCTCTGAATTATGAGTCAAACAACAAAACTCCTAAGCCACTGCTTCCCAATGAGCTTGTCAAATAGCAAGAGACCTACTCTTGTTCCTATTCTGAAACTATTTTTTATATTTTTATATTCTCTAATATTTTTAGAAGTAATAAATAAAAATGAAAATAGATACATTTTTTAAAGAATCTCCCTACGCGACTTTCCCCCATGAGTTTTGACTTGGAGATGAACCTCCCATTCTTGAAGACTCCAGGACAATCCAACAGGGTTGGCAACCCTTCCCCAATTTGAAATAAAATCATGTTCCAGTGGTTTATCACTCAAACCTCCAGCTTGATTCTAAGATGCAATTTTGATAGATATCATTCACACTCTTTTGGAAGCTTGTGTTAAGGCTAAATGCGTGGCTAATGATATAATAGTGGGTATCTCTTCCTGAGGTACATCTCTTGTGTTTGTCTGGAATGAGTGAGGCGACTAATGCTGAAAATGTTAAGAGCAGTGAATTGCAAACTGTGGGGTTGAAATGAAGGTTTGGGTTTCCTGTAAGTTAAGAACATGACAGGGTTAATGTGGGGATAGCCGAATGCTCATTTTCAGAAATGGAATAGTAAATTGTTTTTAATGTTCCAGTCCATTTTAAAAATCAACATAAAGTGGAATGTGGAACAATGCTTATTCAACTTGATGTTTGGTTTAGAAATGGGCAAAAGCTGTAGCATTTCACTGGAAAGATGAATGAAGTCTCCAATGATTGTGTTGTTGTATAGGATTTAAACTCTCAATATTATTGAGCTAGTTGATAACCCAATTAACAAAACCTCTGATTGGATTTGTCAACTTGGCTTGTGTTGTGGCCGATGGTTCAGAACTCTGCTTGCATTTGAAGTAAGAGCTTCTCAAAATATTGAGCACAAATTGTTTTCTGTTTCTAGAGATTGGCCATCTTATTCTCTGTGAGGTCTATAATTTTCTAGTATCCCTCTTTATAGTCTGGAATGAGTTTCCAATGCTGCCTCCATGATTTCTAGTTCAAAGAACACTGGAAGACCTGTCAAATGTGTTCTATTATTGCCTTTGGCCTTCATTAGGTGGCCCTTATATTGCGTGGAAAGGCCACATGATGAACAGTGCTGCAATTCTCACATTTGTTAAGCTCCACAATGGCAGAGGCCATGGGATAGTGTGAGGTACATCTCTGCAAGCATTTACAGGAGTCCCATGTTCTCTGTTGCTGGATGGCGTTGTCTCATTACTATTGAAGACCTCCATAGCCAACTGTGGACAGATGAGGGTCTCCACTGGAGAATGTGGGTGTCCACTGGGGAATGGGGAGACTGTCCATTGTATTCATGGAGAACACCGGTTTGTGAGATAGATTATGTCTCCTGAAATTGACTCCAAACTGTCCACATTGCTTGACTTCTTTTGAAGCTAAAACCAGCCATGCTCGGATAACTGCATGACAATGTTGTTTAATATTAGAATCATTCCTGAACCCTTGTGCTTCCCTTGTGACTGTTCCTTCAAACATATTGCTTTGATGAAGCTTTTGAATACAAGTTTGAATGTCTCTTCATGTGACTTCGGTATCAATTTTTTTCTGATAATGCCTTGGGATGTTTTACTATTTTAAGAATAGTAAATGATTGTTAAGTTGTTGATTTCATTGTGTGTAAATAAGGTGATGTCAAAAGACAGTGTAGCATGATTTTAATATTGTTGTACCATATATCCCCAATTAACTGAGTCGTATGATTTTGTGTTTAGAATTGTTCTTATGATGATATCATATAGTGTGTTGTAATTAAGTCACCATTACTATTCATTAGACAAACATAATCCTGTAATGCATCAGACTTCGAATTCCATCTTCATTCTGAGAGATTTTGAGAACCTTCATCTGTTGCTACCATGTTGAATACTTTCTCACAAAGAAATCTAGAGGTTATCCTACAGGTGCGTTGGTCCGCCTTGTTGTCTAACAAGGAGCATACACGCAATGGGTCGTGAGAGGGCTGCTCTTGGATTTTTCGAGAGTATCCTATTGCTTCATGACGTTAATGTACGCTTGACCTGGACCATTTGATGGGCAACACAACAGCTCAGTGACTATCGCTGTGCTGTGCAGATACATGGACTTGGGCCTGTGTCTGTGGGAGTTTGCGCATTCTCCCCGTGCTTGCGTGGGTTTTCTCCGGGTGCTCCGATTTCCTCCCACATCCCAAAAATGTGCTCTTAGACTAATTGGCAGAACAAATTCTCCCTAAATTGTCTCAAATTTGGTATTTAATCCATAAATCTGTAAACATAGACAGGGATCACAGGTAGAGGTGGGAACATCAGGATGGCGGTGCAGGCTCGTTGAGCCGAAGAGTCTGTTCCCCGTGCTGTTTTATTCTTTGTTTTTTGTTCTTTGTTCTAGTATGGTTCACCACAGCTGGTTACTGACAAACATAACTCTATATTATACATATATCAGGATATAGTCCTGACTAGGTGTTAACTTCTTGCTGATTTTTACCAACTTCACTCCTACACTCTAGTTTTCCCACATAATTCTTTGTTTTAAACTTTAAAATGTTTTATTATTGTCACAAATAGGCTGACATTAACTTTGCAATGAAGTTACTGTGAAAATCCCCTAGTCACCAAACATCAGCATCTGTTCGGGTACACTGAGGGACAATTTAGCATAGCCAATTAACTTAACCTGCATGTCTTTCATACTGTGGGAGGAAACCAGAGGACTTGGACGAAGTCCACACAGATGCGGGGAAACGCCGCACAAACAGTGACCTAAGCCAGTAGTCGAACGTGGGTCCCTGATGCTGTGCAGCACCGTAAGAAGTCTGACAACACCAGGTTAGGTTCCTGATGCTGTATGCCACCAATAACATCATAATGTGGCTGGTACTATGGGACTGGAGAAATATTACGGCCCTTTACAGTTCAGAACACCCAAATAGTACGCATTAGACATGAAGCAATTCTTCACTAAGTTTTCTTTGACCAGGGGAGATATGAGGATAAACTATTACACAAGAGAGTGTGGGTCCGAGAATTGGGATGACAGGTTATAGTCCCATCTCCAACCCATGCTCCATGTAATCTCAGCTCCTCGCTGGAAATGTGAGATGCTGGAACAACCCAGGTAATTGTCCAGGAATTGGGCTAAATTCCATTATAAGGATGATGTGTCAGTGCCGAGGACTCTCCAGGCTTGAGTTTGAGATTGGCTGCTCGAAACTAAATGGGATTTTAAATCCCAGCTGCTTCAGCAGAATTGTACGATTTGCAGCAGTGCTGAATAAAATGACCCAGTGCACGGCGTGAGGTTCCTTGTCTCGAATGATCTCATTGTATGTTTGGTGAGAATGATGAAGGTGGCACATGGAATGAATGGGATTGGAAATCCAGTTAATGGCTTATTCAGAATGAGTCTCGGCGAGCCCATTCTGATCTCACTTTTAGAATGCCCCTTGTACAGATCGTGACAGTGCATTGCACAGCTAACTATTTTCTTTTTTAATTGGATAGGTTTATAGCTGGCTGGTAAGTACAAGGCAGGTGATCGGAAGCGAGCAGGACAACGGAATTATCTTTACAAAGCTGAAGCATAATGCCAGCACTGATGTGATGGCCCAAGCGATCTCCAAATGTGCTGTGATTTCTATACTTTAAACATTTTCAGTTGTGGTGCCATTTTGCAACAAGTAATTTAAAATGGTGAATGCCGAATTATCCTGTGTCATATCAGCAAAACAATTTAATCCCTTTGTCCAATACTTTAATGAACTTGGTTTAATTGAAGCAGTTTACCACATTTTGTGACATAACAGGCAAAGACATTTTGTACAAATGAGTTTGTTTGCTGTGTCACAGAGAACGCACAATGAGCAGAATTTCTTTTTCTATTTTCTTCTAAGCATGGTGGTGGTGGTGGGTTCCGGGTGGGTGCCATGCCCACTGGCTGGAAAGGCATGCGTTCATGCTCAACTTTGTGGTTGGAGTTGAATTAATTATGCATGAGCGAGCAACCCTCCGAATCACATGGCGGGCCAGGAGCCAATTGGTTCGGCCGCCGTCAGCTATTAGGCTGGAAGGTCCAGTTGTGCGAAGAAGTCCAGCAACCATCTCCAGCCCATCTGCCCTCATAGAATGTTGTGTCCGGAAACCAGAGGTAAAAGGCTGCCAGCCTCAGCGAGGAGACTGTACCTTAATTCGACCACAGTGCTTTCAAGGCATTGATTCAAAGCTTTGACTCAAAACATCAGCACTTTTCTCTCCTGAGAGATGTTGCCGGACGTGCTGAGATTTTCCAGCATTTTCTCTTTTGGTCACCCTGTTCTTTCCCAATTCTACACATGAACATGGAGATGGAAGCGCTGGAGTTCTTTATCTGAGGAAAAATTAGCATTTAGATGAGTACGTAGAAAGAGGCATGCAACAAATCTGAGGCTAGCAATGCACAGAAAATCAGGTGGGAAAGATTTGGAACTCATTTCCTGGAAGGATGAATGAAGCTGAAATGGTTGATGATTTCAAAAGGAAATTGTATGGCAAACTGAGGAGAATAGATTTGCAACACCGTGGGGATAGACTGGAGGAATGACCAGATTGCTCTGCAGAGAGTCAGCAACCATTCAATGGGCAGAATGGCCACCTTCTGTGCTGTAGTGACTCAATAGCCAGGATTTTTCAGTCGTGCCTGCTGTGAGAAGTGTCGTGGGTGGAACAGAAGCTCTGACGAACCAACTAAAAGTCCGTTGCCTTTGGGCAGGATGGGAAGTGCCAGACTCTGACACAATGAAACATCCTCCATTCCCTCTGCTCCACATTGCCAAGTCTTCCAGAGACCTCAGGCAAACTTTTAGCAGTGCTTTCTCTGAAACTTTCCACCTTAACCTCCCTCCCACCATCTTTTCCAAAAGCCTCCCCAAGAACCATCTGCTTGATGTTGCCTTTCATCATATTTCCACACACACACCACCACCCGCCCCCCACCCCTGCTCCCAACTCTACATAGTGTTTCATGATATTGTCACTGGACTAGTAATCTAGAGATCCAGAATTCAAATCCCACCATGACAGACTTTGAATTTAATGAAAGAAAATTGGAATTAAAAGTCTAACGGAACCAATGTTAATTGTCAGGAAATCCCATCTGGTTCACTAATGTTCTTTAGGGAAGGAAATCTGCCATCCTTACATGGCCTGGCCTACATGTGACTCCAGAGCCATAACCATTTGGTTGACTCTCAAACATCCTTTGGAATGGAGAGCAGTTAGGGATTGACAATAAATGCTTGCCCAGCCAGCGATACCCACATCTTGTAAAATGAATTTAAAAAGTTATCACGCAGTTTCAATTTATTTTAGACTCTGTGGATTGATGTGATCCAATTTACAGCACCGCATAAGTACAAGTTGTTGTTTATCAAAGACTGAGCAGGTAATGGCTCTTCTCCTTCAGAAAAGATGAAGTTTATTTTTAATTTTAAGATTTATTTATTCGTGTCACCAGTAGGTTTACACTGACACTGTAATTAAGTTACTGTGAAAATCCCCTAGTTGAAGGCTGAAGATTGACCTAATGAAGGCCTTTAAAATTGTAGAGGAGTTTGATAGAGAAAAAATCTCTTCTTCTCTCGAGTTGGGAATCAAAAATATAACAGTCACCGATAAATCCAATAAAACATTGATGGGGAACTCCTCTAGCCAGTGAGTGGTTGAAATGTGGAACTTATTACACAGGGTGTAACTGAGGTGAATAGCATTTAAGGAGAAAACTGGATAAACATCAGAGAGAGAAAGGCAGAGAACATTATGCTGACAGGGTGAGGTGAAGTAAAGTGGGAAGAGACCCTTCTTGAACATAAACACCAGCATTGACCAGTGGGGCAAAGTGGCCTGTTTCAGTGTAATTCTATATAATTGCAATTTGCGATGCCAGATCTCAGGGGAATTCTGGTTCACAAAGTCAGCGAGTTGATATGTATCCTTTTCAACTCCGAACGTGGAACAACTAGAATTCAGCTCAGATATAATGTACAGTCATCTCCCACAGAGAGGGGATTCCTTTCCTGGTGATTCCACTGACTCAACCCATGGACTCAGTACGCTTGTCTTTGGTATTTCCTGTGGCATTGATATGGTTGAATTCACTCTGTAATAACCAAGTCCCATATCGGAGATCAATCATGCAATTTTTGCTCAAAAGTCAATGAAGTTTCCATTAGAGCAAAAGGGCTATTCCCAGTATACAGTGAGCGTGAGTTACAAATAGACTCTCCCTACACATTCTTCTTCTTTAATGAATCAGAATCAAGACTTGCCATGTTTTCGAGAAGTAAAAACAGTTCAAAATATTCAAAACCCAGTAACAATCAGTCATTCTAGTTTGAAAAGGAGCAGGAAAATTCTTCCAACTGTTCTGATCAATTTTTATCGCTGAATCAACACAAAAACTAATTATCTGCCAGTTATTATGTACTACATGCAAAGTGTCAGCTGCATTTAGTTAAGCTGCTAACTACAATAATTAATATCAATAAGTCAGAATAAGAGTGATGTCTACCTGGCTTCATGAGTTGTGTATCCTCAGGTGACTGATCCTGGAGTCACAGGTCTTTGGACAGATAGAACAAGAGTCCAAAGATTAAAAAAAAAGTTTATTTATTAGTCACATGTAAGGCTTACATTAACACTACAATGAAGTTACTGTGAAATTCCCCTAGTCGTCACACTCTAGTGCCTGTTTGGGCCAATGCTCTGAACCAGCACATCTTTCAGAATGTGGGAGGAAACCAGAGCATCCAGAGAAAACCCATGCAGATATAGGAAGAGCATACAAACTCCACAGAGATAGTGACCCAAGCCAGGAATCAAACTTGGGATCCTGGGGCTGGGAAGCAGCAGTGTTAACCACTGTGCTACTGTGTCACACTATGCAGGTTAGGTGGATTGGCTGTGCTAAATTTCCCTGTAAAGTCAGGGCGCCAGCTAGAATAAATGCATAGGGTTAGGAGGATAGAGCCTGGGTACATTTGTGGTTGACACAGGTTTGATGGCCCAAATGGCCTCCTTCTGTATTGTAGTATTCTATGATTCTTCTATGAAGAGTTGCCTTGTGAAAAGGAGGTCCTCAAGCCAGAGTTCCTTTCCTCTCTTTCTCCCTTTCTCTTTCTGTCTCTCTCTCTCTCAAGTTCTTGTCACATCTCTGCAGTGGAGTTTATGGAGTTATTTTCTGACTGTTGTGACGCATTGGATGAGGCAGCACCACCTAGTATGGTTCTTAGCAAGTACATCAAGGTAAGTACATAAGTGTTCAGGTACACTGAGGGAGAATTTAGCATATCCAATGCAATCTAACCAGCATGTCTTTTGGATTGTGGGAAGAAACCGGAGCAGCCACCAGAAACCTATACAGGCACAGGCAGACTCAGCGCAGAGAGTGACCCAAGCTGGGAATCGAACACAGGTCTGTGGTGCTGTCAGACAGCAGTGCTAATCATGATGCCACCATGCTGCCAACACCTCCCTCTCCCCCCCCCCCCCCCCCCCCCCCCCACCCATCCCAGTTGTGCCAATAGGATCTGTTATGGAAGCTAATTATTTGCCATGAAACTGCAGTGTCCAGATCAGCAGAGCTGATTTTACAATGACCCTTGTTGCTGTGCTGTAGGTTTCGGTGAAGATGTTGGGATTTGATTGTCCCAGATCCTGTATCCTGTGGGAATACTGCTGCAGGAAAGTTTCCAATGCCCAGGAATGCCTTGGGTAGGATAATCCAAGTCGCACTGCCATATAAAGCAGTGAATGCAACATCCTTTATCTTCATCCTGAAATCTCCGCTACTGTAGACTAGCCTCCCATCCATTGACTCTGTTTACACTTCCCGCTGCCTTAGAAAAGCAGCCAGCATAATCAAGGATCCCACGCACCCGAGAATTCTCTCTTTCACCTTCTTCCGTCAAGAAGAAAATACAAAAGCCTGAGGATATGTACCAGCTGACTCAAGAACAACTTCTTCCCTGCTGCCATCAGACTTTTGAATGGACATACCTCACACTATGTTGATCTTTCTCTATATCTTAGCTATGACTGTAACACTACATTCTGCACTCTCTCCTTCCCTTCTTTATGAATGGAATGCTTTATCTGTATAGCGCGCAAGAAAGAATACTTTTTCACTATATACATGTGACAATAACAAATCAAATCAAACCTGCAGTTTTTTTGGAAGATGATAAAGAACAAAGAACAAAGAACAAAACAGCACGGGAAACAGGCCCTTTGGCCCAACGAGTCCGCAACGCCACCCCGATGTTCCAACCTCTACCCGTGATCCCTGTCTATGTTTATAGATCTATGGATTAAAAACCAAATTTGAGACAATTTAGGGAGAATTTGTTTTGCCAATTAGCCAAGATCACATCTTTGGGATGTGGGGGGAAACCGGAGCACCCGGAGAAAATCCACGCAAGCACAGGGAGAATGCGCAAACTCCCACAGACACAGGCCCAAATCCATGTATCTGCACAGCACAGCGATAGTCACTGAGCTGTTGTGTTGCCCATCAGATGGTCCAGATCAAGTGTACACTTACGACGTGAAGCACTAGGATACTCTCGAAAAAAAATCCAAGAGCAGCCCTCTCACGACCCATCGCGTGTATGCCCCTCGTTAGACAACAAGGTGGACCAAAGCACCTGTAGGATAAAAACAAGTACATCAATATCATCATCTATTTACACACTTCCCAGGGACTCCCAAGGCTCATGATCCCTATTTTAAATCAGTTTTCTATACCCCTCCATTCCCATTCTGTTCATGTGCCCATCTAAGTATTTCTTAAATAACTCCAGAGTACCTGCCTCCACCACTTTACTTGGCAGCGCATTCCATACCCCCATCACCCTTTTTTTTAAAAATCTCCCTCTAGCATCCAAATTATACCTTACCCCCCCCCACCCTAAGCCCGTGACCCCTCGTGCTATTCGAGTCCATCCTAGGAAAAAGCTTAACCCTGTTTACTCTATCTATACCCCTCATAATCTTGATGATACTTCTGATTCTGTGCTAATCATGATACTTCTGATTCTATGCTGGATCTCCTCTGGAATATTTTGAGAAAGGCAGCTGCTGAGATGTAGGAAGTGTTCAATGACTTGTAAAATCTCCCCATCAGTATCAATAGCTGGAGATATAGAGGGGAGGGCTTGTGGGGGATTTTGCTATTGCTGGTGTTTAGCCAAAGATTGACGTTTAGATTCTCTCTTTCATCTTCTTCCATTGGGAATAAGGCATAAAAGTCTGAGGTCATGTATGACTCATGAGAACATAAGAAAATAAGAAATAGGAGCAGGGTGTTGAGAGTGCTCTGAATGCCATCATGGTTTCATTTTCTTTATGAAGGGAAATAAATAAAGTTGTGGAAACTCAAGAGGCATATCTCCTCTGTTCAGAATGGAGGGAGGGGGGCTTTCTCACGTGAATCCCCCCTAACCAGCTACTACATGTCAATGAAGACATCCTCTTAGAGACCCAATGTCTTTCTGGCCCTCCAAGGGAGCCAAAGGCATGGGATGGGATTTTCCAGCTCCGCTTGTTGTCAGGATCGTCCAGTCCCACAACAAATGGACTTTTGGCAGGGCCACCGAATTTCCCATGACAATTCCTGCCATGGCACAGCTGGCAAAGACCAGCCTTGATCTTTGTCACTTGACAAATGCAAGACAAGTGCCCAGAATAATGCAAAGTGTTCTGAGTGGCTTTTACTGATGTGTCAAATCCTTTTGATTGCATTAACTGTGAAGCCTTCTGAAGGTCTCCAGATTCTTGGATGTCCTGCAAAATTCATGACCATCCTGTGATTTCTGAATGATGGGAACTTGACAATCATCCTTTATACTGTATCTGAGACTGAGCCCTTTCCTATCTGAATGGGCATCAAGCAAATTTATGCCATTACACCAACTCTCCTCACTGTTTTGAAATTTGGCATGCAGCTATGACTCTCACTAACTTTTACAGGTACACCATGGCAAGCATTCTTTCTGGTTGTATGGCTCCTGCTCTGACCAAGACCGCAAGAAATGACAAAGGGTTGTGAATGAAGCCCAGTCCATTACGCAAACCAGTCCCCCATTCATTGACTCTGTCTACATTTCCTGCTACTTCAGAAAAGCAGCCAACATAATTAACAATCCCATGCGCACTGAACATTCTCTCTTTCATCTTCTTCCATTGGGAATAAGGCATAAAAGTGTGAGGTCATGTATGACTCATGAGAATATAAGAAAATAAGAAATAGGAGCAGGAGTAGGCCATCTAGCCCTTTGAGCCTGCCCCACCATTCAACAAGATCGTGGCTGATCTGAAGTGGATCAGTTCCACTTTCCCACTTTTTCCCCATAACCATTAATTCCCCTGTCTATCAGAAACTTATCTACGTGCGACTTAAATATATTCAGCGAGGTAGCCTCCACCACTTCAATGGGCAGAGAATTCCAGAAATTCACCATCCTTTGAGTGAAGAAGTTCCTCCTCAACTCTGATCTAAACTGCACCCCCCTTATTTTGAGGCTGTACCCTCTAGTCCTGCTATCCTTTCTAAGCGGGAACAATCTCTCTATCTCTATGCTATCTATCCCCTTCATTATCTCATACGTCTCTCTAAGATCCTCCTTCAGCCTTCTGAACTCCAACGAAAGCTTCAAGAAAACTCAAGAAAAGCTTCTTCCCTGCCACCATCAGACATTTGAATGGACCTGTCTCGTACTACGTTGATCTTTCTTTACACCCTAGCTATGAATGTAACACTATATTCTGCACTCTCTCCTTTCCCTTCTCTATGCTTTGTCTGTATACAGTGCACAAAACAATACTTTTCATTGTTTGTTAATACTAGTGGTAATAATAAATCAAAGTCTGCTCAATCTGGTCATTCGCTTCCACAAGGTGCCATGATGAAGTTTGATTGGAAACTTTTGACTTGACAGCAAGCTTTTCAAGGGAATAGGGCCTAGGTGGGATTGTGGTCAGTGTAGACTTGATGGGCCAAATGGCTTCCTACTGCATGTATGGATTGTATGTATAGTCGTCAACAAACAGAGAATCACATTCGCAATTTATAATATGTTGAAGATTGTGCAACTGTGGCTCGTAATGCCAGTGACATTCAGACTTCAGAAATACTGAACTGGCTCTTGATATTCCTGAATCGCTAAAGGATAATGCTTCTTTGTTTTCAATTGTTGGAATATGAGCTAAAGAGAAGTTTGCTCAAGGATACTATAATGTTTGTATGAAAGAAATCGTCCACTTCCTGCATTGTTTAAATTTTTATTCCATTCTTAAAGCTACAAACTCAGTGAGCAGAGTGGACCAGAGTCTCCTTCTCCACTCCAAAAGCTGGTACAAATTGAATCCAGTTCATGGTCCTCACAAGGAAGTCAAACAAGGTCCAAGGTGACAAGACGAAACATTGCAACCCATCTTGGGGTTGAACTGACTGAGCCAAAAGGCTGAATTATGGTTTCACCTCGCAGTGCATGTGTGTTGAGATGTGTGACTGTGTGACTGTGCTTGCATTTGTATGTCAGTGTGTATGTTAAAGTGTGTATGTTAAAGTGTGACTGCTGTGACTGTGTGTGTCTAGGTCTATGTGCTGAACTATATGTGAATGTTTTCCCCTTCCTGTTGGAAATGTAGTCCTGTCACATCCAAGCTGCAACAGGTTTAATTCCAGGATGTGAAATGGATAATATAGACATTGATCAGACTGAAAATTTACAGATCTCTCAGAAGCTGATCAACAGATGCAGAGAAACGTTCAAAACTTGGAAATTATTTTTAATTCTGTTACTCATAATTTGCATTCTGGACAGTGGTCTCTGTGCAAGACCAGGAGTAGACTCCATTTTAACCATCAATTACCCTCAGTTACACCCCCACCCACCCCTCCCGAGCTGGCCACTCTATGTTGAAGAGGCTGTTGGGAATATACAAGTGTTGAAGGAATGGCTTGTAGACCCTTTTTCTACAATTCCTTGTCCTGAGCCCACCCTATCCCGGCCTCATCCTGTCTCCCTGCCTCCTTCCTCACCTTCCCCCTTCCCACCTTCCCTCCTCCTCCTCCTCACTCTCCCCTTCCCACTCTCCCCTTCCCCATTTTCTCCATTCTCCACCCTTTCTCCTTCTCACCCTTTCTCTATACACCGCCTCCCCGCCCCACCTATTCCCCTTTATACCTCTCAACTCCCCATTCTCTCCCCTCCCCCTTTCCCTCTCTACCCCCTTGCCTCCCTACTCTCTCCCCTTCTTACCTCTCCCCTCCCCTACCTTCCCTTTCCTCCACACCATTATACCTACCCACCCTTTCTCTTTACCATTCTCTTCCCTCTCAGCTTTTCCTTTCTATACTCTCTCCTCTTTCACCCTGCCTCCTCCATACACTCTTCTCCAGCCAACATCTCCTACTCCCTACCCTTTTTTGCTCCACATCCTCTCCTCTTCTCCTCCACCAACAGCTCTCCCCTCTCCACCCTCTTCCCCTCAGGCATAGCTCATGGGGCAAAGAGGATCAAAGAATATGGTGGGAAGAAGGCAGAATTAGGCTATTGAGTTGGATGATCAGCCATGATTATAATGAATGGTGAAGCAGGCTCGCAGGCTCCTGCTCCTTTCCCATATGTTTCTGAGGCTGCATTCACTCCATCTCTCACAGATGGAAGGATACCAACCAATGGGACAAATGAGATAGCTCTTTTCAAAGAACTGGCACAGGGCACAATGGACTGAATGGCCACCTTCTGCACTGAAAGAAACTGTGATCTGAATAGAAAATTAGCTACACACTCCCTAGCTGAATTATCTGCTTGTTCCTTTTCTGTGGAGCTGGAAATCGATATTTAGCTGTGCTGAATGTTGCAGCTCAGGTCAGCTTACTCAGCAGGTCAGTGATCAGAATTAGGAATTTCCCATAGCTCAGTGCAATACTGGATAACGCACTGAGGAACCCAGAGATGTACTCCAGACTTCCACCAGCAGATTCCTGCGAGGAATAGCGGATCAAAACTGTCAAAGTGCATGATGCTGGGTAATCATGCTGTTGTGCATTTCCAGTCTCATTGGCAATCGAAAGGAAAGCCCTATCACAGTAAAGGTTTTACATTAATTAACAATTGTCAAGTATTTAATTAAAAGCATGGCATTTTGAAATATTGCAGCTACCTCTTCTCCCAACTTCCAGAAAAGTTCAAAGAATAATCAAATCTCACGTACTCAGATGTTAAAAGCACAGGCTAATGGATTTCTTTTTTGCCAGCTTGTTAACTTGCATCCCCTCTCTGGGATTTAATTGGTTTGCCTTTAGTTGAACTTCCAACTTGAAAAGGGTGCAGTGACAGTTACTTAACCACTGCGCATTCTCAGAAACTGACAAAGCCAGAATTACCAGAGGGCAGTCACCACCTGAATTAATTCAACCTTAAATATGCTGAGGCATAACCAACTAATCGAATGCATGTACTGTTTTGGGACTCTGGCAAGTTTCCTCATATCCTCGAATGACTTTATTTTCTGAAGTCCAATCTAAGACTTCATTCCCATGCCCAAAGAGAGTCCCTCACACAAAATCAAGACCAGCCATTAACGTCTGCAGTGGTTTTAGAGGTAAGGCCAGAGAAGCAATGTTAAAGAATGACTTGTATCCTGATTACACTTTCTGACATCAAAGAAACATTTTGCAGCTGATGAAATTGGAAATGTGGTGACTGTTGTGCACATCAAGTTCTCTCAAGCAGTAATAACCAGATAATTTGCTTAGTGATGGTTATATAAAGCTCTGTGTACTTACTCGCCATTTGTCCATCACCCCTGCTCTTGTTGACCTACATCACAAAGAACAAAGTACAGCCCTTCGGCCCACCAATCCTGCACCGACACATAATGCCTCCCTAAGCTAAAGACCTTTTGCATCTACACAATCCATATCCCTCTATTCTCTGCCTATACCTGTCTGGCCAAGATACATCTTAATTGTTGCTATTATCTCTACCACCTCCTCTGGCAAAGTATTCCAAGTACTTACCACCCTCTGTGTAAAAATCTTGCTTTTCACATGTCCTTTAAGCTTTCCCCCTTTTACCTTAAACCTATGTCCCCGAGTAATTGACATGTCTACCCAGGGCTCTTGGTTCAGCGCACCTGAAAATTAAAATTCTCCTCTTTGTTTCCAAATTCCACCTTGGACTCATCCCTTCCTGTCTGTGTATTCTTCTCTTTAGTTGAAGTATTTAAGATCCTGAATGGTCTTAACAAGGTTTTTTGATTTGATTTGATTTATTATTGCTACATGTATTAGTATACTTTGAAAAGTGTTGTTTCTTGCGCACTATGCGTAGCTTTAAATTGAGGGGTGGTAATTATAGGACGGATGTCAGAGATAGGTTTTTTACTCAGAAGGGAGTAAGGGCATGGAATGCCCTGCTTGCAGCAGTTGTGGACTCACCAACTTTAAGGGTGTTCAAATGGTCAGTGGATAGGCATCTGGATAACATTGGAATCGTTTAGGTTAGGCGGTCATTAGTTTCGTTCCACTGGTTGGCGCAACATCGAGGGCCGAAAGGCCTGTACTGCGCTGTTCCGTATTCTATACAGACGAAGCACACAGTTCACAGAGAAGCAAAGGACAGAGAGCAGAATGTAATGTTACAGTCATAGCTAGGATGTAGAGAAAGATCAACTTAATACAAGGGTAGGTCCACTCAAAAGCCTGACAGCAGCAGGGAAGAAGTTGTTCTTGAGTCGGTTGGCATGGGTCGACAGACTTTTGTAGAAGAAAGTGGAAGAAAGTAAGTCTGGTGCACGTGGTATCCTTCTTTATGTTGACTGCTTTTCTAAGGCAGTGGGAGGTGTAGACACTGTCAATAGTTGGGAGGCTCAGCTCAATGATGGACTGGATTTTGTTCACGACCTTTTGTCATTTGTTGTGGTCTTGATCAGAGCAGGAGCCATACCAAGCTGTGATGCAACCAGAAAGCATGGTTTCTATAGTGCACCTGTAAAAGTTGGTAAGAGTTGGAGTGGACACACCACATTTTCTTAATATTCTATAGAGACATTGATGGACATGGAAAGGATGTTTCCTCTCCTAGGTGTGTCTAGAATGAGGGGTGCTATTTTAAAATTAGGGGCTGATTTTTCAGGACAGAGACGGGAAGAATATTTTCCTCTGGGGGTTATGTGACATTGAATTTCTCCGCCAAAAAATAGTGGAGGAGGGATCAGTGGATATTCCCAAGGCGGAAGTAAATAAATTCTTGTAAGACAAGGGAATCAAAGGTTATTGGGGGTGACACGGTGGCATTGTAGGTCAACACACAGCATGTGGACTGCAGTAATTCAAGAAGACAGCTCACGGCCACCTTCTCAACTGTAACAACGGATGGGCAATAAATCCTGGCCAGCCAGCGACACCCAAGTCCCATGAATGAATAAAAAAAAAATCATGAGAGGCAATAATATGATTGGCACTGGTGAGAGTCCTAAACATAATCTTTCCCATCCCATAATACATAATTATCAGAGATTGTAATAAATTGAATGATGATTAATTTAATTACTGAGCTTAACTCTTCCACTTCTGTCTTCACCTATGCACTCCTCCACTTGGCATGATGTCACATTGACACAAATCACTACTGGTTTACAAAAATGAAAACCAATCATGATGCTCATGCTGTGGGCACACGATGGGCACATGGCAGGGTACTGCCTCGGTGGCATGGTTAGCACTGCCGCTTCACAGCGCCAAGGATCTGGGTTCAGTTCTGACCTTCGGCATCCGTGTGAAATTTGCACATTCACCCCGTGTCTGTATGGATTTCCTTCGGGTGCTCAGGTTTTGTCACATAGTCCAAAGATTTGCGGTTGTGTGGATTTGATATTGAACTGCCCATTAGGTTAGATGGATTAACTATGGGAAATATGCGAGGTTACAAGGATAGGGCGGAGGGTTGGGCCTGTGTAAGAAGCTCTTTGGAGAGTTAGCACAGACTCGATCGGTGGAATGGTCTCATTCTGCACTTTAGGGATTCTGTGATTCTATGAACTGAGCCAACTCTTAAAGGCATCAACACTCTCTGCCACAAAGCTGTTATCTTTCAAACATGTCTTGTTGGAGAATGAGAGAATGTTCCGCTTCACTCTCTGGAGAAAGATCAGGGGAGATCTCTCTGGTGTGCTCGCTTTCTTTCTGTGTTTTACTTTTTCTCTCTCCTATTATGTTCGCTTTTCCTCGTTCTCGTTATCTACCTCTCCTCCCCCCTTCTATCTTTTTTTCTCACATGTTTTTCTATCCCCTTGCTCGCATCCTTGATCTTTGTCTCTCCGTTTCCCAACTCCCTCCTTCCTCCCCTCCCTCTCTTTCTTTCCCTTTCTGTCTTGCATTTGCCCTCTGCCTTTCTCACAACCTCTCTCTCAGCCCTTTCTGTCCCTTCATCTCTCTCTCTATGTTTCAATCTCTCTATCATTCTTGCCTCCACTCTCGAGGAAGATTTCCCTCCCTCTCTTTCCCACACTCTCTCTGAATCCTGGAGTCTTGTGTTTTACCTGCAAGAATAGAACTAAAACTCTGGATGTTTGACATTGAGGCATTGCTATTTAAAAAGAATGGAATCTGTGCCAGATTGTATTGAGTCAATTTGGCCTGAATAAGGCACAATCAATTCCAAATGATTTATCCTTCCTCCCCCTGCGATCAAGCATTGCTACTAATTGCAGTTGTGTGCAATGTTACATGAAACTAATCATTTTGATTCACTATTGACTCCTTGATTTGCTCCTCCTGTGTGTCAGTAGATTTCCTTCCTGCTCCTACTGACTGCCTGCTTGCCATAGTTACCAACACCTTGTTGCTATCAGGGGAACAGTCCCTTTATCCTGTGCGTGTCTGGGGACTGGCAATGTGATTGCATCGGAGGGGACGCAGAGGAGGTTCTCCAGGATGTTGACTGGGATGGAGCATTTGAGCTGTGAGGAGAGATTGGGTGAGCTTGGATTATTTTCTCTCGAGCAGAGAAGGCTGAGGGGGAAATGATTGGGCTGTGTAAGAGTCTGAATGATACGGACAGGGTGAGCAGGGAGCAGCTCTTTCCTTTGGTTAAAGGGTCAGTCACGAGGGGGCAGTCATGAAGGGGCACAGTTTTACGGTGAGGGGCAGGAGGTTCAGAGGGGATTTGAGCAAAAACAATCATCCAGAGGGTGGTGGGATCTTGGAATGTGCTGCTTGGGAAAGTAGTGGAGGCCAGAAACCAAATATTTAAAAAACATTTGGTTGAGCACTTGAAATACCATAACACTCAAGGATATGGGACAAGTGCTGGAAAATGGATTGGCAAACCTTTAGTGGAAGTTATTGTCAGTGCTGGCTCGATGGGCCGAAGGGCCTTTTCTGCACTGTGTGACTGTATAATCGTATGATTCAATGATATTGATCTGGAACCACAATGTGAATGGAATGACGCTCTGAGGTGAGGGCTGCCTGTGCCAATGATATCAAACAATTGCCATCCACGATTGAGCATACAGCACTCCCACCTCAGATTCAGAGGCTATATGTATTCAAATTCCACAACAGAGATATCTTTTAAAGTTTATTTATTAGTGTCACAAGTCAATATCATAGAGTCATACAATTATAGAGTCACACCGTGCAGAAAAGGCCCTTCGGCCCATCGAGTCTGCACCGACAATAACTTCCACTAACTGCACACAGACGGTGACCCGAGGCTGGAATTGAACCCAGGGTCCCTGGCTCTGAGAGACAGCAGTGCTAACCACTGTGCCACCCCTAAGAATCTAAAGAACAACTCTCTATTTAAACATAGAAACATAGAAGATAGGAACAGGATAAGGCCATTTGGCCCTTCAAGTCTGCTCTGCCATTTATCACAGTCATAGCCAATAATCCAATTCAACAGCCTAATCCTGCTTTCTCCCCACAACCTTTGATCCCATTTGTTACCTCTTGAATATATTCAAAGTTTTGGCATCAACTACTTCCTGTGGTAATGAATTCCATAAGCTTACCATTCTTTGGATGAAGAAATGTCTCCTCACCTCTGTCCTAAATGGTCTACCCTCAATCCTCAGACTATGACCTCTGATTCTGCACTCTCCCACCATCGGGAATATCCTTCTCTGCATCAACACTGTCTAGTCCTAATTCCAGTACACTGTCTAGAATTTTATAAGTCTCTGTGAGGGCTCCCCTCGTGTGTCTAAACTCCAACGAAAACAGTCCTACCTAGTCAATGTCTCCTCAGACATCAATCCCGCCATCCCCAGAATCAACCTGGTAAATCTTTGCTGCATTCCCTCGAGAGCAAGAACATTTGGCATTTGGTCATGTTGGACTTCACAAGCATTCAGTGTCCACCCTAGTACCAGCCAAGGTCAATGATGGCTATCAAGAGATGGACAGAACCCTAGCTGATATTTCAACCCAGAGAGTGCAATGGCCAAAGTAGCATCCCAAAATGCCATGACAGGTGATCACAAATCAATTCAACATGGACTGGAAGCAATCCTGGCCCACTATGGACTACTGGACTGAACGAGAACTTGTCTTTACCAACTGAGTTATCAAGGGAGATCTCTTTCAACTCAATTGCAAGTTGTACAAGAGATTAATAAGGCCATACTTGGAATACTGTGTACGGTTCTGGTCACCCTATTATAGAAAGGATATTACTAAACTAGAAACAGTGCAGGAAAGATTTACTCGGATGCTAGCGGGATTTGAATGTATGAATTATATGGACAGGCTGGATAGACTAAGTATGAACTTATTGAGATCTATAAAATAATGAGAGACCTAAACCAACTGGATATCTTTTCCGAAAGGTAGGGGAATCTGAAACCCATTGGTTTAAGGTGAAAGGGGAGAGATACAAAAAGGTCCAGAGAGGCAATTATTTTCACATAGAGGGTGGTGAGCATCTGGAATGAACTGCTGGAGGCAGTAGTACAGGCAAGTACAATTTTGTTCTTTAAAAAGCATTTAGACAGTTACATGAGTAAGATGGGTATAGAGGAATCTGAGCCAAGTGCAGGTAATTGGGACTAGCTTAATAGTAAAAAAAAAGGCAGCATGGACAAGTTGGCTGAAGGACCCGTTCCCATGCTATAAACCTCTGTGACTGTATGATAGATGATCGTGGAGAACTCTCACCAACGTTTACATCGAAAGCATTCTTTCTGGTTGTGTCACAGCTTGGTATGTCTCCTGCTCTGCCCAATACTGCAAGGAATTACAAAACGTTGTGAATGTAGCCCAATCCATAGCACAAACTAGTGTCCCATTCATTGACTCTGACTACACTTCCAGCTGCCTCAGAAAAGCAGCCAGCAGAATTAAGGACCCCACCCACCCCGGACATTCTCTCTCCCATCTTCTTCTATTGAGAAAAAGGTACAAAAGTCTGAGATCACACACAGCCATGATCTTATTGAATGGCAGAGCAGGCTCGAGGGGCTCCTGGTTTTTATGTTCTTATGAACCAACCAACTCAAGAACAGCCTCTTTCCTGTTGCTGTCAGACTTTTGAATGGATTTGCTTTGTGTTAAGTTGATCTTTCTCTACACCCTCGCTGTGACTGTAACACTACATTCTGCACTCTCTTGTTTCCTTCTCTATGAATAATATGCTCTATCTGTATAGCGTGCAAGAAATAGTATAAACAATACATGTGACAATATTAAATTAAATCAAATCTAAATGATTTGTTGCATAGAATTACATTGAATTGTAGATCACAATACATAGGCCAAACGATCCATGCAGACATTTAAGTCTCCTCCCACATAGGTTTACCTCACCCTGTCAACATACCCTGTTGAATGCATAATATTAATAGGATTAAATCATGCTTTGCAAGATTGGATGTCAATGTTCGCCTGCTTAAATGGATTAAAATATTTCAATTTACGGAGCGAGTGTGGGACCTGACAATGAAGCCGCACAGCACTGGAAAAAAGCAAGGAATTTTCTTTCACCTGCACCTGTTAAATACCCGAGGCTAACTTTGAAAGGAGCATTATAAATTCTCACCCCACCGCCCAGTAAAGCTGATCTGCAGTGGTGACAATCGCAACACTCTCTCAGCACTGTAACCTGGAAAAATTGTCCAGTCTCCGCTTTGAAGTACCGGATCACTCCAAGATGAGAAGCATGTGTCATGATGAATTGATGCAATGGGTAGATAGAGGTCTCAGCCTCTTGTGTGATCGCTTGTCTAAATAAAATAAACATGCTTCAGCTGTGTGTGTGTGTATGTGTGCGTACGTGAGAGATGCTAGCTTTCTGGTTATTGACATCAATCCAATCAAGGTCAACTTTCCATCCCCTTGCTGTGTCAACAGTTTCACGCAGAAAGCCTCCTTCAGAACATGTCAAAAGCCAGTGACTGACACAGAGAAGATGGGCTGATGTCTTAAATACAGAGCACATCTGCAGTGTGTACTATCTACAGGACACACTGCAGAAACTCACCAAGTTTCCCCTCTCTGACTAGTTCCGAAACCCATCAACTGTACCACCTAGAAGATCAAAGGTTGTAAGTGCATGCAAAAAAAGTACATAGAAAGCTGGAGCAGTAGTAGTCATGCATTAATATCATAGCTGATCATCCAGCTCAATAATTTTATTCTGCCTCCCTTCTCCCCCACTCCCCAACCCTACCAATATTCTTTGATCCCTTTCACCCCAAGAGCTACATCTACCTCCTTCTTGAAAACATGCAGGCCAGAATGCTCTGGCCTTTCATCCCAGAGGGATCCGCCTGTCTCCTCCACCACCACCACCACCACCCCCCCCCCCCCCCCCCCCCCCCCCCCCCCCCCCCCCCCCCCCCCCCCCTGCTGCTCCCTGGAAGCACATCCTTGCCTGTGAGTTTCCCACCAGCATGGGGTGACATCAGTAGAAATTCTCTTTGAGGGCAATGGGACAAAGAATCCCGCCATTAGCAAGCGAGGTGGCACCTCCCGCCAGCAGGAAATACGCTAGGAGGCTGGAGAATTTTACCCCTAATACTTTGACATCAACAACTTTCTGTGGTAATGAGTTCCACAGACTGACTGCTCTCTGGATGAAGAAATTTCTCCTCATCTCTGTCCTAAAATGTTTCTCCCTGTTCCTTTGACTGTGATTCTAGACACCCCAACCACTGGAAAAATCCTTCTTGCATCTACCCTGTCTAATCCCAATAAAATTTTATAGGTTTCTATGAGATCCCCTTCATTCTCCTGGATGTAATCCTAACCAACTCAATCTTTTCTCTTGCATCAGTCCTATCATCCCAGCACCCCCAAGTTTACTAAGTCCTGGCTTGGATGTGCTTATTGTCATTTCTTCTTTGCTTTAAGTCTATTTATTAATAGAACAAGTAGACTCACATTAACACAGCAATGAAGTTACTGTGAAAATCCCCTAATCGCCACATTCCAATGCCTGCTTGGGTACATGGAGGTAGAATTATGCATGGCCAATCCACTTAATCAGCATAATTTTCAGATTGTGGAAGGAAACCGGAGCTGCAGAGGAAACCCTCACACTCACGGGGAGAATTTGCAGACTCCACAGAGACAAGGACCCAAGCTGGGAATCAAACTTGTGTCCTTGGTGCTGTGAGGCAGCAGTGCTAATTATTCTGCCGCCCACAAAAATTGGTTAAAAAATGTTGCATGCCTATTCTTGCATTCAAAGCCAATGAAAGTCTGAAGCTCATCACTGTGCCACCTATTATCTTTGTCACTGGATCAGTGTCATAGAATCATAGAACCTCTATGGTGCAGAGGGAGGCCATTCAGCCCATCGAGCCTGCACTAACAACAATCCCATCCAGGTCCTATCCCCATAACCGAACACATTTACCCTGCTAATCTCCCTGACACTAAGGAGCAATTTAGCATGGTCAATCCACCTAACCTGCAGATCTTTGGATGCACCAGGAGAAAACCCATGTGGACACAGGGAGAATGTGCAAACACCACACAGACAGACTTCTGAGGCCTGAATTGAACCCTGGTCCTGAGCACTATGAGGCAGCAGTGCTAACCACTATGTCACCCAGTATCCTGGAGTCACTAACCTAACAGCACCTTGTCACCACATGGATCACGTGGACTTCAATAGTCCAAGAAGGCCCATCAGCCCCATCTCAAGGGCAGCAGGGAGAGGGCAAGTAAATGGTGGCCTTGCTGCTGACGCCTTCATCCTGACTAATCATTACAAGAAGGCAATTTCTAACCCATTGACTCACTGAGATGAAGCAATAATTACTTTGCGTGCCTTTAGAATGGAAAATCAATTTGAGGAGCAGAGGAGTGGAATTGGTTGCAATGTTGTCCCAAGGAGGTTGAAGAACACAGAGAGCAAATGAGGCGCGGCAGCACTACTAGTGGTGAGAGGTCTAATTGCAGCGTGACTGGTTTCAGGAGAATTTAATCTTTCGAAACGCAAACAAGGGGATTTATACAGAGGGGTTGACAATATTTGTGGCAATAAATGTGACAACAGGTTGTGAAGACAGGAAGGAGATGTAAGATTTTTGTGCGTGTGTGCAAATGTAAAAAGATGAGGCTGGCTAAATAAATAGTTGTATTATTAATATAATGCCTTTGCAACATCTCAAAGAGGTCAAAGCTTTCTCCAGCTAGTCAAGTATCTTTGAATTGCAACCTCTGTTGGAATTCGAAAGCTTGACAGCCGATCTATGTCGAGAGAGTGCGCACAAACAGCAGTGTGATAATGGCCAAGTGACCTGATTTTCCAGAATTAGAACAGAAAATGATTGAATAACTCAGCAGGCCTGGTAATGTCAGTGGAATAAGAAACATCATTAACATTTCAAATCCTCATGAATCTTCCCAGAGTCATAAGCACTGAAATTGTTAACTCTGTTTTGCTCTCCACAGGCGCTGCCAAACTTGCTGTGTCTTTCCAACATTTTTTTTTTGTTTTTTACTTCAGATTTCCAGCATCTGTAGTATTTAGCATGTCTTCCTCAGGGTCACTGGTTAAGGGATAAGTATTGGCCAGCTAGCCATGGAGAATCGCAGAGCTCATTTTTTGAAATAATGCCATGGAATCTTGTATAAGATCATAAGACACAGAGCAGAATTAGACCATTCAGCCCATCAGCCCTGCTGCCCCCTTCAATAATGGCTGACAAATTTCTCAACCCCATTCCCCCACCTTTTTCTCATAATATCTGATTCCTCTTACCA
Source organism: Sphyrna mokarran (assembly GCA_024679065.1). Lineage (NCBI taxonomy): Eukaryota > Metazoa > Chordata > Chondrichthyes > Carcharhiniformes > Carcharhinidae > Sphyrna > Sphyrna mokarran. Next base: position 9,623,571 of record JAGIQG010000013.1, on the reverse strand, counting down.
ATCAAAGACCTATCTGTCTGTGCCTTAAAAACTCTCAATGAGCTGACCTCCACAACCTCCTGTGGCAATGAATTCTGTAGATTCACGACCCCCTCACTGAAGAAATTCAACCTCAGCTCGGTTCTAAAGGATCGTCCCATTACGCTGAGGCTGTGCCCTCGGATCCTCGTCTCTCCTACTAATGGAAACATCTTCCCCATGTCCACTCTATCTGGGCCTTTCGGTGTTTTGTAAGTGTCAATGAGATTATGTCTACCTAAGAATACAGATGGGATTTTCATTTAAAATTTCACTCAAATCCTCAGTACCGCGCTGTATTGTCAACCTTAATAATGGGTCTATATCCCTGGAGTTGTACTTGAACCTGTAACCCACTGACTCAGAAACAAGAGTGCAACTTAATGGTCCAGGGGACTCCCAACTTGCAAAGGAAAATATGGGAAAGGGGCCTTGGAGACTGCTGCAATAATCTTTGACAATCTCCACCGTATTAATTTGATTTATGGCACCTAATATAGGTGAAACAGTGTAAAGAATAGAAATAATTATTTTGTGAGCAATGTTAACTAATTATAACTAATCATCAACTTTAATCCCTAACAAATCTACAGTTCCAACTGGAAAGCTAAGCATGGAAATTGGCATTGAAGAGAGACAGACGAGAAGGAATTGATAAATACAATATGAAGGAAGATACATCAGTTGAAAAGTGTGAACAAGTTCATGTTTGGTTAATTTATTAGTGTCGCAAGTAGACTTACATTCACACTGCAATGAAGTTTTTGTGAAAAATCCCCTGGTTGCCAAATTCCGGCACTTGTTCAGGTACATTGAGGGAGAATTTAGCATGGCCGATGCACCTAACCAGCATGTCTTTCAGACTGTGAGAGGAAACCAGAGCACCCTTGGAAACTCATGCAGACACGGGGAGAATGTGCAGACTCCACACAGATAGTGACACAAGCCAGGAATCGAATGTGGATATGTGGCACTGTGAGATAGCAGTGCTAATCATTGTGCCATCATGCCACCCAACTGTAGCGATAATGTACAAAACCATGAAACTATAGACAGAAGGAGGCCATTCAGCCCATCGAGTCTGCACCGGTTCCTCGAAAGAGCATCTTACAAAGGTTTTGCACCACAAGTCAAATAGTTTTAAAATTTCAATTAACTTAGGATGCTTTGTCTTGTTTCTATTGAGTGTATGATGGTGAAAAAACATATCCACAGTTAGCACTGTGATAGCTCATGTGGGAAACTGCAATAAAGAAGGGGTTTGCATTAATATAATGGGTAGAATTTTCCAGTCCTGACTGCCATGGGAATCGTAGCGGGTGGGACACAGACTAGGCAAAGGTCCGTTGACCTTGGGTGGAATTTTCCAGCCTTGGGGCGAGAGCGGCTGGAAAATCCCGATGAATGTCTTTCATACCATGAGGACATCCCAAAGCACTTCATAACCACAAAGCACTATTGAATTGGGGTCGCGATTGTAAACATAGCAAACACTACAGCCAATTTTCTATACAGCAAGCTCCCACGACTATTATTGTTATAATGACCAGATAATCATTTTTTTAACAATGTTCATTGAGGGATAAATATTGTCCAGGTTACCAGGGATAGCTTCCGTGCGCTCCTTCAAAGTGTTGCCACGGAGCTGATGGGCCAAAGAGTATCTTCTGTACTGTGTGATTCTATGAATTGCCAGAACTAGGGATCATAGTTTGAAAATAAGGGGTAAACCTGTTAGGGCCTAGGTAAGGAGAAATTTCTTCACCCAGGGAATGGTGAATCAGTGTAATTCACTATCACAAGAAGCAGTTGAGGCCAAATTAACATATAATTTAGATATAGCTCTTGGGGCTAAAGAGATTAATAACTGTGGGGGGGAGGTGAGATTAAGCTATTGAGCTGGATGATCAATCATGATCAAAATGAATGACAGAGCAGGCTTGAAGGGCCTAATAGCCAACTCCTGATTCATATGCTATGTTTCTATATTTTCCTTATCATTTATCCATCTGAGACAGAAGAATGGGCCTCTCAGTTTAATATATCATCCAAAAATTAGCACCACTGATAATGCAGCTCTTCCTCAGCACTGCACTCTTGGAGAGATCTCTGGAGTGGGATTTGAACCCATAACTCAGATCCAGAAGATCAAGAAGACATGTACACTGGGACCCTGCTGAGGCCAGCAGGTGGCAGAATAGATGGAGGTGGCTGGACGAGGGAGTGCCATCTGCTGATGTTTGAAATAAAGCAAGGGGATTAATTCTTGAGCGTGGCCATCCCTCTCACCTTGGCAAACAAAAATAATGACCCATACAAAAAAATTGTTCCAACTATGCTTGTGATGATGAATAGATTCAGACAGTATTGCTGTGTGCTTGCTTAATGTCGATCTTCATCTAAAGGGACGCAGTGAATTCTATCTCCCACTCAAACAGTGCCCGGTTTTCCAAAGACTTGTTTGAGATGCCATGCTTCATGTAACATCAGTTCCCCGTGAATGAACTTGACATGAAAATTCAGCACTCTGAGGAGATCTGGAATCTAACTTGCCACCGGCTGTAAGTAACACACCTAAACTTAGTCCAGGTCTCACAGCAATGTCAATCATTTCATATCTGCTTGCTGAGCATAGTTCAGTTATGTGCTTGTATGTTAGACTGGAGTCACGTGTAAATCACGTGTCTACTGACAAAATCATAGAAAGTGTGCCGAACAAGAGGGAAAGGCCACTTGGCCCATCGCATTTCTGCCGGCCCAAAAAGAGAACAAGCCAGCCAGCCTAATCACACCTGCCTAACATTTAATCTGTAGCTCTGGAGTTAAAGGAGCTCATGGGACTATCGAGTCTAATAACAAAAAAAAACAGAAACCAAAGAGAAAATGCTGGAAAATCTCAGCAGGTCTGGCAGCATCTGTAAGGAGAGAAAAGAGCTGATGTTTCGAGTCCAGATGATCCTTTGTCGCTTTGCTAAAGGGTCATTTGGATTCAAAGCATCAGCTCTTTTCTCTTCTTACAGATGCTGCCAGACCTGCTGAGATTTTCCAGTGTTTTCTCTTTTGGTTTCAGATTCCAGCATCCGCAGCAATTTACTTCTATTAAAAGAAAAGACTGAAGGTTTGAATAAACTCAACTGGTCTATCTGAAGAGAGTTAGTGGCTGCAATTCTCTGACCATTCCTCTGTTAGGATGTTCTGGAGCTCTGCTACTGGGAAACCCACGCTGAACTCCTGCCATGGGTTTCCCAGTGAAAGGCCCCCATTGATAATAGTGGAAGCAAAAGATTCCATCACCAGCCAATATGGGCTATCCCTGCCTCTCCATGAAACATGCTGCAGGTGTGGGGTGGGGTGGGACTGGGGATGTGGGTGGGGGAAAATCCCATCCACTCTGATCCTTCTTCAAAGTATATCTACGCAATCTTTAAACCGCCTTTCCGACACAGAACCAGTTAGGCTTTTACCATAATTACCACAATAATTTGACCTTCAGCCAGTCCACAAATCATCAAAGTACAATTTGAACTCATAGAATATAGAACATTACAATGCAGTACTGGTCTTTTGGCCCTCGATGTTATGCCGACCAGTGGAACCAGTCTAATGACCCTCTAACCTAAACTATTCCAATATTATCCATATGCCTATCCACTGACCATTTGAATGCCCTTAAAGTTGACAAGTCCACACTTCTCATGAGTTTAAAACTCATAACCGTATGAGTTTGAATCCAGTGATACAGCCATCACTTCAGAAGAGTTGACTCCCATGAAGAACTTTGCGAGCATTAATACTCTATGCTAAGGGTTGAAGGTGACACAATGGTTCGCACTGCAGCCTCACAGCACCAAGGACTCGGGATCAATTCCCGGCTTGTTTGTGCAGAGTCTGCACATTCTCATCATGTCTGCGTGGGTTTCCTCCTACAGCCCGAAAGTCCAGTTGGTTAGGCACATTAGTCAAGATAAAATTCTCCCTCAGTGTACCCGAACAGGCGCTGCAGCTGCCGACTGGGGGGTTTTCACAGTAACTTCATTGCAGTGTTAATGTAGGCCTACTTGTGAAACTCATAAATAAATTTAAACCAGATGTTTGGGATCAGATGATTTCCTGAGCACAGCTCAGATAATGGCCGGGATTTTATGTCCTCTCTCAGGCCAGGCCTGTCAGATCCCGCCTGAGGCCGATGCAGAATTCCGTTCTGCGACAAACGCCCACCCCGGAATTGGGGTGGACATGGCGATAAAATTCTGGCCAATGTAAAGTTTATTTATTCGTTATAAGTAGGCTTATATTAACATGCAATAGAGTTACTGTGAAAACCTCCCAGTTGCCACATTCGGGGAGAATTTAGCACAGCCAATCCACCCAACTGGTCTTTCAGACTGTGGGAGGAAACCAAGCATCCAGAGGGAAGCCACACAGACACAAAGAGAACGTGCAGGCTCGATAAAGACAGTGGCCCAAGCTGGGAATTAATTATGATTCTTGGTGCTGTGAGGCAGCAATGCTAACCACCGTGCCGCCCTGTATTGTGCAACTTCAAGTTTGACTCTTTCATTCCTTTATGTTTTTTTTTACTTCTTCCACTTTTCATTTCTTTCCATTCATTTCTCTCTCTGGCTTTAACTTCCTTTCCCTGTTGGGGAGCGCCTGGCTCCAACCAGCATGTTTGGGAACGAGTTAATTTTGTTTCTCAGGCATTAGCAGTCACTTTCTCTCCACTCAATTCAATTGGTTTCCTGTTCATTGTATCTCTCTCATTCTGTTGCGATGTTCACATCCATCACAAGCTTCAGCCCATTTCATTATGTTTATTGATGCATGGATTGCTACCGTGTATTCTTTGTGGCTTGCGAACAATGCCGGCTAATAACCGATAATTGGCCAAATAATCTAAGTCAGTGATGAATAGTCCTGACACAGCTTACATTAGAGTCATACAAACACTATTGCACTTGGTACAGCTTTCGGCCCGAGAATTTTTCTTTTCATTAACGAGGCAGCCTCCGAGCTATCAGGATTCTATTTCCAGCTTCTCCGAATCCAGATTTCCTTCTATGTTTCTGTGACACAGCTGTCGTGGGCTAAATAAATGCAACCTTTAACATGAGGTTAATGACTGTTGCCGATCTGGCTTTTAACCCATTGTTAACGCGAGGAAAGTGGTGAATTATATTTAAAGGATTTTTGCAATCACTGCATCTGGAGAAACCCTGAACTGCTTAACTATTTTCAATTCCAATGAATCAGGATCGTGGAAAACCATGAAAACACCAACATTTTTTTTAATACAAGTCCATTTTGTAGTGTTGCAATTAGGCTTACATTAAAGGGGCGATTCTCCCCCAAAAAATTCTAAGTGCTGAATTGGCAAGAAAACTGGTATAAATCACAATTGCTTTTTTCAGTGGGAGTTCTGACTGGAATCTCCCACATTCTGGGTTGCGGCAGGGGAGGGGGAGCAGTGGTGTGCAGGGCTGGAGGCAGGGCCTATTCATGCTGGAGTCTGACAGTTCTGGAACTCTGAGCATATGTCATAGCCCTGATCTACCAGCTTCCCATTTGATGACCAGTTTGAATCGTGGCCAGAGCCAGGGATCCCGACAGTAGCTGTCCCCTCCCCCCACTCCCAGTTCCCACCATGGCCCAATCGCAGCCTCCACAAGCATTCCCAGGCCACCCATGACCTTCCCCCACCTCTGTCTGACACCCCCTCTCCCCATCAGTGATGATCCCCACAACAACCCCCCCAAACTTGCTCACCACCCGATGTGGAGTGGCGCCCCTCAAGCTATAAGCCCCTGGCATCAGGCGAGTGACCTGTTCCAGGAATCACTTGCTATGGAAGCAGATGAAAACTCTGCCTTAGTGCAGGAAGAGAGTTGGAATGCTCTCTCTTGTACAATCATATCTATTTTGTAATGTGATGATTAGAACTATATGCCATATCCTAGTAATGCTTAAAGTAGTGTTTTACTAGCATAATCTCCCTGTTCTTAATATTTTAGTAAGAAGCCTCAAAACACCATCATGATTTAATATTTTATCCAGTTAAAGTCGAAATGTTTCCCATATGCTTTCTCAATCACCCGCCTTGAAGGATCAACTTAGTGTGAGGTAGGTCCATTCAACAGTCTGATGGCAGTAGGGAGGAAGCTGTTCTTGAGTCGGTTGGTGTATGTGACCTCAGATTTCTGTATCATTTTCCAAATGGAAGAAGGTGGAAGAGAGAATGTCCAGGGTGCGTGGGATCCTCAATTATGCTGGCTGCTTTTCCGAGGCTACAGTGTGGAAGTGTGGATGGAAGGCTGGTGTGCATGATGGATTGGGCTACATTCATGACCTCTTGTAGTTCCTTGAGGTCTTGGGCAGAGCAGGAACCCTACCAAGTTGTGATACAATCAGGAAGAATGCTTTTTATGATACATCTATAAAAGTTGGTGGAAGTTGTATCCACTTTCCCTTGGATGTCCTGGATTAGTACCAGTCCTTCTATCGTGTTTTAATATCAGTCCATTCCAGAGTCCAGAGTGGATCTTTCCTAGTGATGATGCTTATTGTGAGGGTTTCAGAGTTAAAATGAATGAGCTTGACTCATGTGTGTTTAAGTAAAGAAATATTTTTATGTTATAAGTTCCACCCCAAAGTTCCTCACAGCTAATTAATTACTTCTTCAAGTGCCATCTCCACTGTTACACAAATTAGTGCAGGAACAAATTTACACAAACGTAAAGTCCCACAGGGAGCAATGAGATACATGGCAGTTGCTTTATTTTTGTTTGGCTTAGGTAAGGAATAAATATTAGCCCAGGAAACTATTCTGTTCTTTTTCAAGCATTACAATCTTATACTTACGGGAAGTTCACTTACTCTTGTAATGCAGGAAATTCTGCACAAGCGGAGTCTCTCAAACAGCAATGAAATGATAGAAACATCAAAACAAGGAGCTGAGAAGGCTACTTCACTTTTCAAGCCTGCTCTGCCGTTTACTAAGATACTTGCTGATCAGAAAGCGACTTGAAATTTGTGTCCCACGTACTGCTGATAACCCTCAGTCCTGCATTAAAGTACCAGCCTAGATTGTGAACTCAGTTTTTTTAAATTTATTAGTGCCACAAGTAAGCTTACATTAACACTGCAATGAAGTTGCTGTGAAAATCCCCTAGTTGTCACGTTGTGGTGCCTTTTCAGGTACATCGAGAGAGAATTTAGCATTGCCAATGCATTGAACCAGCACGTCTTTCAGACTGTGGAGGAAACCCACGCAGACATGGGGAGAATGTGCAAACTCTGCACAGACAGTGACGCAAGCCAGGAATTGAACCCGGTTCTCTGGTGTTGTGACGCAGCAGTGTTAAGCACCGTGTTACCGTGCCACCCACTCAGGTCTCTGGAATGGAACTCCACTCTCACCATATCTGGCTTAGGGCTGAGTCACAGCTAATCGTAACCTAATGTACTGACAAGAAAATTCACAAATTGTCTCATTTTGGCTATTACTTTCTTCTTCCTCTTCAGCTTCTGGCTTCTCCGGTTTTATTTGGGATCACTGCAATGTGGGTTGATGACCTTTCTCCACCTCTTTCTGTCAGTCAGTCATTCCTCTGCCAGTCCTGACATTAAATTTCTCACCATCTTTCAATCTGTTTTTTGGCTTTCCTCCTCTTTCTATTCGGCAGCCCTGACTCCATCACTCACCTCATCACATTCCCACTCTCTCTTTCTCCACAACTAATATTCATACCATTTCAATCTCTTCTTGGCTAATGTCCTCGAGATGCTCACAATCTTCACTTGATGTGCTGGTTTCTGATCTTGCCCTGTCTCATTTCCTCCACACACAGGTCTCAGCATCAACATCCTGTTAATTGTTGTATAGAAATACAGAAATAAGGATCAGGAGTAAGCCATTCAGCCCTTCAGCCTGTACCTCCATTCAGTAGAATCATGGCTGACTCTCTATCTCAACTCCATTCTGTCATTTTCTGTCCATGCCCCTTGACACATTTACAGTTCTTAAATGTATTCAATATATTTAGCCTGAACAGACTTTTGGGGTAGAGAATGCCACAGGTTCACTATACCTGAAGAGGTTTCTTTTCATCTCCGTCCTAAATGGTTCAGCCCATATCTTGAGACTGTGACTCTTGTCTTGGACTCCACCAGCCAGAGGAAACAACATCCCTGCATCCAATCTGTCCAACTCTATCCAACCCTGTCAGAATTGTATACATTTCAATTGGAACCTTCCTCATTCTTCTAAAGTCCAGGCCCAGTCAATTAAATCTCTCCTCATACAACATCCCTGTTCAGGTGAACCTTCAAGGTGTTCTCTCTGTAGTAAGTATATTCTTTCTTTGGTGAGGAGATTAAAACTGCACACAAAACTCCAGGTGTGGTCTTACCAGGGCCCCTGTACAGTTACAATGTGCCAACTTTGCTCTTGTATTCAAGTGCCTCTTGCAATGAAGACCAACACGCCATTTGCTTTCTGAATCACTTTATTCCTGGTGTTCTTGCTGTTCTGTGCTCACACGTTATATAAGACAGGGAATGCTCCCTCTCCTCTGAAATTTGCAGCCTGCCAACAAGACGGCAGGAGTGTGCAGAGTGGAAGCATATCCTGGGGAGAATCCAATCCTCTTACTCCGCCGAGTTGCTCATTAGAGCAAAGGAAACATGAGAATACTCTCGGATTTCTTTTCAGTTCTGGTTTCTGTTTGATAGTGGTGGGGGGGGTGGGGGGGGGGATTCAGCAACCCCCAGAAAAGCTGCCCGCAAATGAGCCAAAAGAATGATCAGCCATTAATGTCAGTTTGCGTGAAGATAGCGGAGTAGTGAGTTAACTTGGTGCATCTTCATTAAGTTTTCAGCAATATCGGCAGATTATACTGTGAATCTGTCATTTGGTACTGTACTTTTCATTCATCTAATTGATCCTTCTGTATGTATAGTCCCTTCTTATGACCTAGGTAACCTTCAGAATTTCTCTCCCCCGTCACTGCTCATAGAGGATTGTATACTGTGCCTAGAACAGCACAAATTGAAAGCTGAAAGAATGCCATTCAGACACCACAAATGCCACACAGCATCAAATTTTAAAAGGAAAAAAAAAGTATACTTATTATGATTGAAAACATTTTTACATTTTGAGTAGCTCAGCATCTTGCAAACTGTGTGTTGTAGATTGTTGGCTTAGCTCATTCTCTCTAACTGATTACTCAATTAACTTAATATAAATAGCACATGCAGTTCACCCAAAGACTTTGGGCATTTTTTAATACATTTTTTCATGGAAAAGGGAATTAAACTGAATTGGAAGAGAACACTAACTGTATTATCTCCAAATTTGCAGATGATATAAAGTTGTGTGAGAGAGTGAGCTGTGAGGAGGATGCGGAGATGCTTTAGCACGATTTGGACAGGCTGAGTGAGTGGGATGGCAGAGGCAGTATAATGTGGATTAATGATCCACTTTTGTAGCAATAATAGGAAGACAGTGTATTATTTGAGTGAGTGTAAATTGAGGGAGGTGGATACTCAACAAGAGCTCGTTGTTTTTGTACATCTGTCTCTGAAAGTAAACAGGTACAGCAGCAGTAAAGAGGCAAATGGTATGTGGGCCTTCATAGTAAGAAGATTTGGGTATGGGGCAATTAATCCTCACTTCTGTGTTAAAAGAGGAACTGCTTTGTCTAAGATTATGTCCCCTGGTCCTAGACTTTCCAGAAGAGGAAAGAACCTCTCATTATCTATTCTGTCAAGCCCCCTGAGAACCCTTCATGGCTGAATAAGGTCATCTTCATTCTTCTAAACCTCAATTTGCACAGTCCCAATCTATTTACCCCTCCTCATAAGAAAATCCATCCTAACCTGACATCAACCTGATGTGGAGATGCCGGCGTTGGGCTGGAGTGGGGCACAGTAAGAAGCCTCGCAACACCAGGTTAAAGTCCAATAGGTTTACTTGGAATCACAAGCTTTCAGAGCACCGTTCCTTCATTAGGTGAGTGGAACATTCCTCCATTTTCCCCCACTCAGCTGATGAAGGAGCAGTGCCCCAAAAGCTTATGATTCCAAAAAAACCTGTGAGACTTCTTATTTGGATCAACCTGGTAAACCTTCTCAGGATTGCCTCTAATACCAGTATCTCTCTTCTCAGATAAAGGGGACGAAAACTGTCCACTGTATTCCATGTGTGGTCTAATTAGTGCCTTGATTAGGTAGCAATTCTTCCCTATTTTAATTTCCATTCCTTTTGAAGTAAAGGCCAACATTCCATTTGCCTTCCCTTTTATTTGCTGGAATTGCATGTTGGCTTATTGTGATTTATACACGAGGGACCCCCATATTCCTCTGTGCTGTAGATTTCTGCAGTCTTTTACCATTTAAATGACACTTAGTTTCTTTATTTTTCCTATCAAAGTGGATAAGAATACCAATGGATCAGTTGGGGCTTTAAAGAAGGTCTGATATTGTTGTGGTCACTTTTATCAATATTTATTCTCTCTGAAAAGTTATTTTAGATTGGTGGGGTGGCCAGGATGGGATGGGTGTGCAGAGGCAGAACCGTTAAACTTTCTCAGCTCACCTTCCATCAACCCAGTGTCCCAACTCTCCACTCTTTGTATGTGCTCAAAGACAATTAATAACTATCAATCGTTTCTCTTAACCATGGCGATGTAATTGGCATGACACTAACAAAGGTTAACAATGTAATTGGTGTGACGTTAACCCATGTAATTGACATGACACCGACAAATATTAATATAATTGACATGACATGAACAAATGTTAAAAATGTAATTGACATGACATTGACAAACACTGATAATGTAATTGACATGACATTAGCACGGAAGATCGTGGTGGCCTATACCACTCAGAGCTATGCTTATTAGATGGCAATGACTTTATTAGCTGCCCATATCCTAACGGGCACCAAGTGTCACACAACCATTAGATACATGTGTCACAATGTCCGAGATTTGGAATTCTCATCCTCAAGCCTCTATGTATCTGTAAATCCTCTAATCCTCCATAATTACTGCGCTTTTCCAAATTTGACTTGTTGCTCATCCCCAATGTTAATTGCTCCACCTTTGGTGGCCATGCCTTAAGCTGTCTAGGATCCAAGATTTGGAATTCCCTCCCTGAACATCCTCAACTCTCTCTCTGTTTCCTTCTGTCAGTCACTTGATCAAGATTTTGATCACTCTTCCTCACATTTTTTGTTCTGGTGACTGGGTTCCAAAATTTACCTCTCCTGGAAAGTGCTTTGCGACCACATTGAAGGTACCAAATAAACACAAGTTGTTGTTGTTCTATCTGTTGGAAGGGAGATTCTCTGGCCTCCCTGTGTCACGGTGGGAGGTGGCGTGTTTCTCACTGCCAGTAGGATCTTCTGGCCCCAAAGCAGTTGTGGTGTCATGGTGGTTAGCACTACTGCCTCACAGTGCCAGAGACACGGGTTCAATTCCCGGCTTGGTTCACTGTCTGTGTGGAGTGTACACGTTCTCCCCGTGTCTGTGTGGATGTCCTCCAGGTGGTCTAGTTTCCTCCCACATTCCAAATATGTTCAGGTTAGTTTGATCGGCCATGCTAAGTTGACCCTAGTGTGAGGGGTAAATGTTTGGGTTTGCAGGAATGGGTGGGATTGTGGCACAGAATTGATGGGCCAAATGGCCTCCTATGCCTGTGGCTCAATGATTCTGTCAATAGGGTTTCCTACTGACTGCACCCCACACCTGCAGCAAGCCCACAGCAGGTGACTCACTGCCTCCATCTTCTCCAGGATAACTAGGGACAGGCAATGCACAGTGATCTGGCCAGCGATGCTCAAAACCCTTGAAAGAATAAATTGAGAAAACCCCCCAAAGGGAACAGAGGGAGAACATTCGAGAACTGGACAGCAATTGTCCCGTATGCAAACTCAGCTCTGCCGGGGACACCCACCCCTTTAATATTTATGACCATCCCATCGGTGTGTTGACTGGAAACCTGCAAGATCCTATTTTAATTTGATGGCCTGTTCATTACCGCACTCAGAATGTAAAATTATGTTAAAGCAACACAGAGGCCCTCAGGAGAAATACCCTCGCGCGGTTATTGAGACGAAACTAAAGAAAAAAGGTTAAATTGACAGCATCAATTTCTGTAAATTGTATAACTTGCTGAATAATTTATTGTTTAATAGATGGAGGCAAATAGATTACAGAATAATGTCAGAACGTTGGTATTCAAAGGCAGTTCCTGGCCTTGGATCAATGTTACAATGTGACACATGTTTAATAAGTAATAAAATTATTAAAACAATGCTGACATTGCACATTTCTTTCACCTGCTAATGATTTTGTAATGCACCTTTATCTGTTAACAGGTTAGTTTTCTCAAACACTTTTCTCCTCATTGAATGGAACTCAAAAAAAAATCTACGGGATAGTTTTTGTACAATAGGGTCAAGCAATGATACATGAATCAAACATCCACTTACCATGCTCTGTACTTCTACATCAGTAGAAATAAAAATCTACAATAGAAATCATTGGGTTCTTCTTCAGCCGATGACTTTCGACACAATCGAACTATATCACCTTTCAAATGTCCAAATCAAGTTAGACCTCGAGTTTCTTGTTGCCCTCAGGGAAACATCACACATAACTTCGGGCAAAAATTATAGGGGAGGGGATGGACTAGTGGTACTATCGCTAGACTATCAATCTAAAAACTCAGCTAATGTTCTGAAGACCTGGGTTCAAATCCTGTCACGGCAGATCGTGGAATTTCAATTCAATAAAAAAAATCTGGAATTATGAATCTACTAATGAACATGAAACAATTGTTGAAAAAACCCATCTGGTTCACTAATGTACTTTAAGGAAGGAAATTTGCCATCCTTACCTGGTCTGGTCTACATGTACTCCAGAGCCACAGCAATGTGTTTGACTCTCAACTGCACTCCAAGGGCAACTAGGGATGGGCAATAAATATCAGCTAGCCAGTGACCCCATGTGAATGAACGAAAAAGTCAGTAATCTCCAATTGTGGATAGGAACATTATATGGGATTTACCATGCAACCCGCTGCATGCTTCGTAGTGGCAGAGTGCAGTCTGCCTTTGGCTGACGATGATGAAATAACTCAGGAAGATCGACAGGAAAGACAACATAGTTTATTTACAGAAAACAACTTCACTACGACGATATATGCATACTCATCCTTCCCTGAAACAAATGTCTAGCAGGTCCAGTACCAGGTCCACTTTCGATAGAGAGGTCCAGTTCAGCAGAATTCTGCCTGTTACCAGAGGAACTCGTATTCAACCAGCCCCACAGGGAGATCAGTCAGTGATTCCCCATGGACCTTGTTGGGGATTATCACAAGAGCTATCTTCATGTCTTTGTCAGTAGGATTTCCCACTGAATGCTCCCTCCCCATCTGAAAATCCAAAGTGAGGATGCATCATCAGCAGGACTGGAAGGATATACAGTGCCAGCAAAAGTTTTTATTTTATACAGAACAAGATAAAGTTCACTCTTCTATTCCAGATACATCTGACATTTATGGCCATCTCTGATAAAACCAGCATTTGTGGCCATCAGTCATTTATAAATTCATTGAAGGCCATGTGTTTCTGTGGGGAGAGAAGAGCTAACATTTCAAATCTTGCCTTACATTGAGTAAATTATGTGGCACATTTTGATTCTAAATGAAACAACATGCCATTTTTATAAACAACCAAAAGGCAAATAGTTTCTGATGAAAACAAGTCCTCAGTTGGAGGGCTGGAGATCAAATTAATGTCATAAGGGAAATGGGAGAGTTGCAGTTTGTTCACTGGACTCTGAAGTTTGATACATCTCCTTCAAGTCACACACAGCTATCATTGAAACATAGGAGCACAGAAACATAGAAGGTAGGAGCAGGAGGAGGCCATTGGCCCTTCAAGCTGCTCTACCATTAATCACGATCATGACTGATCAATCAACACAGTAGTCTAATCCTGCTTTCTCCTCATAAACTTTGATCCTGTTTGGCCCAAATGTTATATCCAGCCACCTCTTGAATACATTCAATGTTTTGGCATCAACTACTTCCTGTGGTCATGAATTGTGCAGGCTCACCATTCTTTGGGTGAAGAAATGTCTCCTCATCTCCGTCCTAAATGGTCTACCCTGAATCCTCAGACTGCGGATATTTCTCTGCTGCTGTTTTATAATCTTCTCAAGGTAGGAGCCATTGCAAACATTGGCACAATCTATGAAATTTAGTGTATGAAAGGCAGGATGGAATAGTGGGAAAATGGGTCATGAGGCCTTTAGTTATCTTACCATTCCCACCTCAATTTTCCTTTCCCACTCAAGAGGAACAAGGATTGGCCACCTGACACCTGTCCATCCAAGACAATGGATGCTTAGAATAAAGAGTATAAGAACATCTGAAGTGGAAGCAAGAGTCATTCAATTTGATCATGACTGACCTTCTAACTCAACTCCACATTCCTGCCAAATTAACATTAACCTTTATTTTTCAAAGAGACCAAAAATCCCAACCTTAAATACATTCAACAATGGAATATCCACAACTCTTCAAGGTTGATAATTCCAAAGAGTTACAACTCCTTTGAGTGAAGAAGTTTCTTCTCATCTCAGTCCTAAATGATTCCCTTATCCTGACATTGTGCTCCCCTGTTCTAGATTCTCCATGATGTGGAGATGCTGGCATTGGACTGGGGTAAACATAGTAAGAAGTCTCGTAACACCAGGTTAAAGTCCAACAGGATTATTTGATAGTAAATGCCACAAGCTTTTGGAATGCTGTTCCTTTGTCATCTGACTTACGGAAGAACGTTCCCAAAGCTTGTGATGTTTACTATCAAATAAACCTGCTGGATTTTAACCTGGTGTTGTGAGCCTTCTTACTAGATTCTTTAATCAGGGGACACAATATTTTAGTCAAACTACTTTAGAAAGTTGTATTTTTTAAAAAATGATTTCATGGGATATAGGCATCGCTGGTGAGGCCAGCATTTATTGACCATTACTAATTGCCCATGAGATGGTAGTGATGAGCTGTCTTCTTGAACTGCTGCAGTCCATGCGTTGTAGGCACACCCACAGCGCTGTTAAGGAGGGAGTTCCAGGATTTTGACCTAATGGCATTGAAGAAAAGGTGATATATTTCCAAGTCTGGACTGTATGTGGCTTGGAGATATTGCCTGTGAAATATTCCACAAGGACACTTCAATCAGTTTATCACTCAAAAGACGTTTATCCAGGTAATCTTACTTTATGAACACAATAAAAAGACTCACAAAACTGGATTAAAGTCCAACTGGTTTATCTGCTATCATGAGCTTTTAGAGCTTTCATCAGGTGATCACCAATGCCCACATCGCCACATCATGGCTCACTTTATGGACAGACAAAGGACTGTTGTTCAAATCTATTAAAGACACTTGCTAGTTAAAGAAACAACTCTTACACAATGAATTAAGTTAACATTTCCCCAAACTAGGCTAATTGCCTGAGAAAAAGATATTATCCATTCTGATGAAATTGATCAGGCTGTTGGAATCAATTTACTGAGCTCACATTGACAGATGGACTCAGAGTTTTCTTGTTTTGAAGGTGGATCTTGCACGTTCTCTTCCACCATCCCGGGACACAGTAAATTGGCCAAATCTTTGTTGCAGTTTATCTTCAGATGGCTGCTTTTATCCCCACTCTTTGAGCTTGTCTGGAATGTTCTCTGGCTTTCGGCTAATGGGGTGACAGGGCAAGGGGTCACAGCACCCAATGAGGTTGGGCCAGGTCATCCTAGTTGTACATATCTCCTCTCAGGATATGGTTAACAGTAGGATGTCATGGTTAAACCTGGGGAATACACCGTCATAATGTATTTTTCTATTCTTCAAGCTGAATACCTCCTGATGGATTTTGGGTCATAACGACTCTTTCATTGTTAAGTTTGAGCCTCTCTATTCTGGATTCGAGATTCTGGATACAGGTCATAATGACACCCCCCCCCCCCCTGTTAAATTCAAGCACCTTGGCTCAACATAAGACAGTTCTGGTATGGTCCCTGTTGGCTTTGAGCCTGTGATAACTAGGTCCGCATTCCTGCTTGTCAAAACAGTTTAGCTGTCTTAATTTGAAGTGTCCAATTTTATGTTGGGCCTAATTGCTCAGGCCATTGTCCATTTGACCACAGAGGGGACTTCAAGATGATGGTGTTTCCATGCACCTGATGTCCTTGTCCTCATTAGTGGAGAATGTTGAAGCTTTGAAACTCTCAACTCTCTCTTTCCCTCTCTCTCTCCCTCTGTTCTGGAGGTGACCTGCTCTTGTTGCTGTGTCCTGACATGCTTCTGGGGGAAGCTGAGAAGTGGGTTCCTTCGAATGCTGCTAGCATAGGTTTCTTACACCTGCCTGACTACCTTCCAGAATCTACCAAGGATTTGGCTCAGCAGGTGCTTAGCTCTGATTAGTTTCACATTGTTGTTGATGGGTTTCAATGAGTTTCAATGATGGGTCCTTTGTATGCGTGTGTGCTAGGTGTCTAGTTTCAGCTTCTCCAGTTAGGAAGGCAGATGCAATATTAGCATTCACGTCGGGAAGGCTAGAATGTAAAAGTAGTGATGTACTTCTGAGGATGAATAAGACTCGAGTCCGACCCCATTTGGAACATTGTGAGCAGTTTTGGGTCCTGTATCTAAGACAGAATGTGCTGGCCTTGAGAAGGATCCAGAAGAGGTTCACAAGGGTGATCCCTGGATTGATAAGCTTGTCGCATGAGGAACAGGTGAGAACTCTGGGTGCGGAGTTCAGAAGGTTGAGGGAGATCTTACGGGATACTGCGAGGCCTGGATAGAGTGAACATGGAGAGATCCACTGGTAGGAAAAACTAGGCATTATATGAGATGCTGGCATTGGGTTATGGTAAACACAGTAAGAAGTCTCGCAACACTGGGTTAAAGTCCAACCAGTTTATTTGATAGTAAACCCTCAAGCTTTCAGAAATGCTGTTCCTTCATCAGATGTGTGGTAAGTTCTGATCAGAGAAGGGCATATAAAGGCACACACATTCTACATTCTAATCAGTATTATGTAAATTCTGTGTCCCTTTATGCTCTTCTCTGATCAGAACCTTCCACACACCTAACGAAGGAACAGTGTTTCCGAAAGCTTGTGGGTTTACTATCAAGTAAACTGGTTGGACTTTAACCTGGTGTTGTGAGACTTCTTACAGGAAAAACTAGAACCAGAGAGCACAACCTCGGGCTATAGGAACGATCCTTTAAAACAGTGGTAAGGAGGAATTTCTTCAGCCAGAGAGTGATGAATCTGTGGAACTCTTTGTCATAGAAGGCCAGATCATTGAGTGTCTTTAAGACAGAGACAGATAGGTTCTAGATTAATAAGGGGATTAGGGGTTCTGGGGAAAAGGCAGGAGAATGAGGATGAGAAAAATATTAGCCATGATTGAACGACAGAGCAGACTCGATGGGCCGAATGGCCTAATTCTGCTCCTGTGTCTTATGGTTTATAATATGCATCAGATCCTTTGTTTCACTGATGTGTGTCTGGCCCATGTATTGAATAGCGATTTGTTCTCAAGAAATGTATAAGTGTCCCTTTAACACGCTAATGGACTCGTGCATCTCTGCTTTTCAATTATCAAAGTTCGAATTTTGCAAGAGGCTTATCTCTACGCAGACTGTTTTGGACTGAGATAATCCCAGCATGCCTTGCTTTTAGGCCAATTTCTCTGTCAGTTTTTATGTCACCTTGCTGTGCTTGTGTTGTGGCCTGATGTTTGTCTGCAGTTGGTCTCCTTTCAATGATTGAATTTCAATCACAGTTCGCTGCAGCATTTTTTTTAAGTTTTCTTTTAAAGTTTATTTTATTTATCAGTCACACGTAAGGATTACATTAACACCGCAATGCAATTACTTTGAAATTCTCCTAGTCACCACAGTCCAACACCTGTTTAGGTCAATGTACCTCTTTCCCACGTCTTTTAGACTGTTGGAGGAAACCGGAGCACCCGGAAGAAACCCATGCAGACACGGGGAGAACATGCAGACTCTGTATAGACAGTGACCCAAGCCGGGAATTAAACCCGGGTCTCTGGTGCTGTAAAGCAGCAGTGCTAACCACAGTGCCACTGTGCCACCGTACTGCCCATCTTCCACCCTAAGTTCTTCTAACCTCCAGAATTTAAAAAAAACTTGAGGTGAAAAATTTTACTCAGTGTCTCATTAGAGGGCAATCCCCTGGCATGGTGCCCAGTGTGGACCACCAAGTTCAGGGAAAGAGCCTTTGCGGATCACAGTGGGCATGGAGAATAATTACTATTTAGTTTACCTTTTTACCCCACTGAGATTCAGATATATCTTAGATTAATTTGCAGCATCATAGAAAGAGGCTATTCTGACAATTTTCTTTGGAAAATGTTGCCTCTTGACTTTTCTGGAGGCTTCATGCCTTGGGGAGACAGTGGTGAAGTCATTGGACTCATAATCCAAAGACCCAAATAAAATACTGTGGATGCTGGAAACTCAAACAGTAACAGAAAATGCTGGAAAATCTCAGCAGGTCTGACCGCATCTGCAGAAAGAAAATACAGCCAATGTTTCATGGCTGGATGACCCTTCAGCAGAGCTAGCCAGAATTCATCAGAGTATCCCAGAGTAATTCTATGTGCACCTAGTTTCTAATCCCACCAGGGCAGATGGTGACATTTGAAAGTCTAATGATGACAATGAAATCATTGTCAATTGTCACAAAAACCCATCTGGTTCACGAATGCTCCTTTAGGGGAGGAAATCTACCGTCCTTCCCTGGTCTGACCTCTCTGTGACTTCAGACTCACAGCAATGTGGTTAACTCTTAAATGCCCTCTGAAATGGCTTAGCAAGCCACTCAGTTCAAAGTCATGGGATGGCCAATAAATGTCAATAAATTGCTTTGCTGGCAAAGGCCAGATCCCATGAAATTAAAAAGAGATCCCATCTCAGCCTTACACTACAAACCTGGCTAATTGACACATTGGGACCAATGGGAAGCAAAGAGACTTTTGTTACCCAAGTAAATGGGCCAGTCATAGACAGCAGTGGGAAGTTGTGTGTGGAGCCTGAGGAGATTGGAGAGGTACTGAATAAATATTTCTCTTCGGTATTCACGCAGGGTGATGTAAATGTAGTTATGGAGAACACTGAGGTACAGGGTAGCAAGCTGGAAGGTATCGAAGTAGATAGGGAGGATGTGCTAGATATTCTCGAGGGTTTGAAGTTGGATAAGTCCCCTGGGCCGGGCGGGATTTACCCTAGGATTCTCTGGGAGGCAAGAGAGGAGATTGCAGAGCCTCTGGCTCTGATCTTCAGGTCGTCGTTGGTTACGGGTGTGGTTCCGGAGGACTGGAGGATAGCGAATGTGGTCCCGTTGTTCAAGAAGGGGAAGAGAGACCTTCCAGGGAATTATAGGCCAGTGAGTCTTACTTCTGTTGTGGGCAAAGTATTGGAGAGAATTATTAGGGATAGGATTTATAGTTATTTAGAGAGAAATGAATTGATTGGGGATAGTCAGCATGGTTTTGTGAAGGGTAGGTCGTGCCTTACTAACCTCATTGAGTTTTTTGAAAAAGTGACCAAAGAGGTGGATGGGGGTAAGGCGGTTGATGTGGTATATATGGACTTTAGTAAGGCGTTTGATAAGGTGGCCCATGGAAGACTTCTGCAGAAAATGCAGATGTATGGGATAGAGGGTGATTTAGCTAATTGGGTTAGGAATTGGCTAGCAGATAGAAGACAGAGGGTGGTGGTTGATGGGAGATATTCATCGTGGAGTTCGGTGACAAGTGGTGTACCTCAGGGGTCTGTTTTGGGGCCCCTGCTGTTTGTAATTTTTATAAATGATCTGGATGAGGGTATTGAAGGATGGATTAGTAAATTTGCAGATGACACTAAAGTCGGTGGAGTGGTAGATAGTGAAGAGGGGTGTTATAGTTTGCAGAGGGACTTGGACAAGTTGCAGAGCTGGGCCGAGAGGTGGCAAATGGAGTTTAATGTGGAAAAGTGTGAGGTAATGCACTATGGCAGAAATAATAAATGTGTAGAGTACAGGGCAAATGGTAGGATTCTTAGTAGTCTAGATGAACAGAGGGATCTTGGTGTGTATGTGCATAGATCCCTGAAAGTAGGCAGTCAGGTCGAGAAGGTTGTTAAGAAGGCATATGGAGTCTTGGCTTTTATTGGTAGAGGGATTGAATTTCGGAGCCGCAACGTCATGTTGCAACTGTACAAAACTCTAGTGCGGCCGCACTTGGAGTATTGTGTGCAGTTCTGGTCCCCACATTATAAGAAAGATGTGGAGGCATTGGAGAGGGTACAGAGGAGGTTTACCAGGATGTTGCCTGGTATGGAGGGCAGGTCTTATGAAGAGAGGCTGAGGGATTTGAGGTTGTTTTCGTTAGAAAGGAGGCGGCTAAGAGGAGACCTAATCGAAACATATAAGATGATTAGAGGTTTAGATAGGGTGGACAGTGATAGCCTTTTTCCTAGGATGGAGAAAGCTAGCACGAGGGGACACAGCTTTAAATTAAGTGGTGATAGTTATAGGACGGATATCAGAGGTAGGTTCTTTACCCAAAGGGTGGTTCGGGAGTGGAATGCCCTGCCTGCAGCAGTTGTAGATGCGCCAAGTTTGGTGGCGTTTAAGAGGTTAGTTGATAAGTATATGGAAGAGAAGGGAATGGTTTAGTTTGGAGGGGCATTGCTTTTTATATTGGTCGGCGCAACATCGAAGGCCGAAGGGCCTGTTCTGTGCTGTAATGTTCTATGTTCTATGTTCTATAAATGATTCATGACTGTCAATCATAGAATCCCTACAGTGCAAAAGGAGGCTATTCAGCCCATCGAGTCTGCACCAACCACAATCCCACACAGGCTCTATTCCCATAATCCCATATATTTACACGCTAATCTCCCTGGCACTGGAGTCAATTTAGCATGGCCAATCAACCTAGCCCGCATATCTTTGGACCATGGGAGGAAACCATTGACTCTGTCTACATTTCCCGTTGCCTCGGTAAAGCAGCCAGCATAATTAAGGACCCCACACACCCTGGACATTCTCTCTTTCACTTTCTTCTGTCAGGAAAAAGATACAAAAGTCTGAGGTCACGTGCTAACTGACTCAAGAACAACTTCGTCCCTGCTGTCATCAGACTTTTGAATGGACCTACCTTGCATTAAGTTGATCTTTCTCTACATCCTAGCTTTAACTGTAATATTACATTTTGCACTCTCTCCTTTCCTCCTCTAGGAACAGTATGCTTTGTATAGCATGCAAGAAAAAAGACTTATCACTATATCCTAATACATGTGACAATAATCAAATCAACCAGAGCACCCAAAGGAAATGCAGACATGGGGAGAATGTGCAAACTTCACACAGACGGCCACCGGAGGCCGGAATCGAACCTGGGTCTTTGGGGCTGTGAGGCAACAGTGCTATAACCACTGTGCCATCAAACAGTCTTTATTTCCTTCTGTAAAAAAAAAATTGAAGCAAATAAAACTAAAAAAAAACACCATTTATTCAATTCCCCAGAGATTTTACTTCAGGAATCATTACAACATTAATGAAACAAAATAACTGGGATGGACTAACAGAACTGGTAGCATCTGTGGGGAAGAACCAGTTCTGATGAAAGGTCACCACCTTGAAATGTCAGCTCTGTTTCTCTCTCCACAGATGGTGCCAGATCTGCTGTGTATGTCACACATATTTTTGATCTAATTTCAGATTCCTCGTATCACAGAATCTTGCTGTCATTCTCACCCATGGCTTTATTATGACTGGCCCCGGCTGGCCAATCTCCCCTTGAGCGTGGAAATACCCTAGCTTTCAATGAAGTGTATGAGGGGCTATGGGGTGTGAGTGGGAGGTGATTTGACATGAGGGCTCTTCTTAGAGTAGGCAATGGCACAAGGGGTCAGAAGTAAAACGTCATTTATTGAACATCTTTTAAAATTAACATTAACATGACAGGAAGTGAAATTTGATTACTTAAGAGAGAGGGAGATAAAGAGTTGGAGACTGACTTTGCAGCCAAATGCAAAAACTTTGCAGCATTCGACTGAACACAATACGTAGCTCGTGATAACTTTTCGATTATCTGTGTTTTTACTGAGCTGGGTTCAAACTGTGTCTGGCTGCATAAACAATTGGTATCTGTGACCATGAAACACTGCTGTTCACCTCATGAGAAAATCTGTCTATAGAAGGATCATTTCTGCTCAACATCACACTTTCAAATGAGGTCAATTTTCTAAACTGAACCCAGAATTCCAAGGTGGGTTTTAAAATGTGATAAGAAGTCTGACAACACCAGGTTTAAGTCCAACCGGTTTATTTGATAGTAAACTCGCAAGCTTTCGGGGTTTTCCCCTTCATCAGGTCCACATCTTGACGACTATCAGCACTTTTAAAGTGTGGCCAGGTAAAATGTACCTGAAGTTAGCTTTAAAGCTTAGCATGATTAGTTACAGAAATACCTCAAATTAATTACAGAAATATCTTAAAATGGGGTCTTTTAATTGAGGCAAACCATCCCACAGGGAACTGGCGACCTTTGGACCTACTGACACCCAGATCATGTTTCATGATGTCTGTAGTGGGGGCTGGATGTGAACCACCATTCTTTGAAAACCTAGTCCAAATCCAAGTAAATCACAAGGACCCAAGGGAGATGCTGATCCCCGGATTGGTGCCGGTCAGGTTGGGAGCGTAGTGTGCCAGCTTGCACCATTAATTAGCCCTGGCGACAATTGTGTCATTGGAATTGGAATCCGCCCCTGGATGCCGTTTTTACCCCGCTGGAGGGGACCCCATGGAACTGCAGCTCGCCATCTCCTTCTATGACTTGATGTCATTCTTTGTCCCGTAGTGTTCCTGTGATATGCCTTGGCATGCTTCATTGCATGAAAGATGCTTCAATAAATATAAGTTTTTATTGTTTTTTTTTTGCTTAGAAACATGATTTACCTTTAATTGAATAAAAAGGGCGGCACGTTGGCACAGTGGTTAACACTGCTGCCTCACAATGTCAGGGACCCGGGTTCAAATCGTGGCTTGGGTCACTGACTGAGTGGAGTTTGCACATTCTCCCCGTGTCTGTGTGGTTTTCTCCAGGTTTCCTCTCACAGTCTAAAGATGTGCAGGTTAGGTGGATCGGCCATGCTAAATTAACCCTTAGTGTCAGGGGATTGGCAGAGTAAATATGTGAGTTATGGGAATAGGGTCTGGGTGGGATTGTGGTCAGCGCAGACTCAATGGACTGAATGGCCTCCTTCTGCACTGTAGAGATTTCACAATTCTAGGCTTGGTGTCGTACTTTGTTTCATATGTTTGTTCCCATGATGTGCCTTGACATGCTTTATTGCATAAAAGATGCCTGAATAAACATGTCATTATTGTTTTTCCTTAGAAAACTGATCAATCTTTATTTAATTCCTGGAGAATCTGGTAAAATCATGGAGAGTCAGAAATCTTAGGCCTGTGCTAACTTTTTGCTGTGTCTTTCCGGAACTAATCCCACTGGACAGCCCTCGCTTCAGAGCTCTGGAGATTTGTCTATTCGAATTTTTTTCTCTTATTAGACGCAATGCTATTTGTCTGAAACACTTCTCGTGGCAAAGCATTACACGTTTCACCAAGCAGCCGTGCAATGATATTTGCCCAAACGTTTTTCTTCTCTCGCTTCCAGTCACTATTTAGAATTGACTTTGAGGTTGTAGTTTGAAGATAGTTTGTGACACAGGAATTAAAAAATAATGTGCAGTGCAATCGCTGTGCAGGAGTATAGGGATTGCTAGATGGCAAATTGCTCAGGCCCATCTATTTAGCTTTCTATCATCCTGGTAATTATCGCATTATGCAATGGTGCTGGAGTAATTGACTCATCCATCTTTATCCATTGTTTGGCCAACAGATCAATGTCGAGGTGAAAGGAACTCCATTTGGCAAAGGCCGTATGCTCTCCTATTCATTTATACAATGTGGGCGTTACTGACAAGGCTTGCATTTATTATCCCAAATTATCTGTTGCCCTTCAATTCCATCTGCCACATATCCTGCCTCATGTTACTCCTATATCCCACATTGCTGTTTTTAAAATCAGCACATTAACTACTTCCAGTGCCACCCCACAGAGCTTGTTCCATAGCTTGACCAGAGTCCCTGAACTAGTGAGATGTGTCTTATAGTTAATGCTGAAGCAAAAGCACTCGTAGGTTTAACGTTTATTTATTAGCGTCACAAGTCAGCTTACATTAACACTGCAATGAAGATGCTGTGAAAATCCCCTGGTCGCCACCCTTTGGCTGCTCGGGTACACTGAGGGAGCCAACGCACCCAACCTGTGGGAAGAAACCAGAGCACCTGGAGGGAATCCACTCAGGCATGGAGAGAACTCCACGCAAACAGTGACCCAAATTGAGAATCGAACCCCGTTCCCTGGTGCTGAGAGACAGTGGTGCTAAGCACTCTGCCACCGGATGCCCACAAAGAAGCACATCTTTTCTGATAAGCTGCCCACTAGAGAATATGGTGCAAACTTCCCCTTTAGCCAATGGCAGTTGACACCAGGTGTTAAGTCAAGGGATCCCTAGGCAGGAGGAGCCAACAATCACCTTGAAGTATTCTCACAGACAGCAAAGCAGAAAATCCAATTCATTCCTTTAATTTTGAATTTAATCTTTCAGGCAGCGTAGCAATTGATGATATTTTTATGTGAAGATAAAAGTTAAAATATCGTGAATAAACTTTCAAAATATATTTTCTAAAACGAAAATGTGAAATGCAAATATCGGAGATTCCACGGATACTGAATTAGCTTTTCAGAGTAGATGAGAGTGCTTAGAAGTTAATATGGAATTATTGCACTGTTAAAACACAATTATATCTTATTCAACCAGATGAATTTTGTGAAGGGTTTTCACATTGAGGCTCACAATCTAAAAATTGTTCCATCAATTCACTCTTTTTTTTATTCTCTAAGAGTATGCCCTGATGATGGGTGTGTCCAGATCCAAGGGTCACAATCTGATGATTCGGGATAGACCATTTAGATGAGGAGATATTTCTTCACCCAGAGAGTGGTGAACCTGTGGAATTCATTATCACAGGAAGTAGTTGATGCCAAAACATTGAATGTATTCAAGAGGCAGCTGAATATAGCAGTTGGGGTGAAAGGGATCAAAGATTATGGGGAAAAAGCAGGATTAGGCTATTGAGTTGGACGATCAGCCATGATCATGATGAATGGTGGAACAGGCTTGAAGGGCTGAATGGCCTCTTCCTAATCCTATCTCCTATGTTTCTATGTAATAGAACACCCTCTTTAGGGGAGCAAAAGGGGGGGGGGCACACCAATTGGTGAGGTTCCCCGAAGGCTAAAAGACTGCCGAGAGTAAACCATCATAAGCTCTCCTTTATCAAGCTCTCTGAGAGCATGTGCTGCTGGAGACTTTGGCTTTCAAAGGAGATGATGAGATACCTTTGCCAGTGTCTTCATACGCTTGGTGCCATGTAGCACAGGAAGACATCAGCTGCTTGTGGCCATGAAGGTTATAGCAGCCCTGAATTTTTATGCAATTGGCTCCTTCCAGGACTCACAGGTGCCCACATTTAAATGCACCCGTAAGGTAACAGATGTGTTCTTCTCCAAGCTAATTCAGTATCTGTGAAATATCAGATATTGCATTCCACATTTGTTTTAGAAAATATATTTTGAAAGTTTATTCATGATATTTTAGCTTTTATCTTCATGTAAAAATATCATCAATTGTTACGCTGCCTGAAGGATTAAAATCAAAATTAAAGGAATGAATTGGACTTCCTGCTTTGCTGTCTGTGAGAATACTTCAATGTGATTGTTGATTCCCCCTGTCTGGAGATCTGGTTGACTTGGCACTTGGTGTCAACTGCCATTGGCTAAAGGGGAAGTTTGCACCGTTCTCTTTAGTGGGCAGATTATTGGAGAAGATGTGCTCATTTTTGGACACCTGGGTGGCACAGTGGTTAGAACCACTGCCTCACAGCTCTGGGGAATCAGGTTCATCCATGGGTATCAGACAGATCGTTGATCTGCAATTGATTGCCCCCACATGCTTCTCCATTCCCCATGGCACCAGGTTGCTGCTTCATCAACCACAAGTGATTCCACTCTCTGAACATGTAATTAGTCCATGGCCACAATACGTGCAGAATACAGGAGTGTGTTCATTTTCCAAAGAGTGTACTTGATAGTTTTTATCCTTGGCCAGTCCCAGATGCGGACTTTTCGAAGGACACCTGAGGCTACAGAGATGACATCTTAGTGACAATTATTACCTCCATGGCTACTGGTGTCAGCGAGGAGGCTAGAGACGCCAGTGAAGATCCCAACACAATAAGGCACACACTGTGATCTGTGCAGCAGTAGAACAAACCGTCAGCATCTTCATGATGCCTCTCTGCTGCCTGGATTTGTCAGCCTGACAATATGGCCCACAGAGGTATGCTGTGGCCTTCACAACCTGGCCTTGCTGTGGGGTGAGGAACTTGCAGACAAGGATCTGGAGGAACAGGACATCTCCTTGGATGAGCAGGACATTGAGGAGGGTTCTGAGGAGGAGCATCCATAGAAGGCAGATGTAAAGATAAGAAGTGGTGTGGGGTCATGAGTTGGCATGTATTGGCACTAAGTTAGGAAGCACTATAAGAGATTATGGGAATCCATGAGTTGGCATTAAGTTGGCATAGGTATTATAAAACAAACAGAGATAGATTGGAGGTCTGAATTTGTCATGGACAGTATGAAGGTTTCTTTTGATTGTTGAGGGAGCAAGAGTTGTTATGAGTTGGTATGTATGGAGTTTGGGGCGGGGAGCTAAGGATGCTTGAGGGATGAGAATTGGAAGGCCAAACATTGAAGAAAACAACTGGAATAAACCACCAGAGAACTGAGGCAGGTCTTTTAAACAGTCACTGTGACTGCCTCCACTTTGTGTCTGGGGCAGAGGATCATACCCGACACATCCCTGCAATGAAGATGCTGGGAATCTATGCAGACTCTGGTGTCTGTTCTCGTTTCTGGCCTTAGGTGAGTCATTTTGGCTATGAGGAGTGTGCGGTACATTTTATTTTGAGCAAAGAGTTAAGTTTAATGACCAACCATTACAATAAACGCTCCCCAACAATTGTTGATTATCCAGTTAATATGAAGTAATTAAATTGAACTGAAGCCGGACTATTTATTAACAAGTATTAATGCCATTATGACCTACTCACTTTACAGGTAATCCAGCCGACGTGAGAGCACTTGGGCCCTGTATTTTTAGGTGAAAGGCCACTTGATTGAAAAGGCCGTGAGGTTACTCTCTGTTCCAGGAGCTGGCCACAGAAGTTGACCTGGCATTCAGCCAAATAATATATTATTAGATGTCATTGGGGGAAATGTAAAATCAAAGCCATGCCTGGCTCTTTAGTGGATTGGATAAGACCTTGTGGTATTTTTCAAGGAAGAGTCTTTCCAAGCTTTTTATGGGCAACATTTCCAAGTAAGTCAATTCTGTCTCTGGAACTTTATGTCAAAGGTTGAATGTCATCCATTTTGTGAGACCAGCCATCTGATGTTGGGAAGGTCAACATTAGGGCTTGGTTAAAACTGGATTCCTCAAATTCTTTATTAAAAAAAAAAACATGCATATGTAATACAGATAAGAAAATGATTTACCTGTGAATTAACAAGAATTGTAGAATCCTTACAGTGAAGGAGGAGGCCTGTCAGCCCATTGAGTCAGCACCAATTCTCTGACAGAGTTTTTAAAGATTTTATTAGTGTCACAAGTAGGTTTACATTAACACTGCAATGAATTTGCTATGAAAACCCCCTCGTCGCCACACTCTGGCCCCTGTTCAGTTAATTCAGTTATTCAGTTAATACTGGGGCATTGGGAAGAGTTACAGAACAAAGAGGTCCAGGGGTACATGTTCATAGCTCCTTGAAAGTGGAGTCACAGGTGGACAAAGTGGTGAAGAAGGCATTCGACATGCTTGCTTTCACCAGTCAGGATATTGAATACAGGAGTTGGGACGTCTTGTTGAAGTTGTACAAGGCATTGCTGAGTCCACACTTGGAATACTGTATGCAATTCTGGTCATCGTATTATCGAAAGGATATTATTAAACTAGAAAGAGTACAAAATAGATTTACTAGGATGGTACCAGTACTTGATGGATTGAATTCTAAGGAGAGGCTGGATAGACTGGGACTTTTTCTCTGGAGTATAGGAGGCTGAGGGGTGACCTTATAAAGGTCTATCAAATAATGAGGGGCATACACAAGGTAGATAATCAATATCTTTTCCTAAAGGTAGAGGAGTCTAAAACTGGAGGGTATCGGTTTAAGAGGGGAGAGATACAAAAGTGTCCAGAGGGGCAATTTTTTTCACACAGAGGTGATGAGTGTCTGGAACAAGCTGCCAGAGGTAGTAATAGGGGCAGGTACAATTTTATCTTTTAAAAAAATTATATGGGTACAATGGGTATAGAGGGATATGGGCCGAATGTGGGCAATTGGGCTTAGCTTAGGGTTATAAAAAAATAAGGGTGGCATGGACAAGTTGGGCCAAAGGGCCTGTTTCCATGTTGTAAACATCTATGACTCTATTTGTATATGCTGAGGGAGAATTTAGCATGGCCAATGCACCTAAGCAGTACGTCTTTCAGGCTGTGGGAGGAAACTGAGCATCCAGAGGAAACCCATGCAGACTCTTCACAGACGGTGACACAAACTGGAAATCGAACTTGGGTCCTGGTGTGGTGAGGCAGCAGTGCTAACCACTGTTACCATGCTGCCCCCTACCATCCTACTATGGCCTGTCCCCCTAACCACAAGTATTTGCTCCACTAATCCACCATATCCTGAGATATTACGGGGCAATTTACCTTAGCCAATCCACCTAACCAGCACTTCTTTGGACTGTGGGAGGAAACCAGAGCACCCAGAGGAAATCCACACAGCCACAGGGAGAACGTGCAAACTCCACACAGACGGTGTGCCAAGCCAGGAATCGAACACCGGTCTTTGGAGTTGTGAGGCAACAGTGCTAACCATGGTACCGTAGAGCTGCCCATCCATGGATTCATCTTTGCCGTTATTGAAATGTATAACAGGCTCAGGGGCCCAAGGTCCAATTTCTGCTCCTAATTCTTAAGCTTTTGTGTTCATTTGTGATTCCTTTTCTGATGAATCTGGATGTCAGTGAGAACATGGCATAGACCATTCTCCATCAGTGCGCAAAGGATGTGAGGAAAGCACAAGGACCATTGAATAGCTTGACCAAAGAGCTAACACGAACCAATGGCCTCTTTCTGTGCCATCTCTTTCTGTGAGCCTGTAAATGGAGAACTACTCTGGCAATATAACAGACAGCATCCACTATGAGCTGAGATTGAGTGTGGCTTCTTTACACACTGTCAGTCAAGAACTCATTTGAGATGGAACCTTAAGACTTCTCTTAATCACTGGAATCACCATGAAACTATAATACCTGTCACCAATCCTGACCCTAAGACAGTATCTCTTTAATTGCCTCTTCTTGGCCCAACATCAGAAAGTGAATTCAATCTGCCACAGAGTCTCTTTCGAAAGCTGCGGCATTGTTTGGGTGACTAATCACTCTGACGTGCTGAGGTTTTTTTTAGATTAAATTTCTAAGTGAGTGATTAAATCAGATGTGGTGAAAAGATTTGGATACTACCCTGTTTCCTTTCTCTCGTTCTGCAGCGGGACTGACGTTTTGGATCCTGGCAAATCTCTTCAGGGTAAAATTGTTCAGTGAAAGGAAGGAGTTGCATTTTTGTGCAGCCCCCTTTCACAGCCTCAGGAAGTGCATCACAGCCAATAAAAGACTTTGAGAAGAGCAGTGGCTGTCACCATGTTGAAAATACAAGAAGTTCACAGCAAGATCCCGCCATCAGGAATGTGATAGTTACCAACTAACATGTAGTCGAGATTCGCAGTTGGAGAGGAGACAGTAGCTGACGATAATTAGCTTTCAATAAGTTGCCCTTTCTGCATTGCCCCCTCCCACCCAACCAACTCTCATTCCCCACAATTCATGAGGCAAAACAACCAAGAGGGCAAATAATGGAACAGTACCAGCCTGCATAAAGCTGGGTATTGGACTCTGAGAGAGCCCCTAGAATGTTTCATTCATTCTTAAAATGTGGGAACTGTTGTCGTCTAATGACCAAGATGGCAGATTATCTTCTCGAACAGTGCAGTTATTTTCCCCAGGAGTTTGATAAACCCAAATGACTTGTTAGGACACTGCTGAGGGAAGGAATGAATCGAGAGAGTTTCAAGTTCTGAGGTGTCCTGGCCCCTTGTGCCAACGCTATAGTTAAGAAAGCCCACCAACGCCTCTACTTTCTCAGGAAATTTGACATGTCTGTGAACAGCTTTTGTAGATGCATCATAGAAAGGATTCTTTCTGCTTGTATCACAGCTTGGTATGGCTCCTGCTCTGCCCAAGACCACAAGAAACTACAGAGTGTTGTGAACAAAGCCCAGTCCATCATACAAACCAGCCTCCCATCCATTGACTCTGTCTATACTTCCCGTTGCCCCAGCAAAATAACCAGCATAATCAAGGACCCAATGAATCCCGGATAGACTCTCTTCCACCTTCTTCTGTCATGAAAAAAGATACGAAAGTCTGAGATCACACACCAACTGACTCAAGAATAGCTTCTTCTGCGTGACCATCAGATTTCTGAATGGACCTCCCCTAAATTAATTTGATCTTTCTCTGCACCCGACCTATGATTGTAACATTACATTCTACAATCTCTCCTTTCCTTCTCTATGAACAGTATGCTCTGTCTGTATCGAGTGCAACAATCAATACTTTTCACTGTATCCTAAAACATGTGACTATAATAAATCAAATCAAATTAAATCAGAAGAAATCCAAACCAATCCTTTCCTAATGTGACTGCCTGTTCACACAAGCTGGAGTTCAGACAATAATTATCTCCTCATCCTCCTTTCGACAGCGTATCAGCTTGTTCCACACGGAATGTGTTTGGCTCTCAGTTTTCATATTGCAGGTGGAATTGTGGTAAAAGGAATACACGAAAGGTAATTGAGTCCGCATAGTTTCATGTTCAAACCAATTTTCACATTTTACTAAGAAGCTGATTGCTACCTTTTGCTTTTTTCCTCGTTTGAGAAAATGAGCTAGGGTTGACAATCAGTACGACTCCTCTGCTCTGCAATCATGTTGGTATTATTTCAATTTGCAACCAGTCACATCAGCCCACCTCGGGGCTGTGGAAATCCTCCGCTGCGGAACAACAAGGACACAATATTGAACAGGCTGTGGCCGGCTCTTAAATAACCATCAGTGATTGTCTCTGTGTTTGTCAAAGCTGCTTCAGGCACTCCTTTGATGTGAGTTCATTCTTCCCAGAGTAGGCAGAGGCACACCTTAATAGTTTCTTTTCTATGCCAGGTTAGACAATTGTGCGTTCTTTGGTTGATTCCTCATCTTTCACGCCACTTAAGAGCAATAATTACACAGCGTGCAGCAAGCAAGATTCACTCCAAGCAAGGGAGGAGTTAGTATGCGGGTGAGATCACTGATGCACTCTGTAAATTTCACCACACATCAGTCTCACTGTTGATTTCTTAATCTACTTTCCATTGAAAGAGATGTACGACTGATGACTGAATTGCTAATGCTCGTCTTACACTATTACCCAAAGGTAAAATTAGTCCTCTTACCAAAATGTACCATTTGGGATTTCTTAGGGAGCACTTTTCCTCTCAAATCATTATATATTAATTCCCTTCACCTTTTCAATCTGTTTTAGAACAAGAAATTTGAAAAAGGCAAATGGAAGCTGATTTCTGTTGATTGATTTACACTCTTAACCCGACATTCCTTCACAATCCCCTAATCCACTCACTGTTCAAAAATACATCAATCACTGTCTTAAATTTTGAATTGATTTGATTTATTATTGTCACATGTATTAGCATACAGTGAAAAGTGCTGTTTCTTGCGTGCTATATAGACAAAACATACCATTCATAGAGAGAGAAAGGAGAGAGGGTAGAATGTTGCATTACAGTCACAGCTAGGGTGTAGAGAAATGTGAGGTAGGTCCATTCAGAAGTCTGACAGCAGCAGGGAAGAAACTGTTCTTGAGTCGGTTGGTACATGACTTCAGACTTTTGTATCTTTCTCCTGACGGAAGAAAATGGAAGAGAGAATGTCCGGAGTGCGTGGCCTCCTTAATTATGCTGGCTGTTTTTCCAAGGCAGTGGGAAATGTAAACAGAGTCAATGGATGGGAGGCTGGTTTGCGTGATGGATTGGGTTACATTCACAACCTTTTGTAGTTCCTTGCGGTCTTGGGTAGAGGAGGAGCCATACCAAGCTGTGACACACGCAGAAAGGATGTTTTCTATGGTGCATCTGTAAAAGTTGGTGAGAGTCATAACTGACATGCCAAATTTCCTTAGTCTTCAGAGAAAGTGGAGGCTGAAAGTAAAATACTGAATCAAGGCAGCATGGTGGCACAATGGTTCTCAGCACCAGGGACTCTGGTTCAATTCTGGCCTTGGATCACTGTCTGCACAAAATGTGCATGTTCTCCCCATGTCTGCATGGGTTTCCTTCAGATGTGCCTCCCACAGTCCAAAGATGTATTAGCTAGGTGCATTAGCCATGCTAAATTCTCTTTGATGTCCCAGGATGTGTTGATTAGGATGGGTCAGCAAGGTAAATACATGGAGTTACAGGGATAGGGCCTGAAACTCGATATAGACTTGAAGGGCCAAATGGCCTTCTTCGGCACTGTAGAGATTCTGTCATTCTATGAATGACCAAGTACTCACAGTTCTCTGTCATAGAGTTCTAAAAATGTACATCTCTATGAGAGAAGATTTTTCTACATATCTCATTCCAAAATGCCCAACCCATTAGCCTACGTCTATGAATCATAGTTCTAGACCATGAAACCATGAAGCCAGAACAAACAGCATCTCAGTATTTATTCTAGCCCTCTCCGAGTTACAAGGTTTCAGTGGAATCACCTCTTAAAATTCCAAATTCCAGAGTGTGAAGATCCACCTTACTCAATTCCCTTTCTTCCATTGCACAGTATGTTAACCAGAGGTGGCTGCTGCCATGTTCCCTGCATTCCACACCAGTTCTTGCATTGTGTCGCTTGAAGAGGAATAAGATAATTTTCAGGTGACCCAGAAGGGGATGAAGAGAACTTACTTAACTTAGCAAGTTGTCAATCAACTGAAGTATGCTTCCTGAATGGAAACAGATTCAAATGTTGACCTTGAAAAGAGGATTAAGTAACAACTTAAAATGGAAATATTCAAGGAGTTGCGGGAAAAGTACAAGATATACATTGGGACTCATTGGGCAACTCTTTCAAAGAGTTGGCACGGGCATGATGGGCCCAACAACCTCCTCTGTGAATGAACAGAGCATACAGTATCCTAGGCTTTATTAATAGGAGCATAGAGTACAGGAGGTTATGTTGAACTTATATAAAACATTCATTCAGCCTTTACTGGATCAAGTTCTTCACTCAGTTCAAGGTGTCGTCCATTAGATGTGAGGGCAGTGGAGAGAGTGCCTAGGATGATTCCAGGGATGGAGAACTTCAGTGATGAAGATTGATTGGAGAAATTGGGATTGATTTCCTTGGAATTAAAAGGAGACTTGGTGGAGGTGTTCAAAACCATGAGGGCGTCTGGACAAAGGAGATAAAGAAAAACTTTCCTACTGGTGGAAGGATTGAGAAGAAGGGGGGACATTGATTGAAAGTAGCTGGTGAAAGGAGCAAGAGCAACCAGGGGAGAAACATTTTCACTCAGCAAAGTATTGAGGAATGCTGGGCCCGAGAGAGTGAGGGAGATAGGTTCAAGTGAGGCATTTGAGAGAGAATTAGGCTGTTATCTGAAATGGAGGAATGCAAAGTGCTCTGGCAAGAAGGTGGGGAAATGAAATCAGACAAAAATAGGTCATTCAGAGAGCAGCTGCAGACACAATGGGCCGAATGGCCTCTTCTGTGCTATAACAGTTCTGCAATTCAAATACAATCAGAATGGGCAATATTTATAAATTCTTAAGTTCATAAAATATAGGAGCAGAATTCGGCCATTCAGCCCATCGAGTTCACTCCACCATTCGATCATGGCTGATATATGCTCCTCATCCCCATTTTCCTGTCTTCTCCCCATAACCCTTCAACCCACTACCGATTAAAAATCTGTCGAACTCCTCCTTAAATTTACTCACTGTCCCAGCATCCACCACGCTTTGGGGTAGCGAATTCCACAGATTCACATTCCTTTGGGAGAAGCAGTTTCTCCTCAACTCTGTTTTAAATTTGCTACCCTTTATCTGAAGGCTATGACCTCAGGATGCCCCACAAGAGGAAGCATCCGCTCCATTTCCACTTTATCCATATCTTTTACCATCTTGTATACCTCAATCTGATCTCCCCTCATTCTTCTAAATTCCAGAGAGTACAGGTCTAAACTGTTCAATCTCTCTTCATACAGCAATGTCCTCATCTCTAGAATCAATCTAGTGAACTCCACCACCACCCCCCCACTCCCACCCCCACCCCCGAGCTGCCTCCAATGCCAGTACACCTTTCTTCAAATACGGGGACCAAAAGTGCGCAGGATAGTCCAGATGCGGCCTCACCAATGTCTTGTATAGTTGCAAAAATATTTGTCTGTTGCACCTGTAACTGTGCAGCCTTTACTTACTGCCACAGTAGAGGCAGGCTTTCATGGTGAACGGCTAAGGAATAGTGGGGCACCATTGTCTTTCCACTCTGCTGAGCACAGCCCTCAAGGTCTTTGAGGTTATTGGTTTTAAATGAGAGTTCTACTTACCTATCAAGACTGCAATGCGCTTTTTTTGTTTTCTCCAATATTTTGCACTTAAGGACCGCACTCATTACTTTACTGATATACCACTTACATCATTGTGTGTTTGTAAGCTGAATGAAGCTGTCACTTTCAATGCATCTGCTGCAGGCTCTTCCAGACCTGCTCCGTGAAAGAAAATGTGGAATGCTTTTCCGAAGAGATTGACAGCTCGCTGTCTGCCCCGTGGGACCATGTTAAAATGGAAAAGTACTGTCACCTTTGTTACATAAGTAAAGCCAAGTGGCAATTTATTATGGCACTTGCCTTCCTGACACTTGTCTGTACTTCATCCCATTTGTAACCTGTGCTCTGATTTGCGCCGTTAGTGTTAGTGAAGAAAGTTGCTTCAGAAGTCGCTACATCGAATGAGACTCACTGACTTCTGAGGACTTGGTACCTGACCAGAAGACATAATCTGTCTCATGACAAAATCTACTGCCAACTCTGTGCCAAGTTCACACTTCTGTGCCAAGTGCTTTTTGAAAACAAATCATTCTCTGGACGGGCCTGGAATTTATTGCCCACCCCGCGTCACTTTGAGAAAGTAGCCACCTGTTTATTCTTTCAGGGGATGTGGGTATTGCTGGCAAGGTCAGAATTTGTCACCCATCTCTCATTTTCCTTTGGACTGAGTGTCTTGCAAGGCCATTGCAGAGAGAAGTTAGGAGTCAAAGACATTGGATTAGTAGATAGATGTGAGCCAGACCAAGACATTAGTGAACCAGATGGGTTTTTACACCAATCGATAGCAGCTTCACTTTCAATTCCAGATTTAATGAATTGAATATAAGTCCCTCAGTGTGGTGGGATTTGAACCAGTGTCCCTAGAATTTTACCTTGTGCATGCAGATTTCTAGTGTTGTGACATTGTTGCAACACCACATCTATCTCTAGTGGGGGGTGAGTTTTTTCTTGAACCCCCCAGGGGTGCAACAGAGTAACTCGCTTCATTAGTTCAGAGGACTTATTCATATTGTGTGGAGCTGAATGCACACTCAGGGCAATTGAGGGACACCTCATGTACCAGTGAACCATTGGGTTTTTACAATAATCAGACAACTTCATCATCATTTTTATTGGTGACAGATTTGATTTGGAGTCTCTCCCCCCTGCAACCCCCCCACCACCCCCCACCCTGATGGGATTTGAATCTCAGGTTCTCTGGATTCAAGCTAGTACTGCTTCAGGAATTCCAACAACTGCTCTCTCTTTCGGAATGTCAGTGGAATCAATGCAGTTGGCTTTGGAATTTGGGGCTAGAAAAACAGGGAGAAGATTATCCAGGATTTCCACTCTGGACTGTGAATCTCTGGAAGAGATTCATCACCTTGGCTAGACTTCTTCTTGAGATCCATACCCAATTCCACACTGTAAGACTGTAACTTTGTGGTTGGCCTCACATTGCCAGGGATCCAGGTTCGATTCCAGCCTCAGGTGGCTGTCTGTTCTCCTTGTGTCTGCCTGGGCTTCCTCTGAGTACTCCGGTTTCCTCCCACAGGTTAGCTGAGCTAGCCATGGCAAATGCATAGGATTACAGGGATATGGTGGAGGCTGGGTGGCATTGCGGAACAGTGGTTAGGACTGCTGTCTCACAGCGTCAGGGAGCCGGGTTCAATTCCAGCCTCGGCTCACTGTCTGGGCAGTGTTTGTACTTTCTCCTCTTGTCTCCATGGGTTCCTCCGGTTGCTCCAGTTTCCTCCCACAGTCTAAAGATATGCAGGTGGGGTCCGTTGGGTTTGCTAAATTGACCCTCAGTGTCAGGGGGACTAGCAACGATAAAATGCATCGGGTT
This sequence comes from Sphyrna mokarran, assembly GCA_024679065.1. Lineage (NCBI taxonomy): Eukaryota > Metazoa > Chordata > Chondrichthyes > Carcharhiniformes > Carcharhinidae > Sphyrna > Sphyrna mokarran. Next base: position 9,586,731 of record JAGIQG010000013.1, on the reverse strand, counting down.
ATGAGGATAGGGCCTGGGTGGGATTGTGTGTTGAATGGCTTCCATCCGTTCTATAGGGATTCTGTGATCCTATGTATAGGACGCTCAGTTGGAGAGTTGGTGCAGACTGGATGGGCCAAATGGCCTTCTTCTGCACTGTAGGAATTTAATGTTTCTATGATTCTTTAAAGGAAATTCAACAACTGAATTAAGAAGTGATTTTTGGAGTAATGGTGCATTCCAACAATCCCCGGCACACACTGTACAAAAGAAAGCCTCAAAACCAATGGTAAGAACAGTGTGAGCCCTCTCCAAGGTGCCCTCTCCAAGACTCCCTCCTCGAGGCACTCTTTCCAAGGTACGGTCCCCAAAGTACCCTCCCCAAGGCACACTCCCCAAGACGCCCTCTCCAAGGTGCCCTCTCCAAGGGCATTTTGGTGCCGATATAACTGAGGAAGAGATGTAGGCAATGATGATGAACGAGCCCCTTGATTTCCCGCTGCCTGAACCTTAGCCATCATGGCTAAGCCCAGGAACAGACTAACAAGCAGGGTCTTCAATCAGCTCATTTATCAGTTTACACTGAACGGCCAAAAACTTAATTTGATTTGGTTTGATTTATCAACATCACATTTTTTGATATATAGTAAGAAGTATTGTTTTGTGCATGCTCCCCTGATGTTTGTATCTTTTCCCAGTTGGAAAAAGATGGAAGAGAGAATGTCTGCAGTGCATGGGGACCTTAATTATGCTGGCTGCTTTGCTGAGGCAGCAGGAAGTGTAGACAGAGTCAATGAAAAGGAGGCTGGTTTATGTGATGATCTGGGCTTCATTCATGGCCCTTTGTAGTTTGTTGCAGTCTTGGGCAGAGCAAGAGCCATAGCAAGCTGTGATACAACCAGAAAGGATACTTTCTATGGTGCACTTGTAAAGATTAGTGAGAGTTGTAGCTGACATGCTAAAGATTGGGAGTGTGGGGCTGAAATGGCAGAAACTGAGGAGCAGCTCTTTTTGGTGATGGAAACAAGGCTGAAACCTTTCACAGTACACAAAAATATGAAACATAGACTTTTCCAGGTTGCAGAAATTGCAGGTGGCCTGGGAATCTGTAAATCTACAGGAAAATCTAGCGCATAAGGTTGCAACACCCTTCATGTCAAATTCCCGGTGGATGAAGTGATGGCTCCTGCAATGAGAATCCTACACCGGGAGTCCCCGCCACCTCTAACAGCAGGACAGAATGCCACCCAGTGCCTGGATGGCTGACGAGGGTGAAAAATTGGAGACTGTGTGTGAGAGGGACCTACACAGGGAAATCCTAAACCTCTTAGGGCAGAGCAGAGTACCACAGAGGGGGTTTCCCAGAGACAGCACAGGTTGTCAGTTTCTGGGGCAGAATTCCAGGTCCAGTGCAGATGAGACATTCTACATTGCATCTAAGCAGTGGGCTGTGGTAATGGGAGATGGGGAATGGGGTAGGGGCAGTATGTTGTGGGGGATGATCTATTCAGACAGAAATGCTCCACATGCTTTGGCTGCTTCAACACCAGAGGTCAGGGCCGAGAACTATACTTTTAAGAATGTCCCACAACACTTAACAGCCAAAGTGCCTTTAAAATGTAATCACTGTTAGAAATGCAGAATCCAATTTGCACAGAGTAAGATCCCATAAACAACAGCCTGATAATAACCATATTAATGCTCCTTTAGTGACACTAGATATGGGCGTCTTTCCACCCAACTAAAGGCAGACATCTCCAACAGTACCGCACCCCATCAGTACCACACTGAAGTATCAGCATGGATTCTGTGCTCTGGATGGAGCTGAACACAGTCAGAAGTCTCACAACATTAGGTTAAAGTCCAACAGGTTTATTTGGTAGCAAAAACTACCAGCTATCAGAGCGCTGCTCCTTCGTCAGGTAAGCAGGAGTTCTGTCCACAAACAGGGCGCATAAAAACACAGGCTCAATTTACAAAATAATGGTTGGAATGTGAGTCTTTACAGGTAATCAAGTCTCAGAGGTGCAGACAATGCGAGTAGAAAGAGGGTTAAGAACAGGTTAAAGAGCTGAAACTCATGAGTTTCTTTCTGAGAGAGAGGAAAAAGCTCTGTCTATTTATTCTGACACCATGAAGTAATGTAGACCCGAGGATAGGATTGACCTTTTATGATGAGGGTGGAATTAGGATTATGTGTAAAGATATGCCCTTGATTAATGATGAACGGAGTGAGAGGAGAATTTATAAGTGGGCTGGAGGCCGAATTAGGTTTATGACACGATGCCTGCAGCATAGCTGGATTCATTACATTACAGATATACTCAGGAGCAACAAATCTCTGATGTGTATTCAAAATATTCATCAGAAAATGTTATGCATGGTTCAGGAAGTGAAAAATCTTGAAAGTATTTGCTGAAGCTACCCTTTGGAATCAGTGAAATAGACAAAGGAAATTTGGTATGTCCACTACGACTGTCACCAACTTTTACAGATGCACCATAGAAAGCATTCTTTCCATATACATCACAGCTTGGCATGGCTCCTGCTCTGTCCAAGACCACAGGAAACTCCAAAGGTCATGAACACAGCCCCGGTTCATCACTCAAACCAACCTCCCATCAATTGACATTGTCTACACTTACTGCTACTTCGGAAAACTCCACACACTCTGAACGTGCTCTTTTCCATCATTTTCCGTCGCAAAAAAGATACAAAAGTCTGAGGTCACATACCAACCGACTCAAAAATTGCTTCTTCCCTGCTGCTGTCAGACTTTTGAATGGACCTACCTCGCATTAAGTTGATCATTCTCTACGCCCTAGCTATGACTGTTACATGGGATGCTTTGTCCGAAAAGTGCATAAGAAATATACATTTCACTGTATACTAATAAATGTGACATTAATAAATCAAATCAGATCAAATCAGTAATTAAGTACAACAAAAAGCATAATGTTAACAGACTCATAATCCAAAAACCTGAACTAATATTCCAGCTGGGTTTTAAGTTCAGACTCCAATGAATGAAAATATAGGTGATACTTGAATTCGGTTTGACAAATTTAGAAATAAAAAGCTGGCATCAACATGAGAGATCATCCAATTGTCGGTTATGTTATTATAAACCCAACTGGCTCCAGGTGTCCTCTAGAGAAGGAAACCTTCCATTCTCACCTGACCTAGGGTTGTGGAAGATTCCAATCTCATACCAAAGCTTCAGACACTGACTACCAGCAAAGACAATTTGGAATTCTACCATGCAAAGGTAATTGTCATCTGAGGTTTCTCTACTGTCAATCATTTCACAAATGTATTTGTAAAATACCTTGCTCCCCAGTTGGCTTTTAGATCATAAGGTCAAGGCACCATTTTGAATCTGTCCCCCACGTCATTAATATAAATTTGCTGCACCTGATTGATATGAATATTAAGATCCCCCATAACTGCTCTATGGTAGCTGCTTCACAGCGCCAGGGTCCCAGGCTCGATTCCCAGCTTGGGTCACAGTCTGTGTGGAATCTGCACATTTCCCCTGAGTCCCCCTGTGGAATCTGCACATTTCTGCAAAAACTCAGTCTGCAGGTGCAGCAGGTGATCAAGAAGGCAAAGGGAATGGTGGCCTTTCTAGCGAGGGGGATAGAATATAAAAGCAGGGAGGTCTTGCTGCAACTATACAGGGCACTGGTGAGGCCACAACTGGAGTACTGTGTGCAGTTTTGGTCCCCTTATTTGCGAAAGGACATATTGACCTTGGAGGGAGTACAGAGAAAGTTCACCAAGCTGATACTGGAGATGAGGGGATTAGCTTATGAGGAGAAATTAAATAAACTGGGCCTTTACTCCTTGGAGTTTAGAAGGCTGAGGGGGGATCTTATCGAGACTTGTAAGATATTGAAGGGACTAGATAGGGTAGAAGTGGAGAGATTCTCTTTGCTTAGAAAGGAAGCCAGAACTAGAGAGCATAGCTTCAAAATAAGGCGGGGGGGTGCAGTTTAGAACAGAGTTGAGGAAGAACTTCTTCTCTCAAAGGATGGTGAATCTCTGGAATTTTCTGCCCATTGAAGTGGTGGAGACTACCTCGTTGAATATGTTTAAGTCACGGGTAGATAGATTTCTGATCAATAAGGAAATTAAGCGTTAAGGGAAGCAGGCGGAAAAGTGGAACTGATCCACTTCAGATCAGCCATGATCTTACTGAATGGTGGAGCAGGCTCGAGGGACTAGATGGCCTACTCCTGCTCCTATTTCTTATGTTCTTATGCATCTGCATGGGTTTTTTTCGGGTGCTCCAGTTGCTGGTGGCCAGCATTTGTTGCCCACAGTCCAAAAGATGTGCTGGTTAAGCGCATTGGCCATGCTAAATTCTCACCTAATAAGCACTTCTTTTGAACCGTCAGAGGAAACCAGGAGAAACCCATGCAGACATGGGGAGAATGTGCAGTCTCCATAGCAGGGAATCGAACTTGTGTTCCTTATGCTGTGAGGCAGCAGTGCCAACCTTTGTGCCACCGTACATCAGTACCCTGCTCTGGTCTTTGACATTTCTGTCATCACTTTTGAACTTACTCTTGCTTGAATCCCGCTGTCTAGCTTTCATTAGCTTCAAAGCATTATCTATAGCGTGGTTAGTTGATTCTTAATCTGAACACACCTTGTCAAATTGTAGCCTGTCTGGTACAACTACAGTAATATCACCAACTTAACTACTTATTAAAAAGGTAATTACATTTCCCATCAGACAGACTTTTGCATTGGGAAAAGAATCCTATTCTTAAAGAATTATAGGGACGTGTCAAATGTCACACTGTGAATTTGTAATCTTAATGGCAACCTGGAGGCGGAGGGAATAAGTTCCAGCATCGGATTTTATCTGAAATGTTACCAAGAGAATTTTCTTTGAGTCAGAAGGTTAAGGGTTCCAGAGCGACTCCAGAGACAAAATTTAGGTTGACACCTAAATTTAGGTTGACACTGCTGCTTCACAGCGCCAGGGACCTGGGTTCGATTCCCAGCTTGGGTCACTGTCTGTTGAGGAGTTTGCACATTCTCCCCGTGCCTGTGTGTGTTTCCTCCAGGGGCTCCGATTTCCTCCCACTGTCCAAAGGTGTGCAGGTTAGGTTGATTGGGCACCATTTTCCCTCAGTGTACCCGAACAGGTGCTGGAGTGTGGCAACTAGTGGATTTTCATCGTAACTTCATTACAGTGCAAATGTAAGCCTACTTGTGATTAATTAATAAACTTTACCTTTTGGAGGAAACGTTGCTCTATCAGCCAGATGGACATTTCAAAGAAACACAAGGGAGTTCTTCCCCCTGTCTTGGGCAACATTTACCTTGCATCAATCTAACAAGCTATTTAGTAACTATTGCTTGAGATATCTTGCCTTGTCCAAATTAACTGCCAGTTTTTTTTATTCATTTGTGGGACATGGGTATTGATGGCTGGCCAGCATTTATTGCCCATACCTAGTTGCCCTTGGAGGGCAATTGAGAGTCAACCACATTGCAATAGCTCTGGAGTCACATGTAGGCCAGACTGGGTGAAGACAGCAGATTTCCTTCCCTGAACTAGTGAACCAAATGGCTTTTTCCAACAATTGAGAACGGCTTCATGGGTCATCAGTAGATTCTTAGTTCTAGGTAATTGTAATTGTACTCAAATCCTGACCATCTGCTGCGGCAGGATTCAAAACTGAGTCCCCTAAATACTTGTGGAGTTTCTGGATTAATAGTCTAGCAATAATACCACAAGGCCATCGTCTCCCCATTTACAGTATTAGAAAGGTGACTTCACTTTGGAAGCATATCATTGACTGTGAAGTGAGTTGGCCCTCCGTGAACTGCTCGGTATAAATTTCAGAGTGCAATCTTAATGGCCTCTTACCAACTGCAACAGAGTTAGCGAATTTGGCACCCAGCCAAATCTCTGTGCACTGCAGCAGAATGGATAAAACCTCATCGGCATGAAGAGCCGGAATATCCCGGCCTAAACCTTTCTTTCTTCCATCACGTCACCAATTAGTGTGTATATGACATCAATTTTCCCTTTAAAAAGTCATTTCTTGCGTGCAGCCAGTTTTCACAGTATGTGGTACCTGGACTTTCTTTTTGCCCAGCTGTGCATACGTTATGCTTAATATCGAACAAGAGTGCTGTGCAGTTTTGCAGGAACTTTGTGTGCAATATTTATTATTCTGACTCTGGGACTTTTACTTGCACAGGCAGTGACCAGGAGACTGAATGATCTAGTGACATACTGTGTGCATCATGCAAATATATAACACAACAAACTGCGGGTAACTTTGCAGGTCAGGAAGAGAGGGACAAGGAGATAGAGTCATACAGAACCACAGGAGAAGAGACCCATTCCAAGCAGGGATGGCAGGGGGAGAGAGGGGCTGAAACAGAGAAAAAGGGCAAAGGATATTCCAACCCTCTATGATCACGTGACTTTTGGTTGGATTGAAAGTACAATATAAAAAATCCCAAACATTTGATTTGATTTGATTTTGATTTAATTTATTGTTGTCACATGAATTAGTTTATAGTGAAAAGTATTGTTTCTTGTGTGCTAACAGACAAAGAAAGGAGATAGCGCAGAATGTAATGTTATAGTGATAGCTAGGATGTAGAGAAAGATCAACTTAATATCTGGTAAGTCCATTCAAAAGTGTGATAGCAGTAGAGAAGAAGCTATTCTTTAGTCAGTTGGTATGTGACCTCAAACTTCCAATAGAAAGGAAGTATCTTCCTTCTGATAGGAGAAGGTAGAAGAGAAAATGTTCAGGGTGCGTGGGGGTCCTTGATTATGCTGGCTGCTTCTCTGAAGCAGCGGGAAGTGTAGACGGAGTCAATGGATGGGAGGCTGGTTTGCGTGATGGACTGGGTTACATTGACGACCTTTTGTAGTTTCTTGCAGTCTTGGGCAAAGCAGGAGCCATACCAAGCTGTGACATAATCAGAAAAGATGCTTTCTATGGATCAAATGTGGTTGGATCCCACCGTGAACTCAATCAATTCTGCTTTGAACAAAAAAACACCTACAAGCCACGATGCTCATTAAAATAATTTTAGCAAAGCTGTCTGTTCCGGCTTTTAGATGAAGAGACAGATTTTCTGGCCACACTCACCCCAAGGCCGGAAAATCCCCCCGCAGTGTCAACCGACCTTTGCATGACCCTGTCCTGCCAGATACAAATCCCCCTCTTGACTACTCAGTAATTTCAAAAGCAAGGAGGCTAAAAGAGGGTGGAAAGGAACAGGGAAGATGATTGGACGTGGAGAGACGGAAAGAGGGAAGGATGAGTTTGGAGAGACTGGATGTTGGTAGAGAGGCTAACAGAGAAATTGGGAGGATTGGCAAATGCAGGAGTGTGAAAAATAAAATCGACAAGAATGACAATTAAAAAGACGTGAGTGAGAAAGTGGATCAGAATGTGTAATGTCCCCGGTGACAATTAATGGAATGCTAAACTTTCTGGAAATGGAGCTATAATAATAACCTGGAGAGCTAGTTTTCTTATTGCAATTTGCCATTGTTTTATGGAGTGAATTCTCTGAGTGCTAGTTTAGTGGGAATAACGATATAAACAAATGTAATCATTCATGTTGATATGGTGGATGGTGAGTTGAGGTTGATAATTGGGATTTTGATATTGGAAGCAATGCTGCCCTCCATTGGCTGCAATGAGTATTTCATTCCTGAGGTGCCCACATTGTGACAAACTGCAGTGACTTTTCCTCCCCAGATTTCTCCCCTTTTTCTCTCCCCTCTGCTGATTTTCTGCAGTCTCAGATTTTCAGCTGAGACTAGCTACACTCCTTTTTTTTTCAACATTTTTATTCCACCCAATAAACCACACTAACTTCATTGCAGTGTTAATGAAAGCCTAATAGTGACACTAATAAACTTTAATTAAGAGCTCTGGTTCACATTCACTCACAGGATGTGGGTGTCACTGGCTAGGCCAACATTAATTGCCCATCCCTAGCTGCCTTTGAGAAGGTGGTGATGAGTTGCCTTCTTGAATTGCTGCAATCCCTGTAGTGTAGGTATACCCACAATGCTGTGAAGGGGGGAGTTCCAGGATTTTGACCCAGTGACAGTGAACAAACGGCGATATATTTCCAAATCAGGATGATGAGTGATTCTGAGGAGAACCTCCAGGTGGTGTTGTCCCCAGGTATCTACAGTCCTTGTCCTTTGAGATAGTAGCAGAAAGGGGTTTGGAAGATGGTCTCTGAGGAGAGCAGCAGCTTGTGAATATTGAAGGCCTTCCTTAATCCTCTGCTGAATTCTTTAACAATCCTAGTGATCTCGCAGCCTCTTCTTTTCTAAGAAAAAAAGCACTGGCTCCTTCAATCTTTCCTGATGCATTTGTTATATATTATTTTTGTGTGTCCTTTGTATATGCACCTTTTCTGCAATATAGCACAGGGACAGGAGCTGAGAACACTGTTCAGTGTGTGATCCAATCAAACTTCCACTTCAGTTTATTTTTATTTAATCGTGGTACACTGGCAGCACTGTCTGGCCAGTATTTATTGCCCATCCCTAGTTGCCCTTCAAAGATGGCAGTAAGCTGCTTTCTTGAATCCAAAGATGTACGGGATGGATGGATGGATAGGCCATGCTAACTTGACCATAGTGTCAGGAGGCTTAGCAATGTAAATACGTCAGGTTAGGAGAATAGGGCCTGGGCGGGATTGTGGTTGGTGCAGACTCCATGGGCTGAATGGAATACAATGCTTCTGCACTGTAAGGAATCTATGATTCGAACTGACTGGCTTTCTAGGCCAAATGTCAAAAGGCAGTTGAGAGTCAACAACAATGCGGTGCCCCCTGAGTCACATATAGACCAGATTGTGTGAGGGTGGCAGATTTCCTTTCCGAAAGGACATTGGGGAAGGATGTATTTTTTTCAACAATCGACAATGGTTTCATGATCATCAGTAGATTCTTAATTACAGATATTTTCATTGAACCCAAATTCCACCATCTGCTGTGGTGGGATTTTCAACCCAGGCCCCCAGAACATTAACTTAGTTTCTAGAGTAATAGTCTAGCAATAATACCGGCCATTGCCTAGTGGAGAACATGTCCCTGTCTGCATTAACGGGGATGAAGTAGAAAAGGTTGAGAGCTTCAAGTTTTTAGGTATCCAGATCATTAACCACCTGTTTTGGTCCCCCCATGCTGACAATACAATTAAGAAAGTCTACCAATGCCTCTACTTTCTCAGAAGATAAAGGAAATGTGACGTGTCAGCTACAACTCTCAACAACTTTTACAAATGCACCATAGAAAGCATTTTTTCTGGTTGTATCGCAGCTTGGCCTGGGTCCTGCCCTGCCCAAGCCACAAGGAACACAGCCTAATCTGTCTCGCAAACCAGCCTCCCATCCATTGACTCTGTCTCCACTTCCCGCTGCCTCGGCAAAGCAGCCAGCATAATTACGAACCCCACACACCCTGGACATTCTCTTTCCACCTTCGTCTGTTGGGAAAAAGATACAAAAGTCTGAGGTCACGTACCAACCGACTCAAAAATCGCTTCTTCCCTGCTGCCATCAGACATTTGAATGGACTTCCCTTGATTCAAGTTTCTCTACATCCTAACTATGACTGTAACACTACATTCTGCACTTTTTGTTTCTTTCTCTATGAACGGTATGCTTTGTCTGTATCGTGCCAAGGAACAATACTTTTCACGGTATGCATGTGACAATAATAAATCAAATCAAATCCCCACTAAATGTGTGAATTGAGACTAAATAAGCATCTGCTTTGCATCATTGAGTAAATTGTGAACACATAAACACAGAAAACTACTTCAAATTAAACAATGAAAGCAAAACAAGAAGGCAGTTCAAGTTGACAAAGGACAGACGCGGGGAAGATCATGGACAATGGGAGATGTGATTGTGAGATCCAAAGGAGACTGAAGATAACCAAGGACAGCTTTGTCAGAATGGGAGACAAGTTAATGTCAAAGAAACTAAACCTGAATCATTAGAAATGAATGCTGAGGTATTACATCTTATTATCGATGTTGTTTGCCTTGGAGATATGGACAAGAAAGAGAAAGAGGCTATTGATGAGCTGAATACATCTAATCTGTGGGAGGGTGTACTGTTTATTCTACTCAGATGAACGACTAATGAAAGAAGTGTTGATAATGGCTGGAGGTATAACACCACAGAGAAAAAAGTATGAGTAATGGAGAGACAGTTCCTGGAGGGGAAGGTTGACAGGAAATAAAGGGGAGGGAGGGAAACAGAGGAGAAAATAGGTGATGGATATAATGTACAGGATGCATTTGATTATGTGGAATGCATAAGAACAACGCAGAACAGAGGTGGAAGAAGATGATATCAGTGAACACGGGGAGGTCTTCCCCTTGTGAAAAATGATTCATTCATGTAATGAACTTTGATGGGCTGCATAACTTTCTGCATTCCTAGGTATCTTGTTGGTTAGTATTTTAAAAAGGATAAAATCATGAGCAGCTTAAATAGGTTTAAGGCAAGAGGGGAAAGATTTAAGGGGACCCGAGGAGCAACTTCTTCACGCAGAGATTGGTGCAGATATGGAATGAGCTGCCAGAGAAAGTGATTGAGGCAGGTATAACAGCAATGTTTAAAATACATTTGGGTCGGCACATGGATGGGAAAGAATGAGAAGGATATGGGCCAAACGCAGGCAATTGGGATAAGCTGCGAAGGCACCATGTCAGTATAGGCTGGTTGGGCTGAAGGGCCTGTTACCATGATCTGTGACTCAATGGGTGAGATTTACCAGCCTCGCTCTTCCCAAAACCGGAAAATCCCACCAGACATCAACGGACCTTTCCATGATGTGCCTCTCCCCCACTTCTGGGGTGGAATGAGAAAATTTGCCCCAGTGACTCTATGGCACACAGCTATGGGAGTAAGCTGGGGAACCATCTCCCTGCAGAACAGAAAGCTAAGGGTGGCTTGATAGATTTCTTTGTAGTTTGGAAAAGATTTCATAAAATCGAGACACAGAAAAATATTTCCCTCATTGTCCGTAAGCCCAAAATGAGAGATCATAAATATAAGATAGTCTCTATTAAATCCAGTAAGCAATACTGGAGAAACCTTTCTCACTCAGAGAGCAGTTATAACTCTATCATAAGATGTAGTTCAGGTAAATGATACAGATCATTGAGGGGGAAACTAAGTACAGGCACACGGAAGAAGGACTGTAAATGTTTTATCCATAGGTTTAGATGAAGGGGAGTTGGAGGAGGTTCATGTAAAACATAAACAGAAATATAGATGACTGAACCAAATTACTTGCGCTTATGATGCAAAATAGTATGTATTAAATCACAACCAATCATTCATACTCACTGCACCGTTCACATTATTGCTTTAGTATCTCATTGCCGATCCTCAAAATATAAATATTAAAACATTCTGTATTTGTTGAATGTGGAATTTGACATATGTATCTTGGGATTCTCGTTGGCAATAATTGGCCAAAGCAGCTTGGCCTTAGGCAAGAAAATTGCTCTTAAAGAACACTGCAGAAAAGAAAGTACAGATTATGAAGGATACACACTGATTGCAGAAGGCTTCCATGCGTGTTGCTTGTTATTGACCTGTGAGAAACTTCTCCAGATATTCTAACCCTACAGCTAGCTCAGCTCATAATGTATAGTCTCTTTATCAACAGCTTATTTGAGAGGTTTACCTTTTGTAGCACCATCCAAACTTGAGACCAAGATCACCTAGAAGGACAGGGCCGCATATCACCTGGGAATATCATTGCCTGCAAATTTGCTTCCCAAACCACTCACTATCTTAACTTGGAAATCTATCCTTCACTGGAGCCCCTTCCCTGTAGGCAGGAATTCCAGCACTGTGGGTGCATCTACATGACACATACTGCGGAGGTTCACAATGGCAGCTCACCCCCACATGCTAAACAGCAATCAGTGATGTGCAATAATTGCTGGCCTAGCTAGCCCACCACACATCCCTTGAATGAATAAAAAAAGAATCAAACAGTCTAAAACTGGGAGTCAGTGGAGTGATTTTGGTTTGTAAATGATGGAGAGGCTTTGGGAAGTCAGGAGGTGAATTACTCTTTACAAAGTTTCCAGCCTCTGGAAATTGCCCCGTAGGGTGGCATGGTGGCACAGTGGTTCAATTCCAGTCTCGGGTGATTGTGTGGAGTTTGCATGTTCTCTCTGTGTCTGCATGGATTTCCTCCAAGTTCTCCAGTTTCCTCTCACAGTCCAAAGATGGGTTAGGTTGATTGGCCATGTGAGATTGACTATTAGTGTCCCAAGATATGCAGATTAGGAGAGATTAGCAGGGTAAATACATAAGGTTACAGGAATAGTGGCTGGGTGAGATTGTTGTCAGTACAGGCTTAATGGGCTAAATAACCTCCTGCTGCACTGTAGTGATTCTATGATGTATGATTCCTTGCCCTGTTCTGGTAGCCACAATACTTACATGGCTGGTCCAGTTCAGTTTCTAGTCAATAGTAACACCCAGGATATTGTCAATGGGGGATTCAGCAATTGTAATGTTACTGAATGTCAAAGGGAAGTGGTTCGATTCTCTCTTGTTGGTGCTGATCATTCTCTGGCACTTGTGTGGCATGGACATTATTTGCCACTTATCAAACGAAGCTTAAATATTGTCCAAGCTTTTGTTGCATGTGAGTATGGACTGCTTCATTGTCTTCGAAGTTGCAAATAACATTGTTCAGCAGCGAGCATCCTCATTCCTGAAGCTCACTGATGAAGATGAATGTGGGTCTCGGACACTACACTAAGGATCACCTATACTGATATCCTAGCCATTGCTGCTGGAGGTTTGAAGAAAATACAAAGAGGCTAAAAAAAATATAGATAGATAGGTTACATGAGTGCACAATGACATAGCAATTGGAGTATGTATATGAAATGATACATTTTGGCAGAAAGAATAAAAAATGAAGCGTATTATCTAAATGGTGAGAGAGTGCAGAATTCTGAACTGCAGAGGGATCTGGTGCATGAATCTCAAAAGGCTGGTATTCAGGTACAGAAAAAATAATTACAAAAGTAAAATCAGCTAACGCTAGAAATATTAATAATTGCAAGGGCAATTGAATACAAGAATAGGGAGATTATACTTCTGTTGTACAGGGCATGGTTGAGAACACAGCCAGGATTCTCCCAAAATAAAACTAAGTGCCCTACGGGTGGGAAAATTGGAGTATTTCCTGGTCATTTTTTGGGGGCACTTGCTTTATCTCTGACACTCTGTGCAATGCAGAGTGCCTGAGTGTGATTCACTCCAGTAAGTAGGGGGCGAGATCTATTCCTGCTCAATAGACTGGCAGCATTGTGCTGAGCAAACCAGTGTGCATGCGCCAATCTGTCAGTGTGAAGATCAGCACATACGCTGTGCACGCCACCCCCCCCCCCCCCCCCCCCCCCCCCCCCGACCCCCTCACCCCCCCCACCCCCCTCACCACCCCCACCCCCCTCACCACCACCACCATCATTGCTAGCCTCCAATTGCTGGCCTTCCTGACGTCCCTACACCCGATTGCTGGATGAACAGACCTCCCCAGGTAAGACCCAATCTTCCTCCTCCCCACACCACTAGCCTAGATCTCCCCACTCCCAGGGGAACAGTGCAATGGGCCGCAAGAATCCTAGCCTACATTTTGAGTACCACGTACAGCATTAATCACTTTATTTAAGGAAAGATATAAATGCATTGAAAGCAGTTCAGAGAAGGTTGACCAGACTAATTCCAGACGTGGGCGAAATCTCTTATGTGGTAAAGTTGGACAGACCAGGCTTGTAACTGCTGCAGTTTAGAAGACTAAGAGGCGACTTCATTTAAGATCCTAAGAGGGTATTCACAGGGTGGATCAGGGTGGAAAGGAGTTTTCCTCTTGTGGGAGAACATAGAACTTGGGGTCACTGTTTAAAAATAAGAGGTCTCTGAGATGAGGAGAATCTTTTTCATTCAGACAACCCGAGATCTTTTGGGAATGATTTTCTGTTGTGGAAGCAGAGGCTTTAAATGTTTTCAAAGCAGAGGAGGGTAATATTGAGGTTTGAAAACATAAGCTGCAGGTCTCGAAAGTTTAAACAAACACAAAACTTTATTAACAGGCAGTTAAGATAGATTGCCCAATTGTCCATGCAAATAGCTGGCCATGTCATTAGTAAATCATGTGCTCAGTCTCTTAAAGTGCACAAAGAACCCGGAACAAAGAAAATTACAGCACAGGAATGGGCCCTTCGGTCTTCTAAGCCTGCACTAACCATCTGCCTGATTTAACTAAAACCCCCATCTATTCCCATCCTATTTTTGTATTTGTCAAGACGCCCCTTGAAAGTCAATATCGCATCCATTTTCACTACTTCCCCCGGCATCGAGTTCCAGGCATCCACTACTCTCTGTGTAAAAAAAATCTGTCTTGTACATTTCCTTTAAATCTTGCCCTTCACACCTTAAACCTGTGCCTCCTAGTAATTGATTTTTCCACCCTGGGAAAAAGCTTCTGACTATCCATTCTGTCCATGCCTCTCATAATCTTGTAGACTTCTATCAGGTCGCCCCTCAACCTTTGTTGCTCCTGTGAGAATAAACCAAGTTTCTCCAACCTCTCCTTGTAGCTAATGCCCTTCATACCAGACAACATCCTGGTAAATCTTTTCTGTACTCTTTCCAAGGGTGCCACGTCCTTCTGATAGTGCTTCTGAACACATTATTCCAAGTGCGGCCTAACTAAGGTTCTATAAAGCTGCAACATGACTTGCCAGTTTTTAAACTCAGTGCCCTGACTGATGAAGGCAAGTGTGCCGTATGCCTTTTTGACTACCTTCTCCACCTGCATTGCCAGTAGGTGTGAAAAGCCCTAAACCTATCCCACATTACAAAGATTGGTTCTATTTCAAACTTGAGTGAAGAAGCCCATGACTGTTTGCCTAGCAGCTCCAAGCAAGTTTAAGTTATGCCAATGAGCAATTAAGATCACAACTGGGTGCTAAATCTGGACTGTCATATAAACATGTATTGACGCATGATGGCACAGTGGTTAGCACTGCTGCCTCACAGTGCCAGGGATCTGTGTTCAATTCCCAGCTTGGGTCACTATCTGTGTGGAGTCTGCGCATTCGCCCCCATGTCTGTGTGAGTTCCTCCAGATGCTCCTGTTTCTCTGCACAGTCCACAGATGTGTAGGTTAAGTGGATTGGCCATATTAAATTGCTACTTAATGTTTCCAGATATGTAGGTTAGATGTATTAACCATTGTATATGTGGGGTTATGAGAATAGCACGGGATAAAGAGCCTGGATAAAATCAGACAGCTAGTGCAGACTTGGTAGGCTAAATATTCTCTTTCTACACTGTAAGGATTCAATGCCTGCTTTGCACTCTGCTGGTCCCCTTTATATCTTTTGGTGAAAACAATCCTGATCATCTGAGGATAAGGGCACAGCTATTTAGAACAGAAATGAAGGAGAAATTTCTTCATGCAGAGAGTTGTGAATCCTTAAAGTCTTTATCCCAAAGGGCTGTGTAAGCTCAGTCTTTAAGTATATTCCAGACTGTGTAATAAATAGATTTTTTGAGCATTAAGGGATTTGAAGTTTGGACAGGAATGTATATTTCAGGTAGAAGGTCATAACAGCAGAGACTGGAGGAGCTTTCTGTCTTTTATGCTTACATGGGATATGGATGCATGGGATATGGCCATCATTTATTGCCCATCCCTAACTGGCCTTGAAGTGAGTGATCTGCATACCATTTCAGAGGGCATTTAAGAGTCAATCACATTTCTGTGGACAAGACTGGGTAATGGCAATAAATTTCCTCCCATAACCGGCATTGGTGGATCAGCTAAGTTTTTATAACATTTGATGATAGTTTCAGGTTGCCGGTTACTAAGACAAGGGTTCAATCCCAGATTTTATTAATTAAATTTGCATTTCCCCAGCTGCCATGTTGAGATTTGAACCAATGTATCCAGATTATTAGCCTGGGGATTACTAAAAATTCCCATTCCACCTCCACTCCTCTGGATGGGGCAGGGACCTTATAGTTTTTTGATTCATTAGTGTCACAATTAACCTGACCTTAACACTGCAATAAAGTTAGGGTGAAAATCCCTTTGTCGCCACACTCCAGCTCCTGTTCGGATACACTGAGTTAACTTGAGCTGGAGTATGGTGACGAGGGGGTTTTCACAGAGGTAATTTTCATGGCGACACTGTGGTTAGCACTGTTGCCTCACAGTGCCAGAGACTCGGGTTTAATTCCTGTACTGGGTCTGCTCATTCTCCCTGTGTCTGCATGGGTTTACTCTGGCTTTCTCTCACAGGTAAGTGCATTGACCATGCTAAATTCTCCCTCAGTGTATGCGAGTCGACGCTGGGATGTGGCTTCTTGGGAATTTTCACAGTAAATTCATTGCAGTGTTAAATATAAGCCTACTTGCAACTCTAATAAATAAACTTTTAAAAACTTCAAACTAAAGGAGAACTTAACATGGTTATCGCACCTGACCAGCATGTCTTTGGGAGAAAACTAGATTACCTGGAGGAAATCCACACAGGCTTGGGGAGAATGTGCAGACTCCACACAGACAGTGACCCAAGCTGGGAATTGAACCCAGGTCCCTAGTGCTTTTACACACAGCAGTATTAATACTGTGCCACCATGCCTTCCAGAAGTTATGTGGCCAATTCCTGCTCCTATGTCCTTATTTTGTAATGTTATTGACTTTCAGTTGAATAGACAGGCGAAGGACGACATAGTGGAACCCCCTCATGTAACTCTCGGGAGAAACCACCCTGTGTTATTTAATTATCTGAATGATTATTTCTTGTCTTCTATTCGCTGTTCAGTATTCCTGGATGAAAAGTCTATATGAATAAAAATAATGTCTCCCTTTTCTCCCCATTTTTAAACTGCAACTAAGAAGGGTACATACCAATGTCTTGAAATTCCCTCAGGCCCTCTCTGAATTAATGTTCCTGTCCTCTTACTCAGGCTCATTCAGTCACTTGGTGAGATATAGTTTTCACTAGAAACCCTTCTGAATATATTTTGGTGGAATGAGATTTTTACTCGGCACTATGTAGCCAGTTGCAAGCTTTCAATGTCATCCAAAACCCCTTCTCTTCCTACTTATTTGACCCTCACAACGTCCACAGTGAGAAATTGCAAGAGGTCACTGAATATTATTAAAACAAGAAGGTGACCTATTTCTACATCTTTCTCATTCTTCCAAAGTCGAACTGGAAGAATTTAACTTAGTTTCCTATGAAAAGCAACCATTGTCAAAGTGAGTCGTGTGTGCCCTGAAACTGATAACATGGGGTTAAAGTGCAACAGCTTACTTGGAATTCCGAGCTTTCAGAGCTCTGCTCCTTCATCAGGAACAGCGCTTCGAAAGCTTGTGATTCCAAATAAGCTTGTTGGACTTTAACCCTGTGTTGTGAGACTTCTTACTGAGACCAACGCCGGCATTTCCACATCATGAAACTGATGGATTAAAGGCAGAAAAATCTATGTCAACAAGCTGCGAAGTCACGGGAAAAGGAGCAGGGAGGGCTTGTATGGTATATCATAGTCTAAAAATTAAGTCAGACCATTTAGGAGAAAAATCTGGAAACACTTCTACACACAAAGGATGGTCAATGTCTGAACTCTGTTCTGCTAACGACACTGGATGTTATGTCAACTGTTAATTTTGAATCTGAGATTGCTAGATTTTTGTAAACTTAGGAATCGGTAAATAATTACCAATAGGTCTTAAGGAATATGGGTGAAAGACACATATATGGACTTGATTACAGATCAGTCTTGAATTTCATTGAATGGCAGAACGGGCACAAGGGGATAAATAACCTGCACTTATGTTCCTCTGGGTGGGATTTTTCTCGCTGTCCATGGTGTGTTTCACAGGGGCAAGAGGTGATGTACCACCCGCTGACGGTGGAATCTTGTGGCCTCACCAATGTCGATGGGGCTCTCCCTTGAATACTTCTCACTGCTGGGAAACCCACTGTGGGGCTATGCCGGGAGCAGGACAATAAGACCCTGTCAACATGAGAGGCAACAGGTTTTGGCATATGCATTTTGTACAGTGCGAAATTACAGCCTTAAATGCTGAAATTGGTGAGTGTCCTTTGGCAAAATCACTTTGCCTTCTGTGTGTTTTGCTGTGTTTAAAACATCTCCTCACTTCAGCCAGTCCGATCTCAGTGTTGTCTCTGGAAATGATTTTGCCCACTTTAATCGCCCACATAAAGGCCTCAATTGGGCCTTGGGCAGGTGGCCAACCTAACATCTCCCCTGCTGTTCGGGATATCGGGGGGGGGGGGGGGGGGGGGGGGGGGGGGGGGTAGGCAGACATGCCAACAATGGACAACTTTCCAGTGGCATGATTCCCTATTTTATCTGTCTGCTTTTCTGCCCACGGGTGGCCCATAAAATATTAAGGCTCTGCAATGCTTAAGAAACTCTTACAGTAACAAAATTTGGCATGTCCACTACAACTCTCACTAACTTTTACCATAGAAAGCATCCTTTCTGGTCGTAATACACCTTGGTGTGGCTCCTACTCTGCCCAACACTGCAAGGAACTGCAAAGGACTATGAATAAAGCTCAGTCCATCACTCAAAGCCTCCCGTCCATTGATTTTGTCTGTACTTCCCGCTGCCTCAGAAAAGCAGCCTGCATAATCAAGGAGTCCATACACCTTGGACATTCTCTCTTCCACCTTCTTCCCTTGGGGAACAGTGTTTTCTCCGGGTGCTCCAGTTTCCTCCCACATCCCAAAGATGTGCTCTTAGGCTAATTGGCAAAACAAATTCTCCCTAAATTGTCTCAAATTTGGTTTTTAATCCATAGATCTATAAACGTGGACGGAGATCGCGGGTAGAGGTGGGAACATCGGGGTGCCGGCGCGGGCTCGTTGGGCCGAAGGGCCTGTTTCCTGTGCTGTTTTGTTCTTTGTTCTTTGTATACCAACCGACTCAAGAACAGCTTCTTCCCTGCTGCTGTCAGACTTTTGAATGGACATACCTCGCATTAAATTGATCTTTCTCTAGCTATGACTGTACATTCTGCACTTCCTCTTTTCCTTGTCTATGAATGGTAAGCTTTGTGTAGCACGCAAGAAATAATACAACACACTGTGCACCAGTACACCTGACAATAATAAATCAAATCAAATCAAATCACAAAAGATTTAATATGGAGAAGACCTATTTCCTTGGGGTGGGCAAAATCCAGTTGGAAGCTTTCAATTTCACTGAAAATCCCCTCCCTCCCTACATTTCCTACCCTCATACCAGCCACTCTGCACACCTCAAAATTGTAAGAGGATATTGCAAAATCTTAAAAGAAGAGGGTGGTCAATTTTCATATCTTCCTCATTTTTTCAAAGTCAAAAGTGTGGATCACCGTGTTGTAAATTCTCCCCACGTCTGCGTGGGATTCCTTTGGGGGTGCTCCAGTTTCCTCCCACAGTCCAAAGGTGTGCAAATTAGGTGCATTGGCCATGCCGCTTTGTATTCCAAGATGTGTAGGTTAGAGGGATTAGTGGTGTAACTTTGTGGGGTTACAAGGATAAGGTGGGGGAGAGGGCCTGGAAAAGATACCCTTTCGGAGAATAGGTACAGACTTGATGGACCGATGGGCCTGTTCCGCACTGTAGGGATTCTATTCTGTGACATGTTAGGAAGCATTGCATCACACAAAGACTTCAGGAAATCCATACCCCTCTCTCTCAATAATGTTTGAGAATGGGGATTTTAAACACGGAATTGAGCATTTTATTGAGAAATACGGAACCAAACTTACTGAATGCAGTCAACATGGTGTCAAACATGATTCAGCTCATAGCAGTGCAGACTTGAGAGGCCGAATGCTTTATTCCTGTTCCCCCGCTCTCGAACAAGATTGGACCAAACCAAGGGCAGGATTCTCCGGAGTTCACAATGCCCATCCCGAGGAAATAGGTCTTCTCCATATTAAATCTTTTGTGATTTGATTTGATTTGATTTATTATTGTCAGGTGTACTGGTGCACAGTGTGTTGTATTGTTTCTTGCGTGCTACACAAAGCTTCCCATTCATAGACAAGGAAAAGAGGGAGTGCAGAATGCAGTCAACAGAGATTTGCCTGAGCAACAAACTTTCATCCTTGATTGCAGCAGCAGCAGGGCATGAATGGCCAGAGAATTCCAGTCTGTACATCTTTAAGATATTGAGAAGATCTACCCTCACCTTCTCAGGACAATTAGAGTTGGGCATTTAAATGTAGATATGCCATCATCAGCCCAGTTTAAAAAGTAATGGGCTATGGTGGGATTTTCTGATCACGCTCACCCTAAACCAGAAAATCCCAACCCAAAATCAATGGATCTGTGCACAGTTGCCCACCCACCCCCAACCCCACTGTCTGCTATGATTCCTGTGGCAGGTGGGACGGGAAAATTTCGCCCAGAAATCCTTCTGGAAGGAATCCATTTCTTAAAAATCTAATCCAAAATCAATCTAAGTCATTCTGAATTTCCTAAATTGCAAATATATCTGTACCTCATTTTATTTCTGAGGTGTCATCAAGGCTGTTGAATGGGCCAGAAGATATGGCAATGCAGTCAACAGGACTGGTAGAGACTCTTCATTGAGGTCCTCTTCAATCCTTTGTGAAAGAGTGAGGGAGAAACAAAGCTATGTTCCATGCTGTGATGTGGGTTACCACTGGCCATTAACCAATGCAGATCTTACTGCACACGTATCAGCAATGAGATATGTCTGATTATTCCCAGATTTTCCATCAGAGAAGCGACTATCTGTGATTATATCACCACTCTCTGTCATTCAACATCTTAGACTTAATCAGTCAATCAGTTTAATTGTAGTTTCTCAGCACTATAATTTAATATGTGCTATTACAAGTAGACCAATGTAATATTGCACTCTATTGCAAATAGACATATGTTCTATTACACAATATTACAAATGGACAGATGCTTTATTACACTCTGTTACAACTTGACAGAAGGTCAACTGCAGTCAATTACAAATGGGTAGGTCAATTACACTTTATCAAAATGGACAGTTGTTCTATTATACTAAAATACTCAAGAGAGGTGCTATTACAATCTATTTAAAATGGACAGATGTTTAATTCCATTTCATTACACACGGACAGAAATTCTATTGCATTTGATTACAAATACATAAATGATCTATTCCAATTTATTATACATGGACAAAAGTTTTATTTCTCTGTTGCAATATATTACAAATGGACAGAGATTCATTTGCACATTACAAATGGAAATAAGTCCCGTTACAAATGAACTAATGTAATATGACACTTTTACAAATGGACAGAACTTATATTAAATTCTATTGAAAATGGGAAGTTGCTCTATTAAACTTTATTTAAAATGGACAGATATTCTACTGCATTCTATTACAAAATGATAGATATTCTACTACACTTTTTTTTACAAGTGGACGACAATTCTGTTACACTGTATTGTAAATAGTCCTATGTTCTATTACACAGTCTTATAAATGGACAGATTTCTATTACACTCTACGAAAATGCATAGAGATTCAATTGCACTCATTACAAATATATGTAAGTTCCAGTACACTTTATTACAAATTTATTTCATTACACTCTATTAGAAATGATTAAAAGTTCTATTGTATTCAGTTACAAGTGGACAGATTTTTATTACAAATGGATGCACGTGCTATTACACTTATTGAAAATGGATAAAAGTTCTACTTAACACTATTACAATAGTCCAAATGTTCTAATACACTCTATTCCACACACGAACAAGGTATTCAATCCAACAGGCCCCAGCTAAGCCACCTCCCTCCTTGTTTCATCTAAATCAACTGACCTTCTATTTCTTTCTCCCACACATGTCAATCCAACTTCCTCTTAAATGCATCTGTGCTATTTTCCTCACTTCTTACGATAGCAAATTTCAAAGTTTATTTGATTTGGTTTGACATTCGATTAATGTTATGTGTATTAGCATACAGTGCAAAGTATTGTTCCTTGTGAGCTATACAGACAAAGCATACCATTCATAGTGAAGGAAAAGAGGAAGTGCAGAAAATAGTGTAACAGTCACAGCTAGGGTGCAGAGAAAGATCAACTTAATGCAAAGTAAGCCCATTCAAAAGTTTGACAGCAGCAGGGAAGAAGCTGTTCTTGAGTGGATTGGAACCTGACCTCAGACTTTTGTATCTTTTTCCTGATGGAAGAAGGCGGAAGAGGGAATGTCCAGGGTGCATGGGGTCCTTATTCATGTTGGCTGTTTTGCTGAGGCTGTGGAAAATGTAGACAGAGCCAACAGATGGGAGGTTGGTTTGCCTGATGGATTGGGTGACATTTATGAGGACCAGGGCAGTTTGTTGACAATCTGGAAAGCAAAAAACTTGAAGCTCTCGACCCTTTGTACTTTGTCCCCATTGATGTAGTAAGGGGAATGTTCTCCTTTACACTTCCTGCAGTTGATGACAATCTCCTTCATTTTGTTGACATTGAAGGAGAGATTATTGTTGCTGCGCTTGTTCATCAGATTCTCTAACTCATTTCTGTCGTGTGTTTCATCATTATTTGAGATTCAATGCAAAACAAACTTGAAAATTAAGTTGAAGGGGAATTTAGCCACACATTCATAAGGTATAAGAAGTATAGTAGGGGGTTGAGAACCCAACCTTGTGAGGCATTATCTGGGTGAAGAAGTTCCTCCTGGAATCCCTTTGTGCATTTATCAGTGACCATCTTCTGTTTCTGTCCCTAGATGCTAATCTTGCCTACATCTCCTCCAAGGATGGTCAAACGTCCCTTCTGTTACAGAACTGTCCTGTACCTGAGTGGCCTGCCCTGTGTCTCGACCTGCACACATAATCCTGTAATGCGGACTTGTAAACTTCTCGTATGCCTGCACCTCTCATGTTTGCTCTAACAGTTCTGGCAGCACCACAACCCTCCCTCCCTTGCTGCCTGCCCCCCACCCCCGTAACCCTCCCCCCACCCACTTTCCGCCCGCTCCTACAATTGTTGCATCTGGAGTCGCACCCACTCCTCCCTCGCATGGTTCCCTATGGCAGGTTGTCCCTTAATTCTCTCTGCAAGAGTTGCCACCCTATCTATTCCATCTAACCATAATGCTAATGACCTCTGTCTGGCCAGTCCATTCTTTGCTGGTTGATATCATCTCCGAGTTCTGGCATCATTTGTGGTAATTTTATTCGACATATTCTTTAGTTCTAAAGATTCGTTTGATGTCTCAGGGATGAGATGTGTACTTTCCCCAAAAAGCTCATTGCATTTTGATTCTTTTCCTTTGATCTTGTCTCACTTTGTAAAGAGTTGGCTCTCACAGTCTCATATTCACTGTTACTGGCAGTGTAAATGTATTACTGCGTATTTATAGGATCTCAAGTGGCACCTTCCTGATATCAAAGGTCTCTCCTCATTTGCATCTGTGAAACCAGTCAGATTCTAATGCTATTCTTTCACAGCCCGCATTGTAGAGACACCCTCCAACTTACTAATTCATTATTTCATCCTTCAGCTTCTAAAGTCTGTTACATGAGCGTTTCAAAATGTAAGCAAGGATTTGCTGGAGGCACTTTGCAGGTCAGGCAATACCAGCGGAGAGGGAAGTAGAGTTAGCCGCACTCTTGACTCAGGGTCAGAAGGTTGAGAGATCAAGTTCCACTCCAGAAATTTGAGTAGCTAAATCTAGGCGGAGACAGATGAATTAATAAGTGTCACTCTGTCAATGAGAAACCTTTCACTGTGCAATAAAGAAATAGGAGGCTACCAGAACTCAGTCATCGGATCAGAGGAATTAGGAGCAGATTTAGTGGTGGCACAGTGGCATGGCAGTGAGCATTGCTGCCTTACATCCCCAGGCACCCAGGTTCAATCCCAGCTTGGGTCACTGTCTGGAGTTTGCAGGTTCTCCCACTGTCCATATGGGTTTCCTCTGGGTATTTCGGTTTCCAGTCCAGAGCCGTACAGGTTAGGGTAACTGGTCATGCTAAGTTGCCCCTAGTGTCAGAGAGATTAGCAGGGTAAATTGTGGGATTGCGGGAATAAGGCCTGGGTGAGATTATGGACAGTGCAGACTTGATGGGCCGATTGGCCTCCTTCTGCACTTCGGGATTCTATGATTCTATTCTATGAATTGGACATTTCATTCCTTCGATTTTGCTCCGCCATTCAACAAGGTCATGGCTGACCTCTCCCTGATCTCAAATCAACCTCCCCACCTGTTCCCCATCTCCTTTTAACCAGTTTTTAAAATTAGAAATGTATCTATCCGCTTCTTGAAACACATTCAGCAATTCAGACTCCACCGCGCTATGGGGCAGACAATCCCACATGTTCACCACCTCTGCAAGAAGTAGTTTCTCCTCATCTCGGGTTTAACATATTGCCTCTCAGCCTTTACTTATGATAGAACATACAACATAGAACAATACAGCACAAACAGGCCCTTCGGCCCACGAGTTGCACCGATCACATCTACCAATCCACAGACCTATCTATAACCCCCTATCCTATTCTTTTCCATATACTCATCCAGAAGTCTCTTAAAAGACCACAGTGAGTTTGCCTTAACAACCTCCGACGGCTGTCGGTTCCATTCACTCACCACCCTCTGAGTGAAAAACCTACCCCTGACATCTCCTTTGTATTTGCTTCCCTGCACCTTAAATCTGTGTCCTCTCGTAATGACCATTTCAGCTCGGGGAAATAGTCTCTGAGAGTCCACCCTATCTATCCCTCTCAACATTTTATAAACCTCTATCAGGACGCCTCTCAACCTACGTCTCTCCAGTGAGAAGAGTCCCAGCTCCCTCAACCTATCTTCATAAGGCCTGCCTCCCAATCCAGGCAGCATCCTTGTAAATCTCCTCTGAAACCTCTCAATAGCCTCTACATCCTTCCTATAATGAGGCGACCAGAACTGCGCACAATACTCCAACTGGGATCTGACAAGAGTCTTATAGAGCTGCATCATTACCTCCTGACTCCTAAACTCTATTCCTCGATTAATGAAGGCCAGTACACCGTACGCCTTCTTGACCACTTCTTCCACCTGCGAGGCTGATTTAAGAGTCCTATGGACCCGGACCCCGAGATCCTTCTGCTCTACAACACAGCTAAGACTCCTACCCCTTATATTGTACTCCTTCATCCATTATTCCTGCCAAAATGGACCACTACACATTTATCTGCGTTGAAGTCCATCTGCCACTTCTCCGCCCAGTCTTGCATCCTGTCTATGTCCCGCTGCAACTTTTGGCATCCCTCCAGACCATCCACAACACCACCGATCTTTGTATCGTCGGCGAATTTGCTAACCCATCCCTCCACTTCCTCATCCATGTCATTTATGAAAATGACAAACAGCAGGGGTCCCAGAACAGATCCCTGGGGCACTCCACTGGTTACTGACCTCCATGTAGAAAAACCCATCCACAACCACTCTCTGCCTTCTGCTGGCAAGCCAGTTCTGGATCCATGAGGCCAAAGCCCCTTGGATCCCATGCCCTCTCACCTTCTCCAGAAGTCTTGCATGGGGGACCTTATCAAACGCCTTACTAAAGTCCATGTACACTATGTCCACCGCCCTTCCTTCGTCAATGTGTTCAGTCACATTTTCAAAGAACTCAACTAGGCTCGTAAGGCATGACCTGCCCTTGACAAAACCATGCTGACTATTTCTAATCAGTCCAAACTTCTCCAAATGGTCATATATCTTATCCCTCAGAAGCCTCTCCATCAGCTTACCAACCACTGAAGTCAAACTCACCGGTCGGTAATTTCCTGGACTATCCCTGTTCCCTTTCTTAAAGGTAGAAACCACATCCGCAATCCTCCAATCCTCCGGAACCACTCCCGTTTCCATGGACGATGCAAAGATCATCGCCAGGGGCTCTGCAACCACTTCCCTCACCTCCCACAATAACCTGGGGTACATCCCATCCGGTCCCGGCGACTTGTCTATCTTGACAGAATTTAACAGGTCTAACACATCCTCTTTCCTAACATCCACATACTCAATCTTTTCCGTTTGCCTCAAACCTGCAGTACAACCTCCCAGTTCACTTTCCACCGTGAATACCGAGGCAAAGTACTTGTTAAGCACCTCTGCCATTTCTTCCGGATTCACACAGACTTTTCCCCCTTCACCTTTTATAGGCCCTATCCCTTCTCTTCTCAACCTTTTACTTTTCACATATTTGTAGAAGGCCCTGATGATGCACTGAGATGGTTCAATACGGAGTAACAATATAAGGCAAGATCTTTTGTTTATTTTACCGCACCTTTCCCAACCTCAGGATGTCTTAAAACTCTTAACAGCCAATGAAATACTCCTGACAAACAAGCTGTATTGTAAATACAGAAAACAATTTGTGTAGAGCAAGATCCAAACAGCTGTGAGACAATGAGCGGATGTTGTGCTGTGACAGCACCTTCCAAACCCATGACCTCTCCCACCTAGAAGGGGCAGTGGATGAACAGGAACACCACTAGCTGTAAATATCCCTCCAAGCCACACACCATTTTGTTTTGGAATTATATCATTGTTCTTTCATTGTTGCTGGGTCAAAATCTTGGAATTTCCTTCCTCATAGCACTGTGAGTGTGCCTGCACCATTTGCATTGTGACTGTTCAAGAAGACAGCTCAGTACCACCTTGTCAATTTGATTTGATTTATTCTTGTCACATGTATCAGTATACAGTGAAATATATTGTCTCTTGCGCGCTATATAGACAAAGCATACCATTCTTGGAGAAGAAAACGAGAGAATGCAGAATGTAGTGGTACAGCCATAGTAGGGTGTAGAAAAAGATCAACTTAATACATGACAGAACCATTTAAAAGTCTGATGGCAGCAAGAAAGAAGCTGTTCTAGAGGATACGTATCCTCAGACTATTGTACCTTTTTCCCAATGGAAGAAGATGGAAGAGAGAATGTCCGGAGTGCGTGGAGTCCTTAATTATGCTGGCTGCTTTTCCGAGGCAGCGGGAAGTGTAGACAATGTCAGTGGATGGGAGGCTGGTTTGAGTGATGGACTAGAATTTGTTCAAGACCCTTTGTAGTTCTTTGCAGTCTTGGGCAGAGCAGGAGCCATACCAAACTGTGAGACAACCAGAAAGAATACTTTCTATGGTGCATGTATAAAAATTGGTAAGAGTCGTAGCTGACATGCCAAATTTCCATAGTCTTCTGAGAAAGTCGAGGCTTTGGTGGGCTTTCTTAATTATAGTGTCAGCATGGGGTGGCGGGCGGGGGGAGGAACTAGGACAAATTGTTGGTGATCTAGACACATAGAAACTTGAAGCTCTTGACCAATTGCAGTTAGGGATGGGCAATAAAAGCTGGCCAAGCCAGTGATGCCCAAGTGCTTTGAATAAATAAAATGAATTAGTGACATTGACCTGGGGACAGAACCCTTTCAGTCACTTCTTCCCTTCTTCCAGTGTATTTGTCTCTTGGTTTCCTCATCCTCCTCATTTCTGGCCCCACTGATTTTTCAATGTAAAAGGTTGGACAGCTCTTGTACTGATAACTGATCCGCTGCCGGGCATTTGGCATTGCCTCCTCTGAGCTGGAGATGCATACTGAGTTTTTTTCTGAAGTTCAAACTTTTTGTTCCTCTGCAGAAAATAATTAGGAGTGGGATCAATGTTTGGACAGGTCTGTGTTCATGAGAGTTTACAAGAACTTTCATTTCTCAGGGCAAGGTTGGCAAACAGACCATGCCAGGGAATTTATGAGCACGTTTTCCAGCTACTATTGCTCAGTTTCCCAACTTACTGTATAAAAATTTAACCTGCTGATCTCGCTTAAAAGGAAATGTAGAGACATTCCAGGCTGTGTGCGTGTGTGTCTATGTGTGTGTGCGTGTGTGTTTTGTTTCTGCACATACATGCATGTGTTTGTGTACAGAGATCCAAACAGCAGTTCCCAAGAAAGGATATATCCTCAAACAGCAATATTTCAGAGAAATCACCACAGTCTCTGGCAACTTCTAGTCTCTAGACTTCAGAGAGGGGAAAAGAGAGGCACTGTTCTCTCTCAACTCAAAAACAGCACCTGGATATCCCACGTAAGCCTAACTCCAGCCAGTCATATGACATTTCCTGTCAATCAACCTCATCAAGTCCCACTCTGCAAAATCCCTGGGGAAATTATTAACAATAACAGAACAGCATGAGTGCAATGTAAAACAAACACTCTAGGAATTAGAAGCAATTATGCTGCTGCAGCAACAATACAGGATACCAGTTATTGAGAAAATGACTTTGACAATAAAAAGAACTGCTAAACCAGGTTCTGCACAAGGAACATGATGAATATATTTCTTAAAAGCACAGTCACAACTGCTTATAGGATGTTAGAGCTCCTTATTAACAATTGCCTTTTGAGATAGTTTGCTGCTTAGGTATAGCAAGTGGATAACAAATTCCAGAGCCTTTCCTTCAACATATGTTTGGCTAATTAGATATGGATCAATGTTCAAATTCTGCACTCCAGATCCAACCATCCCTTGAAGATTTTCTTCCCTATTCCCAAAAATCTGCAGATTGAGAAATGACCTATCCACTCACGGTTAAGACCCATGGCAGAAATGTGCAACACAGTGCAGATATCATCCTTGAATCGAGATAGCTGATGAAAACAAGAAAACTAATATCTAAGAAGTGATAATGTGGAAGGCTTCATCATCAGAATCTCACAGAAACTGCAGAGAATAGAATGGTGTATATATAAGAATTGGAATGGATTGGTGTATATTTCAATGACTGTGGGAGCCAGTGGACATTTTGCAAATATTGGTGAACAGCTTTTTTCCCAGAAATGAAGACAGAAATGTTGAGGAAGGGAAAGGAAAATTCTGGGATAAGTTATCTGAAGAGGAAGGTGTGGAAATTGAAAACTAAGAAATTGAGACTGTTGATTACAACCAAGATGGTTGAATATAGTTGTGATCATCATAAAACATAGAGCATACAGCACAATAAAGGCCTTTCAGTCCTCAATGTTGTGCTGAACTATGTCCAATCCCAATCCCAAAATTATTTGTTACTAAAATCATTGTTATTGAAATCATTGTTTATAATTGAGATCATTGTAATTCAAATCATGATTGTGATTGAAATCATTATGATTGAGATCATTGATTGTGATTTAAATCATTGTGATTGAGATCATTGATTTGGTTGAGATCATTACGATTGAAATCATTCATTGTGATTAAAATCATTATGATTCAGATCTTGTGACTGAAATCATTTCAGTTGAGATCATTGACAGATAATTCATTGTGATTGAAATCATTATGATTGAGACCATTGTGATTGAGATCATTCATTGTGATTGAAATCATTGTGATTGCAATTATTGTGATTGAGATCATTGAGAGTGAGATCTTAATGGTTGAGGTTATCGTGTTTGAGATCATTTATTTTGATTGAGATCGTTGAGATTAAGATCATTCCTTGTAATTAAAATCATTGCGATTGAGATAATTGTGATTGAGATCATTGATTTGATTGAGATCATTATCACTGAAATCATTTCAATTGATATCTTTGTCACTGAGATAATTTATTGTGATAGAAATCATTACAATTGACATCATTGTGATTGAAATAATTGATTGTGATTGAGATCATTGTGATTGAAATTGTTCATTGTGATTGAAAGCATTATGATTCAGATCTTTGTGATTGAAATCATTTCAATTGAGATCATTGTGACAGATAATTTATGATTGAAATCATTATGATTGCAATTATTGTAATTGAGATCATTAATTGTGACTGAAATCATTATGATTGCAATTATTGTGATTGAGATCATTGAGAGTGAGATCATTATAATTGAGATTATCGTGTTTGAGATCATTCATTTTGATTGAGATCATCGAGATTGAGATCATTCATTGTGATTGAAATCATTGTGATTGGGATCATTGTGATTGAGATCATTCATTGTGATTGAGATAATCCTGATTGAGATCATTGTGATTGAGATCATTGATTGTGGTTCAAATAATTGTGATTGAGACCATTGCGATTGAGATCATTGTGATTGAGATTGCTGATTACAATTGAGAATAATTTTTATACTATATAATGTTATTAATTATGATTGACACCTTATAGTTATTGGTTATAAATGTGTTGGTTGCTTACATTTGAGATTGTTATTTACTAATGAGATTGTTGATTGCAATTGAGATTCTTGATTACGACTGAGGTTGCTGATTATGAGTGATATGGTTGATTAGGATTCAGACCGTTTCTAATCACTGAGATTATCCATGGTGATTGAGTTTGGCGATTACGACCGTGTTTGTCAACTGTGTTTGAGTTTGTCAATTATGATTGATATTGTTGATTACGATTGAGATTGTTTTGGGGATTTCACTTTTTAAACTCCAGGATGCATTGTTGCATATAAAACATGGCAAACTGCTTCAGAACTCATACCACTTCATAAAGGAAACATAAAAGAGTGACCAAAATGTATGATTGTGGATGGGCAAATTGAGTGGGTGAATATCATGCGGCCCATTGCTCAAAACAATCTTCTGCAGTGGGATCATTCCAGTTGGCTCAGTAATACTGGAGCCCCAACTGACTTGACTTGAACACTGGACATCTTCTATTGCTTTTCAATCAGCAATCTAAACGTGTCGCTACATGTCAACAATTATTGTATGTGGCTTTGACGAGCGTGATGCAGTCACTACCTTGTGTAAAACATTGAACCAATGTCTGCAATTGTCCATAGCTGAGAATGCTTGCCCATTGATACCTCTACTTCCTCAGGAGGCTAAGGAAATTCAGCACGTCTGCTACAACTTTCACCGATTTTTACAGATACATCATAGAAAGCATCCTTTTCCAATATATCACAACCTGGTATGGCTCCTGCTTTGCCCAAAGCTGCAAGTGACAATAACGGGCTGTGAATGCAATCCAGTTCATCATGCAAACTAACCTCCCATCTACACTCCGTCTACACTTCCCACTGTCTCGAACCCGGGACCCTGGAGCTATGAAGCAGCAGTGCTAACCACTGTGCTACCGTGCTGCCCAGCCCCTGAACCAATCATTCCTCATTCCCCACCATCCCAATCTCCCGCCTTGGTGCAATCAGATCCCGTTACTTCACTCCCCAGACTGACTCCACCCCACCCACCCTGGCCTTATCGACTCGCCCTGCCCTTCCTCTCGCAGCTCCCAAATTCGGAAACAAACAGCCTGGGAGTTCTGAGTGTTTAGATCTGCTGATTGGACCCAAAACGTGAAGTGCCTCATCTCCCACCCTGAACAGTGACCACACAGCACACAGGCAGATAATTGCGGGATAGTCTTATCATGTACAGTGCAGTGCTGGGTTGAGTTATTAATTGTCTCTTGATTGGGTTTGACAGGCTGCACCACTCCCCCGAGGCCAGGGGAAGGGACATTTTGATTGCAAATGCTTGCCTCTTGTTCAATCATTTCCCCACATTCAGTTAGGACAGACTAATCAAAACTGAATGATAAATAGCAGAAATTACAGCACGAAAGTTCATTCAGATTAATGGCTGATTGGATTTGATCTGTGCGTGCTGAAGCACCAAATGACTATTTATATTACATAACAATAGCTCTTCTGCCCTTGTATGCAGAAGGACAACAGGCGAATACTAAATGGGTTCAAGGTTTGAGATGCATGTGTTTGCACAATTATCTCTGACCTGAATCTGCTGTCCTGACACATCGCTCTGGGCCAAGAGTTTTCTTTCACCGCTCATACGGTAGCAGAAAATCAGCATGAATGAGAAGTTTCTGTTTGCAAGTTAGTGTGTGAGTGTGTGTGAGTATGTTTGTGTGTGTGAGTGTGTATGTTTGTGAGTGTGAGTGTGTGTTGAGTGTGTGTGTATGTGAGTGACTGTAAATAAGTTTATGTGTGTGAGTGTGAATGTGTTTATGAGTGTGAGTGTGTGATTGTGTGTCAGTGTGTGTGTGAGTATGAGTGTGTGTGAGTGTGTGTGAGTATGAGTGTGTGTGTTTATGAGTGTGCGTGTGAGTATGTTTGTGAGTGTTTGTGTGAGTGTGTTTGAGTGTGTATGTTCATGAGTGTGTTTCTGTTTATAAGTGTGTGCATGCGTGTGTGTGTGAATGTGCGAGTGAGTGTGTACGTATGCTGTGTCTATGTTTGTGAGTGTATTTGTGAGTATGTGTTGGCATGTATTCATGAATGTGCGTGTGTGTGTATGTGTGTGTGCGTGTGAAGGTGTGAATGTATGTGTGTAAGTGTAAATGTGAGTGTGTGTGTGCGTATGTGTATTTGTGAATGTGTATAGGTGTTTATGTGAGTGTGTGTGTGTGTATGTGCGTGTGTGTTTTTGCGTGGGAGTGTTCATGAGTATGTGTTTGTTGTGTGTATGTGTGTGTGTTTGTGTGAATATATGTATGAGTGTGAAAGTGTATGTGAATATATATGCGTGATTTTGTGTGTGAGTGTATGTGAGTGTGTGTGTCATTGAGTGTCTTTAACACAGAGAGAGATATGTTCTTAATGAATCAGGGAGTCAGGGGTTATGAAGAAAAGGCAGGAGAATGGGGATGAGAAAAAAAAATCACCCATGATTGAATGGCGAAGCCAATGGGCTGAGTGGCCTAATTCTGCTCCTATGTCTTATGGTTTTATTGTCTTATTTTCATACTGCCTTTCTTGACCTCAGGATTGTCCAAACTACTTGACAGCCAATGAAGAGAAAGAATGGCTCAAGTTAAATTGCTCTTGAAGGGAGCTAGCACCACTTGACAGACTGAATGGCCTTTCTCTGGGCTGCAACCATTCCATAACCATTCTATCACCATTCTTCAGTCTCTGGAGAAATATCACCCAGCAATGCCTCTGCAAAACCCTGCAGATTCAATGGCAGGATAGGCACCCAATATTATTATACTCGCTCAGGCCAACATCCCTAGCACTAAGGTACAGGTCACAGTTAAGGAACTATGTGGCGTATGCCTCATTGTCTGAATGCCTGACACAAGACTCCCAAAACAAGCTCATTACCTGTTAGATAGTTGTTATTATCAGGTGGTCAGAGTGAGGGCAGAAGAAATGTTTTGGAGATGTCTTCACAGTCTCCCTGAGAAAATGCAATGTGCCACTGTTATGGTTCACATCAGAAACTCCAAAATGTTTTATGAAGCCCACCTGAATCCTAAGTTTTACATCTTGAATTTGGCGAGGATAAGCATGAGATATTCCACTTCAGGTATGATTCAGGTGATCCACTAGGGAGCTTTCAAAGTTTATTTAAGAATATAATTAACACGTATCGTAAGGTAATTAGCAAGAACTTTTATCAATTGCAAACAAGAAATAAAATAACTATAATAATGTATAAACTTTAATGAATGTATATAAACTGTCCAGTCAAACCAACCTCCATAAAGAACCTTTAAACAGGTTCAACACAGCACAGACTAATGTTCACATGATACTGGGATTGAGGTCATTAGTTGAACTTTACAATCAAATGTTCTTGAGACTCAAAAGAGTTTGAAAACGAGACAAAACAGTCTGGTCCAGCCCCCAGTAACAGCTCATTCTTGTCCTTCCCAAAAGCAAAATTTTATTTTCAGCTAATTTTGTTTTCAGCTGAATTTTCAAAATGAAGGGGAGAGAGGGAAAATGCTACGTTTTAGCTTGTTGTCCCTTCTAAAACTAAAAACTCAAACCTGCAACTGATTATGAAATTCCTGTCTCTTGACCTGCCCACAGTGTTTCTTTTTCTCCTCCCAGCAATGACATCACCTATGACTGTGGGTATGAATTAAACAAAAACTCTTAAAGGTACACTAACATCACACCACTTGAAATATGGGAATCTCTCAGTTCAGACCATCCAAACTAGAGAAGAAGCATCCACGGAGGCACCAATTATATCAAACATGCATAGGTGAACAATAATGGTAGGTATGCTTTAAATTCCAAATTGTCCTACCCACCCGCCCAGCAAACACCACCTGCCTTCCTGTGGAAGAGTTGCAGATCCAGCATTGGACTTCCTACTCACCTATGGACTTAACCCCAGAGTGTAAAGAAGTCATCCTCCGTCCCAAGGGACTGCCTAAGGAGGAGAACAGTAAGAAATCTCACAACACCAGGTTAAAGTCCAAAAGGTTTATTTGGAATCATGAGCTTTCAGAACTCCTTCATCAGATGAGTCACCTAACTCTTAAAGCTTGTGAATCCAAATGAAAGTGTTGGACTTTAACCTGGTATTGTGAGACTATTTACTGTGCCCACCCCAGTCCAATGCCTGCATCTCCAGCAAGCAAAGAAGAAATATTCCGTGATTCGATGAGGTTTGTCGGAAGTTTGGTGGCCGTGGCAATGTGGGAAACAGCAGTCACAGTTTAGATTCAACAATTTCCTGTAAATAGCAATGTGGTAGTGGTGAGAAAATTGGCTCTTGGTGAAGTTAGCTGAGGGAGAAATATAAGCCAGGGCGCTGGGGAGGTTTCCCTGAGTCTAATTGTCATGGAAACGCCATTGCTGCATTGATGTTACTCAGGGAAGAATATGTGCCAATCCTCCATGACCTGGGGGCACGCCTGACTCCATCGCTACACAATGCACTTGACCTTTGCTCCGGGATGGAGAATAAATGACAAACATTGAAAATGTCAGAGTGGAACACTGAGATCCAGCATCTTCCTTTCATGATGTCTCTTGACCCATGACATGATGATATTCTGGGAGGATGCGCTGACCTGCCATTACGCTTCTCTCTTCTTCATTCGCTGGGAATGAAGAGGAGTAAGCAATTGCGGTGGAGGCAAGAATGCGCCATCATTTATTGTGAGGGTGAAAGGCTGCTATTATAAGCAAAGGTTCTTTACTTTAATAGGGGGTTGTCATCCCTGCTGCGGTTATTGAGATGACCCTGCTTTAATAGGTGTCTGAAAACCTCATACCTGCGATTGTTCAAGTAATGACAGCACTGGGAGTCTGCTACAATAGGTGCAGAATGAGACTTGTCGCGATGGTTGCTACTGATTCATTGTTTAACTACCTTTATGATTGTTTCTTCAGAACTTTATGGGGGCAATTTTCCAACTCGCTGTGCCTGCCACAGATTGTATCGATCCTGAAAAAAGTGTATGTGGATTTAAAAATCGCCTTTGCATCCAATTGCCATTGTCCTGGTCCCTTTCCAATGGCGCATACCCGATAGCACCCAAGAGGGAGCGAGGCCTATTAACATATTTAAAGCAGCATTTAAATATGCAAAGGCTGTCTGACTCCCAGCTCATGAATCTTCCAGTCTTTGGGCATGGTGCGTGAATAGTGAGAATCAGTACCAGTCTCCACATATGAAGGTTATGTGTGTGATGGACACCTGAAGGTTACATGTGGGATGGCCACACTTGGGGAGAGATTCAGAGGCCATCGAAGCCCCCAGGTGGTTGGGGACATGGCTGAGCAGTACTCCTTGGGCAGCGCCGAACTGGCAGTGCCCATCTGGCACCGTAGTTGTGCCTACCTGGCACCCCGAGTGGATTGACGGGGGGGAGCTTTGATAGGTGGTCTATGTAATAGGGTAATGGAGGGGTGGCTATGCAAGGGGCTGCAGGGCCCTCTATGCAGGGAATGTTATACGGAGGTGGAGCATGAAGGGGGTCATGGTGAAGACCATGTCAGATGTCAGGCAGGGGAGCCCATCGGGAGGACCCTAATGCCTTAATGCTGATGACCAGTCTCGAACTAATAATTACCCTTAAACTGCATCACTAAAATATCTGGTCATTTATCCCACTGCTGCTTGTGGGAGCCTGCTACGTGCAAACTGGCTGTCACATCTTCTGTATTACATTACAGTGACTGCATATCAGAATGCATTTCATTAACTCAAGAACACTTCACAACTTTCTGAGAACAGGAAAGGTGTCCATTAATGCAAATTGATGCTTTCTTAAATCGCTGGGTACAAGGTGCCCATTAACACACGGAACTGAATTGCGATAAGTCACATAAAAGGCTATCTTAAAGACCAGAACATCATATGATGGCTGTTAAATATCTTTGAATTAGGAGGAAGAGGATTGCAGACTACCCTTTTGCAGCACAGCCTGATTGTGTTTAATTTGACATGAGAGGCTCCAGGGAGAGGATAACCCCTTCGAAACTGGAGAGAAAAGGATAATTCACGGAGTTGGCGTTTACCAGGAGAGATGGTGGGCGGAATTCTCTGGCTGCGCTGGACTAAAAGCCGGAAACTCCCGCCCAACTAATAATGAGCCTTCGCATTGTCTACAACCCCCAACATTGCAGTGGTGGGTAGAGTGGGAGCCAACTCCCCTGCAATGGGAATTGTAGCAGGATGGGAAAAGTCTGTTCATCTCAGGCGGGATTTTCCAGTCTGGGGTAAGTCCAGCTGGAAAATCCTAACCAAGATGAACAGGCACTCATCAGAATGTAAAGACAGTTTCTGTGCTGCAACAGTGAGACTGTCAGCCAACTGACCACTGCTGGCCAATGCAATTTGTTTGGATTTGATTTGATTATTATTAAGTTTTCAGTTTTAAGGTTAAAAGTTAAGGCTTATTTATTAGTGTCACAAGTAGCTATACATTAACACTGCAATGAAGTTACCGTGAAAAAACCCCAGTTGTCACACTTCAGCGCCAGTTTGGATACACTGGAAGAATTCAGTAAAACCAATACACGTAACCAGCACATCTTTCGGACTGTGGGAGGAAACCGGAGCACCTGATAGAAACCCATGCAGACACGAGAAGAATGTGCAAACTCCACACAGACAGTGATTCAAGAAATTGAACCCTGGTCTCTGGCATTATAAGGCAGCAGTGCTAACCACTGTGCCAATTGTGTGTCGCATGTCACATATATTATTGTCCCATGTATGGGGATACTGTGAAAATTATTGTTTCTTACAACCTTTTTTTATGAAATTATGAAGATGCGCAGTAATCTGGAGTTCTGCTTGAGTAGGAAACAATACTGCAGAGCGTTCTTCAGGATATTGAGGTGAACGGACTAGGACTACAGTCTATGGGAGGGCCAAATGGCCTGTTCATGAAGCAAAGAGACTTTCTACAGATGCTCTGCTGTTGGTGATTTAAGAGTCAGCTTATTCTGGCACTCACGGTCTCTTGGGAACAGCCCTCAACACCCAGACCCTGAACTCACTGTACATCACTGAGCCCAATTTATCTTACGCTACCCTACTGCATTTATTAAAGGCTGTCGAAGGTTGTTGGAGAGGCACGCTTCCTTTAAATAAAAGAGACTGGCTGAAACTATGTACATTTAATTATAATCAGTGGCTCTACCTTCTTGCAGTGCCAATGGAGACAAAATACTGCAATGTCAGAATATGGTTTCATCAGGTCAAAGCAGTCCATATGATTAACAGCCCAGCTCCTGTCAGAAACACCCACTCTTTCCATATATCGGATCAGTGTCTGCTCTCTGGACGATCTTAGCCCAAGCTCCCTCAACAGCAGCTGTGCATAGGAATCCCAACACTTTGTAAATTCCCACACAATGTCACGCACCGTCCCAACTTAAGATCGATTTGAACTCACACTCTAGCCACACGCTAGTGTTGAAATTCTGAGTTGTATTTTCAAAGTCTCCTGTAACTTTGTCCTTCCCTATCTCTGTAACTTTCCACAGTGTACAGCGCACAAACATATATTTCTGGCTTCATGAGAATTCCTGAATAATTGATATGATTTGATTTGATTTGTTATTGTCTGTGCACTGGAATACAGTTAAAAGTATTGTTTCTTATACTCTACAGAAAAAGCACACTGTTCATAGAGTACCTAAAGCTTTTTTAATATTTGTTCATTAGGCTTTCATTGCAAGTAGGCTTACATTAACATTGCAATTAAGTTACTGTGAAAATGCTCAAGCCCCCACACTCCAGCGCCTGTTTGGGTCCACTGAGGGAGAATTTAGCATGACCAATACACCTAATCCTAAGGGGTAACACAGTGGCATATTGGTTAGCACTGTGCTTGACAGCTCCAAGGATCTGGGTTTGAATCCTGGCTCAGGTCACCGTCTGTGTGGAATTTGCATGTTCTCCCCATGATTTTCCTCCAGATACTCTGGTTTCCTCCCACAGTCCAAAGATTTGCAGGTTGACCATTCTAAATTGCCCCTTAGTGTCCCGGGATGCATAAGTTAGAGGGATTAATGGGTAAGCATGTAGGGATATGGGGATGGGGCTTGGGTGAGATCATGGTTGGTGCAGACTCGACGCGCCGTATGACCTCTTTCTGCACTGTAGGATTCTATGGTCTAACCCAACATATCTTTGAACCGTGGGAGGAAACCCAAGCAAACATGGGGAAGATGTGCAGACTCCACACAAACAGTGACCCAAGCCAAGAATCAAACGCAAGTCCTGGTGCTGGGAGGCAGCAGCGCTAATCGCTGTGTCACCGTGTCGTCCAAGGGGAGAAAGAAAGCGGAGGGTGCAGAACGTAATGTTGCAGTTACAGGTAGGATGTAGAGAAAGATCAGCTTAATATGTGATAGGACCTTTATTTCCTTCCACTGGGAAAAAGGCACAATTGCCAAAATTATACTGGAGCAGGCAAGGCTCACAGAATAGAATTCTTCATTGGTCTTGGGTGGGATTTTAAGAGCCTTGCTTGAATGAAAATCCTGCCCAATAACTGTGAGATCACACACCAACCAACTGAAGAACAGCTTCTTCCCTGCTGATATCAGATTTTGGAATGAACCGACTTTATGTCAAGTTGATCTTTCTCTAGACTCTAGCTGTGATTGCAACAGTACATTCTGCACCCTCTCCTTTCCTTCTCCACTATATACTCTACAAACAGCATGCTTTGTCTGTATAGCACACGAGAAACAATACTTTCACTTTTCCCCAAGACATGTGACAATAATAAATCAAATTGAATCAAATGATAGGTTTATCATTGCTCACTACCTATGCTTATGCCTTCAGCTGTCCAGGCCCCAAGATCAGGAATTCCCTCTCTACACCTCCCTGCTCTTCTATTACTCTCTTCACCCTCTCTTCACCTCTATATCATTCTTTCTAC
Source organism: Sphyrna mokarran (assembly GCA_024679065.1). Taxonomy (NCBI): domain Eukaryota; kingdom Metazoa; phylum Chordata; class Chondrichthyes; order Carcharhiniformes; family Carcharhinidae; genus Sphyrna; species Sphyrna mokarran. The sequence goes on along the minus strand of JAGIQG010000013.1, from coordinate 9,547,545 downwards.
CTTTAAGACACTTCTTGAAGCCTACCTATTTGTTTAAGCCTTTGGTTATCTGTCCAAACATCATCTTATATGGAGAGAAAAGAACTGATGTTTTGAGGCCAGCTGACCCTTTGTCAAAGCTAAAAGGCATAGAAAGTGGGAGATATTTATACTGCAGGGGGAGGGAATGAAAGATGAGTGATAGCCATGGAAACCAGGGGAAAAGATGCTAATGGCAGTCCATACAGAGATTAAAGGGTGTGAATGGCCAAATAGCAGAGAAGCTGTAAACTGTGACAGATGAAGATGTTTGGGGGAGGGAGGGGAGAGGTTGAGGGGGAGATGGGACAGAGGTAAAATGTAGAAAAGGGAAAGTAGGGGGAGAAAAGTTAAGAGAAAGGGGTGAACTATGGGGAAAGAGTAGAGGGAAAGAAAACTGAAGAGAGACAATAAAGAAATAAAAGATAGAGAACTGTAAAAATAATTAAGTAAAATAAAATGAAAACAGAGTTGCCATTGAATTCAACAATATGTTGACATCAAATTCAATAATTTCAGATGATTTGCTCTATACCACCCCAGCCCCTTTTGTTTTCATTCTATTTTATTTCATTTTTTACTATTGTCCACCTTTTATTTATTATCTTTCTTCATTCATTCCCCCTCCCATTTTTCCCCTACTTTATCCGCCATCCCTTACCTTTTCTCTCTCCGCTTCTACATTCTATCTCTGTTCCAGCCATTCACAGCCTTGAATCTCTCTACAGGCTGCCATTAGCAGCCTTTTCCCCTGGTGTCAATGGCTATGACTCATCTTTCATTCCCTCATTCTGCAGTTCCCACTTTCCATGTCTTTTAGCTTTGACAAAGGGTCATCTAGATTCTCCTTATAGATGCTGCCAGACATGCTGAGATTTTCCAGCATGTTCTCTTATGTTTCAGATCCCATCATCCGCAGTGATTTGCTTTTATCATTTTATCTGGATTTGGTGCCAAACAGTGTTTGATAATGCATCAGTGAAGCTTTGGATTTCTTTTATTTGCCTGGTGAAAAGCGCTATATAAATGTGAGTTGCTATTCCTTCATCATTACTGGGTCAAAGTCCTGGAACCTTGTACCTAAAAACCACACAGACAGAGGTTCAGGGTGAAGGCCCACAATGACAATCTCAAGGACAATGACGTTTGGCCACATCCCAAGAAAGGAAATGTTTGTCGAGAATTTACGGATATTCTGATCTTTAAGCAATAATTGTTTCTGAATGAACGTATGAAAGAGTGCCAAACCAGTGGCTGTAAATGGAAAAGCTTGCTTTTTGAACGATATAAAAAAAAGTGCCAACATTTGAGGAGCATTTATAGCAACAGTTAACGCCTGCCTCGTAAGAGAACTAGGCGTTAAGTGGCAGCTAAATAGGTAACTGACACTTGCTGTACCAACACCTGGTGTTCTGAATCAGAATGGTATCAATTGATGCCAGTCTTCTGACTTGAGATGTGTTTAATCCCCATGCATTTTACACTTTGTACATACTTGCTAAAATGCACGCGGGAGGTGAGATCAATGTGGAGGGAAACGGGCACAAAATTCCAATGTATTGCAGCCCTTTCACAACCGAAGTAGCTGGAGAATGGGGCAAAATTTTACATCGAATAACAGAAACTAGAAGCAGGTGTAGAGTCCAAGAGGTTTGCAGCATGGAAACAGACCCTTCAGCCCAGCTTGTCCATGCCACCGCTTTTTTTTAACCACTTAGCTGGTTCCAATTGTCTACATTGGGCCCATATCCCTCTATATCCATCTTATCCATGTAACTCTCTAATCGCTTTTTAAGAGACAAAATTGTACCCGCCTCTACTATTACTTCTGGCAGCTTGTTGCAGATACTCACCACCTTCTGCGTGAAAAATTTGCCCCTCTGGATACTTTTGTACCTCTCACCTTAAACCTGTGCCCTCTAATTTTAGACTCCCCTACCTTTGGGAAAAGATATTGACTATCTAGCTGATCTATGCCCCTCTTTACTTTGCAGACCTCTATAAGGTCACTCCTCAGCCTTCTACACTCCAGAGAAACAAGTCCCAATCTATTCAACCTCTCCTTATAACTCAATCCATCAAGACCCATTAGCATCCTAGTAAATATTTTTCTGCACTGTCTGTGGTTTAGTAATGAGCTTTCTATAATAGGGTGACCAGGAGTGTGCACTGGATCTTCGAACCCGTTCTGCCATTCATTATGATCAGGGCTGATCATCAAAATCAACATCCTGATCCCCCTTTCTCCCCTTTTCCTTGGATCCCTTTTGGCCGCAAGAGCTATGTTTAATTTCTTCTTGAAATCACACATAGAATATCTATTTTTGTTAGGCCAATAAAACTGATGTCAATGTGATACAAATTGGCATTGCAATTTCTCTCTTAGTCTGAAGAGGACACTACAAATAAGACATCCAATCAAATTAGAAGGAAGAAAACTAAATCAAGACCTGATAACCTATATAAACTAGTTACTTTTATTTTTATTCATTAAAGTGAGTGTCACTGGCCAGGTCAGCATTTATTGGCCGTCCCTTGTATCCTATCAGAAGATGATGCTGAATCCCATAATATCCACCAATCATAGAATCCCTTCAGTACAGAAGGATATGGCCCATCGGGCCTGCACTGACATCAATCCCACTCAGGCCCTATCCCCATAACCCCACACTGCCAAGTGAGGTGGTTGGGGCAGACATGTTAGCAACATTTAAGACTTATCTGGATGGACATATGAACAAACGGGAAATAGAAGGATTCTCGCAGTTGGTCTAGATAGATTAACATGATTGGTTCAGGCTTGGTGGGCTGAAGGGCCTGTTCCTGTTCTTTGTATTTACCCTGCTATTTGCGCTGATACTAAGGGGCAATTTGGCATGGCCAATCCACATATTTTTAGTGTTTTGGAGTGAAGCAGAGCACCTGGAGGAAACCCAGACATTGGGAGAACATGCAAACTTCACATAGACTGTCATCCGAGGCCAGAATTGAACTCAGGTCCCTGGTGCTATGAGGTGGTAGTGCTAACCACTGTGCCAATGTGCTGCTCTAAAGAGTCAGTGGAGACTAGGATGTTAGTGCTACCTCATACCACTGGGATCTTTAACACCAATTAAGGTACTCAAATCATGCTGAACAAATGCACTGGAGTTCTTTGAGTATGTAACTTGTAAAATAGATAAAGGTGAATCAGTGGATGTGGTGTATTTGGACTTTTAGATGCTTTTGATAAATTCCCTCATAAGAGGTTATTGGGCAAAATTAAAGTCTATTGGATTGGGGCAATGCATTGGTATGGATTGAGAATTGGTTGACTGATGGGAAATAGAGAGTGTGAATAAATGGGTCTTTTTCCGAATGGCAAGCAGAGGTTAGTAGGTACAGCAAGGGTAAGTGCTTGGAATTGTAAATTGTGAGAAAAATGGAAGAAAGCTTCAAGGTGATTTAGACAAACTGAGAGAGTATGCAAAAACATGGCAGATGCAGTACAACATGGCTAAATGTGAAGTTATACATTTTGGTGTAAAAAACAGAAAGGAAGAGTATTATTTAAATTGTGATATATTGGAAAGTGTGGATGTACAAAGGATAGTGGACCTATGGTATTCAATACCACAGAAGGCAGTGGAGGCCCAGTCACTGAATATATTCAAGAAAGAGATGGATAATGTTTTATATTTTAATAGCATCATGAGGTATGCAGAGAAAGCAGGAATATGGCATGATCACATTGCATGGCAGAACAGGATTGAAGGGCCAGTTGGTCAATTCCTGCTTCTATATCTATGTTCCTATATTTATGTTTTACTGAGTTGACAAATTCAGAATGATGTGTTTGATACCTCTATATCTATGTCCCTCACTACAAATCTGAGGCCATTTCATTGAGGCTGTATAGTATTTAGGTCAGGCCACATTTTGAGCACTGCACTGAACTATAATCACCAAATTAAAAGGAAAATGAGCAAACCTTGGGAACAAGGCTGCTCACTAATGTGAGAGGATCGGACAATGAGAGAAGGAGAAGTCTTCAGCTTTGAAAGCAGTGGAACAGAAGAGACTTTCCAAACAGTGTTAACTGGGATAGAAAATATTAATTGGGGGATTTATTTTCAAGCTAGGACATGGCTCCTGGATAAGGTGGCATGGTTATAATTGATAGAAGGCAAGTTCAGTATTGATCACAGAGGGCAATAAGAGATGACCAGGATAATGGCCATCCAGTGAAAGAACAAAATAGATGAAAAAGAAATAACTTGCATTTATGTATTCACAAGGTGTCTCAAAGAGTGCCATTATCAATTAATTATCTTATTAATGATCTTATAAGCTGAGTCACTATTGCTACATATACAAACTATTTCTCACAGCAGGTCCCATTGATTCACAATGTGATTGTTTTTTTCATTTGATTTGATTTATGATTGTCACGTGTACTGGTATATAGTGAAAAATATTATTCCTTGCGCACTATTCAAAATATACACTATTCAGACAAAGTATACCATTCAAAGAGAAGGAAAGTGTTATGTTATGGTCACAGCTAGAGTGTAGAGAAAATGCAAGGTAGCTCCATTTAAATGTACAATGGCAGCAGGAAATAAGCTGTTTTTGAGCCAGATTTTTATATCTTTTTCCCAACAGCAAAAGATGGAAGAGAATGTCTGGGTGCATGGGGTCCTTAATTATGCTAGCTGCTTTTATAAGGCAGCAGGAAGTGTAGGCAGGGTCAATGGATGGGAGGCTGCTTTGAGTGGTGGATTGGACTTCGTTCATGACCCTTCGTAGTTTCTTGCCGAGCAGAGCAGGAGCCATACCAAGCTGTAATACAAACAGAAAGAATACTTTCTGCGGTGCATCTGCAAAAGTTGGTGAGAGTTGTGGTGGACATACCAAACTTACGGTCTTGTATTTGACTAAAGGGGGGCAGAATTGGGTCCATTCAGAGGAATATCGCTGATGGGATTGGGGGTGTGCAGTGGTGATCGCAGTTTCTGAGGAATGATGTGATAAATGGGTTTCCCTCTTTAATGTTTACCTTTGGTAATTGGGACACCAGAGAGAAAGAAAGAGTTTAGCGAGTTTAAATATGACACAAATGTCCAAACCCATCTGATCCCAGCGTCAGTCAAATTGAGTTTCCCCTGAAATATGTATAATGAATGTTCATCTCAAGTAGCAACTAGACTCCTTTAGGCAAATTATCTGTCAGTTACAGGCATACAGTTAATATGAAGGCTCAAATCTTCAATTAATCCTTCCTTAAATTTGATTTTCTAACAACATAGATAATGTCAAGAAAACTTGCTGTGAAGGTTTCACTTGGAACAAGCCTGGCAGATTACCTATGTAATAAGAAATAAGGTTATGTTTCCGTGAGTGGGAAAGCGTCTAATAACGTTATCTACAGTCGAAGGCATGACAGAAGCACCTTGTGCTCTTTTGGCAGATGAGAATGGAAAATTCATTGTGTCTACTTGATGCCTCTTAATCTTCAAATACCATTTTTACAAAGCACAGTTCAGCATAGAAGCCCATTATGTAGCTAGATACTGGCAACAAGGAGCAGTGGAAAGTTTATTTGCCTTCTAAGATATAATTTCCATCACACACTACACAATTTCTTTCCTTTATCTCCTGAAACTTGCTCAGATAAGTAACGGGTTTATTGAAAAATCATTACAGGAACATTTAAAATAGGGACAGAAATAGGCCATAAAATCTACTGGAGCATGCTCTGCCATTCAATAAGATAAAAGCTGATCAGTTTGTGTTTCAAATTCCACATTTTCATCTGCCCTCGATAATGTTTGATTCCCATGTCTTAAAAGAATCTATCTTTGGTCACCTATAAAGTAGTCATTGGCTCCACCTCCGTTGCCTTCTGAGGCAGAGGTTCGAATGTCACACAACCCTCTGAAGAGAAAAAAGATTCTCCTCGTCCCTGTCCAAAAAAGGCAACTCCTAATTTTAAAACCATGCCCATTAATTCTGGACTCATCTGCAATGTGAAACATCCTCTTCACGTCCAACTTATCCAGGATTTTATATTCGCCAATCAAGTCACCCCTCAAAAGTATTAACTTTTAAGTCATTTGTTGCTGCTTTGCGATGAAAGGTGTCAACTTGTGATGACAAGAAAAATAAAGGGAGATGTTTTTAACTTTGTAACATCATTACACACAACCATTAAAGAATACAAAACATTAAAAGAACTCCCCAATTATGACCATTTTAACAACAAATAATTGCAAATTGTTGCAAAATGCAGCCCTTTTTAGCCTGCAAAAGAGAAATGAGAGGTCTCCTGAACTCTTGTGTTAAAGTCCAGAGTCCATCTATTATCTAGTTGAGTTCACTGAATTTGCAAACATTTACATCGAGCTTTAGCAGTGGTTAGCACTGCTGTCTCACAGTGTCACGGACCCGAGTTCAACTCCCGGTTTGGGAGTTGTACGGAGTCTGCAAATTCTCCCTGTATGTGTATGGGTTTCTCTGGGTGCTCGGGTTTCCTCCCACAGTCTGAAAGACATGCTGGTTCAGTGCATTGGCCATGCTAACTTCTCCCTCAGTGTATCTGAACAGACATTGGAATGTGGCGACTAAGGAACTTTCACCGTAACTTCATTGCAATGTTAATGTAAGCCTTTTTGTGACACTAATAAATAAACTTGAACTAGAAAATAATCTATTATAATACATATAAAATCTATCTATATATATAAATGGTGGGGTATGGATAAAGTGGATAAGATGCAGCTGTTCCCTTTAGTTGGAGGGTCAGTCAGGAGGGGACATAGGTTCAGGACAAGGGGCAAAAGGCTTAGGAAGGATTTGAGGAAAACTTTTTTTACCCGAAGAGTGGTGAAGGTCTGGGATGTGCTGCCTGGAGGGATGGTAGAGGCGGAATACCTCACATCTTTTAAAATGTACCTGGATGAGCATTTGGCACATCATAATATTCAGAGCTATGGGCCAAGTGCCAGTAAATGGGATTAGGTGGGAGTTTAGCTGTTTCTCACATGTCGGTGCAGACCTGATGGACTGACGGACCTCTTCTGCACGTATGATTCTATGATTGTATAATCTATTCCTTTTCTATCTTATTAGTGGAATATACTCACTTGTCGGTACAGGCCCGATGGGCCAAATGGCCTCCTTCTGCCCTGTAGTGATTCTATGATTCTGTGATTGTACTTTTGTATGGTTATGACAAGTGAATATAGCAATGGAATGTGTATGGGATTGAAGAGTTTTCTTGTAAAGTCTGGGCAGATGTTTTTTTCCACCATTCAGCAGGGAGATACCTATTCAGTTGTTCGATTGTGTCAGAGTAACTTTGGTGTATGTTTCTGAACACCGGTTTCAGTTCTTGCTTCTGAACATTCTTTGGTAAGCCCATCATTCCAAGCAGGTGCTCTGAATTTAACAATGGAGCTTACATAACTATAAAATACAATGAATACAGTAGTACTAGCAACAAGGAACAGTGGAAAATTTATTTGCCTTCTAAGGTATAATTTCCATCACACACTACACAATTTTATTCCTTTATCTCCTGAAACTTGCTTAGCTAGGTAATTGGTTTATTGAAAAATCATTGCAGGAACATTTGAGATAGGAACAGAAGTAGGCCATAAAGCCCCTGGAGCAATTTTATTTTGCTAATGGCTTTGCTTTGCCAACATCTGGCATTCCCCTGTTTAATTGTCCATTGTCCGTGAATTTTAAAGTTCCCAACTTTACTTTCAAATTTCTTCATGGCCTCACTGCCTTCTTATGTCTGCAATCTTCTTAAACTTATCACCAGGAGATTTATTTGTTTATCTAATTCTGGCCTTCTGTGACCCTTCAATTTTCATTGGGCCTCTAGTCACTGGCAGCCATGCTTTTTTAGCGAGTCGGACATGGGCCAGACCTTGGGGCGAGTGCGGCCAAAACCTCACACCCAATGTGTTTGAGTTGATTTGATTTATTATTGTCACATGTATTAGTATACAGTGAAATGGATTGTTTTGTGCGAACTATACAGACAAAGCATACTGTTCATAGAGAAGGAAAAGCGAAACTGCAGAATGTAATGTTACAGTCATAGCCAAATTCTCCCTAAATTGTCTCAAATTTGGTTTCAATGCATAGACCTATAAACATAGACAGGGATCATGGGTAGAAGTGGGAACATCGAGGTGGTGGCACAGGCTCGTTGGGCCAAAGGGCCTGTTTCCCATGCTGTATTTGTTCTTTGTTCTTTAGTGCGAGATAGGTCTATTCAAAAGTCTGATGGCAGCAGGGAAGGAGCTGTTTTTGAGTTGGTTAGTAAATGGCCTCAGACCTTTGTATCTTGTACTTTTACCAATCCCTTCTCCCTAATTATTCTTATCTTTTAGTGCACGTTCTTCCTTTCCAAATGCCATGGAAGGTGGTTCAGCTGAATAATTGTTAGAACTTCTTTGAAAGGTCTTGTCCCAGGTTGTTAGGCAGTCTCTTCTCTTTCATTCACTGACCAACTTGTGCATTTCCAGCAATTTCCTTTGAAGCTAGAAGTCAACAATGTCAACAAGAGTTGAATGTGGTCTCATCGCAGGATTTGTGCTGTATCAACATCATTGAGATGTTATTACTGCCAAGAAAGATTGAACAGGCCAAGGCTCTTTTTTGTAGAAAGGTGAAGGCTGCAGGTGAAGTGATCAATATCATTGGAATTATTAGAGTGTTCACTATGGTAAATATGGTAAAGAAATATCCAATTGCTGGAATGTAGTGGGGGATATGGGAGGCACCAGAATTAAGAACCATCATTATATGCACAAATGGGTACAATGAGTGTGATAGAAGCACACAGAGATTTAAAGGTTCCAAAAGATGGTCTTATCAAGCTCATTCTGAATCTTAGAGATCTTAAATATCCCAGCTTCAATCATCAGGCTGGAAAAAGGGGAACTTTAATCATGGGTGGCACGGTGGCATAGTGGTTAGCACTGCAGCCTCACAGTACCAGGGACACAGTGCCAGGTTCAACTGCGGACTCAAATCAGTGTCTGTGTGGAGCTTGCATATTCTCCTCATGTCTGCATGGGTTTCCTCCAGGTATTCTGGTTTCCTCCCATAGTCCAAAGATGTGCCGGTTAGTTTGATTGACCATGCTAAATTGGCCCTTGTGTCAGGGGATTATTAGGGTAAATACGTGAGGTTACAGGAATAGGGCCTGTGTAGGATTGTAGTCAGTGCAGGCTTGATGGGCCTTCTGCACTGTGGGGATTCTATGATTAGCCATAGTTTCTGCTCTTTTGTTGAAGATTTTAACCAGGTTTCCTGGTCATTTCCCTGGATCTCTGTTTAGCAGTCCAGTGACAGTACCACTCTGCATTGCCTCCTGTTTGCCCAATTCTGCCGATTGCTTCAGAAAGTCTTTTCAAATTGCATTAATTTTCTGAGAGAGACAGACAATATCTGTCTGCATTAAAAGTTTTGCCACATCCAAGAGAACATAATGTACTTAGGCACTGAAAAGTGCACACCAATGAAATCCCTAAACGGTTAAGTTCAAGTTTTTTAAAGCAATATCCAATGATTTTAAACGAGTTTTTCACAGCTGAAGGGCTGGGGACACTGAGGAATTTTTTTTTTCGGTGGTAAACCGATTTTCATTCGTGTTAATAAAATTGCAGCTCTTAATAACATCAAGGAATGCTGGGCAGGATGCAAAGTTTGCAGATGCTTTGGAAAAGGAGAGAATTCTTCAAAAGCTCCTAAACAACATCAAATGTACTGATCAGGGAGACAGAAAAGAACAATGGGTTCCATCCACAGACAATATGCTACCAACGATTGTATCCAACCTGTTCAATAATACAGGAAGAAAGTATTCTTACTGGCGGGAGGTTCAGTCATCAAAGGAGAGAGATTTCAGGTAATTGGCAAAAGAACCCATGTGGTTTGGAGATTTTTTTTGACACAGTGAATTGCGACAATCTGCAAGTCACTGCTGGACAGAATAGTGAAAGCAGATTCAATGCTAACTCTTCAAACTACATTGCCAAGCAATTAAAATGTACAGGTCTAAAGGGAAAGAACATTGGAGTGGGACTAATTGAGTAGTTCCGGTAAAGCACGAGCACAGATGTGATGGGCTGAATGGCACCCTTCCAGCTGGAAAATGCCATTTTCCTACGGCTGCACTCCATTAGACTGATTTTCATGGTTGACGCCAGTGTGAAGTTGAGCAAGGACCCACACAGCAGTTGAACTCGGGCAGATTGGCTAGTCAGGATAGGAGAGAGCATTTCAGTATTCTCGAATCTGCAGTGCAGAAGGAGGTCATTTGCTACATTGAGCCTGCACTAGCAATAATCCCACCCAAGTCCCATCCCCTGCAACCCCACATATCCACCCTCCTACTCCCCAGGCACTAAGGAGCAAATCATCATGGCCAATCTATCTAACCCGGATATCTGTGGAGCATGGGAGGAAACCCATACAGACACAGAGAGAGCATGCACGCATACAGTGACCCAAAGCCTGAATAGAACCCAGGTCCCTGGTGTTCTGAGGCAGCAATACTAACCACTGTGCCACTTTGCTGCCCTCAAGGTCATGGTCACAAGTAAGATCGGATTGGACACAATCAGGAAATTGCCACCTAAACACCTATAGGATTAGAATCATAGAGCCACACAACGTAGAAGAATTGAGGTGGGTAGGTCACACTGCATATTTCCACTTGCTGAATCTTCTATAAACAAGTGTGATCAGGGAGCCAAATAGAATCTAATCATTTATTTTATGTTATTGCCAATAGTAAAGCATTTCTTGATATAATTAAGAGCAGTAACCTGCTGCAATTTTATTAATACGATGAAAATTGGTTTATCACCATAAAAAAATGATAATTTTTCCTCTGTGTGTCCAGTCCTCCAGCTGTGAAAAACTGATTTACAATCACTGGAAATAGCTTTAAACAACTTGAACTTAACCATTTAAGGATTTCATTGGTGTGCACTTTTCAAAGCCTTTGTAAATTAAATTCTCTTGGATGTGACAGAACTTTTAATATAGGCAGATACTGTGTGTCTCCGTCAGAAAATTAATGCAATTTGAAAAAGCCTTCCTGAAGCAATTGGCAGAATTGGGCAAATGGGAGGTAGTGGTGCTGTCACTGGACTATTAAATAGCGATTCAGGGAAATAACCAGGCAAGCCACAGTTCAAATCTCACCACAGCAGATGGTGGAATTTGAATTCAATAACAAGAAATTTAATGACGTTGCTGATTGTTGCAAAAGTCCATTTGGTCTTGTGATGTCTTTTTTTAAAAGTTTATTATTAGTCACAGTAAGCTTCCATTCACATTGCAATGAAGTTCCTGTGAAAATCCCCTCGCCATCACACTCTAGCACCTGTTCGGGTAAACTAAAGGAGAATTTAGCATTGCCAATACAGCTAACCTGCAGAAAAGTGAATTACTGCAGATGCTGGAATCTGAAACCTAAGGAGAAAAACGCTGTAAAATCTCAACAGGTCTGGCAGAATCTATAAGGAGAGAAAACAGCTGATGTTTCGAGTTCAGATGACCCTTTGTCAAAGCTAAAAGGCATAGAAAATGAGGGATATTTATACTGCAGGGGGAGGGAATGAAACAGGAGTCAAATCTAACCTGCACATCTTTGGAATGTGGAGGAAACCAGAGCACCCGGAAGAAACCTACGCAGACACGGGGAGAATGTGCAAACTCCACACAGACAATTGATCCAATTGAACCTGGGTTCCTGGTGCTGTGAGGCAGCAGTGCTAACCTGAGATGGAAGGAAATCTGCAGTCCTTCTCATGTTTGGCCTACATGTGACTGCAGTTCTACAGCAATATGGTTAACTCTCCAGCCACTCAGTTTTATCCAACCATTACAAAAGAAAACAGAAAGGAATGACAGACAGCCCTATTGACCCTTCAAAGTCATTGCCACCCCAGAAGATGGTGGCATAGTGGTGTACAAGGAGTTGCGCAGAGAGTGCTCAACATCGCTTCTGGACCCCAGGAAGTCTCAAGGAATCACATCAAACAAGGTCAAGGAAACCTTCTGCTGATTACCATGTACCATTCCCCCTCAGCTGATGAATCAGTACTCTTTTATGTAGAACATCACTTAGAGAAAGCACTGTGGGTGGCAAGGGTACAGAATGTATTCTGGGTGGGCGACTTCAATGTGCACAGCCAAAGGTAGGTTCAGTAGAATCATTACTGAGTGAACTGACTGAGTCTGAAAGGAGGGAAACAACAAAGGGTAAAAACCTACTTGAATTCATCATCACCAATCTCCCTGTTATAGATGCATGTGTCCATGACAGAATTGATAGGAGTGATCAAGACACAGTCCTGTTAGAGACAAAGTCCTGTTCTCAAATTGAAAGTGTTCTCCATTATGTTGTGCTAAATGGGACAGGCTTCAAACAGATTTACCAATTCAAGATTGGGCAACCATGAGACACTGTGAACCATTAGCAGTAGCAGCATTGTACTTCACCACATTGTGTAACCTCTTGGCCCAGCATATCCCCCACTCTACTCTGAACTGATTTGAAAATTTATTGCCATTCCTTCACAGTTGCTGGGTCAAAATCCTGGAACTTCCTATATGATGGCATTATGAGTCAAACCACAGCGCACGGACATTAGCGATTCAAGAATGGAGCTCACCACCACCTTCTCAAGGGCAACTAGGGATGGACAATAAATGTTGGCTGGTCAGTGACGCCCATGTCCTACAAATGAATTAAAAAAAAACACCAAACCAAGGGATTGACCCTAGATAAATGAAGAGTGAAGGGGGGCTTGCCAGGAACAACACCAGCAGACCTAAAAATGAGGTGTCAACCTGGTGAAGCTACAACGCAGGCACTTGCATGCCAAGCAATATAAGCAAATAGTTAACGGGTAGAGATAAACAATTCCATAACCAACAGATCAGATTTAACCTCTGCAGCTCTGCCACTTGAATGGCGATGGACAATTAAACAACTCACTGGAGGAGTAGGTTGCAAAAATATCCCCACGCTCAATGTTGGAGGAGCCTGGCACATCAGTGTAAAAGATAAGGTTAAAGCATTTGCAACAATCTTCAACCAAAAGTGTTGAGTGGATAATATATCTTGACCTTCTCTGGAGGTCCCCAGCATCACTGATGTCAATATTTGACAAATTTGATTCACTCAACATGACATCAGCAAATGGCTGAAGGTACTGGATGCTGTAAAGAGTATAGCATTGACAGTATTCCAGCAATAGTGCCATGACTTGTGTTCCAGAACTTGCTGCACCCCTAGCCAAACTGTTCCAGTACTACAACATTGGCATCTACCCAGAAATGTGGAAAATTGCCCAGGTATGTCCTGTATATGAAAAACAGGACAAATCCAAGCTGGCCAATTTTTGCCCCATCAGTCTACTCTCGATCAGTATAGTGATGGAGAAGATCATAAACAGTGTTATCAAGCAGCACTTACTCAGCAATAACCTGCTCACTGACACCTAGTTTGGGCTTTGCCAAGGCCACTCAGCTCCTGACTTCATTGTAACCTTGGTTCAAACAAGGGCAAATCCCAGAGGTGAGGTGAGAGTGAGTGCCTTTGACATTAAGCCCTTATTTGACCGAGTGTGGTATCACAGAGACTGAGCAAAAAAAAAGTCAATGGGAATCGGGGAGAGAATCCTGCAGTGGTTGGAGTCATACCTGGCACAAAGAAAGATGGTTGTGATGATTGAAAGTCAATCATCTCAACTCCAGGACATCACTGCAGGAATTCCTCAGAATAGTGTCCTAGACCCAACCATCATCACTGCTTCATCAATATCCTTCCTTCTATCATAAGGTCAAAAGTGAGGATGTTCGCTGATGACAGCACACTGCTCATGACCGTTCATGACTCCTCAGATACTGAAGCAGCCCAGTCCAAACACAGCAAGCCCTGGCCAATATCCAGTCTTGGGCTCACAAGAGACAAGTAGCAATTGCATCACAGGCAATGAGCATCTCCGACAAGAAATGGTCTAACCATCGTCCTTTGCAATACCATAGCATTACGGGAAATGTTACTGATGCTGAGTGCTTCACTATCAAAATCCTGAGGATTACTATTAATCAGGAACAGAACTGGACAGGTCATATAAATACTGTGGCTGCCAGAGCACATAAAAGGTGAGTAACTCACCTCCTGACTTTCCAAAGCGAGACCACCATTTACAAGGGACAAGTCAGGAATGTGATGAAATATTCCTCACTTGCCTGGATGGGTGCAGCTCCAACAACACTCAAGAAGCTTGACACCATCCAGCACAAAGCAGCCTGGCTTTGTCAAAGAGTCATCTAGATTCGAAATGTCAGCTCTTTTTCCTTCTTGTAGGTGCTGCCAGACCTGCTGAGGTTTTCCGGCATTTTCTCTTTAGGAAAGCAGCCCACATGATTCCTACCCCTTCCACAAACATTCACTCTTTCCACCACTGACAAACAGTGGCAACAGTGTAGTACCATCTATAAGATGCACTGCTGGAACTCACCAAGGTACCTTAGATAGCATCTTACAAATACATAACCACTCCATTTAGAATGACAAGAAACCTGGGAACACCACCTTGAAGCTCCCCGCTAAGTCGCTCACCGTCCTGACTTCAAAATATGTCGGCCATTCCTTCACTGTCGCTGGGTCAAAATTCGGGAAAACGCCCTCCTAACAGCACTATGGGTGTACCTACACCACAAGAACCGCACTGGTTCAAGAAGGCGGATCACCACCACCTTCTCAAGGGGAACTAAAGATGGACAATAAGTGGCCTAGCTGGCAACACCCACATCCCATAAATGAATAAAAAACAAAACATTTTTCACGTCTTAGTTTTTATTATTGTGGATGGGGGGATGGGGGCAAGGGTGGAGGGGGAGATCTCTGAATCAGATGAATTGAATCTAGAATGAGTACATAAGACTCCTGAATGCGCAAGAGTATTGTATGTGGTTTTTGAGTCTAATTCCTCACATATGTTTATTGCTACCAGATCCATTGCATTAGCTTCAGTAGATTGCTGGTAGCACTGGTGCAAATGAGTGGAAAGTCCATCCCAGGTGTTTGCTTCGCAGTGTGGCATGAGTGTCTTGAATAGGTATGGTAAACTAGCAACACGCACTCAGCAGCTGTCAACACAGTTTGACTGTTAACTGGAGATTTTTATTTTAACTCCAACTTTCTTCCCAACAGCGTCAGTGGATTGGTCTAATTAACTCTCTCACCAGCATCTCAATGAGGTAACAGTCTCTGTCACGGGAGCTATCTGGAGAGGGAGACAACATATATAAATTATTTCACTACTTCAAGGACATACAGATTTCTGTGTAGCAGCGTGCAGCTTTAATACAGAATTATAGCCAAACTATGATTGCATTGCTGTTCTACGCGGAGCTGACCACTGTACCTTAAAGAGGCAACATTTGCAATCAAAACTGCTTGCATGGGAAGATAGAAGCAGTACTTCCTCCCTAAACAGGATAATTTAGATGATATCAATGACCGATGAAAGAGAAGGTAATATGAGAAAAGCTAAAAAAACAAATAAATCCCCAGAGCCTGACAGTATACAGAAAGGCCAATTGACAATTTTGTTCACTTTTACCATCCCGGTTTCAGAATGCAACATTAATAAAGCTGTCAACTAACCACGGTAATAAATCTCTATCGATTAGGCTGCAACAAATGCAAACCCAAGGCAAGGAAATCCCTAGAGATGGAGAGCTTTGGGAAGTGTAGGTCCAAAGTCAATAGTACTTAGGAAGCATGTTATACGCAACAAAACACTCAAGTTATATACTTCAAGATGCAACTTTCTGAAAAAAAGAACTGATCTGCATTTGAATGGATCAATACTCTTTCCATCATCAGCCTGGAGAACCTGTTCATTGATTGACATTTGGCTCATTCAATATTAGATAAATTATAATACCCTCTTCCGGAGATAGGTTTAATGATGGGGTTGGTATTTGATTGAGTGGAAGGGTGGTGTGTGGAAATTAAGTTTGGGGCAAGCAGGTTTGTGGGCGGTCTTCTGACCCCCACCACTAATGAAACCCAGAAATGGGCAATTAAACTGATTGAGAGCTTCAAGTTCTTAGGTATCCAGATCACCAACAACCTGTCCTGGTCTCTCAATCTGGTGAACTAGTGCAGCAACAATAATCTCTCCCTCAATGTCAACAAAAAAGAATGTCATTAACTTCAAGAAGCGTAAAAGAGAACATGCCCCTGTCTACATCAATGGGGATGAAGTAGAAAGGGTCGAGAGGTTCAAAGTTTTAGGTGCCCAGATCATCTACAAAATGCCCTGGTCCTCCCATGCCGACACTATAGTTAAGAAAGCCCACAATGACACAGCGGCAAATTACTGCAGATGCTGGAATCTGAAACCAAAACTGCTGCTGCTTTGAGAAATCAGGCTCAATCCCAAAAGAGGAGGAGCTGAATTTCTTTGTGAGAAAGATAAAGCTTTGAAAGGGTTTGTGATTGGGATTGATAGCATCAAGGCTATGTGCATTGCTGAGCCAATTCGCAAGATTGGGCTGTGTTGCATCTTCCATTGGATGTGTCATTTATAATCCATCACAATTTACTTGTTCATTCATGGTTAACCTACGTCAATTCTGGATTGTTTCTTTTTTTTTAATTGGTGTCATAAGTAGGCTTACATTAACATTGCAATGAAAAATCCCCTAGTTGCCGCACTCTGGCGCCTGTTCGGGTAAACTTAGCACAGCCAATGCACCAAACCAGCACATCTTTAACGGTGTGAAAGGAGACTGGAACACTTGGAGGAAACCCATGCTGACACAGAGAGAATGTGCAAACTGCACACACACAGTGACCCAAGTCAGGAATCGAACCCAGGTCCCTGGCATTGTAAGGGAGCAATACTAATCACTGTGTCACCGTGCCGCCCTGTGTAGGAGTCACCCAAGATAGTAATTAATGTTTGTTTTGGTTATATAACTAAAAATTCTTTTGTTTTAAACTGTAGAATCTTGTGCTTTCATTCTTTCAGTAAATAACTAGGTTTTCATGTTTCTTATTTTGCAAAAAAACATAACATTTGTCTCAACTGCGATCATACCAGTATGAGACATACCAGAGAAGGGGAAAAGATGTACTTCAAAGCTATGGGGAAAGAATGGGGAAGGAGGTCTAATGGGAAAACTCTTTCAAAGGGCTAGATAGACACAGTGGGCCAAATGAGCTCATTTTTGTGCTGCAGGATGACAGGATGCTGTGAACCCAGTTGAAAGCTGACAAACTTGTTTTATTCCAGATCAGCACAGAGGTGATCTGAAAGAGGAGGTCGGTTTAGGCTTTGTGTAATTTTTGACTCAAGCAGTCTCTCAGGGTAGCTCCAATAACTTCTGATTGCTGGTGGTGAGAAGGTGGGTAGTGGGACTCTGGATGGAATGGAGATACAAAAGTCTGAGGTTGCATACCAACCGACTCAAGATAGCTTCTCCTCTGCTGCCGTCAGACTTTTGAATGGACCTACCTCACATTAAGTTGATCTTTCTCTGCACCCGAGTTATGACTGTAACATTACATTCTACACTCTCTCCTTTCCTTTCCTATGAACGGTATGCTTTGTCTGCATAGCACACAATACTTTTCACTGCATACTGATACATGTGGCAATAATAAATCCAATCAAATCAACTCGAGTGTAGGGTGGTACAGTATTTAACACTGCTACCTCAGAATGCCACTGACTCTGTGGAGTTTGCATGTTCTCCCCATGTCTGCATTCGGTTTCCTCCCACAGTCCAAAGATGTGCAGGTTAGGTTGATTGGCCAAGCTAAATTGACCTCAGTATCAGGGGATTAGCAGGGTAAACATGTGGGGTTATGGGAAATAGGGCCTGGCTGGGACTTTGGCCAGTGTAGACTCGATGGGCCAAATGGTCTCCTTCTGCACTTTAAAGATTCTACGATTCTATGACTGCTAACTCGCTTGTGATTTAGCCTCTGTTTGCAGAGAAATGGGAAGGTTTAGGTGAGGGGTTTTGTGGCGGGGGGGGGGGATGGGGAATGGAGTTGGCGTGGGCGGGGAAGGATCAAGCAGTCTTTTTCGACAAACTGTTCACGTACTGAGTGATGAAAATGTGACCTTCTAGCCTCTATCTCAGCACCCCACCATCTGCCAGATCACAGAGTAAGGATGAAGAAGTGAGAGGCGCTCAGTTGAAGTGTTGAAACAGCTGGTGTCAATGCTGCTTCTCTTTGAGGCAGCAAAGTGTGTGCTCACATATTGCTGCTTGTCAGTTTAGCAATATTAAAAGTGAGCGGGATGGGAATTTAAAGTTACAGGCTTTCATTTCTCAATTGTGTTAGGATGAAGGCTACAGCTCCCTACTGACACAACGGAGAAACACAAGCACCGTGTGAAACATGGCTATTTCTGTCTGGAATGTTCCAGAATCAACACTTGGCTGGGATAAATTAGCTCAGCCTTCTTTAAGGCTCTCCTTCAAAGCTTCCTCCCTGACCAGCTCTTGGTCATCTCTGTGACAGCTGGCAGATTAAACCCAGAGGGCATTAATCAGCCGCGAGTACCCATTATTGCCATCCAGGCAATGATCCTTTGATAGGAAGGCTGCGTGTATGGATGGTTGGCCAGGGATGGAGTCAAATGGCCTCTGTTTGGGCTCGCATCTCAATAGATGAGGCACTGAAGGATTACCAGTGCTGAAGGAACCTCATTCTCTAACAAATCAAGAGGAGAAGTTAAAGGAAACAAACAAAAGCAAGCCCAACAATTTCAGAGATGCGGTCTGGAGTCCTGTATGGAGTATATAGGAATTTCCTGCCTCTGCTGGCTCTGAGGCTTTGGCAGATCGTCCTGGTCCAGTTTCGACACCCAAAGTATTGTTTTTAAACCCACACCCTGGGCAGGAGTGTCTGAAGACTCCTTGGGGAGCTAGTCTGATTTTCATTCCTTTAATGTCAAATAGGCAATCTGCTCCATCTGTCTGGGAACAAAGAATAAAAAACAAAGAAAATTACAGCAGAGAAACAGGCCTTTCAGCTTTCCAAGCCTGCACCGACTATGCTGCCTGACTGAACTAAAAGCCCCTACACTTCTGGGGACCGTATCCCTCTATTCCCGTTTATTCATGTATTTGTCAAGATGCCGCTTAAAAGTCACTCCATATCTGCTTCCACTATCTCCCCCAGCAACGAGTTCCAGGCACCCACCACTCTTTTTGTAAAAAATCTGCCTCGTACATCTCTTTTAAAACTTGCCCCTCGCACCTTGAACCTATGTCCCCTAGTATTTGAGTCTTCAACCTTGAGAAAAAGCTTCTGACTATCCACTCTGTCCATGCCTCTCAGGGAGAGATTATTCAGGTCTCCCCTCAACCTCCATTGCTCCAGTGAGAACAAACCAAGTTTCTCCAATCTTCCCTCTTAGCTAATGCCCTCCATATCAGGCAACATCCTGGTAAATCTTTTCTGTACCGTCTCCAAAATATCCACATCCTTCTGGTAGTATGGCGACCAAAATTGAACACTATATTCCAAACGCGGGTTCTATAAAGCTGCAACATGACTTGCCAATTTTTAAACTCAATACCCTGGCCGATGAAGGCAAACCTGCCATATGCCTTCTTGACTATCTTCTCCACCTGCATTGCCACTTTCAGTGACCTGTGTACCTGTACACCCAGATCCCTCTGCCTATCAATACTCTTAAGGGTTCTGCCATTTACTGTATATTTCCTATCTGTATTAGACCTTCTAAAACAAGTTACCTCACATTTGTCCAGATTAAACATCATCTGCCATTTTTCCGCCCAAGTCTCCAACTGATCTATATCCTGTTGTATCCTCTGATGGCCCTCATCGCTAGCTGCAAGCCCACCAACCTTTGTATCATCTGAAAACGAATCAATCCAGTTACATTTTCCTCCAAATCATTTATATATGTATTACAAACAGCAAAAGTCCCAGCTTTGATCCCTGAGGAACACTACTTGTCACAGCCCTCCCCATTGAGAAACACACCCTTCCACTGCCACTCTCTGTCTTCTTTGACTGAGTCAGTTTTGTATCCACCTTACTAGCTCTCATCTGATCCCATGCGACTTTGTCTTTTGCGCCAGTCTGCCATGAGGGAACTTGTCAAAGGCCTTATTGTAGTCCATGTAGACAACATCCACTGCCCTACCCTCATCAATCATCTTCGTCACTTCCTTAAAAAACTCCATCAAGTTTGTGACCTCCCCTTCACAAAGCTTTGTTGCCTTTCACTAAAATGTCCACATGTCCAAGTGGGAATCAATCCTGTCTCGAAGAATCCTCTCCAATAATTTCTCTACCACTGATGTAAGGTTCACTGGCTTGTAATTACCTGGATTAATCTTGCTACCCATCTTCAATCTTTTGCAGAGCCCCAGAGATAGGAGTAACTTCCAATTCCCACCTACTAATCAGCAAGCTGGACATTCTAGGTGGGATTTTCCCAGTGTGCTTGCCAAAAAAATAGAAAATCCCACCTGGAGTCTACTGACCTTTGCATGCTGTTTCCCCCCCACCCCCAACAAACTCCCCGCCAGTTACAATTCCCATGGTGGGTGGGAGAGGAAAATCCCCCAACTTTTCTGTATAGTTCATCCATTGGTTAATCATATGGCAATAGGCTGAAACTAGGCTGAGTTCAGAGGTCATGGTTCAGAGGTCATGATTAGTCTCATTAACTATTAAAGCCCTGGGCAAATTTTCATCAGTTTCAAAGCCAACCCAGCCATGAGACCTGCTTCAATCCATTTCTTCCCTGGTTCAGTTTTGGCTGACAGGTTCAGAGTGGCCGAGGGGAAATTTGTGACACAGACTTGGACCAATTCCCGAGAGTAGGCAGCGGATTGCTAGGCTTGGGGGCATTTTCCATGGATATCTTCAAAGAAGGTGTGCAGGCTGAGCAGGTAACAGCCTCTGGCTCAGTATGCCCCCAAGAGGAACCAACATAGTCTAGACAAGATCGACAAAACATAGGTCTCCCCCTCAGTATCTGTCACAAGTTGGTTGGCAGCACGCTCACTCTGGGTCAAGAAGAAAGAGAGTAAAAGCAAAATACTGCAGATGCTGGAATCTGAAACAAAAACCAGAAAATGCTGGAAAATCCCAGCAAGTATGACAGCATCTGTGGAGAGAGAATAGAACTAATGTTTTGAATCTGGATAATGCTCACCCAGACTCAAGACATTGGCTCTATTCTCTCCTCAGAGATGCTGTGAGACCTGCAGAGATTTTCCAGCATTTTCTAAGAGAGTTTAAGTGCCCCTTCAGCCCAAAGGAAATCTTATACTAGCACTGCACTGCAAGCGTTAATTTGAGGAAGCGCAGACTTGAAAAGTTGATTCAATATTCTCTCCACAGATGCTAACAGACCTGTGGGATTTTCCAGTATCTTGTGAGAGTATTCAAGTGCCTCTTCAGCAGAAAGGAAATCTTACACTGGCTCTGCACTGCAGCAGTGAGGGAGTGCTGCATCTTTGAAAGTGATGTTGTTTGAATGAGACATTAAAGTGTGACCCCTGTGTGCCCTCCCAGATGGATAGCAAAGGTCCTGCAGTGCTAATTTGAGGGAGTGCAGAGTTGTTCATCTGGACTTGAAACATTGGCTCAATTTTCTCTCCACAGATGCTGTCAGACCTGCTGAGTTTCCCCAGCATTTTCCATTGTTGTTTCAACTCTCCCTGGCCTCCTTGGCAGCATGGTGGCACAGTGATTATAACACTGCTGCCACACAGTGGGTTTGATTCCTGTCTTGGGTCTGTGCGGAATCTGTATCTTCTCCCAGTGTTGACGTATGTTTCCTTCCAGTCCTCCCACATTCTGAAAGGAGTGCTGGTTAGGTGCATTGGCCGTGCTAAATTGTCCCTCAGTGTACCTGCACAGGCACGTGGCATCCAGAGGATTTTCACAATAACTTCAGTGCAGCCTCAGTCCACTTGTGACACTAATAAATAAATAAATTTATCTGCTGCACATGATACCACCAATGCATCTTATTTGCTCAGTATCTCAGTGCTATTTGTGGGACTTTGCTCTGGGGAAAATGGATTGCCAGGAGTTTCAATGTTACAACAGTGACTACGCTTTTAAAAGTAATTAACTTGTTGTAAAGTGCTTTGAGACATTACAAGGCGCTGTGAGAGCATGTAAAAAAAAATCAGCGCTAAATGCAAAAAAAGACACTGTTTTATTGCTGTCTGTCAGTGGGCATTGGGTGAGGAGGTTGGCGGGTGATCATCTCTCACAGGGCACAGAATGGCAGGTACTTTCCTCGGCAGGGCGGGAGCGAAGCTCGGGGGCATCATGTGTGAAGGTCACTGACATTTAATCTGACAGCCCAAACTCCATTAATCGTCAGCCTGTCGAGCAGGGAGCTATCGGGGGAAAAAAAAACTCATTCTCCTGTGATTCATATCATGTGGGCAGCAAACCATTCACTTCCAAGCCTGACACCTATTTAATGCAGCCATTATAAATGGTCTGTCCGCAGAGGGTTCGATAAGACCCCTCGTTGAAACCTCACAATATAACACGTATTCAAAACCTCTTGCCATCCCAGTCTGCGCGTCCGATATCCTTGCAGCAGCCGTAAGATCTGGTTTCCAATCTGCTTTATCTCAATGAAGTATTGGCAGCTGAGATGATTTTTTTTTTCACTGACTGTTGTTACATTGATTTCTATAAAATACAGGTATTTAATTTTCTTTGTGGCTGTTAAGTTTTGAAATATTTAGTGGCTTCCTCGGCTTCTTCCAGCCTCTGTTTTAGCAAATACAGCAGGTACACGATTAAAGTCTCTAAGTTTATTTATTCGTGTTACAAGTACACTTACATTAACGCTGCAGTGAAGTTGCTGTGAAAATCCCCTAATCATCTGTTCGGGTACATTGAGGGAGAATTAAGTGTGGCCGATGCACCAAATCAGCACATCTTTCAGACTGTGGGAGGAAACCAGAGCACTCGGAGGAAACCCACGCAGACACAGGGAGAATGTGCAGACCCTGCACAGACAGTGGGCTAAGCTGGCAATCTAACGCAGGTTCCTGGTGCTGTGAGGCAGCAGTGCTAACCGCCATGCCACCCAACTGACCACTCACTTTGACCTTTTGCGCGATTATTGATTTTGCTCGATTGCCAGATTTTGCAAAGATTCTTGATCAGTCACGTGATGGAAAGAAAGTCTGAGCCTCCAGTATCACTATCTGAAGCTCTAAACTACAACCTGCGTGGAAAAGTACTTCAGTAACGCCAGTGTCTTTGTTATTATTTATACTGGAACTCATAAAGGACTTTGTACCGAATATTGTCACCATTTTAACAGGCAGACTCACTGCGCAATAACACACATAAACATGTACACACTGTTATTATGGAGGAATCCTGACAGCCAACTTAGAATCATAGAATCCCTATCATGCATAAAATGGCCATTTGGCCCATCGAGTCTGCACTGACTCTCAGGTAGAGCATCCCACCCAAGCCCTATTCACTATAAATCCACACACTAAGTCCACTAATTCCCCCTAACCTATCCATCTTTGGTCACTAAGGGGCAATTTAGCTTGATCAATCCACATAACATGCACGTCTTTGGAGTGTGGGAGGAAACCGGAGCACCCAGAGGAAACTCACACAGACACAACTTCACACAGGCCAAAACTGAACCTGGGCTCCTGATGTGGTGAGGCAGCAGTGCTGAGCACTGTGCCACGATTCAACTCCTGACAACATGGCAACATCTGAAATATTCAGACACAGAACAGAAATTAAAGCAGCAAACCAAATGTACTCCCACAGGTGTGACCTCTTTCCTTTGTCGAATATACTGAGGGAAACACAGACTAGTTGTACAGTAATTACCT
Source organism: Sphyrna mokarran (assembly GCA_024679065.1). NCBI lineage: Eukaryota > Metazoa > Chordata > Chondrichthyes > Carcharhiniformes > Carcharhinidae > Sphyrna > Sphyrna mokarran. The sequence goes on along the minus strand of JAGIQG010000013.1, from coordinate 9,523,584 downwards.
GCCCTTCAATTGGCAATTGTTCAAGAATGCCTTAACTGAATCAGTAGACTTTTGAACTCCCACAAGGTAGCATTTGACCCCAATGGAAAAAAGAGCAAAAGTAGGCCCTTACCACTGCCCCCCCCACCCCCAAACCCCTCAACCCCCAACCCACCTCCTCCAAGCCTGATACATTGTTCAGCAAGCTCGAGGTTGCTCCAGAAAGTTCTCCCCAGTGTTCTGGTTGGTATTTGTCCCTCAACTACCATCACCAAGTTATCTAGTTATTTGCACATCAATAACGCACAGCAGTGCAAAATTAGCTACTGTGTTTCCTACATTACAATAGTGATTAGTTTGGAGACTATGAAGATCTTTGGAATGGCCTGATGCTGTATCGATGCGATATAAATGCAAGCTTTGCTTTCTTTCACACTTGAAAAATAAAAGGTCTCCCTTTTAAGATAGGGATGAGAAGAAACCTTTTTCCCCCAAAGAGTCAGTGTGGAATTTTCTTCCCCTCCTCGTGGAGGCTGGTCTCTGGATTTATATAGGGCAGGATTGGATAAATTTTTGATTGAAAAGGGAGTTGAAAGTAATGGGGCTCAGGCAGGAAAATGGAGCTGAAACCACAAAAACGCAGCAGCTATGATCTTATCAAATAGCGGATCAGTTCCAAAAAGGCCAAATTGCCTGCTCTTCCCCCTTTGTTCCTGTTACCTACCACCAAACAGGTCAGGAATAATATAGCTTTGTATGTGGCCCATTTCCACCATTCAGAGAAATGTGGCAACTAGACGCAGGAATAGCTCATTCTGCTCTTCAAGCCTGCTCTGCTATTCATCACGATTATGGTTTATCAGCAAATTCAATTTCTTAATCTCCCCTTCTCCCCATATTCCTTGATGCCTTTATCTGAAAGAGCTATATTTAATTCCTTCTTGAAATCAGACAATGTTTTGGCCTCAACTACTTTCAATTCCACACATTCACCACCCTCTGTGTGAAGAAATTTCTCCCCACCTCAGTTCTAAAAGATTTGCCTCTTCCCTACCCTTAAACTATAACCTTGAGTTCTGGAAGTTCATAGATAATACATACAGAAGATGCCCTTTGGCCCATCGGTTCCATGGCAACACTTTGATGAAGCATGTGGAATCAATCCCTGGGGTAACCTGGACAATATTTTCACAGTAAATTCATTACAGTGTTAACGTAAGCCTACTTGTGACAGTAATGAATAAACTTTAAACTATGGTCCTGTAGTTCTGGACTCCCCACCATTGGGAACCTTCCTTCCCTCAGCAACTAAATGTTGGATAGTGAGTGAGATCAACGGTCATAGAGATTCACAGCATGGGAATAGGCCCTTTGGCCCAACTTGTCCATGCTGCCCAGTCAGGAAGCAAGCGTTGAATTGGACAACAAGCGCAAGTTAGAAGAATATGGAACTATCGTCGAGGGGATAACATCATGAATTGATGGTTAAAACTGCACTGATGATAAATCTCTCACAGGCCATCGAATAGTGTTGTGAATAATTTAAGTTCCAGCTTCTGTGAGCAAAAAAAAATGTCATTACTGAGAAAAATATTGTGGCCTCAGAATGTGCAACAGTCAAACGATGATCTGTGATACATATATTACATGAAAAGAAAGGATTATGTTCATCATCATATGAATTAAATTTTTCCAGGCAGTGGGGATTTATTTTTTTTCTTCTTTGGTTGGGCCTGAAGCAAACTGATTTTACATCCTGTCAGTCTGGTCTCGACTTAAACCCAAGTTCAACAAATTATGAGGCTGGCTCTTCCCTCACTGTCCTGACCGGAAGTCAGCACTGGTGTTCAGAACTTAGGCAGCAGGATTGTTGAGGTCAACTCACTGCTAGATTGAAGCCCCAAGCATAGTTTGAGTGGAATTTTTTTTTTCTTCCTTTAACAATAATCTCTGCTCTCGATGCTACACTTGCAGCTAGCACGCCTGCCCGGAAAACCATCCCAGGGATCAACAAATGAGACACTGTCTCCAGGCCTTGCTGTTCAATCAAAGATGGCAGCTGGTGTTCTGAAGCTAACAGCATCTATCATAAAAAGGATGACAACTCCATTGACAGAGGTGGGTGCTGCCACCACAGGGTAGGGGGATAGCAAGGGCACCTCCATCTTGAGGAGGAGAGTCTATGGGTTTTCAAAACAAAAATTTAGCCATTGACGCAGTTGCAGGCCACCCCTCCTCAGATACCAGGGAATCCTTCACTAGCCGCCATCCCCTCCCCTCACCACCACCACCACCACCACAGGTTGGTAAATTGGCCCCAGTCGTGGCCTACTGCTTCAATCGAGAAGTGAAGGAGGCCTTATGCAAATCTCTCCCCTCACCCAAAGCACCCCTCCTACTCCCCCGTCATCCACTGGCAAGCCCTCATAGAATTATACTGTGCAGGAGGAGGCCAGCAGACTCATCAAGTCTGCAACAACTCTCCAATAGAGCATCCCACCCAGGCCCTATCTCTATAACCCACCTATTTAATCTGCTAATCCCCCTAACCTACTCATTTTGGATCACTAAGGGGCATTGCCAAGTGGCCTAACCCACACAACTTTGGATTGTGAGAGGAAATCAAAGCACCCGGAGGGAACCCACACAGATATGGGGAGAATGTACAAATGCCACACAGACAGTCACCCGAGATTGGCATTGAACACGGGTCTCTGGCGCAGTGAGGCAACAGTGCCAGCCACTCTGCTATCTTGCCACCCCTATCGCTAGCCATCTGCTGGGCTTGGCCCTCAGAGAGGGGGTATATCTACCACTGAGAAGGTCCTAGTGGTGTGCCAATCAGCCCAAAAATGAGCGGTCATTTATTCAAATGGACTTCTTGCCATTGCCAGTTGTGTAGCTATTGTTGGTGATGATTGTCCAGAGGTGGGAACGCAGTGACCAAATTCTAATTCTAAGATTTCACATGGCCCTCTTTGAAACCGCCTTGGCAGGACCAGGAGGATTCTGCACTTTGTCACAGCAACTGTAAGCTGCTATTTGTCAAGGGCAGTCACTCTCGCCTCTCCTCTGGAATTAAACTCCCTTTACCCATCTTTGGCCCAAGGTTGTGGTGAAATTTGGGGTTAAGTGATCCTGGTGGAACTCGAATTGAATGTCCATGTGTATGTTATTAATAATAAGTGACATTTGATTGTCCTGCCAACAAATCTTCCACCACGCGCAGGAGACACAACTAGCTTTAGAATATCCAATACACTCAATCGTTTCACGGTGGCACAGTGGTTAGCACAACACCAGGAATCTTAGTTTGATTCCCGGCTTGGATCATTGGCTGTGCAGAGTGGACACGTTCTTCCATGTCTGTGTGAGTTTCCTTTGGGTGCTCTGGTTTCCTCCCACTGTCCAAAAGTTGTGTTGATTCGGTGTTTTGGCCATGCTAAATTCCCCCTTAGTATACCTGAACAGGCACTGGAATGTGGCGACTAGGGGATTTTCATGGTCAATTCATTGTAGTGTTAATGTAAGCCTACTTTGATTTGATTTCTTATTATCACATGTATTAACGTACAGTAAAAAGTATTGTTTCTTGCAAACTATACAAACAAAGCATACGTTCATAGAGAAAGAAACAAGAGAGTGCATATGTAGTGTTACAGTCATAGCTAGGGTGTAGAGAAAGATCAATTTAATGCAAGTTAGCCCTTTCAAAAGTCTGATAACAGCAAGGAAGAAGCTGTTCTTGTGTCAGTTGGTACGTGACCTTACACTTTTCTATCTTCCTCCTCACTGAAAAAGGTGGAAGAACAAACATCCAGGGTCCATATGGTCCCTAATTCTGCTCGCTGCTTTGCCGAGGCAGACAGAGTCAGTGGGCAGGAAGCTGGTTTGTGTGATGGGTTGGCCTACATTCACGATCTTTTGCTGTTCCTTGTGGTCTTGGACAGGCCTGGAGCCATACCAAGCTGTGACATAACCAAAAAAAAATGCTTTCTATGGTATATCTGTGTATATTACTCCTTGTGATATTAACAAACTTTGCATCATGCAAAGTGGTCAAACTGCTGAACGCTGCCCTTGCAGTGAGGATGGCAACTGAAGGCTAAAAATGGATCATCCACTTAGCATGTTACATTGCAGATCATTCCAAACCCTTCACCTGTCTCCTTTGCGCTGAATCGTTGAAGCTCTCCCATCATTAAGAATGAAGATTTTCTTGGAGCCTCCTTTAAGTGTCCAACACCACTCAAAACTGGATGCGTCAGAACTGCAGAGCTTTGATCTGATCCATTGGTGATGGAATCGCCTGGGTCTGTCTATCACATGCTGTGTCTGCAATTGACATTAGAGTATACTGTGTCGTATGATTGATACTTGTGTACACTAGTCTCCTTTGATTGATGTGAGTGTACACGTGTCTGCTGTAATGGAGATCAGCAGGCGTTGTTTGTCAGTAATTGAAACTGATGTGAGGTTGAATACCAGATGCAAGTAGCTGACATCAACCTTCAGGAGTAATGATTGACTCCAACGTGTGTGAGTCCTCGGGGATTGACATGAGTGAATTGAACCTTCAGCGATCAGCATTAAGAGGAACAAGCCTATAAGCCTTCAGCAATTGGCATTAATGGGGATTAGACTCCACTGATAGGCATCATCAGGCATCATCAGTCTTCCTTCAGTAATATTCTCGAGTAATTTCCACTGAGAGGCAGGAGCTGGTGATGGGCTACAGCTGCTGAGACCAGCCAGTAACAGAGCATTGCTGACACAGACTGAACGAAAGGTGTTAGACTGCAACAACCCCAACACTTTGAACCATATGTTCATCACTGATTACTGCTGTGTCATCCAGATGTTACTAAAATTGCCAAGTAACCTCAGCTCCAGCAGTCCAATGTAAACAAAATCATATATAACCTTCTGAGCCCAGGGAGTAGCAGACAATTGTTCTGTCTCTAGTTGACTGAATCATAGAATCATAGAACCTGCAGTACGGAAACAGGCCCTTCGGCCTAAATTGGTTCACACTGACCAAAATCCCCAACTCAGCTAACCCCATTTGCCTCCATTTGTCCCATATCCCTTTAAAGCTTTCCCATCAATGTATCTGTTCAAATGCCTTTTAAATGCCTCAACCACTTCCTCTGACAGCTCATTTCACATATGTACCACTGTCTGCATAAAAAAAAGTTGCTCCTCAGGTTTCCATTAGTTTTTTCCCCTCTCAACTTAAACCTATGCCATCTAGTTCCCGCTTCCCCAACTCTAGGAAAAAGATTGCGTGCATTCACCCTATCCATGCCTCCCATGATCATATGTACCTCTATAAGATTCAGTTTTAGCCAGGTGGTGGGCTAGGATGATATTAATGTTGGACTCACCTCCCCAAAGGTGGAAGAATTCAGGAAGGACTAACACTCCTTATGACTTTTCCATAGCCCTGTGTGGAAAAAAGAACTTGAAAGATTTCTGGATTTCCAGAAGGCATTTGACAAGGTACCTCACCAAAGATTGCTACATCAGATAAAGGTCACAGTGTTGCGGGTAATGTATTAGCATGGAGAGAGAATTGGTTAACTAACAAAAAGCAAAGAGTGGGGGTAATTGGGTATTTTTCTGGTTGACAATCAGTGACTAGTGGTGTGCCTCAGGGATCAGCATTGGGACTGCAATTATTTACAATTTACTTTGATGATTTGGAGTTGGGGATTAAGTATAATGCGTCAAAATGTGCAGATGACACTAAGGTAGGTGGCAGAGCAAAATGTGCAGAGGATCAGCGTCCCCTGCAAAGTTTGCAAAGGGATATAAATAGTTTAAGTGAGTGGATGAGGCTCTGCCAGATGGAGTACAATATTTATAAATGTGAGGTCATCTATTTCGGTACGAATGGACTATTATTTAAATGGTAAAAAAATGCATCATGCTTCTGTGTAGAAGGACCTGGGTGCCCTTGTGCGGGAATCTCAAGGGATTGGTTTGCAGGTGCAGCAAATAATTAAGAAGGCAAATGAAATTTTGTCCTTCATTGCTAGAGGGATGGAGTTTAAAAACAGGGAGGTTATGATGCAGCTGTATAAGGTGCTGGTGAGACCACACCTGAAGTACTGTGTACTGTTTTGGCTTTCTTACTTGAGAAAGGATATACTGACACTGGAAGGGGTGCAGAAGAGATTTGCTAGGTTGATTCCAGAGTTGAGAGGGTTGGTTTATGAGGAGAGATTATGAAGACTGGGGCTGTACTCATTGGAATTCAGAAGATTGAAGGGAGATCTTATAGAAACATATAAGATTATGAAGGGAATAGATAAGATAGAAACAGGGAAGTTGTTTCCACTAGGTAGGTGAAACCAGAACTAGGGAGAGTCATCTCAAGGGGAAACAGATTTAGGATTGAGGAGGAACTTCTTCACAAAAGGGTTGTGTATCTGTGGAATTCTCTGCCCAGTGAAAGTTGAGGCAACCTCATTGAATGTTTTTAAGTCAAGGATGGATAAATTTTTGAACAAGAAAGGAATTAAGGATTATGGTGAGTGAGTGGGTAAATGGGGCTGAGTCCATAAAAAGATCAGCCATGATCTTATTGAATAGCGGAGCAGGCTCAAAGGGTCAGATGGCCGACTCCTGCTCCTAGTTCTTATGTTCATATTTATTTATTTATCATTCATTTGTGCGAAATGGGCATCGCTGGCTGGTTAGCATTTATTGCCAAAACCTGGTTGCAGATTAATTGTCTCGCAATAATACCACGAGGCTAACACCTCCCTTGTATCTATATTTATGTAGAGTCTACATGACTTCACTACCCCAAGAAATAGTTGAAGGGAAGATGGTGGCAGAATGGTGTTGTCACGAGATAGTAATCCAGACGACTCAAGGCAATGGTTCAACCAATGATTCACCCAGGTCTCAGGTCCAAGTCTTATCACAACAGATAGTAACATTTGAATTCATTAAAAATCTGGAATTAGGACCCTTATGCCAATTGTTGAAAAAGCCCATTTGATTTCCTTCAGGAAAGAGATCTGCTGCCCTGATCTGGTCTAGCCTACATGTGACTCCAGATCCGCAGCAATGTGGTGTCTATTAAATATGGTCTTAACTAATTAGGAATGGATGCCCACGTCTCATGAATGAATAAAGAAAAATGTGACTGACGCATTTAAAGGCAAGTTCGATAGACGTGTGGGAATAAGGAAAGAAAGAATGAGTTGATGGAGTTCAATGAAGCTCATGTAGAGGATAACACTGGCTTGGATTTTTAAAATTTATTTAGTGATGCCATGAGTAGACTTACATTAACACTGCAATGAAATTACTATGAAATTCCCCTAATTGCCACACTCTGGTGTCTGTTCAGTCCAATGCACTTAACCAGCACATCTTCTAAAAACAATGGGAGGAAATCAGAGCACCCAGAGGAAACCTACACAGACACAGGGAGAACATGCAGATTCCACATAAATAGTGACCCAGGTCGGGAATTGAACTCATGTCCCTGTCACTGTGAGACAGTAGTGCTAACCATTGTGCTACCATGCCAGTCTTTTGGGAGAAGTAGGGTTTCTTTGGATGACTTCCTAGAACGAGAGGAAGTGATCCTCTGAGGAATATACAGGAGTGATCCTATGATGATGATATTGAGTTGAGCAGGCCTATATTCTACAGAGTTTGGAAGAGTGAAAGGTGATTCCAATGAAATGTACAAGAGATTGAAAGGGCTTGACCAGGTTGTGTCCCTGTTGAAGAGTTTAGAATTTCGGTTGAGTCTGAGAATAAACAGGACTGAGATGAGGACAAATTTCTTCTCCCACAAAATGATGAAGTCTTGAAATTCTCCATTCCAGACAATTATGGATACCCTGCTAACATTGAGAATATTCATGGTCCAGATCGAAAAATATTTGAATTAGAAGACAGTGATTAGCACTGCTATCTCACAGCACCAGGGATGCGATTTCAATTCCAGCTTCAGCTCATTGTCTGTGTGGAGTCTGCACATTCTCCCCATATCTGTGTGGGTTTCCTCAGGTGCTCTGGTTTCCTCCGACAGTCTGAAAGATGTGCGCGTTAGGTTGATTGGTCATGCTCATTGGTCTCTAGTGTTTGGGGTTAAATATGAGGGGTTATAAGAATAGTGTCTGTGTGGCACTGTGTGTGCCTTTATATGCCCTGTTTGGGATCAGAACTCTCCACTCACCTGACAAAAGAACAGTGTTCTGAAAGCTAGTGGTGTTCACTATCAAATAAACCTGTTGGACTTTAACCTGAGACTTCTTATTTCTGGGTCAGAGGCAGGAGTAGTAATACCAGAGCTCCAGCTGACACCATGGCATTTTGTGTCTAGTTAATAAGAACTGGAATCAGTTTTGGCTGTAATACTTCTGCTATGGTGGAATAGGCAGTAAGTTCACTTTTCACACAAATAAGGACTATTTGAATAAAGTGTCAGGGCGATGGCAATATGAAGGAGCAGCCTGACAAATTCTCTTTCTACCAGCACTGTGGGTGTACCTACAGGATGCCATAGTGGCATAGTGGTGAGCACTGCTGTCTCACGGCGCCAGGGACGTGGGTTCAATTCTGACCTCAGGTCACTGTCTGTATGGAGTGTACATGGTCTCTTCGTGTCTGCATGGATTACCTCCAGTGCTCCGGTTTCCTCCCACAGTTATGAAAACGCGCTGATTAGGTGCATTGACCTAAATTCTTCCACAGTGTACCCGAACAGGTGCCAGAATGTGGTGACTATTATTGATTACTGTTAAAACCCATCTGGCTCACTCATATTCTGTTCGGGAAGAAACATTCTCACTCTCGCGCTCCGTCTCTTCCACTCCTTCATGTGTGCATGGCACAATGGTTAGCACTGCTGTCTCACAGCAGTCAGACGTTTTACTGTGCTAACCTGACATCTCCAACAGCGCCGGGGACTCAAGTTCAATTCCAGCCTGGGGTCACGATGTGCAGTTTGCACATTCTCTCTGTGTTTGTATGGGTTTCCTTTGGGTGCTCCAGTTTTCTCCCACAGTACAATGCTGTGTGCGTTAGATTGATTGGACATGTTAAATTGACCCTAGTGTCAGCGAGATTAGCAGGGTAACTATGTGAGGTTACAGGAACAGGGCCTGGGTGCAATTGTGGCCAGTGCAGACTCAATGGGCCGAATGGCCTCTTTCGGCTCTGTAGGGATTCTATGAATAAAGGGGCTGTAGAAGTGAATGAGAAGAAAGAACAGTACAGCACAGGAACAGGCCCTTCGGCCCACCAAGCCTGTGCCGATGCCTTTCTAAACAAAAGACCTTTTGTCTCCACATAGTCCTTATGCCTCTATTCACTTCCTTTCAGGAAGATAGCTCACTACCAGGGACCAGAGGAAGTTGGGGTAGACAATAAATACAAGCCTAGCCAGTGATGTCCATATCCTGCAAATGAATTTTATAAAGTTACCATGTTTTAACACAGTTAAGTTGGGGAGTTGTTGGGAAACTGTGCGATATTGTTAGTCACAACTGAGGGCAGCCAGATCTTGCTGAGAACAGATTCCAATAATCCTCCAGAGCATGTAACAGGAAATAGCATTATCCTGTCAGAGGCAATTGCCAGATTTATTTTTAAACTTGCTGTCCACTTTGACGATGAAGGAATCGGAGAAGCTGAGAATAGTTTGGACAGATGAGGGAGGAATGTCGTCTGAAGCTATCAGCAATTTATAAATTATTACTGCATAAATGCAGGAATAAAACGTGATTGATTAAGAGTCCTGCGCCTTGCTGGCTTTTGGGAGTTGTGGCTCGATCGACCTGCACACCGCAAATTCTTCTTTATCGCTTAAGCATATTGACCGCCATTTTCAAACAAAGCGGCCTGAGGTTAGAGAAGTGACTGCTGGGAAGATAGTTTTTGCCATTGACCATGTTAGAATAGTCGCTTAATTTTTAATCACCGAGCACCGTACCTCACTGCTGCTGGTTTTCAATGCGACTTCTCCAGGAGAGAAATTGGATCTCGTCCTCCAGAACAAGAAGTGGTGAGGACCAATTTCAGAGGATGTCTGAATTACTACAGATGCTGGAATTTGAAACCAAAAGAGAAAATACTGGAAAATCTCAGCAGGTCCCTTTGGATTATTCTTTATCTCTCTCCCCTCTGCTCTCTGTTTTAGACACCCTTCCTTTGGGAAAAGATGTTGACGACCTAGCTAATCTATGCCCCTCATTATTTTATAGACCTCTATAATATCATCCACTAAGCTTCCTATGCACCAGGGAAAAAATTCCCATCTATCCAGCCTCTCCTTATAACTCAAACCATCAAGTCGTGTAAGCATTTTCGTAAATCTATTCTGCACTCTTTTAGTTTAATAATGTCCTTTCTATAATAGGTGGGCCAGAATGTACACAGTATTCCAAGTGGGTGCCTTACTAATGTCTTGTACAACTTCAACAAGATATTCCAATGCAAAAGGTCATCGGGACTCGAAACATCAATTCTTTTCTCTCCTTACAGGTGCTGCCAGACTTGCTGACATTTTCCAGCATTTTTTCTCAGAGGGCGTCATGTGTCCAAAAGCATCCAAGATAAAATTTGAGGCCTTTTTTACAAGTATCTGGGATGGCCACTTTAAATGGAAAAGATACAAAAGTCTGACGTCACGGGCAATCAACTCAAAACTAGCTTCTTCCCTACTGCCCACTAAGTAGTAGCAGGCCTAATGTGTATTAAGTTGATCTTTTTCTACATCCCAGCTATGACTGTAACACTGCATTCTGCACTCTGTCTTTCCCTTCTCTATGTTCAGTATGCTTTGTCTGTATAGTGTGCAAGATACAATACTTTTCACTGCATACTAACACATGTGACAGTAATAAATCAAATCAAATTAACGTCAGGATGGTGATTGGCTTATAGGAGAACTGGTGGTGTGCCCAGGTATCTGCTGCCCTTATACTTTTAGATGTTAGTAGGCATGAGTTTAGAAGGTGCTGGTGAGATTCTGCAGTGCCCCTTATAGATAGTACACACTGGATGTCAGTGGTGGGGGGAGTGAATGTTTGTGGATGTCGTACCAATTAAATGGGCTGCTTTGTCCTGGATGGTGTTGACCTTCTTGAGTGTTGTTGAAGCTGCGCTCATCCTGATGAGTGTATTCCACTACATTCCTAACTAGTACCTTGTAGAGGTAGAGTCAAGGGATTTGAGGACTCAAGGGTTGAGTTATTCATCACAGGATTGCTAGCCGCTGACCTGCTTTGCAGTCACAGTATTGATATGGCTAATCCAGTTCTGCTTATGATCAGTGGTAATCGCTGGGATGGTAATAGTGGAAGATTCAAAAATGGAATGCCATTGAATGTCAGGGGTCAATAGTTACATTCTCTCTTCTTGGAGATGGCTATTGTGTGGCACCCGTGTGGTGTGAATATTACTTTCCAATTGTCACTCCAAGTGAAAATATTGTCAGGATCATGCTGTTTTTGGACACGGACTTTGGGCACAAGACATTCAACAAATCATAACATTTTCCAGGGGTTTTACAGTGAGATTGACAGTTAGAAAGTTCTTGGCAATTCACATTCCCAAGAGGGATAACAGTCTATCTATAGCATGCAGTAGAGTTGAATTCTGGATTTTCACATCACTCTGCACATGTCTGACTTCCCAAAGTTGCTGTCCACATCAGTGACATAAAGATGCTGAATGCTGGCAGTTTTGCCATCATTGCCCACCCCATATCTGGGCTGCTTTTCTTTCAGGGTAACACTTATTCATTGTGCGTTACTCAGCAGGACGGAAGTTGATACAATGAATGACACAATAAATCAAATGTTTGACTGAGGTAACGATTTACTCCAAATTGACAAATAATTTGTTTCTGGAGTTCTGATTCTATTCTGAGCAGCTCGCAATGGAAATGCTATTCAGCTAAACCTATGGGTTCACAAACAGTGTGGGAAACAAATTTATCATTGAAATATTACCTGTGTTGTTATTTTATAATACAGAAATCCAATTTTGTTTGTTATTTAAGAGAATCACATTTACCAGGTTCAGTAACAAAAGAAAAATACAGGTTTTATAAACTCACAAAATAAACCTGAGGGAGGAACAGTGACATATCCAGAACATTGACTATCATAATTATGATTCTTATTATCATCTCCCACCCACATCTCTTATTTTTTTTCTCACTTCCTTGCAATTGATGGAAAGCAAGTTCCTGCATTTCTTTAGCACCTGTCACGGCTGAGGGATGTCTCCAGTCAATGAGATACTTTTGATGCCCATTGTTTAACCATTTTCTTTTCACAATGAGTGAACGATAGAGGAATTTGTTTCAGCATTGGCTGGTAAATATTGGCTGGGATACTGAGGGAAATTGAAGGATCTTTTCTGTCAGTCTCAGAGAGGACAAGCTGGACCTCCCTCAGTTTACATCTCACCTGAAAAGTGGTATCTCCGCCAGTGTAGCATTTCATCAGTACCACAGTGGCAGTGACAGCCAACATGGTGTGCCCAAGGGCAGAATTGTACCAATTCTTCAGTGGGTAGGAGTGGTGGCAATGAAGAGGGAGGCAGGGTTGGGGGATAGAGGGGGCGGCTTGGGGAGGGAAATCAATGCCTCATCTCATGACTGGGCATTAGGAAGGACTGACACACTTGGCATCAACACTGTGCTTTTGCTGACAAGCCCCATCTATTTTCTCTTTCCCCCACTATTCTCATCCTGAGATACCTCTCTCCCTCTCCCATCCACCATCAGTCGCTATCGAGGTGGTGGCCAGCACGGTGCCACAGTGGTTAACACTGCTGTTTCTCAGTGCCAGGGACCTGGGTTCAATTCCATCCTAGGGTCACTGTCTGTGTGGAGTCTGCATGTTCTCCTCGTGTCTGTGTGGCTTTCCCCCAAGTGCTCCGTTTCTAGAAACTAGAAGCAGGGGAAGGCCATTCGGCCCTTTGAGCCTGCTCCACCATTCATTTTAATCATGGCTGATCATCAAATTCAATATGCTTCATGTGTTTATTTGTCAATCCTTCAATGTTCATGGGTAAGCAACTGGGCTGTTAGGTGACTTGTTCATTCAAAGCACTATGTACTCCTTGATGCCATCTTCATTCTTAATGTCAACAAACTTTGTTGCCTGGGATTTAATCTCAGTGATAGGAGGTGTCACCCATTGATTGGAGAGCTGGCGAGACCTCCTTGTCACCTACTCTGCAGAAGGCCCACTGAATTAAATGCCAATCAGGCACTTAATTGAGCAATGGTGGGCTTTCCCCACAATCAAATACCTGGGGTTGTATTTTGAGAGCTGCCAGCCAATCAGGAAATGGCAGCTATGCTTTGCACAACAGCCCCAGTGGGATGGTGGTGGCACCTGCCAGTAATGCACCCACTCAAAGCCCAAGATCGTTTGATTATTTATTAGTGTCACAAGTAGGCTTACGTTCCACCCCATATCCCTTGATCCTTTAACCCCAAGAGCTATGTCTAATTTCTTCTTGAAATCTGTTTCCTCCCACAGTCCAAAAGACATACTATTTAGGTGCATTGGCCATGCTAAATTCTCCTCAGTGTGCTTGGACAGACATTGGAGTAAAGCGACTAGGTAGTTTTCACAATAACTTCATTGCAGTGTTAACGTAAGCCTACTTGTGACACTAATAAATAATCAAACGATCTTGGGCTTTGAGTGGGTGCATTACTGGCAGGTGCCACCACCATCCCACTGGGGCTGTTGTGCAAAGCATAGCTGCCATTTCCTGATTGGCTGGCAGCTCTCAAAATACAACCCCAGGTATTTGATTGTGGGGAAAGCCCACCATTGCTCAATTAAGTGCCTGATTGGCATTTAATTCAGTGGGCCTTCTGCAGAGTAGGTGACAAGGAGGTCTCGCCAGCTCTCCAATCAATGGGTGACACCTCCTATCACTGAGATTAAATCCCAGGCAACAAAGTTTGTTGACATTAAGAATGAAGATGGCATCAAGGAGTACATAGTGCTTTGAATGAACAAGTCACCTAACAGCCCAGTTGCTTACCCATGAACATTGAAGGATTGACAAATAAACACATGAAGGAGAGTGAATTGAAATTCATAAATTCAATGTCAAATTTAAATGGATACAAAGAATAAAAGAGAGGGATAAGATAATAGAATAGAGAGAAAATTGAGAATAAAGCAACGCAAGGAAAGCAAGAAAAAAAAGATTAAAGCTTGAAATTTTTATTACTTCTCTGAAAAAATTCAGAAGCTGAAGATATGAGATTCCACACTTGTTAAATGTTAATCTCAGTAATGTTGAGTGGCAGTACTAAACACTCATGTTGCTAAATGGCTATTTTATCAATACTGTTGGCATATTCCCTACAGTGCAGAAGGAGGCCATTCAGCCCATCAAGCCTCCACCGACAATAATCCCACCCTATCGACATAACCTTATGTTTACTTTGCTCATCCCCCTGATACCAAGAGGCAATTTATCGTGGCCAATCCACCCAACCAGCACATCTTTGAACAGTGGGATGAAACCAGAACTCCGGGTGCAAACCCCACTCTGACATGGAGAGAATGCGCAAGCTCCACATAGACAGTGACCTGAGGCCAGAATTGAACCCAGGTCCCTGGCGCTCTGAGGCAGCAGTGCTAACCACTGTGCCACCATGCCGTCCATATCATTTAAATGCAGCAATTTCATTCTATTCAACTTATTTCAATAGATGCAGTTTCCATGAAGCTTTGAATGACAACTTATGGATATCCATGTTTACCCGATATCCCCTCGCTGCAACAGTTACACTTAATTGACAGGGAACTCCCCATTATTTTGATAGCTGAATATGTTTTAAATGTCAAAACAAATTTGGCAGATTACAAAAAAAAAACCTTTTATTTAAGTGTGTGCTTTGCAGTAATAAGAATTTGTCCCATTGTGTTTTGTGATTAAGTTATTTCAGGTCTTATAAAGATCAGACTGAGGTGAAGGCAGCAGGGGTGGGGGGGGGGTGTGGGGGGGCTGTGTTGAGAGGGGGAGGGGGTGGTGTTCTCCCGCAAGATGTTATGTGATGAAACCAAGGAGTGCATCCAAACAGTGAAGTTGATGTGACGGAGTGATAAAGCCATTTGGTAAGAAATGTACTCAATGAACAACAGGCGAGAGATATTCTAGACAATTGGAATAGACTTTCCCCTGACATAGCAGTTATGACACATACTGGTTTCATGTTTGCTCATGTTTATTATTTATATAGGATTTCATAGTTTAGGATAATTGAGGGATTTATCTCTGTAACTATCTGCCATCAAAACTCATTCAGAGTCCAAGTTGTTATGGTATGGCAGGAGAAAATCCAGTTTTTGAATCCATACCAGCTCACTCTGGAGCAATCCAGTCAATCCATTTCCCACACTCCTGCAAGTTTATTTCCCTCAATTGGCCATCCAACACCTTCTGAAATCATTGCTTGTTTCTGCTTCCACCAACCTCATAAACTGTAGGTCATTAACATTCATAGAATCATCAAATCCCTACAGTACAGAAGGAGGCCATTCAGCCCATCACTACTCTCCAATAGAGAATCCTACTCAAGCTCTACCCTCATGGCCCCAGATATTTCCCCCCCCCCCTAATCCCCTAACTTAAACATCTTGAGACACTAAGGGGCAATTTAGCATGGCAAATTTGCCGACCTACACATCTTTGGATTGTGAGAGGAAAGCCACTCAAAATGGGGAAGATGCACAGACAGTAACCCAGGCTGAAATTGAACCTGGATCCCTGGCGCTGTGAAGCAGCAGTGCTAACTAATGTGCTACCTTCACTGCCTCTCCACTTCCCCAACAACATATTTTTGCCTAAATCCTTAAACTTGCGTTCCTGAGTCTTCATCAATGCCATCAGTCATTGGGAATAGCTTTTCCTTGTCTATCTTTTCCAACTCGTCGTAACGTTACACACCTCTATCACATCTCCCCTTCCGCTTCCATTGTGCCAAGAGGAACAGCCATCTAAAGGGATATTAAGTTTGAGAGGACAAAAAATTTGAAATAGAAAAGGCAGGATCGGAGAGGAAAAAGATTGTATTCTTCAACTCCTACATGTCTGTTACTTTGTACAAGACAAGAGCATTTGTAGAGGCATTAGTGATTGGTTGGTATTTCAAGCTGGCAGTGCTTTGTTGTATGTTCGAGGTGATAACTTTTCGATGCAGTTACTCTTGTATTTATAGACATCCACAGAAATTTCTTCCATTCAGCCCAATGGGAAAATTGGTTGAAGAATAAAGTTATTTCAGTTAAAAAAAAAGCAGAAAGTGCTGGAAAAGTTGACGATATTCTAGTTCCAAAAAAATCCGAATGGACTCTAGTGTTTTTCCAGCACTTTCTGATTTTAATTTCTGATCTCCAGGTTTTGCAGCTTTGTTTTTTGTGTTTGTTCTGCAGCTTCTTTCAAGCAGCCTGCTATTTCCCATGTACCAAAAGGAACAGCAGGTTCCCACTTGCTCAAAACGCAACGCTTTGCTTTCAGTAGCAGTGGGAGAGGCAGGCTTTTGATGATTTCTTCCCTCCTCCCTTGAACATTCTGATCGAGGTAACACCAAGCTTTATCGCTCTCCCGCAAATCCTTGATGAATCTTCACGTCCGAGTCTAACACATGAACTTTGACAAGTTAATCATCTCTGCAGAGACTCAAGATTGTGAGTGGCACAGACAGAGTAGATAGTCAGCTGCTCTTTCCTAGGGTAAAAAAGTCAAGTACGAGGAGATATAGGTTTAAAGTGTGTGGGGAAAAGTTTAGAGGCAAATTTTTCACACAGAGGGTGATGAATGTCTGGAATGCGCTGCCTGGGGAGCAAGTACGATAACAGCATTTAAGGGATAATTGGACAAATACATGAATAGAATAGGAATGGAAGAATAAGGACTCCATAAGTGCATACAGTTTTAATTTAGGCAGGCATTAGGATTGCCAGAGGCTTGGAGGACTGAAGGGCCTGTTCCTGTGCTGTGTTGTTCTTTATTCTTCGTTCAATTGGGCAGCAGCATTATGGCACATTGGTCATTACTGCTGCCTTTCAGTGCCAGGGACCCAGTTCAATTGCAGCCTTGGGTCACTGTCTGTGTGGAGTTTGCACATTCTCCCTCTGTGTGTTTCCCCTAGGTGCTCTGGTTGTGTCCCACACTCCAAAAATGTGTGGCTTAGATGAATTGGCCATGCTAAATTGCCCCTTAATGTCCTCAGATATATAGGTTAGGGGGAATTAGTGGGATAAATACATGGGTTGCAGGGTAAGCCTGGGTAAGAGTTTGTGCAGATTTGATGGGCCGAATGGTCTCCTTCTACTCTGTAGGGATTTTATGATTCTATGAAAGTTCCCTCAGTCAAAGTGCACTTTCAAACAGCAAGGATTATAGCAACCTCACTCTCTCCAATCTCACCTCATAGCTACAGTTTTCCAGCCTGAGCAACATTCTAGTAAATGTTCTGTACATTGTCTTCAGAACAATTACATCCTTCCTATAATGTAATGACCCACAACTGCACATAATGCTTCATTTGTGGCCACACCAATGTCTTATGTAGTTCCTTCATTATATCCCTACATCTACCAATAAAGAGCTTTCCACATGCCTTCTTTACAACCTTATCTCACCTTTAGGGATCTGTGCACTTGCACACTGAGATGTTACCCATCCCTCTCAGTATATCCCTGGTTATTCTACATTCCCTTTGATCTCCCTAAATGCATTATCTCAAGTTTACCAGCATTGAACTTTGCCACATTCTTTCCCACTCCACCAACCCATCTGTATCATTTTGCATCTCACAGCTATCCTCTAGAAATCCAAGAATCCATACGGAATAGAAGGAGGGTATTCAGCCCATCGAGTCTGTGCCAACCACAATCTCAGCCAGGTCCTATTCCCGTAACCTTCATTTACCCTCTGACACTAAGGGGCAATTTAGCATGGCCAATTAACCTTACCCTCACATTTTTGGCAGGTGGGAGAAAACCCAAGCATTCAGAGGAAATCCACACAGACACGGGGAGAACGTGGAGATTGTAACCTGAGGCTGGAATTGAACCTGGGTCTCTGGCACTGTGAGCCACTTTACATGGCCAATTTTATTTAATTAATCGCATTAAGTGCAAGTTTCACTTAATGCGAAACTATCTTTGTTTCTCACAATGTTCTGAGCCCCAGGGACAGTGGGCGGTTAAATATCATTCCACCTTATTTCCAGCCTCCTTCCTCCAATCATTCTTCCTGGATCTTCATATTGTGCTGTGACTTTGTGCCACATTTCTGTCTCAGAAGAGAAACTGACAGCTCCTTGGCTAAAGATCATTCCGAAGCTTTTCATTTTTTTATCACACCGTCAGGAGGCTTAACATTACAAATAAAACAGTGACATTTAACAGTGGAAGGGAAATCCGGTAACTATAACTAATTAAACTCACTCTTCACTCATCTGGGGCCTCTATATGAACAGGGACATAAGCATACCAAATAAGAGCAGAAGTAGGTCATTTGGCCCCTTGAGCCTGTTTTAGCATTTAGTAACATCGCGGCTGACCTGTTTGTGTTTCTAATTCCGCGTTCCTATCTACCCCTGGTAATCTTTGATTCCCTTTCCTAAAACTTGGGTGGCACGGTGGCACAGTGCTGAGTAATTCTGCCTCACAGCACGATGAACTGGGATTTGATTCCCGGCTTGGATCAATATCTGTGTGGAGTTTGCACATTCTCCCCATGTCTGCGTGGGTCTCTTCCGGGTGCTCCGGTTTCTTACCCCAGTTCGAAACACATGCTGGTTTCCAATGATAAATTCTGCCTCAGCGTACCTGAACAGGTGCTGGAGTGTGGCGACAAAGGGATTTTCACAATAACTTCATTGAGGTGTTAATGTATGCCTATTTGTGACATTAAAAAATAAACTTTATAACTTTAACAGGAATCTATCTCTACCTCAAGAATATATCAAGAATATATACCTCCCACCTCTCTGAGGCAGAGAATTTCAAAGTTGCGCAATCTTCTGAGAGAGAACATTTTTCCTCATCTCTATTTTAGCATTCACTAAATGCTAGTGTGCAGTGCCCCAAGCATTGTATCCCCTTTGTGCCCTGCTGCTCCCATTAGGCCCCTCCCCATAGGCTTTGCCCCTTGGTACTGCTTGTGCCTGGTGGGCAGTGCCAGGGTGCACAGTGGGTAGTGTCGGGTGCCAGACTGGCATTGGCAGTTTGCCAGGGTGGCAGTTTGTCAAGGTGGCATTGCCCAAGAGGCACTGCCCATTCCTAATCCCAACCACCTAGCAGACTCAATGGCTTCTGGTTCTACCTTCGAGGCTATCACATCAGGTCCCCATTGATGGGAGACCACACATGAGCCTCACCAGTGAGGATCTCACCAGTGAGTCCGCTAAAGTAAGCAAACTTCCTGGTCTACTAATAACTTTTGAATTAGGATTTAAACATTAAAATCAGCCTCATGCTCTTTTGGATGCAAGGCTGACGGTGTGGTAATTCAGCACGTGTATTATCATGAGAGGTGATGAATCGGGTGCGAACCTGATTTCCTATCTCTCTGCTGAACTTTCCGCTCACCACAACTGAACGATGTGAGAAGCTGATGAAGTTTCCTCTCGCATTTCTGAAGACATTTTGTAAATATGTTGTTGTTCGTCCATGGTCATCGATGAGGACCTCGACACCATTAGTCATTTTAAGGCTGGTTGCAGTGTGTCCGGAGATAATCAGGCCAATTCGGGCACGGAATGTCCTGGCACATATTGGGCAGACTTGTGTAGACCCTGTAGTTGTTGCGCTGGTGGCTCTGGACTTAAGCTCGCGCTTAAGTTGTGCTTCAGCAGTACACCTTGCTTCGTGAGCTTGTGGATGAGGCAGCACCAGGTTTTGTGCCAATGTTTCCCAGGTGACCTGTAAATATGAATGCTTAAGTTACATCCTTCCACAATCGAGAAGCAGACAGCAGTTGCTCCCGCAGTGAGGCTGTGATTCATCTCTGTGTCAGAAGGTTTCAGTTCAAGCCTCAGTCCAGAAAATTGAACATATGGGGCAGATTCTCCTGCTGCTCATACTGCCTGGATTCTCTGGTCCCACTGCCGTGAATGGAGATTTGGCTGAGTTCAAATTCCCTGTCCTCACTGGCAATGAATAGCTGGATAATTCTGGCCGTAATCTCATCGGACACTCCCAGTGCAGTGTTGCAGTTTTTGGATGAGAGACGAGAGCCCTCTCAGACTTTGTAGTGCTTGTTCACAGAAGAGCAATGGATGCATAGAATCCGACAGTGCAGATTGAGGCCATTCAGCCCATCGAAACTGCACCAACCACAATCCCACCCAGGCATTTACTCTAGCTAGTCTCCCTAACACTAAGGGGGAAATTTGGCGAATCCACATAACCTGCGCATGGTGGGAGGAAACCGGAGCACCCGGAGGAACTCACACAGACACGGGGAGAATGTGCAAACTCCACACAGGCAGTGATCCAAACCAGAAATTGAACCCGGGTCCTTGGCACTGCGAGACAGCACTGCTAACCACTGTGTCACCGTGCTGCCCATAAAAGGCAGATTCTCTGCGCCTGGGCTTGTTTTTATCTCTTGGCCAATGACATTCAGAAGAAAACAGAGAACAGGTCAGTTAATTTATGGCTGTTTGTGTGGCCTTGCTATGCAGCAATTGGCTACCATGTTTCAGACACTGCAACAACCAGATTTCTAACAATAGCTGTCATCCATTATTGGATTTCCTGCGTTTGTGAAATGCAGTGTATAAATTGCAAGCTCACTCCTTAGTTTCTTAAATGATAGTAAAGGGTGAAGTGACTGAAAAATTATTGACTAAATTTTCAACTTCACAGGGGGAATCATACGTGCGAGCCATTCCTCTTGTCACAATCCTATCTCCTGCCTGTCTCTACTCACTGGAATATTGTTCCAATTCTGTAGATGTGTGTAAGGCCTGCTAACTGTCACCCCCTACCTAATCACCCCCATACATTCTTCGTTCCACATGTTCCCTTCATAGTCCCATTCCCAAAGCCCCCTTCATAGTTCCCCCCCATTCCCCTCACCCTCACATGCCCACTCGCCGAGTATCCACAATGTACAGAACATTGCAAAATCGTTGTGATGCTCATAAAACTGTCAAAATAAAGAAACAGTCTTTCAAAACCACTTCAAAAATACTGCAACTAAGTAATTATAAGCTGTCAAGTTAAATGCACTGACAGTCTCTTTGACAGCTGTAACAGCAATGCCTGCTGAGGTGAATCCATTTGTATGGTTTGAAACTAAACCAAACATTCATAATGAGATTCTATTGCACAAATGTGTTGAAAAGTTGAATATATAATTGAAAGAGGCTCGCCATCTGCTCAAGCTTCGAAAGGAGGGAAATAAATATCTGAGCTGTCAATCAAAGAGCTCAGCCATCTGTTCAAACTTTGAAAGAGGGCAAAAGGCAGCTGATCTGTCATTCAATAGAAAGATTAAATCATGGGGGAGAATTGACTCAGACAACCTGAATATCAACATCATTCATCCACTGGAGAATATTCTCGAAGAAAATAGGAATAATTTTCCAATTACACTGTCATGGTCAGCTTAATGTCACTTGCCTTTTAAGACAAGCATTATCATCAATCACTGCATTATAAAAAATAACTTAGGATTATTTCAGTATGACCTGTGAAGATGAAAAACTTTTTGTATCCTCAGAAAAAGTTCAGAACTCCAACAAGATTTGCACAATATTTCATTAGATCTGAACTAGTGTGAACAATACGATCTTTAGGCGGGCTTGCTACCTCCATCCTGAAACCACGCCATGACCAAAAATTGCAGCTGATAGGAATGATTTGATTTGATTTCTTATTGTAATAGAACATAGAACATAGAACATTACAGCGCAGAACAGGCCCTTCGGCCCTCGATGTTGCGCCGACCAATTAAGAAAAAACAATGACCCTCTAACCTAAACCATTCCCTTTTCATCCATAAACTTATCTACTAACCTCTTAAACGCCACCAAACTTGGCGCATCTACAACTGCAGCAGGCAGGGCATTCCATACCCTTACCACCCTCTGGGTAAAGAACCTACCTCTGACATCCGTCCTATAACTACCACCCCTTAATTTAAAGCTATGTCCCCTCGTGCTAGCTTTCTCCATCCTAGGAAAAAGGCTATCACTGTCCACCCTATCTAAACCTCTAATCATCTTATATGTTTCAATAAGGTCTCCTCTTAGCCGCCTTCTTTCTAATGAAAATAACCTCAAATCCCTCAGCCTCTCTTCATAAGACCCGTCCTCCATACCAGGCAATGTTATGGGATACAGTGAAAAGCACTGCTTCTTATATTCTATACAGACAAAACATATCATTCATAGTGTACACGCGGAATTGATTTGATTTATTATTATCACGTTTTAATGTACAGTGAAATGTAATGTTTATTGCATGTTATAGACACTAGGCATACCACTCATAGAGCAGGAAAGGAAAGAGCACAGAGTGTAGTCTTACAGTTATACGCTAGGGTATAGAGAAAGATCAACTTGATGCAAGGTAAATCCACTCAAGCGTCTGATGGCAGCAGGGAAGAAATTAAATTGATTGGGACTTTTCTCAGACTTTTGTATCTTTTTCCCAATGGAAGACGGTAAAAGAGAGAATGTACGGGATGCATGGAGTCCTTAAGTATGCTGGCTGCTTTTCCAATGCAGCAGGAAGTTGGACAGAGTCAATGGATAGGAGGCTGGTTTGAGTGATGGATGGGCTTTGTTCACGACCCTTGATAATTTCTTGTGGGTCTTGCGCAGAGCAGGAGCCATACCAAGCTGTGATATAACCAGAAAGATTGCTTTCTACGGTGTATCTCTAAAGGTCGGTGAGAGTCATAGCTGACATGCCAAATTTTCTTTGTCTTCTGCAAAAGTGGTGGGCTTTTTTAACTATAGTATTGGTATAGGGGGATCAGGACAAGTTGTTGGAGATCGGGACATCCTTTTCCCAATGGAAGTGAGAATGTCCGGGGGAATAGTGAGGGCAGAAATCTTGGAATCTAGTTGCATTCACCATGTTTTTCTCCCAGCCCACCTCTGCTGTGTCACAGGTGGAGGCCTAGATTTATTAAGCAATGAAACCCACTATCGGGAAGAGTGTCACATCACAAATGCAAAATTAAAAATGGAGACAGAGAGGAATATATCTTCATCTCACCCCACCTTGTTTTCACCAGAACAATGGCCTGAATTTTCATGTTGCGGGTACACACTTCCATCAACATCAGTAAGCCCAAAGCACCCGGTGGCACACTGGTTAGCTCTGTCTAACAGCTCCAGAGACCTGGATTTGATTCCCAGCTTGGGTCAGTGTCTGTTTGGAGTTTCCATGTTTTCCCCGTGACTGCGTGGATTTCCTCTGGGTGCTCCGGTTTCGTCCCACACGCCAAAGACGTGCTGGTTCGGTGCATTGGCTATGCTAAATTCTCCCTCAGTGTGCCCAAACAGGCGCCAGAGTGTGGCAACTGGGGGATTTTCACAGTAACTTCATTGCAGTGTTAATGTAAGCTGACTTGTGATGAATAAATAAACATTAAAACTTTAAGGCCTTGTGCTATTTCACACTCTAAAAGGCATTGATTGGCCTGATGTGAAACTTACACCCATCGCTGGGAGGAAGTCCCTCCTCAGAGAGCTGCTGGCCAGTCAGATGAGCCAATAGCTCTCCAGTTGCTCCAGGCACAGTGCTGCAGTGGTGGGAAGAGGCACTGCAAGAAGTGGCCTGGAACTAAGTCTGGGAACTAGAGGACAGGTAGGTGGCGTAAGGTCCCTGGATGGGAAGGTATCAAAGGCCTGGAAGAGGGCAAGATGTTTGGGGAGGTGGGATGGACATCAATGAGAAGATGCCATCATCAGAATGGAGTTTGTAATGGAGACAATGCCTCTTTCCTGCCCGATTTCAAGCCCTGTTTGCTCTTGTGTTTGTTCCCTCTGAGCTATCATCTGTCTGCCAGCCTATAAATTGAGACTAGGCAGGAAAAGGTCTTTAAAACAGCCATTAGTATCTACTTAAGATCCTTAATTGAGCAAAAATAGGCTCCCAGTCTGCTCCATCCCAGTTTAATATTTCAAGAAGGAATTAGATATCGCCCTTGGGGCTAAAAGGATCAAGGAATATGGGGGAAATGATATTCAATTTAATAATCAGAATGAATGACGGAGAATGGCTTGAAGGACTGAATGGCCAACTGCTGCTTCTAGCTTCTACGCTTGTATGTGCCCAGATTGGGGCAGGTGGGATCCCAGAGGAAATCCCACCTGTTTAACTTCATGCTCCCTGCCCCCCACTCCCCCTCCCACTTTAGAACCCACAGAGGTGGAGCATGAAATTTGAATGCATGTCTGTATGCTTTGGTGTAATTTAGGAAGAATTAATTCAGGAGAGGCATTGGGAATTGAGATGGTGATAAAACAGAAAGAGCAGTTGAGCCATTTCTCTGATTTTATTGACTGTGGTGACTCCGCAGAGAGGAAGGCTTTATTGGCATTTCATTGCTCCGTCTGCTGATGTTCAATTCATTAGAAACATCAGGAGGTTTTGTTTGACTGGCTACAAAGTTATGACAGCAGTATTTTATAAAGTTCAATTGCTCTTTCATGTTGAAGATTCAGTGTACGATGCAGTAGTTTCACAAGGCGTTTCATTTCACCTGAGTTGCATCAGATATGATATTCGCTGAAAAATGGATAGCACTTTTGGCTCCAATTCTTGAAGATTGTGATTCAATCCCCTCTCTACAGAGCTAAGTGCATAACCTGGGTGGATACACCCAGGGTGGCACAATGATTAGCGCTGCTGTCTCATAGTGCCAGGGATCTTTGTTCGATTCCCAGCTTGGATCACTGTGCAGAATCTGTCTGTATGTTCTCCCTGTATGTGCATGGATTTCAAAGAACAATGAACAGCACAGCACAGGAAACAAGCCTTACAAGCCTGTGCCGCCCATTTTAACATTCAGTGAGTGCCTCATTCCAATCCTTCTTCTACCTACGACTTTTGTCTACACTTCTTGGACTCCGCAATAAAGGGGTGCAAATTTAGAGAATTGTATGTGCGCCAGATTAAGGGAAGCCGAATTTAGGGACAATTTATTAATACCAATCAGCCTAAAAGCACGTTTTTGGGGTGTGGGAGGAAACCGGAGCACCCAGAGAAAATCCAGGCAAGCACGGGGAGAATGAGCAAACTCCAACGGACGCCGATCCAAGTCGGAGATCCAACCTGGGTCCCTGTATCTGCACAGCAAAGAGTGATAGTCACTGAGCTATTGTGTTGCCCGCCAATTGGTCCAGTTTAAGCGTACACTAACGACGTGAAGACTAGGCAACTCTCAAAGCAACATCAAAGTGCAGCCCTCGCACGACCCACCGCGTGTATGCCCCTACATTGGTCCTTCGGGTGCTCCAGTTTCCTCCCACAGCGCGAAAAACGTGCCCGTTAGCTGCATTGGCCATGCTAAATTCTCCCTCAGTGTATCCAAACAGGAGCGTGGCGACTAGGGGATTGTCTCAATAACTTCATTGCAGTGATAACGTAGGTCTACTTGTGAAGCTAACAAGTAAACTTTATTTTACTAGGGGGGTGGGCTTTCCCAACCCCTCCAACCCCAACCCACAGCATGTTTTCTGGTGGTGAAGGCGGTCTGCCGTTGGCCCATGCCGAGATCTGCGTACTCCATCGGTGTCAACTGGGCTTCATCTGTGTTACCGGGGAATGCAATGCAAGTCAGCATTGGCATGATTGGAAAGTCCAGCTGGTGGCTCCCTTTGAGGTGTACATTAAAAAAAACCTTTGATAAATAAAGAATACACTTGGAACACATGAAGTCCATAGTTAATTGCCCAATTAAGGATCTTAAGTAGGTACTAATGGCTGCTTTAAAGACCTTTTTCCTGCCTAGTCTCAATTTATAGGCTGGCAGACAGATGATAGCTTAAGGGGGAACAAACACAATAGCAAACAGGACTTGAAATCAAACAGGAAAGGGGCATGCACAGTGCTGATAGAGACTGAATTGCAGGATTTGAGCCCAGCGATAGTGAATAAATGGTGATATCGTTCCAAGTCAGGATGGTGTGTGTCTTGGAGAGGGGTAGCTTCAAGGTGGTGGAGTTGACATATTCCATCTTGTCTGAGGAGCGTGCAGGCAGTTGCTGGCACCCCATCGTTAGTCAGTGCGCCAAGGTCACCTTCCCTCTGTGAAGAATGGCTGGTGGAAGATTTCAGCACATTGGCACGGAGTGGTCCCAGATCCCCTCGTCAGCTCAACCTGTTAATTACTTCATGAATATTCAAACAGTCTAGCTCTCCCAAGGAACACTTAAAACTTTTTACATCCTGTCTGCTTTCATTATTATTCCAATATTTCCATCTCTTCTCGGTCCCTCAGCTCCATTTACAGAAACATATTGTGTGACAGGTGCGTTATTATTCATTCAACATTTATTTGGAGCCATTGTTAAATTGTTTAGGCAATTTCTCCACCACCCCCCCCAATCCTCCATGCACCACTGTTCCCCATCACAATCCCCCATGATTCTTGTGCCACTTTCCAACAGTATCACTCCCTTCCCAATGTCAATGGTATGCCAGCCATTTGCACAGTGACAATGTTGATCTCTTTTTGTTTGCCCTTTTAGCATAACAAAGAGCAGCTGGTTTTCATACAGGAAAACAGACGTCCGCGTACGCATTGAGGCTCAGTGTGAAAGATTGCTATTTTTAAATTTGTGTGATTTACAAGGCACCACACGGTGGCACAGTGGTTAGCATTGCTGCTTTGTGGTGCCAGGGTTCGATTCTCAGCTCAGTTCACTGTCTGTGAAATTACACATTCTCCCTGTGTCTGTGTGGGTTTCCTCCAGGTGCTCTGGTTTCCTCCCACAAAGATGTGTGGGTGAATTGGCCACAATAAATTGACACTATTATTGGGGGAGGAGGAGAGATGGTGGGGTAGCTAGGCTAAATTCATGGGATTGTGAGGATAGGGTCTGAATGGGATTGTAGTCAGTGCAGACTCGATGGGCTGAATGGCCTCCTTCTGCACTGTAAGATTCTATGATTCTTCAGAGATGTGTTCTGTCTAACTCTCGCCACTTGTGTGCCCAATTCCTTCATTACATTCTCAGTAGAGAGACCGTAACGTTTTAACTATTTTTAAGAATCTTAAAGTGTTCACCATGAGAATGAAGCCACAAGATTCACAGTTTAAACAAAAATAATTTAACTGCACAAAAAATCAACTAACATGAAGACATACACTCTATTTTAAAGAGTCAGTAACGTTAAATATATTAAAAGTACAAAAATCAGTTATTTATAATCTAAATCCTGTTCTGCCCAAGACCACAAGGAGCTACAAAAGGTTGTGAATGTAGCGTAATCCACTACGCAAACTGGCCTCCCATCCATTGACCATGTCTACACTTCCCACTACCTCAGAAAAGCAGCCAAGTACCCCAGGCACCCCGGACATTGTCTATTCCACATTCTTTCTGTCAAGAAAAAAAATGCAAATGTCTGAAGTTACGTACCAACTGACTCAAGAACAGCTTTTTCCCTGCTGCCATCAGACTTTTATATGGACCTACCTTGCATTAAGCTGATCTTTCTTGACACCCTAGCTATGACTGTAACACTACATTCTGCACTGTCTCTTTTTCTATGAACAGTATACTTTTCTTGTACAGCATGCAAGAAACAATACTTTTCACTGTATGTTAATACATGTGACAATAATAAATCAAATCAAATCAAATAAATTGAAATTGTTAAATAACGTTTTCTTCTAAACCCATTAGACATTTATGCGCAATAAATTCAAATCAGATACTTTTAAAAAATTACTTGACCTAATTATTTTTAAAAAAATTATTAAGTCATGGGACATGGGCGTCACTTCATTGCCCATCCCCAGTTGCCCTTGGAGGGCAATTGAGAGTTAACTACATTGCTGTGGCTCCGGATTCTCATGTAGGCCAGACCAGGTAAGAACGGCAGATTTCCTTCCCTAAAGGACATTAGTGAACCGGATGAGTTTTTCCGAAAATAGACAATGGTTTCATGGTCATCAGTAGATTCTTAATTCCAGATGTGTTTTATTGAATTCAAATGTCACTAGCTGATGTGGCAGGATTTGAACCCAGGTCTCCAGAGTTTAGCTGAGTTACTGGATTAATAGGTCAAGCAATAATACCACTAGGCCATCTCCATCACTTCCAAGATTCATACTCACTCACTCACTCACTCACTCACTTCTCATTTGCTTTCTCGTTCACTCGCTCATTCACTCATTTACTCTGTTGCTCACTCACTCACTCATTCACATTCACACAGTTACATTCAATCATTCACTCACTCACTCACTCACATTCATGCACTCAACACTCACTCATTCACTCACTCACATTCGCTCACTCACACTCACTTACTCTTTCACTCATACTCACTCACTCATTCATTCAATCCCTTCAAAACTGGAATGAGTTGAGTGAACCATTTAGCCGCTTCCAGAGCATTTTTAGTTTTCTTCAAATCAGAGTACGAAAACCAAACACAGTACACTAGGCGTTGTCTCACTAAGGTGTTATAACGTGACAGTAAAACATCTTCACTTTTAAATTCCATTCCTCTTAAAATAGATGCTAAGATTGAGAATAGCTTGCCTCAGCATTATCCAGTGGCCATTAGAGACATAGCAGGGGGAGACGCTCACCAAATCAGAATGACTTGGCAGAACTTTAGAAATGTCAGAACCAACATCTTACACTGGTGGATAGAGAGTGAGGACTCACTGTACCTCCTTTCAAAGCGGCCTAAATTATTGGTACCTCAGAACTCAGCCTCTGGACTTTTATATTCCTTGGTTGACGCCAGTCTTTCAACTTGAAGACTGAATATGAGAGTCGAAACTAATGGAACCCACGTGCCAATCTAAAGTATAACCTTTCAACTCTCGAAAGAATGCACACCTGTTGCAAAAACTTGAATCTTTGGCAAGTAGGACAAGAAAATTATAATGGAGTGACAGAATATTCTGTATTTACCGAAAAAAAATGATAATAGGCACCAGGCGACATAAAATTCTGTGCTTTAAATCCCCAGTGGAACATAATGGAGAGCTTTTTGGTAGATTTTTATTTTACAATAAACATAAGAAGATGAAGAAGAACATTTTGTGCTAATTACTGGAGTGAAATATATTCCTCCTGCAGGATTTCTTCAGATAAAAGTTTTTTATTCCCATCTGTTTTTTTCCACTTCCATTCCAGAATATTTGCAGGCATCAGAAACCTCCTCAGGACTCTGCCCAAGTGTCTTTGTCCAGTTTTATTTATTTATTAGTGTCAAAAGTAGGCTTACAATTAACACTGCAATGAAGTTACTGTGAAAATTCCCCAGTCGCCACACTCCAACGCCTGTTCAGGTATGCTCAGGGAGAATTTAGCATGGACAACGCGCCTAACCAGCACGTCTTTTGGACTGTGGGAAGAAACCCATGCAGACGCAGAGAGAACATGCAAGTTCTGCAGACAATGACCCAAGCCGGGAATCAAACCTAGGTCCCCGGTGCTGTGAGGCAGCCGTGCTAACCACTGTGCCACCGTGCCGCCCGTAGCTATGACAACTGAACACTGGGATGTGATTTGATTGTTGGAGGTTGTCTTACTGGAGGCACTTTCCTGCAGGAACGATAAGATGTTGCTGTGTAGCTGGACGAATCCTGGTCAGTGTTTCACTTTGTGCCCAGGATTTTCACAATCCTGTGACAATTGTCACAGGATTTTCCAAATTTGCGGAGCGTTAACTACTGTCCAGGCTTATGGTCAGCTAAACATCAAGATCTTGCGAGGGAGGACAAGGAATATTTGTGAGAATGGCACCATGGACTTTGGAAGTTCAGTTACACGGAGAGACTAGGGAAGCTGGAGTGATTAGCTGTGTGGACAGTACAGGGAAGTGTGATTGGTTGGCTGGTTGGCTCTCTCAGAGATTCCAGCACAAGATAAAACATTGGGCATTACAACTACCACGCCACTATTTCAAAGAACAGGGAAGTTCTTACCAATGTCCTGGGTTAATAATTATTTCTCAGCCAACATCATGAAAGGCCGATTTTCTGATAATTTTTTTGTTGGCACAGGTTGAGTTTAAACATCGGGTTGAAGTGTTTCTGCCAAAACATTTTTCTCTCTGCTTTGGATTTTCCAGAATTCCATATGGAACGTGAAACTGGCTGTCATGTGTTGTAATTGTACCAAGAAAAAGGTGGCTGTGTGGCACAGTGGTTAGTACTGCTGCCTCACAGAGCCAGGGACCTGGGTTCGATTCCTGACTTGGGCTACTGTCTGTGTAGGGTTTGCAAATTCTCCCCATGTCTACGTGGGTTTCCTCCGGGTACTCCGGTTTCCTCACACAGGCCAAAAGACAAGCTGGTTAGGTGCATTGGCCATGTTTAAATTCTCCCTTAGTGTACCTGAACAGGCGCCAAAGTGTGGTGACTAGGGGGTTTTCACAATAACTTCATTGCAGTGTTAATGTAAGCCTGCTGTGACATTAATAAATGAACTTTAAAACTGAGATTTTACGTCACCAAAATGACCAGTTTCTGATTGAATCAGCCTGTCTTCCCATTCTTTGTTTCTGTGGTGCATTTTGGGCCTTGATCCTCTTTCTGGGGTTCTCAATTTAAAGAAAAACAAAGACAAATAAAATATTTATTATTAAGATCCTTTAGGAATCTTTGACATTAAAAAAGAAATCTGAACACCTTGATTTCACTAATGGACATTTGCCACAAAATTTCACATTTTTAGAAAGAAACAAACATCATTGTATATAAAGGACTTAAACAAAATAAGCACAATTGATTTAAACAAAATGATTCATCTTATGCACTCAGCTTTGCTGCTACTTCTCCCAAGAATTATCTTTTACTTAAAGTTAATGACTTTTGTCGGGATCAAAAAAAGCATTCCACTGATCCTTGCAAACGTCCTCCCTTCCAGCAATTCTTAGAGTTAAAACCTTTATTCACCATCTCTTGACTGAGAATGAGTTGGTCCCTTGTTCTGGTTATTTTCACAATACTTCCAAACTAATCTGCCGGTTGCTTTCTTTGCCACAAAACTCTGTGAGGACCACTGTAGGTTTTTCCACCACCATCAAGCTGGGCAGCTTTCCAGCTTCTTTTCTGTCACAAAATCCAAACTGAGGCTAAACCTCACTTGCATTCTGTGTGACAAATGACAAAGTTAGGTTTTTATCTGCTTTCAGTGAAGGCTTAACTACCTGTTAACTATTTTAGTCATCTTCTTAGTGACCTGCACCATACACAAAATCCAAGATGTCACCAATATATACTCCCAGCAAGCGCTCAGAAAATTGGAAGCAGTGAATCTCCATAAGATTCACCAATTTCCATGACAAAGTGGCAGGCTCTGAATGTCCTCAAACAGATCTTTGGGATGACAACCCCTCACTTAAAATTCCTTCTTTGATCTGAAGAAGAGAATGTATTTTACAATCCTTTGGTGTTTTCCAAATTTAGTTCTAACTCCCAAAGCAAAAACATTTCCCTGGACTAGCCTTACTCCAAAGATTGTGGGTTAGGTGGATTAGCCATGCTATATTACCCCATGGTGCACCTTAGTGGCAAGGGATAAATAAATAGGTGGGGTTCCAGGAGTAGGGCCTGAGTGGGATTATTTTGTTGCAGGCTTAATAGCCAAAAGCCTCCTTCTGCACTATAGGGATTCCCTGATTCTATGATGTGTAACGCTTCTCAACACAAAGGTGTCAGCCTAGACTTGTGCCCTCAGAGGAGGGCTCAGAACACAAAACCTTCTAATTTAGCATCCAATTTAGAGCCAAGGGTGTTATCCAGTGCACAACAGCTGACAAGATCAGAAGAGAGTAAGAATTATCAAATAATAAGTTTTGACATTGTCACGGTAGCATAGGAACAAGATAAGGCCATTCAGCCTATTTGTGTTTTAACTCCATGTACCTGCCGTCAGCCCATTTTGCTTTTGATTTGATTTCATTTGATTGATTATTGTCACATATATTGGTATACAGTGAAAAGCTTAGTGGTGCGGTGGCAAAGTGGTTAGCGCTGCTTCCTCACAGCACCGGGGACCTGGGTTCGATCCCTGACTTGGGTCACTGTCTATATAACATTTGCATGTTCTATAACTGCATGGGCTTCCTCTGGGTGTCTGGTTTCCTCCCACAGTCCGAAAGACGTGCTGGTTAGGTGCATTGGCCATATTAAATTCTCCCTCAGTGTAACCAAATAAGCATCAGAGTGTGGCAACTAGGGGGATTTTCACAGCAACTTCATTACACTAAGTCTATTTGTGACACTAATAAAATAACTTTACGTTTTACGTGCTACACAGATAAGATATAACATTCATAGAGTACAAAGGGGAGAAGAAAAGGAGATGGTGAAAAATATAGTATTGCAGTTACAGATAAGGGGTAGAGAAAGATCAACTTAATATAAAATAGGTCCATTCAAAGGTCTGATTGCAGCAGGGAAGAAATCATTCTTGAAACGATTGGTAAGTGACCTCAGACTTCTGTATCTTCTCCCGACGTGAGAAGGTGGAAGCGAGAATCTCTCTGTTGGGTGAGGTCCTTGATTATGCGGCTGTTTTGCCGTGGGTGTGAGAATTGTACACAGTGTCAATGGGCTATGTTCATGACCCCTTGTACTTTCTTGCGGCCTTGGTTGGAGCAGGAGCCATACCAAGCTATGACACATCCAGAAAGGAAGCTTTCTATGGTGCACCTGTCAAAATCGCTGAGAGTCGTAGCGGACACGCTGGAGTGCAGAGATCTCTCAGGGTTTAAAACTGTTGAAGAAGCAAGAATGCCAGCAATCATCACAAGACCCTGGGGACTTGTTACCGAAATGAAAATCACAAAGTTAAGGAAGTGGAATGCAGGAATTCAGCATCTTCTCTGAGATCTGTATTGTTGTCTGCCTGTTACAAATTGCTTCATTATTTTAATGATGAGGCCGTTTAGCACAGATTTTCAAGATATGGGTGTTTGCATTCCCCTTTTGCTTTATCCATTGTTGCAAGTTTATTTTTAGTTTTCTTAATCTTGCTTGTTAATCTTCCCAATCATTGTGCCACACATATAAATAATCAAGGTTGCAGACCTTGAAGAATGGAATATATTTTGAGTGAGCTTGCATGAAGCTGTATGTGTGCGGCACTTTAATTCTGAAAAGAAATGTTTCGCTGCCTTTCAATCTGCTTTCTTCTGTCACTTAAGGAAGCTGTAACCCACCAGGCAAGATCATAGAATCATAGAAACCTATAGTGCAGAAGGAGGTCATTCGGCCCATCAAGTCTGCACTGACAACAATCCCAACCATGCCCTATCCCATGCATTTACTCTAGCTAGTCCCCCTGGCACTAAGGGGCAATTTAGCACGGCCAATCAACCTACCTAGCACATCTTTGGACTGTGGGAGGACACCAGAGCATGCAGAGGAAACCCACGCAGACATGGGGAGAACATGCAGACTCCACACAGACAGTTACCAAGCCAGGAATTGATGCCAGGTCCTTGGCTCTGTGAGGCAGCAGTGCTAATCACTGTGTCAGCCGTGCCACCCCATAAGAAAAAGACCATTCCCTGATGAGAGTGATTAACAAAAAGTATGAGAGAAATAAAAGATTGGATTTTCATAGCACCTTTCTCAACCTCAGGATGTTTCAAACTACTTCTAACCAAGTGCTTTCTCAATGGCAGTCACTGCTATATATCTTACAGCTGTAAGATGTATTGTAAGCTCACGCAACCAACACTGAGATAATGATGGGGTCACCTGGTTTTGATTGAGGGATAAGTAGCAGCAGGACACTGGAGAGAATTCTTCAGCTATCTGAGATGGTGCCAAAAAATCTTTCCTGTCAGGACCTCTCGCCTGAAGTATGACAGCACAGCACTCTCTCAGTGAGTCAGCCTCGATTATGTGCTAAAGCCTGCAGACTTGACCCTCTGACTCAGACGCAAGTGTGCTGCCACTCAGCCAGAGTTGACAAATTGTGTACCGATCTGTCCATGTTCATGCTGAGTGAGGATAATCTCGGACACGGCTTTGAGGTCATGCCAACCAGCAGCCCACAAAGTGTGTAGGCATAGGGCAGGAAAGAGACAGGGGAATATAAAAGATCTTACTCAATATTCTTGAATAGGTGAGAAGGTGGCATCAGAGTCATGTCACAGGGTGGGTAACCCGGAGATGTGTTTGCAACCACACACACACGCACTCACACACAAGCATATGCACAGACACACACACATTCACATAAACACACCAGTACACATGTGCATGCACACACACACACACGCACACACACGCACATGCATGCACAAAAGCATGCGAATGCATACACACACAAGCACACACACACAAACACATGCACACATGCACATATGCATATAAACACATGCGCATGCAAGCACACACACACACACACACACACACATACACACATACACACACACACACACACACTTTACAACAAAGGGAACAACTGTAAAAGAACTACAGAAGTTAATATAAGTTCACATGATTTCTAAAGTCCAAGATGTCAAAGTGCAGAGGGTCTTTTTTCATGTTGGACTTCAGTTCAGATGAATCCCTGATTGGAGACAGCAACATAAAACTCCCTTAAATGAAAATTGCTGCAGTGTGATGAAGTTTCAGTGCTGAGACAACTTGGCACAAAATGATCAGAGATTGTAAAAATCAAATAGGCTTCAGGGATTTGAGATAGTGACCGGCTGCTTGGACAGGCGGGAGCTGTGTTTGATTTTTGGCTGGTATTGAAGCAGCAATCAGTGTGTGTGAGGCTAGAAATGCAATTTTAAAGTGACCTAGAAGGCATGAAACACGCTGTCATGTGACATGGTGCATTAATGAGTTAATCACAGCCTCACAAGCTTTTATTGTTGTCCTGGCCCAGAATCCATTGTTTCTCTTTGGAGTGAAGTATTCGCACTTCTTCAGGTGCCACGAGCTTGTGATGTCTCTGTTCTGTTATCATCTTGGCTAAGAGGAGGCAATTCATCCCTTAGTCTTCAAGAATTTTTTTATTCATTCGTGGGACATGGGCATTGCTGGCTGGCCAGCATTTATCGCCCATCCCTAATTGCTGGAGGACAGTTGAGAGTCAAGCTCCAGAATCACATGTGGGTCAGACAAAGCAAGAATGGCAGATTTCCTTCTCTAAAGAACATGCGTGAAACAGATGTTTTTTTTTCTGACTATGATTTCATGGTCATCAGTAGATTCTTTATTCCAGATATTTTTTATTGAATTCAAATTCCACAGTCTGCCATGGTGGGATTTGAACCCAGGTCCCCAGAGCATATGGATAAATAGTCCAGCGATAACACCATTGAGCCATCACCTCCCCTAAAGATTCTAGATTCACGATTGGCTTCACAATGAGGTGTGAGATTCCACAAGGATGGGAGTGAAACACATTTGTTTTTGCAATCCCTGTTGGGACCTCTGGGAACAAGTGGCCAATTTGTGGGTCATGAGACCTGTAGCAGCCATCTTGTGGTTCAGCAGAAGTCCATCTTAAAATCACCAAAAGTAATAAAGTTTTGACATGGCCAGTTTTGGTTTCCTTTAATGCCTTGGCATGACAGTAGAGTTGAAAGCTGGTTTCAGCGATGGTGCTGTGAAACCAGCAATGATGTTAAAAAATTTTCCCTAATGTCCTTTCAGGAAGGAAATCTGTCATCCTTACTGGTCTGGGCTACATGTAAGTCCAGATTTGCAGCAACATAATTGACTCTTGACTGCTCCTTGTAATGAACCAGCAAGCACTCAGTTCCCGGGCAATTAGGAATGAGCAACATAGGTCTTTACTGTAATGTGCGCATCCTACAAGAAGTTAAAAATCGCCAACACCTGGGCAGGGACAGCAGATGTGGAAATGATCAATGTATCACTTCCTTCAGGAGGAAAATCAGTTGGAGAGACAACATAATGAAACTGGTACCAAAAGAAAAAATGCTGGAAAATCTCAGCAGGTCTGACAGCATCTGTAAGGAGAGAAAAGAGCTGATGTTTCGAGTTCAGATGATCCTTTGTCAAGCTTTGACAAAGGGTATCTGAATTCAAAACATC
Organism: Sphyrna mokarran; assembly: GCA_024679065.1. NCBI lineage: Eukaryota > Metazoa > Chordata > Chondrichthyes > Carcharhiniformes > Carcharhinidae > Sphyrna > Sphyrna mokarran. The sequence continues at coordinate 9,487,326 of JAGIQG010000013.1, read as the reverse complement.
AGCTCTTTTCTCTCCTTACAGATGCTGCAGACCCACTGACATTTTCCAGCATTTTTTCTTTTGATTTCAGATTCCAGCCTCCATAGCAATTTGCTTTTATTTAATGAAACTAGTATACCTGGAGATGACTGTCAGCTTTCTGACTGGCTGGAAGTCAGGATTTGCAAACCTCGAGACACAGAATAAGACATGCGAGACACCCTTAACCAGCATGCTGGCATCTCCCATCGTAATATTCCTGATTTTGTCATGATGCAGTTAAGGTTCCTTTTAACAGCTTTCTGTCCTTTTTCTCGACATGCAATCTCCCGACTACATCTATTAAGAAAAGTCTGACTGTATATCATTCTGTTCGAAGCACTTTCAGACATTGGAGCAAGATGAGAAACTATAAAAAAAATGTGGGTATGAAATTTGTGGCACAGGTTCTCTCAGGGGATGGAGGAAGCAGTGAGATTTGATTCAATCAAATGCAAAGTCAATAGACTTTCTATCAGTAAGTTACATTATGGAGTAGATACATTTCTGGGATAAGGAGAGGCTGGATAGACTGGTACTCTTTTTCCTGGAGTGTAGGGGGCTTAGGGGTGATTTCATAGAGGTCTTGTAATCAACATCTTTTCCCAATAGTAGGGGAATCTAAAACTAGAGGACATAGGTTTAAGGCGAGAGGGGAGCCCAGAGGGGCAATGTTTTCACACAGAGGGTAGTGAGTGTCTGGAACAAGTTGACAAAGATAGCAGTAGAGGCGGGTACAGTTTTGTCTTTTAAAAAGCGTTGAGACAGCTTATGAGTAGGATAAGTATTCAGGAATGTGGGCCAAATGTGAGCAATTGGGACTAGTTTAGTGGTTAAAAAAAAGGGTGGCATGGACAAGTTGGATCGGACAACCTGTGCCCGCGTTGTAAACCTTTAAGACACCATGACTCTATGAGATACGTGAATAATTTCATACATAATTGGGACAGGGTAGAATCTTGAAGAGGAGATGGGGCCTCGACTACCAGCTGGTGAGACCTCCGCGATGACACTCCTTTTAAGGAAGACATTAAGTGCCAATCAGATACTTATCAGGCCAGTGGGGGAGTCTTCTCTGGGGGTTAAGGGTGGAAATCCTGAATTATTTGAATTTTGCCAACACAGTAGATGGTATGACACTGGGGCGAATTTTAATGTCTCACTTTGCCACGGGAATTGAAGCGAATTATGGGCCTGTTGTCCTCAAGTGGGTTTTTCTGGTTTCGGGCCAGATGTGGCCAGAAAATCCCACCCACTATCTATGATTTCCATGCAGAATGACAGTATTAAACACGTTCAACACTTGTCTCATCATGCACACCATTGCCATTTTCTTCTTTGACAATCACCTCAAATGGCAATTGGGATAAGCTTAGAGATTTAAAAAAGAGGAGCAGGATGAACAAGTTGGGCCAAAAGACCTTTTTTCATGCTGTAAACCTCTATGATTCTATATGTTTGTGATGGAATACCAGATAATCATTCTTACTGCCTGTAGGTATCTGTTGTGCATGGTGAGTTTGGATCAGTGCACAGCTCTTTATAGCTGCGTCAGCATTTGCTCGAATGCACTGCTGCTGCCAATGGCTCTTTCTGCCACATGCTTTGCATATGGGGCATTTTGCATGGTGCATACTGAAGGCCACATTCTTCAACTCTTCATTCCAGCATGGTTTGCTAGAATGAAGAGTTTTGCTAAGTTTGCCAACAGTTTGGGAGCCCTTAATGAAAACTGACGTAAATATTTTTCAAAGACATTTTAAAGCAGCATTTAATTGTTATGGATCAAGGCATGGTCTCAGTGATGTAACCGTTATTTGGTTGAACTCTGGCCTCGGGTGACAACTTGTGTGGAGTTTGTATGTTCTACCCATGTCTGCGTGGGTTTTCTCCAGGTGCTCCGGTTTCCTTCCACAGTTCACAGATGTGCAGTTTAGATGGATTGACCATGCTAAATTGCCTCTCAACATCAGGGTATTAGTTGGGTCAATAGAAGGGATTAAGGGGATCGGGGTTGGGTAGGATTGTGGTCGGTGCAGGTTCAATGGGCTGAATCTGTACTGTCGGAATTCTATGATTTTATGACTTCAGATCTGTGACATTCATCAACCTGCAAGGATAGCTTCATACTTTTGTCTGAACTTAGACGGATCTTCAATACATTTTTGAAGTGTCTAGCAGATCTTTCTGGAAGGCGTGAAGGTGATCACTGACGCAACAATTTCATGTGCCCGGAAAATCACAGCACATATCCTTTCCTCTGCATCTATTGATGAAGTGGTCTATAGATTCTGTAGACTGTTGCCATAATGACCTGAACTCTAATCGATGAATGCAGAGATTTAGCGCGATTTTGAATCAGTCTCCCAATGTAGTCCAAATCTTTCAGCAACTCTTTGGCTCTTCTGCTGTTCAACCTGACATCAGCCTGCACAGATATTTGTTCCCAATTCAATTCAATTCAATTCAACTTTATTGCCATTGTATAATGCACAAATACAAATACAATGAAGAGTGAGCTTGCAGGCTCCCAAGATACAATAAAAATGCAAATGCAGTACTCATTATAGAAAAGTGTCAATAGTCATTAAGTGTATACATGCATATTGCACAATGCCCTTCACCTGGAAACACATTAAATACAGAGTTCAGGTGTTTTGTTAGGTAAATTTTTATGGTTTGCTTGTCTTCTTCAGACATTTTTGTTCAGAGGCTTTTGTCTTTTTGTCTTAATAGTGAAGGATTTCAACTTCCCGAATATTAATTGGAATAATCAAAGTGCGAAAGGGGACTGAATTCTTAGAGTGCATTCAGAAGAGTTTTTTGAATCAGCACGTAGAAATTCCTACAAGCGAGGGGGCAGCATTGGACCTAGTTTTAGGTAATGAGTGTCAGCGAGGGGGCGGGGGGAGCGGGGGGGAGAAGGAGAGAGAGCATTTTGGTGACAGTGACCACAACTCATTTAGATCTAAGGTAGTTATGGAATAGGATGGACCAGAAATAGGGTGTTGAATTTGAGGAAGGCCAATTTTAATAGAATAAGACAGGATCTGGCCAAAGTGGACTGGAAGCAGCCACTCTAAATCGGAGCAATGGAAGCCATTCAGTGAGGAAATAGAGAGAATCTGAAACTAATGTGTTCCTTTATAGGTAAAGGGTGAGATCAAATGTCCAGAGAACTCTGGGTGCCCAGGGATGAATAAGAAAAGAAAGGGAAGCTTATAGCAGACACAGGGAACCCAAAATAGTGGATGTCTCAGAGGAATATAGAAGGTGCAGGGGATACTTGAAAAATAAATCAGGAAAGTGAAAAGAGAGCATGCAAAAATATCAGTGGGCAAAATACAGGAAAAGCCAAAAGTGCTTTTTGTAAGTATATTAGTAAAATCCCTCCAGTACAGAGAGTCGGTACTGACAACAATCCCACCCAGGCCCTATTCCCGAAACTTCATCCATTTACCTTGCTAATCCCCCTGACACTAATTTAGCATGGCCAATCAATCTAACCCCGCACACCTTTGGAATCAGGAGGAAACTGGAGTACCCAGAAGAAACTCACACAGATTTGGAGGGAAAGTGCAAACTCCGCACAGACAGAGATCCAAGGCTAGAATTGAACCTGGGCCCCTAGCGCTGGAAGGCAGCAGTGCTAACCACTGTGCCACCATGCTGCCCATTAAGGGCAAAAGGGTAACCAGAGAAAGAGTTGGCCCATCAGCGGCAAAAATGGCAATCTCTACATGGAACTGAGAGATGTTGATGAGATATTCAAATTTTATAAATTTTGCAATTCAGATTACTAAGGAAAATGAAGATGTAAATATAGAAAACAGGAAGAGGCCTATGATATAATTGAACAGATCAGCAATGAGAGGGAGGATGTGTTAGTGGTTCTAATAGACTTATCAATGGATAAAACCAAAGACTGATTAAGTGTATCCTAGATAAGAGAGGAGATTGCAGGGGCTCTGACACTAATTTTCAAATTCCCTCTGTCCACAGGAGAGATAAATTCAGTAACAAGCCTTACAATATCAGGTCCAACAGGTTTACTTGGTAGCAAAAGCCACTAGCTTTCAGAGCGCTGCTCCTTTGTCAGGTGAGTGGAAGTTCTGTTCACAAACAGGACATATAAAGACACAAACTCAATTTACAGAATAGTGATTGGAATGCGAATCTTTATAGCTAATCAAGTCTTAAAAGTACAGACAATGTGAGTGGAGAGAGCATTAAGCACAGGTTAAGGAAATGTGGATTGTCTTCAGACAGGACAGTTAGTGAGATTTTGCAAGTTCAGGCAAGTTGTGGGAGTTATGGATAGTGAGACATGAATCCAAAATCCCAGTTTTGGCCATCCTCATGTGTGCGGAACTAGGCTACAGGCCTTTGCTCAGCGACTCTGCGCTGTTGTGCGTCATGAAGGCCACCTTGGAAAATGCTTACCTGAAGATCAGAGGCCGAATGCCCATGACCGCTGAAGTGTTTCCCAACAGGAAGAGAAAAGTCTTGCCTGTGATTGTTGAGTGGTATTCATTCACCTGTTGTCATGGTGTCTGCTTGGTCACTCTAATGTACCATGCCTCAGGACATGGTACATCTGAAAGTTAGTGCCATTTGCCACCAGATAAGTCTGTTGGACATTAACCTGGTGTTGCGAGACTTCTTACTGTGTTTATCCCAGTCCAAAGCCAGCATCTGCACACACAGGAGAGGTGCCAGAGGATTGATGGAGGTCAGCTAATATGGTACCATTGTTCAAGCAGATAATTACAAGCCAGTGAGTGTAGACATTAGTGGTAAGGAAATACCAGAAGAAAATTCTGAGGAACAAAATTAACCTGTTCTTGGAAAGGCAAGAATTATCAATGGTAGTCAGCATGGCTTTGTTAGGGTGAGATCATGTCTTACAAATTTGAATTTTTCAAGTGGCTCAGAAGACAAATGGGATACTTGCCTTTATTAGACGAGTCAAGGAATGGAAGAGCAGGGAATTTATGATAGAACCGTTTTATGATACAAAACAATTGTTGAGGCTGTGGAGGCCAGGTCATTGAGTGTCTTTAAGACAGAGATAGATGGGTTCTTGATTAATCAGGGATGAGAAGTACAGGGAAAAGGCAGGCGAATGGGGATGAGAAAAATATCAGCCAAAATTGAATAGTGGAGCAAACCCGATGGGCCAAGTGGCCTAATTGTGGTCCAATGTCTTATGGTCTATTGCATCCATCTGAGAGGGTATTTTGTAACCAAGTCTATAAAATGCTGCATTGCAGTAGTGGAGTGCTTCCTCAGTATCGCCCTGGAATATCACCTTGTAGATTTATACTCAACACCCCAGAATAGGGCTTGAACCTGCAACCTTCCCATTTGGAATTGAGAGAACTATCTATTCAGCCATGGCTGACACTGACCAATGCCATTTAGCCAGAATGAAGGCAGAGCAAGGATAAACAGTAGCATCTGCAATGTAATATTATGAGATGGACTGGCTGGAATTTTACCAGCACGCCCACCCTAATTCTGGGGGTGGGCAATGTTCGCAGGACGGCTTTCTCCACTGGTTTCAGACGGAATTGCCCAAACCTTGGGCAGACGTGCCGGTAAAATTCCACTAAGGGCCTGAGATGAGAGGGAGTTGTTGGCTGGTCAAACACTCATGTAGAAGCAAACATGAGGTTAGCTCATAGATAAGGCTATATCCTCTTTATGGCTTATCAATAAACACTAAATGTTTCACTGTACAAAACTCAGAAAATCTTTGTCAGGCTGGCTGAACATCCAACAGATCACTCAAATGTCAAAGCACAATGTCCATCCATTAGGAAATGTGAATACAGTCGATGGACCAGTGGGTACTTCATATCATTCTGTACATGCCTAAACTGCAAAGCCTCCTAAAAGCTAATCCCTTTGATTCAGGACGCAGACAAATTGGTTCCTTTCAGCTTGCGTTGGAGGTTTGTTCTGTGAAGGACCGAGTCATTCATTCTGCGGCATCAAGAAAGCTTGATTCTTTTGAAACTTTAGAGAATATGGATCATCCTCTCTGTGTAAGAATCAGAAGTCATTCACTGCCAGAACATGGAAATCTGTGACTTGCATGTAAGTGTCGGCACATCATCAGCAGGGAATAATTGGCTGCCTCAAATGATTTGAAAGTCATCGGGTCATCCAACTGAGAGTCTGACCTTTTGAGGAGTCATTTTGAAAATTGATGACCTCTGCCCTGTCTCAAACTTCAGAGGCTTTGACCCCAAATTTTATTGTGATCTATCTCTATAATAACACAGATATTTCAGCTTTAGTTTCCTTTTCTCCCCCATTGCTGTCAAGAGAGGAGAGCTTTAGAAACCATCAGGATGTGACAGCCCAATGAACGCTGGGTAGGTTAGCCTGTGCTTGTTATTTGTCAAAATCTTCTGTCACAAATGACAAGAGAATGCAAGTGTTTTGATCAATGGAGGTTTTCTGTACTTAATTGCCAGGAAACTAAATATCAACAGTGTCAGCCCAGCTCCCTCTTGACAGCTGTAGACGTGTCTCTGCTGCCAGGAATTGGGCATCTTAGATTGACTGGAGGAAGAGAACATTCACATTTTATCATTTGCTTCAAAACACGATTCGTGACCTTAACAGGGAATTTTGCTTCATTGGAGGTTTAGTCCCCAAGGCTTGGCCAAGACTTTTAAGTCCTCACTCTCACTGTTCAAGAACTGAGAAGAGAGTTTCAAATGATCAGCTTGTTAAGAGTTTGGGACAGAGGAACAGAATGGTTTTAAATCTTCACCTATTGCGTTCTGGTTCACACTGCTTTAGTGAATGGAGCTGACAGTGTGGGTACCACCCAGAGTCAGATGGATTATGTATTTGAATCCCTCTCTCTAGAGACACCCAGAGAAATGTTCAGCGCATCTGGTCCAAAATACCTGTGTCGAATCTTTAAAAAAAGGTAGTTCTGCTGCATTCTACTCACTGCCCGCTCCTTTTAGGGAGGGATTTATGGAGCCCGTAGGAATGCGAAATGCAGAGTTGGATGGGGAGGTGGGGTGACCAAATTAGGCCAGATACGAAATGTTGATTTCCCTACAGTGGAGATAGCAAAGTCATAGAATTGTAAAATCCCTACAGTGCTGAAGGAGGCTATTCAGCCCATCAAAGCTGCACTAACCACAATCCCACCCAGGCCCTTATCCAAAACCCCATGCATTTACCCTGGTTAGTCCCCCTGAGACTAAGGGACAATTTAGCATGGCCAATCAACCTAACCTAGACATCTCTGGACTGTGGGAGGAAACAGGAGCACCTGGAGGAAACCAATGCAGACAGTTTGGGTACACTGGGTGAGAATTTAACATGGCCTGTGCACCTCATCAGCACATCTTTCAGACAGTGGACAGGAAATTGGAGTACCCGGAGGAAACTCATGCAGACAGTCACCCAGGCTGGGAATCATACTCGGCTCGCTGGCACTATGAGATAATGGTGCTAACCATTGTGCCACTGTGCCACCCCTTATAGAGTCATTCGCGTGTTTACAGCATGTGTGCACGTGTTTGCAGCATATTTGCAGTGTGTTTGGCCTCATGCTAGCCAGTGGCAGGATCATATTGGTAACACAGTTGCATGTGTGAATAGTCAGTATGCATGACATCCTTACGTCCTATCTTCAGGCTAACGCCAGCGGCACACACAAATCTCGTGACTCCTGGCTCACATTTGTTCAAAGGTAAAGTGCACCGATTCATCTTTGTGCGTTGTGTCTAAGGTCAGAGGTTCCTTTCGTTGAACTTGGTGGCACAATAGCAGGGGAACAGGAGACTGTCACTCGTGCTGAGGCTTAGACTGGCAGAGATGAATCAGGGGTGAGATCCTCCCACATTCTAAAAGACATGGTGGTTAAGGTTCAATTCTGGTTTTGGGTCACTATCTGTGTGGAGTTTGCACGTTCTTCCTGTATCTGTGCGGGTTTCCTCCGAGTGCTCCAGTTCCCTCCTACAGTCCAAAAATGCTAAGTTAGGTTGATTGGTCATGCTAAATTGACCCTTAGTGTCAGGGGGTGAGGCAGGGGGTGGGGGAATAGCAAGATACGTGAATAGTATAGAGGTATTTAAAGGGAATTGCTAATGAAGGGTTATGCTGGTCAGTGAGAAAGGTTGCAAAGGCACAACTGGAATTGAAAGACCAGAATAGATGAGTTGGATGGAAACAGCTTTTTTTCTGTGCTGTGCTGTGCATTCTCTGTGGTCTGATACAATTCACCCCACATCACTTGAACTGTCACTGGCCCCAACTGGAGACATTGGCAAGAATCAGCTTTGTGTCACCTTGTAGGCAGGGTAGTCTGACAGGGAAAGAACATTCTCTGAGTCCAAAGCAATGGGGGGTGGAAGACTGGACCATAGCGCAGTCATTAAAACAGATCGTCAGTTCAACAACAGAGTTAATTACAAAATTAATCAGATCCAGTCAGACGTTGAAAGCAGAAATAAGAAAAGCAGCATGGGGCTGAAGAGATGGCACATTAGAGAGTTATTGAAGTAGTCAGGAATAACAGAGCCTGAGAATAGCGGAAAGTTTGTTAAGTATCAGCTAATAAAGGCTATTTAAATGTTAAACACTTTCCTTGACATTGTCCTTTGTTTTATGATTCTGATGAGTCAATACACTTACTGCATGATGCAGGAGATTGCACTGGCCACACTGAAAATGCAGGCAGAACTTCGACTCAGCTGAAGGGCAGTTAGGGATGGGCAATGGCTCCCACATCCCATAGAAAAATATAAATTAATTCCTTTCCAGAAAGGGACATCTCTGATGAACGGTGGCCTTCCTCATGTTCCCCTGTATGCAATGGTGTGTCACGTAGACTGGTAGCCCAGAAACATATTTCCTTCAGTAGAAAGAATTAAGGAAAGGTAAACTATTTCTTTTGGTTGAGGGCAGTTGAATTATAGAATCATAGAATCCCTACGATGCAGAGGGAGGCTATTTGGTCCATTGAGGCTGTACTGACCCTCCAAAAGAACATCTTATCTGGGTCCCCTGCCATGGATGAATTGCTGCCTCCTGTCAGACCTATGCTCAGTGCACAAGAACATACAAACTAGGAGCAGACGTAAGCTATCTGGCCCCTCGAGCCTGCTCCGCCATTCAATAAGATCATGGCTGATCTTTTTGTGGACTCAGCTCCACTTACACACCTGCTCACCATTGTCCTGAATTCCTTTACTGTTCAAAAACTTATCTATCTTTGCCTTAAAATCATTCAATGAGGTAGTTTCAACTGCTTCACTGAGCGGAGAATTCCACAGATTCACAACCCTTTGTGTGAAGAATTTTCTCCTCAACTCAGTCCCAAATCTCCTTCCGCTTATTTTGAGGCTTTGCCCCCTAGTTCTAGTTTCACCCGCCAATGGAAACAACTTCACTGCTTCAGTGCTATATTGGCTCCCTATCCAGCAATACATTAAATTTAAATTTTTCATTCTAATTTTCGAATCATTTTGCCCTTCTGTATTTCTGTAACCTGCTATATACCTACAGTCTTCTGAGATGACTGTGTTCATCCAATTCTGGCCTCATATTGGCTCCACCATTAGTGTATTCAATTCCCCAAGCCTTAAACTCCAGAATTCTCTTCTTAAACCATGGCACCTCTTCACCTTCTCTTTTCAGTGCTTAAAGCCTATTTCTTTGTCCTAGTTTTAGATCATTGCTCCTCTTTACATGTCTCTGTGTCAAACTTTGCTCATGTTCTTCTGAAACACCTCGATCAAGTGATTCGGTTAAATGTTAAAAAAGCAAATGGTCATGCCTGTTTCTATCCCTTCGCCCCAACCTTCTGATTATGATCCTTGCTAGCTTAAACTTCGCAAAAAATTGATGATCTGTTGAGATACCTTGATTCTTTCCAGATACTTGCGATATATTTTTGTGACATTCTTAACTTTCCTCAACTCTTTAAATATGACTTGAATTTAAGGTTCCTTCCTGCCTGCCGGTTCATCCCTGGAATCAGTAGAGTTTGCACCAGAGGTGGTGAATTGTAAAGCAAATTTATGGATGGCACAATGGTTCGCACGGTCCCAGGTTCAATTCCAGCCTTGGGTGACTATCTGTGTGGAGTTTGCATGTTCTCCCTGTGTCTGCATGGGTTTCCTCCAGGTGCTCCAGTTTCCTCCCACAGTCCAAAGGTATGCAGGATAGGTGGGTTGACCATACTAAGTTGCTCCTTAATATCTCAAGATGTACACTTCAGGCAGATTAGTGCAGTAAGTACAATTATTAGGGTAGAGTACTCTTTTGGAGGGTAGATTCAGATTTGATGGGCTGAAGGGCCTCCTTTTGCACTTTAGGAATGAGATTATTGACAAAGTCAAGAATTTAGGATGCCGGGTGGGACGTAGAGAAATTTGTAAGATCTTCCACAATGTCAGGATGTCCCAAAGAACTGTGGAGAGATCAGAACACTTTTTCAAGTGTAGTCACTGTTGTAATGTAGGAAATGAAACAGCGAATAGCCACACAATAATAAACAAGATCATTACAACATACTGGGCTGGTTTTTACCCCCTGGTTCCCCCAGACCCACACCCACAATGTGAAACTCAGCCAGACTCGATTATTAACTGGTGCTGTTTGAAAGCTGAGGAATAGTTGAGAAATTTCAATGTTTTTGAGGTGACTGAATCAAGATGTTGATAGATTAATTAGAGGAAAAACCCATTTTCTGCGTCAATTGGTTGGAAAGACACTTCATTTATTAGTGTCACAAATAGACTTACATTAACACTGAAGTTACTGTGAAAATCCCCTCGTCATCACACTCCAGTACCCTGTTTGGATACACAAAGAAAGAATTTAGCACGGCCAATGCACCTAATCATCACACTTTTCAGACTGAGGGAGGAAACTGGAGCATCCTGAGAAAATCCACACAGGGGAGAATGTGCAGATTCTGCACAGTGACCAAAGCACCATTGTCAAAAGATCCACATGGGAGGTGAAGAGAAATATTTTCATTTCAAAAGATATCAAGATCTGGAATGCTCAGTTTGGTATTTTTTTTTCTGAGGGAATTGAATGGAACTTAAGAAAAGAGACCTTACAGGTTTATAAACAGATGATGGAATTTTAACTGCAATGAGCCATTCCCCAATGGAGAATGGATGCTTGTTGACCGCAAGATGTTCTGTATCTTGGCCACAACTTTGCTGACAGTGCCTGTTCCTTACAATGTCTTCCCTGAATGGCTGCAATCAGCCCCAGCCCCACAGTTCCCTCTCCCCTGACCAGTTCTGCTATCGCCTGGCACTGCGATCTCTCTTGTTGGCTGACAGGATCCTCCCTTTTGTTCACTTCTCCTGCTCTCAATGGGTGTTGAAGCCCGTGGGCAGTTTATTTATTTATGGGATGTGGATGTCGCTGGCCAGCATTTATTATCCATTTCAAGTTGCCCGAGGGCAGTTTGGAATCAACCACATTGCTGTGGTCCTGGAGTTACATGTAGACCAGCCAGGTAAGAACGGCAGATTTCCTTCCCTAAAGCATGACAAGAGCTGACAGTGAGATGAGCCAACTTGGATCGTGGGATTACACCCACAGAACTGGTGGGTGATGAGCTTTGCAACCCCTTCCATAGTCCACAACCGAAACTCACCCAGGAAGCGAGGCCCTTTCTTCATCCACTCCTCAATGACTCTGTTCCCCCTTCCCCAAAGGAAACCCACACAGACATGGAGAGAATGTGCAAACTCCACACTGATCCGAGCCAGGAATCGAACCTTTGTCCCTAGCAGTGTGAGGCAGCAATCCTAACCACTGTGCTACCGCGCCATTCTTGCTACACTTGCCCAATAGTTTCTCCTGAATTCCCTATTGGATTTCTTGGTACTATCTTACATCGCTATCCTTAAGTTTTGTTTTTGCCCAAAGAGGAGTGATGGCCTGGTGGTATTATTGTTAGATGATTAATTCAAAAACTCAGTTAATGTTTTGAGGACCCGGGTTCGACTCCCGCCATAGCAGATGGTGGAATTTGAATGGCACAAAAATATTTGGAATTAAAATTCTACTGATTACCATGAAACTATTGTCAGTTGTTGGAAAAACCCATCAGGTTCACTGAGGGAAGGACATCTGCTGTCCTTACCCAGTCTAAACTACATGTGACTCCAGGGTCATAGCAACGTGGTTGACTCTCAACTGCCCTTCAAGGGAAACTAGGAATGGGCAATAAATGGTGGCTCATGTCCTATAAATGAATGGAAAAAAATGGAAATATTTTCGCCCTGTGTACTCGATCACAACCTTTCATTATTTTAAAGGCCCGCTAAGTCTTTTTCTTTCAAGGAGATAGAGAGCTGGTAGGCATAAGCTTGAAGTTCTGGCACCATCTTTGTCCCTTACTAACAGGTCCACTGTTGGTAATCTTGTGGAATACCCACTTGGCCTCTTGTGACAGATAAAGGCCGTGAGTGACACTGATTCAAACTTTCAAGCCAAATACATACGGGGAACAAAAGTTTCTGACTTTACGAGGTGTCAGTAAGGTGTCCCATTAGAGGCACACGTAATGAAGGATCATTCATCACTGTCTGCAAGGATGATTCATTTGGACAATGGATATTGATGATGATAGGTCCCTTATTGTTGGCTGTATTCAGCAGTCTGTTCAATGTCCTAAGGGTCACAAAAAACTCAATAAACACCAATTTGCATTCATATAATGCATTTAATGTAAGAGTTTCATTGGAGCATTATCAATAAAATAAAATTACATCGTGCCAAACAAGGAGATATTTCATAGAATGCCTACAGTGCAAAAGGGGGCCATTCAGTCCATTGGGTCAGCACCGATGCTCCAAAAGAGCACCTTACCCAGCCCAGCCCACCCCCCGCCCCCCCATCCTATACCTGTAACCCCATGCATTTTTCCCATTTACCTCCAGAGCTGCACATCTTTCGACAGTAAGGGGCAATTTTGCATGGCCAATCTATCAATTCAATTTGGACTGTGGGAGGAAACCGGAGCACCCGGAGGAAATCCACACAGACATGGGAAGAATGTACAAACTCTACATAGACAGCCACCCAACATTGGAATAGAATTCAGATCCCTGGCACTGTGAGGCAGCCGTGGTAACCACAGTTCAGGATAGATAATGAAAATCTTGGTCACAGAGATAGGCAGGTTTTAAGGAGCATCTTAAAGGGGGAGAGTGAGGTGAGGGGGGTGGGGTGGTGTCAAGGGCTGGTGCAAAGAGATTAAGTTGCATTGGAATTGAATGAAGCAGTTACATTCAATGACCATTTTGTAAGAAGTTAAAACTTGATAACTTAAGTGTATTGTAGATGTTGCGATCACTGCCATGTATGGGCAAGAAAATGGGAGGAAATAAGAAGGAATCTGGCACTCTTGGAGAGTTGGAGTGGGTCAGGTATGATAGCTGTCATCGAAGAAGCTGAAATGTGCAAAGATGCTAGAAGCCTGGATTCAAACCACATCAAACTTCCAACAGGAATTCTGGAAACTCCCTATAAGAAGGAATAGATGCCAGCTTTTCCTATTGCCCTTCTCTTCGGGACCAGATCAGAAACTCCAAGGTACAGTATGAAGTTAGCCGAGACTCCAACTAATTTTGATTTTGGCATGAGTGTGAGCGTTAGATTCGATTGACCCATGAGTCAATTTTGATTAAAACAAATTTCATTTAACAACACGGCTAGAATATAACAAAAAGAATTAGCATAACTTTTACCAATTGAAATATTTAAACATGACAGGATGTCATTCTTAACTGTCAACTATTTCTATTAGTTCCAATTTAAGCAATATCCCCATAGATGTAAACTCGTCTTCAGAATCAGTTAATAAAACACTCAGACTTAATCCTTTCCAAGTCATCTTGCCTTCTAATCTCTCTTGACAGAGATATGGAGAGAAACCCATCTTCTGACACTTAGACAACAGTCTCCAGAGGTTTTATCAAGCAGAATTCCAGTGCGTGAGAGAGGACAAAAACACCTATTGCCTTCTGCAGATCTCTGAAGAGAGATATCTATTGTTTGACAGATCCCCAGACTTCAATTTTCAGAAAGAGAGAGAGAGATTAAGGGCCACTGCTCTTTTCCAAATTCAAACTGCAACTGGCTGCATTTCCTATAGATCTATAAACATACACAGGGATCACGGGTAGAGGTGGGAACATCGGGGTGGTGGCGTGGGCTCGTTGGGCCGAAGGGCCTGTTTCCTGTGCTGTTTTGTTCTTTGTTCCACCCACACATGATTTGTGTCTTGTCAATCAACCTAATCAAATCTACTCTGAAACCCTGAGGAATAACTCTAAGAATAATAATAATGCATTAGTCTATAAAAAAAATCAAACATTCCAATAATTAGGAAAAGTTAACCTTCTGAATGCTCAGCATGTGAGCTGTTGGTTGTAGACAATTCAGCACCATCATACAGAGTTGAAGTGTAAATATAACTGTCAGCAGAGACATGGTATAAAATATATTACTTAAAGACACAGTATTATCACACACTTTATACCTCTTCCCATCCATTGATTTCATCCACATTTCCTGCTGTCAAGGGTGGCACGGTGGCACAGTGGTTAACATTGCTGCCTCACAGTACCAGGGATCCAGGTGTAATTCCTGGATCGGGTCACTGTCTGTGCAGTTTGCACCTTCTCCCCATGTCTGCGCGAGTTTCCTCTGGGTGCTCCAGTTTCCTCCCACAGTCCAAAAAACATGCTGGTTAGGTGCATTGACCATGTTAAATTCTCCTTCAGTGAACAAGTGCCAGAGTGTGGTGACTAGGGGACTTTCACAGTAACTTCAGTGTTAATGTAAGCATACTTGTGACAGCAATAAGTAAATTTCAAACTTTAGAATGCTTCCAAGAAGGAGCTGAATATAGTTCTTGGGATCAAAGAATGTGGGAGGGGATGCGGGCTCTGAAGATGAGATCATGCTATTGAGTTGGATGATCAGCCAGGATCATATTGAAAGGTACAGCAGGGTCAGAGAGTCAAATGGCCTACTCCTGCTCCTATTTTCTATATTTGGATGGTTTCCATATCCTATCTCTCTTTAGCCCCAGCTTATTACTATAACCTCCTCCAGCCCTAAAATAAAGAACAAAGAACAGTACAGCACAGCACAGTACAGCACAGGAACAAGCCCTGCACCAACGTCTCTGAAATTTCTACAATCCTTAATTCTGGTCTCACATTCATCACCAATTTCCCTCACTCCACCACTGGTAGCCTCTCCTTCAGCTACCTATATCCTAAGCCCTGTAATTCCTTTTCCAAAGTGCTCTGCCTCTTCCTCCTCCTTTAATTCTCCTTAAAAACTGTAACTTTGACCCAAGTTTAAGGTCTCTTTTTCTAACGTGCCATTATGTGACTCAATGCCAAAACTTTGTCTGATAATACTCCAGTGAAGTGCCTTGGTAATGTTTCCATGATGTCGAGATGCTGGCGTTAGACAGGATGGGCACAGCAAGAAGTCTCACAACACCAGGTTAAAGTCCAACACATTGATCTGAAATCATGAGCTTTTGGAGCACTGCTTCTTCATTAGCAGCATCCTGAAAGTGAGAGAAAGTGGTGATGAAAGTGACACCAGGATTGAAGGATTACAGAAATGTCAAAGGTATTGGCACAGGCAGTGGCCCAAAGGACCTGTTCCTGTGCTTACTGATTTTTGTTCTTTGTTTTAGGGCTGGAGAAGGTTATAGTAATAAGGTGGGGCTAAAAAGAGATGGGATTCAGAAACCATAGAAACGTGGAAAATAGGAGGAGGAGTAGGACGTTTGTTGGAGTTTTACCTGGTGTTGTAAGACTTAGTAATATTTCATTATAGTGAAGGCATTTGTAATGATTGTACCTTTAAGGACAACACAGCAGAGTAAGTGTCACCTGATGTGGGTGACTAATTGGGACTCAGAGCAGGGAATCACCCCAGGAGGAGGACTTCTCTTAAGCAGGAGGCTTTCTTGACTTAGCTGCATGCACACTACTTCTCGTGTAAATCTGTGTAAATAAATCTTTTATTGTTCACTAATGCAATCTCTAAAAGTGCATTATTAGCAGTGTTATATCACTGCAATTGTGTAGTGCCTGTTACAGTCCTATATGAAATGTAACTTGGACAATCTTATTCCAGTCAGCTCCAGGTTGCCTTGATCTGATAATGTTAGGACATCTGGCTAAGACAAGGGCAATATCCTACTGGTGTAGCAGAAAGATTCCACAGAAAGCTGAAGTTCTCTGATCCCCCAGAATAAAGTTAACTTTAACACAGTTCAAAGATGTACAGGTTAGATTGATCGGCCATGCTAAATTGCCCCTTAGTATCCGGATAAATATGTGGAGTTACGGGGATACAGCCTGGATGAGGTTGTTGTTGGTGCAGGCTTGATGGGTCAAATGGTCACCTTTTGCACTGTATGGATGCTATGATTCCATGTCTTGTCTCCAGTTAGACTGTCAGCTGAAATCGATTGAAGTGAGGAAGATATAGACATTGACCTTAGAGTGCAACAGTGGTGATAGAGTGAAAGAGGCTTTGGAATAAAGTGGAGATTTTTTTTTCAAGTTTTGTGCAGTTTTGGTGTCCTTATCTGAGGAAGGATGTCCTTGCTATTGAGGTATACAGCAAAGGTTTACCAGGCTGATTCCTGGGTTGACAGGTCTATCATATGAGGAGAGACTAAGTCGGTTAGGATTATATTCAGTGGAGTTTAGAAGAGTGAGAGAAACTTTTAAAATTCTAACAGGATTAGACAGGGTAGATTCAGAAACCATGTTCCCAATGGTGGGGGAGTCCAGAACTAGGGGTCATAGTTTGAAGATAAGAGATAAATCTTTTAGAACTAAGGGGGTGAGGAGAAATTTCTTCACTTGGAGGATGGTAAATGTGTAGAATTCATTACCACAGAATGTATTTGAGACCAAAACATTGTCTGATTTCAAGAAGAAATTAGATATAACTCTTGGGCTAAAGCAATCAAGGGATATGGAGGATGGGGGGGGGGTGCAGGATATTGGAATTGATGATCAGCCATGATCAAAATAAATGGTGGTGCAACCCTGAAGGGCTGAATAGTCTACGCCAGCTTCTAGTTTCTATGTTAGGTTTATTGATTAGCATCACAAGTAGACTTACATTAACACTGCAATGAAATTACTATGGAAGTCCCGAATCATCACACTCCGGTGGTTGTTTGGCTACACTGAGGGAGAATTTAGCATGGCCCATGAGTCTTAACACCCTGTTTGTGTGAACAAGAGGGTCAATTGTAACCCTGCCATTTTTCTAGGTTCTGTTGTCGGATCTGTGCAACACCTCCCTGTGCTATGTCTCCAGAGATTCTCCACAGCCAGCTGTGGGAAAGATTTTATCATTCTATCAGCGTGACATGTTTTTGTATTGAAAAACCCATCATAACCGGGGGGAATAGGGTCACAAAACGTACAAGTACATAAATGTTAATTTGCGATGCTGGGACTTATTTTTTTCTTGAAAGCCATGCAGAGAATGTACTGCAAAGTGATCTTTGTTAAAAAATGTATAAGCATTGGACAGCTATTGAGGCTATGTTATACAGATGTTGCGAGCATGGATGAATAGACAAGTAGGCCAGAAAACCTAGAACAAATCTAATTGAAGCTCGAATAAACACTTTTCTCAAACAACAGGATAGGCAGCTTTTTTGGGAGGGTTGTGGAAACTTGCTTTATTCACAGAAAGTAAAACAGCAACAAATAAACAAGACAGAGCCACCATGAAGGTACGACAAGCACATTTATGGCTGACACAGTCTGGTGTGACATTCCTTCACAGTAATCATACTGACTTGGAGAATTAGCTCCTGTCAGTCTCTCTCTGCCAGACTAGCCAAGTTTATCCGTCATTTTCTGTTTTTATTTTAGATTTACAGCACCTGAAGCATCTTGCTTTTAATATCACACCAAAGCAGCATTGCCCTGTTGCCTGAGATAAAAGGAAAATACTGCAGATGCTGGAAGCTAAAAATGCTGGAAAATCTCAGCAGGTCTGACAGCATCTGTGGAGAGCAAACAGAACGAATGTCTTGAGTCTGGATGACTCATTTTTAAGTGAATTTGCACTTGGTTGACATAGCCACTGTATAGAACATAGAATCACAGAATCGTACAGTGCAAAAGGAGGCCATTTGGCCCATCAAATCTGTACTGACCATAATCCCACCCAGACTCGACCCCATAACCTCATGCATTTACCCCAGCTAGTTCCCCTGACACTGAGGGGCAATTTATCATGGTCAATCCACCTAAATTGCACATCATTGGACTGTGGGAGGAAACCGGAGCACTCGGAGGAAACCCATGCAGACACGGGGAGGATGTGCAAACTTCACATAGACAGTGGCCCAAAGTTGGCAATCAAACCTGGGTGCCTAAAGCTGTGAGACTGCAGAGCTAACCACTGTGCCACCGTGCCAACCATAGGGATAGGGGGAGGATGGGGGCATGCATTGAAATGAGTTTTCACCAATGGGACTTGCAAAGCACGTGAGGTTGTGGTGGGTGAGGACTAGATGGCTGCTTTTCATTATATTACTTTTATTAAAACGTAGATGAAGTTCACCCCGGGGCTTATAGCAGAGCTTTCACATGGCCTGCCTTAGCACCCAATAGCCCTTGAGGCTGGCTCCAGTTTCTTTTGCAGGATCATTCTACCCAACTCCCGTTAGTCCTTCCTTCCCAAAATGGGATTGCGAGCCGTTTGTATTAAACCAGATTTGCAGAGTCAAGAATTTTCCTGACTTTAGGCTCCAAACCCAAGAGAGAAAATTTGACAATGCACGTGGAACCTTACTTGCCTGTCTCCATCTACTTGAGGAAGAGTATGCAGGAGTTCGTGGAAGATTAAGGATGAATTGACTAATCAAATGAAGGGAAAGTACAGAGATTATGAACATATTCAAAGCAGAAGTTGTAAAGGATGAGGTCACAACAAAATGAGATGGCGTACTAGTGAAGGATAGGGAAAGACATAGCACAGTGTTTAGCACTGCTTCCTCACACGTTCAATTCCCTACACATCATCTGCGTGGAGTTTGCACGTTCTCCCTGTGTCAGCGTGGATTTTCTCCGAGAGCTCCCATTTCCTCCCACAGTCTGAAAGATGTGCCGGTTAGGTGCATTGGCCATGCTAAATTCTCCCTCAGTGTAACCAAACAGGCACCAGAGAGTAGTGACTAGGAGATATTCACAGTAACTTCAAAGCAGTGTTAATGTAAGCCTATTTGTGACTAATACAAAAGCTTTACTTGTTTTTACTTTAGTAGGAAATGATTTATTGTGGCCCACATTGCTTCTTGTCCAAATGAAACCTTCAGTTGTTTTTGGCTTAATTGATCAATACTTGATTGTTTTTAATTGCCTGTGAGCCTGGAAATGACTGGGAGACTATTTTCAGGCAGATTGATGCGCTGGTCCCACTACCAACAACAGTGAGTTCCAAACCTGCTTATGGTCCCAAATCTGTGGTAAAGTTCACCTCCAAAGGTGAATGGTATTGGATCAGTTAAGTGTGTGGGCAAACAACTGTTAGATGGAGGGTGAAAAAGAGGATAATGTGAGGGCGTCAACTTTTTTATTTCAGGAAGAATAGAGAAACAGAATATTAGCTAAATCAAAAGTGTGAACATAGAGATTAGGGGCAAGAGTAGGCCATTGGAGGGACACTATAGAGTGCTGCATAATAGAGGGACTTAGATGTACTTGTGCATGAAGCACAAATGGCTAACAGCAAGGACAGCAAGTAATTCAACAAGCAAACTGAATATTGACCTTTATTGTGAGGGGAATAGTAGAGAAACCTAGCTGCAACTGTACAGGACATGTTGGGCCTGGATAGAGAGTGCAGGTAAGGAAGAACATAATTGCATTGCAAACAGTCCAAAGAAGGTTCACAAGGCTGAGATGAAAGGTTTGTCTTATGAAGAAAAGTTGAGCAGATTTTGCCCATGTGCAACATCTTACTCTGGAGTAAGAGTTTCTAAACTCTGGAGGTTAGAAGCATGCTCTTATTGAAACGCATGAGTTTCTGAGGGCGTTTGACACAGTAAAATGTTTCTTCACTGAGAAAAATGGGTCACTCATTTAAGGAGGAGGTGAGGAATTTCTTCTCTAAGGAAGTCCCCAACCTTTGGAATCCTCTACCTCGGAGAGCAGTGGAGGTCGGTTCATTGAATACGTTAAAGGCTAAGGTAGAAAGATTTCTGTCTGAGAGGGTGGAGGGTTGTGGGGAACAAGATAGTCGAGTGGAGTGGAGGCCAAGATCAGATCAGCCATGATCTTACTGAGCGGTTGAGCAGGCTCGAGGGAATTTATAGCTCCTATTTCCGATATTCTTGCTGTTTTTATCTTGCCCTTTTCAGGCTGGAGTGAAAACGTGATCAAACAAACCCCCTGAAACAGTTCACATTTAACCAACCGCGTCTGTGAAAGTGCAGAGGCTGTTTTCCCTCAGCTCACATACTGGCAAAGTAATTAAACAGCCACTCGCCAAAAGTTTGCCTGTGATCATAGTGTGTGAAGAGAGCAGCCTTATCTGTCACTGCTGCATGTGTGCTATGCTGAGTGCAGCCCTGTCCTATATATGGTGCTACGATACAACAGGGATTTTCCATTTGGATGAAGGCAGGATATGCTACTGACTATCGCTTGAGGGAGGAAAGATGTGGAAGGGAGCTAAAAACTCTCAAGCATTACCCATGGACATTCTGCAGCCTTGCTGTGAAGGCATATAAACTTTATCATTCTGCTTTCCTTCCCCTTTTTTATAGAAATGCTTTGATTTTTTTGAAAAAAAAGTGCAAAGATATCAGTGAAGCTTAAGTTACATTTGAGTCTCACTCACCCTATACCACCCCCCAATCCACACATTGCGTTAAATAAATTTTCCTTGCTAACTCTAATCAGGTGATTTACTTCAAGCTGATCGATAAGAAAGATATTCATTGTCTGCCTCCGTACACTTGTCTTGAAGCCAGTGACACTCTCCAGTTCTGTTTCAGAGGTAGTATTGATCAGCACTTTCTCTTCCAGGCAGATTGATCTGATAAATGTTGAAAACATCAGTTCTGATTTCACACTGGAGGAAGGTGTGGGCGATAAGAATTCCACTGAATATATCCTGGCCAGGAATATAATCTTGTAGGATATGTGTTTTATTTATTTAATTGCAAGGTGTGGACATCACTGGCATTGCTCACCCTGAATCGTTGGTTACGGGTGTGGTTCCGGAGGACTGGAGGATAGCGAATGTGGTCCCATTGTTCAAGAAGGGGAAGAGAGACCTTCCGGGGAATTATAGGCCAGTGAGTCTTACTTCTGTTGTGGGCAAAGTATTGGAGAGAATTATTAGGGATAGGATTTATAGTTATTTAGAGAGAAATGAATTGATTGGGGATAGTCAGCATGGTTTTGTGAAGGGTAGGTCGTGCCTTACTAACCTCATTGAGTTTTTTGAAAAAGTGACCAAAGAGGTGGATGGGGGTAAGGTGGTTGATGTGGTATATATGGACTTTAGTAAGGCGTTTGATAAGGTGGCCCATGGAAGACTTCTGCAGAAAATGCAGATGTATGGGATAGAGGGTGATTTAGCTAATTGGGTTAGGAATTGGCTAGCAGATAGAAGACAGAGGGTGGTGGTTGATGGGAGATATTCATCGTGGAGTTCGGTGACAAGTGGTGTACCTCAGGGGTCTGTTTTGGGGCCCCTGCTGTTTGTAATTTTTATAAATGATCTGGATGAGGGTATTGAAGGATGGATTAGTAAATTCGCAGATGACACTAAAGTCGGTGGAGTGGTAGATAGTGAAGAGGGGTGTTATAGTTTGCAGAGGGACTTGGACAAGTTGCAGAGCTGGGCCGAGAGGTGGCAAATGGAGTTTAATGTGGAAAAGTGTGAGGTAATGCACTATGGCAGGAATAATAAATGTGTAGAGTATAGGGTAAATGGTAGGATTCTTAGTAGTGTTGATGAACAGAGGGATCTTGGTGTGTATGTGCATAGATCCCTGAAAGTAGGCAGTCAAGTCGAGAAGGTTGTTAAGAAGGCATATGGAGTCTTAGCTTTTATTGGTAGGGGGATTGAATTTCGGAGCCGCAACGTCATGTTGCAACTGTACAAAACTCTAGTGCGGCCGCACTTGGAGTATTGTGTGCAGTTCTGGTCCCCACATTATAAGAAAGATGTGGAGGCATTGGAGAGGGTACAGAGGAGGTTTACCAGGATGTTGCCTGGTATGGAGGGCAGGTCTTATGAAGAGAGGCTGAGGGATTTGAGGTTGTTTTCGTTAGAAAGGAGGCGGCTAAGAGGGGACCTAATCAAAACATATAAGATGATTAGAGGTTTAGATAGGGTGGACAGTGATAGCCTTTTTCCTAGGATGGAGAAAGCTAGCACGAGGGGACACAGCTTTAAATTAAGGGGTGATAGTTATAGGACGGATATCAGAGGCAGGTTCTTTACCCAAAGGGTGGTTCGGGAGTGGAATGCCCTGCCTGCAGCAGTTGTAGATGCGCCAAGTTTGGTGGCGTTTAAGAGGTTAGTTGATAAGTATATGGAAGAGAAGGGAATGGTTTAGTTTGGAGGGGCATTGCTTTTTATATTGGTCGGCGCAACATCGAAGGCCGAAGGGCCTGTTCTATGCTGTAATGTTCTATGTTCTATGAATCACCCTTGGGAAATGGGTGGCATGGTGGCACAGTAGTTAACACTGCTATCTCACAGCACCAGGCCCCCAGGTTTGATTCCCGGCTTGGGTCACTGTCTGTGCAGAGTTAGTACATTTTCCTTGTGTCTTCTTTGGTTTCCTCTGGCTGCTCTGGTTTCCTCCCACAGTCTGAAAGATGTGCAGGTTAAGTACATAGAGTCATAGAGGTTTACAGCATGGAAACAGGCCCTTCATCCCAATTTGTCCTTGCCACCTTTTTTTTTAAAATCCCCAAAGCTAGTCCCAATTGCCCACATTTGGCCCATATCCCTCTATATTGACCATGCTAAATTCTCCTTTGTTGTATTCAAACAAGCACTGGAGTGTGGCAATTTGGGATTTTCACAGTAACCTCGTTGCAATGTTAATGTAAGCCTACTTGTGATGCAATAAACAAACTTAACCTGAATCTCTGGAATTCCATCCCTGCATTTTGTCGCATTGTTTTCCTTCTTTAAGCCATTCCATAAAACTTGCCTCTTTGTCCAGCTCTTTGATCATTCATCTTATTATCTCCTTGTGTGCCTTGGCTTCCGATTTGTTTTGATAACATTCCTGTAAAGAGCCTTGGGAAATCTTATTCCATTGAAGGTGCTATGTAAATGCAAGTTGCTGTTGTAGACTGAGCTGAAAATTTGTTTCTTGCCTGCTGTCCTGCAAGTCTTGCATTTTGTTTGCTGCCCTCAGCTGAAGTGATCATTCCTGCCTGAAGATGAGGCATTGATTAATAGATTGGGGATCTAACAAGGCGGCAGAATCAAATTTGCCTCTCAGTTGACAACCACATCTCTTTCCATGAGGATGGGGGTGACTTTGATCAGGGTTGGAGAATGCCTCCTTATTTCTCTGCTTAATCTCATCCTTCCTGGGTGACTCCAGGGATGTCAGTGAGGGAATTCCACAATTGAGACCCAGCAGCAATGAAGGAACAGCAATATGGTTCCACTCTCGGGGGTTGATCGGGGTCAACTGTTCTTAACCTGACCAACACCGGATGGTGTGTGGCTTGGAGGGAAACCTCCCTATAGTGGCTCCCCATGTGCAAGATGATGTTGCTCTTCTGGAGGTTCTAGGTTTTGAAAATGCTAGGGGAAGAGGGTGGCCTTTCTGCAGCATTCTCATGGTGGTGAGTGGGTGGGAGGGGGAGTGGTGTTTACCAGCAGTGGGATCTTCCAGTCCTACCACTGTCAATGGCGTTTAATTGACTGCACCCCAGGAAATCTACGGCAAGTGTACGCCATTGGCAGGACCAGAAGATCCTGCATGAACAGCCAGAAACTTCCAGCCACCATCGACAGGGCCTTGGTGAGTTGCGGATGGTTCTCACTGCTGCCACAGTGTGTCAATGGAGGAGGAAGTGAATGTTTAACACAATCAATGAAATGCCAATTAGCAGGCTCCTTTGTCCTGAGTGAAGCTGAGCTTCTTCAGTGTTACAACTTTATCATTGCTTCCAAGTATTTTTAGGATCCGACGCATAGTTAAAGTGGGTAGTTGATTGGGGGTAATCTGACCAATACCAGTTTAAGTCATGACCCAAGTACCTCCTGAAGTGATGATTTGGTTTGATTTATTACTGTCACATGTATTAGCATGCAGAGAAAATTTATTGTTTTTTGTGCACTATACAAACATACTTTCTGCTTTCTGAGAAGTCAAAGGAAATTTGGCATATCAGCTGCGACTCTCACCAGCTTTTACAGATGCACGATAGAAAGCAATCTATCTGATTCTATCACAGCTTGGTATGGCTCCTGCTCTGCCCAAGACCACAAGGAATTACAAAAAGTCGTAAGTGTAGCCCAATCCATCACGCAAATCAGTCTCCCATCCATTGACTCTGTCTACACTTTCCGCTGCCTCAGCAAAAGAGCCAGCATAATTAATAACCCCATGCACCCCGGACATTCTCTCTTCCAGCTTCTTCCGTCGAAAAAGATACAAAAGTCTGAGGTCATGTACCAACTGACTCAAGAACAGCTTGGTACCTGCTGCTGTCAGACTTTAGAATGGCTTTCCCTTGCATTGAGTTGATCTTTCTCTACACCATAGTTATGACTGTAACTCTGCACTCTCTCCTTTCCTTCACTATGAATGGTATGAAATTTCTATGTAGCACACAAGAAACAATACTTTTCACTGTATGGTAATATAATTGACAATAATAAATCAAATCAAATCAAAGCATGCTATTCATAGAGAAGGAAAAGAGCAAATGCAGAATGTAATGTTACAGTCATAGCTAGCGTGTAAAGAAAGATCAACTTAGTGCGAGGTAGGTCCATTCAAAAGTCTGACAGTAGCAGGGAAGAAGGTGTTCTTGAGTCGGTTGGTATGTGACCTCAGGCTTCTATATCTTTTTCCAAAGGGAAGAAGGTGGAAGAGAGAACGTCCGGAACATGTGGGGTCCTTAATTATGTTGGCTGCTTTTCCCAGGCAGCGAGAAGTGTAGACAGAATCAAAAGGTGGAACGCTGGCTTGAATGATAGATCGGGATACATTCATGGCCTTTTGTAGTTTCTTGCAGTCTTGGACACAGCAGGGGCCATACCAAGCTGTCATACGACCAGAATGCTTTCCATTGTGCATCTGTAAAAGTTGATGAGAGTCATAGCTAACATGCCAAATTTTTGTAGTTTCCTGAGAAAGTAGGGATGTTGGTGGGCTTTCTGTGTTGGGAAGAGGTAAATCAGGATACCTGTTCCTGTGTGGGACCAATTACAGGGCAGGTGTCACTGTTTGTAAATTCCGGGTCCCAGACTAGAAGATCCAGTATAAAACATCCATGATTTTCTCTAACATAAACTTTGAAAATGCTAGAAATATTCAGCAGGTTGGACAGCATCTGTGGAGCAGGAAACCTGTTTGCGTCTTTATTAGATTTGAGGTCCAGTATTGAGACTAATAATAAACCACAAGGTGAGTGGTATTAAACTAATGGGAATAGTTCATTGATACATCTTTATCTCAGCACTGGCCGGACAAGCTCCACCCTGGGTGGAGCTGGAGTCTTGGTCACCTGGCCCATTCTCTCAAAGGAGTATTAACCCACAGTCCTAAGTCAAGTTTGACTTCTTCACAAGAGTTATGTTAGTTACAATGTTGTCTTTTTGCACACATTGCTGTAGATTTTCCAGAAGTAATGAGAGGAATGCTGTCAATTACAAATTACTGAATTGACAAACACTTTTGTATCAGGCAGCACGGTGGCACAATGGTCAGCACTGCTGTCTCACAGCACTATGGATCTGGGTTCGATTCCACCTTAGGTCACTGTCTGTATAGAGTCTGCACATTCTCCCTGTGTCTGCATGGGTTTCCTCCAGTGCTCCAGTTTCCTCTCAAAGTCCAAAGATGTGTAGGTTAGGTGGATTGGCTGTGTTAAATTGACCCATAGTGTCCGGGGAATTAGCAGCATAAAGATGCGAAGTTACAAGGATAGAACCTGGATGGGATTAAGGTTGGTGCAAACATGATGGGCTGAATGGCCTCTTTCTGCATTATAGGGATTCTATCCCCTACTACGAAGTGTGAAGTCTGGCATCTGTTGCTTGCAGTTTGTCCATAGTATTGCTCGTGGATAGTTTGTCTGGAATATTTGCACAGAGAGGATCAATTCTACACCAATTAAAGTAATTTTCAACTGTGGTCATTGTTGGGTTGTATGGTGGCACACTGGTTAGAATTACAGCCTCAAAGTGCTAAGGACCCCGGTTCAATTTCCGACCTTGGGTGATTGTGTGGAATTTGTATGTTCTTCCCGCGTCTGCATTGGTTTCCTCCATCCCACAATCCAGAGAGATGTGGGTTGGGTGGTTTGGTCATGCTAAATTGTCCGCTTACTGCCAAAAGATATTAGTGGGATAAATGTGTAGGGTTATAATGATACAGCAGGTGATCTGTCATAGAGCTGGTGCAGACTCGATGGGCCAAATGTCCTTCTTCTGCACTGTAGGGATTCTTTGATATGATGCTGAAGTGCCATAAGAGATTGTAGCAGATCCTGTAAGTATTAGCCATCCCTCTGGGAGACTGCTCCAAAATAAGATCTTTTATATTGAATTGGTTCTCAGCTTAATGCTTTGCACACAACCTCTCATATCCGACAATGCAATGCTCCCTCAGTCAGCTTAGATCATTTTTTCCAGTGTGTCTTAGGGACAGGGGAGTTATTAACTGAACCATTCCAGATTACATTCTTCCTTCTCTTCCCCACAAGTGCCAGCCCCACTTTACCAAATTGTTGGGCTTGAGTGCAGAAGGATTCAAAGCACGCTGTGTCTTACAGATCCATCAGTAAAAATGGAAGATAATCCTTCTAAAATTTGCAACGCATAATTGTTAGGCACTTTGGCATAATGCAGCAACAGATTATGCAAATGCGGCATTTCAGTGTTTGCTAATTAGCCATGAATATTTACACAGTAAGAAAACAAAAGTAAATCCAATCTTTATGAAACTAAAAACAGTGTAATCATTATACTGTTGAGGAGTAAAGTATTAGCAATGTTCGCTAATCGCAGCTAATTACCACATGCGGATTAAGTTAATTGAAACTTAATTTAATTGCAATGTATTTCTCCAACTCCAAGCATTGCATTCTACCTGTGGAAATGTTCTAGAAGCTCGTGTTGGTGATATTAGCAGACAAATCTATTTCTAGCAATCCCAGTGGGGTCAGCGACTTACTTGTTTTGATGAATATCAAATGTGTTAATCCTGGAGAATAATTTTCAGCAGCAAGAACTAACCCGACTGTACAACAGAAAACATGTCCACTGCACCTTGCCACATCAGACTAAAGTCTATTAAGTGTAATTAATTAACCTCAAAGCAGTCATTGTGATTGTACAGAGGAATGTTACAGACATTTTGTGCCTCGCAATGCAATAGTTGCCTATGATATTTATTTATATGTGTAGTGGTTGGTAGAGAGAAAATTGGTAATTAGTTTCACCCATGTAACTGCCTGTTCTTCTGCTGATACTGCAATCTTCAACTTGCATCTCAGGTAGTGGGCAGGGTCTCATTAGATTATCTTTTCAGGTTAATAATGCGGTACTCATTCACCAGTGCTTTAGAGAGTCAGACTCATCTTAGTGTTCAGAGTTAGATTTGAACAAAGAAGAAAGAACAGCACAGTACAAGAACAGGCCCTTTGATCCTCCAAACCTGTGCCTATCATAATGTCTGCCTAAATAAAACCATATGCCCTCACAGAGTTAGTACCCTTCCATTCCCATCCTATGCAAGTATTCAACTACATATCTCTTTAAATGCCACAATCGTACCTGCTCCCACCACCTCCTTGGGCAGCGGGTTTCAGTCATTCACCACCCTCTGTGTAAAAGAACTTGCCTCACACATCTCCTTTAAAATTTTCCCCATCACCTTAAACCTATATCCCCGAGTACTCGACTTTTCTGCCCTAGGAAAGAGCATTTGACTGTCCACTCTGTCCTTGCCACTCATAATTTTGTAAACCTCTATCAGATTCCCCCTCAACCTCTGCCCGTTAGACCCGGAATATTCAAACACAGAGTCATAGAATCCCTACTGTACAGAAGGTGACCATTTAGCCCATCGAGAATGTACTGATCACATCCCACCCAGGTCTTATTTCTGTAACCCCACGCATTTACCTTGCTAATCCTTCTGACATTAAGGGGCGATTTAGCATGGCCAATCCACCTAACCCCCACATCTTTGGGCTGTGGGAGGGAACTGGCACACCCACAGGAAACCCATCCAGACATGGGGAGAAAGTGCAAACTCCGCACAGACAGTGACCCAAGCCTGGTATTGAACCCAGGTCCCAGGCGCTGTGAGGCAGCAGTGTTAACCAATATGCCACCGTGCTGTCCACAAAGGCAGGAACATCAACTGAGAGTAGCTGAGGGAACAGATGCCGAAAAAAAATTATCATGAAAATAAGTTTTTCAGGCTATAGTCATGAGGATGTCCGGCATAATGTATCAGTTTTTTATTTCCTTATAAAACATGGCAAGTTAATTGGTGAATTATTTAGGCCTTACTGTCTAAGATGCCGCAGATTTAGTGTACGAGCCTGTGTCATAAATCAAATGCTCCCTCGTTGCGAGGCAAAGTGACATGGCTATTCATGAAGGTCCCGTCTTCTCAACCTCGGCCCTTGCCTGAGATGCAGTGATCCTCAGACTAAATTACCACCAGCCAACTCTTCCTCTCAAAGGGTTCAGCAGCCTGTGGTCATCTGGAGCTCTGGCCTTTTAACCTAACATGATTACAGCAAGAACACAAGGTGACCAGAAGGTGTTAACAAATTTCCAGAGGAAGAGAGTTGATGAGGGGTGAGCTATATATGATTAAACGACAATAGTCAAAAGTCTGAACTGTGCTGTTCCATCATTACAAAATAAAAAACAGTTTCTTGCTGCATAGCTTCCCGATAACAATGTATTTAATTGTGGGGTATTTCTGGACTAGCACAGTAGGTATCGACTGGACTCAAAGAAAGTTATGCATTATCCATTTCAGTCTAAGTATCTTTTGAATAATGATGTGGGGGGGTCCCGTGGGTGTCAGAGACATTGTGGGGGGAGGGGGGGGGGGGGTAAGGGTGTTGGAGTGGTGGGGGGGTAGAGTGGGGGGGGTGGAGTGTGCGACACGAGGGTCATGTGGGTGTTTACAATACTTGGTGAGGATATTGTATTGCATTAACTGAGCAATTGCAATGACATCACAGGGCACAGTACCCTCCCAACACACCACCCCCCCCCCCCCCCCCACCTCACTCAATCTGTTGACCTTTAACCCGGATGGAAGATGGGCAGTGACTTCAGCGAGACGCTTTCATCTGCTGTCTTCAGAAGTTGGTAATTCCAAATTCAGTTCGAATCATACAAGCTTTCACCTTCCTGGCATGACTGAACTGCTCTCTGATTACACAGAAAAAAAAATCGATTGAGGAAGCATCCTTCCCAAGTTTCTTTTTCCCTGATTTCTGAAATGTTTGTTGCAGGTATATGTCCGCGTCTTCTTTCTGTTTGAAATTGCTTTCTGAGAATGGTTGGCGATTTCGCGCCCCGTCGCCACTGACGGCGAGGGTGGTTCAGTTTGGTTTATTTATTTTTAGTTTATTTGTTAGTGTCACAAGTCGGCTTACGTTAACACTGTAAACATTTGTGAAAATCCCCTAGCTGGAGAAGTTGACACTCAGCCAAGATGCTGCTTGATGCAGCTAGTCTGAAGAATCCCACTGGAATGTATGGCCGGCGAATCCTGTCCCGTGTGTTTCTCCTCATTGTTGTATCCATGTTTGCATTAAATGGCTCCCCAGTGACCCATTTGGAATTACACCAATGATGCACTGGGGAAAACCCTCTTAGAAGTTTCCATGTAAGTGTTTATCTAACAATTGCGCGGGACTGGGAATCAACCAACAGAGTGATTTAAATCATTCGCCAGAGTTTTACCGCCCTGCCTGCCACAGGGATCGGAGCGGGCGAGGGGTGAAGTACGGATGGGCGCGGTGACCTTGGGCAGGATCTTGCAGTTTTGGGATGAGTGAGGCCGTAAAATCCTGCCCATCAAACTTTGGATGGTTGTGCCAGTTTTATCCTCATGGTTAGTGTGAAGGAGTTAGAAGGAAACAAATTACTTCTAAGTGCAGTGTTAACTATTTTAAACACCAGGCAAACTAAGCCCCGCAGTGTACACTCTCCTGCTTCCCAACTCCTCCCCACAAACGATTGTTCGAAAGGTATTTACACTGGGATGGATAAGAAATAACTTTGTTTAGCGAGTTTAGCTGCTGCCTACTGTGCAAGTCCAGAAATACTCTGCAATTCAATGCATTATCAACGGGAAGTTTTGTTTTTTTTTTGTAATTTTTGACTGTTGCAGTTTAATCAGGTATCTTAGCTCTCTCCTCGACTTGCTGCACCATCTCTGCATAAATAAAAGAAAGCTTAATTAACCTCACGATTGATTTGAGAACAATTGCTGACCTATTGGTATTTTGTTCACAAAAGCGTTTAATTGTGATGGGAATCGGAGATGGAGCAGTCTTCTGCTTTCCGATTCACCAAATCCATTTTGCAATTATATATTCATGTAGCAGGAACACTCCTGTGTCGTGCCCGTAGCCTACCTTGCTTGCTCATTTGCAGAACATGCTTAATCACGGCCTAATAATATGTAACAGCATAATGCCAACATGTGTTATATTCCGTCCTGAGTTGTGAATCAGTCCATGCTGACAGCATTAATGACTGTTAATCCTGATTTGCAGGATATGAGGAAAGGTTGAAGAAACTTGGGTTTCTTTCACTGGAGCTTCAGAGGATGATGGGGCAAGGGAGGGGGGTGGGCGGTGCGGTGGGGGGAAGGTGGAAGGAGGGGGGAAAGGGTGGGTGCCTGTAGAGGTTTACAAGATTATTTGATTTCATTTTGTTTGATTTATTATTGTCACATGTATCATGTAGTGTACAATGAAAAGTATTGTTTCTTGCACTCAAAGCATATCATTCATGGAGAAGGAGATGAGAGCATGCAGAATGTCGTGTTACCTAGGGTATAGAGAAAGATCAACTCAATGTAAGATAGGCCTATTCAAAAGTCTGACAGCAGCAGGGAAGAAGCTGTTCTTGAGTCAGTTGATACATGACCTCAGACTTTTATATCTTTTTCCTGACAGAAAAAGGTGCAAGAGAGCATATTCGGGGTGTGTGTGGTCCTTAATTATGCTGGCTGCTTTGCTGAGGGAGCAAGAGGCTAGATTCACAACCCTTTGTAGTTCCTTGCGGCCTTGCGTAGTAAGTAGTCACAACATCAAGTTAAAGTCCAGCAAGTTTATTTGATAGCACGAGCTTTTGGATTACTGCCCCTTCATCAGGTGAGTCACCAAGGCTTCAATCTGGTGTTGTGAGACTACTTACAATGTCTACCCCCAATCCAATGCTTGCACATTTTGTGTTCTTGGGCAGAGCAGGAGCCAAACCAAATTGTGATACAACCAGAAAAATGCTTCCTATGGTGCATCTGCAAAAGGTGGTGAGAGTTGTGGGTGACGTGCCAAACTTCCTTAGTCTTTTGAGAAAGTAGAGGTGTTTGTGGGCTTTCTTAACTATAGTGTTGGCATGGGAGTTTGTGGTGGGGAGGGGGGTTGGGGAAGGGGGGGGTGGGGTTACCAGGACAGGTTGTTGGTGATCTGGACACCTAAACACTTGAAGCTTTTGACCATTTCTACTTCATCCCCATTGATGCGGACCAGAGCCTGCTATCTACCATGCTTCCTGAAATCAATGACAATCTTCCTCATGTTATTGACATTGAGGGAGAAATTACAGTACCAGTTCACCAGATCTTTTGTCTCGTTCCTGTACTCTGTCTTGTCATTGTTTTAGATCCAACCCACCACGGTGATGTCATCAGTAAACTTGAAAATTGAATTGGAAGAGAGTTTGAATCGGATGGATTGGATAGTCAGAGTCTTTTTCTCAGGGTTGAAGGGTCAATTACTCAGAGGCATAAGGTGAGATTGGGAGGGAGAAGGTTTAAAAGAGATGTAAGGGGCGGAGAATGCTTGGAATGCGCTGCTGAAGGAGATGGTGGAAGCAGATTCTATAACAACTTTCAAAGACATCTGTATAGATACATGAATAGGTGGGGAATAGGGGAATATGGACCATGTAGAGGCAAGAAAATGAGATTAGAGAGGCATCTGTGTTGGCAAAGGGCCTGTTCTTGTGCTCTACTGTTCTTTATCCTTTTTTCCTCTTTGTTACACTGATGAAAGGCACTTGTCTGTTGCAAACGACTCCTCAGACTTTTAAATGTCCCTGAGCTTCAGTCTTATTTCCCCAATGGATTCTCTCCAAAACCCAGAAAATAAACTGTAGTTTCACAGCTCTATGCCAGTTTGTTCACATGCCTGTTATTCATCTGCTGGTATTTATTTTGTCCGTTATTAGCCCATTAACAATAAGCTGAATCTCGCCCTTACCTGACTCATTTGTTATCCATCCACTCAGGGCCACTCTGCAGCATCAAAGGAACAGAAAGAGACCATTTAACCCCTTCAAGTTTCTTCCCCGCATTCAACAAGATCATGGCTGAGCTGCTCATAACTCTATCCGTCCAGTTTGGTTCGATAATCCTTAGGAATGTTACCTCACAGAAATGTGTCAATCAGAAATCTAGATTATCAATTATGCAAATATTTTTGTGGAGGAGTGTTCCACACTTCTACTGCCCTTTAAATAGAATCCCTACAGTGCAGAAGGAGGCCATTCAGGCCCATTGAGCCTGCACCGACAACAAATCCTACCCAGGCCCTTTCCCCACCTGATAATTCCCATAAAGACAATCTAGCATGGCCAATCCACCTAACCAGGATGTCTTTTGGACTGTGAGAGGAAACCCCGGAGACATCCGAAATGAAACCCACGCAGACATAGGGAGAATGTGCAGATTCCGCACAGGCCGGGAATCAAACTCAGGTCCCTGGCGCTGTGAGACAGCAGTGCTAACCACGGTGCCATCATGTCACTCTGTAAAATGTTTCCTTATCTTTCTCCTAAACAACCTGTTTCTGATTTCAAGGTCATGCTCACTTGTCCTAGAATGCTGAGTGAGCGGGAGAAACTTTTCCTCTGTGTTCAGCCTGTCAGTTTATTTCAAGATCATAAAAACACTGCTCTTATCCTTCTACATCTCTTCACTATTTTATATTCCGGGAATGCCAGTCTTCCTGATCTCTCGTCATAATTAAACCTTGGAGCCCTGGTAACAATCTGTACTGTGCTCTCCTCAGCCTACAGAACTGGACACAATATTCACGAATACTTTGCATAGTTCCTGCAGCATTTCTCACTCTTTATCATTCTCTCTCTCCAGTTAGGAAGACCGACATTCCACCTCCATTTTTCATTCTGACTTTTGTCACTGATTCAGGTTAGTGTCGCGATCCGTGTCCATGGAGCGGGAGCTGATTCCTGGGATGGCAGCTGCGTCACATGAGGAGAGACAAAGTCAGCAAGGATTGTATTCACTGGAGTTTAGAAGATTGAGTGGGGATCGCATAGAAATTTATAAAATTCTAACAGAGTTACACACGTTAGATTCAGAAAGAATGTTCCTGATAGTGAGGGAATCCAGAACGAGGGGTCATAGTTTGAAGATAAGGGTTTTAGAACTGAGGTGAGGAGAAATTTCTTCACCCAAAGGGTGGTGAATGTGTTGAATTCACTGCCACAGAAGGTAGTTGAGGTCAAAATGTTGAGTGAATTCAAGAAGAAATTAGATATAAATCTTGATATAATCTAATTAGCTTGATATAATCTTGATATAATCAAGATTTATACCTAATTAGATATAATTCTTGGAGGCAAATGATAGCAGGATCAGGATATTGAATTTCATAGAATCACAGAATCATTTAGCCCATAAAGTCTGCACCAAGCACAATCCTGACCCAGGCCCTATCCCCATAACCCCATGTATTCACCCTTCTAATCCCTTGACACCGAGGGGCAATTTAGCTTGGCCAATCAACCTGACCTGCACATCTTTGGATTGTGGGAAGAAACCAGAACACCCGCAGGAAACCCAGGCAGACACAGGGAGAATGTGCAAACTCCGCACAGAGGCTGGAATTGAACCTGGATCCCTGGCACTGTGACAGCAGTGCTAAACACAGTGCCAGCCTTCCACCCCACTTGAACTTGATGATCAGCCATGATCATAAAGGATGGCGGAGCTGAAGGGCTGAATGGCCTATTCCTGCTTCTAGCTCGTGTTTGAATGAACTCTCAGGTTGTCCCATGCCCCCAAGTCCCCTTGGCTGAAAATGGTTCCATCGATGCCCCTCTATGTACAAGTGCACCATGAAACAGATTTTCCATCAATCGATTTGTGCTTTTTAAAGTTGGCAAAATTCAAGTCCGGTTGGAGGAAAGGAGCAAGAAGCATAGAGCAGTGATGAGTGCTTGTTTTTGTGACTGAAGAAGTGACGTAAGTGGCAAGCAACAATTCAATACAGCTATGGGATGATTTCACGGAGGCATTCAAAATTACAAAGGGGCTTGTCATCTGGAAGGGACCATGAATAGGAAGGGGATAGAGGGAAATGGATTGAGTAGGAGCACAAGGATTTTTTTTTTGGTTTGGGTAGGGCATCATGATTAGCACGGGTTTGGAGGGCCGAAGGGCCTGTTCCTGTGCTGTACTTTCCTTCGATCTTTGTTCTTTGAGTAAATGAGGAGGAACTGTCTCCTCGCTTAGAAAGGTGGGTAATCACTGGACATAGGTTTCAAATGATTGCAAAAAAATGTGGGCATGGGGAAGGTGGAGATGAACAGAAATTGTTTGATGGAGCGAGTTACTTTTGATCTGGATTCCATTGCCTGAAAGGACAACGGAAGCAGATTCAATTATAACTTTCAAAACTCCTCGATGATGTAGCATAGCGTATCAGCCACACTCATAGAGTATCCTGGAATCCTTACAGCACAGAGGAAGCCATTCGGCCCATCAACTCTGCACCATTTCAGCATCTTACCCCACCTAATTTATACATCTTGGGACACCAAAGAGCAATTTAGCATGGCCAATCCACCTATGCTGCACATCTTTGGCTGGTGCAGTGGTTAGCATTGCTGCTTCCAAAACATGTGCTGGTTAGATGCGTTGGCCATACTAAATTCTTCCTCTGCGTACCTGAACAGGTGCCAGAGTGTGCTGACTAGGGGATTTTCACAGTAAATTCATTGCAGTGTTAATGTAAGCCTACTTGTGACAATAATAGATCAGCTTGAAAAAACTAAAATCCCACGACTCTTTCTCACATTTTGAATCTGTTCTCATCCATTTTGAACATTGCTTATAACATGCAGTTAGACTTGCAGGGAGACAAAATGTACTCTGCCTATTTCAGCAACTGTGCTCATTACTGAATGGTCCTTCTGGGAACTTCCTGCCTTTCCACTGACAGCAAGGAGAGCCTTTATCATGTTGCGCGACACTATCACTGTGCTTAATTGGCTAGTTTGGGAACAGATCTACAGCTCAAAGCTGGGCTTTGAATAGGCTGTGTAGACTATCAACAGAATTGTGTTCCATTATCTAAAACCTCAGGGACCTGGTATCCCTCACCCTGATGTTATCTAAAAGGGGTGGACACGAGAACATAAGAAATAGGAGCAGGAATAGGCCACCTAGCCCTTCGAGCCTGCCCCGCCATTCAACAAGATCATGGCTGATCTGAAGTGGATCAGTTCCACTTTCCCGCTTTCTCCCCATAAGCCTTAATTCCCTTGTCCAACACAGTTCCCTGGTTCCTGGATCAACACTAGATCTGTGAGGACTATAGGAGAACACATCAGGAACATTACAAGGAGCAGTCAAGGCCAATAACATGGATTTTTTTTGGAAAAGGAACAAGAACAGAAAATGCTCGAGATACTCAGCAGGTCTAACAGCTTCTGCAGAGAGAGAATAGAGCCAATCGTTTGAGTCTGGATGACCTTTCATCAAAGTCCTT
The DNA here is from genome assembly GCA_024679065.1 of Sphyrna mokarran. Taxonomy (NCBI): domain Eukaryota; kingdom Metazoa; phylum Chordata; class Chondrichthyes; order Carcharhiniformes; family Carcharhinidae; genus Sphyrna; species Sphyrna mokarran. The sequence goes on along the minus strand of JAGIQG010000013.1, from coordinate 9,451,000 downwards.
CATCAGAGCTTTGTCAGCTCTGATAGAGAATCATCCTGACTCAAAATGTTGGCCCTATTCTCTTTCCACTGATGCTGTCAGACCTGCTGAGATTTTCCAGCATTTTCTGTTTTTGATTTGATTTGATTTATTATTGTTAACTGTATCAACACTCAGTAAAAAGTATTGTTGCTTGTGCGGTATACATTCAAAGAGAAGGGAACAAGAGAGTGCAGAATGTCATATTACACTCATAACTAGGGTGTAGAAAATGATCAGCTTAATGCAAGTTAAGACATTCAAAAGTCTGACAGCAGTAGGGAAGAAGCTGCTCTTGAGTCGATTGGTACATGATCTCAGACTTTTATCTTTTTCCTGAAGGAAGAAGGCAGAAAAAAGAATGTCCGGGTGCGTGGGGTCCTTAATTATGCTGGCTGCTTTGCCAAGGCAACACAAGGTGTAGACAGAGTCAATGGATGGGAGGCTGGTTTGTGTGATTGATTGGAAAACATTCATGACCTTTTGTAGTTCCTTGTGGATTTGGGCAGAGCAGGAACCATATCAAGCTGTGATACACACAGAAAGAATGCTTTCTAGTCTGCGTCTGTAAAAGCTGGTGAGAGTTGTAGCTAACATGACAAATTTCATAGAAATCCCACACTGCAGAAAGAGGCCATTTGGCCCATCGAGTCTGCACCAATCACAATCCCACCCAGGCCCTACCCCCATATCCCTTCCCTACACATTTACCTGCTAATCCCGCTAATCTACACATCTCAGGACACTATGGGTCAATTTTAGCATGGCCAACAAATCTAATCCACACACTTTTGGACTTTGGGAGCAAACCGGACCAGCTGGAGGAAGCCCATACAGACACGAAGTGAATGTGCAAACTCCACATAGATAGTGACCCAACCGGGGATTGAACCAAGGTCTCTGGAGCTGTAAAGCGGCAGTGCTAACCACTGTGCTACCGCGCTGCCCAGAAATTACTTGCCTTTACAAAGTATTTTTCACAATCTCAGGATTTCCCAAAGCTCCGTACAGCAAATGAAGTGCAGTCATCTGTAGGAGACACACTGCAGTCTTTTTACGCATAGCAAGATCCATCAGTTCACACCTGCACCTGCCCCCGGTGCCTTCCCCTCATTCTCCCACACAACACCGAGTCCACACACTCACACTGTAAAGTTTATTTATTAGACACAAGTCTTCTTTAGTCTTTAATCTTTAGTCTTAGTCCTTCCTTAGTCTTCTAAGGGAGTCGATGTGTCGGTGGGCTTTCTTAACTGTAGTGTCATCATTGGGGGACCAGGACAGGTTATTGGTGATCTGGACACCTAAAAACTTGAAGCTCTTGAACCTTTCTACTTCATCCCCATTGAAATAGATAAAGGCATGTTCTTCTTTATGCTCCTTGAAGTTGATAACAACCCTCTTTGTTTTGTTGAGATTGAGGGAGAGATTATTGTTGCCGCACCAGTTGACCAGATTTTCTACCTGATTCCTATACTCTGTCTCGTCATTGTTTGAGATGCGATCCCCTACAGTGGTATCGTCAGCAAACTTGAAGATCAAATTGGAGGGGAATTTGGCTACACAGTCATAGGTGTATAAGGAGTATACACCTTTTGGTGTTGAGGATAATCAAGGAGGAGGTGTTGTTGCCTATCCTTACTGATTGTGGCCTGTGAGTTAGGAAGTTCAGGATCTAGTCGCAGAAGGAGGTACTGAGGCCCAGACCACGGAGTTTGGAGATGAGTTTTATGAGAATAATAGTGTTGAAGACAGAGCTGTCATCAATAAATAGAAGTCTGATGTAGGTGTTTGTTTCAGACTCCAACATCCGTAGTGTGTTGCCTTCATTTATTTTAAAGAGAACCGGGAACAGTATCTAAGGAGAAGCAAATAGATGGTTCAGCTGCTGGTGTTGGATAAGTAAAGAGGTGGGTCAGTTGCAGGAAGAGTGCTCGCATGGCCTTCTCTCTGCACTGTACATTCTTTGTAATTCTCCATAATTTGGCAAATAACTACACGAAACAATGTAGAAAATAGCTGAGGCGATGTGCACTCATTTTTTTTGTGCCAGGAGCCTGAAGTAATTCAACAATTTTATTTTGCTTCATTTTCATTCAGTTGCACCTCTGTTTGCAGGAGAGATATTCTACCCATAAATTGGGAACTAAAAAAGTAATTCAGCTTCACAGTAAGATCTCATTCTTTTAAATGTTTGTGCTACATGAAAATGGAGGTAAGCCTAAGTGTCTGCCTTGCTCAGAACACAAAGCCATTTATCTTGGCTTTTTGCGCAGCGGATAAATCATTTTATTAGCCAACCTTTTTCAGCTTAAGACATTGGAGTATTCCTTAATAGAAAGTTCCCGATCTCTTGTCCCCTGAGCTGTGAAACAATGGGAGCGTGATCGATGGCTTTCATTTTGCAGTGACACTATAAAAAGGGCTCGTTCTGGTAACCTGGCTAACCCGTTCCATTATACTGATTCAAACATGATCTCTCCATCGCCAAGTGGCATCTGAACACTTCGCTGCACTGAGAAAAAGACCGGACGGGAAATAAGGAGAGGTTTTTTTTTAGTGACTCGATTTGTTATGATCTGGAGAGCGTGGATTCTTTGTTCATTCTCGGGACATGGGCACGGCTGACATAGCCAAGTGTTGTTGCCTTCAGAGAGCTGGCACCGAGCTGATTTCTTGAACTGGTGCAGTCCATGTAGCGAAGGTGCTTCGATGATGTTCTTAGGGAGGGAGTTCCAGGATTCCACGCTGTCACAGGATGACACAGTGATTAGCATCACTCTCTCACAGTGCCAGGGATCAAATCTGACCTCAGGTCACTGTCAAGGATCAAGGAACAGTACAGTACAGGTGCAGGCCCTTTGGCCTTCCAAGTCTGTGCCATTCATGATGCCTGCCTAAACTAAAATCATATGCACCTACAGAGTCTGTACCCTTCCATTCCCATCCTATTCAAGTATTCATTTAGATGCCCCTTAAATGCCGTGATCGTACCTGCTTCCACCACTTCCCCAGGCAGAGCATTGCAGATATTCACCACCCTCTGTGTAAAAAACCTGCCTTGCACATCTCCTCTAAAGTTTTCCCCATGCACGTTAATCCAATGTCCTCTAGTACTTGGCTTTTCTATCCTAGGAAAGAGCTGTGTGGAGTTTGTACATTCTCCCCATATCTGCATGGGGTTCCTCCACTATTCTCCTACAGTCCAAAGATGTGCAAGTTAGGTGGATTGGTGGATGCAAAATTGTCCCTTCCCTACTGTTCCAAAATGTGTAAGTTCTGAGGATTAACAGAATTGGCTACGGGGATAGAGCCATGGATGAGATAGTCTGTCGGAGAGTTGGTCCAGACATGATGAACCAAATAGCCTTCTTCTGCAGTGGGCGGATTCTATAAGCCTATGAATTTGACCCAGTGGTAATGAAGATGATATGGCTCCTAATAAGGATGAACTAACGGAGACTGGGAAGTGGTTGTGCCTCTGTGCACTTGCAGCGACTGTCAAATCAAGTTTTAAATTCTTTCTTGGGACTTGGTTGTTGCTGACAAAGCCTGTGTATGTTTCCCATCTCTCATTGCCCTTGAACTGCTCAACCATTTCAGGCAGCAGTGAAATCTGCTGCCCTGACTTTGTCTGGCCTACATGTTTGATTTGATTTGACTTGATTTATTATTGTCATAAGTATTATTACGCAGTGAAAAGTATTGTTTCTTCCATGCTATACAGACAAAGCATTACCATTCATTAAAAAAGGAATGGAGAATGCACAGAACATAATGTAAGAGATTACAATAGTGCATCCTGTTCATTGACTGCTCTGGTGCATATGTTGTGTTTTCTTATATTTTTGCTGACTTGCAGAATATGGAAAGAATAATTCCCATTTTTGGAGTATCTTTCACAACCTCAGGATGTCTGAAAGTGCTTTCAGTCACTAACGGATTTTTATTGACATATAGTCACAAATAATGAAGCATGGTAGCTAATGTGTGCACAATAGGATCTGACAAACAGCAGTGTGAGAGTGGCCTGGTTGCCTTTTGCTGGCTGTCTGAGCTGGGATAAATATTGACCCAGGATCCCGGGGCTGTTGCTGTTGCTTTTCTTCAAACATGTGTTCATTGGATCTTGTATTCCCACCCGAGAGGGACCTTAATTTCGTACAATCCCTGCAGTGAAGAAGACAGCTCGTCGAGTCTGCACTTACTCTCTGGCAGAGTATCTTATCCAGACCCTTTCCCCTTCCCTATTCCTGTAACCCCACATGTGTACCATGGTCAATCCAGCCAACCTACACAGCGTGGGACACAGGTGGCAATTTAACATTGGCATTTCGCCTCCCAACATGCACATCTTTAGACTGTGCATGGTAAGAAACTGTCACAACACCAGGTTAAAGTCCAATAGGTTTATTTGGAATCACGAGCTTTCGGAGTACCGCTCCTTCATCAGGTTAGAGGAGTGGTAGGTTTCACAAACAAGGCATACGTAGAGAAAGTCACAATTGCAAGATAATGGATCATGGCGACAATGCAGAATCTCATTGCCAAAGCAGCATTCATAGAAATCATAGAACTCTGCAGTGCAGGAAGAGGCCCTTCAGCTCCACAAGTCTGCACCGACCACAGTTCCACCCAGGCCCTACCCCATATCCCTACATATTTTTACCTGCTAATCCCTCTAATCTACACATCTCAGGACACTAAGGGACAATTTTAGCATGGCTAATTAATCTAACCCACACATCTTTGGACTGTGGGAGGAAACCTGAGCACCCAGAGGAAACCCACACAGACGCGAGGAGAATGTGCAAACTCCACACAGACAGTGACCCAAACCGGGAATTGAACCCAGGTCCCTGGAGCTGTGAAGCAGTAGTGCTAACTATTGTGCTACCATGCCACTCATTAGGATGGAATCCAATGGGATCTTGGGTTCATGTCACACTATCTATAACCCCCACCATTTGACCTAGGCTTGTGCAAAATCCTGCTAACTATCTTGGCTTTAGATAATTCACACCTCTTTAACCTGTGATTATCCCTCTCTCCACTCGCGCTGTCTGTACCTGTAAAGACTTGATTACCTGGAAAGGCTTGTATTCCAACCATTATCTTGCAAATCTGTCTTTGTCTGTACATGCTGTGTTTGTGAACCTACCTCTCCACTCAACTGATGAAGTAGCAGCGCTCTGAAAGTTTGTGATTCCAAATAAACCCATTTAACCTGGTGCAGTGAGCTTCTTACTGTGCCTATCCCGATACAGCGCAGGCACCTCCATATCATTTTTGGATCGTGTGAGGAAACTTTGCCTGATACGGAAGCTTGCTGAGTGCTAACTAGTTATTGGATTTCTTACAATACAGTCATGACCACACTTCGAAAAAATTTCTTAATTCGTAGTGAAATGTTTTGGACGCATCCTGAAGTCATGAAAGGAATTTTAGAATTTGTTTCCATAATCCACTGTCAAATTCGAATCCTGTTGATGCCAAGAAGTCAAGGAAATCCCATACTTATCCTTTCCGCTTGTTTCAAGATTGACCTCTATTTTAGTCAAGGTAATGGTTGATGTGTGATTACTTGTCAAAGAAATGACAGTAAAAATTAGCCTGTGAGACGAAAGAGGGGTTTGATGTTATTTTGAAAATTGATGGATAACAGGTGCGGCAACATGAGGGCAAGTTGCAGCAGCAAGCTTTACTGATACATAAAATGTGTTCTTTTATTTGTGAGTTCTACTAACAAATAATACTGATGCTTTTAGCAGTCTCATTGATGTACTTTGATGTACTTATTCTCGAGATGCGGGTATCACTGGCTAAGGTGGCATTCATTGTCCTTCCCTAATTGTCCTTGAGAAGTTGTGGTGGTGAGCTGAGTTTCTCAAATGCTACAATTCATGTACTGTAGAAATACCCACAGTGCTGTTAGGGAGGGAGTACTGGGATTTGGACCCTGTGACAATGAAGGAGCAGTGATATATTTCCAAGTCAGGCTTGGAGGGAAATTTGCAAGTGCTGATATTCACTTGCATCTGCTACCCCTGCCCTTCTAAGTGACAAAGGCTGCAGATTAGCAAGGCACTGTTGGAAGACCCATGGTGAGTTACTGCAGGGAATCTTGCATATGGTACACACAGATGCCACTGTGCATTATTGGTGGAGTTATTGAACGTTGAAGGTGCTGGAGGGTTACAAATCAAGGGGCTGTTTGATCTTGGATGGTACTGAACTCCTTGAGTGTGGATGGAGCTACACTCATCCAGCCAAGCAGAGAGTATTCCATCACATCCTGACTTGTGCCTTGCAGATGGTGGGCAAGCTTTGGTAAATCAGGAGGTGAGTTACTAACTGCACAACTCCCAGCCTCGGACCTGCACTTGGAGCCACAGTATTTATATGGCTAGTCCGATTCAATGGTGACCTTCAGGAAATTGATTGTGGGGATTCAGAGATAGTAATGCTATTAAATGTCAAGAGGTGATAGTAAGATTCTCTCTTATTGAGATGGTCACTGCCTGGCGTTTGTGTGTAATGTGAATGTATATATAAAACATGGACTGGATTGTGATTAATTGGTGTTTTCTTTGTCTTTTTCCTCCTTGCAACATTTTGCCATGCTGTTTTACCCTGAAACTGAAATTCTTTCAACTGCAAATGTTGGCCGTGTTTTCTCCACATTCCCCTGGGTTTTCTCATCTGCAATCGTGATCCCCTCTCTGCAATAGGTAAGGCATGTTTATCTCAGCTTTAGCCTGGAGTCTCAACACATGGGTGTCATTACTCACTGAATGCTTGCTCTCCACACTGGATATTTGTTTGTGTCAGAAATCTCACAGCTTTCCTGTTAAAAACATTATGACAATACTGTTTCCAACAGGGTTGCAAATTATACTGATAATTGTAGAATTACACAGCGTAAAAGGAGGCCACTCAGCCCATTGTACCTATGCTTGACCTTTGGAAGAGCTATCCAATTCATCCTATCCCCTCCATCTTACTGTTTCCGTGCTCTGCAATATATTTTCCCTTTCGGTTAGAGATGCATTCCTCTTTTCAAAGAATCTTTTGAACAGGATGCTGAAGTCATAATTTTCAAAACAGCATTTCTCCTCCTTCAATTAATTATCCCAATCAATGGATATTTACTCTACATTTACCACCTTTCACAAGGCGTGTTTCTGATCATAACAATGGCTGGCATTTTGTGACTGTTCCTGCCAGCGGGTTCTTCCATTTCTGCCGACGGTGACTCCATCACCCCCCCACCCCACGCTGCGGGATCCCCAGTGGAGCGAGGTGCAAACAGTGGGGAAGATGCTAACTGTGGCGGGATTGGAAAATCCCATCACTAACCAATGGCAGGCCACCTTCGCCACCAGGTGAACCCTGTGAGGTGGTAGTGGGAAAGGGTGCAGGAGTACAGGGCAGAAAGTCCTGCCTGGTACGTCTGCGCTGGGCCTAACTGAGATTCAAGTCTACGAGTTCAGACAAGAGAGTCAATCAGATGGTGATGGACTCGTCACTTCTGGGGAGAGAGAAACAAAATCAACCAACAGGCCGATGAGCTTTCATTAGAACTCTCTTTGACTTCAACTCTGTTTTCCCTTCCTTCCGCTGGCAATAAATGCTGGCCTTGCCAATAATGCCCACAACACATCAATAATGAATAACCGAAGCTGATGACCTGATGAGTATTTCTGGAATTTTCTATTCAAGTTAAGCCTTCCTGCATCAACTGTATTTGGTGGTGTGAGTTCAGAATGTGAGGTGGTTGGCGGGGCACTGGAACGGAGGGAGGGAGAAGGAGGGAAGGGCCAATAATCGGGGGGGGGGGTGGGGATGGGGAGGCAGTGGTGGTGGTGGGGGGGGGGGGTTGGGAGGAGAAGGAGCACATGATTGGTAGGAAGGGAGAAGGAGGGGAGAGATGTTCAAGGGGAAGAACGATCTTTAATGGACACCCTAATCTCTGAGCAGCCACGTTTTGCTGTGTGTTGAGTCTCCGCACCCCCTATGTGACGGCGGCAAACATACACCCTTGATTTATTTTTGGCAGACTTTGGTTAGATCAGCAGGGAAAGACGTCGGCTTTTTCGCCAGAAAAAAACACTCTGCCACTTTTTGGTGATGGGATGGCATGGTGGCACAGTGGTTAGTACTGCTGCCTCACTGCACCGGAGACCCAGGTTTAATTCCAGCCTCGGATCACCGTCCGTGTGGAGCTTGCATATTCTTGGATGTGCAGGTTTCGTCCCAGAATCCAAAGATGTGTGGGTTAAGTTGACTGGCCATGCTCAATTGATCCTCGCGTCAGGGGATTAGTGGGGTTAAAATGTAGGGTTACGGGAATGAAGCCTAGGTGGGATTGCGGTTGGTGCAGACTCAATGGGCCAAATCCCTCTGCACTGTAGGCATTTAAATTCTGTAATGAATTCTATAATTCACCCTACATTAAAGTTGATATATAAATGAAGTTGCAATTGTTTATAAAATATTTGCAGGATCTGTCTCCACATTTCAGAAATAATTCTTGTGTGTAAACCTCTTTGAGAACTTTCTGAAAGATGTGACGCAGTGTATTTTTCTTTCATCTGACCTGGCTATGCTTGGTACATGTACTCCTCAGCTTTCCCCACGTCAGCATGAAGATCCTTCATTTTAACGAGTACGGAATCACAGTGAGAAAACAAAACTAAGAATTTGTTTTGATATTCTCCTCCCCTGATCCGGAAACTGCCTCCCAGCATCAACAGAAGAGAAATTTCCCATGTTTTTATTACATGTCACATTTACTTGCGGTGCACCCATTCTGAATGAGACAGCCCATTAATTCCTGCACAATTGTCTTGCATGTAAAGAGGCTTTGTGCAGCAGATGTAATGTAGCGCTGTATCACTGTTGCAATGTTTTCAGCGAATTGCAATTGCAAATGATTAATTCAGTACTACTGTCCACATTTGTTATCCACTTTAATACTTTCCTGTCTGCTTGTTGGTCCAGTGCTGCCAATATTATACAACTCTCTCCTTAAACCTTCTACCCGTGATGACAGAACTTGCCTTTAATATAGAAGCTTTCCTGTTTAACATACGAAGCATTTCCGATGTGTTGATGTATTAAGGAAAGTGGCAGTGAACAGCAAGATCCCATAGGCATAACGCTATGAATAGGGATGAATAATCAGGACATCGGGGGAGATCATTTGTTTTCCTTTGAAATAGTGCCTTGGCATTTTGGAAGAGGAGATCAGAAAGTAGGGGCAGCATGGTGGTGCAATGGTTAGCACTGCTGCCTCACAGCACCAGGGACCTGGGTTCAATTCCACCTTGAGTCATTGTCCGTGTGGAGTTTGCACATTCTTTCCCTATCTGAGTGGCTTTCCTCTGGGTGTTCCTGTTTCCTCCCACAGTGCAAAGCTCTGCAAGGCGGCTATGCTAAATTGCCTCTAGAATCAGGGGGATGAGCACCGTTAATACATGGAGTTACAGAGATAGAGCCTGGGCGTGATTGTTGCAGGTTCAATGGACTGAATGGTATCCTTCTATACTGTAGGGATTCTATTATTCTGTGAAATGAAATCTCAGCTGACAGAGAAGGGAGTACGGAGAAAATAGAGGCCATTGCACCCCTATTGTTGCATAAAGTTAAATCTTATGGGATCCAGTATGAGGTATCTAAATGGATACAAAATTGGCTTCTTGGCTCGTTATAGAGAGTTGTTTTTCAAACTGGAGGCCTGTGATCAGCGGTGTGCCTCGGGGATCAGTGCTGGTCCCACTGTTTTTTGTCATTTATATTAATGGTTTGGATGAAAATATAGGGGGCATGGTTAGTCAGCGCACAGACAACACCAAGATTGGTGGCATAGTGGACGGTGAAGAAAGTCTCCAATTGAAGTGGGATCTTGATCAATTGGACCAGTGGGCTGATGAATGTAGGTGGGATTTAATTAAGACAAATGTGAGGTGATGCATTTTGATAGATTGAACCAGGGCACGATTTACTCAGTTAATGGTCAGGCACTGGGGAGAATTGTAGAACAAAGAGATCTAGGGGTTCATAGCTCCTTGAAAGTGGAGTCATAGATGGACAGAGTGGTGAAGAAGGCATTCAGCGTGCTTAGTTTTATCAGTCAGAACATTGAATACAGGAGTTGGGACTTCTTGTTAAAGCTGTACAAGACATTAGTAAGGCCAACGGATGGGAGGCTGGTTTGTGTGATGGATTGGGTTACATTCACAACCTTTTGTAGTTTCTAGAGGTCTTGGACAGAGCAGGAACCATACCAAGCTGTGATGCAACCAGTAAGAATGCTTTCTATGGTACATCTGTAAAAGTTGGCTTGAGTCAAAGCAACATGTCAAATTTCCTTAGTCTCCTGCGAAAGTAGAGGCATTGATGGGCTTTCTTAATTATAGCATCGGCATGGAGAGGGAACAGATTGTTGGTGATCTGGACACATAGAAACCTGAAGCTCTCAACCACTTCCACTTCATCCACATTGATGTAGACAGGGACATGTCCTCCACTGCACTTCCTGAAGTTGATAATTATCCCACAGAAAATTTGGCAGCAGATTATAGAGCATAATCGCACAACAAACGCTTTGGCCTCAACTACATTCTGTGGTAGCGAATGCCACACATTCATCACTTTCCAGGTGAAGAAATCCTCACCTTAGTCCAAAAAGATTTGCCCCTTTTTCTCAAACTATGACCTAAAGTTCTGGACTCCTCTCTAATGGGAACATCCTTCTTGTTACATTATTTGCTTTCTTGTCATCTGTTTCTTTCTCTCTATTTTTTGTTCTTCATTGGCTGTCTTACATTGTACCCAGCTGGCCTTTCAATTGTTTTTTTTTAATCTCTATCTTGTCTCTTTTTTTTCCTATTTTTTTCACCAATGTCCATCTATTAATTCTTCCATTCTGTCTTGTTCTCTCTCATTCTGACTCCCTCTGTTGATTATGAATCATGTTTCTGCTATTCTCTTGTTCTCCTTCATTCACTTTCTGCCCGTTATTTTGCTCTCCCTCTCTCTGCTGGGTGTATCTTTTATTTCTGTGTTTGCTATTTGTCTTGTCTCTCATATTCACTCAGGTTCTCACTTTATTTCTCTCTCTCGCCATTTGATTCATTCGCGTTTTATTTTGCCCTCCACCTCATTCTGTTATCTCCCTGTTCATCTCTCTCACATACTGTCAGCCTCTTAGAAAGGTTGAGGGGTGAACTAATCGAGGGGTGTAAAATGATAACATTATTTAATAAAGTGGAATGTGTGAAATCATTTCCACTTGTCGGGAATCAAGAGTGAAAAAGCACAAGCTTAAAATCAAAGCCAGGTCACTAAGGGTCAAAATTGGCAAACACTTTTGCATTTGGAGGGAGTTAAAATCTAGAATTCTCTTTTCATAATGTTGTGAATGCTGGGGGAAATTAAAAACATTAAAACACGAGATTGAAAATGGGATTATTGGATGATATAAAGCTGAGGAGAGTAGGTGGAGTTGAGATGCTGATCCGCTAGGGTCTAACTGCATGTGGAATAAGCCTGAGCAGAAATAGTCTATTCCTGTCCGCATATCCAATTTTCTCTCTCTCTCTGTTGCATGTCTTTATCTCTTTGAAGGCAGCACGGTAACACAGTGATTAGCATTGCTACCTCACAGCGCCAGGAATCCAGATTTGATTCCCGGCTCGGGTCACTGTCTATGGGGAGTTTGCACACTCTCCCTGTATCTGCACAGGTTTCTTCTGGTTTGCTGCCACAGTCTGAAAGATGTTTCTGATTAAGTGCATTGGCCGTGCTAAATTTTCCCTCAACTTACCTGAACAGGCGCTGGAATATGGTAACTAGTGGATTTTCACAGTAACTTCATTGCAGTGTTAATGTAAGCCTACTTGTGACACAAATAAAAAAAAAATGTTCACAATTTACGAGTTTCTCCATTCTCTTATCTATTAAACTAATATTATCATTTAGCTACATTTTACACTCATAAAACTTCTTTGTTGTAGAGGTAGTAGCTTTAGTTGTTCACTCATCCCCTTGAGCCCAATGTTTCTGCAACAATTCAAGTCCCACCAAGTCATTGAGCACAAAAAGTAAGGGTGGGATTTTCCAGCCCTTCCCACTGGCAGGATATTCTCATCCCACTGAAACCCCAACCCACCGAGAATTTTTCCAACAGCGAGATTTTTATCCTGCAGAAAGTGACACCCGCCTCACTCCTCACCCCACAGAGAATTTTTCAAGCAGTGAGATGGGCGACCCCATCCACAAAGTCATAGATGTCGGCGGGCCTGGAAAATCCAGTCTTAAGACTGACAGTTCCAGTGTAGTAATGACAGAGTGTTGCACTGCCAGATGTGCTGTCATTTGGATGAGATGATGTTAAATCAAGGCTCCATCTGACCACTCAGATGTAAAAGATCACTTGGTACTGCTACAATGACGTCCTCCCTTCCAACATATGGGCAGAAGTGGCGCTGTTTGCTGATGATTGCACAGTGTTCAGTCTCACCATGCCGGGATGGGTGAGGGCCTGAGATTTACAATTTCAACTTGTCTAAAGTTCCCAATACACTGAGGCTGCCTCAGACATGCCCCCATTGGTGGTAAAGTGAATCGTAATCCCAACCTCTTTTTGGCAGCCCTTAAATGATCACCTTCACTTGAGTTCGTAGAACATATGATAGTACAGCGCAGGAACAGGCCCTTTGGCCTATGATGTTTTGCAGAACATGACGCCATATTAAATTAATTCCTTCTGTCTGCCCTTGGCCTATATCCCTCTATTTCTTGAATATTCATGTGCTTATCCAAAAAAAACCCTTAAACTCCCCTATATTATCTGCCTCTACCACTACCCCATTCCAGACAAAATTTGTCCCTCACATCTCCTGTGAACTTTGTCCCTCTCACTTTAAGCCTGTGTTCCCTAGTATTAATTATTTCAACTCTTGGAAGAAAATTCTGACTGTCAACCTATCTATGCCTCTCATTTTTTTATAGACTTCTATCAGCTCTCCCCTCAGCCTCTGCTGCTCCAGAGAAACAATCCTATTTTGACCATTGTCTCCTTATAGGTCATACCTTCTAACCAAGGCAGCATCCTGATAAACATCTCCTGTACCATCTTCAAGCCTCCACACACTTCCTGTAATGTGGTGACCAGAATTCAATGCAATATCTCTTCCCCTACATCCCACAATTTGCTGTTGATATGTTGCCTTGATCACTGCACTCTGGTCTGCAAGCAAATCACCAGTGAAAACTCTACCACGATCTCAGTTTATCCTAACATTACCTCTCTAACTGAGCACACTCTGAGCCAACAGAAAGATCTTTCCACTTTGGCATTGGATAGTTCTCTTTTTCTGAGCCAGTTATAGGGATTATTGCATGAGCCAGAGAGAGAGAAATTGGAGAATATAGGTTTTTTTCCCCTGGCAGGAGGGACTATGAAAATCTATGGAACAGATCAGTGAATGCTGCCTTATCAGTCGACACAGACAGCAGAGAATTTGCATGAAATGAAAAAGGTTTGGCTGTCGTCAAACCCAACCATGAACGTTGTGGCTATCGTTATGATAAAGTGAGGGACATGAGTTAGAGAGAAGGTTGGAGAAGTTTCCATGCTCCTTGCAAAGAATGCTTTGCAACTCTTTGCTGAGGAAAGGTTAAGTTTAAAAGGCAATCCTGAGAGTTACCATTGGCCACCAAGAAGTATTCACCTCTCCCATCAGAATTGAGGTCAGAATGGGAGACTCTGTGTCTCTTTAGACTGTCCCTCAGAATCAAGGGTGATTTGCTCCCACATTAAGAATGAGTTCTTAGATGACTGAGGAGACCAATGTGCAACTAAGATGGTGACTGGAGGAAGGGGTGGGTGAGGTGCCCAGGTTGCCAGGCACTCCTTTCCCTGTCGATGATGGGCTTCAGTTTCTCTCAGTGACGAAACTCAAGGTTGTTCAGCTCCTTCCCGGATGCTTTTCCTCCACTTCAGATGGCCTTGGGGCAAAAATTCCCAGGCATGGATGTTGCACTTTTTCAAGGGGGATTCCTCTGCCCTCCTGGGGCTGGCTCGCTGTTTCAAAGCTCCGATTGCAGACCTTGTTTCAGGAACCTGGTGTCAGGCATGTGGTCATTGTGGCTGATCGAGTGTGGGCAATGTTTCGATGCTGGGGATATCGGCCTGTGTGAGAAACACTGACGTTGTTGTCTCTATCCAGCCACTGGATTTACAGGATCTTGCAGACACAGCACTGATGGTATTTCTCCAGGGTTTTGAGGTATCTCCTGTGCATACTCTGCGTCTCTGGGCCACACAGGAGGACAGATATCACTACTGCTCTATAGACCATGAGCTTTGTGCTGGGTCTGAGGTTCTGGCCTTCATATACTCTCTTCCTCAGGCCACTGAAGGCTGTGCCAAAACCTCATCATCGATGTCTATCCTTGTTGACAATAGGCTCTCAAGATATGGAAAGCGTTCCATATTTTCTGAGGTTTTAGCGTGGATTTTGATAAATGTGCTGTGCAGTGGGGGCAGATTATTAGATGATCTTTGATTTGATTTGATTTAATATTGTCACATGTATTAACATACAGTGAAAATTATTGTTACTTGTGCGCTATGCAAAACATACCATTCATAGAGAAGGAAATGAGAGAGTGCAGAATGTAATGTCACAGTCATTGTTAAGGTGTGACAAAGATCAGTTCAATGTGAGGTAAATCCATTCAAAAGTCTGACAGCAGCAGGAAAGAAGTTGGTATGTGATGTCAGACTTCTGTATCTTTTTCCCAAAGGAAGACAGTGGAAGAGAGAATGTCCAGGGTGTGTAGGGTCCTTGATTATGCTGACTACTTTGCTGAGGAAGCAGAAATGTAGACAGAGTCAATGGATAGGAGGCTGGTTTAGTGTAAAACCCACGCTGTCGTATGTCTGGTGAAGCAGTTGACATCAGCTTAGTGCCCAGCCTCCGAAAGCCAGCATCTGAATCTGGTAATTCAGTGACAGAGAATGGGACGTCCTTGTGCCTACTCTGCAGGTAGCAGACATTGTACAGATTCCTATTTGTTCTGTAGTTCAGGACCATTCCAGCGAGGAGCTTGCTGGGGGTGAAATGCAGCATTGTGATAAAGAAGATCATGAAGACCATAACTGCAATGACATAAGCTTACTTGGCCTGGTGAATTGGATTAATGTTTTATAGAACATAGAACAATACAGCACAGAACAGGCCCTTCGGCCTTCGATGTTGTGCCGACCAAGATAAAAAGCAATGCCCCTCCTAACTAAACCATTCCCTTCTCATCCATATACTTATCAACTAACCTCTTAAACGCCACCAAACTTGGCGCATCTACAACAGCTGCAGGCAGGGCATTTCACTCCCTAATCACTCTTTGAGTAAAGAACCTACCTCTGATATCCGTCCTATAACTCATACCCTTAATTTAAAGCTGTGTCCCCTCGTGCTAGCTTTCTCCATCCTAGGAAAAAGGCTATCACTGTCCACCCTATCTAAACCTCTAATCATCTTATATGTTTCAATAAGATCTCCTCTTAGCCGCCTCCTTTCTAACGAAACAACCTCAAATCCTTCAACCTCTCTTCATAGGACCTGCCCTCCATACCAGGCAACATCCTGGTAAACCTCCTCTGTACCCTCTCCAATGCCTCCACATCGTTCTTATAATGTGGGGACCAGAACTGCACACAATACTCCAAGTGCGGCGCACTAGAGTTTTGTACAGTTGCAACATGACGTTGCGGCTCCAAAATTCAATCCCCCTACCAATAAAAGCTAAGACTCCGTATGCCTTCTTAACAACCTTATCGACTTGACTGCCTACTTTCAGGGATCTATGCACAAATACACCAAGATCCGTCTGTTCATCAACACTATTAAGAATCCTACCATTAGCCCTATACTCTACACATTTATTATTCCTGCCAAAGTGCATTACCTCACACTTTCCACATTAAACTCCATTTGCCACCTCTCGGCCCAGCTCTGCAACTTGTCCACGTCACTCTGTAAACTAAAACACCCCTCTTCACTATCTACCCCACCACCAACTTTAGTATCATCTGCAAATTTACTGATCCATCCCTCAATACCCTCATCCAGATCATTAATAAAAATTACAAACAGCAGGGGCCCCAAAACAGACCCCTGAGGCACACCACTCGTCACCGAACTCCACGATGAATATCTCCCATCAACCACCACCCTCTGTCTTCTATCTGCCATCCAATTTCTAATCCAATTAGCTAAATCACCCTCTATTCCACACATCTGCATTTTCTGTAGAAGTCTTCCATGTGCCACCTTATCAAAAGCCTTACTAAAGTCCATATATACTACATCAACCGCCTTACCCCCATCCACCTCTCTGGTCACTTTCTCAAAAAACTCAATGAGGTTAGTACGGCATGACCTACCCTTCACGAAACCATGCTGACTATCCCCAATCAATTCATTTCTCTCTAAATAACTATAAATCCTATCCCTAATAATTCTCTCCAATACCTTGCCCACCACAGAAGTAAGATTCACTGGCCGATAATTCCCAGGAAGGTCTCTCTTCCCCTTCTTAAACAATGGGACCACATTCGCCATCCTCCAGTCCTCCGGAACCACACCCGTAACCAACGAGGACCTGAAGATCAGAGCCAGAGGCTCTGCAATCTCCTCTCTTGCCTCCCAGATAATCCTAGGGTAAATCCCGTCCGGCCCAGGGGACTTATCCAACTTCAAACCCTCGAGAATTTCTAACACATCCTCCCTATCTACTACAATACTTCCCAATTTGCAACCCTGTACCTCAGTGCTCTCCACAGCTACATTTCCAGCACTGAATTTTCTGACTGAATAACCAAATCAAGGTGCTGATTGAGGAGGCCTTCAGTGTAGAACATAAGAAATAGGAGCAGGAGTAGGCCATCCAGCCCCTCGAGCCTGTCCCGCCATTCAACAAGATCATGGCTGATCCGAAGTGGATCAGTTCCACTTTCCCGCTTTCTCCCCATGACCCTTAATTCCCTTGTCTATCAGAAACCTATCTACTCGTGACTTAAATATATTCAGCAAGGTAGTCTTCAATGGGCAGAGTATTCCAGAGACTCACCACCCTTTGCATGAAGAAGTTCCTCTCAACTCCAATCTAAACTCCCCCCCGCCCCATTTTTAGTCCTGCTATCCTTTCTAAGTGGGAAGAATCTCTCTACCTCTATCCTATTTAGCTCCTTCATTATCTTATATGCCTCTATAAGATCCCCCCTCAGCCTTCTAAACTACAACGAGTACAGACCCAGTCTATTCAATCTCTTCTCACAGGCTCACCTCCTCATCTCCAGTATCAGCCTAGTGAACCTTCTCTGCACTCCCTCCAAGGTCAATATATCCTTTCGCAAATGCGGCAACCAAAACTGCACACAGTACTTCAGTTGTGGCCTCACCACTGCCCTGGACAGTTGCAACAAGACCTCTTTGCTTTGATATTCTATCCCCCTCACTATGAAGGCTAACATTCCAGACCAGGTGCTGTGCACACTCTGCATCTTTGGGTCACTGGGAGTCATTAAAACAAGGCAGAGAGGTGCTGTCTCTATAAGGCTCTGTCCTATCTGGATATCTGGGTGCCTCAGCATTGATTTTCCTGCAGCATTGTTTATGATGTCATTGCAGCTTTGAGGCTACGTTGATATTAGACACAGAATGGATTAGATGCCTCAGGACCTCGAGACTCACCTTAGCCCAGGACAAGTATGTTACACTCCTCAGCACATAAACACCAAACACAAAGTTACAGACACATCCAAAGAGCAATTTTACTCCAACCTCTTGAGCTCAGTCCCAACAGACTGCAAGCTGGTCCACCTTGGTGCCTTCAACACCAGAGTTGGAAAGGACACAGATCTCTGGGGATGTGTAATCAGCAGAGAAGGGGTAGGAAAATCCATCACCAATGATACAAGTAAGATTAGACCATTGGAAATTGGACTGATTGTCAGAAACTGGCCAAATCAATCCCAGACTGACAGCATGGAGCTCCACTGACACAAAGGTACCTGTGATCAGACTGAATAATACTAAGATAATAGTGATCTGATCCAGTATCATAGACCATAAGCACTTGCTGTGGAAAAGGGCTTTTCCCTCATGTCGCCATTTGTTCTTTTGACAATCATTTTATATTGTCGTCATCTCGTTCTTGACTCTTTTGTCAATGGGAAGAGGTTCTCCCCATCTGCTCTGTCCAGACTCCTCATGAACGTCTCTATCTAATCTCCTCTAAATCTTCTCATCTCCAAGGAAAATACCCTAGCATCTCCAACCTATTCACCTGACTGAATCTCTCATTTCTCCAACCGTTCTTTCCCGCATCCTTGCTGAAGCCTTTACCTCTTTTTTCCCAAAATTGGACACAATACCCCAGTCGAGGTCGAACCAGAGTTTTTTTTTTAATGTTTATCATAATTTCCTTGTTACCACCTTCAAGAATTTGTACACTCCCAAGTCTCCCTGTTTTTTCAGCCTCTTCAGAATTATATCCTTCTTTTAAAATTTCCTTCTCCTCAAGCTCCCAACCAAAACCACTTTGCACTTCTTTGTAATACATTTTCTCTGCCACTCACCGTCCCTTTCCAACTTTGTTCCCTTCTAGTTCATCACCATCATCCATATTGTTCATTACACTCCAGGATTTGTGCAAATTTAGAATGTACATCCAAATGCAAAAACAAACCATCAACCTGGTACCAGGCAGTGTGCCTTAATGACTATTGGCCAGTGGCTCTGACATCCATCATTATGAAATGTTTTGAAAGGTTAGTCATGGCATAAATCAATTCCAGCCTCCCAGATTGCCCAGATTCATGACAGTTTGTGCCTACTGCTACAATTCCATAGCAGACGCCATCTCCTTGACCCTGTACTCAACCCTACGTAACAAAACCATCTATTTCAGACTTCTATTTGTTGCCTACAGCTCAGCCTTCAACACTATTATTCCGATGAGACTCATCTCCAAACCTCGTGTCCTGGGCGATTGGATCCTGAAATCCACAGACCACAATCAGTAAGGATACACATAAACATCTCCACCACACTTATCCTCAACACAGGTGCTCCACAAGGCTGTGTTCTCAGTCCTTTACTATACTTCTTACACACCTAAATGTGTTGGCCAAATTCCCCTCCAACTCGATTCTCAAGTTTGCAGATGACGCCACCGTTATGGGTCAGATCTCAAACAATGATGAGATGGAGGACAGGAAAGAGAGAAAGGACTGGTAAACCAATAATCTCACCCTCAATGTCAACAAAGGAACAATATAATCATCGATTTCAGAAAGCATAGTGGAAGACGTGCCCCTGTCTACAGAAATAGAAATATTCGAGAGCTTCTTGTTTTTAGGTCCAGATCACCAACAACCTGTATGGGCCTGTCCATGTGTATGTTATAGTTAAAAAAAAACACCAGCCCCTCTACTTTATGAGGAGACTAAGGCAATTTGGTATGTCCACTACAATTCTCACCGACTTCTGCAGATGCAGTATAGAAAGCATTCCATCTGGTTGTATCACAGCTTGGTATGGCTCCTGCTCTGTCCAAGATCTCAATAAACTCCAAAGGGTCATGAACAAAGCCCAGTCCATCACTCAAACCAGCCCCCCATCCATTGATGCTGTCTACACTTTCCACTGCTTCAGAAAAGCAGCTAGCATAATCAAGGACCCGATACACTCTGGGCATTCTCCCTTCTGCTTTCTTCCATCAGGAGAAAGGTACAAAAGCTTGAGAACATGTACTAACCATCTCAAGAACAGCTTCTCCTACTGCTATCAGACTTTTGAATTGACCTACCTCACATTTAGTTGATCTTTCTCTACACCCTTGGTATTTCTATAACACGACATTCTGCACTCTCTGTTTTTCTTCCCTATGCATGGTGTACTTTGTCTGTATAGAAATAAAACTTGTCGTTGTATCTTCATGCATGTGACAATAATAAATCAAATCAAATCAAATCCAAGTCATGGAACAGTTGTGAGTTTTCCTAACACCGATGGTGGTACCGTAGCATGGTGATTATCATGGCACAGTGGTTAACACTGTTGCCTCACAGTGGGGATCTGGACTCAATTCCAGCCTTCGGTTACTGTCTCGGTGGAGTCTGCACATTCTCATTGTGTCTACGTGGGTTTCCTACCACAATTCAAAGATGTGTGGTTAAAGTGAATTGGCCATGCTAAATTGCACCTTAGTGTCCCATGAACATAGAACATAGAACATAGAACAATACAGCACAAACAGGCCCTTCGGCCCACGAGTTGCGCCGATCACACCTACCAATCCACAGACCTATCTATAACCCCCTATCCTATTCTTTTCCATATACTCATCCAGAGTCTCTTAAAAGACCCCAGTGAGTTTGCCTCAACAACCTCCGACGGCAGTCGGTTCCATTCACTCACCACCCTCTGAGTGAAAAACTACCCCTGACATCTCCTTTGTATTTGCTTCCCTGCACCTTAAATCTGTGTCCTCTCGTATTGACCATTTCCGCTCAGGGAAATAGTCTCTGAGATTCCACCCTATCTATTCCTCTCAACATGTTATAAACCTCTATCAGGTCGCCTCTCAACCTACGTCTCTCCAGTGAGAAGAGTCCCAGCTCCCTCAACCTATCTTCATAAGGCCTGCCTCCCAATTCAGGCAGCATCCTTGTAAATCTCCTCTGAACCCTCTCAATAGCCTTTACATCCTTCCTATAATGAGGCGACCAGAACTGCGCACAATACTCCAACTGGGGTCTGACAAGAGTCTTATGATTTGTAGATTAAATGGATGAGTGGATAAATAAATGTGAGGGGTATGAGGCTGGTGTGGGAGCGGAGGGGGTTGGTAAGTCGGTGCAGATTTGATGTGCCAAATGGCCTCCTTCTGCACTGTAGGGATTCTGTGCCTAAGCCTGACCTCTTGTCCTTGTATCTTCTTGCATCTTCCTTGAGTCTGACAAACAACCTCTATTATTCTCTATAACCTCGTATCTGAACATAGAACAGACAGGGGATCAGAGCCGAGAACAACAGCCTGAGTGAGCTCAAACCGGTGGGAATCAGATCCAGGGCTAATATATCAGACCTGGTATATAGAATCCACAACACAGATCACTGGTTTACCAGATCCTTTCTCTCTTTCCTGCTCTCCTTCTCATCATTGTTTGAGATCTGATCCACAGTAGTGGTGTCATCAGCAAACTTGAGAATCGAGTTGGAGGGGAATTCGGCCAACACATTTAGGTGTGTAAGAAGTATAGTAAAGGACTGAGAACACAGCCTTGTGGAGCACCTGTGTTGAGGATAAGTGTGGTGGCCTGGCAAAACCTTCCTGGTTTTATACCCCTAAAGAGCTGAATCCTACCTCCACCCCCCCCCCCAACCTCTCCTCTGCCTTTCGCTTTATCAGCATAACCTTCTGGTCCTTTCTCCTTCATGTTCATTTTTAATTTGCTCGCTAATTCATCGATGAACAATAGTCTGAAGTGGAACTGACCCAGCAACAATAGATGGATGAAGAACAAATCCAGCAATCGTGGATTGATATGGAGCAGATACAGCTTGGCTGAACTAATACTCTTTTGGAACAGAACACATTTCAACCTCAGGGTTTGCCAACCTTCTGCAAATCTGTGGAAGTGGAAGATAAATGCTCCAGGCACTCAGCAAGCAACCCGAGTGAAAGGGCGAGCATTGTTCCTACGAGTCTGTTTACTTTCTCCACTCACGCCCGAGTGGATTCCTGCTTATCGGAAATTCTCATGCAAAAGCTGAAATACTTCATTTGCAGACACTGAAACACTGATATGTTACATGTGGCCACTTTTGCAACATGCAGGCGAGTGGTCAGATGTGGTTTGATGTCACCTTCTGAATACCGGGTCATACATCAGAGGTGGCATTATCAAAGCATGGTTAATTAACGTGCCAGGATCACGCCCACAGGGCTGGCAATGCTACAAACAGCCCAGGTCAGACAAATATTAGAAACTGAGGTCCATTCATGTGTGCAAAGTTGTGTGGAAGTGATTCAGTCAAGACGTGAAAGTGAGAGAGCCCCTGAATGTGGAGCTTGGCAGCTCAGTGGTTAGTACAGCTGCCTCACAGTGCCAGGGACCTGAGTTCAACTCCAGCCTCGGGCCTCTGTGTGGAGCTTGCACATTCTCCTCGTGTCTGTGTGGGTTTCTTCTGGATGATCCTGTTTCCTGTCACCATCCAAAGG
Organism: Sphyrna mokarran; assembly: GCA_024679065.1. NCBI lineage: Eukaryota > Metazoa > Chordata > Chondrichthyes > Carcharhiniformes > Carcharhinidae > Sphyrna > Sphyrna mokarran. The sequence goes on along the minus strand of JAGIQG010000013.1, from coordinate 9,428,677 downwards.
TGGGGGGATTAGGTTGACTGGCCATGCTAAATTGACCCTAGTTTCAAGGGATTGGCAGGGTAAATATGTGGGGTTATGGGAATAGGGCCTGGGTGAGATTGTGGTGGGTGCTGATGGGCCGAATGGCCTCCTTCTGCACTGTAGGGATTCTATGATCACATGCATATCAGTGGCTGTTATAGTAGCTGAGTGTTTGACATATCAAGGGTTCATGTGGGTTTGGGGAGGCAGCAGCACCCACATTCTGATGTGGAGGGTCACATAATAGAGGACTAAGAACACTGGTATTCTAGCAGAAGCCAACACGGAAATGTACCCATTCTGGGCCATCTTATGCTGATGTGTTGTATTAAATCAAAGGGCAGGATTTACTGTGTAACCAGCCATATGTTACGTAGTGGCGAAGTGGCCAATCACTATTGGTTGGCGGTGGGATCTTCTGATCCCATCATTAGCAATGGTTCAATAATTCCTATTGAACATACCTCTTGCCACCATAAATCCACAGGAGGGTGCAGCATCAGTGGCACTGGAATTTTTCACCGGCATGAACAGTCAGGATATTCCACCATAATGTTCAATCATACAAACATCTGTGTCTCTGGCCAGATTTTCACCTGTCCTGCCTGCCATGGGAATCGGAGCAAGTGAGGGGCTGGAGCGTGGGAAGGTCCATTGATTTTGGGCAGGATTTTATGGTTTCGGGACAAGTGAGGCCATAAAATCCCGCCCTCTCAGTGAGGCACTGAACAAACCCTTACAACGGATCGGGGCTGGACCTTCACTGGAACTCCCCAACTCTGCCTTGGGCTGAAGAGTGAGAAGTTTCACAAAAAGGAAATGGTGTTCCTTCGTCAGGTGTGTCCTGAAAGCTTGTGGGATTACTATCAAATAAACTGGTTGGACTTAAACCTGGTGTTGTGAGACACTGTGCTTACATCTCTACGTCTTGGTCTGAAGAGCCACGTTTGACCCAGTTTTCAGACTGTAGAGATGGGGGGGTGCTGAATAGTGTCGGATCTTCTAACCCCAGAAGATGGTCATAGTGGTAAATGCCAAGGTAAGCTGGCTAGTAAGCTTGCCTGGGTTCATTGGCAGAGTGCTGTGGTTGTTTTAGAAGAGTTCGGCCCTCTAGCTCCAAAAGAGAAAATGCTGGAAAATCTCAGCAGGTCTGGCAGCAACTGTAAGGAGAGAAAAGAGCTGACGTTATGTGTCCAAATGTCAAAGTTCTCTAGCTCTCACCCTTTACCCATCCGCATGCCACCCTTCATACGTGTGCTCATGCATACATGTGTGTGTACGTGTATGTGTATGAGTTTGCACATCCTCATTACACATATAAGTTGCTGTTTCCAATTGTCGATTTGATCTGATTAGTTTGCCACCAGCACCGTTGGAAACCATAAAGATAGAATCTTTCCCAGCACGTTCCGGATGAGAGGAGCTGACGCTTCGAATCGGCAGCATTCCCAGACGGTGGGCCCTGTGCCGGGGAGTGATGGATCGGAGACCCATGTTGTTTCTTCTCTTCGCTGCTGCACAGATGGAAACTCAGTCAGAGGCTGACGGAGATTAATCTCCACCCAGCCTTGAAGATAGGATTGAGGAGAAAGCACAATTTATCATGTCTGTGGATCAGCGCGCCTGTAAACCGTACGAGCTTCCGCTAAGACCCCACTCGGCTGCTAACACAGTCAACAACATTAAATACCTGGCCAAACAGAAGGTGATGGATAACGCCAAGCAGGTTCATGTGCACCTCTGCTGAAGATGTCAGGGGCGGTCGGCCATTAGGTCAATTCAATAATCCTTTAATTTCTGGCTGTCATCATCCTTCAACATTCGAAACTGGTCGATTATGAAACGACATTGAGCAGCGTCATCAATTAATGACAGGTTTCTCTCATTTTAGAAAAGAGTGAACATTCATTTAAATAGTGCCTCTGGGGAACTGATGGGCTGTTGTAAAACAGGAAATGCGGTAATATATCCAGAGAAAGCAATTTGTTAATGATTAGCCTATTTTTTTTTTAAATTCACTTGGATGCCATGGGCATTGCTAGCTGGCCAGGATTTATTGCTGCCCCTGAGAAGGTGACAGTGCAACTGAGTGGTGTGCTAGGTTATTTCAGAGTTAGCCACATTGATGTGGCTCTGGAATCACATGAACGCCAGACCAGATAAGGACAGCAGATTTCCTTCCTTAAAGGACCAGCTGGGCTTTACCTGACAGTCGTTTCATGGTCATCATTAGATTCTTAATTTCAGATTTTTTTATTGAATTGAAATTCCACCACCTGCTGCGACTGGATTCAAACGCACGTCCCCAGAACAGTACCTGAGTTTCTGGATTAACTGACTAGCAATAATACCACTCGGCCATCTTCTCCTTATCTGTTTTAATGATGTTGATTTAGGGATAAATAGCACATTGGGGAGGACTTCAGGGTGATCTTATAGACATCTATAAAATAACGAGGGGCAAAGATCAGTAAGATAGTCAACATCTTTTCCCAAAGGTAGGGGAGTCTAAAATTAGAGGGCAAAGGTTTAAGGTGAGAGGGGAGAGATACAAAAGGATCCAAACAGGCAATTTTTATACACAGAGTGCAAATTTCACAGTGCCAGAAGCTGGCTCTCTGTCACTGTGAGGCAGCAGTGCTAATCACTGTACCGCCCTTTGCCTTCTGCGCTGTAACCATTCAATAAGCTGGTACCATTTTCCTCTGCATTGGTGTATTAGAATATATGCTGAATTCTCCAGAAAGAGACTTGAACTCGTGATCTCTTGTCTCGATGTCATGAGTGTTACACACTGAGCCACAGATTATACATATTCAGGTATTAGATTGGGAGGTTTCTTTGCTGATGTTGGAATCACTTAATAACTGTGGATCTGAATAAAGCAGTGCAGCAGAAGCTTCTGGAATAAGGGAGCCCCAGAGGAGTTGTGGGTCAATACTGATCCATTATTAATACGGACTGCTGCAGAATGAAGTAGCTTTGTGCAAAGTCTCTTTTCGAATTGATATTTTATCAGAAGATTTTCTCTGGAGCTGTGGGCAGCCTGGACTGCCCACTGCCCCTATCCTGCAAGATCCCAGCCAAGTCTGCTTGTTTCTCGCCCACATTGTTTTGTGGGAGTTTGCTGGTATTTGCACCTCGCATATCCTGCATTGCAATAGCGACTGCACTTCAAAAAAAAAATATTAAATTGACTATTGGGTGTTTTAAAATATTGTAGAAGGTCATTACGTGAATGTAGTTGAATGTAAAATCTACCCTCGCTTTCTGTATTATTAAGGGATATGGATCAAGGCAAGTATGGACTTAGGCCATGATCTTATTGAATGGCGAAACAAGTTCGATGGGCTGAATGGCCTACACAGGCATCAATGTTCATAAGACTCACTGACTATTCCTTCTCTCTCTGAAAAACAATGATAATGAACTCCACGTACACTTTAATCTGCTTGTCAGGGTAAAGCACACTGCTGCTAAATTGACCAAATCTGCATCTTAGCCTCCAAAAATTAGCCTAAGAAATTCCAAGTGAAATATTGGAAGGAAACTATCTCCTGTTGCTTCACAACATGATTATTCCATGACCTGGTAAAGATTTTGTTGAATGATAGGCAGTGATAAAACAACTGCAATCATGTAATGCCTTGCACAATATTTCAAAGCATTTTACAGCTAATTAAGTATTTTTCGAGGTGTAATGCAGGAAATGTGATGGACAATTTGCATTTGTCAAACTCCCACAAAGCCATGTGACCAGAAAATCTGGTTCAGCGATGTCAATTTACTGATAACTATTAGCCAAGACACCAAAGTTAAAATTAATTTGTTAGTTACGAGTAAAGCTTACATTAACACAACTAGGAAGTTACTGTGAAACTCCCCCAGCTGCTGCACTCCAATGTCTGTTCGGGTCAATGCACAACCAGCACAGCATAGGACACCAGAGCACCCTGAGGAAACCCACATTGCCATGGGGGGAATGTGCAACCTCCACACAGACAGTGACCCAAGCCAGGAATCTAACCCAGGCGCTGAAAGGCAGCAGTGCTAACCCTTGTGCCCCTCTGCCATTCCAGAAAGAACATCTAAGTCCTTCCCCGAAATAGTTTAATGGGGATTTTCATGTCAGCTTGAGGAAACAGACAGAGCCTTGAGATAGCATCCCATTTGAAAGCTGGCACCTCCGACAGTGAAGCACTCCCTCAGTACTGCATTGTATTACTCCAAAGATGTACAGGTTATGTGTATTGATCTTGCTAAATCGCCCCTTATTGTGAGGGGATTAGCAAGGCAAATATATGGGGTAATAAATGAGATTCTGATTGGTGCAGACTCAATGGGCTGAATGGCCTCCTTCTGCACTGTAGGAATTCTGTGATTCTGAGATCAGGATTGACTTTGTTCTCAGCACTCACCCGAGCCACCTTCAAGTTCAACTGGAGATCCAATATGGGGGGACACCATGCATAAATCTTAGGAGGAGGGAGGGAAAAAATGTACCCAATGCCTTCCTCATTCTGATGGCGGCTGCATGGAGCTGTGTGTAGATTCTCAGTACGCAAACACCAAGTGTCATTGTTTACTGAGGTTCTACCTGTCCCTGATGTGGTGAAGGAAGGGCCACATTGCCATGTTAGATTGTACTATACCACTTATCCCTTCTGGAGAAATTTGTTCAAAAAAATACCTTGGACCACAAGGCAATCGAGCAGTTGTCTTCTTGTAATATCCTCAAGCCCCTGAAGAAAAAAGGAGATGGTAGATCCTATCAGATGGTTCCCAGCGCAGATTGCCAGAGACATTTGGTAGAATGCCTCATCACCAGAATTTTCAAACGAGCACCAAGATCCGGCTTGGCTGGTGGTGATAAAGACTCTTCCTGTCAGATCCTTCATTCACACCTGAAGTCTCAGCACCACTCGAAACGGCCGTGGGGGAAAGGAGGGGGATGATGAGATGGTTGCTCACCTCCTTGTAGAATCTGCCTTTGCAAAGAAGGTCTAGAATGCGGTAAAGTAGTATTTGTCAAGGTTCATCCCGAGCAGCTTGGTGACGCAGGGCTCTGTGCTCTACAGGCTGTTCCCAAAGATGCAGGATTCTGTGTTATAGGGGCTGTTCCCAGGGACAGGGACTCTGTGCTATAGGGGCTATTCCCAAGGATGCAGGATGCTGTGCTCTACAGGCTGTTGCCAAGGACAGGGACTCTGTGCTATAGAGGTTATTCCCAAGGATACAGGACTCTGTGCTATAGGAGCTGTTCCCAGGAATGTAGGACTCTGTGCTCTACAGGCTGTTGCCAAGGACAGGGACTCTGTGCTATAGGGGCTATTCCCAAGGATACAGGACTCTGTGCTATAGGAGCTGTTCCCAGGAATGTAGGACTCTGTGCTCTACAGGCTGTTGCCAAGGACAGGGACTCTGTGCTATAGGGGCTATTCCTAAGGATGCAGGACTCTGTGCTATATGGGCTGTTTCCAAGGATACAGGACTCTGTGCTATAAGAGCTGTTCCCAGGAATGTAGGACTCTGTGCTGTATGGGCTGTTTCCAAGGATGCAGGACTCTGTGCTCTAGGGGCTATTCCCAAGGATGCAGCACTCTGTGCTTTAGGGGCTGTTCCCAGGGAGAGGGACTCTGTGCTGTATGGGCTGTTTCCAAGGATGCAGGACTCTGTGCTCTACAGGCTATTCCCAAGGACAGGGACTCTGTGCTCTATGGGCTGTTCCCAGGAACTCAGGGCTCCGTGCTCTACAGGCAGTTTCCAGGGACGTAGGATTCTATGCTCTATGGGCTGTTTCCAGAGACGCACACTGAGACAAATATCAGCTGCTGCTCTAGGATCATCAATTCGGTGAAAGACATTCTTCAATCTGCCTGAAACTTGTTGGTCTTCCAGTGCAAGTAGTTGTCCTCGTCTGAGTGTTGCAGACTGGCACATTCTAAAGCCCAGGAGAAGTGCTTGAGGAATGTACTATAATTTGGGACAGCCACCGCAGAGGTGCAGTGGAGGAAAGTCGCTGTCTAAGACGTTTCAAGCGCAGTGAACTGAGGGAATGGTACTGTATGGAAACCCCTCGAGCCGTATGACTCATACTGAATGTGAACAGTGAATAATATATGCACTGCAAGTGTTTGGAAGCACCTCATAGCGCAACTTGATCTATGTAGACAACTTAAGTACCTTTGTATCATTTGTTATGACCATTTTGAAGTGTCTGTAATGTTTCCGACACTGTATTGAAGCTTCTCAGAGTGCAGCCTGGTATATGTCAAGAACCTGAATATTACTGCACTGTGTGTGATGGCCGCTTTGAAATGTTTGTAATGTTCCTTCAGAGACTTTACAAATGAAGTATATTTTTGCACAAAGCCATCATCGCTTCTTGGTCCTTCAGCTAAGACCATGCATGAATGAGGTGTAATACCTGCTCTTGTCAGCTTGAATCAAGTCAGTGGAATTCTATCGTCTTGTGTACCATGGGAATAGGAGCGGGCGAGGGGCAGACAATGGGAAGGTCTGTCGACCTTGGATGGAATTTTCCAGTCTGGGGTCGAGCAAGGCCATAAAATCCTGCCCAGTTTGTCTCTTTTGTGGGGACCATGAATTGGTGTCAGTTTGAATTTGAATTGGTTTTTGGAGCAAGAAAAGAGATGGATTAGGGGTTTGCCCTGTCCACTCTGCACATTGACTTAAGTTTTTAAGTTCGAGAAACAAATAATTTTTTTAAAATTCTTCCAAATCAGAGTCAGGAATGTTACCTCCCTGGCCTGAGCAACAATAAGCAACAAGCTTATTGTTCCTTGGGAGCGGCTGGTGTGAGAAGAGCTGGTGAGTAAATTTCTGTGTCTTTTTTTTCCAAAATCGTGTCTGTTTTTTTTTTAATCTTAAAACCGGAAACAGGAAGTAGTCACAGGGAGGCCTGTGCAGGAGTTTTTTTTTTCACCTGGACCTCCATAAATTGGGAAGGTGAAGAATCCCGATACTCTACACATGCAGAGTATCCCAACCCTCCCCCCCTCCTCTAACCTAAAAAAAAAAGGAGACTAGGAGTGTGAGTGGGTAAGTTTAAGTTTATATTTGTTTCTGGGTAAAGGAAGTAATAGTGATGGCAGTGCAGGCAGTGCGATGTACCTCCTGTGGGATGTTTGAGGTGAGGGACACTGGTAGTGTCCCAGCTGATTACACCTGCCAGAGGTGCATCCAGTTCCACCTCCTTGAGGACCGTGTTAGGGACCTGGAGCTGGAACTGGAGGAATTAAGAATTATTAGGGAAGCAGAGATGGCTGTTGACAAAAGCTACAGGGAGATAGTTACTCCTAAAGTGATACGTGGGTGACTGTTAGAAGGGGTAAGAAGCAGTCAGTGCATAGTTCCCCTGAAGCTGTTCCTCCATGCAATAAGTACTCTGCTTTGGATGCTGCTGGGAATGTAGATACAACCGGGGTAAGCCATGGAGTACAGATCTCGGGAGTTGAGCCTGTCCTTGATGCTCAGGCGGGAAGGGGGAAGAAAAGATCTGGATTAGTGATTGGGGACTCCCTAGTTAAGGGGATAGATAGGAGGGTCTGTGGGAAGGAGCGGGACTCGCGGTTGGTATGTTGCCTCCCGGGCGCTGGGGTCAGTGATATCTCTGACCGAGTGTTCGGGATCCTTAAGGGGGAGGGGAACCAGCCCCAAGTTGTGGTGCATGTAGGTACCCATAACGTAGGTGGGAAAAGGGATGGGGATATAAAGCAGAAATTCAGAGAGTTAGGGTGGAAACTTAGGGCTAAAACTAACGGAGTGGTTATCTCTGGTTTGTTACCTGTGCCGCAGGATAGCATAGAAAAGAATAGGGAGAGAGAACATTTGAACTCGTGGCTAAAGGGATGGTGCAGGAGGGAAGGGTTCAGGTATTTGGACAATTGGGGCTCATTCTGGGGAAGGTGGGACCTCTACAAGAGGGATGGTCTGCACCTGAACCGGAGAGGTACCAATATCTTGGGGGGTAAATTTACCAGTGCTATATGGGGGGGTTTAAACTGATTCGGGGGGGGGATGGGAACCTGAATTGTTGTGCCAGTATACAGGAGGATGTGAATAGGGAGGTCACGGATAAGGTTTCTAGGTCGCAGCAGTATAGTGGCAAACGGGAGGGTGGTTTGAAGTGTGTATACTTTAATGCGAGGAGCATACGCAATAAGGTGGATGAACTTGCAGCCTGGATTGGTGCTTGGGACTTCGATGTTGTGGCCATTTCAGAGACGTGGATAGAGCAGGGGCAGGAATGGCTGTTGCAGGTTCCGGGGTTCAGATGTTTCAGTCAGATCAGAGGTGGTGGTAGAAGAGGGGGAGGAGTGGCATTGTTAGTTAAGGACAGCATTACGGTGGCAGAAAAGACGTTTGATGTGGACTTGTCTGCTGAGGTAGTGTGGGCTGAGATTAGAAACAAGAAAGGAGAGGTCACACTGTTGGGAGTTTTTTATAGGCCTCCAAAAAGTTCCAGAGAAGTAGAGGAAGGGATTGCAAAGTTGATCCTGGATAGGTGTGAAAGTAACAGGGTAGTTGTAATGGGGGACTTTAACTTTTCTAATATCGATTGGAAAAGCTATAGTTCAAGTACGTTAGAGGGGTCAGTTTTTGTTCAATGTGGTGCAGGAAGGTTTCATGACTCAGTATGTAGATAGGCCAACAAGAGGCGAGGCTATATTGGATTTGGTACTGAGTAATGAACCAGACCAGGTGTTAGACTTGGAGGTGGGTGAGCACTTTGGTGATAGTGACCACAATTCGGTTACGTTTACCTTAGTGATGGAAAGGGATGGGCACGTACCGAATAACAGTAGTTATAGCTGGGGGAAAGGTAATTATGAGGCTATTAGGAGAGATTTAGGATGCATAGGGTGGAGCAGGAAATTGCAGGGGCTGGGGACATCTGAAATGTGGAGCATATTTAAGGAACAGCTTCTGCATGTCCTTAATGAATATGTACCTGCCAGGCAGGGAGGAAGTGGTCGAGTGAGGGAACCATGGTGTACTAGGGAAGTTGAATCTCTGGTGAAGAGGAAGAAGGAGGCTTATATAATGATGAGACATGAAGGCTCAGTTAGGGCAATGGAGAGCTATAAATCAGCCAGGAAGGAGCTAAAGAGGGAGTTGAGAAGAGCTAGAAGAGGACACCAGAAGACTTTGGCGGATAGGATTAAGGAGAATCCTAAAGCTTTTTACAGGTATATAAATAATAAAAGATTGGTTAGGGCAAGATTAGGGCCAGTCAGAGATAGCAGTGGGAAGTTGTGCGTGGAGCCTGAGGAGATAGGAGAGACACTGAATGAGTATTTTTTGTCAGTATTCACGCAGGAGAAAGACAATGTTGTCGGGGAGAATACTGCGATACCAGGTTGTAGACTGGGCAGGATTGAGGTTCATAAGGAGGAGGTGTTAGCGAATCTTGAGGGTATGAAAATTGATAAGTCCCCTGGGCCAGATGGGATTTACCCCAGGATTCTCTGGGAGGCTAGAGAGGAGATTGCAGAGCCTTTGGCTTTGATCTTCATGTCGTCATTAGCTACAGGTATAGTGCCGGAAGACTGGAGGATGGCAAATGTTGTCCCTTTGTTCAAAAAGGGGAGTAGGGACCATCCTGGTAATTATAGACTGGTGAGCCTGACTTCTGTTGTGGGCAAGGTCTTGGAAAGAATTATAAGGGATAGGATTTATAAGCATCTAGAGAGAAATAAATTGATTAGGGATAGTCAGCACGGTTTTGTGAAGGGTAGGTCATGCCTCACAAACCTTATTGAGTTTTTTGAGGAGGTGACCAAAGAGGTAGATAAGGGTAAGGCAGTTGATGTAGTGTATATGGATTTTAGCAAAGTGTTTGATAAGGTTCCCCATGGTAGGCTACTGCAGAAAGTGCAGATGCATGGGATTGAAGGTGATTTAGCAGTTTGGATTAGGAATTGGCTAGCTGATAGAAGACAGAGGGTGGTGGTTGATGGGAAATATTCAACCTGGAGTGCAGTTACAAGTGGTGTACCTCAAGGATCTGTTTTAGGGCCACTGCTGTTTGTCATTTTTATAAATGACCTAGATGAGGGTGTAGAGGGTTGGATTAGTAAATTTGCTGACGATACCAAAGTGGGGGGAGTTGTAGACAGCGAGGATGGATGTTACAGTTTGCAGAGGGACATAGATAGGTTGCAGAGCTGGGCCATGAGGTGGCAAATGGAATTCAATACGGATAAGTGTGAGGTGATTCACTTTGGTAGGAATAACAGGCATATGAAATATAGGGCTAATGGAAGGACCCTTAATAGTGTTGTCGAGCAGAGGGATCTTGGGTACAAGTACATAGCTCTTTGAAAGTTGGCACCCAGGTTGATAAAGTTGTTAAGAAGGCGTACGGTGTGTTAGCTTTTATTGGTAGAGGGATTGAATTTAGGAGCCGTGAGGTTATGTTACAACTGTACAAAACTCTGGTGCGGCGCACTTGGAGTATTGCGTACAGTTCTGGTCGCCGCATGATAAAGATGTGGAAGCATTGGAAAGGGTGCAGAGGAGGTTTACCAGGATGTTGCCTGGTATGGTGGGAAGGCCTTATGAGGAAAGGCTGAGGGACCTGAGGTTATTTTCATTAGAGAGAAGAATGTTACGCGGTGACCTAATTGAGGCGTATAAGATGATCAAGGGATTGGATAGGGTGGATAGTGAGAGCCTTTTTCCTCGGATGGTGATGACCAACACGAGGGGACATAACTTTAAATTAAGAGGTGGTAGTTATAGGACGGATGTCAGAGGCAGGTTCTTTACACAGAGGGTGGTGAGGGCGTGGAATGCCCTGCCTGCAGCAGTTGTGGACTCGCCTACTTTGGGGGCATTCAAATGTTCGGTGGATAGGCATATGGATGATATTGGAATAGTTTAGGTTAGAGGGTCCACTGGCCGGCGCAACATCGAGGGCCGAAGGGCCTGTACTGCGCTGTAATGTTCTATGTTCTATGATTGTATCTTGTGTGCGGTTTTGGTGTCTTTATCTGAGGAAGGATGTCCTTGCTATAGAGGGAGTGCAAGGAAGGTTTTCCAGGCTTATTCCTGGGTTGGCAGGCCTGTGATATGAAGAGAGATGAAGTCGGTTAGAATTGTATTTGTTGGAACTTAGAAGAGTGAGAGGGGATCTCATAGAAGCTTATGAAATTCTAACAGGTAGGGGAGTCCAAAACTAGGGCTCACAGTTTGAGGATGAATGGTAAACCTTTTTGGACTGAGGTAAGGAAACATTTTCACCCAGAGGGTGGTGAATCTGTGGAATTTACTACCACAGAAAATAGCTGAGGCCAAGATGCTGTGTGATTTTAAAAAGAAATTAAATATAGCACTTGGGGCTAAAGGGAGAAGACAGGTTCAAGATATAAGAAAGAACAATGAAAAGTAAAGTACAAGAACAGGCCCTTCAGTTCTCCAAGCCAATAATGATGCCCTAACTAAACTAAAAAAAGCTTCTGTCTTGACTTGGTCCACATCCCTCTGTTCCCTCCCTATTCACATAGACATCCAGATGCCTTTTAAATGTTGCTAATGTACCTGCTTCCATCACCTCCTCTAGCAGCACATTCCATGCACCCACCACCACTCTCTGTATGAAAATCTTCCCCTGCACATCTCCTCTCACCTTGAGTCTGTGCCCCTTTTGTAATTGACACTTCCACTCTGGGAAAAAGCTTCTGACTATCCACTCTGTCTATGCTTTTCGTAATTTTGCAGAATCTTGATCGGGCCTCTCCTCAGCCTCTGTCTTTCCAGTGCAAACAATCCTAGTTTATTCGATCTCTCCTCGTAGCCAACATTCTCAAGACCAGGCAACATCCTGGTGAACTCTCTTTGCATTCTCTCCAAAGCTTCTGCATCCTTCTTGTAATGTGGCGACCAAAAGTACACGCAATACTCCAAATGCAGCAAAACCAAGGATATTGTATTCGATGATCAGCCATGATCAAAATGAATGGCAGAGCAGATTCAAAGGGCTGTTTGAAAGGTTACTTTTATTTCTAACTCTCTCTTCACAAAGTTAACAGTGGCGAAAGAGAGAATCCTCTGTTTTATTTGTCCTTCACATCTTGTTCTGAAATGGACAGATTAACCATGCATTGCCTAATACTGATCCCCACACATCAGAGTTCCAATTATTTTACTCCAAAATATTCATTGAGGCATCTGAATATTGTTGGGTTGTGAGTCTAATTCGACACACGCAAGTTCCCCTCTCACTCTCTCTCTCCTTCCCTCCGCTCCCACTCTTGACTCTTTCCCACCCATTCTCTTGAATCTCTCCTTGTATTTTTTACTGCAGTAATTTGATTTACTGGCCTGTTTTACCAAGCCCTGGCCTGCAAATAACAAGTTGGAAGAGTAATCAGCATTAATTTCCATATATCATTGAAAAAGCCGACAGGGTCAGCTCAATACAACAGCCGTTGCAGTCCTTGGAAACCAATCAATACTTGCTGTCCGGAAAATTATAAAGCTCTGTAGTCTTCAGATTGGAGTTCAGGTTGATTGGAACAGGAGAAGGCAGGCCAACAGAAAGAGGAGAGAGACTTCTTATTTTACCGATAAAGTACTTTTAAAAATTTATTCAAACTGCGGCAGGCAGGTTGGTGAGGATGAGGTCAAACAGGGTTATCACTCTTGTTGGTTCCCTCACCATCTGCTGCAGTCACAGCCTAGCAGAGATATCTCTTAGAGCTTGGCCAACTCAGTCTGTAACGATGCTACCGAGCCATTCTTTATGATGGACATTGAAGTTCCCCGCAACCATTCTCTGTTCTTGCCACCACCCTCAGTGCTTTTCCCAACTGTTGTTCAACACAGATCCTGAGCTGAGGGTGGGCGGTACATGGTGAGGCTCCATTTTCCATGTTTGCCTTGATGCCATGAGACTTCGAAAGCTCCAGAGATTCTCAGGGCAACTCATTCCTGACTGTATACTGTTGTGCTGTACCTCTGCTGGGACGGGACATACCCAGGAATGGTGCCTCGGACATTGTAAGGTATCATCTTGTGTGTATGTAAATATGCCAACCTGTTACTTGATTAGTTTATGGGACCACTGTTCCAATTTTGGCCCCCACATGTTAGTAAGGAAAACTCTTTGGGGTAGATAGAGCTGAGTTTGCCATTGTCTTTTAAAATGTGCAGGTCAATGCTGGGTGGCCCATCTGCTTTCATTCCCCATATGGACTTTTCGGAAGCAGGTTGATGCTACACAGTGGTTAGCTTGGCCCCCAGAGCATTAACCCAGGATTCGGGATAATTGGCCGAGTGAAAATATCACCACTGCCACTCTGTCCCATTTGCAGAAATTCACCCAATGGGTTATACATTTCAAACTATAAATGATATGATGATTGATAGCTGGAAATTTCAGCTGGGTCCAAGCTGGTGGGATTTTCCGGTTCCGTTAACAGTGCACCCAGCCACGGATTTCACAGCGATGAGGGATGCATTCCGTGGGAAACCTGAATGGCAGGATCAGAAGATTCTTTCACTGGCCAATTGTGGGCCACCTCCTTGCATGTTAAATCCCACCCTGAAAGTGTTACCTTCAGTTCTCATTCCAAACTTCCATTGCCAAGCTACTCATTCCATCCCTCTCATTGCTCTGAGCACAAAACCATACTGTTTGCAATCTTGGTACATTTCATCACCCTGAGCTGAGCTAGCTGAGTGTGGCAACTTCTTGCAAGCTATACCGTCTAGTTCTATCTTCTATACTAGTTCTATGTTTCTAAAACTCTAATTATTTGAAACTGTGTAACAATGCTTTAATTCTTCCCCATTGCCATCAGAACTTTAAATACCTATCCTGCGTTAAGTTGATCTTTCTCTGCACCCTAGCTATGATTGTAACACTACATTCTGCACTCCCTCCTTCCCTTCTCTCTAAACGGTATGTTTTGTCTGTATATTATACAAGAAACAATACTTTTCACTGTATACCAATACACGTGACAATAATAAATCAAATTGCTTATTTCCAATTTCCATTGCCTAAGTCTTTTCCCAGGACTTGATTCATCGCTTACTGAAATTCGCATCCATATTTTTGGAACGTCTAGATTCCCAGGCAAACTCTCACCTTGCAAACTCTAAACCTGAGCTTGATCACCTGCACTAACATCTCCCATTCCACCAACCTATTTCGACCTTCTGCCCAACTCATCATCACCTCAGTCCTCACTAATGTGTTATAGCTCCCAATCTGATACTGTCTTGTAGAAAACTCTACAGCGTGGAGTGAGGCAGTTTGGCCTATCAAGGCTCTACCTATAATAATGTAGTCCGGTCCTTTTCCTTGTAATGCCACACATTTATCCTGCTAATCCCCCTTGACACTAAGGAGCAATTTTGCATGGCCAATCCACTTAACCTGGACATCTTTGGAGTTTGGAAGGAAACCAGAGCATGGGGAGGATGCTCAAACTCCATTCCTCTTCTTAAAAATTCTCTTCCTTGTTTTCAGCCCTGTTCACTGCCTCATCCCTCCCTATCTTTGTAACTGCCTCCAGCTCTCAAACCCTCTGAGATCTCTGCATTCCTCCAATTCTTTCCCCTTATATATGCCTGGTAAAAGCTCCACCTATGGTGGATATGCTTTCAGCAACGTGAAGTCTTCAAGTTGCTGCAAACATCAGGAGTTCCCATCCCGGAGGGAAGATTTGGGTCATAAATATCTCCTGATGTAGTTTGCTATCAGGTTATGATTACTCACTCTTACGTGAAGCACCTTGCGATATTCCATTCTGTGAAAGGTGTTAGATAAATATGAGCTGTTGTCATATAAGCTTCATATTTCAATGATATAGAAATTCAGCTCCTTGTGTGTGTGAGAATTCTCAAACAGCTACTACTTAGTTCCATTTCCTTGTTTTTCCCCACAACCTTTTATATTTTTCTGCTTTCATTCTTTTTAAACGTTAGCATAGATTCTGCTCCCAATGTTGCTTCTGGTAAGGCACACTATACCTCACAGCCCCCCGCATCAGAATAATGTGGAGATTGGACTGGGGTAAACACAGTAAGAAGTCTCACAACACCAGGTTAAAGTCCAACAGGTTTAGTTGGTAGCAAAAGTGGTTCATCTGATGAAGGAGCACCAAACGCTCAGAAAACTAGTGGCTTTTGATACCAGATAAACCTGTTGAACTTTGACCTGGTGTTGTGAGACTTCTTACTAGGAATTAAGTACCCTGCTTCTCCCATACCTTCCCCCTCTACGTCTTGGGAAATGTCAATTCTCAACATCACCAAGGGAAAGGAACTTTGGATGCAATTCAATAGCCAAACCAGGGCGAAAGATAAAAACAGAGAAAAATGAGAGATGGGGGAAATAGGGAGGCAACGATAAGATGAGAGAAATGTTTCATGTACTTTCATATCAGGGCATTTGACTGATCCTCTGCTTACTTGTGCATCTGCAAATTAGTCCTGCATCATCATAAGGAACATCACTGAAAAAGGTAATGGGACTATCTGAAAAAGCCAAACTTCTTCAAATTCTTTTCAATTAGTAGAATTGCTAAATCCCTACAGGGCAGAAAGAGGCCATTAAGCCCATTGTGTCTGCATCAATTCTCTAACAGAGCATCTTGCCCAGGTCCTATCCCCATAAAGCCATGCATTTACCCTGCTAACCTACACATCTTGGACACTAAGGCACAATTTACCATGGCTAACCCACTTAACCATTGCATTTTTAGATAGTGGGAGGAAACCAGAGCACCTGGAGCAAAACCATGCAGACATGAGGAGAACGTGCAAACTCCACACAGTCTTAAAGTTTAAGAATGACAAGTTTGAATCAGTAATCTATCCTCGTGTGTATAACTGA
This sequence comes from Sphyrna mokarran, assembly GCA_024679065.1. Lineage (NCBI taxonomy): Eukaryota > Metazoa > Chordata > Chondrichthyes > Carcharhiniformes > Carcharhinidae > Sphyrna > Sphyrna mokarran. Next base: position 9,412,785 of record JAGIQG010000013.1, on the reverse strand, counting down.
GTGTGGCAGCAAACTGCAGGAGGTCATTTTGTTTTTTAATTTGGCTGTTAACAATAGTGCTGACTTGGTGCCTTCAGAACAAACAATGCTGGCACTTCACTTAGGGTTCTCGCCATGCTCGGGCACTCTTCATTTGTATTATTAAAACAATTAAGCTTTTCCACCGGGGATCAAAGACGCAGTGATGAATCCAGTTGCAGAATGGGCAGATCTAATTAACCTGAGTCATGATGCAACCTCTGAATAGTTTACGTGTTGTGTGCACTTGGGGGCAAGTGTCATACGCAGAAACGGACAAAGCTTCCACCGCAGAAGGGAAGGAGAGAAGGAAAGAAAAAAAGTAAGGAAGGTTGGGAGGAGGGAGGAAGAAACAAAATACTTTTTGAGTGTATTCATCGCTATAACATAGAGATGAGAGGTGAAAAATCAGCAGCTAGCTTTATCAGAATGATTGGCCCAAGGAGAAAAACAGAATCAAAAACATAAAATGCTGGAAAATCTCAGCAGGTTTGACAGTGTCTGTGAAGAGAGGATAGAGCCAATGTTTTGAGTCTCTCTCCCATGGACTTGCTGAGATTTTCATGTTATTTTATGTTTTTGTTTCACATTCCAGCATCCGCAGTCACAGAACAAAGACAATTACAGCACAGGAATAGGCCCTTTGCACCTCCCCAAACCTGCACTGACCATGCTACCTGACTGAACTAAAACACCCCCGGAAACCATATCTCTCTATTTGTATTTGTCCAGATGCTTTTTAATAGTCATTGTCGTATCTGCATCCACTACCTCCCCGACACCAAGTTCCAGGCACCCATGCCCTCTGTGTAAAAACTCTTGCTTCATACGTCTCCTTTAAATCTTGTCCCTCACACCTTAAACCTGTGCTCCCTCAGTAATTGACTCTTCCATCCTCAGAAAAAGCTTCTGCCTATCCACTCTGTCCATGCCTGTCATAATCTTGCAGATTTCTATAAGGTCACCCCTCAACCTCCGTCACTCCAGCCATTTGCTTTTATCTGAACAAAAACAGAATGCTGACTTGCAGCTGCCATTAAAGTTGTGAGGTTATTGGTTTTGTTAAGACCCAGGCCAGAAACTCCAAGATGTTTTATGAAGTCAGCCTGGATCCTGAAAGTTTTTACATTTGAATTTGGCTCGGATGAATATAAGGGTCAGGATTGAACGGCCTCACACACCACAGAATCGGAGCAGGTGAGACTCATAGGTCTGCATTCTCCATTAGCTTCGGGCAGGATCTTATGAACCTCGGGCAGATGAGATGGTAAAATACCTGCCAATATGTTTCACTTCAGATATTAATTCAAGGAATCCACTAGGAAGTTTTATCAAACAAAGTTTGTCTGAGATCATATTTAAAATATAATAAAAAGAATCAACATAACTTCTACCAATTGCAAGATTCAAATAAGATATGGTATAAATGTTACCAGCTAGCTATCTATGTTGTTCCAAGTCAAACACCATTGCATAGACATACACCCCTTTCTAGACTTGGCACAAAAAGTAGGTATGCTTACTTGATGCTGGTTTTTCAGCTTTCTTACATCTGTTGTGAATTGATCCTTTGAATGTTGGAACAAATCCCTGAGGCTTCCCACTCCCAGAATTTCCAGCACATAATTGGAGTAAAAGAGAGAGAGAGAGAGAGAGAGAAGAGGTACTGCCTTTATCCACCAGCTTCTGACACCAAAACTAAGAGCTGAATTTTCCTGTTCAACTCCATTTACCCCCAGAAGCAGAAGTTCAAATTGTCATGATAATCGGTGGTTGTGGATTCCAGTCATAGAATGAAACCCCTACCAAGCAGAAATAGGCCATTTGGCCTACCGAGTTTGCACTGATTCTCCAACAGGGCAGTCTATCCATGTAACCCAATTCATTTAACCTGCTAATCCCCCTAACTACACATCTTGGAACCCTCAGAGGCAACTTAGCATGCCTAATCCACCTAACTTACACATTGTTGTAGTGGAAATGAAGCACCTGGATGAAACCCACTCAGACGTGGGGAGACTCTGCACAAACAGTGAACCAAGGCCAGAATTAAACCCAGGTCTCTGATACTGTGAGGCAGAAGTGCTAACTACTGTCTAATTGTGACACCCTTGTGTTGGATATGTACTGCATATCGGGGCCACCTTACGTAGTGGTTGATAATCAGATAACACGTTAGCGAAAGTTGTAATGAGGCTCCAGATGCATTGCAGTTTTGTGTTCATGTTAGTAAAGTTTTAACGTTTAAAGTTTTAAAGTTTTCAGTATATTTATTAGTGTCACAAGTCAGCTTACATTAACACTGCAATGAAGTTACTGTGAAAAATCCCCTAGTTGCCACGCTCCTGCGCCAGCTCAAAGGGATAATTCAGCTTGGCCAATGTAACTAACCAGCAAAGTATGCTATCAGTCAAGTTAGTTTGCAGCAATGGTGTATCATAAAAACAAGACATGGTGTTGGAAGTAAACTAAATACAACAATAAGAGTTCTGAAACTAGTGACAGAACTCAGTTTGGAGAATAATCTTACCGAAACCTGGAGGAGACTCTGGTAGAGCTTCAGTCTGTTCCTTATAGTGATGGGCAATGATAAGAAAGACCCGCAGTGACGGCCTTTCAGCTTTCTTCATGTAGCAGGAGGAGCCCTCAAAACTCATAACACATTCACATTTGAAAGTGATGGGAAACAAAATGATTTGAAAGAAATAATGGGAAAATTCGAAGCTTACTGCAGAATTATGAAAGATACAGTTTTTTACACATACGCTCAAGAAAGTGACAACATTAGTCAGTACATCGCTCAGCTGAGGAAATATGTGAATTTGGAGAACTTGAAGAAAAACTCATCTGTGATAGAATGATTTACAGGATCACAAATGATTCTCTGAGAAAATGGGTGTTGAGAGATCCAGAAAGCAGAAAATATCTGCAGAGCAATGGGGACAGCAAAATGCCAGATTAAACAGACAGTAAGCCTCATGCAGCCAAGAAGTTAGATGCGCCTAAACAGGGACAAAATTGAGGAAGAACAAATAGACAGCCTGAAGGTAAAAAGAAAACAAAACTGCTGTTTAGACAGTTAAATGCAGTCGATGAAAAACATAGCACTTATTATGTAGATACCCAGTTTATGGAAGCAGGGTAAGGACTCAGATCAACTCATCACTTTCCTATTTTGATTTGATTTATTATTGTCAGATATATTAGTATACAGTAAAAAGTATTGCTTCTTGCGAGCTATACAGACAATGCATACTGTTCATGGAGAAGGAAAGGAGAGAGTGCAGAATGTAGTGTTGCAGTCATAGAAGATAAAACAGGTGTAAAATATAGAATTGGAAGGCATGCTGGGTACATCTTCCAAGAATTTGCCTCCGGCAAATATGTATACATATTTTTTTCTAGGAAATGGGTGTTGAAGGAAGTGCCCATGATTGCAAATGATGGCATTGACACTAAATCTGAACGTTTCATTGGTAAGTAATAGCAAAATCTGAAGAAGAAAGTGGAAGGTTGGTTTGAAAATTGCCCATATGGTAGTGAAGTTCAAGCTTAACATATGCATAAACAAATGTTGTTTCTATAAGCTCAAATTATAAGATAGGTAAAGGAAAACAGCTAACTAAAACAAAGGTGAAGCTATCTAGTTGCACAGGTGAAAAAATATTTTTGAAGGCCAATGGGCACTAGAAAAGAACACCAACAACAGTCTCAAATAATTAAGTTTATTTATTAGTCTCACAAGTAAGATATTATTAACATTGCAACGAGGTTACTGTGCAAATTCCCTGTAAAATGTTACTGAGAGACAGAGAGTTAGCATAGAGGGTAAGTGAATAGAGAAAACCATAAATTGTGGACATTTTTTAAAGAATTTTTTTTTTATTTCTGAGTGTCACAAATAGACTTATGTTAACATGAGGGTTTGAAAATAGATAAGTCCCCTGGGCCAGATGGGATTTACCCTAGGATTCTATGGGAGGCAAGAGAGGCGATTGCAGAGCCTCTGGCTCTGATCTTCAGGTCGTCGTTGGTTACAGGTATAGTGCCGGAAGAATGGAGGATAGCGAATGTGGTCCCATTGTTCAAGAAGGGGAATAGAGACTTTCGTGGGAATTATAGACCAGTGAGTCTTCCTTCTGTTGTGGGCAAAGTATTGGAAAGAATTGTTAGGGATAGGATTTATAGTTATTTAGAGAGAAATGAATTGATTGGGGATAGTCAGCATGGTTTTGTGAAGGGTAGGTCATTGCCTTACTAACCTTATTGAGTTTTTTGAAAAAGTGACCAAAGAGGTGGATGGGGGTAAGGCAGTTTGACGTGGTATATATGGACTTTAGTAAGGTGTTCGATAAGGTTCCCCATGGAAGGCTTCTGCAGAAAATGCAGATGTATGGGATTGAGGGTGATTTAGCTAATTGGATCAGGAATTGTCTAGCAGATAGAAGACAGAGGGTGGTGGTTGATGGAAATTATTCATCATGGAGTTCGGTTTCAAGTGGTGTACCTCAGGGATCTGTTTTGGGGCCCCTGCTGTTTGTAATTTTTATAAATGATCTGGATGAGGGTATTGAAGGATGGATTAGTAAATTTGCGGATGACACTAAAGTCGGAGGAGTGGTAGATAGTGAAGAGGGGTGTTATAGTTTGCAGAGAGACTTGGACAAGTTGCAGAGCTGGGCCGAGAGGTGGCAAAATGGAGTTCAATGCGGAAAAGTGTGAGGTAATTCACTTTGGCAGGGATAACGAATGTGTAGAGTATAAGGCTAATGGTAGAACTCTTAGTAGTGTTGATGAACAGAGGAATCTTGGTGTATATGTGCATAGATCCCTGAAAGTTGGCAATCAAGTTGATAAGGTTGTTAAGAAGGCATATGGAGTCTTGGCTTTTATTGGTAGGGGGATTGAATTTCGGAGCCGCAATATCATGTTGCAACTGTACAAAACTCTTATGCGGCCGCACTTGTAGTATTGTGTACAGTTCTGGTCCCCACATTATAAGAAAGATGTGGAGGCATTGGAGAGAGTGCAGAGGAGGTTTACCAGGATGTTGCCTGGTATGGAGGGCAGGTCTTATGAAGAGAGGCTGAGGGATTTGAGGTTGTTTTCGTTAGAAAGAAGGCTGCTAAGAGGAGACCTTATTGAAACATATAAGATGAATAAATGTGTAGAGTATAGGGCTAATGGTAGGGCTCTTAATAGTGTTGAGGAACAGAAGGATCTTGGTGTATGTGTCAATAGATCCCTGAAAGTAGGCAGTCAAGTGGATAAAGTTGTTAAGAAGGCATATGGAGTCTTAGCTTGTATTGGTAGGGGGACTGAATTTAGGAGCCGCAGCATCATGTTGCAACTGTACAAAACTCTAGTGCGGCCGCACTTGGAGTATTGTGTGCAGTTCTGGTCGCCACATTATAAGAAAGATTTGGAGGCATTGGAGAGGGTACAGAGGAGGTTTACCAGGATGTTGCCTGGTATGGAGGGCAGGTCTTATGAAGAGAGGCTGAGGGATTTGAGGTTGTTTTCGTTAGAAGGAAGGCGGCTAAGAGGAGACCTTATTGAAACATATAAGATGATTAGAGGTTTAGATAGGGTGGACAGTGATAGCCTTTTTCCTAGGATGGAGAAAGCTAGCACGAGGGGACACAACTTTAAATTAAGGGGTATGAGTTATAGGACGGATATCAGAGGTAGGTTCTTACTCAAAGAGTGATTAGGGAGTGGAATGCCCTGCCTGCAGCTGTTGTAGATGCGCCAAGTTTGGTGGCGTTTAAGAGGTTAGTTGATAAGTATATGGAAGAGAAGGGAATGGTTTAGTTAGGAGGGGCATTGCTTTTTATTTTGGTCGGCACAACATCGAAGGCCGAAGGGCCTGTTCTGTGCTGTATTGTTCTATGTTCTATGTTCTATGATTAGAGGGTTAGATAGGGTGGACAGTGATAGCCTTTTTCCTAGGATGGAGAAAGCTAGCACAAGGGAACATAGTTTTAAATTAAGGGGTGGTAGTTATAGGACGGATGTCAGAGGTAGGTTCTTTACCCAGAGGGTGATAATGGTATGGAATGCCCTGCCTGCTGCAGTTGTAGATGTGCCAAGTTTGGGGGCGTTTAAGAGGCCAGTGGATAGGTTTATGGATGAAAAGGGAATGGTTTAGGTTAGAGGGTCATTGATTTTTCTTAATTGGTCAGCGCAACATTGAGGGCCGAAGGGCCTGTTCTGCGCTGTTATGTTCTATGTTCTAACACTGCAATGAAGTTACTTTGAAAATCCCCTAGTTACCACTCACTAACGCCTTCTCCTTACACTGCTGGAGCCCTTTCACTTAATGTGTTCCCAGAATGGTGTTAACTGGGGATCTGAGAATAGTCACCCAGTGATCTTGAAGGATTGATATTGGACTGAACCTGCCTTTCAATTGGCCAAACTACCACAACCCATGGTGATGGGTAGGGGCATGTGTTCCACACAAGGTGACCAATCAGAAGTATTGATCATTATCATATGACTATTAACACTGGCCAAGTTTGTCAAAGTTATTGATCATTTCCAAATTCCTACAGCTAAACCATTTTTTAAACTAAATATATTTAAAACTTCCCATATGTGGACTGGCAAGGGGATGTATCCAGTTACATGCCAAAGCTAAGTTATTCCTTAGGGGTCTGTTGCTGAACTTTGCCTCAGCAAGTAGTTTGAAATATGGCTAAGCAGAGGGAAAACATGGGTCATTGCTGATGTTATTACAAATGATAAGCCAGGTGGAATGGTTGAGGACTCTGGATCTGTACTCATTGGTGTTGAGAAGGATAAGGAGGGGATTTTATTGGAACTTACAGGATACTGCGAGGCCTGGATAGAGTGGATGTAAAGAGGATGTTTCCACTGGTAGGAAAAACTAGAAGCAGAGGACACAATCTCAGGCTAAAGGGACGATCCTTTAAAACAGAGATGAGGAGGAATTTCTTCAGCCAGAAAGTGTTCAATCTGTAGAATTCTTCTCTGCAGAAGACTGTGGAGGCCATGTCATTGAGTATCTTTAAGACAGAGATAGATATGTTCTTAATTAATAAGGGGATCGAGGTTATAGAGAAAAGGCAGGAGAATAGGGATGAGAAAAATATCAGCTGTGATTGAATGGCAGAGCAAACTCTATGGGCCGAGTGGCCTAATTCTGCTCTGATGTCTCATGGTCTTATGGCACACTTATCTTCATCGACTGGGGCATTGAGTACAAGAGTTGGCAAATCGTGTTGCAGTCATATAAAATCGTGGTTAGGTGAATTGGAGTATTGCGTCTAGTCACCACATGACTGGAAGGATGTGAAAGCTTTGGTGAGAGTACAAAGAAGGCCCATCAAGATGTTGCCTGGTCTCGATGACATTGATTATGAGGAGAGTTTGAATAACCAGGATTGTTTTCACTGGAAAATTGGAGGCTGAAGAGAGACCTGATAGAGGTCTACAAAATGAGAGGCACAGATAGGGTGGATGGTCAGAGCCTTTTCCCCATGGTGGAAGTGACCATTACAATGGGCACAGCTTCAAGGTGAGAAGGGGAAGTTTAAGGGAGATGAAGTTTCTCACGCAGGGAATGATGGCACCTAGGACGTATGACCAGAGGAGGTGGTGGAAACAGACACATTATGAGGCATCTGGATGGGGACATGAATAGTGAGGGAGCAGAGGGATATGAGTAAGGGCAGAAGGGTTTTTTTTTGGCTTAGTTAGGGCATCATGATCAGCACGGGATTGGTGGGCTGAAGGGTGCTGTAATTTGTTCTTTTTTTTCAATATTTAATAATATTGGTGCTTTCGTTGTCCGTCAGCCTCTGCTGGAGATGTTGGCCTGGCAATTGGTCCCTGCCCCAGGGAGGGTGTAACCCCGGGTGCTGTGTGCACAGTTAATGAGCAAAACTGCGACTGCGACTGTCACAAATTAGTTATCGGGACAGGAAAGAAAGTGTGAGGGTGTGAGAGACAAAAGGAAATGTGTGTTTACCCAAAAGATAACTGAAATGGATGGGTTACCTTTATAAGGAAAGGTTAGAACATAGAACATTACAACGCAGTACAGGCCCTTTGGCCCTCGATGTTGTGCCGGCCAGTGGAACCAATCTAATGACCCTCTAATCTAAACTATTCCAATGTTATCCATATGCTCATCCAATGAATTTGGTCATGCTAGCCTCATAAACACTGGAATTTAGAAGAGTGAGGCATCTTGATTGAACAATATGAGATATTCAAAGCTGCTGACATGGTGGGTGTGAAGAAAAGATGCTTCCTTTTGTAGAAGGATCTAGAACTAGATGCCACTGCTTAAAAATAAGGGGTTCCCCATTTTAAACGGAAATGAGGCGAAATGGAACAGAATCATAGAATCCCTACAGTGCAGAAGGGGACCACTCAGCCCATCGAGCCTGCACCAACAACAATACCATCAGGCCCTATTCCTGTAATCTATCCTAACTAGTCCCACTGACATTAAGGGAGAAATTTAGCACGGCCAATCCACCTAACCTGCACACCTTTAAAGTGTGGGAGGAAACCGGAGCACCCAGAGGAAACCCATGCAGACATGGGGAGAGCATGCAGGCTCTCAACAGTCAGTCGCCAAGGTAAACCTAATCGCAGCTGATCCAACAGCTGGTCTGAGTCCCTGACTGGAACACCCAATGGCCTTAGGGTGTCAAAGAACAAAACAGGAAGAGATTGACACTAAGGATCATCTTTTGCAGAGGGAGAGAGAAGGAATGTGGCAAGGTGAGGGATGGAAATGGGACTGCCAGGGAGAAGTAGGCCATAAACTTAATGAAAGGACAAGATAATAAGAGACTTGAATGCAGTTGAATTGGATGAAAAATGATAACTGGCAGGTGAAGGTGGAGAAAGATGATCAATCAGAATTGTGGAAACCCCCAAGTTAAATGGGGAAGCAAACAGCAGAGAAAGGACCAGTTTAAGGTTGTGGATAATCTCTCCAGCATACAACCCAATATGATGTCAGAGAACTTCTAAATCCATCCAAATGAAGGAGGCCAGTTACCAGGATTGGAAATCTTTGCCTCCACTTCCCATGGGGAAAACAAATGCACTGCTCCTGTCTGAAGCAACTGCAAACACAACTTTTATTTATTCCCTTCCATTGGTTGAAGTGCCAATATAAATATATTCTGCAAGTCTCACCAGAAATGTCTTCTTTGGAAACAGAGGGTAGAGTTTTCCCATCCCACCCACCATGGGAATCATAGTAGGCGAGGGCGGGTCTTGCAAAGGTCTGTTGACCTTGGGCAGCAATTTCTGGCTGGTGTGACCAGAAAATCCCGCCCATACTGCATTGCGCACAAATAGGCTGGTATTTTACAATTTCACTTGGGTAAGGCTCACAAAATCTGCCTCCCCCCACCAAGGCCAATGGAATATTCCATTCTGTGAGATTGCCTACCCCGATTCCAGGGCAGGCAAAGTGGTAAAATTCTGACTGAAGTCTCCAGCATCTTTGATAGGTGCTTTCGAGATGTTACACTGGAAGTAGCCATGCCATCCCAATTCCTTTCTTGAATGCGACCTCTAATTCAGAAAGTGCATCTCACTCTTGAAGACAGTGCACCCTGAGCTATTTCCCAGTGTGACCCACTTTAATACTTAAATATTCATGTGAACCCAAATGCCAACAAAAAACAAAACAGTAACAAAGGAACAGAATAACACTCAGTACATAATCATTGAAGTGTCTGCCTTAAAAACCAAATAATAAACCATATCAATATGAACATCTGTATCTTTGAATACTTTAAACTTAAAGGCACGGTGGCACAGTGGTCAGCACTGTTGCCTCACAACACCAGAGACACAGGTTCAATTCTGGCCTTGGTCACTGTCTATGTGGAGTTTACGCATTCTCCCCATGTCTGTCTGGGTTTTCTCCAAGTGCTCCAGTTTCCTCCCACATTCCGAAGATGTGCAGGTTAGGTGGATTGTCCCTTAGTGTCAGGGGGTCTAGCTAGGGTAAATGCATGAAGTTATGGGGATAGGGCCTTGCGTGGGATTGTGGTTAGTGTAGACTTGATGGGTGAGTGGCATCCTTCTCTAGGGATTCTATGGTTAAAGTTTAAAATTTAATCACACTACAGGTCTCACCAACAATATCGCTTGTGGAAATATATATCCGGAATTCTCCAACCTCGCCCGCTGCTGGGATTACCCAGTCCCGTTGGAGATCTGGCTTAGTGTCAAATTCACTGTCCTACTGGCAGCACTAACAGGACGTGCGAGATTAGAGAATTTCGGCCATCATTCAGCTTCCCTCCTGCCCCGTGGCAAGAAATCTTGAAGTTTGACATCAAAATTGAGATCAACAGAGAGGCCAATAATTCAATAGAGAGGGATAATGAGCATTTTATTTTAAGAGAGATGATCAAAGTTAGTGTGAAGTTTTATACTGTAACAGCAGCTGCTTTCAGAATTTGTGTCCCGTGTAAAATGTTGCAACTACAATTGGCGTTACACTGCCCTCGTGTGTTGCTGTCCAGTATATGTGTCACTCCATTATTATATAACTTAACCTGGAGTCTTTTATGGCCAATTACCCTTTTACTCTGTTAGCTGATGTATTGCTCTCTATGGGTCTGCCTTCCTATCCACAGCCCCCTTTAGCTGCTATTGATGATTCGATAGCCCTCCCCAATGGAATTATCAGTCTTTACAATCTTTCTTCAGCCACGGTGAACTAATAGCCAAGTCTCTCTTGACAACTGCTCGCTGGACATCAGCTACTTGGCTGTGAAGCAGGAAGAGATGGGGGCAGTGCAGTTGTATTCCAGGGACAGCCCTCAGGAATGATACTGGTCCAGATGTTCTGGTGAAGTAGGAGCAGCTGCCTCCTGATCATTTATCACAAAAGCTGCAGCTTTCAGACATCAGAATCTGGTTCCAGTTTAAACGCAGCAATGAACAGTCTGAAGTGTCAGAATGTCATTGTAATGGAGCCACTGCCATTTCTCCCCACCAGCTGCAGACAGCTCCCCTTAAATCTGTCTTCAGCTTGTTGGCTAATAGAAATTTTAAATGTCACTCTCAGCCACAACCCTGCACAGCCAGCACCCCCAGAATTCTCACCTGCCCCCCGCAAGACAATGGTCTCCTGCTGCCTCACTGCTCCCCCCACCAGACAACGGTCACCTCCTGCCTTAGTAACTCCCTCTCCACCTTAGACAATGATCACCTCCTGCCTCACTATTCCTCCCCCCAACGAAGACAATGGTCACCTCCTGCCTCACTATTCACCCCTCCAGGCAATGGTCACCTCCTGCCTTAGTACCCCCCTCTCCACCTAGACAACGGTCACCTCCTGCTTCACTATTCACCCCTCCAGGCAATGGTCACCTCCTGCCTCACTCTTCCTCCCCCTCCAGGCAATAATCACTTCCTCCCTCACTATTCTTTCCCCCCCTCCCCAAAGACAATGCTTATCTCCTGTCTACTACCCCCCCTACCTCAGATAATGGTGTCCTCCTGCCTCATTACACTCCCACTCCAGGCAATGGTCAACTTTCTCCTCAGTTCCCCCCGACAATGCTCACCTTACCCTAAACAGTGGACTCCCCTGTCTTCGGCACCGATGCTCACTTTTCTCCCTCGTCCATTAAAGGTCACTTCCCTCCACCCCTGGACAACACTCAACATCCCCTCACATTCACCACAACAGTGCTCATCTCCCTCTCAACTCTCAGAGCACCCAGAAGAAACACACACAGACACAGGGAGAATATGCAGACCCCACACAGACAGTGACCCAAGACCAGAATTGAACCCGGATCCCTGGCACTGTGAGGCAGCAGTGCTAACCACTGTGCCACCATTATACTCCTGATCAACAGGTGGGAGAGCTTCCATGATCTCGTCTGACTTTCAAGGAGTTCTTAAGTCAATTTCAAGATCTGGTGGAGTTCAGCTGACCATATTTATTTGCATACCTGGTTAAATATGATTAATGTTTCCATAACCTGGGCTATCACCTGATTACAAGTAGAAAAAAACAAGAACTTGCAATTATACAGAGTCACATAAAACATCCCAGGGCACTTTACAGAAGCGTTATTGAAAAAAAATTGACACCCAGGGAAATATAAGGCAGGCAACCAAAATGTTAATCAAAGAGATATGTCTTAGGGAACATACTCGATGGGTTTCTTGCACTGTATAACTCTATGGGCAGGATTATACATCCTGAAACCATAAAATCCAGTGTGAGGACATCAGATCTTCCCACTATCCGAACCTCACCCGCTCCGATTCCCATGGTGGGTGGAGTTGTAGGATTCCAGTCTATGACTCGACAGAGAGGCAAAGAAGTGGAGAGGTTTGAGAATTAATTCCAAAGCAACTAACCCTGGCAGCTGAAAACAGATGGAATGATTAAAATGAAAGGTGCTCAAGCTGGCTCAGAGAGCATCCAACTTTGCGTCAATTGCTTCATAATGTGGCAACAGAGAGAGGTGGTGAACAAGTAGGGTCCTGGATAAAGGGGGCATCAAATAAACCCCTTCCCATTTTCCTTTTCAAACTGCTTTTCACTTCATATTGTTAAAAGTTAGGAACATTTTTTTTATGGGCAATTAATGCGAGTCTTACCAAATCTTGGGCACAATCCTCTGGAGTTTCAAAGTGGCATCAAAAGTTAGCCCATTTTCAGTAAAATGATGAGTCTGTATTGGGTTGGCATGGATAATCTGGAAATATTTCCATAAGATTAAGACAAATGGAAGGTAGGCTGGGAAGTTTCAGTACAAGGTTAGTAATTTGAATGCGAAAACATCTTTATAATTCTGTTGCAAAACTATCATGTGTATTGTCAAACTTTTCACTTACATGACCAAGTTTTCATACACTTTGACTATCAAACTCTTCAAATTCCTCAGCTGTCATACCTCATGTTTCCTTTTCATTTTTTTAGTACATATCTGAAAATAACCATCGCTTATGAAATAGTACCAAAATGAAACCTGCTCTCTTTCCCCATTGGCATTATTACTGTGTATTCTTCAACTCAACTGTTCTCCCAGATTTCTTTTGTCTATATCCCTTGCAGAAGTTACATTTTATAGCTTTCATATGCTTCATCTGAATAAGAGATACTTTAATAATAAAATCTAATAACAAAATAGTAATAAAATAATAATGTCAAACAGGAAGTCTTCAGGAAATAATTGAGAAGGCTTCAAATACAGAGTTGAAGATATAGTGAGCGTAGAAGGATTACGAAGAGTTTTCAGATAAAGGGAAAAGCACGGTGAAGTTCAGTAAACTAGACAAGGAGTGTGACAATTAGTAGTCTGGTCTCAGAGAATCACTGAAGGCTACGATTTTGTACAAATGATGGTGGCACAGTGGTTAGCACTGCTGCCTCACAGCGCCAGGGACCTAGGTTCAATTCCGACCTCAGGTCACTGTCATTGCAGAGTTTGCACATTCTCCCTGTGATGGTGTGGGTTTCTTCCAGGTGCTCTGGTTTCCTCCCGCAGCCCAAAGACGTACAGGTTAGATGCATTGGCCATGCTAAATTGTCCCTTAGTGTCTGGGAAATTAGTAAGGTAAATGCACGAGGAAAGGGTCTGGTGGGATTATGGTTGGTGCAGACTTGATGGGCTGAACGGTCTCCTTCTGCAGTATACGATTCTAAGATTCTAGCACAAAATGAAAGCTCTTGGGTGGAATTTTCCCCATCCTGCCCGCCACAGGAATCATGGCACATGTGGGCGGATCGTGCAAAGGTTTGTTGACTCCAAGTGGGAATTTCCGTCCTTAGGGCGAGTGGGTCGAAAATTCCACCCCTTGGATTTGTCGACAAGCAAACACAACAAAGGATGCCACAGGAAGTGCTTATCATCAAGGAAGTACTTACTGAAGTGTATTCATTGTAGTTGGCTGAGAGTACAAAATTTCATTTGCTATCGCCACATGTATTGAGAAACATGAAAAGTATTGTTTCTTGCATGCTATGCAGATAAAGCATACCATTCATAGAGAAGGTGCTGAATATAGTATTACAATCATTGTTAAGTTGTAGAGAAAGATCAACTTAATATATGGCAGGTTCATTCAAAAATCTGAAGGCAGAAGAGAAGAAAATGAACACTGTTGATAAAAGACAGATATCGGACAGTTTAATATCTTGGGCTGGATGTTCATATTGGATTTGGGAAATGTGATTCAGGGCAGTTCTGGACTTTGCCAATTTGAATCCATCACCTCCCCCCCATTCCCTACACGTTTCTATTCCTGGAGATCTGAGAGGGGAAGGTTTGTGTCTGCTCTGTCCCTCGGAAGACATGGTCAGAGTGGGAGGAGTGCTGGCACCAAAATGGGCTATTTAGAAGATCCATCTCGATTCTGAGGGATATCAGCACATCTCTGCACATTAGAATCATACAGTGCAGAAAGAGGCCCTTCAGCCCATCGAGTCTGCACTGAACACAATCCTACCTCGGCCCTACCCCCATATTCCAACATATTTTACCCGCTAATTCCTCTAAACTACACATCCCTGGACATTAAGTATCAATTTTAGCATGGCCAATCAACCTAACCTGCATATCTTTGGACTGTGGGAGGAAACTGGAGCACACAGAAGAAACCCACGCAGACATGAGGGGAATGTGCAAACTCACACAGAGTGTGACCTGAGCCGGGAATCGAACCCAGGTCCTTGGAGCTGTGAAGCAGCAGTGCTAACCACCCTGCTACTGTGCCACTGTGATGAGGGTAACCCTCATTCCCTCTCACTCTTATGCTTTCTCCATGCCCTCCCATATTACCCAGGTCCCCTTCATGCCCCCCTTGGGCATCTGTGCACTCTCTCTGTACCTCCATATCCTGCACTCCTTCATTTTCCCCAGGCCGTAAGCATGCATTGATGACCTCTCAATACGCAGTGTCCATGCCTCCTCATATTTCCATGCCACCTTTACAGCCCCCTCATTTCTCCCATGCTCACTCCGTGGTCTCTATATATCCTCCACAGCCAATTGACCAACATAAACTGCAAGCAAACTTCAGGGGCCATTTAATAGCAATAGGAAAGGATGTGAAAAAAGAATTAAATCTCTAACAATCTAATAAAGCTGTCACTAAAACAAACCCATATCCATTCTATAAAGAAACAAAACTACACATCCATTTAATTGCCTCAAATGATTGATAATTTGTTAAAACATTATTCCAAAATCACATCAAACACAATTGATCTTTTAATTGTCTGTTAAAACTGTCAATCAAAGTGTGGTAATTGGATCATAAGTTTTGAAATTCAGCCAAGCATCATTAATGGTTAAGATATCACAGTAAACAGTTCCAGCTCCAGACAATGGAGGCTACTAAAACTAAAATTGCAGGTGAATAGATTTTTTTTCTGAACAATACCAGATGGTCTGGCATTCAAAGAATTTCAGGAGCAGCTGGCTTTTCTTTCCAAGGTGAAGTAGCTAGTGTTTTGTTTCTTGACTTTGAAGAACTGTAGACATTTAAATCTCTTCAGTTTTCCATACCAGAGTTCTCGAGCACTTCTTTCCACAGTTTTTAATGTAGAGTAGCAATTTTCCCAATCCAAAGTGGACTCCAATGCACCAGCCTCCCATTCATTGACTCTGTCTACACTTCCCCTGCCTTAAAAAAGTACCCAGCATGATAAGGACTCCATGCACCCAAACATACTGGTTGGAATTTTACTGCTCTGCCATCATGGGAATGGGTGCGGACAAGGGGCGAACAATGGGAAGGCCCATTAACTCCGGGCAGGATTTTATGGTTTCAGGATGGGCGGGGCTATAAATCCCACCTATTCTCTTCACGTTCTTCTGTCATAAAAAAAAACAAAGTCTGAGGTCACTTATTAACTGACTCAACAACAGCTTCTTCTCTGCTACCATCAGACTTTTGAATTGACCTACTGTAAGTTAATCTGTCTCTACACCCTAGCTATGGCTGTTACACTACATTCTGCACCCTTTCCTTCCTTTCTCCTCTACATACTCTGCGGCACAGTGATTAGCACTGCTGCTTCACAACTCCGCGGACCTGGATTTGACTCCTGACTCGGGTCACTGTCTGTGTAGAGTTTGCACATTCTCCTTGTGTCTTCATGGTTTTCCTCTGGGTGCTCCAGTTTCCTCCCACAGTCCAAAGATGTGTGGGTTAGGTTGATTGGCCACGTAAAATTTCCTTTTAGTGTCCTGGGATGTGTAGATTAGAGGGATTAGCAGGTAAATGTATAAGGATATGGGGATAGGGCCTATGTGGATTGTGGTCAGTGAAGACTTGAAGGGCCTGCTTCTGCACTACAGCGTTCTATGATTCTATGATACTCTATGACTGTGTACTTTATGAACATTATATTTTGTCTGTGTAGCGCACAAAAAGCAATCCTTTTCACTGTATGCCTCTGCACAGAGTCATAAAGGTTTATAGCATAGAAACAGGCCCTTTGGCCCAACTTTTCCATGCTGCCCTTTTTTTTAAACCCCTAAGCTAATCCAAATAGCTTGCATTTGACCCATATCCCTCTATAACCATCATACCCATGTGTAACTATCTAAATGCTTTTTAAAGGACAAAATTGTACCCACCTCAACTACTACCTCTCGGAACTCGTTCCAGACACTCACCACCCTCTGTATGATTAAAATGCCCCTCTGGTCACTTTTGACTCTCACCTTACTCCTATGCCCTCTAGTTTTAGACTCCCCGACCTTTGGGAAAAAATATTGACTATCTACCTTGTCTATACCCTTCATTATTTTACAGACCTCTATACAATCACCCCTCAGCCTCTTATGCTCCAGAGAAAAAAAATGCCTCAGTCTATCCAGCCTCTCATTATAACTCAAGCCATCAAGTCCCGGTGGCATCCTAGTAAGTCCTTTCTGAACTCTTTCTAGTTTAATAATATCCTTTCTATAATAGGGTGACCAGAATTGCACACAGTGTTCTAAGTGTGGCCTTACCAATGTTTTGTGTAATTTCAACAAGACATTCCAACTCCTGTATTCAATGTTCTGACTGATGAAAGCAAGCACGCTGAATGCCTTCTCCACCACTCTGTCCACCTGTGACTCCACTTTCAAGGAGCTATGAACTTATTTCCCTCGATCTCTTTGTTCTGTATCTCACCCCAGTGATGGATCATTAACGGGCTCACTGGCCTGTAGTTCCCATGCTTTTCCTTGCAGCCCTTTTTAAACAAAGACGTAACATTCTCCAATCTTCAGGCACCTCACCTGTGACAATCGATAATTCAAATATCTCAGCTAGGAACCTACAATTTTCTACGAGCCTCCCACAATGTTCTGGGATAGACTTTATCATGTCCTGGGGATTTATCGACCTTGATGGGCTTTAAGAGTTCCAGCACCTCCTTCTCTGTAATATGTACACTCCATGTGATAATAATAACACAAATCAAATCAAATCAATCAACACATATACAACACCAGTCAGTAGAATGGTCAACTGATTTTTGCAGGACAGAGTCTGTTGTCAATCTCTAAAATATTTGAAGTTGTCAAACACTTTAATACTTACTGACAGGATGTTCCAGATTCCTAAGCAGCCTTCCTCCAAGCTTCTTTAACTATCCTACCTGACAGGTTTTCCAAAGGCTGCCAAAACGCACCCAAACTAACCAAACTATGAAACATGGCTTGTAGGCTTGTCAGGGGTGGACCCTAAATCACCAAAAGTGCATGTGAGATTGCAACCTGAATCTCCTCTGGACCTTCTTCCTGTTTTTGGAACATTTGGGCTCTTTTTGAGGGGGAAATTCAAACTTCCAGTCTCACAGTTTTACCTGAATCCTTCACCCATTCCTCACTCTTCTGAAATACAAAAATCTGGCATCCATCCATAAAAAAAGAGCATTTAGACAGTGCCTTAGGCCTGGCATTGGTCAGATCAGATGGCTGGAAAGCTAGATTGTGATGTGGAGCAATGCTAACTGTGCGGGTTGAAATCCTTTACTGGCTGAAGTTATCCAAGTTAATCTCGCCCCTCATCTGAGGAGTGGTGACTCTCAGGTTCAATTGCAAATACAGTGGCTTGATGACTCAGTGTTAAGCATTGCTGCCTCACAGTGCCAAGCACCCAGGTTCGATTCTCAGCTTGGGTCACCGTCTGTGCATTCTCCCCGTGTCTGCATGGGTTTTCTCCGGGTGCTCTGGTTTCCTCCCACAGTCTAAAAGACATGCTGGTTAGGTACATTGGTCATGCTCAATTACTCCTCAGTGTGTCGATGAAAGGCTTTTCACAGTAACGTCATTGCAATGTTAATATAAGTCTACTTCTGACACTAATATATAGATATTTAAAACTAGTCAGCTCTCTCTCTCTCTCTCAAAAATGGGGAGAGCAATCAATGATTGTCTGGGAATTTCATCTTATTCTAAATTATCAGCTGGTATTGTGTCATCAACTTAAGTGTAGGGTTTGAATCCACAATCTTGTAAGAGCTAAGAGTCCTAAAATAAATGACGGCATTAGCCTACAGTTTGCTATGAACTCATGAGATCATGTTGAGTAATGGAACTTGATGGGGATGGTGAGATGTAGGGTTTTATACTAGCTTTTAGAGATTCAAGGCAAATTAGATCAGTAAGAAAGCAGGAAAGAAATGGGGCCTCAAGGGAACCTGAAATCATGGATAGAGTATTATTGACTCTCGGATGAAGGCCAGCCTTGCAGAAGAAAACATTCATGAGAACCCTTCCCCTCCCTTTCTCCGACAAGCCATTGACATTTAAAAGCCAAACTTGCTTTCACCAAATCACCAATTCCTGATTGGCCATATTTGTATTTCACTCCCATCAGCCTCTTCGTCCTCATCGATGGGACTTTGCAGTCACTTCCAAATTAAAAATAAAACTCTGCAGAAGCCTCAGGCAAACCATCAATTTGCCTAACATCTTCAGCAACACGCTATTAGCCGAGCCTTCAGATACAGACTCCAATTTAAAAACACAGTGGTATTTGGAATCCGATTGAATCAGCGAGAATGTAATTTGGACCAAGGCTCTGATAAATTATTTCAGGAGTGTTGACTCGAGCAGGTTTTAGTGATTGAAAAGATTACAGGAAAGTATTCTGTGATCCTGCATGTAAATAGATTATGCAGATGAAAGTTTGCTGCATAGCATTATTTAATAAAATTATTCAGTAGTCTTGACGCCTCGAATTGTGGTGCAGAATATATATAAAAAACACATTGCCTAAACTCTCTGGACACGAGACAGCTGTGCTATAACACTTTCTCCTCTTTCATCTCCCTCTGTCACTTGATGTATTGGGAGATTTTATTTGACCCTTTAATGAAGTTGCAACTCAATCCTCCTTAGCTGATAGGACTGACTCGATACTTTGATATGATCCACTTAGTGTGTGTGAGCTGAGAATGTAGCACATTCTCACATTCAGACTTGATTCATATAGTGCTATGTACGTTTTGCATAAAAGAAAGGAGGAAAATCGGGTATGGTTCCTCCTTTGGATCATTGTCTGGTAGAAAATTTTCATGGTTCATTGAAGGCGGGATAGGGCATCAAATTCAACCTTTAATCTTTTTCTTAGTACATGGGGGTTTGGACATCGGTATGGTGTTGCCAATCCAGGTGAGGATATAACTGGGTGGGAAGATGGGTTTCCTCCGGGGGCTCTAGTTTCCTCCCAAAGGTGTGCAGGCTACGAGAATTGGCCGTACTAAATTACACTTTAGTGTCCCACGATGTGTAGGTTAGATGCACTAACAAGATAAATTCTTGAGGTTATGGGGAACAGCTCTGGGCGAAATTGCCCCTTACTGTCAGGGGGATTATGTGGAGTTGCAAAGATAGGGCCTATCAGCCTCCTTCTGCAGTATAGGAATTCTATGATAAGATCCCAGAATGGAACCCTAGCTTAAAAGACTACAACTTTTACTTTTGTTACAGTGTGTTTTTATCAACCTTTCTCCTTTGTAATTGTTGTAATTATTGATATCTATTGAGGGTTCTAAGCATGTGTGGGCTTTGATAGACTGTTCAGTGTTCAACAGAGTGTTCTGCAAGCAAGACCTGTTTTACTAGTGATCTTGTTTTCATAGTTCTTCCTGTTATTACCATTCAGCAGACTTACTGTGATTGTTCCACTTTGTCATTTATTATATAAAGAATTCCCTTTAAACAATCCATACGACCACCTTATCTGTGCTCCCAAGTCATCACAACATTTGGCTGAGCACCAAATTCTCCATACTCGCTGGTAGCCACTGCAGAATGTGCCGGAGAATCCCAGCCGTTAAGTGAGAATATCAAAAAGTACCCTTCCAATAACTCATTTCAGAGTCTCAAAGATTTAATGAGATCTTCTACCATTTTGTTGCAGCTCAGAATCATACGGTGGAACCTCAGTGTTTTATTTTAAATTAACCATAACCCTATTTGAATTTTACATTCGTATACGAGCCTTTTCAAATTTAGTCAAGCGTAAATTGCAAGCATATGCTTGGTGTGACATACAATATCCATTATGATACATTATTTGTATGCAAGAAGTATGACCTAAAACTTCTTATGTTGAAGTTTATTTGTTAGTGTCACAACTCGGCTTACATTAACATTGCAATGAAGTTACTGTGTATGTAGGCAAGATTTTTATTGCATTCATAATTAATGTGACAGAAAAAATATGATACCCTGTCCAATGTTTTATATGAACAAATTTTTATCACCAGCTTCTTGTGCACAATTAATTGGCTCCGATAAAAGATGTTTGTGGAATTTTTTAATATGTTGTGTCCAGATGCTGGTGTCATTTATCATTAAAATGAAATTACACAAAAGTAAATATTGAATAAAACATTGAAGTTTTAATTTGTCGGAGAGGAGAGAGGAGAATTAATGATTTTTTTGAAATAAATTTCTGATCTTATATTTTAAGGAACATTTTCCCCAGGCCTACTTTGTCTGGATGACAAGACTTTATTCATCTGTGTGCTGCAGTTATCTGTCTGAATATGTTAAACCCTATGACTTTATAACACCAAAAGCTAATGACATTTGTTACTAAACAAAGCAGTTGGACCTTAACTTGGTGTTATGAGACTTCTTACTATGTTCTTACCCCCAGTCCAACGCCGGCATCTCCACATCATGACTGCAGGGGAGGTTGCAGATGATTGGAAAATAGCTAATGTTGTTTCTTTGTTTAAGAAGGGTAGCAAGATTAATCCAGGTAATTACAAGCCGTGAACCTTACATCAGTGGTAGGGAAATTATTGGAGAGGATTCTTCGAGACAGGATTGATTCCCACTTGGACATTAGTGGACGTGTTAGTGAGAGGCAACATGGCTTTGTGAAGGGGAGGTCGTGTCTCACAAATTTGATTGAGTTTTTTAAGGAAGAAGATGATTGATGAGGGTAGGGCAGTGGATGTTGTATACGTGGACTACAGTAAGGCCTTTGACAAGGTCCCTCATGGCAGACTGGTACAAAAGACAAAGTCGCATGGGATCAGATGAGAGCTAGCAAGGTAGATACAAAACTGGCTCCGTCAAAGAAGACAGAGAGTAGCAGTGGAAGGGTGTGTTTCTGAATGGAGGGCTGTGACAAGTGGTGTTCCTCAGGGATCAATGCTGGGAGCTTTGTTATTTGTAATATATATAAATGATTTGGAGGAAAATGTAGCTGCATTGATTAGTAAGTTTGTGGATGACACAAAGCTTGATGGATTTATGGAGAGCGATGAGGACCATGAGAGGATATAGCAGGATTTCTGTATTTTCAAACTGTGCTCCAGCCCAACAGTGAAGTGGGAGTTAGCTCTATTCTCTCTGCACAGATACTGTCAAACCTGCTGAGATTTTTCAGCATTCTCTGTTTTCGTCTCAGATCCTAATATCTGCAGAATTTTGCTTTTATCTTAGGTATAAATTACCTTGGATTAACAGCAATTAGACTCCAAATGAACGTTTCTCCACAAGAGTTGTGGTCATAAAGAACAAAGAACAGTACAGCACGGGAACAGGTTCATCAGTCCTCCAAATCTGTGCCGATCGTGTTGTTCTATCTGGACCAAAATGGCAGAAGATCTCATTAAATCCTCGAGTCTCTGAAATGAGTTAGTTGGAAGGGTACTAGTTGATATTCTTACTTTTATACCCCTCTATTCCCTGTCTCTTCATGCATCTATCCAAATAACTCTTAAATGTCGCTAAAGTGGCTGCCTTAACTACTTAAAGGGGCAGTGCATTCAATGTCCCCACCACCCTCTGTGTAAAAAAACTTTCAATGCACATCTCCACTGAACCTTTCCCCCCTTACCTTGAACTTGTTCCCCCTTGTAATTGTCATTTGTCTCCTGAGAAAATGCTTCCAACTGTTTACCCTATCCATACCCCTCAGCCTCTGTCTTTCCAGAAAGATCACCCCAATTTATTCAATCTCTCTTCAAAAGCTAATAACATCCATGCCAGGCAATGTCTTCTATACTCATTTTCTATTCACTTGCCAAACATGTCTGTCTGGTAGTGACCAGAATTGGCTGCAGTATTCCAAATGTGGCATAACCAACATTTTATATAATTGGAACATAATGTGTCAACTTTTGTACTCGATACCCCGTCTGATGAAGGCAAGCATGCCATAAGCTTTCTTTACCACTTTTCTCACCTGTCCTGCTACTTTTAAGATCTTTTAAGGATCTTAAGGATCATAACACTCCATAAAGGTTAAACACAACTCTATTTTATCAAATATATCTATCATTTCTCAGTCTAGGATCAGACAGAGGATTAAGCCTAAGATGAGGTGTATGTCTGTTCTTGTCAGTTTGGAGCTAGTATGGCCCATTTGTGGGGACCACAAATTGGTTTCAAATTGAATTTAAGATATTTTTTGGAACAAGCAATGAGATGGATTAGGGGCTTGCACTGTTTGGCCTGCACATTGACTTTGTAACTCTGAGGAAAGAACTACATTAAAAACATTAGCAAATAAACAGCACAGGACTGTTTTAGCGTCTGGACCAATCATGAGAAACTTTACAAGTATGAAGGTTATTGTAAAAGGAGACATTCTGCCAAAATTTTACATTCTGCACTCATCAAGACAGAATGGCAAGAGTACAGAATCTTAAAGTGGACATTAATTAATTCTGCATAAAAAAGGAGGCTTATTGGTTGGCACAAAGACTCGATTGGTTGAGACGTCGCCATGGAGAATGCAAGAGGGAACAGTCAGCCACAAGCTTTGATAATGAAAGGAAAATACTGGATGATGGAATCTGAAACTCAAACAGGAAATGTTTGAAAATCTCATCAGGTCTGAGAGCATTGCGGAATCTGAAACAAAAACTGAAAATGCTGGAAAATCTTTGATGAAGGATCATCCACACTCAAAATGTCGGCTCTATTCACTCTCCATTGATTCTGTCAGGCTTGCTGAGATTTTCCAGCATTTTATATTTTTTATGGAGTTTAATGTGGAAAAGTGTGAGGTAATGCACTATGGCAGAAATAATATATGTGTAGAGTATAGGGCAAATGGTAGGATTCTTAGTAGTCTAGATGAACAGAGGGATCTTGGTGTGTATGTGCATAGATCCTTGAAAGTAGGCAATCAAGTCGAGAAGATTGTTAAGAAGGCATATGGAGTCTTGGCTTTTATTGGTAGGGGGATTGATTTTCGGAGCCGCAACGTCATGTTGCAACTGTACAAAACTCTAGTGCGGCCGCACTTGGAGTATTGTGTGCAGTTCTGGTCCCCACATTATAAGAAAGATGTGGAGGCATTGGAGAGGGTACAGAGGAGGTTTACCAGGATGTTGCCTGGTATGGAGGGCAGGTCTTATGAAGAGAGGCTGAGGGATTTGAGGTTGTTTTCGTTAGAAAGGAGGCGGCTAAGAGGGGATCTTATTGAAGCATATAAGATGATTAGAGGTTTAGATAGGGTGGACAGTGATAGCCTTTTTCCTAGGATGGAGAAAGCTAGCACGAGGGGACACAGCTTTAAATTAAGGGGTGATAGTTATAGGACGGATATCAGAGGTAGGTTCTTTACCCAAAGGGTGGTTCGGGAGTGGAATGCCCTGCCTGCAGCAGTTGTAGATGCGCCAAGTTTGGTGGCGTTTAAGAGGTTAGTTGATAAGTATATGGAAGAGAAGGGAATGGTTTAGTTTGGAGGGGCATTGCTTTTTATATTGGTCGGCGCAACATCGAAGGCCGAAGGGCCTGTTCTGTGCTGTTATGTTCTATGTTCTATGTGTTGGACCCAAGCTTCTGTTTATTTGAAAAAAGGTGCCATGCCCAGACATGCACTTTTTATTTACAATAGAAAGGACACTGGTTTGATTTGATTTATTATTCCCAGATGTATTAACATATAGTAAAAAGTATTGTTTCTTGTGTGGTCTACAGACAATGCATACCACTCATAGAGAAGGAAATGAGAGAAGGCAGAATGTAGTGTTACAGTCATAGTTACAGTCATTGTGTAGAGATAGATCAACCTAATGCAAGGTGGGTCCATTCAAAAGTCTGACAGCAGCAGGGAAGAAGCTGTTCTTGAGTCGGTTGTTACATGACCTCAGACTTTTGTATCTTCTTCCCGATGGAAGAGAGAATGTCTGAGGTCCACGGGGTCCTAAATTATGCTGGTTGCATATGAATGTATGTAAGTAAGCCACATTGATAATTTTAATCTTAAATTCACTGTTAAGGTAATTAGCAAAATTGTGATTTGATTTGATTTATTACTGTCACATGTGTTAACATACAACGAAAAGTATTGATTCTTGCTTGTGACAAACACAAGGCATACCGTACATAGAGAAGGAGAGGAGAGAGTGCAGACTGTAGTGTTACAGTCATAGCTAGGGTGTAGAGAAAGATCAACTTATTATGTGGTAGGTCCATTTAAAAGTCTGACAACAGCAGGGAAGAAGCTGTTCTTGAGTCAGTCACTATGCGATCTTAGACTATTTCCTGTATCGTTCAAGGGAACAACAAGTCCTTCAGAGAGTCTGGAATTCTTCTTTTCCAGAGGGATCAGAGATTGATGTTTTTCAGTTTTCTCACTCGGATCCGTTTTACATTCAAATGTCATCATTGTCCTTGAAGTTCAGTCATCCCAAAACCCACACACCACCTTTTAGAAATGCTGCTAATTCTGACAATGAGCAAGACATCTTTCTAAGGACTGCAAATACAGCGCAAGACTGAGTCCAGATGGTTACTTTGGAGGGGGGAAGTGGGAGTTAATGCTGAGTCCAATCTGTAGCTATAAATAAGGATAAATAAAAAACGGAAGTGAATAGGAGGCAACAAAGAGATAGAAACCGTGTAAGGGTATGGAATGCCCTGCCTTCTGCAGTTGTAGATGCACCAAGTTTGGGGGGAGTTTAAGAGGTCAGTGGATAGGTTTATGGATGAAAAGGGAATGGTTTAGGTTAGAGGGTCATTGCATTTTCTTAATTGGTCGGTGCAACATCGAGGGCCGAAGGGCCTGTTCTGCGCTGTAATGTTCTATGTTCTATGTTCTGTGGTCTATTGGT
This sequence comes from Sphyrna mokarran, assembly GCA_024679065.1. NCBI lineage: Eukaryota > Metazoa > Chordata > Chondrichthyes > Carcharhiniformes > Carcharhinidae > Sphyrna > Sphyrna mokarran. Next base: position 9,387,197 of record JAGIQG010000013.1, on the reverse strand, counting down.
GCAGGCTATGTGGGCCGAAAGCTCTGTTCCTGTGCTGTATTGTTCTTTGTCCTTTGTAATGTAAATAGTTAAAAATATAGTTTTATGCTGAAGTTAAAAAAAAACATACTTTGAGAAGAGATACAGTGTAAAGTGTTAACAGAAGGGATATGCTAATGAAAGATGTAGATGATGCTTTATCACTGCCAACAGTTAGTCACATGTTAAACTTCAGAGAAAGAGAGGGATGGAACACCATGCCTAAGAGCATTATGCCGATTTTGTAACCTGTTTGGATGTAGAAACATAGAAGTTTAGAAAGTAAGAATTGGAGTAGGCCATTCGGCCCCTCGAGCCTGCTCCACCATCCATTGTTATCATGGCTGATCATCCAACTCAATAGTCTGATTCCGCCTTTCCCCCAATATCCTTTGATCTTTTTTACTTCAAATGCTATATGTCTTACGAATAAACATGTTAAATAAGTGCGAGAGTCTAACTACAGTGCAGTTGCTAAGTACCACAGTGAGAATCCTCAGATAAGAAGGACCATCTCAAAATAGTTAACAGAATAGAGAAAGTAAAGTTGGACACTCATTTAAGACTTTACCGAACTGCCTTTGACTATGTACAAGTTCATTTGCATCTCTCTCTTCTCTCCATATGTGGAGGGATCGAAACATACAGGTCCATAGTTCCCTGAAAGTGACAACACAAGTGGCTTAGATGGTCAGGGAGGCATATGCCATGCTTGCCTTCATTGGTTGGGGCAAAGAGTATAAAAATCGGCATGCCACGTTGCAGTTTTATAGAACTTTAGTCCGGCCACATTTGGAATTTTGCGTACAGTGCTAGTCACCAGAAAGATGTGGAGTCTTTGGAGAGGGCCCAGAAAAGGTTTACAGGATGTTGCTTTATTTGGAAGTTACTAGCTATGAGGAGAGATTAGACAAATTCTGTTTGTTTTCATTTGAACATCGGAGCCTGAGGAGTTACCAGGTAGATGTTTAGAAAATATTATGAGAGGCATGGACAGAGTGGATAGTCGGAGTCTTTTTCTCAGGGTGAAAATGTCAATTACTACGGAACATAAGTTTAAAATAAAAGGGGTAAAGTTTCAAGGAAATGTGAGAAGCATATTTTTTACACGGGGGTGATAAGTGCCTGGAATGCACTGCCGGAGGAGGCGATAGAAGCAGATACAATAGGAAAATTTAAGAAGTATCTTGACAGATACATAGAGAGGCAAGGAATAGAGGAATACGGTACATATAGAGGCAAAAGGTCTGTAGGTTAGAAAGTTGTCATGTGTCAGCACAGGCTTGATGGGCCGAAGGGCCAATTCCTGTGCTGTACTGTTCTTTGTTCACATGATTTCTGAATCCAACTGCCCCAGTTGTTTCCTCCCTGAGTATTAACCTGTCAATGCCTCTGCCTAGGAATCATTCTAATTAAATCTTTGCCTCAGCTTGAATAATTGTGTTTCTATTGTATTTTTTTATATGTTCTACTCACGAGCCAAATGGTATTTGAATGTGATTAGAATGACACCTGCAGTTTACTCAACCATCTCGCACGGTGAAATAACATAAGTGGACTATTCACTTTCTAATAAAATGATGGTCATATTCATCTGCATCCAATCATGGTGCATGTAGGAGGTGAGAGGGAGCAATTCACTCCTGTCTGGAACTGGATTTCTCCACATAAGCTCGATACATCTATGTTTCATTATTGGCCGTAAATGGAGCAGTTCCCTCCTGTCACAGGCTTATAACCTGTTCCTGTTTCAGTGTCAGTTCTGATGCAATAAAGACAAAAGGAACAATAAGTTCTATTTCAGAGGAATGTGCAGAGGATGTGCAAATACACACACACACACTCACACACTCACTCACAAACACACACACTCGCGCACACACACACACACACACTCACAAACACACGCACACACTCACAAACACACACACTCGCGCACTCACAAACATACACACACACGCAGACACTCTCACACACGTACACACTCAAACACACACACCTACTCAAGCACACACACACACTCACACTCGCAAACACACACACTCGCACACACACACACACACATACATACACTCTCAAACATACACGCGCGCGCACACACACTCGCGCACATACACATTTCTGGAGTCAGAGAAAGGGTGACTGCAAATCTGATGAAAGTTTTAATTGAATTGCTGTCTCACAGCTTAAGTCAAATGTTCATTTGCTCCATATATTGTGAAAGGTAATTGGGTTTCTCGTCTTGTTTGCACACTGAGTCTTGTTAGTTTTTGTGCAATATCATTACCTCAAATGGACCCACTGCCTAATTGATTAGCACAGGCAAAGTATTTATAGGAATCTAATGATGTTGTTTAGCTATTAAAATATTAGGTTTTGAGCAATGAGGAAATAACGAGCAGCTTATTTCTCACACTTGCCTTTTACTTAATTGCCTATGTTGTACCTTGCTTTGATGTCCAACTCAAAAATAGGAACAAATCTCACAACTCCAGGTTAAAGTCCAACCAGGTTTATATGGAATGATGAGTTTTCGGAGCACTCCTCCTTCATCAGGTGAGGAGAACTCCAAAGGTTTGTGATTCCAAATAAACCTGTTGGACTTTAACCTGGTGTTGTGAGACTTCTTACTGTGTTTACCCCAGTCCAATGCCAGCATCTCCACCTCAACTCAAAAAAATGACACAACAAGCAATGGCTGCCATATATAATTGCTGGTGTTGGATGTTACTGTTGCTTTCATCTTGGAAGTTGGGAGACTTGAACAATTTGGGCCGCAGTTGATTCTTACCAACAGGTTCTAAGCAGGAAACATTCATATTCTCCCAAATCACTGAAAATTGCTTCTACAAAGGGAGAAGGCTTCCCTTTCCAAGTGGCCTCCAATGGGCATTTTAAAGGCAACCACTTAAGTCCACTCCACCACAATAACTTGCATTTATATAGTCCCTCAAATGTAATAAGATTAGATTAGATTTGATTTGATTTATTATTGTCCCATGTTTTGGGATGCAGTGTAAAATATTGTTTTTTTGTGCACTATACAGACAAAATATGCCATTCATAGGGTACATAGGCAAGAAGGAAAGGAGAAGGTGCAGAATGTAGTATTATGGTCATAACTAGGATGTAGAAAAAGATCAACCTTATTATAAGGCAGGTTCATTTGAAAGTCTGATGACAGCAGGGAAGAAACTGTTCTTAAGTCGTTTGATATGTGATCTCAGACTTTTGTATCATTTTCCTGATGGGAGAGGGTGGAAGAGAGAATGTCTGGGGTCATATATGTCAAGTTGTACTATTAGGGCAAAGTAGGAGGCATTTACAGAATCACTGAATTGTTGCAGTGCAAAATGAGGCAAATTGGCCCATTGTGGCTGCACAGGCTCTCTGAATGAGAGTTATGGCTTAGTGCCATACTCCTGCTTTTCCGCATGCACCTACACATTGGTTCTATTCAAATAATCATCCAGTGACTTCTTAAATGCCTCAGTGAAACCTGTCTCCGTCACCCTTCCATGTAGTGCATTCTAGACCCAAACCACTCGCTATGTGAAAAATATTTTTAATACTCATATCACAATTACTTTTTTTGAAGTCACTTTAGATCTGTGGGCTCTCATTCTCAATACTTTTTAAGACCAGAGACAGTTTCCCCCAAATTATTCTGTCCCACTCCCACGTGAGCTCAAATACCTCTATCAAATCCATAGTTACCAACGTCTCAACTTTCTCAGGAGGTTAAGGAAATTTGGCATGTTTGCTACAACTCTCACCAACTTTTACAGATACATCATAGAAAGCATTCTTTCTGGCTGTATCACAGTTTGGTATGGCTCCTGCTGTGCCCAAGATTGCAAGGAATTACAAAAAGTCATGAATGAAACCCAGTCTGAAACTCAAACCAGCCTCTCACCCATTGACTCTGTCCACACTTCCTGCGGCCTCTGCAAAGCATAATCAACGATACCATGCACTCCATGTGTTCCCTTTTTCACCTTCTTCTGTCTGGAGAAAGATATAAAAGTCTGAGGTCACGTATCAAACGACTCAAGAACACCTTCTTCCCTGCTGCCATCATCCATTTGAATGGACTTATGTTGCATTAAGTTGATCTTTCTCTACACACTAGCTATGTCTGTAAGATTACGTTCTGCACTCTCTCTTTTCCTTCTCTATGAACGGTAGATTTTTTTTCTGTACAGCTCACAAGAAACAATACTTTTTACTGTACGGTAATAGATGTGACAATAATAAATCAAATCAAATCAAATCCTCTTTGTCTTCTCGTCTCCAAGGAAAACAGTCTCCAATTCATCTTCATAACTGAAGTTTCTTGTCCATGGACGCATGTCTGTAAAACTGGTGAGGCACTGAATAAATATTTCTCTTCGGTATTCACGCAGAGTGCTGGAAATGTAGCTGTGGAGAGCACTGAGGTACAGGGTTGCAAATTGGGGAGTATTGTAGTAGATAGGGAGGATGTGTTAGAAATTCTCGAGGGTTTGAAGTTGGATAAGTCCCCTGGGCCGGACGGTATTTACCCTAGGATTCTCTGGGAGGCAAGAGAGGAGATTGCAGAGCCTCTGGCTCTGATCTTCAGGTCCTCGTTGGTTACGGGTGTGGTTCCGGAGGACTGGAGGATGGCGAATGTGGTCCCATTGTTTAAGAAGGGGAAGAGAGACCTCCTGGGAATTATAGGCCAGTGAGTCTTACTTCTGTGGTGGGCAAGGTATTGGAGAGAATTATTAGGGATAGGATTTATAGTTATTAGAGAGAAATGAATTGATTGGGGATAGTCAGCATGGTTTCGTGAAGGGTAGGTCATGCCTTACTAACCTCATTGAGTTTTTTGAGAAAGTGACCAGAGAGGTGGATGGGGGTAAGGCGGTTGATGTAGTATATATGGACTTTAGTAAGGCGTTTGATACGGTGGCCCATGGAAGACTTCTACAGAAAATGCAGATGTGTGGAATAGAGGGTGATTTAGCTAATTGGATTAGGAATTGGCTGGCAGATAGAAGACAGAGGGTGGTGGTTGATGGGAGATATTCATCGTGGAGTTCGGTGACGAGTGGTGTGCCTCAGGGGTCTGTTTTGGGGCCCCTGCTGTTTGTAATTTTATAAATGATCTGGATGAGGGTATTGAGGGATGGATCAGTAAATTTGCAGATGATACTAAAGTTGGTGGTGTGGTAGATAGTGAAGAGGGGGGTTTTAGTTTACAGAGTGACTTGGACAAGTTGCAGAGCTGGGCCGAGAGTGGCAAATGGAGTTTAATGTGGAAAAGTGTGAGGTAATGCACTTTGGCAGGAACAATAAATGTGTAGAGTATAGGGCTAATGGTAGGGCTATTAATAGTGTTGAGGAACAGAAGGAGCTTGGTGTATGTGTCAATAGATCCCTGAAAGTAGGCAGTCAAGTGGATAAAGTTGTTAAGAAGGTTTATGGAGTCTTAGCTTTTATTGGTAGGGGGATTGAATTTAGGAGCCGCAGCATCATGTTGCAGCTGTACAAAACTCTAGTGCGGCCGCACTTGGAGGATTGTGTGCAGTTCTGGTCCCCACATTATAAGAAAGATGTGGAGGCATTGGAGAGGGTACAGAGGAGGTTTACCAGGATGTTGCTGGTATGGAGGGCAGGTCTTATGAAGAGAGGCTGAGGGATTTGAGGTTGTGTTCGTTAGAAAGGAGGTGGCTAAGAGGGGACCTAATCGAAACATATAAGATGATTAGAGGTTTAGATAGGGTGGACAGTGATAGCCTTTTTCCTAGGATGGAGAAAGCTAGCACGAGGGGACACAACTTTAAATTAAGGGGTATGAGTTATAGGACGGATATCAGAGGTAGGTTCTTACTCAAAGAGTGATTAGGGAGTGGAATGCCCTGCCTGCAGCTGTTGTAGATGCGCCAAGTTTGGTGGCGTTTAAGAGGTTAGTTGATAAGTATATGGATGTGAAGGGAATGGTTTAGTTAGGAGGGGCATTGCTTTTTATTTTGGTCGGCACAACATCGAAGGCCGAAGGGCCTGTTCTGTGCTGTATTGTTCTATGTTCTATGTTCTATGTTCTTAACTCTTGTGCACCCTCTTCGATGTGTTCACATTAGGACAGGTAACCAAAGTTAAGTCAAAGAGATAAAACAGTAAGAAAGAAGTGCTGCATTTCTAAAGTGGATCACCTCATATTTATTCACATTATACTGAAACTCTCATGCATTTGCCCACTTGGGCAAATTTGCTGGGTGGCACGGTGGCACAGTGTTAGCACTGCTTCCTCACAGCACCAGGGAAATTGGTTTGATTCCAGCTTGGGGCACTGTCTGTGCGGAGTCTGCACGTTCTCCTTGTGTCTATGTGGGTTTCCTCCGATTTCCTCCCACATTCTGAAAGATGTGCTGGTTGGGTGCATTAACACTGTTTTGGCGATGAGGAAAATTTCACAGTAACTCCACTGCAATATTAATGTAAGTCTTACTTGTGACGAATAAATAAACTTTAAAAGATGTATTCTGTGACTTTGGAAGTCCCAATGCAATTTACATCAAAGAAATATTTTGGCAGTTTAGTCACTGTTGTGGTGTGGCAGTCAAATGATATATAATCGGCTCACAGTAATGGCAATAAAAGAAATGATCTGATAACCTGTTTATTTTGGGCATTAGTATAGTAAAAAATATTGGCCAGAAAACCAGAGAGATTGTCCCTTCCTTTCTTAATGTGATGGGAGTTTTCATATTTAATGAGAAGGAGATTGGATTTCAATTTAATATTTCATCCAAAGGTAAGCATCTCTGACCTCCTCCATGGAGTATCGTCCTGGATTGTTTTGCATTGATCTTTTGACTCAGAAGGATGCCACAACCTATATTCTTTAGGTTTTACAGAACAATCAAAAAACAAAGAGGGAAATGATGGAGAGATGAGTTAAGAAAGGAAATCCTAGAATTTAGGGCCTCGACAACTAAAGGCATGGTCAACAATAGCACAGGTCAGTGCTGGGACCCCAGCTATTCTCAATGTATACTAATGATTTAATTAAGGGAACTAAATATAACCTCTCCAAATTTGCAAATATATAACATTGAGTGGGAGGGTCAGCGGTGAAGGGGATGCAGAGATCCTTGATTGTGATTTGGACAATTTGAGTGAGTGGTCAAATGCATGGCAGGTGGAATATAATGTAAATGAATATGAGTTATTCACTTTGATAGCAAAAAAATAGGAAGGTAGATTATTATCAGAGTGGTTATAGATTGGGAGAGGGGAATATGCATTGAGACTTGGGTGACATCAGTTGCTGAAAGGAAGCATGTTGGTGTAATAGGTAGTGAGGAAGTAAAATGGTATGTTACTCTTACAGCAAGAAGATTTAAGTACAGGAGCAGGGATGTCTTGCTGCAGTTATACAGGACCTTGGTGAGACTACACATGAAATATTGTATGCAGTTTTGATCTCCTTATTTGAGTAAGGATATTCTTGCTACAGAGTGAGTGCAGAGAAGTTTTACCAGACTCTTTCTTGGGATGATGTGGTGTTGCCAGCATTGGACTGTCTCACAACACCAGGTTAAAGTCCAACAGTTTTATTTGGTAGCACAAGCTTTCAGTGCACTGTTCATTCATCAGGTGAGATGGTGGGACTGACATATCAAAAGAGATAGAATAATTTAGGATTGCATTCTCTGCAATTCAGATGAATGAGAGAGGATCTCATTGAGGCTTATAAAATTCTAACAGGACCAGACAGGGTAGATGCAGGAAGGATGTTCTTAGTGGTGGGGAGGCCCAGAATCAGGAGGTCGCAGTCTAAAAATAGCGGCTAAACCATTTAGTACCAAGATAAGAAGACGTTTTTTCACTTCCACAGGAGTGGTCAGCCTGTGGAATCCATTAACGCAGGAAGCTGTTGAGGCTAGAACATTGTATATTTTCAAGAAAGAGATATAGTTCTTGGGGCTAAAGGGATCAAAGGATATAGGGGAAAAAGTGAGAACAGTTTACTGAACTGGATGACCAACAATGATCAGAATCAAGAGTGGAGAAGCTTGAAGGGCCAAATGGCCTATTCCTGCTCCTATTTTTGATGTTTCTAAATTACTAACCTTGTATAGTAAAGTTTTTTTTTGCTAAAAACCCACAAAATCTTGTAGTTTTATTATCTTTGTCATTGTTTTGGATCTCAAATTCTGTCTACTTTAACAAAAACATTATTAGCCCATAGCTGAATCTTACTGAAAATGTACAGTCTAGTCAAGGATCTTAGCAATTCAAACAATTTTTTTTCATCCTACTTTAACACTGCAATGAAGTTACTGTGAAAATCCCCTAGTTGCTACATTCTGGCGCCTGTTTGGGTACACTGAGGGAGAATTTAGCATGGCCAATTCACCTAACTTGCACATTTTTAGACTGTGGGAGGAAGCACCTGGAGGTAACCCACCCAGACATGGGGAGAACGTGCAAACTCTGTGTAGGCAGTGACTGTGCCAGGTCCCTGGCACTGTGAGGTAGCAGTGCTAATCATTGTGCAACCATGCCATTTCAATCAGGAAGCTAAGGATCTCACAAGATTTTCCTCTGTTGATTGCCTATTTTTCAACAAGAAATGGGTGATCAGCAATTGATTCTTCCATTTCCTTTTGCTTGCTTGGCCATTGAAGGATGTGAGTAATTCAGTTTTGTTTTTTTTTTAACTGCAGTCCTGAAATCCAGGTCAAATTACACATGCCATAAATCACAGCAATACTTTCACTCACGGTCCAAACCTGACAAATGGATTGCTGACTGAGAATCAGCGGTCTGTCGAGCCATGGATGTATCACAGGAGCCACTACTTTCAAGAGAAGGCAGAAGATAAGTGGGACAAGTAGTGGAGAAAGATCCTGTGAGGCAGTTCCACAGGATCAATAATTGTAGACAAATAGAACGGATGGCATGGTGACACGGTGATCAGCACTGCAGCCTCCCAATGCCTGATACTCGGGTTCAATTCTAACCTCGGGCGACCGTCTTGTATAGTTTGCACATTCTCCCTGTGTCTGTGTGGGTTTCCTTCGGGTGCTCCTGTTTCCTCCCACTGTCATGCAAGTTTAACTGGATTGACCATATTTAATTATCCCTTAATGTCCCAAGATATCAAGGCTAAATGGAATGACCATGGTAAATATGTAAGATTGTGGGACTAGGCAGAGGAAAGTTCCTGGTTAAGATACTCTCAGAGAGTAAGTGCAGATTTGACGAGACAAATGGTCTCCTTTTGCACTGTGGGGATTCTATCAAACTGAACCCCTCAGAAAAAAAGGCCAGCCAACATCTGCAGAGAGGGAATTTTTCATTTTGATGACCAGAACAGAACTGGATACTTTCAGCTAATAGGTATTCTTCAGTGTTTGAGTAACAAGTAAAACAACTGGAGTACACCTGTACTGATTCCATCCAAGATACCGACATAAAACTCCAAAGCCCACAGAGGAATATTCCATCCTGTCTTCTCCAGCTTTGAAAATATTCTACTGATCATCTGTTGCAGGGCTCCAACAGTGTTGGAATCATAGGAATCTGCCAAGAAATTGATCATTTCTGTGTCTACTCATCTTTATCGTGCTCAGTTCCATTCTTTGCCAGATGTTCCAGCAGCTCCTTTGGAGTAGAGTTAATTGGTGGAGCATTAACCTGCTTTTGCGAGTATTTGCTAATCTGTGGGAGGATAAAAACCTCTTCTAATCTGCGGAGTCATTTGAAGCTCCTTAATTTTACACTCTTGTTCTCTAGGTCAGCAATAACTGTTTAAATTAAAGAGACTGCTTGCATCTACTTTCTCCGTGACTTTCAGCGTTTTATAGATCTGGTCTGTGCCCTATCTCAATCTTCTTTATTGCTGCTGTAAACAAGTTTAATTCTGTGAGCCTGTCAGAATAATTTAGCGTTCAATGTCCCCGCAGTTATTCAAAAATAGTAGAATTTCTACAGAGCTGAAGGAGGTGATTCAGCCCATCAAATCTGCACTGTTTCTCCGATAGAGCATTTCACCCAGGCCCCATCCCACTAACCCCACATTTTGCCCCACTAATTCCCCAAACCTTCACACTTTTGGACAGTTTGGGCAATTTTAACATGGCCAATCCTAACTTTTGGTTGTTCGAGGAAACAGGAGCACTTGGAGGGAAACCTCACAGACATGGGGACAATGTACAAATTCCCGCACAGACAGTCACGCAAGGCCAAAACTGATCCTGGCCCCTCTGGTGCTGTGAGGCAGCTGTGCTAACCACTATTCTCTAGCACCGAACTAACTCCAATGCAGCATAGCTTCCCTCAAGATTTCTTGCTTCACAACTACAACTTGTTGAATTTATATAACACTTTTCACACGGCACAATGTCACAAAAGGAGTGCATTCTAGCAAATATTCAGATCCTGGTGCATATTTGGTGATGGAATTTGAATTCAGTAAAAAATATTTGGAATTAAGTATCTAATGATGACCATGAAACCATTGTTGATTGTCATAAAAACCCATCTGGTTCGTGAATGTCCGAGGGAAGAAAATCTACCATTCTTACCTAGTCTGGCCTATATATGACTCCAGAGTTACAGCAATGTGGTTGACACTCAACTGCCTTCTAAGGGATGGGTAATAAATGCTGACCAGCCAGTGATACCTATGTCCTACAATGGATTTAAAAAAATAAGTACTACGCCAGCTGACCAAAAGAGGTGGACTTTAAAGAAAGACTTAAAATGGAGAAGCAGAGAGGCACAAGAGGCCAAAATTGGAAAAATGAAACAAAGTTGAAGTGTTGTAGGACAAGAGGAGCTTACTGAGATAAAGACAAATGGGAAAGCAAAGATGGGAATTTTCACATGAAAACATTCCTCCATCTGTCATAGTTTAACACAGCACTGTGATTTTTTTTTTCATTTCCCTATACAAGTGGGTAGCTAATCTTACAATGTCTGTGGAATATATGGAGTATTATCATGACTATTTGCTTGTTCTGTTATTGCTCCATAAATTTGTGCAGCAGTTAAAGCTTAAAACAAAGTGTTTTTATTCCCTGCCTTTCAAAGGCAAGAAGCAGAGAAATTTATATCACGTGCAGGAGCGAAATGAGCTGAGAATGTTTCTGGGATTGTTAGTAGAGCACTTTTCAAAATTAGCTGAAATACTTAGCTTGGTGCAAACACAGCAGCCTGGATATCCATCTCAGAGGTTATCCACTTTGAACCTGAGCAAAATACATCAGTTCATTTCCTAAATAGTGAGAAACTAGGAACCGTACAGAAACAGAGAGAATTAGGGGTGCAGAGGGAGTGGAGAGGGAGGGGTCCCTGTCCAGAAACCATTAAAATCTAGCGGCCATTTAACAAAAAAAGCCAATTTGAATGTTGTTTTTTTTAACCTGAAGGAGGCTGGATTACAAAATATGCAGAATTTATAGTTATAATTCCCTATCATGGAACCATAGAATCCCTATAGTGCAAAAGGAGGCCTTTCAGCCCATTGAATCTGAACTGACTCTCTTACAGTGCCCGGAATTTTACCAGTAAAACTGCCCAAGGTTCGTACGGTTCAGTCTGGAGCAACGGAAAATGCTATTCTCCGAGTCTCCCCCACCTCTGGAATCAGGGTGAACTAAATTCCAGCCAGTGCACCTGAGCCAGACTCTATCCCTGTAATCCCATTTATTTAAAGTTAGACCTCAGCACAAATTTTTTGAATATCATACTGATCCTGGATGATGTGCTCCGCAAATTTCCCAGAATTTCCCAAATTTCCCAAATGAAAAAGCGTTGAATTAGTTTTCAAGTGGAGACTTATACTTCCCTTGTGTGTAGAAGGAGATTGGTGATCACAGTGGCACAGTGGTTAGCACTGCTGCTTCACAGCACCAGGGACCTGAGTTTGATTCCCAGCTTGGATCACTGTCCCTGTGCCTGCATGGTGCACTGGTTTCCTCCCACAGTCTGAAAGACGTGCTGGTTAGACGCATTGACCTGAACAGGTGCCGGAGTGTGGCGACTGGGAGAATTTCACAATAACTTCATTATTATGTCCATGGAAGTCTTACTTGTGACTAATAGTATAGAAGTGTATAGATAGGATGGATTGAGGTATAGATAGGGTGGATTCTTGGAGGCTATTTCCCAGGGCTGAAATGATCGCTATGAGAGGACACAGGTTTAAGGTGCTGGGGAACATTTACAGAGAAGATGTTTGGAGTAAGCTTTTCACTCAGAGGGTGGTGAGTGAGTGGAGTCGGCTGCCGTTGGTGGTGGTGGAGGCAAACTCGTTGGAGTCTTTTAAAAGACTTCTGGATGAGTACATGGAACTTAGTGGGATTGAGATTTATAGATAGGCCTGGTAGGTATGGATATGATCGATGCAACTTGTGGGCTGAAGGGCCTGTTTGTTCTGTAGTGTTCTATGTTCTAATAAATAAAATTTAACTTTAATTGAGGTGTTTAAGATGGATAAAGGAGAACAAGGAGACAAAATCTTAAAATTAGACTCAGACCATTCAGGGGTAATACCAGAAGTATTTCTTTGCAGTATAAACTTGGAAAAACTCTCTGTACCTCATTGCTGCTATCGAGCTTGGACAACAAGTAAAAGTTTCAAAACTGAAACGGCCGGATGCTAATGCGGCGATGATATTGAAGATTAGTGAACCAAGGTGGGTCAATTGAATTAAATTACAGATCAGCCATGACCTAACTGAATGTCAGAACAAGCTTAAAGAGATCAATGGCCCCCTCTTGTCTTTAATACATGTATATTATATACATTCAAAGAACAAAAGAATAAAGAAAAGTACAGGACAAGAATAGGCCCTTCAGCCCTTTAAGCCCATGCGATTCATGATACCATAACTAAACTAAAAAAAAATCTTTTATCTTTACTTGGTCTGTATCTCTCTCTGTCCCCTTTCTATTCATATACCCATCCAGATGCTTCTTAAATGTTGTTAATGTATCTGCTTCCACCACGTCCTCTGGCAGCATGTCCCAGGCACCCACCACTCTGTGTGAAAAATATCCCCCACACATCTTCCTTAAACTTTCCCCCTCTCACCTTGAACCTGTGCCCACTTGTAAATGACACTTCCACTCTTAGAAAAAGCCTCTGACTATCCACTCTCTCTATGCCTCTCATTATTTTGTAGACCTTTATCAGGTTTCCCCTCAGCCTCCATCTTTCCAGTGAAAATAATTCTAGTTTATTCAACATCTCCTCAAAGTCAACAAACAAGCAACATCCAGGTGAACCTTCTTTGAACTCTCTCCAAAGCTTCCACATCTGTCTGGTAGTGTAGTAAGAACTCAGTAAGAATTTAGCAACACCAATTATTAATCCAACCGATTTATTTGATAGTAAAAATAGTAGTGTAGTAACCAGAACTGCACGCAATACTCCAAATGTGGCCTTAACAATGTTTTATATAGCTGCAACATGATTTGCTAACTCTTGTATTCAATGCCCTGCTGGTGAAGTCAAGCAAATGCCTTTGAGACATCTTGGCCATCTATATTGCCACTTTTAGGGAACTGTGAATCTGCTCACCAGATCCCTCTGTATGTTAATGTTACTAAGGGGTTCTGCCATTTACAATATAATTCACACATAAGTTTGATCCTCCAAAATGCATTACCTTGCATTGGTCCAGATTAAACTCCATCTGCCATTTCTGTGTTCAAGCTTCCCATCTATCTATATCCCATTTGTTCTCTAACAATCCCCAGCTCTATCAGCAACTCAACAAATCTTTGTGACACCTACAAACTTACGAATCAGACACCCCATATTTTCCTCCATATCATTTATGTATACAAACAACAGAGGTCCCAGCACTGATCTCTATGGAACACTACTAGTTATGGATCTCCGTTCTGAAAAATACCCTTCCATTGTTACTCTCTGTCTTCTATAACCAAGCCAATTCTGTATCCATCCAGCCAGACCACCCCATACCCCATGTGATTTTAGTTTATGTACCAATCTGTCATATGGGACCTTGTCAAGTGCCTTATTAAAGTCCAAACAAACTACATCCACAGCTATTCCCTCATCAATTATTTTTCTCACTCCTTCAAAAAACTCAATTAACTTGGTGAGGCATGACCTTCCCCATACAAAACCATATTGCCTGTCACTAACTAGTCCATTTTTTCCAGATGCGCATTTATCCTGCCTCTCATTATTTTCTCCAAAAGTTTCCCCATCACTGATGTCAAGTCTATAATTTCCTGGATTATCTCTGCTTCCTTTCTTAAACAAGGGAATAACATTGGCTATTCTCCAGTTGTCTGGAACCTTGCCTGTGGTTAAAGAAAATGTGAAGAAATCTGTTAAGGCCCCAATTATTTCTCCCCTTGCTTTCCGCAGTAACCTGGGATACATTCCATCCAGCCCTGGAACTTGTCTACCTTAATGCAATTAAGTAGATTCCTTTCAATCTTGTTGATTTGGAGCACAAGTAGCAGTATTTTCAGAGAATCATTGAATCTCTACAGTGTAAAAGGAGGCCATTCGCCCCATCAAGACTGCACTGACAACAGTCCCACCCAGGCCCTGCCCCTGAAACCCTACATATTTATCCCATTAATTCCTCTAAATAAACATTCTGGAACACTAAGGGGCAATTTAGCATGGCCAATCAACCTAACCTGCATATCTTTTGAGTGTGCGAAGAAACCGAGCATCCGGAGGAAACCCATGCAGCCACAGGGAGAAAGTGCAGACTCCATACAGACAGTAACCCAAGCTGGGAATCAAAACCAGGACCCTGGAGCCATGAGGCTGCAGTGCTAATCACCGTGCCACTGTACCAGCCATTTTACTGCCTTATCTCCCTGTGCAGGCATATAAATGTTGAAGGCAGAGAGCAGAGAGTAATTGTTGAAGATAGCTCTTCAGAGTGGCTGAAGGTGGGAAGTGGAGTTCCATAAGGTATTGATGCCAGAACCACTGCTGCTTACAATAACAAATTGGACTTTGAAATCAAAATTACAGTTTCTAAATATGCGCATGGCCACCAAACTAGGGAATTGGTGGGGGGAGGGGGAGTGAGGGAGAGCAAGTCAATACTAAGGAATACTGTAATAAATTAAAGGGAAACATGAGTAAACTTGCAGAATGGGCGAACAATTTGCAAATGAAGTATATTTTGGTGGGAAGAATAAGAAGTCACTTATTACTCAAAATATGTAAGCCTAATTTGGGAAGAAGAACAAAGAGATTTCAGAATACAAAAACAGCAATAAATATTGCATTGCAGGTTAGCTGAGTCATTAAAAATAAGGCTTTGTTTATTTATGAGTGTCACAAGTAGTCTTACATTAACACTGCAATGAAGTTATTGTGAAAATCCCCTGGTCACCATATTCTGGTGCTTATTCGGTTACCCCGAGGGAGAATTTAGTATGGCCATTGCACCTAAACAGCACGCCTTTGGGACAGTGGGAGGAAACCGGAGCACCTGAAGGGAACGTATACAGACATGGGGAGAATGAGCAGACTCCTCACAGCTGGTGACCAAAGCCAGGAATTGAACCTGAGTTCCCGGCGGTGTGAGGTGTAAACCTTTGTGCCACCATGCTGCTTGGGAAAGAATTGAAAGGTAGGGAAGCCATGCTGAACCTCTATCAACACTTGGTTAGGACAACTTAGGATATTAAATATTGTTTTGGTCATTATATTACTGAAAGGATATGGAGGAACTGAAGAAGGTGCTGAAGATTCACAAGAATGATATCAGAAATAAATGTCTTTGATTTGATTTGATTTATTATTGTCACAGGCATTAATGTAAAGAGAAAAGTATTGTTTCTTGCACACTATACAAAGCATACAATTCATAGAGAAGGAAATGAGAGGGGGCAAAATGTAATGTTATAATTATCACTAGGATATAGAGAAAGATCAACTTAATGCAAGATAGCTCCATTCAAAAATCAGATGGAACAGGGAAGACGCTGTTCTTGTGTCAGTTGATATATGATCTTTTGTATTTTTTTTCTCAATGGAAGAAGGTGGAAGACAGAATGCTCTGGATGCATGGAGTCCTTAATTATGCTGGCTACTTTACAAGGCCATGGGAAGTGTATTTAGAGTAATTGAGTGTGAGGGAGGTTTGATTGATGGACTGAGCTTTGTTCACGAACCTTTGCAGTTTATTGCGGTCTTGGGCAGAGCAGGAGTCATACTGAGCTGTGATACAACTGGAAAGAATGCTTTTCATGATGCATCTGTAAAAGTTGGTGAGAGTTGAAGTTGACGTACCAAATTTCTTTAGTCTTCTGAGAAAGTAGAGACATCGGTGGACTTTCTGAACTATAATGTTGGCATATATGATATCAGAAATGAGTGTCTGTATATCTGGAAAGGTTAAATTGGCTGAGTTTCTTCAGTCAGAAAAAAAGACTGAAAGATGACCTAATAAAAGTATTTAAAGCTATAAAAGGTTTTGACAGAGGGGATACTGAAAGAATGTTTCCTCTTGTGGGGGAAAACGTAACTAAAATCCATCAATATAGGAGAGTCACTGTGAAATCCAAGTGGGAATTCAGAATAACTTCTTCACCTAGAAACTGATAAGAAGGTGGAACTCACTACCACAGGGAGTGAAGTGAATACCATGGACAAATTTAAGGGGGAAGTTAGACAAGCTTTTGTGGAAAAGGAAATAGAGGGATATAGTGACAGATTTCGATGAGGAAAGATAGGAAGAGATTCCAGGGGAGCATAAACACCAACATGGATGAATGGGGCCGAATGGTCTGTTTCTGTGCTGTAAATCTATGCACATGCTTATGCATGTGGAATAAAGACAGCATGGACTCTTTCAGCCCAAGCAGCCATGGAAATGATTTCAATCTCACCTGTAATTGCCTTCTCACCCTCTTTGAAATTATATCTGTTATTTCCAGTTAATCAACTTTTTTTCTTTGATGTTTCACTTTATTAAAAGGGTAATGGAAAAAGCTGACAGGTTTTCACCTTTATATTTCTACTCATCGTCGCTGGATTTAGTCTAAGCTGCTGGATGGCCATTTTCAGAACGTTATCACCACTCCATCCAATTTGGGGTTACCAACCATCCCCGGAGATCCCTGGAGCCTCAGATATTGGTGCTTAACCAGTGAAGGACCCTGCTGCAAAATATCATGGAGAAACAAAAGTGTTATGTACAGTGTCATTGCTGTATATGGGATCTTGCAGTGCATCAATTGACATGTGTTTTCCTAACATTTAACATGGAATAGAATGTTGGAAGCTGGAGCTAAAGGAATGGAATATAAAGTTAAGGGAGTGTTGTTGCAACTATGCAAGGCATTAGTGAGGCCACACCTGGAGTATTGTGTACAATTTTGGTCCGCTGTATTTGAGGAAAGATGTAGTGACATTGGAAGCAGTTCACTAGATTAATTCCAGAGACGAG
This sequence comes from Sphyrna mokarran, assembly GCA_024679065.1. Taxonomy (NCBI): domain Eukaryota; kingdom Metazoa; phylum Chordata; class Chondrichthyes; order Carcharhiniformes; family Carcharhinidae; genus Sphyrna; species Sphyrna mokarran. The sequence goes on along the minus strand of JAGIQG010000013.1, from coordinate 9,369,738 downwards.
GGGTTTGTGGTGTGACAAGAATTTGAACAGTTTAGGCCAAAACTTTCAGGGTTTTAGAAGAATAAGGGAGATCAAATTGAGATATACAAAATGATAAAAGGTATGGATAAAGTAGACATGGAATGGATGCTTCCTTTTGTGGGACATTCTGGTTGAGCAGTCATAGTCTTTGGATAAGGGGTAACAAGTTTAAAACAGAGTTGAGGAGAAACTACTCATCCCAAAAAGTTGTGAATCTGTAGAATTCGTGACCCCAAAGTGTGGTGGATGTTGGGGCAGTGAGTAAATTTAAGGAGGAGTTAGATAGAACATAGAACATAGAACATAGAACAATACAGCACAGAACAGGCCCTTCGGCCTTCGATGTTGTGCCGACCAAAATAAAAAGCAATGCCCCTCCTAACTAAACCATTCCCTTCTCATCCATATACTTATCAACTAACCTCTTAAACGCCACCACACTTGGTGCATCTACAACAGCTGCAGGCAGGGCATTCCACTCCCTAATCACTCTTTGAGTAAAGAACCTACCTCTGATATCCGTCCTATAACTCATACCCCTTAATTTAAAGCTGTGTCCCCTCGTGCTAGCTTTCTCCATCCTAGGAAAAAAGGCTATCACTGTCCACCCTATCTAAACCTCTAATCATCTTATATGTTTCGATTAGGTCCCCTCTTAGCCGCCTCCTTTCTACGAAAACAACCTCAAATCCCTCAGCCTCTCTTCATAAGACCTGCCCTCCATACCAGGCAACATCCTGGTAAACCTCCTCTGTACCCTCTCCAATGCCTCCAACATCTTTCTTATAATGTGGGGACCAGAACTGCACACAATACTCCAAGTGCGGCCGCACTAGAGTTTTGTACAGTTGCAACATGATGCTGCGGCTCCTAAATTCAATCCCCCTACCAATAAAAGCTAATACTCCATAAGCCTTCTTAACAACTTTATCCACTTGACTGCCTACTTTCAGGGATCTATTGACACATACACCAAGATCCTTCTGTTCCTCAACACTATTAAGAGCCCTACCATTAGCCCTATACTCTACACATTTATTGTTCCTGCCAAAGTGCATTACCTCACACTTTTCACATTAAACTCCATTTGCCACCTCTCGGCCCAGCTCTGCAACTTGTCCAAGTCACTCTGTAAACTATAACACCCCTCTTCACTATCTACCACTCCACCAACTTTAGTGTCATCTGCAAATTTACTGATCCATACCTCAATACCCTCATCCAGATCATTTATAAAAATTACAAACAGCAGGGGCCCCAAAACAGACCCCTGAGGCACCCCACTCGTCACCGAACTCCACGATGAATATCTCCCATCAACCACCACCCTCTGTCTTCTATCTGCCAGCCAATTCCTAATCCAATTAGCTAATCACCCTCTATTCCACACATCTGCATTTTCTGTAGAAGTCTTCCATGGGCCACCTTATCAAACGCCTTACTAAAGTCCATATATACTACATCAACCGCCTTACCCCATCCACCTCTCTGGTCACTTTCTCAAAAAACTCAATGAGGTTAGTAAGGCATGACCTACCCTTCACGAAACATGCTGACTATCCCCAATCAATTCATTTCTCTCTAAATAACTATAAATCCTATCCCTAATAATTCTCTCCAATACCTTGCCCACAACAGAAGTAAGACTCACTGGCCTATAATTCCTAGGAAGGTCTCTCTTCCCCTTCTTAAACAATGGGACCACATTCGCTATCCTCCAGTCCTCCGGAACCACACCCGTAACCAACGAGGACCTGAAGATCAGGGCCAGAGGCTCTGCAATCTCCTCTCTTGCCTCCCAGAGAATCCTAGGGTAAATCCCGTCCGGACCAGGGGACTTATCCAACTTCAAACCCTCGAGAATTTCTAACACATCCTCCCTATCTACTACAATACTCCCCAATTTGCAACCCTGTACCTCAGTGCTCTCCACAGCTACATTTCCAGATAGGTTTGTAATTGGTAATGGGTTGAAGGGTTATGGGAAGAAAGCAGGAAAATGGGGATGAGGAGCAAATCAGCCATGATGGAATGGCGGAGCACACTCGATAGGTCAGATGGCCTAATCCTGCTCCTATATTTTATGATGTAAAGATGCTGGCGTTGGATTGGGGTGGTAAGAACTCAGTAAGAATTTAGCAACACCAATTATTAATCCAACCGATTTATTTGATAGTAAAAAAGCGAGCTTTCAACACTCCCGTGTCTTCATCAGGCAAGTGCAGTGTTCTGGTCTGCAATAGCACACATCAGCACAGACAGTCAGAGATTGTTGATTAGAATGCGAATCCTTACATCTAACCTGCTATTCAAGTGTTAAAGTGGCTAACAATGTGTGTGAAGGGAATCCTGAGCATTGGTTAGAGAATTGTGTATTCTCTCCAGACAGCACAGTAAGTGAGGTTTTTTGCTAACCCAGGCAAGTTACTGGGGTTACAGATAGTGTGACATGAAGCCAAGATCCCTGTTAAGACCGTCCTCATGTGTGCGGAACTTGGCTATCAGTCTCTGCTCAGCGACTCTGCGCTGTCGTGTATCACAAAAGCCCCCTTGAAGAACATTTACCCGCAGGTCGGAGGCCGAATGCCCATGACTGCTGAAGTGTTCACCCACAGGAAGGGAACTGTTTTGCCTGGTGATTGTTGAGCGATGCTCATTCATCCGCTGTCGTAGTGTCTGCACGGTCTCCCCAATATACCATGCTTCGGGACATCCTTTCTTGCAACATATTAGGTAGACAACATTGGCCGAGTTGCAAGAGTACGTACCGTGCACCTGGTGAATGGTATCCTCACGTTTGATGATGTCGTCCATGTCTATGATCCGGCATGTCTTGCAGAGGTTGCTGTGGCAGGGTTGTGTGGTATTGTGGTCACTGTTCTCCTGAAGGTGGGGTAGTTTGCTGCGAACAATGATCTGTTTGAGGTTGTGCGGTTGTCTGAAAGCAAGAAGTGGGGGGGTGGGGATGGCCCTAGCGAGATGTTCATCCTATATTTTATGAACATATAAACTTGTAAAAAAGCCATGTCCAGGAGTGATCATTATTTTTAAAGCTCATTTGGATGAAGAAAATGGGGAAAGATGTTGTAAAAATGCAATCACTCTCCTTAACGCATATCAAAGTTCAATCTCTTGTGTTGAATCCAGACTATAAAGTAAAAGGGGCAAATTTTCCCATTCCGCCCACAACGGGAATCTCAGCAGGCGGACCATGGAAATACCTTGGGGTATTTTCTAGTTTCAGGGTGAGAGTGGCCAGAAAATCCCTCCCAACGTGTCTCTCTCACACAAGCTGATGGCTGTCACAGGCTTGAATGTAACTGTGAATACATATTCATGGCTCATTAAAGCAGTGTGGCCAAAATAATTCAGGAAATAAGACGATCACACAGTTCTGTATAAATAGAAGGCTTAATCAGAAGCAGACTGGGGAGAACATTGTAAAATTTTCAGCTGGAATTCTCCTGTTTTACCGCTACTGCCAGCAAGAACAGAGAATTTAACGCTCAGCTAAATCTCCATTCACTGCAGTGAGATTGGAATACCTCACCCATGGTGGAGAAGGAAAGAAGATGATGCAAATTATAGCATTACAGTCACAGCTAAAGTGTGGAGAAAGATCGGAAGATTATCAGAAAGCTTAAAGGAGTTTGAGTAGAGTTTTAAGAGCTCTCTTACGAGATAAAAGATGGAATTGGAAGACGTGATGGGGAGAGCTGGCAGGAATTTTAAAATGTTCATTCTTGATTTCAAATTCCTCTTTTGCCTCATTAGTTCCTCTTTTTTCCTGATATGGTGTCAGAGCAAGGTGATTTCTTATAATCTATGCCCAGCACAACATCTAATTCTGTCTTTTGCTTTCATTCTGTGCTTCTAAAACTTCATTCTCTTTTAAACACTCTAACAGTGTTCCAATTCAATCTCTTCATTAACTTGATCTTTCTCTACACATTAGCTATTACTGTAACACTACATTCTGCACTCTCTCCTTTCCTTCTCTATGAACAGTATGTTTTGTCTGTATAGCGTGTAAGGAAAAAATACTTTTCACTCTAGATTAATACTCCTGGACAATAACAAACTAAATCTAATCAAAAGTTTAGTGGTTATCTTGGATTATCATAGATGGCATGGTGGCACAGTGGTTGGCACTGCTGCCTCACAATGCCAGGAACCCAGTGTGATTCCGATTGGGGGAAGAGTGGTTGTAAATCCCCGTGTCTGTGTGTGTTTCCTCCCGGTGCTCTGGTCTCCTCCCACAGTCCAAAGATGTGTAGGTTGGATGGATTGGCCATGCTAAAATTGCTCCTGAGTGACAAGGAGGATTAGCAGGGTAAATCTTAACTTTGTGCCCAGTGCCTTCTGCACCTGATTTAATGATCTGCTTTGAATTATCCCATGTTCCCAATTGTAAGAACTGTTTTGTCGCAACCTGAAAATAAAACTACCCTTTCTATCCATTTCACTGAGAATTGGTGAGACAGCTTACAAACTGCATCAGCCCTTTGCTCATTATTATCATCGAGATGTGCCCATATGTCATTCTTCACCTCAGCATCAGAAGGGACATTGATCTTTCTCTACAGACGGAACATTCGTGCAACAAGCATGGACATGAATATCTGATCAGGAATGTGTGCTTCTGGATGAGGAAATGGATGTTCTTCACATCATTCATTGAATAATGGAGGTAGACTGTGTTTGGGCTTGAGTGTTTAACAGAACGACAATGTTCGCTGAGCACGATCTTCTTGAAATAAAGATGAGAAAAAAAATCTCCATCCTATCAGTACAATTACAAAGCTTTAGCACTCAATGCAAGCAGGCATTTCAATGCTAGTTTGGTATGCTCAGAGCTTCTATCAACTTGTCAGTTTTGGTGGGATCAGAAATCCTGCAGCAGTATCCAAAGATCAAGAGTTTGTATTTGTGCTCACTTATTATAGAACATAGAACACTACAGCACAAACAGGCCCTTCAGCCCACAAGTTGCACCAATCACATCTATACCTACTATGCCATAGACCTATCTATAACTCCCAATCCCATTAGATCCCATATACTCATCCAGGAGTCTTTTGAAAGTTCGCCTTTACCACCACCGACGGCAGCCAATTCCATTCACTCACCACCCTCTGAGTGAAAAACTTACCTCTAACATCTCCTCTGTATTTGCTTCCCTGCACCTTAAACCTGTGTCGTCTCGTAGCGACCATTTTCGCCCTGGGAAGTAGCCTCTAAGAATCCACTCTATCTATTCCTCTCAACATTTTATAAACCTCTATCAGGTCGCCTCTCAACCTTCATCTCTCCAGGGAGAAGAGTCCCAGCTCCCTCAACCTATCTTCATAAGACATGCCTCCCAATCCAGGCAACATCCTTGAAAATGTCCTCTGCACCCTCTCAATAGCTTCCACGTCCTTCCTATAGTGTGGCGATCAGAACTGCGCACAGTACTCCAAGTGGGGTCTGACAAGGTATGAAAATTATCACGAGGCTTCACAAGGCTGTAAAGAGAAAGGAATATGAAAGCTCAGAAATATCCTAGGCTCAGCCAACTTTAGTTACTTCATCAATGAATGTTCCTTCACCATACGGTCAGAAGTGTGAATGTTCATTGTGCAATCATCAATGTTCAGCACTCAAGTTCATAACGCTTCAGATACTGAAGCAGTCCATTTCCATCAGCAGAAATGCTTGGACAACATTCAGACTTGGGATAATAAATGGCAACATTTGCAGCACATTAGTACCATTTCCAACTAGAAAGAACCTTAACCACCATCCCTTGACATCCAACAGCAATACTATCATTGAATTCTCACTATACTGGTGGTTGCCATTATCCAGAAACTGAACTGGACAAGCCTCTTCTACTGTAGCTACAACAGCATTTTAGACTGATCCTCTGACTCCCCTCTGCACTATTGACAAGGCACAAGTCAAGGGTGTGATGAAATGTTCTTTATTTGTCTGGATGAGTGCAGCCCAAACAACAGCACAGTGGCACAGTGGTTAGCACTGCTGCCTCAGGGACTAGGGTTCAATTCCCAGCTTGGGTCACTATCTGCATGGAATTTGCTCATTCTCCCTGTGTCTGTGTGGGTTTCCTCCGGGTGCTCCGGTTTCCTCCCACAGTCCAAAGATGTGCAGGCTAGGTGGATTGGCCATGCTAAATTGCCCCTTAGTGTTAGGGGGACTAGCTAGATAAATGCATGGGGTTATGAGGATGGGGCCTGGATGGGATTGTGGTCCATGCAGACTCGATGGGATGAATAACCTCTTTCTGCACTGTATAGGTTCGACGATTCTAAAACACTCAAGAATCTTGACATTATCCAGGGTAAAGAAATCTATTTGATTGGCATCTCATCCACCACCTTTAACATCCACTCTGCCACTGACTCAAGTGGCTGCAAGGTATACCATCTACAAGTTACACTGCAGGAACTCACCAAAATTCCTTCAAAAACATTTACCAATCCTGTGACTTAGAAGGAAAAGGCATCAGGAGCATGGGAACACCACCACCTGTAAGTTTCCTTCCAAGTTACGTACCTCATCCTGACTTGGAAATATGTCTCTGTTTTTTAACTGGGTCATAATCCTGAAATTCCCTGCCTCACAGAACTGGGTATTCCTACACATCATGGACTGTAGTATTTTATGATGGCAGCTCGCCACCACGTTCTCAAGGGCAATTGGTGATGGACAATGAATGTTGGCCGAGCCAGGAACATCCCAAGAATGAATTTGAAAAGAGGGAAATGCTGGAGTTGATGTGAGGTGTAAGAGTGCCATTGGCAAACCGAAGCTTGGGAGAAGAGGTGGGTTTTAAGAAATCCCTTACAGGCCATGATGGGATTAAGGATGGAATTCCATTTGATGAAGCCCAGGCACAACCATCGAAGCAAAGGGAAAGATTAGTGGAATGTGCAAGGAGTTAGGAAAGTGCAGAGATTGGACAGGTTCTAGCACCAGAGTTTATTTATAATAAACAAATACAAATAATAACAAATACAAAAATTATTTATTTGTGTCAAAAGCAGGCTTACTTTAACACTGCAGTGAAGTTACAGTGAAAATCCTCTCATTGCCACGCTCCGGCACCTGCTCGGATGTACTGAGGGAGAATTTAGCATGGCCAATGCACCTAACCAGCACATCCTTTAAAGTGTGGGACAAAACCAGATCACTCAGAAGAAACTCACACAGACACGGGGAAAACATGCAGACTCTGCACAGTAAGTGACCCAAGCTGGGAATCGAACTCGATTCCCTGTGCTGTGAGGCAGGACTGGGCTACAGTGCAGCCCATAGTGGTTAGACAGTGCTACTTATAAGATAGGGAGCAGTGCGACTATTGGAAATATTTAAATGCAGTGATGAACATTTTTAAGTTGAGACATTGAATAATCTAAAGCCGGTGTACTTTGGGGAATTATGAGGGGAGATTGGAGAAACTCAGTTTATTCTCACTGGAACAATGCAGGTTGAGGGGTGACTTGAGAGAACTCTACAAAATTATGAGGGGCATGGACAGAGTGGATAGTCAGAAGCTTTTTCTCAGGGTGGAAGAGTCAATTACAAGGGCGGGCACAGGTTTAAGTTGCGAGGGGCAAGGTTTAAAGGAGTTGTACGAGGCAAGATTTTTTACACAGAAGGTGGTGGTGCCTTGCTGTTGGGGGAAGTAGTGGAAGCAGATGTGGTAGTGACTTTTAAGGGGCAACTTGACAAATATGTGAATAGGATGAGAATAGAGGGATATGGTCCCTGGAACCGTAGGAGGTTTTAGTTCTGATGTTCATTATGATCGATACAGGCTCAGAGGGCCGAAGGGCCTGTTCCTGTGCTGTAATTTTCTTTATTCTTTGTCCTTTGTTCTTTGACTGGGTAAGTGGAACTTGGATAAGATGCAGGCAGCAGAGTTTTGCATGGATTGAACCTTACCCAAACCAAAGGATGGACGGCCATTAGAAGAGTATTGGAGTTGGCGAGGGTTGATGGTGACAAAGACATAATGGGGTTTTCCAGTGAGATGTGGCAGGTGCAGAAGGAGCAATGTCTTAGGGGCAAGGTAGGGGGATCTTTGTGATGGATCATGTGTGGGATCAGTAACTCAATCTACAGTCAAGTAGGAAGCTGGGATTTTCCATAGTCTCCGCCCTAATGAAGGGTCATCCTGACTCAAAACATTGCTTCTATTCTCTCTTTGCAGATGCTGTCAGACCTGCTAAGTATCTCTAGCATTTTCTATTTTTGTTTCAGATCCAGCATTTGCAATATTTTGCCTTTATCTCAGTGGTCTTATTGATGCTGAAATAAAGTCTGTTTTGTGAGGATACACAGGTTGTATCAAAGATAATAAGATTACAGTGTTGCCAATGTATAATTTCAAGACACACAACAACACAGAGTCACTGACCAGAAACTGATAGTCAAGTTCCGCATGCATGAGGAAGGCCTTAGTCAGGATCTTGGGTTCATGTCACACTAAGTGTAACACCCACCACTTTGCCAGGGCTTGTAAAATCCTATTGACTATCCTGGTTTTTAACCTGTGATTATCCCCCTCTCCACTCATACTGTCTGTACCTGTAAAGACTTGATTATCTGTAAAGACTTGTGTTCAAACTGTGCAATTGTGTCTTTGTCTATATAATGCTCTGTTTATGAGCCCATCTCTCAACTCATGAGAGCTCATGATTTCCAATAAACCTGTTGGACTTTAACTGGTGTTGTGAGACTTTTTAGCTGGGGGAAGTGCAATTAGCTGCCTGACATACAAGGGGACATTTTCCAGTCTTGGTCATGGTTGAGATTTTCCAGCACCACTTTTTAGATTTTTGAACTCTAGGCTGCCTCTCTGAATTTTCCGGAAAATCTTAGCCACAAGCTGACCAAAGTCTAAGCAGTGATTCAAACGTGGTGAAGATTCACCAGGAGGCTGACTTAGGTGGGGTGTTCCAGCTATGGAGGGAGGCTGGTTAGACTGGGCTTGTTTTCCTTGGAGCAGAGAAGGCTGATGGAGGCACCTGATGAACGTTACAAAATTATGAGGGCCTGAGATAAGAAGAAGCATTTCTCTTTAGTAGAAGGATCGATAACTTGGAGGCATAGATTTACTGAAAGGGGCAGGAGATTTAGAGGGATTTGAGAAAATGCTTTTTCAACCAGAGGATGCTAGTTGAGTCTGAAAGGGCAGTTGAGACAAAGATCCTCACAATAAATAAAAAGCAAAGCTTCAGATGAAGTGCTGGAAAATGGGGTTAAAATATTTTGATTTGATTTATTGCTTGGCATTTATTAGTATACAGTGAAAATTATTATTTCTTATGCGCTATACAACAATGCATTCATGGAGAAGGAAAGGAGAGCATGAAGAATGTAGTGTTATATTCATACTAGGGTGCAGAGAAACATCAATTTAATGCAACTTAGTTCCATTCAAATGTTTGATGGCAGCAGGAAAAAAGCTGTTAGGTACATGCTGGTGTAGATGTGAGGGGCTGAAGGGCCTCTTTTTGTGTTGCAAAATTCTGTTTGATATGAATTGTTAGTACAGATAAGGAGAAACTGTTGTTAGGGGAGCCTGGGGCAAAAGAACATAATCTTGAATCAAAACAGAACAAGTTGGAGAAAATTCAATGGAGGGAGAAACAGAGTTAAATGTTTTAGGTGGGTGACCTTTTATCAGAAGCTGGGAAAGTGAAAAATATTCAGGTCTGATGTATCCTTGCCATGCCGGCTGAGCATGAAACAAGAATAAGCATGAAGGAGACAACTCACAACCTCAACATCTCCCTTGACCGTGAGTTGAGTTTCTGATGCCATGTACTCTCAGGGCTGGGATTGTGCTGCATTGCACATTTTCCCAGATTTCAGTGCCCACTCCTTCCCACAGGCTGCCTCTCACTCTGTTGCAGATCATTAATGTCATTGAAATAACTGGGTGCACATCAAGGGTGGGATTTTCTGTCCCAGTTCACCCTAAAACTGGAAAATCCTACGTGAAGTCAGTGGACCTGTCCGTGGTCTGCCCCTTGCCCACTCCATTTTCTGTGGCCGATGGAATAGTAAAATTCAGCCCAACAAGATGGAGAGCACCGGAGTTACAGGCAGAGCAGGCCTCCAGTTTTTTCAAACTGTGACCAACGGTGTGCCTCAGGGATCAGTGCTGGGCCCACTGTTATTTGTCATTTATATTGGTGATTTGGATGAGATTTAGGAAGCATCGCTAGTAAGTTTGCAGATAGTGTGAGGTAATGCACTTTGGCAGGAACAATAAATGTGTAGAGTATAGGGCTAATGGTAGGGCTCTTAATAGTGTTGAGGAACAGAAGGATCTTGGTGTATGTGTCAATAGATCCCTGAAAGTAGGCAGTCAAGTGGATAAAGTTGTTAAGAAGGCTTATGGAGTCTTAGCTTTTATTGGTAGGGGGATTGAATTTAGGAGCCGCAGCATCATGTTGCAGCTGTACAAAACTCTAGTGCGGCCGCACTTGGAGTATTGTGTGCAGTTCTGGTCGCCACATTATAAGAAAGATGTGGAGGCATTGGAGAGGGTACAGAGGAGGTTTACTAGGATGTTGCCTGGTATGGAGGGCAGGTCCTATGAAGAGAGGTTGAAGGATTTGAGGTTGTTTTCGTTAGAAAGGAGGCGGCTAAGAGGGGATCTTATTGAAACATATAAGATGATTAGAGGTTTGGATAGGGTGGACAGTGATAGCCTTTTTCCTAGGATGGAGAAAGCTAGCACGAGGGGACACAACTTTAAATTAAGGGGTATGAGTTATAGGACGGATATCAGAGGTAGGTTCTTTACTCAAAGAGTGATTAGGGAGTGGAATGCCCTGCCTGCAGCTGTTGTAGATGCGCCAAGTTTGGTGGCGTTTAAGAGGTTAGTTGATAAGTATATGGATGAGAAGGGAATGGTTTAGTTAGGAGGGGCATTGCTTTTTATTTTGGTCGGCACAACATCGAAGGCCGAAGGGCCTGTTCTGTGCTGTATTGTTCTATGTTCTATGTTCTATAACACTAAGATTGGTGGCATAGTGGACAGTGAAGAAAGTTATCGTGATTGCTTGATCAATTGGGCCAGTGGGCTGACGAATGGCAGATGGAGTTTAATTTAGATAAGTGCGAAGTGATGCATTTGGTAGACTGGATTTACTCAGTTAATGGTAGGGCATTGGGGAGAGTTACAGAACAAAGAGATCTAGGGGTACATGTTCATAGCTCCTTGAAAGTGGAGTCACAGGTGGACAGGGTGGTGAAGAAGGCATTTAGCATGCTTGGTTTCATTGGTCAGAACACTGAATACAGGAGTTGGGATGTCTTGTTGAAGTTGTACAAGACATTGGTAAGGCTACACTTGGAACACTGTGTGTAGTTCTGATCACCCTATAATAGAAAATATATTATTAAACTACAAAGAGTGCAGAAAAGATTTACTAGGATACTACTAGGACTTGATGGTTTGAGTTATAAGAAGCTGGATACATAGGGACATTTTTCTCTGGAGCGTAGAAGGCTGAGGGGTGATTTTATAGAGGTCTATAAAATAATGAGGGGCATCGATCAACTAGATAGTCAATATCTTTTCCCAAAGATAAAGGAGTCTAAAACTACAGGGCACAGGTTTATGGTGAGAGCTGAAAGATACAGACGGGCAATTTTTTTCACACAGAGGGTGTTGAGTGTCTGGAACAAGCTGCCAGAGGTAGTAACAGAGGTGGGTACAATTTTATTTTTTGAAAAGCATTTAGACAGTTACATGGTATAATGGGTATAGGGGGATAAATGCGGGTAGTTGCGATTAGCTTCGGGATTTTAAATAGAAGGGCGGCATGGACAAGTTGGGTTGAAAGGCCTGTTTCCATGCTGTAAACCTCTATAACAATTGAAGATTCATAAGTTTGATTGAGATTTTTTAAAAAATCCATTAATCCGACGGGTGAGTGACTTTTGCAGAAAAAAGGCTTGGATTGCAGTAACAGTGACAGAGGAATGTATCATTTCTGATCCTCTCACCCAAGACCAACTGACGTCCAAATGCCAATTAGCAGCAATAAAAACAGATTATCTGGTCATGTATTCCAGTGCTATTGCAGTGAGAGCTTGCTGTGTGAAAACTAGCTGCCTGTTTCTTTTATTCTGTTATGGAATGTGGACATCACAGGTGAAAGGAAAGCATTTTCATTCATCCCTAGAGCAAAAGCAGAATACCACATTACTGGAAATCTGAAGTAAAAGCAAACAATGCTGGAAAAACTGGAGAGAGAAACTCAGTTTCTTGCAGTAACATGATGGTTAGCACTGCTACTTCACAGCACCAGGGATCTGAGTTTAATTCCTGGTTTGGATCACAGCCTGCATGTTCTCACCGTATCTGTGTGGGTTTTCTCTGGGTGCACCGGTTTCCTCCCACAATCCAAAACATGCATTAGCCAGGCTAAATTCTCCTTTAGTGTACCTGGAGAGGCACTGGAGTGTGATGACTAGGGGATTTTCACAGTAACTTCATTGCAATGTTAATGTAAGCCTACTTGAGACACTTATAAATAAACAGTCAACATTTAGAGTCCAATGTGACTCTGAGAGTTCTGAAGTAAAACTCCGTTTCTTTTTCCACAGTGGCTACCGGACCTGCTGAGTTTTTCCAGCATTTTCTATTTTTATTGCTCATCCCTAATTACTCTTCAGAGGGTGGTCACAAACAGTCTCTCTGCTGCTTTGAGGAAGGGAATTCTAGATCCAGCAGCAGGAATGATAGAGCAGCTCCAAGTCAGGATGTTGTGTGGCTTGGAGCAGAAATTATAGATGGGGAGGTGGCTATGTATTTGCTTTCTGAGTCTTTTCAGATGCCTGAAGTCGAGGAATTGAAGGTTGCTGTTAAAGAAGGGTTTCAAGATGGCTCTGGGGCACGGCAATTTATTGCGAGCTGTACCCATCATACTATTCTTTACGTGATGGATTGGCCTTTGTTCACGACCCTTTATAATTTCTTGCGGTCTTAGGCAGAGCGGGAGGTATACCAAGCTACGACACATTCAGAAAGAACGCTTTCAATGGTGAATTTTATAACATTTGGTGAGTCATAGCGGACATGCTAAAGCTCCTTGACTCATGAACAAAGAAACTTCAGTTTCTTGGGTTCTTTGCCCTATCTGACCATCATGTCAGTACCATCTCTCTGAAAGCTTTGCCCAGTAAGATCTTGCTCCTTTCTACATAAGCCCTAACCTCTTGCTTTCACTCTGCAGAATGTCTCAATTCAAAAACATATCTGATTCCCTTTCAAAAGTTACTGTTGCATCTGCTTCTGTCACTGTTTCAAGCTCTGTACTCCGAACTAGAACAACCTACGGCAGTGGAAATTTCTTCTCACTCGATTAAAACCTTTTAGTTTGATCTTTTCTGATTAGTGGGAGGGGGGGGAGCTTCTTTATTGGCCAAATTTCATGTACTTAAGGAATTGCGTAGGCGTCACATTTGAGACAGATCAAGATAATTTTCAGAAGTAAATCTCCCAGTTGAGCGCCTGACCCACCTGGTTTGCTTATCTGGAGTTTCGGCAAGCACTTCAGCTAATTGCTGATGTGTAATGGATGGCAGGTCATAGAGAGTTAACACTGGACTTTCTGATATATGTATCCGGCCGGCCTGGTTTCAGAGCCAGAGCATGCGTTGTGACATGAGTGCGACTAGGCATTCGGGGCTTAAAATGATGATGAGCGGAATTTTCCCTCAAAAAGTTCTAAGCTTGGGATTTTGCGGCCATGCTTGCTCTGAAATCAGAAAATCCCTCCCGAGGTCAGCAGACTTTTCCATAGTCCACCGCACGCCCATGTAGCGGGCAAGATGGGGTAATTCACCTCCAAAAATGTCATAAAAGTTTCCCACATTCCATCAATTTTTTTGGGCATAACGAGTTCCAAACCAGTAGGGCCTCTCAAGAAATGGCCAGAGAGGATTGTGACCCACCAGATGAGGTTTTTTTTTGCCTCATACTGAAATCCTCCTGCCTTGATACATTGCTCAACCAGTGGAGTGGGAAAATTATGCTCTTTCTATTTATATATCACCTTTCCTGTTGTTAGGACATCACAAAGCAGCAACCAGCAGAATATACTCTTCATTTATAGGCAAAGAAAGAAACAAAAACCTACTCAAAGGAAACTTCATTACTCCAACACTTGAGCCCTCATCCTGGGCCATTTCAAGCTCCAATAATTCCCACCCCGCTGCACTGCTCAGATTAGGTTGATTGGCCATGCTAAATTGATCCTAGTATCAGGGAGATTAGCAGGGTAAATATGTAGGGTTATGGGAAATTAGGCCTAGGTGGGATTGTAATTGGTGCAGACTTGATGGGCCAAATGGCATCCTTCTGCACTGGTGATTCTATGATAGTGTATGACCAGCCAGGAGCCGTGATTCATACGATAATCCATGGCAGCAACAGAAACAGAAAATGCTGGAAAATCTGAGCAGATCTGACAGCATCTGTGGAGAGAGAAGTGGAGCAAACGTTTCAAGTTTGGGAGACCCTTTATCAGAGCTGAAGGAAAATTGGACAAGGTTTATGCTACGAGGGAAAGGGCAGAGTGCTATAATTGATTGCAATGGCTTTGATAAAGAGACAAAGCCCATGTAAATTGCAGTGATAAAGGCCGGGCATGGTGCTAAGAGTGTCCATTAAGAGATCAGGATGTATAAATGGCAGAACAAAGGTGTACGAATGCAGCAGTTGGCTTTAGTGGGAGTGGCGGGGGTGGGCGGGGTGGATGGTGGAAAGTGAGATTTTAGAAGTGGAAAAATAAAAATGCTATCGTCATGGCAACATCTATTGAATTTCGAGTTTCTAACCGAAGATAGAAGCATCTTCACACAACGGATGAATATTACACTGGATGGACAGGGTTTAGGGTATTGGAGGCTGGAGGCACTACTGCATATTCTGAGGAGGAGGAAACTCCAGATGGATTCAAAAAGGCTGGCGTTGTTCGGAATCACATTTAACTTGTGGTCTCGTCCAAGGTGAAGAGAGCTGGTAATGCAGGCAGGTTAGTTCCATGCAAGCAATTGACAAGGTTGTAAATTTCATTGGACTTCATTGTACTGGTCAGTTTTAAATGAGTTTTTTGCATCATAGAACATAGAACATAGAACACTACAGCACAAACAGGCCCTTCGGCCCACAAGTTGTGCCGAACACATCAAAACCTACCCAGCCATAGACCTATCTATAACCCCCAATCCCATTGGATCCCATATACTCATCCAGAAGTCTTTTAAAAGACCCCAGCGAGTTCGCCTCGACCACCACCGACGGCAGCCGATTCCATTCACTCACCACCCTCTGAGTGAAAAACTTTCCCCGAGCATCCCCTCTGTACTTGCTTCCCTGCACCTTAAATCTGTGCCCTCTCGTCGCGACCATTTCAGCCCTGGGAAATAGTCTCTGAGAGTCCACCCTATCTATTCCTCTCAACATCTTGTAAACCTCTATCAGGTCGCCTCTCAACCTTCGTCTCTCCAGGGAGAACAGTCCCAGCTCCCTCAACCTGTCTTCATAAGGCATGCCTCCCAATCCAGGCAACATCCTTGTAAATCTCCTCTGCACCCTTTCAATAGCTTCCACGTCCTTCCTATAGTGAGGCGACCAGAACTGCGCACAGTACTCCAAGTGTGGTCTGATGAGGGTCCTATAATCATGTTGTTCTCTTCCCAATGAACCACCTATTCTCATCACACTGGGGCACCTTCAGTAGTATTTAAATAAGATTGAATTAAGGAGTTGCACCTTTAAGTGATGGTTAAGAAGATTGTTTTTGGAGAGACTTATATGCTGTGAAAGTTAATGTACATTGAAATATTGTGCTATTTATCCAGGTCAAATATTCTCGTTCTGTTTTTGTGCTGATAACATAGAGTCCTGTATGTGGTATGTACAGCAGGGACTCACACACACACAGGCACAGTACCAGATGGAAATACATTAATCCTTTCCCTTTTCTGTGCTGTTCAGGAGTTGGCAATGAGACTGATAGCTGTATAATACCAGCTGTGCATATGCTGGTATTTTTCACGCGTGCAGACTACAGTGCCTCGTCAATGTTGAGTCACAGCCATTCCTCTGCATAGTGTATCACTCTTGCTGGCAACAGAAGCATAAACATTTAGATGCTGCGCACAAGTAAATTTAATACCACCTCATATCACCTGTAAGGTGATATGGTGGCACAATGGTTAGCACTGCTGCTTCACAGTGCCAGAGACCGATTCTCAGTTTGGGACACTGTCTGTGTGGAGTTTGCATGTTCTCCCCATGTCATGGGTTTCCTTTAGATGCTCCAGTTTCCCATTCTGAAAGATGTGCTGGTTAGGATGCATTAACCCGAACAGGCGCTGGACTGTGGCAACTAGAGGAATTTCACAGTAACTTCATTGCAGTGTTAATGTAAGCCTTACTTGTAAGTAATAAATAAAATTTGTTCATTTAATGTAATGATGAGCATCACATGCGCGCGTGTGCGTACATGCATGCGCACACACACACACACATACACACACACGTGTGCACACAAACACACACACACACACCATAAAGAATAATCATTGTTTGTGAATAAAGGCAAAATACTGCAGAAATCCCAAATAAAGACTGAAAATCCTGAATAAATTCAGCAGGTTTTTGTTTTATTCATTCGGGGGACACGGGCATCGTTGGCTGGCCAACATTTATTGCCTATCCTTAGTTGCTGGGGAAGGGGGGGAGTGGGGGGGGTGGAGAGGGGGGTGTGTGGCAGTTAAGAGTCAACCACATTGCTGTGCCTTTGGTCTCACATGTCGGCCAGAGCAGGTAATGATGGCAGATTTCCTTCCTTAAAGGACACGAGTGAATCAGATGGGCTTTTCTGACAACCGACAATCTCATTTCTCATCAGTGACAATCAACAATGGTTTCATGGTCATCAGTAGATTCCTAATTCCAGATGTTTTAGAATCATAGATTTTACAGCATGGGAACAGGCCCTTTGGCCCAATTATTTAATGTTGCCCAGTATTTAAAATTAAGCTAGTCCCAATTGCCTGTGTTTGGCCTATATCTCTCTATACCCATCTTACCCATGTAACTGTCTAAATGCTTTTCAAAAAACAACATTGTACTTGCCTCTACAATTACCTCTGGCAGCTTATTCCAAACAGTGACCACTCTCTGAGTGAAGAAATTGCCCTCTGGACTCTTTTGTATCTCCTTCCTCTCACCTTAAACTGATGTCCTCTAATTTTAGACTCCCTTACCTTTAGGAACAGATCTTGACTATGTATCTTATTTATGCCTCTCATTATTTTATAGACCTCTACATGATCACCCCTCAGCTTCCTACACTCCAGAGAAAAAAAGTCCTAATCTATCCGACCTCTCCTTATAACTCAAACCATCAAGTCCCAGTAGCACCTTAGAAAATCTTTTCTGTACTCTTTCTAGTTTAATAATATCCTTTCTATAGTAGAATGACCAGACCTGCACACTGTATTCCAAATGTGACCTTATTAATGTCTTGTACAACTTTAACAAGATGTCCAACTCCTATATTCAATGTTCTGACAATGAAACCAAGCACGCTGAATGCCTTCTTTACCATCTATGACTCTACTTTCAAGAAGGAATGTACCTTATCCCTGGATTTCTTTGTTCTGTAACTCTCCTCAATGCCCTATTATTAACTGAATAAGTCCCGTCCTGGCTCGATTGACCAAAATACATCACCTCACGTTTATCTAAATTAACCTCCATCTGCCATTCATCAGCCCATTGGTACAATTGACCAAGATCCCGTTGCAATCCTAGATAACCTTCTTCACTGTCCACTATGTCACCCACCTTGATGTCATCTGCAAACTTACTAACCATGCTGCTTATATTCTCATCCAAGTGATTAATATAAATAACAAATAACAGTGGAAACAGCACCGATTCCTGAGGCACACTGCTGGTCACAGGTCTCC
This sequence comes from Sphyrna mokarran, assembly GCA_024679065.1. Classification (NCBI taxonomy): domain Eukaryota; kingdom Metazoa; phylum Chordata; class Chondrichthyes; order Carcharhiniformes; family Carcharhinidae; genus Sphyrna; species Sphyrna mokarran. Next base: position 9,351,699 of record JAGIQG010000013.1, on the reverse strand, counting down.
AGTTTGATAAACAACTCTCTACAACCACCGGTTTCTGTCTTCTGTCATCAAGTCAGTTTTGCATCCAATTGCTACTTTGCTCTGGATCCCATGAGATTTAATCTTATGCAACAATCTACGATGCAGTACCTTGTCAAAGACCTTGCTAAAGTCCATATAAACAACATCAAACTATGCCTCTCTAAATATCTATAGATCCTGTCTTTCAGAACTTCTTTTAACAACTTACCCATTACAGATTTGAGGCCCACTGGCCTGTAATTCCCAGGCTTTTCCCTGCAGCCCTTCCTAAACAAAGGAATAATTTTTTAAGCACCTCACTTGTGGCTGTCAATGATTTAAATATGTCTGCTCAGGAACTCGCGATTTCCTCCCTAACCTCCCACAATGTCCTGGGATACACCTCATCAGATCTGGGGATTTGTCTATCTAGATGTGTTTTAAAACTTCCAGCACCTCCTCTATAATATGTACACTCTTCAAGACATTATTGTTTATTTCCCCAAGTTCTCTCACATCTGTGCCTTTCTCAGCAGTAAATACTGATGAGAAATAATAAATATTCATTTAGGATCTCACGCATCCCTTGTGGCTCCACACATAAATGATCTTGTTGATCCTTAAGAGGCCCTACTCTCTCCTCAGTTATTCTTTTGCCCTTTACGTATTTGTAGAAGATTTTCAGATTCTCCTTTGTAATCTTGTGCCCCCTTTTTGCCCTCCTGATCTTTCTCTTAACTACTATACTCTCCATAGTCTTCAGGGACCCGCTTAATGCCAGCTGCCTATGCATGTCATATGCCTCCCTCTTCTTCTTGACCAGGGCCTCAATTTCCTGGATCATTCATGGTTCCCTACTTCCAGCCGCTTTGTCCTTCACTCAAAAATGAACGTATTTATCCTGAACTCTGGTTGACACACTTTTGAAAGTCTCCCACTTAACAGACATCCCTTTACCTGCCAACAGACTCTCCTAATCATCTTTTGAAAGTTTGTGTCTAATACCATCAAAATTGGCCTTGCCCCCATTTAGAATTTTAACCTTTGGGCCAGACCTAAGATTCTCATAGCTGTCTTAAAACTAATAGAATTATTGTCACTAGTCCCAAAGTGATCCCTCACCAATATTTCTGTCATCCGCCCTTACTTTTTTCCCAAGAGGAGATCAAATTTTGCCCCCTCTCTAGTCAGACTATCCACATACAGAATGAGAAATTCCACCTGAATACATTCAACATTGCTGTGGCTCTGGAGTCACATGTAGGCCAGATTGGGTAAAGGCGGCAGATTTCCTTCCCTAAAGAACATTTGTGAACCAGCTGAGCTTTTCCAACAATCAACAATGATTTCAAGGCCATTAATTGGTTCCTAATCCCAGATAATTTGTTTTAATTGAATTCAAATCCCAGCATTTGCTGTAGTGGGATTCATATCCGGGTTCCCAGAACATTAGCTGAGTTTCTGGATTACATATCTGGCAATAATACCACTAAGCCATCTGGTCCCCCAATTCTGGCAGCATCTATGGAGAGAGAAACTAAGTGAACTCAGGATCACTTAGATCCAAACCATTAACTTTATTTCTCTCCACAGATGCTGCCTGACTTCCTGAGTTTATCCAGCCTTTACTGTTTTTATTGTCAGCAATATCCGACTCCGAATTCTTTATGTGTTAACAAACATTGTCTCCTTCTCTGGGGCATATAACCTTATGAATGAGTGTCTGGCATTATCATCATAAAGGCACATGCAGGTTAAGGTATCCATTTGGCCTCCCATTGAAACCCATGCAAATCTTGAATTTTGACAGAAATGTACCCTGTGTGACCATCTGGTGTACCAGTTATTCTTTATGTGGCATCCTTTTTATATCTTCTTACCAGTTTGCACATCTTACCCTTATCTTGAGTCCATGGTTAATTTAAAACAGTGCTCAAGATTATTCCAGTTCATTTCTTTTTTTTCAATTATCACTTGTTTACCTTCTTTCAATGCTGATGAGCCCATGTTTTTTTTTGTCTCTCCTCACTACGCGGGATAGTTTGCAAGGCCCTTCTCAAGAACTCGGATGTTCCCCTGGGGCCTCAGTGGACAGAACTGGTTGCTATACTTAGGACACTGTTTGTTAGGAGTAACTTAGAGTTTCAATAGCATGGTATCAGGCTCGTATTTTACTCTTGGGCAATATAGTTCAGTTTCCTCGTAACTATCAGAGGATGAAGACATTCGCTGTACTCAGCAAATAACAGATTTCTAAACCTTTTTAAATGTTAATAACTTACCTACACATTTTCTGCAGGATTTAGTACAAGGTCATGCGTTTTTCTGGTAGATGCCAATGATTTAAATTTAAATTTGAAAGCTTGATTAAGAAGTTTGCAGATGATATTAAAAATGGCTATTTGGTTGATGGTGAAAGAGGAGGCAGGAATATATCAATGGGGTGGTGAATTGGACAAAAAAAGTGGCAAAAGGAGCTTGCTCAGGTTTCCTCCAACAGTCCACAGATGTGCGGGTTCGGTGGATTGGCCATGCTAAGTTTTCCCCTAGTGTCAGGGGGATTAGCAGGTTAAATACGAGAATCTATGGGGATAGGGCCTGAATGAAATATAGATTTAATGGGCTGAATGGCCTTCCTCTGCATTGTAGGGATTCTATGATTCTATGAGTATAGCCTAGAGAAGTGAGAGGTAAAGTCTGTGGGGGACAAACTAAGTAATACACAATAAATGGTCGGTTACTGATAATAAGTACAGGCATCATGACGAGAGTGTAAGAAGGGCCTTGAAAACTTATGGGAGTTCTTTATTGAAGGTGTTTACTCTTCCACATCAACCCAAACTTATTCCGTGAGTTCCACCCGGGGTGGAGCTATGCCCTAGGTCATATGACCCACACTCTCAATCCGGCAACACACACACCCCTTAACCTATATATGTCACAACAGAGGGACCTTGGATTGGAAGTCCACTAAATATGAAGGTGGCAGGATAGGTACATAAGATGGCTAAGAAGCCATAATAACAGGAATATAAGAACAGGGAGACTACGCTAGAAATTAAAATACTTCATAGGCCACAGGAAGTGTAACATGTACAGGTTTGGCCACAGTATCACAGAAAATAGAGAGAATGCGGAGGAGATTTATAGGATTTTGGGGACTGAAGAATTTTACCTATGAAGAAAAAAATTGAATAGGCTGAGCTGGTTTTCTTTGTAACAGAGAAGGCTGTAGAGAAACAAAGACAAACTATTGCAGATGCTGGAATCTGAAACAAAAAGAGAAAACAGTCTGGTAACATCTGTAAGGAGAGAAAAGAGTTGACGTTTTGAGTCCAGATGATTCTTTGTCAAGGGTTCCTTGACAACGGACCGTCTGGATTTGAAACATCAGCTCTTCCCTCTCATTACGGTTGCTGCCAGACCTGCTGAGATTTTCCAGTCTTTTCTATTGAGATGTATGCAAGATGTATTAACATGAGGTGTCGAGATAGAATTGAACGGAAGGATTGAGTTGCCATGGTGAAGAGGTCAATAACCTGGTTGGGATAGCGGATCTGGAATTCACCATCTGAAAGGTGAAAGAAGCATCATGTTTTTTTAAAAAGTTGATTACTATAAATTTTGAATTTCCATAACCTACAGGGCTATGGAGCAAGAGCTGCAAGGTGAGATGAGGCTGGACAATTCTTTATTAGTTGGTATCAATGTGATGTGATAAGTGGTCTGTTCCATGTCTTACATTGTCTATATTTCTCTAATTCCGGCAGGAATGGCTCCCCTCTGTGCTGAGTTATTCAATGACCCAGTAAAGACCACACTAACAAAAAACAAAAACTATTTCAAAAAGCCAAGTACCTTGGCTGTGATCTGGACATTGATTCCTGGCTTGGGTCACTCTCTGTGTGGAGTCTGTATGTTCTCCCCATGTCTGCATGGGCTTCCTCCAGCTGTTCTGGTTTCTTCCCACCTCCAAAGATGTGCTGGTTAGGTGCATTAGCCATGCTAAATTCTCCCTCAGTATACCCAAACAGATACCTGAGTGTGGAGACCAGGGGATTTTCACAGTAACTTCACTGCAGTGTTAATGTAAGCCTACTTGAGACACTAATAAATAAACTTAAAAATTGGTGTGCAGTATCCAGTAGTATACTGCCTTATCTATTATCTCCTTGCATTTTCCACGAGGCTGAATGATTAAAACACATTCAACAGATTGTTGAGGGAAGAAAAGGACTTTAATCTTGGAGAGGGATCCTTGAGGTCATTGTAGTATGGTATTTAACTCGCATTCAAGTATTTCTCAGCATTGAACAAATATCTGTCTTGTTTTCTAAATGTGCAAACTGCTCAAGTTTAAATACCCAACATTAAAAGAAAACTGCTTTAGATTTCCAATATTAATGTCTTCACTAAACGCAGAACCCATTATTGTAAAAAAGAATGATCCTTGCTCTTAGTCTTTTAAATAAAATGACGAATCTGTTACAGTTACTGTGTCGGTGATCAAACCAAGACTTGTAATTGGAAATCAATTTAAAATTTACTCAGAAGTTATGCTTTAATAGCAGTGAAATTCCTACCCTGTGGAAATGTGACATGGTTCACAGAATGGTACAAAGCATGCTGCATATCTTCTCTGGTTTTCCCTGCACCTCTTCTAAAGGAACCATTGGGTGGGATTTTCCAGCCACGCGCATTCCAAATTGGAAAACTCCCACCTGAGCTCAATGGACTTTTAAATAGTCTGCTGAATTTTCTATCTTGCCTGCTAGGGTTCCCACGACAGGCAGGCTGGATAATGTTCAGCCATTTTGTTCAGTACTTTTGTCGGGTAGGCATATTGCGAAGCCGGTTGGTGTTATAACGAGACGGCAAGGTCCCAGAATAGAACCTTGGTTCAATGTCAGCGGGCGCAATCTCACCTGCCATTCATGACACACTCCTGTTGCAGTGAAGTTGGAGAATTTGGAAGTTGGAAATCTGTTGACTGCCGCAGGATAGGAAAATGCCACCAGTGTGAACGATGGAAAGGTTCCGGCCTGTAACTTTTATTTATTTAATTAAACAAGGAAGAAATGGAGTCATAGAACCATTAATTCATTTTTACAAACAGAAGAAAATATTTCTGAAACATAGAAGAAAATGGATTATAATCATTTCCTCTCTCCTTTATTTAACAAATCCGCAGGTTTTAAGATTAACACTGATGATAAAAGAACATGTGAAGCTACAAATGGTTTAACTGCTACACAAGGTTATGCATTCTTCTGCAGAATTTCTTCAGATACTTGTGTTTGGAGAAGCTTTCACTTAATTTTTAACAATAATTCCTATCAATATTTCAAACCAGCCACTTTTGCTTTGCTCTGCCTCACCAGTCTGACTGCTTCCTTTCCCTGCCAGTTGCTTTAACTTTCAAGTCTAAGCTTCTTGATGGAATTACTACTAAACTCTTAGTTGCCTCTGAAACTCTTCCCTCAACTTTAAATCTAATTAGATTTAATGCTTCTTCATCTTCAACTGTCGAGCCTGAATGTTCTCCCCATGTCTGCGTGATTTTCCTCTGGGTGCTCTGGTCTCCCTCAACAGCCTGAAAGACATCCTGATTAGGTGCATTGGTTATGCTAAATTCTCCCTCAGTGTACTCGAACAGGCCATGGAATGTGGCGACTAGGATTTTCGCAGTAACTTCATTGCAGTATTAATGTAAGCCTACTTGTTGATACTGATAAATAAACTTAAGAAACTGATCTTTAGACCCTAAACAACCAAACTTGAAATCTATTGACAGATCATCTGTAGGCACAGAAATATGAAATTAAACCTACCTAAAACTATACCTTACTCCTGATCTTTTACCCACCCAACTATAAATGCCTTAAATCTATCCTTGGGTGTTTTAATATGCTCCATGCAGTACCTGCACACTCAGTTTTAGATTTTTCAGTCACATTTTCCAGTTATTCTAGGTCTTCCAGAAACAACCACATACTAATGGTGAGTAGAAATTGGAAGCTGTTATTGAAGGATATTTGATCAGTTGTCACAGTGAATACTCATGTGCGCACACACATGCATACACACGTGCCTGCATGCACACACACACACACACACACACACACACACATGCATACACTTGTGTGTGCATGCACATGTACACATACATGTACATACACATACACACACACACACATGCACCTGCACCCATTCATGCCGACACTCATGTGCACACATGAGCTGGGAAGAGGCAGCACTTTCTATCCTGCAATGACACAGACAAAAGTCAACCGACTTTCTGCGGACTGGACTGGACCAGTAGTGGACGGGACTGGACAACCCCACTGGTGGATGGGGCTGGACAATCCAATGGTTGACGGAGCTGGATAACCCCAGTGATGGACAGGGCTAGACGATCCAGTGGTGGATGGAGCTGGACAACCCCAGTGGTAGATGGGGCTGGACAATCCAATGGTTGATGGGGCTGGACAACCCCAGTGATGGACAGGGCTTGACGATCCAGTGGTGGACGGAATTGGACAACCCCAGTGGTGGACAGAGCTGGACAACCCCAGTGACGGACGGAGCTGGACAACCCCAGTGGTGGTCGGGGCTGGACACCCCCAGTGGTGGACGGGGCTGGACACCCCCAGTGGTGGACGGGGCTGGACAATCTGATGGTGGACGGAGCTGGATAATCCCATCCATTGTACCTCCCTAACTCTCAGGAGAATTGCTGGCCGTGATTTATTTTTCTATTCCTCTTTGGCTCCTGTTCAGAGCTTGCGCTCAGATCCTGAAAGAAACAGGATTAAAAAGAGGATGAGGATTTAAAGTAACCACACCATTAAATGCACCAACACACGGAGTTATTGCCTCTGAGAAACCAACTGATAATTCATTGGTTCGCGGGCTACAGATTGGTGCCCATTTAGTGGAATAAAGACTGTGAATCAACAACAGCACTTCATGTACTGGATTGATTTGTGATGTGAATTGCATTTTAAAGCTGCTTAAGCCATTATAAGAACTTATTACTGTCTTCTAGATCCCTCAAGGACAACACAATAGTCTTCACTTCCTTTAGCTCAACCACAGTCTGTGTTCACTGAAACACGAGAAGCTGTATCCTATCGTAAGTCTGAAATATTTCAAAAACACCCCTTTGTGTGGAGTGAATGAGTCTGCACCTTTCTGTCTGAGATTACGGAGGGGAACAAATTCTGCCACTATTTTGTCCACAACTAGAGCGAAGGGAAAAACAGCCACAAAATGAATAACTTGGTCAATATTTCAGTAGCGGTGGTTGAAGTGAAATGTTGAGAATTGTTGCTTAGTCGGTAACAGTCGGTGCTCTGAGTACATGGTTGCGTGTTGGAGTCTCACCTCAGAAGCCTGATCACGGGATTCCTGAGGGGGAGGTGTACCGCCAAAAATCTCATTGCCACGTGGACAGAAAGAGAATGGTGACAACAAGGATTTCACAACAATAATGACAATGATGGCTTCTCAAAATGACTTTTCTGGCTGAGATTTAAGCATGCTGAGATTTTTGGTCAACTTATAATTAAAACCGGATGCAGGTCATAAAGTTGCTATGGTCAGGGAGCTCTGATCTGAAACTTCCTGTATTGGCCAAATAAGGGAAACTGTTTACATTAACCCAGGCAGCATGGCTTTGATTTATTACCGATATGTATGAGATGTGTCAAATCAACTCAAATCAACAACTGGTGTTGTTCAAAAGTAATTTTACTGGATGTTCGAGCCATGTGATTGGTTTCTGGTTACACAGTTGACTGGATGACGGAGAAGCTTCCAGAAGCGAGTGGAGGATTGGAGATGAAAAAATATGTGCAGCCTTTGTTTGCCAGCGATAATTTGGGCCAGATCAACCATCGCAAGAAGACATGTACCCTGAAGGATGCTTCAGAGAAGATAGATTCTACATTGAGGGTATCTCTTGGCCAATATTTTCCCTAAACTTGGTAGTATCTATTTTCAATTAAATACAGTTGGTGCTTCATTCAAGTTAATATACAGTTAAGTGTTAAAGTTCAGTTAGAGTTAAAATTCAGTAAAGAGTTAATGAGTTGCAACTGTTTATGTTTGAGTTGGTACTAGAAGTGTTAAAGAAAGAAATTGTTGAATTATTGTTCTTGTTTACTTCATTAAAATGGAATGCTTAGAAGGTATTTTTCCTTAAAAGCTATATAACAGCCATTTATTTTGAATAAAATTTCAGGGCTTCTTCATGGTGCCCTGGCTAACATTCATATGTGGAGATGCCAGTGTTGGACTGGGGTAAACACAGTCAGAAATCTCATAACACAGATTAAAGTCCAACAGGTTTATTTGGTAGCAAAACCCACTAGCTTTCAGAGTGTTGCCCCTTCATCAGGTAAGTGGGAGTTCTATTCACAAACAAGACATATAAAGACACAAACACAATTTACAAAATGTTGTAAATTATATATTCTGTAAATTTTGTAAATTGAGTTTGTGTGTTTGTGAACAGAACTCTCACTTACCTGATGAAGGAGCAGCACTCCGAAAGCTATGGATTTTGCTACCAAATAAATCTGTTGGACTTTAACCTGGTGTTGTGAGACTTCTTACTGTGTAGCACTCATATGCCAATCAGCATCAATATGAACAGATGAACTGTTCATCCATTCCAGTGCTAGTTTTGGGAATTTGCTGTGTGAAAATTGGCTGCCATATTTTTTTTTGTTCTTTCGTGGAATGTCTACATCATGGTCTATAAGAGAACATTTATCATTCACCCCTAGAATAAAGGCAAAATACAGCAAGTGCTGAAAAACTGAAGTAAAAACAGAAAGTGCTGGAAAAACTCAGCACCTGTCACGGGAGAAACATGGTTAATGTTTTGAGTACAATCTGACTCTGAGAATTGCGAAGAAAAAAACTCAATGAACGGAATTTTCTGGCCGCGCTCACCCCACAACTGGAGAATCCAGCTTGAGGCCAACAGTTCTTTGCAGCATCGACCCCCTGCCCACTACAATTCCCATGGTGAGCAGAATGGGAAAATTCCTCCCTGTTTCCTTCCCCACAGATGCTGTTAGACCTTCTGAGTTTTCCCAGATTTTTTTGTTTTTATTGCTCATCCCTTGTTGCCTTTCAGAAGGTGATGGTGAGCTGTCTCTCTGCTGCTTTCAGCAGGGGCATTCTCCGTACATCAACAGGAAAGAATTGATAAAATAGTTCCAAGTCAGGATGTTGTACGACCTGGAGGAGAAATTGTAGATGGCAAGGTTACTGTGAACCTTCTTCTCTTGTTCCTCAAGGTGCTAGAGGTCATTAGATTGGAAGGTGATGTTGAAGAAGGCTTGTCACGATGTTGCAATGGATGGAATCACATCTTATTGATAGTGCGCACTGCTGCTACTGTGTGCTGGTAGTGAAGAGTGAATGTTTAATATAATGGGTGGGGCACCGATCTAGTGAGACATTTTGTCCTGGATGATGTCAAGCATCTTGAGTGTTGCTGTAGTTACACTCATCCAGAAAAGTGGAGAGTGTCCTATCGCACTCCTGATGGTGGACAGGTTTTGGGAAGGCAGGAGGTGAGATACTTGCTGCCCAATGATCAGCCTCTGACATACTCTTGTAACCACAGTATTTGCATGGTTGATCTAGTTTAGTTTCTGGTCAATGGTAACTCCCAGGACTCAGCAATGTTATTATCATTAAATATCAAGAGGAGATGGTTACATTGCAGTTTTGGAGATGGACATTGTGTGGCACTTGTATGGAGCAAACGTTTTTGTCCCACATGACAACACTGACTGCACTTCAGAAGTGCTTAATTGATTGTCAATCAAATTGGGATATTCTGTGGTCAAAAAAGAAGCAATATAAATGCACATCTTTCTTTGCTTCTCCAACTCTAATAAGGCAAGCTTTGTGGTGATATTTTCTTCTATTTATCTCTGTCTCTTGTAGAAGTTATACTTATACGTTGAAAGAAACAGGCACTAAAGGTTATAAATTGGGGATTAACACTACAATGAAGTTACTGTGAAAATCCCCTAGTGGCCACACTCCGGTGCCTGTTCAGGTACACTGAGGACAAATTTAACATGGCCAATACACCTAACCAGTACATCTTTCTAACTGTGCAAGGAAATCGGAGCACCTGGAGAAAATTCATGCAGACACGGGGAATACATGCAAACTCTGCACAGTGATCCAGATCGGGAATCAAACCCAGGCCCTGGCATTGTGAGGCAGCATTGCTAACCACTGTGTCACCGTGTTGCCCTCAGCACCTTAACTTGAATAGGAATTGGTGCCGTAAATCTCTGTCCATGTTGGGATTTTCATTCCAACAATTTACCACAAGCAGAAAAGGAAAGAACTACTCTCCTCACCCCGAGATCTCTCTCATCCATCTCACTGCCAGAAGATGTAGAGACTTTGGAGAGGGTACAGAAAAGATTTACCAGGATATTGCCTGGCTTGGGGGGCATTAGCTAGGAGGAGAGATTGGACAAATTTACTTTGTTTTCATTTGAATGTTAAAGGCTGAGGGGGTGACCTGATAGAAGCTTACAAAATTATGGGGGACATGAATAGAATGGATAGTCAGAGCCTTTTTCCCCAGGGTAGAAATGTCAATTACTGGAAGACATAGATTTAATGTCAAAGGGGGAAAGCTTAAAGGAAATGCAAGTTTTTTTGCACAGAGGGTGATGAATACCTGGAATGTATTGCCAAAGGAGGTAGTCGAAGCAGATACTATAGCAACGTTTAAGAGACATCTTGAGAGATAGAAACATAGAAGATAGGAGCAGGAGCAGCCATTTGGCCCTTCAAGCCTACTCCACCATTCATCACGATCATGACTGATCATCCAGCTCAATAACCTAATCCTGTTTTCTCCTCATAACCTTTGATCCGATTCCTCTCCCCCCGCAAGTGCTATATCCAGCTGCCTCTTAAATACAAAGAACAAAGAATAAAGAAAATTACGGCACAGGAACAGGCCCTTTGGCTCTCCAAACCTGCACCGACCATGCTGCCCAACTGAACTAAAACTCTCTACCCTTCCGGGAACTATATCCCTCTATTCCCATCCTATTCATATATTTGTCCAGGCACCCCTTAAAACTCACTATCATATCTGCTTCCAATTCCTGATGAACATTCTTGATGGCCAGAATGCTGGGCAGTTACAACATTAGTTTTGGCATCAACTACTTCCTGTGGTGATGAATTCCACAGGCTCACCACTCTTTGGGTGAAGAAATGTCTTCTCATCTCCATCCTAAATGGTCTATCTCGAATTCTTAGGTTGTGATACATGAATAGGGGGAAATTGAGGGAGGGGCAAATGGATCTCTGGTAGGGGGCATGGACACCCGCTGCCACTCTGCGGATGATCAGTGGGAGAGAAGGGAGTTGTGGGGTTTGGGTGGTAAAGGGGACAGTGATGTGCGTGAGGGGCCATCATTTCCACTCTTTGCTCCTGGGGCATTTTCTCCACTTCCTGTGGCCCAGAAGTGATCTGATATGGGCGCACTTTTTCAATTTTTTTTCTCACTGTGCATGCGCAGTTTAGAGATCTGATCAGACCAGCACTGAGCCCCACCCACAACACAAAAGGGATCCGCGAATGGGGGCGTCTGAAAACAGATTTCCAATTCAGACCTGAATTGCGTCCAGATTCAGCACTTAGAATGAAAATGGTAAAATCAGGCCCCTATGACACCAACTTAATTCTCTCTCTATGTAGCTGGAGAATCCCATGGACACGCACCAGGGGACAGCACAATGAAGGAATGGACTATTTTCTATTTTCTCAGTTGCAAAAATTAGAGACGGTTTAAAGCATGGTGTAACCACAGTGCCACAGTGGTTGGCACTGCAGCCCTCACAGTGCTAGGGACCAGGGTTCAATTCTTGGCTGGGGTCACGTCTGTGCATAGTGTGTGTGAGTTTCCTCCGGGTGCCCTGGTTTCCTCCCACAGTCCAAAAGATATGCATTGGTTAGGTGCGTTGACCATGCTAAATTCTGCCTCAGTGTATACGAATGGGCGCTGGACTCTATCAACTGGGGGTTTTTTACAGAAACTTTATTGCAATGTTAATGTAAGCCTTGTAATGTAAGCCAATGTTAATGTCATTAGTAATGACACTAATAAATAAACTTTAAAAAAACATTTATTTTGGTAGGACAAACTTGAATGCGGATTACAGGGTCAACAGCAGGGTTCTGAGGAATGTGGAGCAACAGAGAGATCTTGAGGTTCATATCCACAGAGCTCTGAAGGTTGCCATTCAAGTGGATGGAGCCGTGAAGAAGGCTTAAGCTGTGTTAGTGTTTATTAATAGGGGGTTTGAGTTTAAGAGCCATGGGGTTATGCTGCAACTATATAGGACCTTGGTGAGACCATATTGGGAATATTATGTGCAGTTCTGGTCACCTCATTATAAGAAGGATGTGGAAGCATTGAAGAGAGCGAGAGGAGATTTACCAGGATGCTGCCTGGTTTGGAGAGTAGGTCTTATGAGGAAAGGTTGAGGGAGCTATGGCTTTTCCCTTTGGAGTGAGGAGGATGAGAGGCAATTTAATAGAGGTTTATAAGATGATGAGGGGGATAGATAGAGTGGACATGCAGAAACTATTTCTTCGGGTGCATGTAGCTGTTACTAGGGGGCATAACTATAAGGTTCATGGTGGGAGATATAGGAGGGATGTGCGAGGTAGATTCTTCACTCAGAGAGTGGTTGGGGTGTGGAATAGACTGCCTGCTGTGATAGTGGAGTCGGACACTTTAGGAACTTTCAAGTGGTTATTATAGGCACATGGAGCACATCAGAATGATAGGGAGTGGGATAGCTTGATCTTGGTTTCGGACAAAGCTCGGCACAACATTGAGGGCCAAAGGGCCTGTACTGTGCTGGACTGCTGTATGTTCAATGTTCTATTTAAAGATGCCACACACAGAATTGGAGTGCAAGTGATGATATGTCAAGGTCACAAGTCGAAATGCAGATTCCAGTATTTCCCAGTCATTTTTTCCACACCCAGCAAAGCAAACATATCAAAAATTGCTTTGAAAATCTAATGAGGATTGAAGGAAAATATAAATAGTACATTTGCAAAGAAAAACTGACCATGATGTGCAGATTGGAAAGTGATCCAATTGAACAGAGAGATCGGTAAACTAATTGTTAAAAATAAAGAAATAATTAGAAATTTTTACAAATCCAAAAGTGATTATTAAAGTTGGAAGATTGCCCATGAGCACAGTTAAAGTCACCTAATCTACTGGTGAGAGATGAACTCATATTGTCCTGTTGCCAAGGTAACGCTATTTGCTGCAAAGCCGCTTCATCACTAAGATACTTTCTTTTTGGAATTGTGTTTGTTGAGCTCAGATGTACAGATAATAGTATGAGCACTTGTATATGTGTGTGGATATGCATGTTTGTGTATATGTGCATCTGAGAATACATAGCTGAATGCACTGGTGGGAGTTGGGAGGTTTTTAAATTCCCTGCCATCTGACATCAAAAACAGGTGCAGATGTTGTTAAAATGGAATTGGATCCTCAACTACCAACCTATATTTGCCAAAGACATCATTTAAATTTGTAGATACCCAAGACACCACTCATCTAAACCCCAATCCTAGAAGAGCAGTTCTACACTGCACTAGCGCAAAAGATTTATTTATTTGTCATAAGTAGGCTTATATTAACACTGCAATGAAGTTACTTTAAAAATCCCCTAATCACCACACTCCAGCACCTGTTTGGGTACACTGAGGGAGAATTTAGCATGGCCGATGCACCTAACCAGCACATCTTTTAGACAGTGGGAGAAAACTGGAGCGCCCAGAGAGAACCCATGCAGACATGGGGAGAATGTGCAAATAGACAGTGATCCGAGTCATAAATCCAATGTTGGTCCCTGGCGCTTTGAGGCAGCAATGCTAACCATTGTGCCACTATGCCACCCATAATATTATTACTTTTACACAGCCATTATGTAGTGCTCTCTCTGAGTCAGATTTCTAACGGATACCCAGTTACAGGTCTCTAGCAGTTATGGCCCCATTTCTGAATTTACCATTCCTATTGCGTTCATAGCTCTATAACCAGCAAGAGTCATTGAATCACAAAATCACTACAGTGAAGACAGGCCATTCCATCTATTAAATCTGCACTGACTCTGTTAGAGTATCTTACCCAAGATGTCCCTACCCAATCCCTGTAACACCACACATTTACCATGGCTGGGGACATTAAGGGACAATTTAGCATGTGCAAGCCACCTAACCTGCACATCTTTAACTGTGGGAGGAAAATGGAGCAACTGGAGGACACCCATGCAGACATAATAAGGCCAGACCTGAACCAGATCTTCATGCTGTGAGGCAAAAGCACTCACCACTGTGGCACTGTGCTACCCTGTCATTCTTATTATTCCTTTTGCTCTTCAGAAGATAGTGGACAGCCTTCTTTCATGGCAGTAAGTGTGGTAATGGTGCACATGGAGTGTTGTTGTGGAAGGAGTTTCAGGATTTTGACCCAAGATGAGAAAGGGATATTGATACATTTCCCAATCAGGACTGGGTATGACTTGGAGAGCAATTTAAAGTTAGTGGTGTTCTCATATTCATGCTGCTCTTTTTTGAGACAGTTGAGGTCACAAGATTGGTAAAGTACTGGTAAAGAAATCCTGGCATGAGTTCCCACAGTGCATCCTGTGGATATGATGTGGAGATGCTGGCATTAGACTGGGGTAAGCACAGGTTTTTTATTTGTATCACATGCTTTCAGAACACTGCTCCTTCATCAGGTGAGTCCACCATCAAGGTGGTAGAGCCATAATGGTAAGGCTCACATTCCAACCATTATCTTGCAATTGAGTCTTTGTCTGAATATGCCCTGTTTGTGAATCTAACTTTTCACTCACCTGATGAAGGAGCAGAGCTCTGAAAGCTTGTGATACCAAATAAAACTGTTGGACTTTAACCTGGTGTTGTGAGACATCTTACAGTTCACAGATGCTGCCTGACTTGCTGACTATTTCTGGCATTTTCTGTTTTTATTTCAAATTCATTTGGTTAGACAGATCTGGGAGTCTGTTCATGAAATGCAGAAAGTCATTTTGCCCATGTAGCGCGCAATAAAAAAAAAATAGGTAAATGGGTTGTTGGCATTTATTGCAAGGGGACTGGAATATAAAAGTAGAGAAGTGTTTTTTGCAATTGTCTGAGTGTTGGTGAGACCATATCTGAAGTACTGTGTCCAATTTTGGTTTCCTCATTTGAGTGAGGCTGTGGTGGCATTGGAGGCAGTTCAGAGGAGATTCCCCAGATTGATTCTGGGGATGGAAGGATTGATGTACAAGGGGAGATTAAACAACTTGGGCTTGTACTCGTGAACCATAACACTATGCTCCCATTGCAGGCATATTTTGCTTTTATTTTAGAGTAATTGTTATAGATTAATATTCTGAGTTGAGTTCCTCTGTGAATTCTACATCAAACCAGGACTCATTGAAACTCAGCTGATTAAAAGAAATAATTCTACTAGCAAGCTATCAGAATGTATCTAACCTCATCTAACCAGCATGGTCTGCAGGAGAGGAGGTCAAGATGACAGGTTCTTTTGAAAGGAGTTATTGGAGTTGAAAGGAGTTGATATTGATGTACTTGTTTCTATCCTACAGGTGTTTTGGTCCACCTTGTTGTCTAACAAGGGGCGTACACGCGATAGGGCGTGAGAGGGCTGCTGTTGGATTTTTTTTCCGAGAGTATCCTAGAGCTTCACGTCGTTAGTGTATGCTTGACCTGGATCATTTGATAGACAACACAACAGCTCAGTGACTATCGCTGTGCTGTGCAGATACATGGATTTGGGCCTGTGTCTGTGGGAGTTTGCGCATTCTCCCCGTGCTTGCGTGGGTTTTCTCCGGGTGCTCCGGTTTCCTCCCACATCCCAAAGATGTGCTCTTAGGCTAATTGGCAAAACAAATTCTCCCTAAATTGTCTCAAATTTAGTTTTTAATCCATAGATCTATAAACATAGACAGGGATCACGGGTAGAAGTGGGGACATCGGGGTGGTGGCGCGGGCTTGTTGGGCCGAAAGGCCTATTTCCCGTGCTGTTTTGTTCTTTGTTCTTTGAGTGTGGTCAATGCAGCTCACAGGGAGCTCACAGCTCATCCTTTGTCTCTGTTGCTTTAGATGCAATGATTGAGATTAGGAGATATGGCGCAGGATTCTCCAATCTTCTCCCTCCCGACCCGCCCCACTTGGAGTGAGGACAGAGAATTTGGCATTGCGGCCAAATTCTTTCAGTGGCACCAGAGAATTCCAGAGACCAACAGAAGTTTTCAGCAATGATTTAGCTGTGAGGGATTTGGATTAATATGAGGAGAGTCAGTGGTTATAGAGTGACAGTGTGAGGGAGTTGGATTAACATCATAAGAACTTGTAATCAGCTGTCCCTCGACAGAAGGCAGGAATCTGCTCGGGGTCATGGGTTTCCGCTGGGACTTCACGTAACTGACCAGTTCGATTCACAATCCACAGACCTTTGAGTTCATAGGACAGGATGTCCCATGTGTTGGAGGAATGCAGAGTACAACATTGAGTTCCTACCCTTTCCTTTTTTGCCACCTCTCTGCTCATCATTAAAGGTATACGTATTCAAAGTGTAATGCAGCTTCATGGAATCCTACAGCGCAGAAGGAGGCCATTCGGCCCATTGTGTCTTCATTGACTACAACTCTCCCAGACCCTATCCCCACAACACCACATATTTATCCTAGCTAATTCCCCAAAACTAAGTGGCAATTTAGCAACGGCTAACCCATTTAATCTGCAAATATTTGGACTGTGGGAGGAAACTGGAATTCCTGGAGGAAACCCACACAGACACGGGAAGAAAGTGCAAACTTCACTCAGACAGTGATCCAAGCTGGGAATTGAACCCAGATTCCTGGAGCTATGAGGCAGCAGTGCTAACCATTGTGTCACCATGCTGCTCCTAACTTGAGGGACTAGTTGTCACCATTTTGAAGGTTTGGTAGGAAATTCCTCCCAGTCATTGGTATCAGTGCTCTTTGCTTGATGGAGATCTTCAGAGCGTCTTCATAAGGTTTTCTCAGTCATCCCGTAGAACGTTGGCCATTTCACTGTCCTCATTGCATCCACTGGATTCAAAGAGAGGACTGAGAAACAAACTCTAGTATCCTCCTTGAAGACAGCTTGACACCAACTTTTACAGATGCACCATAGAAAACTTTCTTTCTGGTTGTATCACAGCTTGGTATAGCTCCTGCTCTACCTAAAACACAAGGAACTACAAAGGGTCATGCAAACCAGCCTCCCATCCATTGACTCTGCCTTGGCAAAGCAGCCAGCATAATTAAGGACCTCATGCATCCTGGACATTCTCTCTTCCACCTTCTTCCTTCAGGAGAAAGGTATAAAAGTCTAAGGTTATGTACCATCCGACTCAAAAACAGTTCTTCCCTGCTGCTGTCAGACTTTTGAATGGACTTACCATACATTAAGTTGATCTTTCTAGACACCCTAGCTATGACTGTAATACTACATTCTGCACTCTCTCATTTCCTTGTCTATGAACAGTATGCTTTGTCTATATTATATGCAAGAAATAATACTTTTCACTGCATACTAATACATATGACAATAATAAAGCAAATCAAATCAAACATTCGGGCAAACTTCCTAAAATTCAACTTCAATGTTCTGGACATTATATCCAGATGGCCAAAGTTCATTTCCCCATTTGGTTCTATTTTCACAACTCTCGTCACCCGAATTGCAGTCAATAGCACAGGACAGTCAGAGGAGAGGGATTACTGTGTGACAGTGTAAGGAAACTGGATTAACATCAGTTGAGATATGGTCAGTAACACCAGACAGTACTGAGTTTCAGTGTGTGGAAATTGGATTAGCATTTGCAGAGATCCTGGGCGGAATTTTCTCCTCCTGCGTGCACAGGAATCTTGTGGGTGGGACATGGGCCATGCAAAGGTCTGTTGACCGGAAAATCCCACCTCCACCCCGGTCATTGACACAGGATGCTGGGGAGGTTTAGAGGTGGGGGGATGTTGTTTGTGGAGTGACACATGAGTGAAAGAGGGGAATTAATAGTCAGTAGAACAGGACTGTTGTGGGGAGAAGATATGGAGTCCAACAATGTGAAGAAGCTGGATTAATATTAGCAGAGATATCATCAGTAACACGGAGTGTTGACTGGAAGGATTTATTGAACCTGACAGCGAGAGAGTGAGATTAATATCAGAAGAGATAGAGTCAGTAATACAGAGTGCTAGCTGGGAAGAGTTAATGAGTTTGACAGCGTGAGGGAGCTGGATTAATATCAGCAGAGATACAGTAAGGATCACAGGGCAGGGTTCAGAAACTGTGACATTTCAGCTGCAAACATATTAATTCAGCTCCATCTCACAGCGCGACACACTAATAGAGCTCGTTCCTGATATGATGCATTCAGATTGTACCATGTTGTTAATAACAAGAGAAAAAAATAGCGACAGAAATAGATAAAGACAAAAAAAAACAATTGTTGAATTAAATGGACAGCATGGTGGCACAGCGGTTAACACTGCTACCTCACGGAACTGCCTGTGTGGAGTTTGCACGTTCTCCCCATTTCTGCGTGGGTTTTCTCTGCGTGTTCCGGTTTCCTCCCACATCCAAAGATGTGTGGATTACATTAATTGGCATGGCTAAATTAACCCTAGTTTCTGGAAAGTAACAGGGAAAATATGTGGGGGGGTCACAGGGATAGGTGTATTTGTTGTTTGTGCAGGCTCGATGGGCCAAATGGCCCACCGTTCTGTAAGGATCCTATGATTCTGAATGTTTTCAGAACATGAGACAGGACGAGAAAGACAAAAAACTGTGCATGTTGCAATCGGAAACAAGAAACAGAAAATGCTGGAAAATCCCATCAAGTCTGACAGGATCTGTGGGGAGACAATAGAGCCAACATTTCAAGACTGAATAACCATCCTTCACCATAGCTGCTGAGATTTTTCAATATTTTCTGTTTTGGTATAAAACAGGATGCGCCATTTAGGTCTATGAGCCAGTTTCCCCAGACAATGGCTGATCTGTTTCTTCTCCTACCACCGTGGGCTGCAGAGTATTTATTGCCCTTGGCTAACAAAGACCTATTCACCTCAGTTTCGAAATTTGCAATTAAATATTTTCTAATGGTAAGCTTAGGAAGTTTTTAACCTTAGCTCAATGGGCATAGTGGTTAGTAATGCTGCCTCATAGCACCAGGGACCCAGATTCAATACCAGACCTGGGTAACTGCCTGTGTGGAATTTGCACATTCTTTCCATGTTGCGTGGGTTTCCTCTGGGAGCTCCAGTTTCCTTCCACATCTGAAAGGTGTGCAGGAAAGCTGGATTAGACATGCTAAATTGCCTGTTAGTGTTGCAGGATGTTGAGATGGAATAGCCATGGGAAATGTGTGGAGTTATAGGAATAGGGCAGGGGAGAGGTCCTAAGTAAGACACTCTGTCAGAGAGTTGTTGCAGACTTGATGGGACTCTTCTGCACTGTAGGGATTCTATCATTCTAATCAAAGAGGCCTTCTTTGCAAGGCTGCCTCTTTAAGTTGGACAATTGGTGAAGACACTGAGGTATTTTTTACCTTTGCCTCTGGCAGTGGGCAGGAAAGGCTTATTCATTCACAGAAAACCCAGTTACAAAGGATATGAGAATTGAACTATTTGCATAAAGGCCGAGTGATGTAGCCCAATGGTTTGCTGTTATTGCGCAAGGGATAAAGGTGAAGGGGTAACTTAAAGAGGACATGATAGAATTCTTCAAAATGCTTTCTGTCACTTACAGAGTCCATTGATATAAGACAGAGGCCAGAATTTTACACTCGCCCAGCTCCCCCATCACCCCCTTCCTCACCCTGGGTCGGTTCTGAAATAGTGAGATGGACAGGATTCCCTCCAAGATCCAACCTGCCCAATTCAGATTTTGCAGCGCTAAGTCTCTTGAGTTGCCACTTGATTCCCAGTCTCAATTTTTAGGCTGGCGGGTGTTAGAGCAAAATGGGAACATGAGAAAGTTAGAAACAGCCATTTTGGACAGGAAGGCTCCTTCAGATTTGGGATGCCCTTCCTTCTGGGCGCTGAGAACTCTGACTTTCCTCCAAACCCCACCTCACTCCCAGCCTAACCCCTACACTGAAATCACTCCCTCCCCATCCTTCCAGGACAACCCTTGCCCTTTGACCTCCCTGCATCATGAAATAGTATAAATATGGAATTCACTACCAAGGGAATGGTTGAGAGAAATATCTTAGAGACTTTCAGGAGGCAACAAAACAAGTACCTGAGAAAATAGAGAGTGGAATGACTTTTTTTTTATTCATTCATGTGATGTGGACATCTTTAACCAGGCCAACATTTATTGCCCATTCCTGAGGGCAGTTAAGAATCAGCCACTTATGTGGCTTTGTAGTCACTTATAGGCCAAACCAGATAAGGATGGCAGATTTCCCTCCCTAAAGGATATTGGTGAACGAGATGGGTTTTTCCGACAATCAGCTATGGATTCATGGTTATCATTAGACTTTTAACTCTAGATTAGCGGGTAAAATATGTAGGGATATAGGGGTAGGGCCTGGATGGGATTGTGGTCGGTGCAGATTTGATGGGCTGAAGGGCCTCTTTCTGCACTGTAGTGTTCTATGACTCTATAATTTCTATTGAATTCAAGTTTCACCACCTGCCGTGGTGGGATTTGAACCAGGATCACTAGAGCATTATCTTGGGCCTCTAGATTGCTTGTTCAGCAACAATACCACTCCGCCACTGTCTCCCTTGAAAGCTGAAATGAGGTAGCTGGAAAAGGAGTAGAATTATGTTGAAATTAAACGCTAGGTGGAAAGTCATCGAGGTTTACAGCATAGAACCAGGCCCTTTGCCCCAACTTGTCCATGCCATCCTTTTTTTTAATTCCCTGAGTTAGTCCTAATTGGCCCATATCCCTCTATACCATCTTAGCCATGCAATTGTCTAAATGCTTTTAAAAGACAAAATTGTACTCGTCTCTATGAGTACCTCTGGCAGCTTGTTCCAGATGCTCACTATCTTCTGTGTGAAAAAGTTGCTCTTCTGGACACTTTCGTATTCTTTCCCCTCTCACCTTAAATCTACATTCTCCCCTACCTTTGGGAAGATATTGGCTATCAGACTGATCTGTGCCCCTCATTATTTTGTAGACCTCTATAAGATCACCCCTTGGCCTTCTACACTCCAGACAAAGAAATGTTCTGATGTTGTATTTTCTCTGTAAAACTCAGCTATCCTTTGTTCCTTAAAGAGGCTTATGGATAAACTCCACCCTTAAAAGAAGTTCCAGAGTTTCCTTAAAAGGCAGTGGCACATGCTCTTTGAAAATGTTCTTCATTTTTTTACATCAACTTCCAATGGCAAGATGCCCTTGTTAGCAGAAATCTTGATGGAAACATGCTCTCTATAAAAAAGTTTCCTTGTAACACTCTCCTTAAAATGCTTCATAACGATAAGAAGCCCTTTGGCAAGGGTCTGAGGCATCAAAACGTCCTTTTCGAAAGGGCTCTGATGGAAATATTCCCACTTCCAAAGTAGATCTGTTGACGAGATCAACCGTGGAGGATTTCCTGAAGTAAGATCGATGTAAAAATGATATATATTCCTGTCAGGCAAAGAGTTTGCGTTAGAAGGCAGAGTTTCAAGGATAAAGAGGAAGAATCTTAAAAAGAAAGCATATGATTAACATGAGTACAAGTGACCATGAAAAATATAGTGTGTGCCGCTGAGATGTGAAGGAAGATTAGAAGCGATATGAGGGAATTATGAGGAAATGATAACATGTCACATAAAAGGAAACCAGAGGGGAGATATGAAGGAATTGTGTTACACAGTGAGTTGTTACGATATGGAATGCACTGCATGTAAGGATTCAACAGGAACTTTCAAAACAGAATGAGACGTACAGAGGAAAAGATGCAGGAACAAATAAGGACTGCTGAAGAGCTTCCCGACTGGAAGGGAACTCTCCTGCCTGGTGATTGTCGTGACATTCATCCATTTTCGCAATATCTGCTTCATCTCACCGATGGACCACACCTTGGGACATCCTTACTTGCAGTGTATTGTACGGGAGCTCTTCAGCAGTCTAGAGCATTCAGCCTCTGATCTTCAGGTAAGCGTTCTCCAAGGTGGCCTTCAAGATACATGACAACACTGAGTCGCTGAGCAGAAACTGATAGCCAAGTTCCATACACAGGAAGACAGCCCTCAACGGGTTCATGTCAGACTCTCTGTAACCCCCACCATCCTGCCTGGTTTTGCACAATCCGACTAACTGACCTGGCTTGAGACACTTCACACCTCTTTAACTTGTGATTATCCCTGTCTCCACTCATGCTGTCAGTATCTATAAAGATTTGATTAGTTGTAAAGACACGCATTCCAACCATTCTTCACATTCCCATCTGTAACTATCTTGCAATTGTGACTCTGGCTATTTCTGCCACGATTGTGAATTTACCTTCACTCACCTGATGACGAGGCAGGTCTCCAGAAGCTTGTGGTTCCAAATAGACCTGTTGGATTTTAACCTGGTGTTGTGAAGCTTGCAACAATTCATTAACCTTTCTCAAAACTAGGAAGTGGTCAAAGACTATGTACGCCTTATCAAAGCCTTGCTCTTCAGAATTTTAACATTGCCATGTGGCCTCATCAAGAATCAGTTTAGACCAGTGAGCACAGGGGAATAAGTGAATGGGATTCAGTGCAAGTTAAGACATGGATAGAAGAGTTTTGGATGTGTTATGGAAGGGGGCAAGTAAGAAGATGGCCAATACATTGAAACAGTTAAGTCTAGAGGCAGCAAAGTCGTAGATACGAATTTTAGCAGAAAATCTGAGACAAGATACAGAGTCAGAGATGGAAATCAGTGGCCGGGAGTTCATCCCATGGTAAAATATGACACCAGGGTTATAAACATACTGGTTCAGCCTCAGGGAGTTACCAACAGATGCCCCTGTTTCGAACTGATACAAGGTGCTTTAAATAGATTCAAATTTCTGATGTGCAGTAGTTATTAAATATACAGCAGTTGCTGCAGAGGTTGGTACATTTATCCATTAAGATAAGACCATCATCAGCTTGAAATCACAGGAAGAAATCTTTATGCACTATTAATTCAGACGCAGCTGCTTTTCACATGGGCGATACCTGAACAGTATATTCCGAAATGAGTTTTACAGCTCTGTACTCCCTCGGGCCCTCTGTAAATGCAATCAAATCCATCTGCATCTCAGCAGCCAGTGTGACAGAACATTCCCTCCTGCTAATTTATAACAATTGACAGGTCCAGTCATAAGCCAAAAGCAAATACGTAACTGCTGTATTATGGTCAAATTCATTATCTTCTTTTGTTCTCAGCAAGGTGAGCTGGTTTTAGTACCAAATTCCTTGAATCAGATCCTTCAAAGACATGATTGGGTACAGTGTGTTGTTCCTTGAATACGTACCTGCCCCATCTGAAGAAGTGCACCCCCCCACCACCCATTCCCATTCCCATTCAGATACGCTCCCACACAGAACAGTTTCCATTCGGATACATCTCCACACAAAACAGTTTCCATTTTGGATACATCTCCACAGGGAACAGTTCAGATCATTCAACCTCGGAGTCTTACCACCTGTAAGGCAAGGAGACGTGCCCATGTATGCCCAAGCCCCTCCCCTGCTCATGCTCTTGTCTATTTTACTTACGGCAGTACAGTGGCACAGTGTTTAGCATTGCTGCCTCAAAGTGCCGGGGACCCAGCTTCAATTCAGGCATTGGATCACTGTCTGTGTGGAGTTTGTACGTTCTCCCCATGTCTGCGTGGGTTTCCTCTGGGTGCTCTGGTTTCCTCACAGCTTGAAAGTCATGTTGGGTAGGTAAGTGCATTGGTCATG
This sequence comes from Sphyrna mokarran, assembly GCA_024679065.1. NCBI lineage: Eukaryota > Metazoa > Chordata > Chondrichthyes > Carcharhiniformes > Carcharhinidae > Sphyrna > Sphyrna mokarran. Next base: position 9,327,675 of record JAGIQG010000013.1, on the reverse strand, counting down.
CTAAATCCTGCCTCAGTGTACACAAACAGGCACCGGAGTGTGACGGCTAGGGGATTTTCACTGTAACTTCATTGCAGTATTGATGTAAGCCTACTTGTGACATTAATAAATAAACTTTAAACTTTTAACTAATGTGGGTTACACTTGATTTAAATTGATTTATTATTGTTGCATACATTAGCATCCAGTGAAAAGTATTTTTTCTTGTGTGCCATACAGACAAAGCATCTATTCATAAAGAAGGAAATGAGGGTACAGAATGTAATGTTAGAGTTATAGATAGGGTGTAGAGAAGGATCAACTTAGTGTGAGGAGGAAGCTGTTCTTGAGTCGGTTGGTACGTGACCTCAGACTTTTGTATCTTTTTCCCAACGGAAGAAGGTAGAAGAGAGTATCTTTAGGCTGCGTGGTGTCCTTAGTTATGTTGGCTGTTTTTCTGAGACAACGGGAAGTGTAGACAGAGTCAGTGGATGGGAGGCTGGTTTGCATTGATGGATTGGGTTACAGTCACATCCTTTTGTAGTTTCTTGCAGTCTTGGGCAGAGCAGAAGTTATACCAAGTTGTGATACAACTAGAAGTAATGCTTTCTATGGTGTATCTGTTAATGTTGGTGAGATTCTGAGTGAAGTGCCTAATCTCTTTAGTCTTCTGAGAAAGTAAAGGCGTTGATGGGCTTTCTTAATGACAGTATCAGCATGGGGGGGGGGGGACCAGGACAGGTGTTGATGACCTGGATGTCCATTCTTTCGACCATTTTGATATCATCCCCATTGATGTCAACAGGGGCATGTCCTGCACTATGCTTCCTGAAGTCAAAGGCAATCTCCTTTGTTTTGTTGACATTGAGGGAGAGATTATTGTCCACTATATCTCACTGACCATTCAGAGCAGTACTGGGAGAATGCTGCAGAGTCAGAGGTGTCGACATTTTGAGTGGGATGTTACACAGAGGCCCCTTCATCTGGTTGAGTGGATTTAAAAGATCTGATGGCACTATTTTGAAGGAAATTTGGTGAATTCTCCACCCAGTGTGTGGTCAATATTGATTCCCAACCAATGCTACTGAAGCAGTTTGTTTTACTGTTGCAGTTTGTGGGAGCTTGTTATGTAGAATTGTGATTTTCATATTACACCAATGACTTCAAGAGTACGTCATTGACTTTGAGAAGTCCTGATGTCAATAACAGTGTCATGTAAATGCAAGTTATCTTTGTTTCCTTTCTCTCTGTTGATATTTCATTCAGTAACTTGATTAGATCTGTGAAATTCTTCGATGCAATAAGTTTGAAACTGATCTGAGGAGGTCCCTTGACAAGCTTGTTTGCAGTGCTTTGCTTTGCTGAACCATGTGGATGGAAAGGATTGATTTCCTGCTCTGAGCTGAATTAGATCCTCAGGATGGTAGACGTGACCTGTAACTTTGACAACCTTGGCCAAGTGGGGCAGTTGAGGCTGTTCTGGAGTCAGAACAGATCAAGCATCTTTCAGGAAAAGTGTCAATTGAGCTCCAACTGCAAAACGTGCCAATATTAATGTATGAGAAACACCATTGGCTGTAAAAGTGATACTCATTGCCATCACATATCAATTGATATTTGTTTAAGTTCATATGGAATCAAGGCATCATAAAACAGTACAGCATACAAGAAGGTCATTCATCCTACTGAGTTTGTGCTTGTTCTTTCAAAGACCAACCTAATTAGCCCCACTGACACCCAGTCTAATGCCACTGCTGGCACAGTAAGAAGTCTCACAACACCAGGTTAAAGTCCAACAGGTTTATTTGGAATCATGAGCTTTCGGAGTACCGCTCCTTCATCAGGTGATTGGACTCAACTTCCCTGCTTTTTTTGTGTGTGTGTGTGTGTGTGTGTGTGTGTACCTATGTGATTCTGTGGACTCCACTCACCTGATGAAAGAGCAGTGTTCATAAAGCTTATGATTCCAAATAAAACTGGTTGGACTTTAATCTGGTGTTGGGAGACTTCTTACTGTATCTCTAAACTGGAAGTTTGCATCTATGTGAGTGCAAGAATCTGTAGATATAATTATCCTTGGTTGTTCTATCTTCACACTAGCCCTGTTCTGTCTGGTAAGTGCAAAGCATGCTGTTTGATGCTGCAGCTTCTCAGCACCCTCAGGGGAACTGAAATCTTTAATGTGTCATTTAATATGCTGGATAAATGACATCACTAATAATGAGGAACAATAGAATTACTCCTGAGCCATGTTAATTAACATTAACATGTGTTAATTGTAGACAGGAGCTTTTTGTATCCTTTCATTCTAATTGTTGATTAGTATGTTACGCTGAAGAGGATTTCTTGCTGTCGTTTATGTGACACTCTTGTTAAAGACTTGTCTTCCTCCAGTATCACTCTGACTGCTTATCTTCTGCTGCACTCTCAATCCTCATACCTGCCTTTTGGAGGCATGGCATTGATCCATCTTTGTAGCATTGTCTGACTCCAGCCCGCCTCAACTCATGTGCTGCTGGAACCCATCCATATGTGCGTGCCTTTCCAAGCCTGGATTCTGTGCCCCTGAGGCAGCTGCCCAGAGTCAAGAAATCTCCGGACTCACTGTGCCTACCTCTGGACAAAGTGTCCCGAATAGCAGGATGTTCATTCCAGGGGTTTGGAGCAGGAGTTACAAGTGTAGCTTGGAGTCAGGCCCACCTGCCTACAAAGCAAATTGGAGGCAGACACAGGGGCTTGTAGATACTGAGGCAGATAGACCCTCGTCAATCCTTCGGGACTTTGTCCCAGCTGTTTCGTTAGGTATTGGAAAACAGTTAGGAAGTAACAATGCTATGATGATAATACTTAGGGTTATGACAACAAGCAACTATTGAAACTGATGGAACAGATTTTCTTCCACTCATATAAGTTGCTATTGTTGAAATTAGGACAACGGTCTTCAGAAACACAACTTCCTGCCGGCACACAACACAGCTTTCCAACATTAAATTTTTAAAGGGCAGACTATTTAAATAATCTGACAGTTTGACAGTTCTATGGGCCATGTCCAGCCATTTACATCAACTCTAAGAATTCATAACCTAAAAGCTGCAAGACAAAGCCCTTTTTGCAACCAAACATTGGAAGGTTTAAAGTTCAAATAGCCTTCCTGAGTTCAGCTTTTCCTTAGTGTGTGAATCATGTTCTGCCCTGGTCTCCAATCAGATATGGGGATGGGACTTTTGGATGCAGTCTTACTTTCTATTTTTAAAGGCCCCTGCATCCTCCACAACTCTTCAAAAATCTAGTTTGTTAAATCCAGATTTGGTGGTTCTTTCCTGGCTGGACTTCCATTTCCCACTCTCCGTGAATTATAGAATCCCTACAGTGCAGAAGAAGCTATTTGGTACATCGAGACTGCATCGATTCTCTGATAGATTGTTTTACCCTGGTCCTCCCTCTGGAACGCCACATATTTCCCATGGCTAATCCACCTAACTTATGCATATTGGGACACTAAGGAGCAATTTAGCATGGCCAATCCACCTAACCTACACATTTTTGGAGTGTTGGAAGAAACCAGAGCACCCGGAGAAAATCTACACAGACACGGAGACAAAGGACAGACTCTACGTAAAAGGTGACCTGAGGCCAAAATTGAACCCGAGTTCCCGGCATTGTGAGGAAGTAGTGCTAACCACTGTGCTGTTATGCCACCCTGAATTTGAGGTCATCTAAAACTCTGATGACTGTACCCTAATTTGCACCAAGATTTGCCCACTTGTTGATCCTGTTGCTCGCTGATCTATATTAGCATTCAGTCCAACACCATCTCAACTTTCAATTTATTGTCTAAAGTTTAAAATTCTTCCATTTTCTTGTTCCTCTCCATCTTTATAACCCATCGATCTGTACTAATAATTCCTTATATGGCTCACTGTCAATACTGATGAAATGCCTTGCGACATTTGATTACGTTAAAGGCGCAATGCAAATGCAGGCTGTTGTTGTTATTTGCGGTATTAAAGTTGCCTGATGATTCTTCTATGTTTTTGGTTGTTGTCAAATTCCATTAACAGCATCAATTATTTTCCACAAATGATGGAGGCAGCATTGAATAAGTTCTTGATTCCAAATAGTGACGTTCGAAATGGGTAGAGGGTCCCTCGGGGCTACTGTGGCATTTACTGAGATTGTGGCTTATTCACACCCCAACTCTATTTAGTTACCTTTCAACCTTGATGTCTAGACCAATCATTAATCTATCGATCTCCTTCTCAATAAATGATATTTTGTGGTGAGTTGTAACCAGACATGGTAAGATTCAATGAAGAAGCAGAAGCAGTCCAGTTTCTGTCTGCAACAAATCCCCAATCATCACACTAACTCTTTTCTTGATCTTCCACCAATATAGGAGATGGACCATGAGTAACGTAGAGAGGACATTTCTACTAGTAGGAAAAACTAGATCCAGAGGGCACAACCTCGGCCTGAAAGGACACTCCTTTAAAACAGAGATGAGGAGAAATTTCTCCATACAGAGAGTGCTGAATCTGTGGAACTCGTTGCTAAAGAAGGCTGTGGAGGCCAGGTCATTGGGTATCTTTAAGACGGAGGTAGATACGTTCTTGATTAATAAGGAGATCAGGGGAAATAGGGAAAAGGTAGGAGAATGGGATGAGGCAAAATATCAGCCATGATTGAATGGCGGACCAGATTCGATGGCCCAAGTAGCCTAATTCTGCTCCTATACTTTATGATATTATTTGATTTTTGATTTGATTTGATTTATTGTTACCACATATATTAGAAGAGTTGAAGAGATAACAGCATTTCTAAACCGATGCATGGTAAAGATAAAGCTTTTTCATCTTAAATCCAATAGCCGATGGCACAGTGGTTAGCACTGTTGCCTCAAGCACCATAGACTCAGGTTGGATTCCAGCCTTGGGTCACTGTGTGGATGTTTGCATGCTCTTCCCGTGCCTGTGTGGGTTTCGTCCGGATGCTCCGGTTTCCTCCCACAGTCTGATAAACATGCTGGTTAGATGCATTGACCGGAACAGGCGCCGAAAGTGTGGCAACTAGAGGAATTTCATAATGACTTCATTGTAGTGTTGATGTAAGCCTTGCCTGTGACTAATAAATAAACTTTACCAATAGCTGACAATACAAAAACCATACTGAAAGTGATGCACTGAGATAAAACAGCAAGGGTCTTTCCAGTAACGTGAAGCGAGCAATAGGTTGCTGCTGAGCAAGCCTCTTCCTAGCAGCCAATTAATATTGAAAAATTTGAAAGGATTTTTTGCTTCATAAATGGTGCCAGTTATTACAGGAATATTAATACATATTGCGACTGTCAAAGCTTTGACCAGCAAATCTAATCTCAGCAATTTTGTTAAACATCTGCAACAATTGTAATGATTTGCTAATGCATATTTAATAACCCCACTGTAAAGTGAGGCATACGGGACATAATGAGGGTTAATGGAAATGAAATAATGAACTATTTTGAGTGGAAATGTGAACAGATGTAAGAGACATTTCAATCCACTGGCAATTCGCGACTGTTCATCTAAATGTCAACTGTGGCTCATCATTCTTGTCTCTGGGTCAAAAGGTTCAAGTCCTACTCGAATAACTTCTGCAACATCTCAGCTGACACATCTGTGCAACACTGATGGGGTGCTGACGTTCTGAGGGAGATATCTGCTCCTCAGGTGAACATCAATAATTCCATGGCTGGTTAATATTTAGCATAGAATCATAGAATCTTTACAGTGCAGAAGGAGGCCACTTAGCCCATCAATGCTACACAAACCATAATTCCACTCAGGCACATATACCCGTAAACCCTTATGTATTTATCCTGCTAATCACCTCATTGCTAAATGGCAATTTAGCCAATCGACCTAAGCTGAACACCTTTGGGCGGCATGGTGGTATAGTGGTTAGTGGTTAGCACTACTGCTTCACAGTGCCAGGGACCTCAGTTCAATTCCTGGCTTGGGTGACTGTTTGTGTGGAGTTTGCATGTTCTCTCCGTGTCTGCATGGGTTTTCTCTGGTTACCTCCCACATCCTGAAGGACGTGCTGGTTAGGTGCATTGATCTGAACAGGTACCGGAATGTGGCGCCTAGTGGAATTTTGCAGTAACTTCACTGCAGTGTTAATATAAGTATTATTTGTGGCTAATAAATAAACATTTTACTTTAACTGGACAATGAGGTCAGCTTTAAGAAGTTTCTGGAATGGGGCAAGTGAGGTAGGGATGTGGAGAAATGCGGAGAACGGATCTTCAGAGCTTGGGGTCTGGGGCAGCACGATGGCACAGTGGCTAGTGCTCCAGTCTCACAGCACCAGGGACCCAGGTTCAATTCCTGGCTTGGGACATTGTCTGTGTAGAGTCTGCATGTTCTCCTTGTGTCTGCATGGGTTCCCTCTGAGTGCTCTGATTCCCTCACACAGCCCAAAGATTTGCGAGTTAAGTGGATTGGCTATGCTAAATTTCCCATCAGTGTACCCAAAGTGTGGCAATTAGGTCATTTTCACAATAACTTTATTATTGTGAAAACCTACATGGGACATAAATAGATAATCTTTGGAATTAAAAAAAAATGAAGACATAGCCACCAATGGTGAGGGAATTATAGTTGGTGACACACAAGAGGCTGGAATTGGAGAAGCACAGGTATCTCAGAGGATTGTGACATTGAATGAGATGTTGCAAATAGGGAGAGTTAAGATCATTCAGGAGTTGACAACGTGGATAAAAATTTTAAAATGGAGATGGGGACCAATGAAGGTCAACATATACAGGGGGGTGATGGAATGAGATTGCTGTGAGTTACCATATGACCAGCAAAGTTCTGGATAACCCCAGGTTTACAGAGGGTAAAATATGGGTGAGCAGCTAGAAGTGTCTGGAATAGTCAGATCTAGAGGTAACAGAGGCATGGATAAGGTTTCAGCAGCAGATAAGCTGAGGCAAGGATGACACTGATTGATGATATGGGAATAGGTGGTTTTACTGAAGATGCAAATATTTTTTCGGAAACTCATCTCAACATCAGATACGACGCCAAGGATGTCAATAAACTGGCTTAATTTCAATCGATTAGCGGGGGAGAGATGAAATTGGTAGTTAGATTACAGAGTTTGGATCATGTCAACTCTCAAGTTTTTTTCAGTTTGATGCAAATGTTTTGGGTATAGACCCTTCAACAGAATGTTCAAGTGTGATTTGAAAAAAATTTGAAATTCTAGCGTGCCTTTTGTACTGTTATTGACCAATCCAGTTGACAACACTGGATGAGAGCAGTGCAGTTGATGTTGTCTACATGGACTTTAGCAAGATCTTTGACAAGGTACAGCGTGGTAGATTGTTGCAGGAGGTTAAATCTCACGGGATCCAGGTTGAGGTAACTAAATGGATACAAAATTAACTTGATGACAGAAGACAGAGGGTGGTTGTAGAAGATTGTTTTTCAAAATTGGAAGCCTGTGACCAGTGGTATACTTCAGGGATCAGTGCTGGGTCCACTGTTATTTGTCATCTCAGGTACTGTCTGGGCTGTGAAAATGGTTCTCAAAAAGTACATGAGAGAGTACGTGCCACCTTCAATGCTGATGAAGGCAAGACAGCCCCAGTGGCCTAATGGACAAGGTTCTTTCTTTAGGAATGGAAATGTGTCATCCTTACCTGGTCTGGCCTACATGTGACTCCAGTCCCACAGTTATGTGACTGATTCGCGAAGGCCCTGTGAAATAGAGATACAGTAACACAGCGGTTAGCACTGCTGACTCATAGTGCCAGAGTCCAGGGTTCGATTACCAGCTTGGGTCTGTGCAGAGTCTGCACATTTTCCCCATGCCTGCGTGAGTTTCCTCCGAGTGCTCCATTTTCCTCCCACAGTCCAAAAGACGTGCTGGTTAGTTGCATTGGCCATGTCTCAATGTACCTAAGCATGCACTGGAATGAGGTGACTAGGGGATTTTCACACTAACTTCATTGCAATGTTAATGTAAGCCTACTTTAAAGCAAGCCAATCAGTTCAAGGGTTATTAGAGATGGCAAGAAATGCTGGTCTTGCAAACAATACCCTCACTCCATGAAAGAATGCATTTTTTAAAAATCTGAAGCAAATATTGTTCTTTTTACATATAAACATGAAGGGACTGAAACCTGTTAAATCTCCATGATAATGGGTCACCCTCAGAATTCCTAGTCTGGTGCTTATTACCTGTTAATATATATGGGTTATGTGGATTGGCCATGCTAAAAAAATATTCTTCAGGTGGACGAGCTAGGGTAAATGCATGGGGTTAGGGGTATAGGACCGGGGTATGGTTGAGAGTGGGCCGAATGGTCTCTTTAGCACCATAGGAGTTAAAAAATGGGAAAATCTGCAATGAGAAGGTGTGAATGATTAAAGACATGCTTTCACATTGATGTAAAATAGATGAGTGAGGAGTTGGCAGGAGAGAGAGAACTGACAGCTGTGTTTCATAGATATCTCACAAGCTGTTGCTGCCCTGTGGGCAGGGAGGTGGAGGGGGAGGTGTGTGCATTGCTATGGCTTTGATGTAGGTTTACAAGGGACAGCAAGTTACATGAGAGGATACCGGATTGATTTGAGGTGAAGACAAGGGTTCACTGGCACGGAGAGGGAGGGGAAAATGAGCCTGACGTCCATAGCCAATGAATTACACCCAGTGGAAATAAGTGGACAGAGCATGACAAGGCTTGGTTGGTTTTTGACTATGGCACTCTGGGTCACCCTCACTCCCTGGCCCGTGGATTTAACAAGCTGCAGTGAATCTGTGGGGTAAGCCAAACCTGGGTGTGAATTGTATGTGTGCAGCAATCAGTCAGCTGTGCATTAGCTTAATGTGGAAAAGCTGCCAAAGGAAATCATTGCCAACTGTTTACATCAATTTCATTGAATACAGCCATGGGAAAAATAATAACCTACTGAAGGGAAATCAAAGGAATCTCAGTGCCATTTAGGAACTTGACAGGTTTCTGTCAGTCATGTGTAGGTTACATCTGTTGTTCTACAGACAGGAATGAGGTGAATGATGTACACCTGGATATGTTCAGTGCATTCATTCTATCTTTGATTTCATTTCCTTCCAGCTCCTCTCCTTTCCTATCTCTGTAACCTCTGAGATCACTGCCCTCCTCTAATCCAGCCAGTTGCTCTGGGATTCTCTCCCTTTCAACATCCCTCCCTCACTTCCCTTCCTAAGAAAATGTCTAAAATTTTGACTGAATTCTGATGAAAGTACACCTGGAAGCAATATCTCCGGTCTTGGCAATGAGGAGACAAGAGGTAAAAAGACGAGTCTTACATTGAGAGATTAATGACTCGGGGGCAAATGTTTAAGGGGTGGCACGGTGGCACAGTGGTTAGCCCTGCTGCCTCACAGTGCCAGGGACTGGGTTCAATTTCTGGCTTGAGTCACTGTCTGTATGGAATTTGCCATTCTCTCCATGTTGTGGATGTCCTCCGGGTGCTCCACTTTCCTCCCGCACTCCAAAAATGTGTGGGTTTACATGGGTAGGCCATGCTAAATTGCCCCTTCATGTCAGGAGGATTAGTTGGGTTAAATGCATGGGGATATGGGGATAAAATCTGAGAGAGATTGTAGTCGGTGCAGACTCAATGAGCCGAATAGCCTCCTTCTGCACTGTAGGGATTTTATGATTCTAAGGTAAGGATAGGAGACTTCAAACATTTGTGAAGAGAAGATTTTTCACCAAGAAGGTGATGGAAGTCTGGAACCTACAACCTGAAAGAGTGGTGGAGACAGAGAACATTATAACATTGAAGAAGTATTTAAATATGCACTTGCGATGCCAAGGCACAGAAGGTCAAGTGTTGTAAAATGGGATCAGAATAGTTGGGTGGTTTATTTTTGACTAGCGCAGATCTAATGGGCCAAGGGGCCTATTTCTGTGCTGTACTCTCCTGTGACTCTGTCTTCTATGTTTACATGTAGAAGTCCTTTGGGAAGGAAGCTGGTACTGGGGGTGATTGAGGAGTGGAACAGAGTGTCACAGAGGGAATGGTCCCTTCAAAAAGTTGAAGGGGGAAAGGAGGGAGCAGGAAAATGAGTTTAGAGGTGACATCACACTGGAGGTGGTAGAAATGGTGGAAGATGATTCATTGGATGTGGAAGCTGAGGATTAGGGGAACACTGTATTGGAGGGAAAGGCGTGAGAACAGAAATATGGGAAATAGGTTGGACACAATTGAGGGCCCTTTTTATATTCATTCGTGGGACATGCACATCGCCAATTGGGCCAGTATTTATTGCCTAACCTTAGTTCCCTTCAACTGAGTGGCTTGCTGGACATTTCAGAGGGCAGTTGAGAGTCAACCACATTGCTGTCGGACTGAAGTCACATGGAGGCCAGACCAGGTAAGGATGGTAGATTTCCTTCCCGATAGAATCTTAGTGAACCAGAGTGTTTTTTCCCAACAATGGTTTCATGGTCATCAGTAGATTCTTAATTCCACATATTTTTTAATTCCACCATCTACCATGGCAGGATTTGAACCTGGGTCCCCAGAACATTAGCTGAGTTTCTGGATTAATGGCTAGCAATAATACCACTAGGCCATTGCCTTCCCATTCCTTCCATGTCAACTATTGTAGCAATGGATGGGGAGGAGGTGCATGAGTGGGGTGGAGAGGGTGATCTTTAGTTGGGGAAAAAGGAGACATATCAGAAACCTTGTTACGGGGGGTTGCATTAACAGAACAAATGTGACGGAGACAGAGAAATGGAGATAGTGGAATGGATTTCTTACAGGAAACAGGATGTGAGGATTTGAGGTGTTGGAGTCAGTGGAATCATTTCCTAATTTCTTCTCTTGTGGGTCAGTGTCAAATCTTGATTGATAATCGTACCTGTGAAGAATCAGGGATGATTTACCACATTGAAGGTACCGTATAAATAGAAGTGGTAGGAACATTGAAGATTGGAACACGAGGAGGCCATTTGGCCCTTTCAGCCTGCTCTGCCTTTCATCATGGCTGATCATCCATCTCAATAGCCTAATCATGCTTTCTCCCTATAACCTTTGAACCCATTTGCCCCATATATCATATACAATATACTTGCTCATATAATATAATATATACTTGTTATATAAGATAAGCAACTATTCCCCTTAGTTGAAGGGTTATTCACAACATGACATTGGTTCAAGATGAGGGCAAAAGGTTTAGGGGGGATGTGAGGGAAAACCTTTTTACCCAGAGGGTGGTGATGGTCTGGAATGCGCTGCCTGGGAGGGTGGTGGAGGTGGGTTACTTCACAGCCTTTAAGAAGTATCTGGATGAGCACTTAGCAAATATTAACCTTCAGGGCTATGAGCCAACTGCTGGCTGATTAGGTGGGAGTTCAGGTGCAGATGTGATGGGCCGAAGGGTCTCTTCTGCACTGTATGATTCTGTAATTCTAAGTCGCCGTGATAGCATTGCAAAGCTTGTGTGTGTTTCCCTTCACCGCAATCCCTTCCTGGGGTACCTATCCCATACAAACTGCACAGCTCACCACTACTTTCCAGATGACAAGTAGAGTTTTGCCAGCGATGTTCACATCCTATGAAGAAAATGACTTGAGTGGTAGATCATCAGCCATGATTTTTTTTTGAACGGAGACACAGGCTCAAGGGTTAAACAGCTTCTTCCTGCTTCTAAATTCCTTTCTTTTCTAAGAATAAACAAAATTGTCCTTTCCACTTCAAAATCCTTGAAGGTGCTGTCACTAAATTCGTGCCTACCTTTCCAGGAGCTCCGTGTTTGAATCACCCCAGTCACCTGTAAGCCCTTGCTACAGTATCAAAACGCAGCACCAAAAGCGGCGACACGGTGGCACAGTGGTTAGCACTGCTGCCTCACAGCACCAGGGAGCTGGGTTCAACTCCGGCATCGGGTCACTGTCTGTGTGGATTCTTCATGGGTTTCCTCCAGGTGCTCCAGTTTCTTCCCATATTCCAAAAATCTGTGAATTAAGTTGATTGGCCATCCTAAATTCTCCCTTAGTTAGGGGGATTACGTGCATGGGGTTGCAGGAATAGGGCTTGGGTGAGTTTGTAGTTGGTGCACTCTCGATGGGCTGAATGGCCTCCGTCTGCACTCTAGGGATTCTGTGAAAGCTGCTTCTGGCAAAATCACAAATGTCATTTTATGTGAGTTTGATAAAACTATCCATCCTCACCTTCAAACTGTTTACAACCTAACCACACCTCCCAACCTTCCTCCAGATGGGTAGGAATGTTCTCACGTGGTTTCACTCTTAGATACCTCAGTATAGCCAAATGGCTTCACTTCTCACTCACAGACCATTCGCTCTAGTAAAGCCCTCTCCTTCTGCGGTGAGTATGGAAAACATGACATTGGTGTTCAAATCTACATCAATATTTCTGCTCGACATTACCACCACATCTCACAAACGCTCTCCCTGATGCTAAAGTGCTCATCCAACAGACAGTGTTGGATGAACAGAAATTTTCTCCAATTAAACATGCTGAAGATTGAAGCCATTGAATTCTGTGCCCCCTTACAGACTCCATTCCTCAGCCTCCAGGTTCATCACTTGACTTACAGGTTGAGGCTGAACCTGTCTTTTTGTAATCCTGGTGATGGTATTTGGCTCCAGAATACGTTTCTGACAACATGGACAGAATCCTCTGGCTGTACGTGCCTCAAGACCGGAAATTCCCATCCAAGTTCAATGCACCTTTAAATGGCCCACCGAATGTTCAACCTCACCCGCTACAATTTGGGTGAGAAGGGAAACTGCCTGCCCAGCTCCCCGTGCCATTCCGATGACTATCTATTTCCACTTCTGCAACAACTCTGTCCCGCCTCAGCTCAGCTGCTGCTGAAGCCCCCACCAACTATTTATGTTTTTATTTGTTTAGGCTTAACTATCTGGCTGGCTCATGCAGCCCCCAGTGAACTTGAGCTCATTTTGAATTCTGCTGCCCATGTCCTTACTCATACCAAGGCCCCCATTCAGCTACCACTCCTTTGCTGACTTATACTGCCTACTATTTAAACAACCCCTCAGTTATAAAATTCTTGTTTTGCATCCCTCCATGACTATCCCAGCTTTGTAACCTCCAACAATTCCACAACCTTCTGATACCTCTGCATTTCTCTAAACCATGCCTTTTGAGTACTTCTCATTTTAATCGCTCCACCCATGGCAGCTTTGTCTTTAACTTGTCCTATAAGCTTTGGGATTTCGCCCCAACCCTCTCCACTAAAATTAAAGTTTGTTTATTAGTGTCACAAGTAGCTTACATTAACACCGCAACAAAATTACTGTGAAAATCCCCTAGTTGCCATATTCTGGCCCCTATTTGGGTACACTGAGGGAGAATTTGGCACAACCAGTGTACCTAACCAACAAATCTTTCAGACTGTGGGAGGAAACCACAGCAATTGAAAAAAACCCACCCAGGCATGGGGAGAATGTGCAGACTCTGCACAGACAGTGACCCAAGCTGGGAATGAAACCCAAGTCCATGGCACTGTGAAGCAGCAGTGCTAACCACTGTGCCACTCTCTCTTCTTATTCCTTTTTCCTCATTTAAATAAATTCCTTTAAACTTCTCCCTAATCAAGTTTTCCATCATTTTCTCTGAAAAATTCCATTATATTGTTATGCAATGGCTAAAGAAGAAATTCCAGACTTATCAGTGCCTCAAAGAGCAATTTTTTGAAGTGGGATACCCCAGTTCCTGAAGATACAACACAAGCAATTTGTATGTGGTTAGATAATTATGCATCTCAATGTCAAATTTATCTGGATCACATTTCTGTGAAGTACATTGGGATGGTTTATTGCATTAAAAATTTATATTAACATAAATTTGTGATGTTTCAGTTATCTGTCCTTATATTTATACAGTGGGGCTTAATGTGCATTTTGATTTATTACTATCCAGAACTGTACAGCTTGTGTGTACTCAGTCCCTATTCCTACATAGAGCAGAATATATCACCAAAGGAAACAGTCTAGTTCCCATTGTTTTTCCCAATTCTTATGCCATATCTAGTTGGAGTTTAACACTGTGTGGTAACTCTGTTACATGGAAACTAGAAGCAGGTTGCCCATTTGAGCCTGCTCCATCATTCATTTTAATCATGGCTGATCATTGAATTCAATACTCTGATTGCCCCTACTCTTCATATCCCTTAATCCTTTTAGCCCCAAGAGCTAAATCTAATTATTTCTTGAATGTTTTGCTTCAAATACATTTTCTGGTAGTGAATTCCAAAAATTCATCATTCTCTGAGTGAAGAAATTTCTCCTCACCACAGTTATAGACAGAAAATTCATAGACCTCTACAGTGCAGGAGGCCATTCAGCTCAATGAATCTGCACCAATCACAATCCCATCCAGGCCCTATTCCCATAACCCATGCATTTACTCCAACCAATCCCTTAACACTAACTAGCAATTTAGTACAACCAATCTACCTAACTTACACATCTTTGGACTGTGGAAGAAAATCAGAGCAGCCGGAGGAAACCCAGGCAGATACTAGGAGAACATGCAGACTCCACACAGTCAGCGACCCAAGGCTTGAATTGAACCCTGGTCCCTGGCATTGTAAGGTAACAATGATAACCATGGTGCCATTGTACCACCCAAGGTCTAAAAGGTTTACCTCTTATTGTCAAGCTATGACCCTTAGTTCTGAACTTCCTCACCACTGGGAAGACTTTTTCTGAATCTACCCTGTCTAACCCTATTAGAATTTTATAAGTTTCTATGAGATCCCCCTCTCAATCTTCTAAACTCCAGGAAATATATTTCTAACCAATTTAGTCTCTCCCCATATGACAGAGCTGCCATCCCAGGAATCAGCCTGGTAAACCTTTGCTGCACTCCCTCTATAGCAAGGGCATTCTTCCTCAGAGAAGGACACTAAAACTGCACACAATACTCCCAAAGTAGCCTCATCAATACCCTATACAATTGCAGTAAAACATCCCTATTCCTCAATACTGCATGTATATGCAGTGTATCCTGTAAAGAGTAAAGTGAGAGGGATTATCATATCAAGGCTCCAGCCTATAATGAAGCTTCTCTTGGGACCCAGGCAAAGTGTTTTGTTATAAATGGCTTAATCCCATTTTGAGCTTGTTAGTAATTTGCTGCAGTGAGTGCTACAGAACACATGTGTCTAATTGACTTGGGTATAATTAAACAAAACACAGTTGCTTCAACCTTTGACCAGGGCTAATAGTATGACATTCTGCCATGAGGAGCCCCTGTAGATTTTATTATTACTCACTTTTGGACCATATCAGCTAAGTCTGGAGCTTACTTACTTGCAATAATTTACATTGAATCATTCAAGTGTTTTCTCCAAAACCTTGGGAGATTGTGGAGGTGTGAGGCAGGGGGTTGCTGGAGGTGCTACGGTTGATACAACAGGACAGGAAAGATGCAGAAAAGGTATCAATCAGAAACTATTGAAGATATATCACAGGGGGCATCATTCGAGTTGCATTGAGCTTGCACGCTCGTTGGCCCATCAAGTTTTTGTCAGCACTTGATGCTCCACAAAAGTGTCCTCCCACACCATGTCCTTTTAATTCTGCAAGAAGTCTCAAATGTAAGACTCTTAACAGTGTAGAGGGTCATAAGGACCTTGGGGTCGGGGTCCACAGGACTCTTAAATTGGCCTGGCAGGCAGAGGATGTGGTTAAGAAGGCATATGGTGTACTGGCCTTCACCAATTGAGTTTAGGACTCGGGAGATAATGTTGTAGCTTTATAAGACCCTAGTTAGACCTCTGTTGGGATACTGTGCACAGTTCTGGTCGCCTCATTACCCGAAGGATGTGGAAGCTATTGAAAGGGTGCAGAGGAGATTTACAAGGATGTTGCCTGGATTGGGTGGCATGCCTTATGAGGATAGGTTGAGGGACTTGGCTCTTTATAAATGCAAACCTTTCTTTCTGGAGGGAACATGAAACCGTGAAGTGTGTTGGTGATTGAGGCAACTTACATCCAAGGTTTTGGATTGGAGGGGAAGGCAAGAGAAATGAGGGTGAGTGTCATATCTCATCTCCCAGGGCACTGTCAGTAAAGTCCGTACAGAACTTTGCCATTCAGTTCACTTTGCCGTTTTGTTTTCGTTTGTACTTCAACGGTGAATCTCTCCGAGTGGAATGAAAAGCAGCGCTTGTCAATAATGTTAGGCCATTGTTCCGCTTGGCAAGGTCATTGTTCTCTCAAATGCGAACTTCTCCGATTTTCTGGTTCCTAATATAAATGGAAATGTTTCTTTGTGTTGAGGTTCGTTAAAAGCAGTTCACTGAACTGGGATATTAATTGTTTGTGTGGATTCATAACAAATGATTCAATACAGCCAGTCTTGCTGAACCATAACCTTTCTTTTCCCCCATCGTAAAACTAATTTACTATTTTCTGAAAATACATGTAAACACAATCCTGCTTTATGTTCTTTTGGAGGTTTGTTGCCATCCATCACCCTTCCCTCAACATCATCTCTCTGGGATTGTTTCTCAGGGAGTTAGATGGGGAAAAGGAATTTGTCAAAATGCCACAGAGTCTCTACAGTTCAAAAGGTGGCCCTTTAACCCTTCAAACCTGCACCAACAACAATCCCATCCTATACTGTAACCCCTCACATTTATTCTACAAGCTCCTTTTTTGCTAATGGACAATTTTGCATGGCAAGCAACCTAACCCACACATCTCTGGAGTGTGAGAGGAATGATGTGGAGATGCTGGCGTTGGACTGAAATAAATTCCTACAGAAAACGATGTCCCGAAGCATGGTACATCGGGGAGACCACGCAGACGCTACAACAATGGATGAATGAACATCGCTCGACAATCACCAGGCAAGACTGTTCGCTTCCTGTTGGCGAACACTTCAGTGATCATGGGCATTCGGCCTCTAACCTTTGGGTAAGCATTCTCCAAGGCGGCCTTCACGACACACGACAGCGCAGATAGCCAAGTTCTGCACATGAGAACAGTTTCAACAGGGATCTCGGGTCCATGTCACACTATCTGTAACCCCCATGACTTGCCTGGGTTTGCTAAACCTCACTTACTGTACTGTCTGGAGACAAGACAGTAACCTGTATTGGTTATAACCTTTAACCTGGGCTTAATGCTTCTTCCACTCACATTGTTGGCCACTTTAAGACTTGAATAGCAGATTAGGTGTAAAGACTTGCATTCTAATCAGTAATCTGTAAACAGTCTGCGCTGTTATATGCTCTGTCTGAGGCCAGAACTCTCTATTCACCCGATGAAGGGGCAAACCCCAAAATCTTGCGAGAACCTAGTGTTGTCAGATTTCTGACAGTGTGAGAGGAAATCGGAGGAAATCCACACAGACGCAGGGAGAACATGCAGATTCTGCACAGTGACCCAAGCCAGGAATCAAACCCAGGTCACTGGCATGGTGACGCGTAGTGTTAACCACTGCGCCATCATATCACCAATGTCAAATCACTTGTTTTTTTTTTAATATGTTAATTTGTTTTCTCACCCTAATGAATTTTAAGCTCATCATGGATGAGAAGCAAAAACATCAAAGAGTAGAAACCTTTCCAAATTTAGGCATTTGGATCTCAATATCCAAGTCAAGCACAGTGTGGCTCAGCAAATAAAGCTGTCTCTGCTCAGCCTCTGGACCAATGTGTATCTGAAAATGCAACCACTTGAATCTACATTGTGAGAAAATGAAATGACATTTATAATGGGATTGGTATGGCCTGGCTACATCATAAAGCACTACGGAGCCAAGTAAATATCTGTACAATGTAGTCACTATTTGCATGTACAAAAACAGTCCAATTCACACACAAAAAGGAAGCCCACCGATGCTTGTACTACTCAGAAAGCGTAGAAAATTCACCATGTCCGCTACAACTCTCATCAACTTTTATAGATGCACCACACAAAGCATCCCTTCTGAATGTCTCACAGCTTGGTATGGTTCTTACCCTGCCCAAGAATGCCAGAAACTACAAAGGGTTGTGAATGTAGCCAAGTCCATCATACAAACCAGCCTCCCATGCATTGACTCCATCCACACTTCCCACTGCCTTGGAAAAGTAGCCCAGTGTAATCAAGGACCCTACGCAACCCAGACATTCTCTCTTCCATCTTCTCCGTCAGGAAAAAAAGATACAAAAGTCTGAGGTCACGTGCCAACCAGCTCAAGAACAGCTTCTTGCCTGCTGACTATTGAATGGGCCTATTATCTATTAAGCTGATATTTTTCTTCACCCTATCTCTAACTGGAACCCTATATTCTGCACTTTCTTGTTTCCTTTTTCTCTGTGCACTCTAAGAACAGTATAGATGGCATGGTAGTACAGTGATTAACATTGCAGCTTCACGACACCAAGGACCCAGGTTCGATTCTAGTCTTGGGTCATTGTCTGTGTGGAGTTTATTTGTTCTCTCTGTCCCTATATAAGTTTCCTCCGAATATTCTAGTTTCCTCCCACAGCTCAAAAGACGTGCTGGTTACGTGGGTTGGCCATACTAAATTCTCCCTCAATATACCCGAGCAGGCAATGAGGAGATTTTCACAGTCGCTTCACTGCAAAGTTAATATAAGCCTAATGACTAATAAATAAACATTTTGCAATAGTTTTCACTTTGTTTGTATAGCACGTAAGAAATAACACCTTTCACTGTATCACGTTACGTGTGAAAATAATAAATCAAATCAAAACCAAATCTAAAAAATCTTACATACAGCAATATGATCATGGCCAGATAATCTGTGTCTTAGTGATACTGGGTTGGAGGATAAAGGTAGACCAGGGCACTTGGAAGAGATCTACACAAGAATGCTTGTGGGGTCAAGTATCTCTCTGGAGACTTGAGAAAAAAATCGCAATGGACACACTCAGTTCAGCATTGAGGGAGTGCTGCATTGTCAGAGATGCTATCTTTCAGATAAGATGTCAAACCAAGGCTCTATCTGCTCTCTCAGGTGGATATAAAACATTTCATGGTGCTATTTTGAAGAAGAATATGGGAGTTTTCCTTGACTGGGTAGGCTTGGATTGTTTTCTCTGGAGCAGAGAAGACCATAAGACATAGGAGCAGACTTAGGCCACTTGGCCTATTGTGTCTGCTCCACCATTCAATCATAGCTGATCTTTTTATCATCCCCATTCTTCTGCCTTTTCCCATAATCTTTTATATCCTCATTAATCAAGAATCTCTGTCTTAGGAACACTCAATGACCTTGTCTCCACAGCCTTCTGTGGCAAAGGGTTCCACAGATTCACTACTCTCTGGCTGAAGAAATTCCTCCTCATCTCTGTTTTAAAGGATCGTCCCTTTAGCTTGAAGTTGTGCCCTCTGATTCTAGTTTTTCCTACTAGTGGAAACATTCTCTCCATATCCACTCTATCCCAGGCCTTGCAATGTCCTGTAAGTTTCACTAAGATTCCGCCCCCCGCCCCCACATTCTTTTAAACTCCAATAAGTACAGGCGCAGAAGGCTGAGGGGAGTCATGTTTAAGATTATAGGGTCTGGGCATGGTGAGGAGAAAGCAGCTGTCTTCCTTGGTCAAGGAGTCAATCATAAGGGGGTATAGTTTTAAGGATAAGGGACAAGAGAAGCAATTTGAGAAAAAAGAATCACAAAGAGGGGAATGGGAATCTGGAATGTGCTGCCTGGGAAGATCATGGAGACCAGCAACCTTATAACTTTTTAAAAATATTTGGATGAGCACTTGAAATATCATAACATTCAAGGATATGGACAGGTGCAGGGAAATGGGATTAGCCCAACTTTATTCATAGTTATTGTTGGTACAGACTTGATGGGCCAAAGGTCATTTTCTGTACTATATGGCTATATGACTCTGTGATGCTCTGATTTATATTTTTTCCCCTCAATCGATACTAGGAACAGATTATTTGATTATCATCTCATTGCTGTCTGTAGGCTAGTTGTGCTGTGCACAGTAACGTAGCATTTTCCGACATTCCCACAGTGACAAATGCTTCAAAACAACTTAATTGGTTGAAAACCTCTTTGGGATGTCGTAAATCATGGAAGATGCTGTTTAAATGCAAGTTTTATTTCATTTTTTCTACTCGTTTAAAATGCTGTAGGACATCTTGAGGTTATGAATGGTGCTGTATAATTGCAACTTGTTTCTTTTTGTTAAGCTGCGTACAAGCCTCCTGCATCAAAACCCAACACCTTTGTTTACATCCTAAAGGATTTCAGCGCCACTTCGGCTGTGCACTCTCTTCACGAACCTTGCGAGCCTTTTAACGTATGGAGGTCAAGAGAGCTCAGCAGCTGACAGCCGACACAGTTGTGGATTGGGCACTGCGGTGCACTATAATTCGTGAAGTGCTTTTCATTAGTGCAGGACAACACAGCCCATCCATAATCCAGGGGCTGTCTCTGGAGTGCTGTACATGATATGTTTCACAAGTAAAAGCAGAGCTGTCTTTTCTTTATCTTCTGCAGAAGAGAAACAGAATGGCAAATGAAAAGACTGCAGTGTCTTTCGTGACATCAGGACACCCCAAAGTGCTTTGCATCCAACGATGTACTTAAATCCCACTGTGCAAGAAACAGGGCGGTTAATTTGCACACAGCAAGCTCCCACAGACCAGAACTTCATAGTGATCAGATAATTTGATTTTAGTGATATTGATAAAAATTTGTCAAGATACAAGGAATTTTTTTAAAAATTCATCTGTGGGATATGGTATCGCTGGCTGGACAGCATTTATTGCCCATCCCTAGTTGCCCCAGGGCAGTTGAGAGTCAACCACATTGCTGTGGCTCTGGATTCACAATTAGGCCAGATCAGGTAAGAATTATAGATTTTCTTCCCTAAAAGACATTAATGAACCAGATAGGTTTGTACAACAATTGACAACGGTTTCATTGTCATTAGTAGATTCTTAATTCCAGGAATCGAACCCAGGTCCCTGCTGCTGTGAGGTGGCTGTGCTGGATGGAAAGTGAGGTCAGGCGGGCCCTGGGTAAATTGCTGTTTCAGAGACTCAGTGCATGTTCGATGGGCTGAATGGCCTTCTTCTGCACTGTACGGATTCTGTGGATTCTAAAAAGGGAAGCACCATGGAGAGAAACAGACAGAAGTGACAAAGGAGACAATGAGATGACGATATGACATGAGGGAATGGGGAGGGCGTTAGCCTGCGAGAATTGGCTATTCATTTGTTTGCAGACTTATTAGTTCACAGCTGAAAGATAAACACTTCCAATCATCACACAGATGTTGCCTGGAGTGTTTAGGAATTTTCTATTTATCTTCCAGTATCAGTACCCTTTTGGGAAGCAGTTGGGTTCAGTTGAATACCATGCAAAAGGGGTCAATGGGAAGGAGCTTTGCACTTCTGTAACTGGTGAGGGGATAAGAATGTTTTAATAGTCACAGAGTAGGAAGCTTCTAAGGTGAAGGGTTCTGACACAAATTGCTTGCAAGCCATCCACTCAGGAACACAGAATGCAATATGTTCCTGTACTGGGCCAATGGGGAATCGGGTCAAGGAAATTAAGTGTTTTTGTTTCTCTGGTTAAAATCTTTACCAATGCTGTGTTTCATGTGAGACTTTCCAGAGTCCCAGAGTGAGAATAAATCTGTCGTCTCTCCTTTAATTACACTTGTTCTTCATATTGACTGATGTTCTTATGACAGGGAAGAATGCTGCTTAGCAAAGGCATCAACTAACTCCCCAACCAGGAGCCTGAGTATCAACGTTACACACGAGTCAATTTGAAATAGAAACAAAAACCTAACCAATGCCATGTGGAATTGATAAGAAGTCAGCACGCCACCCTGCTCTGGTGCAGCTGTATGCTCAGCTTCGAATTAAAAATTAGGAGGTGCAAGTCTCACAGCAGACACTTAAACACAAATATCTAGGCTGACACAGATGGCATGGTTGCACAGTGGTTAGCACCGCTGCCTCACAGCGCAAGGAACCTGAGTTCAATTCCAGCCTTGGGTCACTATCTATGTTGGAATTTGCACATTCTCCCAGTGTCTGCGTGGGATTCCTCTGGGTGCTCTGGTTTCCTCCCACAGTCCAAGGATGTGCGGGTTAGGTGGATTGGCCATGCTAAATTGAACCTCTTGTCAGGGAATTAGCAGGGTAAATGTCTGGCGTTATGGGAATACGGCCTGGGTGGGATTGTGGGCAATGCAAGCTGAATGGCCTCCTCCTGCGTTGTAGGGATTCTATGATTCCAGTGCAGTACTGGGGGTGTCCTGAACTGTCAGAGGTGCTAGAAAGTACATGGGCAGCAAAGATTAAATCTACCTCAATTGAGCAGTGTAGCATAGTTTGCCAAAACTCAATGTGTAGGTTCACGTGTGAAAAATTAGATCCTGGGCTTGAGAATAGGGTGTTTATGTCTTTCACTTGTAACGTAAAACTGAGGATCCTACCTATCTGGATGGATGCAAAAAAATCTTATTGTATTGCGTTGAAGGAAAGTGATGAGCTTTTCCCAGTATCCTGGCCAATATTTATCCCTCACTAGGCATTTTTAAGTATAGATTATTTTGGACATTATCAGCATGCTGTACGTGGGATCTTGCTCTCTGCAAATTGGCTACTTTCTTACACTACATCAGTGAGAGCAGTTCAAAAGTACTTCACTGCCTGAAAAATACTTTGACATATTGCAAAGGATGTAGGTTTACAGGGATAGGGCAGGGGAAAGAGCCTGGGTAAGATGCTCTGTCAGAGAGTCAGTGCAGATTCAATGGGCTGAATGGCCTCCTTCTGCACAGTGGGGATTCTGTGATTCTATGAAGCCTGCTGAGAATTTCAATGAAACATAATTCTTTCCATCTACTTCCATCTTTTGGAAATCCAAGGGATAAAAACTCTTCCCATTCTCTGACAATTTTAGAGTTACCGATTTCAATTGCAACTCTTAATCGAAGCATAAAACTAACAGTTTTCTGCTCTTAAATAAGTCAGATGGTTGTCATCCATGGCAATCCCTTATCACCTTGAGGCTTTTCCTCAATGCCATATTTTATCTTCTCTGAAGTGTTTTCCTGTGTTTTCGTAATATGTATAATTTAATAAATGCAACAAGGCAACATGCTCCATTTCACCCAAAGAGATGTTTCTGTAAAATCCATTTTGCCAACTTCCCAGTTTCATTTAGAATCTCAAGTGTATCTAATTGAGGTGTACAAGATGACAAAATGCAAACCAACCTTCCGTCTATTGACTTTGTTTACGCTTCCCTCTGCCCTTTCTGCTGCCTCGGCAAAGCAGCCAGCATAATTAAGGACCCCATACATCCTGGACATTCTCTCTTCCACCTTCTTCCATCGGGAAAAAAATATAAAAGTCTGAGGTCATGTACTAACCAACTCAAGAACAGCTTCTTCCCTGCTGCCATCAGACTTTTGAATGGACTTATCTTGCGTTAAGTTGATCTTTCTCTACACTCCAGCTATGACTGTAACACTACATTCTGCATCTCTCCTTTCCTTCCCTATGAATGGTATGCTTTGTCTGTATAGCGCGCAAGAAACAATAATTTTCACTGTATGCTAATACGTGTGATAATAATAAATCAAATCAAATCAAAAAGCAGACATAACCATTCAGGCATCAACATTTATCACAGATCTGTTTCTTTAAAAATGGACATCTGAAAATAAGTATTTGATGGACATTTGTGTTGAATAAATGGAAACAGTGAAGTAAGTAATCCACTATGATGAGTGCTTCACTCTGCTGTATCCAGCCTGCAAGTACCCTATGTGCATGTGTCAGTAACATCACTGCGCATTTAAAGTTTATTTATATGTCACAAGTAAGGCTTACATTAACATTGCAATGAAGTTATTGTGGAATTCCCCTAGCCGTCACACTACAGTGCCTGTTTGGGTCAATGCGCCTAATCAGTACATCTTTCAGACTGTGGGAAGAAACTGGAGTACACAGAGGAAACCCACTCAGACATGGGAGAATGTACAATCTCCTTACAGACAGTGACCCAAGGTGGGGATCAAACCCAAAAGTCTGGTGCTTACCACTGTGTGTCCATGCTGTGCCACACATATACACCATCTGCTTGTTTGTAAACTGCTTCTGGGGAAATTGTCACTGTAATGGAATGGTATTTTAATATTAAATATTAAAACATTAATATTCTCAAACAAAAAGATTTTATTATCCATTCAGGAATGGGATGATGTTTAGTCATCCCTCATAATTAACTCCATATATATCATATAAATTGAAACATTTTTAATGATTTCTAATGTCACTCGTTTGACAATAAATCAAATCAAATTGAGATGGAGAGAGTGTGTCCTCTTGTGGGGCCACCCAGAAGATGAGATCATAGTTTTAGGATAAAGGGTTGGCAGATTTAAAAAGAGAAAATACTTCTCTCTCAAAGGATGGTGAGTCTGTTGAATTCACTGCCCCAGAGTGTGATGGATGCCGGGACTTTGAATAAATTTAAGGAAGAGGTGGATAGATTTTTAACTAGTAATGGGTTTGAAGGGCAATGGTGAATAGGCAGGAAAGTGGAGTTGAGAGATCTGCTAGATGGTATTGAATGGCAGAACAGGCTCGAGGGGCTGAATTTCCCATTACTGTTCCTATTTCTGATGTCTTTTCTTATGAAAACTGTAAGAATACGCTGGGGGAATTGACATATTCAACACAACAAGTGGACATCTCGATAAATGTAGGTACGGAATGGAAAACTATGGATAAAGTGGACATCATAAAAATAAGTAAGATTTTAGAATTTATCTATGCAAACACAAATTAAATAGATTCCATTCATTAACTAACATTTCAGCAGATAGTACTTTGGGACAATGGTGGATGGTTAGTTCAATTGGCTAGCTGACATTTAATTCAGAATAATGTCAACAGCATGGATTTGATTCTTCAGGTCAACTTGGAACCTGATTCTCCCCTAAACACTCTTTCACAGGATGTGGGTTTCGCTGGCTAGGCCAGCATTTACTATCCATCCCTAATTGTTCTTAAAAATGTGAACAGCCTTCCCTCTGTAAACTTCAGGACTTTCGAAACTCCGCTGTCCTTATCTTAGTTTGCACTTTGTCCTGCCCCCTTCTCACCACTGTTCTTGCTAGCCGACACTAACCTGCAGTTAAGCAGCACTTTCACGTTAGAGTTCTCACCCATGTTTTCAAATCCCTCCAAGTGGTACCTTTCTTCCCTTCCCATCTCTGAAATCTCCTTTTAGTCTCCTCAAATGTCTGAGATATCTGCACCTGTATAAATGCTCATGCACCCAGCTTAAGGAAAACATAAAATGTTTATTTGCAGTTAAAACTGTACAGAGACTTCCACCCCCATGGCTGCAATCAGCCCTCGAAATGACTCTGGGTACAAAAAGCTGCACTTACCAGGGTCGTTCGCCCTCACCATGCTCCCTGATTGGCTGCTTGGATCATGTGACACTTACTTGACAGCTTGATCCTTAAAGTGACAATCACCATGGCACCATTTAATCCTGGCCTCTTAAAAAGCCTCCATTTTAGTTTTGCTAGCCATTGGCGTCTGTGTCTTCAGTTACCTTGATCCCAGGCTCTGCTGTAGCTCCTGTCCACCCCTCTGCCTCTCTACCTCATTCCTTAAAATATACCTCTTTGACCAAGCCTTTAGTATTTGTCCTTATACCTATTTATCTGGTTCATAGGACATAAGACATTAGAAGAGTACAGCACAAGATTAGGCTCTTTAGCCTGTGTACTGACCATGATGCCAAAACAAACTAATCCCTTAAGTTCTCCCTTGGTCCCTATCCCTCTATTCCTTGCATTTTCATGTGCTTATCTAACAGCCTCTTATTGTCATACTTCAAATGTCATATTTTATTTTAAGAAGTTTCACAACACCAGATAAAGTGCAACAGGTCACCTGATGAAGGAGCAGCGCTCTGAAACCTTATGATTCCAAATAAACTGGTGTAGTGGAACCTCTTAGTGTGCCCACTCCAGTTCCAAGGTCAGCATCTCCACCTCATTTTATTTTATTATGCTCCTGTGAAATACTTACAGGCATTTTATTATGGTAAAGATGTTACATAACTAGACACATTTAAGGTAGTTTCATCCAGATCACTACAGGGAGACACTTAGTCATCAATGGCAGCAGTGACTGCTGATTCCTTTATGATACCCTCGAGGACTTCCTGAGGTTTGGACAGCTCAGTATAAATGACAATTCTTTCAGATAGGTGATTATGAATGGACTTACCTTTCATTAAGTTGATTTTTCTCTACACCATAGCAATGTACTCTCTCCTTTCCTTTTCTATGAACAGTAAGCTTTGTCTGTATAGCGTTCAAAAACCACTACCTTTCACTGTATACTAATGCATTGACAATAATAAATCAAATCAAATCAAGACTGACAGAAAGTTGGACAATGATTTTGTAGTGATTACTCTGGCAGAAATCTCATTCTTGGAGATGAGGTGCAGAGCTTAGAAATTTAAAGTTCTATACTTACAGGACATTTGATTGGTCAAGATTAACTTTTAGTGGAAAATAAGTTGAAAAATTGATTAAATATTATTATCAAAAAAACTGAGTATCATTGCAAGACGTCTCAAGATGGTTGCTGTATAAAAGGAAAGAATATGCATTTAAATGTCATCTTTCACAACCTCAGGATGTCTCAGATCACTTTGCAGCTAATAAAGCATTAAATGAAATGATATATTAGGGGTCTTTTGCCTCGGCTGGGTTGTAAAATGTGAATGGAATAGAGCACATAAAGCTCAGATTTCATTTACCTGACGGAGGAGTGTTGTCACGAGATGCCAGCAACAAGAAATTGAGCCAGCTCTGCTGTGTTGGCATCTATTGTAGATGAGGCCAAAACATTGTCTGATTTCAAGAAGAAATTAGATGTAGCATTTGGGGCTAAAAGGATCAAGGGATATGGGGGGGAAGGGGAATCAGAATATTGAATTCAATGATCAGCAATGATCATAATGAATGACGGAGGAGAAGGGCTGAATGACCTAGTCCTGCTTCCATTTTTTATATTTCTATGGTTCTATTGTCATCTTCAATTCACTGAATGGCCCACAGCAACACACCGCTATGGGTGAGGAAAGATGACAGATACAGAATCCTCCCCAGCCAGGACAAGACTCAACCCCCCCCCCAATGTTGTTGGCACCAGTCTGATTTACACCAACTGAACCAAACAGCACACTCCCAAAGAGTGCAGATGGGATTTTCCAACTGAGCTCACTGCAAGGTTAGAAATATCAGTCGCAGGTCAATGGACATTTGCATGGCCCACTCAGGTTGGCTATGAACCCCGTGGCAGGTTGGATGGGAAAATTCCACTCTCCAAGTTGCTGTGCCAGAACGTGTATACTTCTGCGTGCATTTGGAGCCTGGAGCCAAGCCTAGCGATGGTGCAGAGACTCCAATTTCTTTGTAACCAATGGCTGAGGAAGAATCCTGCAGTTTATGTTGGAAGGGATTGAAGAGTGATGGTTAATCTGTTTGACCATAATCTGAATACACCTTCCTTGGTCACCAGAGGGACTTGAAGCTGTAACCTCTAACTCAAAGATAGGAACACTACCCATTGTGCCACACAATACTGTCTCCTGCTATTTTAAGAAGCCCAAATATTCAAGTGCAAATATTAAGTACAATGCGGGAAATTACACTATACAATCGCACACATTATTCCATTTATTGTATTGTAAAGTTGTCACCTGGCTCTTCATCACTACTCATTGCCTATTAGTTATAATAATAACAACATAGTTTTATAATAGCACGGAACAACTGTAATTACTATGTACTGTAATCAAGACTGTAATTGCTAAGTTATTAGAGTTTAATTGCAGAATTATTAAATCTTAAAATGGCTTTGGAGTTTTGATCTACTCAGCCTATTCTGTTCAAGGCTTGGTGAAATTGGAATGTGCGTGCTCTATGGAGAATTAGCAGAGGGACAAATGGCCTTACTGCATGAGATTCTGGATAGGATTTTCCATGCCCTATGTGGTGGCACAGGTGGTCTGCCATTGACCAACAGCGGGACGTTCTGGGCCCGTTGCTATTGGCGGGGTGTCCCGTTCTTTACATCACCCCTCCCCCCATCCTACCACCACCAGGAAACCCATGGCCAGGCTTTGCCATTGGTGGGGCTGGAAGATCTGATCGGCAATAATGGCTGGAAGATTCTGGCCAATATTTTGACAGCTCTACTTGATATTGTCTTTCTATCAATGCCAAGGTTAAAGAAATAGAAAAAATAAGGTTTCAATCTTGGGCAGAAATGAACTGAATAACCCCTGGTCCAGTGATACTGATCAGAAGATTACGGGTTCAAAGCTCATGTAGGCTGGTCCACACAGTGCAGCTCTGAGGGAAGTGTGATCTTTTAGATGGGATTATAAACCAAAGCCCCATCTTTGTCTCACAGCATTACACTTGTTAAATGCACATTTACTGCTGGATCATTAAAATCCCTCTCTTTTAGAATCATACAATCCCTACAGTGCAGAAGGCAGCTGTTTGACCCATTGAATCTGCACCAACTTTCTGAAAGAGTACCTTATCATGGCCAATCCATCCAGCATGCACATCTTTGGACTGTGGGAGGGAACCGGAGCATTCAAAGCAAACCCATGTAGACATGGGAAAAATGTACAAGCTCCACACAGTCACCCAAGGCTGGAATTGTACCTATGTTCCTGGCACTGTGAGACAGCAGTTCTAACCACCGTGCCCCCTTGTCAAATGCTTATTATCTAAGGAATGCTAACCATGATATCAAGAAGGACCCCAACATTATCTCAGTCAGCAGAGAAATTGAATCCACACAATTGACAATAATCTGCACAATACTCTATCAGCTAATTAACTGAACTCAGCTGCTCCGCTTTCAAACTTGCACATCCTAAATACTTCATTAGCTACAATGAGTTTTGAGATGTCCTGTCATTGTGAAAGGCACTATATCAATTAAAGTTCTTTATTGCTTTTGCTCGAGCTGTCATTGGCTGTGGTTTTTCCAGATCCACCCACCACCAGGATCAAGTTTTTCTGAAAAGTTAACAAAATTTTGACTGGTCGCTACATCCCCCGAGGCCTGAGAGAAACACGAGCAGTCTCGTGTCGGGAAGGAGTGAATCATTCCCTTTTAACCTGGTCTGCAATGTGTTTATACAACAGCCGACATGGGAGTGCAGGTGAACCAGATGGTGATTAACCAAGTCCTTTATCTGGTGTGCACTGCTCATATGAAGGAGCAAACACTGAGATGTACTGTACCAGATGGGAATGTGAAGGTTGGCCTTTTCCCTTGGGAGTACCATACGTGGGCAAGAGTTGAGGCTCAAGCACACACAAGCTTCTCAGTAGCAGAGCAGAGATGATTGTGGTCTTATACCATGAGCGATGCAACTTTTATCCTGTGACTGGTCAGCCTGATTTACATCTTTGTTCCATCTGCTGATAACACTATGGGGCCATTTTCTTGACCTTTTGTTGTTAATTGAAAGAATTTGCCTTATGTCCAATTAGCACATCCTGTTGCTTTCAGCAATGATGTGCAAAAATGATTTATTATTGTACACACACATATAGAGAGCAGGGCACAGTGGCAAGGTGGATATGTATTAGACTCGTAACCCAGAGAACTGGACTAATAATCTAGAACTGTCAGTTCCAATCTCACCAAGGGTCTGCGGAGTATAAATTTAACCAATTGAGTAAAATTAGGAATGATTGGTAATTGAGATGATATTAACCCATTCAATAGCCACATGACCATAAGACATAGGAGCAGAATTAGCCCATTTGGTCCATCGAGTCTTCTCTGCCATTCAATCATGACTGATAAGTTTCTCAACCTTTCTCCTGCCTTTTCCCTGGAACCTTTGATCCCCTTATTAATCAAGAACCTATCTTTCTCTGTCTTAAATACACTTAATGACCTGATCTCTGCAGCCTTCTGTGACAATGAATTCCACAGACACACCACTCTCTGCCTGAAGAAATTCTCCTCATCTCTCTTCTTAAAGATTGTCCCTTTATTCTGAGGCTATGCCCTCGGATCTGAGTCTCTTCTGATGGAAACATCTTCTAGGCCTTTCTATCTTCTATAAATTTCAATGTGATCCACCTTCATCCTTCTAAACTCCATCAAGTACAGGCCCAGAATCCTCAAATGCTCCTCATATGTCTAGTGCCCTTTAGAGAAGCAAATCTGTCACTCTTAGCAGTTTTGATGATGTGTGAATCTAGATCCACAGCAATATTGTTAACTCTTAACTGCTCTCTGAAATGACTCAGCAAGTAATATGCCGGCCTAAATAATACTACATCAAACCTGTGCTGATATATTGTTAGGTACAAGAATGTCAGGTCTTTTTCCTTCTATTTTGTTAGCCTGGATTAAGTACCTCAGGGGTGGCATGGTAATACAATGGTCAGCATTGTTAACTCACTGCACCAGGGACATGGGTTCGATTCCCAGCTTGGGTCACTGTCTGTACGGACTTTGCACATTCTCTCTGTATCTGCACGAGTTTCCTCCAGATGCCCAATTTCCTCCCACAGTCCAAAGATGTGCAGATTTAGTTGGCCGTGCTGAATTTTTTTTTTAAGAGCAACACAGCACGGGAAACAGGCCCTTTGGCCCAACGAGCCAGCGCCGCCGTCATAACTTTATAGTAACAATTCCATTTTCCTATTCTAATTTTAGGTTATTCCTAATATGGAAGAATCTCAATATAGGGACCATTTGTTTCCCAATCAGCCTAAGAGCGAATTTTTGGAA